>CM076709.1:21367500-26367500 GCA_038501285.1 Penstemon eatonii
AAATTTTAGCTAATTGGTAATCATTCAATGAAAATATTGTTTAATACCTAGGATTATTTGCAAAATACACATATGTATTAGTTCTAAATGGCAAATACACAAATACCCCCTTGAGTTTATACCCCCCAACCCACCCGCGGAAATCAATGATTTATTCTTTATAATAAAACTTTCAAAATGTCTATTACGCTACCAATGCATAAAAATTTGTTTATATAGTCACGTCTTTTTAAGAACAAAAAAGATAAGAATATTTTACTGATTTAACACTAAAAGAATTATCATTTGTTTCTCTATCAGAATTAGGTCATATATTTATCCAATTGGTTTCTACCAATATGCTGAAATAAACAAATATTAGTACCTATAGATGGATAATTGCATATATCATTTAATATAGACATGTGCTATGGAGTATATTGCTACATTATTATGAACACATGGGAGTATTTGCTAATAAAAATTGCTAATCAGAACTAACTCAAGGGTGAATTAGCAAATTAACCATAATTTATGTTTTTGTGTTCGGTTTTATTACCTATAGTGAGGCTGGAAAACCTGAGCTGCGATTCTTTCCCTCTCACTTGTTGGGTTTTGACTTACAAGACTTGTTGGTCCAAATATCATGGGTTGGTGCTTGTGTTCATGAAACTGTGAAACATCCGCTCTCCCTTCTATAACATCTTGAGCAAAAGTAGCACATGTGATTGGAGTTGCGGGTTTTGTATAGCGAGCCCTTGAGGCAGCACTACGATGCCAGGCTTCTGCTTTCTTAGTACGCTCATCAAGAATGGACTGTGAAAATTCTTCATCCCCTTCCTGTAGAATAGTAATATCACTAAATACATCCATACATATGTACATGTGCGTGAAGATTGAGCATGGTAAAACATATAAAGTAGCAAAGTGCAGTCTGATGCTACCATGTTTTCATAGTAATAAAGCTGACAATGAATGCATTGAAAATGTACGTACGGAAGTTAGAGGGTAAGAGCATCAATGAAGGCAAATTTTAGCATATTTTGATTGATACTTGCTCCTTTGGTGCTGCAACAAAATATTCTAATATTTTTAGGTCTAGGCCTCAAGAAGTGGTGTTTATTGAGGATGTAGATGCACATGCAATCATGCAGGATAGGGTAACATAAGCTATGTGGATATACATGTTTGTGCAATTCTCATATATAGTCAGTGAAATACAAAACAATAACGTACTGTAAATTCTGAAAAAGAAAAACTGTACTGGAGCAGGCAAATAAAGCACAACAAAGATAACCTTAACTTGAAAGAATATAGCATCACAAAGTTATCATAAATATAACAGTTGATACCTGTGATAGTCTTTCCTTAATAGCAACCAGCATTTCTTCCTCTTTCTTCAACATTTCCAACAGATCAAACGCCTGCAAGAGACAAATAGGTAAAGTTAAATATTCATACTCATGGTGGTAACTTAGCTTTTTTATTAAAATAATAAAATCGTAAAGATGCTCAAAATTCAGACCAACCTTGCAAAGTGCCAAGGAGATGGTGGTCAGCCATGCCTGCAGATAAACAATAATCATTATTCAGAATATCTATAGACAGGCAAGTAGGGCAGTAGAAGGGATAAGGGCACAGAATAACAAAATGAATGAACGGTATAATGTCAAATTGACAAAGTGATTGCAATAATTCCATGCATCAATTTTAATGATTTTGAGACAACTACGGATAAGTTTTAACAAACAAGTACAAGTTGCAAACTTTTTACCTTCACCATCATATAAAACAACTATAATCATTTTGTTTCAATGAATCTAATAAAAATCAATTTAAAATCATGTCAATAAATTATACAAGCATGCTATAATCATTTTGTTTCAATGAATCTAATAAAAATCAATTTAAAATCATGTCAATAAATTATACAAGCATGCAGCGTGCAACATTTAGTAAGATCCAGGGAACAGACAGCAATACTCGGGAAATTGTAATAATGATCTTATTAAGAGAGCTCACCTCCCTTTCCTCTTCTCCATCATCTTCCTCCAAATCTTCTTCCCCTGCCTCAACTGGAGAAGATAACGCGGCTGCTCTAGTTGAGCGGCCACGACGCTCTCTCCGTTCCTTTATTTCAAGCAATTTTGACTCAGCAGCTTTTTGGCGCTTGAACCGAGCAATCTGAAGTAACTTACTGGAATTAAATACAGCTCTAAAAAGTACTCAGCTAAATGGCAAAAAATGAAAAGTACTGATAAGCTTATAAAATTTCAGTCATATGGATAATATGGCAACCTAAATTGACATGCTAATTTACCTTCTTAGCTCTCTGATCAGCAAATGTATTAGAAGTAGCTTGTATAGATTCCAATTCCTCTTTTGATAGAAGCTCCATGGTTTCACAAAATGAGATAAATTCCTAGTAGTATGGCAATGGGAAATCAAAGATGCATAGAAAATTAGTTCTACATTATCAAGTACATGATCGACTGTGAAGAAAACTCAGAAAGGTAAACAATATTAAAAGTCTGTGAACGCGTCTGCATAAGAAACTAGTACCTTTAACTTGGCCTGCGAAGCTTTAAGAATTTGAATCCTATCCTCTTGAGCAATTTTCTCAGTAAGCTCTCCTAAATAATATGGAACCTGTATTGAACACATGGGATACAAAGAATTTGTTAGCTACGTTTACATAATTTTCATTAGTTCTAAACACAAATAACAACATTCTTCAAGATAGAGCCTTAGCCCGTAATACACCAATCACATTTCAGGTCAAATTAACTAGAGAAATACCATAAAATCAAGCAAGAAAAAATTGCACAAGAATTGGATAACTTTCAAAAGTTAAAGATACAACTAATACAAATAAATTGAAAACTATGATTCTATCGTGGAAATTTACTATTCTTTCTCATTCATTTTTGGTCCTCGCATTTTATTTGATCATCAAGCAAGTAAAGCATAGAACAAGACAGTAAAACCGAAACTTATTCAAACATCAGTTGCCAAATAAAATTATACTAAACAACACTTCATATTACACAATTTAAAAAATTATTATAATAAATCAAACAAAAATCACAAACCACACTCACAAGAATATATTTCAGATTGGAAGTACTGATATCCTCCTTCGTCTCGTTCGCAGAAAATAGCCCTAACTTTCCAATCATATCTTCGCATTTCCTCAAAAGCTCGCAACCTTTGCTTACAGCATCCTACAAAATCAATAAACAAACCAAACACCAAACAAAATCTAAACTAAAACACACGTAATTCATGATAAACGGTAAATGAAGCAAAAAATAAACAAAAATTAACCTGATCGACAGAAGAATCGGAGGCGGCCTGGTGAATTTTACGAGCCTGTTCGAAAACAACTGGAAGTGACATCTCCTCCATATTTAATTTCACTGTAAAATTTGAAGTATGGATTCAGAAGAGGTTCGAGAAATTCAAATCGTGCGCTACCAGCGTATGTTAGAGAGTGTTCTGGAGATTAGTTTTTGGTGCGAGCAGGTTTAGAAATCAACAATGAAAGAATATAACTGTCTAATGGACTCAAATTCAGGATTAAACCGGATCCATGAGATCCAATTTGGGGTCCGAAATAAGGCCTAATTAGGGCCTAGGGGTGTTCATTAACCCGCCTAACCCGCCCGACCCGCTCAACCCGAACCCGACGGTTTTTATTTTTATAAAACTAGTAACGGGTTGAAATTGTGACCACCCGAAAGTTATGGGTTGGGTTGCGGTTTTAAAGGTTAAAAACCGCCTCTAACCCGACCCATGCAAATATTATATGTTTTCTCTACCTAACACCACTTATCAAACAAAATATTGAGAAATAATTAGGATTTTTCATCTCTAAGCTTCATGCCTACTCCACTCTCCAGTTTTATTCTCCAATGCGCCTCTCCTCAAAAATTAAGATTCAAAATTTGTTCTCAATTTTCATCACTCATTAGTCCCACCAAGCCATATGTGCGAGTCAAGGGTAGGAAATTTGAGCGAGCAAGAGGAAAGAGGAAAGAGGAACATCAAAGTTTTCTAAGTTTAAGTTATTCATAGTTATTAACCAAGTACCCAATTCCGTTTGCTGGATGTTTAGTTTAAATATCTTGCCACACCTACCTTATTTTACGTGCTCTTGTTAACTATAGATCCTTTTTTTTTTTGCAGTACACAAAATGAGTTTGGAGAATATTTGAGTTTAAAATATATTTAAATTTTATTTTTATTTCTATAAAAAAAAGAGTACTGTAACTTATGCATCAATTAACTTATTAATTTTTGCACTGTATCTATGTAGTTTCTTCTTATAAAACAATTGTAAGAATTGATCCTACCCATAAAAATCACCCCCCTATATGCTTCAAGCTTATGGACACTTCAAGCTCGTACCTTCGTACCAATGATTAATTTTGTTGAACAAACCGGATTGGAGAATTGTGTAGCTAGGAATTATAGTTGCAAAATGGGCCGTTAACCATGAGTTTGCGCAATCTTATTTTATTTTTATTCTTCCTAGTAAGATTGAATTTTATGTAGTATAAGTTAGTTGAATATACTATATTCAATGGTTCAACCCGCCAACCCGCCCGTCACCCGCCTCACCCGAACCGCGCGGTTTATGAACTTAAAAATATGGGTGCGGTTTGAAATTTTGACAACCCGCATATGACGGGTCGGATTGATTTTTTCGTTGTCACCCGCTAAAACCCGACCGCGTTCACCCCTACCAGTAATATTGGGCTCGGCCCATCTTATTAATGGATCCGAACATAGTAAAAGTTATCTGCAATTCACCGGGGTCCGAATCAAACTTTTTTGTTGATCCGGACCGGAGCCTCCTCACAATATGGGCAACTGTTTTTATGAGCCCATTTTACTTTTTGGAAAAAATGAATTTTTGTTTGAATGTCGAGCTTTGTGATTTTAGAAAAGTAAAAATTCCATTTTGAATTGAATTTTGATGTTACGGTTTAGAGGAAATAATATATTGTAGATATCAAATAATATCTTTTATAAATAAAAGCTAGTATATATATATATATATATATATATATATATATATATAGATGTCAAATTATTGTAATTATATGTTTGAGGTTTATTAGGTTTGAATATATAAGTTGAATCATGAGTTTCACGAAACCTGTGCTCAAAATTCAATGGAATGGTTTTGACGGAGTTTTATAAAATCACAATATCGAGCCAAAACTTAACCGTATATGCCTTAGATGTTCCTTGAAAATTTCTTCTTTTTCTTTCCATAATTCTTTTAACCGGAGACGTTTCTAAAAAATGAAAAGGATAGTAATAGTTTTCGAATTAGTTTTTATTTTATTTTATTATTTTCTTCTACAAAATCTATACTATACTATTGGTATATTATACGGTTCTTTGAAACATGTTATTATTAATACAAATATTATAAATATGTTACTCAGTATTTTTTCAATCGAGATCAATAAATAGATATAATTAACTCAACTGCTAAATTACATAGAGTTTTTATTTTCCACAAATTTTCTTCATATTTTTTTAATTTTTAATTTTTCTTAAAGTTTGAACAAAGTTTCCAAAGTTTTCTTGTATCTAAAAGCCCAAAACACTAGCAAAAGTTGAGGTTAAGAATCTTAAGATCAATAAGGTAAGAGGTTTTTTGTTCGACTTCCACTAATGTTGGTATTTTTTTAATTAAATACTAATTTTGGTAGTTTAATTATATTTCTACTTGATTTTAGCCTTTTCAGCTATTCCGAGGGTGAATCTTGACATATGGAATTGAAAAAGAAATAGATGTGGTCACTATTCTTCCTCCATTCATTTTTCAACTTAATTAATTTGAAATTAGGCCAATAATTATCAAGATTTGTTAAGCTTTAGTTAAACAAAGTTCCTTCTTTACAGGTTTCAGCAAAGGGAACAATTCAAAAGTTATTATTATGTGTATCAAAAGCCTATCAATCATAAATAAAATAATCTCTTGGAATCCCATTATTCTGGCCCATCAAAATCTGGTTTCTTGGGTGGCCACTTAAGTACTTTATTTTATGCAAATAAGATTGATAATATTTTTTAAATATATGAACTTTAATAATCCTTCAATTTTGAGAACACTTATGATAGATATAAAAAAAGTTTGAAATGATTACATGTATTGAGATTAAATATCTCACATTGGTCGAAAACAATAGTTAAGTTCACCTTATAAAGCATTGGACAATGGTCACCTTATAAGCTAGCTTTTGAGGTTGAGTTAGACCTAAGCCAATTAAATGGATTTAGCCCTACCCATATGGTGAATTCAAATATGGTATCAAAGTCCCAGGTTAAAGTGGGCTACCTCCTTCCGTGATGGGCTCCTTCTTGTACGCATGATAGGCTTCAATATCTACCCACACACTTCGTCCAGATAACAAAGAAATGGGTTGTCATTATTCCTCTAGTTAATCAAGGCTTGAAGTGTCATTATTCCTTCGGTCAAGGTTGAGCTTTCATATGTCACTTGTTGGGCTTGTTTTACCCACAAATTCTGACCACCCACACGTGAAGGGGGGAATATTAAGACTAAATGTCTCACATTGGTTGAAAACAATAGTTAAGTCCAACTTATAAAGTCTTGGACAATCCTCACCTTACATGCTAGCTTTTGAGATTGAGTTAGGCCCAAGCCATGTAAATGGACTTAACCCAATCCATGTGGTGAATTCTAATAACACGATTGTCAGAATCTTGGCTAACAATCTCCCCATCGGCAAATGCTCTCGCTGGGAATTGAACTCGTGACATTGACTCTGGTACCACTTGTAAGATCAGGCGCTATCCGTTGTCCCAAAATAAATTGGTATTAGAAAATGCGCATATCCTAGCATTATAGTGCATTCACACACACTGTGACTTGACTCTGGTCTCCGCCATGAGATAATTACTTCCAAAACCCTGACCAACAAGATTCAATTTGAAACATTTATATTATACAAAATTAAATTGAATGTAACACAATAATGACATTTTTTAATTTAGATATTCAAGATTTAAATTTGACTTAGCTCATTTTAAAACGTGTTGAACACAATATGTGAAAACTTACATATATCAACAAGAATTCGAATATGAATTCTTCATTTATTGTACAAGATAAGTGGTTAAATGATGACGATGTTTTATTTCTTGATTCTATATACTATTATATATATTGCATTGCTTGGTTAGCAATTAAATGTACCTAAAAGTTTCAACAAGAGCTGGACCATGGACCATGGACCATCAACAGTTAAGCACACTCAATGAATTGATGTGGTTTAGATTACAAAAAAAAATAAAAAAAAAAAAAAAAAAAATAGACCATGTCTATGAGTTATATAAATTGGATATCGCATTAATACCAATGCAATAATTTGATGTTTGAGAAATTAGTTTCAGCATCAGTTAAATATTTTAATTGTACTGAAATTAACTCAGAAGCTTCAGATACAACTTATTTAGTAGAGTTTGCAAATACAAGCCTGAACGTTAATAAAGAATCAATTAAAGTTAAGAAAATGTTCATTTGCTACATAAATAAATTAAAAAATTAAAAAAATTAAGAAAAAAAAAGTTGAAATGTCAAATCCATAATTATAGGGGATATGTGTGTTGGTGGACGACTGAAACATGTACTGATATTGTGGTCCATGCAAATTAATTTAATTCAGTTGTAATTCATTTTTTTTTATTCTTCTGACGAATAAAAAACAATTAGGGTAGGTAGCACTTGCACTCAGTACACTAGCTATCAAGCAGTGCATGTCTTAAATTTATTCTACAAATTGTATTCTATTTTAAGGATGTTTTCAGAATTTTCTCGTGAAATTAATTACTGAAAATGTATTTGTTTTCTTTTTCAGAAAAGCCGCGAAATATTAATCCAAATAGAGCCACTGGATATATTTAATTTGCATTTATTGTAGTTGAGTTACATAAATTACCTTTTTAAATGAGAAAAATTAAGGATTTGTATTAATGGCAAAGTTGTGACCACATACTAGTGCTCTCATCAGAATTGACGTAATAGTATTATTTATGTTTAATTATATATTCATTGTATTTATCTAGATGTAATGATGTAGGTGTAAATTCCTGTTTGTTTGAAATTCTGAAATGATATTATACTTAGGGGTGTGATCAAGTCGAGTGGTGTCGCACGACACATTGTTCAAGCTTGGTTTGAATTTTATCGAGCTTGAAATTTTGTGTTTGAGCTTGGTTTGATTGTTCAACGAAGCGAGCTCAAGTGAGCTTTTACCAAACGAGCTCGAGCCAAATATCGAGTAACTTTATATTTTACATGTACTTTATCAATTTTTAGCTTATCGAGTCAAGCTTTAAAACCTATCGACGAAAAATGATGTTCAAGCTTGTTTGGTTTGTATGACAAACCGAACTCAAACGAACTTTTATCGAACGAGCTCGAGTCGAGTATCGAGTAGCTTGATTTGATTTTCAATCCTAATTATACTAGATAATGGAATGTTAGATTGTTGCACACATTTAAATGGAAATCATTTGATCAAATTATATTTCAATTATTTGGATAAATCAGTCAAATTACTCTCTTGCAAGAGCTTTTGTTTGGAAAAAATTGTTATTGTGATCGAAAATAAAAAATAACTCTTACCATGTTCTAATTTTGTGTGTTTTTCGCTTATTTTTTCCTATGAGAAACTAAAACATGAATCCCGAATTGTGGATCTTAAAATTTTAATATATAATTTAGATTGAGTTTGAAAATTGAATTTGTGCAAGTATGTAAGATAGCAGCTGTGAAATCAATGATAACTACGTATTCCAATTTGACGGCCAAACCCATTTAACCACATATAAAGTGTATTAGACTTTTTTGTGATTAGGGTTGAAAATCAAACAAAACTATTCGATACATGACTTGAGTTCGTTTGAGTTCGGTCCGTCACATTAATCAAACAAGTTTGAACATTATTTTTCGTTCAATAACTACTTGATAATATACATGCAAAATATCAAGTTACATGATACTCATCTCAAGCTCGTTTGATAAAAGCTTGTTCGAATTCGAACAATTTTCGAAATTCTATTAAACAGTGTGTCGTTCGTCTCAATTACACCCTTAAAGTTTAAGGATCACTATCCTAATGTCACCACTTATCACGTGGACAATTTGTGTTCGGCCAAACCCATTTGAGATAAAAAAAAAAAAATTGTTTCTTAAAATTATCCGGGCTCCACATAGATAATTATAGCTATTATGAGAAAATATTCCGCGCATTACAAAATTAAATTCCTAATAATTAATTTACCTTTTTCTATACATACATAAGTTATATTCATGTTGTTGTGGGGCCATGGAGTCATGGACAGAAAGCTAGAAATGGACAACCAAGCCAACCTGGAAAGATTACAAATATATTATTATTATTATTATATTATTATTATTATTATTATTATTACATGTATGAAAAACTTGATACTTTGATAGTGATGTTATAAGGGGGGAAATTCCAAGATACACCCCTATATTATGTTAAATCTATAAGAAAATACCTTAAGAATTTTTTATTTGCACCAAACTTACAAAAAAACATCCAATTTGTTAAAAAAAAAAAAAAAGTCATTTTAGATCAACATATTTCAAAAAATTATTTTTGAAATACTTCAAGTTGGTCCCTACAACTTCACGTAAAATATTTTTAAAATTATTTCTTGAAATATGTCAATCCAAAACGACTTATTTTTTAAAAATAAGGTAGCTTTTGCAGGGTTTTTGAAAGCACACAAAGTAGTTTGGCACAATAAAAATTGACAAAATTGCAAAAATCGTCCCAAACTAATCACTGATTTTGGATTTTCGTCCTAAACTATTCAACTTGGCGAATTTCGTCCCATAATTTAATATTTTTTTGGAATATCGTCCCACCGTTAATTATAAGACGGAAATTGCGCATTTGCCGTTAAATTATCACATGGTTGCTTACGTGTCATGACGTGGTAAATTTTAACATGAATAATTATATAATATTGCAGAATTCGTCCCAAAATAATTACAAGATTGAACCGTTATTTCCATTAAATTAGAAATTTAATATTGGGACTAAATTCATACCAATAGGTAAATTACGGGACGAAATTCGACAAGTTGATATAGTTTGGGACGAAAAATGAAAATTAGTAATTAGTTTGGGACGATATTTCAAAAAAAATTTAAATTGCGGGACGAAATTCAGTTAGGTAATATAGTTTGGGACGAAAATCCAAAATCACTAATTAATTTAAGACATTTTCTGCAATTTTACCATAAAATTTTTACAGAATAGTTTATTGCAGATTTGGCATAACAGGGAGAATTTTGCATTTACTTCTTTTATAAGTCATAACATTAATTCTTTAAAATACTCACCTCAATTTTCTAAAATTAATGGTGCCAAATTGCTCCTCACATTCAAAACCAGAAACTAAAGAATTAAAAAAAAAAGAGTTTACAAAAAGTGGGGTTTCATGTTTCATCACTGAAAACCATGAAAAAAGAAGTTCTAGTATTTTTTTCTTTTAATTCTTTGTACCGAAATTCTTTTTAACTGAATTTTCAGACTTCCCACGTGTAAAAAGTTCATGCTTTTGGCATTCTCTGACGATTTATAAAGGATAAACTTCAACAACAAACAGATTTTAGCAGCTTTTTCCCTGTTTCTGTTTCTGTATCTGTTTTTTTTTTCATTTGGTGGAAAAAGAATTGATTTTTCTTTTCAATTTCCGAAAAGGGTTCTTGTTTTAGTTTAGTTTCATCCAAGAATTGTGTTTTTATGAGCTGATTGAAGAGCATTTGGCCTCCAATTCTTGTAAGTTCACTATTTTTGCATTATAAATCTCAGTTTCTTTCAAGTAAATCTTCATAATCTTTTTTATAGTGTAATTTAGATTATTTTTCTCTTTTGTTAATTTTACTCAATGTTTTCATTTGGCCTGGAATCTGTTTGGAAAAATGCTTGACATTTCACATTTTAAAAGGCAGATTTTTAATTTAATTTACTTATCTGATACTGTTTAGAGTATATATCAAAAGGGTGACTTAAATTCCTTTATTTCTATATATGAGGAAAAAATTGATAGCTTTTGGAGAAATTTCTTAATATTTCACATTGTAGAAGGTAGTTTTTAATTCCATTTATTTTATTGACACTAAACAGAGGATGGATGAAAAGGGTATCTCGAATTCCTTCATGTTTACATCAGAGGAGAAAATCGATAGCTTATATCCGATGTTCTTTGGTGTTTCTTGTGCATTTTTCGCTCTAAAACTCTTGCCGGAGCCTGAAGTTTTCGATAATAAATGGTTAGAGGTAAGAAATTTGATCCTTAAAGGAAGTGTTAATCTTTTGGGCTTACTTCTTTGGAAAGTTCAAAAAGAAGAGTCCATTAACGACAAATCCGAGCTTCTGAAAGAGATAAATGAGTTAAAGAAACTAAGAAGAGAAGATGCAAAAGCGAACGCAAAAGTTGTAAGTATAATCGCGGCTAGAGAACAAAGCTGGATTGATGAGAGAAAGAAGCTAAGACATCAAATTTGTGCTCTTATGAATGGAATAAGAGTTCTTGAAATTAAAAATGAAAAATCCATGTCTGAGTTGAACGAAAAATTGAAGGAAAATGAAGGGATTTTCGAGGTTAAGGATAAAACCATCGAGGAATTGGAGAAGAAGAGAATGGAAATCGAAGAAAAGCTAAGGAAAGTAGAGAATCTACATTGTAATGAAATTTCAAAGCATAAGACCGCATTTATTGAGCTTGTATCTAACCAAAGACAGCTTGAAGCCGAGTTGGGTCGAGCCCTTAGGCAAGTCGAGGCAACAAAACACGATCTTGATTCAGTATTTGAGCAGAAAGAACAATTTGTGTTAATGAATCAAAGATTATCAATGGAGGTTGTTAAAATGAGCAATGATTTAGATCAAAAGGACCAGATTTTATCAGCCTTGTTGAGAAAATCAAAATTAGATACAGCTGAGAAACAAATGCTTTTAAAGGAAGTGAAATCGTCGAAGGTCAAAAGAAAGGAAGCTGAGTTAGAAACATTGAAGTGGAAGTCCGTTTCAGAAACAAAACACGAAAGACATTCTTTAAGAAATATGTTGTCTAAACATGTTAATACGAAGTCAAGGGCTATGATGTCATTAGACGCGGAAACTGAGTACCGTATTGAGTTCGACCAACCTGAGATCCACAGAGGGGTAGAAGTTTTTCCCATTGTACCCGAGGAGTCAAGTAAGATCACATTCTTGATATGAATATATTTACATTTTTTTGTATGTCTTTTGCTGGCAATATAGCATTTTTGGTCCCATGCTTTATGAGGTTGCACTTTAGGTCCCAATTTTTTTAATGTATTGCATTTTTTGTACTATACGCCCCATTTCCATCCAATTTAGGGACCAAAATTGCAAACAAAGAATATTTCATGGGACCGAGAGTACAAAAAAGTGTTGATAGGACCAAAAGTGTAAAATATTTTAGAAAGTTGGGATTTGTGCAATTTTGTAAAGTGCTAAAGATTCCAATCCTTTGGGACTATATATACAATTTTACCTTTTTTTTTCCGGTTTACTTAACCTTAACTTTGCAATTTCCAATTTTAGAGCTAAAAACCAATGTTGGGCATTTGGAGAATTGGGTAACCTCAGAAGCCGAAAAGTACAAGATTGCAGTAGAGCAAAGACATGATCACGAAATTGATGCTTTTTCCGAGCAACTTAGGCTAAAAGATGAAAAGTTAGAAGCTTATCGTTGGCGTTTATTGAGTATGGAACTAGAATCAAAGAGGTTGCATTCATATATCGAAGGACTCAATCGCGACATTACACAGCTTAAGCAAGATAACACGAAATTAGAAAGCCTTGTTTTGGATCATGAAGCGGAATTACATTCTTTGAAAGAACAGTTAGTATTGCAGTTCAAACCTCCAAATCTCCAAAAACTGAACTTTAGTCCTCCTTTACAAGATCCTGATGTAGCTCAAGATACTGTGTGGTCGAATGTGAAGGTTATTAAAAGAAAACCAGGGCAGAAAAGGCAAGAAAGCGAAAGGGATATAGTTTTGACACTTGAATATCCTAATAAAGAGATAAAAGAAGGGAAAGTTAAACATGTCTCGAAGAAGCCAGATCATTTAAGACAGGAAAGTATTGATTTTGAGGTTGTTTCGAGTGGTGAAACATCGACAATAAAGAAAATTAATTCTACGATGAAAAAGGATATTCATGCTCTTGGCGTTTCATATAAGATCAAGAGACTTAAGCAGCAATTGATCATGCTTGAGAGGTTGACTGGAAAGCAAGAAAGTTGTGAAGCTAAAAACGAAGACGACAGTATTGGTATGAAGGGATTCTACACACTTACGTCTCTTCTCGACAAACAAGTCGAACGGTATCAATCACTTCAGGGGAAAATCGATGATCTTTGCAAGAGAATGGTATGTTTCCCCTTATTTTACTTGGGTCTTAGATCAAATGTGGAGAAAGTTAAAGTTTTAGTCTTACAGGACGGGCTTTAAAATATAGCACTTTCGGTCCCAATTTTTAAAATTCTTTATATCTTTTTTGACATTTAGTCAGTTTCCCCCTTATCCACCCAATTTGGGACCAATGTGCAAAACAAAAGACGCCCTTTCAGTACCAAATCGCAAAATAGTGACGTCACCAGAAGTGCAAAACTTGGATGGGAAGGGGTGGAAATGATGAAATCTTTAAAAAAAGGGATCCAAAAGTGCTATTTTTTAAAACACAGTAAAAGTTTTTGTGTCGCATTACTGAACACTCAACACTTTCACACCCATGTATACAAAAATAACACTTTTAGACCCAAATTTGTCATCCATCCTCTCATTTTCATCCAATTTGCGATGAAAAGTGCAAAAATTAGACTGAAACTAAAAAAATCAAGAAGTTGGGATCAAAAGTGATATTTTTTTTGAATGTGAGAGACTAAAAGTACCGAGCGACCGACTAAAAATGCAATTTTGTCGTCATCAAACGTGGGATTCATTTTTTTTCTTTTTCTAAATGTAGCATGAGGACAAACTTAATCTAAATTGTGGAGGTTCCAACATTGCGAAAACTAAAGATGAAACGAAAAGACTCGAACGTTTTCTCGAAGAAACGTTTCAACTTCAGAGATATATAGTTGCGACAGGGCAGAAACTAATCGAAGTGCAAGCTAAGATTGCCACTGGATTTGTTAGTAATGTAGAAGACATTGAAAACTTCGACATGAAGAGGTTTGCAGATAGTATAAGAACACTCTTCACAGAAGTTCAAAGGGGACTCGAACTCCGAATATCTCGAATTATTGGTGATCTTGGAGGAACTTTGGCTTGTGATGGGATCATACATCTCAAAATGTAGTGGTGTGGAATTGTGAATATTGAGAAGTTTGAGGGCCAATAGGAAAATGCATGATAATATGGTTTGTTAAAAGTGGTGCTTGATTTAGAGATTTTATAGTTAATTTGTATAGTAAATTAACTTGTTTTAAATTTATTAGAGGTCATTTATTATAAACACTATTTATTTTTCTTATATATGTATATATTAACAATTATATAGTTAGGCCCGGCCACGTGGCAAATTTTAATTCGAATATGATCTGAGCTCGGTCCAATTTATTAAAAATGCTAATTGATTAAAGATTTCCGTAATTTGAAATAGCGTGAATGTAGACAAAAATTGATCCGTGACGATTTATTAAAACTTGTTTTAGAATTTAGATGAAGATAATGTTGACTATTTTGAGTGTGAAAATTTAAGTCTAAAACGTAACCACATTACTTGACAATATTCCCCTTTTCTTTTTTTTTTTTATAAATACATGACAGTATATATTTCTAGTAATAAATGTGCAAATTTGGGAAGTTATTGTATTTTTTATGAACTTCATAATACCAGATATTAAGTAGTAGCATCTGCTTTTAAATCAGCAAATGTTAATATGTTATTACAGTAAATTAATATTTTACTGGGGAAAATTGCTTTTTTGGTACCATAGGATAGACTAACTTACACTTTTGGTATCATTAGATACGAAAATGCAAATTTGATACCATAGGATAGGTTTTCATTGCAATTTGGTATCAAACCCAAATTTTCTACAAAATTAATGGCAATTTATCCCCTATGTAATGAAATGCATAATGTTCAATTTACCCCTCTATAATTTGGTAAAAAATAAATTTGCCCCCTAAATTTTTTTTAATGAAGCAATTTACCCCCTTCAGCCGGAGAAATTGAGAGTAGGCATGCAAACTATTTTATAACATAGGGGGATAAATTGCCACATTTATCATAACACAAGGGGTAAACTGTCATATTATCATAATAAAAGTGGATAAAGTGCCGTCTATAAAAATATAAGGGAGGCGATGTGAAAATTTTATAAAATTTCAGGGGGTAAATTGAACATTATGCATTTCATAGGAGTCAAATTATCATTAAGGGGGAAAATTGGGTATAGTACGCTGCAATGAAAATCTATCCTATGGTACCAAATTCGCATTTTTGTACCAATGATACTAAAATTGCAAGTAGGTTTATCCTATAGTAAAAAAAATAATTTTCCCTATTTTAATGGATTATAATGCTAATTAATTTTTGTGATGTTAAGGACTCTTAAGGGGACTCCTAGCACATGTAATGTTAGGATGAGGTCAAACAAACACACTTATACACACTTGCATCCACACATCACACGTGATTGTACATAGGTACATGTCTAAAAATCCTATAAGTATAAATATATAGATTTAAAAATCTTTTAAATAATTTTGTGTGTTTTGTTTCAATATCTCCAACAAAATCTAGGTGTAAGACCCGAGTATAATTGAAAAACATAAAAAATTTAAAAAATAAAAGTTTTTTTTTTTTTCCAAATTCACTTTTGAATTGATATTTTCCTTAATATAATTTGGTTATTCTGTATAGCATTTTTCTTGAATCCTTCTATTTAATCCACACGTGCCAATGTCCTAAATCATTTATTAATCCACTCCCACTTTTTAGGGTTTTCTATAAAGCTAGTGGATTAATTTAGAAATCTTACTAATGACATGAATTGACAGCTTAAAATTTCGATCTGAAAAGTTTTATACAGTCTCCTAGTGTTCAAAAATTATAAAATACATTTTTAGTCTAGTAGAATTTCACACTACTTTTATTAATTCGTCTTGCACTTTAAAAAAATATCACTTCTAATCTCAATTTATATTAGTTTCGTTATTTCTCACTATTTCATCCATTTTTACAAATTTTGCTCCATAAGACGATCCATTTTTACACTCCCTCCATTTTTTTATTTGTCGTTTCGGAGGATTGCACACCAATTAAGAAATATCATAAATAGTCAATTTTTTGAAGCAAAAATTCTAAAATACCCTTTTAACCAAATAATCTTAGCATTAATTAGCATTAATGACAAGTATTAATAAGAAGGGTATAATTGGTAAAAACATATTAATTTTACATTGAAATCCTAAAGCGACAAATAAAAGTATACAAGAAAATTTTGTCAAAGCGAAAAATAAAAATATGGAGGAAATAGTTGTTTTTATAAGATGTCTTATCTTGCACTTTTGGTCTTAATTTTATTTTAATAAGTGTAAATGATAAATTTTTAATTTTTTTTATTTTTAAAGAACTCAAGGTGGTTGAACCAAGTGGTAGTGACTTGTGACCCCAGAGTCGAAACTCAAGTTTAAATCCTATTGGCGACACCACATGACTGGGAAGGATATATACCCCTTTGCACTCTTCGATTCGAGCTGTAAATACATAGCCTAGCTAGGAGATAAAAAAATAAAATAAAGAAAGAAAGAAAATGTTAGAACCAAAATGTTATCTTTCAAAGCATTGAATTACACGTGTTAATGTCCAATCCCATTTAACTTAAAAAAAAATTATTTGTTTGCGAGAAACCAGATATATATGTACTTTATTTATCCACCAACTCTTCATTTATCAATTTTAATTTGTATACCTTATCTACATAATTTTATTTAACGTTTAACACACCAACCGTCCCAAAACTCTTTTCTTTAATTCTTCAACTATAATTACCGTTGAAATTATTTATTAATTTGACAATGGACCAAATACATCTTTAAAGTCTTTTATAGTCATTTAAACATCACTACAAGTTGGACCATATATTATTTATCCGTTACTTCCCATTTCTTTACTCGTGAAGTGTTCAACTTAGGAGCCTTCACTCTTTAACTTAGGAGCCTTTTCATCTTTCATCAATTAAATCCCCCCCCCCCCCACCACAAAAAATTTACATATAAATAAAGAAACATACACATATACAATTTGTAACACCAGTTTATTTTATTTTATTATCATATATGGATGATCACTATGAACCAAATTCAACACCTAAACTCACTTTATCCAAACTTCCATACAAACCAATTAGACAACAACCTACACAAATGCTAACGCCACCTCTCCACCCCTCACTTTCAATCCCATTCCAATGGGAAGAGGCGCCCGGAATACCTAGAGTCGCCGACTCCGGCACGGTGGTTGCAATGGCGGCACCGCCTTCCGGAGCGGCGACAAACTCACCGGCGGTGGCGGCGTTGAATAAGAAGGTGGTGAGGTGTTTGGACTTGCCTCCGAGATTGTTGTTGAACGATGATGCCAAAATTACGATAATGCCCTCGCCGACGAATGTGTTGGACGGGCCTTACGTGGGGCGATCGCTGTCGTTGGCGTGCACGTTTTCGTTTCGAAAAGGGCCGGTGATTGGGCCGGAGGGTGGGAGGATGTTTGGGTCCGGAAGGTGGGGGAGCTTTAAAGAGGAGGAGGAGAAGTTTGGTGGTAGGGGTAGTTTTGACTTTTCAAGTAGGCTTGGTGATGTTTTGAAGGGTGAGAAGAATGTGAAGGTCACGAGAGTTGGAAGGAAGAGGAGATTCTTTAGTTTGTCCAACATGAAGTCTAACTTGTGGGTGAGTCTTCCTTTTGTTTATTTCTATTTTTCTATTTTTTTTTTGGGTACAAACTATTTCTACTTTATATATGAAATTTAAATTCCCTATTAAAAAGTTATATTTTTTCCATTTCGGCAAGTTTCGTGTTTTGATCTATTTTTTGCATTTTTGATCTCATATGATAGTTTTTTTTTTAGTTCCACATAATTGTCTTGCAATTTTTTTCTCCTGATTTTCGAAGAGTTTAGTCCCTTTCGAGGCATAAATTATATGATAACATTTCTCAATAAGGTTTCGAAGTTGGATCGTCACTTTGAGCTTTGGAAGTATTAGTCTATTTCACTAGACCAATCACTCGTACATATTATTTTGTAGTGTTGATTTTAAGTTGGACGAGGATCACGAAATGTGCAAAAGTATTTATACAATTGGGATTAAAACATGTTATTCTTAAAGGCAAAAGATTACGAATATTGAGTTTCAATCATGTAGGAAAAAAAAAACAATTTTTATCTTTTCAAATTATAGATTCGAACATATGAACGAAATCCATTGTCTCAGCCTTTTCAAGCCTGATTCGATGAGTTTTCAACAATTTAAACTATGACTTTTAACAAAAATAATTAGGGGGGTCAATAATAAGACATGTATGTATATACATACTTATTTTGTGGTTTTTTTTTTTAAAAAATACCCGAGGGTAGTATATAACTTCAAGGATAATCCAAGGTTACAATGTCAAACACAAAAGCATGATTATTTGATAAAATAGGTTGTTAGGTTGGGTTTTTTTGTATTTATCATAAGTTTAGGATTATATTTGCGTTTTTCCTTCTTTTAGTTTTGTTATTAGCCCATTTAGCCGTCTTTGTTCCCTACGTAGGTTGTATCTTGCTATGTTTTTTTAATTCAGTTTTCATAATTTTACATACAATTGTATTTTCGGATTAATTCAATCAAGTTTATTTCCTTTTCTCTCAATCAAAAATTAATGTTTATCTTGCTATCTTTTATTGCATTATCTAACAACATGACAAACTTTAAAAGAAACTAAATCCCCGATTAGGAGTTTGATTTGAATGGTGCCAAATTAAATTTGATTAAAATTTTCCATTTCTAAATAGCCCTATAGATTTATTTGAGCCTTGGTTGAACAAAACTCGCAATATAATTTCTTGGCACTATATTATTAATGACTAAATGACACTTATGATTCCTCGGGTTAAAAGTTTGTCAGACTTTCGTCCTTTATAGATAAAGTGTTACACTTTTGTCCCACTTAGATATGTGTTACATCGATCACTTTTCCGACCAATTTTCCACAAAATATAGTTTTGACAATGTATTTTCGGAATATCATATTATCAAATATTTTAATATCACACTATTTGTGAAATGGAGGGATTGTGGAGTGTTACATAACATGATATTTCCAAAATAGCCCTCCAAAACTATATTTTGCCAGAAAAATGATCGGTATAACACATTATCTAATCTATAAGAAACGAAAGTGTACATGAGCCATTATTAAGAGTAAAATAAATCAGACACATTCTCAATTAATTATTACTATTTTGTGTATACTTTGAAATTAATTTATTTCACCGAATTTCTAACTTGTGGGTGCATGAATGTTCCTATATATGTTGCAGGGTGATATTTATTCAAGCTTTAAGCATGCAGTTTCATGGAGGCGTAAACGGTAAAATTAATCAAGAAAGAGACATACGGCTTAATGTGATTTTTTTTTTTTTTGGGGCATTTTCAGTTACATCGTTTGAGCTACCACTCTCGATTTGTCTAACATTTGACTTTATAATTATATTAGAATGTTTTCAATCTTGTCGTTATAATTTAATCTGAAAATTATATTAGAATATTTTCAATCTTGTCGTTATAATTTAATCTTAAAAGATCGAAAAGCGTGCAGTTAATGAGTATTTTAGATTATTTTTTGCTTAGTAATATTAAAAATGCAATATAATTTACTAATTTAAGACTAATTAACCAAATTTCATTTATGCTTAATAATATTAAAAATATATTATAATTTACTAATAAATTTAAGACTAAGGGTCCGTTTGGGTCCACGTTACACCCCCAATAAACATGTTCCGAGCCTGAACACTAAAATGTCATTTGTTTGGCGATGCTTTTGGCTTCAACGATTGAATAGTCAACGTGAAAATCACACGTTCCCCAAAAATAAATAGGGATACTCTAAAATGACTCACTCTCATTTAGAGTCACGGAGGGTGTACTATACTTCTCATGCGCGAATCACCAAAAATGCCCCTTCTATTAAAAAAAACTAATCTTTTTACTATTCCATTCACCTTACAACTGATTTCTTTCGTTTCTCAACGGATTTTTGCAAGATTAGTCTCATTCTCTTCGTCTCGTCATCAGGATTATGTTGGTGGTTTCAATTTTCCATTTCGCTTTATTTTTGTTGTTAATTTTCAGATCTATAAAAAATAAAAATAAAAGCTTAGTTTCTGATTTCTTCACGTTTCATTGCGTTTCCTTCCGAATTTCTGTTTCTGGCGCTGTTTAAACGCATTGGCCGACTTTAATTTTGTGTTTCCAGCTATGAATTAGTGGACTTTAAGATTCGGGCCACGAAGAACTTCTGGGGCTGTTGATTTCTTCGGGTTTAAGCTTATTTTTCAGCTCGGTTCTTAACAACAAAAAAAAGTCTAGTTTCTGATTTCTTCACGTTTCGCTGCGTTTCCTTTTATAATTTACAAAACTAGCTTTTTTGCATGATTAAATAAAACGAACTATCCAACATAAATATTTGTAGCTCTCACATATATTATAAATAAGGAGCAATTTAATTTATTTGACGTGAAGTCAAATTATATAATTTATCTGCACTATTAATTTTATTTTATTTATTAAGGAATTTTGTAGAAATCACTAGAAAAATGAGAGAAAAAATCATGTATCATGAAACATAAAATGTGCAAATTTTCACTCAAAGCCAGTAGCATTTTGAGAAGCAAGGGTACAAGTGTAAAATAGATAAAGTCAAAATAGCAATGCGCAAAAAAGTAGGCCAATACTTACCGGGAAAGTCTATTTTGACTCTCACACATTCGAGAGTCATGAGAAATTGTGCATAAATATTTGTACCGTAAACTTAATAAACTGTACAATTGTGTATGGGTGATTGAACCAACCAATTGATGATGGACTCCCCTCATTGACATTTATGCCCTTTAAAAAAAATTAACTACAATCTTGCCCCTCTCAAGCCCTAACCCACTCACTGGTCGCCACCACTCCGCCGTCCCTCCCTTGCTGTTGGTCGTAACCAGAACGGCTTACGGGCTTCACCGTTGAAGCCTCGAAGAAGAAGACTATATTTTTTTTATTTGAATTCTCCACCCCCCCCATCAAACTCCTCCCCCAGCCGTCACCGGACTAAACCAGCAGCAAAATCAGTAAATCGAATGAAGCACACTAGCCTTCGGAGGAAATGAGGAAGAACCAAGCTGAAACACAAGCTTAAATTCGAAGAAATCAACAGCCCGAAAATGTTCTTCGTGGGCCGAACCTTCAAATTCACTAATTCCGAGCTGGAAACATAAAATTGAAGCCGGCCAACGCGTTTAAACAGCTCTAGAAACAATAACGTATCCAGAAGATACCCGAGTGCGCTGTTGTACTCTTTTTCCTTCGAGGGGTGTTATTTTTCCCATAGGGTTTTTCTTGCTCGCCATGGTTCTAATGAGGCAACATTTGTTGGTTGAAAAAATTATGCGTTGTACTTTTTTTCCTAACCGAGGTTCTTTTTTCCACTGGGATTTATTACTCAGAAGGTTTTAACAAGGCAACACGAAGAGCATAACAATGGTTCAATAGGAATCTCCAAGGGGAGGGGGGTGTTGTAAATAATATATATTAGTGGGTATTCCTATTTATTATTTATGTAGTTTAGCGACTTATTTTATAATAGTTATCCATTATCCCACATCACATGTATTGTGAGATTTGTAACTCCCCATGTAACAGACTGGGTTATTTAATAAATCTCTCCCCTCCCAAAATAAGATCCCTTAATTCTCTACACGTTTATTTTCTATGTGCTCTCATATCTCTCTTTACCATTATTATTATTATTATTATTATTCATGTCTTCAAAAAAGAAATCACTAAACACAAGAGTTATATTAAATAATTTACAACAGAGAGAGTATAAATCTATTTCAAAAAATACAAATTATAATGTACTCTGTATTTTAATATTATAAGGAGAAAAAGTGAAAAATTAGCAGACTCCTCAATTTTTTTTTTTTTTTTGAAATTCCTTATTTTTGGCAACCTTTTGTTTACCATAACTAAACCTGATTTATGATTGTACGAAGCACTACAATTTTGTCAGAGTGAGTTTGGCCTAACTATTGCATAACTTCTTTTAGAATAATTGATTATGATATAACTGCTTATGAAATAATTACTTTTGCAAATTGATTCAACGTTTGGTTTCAACATTTCATAATTAATTTTACAATTGTGGAGTTTTATATAATTTACAAAACTTCTGGGGCTGTTGATTTCTTCGGGTTTAAGCTTATTTCTAGTTTTGTAAATTATATAAAACTCCACAATTGTAAAATTAATTATGAAATGTTGAAACCAAACGTTAAATCAATTTGCAAAAGTAATTATTTCATAAGCAGTTATATCATAATCAATTATTCTAAAAGAAGTTATGCAATAGTTAGGCCAAACTCACTCTGACAAAATTGTAGTGCTTCGTACAATCATAAATCAGGTTTAGTTATGGTAAACAAAAGGTTGCCAAAAATAAGAAATTTCAAAAAAAAAAAAAAAATTTGAGGAGTCTGCTAATTTTTCACTTTTTCTCCTTATAATATTAAAATACAGAGTACATTATAATTTGTATTTTTTGAAATAGATTTATACTCTCTCTGTTGTAAATTATTTAATATAACTCTTGTGTTTAGTGATTTCTTTTTTGAAGACATGAATAATAATAATAATAATAATAATGGTAAAGAGAGATATGAGAGCACATAGAAAATAAACGTGTAGAGAATTAAGGGATCTTATTTTGGGAGGGGAGAGATTTATTAAATAACCCAGTCTGTTACATGGGGAGTTACAAATCTCACAATACATGTGATGTGGGATAATGGATAACTATTATAAAATAAGTCGCTAAACTACATAAATAATAAATAGGAATACCCACTAATATATATTATTTACAACACCCCCCTCCCCTTGGAGATTCCTATTGAACCATTGTTATGCTCTTCGTGTTGCCTTGTTAAAACCTTCTGAGTAATAAATCCCAGTGGAAAAAAGAACCTCGGTTAGGAAAAAAAGTACAACGCATAATTTTTTCAACCAACAAATGTTGCCTCATTAGAACCATGGCGAGCAAGAAAAACCCTATGGGAAAAATAACACCCCTCGAAGGAAAAAGAGTACAACAGCGCACTCGGGTATCTTCTGGATATATGGAATATCTACACGGTACTCCCTCTCAAGTTAACTCCAGTTAAATCTATAATGGAGCGAGCTCAGATAACCTGCGCAAGCCAATAGCTTTAACATGTTTCTCAATAGCTAGTAGAAAAGTCGGCACATTTATTCTGACTTATGATCTGTTTTGTCAATATTTGCTTGAGCTCTTGTTGTTGCTGATTGAAGAAAATTTTTGTAGCGATGTGCTTGGTGTTGTCGCCCTTAATAAAACCCGTTTTCATCTCGCATTATCCTCAAATATATCCGTACGATCTTCTGTGGTAGCCAATTCACAGGAACTTCGAACATGCCCAATCATAGCCCTAAGCCATGTGCATTCACGCACTGCCTCGTGAAGTGCTGATCTCGACATGATTCGACGAAGTGGCAAATAAAGTTTGTTTCGTAGACTCCAAGACACAACTGTGTTCCCAATTGTAAAGACATACACAGTCTGGGAACGAGCTTGGCGTGGGCCCGATAGATAACCAGTATCGGCATACCCCACAAGTTTTGCGTCCTTTAGTAACGCATAGGGATAGAACAAACCCATATCCCTTGTACCACGAATGTATCGGAATATGTCATTTATGCCATTCCAGTGGTGGTGTGTTGGTGCTGAGCTAAACCTAGCTAGTAGATTTACCGCAAATCCAATATCAGGTCGAATACATTGAGCTAAGTACAAAAACGCTCCTATTGCACTTAGATATGGCACCTAGGGTGCTAACACTTCCACGCCCTCCTCCACGAGACGAAATGGATCATTCGACCTATCCAGTGATGGGACTACCATTGGCGTGCTTTATGGCTTCACTTTATCCTCATTAAAGCGTCTTAACATCTTTTGGATGTAATTTGATTGATGGACCAAAATCCCATCAGCACGGTGTACTATCTCAAGTTCGAGACAGAAATTAGTCCGTCCGAGATCCTTCATCTCAAATTCGGATTTCAGGAGTTGGGATGTCTCCCTAATCTCTTCAAGAATCCCGATCAAGTTCATGTTATCGACATAAACGGGAACAATAACAAACCCAGAACTTGTCCTCTTAATAAACACGTAAGGACAAATATCGTTGTTCACGTATCCTTTTTTGAGCAAGTACTCACTTAGGCGATTATACCACATCCTCCCGGATTGTTACAAGCCATAAAGTGAACGCCTTAACCTTACAGAGAGCGTGTTCCGTGGTCTAGAACTACTTGCCTTGGGTACCATAGGTCCATCCGAGACTTTCATATATATAATCATATCTAGATCCCCATAAAGATCCGTTGATGCCACATCCATGAGCTGCATAGCCAGTTCCTCGAATACTACTAAATTATTAAGTATCTGAACGTAATAACGTCCATCACGGGAGAGTATGCCTCCTCAAAGTCAATCCCGGGTCGATGAGAAAATCCTTGTGCAACGAGACAAGCCTTGTACCTCACAATCTCATTTTTTTCGTTTCTTTTCCTTGTAAATACCCATTTGTATCCCATGGGTAGAGCTCCGAGAGGTTTAGGAGCAATTTGTCCAAACACTCATCTTTTCGTTATGAATCAAACTCAGTCTGGATTGCCTTTTCCCATTTCAGCCAATCATCCTTTTGTTTGAACTCGTCCACCGATTGAAGCTCAATATCATCACTTGATATAATTTCAGTAGTTATTGTGTAAGCAAACACATCATTGATGATTATTTCATCCCGATGCCACACCTCATTCATGCATGAATATCCAATCGATATTTTCCTATTCTCAGGGATGGATATTGATGTCGAGGCATCTCCCCGACGTTGTCTCTTAGACGGATCTATAGTCTGGAACTATTTCATGAGATGGATCGGGGTGGGATCCCATTGTTACTAGTGCTAACCATATTCAATTGCTGTGCATTCGCCCGCTTTCTAGGATGCAAATCCTTTGATCCTGTTGGTCTTTCCCTCTTATGGGTCGGGAGATACGACTGGTTAGCTGGGATTGATGACCTTCCCATATTTTGTCCCTCTTGGACATCTATCCTTGCAGGCACAGCTGGTATATGAGATATCGTCACTTTAGCTAAGTCAGACAATGAATCTGGCATGTTATTAGCTACTTTTTGAAGTTCGATTATTCTTCGTACTTCAGATTCTCTGACTGTTGTAGGAGAATCGTGATGAGACATAGTGGGGTTGTTCCACACGACTTCACGCAGTTTAACCTGAACGTTAGTGTGAACTTTATTGCCTCTCCCTAACGGCGGGAAGACAGCCTCATCAAAGTCCCGGTCCGCAAATTGTGCGTTAATCAGTGTTATTAAAACCGGACCGGACCAGCTGGTCCGACCTGTTCGACCGTGAACCGAAGGATTATCCAGTCCGGTCAGCCCTATAAAACCACTTAAGTTAAAACCTAATTGGAACTGGTCCAAAATCGGTGAACCGGTGAACCGGTTTGGACCGCGGTTCACACTTTTAAAAAAAATTAAAAAACCTATGTCTTAGGGCTACGGGACAAACAGAACTGAGCATACATAAATTTGAAATTGAAATAGGGAGAGCAACGGCGACGGGGTTCTTCAAAAGAAGGTAATAATTTTTTACTTTTTCTTCAATCTTTGTTTATGAATTTGTAATTAAATTTTATATATATATATATATATATATAGGCCCTATATATTTGAGTAATTCAGTATATGTATTAATATTGTGACTTGTAATTATTTATTTTATTGAAATAAGTAATTATTACATAAAACAATCTTGTAAGAGGGTCACTTTGATGGGTTGTTTCGACATGGTTCTCTCAAGATTCTTAATATACTCTACCTGTTAATCTGTCTTAAGTATGAATTAAAATTATTTCATTGAGAAACTTCTATGTTTCGATAGAAAAAAATTGAATCATTTCTTTTCAGTTATATATGATCTGTATATTAGATGAATAATTTCAGATGATCAGGATTTATCTTTGTGCAAAGGAGAAGAAGCAGAACACAATCCTATGACCATCCCATAAGTGTTCTAAGGAAGAAGATTTATGTATGAAATTTCAGATTAATTTTGCATTCCCTGCATGATGCATGATGTATCAGAATGAGTATTCTATCTTTTTCTTAATTAAAGTAATAAGCATTACCAATAATACTTATACGACGTAATTGTACTTCATTATAAATTAAAATCACCATACATGTAAAGAGTCCTGAGATGAAGAATGACATTCTTGAATCTTGTCCAAGTTTTTATATTGATCTAGTCATGAAAGTTGGTAATCTTGCAGAATATTTAATTTTCCTTTCACATAGTCCGTTGTGGTGTAAATGAGAAATGTTTGGTGTATGTTCAGACACCAACTGTAACGCATAAAAAGGTTGAGTCGTAGAGAGATTGGGAGTTTGGTGCGCATAATCAAAGTCTGAGCTATTCTCTGTAAATTCGTTAGAAATGCCTCCGCTGGGCCATTTTGGGTGTTCATATGCTACCGGATGTTCCATGTCATATAGAGACATGCAATAGTCGTTGAAAGATCACGATGTAAATTCTACGGCATTATCCAGTCTAATAGACTTAATGGGATAATCCGGATATTGAGCTCTCAACCGTATAATCTGAGTCAAGAGTTTAGCATATGCAGCATTCCTCGTGGACAATAAATCAACCTGTGAACATTTGGTCGAAGCATCAACCATCACCATAAAATATTTAAAAGGTCTACCAAGTGGTGTGATGGGTCCACATATATCCCCTTGTATAAGCTTCAAGAAAGCAAGGGAATCCTTACTTGTTTGTGCATAAGCTGGCATAAGATCCAATTTTCCAATAGAACATGGTACACACAACTTATCACTGTGAGCTGGATCCTTTCGTTAGTAGATGCCCGATAGAAGTATCAATGATACGGCGCATCACGTTTTGACCTGGATGTCTCAGCCGGCCATGCCATAGAAAATACATGCTCGAGTCACTTGGCTTCGAGCTATGAACAAGGAGTACCTCAGACACTCGTATTGTGGTCCTATATAACCCAGTCGAGAGTCCATCTAATTTCTCCAAGGTACGCTTCTGGCCGTACAAATTAGAGGTAATGCACATATATTTGATATGATAACCACTAGGTCGAATATCTTTAAAACTCAATAACATTCTCCTTGAACTTGGAGCATACGAAGCCTCTTTAATGGCTAAAACCGTGCCATTTGACACCATAATGTGGGCAATTAGGATGGTGTACGTAGTTGCACTATTTGCCAGACATTCTTTCCCACATTTCATGCCAAGAAATAAATATATTCTATTATTAGACATTTACTTGAAAAAGAATAAAGTGAGCTAATACAACCATAATAATCGGATTAAAAATAAAATCACACAAAAAGTGGTCCAAAACAAACTAAACATAATTAAAATCTAGATGTGGTTCAAACCATGACCACTAGAAAAAAAAAGCAAGATGTCCGGGAAATGAAATAACTAACAACTGAATGTCCAGAAGTTTATAACAAAAAATCTAAAAATATGAAATTACTACTCCATCCCACTCTGAGTCATGAGATCAGGTGTGCCTAAATTCGGGAGCATAGTGAGGGGCTCCACTTGGAGGACGTTGGTTTCAACATTATTAGTTTGTGCTGGCGCATCCCCATTTCCATCAGCCAAAATACTCTTTGCACAGCAGATACGTGCCCAATGTCCTGATCCACCACATCTGTATCATATATCCTTGTTCTGATTTTGATTTTGATTTTGATTTTGATTCTGAGTCATATTCTGATTACCTTGACCATGGTGACCACCTCGAACGCCTTCACGTCGGCCATTATTATTACCCCCTCTTGGGGCATTGCCTCTATACTGTGGAGGACCATTTTGTGATCTGTTATAAGGAGCAAAGTCTCCCTTATAACCTCTGCCTCTATTCTGGCGGCTCCGTCCCTGCCAGCTCCTCTACCCTGATTACCTCGTTTGATAGCATTCACCTCCGGCAACGGTTGAGTGCCAACCGGACGAGCCTGATTGTTCTTCAAAATAAGATCTTGTTCTTCTCAGCGAGGAGAAGAGCAATGATCAACTCTGAGAACTTAGTGTAGTTTTTGTCTCTATACTTTGTTGGAGAATCAAATGAGAGGCAGAAAATGTGGAATATGTCTTTTCCAACAGCTGAATATCAGCCAATTTTTCTCTACAACACTCCAGTGTGGACTTTACGCGACATACCTCCGAGTTATACTTATTAACTGTTTCAATGTCCAAAAACCTCAAAAGTATTCCAATTATTCATTGCTTTTGGAAATAGAATAGTCTTTTGGTGATCAAAACTACTAGCCAGGGCATCCCAAAGTTTTTGGGGATCCTCAACTGATGAATAGAACCTAAGGGCCTCATAGTGTTTCCTGATTTGAATCATAGCTCCATTCTATTGGGCATAATTTAGCAAATTGTTCACTACAATTGTCATGCTCAGTTTCTTAGATGATGGATCTTGATATTTCTTGTCCAACTGATAGTTCTCGCCAGATACACTCAATGGCATAAAATTAATTTTGCTCAGGAGATCCATCCTACAAGCAAATTTATTAAGAATATAGTATCTTACAGGCATATAGTCTCTATAAGTAATTATTAAACCCCTTTGGTCCCATTTTTTTTATTCATAACGAACTATGTGGTTTTAATCCGAGGGAACACGGGTCCCAATATTAACAAATCCCATGTTCATTCACACTCATTTATCAGTAGTTATATGAAGTCATTCATCACATAAATAAGATAAAACATGTAAAGCATAAAATAATCACATATGATAATAAAGATCCAAACATGCTAATTTCATAATATAAACATTATAGCATAATTTGAATTGTATGTAAAACATGACATTAAGAGTCTATCATGCATATCATATCATATGGGCTTTTATCACACTGGCATGTCATTAGATTACAAAAGAATTGCACTTAATATAAAATTTGTTCAACTGACATTATATAAGTCAATAACAGTTAATTAATTCAAAGTGCCGTAATGGTAAGAGCACAAATTTCAAATTGTGAACATCCTTAGACACAAATGGGACACATAAATTTTGGCCCAAGACCCAAAAATCAGCAAAAAAAAAAAAAAAGCACAGTTCATTTTTTATTAAATAATAAGAATAATTTGATATTTTCATAAGAAATAGATGGTACATAAATACTGAACATAAACAATCTTTATTCAAGAATAATTTAGAATATCACATGTTTTTGATTAATCATGCTTGCATCGTCATAATAGTATGTAGATAAAGGAAAACATTTGAAACTTATTCTTGATTACTAATTGATTGAAAACTTTGTTCCTAATTCATGATTTCCATGAATAAAATATTTCAGCATAATACATGAATCTAATATAGTAACATATTATTAGATTGTGCAATTCATGTATGCAGACAGAAGCATCCATCTAAAGAACAACATCAATGTAGATCATATAATTTGATCAAATTTAAATAGTCTATCACAAAAAAATAGTTGTGATTAAATATAAGCACAACATTTGCATTTACGTATAAAAGGTGTACACGTACACAATCAAGCAAGATGATTCATCTTTTCCATTCACTGCTTATATCGCTTGTGCTTATATTAATTCCAATGATTAAAAAAAATTGTGACACTTACTGAAGAAAACCATTCATCAATTACCGCAACACCTATTTATTGAAAATTCAAATACTAATGTCGGAAGTTATTAGTACTACGTAATGTAAGTAATCCCAAAATTATAATCTACATGTCAAATCATTAAAACTGAGATTATATATCATGGATACCATAAGTACCGAACAAAACCCATCAATTTTGACAAAAAATTAAACAATTTGAGTCTTCAGTCCTTAGCAACAATAATTAAACTAAACCCTTAGAGCATGCTTTATAAACATCAAATTTCTAGATTTAAAGCATATAATTCATAAGGATTCAAAATATTCCGGCTTACCTGAAAATTGTTAATAACACCAAGGATTATGAATTATTGACCCACGAAACTTCGTTCTTCACCCGAACGAGAAATTCCTTCAACAATCTCCTTCCACGATCACAAAGAGCATGATGATAATGTGTTGTAAATTATTTAATATAGTTCTTGTGTTTAATGATTATATGTGAAGAGATTGATTAATAATAATTATAATAACTGTAAAGAAATATATGAGAGCATAGAGAAAATAAATGTATAGTGAACTGGGGGATCTCACTGGGGAGGGGAGAGATTTTATTAAATAATTAAGTCTGTTACATTGAAGTTACAAATTCCACAATACATGGGATGTGGGATAGTGTGGGATAGTGGATAACAATTACAAAATAAGTCCATAAACTATATAAATACTAAATAGGAATATCCACTAATATATATTATTTACAACACTCTCAATTATCTCAAACTACTCTCCAAAAAGTCAAGTAAACAACAATTTTCTTATCTCTTAAAAAAGTTACACAATTTTACTTTAATTTAACTTAAAGTAACATATCTCTTACATAACATATTTCAAATATCAAACATGATTTGACATAAAAAGGTTTACACATCTATACTTACAATTTAAACTCTTTCGAAAAAATACCTACCTTATTTATCAAATATTTTTTCTCGAAACTCAAACAAACAACATCACGTAAATCGATATCATCTCACAAACTTCCACTACTTTCCCAAACTATACTCCCAAACATTAAGCAAATGTGTCGTGTATGTGCTTGGTAGAAATATAATTTGGGTAAGATTGATAATGAAATTAATTTTCTCATTTATCTTCTTGTCATTATTTTTCCACAGTATGAGGTCAACATGTACATAAGCGGCGCCCATTTGTATGAAACTCAACATAATAATAATAATAATAATAATAATAATAATAATAATAATAATAATGGATAAAATGGGCCACTGAATTTGTTGGATTGGTTGATTATGTAATCTGCAGCCCATGGCCCTATTAATATCGGGTCAGCCTGATAACTCGGTAATAAATCCACCCAACCGCTATTAAGTTGAGTATTTTTGTACATATGCTACCAAGTAGTCCCTCAAATGAAAATCAACTCTACTCAATTTAACTTTGTGTATAGTATTAAAAAAAAATTAATCAATACATTAATATATTTTTTGGTCTAGGCAGAGGGTGCAAAATTAATTTTGATGTTGTTTTCCATTGCGATTGTTTTGCCCTCTCTCTTGTTGTTAGCGAACTCATGTTCGAATCTATGTTGAAAGATACTTTTACTTAATGTGTCTAAAGCATCTCAGAAAAGATTAAAACTATGGAAAACCAAAAATTCATCTTTACATTAATCAAAATGGATATTTTTGTGGATCTTACCATTGTTGAAACAACCACCTTCAATGAAGCTCAACAAAGCTCTTATCACTAGCTACCGATCAAACTTCTTACAAACATATGGTCTTTAAAGTGCCTGTAATTTGGTGTTCATGATCACTCTCCGTCGTTCGAATGGGTCAGTGGTACCGACCCTAATCTTGCTAGACTTTTGCTTCTCGAATGGCCAAAGCAAAAAGTTAACAAAATTCGAGGACATGGAAATAAAGTTGTCAACAATACAGCAAATTATGTGAAATCTTGTACTCACTTCGTTTCAAACCAACTGGCATATTTCCCAATTTTTTTTTTAAAAGCATTTTTTCCAATTTTGTCCCTTTCTCTCATTGTAGTTGGGATGCTCAATGGTCACCACTCACTAATATTAAATTAAAAAGTAGTCATCATGATAAAGGGTATTTGAGACATTTTACTATCAGAAAGTATGTAATGATGAGGCTTCTTAATCTATGTGAAAAGTAGAAATATGCCAATTAATATGAAACAAAGGGAGTAATTGGCACGGTGTATTAGACCTTGCCCTCATTCCCCTAATATGTTGTGTGATTGTGGTTGCTCAATTTTTTATGGAACTCCACTTAATTGTTAAGCTTTAAACTTTATTTTACAAAATAAATTATTTGAAGTTCGTATTAAGTCCTCCATGGACAACAATTAAGGCTCCATCTGAATTTTGTTTTTGCCCAATTTTGCTGGTTTCGTGAAATTGAGCCAACACCAATACAAATCACATTTCGGGATAAGCTTCGTGAAATAAGCCCTGGGGTAAACACGAGCCACGGGACAAATTAATTAAACTGGTGAAGATCAAATAAAAATTTATATAAGTGGTTACAATTGCATCGATTAGAGCCATAACTTATATATTCCAATAAAATACAAAAATTGTATCCGATATAAAGGGAATATGGATATGCTTAGGATACGCGTGGAATGTTTGGTCCGTAAAGAGAAAAAAGTGTAGAAAATCCCCGTGTCACATACCTTCTACTTCGACAGCTAACAACAAACCCGTCTCACACTGTTGAGTAGTTTCTTCGCTTCCCTTCAATTGGAAACAATGAAATGCATAGCAAATAGGGGATAGGAGATCATTTTCAATACACTTCATCTATCAAAACTTAATAAACCTTAAACCTATTAATAAACGTAATTTGACATCTATCACATATTCGTCTCTCTATAAAGCATTGATTTGATACCTAACATTTACTTTTCTTCATCAAACTCCGGCGTTAATATGTAAATTTTAAGAATTATAAAACCTAACATCCAGAACCAATTCAAATGAAGTTTCAAATGTTTCATTGAAACTATATATTCAAATTATTTTTTTGAACTAAAAAACGACACGGAGCCAACACCTATTCAACTAGTTGCTAAGGGTCTATTTGGATTGTTTTCACTAGGTTTCAATTGGTTTTGGTTCCAAAATATTTGAAAGATTTGAGTGAAATCATTGAATTTGTGATTTTTTTTATAGTTTATATTGTTAGGAGATGAAATCCCCCATGCCCGATGGATTATCGTGGGAAAGTGATCGGAGAAATTCGCTATGAACTTGAGCTGAATAATCAAAAATTAAAGACTATTATTAATGAATTAAATATGTTAAAAATGAATGATATAAATAAGAGATATATGTACACAACTAGAACTAACAATCTACCTAAAAGTGTAAGTAATAAAACACGACTCTATAAAACAATGAAAATTATATAATTAATCCCTATACTAAAATAAAAATACAAAACTAGAAATAGTGTTCTAATAGTCCCCCTCAAGCTGGACTGTAAAGATCTTTAAGGGACAGCATGGATTTAATGAATTCCAAAGGAGGACGAGTTAATGCTTTAGTAAATATGTCTGCAAATTGTAGACCTATTCTAATAGGGAGTATTTTGATGGTGCCCTTTTAAACATGCTACCTTATGAAGTGAACATCAACCTCAATGTGGTTAGGGGGAAAATGCTCAGAGTCCTTAAAGGGAAAGATATTTTCATGGGAAATGACATTTCTAGAGAAGAAAACTGCATGAGAAGAAAAATCATGTAGCTTATAACCTTTAATACCTATTTGATAACTAAGAAAAACACTTTTAACAACCCTGGGATCAAACTTAGTTCTATGTCTTAGGAGAGCTGAGGCAAAGGCAAGACATCCAAAAACGTTAAAATGATCAATCTCAGTAGGTATTTTATAGAGAGCAGAGAAATGAGTAGAATGGTTAAGAATGGGATATGGTAATCTGTTGATTAGATAAACAGCAGTAGAGATGGCTTCACACCAAAGAGAGAGATGGAGAGAGGATTGGAAAACAAGAGCTCTAGCTACATTTAGAATGTGTTGATGCTTTCTTTCAACAACAGAGTTTTGTTGGGGGGTCTCAACACAAGAAAATTGGTGCACGATGCCTAAGTCCAAAAAAGTTTCTGAAAAGTTAACTCCCTAGCATTGTTAGACCTAAATGTCTTAATGGTGATCCCGAACTGATTTTGAATCATGAAATGAACCTAGGAATGGCTTGTAGAGCTTCTAACTTATGAGATATTAGATATATTCGAGTGAACCTATGATCATCCACAAGTGTGATAAAGTATCTATATCCTTTATGAGACTGTATGTGAAAGGGCCCCCAAATATCACCATGCACAATATCAAAAGAATGAGATGAAATATGATTATGACTAGGAAAGGGTAATTTCTTTTGTTTAGCTAAAGGGCATATAGTGCATGGAATATTATCAACAGATCCAGGTAAGAAAATATTAAGAGAATTCTTCATAGCAAGTAACTTTGTACCAGGGGGATGTCCCAGTCTTAAATGCCAAAGGTTAACAACATTGTTATTACAAGAAATTTAAGACTGAACAACAAAAGAAGCAACATTTAAAAAATACAATCCATGAGCAAATTCACCCTTGCCAACCATTCTCAGAGAGGTCATGTCCTGGATAAAAAAATTCAAATATGAGAAGGTGATAGTTCAATTACAATAATTTAGTAGAGCACCTACATAGATCAGATTGAATCTAAAGGAAGGAACAAAAAAAACATTATATATAGTGATAGCTGGACTAAGTTTGACAAGACCCATTTTGGTCACCTAAAAGGAGGTACTGTTAGGTATAATTACAGAAATATCATTACAAGAGACAACAGAATGCATGAATGACATATCATTACATATATGATTAGTAGCTCCAGAGTCAAGAAGCCAAGTATTTTTATCAAACATGAACCTATGATTGGAAGAGGAAGAACATATACTTGATAAAAAAAAAAAAAAAAAAAGCTAGAGAGATGTGCTCTCAACTAGGAAAAACCCTTCCTTTTGCTTTTTCATATTTTGATCTCTATATGTGATTTCCACCTCAAATTTCATGCTGTTTGGTACTGATTCGTAACCTCAACTACAAATTACACATATCCTATGGATTGGAACTTCGAAATCAATCACCTGATCCACGAACTGAACCTCTGTTCCGTGTTCATTGTTTTAGTTACGGATTTGCTGATTTGCTTGCTGTTTTCTTGATTTCTTGCCGTGAATCCTTGTAATTCACCCTCGGGATCATGAATAAACATGAAAGGAGGAAAGTCAAGGCTGCTGCCATGTTGAAACAGATCGTTCTTGGGGCTGTTAAAGGGGGTTGTTCTTGCCCGAAATCAAACAGGAAACTTGCAACCGTTAGATATTGTTGAATCTTTGCCCTCGAGTGTATCCTGCACTTTGGGGACTTCGAACACTAATTCAGGTGATTCTGAGGGGCTTGGCATGGATTCAACTGAAGTTAACAAACCCTTCTTCAACTTCTGCCCCCAAAGTGTGTGATGAAATGCCTAAGTCAAATGCACACCAAGTGTTTGATTTATGTCCTGAACCAAAACAGAATCATAAATCAAGTGACTCGGCTTCCAGACTGAAAGATACTAAGATTCCTTGGGTCAATCAGTTTAAAGACTACCGGAATGTAGGGCATGGCATAAAGTTGGCTGCCATTAGCAATGATCAAGATATGGTTGTTTTGGATGATGAAGACATTGATGATGTTGAAACCGCGTGGGGTTTCTATCTTATTGGCTACTTTGCGGGAAGATTTCTGGGGCGTGATGCAGTGCATCAAATCTCTAAACTATGGAATACCGAGTACAAGTTCTATGTTCATCATTCTGGCTGGCTCGTGTTCAAGTTTAACGCAGCGGTTGATAGGGATAGAGTGTTGGAATGGGGGCCTTATTTCATTTACGGGAGGCCTTTGTTGCTTAAAGTTATGCCTCGTTGTTTTGAGTTTGGTAATGATGGAGTCAGTTCTATTCCGGTATGGATCAACTTACCGGACCTCCCTTTGGAGTGTTGGAATGCCAAGTCCTTAAGCAAAATCGTTTCGAAGGTTGGCAAACCAATAGCAACCGACAAGCTTACTCTTACAAAGGAAAGGCTCTCTTATGCAAGAATTATGGTTGAAGTGGATACATCCGAAGCTCTTATCCGATCGGTAAAGATTCAATTATCTAATGGCAATGTTAGATTGCAAAAGGTTATCTTTGAACATGCTCCTAAATTTTGCAAAAATTGCAATTTCTTTAGACATTCTACTTTGGCTTGCAATCTGAATTTTAAAGAGACTAAAGCAGCGACAAGTAATTCTTTGGTCCCGGTTGTTCATGAGGCACATGATAGTGCACCTAATGTGGTTTCCTCGGATGCTAAACCGGATGATGTTCCTACTACTGTGTTGAATCAAGAACCTACTGAATTACCGTTCAAAGTTGTCCCGGGAAGAAGGATCAAACCTAACAAAATCACGGATCTGGTCCCCACTCCCTCGGACAAGGTTGAAGATTCTGGACAACCATCTTTACCACCTCAAAAGGATAAGGGTAAATCTCATCTTCCGACTTCGCAAATTGTTCCCAAGGGCAGAACGAAGGGCATTGTCCCTGTTCTTCCATAATGATTATTGTGTCATGGAATATTAGGGGCCTCCACAACCCCCTAAAACAAAAGGGAGTTGCCTCCTTTCTTAGGCAGCATAATATCGACATTTTGGGTATCTTAGAGACGAAGCTTAGTGTGGAAAAGTTGAAGTCTCTTATGGCGTACAAGTTTTGTAAATGGCAGCAAATAAACAACTTTGATTGTGATGATGTGGGTAGGATTCTGATCGTTTTTTATCCGTCAAAAATCACAATTGTTCCGATGGATATCTCAGCTCAAGTTATTCATTGTTCAGTTTCTTGTAAGGTAACTTCCTCTACCTTTTATGAGCTTTGTTTGTGGTTTTAATTCCTTGGTGAATCGTCGTGCATTGTGGACTAGTTTGAGTGATTTTGGCACTCATCCGGATCCGTGGCTACTTTTGGGGGACTTTAATAATGTTCTCAAGTTTGATGATCGTTTAATTGGTGCACCGATCACTACTTATCAACTTAAGGATTTTGTGAACTGTTGTGATGATTTATGCATTTCTGATTTGCATTACTCCGGGTGTAATATGACATGGACAAATGGGGACATTTGGTCAAAGTTGGATAGGGCTATGAGTAATATTCCTTGGTTGCATTCATTTGGTAATACTTCTGTTAATTTCTTACCGTCGGGATGCTTTGTCGGATCATTCTCCATGTATTGTCACTGTGGTCAATCATGTAGGAAATGTTAACAGGCCGTTCAAGTTTCTTAATATGCTAGCCGAACATGAGGGGTTCATTACTGTCGTGGCAAGTATTTGGGATCAGGTGGTCGTCGGTACTTCTCAATTTTCCTTATGCCGTAAACTTAAGGATTTGAAAGCTCCGCTGAAACTCTGAATATTAAACACTTTGGTCACATTACTTCAAGAGCTGAAAAGGCTAGATCCGATTTGAAGACTGCTTAAGAGCTGTTTCAAGCAAATTATTCTAACTCTGATCTCCGGGATAGAGTTTCCGAGCTTAACAAACGGGCTTTGTTCTTATCAAGGGCTGAACTAAAGTTCTTTTATCAACAAGCAAAGTGTAGCTATATCACCAAATCTGATAAATGCACCAAGTTCTTCCATGCCGTGGTAAAACAGAACAAGAATCGGGGTCATATTGCTGCTATTTCTAAAGCCGACGGTAATGTCACCACTTCACCTTCTGAAGTTGCGGGTGAGTTTATCCATTACTTTGAAAACCTTTTAGGGACTCATTCGTTTTGTGATCCACTTGATGCTACTGTTTTGGAGAATGGCTCTTTTATATCTATTGAACAGGGTTTAAACCTTGTCCAAGATGTTTCCAGCGACGAAATAAAGGCTGCCCTATTTAGCATCGGCAATGATAAGGCCCCGGGGCCGGATGGTTATATAGCCCTGTTCTTTAAAAAATCATGGAATGTTGTGGGTGTTCAGTTCTGCCAAGCCGTGAAGAAGTTCTTTACATTGGGGACGTTACTTAAGCAAATTAATCATACAATTATTGCCTTAGTTCCGAAATCTTGCAATACCAACTCGGTTGGGGATTTTAGGCCTATCGCTTGTTGTAATGTTACGTACAAGGTTATTTCAAAGATTCTGTACTCAAGGCTGATTCCGTTACTTGGTGGAATTATTGATCAATCTCAATCCGCCTTTGTTGAGGGTCGAAGTATGATTGAAAATATTCACCTTGTTCTAGAGCTTCTTAGGAAATACAATCGTAAACGGGTTTCCCAGAGATGCTTGATCAAAGTGGACCTTCGCAAAGCTTATGATTCGGTTGATTGGGCTTTTCTTGAAGCTATGTTAGTTGGTCTGCATTTCCCTTCCAGGTTTGTAAAATGGATCATGCAATGTGTTGCTTCCACCTCATATTCTATTGCCTTGAATGGGGGAATTTGTGGTTTCTTTAAAGGCAAGAAGGGGCTGCGTCAAGGTGATCCTTTGTCTCCTTTTCTCTTTGTTATTTGTCTTGAATATCTTTCTAGGCAATTGAAGAATGCTACCAACTGTTCGGACTTCAATTTTCACCCGATATGTGGCCACGTGAAGCTAACTCACCTTGCCTTTGCGGATGACTTGATGCTTTTGGCAAGAGGTGACCCAACTTCTGTCCGGGTCTTGATGGACAACCTTTCTTTCTTTGGTTCTAAATCAGGCCTTCATGCAAATATTCTCAAATCGAGCTTATTTACAACGGGTATTCAGGGGGAGGATTTGGAAACTATCCAGAGCCTTACAAACATTCCGGCAAGGACTATGCCCTTCCGTTATCTTGGTATTCCGATGGCTGCTCAAAGGTTGTCCGTGGCTCACTTTGCTCCCTATATTGACAAGATTACACTGTATATTAACTCTTGGACAGTTTCTTCACTTTCTTATGCAGGTCGTACCGAGCTAATAAGATCAGTACTTCAAGGGGTCGAGTGCTTTTGACTTTCTATCTTCCCTATTCCAGCGGAAGTCATTAGCCGTATCACTCGGTTATGTAGGAATCTCTTGTGGAACAAAAACCACCACCCGATTGCTTGGAGGGACTTATGCTTTCCCAAAGATGAAGGAGGTTTGGGCTTAGCCAAGAGAGAGTCGTTCCACACCTTAAGATCCCGGAAGCCTGATGGTTTCATACCTTAAGGTCAGATATCTAATAATAATACTGCCTCATTATTATTAGATATCTTACCCAGTGGTAGTTGTGTTGTTAGCAATGAGGCTAGTTGAGTATACTGATCATGTGAAAGACCCTGAAAGAAACCTTGCAAGTTTGAAGATACTTGTGGAAAGGGGGGGGGGGGGGGCAGATGATAAAACAAGATTAGTAGTTTGAAAGGGTGGAGGTGACCTTTGAAAATTCTGAGGAGGCCTCTGGAAATTGGGTCTGTAACCAGGAGGATAAACGTGTAACTTGTAACAAATGTCCTTTGTAGGGTCAGGGAGATTGCAGTGGATACAAAATGGTCTCTCTTTCCTTTTGAAGGGATTGAATTGAGGCCTTGGAGCAAGATTAGTGGAAGAAAAGGCAAGAGGCGTAAACTGGCAATGGGGGTAATTGGTATGGGTGTTTTTGCTAACAATAGCAACTGTGTTTGGAGATGTGGTGGAGAGGCAACAAGAATTATGGAATGCCATAGAGGGAGTGATAACAAAATCAGTAGAGGAAGTATTGAGGGATTTATGGGCCTCTTCTTGAGAAATCATACTGAATGCCTTAGTTAAAGAGGGCAAATGATCCATTAAAAGTAATTGAGTACGAGCATTAGAGTATGAATCATTCAATCCCATCAAGAACTTCATACAGTGATCATGATCAAAATATTCTTCCAAAAGTGCATGTCCAGGACAGGTGCATGTATAAGAAGTGCATCCACACAAGGGGGTGAAATTCCCTAATTCTTCCCACAAAACTTTCAATTAAGTAAAATATTGAGTAAGGGTAAAGGTAACTTGATGCAATTACATCAAATCTCTATGTAATTGGAAAATTCTTGGACCACTTGATTGTTAAAACCTCTCATGAAGATCCTTCCAGATTCCGGTAGCAGTGTTCTTGTAGAGAATGATTTAAGTGATGTCGGGGAAATAGACTTGAGAATCCATGAAAATGACAATGTCATTGTTTTTGTCCCAATCTTCAATTAGATCATCATTTTCAGGAGGTCTGAGTAATTTCCCATTTAAGAAACCAATTTTGTTCTTAGCGGATAAAGCAATGGGCATGGCCCTATGCCAAGATTGAAAGTTATTATTGTTGAGGACCTGATTAACCAGATTTAAATCGGGATTATCAGAGAGATGAATGTAGAATGGACTGCGAGGATCATCAAGATTAGGAGATGAAGAAGAAAAGGAAGAAATAGTGGTTTGATAAGAATTTGGGAATTTAGATTGTGTTTAAAGAGAAACATCGGAATTTGATGATACCATGTTAGGAGGTGAAATCCTCCATGCCCGGTGGATTATCGCCGAAAGTGATCGAAGAAATTAGTTATGAACTTGAGCTGAATAACCGAAAATTAAAGACTATTATTAATGAGTTAATGAATGATACAAATAAGCAGCTGGCCTATAGGAGCTATATATATACAACAACCTAACTAAAAGAGTAAGTAATAAAACACGACTTTATAACAAAAAAACAATGAAAATTACATAATTAATCCCTATACTAAAAGGAAAATACAAAACTATAAATAGTGTTCTAATATATATAGTTTAAATTGAGTTCGAATATTAGAGTTTGACGAGGAAAAAAGTAGATGATATGTGTTTAATAAATTTCTGATAATTTGGACCAGTTTTTGAAACTTTTCTCAAATTTCTTTTGAAATGTTCTTGCCCAATTTCATGAAGCAGCGAAACCTGACAAAAATCAATCCAAGTGGATATAAAATGTTGTTTATTTCATTCTTTTTTAGAACCGTTTATTTCACTTAGTTCACAAGTAATTATGGCAAATATGGTCACGACCCATGGGCAATTCAAATTGAATTGGGGCAATCTCAGACTAAGTCAACTTCAGTATTTTTTTTTTTTTTTGAGAAAATAAATGCTTCAATGATCAAATAAAAACACCAAGGATAATGTTTCCTACTTCTACTACATCAATAGAGGCACCAACTTCGAGTCTACTAGCGATTTTTGCTAACAAATGAGCAACTCTATTACCTGCTCTATATACATTAATAGCTTGAAATGAATCTAAACCAGCTCCCATTCGTTTGATGTCTGCCACTAAAGGTCCATAGTCGTGAAGAGATGGTGAGGAGCTTTCAATAGCATCAATTAGGTTCCAACAATCACCATCTAATAAAATTTCAGTCCAACCATATTTTGCAACCATTTACATCGCTCTTTTCGCCACAAATGCTTCAGTAACAGCTGCAGATGTTGCTCCCTCAAATATTTTTGCAAACCAGCCCAAGCAAGCTCCATTTGCATCTCTAGCTACACCTCCCATTCCGAATGCATTTCTGGAATTTAAAAAACTTCCATCTAATTTCACCTTGTTAGTATGATTCAGTTGGGCTGTCCAATTGGTTGTGGTTCTTTCATTGTTGTGTTTCGAGGTCGTTAAAACCGAAAGAGATTCATATGTTTAGAGATATTCGCTTGCAAATTCCACGGTTTCGGGGACTGTTTTTCCTTTTTCCCCCTATACTATTGGATTGCAATTCCACCATATGATCCAACATCCAAGAACAAATATTGTTAACTCCCGTTGATGCTCCTTGATTTTATCTCCCCAATCCAATTACACGGATTTTTTTTCTTCCTTATAATGTGTCCGGTATTGGAGTTCAGAAATAGCCCAATATTGTCGAGCAAACGGGCATCAATATTGCAAACTGGACAAAGTGCGTTAGTGATTGGGAATCTCCTTCTCCATGTTGCTAAAGCGACACGTGTAGGAAGTACATTTTGACATAGTCTCCATAAAAAAACCTTTACTTTTGGTGGTAAATGCAGCCTCAAATCCCTCTCCAACCTTTAGGGACAGCAGAACTTGTCGATTCTTGTTCAGTCATTTCAAGAGCTAGATGATGTGCATTTCTTACCTTGAATTCTCCATTAGTCGTGTAGTGCCATATACGTACATCTTGGTTCAGTCGGCTGCCCAAAGGGATCGAGAGGATGTTATTTGTTTCTTTTTGCCCGAATATCGTGTTGATTATTCCTTATTCCAACATCCCAAGTCTTGGTCGATAAGTGCCGAAACCTTCGCATTTTGTGGTTTAGTTATCCACGTGTCTTTCCAAATGTTAATGTTTTCACCATTGCCCACACGCCAACGTATTTCTGCCATAAACAGGTCATTTGATCCCCAATGTTGCGTCATGTTTGAGAGGGGCGAGACCCTAACTGAGATTCTAAGAGCCCGTTATTTGGGAAGTATCTCGCTCTTAATAATCTGCTCAACAATTTTTGCGGTTTGCAAATGATCCTCCAAGCTTGTTTTGCACATAACGCTTTGTTGAAAGCTTCTAGATCTCGAAATTCCATGCCCCCTAGTCTTTTTTTCCTACAAAACGTTTTCCAATTGACCCAATGTATCTTAGATGCACCCTGTTATTCTACCAAAATTCTGAAATCATTGCTTGAAGTTCTTTGATAAGTGTTTTGGGAAGCCTGAAACAACTCATAACGTATGAAGGGATTGCTTGTATCACTGCTTTGATAAATACTTCCTTCCCAACTCTGGAAAGTAGTTTTTCATTCCAACCTTGTATTCTGCTCCAAATCCTCTCTCGTATGAAGTCAATACCTCTTTTCTTGATCTCCCAATTGCAAGTGGTAATCCTAACTATTTCTCGTGTCGTTCCTCGATTCTGATTGGTAATACTGATTGTATGCCCTCGACATCTATTTGTTGCGTGTTCTTACTGAAAACCATGCTCGATTTCTGAAAGTTATTATCCTGACCCGATGCTCGTCCATAAATCTCAAGAAATTCTCTTACTCGTGTTGCTTCCGTCATATTTGCTCGGCACATTATCAGAGTGTCATCAGCAAAAAGAATGTGGGAAACCATGGGGGCTCCTGTACACATTTCCACCGCATTAATTCTTCCAAGTTCTTCCACTCTAATTCGCAGTGAGCTAAATGCCTCTGCGCAAAACAAAAACAAATAGGGGGATAGGGGATCTCCTCGATGAAGACCCCTTTCCGGCACAATATATCCAATCTGATCACCATTAAGAATGCATGAATAAGACACAATAGAGATACACATCATAATTAGTTCTACAAAACCCTCATCAAAACCTAATCTAATCATCACTGCTCTAATAAAGGTCCACTCTACTTTGTCATAAGCTTTGCACATGTCTAACTTTATTACCATATGACATTTATCTCCTTTCATCTTATGTCTCATAAACTCAGAAATTTCATATGCAACCAAAACGTTATCCATAATTTGTCTAGTAGGAACAAACGCAGATTGATAGTAAAAAATTATCGAGTTCATGAACGGTTTAAGCCTATTGACTATTGATTTGGAAGCAATTTTGTAGATCACGTTACAGAGACTTATAGGTCGAAATTGTGTCATCAATTCAGGTTTTTCAACTTTGGGAATTAGCACAATGTGCGTATAATTACAACTTGAATTAAAAGAGAGTGATGCAGGAGCAATTTCAGAATATGTTCCAGCACAAAGGGTGACTTTGAACAATAATAATTTCTGATTTACACTGAATTTTCGGGAGTGTGATACATGGTTGGAAAGCCAAAGACGTCTAGTTTTCAAAACAATAAACGGTTTACGAAACGAAGGTCTATGGAGAAAGTTATGTTCATTTTATTAAAGACTGCCAGATTGCACTCGGGAAACAACATTATTTATGTCTTTTGGTATTTCTAAGAGTTTTACTTGGTTTATTAACCTATTTTCGAAATATTATAATTGTTATAAGATATTAAGGTCATGTTTAATAATTTTATGAGTCAAAATCAATATTATGTATTTTCTAGAATAGGAATATGTGAAGTCATTCAAATTGTTATTTCCTATATTTTGGAGGGATATTCCAAAACTCCTATTTAAACACCTTCCAAATGAATAAATAATAGAGAAGTTTAAGTTTCAAAATATATTTGTTCGCAAGTATTCTTGCATTAAGAGTGAGTGATTTCTCTTTACAAGTGAGTGACTTGGTCGCGTCGAGTGATTCCGCGATTAGTAGCGTCGAGTGAGTCCGCTATCGCCGGTTGAGTGATTCCCGGTCATCTATCCCTTCATTTCCTTTACATTGCTGGTTTCGGCCTGCATCAAGTGGCATCAAAGCGGTTAACGCCGTTCTTGCTCGTACTCTGATTAAACAACATGTCACATCGTGGTATAAAAGATGTAGAAGATTTCGATATCTATGCCAAGATTGGAGTACTTCGAAAAATGATATTTCAACTTCTTGCTAGATGGCCAACTTCTACCTCTTGGAGAAGAGAAATTAATTTTCAAGTTCAAGAAAGTGAACTTCATGGTGAAAAATATGTTGAAATACAAATTGCCAAAACGGAGCTAGAGACCGAAGTTGATGACGTCCCTCATTATGATGAAGAATTTAAAGACAATCACTTCCCACTCTTTCATGAAGAGATTGAGGAGGAAGATACACAAAGCTTTGACGAAGGACTTTACGAGAGATTTCCTATTTATGACGAATCTTATGGTGAACAAGAAGAAGAAGGAGAAGGAGATACCATTTTTAAAAATCGTGATATTCCCTTGGGTAGTCACGTTATGAATGAGACACATGTTGAAAGTGATTATTTGGTGTGCAATAAATTATTCTACAACATTAAGTACACATCAAATATTCACGATGTGGTGGAAGATGATATTCTTGGTGACTTCTCTACAATGACAAGTTCTCAACCTACCATTGATTTTATTCGATTCCTTTCACTCTCATGGAACTCAACTTGAATCGCTAAATTGTCACGTTAAATGGGTGGAGTATATCGAGCCTTCGATATTAACGTGCCAAAGTTCAAATAATTTTATTTCATTATTGAAACTCATATTTTTATTGATGAAAAACTTGATTAAGGTCCGTGGGAGAATTTTTTCGTACAAAGGAAGAATGACATTGAAATTTTGTGGCTATTGGAGTGTACGTCCTAACAAAACAAATAGCTATTGGTATGACACTAAGGTCACAAAGGTTGCACACATAAGGGAACCTAAAAATGCAGGGAACTCAAGAGAAGAGCTAAAAACTATCCATGTCTCATTGTGTTTCGATCTCAACACAAACTCGAGGACGAATTCAGTTTTTAAGCCGAGGAGAATGATGCAGGAGCAATTTCAGAATATGTTCCAGGACAAAGGGTGACTTTGAACAATAATAATTTCTGATTTACACTGAATTTTCAGGAGTGTGATACATGGTTGGAAATCCAAAGAAGTCTAGTTTTCATAGCAGTAAACAGTTTACGAAACGAAGGTCTATGGAGAAAGTTATGTTCATTTTATTAAAGGCTGCCAGATTGCACTCGGGAAACAACATTATTTATGTCTTTTGGTATTTCAAAGAGTTTTACTTGGTTTATTAACCTATTTTTGAAATATTATAATTGTTATAAGATATTAAGGTCATGTTTAATAATTTTATGAGTCAAAGTCAATATTATGTATTTTCTGGAATAGGAATATGTGAAGTCATTCAAATTGTTATTTCCTATGTTTTGGAGGGATGTTCCAAAACTCCTATTTAAACACCTTCCAAATGAATAAATAATAGAGAAGTTTAAGTTTAAAAATATATTTGTTCGCAAGTATTCTTGCATTAAGAGTGAGTGATTCGTCTTTTACAAGTGAGTGACATCGTCGTGTCGAGTGATTCGGCGATTAGTAGCGTCGAGTGAGTCCGCTACCGCCGGTTGAGTGATTCCCGGTCATCTATCCCTTCATTTCCTTTACGTTGTGGGTTTTGGCCTGCATTAGAGAGGTTATTCAAGAAATTAAGCACACACATAGTAATATCAGAACCTATGATTTTCCAATATCTCTGGAAGAATAAAATATTTAAACCATCCGGGCCGAGTGCTTTTAAAGGGTACATGCTTCGAACGGCATGAGTTTACCTCTTTGAGAGTGCACGGGCGGAGAAAAGCGTGATTTGTTCGTCGGCCCACCTTTAATCTCACAGCCTCTGGAGCTGATGTGATTTCCTCATCTGAAGGTCCATTCGATCTGAAGATGTTTTGGAAGTGATGAACCATTGTTTCTTCAATCTCATTTTTTTATTCACACCCAACCCCCTCACTGTTTCTGATGTCCCGTATTTCATTAATCTCTTTTTGGCATGTTGCTCTTGCATGGAAAAAACTCATATTTCTATCTCTCTCTTTATGCCAATGGGTTTTCGCTCGTTGTTCCCACATCACGTTCTCTTTATCCAGTAAATTTTCTAGTTCACGGCTCAAGTCCTTCTCTTTTTGTTTAGAATCATTCGTTATCCTACCCGTGCGAAGAGAATGGATTTCCTTTTTCAGTTTGCTAATTTGGCCTTTAACACTACCAAATTCTGTATTGCTCCAATTCATAAGTCCCAATCTGCACTTATCAAGTTTTTCCCAGGCCGTAACACTATTTCCTATAGCAGACCAATTATCCTTTATTATACACTCACAATTTGCTGCCCAGATCCACATTGCTTCAAATCTGCATTTCTTTTTCCTACTTCCACTTTCCAAAACGTTAATTGTTGGTGAGAACTTGATATGTACTGGCAAATGATCCGAATTCCTGGTATCTCTGTGTATAACCTTGAAATATGAAAATATATGCTTCCATGAGTTAGTTGCACATGCTCGGTCGAGTCTTTTCCAAGTAGTGTGAGGGTGTTCCCTACGGTTGCACCAGGGGAACGGGTAGCCCTCAATACCAAGACCGCCCAAACCCGTATCTCTTAAACACTCTTGAAAATCCCTTAATTTAATTCTACCCCCCCCCCCCTCTTTTTCCGAGTGAGACATCATCGCATTGAAGTCCCTCGCACATAACCAAGGTTTTGAAGAAACTTCCGAAAGTATACAAAGAAAATTGAATGAATCTTTCCGTTTGTATGGATCTGGGTTACCGTAGAAACCTGTGAAACGCCACCCTTCCAGATCATTATCACTGTAAACGTGGACATCTATAATTCTATATGATTTCGAGATAAACTCTATAAAAGCACCACTTCAGATTTTTCCATAAGAGGGCTAGACCACCCGATTGTCCCATAGCATCAACTGAAATACCGAATAAACCGAAATTTTCCTTCAAAGACAATCTTTCTCTCATTAGCAACTTTGTTTTCCCTTTTTTCTAATTGATTCAATTTAGTTAAAATGATTAGAGGTTAAATTTGAACCAATCAAATATCAATAAATCAAACAAATAATTTATGCACTTTATAAATTACATAAAATATTAATCTTTAATGTGCAGCTCAGGTATGCTACATCAATGATTCAAACTTCTTGAATTATAATATATAATTTAACTAAAACAACTTCCATTGATTTATGAATAATCATTGTTTTGCAAAATTTGCTAATAGGATATAATTGCTGATGGTGTTCGAGTTGCTTTAATAATATCCATAACTTTTTACTGATTTGGGCTGATTTAAATCATTGTTTTTTTCTAAAAAAACTTTATTGAAAAAATATATAAATATTCAATGGTACATTCGTAGTGTAATTCATCCAAAATGACTAAATTTTTCTATTTTCCCTTGGAAAAAAAATGATGGATAGTAAATAAAATAAGCTAATAAAAATAATTGTTGCAATATAACTGGCCTCCAAATTAATGCATTATTTTAAATAACATAAAGACATATTATTATTATTTTTAAATTGACAAAATAAGAATAAAGTTAAATAACTAGAATGAGACATTCTTCATCCAATTAAAAATAAAACCAAATGAAATTAAAAATAAAAATTGCTAGAAACTTAATCAATAGTTGCCAATTGCATTGATCTTCTCTTCTTGTAATTGGCCTTGAAGCAAGCTTGCCTCAGTTTCTTTGTTCTTTCAGTCAATTCCATTTCCGGTACAATTTCCAGCAATTTTCTATGTTCCTCTAACATCTCAATCTCATTTGTCAATCCCAATTCCTATTATTAAAAAAAAATGATTTTAATTTTAATTTCATTTATTTATTGTGTTCCGATTAAATTTTTAAACAACTTACCTTAACATTGTGAATAAGAGACTTCAAGCTCTTGATCTTTCGATGCGGCCATCGCATGATATTCAACTCCCGACATCTTTTCTTCAAAACCGTCAACCCAACATTCAACTCCTTCGCAGCCCTAGTTATCGGTACATCAAAGTACTTTTGAATTTCCTCTAATTCGAGTGCGCTAGACTTGTACCTCCCATTTCTTTTCGTTTCTACACTTATGATAGAATTCGAGTATTCTCTTTGATGTTCTATCATATTAGAATCGTACATTCCAATACCAACATTCTGATTGTGATTCTGATCGATAATTTCACTGTTAGACATAACAATTGACTTAGAGTCGACAAAATTAACATCGTTTGGGAATGATGGTACGTTGAAATCCCACCATCCCAAATCATTAGAGATTTCTTCGAAATCATTTAGCTCAATTGGAGAATAGTTTGCATTCATTTGAGCCAATGGGTATGGTTCAAATTCAAATAAACTAGGTTCACCTAAGTTGAAACCCTCATTATAGGCATAAGGTTGTTCCCATACCCTACGTAAAAAATTGAACAAAAATTGTGAGTACATGCTTGTCACTACCCAAAAAAAAAATGCATAAGATTATTTTCAGCAATTAATGTAAGATTTAGTAAGATAAAAAAAGAAGCAAGAAAACACTTACCCAAAAGGTGCTTGTTCTTCAAATAAAAGGCATCCAAATTCATTTTGATTTTCCAACTTTGAAAGGCTAAGTTCTCTCGAAGCCATTGCAATGCAAATAAAATTAAAAAAAAATAAAAACTACTTAGGTAAATTTTCTTTCTCAATTTAAAACTAAGTAATTAAAGCGAAAAAAATGGCGTGTATAAATTGTTGGGGGAGAGAACATCAATAAATATTGGGAAGAAATGGATTGAAGTTCGTGCACACGATTAAGGGAGTTACGATAAGTAAAATTATGGAGTACAATTAATAATGGTGTATTAATTAGAGAACAATTACCAATTATGACAAAATGGGGGCTGAATCATGATTGTTTGTTCTGTTAATAAATAAATCACGTATGTACATACACATCCCAAAAGAGTATTGTGCATGTATATCCATTTATATAATTTTCTAGATTTACATTTTAAAATGTTCAATTTTTTTTCATTCCTAATTAATTAATAATTACACATGTATTTAGTACTCAATTCCATATTATAAAATTTGTATAGATCTTTAATCAAATTATTAATCAGATTCGGATTGGTTTTAATTGGATGAAAATTCATTAGAGTTAAATTTAAGTCATCTGATTAATTTGATCAAACCAAGAACGAAGTAAATAAAACACCAATAAATTGATACCTATGTTGCACGGATACGGATATGACGATACGAATACGACATGACATGAATTTTTAGAAATTTACTTAGTACGATACGATATGGATATGGATCTAAAAAATATAAATTTAAATATTTATACATATTGAAATAAGTAAAATAATATATTTATATATTCATACATATTGAAATAGATCAAGTTAAGTTTCATAAGCACTAAATTGCATAATATTTATAAAAAAAATTGTTTAATAATTTAATACTATTAATTATACATCATGTTCATTGTTTTATTATGTTATATGAAATATTTCCCGTTGTAGACAAATTATCTAGTATTGCAATTGTATATAATACAAAGTGTGGTTTGATGCCTTACATTGTTCTTATCAATTGTGGTGACTTAGCAAAATTAAGAATAAAAATGTGTTGGATACGTCTAAATAAGTATCCGATACATGTGTTCAATTTTTTTTAAATTATATTTACCGACACACCACGAAGAGTGTCGAATACATATCCCCGAGTATTCGAAGAGTATCGTATCCAAAAATTGTCCGACTCGATATTGTATAATTTTTTGAAGTATTCATGTCAATTTACACGGTCTATATTACAATGGAAATGGTAAAATTATTTTTAGTAGTATATAGTATAAATAAGTAGTAGGGTGGCTTGCAATTTTGGTACCGAGACACATGGACTTGTTCATTTTATATTGTACTTTAACAATGATTGAATATTTCAGGACATCGTAAATTACTTTCAATAAAATTTACCACGCATGACATGACATTTTGGAGGAAAAAGTCGTGTTTTTCTTATAGTATAAGGGCATCTCCTATGTATAAGGGGGAAAGTGGATTGGGGGGTTTTTGGATTGAGAGGGGAAAAAAAAGTGAAGTTAAATGTATAGAGGGATGAAAAGGGGAATATGGATTGAGGGGTGTGGGGGGCAATTAAATCGGTGAGGCAAGCCACCTTTGGCTTGCCTCACCGATCGGGAGGGGATACTCGCCTATGCGGGCGAGTGAACACACTCGCCCGCATAGGCCAGCAGGTGGCCGACACTTGTCGGCCACCTGCTCTTTATATTTTTTTTTTTTTGTTTTTTTTTTTGTTTTTGTTTTTTGTTTTGTTTTTATTTAATAAAAAAATCCCTTAAATTAAAAAAAAAATTAAATACATTATTTAATCAAATGTAAGTCTTATTTAATTTTAGTTTTATTTAATTTGTGTATTATTTTTAAAAAGTTAATTTTATTCTAAAATGTAATTTTTATTTAATAAAATCAAATTTAATGTAACTATTATGTTGGAAAATTTAATGTCCATATTAAATTATTTTTATAATTTTCAAATCATGTCAATCAAGTATTTAGTTGTTGTATTATTGTGCACCAATTTGAAAATCCCTTTAAAAGTTAATTATTAGAAACTCAAATTTAATTTAATTAATAAAATTGAAACCTTAAACGAACTTTTTCTTTTTTATAATAAACCTTAAACGAACTTAATGAACATTACATATGACTCGTTAAATAAAAAACAACATAACCCTAACAATTAAGCATCTAAAATAAATACGATTACATATGATCGCCATTTGGACCGTGTATTGCCCACATCTAAAATAAATACGATTACATATTATTGTTTGTCAACTATTTAATTATTGTATTGTATTGTATTGTTGTGTTTTTTTTTTATAAAAAATATTGGTTGTTATTGTTATTATTTTTGTCAATCTTAAATTATATCTTATTGTTATTAATTATTTATTTATTTCACATACGAGTTAATTTTTATTATTATTAGTATTGCTATTATTATTATTCTTATTATTAAGTGAGAGTGGGGGAATAGAGAATTTTAATTAAATGGAATTGATAGATTGATACATTGAAGATGACTTATGAAAATGAAAGGGGAAGCTGGACTTGGATTCAGAGGGGAAGCTGGACTTGGATTGATCTATACATAGGAGATGCCCTAATCAACTGTGCAATATTATGGAGTTTTGCTTGGATAAAAAAATAAATTATAAACCAATCTAAATAATAAACATTAGGTACCAGAAAATGTCGAGTGAATGTGATTTTCCCTTAAAGTGTCGAGTTAAATGCCATATGCGACACACGTATCCAATTTTATCCAAATAAAATAATTAATGGATGTATAAAAATGTACAGTTAAGTGTTAAATTTATAATATGAAAATTGCCATTCAGTATACCTCAGTATTAAAATTTTAAATCACCCTATATTATATGGTAGTATGGTACTAAAAAAACAATCTTGCCGCAATGGAAATGCAATTTTTTTATATATATATTATAAATCTTTTAATAAATAAATTAATTTCATCTAACTAAACAAAAGGTAAAATAATGGCAAGAGTAATTATTAAATTTTACTCCATAGAACGGTCAAAGTGACAAAATTCAAGGTCAATAATTTTTAAACTAGAACACGGTTTTATTTAATTTGATAAACTACCTGTCACAATTAAACTTATAACCAAATTAAATCAAAAAAACTAAAATTACCTCAAATGGCATGGATATGGATAATTCCAAATTTATGCTTTTTTTTTTTTTGAGAAGAATTCCAAATTTATGTTTGACTAAACATTCTCCATGCATGACCAGTTCCAAAAATACAGGAGAACCTGGAAATTGAGGTTTCGTTAATAAAATTAAATTAAATAAACAATAGTAAATAAATATATACAACCTGGTTTTTCTAGGGTTTCGTAATAATCATTAATTAGTAAATTAAACCGGTAATAAATGGGATTAGCGGCCATTAAATTAAACCCACGTACATTTTATTGTCATATAAATATACGTAGAAGTTTGAGTCCCGCGTATTGGGAATGAAACGACGCCGTTATTTTTGAAACATTAATTACCTTCATTCTTAATGTGGGAGTTTCTACTAATTTTTCAAAAAAGGTAAGCAGATATAATAAAATAGATTTTTATTTTATATATATATATATATATATATATATATATATATTTATTGTTTTAGGAGTTCAATGTAAAATTAATATTTTTTCTATCGATTTTTACCTTTCCTGTTGGTGCTTGTAATTAATGCTAATTAATGTTGTGATGATATATAGTTAAACAAAAAAATGGAGGAAGTACTTGTTTGGTAGCAGGTACAAAATAATAGTGAAAATGGCTGAAAATCAAACCAACTATTCAAAACTTGACTCAAGCTTGTACGATAAAATCTCGATTGAGTTTGATTCATCATACTTATCTAACAAGCTTAAACAACATTTCTTGTTTGACAACATTTGAAGCTTATTCGAGCTCGGCTCGATTGATAAGCTTAAAATTGACCAAAACATATGTACATTTGATTAAGCTTCGAGCTACTAAACTCAAACACAATTTCAACTCCGACACAAAAATTTCAATTAAATTTGAACAAGATGTTATTTGACACTACTCAAATCATTTTACCTCTATAATAATTACTCATTACAAAAGTTTGATGATATAACAATAAGTTGAAAGCCAGATTGTGACTCCATCTCCTAATATATAAAAAAAAAAAAAAAATCCCCCAAAAAGTAGCTTTGTTACCTACAAATTATGAAGATTAAATACAAAAATAAAAAATAAAAATTATTTATATTGATTCAGATAGGGTTGTCAATGGGTCAGATTATGGTCGGATCAGGCTCGTCCAGATCCGGCTCCATTTATACCAGATCGAATTCTGTTGGATTCGGATCTTGTTCGGATTGTGCTCGGATCTAGATTTTTTGAATCCAACGGATCTTGGTCGGATTTGGCCGGATATCGGATATTTTTCGGATCCAATTAATTTGTATTTAAAAAGTTAAATTAATATTTTTTCCTAAAATAAGTTTATATCTTTTCAATTTTATTTAATTTTAGCTCACATTTTCAAAGTTTCTTTACTATAATAATATTTGTAGAATGAATATATTGGTTTAAATAAATTTATAAACGAATTATAAATTACTATCTTCTTAAATTGACGTTGAAATATTATTAATGATACTTATTTTTATAAATCATTTTGTATATATATCTTTCTTTTTATTTGTTGTCGGATACGGATCTTCAATGGATCGGATCGACCTAAATCCATATTCGCTCCATGAGTTTCGGATTTCGGATCTTTATAATCCGATCAGGTCCATCGAATCTCTAATCGGACAATTATCCTAATAAATCGGATCGAATTCGGACGGATTCGGATTGAAATCCGCCCCATATTGACAGCCCTAGATTCAGAGCACAAAAGGAGAAACAAAAAAGTGAAACCAATTAGGCCATTACTTTCAGACGTAATAAAATATTTTATTAGCCGATCAGGAGCCCAAACTCATGGCCCATCTATAAGTTAAACAAAATTAGAGTGCTAAATTAATGCTAATGCTGTTTTCAAATACCAGTTTATTTATAGTGGCATGATGTAGTTGTTTCTACTTATTTTAGTCGAGATTTAGTTGGTTTTTAAAATAAAAAAAGTCGATATAAAAAAAAAAAAGTTGAAGTTGACAATCTAGAAAATGTCAACGTTGGTAGAAAATCAATGTACGCGTGCTAAGCAATAGCAAACATATTTTATTTTTGTACTTATATTTTGGGTAATAGTTGTTTTATACTAACCATCCTCAGCACGCGTTTTTATATGTATAAATATTTTTAGGAAAAAAAAATATAGATTCTTTTTTGGAAATTGATCGAAAGAAAAAATGAAAAGTAAATTTATTAAAGAATATAATGAAAAAAGTTAAAAAGTTAAAAAGCTACATAACCATAACTTTAAATATTAAGGGTAAAATTAAGATATTAAAAAATTGGTGTAGCATGACTTCTCTTTTTCTATAATATAGATATTGATTAATTATTTACGACTATTGATACAGTCACTTTTTTAAAAATACCATAGAAAATTTTGACAAAATATTTTTTTCTGACCAAACTCCATGGGCATGTTTGTTTGGTTTAAGATAGTAGTGTTGGTCCCAAGTGGTCAGATGAGGTCTAGAGGGGGGGGGTGAATAGACCTCTGAAAATTTTTGAACTTAAAAACTTTTCAGTCTTCTGTCAGCAGACTAAGCTGATGAAGAACAGTAAGCAGACTAGTCTGATCGTGAACAAATCTTGAACAGACGACTGACCACTCTTCTTACAATGACTTAGCTGTTTTTCAGCAAACAGTTTTTCAAGAGTATACTTGCAGCGGATTGTTTAAAAGTGTTTTTCACAAGTAAACTAAGTTCTAAAAAGATTTTATCCCCAGTTTTCAAACTCCTTATAAAATCTTTTGTTTGATTCAAAGTGTTTAAAATGCAAACTTTAAAATATGCAAGAAAACTTTAAATGCAAGATAACACAAAGAATTTTTATAGTGGTTATATGGATAAAAATCCTTTAGTCCACTCTTCCAGATCACACAGATTCTGGGTTATACTATAATCACAAAGATTACAATATTTCTCCACTTACACCTAAACAACTAATGAGAAGGCTGTAAGCTCGCAATAGGAATTCACAAAGAAAACCTATCCTCTAAAGTAGAATCACTCACACAGATGGATTCTCACTTCGCACAACACTCAGCTATTACAAAATCACTCAGATAATGTTTTTCTGATTTCTTCAACTGGGTTTCTGTCAACAGATGACTTCCACCAGACGAGTGAGCTGTTCGAGCTTTTGAGACTTAGAGAAATTCTGCTTCAAAATTTCGATCTCTGATTGTTGTTGTGTTCTTGCTCGATTTGAAATTCAGCTCTATTTATACATGGAGATGAAATTATGACCGTTGAAGGCAAGTCACAATTCAAATCCATCCTTCAGCTCTTTTTGAAACGGCTCCCTGCAGCATTCCGTACTGTGTACAGTACCTTTCTGTCCATCGCATTTAATGCTGCATTTAATGCACTCTGCTGATCCGAGGATATCTTCAATCATTTGCCATTACTACCCTTCTCTTACAGCATTTATTACACTTAGGTGCATTTATTACCGTTGGACTAATCTCATGACCTCTTCTACTCTGCTGATCAAAACGACTCTGCTGATAGATACTCTGCTGATCAAATACTGAACTCATCTGATTTGACTCGGCTGATGATCTACCCTTCTGTTCGCTGATTCAGCAAGAGATCACTAGTCTTCTGAGCTTTGAACTTTGAACTCTTCTGATGTCTTCTTTTACCAGTTCAATATTCTTCTAAGGGAACTAAGCTTTCCATACTTAGCTGATTATGACGTTTTGGAAATCATCAAAACCTTCCCTTAATTACTTGTCTTCTTTCATCTTCATCTTCATCCAACAATTTCCCCCTTTTTGATGATGACAAAACTCCAGCTAAGTACCTGTACCTAAACTAAAGTTTTGATCCTCAAAAATTTCTGAGATAGAAATGATATGTTGGAGTCAAACTTGCAATTTTATAAATATAGAACTGATTACATTTTACAAGTTGAAAGATGAGAAGTACAAAATACTTTAAAAGATTACAAGAATTTTTAAAGAAAATCTAGCTAAGCTAGTCTTCTGTCTTCTTTTTTTCTTCAGCAGACTTGGAGGTTCCAACTTCCAATTTCTGCATCAACAGCTCTAGCTTCTTCTTTTTAACATCAGGATCAAGCTGTTCTTCAACTGAATCTTTGGCAGCAGCTAGTTCTTTGTCTGACTTGGCTTTTGCTTCAGATTCTTCCTCATCAGCTTGGTCTTCTTCTTCTGTGATCTTCTCATCTGCTAATCTGCTTGTGTCTTCATTTGCTGCTTCATTCCTATTATTAGCAGACTCTTCAGATTCTTCTAACACTTCTGTTTCTTCAGCATTTTGATTTCCTTCCCTTTGGAAATCAACCCTTTGCTGTCCAAATATCCTTTCTTCCCCCTTTTTGTCATCATCAGCAGGGACAGATGGATATTGTGGCACAACTGGTGTGATTAGAAGTGAATCACATAGAAGCTTGATGTTTTCTTCCATGGCGTTTATCTGAGCTTGCTGTTTGAGTTGATTGGCCTTAACAGTTCTTACTTCTTTGAGTAAGTCTTCTCCTTGATCACCCAACTGGATTTGAGTTCCCAGAATCCAATTTGATGAAGCAGTGAAGTCTTTCATCATGTTGCCCATGACTTCATCTTCTGCTTGGAGGGCCAATTCAACAGTCTGTTCAATCTGCTTCCAACCTTCAGTGGTGCTTTGTGTCCTTCTCCTGAGTATATCCATATCCTGACATATAGATTGTACATTCTGAGCAGTATCTTTCATTAAGTCAGTAGGAACAGCAGCAGCAACCTTCTGAATAGGTTGATGAACAGCAGCTAACACTTCTGCTTTTAACTCTTCTTTCATCTCCTTCATGGATTTGGTAAACATTAGATGAATAGAGTCCAACAGATTTGAAGTTGAAGGTATATCTGTTGTTGCAGCAGGTGTTTCTTTGATGAGTTGCTCTGATGATTGAGTTGTTAGGACAAGAGACTGATCAGCTGATTTATCAACAAGGCTTGGAGTGCTTTCCATCTCCTTAGCCTGATCATCTCCATCAGCAGCAACTTCTTTCTCCTTTGACTGATCTGCTGGAATTTCTTCTTCCTTCTTTGATTTATCAGCAGCCTCAGACTTGTCTCCCTGTTTTCTGTTCTGATCAGATGGGTCTGAAGTACCCTCTTTTTGCTCTGGTTGATCAGATGACTTTTCTTTCTCTCCATCAGCAGGGGCTATAATCTTCTTGACAGCTTCAACTGTCCTCATCAAACCTTCATTGTCAACAGCAGACCTGTTACAAATCCAAGTAAAGTTGTCAAGAGGAATAAAGGTAGTTGATGATTCCTCTGGCAGCTCCTCATAGGGTTTGATGTTTGGTCCATAGACAATATGCTTGATGTTTGGAAGTGGGACCATTGAGCTTGGCTGTCCCCTTAACTTCCTTGCTTTCTTGGCCCAAAGCTCCATTGCTTGAGCAGTAGCCAACTTGATAGATCTTTCTTTCAGATCTACAGAGTCATCAAAATCCTCAGGAATGGATGCAAAGATCTTCTTGGCTTCTTCTTTGACCACATGACAAATCCTCATCCTTAACCTGTCCAGAAAGAATTCTGAATCAAGTGCTTGAATGAGTGAATTTGTTTCAAGCCATTTCAACACCCAGTCTTCTGTAGCCTTGAATTCTTTCCACTTGGCCATTTCAGCAGGACTCTTGGTTAATCTGAATTCTCTCCATCTATTGTATTTGATCTTTTCAGAGTGGAAGAGTGTCAGACGATTGACTCTTTCATTTTCAGCATCAAGTCTTCTGAGAAATTCTTCAAAGATCTCAGGATCTTCCCTGACAATCTCTAAAGATAATCTTATTTCTTCTCTCCTCTTTTCCTTGATCTTAGGTGCAGGCATAGCTGGGATTGGTTTGTTTGGATCCCTTGATTCACCAATCACTATCCCACCACCTTGCTGATGACCATGAGCATCCTTCATGCTTGCTTCAATGACAGCAGCCAACTCTGCTGCCTCAAAAGCATCTCTCTGCTCTTGGGTCATTTTGCTGGCCTCTTCTTCCAGCCTTTTTAATTCTAGGCTTTTCAGCCTATCTTCTTCTGCTTTCTCAGCAGCCATCCTTTGCTTTTCAGCATCATCCAGTTTCTTCTTCTCTGCAGCAGTTATACAAGTTGAAGCTTTGCCCTTAATGGCTCTTTTTCTTTTAGCTTCAGGACTTTCAACTATTTGAATAGGTGTTGCAGCAACTGGAGTAGGATGCAGCAACAGAATTTCTCCCTCTTGTGGTGTACTAATCTGCTGTTCCTTTTCTACATCAGCAGATAGTGCAGCAGTAGAGTCTTCTGTTGTCCCTTCAACTGTAGGAACACTTTCTGGTTCAGCAGTAGCAGCCTTTGCAGTTTCAACAACTGGTTCTTCAATATGCAATGGCCTTTCTGCCTCAGTTGTTGTTTTCCTCACAGTTACAGCAGGCTCTTCAGGGAAAGTGACCTTTCTCTTGGCCTTTGACTTAGGAATCTTCTTGATAGCAGGGGGGTTGGCAGTAGGAGGTCCCCTTGCCTCACTCCTAGTCCTTAGTCTCTTCAGTCTTTGAAGTGGAATTTCCTCTTCAGACTCAGTTCCTTCAGAGGATGACCCTGTCTTCATGTTTTCAATTTCAACAGTGAAGTCATCTACCACCTTCTTAGAGACTTCAATTTCAGGCTCTGCTGATCCAGCTACAACAGCAGACTGTGCTGTTGGCTCAGCAGACTGACTAGTCTGACCTTCCTTCTTGCTCTTCTTAGAAGGAGTCTTCTTAGCCTGTTTGGGTGCTTTTCTCTTTGGTTTTTCCACCAGTTGCCTTACTGGTTCGTAAAGTTTGAACTCTTTGCTTCCATGGGTTTGCTTTCCTCCACCCATAGGGCATTGTAGAGAAGCAAACAAGTTACTCAGCAGAATGGCATGAGAATGCCTTTTATCACTTATCAGCTCATAAACATGAGCAGCCCAGTTCACTTTCATCCCATAGTAGATGCAAATCATGGTGTGAAGCCTTCTTCTAGGTAAACCATCCAGAGAACCCGTAGCACAATCCAAAACCTTTGCTATGATATCAGCAAATCTTTGGTATTCATCCTTCAGCTGGGTCTTCATTAAAGTCCCAGTCATCTCCTCTCCCTTCTTAGCACAAATTCCCCAAAATTCCTCTTCTTTTTCTGACCCTAACGCGGTCACATCTCCTCCCTTGTCTGTCAGCTTATAAAGTTCATGTAAAACAGCAGCAGATACAGCAATTTTCTTACCACCTATGACAGCAGTCATAACGGTGTCATCATCGTTGAACTCCCTGGAAGTATAGAAGTGGTATACATCTTCAAGATAAACCCTATCTTCGTGTGCTTCCAAGACTGGGACCAAAGATGCTTCCTTGATCTTTTCCAGTAAAGCGCGCATCAAATCGGTGCCAGAGAAATGGAATTTGTTGTAGTTGAAGTATCTTCCCTCAATAACTTTGTCCATTTCTGAGATTTGTGAGTAAATTCTGCAAAATAATGAACTTTCGCAACAAGAGGGTTTGAGAGATAGAGAGTTTGAGAATTTTTGAGTGCGTAAGACGACTATGCTGTTCAGATCGGATTTTATAGGTTTCCTTTTGATTCGGTTTTCGTGATTTATCTAAACCGTTGATCTAATCTGACAGATTTTAATCGTGCGGATGAGAGTCGCGGATTTCAATTTTATTATTTTAATGTCAGATGGGCGGGAAACTCTATCGACACTAATCTGTTTACTTATAAAAGCGTGTTACTAATAATGCGTTTTATGACCATGCTCATATAAGGTATCAGATGAGTAGAGTTAAACTTATCTGACAGACGAGTGATCTGTTATCTGATATTACTAGAGAATGCCAATAGCTAGTAATCTTCCTCTGCTGTTTGTCAATCCAGCAAGATAAAATAATCTTCACTCTTCAAGAATTAAGAACACATCTTCTTGGTAACATAACTTCAACTAACTGTCATTAACAGATTTCATCTTTAGAACAGAAGTACCGCTAGTCTTACACGTTCCCCCTGTCTTTAAGAATTCATAAGTTAACTAGTCTGTTGAGAGTTAATTCTTGAAATAAATGACTGATGACTAAGCTGTTGAACTCCAGTCTTCTGATGAGTTCCCCCTCAGCTTATGCATCCAGGTTAAGTAATCCTAACTCAGCTCTTAGAGTTGAGAACCTTGCTTCACTTAGAGGTTTGGTGAAGATATCAGCAATCTGATTATCAGTATGAACATACTCAATCAAAACATTGCCTTTTTCCACATGATCTCTAATGAAATGATGTTTAATCTCAATATGTTTAGTCCTTGAATGACTTGTAGTGTTCTGAGTAAGTGAAATTGCACTTGTATTGTCACAGTAGATTGGTATTCCACTGATCTTGATGTTGTAGTCTTCTAGTTGGTGCTTCAACCAAAGTATCTGTGCACAGCAGGCTCCAGCAGCTATATATTCAGCTTCAGCAGTAGATATAGAAACTGAGGTTTGCTTCTTACTCATCCATGAGATCAGACGACTGCCTAAGAACTGACAGGCACCTGTTGTGCTCTTTCTGTCAATCTTGCAGCCAGCAAGGTCTGAATCTGAATAACCAATAAGCTCAAATCCAGATTCTCTAGGATACCACAATCCCAATTCTTGAGTGCCTTTAACATACTTCAATATTCTCTTGGCAGCTAAGAGATGAGATTCTTTGGGGTTTGATTGAAATCTTGCACAGACTCCAACTGAGTACATTATATCAGGTCTGCTTGCTGTTAGATACAACAATGAACCAATAATGCCTCTATATTTGGTTATGTCCACTGATTTGCCATCTTCATCTTTATCCAAACGAAGACTTGTAGACATAGGAATGTTAGCTGTTGAGCTAGTTTCCATACCAAATTTCTTGAACAGATCTCTTGTGTACTTTGCTTGGCTAATGAATATTCCATCAGGCAACTGTCTAACTTGCAATCCAAGAAAGTAATTAAGTTCACCCATCATGCTCATTTCAAACTTATTCTGCATCAGCTTGGAGAACTTATCACACATCTGTTGGTTAGTTGAACCAAAAATAATATCGTCCACATATATTTGCACAAGTAATATATGATTTTCCCATTCAATTGTGAACAAGGTTTTATCTACCTTACCTTTACGAAATCCTTTAATTAAAAGAAAATCAGATAGGGTATCATACCATGCTCTTGGAGCTTGTTTCAGTCCATAAAGGGCTTTCTTCAGACGATATACTTTGTCCTCTTCTTGATAGACTTCAAATCCTGGAGGTTGTTCAACATAAACTTCTTCTTGCAATTCTCCATTGAGAAAAGCAGACTTCACATCCATCTGATAGACAGTGAAGTTCTTGTGAGCAGCATAGGCAAGAAACAGTCTGATTGCTTCAAGTCTTGCTACTGGTGCAAAAGTTTCATCAAAGTCAATTCCTTCTTCTTGACAATAACCCTTGGCCACTAGTCTTGCTTTGTTTCTGGTGACAACACCATCTTCATTCATCTTATTTCTGAATACCCACTTAGTGCCAATTACTCTTTGATGACTTGGTCTAGGAACTAAGTACCAGACTTCATTCCTTTCAAATTGATTCAACTCTTCTTGCATAGCTTCTATCCAGAAGGAGTCATTGAGAGCTTCTTCAATTTGTTTAGGCTCTATTTGAGATAGAAATGTGACAAACATAGCATCTTGTGCAGCAGCTCTTCTTGTTTTCACTCTATCTAAAGGATCACCAATAACCAATTCAGGAGGGTGATTCTTGAGCCATCTGAGATCAGGTTGCAGATCAGGATGTTGTCCTCTGTTATGATCTTGCAACACTACTGTTGGAGTTCCAGTAGTAGTCTGTTGAACATTTGCTGTCTGTTGAACAGTCTCTGGTCTGTCAGCTGTTAGCAACTCGTCTGTTAGACAATCAGCACTGTGATTATGAACAGCACTTGAGTTAGCAGCTGAACTTAGATTAGGTAGTATGATGGGAACATATTCTTCATTTCTTCCAACGTCCAACTTCTGTAACTCAGCAGACAGATCTTGATTTATACTTTGATTCTTTTCAGAAGATTGACTTGGCTCATCAAATACTACATGGATAGATTCTTCTATTAGCAATGTTCTTTTATTGAAAACTCTATAAGCCTTACTAACAGATGAGTATCCTACAAAAACAGCTTCATCAGCCTTTTCTGCAAAAGCAGTAAGGTGATTTTTCCCATTATTCAATACAAAACATTTACAACCAAAAATCTTAAAGTAATGAATGTTTGGTTTTCTGTTGTTCCAAACTTCATATGGAGTCTTGTTCTGATTTTTGTTGATCATACATCTGTTTTGGGTAAAACATGCTGTATTTGTTGCTTCTGCCCAAAATCTTTGTGGCAGCTTAGCTTCAGCTATCATGGTTCTGACAGCTTCTTTCAGTGTTCTGTTTCTCCTTTCAGCAACACCATTCTGTTGAGGGGTTCTAGCAGCAGAATACTCATGATGTATTCCTTTGATATTACAATACTCTTCAACAGTAGAGTTTGTAAACTCTGTCCCTCTATCTGATCTGATCTTCAATATCTTGATACTCTTCTCATTCTGGATCAGTTCCATCAGATTGGTAAGATGTTCCTTGGTTTCACTTTTCTTCTTCATGAAAATCACCCAAGTATATCTTGAATAATCATCCACAACAGCTAGGCAGTATTTCTTTCCACCATTGCTGACTGGATCAATGGGTCCAAATAAGTCCATATGCAACAGCTCCAATATTCTTCCAGAAGATTGGTGCTTCTTTTCTTTGAAAGATGACTTGATTTGTTTACCCTTCTGACAGGCGTCACAGAGCTTGTCTTTGCTCATGACTGCTTTTGGAATCCCTTCTACCAAATCATTCTTGATTAATCTGTTTATGGTCTTGAAGTTTAAGTGATTCATCCTCTTGTGCCATAGCCAACTGACTTCACTTGGTGCAGATGCCACCAAACAAATACTTGAATTCTTGTCAACAGAATTCCAGTCAACTATGTAGATATTTCCTTGTCGTCTTCCAGATAAAATTACCTTCTTTGTACCAATCTGTTCAACGTAGCACTTATCTGTTGAGAAGATGACTGAATATCCCTTGTCACAAAATTGACTTATGCTCAGCAGATTATATTTTAGGCCTTTAACATAGGAGACGTCAGATATCTCTATGTTTCCCTTGATTAATCTTCCTTTAGCTTTAATCTTGCCTTCTTTGCTGTCTCCAAAAGTGACTTTTGGACCATCCACAGCAACTGCATCTGTCAACTCATGTATGTTTCCACACATGTGCCTTGAACATCCACTGTCCAAGTACCAAATCTTCTCTACTTTACTCCTACTCCTAATCCTAACCTACAAAACAAAAATAAAATTGTTTTAGGTACCCTTATTGAGAGGGTCCTGAAGGATTAGTTCCACCCTTGACAACCCAAGATGTTGAAGTCTTAGGCTTCTTAGGTTTCTGAGTTTTAGGAGCATGAACAGTTTCATTTTTATCATAGTTATCAGATAAGTCATGTTGATGATCAGTATGATATGAATAGTGTTCATAAGCAGGGTAAGGTGCATGATATGCAGGATATGCATGCATTGGATGAGCAGGGTAAGGTGCATAGTAATTAGGAAACTGAGGTGCATGATACATAGGATGATATGCAGCAGGTTGCACATAATATGACTCATTTCCATACCAAGCATTTTGATTTTTCTTATTCTTATGCTTCTTTGGTTTACTAGATGCTTGCTCATTTGATTTTGACTTAGTTTTACCAACAGATTGATTCAATTTAGCTTTATCAGCAGACTTCTTAGGACTCTGCTGTTTGGTCTTACTAGTCTGATTTCCTACACTAGGCTCTTTGCTCTTTTTAGCCTTAGGAGATTTCTTCTCCTTTACCACTTTCTCAGTTGAGGTAGGTCTAGAGGTTTGAACATACAGAATGACCTTACTATTGTCAGCTGATACAAATTTTTCAGTATGGTTCAACTCTAATTTTTCCTTTTCTAAAGGTGTCTCCTGTTTACTAGATGTATGCATGGATGCAACAGTAGACTTATCATGAGACTCAATGATTTTCTCAAGTTCCATGATTTTTCCTTTATAAACCTCACATTCAGCTTTCAGAGATTCATGCTCTTGCTCAAGCTGTTTATATTCAGCTGATTCTTTTGGCTTTTCAGCTAAAAGTTTCAGTGAACTATTTTGCTCTTTTAGCAAGTTCATCTCTTCCTTAAGCTTAACAAACTCTCCAGCAATAGTAGTATTATTCAACATCATTTGCTCTAGAGAATTAAACAGTTCATTTTCTTGAGGAGTTACCTCATCCTCAGAGTCATCAGATTCCTTTGCCATCAGGCACAGGAGAGCAGGTTTTTCTTCATCAGACGATTCTTCATCAGACGAGTCTGAGTCTGAATCAGATGAGTAGACGGCAGCTGGCTTTTCTGCTTCAGCCATCATTGCCTTGGCTCTCTGATGCTTTCTTTCTTTTCTCATTTTCTTCTCTTCCTCAGTGTACTTCTCTGCTTTTGGATATGGGCAGTCTCTTATGAAATGTCCCAATTTCCTGCAGTTGTAACACATCAGTTTTGATTTATAATCTTCTTTATCCTGAGAAGAAAAGTTAGGTTTAGAAGTAGAAGCAGCATGATTGTATTTGTTTTTCATCTTCCTCTTATAGAACTTCTTGAAGTTGTTCATCAATAATGCTACATCTCCAGCAGTGTACTCCTTTTTGTTGAGTAGAGTGGCTTCATCAGATGAGTCCACTTCTTTGCTTTTCTGTGCTGGTCTTCTGGTGTTTTCAGCAGCAACAAGTGCAGCTGTGGGTCCTGAAGTTGAGGTTTCTTCAATTCCCATCCTTGGCAGTTTATACTCATAAGCCTTGAGTACGGAGAACAGCTCTGTAAGAGAAATCTTGCCCAGATCTCTTGATTCTTCCATTGCTGTCACCTTCATGTTGAACTTGGAAGGTAGGGCCTTCAGTACTTTGACAGTGATTTCTTTATCAGTGAAAGTCTTTCCCAGCTTCAAAACTTCATTCAGAGTTCTGGTGAATCTGGTATCCATCTGATCAATGGTTTCTCCAGACTTCATCTTGAAGTTGTCCAGCTTCTCCAAGGCAACACTGAGCTGATGCTCTTTAATAGCATCATTGCCTTCGCTCATGTCACGAACCTTATCCCACATCTCCTTTGCAGTTTTGCAATGTTTGACTTTGTCAAACCGATCATTATCCAGGGCTTTAGTCATGATGAATCTCCCAACTTTATCTAGATTGTAAAGCTTTATTTCTTCTGGAGTCATCTCATGAAGGTCTTTCTCCACAACCGTATCTACTTCATTTATCTTTATGGTCTTTGTGAATCTGAATGGACCTTTAATGATACATGTGTGCATGTTGTCATTATATGCAGCAAGGAAAATCTCCATTCTGATTTTCCAATCCTCAAAGGACATACCAGCAATGTGGGGAACATGACTGATACAATCCATTTTTCAAAAAGTTTCTGTTTTTCAAAAAGATGCTCTTTTGAAAAGTTTTGAAAACCTTTGAAAAACACTCGGATCAAGCTCGTTGATCAGGCAGCTGATTCTAATGAACCACCTGCTCTGATACCACTTGTTGGTCCCAAGTGGTCAGATGAGGTCTAGAGGGGGGGGGTGAATAGACCTCTGAAAATTTTTGAACTTAAAAACTTTTCAGTCTTCTGTCAGCAGACTAAGCTGATGAAGAACAGTAAGCAGACTAGTCTGATCGTGAACAAATCTTGAACAGACGACTGACCACTCTTCTTACAATGACTTAGCTGTTTTTCAGCAAACAGTTTTTCAAGAGTATACTTGCAGCGGATTGTTTAAAAGTGTTTTTCACAAGTAAACTAAGTTCTAAAAAGATTTTATCCCCAGTTTTCAAACTCCTTATAAAATCTTTTGTTTGATTCAAAGTGTTTAAAATGCAAACTTTAAAATATGCAAGAAAACTTTAAATGCAAGATAACACAAAGAATTTTTATAGTGGTTATATGGATAAAAATCCTTTAGTCCACTCTTCCAGATCACACAGATTCTGGGTTATACTATAATCACAAAGATTACAATATTTCTCCACTTACACCTAAACAACTAATGAGAAGGCTGTAAGCTCGCAATAGGAATTCACAAAGAAAACCTATCCTCTAAAGTAGAATCACTCACACAGATGGATTCTCACTTCGCACAACACTCAGCTATTACAAAATCACTCAGATAATGTTTTTCTGATTTCTTCAACTGGGTTTCTGTCAACAGATGACTTCCACCAGACGAGTGAGCTGTTCGAGCTTTTGAGACTTAGAGAAATTCTGCTTCAAAATTTCGATCTCTGATTGTTGTTGTGTTCTTGCTCGATTTGAAATTCAGCTCTATTTATACATGGAGATGAAATTATGACCGTTGAAGGCAAGTCACAATTCAAATCCATCCTTCAGCTCTTTTTGAAACGGCTCCCTGCAGCATTCCGTACTGTGTACAGTACCTTTCTGTCCATCGCATTTAATGCTGCATTTAATGCACTCTGCTGATCCGAGGATATCTTCAATCATTTGCCATTACTACCCTTCTCTTACAGCATTTATTACACTTAGGTGCATTTATTACCGTTGGACTAATCTCATGACCTCTTCTACTCTGCTGATCAAAACGACTCTGCTGATAGATACTCTGCTGATCAAATACTGAACTCATCTGATTTGACTCGGCTGATGATCTACCCTTCTGTTCGCTGATTCAGCAAGAGATCACTAGTCTTCTGAGCTTTGAACTTTGAACTCTTCTGATGTCTTCTTTTACCAGTTCAATATTCTTCTAAGGGAACTAAGCTTTCCATACTTAGCTGATTATGACGTTTTGGAAATCATCAAAACCTTCCCTTAATTACTTGTCTTCTTTCATCTTCATCTTCATCCAACAAGTAGCTTGAGAGAGTATTGGATGTTTATGAAACAATCTCGATGCGTAATATTTGTTTATGTTTTGGGTGAGAGTTTGAGAAATAAGGAAGGTGTACTTCTTTTGGAAGAGTTTAGAGCCTGTTTGTCTCGCTTTTCCGAAAAAAAATTCGGTTTTCGGAAAGGCCAAACAAACAATCCAACCACTTTCCCAATTAATTAGCTACAGTAATTTTTTTCTCAAACCACTCTCCGAAAGGCCAAACAAACATGCCACTTTCCTACTCCATTTCTATTTCTCTCTATATTAGAAAAGTCAAAAATTGCGGCTACTTTCCCAAACAACATTACGCAAATCGAGATTATTTCTCAAACCTCTACCACTTTCCCAAACCACTCTCCGAAAGGGGAGACTAACAGGCCCTAAGTTTAAGATGTGTAAGACTTTATTAAATTATGTTGGTTGTGTGAAATAAGTTGTGTTAGTGATAGATTATCTACTTCATGTCAAATCAAAGAATTTATTTATTTATTATTTTTTTTTTTGAAGAGGGAAATCAAAGAGTTTGTATATGCTGATTTTATAGATAAGAAAATCATTGGTTGTATGTCTTTTGAGAAAATATATGAGAAAATTCAAAGATGATAAATTTATTTCGAAAATAGAAAATATGTTTGTCTATTTTTTTCCAAATACCAAGTAATTTTAAAAAATGCGAGACATACATGCCGAATTTTAAATGGTATACGTCATTGTCATTATATCAATCATATTACTTAAAACACTAAACACTGTATAAGATTTTGTTTTTCCCAATGATTTTATCCCTCTCAAAATATGTCGAACACATTAATTGAGAATATCTCCCAACATAATTCAATTCAAACTTTCATAAAAATTGATTTGAATCTATTCAATTATACAAAGATAAATCAACTCAAAATTAAATTAGAGAAAGACTCACCAACGAAATTATAAATTAAAATTGAACATCAAATTTTGTCATTATCCCACAATCTTATTGATATTTGACCGTTAAGTTGGACCGATTAAACTAATTTCATTTTTTTTTAATAAAGTAAACATTAAATTTCTAAAAGATTTTTCAAAACTAATTATTTTAATTTGGTGCACTTTCTCTTTTCCCCTCTTTTTATGGCAATTAGGGTTATAATAAACCGACGAATTATGAGATGTGACCCACGAAACAGGCAAATGATTGCAAAGAGTTAAGAGCAAATGGAACAACAATGAGTACTCTCACTTCAAAATTCAAATCCAATATCCTTCGCATTTTCTTTGCTTGTTCTTCATAATCATTCTTCCTCAACATTTCCAATATCCCACCAACAAAATTAATTGATAAAGAAAAAGAAAAAGAAAGAACCGATTAATTCTTCGATTTTCAACTGGGATTTTATTGGGTCGATTTTCTTTTGCCTTTCTTCAAAAGCTAAATTGTATGGCCAAGTTGAACTGAAAAGTGATTGTGGATGTGCTTCTGCTTTTCAGCTTTTTGGAAACAGCTTAACTTGTTTGGGAAACTGAAATTTTCGAATTTTGGGAGATAAAGGTGAGTTCTTGAATTAACAGAGAATCTCTGGAATTTCTCTTTTGATTTTTGTTAAAAATTGGAGAATAAATTTGAAATGCTTGTATGTAGTAGTTTGGCTTTGGCTTTATTATAATCAGTAAATTGAATGTATTTGTGTTAGAGATTTGGTTTTTTGGTTAAAAGCAAACTATTTAAACTTGGTTCGAATGTTATCGAACTTTAAATTATGTGCTTGAGCTTGGCTAGAGTTTTATCAAACGAGCACGAACCGACTATCGAGTAGCGATTCGAGCTTTGAAAGTTATCGAACGAAAAATGATGTTCAAGCTTGTTTGATTAGAGTGACGGACCGAGCTCAAATAAGCTTTTATCGGAGGAGCTCTAGTTGAGTATCGAATAGCTTTTATTGATTTTCAGCCCTATTTGTGATGAATAATGAAGAGTGTATTGGTCAAGATTTGCTTATTTTTGGAATCTGGAATCCTAGTTCTTTAAATTATGGATTTCTCTTTTTTTTTTTTAATTGGGAAAAAGCATTGGATTGGCTCATTCTTTTTTGAAATTTATTCTCTCTTTCTTGAGAAGTCTGTTTGGTTTGCCTTTGACATATACTATCTGTCCATATAGTTCAGATTCAAAGAAGAAAAACATCATATGTGATTTTTAATTGTCACCTTTAATTTTTTTTAATTATTATAAGAATGTAAAATCTTTTGCAGCATAAAGACTTTGTAGCTACCATTATAGTCACTTCTCCATGGAGACTATGAGCCCTTCTATGCTTTTCTCTGATAGTTTAAAGGTACTTACGAGAAAGAAACGAAACATTGTTTAACATTTTTTTTTGAAATATTTGGTTTAGATTGAATAAAATGAAATATTATTTAATTTACTTCTTCAGGATTTGAAGAATCTTCGGAAACAATTGTACTCAGCTGCCGAATACTTTGAGCTATATTATACAAATGATGACCAAAATCATATGTGAGTTAATTGTTCCTTATACATTTTGTCTTCTCCTATAAGAATTTATCTCAAATAATTTCGGAATGTGGGGCAGAGTGGTAAATACATTGAAAGATTATGCTATTAAAGCTCTTGTCAATACGGTGGATCATTTGGGGTCCGTGACTTATAAGGTCAATGATTTGTTCGATGAAAAAGTTGATGAAGTTTCCGGAACTGAGCTCCGTGTCTCTTGCATTGAGCAGGTAAATCTCTATTAACATTCTTTTTTTTTTTGTATATAACTTAAATTCATATCTAGTTGAAGGAAACTAAGAATTCGTAGTTGGTGAATTCTGCCTAATTTTACTAATTTGCCACTAAAGTATGTTTTGGACTCTACTATCAAACAAATTCAAAATCATATTATCGTAATGACATAATTAATATCACTACTATTATTCTATATAGTTGATACCAAACGAGATGTGTTGAAAAGAAGGGATTAAATTAGTTCATAGAATGAAGCATCTTAAATTCAACTTTTCTAATTGATGGAAATCGGGTAATATGGATTTTCGAGGAACTATTTTTTAATTTCTCTTTGATATTATGAGGTCATCGTGTTAGTGTTTTAACTATTCTAAGGAATTTTTCATGTATTTTCTAGATTACTAGTAGCTAAATTTGTTTTTAACAAAGTTTAATTGGACAATATGTAGGAATCCAATTTTAACTATTATGGTACCAAATTTGCTTATCCTAATTTTTATGTGGTAATCTAGAGACTCCGAACTTGCAACGAGTATATCGACCGTGAAGGCCTTTCTCAGCAGTCATTGGTAATTAACACTCCCAAGTACCATAAGCAATACATCTTGCCAGGTTATTATTCTCAAACTTAATTTTTCAATTTCATATTATTATTTTTTTAATGTAAAAGGATTTATATCTTGCGTATAGTGGGAGAGACACTGCATGGAGCCGTTCGTGCCAAGTCAAAATACCAAGGGTGCAGCCTAGAAAATGGAGTTGACTGGCATCAATTTAGGAATGGTAATATATATATTTTTTTTGTCAATTTTGATGCATTTTATTTATGTATATGTTTAATTGTAATTTTGTATCTTATGAGCTACTTTTATTGCAGTCACACGAGCTACAACTCGAGAAACTCCACCACCTTCTTTAGTCAGGTGAGGGTTATACTACCAAATCCATCATTCAGATTTAGATTTTGAAGTTAGGTAATGTTTGGTTCTTGGGTTTTAGTTGGTAAAAAGCTAAGGAAAATGTCGAGTTTTTAAGCTATGTCAAAATCTTTGCCAATTTTTACATTCATCATTCACTAAAATAAGTATAGCAAAAGACCATCCAAACGGAAAGTGCTACAAAGGTTACTCCTAGTGGCTCAATCGGTGTTTCAGTCCGTCCTCCTCTGTAAAAACTCTTTTCTTATTTTCCTTATTCTTTATTTCGTTTGTAGATTGTTCATATGTATGTCTTTTTTTATACTTGCTCATTTTTCTGGGTTGATGTACTGTTTTTTAATTGGAGCAGATCGTTGGATCCCAATTTAGATCTTCAGAATTTGAGCAGACCCATTTGAGATTCATGGGGATTCTGTTAGGCAATGTTTGGTTCTTGGATTTTAAATAGTAAAACACTAAGGAAAATGTCGAGTCTTTTTTACTTTTTCTATTACAATCGTAGTATCTTTTAGCTACCCTGAAAGGAAAGGAAGGGTGGCAATTTGACCATTTACCGATATGGGTTGATAGATTAAAATTTTATCTTTTTCGAACGATCATTGAATTCATCTTTTTTGTTCTTTTTCGAACCAATTGTAACTTTACTACTAACAAAGATTTTGATCTCATAACTTTTGCAGTAAAGGGCGCTCTCCATCTCCTTCACCGGAACTCGCCAAGAAACACGAGAAATTGTCATTCTCTAGCAATAACAAAGACATGGGTTTGTTCCTAACCTTATTTAAATGTTTAAACTTTAAAATCACTTTTTTTGGCACGAAATTAATTTAAGCCTTCAAATTTTTGTTGATGAATTAGAAAAGAGATCGGTATCACCAAACCGGTTCCCATTTTTACGTTCGGGTTCTTTCTCTAGTAAGCCAACTACTCCAAAAAGTTCACGTCAGAGCACTCCAAACCGGACCCGGTCAACCACCCCAAATCCTTCCTCAGAAAGACAACCGGTAACTATGAATCATTCTTTACGAGTTAGTTTTTATCGTATTGCTATATGCTCATTTCTTTGCTTCTTTTGGTTAAATTATGGCAGTATATTTCTGAACCTCGGAAATCAGCTTCAATGCAGATTCATGTTGGAAAAGAAAGTCCCAAAGATATCGGACAAAATCCGAGTAAAAGTAAACGCCTTCTTAAAGCTTTGCTTAGTCGACGAAAACCGAAGAAAGATGATATGCTCTATACTTATTTAGATGAATATTAATGGAAAATCAGAGGAATATTACACACAGTGGAAGAGTTGTACCATTTTGTTTCTTCTTCAAGCTTTTTTAACATCTCATTTTCACTATCATTTAACATGAGTGTAGTTGTTATTTATCAAGAAACATATTGATCAAATATTAATGCTAACATCAATGTTTTTTAGAATCTCAAGAGCTATTATTGCAATCATCATTTGCTCAATAGGGTTGTGAATTTAAATGAAACTTTTTTCGAGTTTGATTGATTGAAATTCATTTTAACTTGATTTGTTTTTGTTGAAAAGATTAATAAATAATTAACTAGATTGAAACTAGACTAATATCACGACTTCTGGTAGGATTCGAACTCAAGGCAAAGTTCCAGGACCTTAACTTTTATCATTAAAAGACAAGGTCCCATCAACACTAACTCGAGTTTAAAACAACATAAATTGCAATTGTTTTAGAATTTCAATTTAAGGTAGTAGACTCTATGGAAAAATTCCTAACCATACTTGACTTCGTCAAACTCATTCAACTACATGGCAAGTGCATTGCACTTGCTTTGTGATTGGTCACTTTCCTAATAGTCTCATCCAATCCCAGAGCAGGTTTATTGCACATGCCATATAGTTACTTTGAGTTCGATCGAACTCGATTTGGGTAAAATTTCCCGGATTGTATAAGTTATAACTACATGTAAAAATCAAGTTAAGTTCAAACACAATCTCAGAGTTCCATATAGAAAATCAAATCAAACTTGAGCTAAAAAAAGAACCAACTTGGATAAGGTATTGTTCCATTAAGCTGGACTAGTTCACATCCCTTATTGCAGATTAGGCCATGTTTTAAACCAAAAATAAGTTCTCTTTTCTCATGGAGTTGTAGTGCCTATTCTTCCCAATCTTTTAACCCTTCTTGCTAAACAAGGCATCATAACTTGAATGCAATTTGTATTGAATATCATCTAAAGAACAATACAACCAATTGACAAATTCATGAATCACATAAATCTCAATTAATTATACAATTCTCAAGAAATCATGTAACCAATTGAATGTCACGGTGTAATAAATCATTGACCAAATTCTTCAATAGTCTTGGTTGCAAGTGTAAGAATATCAACAAATGCGCTATATGATGCACGAAGAAATCTTGCTTCCACTGCCTCAAAATCCCTGTAAACAAATTAGGTACATAAGGGTAAACTTCGATTCAGACTTATCGAAATGTAGTCGGACACTTCTCAAGAATGTATAAAGGACTGTCAATAGATCGGGTTCAGACTGAATCACTTTAGATCCAGATCCACGACCATTTATTTTAGTCGGAGTTGGATTCGGATCTGGATCTTTTTGGACTTCCGGAATCTCTAACTATGTCCAAATTCAAAGCAATAGTCGGATTTTGTATTAAAAGATTAGATCGAAGAAATCTTCGCTCTCAAAATCTCCACCACTAACTCTGTATATACAAGCTTCTTAAAGCAACATGTTTATTCAGCTTAACACTGGAAAGATAAATCTCTTACACATTAAATATTTTAATTTAAATTATTTTTAAAAGCTTTTCGGAAGAGAACATATCGATATCGTATCAAATTAGCTCATATTGTTAGCTGTGAATATGCAGAGCGAATGAAAATATCAACTCATGTTTTGTTGTATAAATAAAACATTTATGTATTTATTATCGAATTTGGATCTTTATTAGAACGTATCAACTATCCATATTCGCTCCATGTATTTCAGACTACATATTTTCCTAATCGGATCAGATCTTTACTCGGTTAAAGATCCTAACCAACTGGACCAAACTCAGACTAGAATCGGCTTAATCAACAAACCTAAACATAATGCTCAGCTCAACTACTTTAAAATCAAACAGAGTATCAAACTCAATAAGAAAATCAAACAATATTTCAATAATGTATTGTTCGACTCAGCTCGACTCTAGTTATCCATCCACTGATCATTCGGAAAATTTTAACTATATTTATAAAACAGAAGTCAATTAAAAAAAAAAGTACTCACACGTAGAGCTTCCCATTCGAGACAGACATCTTCCTCTTCACTTTGTCTGGTTGTAACTGTTATTGCAATAAAAATACATCATCAAAGAGAATTTATCAAAAATATCATATAAACACGAGATAATTTCGAATATATGCAATTACCTCCTTGTCAACAACTAATGCAGAATAAACCATTTGAGCTATTTCATCAGATTCATAATCAACTTCCAAGTTGCTGCAAATTTAATTGAAATCAAAAGATTAAATTATTTCATGAAGCATAAACACCACAATTCCTAGAAAAATCACTTATTTTTTATACCCAGATGAATTTAGGACATATAGTGGTTCATTATAGGTTGAATTTAAACTATAATAAAAAAAGATTACACATTTGTAACAGATTAAGAATCAAGAGCAAAAATTCGATATTTCTTGATATATATTATCTATAAAGGTAAAATCTTTGTTGCATATTGACAAATTATAGACTTAGAAATCTGTAAATAAATACAAAGGAGGAGATTACCAACGAAAATCCCATTTGGTTGGGGCATTTGTCGTGGAATCAGTAGCTAAAATTTCCATGTTCTGCCCACAAAAACTTCAGAAGAGGTTGAATAATAGGAGTAAATGGGAATCGGTTTAGGGCAAAATATAAATCCGGTTCGGTTGGAGCATTAAATACAATTGAACCGGTTCTTTTTATATTTTTGGTTTTTTTTTTTAAATTGGTATTTTGTTTAAGATTTTACTTAAGCCCTTTCGACCTACGTCATATACATTAAATCAAAATTTGTTCTCATGGGATTCGATCCTGAGTTCTATACATCAGTACTTGTTAATTTTCTTTTTTATGCTTTAAGGTACATTTATTACTAGCCTATTCCCGTGCTACGCACAACATTGCACTTAGTTATAATTTTATATAATTCCATTTTGATACTATTATTAATATGAGTTACCTAAATCTCATCTATTAAAATTTTAAAATTGTCAAACATGGTTCTTTATTATAATTAAGGGAAAATTTAGGGGAAATGGAAAATGAAACAATGGAAAACTAATAAACTAAAATGAGAGAGAAAGAAGATCTTAGGCTGATAGAAGATTATTAATTCTCATATTTATTTACCATGTTAAATTTATATATAGGTAGTCGGCAGTAATCTAAATAACTTAATATAAGTAAGTTAACATCTCATAGTTTTTATAACATATTGAATAGTTTGAAGTTACAGGTTATTTTTTATTTGATTTGGTTACAAAAATAAAATCACACATATATAACATATGTTTGTTAGAATATATATTATTAAATAATAAAAATTATTCAAGACTACAAATATTATTAAAATTTGTTTCAGTTCATCTTTTATGCATTTTTCGTCCAACATTTACATACTCATTTGTTCATATCAAATCTAAGAATAAGAACATCCATCATATATTTTTTTTTTAAAAAAAAAAAAAAGTCTCCCAAGTTAAGCGCAAGAGAATAAGATAGAACATATTGAGTCATTAAAATTTGGAAGATAAAATGTTTTAGAAAAAAGAATAAGTAGTGTAAAGAAACGAAGGAAATATGTGGTTTAAATTTTATGATGAAAATGAGACATAAGTACGGATGTGATTAGAGATTTTTTGGGATGGAAAGATATGGTCAAAATGTGAAAGGGGGTGGAATTAGGAATTTAAATCCAACTGACACCAAGATAATTAATCACAAGTTTCATAATAAAAAAATCTCATTTTAAGCACAATTATTTTAAATATACCGTGGAGAAGAAAGAACGACACAGTGATAATTTAACATGGTCTTCTAATGTAATTAAAAAAAAAAAAAGACAACGATAAGTAAGAAAATTTGAACTAAAATCACAAAACAAAGAGGAAGTTTGATGTGCAAGAAAATAGAAATACTATATTGACATTAATGAAAAGAAGATTAGAATAAGTATTAAAGAATAATAACTTAAACGCGGTAACTTATTTTTTTGCCAACCATCATTCTTAGCCAGGAGGTCTAGTTACAAATTATACACAATATTTAGTGTAAACAAAAATATAGTAAAATGAATATTAAAATAATTTGAAAGAGTGAAATGAACATCTAATGGTCTATTGTACAATATTACTATTTAGCAAAATAGAATTAAAGAAAAATATTTAACAGGTAATAGGACATGTATATGTAAATTGAAAATACATGACTTAGACAAAGTGAAATTAAAATAACCTTAAAAGGTGGGAAAAGAAATGCATCTAGTGAGTTTATCCAAACAATTGAAAATTAGTATTTGATGTAAATAGCAAACATAAAAATTCCCATATAAGAAATAGAAGCAGAATAAAATACTACATGAAAATAATATAGTAGTATAATTAATTTAAAAATTATAGGACTCCAATTACGATAATATAAAGAGGAATAATAAGTCAGTTAGTTAGTTAGTCTCGCAAACAATCTATCGAAAATGGTAGAAAATAAATATCATTACAGAAAAAAATAATAAAAAAATAACTAATTTATCATTAAATTAAGCTAATTTAGTATGTGCTAAAGAGAGTAGATCACAAATCTAAATAAAATCTCGATAAACCTCACTTTAGCCAAAGCACAATAATAAATTACTATTTAAAATCTACAATAGAGCAAATTATCTCAAAGTAGCTAAGTAGAATATAGGTACCATATAATTTTGTGAATAAATTTACCAACGAATCAAAACAAAAAAAAATTAGATTGAAATGGCCAAAAAGATAAACTCTCCACCTTGAATGATTACACTCTTTAAAACCAAGAAGAGACCCTTGAAAGAACCTCTAATAAATAAAAATCTATTTTCTAGTTTTTGTTCTTGAAGCACTTTCTTCTTAAATGGAAACTTCAAGATGCAAGAGGAAGAATTTTTTAAATCAACGAATAATAAGAGAGTGATTTAGTTTGAATTTTTGGAATGACTAAAGCAAGAGATAAATATCTCCATAAATATATAATCATCAACTAAACGATGTAGTACATAGAAACTATAGGTAACTGCGAAAAGAAATCCGTATCTAATTAATATAAATTACAGAAGAGAATATTAAATCGAAAATCAGAAAACATATGAATAGAAAATTTGAAAAATACATGAAAGAAAGAATAACAAAATCATAATAGCTAATATTTATAAATCAAGATAGAGAAAAAATGTGAAAGAAGCAAATTGTACATATATCTTCAAATGTGATAAAAAAGAATAAAATATAATAAAATACTCAACAAATTCAAAATGCACACCTTCTACGTATATCTGATGAAAAGTATGACATACTTTTCTAGAGACTACAAAAATATGAAAATAATGATTACGAATTATAATAGATAGAGACTACAAAAATATGAAAAAATGCACGTATAGATCTTCAAATGTAATAATAAAAAAAAAAAGAATAAAATGTAATAAAATACTCAACAAATTCAAAATGTACACCTTCCTCGTATATCTGATGAAAAGTATGACATATTTTTCTAGACTTCAAAAATATGAAAATAATGATTACGAAATGTAATATATAAAGACTACAAAAATATGAAAAAAATGTATGCATAGATCTTCAAATGTGATTAAAAAAAAGAATAAAATATAATAAAATACTCAACAAATTCAAAATGTACACATTCCTCGTATACTTTTATAACGTCTACAAAAATATGAAAAAAATAATATAATAGTTATATTTAACAATATTTTAAGATATCAATTAAGTACCTAAACCACTTGATGATCAATAAAATGGTTATTGTTTGGTGGTCGCAGCCGAGAGTCTGGAGAAGATATTTGTGTGGATTAAGTGTAATCTACAACCTAGTTATGACTTATGAGCATTATATAATATTCCATGGTTTGTAGAATTCCTAACATTAAGCATGATTTGTAGGGAATATAAATTTGAATACATAACCTTCCAAATATTTAATGACAAATTAAGAATAGTTAATTTCATGCGCGAAGATATAAAATAACAATCAAACAGTGTCTAAACTAAAATGCAAAAAATTATACTCTTATGAAATCATATTTGCTGAATCAACCTTCTACGAATGAAATGCAATAGTTTTAGATTGTTTCCTTTAAGAAATTTATCAGACGATTCGAACCTTTTTCAGGCGGTGCTCTCTGTAACTAGGTCGGAACTTGGGGGCGCCGCCGTGGGGTGGAGTGGGTGGGGGTGACACCTGAGAGTGAGAGACGGTGGCGGGAGCTAGGGCTTGGACTTTACTACTGAATATTGGACTCAGATCTTTACAACATGAAATTAATTTTATTTTTGTCTTTTTGGCCCAAATGATAAACCCAACATCAATTTATATTTTAGGGCCAACAATTATTTAGGCCCAATAAGCCAATTCACAACCAACATAGTTTACACAATTTATTTCGTTGATTAAATATTAAAAACTTTGGGACAATTTTTCTAATGTTTTTGGAAATATTCGAGAAATATACGAAAAATTTTAAATCATAAAAAAATATTGAAGAAGAACCGAAATTCTATTTTCATTTCTTTTGTAATGGTCCGGCTTCGTGGATTCGTCGGATAATACTCGAAAAAATTATTATTATAATTATTATTATTATTATTATTATTTTTAAGTAACTTTAATGTTTTTAAATTATTTCAAAGTTTAAAAAATTACAAGATTCAAAGTCATGCTTAACTTCGAAAATAAAATGTGACACATAAAATTCTTAAGTTTTAGTTTTTGGTTGTGTGATTTCAACTTTGACCATCGGATGGTCTGTAACAATATTAGACCAAACAAACACAATTTTAGGTTCTTTGATATGTGGTTTTCTACGAATACATATGTTTTTTATACAATAATTTATCACCCAAAACTAGTTTGAGTAAATTTGAATATTATTTTTATTTTCAAAACACATATTTAAATGAGAGACTGCATCAATCCAAGGGGAAGTGATAAAAACACTTTAAACAAAAGGATTAAAGTTAGGAGCATTTTAAATGGCTAAGTCACCCTAATTTAAACATTATTACGATTTTGTTCTTGTATAATAAAATACTAGCGTATTCTCGTGCTATGCACAACATAATATTAAAATATTATTTTATATAATACCATTTTTGGTGAGATTATTGATATTACATACATCAACTTGGTTCTTTAGTATAAGCAAGAAATGAGTAACTGACTATTTATCTCCATATAAAAGTTTTACATCATTTTACTGACATATTTAAACTAAAAAAATCTAAATTATAAATTGAAAGTTAAAAAATCATTACTAAAAAATTCAAAAAATTCTGAAATAATCAATGGAATTTACCATAAATGTTTACTTGCCAACTAACTAATTACACTATTTTATGATTAAAAATAATTCAAAATTAGGAGAAAAAATAATTTCAGTCCAAATTGGTCAAAGACCATTCTCCTATATATAAATATATATATATATATATATATTATGTAGTAAAAACTTTAGGGCTTATCGGAAGGGTTTTTGTTCGATTTTGCGGGTCTCGATTTCAAAAAAATGATTTGAGTAATTTCGGTGAAACATTTGAAACAAAATACCAATTTAAAACTTTGAGTATTTTGTTTGGGATGTTGGGGTTTGAGAAAAAAAAATGGGAGGTAAATGTCAAATCAATGTATTTTTTCTAGAGTTTTAGAAAAAAAAATCGATGGTATGTGTCAAATCAATGTTTTATAGGTTCAAGACATAGGATATGAGTTTCTGAATATGTTGGTCATGAGTTTCAAAGTGTTTTGCGCAATTCCATTTGAAAGAGTTCTTCCTCAATTTCGCGAGACCTGACCAAAACCAACCAAATAGGCCCTTAGGGATGTAGTTTCCTCAAAGTTATAACTCAAGATTGTTTAATTTGGCGTCAAAATTTTCAAGATTTGACAAGTTAGTATTATTTCTCATTCAATTTAAAATAAAACCAAATTAGTAATTCGTTTGATTTATTTAAAAAAACCCAAAAAAATAATTGCGGTATATCCACAATACTTATTAAAAAGACACTCCGGGTGGAGAAAACATTCATTTTTTGCGAATTTTATTTTTCTCATATATTGAAATTCTTCTATATTATGAACTTAAGTACCTGTAAATTACTTTTGTGGCACTTAACTCATGCGACGAATAACCGCCATTTAAATATACAAGTATTTCTGAGAAATAATAACATATTTCACCAAAATACACAATGAAAGATAAAACTTGAGTCTGATTTTGCAAAAGTAATAAAATACAACACAATTGCAGTTTTCTACCAATTTATCTTACAAATTTACATACACACATACATGCATATTTTACAAAAGACAACATGCTCACCTGCACAAATTTACTACACAACAAATAAAACCAACCTATATATACATAGCAAGAAACCTCTCAACCTAAACACTTACCCTTTTACCCATATCTCACATGGTAAATGCACGTATATGTACAAGCACGGTTGCGTCTATAAAGCCGGGAAAAGCCACCCGACTGACCAACCTACAAGCAATCCAGCACCCGCAAGTCCAAGTCCTAGTGCAAAAACAATTGCATATTTGCTTATATGAAATCTCTGTTTGCCTATCTTCTTCTTTGCAGTTCTACGTCGGTTCTTTCTTAATGCCATACCTTTGACACGGACCCATGGTAAGAGAGCCGATGGTGTAAGAGAACTGAACTGATCTTTGCTCCTAAGGTTAAGGCATAGTGTCTCTAGCTGCAGCATTTGAAGCCACTGCCTATAAGCAAATAAGTAAGAGGCTTGTCTGAAAAAGAGATCTATTACGTGTTCCTTTTCATTGTATGCTTCTTGAGCCAATTTCTCGGCTTCTCTTGCCCGTGTTTGAGAATGGCAGAGTGCCTCTAGCAGCTCGGATCGAGTGAGATCACCGCTGACGGGCTCTTGGGTAGCTAATGGATCTAGTTTAAATGCACTAGAACCATCACCATAGCTGAAAGTAAAGCATAATTAGGAAAAATCAAATACTTCTTTCAACTTTTCAGTTAATATTGAGTAAAAACTTCACATGTGGTCATAATATCTTTCTTGAAGTTAGGTGATCATGATAAACGGCAAAACTGCATTTTTAGTTTCACAAGAACGGACCCTCAAAACTTTAGGTCCCAAATTTTTACAATGTTTTGTACGTGTGGACCTATCGATCCTTGTTCAACTAACCTCTGCAATTTTATTCCATAAAAATAGTATTGGTTTTGCAGTTTGACCCCAAATTGGATGGAAAAGGGGACAATAGTACCAAGAGTGCAAAAACATTTTGAAAGATTAGGACCAAAAGGTCAATTCTTGTCGAACGCGGGACTAATAGTTTTGAGGGTCCAACCCCATGAGACAAAGAATACAAATTTGCAAAACAAAACAAAACAATTTGCAGAGCTTGAGTCTAGATTTAATAGCATATGCAAAAGAATATTTACTTTGTTATAAACACTGTCATCTAACTTTTATTCTAAACTGTAATTTCAAGCAAAACAGGCTTACATCAATACGTGAAAATGCATACATACCAAATAGAGCAATACCTTATAGTTTCATCCGATCCTTGTATTATGCACTCTAGTACTCCCAATGTGCCATGCGATTTATCCACACTTAATGAATCAAGATTTCTACGAGTCTCTTTATTTCTCGTTTGTCCTTTAACTTCCTCGGAATTATTAACACAAAGCATGGTCTGAGCTTTCGGAAGATCACAATTTCTAACAAACTGAGATGGTCTCTGAGAAGCCAAGGATGCTAAATCATTTGTATCAGCTGCATTCCACCAAGGTTCAATATTCTTAAGTCCAATCAAATGCGAATCAAGATCAGAATAAAGCTTCTTATTTTCCATCTCCTTCTTCATCGGTGTTTTTCGTAATTCATCATCAGTTATAGCCTCAAATTCTTGCAACCAGCTATCTTGATCATTTTTGGCATGTTTATGAGAACACTTCAATGGACTATCTGAAGAAAAAGTAGCATCCTTTTGGGAATAACAAGTATAATATTCCTCAATGAGACGATTTTCCTCACTTGCTTTTTCATTACCACTCGTACTGAAAGATTTTAACTCCGCATCCAACACATTAAGTTGCTCGTACGAATAACATTTCCCAAGCCCATGATGGTTTAAGTTTAACCACATGGGTTCCAAACTTGAAGAATTACATTTACATTGCTTATAATTCTTGACAAAACTATACGATTCATCTACAGTCTGACCAGATTTGCCACTGAATTCTGATTTCAGTTTAGACATTGATTTTGCAAAATCTTCGAATACAATGCAACAGCTAGCACGTTTTTGTCACGCTACCCTCATTTTCGGCTGCAATAATCCAAAAATTTAATAATAAATTACAATGAAAAGCATTATTTCACATATCGAAAAATCAGATAAATTTCAGTAATTTGACACCAAAGCTATAAATCATACCACAAAAACTAAATCAAGTTCTATACTTGACCAGTAAGTTATCAAAAATTGAAAAAGATACCAATCCAATGTAAAGCTTCTAAAACCTAAGTACACGAATTGTAATCCCTAAAAACTCTTGCTAATACAAAATAAAATTGACACTGCAATCCAATCCATACAATTTTCCCTAAAAACACTTCAATTTTTGTTCTATGTACCACCCGGAAAAAAAATCATAAAAACCCGTAGATCCTAAATTACGCAATTTTTCAATTAAAACTAACACACGAAATTAATTAGCCATAATACGAAATTGAAGATATAAAACAAAAACTTACATGTATAGATTCGCAATTTTCAGATAATTGTAGGAAGAAAGGAAGATTTATCTCGCTTAGGATTGAAGTAATGCGAATTCAATCTACATATAAAGTAAGAAGTACTAGTATTTTACTACTAATTTTTCCCTGCAGTTTGTACAGTTCGCGATCTTCTTCTCGAGCCGAAGTAAATCGCTATTAGTTTAAAGTTATCCTAAAAGTCCAAATCAAGTTAGCTAAAAGTCGCACTCCTCGGGCCAACTGTCAATCAAAGTTAAATATCTTAAATTGCAAGAATTTCAAAAATGGTCTTATGACTTTGGTATTTATTCATCGTGTACGCACATTTAGTCCTTTAATTTTTATCTAATTTTAATCTTAGTCTTATGCGTAATAAATTGAATCATTTAATTTTCTTTAAGTTTTAATTTTCGACTTACATTTACAAATTTGATCCTAATACTTAGGAAAAAATTTACAATCAGAAAACATAAATTGAAATTTATTGAAAATTGAAGGATTATGTTATATACCAAAATACATGGTCAGTTTTTGAATTCAAGATAAAGTTAAATACCAAAAATTCACACAAGTTTAATCAAAATAACAAATGTGATCCCTAAATTACTAAACAATTAACTAATCATAAGCCATCAAAATTTGTAGAATCACATCAATTGAAGATCCATGCATAAACAAAACAACCCCAACATTCAAAAGTTTTAAAAATCTGAAAAAACACACAAATTAAGAAAATCTGAAATTCATACAAAATCTAAAATAAGCCATAAGTTTCGTAAATCCATCAATTCAAACTCAAACACCTTCCTCTTATTAGTTAAGTTTGATACCATTGTAAGAAGCTCCATTTAATTAAGTCACATGGCCCATTAGTTACTTAATTTGAGAAAATTAAGAATTTCGGGTTGATATGTGATTAAGAATTTCGGTTTGATATGTGACTATGATTGCCAAATTAATTTACTTAAAGAATTTAATTGTCACTAAAACTTATAAGAACATTTATGCACAACAACTCAAAGAAACAACATCCATAACATAGGTACCTATATTAATGTGACAATTAACTAATAAAATTAATTAGTCATGTGCATTTTACGTGCTTTTTATGTGTGCTTTACGTGCACTTTTCTAGTTTAAATTAAGTGAACATATATAATATGCGTGATATGTATTATTATAATTATCAATGTATATAATAGTATATGTTGTTTAATTTACTCACCACATAATTGTTTTTTTTTAAAAAAAATTGGTTTATATTTTAAGCAAAAATTTCACCTTTGCAAAAGTGAAGTTGATCTAGTTTGCCTTGGTCGTTTCGAGTTTCCAAGTTCAAAATTTCAAAGCTCTAGCTTGTTGGATAAGGATGAAGATGAAGAAGCACTGAAGACAATAAGTAAAGGGAGGTTTTGATGAATTCCAAAACTTCAAATCTGCTAAGTATAAATTAACTTAGCTAATATCCCTTTGAAGAATTTTTTGACTAAGTAAAGAAGATATCAGAAGAGTCAAAATTCAAGGTCCAAGGCTACTGATCTGCTGAAGGAAAGAAATCAGACTGGTGAAGATCAGCCGACTCAAAACAGATTTGTTCAAGTTTGAGATCAGCTTAGTTCGCCATCAGACTTGTACTTTCGTCAGCCAAGTGGAAAAGATCAAGAAGCCATCCCAACGTTAATAAATGCCCCTAGAAGTAATAAATGCTGAAGTACAAGGCTATTAAAGACAAATGATTTAAGAAATGCTTCGCATCAGCTTGGTGCATTTAATGCTGTCTGCAGAAAAGTGTTGTTGACAGTACGGACATACTGCAGAGAGCCGTTCGCGGAAATTAAGGACCAGTACCCGAGGTTTTTGAATCTTGTCTCACTTCAACGGATATTTTTCAAACCTGCGAGTATAAATAGCTATAGAGACGAAGAGAAGAATAACAACACAATCTCTGAGAAGAAATTCGAAGCAGAATCTCTTAAGTCTCAAGAACAGCTCACTCATCAGCTCTGTCATTTGTTGATTGAAGCCGAAGTTGAAGATCGAAGAAAAACACATTTTTCTGAGTGAAATCTGTTAGAGTGTTGTGAGGAGTAAATATCTGTCTTTGTGAGTGATATTACTTCGGAGAGTAGGAGTTTCTTTGTGATTTCCTGCTGCGAACTTGTGGCTTATCATTTGTTGTAAAGCACAAGCAGAGTGTACTAATTACTTTGTGTTCTTAGTATAACCCAAGATCTGTGTGACTTGGAAGAGTGGATTAAAGGATATTTACATCCATATAACCACTATAAAAATCTGTGTGTTTTTAATTGCATTTTTACTTGCACATTTTCAGTTGCATAAAAACACTTTGGTTTAACTGTTTGAAAAGTTTTAAAAGGAAAGGAGTTTTATAAAACTGGGGATCAAACTTTCAAACTTCTCAGTTTACTTGTGAAAAACACTTTACAAATCCGCTGCAAGTACTCTAAGTATTGAACTGATTTTAACAAAATCAGCTAAGTAATTATCAGATTATTGGTCAACAAAGCTGTTCAAAGATTTGTTCGCGATCAGCCTTGAGAAATTACTGTTAGATAACAGTTTAGTCTGTTTGAGTTAGAACAAAAATTTTAAAGTTAAAAATTGTCAAAATGTTTAGAGGTCTATTCACCCCCCTCCCCCCCACCTCTAGACCTCATCTGACCACTAGGGACCAACATAGCTCTTTGTAAAAATATGTATAGATCATGTTTCTAAAATATGCAAACAATTAAAACACATTCCGACCCAACATCAAAGATTATAAACATACCTTAAGTTTCCGGGCTATTTTAGTTATGGCAATGGTGAATCTTTCACTGATAGATCCTCTAAACATGCCTGCAAAAAAGAATATGAATAAAAAAACCTCAACTCATCTTTGAAAATGTACTAGCAGAGTTTCAAAAACACACTTCACTGAAAGATTCTACTAACTCGCCATAGCTAGACATAGGAAAGCTGTCTTGGAACAGAAAAACTCTATACCTTCACATGATCTTCGGTCACATTTACTTGTTTCTCCTGATGAAGACGGAAAATTTATGTCTGAATCATTTATCGTAAACAACATATTAATGCTGCTCTTTTCTGGTCATGACACTTCTAGTCAGAGGGGTGGATCCAGGATGGAAAGGTTAAGGGGGCCTAACTATATTGCTGATTTTTCAGAACGATAAAATATTTAATGCCTACAAATATTAAATTAAAATTAAAATTATAAAAATTATATTGAGGCTTAAATATTTTAACATTCCTTTTGTATTTTAGATGCATTAACTATAGTTGATTTTCTAACAACAGACTGAGAAAAAAAAATTAGCTAGTATATATAATGTGTTCAAAAGGTTAACTTCTTTGAGTAATATGTTTAATCATAATAAGTTGTAGCACATGTACAAATAATTATGAGAAAAGTGATATTGCCATTTAAATTATTGTTCTAAAGTAATAGACGCAACAATAAATACAATTATAAACATACATTTAAAAGAGACAAGTGATTAAACCCTTGAGAAAAAAAAAACAAGGGATAACGATGGCACAAAATATATTTATTAAATTCTCATGTGAGCATGAACTATATGATACATTCAATTTTCAAATTATTAACTAATAAAATTAATAAATGAAATATATACATAATAGAGAAGAAAAATATTGGACCGCCCATGCTTCTAATGTCTTGATAACAATATTGTGTTATGGAAAACTTTCTTTAAACTCCCATCTAGAATTTTGGTTTTGTAAAATTCTCATCAAAAGTTTTCATTTTATAAATTTTCTATTAGATTTCCTTCAAGATACCCCTTAATTAATTATTTTGTCAAAAATTAAGAGAGTATGTGCTTTACATTCCTATAACTCGATTATCTTCATATTTTACTAAGATAATCTCAAAACCTCCGTGTAATGGAACTTCGGATGAAATTGATGAACACTAGTGAAGTCGGTGAAAAAATCAAGTTTGTTTATGTCAATGGAGAAGTTAGTGAACTTAATTTTATCTTCTTTATTCAAATCTTCTACTACTAGAAAGTGGGGCTTTTGCAACGGAAAATTTGCGACATATGGCATTTGTAGCAATTTCTAATTGATTTGTGACGGAGTTGCAACGAAATTTCTCAGAGTTATAATATTTTTTTTTTACGACTAGATCTCCAATAATTCAATGGCTAAAATTTGCGACAGATAATTAAGTTCGTTGCAAGTTTGTCGCAATACTTTGGCGCCACTTGTTAATTTTTGGCACCAAAATTAGCGACAATAATTTGTTATAAATGCCTGTCACAATTAACTTGTGGTATGATTTGTCACAAATTTGACACGATTTCTTTATAAATTTTACATATATATAACTTGCAACACCAAAATCGATCGCAAAAAATGGTACATATTTTTTTTTTAATCCACAAACGTATTTCCTTCAAAAACATGATTTAATTTATATTAACTTAATTGAGCATAATATTGAAAAGTTAAATAAAAAACTATTAATATGTAATTTTTATTTACTTAAACGAGTCATATATCAAAATTCTTTATATAAATTATGATTTACTTTACTACTTATTACATATGAGTAATTAAAATATATCTAAAAAATATTTTCAGAAATCATTAGAAAATAATATATATATATATATATATATATATATATATATATATATATATATATATATATATATATATATATATATATATATATATATATATATATATGTAATTAAATGCAAGGGTAACAAATTCATATATCCCTTATAATGAAAACTGATATTGTATGAACTTGTGATTCAGTCATATCAATCCAGCTGGTTTCTCGAACTATTTTTTTTTATCTATTATTGAATGAACCAAATAATATCTTATGATCTTAATTTAGAATAAAATTTACCAAATCTAATGACTAAATAGACCATCATTCTTAGTATAACCCAAGATCTGTGTGACTTGAAAGAGTGGATTAAAGGATATTTACATCCATATAACCACTATAAAAATCCGTGTGTTTTTACTTGCATTTTTACTTGCACATTTTCAGTTGCATAAAAACACTTTGGTTTAACTGTTTGAAAAATTTTAAAAGGAAAGGAGTTTTATAAAACTGGGGATCAAACTTTCAAACTACTCAGTTTACTTGTGAAAAACACTTTACAAATTCGCTGCAAGTACTCTAAGTATTGAAATTGATTTTAACAAAATCAGCTAAGTAATTATCAGATTAGTGGTCAACAAAGCTGTTCAAAGATTTGTTCGCGATCAGCTTTGAGAAATTACTGTTAGATAACAGCTTAGTCTGTTTGAGTTAGAACAAAAGTTTTAAAGTTAAAATTTGTCAAAAAGTTTAGAGGTCTATTCACCCCCCCTCTAGACCTCATCTGACCACTTGGGACCAACAAGTGGTATCAGAGACGGTGGTTCATTAGATCAGCTGCCTGTTCAACGAGCTTGATCTGAGTGTTTTTCTAAGGTTTTCAAACTTTTCAAAAGGGCATTGTTGGATGAAGATGAAGATGAAGGCACTGAAGAAAGTTTGATAAGGGAGGTTTTGATGCATTCCAAAACTTCCAAGATTGGCTAAGTATGGAGTAACTTAGCTGATAAGCTTATCAAGGAATTTTGACTAAGTAATGAAGACATCAGAAGAGTCAAAGTTTCAAGGTCCAAGACTTCTGATCTGCTGAAGAGAAGTTATCAGACTAGTGAAGATCAGCCGACTCAAATCAGATTTGTTCAAGTTTGAGATCAGCCGAGTTCACCATCAGACGTATACTTCTGTCAGCCAAGTGAAGAAGATCATGAAGTGTTCCCAACGGTAATAAATGCCCCTTGGTGTAATAAATGCTGAAGTACGAGGATATTTAAGACAAATGATTGAAGAAAAGCTTCGCATCAGCCGAGTGCATTTAATGCTGCATTTAATGCTACCTGCAGAATAGTACTGTTTACAGTACGGACAGACTGCAAAAGAGCCGTTCGCGGATTTTAAGGACCAGTACTCGAGGAATTTGAATCCTGTCTCTCTTCAACGGACATTTTTCAATCCTCAAGTATAAATAGCTGCAAGAGACGAAGAAGAAATAAGCAACACACTTTCTGAGAGAAAATCCGAAGCAAAATTCTTTAAGTCTCAAGAACAGCTCACTCATCAGCTGAGTCATTTGTTGACGAAAGCGGAGTTGAAGAATCAAGAAAAATACATCTTCTGAGTGATTTTGTAAACAAGAGTGTTGTGCGGAGTTGTGATCCATCTTTGTGAGTGATCAAACTTCAGAGGATAGGTTTTCTGTGTGATCTCCTATTGCGAACTTGTGGTCGTTTCATTTGTTGTTCGACGCAAGCAGAGTATACTGTAAACTTTGTGATTATAGTATAACCCAAGATCTGAGTGACTTGGAAGAGTGGACTAAAGGATATTTAAATCCATATAACCACTATAAAAATTGATTGTGTTTTTACATTGCTTCTAAACTTGCATATTTCCTGATTGCATAAAAACACATTAAGTTAACTGTTTGAAAAGAAGTTAAAAGGAGTTTATAAAACTGGGGAAACATTTTTCAAACTGCTAAGAATACTTGTGAAAAACACTTTGAAAATCCGCTGCAAGTACTCTAAGTATTAAAACTGATTTCTGCAAAATCAGCTAAGTAACTATCAGACGAGTGGTCAACAAGACTGTTCAAAGATTTGTTCGCGAACAGAATTGTAACTTACTAATCTGATCAGCTTAGTCTGTTCAGTTAGAGTAAAGTTTTAAAGTTAAATTTGAAAGAAAATTTTAAAGAGGTTTATTCACCCCCCCCCCTCTAAACCTCTTCTGACCACTTGGGACCAACAAGTGGTATCAGAGCAGGTGGTTCATTAGAATCAGCTGCCTGATCAACGAGCTTGATCCGAGTGTTTTTCAAAGGTTTTCAAAACTTTTCAAAAGAGCATCTTTTTGAAAAAAAAAAAAAAAAAAAACTTTTTGAAAAATGGATTGTATCAGCCATGTTCCCCACATTGCTGGTATGTCCTTTGAGGACTGGAAAATCAGAATGGAGATCTTCCTTGCTGCCTATAATGACAATATGCATACATGTATCATTAAAGGTCCATTCAAATTCACCAAGACCATCATCGTAGATGAAGCTCAAATAGTGGTGGAAAAAGACTTAACAGAAATGACAGCAGAAGAAATAAAGCTGTTCAACCTGGACAAAGTCGGAAGATTCATCATGACCAAAGCCCTGGATAATGATCGGTTTGACAAAGTCAAGCATTGCAAAACTGCAAAGGAGATGTGGGATAAAGTTCGTGACATGAGTGAAGGAAATGATGCTATTAAAGAGCATCAGCTCAGTGTTGCATTGGAAAAGCTGGACAACTTCAAGATGAAGTCTGGAGAAACCATTGATCAGATGGATACCAGATTTACCAGAACTCTGAACGAAGTTTTGAAGCTGGGAAAGACTTTCACTGACAAAGAAATTTCTGTCAGAGTACTAAAGGCTCTACCTCCCAAGTTCAACATGAAGGTGACAGCAATGGAAGAATCAAGAGATCTGGGCAAGATTTCTCTAACAGAGCTGTTCTCCGCACTCAAGGCGTATGAGTATAAACTGCCAAGGATGGGAATTGAAGAAACCTCAACTTCAGGACCCACAGCTGCACTTGTTGCTGCTGAAAACACCAGAAGACCAGCACAGAAAAGCAAAGAAGTGGACTCATCTGATGAAGCCACTCTACTCAACAAAAAGGAGTACACTGCTGGAGATGTAGCATTATTGATGAACAACTTCAAGAAGTTCTATAAGAGAAAGATGAAAAACAAATACAATCATGCTGCTTCTACTTCTAAACCTAACTTTTCTTCTCAAGATAAAGAGGATTATAAATCAAAACTGATGTGTTACAACTGCAGGAAATTGGGACACTTCATAAGAGACTGCCCATATCCAAAAGCAGAGAAGTACACTGAGGAAGAGAAGAAAATGAGAAAAGAAAGAAAGCATCAGAGAGCCAAGGCAATGATGGCTGAAGCAGAAAAGCCAGCTGCCGTCTACTCATCTGATTCAGACTCAGACACGTCTGATGAAGAATCGTCTGATGAAGAAAAACCTGCTCTCCTGTGCCTGATGGCAAAGGAATCTGATGACTCTGAGGATGAGGTAACTCCTCAAGAAAATGAACTGTTTAATTCTCTAGAGCAAATGATGTTGAATAATACTACTATTGCTGGAGAGTTTGTTAAGCTTAAGGAAGAGATGAACTTGCTAAAAGAGCAAAATAGTTCACTGAAACTTTTAGCTGAAAAGCCAAAAGAATCAGCTGAATATAAACAGCTTGAGCAAGAGCATGAATCTCTGAAAGCTGAATGTGAGGTATATAAAGGAAAAATCATGGAACTTGAGAAAATCATTGAGTCTCATGATAAGTCAACTGTTGCATCCATGCATACACCTAAGAAACAGGAGACACCTTTAGAAAAGGATAAACTAGAGTTGAACCATACTGAAAAATTCATATCAGCTGACAATAGTAAGGTCATTCTGTATGTTCAAACTTCTAAACCTACCTCATCTGAGAATGTGTTAAAGGAGAAGAAATCTCCTAAGGCTAAAAAGAGCAAAGAGCCTAGTGTAGGAAATCAGACTAGTAAGACCAAACAGCAGAGTCCTAAGAAGTCTGCTGATAAAGCTAAAGTCAATCAGACTAGTGGTAAAACTAAGTCAAAATCAAATGAGCAAGCATCTAGTAAACCAAAGAAGCATAAGAACAAGAAAATTCAAAATGCTTGGTATGGAAATGAGTCATATTATGTGCAACCTGCTGCATATCATCCTATGTATCATGCACCTCAATTTCCTAGTTACTATGCACCTTACCCTGCTCATCCAATGCATGCATATCCTGCATATCATGCACCTTACCCTGCTTATGAACATTATTCATATCATACTGATCATCAACATGACTTATCTGATAACTATGATAAAAATGAAACTGTTCATGCTCCTAAAACTCAGAAACCTAAGAAGCCTAAGACTTCAACATCTTGGGTTGTCAAGGGTGGAACTAATCCTTCAGGACCCTCTCAATAAGGGTACCTAAAACAATTTTATTTTTGTTTTGTAGGTTAGGATTAGGAGTAGGAGTAAAGTAGAGAAGATTTGGTACTTGGACAGTGGTTGTTCAAGGCACATGTGTGGAAACATACATGAGTTGACTGATGCAGTTGCTGTGGATGGTCCAAAAGTCACTTTTGGAGACAGCAAAGAAGGCAAGATTAAAGCTAAAGGAAGATTAATCAAGGGAAACATAGAGATATCTGACGTCTCCTATGTTAAAGGCCTGAAATATAATCTGCTGAGCATAAGTCAATTTTGTGACAAGGGATATTCAGTCATCTTCTCAACAGATAAGTGCTACGTTGAACAAATTGGTACAAAGAAGGTAATTTTATCTGGAAGACGACAAGGAAATATCTACATAGTTGACTGGAATTCTGTTGACAAGAATTCAAGTGTTTGTTTGGTGGCATCTGCACCAAGTGAAGTCAGTTGGCTATGGCACAAAAGGATGAATCATTTAAACTTCAAGACCATAAACAGATTAATCAAGAATGATTTGGTAGAAGGGATTCCAAAAGCAGTCATGAGCAAAGACAAGCTCTGTGACGCCTGTCAGAAGGGTAAACAAATCAAGTCATCATTCAAAGAAAAGAAGCACCAATCTTCTGGAAGAATATTGGAGCTGTTACATATGGACTTATTTGGACCCATTGATCCAGTCAGCAATGGTGGAAAGAAATACTGCCTAGCTGTTGTGGATGACTATTCAAGATATACTTGGGTGATTTTCATGAAGAAGAAAAGTGAAACCAAGGAACATCTTACCAATCTGATGGAACTGATCCAGAATGAAAAGAGCATCAAGATATTGAAGATCAGATCAGATAGAGGGACAGAGTTTACAAACTCTACTGTTGAAGAGTATTGTAATATCAAAGGAATACATCATGAGTATTCTGCTGCCAGAACCCCTCAACAGAATGGTGTTGCTGAAAGGAGAAACAGAACACTAAAAGAAGCTGTCAGAACCATGATAGCTGAAGCTAAACTGCCTCAAAGATTTTGGGCAGAAGCAACAAACACAGCATGCTTTACCCAGAACAGATGTATGATCAACAAAAATCAGAATAAGACTCCATATGAAGTTTGGAACAACAGAAAACCAAACATTCATTACTTTAAGATTTTTGGTTGTAAATGTTTTGTGTTGAATAATGGGAAAAATCACCTTACTGCATTTGCAGAAAAGGCTGATGAAGCTGTCTTTGTAGGATACTCATCTGTTAGTAAGGCTTATAGAGTTTTCAATAAAAGAACATTGCTAATAGAAGAATCTATCCATGTAGTATTTGATGAGCCAAGTCAATCTTCTGAAAAGAATCAAAGTGTAAATCAAGATCTGTCTGCTGATTTACAGAAGTTAGACGTTGGAAGAAATGAAGAATATGTTCCCATCATACTACCTAATCTAAGTTCAGCTGCTAACTCAAGTGCTGTTCAAAATCACAGTGCTGATTGTCTAACAGACGAGTTGCTAACAGCTGACAGACCAGAGACTGTTCAACAGACGGCAAATGTTCAACAGACTACTACTGGAACTCCAACAGTAGTGTTGCAAGATCATAACAGAGGACAACATCCTGATTTGCAACCTGATCTCAGATGGCTCAAGAATCACCCTCCTGAATTGGTTATTGGTGATCCTTTAGATAGAGTGAAAACAAGAAGAGCTGTTGCACAAGATGCTATGTTTGTCACATTTCTATCTCAAATAGAGCCTAAACAAATTGAAGAAGCTCTCAATGACTCCTTCTGGATAGAAGCTATGCAAGAAGAGTTGAATCAATTTGAAAGGAATGAAGTCTGGTACTTAGTTCCTAGACCAAGTCATCAAAGAGTAATTGGCACTAAGTGGGTATTCAGAAATAAAATGAATGAAGATGGTGTTGTCACCAGAAACAAAGCAAGACTAGTGGCCAAGGGTTATTGTCAAGAAGAAGGAATTGATTTTGATGAAACTTTTGCACCAGTAGCAAGACTTGAAGCAATCAGACTGTTTCTTGCCTATGCTGCTTACAAGAACTTCACTGTCTATCAGATGGATGTGAAGTCTGCTTTTCTCAATGGAGAATTGCAAGAAGAAGTGTATGTTGAACAACCTCCTGGATTTGAAGTCTACCAAGAAGAGGACAAAGTATATCGTCTGAAGAAAGCCCTTTATGGACTAAAACAAGCTCCAAGAGCATGGTATGATACCCTATCTGATTTTCTTTTAATTAAAGGATTTCGAAAAGGTAAGGTAGATAAAACCTTGTTCACAATTGAATGGGAAAATCATATATTACTTGTGCAAATATATGTGGACGACATTATTTTTGGTTCAACTAACCAACAGATGTGTGATAAGTTCTCCAAGCTGATGCAGAATAAGTTTGAAATGAGCATGATGGGTGAACTTAATTACTTTCTTGGATTGCAAGTTAGACAGTTGCCTGATGGAATATTCATCAGCCAAGCAAAATACACAAGAGATCTGTTCAAGAAATTTGGTATGGAAACTAGCTCAACAGCTACCATTCCTATGTCTACAAGTCTTCGTTTGGATAAAGATGAAGATGGCAAATCAGTGGACATAACCAAATATAGAGGCATTATTGGTTCATTGTTGTATCTAACAGCAAGCAGACCTGATATAATGTACTCAGTTGGAGTCTGTGCAAGATTTCAATCAAACCCCAAAGAATCTCATCTCTTAGCTGCCAAGAGGATATTAAAGTATGTTAAAGGCACTCAAGAACTGGGATTATGGTATCCTAGAGAATCTGGATTTGAACTAGTTGGCTATTCAGATTCAGACCTTGCTGGCTGCAAGATTGACAGAAAGAGCACAACAGGTGCCTGTCAGTTCTTAGGCAGTCGTCTGATCTCATGGATGAGTAAGAAGCAAACCTCAGTTTCTATATCTACTGCTGAAGCTGAATATATAGCTGCTGGAGCCTGCTGTGCACAGATACTTTGGTTGAAGCATCAACTAGAAGACTACAACATCAAGATCAGTGGAATTCCAATCTACTGTGACAATACAAGTGCAATCTCTCTTACTCAGAACACTACAAGTCATTCAAGGACTAAGCATATTGAGATCAAGCATCATTTCATTAGAGATCATGTGGAAAAAGGCAATGTAATGATTGAGTATGTTCATACTGATAATCAGATTGCTGACATCTTCACCAAACCTCTAAGTGAAGTAAGGTTCTCAACTCTAAGAGCTGAGTTAGGATTACTTAATTTGGAAGCATAAGCTGAGGGGGAACTCATCAGAAGACTGGAGTTCAACAGCTTAGTAATTCGTTATTATCTTCAAGGATTAACTCTCAACAGACTAGTTAACTTATGAATTCTTAAACTCAGGGGGAACGTGTAAGACTAGCGGTACTTCTGAATTAAAGATGAAATTTGTTAATGACAGTTAGTTGAAGTTATGTTTTCATCAGAAGACTCAACTATCGAAGATTGAAGTTATTTTATCTAGCTGGATTGACAAACAGCTGAGGAAGGTTATCAGCTATTGGCATTCTCTGATAACAGCATTGTCATCAGGACAGTAGTCCATCAGATAAGTGTTTATTATACTCATCTGATTACTTAAATAAAAGCGAACTATTTAAAAACGTTTTATCCAAAACACGCTTTTACAAGTAAACTGTCGGGCGGTACATATTCCCGCTCCTCACTAAAATATCTTTTGAATTTGAAAGGTCGTAACTGACGCCGCACGATCAGCACTGACAGAAAAACGGATCTAACGGTTGGCAGATTTCACGAAAACCGAAAAACCCCAACTCTATAAATCCTCATCTGATCAGTCGAGTAGCTCTTTACGCACCCTAAACTTTCAAAAGTACTTGTGAGAAAATTTCTGCAAATTCTCTGCATACTTTCCTTTGTTTTTCTAACCTTCAACAGATCTACAATGGCCGCCGAAGGTATGTTTCTCGTTTATGATTCCTACTACCAATCTGGTACGAATCTGATGAAAGAACTGCTCGAAAAGTTCAAAGCTGCTTCGCTGGTAAACTTCATGGAATACCACGAAGGAATTATCTGGACTGACCAAGTGATGGAGTACTACAACTCTGCAAAAGCTGACTACAACAAACTGGAGATTAAGGCTTCAGTGGGAGGCAAATCTATCACTATCACTCCTGCTGTTCTTCACGAGACGTTTGGGCTTCCTAACAGAGGACGACATGACGTCACTGTTCTGACGGAGGATAAGCACCAACAGTTCTGGGCGATCTGCGCCAAAGAAGGAGAAACATTGTCTGGAAATATCAGGAAGAAACAACTGAAGGATGAATATCAGCGGATGGCTGATATGGTGTGCAAGCTGGTTGAGAACTGCACATTCTCACTAGATGCTGTTACCATGAAGAGGTTCAGCATCATGGCTGCCATATACTATGGAATGGATATCAACTGGTCCATCATAGTATGGTACATATTAGCTGACTTTCTTGATGATAAGAAAGGAAAAGGCCCCACTACCAACCACAGGATCACACTCAGCTATCTGCTGTCAAAGCTGGGCTGTGATATGAAGAATGGAAAGGAAATTCACAAATCTAAGGCATTGTCCAAATACATGCCTGTTCAAAAGAGGAAGGCTGGTGAGCCTGAGGAAGCTGATATTGAGGAACCAAAGGAGGTTCCTGCCAAAAGGCAAAAGAGATTAGTCAAAACAGCAAGTCTGGCTGCTGAGACTAAAAGGAAGAGGGCTGCTGATGAGCCCAAAAAGAAAGAATTAAAGCAGATGGAGAGAGTGACTTCTGCTGAAGCCACTAAAATTGTTGAGAACATAATAGCTGATGTAAGGACTGGATCCCCTGCATCACCATCAAGAACTCCATCAGCAGAGAGGCCTGCTGAGGACATTTCTCAAAGGACAAGAAGTCAACTGAGAAGTACAGCTGCTACCACTCACCGTGAAGGTAGAACAAAGAAGTCTGCTAGAAAGCAGATGACATTCATTGAAAAACCTACTGATCTGGAAAATGTAGCTAGGGAAGACCCTGAAGCTACTCAAAGGCCTATTGAATCAGTTGAGACTGTTGTGACTGACAAAGCTGATAAGCAACAGCCAAGTCAGGAAGCACCAACAGCTGAGGTTGCTCAACCTCAAGAAGATCCAGATGTTCAAATCATCCATCCTATAGCTGCTGCTCCCATATCATCTGCTGGACCAGCACCTGCTGATAAAGGCAAGAGAAAAATAGTGCTAAGGAGAAAGAAAGTCTCCAAAGCTGATAAGAAAGCAAGGGAAGAAGCTGAACAGAGGAAGCAGGATGAGCTTGAAGAGAAGAAGGCTCTCGAGTTAAGCAAAGCTCAAGAAGCAAAGGATGAAGCCAGAAGACGCATGTCTGCAGCAGAAAGAAAAGCTGCTGAGGATGCTGAAATGGCTATGGTGATTGAATTGAGCAAGGTTGATGCCTATGGACCTGTCCATGGAGGTGGCATCAAGATTGGTGAAGAGCAGACTGAAGAAGACAAAAAGAAGATACTACTGCCTGCTCCCAAAGCCAAGTCCAAAGACAAGTTTGAAGTCAGAAAAGCTTTTGAGATAGTTTATGCTGATAAGGAATTGTTCAAGAAATTTGAGAAGTCATTAGCATACTATGATCAGAAGTTGATGCTGAAGACTCTGTTCAACCAAGAAAAGCCAAGATATATCAGTTGGAGGGACAACAGGCTGAACAAGTCAATTACTGAACTTCAAGATATGAAGGAGTTAGCTGATGAAGAACGATGGGTTCTAAGTTGGCTGAAGACAAACTCCATCCAAAAGGCTCTTGATCCAAGCTATGTGAGAGATATCATGCATAGCTATGCAAAAGGCTTTGCATTGGAGGAAGCCAAGAAAATCAAGAGCACCTTGCCTGAAAAGAAGAAGAAGTCTGAAGATGCTGAGGAAAGAGCAATTAAGTTTGCTGTTATGGCTGCCCTGAAGAGATGGGCTAAAAAGTCAAAGTATCAACAAGGCTGTTCAAGTGATTTGCCACTACTGCCAAGTATCCAGCAAATCATTTTTGGCAAGGAAGTACAACCTTATTATGAAATGCCAAAGGGGAATAATGCTTTTGTTAACCCCTGGATCATTGTGAGGCAAATCAGACAAACCACTTGCTTCAATGACGATGGCACTATCACCAACTTAGTCTATGATGATGTTACTGATGAGCCTAAAGCTGCGGACAAGCCTGATGTCAAGTCTGCTGATCAGACTGCTGACAAGCCTGCTGATCAAATTGCTGATAAGTCTGCTGATCAGACTGAAGACAAGTCTGCTGAAAAGGCTGCTGATGATCCCCTGGCCATTGAGTGGAAGGCTACGGACTCTGGAAATCATCAAGACGAAAAGATGGAAGATATTCCTGTCCACCAGGAAATTGATGAAAGGGATGTAGCTGCTGCTTCTGCTTCATCAGGTGATAAGCACTCATCACTGATGGAAGCAATCCAGATGCTGATGGAAAACCAACTTAAGGAACTGGAAGACAAGCACCAGCAACAGCTATTAAAGGTTAAGGAGGAGCTGAAAGCAGAGTTGGCAGAAACCAACAGAATTCAGCTGGAAACTGTTCAAGGATCGACAGAAGAAATCATCAAAAAGGAGATCAACAGTATTCCAATTCCTCAAGATCATTCATTGCAGTTAGTGCACAGTTTGAGAGAGCTGAACCAGAACGTGGAAGATGTGAAGGGTGATGTGAATCATCTTCACACTGCTTTAAAATCAGCTGAGCACAAGATTGCTGACTTAACTGCAACCTTCATTAAAGTCAGTCATGAAGAGAAGGAAATCAATCTGGGAATGTTGCAAGAAGTTGCAAAGGCTGCACAGGAAGTTCAAAATGAAATTGCAACTATCAACCTCAACATTGACTACTTCAATGATAAGACTGATGTCATCAGCACTGACCTTCATCATCTGACAGCTAGTCATGACGTGGTTAATCAGAATCTAAAGGCTTTGTGTGCTGGAGTGAAGATTCCAACAGTTGCTCTCAACCCTACTGTTGAACCTTCTAATGTCATCAGAGTTGATGATGACAAAAAGGGGGAAGATAAAAGGGAAGAACCAGCTAAGGAAACTGCTGCTGAAGAACCAGCAAAGGAATCTGCTGCTGAAGAATCAACTAAGGAAGAAACTGCTGCTGCAACCATTCAAGCCAAGGAAACTGAAGACACTACTGACAAAGCTGAAGTGCTTGGAAAGGTAGAAGAAGAAGAAAAGATAGAAGAAGAAGATACCAAGTACAAAAACACTGAATCTGCCAGGAAAGCCATGGAAGCCTTGAAAGCTCTACAAGAGCAAGAACTTAAGGAGAAGATGGAAGCTGCCAAAGCAATTCTGGAAGAAGAAGTTGATGAAGAAGATGATGATGAAGAATCATCATATGAATATGAAGAAGTGCTTGAATCTGATGAAGAAGCTGATAGTTAGGAATTGCAAAATCCATTGTAATCAGTTTATTTTTTTTCAGAAATCTCATCTGATGAACTTGTACATGTAACTCATTTTCAATATTAATGAAAAGTCAAGTTCAATCCAATAAACTTTTTCTATCTCAGAAAATTTTGAGGATTTCAATCTTTAGTTTAGGTATTCAACAGGTACTAAGCTGAAGTTTTGTCATCATCAAAAAGGGGGAAATTGTTGGATGAAGATGAAGATGAAGGCACTGAAGAAAGTTTGATAAGGGAGGTTTTGATGCATTCCAAAACTTCCAAGATTGGCTAAGTATGGAGTAACTTAGCTGATAAGCTTATCAAGGAATTTTGACTAAGTAATGAAGACATCAGAAGAGTCAAAGTTTCAAGGTCCAAGACTTCTGATCTGCTGAAGAGAAGTTATCAGACTAGTGAAGATCAGCCGACTCAAATCAGATTTGTTCAAGTTTGAGATCAGCCGAGTTCACCATCAGACGTATACTTCTGTCAGCCAAGTGAAGAAGATCATGAAGTGTTCCCAACGGTAATAAATGCCCCTTGGTGTAATAAATGCTGAAGTACGAGGATATTTAAGACAAATGATTGAAGAAAAGCTTCGCATCAGCCGAGTGCATTTAATGCTGCATTTAATGCTACCTGCAGAATAGTACTGTTTACAGTACGGACAGACTGCAAAAGAGCCGTTCGCGGATTTTAAGGACCAGTACTCGAGGAATTTGAATCCTGTCTCTCTTCAACGGACATTTTTCAATCCTCAAGTATAAATAGCTGCAAGAGACGAAGAAGAAATAAGCAACACACTTTCTGAGAGAAAATCCGAAGCAAAATTCTTTAAGTCTCAAGAACAGCTCACTCATCAGCTGAGTCATTTGTTGACGAAAGCGGAGTTGAAGAATCAAGAAAAATACATCTTCTGAGTGATTTTGTAAACAAGAGTGTTGTGCGGAGTTGTGATCCATCTTTGTGAGTGATCAAACTTCAGAGGATAGGTTTTCTGTGTGATCTCCTATTGCGAACTTGTGGTCGTTTCATTTGTTGTTCGACGCAAGCAGAGTATACTGTAAACTTTGTGATTATAGTATAACCCAAGATCTGAGTGACTTGGAAGAGTGGACTAAAGGATATTTAAATCCATATAACCACTATAAAAATTGATTGTGTTTTTACATTGCTTCTAAACTTGCATATTTCCTGATTGCATAAAAACACATTAAGTTAACTGTTTGAAAAGAAGTTAAAAGGAGTTTATAAAACTGGGGAAACATTTTTCAAACTGCTAAGAATACTTGTGAAAAACACTTTGAAAATCCGCTGCAAGTACTCTAAGTATTAAAACTGATTTCTGCAAAATCAGCTAAGTAACTATCAGACGAGTGGTCAACAAGACTGTTCAAAGATTTGTTCGCGAACAGAATTGTAACTTACTAATCTGATCAGCTTAGTCTGTTCAGTTAGAGTAAAGTTTTAAAGTTAAATTTGAAAGAAAATTTTAAAGAGGTTTATTCACCCCCCCCTCTAAACCTCTTCTGACCACTTGGGACCAACAGGCATATTTTGAAAAATTAAAATTTTTGAAAAATGGATTGTATCAGCCATGTTCCCCACATAGCTGGTATGAACTTTGAAGACTGGAAAATCAGAATGGAGATTTTCCTGGCTGCTTACAATGATAACATGTACACATGTATCATCAAAGGTCCATTCAAATTCACCAAGACTATCACCGTTGATGAAGCTGAAATAGTGGTGGAAAAAGACTTAACAGAAATGACAGCCGAAGAAATAAAGCTGTTCAATCTGGATAAAGTTGGCCGTTTCATCACGACCAAGGCCCTTGACAATGACATATTTGATAAAGTCAAGCATTGAAGACTGCCAAAGAAATGTGGGATAAGGTTCGTGACATGAGCGAAGGAAACGACGCCATCAAAGAGCATCAGCTAAGTGTTGCTCTGGAAAAGCTGGACAACTTCAAGATGAAGTCTGCGGAAATCATTGATCAGATGGATATAAGGTTTACAAGGACGCTGAATGAAGTTTTAAAGCTTGGAAAAACCTTCACTGATAAGGAGATAACCGTCAGAGTTCTGAAGGCTCTACATCCGAAGTTCAACATGAAGGTGACAGCCATGGAAGAGTCAAGAGATCTGGGAAAGATTTCACTCACCGAGCTGTTCTCAGTACTCAAGGCGTACGAGTATAAACTGCCAAGAATGGGTGTTGAAGAAACCTCTACTTCAAGTCCCATAGCTGCACTTGTTGCTGCTGAGAATCCTAGAAGGCCAGCCTACAAAAGCAAAGACGTGGACTCATCTGATGAAGCCACAATACTCAACAAAAAGGAGTACACTGCTGGAGACGTTGCATTGCTGATGAACAACTTCCAAAAGTTCTACAGACGAAAAATGAAGAACAAATATAACAATGCTTCTACTTCTAACCCTACTTCTTCTTCTCAAGATAAGGATTCCTATAAATCCAAAATGATGTGCTATAATTGCAGGAAACTGGGTCATTTCATCAGAGACTGCCCATATCCTAAAGCTGAGAAGTATACATAAGAAGAAAAGAGAATCAGAAAGGAAAGAAAGCATTAGAAAGGCAAGGTGCTGGTAGCAGAAGCAGAAAAGCTAAATGCTGTCTACTCATCTGATTCAAATTCAGACACTTCTGATGAAGAGTCTTCTGAGGAAGAGAGTCCTGCTCTTCTCTGCCTGATGGCTAAGGAATCTGATGACTCCGAGGATGATGAGGTAACTCCTCTTGATAATGAATTATTTAATTCATTTGAACAAATGATGCTCAACAATACAAGTATTGCTGATGCATTTAAAAAGCTTAAGGAAGAGATGATATTGCTGAAAGAGCAAAACAGTTCACTGAAACTTAAAGCTGAAAAGCCAAGAGAATCAGCTGAATACAAACTGCTTGAGCAAGAGAATGAATCTCTGAAAGCTGAATGTGAAGTTTATAAGGGTAAAATCATTGAGCTTGAGAAAGTTATTGAGTCTCATGAAAAATCATCTGTTGCATCCACTCACATGTCTAGTAAACAGAAGACACCTTTAGATTAGGATAAGTTAGAACTGAACCATACTGAAAAATTTATATCAGCTGACAACAGTAAGGTCATCCTGTATGTTCAGACTACTAAACCTGCTTCACCTGAGAAAGTGTTAAAGGAGACGAAAACTCCTAAGGCTAAAAAGAGCAAAGAGCCTAGTGTAGGAAAACAGACCGGTAAGTCCAAACAGAAGAGTCCTAGGAAGTCTTCTGATAAGGTCAAAACCAATCAGACTAGTGATAAAACTAAGTCGTCTGTTAATGAGCAAGCATCTAGTAAACCAAAGAAGCATAAAAACAAGAAAAATCAAAATGCTTGGTATGGAAATTAGTCATATTATGTGCAACCGGCGGCATATCCTCCTATGTATCATGCACCTCAATTTCCAACTTACTGTTGGGATTCGGTAAGATAAACAGCCCTAGGCACAGCGGAATATAAAATTTTAGGACCTCTTACGGAATCTTGCCAGGATATTCTCTAGTTGTATATATATGAATATAAATAAAAAACGATAGTATAAGTTTACACGTTATACCTATCTCCTTGCAAATCCTTTGGCTAGTAAAACGAACTCTGATTTCTCCTCCAGCAAGCATCGATCCAAGCTCTGCAGCAGCGCCCCACGTGTTGCGCCTCTACGGGTTGATACACCACAATTACACGAAAATAATAAATCTTGATCAGCTAGAACACAAGATATATTATGATCTAGGATTTAGGAACGATCTTGGAACAAAGTCGAAAACGAAAAATTCTTCCAAAGGAAGAACAGGGTTCGGTCGACTTTATGCTTGGGAGAGGGAGAGAAAATTTTGCTCTTGCTCAAATTTTGCTTGTTGAGTTATCTGAAAAATAACTACAAGAAGGCTACTTATAGTTATCTCCCTAACCTAGTCCTAATAGGACTAGGTTTCCTCTCTCCTACATGGGCCATGGCCCTCTTTAATTAGAAGACCAAGTCTTCTAATTAATTCATGGCTCAGTTAATTAATTTGACCAGGCTTTATTTAATCTTCCAGTTAAATAGCCCAATTAATTAACTTAATCTCCCATTTAATTAAATCAGACTCTAAGTCCATTTAATTAAAATCCCTTTTAATTAATTAAATCCAACTTAATTAATTAATCCACAAATTAAATTCCAATTTAATTTATGATCCTGATCCAATTCCAATTGGATCCCATTTTGTTCCAATTGGGTCGACCCAGTCGACCCACCCATCATAATCGACCTAGTCGATTATTCACCCAGTCGACCCAGTCGACTCGGTCGTTCTCATTTCCTCGCTTTCGCTTCATGTGTATTGTGTATGCCCCCGTAGGTTCACCACATAATTGGCCGTGGGTTATAATTAAATATTATTTAATTATTCGAGTAAGACTTACTCTAAATCAATCGAACACTCTGTCGATTGATCATTCCAAAATTAGCACCCCTGCCAATTTGGGAATTCTCCCACACTCCACGGTCGATGTCCAGCCACAAGCCCATGGAGCCCAATCACTGGTGAATTAATTCAGTGAACCTTTTATCATTTACAATTTCCATATACGACATAATCTCTCCATCAACCAATCTCCCAGTCGAGACTTAAGGGTATGGTCTTTCATCGGTTTCCCTTTTCTTTTGTCTTGACCTTATGCATTCTGGTCTCGAAATAATTCTCTTTGACTTAACCTTTATGAGCTACTTACATAAAGCCGTCAGATACCTCGGCCGAGGATTTTACAAGAATTAATTTCTCACAGAAATCCATAGGAGAATTTCCCAACCTATCAAGTCGGGTCAATGGATCCTTTGTTGATGATATGAATCTGCATACGAGTTCCTCTATACCCAATATGAGTCCACAGAGACTTTCTGGCGATCTCCAGTCAGTCGGGACTCATATAAAAGCATAGACGTTCTCGCACCAGATAAACCCTATCATCTCAAGTAGTTAGGGATCGTTCCTCGTATACTATTGTAAATTGGAATAACTTCATCCCCGATATGCGACTACCGCTTCCATGGTGAGTTATTTCCTAGTTGGGGTATTCAGTGCGCTTGCCATCCCAGCAAACCACCCACTTATGTGTATCGACTATCCCAGTCACGCTCGTGGACCCCAGCGTCCTCCAGTTCATCGGAGTATACACAACAGTGAGAGTCTAACCGAATCCAACGATGTCCTATCTCGATTGGATTCTATGACTCTTGAATATGTTCTAGATCACGGCCTTGGAGATCAGTCCACGGGTTGTCCCATAGCCCTGTGATCTAAGGACTTCTATCCTTATGCGTAGATAATTATTACATAAGATAAAGTTGACCATATATATAAATGCATTTATTAATCCAATCGAATGGTCCTTTCAATTAAATGCAGCCAAAACAGTTGGCTTGCAGGACACTATTCTATCAATCTCCCACTTGTACTAAAGCCAACTTTTCATACTTCTGATTCCCATCTTAGACAGATGTTTTCGGATGCCTTTGAGGCAAGGCTTAGACAGCGAGTCCGTCGTATTATCCCTTGAGGTGACACGTTCCATCTTTATGTCTCCTCTACCAATGATATAAATATCAAATGGTATCGTCTTAGTTCGTGCTTGGATTCTGATGAGATCTCGACTCCTTCGCTTGCGAGATGGCTCCATTATTATCACAGAAGATAGTAATGGCTCGACAATGCTAGGTATCACATCCAATTCCTGGATGAAGTTTTTCATCCAAACACCTTCCTTTGCTGCTTCACTCGCGGCAATGTATTCTGTCTCGGTGGTTGAATCTGCGGTAGTGTTTTGCTTGGAGCTCTTCCAGCTTACCGCACCACTATTGAGGCAGAACACATATTCAGATGTCGACTTGAAGTCGTCCACATTACATTGGAAGCTAGAATCAGTATAGCCTTCCAATTTCAATTCTCCTCCACCGTATACCAAGAACAATTCCTTAGTCCTTCTCAGGTACTTCAGAATTGCCTTTACGGCTATCCAGTGCTGCTCACCTGGATCAGACTGGTAGCGACTTGTAACGCTTAAAGCGTATGCTACGTCTGGTCTCGTACATAACGTACCATACATTATGCTTCCTATTGCGGGTGCATATGGTACTTGAGACATATTGCTTCTCTCTTCAGGGGTCTTTGGGGCCATAGACTTAGAGAGTGCAATTCCATGTCTCATTGGAAGCAATCCTCTCTTGGATTCTTCCATGCTAAATCTTTTCAAGATTTTATCTATGTACTGGGATTGGGAGATGCCCAGCAGTCCTTTTGATCTATCTCGGTAGATCCTTGTACCTAGTACAAAGGATGCTTCTCCGAAATCCTTCATCGAGAATTGTGTAGATAACCATGCTTTAGTTTCGGACAACACTTTCACATTTGTTCCCAATGAGAAGAATGTCATCAACATAAAGCACAAAAATTCAACTGTACTCCCACTGACCTTCTTGTACACGCAAGGTTCGAACATGTTTTTGATGAATCCAAAAGTTTGGATTGTCTCATCGAAACGAATGTTCCAACTTCGGGAAGCTTGCTTCAGTCCATAAATGGACCTCTGGAGTTTGCACACCTTGTGTTCATCTCCTTTGGATGTATATCCTTTTGGTTGCTCCATGTAGATCTCCTTATCAATGTCCCCATTGAGAAAGGCAGTCTTTACATCCATCTGCCATATCTCGTAGTTATACCACGCAGCTATGGCCAGCAAGATTCGAATGGATTTAGGCATTGCGACGGGCGAGAAGGTCTCCTCAAAGTCAATTCCAGGTCTTTGAGTGTATCCTTTTGCCACTAGTCGCGCCTTGTAGGTTATTACCTCTCCGTTCACTCCAAGCTTTCGCTTATAGATCCACTTGCAACCCACGGGAGCTACTCCCACTGGTGGATCTACCAAGGCCCAGACCTTGTTCGAGTGCATGGAGTCCAATTCGAATTCCATGGCTTCACGCCACTTTCCCGAGTCTATGCCTAGCATAGCCTCTTCGTAAGTCCTTGGGTCAGTTAGAGACTGTCTAGTCTCACGCAGCAGACCGTAGTACCTCTCGGGTTCTCTACGTTGTCTTTCTGACTTACGAAGTACCGGTGTACTTTCTGGTGCACTTTCATGCTCATGTTCTCCCACTGCCTGTGGTGATGGGTCGGCTTGATTGACCTCTTCGGCCTTTTCAGCTTCAGTGACCTCATCTAGTTCTACGTTGTGTTCCTTCTTGCCTAGCAAGAAATCCTTCTCCAAGAAGTGTGCGTTCCTTGAGACAAACGTAGTTTATCTTGTAGGATCGTAGAACTTGTATCCTATAGAGTTTTCTGGATACCCCACGGATTGCATAAGATGGACTTTACATCCAACTTATCTCCCACCAGCTTATTCACATAAGCGGGAGACCCCATATGCGCATGAATGCATATGAAGGTACAATACCAAAACTCATATCACGTGATATGCTTTGGATCTAGCTTCAGAGATACTTAGCTCAATATCTTCGATTTTCTCGATCAAGTTTCATTTGTTTGAATAAGGAATTTCATGTAAGATTTCTTAATGGACATTTACATGTCCAGAATGCTTGACAACAGACAACGTTTCGAGCGGGTCTTACATTTCGAGAATCTAATTCTCTATCAAATAATCAATGGCGTACTGCCTATGCATGTTTGATTTTGAATCGATCCAAATCTTTTACATGCTTTCATTGATTAGGCTCTCTTCTTTTATTCCAAAAGTAATTTGGATTTGTACATCACAACGTACTTTTACCCATGAGGGTACTAGAGACGCCTTATCTCCCACTAATGCTTTAGTGTTTCCACACACTTATAAATGGATTAAATCCATTGCAATTGTTTATGCCTCTTGGTTGCCTAGCAACCAACTACTAAATCTAATTTCCATTAAGCAAGATTCGAAAGGCGGTTACTATGTATAGCATCCCAGTCAAGCTCGACCCAGTCGAGCTCAATCTTTGAATCTTTTAATTCAGAAATATGTTTTAGTATTCGTGTATCGCCTTTCGGTTTTTACAACGACTTAAGTGTGTGAAATCTTGATTATTTATATTTTATTGACTATGCATATTATATTTAGTCGATATATGAGTATCCATACTCATTTGCTTATGTACACCTTTTGCGTATAAATCTTATAGCGCAATCAGTTCCAACCATTATGGAACTATCACATCCCTTAAGACAAGGGATGGTATAAGCAAATTCTAATGATCTAAATAATTCATGGCTTTAGATGCATTGAATGCATCAATGAGTACTTCATCTGGCATCCAACACCCTTATGCATTACTTTAACCATAAGGTTAAGTTCAATAAAATTTGATCATCCCTTATGGGATGAATAGGTTCAATTCCCTCTTTCCCTTGATCTTAATCCATGGAAGAACAATTTTGATTGACTTTACAACTTATCATCCTTACAGAAAAACCTCCAAGGTTATTTCCCTTCAGAGAGGATTAATTCCTCTTCTTCCATCTCGTAAGTCTTTTGAGCTTTTCAACGAGATGTTACTTCCCATTTATGGGAGACTTCATGTTTGCCTTCAAGAAAATTTGGGCTTGAGAACCATCCTCAACCCTCTGGTGAAACTTATCACCTTTCTTATTTGAAGAGTAACTTCGAAAAAGGCAGCTTGGTGAAACCTATCACCATTCCAGTCGAAGTGTAACTTCGAAAGGAAAACCAATGAAATCTTTGTAAGGAGATTAGTCCTTGCTTGGACTCGAGAATAATTTCTCAAGTTTCGAAGTCATTCAAAATTCATTTGGGTTCAGTCAATTTATTCGATTCAAGTATGATGGTAAATATTCATGGATACATCATTTATGAAAAATTATCATAAACATGACGATAAATACGCGGCAGATTAATATCAATGCATAATTTACAAACATGGTTTTCATTTGTAAATTACTCCCACTATTTTTGTCGAATACTTATGCCCCCACATAAGGTTCGGGAAATAAAAATTTCCTAATGGGCTCAAGGCCCAAATGCAATCGCTCAGTACCCACGACTCGTTGGCCATACCAATCGATCCACTTGGTGGGCGATCACGTCGCCGGTTAACCATCCCAGCTAACCCTTGAGTTCATTTAGCCTCGGTTTTCGTTATGGACCCACGACTCGTGAGACATCCATACTTACTCGCGTTAAATCATGTCCAATACTCGTGAAGAGAAATAGTTCAATCCTAGACGCTCCACGACTCGTGAGACAGCGCCTAGAACCTTGCTATCCCCTCCCTTGGCACTAAACTGTGCATCGAGGCAATAGACATATCATCTTCCTATAGCTCGACCCACGACTCGTGAGACATCGAGATATATTCGTACAATATGCCTAAGACCTAGTAATTGGATAGGCTCGGAGAATAGACACCATTCATATGCGCCCATCATTCGATTTAATATTCTAATTGAGTTTTTTAAGTTCAATTGGAGGTTTTAAGTTTTCTTCGTGCGAGGTCTCATCAGATTATGCTTTATCTTGTTTACGTGATCTATTCTAAGCATGCAAGACATACATCAAAGAATAATAGTAAACATATATCACCTAGCATTGCACATATGATTGGTCGATTGCCCATCCTATGCGATCCATCACGAGCCATGTGATGGATCAATTGGTCAGTCTAGGGTGGAAATTAAATGTCCTAACTATTACAATTTACAAACCCATACATCATGGGCCTTCTTGTAATATCCACCTTGATTGGGCCTCCATGTAATGAATTGGGCCTCCATGTCCTCCAAGGTAATGGGCCTCCATGTGGATCTCCAAGTCTTCATGAGGTCTTCTTGGCTCCAAGCCTAATCTAAGCCTAGCTTATAAAAAATAAAGGCCCTATTCTATTACATTCGTTTGCGCAAGCAAGGGCACCAATCAGGCCCATTTAATTACAACCCATAAAATAAATAAACCAAAACTACACAGGGCTTAAGGGCAAAATCGACCAATCCATATATTCACTCAAGAACATGCATAAATTCACATAACGGCATAAATGTAAATTTACCGGCTCCTTTAATTTTAATTCACAAAAATTATCCAAGTTAATTTAATTTTGAATTAACAATTAATCTCTAAGATTAATTAACTTTTACTTGAGTTCTAAGTAATCTACAACTCTTATCTTGATAAAGTTGGTTAATTAAGATAGTTACAAATCTTCCAAGATTACTATCTTATCCAAAACTCTAAGTTTCCCAATTTTACAAATCTCTAAGATTCTCAAGATAATCCTATTTTGATTAGATTAGTTAACTAAGGTAGTGTCCAAATCCACCAAGATTTCTACCTTATCCAAAACTCCAAGTTTCCTAATTTAATAAGATCTCTAAGATCTTTAATCTTGGTAACTTACTAGAAGAGATTAACTTTAATTAAATCTCTTATCACAATTGAAACTCTAAGTTTCCTTGTTTAATAAGATCTCTAAGATCTTTAGTCTTGGTAACTTACTAGAAGAGATTAATTTTAATTAAATCTCTTATCATAATTGAAACTCTAAGTTTCCTTGTTAATTAGATCTCTAAGATCAATCCAAGATTCACCAAGATTCCATAACAACCAAATCTCCAAGATTTTCAGGACTTCCAAAATAGGTGAGTTTGAGATCAACCAAAATTCAGCCACGAAGTGACGAATTAAACGCTGCCACGTGGCAGCACACACATGGCCACGAAGCCGCGCGTGAGCCCCACGCAGTAGCTGCTGCCGCGCGTTGCCAGCACGCGGAAAACTGCCCGAGGGCAGCTGCCGTGTGTTGCACGCGCAGACAGCGCGCATGTTCATGCGCTGCCGCGTACGGCAGCACGCAGTGGCACCTCGTGCCACCGCGGTTGATCCCAAAAATATATAATTTTTCTTGTTCGATTACTTTTGATTTAATCAAACATATCCAATTAATTAAATCCCAATCCAAAATAAAAATTAACACGATAAAATTTCAAATCAAAATTTCTACATTAACTCTAAGTTAACAGATCTACGTCCTAAAACATATACAGTCATAGAACTAGCCATACATAAATCAAACATATGATTTAAATCACAGAATTTGCAAATTCATATATATACAAAGCCTAGAGTTGGCTCTGATACCACTGTTGGGATTCGGTAAGATAAACAGCCCTAGGCACAGCGGAATATAAAATTTTAGGACCTCTTACGGAATCTTGCCAGGATATTCTCTAGTTGTATATATATGAATATAAATAAAAAACGATAGTATAAGTTTACACGTTATACCTATCTCCTTGCAAATCCTTTGGCTAGTAAAACGAACTCTGATTTCTCCTCCAGCAAGCATCGATCCAAGCTCTGCAGCAGCGCCCCACGTGTTGCGCCTCTACGGGTTGATACACCACAATTACACGAAAATAATAAATCTTGATCAGCTAGAACACAAGATATATTATGATCTAGGATTTAGGAACGATCTTGGAACAAAGTCGAAAACGAAAAATTCTTCCAAAGGAAGAACAGGGTTCGGTCGACTTTATGCTTGGGAGAGGGAGAGAAAATTTTGCTCTTGCTCAAATTTTGCTTGTTGAGTTATCTGAAAAATAACTACAAGAAGGCTACTTATAGTTATCTCCCTAACCTAGTCCTAATAGGACTAGGTTTCCTCTCTCCTACATGGGCCATGGCCCTCTTTAATTAGAAGACCAAGTCTTCTAATTAATTCATGGCTCAGTTAATTAATTTGACCAGGCTTTATTTAATCTTCCAGTTAAATAGCCCAATTAATTAACTTAATCTCCCATTTAATTAAATCAGACTCTAAGTCCATTTAATTAAAATCCCTTTTAATTAATTAAATCCAACTTAATTAATTAATCCACAAATTAAATTCCAATTTAATTTATGATCCTGATCCAATTCCAATTGGATCCCATTTTGTTCCAATTGGGTCGACCCAGTCGACCCACCCATCATAATCGACCTAGTCGATTATTCACCCAGTCGACCCAGTCGACTCGATCGTTCTCATTTCCTCGCTTTCGCTTCATGTGTATTGTGTATGCCCCCGTAGGTTCACCACATAATTGGCCGTGGGTTATAATTAAATATTATTTAATTATTCGAGTAAGACTTACTCTAAATCAATCGAACACTCTGTCGATTGATCATTCCAAAATTAGCACCCCTGCCAATTTGGGAATTCTCCCACACTCCACGGTCGATGTCCAGCCACAAGCCCATGGAGCCCAATCACTGGTGAATTAATTCAGTGAACCTTTTATCATTTACAATTTCCATATACGACATAATCTCTCCATCAACCAATCTCCCAGTCGAGACTTAAGGGTATGGTCTTTCATCGGTTTCCCTTTTCTTTTGTCTTGACCTTATGCATTCTGGTCTCGAAATAATTCTCTTTGACTTAACCTTTATGAGCTACTTACATAAAGCCGTCAGATACCTCGGCCGAGGATTTTACAAGAATTAATTTCTCACAGAAATCCATAGGAGAATTTCCCAACCTATCAAGTCGGGTCAATGGATCCTTTGTTGATGATATGAATCTGCATACGAGTTCCTCTATACCCAATATGAGTCCACAGAGACTTTCTGGCGATCTCCAGTCAGTCGGGACTCATATAAAAGCATAGACGTTCTCGCACCAGATAAACCCTATCATCTCAAGTAGTTAGGGATCGTTCCTCGTATACTATTGTAAATTGGAATAACTTCATCCCCGATATGCGACTACCGCTTCCATGGTGAGTTATTTCCTAGTTGGGGTATTCAGTGCGCTTGCCATCCCAGCAAACCACCCACTTATGTGTATCGACTATCCCAGTCACGCTCGTGGACCCCAGCGTCCTCCAGTTCATCGGAGTATACACAACAGTGAGAGTCTAACCGAATCCAACGATGTCCTATCTCGATTGGATTCTATGACTCTTGAATATGTTCTAGATCACGGCCTTGGAGATCAGTCCACGGGTTGTCCCATAGCCCTGTGATCTAAGGACTTCTATCCTTATGCGTAGATAATTATTACATAAGATAAAGTTGACCATATATATAAATGCATTTATTAATCCAATCGAATGGTCCTTTCAATTAAATGCAGCCAAAACAGTTGGCTTGCAGGACACTATTCTATCACTTACTATGCACCATTTCCTGCTCATCCAATGCATGCATATCCTCCTTATCATGCATCTTATTCTTAATATGAGCATTATCCTTATCATGCTGATTATCATCAACATAGCAAATCTGATAAACATGATGAAGATGAAACTGTTCATGCTCCTGCCAAACAACAGAAACCTAAGAAGCCTAAGACTTCATCATCTTGGGTTGTCAAAAGTGGAACTAATCCTTCAGGACCCTCTCAATAATGGTACCTAAAACAATTTTATTTTGTTTGTAGGTTAGGATTAGGAGTAGGAGTAAAGTAGAGAAGATTTGGTACTTGGACAGTGGATGTTCAAGACACATGTGTGGAAACATACATGAGCTGACTGATGCTGTTGCTGTGGATGGTCCTAAAGTTACTTTTGGGGACAGCAAAGAAGGCAAGATTGTAGCAACTGGAAAGCTGATCAAAGGCAACATTGAGATATCTGACGTCTTTTATGTTAAAGGCCTCAAATACAATTTGCTGAGCATAAGTCAATTTTGTGACAAAGGATATTCAGTTATCTTCTCAACAGATAAGTGCTACGTTGAACAGATAGTTACAAAGAAGGTCATCTTATCTGGAAGACGACAAGGAAATATCTACACAGTGGACTGGAATTCTGCTGACAAGAATTCAAGCATTTGTTTGGTGGCATCAACACCAAGTGAAGTCAGTTGGCTGTGGCACAAAAGAATGAACCATGTGAATTTCAAGACCATCAACAGACTTATCAAGAACAATCTGGTAGAAGGAATTCCAAAGAAAGTCATGAGCAAAGATAAGCTCTGTGACGCTTGTCAGAAGGGTAAACAAATCAAGTCATCATTAAAAAGCAAGAAGCATCAATCTTCTGGAAGAATATTGGAGCTGCTACACATGGACTTATTTGGACCCATTGATTCTGTCAGCAATGGTGGAAAGAAATACTGCCTAGCTGTTGTGGATGATTATTCAAGATATACTTGGGTGATCTTCATGAAGAAGAAAAGTGAAACCAAGGAATATCTTACAAATCTGATGAAAAAGATTCAGAATGAGAAAAGTATGAAAATACTGAAGATCAGATCAGATAGAGGGACATAATTTACAAACTCTACTGTTGAAGAGTATTGTAATGCCAGAGGAATCAGTCATGAGTACTCTGCTGCCAGAACCCCTCAACAGAACGGAGTTGCTGAAAGGAGAAACAGAACTCTTAAGGAAGCTACCAGGACAATGATAGCTGAAGCTAAGACGCCTCAAAGATTTTGGGCAGAAGCAACAAATACAGCATGCTTTACCCAAAACAGATGCATGATCAACAAGCACCAAAACAAGACTCCATATGAAGTTTGGAACAACAGGAAGCCAAACATTCATTATTTTAAGATATTTGGTTGTAAATGCTTTGTTTTAAATAATGGGAAAAATCACCTTACTGCATTTGCAGAAAAGACTGATGAAGCTATTTTTGTAGGATACTCTACTGTTAGTAAAGCTTATAGAGTCTTTAACAAAAGAACTTTACTTATAGAGGAATCCATTCACGTAGTATTTGATGAACCAAATCAATCTTCTGAAAAGAATCAAAGTACTAATCAAGATCTTTCTACTGATTTACAGAAATTGAATGTTGGAAAGAATGAAAAATATGTTCCCATCATACTACCTGATCTCAACCCAGCTGATAACTCAAGTGCTGTTCAAAATGACAATGCTGATTGTCTAACAGACGAGTTGCAAACAGCTGACAGACCAGAGACTGTTCAACAGACAACAAATGTTCAACAGACTACTACTGGAACTCCAACAGTAGTGTTGCAAGATCAAAACAAAGGACAACATTATGATTTGCAACCTGATCTAAGATGGCTCAAGAATCACCCACCAGAGCTGGTGATTGGTGATCCTTTGGATAGAGTGAAGACAAGGAGAGCTGCTGCAAGTGAAGCAATATTTGTCAGCTTCCTATCTCAAATTGAGCCCAAACAGATTGAAGAAGCTCTTAGTGACTCAAACTGGATTGAAGCTATGCAAGAAGAGCTAAATCAATTTGAAAGGAATGAAGTCTGGTAATTAGTTCCTAGACCAAGTCATCAAAGAGTCATTGACACTAAATGGGTATTCAGGAACAAAATGAATGAAGATGGTGTTGTCACCAGAAACAAAGCTAGATTAGTGGCCAAGGGTTATTGCCAAGAAGAAGGCATTGACTTTGATGAAACACTTGCACCAGTAGCAAGATTAGAGGCTATCGGACTCTTTCTTGCTTATGCTGCTCACAAGAATTTCACAGTCTATCAGATGGATGTGAAATAAGCTTTTCTCAATGGAGAATTGCAAGAAGAAGTTTATGTTGAACAACCACCTGAATTTGAAGCCTATCAAGAAGAAGACAAGGTGTATCGTCTGAAGAAAGCCCTCTATGGATTGAAATAGGCTCCAAGAGCATGGTATGATACCCTATCTGATTTTCTTTTAATTAAAGGATTTCGAAAAGGTAAGGTAGATAAGACCTTGTTCACCATTGAATGGGAAGAACATATTTTGCTTGTGCAAATATATGTGGACGATATTATTTTTGGTTCAACTAATCAACAGATGTGTGATAAGTTCTCAAAGCTGATGCAGAACAAGTTTGAAATGAGTATGATGGGAGAACATAACTATTTTCTTGGTTTGCAAGTAAGACAGTTGCCTGATGGAATTTTCATCAGCCAAGCAAAATACTCACTGGATCTGTTCAAGAAATTTGGTATGGAAACTAGCTCTACTGCTAATATTCCAATGTCTACTAGTCTTCGTTTGGATAAAGATGAAGATGGCAAATCAATGGACATAACCAAGTACAGAGGAATTATTGGGTCACTGTTATACTTAACAGCTAGCAGACCTGATATTATGTACTCTGTTGGGGTTTGTGCGAGGTATCAATCAAATCCTAAGGAATCTCACCTCTTAGCTGCCAAAAGGATACTCAAGTATCTTAAAGGTACTGAAGATTTGGGATTGTGGTATTCTAGGGAATCTGGATTTGAACTCATTGGATATTCAGATTCTGACCTTGCTGGCTGCAAGATTGACAGAAAAAGCACAACAGGTGCCTGTCAGTTCTTAGGTAGTCGTCTGATCTCATGGATGAGTAAGAAACAGACTTCAGTATCCATATCAACTGCTGAAGCTGAATACATAGCTGCTGGAGCTTGCTGTGCACAAATACTATGGTTGAAGCATCAACTTGAAGATTACAACATAAAAATCAGTGGAATCCCTATCTACTGTGACAATACAAGTGCAATTAGCCTTACTCAGAATACTACAAGTCATTCAAGGACTAAGCATATTGAGATCAAACATCATTTTATTAGAGATCATGTGGAGAAAGGAAATATCATGATAGAATATGTGTTTACTGATAATCAGATTGTTGACATCTTCACAAAACCTCTAAGTGAGACAAGGTTTTCAACTCTAAGAGCTGAACTGGGTTTATTAAAATTGGATGCATAAGCTGAGGGGGAACTCATCAGAAGACTGAAGTTCAACAGCTTACTCATCATACTATCTTCAAGGATTAACTCTCAACAAACTAATTAACTTATGAATTCTTAAAGTCAGGGGGAACGTGTAAGACTAGCGGTACTTCTAATTAAAAGATGAAATTTGTTGATGACAGTTAGTTGAAGTTGTTGGATAAGGATAAGGATGAAGATGAAGGCACTGAAGACAAATTTAGAAGGGAGGTTTTGATGCATTCCAAAACTTCAAGATTGGCTAAGTATGGAGTAACTTAGCTGATGATCCCTTTGGAAGGAATTTTGACTAAGTAAAGAAGACATCAGAAGAGTCAAAGTTTCAAGGTCCAAGACTTCTGATCTGCTGAAGGAAAAATATCAGACTGATGAAGATCAGCCGACTCAAATCAGATTTGTTCAAATTTGAGATCAGCCGAGTTCACCATCAGACGTGTATTTTCGTCAGCCAAGTGGAAAGGATCATAAAGTCTTCCCAACGGTAATAAATGCCCCTTGGTGTAATAAATGCTGAAGTACAAGGTTATTAAAGACAAATGATTGAAGAATCGCTTAGCATCAGCCGAGTGCATTTAATGCTGCCTGCAGAATAGTACTGTTTACAGTACGGACAGACTGCAAAAGAGCCGTTCGCGGAAATTAAGGACCAGTACTCGAGGAATTTGAATCCTGTCTCTCTTCAACGGACACTTTTCAATCCTCAAGTATAAATAGCTGAAAGAGACGAAGAAGAAAGTAGCAACACAATCTCTGAGAAATTTTCGAAGCAAAATTCTTTAAGTCTCAAGAACAGCTCACTCATCAGCTGAGTCATTTGTTGACGAAAGCAGAGTTGAAGAATCAAGAAAAATACATCTTCTGAGTGATTTTGTAAACAAGAGTGTTGTGCGGAGTTGTGATCCATCTTTGTGAGTGATCAAACTTCAGAGAATAGGTTTTCTGTGTGATTTCCTATTGCGAACTTGTGGTCGTTTCATTTGTTGTTCGACGCAAGCAGAGTATACTGTAAACTTTGTGATTATAGTATAACCCAGAATCTAAGTGATCTGGAAGAGTGGACTAAAGGATTTTTATCCATATAACCACTATAAAAATTACTTGTGTTTTTACATTGCTTTTCAAACTTGCATATTTACTGATTACTTAAAAACACATTAAGTTAACTGTTTGAAAAAGAACTCAAAGGAGTTTACAAAACTGGGGAAACATTTTTCAAACTGCTAAGATTACTTGTGAAAAACACTTTGAAAATCCGCTGCAAGTACTCTAAGTGTTAAAACTGATTTTAACAAAATCAGCTAAGTAATAATCAGACGAGTGGTCAACAAAACTGTTCAAAGATTTGTTCGCGAACAGAATTGTAACTAACTAATCTGATCAGCTTAGTCTGTTCAGTTGAGTGAAAGTTTTAGAGTTAAAATTAGAAGAAATTTTTAAAGAGGTTTATTCACCCCCCTCTAAACCTCTTCTGACCACTTGGGACCAACAAGTGGTATCAGAGCAGGTTGTTCATTTGAATCAGCTGCCTGATCAACGAGCTTGATCCAAGTGTTTTTCAAAGGTTTTCAAAACTTTTCAAAAGAGCATCTTTTTGAGAAATCAAAACTTTTTGAAAAATGGATTGTATCAGCCATGTTCCCCACATTGCTGGTATGTCCTTTGAGGACTGGAAAATCAGAATGGAGATTTTCCTTGCTGCTTATAATGACAACATGTACACATGTATCATTAAAGGTCCATTCAGATTCACAAAGACCATAAAAATCAATGAAGTTGATACGGTTGTGGAGAAAGACCTTCATGAGATGACTCCAGAAGAAATAAAGCTTTACAATCTAGACAAAGTTGGGAGATTCATCATGACTAAAGCCCTGGATAATGATAGGTTTGACAAGGTCAAACATTGCAAAACTGCAAAGGAGATGTGGGACAAAGTCAGAGACATGAGCGAAGGCAATGATGCAATAAAGGAGCATCAGCTCACTGTTGCCTTGGAAAAACTTGACAACTTCAAGATGAAGTCTGGAGAAGCCATTGACCAGATGGACACCAGATTCACCAGAACTCTGAATGAAGTTTTAAAGTTGGGAAAGTCCTTCACTGACAAAGAAATCATTGTCAGAGTACTAAAGGCAATACCCCCAAAGTTCAACATGAAAGTGACAGCAATGGAAGAATCAAGGGATTTGGGAAAAATCTCTCTTACTGAGCTGTTTTCTGTACTCAAGGCATTCGAGTATAAACTGCCTAGAATGGGAATTGAAGAAACCTCAACTTCAGGACCCACAGCTGCCTTAGTTGCTGCTGAAAACACCAGGAGACCAGCAAATAGAAGCCAAGATGTGGACTCATCTGATGAAGCATCACTACTCAACAAAAAGGAGTACACTGCTGGAGATGTTGCACTGTTGATGAACAATTTCAAGAAGTTCTACAAGAGAAAAATGAAGAACAAATACAACAATGTTTCAACTTCTAAACCTAACTTTTCTTCTCAAGAAAAAGATGATTATAAAGCAAAACTAATGTGTTACAACTGCAGGAAATCGGGACACTTCATCAAAGACTGCCCATATCCAAAAGCAGAAAAGTACACTGAAGAGGAGAAGAAAATGAGAAAAGAAAGAAAGCATCAGAGAGGGAAAGCAATGGTAGCTGAAGCAGAAAAACTTGCTGCTGTCTACTCATCTGATTCAGATTCAGACACGTCTGATGAAGAATCGTCTGATGAAGAAAAACCTGCTCTCCTTTGCCTGATGGCAAAGGAATCTGATGACTCAGAGGATGAGGTAACTCCTCAAGATAATGAACTATTCAATTCTCTAGAGCAAATGATGTTGAATAATACTACTATTGCTGGGGAATTTGTTAAGCTTAAGGAAGAGATGATATTGCTAAAAGAGCAAAATAGTTCACTGAAACTTTTAGCTGAAAAGCCAAAGGAATCAGCTGAATATAAACAGCTTGAGCAAGAGTATGAGTCTCTGAAAGCTGAATGTGAGGTCTATAAAGGAAAAATCATGGAACTTGAGAAAATCATTGAGTCTCATGATAAGTCAACTGTTGCATCCATGCATACATCTAGTAAACAGTAGACACCTTTAGAAAAGGATAAACTAGAATTGAATCATACTGAAAAATTCATTTCTGCTGACAATAGTAAGGTCATTCTGTATGTTCAAACTTCTAAACCTACCTCATCTGAGAAAGTGGTAAAGGAGAAGAAATCTCCTAAGGCTAAAAAGAGCAAAGAGCCTAGTGTAGGAAAACAGACTAGTAAGCCTAAACAGAAGAGTCCTAGGAAGTCATCTGATAAGGCTAAAACCAATCAGACTAGTGATAAAGCTAAGTCGTCTGTTAAAGAGCAAGCATCTAGTAAACCAAAGAAGCATAAGAATAAGAAAAATCAAAATGCTTGGAAATGAGTCATATTATGTGCAACCTGCAGCATATCATCCTATGTATCATGCACCTCAATTTCCAGGTTACTATGCACCTTACCCTGCTCATCCAATGCATGCATACCCTGCTTATCATGCACCTTACCCTGCTTATGAACACTATTCTTATCATACTGATCATCAACATGACTTATCTGCTAATTATGATGAAACTGTTCATGCTCCTGTCAAAACTCAGAAGCCTAAGAAGCCTAAGACATCAACATCTTGGGTTGTCAAAGGTGGAACTAATCCTTCAGGACCCTCTCAATAAGGGTACCTAAAACAATTTTATTTTTGTTTTGTAGGTTAGGATTAGGAGTAGGAGTAAAGTAGAGAAGATTTGGTACTTGGACAGTGGATGTTCAAGGCACATGTGTGGAAACATACATGAGTTGACTGATGCAGTTGCTGTGGATGGTCCAAGTGTTACATTTGGAGACAGCAAAGAAGGCAAGATTAAAGCTAAAGGAAGATTAATCAAGGGAAACATAGAGATATCTGACGTCTCTGATGGGGGCTATTTCGCACCCTACATACTACTCGGATCGAATGAAGAAGATAAGATCGATTCGACCAATTCAGACAGATCGGGATCATCTTATTGACCCGGCCAAGTACAGCTCGCTTCGATAGAAGATTATACTCCGGACTCAAGAAGGATATTTGGGCCGAGTCCTATTAGGACTATGTTTCCTTGTAACGCTAGGTTTAGAATTATATAAATACCTAGTTAATCATTGTATTAGAGGACGACGAAAATTCCTGAACTCTTAGAATACAGGATTTAACACTGCTTACAACAGCACAACTCGATAATATTCAATATTATAACAGAGCCTTTTACCTTCATATCGGTGTGTTCTTAGCTTTGTTTTGTGGTTTTACTTCTTGTTCTTGAATATTGCTTTTCTTTGTAACCGATCCATCCAGAATAAAGTAACAGAGCCCTATATAACATATATATAAATATCGAAAACCCCCCGATATTACAAATTTACTGATATTCAATTAACCCGACGAAATCCGGCTAAATCAGTTGGCGCCCACCGTGGGGCTACGTTAATTATTCGATCGACACATGGCTCGCCCAAGGAAAAGCGCTCGCATTGGAGCAAGAAGTAATACAACCACCGGCCACAACACATCTGAAGATCCACAAGACAACAACGATAACAACATTCCCAACACCAATGAAAATCTCCCAGATACCCGTTCCCATCAGCAGGAACACCAAGGAGGTCTTACCGGTGCAATACCGGAAGAACCGGAACTCCCCGAAATACCCGTTCCTCTCCCAGGCGCTCAGGAAAAACTGAGACAAATAGCAATGCTCTTCAAATCACTCTCTCCAGAAGAATTGCTAGTTTTAGACCAAATTCCTCGAAACGTTACGGCTCCCAGGACAACTCCTGCACCAGGAATGCCAAGGCCAAACGAACAAACCTCTCAACAAGCGGACAGCCCAGCAAGTGAGCGACGCTCGCTACACAGCCCACAGCAGGGCAATTCTAAACCCTCCGATAACCATCCTCGAAGAAAACCAGGTCGAAGAAGGCCACAGGCGGGCCGCAGCGGATCGAAGGAACGAACAATAATCCCTATCGAGGATGACATAGATGATGCTATCCCAGATCGACCACAAGCGACTCGATTCTCGGAAAGAGAAATCGAGAGAATAGTACAGGAACGACTGGAGCAACGCCTACGATCTGTTCAAAACCCGTGGACCCGAACCGCGGAACTCCAGGAGAGCCTTGCAGCATGTTCTCCCTTCTGCAGAGAAATAAAAGAAGCGCAATCCATTGGACAGGTCCCGGGTAGACTACCCCGATATGACGGAACCACCGACCCGGATGATTATATTTTTAGCTTCACTAATATAATGAATTTATATGCCCACTCTGCCGAATTCACCGCCAAGTTAATGGTGACCACATTCGAGGGCCTAGCGTTGGATTGGTTCGCAAAACAACCTGCCAACTCCATATTCAGTTTCCGGGAATTATGCAATAAATTGACGCAGCAGTTTGCCAGTCAGAAGAGGCAAAAACTCCCGATGAGCTACCTAGGAACCATACATCAACAAGAAGGGGAATCCCTGAGGAACTGGTTGGCAAGATTTAATGTAGAACTACTCAAGATCGATTCTCCGAATATCGATTACATAATTTCTATTCTCTTTGACCTCACAAAAAACAGGCAGTTCGGAAACGCTCTTAGTAGAAAGCAACCCAGAACGTTTGCCGACATCATGAACTTGGCGTCTAAATATATGACCCAAGAGGAGATGAATTCCTTTAAGGACAAAAACAAAAATAAAGCCACAGCTTCGGGCTCTAAACGACATGACAGGATTCCTGACCAAAGGTCCGTGGATTATGAGCGATCTATCAGAAAAGGTAACGTCTTCCAACGATTGGAATACAGCAAAACCGACCGAGAAAGGCAACCTAATTTCTATCAAAAACCAAGAAACCCTGAACAACCAATCAGAAGCAGGGTGAATCAAGTGGAACACCCAAGGTTAAATGTTCCAATGGAAGAAATATTGGAAGTTCTAGAAAGGAATAACTGGATTCCCGAGGCGAGGAAAATCGCTCAGCCAAGACCAGGGTCTCGAAACTACGATCAATACTGTAAGTACCATAGGGCACATGGACACCGAACGGAGAATTGTTTTCACCTTAAGAGAGAAGTTGAAAAACTGATCGAACAAGGAAAATTAGACGAATACATAGAGCGAGATAATCGCAAAAGGGAAAGAAGTAGAAGTCCTCGGAACGGTAATCAAAGGAGAAGTTCTCATCGAAGGTCGTCTGAACGTCGACCTACTCAGGAGTTGAATCACGACCAGATCAATGGGACTATCCATACGATATCCGGGGGACCCGCGGGTGGAGATAGTCGTAACGCACGACGAAGGACAGCCCCTTCCATAATTGGAAATTCTAAATATCCAAAAGAAATATGGACTCTGGAAAACAGGCCGACAAATCACCAGCCGATCAGCTTTAACGAAGGCGAAGTACCTAAAAACATCATTTGGGACACAAAAGAGGATAACCCCGATTTCCTATGGTAGTATCGTTAGAGATAGCGAATTATAATGTAAGAAGAATCCTAATCGATAATGGAAGCTCAGCAAATATCATCTCCCGGGAGGTCTTAGCCCAAATGAACTTGGGACAAATAAACCTACAAAAAGTAGCTACGCCGTTAGTAGGCTTTGGAGGGTCCGAGATCGTCCCCAGCGGAACAATATCTTTAAGTGTGTCACTTGGAAAGAAACCACTTCGGACAATAAAGTTAGTAAAATTCCTAGTGGTAGAAACACCCTTCGCTTATAACGCTATATTAGGGCGACCAGCCCTTAACCTTTTCCGAGCTATAGTCTCTACCTATCATCAGAAGATAAAGTTTCCGACCGATATGGGCATCGGAGAAATAACGAACGACCACTGTATGGCGTGGGATTGCTACAGCACATCGTTAACTTTGAAAGAACACCCTAAGTCTATTACTCCGAGCAAGAGAAAGATCGAAGACGATCTCATTAGAAATGAGGTTGAAATTCCTACTACTGATCGATTAGATAAAAAGGGAAAAGAACCACTAGACTTATCCTTGAAACCCCCAGAACATAAAGATATAATCCTAGTAGAAGGCGACTCGTCGAAAACAACAAGAATAGGAACAGAACTGAGCAAAGAAGGGGAAATAATGTTAATCGACTTCCTCAGAGACAGTGCCGACATCTTCGCCTGGAGCGCGAATGACATTGAAGGGATCGATCCTCGGGTAATCAAGCATACCCTAAAAATTGACCCTTCAGCAAAACCCGCCAGACAGAAGAAGAGAAATCATGGACCAGTAAAAGATAAAATTATCAAAGCCGAGGTAGAAAGGCTGCTTGAAGCAAAACAAATCCGAGAAATACATTTCTCGGAATGGCTATGTAATGTTGTACTAGTAGCAAAAGGGGATAAAAAGGACAACAAATGGAGAATGTGTAATGATTTCACCGACCTTAACAAGTTATGTCCACGCGACCCATACCCCCTCCCAAGGATTGACTTATTGGTCGACTCGACCGCTGGCTTCGCGATATTCAGCATGATGGACGCCTTCCAAGGGTTTTACCAAATATACATGGACGAGCGGGATCAAGAGAAGACCGCGTTCATAACCGAGCAGGGAGTATACTGCTTTATTGTAATGCCATTCGGATTGAGGAATGCCGGGGCTACTTACCAAAGGTTAGTAAACCTAATGTTCAGAGAATTAATCGGAGAAATAATGGAAGTCTATGTAGACGACATGTTAGTCAAAAGTATGAATGAAGCGGATCACGTAAAACATCTAGATCGATGTTTCCAAATCCTAAGAAAATACCGTATGAAGTTGAACCCTGCGAAATGAACCTTCGGTGTTAAGTCAGGAAAATTTTTGGGATACTTGGTACACCAGCGTGGAATAGAAGCCAACCCAGAGAAAATTCGAGCCATAACTGAAATGAAACCTCCCAAAACCATCTCTCAAGTACAAAGCTTGGTTGGGAAAATCGTAGCATTGAATAGATTCATATCAAAATCTGCCGACAGAAGCTTGCCCTTTTTCCAAACGCTTCGAAAAGCAAAAAACTTCGCTTGGACCGAAGAATGCGAACGAGCCTTCGAACAACTCAAAGAATATTTGACGACACCACCGATGTTAGCCAAACCAACGGAAGGGGAACCGTTGTATATCTACATCTCCATCTCCGATACGGCCATTAGTTCAGTACTAATTAAGATAGAGGGCTCAGAGCATAAGCCTGTCTATTATCTCAGCAAGTTATTGCAAGGGGCGGAGAAGAATTACTTGGAAATAGAAAAATTCACGCTGGCCTTAGTAGTGGCTGCACGAAAACTTCGACCTTACTTTTTAACTTACAAAATAGTGGTTTTGACAAATCAACCGCTAAGACAAGTCTTAGCAAAACCAGAAGCCTCAGGAAGACTAATTAAATGGGCGATCAAACTAGGCCAGTTCGAAATCGATTACAAACCAAGAATCGCAATTAAGGCACAAGTGTTGGCTGACTTTATATTAGAAACACCGACACAGACAACTGAATCATCGAGCAGCCTCAACGACGATGTCTTGATCATAGAAGATCAAACTTGGTTAATGCATGTCGACGGTGCTTCATGCCGAGAAGGAGGAGGCGCCGGAATCAACTTCACCGGACCGAATAAGGAAGATTTGATTTACGCAATAACATTGGACTTTGTTGTAACAAACAATGAAGCTGAATATGAAGCATTGATTGCGGGAATGGAAATGGCGATTAAAGCCAACATAAAAAGTCTTAAAGTATTAACTGATTCAGAGTTAGTGCAAAGACAAATTGAAGGCCTATACGAGGCTAAAGAATTCAATATGGTCAAATACCTCGCCAAAGTGAAAACACTAGCTAAAAAATTTGAAAGCTTCGGTATTCAGAACATTCCGCGTTCGGAAAATAAATTGGCCGACCAGCTATCAAGGTTCACAGGATCCCATGACGGAAAGACCGAACGGGTAATCAACTGGTTGATCTCTAATACGCCGGCAATAGATATCGATGAAACACCGGAAGTCGATATAATGGAAATCGAAGAAGTCGAAGAAAACTGGATGACCCCGATGATAGACTATCTTCGAGAAGGAAAATTACCACCTGACCAAAATGAAGCTCGGAAAATAAGATATCGAGCTCCAAAGTATACACTTATAGAAGGAAAACTCTACCGAAGATCAGTATCAGGAATTCTTCTGAAATGCGTCTCTGAATCACAAACCATTGATATACTACGAGAAATACACGAAGGAGATGCAGGAAATCACAGCGGATCAAGGGCATTGGCCTTAAAATGTCTCAGGACAGGTTACTATTGGCCTACCATCAATAAAGATGCCGCTCGATATGTCCAAGAATGTCATCACTGCCAGATCCAAGCTAACATATGTCATCGACCAGCAGAAAACATGCATCCAATTCCAGTATGTTGGCCTTTCGATCAATGGGGAATGGACATCGTGGGGCCGTTCCCGGCGGCCAGATCCAAAAAAGCTTACGTCCTGGTCGCTGTAGAATATTTCAGCAAATGGATAGAATGCATCGCCCTTGCACGAATAACTCAATTCCAAGTGATCAACTTCCTATGGAAGTTCATAGTTTGTCGATTTGGCATCCCGAGGATCCTAATTTCCGATAATGGAACCCAATTCGCGGGAAAACAAGTAATAGAATGGTGTTCGAAACTGGGAATTCAACAAAATTTCACTTTGGTCGGGCATCCAAGAGCGAACGGACAAACCGAAGTAGCAAACCGAGAAATAATAAAATCTTTGGAAAAAAGATTAGGATCGGCCAAAGGAAAATGGCTTGATGAACTCCCAGGAGTACTATGGGCTAATCGAACCACAGTAAGGAGCTCAACCGGGGAAACCCCATTTAGCTTGGTATATGGGTCGGAGGCTGTTATTCCTGTTGAAACCTTAATCCCAATTCCAAGAATAGAGATGTTCGATGATCAAGAAAATGAAAAGGCGAGAGAAAATGACATTGATTTAACAGAAGCTTTAAGAGATAAAGCTGCCGTACGCCTACAAGCCACTAAAGCAAATATGGAGAAAGCATACAATCAAAAAGTACGCATCCGAACTTTCAAAGAAGGAGACTTGGTCTTGAAAAAGGTAGAAGTATCCAAACATGTGGGAAAGTTACAACAAAATTGGGATGGACCTTACATCGTCATTGGCGTAGGAAAGAAAGGTTCATACAAAATTGCACACTTGGATGGAACAGCCTTACCAAGAACCTGGAATGCGGTCAACCTTAGGAAATACTATGGTAAATAAATTTTAGCAGATTATACTGCATTGTTTTATTTTACTTTATCAAGTTTTAATCCTTGTAACAAAGGCCTTAGCCTACAGTTCAATTAGTAAAGATTTTTAGCATTTTCTATACATCGATTATTTCGGTTAACGCTCCTTGGAATTACACTATCATATTGATAAAAATTAGAACAAAACGAGTCGAGTATACATTGATCCGCTCAATAAACACTCCTCGATTTATATCGACGACAAAAAGGACTTTTTGGTGATGAACCTAAGTCTAAATTACAGATGAGTTGAGTAAACATCGATCCGCTCGATAAAAACTCCTCGATATATTCAAAAGCGAGTCGAGTATACATTGATCCGCTCAATACAAACTCCTCGCCCATATTTCAACGATTAAAAGGCTTTTGATACAAAAAACCTAAGTCTAAATTATAACGAGTCGAGTATACATCGATCCGCTCGATAAAAACTCCTCGATATATTTTCAACAATCAAAAAGACTTTTTGGGTTAAAAACCTAAGTCTAATCAAAACGAGTTGAGTAAACATCGATCCGCTCGAAAAAAACTCCTCGATATATCTTCAACAATCAAAAAGACTTTTTGGGTTAAAAACCTAGGTCTAATCAAAACGAGTTGAGTAAACATCGATCCGCTCGATAAAAACTCCTCGATATATCTTCAACAATCAAAAAGACTTTTTTGGGTTAAAAACCTAAGTCTAATCAAAACGAGTTGAGTAAACATCGATCCGCTCGATAAAAACTCCTCGATATATCTTAAACGATCAAAAAGACTTTTTGGGTTAAAAACCTAAGTCTAATAAAAAAGAGTCGAGTAAACATCGATCCGCTCGATAAAAACTCCTCAATATATCTTCAACGATCAAAAAGACTTTTTGGGTTAAAAACCTAAGTCAAATCAAATAACGAGTCGAGTATACATTGATCCGCTCAATAAAAACTCCTCGATTATATTTCAAACGACGAAAAGACTTTTGGTAAGAAAACCTAAGTCTAAATTATAAAAACAAGTTGAGTAAACATTGATCCGCTCAATAAACACTCCTCGATCTATTCCTAACGATCTAAAAGATCTGCTGATACTCCTAAAGTTTTGAAGATAAATCAAGTATGACTCCATCTGCTCGGAAATTGCTCCTCGTAAATAAAAATTATGACAGAATCAACGACAAAGAAGATGCAAGAGATAAAAGTAATATTTTATTCATCAAATCAGTTACATACAAAAATCCTACGTTACAAAGATCTGCTTGTTACTTAAAGATCATTACAATGATTTAGTTAAAATGATCCTATAGGATCGGCTATCTTCACGACAATGTCCACGGAAACACCAATCTCCTCCCTAGTACCTTGTCGATTATAATAAACCACCTAAGAAGCACGCTGCTCAGGATGGTCGACTTCTTTGGTTCGATGGCCAGGCTCTGAAGATCAAATGTTCCTCCAGACGAAATGAGCATTACCAGCCAGATAAACCGGCAATACTCATTCACCCATAACGAGACACTGCTTGTATAATGGGGTAGACTTTTACTCTGAAGCAGCATCTCTTTGGATGAGTCGTAAAGGATAAAACTTACCAGCGCAACCCAGTGGACGACCAAACCGGAGGTAACATCCAAGAATAAGGATGCCTGGTAAGTATGAACCCCCCATGTGCAAACGGAAACCACGGACCTCTAATTGATGAAGACAAAAGCTGAGGCCTCATGGGACCCGTTAGTACAAGGAAGGGCTGACATGGGACCCGTCAGTACAAGGTAGATGAACATCAAGTTATTACAGAGTGAATCACGATAATGTGACTTTTTGAATATTATTGGATCTGAAGGCAGAATGAAATCCAAAGAAGTTGAGATCTCCATTCTCTTTGGGAAATTGCAAAGGAAGAATGCAAACCACTACCCTATTTATAGGGATAGACTCAAACAATCCAACGGCTGAAAAAGCATTTGATCAACGGACACAGATGCGACCCCTTGACTCCCCGCAATAAATGCTAGTAAGTTGGAACGGCACTATCTAATCGCCTCAACTAGTCGATAACAAAAGAGGCCATAGATCGAAATGATCAAACCTAAAAAAGCTTTGGATTAGACATACCGGCACAATCATACTTCATGGTCGATGGCTTAAAACCCTAGGATCCACAAACGAAGTCATACAAGCTTTAAAATCGCAGCAAAAAGGACAGTTGCTCGATAAAAGATAAAAGACCAAACCCTTCACCATACGAGGGACGTCACTGCCTCATACATCATATGGATGACCATTGACTAAGCCATACAGGAACTCCTCTGGAATCCAAGATATCTGATATAGAAATCAGGAGAATAGTCCTCCTTATTCAAAACAGCAAGGACATAACTGCCTAACATACCAAAGAATTGCTTAAGGAGGTCTGAACAGGTCAGATCTGACTAAGACTTCTACAATTTCCAATTCCTCCCATATCAAAGATATGGTATAAACGAAACATTGGTTGAAGAACAAGTAGTTCGAAGTTGATAATGAGAAACATAAAGCTTTGGAGGATACTGAAAGGGTTATTTTCTCTTAGTCTTATGAAAAGAAAAGAAGAGTTCAACAAAAGGTATAAAAAGCCTCCTTATATAAAAGTATGTGTCACAAAAGGACAATTTTACAAAGCATGGATTGAACATCGACCAAAATGCTGAACGTTCCCTAACAGCAATTCAATCGACTATCCAATACGAATAAACCTACTATCTGCATGATTATGCGCAAACATGATTTTGAATATAACCCAAGGGACTATACTGGGTTGATCAACAAAGATTTGATTTGCAGAGCAAACATCAAGATCAAGCTAGCTTTTCTCTATCCTAAATATTCTCCGCAAAGATCAATTTCAGATACGTGTGCTAAACAATTCTGATTATTTCATGATGATTATATTTATGCATAAAGGCAAAATGTGCATAACAAGGAGAAGAAAATAGATATAGGCAAGAATCTGCCTACAAGAAGGTCATAATTTCCAATTTAGTACTTCTCCCATTACAAAAATTTCAGCCCAAACATATGCACAAAAATTGGGCAGCAAAAAAAAAAAAAAAAAAAAAAAAAAAAAAAAAAATAGACAGTCCAAGGCCTGCCAGGTCGAACAAAGATCACTGAGAAGAACGGTCAGTAGGTCGACTACTAGAAACAGTCCTCCGAGGAGTCAAGTTGCCAGCAAACGCCATCAACTCCTCTTGACGCTTTAGATAACCGGCGTCATATCCTTCCTCATAGGACCGCCGTTGAGACTCCTCTGCAAGGGCAGCAGCCCGAACCAAGTCGTTTTTCTCCTTCTCCCAGACAGACTTCTCCTCCTGCAATTTTTTCAAATCATCATTGACAAGCTGCAGCTGGAGAGTCTGCCCTGCGACTTTCGCCGACTCCGACGCCAACCGTTTTCGGTAAGAATCCTTACTATTCCACAGTTCATCGTTTTGCACACCCAGCTGGAGTGCAAAGTACTTAGCCTGGAAAAAGAAAACAGCCTTTATGTAACAAGGCAGTCAAAATAAAAACAAATAAAACAATGAAAGATTCATCCACCTGTTCGCATATCTTCACTAGCGATTGAACAAGGCGTACGTTTGAAGTACCCTCAAGTTTCTTCAACTCTCCGGGCAGAATGGTGCTCAAACCCAGATCCCAAGACAAAGTATCAGGCTCAACTGAGCCAGGCAATTCACTATTAGAAGCGACACCATCAGGGCGTGGAGTCTCTGACAGCATAATATCCTTAACTTGTTCAAGGATGCATCGATCGTCTAACGGCGGGGAGAGTCTCTCTTGTTGGGGCTAACGGAGGTCTCCTTGCCCGAAGCAGAAATAACGGTTCGACGACCAGACCTCGACCCAAACCGACCCCCAGATTCAAAAGAAGTAGTCGTTACAGTGGTATCATGAAACAAATATTCAGGACAATCTTGCAAAATAGATTGCGTTACGGAAGGATTAACAGAAAAACCATCGCCAACTTGCCCTTCACTGGCAATCAGGGCAGTAGAAGCAGACAAAGGAAGGGAAATAGCAAAATCCCCTCCATGAAGAACGTGCTCAAAGGAAGAAGCATTTGAACTAACAGCTATATTATATACCGATTCCTCGTTGGACATATCGCCAAAAGCAACTCGACCAGGGGAAGGCATGCTTCCTACTTGAGTGGAAGCAGAAAAGATTGGTTCTGAAAACGACAAGTTTACCACGGAGAGAGGTTCAGAAGAAATAACACGAGTATCGATCTCCGACCTAATTGTTATGGGCGAACGAGGAGGCTCCATCGACGGCCCATCTCTTCGAGATCTTTTGGATCTATTATCCCGAGCGCCCTCACGGGATGGTCGCTTCGAAGTATTACCAAAAAGGTTACTCATGATCGGATTATGGAAAAATACAAATTAATATCGAGAAAGTTTATCGACTAGCTAAAGAAAGAGTATTCTGTTAAGAGAGGAGTATATCAGTAAAAAAAAAAACAAGTCAAGTTTTTACCTTTCGTATTTATACTACACGAAAGGACGCGACAGACCTAAAGAAAGTGCGCGAAACGGGAAAACTGACCTTGGAGCAAACGCTAGAATTTGAAAAGACACACACATAATGATTACGGCAAATTAAATGACTTGTCTGAATTATTACGGCGAATGTGAAAAGACACGACTGTCAGAGTACGAAACGTTTAGCGTACAAAGTAAGGAAAGCTGAAGTTACAATTAAAACCTACGAATGAATAATTGCAAAGATTATTTCAAAAATAAATCACTATTTCAAGAGGCCTGGTCGCTATCTGGAATCTTCTGTTCGCTACCGACGTCCTCAGTCATGCATATATCGTCTTCTTCTTCTTCTTCGTCTTCTGGATCAATAAAAGTATTATCGAGCTCATCGTTAACATCAGAAGGAGGAATCGGCAATGGATTTCCAAATTCTTCGACAAGGTGAGCCAGAGGAAAACCTTGATATACGACATCTGGAACCTCGGAAGAAGAATAAAGTTTGCCATAGCGATTCAACCGAATGTGCGCCGCCTTAAAATACTCCTTTCGACGGTCGTCGATCATCTCTAATGCGACCAGCTGATGAATCGCCTTCTTAAAAGTATTCTCAAGAAGAGGACCGACCATCCGATACACCAACGCCGTATGAACAGGAGAATTAAGGAATTCACGAACAACTCTTTCATCAGGATTCCTACCATATCGATCCCTAAGCCAACTAAGTGGGACATCCTTTTCGTACTCCTCTAAAGAAGTTTCAAGGCTTGATACCTGAGATTCAAGCTCACTAATTCGAGTCGTGCTCTGTAACTGCAATTCCTCTAACTTTCTAGCCATTTGATTGGCCTGCTCTTGAGCACGAGAAACCTCCATCACCCTGTCTATCATTTCTTGATCTTCGGTCCCGGTAGCACGAGTCTCTACGATGGGAACGGAAGAAGATGTTGAGGGACCAACCTCTGAACCGGAGGATTTATGAAGTAAAGCTTTATACTTCTCTTCCAAGAACTCGCACTGTTGTTTCCAAAGTGCATTTTCATAGGCGTATGACGCGAGACAAGTTTTAGTCTGGAAGAACAAAGAGAGCAAGAAAAAGAGATGGATTAGTAAATTAAGGAAAACCCTTAAAATTATCTGTCAATATGATTGAAGGAAAAAGATATCACCTTCTCAGCATAAAGAGAAGCTCGCTGGAATTTCTCCAGAGGATCCTTATGAAGAAGCTTATTGAGATCGCGAGTAAAAACGCCAGACAAAAGAACGCGGGTCGCCTTATCGACCGCATTCTCACTATCATCATGAACAAGAGAATCCTTCTCGGAATAACCAGCGGCCCTCCTTCCCTCTAAATGATCCTCGATCATTTCGACCAGAGTAGGTTTTGGATGTTTATCTCCGAGTAAAGAAAGGTCGTCACCAGAACGTCCATAGTAACTCCTTTTTCTACCCACTGGATTATTAGTAGGATGAGGCATTGACCAGCTGCGACATCCTCGAATACCCAAAGAGGATCTAAGATGAAGAGGAGGATAACCAGATCCCGTGCCTTGACGAATAGGGGACTCACGAGAAGAATCTGGAGATTCCTCTCTATTCTCCTCAGATTCATGACCCAACTCCAGCTTCCTTTTTCGCGACGCTCTCTGCTCGATAGGGACGTTCTCTACGGATTTGGAAGATTTCGACAGCACCATTTTTCCCTTCGAAGAATGTCGAGAGTTTTCTACCATATGGGCTGAAAAAGAAACAAAATAAAAGTTAGCTTCTCCGTATAAAAGGTATAGTTACAGCACTAAGATAAAATAAAGTACTAACCAAGAGGTTCAGATGATGAACTGATGGGAAAGTTATGAACACTTAACCCCGCCTTACGAAGGAAAGCCTCCCCGATCAGAAGAGCGCTTTGATATTTGTTTGCACGCATTTCGGGGATCTCAGTGATAAACTGTACATCGTCAGGAACAAGTTCACCAGTCGGTAAGCGACCTCCAGGAATCCAACTGGAACCATGATCCCATGAAAAAGGCATGGTCGAACCATCCGCCAAACAAATATTAGACGGAGGACGAACAAAGAAGAAATGAGATTTCCATGAAGGATTACTAGAAACAGGGGCGTCAAAGATTGCTCGACTAGGCCGCTGACTAGCGAAGAAATATCCACGATTCGAAGAGCTAGAAATATTGAAGCGGAAAAGTTGCGTAAAATTACGAAAAGAAGGTTTAAACCCCTTTGCGATCATCAAAACGGAAAAACAAACCACAAAAGCAACGGAATTTGGAACCAGCTGTGTCAAGCACACACTGAAAGTTTTCAAAACTTCGAGAAAGAGGGGAGACAAAGGAAGACGCAGTCCGCTATTGAAGTGAGCCGTATAAAAGGCTCGACATCCCTCCGGTGGAGACGTGACCCTATCAGTAGTGGAAGGAAGAATTATCTCAGAACCTTCCGGAAAATATTTGGTATAATTATTCACAACCTCCGGGAATGTTTCCACCGTATAGGCACAAGCTACGTCCTCAATTGGTTCTGAAATCTGAGGAACAGTACCTTTGCCCTTTTTGGCTCGGGCAGCCACATCTGCATCAGAAAGGATTCGTACCTTGAAAGTATCTTCTACAGGGACGACGAAGTCAGATACTGTAGTTTGTTCGCCCAAAGGATTAGAATGCAACTCCTCCTCATTATCGGGGGCGACGATCTCTCTAGAAGAAGAAGAAGATCTTCTCACAAAAGCCATATATTCTGGTTCTCGGAAGATGAAGGTCGATAAAAGGAAAAATTTTATGAGATGAACGACAAATCAGGAAAATGATTACGAGTTGTAAGGAAGTATAAAAGAGAAATGACGAACTCAAAAGTCACCTATTTATAATAAGATGAGACAAGACTTTTTGAACTCATCACAGCTACTCATATTCCCGCCAAAAACGGAAGGATATGAAAAGCCTCCTGAATAGACGCGTGGAGATTCGTAATCGGACAGAGAAAACGACTATCTATGATATGTAGCACTCTTTTCCTTACTTAAGATTTTTTCCCACAGGGTTTTTTTCTTAAGAAAGGTTTTTAACGAGGCTCCATTCATAGAAAACAAACGGTCGTAAAAATTTATCTACTTCTACGAGCTTCTATTATCTATACGCTCGTAGAAGTGAGGGAGTACTGATGGGGGCTATTTCGCACCCTACATACTACTCGGATCGAATGAAGAAGATAAGATCGATTCGACCAATTCAAACAGATCGGGATCATCTTATTGACCCGGCCGAGTACAGCTCGCTTCGATAGAAGATTATACTCCGGACTCAAGAAGGATATTTGGGCCGAGTCCTATTAGGACTATGTTTCCTTGTAACGCTAGGTTTAGAATTATATAAATACCTAGTTAATCATTGTATTAGAGGACGACGAAAATTCCTGAACTCTTAGAATACAGGATTTAACACTGCTTACAACAGCACAACTCGATAATATTCAATATTATAACAGAGCCTTTTACCTTCATATCGGTGTGTTCTTAGCTTTGTTTTGTGGTTTTACTTCTTGTTCTTGAATATTGCTTTTCTTTGTAACCGATCCATCCAGAATAAAGTAACAGAGCCCTATATAACATATATATAAATATCGAAAACCCCCCGATATTACAAATTTACTGATATTCAATTAACCCGACGAAATCCGGCTAAATCAGTCTCATATGTTAAAGGCCTAAAGTATAATCTGCTAAGCATAAGTCAATTTTGTGACAAAGGATATTCAGTCATCTTCTCAACAGATAAGTGCTACGTTGAACAGATTGGTACAAAGAAGGTAATTTTATCTGGAAGAAGACAAGGAAATATCTACATAGTCGGCTGGGATTCTGTTGACAAGAACTCAAGTGTTTGTTTGGTGGCATCTGCACCAAGTGAAGTGAGTTGGCTATGGCACAAGAGAATGAATCGCTTAAACTTCAAGACCATAAACAGATTAATCAAGAATGATTTGGTAGAAGGGATTCCAAAAGCAGTCATGAGCAAAGACAAGCTCTGTGACGCATGTCAGAAGGGTAAACAAATCAAGTCATCTTTCAAAAGCAAAAAGCATCAATCTTCTGAAAGAATATTGGAGCTACTACATATGGACTTATTTGGACCCATTGATCCAGTCAGCAATGGTGGAAAGAAATACTGCCTAGCTGTTGTGGATGACTATTCAAGATATACTTGGGTGATTTTCATGAAGAAGAAAAGTGAAACCAAGGAACATCTTACCAATCTGATGGAACTGATCCAGAATGAGAAGAGTATCAAAATATTGAAGATCAGATCAGATAGAGGGACAGAGTTTACAAACTCTACTGTTGAAGAGTATTGTAATATCAAAGGAATACATCATGAGTATTCAGCTGCTAGAACCCCTCAACAGAATGGTGTTGCTGAAAGGAGAAACAGAACACTAAAGGAAGCTGTCAGAACCATGATAGCTGAAGCTAAATTGCCTCAAAGATTTTGGGCAGAAGCAACAAATACAGCATGCTTTACCCAAAACAGATGTATGATCAACAAAAATCAGAACAAGACTCCATATGAAGTTTGGAACAACAGAAAACCAAACATTCATTACTTTAAGATTTTTGGTTGTAAATGTTTTGTATTGAATAATGGGAAAAATCACCTTACTGCATTTGCAGAAAAGGCTGATGAAGCTGTCTTTGTAGGATACTCATCTGTTAGTAAGGCTTACAGAGTTTTTAACAAAAGAACATTACTAATAGAAGAATCTATCCATGTAGTATTTGATGAGCCAAGTCAATCTTCTGAAAAGAATCAAAGTGTTAATCAAGATCTGTCTACTGATTTACAGAAGTTAGACATTGGAAGAAATGAAGAATATGTTCCCATCATACTACCTAATCTTGGTTCAGCTGCTAACTCAAGTGCTGTTCAAAATCACAGTGCTGATTGTCTAACAGACGAGTTGCAAACAGCTGACAGACCAGAGACTGTTCAACAGACTGCAAATGTTCAACAGACTACTACTGGAACTCCAACAGTAGTGTTGCAAGATCAAGACAGAGGACAACATCCTGATCTACAACCTGATCTCAGATGGCTCAAGAATCACCCACCTGAGTTAGTGATTGGTGATCCTTTAGATAGAGTGAAAACAAGAAGAGCTGCTGCACAAGATGCTATGTTTGTCACATTTCTATCTCAAATAGAGCCTAAACAAATTGAAGAAGCTCTAAATGATTCCTTCTGGATAGAAGCTATGCAAGAAGAGTTGAATCAATTTGAAAGGAATGAAGTCTGGTACTTAGTTCCTAGACCAAGTCATCAAAGAGTAATTGGCACTAAGTGGGTTTTCAGAAATAAGATGAATGAAGATGGTATTGTTACCAGAAACAAAGCAAGATTAGTGGCCAAAGGTTATTGTCAAGAAGAAGGAATTGACTTTGATGAAACTTTTGCACCAGTAGCAAGACTTGAAGCAATTAGACTGTTTCTAGCCTATGCTGCTTATAAGAACTTCACTGTCTATCAGATGGATGTGAAGTCTGCTTTTCTCAATGGAGAACTGCAAGAGGAAGTGTATGTTGAGCAACCTCCTGGATTTGAAGTCTATCAAGAAGAGGACAAAGTATATCGTCTGAAGAAAGCCCTCTATGGACTGAAACAGGCTCCAAGAGCATGGTATGATACCCTATCTGATTTTCTTTTAATTAAGGGATTTCGAAAAGGTAAGGTAGATAAAACCTTGTTCACAATTGAATGGGAAAATCATATATTACTTGTGCAAATATATGTGGACGATATTATTTTTGGTTCAACTAACCAACAGATGTGTGATAAGTTCTCCAAGCTGATGCAGAATAAGTTTGAAATGAGCATGATGGGTGAACTTAATTATTTTCTTGGATTGCAAGTTAGACAGCTGCCTGATGGAATATTCATCAGCCAAGCAAAATACACAAGAGATCTGTTCAAGAAATTTGGTATGGAAACTAGCTCAACTGCTACAATTCCTATGTCTACAAGTCTTCGTTTGGATAAAGATGAAGATGGCAAATCAGTGGACATAACCAAATATAGAGGCATTATTGGTTCATTGTTGTATCTAACAGCAAGTAGACCTGATATAATGTACTCAGTTGGAGTCTGTGCAAGATTTCAATCAAACCCCAAAGAATCTCATCTCTTAGCTGCCAAGAGGATATTGAAATACATTAAAGGCACTCAAGAATTGGGATTGTGGTATCCTAGAGAATCTGGATTTGAACTTATTGGTTATTCAGATTCAGACCTTGCTGGCTGCAAGATTGACAGAAAGAGCACAACAGGTGCCTGTCAGTTCTTAGGTAGTCGTCTGATCTCATGGATGAGTAAGAAACAGACTTCAGTTTCTATATCTACTGCTGAAGCTGAATATATAGCTGCTGGAGCTTGCTGTGCACAAATACTTTGGTTGAAACATCAACTAGAAGACTACAACATCAAGATCAGTGGAATTCAAATCTACTGTGATAATACAAGTGCAATCTCTCTTACTCAGAATACTACAAGTCATTCAAGGACTAAGCATATTGAGATCAAGCATCACTTCATTAGAGATCATGTGGAAAAAGGCAATGTAATGATTGAGTATGTTCATACAGACAATCAGATTGCTGATATTTTCACTAAACCTTTAAGTGAAGTAAGGTTTTCAACTCTAAGAGCTGAGCTAGGACTACTTAATTTGGAAGCATAAGCTGAGGGGGAACTCATCAGAAGACTGAAGTTCAACAGCTTAGTTGTTCGTTATTATCTTCAAGGATTAACTCGCAACAGACTAGTTAACTTATGAATTCTTAAACTCAGGGGGAACGTGTAAGACTAGCGGTACTTCTGAATTAAAGATGAAATTTGTTAATGTCAGTTAGTTGAAGTTATGTTTTCATCAGAAGACTCAACTATCGAAGATTAAGTTATATTATCTAGCTGGATTGACAAACAGCTGAGGAAGGTTATCAGCTATTGGCATTCTCTGATAACAACTATGTCATCAGGACAGTAGTCCATCAGATAAGTATTTATGTTACTCATCTGATTACTTTAATAAAAGCGAATCTATTTAAAATGTTTTATTCAAAATACGCTTTTATAAGTAACTGTTGGGCGGTACATATTCCCGCTCTTCATTAAATATCTTTTGAATTCGAAAAGTCGTAACTGACGCCGCACGATCAGCACTGACAGAAAAACGGATCTAACGGTTGGCGGATATCACGGAATTCAAGATACCCCAATTCTATAAATCCCCATCTGATCAGTCGTGTAGTTCTTTACGCACTCTAAGCATTCAAAAGTACTTGTGAGAAAATTACCTGCAATTCTCTGCAAATTGCTCTCTGTTTTCCTAACCTTCAACAGATTAACAATGGCCGCTGAAGGTATGTTTCTCGTATATGATTCCTACTACCAATCTGGTACGACACTGATGAAAGAACTTCTGGAGAAGTTCAAATCTGCGAACTTGGTGAATTTTATGGAATATAATGAGGGAGTGATCTGGACTGATCAAGTGATGGAGTACTACAACACAGCAAAAGCTGACTACAACGCACTGGAGATTAAGGCTACAGTGGGAGGTAAATCTATCACTATTACTCCTGCTGTTTTGCACGAGACGTTTGGGCTTCCTAACAGTGGACGACATGACGTCACTGTACTGACGGAAGATAAGCACCAACAATTCTGGGCGATCTGCGCCAAAGAAGGAGAAGTAATGTCTGGAAACATAAGGAAGAGACAACTGAGAGATCAATATCAGCGGATGGCTGATATGGTGTCTAAGCTGATTGAGAACTGCACCTTCTCACTGGATGCTGTTACCATGAAGAGGTTCAGCATCATGGCTGCCATCTACTATGGACTGGAGGTCAACTGGTCAATCATAGTTTGGTATATATTGGCTGATTTCCTTGATGAGAAGAAAGGAAAAGGCCCCTCCACCAACCACAGAATCACACTCAGTTATCTGCTGTCAAAACTGGGCTGTGACACAAAGAATGGAAAAGAGATCCACAAATCCAAGGCATTGTCCAAGTACATGCCTGTTCAAAAGAGAAAGGCTGGAGAGCCTGAAGAAGCTGATGTTGTGGAATCAAAAGAGATTCCTGCCAAAAGGCAGAGGAAACTGGTCAAGACTGCTGATTTAGCTGTTGAGTCCAAAAAGAAGAAGGATGCTGACAAGCCTAAGGAAAAGATTCCTAAGCAGATGGAGAAAGTGACTTCTGCTACTGAAGCCACTAAAATCGTTGAAAACATAATTGCTGATGTCAGGACTGGATCCCCTGCATCACCATCAAGAACTCCATCAGCAGAGAGGCCTGCTGAAGGTATCTCTCAACGAACAAGAAGTCAACAGAGAGATACAGCTACAACCACTTACCGTGAAGGGAGAACCAAGAAGTCTGCTAGAAAGCAGATGACCTTTATAGAAGAAACAATGGACTTGGAGAATGTAGCTAGGGAAGACCCTGAAGCTGCTGAAAGGCCTGCTAAAACAGTTAAGACTGTTGCGACTGACAAAGCTGATGAGCAACAGCCAAGTCAAGTCACACCAACAGCTGAGGTTGCTCAACCTCAAGAAGATCCAGATGTCCAAATCATTTATCCTATTGCTGCTGCTCCCCTATCATCTGCTGGTCCAGCTCCTGCTCCTATTGATAAAGGAAAGAGGAAGATAGTGCTTAAGAGAAAGAAAATCTCTAAAGCAGACAAGAAGGCAAGAGAGGAAGCTGAACAAAGGAAGCAAGATGAAGCTGAGGAAAAGAAGGTTTGAGCTAAGCAAATCTCAAGAAGCAAAGGATGAAGCCAGAAGGCGCATGTCTGAAGCAGAAAGGAAAGCTGCTGAGGATGCTGAAATGGAAATGGTTTTGGAATTGAGCAAAGTTGATGCCTATGGACCTGTCCATGGAGGTGGCATCAAGATTGGAGAAGGCAAAGATGGAGAAGACAAGAAAAAGATACTACTGCCTGCCCCCAAAACCAAGTCAAAGGAAAAGTTTGAAGTTCGAAGAGCCTTTGAAATAGTGTATGCTGATAAGGAGCTGTTCAAGAAGTTTGAGAAGTCCTTGGCATACTATGATCAAAAGATTATGTTGAAGACTATGTTCAACCAAGAAAAGCCAAGGTATATTAGTTGGAGAGACAACAGGCTGAACAGGTCAATGACAGAACTTCAAAGTATGAAGGAGTTGGCTGATGAAGAACGTTGGGTTCTAAACTGGCTGAAAACAAACTCCATTCAAAAGGCCCTTGATCCCAGCTATGTAAGAGATGTCATGCATAGTTATGCAAAAGGCTTTGCATTGGAGGAGGCCAAGAAGATCAAAAGCACCTTGCCTGATAAGAAGAAAAAGTCTGAAGATGCTGAAGAAAGGGCAATTAAATTTGCTGTTATGACCTCCCTGAAGAGATGGGTAAAAATGTCAAAATACCAGCAAGGCTGTTCAAGTGAATTGCCACTACTGCCAAGCATTCAGCAGATAATTTTTGGCAAGGAAGTTAAAGAGTTCAGTGAAGTGCCAAAGGGCAACAATGCTCCTGTTAACCCCTGGATCATTGTGAGGCAAATCAGACAAACAACTTGCTTCAATAATGATGGCACCATCACTAACTTATTTTACGATGATGTCACTGATGAACACAAGGAAGCTGATAAGTCCTTAGCTATTGAGCTGCAAGCTAAGACTTCTGAAGATCATCAGATGACGGATATGGAAGAAGTCCCTGTTCAACAGGCGACTGAAGAGAAGGAAGCTGATGCTGATGCCTCTGCTTCATCAGCTGATCAACATTCATCACTGATGGAAGCAATCCAGATGCTTATGGAAAACCAACTAAAGGAACTGGAAGATAAGCACAAGCAACAGCTAATGAAGGTTAAGGAGGAGCTGAAGGTTGAACTTAAAGCAGAGTTGGCAGAAACCAACAAACTTCAGGTGGAAACTGTTAAAGGATCAACAGAAGAGATCATCAAAAGAGAAATTGACAGTATTCCTATCCCTCAAGACAATTCACTGCAGTTAGTGCACAGTTTGAGAGAGTTGAACAAGAACGTAGAAGATGTGAAGGGTGATGTCAACCACCTTCACACTGCATTAAAAACAGCTGAGCACAAAATTGCTGATTTGACTGCAACCTTCATTCAAGTCAGTAAGGAAGAGAAGGAAATCAATCTAGGGATGTTGCAAGAAGTGGCAAAGGCCTCACAGGAAGTTCAGAATGAACTTGCAACTATCAACCTTAACATTGACTACTTCAATGATCGAACTGACGTCATCAGCACTGATATTCATCATCTAACAGCAAGTCATGACGTTGTTAATCAGAACCTGAAGGCTTTGTGTGCTGGAGTGAAGATTCCAACAGTTGCTCTCAACCCTTCTGTTGCACCTTCTAATATCATCAGAGTTGATGATGACAAAAAGGGGGAAGATAAAAGGGAAGAACCAGCTGAGGAACCAGCTAAGGAATCTGCTGCTGAAGAACCAGCTAAGGAAACTGCTGCTGCAACAACTGAAGCCAAGGAAACTGAAGAAACAGCTGACAAGACTGAAAACCTTGGAAAGGTAGAAGAAGAAGGAAAGATTGAAAAAGAAACTACCAAGTACAAGAACACTGAATCTGCCAGGAAAGCAATGGAGCTCATTAGAGAACAACAACTTAAAGAGAAGATTGAAGCTGCCAAAGCAATCTTCGAAGAGGAAGCTGATGATGAAGAAGATGACGAAGAGTCATCTTATGAGTATGAGGAAGTGCTTGAAGTATCAGATGAAGAAGCTGATAGTTAGAATTTGTAAAATCTTTGTAATCAGTTTACTTTTATCTATTCTTCAGAAATCTCATCTGATGAACTTGTACATGTAATGCTTTTTCAAAATCAATAAAAAGTCAAGTTCAATCCAATATACTTTTTCTATCTCAGAAAATTTTGAGGATTACAATCTTTAGCATAGGTATTTGACAGGTACTTAGCTGAAGTTTTGTCATCATCAAAAAGGGGGAATGATGGGGGCTATTTCGCACCCTACATACTGATCAGATCGAACAGAGATTATAAGACCGGTTCGACCAATTACAAAGGATCGGGATCTTCTTACTGACCCAGCCTGATGCCGCTCGCTCCGAGTAAAGATTACACTCCGGACCCAGGAAGGATAGGTTGGGCCGAGTCCAACTAGGACTATGATTCCTTGTAATACTAGGTTTAGCATAATATAAATACCTAGTTATTCGTTGTATAAGACAACTACGAATTCTCTTAATTCTGAGATTACACAAGAATACATTGATAACAATAGAACTCAATAATATCCATTATTGTTGCAGAACTTTACCTCCATATCATTGCGTTCTTAATTTCGTTAATGGTTTTACTTCTTGCCTTTGATTATTGCTTTTCTTTGTAAACGATCCATCCAGAATAAAGTAACAGAACCCAATATACTGAATAATTCAATATCCAAACCCCCGATATCACAAATTCACTGATATTAAATTAACCCGACGAAAAACGGTTAAATCAGTTGGCGCCCACCGTGGGGCTAGGTTAATTATTCGATCGACATATGGCTCGCCCAAGGAAAAGCGCTCGTATCGGAGCAAGAAGTAACACAACCACCGGTCATGACACATCTGAAGATCCACAGGAGAACGACAATAATAACGTTCCCAACACCGACGAGAATTTACAGAATACCCATCCCCGAGATCATGAACCCCTAGGAGGTCCTCCCGGCACGATACAGGAAGAGCCGGAAGTCCCCGAGATCCCTGCTCCTCTCCCGGGTGCTCAGGAGAAATTACGACAAATAGCGATGCTCGGAGAACGCCCGGACAAAACGATCATGTATCTCAACAAGCTGATAGCCCACCAAGCGAGCACCGCTCGCTACACAGTCCACAACAGGACAATTCGAAACCCTCCGACAACAATCCTCGAAGGAAACGAGGTCACAGAAAAACCCCGGCGAGGCGTAGTAGATCCAGGGAACGAACAATTATCCCTATTGAGGATGATATAGATGATACAATCCCTGATCGACCACGAACGGCTCGACTGACGGAAAGAGAAATTGAAAGGATGGTGCAGGACCGACTTGAACAACGCTTACGGACTATTCAAAATCCGTGGGCCCGAACCACGGAACTCCAGGAAAGCCTTGCGGCCTGTTCTCCCTTCTGCAGGGAAATAAAAGAGGCACAATCGATCGGACAAGTCCCGGGCAGACTACCTCGCTACGATGGAACCACTGACCCGGATGATTATATTTTTAGCTTTACGAACATTATGAATCTATATGCCCACTCCGCCGAATACACTGCCAAGCTAATGGTGACAACATTCGAAGGACTCGCGTTGGATTGGTTTGCCAAACAGCCGGCCAATTCCATATTCAGTTTCCGAGAATTATGCAATAAACTAACACAGCAATTTGCCAGTCTGAAGAGACAAAAACTGCCGATGAGTTACCTAGGAACAATATACCAACAAGAGGGGGAATCCCTAAGAAATTGGTTGGCAAGATTCAACGTAGAGTTACTCAAAATCGACTCTCCGAATATCGATTACATAATTTCTATCCTCTTCGACCTCACTAAAAACAGGCAGTTTGGAAACGCCCTCAGCCGAAAACAACCAAGAACGTTCGCCGACATCATGAGCCTAGCATCTAAGTATATGACTCAAGAAGAGATGAATTCCTTTAAGGATAAAAACAAAAACAAAGTTACGGCTACAGGGTCTAAGCGGCATGATAGGATTCCCGCCCAAAGATCCTTGGATTACGAGCGATCTTCCAAGAGAGGTAACGTTTTCCAGCGACTGGAATACAGCGGAGCCGACCGAGAAAGGCAACCTAATTTCTACCAAAGACCAAGAAACCCTGAACCACCAATCAGAAGCAGAGTGAATCAAGTAGAACACCCAAGATTAAATGCTCCAATCGAAGAAATCTTGGAAGTTCTAGAAAGGAATAATTGGATTCCTGAGGCGAGGAAAATCGCTCAGCCCAGACCAGGGTCTAGAAACTATGATCAATACTGTAAGTACCATAGGGCACATGGGCATCGAACGGAAAATTGTTTTCACCTTAAGAGAGAAGTTGAAAAACTGATCGAGCAAGGAAAACTAGACGAATACATAGAACGAGATAATCGCAAAAGGGAAAGAAGCAGAAGCCCCCGGAACGGAACTCAAAGGAGAAGTTCTCATCGAAGGTCACCAGAACATCGACCTACTCAGGAGTTGAATCACGACCAGATCAATGGAACTATCCACACTATATCCGGGGGGCCTGCGGGTGGAGATAGTCGCAATGCTCGACGAAGAATGGCCAGATCCTTAATTGCAAGTTCTAAATATCCAAATGAAATATGGACGTTAGAAAATAGGCCAACAAATCACGAGCCGATTAGCTTTAACGAAGGCGAAGTACCTAAAAACATTACTTGGGATACGAAAGAAGATAACCCAGATTTCCCTATGGTAGTGTCGTTAGAAATAGCGAATTACAATGTGAAAAGAATCCTAATCGATAATGGAAGCTCAGCAAATATCATCTCCAGGGAGGTTTTAGCACAAATGAACCTCGGACAAATAAACCTACAAAAGGTAGCCACACCGTTAGTAGGCTTTGGAGGGTCCGAGATCATCCCCAGCGGAACAATATCTTTGAGTGTATCGCTCGGAAAGAAGCCACTTCGAACAGTGAAGCTGGTAAAATTCCTAGTGGTAGAAACACCCTTCGCTTATAACGCTATATTAGGGCGACCAGCCCTTAACCTTTTTCGAGCTGTGGTCTCTACCTATCACCAGAAAATAAAATTTCCGACCGATAGCGGCATTGGAGAAATAACGAATGACCACTGTATGGCGTGGGATTGCTACAGCACGTCGCTGACCTTGAGAGAACATCCTAACCCTATTACTCCGAGCAAGAGAAAGATCGAAGACGATCCAATTAGAAATGAGGACGAAATTCCTATTACTGATCGATTAGATAAAAAGGGGAAAGAACCACTAGATTTATCCTTGCAACCCCCAGAACATAAAGATATAATTCTAGTAGAAGGCGACTCGTCCAAAAGGACAAGAATTGGTACAGAATTGAGCAAAGAAGGAGAAGTAATGTTAATCGAATTTCTAAGAAATAACGTGGACGTTTTCGCTTGGAGTGCAAATGACATCGAAGGGATCGATCCTCGAGTAATCAAGCATACCCTAAAAATTGACCCTTCGGCGAAACCCGCCAGACAGAAGAAAAGAAATCATGGACCAGTGAAAGATAAAATCATTAAAGCCGAAGTTGAAAGACTGATGGAAGCAAAACAAATCCGAGAAATACATTTCTCGGAGTGGCTATGTAATGTTGTACTAGTAGCAAAGGGGGATAAAAAGGACAACAAATGGAGGATGTGTAATGATTTCACCGACCTTAACAAGTTATGTCCACGCGACCCTTACCCCCTCCCAAGAATCGACTTATTGGTCGACTCGACTGCTGGCTTTGCGCTGTTCAGCATGATGGACGCCTTCCAAGGCTTTTACCAAATATACATGGACGAGCGCGACCAAGAGAAGACCGCATTCATAACCGAACAGGGAGTATACTGCTTTATAGTAATGCCGTTCGGATTAAGGAACGCTGGGGCTACATACCAAAGATTGGTAAACCTAATGTTCAGGGAGTTAATCGGAGAAATAATGGAGGTCTATGTAGACGACATGTTAGTTAAAAGTATGAATGAAGCAGATTACGTAAAACATCTAGATCGATGTTTCCAAATCTTAAGAAAATATCGTATGAAGTTGAACCCCGCAAAATGCACCTTCGGTGTTAAGTCAGGAAAATTTTTGGGATATTTGGTACACCAGCGAGGAATAGAAGCCAACCCAGAAAAAATTCGAGCCATAACTGAAATGAAACCTCCCAAGACCATCTCTCAAGTGCAAAGCTTGGTTGGGAAAATCGTAGCGTTGAATAGATTTATATCTAAATCGGCGGATAGAAGCTTGCCCTTTTTCCAAACACTTCGAAAAGCGAAAAACTTCGTTTGGACCGAAGAATGTGAACGAGCTTTCGAACAACTCAAAGAATATTTAACATCCCCTCCGATGTTGGCCAAACCGACAGAAGGGGAACCATTGTACTTATACATCTCCATCTCCGATACGGCCGTTAGCTCAGTCCTAATTAAGATAGAGGGTTCAGAGCATAAGCCTGTCTATTATCTCAGCAAGTTATTACAAGGGGCGGAGAAGAATTACTTGGAAATAGAAAAATTCACGCTGGCCTTAGTAGTGGCTGCACGAAAACTCCGACCCTACTTCTTAACCTACAAAATCATCGTCTTGACGAATCAACCGTTAAGACAAATCCTAGCAAAACCAGAAGCCTCCGGACGACTAATCAAATGGGCCATCGAACTCAGCCAGTTCGAGGTAGACTACAAACCGAGGATTGCCATCAAGGCCCAGGTGTTGGCCGATTTTATACTAGAAACACCGACGCAGGCCACTGAATCGTCGAGATGCCACAACAACGATGTTTTGATGATCGAGGATCAAACTTGGTTAATGCATGTCGACGGTGCTTCATACCGAGAAGGGGGAGGCGCCGGAATTAACTTCACTGGACCAAATAAGGAAGATTTGAATTACGCGATAACATTGGACTTCGTCGTAACAAACAATGAAGCCGAATATGAAGCGTTAATCGCAGGAATGGAGATGGCGATAAAAGCCAACATAAAGAGTCTTAAGGTACTAACTGATTCGGAATTAGTACAAAGACAAATAGAAGGCCTATACGAGGCTAAAGAGTTCAATATGATCAAATACCTCGCCAAAGTGAAATCTCTAGCTGGGAAATTTGAAAGCTTCAGTATCCAGAACATCCCACGTTCGGAAAATAAATGGGCCGATCAGCTATCAAAATTCACAGGATCCCATGACGGAAAGACCGAACGGGTGATTAACTGGTTGATATCTAATACACCAGCAATCGATATCGATGAAATACCGATAATCGATATAATGGAAATCGAAGAAGCCGAAGAAAACTGGATGAACCCAATGAAAGACTATCTTCAAGATGGAAAACTACCATCTGATCAGAATGAAGCTCGGAAAATAAAATATCGAGCCCCAAAGTATACACTTATAGAAGGAAAACTCTACAGACGATCAGTATCGGGAATTCTCCTGAGATGCATCCCTGAATCACAAACCATGGATATACTGCGAGAAATACATGAAGGAGACGCAGGAAATCACAGTGGATCGAGGGCATTGGCCTTAAAATGTCTCAGAACAGGTTACTATTGGCCAACCATCAATAAAGATGCCGCTCAATATGTCCAAGAATGTCATCACTGCCAGATTCATGCTAACATATGCCATCGACCAGCAGAAAATATGCACCCTATCCCGATTTGTTGGCCATTCGATCAATGGGGAATGGACATCGTGGGACCTTTCCCAACAGCTAGATCAAAGAAATCCTATGTCCTGTTCGCTGTAGAATACTTTAGCAAATGGATAGAATGCGTCGCCCTCGCACGAATAACCCAATTCCAAGTTATTAACTTCCTCTGGAAATTCATAGTATGTCGATTCGGCATCCCAAGGGTCCTTATCTCCGATAATGGAACTCAATTCGCGGGAAAACAGATAATAGAATGGTGTACAAGACTCGGAATTCAACAAAATTTTACCTCAGTAGGACATCCTCGAGCAAATGGACAAACTGAAGTAGCAAACCGAGAGATAATAAAATCTTTGGAAAAAAGGTTAGGAGCCGCCAAAGGAAAATGGCTCGATGAGCTACCAGGAGTTTTGTGGGCTAATCGAACTACGGTAAGAAATTCAACTGGGGAAACCCCATTCAGCTTGATGTATGGGTCGGAAGCTGTTATCCCTGTGGAAACTTTAATTCCAACTCCAAGAATAGAGATGTTCAATAAAGAAGAAAATGAAAAGGCGAGGGAAAATGACGTTGATTTAACAGAAGCCTTAAGAGATAAAGCTGCTGTACGCCTACAAACCACTAAGGCAAATATGGAGAAAGCATACAATCAAAAAGTACGCGTCCGAACCTTCAAAGAAGGAGACTTGGTTTTGAAAAAGGTAGAAGTATCCAAGCATGTGGGAAAGTTACAACAAAATTGGGATGGACCTTACATCGTCATTGGCGTAGGAAAGAAAGGTTCATACAAAATTGCACACATGGATGGGACAGCCTTACCAAGAACCTGGAACGCAGTCAACCTTAGGAAATACTATGGTAAATAAATTTTAGCAGATTATACTGCATTGTTTTATTTTTACTTTATCAAGTTTTAATCCTTGTAACGAAGGCCCTAGCCTAGAGTTCAAATAGTAAAAATTTTAGCATTTTCTATACATCGATTATTTCGATTAACGCTCTGTGGAATTACACTAGCATATTGATAAATATTAGAACGAAACGAGTCGAGTATACATTGATCCGCTCAATAAACACTCCTCGATCTATATCAACAGCAACAAAGACTTTTTGGTGATAAACCTAAGTCTGAATTATAAATGAGTCGAGTATACATTGATCCGCTCAATAAACACTCCTCATCCCGACGACAAAAACGAGTTGAGTAAAACATCGATCCGCTCGATAAAAACTCCTCGACAAATATATTCAACGATCAAAAAGACTTTTGGTACGAAAAACCTAAGTCTAAATTAAAACGAGTCGAGTATACATTGATCCGCTCAATAAAAACTCCTCGTTCAATTTTATTAACGAAAAAACTTCAGGTGCGAAAAACCTAAGTCTAAACAAAACGAGTTGAGTAAACATCGATCCGCTCGATAAAAACTCCTCGATATATCTATGATGATTAAAAGACTTCAGGTATTAAAACCTAAGTCCAAACAAAACGAGTTGAGTAAACATCGATCCGCTCGATAAAAACTCCTCGATATATCTATAATGATTAAAAGACTTCAGGTATTAAAAACCTAAGTCTGAACAAAACGAGTTGAGTAAACATCGATCCGCTCGATAAAAACTCCTCGATATATCTATAATGATTAAAAGACTTCAGGTATTAAAAACCTAAGTCCGAACAAAACGAGTTGAGTAAACATCGATCCGCTCGATAAAAACTCCTCGATATATCTATGATGATTAAAAGACTTCAGGTATTAAAACCTAAGTCCAAACAAAACGAGTTGAGTAAACATCGATCCGCTCGATAAAAACTCCTCGATATATCTATGATGATTAAAAGACTTCAGGTATTAAAACCTAAGTCCAAACAAAACGAGTTGAGTAAACATCGATCCGCTCGATAAAAACTCCTCGATATATCTATAATGATTAAAAGACTTCAGGTACTAAAAACCTAAGTCTAAACAAAACGAGTTGAGTAAACATCGATCCGCTCGATAAAAACTCCTCGATATATGTTCAACGATCAAAGAGATTTTTGGGTTAAAAACCTAAGTCTAAACAAAACGAGTTGAGTAAATATTGATCCGCTCAATAAAAACTCCTCGATTAATTACAACGACAAAGAAGGATTTTGTTATGAAATCCTAAGTCTAAATTATAGCAAGATTGAGTACACATTGATACGCTCAATAAAAACTCCTCGATCTACTCCTAACGATCTAAATAAGATCCGCTGATACTCCTAAAGTTTTGAAAGGTAAATCAAGTATGAATTCATCTGCTCGGAAATTACTCCTCGTAAATAAAATTATCAAACGACAAAGAAGATGCAAGAAATAAATAATATTTTATTCATCAAATCAATTACATACAAATATTCTACGTTACAAAAATCTGCTTGCTATCTAAAGATCGTTACAATGATCTAGTTAAATTGATCCTACGGGATCGACTATCTTCACGACAATGTCCACGGAAACACCAATCTCCTCCCTAGTACCTCATCGATCATAATAAACCACCTAAGAAGCATGCTGCTCAGGATGGTCGACTTCTTTGGTTCGATGGCCAGGCTCTGAAGATCGGTATGTTCCTCCAGGTGAAATGAGCATTACCAACCAGATAACCAGCAGTACTCAATTCACCCACAAAAGATACTGCTTTTACATTATCTATAAAACATTTTACTCTGAAGCAGCATCTCTTCAGGACCGCCGTGAAACGGTAACTTTACCGGCCACCCCGGTGGTCTATCAATCCGGAAGTAACCTCCAAGGACGAGGATGGCCGGCAAGGTACGAACCCTCCATGTGCAGACGGAAACCACGGACCTCTAATGTGATGAAGACTAAGGCAGAGATCTCATGGGATCCGTCGATACAAGGAAGGGCTGACATGGGACCCGTCAATACAAGACTGGGGACAATTTCTTTACTGCGAACGAACAAATCACGATAATGTGACTTCTTGAACATTATGGGATCTGAAGGCAAAATGAAATCTAAGGAAACCGAGATACCCATTGTTATGAATGGAAAATAAGGAAACTGCCTACTTATTTATAGGCGCCCGTGAGAATGATCCTACGGACGATAGGAGTTTAATCAAGGGATGAGAACGCGACCCTTTGACTTCCCGAATTAAATGCAAGTAAGTTGGAACGGCGCCCGTCTGATCGACTCAACTGATCGACGACAAACAAATCTACAGATCGAAGCGATCAACAAAATAATCCAAGAAAACTTAAAGAAGTTCAAAGACCAAAACGATCTGCACGATCATATATGAGGGTCGCCTAATAGAAAATATTAAGAACTCCTCAACGAAGGCATGCAAAGTTGGACCGTTGAAAGAGGATAATTGCTTAAAAACGACCAGAGCCTCCACCATATGGGGGTCGTAACTGCCTCATACATCATAGGGGGACTACTAAGTTGGCTATACAAGAATTCCATTTAGAATCCAAGAAATCTGACATCGAAATCAGGAGAATAGCCCTCCCTATTCGAAACTATAAGGCCGTCACTGCCTAATTTTCCAAAGAATTGCTGAAGGAGGTCTGAACGGGTCAGATCTGGCCAGGACTGTTACATTTTCCAATTCCTCCCATATCAAGAGTATGATATACTGGCTAGGGATATGTATAGTTGAAAAGCTAATAATGGAAGACATGGATAGGTGAAAAGCACCTAAAGGAAAATTTCTCTCTGAGGAAAAGAAGAACTGAAATTCAACGGGAGGAACAATAACCTCCTTATATAAGATATATGTCATATAAGGACAAATTTATAAGGCATGAATCGAGCATCGACCAGACAGCTAAGGGTTTACACAACGACGATCGGCTGGATCGATCAACAAAGATTAAATATGCGAAGCAAATATTATACCGTTCAGTTATCTTACAAGCGACCAAAGCAAGATCAAGCTTACTTTCTCCATACTCAAATCTCTCCGCAGAAATAAAAATTCAGATAAGTAAAACTAATCTTTGTCAATTACTACATGATGGTATATTTGTGCGTAGCAATTACATATATGAAAAAGATATATCATTAGAATCAAGGCAAGAATCTGCCTACAGAAGAGATCATAATATTTCCATTTTAGTACTTCTCCCATTACAAAATTTCAGCCCAAACGAATGCGCAAATGTTGGGCGACAAAAAAAAAAAAAAAAAAAAAAAAAAAAAAGAGACAGTCCAAGGTCTGCCAGATCGAATAAAGATCATTGAGAAGAATCGCCAGAGGGGCGACCAGCAGAAACAGGCCTCCGAGGAGTTAGGTTACCAGCAAACGCCATCAACTCCTCCTGGCGCTTAAGATAACCGGCATCATAACCATCATCATATGCCTGTTGACGAGATCCCTCTGCCGACGCGGCAGCCTGAACTAGGTCGCCTTTCTCTTTCTCAAGAATAACTTTGTCAGCCTCTAACTTTTGGAGATCATCTTTAGCAAGTTGCAGCTGCAGCTCCAAACCCCTGGTTTTAGCTTTCTCCGACTCCAGCTGACCTTGAAGAGCTCTCCGACTATTCCACAGTTCATCATTTTGCACACCCAGCTGGAGTGCAAAATACTTGCCCTAAAAACAGAAAGAGTAAGAAAAACCACTGTACAACAAAGAATTCAAAACAAAGAACAAAAATGTCTACCTGCTCACATATCTTCACCAAAGATTGAACAAGGCGAACATTGGAAGTACCTTCGAGCTTCCTCAATTCGCCGGGCAAAATAGTACTCATACCTAAGTCCCAAGACAAAGCATCAGGTTCAACAGAACCAGGCAGCTCGCTTGTCAAAGGGACACCGTCGGAACGTGGAGTCTCCGACAAAAGAATGTCATTAACCTGCATAAGCACACAGCGATCATCTAACGGACGAGGGGAATCCCGCTCGTTGGGACTAACAGAGGTCTCTTTGCCGGAAGCAGATATAACGGTCCGACGACCTGACCTCGACCCAGATCGACCCCCAGAAGGTCCCCCAGACTCAAAAGAAGCAGTCGTTACAGTGGTATCATGAAATAGATATTCAGGACCATATTGCGAAATAGACTGCGTTATGGAAGGATTGACAGAAAAACCATCACCGACTTGCCCCTCACTAACTAGCAGGGCAGTAGAAGTAGAAAAAGTAAGGGAACTAACAAAATCCCCTCCATGAGATCCATACTCGTAAGAAGAAAAACCTGAAGAAACAGGTATGTCGTAAACCGGTTCCATGTTGGATGGATCTCCGAAAGCTAATCGACCTGGGGAAGACCTATTACCTCCCGCGGGGGTAGAAGAAAAGTTTGGTTGGAGGAGCGACGAACTAACTTCTGATAAAGGTTGGGACGTGGTAATAGGAGTATCGATCATCGAGCTACTAACTGAGGACGAACGAGGAGGCTCCATCGAAGGCCCTTCTCTTCGAAATTTCTTTGATCTATTATCCCTAGCGCCCTCACGAGAAGGTCGCTTCGAAGTATTACCGAAAAGGTTACTCATGATCGGATTACGGAAAAATATAAATTAATATCGAGGAAGTTTATCGACTAGCTCAAGAAAGAGTATTATGTTAAGAGAGGAGTATAGCAGTAAAAAAGACAAGTCAAATTTTACCTCTCGTATTTATACTGCACGAAAAGACGCGACTAACCCGAAGAAAGGGCGCGAAACAGGAAAACTGACCTTGGAGCAAACGCTAGAATTTGAAAAGACACATACATAATGATTACGGCAAATTAAATGACTTGTCTGAATCATTACAGCGAATGTGAAAGGACACGACTGTCTGAATAAGAAACGTTTAGTGTACAAAGTAGGGAAAGCTAAGCTACAATTTAACCTACAAGCGGATAATTACAAAGATTATTTCAAAAATAAATCACTACTTTAAGAAGCCTGGTCGCTATCCGAAATCTTCTGCTCACTATTGACGACCTCAGTCATGCCTATATCGTCTTCGTCTTCTTCTTCATCTACTGGATCGATGAAAGTATTATCGAGCTCATCGTTAACATCAGAAGGAGGAATCGGCAATGGATTTCCAAATTCCTCGACAAGATGAGCCAGAGGAAAACCTTGATATTCGACATCTGGAACCTCAGAAGAAGAATAAAGCTCGCCATAACGGTTCAACCGGATATGAGCTGCCTTAAAATACTCCTTCCGACGATCCTCGATCATCTCCAAAGCGACCAGTTGATGAATCGATTTTTTAAAGGTATTCTCAAGAAGAGGACCGACCATCCGGTACACCAACGCCATATGAACAGGAGAGTTGAGGAATTCTCGAACTACTTGTTCGTCGGATTTCCTAACATATCGATCTCTTTGCCTAAGTGGGACGTCGTTTTCATAGTCCTCTAAAGAAGTTTCAAGGCTTGACACTTGAGATTCAAGCTCACTAATCCGAGTCGTGCTCTGCAACTGCAATTCTTCTAATTTTCTTGCCATTTGATTGGTTTGTTCCTGAGCGCGAGAAACCTCTATCGCTCTATCTAGCATTTCTTGGTCTTCGGTCCCGGCAGCACGAGTCTCTACGACAGGAATAGAGGAAGATGTTGAGGGACCAACTTCTGAACCAGAAGACTTGTGAAGTAAAGCTTTATACTTCTCTTCAAGGAAATCGCACTGTTGTTTCCAAAGAGAATTTTCATAGGCGTATGATGTCAGACAGGTGTTGACCTGAAATAACGAAAGGGTCAGAAAGAAACAAGTTAGCAAATTGAGAAAATCTTAAAAGATCACTTCATCAAAATAATAGAAAGAAAAAGGATCTCACCTTTTCAGCATAGAGAGAAGCTCGCTGGAATTTCTCCAAAGGATCCTTATGAAGAAGCTTATTAAGATCGCGAGTATGAACGCCAGATAAAAGAATACGGGTCGCCTTATCGACCGCATTCTCGTTATTATCATGAATAAGAGAATCCTTCTCGGAATAACCAGCGGCCCTCCTTCCCTCTAAATGATCCTCGATCATTTCGACCAGAGTAGGATTTGGATGTTTATCCCCGAGTAAAGAAAGGTCGTCACCAGAACGTCCATAGTAACTCCTCTTTCTATCAACTGGATTATTAGTGGGATGAGGCATCGACCAGCTACGACATCCTCGAATACCCAAAGATGTTCTAAGATGAAGCGGAGGATAACCGGATCCCATGCCCTGACGAATAGGGGACTCGCGTGGAGAATCCGGAGATTCCTCTCTATTCTCCTCGGATTCGTGACCCAATTCCAATTTCCTCTTTCGAGACGCCCTCTGCTCGATAGGATTATTCTCCACTGACTTGGAAGATTTCGACAGCACCATTTTTCCCTTCGAAGAGTGTCGGGAGCTTTCTACCATATGAGCTGAGAAAGAAACAAAATAAAGTTAGTTTCTCCATATAAAAAGTATAGTGACAATACTAAAGATCAAATAAAATGCTAACCTAGAGGCTCAGATGATGAACTGATGGGAAAATTATGGACGCTTAACCCCGCTTTACGAAGAAAAGATTCCCCAATCAGAAGAGCGCTTTGATATTTGTTTGTACGCATCTCGGGAATCTCAGTGATAAACTGTACATCGTCAGGAACAAGTTCACCAGTCGGTGAGCGACCTCCGGGAATCCACCTGGAACCATGATCCCACGAGAAAGGCGTGATCGAACCATCCGCCAAACGGAGATTAGGCGGAGGACGAACAAAGAAGAAATGAGATTTCCAAGAAGGATTACTAGAAACCGGAGCATCAAAGATTGCTCGGCTGGGCCGCTGACTAGCGAAGAAGTATCCACGGTTTGAAGAACTAGAAATATTAAAACGAAAAAGTTGCGTAAAATTACGGAAAGAAGGTTTAAATCCCTTTGCAATCATCAGAACGGAAAAACAAACCACAAAAGCAACAGAATTTGGAACCAGTTGTGTCAAGCACACGCTGAAAGTTTTTAGAACTTCCAGAAAAAGGGGAGATAAAGGAAGACGCAGTCCGCTATTAAAGTGAGCCGTGTAAAAGGCTCGACATCCCTCCGGTGGAGAAGTAACCCTATCAGTAGGGGATGGAAGAATCATTTCAGAACCTTCCGGAAAATATTTGGTATAGTTATTCACGACTTCAGGGAACGTTTCCTCTGTATATGCGCAAGCTACATCCTCAATTGGTTCAGAAATCTGAGGAACAGTACCTTTGCCCTTTTTGGCTCGGGCGGCTACATCCGCATCGGAAAGGATTCGTACCTTGTAAGTATCTTCTACAGGGATAACAAGGTCAGATACCGTAGTCTGTTCACCCAGAGGATTAGAATGTAACTCCTCCTCGTTATCGGGGGCAATGATCTCTCTAGGAGAAGAAGAAGATCTTCTAACGGAAGCCATCTATATTCTAGTTCTCGGAAGAAGAAGGTCGATGAAAGGAAAATTTTATACGACGAACGACCAAACTAGAAAATGACTGCGATCTAAAAGCAAATATAAAAGAGAAATGGCAAACTCGAAAGTCACCTATTTATAAGGAAATGAGAAAAGACGTTTCGAACTTATCACAGCTACTCAAATTCCCGCCAAAAACAGAAGGATACAAAAAGCCTCCTGAATAGACGCGTGGCGATCCACGATTAGACAGAAGAAACGACTATCTATGATACGTAGCACTCTTTTCCTTACTTAAGATTTTTTCCCACTGGGTTTTTTCTTAAGTAAGGTTTTTAACGAGGCTCCGTTCATAGAAAAGAAACAGTCGATCAGATTTATCTACTTCTACGAGCTCCTATTATCTATACGCTCGAAGAAGTGAGGGAGTACTGATGGGGGCTATTTCGCACCCTACATACTGATCAGATCGAACAGAGATTATAAGACCGGTTCGACCAATTACAAAGGATCGGGATCTTCTTACTGACCCAGCCTGATGCCGCTCGCTCCGAGTAAAGATTACACTCCGGACCCAGGAAGGATAGGTTGGGCCGAGTCCAACTAGGACTATGATTCCTTGTAATACTAGGTTTAGCATAATATAAATACCTAGTTATTCGTTGTATAAGACAACTACGAATTCTCTTAATTCTGAGATTACACAAGAATACATTGATAACAATAGAACTCAATAATATCCATTATTGTTGCAGAACTTTACCTCCATATCATTGCGTTCTTAATTTCGTTAATGGTTTTACTTCTTGCCTTTGATTATTGCTTTTCTTTGTAAACGATCCATCCAGAATAAAGTAACAGAACCCAATATACTGAATAATTCAATATCCAAACCCCCGATATCACAAATTCACTGATATTAAATTAACCCGACGAAAAACGGTTAAATCAGGGAAATTGTTGGATAAGGATGAAGATGAAGGCACTGAAGACAAATTTAGAAGAGAGGTTTTGATGCATTCCAAAACTTCAAGATTGGCTAAGTATGGAGTAACTTAGCTGATGATCCCTTTGGAAGGAATTTTGACTAAGTAAAGAAGACATCAGAAGAGTCAAAGTTTCAAGGTCCAAGACTTCTGATCTGCTGAAGGAAAAGTATCAGACTGATGAAGATCAGCCGACTCAAGTCAGATTTGTTCAAATTTGAGATCAGCCGAGTTCACCATCAGACGTGTATTTTCGTCAGCCAAGTGGAAAGGATCATAAAGTCTTCCCAACGGTAGTAAATGCCCCTTGGTGTAATAAATGCTGAAGTACAAGGTTATTAAAGACAAATGATTGAAGAATCGCTTAGCATCAGCCGAGTGCATTTAATGCTGCCTGCAGAATAGTACTATTTACAGTACGGACAGACTGCAAAAGAGCCGTTCGCGGAAATTAAGGACCAGTACTCGAGGAATTTGAATCCTGTCTCTCTTCAACGGACACTTTTCAATCCTAAGTATAAATAGTTGAAAGAGACGAAGAAGAAAGTAGCAACACAATCTCTGAGAAATTTTCGAAGCAAAATTCTTTAAGTCTCAAGAACAGCTCACTCATCAGCTGAGTCATTTGTTGACGAAAGCAGAGTTGAAGAATCAAGAAAAATACATCTTCTGAGTGATTTTGTAAACAAGAGTGTTGTGCGGAGTTGTGATCCATCTTTGTGAGTGATCAAACTTCAGAGAATAGGTTTTCTGTGTGATTTCCTATTGCGAACTTGTGGTCATTTCATTTGTTGTTCGACGCAAGCAGAGTATACTGTAAACTTTGTGATTATAGTATAACCCAGAATCTAAGTGATCTGGAAGAGTGGACTAAAGGATTTTTATCCATATAACCACTATAAAAATTACTTGTGTTTTTACATTGCTTTTCAAACTTGCATATTTACTGATTACTTAAAAACACATTAAGTTAACTGTTTGAAAAAGAACTCAAAGGAGTTTACAAAACTGGGGAAACATTTTTCAAACTGCTAAGATTACTTGTGAAAAACACTTTGAAAATCCGCTGCAAGTACTCTAAGTGTTAAAACTGATTTTAACAAAATCAGCTAAGTAATAATCAGACGAGTGGTCAACAAAACTGTTCAAAGATTTGTTCGCGAACAGAATTGTAACTAACTAATCTGATCAGCTTAGTCTGTTCAGTTGAGTGAAAGTTTCAGAGTTAAAATTAGAAGAAATTTTTAAAGAGGTTTATTCACCCCCCCCTCTAAACCTCTTCTGACCACTTGGGACCAACAGAAGTTATGTTTTCAACAAAAGATTAAAGTCTTGAAGATTGAAGATTTATTATCTAGCTGGATTGACAAACAGTCGAGGAAGGTTATCAGCTATTGGTTTTCACTGATAACAGCTTTGTCACCAGGACAGTAGTCCATCAGATAAGTATTTATTTTACTCGTCTGATCACCTATGTAAAAGCTTACTGCCTAAAATGTTTTATTTTAAAAACACGCTTTTACAAGTGATAAAAGAGCGGTACATTTTCCCTCTCCTCATTTAATGCGATTTGAATTTGAAAGGTCATAACTGACGCCGCACGATCAGAACTGACAAGAAACGGATCTAACGGTTAGTGGTATCACGAAAACCGAAATACCCTAACTCTATAAATCCATATCTGATCAGCTCAGTAGATCTTTACGCACCCAAATAATTCAAAGAGCACTTGTGAGAAATTACTAGCAATTTTCTGCAAAATTCTTCTTGTTTCTCTAACTTCAAACAGATTCGAGATGGCTGCTGAAGGTATGTACTTGGCCGATGATTCATACTACCAATCTGGTACCGATTTGATGAAGGAGTTGCTGGAGAAGTTCAAATCGGCTTCACTGGTAAATTTTATGGAGTATCACGAAGGGCTGATCTGGACTGACAAAGTATTGGAATACTACCGAACTGCTACTGTTGATTTCAGCACTCAGGAAATCAAGGCTATTGTCGGAGGTAAATCCATTATTATTACCCCCACCCTTCTTCACGAGACTTTTGGGCTTCCGAACAAAGGACGACATGATGTCACTGTTCTGACGGAGGAGAAGCACCAACAATTCTGGACAATCTGTGCCAAGGAAGGAGAGATGTTGTCTGGCAACATCAAGAAGAGATAGTTGAAGGACGAGTATCAGCGGATGGCTGATATGGTCTCAAAGCTGATTGAGAATTGTACGTTTTCTCTGGATGCTGTTACTATGAAAAGGTTCAGCATCATGGCTGCTATCTACTACGGATTGGAAGTCAACTGGTCTGTAGTAATTTGGTACATTTTGGCTAACTTCCATGAGCAAAAGAAGGGCAAGGGTCCCCAGACCAATCACAGAATCACACTGAGTTACCTGCTATTCAAAATGGGATGTGAGGTCACAAATGGTAAGGAGATTCATACTGCAAAGGCAATGTCCAAATACTTGCCTGTTACAAAAAGAAAAGCTGAAGAAGCTGATGTAGAAGAGGAATCTGAGGAACCAAGGGCGGTTCCTGCCAAGAGGCAGAGAAAACTTGGTAAAACAGCTGAGCTTGCTACTGCAACTCAAAAGAAAAAGGCTGCTTACGAGCCTAAGGAGAAAACTCCAAAGAAGCCGAAGAAGGTGGATGATGCTGAAGTTGATAAGATCATTGATCTAACCACCGCTGATGTCAGGAACATGTCCCCTACATCATTTTCTAGAACCCCATCTGCTGAAGTGCCTGATGAGAATGTCTCTCACAGGACCAGAAGTCAAATAAGGGATACTGCTGCTTCCAGACCTACTCAAGGAAGAACAAAGAATACAGCAAGAAAACAAATGAATTTTGTGGAAGAGTCCACTAAGCTGGTGGACTTAGTAAGAGAAAGTCCTCAAACAGCAGATAGGCCTGTTGGAGCTGAAGAAGCTTCTGTTTCTGAACAGACTGATGCGCAACAGATTACTCAAGCAAAGCCAACAGTTGAGGTTGCTAAACCTTAGGATGATCCTGATGTGATGATCATCCATCCCATTGCAGCTGCACCTCTTGCATTTGCTACTCCTCAACCTGCTCCAGCTGACAAGGGAAATAAAAAGATTCTGATCAAGAGGAAAAAGATCTCTGCAGCTGATAAGAAGAAAAGGGAGGAAGCTGAGCAGAGAAAAAGAGATGAGTTGGAAGAACAGAAGGCATTAGAACTAAGCAAGATTCAGGAAGCTAAGGATGCTGAAATAAGGAAAATGTTTGAAGCTGAAAGAAAGGCAACTGAAGACGCTGAGGTTGCTATGGTCATTGAGCTAAGTAAAACTGATGCTCATGGACCACTTCATGCTGGAGGCATCAAAATTGATGAAGAAGATGAAGACAAACCAAAGAAGCCTAAGATGCTTGCTGGAGAGGTCAAGCCAAAGGCTAAGTATGAAGTAAGAAGAGCTTTTGACATCATCTATGCTGATAAATATCTCTTCAAAAGGTTTGAAAAGACCATGGCTTATTATGATCAGAAGTTGATGCTGAAGACTCTGGTCACCCACGAGAAGCCTAGATACATGAAATGGAGGGATTATAGGCTGGACAGATCTGTTGCAGAGCTTCAGAGTTGGAAGGAGTTAGCTGATGAAGAAAAATGGGTTCTGAATTGGCTAAGGACTGACTCTATTCAAAAAACCTTGGATCCTCACTTTGTAAGGGATGCTATACATCAATACGCTAAGGATTATGCCATGGAGGAAGCCAAGATCATTCAAAACACGTTGCCACCAAAGAGAAGAAAATTTGATGATGCTATTGAGAGAGCAATCAACATAGCTGTTATGACCGCCTTGAAGAGATGGGCAGAAAGGTCAAGGTATCAGCAAGGATCTTCAAGTGAATTGCCTCAGCTGCCAAGCATTCAACAGATTACATTTGGCAAGGAAGTCAAAGATTACTATGAAGTGCCTAAGGGAAAGCTTGCTTTTCAAAATCCATGGATTATTGTGTGACAAATCCGTCAAATAACATCCTTTAATGATGATGGCAAAATCACTAGTTTAATCTATGACGATGTAACTGATCAGCACGAAGCTGCTGATGAACCCTTAGCAATTGAGTGGAATGCTAAGGAATCAAGAGCTGATTAGGAGACATAATTGAAAGATGCCCCTGTCCACCAGGAGGATGAAGGAAGGGAAGCTGCTGATTCTGCTTCATCAAGTGATCTACATTCATCACTGATGGAAGCTTTCCAGTTATTAATGGAAAATTCAATGAAGGAACTGGAAGAGAAGAACAACATGCAAATGAAGAAGTTGCAACAAGAGTTGGCAGAGTCCAACAGATTACAGTTGGAAAGCATGGAACTCCTTACTGCAAGAACTATCAGGAATGCCATTGATAGTTTTCCCATGCCAGAAGATTAATCCAAGCAGTTGCTGCAAGGTTTTGTTGATGTGAGCAGAAATGTAGAAGATGTGAAGGCTGATGTCAATCACCTTCATGATGCTTTAAAAAGAGTTGAACACAACATAGCTGATCTAACTGCTAACTTTATCAAAGTCAGTGAAGAAGAAAAAGCTGTCAATGTTTGTTTGTTGCAGGGGGTTCATCAAGCTGGAACGGTTATACAGAAAGAACTTACCACTATGCAACTTAACATTTATTGTTTTAATGACCAGACTGACAACATCAGCACCACTCTCACTCATCTTACTGCAAGTCATGATGTAGTTAATCAGAACTTGAAGGCTATGTGTGCTGCTATGATGATTCAATCTGCTGCACTCAATCCTCCTATCAGACCTACCAGTGTCACCATTTCTGATGATGACAAAAAGGGGGAAGAGAAGAAGGAAGAGGAAAAAGTGAAGGAAGCTGCTGACACTCAACCTGAAAAGATTGAAGAAGCTCCCGAAGGGATTAAAGCTGCTGAAGAAATTGGAAAGGTAGATAGCAAAGAAAAGTCTGAAGAAGAGACCAAGGAAAAAGCCAAATCTGATGAGGAAATGGCTGCAACCAAGGATTCTGCTGAAGATCAAACAGAGCCATTTACCAAGTACAAAAATACTGAATCAGCTAAGAAAGCAATGGAAGAGCTGAAGGAGCAGCAAATCAAAGAAAAGATGGAAGCTACTAGGTCAAATCTTCTTTTGGATGAGGATGCTGATGAAGATGAAGAGGAAGAAGAAGATGATGAAGAATCATCTTATGAATAAAAAGAAGTGCTGGAAGGAACTGATGAAGAAGTTGATAGTTAGCATAGACAAATCTATTTGTAATCACTTTACTTTATCTATCTTTCAGACATCTCATCTGATCAGAAACTGTAACTTGTACTCATCTATCAGATTATCAATAAAAGTTCAAGTTTCTGTTTCCAACATATATTTTCTATCTCAAAAAATTTTGAAGGTCACAAACTTTAGCATAGGTAAAACAGGTACTTAGCTGAAGTTTTGTCATCATCAAAAAGGGGGAAATTGTTGGATAAGGATAAAGATGAAGAAGCACTGAAGACAATAAGTAAAGGGAGGTTTTGATGAATTCAAAAACTTCAAATCTGCTAAGTATAAATTAACTTAGCCGATATCCCTTTGAAGAATTTTTTGACTAAGTAAAGAAGATATCAGAAGAGTCAAAATTCAAGGTCCAGGGCTACTGATCTGCTGAAGGAAAGAAATCAGACTGGTGAAGATCAGCCGACTCAAAACAGATTTGTTCAAGTTTGAGATCAGCTTAGTTCGCCATCAGACTTGTACTTTCGTCAGCCAAGTGGAAAATATCAAGAAGCCATCCCAACGGTAATAAATGCCCCTGGAAGTAATAAATGCTGAAGTACAAGGCTATTAAAGACAAATGATTGAAGAAATGCTTCGCATCAGCTTGGTGCATTTAATGCTGTCTGCAGAAAAGTACTGTTGACAGTACGGACAGACTGCAGAGAGCCGTTCGCGGAAATTAAGGACCAGTACCCGAGGTTTTTGAATCTTGTATCACTTCAACGGATATTTTTCAAACCTGCGAGTATAAATAGCTATAGAGACGAAGAGAAGAATAACAACACAATCTCTGAGAAGAAATCCGAAGCAGAATCTCTTAAGTCTCAAGAACAGCTCACTCATCAGCTCTTTCATTTGTTGACTGAAGCTGAAGTTGAAGATCGAAGAAAAACACATTTTTCTGAGTGAAATCTGTTAGAGTGTTGTGAGGAGTAAATATCCGTCTTTGTGAGTGATATTACTTCGGAGAGTAGGAGTTTCTTTGTGATTTCCTGCTGCGAACTTGTGGCTTATTATTTGTTGTAAAGCACAAGCAGAGTGTACTAATTACTTTGTTTTCTTAGTATAACCCAAGATCTGTGTGACTTGGAAGAGTGGATTAAAGGATATTTATATCCATATAACCACTATAAAAATCTGTGTTTTTACTTGCATTTGTACTTGCACATTTTCAGTTGCATAAAAACACTTTGGTTTAACTGTTTGAAAAGTTTTAAAAGGAAAGGAGTTTTATAAAACTGGGGATCAAACTTTCAAACTTCTCAGTTTACTTGTGAAAAACACTTTACAAATCCGCTACAAGTACTCTAAGTATTGAACTGATTTTAACAAAATCAGCTAAGTAATTATCAGATTAGTGGTCAACAAAGCTGTTCAAAGATTTGTTCGCGATCAACCTTGAGAAATTACTGTTAGATAACAGCTTAGTCTGTTTGAGTTAGAACAAAAATTTTAAAGTTAAAAATTGTCAAAATGTTTAGAGATCTATTCACCGCCCCCTCTAGACCTCATCTGACCACTTGGGACCAACATAGCTCTTTGTAAAAATATGTATAGATCATGTTTCTAAAATATGCAAACAATTAAAACACATTCCGACCCAACATCAAAGATTATAAACATACCTTAAGTTTCCGGGCTATTTTAGTTATGGCAATGGTGAATCTTTCTCTGATAGATCCTCTAAACATGCCTGCAAAAAAGAATATGAATAAAAAAACCTCAACTCATCTTTGAAAATGTACTAGCAGAGTTTCAAAAACACACTTCACTGAAAGATTCTACTAACTCGCCATAGCTAGACATAGGTTACTTGTTTCTCCTGATGAAGACGGAAAATTTATGTCTGAATCATTTATCGTAAACAACATATTAATGCTGCCCTTTTCTGGTCATGACACTTCTAGTCAGAGGGGTGGATCCAGGACGGAAAGGTTAAGGGGGCCTAACTATATTGCTGATTTTTCAGAACGATAAAATATTTAATGCCTACAAATATTAAATTAAAATTAAAATTATAAAAATTATATTGAGGCTTAAATATTTTAACATTCCTTTTGTATTTTAGATGCATTAACTATAGTAGATTTTCTAACAACAGACTGAGAAAAAAAAAATTAGCTAGTATATATAATGTGGTCAAAAGGTTAACTTCTTTGAGTAATATGTTTAATCATAATAAGTTGTAGCACATGTACAAATAATTATGAGAAAAGTGATATTGCCATTTAAATTATTGTTCTAAAGTAATAGACGCAACAATAAATACAATTATAAACATACATTTAAAAGAGACAAGTGATTAAACCCTTGGGGAAAAAAACAAGGGATAACGATGGCACAAAGTATATTAATTAAATTCTCATGTGAGCATGAACTATATGATACCATTCAATTTTCAAATTATGAACTAATAAAATTAATAAACGAAATATATACATAATAGAGAAGAAAAATATTTGACCGCCCATGCTTCTAATGTCTTGATAACAATATTGTGTTATGGAAAACTTTCTTTAAACTCCTATCTAGAATTTTGGTTTTGTAAAATTCTCATCAAAAGTTTTCATTTTATAAATTTTCTATTTGATTTCCTTCAAGATACCCCTTAATTAATTATTTTATCAAAAATTAAGAGAGTATGTGCTTTACATTCCTATAACTCGATTATCTTCATATTTTACTAAGATAATCTCAAAACCTCCGTGTAATGGAACTTCGGATGAAATTGATGAACACTAGTGAAGTCGGTGAAAAAATCAAGTTTGTTTATGTCAATTGAGAAGTTAGTGAACTTAATTTTATCTTCTTTATTCAAATCTTCTACTACTAGAAAGTGGGGCTTTTGCAACGGAAAATTTGCGACATATGGCATTTGTAGCAATTTCTAAAATTTGACACGATTTCTTTATAAATTTTACATATATATAACTTGCAACACCAAAATCGATCGCAAAAAATGGTACATATTTTTTTTATCCACAAACGTATTTCCTTCAAAAAAAAGATTTAATTTATATTAACTTAATTGAGCATAATATTGAAAAGTTAAATAAAAAACTATTAATATGTAATTTTTATTTACTTAAACGAGTCATATATCAAAATTCTTTATATAAATTATGATTTACTTTACTACTTATTACATATGAGTAATTAAAATATATCTAAAGAATATTTTCAGAAATCATCAGAAAATAATATATATATATATATATATATATATATATATATATATATATATATATATATATATATATATATATATATATATATATATATATACATGCAAGGGTAACAAATTCATATATCCCTTATAATGAAAACTGATATTGTATGAACTTGTGATTCAGTCATATCAATCCAGCTGGTTTCTCGAACTATTTTTTTTTATCTATTATTGAATGAACCAAATAATATCTTATGATCTTAATTTAGAATAAATTTTACCAAATCTAATGACTAAATAGACCATCATTTTATATTTGATTACAATAATTTAAAGCCATCATTTTACTTAAAAAAATAAATGGAGTATATCAGTCATAAATTTGCTTTTATGACATAACATCTTATTAATAAAAGTTACCCATGAAATTAACTTGCAATATACAACATAGGGGGATTTAGGGTGCCGCTACGTTAGGTGCCGCTAATACCACATTAGGTGGTATTATCACACAATGTGTATCACATTGTATGGTATAAGGAGTATAATTTATATCATAGAATGTGACACACATTGCGTGGTAATACCACCTAATTTGGAATAAATACTACATGATGTGGGGGTCATACTAAATATATTGGGTTAATACTATATAAAGTGATCAGGTATCATAGAATGTGATACACATTGTGTGGTAATACCACCTAATGTGATATTATCGGCACCTTAGAATTTTCCTACAACATATGTGCAGTTTTCTAATAATAACAAAAGCAGAAGTAAAGGTTGCAAACCTCAATGGAAACTTGCTCTTTTTGTCTCTGAATTGCAAGACTCATTCAAAAAATTTAATTGTAATTAAAATGATAAATACAATAATATTGGGTGATGAAAATATAAGAGCTCGGTGGTGTGCCGCCAGAGGACGAGCCGGAGATAACCAGTCGAAAACTCATGAGGTTTCTTATACGAAGACTCGACTTCGATGGACACCCGAACTTCATGATCAATTTGTTAGGGTTGTCATTGAGCTTGGTGGACCATATAGGTTTCTAAAAGCACAACATGGAGACCAAACACATCTACGACTGTAAATTTCTTCAGAATCCATTTCTGATGAGGGATATTTTGGGCTCAGCTTTTCTTTACAACCATGCGAAATCGAATAGTACTCATCTCGGAAGATCAAGTTCGACCCCGATGCCCGAGTACCACAAATGTAGTCGACGCTGGATCCAAAGTTACTGTTGGGCCAAGCTCTGATCCAAACTTATGGGCCGAGAATTATATGTCTGCGGATAGATCACCTAGACCCAGATTTCAGCTATAAATACCCCATACATTTATGACACCAGACACGATTTCCCAGGTGCTCCCTCCTCGAAGCTACTGCTCGGAACCGCTTGGGAATATAGGCCTAGTATCACGTGTATTTCACCCTCTAGCTTGTACGACATCCAATAGGGCTCGGATAGGACTCTATACATTTGTACTCATATAGTGTTGTAATCGAACCATTTGAACACAATATAGTTGATCTCTATATCATTGTTGAGTACTTGTTTAATTATTACACATATCGAGCACACATACGAAATCACGTAAGATCAATTGGCGCCCACCGTGGGGCCTTATTCGAGTCTTAGATCGAAATATGCCTACTACGAGGAGAAATACGTACGTAAGAGGAGAGCCTTCCCAAGCAGCGGGAGCACAAAATTCTGTCAACAATGAACCTGATAATCTATCGCGTGCCGCTCAACAACAACCAGAGGTGCCGCCAGCGATTCCGCAGGATAACATTCCAATACACACGACCATTGGTGATTTAAGATCTATAATAGGCACAATGTGCAGGGAATTCATGAATAGCGGAAGGGCAGATCAATCACCTGTCGACCAACCAGGAGTTCAGGGAAGACCAGAGATACCTTCATCGAACTTACAGAAGGAAAACGATATGTCGCATGCCCCATCGACGCATCCACGTCGGGCTGCACCCTCGAAAGTCAATGCCCGATCTGAAAACCCACCTGCACGAGTGCACGATCTGGAGGATTCTGTTATGGGGGAAAGTCACACCGCCGGCGATATGATAAGAAACAAACCAACATACAAGAGAATTACCGAATCAGAATTGGAGAAAATAGTACAGGAAAGGGTGACTAAAAAATTGGAAGAGCAAGATACTATGATAGAAATTCCCTTCACTAATCAGGCTGCCAGGCAAGCGGGGAATGCTCTGATTAGAGGAAACCTACGAGAGAGGGAGGTCTCGAATAATATCATGCGCTGCTCACCCTTTTGTCGAGAAATACGCGAAGCTCGAAACACAGAGACGGTGCCAACTAGGCTCCCACGGTATAACGGGACTACCGACCCCGGAGAACACATTAACAGCTTTGTTAATGTGATGAACTTATACGGACACTCGGAAGATTTCTGTTGCAAGATTATGGTCACCACTTTTGAAGGGATTGCTCTCGATTGGTTCGGGAAGTTACCTCTGAACTCCATATTTTCTTTTGAAGAATTCTGCGATAAGCTGAAACATCAATTCGCTAGCCAAAGGAAGCCAAGATTGCCGGCGAATCACCTGGGCACTGTGAAACAATCGGAAGGAGAGACGTTGAGGCAATGGCTGGCAAGATTTAGTATCGAGCTCTTGAAGGTGGATACCCCGCAGATTGAGTATCTGTCCTCCCTAATGTTTGAGCTGACTAGGAGCACCCAATTTGGAAATGCATTATGTAGAAAGCAACCAAAATCCTTCGAACGGATAATGGAAATTGCTGAAAAGTATATGATACAGGAAGAGATGAACAAATTAAAAAGTTCACACGTAGATAAATTTCATCTCAACAAGAAACAAGATCGGGCACCGATCCCTAAACCAGGTGATTATGGAGGATCGAACAAAGGATCCGTTTGGCAGCGAATCAACACTTTTAAGCCGCATATGCCGCCCCAAGGTCCGACTTCATACGGACCTCCTTATGATCGAAATCGAGCTCCGAGATCGGGTAAAATTCAATTTACAGAGCTTAACAGTTCAAAAGAAGAAGTGCTGACCGTGTTGGAAGAAGGGAATTTAATTCCGGAAGCCCAGAGGATCACGCAGGCAAGGCCGGGTGCGCCTGGATATGACCAGTACTGTCGATATCATCGAGCTCGAGGACATAGTACGAAAAATTGTTATCAATTGAAGGTCGAGATAGAAAAATTAATCACCCAAGGGAAACTCAAAGAATTTGTTAAAAATGGCAACTATAACAATCGTTACAGATCCCGTAGTCCGAAAAAATTTAACGCTCGACAAAGGCAAATTCGAAGCCAGGTAGAAGAACAGTCGAACGGCGTGATAAACATGATTGCTAGCGGACCGGCGGGAGGAGATAGTAGGAATGCCAGAAAGAGGACTTTAAGGTCAATCAGGGCAGGAGTATCCACAAAAAAGGAAGTTCTATCTTTGGAGTTTCCATCAATGGAAAACCAAGTCATCAGCTTTAGTGAGGCAGATCGACCCGCGGACGTTAGTTGGGATACGAATGAAGACAATCCAGACTTTTCCATGGTGTTGACTCTAAAAATTGCTAATTTCGAGGTCAAAAGAGTGCTGGTTGATAATTGGAGCTCGGCAAACATAATTTCGTCGGAAGCTCTTACAAGAATGAACCTCTGTCATCCACATTTGGATAAAGTAACCACCCCTTTGGTCAGTTTCGGGGGATCGGAGATCACTCCGCTCGGGACCATACTCTTGAGTACAACTCTAGGGCTCAAACCTAAGAACGTCACGAGAATGATCAAGTTCCTAGTGGTAGACACGCCGTTTGCTTACAATGCTATCTTGGGAAGGCCTGCTCTGAATATTTTTAAGGCTGTCGTATCTACCTACCATCAAAAGATAAAGTTCCCAACCGAGGGAGGAGTAGGAGAAATGAGAAACGATCAGTACATGGCTTGGGAATGTTATAGTTCGTCCTTAACTATTAAGGAGAAAGTGGAGCCCGAACTCCCTGGCAAAAGGAAGATAAATGAATTGATCTCTAACTCCGGAACTCCGATTCCCAATTATGAAAGACTAGATGGAAAGAAAGGAAGAATCGTTGACATGAGTGTGCAAGCACCTGACCACAAAAAGGTGAATTTGGTCCCTGGATCTCCAGAGAAATTCACAAAAATAGGAACGGAACTGAGTAACGGCATGGAAGCAAAGCTCATCGGATTCTTGCAGGAAAATGTGGATGTTTTCGCCTGGAGTTCGGATGACATAGTAGGAATCGACCCGCGTGTGATAACGCATTCCTTAAATATTGACCCAAAGGCCAGACCAGTAAGACAGAAGAAGCGCAATCATGGTCGTGAAAAAGACAAGATAATTAACGCGGAGGTCGATAGATTGCTAGCAGCAGGGCAAATCAAGGAGATAAAATTCACGGAATGGCTATGCAATGTGGTCTTGGTCTCCAAGGGCGAAAATATTGAGAACAAATGGAGGATGTGTAATGATTTTACCGATTTGAACAAGTTATGTCCAAGGGACCCTTACCCCTTACCTCGAATTGACATGCTCGTAGATTCCACTACGGGATTTGAGTTATTTAGCATGATGGATGCCTTTCAAGGGTTTTATCAGATTTTCATGAATGAAAAAGATCAGGACAAAACGGCGTTTATCACTGAGCGAGGGGTGTACTGCTTCATCGTTATGCCCTTCGGTTTAAGGAACGCCGGCGCAACATATCAGAGATTGGTCAACATGATGTTCAAAGAGTTGATAGGAGAAATCATGGAAGTATACGTAGATGACATGCTCGTAAAAAGCATGTCCGAAGAGGATCATATTGACCATCTTGATAGGTGTTTCAAAATTCTGAGGAAGTATGGGATGAAGTTAAATCCAGCAAAGTGCACATTTGGGGTCCGATCAGGAAAATTCCTCGGATATTTAGTCCATGAGAGGGGAATCGAAGCGAACCCTGAAAAAATCCGAGCAATCACTGATCTCCATCCACCAAGGAAACTCTCGGACGTTCAAAGTTTGATCGGGAAAATTATTTCGTTAAATAGATTTATCTCTAGATCTGCTGACAAGAGCTTACCTTTCTTCAAACTCTTGCGTAAATCTAAGAACTTTGAGTGGAATGCTGAATGCGATAAGGCTTTCGAAGAACTGAAAGCATACTTGACCTCAACACCAATGCTAGCAAAACCTTCTGAAGGGGAACCCCTATATTTGTACATAGCTGTGTCAGAAGAGGCCATTAGCTCGGTTCTGGTCAAACTTGATAAAGCTGAACATAAACCAGTTTACTATTTGAGTAAATTGTTGCAGGGTGCTGAGAAGAACTATATGGAGATTGAAAAATTCGCACTTGCCCTAATTGTGGCTGCCCGGAGGTTAAGGCCCTACTTTCAAACATACAAGATCATTGTCTTGACTAACCAACCTTTGAGACAGGTTCTGTCCAAGCCAGAAGCTTCGGGCAGGTTAATAAAGTGGGCGGTTGAGCTCAGCCAATTCGAAATCGAATATCAACCACGTGTCGCCGTGAAAGCACAGGTGCTAGCTGACTTCGTGCTCGAATCAACCAACATATCAAACGTGAAAGAAGGAACGACCTCGGAATTAGGTATGGTGGAAGAAGCAAACGATCAAGTCTGGCTGATGCATGTGGATGGATCTTTGACCAAAGAAGGAGGTGGAGCTGGGATTCACTTCCAAGGGCCCAATGCTGAAGACCTAAGTTACGCGATAACTTTGGATTTTGTAGTCACCAACAATGAGGCCGAATATGAAGCGTTGATAGCTGGATTAGAGATGGCCATTAAGGCAAAGGTAAAATCGATTGTTGTGCTAACAGATTCAGAACTTGTTCACAGGCAGGTAAAAGGCACTTACGAAGCCAGAGAGTTCAACATGATTAAATATCTAAACAAAACGAAAAGATTAATCTCAGAGTTCGATAAGTTTGACATTCAACCTATACCAAGAGAGGAAAATCTCTGGGCAGACATATTATCAAAGTTCACAGGACTGGCCGACGGAAAAACGGAAAGGACGATCACTTGGTTGCTATCAAATATGTCAGCCATCGAGTTAGATGCAGCCCCTGCCACCGACGTTATGGAAATTGAAGAGCCAAGCAAGTCATGGAGCGACCCTCTTATCGCCTATCTTAAGGATGGAAAACTTCCGGAAAATGCAAATGAGGCTCGGAGAATCAAATATAGAGCGCCGTCATTCACTTTGATGGACAATCAACTCTATAAGCGGTCCTCTTCGGGAATTCTACTGAAATGTGTCCGCGAATCATACTACAATGCCATCTTAAGAGAAGTTCATGAAGGGGAAGTGGGAAATCATTGTGGCGCTCGAGCATTAGCTCTTAAATGCTCGAGGTCTGGATATTATTGGCCAACTCTTTTTTCTGATTCTGTCGATTATGTGAAAAAATGCCATCACTGTCAAATTCATTCAAACTTGATTCACCAACCGGCCGAGCATATGCATTCAATTCCTATTTGTTGGCCCTTTGACAAATGGGGCATCGATATTGTTGGACCTTTCCCAACTGCACGAGCCAGAAAAAATTATGTACTAGTGGCGGTGGAATATTTCAGCAAATGGGTCGAATGTGTTGCCTTGACCAAGATCACCCAGTTTCAAGTTATCAATTTCTTATGGAAAAATATAGTCTGTAGATTCGGAATCCCCGGGGTTCTGATATCAGATAACGGAACACAGTTTGCAGGAAAAAGGATCATGGATTGGTGTGATAAATTCGGAATACAACAGAATTTCGCGTCTGTTGGCCACCCTCAGGCTAACGGACAAACTGAAGTAGTAAATCGGGAAATTGTTCGATCTCTGGAGAAGCGCTTATCGGAGGCAAAGGGAAAATGGCTGGATGAATTGCCAGGAGTATTATGGGCCAATAGGACAACAATTAAAGCGGCAACCGGAGAAACCCCATTCAGTTTGGTTTATGGGTCGGAGGCTGTTATCCCAGTAGAGAATCTTATACCTTCTCCCAGGGTCGAATTTTATGATCCTGAAGAAAACCAATCTCTGAGGCAAATGGAAGTTGATCACGCGGATGGTCGAAGGGACCGCGCGAAATTGAAAATTCAAGCCACCAAGGCCAACATGGAAAAGTCCTATAATCGAAATGTGAGAATTCGATATTTCAAGGTGGGAGATCTGGTGCTCAAAAAAGTGGAAGTATTGAAGCACGTCGGAAAATTACAGCCCAATTGGGAGGGCCCCTTTATGATCGTGGAAGTTGGGAGAAAAGGTTCTTACAAGATTGCTCATCTTAACGGAGAGATACTACCTCGAGCATGGAATGCGGTTAACTTAAGAAGATATTATGGAAAATAGTTACATTCGAGGCTTCTACTTTTTAGTTATCTTGTTCTATTTTCTTTGACTCTATTGATTTAGTAAATTACGCATTCAATGAAGATTTATTTCGATTGAGTTATTCGAGAAATGTTTATTCAGACTGAGTATTTATTCGATGAAAGTTTATTTCGCCTAAACTCTTATTTATTCGTCATATTCTGGATATTCTTGATCTATATTATCGATCTCTATTTATTAACGGGTGAAAGCTGTTGCTAAGACCCTCGAAAGTCGACCAAGGGTGAAAGCCGTTGCTATGCCCCTTGGATCGAAAAGAATAAAATGGGTGACGACCCTCGAGCTAAAAATGCTCTGAAAACGACTAAGGGTGAAAGCCTCTGCTATGCCCCTTAGATCGAAAATATTAAATGGGTGAAAGCCTCTGCTATGACCCTCGAGCTAAAAATGCTCTGAAAACGACTATGGGTGAAAGCCTCTGCTATGCCCCTTAGATCGAAAATATTAAATGGGTGAAAGCCTCTGCTATGACCCTCGAGCTAAAAATGCTCTGAAAACGACTAAGGGTGAAAGCCTCTGCTATGCCCCTTAGATCGAAAATATTAAATGGGTGAAAGCCTCTGCTATGACCCTCGAGCTAAAAATGCTCTGAAAATGACTATGGGTGAAAGCCTCTGCTATGCCCCTTAGATCGAAAATATTAAATGGGTGAAAGCCTCTGCTATGACCCTCGAGCTAAAAATGCTTTGAAAACGACTAAGGGTGAAAGCCTCTGCTATGCCCCTTAGATCGAAAATATTAAATGGGTGAAAGCCTCTGCTATGACCCTCGAGCTAAAAATGCTCTGAAAACGACTAAGGGTGAAAGCCTCTGCTTTGCCCCTTAGATCGAAAATGTTGAATGGGTGAAAGCCTCTGCTATGCCCCTTAGATCGAAAATGTTGAATGGGTGAAAGCCTCTGCTATGACCCCTTTAGCTAAAAAACCGTCGCTATACCCCTTAAGTCAAGCCGTTACTATTGTTCCGAGAAGAACCTAAACTATGAGAAACATCTCGCACAAGATTCAAAAGTTGTAAGGATCGAACTTCGAGTCAACTATGAATCTCAAAAATTATCTCGTGAATATTGCAAATTACGGAGCACAAATTCAAAGATCGACAACAATATAAAAGAAAATTTTCATTCATAAACCTTCAGATAAATTACATATGAACTCTTGATTACATTCAGGAAATTGAGCTAATCGGAATATTTTACATCTAGTTCAACCCTATTACAAATAATTATTCCTGTAAATGCCCGAAGAAGGAAAGTGAGGCTGGTACACTTCTATTCTTCATCCAATGCTTCCTTGCAAATAAGCCCATGAAGGACCAAATCGAAAAATAGGGAAGCAACTCCAGTTGGAGGCGCTTTTAGTAAATTCGAAGACCACATCTTTCAAGAAGCCGCCTCGAAGACATGGAGATCGAGAGCAGGAAAACCCCTCCAGCAGTAGACCCACTATCCCAACTGGATAGAGGACAGGGTACAGGAAGTCGAGACCTCCTCGAAGATTTGGAATCAGAGAGAGAAGGTCGCCTGCCGGTACCCTAGTCGTGATTCTTTTCGCCTGTCGATACCCTAGCCGAAGATTTATCATAGGGGAATTCCGAAGAGATAGGAAAAGAAGGTTCGAAATAAAATCTCGAATGCTATAATTACTGACATCGAATGGAATACGGAATTGATCGACCGAAGTAAAAACACAACCATGACGATCGAACGAGACGTTTTACAGACAAGTAAAATATGAGGGTAATTTTAGAACTATATATAGGGGAAAGAATTCAGCATCAACGGTATAGATCTCTTGGGCTGAATGGCCACGATACGAGCATTAAAAGCTCTGACCGTTTCACTTCCCGAGAAATGAGGGACTTAAAAAAAAAAAAAAAAGAGAGAGGGAAAGAGACAGAATATCATTCCAGCAAATATTATCATTACAACAAGGGTTATACTACAACAAGAAAGGAAAATCGTTACAGCAAAGACGGTGTTACAACAAAAGAAAAATCTGAGCAAGCTCATAATACAAAGGAAAACCACAGTGTTACTGAACGAAATTATTTTCGAAAAGGATCTTTTGAACTTCAGCACTACGATCAGTGTACCCGCGGATGTAAGCTTCCTTCTCACGAAGCTCAGAGTTTCTCTTCTCACGTTCATAGATATCTTTGAGTCTCTCTAATTCCGAACCTAACTTATCCTGAGACAATCTCTCCTTGAAAAATCTATTAGCTTCCAATGCACGTTCCAGCTCAATCTTTTTCCCGATCAGCTCGAGCGAAATAGAAGCCCGTTGTTCGATCTCATGTTTGGTCAACGCATAAAGCCTAGAAAAGACCTTGCCAGCCTGAACTTATAAGAAAATAGGTTATGGCAGGGATAAAGAAATTAGAGAGTCATGATAAAGAAGTTAGAAAGAATTACTTGGGCAAGGGATTCCAGCCCAGAATAAAACAGGAACGAGGAATATTCTCCAGTCGAGAAGACCGCCTCGGAGATAGAAACATCGGCCCGAAGAAGGGTCAAGTCAGATTTCTCACGTGACACTTTATCAAAAGGAGCTATATCCCTTTTAGACAGAGATCTGCTAACCAACGAAGGTACGGATTGGAAAGGAACGCGCCCAATTACATCCTCCGCAAAGGAAACCTTTTTTATTCTCTTATTGGAGCCCCTAGTTTTCAAACATGAAGAAAGGGCAACGGTCGAATATTTATTTCCCTCATGGAAGTTTTGTTGATCAGAACTAATGGATGTAGTTGATGATCGGTTTCTTTTCCTTACTTTTTTACCGACACTTGGCCCGGAGAAAGGCGTGGAAGAAATCACGAAAGCGTTCAAATTTTTATTCATCTCTCGGTTTCCGGGTAAAAATCCAACCGAAATAATTTTTTAGGAAGCTCCGAACACTGTGAGCAATGTCAGTGCGAAAGCAACACAAAGTGACCTTGGTATTTATAAAAGAAACGACATCATGCGAATTGCAATAATTGGTAAATCACTACTCCCAAGAAAGATTCAATGACGCAGCTGAGTACGCATGAATGACGTTATAAAATTTAACAGAAAATTCAAACAGACAATATCCTAAAAATTCGAGCACCCACTAAATAGGCAAAGAGCAAAAGATTACAAATATACAAGTACATTGGTTCGCTGAGTAAATTCTATTACATAGTAATCGTTACTGGTTGGATTCTTTCATGCCGGAACCATGGTCCGACTTGTCTTGTTCCTCTGTTTCGCTAGAACTATTTTCCGAGCCATCAGAATCACCTTTACTCGAGCTACTCCCTTCTCCATCGTTACTTTGTGCATCGGCCGCAGACTTACTCAAATTGGAGGAAAAGATGCCTTGCTCCCCTTGATCACGAGAATCCCCTTCAATATCCACATCTTCATTCTCAGATTGGGCTTCGAGCGTATCAGGGTTTGGCATCGGCACCCCAAATTCCTCAAGAAAAGGAGCGAACTCATGAGCGGCCAAATCCTCGAGCTTGGGAGGAAGGGAAGACGCTTTATAATCTTTACCGAAGATATTCTTATAAGGATTCATGTTAGAAAGGTAGTCGTCAAGGGCGCCTTCGATCCTGGCGGCTGTAAGGAGGTGCTGAGCTCCTTTATAGTAGAAGGCTTGGTTAATTTCACCTGACCGCAAGCGAACTAAGGCATCGAGGATTGGAGACTCCAGGAACTCCCTTATGGCGGGAAGCCTTGCTTCGGCTCGACCTCGCTCATAAAACTGTTCGGCGGACATTTTGGCTTGCTCGAGCTCCAGCTTTAATTTCTCCACTTCACCCTCTAGGATTCTCTTCGCCTCCAACTCTTTCTTAGTCTTCTCGAGTTCTATCTCGACCTCAGACAACTTAATTTTGGCATCCTCTAGCTGACTGGTCTTCGCGGCTTCATCCTTCAGAACATTGCATAGGGCTTTCTGTACCGCCTGAGATTCTTCGCTCAATACGTCCAGTCGAAGAGCAGCTTGAGTGAACAGGTCTCCGGCCTACAAAGAAAAAGATATGTAAAACACAGAATAAGAATTATAAGGAAAAGGCTAGAAACTTTCAGAATGGACAGTACCCTTTGGTGAGCATGGGCGTAATCACCTACTATCTCAAAATCCTGCTTAACAAAAGCTTGGATAGTATCATCCTTGAACCTCCCAGCCAAGAACATCCGAAGAGATTTATCCACCGTATGCTCGCCCTCAGGACCTAAGTCAGATTCAATGGTCCCACTCTCGGGATATCCAGCCGACCTGGGCCCTCGCAGATGATCCTCTATGAAGAAAGCCAGATCCGGTTCGGAGTGGCCAGTCCGACAAAGAACCGAATCCGGTCCTCGACCGAAAGGTTTAACTCTCCTGGAGGACTCAGGGGCGTCACTACTTCTTTTGCGAGCCGACCTGGCTTGCAAAATCTCCCTGGCACGATTCTCCATCAAAGTGTAGTTACTATACCCCGCGTCATTCGGGTTAGAAGTGCCAGTTGAAAAAACGGACCGAAGGACGCCGGAAGCTTGGAAGTTAGGAGTCCCCTCCGCCTCGACCCGGGGGTGAGAGGTTCCTACTTCGGTAATTGGGGGAATAATCACTAAGGCATTTGAGGTTGGAGTGATCCCAACCTGGGCCTTGGACTTTTTCGCTTTCCGAGAAGTTGTTAATATCTGAGGACGAGGCCGACCTTTATTGCCCTTTGAAAAGGAAGCAACATGTTGACCAGCTATTGATGTAGGGAATTTATCAACAATATCAGCTAACGTGGAAGGGGGGTTAGCGGGGTCGATCCGAGCCTTCCCATATTCGATCGGATCGGCAGGAAAAGTGCAACTACTGAGTTCGGCCAATCGCAAGACCGCCTCCTGAGTCATCAACGCGGTCTGATGAGGGTCAGCTCGAAGAGATTGCAGAAATTCATCTGTTATCTCATTTTTCATACTTCCCACGAGACGACGTTTACCGTATATCCATGTCTTTGCTCCTGGCCAATCGAATGGAGTAGGCTCGGGATTATCTTCAGAAGGCGGAGACTCTGGTCCTCGAACAAAAAAGAACTCATGCTTCCATCCTTTCAAATTACTGCTGACGTTGGCTGATAAAATCGAAATCTTTGGCCTCTGAGAAAAATATACATAACCCGCGTTCGAAGACGTGGAAGCACTCATCTGGAATATCTGCCAAAATTCTGAAAGACCGCCTTTTTCCCTTTGGCTTTCATCAGCACGCAAAAGGCTATAATTAGACCGATTGAGTTTGGTAAAATTTGGCAAGGAGTCAACTCGAAAGCATCCAGAATATTTTCTATCAGAGGAGGGAAGGGGATGCGTAGGCCATAATGGAAATGTTTGGAATAAAAGGCTTGACAACCCGCGGGAGGGTCGGTAACCCGTTGATCAGAAGTAGGAAGCACAATCGAGAAACCGGCGCCTAGATATTGGCCGAATTCTTCCTGCAATTGATTCAAATCTTTCTCCTTATAGGAACAGACGATCTCATCGGCCCTCTCCTCAGTCATGTTTAGACCGGCGCTGGTCGAAGGTTCTTCCCAGTCAAAGATTGTAACCACAACATTACGATTCAATCTATATTTCTTTTGCTCGTTTTTCCCCAAGGGAAGATCCCCATCCTCTACATCTTCCTTATCAGAGACTGTCGCTTCGCTCGAATTTTCATCTTCGCTATTTTCCGTTTCAGAATTCGATTCCCGCCCCTCCCCGCTGGAATCGGAGGCGGAACTCGAGCTTTGTGAATTCTCGATCTCAGATGATCGAGCTCCTACAATCTTTTTCACTTCTCGATTATCGGCCTCGTTTTCCTCTAAAGGGGATTTTCCCTTCAAATCTACTGAACTCGACATAATGAGTAGATAAGATTGCTCGAAAAATATTGTTAGAACTTACTTATCGATCTGTCTGCTCCGATCTAAAGTTTTCTCCTCAGAATCTTTGATGAACAGCGACCCTCCGTCTAACTATATATACGGGGACAAAATGGGAAATTGCAAACCGATCCCCGAGTAACCGTGACGGTTGGGCTCCCTCTAGGTAAACTTATGATCATATTTTCAGAAAATTATACCTGCGGCCCCCATACTTTCCGGAATTCCTAATTTGAAGACCCGCATAACGAGCTATGCATTAGAGGGATATTATCTCCATATTTTCACACCAGCCCTCGGGATAAGGAGATCAAATAGAATGGCAATGGAATAATCAAATCACAAACTCCTATTCCAACAACGAACGATAAGGACGATGTCGGATACGACATCATTACATGGTTTCTTAAGTATGCACTCTTTTTCCCTGACCCGTTTTTTATCCCAAAAGGGTTTTTCCGAGTCAGGTTTTTAATGAGGCATACCCGAAGCCTATGCCGAGATTGGTTCATCCCCCTAATCGTCCCGGGCTATGTATACTTCTTCGAGCTTAAGCTTCACTTTACGCTCGAGAAGTTGGGGAGTATTGATGAGGGATATTTTGGGCTCAGCTTTTCTTTACAACCATGCGAAATCAAACAGTACTCATCTCGGAAGATCAAGTTCGACCCCGATGCCCGAGTACCACAAATGTAGTCGACGCTGGATCCAAAGTTACTGTTGGGCCAAGCTCTGATCCAAACTTATGGGCCGAGAATTTGACGGGGGCTATTTCACACCCTACATCTTGTACGGATCGAGTAAAGAACATGAGATCGGTACGACCAAATCAAACAGTTCGGGATCATCTTATCGACCCGGCCAAGTACAGCTCTCTACGACTAGAAGACTATATTCCGGACCCAAGAAGGATATTTGGGCCGAGTCCTATAAGGACTATGATTCCTTGTAACGCTAGGTTTAGTATGATATAAATACCTAGTTAATCATTGTATAAGACACATTCTACTTTACGGATTTTATGCTTACAAAACAGCATAATCCCAGATTATATACAAAAAGATCACCGATTCACTAAATTAACAAGGTTCTTTTTGTTGATTATCTTTATTACTTCATTGCTCTAACGAATATTGCTTTTCCTTTAGATTGATCCATCCTGAATAAAGTAACAGAGCCCTATAAAAAAGTATATTGAAAACCCCCAATATCACCAATTCACTGATACTAATAACCCGACGAAATCCGGTTAAATCAGTTGGCGCCCACCGAGGGGCTAGGTTAATTATTCGATCGACATATGGCTCGCCCAAGGAAAAGTGCTCGAATCGGAGCAAGAAGTAACACAACCATCGGTCATAACACATCTGAAGATCTACAGGACAACGACAATAATAACGCTCAAAACATCAATGAAGATTTGCAAGATCCTCACCCCGATCAGCATGAAACCCAAGGAGGTCTTCCCGATACAATTCCAGAAGAACAGGAAGTCCCTGAAATCCCTGTTCCTCTCCCAGGCGCTCAGGAGAAATTGCGACAAATAGCAATGCTCGTTAAATCGCTCTCTCCCGAAGAGTTACTCGTACTTGATCAATTTCCTCATAACATTAGGGCTCCCAGGACGACTCCTGCTCCGAGAGCGCCGAGGCGAAATGATCAGACGTCTCAACAAGCCGACAGCCCAGCAAGTGAGCAGCGCTCACTGCACAGTCCGAGGCGGGGCAATCCTAAACCTTCCGATAACCATCCCCGAAGAAAATTAGGACAAAGAAAACCACAGCCAGAACGCATTGGGTCCAAGGAACATACGATAATCCCCATCGAGGATGACATAGAAGATGTAATCCCAGATCGACCACGTACAACCCGTTTCTCGGAAAGAGAAATCGAAAGGATGGTACAGGAACGACTCGAACAACGCCTACGATCTGCTCAAAACCCATGGGCCCGAACCGCGGAACTCCAGGAGAGCCTTGCGGCTTGTTCTCCCTTCTGCAGAGAAATAAAAGAAGCACAATCCATTGGACAGGTCCCGGGTAGACTACCCCGATATGACGGAACTACTGACCCGGATGATTATATTTTTAGCTTCACGAATATAATGAACTTATATGCTCACTCTGCCGAATTCACTGCCAAGTTAATGGTGACCACATTCGAAGGACTCGCGTTGGACTGGTTCGCCAAACAACCAGCCAACTCCATATTCAGTTTTAGAGAATTATGCAACAAACTGACGCAGCAGTTCGCCAGTCAGAAGAGGCAAAAACTCCCGATGAGCTACTTAGGAACCATACACCAACAAGAGGGAGAATCCCTAAGAAATTGGTTGGCAAGATTTAACGTGGAGTTACTCAAAATCGATTCCCCGAATATCGATTACATAATATCTATTCTTTTCGACCTCACGAAGAATAGGCAGTTCGGAAATGCCCTCAGTCGAAAACAACCAAGAACGTTTGCCGACATCATGAGCTTAGCATCTAAGTATATGACCCAAGAAGAGATGAATTCTTTTAAGGATAAAAACAAAAACAAAGCCACAACATCAAACTCCAAACGGCATGACAGGGTTCCTGCCCAAAGATCCATGGATTATGAGCAATCTTTAAGAAAAGGCAACGTTTTCCAGCGATTGGAATACAACAAAGCCGACCAACAGAGGCAACCTAATTTCTATCAAAGACCAAGAAACCTTGAACCACCGATCAGAAGCAGGGTGAATCAAGTGGAACACCCGAGGTTAAATACCTCGATGGAGGAAATATTGGAAATTCTAGAAAGAAATAACTGGATCCCCGAAGCCAGGAAGATCGCCCAGCCAAGGCCTGGGTCTCGAAACTACGACCTATACTGCAAGTACCATAGAGCACACGGACATCGGACTGAAAATTGTTTCCATCTAAAAAGAGAAGTTGAAAAACTAATCGAACAAGGAAAATTAGATGAATATATAGATCGTGATGACCGCAAAAGAGAAAGAAGTAGAAGCCCTCGGAATAATAATCAAAGGAGGAATTCTCGTCGAAGGACACCAGTGCATGCTCCTACGCAGGAGCAAAACCATGACCAGATCAATGGAACCATTCATACAATATTCGGGGGACCCGCGGGCGGCGATAGTCGTAATGCTCGACGAAGAACCGCCAGATCCATAATTGGAAACTCTAAATATCCAAAAGAAATATGGACTCTGGAAAACAAGTCGTCAAACGACCAGCCGATCAGCTTCAGTGAAGGCGAAGTTCCCAAAAACATCGTTTGGGACACAAAAGAGGATAACCCCGATTTCCCAATGGTGGTATCGCTAGAAATAGCGAACTATAATGTCAAACGGATCCTAATCGATAATGGGAGTTCGGCGAATATCATCTCCCGAGAGGTTTTAGCCCAGATGAACTTGGGACAAATAAACCTACAGAGAGTAGCTACACCATTGGTAGGATTTGGAGGATCCGAAATCATCCCCAGTGGAACAATAAACCTAAGTGTATCGCTAGGAAAAAAACCACGCCGGACGGTGAAGCTAGTAAAATTTCTAGTAGTAGAAACACCCTTCGCTTATAACGCAATATTAGGGCGACCAGCTCTCAACCTATTCCGAGCCGTTGTGTCTACTTATCACCAGAAAATAAAATTTCCTACCGACAACGGTATCGGAGAAATAACCAATGATCACTATATGTCGTGGGATTGCTATAGTACCTCGCTAACTTTGAAACAACAGCCCAAATCAGTTACCCCGAGCAAAAGAAAAATCGAAGATGATCTAGTTAGAAATGAGATCGAAATCCCTAGTACTGATCGAATAGATAAAAAGGGAAAGGAACCACTAGATCTGACGTTAAAACCCCAGAGCATAAAGAAGTAATTCTAGTACAAGTGGACTCATCCAAAACGACGAGAATAGGTACTGAATTCAGCAAGGAAGGGGAAGTAATGCTAGTCAACTTCCTCAGAGATAATGTCGACGTCTTCGCCTGGAGCGCGAATGACATTCAAGGAATTGATCCTCGAATAATCAAGCATTCCCTAAAAATAGATCCTGTGGCAAAACCCGCCAGACAAAAGAAAAGAAATCATGGTCCAGTAAAAGATAAAATTATCAAAGCCGAGATAGAAAGACTACTGGCAGCAAAACAAATCCGAGAAATCCACTTCTCAGAATGGCTATGTAATGTTGTTCTCGTAGCAAAAGGGGATAAAAAGGACAACAAATGGAGAATGTGTAATGATTTTACCGACCTAAACAAACTATGCCCACGCGACCCATATCCTCTCCCAAGGATTGACCTATTGGTTGACTCAACCGCTGGCTTTGCAATATTCAGCATGATGGACGCCTTCCAGGGATTTTACCAAATATACATGGATGAGCGAGACCAAGAAAAAACTGCATTCGTAACCGAGCAGGGTGTATATTGTTTTATAGTAATGCCATTCGGCTTAAGGAATGCCGGGGCCACCTACCAAAGGTTGGTAAACCTAATGTTCAAAGAGCTAATCGGAGAATTGATGGAAGTCTATGTGGACGATATGTTGGTCAAAAGCATGAACGAAGCGGATCACATAAAACATCTTGATCAATGTTTCCAAATCTTAAGAAAATACCGTATGAAATTAAACCCCGCAAAATGCACCTTCGGTGTTAAGTCAGGAAAATTCTTGGGCTATTTGGTACACCAGCGAGGAATAGAAGCCAACCCAGAAAAAATTCGAGCCATAACTGAAATGAAACCTCCCAAGACCATCTCACAAGTACAAAGTTTGGTCGGGAAAATTGTAGCGTTAAACAGATTCATATCAAAATCAGCAGACAGAAGCCTGCCTTTTTTCCAGACTCTCCGAAAGGCGAAAAACTTTGTTTGGACCGAAGAATGCGATCGAGCTTTTGAACAACTTAAGGAATAATTGACAACACCTCCGATGTTGGCCAAACCGACGGAAGGAGAACCATTGTATATGTACATCTCCATCTCCGACGTAGTCATCAGTTCAGTACTAATTAAAATTGAAGGCTCAGAGCATAAACCTATCTACTATCTAAGCAAATTATTACAAGGGGCGGAGAAGAATTATTTGGAAATTGAAAAATTCACGCTGGCCTTAGTGGTGGCTGCACGAAAACTTCGACCTTACTTCTTAACTTACAAAATCATTGTTTTAACGAATCAACCACTAAGACAAGTCTTAGCAAAACCGGAAGCCTCCGGAAGACTAATCAAATGGGCAATTGAGCTCGGCCAGTTCGAGATCGATTACAAGCCGAGAATAGCAATTAAGGCCCAAGTGTTAGCTGATTTTCTATTGGAAACACCAACACAGGCAACGGAATCTTCGAGTAGCCTCTACGACGATGTTTTGTTCATAGGCGATCAAACTTGGTTAATGCATGTCGACGGTGCTTCATGCCGGGAAGGAGGGGGCGCCGGAATCAACTTCACTGGACCAAACAAAGAAGATTTGAATTATGCGATAACGTTGAACTTCATCGTAACAAATAATGAAGCAGAATATGAAGCATTGATCGCGGGAATGGAGATGGCGATTAAAGCCAACATAAAGAATCTTAAAGTATTAACCGATTCAGAGTTAGTACAAAGACAAATAGAAGGCCTGTACGAAGCAAAAGAATTCAATATGATCAAATACCTAGCCAAAGTAAAAGCACTAGCCGAAAAATTTGACAGCTTCGGCATACAGAACATTCCACGATCGGAAAACAAATGGGCCGATCAATTGTCTAAATTCACAGGATCCCAAGACGGGAAGACCGAACGAGTGATCAACTGGTTAATCTCTAATACACCGGCGATTGATATCGATGAATCTCCGGTGGTCGATATAATGGAAAGCGAAGGAGTAGAAGAAAATTGGATGACACCAATGATAGACTACCTTCGAGAGGGAAAGCTACCACCTGACCAGATTGAAGCTCGGAAAATAAGATATCGAGCCCCAAAATACACCCTCCTAGAAGGAAAACTCTATCGAAGATCAGTATCAGGAATTCTTCTAAGATGCGTCTCTGAATCACAGACCACCGATATACTACGAGAAATACACGAAGGGGACGCAGGAAATCACAGCGGATCAAGGGCTTTGGCTTTGAAACGCCTCAGAACAGGTTATTATTGGCCCACCATCAATAAGGATGCCGCTCAATATTTCCAAGAATGTCATCACTGCCAAGTCCATGCTAATATATGTCATCAACCAGCGGAAAATATGCACCCAATCCCTATATGTTGGCCATTCGATCAATGGGGAATGGACATCGTGGGACCATTCCCAGCGTCTAAATCCAAGAAATCTTATGTCCTGGTCGCCGTAGAATACTTCAGCAAATGGGTAGAATGCATTGCCCTTGCCCGGATAACTCAGTTCCAAGTAATTAACTTTCTTTGGAAATTCATAGTGTGCCGATTTGGCATCCCGAGAATTTTAATTTCTGACAATGGAACCCAATTCGCGGGGAAACAAGTAATTGAATGGTGTTCAAACTTAGGAATTCAGCAAAACTTTACCTCGGTCGGGCATCCTAGAACGAACGGACAAACCGAAGTAGCAAATAGAGAAATAATAAAGTCTTTGGAGAAAAGATTAGGAGCAGCCAAAGGTAAATGGCTTGACGAACTCCCAGGAGTACTTTGGGCCAATCGAACCACAGTCAGAACTTCAACAGGCGAGACACCATTCAGTTTAGTATATGGTTCAGAAGCTGTTATTCCTGTTGAAACTCTAATCCCAACGCCAAGGATCGAGATGTTCGACGATCAGGAAAATAAACAGGCAAGAGAAAATGGCGTCGATTTAACAGAAGCTTTGAGAGAAAAAGCCGCTGTACGCCTACAAGCCACTAAAGCAAATATGGAAAAAGCATACAATCAAAAAGTACGCATCCGGACCTTCAAAGAAGGAGACCTGGTCTTAAAAAAGGTTGAGGTATCCAAACATGTGGGAAAATTGCAACAAAATTGGGATGGACCTTACGTTGTCATTGGCGTAGGAAAGAAAGGTTCATACAAGATAGCACACTTGGATGGAACAGCCTTACCAAGGACCTGGAATGCTGTCAACCTCAAGAAATATTATGGTAAATTTTAAATAAGTATTACTGTTTTACTTTGATTATTTCAATTAGTTTTTATTCGTTGTAATGAATGGCTTAAGCCCACAATTTAATTATAAATAAAGATCGGGTATAAATCGATTTGATTCAATATACACTCCTAGCAATTCTACGATAAACTGTCGATTAAATTCAAAGTTATAAACGAGTCGAGTAAACATCGATCCGCTCGATAAAAACTCCTCGATATATCTACAACGATTGAAGGACTTCGGGTACTAAAACCCAAGTCTAAACAAAACGAGTTGAGTAAACATCGATCCGCTCGATAAAAACTCCTCGATATATTTACAACGATTGAAGGACTTCGGGTACTAAAACCTAAGTCTAAACAAAACGAGTTGAGTAAACATCGATCCGCTCGATAAAAACTCCTCGATATATCCACAACGATTGAAAGACTTCAGGTACTAAAAACCCAAGTCTAAACAAAAACGAGTTGAGTAAACATCGATCCGCTCGATAAAAACTCCTCGATATATTTACAACGATTGAAGGACTTCAGGTACTAAAAACCTAAGTCTAAACTACAACGAGTCGAGTATACATTGATCCGCTCAATAAACACTCCTCGATCGATTTCAACAAAAAAAAAAAAAAAAAAAAAGACTTTTGGTACGAAAAACCTAAGTCTAAAATATAACGAGTCGAGTATACATTGATCCGCTCAATAAACACTCCTCGAACTATTTACAACGATAAAAAGACTTTTGGTAAGAACACCTAAGTCTAAATCATAAAAAAGAGTTGAGTATACATTGATCCGCTCAATAAACACTCCTCGAACTATTTTCAAACGATAAAAAGACTTTTGGTACGAAAAACCTAAGTCTAAACTATAACGAGTCGAGTATACATTGATCCGCTCAATAAACACTCCTCGAACTATTTACAACGATAAAAAGACTTTTGGTAAGAACACCTAAGTCTAAATCATAAAAAAGAGTTGAGTATACATTGATCCGCTCAATAAACACTCCTCGAACTATTTACAACGATAAAAAGACTTTTGCTAAGAAAACCTAAGTCTAAATCATAAAAAAAGAGTTGAGTATACATTGATCCGCTCAATAAACACTCCTCAATCTATTCCTAACGATCTAAAAAAGATCTACTAACACGTCTAAGTCATGAATACGAGTTAAGTATGAATCCATCTACTCGGAAATTACTCCTCGTGAATAAAAATTATGACAGAATCAAACGACAAAGAAGATGTAAGGAATGAAAGTAATATTTTATTCATCAAATCAGTTACATACAAAAATCCTACGTTACAAAGGTCTACATGCTACTTAAAGATCGTTACAATGATTTAGATGAAATGATCCTATAAGATCGGCGATTTTCACGACAATGTCCACGGAAACACCAATCTCCTTCCTAGTGCCTCGTCGACTATGATCAACCACCTAAGAAGCATGCTGCTCAAGATGGTCGACTTCTTTGGTTCGATGGCCAGGCTCTGAAGATCAAATGTTCCTCCAGACGAAATGAGCATTACCAGCCAGATAAACCGGCAATACTCATTCACCCACAACGAGACACTGCTTGTATAATGGGGTAGACTTTTACTCTGAAGCAGCATCTCTTCGGATGAGTCGTAAAGGATAAAACTTACCAAGCACAACCCGGTGGGCGACCACTCCTGAGGTAACATCCAAGAATAAGGATGCCTGGTAAGTATGAACCCCCCATGTGCAAACAGAAACCACGAACCTCAAATCTGTGAAAACAACATTTGAGGCCTCATGGGACCCGTTAGTACAAGGTAGGGCTGACATGGGACCCGTCAGTACAAGGTAGAAGATAATCAAGCTATTACAAAAGGAATCATGATAATGTGACTTTTTGAATATTATGGGATCTGAAGGAAAAATAAAATCTAAGGAAGCTGAGATCTCCATTATCTTTGGGATATTGCAAATGAAGAATATAAACTACCGCCCTATTTATAGGGATAGATCTAAGGGATCCAACGGCTGAAAAGATATTTGATCAGCGGACATAAATTCGACCCTTTAACTTCCCGTAATAAATGCAAGTAAGATGGAACGGCGCTATTTAGTCGACTCAGCCAGTCGATTACCAAGAGGACGTGGATCGAAGCGATCATCGTTTGGACACCTAAAGGAGCCCCGGACCAAATGGACCAATCACGAACGAACGCATACAAATTTAAGATCGTCGTGAAAAGATTACTTGCTCGATAAAAGATAAAAGATGAAACCCTCCACCATACGAGGGCCGTAACTGCCTCATACGTCACATGGGTAACCATTAACTAACTCATACAAGAACTCCTTTGGAGTCCAAGATATCTGACATAGAAATCAGGAGAATAGCCCTCCTTATTCGAAACTGCAAGGCCATCATTGCCTAATTTTCCAAAGAATTGCTGAAGGAGGTCTGAACGGGTCAGATCTGGCCAGGACTGCTACATTTTCCAATTCCTCCCATATCAAAGAAATAACGTAATGATACACCAATTGAGCAACATATAGTTCAAATTTAATAATGAGAAACATAAAGCTTTGAAGATACTGAAAGGGATATTTTCTCTTAGTCTGATGAGGAGAAAAACGGAATTCAACAAAAGGAACAATAGCCTCCTTATATAAGATTTACATCACAAAAAGACAAATTTACAGGGCATAGGTTGAACATCGACCAAGATGCTGAGCGTTCCTTAACAGCCATTCAATCGATCATCAATACGAATAAACCTACTATCTACATTTTTATGGGCAACGTGATTTTGAATATAACCCAAGGAACTATACTGGGTTGATCAACAAAGATTTGATTTGCAGAGCAAACATTATACCATTCAGTTACTTAAACAGTGACCAAGCAAGATCAAGCTACCTTTTCTCTACCCTGAATATTCTCCGCCAAGATCAGTATCAGATAAGTGTGCTAACCTATGTTGATTATTTCATGATGATTATATTTATGCATAAAGGCAAAATGTGCATAACAAAGTATATATACAGAAGAAAATTGATCAAGGCAAGAATCTGCCTACAAAAAGATCATAATTTCCAACTTAATACTTCTCCCATTACAAAAGTTTCACCCCGTTGGGCGAGAAAAAAAAAAAAAAAAAAAAAAAAAAAAAAAAAAAAAAGGAAAAGACAGTCCAAGGCCTGCCAGGCCGAACAAAGATCACTGAGAAGAACGGTCAGCAGGTCGACTACTAGAGACAGGCCTCCGAGGAGTCAAGTTACCAGCAAACGCCATCAACTCCTCCTGACGCTTGAGATAACCGGCATCATAACCGTCCTCATAGGCCTGCTGACGAGATCCCTCTGCCGAGGCGGCGGCCTGAACTAAGTCACCTTTCTCTTTCTCAAGAACAACTTTGTCAGCCTCTAATTTTTGGAGGTCATCTCGGGCAAGCTGCAGTTGCAAAGACAGCCCTGCGGCTTTAGCTTTTTCTGACTCCAACTGACCTTGATGAGCTCTCCGACTACTCCACAGTTCGTCATTTTGCACACCCAGCTGAAGTGCAAGATATTTGGACTGAAAAAGAAGAAGAATGAGATAAACCCTCACACAACACGAAAGTCAAAATAAAACTAGGAAAATTATCGAAAGATATGTCTACCTGCTCGCATATCTTAACTAGAGACTGAACAAGACGTACATTGGAAGTACCCTCAAGTTTTTTCAGCTCACCAGGCAAAATGGTGCTCAAACCCAGATCCCAGGACAAAGCATCAGGCTCAATTGAGCCAGGCAATTCACTACTAGAAGGAACACCGTCAGGCCGCGGAGTCTCTGACAACATAATATCTTTGACCTGCTCGAGAATACAACGATCATCTAACAGACGAGGAGATTCTCTCTCGTTGGGGCTAACAGAGGTCTCCTTGCCTGAAGCATAAATAACGGTTCGACGACCAGACCTAGAACCGGTCCGACCTCCGGAAGGTCCTCCCGATTGGAAGGAAGTAGTCATCACAGTAGTATCACTAAACAGATAATCAGGACAATCCTGCACAATAGATTGTGTTATGGAAGGATTGACAAAAAAACCATCACCAACTTGCCCTCCGCTGGCAATTGGGGCAGTAGAAGTAGACAAAGGAAGGGAAATAGCAAAACCCCCTCCATGAAAAACATGCTCGAAGGAAGAAGCATTTGAAGTAATAGGTATATTATAGGTCGGTTCCTCATTGGACATATCGCCAAAAGCTATCCGACCAGGGGAAGACATGCTTCCTACTTGAGTAGAAGAAGAAAAGATTGGTTCTGAAAACGAAGAGTTTACTACAGAAAAAGGTTCGGAAGCGATAACACGAGTATCAATCTCCGACCTAATTATTGAGGACGAACGAGGAGGCTCCATCGACGGCCCATCTCTTCGAGATTTTTTGGATCTATTATCCCTAGCGCTCTCACGAGAAGGTCGTTTAGAAGTATTGCCGAAAAGATTACTCATGATCGAATTGTTAAAAAGTATAAAGCAAGTAACGAGGAAGTTTATCGACTAGCCGGCGGAGGAGTATTCTATTAAAAAGAGAAGTATAGCAGTAAAACGAGTCAAGTTTTTACCTTTAGTATTTATACTACACGAAAAGACCCTACAGACCTAAAGAAAGGGCGCGAAATAGAAAAACTGACCTTGGAACAAACACTAGAATTGGAAAAGACGCACGCATAATGATTGCGGCGAACTTAATGACTTGTCTGAATTATTACGGCAAAGATGAAAAGACGTAACTGTCAGAATCCAAAACGTTTAGCGTACAAAAGGATGAAAAGGTAAAATTACAATTAAACCTACGGGTAAATAATTACAAAGATTATTTCAAAAATCTCTGTTTCAAGAAGCCTGGTCGCTATCCGGGATTCTCTGTTCGCTACCGACGTTCTCGGGCGTGTCAATATCGTCCTCTTTTTCTTCTTCTTCGTCTTCTGGATCGATAAAAGTATTATCAAGCTCATCGTTAACATCAGAAGGAGGAATCGGCAATGGTTTTCCCAATTCTTCGACAAGGTGAGCCAAAGGAAAACCTTGATATACGACATCTGGAAGCTCGGAAGAAGAATAAATTTCACCATAACGATTCAACCGAATGTGTGCCGCCTTAAAATACTCCTTTCGACGGTCATCGATCATCTCTAAGGCGACCAGCTGATGAACCGCCTTCTTGAAAGTATTCTCCAGAAGAGGACCGACCATCCGATACACCAACGCCGTATGAACAGGAGAATTAAGAAATTCGCGGATAACTCTTTCATCAGGGTTCCTACCATACCGATCCTTGAGTCCACTAAGAGGGACGTCTTCCTCATACTCCTCTAAAGAAGCTTGAAGACTTGATACTTGAGATTCTAGCTCACTGATACGAGCAGTACTCTGAAACTGAAATGCCTCTAACTTTTTAGCCATTTGATCGGCTTGCTCTTGAGCACGAGAAGTCTCCAAGACCCTGTTCATAATGTCCTGGTTTTCAGTCCCCGTAGCATGAGTATCTACAACGGGAACGGAAGAAGACGTCGAGGGACCAACCTCTGAACCAGAAAACTTACGAAGAAGAGCTTTATTTTTCTCATCTAGAAACTCACATTGCTGTTTCCAGAGTGCAGTTTCATATGCGTATGAGGCTAAACAAGTCTTAGTCTGTAAAAAGCAAAGGGGTAAAACGAGAAATAAGTTAGCAAAGAATATCTTCAAATTGAAGAATGGCCTATAAAGCGAGCTCGAAAGAAGAAGGTGAGGTGGGGGGTGAACAAAGAAGAAGTGAGATTTCCAAAAAGGGTTGCTAGAAACAGGGGCATCAAAAATTGATCGACTAGGCCTCTGACTAGCAAAGAAATACCCACGATTGGATGAACTGGAAATATTGAACCGGAAAAGTTGTGTAAAATTACGAAAGGAAGGTTTAAACCCTTTCGCGATCATCAGAACAGAAAAACAAACCACAAAGGCAACAAAATTTGGAACTAACTGTGTCAGGCACACACTGAATGTTTTCAAAACTTCAAGAAAGAGAGGAGACAAGGGAAGACGCAGGCCGCTATTGAAGTGAGCCGTATAAAAAGCTCGACATCCCTCCGGTGGAGATGTGACCCTGTCAGAAGGAGAAGGAAGAATGATCTCGGAGCCATCAGGAAAGTATTTGGTATAATTATTTACAACCTCCGGAAATGTATCCACCGTATAAGCACAAGCTACGTCCTCAATTGGTTCAGAAATCTGAGGAACGGTACCCTTGCCCTTTTTGGCCCGGGCTGCAACATCCGCTTCAGAGAGGATTCGTACTTTGAAAGTATCTTCTACAGGGATGACGAATTCAGAAACTGCAGCTTGTTCGCCCAAAAGATTAGAATGTAACTCCTCCTCGTTATTAGGGGCCACATTGTCCTTAGGAGAAGAAGAAGATTTTCTCAAAGAAGCCATATTTTCAGATTCTCGAAGGGTATAAGTCGATAAAAGGAAAACTTTATATGACGAACGACTAAGCAAGAAAAAGACTATGAACTATGAGGAAGGATAAAGGAAAAATGACGAACTCAAAAGTCACCTATTTATACTAAGATGAGAAAAGATGTTTCGAACTCATCGCAATTAATCATATTCCCGCCAAAAACGGAAGGATATGAAAAGCCTCCAGAATAGACGCGTGGCGATTCGTAATCGGACAGAGAAAACGACAATCTATGATATGTAGCACTCTTTTCCTTACTTAAGATTTTTTCCCACAGGGTTTTTTCTTAAGAAAGGTTTTTAACGAGGCTCCATTCATAGAAAATAAACAGTCGCAAAGAATTACCTACTTCTACGAGCTTCTATTATCTATACGCTCGAAGAAGTGAGGGAGTACTGATGGGGGCTATTTCGCACCCTACATCTTGTACGGATCGAGTAAAGAACATGAGATCGGTACGACCAAATCAAACAGTTCGGGATCATCTTATCGACCCGGCCAAGTACAGCTCTCTACGACTAGAAGACTATATTCCGGACCCAAGAAGGATATTTGGGCCGAGTCCTATAAGGACTATGATTCCTTGTAACGCTAGGTTTAGTATGATATAAATACCTAGTTAATCATTGTATAAGACACATTCTACTTTACGGATTTTATGCTTACAAAACAGCATAATCCCAGATTATATACAAAAAGATCACCGATTCACTAAATTAACAAGGTTCTTTTTGTTGATTGTCTTTATTACTTCATTGCTCTAACGAATATTGCTTTTCCTTGAGATTGATCCATCCTGAATAAAGTAACAGAGCCCTATAAAAAAGTATATTGAAAACCCCCAATATCACCAATTCACTGATACTAATAACCCGACGAAATCCAGTTAAATCAGAATTATATGTCTGCGGATAGATCACCTAGACCCAGATTTCAGCTATAAATACCCCATACATTTATGACACCAGACACGATTTCCCAGGTGCTCCCTCCTCGAAGCTACTGCTCGGAACCGCTTGGGAATATAGGCCTAGTATCACGTGTATTTCACCCTCTAGCTTGTACGGCATCCAATAGGGCTCGGATAGGACTCTATACATTTGTACTCATATAGTGTTGTAATCGAACCATTTGAATACAATATTGTTGATCTCTATATCATTGTTGAGTACTTGTTTAATTATTACACATATCGATCACACATACGAAATCACGTAAGATCAATTTCATAACTTGTTAATTACAATGCCATATTCATGAATGAGGAAACAACTTATTAATGCTGCTCTTTTCTGGTCATGAAACTTCTAGTCAGAGGGGTGGATCAAGGACGGAAAGGTTAAGGGGGCCTAAATATACTGCTGATTTTCAGAACGATAAAATATTTAATGCCTACAAATATTAAATTAAAATTAAAATTATAAAAATTATATTGAGGCTTAAATATTTTAACATTCCTTTTGTATTTTTGATGCATTAACTATAGTTGATTTTCTCACAACAAACTGAGAAAAAAAAATTAGCTAGTATATATAATGTGTTCAAAAGATTAACTTCTTTGAGTAATATGTTTGATCATAATAAATTGTAGCACATGTACAGATAATTATGAGAAAAGTGATATTACCATTTAAATTTTTGTTCTAAAGTAATAGACGTAACAATAAATACAATTATAAACATACATTTAAAAGAGACAAGTGATTAAACCCTTGGGGAAAAAAACAAGGGATAACGATGGCACAAAGAATATTAATTAAATTCTCATGTGAGCATGAACTATATGATACCATTCAATTTTCAAATTATTAACTAATAAAATTAATAAATGAAATATATACATAGTAGAGAAGAAAAATATTGGACCGCCCATGCTTCTAGTGTCTTGATAACAATATTGTGTTATGGAAAACATTCTTTAAACTCCCATCTAGAATTTTGGTTTTGTAAAATTCTCATCAAAAGTTTTCATTTTATAAATTTTCTATTAGATTTCCTTCAAGATACCCCTTAATTAATTATTTTGTCAGAAATTAAAAGAGTATGTGCTTTACATTCCTATAACTCGATTATCTTCATATTTTACTAAGATAATCTCAAAACCTCCGTGTAATGTAAATTCAGATGAAAAAAAAGCAAGGGATAACGATGGCACAAAGTATATTAATTAAATTCTCATGTGAGCATGAACTATATGATACCATTCAATTTTCAAATTATTAACTAATAAAATTAATAAATGAAATATATAAATAGTAGAGAAGAAAAATATTGGACCGCCCATGCTTCTAGTGACTTGATAACAATATTGTGTTATGGAAAACTTTCTTTAAACTCCCATCTAGAATTTTGGTTTTGTAAAATTCTCATCAAAAGTTTTCATTTTTATAAATTTTCTATTAGATTTCCTTAAAGATACCCCTTAATTAATTATTTTGTCAAAAATTAAGAGAGTATGTGCTTTACATTCCTATAACTCGATTATCTTCATATTTTACTAAGATAATCTCAAAACCTCCGTGTAATGGAAATTTGGATGAAATTGATGAACGCTAGTGAAGTTGGTGAAAAAATCAAGTTTGTTTATGTCAATGGAGAAGTTAGTGAACTTAATTTCATCTTCTTTATTCAAATCTTCCACTACTAGAAAGTGGGGATTTTGCAACGGAAAATTTGCGACATGTGGCATTTGTCGCAATTTCTAATTGATTTGTGACGGTGTTGCAACGAAATTTCTCAGAGTTACAATATTTTTTTTACGACTAGATCTCCAATAATACAATGGCTAAAATTTGCGACAGATAATTGAGTTCGTTGCAAGTTTGTCGCAATACTTTGGCGCCACTTGTTAATTTTTGGCACCAAAATTGGCAACACTAAAATTTGACACGATTTCCTTATAAATTTTACATATATATAACTTGCAACACCAAAATCGATCGCAAAAAAGGTGCATATTTTTTTTAATCCACAAACGTATTTCCTTCAAAAACAAGATTTAATTTATATTAACTTAATTGAGCATAATATTGAAAAGTTAAATAAAAAACTATTAATATGTAATTTTTATTTACTTAAACGAGTAATATATCAATTATGATTTACTTTACTACTTATTACATATGAGTAATTAAAATATATCTAAAGAATAAATTTTCAGAAATCATTAGAAAATAATATATATATATATATATATATATATATATATATATATATATATATATAATTACAATTACATGCAAGGTAACAAATTCATATATCCCTTATAATGAAAACTGATATTGTATGAACTTGTGATTCAGTCATATCAATCCAACTGGTTTCTCGAACTATTTTTTTTATCTATTATTGAATGAACCAAATAATATCTTATGATCTTAATTTGGAATAAATTTTACCAAATCTAATGACTAAATAGACCATCATTTTCTATTTGATTACAATAATTTAAAGCCATCATTTTACTTAAAAAACTAAATTGAGTATATCAGTCATAAATTTGCTTTTATGACATAACATCTGATTAATGAAAGTTACCCCTGAAATTAACTTGCAATATAGAACATATGTGCAGTTTTCTAATAATAACAAAAGCAGAAGTAAAGGTTGCAAACCTCAATGGAAACTTGCTCTTTTTGTCTCTGAATTGCAAGACTCATTCAAAAATTTTCATTGTAATTAAAATGATAAATACAATAATAATGGGTGATGAAAATATAAGAGCTCGGTGGTGTGTCGCCAGAGGACGAGTCGGAGATAACCAGTCGAAAACTCATGAGGTTTCTTATCCGAAGACTCGACTTCGATGGACACCCGAACTTCATGATCAATTTGTTAGGGATCTCAATGAGCTTGGTAGACCATATAGGTTTCTAAAAGCACAACATGGAGACCAAACACATCTATTACTGTAAATTTCTTCAGAATCTATTTCATAACTTGTTAATTACAATGCCATATTCATGAATGAGGAAACAACATATTAATGCTGCTCTTTTCTGGTCATGACACATCTAGTCAGAGGGGTGGATCCAGGACGGAAAGGTTAAGGGGGCCTAACTATATTGCTGAATTTTCAGAACGATAAAATATTTAATGCCTACAAATATTAAATTAAAATTAAAATTATAAAAATTATATTGAGGCTTAAATATTTTAACATTCCTTTTGTATTTTTGATGCATTAACTATAGTTGATTTTCTCACAACAGACTGAGAAAATAAAATTAGCTAGTATATATAATGTGTTCAAAAGGTTAACTTCTTTGAGTAATATGTTTAATCATAATAAATTGTAGCACATGTACAGATAATTATGAGAAAAGTGATATTACCATTTAAATTATTGTTATAAAGTAATAGACGCAACAATAAATACAATTATAAACATACATTTAAAAGAGACAAGCGATTAAACCCTTGGGAAAAAAAACAAGGGATAACGATGGCACAAAGTATATTAATTAAATTCTCATGTGAGCATGAACTATATGATATCATTCAATTTTCAAATTATTACCTAATAAAATTAATAAATGAAATATATACATAGTAGAGAAGAAAAATATTGGACCGCCCATGCTTCTAGTGTCATGATAACAATATTCTGTTATGTAAAACTTTCTTTAAATTCCCATCTAGAATTTTGGTTTTGTAAAATTCTCATCAAAAGTTTTCATTTTGTAAATTTTCTATTAGATTTCCTTCAAGATACCCCTTAATTAATTATTTTATCAAAAATTAAGAGAGTATGTGCTTTACATTCCTATAACTCGATTATCTTCATATTTTACTAAGATAATCTCAGAACCTCCGTGTAATGGAAATGCGGATGAAATTGATGAACGCTAGTGAAGTTGGTGAAAAAATTAAGTTTGTTTATGTCAATGGAGAAGTTAGTGAACTTAATTTCATCTTCTTTATTCAAATCTTCCACTACTAGAAATTGGGGATTTTGCAACGGAAAATTTGCGACATATGGCATTTGTCGCAATTTCTAATTGATTTGTGACGGAGTTGCAACGAAATTTCTCAGAGTTACAATATTTTTTTTACGACTAGATCTCCAATAATACAATGGCTAAAATTTGCGACAGATAATTGAGTTCGTTGCAAGTTTGTTGCAATACTTTGGCGCCACTTGTTAATTTTTGGCACCAAAATTAGCAACACTAAAATTTGACACGATTTCTTTATAAATTTTACATATATATAACTTGCAACACCAAAATCGATCGCAAAAACTGTTACATATTTTTTTTTATCCACAAATGTATTTCCTTCAAAAACAAGATTTAATTTATATTAACTTAATTTAGCATAATATTGAAAAGTTAAATAAAAAACTATTAATATGTAATTTTTATTTACTTAAACGAGTCATATATCAAAATTCTTTATATCAATTATGATTTACTTTACTACTTATTACATATGAGTAATTAAAATATATCTAAAGAATAAATTTTCAGAAATCATTGGAAAATAATATATATATATATATATATATATATATATATATATATATTATATATAATTACATGCAAGGTAACAAATTCATATATCCCTTATAATGAAAACTGATATTGTATGAACTTGTGATTCAGTCATATCAATCCAACTGGTTTCTCGAAGTATTTTTTTATCTATTATTGAATGAACCAAATAATATCTTATGATCTTAATTTGGAATAAATTTTACCAATCTATTGTCTAAATAGACCATCATTTTATATTTGATTACAATAATTTAAAGCCATCATTTTACTTAAAAAAATAAATTGAGTATATAAGTCATAAATTTGCTTTTATGACATAACATCTGATTAATAAAAGTTACCCATGAAATTAACTTGCAATATACAACATATGTGCAGTTTTCTAATAATAACAAAAGCAGAAGTAAAGGCTGCAAACCTCAATGGAAACTTGCTCTTTTTGTCTCTGAATTGCAAGACTCATTCAAAAAATTTCAGTGTAATTAAAATGATAAATTGATAACGCCGTGAAAACGTCGTTATTACATATCCCTTTAAGCTCAAAACGTCTTGTTTTGATCCGAGTTTCTTTGTGTCTTTGCGTGTTTTCGTGTCGTTTGTGCTTTGGGTCCCTTTGTTCGACCTTTGTTCGTTTTCCGTGTTTTGTTCGTGTTTTACTTTTGCTTGTCGGTGTTTTGTAGGTTTTGACGTATTAAAGCACATCCGGAACATTTCGTGCGTGGATGGCAAGTCTCCTTCGACCGAGGGGGGGCCTAACGCGAACGAGAGTGCAAGAATCGAAGAATTAGGCGCCTGCATAACCTCGCCGCAGCGAGGTAGTTGCTCGCCGCCGCGAGCTGAGGCAGAAACATTCTGCCCAGGTCTCGCGGCCGCGAGGTTCAACCTCGCGGTCGCGAGAGGCTGGCAGAAAGTTTCTGCCACGACCTCGCGGCCGCGAGCCTCCAGCTCGCGGCCGCGAGGTGTCCATTTCCTGCAGGCTCGCGGCCGCGAGCCCAGGTCTCGCGGCCGCGAGTCCTGCCCTGTTTTGCTGCGTATTTTTGAGGGTCTTTTTGTACATTGCCCTTTTCCCCACTTGTAATTACAATCTCCTTTGGGACTTGTTGGCCTTTATTACCATAGTTTTTGGGGTAGTTTAGGCATAGGGGGTTGATAGTTTGCTAGGTTATAAGGGTAGAAGGTGGAAATCATAAAACAACTCTTGCAACTTACAACAAAATACTTGAAAAAGATTTTTCTCTTGCCTCCATCAAAAAGAAGAAGAGTTCTTGCTTGGAGCTTTGGTTGGAAGACTAAAGAAGCTTGAGAGAAGAGTTGTAGTGGCTTCCATTTACATAAGCTTATTCCTACCTTTATCTTTATCTTGCATTATGAATATTTTGAATGTAATGAATGTTTTATTGATAAATATGAGTAGCTAAGCATTTAACTCCTAGGTTTTCATGAAGCTTTGATGGATCTATGATTGAATGATAAGTTTATGATTGTTGCTATGCTTACATGTGTTTGTTAATCTAGTTTGAGCCTTTGTCAACTTGTGGTTAGGCCAACCATAGGATGAAATGGATTGATCTTTAATGGCTAGATATAGTTGATTAAAGATTAGATTATAAAACTAGGTTGTGATTTGATTTTAGGATAGAAATATACCTAGATCATTTCATGTTCTATTAAGATTTGGAAATTAAAGCATCATTTAAGCTTAATCCTTTTAGAAATAAATTGGATTAGTTTACTTTGGTAGGTTCGTACGATATCGAAAGATACGTATGAATAGATTATGAAATCTTGAACAACAAACATAAGTATAGTCGTCAACTTGCGAATCATTCGAGATTGGATAACTCTTAGTGACATGGAAATCTAGGAACCTTTATCTAATCGAATCAACGTATTGTGTTTTTATTTAATTCACTTTTATATGTTCAAACAAACAACAAACCAACTACTTTTAATCACACAAGTTCGCGTAAGATATTAGAATAGATCTTGATAATTATTCGTTATATTCCTCGTGGGTTCGACACCCTTTACCACTTTATTACTTGGAAGCGACCGTATACTTGCGTTTAAACGCACTCGTATTTGGAGCGCAACAAGTTTTTGGCGCCGTTGCCGGGGAGTAGTAACGGTTATTGCCAATTTATATTCTTGTGTATCTTAGCTTGAACGTATTATTTACCTTGTGATCTTTGTATTCATAGGTGCCTTTCTCTTAGTGTATGCCAAGAGCTTCGTCATCACCCCTAGCTCTTGTTGATCCGGAGATTGAGAGGACTTTTCGAAAGCGAAGAAAAGCAAAGAAAAAGAAGGGTAAATCTCTACCCATGGACGATCAAGGAGTTAACCCGGCTATGGTTAATCCTATACAAGTTGCTCCCGAAGAGCCAAATAATAGGAATCGGCCTATTAATGAGTATGGTACACCTATGTTGAATGAGCTCGGTTCTTGCATCGTTAGACCGACAATTACGGCAACTAACTTTGAGCTTAAGCCAGTCATGTTCAATATGCTCAATGCCGCGGATCAATTTGGAGGTCATTCTAGCGAAGATCCTCACGCTCACTTGAAGAAGTTTATGATGATTAGTGATTCATTCATCATAGCGGGTGTAACAAAGGAGGCGTTGAGGTTGATGCTATTTCCATACTCGTTAAGAGACCTCGCAAAAGATTGGTTGGATTCTCTTCAATCCCAATCTATTAATTCGTGGGAAGATCTAACGGGAAAGTTCTTGAGGAAGTTTTTCCCTCCCCCGAAGACTATAAAATTGAGGAATGACATTCTAGGCTTCCGGCAATTAGATCAAGAATCTTTATATGAAGCTTGGGAGAGATTCAAAGAGTTGTTAAAGAAGTGTCAACACCACGGCATAGCGGAGTATATTTTGATGCAAACATTTTATAATGGTTTGCACGGGCCTACTAGAGCTCTCGTTGATGCCACTGCGGGTGGTACTATGCTTTCCAAGTCCTATGATGAATCGTGGGAAATTCTTGACACCATGGCTTATAACAATCATTCATGGACGTCCGAGAGAGGAACTTCCGCTAAATCTACGCCGGGAAGGCTCGAATTGGATGCAATTACGGCATTAAGTGCCCAAATGGCGATCTTGAGCAACAAAGTAGACAAGCTTGGCCAAAAGCCGGAAGTGGTACAACAAGTACAATCTATGCCGCCAAGTTGTGTGACATGTGGGGGAGCTCATACTTATGATATGTGTCCCGGAAATCCCGAGGCGGTGAATTACCTTGGGAACAATTATCGGAACAATCAAGGACATGCCCCCTATCAAAACAACAACTATATTCCTCATTGGCAAAAGCACCCAAATTTCTCTTGGAGTAATCCAAACAATGCCCAACAACAACCACCATATCAAGGAGGTCATCAATCCTCCGCTCCCCCCGGATTTCAAGATAGGCAAAAGCAACCCGTAGAGTCGAAGCCTTCGTGGGAAGATGCGTTTGGTGATTTCATGAAACATACCACCAAATATATGGTAGCTAATGACTCTAAGTTGCAAGATGTCTTCAAAAATCAACAAGAACATTCGGTTGCCTTGAGAAATCTTCAAACTCAAATGGGGCAAGTCTCACAAGCTTTAAGTGTGAGACCTCAAGGAGCTTTGCCAAGTACAACCGAGTCACCTAATCAAGGCTCGAATGAACATTGCAAAGCTATTTCTTTGAGGAATGGAAAGAGGTATGAAGGTCCGGCTATGCCTAATGAAAATCCAATAGAAGCCGAGGAGACTCAAGGTGGAAACAAGGAGTCTTTGGTTGAGGAAGTAGAGTCGGAAAAGGAGGTACCTAAAGAACCAATCGTTTCAACGCCAATTCCGGAAAGTATACCAACTCCTCCGTTCCCTCAAAGATTCCAAAAGAAGAAGGATGAAAAGCAATTTGAAAAGTTCTTAAATATCTTGAAGCAATTGCATATAAACATCCCTCTAGTGGAAGCTTTCGAGCAAATGCCTAAGTACGTCAAATTTATGAAAGACGTGCTATCAAAGAAAAGAAGATTGGGGGAATTTGAGACGGTTGCACTAACCGAGGAATGTAGTGCTATCTTGCAAAACAAATTACCTCCAAAGCTCAAGGATCCGGGGAGTTTCACTATCCCGTGTACTATTGGTGATAAGTATTTTGGGAGAGCTCTTTGTGATTTGGGAGCTAGCATTAATCTTATGCCCAAATCTATCTTTCAAAAGCTTGGAATCGGAGAAGCACGGCCTACTACGGTTTCTTTGCAACTTGCCGACCGTTCCATCACTTACCCGGAAGGAAAAATCGACGATGTCTTGGTAAGAGTTGATAAATTCATATTTCCCGTTGATTTTATTGTTCTTGATTATGAGGCGGATGTCAATGTACCTATCATACTTGGAAGACCATTTTTAGCTACGGGTAGAGCTTTGATTGATGTACAAAAAGGTGAACTCACCATGAGAGTACATGATGAAGAAGTGAAATTCGATGTCTTTAATGCTATGAGATACCCGGATGATGAGGAATCTCTTCCATTTGTATGATTGATTCGTTGGTGGCTAGTACATTTGAAGAGAATCACTATGAGAATTTAATCGAAGGAGCTATCTTGAATAAACTTGACGAAGAAATTGAGGAAATGGCTCAAGTCGTCTCACAATTGGAAGCTAATTCGGTTGGAGAGAATTATAGAAGAAGATTTGAATCTCTTGACTTGCCATTGTCAAACCCCAAGCCATTGAAATCTTCTATTGAGGAGCCTCCTATCTTGGAGTTGAAACCACTTCCATCTCATTTGAACTATGCTTATTTGGGAGATTCTTCTACTTTGCCGGTTATTATTGCGGCGGACTTAACGGAGACTCAAAGGGAGAAACTGTTGAGAGTTCTCAAGTGCCATAAGAAAGCCATCGGGTGGACTATTGCCGACATCAAAGGGATTAGTCCCACCTTTTGCATGCATAAGATCAACTTGGAGGACAATTTCAAGGAGTCCGTTGAGCACCAAAGAAGATTGAACCCAATTATGAAAGAGGTGGTCAAAAAGGAAATAATCAAGTGGTTGGATTCCGGAATTGTTTTTCCTATTTCCGATAGCAAATGGGTCAGTCCGGTTCAATGTGTTCCAAAGAAGAGTGGAATGACGGTGATAACCAATGAAAAGAACGAGTTGATACCTTCTAGAACGGTTACCGGGTGGAGAGTATGCATGGATTACCGAAAACTAAACCAAAATACGAAGAAAGATCATTTTCCGTTGCCTTTCATTGATCAAATGTTGGATAGACTAGCGGGAAGAGCTTTCTATTGCTTTTTGGATGGATATTCGGGTTTTAATCAAATCTTCATCGCCCCTGCGGATCAAGAGAAAACAACTTTCACATGTCCGTATGGTACGTTTGCTTTTAGAAGAATGCCTTTCGGCTTGTGTAATGCTCCCGCTACTTTTCAAAGGTGTATGATGGCTATCTTCACCGATATGATCGAGAAGTTCGTAGAAGTCTTCATGGATGACTTTTCTATCTTTGGGGATTCATTTGATGAATGCTTGGGTAATCTAAGCAAAGTGCTTCAAAGGTGCGAAGAAACGAACTTGGTATTGAATTGGGAGAAGTGCCATTTTATGGTTAAAGAGGGCATCGTCTTAGGCCACAAGATATCAAGTAAGGGTATCGAGGTTGACAGAGCAAAAATTGAAGCAATAGAAAAGCTACCTCCGCCTACATCTGTGAAGGGAATTCGAAGTTTCCTTGGGCATGCGGGTTTCTATAGAAGATTTATCAAAAACTTCTCGCAAATTTCCAAACCGTTATGCAATTTATTAGAGAAAGACGTTCCCTTTTTCTTCACGGATGAATGCCTGCAAGCCTTCATAACTTTGAAGCAAATGCTAATCTCGGCAGCGATTGTTGTAGCACCGGACTGGAGTTTACCTTTCGAAGTAATGTGCGACGCAAGTGATATAGCGGTTGGGGCTGTTTTGGGCCAAAGGGAATGCAAAGTTTTCCATTCTATCTACTATGCTAGCAAGACTTTGAACGACGCCCAACTGAACTATACAGTTACGGAAAAGGAGCTTTTGGCGGTGGTGTTTGCTTTCGACAAATTCCGAGCATATTTGGTTGGTACGAAGGTAATAGTTTACACGGATCATTCAGCTATTCGATACTTGATGACAAAGAAAGATGCGAAACCCCGATTAATCCGTTGGATATTATTGCTTCAAGAATTTGATTTGGAGATTAAGGATAGAAAAGGGTCCGAAAATCAAGTAGCAGATCACTTATCTAGGCTCGAGAATGCTAAAGCTACGGAGGATCCCAAGATTATTAACGAATCTTTTCCGGATGAACAACTCTTTGCCCTCGCACTATCTCCAACTCCATGGTATGCCGACTACGTGAATTATCTGGTATGTGGCTTACTACCCCCTGATTTTACTTATCAACAAAAGAAAAGGTTTTTACATTATGTAAAGAGTTTTGTATGGGATGAGCCGTTTCTTTTTAAGATTTGTGCAGACAGGGTCATAAGGAGGTGCATTCCCGAGGAGGACACAAATGCAATTCTAAAAGATTGTCATGCTGCACCCTATGGAGGTCATTTCAAGGGAGATCGTACGGCTGCAAAGGTGTTGCAATCGGGATTCTATTGGCCTACTTTATTCAAAGATGCGCACATGTTCGTATCCCAATGTGATCGGTGCCAAAGGGTGGGAAACATTTCCCAAAGAAATGAGACGCCACTAACGACCATTCTTGAAGTGGAGTTGTTTGATGTATGGGGAATTGACTTCATGGGACCTTTTGTACCTTCTAATGGGAACCAATACATTTTGGTGGCCGTTGATTATGTTTCCAAGTGGGTCGAGGCAAGTGCGTTTCCTAAGGATGATTCAAAAGCAGTCATGAGCTTCATGAAGAAAAATATATTCAGTCGTTTTGGCACGCCGAGAGCATTGATAAGTGACGGTGGTTCGCACTTTTGTAACCGTTGGCTTGATGTTCTTTTGGCAAAATATGGAGTAAAGCACAAGGTTACGACTGCGTATCACCCGCAAGCTAATGGGCAAGCCGAGATATCTAACCGTGAAATAAAGAGTATCTTGGAAAAGACGGTATCTCCTAACCGGAAAGATTGGTCGCTAAGACTTGACGATGCTCTATGGGCCTATCGTACCGCGTACAAGACGCCAATTGGGATGTCTCCTTATAAGCTTGTGTTCGGAAAATCTTGCCATCTACCGTTGGAGTTGGAACATAAGGCTTATTGGGCTGTCACGAAGCTAAACATGGATGCAAGTCTAGCTGGAGAAAAACGGCTGTTCCAACTGAATGAACTTGATGAATTTCGTTTGGAAGCTTATGAGAATGCCAAGCTCTATAAGGAAAAGATGAAAAAATGGCACGATCGACGTATAGTAGAAAGGAAGTTCGAACCAGGCCAACAAGTGCTACTCTTTAATTCTAGGCTTCGATTATTTCCCGGAAAACTCAAGTCTCGTTGGTCGGGACCCTTTCAAGTTGTTGAAGCGTTTCCCTATGGAGCCGTGGAGGTTTCCGATCCCTCAACCGGAAACAAATTTAAAGTGAATGGCCAACGCCTCAAACACTATTGGGGTGGAGAATTTGAAAGAAATAGGACTTCTGTGGTCCTATCGTGAAGTTATCATGCCGTATCCAAGTCGAGCTCACGACTATAAACAAGCGCTTCTCGGGAGGCAACCCGAGCCTATTAGTTTGTGTTTTGTGTTTTTGCGTTTTTGTTGTTCGTTTTTGTTTTCGTTTTGCGTTTTGTGTTGTAGGTAAATGAGCGAGCACGAAAGATCGAGGATTAACAAGCATAACTCGAGTGAGATCGAGCGAACTAACCATAGATTGAGAACGACGTAAGGTGAGAAGTTGGATTATTTGGTATACCGAAGGAAAAATTTTCTGTCTAAACTTCGCTGCCACGAGCTCAAGGCTCGCGGCCGCGAGAAGTTGGCAGAAACTTTCTGCCCCAACCTCGCGGCCGCGAGCTTCCAGCTCGCCGCCGCGAAGTCTGGGCAGAAAGTTTCTGCCCAGCTCTCGCGGCCGCGAGGTTTGACCTCGCGGCCGCGAGATTCAGGCAGAAACTTTCTGCCCAACCTCGCGGCCGCGAGCTTCAAGCTCGCGGCAGCGAAGTCTGGGCAGAAAAGTTTCTGCCCAGGTCTCGCGGCCGCGAGGTTGCACCTCGCGGCCGCGAGACGTTAGTAAAAAGAAAAAAAAAAAAAATTTTTCTCCGAATTAAAACCCTCACACCCCTCACTTTCTCCCTCACTTTTCATTTCAAACACACTCTCAAACACTCCCTTTCTCAATCGTCCCTCTATCATTCCTCACGCTCACTCAATCTCTCATCTATCACATCCCCAAGTTCATACCTCTCACTCCACACTCTCAATTCCCCACATACACATCAACATATCCAAGTCACCCAAGGTTTCGAAATTTTGCAATTCTTCGATTCAAATCCGAAGGTAAGTGAGGCTAAAACTTATGCTATTGCTTGATTGATATTGTTGGTATTGATTTGGTATTGATTTGGTATTGAAAATTTTGGGTGGAAGTAGTTGAAAATTTCAAAGAGAATTAGTAAACCGAAGAATGCACACAAGGTGTTTGATAGAATGTGTATGAGAAGTTCTTGATCATTTTGCTAGTTCTTAACTTTGGTGTTGCCGGGGTGTTGATTTGTCGATATTGGTTTGTTGAATCATAAGTTTGGGGGAATTTTGTGCTTTTGATTAAAGGGAATCATACATTCAAATCAAAATGTCTAGAAGATCGAAAGCCGCGAGTTCAAGTGTGCCTCCCAAACGAGCACGGGAGCCGAGAGGAAAGAAAAAAGTTGTCGAAGAAGATTACGACACTTTTCGGTTTGTTCATAAGGATGCCTCATCGGCATACGATAAGGACATAAGCCAATCATTTGTTCCCGAAAGGTTTGTTGATTATGAGAAGGAGGCTTTTCCGTATTTGCAAGACCAAATCAACAATAGAGGTTGGAATGAGTTCTTGAAGAAGCCGCCTCGTGACACTTTCGCTGGCGAAATTGTTCGAGAATTTTACGCCAACGCTACTATAAAAAGGGACGATGATGCTACAATTGTGAGGGAGAGGGAAATAAAATTCGATCCGGATACAATTAACGCGTATTACAGGATCGAGTGGCCAGCGAACCAAAGAGATGAGCTTGAAGAACTGGCCAGAGACCTGAGGAGAGGTAGGAGAAGCATGGATCAATTGAAAGAGTTTATCACCTTGCCTGGAACGGTCGTTCAGGGGATTCCGAGGGTATCGCATAAAATGTTGACTCAGGAAGCAAAAGCCTGGTCTTTAGTCTTACTTGCGCATTTCCGTCCGAGCAAACATAACAGCGACTATGGTGAAGATCGCATTCCCCTACTATATGCACTCACCCAAGGGCTTTCAATAAATGTAGGTCGGATAATAAGCGAGGTGTTAGAGGAAACTATTACAAAGAAAAATCCTAATGTAAGGAGTTTTGTGTTTCCGCACCTCATCGACGGACTATGTAGAAATGCGGGGGTTAACTTCGGGGTCATCATGGAGAAGAGGAGGTTGACTGGCGTGATTAGTACGGCTACCATTTGCAAGACTTTGAAGTTGGACTTCGAAAGCGCGTACAGTGATAAAGTGTACAAGTATAGTGAAGCAAATGAGCAGGGTCAACCGGATGAAGAAGGTCAACCAGGTCTACAGGGTCAAGAGGACCAGGAGGAAGAGCAGATCGAGGAGCAGCCGAGCACTCAGGCACAGATGGGCGGTCGAGATGATATCGGTAGATTGATTCATCTTGTCCAAGCAATGGACGACAGGGTCCGAGCAATGGACGACAGGGTCCGAGCAATGGACGACAGGGTCGAAACCGTATGCGGAATGCAAAGACAGCTGGCTCAGTACGTTTATGCCGCGACCGATAGGCATGACATTATGTTCCGAACAGTGCTCGGAGATGAACGTTACAATGCCATTCAGCTGCCTGCCCTTCCTGGGCGTATCAATTTGCCTCCACAACCTCCGATGGATCAAGGAGACGAGCCTCACTTTGATGAAGAAGAAGAACGAGCCCGCAATGAACGAAACCGCTAAAGATTGGAAGCAACCACGGGATGCATACATAAGGGACGTTGGATTTAAATTTACTCATTCCCGTTGGTTTATTTTAAACTTAAATGTTTTAAATATATTTCAGTCTTATGTTGGTTTTGTTTTGAACTCTTGAATGTGTAAACTCTTTCATTCCCGTTGGCTTGTAAACTCTATAATTTTGCGTTGTTTATCGATTAAAACTATTGGAGCTGTGTTCGCTCATTTATCTTTTTGTGTTGTTTTGTTTTGCTTGTGTTTCCGTTTTGTTCTTGTTTTGTCGTGTCGTACCTAATTCCGTCATACTTAATTCACACAATGGGGACATTGTGCATTTTAAGTTTGGGGGAGTAAGGTTGCACTTGTGGCATGCTAAGTCGAACCGTCAAAATTTTTCAAATTCCTCTTATTCTTTCAACATGCTCTACAAAGTTCGAGTACATTGGCTATAGCTAAGATTCTATTTAAAGTGGATAATGAACCTTAACGATAATAGGATCTAGGACTTCTTTTGCGTAACCTACAATCCCTCCGATCTTTAGCTTGGAAATTAAATGTGAGGAGAGCATAAATGGCCTAAGTTTGGGGGAGTAACCTCTTTTTAAGAATAAAATACCTTTGAACACCTAGCTCTTAAAAGAAACGAGTCGAGAAGTTGCTAAAATGTATGCACTTCTATGTGAGAAAAGAAAGGCAAAGCCTTCAAACGATGAAATTCATGAATAAATTTTTGTAATTACTCTATTTCGTTGGAATGGTGCTAGTAGCCCAAAAAGTTAAATGTAAAGAAGCACGAAGTGCTATGTCCTTATTGTAAATCAAAAGATGAAAAGCAAAAGTTTGGTGAGAAAAGAGCTAGGAACTAAAATCGTCAATAATTCAAGAAAAGGGACAACACTCTTAAATTTCCTATAACTTATTGTCGTGAAGTGATTTGAACGTTAAATTTGCAATCTACGGCTAGGAGGGATTCTTTGTTAAACATTAGAAGTCCTTGCAAATAGAGCCGATGATTTTGACCTATCGGGAATTATTCACCTAAGATAGAATCTAGCCAAAAGCCATCACACACACACGTGGAGTTTGTTTTAAGAATAATTCGAAAGTGTTAAGTTTTGGTGTTTTGATCTCAAGCATGCTAGTTTAGTTTTTGTTTTGTTTCCTTTGCTCGAGGACGAGCAAGTGTTTAAGTTTGGGGGTGTTGATAACGCCGTGAAAACGTCGTTATTACATATCCCTTTAAGCTCAAAACGTCTTGTTTTGATCCGAGTTTCTTTGTGTCTTTGCGTGTTTTCGTGTCGTTTGTGCTTTGGGTCCCTTTGTTCGACCTTTGTTCGTTTTCCGTGTTTTGTTCGTGTTTTACTTTTGCTTGTCGGTGTTTTGTAGGTTTTGACGTATTAAAGCACATCCGGAACATTTCGTGCGTGGATGGCAAGTCTCCTTCGACCGAGGGGGGGCCTAACGCGAACGAGAGTGCAAGAATCGAAGAATTAGGCGCCTGCATAACCTCGCCGCAGCGAGGTAGTTGCTCGCCGCCGCGAGCTGAGGCAGAAACATTCTGCCCAGGTCTCGCGGCCGCGAGGTTCAACCTCGCGGCCGCGAGAGGCTGGCAGAAAGTTTCTGCCACGACCTCGCGGCCGCGAGCCTCCAGCTCGCGGCCGCGAGCCCAGGTCTCGCGGCCGCGAGTCCTGCCCTGTTTTGCTGCGTATTTTTGAGGGTCTTTTTGTACATTGCCCTTTTCCCCACTTGTAATTACAATCTCCTTTGGGACTTGTTGGCCTTTATTACCATAGTTTTTGGGGTAGTTTAGGCATAGGGGGTTGATAGTTTGCTAGGTTATAAGGGTAGAAGGTGGAAATCATAAAACAACTCTTGCAACTTACAACAAAATACTTGAAAAAGATTTTTCTCTTGCCTCCATCAAAAAGAAGAAGATTTCTTGCTTGGAGCTTTGGTTGGAAGACTAAAGAAGCTTGAGAGAAGAGTTGTAGTGGCTTCCATTTACATAAGCTTATTCCTACCTTTATCTTTATCTTGCATTATGAATATTTTGAATGTAATGAATGTTTTATTGATAAATATGAGTAGCTAAGCATTTAACTCCTAGGTTTTCATGAAGCTTTGATGGATCTATGATTGAATGATAAGTTTATGATTGTTGCTATGCTTACATGTGTTTGTTAATCTAGTTTGAGCCTTTGTCAACTTGTGGTTAGGCCAACCATAGGATGAAATGGATTGATCTTTAATGGCTAGATATAGTTGATTAAAGATTAGATTATAAAACTAGGTTGTGATTTGATTTTAGGATAGAAATATACCTAGATCATTTCATGTTCTATTAAGATTTGGAAATTAAAGCATCATTTAAGCTTAATCCTTTTAGAAATAAATTGGATTAGTTTACTTTGGTAGGTTCGTACGATATCGAAAGATACGTATGAATAGATTATGAAATCTTGAACAACAAACATAAGTATAGTCGTCAACTTGCGAATCATTCGAGATTGGATAACTCTTAGTGACATGGAAATCTAGGAACCTTTATCTAATCGAATCAACGTATTGTGTTTTTATTTAATTCACTTTTATATGTTCAAACAAACAACAAACCAACTACTTTTAATCACACAAGTTCGCGTAAGATATTAGAATAGATCTTGATAATTATTCGTTATATTCCTCGTGGGTTCGACACCCTTTACCACTTTATTAATTGGAAGCGACCGTATACTTGCGTTTAAACGCACTCGTATTTGGAGCGCAACATAAATACAATAATAATGGGTGATGAAAATATAAGAGCTCGGTGGTGTGCCGCCAGAGGACGAGTCGGAGATAAACAGTCGAAAACTCATGAGGTTTCTTATACGAAGACTCGACTTCGATGGACACCCGAACTTCATGATCAATTTGTTAGGGCTGTCAATGAGCATGGTGGACCATATAGGTTTCTAAAAGCACAACATGGAGACCAAACACATCTGTGACTGTAAATTTCTTCAGAATCTATTTCATAACTTGTTAATTACAATGCCATATTCATGAATGAGGAAACAACATATTAATGCTGCTCTTTTTTAGTCATGACACATCTAGTCAGAGGGGTGGATCCAGGACGGAAAGGTTAAGGGGGCCTAACTATATTTCTGATTTTTCAGAACGATAAAATATTTAATGCCTACAAATATTAAATTAAAATTTAAATTATAAAAATTATATTGAGGCTTAAATATTTTAACATTCCTTTTGTATTTTTGATGCATTAACTATAGTTGATTTTCTCACAACAGACTGAGAAAAAAAAATTAGCTAGTATATATAATGTGTTCAAAAGGTTAACTTCTTTGAGTAATATGTTTAATCATAATAAATTGTAGCACATGTACAGATAATTATGAGAAAAGTGATATTACCATTTAAATTATTGTTCTAAAGTAATAGACGCAACAATAAATACAATTATAAACATACATTTAAAAGAGACAAGCGATTAAACCCTTGGGGAAAAAAACAAGGGATAACGATGGCAAAAAGTATATTAATTAAATTCTCATGTGAGCATGAACTATATGATATCATTCAATTTTCAAATTATTACCTAATAAAATTAATAAATGAAATATATACATAGTAGAGAAGAAAAATATTGGACCGCCCATGCTTCTAGTGTCTTGATAACAATATTGTGTTATGTAAAACTTTCTTTAAACTCCCATCTAGAATTTTGGTTTTATAAAATTCTCATCAAAAGTTTTCATTTTGTAAATTTTCTATTAGATTTCCTTCAAGATACCCCTTAATTAATTATTTTGTCAAAAATTAAGAGAGTATGTGCTTTACATTCCTATAACTCGATTATCTTCATATTTTACTAAGATAATCTCAGAACCTCCGTGTAATGGAAATGCGGATGAAATTGATGAACGCTAGTGAAGTTGGTGAAAAAATTAAGTTTGTTTATGTCAATGGAGAAGTTAGTGAACTTAATTTCATCTTCTTTATTCAAATCTTCCACTACTAGAAATTGGGGATTTTGCAACGGAAAATTTGCGACATATGGCATTTGTCGCAATTTCTAATTGATTTGTGACGGAGTTGCAACGAAATTTCTCAGAGTTACAATATTTTTTTTACGACTAGATCTCCAATAATACAATGGCTAAAATTTGCGACAGATAATTGAGTTCGTTGCAAGTTTGTCGCAATACTTTGGCGCCACTTGTTAATTTTTGGCACCAAAATTAGCAACACTAAAATTTGACACGATTTCTTTATAAATTTTACATATATATAACTTGCAACACCAAAATCGATCGCAAAAACTGTTACATATTTTTTTTTATCCACAAACGTATTTCCTTCAAAAACAAGATTTAATTTATATTAACTTAATTGAGCATAATATTGAAAAGTTAAATAAAAAACTATTAATATGTAATTTTTATTTACTTAGACGAGTCATATATCAAAATTCTTTATATCAATTATAATTTACTTTACTACTTATTACATATGAGTAATTAAAATATATCTAAAGAATAAATTTTCAGAAATCATTAGAAAATAATATATATATATATATATATATATATATATATATATATATATATATATATATATATATATATATATATATATATATAATTACATGCAAGGTGACAAATTCATATATCCCTTATAATGAAAACTGATATTGTATGAACTTGTGATTCAGTCATATCAATTCAACTGGTTTCTCGAACTATTTTTTTTTTTATCTATTAGTGAATGAACCAAATAATATCTTATGATCTTAATTTGGAATAAATTTTACTAAATCTAGTGACTAAATAGACCATCATTTTATATTTGACTACAATAATTTAAAGCCATCATTTTACTTAAAAAAATAAATTGAGTATATCAGTCATAAATTTGCTTTTATGACATAACATCTGATTAATAAAAGTTACCCATGAAATTAACTTGCAATATACAACATATGTGCAGTTTTCTAATAATAACAAAAGCAGAAGTAAAGGTTGCAAACCTCAATGGAAACTTGCTCTTTTTGTCTCTGAATTGCAAGACTCATTCAAAAAATTTCATTGTAATTAAAATGATAAATACAATAATAATGGGTGATGAAAATATAAGAGCTCGGTGGTGTGCCGCCAAAGGACGAGTCGGAGATAAACAGTCGAAAACTCATGAGGTTTCTTATCCGAAGACTCGACTTCGATGGACACCCGAAATTCACGATCAATTTGTTAGGGCTGTCAATGAGCATGGTGGACCATATAGGTTTCTAAAAGCACAACATGGAGACCAAACACATCTATGACTGTAAATTTCTTCAGAATCTATTTCATAACTTGTTAATTACAATGCCATATTCATGAATGTGGGGCTTTTGCAACGGAAAATTTGCGACATATGGCATTTGTCGCAATTTCTAATTGATTTGTGACGGAGTTGCAACGAAATTTCTCAGAGTTACAATATTTTTGTTGGTCCCAAGTGGTCAGATGAGGTCTAGAGGGGAGGGGGGGTGAATAGACCTCTGAAAATTTTTAGACTTAAAAACTTTTCAATCGTCTGTCAGCAGACTAAGCTTACAAGGAACAGTAAGCTGACTATGCTGATCGTGAACAAATCTTGAACAGCAGAGTGACCACTCTTTTTATAGTAACTTAGCTGATTTCAGCAAAATTAGTTTTACAAGAGTATACTTGCAGCGGATAATTTGTAAGTGTTTTTCACAAGTAGACTAAGTCTTTTAAAGATTTTATTCCCAGTTTTAAAACTCCTTCAAAATCTTTAAACAAATATTTCAAGGTGTTAACTTATGCAACTTTAAAATATGCAAGAAAACTTATGCAAAAATAACACAGAATTTTTATAGTGGTTATATGGATAAAAATCCTTTAGTCCACTCTTCCAGATCACTCAGATTCTGGGTTATACTATAAACACAAAGTTTACAATATTTCTCCACTTACACCAAAACAACAAATGAGAAGGCTGTAAGCTCACAATAGGAAATCACTAAGAAGACCTATCCTCTGAAGTTAGATCACTCACAAAGATGGATCTACACTCCGCACAACACTCAACTAACACAAATTCACTCAGAAAATGTTTTCTTTTTGGCTTCAACTTGGTTTCTGTCAACAAATGACTCCACCAGACGAGTGAGTTGTTCTTGAGCTTCTTGAGACTTAGAGAAAAATTTTCTGCTTCGGAAATAAAATCTCAGAGTTGTGTTGTACCCTGCTCGTTGAAATCAGCTCTATTTATACTCAGATTTGAAAATGTGACCGTTGAAGGAAATCACAAATCAAATCCATAGCCTTAGCCCAATTTTCAGAACGGCTCCCCGCTACAGTACTTTCTGCTGTACTTTCCTGTAGCTGCATTAAATGCACTCTGCTGATCCGAGAATAATCTTCAATCATTTGCCATTACTACCCTTCTCTTACAACATTTATTACACCAAGTGCATTTATTACCGTTGGACTAACTCCTTGATCTCTTCTACTCTGCTGATCAAAGCAACCCTGCTGATAGATACCCTGCTGATCAAACTCTGAACTAATCTGATTTGAGTCAGCTGATGGTCTACCCTTCTGATTGCTGTTTCAGCATAAGATCAGTAGTCTTCTGGGCTTAGAATTTTAGACCCTTCTGATGTCTTCTTTACTTGGTCAAAATTCTTCTAAGGGACCTAAGCTTTCCATACTTAGCTGATTTTGACGTTTTGGAAATCATCAAAACTTTCCCTTATCTTTTTATCTTCATTGCACTTCATCTTCATCTTCATCCAACAATTTCCCCCTTTTTGATGATGACAAAACTTCAGCTAAGTACCTGTACCTAAACTAAAGTTTTGATCCTCAAAATTTCTGAGATAGAAATAGTTTATTGGATTTAAACTTGTACTTTTATAGATTCAGAAAAGATTACATATTACAAGTTTAGCAGATGAAATGTGCATAAAGAAAATTTACAAAGATTTCAAGCATAAGTAAATTAAACTAGTCTTCTCCTTTGTCTTCTTGCTTGTCTTCTTCATCTTCTTCAGGTTTGGAAGTTTCAGCTTCTAACTCCTTGAAGAATTTTTGCCTTAAAAGCTCCATCTTTTTGTACTTGACATCAGGATTGAGCTGTTCTTCAGCTGAGTCCTTAGCAGCAGCAATTTCTTTATCAGTCTTTGCTGTTTCCTTAGGATTTCCTTCAGCTTCATCAGCTTTCTCTTCTTCTTCTGCAATTGACTGATCTACTGGTCTGCTTGTGCCTTCATTTTCTTCATCAGCATTTTCATCTTCAGCAGATTCCTCCAGTACTTCAGTTTCTTCAAATTCAGCAGTCTTTGAGAAAGATTTGTCATCTTGTCTATCTTCCTCTTCACCAGGTACCCTATCTTCCCCCTTTTTGTCATCATCAGCAGGGTTGATTGGATATTGTGGTAAGACTAGTGTTACTTGAAGTGTATCACAGAGAAGTCTGATGTTTGCTTCCATTGCATTGATTTGAGCTTCTTGTCTGAGTTGATTGGCCTCAAATGCATCCATTCTGTTAAGGACAACTTCCCCTTGGTCACCTAGCTGAATCTGAGTAGCTAGTAACAAATCAGCAGATGCCTTGAAGTCCTTTATCATATTTTCTAAAGTTTCATCCTCAGCTTTTACGGCCATTTCAACAGTCTCAGTAATTTGTCTCCAACCAGCAACAGTGCTTTGAGTCCTTGTTCTAATTACATCCATGTCTTGTCTGATAGTCTCTACATTATGAGCAGTGTCTTCTATCAGAGAAGTAGGGATAGCAGCAACTTTTTGGGTTGGTTGACTTATAGCAGCCAGCAGATTGGCAGTTAACCTCTCCTCTAATTCTTTCATTGAGTTTGAAATCATCTGTTGAATTGAGTTCAACAGAGATGGTTGAATGCTCTGGGAAGTAGAAGCAACCTCTGTTTGAACAGAAGGTAAGGCAAGGCTTGCTTTTTCTGTGATCTGATCTGCTGGATCAGGAGTAGTCTCTTTATCCTTGGTCTGATCATCTTGACTGTTGGGATAGTGGTTGGGTTGCCTCGATTGTCAGAACAACGAAAGTGCGGAATTTAAAATTTTTTGAAGCACCCAAGGTCCCATATAAGATTCTCCATATTATTTATACGCAAGCAAGAAACAAAAACGCACAGAGTAATTAAACAAGGGGGTTTTTGCGATTTACCTCACCACAGGCAAGGTGGTGGCAACCTTCAGTTCTGATTGTGAATCTGGATCTGGATCTGGTTCACAGAAGTGATCCAAGCGTCTCACCTCCAAAGTTAGTCCACACCAATTGGATTCTGGCAACACCTCCTAGTCTTAGGCTCAGAACAGGATCTAGGAGATTCTTCGAAGCAGGATTTTGCAGATCTACTTGCCAATGCAAGATCTAACACGGTGGAACAAGGGAGAGGCGGCAGCGGCGCTAGGGCAGCTCACGGCAGCAGGTGGCGGCGGCACTAGGCTTGGCGGCGCAAAGGGGGCGGTGGCTACTAGGTTGAGAGGAGAGGTTAGGGTTTTTCTCTAGGGTGTTTTCTTTTTGAGCTCTAGTAAACCCTATTTATAGACTCCCTCTTGACCTAGGTTTTGCAAGACTCCTTATGGGCTTTTAATTAAAAGCCCATGTCTTGCAAGCCTTTTCATTTAATTAATTACTTAATTAAATGCCCAATCCAATTAAATTTATATTTCTCTTATATAATTAATTAGCAACTCAATTAAGTATTTAATTAATTAAGTCAGCCAATTAATTAATCTCCCATTTGAATTAAATACTTTAATTCATTTAATTGATTTAATTACCTTTAAATCAATTAATTCCTTTAGTATCCTTTTTCAACAGTCACCGTCCAATTGTATTGTGTGTGACCCTCTGGGTTCACCATCAATTGGCAGCAGGCCCACGAATTCCTCGTGATTTAATTTATGAACAATAAATTGCTCCAGTCAATTAAACAACCTTTAATTGACCACTCCTAGAATCAAATCCTCTATTAACTCAGGAGTACCTACACTTCATGGTCGATGTCTAGCCACAAGCCCATGAAGCCCAACTTCAGGTGAATTGATACTTGTGAACCTCGTCTCATATAATTACCATGTACATACGGTCCTTCTATCGACTAATATTCCCGATCAAGACTTAGGGTGTGTGAATTGATCGGCACCTCTAAATTTGTCTCGATAACTATACTTTCTAATTCAGGATAATATTCCATTGTGACCTTCTAAATTTGGAAACCCCTTTCCAAATCCTTCACCGACTACGGCCGTAGATTCCTTGGATATATTATCTAAGAATCGTATAGGAAATTCTCTCACCCATTACAGTGAGTCAATAGATTCCATATCGGTACTAACTATTCGCGTACATGTCCATACGCACCCAACCTAGGCATGTTATGACCAAGCTAAGTGGCCTATACCTAGATCTAAGTACGCACTTTCATGCACCAAATTCGCCCTAGCACCTCAAGTCAAAGGACTAAATCGTACACTATTATAATCCTTGAGAAACGTCCCATCACCGATATGCGACATGCGCTTCCACAATGGGTTTCTCTATTCGGGTCGTTCGATGCGTTCAATCCTCCATTGAACCACCTACTCATATGCACTGGCCTCAAATGCCTTGATCATGAAACGCTACAAATTCACTCCACGTGAATCATGCATACTTGTACAAGTCTTGGCGATTCCTATGATACCCCGTCTTGTTCGGAATCTATGACTTGGAACAGTTTTAAGATTACGACCTTTGAGACTGTTTCATGATTGCACTCAGTACTGAAGTGAATCGTCCCATAGTCAAATGTAATGTTGGATGAAGATGAAGATGAAGTGCAAAGAAGTCAAGAAGTTAAGGGATGGTTTTGATGATTTCCAAAACATCATAATCAACTAAGTTGGAAAGCTTAGTTCCCTTAGAAGAATTTTGAACAAGCAAAGAAGACATCAGAAGAGTTCAAAGTTCAAAGCCCAGAAGACTAGTGATCTCATGCTGAAACAGCGAACAAAAGGGTAGGTCATCAGCTGACTCAAATCAGATTAGTTCAGTATTTGATCAGCAGAGTGACTATCAGATGGGTTGCTTCGATCAGCAGAGTAGAAGAGATCATGAGAGAAGTCCAACGGTAATAAATGCACCTGGTGTAATAAATGCTGGAAGAGAAGGGTAGTAATGGCAAATGATTGAAGAAAACTCTCGGATCAGCAGAGTGCATTTATTGCAGCTACAGGAAAGTACAGCAGAAAAGATACTGTAGCAGGTAGCCGTTCTGAAATTGGGCTAAGGCTATGGATTTGAAGATTTGATTTCCTTCAACGGTCATAAATTCAAATCCAAGTATAAATAGAGCTAAGTTCGAAGAGAGACAAACACAACAACATTCCGAGATTTTGTTTTGAAGCAGAAAATTTATCTAAGTCTCAAGAAGCTCGAACAGCTCACTCGTCTGGTGGAAGTCATCTGTTGACAGAAACCCAGTTAAAGCAAATAGAAAAACATTTTCTGAGTGAATTTGTATTAGCTGAGTGTTGTGAGAAGCTTAAATCCGTCTGTGTGAGTGATTTAACTTCAGAGGATAGGTTTTCTTTGTGATTTCCTATTGTGAGCTTATAGCCTTTTCATTTGTTGTCTAGGTATAAGTGGAGAAATATTGTAAACTTTGTGTTATAGTATAACCCAGAATCTAAGTGATCTGGAAGAGTGGACTAAAGGATTTATATCCATATAACCACTATAAAAATTCTTTGTGTTGATTTGCATTTAAGTTTTTCTTGCATATTTCAAACTGCATAAGCAAACACTTTGAATTGATTAAAAGATTTTAAAAGGAGTTTTAAAAACTGGGGATAAAATCTTTTTAAAGACTTAGTCTACTTGTGAAAAACACTTTCAAACATCCGCTGCAAGTATACTCTAGATAAAACTGATTTTTTGCTGAAATCAGCTAAGTCACTATAAGAAGAGTGGTCACTCTGCTGTTCAAGATTTGTTCACGATCAGCATAGTTATCTTACTGTTCTTCATCAGCTTAGTCTGCTGACAGAAGAGTAAAAAGTTTTTAAGTCTAAAATTCTTAGAGGTCTATTCACCCCCCCCCCCCTCTAGACCTCATCTGACCACTTGGGACCAACAAGTGGTATCAGAGGAGGTGGTTCATTAGAATCAGCTGCCTGATCAACGAGCTTGATCCAAGTGTTTTTCAATGGTTTTCAAAACTTTTCAAAAGAGCATCTTTTTGAAAAATTAAAACTTTTTGAAAAATGGACTGTATCAGCCATGTTCCCCACATTGCTGGTATGTCGTTTGAAGATTGGAAAATCAGGATGGAGATTTTCCTTGCTGCTTATAATGATAACATGTACACATGTATCATTAAAGGTCCATTCAGATTCACAAAGACCATAAAGATCAATGAAGTTGATACGGTTGTGGAAAAAGTCCTTCATGAGATGACTCCAGAAGAAATAAAACTTTTCAATCTGGATAAGGTCGGAAGATTCATCATGACTAAAGCCCTGGACAATGATCGGTTTGACAAGGTCAAACATTGCAAGACTGCAAAGGAAATGTGGGATAAAGTCAGAGATATGAGCGAAGGAAACGACGCCATTAAAGAGCATCAGCTGAGTGTTGCTCTGGAAAAGCTAGACAATTTCAAGATGAAATCTGGAGAGACCATTGATCAGATGGATACCAGGTTCACCAGAACATTGAATGAAGTCTTAAAGCTTGGAAAAACCTTCACGGACAAGGAGATAACCATCAGAGTGCTGAAGGATTTACCTCCAAAATTCAACATGAAGGTGACAGCAATGGAAGAATCAAGAGATTTGGGAAAAATCTCTCTCACAGAGCTGTTCTCAGTACTCAAGGCATATGAGTATAAACTGCCTAGGATGGGAATTGAAGAAACTTCAACTTCAGGACCCACAGCTGCCCTGGTTGCTGCTGAAAATCCCAGAAGACCAGCACAGAAAAGTAAAGAAGTGGACTCATCTGATGAAGCCACAATACTCAACAAAAAGGAGTACACAGCTGGAGATGTAGCATTGCTGATGAACAACTTCAAGAAGTTCTACAAGAGAAATTGAAGAACAAATACACCAATGCTTCTACTTCTAAACCTAACTTTTCTTCTCAAGATAAAGATGATTATAAAGTAAAACTAATGTGTTATAACTGCAGTAAATTGGGACACTTCATCAAAGACTGTCCATATCCAAAATCAGAAAAATACACTGAGGAAGAAAAGGAAATCAGAAAAGAAAGAAAGCATCAGAGAGGCAAGGCAATGATGGCTGAAGCAGAAAAGCTGGCTGCTGTCTACTCATCTGATTCAGACTCAGACACGTCTGATGAAGAATCATCTGATGAAGAAAAACCTGCTCTCCTCTGCTTGATGGCAAAGGAATCTGATGACTCCGAGTATGAGGTACCTCCGTTTGACAATGAATTATTTAATTCATTTGAACAAATGATGCTTAACAATACTGGTATTGCTGAAGCATATAAAAATCCTAAGGAAGAGATGATATTGCTAAAAGAGCAAAATAGTTCACTGAAACTCACAGCTGAAAAGCCAAGAGAATCAACTGAATATAAACAGCTTGAGCAAGAACATGAATCTCTGAAAGCTGAATGTGAAGTTTATAAAGGAAAAATCATGGAACTTGAAATGGTTATTGAGTCTCATGAGAAATCATCTGTTGCATCCATGCATACATCTAATAAACAGAAGATACCTTTAGAACAGGATAAGCAAGAATTGAATCATACTGAGAAATTTATATCTGCTGACAATAGTAAGGTCATTCTGTATGTTCAAACTGCTAGACCTGCTTCACCTGAGAAAGTGGTAAAGGAGAAGAAATCTCCTAAGGCTAAAAAGAGCAAAGAGCCTAGTATAGGTAAACAGACTAGTAAGACCAAACAGCAGAGCCCTAAGAAGTCTGCTGATAAAGCTAAACTGAATCAGACTAGTGGTAAAACTAAGTCATCTGAGCAAGCATCTAGTAAACCAAAGAAGCATAAGAATAAGAAAAATCAAAATGCTTGGTATGGAAATGAGCCTTATTATGTGCAACCTGCTGCATATCATCCTATGTATCATGCACCTCAATTTCCATGTTACTATGCACCTTACCCTGCTCATCCAATGCATGCATATCCTGCATATCATGCATCTTACCCTGCTTATGAACATTATTCTTATCATACTGATCATCAACATGACTTATCTGATAACCATGATAAAAATAAAACTGTTCATGCTCCTGTCAAAACTCAGAAGCCTAAGAAGCCTAAGACATCAACATCTTGGGTTGTCAAAGGTGGAACTAATCCTTCAGGACCCTCTCAATAAGGGTACCTAAAACAATTTTCCTTTTGTTTTGTAGGTTAGGATTAGGAGTAGGAGTAAAGTAGAGAAGATTTGGTACTTGGACAGTGGCTGTTCAAGACACATGTGTGGAAACATACATGATCTGACTAATGCAGTTGCTGTGGATGGTCCAAAAGTTACTTTTGGGGACAGCAAAGAAGGCAAGATTAAAGCTAAAGGAAGGATAATCAGAGGAAACATAGAGATATCTGACGTCTCATATGTTAAAGGCCTCAAATATAATCTGCTGAGCATAAGTCAATTTTGTGACAAAGGATATTCAGTTATCTTCTCAACAGATAAGTGCTATGTTGAACAGATTGGTACAGAGAAGGTAATTTTATCTGGAAGACGACAAGGGAATGTCTACATAGTCAACTGGAATTCTGCTGACAAGAATTCAAATGTTTGTTTGGTGGCATCAACACCAAGTGAAGTTAGTTGGCTGTGGCACAAGAGGATGAATCACTTAAACTTCAAGACCATCAACAGACTGATAAAGAATGATTTGGTAGAAGGGATTCCAAAAACAGTCATGAGCAAAGACAAGCTCTGTGACGCCTGTCAGAAGGGTAAACAAATCAAGTCATCATTCAAAAGCAAGAAGCACCAATCTTCTGAAAGAATCTTGGAGCTGCTACACATGGACTTATTTGGACCCATTGATCCTGTCAGCAATGGTGGAAAGAAATACTGCCTAGCTGTTGTGGATGACTTTTCAAGATATACTTGGGTGATATTCATGAAAAAGAAAAGTGAAACCAAGGAACATCTTACTAATCTGATGGAACTGATCCAGAATGAGAAAAGTGTAAACATATTAAAGATCAGATCAGATAGAGGGACTGAGTTTACAAACTCTACTGTTGAAGAGTATTGTAATATCAAAGGAATACATCATGAGTATTCAGCTGCTAGAACCCCTCAACAGAATGGTGTTGCTGAAAGGAGAAACAGAACACTAAAGGAAGATGTTAGAACCATGATAGCTGAAGCTAAACTGCCACAAAGATTTTGGGCAGAAGCAACAAATACAGCATGCTTTACACAGAACAGATGCATGATCAACAAAAATCAGAACAGGACTCCATATGAAGTTTGGAACAACAGAAAACCAAACATTCATTACTTTAAGATTTTTGGTTGTAAATGTTTTGTACTGAATAATGGGAAAAATCACCTTACTGCATTTGCAGAGAAGGCTGATGAGGCTGTTTTTGTAGGATACTCTACTGTTAGTAAGGCCTATAGAGTTTTTAACAAAAGAACATTACTAATAGAAGAATCCATCCATGTAGTATTTGATGAGCCAAGTCAATCTTCTGAAAAGAATCAAATCACTAATCAAGATCTGTCTACTGATTTACAGAAATTGGACATTGGAAAGAATGAAGAATATGTTCCCATCATACTACCTAATCTCAATTCAGCTGCTAGCTCAAGTGCTGTTCAAAATCACAGTGCTGATTGTCTAACAGACGAGTTACAAACAGCTGACAGACCAGAGACTGTTCAACAGACCACAAATGTTCAACAGACTACTACTGGAACTCCAACAGTAGTGTTGCAAGATCAAAACAGAGGACAACATCCAGACCTGCAACCTGATCTAAGATGGCTCAGAAATCACCCACCAGAACTAGTGATTGGTGATCCTTTGGATAGAGTGAAAACAAGAAGAGCTGCTGCACAAGATGCTATGTTTGTCACTTTTCTATCTCAAATAGAGCCTAAACAAGTTGAAGAAGCTCTCAATGATTCCTTCTGGATTGAAGCTATGCAAGAAGAGTTGAATCAATTTAAAAGGAATGAAGTCTGGTACTTAGTTCCTAGACCAAGTCATCAAAGAGTAATTGGCACTAAATGGGTTTTCAGAAATAAGATGAATGAAGATGGTGTTGTCACCAGGAATAAAGCAAGATTAGTGGCCAAGGGTTATTGTCAAGAAGAAGGAGTTGACTTTGATGACTCATTTGCACCAGTAGCAAGACTTGAAGCAATCAGACTGTTTCTAGCCTATGCTGCTTATAAGAACTTCACTGTCTATCAGATGGATGTGAAGTCAGCTTTTCTCAATGGAGAATTGCAAGAAGAAGTGTATGTTGAACAACCACCTGGATTTGAAGCTTATCAACAAGAAGACAAGGTGTATCGTCTAAAGAAAGCCCTCTATGGACTGAAACAGGCTCCAAGAGCATGGTATGATACCCTATCTGATTTTCTTTTAATTAAAGGATTTCGTAAAGGTAAGGTAGATAAAACCTTGTTCACAATTGAATGGGAAAATCATATATTAATTGTGCAAATATATGTGGACGATATTATTTTTGGTTCAACTAACCAACAGATGTGTGACAAGTTCTCCAAGCTCATGCAAAACAAGTTTGAAATGAGCATGATGGGTGAACTAAATTATTTTCTTGGATTGCAAGTTAGACAGTTGCCTGATGGAATATTCATCAACCAAGCAAAATACACAAGTGATCTGTTCAAGAAATTTGGTATGGAAACTAGCTCTACTGCTACTGTTCCTATGTCTACTAGTCTTCGTTTGGATAAAGATGAAGAGGGCAAATCAATAGATATAACCAAATATAGAGGCATTATTGGGTCACTGTTATACTTAACAGCAAGCAGACCTGATATCATGTACTCAGTTGGGGTTTGTGCAAGATTTCAATCAAATCCCAAGGAATCTCATCTCTTAGCTGCCAAGAGGATACTAAAATATATTAAGGGCACTCAAGAATTGGGATTGTGGTATCCTAGAGAATCTGGATTTGAGCTTATTGGTTATTCAGATTCAGACCTTGCTGGCTGCAAGATTGACAGAAAAAGCACAACAGGTGCCTGTCAGTTCTTAGGTAGTCGTCTGATCTCATGGATGAGTAAGAAACAGACTTCAGTCTCTATATCTACTGCTGAAGCTGAGTATATAGCTGCTGGAGCTTGCTGTGCACAGATACTATGGTTGAAACATCAACTAGAGGACTACAATATCAAAATCAGTGGAATTCCAATCTACTGTGACAATAGAAGTGCAATATCACTTACTCAGAACACTACAAGTCATTCAAGGACTAAACATATTGAGATCAAGCATCACTTCATTAGAGATCATGTGGAAAAAGGAAATGTTATGATTGAATATGTTCATACTGACAATCAGATTGCTGATATTTTCACTAAACCTTTAAGTGAAGTAAGGTTCTCAACTCTAAGAGCTGAGCTAGGACTACTTAATTTGGATGTATAAGCTGAGGGGAAACTTATCAGAAGACTGAAGTTCATCAGCACAGTCATCCGTTATCACATTCAAGAATTAACTCTCAACAGACTAGTTAACTTATGAAATCTTAAAGTCGGGGGGAACGTGTAAGACTAGCGGTACTTCTGATTATAAGATGAAATCTGTTAATGACAGTTAGTTGAAGTTATGTTATCAGAAGATCTGTTCTTAATTCTTGAAGATCGAAGATTAAATTATCTTGCTGGATTGACAAACAGCAGAGGAAGATTACTAGCTATTGGCTTTCTCTAGTAATAACAGATAACAGATCACTCGTCTGTCAGATAAGTTAAACTCTACTCATCTGATACATTATATAAGCATGGTTATAAAATCGCATCTCTAGAAACACGCTTTTATAAGTAACAGATAGGTAACATTTGAGTTTCCCGCCTGTTTGACATTAAAATAATAAAATTGAAATCCGCAGCTCCCATCCACACGATTAATAAACTGTCAGATTAATCCAACGTCTCAGATTAATCACGATAACCTAAACAGAGGAAAACATATAAAATCCGATCTAAACAGTACAGTCGTCTTACGCACACATAAACTCTCAAATTTTCTAACTCACAAACTCTCTTGCTTTCAAAAGTTTACTGCTTTCACAGATTTCTACTCAGTAATCTCAGAAATGGAGAAAATTCATGATGGAAGGTACTTGAACTACAGCAAATTCCACTTCTCTGGTACTGATCTGATGCGCTCAATGATGGAGAAAATCAAAGAGGCATCTTTAGTTCCAGTTCTGGAAGCTCACGAAGACAGGGTTTACGTAGAAGACGTTGCTCACTTCTACAAGACCAGGGAATTCACCAAAAATGACACTGTTATGTCAGTTGTCATTGGGGGTAAGAAAATCGCTGTCTCTGCTGCTGTTCTAAGTGAGATTTATAAACTGAAAAATGAAGGAGGAGACGTATCAGACCTTGGGCCTGAAAAAGAGGAAGAATTTTGGGGCATTTGTGCTAAGGAGGGAGAACAGATGACTGGGACTCTGATGAAGACTCAGTTAAAAGATGAGTATCAGAGGTTCGCAGACATCATTGCGAAGGTACTGGATTGCAGTACGAGCTCTTTGGATGGGTTACCAAGAAGAAGGTACTACACCATGATCTGCATCTACTATGGACTGAAGGTGAACTGGGCAGTTCATGTCTATGATCTGCTGAGTGACAAGAGGACTACGCATGCCATCTTGCTTAGTCATCTGTTCATGTCACTAAGATGTCCTATGGCAGGAGGAAAGGCTACCCATGCCAGTAAAGAGTTTAAGTTGTATGAGCCAGTAAGGAGTATGGCTGCTCCTAAAAGAAAGGCCGCTGCAAAGTCTAAGAAGGCCCCTTCTAAGAAGAGCAAGAAGGAGGGTCAGACAAGTCAATCTGCTAATCAAACAGTAACTACTACTGTTGAAGCTGGATCAGCACAAGCAGAAGTTGTCATTCCTGAAAAGATGATTATTGACTTCACCAAGGAAATTGAACAAATGGAGACAGGTTCTTCTCCTGAAAGAACTGAATCTGAAGAAGAAATTCGTCTTCAAAGACTGAAGAGAATGAGGACCAAAAGAGAAGCAAGGGGACCTCCCCAAGCTAAGCCATCCACTAAGAGAGTTGCCAAGTCTAAGGCAAAAAGAAAGGTGACATTCTCTGAGACAACAACTGAAACAGTAAGGGAAACAACAGCATCATCACAGAGACCCATTACTATTGAAGAACCTTCAAATGAAACTGCTGTTGGGTCTGCTGAAATCCCTGCTGTTGGAGAATCTGCTGAAGGAAGAGTTGAACAGCAGACTGGCACAACAGGTGAAGGAGAAACACTCCTTCTGCATCCTACTCCTGTTGCTGCAACTCCACTTTAAGCTGTTGAGAGTCCTGAATCAAAGAAGCAAAGGACTGGTAAGATTGTGATTCCTTATGTCTCTGCTGCTGCAAAGAAGAAACTAGATGAAGCTGAAAAACAGAAGAAGGCTGCAGAAAAGGCTGAGGAGGATCGTCTTAAAGCCCTTGAGCTCAAGAGGCTGGAAGAAGAAGCCAGCAAAATGACTCAAGAGCAAAGGGATGCTGTTGAGGCAGCAGAGTTGGCTGCTGCTATTGAAGCAAGCACCAAGGATGCCCATGGTCCAAAGCATTCTGAAGGCATTGCAATTGGTGAACCAAGAGACCCCACCAAACCCATACCAGCCATGCCTGCTCCAAAGATTCAACCTAAAAGAAGAGTAGAGGTCAAACTGGCTTTGGAGATTGTCAGAGATGATCCTGACATCTTTGAAGAATTCCTTAAAAGGTTGGATGCTGAGAATGCAAGAATCACCCATCTGACAATGTTCAACAAAGAGAAGATAAGGTACAACAGATGGAGAGATTTCATATTGACCAAGAGTCCAGAACATATTGCAAATTGGAAAGCATTTGCTGCTGAAGAAACCTGGGTGTTGAAGTGGCTTGAGACTGGATCTTTAACTCAAGCACTTAACTCAGAATTCTTTCTGGATAAGTTAAGATTAAGAATCAGTCACATTGCCAAGGCTGAGGCAAAGAAGATTCTTGAATCTGTTCCTGAGGAGTATGCTGAATCAGAAGATCTCAAGGAGAGATCCATCAAGCTGGCAATTGCTCAGTCTATGAAATTATGGGCAAAGAAGACTAGGGAAGCTGAAGGGACAACCCAGTACTATGATCCCTCTTCCTAATATCAAGCAGATTGTCTATGGTCCTAACATTAAACCATTTGAAGAATTTCCTACGGACCCAATCTCCCCATTTATTCCTATTGATGATTTCACCTGGATTTCTCACAGAACTACTCTAGATGAAGCAGGGTTGCTGAGAACTGTCAAATCTATCAAGAAGATTGAACCCCCTGCTGATAAGGACAAAAAGAAAGAAGATACTGCTGATGTTGCTGATCAACAAAAGGAAAAAGAAGGTACATCTGACCCTACTGATCAGAACAAAGAAAAAGATGACAAGTCTGAACCAGCTGATGAGACAAAGGGAGAAGAATCTATTCCAGCTGATCAGATTAAAGAAAAGGAGGCTGCTGCTGTGCTAGATGATCACACTAAGGAGAAGGAAAGCACTCCTAGTCATGCTGATGAGACCAAAGAAGAAGAGCCTTCTTCTGGTCCAGCAGATCAGATTACTGAACAAATACCTTATGCAGCAGAACAGATCAATGAAGAAACAACACTTGCCTTACCTTCTATTCAAACTGAAATTCCCTCTACCTCTCAAGATGAACAGCCAAATCTGTTGGATTCCATTCAACAGATCATTTCAAACTCAATGAAGGGATTAGAGGAGAAGATTACTGCTAATCTGTTGACCACCTTGAGTCAACCAACTCAGAAAGCTGCTGCTGTTCCTACTGATCTGATAGAAGATACTGCTCAAAATGTTAAGTCCATCTGTCAAGATATGGACATGCTCAGAAAAGGACTCAGAGCACTGCTGCTGGTTGGAAACAGATTACAGAAACAGTTGAGATGGCTATTCAAGCTGAAGATGAAACCTTAATCAACATAACCAAGGACTTCAAGGAATCTGCTGATTGGATACTTGCAACCCAAATTCAGTTAGGTGACCAAGGAGAAGTTGTTCTAAAGAGGATGGAATCTTTTGAAGCCAATCAACTAAGACAAAAATCTCAACTTGATGCCATGGAAGAAAACATCAAGCTTCTCTGTGATTCACTTCAGATTACACTAGTCTTGCCACAATATCCAGTCAACCCTGCTGATGTTGACAAAAAGGGGGAATATAGGGTATTTGGACAGAAGAAAGTTGGAACTTCTTTTGATAAAGTAGAAGACAGACTAGATGGTGCTGAAGCTGAAGAAACTGAAGTGTTGGAAGAATCTGCTGCGGAAGAAGTTGGAGCTGATGAAGAAAATGAAGGCACAAGCAGACCAACAGATGAGAAGATCACAGAAGAAGAAAGTGAAGCTGATGAAACTGAAGCTGAAGCAAAAGCTAAGTCTGATAAATAAATAGCTGCTGCTAAGGACTCAGCTGAAGAATAGCTTGACCTTGATGCTAAATAGAAGAAGTTAGAGCTGTTACAACAAAAATTCAAGGATTCAGAAGCTGAGACTTCCAATCCAGCTGAAGGAAAAGAAGACAAAGAAAAAGAAGAAGACTAGTGCTATTTTCCTTGTAATTTCCTTGTAATTTTATGTTTTTTTTTGCATTTCTCATCTGCTCAAGAACTTGTAATCTGTAATCTTTTCAATATCTATAAAATTGCAAGTTTAAATCCAACAGACTATTTCTATCTCAGAAATTTTTGAGGATGAAAACTTTAGGTTAGGTACAAGTACTTAGCTGAAGTTTTGTCATCATCAAAAAGGGGGAAATTGTTGGATGAAGATGAAGATGAAGTGCAAAGAAGTCAAGAAGTTAAGGGATGGTTTTGATGATTTCCAAATCATCATAATCAGCTAAGTTGGAAAGCTTAGGTCCCTTAGAAGAATTTTGAACAAGTAAAGAAGACATCAGAAGAGTTCAAAGTTCAAAGCCCAGAAGACTAGTGATCTCATACTGAAACAACGAACAGAAGGGTAGGTCATCAGCTGACTCAAATCAGATTAGTTCAGTATTTGATCAGCAGAGTGACTATCAGATGGGTTGCTTCGATCAGCAGAGTAGAAGAGATCATGAGAGAAGTCCAACGGTAATAAATGCACCTGGTGTAATAAATGCTGGAAGAGAAGGGTAGTAATGGCAAATGATTGAAGAAAACTCTCGGATCAGCAGAGTGCATTTATTGCAGCTACAGGAAAGTACAGCAGAAAAGATACTGTAGCAGGTAGCCGTTCTGAAATTGGGCTAAGGCTATGGATTTGAAGATTTGATTTCCTTCAACGGTCATAAATTCAAATCCAAGTATAAATAGAGCTAAGTTCGAAGAGAGACAAACACAACAACATTCTGAGATTTTGTTTTGAAGCAGAAAATTTATCTAAGTCTCAAGAAGCTCGAACAGCTCACTCGTCTGGTGGAAGTCATCTGTTGACAGAAACCCAGTTAAAGCAAATAGAAAAACATTTTCTGAGTGAATTTGTATTAGCTGAGTGTTGTGAGAAGCTTAAATCCGTCTGTGTGAGTGATTTAACTTCAGAGGATAGGTTTTCTTTGTGATTTCCTATTGTGAGCTTATAGCCTTTTCATTTGTTGTCTAGGTATAAGTGGAGAAATATTGTAAACTTTGTGTTATAGTATAACCCAGAATCTAAGTGATCTGGAAGAGTGGACTAAAGGATTTATATCCATATAACCACTATAAAAATTCTTTGTGTTGATTTGCATTTAAGTTTTTCTTGCATATTTCAAACTGCATAAGCAAACACTTTGAATTGATTAAAAGATTTTAAAAGGAGTTTTAAAAACTGGGGATAAAATCTTTTTAAAGACTTAGTCTACTTGTGAAAAACACTTTCAAACATCCGCTGCAAGTATACTCTAGATAAAACTGATTTTTTGCTGAAATCAGCTAAGTCACTATAAGAAGAGTGGTCACTCTGCTGTTCAAGATTTGTTCACGATCAGCATAGTTATCTTACTGTTCTTCATCAGCTTAGTCTGCTGACAGAAGAGTAAAAAGTTTTTAAGTCTAAAATTCTTAGAGGTCTATACACACCCCCCCCCCCTCTAGACCTCATCTGACCACTTGGGACCAACATGTAATCTAAGGGTTTCAACCAATCGCTTAAATGTATTCGCGAGAGATGAAGTTGGCCATTGTTTATCCTTATACACATATAAATAAACGTTCGTATTATTATAAAATCAAAAGATCGTCTCTTACAGAATAGACCTATTACAAGCTAATTGAACTGGCTTGCTGGGCACTATCCTATCATTGACTAGGAGTGCTTTCCTTCTCCTTAGTTTGATCAGCTGGTTCAGAAGTACTTTCCTTTTCCTTGGTCTGATCAGCTGGGTTTGGAGTGCTTTCCTTCTCCTTAGTCTTATCAGCTGGTGGTGCTTGGACCTTTCTAGTATCTGCAGTAGTAATCACTTTACCATCATTATTTAAAATAGATCTATGAATAATCCAGGTCATGTTATCTATTGGAATGAATGGAGAAATTGGATCCTCTGGAAGTTCCTCATAAGGCTTGATGGTAGGTCCATAGACAATTTGTTTCAGACTTGGAAGAGGGAGCAGTGAACTTGGCTGTCCCTTCATCTTCCTAGTTCTTTGGGCCTAAGTTTCCATTGTTGTGGAAACTGCCAGCTTGATTGCACGTTCCTTTAGATCTTCATCCTCAGCATACTCTTCTGGAACGGAATCATACATCTTTTTGGCCTCAACTTTTACTAGATGACTGATCCTCAGTCTTATCTTGTCTAGAAAGAATTCTGAGTCCAATGCTTGAGTTATAGAATTTGTTTCAAGCCACTTCATGACCCAGGCTTCTTCACTTGTAAAAGCCTTCCAGTTGGCAATCTGATTCTGACTCTTCAACAGACGATACTCTCTCCATCTGTTTTATCTAACTTTTTCTTTGATAAACATCGTCTGACGAGTAATTCTGTCATTTTAAGATTCCAGGCGTGCAATGAACTCATCAAAAACAGCAGGATCATCTCTAACAATTTCCAATGCTAGTTTCAATTCTGCTCTTCTCTTAGGTTGCACTTTTGGTGTAGGCATGACTTGTTTAGGCTTTGTTGGATCTCTTTGTTCTCCAATAACAATGCCACCAGCTTGCCTTGGACCATGAGAGTCCTTAGCAATGGCTTCTATGGCAGCAGCCAACTCTGCAGCTTCAATGGCATCTCTTTGTTCTTGAGTCATCTTACTGGCTTCCTCTTCCAGTCTTTTGAGCTCAAGAGCCTTCTGACGATCCTCTTCAGCCTTTTCAGCAGCTTTTCTTTGTCTCTCAGCTTCATCCAACTTCTTCTTTTCAGCAACAGAGAGATAAGGGATTACAACTTTGCCAGTCCTTAATTTCTTGGCTTCAGGACTTTCCACAGTCTGTAGTGGAATGGCATCAACAGGAGCAGGATGCAAAAGGAGTGCATCTCCTTCATTTGTTGTGCCAGTCTGCTGTTCTTATCTAACATCAGCAGACATTCCAACAGTAGAGTCTCCAGCAGGCTCATCAGCAGGTACTTCAATAGCAATTGGTCTTTCTGATGTTGCTGGTATCTCCCTTATTGTTTCAGGTGACTCTTCAGAGAATGTGACCTTCCATTTTGCTTTTGACTTAGTCATATTTCCTGAAGGTTGAGGTTGAGGTTGAGGAAGTCTTTTCGCAGAACTCCTTGTCCTCATTCTCTTTGTAACTTGAGGAACAACTTCATTTGATTCTGTTCTTTCAGGAGATGATCCAGTCTCCATTTCATCAAGTTATTTAGCAAATTCACTGACTACTTTGTCAGGAACTACAATCTCAGGCTGAGCTGATCCAGCTTCAACAGTAGTACTCACTGTTTGATCAGCAGACCCACTGGTCTGACCAGCCTTTTTGCTTTTCTTGGCAGGGGCCTTAGCAGTCTTGGCAGGAGCCTTTCTTTTAGAAGTACCTCCACTTCTAACTGGCTCATACAACTTGAATTCTTTGCTAGGATGGACAGACTTTCCATTTACCACTTGACAATTCAAGCTTAAGAACAAATGACTGAGCAGAATGCCATACTAGGTCTTCTTATCACTCAGCAGTTCAAATACATGAGCAGCCTAGTTAACCTTTAAACCATAGAAAATGCAAATCATTGTGTAATACCTCCTTATGGGTAATCCATCCAGAGAACTAGTGTTGCAGTCCAACACCTTCGCAATTATATCAGCAAATCTCTGATACTCATCCTTCAGCTGAGTCTTCATCAGAGTCCCTGACATTTCCTCTCTTTCCTTGGCACAAATTAGCCAGAATTCCTCCTCTTTCGCAGATCCTAGATCTGTTACATCTCCTTCTTCATTTTTCAGCCCATAAACTTCACTTAACACGGCAGCAGATATGCAAATCTTCTTTCCCCCAATAGTGGCAGTCATAGTTGTCTTATCATCGTTGAATTTTCTGGTTTTGTAGAAGTCAGCAACATCGTCCAGAAATACATATTCCTCATGTGCTTCTAGAACAGGTACCAGCGATGATTCCTTGATTTTCTCCATTATTTCCCTCATCAGATCAGTACCAGTAGAGAAGAATTTGTCATAGCTTAGAAATATTCCTTCAGAAATAGCCATTTCGTGATTAAGTGATGTAAATCTATAAAAGATTGAGAGCTAAAGAAACAGAGAGCTTAGAGTGTTAGAGAATTTTGGGAATTTTGTGTGCGTAAGTCGACTAATCTGTTCAGATCGGAATTTATACGTTTTTTTTGTTTTGGTTATCGTGATTAATATGAACCGTAAGATTTATCTGACAGTTTTTAAATCGAGCGGGTGAGAATTGCGGATTTCAAATTTATTAAATTAATGTCAGATGGACGGGAAACTCAATCGGCACTTATCTGTTACTTATAAAAGTGTGTTTTCAAAGATGCGTTTTATGACCATGCTTATATAATGTATCAGATGAGTAGAGTTTAACTTATCTGACAGACGAATGATCTGTTATCTGATATTACTAGTGAAAGCCAATAGCTAGTAATCTTCCTCTGCTGTTTGTCAATCCAGCAAGATAATTTGATCTTCAATCTTCAAGAATGAATATACCTTTCAACAGCATAACTTCAACTAACTGTCATCAACAAATTTCATCTTTTAATCAGAAGTACCGCTAGTCTTACACGTTCCCCTTGACTTTAAGAATTCATAAGTTAACTAGTCTGTTGAGAGTTAATCTTTGAAGATAAATAAGATGGGTAAGCTGTTGAACTTTAGTCTTCTGTTGAGTTCCCCCTCAGCTTATGCATCCAAATTTAGTAGTCCTAGTTCAGCTCTTAGAGTTGAAAACCTTATTTCACTTAGAGGTTTAGTGAAAATATCAGCAATCTGATTGTCTGTATGGACATACTCAATCATAACATTTTCTTTTTCCACATGATCTCTAATGAAGTGATGCTTGATCTCAATATATTTTGTCCTTGAATGACTTGTAGTATTCTGAGTAAGAGAGATTGCACTTGTATTGTCACAGTAGATTGGAATTCCACTGATTTTGATATTGTAGTCTTCTAGTTGATGCTTCAACCATAGTATCTGTGCACAGCAAGCTCCAGCAGCTATATATTCAGCTTCAGCAGTAGATATGGATACTAAAGTCTGTTTCTTACTCATCCATGAGATCAGACGACTGCCTAAGAACTGACAAGCACCTGTTGTGCTTTTTCTATCAATCTTGCAGCCAGCAAGGTCAGAATCTGAATATCCAATAAGCTCAAATCCAGATTCCCTAGGGTACCACAATCCCAATTCTTGAGTGCCTTTAACATATTTCATTATTCTCTTGGCAGCTAAGAGATGAGATTCCTTAGGATTTGATTGAAATCTCGCACAAACCCCAACATAGTACATAATATCAGGTTTGCTTGCTGTTAAGTATAACAGTGACCCAATAATGCCTCTATATTTGGTTATATCTATTGATTTGCCCTCTTCATCTTTATCCAAACGAAGACTAGTAGACATAGGAACAGTAGCAGTAGAGCTAGTTTCCATACCAAATTTCTTGAACAGATCACTTGTGTATTTTGCTTGGTTGATGAATATTCCATCAGGCAACTGTCTAACTTGCAATCCAAGAAAATAATTTAGTTCACCCATCATGCTCATTTCAAACTTGTTTTGCATGAGCTTGGAGAACTTGTCACACATCTGTTGGTTAGTTGAACCAAAAATAATATCGTCCACATATATTTGCACAATTAATATATGATTTTCCCATTCAATTGTGAACAAGGTTTTATCTACCTTACCTTTACGAAATCCTTTAATTAAAAGAAAATCAGATAGGGTATCATACTATGCTCTTGGAGCCTGTTTCAGTCCATAGAGGGCTTTCTTCAGACGATACACCTTGTCTTTTTGTTGATAAGCTTCAAATCCAGGTGGTTGTTCAACATACACTTATTCTTGCAATTCTCCATTTAGAAATGCTGACTTCACATCCATCTGATAGACAGTGAAGTTCTTGTAAGCAGCATAGGCAAGAAACAGTCTGATTGCTTCAAGTCTTGCCACTGGTGCAAATGAGTCATCAAAGTCAACTCCTTCTTCTTGACAATAACCCTTGGCCACTAATCTTGCTTTATTTCTGGTGACAATACCATCTTCATTCATTTTATTCCTGAAAACCCATTTAGTGCCAATTACTCTTTGATGACTTGGTCTTGGAACTAAGTACCATACTTCATTCCTTTCAAATTGATTTAACTCTTCTTGCATAGCTTCAATCCAGAAGGAATTTGATGAGGGGAAAACTGGATCAAAACATTGCTGCAGCCTGATGAGGTCGGAACTCATCATTTCTCGATCTCATGAACATAATTTCGAGCCCAAGGCGCGGGAATCCTACGCTGATTCCATTATGAGAATTCAAGATCCAAAGTCACTGTTGGGCCGACCTCAGGCCCAGGCCTGTGGGCTTAGTAAAGCACGCATGTGGGTGGTTCACATGGTCCCAAATCTCAACTATAAATACCCCAAGCATTTATGGCGACGACACAACTTCCCAGGTGCTGTTCCTTCGAGACTGCAGCTCGGACTCACTTGGAAGTATTAGTATAGGCTATCTTATATGTATTTCGCCCTCTAGCTTGTACGGCATCCAATAATGCTCGAGTAGGACCCTAAACACTTGTAATTCGTACTCAGTTAATTCGAATACAATTACTATTGATCTTTACTTTCCTTTTAATATCGTTGATATCGCATTGCAATCCATCCTTGATCGAACACACGAAAACACGTAAGATCAATTGGCGCCCACCGAGGGGCTCTAGTCGAGTATTAGATAAATATTCCTACTACGAGGAGAAATACATATATCAGAGGAGAACCTTCCCATGCAGTGGGAGCGCAAAATTCAGTTAACGCGCCAGATAACCTATCACGCGCAGCTCAACAACCAGAAGTTCCACCAGCGGTTCCTCAGGATAATTTTCCAATCCACACAACCGTTGGTGATCTGAGATCCATCATAGGCACAATGTACAGAGAATTCCTGAATAGCGGAAGGGCCGATCAATCACCCGTAGACCAACCAGGAATTCACGGCAGACCTGAAATACCATCTTCGAACATCCAGAAGGAAAACAGTATACTGCGGTCTATATCGCATGCCCCAGCAACAAACCCTCCGCGAACTATGCCTTCGAAAATCAACGCCCGATCGGAAATCCCACCAAGATCGATACATAATTTGGAGGATTCAGTGGTAGGAGAGAGCCACACTGCTGGCGCTGTTGGAGGCAGAAAACCGACATACAAAAGAATTACTGAATCAGAGTTGGAAAAGATAGTACGGGAGAGAGTAGCTAAGGAATTGGAAAAGGAAGATACGATGATAGAGATACCCCGTAACAATCAGGCCGCCAGGCGAGGGGAAAACACTCTAACTAGAGGGAACCTACGAGATAGGGAGGTTTCGAACAGTATCATGCGCTGCTCGCCATTTTGTCGAGAGATACGAGAAGTTCGAAACTCGGAAACGGTGCCAACAAGGCTACCACGGTATAACGGGACTACCGACCCCGGGGAACACATCAACAACTTTGTTAATGTGATGAACTTATACGGACATTCAGAGGACTTCTGTTGCAAGATCATGGTTATCACTTTTGAAGGAATTACCCTCGACTGGTTCGGAAAATTACCGCCCAACTCCATATTTTCCTTCGAAGAATTCTGCGATAAACTAAAACATCAATTCGCTAGCCAGAGGAAGCCAAGGTTACCGGCAAATCACCTTGGAACTGTAAAACAATTGGAAGGAGAGACGTTGAGGCAGTGGCTAGCAAGGTTTAGTATTGAACTCTTGAAAGTTGATACCCCGCAGATTGAATATTTGTCCTCCCTAATGTTCGAACTGACTAGGATCACCCAGTTCGGAAACGCATTATGCAGGAAACAACCAAAGTCTTTCGAACGAATAATGGAGATTGCTGAAAAGTATATGATTCAGGAAGAGATGAACAAGTTGAAAAATTCGCATGCTATCAAATCTCCCCTCAACAAGAAACAAGATCGGGCTCCTATCCCGAAACCTGGTGATTATGGGGGATCGAACAAAGGATCTGTTTGGCAACGAATTAATACTTATAAGCCGCATGTGCCGCCCCAAGGTCCAAATTCATATGGACCTCCTTATGATCGGACTCGAGCTCCGAGACCGGGTAAAGTCCAGTTTACTGAACTTAACACCTCAAAGGAAGAAGTGCTAACCGTATTGGAAGAAGGGAATTTGATCCCTGAAGCTCAAAGGATCACCCAGGCTAGAGCAGGCGCACCTGGTTATGAACAATACTGTCGATATCACCGAGCTCGGGGACATAGTACTGAAAACTGTTACCAATTGAAGGTCGAGATAGAAAAAATGATTGCCCAAGGAAAATTGAAAGAATTTGTCAAAAGTGGCAACTATAACAGTCGTTATAGGTCCCGAAGTCCGCGGAAATTTAACAATCAGCAGAGGCAAATTCGAAGCCAAGCAGAAGAGCGGTCGAATGGAGTGATAAGCATGATCGCAGGAGGACCAGCGGGAGGCGATAGCAGAAATGCTAGAAAGAGAACTATGAGGTCGATAAAAGCGGGAGTCTCTGCTAAGAAGGAGATTCTGTCCTTAGAATCTCCCTCCATGGAAAATCAAGTTATAAGCTTTAGTGAGGCCGATCGACCCTCGGATGTTAGTTGGGACACGAGTGAGGACGATCCAGATTTTTCCATGGTGTTGACATTGAGAATTGCTAATTTCGAGGTCAAGAGGGTGCTAGTCGATAATGGAAGCTCGGCAAACATTATTTCGTCAGAAGCTCTCACAAGGATGAAACTTTGTCACCCACGTCTAGATAAAGTAACCACTCCTTTGGTCGGATTTGGTGGATCAGAGATCGTTCCGCTGGGAACCATTCTTTTAAGCACGACTCTAGGAAGCAAACCAAGAAATGTAACAAGGATGATCAAATTCCTAGTAGTAGATACATCGTTCGCTTATAACGTCATATTAGGGAGACCAGCCCTAAATATCTTCAAGGCAGTCGTATCTACCTATCATCAAAAGATAAAATTCCTGACCGTGGGAGGAGTGGGAGAGATGAGGAACGACCAATACATGGCATGGGAGTGTTATAACTCCTCTTTAAGTATTAAAAAGAAAGTGGAGCCCGAGCTCCCGGTTAAGAGGAAGATAAGTGATTTAGGGTCTGAATTAAAAACACCAATTCCCGACTGCGAAAAATTTCAAGGAAAGAAAGGGAAAAGCGTTGATATGAGCGTACAAGCGCCCGACCACAAAAAAGTAACTTTAGTTCCAGGATCCCCTGAAAAGTTCACTAAAATTGGAACGGAGTTAAGCGAGGGCATGGAAACCATGCTCATTGAATTTCTACAGAAAAATGTGGACGTTTTTGCCTGGAGTTCGGATGATATCGTGGGAATCGACCCACGAGTGATAACACATTCATTAAATATCGATCCGAAAGCCAAACCTGTATGGCAGAAGAAGCGCAATCATGGTCGCGAAAAGGACAAGATAATCAATGCGGAGGTCGATAGATTATTAGCAGCAGGTCAGATCAGGGAAATCAAGTTCACGGAATGGCTATGTAATGTGGTCCTGGTCTCTAAAGGCGAAAAGGTCGAAAACAAATGGAGGATGTGTAATGACTTTACCGATCTAAACAAATTATGCCTGAGAGACCCTTATCCATTACCTCGGATCGATATGCTAGTATATTCCACTGCAGGATTTGTGTTATTTAGTATGATGGACGCTTTCCAAGGGTTCTATCAGATTTTCATGAATGAAAGGGACCAGGATAAAACAGCATTCATCACCGAGCGGGGAGTGTACTGCTTCATTGTTATGCCTTTTGGCTTAAGGGATGCAGGTGCAACCTATCAGAGGTTAGTTAACATGATGTTCAAAGAACTGATAGGTGAAATAATGGAAGTCTATGTAGACGACATGCTCGTAAAGAGTATGACGGAGGAGGATCACATTGACCATCTGGATAGGTGTTTCGAAATCTTGAGAAAATATGGGATGAAGCTGAACCCAGCCAAGTGTACTTTTGGAGTACGATCGGGAAAATTCCTCGGGTATCTAGTCCACGAAAGAGGAATCGAAGCAAACCCCGAAAAAATTCGAGCAATCACCGATCTCCAACCACCACGAAAACTCTCAGACGTCCAAAGTTTGATTGGAAAAATTATTTCATTGAATAGATTCATCTCGCGATCTGCCGACAAAAGTTTACCATTCTTCAAACTTTTGCGAAAATCTAAGAACTTTGAGTGGAGTGCATAATGTGATGAGGCCTTCGAAGAACTGAAAGCGTACTTAACCTCACCACCCATGCTAGCCAAACCATCTGAAGGAGAACCTCTATATTTATACATAGCTGTATCAGAAGAGGCCATTAGTTCGGTTTTGGTGAAAATTGACAAAAATGAGCATAAACCAGTTTACTATTTAAGTAAGTTATTGCAAGGTGCTGAGAAAAACTACATGGAGATCGAAAAATTCGCACTGGCCTTGGTGGTAGCTGCCCAAAGGCTAAGGCCCTACTTTCAAACATACAAGATTGTTGTTTTAACAAATCAACCTTTGAGACGGGTCCTATCAAAACCAGAAGCATCAGGCAGGTTAATCAAACGGGCGGTCGAGCTTGGTCAATTCGAAATCGAGTATCAACCGCGAGTCGCCATAAAAGCCCAGGTATTAGCTGACTTCGTGCTCGAATCAACAGGCTTGTCGAACATGGAAGAAGGAGCAAAATCCGAGCTAAGTATGGTAGAAGAAGCCAAAGGTCAAATATGGCTGATGCACGTGGACGGATCTTCAACCAGGGATGGAGGTGGAGCGGGAATTCATTTCCAAGGACCCAATGGTGAAGACTTGAGTTACGCTATAACTTTAGATTTCGTCGTGACCAACAACGAGGCCGAGTATGAAGCATTGATCGCAGGGTTAGAGATGGCTCTCAAAGCAAAGGTAAAATCAATTGTTGTATTAACCGATTCAGAACTTGTTCATAGACAGGTGAAAGGCACGTACGAGGCCAGGGAGTTCAATATGATCAAATACTTGAGCAGAACGAAGAAGTTGATCTCTGAATTCGACAAGTTCGATATTCAACCTGTGCCGAGAGAGGAAAATTTATGGGCAGATATATTATCAAAATTCACAGGTTTGGCCGACGGGAAGAATGAGAGGATAATCACGTGGCTGCTATCGAACACATCTGCTATCGAACTAGATGCAGCCCCTGCAATTGATATCATGGAAATTGATGAACCGAGCAACTCATGGAGCAACCCTCTTATTGCCTATCTCAAGGAAGGAAAGCTTCCGAAAAATCCAAACGAAGCTCGAAGGATCAAATACAGAGCGCCATCATTTACTCTGATTGGTAACCATCTCTATAAGCGATCCTCCTCGGGAATTTTATTAAAATGTGTCCCGGAAATGCACTACAATGCCATTTTGAAAGAAATTCACGAAGGGGAAGCGGGAAATCATTGTGGTGCTCGAGCATTAGCTCTTACATGCTCGAGGTCCGGATATTATTGGCCTACCCTTTTTTCTGATTCTGTTGATTATGTGAAAAAATGCCACCATTGTCAAATTCATTCGAACTTGATTCATCAACCGGCTGAGCATATGCATTCTATTCCTATTTGTTGGCCTTTTGATAAATGGGGCATTGATATTGTCGGGCCTTTTCCAACAGCAAGAGCTCGAAAGAATTATGTACTGGTTGCAGTTGAATATTTCAGCAAGTGGGTTGAATGTGTTGCTCTAACAAAGATCACTCAGTTCCAAGTTATTAATTTCTTATGGAGAAATATTATCTGCAGATTTGGAATTCCAAGGATCTTAATATCCGATAACGGAACGCAGTTCGCCGGAAAACGAATTACGGAATGGTGCGAAAAGTTCGGAATACAACAGAACTTCGCATCTGTAGGGCATCCCCAAGCTAATGGGCAAACGGAAGTCGTCAACAGAGAGATCGTTCGATCCTTAGAAAAACGCCTATCTGAGGCAAAAGGAAAGTGGCTCGATGAACTTCCAGGGGTTTTATGGGCCAATAGAACTACAGTTAAAGCTGCAACAGGAGAAACTCCATTTAGTCTGGTTTATGGGTCAGAGGCCGTTATCCCAGTAGAGAACCTCGTACCTTCCCCCAGGGTCGAATTTTATGATCCCGAAGAAAACCAATCTCTAAGGGAAGTGGAAGTCGATCACGCGGATAGTCGAAGGGACCGTGCAAAGTTGAAAATCCAATCCACAAAGTCTAGCATGGAAAAATCTTATAATCGAAACGTTCGAATCCGAACATTCAAAGTGGGGGATTTGGTGCTCAAGAAGGCGGAAGTGTCGAAGCACGTCGGAAAACTCCAACCTAATTGGGAGGGCCCCTTTGTGATCGTGGAAGTTGGAAGAAAAGGTTCTTACAAGATTGCTCACCCTAACGGAGAGATACTACCTCGGGCATGGAATGAGGTTAACTTAAGAAGATATTATGGAAGATAGTTACATTCAAGGCTTCTACTATTAGGTTATCTTGTTCTGTTTTCTTTGTTTCTAGTAATTTAGTAAATTACGTGTTCAATGAAGGTTTATTTCGACTGAAGTTATTCGAGGAATGTTTTATCCCGACTGAGTATTTATTCAATGAAAGTTTATTTCGCCTAAATTCTTGTTTATTCGTCATATTATGGATATTCTCGATCTAAATTCATCTATTATCGATCTCTATTTTTCTCCATCAACTATTAACGGGTGAAAGCTGTTGCTATGACCCTCGAAAATCGACCAAGGGTGAAAGCCATTGCTACGCCCCTTGGATCGGAATAAATGGGTGACGACCCTCGGGCTAAAAATGCTCTGAAACGACTAAGGGTGAAAGCCGTTGCTATGCCCCTTAGATCGAAATTATCAAATGGGTGAAAGCCGTTGCTACGACCCTCGGGCTAAAAATGCTCTAAAACGACTAAGGGTGAAAGCCGTTGCTATGCCCCTTAGATCGAAATTATCAAATGGGTGAAAGCCGTTGCTACGACCTTCGGGCTAAAAATGCTCTGAAACGACTAAGGGTGAAAGCCGTTGCTATGCCCCTTAGATCGAAATTATCAAATGGATAAAAGCCGTTGCTATGACCCTCGGGCTAAAAATGCTCTGAAACAACTAAGGGTGAAAGCCGTTGCTAAGCTCCTTAGATCGAAATTATCAAATGGGTGAAAGCCGTTGCTACGACCCTCGGGCTAAAAATGCTCTGAAACGACTAAGGGTGAAAGCCGTTGCTATGCCCCTTAGATCGGAATTATCAAATGGGTAAAAGTCGTTGCTATGACCCTCGGGCTAAAAATGCTCTGAAACAACTAAGGGTGAAAGCCGTTGCTAAGCCCCTTAGATCGAAATTATCAAATGGGTGAAAGCCGTTGCTACGACCCTCGGGCTAAAAATGCTCTGAAACGATTAAAGGTGAAAGCAGTTGCTATGCCCCTTAGATCGAAATTATCAAATGGGTGAAAGCGAAAGCCGTTGCTATGATCCTCGGGTTAAAAATGCTCTGAAGCGACTAAGGGTGAAAGCTGTTGCTATGCCCCTAAGATCGAAATTGTTATGAAAGCCGTTGCTAGGCTCCTTAGGTCGAAAATTATAATCTAGATCGATTGAAATTCTATCATATCTCTTCTGCGTGATTGCTGATTTAAAGATCAAGAAAATTACTCGAGCAGAGAAAAATATTTCTTCTAACTTGGGGAATCCCCAAGAATTCTATGTTCGACAAAAAGAGTATCACTTGAAAGCTGTTATATGAAGCTACAGGACCGTGAATCATTAGGTTACAAGAATTATGTTAAAAGTTCTTTTTTGTTAATAAGCGTTCGATTGGCATCATAAGTTAACAAGATCATGGAATGACAAAATTGCGGAGGAACGAAATCGCTATAGAGAATTATAAAAATAGACAATTGCATTTATAAGCAATTTGAACAATTACAAGTGATTCATCGAAGTACGGGGATAGAGATACAACAAGGAAGAATCGAATTCGAAAACGTTATATTCTTTCCTATTTTATTACAAATGCTAAAAATAAGCTGCAAGTCTTCAAAGCCAAATAAGAAAAAATAGGGGAACAAGTCGGAGCTTGCCTCCCGGAATCGTGGTGAATCCGAGAATCCGTCCAATAAACCAGCGGCGAGAAAACAATTTTCCAGCATTCTTGCTACCAGATTCCCGCTAGCTCTCCAAAACTATTATCCGGTCAAGGAAAAACGGACGCATATCTAGTCCACTAACCGAACGGATGAAACGATAGGGTATCAGAATTCTAACCCGTCTCAGGAGGGATGAATCCAAAGAAGCAGGTCGCCTGCCGGTACCCTAGTCGCAATCCTTTTCGCCTGCCGATACCCTAGTCGAAAATGTTTCCCATATAAGGACCCTGAGGAGGTCAAGAAAGAAAGTTCGAATTCGAATATCGAACACTTTAATCGCAGAAATGAAATGGAACATGAAGTTGATTGATGGAAGTAAAAACACAACCATGCCAATCGAATATAGCATTTACAGACAAGTAAAATATGAAGATAATTCTGGAGCTATATATAGGGGAAGGAATTCCATATCAACGGTGTTGATCTCTTGGACTGAATGGCCAAGATACGAGCATTAAAAGCTCTGACCGTTTCACTTCCCGAGAAATGAGGGACGATTCAAAAAAAAAAAGGGGAGAGGGAGAACATCATTCCAGCAATATTATCATTACAACAAGAAAGGAAAATCGTTATAACAATTATGGTGTTACAAAAAAAAAAAAAAAAAAAAAAGCGAGCTCATGTTACAAAGGAAAACCTCAATATCACTAAACGAAATTATTCTCGAAAAGAATCTTTCGAACTTCAGCACTACGATCAGCGTACCCGCGGATATAAGCTTCCCTCTCACGAAGCTCGGAGTTTCTCTTCTCACGTTCGTAGATATCTTTGAGTTTCTCTAATTCCGAACTTAACTTATCCTGAGACAATTACTCCTTAAAAAATCTATTAGCTTCCAATGCGCGTTCCAGCTCAATCTTTTTCCTGATCAGCTCAAGTGAAACAGAAGCCCGTTGTTCGACCTCATGCTTGGCCAACGCATAAAGCCTAGAAAAGTCTTTGCCAGCCTGAATTTATAAAAGATTTGTCATGGCAAAAATAAAGAAATCAGGGAATCATGTTAAAGAGGTTAGAAAGAATTACCTGGGCGAGGGATTCCAACCCAGACTGAAACAGAAACGAGGAATATTCTCCAGTCGATAAAACCGCCTCGGAGATAGAGACATTGGCCCGAAGAAGGGTCAGGTCGGATTTTTTAGGTGACACTTTATCAAAAGGAATTATGTCTCTCTTAAGTGGAAAGACACCAGAAGGAAACAACAAATCAAAAGATTCTCCGACCAATGAAGGCACGGATTGGAAAGGAGTGCGCCAAGATACATCCTCCACAAAAGAAACCTTTTTAATTCTCTTGTTCAAGCCCCTGGATTTCAAGCAGGAAGAAAGGGCAACAGTCGAAGATTTATTTCCTTCATGGAAAGTTAGCTTATCAGAAGTAATGGATTTAATTGATGCTTGGCTCATTTTCCTTATATTGCTACCGTCATTTAGTTTGGGAAAAGACGCGGAAGAAATCACGAAAGCGTCCGAATTTTTATTCATCTCTTGATTTTCGGATAAGGATCCGACCGAAATAATTTTCTAAAGCTCCGATCACTGTGAGCAATGTTATTATGAAAGCAACGTAAAATGGCCTGGGTATTTATAAGAGATGCGATATCATGCTAATTACAATAATTGGTAAGTCACCACTCCCAAGAAAGATTCGATGACGCAACCAAGTATGCAAGAATGACGTTATAAAATTCAACAAGATGGATAAGCAGGAGACTAAAAGACGAATTTACAATTACAATGGTTCGCTAACTCCTATTACATGATAATTCTCAACGACTAGATTCCCCCACGCCGGAACCATTATCCGACTTCTCTTTCCCATTCCCTGTACCGGAATCGCTATCCGAACTCTCAGAATCGCCACTGCTCGAACTACTTCCTTCTTCATTATTATCACTTTGGCCACTAGATGCCGATTCCTCTGACTCGGAAGAAGCAGTGCCTTGTTCTCTACGAGTGCTGGAGTCACCTTCGATGTCCACGTCTTCATCATCGAATTGTGCCTCGAGGATATCCGGATTGGGCATTGGCACTCCGAATTCTTCAAGGAAGGGAAAAAACTCATGGTTTATAGTAGAAAGATTGGTTAATTTGCCCAGACCTCGATCGAACAAGAGCGTCAAGGATCGGAGACTCCGAGAACTCCCTTATGGCGGGAAGCCTGGCTTCAGCTCGACCTCGCTCATAAGATTGCTCGGCAGACGCTCTAGCTTTCTCGAGCTCCAGCTTTAACTTCTCCACTTCACCCACCAAGGCTTTCGTTGCGTTCAGCTCCTCCTTAACTTCCCCAAGCTCTTTCTCGACCTCAGATAATCTAGTCTTGGCATCTTCTAATTGACCGGTTTTTGCAGCTTCCTCTCTCAAGACATCGCAAAGGGCATTCTGCACTGCTTGGGACTCGTCGTTCAGTATGGCCAACCGAAGAGCGTTTTGAGTAAACAAATCTCCGGCCTGCGAAAGGAACGGTATATTAAAGGCAAAGCAAGAATCATGAGAAAAAATATTAAGGGAATTAGAGTATGAAGTACCCTTTGGTGAGCATAGGCATAATCGCCTGCGATCTCGAAATCGTTCTTGACAAATGATTGGGTAGTGTCGTCTTTGAATCTCCCTGCCAGGAATATCCGGAGAATCTGGTCCACGGACAAAAAAGAACTCATGTTTCCAGCCTTTCAGGTTGCTGCTAACATTAGCTGATAAGATCGAGATTTTCGGTCTCTGAGAAAAATAAATATAACCAGCGTTCGAAGATGTGGAAGCACTCATTTGAAATATTCGCCAGAAGTTCTGAAAAACAGCCTTTTTCCCTTTGGCTTTCATCAACACGCAAAAAGCTATAATAAGCCCAATTGAATTTGGTAAAATCTGAGAGGGAGTTAACTCGAAAGCTTCCAAAATACTTTCTACTAAAGGAGGAAAAGGGATACGTAAGCCATAATGGAAGTGCTTAGAATAAAAGGCTTGGCATCCAGCAGGAGGGTCAGTAACTCGCTGTTCAGGAGCAGGAAGAACAATCGAGAATCCAGCACCTAGGTATTGACCAAATTCTTCCCGCAATCTTCCCAGATCTGCCTCCACATAGGAACAAACGATCTCGTCCGCCCTATCTTCAGTCATGTTCAGTCCTGCGCTGGTCGATGGCTCCTCCCAGTTGAAGATTGTAACCACGACACTGCCTCCCAATCTATACTTTTTCTGTTCATTTTTCCCTAGGAGAAGGTCGCCGTCCTCTTCGACTCCCTCCTCGGATACTGTGTCTTCGCTCGAGTTGTCTTCACCATTATTTTCCGATCCGAAACGCGATTCTCTCTCTTCCCCATTAGATTCGGAAGAGGGACTCGAATCTCTCGGGTTCTCCACCACGGACGGTCGAACATATACGACCTGCCTCCCCTCCTGATCATTTTCTCGATCTTCCACTACAGGGGATTTTCCCTTCAAATCTACTGGATTGGACATAGTGAATATACGAAGAGTACTCGAAAAAGATTATAAGAACTCACTTATCGATTTATTCGCTCCGATCTAGGTTATTTCTCCTCAAGATCTTTGATGAACAACGGCCCTCCATCGAGGTATAAATACAGGGACAAAATGGGAAATTGCAAACAGGTCCCCGAGTAACCGCGACGGTTAAACTCCACAAGAGTGAACTTGAAGTGGTATATCCGATAATTGCATTTATGACCCCAATATTTTCTAAAATCAAAAAATTGAAGACCAACACGGGGAAAAAAGTATTTATGGGGACGACGATTTCGCATTCAGCCACCAGTCTACCCTATAAAAATCAAAGGAATACAGAGATATTGTTAAAGATCGACTATAGCAATGCAATAGGTAACAGTGGGGAGATTATAACCTGAGAATCCTATACCAACACTAGACAACGAGGGTAATATTATGGTGAGGCAATTTACATAGTTTCCAAGATATGCACTCTTTTTCCCTAGCTCGGTTTTTATCCCAAAGGGTTTTTTCGAATTAAGTTTTTAATGAGGCATATCCGAAACTTGTCCAAAAAATGGCTCATTCACCCGGCGTCCGATTTATACTTCTTCGAGCTTAAGCTTCTCTTTACGCTCGAGAAGTGGGGGAGTATTGATGAGGGGAAAACTGGATCAAAACATTGCTGCAGCCTGATGAGGTCGGAACTCATCATTTCTCAATCTCTTGAACATAATTTCGAGCCCAAGGCGCGGGAAACCTACGCTGATTCCATTATGAGAATTCAAGATCCAAAGTCACTGTTGGGCCGACCTCAGGCCCAGGCCTGTGGGCTTAGTAAAGCACGCATGTGGGTGGTTCACATGGTCCCAAATCTCAACTATAAATACCCCAAGCATTTATGGCGACGACACAACTTCCCAGGTGTTGTTCCTTCGAGACTGCAGCTCGGACTCACTTGGAAGTATTAGTATAGGCTATCTTATATGTATTTCTCCCTCTAGCTTGTACGGCATCCAAACTTCATATGGAGTATTGTTCTGATTTTTGTTGATCATGCATCTGTTCTGGGTAAAGCAGGTTGTGTTTGTGGCTTCTGCCCAAAATCTTTGAGGCAGCTTAGCTTCAGCTATCATTGTTCTGATAGCTTCCTTCAGTGTTCTGTTTCTCCTTTCAGCAACACCATTCCGTTGAGGGGTTCTAGCAGCTGAATACTCATGATGTATTCCTTTGATATTACAATACTCTTCAACAGTAGAGTTTGTGAACTCTGTCCCTCTATCTGATCTGATCTTCAATATATTTGTGCTTTTCTCATTCTGGATCAGTTCCATCAGATTAGTAAGATGTTCCTTGGTTTCACTTTTCTTCTTCATGAAGATCACCCAAGTATATCTTGAATAATCCACAACAGCTAGGCAGTATTTCTTTCCACCATTGCTGACTGGATCAATGGGTCCAAATAAGTCCATATGTAGCAGCTCCAAGATTCTATCAGAAGACTGGTGCTTCTTGCTTTTGAATGATGACTTGATTTGTTTCTCTTTCTGACATGCGTCACAGAGCTTATCTTTGCTCATGACTGTTTTTGGAATCCCTTCTACCAGATCTTGTTGGTCCCAAGTGGTCAGATGAGGTCTAGAGGGGGGGGGGTGAATAGACCTCTGAAAATTTTTGAACTTAAAAACTTTTCAGTCTTCTGTCAGCAGACTAAGCTGATGAAGAACAGTAAGCAGACTAGTCTGATCGTGAACAAATCTTGAACAGACGACTGACCACTCTTCTTACAATGACTTAGCTGTTTTTCAGCAAAATAGTTTTTCAAGAGTATACTTGCAGCGGATTCTTTGAAAGTGTTTTTCACAAGTAAACTAAGTTCCAAAAGATTTTATCCCCAGTTTTCAAACTCCTTATAAAATCTTTTGTTTGATTCAAAGTGTTTAAAATGCAAACTTTAAAATATGCAAGAAAACCTTAAATGCAAGATAACGCAAAGAATTTTTATAGTGGTTATATGGATAAAAATCCTTTAGTCCACTCTTCCAGATCACACAGATTCTGGGTTATACTATAATCACAAAGATTACAATATTTCTCCACTTACACCTAAACAACTAATGAGAAGGCTGTAAGCTCACAATAGGAATTCACAAAGAAAACCTATCCTCTAAAGTAGAATCACTCACACAGATGGATTCTCACTTCGCACAACACTCAGCTATTACAAAATCACTCAGATAATGTTTTTCTGATTTCTTCAACTGGGTTTCTGTCAACAGATGACTTCCACCAGACGAGTGAGCTGTTCGAGCTTTTGAGACTTAGAGAAATTCTGCTTCAAAATTTCGATCTCTGATTGTTGTTGTGTTTTTTTGCTCGATTTGAAATTCAGCTCTATTTATACATGGAGATGAAATTATGACCGTTGAAGGCAAGTCACAAATCAAATCCATCCTTCAGCTCTTTTTGAAACGGCTCCCTGCAGCATTCCGTACTGTGTACAGTACCTTTCTGTCCATCGCATTTAATGCTGCATTTAATGCACTCTGCTGATCCGAGGATATCTTCAATCATTTGCCATTACTACCCTTCTCTTACAGCATTTATTACACCAAGTGCATTTATTACCGTTGGACTAATCTCTTGACCTCTTCTACTCTGCTGATCAAAACGACTCTACTGATAGATACTCTGCTGATCAAATACTGAACTCATCTGATTTGACTCGGCTGATGATCTACCCTTCTGTTCGCTGATTCAGCAAGAGATCACTAGTCTTCTGAGCTTTGAACTTTGAACTCTTCTGATGTCTTCTTTTACTTGTTCAAAATTCTTCTAAGGGAACTAAGCTTTCCATACTTAGCTGATTATGATGTTTTGGAAATCATCAAAACCTTCCCTTAATTACTTGTCTTCTTTCATCTTCATCTTCATCCAACAATTTCCCCCTTTTTGATGATGACAAAACTCCAGCTAAGTACCTGTACCTAAACTAAAGTTTTGATCCTCAAAAATTTCTGAGATAGAAATGATGTGTTGGAGTCAAACTTGCAATTTTATAGATAATGAACTGATTACATTTTACAAGTTGAAAGATGAGAAGTACAAAATACTTTAAAAGATTACAAGGATTTTTAACATAAAGAAAATCTAGCCAAGACTAGTCTTCTGTCTTCTTTTCTTCCTTAGTTTCCTTGTCTTCTTTCTCAGATTCTTCTTCAGATAATTTAGAAGTCTCAGCTTCCAAATTTTCCATGAATCTTTTCTTCAGCAGCTCTAACTTCCTTTTCTTGGCATCTGGATCAAGCTGTTCTTCAGCTGAATCTTTGGCAGCAGCTAGTTCTTTGTCTGACTTGGCTTTTGCTTCAGATTCTTCCTCTTCAGCTTGGTCTTCTTCTTCTGTTATTCTCTTATCTGTTGGTCTGCTTGATTCTTCCATATTTTTAGCAGTCTCACCAGCAGATTCTTCTAACACTTCAGTTGCTTCATCTTGGTTGTCTTCTTCCTCTTCAACAGATCTTCTGACTCTTTCATAGGAAGTTCCAACTCTCATCTGTCCAAATATCCTTTCTTCCCCCTTTTTGTCATCATCAGCAGGGACAGGTGGATATTGTGGTACAACTGGTGTAATTAGAAGAGAATCACATAGAAGTTTGATGTTCTCCTCCATTGCATTGATCTGAGCTTGCTGTCTGAGTTGATTGGCTTTGAATGCTCTCATCTCCTTGAGCAGATCTTCTCCTTGATCACCTAATTGGATTTGAGTTCCCAGAATCCAATTTGATGAAGCCTTGAAGTCGTTCATCATGTTGCCCATGACTTCATCTTCTGCTTGGAGTGCCAATTCAACAGTCTGTTCAATGTTTTTCCAACCTTCAGTAGTGCTTTGTGTCCTTCTCCTTAGTATATCCATATCCTGACATATAGATTGTACATTCTGAGCAGTATCTTTCATTAAATCAGTAGGAACAGCAGCAGCAACCTTCTGAATAGGTTGATGAACAGCAGCTAACACTTCTGCTTTTAACTCTTCTTTCATCTCCTTCATGGATTTGGTAAACATTTGATGAATGGAGTCTAACAGATTTGTCTCTGTTGTAGCAGCAGGTGTTTCTTTGGTAAGTTGCTCTGTTGGTTGAGTTGTCAGTGCAAGAGACTGATCTGCTGAGCTATCAGCAAGGCTTGGAGAGCTTTCCTTCTCCTTAGCCTGATCATCTCCTTTATCAGCAACTTCTTTCTCCTTTAACTGATCTGCTGGAATTTCTTCTTCCTTCTTTGATTCATCAGCAGCATCAGACTTATCATCCTGCACTTTGTCTTGATCAGATGGGTCTGAAGTACCCTCAATTTGCTTTGGTTGATCAGAAGACTTGTCTTTCTCTTCATTAGCAGGTGATATTATCTTCTTGACAGTTTCAACTGTCTGCATCAGTCCTTCATTGTCCACTGCTGACCTGTTACAAATCCAAGTAAAGTTGTCAAGAGGAATAAAAGTAGTTGTTGGTTCCTCTGGCAGCTCTTCATAGGGTTTGATGTTTGGTCCATAGACAATGTGCTTGATGTTAGGAAGTGGGACCAGTGAGCTTGGTTGTCCCCTTAACTTCCTTGCTTTCTTGGCCCAAAGCTCCATTGCTTGAGCAATAGCCAACTTAATAGATCTTTCTTTGAGATCTACTGAGTCATCAAAATCCTCAGAAATGGATGCAAAGATCTTCTTAGCCTCTTCCTTGACTAAGTGACATATCCTCATCCTTAACCTGTCCAGAAAGAATTCTGAATCAAGTGCTTGAATAAGTGAATTTGTCTCAAGCCATTTCAATACCCAATCTTCTGTAGCCTTGAATTCTTTCCACTTGGCCATTTCAGCAGGACTCTTTGTTAATCTGAATTCTCTCCATCTGTTGTATTTAATCTTTTCAGAATGGAAGAGTGTCAGACGGTTGACTCTTTCATTTTCAGCGTCTAGTCTTCTGAGAAATTCTTCAAAAATTGCAGGGTCTTCCCTGACAATTTCAAGAGATAATCTTATTTCTTCTCTTCTCTTTTCCTTAATCTTAGGTGCAGGCATAGCTGGTATTGGTTTATTTGGATCTCTTTGCTCACCAATAACTATCCCACCAGTACGCTGAGGACCATGAGCATCCTTGATGCTTGCTTCAATGACAGCAGCCAACTCTGCTGCCTCAAAAGCATCTCTCTGCTCTTGAGTCATTTTGCTGGCTTCTTCTTCCAGCCTTTTTAACTCTAGGCTTTTCAGCCTATCTTCTTCTGCTTTCTCAGCAGCAATCCTTTGCTTTTCAGCAGCGTCCAGTTTCATCTTTTCTGCAGCAGTCACATAAGTTGAGGTTTTGCCTAACCTCTTTCTTCTAGATTCAGGGCTTTCAACTGCTTGGATAGGTGTTGCAGCAACTGGATTAGGATGCAGCAACAGAATTTTTCCCTCTAGTGATGTACTAGTCTGCTGTTCCTTTTCTATATCAGCAGATAGTGCAGCAGTTGAGGCTTCTGTTGTCACTTCAACTGTAGGAACACTTTCAGGCTCAGCAGTAGCAGCCTTAGCAGCTTCAACAACTGGTTCTTCAACATTTAATGGCCTTTCTGCATCAGTTGTTGTTTTTCTTACAGTTTCAACAGGCTCTTCAGGGAAAGTGACCTTTCTCTTGGCCTTTGACTTAGGAATTTTCTTGACAGCAGGGGGGTTGGCAGTAGGAGGTCCCCTTGCCTCACTCCTAGTCCTTAGTCTCTTCAACCTTTGAAGTGGTATTTCCTCTTCAGATTCAGTTTCTTCAGAGGATGACCCTGTCTTCATATTTTCAATTTCAACAGTGAAGTCATCTACCACCTTCTTAGAGACTTCAATTTCGGGTTCTGCTGATCCAGCCACAACAGCAGACTGTGCTGTTGGCTCAGCAGACTGACTAGTCTGACCTTCCTTCTTGCTCTTCTTAGAAGGAGTCTTCTTAGACTGTTTGGGGGCTTTTCTCTTTGGTTTTTCCACCAGTTGCCTCACTGGTTCGTAGAGTTTGAATTCTTTGCTTCCATGGGTTTGCTTTCCTCCACCCATAGGGCATTGCAGAGAAGCAAACAAGTTACTCAGCAGAATGGCATGAGAATGCCTTTTGTCACTTAACAGCTCATAAACATGAGCAGCCCAGTTCACTTTCATCCCATAGTAGATGCATATCATGGTGTAGAGTCTTTTCCTTGGTAACCCATCCAAAGAACCCGTAGCACAATCTAGAACCTTTGCTATGATATCAGCAAATCTTTGGTATTCATCCTTCAGCTGGGTCTTCATCAAAGTCCCAGTCATCTTCTCTCCCTTCTTAGCACAAATTTCCCAAAATTCCTCTTCTTTTTCTGACCCTAACGAGGTCACATCTCCTCCATTGTCTGTCAGCTTATAAACTTCATTAAGAACAGCAGCAGATACAGCGATTTTCTTACCACCAATGACAGCAGTCATAACAGTGTCATCATCGTTGAATTTTCTGGTCAGGTAGAAGTGGTAGACATCCTCTAAGTAGACTCTATCTTCGTGAGCCTCCAAAACAGGAACCAATGATGCTTCTTTGATCTTTACCAGTAGAGAGCGCATCAAATCGGTGCCAGAGAAATGAAATTTGCTGTAGTTGAAGTATCTTCCCTCAACAATCTTGTCCATTTTCAAGGATTTGAGAGTAGATTCTGCAAAAGAACAGTGAACTTTCGAAGCAGTAGGGTTTGAGAGTTAGAGAGTTTGAGAGTTTTTGAGTGCGTAAGATGACTATTCTGTTCAGATCGGATTTTATAGGTTTCCTTTTGATTTGGTTTTCGTGATTTATCTAATCCGTTGATCTAATCTGACAGTTTTTAATCGTGCGGATGAGAGTCGCGGATTTCAATTTTATTATTTTAATGTCAGATGAGCGGGAAACTCTATCGACACTAATCTGTTTACTTATAAAAGCGTGTTTCTAAAGATACGTTTTATGACCATGCTTATATAAGATATCAGATGAGTAGAGTTTAACTTATCTGACAGACGAGTGATCTGTTATCTGATATTACTAGAGAATGCCAATAGCTAGTAATCTTCCTCTGCTGTTTGTCAATCCAGCAAGATAAAATAATCTTCAATCTTCAAGAATTAAGAACACGTCTTCTTGATACACTTAACTTCAACTAACTGACATTAACAGATTTCATCTTTAGAACAGAAGTACCGCTAGTCTTACACGTTCCCCCTGTCTTTAAGAATTCATAAGTTAACTAGTCTGTTGAGAGTTAATTCTTGAATGAAATAATCTGATGACTAAGCTGTTGAACTCCAGTCTTCTGATGAGTTCCCCCTCAGCTTATGCATCCAGGTTAAGTAATCCTAACTCAGCTCTTAGAGTTGAGAACCTTGCTTCACTTAGAGGTTTGGTGAAAATGTCAGCAATCTGATTATCAGTATGAACATACTCAATCAAAACATTGCCTTTTTCAACATGATCTCTAATGAAATGATGTTTAATCTCAATATGTTTAGTCCTTGAATGACTTGTAGTGTTCTGAGTAAGTGAAATTGCACTTGTATTGTCACAGTAGATTGGAATTCCACTGATCTTGATGTTGTAGTCTTCTAGTTGATGCTTCAACCAAAGTATCTGTGCACAACAAGCTCCAGCAGCTATATATTCAGCTTCAGCAGTAGATATAGAAACTGAGGTTTGTTTCTTACTCATCCATGAGATCAGACGACTGCCTAAGAACTGACAGGCACCTGTTGTGCTCTTTCTGTCAATCTTGCAGCCAGCAAGGTCTGAATCTGAATAGCCAATTAGTTCAAATCCAGATTCTCTAGGATACCACAATCCCAATTCTTGAGTGCCTTTAACATACTTCAATATCCTCTTGGCAGCTAAGAGATGAGATTCTTTGGGGTTTGATTGAAATCTTGCACAGACTCCAACTGAGTACATTATATCAGGTCTGCTTGCTGTTAGATACAACAATGAACCAATAATGCCTCTATATTTGGTTATGTCCACTGATTTGCCATCTTCATCTTTATCCAAACGAAGACTTGTAGACATAGGAATGGTAGCTGTTGAGCTAGTTTCCATACCAAATTTCTTGAACAGATCTCTTGTGTATTTTGTAAATTCACCATGTTATAGTGTAAAAAGTAAAACAAACAACTAGTAGCTTGTAGCCTATTTTCATTCAACATCGGCAATTATGCTTGTGAGTTCAAAATGATGTTAAATTGAATTATATGATTTTCTACTTCAAATTAGTTCCATTAGGTTTGAGTTTTGCACTTACGAATTTGTCCCAAATTAATGTTAAACTTGCAGCAACATCCAAAAGTATTTTCTTTTTGGAGCCTAGATAGTATTTCTTCATTACAGCCTTTTTATTAAATTGGATCAAATATTTAATCCATTTTTATAACTTAATCAACATAGTATTCAAGTTGAATTTTACAATAAAATATTTTGATGTGAAAGAATCAACTATATTCAAGTTATAGTTTTCAAGAAGTTATAAGGTTTTTTCAATTAAATCCCACAAAAAAGAACTAGCATCTATATTTATCCATTTTGCACATTTTGATCATATAATAAGCATTCTAATTCAACCTTCAAGCATCAAAGTGGTTTATATTAAGATAGAAGGCCAAAGTTTGGGAAAATAACTCAAACATATAAAAGGCTCAAAAAGTCCCGGATTATTTATTAGATCGCCCAAAAGAATTCTTGGAGGCCTAGCTATATTTTAATTGAAAGTTAATCAAAGTTTAATCCAATATTCTAACTCATAATATACAAGGTAAAGTGTTATAAGACCATTATTCAACCATATTCAAGTTAATAGACTTTAAGAAGTTAAAGGTTCTTTAATGGTGTCTAACAACAAGAAGTAGCATCAAAGTTAATATATATTCATTCAATATGCAAGTTTAAATCAACTATTAATCATATTATTTGATTAATAAAGTATCAAAGTTTTTAATATAAGGATAGAAGGCCAAAACTTGTGCAAATAACCCAAAAGAATCAAAAGATCCAAAACAGTCTCGGCATGTGTGACCCACTCGCCGGTACTGTTCAGAAATCGCGCCACCAACGTGCTGACGCACCGGAGGTGGTCGACACCGCCACCACAACCATAATCTACTCTTTGTCCCCTTTCCAACCATGTATTAATTTTAATAAAAGACCTAGCCAATCTCAGGTTATGGACAAAATACGAAAGGTGCGCATATTAGAGCAGTGTTGGTTCATACCTCAATTACTCCTTGTGTGATGATGATATATAAGAAGGGCCAAAGGGAATTTGTTCTACACTCAAAGGGATACATGACCGTGATTCAGTTTGAAGAAATTCGTCCATTAAGTACCTCAATTGAACCATCAAACGCTGCTACAGTAAAACAGGGGCTGCCCTGCTTTTCTTCTTCAAGTTTCCCCATGAATTTTAATTATTAAGCACATTAAAATTATTTGTGGAACTCTATATTACATATTTTAGGTGTGTAGATACTTTACTTATGAAGGGGAGCTTGGAGAAGATGGTAGGGAAGTGAAGAAGTGAAGTGAAACTGTGTGAAACTGTGTGGGTGTGTGTAGTGTGTATGGAATGGGGTGAATGAATGGTAAGGGGAAGACCTTCATTTATAGGGGAAATTAGGGGCATTTTGGGAAAATTAATGTCTCTCTAAGGCTTTGTTTGGGAAACATAAGATTTGAAGATCTTTAAATACGATAATTCATTTGAACTAAGAAGATCGATTAATTATAACTATAAGATGCATTAGTTTACAATAAATTTTCTCATGCTTTGTTTCTCATATACTTGTATAAGATTTGGGAACTAATATATTTATCACATAATTTAAGGTTATATAGTTTGTATAAATAATTTTTGACATGATGAATTATGATTTAAAATTTTTCTAATCGAGTAATTTAATCATTAAATCATAAACTAGTAGAATATCCACCATCTTATTCTAATACTTATTTTAGTCTTTCATTTTATATACCATGAGCTTTAATATTTTGTTTCATATATTTTATGGATTTTATGACTTGTTTAACACAAAAATTGAGAAGGTAATAATATTTAGACTAGAACTATTTTATTGAAAATTTAGGGACCATATGGGGTATCATTTGAAGTTTTAGGTATGTTTTATAAATATTTGAAATAATAATACTTTTAAAAATTATCTATTTTTGACAAATTTATATGGGGTTTCACACTCTCCCCCTCTTAAAGAATTTGGTCCCCAAATTCTACTTATTCGATCTTTCTAAATCCTCATGATGAATGATGCATGAAAATAATTTACTCTACAGTTGATTTTTATAGTCTTTGTGAATTTGAATGGACCTTTTATGATACATGTGTACATGTTATCATTATAAGCAGCTAGAAAAATCTCCATCCTGATTTTCCAGTCTTCAAAAGACATACCAGCAATGTGGGGAACATGGCTGATACAATCCATTTTTCAAAAAGTTTTTATTTTTCAAAAATATGCTCTTTTGAAAATTTTTGAAAACCTTTGAAAAACATTTGGATCAAGCTCGTTGATCAGGCAGCTGATTCTAATGAACCATCTGCTCTGATACCACTTGTTGGTCCCAAGTGGTCAGATGAGGTCTAGAGGGGGGGGTGAATAGACCTCTGAAAATTTTTAGACTTAAAAACTTTTCAATCGTCTGTCAGCAGACTAAGCTTATAAGGAACAGTAAGCTGACTATGCTGATCGTGAACAAATCTTGAACAGCAGAGTGACCACTCTTCTTATAGTAACTTAGCTGATTTCAGCAAAATTAGTTTTACAAGAGTATACTTGTAGCGGATAATTTGTAAGTGTTTTTCACAAGTAGACTGAGACTTTTAAAGATTTTATCCCCAATTTTAAAACTCCTTCAAAATCTTTAAACAAATATTTCAAGGTGTTAACTTATGCAACTTTAAAATATGCAAGAAAATTTATGCAAAAATAACACAAAGAATTTTTATAGTGGTTATATGGATAAAAATCCTTTAATCCACTCTTCCAGATCACTCAGATTCTGGGTTATACTATAAACACAAAGTTTACAATATTTCTCCACTTACACCAAAACAACAAATGAGAAGGTTGTAAGCTTATAATAGGAAATCACTAAGAAGACCTATCCTCTGAAGTTAGATCACTCACAAAGATGGATCTACACTCCGCATAACACTCAACTAACACAAATTCACTCAAAAAATGTTTTCTTTTTGGTTTCAACTTGGTTTCTGTCAAAAAATGACTCCACCAGACGAGTGAGCTGTTCTTGAGCTTCTTGAGACTTAGAGAAAAATTCTGCTTCGGAAATAAAATCTCAGAGTTGTGTTGTATCCTGCTCGTTCAAATCAGCTATATTTATACTCAGATTTGAAAATGTGACCGTTGAAGGAAATCACAAATCAAATCCATAGCCTTAGCCCAATTTTCAGAACGGCTTCCTGCTACAGTACTTTCTGCTGTACTTTCCTGTAGCTGCATTAAATGCACTCTGCTGATCCGAGAATAATCTTCAATCATTTTGATGGGGGCTATTTCGCACCCTACATACTACTCGGATCGAATGAAGAAGATAAGATCGATTCGACCAATTCAAACAGATCGGGATCGTCTTATTGACCCGGCCAAGTGCAGCTCGCTTCGATAGAAGATTATACTCCGGGCTCAAGAAGGATATTTGGGCCGAGTCCTATTAGGACTATGTTTCCTTGTAACGCTAGGTTTAAAATTATATAAATACCTAGTTAATCATTGTATTAGACAACTACGAAATTCCTGAACTCTAAGAAGACAGGATTCAATATTGCTTACAACTGCACAATTCAATAATATTCAATATCATTACAAGAGCTTTAATCCTCATATAGGTGTGTTCTTAGCTTTGTTTTGTGGTTTTTACTTTTTGTTCTTGAATATTGCTTTTTCTTTGTAACCGATCCATCCGGAATAAAGTAACAGAGCCCTATACAATAAATATAAAAGTATCGCAAACCCCCGATATCACGAATTCACTGATACTCAATTAACCCGACGAAATCCGGTTAAATCAGTTGGCGCCCACCATGGGGCTACGTTAATTATTCGATCGACACATGGCTCGCCCAAGGAAAAGCGCTCGCGTTGGAGCGAGGAGTAATACAACCACCGGCCACAACACATCTGAAGATCCACAAGACAACAACAATAACGACATTCCCAACACCAATGAAAATCTCCCAGATACCCGTTCCCGTCAGCAGGAACACCAAGGAGGTCTTAACGGTGCAATACAGGAAGAACCGGAAGTCCCTGAAATACCCGTTCCTCTCCCAGGCGCTCAGGAAAAGCTGAGACAAATAGCAATGCTCTTCAAATCACTCTCCCCAGAAGAATTGCTAGTTTTAGACCAAATTCCTCGAAACGTTACAGCTCCCAAGACAACTCCTGCACCAGGAGTGCCAAGGCCAAACGAACAAACCTCTCAACAAGCAGACAGCCCAGCAAGTGAGCGACGCTCATTGTGCAGCCCACAGCAGCGCAATTCTAAACCCTCCGATAACCGTCCCAGAGGAAAACCAGGCCGAAGAAGGCCACAGGCGGATCAAAGCGGATCGAAGGAACGTACAATAATCCCTATCGAGGATGACATAGATGATGCTATCCCAGATCGACCACGAACAGCTCGATTCTCGGAAAGAGAAAACGAGAGAATAGTACAGGAACGACTGGAACAGCGCCTACGATCTGTTCAAAACCCGTGGACCCGAACCGCGGAACTCCAGGAGAGCCTTGCAGCGTGTTCTCCCTTCTGTAGAGAAATAAAAGAAGCGCAATCTATTGGACAGGTCCCAGGTAGACTACCCCGATATGACGGAACCACCGACCCGGATGATTATATTTTTAGCTTCACTAACATAATGAATTTATACGCCCACTCTGCCGAATTCACCGCCAAGTTAATGGTGACCACATTCGAGGGCCTAGCGTTGGATTGGTTCGCAAAACAACCTGCCAACTCCATATTCAGTTTCCGGGAATTATGCAATAAATTGACCCAGCAGTTTGCCAGTCAGAAGAGACAAAAACTCCCGATGAGCTACCTAGGAACCATACATCAACAAGAAGGAGAATCCCTAAGAAATTGGTTGGCCAGATTCAACGTAGAATTACTCAAAATCGATTCTCCAAATATTGATTACATAATTTCTATCCTCTTCGATCTCACTAAAAACAGGCAGTTCGGAAATGCCCTCAGTCGAAAACAACCAAGAACGTTCGCCGACATCATGAGCTTGGCGTCTAAGTATATGACCCAAGAAGAGATGAATTCCTTTAAGGATAAAAACAAAAATAAATTCACAGCTTCAGGCTCCAAGCGGCATGATAAGATTCCTATTCAAAGACCCTTAGACTATGAGCGATCTTCCAGGAGAGGTAACGTTTTCCAGCGACTGGAATACAGCAAAGCCGATCGAGAAAGACAACCTAATTACTACCAAAGACCAAGAAACCCTGAGCAACCAATCAGAAGCAGGGTGAATCAAGTAGAACACCCAAGATTAAATGCTCCAATGGAAGAAATATTGGAAGTCCTAGAAAGAAATAACTGGATTCCCGAGGCAAGGAAAATCGCTCAGCCCAGACCGGGGTCTAGAAACTATGATCAATACTGTAAGTACCACAGGGCACATGGGCATCTAACGGAAAATTGTTTTCACCTTAAGAGAGAAGTCGAAAAACTGATCGAGCAAGGAAAACTAGACGAATACATAGACCAAGATAATCGCAAAAGGGAAAGAAGTAGAAGCCCTCGGAACGGTAATCGAAGGAGAAGTTCTCATCGAAGGTCGCCCAAACGTCGACCTACTCAGGAGTTAAATCAGGACCAGATCAATGGGACTATCCATACAATATCCGGGGGACCCGCGGGCGGAGATAGTCGTAATGCACGACGAAGGACAGCCCGATCCATAATTCGAAATTCTAAATATCCAAAAGAAATATGGACTCTGGAAAACAGGCCGACAAATCACCAGCCGATCAGCTTCAACGAAGGCGAAGTACCTAAAAACATCATTTGGGACACAAAAGAAGATAACCCCGATTTTCCTATGGTAGTATCATTAGAGATAGCGAATTATAATGTAAGAAGAATCCTAATTGATAATGGAAGCTCGGCAAATATCATCTCCCGGGAGGTTTTAGCCCAAATGAACTTGGGACAAATAAACCTACAAAAAGTAGCTACGCCGTTAGAAGGCTTTGGAGGGTCCGAGATTATCCCCAGCGGAACAATATCTTTAAGTGTGTCACTTGGGAAGAAACCACTTAGGACAGTGAAGTTGATAAAATTCCTAGTAGTGGAAACACCATTCGCTTATAACGCTATACTAGGGCGACCAGCCCTTAACCTTTTCCGAGCTGTAGTCTCTACCTATCATCAGAAGATAAAGTTTCCGACCGATATGGGCATCGGAGAAATAACGAACGACCACTGTATGGCGTGGAATTGCTACAGCACATCGTTAACTTTGAAAGAACACCCTAAGTCAATTACTCCAAGCAAGAGAAAGATCGAAGACGATCTCATTAGAAATGAGGTTTAAATTCCTATTACTGATCGGTTAGATAAAAAGGGGAAAGAACCGCTAGACTTATCCTTGAAACCCCCAGAACATAAAGATATAATTCTAGTAAAAGGCGACTCGTCCAAAACGACAAGAATAGGTACAGAATTGAGCAGAGAAGGAGAAATAATGTTAATCGAATTCCTAAGAAATAATGTTGACGTCTTCGCCTGGAGCGCGAATGAGATTGAAGGAATTGATCCTCGGATAATCAAGCATACCCTAAAAATCGACCCTTCGGCGAAACCCGCTAGACAGAAGAAAAGAAATCATGGACCGGTAAAAGATAGAATTATCAAAGCCGAAGTAGAGAGATTGCTCGAAGCAAAACAAATCCGAGAAATACATTTCTCGGAATGGCTATGTAATGTTGTACTAGTAGCAAAAGGGGATAAAAAGGACAACAAATGGAGAATGTGTAATGATTTCACCGACCTTAACAAGTTATGTCCACGCGACCCATACCCTCTCCCAAGGATTGACTTATTGGTCGACTCGACTGCTGGCTTCGCGATATTCAGCATGATGGACGCCTTCCAAGGATTCTACCAAATATACATGGACGAGCGGGATCAAGAGAAGACCGCGTTCATAACCGAACAGGGAGTATACTGTTTTATTGTAATGCCATTCGGATTGAGGAATGCCGGCGCTACTTACCAAAGGTTAGTAAACTTAATGTTCAGGGAATTAATCGGAGAAATAATGGAAGTCTATGTAGACGACATGTTAGTCAAAAGTATGAATGAAGCAGATCACATAAAACATCTAGATCGATGTTTCCAAATCTTAAGAAAATACCGTATGAAGTTGAACCCTGCAAAATGCACCTTCGGTGTTAAGTCAGGAAAATTTTTAGGATACTTGGTACATCAGCGAGGTATAGAGGCCAACCCAGAAAAAATTCGAGCCATAACTGAAATGAAACCTCCCAAGACCATCTCTCAAGTGCAAAGCTTAGTTGGGAAAATCGTAGCATTGAATAGATTCATATCAAAATCTGCGGACAGAAGCTTGCCCTTTTTCCAAACACTTCGAAAAGCGAAAAAATTCGCTTGGACCGAAGAATGTGAACGAGCCTTCGAACAACTCAAAGAATATTTGACAACGCCCCCGATGTTAGCTAAACCGACAGAAGGGGAACCGTTGTACATCTACATCTCCATCTCTGATACGGCCATTAGTTCAGTGCTAATTAAGATAGAGGGCTCCGAGCATAAGCCCGTCTATTATCTTAGCAAATTATTACAAGGGGCGGAGAAGAATTACTTGGAAATAGAAAAATTCACGCTGGCCTTAGTAGTGGCCGCACGCAAACTCCGACCCTACTTCTTAACTTACAAAATCATAGTTTTGACGAATCAGCCGCTAAGGCAAGTTCTAGCAAAACCTGAAGCCTCCGGAAGATTGATCAAATGGGCCATCGAACTCAGCCAGTTCGATGTAGACTACAAACCAAGGATTGCCATCAAGGCCCAAGTGTTAGCCGATTTTATATTAGAAACACCAACACAGACTACTGAATCATCGAGCAGCCTCAACGACGATGTCTTGATTATAGAAGATCAAACTTGGTTGATGCATGTCGATGGTGCTTCATGCCGAGAAGGAGGAGGCGCCGGAATCAACTTCACCGGACCAAATAAGGAAGATTTGAATTACGCGATAACATTGGACTTCGTTGTAACAAACAACGAAGCTGAATATGAAGCGTTAATCGCAGGAATGGAAATGGCGATCAAAGCTAACATTAAAAGGCTTAAAGTGTTAACCGACTCAGAGTTAGTACAAAGACAAATAAGAGGCCTATACGAAGCTAAGGAATTCAATATGGTAAAATACCTCGCCAAAGTAAAAACATTAGCCGAGAAGTTTGAAAATTTCGACATACAGAACATCCCACGTTCGGAAAACAGATGGGCCGATCAACTGTCTAAATTCACAGGAGCCCACGACGGAAAAACCGAACGGGTGATCAATTGGTTGATATCTTCTACACCGGCAGACGATATCGATGAAACACCGGCAGTCGATATAATGGAAATAGATGAAGTCGAAGAAAATTGGATGACCCCAATGATAGACTATCTTCGTGAAGGAAAACTACCATCTGATCAGAATGCAGCTCGAAAAGTAAAATATCGAGCCCCAAAATATACGCTTGTAAAAGGAAAACTCTACCGAAGGTCGGTATCAGGAATTCTCCTGAAATGCATCCCTGAGTCACAAACCGCCGATATACTGCGAGAAATACATGAAGGAGACGCAGGAAATCACAGCGGATCAAGGGCATTGGCCTTAAAATGTCTCAGGACTGGTTACTATTGGCCTACCATCAATAAAGATGCCACTCTATATGTCCAAGAATGTCATCACTGCCAGATCCATGCTAACATATGTCATCAACCAGCAGAAAACATGCATCCAATTCCAGTATGTTGGCCCTTCGATCAATGGGGAATGGACATTGTGGGGCCTTTTCCAGCGGCCAGATCCAAAAAAGCTTACGTCCTGGTCGCTGTAGAATATTTCAGCAAATGGATAGAATGCATTGCACTCGCACGAATAACTCAATTTCAAGTGATCAACTTCCTATGGAAGTTCATAGTTTGCCGATTTGGCATCCCAAGGATCCTAATTTCAGATAATGGAACCCAATTTGCGGGAAAACAAGTAATAGAATGGTGTTCGAAACTGGGAATTCAACAAAATTTCACTTCGGTCGGACATCCAAGAGCGAACGGACAAACCGAAGTAGCAAACCGAGAAATAATAAAATCTTTGGAAAAAAGATTAGGTTCGGCCAAAGGAAGATGGCTCGATGAACTTCCAGGAGTACTATGGGCTAATCGAACTACAGTAAGAAGCTCAACCGGGGAAACACCATTCAGCTTGGTGTATGGGTCGGAGGCTGTTATTCCTGTTGAAACCCTAATCCCAACGCCAAGAATAGAGATGTTCGACGATCAAGAAAATGAAAAAGCGAGAGAAAATGACATTGATTTAACAGAAGCTTTAAGAGATAAAGCTGCTGTACGCCTACAAGTCACTAAAGCAAATATGGAGAAAGCATACAATCAAAAAGTTCGCATCCGAACTTTCAAAGAAGGAGACTTGGTCTTGAAAAAGGTAGAAGTATCCAAGCATGTGGGAAAGTTACAACAAAATTGGGATGGACCTTACGTCGTCATTGGCGTAGGAAAGAAAGGTTCATACAAAATTGCACACTTGGATGGAACAGCCTTACCAAGAACCTGGAATGCAGTCAACCTTAGGAAATACTATGGTAAATAAATTTTAGCAGATTATACTGCATTGTTTTATTTTACTTTATCAAGTTTTAATCCTTGTAACAAAGGCCTTAGCCTACAGTTCAATTAGTAAAGATTTTTAGCATTTTCTATACATCGATTATTTCGGTCAACGCTCCATGGAATTACACTATCATATTGATAAAAATTAGAACGAAACGAGTCGAGTATACATTGATCCGCTCAATAAACACTCCTCGATTTATATCAACGACAAAAAGGACTTTTTGGTGATGTACCTAAGTCTAAATTACAGATGAGTTGAGTAAACATCGATCCGCTCGATAAAAACTCCTCGATATATTCAAAAGCGAGTCGAGTATACATTGATCCGCTCAATACAAACTCCTCGCCCATATTTAAACGATTAAAAGGCTTTTGGGTTAAGAACCTAAGTCTAATCAAAAAGAGTCGAGTAAACATCGATCCGCTCGATAAAAACTCCTCGATATATCTTCAACGATCAAGAAGACTTTTTGGGTTAAAAACCTAAGTCTAATCAAAACAAGTTGAGTAAACATCGATCCGCTCGATAAAAACTCCTCGATATATCTTCAACAATCAAAAAGACTTTTTGGGTTAAAAAACCTAAGTCTAATCAAAATGAGTTGAGTAAACATCGATCCGCTCGATAAAAACTCCTCGATATATCTTCAACAATCAAAAAGACTTTTTGGGTTAAAAACCTAAGTCTAATCAAAACGAGTTGAGTAAACATCGATCCGCTCGATAAAAACTCCTCGATATATCTTCAACAATCAAAAAGACTTTTTGGGTTAAAAACCTAAGTCTAATCAAAACGAGTTGAGTAAACATCGATCCGCTCGATAAAAACTCCTCGATATATCTTCAACGATCAAAAAGACTTTTTGGGTTAAAAACCTAAGTCTAATTAAAAAAGAGTCGAGTAAACATCGATCCGCTCGATAAAAACTCCTCGATACGTATCCAACATCCTAAAAAGACTTTTGGGTTAAAAACCTAAGTCTAATCAAAAAGAGTCGAGTATACATTGATCCACTCAATAAAAACTCCTCGGTATATTTACAACAATTGGAAAAATTTCAGCTGATAAAAAACTAAGTCTAAATTGTAACAAGTTGAGTAAACATTGATCCGCTCAATAAACACTCCTCGATCTATTCCTAACGATCTAAAAGATCTGCTGATACTCCTAAAGTTTTGAAGATGAATCAAGTATGACTCCATCTGCTCGGAAATTGCTCCTCATAAATAAAAAATATGACTGAATCAACGACAAAGAAGATGCAAGGGATAAAAGTAATATTTTATTCATCAAATCAGTTACATACAAAAGTCCTACGTTACAAAGGTCTACATACTACTTAAAGATCATTACAATGATTTAGATGAAATGATCCTATAAGATCGGCGATCTTCACGACAATGTCCACGGAAACACCAATCTCCTCCCTAGTACCTCGTCAATTATAATAAACCACCTAAGAAGCATGCTGCTCAGGATGGTCGACTTCTTTGGTTCGATGGCCAGGCTCTGAAGATCGAATTTTCTTCCAGACTAAATAAGCATTACCAGCCAGATAACCGGCAATACTCATTCACCCACAACAAGATACTGCTTTTACTTTAAAGATAAAACATTTTACTCTAAAGCAGCATCTCTTCGGGGCGGTCGCGAAACAGTAAACCTACCAGCGCACCCCAGTGGTCTATCACTCCGGAGGTAACATCCAAGAGCGAGGGTGGCTGGCAAGTATGAACCCCCCATGTGCAAACGGAAACCACGGACCTCTAATTGATGAAGACAAAAGCTGAGGCCTCATGGGACCCGTTAGTACAAGGAAGGGCTGACATGGGACCCGTCAGTACAAGGTAGACGAACATCAAGTTATTACAGAGTGAATCACGATAATGTGACTTTTTGAATATTATGGGATCTGAAGGCAAAACAAAATCTAAGGAAACTGAGATCTCCATCCTTTTTGAGAAATGACAAATGGAATATGCAAACCGTCTCCCTATTTATAGGGATAGACTCAAACAATCAAACGGCTGAAAAAGCATTTGATGAACGGACACAGATGCGACCCCTTGACTCCCCGCAATAAATGCTAGTAAGTTGGAACGGCACTATCTAATCGCCTCAACTAGTCGATAACAAAAGAGGCCATAGATCGAAATGATCAAACCTAAAGAAGCTTTGGATTAGACATACCGGCACAATCCTACTTCATGGTCGATGGCTTAAAACCCTAGAATCCACAAACGAAGTCATACAAGCTTTAAAATCGCAGCGAAAAGGACAGTAGCTCGATAAAAGATAAAAGACCAAACCCTTCACCATACGAGGGACGTCACTGCCTCATACATCATATGGATGACCATTGACTAAGACATACAGGAACTCCTCTGGAATCCAAGATATCTGATATAGAAATCAGGAGAATAGTCCTCCTTATTCAAAACAGCAAGGACGTAACTGCCTAACATACCAGAGAATTGCTTAAGGAGGTCTGAACAGGACATATCTGACTAAGACTTCTACAATTTCCAATTCCTCCCATATCAAAGATATGCCATAAACGAAACATCGCTTGAAGAACAAGTAGTTCCAAGTTGATAATGAAAAACATAAAGATTCGGAGGATACTGAGAGGGTTATTTTCTCTTAGTCTTAAAAAAATGAGAAAAGAAGAGTTCAACAAAAGGTATAAAAAGCCTCCTTATATAAAAGTTTGTGTCACAAAAGGACAATTTTACAACGGCATGGATCGAACATCGACCGAAATGTTGAACGTTCCCTAAATCAGATCGATCCGAATAAGCCTACTATCTGCATGATTATGCGCAAACATGATTTTGAATATAATCCAAGGGACTATACTGGGTTGATCGACAAAGATTGGATTTGCAAAACAAACATCGAGATCAAAGCTACCTTATTCTACATTCTTGGCAAAGATCAATTTCAGATAAGTATGCTAAACAATATTGATTATTTTACGATGATTATATTTATGCATAAAAGGCAAATTGTGCATAACAAAGAGAAGAAAATAGATATAGGCAAGAATCTGCCTGAAGGCTAATATTTCCAATTCAGTACTTCTCCCATTACAAAAAATTTTCAGCCCAAACAAGTGCACAAAAGTTGGGCGATAAAAAAAAAAAAAAAAAAAAAAAAAAAAAAAAAAAAAAAAAAGAAAGAAGACAGTCCAAGGCCTGCCGGGACGAACAAAGATCACTGGGAAGGACGGTCAGTAGGCCGACTACTAGAAACAGTCCTCCGAGGAGTCAAATTACCAGCAAACGCCATCAGCTCCTCTTGACGCTTCAGATAACCAGCGTCATACCCTTCCTCATAGGACCGCCGTTGAGACTCCTCTGCAAGAGCAGCAGCCTGTATTAAATCATTTTTCTCTTTTTCAAGAACAACTTTATCAGCCTCCAATTTTTGGAGATCATCTCTGGCAATCTGAAGCTCCAGCGTCAGCCCTGCAGCTTTAGCTTTTTCCGACTCTAACTGACGTTGATAAGCACGCTTACTCGTCCACAGTTCGTCATTTTGCACACCCAGCTGGAGTGCAAAATACTTGCCCTAAAAAAGCAGAAAAAGTAAGAGAAACCGACACACAACAAGGCATTCTAAACAAAAACAGGAAAAATATTCAGAATATGTTTACCTGCTCACATATCTTCACCAGAGATTGAACAAGGCGAACGTTGGAGGTACCTTCGAGCTTCCTCAACTCGCCGGGCAAAATTGTGCTCATACCCAGATCCCAAGATAAAGCATCAGGCTCAACTGAGCCAGGCAATTCACTATTGGAAGGGACACCATCAGAATGAGGTGTCTCTGACAACATAATATCTTTAACTTGCTCGAAGATACATCGATCATCTAATAGACGAGGAGATTCTCTCCCATCGGGACTAACAGAGGTCTCCTTGCCCGAGGCAGAAATAATCGTTCGACGACCAGACCTGGAACCGGTCCCACCTCCGGAAGGTCCTCCTGATTCAAAGGATGTAGTCATTACAGTGGTATCATGAAACAAAAACTCAGGACAATTCTGCACAATAGATTGTGTCGTAGAAGGATTGACAAAAAAGCTATCACCAGCTTGCCCTCCGCTTACAGTGGGAGCAGTAGAAGCAGACAAAGGAAGGGAAATAGCAAAATCCCCTCCGTGGAAAACGTGCTCAAAAGAAGAAGTGTTGGAACTAACAGCTATATTATAAGCCGGTTCTTCGTTGGACATATCCCCAAAAGGTAATCGACCAGGGGAAGGCATGTTTCCTTCCTGAGTGGAAGAAGAAAAGATTGGTTCTGAAAACGACGAGTTTACCACGGAAAGAGGTTCAGAGACAATACAACGAGTATCGATCTCCGACCTAATTGTTGGGGACGAACGAGGAGGCTCTATCGACGGCCCATCTCTTCGAGATTTTTTAGATCTATTATCTCTAGCGCCCTCACGAGAAGGTCGCTTCGAAGTATTACCAAAAAGGTTACTCATGATCGGACTATAGAAAAATACAAATTAATATCGAGAAAGTTTATCGACTAGCTAAAGAAAGAGTATTCTGTTAAGAGAGGAGTATAGCAGTAAAAAACAAGTCCAATTTTTACCTTTCGTATTTATACTACACGAAAGGACGCGACAGACCTAAAGAAAGGGCGCGAAACAGGAAAACTGACCTTGGAGCAAACGCTGGAATTCGAAAAGACACACACATAATGATTACGGCAAATTAAATGACTTGTCTGAATTATTACGGCAAAAGTGAAAAGACACGACTGTCAGAATACGAAGCGTTTAACGTACAAAATAAGCTAAAGTTACAGTTAAAATCTACGAGGAAATAATTACAAAGATTATTTCAAAAGTGAATCACTATTTCTAGAAGCCTGATCGCTATCTGGAATCTTCTGTTCGCTACCGACGTCCTCAGTCATGCATACGTCGTTTTCTTCTTCTTCTTCATCCTCTGGATCGATAAAAGTCTCATCGAGCTCATCATTAACATCAGAAGGAGGAATCGGCAATGGATTTCCATATTCTCCGACAAGGTGAGCCAGAGGAAAGTCTTGATATACGACATCTGGAACTTCGGAGGAAGATTAAAGCTCGCCATAACGATTCAACCGGATATGAGCTGCCTTAAAATACTCCTTCCAACGATCGTCGATCATCTCCAAAGCGACCAGTTGATGAATCGATTTTTTAAAAGTATTCTCAAGAAGAGGACCGACCATCCGGTACACCAACGCCGTATGTACAGGAGAGTTGAGGAATTCACGAACAACTTGTTCGTCAGATTTCCTAACATATCGATCTCGTTGCCTAAGTGGGACATCATTTTCATACTCCCCTAAAGAAGCTTCAAGGTGTGATACTTGAGATTCAAGCTCACTAATGCGAGTTGTGCTCTGTAACTGCAATTCTTCTAATTTTCTAGCCATTTGATTGGCCTGCTCTTGAGCACGAGAAACCTCTATCACCCTATCTATCATCTCTTGATCTTCGGTCCCGGTAGCACGAGTCTCTACGACAGGAACAGAGGAAGACGTTGAGGGACCGATCTCCGAACCAGAAGACTTACGCAATAAAGCTTTATGCTTCTCCTCCAAAAACTCACATTGTTGTTTCCAGAGAGAATTTTCATAGGCGTATGATGTCAGACAGGTGTTAACCTGAAATAACAAAGGGGTCAGAAAGAAACGAATTAGCAAATTAAGGAAATCCTAAAAGGTCACTTCATTAGAATAATAAGAAAGAAAAAGATCTCACCTTTTCAGCATAAAGAGAAGCCCGCTGGAACTTTTCCAGAGGATCCTTATGAAGGAGCTTGTTTAGATCCCGGGTAAAAACGCCAGACAAAAGAACGCGCGTCGCTTTATCAACCGCGTTCTCACTATCGTCATGAATAAGAGAATCCTTCTCAGAGTAACCTGCAGCTCTCCTCCCCTCTAAATGATCTTCAATCATTTCGACCAAAGTAGGCTTCGGATGATTGTCGCCCAGTAAAGAAAGATCATCGCCAGAACGACCATAATAGCTCCTTTTTCTCCCTACCGGATTATCGCTGGGATGAGGCATCGACCAACTACGACATCCGCGAATTCCCAAGGATGACCTAAGCTGCAGGGGGGGATAACCAGGTCCAGTCCCTTGACGAACAGGAGCATCTGGGGAGGAGTTCGGAGACTCCTCTCCGACCTCCTCGGACTCATGACTCAACTCCAGTTTCCTTTTTCGAGACGCCCTCTGCTCAATAGGATTATTCTCTACTGATTTGGAAGATTTCGACAGCACCATTTTTCCTTTAGAAGAAACTCGAGAATTTTCTACCATATCAGCTAAAAAAGGAACAAAAGTTAGTTTTTCCATATAGAAGACATTGTTTACCAAAAAACAGCAAGCTAGACTGAAATGCTTACTCAATGATTCTAATGAAGAATTGATAGGAAAACTATGAGTACTCAATCCCGCTTTGCGAAGGAAAGTCTCCCCAATGAGAAGGGCACTTTGGTATTTATTGGCACCCATAGTCGGGATTTCACCGATAAACTGAGCATCGTCTGGAACAAATTCACCAGTCGCTAAGCGACCTCCAGGAATCCAAGTAGAACTATGATCCCATGAAAAAGGCATGGTCGAACCATCCGCCAAGCAAAAATTAGATGGAGGACGAACGAAGAAGAAATGAGATTTCCATGAAGGATTACTAGAAACAGGGGCGTCAAAGATTGCTCGACTAGGCCGCTGACTAGCAAAGAAATATCCACGATTTGAAGAACTAGAAATATTAAAGCGAAAAAGCTGTGTAAAATTACGAAAGGAAGGTTTAAAGCCCTTCGCAATCATCAAAACGGAAAAACAAACCAGAAAAGCAACAGAATTTGGAACCAGCTGTGTCAAGCACACACTGAAAGTTTTCAAAACTTCGAGAAAAAGGGGAGACAAAGGAAGACGCAATCCACTATTGAAGTGAGCTGTATAAAAGGCTCGACATCCCTCCGGGGGAGATGTGACTCTATCAGTAGAAGAAGGAAGAATTATCTCAGAACCTTCCGGAAAATACTTGGCGTAATTATTCACAACATCCGGGAATGTTTCCGCTGTATATGCGCAAGCTACGTCCTCAATCGGTTCAGAAATCTGAGGAACAGTACCTTTGCCCTTTTTGGCTCGGGCAGCCACGTCTGCATCAGAAAGGATTCGTACTTCGAAAGTATCTTCTACGGGAACAACGAAGTCAGATACTGTAGGTTGCTCGCTCAAAGGATTAGGGGAGTTTCTTACAAAAGCCATATATTCTGGTTTCCCAAAGATGAAGATCGACAAAAGAGAAAATTTTATGAGATAAACGACCAGGCAGGAAAATGGGTACAGGTTATAAGGAAGTATAAAAGAGAAATGGCGAACTTGAAAGTCACCTATTTATAACAAAATGAGAAAAGACGTTTCAAACTTATTGCAGCTACTCATATTCCCGCCAAAAACGGAAGGATACGAAGAGCCTCATGAATAGACGCGTGGCGATCCGTAATTCGACAGAGAAAACGACTATCTATGATATGTAGCACTCTTTTCCTTATTTAAGATTTTTTCCCACAGGGTTTTTTCTTAAGTAAGGTTTTTAATGAGGCTCCATTCATAGAAAAGAAACAGTCGTAAAGATTTATCTACTTCTACGAGCTTCTATTATCTATACGCTCGAAGAAGTGAGGGAGTACTGATGGGGGCTATTTCGCACCCTACATACTACTCGGATCGAATGAAGAAGATAAGATCGATTCGACCAATTCAAACATATCAGGATCGTCTTATTGACCCGGCCAAGTGCAGCTCGCTTCGATAGAAGATTATACTCCGGGCTCAAGAAGGATATTTGGGCCGAGTCCTATTAGGACTATGTTTCCTTGTAACGCTAGGTTTAAAATTATATAAATACCTAGTTAATCATTGTATTAGACAACTACGAAATTCCTGAACTCTAAGAAGACAGGATTCAATATTGCTTACAACTGCACAATTCAATAATATTCAATATCATTACAAGAGCTTTAATCCTCATATAGGTGTGTTCTTAGCTTTGTTTTGTGGTTTTTACTTTTTGTTCTTGAATATTGCTTTTTCTTTGTAACCGATCCATCCGGAATAAAGTAACAGAGCCCTATACAATAAATATAAAAGTATCGCAAACCCCCGATATCACGAATTCACTGATACTCAATTAACCCGACGAAATCCGGTTAAATCACATTTGCCATTACTACCCTTCTCTTACAGCATTTATTACACCAAGTGCATTTATTACCGTTGGACTAACTCCTTGATCTCTTCTACTCTGCTGATCAAAGCAACCCTGCTGATAGATACCCTGCTGATCAAACTCTGAACTAATCTGATTTGAGTCAGCTGATGGTCTACCCTTTTGATTGCTGTTTCAGCATAAGATCAGTAGTCTTCTAGGCTTAGAATTTTAGAACCTTCTGATGTCTTCTTTACTTGGTCAAAATTCTTCTAAGGGACCTAAGCTTTCCATACTTAGCTGATTTTGACGTTTTAGAAATCATCAAAAGTTTCCCTTATCTTCTTATCTTCATTGCACTTCATCTTCATCCAACAATTTTTTTTACGACTAGATCTCCAATAATACAATGGCTAAAATTTGCGAGAGATAATTGAGTTCGTTGCAAGTTTGTCGCAATACATTGGCGCTACTTGTTAATTTTTGGCACAAAAATTAGCGACACTAAAATTTGACACGATTTCTTTATAAATTTTACATATATATTACTTGCAACACCAAAATCGATAGCAAAAAATGTTACATATTTTTTTTTATCCACAAACGTATTTCCTTCAAAAACAAGATTTAATTTATATTAACTTAATTGAGCATAATATAGAAAAGTTAAATACAAAACTATTAATATGTAATTTTTATTTACTTAAACGAGTCATATATCATAATTCTTTATATCAATTATGATTTACTATATTAATTATTACATATGAGTAATTAAAATATATCTAAAGAATAAATTTTCAGAAATCATTAGAAAATAATATATATAAATTTTCAAAACCTCCGTGTAAAGGAAATGCGGATGAAATTGATGAACGCTAGTGAAGTTGGTGAAAAAATCAAGTTTGTTTATGTCAATGGAGACGTTAGTGAACTTAACATTCATCTTCTTTATTCAAATCTTCCACTACTAGAAAGTGGGGCTTTTGCAAAGGAAAATTTGCGACATATGGCATTTGTCGCCATTTCTAATTGATTTGTGACGGAGTTGCAACGAAATTTCTCAGAGTTACAATATTTTTTTTACGACTAGATCTCCAATAATATAATGGCTAAAATTTGCAACAGATAATTGAGTTCGTTGCAAGTTTGTCGCAATACTTTCGCGCCACTTGTTAATTTTTGGCACCAAAGTTAGCGACACTAAAATTTGACACGATTTCTTTATAAATTTTACATATATATAACTTGCAACACCAAAATCGATAGCAAAAAATGTTACATATTTTTTTTTATCCACAAACGTATTTCCTTCAAAAACAAGATTTAATTTATATTAACTTAATTGAGCATAATATTGAAAAGTTAAATAAAAAACTATTAATATGTAATTTTTATTTACTTAAACGAGTCATATATCAAAATTCTTTATATCAATTTTGATTTACCATACTAATTATTACATATGAGTAATTAAAATATATCTAAAGAATAAATTTTCAGAAATCATTAGAAAAAATAATTACATGCAAGGAAACAAATTCATATATCCCTTATAATGAAAATTGATATTGTATGAACTTGTGATTAAGTCATATCAATCCAACTGGTTTCTCGAACTATTTTGTTTTATCTATTATTGAATGAACCAAATAATATCTTATGATCTTAATTTGGAATAAATTTTACCAAATCTAATGACTAAATAGAGCCTCATTTTATATTTGATTACAATAATTTAATGCCATCTTATAAATTTGCTTTTATGACGTAACATCTGATTAATAAAAGTTACCCGTGAAATTAACTTGCAATATACAACATATGTGCAGTTTTCTAAAAATAACAAAAGCAGAAGTAACAGTTGCAAACCTCAATGGAAACTTGCTCTTTTTGTCTCTGAATTGCAAGACTCATTCAAAAAATTTCATTGTAATTAAAATGATAAATACAATAATAATGGGTGATGAAAATATAAGAGCTCGGTGGTGTGCCGCCAGAGGACGAGTCCGAGATAACCAGTCGAAAACTCATGAGGTTTCTTATCCGAAGACTCGACTTCGATGGACACCCGAACTTCATGACCAATTTTTTAGGGCTGTCAATGAGCTTGGTGGACCATATAGGTTTCTAAAAGCACAGCATGGAGACCAAACACATCTATGACTGTAAATTTCTTCAGAATCTATTTCATAACTTGTTAATTACAATGCCATATTCATGAATGAGGAAACAACATATTAATGCTGCTATTTTCTGTTCATGACACATCTAGTCAGAGGGGTGGATCCAGGACGGAAAGGTTAATGGGGCCTAACTATATTGCTGATTTTTCAGAATGATAAAATATTTAATGCCTACAAATATTAAATTTAAATTTAAATTATAAAAATTATATTGAGGCTTAAATATTTTAACATTCCTTTTGTATTTTTGATGCATTAACTATAGTTGATTTTCTCACAACAGACCGAGAAAAAAAAATTAGCTAGTATATATAATGTGTTCAAAAGGTTAACTTCTTTGAGTAATATTTTTAATCATAATAAATTGTAGCACATGTACATATAATTATGAGAAAAGTGATATTACCATTTAAATTATTGTTCTAAAGTAATAGACGCAAAAATAAATACAATTATAAACATACATTCGAAAGAGACAAGTGATTAAACCCTTGGGAAAAAAAAGAAGGGATAACGATGGCACAAAGTATATTAATTAAATTCACATGTGAGCATGAACTATAAGATACCATTCAATTTTCAAATTATTACCTAATAAAACTAATAAATGAAATATATACATAGTAGAGAAGAAAAATATTGGACCGCCCATGCTTCTAGTGTCTTGATAACAATAGTGTGTTATGTAAAATTTTCTTTAAACTCCCATCTAGAATTTTGGTTTTGTAAAATTCTCATCCAAAGTTTTCATTTTATAAATTTTCTATTAGATTTCCTTCACGATACCCCTTAATTAATTATTTTGTCAAAAATTAAGAGAGTATGTGCTTTACATTCCTATAACTCGATTATCTTCATATTTTACTAAGATAATCTCAAAACCTCCGTGTAATGGAAATGCGGATGAAATTGATGAACGCTAGTGAAGTTGGTGAAAAAATCAAGTTTGTTTATTTCAATGGAGACGTTAGTGAACTTAATTTCATCTTCTTTATTCAAATCTTCCACTACTAGAAAGTGGGGATTTTGCAACGGAAAATTTGCGACATATGGCATTTGTCGCAATTTCTAATTGATTTGTGACGGAGTTGCAACGAAATTTCTCAGAGTTACAATATTTTTTTTACGACTAGATCTCCAATAATACAATGGCTAAAATTGGCAACAGATAATTGAGTTCGTTGCAAGTTTGTCGCAATACTTTCGCGCCACTTGTTAATTTTTGGCACCAAAATTAGCGACACTAAAATTTGACACGATTTTTTATAAATTTCACATATATATAACTTGCAACACCAAAATCGATAGCAAAAAATGTTACATATTTTTTTTTATCCACAAACGTATTTCCTTCAAAAACAAGATTAAATTTATATTAACTTAATTGAGCATAATATTGAAAAGTTAAATAAAAAACTATTAATATGTAATTTTAATTTACTTAAACGAGTCATAAATCAAAAATTTTTATATCAATTATGATTTACTTTACTAATTATTACATATGAGTAATTAAAATATATCTAAAGAATAAATTTTCAGAAATCATTAGAAGAAATAATTACATGCAAGGTAACAAATTCATATATCCCTTATAATGAAAACTGATATTGTATGAACTTGTGATTCAGAGTCATATCAATCCAACTGGTTTCTCGAACTATGCTTTTTTTTATCTATTATTGAAAGAACCAAATAATATCTTATGATCTTAATTTGTAATAAATTTTACCAAATCTAATGACCAAATAGACCATCATTTTATATTTGATTACAATAATTTAAAGCCATCATTTTACTTAAAAAAAATAAATTGAGTATATCAGTCATAAATTTGCTTTTATGACATAACATCTGATTAATAAAAGTTACCCATGAAATTAACATGCAATATACAACATATGTGCAGTTTTCTAATAATAACAAAAGCATAAGTAAAGGTTGCAAACCTCAATGGAAACTTGCTCTTTTTGTCTCTGAATTGCAAGACTCATTCAAAAATTTTCATTGTAATTAAATTGATAAATACAAAAATAATGGGTGATAAAAATATAAGAGCTCGGTGGTGTGCCGCCAGAGGACGAGTCCGAGATAACCAGTAGAAAACTCATGAGGTTCTTATCCGAAGACTCGACTTCTATGGACACCCGAACATCATGATCAATTTGTTAGGGCTGTCAATGAGCTTGGTGGACCATATAGGTTTCTAAAAGCACAACATGGAGACCAAACACATCTATGACTGTAAATTTCTTCAGAATCTATTTCATAACTTGTTAATTACAATGCCATATTCATGAATGAGGAAACAACATATTAATGCTGCTCTTTTCTGGTCATGACACATCTAGTCAGAGGGGTGGATCCAGGACGGAAAGGTTAAGGGGGCCTAACTATATTGCTGATTTTCCAGAATGATAAAATATTTAATGCCTAGATCTCCAATATTCAAATCTTCCACTACTAGATAGTGGGGCTTTTGCAACGGAAAATTTGCGACATATGGCATTTGTCGCAATATCTAATTGATTTGTGACGGAGTTGCAACGAAATTTCTCAGAGTTACAATATTTTTTTTACGACTAGATCTCCAATAATACAATGGCTAAAATTTGCGACAGATAATTAAGTTTGTTGCAAGTTTGTCGCAATACTTTGGCGCCACTTGTTAATTTTTGGCACCAAAATTAGCGACACTAAAATTTGACACGATTTCTTTATAAATTTTACATATATATAACTTGCAACACCAAAATCGATCGCAAAAAATGTTACATATTTTTTTTATCCACAAAAGTATTTCCTTCAAAAACAAGATTTAATTTATATTAACTTAATTGAGCATAATATTGAAAAGTTAAATAAAAAACTATTAATATGTAATTTTTATTTACTTAAACGAGTCATATATCAAAATTCTTTATATCAATTATGATTTACTTTGCTACTTATTACATATGAGTAATTAAAATATATCTAAAGAATAAATTTTCAGAAATCATTAAAAAATAATATATATATAATTACATGCAAGGTAACAAATTCATATATCCCTTATAATGAAAACTGATATTGTATGAACTTGTGATTCAGTCATATCAATCCAACTGGGTTCTCGGACTATTTTTTTTTATCTATTATTGAATGAACCAAATAATATCTTATGATCTTAATTTGGAATAAATTTTACCAAATCTAATGACTAAATAGACCATCATTTTATATTTGATTACAATAATTTAAAGCCATCATTTTACTTATAAAAATAAATTGAGTATATCAGTCATAAATTTGCTTTTATGACATAACATCTGATTAATAAAAGTTACCCATGAAATTAACTTGCAATATACGACATATGTGCAGTTTTCTAATAATAACAAAAGCAGAAGTAAAGGTTGCAAACCTCAATGGAAACTTGCTCTTTCTGTCTCTAAATTGCAAGACTCATTCAAAAAATTTCATTGTAATTAAAATGATAAATACAATAATAATGGGTGATGAAAATATAAGAGATCGGAGGTGTGCCGCCAGAGGACGAGTCGGAGATAACAAGTCGAAAACTCATGAGGTTTCTTATCCGAAGACTCGACTTCGATGGACACCCGAACTTCATGATCAATTTGTTAAGGCTGTCAATGAGCTTGGTGGACCATATAGGTTTCTAAAAGCACAACATGGAGACCAAACACATCTATGACTGTAAATTTCTTCAAAATCTATTTCATAACTTGTTAATTAGAATGCCATATTCATGAATGAGGAAACAACATATTAATGCTGCTCTTTTCTGGTCATGACACATCTAGTCAGAGGGGTGGATCCAGGACGGAAAGGTTAAGGGGGCCTAACTATATTGCTAATTTTTTAGAACGATAAAATATTTAATGCCTAGATCTCCAATATTCAAATCTTCCACTACTAGATAGTGGGGCTTTTGCAACGGAAAATTTGCGACATATGGCATTTGTCGCAATATCTAATTGATTTGTGACGGAGTTGCAACGAAATTTCTCAGAGTTACAATATTATTTTTACGACTAGATCTCCAATAATACAATGGCTAAAATTTGCGACAGATAATTGTGTTCGTTGCAAGTTTGTCGCAATACTTTGGCGCCACTTGTTAATTTTTGGCACCAAAATTAGCGACACTAAAATTTGACACGATTTCTTTATAAATTTTACATATATATAACTTGCAACACCAAAATCGATCGCAAAAAATATTACATATTTTTTTTATCCACAAAAGTATTTCCTTCAAAAACAAGATTTAATTTATATTAACTTAATTGAGCATAATATTGAAAAGTTAAATAAAAAAACTATTAATATGTAATTTTTATTTACTTAAACGAGTCATATATCAAAATTCTTTATATCAATTATGATTTACTTTGCTACTTATTACATATGAGTAATTAAAATATATCTAAAGAATAAATTTTCAGAAATCATTAAAAAATAATATATATATAATTACATGCAAGGTAACAAATTCATATATCCCTTATAATGAAAACTGATATTGTATGAACTTGTGATTCAGTCATATCAATCCAACTGGGTTCTCGGACTATTTTTTTTTATCTATTATTGAATGAACCAAATAATATCTTATGATCTTAATTTGGAATAAATTTTACCAAATCTAATGACTAAATAGACCATCATTTTATATTTGATTACAATAATTTAAAGCCATCATTTTACTTAAAAAAATAAATTGAGTATATCAGTCATAAATTTGCTTTTATGACATAACATCTGATTAATAAAAGTTACCCATGAAATTAACTTGCAATATACGACATATGTGCAGTTTTCTAATAATAACAAAAGCAGAAGTAAAGGTTGCAAACCTCAATGGAAACTTGCTCTTTCTGTCTCTGAATTGCAAGACTCATTCAAAAAATTTCATTGTAATTAAAATGATAAATACAATAATAATGGGTGATGAAAATATAAGAGCTCGGAGGTGTGCCGCCAGAGGACGAGTCGGAGATAACCAGTCGAAAACTCATGAGGTTTCTTATCCGAAGACTCGACTTCGATGGACACCCGAACTTCATGATCAATTTGTCCATATAGGTTTCTAAAAGCACAACATGGAGACCAAACACATCTATGACTGTAAATTTCTTCAAAATCTATTTCATAACTTGTTAATTAGAATGCCATATTCATTAATGAGGAAACAACATATTAATGCTGCTCTTTTCTGGTCATGACACATCTAGTCAGAGGGGTGGATCCAGGACGGAAAGGTTAAGGGGGCCTAACTATATTGCTAATTTTTTAGAACGATAAAATATTTAATGCCTACAAATATTAAATTAAAATTTAAATTATAAAAATTATATTGAGGATTAAATATTTTAACATTCCTTTTGTATTTTTGATGCATTAACTATACTTGATTTTCTCACAACAGTCTGAGAAAAAAAAAATTAGCTAGTATATATAATGTGTTAAAAAGGTTAACTTCTTTGAGTAATATGTTTAATCATAATAAATTGTAGCACATGTACATATAATTATGAGAAAAGTGATATTACCATTTAAATTATTGTTCTAAAGTAATAGACGCAACTATAAATACAATTATAAACATACATTTAAAAGAGATTAGTGATTAAACCCTTGGGGAAAAAAACAAGGGATAACGATGGCACAAAGTATATTAATTATATTCTCATGTGAGCATGAACTATATGATACCATTCAATTTTCAAATTATTAACTAATAAAATTAATAAATGAAATATATACATAGTAGAGAAGAAAAATATTGGACCGCCCATGCTTCTAGTGTCTTGATAACAATATTGTGTTATGTAAAACTTTCTTTAAACTCCCATCTAGAATTTTGGTTTTGTAAAATTCTCATCAAAAGTTTTCATTTTATAAATTTTCTATTAGATTTCCTTCAAGATACCCCTTAATTAATTATTTTGTCAAAAATTAAGAGAGTCTGTGCTTTACATTACTATAACTCGATTATCTTCATATCTTACTAAGATAATCTCAAAACCTCCGTGTAATGGAAATTCGGTTGAAATTGATGAACGCTAGTGAAGTTGATGAAAAAATCAAGTTTGTTTATGTCAATGGAGAAGTTAGTGAACTTAATTTCATCTTCTTTATTCAAATCTTCCACTACTAGAAAGTGGGGCTTTTGCAACGGAAAATTGGCCAAAGATGGCCCTCAACTGGAATCCGGTCGCCAAAACAAACCAAATAACCAAACATGTAATTTAAACTAGACTAGCAGCGGATAACATATAACATAAAATTTGAATTAGTTTAATTATCATAAACAATTTATCGGATAAACTTAAAACTCCAGTATTTAAACTGTCAATTAAAACGCGAAAGAAATACTATCCAAACATACTTGAAATCTCAAAAAATAATCTAACAAGAAAAAATCAAAATACAGGACAAGACCGACTCGGATCCCGGATCACCACTACCACACACTTCAACTATCGAAAGTACCTGAAAAAGTAATCCACAAAGAGTGGTAAGTTGATCATCCAACTTAGTGAGCTCGTGTGCAAATGTACATGATAGCAACGAGGAAGCAACACAATCGAATATCAATTCAAACACGCACACCTTAGACGCTTCACACATATGTATGCAATAGACATCTCATCCAACCGCATAGAGGGCTCGAACGAATGTGATCAGACTCATGCAAAGACATCTCATCCAACCACATAGAGGGCTCGAATGAATGTGATAAAAAGACATCTCATCCAGCCACATAGAGGGCTCGAATGAACGTGATAAAAAGACATCTCATCCAGCAACGTAGTGGGCTCGAATGAATGTGATAAAAAGACTCATGCAAAGACATCTCATCCAACCGCATAGTGGGTTCGAATGAATGTGATCAGACCCTATGATGCAAACGATAAACATAACCAAAGCACTACCACTCGCACAACAATAAATCACAAATTTCTAATCACAGGCGTAGTTCAAAATTCACAAGCCAAGTAAAGTATACAAGCAACAGTCATAACTTATTCAATAAGTCGCTTCAAGCCGCACCAAGTAAACTTGTACAAGAACACTCACCTGATTAATCGAGACGTTTGGTATAACAAGACGCAAATACTAGTTTAGAAACCTGTAATTAACCGTGGAAATAAACTCAGTAATTTGAACAATTAAAACCCAAAGATTCTTTATCAAATTAACATTCAAAACTTATTTAAACCCAGTGATTTACTTAAATTAAAGTCCACTAACTATTTGTTTAAATTAAATAACACACTACATTGAATTAACCCAGACTCTAAAGGTATCTCCATCCTAACTTCACAAGGATACACCAGACCAAGTCACAGTGTGGCGCAACACTGGAGTTTCCTCACGGATAATCACTCAGAAGTTACAGGGTAATATCTAGGTCCACATAGCACATACCTTCAGCATCTGTATTTACTTTTATGGCATCACCTTATATCCCCTAGCCATTGTAACTACCTTATACCTCCCATCGAGGAGCTACCTCGAGAACAAAACAGATGGCATGCCCGGCGCATGCCGATCCAGCTCGGAGCACAACTACCTCCAACTATGCGCGAAACTGAATCACTGAGAGGTACTAAACAAAGAGACCATACACTGACGGCCCGATGCTGCCCATCGGTCACCTCTGTTAGTCCCAGGGCCCAACTTCCCAAGGGCGTCCCCAAGGGTATTAATAAATGAAATAAATTGAACTAGAATCCGGACGTAGTCTGTTGTTCATACACGACTCAATACCAAGATAACATTTGACGATCAACAAGAACATACTTGAAAAGTGTTTGATAACCATGCATAGCAAAATATATCAGGATGTTGTATAACCAAATGAGCACAGTATAAATTTTTTAGACAAGAGTGAGTTGAGTTAAAAAAAGATAATAGAAAATTATGCATGGCAAGATCATAAGGAATTAGTATCACCTTTAGAAATAACGAAGTATCAAATAACTAGCGGATGCTTGAATAATGTTCAATAGCAAAAGATCGGAAGTACCAAAATGCTTGAACAAAATTGACACACGGCAATGTAGATCTGAATTCCTAATAAAATGGAATATAGCAAGAAACATAATTGAGAGAGAGATTATTAAAAATATTTGATACGTATTGAATTGTTAGAAGTGAAGAAAGAGGTATATGAATCACAAAATCTTGTCCTTTTACCTCAGGGCGTTGTGCCAAGATGGGTACACAAAAAATGGGAAACCTCACCTTCAAGTCCAAATGTTGGAGTATCCCCAAGACTTAATTCAAGTAAACAATATCAATGTTTGTATCCCAACCATAAACTATACTTTTCAAATCCATCTTATCCCACAAATTCAACCATTAATCCTATACTTGTGATTCTTTTGTACGTGAACCTAATCGTGCCTAACTCATAAATTTATTACAAATATTCATTTCAAGCATGTATTTTTGTAAATTCACCATGTTATAGTGTAAAAAGTAAAACAAACAACTAGTAGCTTGTAGCCTATTTTCATTCAACATCGGCAATTATGCTTGTGAGTTCAATAACTTTCCACACATGTATCAAAATGATGTTAAATTTAATTATATGATTTTCTACTTCAAATTAGTTCCATTAGGTTTGAGTTTTGCACTTACGAATTTGTCCCAAATTAATGTTAAACTTGCAGCAACATCCAAAAGTATTTTCTTTTTGGAGCCTAGATAGTATTTCTTCATTACAGCCTTTTTATTAAATTGGATCAAATATTTGATCCATTTTTATAACTTAATCAACATAGTATTCAAGTTGAATTTTACAATAAAATATTTTGATGTGAAAGAATCAACTAAATTCAAGTTATAGTTTTCAAGAAGTTATAAGTTTTTTTCAATTAAATCCCACAAAAAAGAACTAGCATCTATATTTATCCATTTTGCACATTTTGATCATATAATAAGCATTCTAATTCAACCTTCAAGCATCAAAGTGGTTTATATTAAGATAGAAGGCCAAAGTTTGGGAAAATAACTCAAACATATAAAAGGCTCAAAAAGTCCCGGATTATTTATTAGATCGCCCAAAAGAATTCTTGGAGGCCTAGCTATATTTTAATTGAAAGTTAATAAAGTTTAATCCAATATTCTAACTCATAATATACAAGGTAAAGTGTTATAAGACCATTATTCAACCATATTCAACTTAATAGACTTTAAGAAGTTAAAGGTTCTTTAATGGTGTCTAACAACAAGAAGTAGCATCAAAGTTAATATATATTCATTCAATATGCAAGTTTAAATCAACTATTAATCATATTATTTCATTAATAAAGTATCAAAGTGTTTAATATAAGGATAGAAGGCCAAAACTTGTGCAAATAACCCGAAAGAATCAAAAGACCCAAAACAGTCTCGGCATGTGTGACCCACTCGCCGGTACTGTTCAGAAATCACGCCACCAACGTGCTGACGCACCGGAGGTGGTCGACACCACCACCACTACTCTTTGTCCCCTTTCCAACCATGTATTAATTTTAATAAAAGACCTAGCCAATCTCAGGTTATGGACAAAATACGAAAGGTGCGCATATTAGAGCAGTGTTGGTTCATACCTCAATTACTCCTTGTGTGATGATGATATATAAGAAGGGCCAAAGGGAATTTGTTCTACACTCAAAGGGATACATGACCGTGATTCAGTTTGAAGAAGTTCGTCCATTAAGGCCCTCAATCGAACCATCAAATGCTGCTACAGTAAAACAGGGGCTGCCCTGCTTTTCTTCTTCAAGTTTCCCCATGAATTTTACTTATTAAGGACATTAAAATTATTTGTGGAACTCTATATTACATATTTTAGGTGTGTAGATACTTTACTTATGAAGGGGAGCTTGGAGAAGATGGTAGGGAAGTGAAGAAGTGAAGTGAAACTGTGTGAAACTGTGTGGGTGTGTGTAGTGTGTATGGAATGGGGTGAATGAATGGTAAGGGGAAGACCTTCATTTATAGGGGAAATTAGGGGCATTTTGGGAAAATTAATGTCTCTCTAAGGCTTTGTTTGGGAAACATAAGATTTGAAGATCTTTAAATACGATAATTCATTTGAACTAAGAAGATCAATTAATTATAACTATAAGATTCATTAGTTTACAATAAATTTTCTCATGCTTTGTTTCTCATATACTTGTATAAGATTTGGGAACTAATATATTTATCACATAATTTAAGGTTATATAGTTTGTATAAATAATTTTTGACATGATGAATTATGATTTAAACTTTTTCTAATCGAGTAATTTAATCATTAAATCATAAACTAGTAGAATATCCACCATCTTATTTTAATACTTATTTTAGTCTTTCATTTTATATACCATGAGCTTTAATATTTTGTTTCATATATTTTATGGATTTTATGACTTGTTTAACACAAAAATTGAGAAGGTAATAATATTTAGACTAGAACTATTTTATTGAAAATTTAGGGACCATATGGGGTATCATTTGAAGTTTTAGGTATGTTTTATAAATATTTGAAATAATAATACTTTTAAAAATTATCTATTTTTGACAAATTTATTTGGGGTTTCACACTCTCCCCCCCTTAAAGAATTTGGTCCCCAAATTCTACTTATTCGATCTTTCTAAATCCTCATGATGAATGATGCATGAAAATAATTTAATCTACAGTAACATACTTTGTTAGAATAAAGTAATAAGTATATATATGACTAATGATATCTATTAATCAGTGAGATAAGCACAACTCATAATGGATAAAACTATTTAAGAAAATAATTATTGTGTATGACAATTTTGAATGAAAATTAAGAGATCACATTATGAAGATGAAAAGTTTTTTTAAGTTTCATATAAAAAATTAGATTATAGAATATAGTTGTGAAATGATAGTCTGAAATGGGGACTAGAAGCTTTACTATCAATTGAGGAAATGGGATGTTAGACATGCAATAAAAATTAAAAAGAATGATATCAAATGTTAGATGAAGTTTAAAGCAATAAGAAAAATGAAAATTGTGTTATGTAGAAATATTATAAGGTGTAATAGTTACTAAATCAATATAGTAATGGTTATAATGTAATGTTATATAGAAGTAAAAAAAAATGACATTTCTTATAACTTATATGAAATTTTGATTTTTGAGTTAGAATAAAGTTCCGAAGTAGTAGGTAATTCAAAATTTCAGGAACATGAATTAGAAAGAGAAATAATTTATTCGAGAAATCATGGGAACACTATTAACATATAAATGGTATGAAGTAATGAGTGTAGTTCATATGATTCATGAAGGATAAAATTAAAGGAATATGAATGGGAAATTTGTGTATGGGTGTTGAGTAAATCCATCTAGCTCCACAACACCATTTGATGATCAAGAATGAACAACTTAGAGTAAGTGAATAATTCCCTTTATCACAATATTAGGATTGAGAGATTAGGGTGATGAAATTCGAATTCGGGGTAACTATAGCGGATGAAATGGCATAATACCAGATAAACTTCATTAATTTAAGTCGTATATGGGTAGCCTCAGATATCGGCCTTGAGATGGGATCATAGAAAATTGTCCTGTCGCAATGTAGACTATTCTTGGTGAGCTACCTATCTGAGCCCAAAATCGCATAAGGAAATAGAGGCAAGCAGATAAATAGCTTATAGTTAGGTCATATTGAAATATATAATTGGTGTCACCACTGAATCAACAAATTCATGAATAATGGGTTAATCTAGTTTAGCTCTTGATGGTAGGAGATATTCTCGTTAGTTATTCTTCAATTTTGATGACTTCAATAATAAGATAACCCAGAAAAACATAGACATGTGGATATCTATTCTAACCATAATAGATATAAAATCTATCTTATGAATCATCTATCTTATTTGTTCAAGTATCTTGATAGGCATTGGATGGTACATGATCCAGATAAGTTATCATTTATCTCTCAAAGCATAAATATTTGCTACTAGGACTTGTGGTTAACAAGCAGTAAATCGAATTAGATATAAAGAAAACAGTGGTGCTTTAGTTATTTGAAAATTAATGGCCAGAATAAGAATCTCTATTCATATAGACATAAAGAATGTTCAAGTAGGTCATAATTTCAAAACGAGCAAAGTTGAACGATGTTGATGAAAGATCCCAAAATGACAAAGTTTCAAAGTGATGATCAAATGAAAATTAAAACGATTTAAATTGTTGCTAAAGGGTCCATTTGGTATAATACACACAGACATAAACTCCTCTATAGCAAGTGCTTCCAGATATAAAAATTATACATCGATGCAATGGTTCGGTTGAAGGCAATGGTTCAACTTGTGGATATGAAGTTGCCAAAAAAAAAAAATCTTTTATTTATTTATTTAATTTTTTGTTTTTTGCTTTTTTTAAGACACAGGGAATGTTACCACTTTCAAGCACTCCTATCAAGGAAGAAAATGTGGCTTCGCAAGTGTACTCATTGATTGAAACGTTTGTTGTAGGAAGAAAGCTCTTTGTCTTTGCATGGATTCCTGACCTGGGACAACAATATCATCCCCTGAATTGGCATTAGATGAAATTCGTATTTTTAAGGTTTAAGAGAAGGGCGGTGAAAATTTTTGTATTGGTTCGATAGAAGTCTCAAAAGAACTAAGGCCATTATATCAATATCAAGTAACTTTAAATTTTCTAAGGGAAGCTAATGTCAAAAGTGAATAATACGAAATTTTAAGTCCTAATGAAATGGAATTCAAGTCATGGTCTAAGTAACTCACTAGCTTAATTTCAATTATAGTTTCTAAAGCTTAATATTTTTTTTTAAATGTCTTAACCGAACACCAGTATTATTTCTAAGCGGAATTCTGATAAATTAATCAATAATTCTAACCGAATAGTGTTATATCGTTATTTGACACACGATTAATTCCACAATCCCTTCTTGGCCTCAAATCCTAAGGACACTAAAAAAAATTAATAAAATGTTATTTACGAACCCCAAGAATTTCAATCCAAAATTATATGTCTAAACATCACCAGAAAAATCTACCCGTAGCATATCATCTATTTTCAGAGCAAATATTCCAGAACCATATCCCAATGCTCTGATACCACCTGTAACGTCCCACTCTGACCAGATAGTAACACTCATTTATGTATATCGCACTATATGATCAGGGTGGTCGCAACCTAAATTGTCGATCGAAAACCTACTAAACTGAATCACAACATTCCACATAGCTTAGATCAATAATATGAAGATACAAAAACTTGAAGGCTACATTGATTAATTGTAATTCTTCCATAAATTTCACTATCTAGACTCCGTTGTAGCTAATCACAAAATCACCCTTATCAATAGATCGCGTATATCCAAATATATATCAACAAGGTGTGCTCCATGTTTAAGTTGATATGTGATACTCCCGCTCTATATAACATTTTTGCATCCCATATCTCTGAGGAAAGGACAAAGGAAGATAAAAGGAGGAGTAAGTCGTGTTTGACTTAGTGAGATTTAATTCATGAACTTGAACAAAATAAAGATATGAAAACAATAATGATAAAAATAATATGATTAGAGAGATAACGAGAACTTAAAATAGGAAATTATGAGTAACTGAACTAAATAGAATGATAATGAACTGAAGAAAAGATACCGAACAAATGGTAGTGACAAGAAATATAATGAACCGAAAGATATTGAGCATGTAACATGTCAGATGTGGATTTTAGGAATTACTATTGCGGACTCTAGAGGTATCTCCCTCGTAACTTCACAAGGATACACCAGACCAAGTCACAGTGCGGCGCAACACTGGAGTTCCCTCACGGATAATCACTCAGAAGTTACAGGGTAATATCTAGGTCCACATAGCACATACCTTCAGCATCTGTATTTACTTTTATGGCACCACCTTATATCCCCTAGCCATTGTAACTACCTTATACCTCCCATCGAGGAGCTACCTCGAGAACAAAATAGATGGCATGCCCAGGCGCATGCCGATCCAGCTCGGAGCACAGCTACCTCCAACTATACGCGAAACTGAATCACTGAGGGGTACTAAACAAAGAGACCATACACTGACGGCCCGATGCCGCCCAGCAGTCACCTCTATTAGTCCCAGGGCCCAACTTCCCAAGGGCGTCCCCAAGGGTATTAATAAATGAAATAAATTGAACTAGAATCCGGACGTAGTCTGTTGTTCATACACGACTCAATACCAAGATAACATTTGACGATCAACAAGAACATACTTGAAAAGTGTTTGATAACCATGCAGAGCAAAATATATCAGGATGTTGTATAACCAAATGAGCACAGTATAAATTTTTTAGACAAGAGTGAGTTGAGTTATAAAAAGATAATAGAAAATTATGCATGGCAAGATCATAAGGAATTAGTATCATCTTTAGAAATAACGAAGTATCAAATAACTAGCGGATGCTTGAATAATGTTCAATAGCAAAAGATCGGAAGTACCAAAATGCTTGAACAAAATTGACACACGGCAATGTAGATCCGAATTCATAATAAAAGGGAATATAGCAAGAAACATAATTGAGAGAGAGATTATTAAAAATATTTGATACGTATTGAATTGTTAGAAGTGAAGAAAGAGGTATATGAATCACAAAATCTTGTCCTTTTTCCTCAGGGCTTTGTGCCAAGATGGGTACACAAAGAATGGGAAACCTCACCTTCAAGTCCAAATGTTGGCGTATCCCCAAGACCTAATTCAAGTAAACAATATCAATGTTTGTATCCCAACCATAAACTATACTTTTCAAATCCATCTTATCCCACAAATTCAACCATTAATCCTATACTTGTGATTCTTTTGTACGTGAACCTAATCGTGCCTAACTCATAAATTTATTACAAATATTCATTTCAAGCATGTATTTTTGTAAATTCACCATGTTATAGTGTAAAAAGTAAAACAAACAACTAGTATCTTGTAGCCTATTTTCATTCAACATCGGCAATTATGCTTGTGAGTTCAATAACTTTCCACACATGTATCAAAATGATGTTAAATTGAATTATATGATTTTCTACTTCAAATTAGTTCCATTAGGTTTGAGTTTTGCACTTACGAATTTGTCCCAAATTAATGTTAAACTTGCAGCAACATCCAAAAGTATTTTCTTTTTGGAGCCTAGATAGTATTTCTTCATTACAGCCTTTTTATTAAATTGGATCAAATATTTAATCCATTTTTATAACTTAATCAACATAGTATTCAAGTTGAATTTTACAATAAAATATTTTGATGTGAAAGAATCAACTATATTCAAGTTATAGTTTTCAAGAAGTTATAAGTTTTTTTCAATTAAATCCCACAAAAAAGAACTAGCATCTATATTTATCCATTTTGCACATTTTGATCATATAATAAGCATTCTAATTCAACCTTCAAGCATCAAAGTGGTTTATATTAAGATAGAAGGCCAAAGTTTGGGAAAATAACTCAAACATATAAAAGGCTCAAAAAGTCCCGGATTATTTATTAGATCGCCCAAAAGAATTCTTGGAGGCCTAGCTATATTTTAATTGAAAGTTAATCAAAGTTTAATCCAATATTCTAACTCATAATATACAAGGTAAAGTGTTATAAGACCATTATTCATCCATATTCAAGTTAATAGACTTTAAGAAGTTAAAGGTTCTTTAATGGTGTCTAACAACAAGAAGAAGCATCAAAGTTAATATATATTCATTCAATATGCAAGTTTAAATCAAGTATTAATCATATTATTTGATTAATAAAGTATCAAAGTGTTTAATATAAGGATAGAAGGCCAAAACTTGTACAAATAACCCAAAAGAATGAAAAGACCCAAAACAGTCTCGGCATGTGTGACCCACTCGTCGGTACTGTTCAGAAATCACGCCACCAACGTGCTGACGCGCTGGAGGTGGTCGACACCACCACCACAACCACAATCTACTCTTTGTCCCCTTTCCAACCATGTATTAAGTTTAATAAAAGACCTAGCCAATCTCAGGTTATGGACAAAATACGAAAGGTGCGCAGATTAGAGCAGTGTTGGTTCATACCTCAATTACTCCTTTTGTGATGATGATACTTAAGAAGGGCCAAAGGGAATTTGTTCTACACTCAAAGGGCTACATGTCCGTGATTCAGTTTGAAGAAATTCGTCTATTAAGGCCCTCAATCGAACCATCAAACGCTGCTACAGTAAAACAGGGGCTGCCCTGTTTTTATTCTTCAAGTTTCCCCATGAATTTTACTTATTAAGGACATTAAAATTATTTGTGGAACTCTATATTACATATTTTAGGTGTGTAGATACTTCACTTATGAAGGGGAGCTTGGAGAAGATGGTAGGGAAGTGAAGAAGTGAAGTGAACTGTGTGGGTGTGTGTAGTGTGTATGGAATGGGGTGAATGAATGGTAAGGGGAAGACCTTCATTTATAGGGGAAATTAGGGGCATTTTGGGAAAATTAATGTCTCTCTAGGGCTTTGTTTGGGAAACATAAGATTTTAAGATCTTTAAATACGATAATTCATTTGACCTAAGAAGATCGATTAATTATAACTATAAGATGCATTAGTTTACAATAAATTTTCTCATGCTTTGTTTCTCATATACTTGTATAAGATTTGGGAACTAATATATTTATCACATAATTTAAGGTTATATAGTTTGTATAAATAATTTTTGACATGATGAATTATGATTTAAACTTTTTCTAATCGAGTAATTTAATCATTAAATCATAAACTAGTAGAATATCCACCATCTTATTCTAATACTTATTTTAGTCTTTCATTTTATATACCATGAGCTTTAATATTTTGTTTCATATATTTTATTGATTTTATGACTTGTTTAACACAAAAATTGAGAAGGTAATAATATTTAGACTAGAACTATTTTATTGAAAATTTAGGGACCATATGGGGTATCATTTGAAGTTTTAGGTATGTTTTATAAATATTTGAAATAATAATACTTTTAAAAATTATCTATTTTTGACAAATTTATTTGGGGTTTCACAAGTTTGTTTTCCTACACTAGGCTCTTTGCTCTTTTTAGCCTTAGGAGATTTCTTCTCCTTTAACACTTTCTCAGGTGAAGCAGGTTTAGTAGTCTGAACATATAAAATGATCTTACTATTGTCAGCAGATATAAATTTTTCAGTATTATTCAGTTTTAACTTATCCTGTACTAAAGGCATCTTCTGTTTACTAGACATATGAGTGGATGCAACAGATGATTTTTCATGAGACTCAATAACCTTTTCAAGTTCCATGATTTTTCCTTTACAAACTTCACATTCAGCTTTCAGAGATTCATATTCTTGCTCAAGCTTTTTATATTCAGCTGATTCTCTTGGCTTTTCAGCTGTGAGTTTCAGTGAACTATTTTGCTCTTTTAGCAATATCATCTCTTCCTTAAACTTTTTATATGCTTCAGCAATACCAGTATTGTTAAGCATCATTTGTTCAAATGAACTAAATAATTCATTATCAAGAGGAGTTACCTCATCCTCAGAGTCATCAGATTCCTTGGCCATCAGGCAGATGAGAGCAGGGTTCTCTTCATCAGAAGTGTCTGAGTCTGAATCAGATGAGTAGATAGCAGTCAGCTTTTCTGCTTCAGCTATCATTGCCTTGCCTCTCTGATGCTTTCTTTCCTTTCTGATTCTCTTCTCTTCTTCAGTGTATTTCTCTACTTTTGGATATGGACAGTCTCTGATGAAGTGTCCCAATTTCCTGCAGTTATAACACATTAGTTTGGCTTTATAATCATCCTTATCTTGAGAAGAAGAGTTAGGTTTAGAAGTAGAAGCATTGTTATATTTGTTCTTCATTTTTCTCTTGTAGAACTTCTTGAAATTATTCATCAGCAATGCTACATCTCCAGCTGTGTACTCCTTTTTGTTGAGTAATGTGGCTTCATCAGATGAGTCCACTTCTTTACTTCTTTGTGCTGGTCTTCTGGGATTTTCAGCAGCAACTAAGGCAGCTGTGGGTCCTGAAGTTGAGGTTTCTTCAATTCCCATTCTTGGCATTTTGAACTCAAACGCCTTGAGCACGGAGAACAGCTCTGTAAGAGAGATCTTTTCCAAATCTCTTGATTCTTCCATCGCTGTCACCTTCATGTTGAACTTAGGAGGTAAAGCCTTTAGTACTCTAACTGTGATTTCTTTGTCAGTAAAGGTTTTTCCCAGCTTTAGAACTTCATTGAGTGTTCTGGTGAACCTGATATCCATCTGATCAATGGTCTCTCCAGACTTCATTTTGAAGTTATCCAATTTCTCCAAAGCAACAATAAGCTGATGCTCTTTTATAGCATCATTGCCTTCGCTCATATCACGAACTTTGTCCCACATCTCTTTTGCAGTTTTGCAATGTTTGATCTTGTCAAACCGATCATTATCCAGGGCTTTCGTCATGATGAACCGGCCAAACTTGTCTAGATTGAACAACTTTATTTCTTCGGTTGTCATCTCGTGCAAGTCTTTATCCACAACTGTATCAACTTCATTGATTTTTATAGTCTTTGTGAATTTGAATGGACCTTTTATGATACATGTGTACATGTTATCATTATAAGCAGCTAGAAAAATCTACATCCTGATTTTCCAGTCTTCAAAAGACATACCAGCAATGTGGGGAACATGGCTGATACAATCCATTTTTCAAAAAGTTTTTATTTTTCAAAAATATGCTCTTTTGAAAATTTTTGAAAACCTTTGAAAAATACTTGGATCAAGCTCATTGATCAGGCAGCTGATTCTAATGAACCATCTGCTCTGATACCACTTGTTGGTCCCAAGTGGTCAGATGAGGTCTAGAGGGGGGGGGGGGTGAATAGACCTCTGAAAATTTTTAGACTTAAAAACTTTTCAATCGTCTGTCAGCAGACTAAGCTTATAAGGAACAGTAAGCTGACTATGCTGATCGTGAGCAAATCTTGAACAACAGAGTGACCACTCTTCTTATAGTAACTTAGCTGATTTCAGCAAAATTAGTTTTACAAGAGTATACTTGCAGCGGATAATTTGTAAGTGTTTTTCACAAGTAGACTAAGACTTTTAAAGATTTTATCCCCAATTTTAAAACTCTTTCAAAATCTTTAAACAAATATTTCAAGGTGTTAACTTATGCAACTTTAAAATATGCAAGAAAATTTATGCAAAAATAACACAAAGAATTTTTATAGTGGTTATATGGATAAAAATCCTTTAGTCCACTCTTCCAGATCACTCAGATTCTGGGTTATACTATAAACACAAAGTTTACAATATTTCTCCACTTACACCAAAACAACAAATGAGAAGGCTGTAAGCTCATAATAGGAAATCACTAAGAAGACCTATCCTCTGAAGTTAGATCACTCACAAAGATGGATCTACACTCCGCATAACACTCAACTAACACAAATTCACTCAGAAAATGTTTTCATTTTGGCTTCAACTTGGTTTCTGTCAAAAAATGACTCCACCAGACGAGTGAGCTGTTCTTGAGCTTCTTGAGACTTAGAGAAAAATTCTGCTTCGGAAATAAAATCTCAGAGTTGTGTTGTATCCTGCTCGTTCAAATCAGCTCTATTTATACTCAGATTTGAAAATGTGACCGTTGAAGGAAATCACAAATCAAATCCATAGCCTTAGCCCAATTTTCAGAACGGCTTCCTGCTACAGTACTTTCTGCTGTACTTTCCTGTAGCTGCATTAAATGCACTCTGCTGATCCGAGAATAATCTTCAATCATTTGCCATTACTACCCTTCTCTTACAACATTTATTACACCAAGTGCATTTATTAACGTTGGACTAACTCCTTGATCTATTCTACTCTGCTGATCAAAGCAACCCTGCTGATAGATACCCTGCTGATCAAACTCTGAACTAATCTGATTTGAGTCAGCTGATGGTCTACCCTTTTGATTGCTGTTTCAGCATAAGATCAGTAGTCTTCTAGGCTTAGAATTTTCGAACCTTCTGATGTCTTCTTTACTTGGTCAAAATTCTTCTAAGGGACCTAAGCTTTCCATACTTAGCTGATTTTGACGTTTTGGAAATCATCAAAACTTTCCCTTATCTTCTTATCTTCATTGCACTTCATCTTCATCCAACAACTTTTTTTACGACTAGATCTCCAATAATACAATGGCTAAAATTTGAGAGAGATAATTGAGTTAGTTGCAAGTTTGTCGCAATACATTGGCGCCACTTGTTAATTTTTGGCACAAAAATTAGCGACACTAAAATTTGACACGATTTCTTTATAAATTTTACATATATATTACTTGCAACACCAAAATCGATAGCAAAAAATGTTACATATTTTTTTTTATCCACAAACGTATTTCCTTCAAAAACAAGATTTAATTTATATTAACTTAATTGAGCATAATATAGAAAAGTTAAATAAAAAACTATTAATATGTAATTTTTATTTACTTAAACGAGTCATATATCATAATTCTTTATATCAATTATGATTTACTATACTACTTATTACATATGAGTAATTAAAATATATCTAAAGAATAAATTTTCAGAAATTATTAGAAAATAATATATATATATATATATATATATAATTACATGCAAGGTAACAAATTCATATATCCCCTATAATGAAAAATGATATTGTATGAACTTGTGATTCAGTCATATTAATCCAACTGATTTCTCGAACTATTTTTTTTTATCTATTAGTGAATGAACCAAATAATATCTTATGATCTTAATTTGGAATAAATTTTACCAAATCTAATGACTAAATAGACCATCATTTTATATTTGATTACAATAATTTAAAGCCATCATTTTACTTAAAAAAATAATTTGAGTATATCAGTCATAAATTTGCTTTTATGACATAACATCTGATTAATAAAAGTTACCCATGAAATTAACTTGCAATATACAACATATGTGCAGTTTTCTAATAATAACAAAAGCAGAAGTGAAGGTTGCAAACCTCAATGGAAACTTGCTCTTTTTGTCTCTGAATTGCAAGACTCATTCAAAAAATTTCATTGTAATTAAAATGATAAATACAATAATAATGGGTGATGAAAATATAAGAGCTCGGTGGTGTGCCGCCAGAGGACGAGTCGGAGATAACCAGTCGAAAACTCATGAGGTTTCTTATCCGAAGACTCGACTTCGATCGACACCCGAACTTCATGATCAATTTGTTAGGGCTGTCAATGAGCTTGGTGGACCATATAGGTTTCTAAAAGCAAAACATGGAGGCCAAACACATCTATGACTGTAAATTTCTTCAGAATCTATTTCATAACTTGTTAATTACAATGCCATATTCATGAATGAGGAAACAACATATTAATGCTGCTCTTTTCTGGTCATCATGACACATCTAGTCAAAGGGGTGGATCCAGGACGAAAAGGTTAAGGGGGCCTAACTATATTTTTGATTTTTCAGAACGATAAAATATTTAATGCCTACAAATATTAAATTAAAATTTAATTATAAAAATTATATTGAGGCTTAAATATTTTAACAATCCTTTTGTATTTTTGATGCATTAACTATAGTTGATTTTCTCACAACAGACCGAGAAAAAAAAATTAGCTAGTTTATATAATGTGTTCAAAAGGTTAACTTCTTTGAGTAATATGTTTAATCATAATAAATTGTAGCACATGTAAAGATAATTATGAGAAAAGTGATATTACCATTTAAATTATTGTTCTAAAGTAATAGACGCAACAATAAATACAATTATAAACATACATTTGAAAGAGACAAGTGATTAAACCCTTGGGAAAAAAACAAGGGATAACGATGGCAAAAAGTATATTAATTAAATTCTCATGTGAGCATGAACTATATGATACCATTCAATTTTCAAATTATTACCTAATAAAATTAATAAATGAAATATATACATAGTAGAGAAGAAAAATATTGGACCGCCCATGCTTCTAGTGTCTTGATAACAATATTGTCTTATGTAAAATTTTCTTTATACTCCCATCTAGAATTTTGATTTTGTAAAATTTTCATCAAAAGTTTTCATTTTATACATTTTCTATTAGATTTCCTTCAAGATACCCCTTAATTAATTATTTTGTCAAAAATTAAGAGAGTATGTGCTTTACATTCCTATAACTCGATTATCTTCATATTTTACTAAGATAATCTCAAAACCTCCGTGTAATGGAAATGCGGATGAAATTGATGAACGCTAGTGAAGTTGGTGAAAAAATCAAGTTTGTTTATGGCAATGGAGACGTTAGTGAACTTAATTTCATTTTCTTTATTCAAATTTTCCACTACTAGAAAGTGGGGCTTTTGCAACAGAAAATTTGCGACATATGGCATTTGTCGCAATTTCTAATTGATTTGTGACGGAGTTGCAATGAAATTTCTCAGAGTTACAATATTTTTTTTACGACTAGATCTCCAATAATACAATGGCTAAAATTTGCAACAGATAATTGAGTTTGTTGCAAGTTTGTCGCAATACTTTCGCGCCACTTGTTAATTTTTGGCACCAAAATTAGCGACACTAAAATTTGACACGATTTCTTTATAAATTTTACATATATATAACTTGCAACACCAAAATCGATAGCAAAAAATGTTACATATTTTTTTTATCCACAAACGTATTTCCTTCAAAAACAAGATTTAATTTATATTAACTTAATTGAGCATAATATTGAAAAGTTAAATAAAAAACTAATAATATGTAATTTTTATTTACTTAAACGAGTCATATATCAAAATTCTTTATATCAATTATGATTTAATTTACTAATTATTACATATGAGTAATTAAAATATATCTAAAGAATAAATTTTCAGAAATCATTAGAAAAAATAATTACATGCAAGGTAACAAATTCATATATCCCTTATAATGAAAACTGATATTGTATGAACTTGTGATTAAGTCATATCAATCCAACTGGTCTCTCGAACTATTTTTTTTATCTATTATTGAATAAACCAAATAATATCTTATGATCTTAATTTGGAATAAATTTTACCAAATCTAATGACTAAATAGACCATCATTTTATATTTGATTACAATAATTTAAAGCCATCATTACTTAAAAAAATAAATTGAGTATATCAGTCATAAATTTGCTTTTATGACATAACATCTGATTAATAAAAGTTGCCCATGAAATTAACTTGCAATATACAACATATGTGCAGTTTTCTAATAATAACAAAAGCAGAAGTAACGGTTGCAAACCTCAATGGAAACTTGCTCTTTTTGTCTCTGAATTGCAAGACTCATTCAAAAATATTCATTGTAATTAAAATGATAAATACAATAATAATGTGTGATGAAAATATAAGAGCTTGGTGGTGTGCCGCCAGAGGACGAGTCCGAGATAACCAGTCGAAAACTCATGAGGTTTCTTATCCGAAGACCCGACTTCGATGGACACCCGAACTTCATGACCAATTTGTTAGGGCTGTCAATGAGCTTGGTGTACCATATAGGTTTCTAAAAGCACAACATGGAGACCAAAAACATCTATGACTGTAAATTTCTTCAGAATCTATTTCATAACTTGTTAATTACAATGCCATATTCATGAATGAGGAAACAACATATTAATGCTGCTCTTTTCTGTTCATGACACATCTAGTCAGAGGGGTGGATCCAGGACGGAAAGGTTAAGGGGGCCTAACTATATTGCTGATTTTTCAGAACGATAAAATATTTAATGACTACAAATATTAAATTAAAATTTAAATTATAAAAATTATATTGAGGCTTAAATATTTTAACATTCCTTTTGTATTTTTGATGCATTAACTATAGTTGATTTTCTTACAACAGACCGAAAAAAAAAAATTAGCTAGTATATATAATGTGTTCAAAAGGTTAACTTCTTTGAGTAATATGTTTAATCATAATAAATTGTAGCACATGTACATATAATTATGAGAAAAGTGATATTACCATTTAAATTATTGTTCTAAAGTAATAGACGCAACAATAAATACAATTATAAACATACATTTGAAAGAGACAAGTGATTAAACCCTTGGGAAAAAAAACAAGGGATAACGATGGCACAAAGTATATTAATTAAATTCACATGTGAGCATGAACTATAAGATACCATTCAATTTTCAAATTATTACCTAATAAAACTAATAAATGAAATATATACATAGTAGAGAAGAAAAATATTGGACCGCCCATGCTTCTAGTGTCTTGATAACAATAGTGTGTTATGTAAAATTTTCTTTAAACTCCCATCTAGAATTTTGGTTTTGTAAAATTCTCATCAAAAGTTTTCATTTTATAAATTTTCTATTAGATTTCCTTCAAGATACCCCTTAATTAATTATTTTGTCAAAAATTAAGAGAGTATGTGCTTTACATTCCTATAACTCGATTATCTTCATATTTTACTAAGATAATCTCAAAACCTCCGTGTAATGGAAATGCGGATGAAATTGATGAACGCTAGTGAAGTTGGTGAAAAAATCAAGTTTGTTTATGTCAATGGAGACGTTAGTGAACTTAATTTCATCTTCTTTATTCAAATCTTCTACTACTAGAAAGTGGGGCTTTTGCAACGGAAAATTTGCGACATATGGCATTTGTCGCAATTTCTAATTGATTTTTGACGGAGTTGCAACGACATTTCTCAGAGTTACAATATTTTTTTTACGACTAGATCTCCAATAATACAATGGCTAAAATTGGCAACAGATAATTGAGTTCGTTGCAAGTTTGTCGCAATACTTTGGCGCCACTTGATAATTTTTGGCACCAAAATTAGCGACACTAAAATTTGACACGATTTCTTTATAAATTTCACATATATATAACTTGCAACACCAAAATCGATAGCAAAAAATGTTACATATTTTTTTTTATCCACAAACGTATTTCCTTCAAAAACAAGATTTAATTTATATTAACTTAATTGAGCATAATATTGAAAAGTTAAATAAAAAACTATTAATATGTAATTTTAATTTACTTAAACGAGTCATATATCAAAAATTTTTATATCAATTATGATTTACTTTACTAATTATTACATATGAGTAATTAAAATATATCTATAGAATAAATTTTCAGAAATCATTAGAAGAAATAATTACATGCAAGGTAACAAATTCATATATCCCTTATAATGAAAACTGATATTGTATGAACTTGTGATTAAGAGTCATATCAATCCAACTGGTTTCTCGAACTATGCTTTTTTTATCTATTATTGAAAGAACCAAATAATATCTTATGATCTTAATTTGTAATAAATTTTACCAAATCTAATGACCAAATAGACCATCATTTTATATTTGATTACAATAATTTAAAGCCATCATTTTACTTAAAAAAAATAAATTGAGTATATCAGTCATAAATTTGCTTTTATGACATAACATCTGATTAATAAAAGTTACCCATGAAATTAACTTGCAATATACAACATATGTGCAGTTTTCTAATAATAACAAAAGCATAAGTAAAGGTTGCAAACCTCAATGGAAACTTGCTCTTTTTGTCTCTGAATTGCAAGACTCATTCAAAAATTTTCATTGTAATTAAAATGATAAATACAAAAATAATGGGTGATGAAAATATAAGAGCTCGGTGGTGTGCCGCCAGAGGACGAGTCCGAGATAACCAGTAGAAAACTCATGAGGTTTCTTATCCGAAGACTCGACTTCGATGGACACCCAAACATCATGATCAATTTGTTAGGGCTGTCAATGAGCTTGGTGGGCCCTATAGGTTTCAAAAAGCACAACATGGAGACCAAACACATCTATGACTGTAAATTTCTTCAGAATCTATTTCATAACTTGTTAATTACAATGCCATATTCATGAATGAGGAAACAACATATTAATGCTGCTCTTTTCTGGTCATGACACATCTAGTCAGAGGGGTGGATCCAGGACGGAAAGGTTAAGGGGGCCTAACTATATTGCTGATTTTTCAGAATGATAAAATATTTAATGCCTAGATCTCCAATATTCAAATCTTCCACTACTAGAAAGTGGGGCTTTTGCAACGGAAAATTTGCGACATATGGCATTTGTCGCAATATCTAATTGATTTGTGACGGAGTTGCAACGAAATTTCTCAGAGTTACAATATTTTTTTTACGACTAGATCTCCAATAATACAATGGCTAAAATTTGCAACAGATAATTGAGTTCGTTGCAAGTTTGTCGCAATACTTTGGCGCCACTTGTTAATTTTTGGCACCAAAATTAGCGACACTAATATTTGACACGATTTCTTTATAAATTTTACATATATATAACTTGCAACACCAAAATCGATCGCAAAAAATGTTACATATTTTTTTTATCCACAAACGTATTTCCTTCAAAAACAAGATTTAATTTATATTAACTTAATTGAGCATAATATTGAAAAGTTAAATAAAAAACTATTAATATGTAATTTTTATTTACTTAAACGAGTCATATATCAAAATTCTTTATATCAATTATGATTTACTTTGCTACTTATTACATATGAGTAATTAAAATATATCTAAAGAATAAATTTTCAGAAATCATTAAAAAATAATATATATATATATAATTACATGCAAGGTAACAAATTCATATATCCCTTATAATGAAAACTGATATTGTATGAACTTGTGATTCAGTCATATCAATCCAACTGGGTTCTCGAACTATTTTTTTTTATCTATTATTCAATGAACCAAATAATATCTTATGATCTTAATTTGGAATAAATTTTACCAAATCTAATGACTAAATAGACCATCATTTTATATTTGATTACAATAATTTAAAGCCCTCATTTTACTTAAAAAAATAAATTGAGTATATCAGTCATAAATTTGCTTTTATGACATAACATCTGATTAATAAAAGTTACCCATGAAATTAACTTGCAATATACGACATATGTGCAGTTTTCTAATAATTACAAAAGCAGAAGTAAAGGTTGCAAACCTCAATGGAAACTTGCTCTTTCTGTCTCTGAATTGCAAGACTCATTCAAAAAATTTCATTGTAATTAAAATGATAAATACAATAATAATGGGTGATGAAAATATAAGAGCTCGGAGGTGTGCCGCCAGAGGACGAGTCGGAGATAACGAGTCAAAAACTCATGAGGTTTCTTATCCGAAGACTCGACTTCGATGGACACCCGAACTTCATGACCAATTTGTTAGGGATGTCAATGAGCTTGGTGGACCATATAGGTTTCTAAAAGCACAACATGGAGACCAAACACATCTATGACTGTAAATTTCTTCAGAATCTATTTCATAACTTGTTAATTACAATGCCATATTCATGAATGAGGAAACAACATATTAATGCTGCTCTTTTCTGTTCATGACACATCTAGTCAGAGGGGTGGATCCAGGACGGAAAGGTTAATGGGGCCTAACTATATTGCTGATTTTTTAGAACGATAAAATATTTAATGCCTACAAATATTAAATTAAAATTAAAATTATAAAAATTATATTGAGGCTTAAATATTTTAACATTCCTTTTGTATTTTTTATGCATTAACTATAGTTGATTTTCTCACAACAGACCGAGAAAAAAAATTAGCTAGTATATATAATGTGTTCAAAAGGTTAACTTCTTTGAGTAATATGTTTAATCATAATAAATTGTAGCACATGTACATATAATTATGAGAAAAGTGATATTACCATTTAAATTATTGTTCTAAAGTAATAGACGCAACAATAAATACAATTATAAACATACATTTGAAAGAGACAAGTGATTAAACCCTTGGGAAAAAAAACAAGGGATAACGATGGCACAAAGTATATTAATTAAATTCACATGTGAGCATGAACTATAAGATACCATTCAATTTTCAAATTATTACCTAATAAAACTAATAAATGAAATATATACATAGTAGAGAAGAAACATATTGGACCGCCCATGCTTCTAGTGTCTTCATAACAATAGTGTGTTATGTAAAATTTTCTTTAAACTCCCATCTAGAATTTTGGTTTTGTAAAATTCTCATCAAAAGTTTTCATTTTATAAATTTTCTATTAGATTTCCTTCAAGATACCCCTTAATTAATTATTTTGTCAATAATTAAGAGAGTATGTGCTTTACATTCCTATAACTCGATTATCTTCATATTTTACTAAGATAATCTCAAAACCTCCGTGTAATGGAAATGCGGATGAAATTGATGAACGCTAGTGAAGTTGGTGAAAAAATCAAGTTTGTTTATGTCAATGGAGACGTTAGTGAACTTAATTTCATCTTCTTTATTCAAATCTTCCACTACTAGAAAGTGGGGCTTTTGCAACGGAAAATTTGCGACATATGGCATTTGTCGCAATTTCTAATTGATTTGTGACGGAGTTGCAACGAAATTTCTCAGAGTTACAATATTTTTTTTACGACTAGATCTCCAATAATACAATGGCTAAAATTGGCAACAGATAATTGAGTTCGTTGCAAGTTTGTCGCAATACTTTGGCGCCACTTGATAATTTTTGGCACCAAAATTAGCGACACTAAAATGTGACACGATTTCTTTATAAATTTCACATATATATAACTTGCAACACCAAAATCGATAGCAAAAAATGTTACATATTTTTTTTTATCCACAAACGTATTTCCTTCGAAAACAAGATTTAATTTATATTAACTTAATTGAGCATAATATAGAAAAGTTAAATAAAAAACTATTAATATGTAATTTTAATTTACTTAAACGAGTCATATATCAAAATTTTTTATACCAATTATGATTTACTTTACTAATTATTACATATGAGTAATTAAAATATATCTAAAGAATAAATTTTAAGAAATCATTAGAAGAAATAATTACATGCAAGGTAACAAATTCATATATCCCTTATAATGAAAACTGATATTGTATGAACTTGTGATTCAGAGTCATATCAATCCAACTGGTTTCTCGATGTATTTTTTTTATCTATTATTGAATGAACCAAATAATATCTTATGATCTTAATTTGTAATAAATTTTACCAAATCTAATGACCAAATAGACCATCATTTTATATTTGATTACAATAATTTAAAGCCATCATTTTACTTAAAAAAAATAAATTGAGTATATCAGTCATAAATTTGCTTTTATGACATAACATCTGATTAATAAAAGTTACCCATGAAATTAACTTGCAATATACAACATATGTGCAGTTTTCTAATAATAACAAAAGCATAAGTAAAGGTTGCAAACCTCAATGGAAACTTGCTCTTTTTGTCTCTGAATTGCAAGACTCATTCAAAAATTTTCATTGTAATTAAAATGATAAATACAAAAATAATGGGTGATGAAAATATAAGAGCTCGGTGGTGTGCCGCCAGAGGACGAGTCCGAGATAACCATTAGAAAACTCATGAGGTTTCTTATCCGAAGACTCGACTTCGATGGACACCCGAACTTCATGATCAATTTGTTAGGGCTGTCAATGAGCTTGGTGGACCATATAGGTTTCTAAAAGCACAACATGGAGACCAAACACATCTATGACTGTAAATTTCTTCAGAATCTATTTCATAACTTGTTAATCACAATGCCATATTCATGAATGAGGAAACAACATATTAATGCTGCTCTTTTCTGGTCATGACACATCTAGTCAGAGGGGATGACCCAGGACGGAAAGGTTAAGGGGGCCTAACTATATTGCTGATTTTTCAGAATGATAAAATATTTAATGCCTAGATCTCCAATATTCAAATCTTCCACTACTAGATAGTGGGGCTTTTGCAACGGAAAATTTGCGACATATGGCATTTGTCGCAATATCTAATTGATTTGTGACGGAGTTGCAACGAAATTTCTCAGAGTTACAATATTTTTTTTACGACTAGATCTCCAATAATACAATGGCTAAAATTTGCGACAGATAATTGAGTTCGTTGCAAGTTTGTCGCAATACTTTGGCGCCACTTGTTAATTTTTGGCACCAAAATTAGCGACACTAAAATTTGACACGATTTCTTTATAAATTTTACATATATATAACTTGCAACACCAAAATCGATCGCAAAAAATGTTACATATTTTTTTTATCCACAAAAGTATTTCCTTCAAAAACAAGATTTAATTTATATTAACTTAATTGAGCATAATATTGAAAAGTTAAATAAAAAACTATTAATATGTAATTTTTATTTACTTAAACGAGTCATATATCAAAATTCTTTATATCAATTATGATTTACTTTGCTACTTATTACATATGAGTAATTAAAATATATCTAAAGAATAAATTTTCAGAAATCATTAAAAAATAATATATATATAATTACATGCAATGTAACAAATTCATATATCCTTTATAATGAAAACTGATATTGTATGAACTTGTGATTCAGTCATATAAATCCAACTGGGTTCTCGAACTATTTTTTTTTTATCTATTATTGAATGAACCAAATAATATCTTATGATCTTAATTTGGAATAAATTTTACCAAATCTAATGACTAAATAGACCATCATTTTATATTTGATTACAATAATTTAAAGCCATCATTTTACTTAAAAAAATAATTTGAGTATATCAGTCATAAATTTGCTTTTATGACATAACATCTGATTAATAAAAGTTACCCATGAAATTAACTTGCAATATACTACATATGTGCTCATTTCTAATAATAACAAAAGCAGAAGTAACGGTTGCAAACCTCAATGGAAACTTGCTCTTTTTATCTCTGAATTGCAAGACTCATTCAAAAATATTCATTGTAATTAAAATGATAAATACAATAATAATGTGTGATGAAAATATAAGAGCTTGGTGGTGTGCCGCCAGAGGACGAGTCCGAGATAACCAGTCGAAAACTCATGAGGTTTCTTATCCGAAGACCCGACTTCGATGGACACCCGAACTTCATGACCAATTTGTTAGGGCTGTCAATGAGCTTGGTGGACCATATAGGTTTCTAAAAGCACAACATGGAGACCAAAAACATCTATGACTGTAAATTTCTTCAGAATCTATTTCATAACTTGTTAATTACAATGCCATATTCATGAATGAGGAAACAACATATTAATGCTGCTCTTTTCTGTTCATGACACATCTAGTCAGAGGGGTGGATCCAGGACGGAAAGGTTAAGGGGGCCTAACTATATTGCTGATTTTTCAGAACGATAAAATATTTAATGACTACAAATATTAAATTAAAATTTAAATTATAAAAATTATATTGAGGCTTAAATATTTTAACATTCCTTTTGTATTTTTGATGCATTAACTATAGTTGATTTTCTCACAACAGACCGAGAAAAAAAAATTAGCTAGTATATATAATGTGTTCAAAAGGTTAACTTCTTTGAGTAATATGTTTAATCATAATAAATTGTAGCACATGTACATATAATTATGAGAAAAGTGATATTACCATTTAAATTATTGTTCTAAAGTAATAGACGCAACAATAAATGCAATTATAAACATACATTTGAAAGAGACAAGTGATTAAACCTTGGAAAAAAATACAAGGGATAACGATGGCACAAAGTATATTAATTAAATTCTCATGTGAGCATGAACTATATGATACCATTCAATTTTCAAATTATTACCTAATAAAATTAATAAATGAAATATATACATAGTAGAGAAGAAAAATATTGGACCGCCCATGCTTCTAGTGTCTTGATAACAATATTGTGTTATGTAAAATTTTCTTTAAACTCCCATCTAGAATTTTTGTTTTGTAAAATTCTCATCAAAAGTTTTCATTTTATAAATTTTCTATTAGATTTCCTTCAAGATACCCCTTAATTAATTATTTTGACAAAAATTAAGAGAGTATGTGCTTTACATTCCTATAACTCGATTATCTTCATATTTTACTAAGATAATCTCAAAACCTCCGTGTAATGGAAATGCGGATGAAATTGATGAACGCTAGTGAAGTTGGTGAAAAAATCAAGTTTGTTTATGTCAATGGAGACGTTAGTGAACTTAACATTCATCTTCTTTATTCAAATCTTCCACTACTAGAAAGTGGGGCTTTTGCAACGGAAAATTTGCGACATATGGCATTTGTCGCCATTTCTAATTGATTTGTGACGGAGTTGCAACGAAATTTCTCAGAGATACAATATTTTTTTTACGACTAGATCTCCAATAATACAATGGCTAAAATTTGCAACAGATAATTGAGTTCGTTGCAAGTTTGTCGCAATACTTTCGCGCCACTTGTTAATTTTTGGCACCAAAGTTAGCGACACTAAAATTTGACACGATTTCTTTATAAATTTTATATATATATATAACTTGCAACACCAAAATCGATAGCAAAAAATGTTACATATTTTTTTTTATCCACAAACGTATTTTCTTCAAAAACAAGGTTTAGTTTATATTAACTTAACTGAGCATAATATTTAAAAGTTAAATAAAAAACTATTAATATGTAATTTTTATTTACTTAAACGAGTCATATATCAAAATTCTTTATATCAATTTTGATTTACCCTACTAATTATTACATATGAGTAATTAAAATATATCTAAAGAATAAATTTTCAGAAATCATTAGAAAAAATAATTACATGCAAGGAAACAAATTCATATATCCCTTATAATGAAAACTGATATTGTATGAACTTGTGATTAAGTCATATCAATCCAACTGGTTTCTCGAACTATTTTTTTTTATCTATTATTGAATGAACCAAATAATATCTTATGATCTTAATTTGGAATAAATTTTACAAAATCTAATGACTAAATAGACCATCATTTTATATTTGATTACAATAACTTAATGCCATCATTTTACTTAAAAAAATAAATTGAGTATATCAGTCATAAATTTGCTTTTATGACATAACATCTGATTAATAAAAGTTACCCGTGAAATTAACTTGCAATATACAACATATGTGCAGTTTTCTAATAATAACAAAAGCAGAAGTAACGGTTGCAAACCTAAATGGAAACTTGGTCTTTTTGTCTCTGAATTGCAGGACTCATTCAAAAATTTTCATTGTAATTAAAATGATAAATACAATAATAATGGGTGATGAAAATATAAGAGCTCGGTGGTGTGCCACCAGAGGATGAGTCCGAGATAACCAGTCGAAAACTCATGAGGTTTCTTATCCGAAGACTCGACTTCGATGGACACCCGAACTTCATGACCAATTTGTTGGGGCTGTCAATGAGCTTGGTGGACCATATAGGTTTCTAAAAGCACAACATGGAGACCAAACACATCTATGACTGTAAATTTCTTCAGAATCTATTTCATAACTTGTTAATTACAATGCCATATTCATGAATGAGGAAACAACATATTAATGCTGCTCTTTTCTGTTCATGACACATCTAGTCAGAGGGGTGGATCCAGGACGGAAAAGTTAATGGGGCCTAACTATATTGCTGATTTTTCAGAACGATAAAATATTTAATGCCTACAAATATTAAATTAAAATTTAAATTATAAAAATTATATTGAGGCTTAAATATTTTAACATTCCTTTTGTATTTTTGATGCATTAACTATAGTTGATTTTCTCACAACAGACCGAGAAAAAAAAATTAGCTAGTATATATAATGTGTTCAAAAGGTTAACTTCTTTGAGTAATATGTTTAATCATAATAAATTGTAGCACATGTACATATAATTATGAGAAAAGTGATATTACCATTTAAATTATTGTTCTAAAGTAATAGACGCAACAATAAATACAATTATAAACATACATTTGAAAGAGACAAGTGATTAAACCCTTGGGAAAAAAAAACAAGGGATAACGATGGCACAAAGTATATTAATTAAATTCACATGTGAGCATGAACTATAAGATACCATTCAATTTTCAAATTATTACCCAATAAAACTAATAAATGAAATATATACATAGTAGAGAAGAAAAATATTGGACCGCCCATGCTTCTAGTGTCTTGATAACAATAGTGTGTTATGTAAAATTTTCTTTAAACTCCCATCTAGAATTTTGGTTTTGTAAAATTCTCATCAAAAGTTTTCATTTTATAAATTTTCTATTAGATTTCCTTCAAGATACCCCTTAATTAATTATTTTGTCAAAAATTAAGAGAGTATGTGCTTTACATTCCTATAACTCGATTATCTTCATATTTTACTAAGATAATCTCAAAACCTCCGTGTAATGGAAATGCGGATGAAATTGATGAACGCTAGTGAAGTTGGTGAAAAAATCAAGTTTGTTTATGTCAATGGAGACGTTAGTGAACTTAATTTCATCTTATTTATTCAAATCTTCTACTACTAGAAAGTGGGGCTTTTGCAACGGAAAATTTGCGACATATGGCATTTGTCGCAATTTCTAATTGATTTGTGACGGAGTTGCAACGACATTTCTCAGAGTTACAATATTTTTTTTACGACTAGATCTCCAATAATACAATGGCTAAAATTGGCAACAGATAATTGAGTTCGTTGCAAGTTTGTCGCAATACTTTGGCGCCACTTGATAATTTTTGGCACCAAAATTAGCGACACTAAAATTTGACACGATTTCTTTATAAATTTCACATATATATAACTTGCAACACCAAAATCGATAGCAAAAAATGTTACATATTTTTTTTTATCCACAAACGTATTTCCTTCAAAAACAAGATTTAATTTATATTAACTTAATTGAGCATAATATTGAAAAGTTAAATAAAAAACTATTAATATGTAATTTTAATTTACTTAAACGAGTCATATTTCAAAAATTTTTATATCAATTATGATTTACTTTACTAATTATTACATATGAGTAATTAAAATATATCTATAGAATAAATTTTCAGAAATCATTAGAAGAAATAATTACATGCAAGGTAACAAATTCATATATCCCTTATAATGAAAACTGATATTGTATGAACTTGTGATTCAGAGTCATATCAATCCAACTGGTTTCTCGAACTATGCTTTTTTTATCTATTATTGAAAGAACCAAATAATATCTTATGATCTTAATTTGTAATAAATTTTACCAAATCTAATGACCAAATAGACCATCATTTTATATTTGATTACAATAATTTAAAGCCATCATTTTACTTAAAAAAAATAAATTGAGTATATCAGTCATAAATTTGCTTTTATGACATAACATCTGATTAATAAAAGTTACCAATGAAATTAACTTGCAATATACAACATATGTGAAGTTTTCTAATAATAACAAAAGCATAAGTAAAGGTTGCAAACCTCAATGGAAACTTGCTCTTTTTGTCTCTGAATTGCAAGACTCATTCAAAAATTTTCATTGTAATTAAAATGATAAATACAAAAATAATGGGTGATGAAAATATAAGAGCTCGGTGGTGTGCCGCCAGAGCACGAGTCCGAGATAACCAGTAGAAAACTCATGAGGTTTCTTATCCGAAGACTCGACTTCGATGGACACCCAAACATCATGATCAATTTGTTAGGGCTGTCAATGAGCTTGGTGGGCCATATAGGTTTCAAAAAGCACAACATGGAGACCAAACACATCTATGACTGTAAATTTCTTCAGAATCTATTTCATAACTTGTTAATTACAATGCCATATTCATGAATGAGGAAACAACATATTAATGCTGCTCTTTTCTGTTCATGACACATCTAGTCAGAGGGGTGGATCCAGGACGGAAAGGTTAATGGGGCCTAACTATATTGCTGATTTTTCAGAACGATAAAATATTTAATGCCTACAAATATTAAATTAAAATTTAAATTATAAAAATTATATTGAGGCTTAAATATTTTAACATTCCTTTTGTATTTTTTATGCATTAACTATAGTTGATTTTCACACAAAAGACCGAGAAAAAAAAATTAGCTAGTATATATAATGTGTTCAAAAGGTTAACTTCTTTGAGTAATATGTTTAATCATAATAAATTGTAGCACATGTACATATAATTATGAGAAAAGTGATATTACCATTTAAATTATTGTTCTAAAGTAATAGACGCAACAATAAATACAATTATAAACATACATTTGAAAGAGACAAGTGATTAAACCCTTGGGAAAAAAAACAAGGGATAACGATGGCACAATATATATTAATTAAATTCACATGTGAGCATGAACTATAAGATACCATTCAATTTTCAAATTATTACCTAATAAAACTAATAAATGAAATATATACATAGTAGAGAAGAAAAATATTGGACCGCCCATGCTTCTAGTGTCTTCATAACAATAGTGTGTTATGTAAAATTTTCTTTAAACTCCCATCTAGAATTTTGGTTTTGTAAAATTCTCATCAAAAGTTTTCATTTTATAAATTTTCTATTAGATTTCCTTCAAGATACCCCTTAATTAATTATTTTGTCAATAATTAAGAGAGTATGTGCTTTACATTCCTATAACTCGATTATCTTCATATTTTACTAAGATAATCTCAAAACCTCCATGTAATGGAAATGCGGATGAAATTGATGAACGCTAGTGAAGTTGGTGAAAAAATCAAGTTTGTTTATGTCAATGGAGACGTTAGTGAACTTATTTTCATCTTCTTTATTCAAATCTTCCACTACTAGAAAGTGGGGCTTTTGCAACGGAAAATTTGCGACATATGGCATTTGTCGCAATTTCTAATTGATTTGTGACGGAGTTGCAACGAAATTTCTCAGAGTTACAATATTTTTTTTACGACTAGATCTCCAATAATACAATGGCTAAAATTGGCAACAGATAATTGAGTTCGTTGCAAGTTTGTCGCAATACTTTGGCGCCACTTGATAATTTTTGGCACCAAAATTAGCGACACTAAAATGTGACACGATTTCTTTATAAATTTCACATATATATAACTTGCAACACCAAAATCGATAGCAAAAAATGTTACATATTTTTTTTTATCCACAAACGTATTTCCTTCAAAAACAAGATTTAATTTATATTAACTTAATTGAGCATAATATAGAAAAGTTAAATAAAAAACTATTAATATGTAATTTTAATTTACTTAAACGAGTCATATATCAAAATTTTTTATATCAATTATGATTTACTTTACTAATTATTACATATGAGTAATTAAAATATATCTAAAGAATAAATTTTAAGAAATCATTAGAAGAAATAATTACATGCAAGGTAACAAATTCATATATCCCTTATAATGAAAACTGATATTGTATGAACTTGTGATTCAGAGTCATATCAATCCAACTGGTTTCTCGATGTATTTTTTTTATCTATTATTGAATGAACCAAATAATATCTTATGATCTTAATTTGTAATAAATTTTACCAAATCTAATGACCAAATAGACCATCATTTTATATTTGATTACAATAATTTAAAGCCATCATTTTACTTAAAAAAAATAAATTGAGTATATCAGTCATAAATTTGCTTTTATGACATAACATCTGATTAATAAAAGTTACCCATGAAATTAACTTGCAATATACAACATATGTGCAGTTTTCTAATAATAACAAAAGCATAAGTAAAGGTTGCAAACCTCAATGGAAACTTGCTCTTTTTGTCTCTGAATTGCAAGACTCATTCAAAAAATTTCATTGTAATTAAAATGATAAATACAAAAATAATGGGTGATGAAAATATAAGAGCTCGGTGGTGTGCCGCCAGAGGACGAGTCCGAGATAACCATTAGAAAACTCATGAGGTTTCTTATCCGAAGACTCGACTTCGATGGACACCCGAACTTCATGATCAATTTGTTAGGGCTGTCAATGAGCTTGGTGGACCATATAGGTTTCTAAAAGCACAACATGGAGACCAAACACATCTATGACTGTAAATTTCTTCAGAATCTATTTCATAACTTGTTAATCACAATGCCATATTCATGAATGAGGAAACAACATATTAATGCTGCTCTTTTCTGGTCATGACACATCTAGTCAGAGGGGATGATCCAGGACGGAAAGGTTAAGGGGGCCTAACTATATTGCTGATTTTTCAGAATGATAAAATATTTAATGCCTAGATCTCCAATATTCAAATCTTCCACTACTAGAAAGTGGGGCTTTTGCAACGGAAAATTTGCGACATATGGCATTTGTCGCAATTTCTAATTGATTTGTGACGGAGTTGCAACGAAATTTCTCAGAGTTACAATATTTTTTTTACGACTAGATCTCCAATAATACAATGGCTAAAATTGGCAACAGATAATTGAGTTCGTTGCAAGTTTGTCGCAATACTTTGGCGCCACTTGATAATTTTTGGCACCAAAATTAGCGACACTAAAATGTGACACGATTTCTTTATAAATTTCACATATATATAACTTGCAACACCAAAATCGATAGCAAAAAATGTTACATATTTTTTTTTATCCACAAACGTATTTCCTTCAAAAACAAGATTTAATTTATATTAACTTAATTGAGCATAATATAGAAAAGTTAAATAAAAAACTATTAATATGTAATTTTAATTTACTTAAACGAGTCATATATCAAAATTTTTTATATCAATTATGATTTACTTTACTAATTATTACATATGAGTAATTAAAATATATCTAAAGAATAAATTTTAAGAAATCATTAGAAGAAATAATTACATGCAAGGTAACAAATTCATATATCCCTTATAATGAAAACTGATATTGTATGAACTTGTGATTCAGAGTCATATCAATCCAACTGGTTTCTCGATGTATTTTTTTTTTATCTATTATTGAATGAACCAAATAATATCTTATGATCTTAATTTGTAATAAATTTTACCAAATCTAATGACCAAATAGACCATCATTTTATATTTGATTACAATAATTTAAAGCCATAATTTTACTTAAAAAAAATAAATTGAGTATATCAGTCATAAATTTGCTTTTATGACATAACATCTGATTAATAAAAGTTACCCATGAAATTAACTTGCAATATACAACATATGTGCAGTTTTCTAATAATAACAAAAGCATAAGTAAAGGTTGCAAACCTCAATGGAAACTTGCTCTTTTTGTCTCTGAATTGCAAGACTCATTCAAAAATTTTCATTGTAATTAAAATGATAAATACAAAAATAATGGGTGATGAAAATATAAGAGCTCGGTGGTGTGCCGCCAGAGGACGAGTCCGAGATAACCATTAGAAAACTCATGAGGTTTCTTATCCGAAGACTCGACTTCGATGGACACCCGAACTTCATGATCAATTTGTTAGGGCTGTCAATGAGCTTGGTGGACCATATAGGTTTCTAAAAGCACAACATGGAGACCAAACACATCTATGACTGTAAATTTCTTCAGAATCTATTTCATAACTTGTTAATCACAATGCCATATTCATGAATGAGGAAACAACATATTAATGCTGCTCTTTTCTGGTCATGACACATCTAGTCAGAGGGGATGATCCAGGACGGAAAGGTTAAGGGGGCCTAACTATATTGCTGATTTTTCAGAATGATAAAATATTTAATGCCTAGATCTCCAATATTCAAATCTTCCACTACTAGAAAGTGGGGCTTTTGCAACGGAAAATTTGCGACATATGGCATTTGTCGCAATTTCTAATTGATTTGTGACGGAGTTGCAACGAAATTTCTCAGAGTTACAATATTTTTTTTACGACTAGATCTCCAATAATACAATGGCTAAAATTGGCAACAGATAATTGAGTTCGTTGCAAGTTTGTCGCAATACTTTGGCGCCACTTGATAATTTTTGGCACCAAAATTAGCGACACTAAAATGTGACACGATTTCTTTATAAATTTCACATATATATAACTTGCAACACCAAAATCGATAGCAAAAAATGTTACATATTTTTTTTTATCCACAAACGTATTTCCTTCAAAAACAAGATTTAATTTATATTAACTTAATTGAGCATAATATAGAAAAGTTAAATAAAAAACTATTAATATGTAATTTTAATTTACTTAAACGAGTCATATATCAAAATTTTTTATATCAATTATGATTTACTTTACTAATTATTACATATGAGTAATTAAAATATATCTAAAGAATAAATTTTAAGAAATCATTAGAAGAAATAATTACATGCAAGGTAACAAATTCATATATCCCTTATAATGAAAACTGATATTGTATGAACTTGTGATTCAGAGTCATATCAATCCAACTGGTTTCTCGATGTATTTTTTTTTATCTATTATTGAATGAACCAAATAATATCTTATGATCTTAATTTGTAATAAATTTTACCAAATCTAATGACCAAATAGACCATCATTTTATATTTGATTACAATAATTTAAAGCCATAATTTTACTTAAAAAAAATAAATTGAGTATATCAGTCATAAATTTGCTTTTATGACATAACATCTGATTAATAAAAGTTACCCATGAAATTAACTTGCAATATACAACATATGTGCAGTTTTCTAATAATAACAAAAGCATAAGTAAAGGTTGCAAACCTCAATGGAAACTTGCTCTTTTTGTCTCTGAATTGCAAGACTCATTCAAAAATTTTCATTGTAATTAAAATGATAAATACAAAAATAATGGGTGATGAAAATATAAGAGCTCGGTGGTGTGCCGCCAGAGGACGAGTCCGAGATAACCATTAGAAAACTCATGAGGTTTCTTATCCGAAGACTCGACTTCGATGGACACCCGAACTTCATGATCAATTTGTTAGGGCTGTCAATGAGCTTGGTGGACCATATAGGTTTCTAAAAGCACAACATGGAGACCAAACACATCTATGACTGTAAATTTCTTCAGAATCTATTTCATAACTTGTTAATCACAATGCCATATTCATGAATGAGGAAACAACATATTAATGCTGCTCTTTTCTGGTCATGACACATCTAGTCAGAGGGGATGATCCAGGACGGAAAGGTTAAGGGGGCCTAACTATATTGCTGATTTTTCAGAATGATAAAATATTTAATGCCTAGATCTCCAATATTCAAATCTTCCACTACTAGAAAGTGGGGCTTTTGCAACGGAAAATTTGCGACATATGGCATTTGTCGCAATTTCTAATTGATTTGTGACGGAGTTGCAACGAAATTTCTCAGAGTTACAATATTTTTTTTACGACTAGATCTCCAATAATACAATGGCTAAAATTGGCAACAGATAATTGAGTTCGTTGCAAGTTTGTCGCAATACTTTGGCGCCACTTGATAATTTTTGGCACCAAAATTAGCGACACTAAAATGTGACACGATTTCTTTATAAATTTCACATATATATAACTTGCAACACCAAAATCGATAGCAAAAAATGTTACATATTTTTTTTTATCCACAAACGTATTTCCTTCAAAAACAAGATTTAATTTATATTAACTTAATTGAGCATAATATAGAAAAGTTAAATAAAAAACTATTAATATGTAATTTTAATTTACTTAAACGAGTCATATATCAAAATTTTTTATATCAATTATGATTTACTTTACTAATTATTACATATGAGTAATTAAAATATATCTAAAGAATAAATTTTAAGAAATCATTAGAAGAAATAATTACATGCAAGGTAACAAATTCATATATCCCTTATAATGAAAACTGATATTGTATGAACTTGTGATTCAGAGTCATATCAATCCAACTGGTTTCTCGATGTATTTTTTTTTTATCTATTATTGAATGAACCAAATAATATCTTATGATCTTAATTTGTAATAAATTTTACCAAATCTAATGACCAAATAGACCATCATTTTATATTTGATTACAATAATTTAAAGCCATAATTTTACTTAAAAAAAATAAATTGAGTATATCAGTCATAAATTTGCTTTTATGACATAACATCTGATTAATAAAAGTTACCCATGAAATTAACTTGCAATATACAACATATGTGCAGTTTTCTAATAATAACAAAAGCATAAGTAAAGGTTGCAAACCTCAATGGAAACTTGCTCTTTTTGTCTCTGAATTGCAAGACTCATTCAAAAATTTTCATTGTAATTAAAATGATAAATACAAAAATAATGGGTGATGAAAATATAAGAGCTCGGTGGTGTGCCGCCAGAGGACGAGTCCGAGATAACCATTAGAAAACTCATGAGGTTTCTTATCCGAAGACTCGACTTCGATGGACACCCGAACTTCATGATCAATTTGTTAGGGCTGTCAATGAGCTTGGTGGACCATATAGGTTTCTAAAAGCACAACATGGAGACCAAACACATCTATGACTGTAAATTTCTTCAGAATCTATTTCATAACTTGTTAATCACAATGCCATATTCATGAATGAGGAAACAACATATTAATGCTGCTCTTTTCTGGTCATGACACATCTAGTCAGAGGGGATGATCCAGGACGGAAAGGTTAAGGGGGCCTAACTATATTGCTGATTTTTCAGAATGATAAAATATTTAATGCCTAGATCTCCAATATTCAAATCTTCCACTACTAGAAAGTGGGGCTTTTGCAACGGAAAATTTGCGACATATGGCATTTGTCGCAATTTCTAATTGATTTGTGACGGAGTTGCAACGAAATTTCTCAGAGTTACAATATTTTTTTACGACTAGATCTCCAATAATACAATGGCTAAAATTGGCAACAGATAATTGAGTTCGTTGCAAGTTTGTCGCAATACTTTGGCGCCACTTGATAATTTTTGGCACCAAAATTAGCGACACTAAAATGTGACACGATTTCTTTATAAATTTCACATATATATAACTTGCAACACCAAAATCGATAGCAAAAAATGTTACATATTTTTTTTTATCCACAAACGTATTTCCTTCAAAAACAAGATTTAATTTATATTAACTTAATTGAGCATAATATAGAAAAGTTAAATAAAAAACTATTAATATGTAATTTTAATTTACTTAAACGAGTCATATATCAAAATTTTTTATATCAATTATGATTTACTTTACTAATTATTACATATGAGTAATTAAAATATATCTAAAGAATAAATTTTAAGAAATCATTAGAAGAAATAATTTCATGCAAGGTAACAAATTCATATATCCCTTATAATGAAAACTGATATTGTATGAACTTGTGATTCAGAGTCATATCAATCCAACTGGTTTCTCGATGTATTTTTTTTATCTATTATTGAATGAACCAAATAATATCTTATGATCTTAATTTGTAATAAATTTTACCAAATCTAATGACCAAATAGACCATCATTTTATATTTGATTACAATAATTTAAAGCCATCATTTTACTTAAAAAAAATAAATTGAGTATATCAGTCATAAATTTGCTTTTATGACATAACATCTGATTAATAAAAGTTACCCATGAAATTAACTTGCAATATACAACATATGTGCAGTTTTCTAATAATAACAAAAGCATAATTAAAGGTTGCAAACCTCAATGGAAACTTGCTCTTTTTGTCTCTGAATTGCAAGACTCATTCAAAAAATTTCATTGTAATTAAAATGATAAATACAAAAATAATGGGTGATGAAAATATAAGAGCTCGGTGGTGTGCCGCCAGAGGACGAGTCCGAGATAACCATTAGAAAACTCATGAGGTTTCTTATCCGAAGACTCGACTTCGATGGACACCCGAACTTCATGATCAATTTGTTAGGGCTGTCAATGAGCTTGGTGGACCATATAGGTTTCTAAAAGAACAACATGGAGACCAAACACATCTATGACTGTAAATTTCTTCAGAATCTATTTCATAACTTGTTAATCACAATGCCATATTCATGAATGAGGAAACAACATATTAATGCTGCTCTTTTCTGGTCATGACACATCTAGTCAGAGGGGATGATCCAGGACGGAAAGGTTAAGGGGGCCTAACTATATTGCTGATTTTTCAGAATGATAAAATATTTAATGCCTAGATCTCCAATATTCAAATCTTCCACTACTAGATAGTGGGGCTTTTGCAACGGAAAATTTGCGACATATGGCATTTGTCGCAATATCTAATTGATTTGTGACGGAGTTGCAACGAAATTTCTCAGAGTTACAATATTTTTTTTACGACTAGATCTCCAATAATACAATGGCTAAAATTTGCGACAGATAATTGAGTTCGTTGCAAGTTTGTCGCAATACTTTGGCGCCACTTGTTAATTTTTGGCACCAAAATTAGCGACACTAAAATTTGACACGATTTCTTTATAAATTTTACATATATATAACTTGCAACACCAAAATCGATCGCAAAAAATGTTACATATTTTTTTTATCCACAAAAGTATTTCCTTGAAAAACAAGATTTAATTTATATTAACTTAATTGAGCATAATATTGAAAAGTTAAATAAAAAACTATTAATATGTAATTTTTATTTACTTAAACGAGTCATATATCAAAATTCTTTATATCAATTATGATTTACTTTGCTACTTATTACATATGAGTAATTAAAATATATCTAAAGAATAAATTTTCAGAAATCATTAAAAAATAATATATATATAATTACATGCAATGTAACAAATTCATATATCCTTTATAATGAAAACTGATATTGTATGAACTTGTGATTCAGTCATATAAATCCAACTGGGTTCTCGAACTATTTTTTTTTATCTATTATTGAATGAACCAAATAATATCTTATGATCTTAATTTGGAATAAATTTTACCAAATCTAATGACTAAATAGACCATCATTTTATATTTGATTACAATAATTTAAAGTCATCATTTTACTTAAAAAAATAAATTGAGTATATCAGTCATAAATTTGCTTTTATGACATAACATCTGATTAATAAAAGTTACCCATGAAATTAACTTGCAATATACGACATATGTGCAGTTTTCTAATAATAACAAAAGCAGAAGTAAAGGTTGCAAACCTCAATGGAAACTTGCTCTTTCTGTCTCTGAATTTCAAGACTCATTCAAAAAATTTCATTGTAATTAAAATGATAAATACAATAATAATGGGTGATGAAAATATAATAGCTCGGAGGTGTGCCGCCAGAGGACGAGTCGGAGATAACCAGTCGAAAACTCATGAGGTTTCTTATCCGATGACTCGACTTCGATGGACACCCGAACTTCATGATCAATTTGTTAAGGCTGTCAATGAGCTTGGTGGACCATATAGGTTTCTAAAAGCACAACATGGAGACCAAACACATCTATGACTGTAAATTTCTTCAAAATCTATTTCATAACTTGTTAATTAGAATGCCATATTCATGAATGAGGAAACAACATATTAATGCTGCTCTTTTCTGGTCATGACACATCTAGTCAGAGGGGTGGATCCAGGACGGAAAGGTTAAGGGGGCCTAACTATATTGCTAATTTTTTAGAACGATAAAATATTTAATGCCTACAAATATTAAATTAAAATTTAAATTATAAAAATTATATTGAGGAGTACATATTTTAACATTCCTTTTGTATTTTTGATGCATTAACTATACTTGATTTTCTCACAACAGACTGAGAAAAAAAAAATTAGCTAGTATATATAATGTGTTAAAAAGGTTAACTTCTTTGAGTAATATGTTTAATCATAATAAATTGTAGCACATGTACATATAATTATGTGAAAAGTGATATTACCATTTAAATTATTGTTCTAAAGTAATAGATGCAACTATAAATACAATTATAAATATACATTTAAAAGAGATAAGTGATTAAACCCTTGGGAAAAAAACAAGGGATAACGATGGCACAAAGTATATTAATTAAATTCTCATGTGAGCATGAACTATATGATACCATTCAATTTTCAAATTATTAACTAATAAAATTAATAAATGAAATATATACATAGTAGAGAAGAAAAATATTGGACCGCCCATGCTTCTAGTGTCTTGATAACAATATTGTGTTATGTAAAACTTTCTTTAAACTCCCATCTAGAATTTTGGTTTTGTAAAATTCTCATCAAAAGATTTCATTTTATAAATTTTCTATTAGATTTCCTTCAAGATACCCCTTAATTAATTATTTTGTAAAAAATTAAGAGAGTATGTGCTTTACATTACTATAACTCGATTATCTTCATATCTTACTAAGATAATCTCAAAACCTCCGTGTAATGGAAATTCGGATGAAATTGATGAACGCTAGTGAAGTTGATGAAAAAATCAAGTTTGTTTATGTCAATGGAGAAGTTAGTGAACTTAATTTCATCTTCTTTATTCAAATCTTCCACTACTAGAAAGTGGGGCTATTGCAACGGAAAATTTTCGACATATGGCATTTGTCGCAATTTCTAATTGATTTGTGACGGAGTTGCAACGAAATTTATCAGAGTTACAATATTTTAAACTAGACTAGCAGCGGATAACATATAACATAAAATTTGAATTAGTTTAATTATCATAAACAATTTATCGGATAAACTTAAAACTCCAGTATTTAAACTGTCAATTAAAACGCGAAAGAAATACTATCCAAACATACTTGAAATCTCAAAAAATAATCTAACAAGAAAAAATCAAAATACAGGACAAGACCGACTCGGATCCCGGATCACCACTACCACACACTTCAACTATCGAAAGTACCTGAAAAAGTAATCCACAAAGAGTGGTAAGTTGATCATCCAACTTAGTGAGCTCGTGTGCAAATGTACATGATAGCAACGAGCAAGCAACACAATCGAATATCAATTCAAACACGCACACCTTAGACGCTTCACACATATGTATGCAATAGACATCTCATCCAAACGCATAGAGGGCTCGAACGAATGTGACCAGACTCATGCAAAGACATCTCATCCAACCACATAGAGGGCTCGAATGAATGTGATAAAAAGACATCTCATCCAGCTACATAGAGGGCTCGAATGAACGTGGCTCGAATGAATGTGATAAAAAGACTCATGCAAAGACATCTCATCCAACCGCATAGTAGGTTCGAATGAATGTGATCAGACCCAATGATGCAAACGATAAACAGAACCAAAGCATTACCACTCGCACAACAATAAATCACAAATTTCTAATCACAGGCGCAGTTCAAAATTCACAAGCCAAGTAAAGTATACAAGCAACAGTCATAACTTATTCAATAAGTCGCTTCAAGCCGCACCAAGTAAACTTGTACAAGAACACTCACCTGATTAATCGAGATGCTTGGGATAACAAGACGCAAATACTAGTTTAGAAACCTGTAATTAACCGTGGAAATAAACTCAGTAATTTGAACAATTAAAACCCAAAGATTCTTTATCAAATTAACATTCAAAACTTATTTAAACCCAGTGATTTAGTTAAATTAAAGTCCACTAACTATTTGTTTAAATTAAATAACACACTACATTGAATTAACCCACATTCCACTAGGCCCGAACCCATATTCGCTTGGTTTCATCATCCGAAACAGTTGGCCTAAGTCCCGGCCCAAAAAACTAAATTTTGCAACCCGGCCCAGCCCAAACTCGACCCGTCCCGAACTCAACTCGGCCCAAACTCAACCCGACCAGAAGCTCCAACCCATTACTACCCAAACTCAGTCCAAAAACCTGCTCGAACTCAGCCCAATTCCTAAGTCCAAACCCGGTGCAATTGTAAACCCAAACTCAGCTAAACTCACCACCCAGTCAACTCAACCCAGTCCACTCAGCCTATTTTTACTGTTCATCATCTCCTACGATTTTCAGCAAAAAATCAGTTTTGATAACCATTCTCCGCCTACCCTTCGTCTTCCCCGACAAGCTCCGGACGGCCATCCTTTCCCTAAAACACGAACCCGAAACCCGTGTCCAAAATCAGCCCACTCCCTCAACTCAAATTAAATTCCCCTATTCATCATCTTCCCCACTTCTTCTCCAACCTATCATGGTCACCCCACCATCCCCACCTCACTAACTCTCCAAATTTCGCGACCTCTATTCCCTATTCGCACCCCGAGCCTCCATTCTCAACCTCCGATCCTAGTTCCATTTTCGAGCCTCAAACACCATCGTCAACCCAATATAATTCTCAATATGAACAATGAACGAAATAAAATCAATCAAAGACTGCCTCGAGAAGTTATATGTGCTTACTTTCGCGAATGGAAGAAAAGAAATCCCAGAAATTGGAGCAGCGGCGGCAGTACATGTTTGAAAAAAGATGAGCTGTTCCTATTTAGTTTATTTAACTTATTAACCTAGTTATTAGTTTTTAAATGGTTTATAAGTTTTGGCCCACTGAATGATTAACATATTACATACTAAGGGCCTTATTTAACAAGTTAATTCGATCTAGTCCTATTAATAACTCAATTTTACCATAAACATATGATTGGCTAAAAGGCATGATAAACATTAAACTTTAAAATAGAAGTCCTTTAAAATTAGAAGATTACATAAAATAATTGTCTTAATTTCTTGAAATAACGTAATAGTCCCGAAATAGAGATTTTTGGGGTTTGACAATCTAACCCCCTTAAAAGAATTTGGTCCCCAAATTCCTCTCTATCTTAATTTTTAGAAATGACGAATTATATCCCGATGGTTATTTTGGGGTTTCACAATCTAACCCCCTTAAAAGAATTTGGTCTCCAAATTCCACTTTATCTTTATGATAGCTCGCGATACTTATATTGCATTTTTGCTTCTAGTTCCCAATTAAAAAGCAAACAAGCACATAAAACAACAAGCAAGTAAGTCATGCAACAGATGACTTATGACACGACTGGCTGACGCTATCCGAGGATCCATACCTGACCTATGAGCCGAAGCTCTGATACCAACCGTGACGCCCCATTTTTTCCCAGCTACGTCCTCGGGCCAAAGATGGCCCTCAATTGGAATCGGGTCGCCAAAACAAACCAAATAACCAAACATGTAATTTAAACTAGACTAGCAGCGGATAACATATAACTTAAAATTTGAATTAGTTTAATTATCGTAAACAATTTATCGGATAAACTTAAAACTCCAGTATTTAAACTGTCAATTAAAACGCGAAAGAAATACTATCCAAACATACTTGAAATCTCAAAAAATAATCTAACCAAAAAAAATCAAAATACAGGACAAGACCGACTCGGATCCCGGATCACCACTACCACACACTACAACTATCGAAAGTACCTGAAAAAGTAATCCACAAAGAGAGGTAAGTTGATCATCCAACTTAATGAGCTCGTGTGCAAATGTACATGATAGCAGCGAGCAAGCAACACAATCGAATATCAATTCAAACACGCACACCTTAGACGCTTCACACATATGTATGCAATAGACATCTCATCCAACTGCATAGAGGGCTCGAACGAATGTGATCAGACTCATACAAAGACATCTCATCCAACCACATAGAGGGCTCGAATGAATGTGATAAAAAGACATCTCATCCAGCCACATAGAGGGCTCAATTGATTGTTATAAAAAGACATCTCATCCAGCAACGTAGTGGGCTCGAATGAATGTGATAAAAAGACTCATGCAAAGACATCTCATCCAACCGCATAGTGGGTTCGAATGAATGTGATCAGACCCAGTGATGCAAACGATAAACAGAACCAAAGCACTACCACTCGCAAAACAATAAATCACAAATTTCTAATCACAGGCGCAGTTCAAAATTCACAAGCCAAGTAAAGTATACAAGCAACAGTCATAACTTATTCAATAAGTCGCTTCAAGCCGCACCAAGTAAACTTATACAAGAACACTCACCTGATTAATCGAGACGCTTGGGATAACAAGACGCAAATACTAGTTTAGAAACCTGTAATTAACCGTGGAAATAAACTCAGTAATTTGAACAATTAAAACCCAAAGATTCTTTATCAAATTAACATTCAAAACTTATTTAAACCCAGTGATTTAGTTAAATTAAAGTCCACTAACTATTTGTTTAAATTAAAGAACACACTACATTGAGTTAACCCACATTCCACTAGGCCCGAACCCATATTCGCTTGGTTTCATCATCCGAAACAGTTGGCCTAAGTCCCGGCCCAAAAAACTAAATTTTGCAACCCGGCCCAGCCCAAACTCGACCCAAACTCGGCTCGGCCCGAGCTCAACTCGGCCCAAACTCAACCCGACCAGAAGCTCCAACCCATTCCTACCCAAACTCAGTCCAAAAACCTGCTCGAACTCAGCCCAATTCCTAAGTCCAAACCCGGTGCAATTGTAAACCCAAACTCAGCTAAACTCACCACCCAGTCCACTCAACATGTTTTTACTGTTCATCATCTCCTACGCTAGATTTTCAGCAAAAAATCAGTTTTGATCACCATTCGCCGCCTACCCTTCGTCTTCCCCGACAAGCTCCGGACGGCCATCCTTTCCCTAAAACACGAACCCGAAACCCGTGTCCAAAATCAGCCCACTCCCTCAACTCAAATTAAATTCCCCTATTCATCATCTTCCCCACTTCTTCTCCAACCTATCATGGCCACCCCACCATCCCCACCTCACTAACTCTCCAAATTTCACGACCTCTACTCCCTATTCGCACCCCGAGCCTCCATTCTCAACCTCCGATCCTAGTTCCATTTTCGAGCCTCAAACACCATCGTCAACCCAATATAATTCTCAATATGAACAATGAACGAAATAAAATCAATCAAAGACTGCCTCGAGAAGTTATATGTGCTTAGTTTCGCGAATGGAAGAAAAGAAATCCCAGAAATTGGAGCAGCGGCGGCAATACATGTTTGAAAAAAGATGAGCTGTTCCTATTTAGTTTGTTTAACCTAGTTATTAGTTTTTAAATGGTTTATAAGTTTTGGCCCACTGAATGATTAACATATTACATACTAAGGGCCTTATTTAACAACTTAATTCGATCTAGTCCTATTAATAACTCAATTTTACCAAAAACATATGATTGGCTAAAAGGCATGATAAACATTAAACTTTAAAATAGAAGTCCTTTAAAATTAGAAGTTTACATAAAATAATTGCCTTAATTTCTTGAAATTACGTAATAGTCCCGAAATAGAGATTTTTGGGGTTTCACAATCTAACCCCCTTAAAAGAATTTGGTCCCCAAATTCCTCTCTATCTTAATTTTTAGAAATGACGAATTATATCCCGATGGTTATTTTGGGGTTTCACAATCTAACCCCCATAAATGAATTTGGTCTCCAAATTCCACTTTATCTTTATGATAGCTCGCGATACTTATATTGCATTTTTGCTTCTATTTCCCAATTAAAAAGCAAACAAGCACATAAAACAACAAGCAAGTAAGTCATGCAATAGATGACTTATGACACGACTGGCTGACGCTATCCGAGGATCCATACCTGACCTATGAGCCGAAGCTCTGATACCAACTGTGACGCCCCGTTTTTTCCCAGCTACGTCCTCGAGCCAAAGATGGCCCTCAACTGGAATCGGGTCGCCAAAACAAACCAAATAACCAAACATGTAATTTAAACTAGACTAGCAGCAGATAACATATAACTTAACATTTGAATTAGTTTAATTATCATAAACAATTTATCGGATAAACTTAAAACTCCAGTATTTAAAATGGCAATTAAAACGCGAAAGAAATACTATCCAAACATACTTGAAATCTCAAAAAATAATCTAACAAGAAAAAATCAAAATACAGGACAAGACCGACTCGGATCCCGGATCACCACTACCACACACTTCAACTATCGAAAGTACCTGAAAAAGTAATCCACAAAGAGAGGTAAGTTGATCATCCAACTTAATGAGCTCATGTGCAAATGTACATGATAGCAGCGAGCAAGCAACACAATCGAATATCAATTCAAACACGCACACCTTAGACGCTTCACACATATGTATGCAATAGACATCTCATCCAACTGCATAGAGGGCTCGAACGAATGTGATCAGACTCATCCAAAGACATCTCATCCAACCACATAGAGGGCTCGAATGAATGTGATAAAAAGACATCTCATCCAGCCACATAGAGGGCTCAATTGAATGTGATAAAAAGACATCTCATCCAGCAACGTAGTGGGCTCGAATGAATGTGATAAAAAGACTCATGCAAAGACATCTCATCCAACCGCATAGTAGGTTCGAATGAATGTGATCAGACCCAATGATGCAAACGATAAACAGAACCAAAGCATTACCACTCGCACAACAATAAATCACAAATTTCTAATCACAGGCGCAGTTCAAAATTCACAAGCCAAGTAAAGTATACAAGCAACAGTCATAACTTATTTAATAAGACGCTTCAAGCCGCACCAAGTAAACTTGTACAAGAACACTCACCTGATTAATCGAGACGCTTGGGATAACAAGACGCAAATACTAGTTTAGAAACCTGTAGTTAACAGTGGAAATAAACTCAGTAATTTGAACAATTAAAACCCAAAGATTCTTTATCAAATTAACATTCAAAATTTATTTAAACCCAGTGATTTAGTTAAATTAAAGTCCACTAACTATTTGTTTAAATTAAAGAACACACTACATTGAATTAACCCACATTCCACTAGGCCCGAACCCATATTCGCTTGGTTTCATCATCCGAAATAGTTGGCCTAAGTCCCGGCCCAAAAAACTAAATTTTGCAACCCGGCCCAGCCCAAACACGACCCAAACTCGGCCCGACTCGGCCCAAACTCGGCTCGGCCTGAACTCAACTCGGCCCAAACTCAACCCGACTAGAAGCTCCAACCCATTCCTACCCAAACTCAGTCCAAAAACCTGCTCGAACTCAGCCCAATTCCTAAGTCCAAACCCGGTGCAATTGTAAACCCAAACTCAGCTAAACTCACCACCCAGTCAACTCAACCCAGTCCACTCAGCCTGTTTTTACTGTTCATCATCTCCTACGCTAGATTTTCAGCAAAAAATCAGTTTTGATCACCATTCTCCGCCTACCCTTCGTCTTCCCCGACAAGCTCCGGACGGCCATCCTTTCCCTAAAACACGAACCCGAAACCCGTGTCCAAAATCAGCCCACTCCCTCAACTCAAATTAAATTCCCCTATTCATCATCTTCCCCACTTCTTCTCCAACCTATCATGGCCACCCCACCATCCCCACCTCACTAACTCTCCAAATTTCGCGACCTCTACTCCTTATTCGCACCCCGAGCCTCCATTCTCAACCTCCTATCCTAGTTCCATTTTCGAGCCTCAAACACCATCGTCAACCCAATATAATTCTCAATATGAACAATGAACGAAATAAAATCAATCAAAGACTGCCTCGAGAAGTTATATGTGCTTAGTTTCGCGAATGGAAGAAAAGAAATCCCAGAAATTGGAGCAGCGGCGGCAGTACATGTTTGAAAAAAGATGAGTTGTTCCTATTTAGATTGTTTAACTTATTAACCTAGTTATTAGTTTTAAAATGGTTTATAAGTTTTGGCCCACCGAATGATTAACATATTACATACTAAGGGCCTTATTTAACAACTTAATTCGATCTAGTCCTATTAATAACTCAATTTTACCATAAACATATGATTGGCCAAAAGGCATGATAAACATTAAACATTAAAATAGAAGTCCTTTAAAATTAGAAGTTTACATAAAATAATTGGCTTAATTTCTTGAAATTATGTAATAGTCCCGAAATAGAGATTTTTGGGGTTTCACAATCTAACCCCCTTAAAAGAATTTGGTCCCCAAATTCCTCTCTATCTTAATTTTTAGAAATGACGAATTATATCCCGATGGTTATTTTGGGGTTTCACAATCTAACCCCCTTAAAAGAATTTGGTCTCCAAATTCCACTTTATCTTTATGATAGCTCGCGATACTTATATTGCATTTTTGCTTCTAGTCCCCAATTAAAAAGCAAACAAGCACATAAAACAACAAGCAAGTAAGTCATGCAACAGATGACTTATGACACGACTGGCTGACGCTATCCGAGGATCCATACCTGACCTATGAGCCGAAGCTCTGATACCAACTGTGATGCCCCGTTTTTTCCCAGCTACGTCCTCGGGCCAAAGATGACTATCAACTGGAATCGGGTCGCCAAAACAAACCAAATAACCAAACATGTAATTTAAACTAGACTAGCAGCAGATAACATATAACTTAAAATTTGAATTAGTTTAATTATCATAAACAATTTATCGGATAAACTTAAAACTCCAGTATTTAAACTGTCAATTAAAACGCGAAAGAAATACTATCCAAACATACTTGAAATCTCAAAAAATAATCTAACAAGAAAAAATCAAAATACAGGACAAGACCGACTCGGATCCCGGATCACCACTACCACACACTTCAACTATCGAAAGTACCTGAAAAAGTAATCCACAAAGAGAGGTAAGGTGATCATCCAACTTAATGAGCTCGTGTGCAAATGTACATGATAGCAGCCAGCAAGCAACACAATCGAATATCAATTCAAACACGCACACCTTAGACGCTTCACACATATGTATGCAATAGACATCTCATCCAACTGCATAGAGGGCTCAAACGAATGTGATCAGACTCATACAAAGACATCTCATCCAACCACATAGATGGATCGAATGAATGTGATAAAAAGACATCTCATCCAGCCACATAGAGGGCTCAATTGAATGTGATAAAAAGACATCTCATCCAGCAACGTAGTGGGCTGAATGAATGTGATAAAAAGACTCATGCAAAGACATCTCATCTGATGAGGGGTAATTCGGATTCCCTGTTCTTTAGCCTCAACGCGATTCGAATAGCTATGAACCCTGTCGCCAGGGACCGAAAGACGAACCAAAGCATGAAAACGATTGTTTCGAGCTCACATGGTCGAAGGACACTGTTGGGCCGAGCCCAGGCCCAAGTCCTTAAAGTTGGCTATAAATACTCCATGCATTTATTACACTGGGGGGGCCAGAGAAAAACACTCCAAGCTTAAGTTCACAGCTCGGATTATTAGCATAGGCCTAATTGTACAGGTTTTGCCCTCTAGCTTGTACGGCATCCAATAATGCTCGAATAGGACTCATCCTACTTGTACTTTGTATTAAAACTCATTGAATATTAATACTATTGATCTTTCTCCATTATTTCGCATTCATTTATGTTCGATTAGCACACCACCCCATATAGTCCGATCACACGAAAACGCGTAAGATCAATTGGCGCCCACCGTGGGGCCCTATTCGAGTATTTGATCGAAAAATGCCTACTACGAGGAGAGGTACATGTGGTAGCAGAGAGCCTCACTGACCAGAATTCAATAGATGCACAGGTTATTAATGGTTGGAATTTATTTTTCCGATCATGGTATCGATTAATTTCGAGAATGAAAATTATGGGGATTCTCAAATCAATTGGGAGTAATTAAAGGAAGTTGTGCGAATTCTCGAAAATTACACAAAGTTCATTCAAGAGCAAAGTTTTATTGATGTCATTCAAACAAATTACAAATGCGAAGCTTCGAATACAGAGTTCGAGCTCCAGAAATAAAGTACGACTATTCCTACTCTATTACAAATTATCCGAATAATTCTGTGCTATTACGACTTGGTCTCCCATCCCTAAGATCGCCCCAGATGCAGAACTCAGCAGTGATTCTTTCCCGGCAATCGCTTGCCACGTGTCGCACATCCGACTTCGTACGGGATAAAGGCCGGATCGGAGCTCCTTTCCAGGGCTTTAAACTGATCTTAGGTCTTCGTCGGTAAATAATGATGGTCGAAATCAACCATTATCTACCGATCGATCCGAACCGGAGCAGCAAAGGGTTATCCCAGCAGAGGCGCTTCAAGGGAGCTCGAAGGAACTATCTCGCAAGAAAGCCCTCGAGGAAGCTGGTGCCTCAGACTTAAAGAACTCCGCTCGGAGTAACCAGCTGCCCGATCAAGTACTACGCCTAGAATCCGGAGCTCTAACCCGCACCAGAGATGATATGTCAGGCAAAACAGGTTGCCTGCCGGTATTCTAGGCGCAATTTCTTTTGCCTGTCGATATTCTAAGCGGAAAGCTTATACCAAGGGAAGCAAGGTTAAAAAACAAAGTTCGAACTCTAATCTCAAACTCTTTTATTTGGGACAAAATGCGAATCAAATCTAAAAATCGACCCATAGTGGTCGGATGGGGCATAAGGAGAAAAGCAAGAAGTGTTGAATACGCGAAGGAACCTATTTATAGGGGTAGGGAATTTAAAATCAACGGCCCAGATAGTATCTTATGAGCGATCTGGATGTCCGCATTAAATGGAAGGACCGTTACATTTCCCGAGAAATAGGGCCCTGTTTGGTAACGAAGGACACGCTATTCAACAGTGGGTGTAGAAGAATTACGACATTCTATAGAATTTGACGACGTATTAATATCATGAAGGGACGGCATGTCGGATTCATGTTCGATTATTTCGGATATTTTTACACAAGTAATTATTGCTATGCTTTTACGTTGCCAACTGAGAAGGAATATAATCGATTCAGTCGAACAGAATTCTCGACCTGGAAGTTATGCAATTATTGAAAATTCAACAGTGATAAAGATTTATGGCATAATTTTTTCTTGTCAGTCTCAGATCTGCTGAGATATTTATATGTTATCCACTCGAGCAAGTGGTGATAGATTACTTCTTGATCGATCGATGTTAGAAGAACAAGATAAAATTCTACCTAGTTATATTAAGGTTATCAACAAAAGGGAGATGAAATATATTTATATTGTCTCGAAAGATTACAAGAAATGGGAAAATACATCAAGTATAGCATAAGCCTATATATTACATCAATATGTTATTACAATCCTATGAAATTTTCGGTCTCCCGTCCTATCATTTCCTTCGAACAAGGAATATCCTTAGGACCCGCAGGCTTTTAACTTTATTTGCATTCTTCAGAAGACAGAGGATCGAATGATATCGGCCCAACGTCTTCCTAAATGCATTGGAGCAGCAAGGCCATGAGCCTAGCTTATTGGCTTTCAAGATGGAAGTTGCGTTTGCCTGTCGATATTCTAAGCGTGGTTGCTGTAATTTTTTCCGCTCGACGACTATTCCGCTTAAAGACCGTCCGAAGTCCGAACTCAAATAGTTGAATTAATCGAATAGTTCTCTTGACCGCCATGATCAGATGAAAAAATTCTCGATGCAACGAATGAGATAATTTCAGCAATGTGCCAGCCTTTTATAGCCAAGAACAGAAAAGAATCCAACGACGTATAATTCGCAAATTAAATGGACAGGATTTGTCGACCGTTGCAATTCCCGGTAAAACGGGAACCGATTGGAAAAGATCAAACTTATCAGAATTAGGAACCTACGAACAAAGAATTTTCTCGACAAAGGCATAAGGATTATTTTCTAAGGCTGTTCACTACTGCCTCTTTCTCCATAATTGCAGAAGACTATTTTCTCTTCAGTATTTATTGCAATCGAAAGTTATATATATATTCAATGGAAACTGATCCCGTCAAAATTCATATTCGTTCATCTCTTCCTAATATTATCGATCTTTGTTATTTGTTCCGTACTTATCTCAGTCTACTATTATATAAGGGTGAAAGCCTCTGCTATGCCCCTTAGATCGAAATTATTTATCGGGTGAAAGCCTCTGCTATGACCCAAGGGCTGAAATTGCTCTAAAAACGACTAAGGGTGAAAGCCTCTGCTATGCCCCTTAGATCGAAATTATTTATCGGGTGAAAGCCTCTGCTATGACCCAAGGGCTGAAATTGCTCTAAAAACGACTAAGGGTGAAAGCCTCTGCTATGCCCCTTAGATCGAAATTATTTATCGGGTGAAAGCCTCTGCTATGACCCAAGGGCTGAAATTGCTCTAAAAACGACTAAGGGTGAAAGCCTCTGCTATGCCCCTTAGATCGAAATTATTTATCGGGTGAAAGCCTCTGCTATGACCCAAGGGCTGAAATTGCTCTAAAAACGACTAAGGGTGAAAGCCTCTGCTATGCCCCTTAGATCGAAATTATTTATCGGGTGAAAGCCTCTGCTATGACCCAAGGGCTGAAATTGCTCTAAAAACGACTAAGGGTGAAAGCCTCTGCTATGCCCCTTAGATCGAAATTATTTATCGGGTGAAAGCCTCTGCTATGACCCAAGGGCTGAAATTGCTCTAAAAACGACTAAGGGTGAAAGCCTCTGCTATGCCCCTTAGATCGAAATTATTTATCGGGTGAAAGCCTCTGCTATGACCCAAGGGCTGAAATTGATCTAAAAACGACTAAGGGTGAAAGCCTCTGCTATGCCCCTTAGATCGAAATTATTGAACGGGTGAAAGCCTCTGCTATGACCCAAGGGCTGAAATTGCTCTAAAAACGACTAAGGGTGAAAGCCTCTGCTATGCCCCTTAGATCGAAATTATTGAACGGGTGAAAGCCTCTGCTATGACCCAAGGGCTAAAAATGCTCTAAAAACGACTAAGGGAGAAAGCCTCTGCTATACCCCTTAGATCGAAATTATTGAACGGGTGAAAGCCTCTGCTATGACCCTCGAGCTAAAAAAGCTCTGATACGACTAAGGGTGAAAGCTATCGCTACGCCCCTTAAATCGAAACTATTACCCTCGATCAACCAAGATCAACTGATACTCGATTCTATTATTATTCGATCATCTAAGGCTAAGTAGCCATCTTCACAAACACTTAAATCAAAGCTATTATTCGAGATTGAACAAGACCCTGTTCGATTATTACTTCACAATTATTTGTCCAGAGTACAGAATTTGGCCCTTCAAATTAGAATTTGTCGCTCGAAGAACATTTTGTATTGCTCTGCCTGAATGTCTTAAATATATGGCGAGAGAATAAAAGCTTTTTACAAGCTATACTCAAAGTCGAAAGATATCGATTATCATCTATCAACTAAGTATTATTCAAAGTAGATAAAGAATGTCACTCGATCATATTTTGGAGGCAAGAAAAATTGACGCTCGATAACAACATACAAAAACAATTCCACTGACAATAAGGAAGGGTGATAAAGAAATGAATATCTTATTCATGTCATTCCAAACAGTTACAAAAGAATTCGAAATTACAAGGATAAGAGAAGTCAAGCAAAGACTTTACATTTAATGTAACCCTATTACAAATAAATCCTACACTAGATTTTCTCCGTGGTTGAAGGAGTAAGACTGGACCAAAACAACGCTTCTACCCTTCATTCATCACTCCCTTAGTACTTGCTCCTCAACGATCCAGATCGAAAAATAGCGAGGCAACCCCTAGAAAAATTATTCCACGCATTCTCGAAGGTAACATTCTTCAAGAAATATCTTGAAGAAGTAGAGATCGAGAGCAGGAAAACTCCTCCAGCAGTCGACCCACTATCCGACTGGATGGAGATCAGGGTACCGGAATTCTAACCCGTCTCAGGAGGGATGAATCCAAAGAAGCAGGTCGCCTGCCGGTACCCCAGTCGCAATTATTTTCGCCTGCCGATACCCTAGTCGAATTGGGTTACCATCATGAGAAAGAGGAATTCAAAAATAGTACGAAGGAGAACTTCGTACAACTTGATCAAAGAAAGGAAACGAGGCATGTTGCCTAGAAAGAATAAATCTTCAGTCATAGAACTGTTCAAAATTGTTACTGAAATGTAAAATCTGGGGGTCTCCACAGAACTATATATAGTGAGGAGAAAGAGCAATCAACGACTAAGATCTGATGGTGCTAACGGCTGAGATATGAGCAGTAAATGCGCTGACCGTTACGATTCCCGAAATTGCAGAAACCATTCCGAAAGAGAAATGAAGGAAATGTCAAGGTTATTCTATTCGAGTTCATTCCTATCCGAATTCATCGAAGTCCCAGTACCTATCATCCAAGAGAAATCATAAAGAGATCTAAATACAGCTTGTAAAGAAAGCGTCATCACATAATGGCCCGAGAATAAGTAAAGCCGTCGAAATGTCGATAAAAAGTATTTTCCGAGCTTGGCATAGGAAGTAATTACAAGATAACAACCCCCGTCACATCTTCGTAACTGACCGACCCAATGAAATTTTCGGCGGACGATAATGTCCTTACTCAACAAGGAGACGCCTATCGAGCCAACAGGTCTCCGACTGTGGTCATACTTCTTCGGAAAGGAGAAGGGCAATACACCTCTTTACCAGGAAAAACGTGAACATTTTATAAAGGACGTCAATCTCCGAAGCACTGCCCGAAACATTTTCAAAAGGGAGCCTAGCAAATTGCATCATACCAGGTCGAAACTTTCAGGGTTGAAATAGTTTCGCCTGCAGATGCCCTAGTCGAAATTAAAGTATAAATCTGACTACATTATGCAAGTAGCTCCTAACATGAAATTCGAAATGATGAGGTATGCAACAAGATCTTCTATTCAGCATGATGGAAGGAATATATATTCAGAAAATATTATAAGAATGCAAAACGAAGAAAACGATCCAGGTCAAAAGATTTTCACGACTCAGAAGAACTTCACCATGAAAAGAAAGTGATATCATTTTTGGGAATTAAGGGGAATCACTACGCCAAGATTGGAAATTCGGGAAAAGCAAACTAAAGAATGATCAAAGAAAGAACACACAAGGGAAGCATACGATTCCAGAAGAGAGTAGATTACTGCAAACCATAGAAAATATAATGTATGAAAATTATTCAGGATTACACAACAGGTAAAGATATTTTAGCTGTACTACAAATCCGAGAAAATAAAAGACAACGACTAGAGGAGCTTATTGTCAGAAAGAATCCTCCGAAGCTCGACACTACGAGCCTCATATCCAGCTTTATATCCACGATCGAAAGCTTCCTTTTCTCGACGAATGAATTCCTGCTTATCCTGCTCGTGAAGACTTTTCAGTTTGTCGAGCTCTTCACTCAGCTGCTTATGGACCTCCTCTCCACTTTCTCTAGCAGACTTCTCCCTCTCTAGAGCGAGTTTCTCCGCGAAGACACGATCGAACTCGGTTTTCTTCTCTTCCAGCTCCTGGGAAATAGCAGCACGATAATTGATCTCCCGCTCAGCAAATGTCTTAAGCTCAATAAAATCTTGCCCGGCCTGCCAAAAAGTTAGACTTTCTATCATTGAATCTTCAAAAAAAAAAAAAAAAAAAAAAAAAAAAAAAAAAAAAAAAAAATTATACCTGAAACAGGAAATTCTGCCCGGACTCGAACAACTCCTCTACATTCCTCTCCTTAGACGCATTTCTCCCTTTGGGCATGTCAGTCTCCGAAGAAGTAAAGGTAGCTTGCAACAAGTTACCCATGGGGTCAACTTTAGAAGGAGATCCATCTTTCAACTCCTCATGCAGGGAAGAAGCAGTTTTTTGAGGAGAGGAATCGGCAAAAGATCGGGGAGGATTATCAATTCCTAAAGCTTCAGCGGAAGCCCCCACACCAGTCTCTGACTTGGACTTTTTGTTGGGATTCCCTGAGGGAGGAATGATCGAAGCATCGGAGGATGACTTGCCGCCAATAGCAAGATTTTGCAAAGCCTCAATGGGCGTCCCATCAGAATAAGGCCTCTTATTCGAAGAGGGAACAGGAATCTTTTCCCGGACACTATCCTCGCTCTTAGAATCAATCACCTTCGGGGAGGAACCTCCAAGCTCAGCCTCGAGGTCTTCGTCCAGAATGGACTTGCTGGAACTACCCTTGTTCTGCTTCGATGAAGTACTTTTCTCTTTCGTTTTTTCCCCACCTTTAGGTGCTTTTGGGGAAGAGGCGGAGGTCTTAGAAGAAGATTTGGAGGGTTTAACCTCCTTATCAGCCTTTTGCTCTTTATTCGACTTCTTATTTTTCGAACCACCAAACAGCGACATGGGGTCGATAGCTTTGCCTAGCACGTTTTCCATGATGAGTGAATTTGGATCAATTGCTCGGATCTCTACCCGCAGGAAGTTCGAAAAATGCAGAAAAATTTTGGGAAAGCTCCGATCTCTATAAGCAAAGATGTCGTGTGAATAATGATAAGAGATCTTAATATTTATAGACGCTATGCACTACGATTGAGATAACGAATCGACGCGACCATGGTAAAAAACCCCACTCTGATAAACGAAGTTCGAGCAGAAAATATGGAAAATCATCGATATTTATGAAGTTACAATTCATGAGTTACATAAAATAAATCAAGAAATATAAAGTTAAGTCGTTTACAAAATTGGGTTGCATGAGAAAATACAATTGATTCCTAACTGGAAAACCTCGAATCGCCCCCTCCGGCTTACTCAGCTTGATTGAAAGATCGACCGTCTCCCTTATCCGGGGCATTGCCCGTATTGACATCTTTGTCTTCTTCTCCGAACGCATTAGAACGATCGTCGCAGGAGTACTCGAGCACATCAGGGTTAGGCATCGGAATACCATACTCCTCGACTAAGGATGCAAAGCGATGTTCTTGCCAATTAGTATTCGCCTTGGGAAGGGAGGAAGTTTTATAAGCCTTCCCTTCAGCGTTTTTAAAAGGGTCCATATACTTGAAATATTCTTCCATGTCATTCGGAATTTTCTCGGCCGCGACCAACTGTTGAACCCCTTTATAAAAAATCGTCTGAAGAATTTCTCCCGTTTTTCTTTGAACTAAAGGATCTAAGACTGGAGATTCCAAGAATCCTCGTATGGCCGGAATCTCGGCTTCTTCCCGACCTTGGGCATATGCACGCTCGGAATCCCGTTTCGCCAAATCGAGTTCTATCTTTATTTTCTTTAGCTCCTCCTCAAGGACACTTCTCTCTTTAACGGACGCCAGCAAGTCCTCTTCTAATGAGGAAGAATGTTTCGTATTAGCTTTTTCGAGCTCTTTCTTCACTTGGGACAGCTCCCGCTGATTTTCTACTAACTGAGCTCGAAGAGTTTGGTTATCAACGAGAATCTGAGCACACGCGTCATGAGCATCCTGCGATTCCTGCTCCAATAAAGCTAAGCGATAGGTTTGGGTAGCAAATAAATCTCCGATCTGCGAAGTAGTTCAAACATATCAGCAAAGTGTCAAGGGCACAGAAGAAAGAAAGGAAAATCAAAGGTAAACGTTTACCTCGTGATACGTTCGGGAAAAGTCACTCAAAACCTCGAAGTCACTTTTAACGGTCTGAAGCAGGATGTCCCGCTTGAACCGACTAGCCAAATAAATTCTGATGGCTTTGTCGAACTCGTTCTCACCACCTGAATCCAGATCGGTTAAAATGCTACCATCTTCAGAATACCCAGCAGCCCTGCTACCCCGAAGATGCTCATCCATGAAATCCGCTACATCAGGTTCTGACCTGCCTTCTCGACTTGGAACGGGGCCGGAACTCACACCAAAGGGTTTTACCCTCCTAGAGGGTCCAGGACCTTCAGCATTTCTCTTGCGACTCAAAAGTTTCTCGTACTCCTGGACACCCAGAACTCGATTCCAGGAGTATTGACTATAACCAACTGATGAAAGGGCGGGAGTATCAGGGCAAAATAAGGCTCGGAGTGGCCCAGCAGAGGCAGAGTTCAAGGAACTCAAAGTACCGACACCTCTTGGTTCGGGAATCGTGAGTGGAATAATAACAGGATTTTCGCCCAAGTTACTTGTACCAGTTCTATTTCCGGAAGTATGAGACAATGGATCAAAATAAAAGGGTTTATCTTCAATTAATTCGGCAGCGGACACTCGAAATTTCTCAACAACCCGGCCTATAAGGATAAAATGGATCGGGACGAGCTTAAATAACAAATTTATTAGATAAACATAAAACCAAACAGAAGGTGAGAAGCATACCCAGAGAAAGAGAAGTAGGGTTCGGATCACTGGAGGTTGCCTGTACATCGGACAGAGGAAGGGGCCCTTCGGAGGACTGACCGGGATATTTAATCGCCGGGGCAGGATAATCGCAGTAGCTCAACCCCGCCAGTCGCAAAATGCCTTCTTGAACCAAGTATCTGGTCTGATAAGGGTTAGACTCCAATCGCCCCAGGAGTTCATCAGAAAGACGATGGCTAAGTTTTTCTTTTATTTTGCGAGAACCGTATGTCCAACTATTTGCGCCGTCCCATCGATAAGGTCTCGTTTTCGAACTACCCTCCGAAATAGGAACGTCAGGGCCCTTCACGAAAAAGAATCTCCTCTTCCAACCTAAAGCTTTCTTTGTTGATATTTTCGTAAGAAATGGCCGTTTAGACCTCGGACGAACGGACACAAAGCCTACATTCGAACCTTTGCAAGGATCCATTCGGAATATCTGCCAAAAGTTGCTAAAAGAAGCTTCCTCTCCTTTCGCCTCCATAAGAGCGCAAAACGCTATTATATATGCAACGGAGTGCGGGAGAAGCTGAGCCGGGGAAAGCGAAAAGAAATTCAAAATATTTCTGATAAGAGGAGCGAACGGGATACGCAAGCCACAGAAAAATTGTCCCTCATAAAAGGCTTGACATCCAGCGGGAGACTCAGTGGCACGTTCGGCGTAAGAAGGAACGACAATCGAAAAACCTTTGGGAAGAAATTTCCCATAATCCGCCTCAAGGCGAGCCCGATCTTTTTTCGAAAAACAACTGGAAGTTTTACTAGCAGGAAGTTCTGACTTACCCGAGGTGACGGCTTGTGAGGCTTGCGTATGTTCAAAAATCCTAACAAAAGCACCTTCGCCAATACTACGTTTGTCGACCTCTTTCTCTTCGAGATCCTCGCTCGGATCGTCGTCTTCGTCGTCTCGATGAAATTCCCCGTCTTCAAAGTCATCTACAAGCTTAAACAAGGGATCAGATTATTGGCTCTCCTCAACCTTCTTCTTGCCTCTCACGCTTATAGAGCTCGACATAATGAACTAAGAAGTATTTATACAGGAGAAAAATGCTATTTCAAGCTCAAACGCTTCGAGTTCAAGAAAGTTGTTATGTGAAAATATTTTTCAACGAAGTCAACATGTATATATACAGGGTTAAAAAGGTAAAATTGCAAAGAGGTCCCCGAGTAACCACGACGGTTGAACTTACCAAGGGTAAAAGCTTAGGGTCGTCCCTCTCAAAATTACCTTTTTGATCCTTCATTCCATAGAATTGCGGAATATGTCCTGGCAATCTATCCTTAAGATTCTCAGAAGCCCTCTTGGTTATAGATCGGAAATTCTGGAAAGCATTCATCAAGGGATCGAACAACGCAGCATGAAACCGAAAGGGGTATTACTATTTCAACATCCCCCGACGAGGACAATTTCAGAGCGCGCCAAAGTATGTTTCTTATATATGCACTCTTTTTCCCTTACTCGGTTTTTATCCCAATGGGTTTTTCCGAGTCAGGTTTTTAACGAGGCATATTCTGAAAACGTACTGAGCGGCTCGTCTCACCATAACATGGAACGTACTTTATACTTCTTCGAGCGCTTACTTCGCTTCACACTCGAGAAGTGGGGGAGTATTGATGAGGGGTAATTCGGATTCCCTGTTCTTTAGCCTCAACGCGATTCGAATAGCTATGAACCCTGTCGCCAGGGACCGAAAGACGAACCAAAGCATGAAAACGATTGTTTCGAGCTCACATGGTCGAAGGACACTGTTGGGCCGAGCCCAGGCCCAAGTCCTTAAAGTTGGCTATAAATACTCCATGCATTTATTACACTGGGGGGGCCAGAGAAAAACACTCCAAGCTTAAGTTCACAGCTCGGATTATTAGCATAGGCCTAATTGTACAGGTTTTGCCCTCTAGCTTGTACGGCATCCAATAATGCTCGAATAGGACTCATCCTACTTGTACTTTGTATTAAAACTCATTGAATATTAATACTATTGATCTTTCTCCATTATTTCGCATTCATTTATGTTCGATTAGCACACCACCCCATATAGTCCGATCACACGAAAACGCGTAAGATCATCATCCAACCGCATAATGGGTTCGAATGAATGTGATCAGACCCAATGATGCAAACGATAAAACGAACCAAAGCACTACCACTCGCACAACAATAAATCACAAATTTCTAATCATAGGCGCAGTTCAAAATTCACAAGCCAAGTAAAGTATACAAGCAACAGTCATAACTTATTCAATAAGTCGCTTCAAGCCGCACAAAGTAAACTTGTACAAGAACACTCGCCTGATTAATCGAGACGCTTGGGATAACAAGACGCAAATACTAGTTTAGAAACCTGTAATTAACCGTGGAAATAAACTCAGTAATTTGAACAATTAAAACCCAAAGATTCTTTATCAAATTAACATTCAAAACTTATTAAAGAACACACTACATTGAATTAACCCACATTCCACTAGGCCCGAACCCATATTCGCTTGGTTTCATCATCCGAAATAGTTGGCCTAAGTCCCGGCCCAATAAACTAAATTTTGCAACTCGGCCCAGCCCAAACTCGACCCAAACTCGGCCCAAACTCGGCCCGGCCCGAACTTAACTCGGCCCAAACTCAACCCGACCAGAAGCTCCAACCCATTCCTACCCAAACTCAGTCCAAAAACCTGCTCGAACTCAGCCCAATTCCTAAGTCCAAACGCGGTGCAATTGTAAACCCAAACTCAGCTAAACTCACCACCCAGTCAACTCAACCCAGTCCACTCAGCCTGTTTTTACTCTTCATCATCTCCTACGCTAGAATTTCAGCAAAAAATCAGTTTTCATCACCATTCTCAGCCTACCCTTCGTCTTCCCCGACATGCTCCGGACGTCCATCCTTTCCCTAAAACACGAACCCGAAACCCGTGTCCAAAATCAGCCCACTCCTTCAACTAAAATTAAATTCCCCTATTCATCATCTTCCCCACTTCTTCTCCATCCTATCATGGCCACCCCACCATCCCCACCTCACTAACTCTCCAAATTTCGCGACCTCTACTCCCTATTCGCACCCCGAGCCTCCATTCTCAACATCCGGTCCTAGTTGCATTTTCGAGCCTCAAACACCATCGTCAACCCAATATAATTCTCAATATGAACAATGAACGAAATAAAATCAATCATAGACTGCCTCGAGAAGTTATATGTGCTTACTTTCGCGAATGGAAGAAAAGAAATCCCGGAATTTGGAGCAGCGGCGGCAGTACATGTTTGAAAAAAGATGAGCTGTTCCTATTTAGTTTATTTAACTTATTAACCTATTTATTAGTTTTTAAATGGTTTATAAGTTTTGGCCCACTGAATGATTAACATATTACATACTAAGGGCCTTATTTAACAACTTAATTCGATCTAGTCCTATTAATAACTCAATTTTACCATAAACATATGACTGGCTAAAAGGCATGTTAAACATTAAACTTTAAAATAGAAGTCCTTTAAAATTAGAAGTTTACATAAAATAATTGTCTTAATTTCTTGAAATTACGTAATAGTCCCGAAATAGAGATTTTTGGGGTTTCACACAACATACTGAGAAAAAAAAAAGAGATAAGTGATTAAACCCTTGGGGAAAAAAACAAGGGATAACGATGGCACAAAGTATATTAATTAAATTCTCATGTGAGCATGAACTATATGATACCATTCAATTTTCAAATTATTAACTAATAAAATTAATAAATGAAATATATACATAGTAGAGAAAAAAAATATTGGACCGCCGATGCTTCTAGTTTCTTGATAACAATATTGTGTTATGTAAAACTTTCTTTAAACTCCCATCTAGAATTTTGGTTTTGAAAAATTCTCATCAAAAGTTTTCATTTTATAAATTTTCTATTAGATTTCCTTCAAGATACCCCTTAATTAATTATTTTGTCAAAAATTAAGAGAGTATGTGCTTTACATTCCTATAACTAGATTATCTTCATATTTTACTAAGATAATCTCAAAACCTCCATGTAATGGAAATTCGGATGAAATTGATGAACGCTAGTGATGTTGGTGAAAAAATCAAGTTTGTTTATGTCAATGGAGAAGTTAGTGAACTTAATTTCATCTTCTATATTCAAATCTTCCACTACTAGAAAGTGGGGCTTTTGCAACGGAAAATTTGCGACATATGGCATTTGTCGCAATTTCTAATTGATTTGTGATGGAGTTGCAACGAAATTTCTCAGAGTTACAATATTTTTTTTACGACTAGATCTCCAATAATACAATGGCTAAAATTTGCGACAGATAATTGAGTTCGTTGCAAGTTTGTCGCAATACTTTGGCGCCACTTATTAATTTTTGGCACCAAAATTAGCGACACTAAAATTTGACACGATTTCTTTATGAATTTTACGTATATATAACTTGCAACACCAAAATCGATCGCAAAAAATGTTACATATTTTTTTTATCCACAAACGTATTTCCTTCAAAAACAAGATTTAATTTATATTAACTTAATTGAGCATAATATTGAAAAGTTAAATAAAAAACTATTAATATGTAATTTTTATTTACTTAAACGAGTCATATATCAAAATTCTTTATATCAATTATGATTTACTTTACTACTTATTACATATGAGTAATTAAAATATATCTAAAGAATAAATTTTCAGAAATCATTAGAAAATAATATATATATATATATATATATATATATATATATATATATATATATATATATATATATATATATTTATTTATATATATATATATATATATAATTACATGCAAGGTAACAAATTCATATATCCCTTATAATGAAAACTGATATTGTATGAACTTGTGATTCAGTCATATCAATCCAACTGGTTTCTCGATGTATTTTTTTTATCTATTATTGAATGAACCAAATAATATCTTATGATCTTAATTTGGAATAAATTTTACCAAATCTAATGTCTAAATAGACCATCATTTTATATTTGATTACAATAATTTAAAGCCATCATTTTACTTAAAAAAATAAATTGAGTATATCAGTCATAAATTTGCCTTTATTACATAACATCAGATTAATAAAAGTTACCCATGAAATTAACTTGCAATATACAACGTATGTGCAGTTTTCTAATAATAACAAAAGCAGAAGTAAAGGTTGCAAACCTCAATGGAAACTTGCTCTTTTTGTCTATGAATTGCAAGACTCATTCAAAAAATTTCATTGTAAATAAAATGATAAATACAATAATAATAGGTGATGAAAATATAAGAGCTCGGTGGTGTGCCGCCAGAGGACGAGTCGGAGATAACCAGTCGAAAACTCATGAGGTTTCTTATCCGAAGACTCGACTTCGATGGACACCCGAACTTCATGATCAATTTGTTAGGGCTGTCAATGAGCTTGGTGGACCATATAGGTTTCTAAAAGCACAACATGGAGACCAAGCACATCTTTGAATGTAAATTTCTTCAGAATCTATTTCATAACTTGTTAATTACAATGCCATATTCATGAATAAGGAAACAACATATTAATGCTGCTCTTTTCTGGTCATGACACATCTAGTCAGAGGGGTGGATCGAGGACGGAAAGGTTAAGAGGGCCTAACTATATCGCTGATTTTTCAGAACGATAAAATATTTAATGCCTACAAATATTAAATTTAAATTTAAATTATAAAAATTATATTGAGGCTTAAATATTTTAACATTCCTTTTGTATTTTTGATGCATTAACTATAGTTGATTTTCTCACAACAGACGGAGAAAAAAAATTATCTAGTATATATAATGTGTTCAAAAGGTTAACTTCTTTGAGTAATATGTTTAATCATAATAAATTGTAGCACATGTGCAGATAATTATGAGAAAAGTGATATTACCATTTAAATTATTGTTCTAAAGTAATAGACGCAACAATATATACAATTATAAACAAACATTTAAACGAGACAAGTGATTAAACCCTTGGGAAAAAAAAACAAGGGATAACGATGGCACAAAGTATATTAATTAAATTCTCATGTGAGGATGAACTATATGATACCATTCACTTTTCAAATTATTACCTAATAAAATTAATAAATGAAATATATACATAGTAGAGAAGAAAAATATTGGACCGCCCATGCTTCTAGTGTCTTGATAACAATATTGTGTTATGTAAAACTTTCTTTAAACTCCCATCTAGAATTTTGGTTTTGTAAAATTCTCATCAAAAGTTTTCATTTTATAAATTTTCTATTAGATTTCCTTCAAGATACCTCTTAAGTAATTATTTTGTCAAAAATTAAGAGAGTATGTTCTTTACATTCCTATAACTCGATTATCTTCATATTTTAATAAGATAATCTCAAAACCTCCGTGTAATGGAAATTCGGATGAAATTGATGAACGCTAGTGAAGTTGCTGAAAAAATCAAGTTTGTTTATGTCAATGGAGAAGTTAGTGAACTTAATTTCATCTTCTATATTCAAATCTTCCACTACTAGAAAGTGGGGCTTTTGCAACGGAAAATTTGCGACATATGGCATTTGTCGCAATATCTAATTGATTTGTGACGGAGTTGCAACGAAATTTCTCAGAGTTACAATATTTTTTTTACGACTAGATCTCCAATAATACAATGGCTAAAATTTGCGAGAGATAATTGAGTTCGTTGCAAGTTTGTCGCAATACTTTGGCGCCACTTGTTAATTTTTTGGCACAAAAATTAGCGACACTAAAATTTGACACGATTTCTTTATAAATTTTACATATATATTACTTGCAACACCATAATCGATAGCAAAAAATGTTATATATTTTTTTATCCACAAACGTATTTCCTTCAAAAACAAGATTTAATTTATATTAACTTAATTGAGCATAATATTGAAAAGTTAAATAAAAAACTATTAATATGTAATTTTTATTTACTTAAACGAGTCATATATCAAAATTCTTTATATCAATTATGATTTACTTTACTACTTATTACATATGAGTAATTAAAATATATCTAAAGAATAAATTTTCAGAAATCATTAGAAAATAATATATATATATATATATATATATATATATATATATATATATATATATATAATTACATGCAAGGTAACAAATTCATATATCCCTTATAATGAAAACTGATATTGTATGAACTTGTGATTCAGTCATATCAATCCAACTGGTTTCTCGATGTATTTTTTATATCTATTATTGAATGAACCAAATAATATCTTATGATCTTAATTTGGAATAAATTTTACCAAATCTAATGTCTAAATAGACCATCATTTTATATTTGATTACAATAATTTAAAGCCATCATTTTACTTAAAAAAATAAATTGAGTATATCAGTCATAAATTTGCCTTTATGACATAACATCTGATTAATAAAAGTTACCCATGAAATTAACTTGCAATATACAACATATGTGCAGTTTTCTAATAATAACAAAAACAGAAGTAAAGGTTGCAAACCTCAATGGAAACTTGCTCTTTTTGTCTATGAATTGCAAGACTCATTCAAAAATTTTCATTGTAAATAAAATGATAAATACAATAATAATGGGTTATGAAAATATAAGAGCTCGGTGGTGTGCCGCCAGAGGACGAGTCGGAGATAACCAGTCGAAAACTCATGAGGTTTCTTATCCGAAGACTCGACTTCGATGGACACCCGAACTTCGTGATCAATTTGTTCGGGCTGTCAATGAACTTGGTGGACCATATAGGTTTCTAAAAGCACAACATGGAGACCAAGCACATCTTTGAATGTAAATTTCTTCAGAATCTATTTCATAACTTGTTAATTACAATGCCATATTCATGAATAAGGAAACAACATATTAATGCTGCTCTTTTCTGGTCATGACACATCTAGTCAGAGGGGTGGATCGAGGACGGAAAGGTTAAGGGGGCCTAACTATATCGCTGATTTTTCAGAACGATAAAATATTTAATGCCTACAAATATTAAATTAAAATTTAAATTATAAAAATTATATTGAGGCTTAAATATTTTAACATTCCTTTTGTATTTTTGATGCATTAACTATAGTTGATTTTCTCACAACAGACTGAGAAAAAAAAATTATCTAGTATATATAATGTGTTCAAAAGGTTAACTTCTTTGAGTAATATGTTTAATCATAATAAATTGTAGCACATGTGCAGATAATTATGAGAAAAGTGATATTACCATTTAAATTATTGTTCTAAAGTAATAGACGCAACAATAAATACAATTATAAACAAACATTTAAACGAGACAAGTGATTAAACCCTTGGGAAAAAAAACAAGGGATAACGATGGCACAAAGTATATTAATTAAATTCTCATGTGAGGATGAACTATATGATACCCTTCACTTTTCAAATTATTACCTAATAAAATTAATAAATGAAATATATACATAGTAGAGAAGAAAAATATTGGACCGCCCATGCTTCTAGTGTCTTGATAACAATATTGTGTTATGTAAAACTTTCTTTAAACTCCCATCTAGAATTTTGGTTTTGTAAAATTCTCATCAAAAGTTTTCATTTTATAAATTTTCTATTAGATTTCCTTCAAGATACCCCTTAATTAATTATTTTGTAAAAAATTAAGAGAGTATGTGCTTTACATTCCTATAACTCAATTATATTCATATTTTACTAAGATAATCTCAAAACCTCCGTGTAATGGAAATTCGAATGAAATTGATGAACGCTAGTAAAGTTGGTGAAAAAATCAAGCTTGTTTATGTCAATGGAGAAGTTAGTGAACTTAATTTCATCTTCTTTATTCAAATCTTCTACTACTAGAAAGTTGGGCTTTTGCAACGTAAAATTTGCGACATATGGCATTTGTCGCAATTGCTAATTGATTTGTGACGGAGTTGCAACGAAATTTCTCAGAGTTACAATATTTTTTTTACGACTAGATCTCCAATAATACAATGGCTAAAATTTGCGAGAGATAATTGAGTTCGTTGCAAGTTTGTCGCAATACTTTGGCGCCACTTGTTAATTTTTTGGCACAAAAATTAGCGACACTAAAATTTGACACGATTTCTTTATAAATTTTACATATATATTACTTGCAACACCATAATCGATAGCAAAAAATGTTACATATTTTTTTTATCCACACACGTATTTCCTTCAAAAACAAGATTTAATTTATATTAACTTAATTGAGTATAATATTGAAAAGTTAAATAAAAAACTATTAATATGTAATTTTTATTTACTTAAACGAGTCATATATCAAAATTCTTTATATCAATTATGATTTACTTTACTACTTATTACATATGAGTAATTAAAATATATCTAAAGAATAAATTTTCAGAAATCATTAGAAAATAATATATATTTATATATATATATATATATATATATATATATATATATATATATATATATAATTACATGCAAGGTAACAATTTCATATATCCCTTATAATGAAAACTGATATTGTATGAACTTGTGATTCAGTCATATCAATCCAACTGGTTTCTCGATATATTTTTTTTATCTATTATTGAATGAACCAAATAATATCTTATGATCTTAATTTGGAATTAATTTTACCAAATCTAATGTCTAAATAGACCATCATTTTATATTTGATTACAATAATTTAAAGCCATCATTTTACTTAAAAAAATAAATTGAGTATATCAGTCATAAATTTGCCTTTATGACATAACATCCGATTAATAAAAGTTACCCATGAAATTAACTTGCAATATACAACATATGTGCAGTTTTCTAATAATAACAAAAGCAGAAGTAAAGGTTGCAAACCTCAATGGAAACTTGCTCTTTTTGTCTATGAATTGCAAGACTCATTCAAAAAATTTCATTGTAAATAAAATGATAAATACAATAATAATGGGTGATGAAAATATAAGAGCTCGGTGGTGTGCCGCCAGAGGACGAGTCGGAGATAACCAGTCGAAAACTCATGAGGTTTCTTATCCGAAGACTCGACTTCGATGGACACCCGAACTTCATGATCAATTTGTTAGGGATGTCAATGAGCTTGGTGGACCATATAGGTTTCTAAAAGCACAACATGGAGACCAAGCACATCTTTGAATGTAAATTTCTTCAGAATCTATTTCATAACTTGTTAATTACAACGCCATATTCATGAATAAGGAAACAACATATTAATGCTGCTCTTTTCTGGTCATGACACATCTAGTCAGAGGGGTGGATCGAGGACGGAAAGGTTAAGGGGGCCTAACTATATCGCTGATTTTTCAGAACGATAAAATATTTAATGCCTACAAATATTAAATTAAAATTAAAATTATAAAAATTATATTGAGGCTTAAATATTTTAACATTCCTTTTGTATTTTTTATGCATGAACTATAGTTGATTTTCTCACAACAGACTGAGAAAAAAAAATTATCTAGTATATATAATGTGTTCAAAAGGTTAACTTCTTTGAGTAATATCTTTAATCATAGTAAATTGTAGCACATGTGCAGATAATTATGAGAAAAGTGATATTACCATTTAAATTATTGTTCTAAAGTAATATACGCAACAATAAATACAATTATAAACAAACATTTAAACGAGACAAGTGATTAAACCCTTGGGAAAAAAAAATACAAGGGATAACGATGACACAAAGTATATTAATTAAATTCTCATGTGAAGATGAACTATATAATACCATTCACTTTTCAAATTATTACCTAATAAAATTAATAAATGAAATATATACATAGTAGAGAAGAAAAATATTGGACCGCCCATGCTTCTAGTGTCTTGATAACAATATTGTGTTATGTAAAACTTTCTTTAAACTCCCATCTAGAATTTTGGTTTTGTAAAATTCTCATCAAAAATTTTCATTTTATAAATTTTCTATTAGATTTCCTTCAAGATACCCCTTAATTAATTATTTTGTAAAAAATTAAGAGAGTATGTGCTTTACATTCCTATAACTCAATTATATTCATATTTTACTAAGATAATCTCAAAACCTCCGTGTAATGGAAATTCGGATGAAATTCATGAACGCTAGTAAAGTTGGTGAAAAAATCAAGCTTGTTTATGTCAATGGAGAAGTTCGTGAACTTAATTTCATCTTCTTTATTCAAATCTTCCACTACTAGAAAGTGGGGCTTTTGCAACGTAAAATTTGCGACATATGGCATTTGTCGCAATTTCTAATTGATTTGTGACGGAGTTGCAACGAAATTTCTCAGAGTTACAATATTTTTTTTACGACTAGATCTCCAATAATACAATGGCTAAAATTTGCGAGAGATAATTGAGTTCGTTGCAAGTTTGTCGCAATACTTTGGCGCCACTTGTTAATTTTTGGCACAAAAATTAGCGACACTAAAATTTGACACGATTTCTTTATAAATTTTACATATATATTACTTGCAACACCAAAATCGATAGCAAAAAATGTTACATATTTTTTTATCCACAAACGTATTTCCTTCAAAAACTAGATTTAATTTATATTAACTTAATTGAGCATAATATTGAAAAGTTAAATAAAAAACTATCAATATGTAATTTTTATTTACTTAAACGAGTCATATATCAAAATTCTTTATATCAATTATGATTTACTTTACTACTTATTACATATGAGTAATTAAAATATATCTAAAGAATAAATTTTCAGAAATCATTAGAAAATAATATATATATATATATATATATATATATATATATATATATATATATATATATATATAATTACATGCAAGGTAACAAATTCATATATCCCTTATAATGAAAACTGATATTGTATGAACTTGTGGTTCAGTCATATCAAGCCAACTGGTTTCTAGAACTATTTTTTTTTTATCTATTATTGAATGAACCAAATAATATCCTATGATCTTAATTTGGAATAAATTTTACCAAATCTAATGACTAAATAGACCATCATTTTATATTTGATTACAATAATTTAAAGCCATCATTTTACTTAAAAAAATAAATTGAGTATATCAGTCATAAATTTGCTTTTATGACATAACATCTGATTAATAAAAGTTACCCATGAAATTAACTTGCAATATACAACATATGTTCAGTTTTCTAATAATAACAAAAGCAGAAATAAAGGATGCAAACCTCAATGGAAACTTGCTCTTTTTGTCTATGAATTGCAAGACTCCTTCAAAATTTTTGATTGTAATTAAAATGATAAATACAATAATAATGGGTGATGAAAATATAAGAGCTCGGTGGTGTGCCGCCAGAGGACGAGTCAGAGATAACCAGTCGAAAACTCATGAGGTTTCTTATCCGAAGACTCGACTTCGACGGACACCCGAACTTCATGATCAATTTGTTAGGGCTGTCAATGAGCTTGGTGGACCATATAGGTTTCTAAAAGCACAACATGGAGACCAAACACATCTATGACTGTAAATTTCTTCAGAATCTATTTCATTACTTGTTAATTACAATGCCATATTCATGAATGAGGAAACAACATATTAATGCTGCTCTTTGCTGGTCATGACACATCTAGTCAGAGGGGTGGATCCAGGACGGAAAGGTTAAGGGTGCCTAACTATATTGCTGATTTTTCAGAACGATAAAATATTTAATGCCTACAAATATTAAATTAAAATTTAAATTATAAAAATTATTTTGAGGCTTAAAAGGTTAACTTCTTTGAGTAATATGTTTAATCATAATAAATTGTAGCACATGTGCAGATAATTATGAGAAAAGTGATATTACCATTTAAATTATTTTTCTAAAGTAATAGACGCAACAATAAATACAATTAGAAACAAACATTTAAACGAGACAAGTGATTAAACCCTTGGAAAAAAAAAACAAGGGATAACGATGGCACAAAGTATATTAATTAAATTCTCATGTGAGCATGAACTATATGATACCATTCAATTTTCAAATTATTACCTAATAAAATTAATAAATGAAATATATACATAGTAGAGAAGAAAAATATTGGATAACAATATTGTGTTATGTAAAACTTTCTTTAAACTCCCATCTAGAATTTTTGTTTTGTAAAATTCTCATCAAAAGTTTTCATTTTATAAATTTTCTATTAGATTTCCTTCAAGATACCCCTTAATTAATTATTTTGTCAAAAATTAAGAGAGTATGTGCTTTACATTCCTATAACTCAGTTAGCTTCATATTTTACTAAGATAATCTCAAAACCTCCGTGTAATGGAAATTCGGATGAAATTGATGAACGCTAGTAAAGTTGGTGAAAAAATCAATTTTGTTTATGTCAATGGAGAAGTTAGTGAACTTAATTTCATCTCCTATATTCAAATCTTCCACTACTAGAAAGTGGGGCTTTTGCAACGGAAAATTTGCGACATATGGCATTTGTCGCAATTTCTAATTGATTTGTGACGGAGTTGAAACGAAATTTCTCAGAGTTACAATATTTTTTTTACGACTAGATCTCCAATAATACAATGGCTAAAATTTGTGACAGATAATTGAGTTCGTTGCAAGTTTGTCGCAATACTTTGGCGCCACTTGTTAAATTTTGGTACCAAAACTAGCGACACTAAAATTTGACACGATTTCTTTATAAATTTTACATATATATAACTTGCAACACCAAAATCGATCGCAAAAAATGTTACATATTTTTTTTATCCACAAACGTAATTCCTTCAAAAACAAGATTTAATTTATATTAACTTAATTGAGCATAATATTGAAAAGTTAAATAAAAAACTATTAATATGTAATTTTTATTTACTTAAACGAGTCAAATATCAAAATTCTTTATATCAATTATGATTTACTTTACTACTTATTACATATGAGTAATTAAAATATATCTAAAGAATAAATTTTCAGAAATCATTAGAAAATAATATATATATATATATATATATATATATATATATACATGCAAGGTAACAAATTCATATATCCCTTATAATGAAAACTGATATTGTATGAACTTGTGATTCAGTCATATCAACCCAACTGGTTACTCGAAGTATTTTTTTTTATCTATTATTGAATGAACCAAATAATATCTTACGATCTTAATTTGGAATAAATTTTACCAAATCTAATGACTAAATAGACCATCATTTTATATTTGATTACAATAATTTAAAGCCATCATTTTACTTAAAAAAATAAATTTAGTATATCAGTCATAAATTTTCTTTTATGACATAACATCTGATTAATAAAAGTTACCCATGAAATTAACTTGCAATATACAACATATGTGCAGTTTTCTAATAATAACAAAAACAAAAGTAAAGGTTGCAAACCTCAATGGAAACTTTCTCTTTTTGTCTATGAATTGCAAGACTCATTCAAAAAATTTCATTGTAATTAAAATGATAAATACAATAATAATGGGTGATGAAAATATAAGAGCTCGGTGGTGTGCCGCCAGAGGACGAGTCGGAGATAACCAGTCGAAAACTCATGAGGTTTCTTATCCGAAGACTCGACTTCGATGGACACCCGAACTTCATGATCAATTTTTTAGGGCTGTCAATGAGCTTGGTGGACCATATAGGTTTCTAAAAGCACAACATGGAGACCAAGCACATCTTTGAATGTAAATTTCTTCAGAATCTATTTCATAACTTGTTAATTACAACGCCATATTCATGAATAAGGAAACAACATATTAATGCTGCTCTTTTCTGGTCATGACACATCTAGTCAGAGGGGTGGATCGAGGACGGAAAGGTTAAGGGGGCCTAACTATATCGCTGATTTTTCAGAACCATAAAATATTTAATGCCTACAAATATTAAATTAAAATTAAAATTATAAAAATTATATTGAGGCTTAAATATTTTAACATTCCTTTTGTATTTTTTATGCATGAACTATAGTTGATTTTCTCACAACAGACTGAGAAAAAAAAATTATCTAGTATATATAATGTGTTCAAAAGGTTAACTTCTTTGAGTAATATTTTTAATCATAGTAAATTGTAGCACATGTGCAGATAATTATGAGAAAAGTGATATTACCATTTAAATTATTGTTCTAAAGTAATATACGCAACAATAAATACAATTATAAACAAACATTTAAACGAGACAAGTGATTAAACCCTTGGGAAAAAAAAAACAAGGGATAACGATGGCACAAAGTATATTAATTAAATTCTCATGTGAAGATGAACTATATAATACCATTCACTTTTCAAATTATTACCTAATAAAATTAATAAATGAAATATATACATAGTAGAGAAGAAAAATATTGGACCGCCCATGCTTCTAGTGTCTTGATAACAATATTGTGTTATGTAAAACTTTCTTTAAACTCCCATCTAGAATTTTGGTTTTGTAAAATTCTCATCAAAAATTTTCATTTTATAAATTTTCTATTAGATTTCCTTCAAGATACCCCTTAATTAATTATTTTGTAAAAAATTAAGAGAGTATGTGCTTTACATTCCTATAACTCAATTATATTCATATTTTACTAAGATAATCTCAAAACCTCCGTGTAATGGAAATTCGGATGAAATTCATGAACGCTAGTAAAGTTGGTGAAAAAATCAAGCTTGTTTATGTCAATGGAGAAGTTCGTGAACTTAATTTCATCTTCTTTATTCAAATCTTCCACTACTAGAAAATGGGGCTTTTGCAACGTAAAATTTGCGACATATGGCCTTTGTCGCAATTTCTAATTGATTTGTGACGGAGTTGCAACGAAATTTCTCAGAGTTACAATATTTTTTTTACGACTAGATCTCCAATAATACAATGGCTAAAATTTGCGAGAGATAATTGAGTTCGTTGCAAGTTTGTCGCAATACTTTGGCGCCACTTGTTAATTTTTGGCACAAAAATTAGCGACACTAAAATTTGACACGATTTCTTTATAAATTTTACATATATATTACTTGCAACACCAAAATCGATAGCAAAAAATGTTACATATTTTTTTATCCACAAACGTATTTCCTTCAAAAACTAGATTTAATTTATATTAACTTAATTGAGCATAATATTGAAAAGTTAAATAAAAAACTATCAATATGTAATTTTTATTTACTTAAACGAGTCATATATCAAAATTCTTTATATCAATTATGATTTACTTTACTACTTATTACATATGAGTAATTAAAATATATCTAAAGAATAAATTTTCAGAAATCATTAGAAAATAATATATATATATATATATATATATATATATATAATTACATGCAAGGTAACAAATTCATATATCCCTTATAATGAAAACTGATATTGTATGAACTTGTGGTTCAGTCATATCAAGCCAACTGGTTTCTAGAACTATTTTTTTTTTATCTATTATTGAATGAACCAAATAATATCCTATGATCTTAATTTGGAATAAATTTTACCAAATCTAATGACTAAATAGACCATCATTTTATATTTGATTACAATAATTTAAAGCCATCATTTTACTTAAAAAAATAAATTGAGTATATCAGTCATAAATTTGCTTTTATGACATAACATCTGATTAATAAAAGTTACCCATGAAATTAACTTGCAATATACAACATATGTTCAGTTTTCTAATAATAACAAAAGCAGAAATAAAGGATGCAAACCTCAATGGAAACTTGCTCTTTTTGTCTATGAATTGCAAGACTCCTTCAAAATTTTTGATTGTAATTAAAATGATAAATACAATAATAATGGGTGATGAAAATATAAGAGCTCGGTGGTGTGCCGCCAGAGGACGAGTCAGAGATAACCAGTCGAAAACTCATGAGGTTTCTTATCCGAAGACTCGACTTCGACGGACACCCGAACTTCATGATCAATTTGTTAGGGCTGTCAATGAGCTTGGTGGACCATATAGGTTTCTAAAAGCACAACATGGAGACCAAACACATCTATGACTGTAAATTTCTTCAGAATCTATTTCATTACTTGTTAATTACAATGCCATATTCATGAATGAGGAAACAACATATTAATGCTGCTCTTTGCTGGTCATGACACATCTAGTCAGAGGGGTGGATCCAGGACGGAAAGGTTAAGGGTGCCTAACTATATTGCTGATTTTTCAGAACGATAAAATATTTAATGCCTACAAATATTAAATTAAAATTTAAATTATAAAAATTATTTTGAGGCTTAAAAGGTTAACTTCTTTGAGTAATATGTTTAATCATAATAAATTGTAGCACATGTGCAGATAATTATGAGAAAAGTGATATTACCATTTAAATTATTTTTCTAAAGTAATAGACGCAACAATAAATACAATTAGAAACAAACATTTAAACGAGACAAGTGATTAAACCCTTGGAAAAAAAAACAAGGGATAACGATGGCACAAAGTATATTAATTAAATTCTCATGTGAGCATGAACTATATGATACCATTCAATTTTCAAATTATTACCTAATAAAATTAATAAATGAAATATATACATAGTAGAGAAGAAAAATATTGGATAACAATATTGTGTTATGTAAAACTTTCTTTAAACTCCCATCTAGAATTTTTGTTTTGTAAAATTCTCATCAAAAGTTTTCATTTTATAAATTTTCTATTAGATTTCCTTCAAGATACCCCTTAATTAATTATTTTGTCAAAAATTAAGAGAGTATGTGCTTTACATTCCTATAACTCAATTAGCTTCATATTTTACTAAGATAATCTCAAAACCTCCGTGTAATGGAAATTCGGATGAAATTGATGAACGCTAGTAAAGTTGGTGAAAAAATCAATTTTGTTTATGTCAATGGAGAAGTTAGTGAACTTAATTTCATCTCCTATATTCAAATCTTCCACTACTAGAAAGTGGGGCTTTTGCAACGGAAAATTTGCGACATATGGCATTTGTCGCAATTTCTAATTGATTTGTGACGGAGTTGAAACGAAATTTCTCAGAGTTACAATATTTTTTTTACGACTAGATCTCCAATAATACAATGGCTAAAATTTGTGACAGATAATTGAGTTCGTTGCAAGTTTGTCGCAATACTTTGGCGCCACTTGTTAAATTTTGGCACCAAAACTAGCGACACTAAAATTTGACACGATTTCTTTATAAATTTTACATATATATAACTTGCAACACCAAAATCGATCGCAAAAAATGTTACATATTTTTTTTTATCCACAAACGTAATTCCTTCAAAAACAAGATTTAATTTATATTAACTTAATTGAGCATAATATTGAAAAGTTAAATAAAAAACTATTAATATGTAATTTTTATTTACTTAAACGAGTCAAATATCAAAATTCTTTATATCAATTATGATTTACTTTACTACTTATTACATATGACTAATTAAAATATATCTAAAGAATAAATTTTCAGAAATCATTAGAAAATAATATATATATATATATATATATATATATATATATATATATATATATATATATATATATATATACATGCAAGGTAACAAATTCATATATCCCTTATAATGAAAACTGATATTGTATGAACTTGTGATTCAGTCATATCAACCCAACTGGTTACTCGAAGTATTTTTTTTTATCTATTATTGAATGAACCAAATAATATCTTACGATCTTAATTTGGAATAAATTTTACCAAATCTAATGACTAAATAGACCATCATTTTATATTTGATTACAATAATTTAAAGCCATCATTTTACTTAAAAAAATAAATTTAGTATATCAGTCATAAATTTTCTTTTATGACATAACATCTGATTAATAAAAGTTACCCATGAAATTAACTTGCAATATACAACATATGTGCAGTTTTCTAATAATAACAAAAACAAAAGTAAAGGTTGCAAACCTCAATGGAAACTTTCTCTTTTTGTCTATGAATTGCAAGACTCATTCAAAAAATTTCATTGTAATTAAAATGATAAATACAATAATAATGGGTGATGAAAATATAAGAGCTCGGTGGTGTGCCGCCAGAGGACGAGTCGGAGATAACCAGTCGAAAACTCATGAGGTTTCTTATCCGAAGACTCGACTTCGATGGACACCCGAACTTCATGATCAATTTTTTAGGGCTGTCAATGAGCTTGGTGGACCATATAGGTTTCTAAAAGCACAACATGGAGACCAAGCACATCTTTGAATGTAAATTTCTTCAGAATCTATTTCATAACTTGTTAATTACAACGCCATATTCATGAATAAGGAAACAACATATTAATGCTGCTCTTTTCTGGTCATGACACATCTAGTCAGAGGGGTGGATCGAGGACGGAAAGGTTAAGGGGGCCTAACTATATCGCTGATTTTTCAGAACCATAAAATATTTAATGCCTACAAATATTAAATTAAAATTAAAATTATAAAAATTATATTGAGGCTTAAATATTTTAACATTCCTTTTGTATTTTTTATGCATGAACTATAGTTGATTTTCTCACAACAGACTGAGAAAAAAAAATTATCTAGTATATATAATGTGTTCAAAAGGTTAACTTCTTTGAGTAATATTTTTAATCATAGTAAATTGTAGCACATGTGCAGATAATTATGAGAAAAGTGATATTACCATTTAAATTATTGTTCTAAAGTAATATACGCAACAATAAATACAATTATAAACAAACATTTAAACGAGACAAGTGATTAAACCCTTGGGAAAAAAAAAACAAGGGATAACGATGGCACAAAGTATATTAATTAAATTCTCATGTGAAGATGAACTATATAATACCATTCACTTTTCAAATTATTACCTAATAAAATTAATAAATGAAATATATACATAGTAGAGAAGAAAAATATTGGACCGCCCATGCTTCTAGTGTCTTGATAACAATATTGTGTTATGTAAAACTTTCTTTAAACTCCCATCTAGAATTTTGGTTTTGTAAAATTCTCATCAAAAATTTTCATTTTATAAATTTTCTATTAGATTTCCTTCAAGATACCCCTTAATTAATTATTTTGTAAAAAATTAAGAGAGTATGTGCTTTACATTCCTATAACTCAATTATATTCATATTTTACTAAGATAATCTCAAAACCTCCGTGTAATGGAAATTCGGATGAAATTCATGAACGCTAGTAAAGTTGGTGAAAAAATCAAGCTTGTTTATGTCAATGGAGAAGTTCGTGAACTTAATTTCATCTTCTTTATTCAAATCTTCCACTACTAGAAAGTGGGGCTTTTGCAACGTAAAATTTGCGACATATGGCCTTTGTCGCAATTTCTAATTGATTTGTGACGGAGTTGCAACGAAATTTCTCAGAGTTACAATATTTTTTTTACGACTAGATCTCCAATAATACAATGGCTAAAATTTGCGAGAGATAATTGAGTTCGTTGCAAGTTTGTCGCAATACTTTGGCGCCACTTGTTAATTTTTGGCACAAAAATTAGCGACACTAAAATTTGACACGATTTCTTTATAAATTTTACATATATATTACTTGCAACACCAAAATCGATAGCAAAAAATGTTACATATTTTTTTATCCACAAACGTATTTCCTTCAAAAACTAGATTTAATTTATATTAACTTAATTGAGCATAATATTGAAAAGTTAAATAAAAAACTATCAATATGTAATTTTTATTTACTTAAACGAGTCATATATCAAAATTCTTTATATCAATTATGATTTACTTTACTACTTATTACATATGAGTAATTAAAATATATCTAAAGAATAAATTTTCAGAAATCATTAGAAAATAATATATATATATATATATATATATATATATATATATATATAATTACATGCAAGGTAACAAATTCATATATCCCTTATAATGAAAACTGATATTGTATGAACTTGTGGTTCAGTCATATCAAGCCAACTGGTTTCTAGAACTATTTTTTTTTTATCTATTATTGAATGAACCAAATAATATCCTATGATCTTAATTTGGAATAAATTTTACCAAATCTAATGACTAAATAGACCATCATTTTATATTTGATTACAATAATTTAAAGCCATCATTTTACTTAAAAAAATAAATTGAGTATATCAGTCATAAATTTGCTTTTATGACATAACATCTGATTAATAAAAGTTACCCATGAAATTAACTTGCAATATACAACATATGTTCAGTTTTCTAATAATAACAAAAGCAGAAATAAAGGATGCAAACCTCAATGGAAACTTGCTCTTTTTGTCTATGAATTGCAAGACTCCTTCAAAATTTTTGATTGTAATTAAAATGATAAATACAATAATAATGGGTGATGAAAATATAAGAGCTCAGTGGTGTGCCGCCAGAGGACGAGTCAGAGATAACCAGTCGAAAACTCATGAGGTTTCTTATCCGAAGACTCGACTTCGACGGACACCCGAACTTCATGATCAATTTGTTAGGGCTGTCAATGAGCTTGGTGGACCACATAGGTTTCTAAAAGCACAACATGGAGACCAAACACATCTATGACTGTAAATTTCTTCAGAATCTATTTCATTACTTGTTAATTACAATGCCATATTCATGAATGAGGAAACAACATATTAATGCTGCTCTTTGCTGGTCATGACACATCTAGTCAGAGGGGTGGATCCAGGACGGAAAGGTTAAGGGTGCCTAACTATATTGCTGATTTTTCAGAACGATAAAATATTTAATGCCTACAAATATTAAATTAAAATTTAAATTATAAAAATTATTTTGAGGCTTAAAAGGTTAACTTCTTTGAGTAATATGTTTAATCATAATAAATTGTAGCACATGTGCAGATAATTATGAGAAAAGTGATATTACCATTTAAATTATTTTTCTAAAGTAATAGACGCAACAATAAATACAATTAGAAACAAACATTTAAACGAGACAAGTGATTAAACCCTTGGAAAAATAAAACAAGGGATAACGATGGCACAAAGTATATTAATTAAATTCTCATGTGAGCATGAACTATATGATACCATTCAATTTTCAAATTATTACCTAATAAAATTAATAAATGAAATATATACATAGTAGAGAAGAAAAATATTGGATAACAATATTGTGTTATGTAAAACTTTCTTTAAACTCCCATCTAGAATTTTTGTTTTGTAAAATTCTCATCAAAAGTTTTCATTTTATAAATTTTCTATTAGATTTCCTTCAAGATACCCCTTAATTAATTATTTTGTCAAAAATTAAGAGAGTATGTGCTTTACATTCCTATAACTCAATTAGCTTCATATTTTACTAAGATAATCTCAAAACCTCCGTGTAATGGAAATTCGGATGAAATTGATGAACGCTAGTAAAGTTGGTGAAAAAATCAATTTTGTTTATGTCAATGGAGAAGTTAGTGAACTTAATTTCATCTCCTATATTCAAATCTTCCACTACTAGAAAGTGGGGCTTTTGCAACGGAAAATTTGCGACATATGGCATTTGTCGCAATTTCTAATTGATTTGTGACGGAGTTGAAACGAAATTTCTCAGAGTTACAATATTTTTTTTACGACTAGATCTCCAATAATACAATGGCTAAAATTTGTGACAGATAATTGAGTTCGTTGCAAGTTTGTCGCAATACTTTGGCGCCACTTGTTAAATTTTGGCACCAAAACTAGCGACACTAAAATTTGACACGATTTCTTTATAAATTTTACATATATATAACTTGCAACACCAAAATCGATCGCAAAAAATGTTACATATTTTTTTTATCCACAAACGTAATTCCTTCAAAAACAAGATTTAATTTATATTAACTTAATTGAGCATAATATTGAAAAGTTAAATAAAAAACTATTAATATGTAATTTTTATTTACTTAAACGAGTCAAATATCAAAATTCTTTATATCAATTATGATTTACTTTACTACTTATTACATATGACTAATTAAAATATATCTAAAGAATAAATTTTCAGAAATCATTAGAAAATAATATATATATATATATATATATATATATATATATATATATATATATATATACATGCAAGGTAACAAATTCATATATCCCTTATAATGAAAACTGATATTGTATGAACTTGTGATTCAGTCATATCAACCCAACTGGTTACTCGAAGTATTTTTTTTTATCTATTATTGAATGAACCAAATAATATCTTACGATCTTAATTTGGAATAAATTTTACCAAATCTAATGACTAAATAGACCATCATTTTATATTTGATTACAATAATTTAAAGCCATCATTTTACTTAAAAAAATAAATTGAGTATATCAGTCATAAATTTTCTTTTATGACATAACATCTGATTAATAAAAGTTACCCATGAAATTAACTTGCAATATACAACATATGTGCAGTTTTCTAATAATAACAAAAACAAAAGTAAAGGTTGCAAACCTCAATGGAAACTTTCTCTTTTTGTCTATGAATTGCAAGACTCATTCAAAAAATTTCATTGTAATTAAAATGATAAATACAATAATAATGGGTGATGAAAATATAAGAGCTCGGTGGTGTGCCGCCAGAGGACGAGTCGGAGATAACCAGTCGAAAACTCATGAGGTTTCTTATCCGAAGACTCGACTTCGATGGACACCCGAACTTCATGATCAATTTTTTAGGGCTGTCAATGAGCTTGGTGGACCATATAGGTTTCTAAAAGCACAACATGGAGACCAAACACATCTATGACTGTAAATTTCTTCAGAATCTATTTCATTACTTGTTAATTACAATGCCATATTCATGAATGAGGAAACAACATATTAATGCTGCTCTTTGCTGGTCATAACACATCTAGTCAGAGGGGTGGATCCAGGACGGAAAGGTTAAGGGTGCCTAACTTTATTGCTGATTTTTCAGAACGATAAAATATTTAATGCCTACAAATATTAAATTAAAATTTAAATTATAAAAATTATTTTGAGGCTTAAAAGGTTAACTTCTTTGAGTAATATGTTTAATCATAATAAATTGTAGCACATGTGCAGATAATTATGAGAAAAGTGATATTACCATTTAAATTATTTTTCTAAAGTAATAGACGCAACAATAAATACAATTAGAAACAAACATTTAAACGAGACAAGTGATTAAACCCTTGGAAAAAAAAAACAAGGGATAACGATGGCACAAAGTATATTAATTAAATTCTCATGTGAGCATGAACTATATGATACCATTCAATTTTCAAATTATTACCTAATAAAATTAATAAATGAAATATATACATAGTAGAGAAGAAAAATATTGGATAACAATATTGTGTTATGTAAAATTTTCTTTAAACTCCCATCTAGAATTTTTGTTTTGTAAAATTCTCATCAAAAGTTTTCATTTTATAAATTTTCTATTAGATTTCCTTCAAGATACCCCTTAATTAATTATTTTGTCAAAAATTAAGAGAGTATGTGCTTTACATTCCTATAACTCAATTATCTTCATATTTTACTAAGATAATCTCAAAACCTCCGTGTAATGGAAATTCGGATGAAATTGATGAACGCTAGTAAAGTTGGTGAAAAAATCAATTTTGTTTATGTCAATGGAGAAGTTAGTGAACTTAATTTCATCTTCTATATTCAAATCTTCCACTACTAGAAAGTGGGGCTTTTGCAACGGAAAATTTGCGACATATGGCATTTGTCGCAATTTCTAATTGATTTGTGACGGAGTTGAAACGAAATTTCTCAGAGTTACAATATTTTTTTTACGACTAGATCTCCAATAATACAATGGCTAAAATTTGTGACAGATAATTGAGTTCGTTGCAAGTTTGTCGCAATACTTTGGCGCCACTTGTTAAATTTTGGCACCAAAACTAGCGACACTAAAATTTGACACGATTTCTTTATAAATTTTACATATATATAACTTGCAACACCAAAATCGATCGCAAAAAATGTTACATATTTTTTTTATCCACAAACGTAATTCCTTCAAAATCAAGATTTAATTTATATTAACTTAATTGAGCATAATATTGAAAAGTTAAATAAAAAACTATTAATATGTAATTTTTATTTACTTAAACGAGTCAAATATCAAAATTCTTTATATCAATTATGATTTACTTTACTAATTATTACATATGAGTAATTAAAATATATCTAAAGAATAAATTTTCAGAAATCATTAGAAAATAATATATATATATATATATATATATATACATGCAAGGTAACAAATTCATATATCCCTTATAATGAAAACTGATATTGTATGAACTTGTGATTCAGTCATATCAACCCAACTGGTTACTCGAAGTATTTTTTTTTATCTATTATTGAATGAACCAAATAATATCTTACGATCTTAATTTGGAATAAATTTTACCAAATCTAATGACTAAATAGACCATCATTTTATATTTGATTACAATAATTTAAAGCCATCATTTTACTTAAAAAAATAAATTGAGTATATCAGTCATAAATTTTCTTTTATGACATAACATCTGATTAATAAAAGTTACCCATGAAATTAACTTGCAATATACAACATATGTGCAGTTTTCTAATAATAACAAAAACAGAAGTAAAGGTTGCAAACCTCAATGGAAACTTGCTCTTTTTGTCTATGAATTGCAAGACTCATTCAAAAAATTTCATTGTATTTAAATTGATAAATACAATAATAATGGGTGATGAAAATATAAGAGCTCGGTGGTGTGCCGCCAGAGGACGAGTCGGAGATAACCAGTCGAAAACTCATGAGGTTTCTTATCCGAAGACTCGACTTCGATGGACACCCGAACTTCATGATCAATTTTTTAGGGCTGTCAATGAGCTTGGTGGACCATATAGGTTTCTAAAAGCACAACATGGAGACCAAACACATCTATGACTGTAAATTTATTCAGAATCTATTTCATTACTTGTTAATTACAATGCCATATTCATGAATGAGGAAACAACATATTAATGCTGCTCTTTGCTGGTCATAACACATCTAGTCAGAGGGGTGGATCCAGGACGGAAAGGTTAAGGGGGCCTAACTATATTGCTGATTTTTCAGAACGATAAAATATTTAATGCCTACAAATATTAAATTTAAATTTAAATTAAAAAAAATTATATTGAGGCTTAAATATTTTAACATTCCTTTTGTATTTTTTGATGCATTAACTATAGTTGATTTTCTCACAACAGACTGAGAAAAAAAAATTAGCTAGTATATATAATGTGTTCAAAAGGTTAACTTCTTTGAGTAATATGTTTAATCATAATAAATTGTAGCACATGTGCAGATAATTATGAGAAAAGTGATATTACCATTTAAATTATTTTTCTAAAGTAATAGACGCAACAATAAATACAATTATAAACAAACATTTAAACGAGACAAGTGATTAAACCCTTGGAAAAAAAAAACAAGGGATAACGATGGCACAAAGTATATTAATTAAATTCTCATGTGAGCATGAACTATATGATACCATTCAATTTTCAAATTATTACCTAATAAAATTAATAAATGAAATATATACATAGTAGAGAAGAAAAATATTGGATAACAATATTGTGTTATGTAAAACATTCTTTAAACTCCCATCTTGAATTTTTGTTTTGTAAAATTCTCATCAAAAGTTTTCATTTTATAAATTTTCTATTAGATTTCCTTCAAGATACCCCTTAATTAATTATTTTGTCAAAAATTAAGAGAGTATGTGCTTTACATTCCTATAACTCAATTATCTTCATATTTTACTAAGATAATCTCAAAACCTCCGTGTAATGGAAATTCGGATAAAATTGATGCACGCTAGTAAAGTTGGTGAAAAAATCAAGTTTGTTTATGTCAATGGAGAAGTTAGTGAACTTAATTTCATCTTCTTTATTCAAATCTTCCACTACTAGAAAGTGGGGCTTTTGCAACGGAAAATTTGCGACATATGGCATTTGTCGCAATTTCTAATTGATTTGTGACGGAGTTGCAACGAAATTTCTCAGAGTTACAATATTTTTTTTACGACTAGATCTCCAATAATACAATGGCTAAAATTTGCGACAGATAATTGAGTTCGTTGCAAGTTTGTCGCAATACTTTGGCGCCACTTGTTAAATTTTGGCACCAAAACTAGCGACACTAAAATTTGACACGATTTCTTTATAAATTTTACATATATATAACTTGCAACACCAAAATCGATCGCAAAAAATGTTACATATTTTTTTTATCCACAAACGTAATTCCTTCAAAAACAAGATTTAATTTATATTAACTTAATTGAGCATAATATTGAAAAGTTAAATAAAAAACTATTAATATGTAATTTTTATTTACTTAAACGAGTCATCTATCAAAATTCTTTATATCAATTATGATTTACTTTACTACTTATTACATATGAGTAATTAAAATATATCTAAAGAATAAATTTTCAGAAATCATTAGAAAATAATATATATATATATATATATATATATATATAATTTATTACATGCAAGGTAACAAATTCATATATCCCTTATAATGAAAACTGATATTGTATGAACTTGTGATTCAGTCTTATCAATCCAACTGGTTTCTCGAAGTATTTTTTTTTATCTATTATTGAATGAACCAAATAATATCTTATGATCTTAATTTGGAATAAATTTTACCAAATCTAATGACTAAATAGACCATCATTTTATATTTGATTACAATAATTTAAAGCCATCATTTTACTTAAAAAAATAAATTGAGTATATCAGTCATAAATTTGCTTTTATGACATAACATCTGATTAATAAAAGTTACCCATGAAATTAACTTGCAATATACAACATATGTGCAGTTTTCTAATAATAACAAAAACAGAAGTAAAGGTTGCAAACCTCAATGGAAACTTGCTCTTTTTGTCTATGAATTGCAAGACTCATTCAAAAAATTTCATTGTAATTAAATTGATAAATACAATAATAATGGGTGATGAAAATATAAGAGCTCGGTGGTGTGCCGCCAGAGGACGAGTCGGAGATAACCAGTCGAAAACTCATGAGGTTTCTTATCCGAAGACTCGACTTCGATGGACACCCGAACTTCATGATCAATTTGTTAGGGCTGTCAATGAGCTTGGTGGACCATATAGGTTTCTAAAAGCACAACATGGAGACCAAACACATCTATGACTGTAAATTTCTTCAGAATCTATTTCATAACTTGTTAATTACAATGCCATATTCATGAAAAAATCAATTTTGTTTATGTCAATGGAGAAGTTAGTGAACTTAATTTCATCTTCTTTATTCAAATCTTCCACTACTAGAAAGTGGGGCTTTTGCAATGGAAAATTTGTGACATATGCCATTTGTCGCAATTTCTAATTGATTTGTGACGGAGTTGCAACGAAATTTCTCAGAGTTACAATATTTTTTTTACGACTAGATCTCCAATACTACAATGGCTAAAATTTGCGACAGATAATTGAGTTCGTTGCAAGTTTGTCGCAATACTTTGGCGCCACTTGTTAAATTTTTGCACGAAAATTAGCGACACTAAAATTTGCCACGATTTCTTTATAAATTTTACATATATATAACTTGCAACACCAAAATCGATCGCAAAAAATGTTACATATTTTTTTTATCCACAAACGTATTTCCTTCAAATACAAGATTTAATTTATATTAACTTAATTGAGCATAATATTGAAAAGTTAAATAAAAAACTATTAATATATAATTTTTATTTACTTAAACGAGTCATATATCAAAATTCTTTATATCAATTATGATTTACTTTACTACTTATTACATATGAGTAATTAAAATATATCTAAAGAATAAATTTTCAGAAATCATTAGAAAATTATATATATATATATATATATATATATATATATATATATATATATATATATATATATAATTACATGCAAGGTAACAAATTCATATATCCCTTATAATGAAAACTGATATTGTATGAACTTGTGATTCAGTCATATCAATCCAACTGGTTTCTCAAACTATTTTTTTTTATCTATTATTGAATGAACCAAATAATATCTTATGATCTTAATTTGGAATAAATGGAATAAACTGATTTGGAATATCTTATGATCTTAATGAAAAGTTACCTTCAAAATTTTCTGAGATAGAAAATATATGTTGGTAACAGAAACTTGAACTTTTTATTGATAATCTTATAAATGAGTACAAGTTACAGTTTCTGATCAGATGAGATGTTTGAAAGATTGATAAAGTAAACTGATTACAAAAGATTTATATATTTTAACTATCAGCTTCTTCATCAGATCCTTCCAGCACTTCTTCATATTCATAAGATGATTCTTCATCATCTTCTTCTTCCACTTCATCTTCATCAGCATCCTCATCCAATAGAAGATTTGATCTAGCAGCTTCCATCTTTTCTTTGAGTTGCTGCTCCTTCAGCTCTTCCATTGCTTTCTTAGCTGATTCAGTATTTTTGTACTTGGTAAATGGCTTTGTTTGATCTTCAGCAGAATCCTTGGTCACAGCCATTTCCTCATCAGATTTGGCTTTTTCCTTAGCTTCTTCTTCAGACTTATCTTTGCCTTCTACCTTTCCAACTTCTTCAGCAGCTTTAGTCTCTTCAGCAGCTTCATCAGTCTTCTAAGCTTCAGCAGCAGCAATTTCCTCAGTTGGTTCTTCCCTTTTATTTTCCCCATTTTTGTCATCATCAGACTTGGTGACATTATCAGGTTCAGCAGCAGGGTTAAGTGCAACAGTAGGAATCTTCATAGCAGCACATAAAGCTTTGATGTTATGATTAGCTACATCATGACTGGCAGTAAGATGAGTGAGAGTAGTGCTGATGTCGTCAATTTGATCATTGAAACAGTCAATGTTAAGTTGCATGGTTGTCAGCTCTTCACGTATAACAGTTCCAGCTTGGTGAACTTCCTGCAACAATCCAACATTGATAGCTTTTTCTTCTTCACTGACTTTGATGAAGTTAGCAGTTAGATCAGCTATGTTGTTTTCAGCTCTCTTTAAAGCATCATGAAGGTGATTGACATCAGCCTTCACATCTTCTACATTTATGTTCATCTCAACAAAGCCGTGCATCATCTGCTTGGAATGATCTTCAGGCATGGGAAAACTATCAATTGCATTTCTGATAGTTATTGCAGTTAGTTGTTGCATACTATCCAGCTGTAATATGTTGGACTCTGCCAACTCTTGTTGCAATTTCTTCAGCTGTAAGCTGTTGGACTCTGCCAACTCTTGCTGCAACTTCTTCAGCTGCGTGCTGTTCTTCTCTTCCAATTCTTTCATTGAATTTTCCATCAGCATCTGGAAGGCTTCCATCAGTGATGAATGCAAATCACTTGATGAAGCAGAATCAGCAGCTTCCCTTCCTTCATTCTCTTCTTGGTGGACAGGGGCATCTTTTAGTTCTGTCTCCTGATCAGCTTTTGACTCCTTAGCATTCCACTCAATTGCTAAGAGTTCATCAATAGCTTTGTCAACTATGTGCTCATCAGTGACATCGTCATAGACTAAACTCATGATTTTGCCATCATCATTGAAGGATGTTGTTTGACGAATTTGTCGCACAATGATCCATGGATTTTGAAAAGCATTGTTTCCCTTAGGCACTTTGTAGTAGTCCTTGACTTCCTTGCCAAATATGATCAGTTGAATGCTTGGCAGCTGAGGCAATTCACTTGAAGATCCTTGCTGATATCTTGACCTTTATGCCCATCTCTTCAAGGCGGTCATAACAACTATGTTGATTGCTCTCTCAACAGCATCATCAGATTTTCTTCTTTTTGCAGGCAAAGTATTTTTAATTATTTTGGCTTCCTCCAAGGAAAAATCCTTAGCATATTGATGCATAGCATCCCTTACGAAATGAGGATCCAAAGCTTTCTGAATAGAGTCAGTCCTTAGCCAATTTAGAACCCATTTTTCTTCATCAGCTAACTTCTTCCAACTCTGAAGCTCTGCAACAGATCTGTTCAGCCTATAATCTCTCCTTTTCATGGGTGAACAGAGTCTTCAGCATCAGCTTATGGTCATAATAAGCCACGGTCTTTTCAAACCTTTTGAAGAGATCTTTGTCAGCATAGATGATTTCAAAGGCTCTTCTTACTTCATATTTCTCATTTGGCTTGACCTCTCCAGCAGGCATCTTATGCTTCTTTTCTTTTTCTTCATCGGCTTCATTAATCTTGATGCCTCCACCATGAACTGGTCCATGAGCATCAGTTTTACTTAGCTCAATGACCAGAGCAACTTCAACATCTTCAGCTGCTTTTCTTTCAGCTTCAGACATCTTTCTTCTTTCAGCATCCTTAGCTTCATGAAGTTTGCTTAGTTCTAATGCCTTTTGTTCTTCTAGCTCATCTCTTTTTCTCTGCTCAGCTTCCTCCCTTTTCTTTTTATCAGCTGTAATGGGATGGATGATCATCACATCAGGATCATCCTGAGGTTTAGAAACTTCAACTGTTGGCTTTGCTTGAGTAAGCTGTTGCACATCAGTCTGTTCAGCAACAGAAGCTTCTTCAGCTCCTACAGGCCTCTCTGCTGTTTGAGGATTTTCTCTTACTAAGTCCACCAGCTCAGTGGGCTCTTCTACAAAAGTCATTTGCTTTCTTGCTGTCTTCTTCGGTCTACCTTGAGCAGGTTGAGAAGCAGCAGTATCCCTCAATTGACTTCTGGTCCTGTGAGAGACATTCTCATCAGGCACTTCAGCAGATGGGGTCCTAGAAGATGATGCAGGGGACATATTCCTGACATCAGCGGTGGTTAGATCAATGATCTTATCAGCTTCATCCACCTTCTTCAGCTTCTTGGGAGTTTTCTCCTTAGGCTCATCAGCAGCCTTTTTCTTCTGAGTTGCAGTAGCAAGCTCAGCAGTTTTCACAAGTTTCCTCTGCCTCTTGGCAGGAACTGCCTTTGGTTCCTCAGTTTCCTCTTCCACATCAGCTTCTTCAGCTTTTCTCTTTGTAACAGGTAAGTATTTGGACATTGCCTTGCTGGAATGAATTTCCTTCCCATTAGTGACCTGACATCCCATCTTGAATATCAGGTAACTCAGAGTGATTCTGTGGTTGGTTTGAGGAGCCTTGCTCTTGCCTTTCTTATCCAAGAAATTAGCAAAGATATACCAAATTACTGTGGACCAGTTCACCTCCAATCCATAGTAAATAGCAGTCATTATGCTGAACCTCTTCATGGTAACAGCATCCAGAGAAAACGTACAATTTTCAATTAGTTTAGAGACCATATCAGCCATCCGCTGATACTCATCCTTCAACTGTCTCTTCTTGATGTTGCCAGACAACATCTCTCCTTCCTTGGCACAGATTACCTAGAAATCTTGGTGCTTTTCCTCCGTCAGAACAGTGACATCGTGTCGTCCTCTGTTCGGAAGCCCAAACGTCTCGTGAAGTAGAGTGGGGGTAATAACAATGGATTTCTTTCCGACAACAGCCTTGATTTCCTGAGTGCTGAAATCAACAGTAGCAGTTCGGTAGTATTCCATCACTTGGTCAGTCCAGATCAACCCTTCGTGATACTCCATAAAATTTACCAGTGAAGCTGATTTGAACTTCTCCAGCAACTCCTTCATCAAATCAATACCAGATTGGTAGTATGAATCATAAACCAAGTACATACCTTCAGCAGCCATCTCGAATCTGTTGGAAGTTAGAGAAACAAGAAGAATTTTGCAAAAAATTGCTTGAAAGTGCTATTTGAATATTTGGGGTGCGTAAAGAGCTACTAAGCTGATCAGATCTGGATTTATAGAGTTAGGGTATCTTGGTTTCCGTGATACCAGCTAACCGTTAGATCCATTTCTTGTCAGTTCTGATCGTGCGGCGTCAGTTACGACCTTTCAAATTCAAATCACCTTAAATGAGGAGCGGGAAAAGTGTACCACTCTTTTATCACATGTAAAAGCGTGTTTTAAAATAAAACGTTTTAGGCAGTTAAGCTTTTACATTGGTGATCAGACGAGTAAAATAAGTACTTATCTGATGGACTACTGTCCTGATGACAAAGCTGTTATCAGTGAAAGCCAATAACTGATAACCTTCCTCGGCTGTTTGTCAATCCAGCTAGATAATAAATCTTCAATCTTCAAGACTTTAATATTCTGTTGAAAACATAACTTCAACTAACTGTCATCAACAAATTTCATCTTTTAATCAGAAGTACCGCTAGTCTTACACGTTCCCCCTGACTTTAAGAATTCATAAGTTAACTAGTCTGTTGAGAGTTAATCCTTGAAGATAATATGATGAGTAAGCTGTTGAACTTCAGTCTTCTGATGAGTTCCCCCTCAGCTTATGCATCCAATTTTAATAAACCCAGTTCAGCTCTTAGAGTTGAAAACCTTGTCTCACTTAGAGGTTTTGTGAAGATGTTAGCAATCTGATTTTCAGTAAATACATATTCTATCATGACATTTCCTTTCTCCACATGATCTCTAATAAAATGATGTTTGATCTCAATATGCTTAGTCCTTGAATGACTTGTAGTATTCTGAGTAAGGCTGATTGCACTTGTATTGTCACAGTAGATAGGGATTCCACTGATTTTTATGTTGTAATCTTCAAGTTGATGCTTCAACCATAATATTTGTGCACAGCAAGCTCCAGTAGCTATGTATTCAGCTTCAGCAGTTGATATGGATACTGAAGTCTGTTTCTTACTCATCCATGAGATCAGACGACTACCTAAGAACTGACAGACACCTGTTGTGCTTTTTCTGTCAATCTTGCAGCCAGCAAGGTCAGAATCTGAATATCCTATGAGTTCAAATCCAGATTCCCTAGGATACCACAATCCCAAATCTTCAGTACCTTTAAGATACTTGAGTATCCTTTTGGCAGCTAAGAGGTGAGATTCCTTAGGATTTGATTGATACCTCGCACAAACCCCAACAGAGTACATAATATCAGGTCTGCTAGCTTTTAAGTATAACAGTGACCCAATAATTCCTCCGTACTTGGTTATGTCCACTGATTTGCCATCTTCATATTTATCCAAACGAAGACTAGTAGACATTGGAATATTAGCAGTAGAGCTAGTTTCCATACCAAATTTCTTGAACAGATCCTTTGTGTATTTTGCTTGGCTGATGAAAATTCCATCAGGCAACTGTCTTACTTGCAAACCAAGAATAGTTAAGTTCTCCCATCATGCTCATTTCAAACTTGTTCTGCATCAGCTTTGAGAACTTGTCACACATCTGTTGATTAGTTGAACCAAAAATAATATCGTCCACATAAATTTGCACAAGCAAAATATGTTCTTCCCATTCAATAGTGAACAGGGTCTTGTCTACCTTATCTTTTTGAAATCCTTTAATTAAAAGGAAATCAGATAGGGTATCATACCATGCTCTTGGAGCCTGTTTCAGTCCATATAGGGCTTTCTTCAGACGATACACCTTGTCTTCTTCTTGATAGGCTTCAAATCCAGGTGGTTGTTCAACATAAACTTCTTCTTGCAATTCTCCATTGAGAAAAGCTGATTTCACATCCATCTGATAGACTCTGAAATTCTTATGAGCAGCATAAGCAAGAAAGAGTCTGATTGCCTCTAATCTTGCTACTGGTGCAAAAGTTTCATCAAAGTCAATGCCTTCTTCTTGGCAATAACCCTTGGCCACTAATCTTGCTTTGTTTCTGGTGACAACACCATCTTCATTCATTTTATTCCTTAATACCCATTTAGTGCCAATGACTCTTTGATGACTTGGTCTAGGAACTAAGTACCAGACTTCGTTCCTTTCAAATTGATTTAGCTCTTCTTGAATCGCTTCAATCCAGTTTGAATCACTTAGAGCTTCTTCAATCTGTTTAGGCTCAATTTGAGATAGGAAGCTGACAAACATTGCTTCACTTGCAGCAGCTCTTCTTGTCTTCACTTTATCCAAAGGATCACCAATCACCAGCTCTGGTGGGTGATTCTTGAGCCATCTGAGATCAGGTTGCAAATCATAATGTTGTCCTTTGTTTTGATCTTGCAACACTACTATTGGAGTTCCAGTAGTAGTCTGTTGAACATTTGTTGTCTGTTGAACAGTCTCTGGTCTATCAGTTGTTTGCAACTCGTCTGTTAGACAATCAGCATTGTGATTTTGAACAGCACTTGAGTTATCAGTTGGGTTGAGATCAGGTAGTAAGATGGGAACATATTCTTCATTCTTTCCAACATTCAACTTCTGTAAATCAGTAGACAGATCTTGATTAGTACTTTGATTCTTTTCAGAAGATTGACTTGGTTCATCAAATACTACATGAATGGATTCCTCTATAAGTAAAGTTCTTTTGTTAAAGACTCTATAAGCTTTACTAACAGTAGAGTATCCTACAAATTCTGCTTCATCAGCCTTTTCTGCAAAAGCAATAAGGTGATTTTTCCCATTATTTAAAACAAAGCATTTACAACCAAATATCTTAAAATAATGAATGTTTGGCTTCCTGTTGTTCCAAACTTCATATGGAGTATTGTTTTGGTGCTTGTTGATCATGCATCTGTTTTGGGTAAAGTATGCTGTATTTGTTGCTTCTGCCCAAAATCTTTGAGGTAGCTTAGCTTCAGCTATCATTGTCCTTGTAGCTTCTTTAAGAGTTCTCTTTCTCCTTTCAGCAACTCCGTTCTGTTGAGGGGTTCTGGCAGCAGAGTACTCATGACTGATTCCTCTGGCATTACAATACTCTTCAACAGTAGAGTTTGTAAATTCTGTCCCTCTATCTGATCCGATCTTCAGTATTTTCATACTTTTCTCATTCTGAATCTTTTCCATCAGATTTGTAAGATGCTCCTTGGTTTCACTTTTCTTCTTCATGAAAATCACCCAAGTGTATCTTGAATAATCATCCACAACAGTTAGGCAGTATTTCTTTCCACCATTGCTGACAGGATCAATGGGTCCAAATAAGTCCATGTGTAGCAGGTCCAATATTCTTCCAGAAGATTGATGCTTCTTGCTTTTGAACGATGACTTTATTTGTTTACCCTTCTGACAGGCGTCACAAAGCTTATCTTTGCTCATGACTGTCTTTGGAATTCCTTCTACCAGATTGTTCTTGATAAGTCTGTTGATGGTCTTGAAATTCACATGGTTCATTCTTTTGTGCCACAGCCAACTGACTTCACTTGGTGTTGATGCCACCAAACAAATGCTTGAATTCTTGTCAGCAGAATTCCAGTCCACTGTGTAGATATTTCATTGTCGCCTTCCGGATAAGATGACCTTCTTTGTACCAATTTGTTCAACGTAGCACTTATCTGTTGAGAAGATGACTGAATATCCTTGTCACAAAATTGACTTATGCTCAGCAAATTATATTTGAGGCCTTTAACATAAGAGACGTCAGATATCTCAATGTTGCCTTTGATCAACTTTCCACTTGCTACAATTTTGCCTTTTTTGTTGTCCCCAAAAGTAACTTTAGGACCATCCACAGCAACAACATCAGTCAGCTCATGTATGTTTCCACACATGTGTCTTGAACATCCACTGACCAAGTACCAGATTTTCTCTACTTTACTCCTACTCCTAATCCTAACCTCATCATCCTCGGAGTCATCAGATTCCTTAGCCATCAGGCAGAGAAGAGCAGGACTCTCTTTATCAGAAGATTCTTCATTAGAAGTGTCTGAATCTGAATCAGATGAGTAGACAGCAGCTAGCTTTTCTGCTTCTGCTACCAGCACCTTGCCTTTCTGATGCTTTCTTTCCTTTCTGATTCTCTTTTCTTCTTCTGTATACTTCTCAGCTTTAGGATATGGGCAGTCTCTGATGAAATGACCCAGTTTACTGCAATTATAGCACATCATTTTGGATTTAAAAGAATCCTTATCTTGAGAAGAAGAAGTAGGGTTAGAAGTAGAAGCATTGTTATAGTTGTTCTTCATTTTTCGTCTGTAGAACTTTTTGAAGTTGTTCATCAGCAATGCAACGTCTCCAGCAGTGTACTCCTTTTTGTTGAGTATTGTGGCTTCATCAGTTGAGTCCACTTCTTTGCTTTTTAGGCTGGCCTTCTAGGATTTTCAGCAGCAACAAGTGCAGCTGTGGGACTTGAAGTAGAGGTTTCTTCAACACCCATTCTTGGCAGTTTATACTCGTACACCTTGAGTACTGAGAACAGCTCGGTGAGAGAAATCTTTCCCAGATCTCTTGACTCTTCCATGGCTGTCACCTTCATGTTGAACTTCGGAGGTAGAGCCTTCAGAACTCTGACGGTTATCTCCTTATCAGTGAAGGTTTTTCCAAGCTTTAAAACTTCATTCAGCGTCCTTGTAAACCTTGTATCCATCTGATCAATGGTTTCCGCAAACTTCATCTTGAAGTTGTCCAGCTTTTCCAGAGCAACACTCAACTGATGCTCTTTGACGGCGTCGTTTCCTTCGCTCATGTCACGAACCTTATCCCACATCTCTTTGGCAGTCTTGCAGTGCTTGACTTTGTCAAATCCATTATTGTCAAGGGCCTTGGTCATGATGAAACGCCCAACTTTATCCAGATTGAACAGCTTTATTTCTTCGGCTGTCATTTCTGTTAAGTCTTTTTCCACCACTATATCAACTTCATCAACCGTGATAGTCTTGGTGAATTTGAATGGACCTTTGATGATACATGTGTACATGTTATCGTTGTAAGTAGCCAGGAAAATCTCCATTCTGATTTTCCAGTCTTCAAAGCTCATACAAGCTATGTGGGGAACATGGCTGATACAATCTATTTTTCAAAAATTTTAATTTTTTTTCAAAATATGCTCTTTTGAAAAGTTTGAAAACCTTTGAAAAACACTCGGATCAAGCTCGTTGATCAGACAGCTGATTCTAATGAACCACTTGCTCTGATACCACTTGTTGGTCCCAAGTGGTCAGATGAGGTCTAGAGGGGGGGGTGAATAGACCTCTCAACTTTTTCACAATTTTTAACTTTAAAACTTTTGTTCTAGCTTGAACAGACTAAGCTGTTACCGAACAGTAAGTTACTTGGCTGATCGCGAACAAATCTTTGAACAGCTTCGTTGACCACTAATCTGATAATTACTTAGCTGATTTTGTAAAATCAGTTTCAATACTTAGAGTACTTGCAGCGGATTTGTAAAGTGTTTTTCACAAGTAAACTTAGTAGTTTTAAAGTTTGTTCCCTAGTTTTATAAAACTCCTTTCCTTATAAAACTTTTCAAACACTTAAATCAAAGTGTTTTTATGCGACTGAAAATATGCAAGTAAAAATGTAAGAAAAACACGCAGAATTTTTATAGTGGTTTTATGGATTTAAATATCCTTTAGTCCACTCTTCCAAGTCACTCAGATCTTGGGTTATACTATAATCACAAAGTTTACAGTATACTCTGCTTGTGCCAATCAACAAATGAAAATGCCACAAGTGCGCAATAGGAAATCACAAAGAAGACCTATTCTCCGAAGTAATATCACTCACAAAGATGGATATCTACTTCTCATAACACTCACGATTACAAAATCACTCAGAAGATGTATTTGTCGTTGTTCTTCAACTCTGCTTTCGTCAACAAATGACTAAGCTGATGGGTGAGCTATTCTTGAGACTTACAGAATTCTGCTTCGAAATTTTATCAGAGATTGTGTTGTTGTTTCTTCTCTTCGTCTCTACAGCTATTTATACTCAAGGTTTGAAAAATGTCCGTTGAAGAGAGACAAGATTCAAAAACCTCGGGTATTGGTCCTTAATTTTCGCGAACGGCTCTTTTGCATTCTGTCCGTACTGTCAACAGTACTTTTCTGCAGGCAGCGTTAAATGCACCCAGCTGATGCGAAGCATTTTTTCAATCATTTGTCTTTAATAACCTTGTATCCAGGGGCATTTATTACCGTTGGGATGGCTTCTTGATCTTTTCCACTTGGCTGACGAAATTTCAAGTCTGATGGCGAACTAAGCTGATCTCAAAGTTGAACAAATCTGTTTTGAGTCGGCTGATCTTCACCAGTCTGATTTCTTTCCTTCAGCAGATCAGTAGCCTTGGACCTTGAACTTTGACTCTTCTGATATCTTCTTTACTTAGTCAAAAATTCTTCAAAGGGATATCAGCTAAGTTGATTTATCCTTAGCAGATTTGAAGTTTTGGAATTCATCAAAACCTCCCTTTATTTAAATTATAAAAATTATATCGAGGCTTAAATATTTTAACATTCCTTTTGTATTTTTGATGCATTAACTATAGTTGATTTTCTCACAACGGACTGAGAAAAAAAAATTAGCTAGTATATATAATGTGTTGAAAAGGTTAACTTTTTTGAGTAATATGTTTAATAATAATAAATTGTAGCACATGTACAGATAATTATGAGAAAAGTGATATTACCATTTAAATTATTGTTCTAAAGTAATAGACGCAACAATAAATACAATTATAAACATACATTTAAAAGAGACAAGTGATTAAACCCTTGGGAAAAAAACAAGGGATAACGATGGCACAAAGTATATTATTAAATTCTCATGTGAGCATGAACTATATGATACAATTCAATTTTCAAATTATTAACTAATAAAATTAATAAATGAAATATATACATAGTAGAGAAGAAAAATATTGGACCGCCCATGGTTTTTGTGTCTTGATAACAATATTGTGTTATGTAAAACTTTCTCTAAACTCCCATCTAGAATTTTGGTTTTGTAAAATTCTCATCAAAAGTTTTCATTTTATAAATTTTCTATTACATTTCCTTCAAGATACCCCTTAATTAATTATTTTGTCTAAAATTAAGAGAGTATGTGCTTTACATTCCTATAACTCGATTATCTTCATATTTTACTTAGATAATCTCAAAACCTCCGTGTAATGGAAATTCGGATGAAATTGATTAACGCTAGTGAAGTTGGTGAAAAAATCAAGTTTGTTTATGTCAATGGAGAAGTTAGTGAACTTAATTTCATCTTCTTTATTCAAATCTTCCACTACTAGAAAGTGGGGCATTTGCAACGGAAAATTTGCGACATATGGCATTTGTCGCAATTTCTATTTGATTTGTGACGGAGTTGCAACGAAATTTCTCAGAGTTACAATATTTTTTTTACGACTAGATCTCCAATAATACAATGGCTAAAATTTGCGACAGATAATTGAGTTCGTTGCAAGTTTGTCGCAATACTTTGGCGCCACTTATGAAATTTTGGAACCAAAATTAGTGACGCTAAAATTTGACACGATTTCTTTAAAAATTTTACATATATATAACTTGCAACACCAAAATCGATCGCAAAAAATGTTACATATTTTTTTTTATCCACAAACGTATTTTCTTCAAATACAAGATTTAATTTATATTAACTTAATTGAGCATAATATTGAAAAGTTAAATAAAAAACTATTAATATGTAATTTTTATTTACTTAAACGAGTCATATATCAAAATTCTTTATATCAATTATGATTTACTTTACTACTTATTACATATGAGTAATTAAAATATATCTAAAGAATAAATTTTCAGAAATCATTAGAAAATAATATATATATATATATATATATATATATATATATATATTATTACATGCAAGGTAACAAATTCATATATCCCTTATAATGAAAACTGATATAGTATGAACTTGTGATTCAATCATATCATCCAACTGGTTTCTCGAACTATTTTTTTTTATCTATTATTGAATGAACCAAATAATATCTTATGATCTTAATTTGGAATAAATTTTACCAAATCTAATGACTAAATAGACCATCATTTTATATTTGATTACAATAACTTAAAGCCATCGTTTTACTTAAAAAAATCAATTGAGTATATAAGTCATAAATTTGCTTTTATGACATAACATCTGATTAATAAAAGTTACCAATGAAATTAACTTGCAATATAAAACATATGTGCAGTTTTCTAATGATAACAAAAGCAGAAGTAAAGGTTGCAAACCTCAATGGAAACTTGCTCTTTTTGTCTATGAATTGCAAGACTCATTCAAAAAATTTCATTGTAATTAAAATGATAAATACAATAATAATGGGTGATGAAAATATAAGAGCTCGGTGGTGTGCCGCCAGAGGACGAGTCGGAGATAACCAGTCGAAAACTCATAAGGTTTCTTATCCGAAGACTCGACTTCGATGGACACCCGAACTTCATGATCAATTTGTTAGGGCTGTCAATGAGCTTAGTGGACCATATAGGTTTCTAAAAGCACAACATGGAGACCAAACACATCTATGAATGTAAATTTCTTCAGAATCTATTTCATAACTTGTTAATTACAATGCCATATTCATGAATGAGGAAACAACATATTAATGCTGCTCTTTTCTGGTCATGACACATCTAGTCAGAGGGGTGGATCAAGGACGGAAAGGTTAAGGGGGCCTAACTATATCGCTGATTTTTCAGAACGATAAAATATTTAATGACTACAAATATTAAATTAAAATTTAAATTATAAAAATTTTATTGAGGCTTAAATATTTTAACATTCCTTTTGTAGTTTTGATGCATTAACTATAGTTGATTTTCTCACAAAAGACTGAGAAAAAAAAATTAGCTAGTATATATAATGTGTTCAAAAGGTTAACTTCTTTGAGTAATATGTTTAATCATAATAAATTGTAGCACATGTGCAGATAATTATGAGAAAAGTGATATTACCATTTAAATTATTGTTCTAAAGTAATAGACGCAACAATAAATACAATTATAAACATATATTTAAAAGACACAAGTGATTAAACCCTTGGGAAAAAAAAAAACAAGGAATAACGATGGCACAAAGTATATTAATTAAATTTTCACGTTAGCATGAACTATATGATACCATTCAATTTTCAAATTATTAACTAATAAAATTAATAAATGAAATATATACATAGTAGAGAAGAAAAATATTGGACCGCTCATTCTTCTAGTTTCTTGATAACAATATTGTGTTATGTAAGACTTTCTTTAAACTCCCATCTAGAATTTTGGTCTTGTAAAATTCTCATCAAAGTTTTCATTTTATAAATTTTCTATTAGATTTCCTTCAAGATACCCCTTAATTAATTATTTTGTCAAAACTTAAGAGAGTATGTGCTTTACATTCCTATAACTCGATTATCTTCATATTTTACTAAGATAATCTCAAAACTTCCGTTTAATGGAAATTCGGATGAAATTGATGAACGCTAGTGAAGTTGGTGAAAAAATCAAGTTTGTTTATGTCAATGGAGAAGTTAGTGAACTTAATTTCATCTTCTTTATTCAAATCTTCCACTACTAGAAAGTGGGGCTTTTGCAACGGAAAATTTGCGACATATGGCATTTGTCGCTATTTCTAATTGATTTGTGACGGAGTTGCAACGAAATTTCTCAGAGTTACTATATTTTTTTTACGACTAGATCTACAATAATACAATGGCTAAAATTTGCTACAGATAATTGAGTTCGTTGCAAGTTTGTCTCAATACTTTGGCGCCACTTGTTAATTTTTGGCACCAAAATTAGCGACACTAAAATTTGACACGATTTCTTTATAAATTTTACATATATATAACTTGCAACACCAAAATCGATCGCAAAAAATGTTACGAATTTTTTTTTATCCACAAACATATTTCCTTCAAAAACAAGATTTAATTTATATTAACTTAATTGAGCATAATATTGAAAAGTTAAATAAAAAACTATCAATACTTAAACGAGTCATATATCAAAATTCTTTATATCAATTATGATTTACTTTACTACTTATTACATATGAGTAATTAAAATATATCTAAAGAATAAATTTTCAGAAATCATTAGAAAATAATATATATATATATATATATATATATATATATATATATATATATATATATATATATATATATATTACATGCAAGGTAACAAATTCTTATATCCCTTATAATGAAAACTGATATTGTATGAACTTGTGAATCAGTCATATCAATCCAACTGGTTTCTCGAACTATTTTTTTTTATCTATTATTGAATGAATCAAATAATATCTTATGATTTTAATTTGGAATAAATTTTACCAAATCTAAAGACTAAATAGACCATCATTTTATATTTGATTATAATAATTTAAAGCCATCATTTTACTTAAAAAAATAAATTGAGTATATCAGTCATAAATTTGCTTTTATGACATAACATCTGATTAATAAAAGTTACCCATGAAATTAACTTGCAATATACAACATATGTGCAGTTTTCTAATAATAACAAAAGCAGAAGTAAAGGTTGCAAACCTCAATGGAAACTTGCTCTTTTTGTCTATGAATTGCAAGACTTATTCAAAAAATTTCATTGTAATTAAAATGATGGCAAAAATTCAATTTTCATACCATAAAATAGGCCCAAGTCCATTTTTCATACCAATCGATTGAAAATCATACTGTAGAATAAATAGACGATTCAAAAATCATACTTTCGTTAGTTTACTTAACGGAACTGCCACGTGTCACATGTTGAAACAAAATAGGGGGGAAATGCAATTGTCTAAAATTGAGCAGGGTGTTTTTGCAATTATTGCCTTCTTCCTCCTATGGACGATCGTCGGTTTCCGGTGGCCGTTTGTCGAAATTGGTTGAGGGTTTTTGTTCCTCTTGTCATGGGCAATATTTTCCATGAGGTAATTGCAGTGGCTGTCGACGGTGGAGCAGGAGAGGAGTGTTTTTTCGCGAAAATCAGGGTTTAGGTCGAAAACGCTCCGCCACTTGGGCGGAGCTCAACCGTCCACGGCTGCTACAATAAACCTATGGAAAATGATGCCCACGGTCAAGGAAAACTATTGCAACAAGAATCATGAAGTTTGGTTAAAAATCGAAGAAGAAATCACGATTTGAAATTTCGAAAATTTTGACCTACAATTCGAAAATTAGAACTTAAAATTCGAATAGATTACTCAACGGATTGAAAATATCTTTATATGTACGAGTTCTCCACGACAAGGGGAACAAAAACCCTCAACCAATTTCGACCAAAATCCACTGGAGCCGGCGATCGTATGGGAGTAGGAAGAAGAAGACGATAATTGCAAAAATCCCCTGCCTAATTTTTAATAATTGCATTTCTCACCTCTTTTTTTACTTAACGGAGAAGGCTAAACTTCAGTTAAAAAACTAACGGCAGTATAATTTTTGATATTTTGGTATGAAAAATGGACTTGAGACTATTCTATGGTACCAAAATTGAATTTTTGTCTTAAAATGATAAATACAATAATAATGAGTAATGAAAATTTAAGAGCTCGGTGGTGTGCCGCCAGAGGACAGGTCGGAGATAACCAGTCGAAAACTCATGAGGTTTCTTATCCGAAGACTCGACTTCGATGGACACCTGGACTTCATGATCAATTTGTTAGGGCTGTCAATGAGCTTGGTGGACCATATAGGTTTCTAAAAGCACAACATGGAGACCAGACACATCTATGACTGTAAATTTCTTCAGAATCTATTTCATAACTTGTTAATTACAATGCCATATTCATGAATGAGGAAACAACATATTAACGCTGCTCTTTTCTGGTCATGACACATCTAGTCAGAGAGGTGGATCCAGGACGGAAAGGTTAAGGGGGCCAAACTATATTGCTGATTTTTCAGAACGATAAAATATTTAATGCCTACAAATATTAAATTAAAATTAAAATTATAAAAATTATATTGAGGCTTAAATATTTTAACATTCCTTTTGTATTTTTGATGCATTAACTATAGTTGATTTTCTCACAACAGACTGAGAAAAAAAATTAGCTAGTATATATAATGTGTTCAAAAGGTTAACTTCTTTGAGTAATATGTTTAATCATAATAAATTGTAGCACATGTACAGATAATTATGAGAAAAGTGATATTAGCATTTAAATTATTGTTCTAAAGTAATAGACGCAACAATAAATACAATTATAAACATACATTTAAAACAAGGGATAAAGATGGCACAAAGTATATTAATTAATTTCTCATGTGAGCATGAACTATATGATACCATTCAATTTTCAAATTATTAACTAATAAAATTAATAAATGAAATATATACATAGTAGAGAAGAAAAATATTGGACCGCCCATGCTTCTAGTGTCTTGATAACAATATTGTGTTATGTAAAACTTTCTTTAAACTCAAATCTAGAATTTTGGTTTTGTAAAATTCTCATCAAAAGTTTTCATTTTATAAATTTTCTATTAGATTTCCTTCAAGATACCACTTAATTAATTATTTTGTCAAAAATTAAGAGAGTATGTGCTTTACATTCCTATAACTCGATTATCTTCATATTTTAATAAGATAATCTCAAAACCTCTTTGTAATGGAAATTCGGATGAAATTGATGAATGCTAGTAAAGTTGGTGAAAAAATCAAGTTCGTTTATGTCAATGGAGAAGTTAGTGAACTTAATTTCATCTTCTTTATTCAAATCTTCCACTACTAGAAATTGGGGCTTTTCCAACGGAATATTTGCGACATATGGCATTTGTCGCAATTTCTATTTGATTTGTGACGGAGTTGCAATGAAATTTCTCAGAGTTACAATATTTTTTTTACGACTAGATCTCCAATAATACAATGGCTAAAATTTGCGACAGATAATTGAGTTCGTTGCAAGTTTGTCGCAATACTTTGGCGCCACTTGTTAAATTTTGGCACCAAAATTAGCGACACTAAAATTTGACACGATTTCTTTATAAATTTTACATATATATAACTTGCAACACCAAAATCGATCGCAAAAAATGTTACATACTTTTTTTTATCCACAAACGTATTTCCTTCAAGTACAAGATTTAATTTATATTAACTTAATTGAGCATAATATTGAAAAGTTAAATAAAAAACTATTAATATGTAATTTTTATTTACTTAAACGAGTCATATATCAAAATTCTTTATATCAATTATGATTTACTTTACTACTTATTACATATGAGTAATTAAAATATATCTAAAGAATAAATTTTCAGAAATCATTGGAAAATAATATATATATATATATATATATATATATATATATATATATATATATATATATATATATATATATATATATAATTACATGCAAGGTAACAAATTCATATATCCCTTATAATGAAAACTGATATTGTATGAACTTGTGATTCAGTCATATCAATCCAACTGGTTTCTCGAAGTATTTTTTTTATCTATTATTGAATGAACCAAATAATATCTTATGATCTTAATTTGGAATAAATTTTACCAAATCTAATGTCTAAATAGACCATCATTTTATATTTGATTACAATAATTTAAAGCCATCATTTTACTTAAAAAAATAAATTGAGTATATCAGTCATAAATTTGCTTTTATGACATAACATCTGATTAATAAAAGTTACCCATGAAATTAACTTGCAATATACAACATATGTGCAGTTTTCTAATAATAACAAAAGCAGAAGTAAAGGCTGCAAACCTCAATGGAAACTTGCTCTTTTTGTCTATGAATTGCAAGACTCATTCAAAAAATTTCATTGTAATTAAAATGATAAATACAATAATAATGGGTGATGAAAATATAAGAGCTCGGTGGTGTGCCGCCGGAGGACGAGTCGGAGATAACCAGTCGAAAACTCATGAGGTTTCTTATCCGAAGACTCGACTTCGATGGACACCCGAACTTCATGATCAATTTGTTAGGGCTGTCAATGAGCTTGGTGGACCATATAGGTTTCTAAAAGCACAACATGGAGACCAAACACATCTATGAATGTAAATTTCTTCAGAATCTATTTCATAACTTGTTAATTACAATGCCATATTCATGAATGAGGAAACAACATATTAATGCTGCTCTTTTCTGGTCATGACACATCTAGTCAGAGGGGTGGATCAAGGACGGAAAGGTTAAGGGGGCCTAACTATATCGCTGATTTTTCAGAACGATAAAATATTTAATGACTACAAATATTAAATTAAAATTTAAATTATAAAAATTTTATTGAGGCTTAAATATTTTAACATTCCTTTTGTAGTTTTGATGCATTAACTATAGTTGATTTTCTCACAAAAGACTGAGAAAAAAAAATTAGCTAGTATATATAATGTGTTCAAAAGGTTAACTTCTTTGAGTAATATGTTTAATCATAATAAATTGTAGCACATGTGCAGATAATTATGAGAAAAGTGATATTACCATTTAAATTATTGTTCTAAAGTAATAGACGCAACAATAAATACAATTATAAACATATATTTAAAAGACACAAGTGATTAAACCCTTGGGAAAAAAAAAACAAGGAATAACGATGGCACAAAGTATATTAATTAAATTCTCACGTTAGCATGAACTATATGATACCATTCAATTTTCAAATTATTAACTAATAAAATTAATAAATGAAATATATACATAGTAGAGAAGAAAAATATTGGACCGCCCATTCTTCTAGTTTCTTGATAACAATATTGTGTTATGTAAGACTTTCTTTAAACTCCCATCTAGAATTTTGGTCTTGTAAAATTCTCATCAAAGTTTTCATTTTATAAATTTTCTATTAGATTTCCTTCAAGATACCCCTTAATTAATTATTTTGTCAAAAATTAAGAGAGTATGTGCTTTACATTCCTATAACTCGATTATCTTCATATTTTACTAAGATAATCTCAAAACTTCCGTTTAATGGAAATTCGGATGAAATTGATGAACGCTAGTGAAGTTGGTGAAAAAATCAAGTTTGTTTATGTCAATGGAGAAGTTAGTGAACTTAATTTCATCTTCTTTATTCAAATCTTCCACTACTAGAAAGTGGGGCTTTTGCAACGGAAAATTTGCGACATATGGCATTTGTCGCTATTTCTAATTGATTTGTGACGGAGTTGCAACGAAATTTCTCAGAGTTACTATATTTTTTTTACGACTAGATCTACAATAATACAATGGCTAAAATTTGCTACAGATAATTGAGTTCGTTGCAAGTTTGTCTCAATACTTTGGCGCCACTTGTTAATTTTTGGCACCAAAATTAGCGACACTAAAATTTGACACGATTTCTTTATAAATTTTACATATATATAACTTGCAACACCAAAATCGATCGCAAAAAATGTTACGAATTTTTTTTTATCCACAAACATATTTCCTTCAAAAACAAGATTTAATTTATATTAACTTAATTGAGCATAATATTGAAAAGTTAAATAAAAAACTATTAATATGTAATTTTTATTTACTTAAACGAGTCATATATCAAAATTCTTTATATCAATTATGATTTACTTTACTACTTATTACATATGAGTAATTAAAATATATCTAAAGAATAAATTTTCAGAAATCATTAGAAAATAATATATATATATATATATATATATATATATATATATATATATATATATATATATATACATGCAAGGTAACAAATTCTTATATATATATATATATATATATATATATATATATATATACATGCAAGGTAACAAATTCTTATATCCCTTATAATGAAAACTGATATTGTATGAACTTGTGAATCAGTCATATCAATCCAACTGGTTTCTCGAACTATTTTTTTTTTATCTATTATTGAATGAACCAAATAATATCTTATGATTTTAATTTGGAATAAATTTTACCAAATCTAAAGACTAAATAGACCATCATTTTATATTTGATTATAATAATTTAAAGCCATCATTTTACTTAAAAAAATAAATTGAGTATATCAGTCATAAATTTGCTTTTATGACATAACATCTGATTAATAAAAGTTACCCATGAAATTAACTTGCAATATACAACATATGTGCAGTTTTCTAATAATAACAAAAGCAGAAGTAAAGGTTGCAAACCTCAATGGAAACTTGCTCTTTTTGTCTATGAATTGCAAGACTTATTCAAAAAATTTCATTGTAATTAAAATGATGGCAAAAATTCAATTTTCATACCATAAAATAGGCCCAAGTCCATTTTTCATACCAATCGATTGAAAATCATACTGTAGAATAAATAGACGATTCAAAAATCATACTTTCGTTAGTTTACTTAACGGAACTGCCACGTGTCACATGTTGAAACAAAATAGGGGGGAAATGCAATTGTCTAAAATTGAGCAGGGTGTTTTTGCAATTATTGCCTTCTTCCTCCTATGGACGATCACCGGTTTCCGGTGGCCGTTTGTCGAAATTGGTTGAGGGTTTTTGTTCCTCTTGTCATGGGCAATATTTTCCATGAGGTAATTGCAGTGGCTGTCGACGGTGGAGCAGGAGAGGAGTGTTTTTTCGCGAAAATCAGGGTTTAGGTCGAAAACGCTCCGCCACTTGGGCGGAGCTCAACCGTCCACGGCTGCTACAATAAACCTATGGAAAATGATGCCCACGGTCAAGGAAAACTATTGCAACAAGAATCATGAAGTTTGGTTAAAAATCGAAGAAGAAATCACGATTTGAAATTTCGAAAATTTTGACCTACAATTCGAAAATTAGAACTTAAAATTCGAATAGATTACTCAACGGATTGAAAATATCTTTATATGTACGAGTTCTCCACGACAAGGGGAACAAAAACCCTCAACCAATTTCGACCAAAATCCACTGGAGCCGGCGATCGTATGGGAGTAGGAAGAAGAAGACGATAATTGCAAAAATCCCCTGCCTAATTTTTAATAATTGCAGTTCTCACCTCTTTTTTTACTTAACGGAGAAGGCTAAACTTCAGTTAAAAAACTAACGGCAGTATAATTTTTGATATTTTGGTATGAAAAATGGACTTGAGCCTATTCTATGGTACCAAAATTGAATTTTTGTCTTAAAATGATAAATACAATAATAATGAGTAATGAAAATATAAGAGCTCGGTGGTGTGCCGCCAGAGGACAGGTCGGAGATAACCAGTCGAAAACTCATGAGGTTTCTTATCCGAAGACTCGACTTCGATGGACACCTGGACTTCATGATCAATTTGTTAGGGCTGTCAATGAGCTTGGTGGACCATATAGGTTTCTAAAAGCACAACATGGAGACCAGACACATCTATGACTGTAAATTTCTTCAGAATCTATTTCATAACTTGTTAATTACAATGCCATATTCATGAATGAGGAAACAACATATTAACGCTGCTCTTTTCTGGTCATGACACATCTAGTCAGAGAGGTGGATCCAGGACGGAAAGGTTAAGGGGGCCAAACTATATTGCTGATTTTTCAGAACGATAAAATATTTAATGCCTACAAATATTAAATTAAAATTAAAATTATAAAAATTATATTGAGGCTTAAATATTTTAACATTCCTTTTGTATTTTTGATGCATTAACTATAGTTGATTTTCTCACAACAGACTGAGAAAAAAAATTAGCTAGTATATATAATGTGTTCAAAAGGTTAACTTCTTTGAGTAATATGTTTAATCATAATAAATTGTAGCACATGTACAGATAATTATGAGAAAAGTGATATTAGCATTTAAATTATTGTTCTAAAGTAATAGACGCAACAATAAATACAATTATAAACATACATTTAAAACAAGGGATAAAGATGGCACAAAGTATATTAATTAATTTCTCATGTGAGCATGAACTATATGATACCATTCAATTTTCAAATTATTAACTAATAAAATTAATAAATGAAATATATACATAGTAGAGAAGAAAAATATTGGACCGCCCATGCTTCTAGTGTCTTGATAACAATATTGTGTTATGTAAAACTTTCTTTAAACTCAAATCTAGAATTTTGGTTTTGTAAAATTCTCATCAAAAGTTTTCATTTTATAAATTTTCTATTAGATTTCCTTCAAGATACCACTTAATTAATTATTTTGTCAAAAATTAAGAGAGTATGTGCTTTACATTCCTATAACTCGATTATCTTCATATTTTAATAAGATAATCTCAAAACCTCTTTGTAATGGAAATTCGGATGAAATTGATGAATGCTAGTAAAGTTGGTGAAAAAATCAAGTTCGTTTATGTCAATGGAGAAGTTAGTGAACTTAATTTCATCTTCTTTATTCAAATCTTCCACTACTAGAAATTGGGGCTTTTCCAACGGAATATTTGCGACATATGGCATTTGTCGCAATTTCTATTTGATTTGTGACGGAGTTGCAATGAAATTTCTCAGAGTTACAATATTTTTTTTACGACTAGATCTCCAATAATACAATGGCTAAAATTTGCGACAGATAATTGAGTTCGTTGCAAGTTTGTCGCAATACTTTGGCGCCACTTGTTAAATTTTGGCACCAAAATTAGCGACACTAAAATTTGACACGATTTCTTTATAAATTTTACATATATATAACTTGCAACACCAAAATCGATCGCAAAAAATGTTACATACTTTTTTTTATCCACAAACGTATTTCCTTCAAGTACAAGATTTAATTTATATTAACTTAATTGAGCATAATATTGAAAAGTTAAATAAAAAACTATTAATATGTAATTTTTATTTACTTAAACGAGTCATATATCAAAATTCTTTATATCAATTATGATTTACTTTACTACTTATTACATATGAGTAATTAAAATATATCTAAAGAATAAATTTTCAGAAATCATTGGAAAATAATATATATATATATATATATATATATATATATATATATATATATATATATATATATATATATATATAATTACATGCAAGGTAACAAATTCATATATCCCTTATAATGAAAACTGATATTGTATGAACTTGTGATTCAGTCATATCAATCCAACTGGTTTCTCGAAGTATTTTTTTTATCTATTATTGAATGAACCAAATAATATCTTATGATCTTAATTTGGAATAAATTTTACCAAATCTAATGTCTAAATAGACCATCATTTTATATTTGATTACAATAATTTAAAGCCATCATTTTACTTAAAAAAATAAATTGAGTATATCAGTCATAAATTTGCTTTTATGACATAACATCTGATTAATAAAAGTTACCCATGAAATTAACTTGCAATATACAACATATGTGCAGTTTTCTAATAATAACAAAAGCAGAAGTAAAGGCTGCAAACCTCAATGGAAACTTGCTCTTTTTGTCTATGAATTGCAAGACTCATTCAAAAAATTTCATTGTAATTAAAATGATAAATACAATAATAATGGGTGATGAAAATATAAGAGCTCGGTGGTGTGCCGCCGGAGGACGAGTCGGAGATAACCAGTCGAAAACTCATGAGGTTTCTTATCCGAAGACTCGACTTCGATGGACACCCGAACTTCATGATCAATTTGTTAGGGCTGTCAATGAGCTTGGTGGACCATATAGGTTTCTAAAAGCACAACATGGAGACCAAACACATCTATGAATGTAAATTTCTTCAGAATCTATTTCATAACTTGTTAATTACAATGCCATATTCATGAATGAGGAAACAACATATTAATGCTGCTCTTTTCTGGTCATGACACATCTAGTCAGAGGGGTGGATCGAGGACGGAAAGGTTAAGGGGGCCTAACTATATCGCTGATTTTTCAGAACGATAAAATATTTAATGCCTACAAATATTAAATTAAAATTAAAATTATAAAAATTATATTGAGGCTTAAATATTTTAACATTCCTTTTGTATTTTTGATGCATTAACTATAGTTGATTTTCTCACAACAGACTGAGAAAAAAAAATTAGTTAGCATATATAATGTGTTCAAAAGGTTAACTTCTTTGAGTAATATGTTTAATCATAATAAATTGTAGCACATGTGCAGATAATTATGAGAAAAGTGATATTACTATTTAAATTATTTTTCTAAAGTAATAGACGCAACAATAAATACAATTATAAACAAACATTTAAACGAGACAAGTGATTAAACCCTTGCGAAAAAAAAAAACAAGGGATAACGATGGCACAAAGTATATTAATTAAATTCTCATGTGAGCATGAACTATATGATACCATTCAGTTTTCAAATTATTACCTAATAACATTAATAAATGAAATATATACATAGTAGAGAAGAAAAATATTGGACCGCCCATGCTTCTAGTGTCTTGATAACAATATTGTGTTATGTAAAACTTTCTTTAAACTCCCATCTAGAATTTTGGTTTTGTAAATTTCTCATCAAAAGTTTTCATTTTATAAATTTTCTATTAGATTTCCTTCAAGATAACCCTTAATTAATTATTTTGTCAAAAATTAAGAGAGTATGTGCTTTACATTCCTATAACTCAATGTTGGTCCCAAGTGGTCAGATGAGGTCTAGAGGGGAGGGGGGGTGAATAGACATCTGAAAAATTTTAGACTTAAAAACTTTTCAGTCTTCTGTCAGCAGACTAAGCTGATGAAGAACAGTAAGATGACTATGCTGATCGTGAACAAATCTTTGAACAGCAGAGTGACCACTCTTCTTACAACTACTTAGCTGTTTTTCAGCAAAACAGTTTTATCAAGAGTATACTTGCAGCGGATGTTTGAAAGTGTTTTTCACAAGTAGATTAAGTCATTAAAAAATTTTTTCCCCAGTTTTAAAAACTCCTTTTAAAATCTTTTAACAATTCAAAGTGTAAACTTATGCAATTTCAAAATATGCAAGAAAGCTTAAATGCAAGATTAACACAAAGAATTTTTATAGTGGTTATATGGATAAAAATCCTTTAGTCCACTCTTCCAGATCACTTAGATTATGGGTTATACTATAAACACACAGTTTACAATATATCTCCACTTATACCTAAACAAAAAATGAAAAGGCTATAAGCTCACAACAGGAAATCACTCAGAAATCCTATCCTCTGAAGTTAAATCACTCACAAAGACGGATTTAAAGTTCGCACAACACTCAGCTAATACAAATTCACTCAGATTGTATTTTTCTATTTTCTTCAACTGGGTTTCTGTCAACAGATGACTTCCACCAGACGAGTGAGCTGTTCGAGCTTCTTGAGACTTAGACAAATTTTCTGCTTCAAAACGAAATCTCAGAATGTTGTTGTGTTATTCTCTCTTCGAAATCAGCTCTATTTATACATGGATTTGAAAATATGACCTCTGAAAGAAGTCACAAATCAAATCCATAGCCTTAGCCCAATTTCAGAACGGCTTCCTGCTACAGTACCTTTTCTGCTGTACTTTCCTGTAGCTGCATTAAATGCACTCTGCTGATCCGAGAATATTCTTCAATCATTTGTCATTATTACCCTTCTCTTCCAGCATTTATTACACTAGGTGCATTTATTACCGTTGGACTTCTCTTATGATCTCTTCTACTCTGCTGATCGAAGCAACTCTGCTGATAGACACTCTGCTGATCAAATACTGAACTAATCTGATTTGAGTCAGCTGATGACCTACCCTTCTGTTTGCTGTTTCAGCACGAGATCATTAGTCTTCTGGGCTTTGAACTTTTAACTCTTCTGATGTCTTCTTCTTTACTTGTTCAAAATTCTTCTAAGGGAACTAAGCTTTCCATACTTAGCTGATTTTGACGTTTTGGAAATCATCAAAACCTTCCCTTAAGTTCTTATCTTCTTTGCACTTTATCTTCATCTTCATCCAACAATTTCCCCCTTTTTGATGATGACAAAACTTCAGCTAAGTACCTGTACCTAAACTAAAGTTTTGATCCTCAAAAATTTCTGAGATAGAAATAGTCTATTGGATTTCAAACTTGAACTTTTTATAGATTCTGAAAGGATTACATGTTACATGTTTAATCAGATAAGATGTGCAAAAAATAAAAGATTACAAGGATTTTAACATAAGTAACCTAGATTAAACTAGTCTACTGTCTTGTCTTCTGCTTCCTTGTTTTCTTCTTCTTCTTCAGTAGGTTTGGAAGTCTCAGCTTCCAATTCCTCAAAGAATTTCTGTTTTAATAGCTCCAACTTTTTCTTCTTAACATCAGGATCAAGCTGTTCTTCAGCTGAATCCTTAGCAGCAGCTATCTCTTTGTCAGACTTAGCCTTTGCTTCAGCTTCAGTTTCTTCAGCTTCACCTTCTTCTTCTGTGATCTTCTCATCTGTTGGTCTGCTTGTGCCTTCATTTTCTTCATTAGCGTTCTCATCTTCAGCAGCAGATTCCTCCAACACTTCAGTTCCTTCAGCATTTTCTTCTTCATCACAATGTACCTCATCTTCCCTTAGTACCCTATCTTCCCCCTTTTTGTCATCATCAGCAGGATTGATTGGATATTTTGGTAAGACTGGTGTTATCTGAAGTGAATCACATAGAAGTTTGATGTTCTCTTCCATAGCATCCAGTTGAGCTTGTTGTCTTAGTTGATTGGCTTCAAATGCTTTCATTCTGTTAAGGACCACTTCCCCTTGGTCACCTAGCTGAATTTGAGTTGCAAGAATCCAATCAGCAGATGCCTTGAAGTCTCTCATCATGTTCTCCAAGGTTTCATCCTTAGCTTGGATGGCCACTTCAACCGTTTCTGTAATATCTCTCCAACCAGCATCTGTGCTTTGAGTTCTTCTTCTGATAATATCCATATCTTGTCTGATAGCTTCCACATTGTGAGCAGTATCTTCTATCAGCAAAGTAGGAACAGCAGCAACTTTGGTTGGTTGACTTACATTTCCTTCATTGATTTTGAGATCATCTGCTGAATTGAATCCAACAGAGATACTTGCTGTAAGTTTTGAGAAGTAGAAGCAACTTCAGTTGTGATTGGAGGTAAGGCAAGAATTTCCTTCTCAGTAGTCTGTTCTGCTGCTTGAGTTGTTTCTTCTGTGATCTGATCTGCTGGACCAGAAGCAGGGTCTTCTTTCATGGTCTCATCAGCTTGACTAGGGGTGCTTTCCTTCTCCTTAGTCTGATCATTTTGCTCAGCAGTAGCCTCCTTTTCAGTAATTTGATCAGCTTGATTTTGAGTAGATTCCTTTTCCTTTGCTTGATCAGCTGGTTCAGACTTGTCCTCCTTTTCCTTGTTTTGATCTACCAGATCAGAAGTGCTTTCCTTTTCCTTTTCTTTGTCCTGATCAGCAGGGTCAGAAGTACCTTCTTTTCCTTTGGTTTGATCTGCAGGATCAGAAGTTCCTTCTTTCTCTTTGCCTTGGTCAGCAGGGGGTGCTTGGATCTTCTTAACATTTATAATAGTACGCCTTGTGCCAGCTTCATCCAGAGCAGTCCTGTGAGTAATCCAAGTTAGATCATCAATAGGAACAAAAGATGAGATAGGATTTTCTGGTAGTTCTTCATGTGGCCTAATATTAGGTCCATAAACAATCTGTTTCAGACTAGGAAGGGGGATCATAGTGCTCGGTTGCCCCTTCATCTTTCTAGTCTTCTTGGCCCATGTTTCCATTGTCTGGGAAACTGCCAACTTTATTGACCGTTCCTTTAGGTCTTCATCAGCAGCATATACTTCAGGAACTGAGTCATAAATCTTCTTTGCCTCTGCTTTGACAACTTGACTGATCCTCAGCCTCAATTTGTCAAGAAAGAATTCAGAGTCTAGTGCTTGAGTAAGAGAACCTGTCTCAAGCCACTTTAGCACCCAGGCTTCTTCATCAGCAAAAGCTTTCCAACTTGCAATTTGATCTTTACTCTTTGTCAGACGATAATCTCTCCATCTGTTATATCTGATCTTCTCTTTATTGAACATCGTTAGACGAGTGATCTTTGCATTCTCAACATCCAACCTTTTGATGAACTCTTCAAAAGCATCAGGGTCATCTCTGACAATCTCCAATGCCAGTTTGACCTCTTCTCTTCTTTTAGGTTGAATTTTTGGAGCAGGCATGACTGGTATAGGTTTTGTGGGATCTCTTGGTTCACCTATGACAATGCCACCAGTATGCTTAGGACCATGTGAGTCCTTAGCACTTGCCTCAATAGCAGCAGCCAACTCTGCTGCTTCAACAGCATCCCTTTGAGCTTGAGTCATTTTGCTGGCTTCTTCTTCCAGCTTTTTGAGTTCAAGGGCTTTAAGGCGATCTTCCTCAGCCTTTCTTTTCCTTTCTGCCTCATCTAATCTTCTCTTTTCAGCAGCAGAAACATAAGGAATTGTGATTTTGCCAGTCCTTCTCTTCTTTGCTTCAGGACTCTCCACCGATTGAAGTGGAGTGGCAGCAACAGGAGTAGGGTGCAGAAGAAGTGCATCCCCTTCATTTGTTGTACTAGTTTGTTGTTCTTCTCTAACTTCAGCAGATAGTGCAACAGATGAGTCTTCAGCAGACACTCCAACAGCAGATTCTCCAGCAGGTTCAACAGCAGTTTCTTGAGAAGGTTCCTCAATAGTGATTAGTCTCTCTGCTGATGCTGGTGTTTCTCTCACTGTTTCTGTTGGTTCTTCAGAGAATGTTACTTTTCTTTTTGCCTTAGACTTGGCAATTCTTTTTGAGGGTTCAGGTCTAGGAGGCCCTCTTGCATCACTCCTTGTCCTCATTCTCTTTCTGGTTTGAACAGGGACAACTTCCTCAGATTCTGTCCTTTCTGGAGATGATCCAGTCTCCATTTGCTCAATTTCTTTGGTGAAGTCATCAATTACCTTTTCAAGAATGACAACTTCAGACTGTGCTGATCCAGCTTTAACAGTAGTGGTTACTGTTTGATCAGCAGACCTACTAGTCTGACCTTCCTTCTTGCTCTTCTTAGAAGGGGCCTTTTCAGATTTTGCAGCAATCTTTCTTTTAGAAGTAACCACACTTCTAACGGGCTCATACAGATTGAACTCCTTGCCAGCATGAGTGGGCTTCCCACCACCCATTGGGCAACTTAAACTAGCGAACAGATGACTGAGTAATATGGCATAGTTTGTCTTCTTGTCACTTAACAGGTCATAGACATGAACTGCCCAGTTAACCTTCAGCCCATAGTAGATACAAATCATGGTGTAATACCTCCTTCTGGGCAAACCATCCAATGAACTTGTACTACAATCCAGTACTTTTGCAATGATATCAACGAATCTCTGAAACTCATCCTTCAGTTGAGTCTTCATCAGAGACCCAGACATCTCCTCTCCCTCTTTTGCACAAACCGACCAAAATTCCTCTTCTTTTGCAGACCCAAGGTCTGTTACATCTCCTCCCTCATTCTTCAACCCATATACCTCACTTAACACGGCCGCAGAGATACAAATCTTCTTGCCCCCAATGTGGCAGTCATAGTGGTATCATCTTCATTGAATTCTCTGGTGTTGTAGAAATGTTCTACATCCTCCAGATAAACTCTATCTTCATGAGGCTCTAAGACGGGTACCAGTGATGCTTCTTTAATTTTCTTCATAATTTCTCTCATCAGATCAGTACCGGTAGCAAAGAATTTGTCGTAGTTCAGGTATCTTCCTTCAGCGATTGCCATTTTCGTGAATTTAGTGAAGAAAATCTGTAGAAAACAGAGAGATTAGAGAGTTAGAGAATTTGAGAGTTTTTGTGTGCGTAAGACGACGGGTCTGTTCAGATCGGATTTTATACGTTTCCTTAGGTTTTGGTTATCGTGATTAATCTGATACGTAGGATTGATCTGACAGTTTTAAATCGTGGGGGTGAGAGTTGCGGATTTGAAATTCATTATTTTAATGTCAGACGGGCGGGAAACTTTATCGACACCTATCTGTTACTTATAAAAGCGTGTTTCTAAAGATACGATTTATAACCATGCTTATATAAGATATCAGATGAGTAGAGTTTAACTTATCTGACAGACGAGTGATCTGTTATCTGTTATTACTAGAGAAAGCCAATAGCTAGTAATCTTCCTCTGCTGTTTGTCAATCCAGCAAGATAATTTAATCTTCAATCTTCAAGAATTAAGAACAGATCTTCTGATAACATAACTTCAACTAACTGTCATCAACAAATTTCATCTTTTAATCAGAAGTACCGCTAGTCTTACACGTTCCCCCTGACTTTAAGAATTCATAAGTTAACTAGTCTGTTGAGAGTTAATCCTTGAATATAAGAACGGATGACTGTGCTGATGAACTTCAGTCTTCTGATAAGTTCCCCCTCAGCTTATGCATCCAAATTAAGTAGTCCTAGTTCAGCTCTTAGAGTTGAAAACCTTACTTCACTTAAAGGTTTAGTGAAAATATCAGCAATCTGATTGTCTGTATGAACATACTCAATCATTACATTGCCTTTTTCCACATGATCTCTAATGAAGTGATGCTTGATCTCAATATGCTTAGTCCTTGAATGACTTGTAGTGTTCTGAGCAAGTGAAATTGCACTTGTATTGTCACAGTAGATTGGAATTCAACTGATTTTGATATTGTAATCTTCTAGTTGATGCTTCAACCAAAGTATCTGTGCACAGCAAGCTCCAGCAGCTATATACTCAGCTTCAGCAGTAGATATAGAGACTGAAGTCTGTTTCTTACTCATCCATGAGATCAGACGACTGCCCAAAAACTGACAGGCACCTGTTGTGCTTTTCCTATCAATTTTGCAGCCAGCAAGGCTTGAATCTGAATAACCAATAAGCTCAAATCCAGATTCTCTAGGATACCACAATCCCAATTCTTGAGTGCCCTTAATATATTTCAATATTATCTTGGCAGCTAAGAGATGAGATTCCTTAGGATTTGATTGAAATCTCGCACAAACCCCAACAGAGTACATGATATCAGGTCTGCTTGCTGTTGGATACAACAGTGACCCAATAATGCCTCTGTATTTGGTTATATCTACTGATTTGCCATCTTCATCTTTATCCAAACGAAGACTAGTAGACATAGAAATAGTAGCAGTAGAGCTAGTTTCCATACCAAATTTCTTAAACAGATCTCTTGTGTATTTTGCTTGGTTGATGAAAATTCCATCAGACAACTGTCTTACTTGCAAACTGATGAGGGCTATTTCGCACCCTACATAATGTGCGGATCGACTAAAGTACATAAGATCGGTTCGACCAAATCAGACAGTTCGGGTTCATCTTAACGACCCGGCCGAATACAGCTCTCTTCGACAAGAAGACTATACTCCGTACCCAAGAAAGATATTTGGGCCGAGTCCTATTAGGACTATATTTCCTTGTAACGCTAGGTTTAGTATGATATAAATACCTAGTCAATCATTGTATTAAACAAGTCTGAATCATAAGGCAAATACGCCATTGAATTCTGCATTAACAGCACAACTCACTATTATTCAATAAATAAAGAGCTTTCTCTTCATATTTGTGTTATTTTTACGTTGGTTACAATATTTACTTATTGTTCTTACGATATTGCTCTTCCTTGAGTTTTGATCCATCCTGAATAAAGTAACAGAGCCCTATAAAATATATATATTGAAAATCCCCAATATCACAATTTTACTGATATCTTGAACCCGACCAAAACCGGTTAAATCAGTTGGCGCCTACCGTGGGGCTAGGTTAATTATTCGATCGACATATGGCTCGCCCAAGGAAAAGCGCTCGTATTGGAGCAAGAAGTAACACAACCACCGGTCATAACACATCTGAAGATCCGCAGGATAATAATGATAATAACGCCCACGACACCAACGAGAATTTGCAGGGTCCTCTTCCTCATCAGCAGGAACCCCAAGGAGATCTTCCCGGTACCATACCGGAAGAACCGGAAGTCCCTGCGATCCCCGTTCCTCTCCCGGGCGCTCAGGAAAAATTGCGACAGATTGCTATGCTCGTTTAATCACTCTCCCCAGAGGAATTACTCGTACTTGAACAAGTTCCTCGAAACGATAGGACTGCTAGGGCAAATCCAGCTCAAAGAGCGCCAAGGCAAAACCATCAAACCTCTCAACAAGCTGACAGCCCGGCAAGCGAGCGGCGCTCGCTACACAGTCCGCAGCAGGGCAACTCAAAACCCTCCGATAACCATCCCCGAAGGAAACCAGGACAAAGAAAACCACAACCGGGGCGCAGCGGGTCCAAGGAACGTACAATAATCCCTATCGAGGATGACATAGATGATGCAGTCCCCGATCGACCGCGAACAATGCGATTCTCGGAAAGAGAAATCGAAAGGATGGTACAAGAACGACTCGAACAACGCCTACGATCTGTTCAAAACCCGTGGGCCCGAACCACGGAACTCTAGGAGAGCCTCGCGGCCTGTTCTCCTTTCTACAGAGAAATAAAGGAGGCACAGTCAATCGGACAGGTCCCGGGGAGACTACCACGATACGACGGAACCACTGATCCAGATGACTATATTTTTAGCTCTACCAATATAATGAACTTATACGCTCACTCGGCGGAATTCACCGCCAAATTAATGGTGACCACATTTGAAGGACTAGCTTTGGACTGGTTCGCCAAGCAACCTGCCAACTCCATATTCAGTTTTCGGGAATTATGCAACAAATTGACACAGCAGTTTGCTAGTCAGAAGAGGCAAAAACTTCCGATGAGCTACTTAGGAACTATACACCAACAAGAGGGAGAATCCTTAAGAAACTGGTTGGCAAGATTTAACGTAGAATTACTTAAAATCGATTCCCCAAATATCGATTACATAATCTCTATTCTCTTCGACCTCACAAAAAATAGGCAGTTCGGAAATGCCCTCAGTCGAAAACAACCAAGAACGTTCGCCGACATCATGAGCTTGGCATCTAAATATATGACCCAAGAAGAGATGAATTCCTTTAAAGATAAAAACAAAAACAAAGTCACAACCTCAGGCTCCAAACGGCAAGATAGGATTTGTTGGTCCCAAGTGGTCAGATGAGGTCTAGAGGGGGGGGTGAATAGACCTCTGAAAATTTTTGAACTTAAAAACTTTTCAGTCTTCTGTCAGCAGACTAAGCTGATGAAGAACAGTAAGCAGACTAGTCTGATCGTGAACAAATCTTGAACAGACGACTGACCACTCTTCTTACAATGACTTAGCTGTTTTTCAGCAAACAGTTTTTCAAGAGTATACTTGCAGCGGATTGTTTGAAAGTGTTTTTCACAAGTAAACTAAGTTCTAAAAAGATTTTATCCCCAGTTTAAAACTCCTTATAAAATCTTTTTAATTGATTCAAAGTGTTTAAAATGCAAACTTTAAAATATGCAAGAAAACTTTAAATGCAAGATAACACAAAGAATTTTTATAGTGGTTATATGGATAAAAATCCTTTAGTCCACTCTTCCAGATCACACAGATTCTGGGTTATACTATAATCACAAAGATTACAATATTTCTCCACTTACACCTAAACAACTAATGAGAAGGCTGTAAGCTCGCAATAGGGATTCACAAAGAAAACCTATCCTCTAAAGTAGAATCACTCACACAGATGGATTCTCACTTCGCACAACACTCAGCTAATACAAAATCACTCAGATAATGTTTTTCTGATTTCTTCAACTGGGTTTCTGTCAACAGATGACTTCCACCAGACGAGTGAGCTGTTCGAGCTTTTGAGACTTAGAGAAATTCTGCTTCAAAATTTCGATCTCTGATTGTTGTTGTGTTATTGCTCGATTTGAAATTCAGCTCTATTTATACATGGAAATGAAATTATGACCGTTGAAGGCAAGTCACAAATCAAATCCATCCTTCAGCTCTTTTTGAAACGGCTCCCTGCAGCATTCCGTACTGTGTACAGTACCTTTCTGTCCATCGCATTTAATGCTGCATTTAATGCACTCTGCTGATCCGAGGATATCTTCAATCATTTGCCATTACTACCCTTCTCTTACAGCATTTATTACACCAAGTGCATTTATTACCGTTGGACTAATCTCTTGACCTCTTCTACTCTGCTGATCAAAACGACTCTGCTGATAGATACTCTGCTGATCAAATACTGAACTCATCTGATTTGACTCGGCTGATGATCTACCCTTCTGTTCGCTGATCCAGCAAGAGATCACTAGTCTTCTGAGCTTTGAACTTTGAACTCTTCTGATGTCTTCTTTTACCAGCTCAAAATTCTTCTAAGGGAACTAAGCTTTCCATACTTAGCTGATTATGATGTTTTGGAAATCATCAAAACCTTCCCTTAATTACTTGTCTTCTTTCATCTTCATCTTCATCCAACAATTTCCCCCTTTTTGATGATGACAAAACTCCAGCTAAGTACCTGTACCTAAACTAAAGTTTTGATCCTCAAAAATTTCTGAGATAGAAATGATATGTTGGAGTCAAACTTGCAAATTTTATAGATATAGAACTGATTACATTTTACAAGTTGAAAGATGAAAAGTACAAAATACTCTAAAGGATTACAAGAATTTTTAAAGAAAATCTAGCCAAGCTAGTCTTCTGTCTTCTTTTCTTCTTCAGCAGACTTGGAGGTTCCAACTTCCAATTTCTGCATCAACAGCTCTAGCTTCTTCTTTTTAACATCAGGATCAAGCTGTTCTTCAACTGAATCTTTGGCAGCAGCTAGTTCTTTGTCTGACTTAGCTTTTGCTTCAGATTCTTCCTCATCAGCTTGGTCTTCTTCTTCAGTGATCTTCTCATCTGCTAATCTGCTTGTGTCTTCATTTGCTGCTTCATTCCTATTATTAGCAGACTCTTCAGATTCTTCTAACACTTCTGTTTCCTCAGCATTTTGATTTCCTTCCCTTTGGAAATCAACCCTTTGCTGTCCAAATATCCTTTCTTCCCCCTTTTTGTCATCATCAGCAGGGACAGATGGATATTGTGGCACAACTGGTGTGATTAGAAGTGAATCACATAGAAGCTTGATGTTTTCTTCCATAGCATTGATCTGAGCTTGCTGGTTAAGTTGATTGGCTTTAACAGTCTTGACTTCTTTGAGCAAGTCTTCTCCTTGATCACCCAACTGGATTTGAGTTCCTAAAATCCAATTTGATGAAGCATTGAAGTCTTTCATCATGTTGCCCATGACTTCATCTTCTGCTTGGAGAGCCAATTCAACAGTCTGTTCAATCTGCTTCCAACCTTCAGTGGTGCTTTGTGTCCTTCTCCTGAGTATATCCATATCCTGACATATAGATTGTACATTCTGAGCAGTATCTTTCAGTAAGTCAGTAGGAACAGTAGCAGCAACCTTCTGAATAGGTTGATGAACAGCAGCTATCACTTCTGCTTTTATCTCCTCCTTCATTTCCTTCATTGATTTGATAATCAGTTGTTGGATGGAATCCAACAGATTGGTTTGAGAACTCTGAGATATTGAAGGATCTTCTGATGGAGTAGCAGAAACGGTTTCCTTGAGATGTTGCTCTGATGGTTGAGTTATCATTGCAAGGGACTGATCTGCTGGTTCACCAGCATGGCTTGGAGTGCTTTCCTTCTCCTTAGCCTGATCATCTTCTTCAGCAGCAACTTCTTTCTCCTTTAACTGATCAGCTGGAATTTCTTCTTCCTTCTTTGATTCATCAGCAGCATCAGACTTGTCATCCTGCACTTTGTCTTGATCAGATGGGTCTGAAGTACCCTCAATTTGCTTTGGTTGATCAGAGGACTCTGCTCCTTCTTTATCAGCAGGTGATATAATCTTCTTGACAGTTTCAACTGTCCTCATCAAACCTTCATTGTCCACTGCTGACCTGTTACAAATCCAAGTAAAGTTGTCAAGAGGAATAAAAGTAGTTGTTGGTTCCTCTGGCAGCTCTTCATAGGGTTTGATGTTTGGTCCATAGACAATATGCTTGATGTTAGGAAGTGGAACCAGTGAGCTTGGTTGTCCCCTTAACTTCCTTGCTTTCTTGGCCCAAAGCTCCATTGCTTGAGCAATAGCCAACTTGATAGATCTTTCTTTGAGATCTACTGAGTCATCAAAATCCTCAGGAATGGATGCAAAGATCTTCTTGGCTTCTTCCTTGACTACATGACATATTCTCATCCTCAACCTGTCCAGAAAGAACTCTGAATCAAGTGCTTGAATGATTGAATTTGTCTCAAGCCATTTAAGTAACCAGTCTTCTGTAGCCTTGAATTCTTTCCATTTAGCCATTTCAGCAGGACTCTTTGTTAATCTGTATTCTCTCCATCTATTGTATTTGATCTTTTCAGAATGGAAGAGTGTCAGACGGTTGACTCTTTCATTTTCAGCATCCAGTCTTCTAAGGAATTCTTCAAAAATTGCAGGGTCTTCCCTGACAATTTCAAGAGATAATTTGACTTCTTCTCTTCTCTTTTCCTTAATCTTGGGTGCAGGCATAGCTGGTATTGGTTTATTTGGATCTCTTTGCTCACCAATAACTATCCCACCAGTACGCTGAGGACCATGAGCATCCTTGAGGCTTGCTTCAATGACAGCAGCCAACTCTGCTGCCTCAAAAGCATCTCTCTGCTTTTGAGTCATTTTGCTGGCTTCTTCTTCCAGCCTTTTTAACTCTAGGCTTTTCAGCCTATCTTCTTCTGCTTTCTCAGCAGCAATCCTTTGCTTTTCAGCAACATCCAGTTTCATCTTCTCTGCAGCAGTTACATAGGTTGAGGTTTTGCCTAACCTCTTTCTTCTTGATTCAGGGCTTTCAACTGCTTGGATAGGTGTTGCAGCAACTGGAGTAGGATGTATTAACAGAATTTCTCCCTCCATTTGTGTACTAGTCTGCTGTTCCTTTTCCACATCAGCAGATAGTGCAGCAGTTGAGGCTTCTGTTGTCATTTCAACTGTAGGACCACTTTCAGGCTCAGCAGTAGCAGCCTTAGTAGCTTCAACAACTGGTTCTTCAACATTTAATGGCCTTTCTGCCTCAGTTGTTGTTTTCCTCACAGTTACAGCAGGCTCTTCAGGGAAAGTGACCTTTCTCTTGGCCTTTGACTTAGGAATTTTCTTGACAGCAGGGGGGTTGGCAGTAGGAGGTCCCCTTGCTTCACTCCTAGTCCTTAGTCTCTTCAGTCTTTGAAGTGGAATTTCCTCTTCAGATTCAGTTCCTTCAGAGGATGATCCTGTCTTCATGTTTTCAATTTCAACAGTGAAGTCATCTACCACCTTCTTAGAGACTTCAATTTCAGGCTCTGCTGATCCAGCCACAACAGCAGACTGTGCTGTTGGCTCAGCAGACTGACTAGTCTGACCTTCCTTCTTGCTCTTCTTAGAAGGGGTCTTCTTGGATTGTTTGGAGGCTTTTCTCTTTGGTTTTTCCACCAGTTGCCTCACTGGTTCGTAGAGTTTGAATTCTTTGCTTCCATGGGTTTGTTTTCCTCCACCCATAGGGCAATGCAGAGAAGCAAACAAGTTACTCAGCAGAATGGCATGAGAATGCCTTTTGTCACTTAACAGCTCATAAACATGAGCAGCCCAGTTCACTTTCATCCCATAGTAAATACAAATCATAGTGTGAAGCCTTCTTCTAGGTAGGCCATCCAGAGAACCCGTAGCACAATCCAAAACCTTTGCTATGATATCAGCAAATCTTTGGTATTCATCCTTCAGCTGGGTCTTCATTAAAGTCCCAGTCATCTCCTCTCCCTTCTTAGCACAAATTTTCCAAAATTCCTCTTCTTTTTCTGACCCTAACGAGGTCACATCTCCTCCCTTGTCTGTCAGCTTATAAATTTCATGAAGAACAGCAGCAGATACAGCGATTTTCTTACCACCTATGACAGCAGTCATAACGGTGTCATCATCGTTGAACTCCCTGGAAGTGTAGAAGTGGTATACATCTTCAAGATAAACCCTATCTTCGTGTGCTTCCAAGACTGGGACCAAAGATGCTTCCTTGATCTTTTCCAGTAAAGCGCGCATCAAATCGGTGCCAGAGAAATGGAATTTGCTGTAGTTGAAGTATCTTCCTTCAATAACTTTGTCCATTTCTGAGATTTGTGAGTAAATTCTGCAAAATAGTGAACTTTCGCAACAAGAGGGTTTGAGAGATAGAAAGTTTGAGAATTTTTGAGTGCGTAAGACGACTATGCTGTTCAGATCGGATTTTATAGGTTTCCTTTTGATTTGGTTTTCGTGATTTATTTAAACCGTTGATCTAATCTGACAGTTTTTAATCGTGCGGATGAGAGTCGCGGATTTCAATTTTATTATTTTAATGTCAGATGGGCGGGAAACTCTATCGACACTAATCTGTTTACTTATAAAAGCGTGTTACTAATAATGCGTTTTATGACCATGCTTATATAAGGTATCAGATGAGTAGAGTTAAACTTATCTGACAGACGAGTGATCTGTTATCTGATATTACTAGAGAATGCCAATAGCTAGTAATCTTCCTTTGCTGTTTGTCAATCCAGCAAGATAAAATAATCTTCAATCTTCAAGAATTAAGAACACATCTTCTTGGTAACATAACTTCAACTAACTGTCATTAACAGATTTCATCTTTAGAACAGAAGTACCGCTAGTCTTACACGTTCCCCCTGTCTTTAAGAATTCATAAGTTAACTAGTCTGTTGAGAGTTAATTCTTGAATGAAATAACTGATGACTAAGCTGTTGAACTCCAGTCTTCTGATGAGTTCCCCCTCAGCTTATGCATCCAGGTTAAGTAAACCTAACTCAGCTCTTAGAGTTGAGAACCTTGCTTCACTTAGAGGTTTGGTGAAGATGTCAGCAATCTGATTATCAGTATGAACATACTCAATCAAAACATTGCCTTTTTCCACATGATCTCTAATGAAATGATGTTTAATCTCAATATGTTTAGTCCTTGAATGACTTGTAGTATTCTGAGTAAGTGAGATTGCACTTGTATTGTCACAGTAGATTGGTATTCCACTGATCTTGATGTTGTAGTCTTCTAGTTGATGTTTCAACCAAAGTATCTGTGCACAGCAGGCTCCAGCAGCTATATATTCAGCTTCAGCAGTAGATATAGAAACTGAGGTTTGCTTCTTACTCATCCATGAGATCAGACGACTGCCCAAGAACTGACAGGCACCTGTTGTGCTCTTTCTGTCAATCTTGCAGCCAGCAAGGTCTGAATCTGAGTAGCCAACTAGTTCAAATCCAGATTCTCTAGGATACCACAATCCCAATTCTTGAGTGCCTTTAACATACTTCAATATCCTCTTGGCAGCTAAGAGATGAGATTCTTTGGGGTTTGATTGAAATCTTGCACAGACTCCAACTGAGTACATTATATCAGGTCTGCTTGCTGTTAGATACAACAATGAACCAATAATGCCTCTATATTTGGTTATGTCCACTGATTTGCCATCTTCATCTTTATCCAAACGAAGACTTGTAGACATAGGAATGGTAGCTGTTGAGCTAGTTTCCATACCAAATTTCTTGAACAGATCTCTTGTGTACTTTGCTTGGCTGATGAATATTCCATCAGGCAACTGTCTAACTTGCAATCCAAGAAAGTAGTTAAGTTCACCCATCATGCTCATTTCAAACTTATTCTGCATCAGCTTGGAGAACTTATCACACATCTGTTGGTTAGTTGAACCAAAAATAATATCGTCCACATATATTTGCACAAGTAATATATGATTTTCCCATTCAATAGTGAACAAGGTTTTGTCTACCTTACCTTTTCGAAATCCTTTAATTAAAAGAAAATCAGATAGGGTATCATACCATGCTTTTGGAGCCTGTTTCAGTCCATAAAGGGCTTTCTTCAGACGATATACTTTGTCCTCTTCTTGATAGACTTCAAATCCTGGAGGTTGTTCAACATACACTTCTTCTTGCAATTCTCCATTGAGAAAAGCAGACTTCACATCCATCTGATAGACAGTGAAGTTCTTGTGAGCAGCATAGGCAAGAAACAGTCTGATTGCTTCAAGTCTTGCTACTGGTGCAAAAGTTTCATCAAAGTCAATTCCTTCTTCTTGACAATAACCCTTGGCCACTAGTCTTGCTTTGTTTCTGGTGACAACACCATCTTCGTTCATCTTATTTCTGAATACCCACTTAGTGCCAATTACTCTTTGATGACTTGGTCTAGGAACTAAGTACCAGACTTCATTCCTTTCAAATTGATTCAACTCTTCTTGCATAGCTTCTATCCAGAAGGAATCATTGAGAGCTTCTTCAATTTGTTTGGGCTCTATTTGAGATAGGAATGTAACAAACATAGCATCTTGTGCAGCAGCTCTTCTTGTTTTCACTCTATCTAAAGGATCACCAATGACTAATTCAGGAGGGTGATTCTTGAGCCATCTGAGATCAGGCTGCAAATCAGGATGTTGTCCTCTGTTATGATCTTGCAACACTACTGTTGGAGTTCCAGTAGTAGTCTGTTGAACATTTGCCGTCTGTTGAACAGTCTCTGGTCTGTCAGCTGTTTGCAACTCGTCTGTTAGACAATCAGCACTGTGATTTTGAACAGCACTTGAGTTAGCAGCTGAACTTAGATTAGGTAGTATGATGGGAACATATTCTTCATTTCTTCCAACGTCTAACTTCTGTAAATCAGCAGACAGATCTTGATTTACACTTTGATTCTTTTCAGAAGATTGACTTGGCTCATCAAATACTACATGGATAGATTCTTCTATTAGCAATGTTCTTTTATTGAAAACTCTATAAGCCTTACTAACAGATGAGTATCCTACAAAGACAGCTTCATCAGCCTTTTCTGCAAATGCAGTAAGGTGATTTTTCCCATTATTTAATACAAAACATTTACAACCAAAAATCTTAAAGTAGTGAATGTTTGGCTTTCTATTGTTCCAAACTTCATATGGAGTCTTGTTCTGATTTTTGTTGATCATACATCTGTTCTGGGTAAAGCATGCTGTGTTTGTTGCTTCTGCCCAAAATCTTTGAGGCAGTTTAGCTTCAGCTATCATGGTTCTGACAGCTTCTTTTAGTGTTCTGTTTCTCCTTTCAGCAACACCATTCTGTTGAGGGGTTCTTGCAGCAGAATACTCATGATGTATTCCCTTCATGTTACAATACTCTTCAACAGTAGAGTTTGTAAACTCTGTCCCTCTATCTGATCTGATCTTCAATATCTTAATACTCTTTTCATTCTGGATCAGTTCCATCAGATTGGTAAGATGTTCCTTGGTTTCACTTTTCTTCTTCATGAAAATCACCCAAGTGTATCTTGAATAGTCATCCACAACAGCTAGGCAGTATTTCTTTCCACCATTGCTGACTGGATCAATGGGTCCAAATAAGTCCATATGCAACAGCTCCAATATTCTTCCAGAAGATTGGTGCTTCTTTTCTTTGAATGATGACTTGATTTGTTTACCCTTCTGACATGCATCACAGAGCTTGTCTTTGCTCATGACTGCTTTTGGAATCCCTTCTACCAAATCATTCTTGATTAATCTGTTTATGGTCTTGAAGTTTAAATGATTCATCCTCTTGTGCCATAGCCAACTGACTTCACTTGGTGCAGATGCCACCAAACAAACACTTGAATTCTTGTCAACAGAATTCCAGTCAACTATGTAGATATTCCCTTGTCGTCTTCCAGATAGGATTACCTTCTTTGTACCAATCTGTTCAACGTAGCACTTATCTGTTGAGAAGATGACTGAATATCCTTTGTCACAAAATTGACTTATGCTCAGCAGATTATATTTTAGTCCTTTAACATAGGAGACGTCAGATATCTCTATGTTTCCCTTGATTAATCTTCCTTTAGCTTTAATCTTGCCTTCTTTGCTGTCTCCAAAAGTGACTTTTGGACCATCCACAGCAACTGCATCAGTCAACTCATGTATGTTTCCACACATGTGCCTTGAACAACCACTGTCCAAGTACCAAATCTTCTCTACTTTATTCCTACTCCTAATCCTAACCTACAAAACAAAAATAAAATTGTTTTAGGTACCCTTATTGAGAGGGTCCTGAAGGATTAGTTCCACCCTTGACAACCCAAGATGTTGAAGTCTTAGGCTTCTTAGGTTTCTGAGTTTTAGGAGCATGAACAGTTTCATTTTTATCATAGTTATCAGATAAGTCATGTTGATGATCAGTATGATATGAATAATGTTCATAAGCAGGGTAAGGTGCATGATATGCAGGATATGCATGCATTGGATGAGCAGGATAAGGTGCATAGTAATTAGGAAATTGAGGTGCATGATACATAGGATGATATGCAGCAGGTTGCACATAATATAACTCATTTCCATACCAAGCATTTTGATTTTTCTTATTCTTATGCTTCTTTGGTTTACTAGGTGCTTGCTCATTTGTTTTTGACTTAGTTTTACCACTAGTCTGATTGACTTTAGCTTTATCAGCAGACTTCTTAGGACTCTGCTGTTTGGTCTTACTAGTCTGATTTCCTACACTAGGCTCTTTGCTCTTTTTAGCCTTAGGAGATTTCTTCTCCTTTACCACTTTCTCAGATGAGGTAGGTCTAGAGGTTTGAACATACAGAATGACCTTACTGTTGTCAGCAGAAATAAATTTTTCAGTATGATTCAATTCTAGATTATCCTTTTCCAAAGGTGTCTCCTGTTTCTTAGATGTATGCATGGATGCAACAGTAGACTTATCATGAGACTCAATGATTTTCTCAAGTTCCATGATTTTTCCTTTATAAACCTCACATTCAGCTTTCAGAGATTCATGCTCTTGCTCAAGCTGTTTATATTCAGCTGATTCTTTAGGCTTTTCAGCTAAAAGTTTCAGTGAACTATTTTGCTCTTTTAGCAAGTTCATCTCTTCCTTAAGCTTAACAAATTCTCCAGCAATAGTAGTATTATTCAACATCATTTGCTCTAGAGAATTAAATAGTTCATTTTCTTGAGGAGTTACCTCATCCTCAGAGTCATCAGATTCCTTTGCCATCAGGCACAGGAGAGCAGGTTTTTCTTCATCAGATGATTCTTCATCAGACGAGTCTGAGTCTGAATCAGATGAGTAGACAGCAGCTGGCTTTTCTGCTTCAGCCATCATTGCCTTGGCTCTCTGATGCTTTCTTTCTTTTCTCATTTTCTTCTCTTCCTCAGTGTACTTCTCTGCTTTTGGATATGGGCAGTCTCTTATGAAGTGTCCCAATTTCCTGCAGTTGTAACACATCAGTTTTGATTTATAATCCTCTTTATCCTGAGAAGAAAAGTTAGGTTTAGAAGTAGAAGCAGCATGATTGTATTTGTTTTTCATTTTTCTCTTATAGAACTTCTTGAAGTTGTTCATCAATAATGCTACATCTCCAGCAGTGTACTCCTTTTTGTTGAGTAGAGTGGCTTCATCAGATGAGTCCACTTCTTTGCTTTTCTGTGCTGGTCTTCTGGTGTTTTCAGCAGCAACAAGTGCAGCTGTGGGTCCTGAAGTTGAGGTTTCTTCAATTCCCATTCTTGGCAGTTTATACTCATAAGCCTTGAGTGCGGAGAACAGCTCTGTTAGAGAAATCTTGCCCAGATCTCTTGATTCTTCCATTGCTGTCACCTTCATGTTGAACTTGGATGGTAGAGCCTTCAGTACTCTGACAGAAATCTCTTTGTCAGTGAAAGTCTTTCCCAGCTTCAAAACTTCATTCAGCGTTCTGGTGAATCTGGTATCCATCTGATCAATGGTTTCTCCAGACTTCATCTTGAAGTTGTCCAGCTTTTCCAATGCAACACTGAGCTGATGCTCTTTAATAGCATCATTGCCTTCGCTCATATCTCTGACTTTGTCCCACATCTCCTTTGCGGTTTTGCAATGTTTGACCTTGTCAAACCGATCATTATCCAGGGCTTTAGTCATGATGAATCTCCCAACTTTATCTAGATTGTAAAGCTTTATCTCTTCTGGAGTCATCTCATGAAGGTCTTTCTCCACAACCGTATCTACTTCATTTATCTTTATGGTCTTTGTGAATCTGAATGGACCTTTAATGATACATGTATGCATGTTGTCATTATAGGCAGCAAGGAAAATCTCCATTCTGATTTTCCAGTCCTCAAAGGACATACCAGCAATGTGGGGAACATGGCTGATACAATCCATTTTTCAAAAAGTTTTTGTTTTTCAAAAAAAATGCTCTTTTGAAAAGTTTTGAAAACCTTTGAAAAACACTCGGATCAAGCTCGTTGATCAGGCAGCTGATTCTAATGAACCACCTGCTCTGATACCACTTGTTGGTCCCAAGTGGTCAGATGAGGTCTAGAGGGGGGGGTGAATAGACCTCTGAAAATTTTTGAACTTAAAAACTTTTCAGTCTTCTGTCAGCAGACTAAGCTGATGAAGAACAGTAAGCAGACTAGTCTGATCGTGAACAAATCTTGAACAGACGACTGACCACTCTTCTTACAATGACTTAGCTGTTTTTCAGCAAACAGTTTTTCAAGAGTATACTTGCAGCGGATTGTTTGAAAGTGTTTTTCACAAGTAAACTAAGTTCTAAAAAGATTTTATCCCCAGTTTAAAACTCCTTATAAAATCTTTTTAATTGATTCAAAGTGTTTAAAATGCAAACTTTAAAATATGCAAGAAAACTTTAAATGCAAGATAACACAAAGAATTTTTATAGTGGTTATATGGATAAAAATCCTTTAGTCCACTCTTCCAGATCACACAGATTCTGGGTTATACTATAATCACAAAGATTACAATATTTCTCCACTTACACCTAAACAACTAATGAGAAGGCTGTAAGCTCGCAATAGGGATTCACAAAGAAAACCTATCCTCTAAAGTAGAATCACTCACACAGATGGATTCTCACTTCGCACAACACTCAGCTAATACAAAATCACTCAGATAATGTTTTTCTGATTTCTTCAACTGGGTTTCTGTCAACAGATGACTTCCACCAGACGAGTGAGCTGTTCGAGCTTTTGAGACTTAGAGAAATTCTGCTTCAAAATTTCGATCTCTGATTGTTGTTGTGTTATTGCTCGATTTGAAATTCAGCTCTATTTATACATGGAAATGAAATTATGACCGTTGAAGGCAAGTCACAAATCAAATCCATCCTTCAGCTCTTTTTGAAACGGCTCCCTGCAGCATTCCGTACTGTGTACAGTACCTTTCTGTCCATCGCATTTAATGCTGCATTTAATGCACTCTGCTGATCCGAGGATATCTTCAATCATTTGCCATTACTACCCTTCTCTTACAGCATTTATTACACCAAGTGCATTTATTACCGTTGGACTAATCTCTTGACCTCTTCTACTCTGCTGATCAAAACGACTCTGCTGATAGATACTCTGCTGATCAAATACTGAACTCATCTGATTTGACTCGGCTGATGATCTACCCTTCTGTTCGCTGATCCAGCAAGAGATCACTAGTCTTCTGAGCTTTGAACTTTGAACTCTTCTGATGTCTTCTTTTACCAGCTCAAAATTCTTCTAAGGGAACTAAGCTTTCCATACTTAGCTGATTATGATGTTTTGGAAATCATCAAAACCTTCCCTTAATTACTTGTCTTCTTTCATCTTCATCTTCATCCAACAGGATTCCTGCCCAAAGATCCATGGATTATGAACGATCTTTTAGAAAAGGCAACATTTTCCAGCGGTTGGAATACAATAAAACCGACCAAGACAGACAGCCTAATTTCTATCAAAGACCAAGAAACCCCGAACTAGCGATCAAAGGCAGGGTTAATCAAGTAGAACACCCAAGGCTAAATGCTCCGTTAGAAGAGATATTGGAAGTGCTAGAAAGGAATAATTGGATCCCTGAAGCGAAGAAAATCGCTCAGCCCAGACCAGGATCACGAAACTATGAGTTGTACTGCAAGTACCATCGGGCACATGGACATCGAACAAAAAACTGTTTTCATCTTAAAAAAGAAATTGAAAAACTAATCGAACAAGGAAAACTAGACGACTATCTAGAGCGAGATAACCGCAAGAGGGGAAGAAGTAGAAGCCCTCGGAATAATAATCAAAGAAGGAGTTCTCGTCGAAGGTCACCCGAGCACGATCCTACACAGGAGTTGAACCATGACCAGATCAATGGTACCATCCATACAATTTCCGGAGGACCCGCAGGCGGAGATAGTCGTAACGCCCAACGAAGGACAGCTAGATCCATAATTGGAAGCTTAAAATACCCAAAAGAAATATGGACTCTCGAAAACAAACCAACAAACGACCGGCTGATCAGCTTTGACGAAGGCGAAATACCCAAAAACATTGTTTGGGACACAAAAGAGGATAACCCCGACTTCCCAATGGTAGTGTCGCTAGAAATAGCGAATTATAATGTCAAAAGGATCCTAATCGATAATGGGAGCTCAGCGAATATCATCTCCCGGGAGGTTTTAGCCCAGATGAACTTGGGACAGATAAACCTACAGAAAGTAGCTACGCCATTAGTAGGGTTTGGAGGATCCGAAATCGTCCCCAGCGGAACAATAACCTTAAGTGTATCACTTGGGAAAAAACCGCACCGGACAGTGAAGCTAGTAAAATTTCTAGTGGTAGAAACACCCTTCGCTTATAACGCAATATTAAGACGACCAGCTCTCAACCTATTCCGAGCTGTTGTCTCTACTTATCATCAGAAGATAAAATTTCCGACCGACAGAGGTATCGGGGAAATAATGAATGATCACTGTATGGCATGGGATTGCTACAGCACCTCTTTAACTTTGAAAGATCACCCCAAATCAATTACCCCGAGCAAAAGAAAACTCGAAAACGATCTCGTTAGAAACGAGGTTGAAATCCCTAGTACTGATCGAATAGATAAAAAGGGAAAAGAACCGCTAGATTTAGCTTTGAAGCCACCTGAACATAAGGATGTAATTCTAGTGCAAGGGGACTCGTCGAAAACAACAAGAATAGGTACTGAATTGAGCAAAGAAGGGGAAGTAATGTTTATTGACTTTCTCAGAGATAATGTCGACGTCTTCGCTTGGAGCGCGAATTACAGTGAAGGAATTGATCCTCGAATAATCAAGCATTCGCTAAAAATTGATCCCTTGGCAAAACCCGCTAGACAAAAGAAGAGAAATCACGGGCCAGTAAAAGATAAAATCATCAAAGCCGAAGTAGAAAGGCTACTTGAAGCAAAACAAATCCAAGAAATACACTTCTTAGAATGGCTATGTAATGTTGTTCTAGTAGCAAAAGGGGATAAAAAGGACAACAAATGGAGAATGTGTAATGATTTTACTGACCTTAATAAATTATGCCCACGTGATCCATATCCCCTCCCAAGGATCGACTTATTAGTTGACTCAACTGCTGGCTTCGCGATTTTCAGCATGATGGATGCCTTTCAAGGGTTTTATCAAATATATATGGATGAGCGGGACCAAGAGAAGACTGCGTTCATAACCGAGCAGGGAGTATATTGCTTTATTGTAATGCCATTCGGCTTAAGGAATGTCGGGGCTACTTACCAAAGGTTAGTAAACCTAATGTTCAAAGAGTTAATCGAAGAGATAATGGAAGTCTATGTAGACGACATGTTAGTCAAAAGCATGAACGAAGCAGATCATGTAAAACATCTTGATCGATGTTTTCGAAAATTGAGAAAATACCGCATGAAGTTGAATCCCGCGAAATGCACTTTCGGTGTTAAGTCAGGAAAATTCTTAGGCTATTTGGTACATCAACGAGGAATCGAAGCCAACCCAGAAAAAATTCGAGCCATAGCCAAAATGAAGCCTCGCAAAACCATTTCCCAAGTTCAAAGATTGGTAGGAAAAATCGTAGCGTTGAACAGATTCATATCAAAATCAGCAGACAGAAGTTTGCCCTTCTTCCAAACGCTTCGAAAAGCAAAAAACTTTGTTTGGACCGAAGAATGCGATCGGGCCTTCGACCAGCTCAAAGAATATTTGACGACATCCCCATTGTTGGCCAAACCGACGGAAGGGGAACCATTGTATATCTACATCTCGATCTCCGACGCGGCCGTTAGTTCTGTACTAATCAAAATAGAAGGATCAGAACATAAGCTTGTCTATTATTTAAGCAAATTACTACAAGGGGCGGAGAAGAATTACTTGGAAATTGAGAAATTCGCGTTGGCATTGGTAGTGGCAGCACGAAAACTTCGACCTTACTTTTTAACCTACAAAATCGTGGTTTTAACAAACCAACCACTGAGACAAGTCTTAGCAAAGCCAGAAGCTTCCGGAAGACTAATCAAATGGGCGATCAAACTCGGTCAATTCGAAATCGACTACAAACCGAGAATTGCAATTAAGGCCCAAGTGTTAGCTGATTTCCTACTAGAAACTCCCACACAAGCAACCGAACTATCGAGCAGCCTCAACGACGATATCTTGATCATAGAAGATCAAACTTGGTTAATGCATGTTGACGGTGCTTCATGCCGAGAAGGAGGAGGCGCTGGAATCAACTTCACCGGACCTAATAAAGAGGATTTAAATTATGCAATAACATTGGACTTCGTCGTAACAAACAATGAAGCAGAATATGAAGCGTTAATCGCAGGAATGGAAATGGCAATCAAGGCAAACATTAGAAGCCTTAAAGTATTAACCGATTCAGAGTTAGTGCAAAGACAAATAGAAGGCCTATATGAGGCTAAGGAATTTAATATGGTTAAATACCTTACCAAAGTGAAAACACTAGCGAAAAAATCCGAAAGCTTCGGTATACAGAACATTCCACGTTCGAAAAACAAATGGGCCGATCAACTATCTATATTCACAGGAGCCCATGACGGAAAAACTGAAAGGGTGATCAACTGGTTAATCTCTAGTACACCGGCAATCGATATCGATGAAGTACCGCTGTTCGATATAATGGAAATCGAAGAAGCAGAAGAAAATTGGATGACTCCAATGGTAAACTATCTTCGAGAAGGAAAATTGCCACTTGACCAGAATGAAGCTCGGAAAATAAAATATCGGGCTCCAAAATATACATTAATAGGAGAAAGACTCTACCGGAGATCAGTGTCAGGAATTCTTCTGAAATGCGTCTCTGAATCACAAATAAATGATATTTTACGAGAGGTACATGAAGGAGACGCAGGGAATCACAGCGGAGCAAGGGCATTGGCTTTAAAATGCCTCCGAACAGGTTATTATTGGCCTACCATCAATAAGGACGCCGCTCAGTATGTCCAATAATGTCATCACTGCCAAGTCCATGCTAATATATGTCATCGACCAGCAGAAAACATGCACCCTATACCGGTATGTTGGCCTTTCGACCAATGGGGGATGGACATCGTGGGACCATTCCCAGCTGCTAGATCCAAGAAAGCTTACGTCCTGGTCGCTGTAGAATACTTCAGCAAATGGATTGAATGCATCGCCCTGGCACGAATAACTAAATTCCAAGTGATCAACTTCCTATGGAAATTCATAGTTTGTCGATTTGGCATCCCGAGGATCCTAATTTCTGATAATGGAACCCAATTCGCGGGAAAACAAGTAATAGAATGGTGTTTGAAACTAGGGATTCAACAGAATTTCACTTCGGTCGGGCATCCTAGAGCGAATGGACAGACTGAGGTGGCAAACCGAGAAATAATAAAATCCTTGGAAAAAAGATTAGGAGCGGCCAAAGGGAAATGGCTTGATGAACTCCCAGGAGTACTTTGGGCTAATCGAACCACTGTGAGGAGCTCAACCGGAGAAACCCCGTTTAGCTTGGTATATGGTTCGGAAGCTGTTATTCCTGTTGAAACTCTAATCCCAACACCAAGAATTGAAATGTACGATGATCAGGAAAATGAAAAGACAAGAGAAAATGACATCGATTTAACAGAAGCTTTAAGAGAAAAAGCCGCCGTACGCTTGTAAGCCACTAAAGCAAATATGGAAAAGGCATACAATCAAAGGGTACGCATCCGAACCTTCAAAGAAGGAGACCTGGTCTTGAAAAAGGTAGAAGTATCAAAGCATGTTGGAAAATTACAACAAAATTGGGATGGACCTTACGTTGTCATTGGCGTAGGAAAGAAAGGTTCATACAAAATTGCACGCTTGGATGGAACAGCCTTACCAAGAACCTGGAATGCAGTCAATCTTAGGAAATACTATGGTAAATAAATTTTAGCAGGTTATGCTGCTTTATCTTATTTTATTAAGTTTTAATCTTTGTAATAAATGCCTTAGCCTACAGTTCAATTATTAAAGATCTTAGCAATTTTAAAGATTAAGCCAAGATGGGGTATAAATCGATTGTTTCGGTAAAACTCCTTGGAATTCTACTATCATATTGGTGGAGATCGGGACAAAGGGAGTTAAGTATACATTGATCCGCTCAATAAACACTCCTCGATCCAACCAAACAACGAGTCGAGTATACATTGATCCGCTCAATAAAAACTCCTCGATCGACTTATGACGATTAAAAGACTTCTGGTATTAAAAACCTAAGTCTAAACAAAACGAGTCGAGTATACATTGATCCGCTCAATAAACACTCCTCGATCAATTTTCAACGATCTAAAAGACTTCTGGTGTTAAAAACCTAAGTCTAAATTATAACGAGTTGAGTATACATTGATCCGCTCAATAAACACTCCTCGATTTGTTTTCGACGATCTAAAAGGCTTCTGGTATTAAAAACCTAAGTCTAAACAAAACGAGTCGAGTATACATTGATCCGCTCAATAAACACTCCTCGATCAATTTTTCAACGATCTAAAAGACTTCTGGTATTAAAAACCTAAGTCTAAACAAAACGAGTCGAGTATACATTGATCCGCTCAATAAACACTCCTCGATCAATTTTTCAACGATTTAAAAGACTTCTGGTATTAAAAACCTAAGTCTAAATAAATAACAAGTTGAGTATACATTGATCCGCTCAATAAACGCTCCTCGATTAAATGTTAACGATTAAAAAGGCTTTGGTATAAAACCTAAGTCTAAAAAGCAAAAGAGTTGAGTATACATTGACCCGCTCAATAAACACTCCTCGATCTACTTATAACGATTAAAAGACTTTTGGTACGAAAAATCTAAGTCTAAATTAAAACGAGTCGAGTATACATTGATCCGCTCAATAAACACTCCTCGATCTACTTATAATGATTAAAAGACTTTTGGTACGAAAAACCTAAGTCTAAATTAAACGAGTTGAGTATACATTGATCCGCTCAATAAACACTCCTCGATCTACTTATAACGATTAAAAGACTTTTGGTACGAAAAACCTAAGTCTAAATTAAAACGAGTCGAGTATACATTGATCCGCTCAATAAACACTCCTCGATCTACTTATAACGATTAAAAGACTTTTGGTACGAAAAACCTAAGTCTAAATTAAACGAGTCGAGTATACATTGATCCGCTCAATAAACACTCCTCGATCTACTTATAACGATTAAAAGACTTTTGGTACAAAAAACCTAAGTCTAAACAAGACGAGTCGAGTATACATTGATCCGCTCAATAAACACTCCTCGATCTACTTATAACGATTAATAGACTTCTGTTATTAAAAAACCTAAGTCTAAATTATAACGAGTTGAGTATACATTGATCCGCTCAATAAACACTCCTCGATCTGTTTTCAACAATCTAAAAGACTTTTGTTATGAAAACCTAAGTCTAAATTATAACGAGTTGAGTATACATTGATCCGCTCAATAAACACTCCTCGATCAAGTTTTCAAACGATTAATAGACTTCTGGTATTAAAAACCTAAGTCTAAATAAATAAAGAGTTGAGTATACATTGATACGCTCAATAAACACTCCTCGATCTATTACAACAACTAGAAGGCTTTTGGTATGAAAACCTAAGTCTAAATTATACAGAGTTGAGTATACATTGATCCGCTCAATAAACACTCCTCGACCTATTCCTAACGATCTAAAAATGATCTGCCAATACACCTAAGTCGTGAAAACGAATTGAGTATGAATCCATCTGCTCGGAAAATGCTCCTCGTAAATAAAATTATGACAACATCAACAAAAAAGGAGAATGCAAGGGATAAAAGTAATATTTTATTCATCAAATCAATTACATACAAATGTCCTAAATTACAGAGGTATACATACTACTTAAACATCGTTACAAGGGTTTAATGACCCAATAGTTCAGCGATCTTCACGACAATGTCCACGGAAACACCAATCTCCTCCCTAGTACCTCGTCGATTATGATAAACCACCTAAGAAGCATGCTGCTCAGGATGGTCGACTTCTTTGGTTCGATGGTCAGGCTCCGAAGATCAAATGTTCCTCCAGACGAAATGAGCATTACCAGCCAGATAACCGGCAATACTCATTCACCCACAACAAGATACTGCTTTTACTTAAAAATAAAACATTTTACTCTAAAGCAACATCTCTTCGGCGCGGTCGAGAATTATTAATATTTACCAGCACACCCCGGCAGTCTATCACTCCGGAGGTAACATCCAAGAGTGGGGGTGACCGGCAAATATGAACCCTCCATGTGCAAACAGAAACCACGGACCTCAAATCTGTGAAAACAACATTTGAGGCCTCATGGGACCCGTTAGTACAAGGCAGAAGAACATCAAGCTATTACGGTATGAATCACGATAATGTGACTTTTTGAATATTATGGGATCTGAAGGCAAAATAAAATTTAAGGAAACTGAGATCTCCATCCTTTTTGAGAAATTGCAAATGAAGTATGCAAACCACCTCCCTATTTATAGGGATAGATCTAAGCAATCCAACGGCTGAAAAAGTATTTGATCAAGGGACAGAAATGCGACCTTTTGACTCCCCGTAATAAATGAAAGTAAGTTGGAACGGCGCCTAACTGATCGACTCATTGAATCGGAAATAAAAACGAAAGTAGATCGTTTCAATCAATGCAGTAGAAAGCAGATCTAAAAGAGCTCCGGACTAAGGAAATTTACACACTCACATATGCTATTCGCTCATGCAAATATGGTGTTCGGACCTACGAGGGTCGTAACTGCCTCATACGTCATATGGGAAACTATTAAATTAGCCATACAAAAACTCCATTGGAGTCCAAGAAATCTGACGTCGTTACTAAGACGATTAATACCACCACGCAAGACTGCAAGGCCGTCACTGCCTAATTTTCCAAAGAATTGCTGAAGGAGGTCTGAACAGGTCAGATCTAGCCAAAACTTCTACATTTTCCAATTCCTCCCATATCAAAGAAATGCTATAGTGAAACACTGGTTGAGGAACATATAGTTCACAGTTAATGTAGAAAAACATAAAGGAAGATACTGAAAGGGATATCTTCTCCTAGTCTTATGAAAAAGAAAAGTAGAGTTCAACAGAAGGAATAAAAAGCCTCCTTATATAAGATATATGTCACAAAAAGACAAATTTACAAGGCATGGATTGAACATCGACCAAGATGCTAAGCGTTCCTTAACTGCTATTCAATTGATTATCGATACGAATGACCTACTATCTACATTTTGAGGAACAACGCGGTTTTGGGTATAACCCAAGGGACTATACTGGGTTGATCAACAAAAAATTTATTTTGCAGAGCAAACAGTATATCATTCAGTTACTTATAAAGTGACCGAGCAAGATTAAGCTACCTTATTCTCCATTCTTGGTATCCTCCGCAAGGATCAATATCAGATAAGTATGCCAAATCTATGCTGATTATTTCATGATGTTATATTTATGTATGACAGCAAAATGTGCATAACAAAATATATCAACAGAATAAAATTGATCAAGGCAAGGATCTGCCTACAAAAGATCATAATTTCCAATTTAGTTGTTCTCCCAATACAAAAATTCAGCCCAAAACAACTACACAAAAAAGTTGGGCACTAAAAAAAAAAAAAAGAGAGAGACAGTCCAAGGCCTGCCAGGTCGAACAGATCACTGAGAAGAATCGCCAACAGGACGACTAGCAGAAACAGTCCTCCGAGGAGTCAAGTTGCCAGCAGACGCCATCAACTCCTCTTGACGCTTTAGATAACCGGCGTCATAACCCTCCTCATAAGACCGCCGTCGAGACTCCTCCGCCAAGACAGCAGCCTGAACTAGATCATTTTTCTCTTTCTCAAGAACGACCCTCACGGCCTCTAATTTTTGAAGATCATCTTTAGCAAGCTGCAGTTGCAGGGTCAGCCCTGCGACCTTCGCTGATTCTGACTCCAACCGTCTTTGGTAAGCATCCTTACCATTCCACAGATCGTCATTTTGCACGCCCAGCTGGAGTGCAAAATATTTGGCCTAGAAAAAAAAAAAGAATGAGAAAAACCCCCACATAACGACGCAGTCAAAATAAAAACAAGTAAAGTAATGAAAGAATTGTCCACCTGTTCGCACATCTTCACTAGCGACTGAACAAGGCGAATGTTGGAAGTACCCTCAAGTTTCCTCAGCTCACCAGGCAAAATGGTGCTTAAGCCCAGATCCCAAGACAAAGCATCAGGCTCAACTGAGCCAGGCAATTCGCTACCGTCAGGGCGCGGAGTCTCCGACAACATAATATCCTTAACCTGCTCAAGGATGCATCGATCGTCTAACGGACGAGGAGAATCCCTCTCGATGGGACTAACTGAGGTCTCCTTACCCGAAGCAGAAATAATGGTTCGACGACCAGACCTCGACCCAAACCGACCCCCAGAAGGTCCTCCAGATTCGAAAGAAGTAGTCATCACAGTAGTATCATGAAACAAATAGTCAGGACAATCTTGCAAAATAGATTGTGTTCTGGAAGGATTGACAAAGGAGCCCTCACCAGCTTGGCCTTCGCTGACGATCGGGGCAGTAGAAGTAGAAAAAGGAAAGGAGTTAGCAAAATCCCCTCCATGAAAAACATGCTCAAAGGAAGAAATGCCTGAAGAAACAGGTATATCAAAAGTCTGCTCCATGTGGGATGTATCACCGAAAGCCACCCGACCAGGGGAAGGCCTACTTCCAACTTCAGTAGAAGAAGAAAAATTTGGTTGTACAAAAGACGAACTAATTACGGAAAAAGGTTCAGAAGGGATAACATGAGTGTCGATCACCGACCTAGTTATTGGAGACGAACGAGGAGGCTCCATCGAGGGCCCCTCTCTTCGAGATTTTTTAGATCTGTTATCCCTAGCGCTCTCACGAGAAGGTCGCTTCGAAGTATTGCCAAAAAGATTACTCATGATCGAATTGTTGAAAAGTACAAAGTAAATAACGAGAAAATTTATCGACTAGCCAAAGAAAAAGTATTCTATTAGAAGAGACGAGTATAAACGGTAAATAACAAGCCAAGTTTTTACCTTTTGTATTTATACTACACGAAAAGACGCGACATACCTAAAAGAAAGGGCGCGAAATACTGAAAGATAGCCTTGGAATTCCTCTAAAAGAATTTGAAACGACATACGCATAATGATTACGGCGAAGTTAATGACTTGTCTGAATCATTACATAAGAACACGGAAGGACGCGACTGTCAGAATACGAAACGTTTATTTCAAAGGGATGAAAGGGTAAAGTTACAATTAAACCTACGGGTAAATAATTACAAAGATTATTTCAAAAAGTCAATATATCATAGAGCCTGGTCGCTATCTGGAATTTTCTGTTCGCTACCGACGTTCTCTTCCTCGGTCATGCCAATATCTTCTTCTTCTTCTTCTTCTTCGTCTTCTGTGTCGATGAAGGTTTTGTCGAGCTCATCATTGATATCTGAAGGAGGAATTGTCAATGGTTTTCCGAACTCTTTGACAAGGTGTGCCAAAGGGAAGTTTTGATATACAACATCTGGAAGCTCGGAAGGAGAGTATACTTCGCCATAGCGGTTCAACCGAATATGTGCCGCTCTAAAGTATTCCTTTCGACGATCATCTATCATATCGAAAGCGACCAACTGATGGATTGCCTTCTTGAACGTATTTTCTAAGAGCCGACCAACCAACTGATTTACCAACGCCGTATGAACGGGAGAATTAAGGAATTCACGAATCACTTTTTCATCATAATTACGACCATAACGATCCCTGAGTCCACTCAGAGGAATGTCCTTCTCGTACTCCTCTAATGAAGCCTGAAGACTCAATACTTGAGATTCTAGCTCACTAATCCGAGCAGTACTCTGAAACTGAAATTCCTCTAACTTTTTAGCCATTTGATCGGCTTGCTCTTGAGCACGGGAGGTCTCCAGGACCCTGTTCATAATCTCCTGGTCTTCAGTCCCTGTAGCCCCTGTCTCAACGACCGGAACGGAAGAAGACGTTGATGGGCCTACCTCTAAACCAGAGGACTTATGGAGTAAAGCTTTGTATTTCTCCTCCAGGAACTCATACTGTTGTTTCCAAAGAGCATTTTCATAAGCATATGATGCCAGACAAGTTTTAGTCTGAAAGAACAAAGAGAGCAAAAAGAAATGGGTTAGCAAATTAAGAAAGATCCTTAAAGAAAATTACTTTGTTAGTATGATCAAAGAAAAAGAGAAATCACCTTTTCAGCATAAAGAGAGGCTCGCTGAAATTTATCCAGAGGATCCTTACGAAGAAGCTTATTCAGATCGCGAGTAAAAACGCCAGACAAAAGAACACGGGTTGCCTTATCGACCGCATTCTCACTATCGTCATGAACAAGTGAATCATTCTCGGAGTAACCAGCGACCCTCCTTCCCTCTAAATGATCCTCAATCATTTCGACCAAAGTAGGTTTTGGATGATTATCTCCGAGTAAAGAAAGATCGTTACCAGAACGATCATAGTAGCCCCTCCTTCTATCAACTGGATTATTAGTAGGATGTGGCATCGACCAGCTGCGACATCCACGAATACCCAAAGATGTTCTAAGCTGAAGAGGAGGATAACCGGATCCTGTGCCCTGACGAATAGGGGACTCTCGAGAAGAATCTGGAGATTCCTCTCCATTCTCCTCGGACTCATGACTCAACTCCAGTTTCCTCTTCCGTGACGCTCTCTGCTCGATAGGGACGTTCTCTACGGATTTGGAAGATTTAGACAGCACCATTTTTTCCTTCGAAGAATGTCGGGAGTTTTCTACCATATGGGCTGAAAAAGAAACAAGATAAAAATTAGATTCTCAGTAAAAAGGATATAATCGCATCACTAGGCTGTAGTAAAATGCTTACAAAGTGATTTGAATGATGAACTGATTGGAAAATTATGAGCGCTTAATCCCGCTTTACGAAGGAAAGCTTCCCCAATCAGGAGAGCACTCTGGTATTTGTTGGCACGCATAGCGGGGATTTCACCAATAAACTGAGCGTCATCTGGAACAAGTTCACCAGTCGGCAAGCGACCTCCGGGAACCCAACTGGAACCATGATCCCATGAGAAGGGCATGGTCGAACCATCCGCCGAATGAATACGAGGTGGGGAACGAACAAAAAAAAAGTGAGATTTCCAAGAAGGATTGCTAGAAACAGGGGAATCGAAGATTGCTCGACTAGGCCTTTGACTAGCGAAGAAATATCCACGATTGGAAGAACTGGAAAAGTTGTGTAAAATTACGAAAAGAAGGTTTTAACCCCTTTGCGATCATCAAGACAGAAAAAAAAACCACAAAGGCCACAGAATTTGGAACTAATTGTGTCAAGGACACACTGAATATTTTTAGGATATCAAGGAAGAGGGGAGACAACGGAAGACGCAGGCCGCTATTGAGGTGAGCCGTGTAAAAGGCTCGACATCCTTCCGGTGGAGATGTAACCCTATCAGAAGGGGAAGGAAGAATTATCTCAGAACCCTCCGGGAAATATTTGGCGTAATTATTCACAATCTCTGGAAAAGTGTCTACCGTATAAGCACAAGCTAGGTCCTCAATTGGTTCAGAAATCTGAGGAGCAGTACTTTTGCCCTTTTTGGCTCGGGCAGCGACATCTGGATCGGAAAGGATTTGTACCTTAAAGGTGTCTTCAACAGGAACGACAAATTCAGGGACTGCAGTTTGTTCGCCCAAAAAATTAGCATGCAACTCCTCCTCGTTGTTAGGGGCGACATTCTCCCTAGAAGAAGAAGAAGATTTTCTTAAAGAAGCCATATTTTCAGATTCTCGGAAGAGTAGGTCGATAAAAGGAAAACTTTATATGATGAACGACTAAGCAAGAAAATGACTACGAACTATAAGCAAGTATAAAGGAAAAATGACGAACTCAAAAGTCACCTATTTATACTAAGATTAGAAAAGACATTTCGAACTCGTCACAACTAATCACATTCCCGCCAAAAACGAAAGGAGATTAAAAGCCTCCCGAATGGACGCGTGGCGATTCGTAATTGGAAAGAGAAAACGACTATCTATGATGCGTTGCACTCTTTTCCTTCCTTAAGATATTTTCCCACAGGGTTTTTTCTTAAGAAAGGTTTTTAACGAGGCACCATTTATAGAAGAGAAACAGTCGTATAAAATTGTCTACTTCTACGAGCTTCTATTATCTATACGCTCGAAGAAGTGAGGGAGTACTGATGAGGGCTATTTTGCACCCTACATAATGTGCGGATCGACTAAAGTACATAAGGTCGGTTCGACCAAATCAGACAGTTCGGGTTCATCTTATCGACCCGGCCGAATACAACTCTCTTCGACAAGAAGACTATACTCCGGACCCAAGAAGGATATTTGGGCCGAGTCCTATTAGGACTATATTTCCTTGTAACGCTAGGTTTAGTATGATATAAATACCTAGTCAATCATTGTATTAAACAAGTCTGAATCATAAGGCAAATACGCCATTGAATTATGCATTAACAGCACAACTCACTATTATTCAATAAATAAAGAGCTTTCTCTTCATATTTGTGTTATTTTTACGTTGGTTACAATATTTACTTATTGTTCTTACGATATTGCTCTTCCTTGAGTTTTGATCCATCCTGAATAAAGTAACAGAGCCCTATAAAATATATATATTGAAAATCCCCAATATCACAATTTTACTGATATCTTGAACCCGACCAAAACCGGTTAAATCACAAACCAAGAAAATAATTTAGTTCACCAATCATGCTCAATTCAAACTTATTCTGCATGAGCTTGGAGAACTTGTCACACATCTGTTGGTTAGTTGAACCAAAAATAATATCGTCCACATATATTTGCACAATTAATATGTGATTTTCCCATTCAATTGTGAACAATGTTTTATCTACCTTACCTTTACGAAATCCTTTAATTAAAAGAAAATCAGATAAAGTATCATACCATGCTCTTGGAGCCTGTTTCAGTCCATAGAGGGCTTTCTTTAAACGATACACCTTGTCTTCTTGTTGATAAGCTTCAAATCCAGGTGGTTGTTCAACATACACTTCTTCTTGCAATTCTCCATTGAGAAATGCTGACTTCACATCCATCTGATAGACAGTGAAGTTCTTATAGGCAGCATAGGCTAGAAACAGTCTGATTGCTTCAAGTCTTGCTACTGGTGCAAATGTTTCATCAAAGTCAATGCCTTCTTCTTGACAGTAACCCTTGGCCACTAATCTTGCTTTATTTCTGGTGACAACACCATCTTCATTCATCTTATTTCTGAACACCCATTTAGTGCCAATTACCCTTTGATGACTTGGTCTAGGAACTAAGTACCAGACTTCATTCCTTTTAAATTGATTCAACTCTTCTTGCATAGCTTCTATCCAGAAGGAGTCATTGAGAGCTTCTTCAATTTGTTTAGGCTCTATTTGAGATAGAAAGGTGACAAACATAGCATCTTGTGCAGCAGCTCTTCTTGTTTTCACTCTATCCAAAGGATCACCAATCACCAACTCTGGTGGGTGGTTTCTGAGCCATCTAAGATCAGGTTGCAGGTCTGGATGTTGTCCTCTGTTTTGATCTTGCAACATTACTGTTGGAGTTTCAGTAGTAGTCTGTTGAACATTTGTCATCTGTTGAACAACCTCTGGTCTGTCAGCTGTTTGCAACTCGTCTGTTAGACAATCAGCACTGTGATTTTGAACAGCACTTGAGTTAGCAGCTGAATTGAGATTAGGTAGTATGATGGGAACATATTCTTCATTCTATCCAAGGTCCAACTTCTGTAAAACAGTAGACAGATCTTGATTAGTGATTTGATTCTTTTAAGAAGATTGACTTGGGTCATCAAATACTATGAATGGATTCTTCTATTAGCAATGTTCTTTTGTTAAAAACTCTATAGGCCTTACTAACAGTAGAGTATCCTATAAAAACAGCTTCATCAGCCTTCTCGGCAAATACATTAAGGTGATTTTTCCCATTATTCAGTACAAAACATTTACAACCAAAAATCTTAAAGTAATGAATGTTTGGTTTTCTGTTGTTCCAAACTTCATATGGAGTCTTGTTCTGATTTTTGTTAATCATGCATCTGTTCTGGGTAAAGCATGCTGTATTTGTTGCTTCTGCCCAAAATCGTTGTGGCAGCTTAGCTTCAGCTATCATGGTTCTGACAGCTTCCTTTAGTGTTCTGTTTCTCCTTTCAGCAACACCATTCTGTTGAGGGGTTTTAGCAGCTGAATACTCATGATGTATTCCTTTGATATTACAATACTCTTCAACAGTAGAGTTTGTAAACTCTGTCCCTCTATCTGATCTGATTTTTAATATTTTTATGCTTTTCTCATTCTGAATCAGTTCCATCAGATTAGTAAGATGTTCCTTGGTTTCACTTTTCTTTTTCATGAATGTCACCCAAGTATATCTTGAATAGTCATCCACAACAGCTAGGCAGTATTTCTTTCCACCATTGCTGACTGGATCAATGTGTCCAAATAAGTCCATGTGTAGTAGCTCCAATATTCTTTCAGAAGATTGGTGCTTCTTGCTTTTGAATGATGACTTGATTTGTTTACCCTTCTGACATGCGTCACAGGGCTTGTCTTTGCTCATGACTGTTTTTGGAATCCCTTCTACCAGATCATTCTTTATCAATCTGTTGATGGTCTTGAAGTTTAAATGATTCATTCTTTTGTGCCACAACCAACTAACTTCACTTGGTGTTGATGCCACCAAACAAACATTTCTATTCTTGTCAGCAGGACTCCAGTCGACTATGTAGACATTCCCTTGTCGTCTTCCAGATAAAATTACCTTCTTTGTACCAATCTGTTCAACATAGCACTTGTCTGTTGAGAAGATAACTGAATATCCTTTGTCACAAAATTGACTTATGCTCAGCAGATTATATTTGAGGCCTTTAACATATGAGACGTCAGATATCTCTATGTTTTCTCTGATTAATTTTCCTTTAGCTTTAATCTTGCCTTCTTTGTTGTCCCCAAAAGTAACCTTTGGACCATCTACAGCAACTGCATCAGTCAGTTCATGTATGCTTCCACACATATGCCTTGAACAACCACTGTCCAAGTACCAAATCTTCTCTACTTTACTCCTACTCCTAATCCTAACCTACAAAACAAAAATAAAATTGTTTTATGTACCCTTATTGAGAGGGTCCTGAAGGATTAGTTCCACCTTTGACAACCCAAGATGTTGATGTCTTAGGCTTCTTAGGTTTTCTGAGTTTTGACAGGAGCATGAACAGTTTCATCTTTATTAGTTTTAGCAGATAAGTCATGTTGATGATCAGTATGATAAGAGTAATGTTCATAAGCAGGGTAAGGTGCATGATATGCAGGATATGCATGCATTGGATGAGCAGGGTAAGGTGCATAGTAAGTTGGAAACTGAGGTGCATGATACATGGGAGGATATGCAGCAGGTTGCACATAATAAGACTCATTTTCATACCAAGCATTTTGATTTTTCTTATTCTTATGCTTCTTTGGTTTACTAGATGCTTGCTCAGTTGACTTAGTTTTACCACTAGTCTGATTCAGTTTAGCTTTATCAGCAGACTTCTTAGGACTCTGTTGTTTGGTCTTACTAGTCTGTTTACCTACACTAGGCTCTTTGCTCTTTTTAGCCTTAGGAGATTTCTTCTCCTTTACCACTTTCTCAGGTGAAGCAGGTCTAGCAGTTTGAACATACAGAATGACCTTACTATTGTCAGCAGATATAAATTTCTCAATATGATTCAATTCTAGCTTATCCTGTTCTAAAGGTATCTTCTGTTTACTAGACATGTGAGTGGATGCAACAGATGATTTCTCATGAGAATCAATGACTTTTTCAAGTTCCATGATTTTACCCTTATAAACTTCACATTCCGCTTTCAGAGATTCATGTTCTTGGTCAAGCTGTTTATATTCAGCTGATTCTCTTGGATTTTCAGCTGAGAGTTTCAGTGAACTATTTTGCTCTTTTAGCAATATCATCTCTTCCTTAAGCTTTTTATATGCTTTAGCAATACCAGTATTGTTAAGCATCATTTGTTCAAACGAATTAAATAATTCATTGTCAAGAGGAGTTACCTCATCCTCGGTGTCATCAGATTCCTTTGCCATCAGGCAGAGGAGAGCAGGTTTTTCTTCATCAGACGTGTCTGAATCTGAATCAGATGAGTAGACAGCAGCCAGCTTTTCTGCTTCAGCCATCATTGCCTTGCCTCTCTGATGCTTTCTTTCTTTTCTGATTTTGTTTTCTTCTTCAGTGTATTTTTCTGCTTTTGGATATGGACAATCTTTGATGAAGTGTCCCAATTTTCTGCAGTTATAACAAATTAGTTAGGCTTTATAATCATCTTTTTCTTGAGAAGAAAAGTTAGGTTTAGAAGTAGAAGCATTGTTGTATTTGTTCTTCATTTTTCTCTTGTAGAACTTCTTGAAATTGTTCATCAGCAATGCTACATCTCCAGCTATGTACTCCTTCTTGTTGAGTATTGTGGCTTCATCAGATGAGTCCACATCTTTACTTTTCTGTGCTGGTCTTCTGGGATTTTCAGCAGCAACCAGGGGAGCTGTGGGTCCTGAAGTTGAGGTTTCTTCAATTCCCATTCTAGGCAGTTTATACTCATATGCCTTGAGTACTGAGAACAACTCAGTGAGTGAAATCTTTCCCAGATCCCTTGACTCCTCCATGGCTGTTACTTTCATGTTGAACTTGGGAGGTAAAGCCTCTAATACTCTGACTGTGATTTCTTTGTCAGTAAAGGTTTTTCCCAACTTTAGAACTTCATTGAGTGTTCTGGTGAACCTAGTATCCATCTGATCAATGGTCTCTCCAGACTTCATTTTGAAGTTGTCCAACTTTTCAAGAGCTATCCATCTGATCATTATCCAGGGCTTTAGTCATGATGAATCTTCCGACCTTATCCAGATTGAAAAGCTTTATTTCTTCTGGAGTCATCTCATGAAGATCCTTTTCCACCACGGTTTCAACTTCATTAATCTTTATCGTCTTGGTGAATCTGAATGGACCTTTAATGATACATGTGTACATGTTATCATTATAAGCAGCAAGGAAAATCTCCATTCTGATTTTCCAGTCTTCAAATGACATACCAGCAATGTGGGGAACATGGCTGATACAGTCCATTTTTCAAAAAGTTTTAATTTTTCAAAAAGATGCTCTTTTGAAATGTTTTGAAAACCTTTGAAAAAAACTTGGATCAAGCTTGTTGATCAGGCAGCTGATTCTAATGAACCACCTGCTCTGATACCACTTGTTGGTCCCAAGTGGTCAGATGAGGTCTAGGGGGGGGGGTGAATAGACCTCTGAAAAATTTTAGACTTAAAAAATTTTCAGTCTTCTGTCAGCAGACTAAGCTGATGAAGAACAGTAAGATGACTATGCTGATCGTGAACAAATCTTTCAACAGCAGAGTGACCACTCTTCTTACAACTACTTAGCTGTTTTTCAGCAAAACAGTTTTATCAAGAATATACTTGCAGCGGATGTTTGAAAGTGTTTTTCACAAGTAGATTAAGTCCTTAAAAATATTTTATCCCCAGTTTTAAAAACTCCTTTTAAAATCTTTTAACAATTCAAAGTGTAAACTTATGCAATTTCAAAATATGCAAGAAAGCTTAAATGCAAGATTAACACAAAGAATTTTTATAGTGGTTATATGGATAAAAATCATTTAGTCCACTCTTCCAGATCACTTAGATTCTGGGTTATACTATAAACAACAGTTTACAATATATCTCCACTTATACCTAGACAACAAATGAAAAGGTTATAAGCTCACAACAGGAAATCACTCAGAAATCCTATCCTCTGAAGTTAAATCACTCACAAAGACGGATTTAAAGTTCGCACAACACTCAGCTAATACAAATTCACACAGATTGTATTTTTCTATTTTCTTCAACTGGGTTTCTGTCAACAGATGACTTCCACCAGACGAGTGAGCTGTTCGAGCTTCTTGAGACTTAGACAAATTTTCTGCTTCAAAATGAAATCTCAGAATGTTGTTGTGTTATTCTCTCTTCGAAATCAGCTCTATTTATACTTGGATTTGAAAATATGACCGTTGAAGGAAGTCACAAATCAAATCCATAGCCTTAGCCCAATTTCAGAACGGCTTCCTGCTACAGTACCTTTTCTGCTGTACTTTCCTGTAGTTGCATTAAATGCACTCTGCTGATCCGATAATATTCTTCAATCATTTGTCATTATTACCCTTCTCTTCCAGCATTTATTACACTAGGTGCATTTATTACCGTTGGACTTCTCTTATGATCTCTTCTACTCTGCTAATCGAAGCAACTCTGCTGATAGTGATGTGGGCTATTTCGCACCTATTATAATATCCGGATCGACTAAGGGTTATGGAATCGATTCGACCAGACGAACCCATTCGGGAGCTTCTATCGACCCGAGCAGGATACGCGCCTCAACGAGTAGGATACAATCCGGACTCAAGAAAGACCAATGGGCCGAATCCTATTGGAATAAGGTTTCCTTGTAACACTAGGTTAATGGTGATATAAATACCTAGTTAATCTTTGTAATAGGAGAGATTCAATTTACGGAGTTTACGCTTACATAACAGCATAATCCCAGATTATTCAAGAAGAACAACTTATTCATCTTATTCATATTCGTGTTTATAGTTAAATTGTCTAGATTACTAATTGTTCCCCTCAAATTGTTCTTCCTTGAGCTTGATCCATCCTGAGTAAAGTAACAGAGCCCTTAAAATCATATTGATTGAGAATCCCCAATCCCCAACTACACAATTTCACTGATATAATTAACTCGACGAAATTCGGTTAAATCAGTTGGCGCCCACCGAGGGGCTAGGTTAATTATTCGATTGACATATGGCTCGACCAAGGAAGAGCGCTCGTAACGGAGCAAGAAGTAACACGACCAACCAGCAAGATGCGTCTGAGGATCCAAGGGGCAATACCGATAATAACGCCCCTGGATCCAACGATAACCAGCAATAAAACGAGCATCATCAGAATCAGGAGGAACCACAAGGGATCCCTGCTGGCACAGTGTTGGGATATTCTAGTATAGGGCTCGATTGTCAATACAACAAAGTGCGGAATTTTAAAATTTTTTCGAGTTCCTAAAAGTCCCATGAATACTTTCTCCATAGTTATTATACGAATAGGTATGAATAAAACATCAATAATACACGAGGGGGTTAATCGCAAATTACCTGTCACCATTGGGATTCCCGTGTGCTCCGAGTATTTGGTTTGATCCACAAATTGAGTGATCCATATGTCTCACCTCCAAAGCTAGTCCACACCAATTGGATTGTAGCGACCCCTACGAATCTTAGGCTACGAACTTGATCTCGCAGGTTTGTCAGCAAAGGAACGGAGACACCAATGGAAGAATTCGATCCACAGTCCTTATGCGATCGAGCAGGGTTCGACCAAGTCCAGATCTGGTCCGAGCAGAGTGCGGCCAGGGTCAGGTTTGGTTCGGTTTTGGTTCGGCCGAATCTAATTGGGCGGCTAGGGTTTAAGGGGCGAAAAACTTTTGGGGCGATTTTGTAATTAAAAATTCTTGTTTGAAAAATCTAACTCTCTCGATTTTTCTCTCAAAATTTTCAGCAACTTTTTCTCTCAAAAGCTTTTTAGGGTTTTCAAAAACTTGTGCAAAACTTATTCTCATAGCTCTTTTTTAGAATGAAGAGGAAAGGGAGTATTTATAGGAGAAGAGTCCTTCTCCAAAAAGATCTCCTTTCCTTGTTTATCAAATCTTCATTCCTTATCCTTAGGAATATGAGATTTGATAAATCTCTTCAAACTTGATTTTCAAGAAACAAAACTCCTTTTCTTTCCTAACTACTAAAATCGCCCCCTAGCCCCTAAGTTTGGATAATTCCAAAATCAACCCATAATTATCCAATACTTAAATTGGTTAATTATTTATTCTTCCAATTAATTAACTACTTTAATTAATTCCATAATTAATTAGATAACTCTAATTAATTAATTATCAATTAATCAATTAGTCATCTAATTAATAATCTCCAATTGAATTAATACCATAATTCAATTACCTTGATTTAACAACTTTAAATCACTCTCTTTATTTCCTTTAAGACAGTCACCGTCCAATTGTATTGTGTGTGACCCTCTGGGTTCACCATCAACTGGCAGCAGGCCCACGACTTACGTGATTTAATTAATGAGCAACTAAATGCTTCCGATCAATTAAACTACTTTTAATTGACCACTCCTAGAATTAAATCCTCTATTAATTCCGGAGTACCCACACTTCATGGTCGATGTCTAGCCACAAGCCCATGAAGCCCAATCAAAGGTGAATTGATTTATTGTGAACCTCACCTCTTATAATTGCCATGTACATACGGTCTTTCTACGACTGATTTCCCGATCGAGACCTAGGGTGTGTGAATTGATCGGCACCTCTAATTATCTCAATAACTATACTTTCTAATTTTCCGACAATGATTTCAGTGTGACTGCCAAATTTGGAAAGTCCTTCCAAATGCATCACCGACTATGGCCATAGATTCCTCGAAATCAATTATCTAAGAAACGTATAGGAAATTCTCTCATCTTATCAAGATGAGGCGTTAGATCCTCTCTTAGTACTAACCACTCGCGTACACTTTTGTACGCACCCAACTTAGGCACTTTGTGGCCAGGCTACGTGACCAGTACCTAAATCTAAGTACGCACATCCATGTACCGAATTCGCCCTAGTACCTCAAGTCTAAGGACTAAATCGTACACTATTATAAGCCTTGAGAAACATCCCATCACCGATATGCGTCATGCGCTTCCACAATGGGTTTCTCTGTTCGGGTCGTTCGATGCGTTCAATCCTCCATTGAATCACCTACTTATATGCACTGGACTCAAATTCCTTGCTCATGAAACTCTACAAATTCACTCCATGTGAATCATGCATATTTGTACAAGTCTTGACGATTCCTACGATACCCCGTCTCGTTTGGAATCTATGACTTGGAACGGTTTTAAGATCACGACCTTTGAGACTGTTTCATGATTGCACTCAGTACTGAAGTGAATCGTCCCATAGTCTATTGTGACCTTAGGATTTCATCCAATCGCTTAGATAGGTTCGCGAGAGATGAAGTTGGCCATTGTTCAGTTTCACATACTATGAATGAACGGCGTATTAATTATAAACCATAAGAAAACAGTACTTCAACAAGCTAATTAACATTGGCTTGCTGGGCACTATTCCATCAATCTCCCACTTGCCCTAAAGCCAATCTAAGACACATCTATACCAAGATGTCCCTCGAACCATTTGTGAGAGAGCTTAATTAGTGGATCTGCTAAGTTTGTCCTTGTCGAGATGAAGTAATACTTCTACTCGTCTCAACCACCTATGACTTGTTCAATCATTCGGTGTTGCGTTCAGATTACAGGTGAGATCTCGATTTCCTTTCATTGAGCAATTGCCTCATCTAAATCGGCTAAGATTATGATGAGCAAATGTCATGCTAGGTATTTCATCCAATCGTTGGATGAAAATTTCTCATCTAAACACTTCCTTTTGTGCAGCATCATAATGGTGCCCTTTTATTCTTGTTCGAATCGGCAATGGTATATTATTGGAATTTCTTCCAATTTACTTTGCTCTATCGAAACAGAATAAATAATCCACTCCAGACTGGAAATCTCAAATTTCAAAAATCTTTTGAGTTTCAATTCTCCACTACTACCATAGACCAACATTATATCCTTTAATTATCTTCGAGGATTGCATTTATGGTAGACCAGTGTCCTTGACTGGCGTTTGACTATCATCAGCTCGTTCAGAGCATTTTGACGGGTCAGGTCTAGTACAAGACTTTGCATGCTACATGCAACCCAAATGCCAAGCATAAGGCTTCTTGAGACAGTTACTTCTTTACTCATTTAAATTTAGGGCTCATTAAATAAGTGAGAGAGATTTTGTCTCTTTTGGAAACAATCCTTTCTTGGATTCTTCCATATTGAATTCAATCAATATATAGTCTTTGTACTTAGATTTGGTAAATCATTACATCTTCTTCCTTCTATCTTCCATAGATACGTATTGCCAGTACGTGAGATGTAATTCCAAATCTTATCATGGAAAATTGCGTGAGGAACACGCTTTCGTCTGTGCTTTTCTGATATTCTTATATCTTACTTGATGTACAGTTCATCATTTTGTTGCGCTTCGAACTCAACTACACTCCCACTGATTCTTTTGAACATTTGGAATCCATATGCCTTTTGACAACTTCAACATTCTTGATCAACTATCAAGTTGCATGTTCCAAATTTGGGAAAAAGTCATAGATTGACCTTTGGATTAGAATAGAGATCTTCTCATCAATTTTCAATTGTGAGATGCAGGATTCATATCCAATAGTCATGCCTTCGGTAGTCAAAACTACTTTTCTATGGCTAATAGTTTCGAAATGAATTTTGACGTAGCTAATGGATATAAGGTATTTTCATCAATCCTAAAAGGACTTTTGAATAATGACCTATTGCCATTAAGTGAGTCAAAGTTTTCAACTTCGAATCTTATGGCTATGTGCCATATCCCTTAGATCATGTTTAACATAATCTCTTTGTAATCTTGGATTGGAATCCAATTTCTCAATTTCGTAAAATGGAATTTTGAGTTCCTTACGAATTTGATCAGATTACGATTTCTTTGTGCATGGATTGATTCAGCAGTTCTCAGTGTTTACTCCCACTGTTCATGGGGACGGGTCCACTCCTTGGACTTTATCAAGTTCTACGACATTCCTTATTTCCTTTGACAAGGTCTTGTCAACAGAGGAACAAGCTACTTACGAGATACTTTTCGTTTCTCATTGTCGTGGAACAGGTATTCAATGAATTTTGTTGAATACCCCATAAACTTTATATGAACTAGATCTACCATCTAATTTCTCATATAAGGGTGTTCTGCTATGTCTTAAAAGACATGGCGATGTAAGGACTTACTATACCAAGTATCTTTGAAGAGTCAAGGGGAGGTATCCCCTAATTTGAATAAAGGAAACTCAGCAAGATCAGAGTCGAGATTCAAACAAAGTTCGATTTCTTCTTTGATTTGCTTCAAGAGAATTCTATTCTCGTCTTAGATAATCGAGGTGTTAAGTTGCTTATGTTTCAGCAGGTTTGATTAAACCAAATTGCTTCTGACATAATGCATCTAGTTACTTCATTTCCAAAAACGTCTATTGAATTACTTCAATAGTTTCAGAATTGTACTTCAGCCAAGTACACATATATATTTTAACGATTGAAATCGTAAGTATATATGAAGTAGCATCCCTTTGAACTAGTGCTTTTAGTTCATGTCGATTGAAATGTTTTGGAATGCCTTAGCAATCCTTCACTTCGGTTATCATTCCTTCAAGATTTGAAAGTTCCGATTTTACTCAAGTTCATTATCTCAGGAACAGTAAATAAAAACTTTCCTTTCGCATCTCTCTTTAGGAAAAATGTCCAGAGTGAACACTTCAAGCGTAAATGATTATCTCGTTTGTTTTGCTTGTTTTCGATTTAGCACATAGTTTTCAAAGTTTTTGATTCGTTTATCATTGTTTATTTCTATGTTTCAAAACATCAACATTTGTACAAAGTTAAATTGCTCTAATTTAAATGAATTCCATTTCTCAATGGTAAAGCAATAACGTCTCGTACAAGATGTGAAATAATACTCAAAGTAAACTAAAACTTAAAACTCATGCTAATACGAAAATCTAAGAAAAACTTCTTTTGCTAAAAAGGAATGTCTAGGTGCAATTCATCCTTGACCCAGTCCCGGAATTCCAGTTTCCTCATCTCGCTCTGCACTACTTGCATCTCCCTTTCAAGGAATTTCCTCCTTTTGGGTTGAGCGGGAAGACTCTCATCGCCTGTAAATGCTATTACAGAAATGAAAGTTTTAATCAGATGTCTTACATCATAAAGATTCAACAAGTGTATAACTTAAAAAGTCATACCGTAGTCAAGTCTTTCCAGGAAATCCCTTTCAACAAGCTTCCTTATTTTCCCTTCGTACTTACACAGAGTGCAATTCCAATCATATAGACCAAAACCACGTTGATGAGCTTCTTCATATTTGTCTAACAACTCATGCAATTGCTTTGTTTGTATTCCATCAGGCGGAATATCGCAATGTTGCATAAAATGAGTGAAGGTCTCAGATAATCCTTCAAGGGTTATCGTTATCTCATCTTCGAGAGTCAATTGGGCTCCAAACCCTTTCATCAGCTCGAATGTCTTGCTCAAGTAAGAACAATATTCCCCAACATTGTCAAACTTAGCCATGTCGGTTTCGTAGAGGAAATTGCACATTACTTTTAAAGTTGGTTCGGTTCTCAAACGCGTCAAGGATTGGATAGTGGATGGTAAATGGCTAACATTTAAAAACAGACAACTATAAGCAGACAGGTTTAATATTAATACTTATAATTAACGAAATTTGGACTTTTTATCGAAAAAGTTCTCCCACTATTTTATCGAAACAGTAACCCCTTCTAGTTTCGGGAAAAGTCTATTTCCTAGTAGGTCTTGACGTCCCAGCAGCAATTAGTTGCACCCACGACTCGTGGCCATACAATTAATTCCCTAGGTAGGTATACATATTACCAATTGTGTCTACTACACAACCTTCAAGCTATTTTGCCTCGTTTTTCGCATTTATCTAGCACTGCTACATCATAAATGTTACTACGCGTTAAGTCTAACCCATTAATCATGATAAGCAACGAGCCCGGTCATGAATTCTCCGTAACTAGTTATCGGTCGATTTTCACGTCCCGACCAGTCCCTACCCTTGTCGAGTTTTAAGAAAACTAGAATCAAGGAATTTCGTGCATTGCCCCTTTCTTCGACTCGGGTGCCAGACTCTGGATCACCTCTATCGATAAGTAAACAACATACACTAGTCCCTATTAATGGAAGGCTTGGATTTTATAAAACCTCATTTTATAATTTAACCCAATATGACTTAATATTTATTCGAGAGGGGAATTTTCGTTTTTGAAAGTTTGAAGAAACTCTCCTCGAGATCTCACCGCTTCAATTATGCTTTATCTTTTATTTACGATCTAGATTCTAGCGCGCAAATACACAAGCAATCATAAATCGACTAATAAATAAAAGCCATACAAGCCTAGCATGCATACTACCACAATATGTTTTCGATCGGGAGCCTCCTATGCGGGCCATCATCGAGCCAATGATGTTGGCCTAATTGGTCAATCTAAAGGGTTCTCAAAGAACCTATGCTATTACACAATGTACCACGCATACATGGCCTTCAATTCTTCTTGGGCTCCCACCTTGCTTGTAAATGGGCCTCCATCCTAAACTAGGAAAGCAGTAAAGCCCTATTCTATTACAAAGGCTCAAAGTGGCCCAAAAATAATAACAGGCTCGCAGGCCCAATAAAAAACCATGCATTAAATTAAACCAATCACATCTAACCTAAGGTCAAGGCTCGGCGCGATCGAAAACCACGTAAACAGTTCACGTTGAGCAAAGAAACATGTAAACAACTTTTACTTTCTTCTATCTTAATTTTAAAACACCTTCTAAAATTAATTTCCTATGATTCTTGCTTTTTAGTCAATACTAATTATGACAAATAAATACTCGGAAAAACAAAAACAACTTTTCTGCCTTAATTTCAGATTCTGATTTTTCAACTTTTGAAAATTGCAGTTCGGCCCCTATACTTTCAGAAATTGCACTTTTGACCCCAAAACTTTTGAAAAGTTACAAAATACCCCCAAAACAGTTTTCGGACAGAATGAGCAGAAAATTAAAATTTTGAAATCCAGAAAATTTTCGAATTTGCAAACAGACCCCTGAAGTTTCGGAAATTACAAAACAGTCCTCGAATTTTCGAAAATTGCAAAATGGTCCAAAATTGCGTGCGATCAGATTTTCAGAAAACACCCAGATTTTTCAAAAATTTCCAGAAATAGAAAATTAAATTTTCAGCCCTAATTATCATGTTTTGCGATTTTTGCATAAAAGCCCTGATTTTTCGAAAAACTATAAATTCGCCACAGATCTAAAAAAGCAGTTTTACCCAATCATAGATCCAGCCATAACAAGCAAGAATCAATCACTAGAACATAATTAACATGCGTTCTCATACATACAATCAAGCATATACAGTGAAAACACATTATGTTCAGGCCTTTTCGTATAAAAACGTATGGAGTTGGCTCTGATACCACTGTTGGGATATTCTAGTATAGGGCTCGATTGTCAATACAACAAAGTGCGGAATTTTAAAATTTTTTCGAGTTCCTAAAAGTCCCATGAATACTTTCTCCATAGTTATTATACGAATAGGTATGAATCAAACATCAATAATACACGAGGGGGTTAATCGCAAATTACCTGTCACCATTGGGATTCCCGTGTGCTCCGAGTATTTGGTTTGATCCACAAATTGAGTGATCCATATGTCTCACCTCCAAAGCTAGTCCACACCAATTGGATTGTAGCGACCCCTACGAATCTTAGGCTACGAACTTGATCTCGCAGGTTTGTCAGCAAAGGAACGGAGACACCAATGGAAGAATTCGATCCACAGTCCTTATGCGATCGAGCAGGGTTCGACCAAGTCCAGATCTGGTCCGAGCAGAGTGCGGCCAGGGTCAGGTTTGGTTCGGTTTTGGTTCGGCCGAATCTAATTGGGCGGCTAGGGTTTAAGGGGCGAAAAACTTTTGGGGCGATTTTGTAATTAAAAATTCTTGTTTGAAAAATCTAACTCTCTCGATTTTTCTCTCAAAATTTTCAGCAACTTTTTCTCTCAAAAGCTTTTTAGGGTTTTCAAAAACTTGTGCAAAACTTATTCTCATAGCTCTTTTTTAGAATGAAGAGGAAAGGGAGTATTTATAGGAGAAGAGTCCTTCTCCAAAAAGATCTCCTTTCCTTGTTTATCAAATCTTCATTCCTTATCCTTAGGAATATGAGATTTGATAAATCTCTTCAAACTTGATTTTCAAGAAACAAAACTCCTTTTCTTTCCTAACTACTAAAATCGCCCCCTAGCCCCTAAGTTTGGATAATTCCAAAATCAACCCATAATTATCCAATACTTAAATTGGTTAATTATTTATTCTTCCAATTAATTAACTACTTTAATTAATTCCATAATTAATTAGATAACTCTAATTAATTAATTATCAATTAATCAATTAGTCATCTAATTAATAATCTCCAATTGAATTAATACCATAATTCAATTACCTTGATTTAACAACTTTAAATCACTCTCTTTATTTCCTTTAAGACAGTCACCGTCCAATTGTATTGTGTGTGACCCTCTGGGTTCACCATCAACTGGCAGCAGGCCCACGACTTACGTGATTTAATTAATGAGCAACTAAATGCTTCCGATCAATTAAACTACTTTTAATTGACCACTCCTAGAATTAAATCCTCTATTAATTCCGGAGTACCCACACTTCATGGTCGATGTCTAGCCACAAGCCCATGAAGCCCAATCAAAGGTGAATTGATTTATTGTGAACCTCACCTCTTATAATTGCCATGTACATACGGTCTTTCTACGACTGATTTCCCGATCGAGACCTAGGGTGTGTGAATTGATCGGCACCTCTAATTATCTCAATAACTATACTTTCTAATTTTCCGACAATGATTTCAGTGTGACTGCCAAATTTGGAAAGTCCTTCCAAATGCATCACCGACTATGGCCATAGATTCCTCGAAATCAATTATCTAAGAAACGTATAGGAAATTCTCTCATCTTATCAAGATGAGGCGTTAGATCCTCTCTTAGTACTAACCACTCGCGTACACTTTTGTACGCACCCAACTTAGGCACTTTGTGGCCAGGCTACGTGACCAGTACCTAAATCTAAGTACGCACATCCATGTACCGAATTCGCCCTAGTACCTCAAGTCTAAGGACTAAATCGTACACTATTATAAGCCTTGAGAAACATCCCATCACCGATATGCGTCATGCGCTTCCACAATGGGTTTCTCTGTTCGGGTCGTTCGATGCGTTCAATCCTCCATTGAATCACCTACTTATATGCACTGGACTCAAATTCCTTGCTCATGAAACTCTACAAATTCACTCCATGTGAATCATGCATATTTGTACAAGTCTTGACGATTCCTACGATACCCCGTCTCGTTTGGAATCTATGACTTGGAACGGTTTTAAGATCACGACCTTTGAGACTGTTTCATGATTGCACTCAGTACTGAAGTGAATCGTCCCATAGTCTATTGTGACCTTAGGATTTCATCCAATCGCTTAGATAGGTTCGCGAGAGATGAAGTTGGCCATTGTTCAGTTTCACATACTATGAATGAACGGCGTATTAATTATAAACCATAAGAAAACAGTACTTCAACAAGCTAATTAACATTGGCTTGCTGGGCACTATTCCATCACACAGTACCGGAAGAACATGCGGCCCCAACGATCCCAGTCCCCTTGTCAGATGCTCAGGAGAAATTTCGACAGATCGCTATGCTCCTCAAATCATTCTCCCCAGAGGAATTACTCGTACTCGAGCAAGTTCCTCGAAACATTAGAACTACTAGGGCAAATCCCGCTCAAAGAATGCCAAGGCAAAACGATCAAATCTCTCAACAAGCTGACAGCCCAGCGAGCGAGCGACGCTCACTACACAGTCCGCCTCAGGGCAATTCAAAACCTTCCAATAACAACGTCCGAAGAAAAGCGGATCGAAGAAGATCACAACGCCATGAATCGAAGGAACACACCATAATCCCCATCGAGGATGACGCTGGCGAGGCGATACCAGATCGACTAAGAACAATGCGATTCTCGAAAACAGAAATCGAAAAAATGGTACAAGAACGAATCGAGCAACGGTTAAGATCCGTCCAAAACCCATGGACCAGGACCACAGAACTCCAGGAGAGCCTAGCAGCGTGCTCTCCCTTCTGCAGTGAAATAAAAGAGGCACAGTCGATCGGACAGGTTCCAAGTAGACTGCCCAGATACGATGGAACCACTGATCCGGATGATTATATTTTTAGCTTCACAAATATAATGAACTTATATGCTCACTCGGCGGAGTTTACCGCTAAACTAATGGTGACCACGTTGGAAGGTCTCGCCTTGGACTGGTTCGCTAAGCAACCAGCCGACTCCATTTTCAGTTTTCGGGAATTATGCAATAAATTGACACAGCAGTTTGCCAGTCAGAAGAGGCAAAAACTTCCCATGAGCTACTTGGGAACCATCCATCAACAAGAGGGAGAATCCTTGAGAAACTGGCTGGCAAGATTTAATGTAGAATTACTCAAAATCGATTCCCCAAATATCGATTACATAATCTCTATTCTCTTCGACCTCACGAAGAATAGGCAGTTCGGAAATGCCCTCAGCCAAAAACAGCCAAGAACGTTCGCTAAAATCATGAGCTTGGCATATAAATATATGACCCAAGAAGAGATGAATTCCTTCAAAGATAAGAATAAAAATAAAGTTTCGGGCTCAGGCTCCAAACGACAAGATAGAATTCCTGCCCAAAGAACCATAGAATATGAACGGACATTTAGAAAAGGCAATGTTTTTCAGCGATTGGAGTACAATAAAAACGAACAAGATAGACGACCTAACGTTTATCAAAGGCCTAGAACCGCAGAACCGGCAATCAGAAGCAGGATTAATCAAGTAGAACACCCAAGATTAACTATTCCGATAGAAGAAATCCTGCCCATACTAGAGAGGAATAATTGGATCCCGGAAGCAAAGAAAATCGCTCAACCCAGGCCTGGTGCCCGAACCTATGAGTTATACTGCAAATATCACAGAGCACATGGGCACCGCACTGAGGATTGTTTTCACCTCAGGAGAGAAGTAGAAAAACTAATCGAAGAGGCAGAAGAGGCAGAAGTAGGAGCCCTCGGAATAATAATCAAAGAAGGAATTCCCGTCGAAAGTCACCCGAGGATGGCCCTGCTCAGGAGTTAAACCATGACCAGGTCAATGGTACCATCCATACGATTTCCAGAGGACCCGCCGGCGGGGATAGTCGTAATGCTCGACGAAGGACTGCTAGATCCATAATCGGGGGTTTAAAATACCCAAGCGAAGTATGGACTCTAGAAAGTAAATCGACATACAACCAGGTGATCAGTTTTAACGAGGGTGAAGTACCCAAAAATCTAGTTTGGGACACTAAAGAAGATAGCCCCGATTTTCCGATGGTGGTGTCGCTAGAAATAGCGAACTACAACGTCAAAAGGATCCTGATCGATAATGGAAGCTCGGCGAATATCATCTCTAGGGAGGTCCTAGCCCAGATGAACCTGGGGCAAATAACATTTCAGAAAGTAACTACACCATTGGTGGGATTTGGAGGATCCGAAATCGTTCCCAGTGGAACGATAACTTTGAGTGTCTCACTCGGAAAGAAACCATATCGAACAGTGAAGCTGGTAAAATTTTTAGTAGTAGAAACTCCATTCGCCTACAATGCCATTTTAGGGCGACCTACCCTCAATCTGTTTTGAGCCGTTGTCTCAACTTATCATCAGAAGATAAAATTTCCGACCGACACAGGTATCGAGGAAATAGTAAACGACCATTATATGGCATGGGATTGCTATAGCACATCGTTAACTTTGAAAAATCCCCCTGAAGCAATTACCCCGAGCAAAAGAAAGCTCGAAGACGATGTTGATAGAAACGAGGTTGAAATCCCTAGCACTGACCGAATAGATACATAGGGAAAGGAGCCGATGGATTTAGCCTTAAAACCACCAGAACATAAGGACGTCATTCTGGTACGGGGGGACTCATAAAAAACAACAAGAATAGGTACTGAATTAAGTAAGGAAGGGGAAGTAATGTTAATCAACTTTCTCAGAAATAATATGGATGTCTTCGCTTGGAGTGCGAACGACATAGAAGGGATTGACCCTCGAATAATCAATCATTCGCTAAAAATCGACCCTTTAGCAAAACCAGCTAGACAAAAGAAGAGAAATCATGGGCCATTAAAAGATAAAATCATCAAAGCAGAAGTAGAAAGACTACTCAAAGCAAAACAAATTCGGGAAATACACTTCTCGGAATGGCTATGTAATGTTGTTCTAGTAGCAAAAGGGGATAAGAAAGATAACAAATGGAGAATGTGCAACGATTTTACCGACCTCAACAAATCGTGTCCCCGAGACCCGTATCCGCTCCCGAGAATCGACTTATTAGTCGACTCAACCGCTGGCTTTGCGATCTTCAGCATGATGGATGCTTTCCAAGGTTTTTATCAAATATACATGAATGAGCAAGACCAGGAGAAAACTGCATTCATAACCGAGCAAGGAGTATATTGCTTCATAGTTATGCCATTTGGGTTAAGGAACGCCGGGGCCACTTACCAAAGGTTAGTAAACCTAATGTTTAAAGAATTAATCGGAGAAATAATGGAAGTCTACGTGGATGACATGCTAGTCAAAAGCATGAATGAAGCGGATCACATAAGACATCTTGATCGATGCTTCCAAATATTGCGGAAATACCGCATGAAGCTAAATCCCGCAAAGTGCACCTTCGGTGTTAAATCGGGAAAATTCTTGGGCTATTTGGTACATCAACGAGGAATTGAGGCCAACCCAGAAAAAATTCGAGCGATAACTGAAATGAAGCCTCCCAAAACCATATCTCAAGTACAAAGTCTGGTAGGGAAGATTGTAGCGTTGAACAGATTCATATCCAAATCGGCAGACAGAAGTTTGCCCTTCTTCCAAACCCTTCGTAAGGCAAAAAACTTTGTTTGGACAGAAGAATGCGATCGAGCTTTCGACCAGCTCAAAGAATATCTGACGACATCCCCGTTGTTGGCCCAACCAACCGAAGGGGAACCGTTATATATCTACATCTCGATCTCCGATGCGGCCGTTAGCTCAGTCTTGGTCAAAATAGAAGGTTTAGAACATAAGCCTATCTATTACTTAAGCAAATTATTACAAGGAGCAGAGAAGAACTACTTGGAGATTGAAAAATTCGCTTTGGCCTTAGTAGTAGCAGCACGAAAACTCCGACATTACTTTTTGACATACAAAATAGTGGTTTTAACAAACCAACCGCTAAGGCAGGTCTTAGCAAAACCAGAAGCCTCCGGAAGACTAATCAAATGGGCGATCGAACTCGGTCAATTTGAAATTGAGTACAAACCGAGAACTGCAATTAAAGCCCAAGTATTAGCTGACTTCCTACTAGAAACTCCGACACAAGCGATCGAACCAACAAACAGCCTTAACGACGATATCTTGATCATAGAAAATCAGACCTGGTTAATGCATGTTGACGGTGCTTCGTGCCGAGAGGGAGGAGGTGTAGGAATCAACTTCACAGGACCAAATAAGGAGGATATAAATTATGCGATAACATTGGACTTCGTTGTAACAAACAATGAAGCGGAATACGAAGCACTGATCGCCGGAATGGAAATGGCGATTAAAGCCGACATTAAAAGCCTTAAAGTATTAACCGATTCAGAGTTAGTGCAGAGACAAATAGAGGGCCTATACGAGGCTAAGGAATTCAATATGGTCAAATACCTCGCCAAAGTGAAGAAGTTGGCTGAAAGATTTGAAAGTTTCAGCATACAGAACATCCCACGCTCGGAAAATAAATGGGCTGATCAATTGTCTAGGTTCAGAGGAGCCCATGAAGGAAAAACCGAAATGGTGATCAACTGGTTAATCTCCAATACACCGGCAGTCGATATCGATGAAACACCGGAAGTTGAAATAATGGAAATCCAAGAAGACGAAGGAAATTGGATGGCCCCCATGATAAACTATCTTCGAGAAGGGATATTACCACATGATCAAAATGAAGCCCGAAAGATATAATATAGGGCTCCAAAATATTCGATTGATGGAAGGAAAACTTTACCGACGATCGGTATCAGGAATTCTTTTGAAATGCATCTCGGAATCGCAAACCACCGAAATCCTACGAGAAGTACATGAAGGAGACGCGGGAAATCACAGTGGGGCAAGGGCATTAGCTTTAAAATGCCTCCGTACAGGTTATTATTGGCCCACCATCAACAATGATGCCATCCAATATGTCCAAAAATGTCATCACTGCCAAGTCCATGCGAACATATGTCATCGACCAGCGGAAAACATGCACTCAATACCGGTATGCTGGCCGTTCGATCAATGGGGAATGGACATCGTGGGACCATTCCCAGCGGCTCGATCCAAGAAAGCCTATGTCCTGGTCGCTGTTGAATACTTCAGCAAATGGATAGAATGCATCGCCCTTGCACGGATAACTCAATTCCAAGTGATTAACTTCCTATGGAAATTCATAGTATGTCGATTTGGCATCCCGAGAATTTTGATTTATGATAACGGAACCCAATTCGCGGGAAAACAGGTAATTGAATGGTGTTCAAACCTAGGAATTCAGCAAAATTTCACTTCGGTCGGACATCCAAGAGCGAACGGACAGACTGAGGTAGCAAATCGAGAAATAATAAAATCTTTGGAAAAAAGATTAGGAGCAGCCAAAGGAAAATGGCTTGATGAACTCCCAGGAGTGCTTTGGGTCAATCGAACAACGGTCAGAACTTCAACAGGGGAAACCCCATTCAGTCTAGTATACGGCTCGGAAGCTGTTATTCCTGTCGAAACGTTAATTCCAACACCAAGGATTGAAATGTATGACGACCAGGAAAATAGAAAGATAAGAGAAAATGATATTGATTTGACTGAAGCTCTAAGAGAAAAAACGGCCGTACGTTTGCAAGCCACTAAATCGAATATGGAAAAGGCCTACAATCAAAAGGTACGCATCCGAACCTTCAAAGAAGGAGATCTGGTCTTGAAAAAGGTCGAAGTATCCAAGCATGTGGGAAAGTTACAACAAAATTGGGATGGACCTTACATTGTCATTGGTGTAGGAAAGAAAGGTTCATACAAAATTGCACACTTGGACGGAATAGCCTTACCAAGAACCTGGAATGCAGTCAACCTTAGAAAATACTATGGTAAATAAATTTTAGTAGAACATGCTGTTTTACTTTGTTTTATTTTAGTAAGTTTTATTCTTTGTAATAAAAGGCCTTAGCCTACAGTTCGATTATTAAAAAGATTTATTAGCGATTTTTAATCAAGATTAAGTATAAATCGATTAATTCGGTATACACTCCTCGCGATCCTACGATAAGTATTGGTCAAAATCGAAATACGAACGAGTCGAGTATACATTGATCCGCTCAATAAACACTCCTCGATCATTTTTCAACGATTAAAAGACTTTTGGTTTAAAAACCTATGTCTAAATTACGAACGAGTCGAGTATACATTGATCCGCTCAATAAACACTCCTCGATCATTTTACAACGATTAAAAGACTTTTGGTTTAAAAACATATGTCTAAATTATAAACGAGTTGAGTATACATTGATCCGCTCAATAAACACTCCTCGATCATTTTCCAACGATTAAAAGACTTTTGGTTTAAAAACCTAAGTCTAAATTGTAAACGAGTCGAGTATACATTGATCCGCTCAATAAACACTCCTCGATCATTTTTCAACGATTAAAAGACTTTTGGTTTAAAAACCTAAGTCTAAATTATAAACGAGTTGAGTATACATTGATCCGCTCAATAAACACTCCTCGATCATTTTTCAACGATTAAAAGACTTTTGGTTTAGAAACCTAAGTCTAAATTATAAACGAGTTGAGTATACATTGATCCGCTCAATAAACACTCCTCGATCATTTTTCAACGATTAAAAGACTTTTGGTTTAAAAACCTAAGTCTAAATTATAAACGAGTTGAGTATACATTGATCCGCTCAATAAACACTCCTCGATCATTTTTCTACGATTAAAAGACTTTTGGTTTAAAAACCTAAGTCTAAATTATAAACGAGTTGAGTATACATTGATCCGCTCAATAAACACTCCTCGATCATTCTTCGACGATTCAATAGACTTCTGGTATAAGAACCTAAGTCTAAACAAAACGAGTTGAGTATACATTGATCCGCTCAATAAACACTCCTCGATTAGTTTTAAACGATTAAAAGACTTTTGGTTTAAAAACCTAAGTCTAAATTATAAACGAGTTGAGTATACATTGATCCGCTGAATAAACACTCCTCGATCATTCTTCAACGATTCAATAGACTTCTGGTATAAGAACCTAAGTCTAAACAAAACGAGTTGAGTATACATTGATCCGCTCAATAAACACTCCTCGATTAGTTTTAAACGATTAAAAGACTTTTGGTTTAAAAACCTAAGTCTAAATTATAAACGAGTTGAGTATACATTGATCCGCTCAATAAACACTCTGTTGGATGAAGATGAAGATGAAAGAAGACAAGTAATTAAGGGAAGGTTTTGATGATTTCCAAAACATCATAATCAGCTAAGTATGGAAAAGCTTAGTTCCCTTAGAAGAATTTTGAACAAGTAAAAGAAGACATCAGAAGAGTTCAAAGTTCAAAGCTCAGAAGACTAGTGATCTCTTGCTGAATCAGCGAACAGAAGGGTAGATCATCAGCCGAGTCAAATCAGATGAGTTCAGTATTTGATCAGCAGAGTGTCTATCAGCAGAGTCGTTTTGATCAGCAGAGTAGAAGAGGTCAAGAGAATAGTCCAACGGTAATAAATGCACTTGGTGTAATAAATGATGTAAGAGAAGGGTAGTAATGGCAAATGATTGAAGATATCCTCGGATCAGCAGAGTGCATTAAATGCAGCATTAAATGCGATGGACAGAAAGGTACTGTACACAGTACGGAATGCTGCAGGGAGCCGTTTCAAAAAGAGCTGAAGGATGGATTTGATTTGTGACTTGCCTTCAACGGTCATAATTTCATTTCCATGTATAAATAGAGCTGAATTTCAAATCGAGCGATAACACAACAACAATCAGAGATCGAAATTTTGAAGCAGAATTTCTCTAAGTCTCAAAAGCTCGAACAGCTCACTCGTCTGGTGGAAGTCATCTGTTGACAGAAACCCAGTTGAAGAAATCAGAAAAACATTATCTGAGTGATTTTGTAATAGCTGAGTGTTGTGCGAAGTGAGAATCCATCTGTGTGAGTGATTCTACTTTAGAGGATAGGTTTTCTTTGTGAATTCCTATTGTGAGCTTACAGCCTTCTCATTAGTTGTTTAGGTGTAAGTGGAGAAATATTGTAATCTTTGTGATTATAGTATAACCCAGAATCTGTGTGATCTGGAAGAGTGGACTAAAGGATTTTTATCCATATAACCACTATAAAAATTCTTTGTGTTATCTTGCATCTAAAGTTTTCTTGCATATTTTAAAGTTTGCATTTTAAACACTTTGAATCAATCAAAAAGATTTTATAAGGAGTTTTAAACTGGGGATAAAATCTTTTTAGAACTTAGTTTACTTGTGAAAAACACTTTCAAACAATCCGCTGCAAGTATACTCTTGGAAAACTGTTTTGCTGATAAAACAGCTAAGTCATTGTAAGAAGAGTGGTCAGTCGTCTGTTCAAGATTTGTTCACGATCAGACTAGTCTGCTTACTGTTCTTCATCAGCTTAGTCTGCTGACAGAAGACTGAAAAGTTTTTAAGTTCAAAAATTTTCAGAGGTCTATTCACCCCCCCCCCTCTAGACCTCATCTGACCACTTGGGACCAACAAGTGGTATCAGAGCAGGTGGTTCATTAGAATCAGCTGCCTGATCAACGAGCTTGATCCGAGTGTTTTTCAAAGGTTTTCAAATCTTTTCAAAAGAGCATCTTTTTGAAAAACAAAAACTTTTTGAAAAATGGATTGTATCAGCCATGTTCCCCACATTGCTGGTATGTCCTTTGAGGACTGGAAAATCAGAATGGAGATTTTCCTTGCTGCCTATAATGACAACATGCATACATGTATCATTAAAGGTCCATTCAGATTCACAAAGACCATAAAGATAAATGAAGTAGATACGGTTGTGGAGAAAGACCTTCATGAGATGACTCCAGAAGAGATAAAGCTTTACAATCTTGATAAAGTTGGGAGATTCATCATGACCAAAGCCCTGGATAATGATCGGTTTGACAAGGTCAAACATTGCAAAACTGCAAAGGAGATGTGGGATAAGGTCAGAGACATGAGTGAAGGAAATGATGCTATTAAAGAGCATCAGCTCAGTGTTGCATTGGAAAAGCTGGACAACTTCAAGATGAAGTCTGGAGAAACCATTGATCAGATGGATACCAGATTCACCAGAACTCTGAACGAAGTTTTGAAGCTGGGAAAGACTTTCACTGACAAAGAAATCACTGTCAAAGTACTGAAGGCCCTACCCTCCAAATTCAACATGAAGGTGACAGCAATGGAAGAATCAAGAGATCTGGGCAAGATTTCTCTAACAGAGCTGTTCTCCGTACTCAAGGCTTATGAGTATAAACTGCCAAGGATGGGAATTGAAGAAACCTCAACTTCAGGACCCACAGCTGCACTTGTTGCTGCTGAAAACACCAGAAGACCAGCCCAAAGAAATGCAGAAATGGACTCATCTGATGAGGCCACTCTACTCAACAAAAAGGAGTATACTGCTGGAGATGTAGCATTATTGATGAACAACTTCAAGAAGTTCTATAAGAGAAAGATGAAAAACAAATACAATCATGCTGCTTCTACTTCTAAACCTAACTTTTCTTCTCAGGATAAAGAGGATTATAAATCAAAACTGATGTGTTACAACTGCAGGAAATTGGGACACTTCATAAGAGACTGCCCATATCCAAAAGCAGAGAAGTACACTGAGGAAGAGAAGAAAATGAGAAAAGAAAGAAAGCATCAGAGAGGCAAGGCAATGATGGCTGAAGCAGAAAAGCCAGCTGCTGTCTACTCATCTGAGTCAGACTCAGACTCGTCTGATGAAGAATCGTCTGATGAAGAAAAACCTGCTCTCCTGTGCCTGATGGCAAAGGAATCTGATGACTCTGAGGATGAGGTAACTCCTCAAGAAAATGAACTGTTTAATTCTCTAGAGCAAATGATGTTGAATAATACTACTATTGCTGGAGAGTTTGTTAAGCTTAAGGAAGAGATGAACTTGCTAAAAGAGCAAAATAGTTCACTGAAACTTTTAGCTGAAAAGTCAAAAGAATCAGCTGAATATAAACAGCTTGAGCAAGAGCATGAATCTCTGAAAGCTGAATGTGAGGTTTATAAAGGAAAAATCATGGAACTTGAGAAAATCATTGAGTCTCATGATAAGTCAACTGTTGCACCCATGCATACATCTAAGAAACAGGAGACACCTTTAGTAAAGGATAATCTAGAATTGAATCATACTGAAAAATTTATTTCTGCTGACAATAGTAAGGTCATTCTGTATGTTCAAACCTCTAGACCTACCTCAACTGAGAAAGTGGTAAAGGAGAAGAAATCTCCTAAGGCTAAAAAGAGCAAAGAGCCTAGTGTAGGAAATCAGACTAGTAAGACCAAACAGCAGAGTCCTAAGAAGTCTGCTGAAAAAGCTAAATTGAACCAGTCTATTGGTAAAGCTAAGTCTAAACAAGTTGAGCAAGCATCTAGTAAACCAAAGAAGCATAAGAATAAGAAAAATCAAAATGCTTGGTATGGAAATGAGTCATATTATGTGCAACCTGCTGCATATCATCCTATGTATCATGCACCTCAATTTCCTAGTTACTATGCACCTTACCCTGCTCATCCAATGCATGCATATCCTGCATATCATGCACCTTACCCTGCTTATGAACATTATTCATATCATACTGATCATCAACATGACTTATCTGATAACTATGATAAAAATGAAACTGTTCATGCTCCTAAAACTCAGAAACCTAAGAAGCCTAAGACTTCAACATCTTGGGTTGTCAAGGGTGGAACTAATCCTTCAGGACCCTCTCAATAAGGGTACCTAAAACTATTTTATTTTTGTTTTGTAGGTTAGGATTAGGAGTAGGAGTAAAGTAGAGAAGATTTGGTACTTGGACAGTGGATGTTCAAGACACATGTGTGGAAACATACATGAGTTGACTGATGCAGTTGCTGTGGATGGTCCAAAAGTCACTTTTGGAGACAGCAAAGAAGGCAAGATTAAAGCTAAAGGAAGATTAATCAAGGGAAACATAGAGATATCTGACGTCTCCTATGTTAAAGGCCTAAAATATAATCTGCTGAGCATAAGTCAATTTTGTGACAAGGGATATTCAGTCATCTTCTCAACAGATAAGTGCTACGTTGAACAAATTGGTACAAAGAAGGTAATTTTATCTGGAAGACGACAAGGAAATATCTACATAGTTGACTGGAATTCTGTTGACAAGAATTCAAGTGTTTGTTTGGTGGCATCTGCACCAAGTGAAGTCAGTTGGCTATGGCACAAGAGGATGAATCATTTAAACTTCAAGACCATAAACAGATTAATCAAGAATGATTTGGTAGAAGGGATTCCAAAAGCAGTCATGAGCAAAGACAAGCTCTGTGACGCCTGTCAGAAGGGTAAACAAATCAAGTCATCTTTTAAAGAAAAGAAGCACCAATCTTCTGGAAGGATATTGGAGCTGTTGCATATGGACTTATTTGGACCCATTGATCCAGTCAGCAATGGTGGAAAGAAATACTGCCTAGCTGTTGTGGATGACTATTCAAGATATACTTGGGTGATTTTCATGAAGAAGAAAAGTGAAACCAAGGAACATCTTACCAATCTGATGGAACTGATCCAGAATGAGAAGAGTATCAAAATATTGAAGATCAGATCAGATAGAGGGACAGAATTTACAAACTCTACTGTTGAAGAGTATTGTAACATCAAAGGAATACATCATGAGTATTCTGCTGCCAGAACCCCTCAACAGAATGGTGTTGCTGAAAGGAGAAACAGAACACTAAAAGAAGCTGTCAGAACCATGATAGCTAAAGCTAAACTGCCACAAAGATTTTGGGCAGAAGCAACAAATACAGCATGCTTTACCCAAAACAGATGTATGATCAACAAAAATCAGAACAAGACTCCATATGAAGTTTGGAACAACAGAAAGCCAAACATTCATTACTTTAAGATTTTTGGTTGTAAATGTTTTGTATTGAATAATGGGAAAAATCACCTTACTGCATTTGCAGAAAAGGCTGATGAAGCTGTTTTTGTAGGATACTCTACTGTTAGTAAGGCTTATAGAGTTTTTAACAAAAGAACATTGCTAATAGAAGAATCTATCCATGTAGTATTTGATGAGCCAAGTCAATCTTCTGAAAAGAATCAAAGTGTAAATCAAGATCTGTCTGCTGATTTACAGAAGTTAGATGTTGGAAGAAATGAAGAATATGTTCCCATCATACTACCTAATTTAAGCTCAGCTGCTAACTCAAGTGCTGTTCATAATCACAGTGCTGATTGTCTAACAGACGAGTTGCAAACAGCTGACAGACCAGAGACTGTTCAACAGACGGCAAATGTTCAACAGACTACTACTGGAACTCCAACAGTAGTGTTGCAAGATCATAACAGAGGACAACATCCTGATTTGCAACCTGATCTCAGATGGCTCAAGAATCACCCTCCGGAATTAGTTATTGGTGATCCTTTAGATAGAGTGAAAACAAGAAGAGCTGCTGCACAAGATGCTATGTTTGTCACATTTCTATCTCAAATAGAGCCTAAACAAATTGAAGAAGCTCTCAATGACTCCTTCTGGATAGAAGCTATGCAAGAAGAGTTGAATCAATTTGAAAGGAATGAAGTCTGGTACTTAGTTCCTAGACCAAGTCATCAAAGAGTAATTGGCACTAAGTGGGTATTCAGAAATAAGATGAATGAAGATGGTGTTGTCACCAGAAACAAAGCAAGACTAGTGGCTAAGGGTTATTGTCAAGAAGAAGGAATTGACTTTGATGAAACTTTTGCACCAGTAGCAAGACTTGAAGCAATCAGACTGTTTCTAGCCTATGCTGCTTACAAGAACTTCACTGTCTATCAAATGGATGTGAAGTCTGCTTTTCTAAATGGAGAATTGCAAGAAGAAGTGTATGTTGAACAACCTCCAGGATTTGAAGTCTATCAAGAAGAGGACAAAGTATATCGTCTGAAGAAAGCCCTTTATGGACTGAAACAAGCTCCAAGAGCATGGTATGATACCCTATCTGATTTTCTTTTAATTAAAGGATTTCGTAAAGGTAAGGTAGATAAAACCTTGTTCACAATTGAATGGGAAAACCATATATTACTTGTGCAAATATATGTGGACGATATTATTTTTGGTTCAACTAACCAACAGATGTGTGATAAGTTCTCCAAGCTGATGCAGAACAAGTTTGAAATGAGCATGATGGGTGAACTTAATTACTTTCTTGGATTGCAAGTTAGACAGTTGCCTGATGGGATATTCATCAGCCAAGCAAAGTACACAAGAGATCTGTTCAAGAAATTTGGTATGGAAACTAGCTCAACAGCTACCATTCCTATGTCTACAAGTCTTCGTTTGGATAAAGATGAAGATGGCAAATCAGTAGACATAACCAAATATAGAGGCATTATTGGTTCATTGTTGTATCTAACAGCAAGCAGACCTGATATAATGTACTCAGTTGGAGTCTGTGCAAGATTTCAATCAAACCCCAAAGAATCTCATCTTTTAGCTGCCAAGAGGATATTGAAGTATGTTAAAGGCACTCAAGAATTGGGATTATGGTATCCTAGAGAATCTGGATTTGAACTAGTTGGCTATTCAGATTCAGACCTTGCTGGCTGCAAGATTGACAGAAAGAGCACAACAGGTGCCTGTCAGTTCTTAGGCAGTCGTCTGATCTCATGGATGAGTAAGAAGCAAACCTCAGTTTCTATATCTACTGCTGAAGCTGAATATATAGCTGCTGGAGCTTGTTGTGCACAGATACTTTGGTTGAAGCATCAACTAGAAGACTACAACATCAAGATCAGTGGAATTCCAATCTACTGTGACAATACAAGTGCAATTTCACTTACTCAGAACACTACAAGTCATTCAAGGACTAAGCATATTGAGATCAAGCATCATTTCATTAGAGATCATGTGGAAAAAGGCAATGTAATGATTGAGTATGTTCATACTGATAATCAGATTGCTGACATCTTCACCAAACCTCTAAGTGAAGTAAGGTTCTCAACTCTAAGAGCTGAGTTAGGATTACTTAACCTGGATGCATAAGCTGAGGGGGAACTCATCAGAAGACTGGAGTTCAACAGCTTAGTCATCAGTTACTTAATTCAAGAATTAACTTTCAACAGACTAGTTAACTTATGAATTCTTAAAGACAGGGGGAACGTGTAAGACTAGCGGTACTTCTGCTCTAAAAGATGAAATCTGTTAATGACAGTTAGTTGAAGTTATGTTATCATGAAGATGTGTTCTTAATTCTTGAAGATTGAAGATTATTTTATCTTGCTGGATTGACAAACAGCAGAGGAAGATTACTAGCTATTGGCATTCTCTAGTAATATCAGATAACAGATCACTCGTCTGTCAGATAAGTTTAACTCTACTCATCTGATACCTTATATAAGCATGGTCATAAAACACATTATTAGTAACACGCTTTTATAAGTAAACAGATTAGTGTCGATAGAGTTTCCCGCCCATCTGACATTAAAATAATAAAATTGAAATCCGCGACTCTCATCCGCACGATTAAAAACTGTCAGATTAGATCAACGGTTTAAATAAATCACGAAAACCAAATCAAAAGGAAACCTATAAAATCCGATCTGAACAGCATAGTCGTCTTACGCACTCAAAAATTCTCAAACTTTCTATCTCTCAAACCCTCTTGTTGCGAAAGTTCACTATTTTGCAGAATTTACTCACAAATCTTAGAAATGGACAAAGTTATTGAAGGAAGATACTTCAACTACAGCAAATTCCATTTCTCTGGCACCGATTTGATGCGCGCTTTACTGGAAAAGATCAAGGAAGCATCTTTGGTCCCAGTCTTGGAAGCACACGAAGATAGGGTTTATCTTGAAGATGTATACCACTTCTACAATTCCAGGGAGTTCAACGATGATGACACCGTTATGACTGCTGTCATAGGTGGTAAGAAAATCGCTGTATCTGCTGCTGTTCTTAATGAAATTTATAAGCTGACAGACAAGGGAGGAGATGTGACCTCGTTAGGGTCAGAAAAAGAAGAGGAATTTTGGAGAATCTGTGCTAAGAAGGGAGAGGAGATGACTGGGACTTTAATGAAGACCCAGCTGAAGGATGAATACCAAAGATTTGCTGATATCATAGCAAAGGTTTTGGATTGTGCTACGGGTTCTTTGGATGGCCTACCTAGAAGAAGGCTTCACACTATGATTTGCATTTACTATGGGATGAAAGTGAACTGGGCTGCTCATGTTTATGAGCTGTTAAGTGACAAAAGGCATTCTCATGCCATTCTGCTGAGTAACTTGTTTGCTTCTCTGCATTGCCCTATGGGTGGAGGAAAACAAACCCATGGAAGCAAAGAATTCAAACTCTACGAACCAGTGAGGCAACTGGTGGAAAAACCAAAGAGAAAAGCCCCCAAACAGTCTAAGAAGACTCCTTCTAAGAAGAGCAAGAAGGAAGGTCAGACTAGTCAGTCTGCTGAGCCAACAGCACAGTCTGCTGTTGTGGCTGGATCAGCAGAGCCCGAAATTGAAGTCTCTAAGAAGGTGGTAGATGACTTCACTGTTGAAATTGAAAATATGAAGACAGGGTCATCCTCTGAAGGAACTGAATCTGAAGAGGAAATTCCACTTCAAAGATTGAAGAGACTAAGGACTAGGAGTGAGGCAAGGGGACCTCCTACTGCCAACCCCCCTGCTATCAAGAAGATTCCTAAGTCAAAGGCCAAGAGAAAGGTCACTTTCCCTGAAGAGCCTGTTGGAACTGTAAGAAAAACAACAACTGAGGCAGAAAGGCCTTTAAATGTTGAAGAACCAGTTGTTGAAGCTGCTAAGGCTGCTACTGCTGAGCCTGAAAGTGTTACTACAGTTGAAGTGACAACAGAAGCCTCAACTGCTGCACTATCTGCTGATGTGGAAAAGGAACAGCAGACTAGTACACCACTAGAGGGAGAAATTCTGTTGATACATCCTACTCCAGTTGCTGCAACACCTATCCAAGCAGTTGAAAGCCCTGAATCTAGAAGAAAGAGGTTAGGCAAAACCTCAACTTATGTGACTGCTGCAGAGAAGATGAGACTGGATGCTGCTGAAAAGCAAAGGATTGCTGCTGAGAAAGCAGAAGAAGATAGGCTGAAAAGCCTAGAGTTAAAAAGGCTGGAAGAAGAAGCCAGCAAAATGACTCAAGAGCAGAGAGATGCTTTTGAGGCAGCAGAGTTGGCTGCTGTCATTGAAGCAAGCATCAAGGATGCTCATGGTCCTCAGCGTACTGGTGGGATAGTTATTGGTGAGCAAAGAGATCCAAGCAAACCAATCCCAGCTATGCCTGCACCTAAGATTAAGGAAAAGAGAAGAGAAGAAATAAGATTATCTCTTGAAATTGTCAGGGAAGACCCTGCAATTTTTGAAGAATTTCTCAGAAGACTAGACGCTGAAAATGAAAGAGTCAACCGTCTGACACTCTTCCATTCTGAAAAGATTAAATACAATAGATGGAGAGAATTCAGATTAACAAAGAGTCCTGCTGAAATGGCCAAGTGGAAAGAAGTCAAGGCTACAGAAGATTGGGTATTGAAGTGGCTTGAGACAAATTCACTCATTCAAGCACTTGATTCAGAATTCTTTCTGGACAGGTTAAGGATGAGGATATGTCACATAGTCAAGGAAGAGGCCAAGAAGATCTTTGCATCCATTCCTGAGGATTTTGATGACTCAGTAGATCTCAAAGAAAGATCTATTAAGTTGGCTATTGCTCAAGCAATGGAGCTTTGGGCCAAGAAAGCAAGGAAGTTAAGGGGACAACCAAGCTCACTGGTCCCACTTCCTAACATCAAGCACATTGTCTATGGACCAAACATCAAACCCTATGAAGAGCTGCCAGAGGAACCAACAACTACTTTTATTCCTCTTGACAACTTTACTTGGATTTGTAACAGGTCAGCAGTGGACAATGAAGGACTGATGCAGACAGTTGAAACTGTCAAGAAGATAATGTCACCTGCTAATGAAGAAAAGGACAAGTCTTCTGATCAACCAAGGCAATTAGAGGGTACGTCAGACCCATCTGATCAGAATCAAGCACAAGGTGATAAGTCTGATGCTGCTGATGAATCAAAGAAGGAAGAAGAAATTCCAGCAGATCAGTTAAAGAAAAAAGAAGTTGCTGATAAAGGAGATGATCAGGCTAAGGAGAAGGAAAGCACTCCAAGCCTTGCTGATAGCTCAGCAGATCAGTCTCTTGCACTGACAATTCAACCAACAGAGCAACTTACCAAAGAAACACCTGCTGCTACAACAGAGACAAATCTGTTAGACTCCATTCATCAAATGTTTACCAAATCCATGAAGGAGATGAAAGAAGAGTTAAAAGCAGAAGTGTTAGCTGCTGTTCATCAACCTATTCAGAAGGTTGCTGCTGCTGTTCCTACTGATTTAATGAAAGATACTGCTCAGAATGTACAATCTATATGTCAGGATATGGATATACTAAGGAGGAGGACACAAAGCACCACTGAAGGTTGGAAAAACATTGAACAGACTGTTGAATTGGCACTCCAAGCAGAAGATGAAGTCATGGGCAACATGATGAAAGACTTCACTGCTTCATCAAATTGGATTCTGGGAACTCAAATCCAATTAGGTGATCAAGGAGAAGATCTGCTCAAGGAGATGAAAGCATTCAAAGCCAATCAACTTAAACAGCAAGCTCAGATCAATGCAATGGAAGAGAACATCAAACTTCTATGTGATTCTCTTCTAATTACACCAGTTGCACCACAATATCCACCTGTCCCTGCTGATGATGACAAAAAGGGGGAAGAAAGGATATTTGGACAGATGAGAGTTGGAACTTCCTATGAAAGAGTCAGAAGATCTGTTGAAGAGGAAGAAGACAACCAAGATGAAGCAACTGAAGTGTTAGAAGAATCTGCTGGTGAGACTGCTAAAAATATGGAAGAATCAAGCAGACCAACAGATAAGAGAATAACAGAAGAAGAAGACCAAGCTGAAGAGGAAGAATCTGAAGCAAAAGCCAAGTCAGACAAAGAACTAGCTGCTGCCAAAGATTCAGCTGAGGAACAGCTTGATCCAGATGCCAAGAAAAGGAAGTTAGAGCTGCTGAAGAAAAGATTCATGGAAAATTTGGAAGCTGAGACTTCTAAATTATCTGAAGAAGAATCTGAGAAAGAAGACAAGGAAGAAAAGAAGACAGAAGACTAGCTTGGCTAGATTTTCTTTATATTAAAAATCCTTGTAATCTTTTAAAGTATTTTGTACTTCTCATCTTTCAACTTGTAAAATGTAATCAGTTCATTATCTATAAAATTGCAAGTTTGACTCCAACACATCATTTCTATCTCAGAAATTTTTGAGGATCAAAACTTTAGTTTAGGCACAGGTACTTAGCTGGAGTTTTGTCATCATCAAAAAGGGGGAAATTGTTGGATGAAGATGAAGATGAAAGAAGACAAGTAATTAAGGGAAGGTTTTGATGATTTCCAAAACATCATAATCAGCTAAGTATGGAAAAGCTTAGTTGCCTTAGAAGAATTTTGAACAAGTAAAAGAAGACATCAGAAGAGTTCAAAGTTCAAAGCTCAGAAGACTAGTGATCTCTTGCTGAATCAGCGAACAGAAGGGTAGATCATCAGCCGAGTCAAATCAGATGAGTTCAGTATTTGATCAGCAGAGTGTCTATCAGCAGAGTCGTTTTGATCAGCAGAGTAGAAGAGGTCAAGAGAATAGTCCAACGGTAATAAATGCACTTGGTGTAATAAATGCTGTAAGAGAAGGGTAGTAATGGCAAATGATTGAAGATATCCTCGGATCAGCAGAGTGCATTAAATGCAGCATTAAATGCGATGGACAGAAAGGTACTGTACACAGTACGGAATGCTGCAGGGAGCCGTTTCAAAAAGAGCTGAAGGATGGATTTGATTTGTGACTTGCCTTCAACGGTCATAATTTCATTTCCATGTATAAATAGAGCTGAATTTCAAATCGAGCGATAACACAACAACAATCAGAGATCGAAATTTTGAAGCAGAATTTCTCTAAGTCTCAAAAGCTCGAACAGCTCACTCGTCTGGTGGAAGTCATCTGTTGACAGAAACCCAGTTGAAGAAATCAGAAAAACATTATCTGAGTGATTTTGTAATAGCTGAGTGTTGTGCGAAGTGAGAATCCATCTGTGTGAGTGATTCTACTTTAGAGGATAGGTTTTCTTTGTGAATTCCTATTGTGAGCTTACAGCCTTCTCATTAGTTGTTTAGGTGTAAGTGGAGAAATATTGTAATCTTTGTGATTATAGTATAACCCAGAATCTGTGTGATCTGGAAGAGTGGACTAAAGGATTTTTATCCATATAACCACTATAAAAATTCTTTGTGTTATCTTGCATCTAAAGTTTTCTTGCATATTTTAAAGTTTGCATTTTAAACACTTTGAATCAATCAAAAAGATTTTATAAGGAGTTTTAAACTGGGGATAAAATCTTTTTAGAACTTAGTTTACTTGTGAAAAACACTTTCAAACAATCCGCTGCAAGTATACTCTTGGAAAACTGTTTTGCTGATAAAACAGCTAAGTCATTGTAAGAAGAGTGGTCAGTCGTCTGTTCAAGATTTGTTCACGATCAGACTAGTCTGCTTACTGTTCTTCATCAGCTTAGTCTGCTGACAGAAGACTGAAAAGTTTTTAAGTTCAAAAATTTTCAGAGGTCTATTCACCCCCCCCCTCTAGACCTCATCTGACCACTTGGGACCAACACACTCCTCGATCATTCTTCGACGATTCAATAGACTTCTGGTATAAGAACCTAAGTCTAAACAAAACGAGTTGAGTATACATTGATCCGCTCAATAAACACTCCTCGATTAGTTTTAAACGACTAAAAGACTTCTGGTATAAGAACCTAAGTCTAAACAAAAGGAGTTAAGTAAACATTGATCCGCTCAATAAACACTCGATTATTTTTCAAAAAGACTTTTGGTATCAAAAGCCTAAGTCTAAACAAAAGGAGTTAAGTAAACATTGTTCCGCTCAATAAACACTCCTCGATTATTTTTCAAAAAGACTTCTAGTATCAAAAGCCTAAGTCTAAACAAAATAAGTTGAGTATACATTGATCCGCTCAATAAACACTCTTCGATTCTTTTTTAACGATCAATTGACTTCTAGTACTAAAAATCTAAGTCTAAACAAAAGGTGTTAAGTAAACATTGATCCGCTCAATAAACGCTCCTCGATGACAATCACAAATAAGATTGAAGCCGAATACAACAACAGGAAGAATGCGAAGAATAAAAATAAAGTTTTATTCATCTATGAACATATAAAAGGGTTACAAAAGCTCAATTACAAAGTCTATATACGGTTACAGATCATTACACTTGTTTAGATAAAACGATCCTATGCTATAGATCGATAATCTTCACGACAATGTCCACGGAAACATCAATCTCCTCCCTAGTGCCTCGTTGGCAATAATTAACCACCTAAGAAGCATGCTGCTCAGGATGGTCGACTTCTTTGGTTCGATGGCCAGGCTCTGAAGATCAAATGTTCTTCCAGACGAAATGAGCATTACCAGCCAGATAACCGGCAATACTCATTCACCCACAACAAGATACTGCTTGTACTTTAAAGTTAAAACATTTTACTCTAAAGTAGCATCTCTTCGTGGAGGTCGTAAAAAATTAATATTTACCAGCACACCCCAGCAGTCTATCACTCCGGAGGTAACATCCAAGAGCGGGGGTGACTGGCAAATATGAACCCTCCATGTGCAAACAGAAACCACGGACCTCAAACCCGTGCATACAAAGTTCGAGGCCTCATGGGACCCGTTAGTACAAGGTAGGGCTTCCATGGGACCCGTTAGTACAAGGCAGATGAATTTAAAGTTACTATCATATGACTCGCGATAATGTGATTTTTTGAATATTATGGGATCAGAAGGCAAAATGAAATTCAAGGAAACTGAGATCTCCATCTTTTCTGAAGAAGAAAATAAAAGGTATGGAAACTACCTACTTATTTATAAGCACTTGTGCAAATGATCCTACGGCTAGATAGAAATTTGATCAAGGGACGGAAATGCGACCCTTTGACTACCCATAATAAATGCAAGTAAGTGGAACGGCGCCTCCCTGATCGACTAAACGAATCGATTATAAAAGAGGGAGAAGGTCGAAGCGATCGGTGTACAATAAAAGCAGATTTAAAAGAGCTTCAGAACAAAAAATTGCACGCTCACATGTGCTAATCGCTTAACAAAAGAGCGAGAGACCCCCGATATTACATCAAGATATTAGCTCGACTAAAAGAATAAAGAATTTCACGCTCCGATCTACAAGGACGTAACTGCCTCATATGTCACGAAACATAGTTATCGCCTAACCATGTTCAGACCTCAGGCGGAATCCAAGAAAACTGACATGGAAATCAGGAGAATAGCCGTCATTACTCAAGATTTCAAACTAGTCACTACCTAACATTCCAAAGATTTGCTGAAGGGGGTCTGAACAAGATAGATCTGGCTAATAATTCTACAATTTCCAATTCCTCCCATATCAAAGAAATGATATATTGATACACTGGTTGCTTTATTCGAGAAACAAAAAAACTCACAAGCTCTACGGAGAAACATGAATCTTAAGAGCTTATCTCTCCACGATTTTGTAGTTTCAGAAAAAAGAAGAGCAGAGCTCAACAGTAGAAATAACCACGTCCTTAAATAAGATATCTTTAACTAAAGGACAAATTTACAAGGGACTGGTCGAACAGCGGCGACAAAGCTGAGAATTTCTTTAAAATATTCGATCAAGTATCTACATGGAGGCCTCGCTATTCATATTTTTATGTCTAAAACGACCTCTGGAAGACCATAAGGGATCATGTTTGGTTGATCATTATTCTTACACTTCATTTTAAAGAATTTGATTTGCAGAAACAAATGTTGTATCATTCAGTTACTTAAACATTGATCGAGCGAGACTAGATCTACATTTTCAAAGACTAGACGTCCTCCAAGAAGATCAACATGAGATAAGTATACTAATCTATACTGATTATTTCAAGAAATTATATTTATGCATGACAGCAAAATATGAACAACAAAATATATCTATGGATTGAAATTCATTAAGGCATGGATTTGCCTGTAAAAGATCATAGTGTCAATTACATCCACCCATACAAAAAGCTGCAGCCCAAGCACATACACAAAGGTTGGAGCACTAAAAAAAAAAAAAAAAAAAAAAAGAGAGAGAAGAAACTCAAGGTAACATCTAAGTCGGAATCGGATCAGCGAGAAGGATTGCTATCACCAGGACGCCCAACAGAGGCACTTTTCAGAGGAGTTAAGTTACCGGCAAACGCCATCAACTCCTCCTGACGCTTCAAATAACCGGCAAAGAAGAAACTCAAGGTAACAGCTAAGTCGGAATCGGATCAGCGAGAAGGATTGCTATCACCAGGACGCCCAACAGAGGCATATTTCAGAGGAGTTAAGTTACCGACAAACTCCATCAACTCCTCCTGACGCTTCAAATAACCGGCATCATAACCTTATTCATAGGCCTGCCGACGAGACTCCTCTGCCAAGGTAGCAGCCTGAACCAAATCATTTTTCTCCTTCTCAAGGATGACTTTCTCGGCCTCTAATTTTTGAAAATCATCTTTGGCAAGCTGCAGTTGCAGGGTCAGCCCTGCGGCCTTCGCCGTTTCCGACTCCAAACGACTTTGGTAAGCTTCCTTACCGTACCACAGATCATCATTCTGCACACCCAGCTGGAGTGCAAAATATTTGGCCTAAGAAAAGAAAAAGAATGAGAAAAACCCTCACACAACAAGATAATTGAAATAAAAGTGGGAAAAATTATCAAAGATATGTCTACCTGCTCGCATAACTTCACCAGCGACTGGACAAGGCGAATGTTGGAAGTACCCTCAAGCTTCCTCAACTCACCAAGCAAAATGGTGCTTAAGCCTAGATCCCAGGACGAAGCATCAGGCTCAACAGAGCCAGGCAGTTCGCTAGTAGAAGGGACACCGTCAGGGCGCAGAGTCTCCGACAACATAATATCCTTAACCTGCTCAAGGACACAACGGTCATCTAACGGGCGAGGGGATTCTCTCTCGTTAGGACTAACTGAGGTCTCCTTACCCGAAGCAGAAATAATGGTCCGACGACCAGACCTCGACCCAATCCGACATCCAGAAGGCCCACCAGATTCGAAAGAAGTAGTCGTCACAGTAGTATCACTAAACAGATAATCAGGACAATCTTGCAAAATAGATCGTGTTACGGAGGGATTGACAAAGGAACCCTCATCAACTTGGCCTCCGCTGACGGTCGGGGCAGAAGAGGTAGAAAAAGGAAGAGAATAAGCAAAATTCCCTCCATAAAAACCATGCTCAAAGGAAGAAACGCCTGAAGAAACAGGTATATCAAAGGTCTGCTCCACGTTGGACAAATCACCAAAAGCCACCGGACCAGGGGAAGGCCTACTCCCTACTTCAGTAGAAGAAGAAAAATTTGGTTGTACAAAAGACGAACTAATTACGGAAAAAGGTTCGGAAGGGATAACAGGAGTGTCGATCGCCGATCTAGTTATTGAAGACGAACGAGGAGGTTCTATCGATGGCCCCTCTGTTTGAGACTTTTTCAATCTGGTATCCCTAGCGCCCCCACGGGAAGGTCGCTTCGAAGTATTGCCAAAAAGATTACTCATGATCGGATTGTTGAAAAGTATGAATTAAATATCGAGGAAGCTTATCGACTAGCTAAGGAAAGAGTGTTCTATTAGAAGAGATGAGTATAGCGGTAAAAATCAAGTCAAGTTTTTACATTTTATATTTATACTATACGAAAAGACGCGACAGACCCAAAAGAAAGGGCGCGAAACACAGAAAATAGCCTTGGAATAAACAATAGAATTTGAAACGACATACGCATAATGATTACGGCGTAGTTAATGACTTGTCTGAATTATTACAGAGAACACGAAAGGACATGACTGTCAGAATACAAAACGTTTATTCTACAAAGGGAAGAAAAGATAATATTACAATTAAACCTATAAGTAAATAGTTAACAAAGGTAATTCCGGGAGATCGATGTATCATACAGCTTGGTCGCTATCTGGAATTTTCTGTTCGCTACCGACGCCTCATTCCTTCGCTGTGTCGATATCTTCTTCTTCATTATCTTGATCGATGAAATTGTTATCGAGCTCATCATTGATATCTGGAAGAGGAATTGGCAACGGTTTTCCAAACTCTTTAACAAGGTGAGCCAAAGGAAAATTTTGATAAACGACATCCGGAAGATCGGTAGGAGAATATACTTCACCATAACGGTTCAACCGAATGTGTGCCGCTTTAAAATATTCCTTTCGACGATCATCTATCATTCCTAAAGCGACCAACTGATGAATTGCCTTCATGAACGTATTTTCTAAGAGCGGACCGACCATTTGATTTACCAGCGCCGTATGAACGGGAGAACTAAGGAACTCACGAATCACTTTTTCATCGGAATTACGACCATAACGATTCCTGAGTCCGCTGAGAGGAATGTCCTTCTCATACTTCTCTAATGAAGCTTGGAGACTTGACACTTGAGATTCTAGCTCACTAATCCGAGCAGCGCTCTGAAATTGGAGCTCTTCTAACTTTCTAGTCAATTGATCGGCCTGTTCTTGAGTCCTAGAAGTCTCCAGAACTCTGTCTATAATCTGCTGGTCATCAGTCTCCGTGGCCTGAGTTTCTACGACCGGAACAGAAGAAGTCGTTGAGGGACCAGCCTCTGAACCAGAAGTCCTGCCAAGCAAAGTTTTATACTTCTCTTCCAGGAATTCGCACTGTTGCTTCCAATGTGCAGTTTCATAGGCCTAAGATGCCAAACAAGTCTTAGTCTAAAAGAACAAAGGGAGTAGAAGGAAATGGGTTAGCAAATTAAAATAATCCTCAAAGGAAATTACTTTGTTAGCACAATTAAAAAGATATCACCTTTTCAGCATAAAGAGAAGCTCGCTAAAATTTCTCCAACGGATCCTTCCGAAGAAGCTTATTCATGTCACGAGTAAAAACGCCGGACAAAAGAACACGAGTGGCCTTATCCACTGCGTTTTCGCTCTCATCATGGACCAAAGAATCATTCTCGGGATAGCCAGCAACTCTTTTTCCCTCTAAATGATCCTCGATCATTTCGACCAAAGTAGGCTTTGGATGATTACTACCGAGTAGAGAAAGATCGTTACCAAAACGACCAAAGTAACTCCTTTTCCTATCCACTGGGTTGTCATTTGGATGAGGCATCGACCAGCTGCGACACCCGCATATACCCAAAGAGGTCCTAAGCTGGAGTGGGGGATAACCGGATCCGGTTCCCTGACGAACAGGGGATTCTTGAGAAGAATATGAGATTCCTCTCTATTCTCCTCAGACTCATGACTCAACTCCAATTTTCTCTTCCGAGATGCTCTCTGCTCGATTGGAACGTTCTCTATTGCCTAGCTAGATTTGGACAAAACCATTTTTCCTATTGAAGAATGTCGGGAATTTTCCACCATATGAACTGAAAAAGAAGCATGTCCAAAGTCAGATTTTCTGCAAAAAAGGGATCATCCTAACATTGTACTATAATAAACACTTACCAAGTGAATCAGATGACGAAGGAATTGGAAAAACATGAGCACTCAATCCCGCCTTACGAAGGAAAACTTCTCCTATAAGAAGAGCACTCTGATATTTGTTGGCACGCATAGCCTGAATTTCTCCAATAAACTGAGGATCGTCGGGAATAAGTTCACCAGTCGGATGGCGACCTCCGTAAACCCATTTGAAGTCATGATCCCTTGAAAAAGGTGTGATCGAACCATCTGCCAAACGAAGATCAGATGGTGGACGAACGAAGAAAAAATGTGATTTCCAGGAAAGGTTGCTAGAAACCGGGGAGTCGAAGATTGCACGACTAGGTTTCTGACTAGTAAAGAAATATCCGCGATTTGAAGAACTAGAAATATTAAAACGAAACAATTGCGTGAAATTACGAAAGGAGGGTTGGAACCCTTTCGCTATCATCAAAACAGAAAAACATACTACGAACGCTACAGAAATCGGGACTAATTGAGTCAGGGAGATGCTAAATATTTTTAAAATATCAAGAAAGAGGGCAGACAACGGAAGATGCAGGCCACTGTTAAAATGGGCTGTGTAAAAAGCTCGACATCCCTTTGGCGGAGATGTAACCCTGTCAGTGGGAGAAGGGAGAATTATCTCGGAACCAGCGGGTAAAAATTTGGTATAATTGCTCACGACCTCGGAAAAATTATCCATAGTGTAAGCGCAGGCAAGTTCCTCGATCGGTTCAAAAATTTGAGGAGTTGTACCTTTGCCTTTCTTAGCTCTGGCAGCGACGTCGGTGTCAGATAAAATTTGCACGTTAAAAGTATCCTCAGTAGGAACAATGAAGTCAGACGTCCCAACTTGGTCGCTTAAAGGATTAGAATGTAACACCTCCTCGCCAGTAGGAGTGACAATCTCATTTAAAGACGAGGAAGATTTTCTCATAGAGGCCATTATTGGAATTCTCGGAAGATATGAATCGATAGAAAAAGTTACGGAAAGATAAACGACCAATCAAGAAAATGAACGCAAGCTTAAAGGAGGAATAAAAGTAAAAGAATGAATAATATAACGTCCACTTATTTATAGGAAGAAGTGAAAAGACGTTTCGAACTTCTCACGGCTGATCACATTCCCGCCAAATGGGAAAAAGTGAAACGTTTCCCCAAAGGGACACGTAGTGATTCACAATTGGAACAAGAGAACGACTATCTATGAGGCGTAGCACTCTTTTCCTCACTTAAGATTTTTTCCCACAGGGTTTTATCTTAAGTAAGGTTTTTAACGAGGCTCAATTCATAGAAATTACAGTCGAAAGTGACTTTCTACTTCTACGAGCTTCTACTACATATACGCTCGAAGAAGTGAGGGAGTACTGATGTGGGCTATTTCGCACCTATTATAATATCCGGATCGACTAAGGGTTATGGAATCGATTCGACCAGACGTACCCATTCGGGAGCTTCTATCGACCCGAGCAGGATACGCGCCTCAACGAGTAGGATATAATCCGGACTCAAGAAAGACCAATGGGCCGAATCCTATTGGAACAAGGTTTCCTTGTAACACCAGGTTAATGGTGATATAAATACCTAGTTAATATTTGTAATAGGAGAGATTCAATTTACGGAGTTTACGCTTACATAACAGCATAATCCCAGATTATTCAAGAAGAACAACTTATTCATCTTATTCATATTCGTGTTTATAGTTAAATTGTCTAGATTACTAATTGTTCCCCTCAAATTGTTCTTCCTTGAGCTTGATCCATCCTGAGTAAAGTAACAGAGCCCTTAAAATCATATTGATTGAGAATCCCCAATCCCCAACTACACAATTTCACTGATATAATTAACTTGACGAAATTCGGTTAAATCAGATAGACACTCTGCTGATCAAATACTGAACTAATCTGATTTGAGTCAGCTGATGACCTACCCTTCTGTTTGCTGTTTCAGCACGAGATCAGTAGTCTTCTGGGCTTTGAACTTTGAACTCTTCTGATGTCTTCTTTACTTGTTCAAATTTCTTCTAAGGGAACTAAGCTTTCCATACTTAGCTGATTTTTACGTTTTGGAAATCATCAAAACCTTCCTTTAACTTCTTATCTTCTTTGCACTTTATCTTCATCTTCATCCAACACTCAATTATCTTCATATTTTACTAAGATAATCTCAAAACCTCCGTGTAATGGAAATTCGGATGAAATTGATGAACGCTAGTAAAGTTGGTGAAAAAATCAAGTTTGTTTATGTCAATGGAGAAGTTAGTGAACTTAATTTCATCTTCTTTATTCAAATCTTCCACTACTAGAAAGTGGGGCTTTTGCAACGGAAAATTTGCGACATATGGCATTTGTCGCAATTTCTAATTGATTTGTGACGGAGTTGCAACGAAATTTTTCAGAGTTACAATATTTTTTTTACGACTAGATCTCCAATAATACAATGGCTAAAATTTGCGACAGATAATTGAGTTCGTTGCAAGTTTGTCGAAATACTTTGGCGCCACTTGTTAAATTTTGGCACCAAAATTAGCGACACTAAAATTTGACACGATTTCTTTATAAATTTTACATATATATAACTTGCAACACCAAAATCGATAGCAAAAAATGTTACATATTTTTTTTATCCACAAACGTATTTCCTTAAAAAACAAGATTTAATTTATATTAACTTAATTGAGCATAATATTGAAAAGTTAAATAAAAAACTATTAATATGTAATTTTTATTTACTTAAACGAGTCATATATCAAAATTCTTTATATCAATTATGATTTACTTTACTACTTATTACATTTGAGTAATTAAAATATATCTAAATAATAAATTTTCAGAAATCATTAGAAAATAATTTATATATATATATATATATAATTACATGCAAGGTAACAAATTCATATATCCCTTATAATGAAAACTGATATTGTATGAACTTGTGGTTCAGTCATATCAATCCAACTGGTTTCTCGAACTATTTTTTTTTTATCTATTATTGAATGAACCAAATAATATCTTATGATCTTAATTTGGAATAAATTTTACCAAATCTAATGACTAAATAGACCATCATTTTATATTTGATTACAATAATTTAAAGCCATCATTTTACTTAAAAAAATAAATTGAGTATATCAGTCATAAATTTGCTTTTATGACATAACATCTGATTAATAAAAGTTACCCATGAAATTAACTTGCAATATACAACATATGTGCAGTTTTCTAATAATAACAAAAGCAGAAGTAAAGGTTGCAAACTTCAATGGAAACTTGCTCTTTTTGTCTATGAATTGCAAGACTCATTCAAAAATTTTCATTGTAATTAAAATGATAAATACAATAATAATGGGTGATGAAAATATAAGAGCTCGGTGGTATGCCGCCAGAGGACGAGTCGGAGATAACCAGTCGAAAACTCATGAGGTTTCTTATCCGAAGACTCGACTTCGATGGACACCCGAACTTCATGATCAATTTTTAAGGGCTGTCAATGAGCTTGGTGGACCATATAGGTTTCTAAAAGCACAACATGGAGACCAAACACATCTATGAATGTAAATTTCTTCAGAATCTATTTCATAACTTGTTAATTACAATGCCATATTCATGAATGAGGAAACAACATATTAATGCTGCTCTTTTCTGGTCATGACACATCTAGTCAGAGGGGTGGATCAAGGACGGAAAGGTTAAGGGGGCCTAACTATATCGCTGATTTTTCAGAACGATAAAATATTTAATGCCCACAAATATTAAATTTAAATTTAAATTATAAAAATTATATTGAGGCTTAAATATTTTAACATTCCTTTTGTATTTTTGATGCATTAACTATAGTTGATTTTCTCACAACAGACTGAGAAAAAAAAATTAGCTAGTATATATAATGTGTTCAAAAGGTTAACTTCTTTGAGTAATATGTTTAATCATAATAACTTGTAGCACATGTGCAGATAATTATGAGAAAAGTGATATTACCATTTAAATTAATTTTCTAAAGTAATAGACGCAACAATAAATACAATTATAAACATACATTTAAAAGACACAAGTGATTAAACCCTTGAGAAAAAAAAACAAGGGATAACGATGGCACAATGTATATTAATTAAATTCTCATGTGAGCATGAACTATATGATACCATTCAATTTTCAAATTATTAACTAATAAAATTAATAAATGAAATATATACATAGTAAAGAAGAAAAATATTGGACCGCCCATGCTTCTAGTGTCTTGATAACAATATTGTGTTATGTAAAACTTTCTTTAAACTCCCATCTAGAATTTTGGTTTTGTAAAATTCTCATCAAAAGTTTTCATTTTATAAATTTTCTATTAGATTTCCTTCAAGATACCCCTTAATTAATTATTTTGTCAAAAATTAAGAGAGTATGTGCTTTACATCCAATAACTCGATTATCTTCATATTTTAATAAGATAATCTCAAAACCTGTAATGGATATTCGGATGAAATTGATGAACGCTAGTGAAGTTGGTGAAAATATCAATTTTGTTTATGTCAATGGAGAAGTTAGTGAACTTAATTTCATCTTCTTTATTCAAATCTTCCACTACTAGAAAGTGGGGCTTTTGCAATAGAAAATTTGTGACATATGGCATTTGTCGCAATTTCTAATTGATTTGTGACGGAGTTGCAACGAAATTTCTCAGAGTTACAATATTTTTTTTACGACTAGATCTCCAATAATACAATGGCTAGAATTTGCGACAGATAATTGAGTTCGTTGCAAGTTTGTCGCAATACTTTGGCGCCACTTGTTAAATTTTGGCACCAAAATTAGCGACACTAAAATTTGACACGATTTCTTTATAAATTTTACATATATATAACTTGCAACACCAAAATCGATCGCAAAAAATGTTACATATTTTTTTTTATCCACAAACGTATTTCCTTCAAATACAAGATTTAATTTATATTAACTTAATTGAGCATAATATTGAAAAGTTAAATAAAAAACTATTAATATGTAATTTTTATTTACTTAAACGAGTCATATATCAAAATTCTTTATATCAATTATGATTTACTTTACTACTTATTACATTTGAGTAATTAAAATATATCTAAATAATAAATTTTCAGAAATCATTAGAAAATAATTTATATATATATATATATATATATAATTACATGCAAGGTAACAAATTCATATATCCCTTATAATGAAAACTGATATTGTATGAACTTGTGATTCAGTCATATCAATCCAACTGGTTTCTCAAACTATTTTTTTTTTATCTATTATTGAATGAACCAAATAATATCTTATGATCTTAATTTGGAATAAATGGAATAAACTGATTTGGAATATCTTATGATCTTAATGAAAAGTTACCTTCAAAATTTTCTGAGATAGAAAATATATGTTGGAAACAGAAACTTGAACTTTTTAATGATAATCTTATAAATGAGTACAAGTTACAGTTTCTGATCAGATGAGATGTTTGAAAGATAGATAAAGTAAACTGATTACAAAAGATTTATATATTTTAACTATCAGCTTCTTCATCAGATCCTTCCAGCACTTCTTCATATTCATAAGATGATTCTTCATCATCTTCTTCTTCCACTTCATCTTCATCAGCATCCTCATCCAATAGAAGATTTGATCTAGCAGCTTCCATCTTTTCTTTGAGTTGCTGCTCCTTCAGCTCTTCCATTGCTTTCTTAGCTGATTCTGTATTTTTGTACTTGGTAAATGGCTTTGTTTGATCTTCAGCAGAATCCTTGGTCACAGCCATTTCCTCATCAGATTTTGCTTTTTCCTTAGCTTCTTCTTCAGACTTCTCTTTGCCTTCTACCTTTCCAACTTCTTCAGCAGCTTTAGTCTCTTCAGCAGCTTCATCAGTCTTCTTAGCTTCAGCAGCAGCAGTTTCCTCAGTTGGTTCTTCCCTTTTATCTTCCCCCTTTTTTGTCATCATCAGACTTGGTGACATTATCAGGTTCAGCAGCAGGGTTAAGTGCAACAGTAGGAATCTTCATAGCAGCAAATAAAGCTTTGATGTAATGATTAGCTACATCATGACTGGCAGTAAGATGAGTGAGAGTAGTGCTGATGTCGTCAGTTTGATCATTGAAACAGTCAATGTTAAGTTGCATGGTTGTCAGCTCTTCACGTATAACAGTTCCAGCTTGGTGAACTTCCTGCAACAATCCAACATTGATAGCTTTTTCTTCTTCACTGACTTTGATGAAGTTAGCAGTTAGATCAGCTATGTTGTTTTCAGCTCTCTTTAAAGCATCATGAAGGTGATTGACATCAGCCTTCACATCTTCTTGGAATGATCTTCAGGCATGGGAAAACTATCAATTGCATTTCTGATAGTTGTTGCAGTAAGTTGTTGCATACTTTCCAGCTGTAATATGTTGGACTCTGCCAACTCTTGTTGCAATTTCTTCAGCTGTAAGCTGTTGGACTCTGCCAACTCTTGCTGCAACTTCTTCAGCTGCGTGCTGTTCTTCTCTTCCAATTCTTTCATTGAATTTTCCATCAGCATCTGGAAGGCTTCCATCAGTGATGAATGCAAATCACTTGATGAAGCAGAATCAGCAGCTTCCCTTCCTTCATTCTCTTCCTGGTGGACAGGGGCATCTTTCAGTTCTGTCTCCTGATCAGCTTTTGACTCCTTAGCATTCCACTCAATTGCTAAGGGTTCATCAACAGCTTTGTCAGCTTTGTGCTCATCAGTGACATCGTCATAGACTAAACTCACGATTTTGCCATCATCATTGAAGGATGTTGTTTGACGAATTTGTCGCACAATGATCCATGGATTTTGAAAAGCATTGTTTCCCTTAGGCACTTTGTAGTAGTCCTTGACTTCCTTGCCAAATATGATCTGTTGAATGCTTGGCAGCTGAGGCAATTCACTTGAAGATCCTTGCTGATATCTTGACCTTTATGCCCATCTCTTCAAGGCGGTCATAACAGCTATGTTGATTTCTCTCTCAACAGCATCATCAGATTTTCTTCTTTTTGCAGGCAAAGTATTTTTAATTATTTTGGCTTCCTCCAAGGAAAAATCCTTAGCATATTGATGCATAGCATCCCTTACAAAATGAGGATCCAAAGCTTTCTGAATAGAGTCAGTCCTTAGCCAATTTAGAACCCATTTTTCTTCATCAGCTAACTTCTTCCAACTCTGAAGCTCTGCAACAGATCTGTTCAGCCTATAATCTCTCCTTTTCATGGGTGAACAGAGTCTTCAGCATCAGCTTCTGGTCATAATAAGCCACGGTCTTTTCAAACCTTTTGAAGAGATCTTTGTCAGCATAAATGATTTCAAAGGCTCTTCTTACTTCATATTTCTCCTTTGGCTTGACCTCTCCAGCAGGCATCTTATGCTTCTTTTCTTTTTCTTCATCAGCTTCATTAATCTTGATGCCTCCACCATGAACTGGTCCATGAGCATCAGTTTTACTTAGCTCAATGACCAGAGCAACTTCAACATCTTCAGCTGCTTTTCTTTCAGCTTCAGACGTCTTTCTTCTTTCATCATCCTTAGCTTCCTGAAGTTTGCTTAGTTCTAATGCCTTTTGTTCTTCTTGCTCATCTTTTTTTCTCTGCTCAGCTTTCTTCCTTTTCTTTTTATCAGCTGCAGAGATCTTCTTTCTCTTGATCATAACTTTTCTCTTTCCCTTGTCAGCTGGGGCAGATTGAGGAGCAGCGGATGCAAGAGGTGCATGGATGATCATCACATCACGATCATCCTGAGGTTTAGAAACTTCAACTGTTGGCTTTGCTTGAGTAAGCTGTTGCACATCAATCTGTTCAGCAACAGAAGCTTCTTCAGCTCCAACAGGCCTCTCTGTTGTTTGAGGATTTTCTCTTACTAAGTCCACCAGCTCAGTGGGCTCTTCTACAAAAGTCATTTGCTTTCTTGCTGTCTTCTTTGGTCTACCTTGAGCGGGTTGAGAAGCAGCAGTATCCCTCAATTGACTTCTGGTCCTGTGAGAGACATTCTCATCAGGCACTTCAGCAGATGGGGTCCTAAAAGATGATGCAGGGGACATATTCCTGACATCAGCGGTGGTTAGATCAATGATCTTATCAGCTTCATCCACCTTCTTCAGCTTCTTGGGAGTTTTCTCCTTAGGCTCATCAGCAGGCTTTTTCTTCTGAGTTGCAGTAGCAAGCTCAGCAGTTTTCACAAGTTTCCTCTGCCTCTTGGCAGGAACTGCCTTTGGTTCCTCTGTTTCCTCTTCCACATCAGCTTCTTCAGCTTTTCTCTTTGTAACAGGCAAGTATTTGGACATTGCCTTGCTGGAATGAATTTCCTTCCCAATAGTGACCTGACATCCCATCTTGAATATCAGGTAACTCAGAGTGATTCTGTGGTTGGTTTGAGGAGCCTTGCTCTTGCCTTTCTTATCCAAGAAATTAGCAAAGATATACCAAATTACTGTGGACCAGTTCACCTCCAATCCATAGTAAATAGCAGTCATTATGCTGAACCTCTTCATGGTAACATCATCCAGAGAAAACGTACAATTTTCAATTAGTTTAGAGACCATATCAGCCATCCGCTGATACTCATCCTTCAACTGTCTCTTCTTGATGTTGCCAGACAACATCTCTCCTTCCTTGGCACAGATTGCCCAGAAATCTTGGTGCTTTTCCTCCGTCAGAACAGTGACATCGTGTCGTCCTCTGTTCGGAAGCCCAAACGTCTCGTGAAGTAGAGTGGGGGTAATAACAATGGATTTCTTTCCGACAACAGCCTTGATTTCCTGAGTGCTGAAATCAACAGTAGCAGTTCGGTAGTATTCCATCACTTGGTCAGTCCAGATCAACCCTTCGTGATACTCCATAAAATTTACCAGTGAAGCTGATTTGAACTTCTCCAGCAACTCCTTCATCAAATCAATACCAGATTGGTAGTATGAATCATAAACCAAGTACATACCTTCAGCAGCCATCTCGAATCTGTTGGAAGTTAGAGAAACAAGAAGAATTTTGCAGAAAATTGCTTGAAAGTGCTATTTGAATATTTGGGTTGCGTAAAGAGCTACTAAGCTGATCAGATCTGGATTTATAGAGTTAGGGTATCTTGGTTTCCGTGATACCAGCTAACCGTTAGATCCATTTCTTGTCAGTTCTGATCGTGCGGCGTCAGTTACGACCTTTCAAATTCAAATCACCTTAAATGAGGAGCGGGAAAAGTGTACCACTCTTTTATCACATGTAAAAGCGTGTTTTAAAATAAAACGTTTTAGGCAGTTAAGCTTTTACATTGGTGATCAGACGAGTAAAATAAGTACTTATCTGATGGACTATTGTCCTGATGACAAAGCTGTTATCAGTGAAAGCCAATAACTGATAACCTTCCTCGGCTGTTTGTCAATCCAGCTAGATAATAAATCTTCAATCTTCAAGACTTTAATATTCTGTTGAAAACATAACTTCAACTAACTGTCATCAACAAATTTCATCTTTTAATCAGAAGTACCGCTAGTCTTACACGTTCCCCCTGACTTTAAGAATTCATAAGTTAACTAGTCTGTTGAGAGTTAATCCTTGAAGATAATATGATGAGTAAGCTGTTGAACTTCAGTCTTCTGATGAGTTCCCCCTCAGCTTATGCATCCAATTTTAATAAACCCAGTTCAGCTCTTAGAGTTGAAAACCTTGTCTCACTTAGAGGTTTTGTGAAGATGTCAGCAATCTGATTTTCAGTAAATACATATTCTATCATGACATTTCCTTTCTCCACATGATCTCAAATAAAATGATGTTTGATCTCAATATGCTTAGTCCTTGAATGACTTGTAGTATTCTGAGTAAGGCTGATTGCACTTGTATTGTCACAGTAGATAGGGATTCCACTGATTTTTATGTTGTAATCTTCAAGTTGATGCTTCAACCATAATATTTGTGCACAGCAAGCTCCAGCAGCTATGTATTCAGCTTCATCAGTTGATATGGATACTGAAGTGTGTTTCTTACTCATCCATGAGATCAGACGACTACCTAAGAACTGACAGGCACCTGTTGTGCTTTTTCTGTCAATCTTGCAGCCAGCAAGGTCAGAATCTGAATATTCAATGAGTTCAAATCCAGATTCCCTAGGATACCACAATCCCAAATCTTCAGTACCTTTAAGATACTTAAGTATCCTTTTGGCAGCTAAGAGGTGAGATTCCTTAGGATTTGATTGATACCTCGCACAAACCCCAACAGAGTACATAATATCAGGTCTGCTAGCTTTTAAGTATAACAGTGACCCAATAATTCCTCTGTACTTGGTTATGTCCACTGATTTGCTATCTTCATCTTTATCCAAACGAAGACTAGTAGACCTTGGAATATTAGCAGTAGAGCTAGTTTCCATACCAAATTTCTTGAACAGATCCTTTGTGTATTTTGCTTGGCTGATGAAAATTCCATCAGGCAACTGTCTTACTTGCAAACCAATAAAATAGTTAAGTTCTCCCATCATGCTCATTTCAAACTTGTCCTGCATCAGCTTTGAAACTTGTCACACATCTGTTGATTAGTTGAACCAAAAATAATATCGTCCACATAAATTTGCACAAGCAAAATATGTTCTTCCCATTCAATAGTGAACAGGGTCTTGTCTACCTTACCTTTTTGAAATCCTTTAATTAAAAGGAAATCAGATAGGGTATCATACCATGCTCTTGGAGCCTGTTTCAGTCCATATAGGGCTTTATTCAGACGATACACCTTGTCTTCTTCTTGATAGGCTTCAAATCCATGTGGTTGTTCAACATAAACTTCTTCTTGCAATTCTCCATTAAGAAAAGCTGATTTCACATCCATCTGATAGACTCTGAAATTCTTGTGAGCAGCATAAGCAAGAAAGAGTCTAATTGCTTCTAATCTTGCTACGGGTGCAAAAGTTTCATCAAAGTCAATGTCTTCTTCTTGGCAATAACCCTTGGCCACTAATCTTGCTTTGTTTCTGGTGACAACACCATCTTCATTCATTTTATTCCTTAATACCCATTTAGTGCCAATGACTCTTTGATGACTTGGTCTAGGAACTAAGTACCAGACTTCGTTCCTTTCAAATTGATTTAGCTCTTCTTGCATAGCTTCAATCCAGTTTGAATCACTTAGAGCTTCTTCAATCTGTTTAGGCTCAATTTGAGATAGGAAGCTGACAAACATTGCTTCACTTGCAGCAGCTCTTCTTGTCTTCACTTTATCCAAAGGATCACCAATCACCAGCTCTGGTGGGTGATTCTTGAGCCATCTGAGATCAGGTTGCAAATCATAATGTTGTCCTTTGTTTTGATCTTGCAACACTACTATTGGAGTTCCAGTAGTAGTCTGTTGAACATTTGTTGTCTGTTGAACAGTCTCTGGTCTATCAGCTGTTTGCAACTCGTCTGTTAGACAATCATCATTGTGATTTTGAACAGCACTTGAGTTATCAGCTGGGTTGAGATCAGGTAGTATGATGGGAACATATTCTTCATTCTTTCCAACATTCAACTTCTGTAAATCAGTAGACAGATCTTGATTAGTACTTTGATTCTTTTCAGAAGATTGACTTGGTTCATCAAATACTACATTAATGGATTCCTCTATAAGTAAAGTTCTTTTGTTAAAGACTCTATAAGCTTTACTAACAGTATAGTATCCTACAAATTCTGCTTCATCAGCCTTTTCTGCAAAAGCAGTAAGGTGATTTTTCCCATTATTTAAAACAAAGCATTTACAACCAAATATCTTAAAATAATGAATGTTTGGCTTCATGTTGTTCCAAACTTCATATGGAGTCTTGTTTTGGGGCTTGTTGATCATGCATCTGTTTTGGGTAAAGCATGCTGTATTTGTTGCTTCTGCCCAAAATCTTTGAGGCATCTTAGCTTCATCTATCATTGTCCTTGTAGCTTCTTTAAGAGTTCTGTTTCTCCTTTCAGCAACTCCGTTCTGTTGAGGGGTTCTGGCAGCAGAGTACTCATGACTGATTCCTCTGGCATTACAATACTCTTCAACAGTAGAGTTTGTAAATTCTGTCCCTCTATCTGATATGATCTTCAGTATTTTCATACTTTTCTCATTCTGAATCTTTTCCATCAGATTTGTAAGATGCTCCTTGGTTTCACTTTTCTTCTTCATGAAAATCACCCAAGTGTATCTTGAATAATCATCCACAACAGTTAGGCAGTATTTCTTCCACCATTGCTGACAGGATCAATGGGTCCAAATAACTTCATGTGTAGCAGCTCCAATATTCTTCCAGAAGATTGATGCTTCTTGCTTTTGAACGATGACTTGATTTGTTTACCCTTCTGACAGGCGTCACAAAGCTTATCTTTGCTCATGACTGTCTTTGGAATTCCTTCTACCAGATTGTTCTTGATAAGTCTGTTGATGGTCTTGAAATTCACATGGTTCATTCTTTTGTGCCACAGCCAACTGACTTCACTTGGTGTTGATGCCACCAAACAAATGCTTGAATTCTTGTCAGCAGAATTCCAGTCCACTCTGTAGATATTTCCTTGTCGCCTTCCAGATAAGATGACCTTCTTTGTACCAATTTGTTCAACGTAGCACTTATCTGTTGAGAAGATGACTGAATATCCTTTGTCACAAAATTGACTTATGCTCAGAAAATTATATTTGAGGCCTTTAACATAAGAGACGTCAGATATCTCAATGTTGCCTTTGATCAGCTTTCCACTTGCTACAATTTTGCCTTTTTTGTTGTCCCCAAAAGTAACTTTAGGACCATCCACAGCAACAGCATCAGTCAGCTCATGTATGTTTCCACACATGTGTCTTGAACATCCACTGTCCAAGTACCAGATTTTCTCTACTTTACTCCTACTCCTAATCCTAACCTCATCATCCTCAGAGTCATCAGATTCCTTAGCCATCAGGCAGAGAAGAGCAGGACTCTCTTTATCAGAAGATTCTTCATCAGAAGTGTCTGAATCTGAATCAGATGAGTAGACAACAACTAGCTTTTCTGCTTCTGCTACCAGCACCTTGCCTTTCTGATGCTTTCTTTCATTTCTGATTCTCTTTTCTTCTTCTGTATACTTCTCAGCTTTAGGATATGGGCAGTCTCTGATGAAATGACCCAGTTTCCTGCAATTATAGCACATCATTTTGGATTTAAAAGAATCCTTATCTTGAGAAGAAGAAGTAGGGTTAGAAGTAGAAGCATTGTTATATTTGTTCTTCATTTTTCGTCTGTAGAACTTTTTGAAGTTGTTCATCAGCAATGCAACGTCTCCAGCAGTGTACTCCTTTTTGTTGAGTATTGTGGCTTCATCAGATGAGTCCACTTCTTTGCTTTTTAGACTGGCCTTCTAGGATTTTCAGCAGCAACAAGTGCAGCTGTGGAACTTGAAGTAGAGGTTTCTTCAACACCCATTCTTGGCAGTTTATACTCGTACACCTTGGGTACTGAGAACAACTCGGTGAGAGAAATCTTTCCCAGATCTCTTGACTCTTCCATGGCTGTCACCTTCATGTTGAACTTCGGAGGTAGAGCCTTCAGAACTCTGACGGTTATCTCCTTATCAGTGAAGGTTTTTCCAAGCTTTAAAACTTCATTCAGCGTCCTTGTAAACCTTGTATCCATCTGATCAATGGTTTCCGCAAACTTCATGGCGTCGTTTCCAGAGCAACACTCAGCTGATGCTCTTTGATGGCGTCGTTTCCTTCGCTCATGTCACGAACCTTATCCCACATCTCTTTGACAGTCTTGCAGTGCTTGACTTTGTCAAATCGATCATTTTCAAAGGCCTTGGTCATGATGAAACGCCCAACTTTATCCAGATTGAACAGCTTTATTTCTTCGGCTGTCATTTCTGTTAAGTCTTTTTCCACCACTATATCAACTTCATCAACCGTGATAGTCTTGGTGAATTTGAATGGACCTTTGATGATACATGTGTACATGTTATAGTCGTAAGCAGCCAGGAAAATCTCCATTCTGATTTTCCAGTCTTCAAAGCTCATACCAGCTATGTGGGGAACATGGCTGATACAATCTATTTTTCAAAAATTTTAATTTTTTTTAAAAATATGTTCTTTTGAAAAGTTTGAAAACCTTTGAAAAACACTCGGATCAAGCTCGTTGATCAGACAACTGATTCTAATGAACCACTTGCTCTGATACCACTTGTTGGTCCAAAGTGGTCAGATGAGGTCTAGAGGGGGGGGGGGGTGAATAGACCTCTCAACTTTTTCACAATTTTTAACTTTAAAACTTTTGTTCTAACTTGAACAGACTAAGCTGTTACCGAACAGTAAGTTACTTGGCTGATCGCGAACAAATCTTTGAACAGCTTCGTTGACCACTAATCTGATAATTACTTAGCTGATTTTGTTAAAATCAGTTTCAATACTTAGAGTACTTGCATCGGATTTGTAAAGTGTTTTTCAAAAGTAAACTTAGTAGTTTGAAAGTTTGTTCCCTAGTTTTATAAAACTCCTTTCCTTATAAAACTTTTCAAACTGTTAAATCAAAGTGTTTTTATGCGACTGAAAATATGCAAGTAAAAATGCAAGAAAAACACATAGAATTTTTATAGTGGTTATATGGATTTAAATATCCTTTAGTCCACTCTTCCAAGTCACTCAGATCTTGGGTTATACTATAATCACAAAGTTTACAGTATACTCTGCTTGTGCCAATCAACAAATGAAAAGGCCACAAGTGCGCAATAGGAAATCACAAAGAAGACCTATTCTCCGAAGTAATATCACTCACAAAGATGGATATCTACTTCTCATAACACTAACGATTACAAAATCACTCAGAAGATGTATTTGTCGTTGTTCTTCAACTCTGCTTTCGTCAACAAATGACTAAGCTGATGAGTGAGCTGTTCTTGAGACTTAAAGAATTCTGCATCGAAATTTTATCAGAGATTGTGTTGTTGTTTCTTCTCTTCGTCTCTACAGCTATTTATACTCAAGGTTTGAAAAATGTCCGTTGAAGAGAGACAAGATTCAAAAACCTCGGGTACTGGTCCTTAATTTTCGCGAACGGCTCTTTTGCATTCTGTCCGAACTGTCAACAGTACTTTTCTGCAGGCAGCATTAAATGCACCCTGCTGATGCGAAGCATTTCTTCAATAATTTGTCTTTAATAACCTTGTACTTCAGTATTTATTACTTCCAGGGGCATTTATTACCGTTGGGATGGCTTCTTGATCTTTTCCACTTGGCTGACGAAATTACAAGTCTGATGGCGAACTAAGCTGATCTCAAAGTTGAACAAATCTGTTTTGAGTCGGCTGATCTTCACCAGTCTGATTTCTTTCCTTCAGCAGATCAGTAGCCTTGGACCTTGAACTTTGACTCTTCTGATATCTTCTTTACTTAGTCAAAAATTCTTCAAAGGGATATCAGCTAAATTGATTTATCCTTAGCAGATTTGAAGTTTTGGAATTCATCAAAACCTCCCTTTATTTAAATTATAAAAATTATATCGAGGCTTAAATATTTTAACATTCCTTTTGTATTTTTGATGCATTAACTATAGTTGATTTTCTCACAACAGACTGAGAAAAAAAAATTAGCTAGTATATATAATGTGTTGAAAAGGTTAACTTTTTTGAGTAATATGTTTAATCATAAAAAATTGTAGCATATGTGCAGATAATTATGAGAAAAGTGATATTACCATTTAAATTATTGTTCTAAAGTAATAGACGCAACAATAAATACAATTATAAACAAACATTTAAACGAGAAAAGTGATTAAACCCTTGGGGAAAAAAAACCAAGGGATAACGATGGCACAAAGTATATTAATTAAATTCTCATGTGAGCATGAACTATATGATACCATTCAATTTTCAAATTATTAACTAATAAAATTAATAAATGAAATATATGTTGGGATATTCTAGTATAGGGCTCGATTGTCAATACAACGAAGTGCGGAATTTAAAATTTTTCGAGTTCCTATATGTCCCATAAATCTTTCTCCATAGTTTATTATACGAATAGGTATGAATCAAACATCAATTAAACACGAGGGGGTTAATCGCATATTACCTGTCACCATTGGGATTCCCGTGTCCTCCGAGTATTTGGTTTGATCCACAAATTGAGTGATCCATATGTCTCACCTCCAAAGCTAGTCCACACCAATCGGATTGTAGCGACCCCTACGAGTCTTAGGCTACGAACTTGATCTCGCAGGTTTGTCAGCAAAGGAACGGAGACAACAATGGAAGAATTCGATCCACAGGCCTTATGCGATCGAGCAGGGTTCGACCAAGTCCAGATCTGGTCCGAGTAGGGTGCGGCCAGGATCAGGTTTGGTTCGGTTTTGGTTCGGCCGAATCAAATTGGGCGGCTAGGGTTTGGGGCGCTTTTTATTTGGGGCGATTTTGTAATTAAAAATTCTTGTTCGGAAAAATCCAACTCACTCGATTTTTCCTCTCTAAATTTTCAGCAACTTTTCTCTCAAAAGGTTTTAGGGTTTTCAAAACTTTGTGCAAAATCTTCTCTTGAAAAATTAGCTTTTAGAATGAAGAGGAAAGGGAGTATTTATAGGAGAAGAGTCCTTCTCCAAAAAGATCTCCTTTCCTTGTTTATCAAATCTTCATTCCTTATCCTAAGGAATAAGAGATTTGATAAATCTCTTCAAACTTGATTTGCAAGAAACAAAACTCCTTTTCTTTTAACTACTAAATCGCCCCCTAGCCCCTATTTAGATAATTCCAAAATCAACCCATAATTATCCAATACTCAAATTGGTTAATTATTTATTCTTCCAATTAATTAACTACTTTAATTAATTCCACAATTAATCAGATAACTCTAATTAATTAATTATCAATTAATCAATTAGTCATCTAATTAATAATCTCCAATTGAATTAATACCATAATTCAATTACCTTGATTTAACAACTTTAAATCACTTTCTCTTTCCTTTAAGACAGTCACCGTCCAATTGTATTGTGTGTGACCCTCTGGGTTCACCATCAACTGGCAGCAGGCCCACGACTTACGTGATTTAATTAATGAGCAACTAAATGCTTCCGATCAATTAAACTACTTTTAATTGACCACTCCTAGAATTAAATCCTCTATTAATTCCGGAGTACCCACACTTCATGGTCGATGTCTAGCCACAAGCCCATGAAGCCCAATCAAAGGTGAATTGATTTATTGTGAACCTCACCTCTTATAATTGCCATGTACATACGGTCTTTCTACGACTGATTTCCCGATCGAGACCTAGGGTGTGTGAATTGATCGGCACCTCTAATTATCTCAATAACTATACTTTCTAATTTTCCGACAATGATTTCAGTGTGACTGCCAAATTTGGAAAGTCCTTCCAAATGCATCACCGACTATGGCCATAGATTCCTCGAAATCAATTATCTAAGAAACGTATAGGAAATTCTCTCATCTTATCAAGATGAGGCGTTAGATCCTCTCTTAGTACTAACCACTCGCGTACACTTTTGTACGCACCCAACTTAGGCACTTTGTGGCCAGGCTACGTGACCAGTACCTAAATCTAAGTACGCACATCCATGTACCGAATTCGCCCTAGTACCTCAAGTCTAAGGACTAAATCGTACACTATTATAAGCCTTGAGAAACATCCCATCACCGATATGCGTCATGCGCTTCCACAATGGGTTTCTCTGTTCGGGTCGTTCGATGCGTTCAATCCTCCATTGAATCACCTACTTATATGCACTGGACTAAAATTCCTTGCTCATGAAACTCTACAAATTCACTCCATGTGAATCATGCATATTTGTACAAGTCTTGACGATTCCTACGATACCCCGTCTCGTTTGGAATCTATGACTTGGAACGGTTTTAAGATCACGACCTTTGAGACTGTTTCATGATTGCACTCAGTACTGAAGTGAATCGTCCCATAGTCTATTGTGACCTTAGGATTTCATCCAATCGCTTAGATAGGTTCGCGAGAGATGAAGTTGGCCATTGTTCAGTTTCACATACTATGAATGAACGGCGTATTAATTATAAACCATAAGAAAACAGTACTTCAACAAGCTAATTAACATTGGCTTGCTGGGCACTATTCCATCAATCTCCCACTTGCCCTAAAGCCAATCTAAGACACATCTATACCAAGATGTCCCTCGAACCATTTGTGAGAGAGCTTAATTAGTGGATCTGCTAAGTTTGCCCTTGTCGAGATGAAGTAATACTTCTACTCGTCTCAACCACCTATGACTTGTTCAATCATTCGGTGTTGCGTTCAGATTACAGGTGAGATCTCGATTTCCTTTCATTGAGCAATTGCCTCATCTAAATCGGCTAAGATTATGATGAGCAAATGTCATGCTAGGTATTTCATCCAATCGTTGGATGAAAATTTCTCATCTAAACACTTCCTTTTGTGCAGCATCATAATGGTGCCCTTTTATTCTTGTTCGAATCGGCAATGGTATATTATTGGAATTTCTTCCAATTTACTTTGCTCTATCGAAACAGAATAAATAATCCACTCCAGACTGGAAATCTCAAATTTCAAAAATCTTTTGAGTTTCAATTCTCCACTACTACCATAGACCGGCGTTGCATCCTTTAATTATCTTCGAGGATTTGCTTTTATGGTAGACCAGTGTCCTTGACTGGCGTTTGACTATCATCAGCTCGTTCAGAGCATTTTGACGGGTCAGGTCTAGTACAAGACTTTGCATGCTACATGCAACCCAAATGCCAAGCATAAGGCTTCTTGAGACAGTTACTTCTTTACTCATTTAAATTTAGGGCTCATTAAATAAATGAGAGAGATTTTGTCTCTTTTGGAAACAATCCTTTCTTGGATTCTTCCATATTGAATTCAATCAATATATAGTCTTTGTACTTAGATTTGGTAAATCATTACATCTTCTTCCTTCTATCTTCCATAGATACGTATTGCCAGTACGTGAGATGTAATTCCAAATCTTATCATGGAAAATTGCGTGAGGAACACGCTTTCGTCTGTGCTTTTCTGATATTCTTATATCTTACTTGATGTACAGTTCATCATTTTGTTGCGCTTCGAACTCAACTACACTCCCACTGATTCTTTTGAACAATTGGAATCCATATGCCTTTTGACAAATTCAACATTCTTGATCAACTATCAAGTTGCATGTTCCAAATTTGGGAAAAAGTCATAGATTGACCTTTGGATTAGAATAGAGATCTTCTCATCAATTTTCAATTGTGAGATGCAGGATTCATATCCAATAGTCATGCCTTCGGTAGTCAAAACTACTTTTCTATGGCTAATAGTTTCGAAATGAATTTTGACGTAGCTAATGGATATAAGGTATTTTCATCAATCCTAAAAGGACTTTTGAATAATGACCTATTGCCATTAAGTGAGTCAAAGTTTTCAACTTCGAATCTTATGGCTATGTGCCATATCCCTTAGATCATGTTTAACATAATCTCTTTGTAATCTTGGATTGGAATCCAATTTCTCAATTTCGTAAAATGGAATTTTGAGTTCCTTACGAATTTGATCAGATTACGATTTCTTTGTGCATGGATTGATTCAGCAGTTTTCAGTGTTTACTCCCACTGTTCATGGGGACGGGTCCACTCCTTGGACTTCATCAAGTTCTACGACATTCCTTATTTCCTTTGACAAGGTCTTGTCAACAGAGGAACAAGCTACTTACGAGATACTTTTCGTTTCTCATTGTCGTGGAACAGGTATTCAATGAATTTTGTTGAATACCCCATAAACTTTATATGAACTAGATCTACCATCTAATTTCTCATATAAGGGTGTTCTGCTATGTCTTAAAAGACATGGCGATGTAAGGACTTACTATACCAAGTATCTTTGAAGAGTCAAGGGGAGGTATCCCCTAATTTGAATAAAGGAAACTCAGCAAGATCAGAGTCGAGATTCAAACAAAGTTCGATTTCTTCTTTGATTTGCTTCAAGAGAATTCTATTCTCGTCTTAGATAATCGAGGTGTTAAGTTGCTTATGTTTCAGCAGGTTTGATTAAACCAAATTGCTTCTGACATAATGCATCTAGTTACTTCATTTCCAAAAACGTCTATTGAATTACTTCAATAGTTTCAGAATTGTACTTCAGCCAAGTACACATATATTTTAACGATTGAAATCGTAGGTATATGTGAAGTAGCTTTCCTTTGAACTAGTGCTTTTAGTTCATGTCGATTGAAATGTTTTGGAGTGCTTTAGCAATCCTTCACTTCGGTTATCATTCCTTCAAGATTTGAAAGTTCCGATTTTACTCAAGTTCATTATCTCAGGAATCAGTAAATAAAAACTTTCCTTTCGCATCTCTCTTTAGGAAAAATGTCCAGAGTGAACACTTCAAGCGTAAATGATTATCTCGTTTGTTTTGCTTGTTTTCGATTTAGCACATAGTTTTCAAAGTTTTTGATTCGTTTATCATTGTTTATTTCTATGTTTCAAAACATCAACATTTGTACAAAGTTAAATTGCTCTAATTTAAATGAATTCCATTTCTCAATGGTAAAGCAATAACGTCTCGTACAAGATGTGAAATAATACTCAAAGTAAACTAAAACTTAAAACTCATGCTAATACGAAAATCTAAGAAAAACTTCTTTTGCTAAAAAGGAATGTCTAGGTGCAATTCATTCTTGACCCAGTCCCGGAATTCCAGTTTCCTCATCTCGCTCTGCACTACTTGCATCTCCCTTACAAGGAATTCCTCCTTTTGGGTTGAGCGGGAAGACTCTCATCGCCTGTAAATGCTATTACAGAAATGAAAGTTTTAATCAGATGTCTTACATCATAAAGATTCAACAAGTGTATAACTTAAAAAGTCATACCGTAGTCAAGTCTTTCCAGGAAATCCCTTTCAACAAGCTTCCTTATTTTCCCTTCGTACTTACACAGAGTGCAATTCCAATCATATAGACCAAAACCACGTTGATGAGCTTCTTCATATTTGTCTAACAACTCATGCAATTGCTTTGTTTGTATTCCATCAGGCGGAATATCGCAATGTTGCATAAAATGAGTGAAGGTCTCAGATAATCCTTCAAGGGTTATCGTTATCTCATCTTCGAGAGTCAATTGGGCTCCAAACCCTTTGATCAGTTCGAATGTCTTGCTTAAGTAAGAACAATATTCCCTAACATTGTCAAACTTAGTCATGTCGGTTTCGTAGAGGAAATTGCACATCACTTTTAAAGTTGGTTCGGTTCTCAAACGCGTCAAGGATTGGATAGTGGATGGTAAATGGCTAACATTTAAAAACAGACAACTATAAGCAGACAGGTTTAATATTAATACTTATAATTAACGAAATTTGGACTTTTTATCGAAAAAGTTCTCCCACTATTTTATCGAAACAGTAACCCCTTCTAGTTTCGGGAAAAGTCTATTTCCTAGTAGGTCTTGACGTCCCAGCAGCAATTAGTTGCACCCACGACTCGTGGCCATACAATTAATTCCCTAGGTAGGTATACATATTACCAATTGTGTCTACTACACAACCTTCAAGCTATTTTGCCTCGTTTTTCGCATTTATCTAGCACTGCTACATCATAAATGTTACTACGCGTTAAGTCTAACCCATTAATCATGATAAACAACGAGCCCGGTCATGAATTCTCCGTAACTAGTTATCGGTCGATTTTCACGTCCCGACTAGTCCCTACCCTTGTCAAGTTTTAAGAAAACTAGAATCAAGGAATTTCGTGCATTGCCCCTTTCTTCGACTCGGGTGCCAGACTCTGGATCACCTCTATCGATAAGTAAACGACATACACTAGTCCCTATTAATGGAAGGCTTGGATTTTATAAAACCTCATTTTATAATTTAACCCAATATGACTTAATATTTATTCGAGAGGGGAATTTTCGTTTTTGAAAGTTTGAAGAAACTCTCCTCGAGATCTCACCGCTTCAATTATGCTTTATCTTTTATTTACGATCTAGATTCTAGCGCGCAAATACACAAGCAATCATAAATCGACTAATAAATAAAAGCCATACAAGCCTAGCATGCATACTACCACAATATGTTTTCGATCGGGAGCCTCCTATGCGGGCCATCATCGAGCCAATGATGTTGGCCCAATTGGTCAATCTAAAGGGTTCTCAAAGAACCTATGCTATTACACAATGTACCACGCATACATGGCCTTCAATTCTTCTTGGGCTCCCATCTTGCTTGTAAATGGGCCTCCATCCTAAACTAGGAAAGCAGTAAAGCCCTATTCTATTACAAAGGCTCAAAGTGGCCCAAAAATAATAACAGGCTCGCAGGCCCAATAAAAACCATGCATTAAATTAAACCAATCACATCTAACCTAAGGTCAAGGCTCGGCGCGATCGAAAACCACGTAAACAGTTCACGTTGAGCAAAGAAACATGTAAACAACTTTTACTTTCTTCTATCTTAATTTTAAAACACCTTCTAAAATTAATTTCCTATGATTCTTGCTTTTTAGTCAATACTAATTATGACAAATAAATTCTCGGAAAAACAAAAACAACTTTTCTGCCTTAATTTCAGATTCTGATTTTTTCAACTTTTGAAAATTGCAGTTCGGCCCCTATACTTTCAGAAATTGCACTTTTGACCCCAAAACTTTTGAAAAGTTACAAAATACCCCCAAAACAGTTTTCGGACAGAATGAGCAGAAAATTAAAATTTTGAAATCCAGAAAATTTTCGAATTTGCAAACAGACCCCTGAAGTTTCGGAAATTACAAAACATTCCTCGAATTTTCGAAAATTGCAAAATGGTCCAAAATTGCGTGCGATCAGATTTTCAGAAAAAGCCCAGATTTTTCAAAAATTTCCAGAAACAGAAAATTCAATTTTCAGCCCTATTTTTCAAGTTTTGCGATTTTTGCATAAAAGCCCTGATTTTTCGAAAAACTATAAATTCGCCACAGATCTAAAAAAGCAGTTTTACCCAATCATAGATCCAGTCATAACAAGCAAGAATCAATCACTAGAACATAATTAACATGCGTTCTCATACATACAATCAAGCATATACAGTGAAAACACATTATGTTCAGGCCTTTTCGTATAAAAACGTATGGAGTTGGCTCTGATACCACTGTTGGGATATTCTAGTATAGGGCTCGATTGTCAATACAACGAAGTGCGGAATTTAAAATTTTTCGAGTTCCTATATGTCCCATAAATCTTTCTCCATAGTTTATTATACGAATAGGTATGAATCAAACATCAATTAAACACGAGGGGGTTAATCGCATATTACCTGTCACCATTGGGATTCCCGTGTCCTCCGAGTATTTGGTTTGATCCACAAATTGAGTGATCCATATGTCTCACCTCCAAAGCTAGTCCACACCAATCGGATTGTAGCGACCCCTACGAGTCTTAGGCTACGAACTTGATCTCGCAGGTTTGTCAGCAAAGGAACGGAGACAACAATGGAAGAATTCGATCCACAGGCCTTATGCGATCGAGCAGGGTTCGACCAAGTCCAGATCTGGTCCGAGTAGGGTGCGGCCAGGATCAGGTTTGGTTCGGTTTTGGTTCGGCCGAATCAAATTGGGCGGCTAGGGTTTGGGGCGCTTTTTATTTGGGGCGATTTTGTAATTAAAAATTCTTGTTCGGAAAAATCCAACTCACTCGATTTTTCCTCTCTAAATTTTCAGCAACTTTTCTCTCAAAAGGTTTTAGGGTTTTCAAAACTTTGTGCAAAATCTTCTCTTGAAAAATTAGCTTTTAGAATGAAGAGGAAAGGGAGTATTTATAGGAGAAGAGTCCTTCTCCAAAAAGATCTCCTTTCCTTGTTTATCAAATCTTCATTCCTTATCCTAAGGAATAAGAGATTTGATAAATCTCTTCAAACTTGATTTGCAAGAAACAAAACTCCTTTTCTTTTAACTACTAAATCGCCCCCTAGCCCCTATTTAGATAATTCCAAAATCAACCCATAATTATCCAATACTCAAATTGGTTAATTATTTATTCTTCCAATTAATTAACTACTTTAATTAATTCCACAATTAATCAGATAACTCTAATTAATTAATTATCAATTAATCAATTAGTCATCTAATTAATAATCTCCAATTGAATTAATACCATAATTCAATTACCTTGATTTAACAACTTTAAATCACTTTCTCTTTCCTTTAAGACAGTCACCGTCCAATTGTATTGTGTGTGACCCTCTGGGTTCACCATCAACTGGCAGCAGGCCCACGACTTACGTGATTTAATTAATGAGCAACTAAATGCTTCCGATCAATTAAACTACTTTTAATTGACCACTCCTAGAATTAAATCCTCTATTAATTCCGGAGTACCCACACTTCATGGTCGATGTCTAGCCACAAGCCCATGAAGCCCAATCAAAGGTGAATTGATTTATTGTGAACCTCACCTCTTATAATTGCCATGTACATACGGTCTTTCTACGACTGATTTCCCGATCGAGACCTAGGGTGTGTGAATTGATCGGCACCTCTAATTATCTCAATAACTATACTTTCTAATTTTCCGACAATGATTTCAGTGTGACTGCCAAATTTGGAAAGTCCTTCCAAATGCATCACCGACTATGGCCATAGATTCCTCGAAATCAATTATCTAAGAAACGTATAGGAAATTCTCTCATCTTATCAAGATGAGGCGTTAGATCCTCTCTTAGTACTAACCACTCGCGTACACTTTTGTACGCACCCAACTTAGGCACTTTGTGGCCAGGCTACGTGACCAGTACCTAAATCTAAGTACGCACATCCATGTACCGAATTCGCCCTAGTACCTCAAGTCTAAGGACTAAATCGTACACTATTATAAGCCTTGAGAAACATCCCATCACCGATATGCGTCATGCGCTTCCACAATGGGTTTCTCTGTTCGGGTCGTTCGATGCGTTCAATCCTCCATTGAATCACCTACTTATATGCACTGGACTCAAATTCCTTGCTCATGAAACTCTACAAATTCACTCCATGTGAATCATGCATATTTGTACAAGTCTTGACGATTCCTACGATACCCCGTCTCGTTTGGAATCTATGACTTGGAACGGTTTTAAGATCACGACCTTTGAGACTGTTTCATGATTGCACTCAGTACTGAAGTGAATCGTCCCATAGTCTATTGTGACCTTAGGATTTCATCCAATCGCTTAGATAGGTTCGCGAGAGATGAAGTTGGCCATTGTTCAGTTTCACATACTATGAATGAACGGCGTATTAATTATAAACCATAAGAAAACAGTACTTCAACAAGCTAATTAACATTGGCTTGCTGGGCACTATTCCATCAATATATACATAGTAGAGAAGAAAAATATTGGACCGCCCATGGTTTTAGTGTCTTGATAACAATATTGTGTTATGTAAAACTTTCTTTAAACTCCCATCTAGAATTTGCAACGGAAAATTTGCGACATATGGCATTTGTCGCAATTTCTATTTGATTTGTGATGGAGTTGCAACGAAATTTCTCAGAGTTACAATATTTTTTTTACGACTAGATCTCCAATAATACAATGGCAACAATTTGCGACAGATAATTGAGTTCGTTGCAAGTTTGTCGCAATACTTTGGCGCCACTTATGAAATTTTGGCACCAAAATTAGCGACGCTAAAATTTGACACGATTTCTTTATAAATTTTACATATATATAACTTGCAACACCAAAATCGATCGCAAAAAATGTTACATATTTTTTTTATCCACAAACGAATTTCCTTCAAATACAAGATTTAATTTATATTAACTTAATTGAGCATAATATTGAAAAGTTAAATAAAAAACAATTAATATGTAATTTTTATTTACTTAAACGAGTCATATATCAAAATTCTTTATATCAATTATGATTTACTTTACTACTTGTTACATATGAGTAATTAAAATATATCTAAACAATAAATTTTCAGAAATCATTAGAAAATAATATATATATATATATATATATATATATATATATATATATATATATATAATTACATGCAAGGTCACAAATTCATATATCCCTTATAATGAAAACTGATATTGTATGAACTTGTGATTCAATCATATCATCCAACTGGTTTCTCGAACTATTCTTTTTTTTTATCTATTATTGAATGAACCAAATAATATCTTATGATCTTAATTTGGAATAAATTTTACCAAATCTAATGACTAAATAGACCATCATTTTATATTTGATTATATTTGATTACAATAATTTAAAGCCATCATTTTACTTAAAAAAATCAATTGAGTATATCAGTCATAAATTTGCTTTTATGACATAACATCTGATTAATAAAAGTTACCCATGAAATTAACTTTCAATATAAAACATATGTGCAGTTTTCTAATAATAACAAAAGCAGAAGTAAAGGCTGCAAACCTCAATGGAAACTTGCTTTTTTTGTCTATGAATTGCAAGACTCATTCAAAAATTTTCATTGTAACTAAAATGATAAATACAGTAATAATGGGTGATGAAAATATAAGAGCTCGGTGGTGTGCCGCCAGAGGACGAGTCGGAGATAACCAGTCGAAAACTCATTAGGTTTCTTATCCGAAGACTCGACTTCGATGGACACCCGAACTTCATGATCAATTTGTTAGGGCTGTCAATGAGCTTGGTGGACCATATAGGTTTCTAAAAGCACAACATGGAGAGCAAACACATCTATGAATGTAAATTTCTTCAGAATCTATTTCATAACTTGTTAATTACAATGCCATATTCATGAATGAGGAAACAACATATTAATGCTGCTCTTTTCTGGTCATGACACATCTAGTCAGAGGGGTGGATCAAGGACGGAAAGGTTAAGGGGGCCTAACTATATCGCTGATTTTTCAGAACGATAAAATATTTAATGCCTACAAATATTAAATTTAAATTTAAATTATAAAATTTTTATTGAGGCTTAAATATTTTAACATTCCTTTTGTATTTTTTATGCATTAACTATAGTTGATTTTCTCACAACAGACTGAGAAAAAAAATTAGCTAGTATATATAATGTGTTCAAAAGGTTAACTTCTTTGAGTAATATGTTTAATCATAATAAATTGTAGCACATGTGCAGATAATTATGAGAAAAGTGATATTACCATTTAAATTATTGTTCTAAAGTAATAGACGCAACAATAAATGCAATAATAAACATCTATTTAAAAGAGACAAGTGATTAAACCCTTGGGAAAAAAAAACAAGGGATAACGATGGCACAAAGTATATTAATTAAATTCTCACATGAGCATGAACTATATGATACCATTCAATTTTCAAATTATTAACTAATAAAATTATTAACTGAAATATATACATAGTAGAGAAGAAAAATATTGGACCGCCCATGCTTCTAGTTTCTTGATAACAATATTGTGTTATGTAAAACATTCTTTAAACTCCCATCTAGAATTTTGGTTTTGTAAAATTCTCATCAAAAGTTTTCATTTTACAAATTTTCTATTAGATTTCCTTCAAGATACCCCTTAATTAATTATTTTGTCAAAACTTAAGAGAGTATGTGCTTTACATTCCTATAACTCGATTATCTTCATATTTTACTAAGATAATCTCAAAACCTCTGTGTATTGGAAATTCGGATGAAATTGATGAACGCTAGTGAAGTTGGTGAAAAAATCAAGTTTGTTTATGTCAATGGAGAAGTTAGTGAACTTAATTTCATCTTCTTTATTCAAATCTTCCACTACTAGAAAGTGGGGCTTTTGCAACGGAAAATTTGCGACATATGGCATTTGTCGCAATTTCTAATTGATTTGTGACGGAGTTGCAACGAAATTTCTCAGAGTTACAATATTTTTTTTACGACTAGATCTTCAATAATACAATGGCTAAAATTTGCGACAGATAAATGAGTTCGTTGCAAGTTTGTCACAATACTTTGGCGCCACATGTTAATTTTTGGCACCAAAATTAGCGACACTAAAATTTGACACTATTTCTTTATAAATTTTACATATATATAACTTGCAACACAAAAATCGATCGCAAAAAATGTTACGAATTTTTTTTATCCACAAACGTATTTCCTTCAAAAACAAGATTTAATTTATATTAACTTAATTGAGCATAATATTGAAAAGTTAAATAAAAAACTATTAATATATAATTTTTATTTACTTAAACGAGTCATATATCAAAATTCTTTATATCAATTATGATTTACTTTACTACTTATTACATATGAGTAATTAAAATATATCTAAACAATAAATTTTCAGAAATCATTAGAAAATAATATATATATATATATATATATATATATATATATATATATAATTACATGCAAGGTAACAAATTCTTATATCCCTTATAATGAAAACTGATATTGTATGAACTTGTGAATCAGTCATATCAATCCAACTGGTTTCTCGAACTATTTTTTTTATTATCTATTATTGAATGAAGCAAATAATATCTTATGATCTTAATTTGGAATAAATTTTACCAAATCTAATGACTAAATAGACCATCATTTTATATTTGATTATAATAATTTAAAGCCATCATTTTACTTAAAAAAATAAATTGAGTATATCAGTCATAAATTTGCTTTTATGACATAACATCTGATTAATAAAAGTTACCCATGAAATTAACTTGCAATATACAACATATGTGCAGTTTTCTAATAATAACAAAAGCAGAAGTAAAGGTTGTAAACCTCAATGGAAACTTGCTCTTTTTGTCTATGAATTGCAAGACTCATTCAAAAATATTCATTGTAATTAAAATGATGGCAAAAATTCAATTTTCATACCATAAAATAGGCCCAAGTCCATTTTTCATACCAATCGATTGAAAATCATACTGTAGAATAAATAGACGATTCAAAAATCATACTTTCGTTAGTTTACTTAACGGAACTGCCACGTGTCACATGTTGAAACAAAATAGGGGGAAATGCAATTGTCTAAAATTGAGCGGGGTGTTTTTGCAATTATTGCCTTCTTCCTCCTATGGACGATCGCCGGTTTCCGGTGGCCGTTTGTCGAAATTGGTTGAAGGTTTTTGTTCCTCTTGTCATGGGCAACATTTTCCATGAGGTAATTGCAGTGACCGTCGACGGTGGAGCAGGGGAGGAGTGTTTTTTCGCGAAAATCAGTGTTTAGGTCGAAAACGCTCCGCCACTTGGGCGGAGCTCAACCGTCTACGGCTGCTACAATAAACCTATGGAAAATGATGCCCACGGTCAGGAAAAACTATTGCAACAAGAATCATGAAGTTTGGTTAAAAATCGAAGAAGAAATCACGATTTGAAATTTCGAAAATTTTGACCTACAATTCGAAAATTAGAACTCAAAATTCGAATAGATTACTCAACGGATTGAAAATATCTTTATATGTACGAGTTCTCCACGACAAGGGGAACAAAAACCCTCAACCAATTTCGACCAAAACCCACTGAAGCCGGCGATCGTATGGGAGGAGGAAGAAGAAGACGATAATTGCAAAAATCCCCTGCCTAATTTTTAATAATTGCATTTCTCACCTCTTTTTTTACTTAACGGAGAAGGCTAAACTTCAGTTAAAAAACTAACGGCAGTATAATTTTTGATATTTTGGTATGAAAAATGTATTGAGCCTATTCTATGGTACCAAAATTGAATTTTTGTCTTAAAATGATAAATACAATAATAATGGGTGATGAAAATATAAGAGCTCGGTGGTGTGCCGCCAGAGGACGAGTCGGAGATAACCAGTCGAAAACTCCTGAGGTTTCTTATCCGAAGACTCGACTTCGATGGACACCTGGACTTCATGATCAATTTGTTAGGGTTGTCAATGAGCTTGGTGGACCATATAGGTTTCTAAAAGCACAACATGGAGACCAGACACATCTATGACTATAAATTTCTTCAGAATCTATTTCATAACTTGTTAATTACAATGCCATATTCATGAATGAGGAAACAACATATTAATGCTGCTCTTTTCTGGTCATGACACATCTAGTCAGAGGGGTGGATCAAGGACGGAAAGGTTAAGGGGGCCTAACTATATCGCTGATTTTTCAGAACGATAAAATATTTAATGACTACAAATATTAAATTAAAATTTAAATTATAAAAATTTTATTGAGGCTTAAATATTTTAACATTCCTTTTGTAGTTTTGATGCATTAACTATAGTTGATTTTCTCACAACAGACTGAGAAAAAAAAATTAGCTAGGATATATAATGTGTTAAAAAGGTTAACTTCTTTGAGTAATATGTTTAATCATAATAAATTGTAGCACATGTACAGATAATTATGAGAAAAGTGATATTAGCATTTAAATTATTGTTCTAAAGTAATAGACGCAGCAATAAATACAATTATAAACATACATTTAAACGAGACAAGTGATTAAACCCTTGGGAAAAAAAAACAAGGGATGACGATGGCACAAAGTATACTAATTAAATTCTCATGTGAGCATGAACTATATGATACCATTCACTTTTCAAATTATTACCTAATAAAATTAATAAATGAAATATATACATAGTAGAGAAGAAAAATATTGGACCGCCCATGCTTCTAGTGTCTTGATAACAATATTGTGTTATGTATAACTTTCTTCAAACTCCCATCTAGAATTTTGGTTTTGTAAAATTCTCATCAAAAGTTTTCATTTTATAAATTTTCTATTAGATTTCCTTCAAGATACCCCTTAATTAATTATTTTGTCAAAAATTAAGAGAGTATGTGCTTTACATTCCTATAACTCCATTATCTTCATATTTTACTAAGATAATCTCAAAGCCTCCGTGTAATGGAAATTCGGATGAAATTGATGAACGCTAGTGAAGTTGGTGAAAAAATCAATTTTGTTTATGTCAATGGAGAAGTTAGTGAATTTAATTTCATCTTCTTTATTCAAATCTTCCACTACTAGAAAGTGGGGCTTTTGCAATGGAAAATTTGTGACATATGGCATTTGTCGCAATTTCTAATTGATTTGTGACGGAGTTGCAACGAAATTTCTCAGAGTTACAATATTATTTTTACGACTAGATCTCCAATAATACAATGGCTAAAATTTGCAACAGATAATTGAGTTCGTTGCAAGTTTGTCGCAATACTTTGGCGCCACTTGTTAAATTTTTGCACCAAAATTAGCGACACTAAAATTTGACACGATTTCTTTATAAATTTTACATATATATAACTTGCAACACCAAAATCGATCGCAAAAAATGTTACATATTTTTTTTTTATCCACAAACGTATTTCCTTCAAATACAAGATTTATTTTATATTAACTTAATTGAGCATAATATTGAAAAGTTAAATAAAAAACTATTAATATATAATTTTTATTTACTTAAACGAGTCATATATCAAAATTCTTTATATCAATTATGATTTACTTTACTACTTATTTAGATAAAATAAGCCTTCGATTGATTCGTTTATTCCCACCTTTTACCCATTCGTTGGGATTCGATATTCGGTATGTACTTATCGTTTTATATTACTTGTAACGACCGTATACTTGCGTGTTTGCGTATTAGTATTTGGAACGCAACAAGGGGGTGAGTTAATCACCACCCTTGGGGAGTGATTAGGTGGTGATTAAGGGGTGGAGAATTCATCTCTCGATTTCATTCCGATTAGGTGATATTTTTCTATTTCCTTGTTGTCATTGATTAGGAGATTGATGTTGTATTTCCTTTTTAAATGAATGATTGTGGATTTGAATTCTCAGGATTTATATATATTTATGTTATTGTTTGATTAAATGATGTCTTGATTATTAGTATGATGCTTATATGTGTTAGTTAATCCGATTCCGTGCTTATCGTTCATCTTATGGTTTGACAACCTTTGGAGATGAGAGTTATTGATTCTTGATTGCTAGATATAGTGATTTTGAGGATTTGATTATGAATTTGGATTGTGATTCGATTTTAGGATAGACATATACCTATGTCGTTTCATATTCGTTTAAGGTTTGAGTTTAAATGACATCGATTAGATTTTATTCCGTTTATACGTAAATTGGATTAGTTTAATTCGATAGGTTGGTATGCTATCGAAAGATACATACGAACATCAGTGAATCCTTGAATAGCAAGCATGAGCATAATATATTAATTGTCGAGTCATTGTTATCGTTTGATTAGTTATGTTTGATGTTGGGTTATGTTTGATTTGTTGGGTTTATTGTTTTATCGCACTTTTGGCCATCTACATTTAATGCAACCTAGACATAGGTTAGGCGAGTGACGATTTGTGGATTTCAACCTCGGATAGTCATATACCTAGTTTGGTCCGTGTTTGTATAATGGGTGTTGGGTTTTATGGGTATAATTGTCAACTACAACAGTGCGGAATATAAAATTTTAATTTATACACCAAATCCCAGGGTTTCTTATTTAGCACATATGAATAAAGGTTGAATTTAATTAAAGCATGCATATACTTGAATTAAATAAAAGTAGGTAAAAACAATTTTACCTCACCACAGGCAAGGTGGTGGTAATTCTCCGGTCTTCGTTTGTTCACTAGAGCACCCCAAGTGTTGTGCCTCTAGAGATAGTCCACACCAGCTGGATTTGAGTGACTTCACGAAATCCCCAGGCTCAGAACTAGGATTAAGGAATTGCCTCGTCAGGAATTGGATGCAGATCCGGGAAGAAGACTTGGAGAAAAATCCTTCACAGGGGTGGGGCGATTTTGCACAGGGTTCGGTTTTCAGTAGGGGCGAGAATGAGGGCTGAAATTTTCGGCCTTCTTTGTTTTTCTTGTGTTGTGATTTTCTTTCTTTTCTTAGAATAAATCTCTTAAGATTTGTTAGTATATTTTTGATTATGTATATCTAGTATTTATAGATGTCTCTATTAGAAGACTCCTTCTCCTAATAGACATCTAACTCTTGAAAGAATATCTTCTTTTCAAGAGATAAGATATACACAAATCTTATCACATTAGGAAAGAAGATCTCTTTCAATCTCTTTCCTAGTTACACAAGAAAACACAAACTCTTTTAATCCCTATCATAATCCAACATAATCAAATTAATTCAAGACTAAATAAACTAGCAAAAATCGGCCCAATCAATTAACAAGAAATCGGCCTCTTATGCTTTTAATTAGTCCTAAACTTAATTTGATCATAGTTCCCAAAATTAGCCCATGTAAGATTAATTAATCCCAGATTAATTTATCCTTACAATAATTGGCCCACATGCTTAAATTAATTAATCCTAGATCAATTAACTTTCATATGGGTCGGCCCATGTGTTTAACTAATTAATCCACTATTAATTAATTAATCTTTTCCAATTAATACTTTAATTGAGGATTTAATCAATTAGAAATTCCAATTGATTCATTAATCAGTTACTCCTAATTAATGATTCTCCACTTCGAATTAACACTTTAATTCTCGATTAATTAATTAGTCACTTCTAATTAATTATTCTTCTTCATGAATTAATACTGTAATTCATATATTGATTTAATTCCTTAAATCAATTGATTCCTTCCAGACTGTCACTGTCCAACTGTATTGTGTGTGACCCTCTAGGTTCACCATCAATTGGCAGCAGGCCCACGACTTTCGTGATTTAATTAGTGAGCAATTAATTGCTCCGATCAATTAACCACTTTAATTGACCACTCCAGAATTAATTTCCTTATTAATTCAGGAGTACCCACACCTCATGGTCGATGTCTAGCCACAAGCCCATGAGGCCCAACTTCAGGTGAATTGATATTCGTGAACCTTCAACTCTTATAAATGCCATGTACATACGGTCCTTCTATCAACTAATTTCCCGATTGAGACCTAGGGTGTGTGAATTGGTCGGCACCTCTAATTATCTCAATTCTGTACTTTCTAATTCAGGATAATAATTCCAGTGTGACTGCTAAATTTGGAAACCCCTTTCCAAATCCGTCACCGACTACGGCCGTAGATTCCTCGGATTTATTATCTAAGAACGTACAGGAAATTCTCTCATCTTATCAGGATGAGTCGATAGATCCTTTATTAGTACTAACTATCCGCGCACACGTTCATACGTACCCAAAGTAGTCGCACAATGACCAAGCTATGTGGTCGGCTCCTAAATCAAAGTACGTATTCCCGTGTACCGAATCCGCCCTAGTACCTCAAGTCAAAGGACTAAATCGTACACTATTATAAGTCTTGAGAGACATCCCATTACCGATATGCTTAACGCACTTCCACGATGGGTCTCTCTGTTCGGGTCGTTCGATGCGTTCGATCCCCTATCGAACCACCTAGTCATATGCACTAGCATTCAATGCCTTGTTCATGAAACGACAACAAATTCACTTCATGTGAATCATGCATAATTCTACAAGTCTTGACGATTCATTCGATACCCTGTCTCGATATGAATCTATGACTTGGAACATTTTTGAGATCACGACCTTTGAGATTGTTTCATGATTAATCGCACCCAATACTGAAGTGAATAATCCCGTAGTCATGAGTGATCTCAGGGTTTCATCCAATCGCTTAGATACGTTCGCGAGAGATGAAGTTGGCCATTGTTTAATTCACGTACTATGAATAAACGGGCGTATTATCTTATGAATCATAAGATTGCTTCTAAAGGAAGTACCTAAACAAGCTTATATTTGTTGGCTTGCTGGGCACTATCCTATCAATCTCTCACTTGCCCTAAAGCCAACCACATACGTTTCTAAGGCCCATCTCACTCCAGATGTCCGTCGAACCCTTTTGTGATTATGACTTAATTAGTGGATCTGCTATGTTGTCTCTTGACGTGCCCCCACGTCTTATTCTACCTATGATTTTCCAGATCATATGGTATACTTGTGTTTAGATCTTGGGTGAGATCTCGATTCCTTTGCTAAAGCAATTGCCCTAAGTTATCATAGAAGATAACTATAGGCTTCGCAATGCTAGGTACTACTTCCAGTTGGAAGAAGTTTTCGTCCAAACACTTTCCTTCGCTGTATTCAATACTGCGAAATATTCTGTTTTATGGTTACCTGGCATTGATTGCCCTTTTGAACCCCTTTCAAAACATCGTTGCCCCATAAAACCAGAATATTAAATTCACTTCAGACGGGAAACTCGATTCACTAAATCCTTCGAGTTCCAATTCTTCATTATTACCGTTGACCAGCAATATATCCTCAGAACTCCCAGAGTTCTTAAGAAATGCTCTTTTCGGTAATTCAGTACTCCTTACTGGTGTTTGACTAACATCAGCTTATGATACTCATAGCATGTGTTTAGTCTGGTCTTGTACATGACATTGCATATACTATGCTACCTTTTAGTATGAAGGTGTATAGAGACATTATCCTCTTTACTCATCAAATGTAGGGCTCATTGACTTTGAGAGAGATTTTATATCTCCATGGAAACTGTCCTCTCTATGACTTTCCATACTGATCTTATTCAGTTTTTGTCCATGTACTAAGATTTGGGAATTCAATCATCTTCTCTAATCTATCACAATAGATACGTACTGCCAATACGTGAGATGTATCCCTTAAATCTTTTAATGAAGAATTACGTGCATGTACACGCTTTCGTCTGCGTTTAACACTCTTACATCATCTATGTCAACTTTAGTGATTTATTTTACGAACAATGCAAAAACTCCCACTGATTCTTTTGTACATTGAGATTTACATGCAATTTTGATAAAGCCAACCGCCTTGACTGTCTCATCTAGTTGCATGTTCCAGCTTCGGGATACTGGACTAGAATCATAGATTCACCTTTGGAATTACATCCAATGGTTATGCCTCGTGGTCATGCGAAGCTTCTATGGTTCAGTGTTTCTAAATGGATTATTTGGAAATCCATTGAGACTACATGGCGTTTTAAGCTATGTTCCCGAATCTATGTTATACATAGATATTTAGAAAGTTCTTGGATTATTGTCCAATCGATCATATTCATGAACGTACCAGTTCTTTTCGAATTCGATCGAATCTTCGAAATTTGGTGTACAAAAGTTTTGGTTCAGTAGGTCTGAAAAATATACTCCCACTATTTGTAGGGATGTGTCCAAGTCTAGGACTTCATCAAGTTTCATGATAAAATCCCATTTCTATTAGCGAGGGAACCACCCTCTAAGAATTGGGAATCCTCAGGAACGGACTACTTTCGTTCTTTAGGATCATGGAACAGGTATCCAATGGATTTCGTTGAATACCCTACAAATTTTCTCAATTGAATCCACTATCCAATTTCATCATTCATGGATGATATACCATACTAGGGTTAGTACGGTTTTTCGTAGGAATTGACTTAAGAAAATACTTGTTTAAATATCCTTCTATAGTCATAGGGTTGACCCCCAGAATTGATTGAGGAGTTTTAGCAATACTAATTTAAGGAATGAATCTAGTCTTTCATAGTTCGGTTCCTTTTATTAGATTTAACTTGCTATTCAAGAATTCTATTCTTCATTTAGATAATTTGAGTAATTTAGGGCTTATGTATTAATCACTTCGATTAAATCGAATGGTCATACTTTAATGCCCTTAATTGCTTCGATTTTGGAATCCTTTGAATCCTTTCAACATTTCCATACTTGCACTTTACTTAGTGCCTTTATGAAACACTTTGAACCCTTCAATCTTTCCAAAAACTTGTACTTTCAATGTACTTATATCCTAAATGCTATTAGGATACTTTATGAAGCGATTAATTACTCGCACTAATACTTTAGTGATCCACATGCGTGTTAACGAATTTTATTCATTAACCACTTGGTATTTCAAAATACCTTTATTCAATCGATTGATTTCCTATTCAGACAGGATTCGTATGTTTTGAATTCATCAATCTTCTATTTTTCAAGAGTCATGATTGAAAACAATTCATCGATTCCTTCTTTTAGGAATTATGATCGAATGTGGATAAATTATCTAATTTGTTTTTCTTTTCTTGATCTAGCATAATTGTTTAAGTTTTATCAATGCTTATTTCTTTGCTTTATTTACAACGGTAAAGCAATTATGTACGAATTAAAAGCTTTAATTAAAATAATTCCATTCATAATGGTAAAGCTAAGAAGTTTCGTACAAAGTTCGAAATAAATAGACAAAACTCTAACTAATGCCTAAATCCAAAATTAAAGAAAAACATATGCTAATAAGAAAAATCCAGATGCTCCTTGACCCATTCCTTGAAGTATGTTTCCCTCATGTGCAATTGAAACCCAGACTTGGTCACTTGCAGCACGTTCCAGTCATCCTCTGTAAACACTTTTACAGAAACCAGAAATGTTAGATGATTTACATCAAAAGAAAAATCTTAAGATGTTTTTCATCAAAAAGGAAATAACTTAGGTTATACCTTGGTCAAGTATGTTTCGGAATTCCTCATCAGTCATGTTACTCAGTTCCTCATTTTTCTTACATAAGGGACAATTCTTTCCTTTGATCAATCCTTGTCCTCTTTCGAGGGCTTTCTCATATTTGTCTAACAACTTATGCAAATCATCGGTCTTAATTCCTTTGTGTGGAACTTCACAATGATCGATAAAATGAGAGAATGATTCAGGCAGGCCATTTGTGATGATTACCATCTTATCATCTAGAGTCAATAACGCGCTAAGCTCATCGATTCGATTTAGCCTCTTGATCGGGTAAGTGCAATATTTATTAACATTTTTGCACCCAGTCATGCCTTTATCGTGGAGTGATGATATCCAGATTTGCAATATTGTTTGTTCGCAATCGGTAGTGAATTTTGGCATGGCTAAATATAAATAACAGACAACAATAAGCAGACAGATTTAAGATAATACTTATAATTAACGAAGATTGGTCTTACTATCGAAAAAGTTCTCCCACTATTTTATCGAAACAATAACCCCTTGCATTGTTCGGGAAATTCTATTTCCTAGTAGGTCTTGACGTCCCAGCAGACATTAATTGCACCCACGACTCGCGGTCATACAATTAACTCCCTAGGTAGGTATACTTTTACCAATTGTGTTACTTCACAACCTTCAAGCTATTTTGCCTCGATTTTCGCATTTATCTAGCACTGCTACATCATAAATGTTACTACTCGTTTAAGTCTAACCCAGTCAATCTTGATGAGAAACTGGCCCGGTCGTGAAGTCCCCGTAACTAGTTATCGGTCGATAATCACATCCCGACCAGTCCCCACCCTTGTCGAGTTTAGTTAAAAACAAGAATCAAGGAATTTCGTGTATTGTCCCTTTCTTCGACTCGGGTGCCAGACTCTGGATCACCTCTATCGATAAGTAGACAACATACACTAGTCCCTATTGATGGAAGGCTTGGATCTATAAAACATCATTTTATAGTTTACCCAATATGACTTAATATTTTAATTCGAGAGGGGATTTTCGGTTTTAGGAAGTTTGAGGTAACTCTCCTCGAGATCTCACCGCATTAATTATGCTTTATTATTTATTTAGTGATCTAGATTCTAGCGCACAAGCCAAAATAAATCAACAAATAAAATAAAACATTCAACCTAGCATGCATGCTACCACAGTATGTTTTCGATCGGGAGCCTCCTATGCGGACCACCATCGAGCCAAAGACGATGGTCCTATTGGTCAATCTATTAGGTTTCATATAGACCTACTCTATTACACATTTTACCATGCATACATGGCCTTTAGTCTTCTTGGGCTCCCACCTTGCTTGTAACGGGTCTCCATCCTAAACTAATAAAACAGTAAAGCCCTATCTATTACAATGGCTCAAAGTGGCCCAAAAACTTAAGGCTCGCAGGCCCAATAAAACCAATAAGATTAAAACCAACCATTCACATCTAACCTAAAGGTCAAGGCTCGGCGCGATCGAAAACCACGTAAACAATTTCACGTTGAGCAAGAAACAAGCAAAAATTAATTTTCTTATTTCTTATGTTATTCTAAAACTACCTTTTAAAATAACCTTAGATCCTAGTTTTAAAAAACCCCTTTCTAAAACAATCTCTTACTTATCATTTTAAAACCCCCTTTTTAAAATGACACTTTGATTTTATTTTAAAACCCCCTTTTAAAATTAAATCACAATTCCTATTTTAAAACCACCTTTTAAAATATCTCATGGTTCTTACTTTAGTCCACTACTAATTATGAAAAATTAATCCTTCGGATAATAAAACACCTTTTAAAACATAATTCAGGTTCTGGAAATTTCAAATTTTGAAAATTACAGTTTGGTCCCTCAATTTTCGAAAATTACGTTTTGACCCCAAAACTTTCGGAAATGATAAATCAGCCCCAAAAATTCCAGAACTTGCAAATTGGCCCAGAAAACAGAAATTAATATTTTATTTCCAGAAAATTTTATTAATCGCAAAACAGCCCCTGAAGTTTTCGTAAATTGCAAAACAGCCCCTTAACTTACGGAAATTGCAAAACAGCCCCTATCGCTTAGAAAAACAGAATTTCAATTTCAGCCCAAAATTTCCAGAATATTAAAATTTCAGATTCTGTCCAGATTTTCTAAAAATCGTAAATTGCAGTTTTAGTCCTGTAATAATCGCAAATTGTAGATCTGGCCCAAATAAGAATTATGCTATTTATCCGAACACATAATTAATCATAATCAGCAAGATCCATGCATAGAACACGACAAATAAACATATCCACGAAAATTTGAAGTGTTCAGGCCTTTTTCATATGTGCATAATAACCTGGCTCTGATACCACTGTTGGGTTTTATGGGTATAATTGTCAACTACAACAGTGCGGAATTTCAAATTTTAATTTATACACCAAATCCCAGGGTTTCTTATTTAGCACATATGAATAAAGGTTGAATTTAATTAAAGCATGCATATACTTGAATTAAATAAAAGTAGGTAAAAACAATTTTACCTCACCACAGGCAAGGTGGTGGTAATTCTCCGGTCTTCGTTTGTTCACTAGAGCACCCCAAGTGTTGTGCCTCTAGAGATAGTCCACACCAGCTGGATTTGAGTGACTTCACGAAATCCCCAGGCTCAGAACTAGGATTAAGGAATTGCCTCGTCAGGAATTGGATCCAGATCCGGGAAGAAGACTTGGAGAAAAATCCTTCACAGGGGTGGGGCGATTTTGCACAGGGTTCGGTTTTCAGTAGGGGCGAGAATGAGGGCTGAAATTTTCGGCCTTCTTTGTTTTTCTTGTGTTGTGATTTTCTTTCTTTTCTTAGAATAAATCTCTTAAGATTTGTTAGTATATTTTTGATTATGTATATCTAGTATTTATAGATGTCTCTATTAGAAGACTCCTTCTCCTAATAGACATCTAACTCTTGAAAGAATATCTTCTTTTCAAGAGATAAGATATACACAAATCTTATCACATTAGGAAAGAAGATCTCTTTCAATCTCTTTCCTAGTTACACAAGAAAAAACAAACTCTTTTAATCCCTATCATAATCCAACATAATCAAATTAATTCAAGACTAAATAAACTAGCAAAAATCGGCCCAATCAATTAACAAGAAATCGGCCTCTTATGCTTTTAATTAGTCCTAAACTTAATTTGATCATAGTTCCCAAAATTAGCCCATGTAAGATTAATTAATCCCAGATTAATTTATCCTTACAATAATTGGCCCACATGCTTAAATTAATTAATCCTAGATCAATTAACTTTCATATGGGTCAGCCCATGTGTTTAACTAATTAATCCACTATTAATTAATTAATCCTTTCCAATTAATACTTTAATTGAGGATTTAATCAATTAGAAATTCCAATTGATTCATTAATCAGTTACTCCTAATTAATGATTCTCCACTTCGAATTAACACTTTAATTCTCGATTAATTAATTAGTCACTTCTAATTAATTATTCTTCTTCATGAATTAATACTGTAATTCATATATTGATTTAATTCCTTAAATCAATTGATTCCTTCCAGACTGTCACTGTCCAACTGTATTGTGTGTGACCCTCTAGGTTCACCATCAATTGGCAGCAGACCCAAGACTTTCGTGATTTAATTAGTGAGCAATTAATTGCTCCGATCAATTAACCACTTTAATTGACCACTCCAGAATTAATTTCCTTATTAATTCAGGAGTACCCACACCTCATGGTCGATGTCTAGCCACAAGCCCATGAGGCCCAACTTCAGGTGAATTGATATTCGTGAACCTTCAACTCTTATAAATGCCATGTACATACGGTCCTTCTATCAACTAATTTCCCGATTGAGACCTAGGGTGTGTGAATTGGTCGGCACCTCTAATTATCTCAATTCTGTACTTTCTAATTCAGGATAATAATTCCAGTGAGACTGCTAAATTTGGAAACCCCTTTCCAAATCCGTCACCGACTACGGCCGTAGATTCCTCGGATTTATTATCTAAGAACGTACAGGAAATTCTCTCATCTTATCAGGATGAGTCGATAGATCCTTTATTAGTACTAACTATCCGCGCACACGTTCATACGTACCCAAAGTAGTCGCACAATGACCAAGCTATGTGGTCGGCTCCTAAATCAAAGTACGTATTCCCGTGTACCGAATCCGCCCTAGTACCTCAAGTCAAAGGACTAAATCGTACACTATTATAAGTCTTGAGAGACATCCCATTACCGATATGCTTAACGCACTTCCACGATGGGTCTCTCTGTTCGGGTCGTTCGATGCGTTCGATCCCCTATCGAACCACCTAGTCATATGCACTAGCATTCAATGCCTTGTTCATGAAACGACAACAAATTCACTTCATGTGAATCATGCATAATTCTACAAGTCTTGACGATTCATTCGATACCCTGTCTCGATATGAATCTATGACTTGGAACATTTTTGAGATCACGACCTTTGAGATTGTTTCATGATTAATCGCACCCAATACTGAAGTGAATAATCCCGTAGTCATGAGTGATCTCAGGGTTTCATCCAATCGCTTAGATACGTTCGCGAGAGATGAAGTTGGCCATTGTTTAATTCACGTACTATGAATAAACGGGCGTATTATCTTATGAATCATAAGATTGCTTCTAAAGGAAGTACCTAAACAAGCTTATATTTGTTGGCTTGCTGGGCACTATCCTATCAATGGGTTCGTCTGTAAATGCATCAAATAACTTAGATTCTCTTTATTCGGGGATTCGGGTTAGTTTTAGGTCCCGGGTGACAATGGTACGCCTTAGAATCCTCTTTTGGGTTCGGACTTTCTTTAGAGCATCGGTTGACAGCGATGTTCGTTATTGATCCGTAGATGGAGAGTTTGGGTAGATTGGTAGAGTTGAGTCAAACCGATAGGGAGACTTAACAAATTTGAACTCACAAACAACAACTAAATCTAGGATTGTTTGCATAGCTAACCTAACAATCGCATGATTTATCTGCTTTAACTAATAGCTTATGAATCCTCCTTACCGCGTAATTAACTCCCCATTTACTTGCTTTCGTAGTTAGATTTACTTTATCGCTCGTAGTTAAATAAAATCACCCTTATCATATATTTGGGTTCGATAATATTGTATCAATCATTCTTAGATAAAATAAGCCTTCGATTGATTCGTTTATTCCCACCTTTTACCCATTCGTTGGGATTCGATACTCGGTATGTACTTATCGTTTTATATTACTTGTAACGACCGTATACTTGCGTGTTTGCGTATTAGTATTTGGAACGCAACAAGTTTTTGGCGCCGTTGCCGGGGAATGTGGTAACGTGTGGAGTAAATGACGATATTGATGGCTAGTTTTTTGTTTGATAGCTTGATACTTCGTGCAAATTTTGATCTTTTTGTTTCTTTGCGAGGTTTGATCGGCCTATTGCGAAGAGCTTAAGGATTTTGATGGGCCTGTTTTGTGGAGTCATGGACGGTAGGAGTAATTTTGGCGACGATCAAACCATCCCTCGTATCAAGTCAAGCTCGTGACTTAAAACAAGCATTCGTTCCCTTTTTCATCATCTTGTTCCTTCTTGTTTTGTTTTTATTTGTGTTGTGTTGTAGGTGATGATTGTACATGATAAAGAAGTAATGGCAAGCATGATTGAGGATTCAAGCCGGAAGTTAACCACGGGATGCACGGACTCCATGATCGATAGAAGGGCGTAACCTTTACATTTTTGCATTCCGTTTGATTTATTTTGCGCTTACAATGCTATATCTATATGTCCGTACTTGATTGGTTTTAATTATCCATGCTTGCTTGAATTGGATAGAGCCGTGCTCGATCATTTATCTTGTTGTTTCTTTGTTTTGTTTTTGTTTGTTTTTGTTTGTCTTTCCTCTATGTGCTTGTGTGGTTGTCATGTCGACCTCCCTCCATTTTTCTCAATTCACACAATGGGGACATTGTGCTTTTTAAGTTTGGGGGAGAGAGGTCGCAAGTACTTGCATACATGCTAGGTCGACCCGCCAAATCTTTTCAAATTCTTATTATTATTTGAGTATGCTTCTACAAAATTTGAGCACATTGTCTAAGGCTAGATTGTATTTGAGGTGGATAAAGAACTTTAGTGATAATAGGATCTAGGACTCCTCTTGCGTAACTTAGTTTCTCTCCAAACTTTAGTTTGAAAACTAAGTGTGAAGAGAGCAAAATGACTTAAGTCTGGGGGAGTGAACCCTTTTCAAGAATGAAAAATCTCTGAACACTTAGCTCTTAAAATAAACGAGTAGAGAAGTTGCAAAAATGTATGCACTTCTATGAGAGAAAAGAAAGGCTAAGCCTTCATTGATGAAATTCATGAATCATTTTTGTAATTACTCTATTTTCGTTGGAATGGTGCTAGTAGCCCAAAAAGTCGAATGTTTAGAAGCACGAACAACAATCATCATTAGTGCGAGTTTTGTATTGTAATATCATTGTAAAGCACAAAGTATTATGTTATTATTGTAAATCAAAAGAAAAGCAAATTATGGTGAGAAAAGAGCTAGGGACTAAAATTGCCAATTAGTTCAAGAATAGGGAATACACTCTTAAATTACCTACAACTTAGTTTCACGATGTGATTGGAGCTTAAGGTTTGAAACCTAAGGTTAGGAGATAGTCTAAGTTAGTGTGAGGAGCTCATGCAAGTAGAACCGATGATTTTAATCTATTGGGGCGTATTCACCTAAAATAGAACCTAGCCGAAGTCATCACACACACACGTGGAGCTTGTTCAAAGAATAATTTGAAAGTGTTAAGCTTTGGCATTTTGATCTTAAGCATGTTTGTTTTGTTCTTGTTTTGTTTTCTTTGCTCGAGGACGAGCAAGTGTTTAAGTTTGGGGGTGTTGATAACGCCATGAAAACTTCGTTATTACCTATCTCTTTAAGCCCAAAACATCTTGTTTTGATCCGAGTTTTTGTGTGTCTTCTCGTGTTTTCGTTTCTTTTGTGCTTTTGGCCCCTTTGTCCGGCCTTTGTTTGGTTTTTGTGTTTTTGTTCTCGTTCTGATCATTTTCTCCGTGGTTTGTAGGTATTGACATTTTAGAGAGATTCGGAGTTGCGTATCAACGATGCGAGTCGCTCTACCCACCCCGCGAGTCAAGCATGAGCTTCAAAAGAATTAGAATCCGGAGCGAATTGTACAAAAATGTAGATAGCTGCTCACTAGAACATGCATAAATATTTGATGGATGATCCAAATGAGATGAATTTTGGATATGTCGTAGATGAGTGAGTTAGCTACGCTACGGACTTTACGGATCAGCAATCGGAGTTCGGAGTCAAAAGATATGCTGCTCGGTAGAAAGTGCGGCAGAGCAGAAAATCTGCAGCCAGCCTACGGCACAAACCTCGCCGCGGCGAGGTCCTGCTGCTGGTGCGAAATATCAGCCAAATCTCCGAGTTTTCAAGGGTATTTTTGGGTTTTCTCATAAGAGGCTATTAGGGCAAGACAAGAGATCAACTTTAATACTACATTTTAATCTTTGCCTCTTTTTGCCTCCCTTTCTCTCTTTGCCTCCCTCAACTTTCTCTCTTTACTTTTTCTTTCTTTTTCTTGTATTTGAAGGCTCCACCAAGGGGGTGAGTTAATCACCACCCTTGGGGAGTGATTAGGTGGTGATTAAGGGGTGGAGAATTCATCTCTCGATTTCATTCCGATTAGGTGATATTTTTATATTTCCTAGTTATCATTGATTAGGAGATTGATGTTGTATTTCCTTTTTAAATGAATGATTGTGGATTTGAATTCTCCGGATTTATATATATTTATGTTATTGTTTGATTAAATGATGTCTTGATGATTAGTATGATGCTTATATGTGTTAGTTAATCCGATTCCGTGTTTATTGTTCGTCTTGTGGTTTGACAACCTTTGGAGATGAAAGTTATTGATTCTTGATTGCTATATTTAGTGATTTTGAGGATTTGATTATGAATTTGGATTGTGATTCGATTTTAGGATAGACATATACCTATGTCGTTTCATATTCGTTTAAGGTTTGAGTTTAAATGACATCGATTAGATTTTATTCCGTTTATACGTAAATTGGATTTGTTTAATTCGATAGGTTGGTATGCTATCGAAAGATACATACGAACATCAGTGAATCCTTGAATAGCAAGCACGAGCATAATATATTAATTGTCGAGTCATTGTTATCGTTTGATTAGTTATGTTTGATGTTGGGTTATGTTTGATTTGTTGGGTTTATTGTTTTATCGCACTTTTGGCCATCCACATTTAATGCAACCTAGACATAGGTTAGGCGAGTGACGATTTGTGGATTTCAACCTAGGATAGTCATATACCTAGTTTGGTCCGTGTTTGTATAATGGGTTCGTCCGTAAATGCATCAAATAACTTAGATTCTCTTTATTCGGGGATTCGGGTTAGTTTTAGGTCCCGGGTGACAACGGTACGCCTTAGAATCCTCTTTTGGGTTCGGACTTTCTTTAGAGCATCGATTGACAGCGATGTTCGTTATTGATCCGGAGATGGAGAGTTTGGGTAGATTGGTAGAGTTGAGTCAAACCGATAGGGAGACTTAACTAATTTGAACTCACAAACAACAACTAAATCTAGGATTGTTTGCATAGCTAACCTAACAATCGCATGATTTATCTGCTTTAATTAATAGCTTATGAATCCTCCTTACCGCGTAATTAACTCCCCATTTACTTGCTTTCGTAGTTAGATTTACTTTATCGCTCGTAGTTAAATAAAATCACCCTTATCATATATTTGGGTTCGATAATATTGTATCAAGCATTCTTAGATAAAATAAGCCTTCGATTGATTCGTTTATTCCCACCTTTTACCCATTCGTTGGGATTCAATACTCGGTATGTACTTATCGTTTTATATTACTTGTAACGACCGTATACTTGCGTGTTTGCGTATTAGTATTTGGAACGCAACATCAATCAATATGAATTAAAGGGCTCTGTTACTTTATTCAGGATGGATCAATCTCAAGGAAGAACAATTAGATGGAACAATCAGTAATAGAGACAAACAATGAATATAATAGTGTAGCAAAAGCTTTTCTATTGAATAATCTTAGATTATGTTGTTATGCAGGCATAAACTCAGTATGTTGTGCGTATGTAATACAATGATTAACTAGGTATTTATATCATCATTAACCTAGTTTTACAAGGAAACATAGTTCTAGTAGGACTCGGCCCAATAGTCCTTCTTGAGTCCGGATTGTAACCTACTCGCTGTGGAGAGTCGTATTCTATCGGCTGGATAGATGCTCCCGAACAGGCTCGCCTGGTCGAATCGATCTTTATATTACTTGGTCGATCTGAAGATTGTAAGGTGCGAAATAGCCCCCATCACTTCCACTACTAGAAAGTGGGGCTTTTGCAACGGAAAATTTGCGACATATGGCATTTGTCGCAATTTCTAATTGATTTGTGACGGAGTTGCAACGAAATTTCTCAGAGTTACAATATTTTTTTTACGACTAGATCTCCAATAATACAATGGCTAAAATTTGCGACAGATAATTGAGTTCGTTGCAAGTTTGTCGCAATACTTTGGCGCCACTTGTTAAATTTTGGCACCAAAATTAGCGACACTAAAATTTGACACGATTTCTTTATAAATTTTACATATATATAACTTGCAACACCAAAATCGATCGCAAAAAATGTCACATATTTTTTTTTATCCACAAACGTATTTCCTTCAAAAACAAGATTTAATTTATATTAACTTAATTGAGCATAATATTGAAAAGTTAAATAAAAAACTATTAATATGTAATTTTTATTTACTTAAACGAGTCATATATCAAAATTCTTTATATCAATTATGATTTACATTACTACTTATTACATATGAGTAATTAAAATATATCTAAAGAATAAATTTTCAGAAATCATTAGAAAATAATATATATATATATATATATATATATATATATATATATATATATATATATATATATATATATATATATATAATTACATGAAAGGTAACAAATTCATATATCCCTTATAATGAAAACTGATATTGTATGAACTTTGTGATTCAGTCATATCAATCCAACTGGTTTCTCGAACTATTTTTTTTTTTATCTATTATTGAACGAACCAAATAATATCTTATGATCTTAATTTGGAATAAATTTTACCAAATCTAATGACTAAATAGACCATCATTTTATATTTGATTACAATAATTTAAAGCCATCATTTTACTTAAAAAAATAAATTGAGTATATCAGTCATAAATTTACTTTTATGACCTAACATCTGATTAATAAAAGTTACCCATGAAATTAACTTTCAATATACAAAATATGTGCAGTTTTCTAATAATAACAAAAGCAGAAGTAAAGGTTGCAAACCTCAATGGAAACTTGCTATTTTTGTCTATGAATTGCAAGACACATTCAAAAAATTTCATTGTAATTAAAATGATAAATACAATAATAATGGGTGATGAAAATATAAGAGCTCGGTGGTGTGCCGCCAGAGGACGAGTCGGAGATAACCAGTCGAAAACTCATGAGGTTTCTTATCCGAAGACTCGACTTCGATGGACACCCGAACTTCATGATCAATTTGTTAGGGCTGTCAATGAGCTTGGTGGACCATAGAGGTTTCTAAAAGCACAACATGGAGACCAAACACATTTATGAATGTAAATTTCTTCAGAATCTATTTCATAACTTGTTAATTACAATGCCATATTCATGAATGAGGAAACAACATATTAATGCTGCTCTCTTCTGGTCATGACACATCTAGTCAGAGGGCTGGATCAAGGATGGAAAGGTTAAGGGGGCCTAACTATATCGCTAATTTTTCAGAACGATAAAATATTTAATGCGTACAAATTTTTGTCTATGAATTGCAAGACTCAATCAAAAAATTTCGTTGTAATTAAAATGATAAATACAATAATAATGGGTGATGAAAATATAAGAGCTCGGTGGTGTTCCGCCAGAGGACGAGTCGGAGATAACCAGTCGAAAACTCATGAGGTTTCTTATCCGAAGACTCGACTTCGATGGACACCCGAACTTCATGATCAATTTGTTAGGGCTGTCAATGAGCTTGGTGGACCATATAGGTTTCTAAAAGCACAACATGGAGACCAAACACATCTATGAATGTAAATTTCTTCAGAATCTATTTCATAACTTGTTAATTACAATGCCATATTCATGAATGAGGAAACAACATATTAATGCTGCTCTTTTCTGGTCATGACACATCTAGTCAGAGGGGTGGATCAAGGACGGAAAGGTTAAGGGGGCCTAACTATATCGCTGATTTTTCTGGACGATAAAATATTTAATGCCTACAAATATTAAATTAAAATTAAAATTATAAAAATTATATTGAGGCTTAAATATTTTAACATTCCTTTTGTATTTTTGATGCATTAACTATAGTTGATTTTCTCACAACAGACTGAGAAAAAAAAAATTAGCTAGTATATATAATGTGTTCAAAAGGTTAACTTCTTTGAGTAATATGTTTAATCATAATAAATTGAAGCACATGTGCAGATAATTATGAGAAAAGTGATATTACCATTTAAATTATTGTTCTAAAGTAATAGACGCAACAATAAATACAATTATAAACAAACATTTAAACGAGAAAAGTGATTAAACCCTTGGGGAAAAAAACAAGGGATAACGATGGCACAAAGTATATTAATTAAATTCTCATGTGAGCATGAACTATATGATACCATTCACTTTTCAATTTATTACCTAATAAAATTAATAAATGAAATATATACATAGTAGAGAAGAAAAATATTGGACCGCCCATGCTTCTAGTGTCTTGATAACAATATTGTGTTATGTAAAACTTTCTTTAAACTCCCATCTAGAATTTGGTTTTGTAATGAAAAGTTTTCATTTTATAAATTTTCTATTAGATTTCCTTCAAGATACCCCTTAATTAATTATTTTGTCAAAAATTAAGAGATTATGTGCTTTACATTCCTATAACTCAATTATCTTCATATTTTACTAGGATAATCTCAAAACATCCGTGTAATGGAAATTTGGATGAAATTGATGAACGCTAGTAAAGTTGGTGAAAAAATCAAGTTTGTTTATGTCAATGGAGAAGTTAGTGAACTTAATTTCATCTTCTTTATTCAAATCTTCCACTACTAGAAAGTGGTGCTTTTGCAACGGAAAATTTGCGACATATGGCATTTGTCGCAATTTCTAATTGATTTGTGACTGAGTTGCAACGAAATTTCTCAGAGTTATAATATTTTTTTTACGACTAGATCTCCAATAATACAATGGCTAAAATTTGCGACAGATAATTGAGTTCGTTGCAAGTTTGTCGCAATACTTTGGCGCCACTTGTTAAATTTTGGCACCAAAATTAGCGACACTAAAATTTGACACGATTTCTTTATAAATTTTACATATATATAACTTGCAACACCAAAATCGATCGCAAAAAATGTTACATATTTTTTTTTATCCACAAACGTATTTCCTTCAAAAACAAGATTTAATTTATATTAACTTAATTGAGCATAATATTGAAAAGTTAAATAAAAAACTATTAATATGTAATTTTTATTTACTTAAACGAGTCATATATCAAAATTCTTTATATCAATTATGATTTACATTACTACTTATTACATATGAGTAATTAAAATATATCTAAAGAATAAATTTTCAGAAATCATTAGAAAATAATATATATATATATATATATATATATATATATATATATATATATATAATTACATGAAAGGTAACAAATTCATATATCCCTTATAATGAAAACTGATATTGTATGAACTTTGTGATTCAGTCATATCAATCCAACTGGTTTCTCGAACTATTTTTTTTTTATCTATTATTGAACGAACCAAATAATATCTTATGATCTTAATTTGGAATAAATTTTACCAAATCTAATGACTAAATAGACCATCATTTTATATTTGATTACAATAATTTAAAGCCATCATTTTACTTAAAAAAATAAATTGAGTATATCAGTCATAAATTTGCTTTTATGACATAACATCTGATTAATAAAAGTTACCCATGAAATTAACTTTCAATATACAAAATATGTGCAGTTTTCTAATAATAACAAAAGCAGAAGTAAAGGTTGCAAACCTCAATGGATACTTGCTATTTTTGTCTATGAATTGCAAGACACATTCAAAAAATTTCATTGTAATTAAAATGATAAATACAATAATAATGGGTGATGAAAATATAAGAGCTCGGTGGTGTGCCGCCAGAGGACGAGTCGGAGATAACCAGTCGAAAACTCATGAGGTTTCTTATCCGAAGACTCGACTTCGATGGACACCCGAACTTCATGATCAATTTGTTAGGGCTGTCAATGAGCTTGGTGGACCATAGAGGTTTCTAAAAGCACAACATGGAGACCAAACACATTTATGAATGTAAATTTCTTCAGAATCTATTTCATAACTTGTTAATTACAATGCCATATTCATGAATGAGGAAACAACATATTAATGCTGCTCTCTTCTGGTCATGACACATCTAGTCAGAGGGCTGGATCAAGGATGGAAAGGTTAAGGGGGCCTAACTATATCGCTAATTTTTAAGAACGATAAAATATTTAATGCGTACAAATTTTTGTCTATGAATTGCAAGACTCAATCAAAAATTTTCGTTGTAATTAAAATGATAAATACAATAATAATGGGTGATGAAAATATAAGAGCTCGGTGGTGTGCCGCCAGAGGACGAGTCGGAGATAACCAGTCGAAAACTCATGAGGTTTCTTATCCGAAGACTCGACTTCGATGGACACCCGAACTTCATGATCAATTTGTTAGGGCTGTCAATGAGCTTGGTGGACCATATAGGTTTCTAAAAGCACAACATGGAGACCAAACACATCTATGAATATAAATTTCTTCAGAATCTATTTCATAACTTGTTAATTACAATGCCATATTCATGAATGAGGAAACAACATATTAATGCTGCTCTTTTCTGGTCATGACACATCTAGTCAGAGGGGTGGATCAAGGACGGAAAGGTTAAGGGGGCCTAACTATATCGCTGATTTTTCTGGACGATAAAATATTTAATGCCTACAAATATTAAATTAAAATTAAAATTATAAAAATTATATTGAGGCTTAAATATTTTAACATTCCTTTTGTATTTTTCATGCATTAACTATAGTTGATTTTCTCACAACAGACTGAGAAAAAAAAATTAGCTAGTATATATAATGTGTTCAAAAGTGTTGGTTAATATTGGAGAGGGTTTTGAAGATGACAAAAAGGCCATAATGGTTTTGAAGATCAAAAGGTTAAGTCATCAACTAAGAACAGCTTAGTGAAACCTATCTCAAGGTCTGGAAGCTATGTGACCGAATCAGCCGAGTGGGATATCAGATCAGTGAAGATCAGATTGGTTATCATCAGCCGAGTCAAGATAGATGTGTTCATTCTTGAAACAGCCGAGTAGCCATCAGCCGAGTGATCATCAGTAGAGTGATCATCAGCAGAATACTCCCATCAGCAGAGTGAAGACGGTCAGTACACTTACCAACGGTAACAATGCTGAGTGCATTAAATGCGACTGACAGAAAGCAGATATCCGTACAGCAGAGTGTACAGTTGCAGGGAGCCGTTCCAGAAAATGGGGACCAGAACTCGAGGACTGCAAATTTCTGTCTCATCTTCAACGGGCAGAAATTCAAATTCGAGAGTATAAATAGAAGACTAACTGAAGATCGAAAAGAGACTTGCACAATTCAAGATCACATCTATAGAGCAAGATCCATCAGTTGAGTCGTCTGATCACAAGCGAAGTCATCTGTTGACAAAGCTTTTCGTTGAAGAACAGAGAACTTACGTTGTCTGTCTGAGTGACTTTCAACTGTAAATAGAAGAAGTTTATATCCATCTTTGTGAGTGATATAACTTCGTAGTATAGGTCTTCTGAGTGATTTCCTGTACTGAGAGTTGCGAGGAGTTCTTATCCGTCTTTGTGAGTGATAAGACTCTGTAGAATAGGTCTTCTTTGTGATTTCCTATTGCGCACTTGTGGTCGTTTCATTTGTTGTTCGACGCAAGCAGAGTATACTGTAAACTTTGTGCTTATAGTATAACCCAAGATCTGTGTGACTTGGAAGAGTGGATTAAGAGGATTTGTTCCTGTATAACCACTATAAAAATTCCTTGTGTTATTTACTTTAATTGTCTTGCATTGCATATTTCATTAGCTAAGTAAATGCTTTAAAAGAAGAGTCTTTTAAATTGAGGAATTTCCAACATGGGGCAAAACTTTCTTTGTGCTTTAAAAGTTTAATTGAGTTGAAAACATTGTTTGAAAAACACATATACATTATCCGCTGCATCATTGTTTGAAACTCTGATTATATAAGTTTGATGAGCAAAATCAGCATAGTAGTCTACTTTACTGAATAAGCTAAGTGCTATATCAGCATAGTAGTCTCACGAATAAGATCAGCTTACTCTGCTGATAAGCTGAGTGCAAAATCAGCTCAGTCATCTTATTTTGCTGATAAGCGAACTCTACTTATAGAAGAGAAGTTTAAGAAATATTTTAAAGTTTTGAGGTCTATTCACCCCCCCCCTCTAGACCTCAACTGACCACTTGGGACCAACAAGTGGTATCAGAGCGGGTGGTTCATTAGAATCAGTTGCCTGATCAACGAACTTGATCCAAGGTGTGTTTTTCAAATTTTTCAAAAAGAGAGCATATTTTGAAAATCAAATTTTTTTTGAAAAATGGATGTCATAAGCCATGTTCCTCACATTGGTCTTATGGACTTTGAAAGCTGGAAAATCATAATGGAAATCCTTCTTGCCGCTTACGACGACAACATGCTTACTTGTTTTACAAAAGGACCATTCAGATTTCAAAAGACTGTGAAGGTTGCTGGCCAACCAGATCAGATTGTTGACAAAGAGCTGGATGAGCTGACTCCCAATGAAGTCAAGTTAGTAAATCTTGATAAAAAGGCTAAGCTCATTATGTTCAAAACTGTAGACGAAGAAAGATTCCAGAAGATCAAGCATTTCAAAACTGCCAAAGAAATGTGGGATAAAGTCTGCGAGCTAAGCGAAGGAAACGACGCTATCAAAGAACACAAGCTCAGTGTGGCTCTTGAGGAGTTTGAAAATTTCAAGATGAAGTCTGGTGAAACGATTGATCAGATGGATACCAGATTTACCAAAGCTCTGAATGAAGTTCTAAGGTTTGGTAAAGAATTTTCGAACAAGGAGATCACCGCAAAGGTTCTCAAGGCCTTGCCACCTAAATTCAACATGAAGGTGACAGCCATGGAAGAATCAAGGGATTTAGGGAAGATTTCCCTTTCCGAACTGTTCTCATCCCTCAAAGCATATGAGTATCAAATGCCAAGAATGGGATTAGAAGTGTCAACCAGTTCAGACCCTACGGCTGCTCTCATGGCGTCAGACAAGTCAAGAAAATCAGCAGACAAGTCAAAACAGAAGACTCTGCTGAATTCAGAAAAAGTCTACACTGCTGACGACGTTACCCTGCTGCTGAATGATTTTGAGAAGTTCTACAAGAAGAAAATGAAATTAAAATATAAAAATGCTACTTCATCTTCTTCTGATCATTTTCAGGAAAACAGGGATTCCTCCAAAGCAAGACTTAGAGACCACAATGAAGAGGAGTATGAACTCTTGATCAAAGATCATTCTCACTCATCATCTGAAAAGTTTGCTAAAAAAAAAAAAAAGGAAAAGTGTGCCAAAAAGGAGCGTAAGCTTAGTAAGAGCAAATCAAAGTTAGCTGATGCAGCAAAGCTAATAAACTCCTACACATCTTATTCAGACCGTCAGTCGTCTGATAAAGAGTTTGAAGAAGTACCTGAAACTCTATGCTTAATGGCCAAGGAATCTGATGATTCTGAAACTGAGGTAACTTCTACAAATTAATGAACTTGCATTATTTGAATCGTTTGAACAAATGTTAATTTCAAATTCAAATATTGTTGGTGTATTTGCCAAGCTTAAGGAAGAGATGACTCTGCTAAAAGAGCAAAACAGATCAGTGAAACTTCAGGTTGAAAAACCTTAAGAATCAGCTGACTTCAAAAAGCTTGAGCATGAGAATGAAACTCTAAAAGCTGAGTATGCAATTTGTTTTGAAAATATAAATGAACTTTAAAAGAAAAACTTGCATCATTCTCTAAAAAGAAATCAGAGGCTTAAAAGAAGAAGTCTACTGATGCTCAAAAGGTTAGAAAACCTAGTAAGCTACCTAAGACGAATCAGACTACTAAAACCCATCAGCCGAATAGGCTGCTAATAGGAGCAAAATTTAAATGTCAAGTCTGCTAAATCTAAGGGGAGTTATTAAATAACTCAGGTAAGAAATTGAGGCAAAAATGAATTATCTGGCAAGAATTTGAATCACATTATGATAATTACTATTATGACATGTACTATGCTTATCCATATTATCATGCTGATCATATTCACTGTGCTGATTGCCATCCTCATTTCAATATGCATGTTTATCACACATTTCATGCATCTTACCTTGCTTATGAGCACTGTTTTAATCATGACCAGAAAGTGGTATCACAATGACAAGTGGTATCATCATGATAAAACATAAGTCACTAGATCACCACATGTTAAAAGTTATACTAACCATGCTGGACCCAATAAACAAGGGGTACCAAAAATAGTCATCTGTTTTATAGGTGAAGTACATGTGAGATGACAAAGATGAGTTGACTGCCTTGCAAATTTCACCAAGTTCAACAAGTGGTCTCACCAGCAAGCATGTACCAACAAGTTGTTATCAAATAAGTGGTATCAACAAAGTGGTAAAATTCAAGTGGTAGACTCTACATTTGGAGATTTCAAGGAATGCAAGAGTGTTGAAAACTTGAAGATTATCAAAGAATAACAAGTGGTATTAAAGACCAACAACTGATCGCAACAAGCAGTATCACCTACAACAAGTGTGGTATCAGTCAACCATGTGACAAAGAAAGTGGTTTGTTAATTTTGGATTCATAAGTTGAGGGGGAACTTATCAGAAGACTAACCCAGAACATCTTACTGGAATTCAACGGCTGAGTGTCTTTGAAGAGAAACTCTCATCAGACTACTTGACCACGGATTCTTGAACTTAGGGGGAACGTGTACGACTAGCGGTACTCCTAAATAAAGATGAAGTTTTCAATAAGTCGAAATGAAGCTATCAGAAGACTGCTTCTTATCAGCTGACTGGAACTTAACAGCCAAGTGTTATTCAAGAATGTACTACATCAAGTGGTATCAGCAAGTGCTATCACATCAACAAGTGATATCAGCTGACTAATCTGATTTACATTTATACAAGTAGTATCAGACTACAAGTAGCATCAGACTACAAGTGGAATCAGACCGCAAATACCAGCAAGTGGTATCAATTCTTGAAGTTAGGGGGAATTTTCTAGCTGGAGTGATAAACAGCAACGAAGACTACCTAAATCAGCCTAGTACTTACCTAATTGTCTTCAGCATACTAAGTTTGCAATCCTATAAAGAGAAAAAGTGGAAGAAGAGATGCAACTCAAGTATTATTGTTGATGACAAAAAGGGGGAAGATAAAGGATGCAACTAAGAACCCTTTAAACAGAAGATCAGAAATGGGAAAAGAACCAGCTATTGGTAATTTTTGAAAGTTGTATCAGATCAATAAATTTCCATCTCAAGGTATGAAGACCAAATCTGAAGACTTAGAAGACGTTCTTAGTTGAAGGTTTTGTCATCATCAAAAAGGGGGAAATTGTTGGTTAATATTGGAGAGGGTTTTGAAGATGACAAAAAGGCCATAATGGTTTTGAAGATCAAAAGGTTAAGTCATCAACTAAGAACAGCTTAGTGAAACCTATCTCAAGGTCTGGAAGCTATGTGACCGAATCAGCCGAGTGGGATATCAGATCAGTGAAGATCAGATTGGTTATCATCAGCCGAGTCAAGATAGATGTGTTCATTCTTGAAACAGCCGAGTAGCCATCAGCCGAGTGATCATCAGTAGAGTGATCATCAGCAGAATACTCCCATCAGCAGAGTGAAGACGGTCAGTACACTTACCAACGGTAACAATGCTGAGTGCATTAAATGCGACTGACAGAAAGCAGATATCCGTACAGCAGAGTGTACAGTTGCAGGGAGCCGTTCCAGAAAATGGGGACCAGAACTCGAGGACTGCAAATTTCTGTCTCATCTTCAACGGGCAGAAATTCAAATTCGAGAGTATAAATAGAAGACTAACTGAAGATCGAAAAGAGACTTGCACAATTCAAGATCACATCTATAGAGCAAGATCCATCAGTTGAGTCGTCTGATCACAAGCGAAGTCATCTGTTGACAAAGCTTTTCGTTGAAGAACAGAGAACTTACGTTGTCTGTCTGAGTGACTTTCAACTGTAAATAGAAGAAGTTTATATCCATCTTTGTGAGTGATATAACTTCGTAGTATAGGTCTTCTGAGTGATTTCCTGTACTGAGAGTTGCGAGGAGTTCTTATCCGTCTTTGTGAGTGATAAGACTCTGTAGAATAGGTCTTCTTTGTGATTTCCTATTGCGCACTTGTGGTCGTTTCATTTGTTGTTCGACGCAAGCAGAGTATACTGTAAACTTTGTGCTTATAGTATAACCCAAGATCTGTGTGACTTGGAAGAGTGGATTAAGAGGATTTGTTCCTGTATAACCACTATAAAAATTCCTTGTGTTATTTACTTTAATTGTCTTGCATTGCATATTTCATTAGCTAAGTAAATGCTTTAAAAGAAGAGTCTTTTAAATTGAGGAATTTCCAACTTGGGGCAAAACTTTCTTTGTGCTTTAAAAGTTTAATTGAGTTGAAAACATTGTTTGAAAAACACATATACATTATCCGCTGCATCATTGTTTGAAACTCTGATTATATAAGTTTGATGAGCAAAATCAGCATAGTAGTCTACTTTACTGAATAAGCTAAGTGCTATATCAGCATAGTAGTCTCACGAATAAGATCAGCTTACTCTGCTGATAAGCTGAGTGCAAAATCAGCTCAGTCATCTTATTTTGCTGATAAGCGAACTCTACTTATAGAAGAGAAGTTTAAGAAATATTTTAAAGTTTTGAGGTCTATTCACCCCCCCCCCCTCTAGACCTCAACTGACCACTTGGGACCAACAAAAAGGTTAACTTCTTTGAGTAATATGTTTAATCATAATAAATTGTAGCACATGTGCAGATAATTATGAGAAAAGTGATATTACCATTTAAATTATTGTTCTAAAGTAATAGACGCAATAATAAATACAATTATAAACAAACATTTAAACGAGAAAAGTGATTAAACCCTTGGGGAAAAAAACAAGGGATAACGATGGCACAAAGTATATTAATTAAATTCTCATGTGAGCATGAACTATATGATACCATTCACTTTTCAATTTATTACCTAATAAAATTAATAAATGAAATATATACATAGTAGAGAAGAAAAATATTGGACCGCCCATGCTTCTAGTGTCTTGATAACAATATTGTGTTATGTAAAACTTTCTTTAAACTCCCATCTAGAATTTTGGTTTTGTAATGAAAAGTTTTCATTTTATAAATTTTCTATTAGATTTCCTTCAAGATACCCCTTAATTAATTATTTTGTCAAAAATTAAGAGATTATGTGCTTTACATTCCTATAACTCAATTATCTTCATATTTTACTAGGATAATCTCAAAACATCCGTGTAATGGAAATTTGGATGAAATTGATGAACGCTAGTAAAGTTGGTGAAAAAATCAAGTTTGTTTATGTCAATGGAGAAGTTAGTGAACTTAATTTCATCTTCTTTATTCAAATCTTCCACTACTAGAAAGTGGTGCTTTTGCAACGGAAAATTTGCGACATATGGCATTTGTCGCAATTTCTAATTGATTTGTGACTGAGTTGCAACGAAATTTCTCAGAGTTATAATATTTTTTTTACGACTAGATCTCCAATAATACAATGGCTAAAATTTGCGACAGATAATTGAGTTCGTTGCAAGTTTGTCGCAATACTTTTATCGCCACTTGTTAAATTTTGGCACCAAAATTAGCGACACTAAAATTTGACACGATTTCTTTATAAATTTTACATATATATAACTTGCAACACCAAAATCGATCGCAAAAAATGTTACATATTTTTTTTTATCCACAAACGTATTTCCTTCAAAAACAAGATTTAATTTATATTAACTTAATTGAGCATAATATTGAAAAGTTAAATAAAAAAACTATTAATATGTAATTTTTATTTACTTAAACGAGTCATATATCAAAATTCTTTATATCAATTATGATTTACATTACTACTTATTACATATGAGTAATTAAAATATATCTAAAGAATAAATTTTCAGAAATCATTAGAAAATAATATATATATATATATATATATATATATATATATATATATATATATATATAATTACATGAAAGGTAACAAATTCATATATCCCTTATAATGAAAACTGATATTGTATGAACTTTGTGATTCAGTCATATCAATCCAACTGGTTTCTCGAACTATTTTTTTTTTATCTATTATTAAATGAACCAAATAATATCTTATGATCTTAATTTGGAATAAATTTTACCAAATCTAATGATTAAATAGACCATCATTTTATATTTGATTACAATAATTTAAAGCCATCATTTTATTTAAAAAAATAAATTGAGTATATCAGTCATAAATTTGCTTTTATGACATAACATCTGATTAATAAAAGTTACCCATGAAATTAACTTGCAATATACAACATATGTGCAGTTTTCTAATAATAACAAAAGCAGAAGTAAAGGTTGCAAACCTCAATGGAAACTTGCTCTTTTTGTCTATAAATTGCAAGACTCATTCAAAAAATTTCATTGTAATTAAAATGATAAATACAATATTAATGGGTGATGAAAATATAAGAGCTCGGTGGTGTGCCGCCAGAGGACGAGTCGGAGACAACCAGTCAAAAACTCATGAGGTTTCTTATCCGAAGACTCGACTTCGATGGACACCCGAACTTCATGATCAATTTGTTAGGGCTATCAATGAGCTTGGTGGACCATATAGGTTTCTAAAAGCACAACATGGAGATCAAACACATCTATGAATGTAAATTTCTTCAGAATCTATTTCATAACTTGTTAATTACAATGCCATATTCATGAATGAGGAAACAACATATTAATGCTGCTCTTTTCTGGTCATGACACATCTAGTCAGAGGGGTGGATCAAGGATGGAAAGGTTAAGGGGGCCTAACTATATCGCTGATTTTTCTAGACGATAAAATATTTAATGCCTACAAATATTAAATTAAAATTAAAATTATAAAAATTATATTGGGGCTTAAATATTTTAACATTCCTTTTGTATTTTTGATGCATTAACTATTGTTGATTTTCTCACAACAGACTGAGAAAAAAAAATTAGCTAGTATATATAATGTGTTCAAAAGGTTAACTTCTTTGAGTAATATGTTTAATCATAATAAATTGTAGCACATGTGCAGATAATTATGAGAAAAGTGATATTACCATTTAAATTATTGTTCTAAAGTAATAGACGCAACAATAAATACAATTATAAACAAACATTTAAATGAGAAAAGTGATTAAACCCTTGGGGAAAAAAAACAAGGGATAACGATGGCACAAAGTATATTAATTAAATTCTCATGTGAGCATGAACTATATGATACCATTCACTTTTCAATTTATTACCTAATAAAATTAATAAATGAAATATATACATAGTAGAGAAGAAAAATATTGGACCGCCCATGCTTCTAGTGTCTTGATAACAATATTGTGTTATGTAAAACTTTCTTTAAACTCCCATCTAGAATTTTGGTTTTGTAATGAAAAGTTTTCATTTTATAAATTTTCTATTAGATTTCCTTCAAGATACCCCTTAATTAATTATTTTGTCAAAAATTAAGAGATTATGTGCTTTACATTCCTATAACTCAATTATCTTCATATTTTACTAGGATAATCTCAAAACATCCGTGTAATGGAAATTTGGATGAAATTGATGAACGCTAGTAAAGTTGGTGAAAAAATCAAGTTTGTTTATGTCAATGGAGAAGTTAGTGAACTTAATTTCATCTTCTTTATTAAAATCTTCCACTACTAGAAAGTGGTGCTTTTGCAACGGAAAATTTGCGACATATGGCATTTGTCGCAATTTCTAATTGATTTGTGACTGAGTTGCAACGAAATTTCTCAGAGTTATAATATTTTTTTTACGACTAGATCACCAATAATACAATGGCTAAAATTTGCGACAGATAATTGAGTTCGTTGCAAGTTTGTCGCAATACTTTGGCGCCACTTGTTAAATTTTGGCACCAAAATTAGCGACACTAAAATTTGACACGATTTCTTTATAAATTTTACATATATATAACTTGCAACACCAAAATCGATCGCAAAAAATGTTACATATTTTTTTTTATCCACAAACGTATTTCCTTCAAAAACAAGATTTAATTTATATTAACTTAATTGAGCATAATATTGAAAAGTTAAATAAAAAAACTATTAATATGTAATTTTTATTTACTTAAACGAGTCATATATCAAAATTCTTTATATCAATTATGATTTACATTACTACTTATTACATATGAGTAATTAAAATATATCTAAAGAATAAATTTTCAGAAATCATTAGAAAATAATATATATATATATATATATATATATATATATATATATATATATATATATATATATATATAATTACATGAAAGGTAACAAATTCATATATCCCTTATAATGAAAACTGATATTGTATGAACTTTGTGATTCAGTCATATCAATCCAACTGGTTTCTCGAACTATTTTTTTTTTATCTATTATTAAATGAACCAAATAATATCTTATGATCTTAATTTGGAATAAATTTTACCAAATCTAATGATTAAATAGACCATCATTTTATATTTGATTACAATAATTTAAAGCCATCATTTTATTTAAAAAAATAAATTGAGTATATCAGTCATAAATTTGCTTTTATGACATAACATCTGATTAATAAAAGTTACCCATGAAATTAACTTGCAATATACAACATATGTGCAGTTTTCTAATAATAACAAAAGCAGAAGTAAAGGTTGCAAACCTCAATGGAAACTTGCTCTTTTTGTCTATAAATTGCAAGACTCATTCAAAAAATTTCATTGTAATTAAAATGATAAATACAATATTAATGGGTGATGAAAATATAAGAGCTCGGTGGTGTGCCGCCAGAGGACGAGTCGGAGACAACCAGTCGAAAACTCATGAGGTTTCTTATCCGAAGACTCGACTTCGATGGACACCCGAACTTCATGATCAATTTGTTAGGGCTATCAATGAGCTTGGTGGACCATATAGGTTTCTAAAAGCACAACATGGAGATCAAACACATCTATGAATGTAAATTTCTTCAGAATCTATTTCATAACTTGTTAATTACAATGCCATATTCATGAATGAGGAAACAACATATTAATGCTGCTCTTTTCTGGTCATGACACATCTAGTCAGAGGGGTGGATCAAGGATGGAAAGGTTAAGGGGGCCTAACTATATCGCTGATTTTTCTGGACGATAAAATATTTAATGCCTACAAATATTAAATTAAAATTAAAATTATAAAAATTATATTGGGGCTTAAATATTTTAACATTCCTTTTGTATTTTTGATGCATTAACTATTGTTGATTTTCTCACAACAGACTGAGAAAAAAAAATTAGCTAGTATATATAATGTGTTCAAAAGGTTAACTTCTTTGAGTAATATGTTTAATCATAATAAATTGTAGCACATGTGCAGATAATTATGAGAAAAGTGATATTACCATTTAAATTATTGTTCTAAAGTAATAGACGCAACAATAAATACAATTATAAACAAACATTTAAATGAGAAAAGTGATTAAACCCTTGGGGAAAAAAAACAAGGGATAACGATGGCACAAAGTATATTAATTAAATTCTCATGTGAGCATGAACTATATGATACCATTCACTTTTCAATTTATTACCTAATAAAATTAATAAATGAAATATATACATAGTAGAGAAGAAAAATATTGGACCGCCCATGCTTCTAGTGTCTTGATAACAATATTGTGTTATGTAAAACTTTCTTTAAACTCCCATCTAGAATTTTGGTTTTGTAATGAAAAGTTTTCATTTTATAAATTTTCTATTAGATTTCCTTCAAGATACCCCTTAATTAATTATTTTGTCAAAAATTAAGAGATTATGTGCTTTACATTCCTATAACTCAATTATCTTCATATTTTACTAGGATAATCTCAAAACATCCGTGTAATGGAAATTTGGATGAAATTGATGAACGCTAGTAAAGTTGGTGAAAAAATCAAGTTTGTTTATGTCAATGGAGAAGTTAGTGAACTTAATTTCATCTTCTTTATTCAAATCTTCCACTACTAGAAAGTGGTGCTTTTGCAACGGAAAATTTGCGACATATGGCATTTGTCGCAATTTCTAATTGATTTGTGACTGAGTTGCAACGAAATTTCTCAGAGTTATAATATTTTTTTTACGACTAGATCTCCAATAATACAATGGCTAAAATTTGCGACAGATAATTGAGTTCGTTGCAAGTTTGTCGCAATACTTTGGCGCCACTTGTTAAATTTTGGCACCAAAATTAGCGACACTAAAATTTGACACGATTTCTTTATAAATTTTACATATATATAACTTGCAACACCAAAATCGATCGCAAAAAATGTTACATATTTTTTTTATCCACAAACGTATTTCCTTCAAAAACAAGATTTAATTTATATTAACTTAATAGAACATAATATTGAAAAGTTAAATAAAAAACTATTAATATGTAATTTTTATTTATTTAAACGAGTCATATATCAAAATTCTTTATATCAATTATGATTTACTTTACTACTTATTACATATGAGTAATTATAATATATCTAAAGAAAAAATTTTCAGAAATCATTAGAAAATAATATATATATATATATATAATTACATGCAAGTTAACAAATTCATATATCCCTTATAATGAAAACTGATATTGTATGAACTTGTGATTTAGTCATATCAATCCAACTGGTTTCTCGAACTATTTTTTTTATCTATTATTGAATGAACCAAATAATATCTTATGATCTTAATTTGGAATAAATTTTACCAAATCTAATGACTAAATAGACCATCAGTTTATTTTTGATTATAATAATTTAAAGCCATCTTTTTACTTAAAAAAATAAATTGAGTATATCAGTCATAAATTTGCTTTTACGACATAACATCTGATTAATAAAAGTTACCCATGAAATTAACTTGCAATATACAACAAATGTGCAGTTTTCTAATAATAACAAAAGCAGAAGTAAAGGTTGCAAACCTCAATGGAAACTTGCTCTTTTTGTCTATGAATTGCAAGACTCATTCAAAAAATTTCATTGTAATTAAAATGATAAATACAATAATAATGGGTGATGAAAATATAAGAGCTAGGTGGTGTGCCGCCAGAGGACGTGTCGGAGATAACCAGTCGAAAAGTCATGAGGTTTCTTATCCGAAGATTGGACTTCGATGGACACCTGAACTTCATGATCAATTTGTTAGGGCTGTCAATGAGCTTGGTGGACCATATAGGTTTCTAAAAGCATAACATGGAGACCAAACACATCTATGACTGTAAATTTCTTCAGAATCTATTTCATAACTTGTTAATTACAATGCCATATTCATGAATGAGGAAACAACATATTAATGCTGCTCTTTTCTGGTCATGAGACATCTAGTCAGAGGGGTGGATCCATGACGGAAAGGTTAAGGGGGGCAAACTATATTTCTTATTTTTCAGAACGATAAAATATTTAATGCCTACAAATATTAAATTAAAATTTAAATTATAAAAATTATATTGAGGCTTAAATATTTTAACATTCCTTTTGTATTTTTGATGCATTAACTATAGTTGATTTTCTCACAACAGACTGAGAAAAAAAAATTAGCTGGTATATATAATGTGTTCAAAAGGTTAACTTCTTTGAGTAATATGTTTAATCATAATAAATTGTAGCACATGTGCAGATAATTATGAGAAAAGTGATATTACCATTTAAATTATTGTTCTAAAGTAATAGACGCAACAATAAATACAATTATAAACAAACATTTAAACGAGAAAAGTGATTAAACCCTTGGGAAAAAAAAAAACAAGGGATAACGATGGCACAAAGTATATTAATTAAATTCTCATGTGAGCATGAACTATATGATACCATTCACTTTTCAAATTATTACCTAATAAAAATAATAAATGAAATATATACATAGTAGAGAAGAAAAATATTGGACCGCCCATGCTTCTAGTGTCTTGATAACAATATTGTGTTATGTAAAACTTTCTTTAAACTCCCATCTAGAATTTTTGTTTTGTAAAATTCTCATCAAAAGTTTTCATTTTATAAATTTTCTATTAGATTTCCTTCAAGATACCCCTTAATTAATTATTTTGTCAATAATTAAGAAAGTATGTGCTTTACATTCCTATAACTCAATTATCTTCATATTTTACTAAGATAATCTCAAAACCTCCGTGTAATGAAAATTCGGATGAAATTGAAGAACGCTAGTAAAGTTGGTGAAAAAATCAAGTTTGTTTATGTCAATGGAGAAGTTAGTGAACTTAATTTCATCTTCTTTATTCAAATCTTCCACTACTAGAAAGTGGGGCTTTTGCAACGGAAAATTTGCGACATAAGGCATTTGTCGCAATTTCTAATTGATTTGTGACGGAGTTGCAACAAAATTTTTCAGAGTTACAATATTTTTTTTACGACTAGATCTCCAATAATACAATGGCTAAAATTTGCGACAGATAATTGAGTTCGTTGCAAGTTTGTCGCAATACTTTGGCGCCACTTGTTAAATTTTTGCACCAAAATTAGCGACACTAAAATTTGACACGATTTCTTTATAAATTTTACATATATATAAATTGCAACACCAAAATCGATCGCAAAAAATGTTACATATTTTTTTTATCCACAAACGTATTTCCTTCAAAAACAAGATTTAATTTATATTAACTTAATAGAACATAATATTGAAAAGTTAAATAAAAAACTATTAATATGTAATTTTTATTTACTTAAACGAGTCATATATCAAAATTCTTTATATCAATTATGATTTACTTTACTACTTATTACATATGAGTAATTATAATATATCTAAAGAAAAAATTTTCAGAAATCATTAGAAAATAATATATATATATATATATATATATATATATATATATATATATATATATATATATAATTACATGCAAGTTAACAAATTCATATATCCCTTATAATGAAAACTGATATTGTATGAACTTGTGATTTAGTCATATCAATCCAACTGGTTTCTCGAACTACTTTTTTTATCTATTATTGAATGAACCAAATAATATCTTATGATCTTAATTTGAAATAAATTTTACCAAATCTAATGACTAAATAGACCATCAGTTTATTTTTTATTATAATAATTTAAAGCCATCTTTTTACTTAAAAAAATAAATTGAGTATATCAGTCATAAATTTGCTTTTACGACATAACATCTGATTAATAAAAGTTACCCATGAAATTAACTTGCAATATACAACAAATGTGCAGTTTTCTAATAATAACAAAAGCAGAAGTAAAGGTTGCAAACCTCAATGGAAACTTGCTCTTTTTGTCTATGAATTGCAAGACTCATTCAAAAAATTTCATTGTAATTAAAATGATAAATACAATAATAATGGGTGATGAAAATATAAGAGCTAGATGGTGTGCCGCCAGAGGACGTGTCGGAGATAACCAGTCGAAAAGTCATGAGGTTTCTTATCCGAAGATTGGACTTCGATGGACACCTGAACTTCATGATCAATTTGTTAGGGTTGTCAATGAGCTTGGTGGACCATATAGGTTTCTAAAAGCATAACATGGAGACCAAACACATCTATGACTGTAAATTTCTTCAGAATCTATTTCATAACTTGTTAATTACAATGCCATATTCATGTATGAGGAAACAACATATTAATGCTGCTCTTTTCTGGTCATGACACATCTAGTTAGAGGGGTGGATCCATGACGGAAAGGTTGAGGGGGCCAAACATATTGCTGATTTTTCAGAACGATAAAATATTTAATGCCTACAAATATTAAATTAAAATTAAAATTATAAAAATTATATTGAGGCTTAAATATTTTAAAACTCCTTTTGTATTTTTTGATGCATTAACTATAGTTGATTTTCTCACAACAGACTGAGAAAAAAAAATTAGCTAGTATATATAATGTGTTCAAAAGGTTAACTTCTTTGAGTAATACGTTTAATCATAATAAATTGTAGCACATGTACAGATTATTATGAGAAAAGTGATATTACCATTTAAATTATTGTTCTAAAGAAATAGACGCAACAATAAATACAATTATAAACATACATTTAAAAGAGACAAGTGATTAAACCCTTGGGGAAAAAAAACAAGGGATAACGATGGCACAAAGTATATTAATTAAATTCTCACGTTAGCATGAACTATATGATACCATTCAATTTTCAAATTATTAACTAATAAAATTAATAAATGAAATATATACATAGTAGAGAAGAAAAATATTGGACCGCCCACGCTTCTAGTGTCTTGATAACAATATTGTGTTATGTAAAACTTTCTTTAAACTCCCATCTAGAATTTTAGTTTTGTAAAATTCTCATCAAAAGTTTTCATTTTATAAATTTTCTATTAGATTTCCTTCAAGATACCCCTTAATTAATTTTTTTGTCAAAAATTAAGAGAGTATGTGCTTTACATTCCTATAACTCGCTTATCCTCATATTTTAATAAGATAATCGCAAAACCTCCATGTAATGGAAATTCGGATGAAATTGATGAACACTAGTGAAGTTTGTGAAAAAATCAAGTTTGTTTATGTCAATGGAGAAGTTAGTGAACTTAATTTCATCTTCTTTATTCAAATCTTCCACTACTAGAAAGTGGGGCCTTTGCAATGGAAAATTTGCGACATATGGAATTTGTCGCAATTTCTATTTGATTTGTGACGGAGTTGCAAATAAATTTCTCCGAGTTACAATATTTTTTTTACGACTAGATGTCCAATAATACAATGGTTAAAATTGCGACAGATAATTGAGTTCGTTGCAAGTTTGTCGCTATACTTTGGCGCCACTTGTTAAATTTTTGCACCAAAATTAGCGACACTAAAATTTGACAAGATTTCTTTATAAATTTTACATATATATAACTTGCAACACCAAAATCGATCGCAAAAAATGTTACATATTTTTTTTTATCCAAAACGTATTTCCTTCAAATACAAGATTTAATTTATATTAACTTAATTGAGCAGAATATTGAAAAGTTAAATAAAAAACCATTAATATGTAATTTTTATTTACTTAAACGAGTCATATATCAAAATTCTTTATATCAATTATGATTTACTTTACTACTTATTACATATGAGTAATTAAAATATATCTAAAGAAAAAAATTCAGAAATCATTAGAAAATAATATATATATGATCTTAATTTGGAATAAATTTTACCAAATCTAATGACTAAATAGACCATCATTTTATATTTGATTATAATAATTTAAAGCCATAATTTTACTTAAAAAAATAAATTGAGTATATCAGTCATAAATTTGCTTTTACGACATAACATCTGATTAATAAAAGTTACCCATGAAATTAACTTGCAATATACAAAATATGTGCAAACAAAAGCAGAAGTAACGGTTGCAAACCTCAATGGAAACTTGCTCTTTTTGTCTATGAATTGCAAGACTCATTCAAAAATTTTCATTGTAATTAAAATGATAAATACAATAATAATGGGTGATGAAAATATAAGAGCTCGGTGGTGTGCCGCCAGAGGACGTGTCGGAGATAACCAGTCGAAAACTCATGAGGTTTCTTATCCGAAGACTGGACTTCGATGGACACCCGAACTTCATGATCATTTTGTTAGGGTTGTCAATGAGCTTGGTGGACCATATAGGTTTCTGAAAGCATAACATGGAGACCAAACACATCTATGACTGTAAATTTCTTCAGAATCTATTTCATAACTTGTTAATTACAATGCCATATTCATGAATGAGGAAACAACATATTAATGCTGCTCTTTTCTGGTCATGACACATCTAGTCAGAGGGGTGGCTCCATGACGGAAAGGTTAAGGGGGCCAAACTATATTGCTGATTTTTCAGAACGATAAAATATTTAATGCCTACAAATATTAAATTAAAATTTAAATTATAAAAATTATATTGAGGCTTAAATATTTTAACATTCCTTTTGTATTTTTGATGCATTAACTATAGTTGATTTTCTCACAACAGACGAGAAAAAAAAATTAGCTAGTATATATAATGTGTTCAAAAGGTTAACTTCTTTGAGTAATATGTTTAATCATAATAAATTGTAGCACATGTGCAGATAATTATGAGAAAAGTGATATTACCATTTAAATTATTGTTCTAAAGTAATAGACGCAACAATAAATACAATTATAAACAAACATTTAAACGAGACAAGTGATTAAAGCATTGGTAAAAAAAAAAACAAGGGATAACGATGGCACAAAGTATATTAATTAAATTCTCATGTGAGCATGAACTATATGATACCATTCACTTTTCAAATTATTACCTAATAAAATTAATAAATGAAATATATACATAGTAGAGAAGAAAAATATTGGACCGCCCATGCTTCTAGTGTCTTGATAACAATATTGTGTTATGTAAAACTTTCTTTAAACTCCCATCTAGAATTTTGGTTTTGTAAAATTCTCATCAAAAGTTTTCATTTTATAAATTTTCTATTAGATTTCCTTCAAGATACCCCTTAATTAATTATTTTGTCAACAAATAAGAAAGTATGTGCTTTACATTCCTATAACTCAATTATCTTCATATTTTACTAAGATAATCTCAAAACCTCCGTGTAATGAAAATTCGGATGAAATTGATGAACGCTAGTAAAGTTGGTGAAAAAATCAATTTTGTTTATGTCAATGGAGAAGTTAGTGAACTTAATTTCATCTTCTTTATTCAAATCTTCCACTACTAGAAAGTGGGGCTTTAGCAACGGAAAATTTGCGACATAAGGCATTTGTCGCAATTTCTAATTGATTTGTGACGGAGTTGCAACGAAATTTCTCAGAGTTACAATATTTTTTTTACGACTAGATCTCCAATAATACAATGGCTAAAATTTGCGACAGATAATTGAGTTCATTGCAAGTTTGTCGCAATACTTTGGCGCCACTTGTTAAAATTTTGCACCAAAATTAGCAACACTAAAATTTGACACGATTTCTTTATAAATTTTACATATATATAACTTGCAACACCAAAATCGATCGCAAAAAATGTTACATATTTTTTTTATCCACAAACGTATTTCCTTCAAAAACAAGATTTAATTTATATTAACTTAATAGAGCATAATATTGAAAAGTTCAATAAAAAACTAATAATATGTAATTTTTATTTACTTAAACGAGTCATATATCAAAATTCTTTATATATGAATTAGGATTTACTTTACTACTTGTTACATATGAGTAATTATAATATATCTAAAGAAAAAATTTTCAGAAATCACTAGAAAATAAATTGAGTATATCAGTCATAAATTTGCTTTTACGACATAACATCTGATTAATAAAAGTTACCCATGAAATTAACTTGCAATATACAACAAATGTGCAGTTTTCTAATAATAACAAAAGCAAAAGTAAAGGTTGCAAACCTCAATGGAAACTTGCTCTTTTTGTCTATGAATTGCAAGACTCATTCAAAAATTTTCATTGTAATTAAAATGATAAATACAATAATAATGGGTGATGAAAATATAAGAGCTCGGTGGTGTGCCGCCAGAGGACGTGTCGGAGATAACCAGTCGAAAAGTCATGAGGTTTCTTATCCGAAGATTGGACTTCGATGGACACCTGAACTTCATGATCAATTTGTTAGGGTTGTCAATGAGCTTGGTGGACCATATAGGTTTCTAAAAGCATAACATGGAGACCAAACACATCTATGACTGTAAATTTCTTCAGAATCTATTTCATAACTTGTTAATTACAATGCCATATTCATGAATGAGGAAACAACATATTAATGCTGCTCTTTTCTGGTCATGACACATCTAGTTAGAGGGGTGGATCCATGACGGAAAGGTTGAGGGGGCCAAACATATTGCTGATTTTTCAGAACGATAAAATATTTAATGCCTACAAATATTAAATTAAAATTAAAATTATAAAAATTATATTGAGGCTTAAATATTTTAAAACTCCTTTTGTATTTTTTGATGCATTAACTATAGTTGATTTTCTCACAACAGACTGAGAAAAAAAAATTAGCTAGTATATATAATGTGTTCAAAAGGTTAACTTCTTTGAGTAATACGTTTAATCATAATAAATTGTAGCACATGTACAGATTATTATGAGAAAAGTGATATTACCATTTAAATTATTGTTCTAAAGAAATAGACGCAACAATAAATACAATTATAAACATACATTTAAAAGAGACAAGTGATTAAACCCTTGGGGAAAAAAAACAAGGGATAACGATGGCACAAAGTATATTAATTAAATTCTCACGTTAGCATGAACTATATGATACCATTCAATTTTCAAATTATTAACTAATAAAATTAATAAATGAAATATATACATAGTAGAGAAGAAAAATATTGGACCGCCCACGCTTCTAGTGTCTTGATAACAATATTGTGTTATGTAAAACTTTCTTTAAACTCCCATCTAGAATTTTGGTTTTGTAAAATTCTCATCAAAAGTTTTCATTTTATAAATTTTCTATTAGATTTCCTTCAAGATACCCCTTAATTAATTATTTTGTCAAAAATTAAGAGAGTATGTGCTTTACATTCCTATAACTCGCTTATCCTCATATTTTAATAAGATAATCGCAAAACCTCCTTGTAATGGAAATTCGGATGAAATTGATGAACACTAGTGAAGTTTGTGAAAAAATCAAGTTTGTTTATGTCAATGGAGAAGTTAGTGAACTTAATTTCATCTTCTTTATTCAAATCTTCCACTACTAGAAAGTGGGGCCTTTGCAATGGAAAATTTGCGACATATGGAATTTGTCGCAATTTCTAATTGATTTGTGACGGAGTTGCAAATAAATTTCTCCGAGTTACAATATTTTTTTTACGACTAGATGTCCAATAATACAATGGTTAAAATTTGCGACATATAATTGAGTTCGTTGCAAGTTTGTCGCTATACTTTGGCGCCACTTGTTAAATTTTTGCACCAAAATTAGCGACACTAAAATTTGACAAGATTTCTTTATAAATTTTACATATATATAACTTGCAACACCAAAATCGATCGCAAAAAATGTTACATATTTTTTTTTATCCAAAACGTATTTCCTTCAAATACAAGATTTAATTTATATTAACTTAATTGAGCAGAATATTGAAAAGTTAAATAAAAAACCATTAATATGTAATTTTTATTTACTTAAACGAGTCATATATCAAAATTCTTTATATCAATTATGATTTACTTTACTACTTATTACATATGAGTAATTAAAATATATCTAAAGAAAAAAATTCAGAAATCATTAGAAAATAATATATATATGATCTTAATTTGGAATAAATTTTACCAAATCTAATGACTAAATAGACCATCATTTTATATTTGATTATAATAATTTAAAGCCATAATTTTACTTAAAAAAATAAATTGAGTATATCAGTCATAAATTTGCTTTTACGACATAACATCTGATTAATAAAAGTTACCCATGAAATTAACTTGCAATATACAAAATATGTGCAAACAAAAGCAGAAGTAACGGTTGCAAACCTCAATGGAAACTTGCTCTTTTTGTCTATGAATTGCAAGACTCATTCAAAAATTTTCATTGTAATTAAAATGATAAATACAATAATAATGGGTGATGAAAATATAAGAGCTCGGTGGTGTGCCGCCAGAGGACGTGTCGGAGATAACCAGTCGAAAACTCATGAGGTTTCTTATCCGAAGACTGGACTTCGATGGACACCCGAACTTCATGATCATTTTGTTAGGGCTGTCAATGAGCTTGGTGGACCATATAGGTTTCTGAAAGCATAACATGGAGACCAAACACATCTATGACTGTAAATTTCTTCAGAATCTATTTCATAACTTGTTAATTACAATGCCATATTCATGAATGAGGAAACAACATATTAATGCTGCTCTTTTCTGGTCATGACACATCTAGTCAGAGGGGTGGCTCCATGACGGAAAGGTTAAGGGGGCCAAACTATATTGCTGATTTTTCAGAACGATAAAATATTTAATGCCTACAAATATTAAATTAAAATTTAAATTATAAAAATTATATTGAGGCTTAAATATTTTAACATTCCTTTTGTATTTTTGATGCATTAACTATAGTTGATTTTCTCACAACAGACGAGAAAAAAAAATTAGCTAGTATATATAATGTGTTCAAAAGGTTAACTTCTTTGAGTAATATGTTTAATCATAATAAATTGTAGCACATGTGCAGATAATTATGAGAAAAGTGATATTACCATTTAAATTATTGTTCTAAAGTAATAGACGCAACAATAAATACAATTATAAACAAACATTTAAACGAGACAAGTGATTAAAGCATTGGTAAAAAAAAAAAACAAGGGATAACGATGGCACAAAGTATATTAATTAAATTCTCATGTGAGCATGAACTATATGATACCATTCACTTTTCAAATTATTACCTAATAAAATTAATAAATGAAATATATACATAGTAGAGAAGAAAAATATTGGACCGCCCATGCTTCTAGTGTCTTGATAACAATATTGTGTTATGTAAAACTTTCTTTAAACTCCCATCTAGAATTTTGGTTTTGTAAAATTCTCATCAAAAGTTTTCATTTTATAAATTTTCTATTAGATTTCCTTCAAGATACCCCTTAATTAAATATTTTGTCAACAATTAAGAAAGTATGTGCTTTACATTCCTATAACTCAATTATCTTCATATTTTACTAAGATAATCTCAAAACCTCCGTGTAATGAAAATTCGGATGAAATTGATGAACGCTAGTAAAGTTGGTGAAAAAATCAATTTTGTTTATGTCAATGGAGAAGTTAGTGAACTTAATTTCATCTTCTTTATTCAAATCTTCCACTACTAGAAAGTGGGGCTTTAGCAACGGAAAATTTGCGACATAAGGCATTTGTCGCAATTTCTAATTGATTTGTGACGGAGTTGCAACGAAATTTCTCAGAGTTACAATATTTTTTTTACGACTAGATCTCCAATAATACAATGGCTAAAATTTGCGACAGATAATTGAGTTCATTGCAAGTTTGTCGCAATACTTTGGCGCCACTTGTTAAAATTTTGCACCAAAATTAGCAACACTAAAATTTGACACGATTTCTTTATAAATTTTACATATATATAACTTGCAACACCAAAATCGATCGCAAAAAATGTTACATATTTTTTTTATCCACAAACGTATTTCCTTCAAAAACAAGATTTAATTTATATTAACTTAATAGAGCATAATATTGAAAAGTTCAATAAAAAACTAATAATATGTAATTTTTATTTACTTAAACGAGTCATATATCAAAATTCTTTATATATGAATTATGATTTACTTTACTACTTGTTACATATGAGTAATTATAATATATCTAAAGAAAAAATTTTCAGAAATCACTAGAAAATAATATATATATAATTACATGCAAGGTAACAAATTCATATATCCCTTATAATGAAAACTGATATTGTATGAACTTGTGATTTAGTCATATCAATCCAACTGGTTTCTTGAACTATTTTTTTTTATCTATTATTGAATGAACCAAATAATATCTTGTGATCTTAATTTGGAATACATTTTACAAAATCTAATGACTAAATAGACCATCAGTTTATATTTGATTATAATAATTTAAAGCCATCTTTTTACGTAAAAAAATAAATTGAGTATATCAGTCATAAATTTGCTTTTACGACATAACATCTGATTAATAAAAGTTACCCATGAAATTAACTTGCAATATACAACAAATGTGCAGTTTTCTAATAATAACAAAAGCAGAAGTAAAGGTTGCAAACCTCAATGGAAACTTGCTCTTTTTGTCTATGAATTGCAAGACTCATTAAAAAATTTTCATTGTAATTAAAATGATAAATACAATAATAATGGGTGATGAAAATATAAGAGCTCGGTGGTGTGCCACCAGAGGACGTGTCGGAGATAACCAGTCGAAAACTCATGAGGTTTCTTATCCGAAGATTGGACTTCGATGGACACCCGAACTTGATGATCAATTTGTTAGGGCTGTCAATGAGCTTGGTGGACCATATAGGTTTCTAAAAGCATAACATGGAGACCAAACAGATCTATGACTGTAAATTTCTTCAGAATCTATTTCATAACTTGTTAATTACAATGTCATATTCATGAATGAGGAAACAACATATTAATGCTGCTCTTTTCTGGTCATGACACATCTAGTCAGAGGGGTGGATCCATGACGGAAAGGTTAAGGGGGCCAAACTATATTGCTGATTTTTCAGAACGATAAAATATTTAATGCCTACAAATATTAAATTAAAATTTAAATTATTAAAATTATATTGAGGATTAAATATTTTAACATTCCTTTTGTATTTTTGATGCATTAACTATAGCTGATTTTCTCACAACAGACTGAGAAAAAAAAATTAGCTATTATATATAATGTGTTCAAAAGGTTAACTTCTTTGAGTAATATGTTTAATCATAATAAATTGTAGCACATGTGCAGATAATTATGAGAAAAGTGATATTACCATTTAAATTATTATTCTAAAGTAATAGACGCAACAATAAATACAATTATAAACAAACATTTAAACGAGACAAGTGATTAAAGCATTGGTAAAAAAAAACAAGGGATAACGATGGCACAAAGTATATTAATTAAATTCTCATGTGAGCATGAACTATATGATACCATTCACTTTTCAAATTATTACCTAATAAAATTAATAAATGAAATATATACATATTAGAGAAGAAAAATATTGGACAGCCCATGCTTCTAGTGTCTTGATAACAATATTGTGTTATGTAAAACTTTCTTTAAACTCTCATCTAGAATTTTGATTTTGTAAAATTCTCATCAAAAGTTTTCGTTTTATAAATTTTCTATTAGATTTCCTTCAAGATACCCCTTAATTAATTATTTTGTCAAAAATTAAGAGAGTATGTGTTTTACATTCCTATAACTCGATTATCTTCATATTTTAATAAGATAATTTCAAAACCTCCGTGTAATGGAAATTCGGATGAAATTGATGAACGCTAGTGAACTTGGTGAAAAAATCAAGTTTGTTTATGTCAATGGAGAAGTTAGTGAACTTAATTTCATCTTCTTTATTCAAATCTTCCACTACTAGAAAGTGGGGCTTTTGCAATGGAAAATTTGCGACATTTGGCATTTGTCGCAATTTCTAATTGATTTGTGACGGAGTTGCAACAAAATTTCTCCGAGTTACAATATTTTTTTTACGACTAGATCTCCAATAATACAATGGCTAAAATTTGCGACAGATAATTGAGTTCGTTGCATGTTTGTCGCAATACATTGGCGCCACTTGTTAAATTTTTGCACCAAAATTAGCGACACTAAAATTTGACGATTACTTTATAAATTTTACATATATATAACTTGCAACACCAAAATCGATCGCAAAACATTTTACATATTTTTTTTTATCCACAAACGTATTTCCTTCAAATACAAGATTTAATTTATATTAACTTAATTGAGCATAATATTGAAAAGTTAAATAAGAAACTATTAATATGTAATTTTTATTTACTTAAACGAGTCATATATCAAAATTCTTTATATCAATTATGATTTACTTTACTACTTATTACATATGAGTAATTAAAATATATCTAAAGAATAAATTTTCAGAAATCATTAGAAAATAATATATATATATATATAATTACATGCAAGGTAACAAATTCATATATCCCATATAATGAAAACTGATATTGTATGAACTTGTGATTCAGTCATATCAATCCAACTGGTTTCTCGAACTATTTTTTTTTTATCTATTAACCAAATAATATCTTATGATCTTAATTTGGAATACATTTTACCAAATCTAATGACTAAATAGATCATCATTTTATATTTAATTACAATAATTTAAAGCCATCATTTTACTTAAAAAAATAAATTGAGTATATCAGTCATAAATTTTCTTTTATGACATAACATCTGATTATAAAAGTTACCCATGAAATTAACTTGCAATATACAACATATGTGCAGTTTTCTAATAATAATAAAAGCAGAAGTAAAGGTTGCAAACCTCAATGGAAACTTGCTCTTTTTGTCTATGAATTGCAAAACTCATTCAAAAAAATTCATTGTAATTAAAATGATAAATACAATAATAATGGGTGATGAAAATATAAGAGCTCGGTGGTGTGCCGCCAGAGGGCGAGTCGGAGATAACCAGTCGAAAACTCATGAGGTTTCTTATCCGAAGTCTGGACTTCGATGGACAACCGAACTTCATGATCAATTTGTTAGGGCTGTCAATGAGCTTGGTGGACCATATAGGTTTCTAAAAGCATAACATGGAGACCAAACACATCTATGACTGTAAATTTCTTCAGAATCTATTTCATAACTTGTTAATTACAATGCCATATTCATGAATGAGGAAACAACATATTAGTGCTGCTCTTTTCTGGTCATGACACATCTAGTCAGAGGTAGGGGTGAGCCCGGTCCGGTTTACCAGCCGGACCGAACCGGAACCGATTTTTCGGTCCGGACTGTTTACCGAACCTAATTTTCGGTCCGGTAAACGGTTCTCACCCCAAAACCGATCCAGCATAACTATCGGTTTTCGGTAAAACCGGTCGGTTTCCCGAACCGGACCGATTTACCTTAATTGATTCCCACCCCATGTTCTCTCTCTCATTAAAAAAGAAATGAACCGATTATTAATTTTCCCCAAAACAAAAAACCCTAACTTGCACACCTAAGCCGCCGCCACCATAGCCTCAAGAACCACCGTCTGCCACCACTACTCGCACACCCACCGCAGCTACCACCGTCGCCAGCAACCGGAACCACAGCTGCTCCGTCGGAATCGCGTGCTCGCCCTACAGCCCTACCCCTACCTTTTCCCTAATTATCCGTTTGCTTGTGGGTAAAATTGTGAATGAAAAATGAAAAGGTTATGTGTTGTTAGTATTAATAAATCTATGAAGTTCTTTCTACCTCTGCATTTTCTTTTTAGAAGTAATAAATTGTAAAAAAAAAAATGGTGGCGGACGGATCTTGGAGTATTAGCAGTATTCCTGAAGTATGAATTGTTACATTAATCTAATTAGCATATTAATTGCACTACTAAAGGGACCTAGAAAGTGCAAATTTGGCCCTGCTGCTAACAATTACTCCTACAAAGTACAAACCCTGCAGCTTAAAATTTTTTTTTTTTATAAAAATAAAGTTCAAATTGCAATTTGGTCCATATTTGGACCGAACCAAAACCGAACCGGAATTTTTGGTTTTTTACCGAACCGGACCGAATATTTCGGTCCGGTAAACGGTCCGGAGTTCTAAAAGGACCGAACCGATTATATACCAAAAATCGGTCCGGTTCGGTTCGATCCGGTCCAAATGCTCACCCCTAGTCAGAGGGGTGGATCCATGACGGAAAGGTTAAGGGGGCCAAACTATATTGCTGATTTTTCAGAACGATAAAATATTTAATGCCTACAAATATTAAATTAAAATTTAAATTTTAAAAATTATATTGAGGCTTAAATATTTTAACATTCCTTTTGTATTTTTGATGCATTAACTATAGTTGATTTTCTCACAACAGACTGAGAAAAAAAAAATTAGCTAGTATATATAATGTGTTCAAAAGGTTAACTTCTTTGAGTAATATGTTTAATCATAATAAATTGTAGCACATGTACATATAATTATGAGAAAAGTGATATTACCATTTAAATTATCGTTCTAAAGTAATAGACGCAACACTAAATACAATTATAAACATACATTTAAAAGAGACAAGTGATTAAACCCTTGGGAAAAAAAACAAGGGATAACGATGGCACAAAGTATATTAATTAAATTCTCATGTGAGCATGAACTATATGATACCATTCAATTTTCAAATTATTAACTATTAAAATTAATAAATGAAATATATACATAGTAGAGAAGAAAAATATTGGACCGCCAATGCTTCTAGTGTCTTGATAACAATATTGTGTTATGTAAAACTTTCATTAAACTCCCATCTAGAATTTTGGTTTTGTAAAATTCTCATCAAAAGTTTTCATTTTATAAATTTTCTATTAGATTTCCTTCAAGATACCCCTTAATTAATTATTTTGTCAAAAATTAAGAGAGTATGTGCTTTACATTCCTATAACTCGATTATCTTCATATTTTACTAAGATAATCTCAAAACCTCCGTGTAATGGAAATTCGGATGAAATTGATGAACGCTAGTGAAGTTGGTGAAAAAATCAAGTTTGTTTATGTCAATGGAGAAGTTAGTGAACTTAATTTCATCTTCTTTATTCAAATCTTCCAACTACTAGAAAGTGGGGCTTTTGCAACGGAAAATTTGCGACATATGGCATTTGTCGCAATTTCTAATTGATTTGTGATGGAGTTGCAACCAAATTTCTCAGAGTTACAATATTTTTTTTACGACTAGATCTCCAATAATACAATGGCTAAAATTTGCGACCGATAATTGAGTTCGTTGCAAGTTTGTCGCAATACTTTGGTGCCACTTGTTAAATTTTGGCACCAATATTAGCGACACTAAAATTTGATACGATTTCTTTATAAATTTTACATATATATAACTTGCAACACCAAAATCGATCGCAAAAAATGTTACATATTTTTTTTTTATCCACAAACGTATTTCCTTCAAAAACAAGATTTAATTTATATTAACTTAATTGAGCATAATATTGAAAAGTTAAATAAAAAACTATTATATGTAATTTTTATTTACTTAAACGAGTCATATATCAAAATTATTTATATCAATTATGATTTACTTTACTACTTATTACATATGAGTAATTAAAATATATCTAAAGAATAAATTTTCAGAAATCATTAGAAAATAATATATATACATATATATATATATATATATATATATATATATATATATATATATATATATATATATATATATATATAATTACATGCAAGGTAACAAATTCATAATAAATTGTAGCACATGTACAGATAATTATGAGAAAAGTTATTACCATTTAAATTATTGTTCTAAAGTAATAGATGCAACAATAAATACAATTATAAACATACATTTAAAAGAGACAAGTGATTAATCCCTTGGGAAAAAAAACAAGGGATAACGATGGCACAAAGTATATTAATTAAATTCTCATGTGAGCATGAACTATATGATACCATTCAATTTTCAAATTATTAACTAATAAAATTAATAAATGAAATATATTCATAGTAGAGAAGAAAAATATTGGACCGCCCATGCTTCTAGTGTCTTGATAACAATATGTGTTATGGAAAACTTTCTTTAAACTCCCATCTAGAATTTTGGTTTGGAAAATTTTCATCAAAAGTTTTCATTTTATAAATTTTCTATTATATTTCCTTCAAGATACCCCTTAATTAATTATTTTGTCAAAAATTAATAGAGTATGTGATTTACATTCCTATAACTCGATTATCTTCAAAAATTAATAAAAAACTATTATATGTAATTTTTATTTACTTAAACGAGTCATATATCAAAATTCTTTATATCAATTATGATTTACTTTACTACTTATTACATATGAGTAATTAAAATACATCTAAAGAATAAATTTTCAGAAATCATTAGAAAATAATATATATATATATATATATATATATATATATATATATATATATATATATATAATTAAATGCAAGGTAACAAATTCATATATCCCTTATAAAGAAAATTGATATTGTATGAACTTGTGATTTAGTCATATCAATCCAACTGGTTTCTCGAACTATTTTTTTTTATCTATTATTGAATGATCCAAATAATATCTTATGATCTTAATTTGGAATAAATTTTACCAAATCTAATGACTAAATAGACCATCATTTTATATTTGATTACAATAATTTAAAACCATCAGTTTACTTAAAAAAATAAATTGAGTATATCAGTCATAAATTTGCTTTTATGACAAAACATCTTATTAATAAAAGTTACCCATGAAATTAACTTGCAATATACAACATATGTGCAGTTTTCTAATAATAACAAAAGCAGAAATAAAGGTTGCAAACCTCAATGGAAACTTGATCTTTTTGTCTCTGAATTGCAAGACTCGTTCAAATTTTTTCATTGTAATTAAAATGATAAATACAATAATAATGGGTGATGAAAATATAAGAGCTCGGTGGTGTGCTGCCAGAGGACGAGTCGGAGATAGCCAGTCGAAAACTCATGAGGTTTCTTATCCAAAGACTCGACTTCGATGGACACCCGAACTTCAGGATCAATTTTGTTAGCGCGGTCAATGAGGTTGGTGGACCATATATGTTTCTAAAAGCACAAAATGGAGACCAAACACATCTATGACTGTAAATTTCTTCAGAATCTATTTCATAACTTGTTAATTACAATGCAATATTCATGAATGAGGAGCTCTTCTACGAAGGAAAAAAATATGTTGCATGCTCTTCCAAACATCTATTGTCCATAGCTCGTAACGCCACCTCGTAACTTATACATGTTCTGCAGATGGTAAGATTCATTTTCATGCGCCCGGAGAATTCCTAGGCCTTGCTGAGCTTTCGGATGTGGCTTTGCAAATACTAGACATCCGATCACCACCAAAGACGCTCCTATAATTGGATAATATATATGATTGCTACTCTCGTCTTGGTTGTGAAGGCGTGCACGATTGGAGCCACTGATCCAAATATCAAACATGATATGATGGATATGGTGACATAAAGTGCAAAACGATATCTTCGATCAAGGATATCGTCATATATACTAGTTAAGTTTGGATGACATTAAATGTTCACGGTAGTTATTATTCATTTATTTTCTTCAAATTGTGAGAAAAATCAGTCATAAATATTTTTATTAAGCGTTCTTGTTTTCATTTTCAGATGTTGATATTAACCTAATGTAGTGAGTATTTGTCCAACACTGCATGGAATATCTTATTGAAATGCAGATGTCAATTAGGGTGCACATGGTACGGTTTTGCGATATTTTTTACAAAATTTTTATCGTACCAATTAGTGCGGTTTTTAAAAACTCAATACCAAACTAGAGTTTTATGAACCATACCAAGAAACCCGATTTTGTGCGGTTCCGGTACGGTACAGTTTTGCAGTTTTTTAGAACAAACTTTTTTCGTGCAATTTTTCTTATATAATTGATTACATAGTTGACAATTATATAAAAATTAATAATTTAATATCTTACAAACTATTTTTTTTTCATTAAATAAAGCATCGGAAAGGAAAATGTTCACAAATTTGACGCTGTAGTTCGACCTAATTGAATAAAATTAATTGGTTAATTATTTGATCATTGTTTTTATTATGTGAAAAAACTTACTATTTTGTATATGTTGTCTAGAATTTTTGTATTTTAAGTTTCAACATATAAAATTAGAGCATATCTTTTTTTAATTGGACGCTAGCAATGTAGTAATTATAAACTATGGTGGACTATAATGTAAATTATAAATAATAAAGTATTCAATAATATTTGAAATATAAATTTATAAAATTTAGTTGTAAATATAAAAAAATGAATAGTTAATTCATATTTCTTATCAATTTCGGTACAGTACGGTTTTTTTACGGTATGAGAAGTCTAAAACCAAAAATATACCAAAATACTCGGTACAATTTTCATCCATACCAACACCTTCGATTTTGGGAAAGAAAACCTGACATTTGGTACATTTCGGTACGGTACGGGACGGTCCGGTACAGTTTTGAAAACCATGTGCACCCCTAATGTCAATGAATAATGGATTAGTTTAAGGTAATTAGTCCATTTTGTGTGATTAAAACTACTTCACTAATATATTGTCTTTTTATTGGCTTGATCAGATGAATGAAAGTGGAATATAAATGTGTTGTTAGATATAAGAATTGCCAGAAGAGAAAAAATTTAACAGTATATTTGTGTTTTCTCAACTAAGTCTTTGTTATGAAATTATTCAATAGATAATCTAAAAGAACAAGCTAAAACTATAATGTAGAGAGTAAATTAGAGAGAGCAATATATTTCATTATATTCATCTTGTTGTGTACAAAATATATTACAATATCCACTATATATAGATCTAAGAAAGCTATCAAATAAAAAGAGTTATGAGACTCTTCATTTGTCACATAAAGACAATTCATATCAAAGAATACAAGACCCTTCATGTGCTCTCTTAAATGCTATATTTAAGATGAGTGGTAAAATTTAGAGTGACCAATGTACATCCATATTATATATATTTTATAACAGTCTTTATTTGTACATAATTCAAAGACACATCTCCTGCTTATTATTATTTAATTACTCCTATATTGTAATTCTTAGTTGTTTTTGATGACTATTATTTAATTGATACTAGGTAAATTCATGTTTTGCAACAAATAATTCATAACATAGTTAATAATTCATTTATTATATTACACAATTAAAATTTAAAATTGGTTAGTCACGTTAAAAATATGTGCATTTTTCTAATTTATAAAGTAATAGCAATTAAATCTATTAATTTTTTTTCTCTATTTTTACCTAGAATATTATAATTCGGCTCCTAATGTCCTTAAAATGGTGGATTTTTTGCAAGTTAACTCCCTGTGATATGTCTAATGAGCAATGTACCTACTTGTGAAATAAAACTAGGCAATTTAACTCCCTGTTAAATGAAATAATGAGCAATTTATCTCCTTGTGATATAAAATGGGCAATTTACCTCCCTGTGAAATAAAATAATGAGCAATTTAACTCCCTATGATATAAATTAATAAGCAATTTAGAGAGAAGCAATGTGCTTTTTTAATAAAAACACAGGGAGGTATTTTGTTTTTTTTTTATTATCACAGGGAGTGAAATTGCCTGTTTAGAATATCACAGGGATTCATTTTGCCATTTTTTTTATCACAGGGAGTTAAATTACCTATTTAAAATAACACAGGGAGTTAATTTGCTATTCACTCTTAAAATGGTACATTCATGCTTTTCCTTTTTTCTCCTGCTCCCTCGCCCGATCCTGGACAAGAATCCAACCCTTTGTATTTGTATGTATATGACACCGAATTCATCCATTCAAAATGATTTCATGAATGTTGATTTATTTTATATGTATGTCCTTTGTTTTCATGTATATATCATTGGATTGATTCATAATGTTGGTCCCAAGTGGTCAGATGAGGTCTAGAGGGGGGGGGGGGGTGAATAGACCTCTGAAAATTTTTGAACTTAAAAACTTTTCAGTCTTCTGTCAGCAGACTAAGCTGATGAAGAACAGTAAGCAGACTAATCTGATCGTGAACGAATCTTGAACAGACGACTGACCACTCTTCTTACAATGACTTAGCTGTTTTTCAGCAAAACAGTTTTCCAAGAGTATACTTGCAGCGGATTGTTAAAAAGTGTTTTTCACAAGTAAACTAAGTTCTGAAAGATTTTATCCCCAGCTTAAAACTCCTTATAAAATCTTTTTGATTGATTCAAAGTGTTGAAAGTGCAAACTTTAAAAATGTGCAAGAAAACTTTAAATGCAAGATAACACAAAGAATTTTTATAGTGGTTATATGGATAGAAATCCTTTAGTCCACTCTTGCAGATCACACAGATTCTGGGTTATACTATAATCACAAAGATTACAATATTTCTCCACTTACACCTAAACAACTAATGAGAAGGCTGTAAGCTCACAATAGGAATTCACAAAGAAGACCTATCCTCTAAAGTAGAATCACTCACAAAGATGGATTCTCACTTCGCACAACACTCAGCTTTTTACAAAATCACTCAGATAATGTTTTTCTATTTTCTTCAACTTGGTTTCTGTCAACAGATGACTTCCACCAGACGAGTGAGCTGTTCGAGCTTTTGAGACTTAGAGAAATTCTGCTTCAAAATTTCGATCTCTGATTGTTGTTGTGTTCAGCTCGATTTGAAATTCAGCTCTATTTATACATGGAAATGAAATTATGACCGTTGAAGGCAAGTCACAAATCAAATCCATCCTTCAGCTCTTTTTGAAACGGCTCCCTGCAGCATTCCGTACTGTGTACAGTACCTTTCTGTCCATCGCATTTAATGCTGCATTTAATGCACTCTGCTGATCCGAGGATATCTTCAATCATTTGCCATTACTACCCTTCTCTTACAGCATTTATTACACCAAGTGCATTTATTACCGTTGGACTAATCTCTTGACCTCTTCTACTCTGCTGATCAAAACGACTCTGCTGATAGACACTCTGCTGATCAAATACTGAACTCATCTGATTTGACTCGGCTGATGATCTACCCTTCTGTTCGCTGATTCAGCAAGAGATCACTAGTCTTCTGAGCTTTGAACTTTGAACTCTTCTGATGTCTTCTTTTACTTGTTCAAAATTCTTCCAAGGGAACTAAGCTTTCCATACTTAGCTGATTATGATGTTTTGGAAATCATCAAAACCTTCCCTTAATTACTTGTCTTCTTTCATCTTCATCTTCATCCAACAATTTCCCCCTTTTTGATGATGACAAAACTCCAGCTAAGTACCTGTACCTAAACTAAAGTTTTGATCCTCAAAAATTTCTGAGATAGAAATGATATGTTGGAGTCAAACTTGCAATTTTATAGATATTGAACTGATTACATTTTACAAGTTGAAAGATGAGAAGTACAAAATACTTTAAAAGATTACAAGGATTTTTAATATAAAGAAAATCTAGCCAAGCTAGTCTTCTGTCTTCTTTTCTTCCTTGTCTTCTTTCTCAGATTCTTCTTCAGATAATTTAGAAGTCTCAGCTTCCAAATTTTCCATGAATCTTTTCTTCAGCAGCTCTAACTTCCTTTTCTTGGCATCTGGATCAAGCTGTTCCTCAGCTGAATCTTTGGCAGCAGCTAGTTCTTTGTCTGACTTGGCTTTTGCTTCAGATTCTTCCTCTTCAGCTTGGTCTTCTTCTTCTGTTATTCTCTTATCTGTTGGTCTGCTTGATTCTTCCATATTTTTAGCAGTCTCACCAGCAGATTCTTCTAACACTTCAGTTGCTTCATCTTGGTTGTCTTCTTCCTCTTCAACAGATCTTCTGACTCTTTCATAGGAAGTTCCAACTCTCATCTGTCCAAATATCCTTTCTTCCCCCTTTTTGTCATCATCAGCAGGGACAGGTGGATATTGTGGTGCAACTGGTGTAATTAGAAGAGAATCACATAGAAGTTTGATGTTCTCCTCCATTGCATTGATCTGAGCTTGCTGTTTAAGTTGATTGGCTTTGAATGCTTTCATCTCCTTGAGCAGATCTTCTCCTTGATCACCTAATTGGATTTGAGTTCCCAGAATCCAATTTGATGAAGCCTTGAATTCTTGCATCATGTTGCCCACGACTTCATCTTCTGCTTGGAGTGCCAATTCAACAGTTTGTTCAATCTGCTTCCAACCTTCAGTAGTGCTTTGTGTCCTTCTCCTAAGTACATCCATATCCTGACATATAGATTGTACATTTTGAGCAGTATCTTTCATTAAATCAGTAGGAACAGCAGCAGCAACCTTCTGAATAGGTTGATGAACAGCAGCTAACACTTCTGCTTTTAACTCTTCTTTCATCTCCTTCATGGATTTGGTAAACATTTGATGAATGGAGTCTAACAGATTTGTCTCTGTTGTAGCAGCAGGTGTTTCTTTGGTAAGTTGCTCTGTTGGTTGAATTGTCAGTGCAAGAGACTGATCTGCTGAGCTATCAGCAAGACTTGGAGTGCTTTCCTTCTCCTTAGCCTGATCATCTCCTTTATCAGCAACTTCTTTTTCCTTTAACTGATCTGCTGGAATTTCTTCTTCCTTCTTTGATTCATCAGCAGCATCAGACTTATCATCCTGCACTTTGTCTTGATCAGATGGGTCTGAAGTACCCTCAATTTGCTTTAGTTGATCAGATGACTTATCTTTCTCTCCATCAGCAGGTGATATTGTTTTCCTGACAGTTTCAACTGTCCTCATCAAACCTTCATTGTCCACTGCAGACCTGTTACAAATCCAAGTAAAGTTGTCAAGAGGAATAAAAGTAGTTGTTGGCTCCTCTGGCAGCTCTTCATAGGGTTTGATGTTTGGTCCATAGACAATGTACTTGATGTTAGGAAGTGGGACCAGTGAGCTTGGTTGTCCCCTTAGCTTCCTTGCTTTCTTGGCCCAAAGCTCCATTGCTTGAGCAATAGCCAACTTAATAGATCTTTCTTTGAGATCTACAGAGTCATCAAAATCCTCAGGAATGGATGCAAAGATCTTCTTGGCCTCTTCCTTGACTATGTGACATGTCCTCATCCTTAATCTGTCCAGAAAGAATTCTGAATCAAGTGCTTGAATGAGTGAATTTGTCTCAAGCCACTTCAATACCCAATCTTCTGTAGCCTTGAATTCTTTCCACTTAGCCATTTCAGCAGGACTCTTTGTTAATCTGAATTCTCTCCATCTGTTGTATTTAATCTTTTCAGAATGGAAGAGTGTCAGACGGTTGACTCTTTCATTTTCAGCATCTAGTCTTCTGAGAAATTCTTCAAAGATCTCAGGATCTTCCCTGACAATCTCTAAAGATAATCTTATTTCATCTCTCCTCTTTTCCTTGATCTTAGGTGCAGGCATAGCTGGGATTGGTTTGCTTGGATCTCTTTGCTCACCAATAACTATCCCACCAGTACGCTGAGGACCATGAGCATCCTTGATGCTTGCTTCAATGACAGCAGCCAACTCTGCTGCCTCAAAAGCATCTCTCTGCTCTTGAGTCATTTTGCTGGCTTCTTCCTCCAGCTTTTTCAGTTCTAGGCTTTTCAGCCTATCTTCTTCTGCTTTCTCAGCAGCAATCCTTTGCTTTTCAGCAGCATCCAGTCTCATCTTCTCTGCAGCAGTCACATAAGTTGAGGTTTTGCCTAACCTCTTTCTTCTAGATTCAGGGCTTTCAACTGCTTGGATAGGTGTTGCAGCAACTGGAGTAGGATGTATCAACAGAATTTCTCCCTCTAGTGGTGTACTAGTCTGCTGTTCCTTTTCCACATCAGCAGATAGTGCAGCAGTTGAGGATTCTGTTGTCACTTCAACTGTAGTAACACTTTCAGGCTCAGCAGTAGCAGCCTTAGCAGCTTCAACAACTGGTTCTTCAACATTTAATGGCCTTTCTGCCTCAGTTGTTGTTTTTCTTACAGTTCCAACAGGCTCTTCAGGGAAAGTGACCTTTCTCTTGGCCTTTGACTTAGGAATCTTCTTGATAGCAGGGGGGTTGGCAGTAGGAGGTCCCCTTGCCTCACTCCTAGTCCTTAGTCTCTTCAATCTTTGGAGTGGAATTTCCTCTTCAGATTCAGTTCCTTCAGAGGATGACCCTGTCTTCATATTTTCAATTTCAACAGTGAAGTCATCTACCACCTTCTTAGAGACTTCAATTTCGGGCTCTGCTGATCCAGCCACAACAGCAGACTGTGCTGTTGGCTCAGCAGACTGACTAGTCTGACCTTCCTTCTTGCTCTTCTTAGAAGGAGTCTTCTTAGATTGTTTGGGGGCTTTTCTCTTTGGTTTTTCCACCAGTTGCCTCACTGGTTCGTAGAGTTTGAATTCTTTGCTTCCATGGGTTTGTTTTCCTCCACCCATAGGGCAATGCAGAGAAGCAAACAAGTTACTCAGCAGAATGGCATGAGAATGCCTTTTGTCACTTAACAGCTCATAAACATGAGCAGCCCAGTTCACTTTCATCCCATAGTAAATGCAAATCATAGTGTGAAGCCTTCTTCTAGGTAGGCCATCCAAAGAACCCGTAGCACAATCCAAAACCTTTGCTATGATATCAGCAAATCTTTGGTATTCATCCTTCAGCTGGGTCTTCATTAAAGTCCCAGTCATCTCCTCTCCCTTCTTAGCACAGATTCTCCAAAATTCCTCTTCTTTTTCTGACCCTAACGAGGTCACATCTCCTCCCTTGTCTGTCAGCTTATAAATTTCATGAAGAACAGCAGCAGATACAGCGATTTTCTTACCACCTGTGACAGCAGTCATAACGGTGTCATCATCGTTGAACTCCCTGGAAGTGTAGAAGTGGTATACATCTTCAAGATAAACCCTATCTTCGTGTGCTTCCAAGACTGGGACCAAAGATGCTTCCTTGATCTTTTCCAGTAAAGCGCGCATCAAATCGGTGCCAGAGAAATGGAATTTGCTGTAGTTGAAGTATCTTCCTTCAATAACTTTGTCCATTTCTGAGATTTGTGAGTAAATTCTGCAAAATAGTGAACTTTCGCAACAAGAGGGTTTGAGAGATAGAAAGTTTGAGAATTTTTGAGTGCGTAAGACGACTATGCTGTTCAGATCGGATTTTATAGGTTTCCTTTTGATTTGGTTTTCGTGATTTATCTAAACCGTTGATCTAATCTGACAGTTTTTAATCGTGCGGATGAGAGTCGCGGATTTCAATTTTATTATTTTAATGTCAGATGGGCGGGAAACTCTATCGACACTAATCTGTTTACTTATAAAAGCGTGTTACTAATAGTGCGTTTTATGACCATGCTTATATAAGGTATCAGATGAGTAGAGTTAAACTTATCTGACAGACGAGTGATCTGTTATCTGATATTACTAGAGAATGCCAATAGCTAGTAATCTTCCTCTGCTGTTTGTCAATCCAGCAAGATAAAATAATCTTCAATCTTCAAGAATTAAGAATATGTCTTCTTGACAAACTTAACTTCAACTAACTGACATTAACAGATTTCATCTTTAGAACAGAAGTACCGCTAGTCTTACACGTTCCCCCTGTCTTTAAGAATTCATAAGTTAACTAGTCTGTTGAAAGTTAATTCTTGAATGAAATAATCTGATGACTAAGCTGTTGAACTCCAGTCTTCTGATGAGTTCCCCCTCAGCTTATGCATCCAGGTTAAGTAATCCTAACTCAGCTCTTAGAGTTGAGAACCTTGCTTCACTTAGAGGTTTGGTGAAGATGTCAGCAATCTGATTATCAGTATGAACATACTCAATCAAAACATTGCCTTTTTCCACATGATCTCTAATGAAATGATGTTTAATCTCAATATGCTTAGTCCTTGAATGACTTGTAGTGTTCTGAGTAAGTGAAATTGCACTTGTATTGTCACAGTAGATTGGAATTCCACTGATCTTAATGTTGTAGTCTTCTAGTTGATGCTTCAACCAAAGTATCTGTGCACAACAAGCTCCAGCAGCTATATATTCAGCTTCAGCAGTAGATATAGAAACTGAGGTTTGCTTCTTACTCATCCATGAGATCAGACGACTGCCTAAGAACTGACAGGCACCTGTTGTGCTCTTTCTGTCAATCTTGCAGCCAGCAAGGTCTGAATCTGAATAGCCAACTAGTTCAAATCCAGATTCTCTAGGATACCACAATCCCAATTCTTGAGTGCCTTTAACATACTTCAATATCCTCTTGGCAGCTAAGAGATGAGATTCTTTGGGGTTTGATTGAAATCTTGCACAGACTCCAACTGAGTACATTATATCAGGTCTGCTTGCTGTTAGATACAACAATGAACCAATAATGCCTCTATATTTGGTTATGTCTACTGATTTGCCATCTTCATCTTTATCCAAACGAAGACTTGTAGACATAGGAATGGTAGCTGTTGAGCTAGTTTCCATACCAAATTTCTTGAACAGATCTCTTGTGTACTTTGCTTGGCTGATGAATATTCCATCAGGCAGCTGTCTAACTTGCAATCCAAGAAAGTAATTAAGTTCACCCATCATGCTCATTTCAAACTTGTTCTGCATCAGCTTGGAGAACTTATCACACATCTGTTGGTTAGTTGAACCAAAAATAATATCGTCCACATATATTTGCACAAGTAATATATGGTTTTCCCATTCAATTGTGAACAAGGTTTTATCTACCTTACCTTTACGAAATCCTTTAATTAAAAGAAAATCAGATAGGGTATCATACCATGCTCTTGGAGCTTGTTTCAGTCCATAAAGGGCTTTCTTCAGACGATATACTTTGTCCTCTTCTTGATAGACTTCAAATCCTGGAGGTTGTTCAACATACACTTCTTCTTGCAATTCTCCATTTAGAAAAGCAGACTTCACATCCATTTGATAGACAGTAAAGTTCTTGTAAGCAGCATAGGCTAGAAACAGTCTGATTGCTTCAAGTCTTGCTACTGGTGCAAAAGTTTCATCAAAGTCAATTCCTTCTTCTTGACAATAACCCTTGGCCACTAGTCTTGCTTTGTTTCTGGTGACAACACCATCTTCATTCATCTTATTTCTGAATACCCACTTAGTGCCAATTACTCTTTGATGACTTGGTCTAGGAACTAAGTACCAGACTTCATTCCTTTCAAATTGATTCAACTCTTCTTGCATAGCTTCTATCCAGAAGGAGTCATTTAGAGCTTCTTCAATTTGTTTAGGCTCTATTTGAGATAGAAATGTGACAAACATGGCATCTTGTGCAGCAGCTCTTCTTGTTTTCACTCTATCTAAAGGATCACCAATAACTAATTCAGGAGGGTGATTCTTGAGCCATCTGAGATCAGGTTGCAAATCAGGATGTTGTCCTCTGTTATGATCTTGCAACACTACTGTTGGAGTTCCAGTAGTAGTCTGTTGAACATTTGCCGTCTGTTGAACAGTCTCTGGTCTGTCAGCTGTTTGCAACTCGTCTGTTAGACAATCAGCACTGTGATTATGAACAGCACTTGAGTTAGCAGCTGAGCTTAAATTAGGTAGTATGATGGGAACATATTCTTCATTTCTTCCAACATCTAACTTCTGTAAATCAGCAGACAGATCTTGATTTACACTTTGATTCTTTTCAGAAGATTGACTTGGCTCATCAAATACTACATGGATAGATTCTTCTATTAGCAATGTTCTTTTGTTAAAAACTCTATAAGCCTTACTAACAGTAGAGTATCCTACAAAAACAGCTTCATCAGCCTTTTCTGCAAATGCAGTAAGGTGATTTTTCCCATTATTCAATACAAAACATTTACAACCAAAAATCTTAAAGTAATGAATGTTTGGCTTTCTGTTGTTCCAAACTTCATATGGAGTCTTGTTCTGATTTTTGTTGATCATACATCTGTTTTGGGTAAAGCATGCTGTATTTGTTGCTTCTGCCCAAAATCTTTGTGGCAGTTTAGCTTCAGCTATCATGGTTCTGACAGCTTCTTTTAGTGTTCTGTTTCTCCTTTCAGCAACACCATTTTGTTGAGGGGTTCTGGCAGCAGAATACTCATGATGTATTCCTTTGATGTTACAATACTCTTCAACAGTAGAGTTTGTAAATTCTGTCCCTCTATCTGATCTGATCTTCAATATTTTGATACTCTTCACATTCTGGATCAGTTCCATCAGATTGGTAAGATGTTCCTTGGTTTCACTTTTCTTCTTCATGAAGATCACCCAAGTATATCTTGAATAGTCATCCACAACAGCTAGGCAGTATTTCTTTCCACCATTGCTGACTGGATCAATGGGTCCAAATAAGTCCATATGCAACAGCTCCAATATCCTTCCAGAAGATTGGTGCTTCTTTTCTTTAAAAGATGACTTGATTTGTTTACCCTTCTGACAGTCGTCACAGAGCTTGTCTTTGCTCATGACTGCTTTTGGAATCCCTTCTACCAAATCATTCTTGATTAATCTGTTTATGGTCTTGAAGTTTAAATGATTCATCCTCTTGTGCCATAGCCAACTGACTTCACTTGGTGCAGATGCCACCAAACAAACACTTGAATTCTTGTCAGCAGAATTCCAGTCAACTATGTAGACATTCCCTTGTCGTCTTCCAGATAGGATTACCTTCTTTGTACCAATCTGTTCAACGTAGCACTTATCTGTTGAGAAGATGACTGAATATCCCTTGTCACAAAATTGACTTATGCTCAGCAGATTATATTTTAGGCCTTTAACATAGGAGACGTCAGATATCTCTATGTTTCCCTTGATTAATCTTCCTTTAGCTTTAATCTTGCCTTCTTTGCTGTCTCCAAAAGTGACTTTTGGACCATCCACAGCAACTGCATCAGTCAATTCATGTATGTTTCCACACATGTGCCTTGAACATCCACTGTCCAAGTACCAAATCTTCTCTACTTTACTCCTACTCCTAATCCTAACCTACAAAACAAAAATAAAATTGTTTTAGGTACCCTTATTGAGAGGGTCCTGAAGGGTTAGTTCCACCCTTGACAACCCAAGATGTTGAAGTCTTAGGCTTCTTAGGTTTCGGAGTTTTAGGAGCATGAACAGTTTCATTTTTATCATAGCTATCAGATAAGTCATGTTGATGATCAGTATGATATGAATAATGTTCATAAGCAGGGTAAGGTGCATGATATGCAGGATATGCATGCATTGGATGAGCAGGGTAAGGTGCATAGTAATTAGGAAACTGAGGTGCATGATACATAGGATGATATGCAGCAGGTTGCACAAAGTATGACTCATTTCCATACCAAGCATTTTGATTTTTCTTATTCTTATGCTTCTTTGGTTTACTAGGTGCTTGCTCAACTTGTTTAGACTTAGCTTTACCAATAGACTGGTTCAATTTAGCTTTTTCAGCAGACTTCTTAGGACTCTGCTGTTTGGTCTTACTAGTCTGATTTCCTACACTAGGCTCTTTGCTCTTTTTAGCCTTAGGAGATTTCTTCTCCTTTACCACTTTCTCAGTTGAGGTAGGTCTAGAGGTTTGAACATACAGAATGACCTTACTATTGTCAGCTGATACAAATTTTTCAGTATGGTTCAACTCTAATTTTTCCTTTTCTAAAGGTGTCTCCTGTTTACTAGATGTATGCATGGATGCAACAGTAGACTTATCATGAGACTCAATGATTTTCTCAAGTTCCATGATTTTTCCTTTATAAACCTCACATTCAGCTTTCAGAGATTCATGCTCTTGCTCAAGCTGTTTATATTCAGCTGATTCCCTTGGCTTTTCAGCTAAGAGTTTCAGTGAACTATTTTGCTCTTTTAGCAAGTTCATCTCTTCCTTAAGCTTAACAAACTCTCCAGCAATAGTAGTATTATTCAACATCATTTGCTCTAGAGAATTAAACAGTTCATTTTCTTGAGGAGTTACCTCATCCTCAGAGTCATCAGATTCCTTTGCCATCAGGCACAGGAGAGCAGGTTTTTCTTCATCAGACGATTCTTCATCAGACGAGTCTGAGTCTGAATCAGATGAGTAGACAGCAGCTGGCTTTTCTGCTTCAGCCATCATTGCCTTGCCTCTCTGATGCTTTCTTTCTTTTCTCATTTTCTTCTCTTCCTCAGTGTACTTCTCTGCTTTTGGATATGGGCAGTCTCTTATGAAGTGTCCCAATTTCCTGCAGTTGTAACACATCAGTTTTGATTTATAATCCTCTTTATCCTGAGAAGAAAAGTTAGGTTTAGAAGTAGAAGCAGCATGATTGTATTTGTTTTTCATCTTTCTCTTATAGAACTTCTTGAAGTTGTTCATCAATAATGCTACATCTCCAGCAGTGTACTCCTTTTTGTTGAGTAGAGTGGCCTCATCAGATGAGTCCATTTCTGCATTTCTTTGGGCTGGTCTTCTGGTGTTTTCAGCAGCAACAAGTGCAGCTGTGGGTCCTGAAGTTGAGGTTTCTTCAATTCCCATCCTTGGCAGTTTATACTCATAAGCCTTGAGTGCGGAGAACAGCTCTGTTAGAGAGATCTTGCCCAGATCTCTTGATTCTTCCATTGCTGTCACTTTCATGTTGAACTTGGAAGGTAGAGCCTTCAGTACTCTGACAGAAATCTCTTTGTCAGTGAAAGTCTTTCCCAGCTTCAAAACTTCGTTCAGAGTTCTGGTGAATCTGGTATCCATCTGATCAATGGTTTCTCCAGACTTCATCTTGAAGTTGTCCAGCTTTTCCAATGCAACACTGAGCTGATGCTCTTTAATAGCATCATTTCCTTCACTCATGTCTCTGACCTTGTCCCACATTTCCTTTGCAGTTTTGCAATGTTTGACCTTGTCAAACCGATCATTATCCAGGGCTTTGGTCATGATGAATCTCCCAACTTTATCTAGATTGTAAAGCTTTATCTCTTCTGGAGTCATCTCATGAAGGTCTTTCTCCACAACCGTATCTACTTCATTTATCTTTATGGTCTTTGTGAATCTGAATGGACCTTTAATGATACATGTATGCATGTTGTCATTATAGGCAGCAAGGAAAATCTCCATTCTGATTTTCCAGTCCTCAAAGGACATACCAGCAATGTGGGGAACATGGCTGATACAATCCATTTTTCAAAAAGTTTTTGTTTTTCAAAAAGATGCTCTTTTGAAAAGTTTTGAAACCCTTTGAAAAACACTCGGATCAAGCTCGTTGATCAGGCAGCTGATTCTAATGAACCACCTGCTCTGATACCACTTGTTGGTCCCAAGTGGTCAGATGAGGTCTAGAGGGGGGGGGGGGTGAATAGACCTCTGAAAATTTTTGAACTTAAAAACTTTTCAGTCTTCTGTCAGCAGACTAAGCTGATGAAGAACAGTAAGCAGACTAATCTGATCGTGAACGAATCTTGAACAGACGACTGACCACTCTTCTTACAATGACTTAGCTGTTTTTCAGCAAAACAGTTTTCCAAGAGTATACTTGCAGCGGATTGTTAAAAAGTGTTTTTCACAAGTAAACTAAGTTCTGAAAGATTTTATCCCCAGCTTAAAACTCCTTATAAAATCTTTTTGATTGATTCAAAGTGTTGAAAGTGCAAACTTTAAAAATGTGCAAGAAAACTTTAAATGCAAGATAACACAAAGAATTTTTATAGTGGTTATATGGATAGAAATCCTTTAGTCCACTCTTGCAGATCACACAGATTCTGGGTTATACTATAATCACAAAGATTACAATATTTCTCCACTTACACCTAAACAACTAATGAGAAGGCTGTAAGCTCACAATAGGAATTCACAAAGAAGACCTATCCTCTAAAGTAGAATCACTCACAAAGATGGATTCTCACTTCGCACAACACTCAGCTTTTTACAAAATCACTCAGATAATGTTTTTCTATTTTCTTCAACTTGGTTTCTGTCAACAGATGACTTCCACCAGACGAGTGAGCTGTTCGAGCTTTTGAGACTTAGAGAAATTCTGCTTCAAAATTTCGATCTCTGATTGTTGTTGTGTTCAGCTCGATTTGAAATTCAGCTCTATTTATACATGGAAATGAAATTATGACCGTTGAAGGCAAGTCACAAATCAAATCCATCCTTCAGCTCTTTTTGAAACGGCTCCCTGCAGCATTCCGTACTGTGTACAGTACCTTTCTGTCCATCGCATTTAATGCTGCATTTAATGCACTCTGCTGATCCGAGGATATCTTCAATCATTTGCCATTACTACCCTTCTCTTACAGCATTTATTACACCAAGTGCATTTATTACCGTTGGACTAATCTCTTGACCTCTTCTACTCTGCTGATCAAAACGACTCTGCTGATAGACACTCTGCTGATCAAATACTGAACTCATCTGATTTGACTCGGCTGATGATCTACCCTTCTGTTCGCTGATTCAGCAAGAGATCACTAGTCTTCTGAGCTTTGAACTTTGAACTCTTCTGATGTCTTCTTTTACTTGTTCAAAATTCTTCCAAGGGAACTAAGCTTTCCATACTTAGCTGATTATGATGTTTTGGAAATCATCAAAACCTTCCCTTAATTACTTGTCTTCTTTCATCTTCATCTTCATCCAACACATAACCTTTGAGTTCATACATGAACCTATTCATGGGGAAATTATTTGGTATAACTGCTACACCACCTCATCATGCCTACGTGGTGTAGCAAACCAACCATATTCTGACACGTCAAGCACAAATTCCACATCAGATTAATTGGCCCAGATCTAATGGGGCTGGCGGAGAAATTAACTTCTCCGTCTTCATCCAAAATTCGACCCACGTTCTGAATAAATGAAATTAAATTTAGAAACCCATTTTTTGATTTCGTAAGACGATCTTTGGGGGCAATTTCCAGATTTCAAATTGCACTAACTTCATATTTCTTTCTCTATATTTCAGTATCACTGGAACAAGAAGATAACTATTGCTATAAGAAGATAGTATATGACTTATTTTTCTATTTTTTATGAATAAGATAGTATATGACTTGCCGACACAAAAATGACATTTCTTATTACAATGATATGGCATATTGACATAGACCTAATTGCAAAAATGTTCCATGTGATTTGGTTAATTGTCGTCGTTATTTCAGTCAGATTTTACATAAATTGATGATTTCCGGCGATTTTAATTTTTTTGATGATAAGGACTGAAGTTGAAAACGACGATACAATAAATAACATATATTGTCGAGGTACCACAATAAAGGGCCAATTTTGAAAAGCAGCCACTTTATATGGTCAAAAATAAAAATTTGCTTTTATTTTAGGATATATTTTAAATTTAAGAAGGACCAATGTGTTACACTACATTAATAAGATGGACGAATATGCTATGAAAAATTTAGGAGGGATGAATGTATTACACTATATTGATAAAAAGGACTAATTTGATACACTATATTGATAAGAGGGATGCATCTGCTACAAAAAATTTAAAAGGGACGAAAGTGATAAAGTCGAGTCATAAGAGGGACTAAAAGTGCGATTCACTCGTCTAATTTTATAATATTAGGTTGGGTTCGGTTTGACAAATAGGCCAATCAGTCCAATTGTGGTTTTGGGCCATTAAAATAATCAGGCCAATTAATAGTCACCCGTTCGGCATATTATAGTGGCCCGGACACGCGATATGGCCCAACAAATTATCGCGTGTTCTGTTGGCCCAATAATAAATTTAGGACAATTTTGCCCCTACTTGCGAGATTCATCCGTCCGTCCCTTTGAAGTGATCGTGGCCGTTGAAAACGTGGTATATGAGTACTTTAGGGTTTGGTATTATTGACTACTTCTCCCTACTTCTCTCATACGCGATGGCGCTGCCTGATTGCTTTCCACGTGATCCTTTGTTTCTTGCTTTGGTTGCCTCCACATCCGTTCTTCTGTTCTTCAACCACTACCGACACCCCAAAGACTTGTTTTACGTGTTCACCGTCCGGTTTGAATTTCTTGCCTGATTAGGGTTTCAATTGGGTTTAGGGTTTCGACTCTTTCATTCAGATTCTTGCTCTGGTTGCCTCCTCATCTAAAATCTTCTGTTATCTTTCATTCCCGATGCCGTATATTAGGGTTTGACGTGTTCACCGTCGGACTTGAAGGGCCTGCGTGATTAGGGTTTCAATTGGGCTAGGGTTTCGATTATTCCGTCCACGAATTGAAGGTAATTGTGGGTTATTTTCATTCTTTTATATTAATTTTGAATTATGTCACGTAATTGCGTCTTAGGGTTTCTTCCTTTGTGCAAAATTAGGGATTTTTTTTTACTGATTGCTGCTATTTGTGCATTTCTCAATTATAATTTATGTTCGGTTATAGATTAATTTGACAACTTTTTGTATATTTTCGATTTCTGCCAGCAATGTCCGAGCAATCTTCATCAAGTGTCCGTTTAGGGATTGCACAATGTTTCTGCGGGCTTCGCGTGAGAATATACACTTCCTGGACGAAGGTGAACCCTGGTCGGCGATTCTCGCACTGCCAGCGTTTTGAAGGTATGAGTAATTTGTTTGAATGTTGAGTTTTTTCAAATGAAGTATGTTTGATTTCCATGATTTCTAATGAATGTGTTTTGTTATACATTGTAGGACGAAAGGTGTGATTATTTTGAATGGATTGATCCAGTAATGTGTGATAGGTCCCGTATAATTATCCCTGGCTTGCTAACGCGAGTCAATCTTGCCGAGGCTGAAAATACACGTCTACTACGTCGCGAACATGAACTTGCTGCACATATGCAAATTCTTGATACTTATTCTTATTTGCATGATCTTGAGGCACAAAACATGGCATTGTGTTGGTCCCAAGTGATCAGATGAGGTCTAGAGGGGGGGGGGGGGTGAATAGACCTCTTCAAAGTTTTTAATCAAATTTTAACTTCAAGACTTTTGCTTAACTGTAGGCAGACTAAGCTGATACAGAGCAGTAAGCTTACAAGGCTGATCGCTAACAAATCTTTGAACAGCTTTGTTGACCACTAGTCTGATGGTTACTTAGCTGATTTTAGTTAAAATCAGTTTTAATACCAGAATACTTGCAGCGGATTTTTAAAGTGTTTTTCACAAGTATACTTAGTAGTTTGAAAGTTTTATCCCCAGTTTTTGTAAACTCCTTTAAATCTTTTTCAAACAGTTTTGTAATATGTTTTATGCAAGTCTGAAAGTATGCAAGTAAAAGGCAATGTGAAAACACAATGATTTTTGTAGTGGTTATATGGATTGAAATATCCTTTAGTCCACTCTTCCAAGTCACACAGATCTTGGGTTATACTAAGAACACAAAGTAGTTAGTACACTCTGCTTGTGCTTTACAACAAATGATAAGCCACAAGTTCGCTATAGGAAATCACAATGAAATTCCTACTCTCCGAAGTAATATCACTCACAAAGATGGATATCTACTCCTCACAACACTCTCTTTTACAGATTCACTCAGAAAATGTATAATCTTTGAACTTCAACGGCTTCTGTCAACAAATGACTTCAACAGACGAGTGAGCTGTTCTTGAGCCTTGAGACTTAGAAAATATTTTGCTTCGAATTCAATCTCTCAGATGTTATGTTGTTACTTTTCTCTTCGTCTCTTCAGCTATTTATACTCACCCATTTGAATTATGTCCATTGAAGAGAGACACAATTCAAATTTCTCGATTTCTGGTCCTTAATTTCCGCGAACGGCTCTCTGCACAGTGACAGTACTGCAGACTGTACTTTCTGTCAGACAACATTAAATGCACTGAGCTGATACAAGTTATTTCTTCAATCATTTGTCATTAATAGCCTCGGACTTCAGCAATTATTACTCCAGTGGCATTTATTACCGTTGTGACGACTTCTTGATCCTTTCCACTTGGCTGATGAGAGTACAAGTCTGATGATGAACAAAGCTGATCTCAAACTTCAACAAATCTGATTTGAGTCGGCTGATTTGCACCAGTCTGATTTCTTCCCTTCAGCAGATCAGTAGTCTTTCGGACCTTGAATATTTGACCCTTCTTATTTGTCTTCATACTCGGTCAAAGTTCTTTCAAGGGATTTAAACTAAGTTTTCCTTACTTAGCTGATCTTGATGAGTTTTGAAAATCATCAAAACCTCCCTTAATTCTTCTAACTTTAGTGCACTCTTATCTTCATCTTTATCCAACAATTTCCCCCTTTTTGATGATGACAAAACTTCAGCTAAGTACCTGTTACCTAAACTAAAGTTTTATTCCTCAAAATTTCAGAGATAGAAATCTATGTTGGAATGAAAACTTGAACTTTTATATATCTTGAAAATGATTACAAGTTACAAGTTTTTCATCAGATGAGATAACTTGATGAAAATAAAGAAAACTGATTTACAAAGGTTTGATCTAGTTTAGTCATCAGCTTCTTCACTTTCTCCTTCATGTTCTTCATAATACTCATAAGAAGACTCTTCATCATCATCTTTTTCATCTTCTTCTTCATCAGCAGCATCATCTATGACTAGATTGAATTTGGCAGCTTCCATTTTCTGTTTAATTTCTTGTTCTTTTAACTCTTTTTCTACCTCCTCCATCCTTCTCTTTACCCTCTCTTCATCCTTGTACTTGGTAAATGGCCCTGATTGTTCTTCAGTAGGTTCCTTGGATGCAGCCATTTCTTTATCAGATTTGGCTTGTTCTTTGGGTTCTTCTTCAGACTTTTCATTGTCATCAGCCTTTCCAACTTCTTCAGCAGCAGCCTTTTCTTCTTCTACCTTATCATCAGTCTCCTTGTCTTTGGCAGCATCAGCTTCCTCAGCCTTTTCTTCAAGTGCTTGATTTTCAGTAGCAGCAGCTTGAATAGTTGTCTCTTTCACTTTATATTCCCCCTTTTTGTCATCATCAGGGTTGATAGGAGGGTTGAGGGCAACGGGTTGGATCCTGACAGCAGCACATAAGGATTTGATGTTCTGATTGATCAGGTCATGGCTTGCATTGAGATGATTGAGAGTGGTAGTGATTTGATCAGTCTGATCATTGATGCAGTCAATGTTGAGTTGGAGAGTGGAAATTTCTTTATCAACTCTGGTGGCAGCTTTATGGACTTGTTCTACCAACAGATAATTCTTTTTTGTCTCCTCCTCAGATACTTTGATGAATGTATTTGTGAGATGAGCAATGTGGTCTTCATTCCTCTTTAAGGCAGTATGAAGATGATTCATGTCAGCTTTGACATCTTCAATATTTCTGTTCATATCCAAGACACTATGTGTCATCCTTAGAGTATTATCCTCAGGCAGAGAAAAGTTGTCAATGGCATCCTTCACCATTATCTCAGTATTCTTCTGCATTTGTTCCAACTGCAGCTGATGCTTTTCTTCCAAGTTTTTCTGCATTTTCTCTAGTTGCAGCTGGTTCCTCCCTTCCATTTCTCTTAAAGATTTCTCCAACATCATTTGGAAAGCTTCCATCAGTGATGAGTGCACATCAGCTGTTGGAATTTGAGGTGATGCAGGTTGATCTTCTTCCTGTTCAACAGGAGTGTCTCCTAGATCAGCTTCATCCTTAGCCTTTTCTTTATCAGTCCACTCAATAGCCAAAGTCTCTTTATCAGCATCAGGCTGATCTGTGACATCTTCAAAGATCTTGTTAAGAACCTTGCCATCATCAGTGAAGACTGTTGTCCGACGAATCATCCTTACAACAGGCAGGCTATTAGGAGCAGTCTTCTTCACTTTAGGCATTTCTTGATAACTTTTCATCTCTTTTCCAAAAGTGATCTGCTGAACACCAGGCATAGCAGGCAGATCACTTGGAGACCCTTGTTCATATCTTGACCTGGCAGCCCTGTTCTCTGAGGCTGTCAGAGTAGCAATTTGCACAGCTCTCTTTATAGGATCATCATGCTTTCGTTTCTTGGCTGGCAAAGAGTTAGAGATAATCTTTGCTTCTTCAGCAGCAAACTCCCGTGCATACTTGTGCATTCTATCTCTAACAAAGTCTGGATCCAGAGCTTTGGTGATGGAAGTAGTCTGGAACCAATTAAGAACCCACTTTTCTTCATTTGCAAATTCTTCCCAGCTTTGGATCTCTTCAACAGTTTTGTTCACTCTATAGTCTCTGTTGGTCCCAAGTGGTCAGAAGAGGTTTAGAGGGGGGGGTGAATAAACCTCTTTAAAATTTTCTTTCAATTTTAACTTTAAAACTTTACTTTAATTGAACAGACTAAGCTGATCAGATTAGTAAGTTACAATTCTGTTCGCGAACAAATCTTTGAACAGGTCTGTTGACCACTCGTCTGATAGTTACTTAGCTGATTTTGTTAAAATCAGTTTTAATACTTAGAGTACTTGCAGCGGATTTTCAAAGTGTTTTTCACAAGTAATCTTAGCAGTTTGAAAAACGTTTCCCCAGTTTTATAAACTCCTTCTTAATACTTTTTCAAACAGTTAACTTATCGTGTTTTTATGCAAACAGAAATTATGCAGATTTAAAAGCAATGCAAAAACACAAGTAATTTTTATAGTGGTTATATGGATTTGAATATCCTTTAGTCCACTCTTCCAAGTCACACAGATCTTGGGTTATACTATAATCACAAAGTTTACAGTATACTCTGCTTGCGTCGAACAACAAATGAAACGACCACAAGTTCGCAATAGGAAATCACACAGTAAACCTATTCTCTGAAGTTTGATCACTCACAAAGATGGATCACAACTCCGCACAACACTCTTGTTTACAAAATCACTCAGAAGATGTATTTTTCTTGATTCTTCAACTCTGCTTTCGTCAACAAATGACTTAGCTGATGAGTGAGCTGTTCTTGAGACTTAAAGAATTCTGCTTCGGAAATTTCTCTCAGAAAGTGTGTTGCTTCTTTCTTCTTCGTCTCTTTCAGCTATTTATACTTGAGGATTGAAAAGTGTCCGTTGAAGAGAGACAAAATTCAAATTCCTCGAGTACTGGTCCTTAAAATCCGCGAACGGCTCTTTTGCAGTCTGTCCGTACTGTAAACAATACTATTCTGCAGGCAGCATTAAATGCAGCATTAAATCTTTGAGTTGCTGTTCTTGAAGAGCTTTCAAAGCTTCCATGGCCTTCCTGGCAGATTCAGTATTTTTCTTGTACTTGGTAGTTTCTTTTTCAATCTTTCTTTCTTCTTCTACCTTTCCAAGCTGTTCAATCTTGTCAGCTTCAGCTTCAGTCTTGTCAGCTGTTTCTTCAGTTTCCTTGGCTTCAGTTGTTGCAGCAGCAGTTTCTTCCTTAGTTGGTTCTTCAGCAGCAGATTCCTTTGCTGGTTCTTCCCTTTTATCTTCCCCCTTTTTGTCATCATCAACTCTGATGACATTGGAAGGTGCAACAGCAGGGTTGAGAGCAACTGTTGGAATCTTCACTCCAGCACATAAAGCCTTTAGATTCTGATTAACAACGTCATGACTTGCTGTTAGATGATGAATATCAGTGCTGATGACGTCAGTCTTGTCATTGAAGTAGTCAATGTTAAGGTTGATAGTTGCAATTTCATTTTGAACTTCCTGTGAGGCCTTTGCCACTTCTTGCAACATCCCTAGATTGATTTCCTTCTCTTCCTTACTGACTTGAATGAAGGTTGCAGTCAGATCAGCAATCTTGTGCTCAGCTGTTTTTAATGCAGTGTGAAGGTGGTTGACATCACCCTTCACATCTTCTACGTTCTGGTTCAGCTCTCTCAAACTGTGCACTAACTGCAATGAATGATCTTGAGGAATAGGTAGACTATCAATAGCCAATTTGATAGTACTGGCAGTTAGAAGGTGCATTCTTTCCATCTGTTGAGTGTTTGATTCAACCAAATCTTTCTTCATCTTCTATAACTGCAGACTGTTCCTCTCTTCCATCTCTTTTATTTGATTTTCAATAAGTAATTGGAAGGCTTCCATTAGTGATGAGTGTTCATCACCTGATGAAGTGGAAACATCAACATCCTTCTCTTCAGTCGCCTGTTGAACAGGGACTTCTTCCATGTCCGTCATCTGATGATCTTCAGAAGTCTTAGCTGGCAGCTCAATAGCTAAGGACTTATCAGCTTCTTTGTGCTCATCAGTGACATCATCGTAGAACAGATTAGTAATGGTTCCATCATCATTGAAGCATGTTGTCTGTCTAATCTGCCTTACAATAATCCAAGGGTTGACAAAGGCATTGTTTCCCTTAGGGACTTCATAGTACGGTTGTACTTCCTTGCCAAACATAATTTGCTGGATACTTGGCAGCAGTGGCAAGTCACTTGAACATCCTTGCTGATACTTTGACTTTTTAGCCCATCTCTTCAGGGCGGTCATAACAGCAAACTTAATTGCTCTTTCTTCAGCATCTTCAGACTTTTTCTTCTTATCAGGCAAGGTGTTTTGAATTTTCTTGGCCTCCTCCAATGCAAAACCTTTTGCATAACTATGCATGATGTCTCTTACATAGCTGGGATCAAGGGCCTTTTGAATGGAGTTTGTTTTCAGCCAAGTCAGAACCCCTCGTTATTCATCAGCTAACTCCTTCAAGCTTTGAAGTTCTGTTATTGACTTGTTCAGCCTGTTGTCTCTCCAACTGATATACCTTGGCTTCTCTTGGTTGAACAGAGTCTTCAACATAAGCTTCTGATCATAGTAGGCTAGAGACTTCTCAAACTTCTTGAAAAGCTCCTTATCAGCATATACTATTTCAAAGGCTTTTCTCACTTCAAATTTGTCCTTTGACTTGACTTTGGGGGCAGGTAGTAATATCTTCTTTTTGTCTTCTTCATTCTTGCCTTCTCCAATTTTGATGCCACCTCCATGGACAGGTCCATAGGCATCAACTTTGCTCAATTCCAAAACCATTTCCATTTCAGCATCCTCAGCAGCTTTCCTTTCTGCTTCAGACATGCGTCTTCTGGCTTCATCCTTTGCTTCTTGAGCTTTGCTTAGCTCAAGTGCTTTCTTCTCCTCCAACTCATCCTGTTTTCTTTGTTCAGCCTCCTCCCTTGCTTTCTTGTCAGCTTTGGAAACTTTCTTTTTCCTTAGCACTATTTTTCTCTTGCCTTTATCAGCAGGGGCTGGTCCAGCAGATGATATGGGAGCAGCAGCAATAGGATAAATGATTTGGACATCTGGATCTTCTTGAGGTTGAGCAACCTCAGCTGTTGGTGTGACTTGACTTGGCTGTTGCTCATCAGCTTTGTCAGTCACAACAGTCTCAACTGTTTCAGCAGGCCTCTCAGCAGCTTCAGGGTCTTCCCTAGCTACATTTTCCAAGACCGTTGGTTCTTCTATGAAAGTCATCTGCTTTCTAGCAGTCTTCTTGGTTCTCCCTTCACGGTAAGTGGTTGTAGCTGTATCTCTCTGTTGACTTCTTGTTCGTTGAGAGATCCCTTCAGCAGGCCTCTCTGCTGATGGAGTTCTTGATGGTGATGCAAGGGATCCAGTCCTTACATCAGCAATTATGTTTTCAACGATTTTAGTGGCTTCAGCAGCAGAAGTCACTTTCTCCATCTGCTTAGGAATCTTTTCCTTAGGCTTGTCAGCAGCCTTCTTCTTTTTAGTCTCAACAGCTAAATCAGCAGTCTTGACCAGTTTCCTCTGCCTCTTGGCAGGAACCTCTTTTGGTTCCTCAACATCAGCTTCTTCAGGCTCACCAGCCTTCCTTTTCTGAACAGGCATGTACTTGGATACTGCCTTGGATTTATGGATCTCTTTTCCATTCTTCATATCACAGCCCAGTTTTGACAGCAGATAACTGAGAGTGATTCTGTGGTTGGTGGAGGGGCCTTTTCCTTTCTTATCATCAAGAAAGGCAGCTAATATGTACCAGACTATGATTGACCAGTTGATCTCCAGTCCATAGTATATGGCAGCCATGATGCTGAACCTTTTCATGGTAACAGCATCCAGTGAGAAGGTGCAGTTCTCGATCAGCTTAGCTACCATATCAGCCATCCGCTGATATTCATCTCTCAGTTGTTTCTTTCTTATGTTTCCAGACAACGTTTCTCCCTCTTTGGCGCAGATCGCCCAGAACTGTTGGTGCTTGTCCTCCGTCAGTACAGTGATGTCATGTCGTCCACTGTTAGGAAGCCCAAACGTCTCGTGAAGAACAGCTGGGGTGATAGTGATAGATTTGTCTCCCACAGTAGCCTTAATTGCTAGTGAGTTATAGTCAGCTTTCGCAGTGTTGTAGTACTCCATCACTTGGTCAGTCCAGATAATTCCTTCGTGGTATTCCATGAAGTTTACCAGCGAAGCAGCTTTGAACTTTTCGAGCAGTTCTTTCATCAGATCCGTACCGGATTGGTAGTAGGAATCATAGACGAGAAACATACCTTCAGCGGCCATTGTTGATCTGTTGAAGGTTAGAAAAACAAAGAGAAGTATGCAGAGAATTGCAGGTAAATTTCTCACAAGTACTTTTGAATGCTTAGAGTGCGTAAAGAGCGACTCGACTGATCAGATGGGGATTTATAGAGTTGGGGTATCTTGAATTCCGTGATATCCGCCAACCGTTAGATCCGTTTTTCTGTCAGTGCTGATCGTGCGGCGTCAGTTACGACTTTTCGAATTCAAAAGATATTTAATGAAGAGCGGGAATATGTACCGCCCAACAGTTACTTATAAAAGCGTATTTTGAATAGAACGTTTTGAATAGTTCAGCTTTTATTAAAGTAATCAGATGAGTAACATAAATACTTATCTGATGGACTACTGTCCTGATGACATAGTTGTTATCAGAGAATGCCAATAGCTGATAACCTTCCTCAGCTGTTTGTCAATCCAGCTAGATAAAATAACTTTAATCTTCGATAGTTGAGTCTTCTGATGAAAACATAACTTCAACTAACTGTCATTAACAAATTTCATCTTTAATTCAGAAGTACCGCTAGTCTTACACGTTCCCCCTGAGTTTAAGAATTCATAAGTTAACTAGTCTGTTGAGAGTTAATCCTTGAAGATAATAACGAATAACTAAGCTGTTGAACTCCAGTCTTCTGATGAGTTCCCCCTCAGCTTATGCTTCCAAATTAAGTAGTCCTAGCTCAGCTCTTAGAGTTGGAAACCTTACTTCACTTAAAGGTTTAGTGAAAATATCAGCAATCTGATTGTCTGTATGAACATACTCAATCATAACATTGCCTTTTTCCACATGATCTCTAATGAAGTGATGCTTGATCTCAATATGCTTAGTCCTTGAATGACTTGTAGTGTTCTGAGTAAGAGAGATTGCACTTGTATTATCACAGTAGATTGGAATTCCACTGATCTTGATGTTGTAGTCTTCTAGTTGATGTTTCAACCAAAGTATTTGTGCACAGCAAGCTCCAGCAGCTATATATTCAGCTTCAGCAGTAGATATAGAAACTGAAGTTTGTTTCTTACTCATCCATGAGATCAGACGACTACCTAAGAACTGACAGGCACCTGTTGTGCTCTTTCTGTCAATCTTGCAGCCAGCAAGGTCTGAATCTGAATAACCAATAAGTTCAAATCCAGATTCTCTAGGATACCACAATCCCAATTCTTGAGTGCCTTTAACATATTTCAATATCCTCTTGGCAGCTAAGAGATGAGATTCTTTGGGGTTTGATTGAAATCTTGCACAGACTCCAACTGAGTACATTATGTCAGGTCTGCTTGCTGTTAGATACAACAATGAACCTATAATGCCTCTATATTTGGTTATGTCCACTGATTTGCCATCTTCATCTTTATCCAAACGAAGACTTGTAGACATAGGAATTGTAGCAGTTGAGCTAGTTTCCATACCAAACTTTTTAAACAGATCTCTTGTGTATTTTGCTTGGCTGATGAATATTCCATCAGGCAACTGTCTAACTTGCAATCCAAGAAAATAATTAAGTTCACCCATCATGCTCATTTCAAACTTATTCTGCATCAGCTTGGAGAACTTATCACACATCTGTTGATTAGTTGAACCAAAAATAATATCGTCCACATATATTTGCACAAGTAATATATGATTTTCCCATTCAATTGTGAACAAGGTTTTATCTACCTTACCTTTTCGAAATCCTTTAATTAAAAGAAAATCAGATAGGGTATCATACCATGCTCTTGGAGCCTGTTTCAGTTCATATAAGGCTTTCTTCAGACGATATACTTTGTCCTCTTCTTGATAGACTTCAAATCCAGGAGGTTGTTCAACATATACCTCTTCTTGCAATTCTCCATTGAGAAAGGCAGACTTCACATCCATCTGATAGACAGTGAAGTTTTTATAAGCAGCATAGGCAAGAAAAAGTCTGATTGCTTCAAGTCTTGCTACTGGTGCAAAAGTTTCATCAAAGTCAATTCCTTCTTCTTGACAATAACCTTTGGCCACTAGTCTTGCTTTGTTTCTGGTGACAACACCATCTTCATTCATCTTATTTCTGAATACCCACTTAGTGCCAATTACTCTTTGATGACTTGGTCTAGGAACTAAGTACCAGACTTCATTCCTTTCAAATTGATTCAACTCTTCTTGCATAGCTTCTATCCAGAAGGAATCATTGAGAGCTTCTTCAATTTGCTTGGGCTCTATTTGAGATAGAAATGTGACAAACATAGCATCTTGTGCAGCAGCTCTTCTTGTTTTCACTCTATCTAATGGATCACCAATCACTAATTCAGGAGGGTGATTCTTGAGCCATCTGAGATCAGGTTGTAGATCAGGATGTTGTCCTCTGTCTTGATCTTGCAACACTACTGTTGGAGTTCCAGTAGTAGTCTGTTGAACATTTGCAGTCTGTTGAACAGTCTCTGGTCTGTCAGCTGTTAGCAACTCGTCTGTTAGACAATCAGCACTGTGATTTTGAACAGCACTTGAGTTAGCAGCTGAACATAGATTAGGTAGTATGATGGGAACATATTCTTCATTTCTTCCAATGTCTAGCTTCTGTAAATCAGTAGACAGATCTTGATTAACACTTTGATTCTTTTCAGAAGATTGACTTGGCTCATCAAATACTACATGAATAGATTCTTCTATTAGTAATGTTCTTTTGTTGAAAACTCTATAGGCCTTACTAACAGTAGAGTATCCTACAAAAACAGCTTCATCAGCCTTTTCTGCAAATGCAGTAAGGTGATTTTTCCCATTATTCAATACAAAACATTTACAACCAAAAATCTTAAAATAATGAATGTTTGGTTTTCTGTTGTTCAAAACTTCACATGGAGTCTTGTTCTGATTTTTGTTGATCATACATCTGTTTTGGGTAAAGCATGCTGTATTTGTTGCTTCTGCCCAAAATCTTTGAGGCAGTTTAGCTTCAGCTATCATGGTTCTGACAGCTTCCTTTAGTGTCCTGTTTCTCCTTTCAGCAACACCATTCTGTTGAGGGGTTCTAGCAGCTGAATACTCATGATGTATTCCTTTGATATTACAGTACTCTTCAACAGTAGAGTTTGTAAACTCTGTCCCTCTATCTGATCTGATCTTCAATATTTTGATGCTCTTCTCATTTTGGATCAGTTCCATCAGATTGGTAAGATGTTCCTTGGTTTCACTTTTCTTCTTCATGAAAATCACCCAAGTATATCTTGAATAGTCATCCACAACAGCTAGGCAGTATTTCTTTCCACCATTGCTGATTGGATCAATGGGTCCAAATAAGTCCATATGTAGTAGCTCCAATATTCTTTCAGAAGATTGATGCTTCTTGCTTTTGAAAGATGACTTGATTTGTTTACCCTTCTGACATGCGTCACAGAGCTTATCTTTGCTCATGACTGTTTTTGGAATCCCTTCTACCAAATCATTCTTGATTAATCTGTTTATGGTCTTGAAGTTTAAGTGATTCATTCTCTTGTGCCATAGCCAACTCACTTCACTTGGTGCAGATGCCACCAAACAAACACTTGAATTCTTGTCAACAGAATCCCAGTCGACTATGTAGATATTTCCTTGTCTTCTTCCAGATAAAATTACCTTCTTTGTACCAATTTGTTCAACGTAGCACTTATCTGTTGAGAAGATGACTGAATATCCTTTGTCACAAAATTGACTTATGCTCAGCAGATTATACTTTAGGCCTTTAACATATGAGACGTCAGATATCTCTATGTTTCCCTTGATTAATCTTCCTTTAGCTTTAATCTTGCCTTCTTTGCTGTCTCCAAAGGTAACTTTTGGACCATCCACAGCAACTGCATCAGTCAACTCATGTATGTTTCCACACATGTGCCTTGAACATCCACTGTCCAAGTACCAGATCTTCTCTACTTTACTCCTACTCCTAATCCTAACCTACAAAACAAAAATAAAATTGTTTTAGGTACCCTTATTGAGAGGGTCCTGAAGGATTAGTTCCACCTTTGACAACCCAAGATGTTGATGTCTTAGGCTTCTTAGGCTTCTGAGTTTTAGGAGCATGAACAGCTTCATTTTTATCATAGTTATCAGATAAGTCATGTTGATGATCAGTATGATATGAATAATGTTCATAAGCAGGGTAAGGTGCATGATATGCAGGATATGCATGCATTGGATGAGCAGGGTAAGGTGCATAGTAACCAGGAAATTGAGGTGCATGATACATAGGATGATATGCAGCAGGTTGCACATAATATGACTCATTTCCATACCAAGCGTTTTGATTTTCCTTGTTTTTATGCTTCTTTGGCTTACTAGATGCTTGCTCAGTTTGTTTTGACTTAGTTTTACCAACAGATTGATTCAATTTAGCTTTATCAGCAGACTTCTTAGGACTCTGCTGTTTGGTCTTACTAGTCTGATTTCCTACACTAGGCTCTTTGCTCTTTTTAGCCTTAGGAGATTTCTTCTCCTTTACCACTTTCTTAGTTGAGGTAGGTTTAGAAGTTTGAACATACAGAATGACCTTACTATTGTCAGCAGAAATGAATTTTTCAGTATGGTTCAATTCTAGTTTATCCTTTTCTAAAGGTGTCTCCTGTTTACTAGATGTATGCATGAATGCAACAGTTGACTTATCATGAGACTCAATAATTTTCTCAAGTTCCATGATTTTTCCTTTATAAACCTCACATTCAGCTTTCAGAGATTCATGCTCTTGCTCAAGCTGTTTATATTCAGCTGATTCTTTTGGCTTTTCAGCTACAAGTTTCAGTGAATTATTTTGCTCTTTTAGCAGGATCATCTCTTCCTTAAGCTTAACAAATTCTCCAGCAATAGTAGTATTATTCAACATCATTTGCTCTAGAGAATTAAATAGTTCATTATCTTGAGGAGTTACCTCATCCTCTGAGTCATCAGATTCCTTTGCCATCAGGCAGAGGAGAGCAGGTTTTTCTTCATCAGACGATTCTTCATCAGACGTGTCTGAATCTGAATCAGATGAGTAGACAGCAGCAAGCTTTTCTGCTTCAGCCATCATAGCCTTGCCTCTCTGATGCTTTCTTTCTTTTCTCATTTTCTTCTCCTCTTCAGTGTACTTTTCTGCTTTTGGATATGGGCAGTCTTTGATGAAGTGTCCCAATTTCCTGCAGTTGTAACACATTAGTTTTGATTTATAATCATCTTTTTCTTGAGAAGAAAAGTTAGGTTTAGAAGTAGAAGCATTGTTGTATTTGTTCTTCATTTTTCTTTTGTAGAACTTCTTGAAATTGTTCATCAACAGTGCAACATCTCCAGCAGTGTACTCCTTCTTGTTGAGTATTGTGGCTTCATCAGATGAGTCCACTTCTGCATTTCTTTGAGCTGGTCTTCTTTGGTTTTCAGCAGCAACCAGTGCAGCTGTGGGTCCTGAAGTTGAGGTTTCTTCAATTCCCATTCTAGGCAGTTTATACTCATAAGCCTTGAGTACGGAGAACAGCTCTGTAAGAGAAATCTTGCCCAGATCTCTTGATTCTTCCATTGCTGTCACTTTCATGTTGAACTTGGAGGGTAGAGCCTTCAGCACTCTGACAGAGATCTCTTTGTCAGTGAAAGTCTTTCCCAACTTTAAAACTTCATTCAGAGTTCTGGTGAATCTGGTATCCATCTGATCAATGGTTTCTCCAGACTTCATCTTGAAGTTGTCAAGTTTTTCCAAGGCAACAGTGAGCTGATGCTCTTTAATAGCATCATTGCCTTCGCTCATATCTCTGACTTTGTCCAACATCTCCTTTGCAGTTTTGCAATGTTTGACCTTGTCAAACCGATCATTATCCAGGGCTTTAGTCATGATGAATCTCCCAACTTTGTCTAGATTGAAAAGCTTTATTTCCTCTGGAGTCATCTCATGAAGGTCTTTCTCCACAACCGTATCTACTTCATTTATTTTGATGGTCTTTGTGAATCTGAATGGACCTTTAATGATACATGTGTACATGTTGTCATTATAAGCAGCAAGGAAAATCTCCATTCTGATTTTCCAGTCCTCGAAGGACATACCAGCAATGTGGGGAACATGGCTGATACAATCCATTTTTCAAAAAGTTTTGATTTTTCAAAAAGATGCTCTTTTGAAAAAGTTTTGAAAACCTTTGAAAAACACTTGGATCAAGCTCGTTGATCAGGCAGCTGATTCAAATGAACCACCTGCTCTGATACCACTTGTTGGTCCCAAGTGGTCAGAAGAGGTTTAGAGGGGGGGGGGGGGTGAATAAACCTCTTTAAAATTTTCTTTCAATTTTAACTTTAAAACTTTACTTTAATTGAACAGACTAAGCTGATCAGATTAGTAAGTTACAATTCTGTTCGCGAACAAATCTTTGAACAGGTCTGTTGACCACTCGTCTGATAGTTACTTAGCTGATTTTGTTAAAATCAGTTTTAATACTTAGAGTACTTGCAGCGGATTTTCAAAGTGTTTTTCACAAGTAATCTTAGCAGTTTGAAAAACGTTTCCCCAGTTTTATAAACTCCTTCTTAATACTTTTTCAAACAGTTAACTTATCGTGTTTTTATGCAAACAGAAATTATGCAGATTTAAAAGCAATGCAAAAACACAAGTAATTTTTATAGTGGTTATATGGATTTGAATATCCTTTAGTCCACTCTTCCAAGTCACACAGATCTTGGGTTATACTATAATCACAAAGTTTACAGTATACTCTGCTTGCGTCGAACAACAAATGAAACGACCACAAGTTCGCAATAGGAAATCACACAGAAAACCTATTCTCTGAAGTTTGATCACTCACAAAGATGGATCACAACTCCGCACAACACTCTTGTTTACAAAATCACTCAGAAGATGTATTTTTCATGATTCTTCAACTCTGCTTTCGTCAACAAATGACTCAGCTGATGAGTGAGCTGTTCTTGAGACTTAAAGAATTCTGCTTCGGAAATTTCTCTCAGAAAGTGTGTTGCTTCTTTCTTCTTCGTCTCTTTCAGCTATTTATACTTGAGGATTGAAAAGTGTCCGTTGAAGAGAGACAGAATTCAAATTCCTCGAGTACTGGTCCTTAAAATCCGCGAACGGCTCTTTTGCAGTCTGTCCGTACTGTAAACAGTACTATTCTGCAGGCAGCATTAAATGCAGCATTAAATGCACTCGGCTGATGCGAAGCTTTTCTTCAATCATTTGTCTTAAATATCCTCGTACTTCAGCATTTATTACACCAAGGGGCATTTATTACCGTTGGGAACACTTCATGATCTTCTTCACTTGGCTGACGAAAGTATAAGTCTGATGGTGAACTCGGCTGATCTCAAACTTGAACAAATCTGATTTGAGTCGGCTGATCTTCACTAGTCTGATAACTTTACTTCAGCAGATCAGAAGTCTTGGACCTTGAAACTTTGACTCTTCTGATGTCTTCATTACTTAGTCAAAATTCCTTGATAAGTTTATCAGCTAAGTTACTCCATACTTAGCCAATCTTTGAAGTTTTGGAATGCATCAAAACCTCCCTTATCAAACTTCCTTTAGTGCCTTCATCTTCATCCTTATCCAACAGTCTCTCCATTTTATGTATCTTTTCTTTTCGTGAGTGAACAAGGTTTTAAGCATCAGCTTCTTGTCAAAATAAGCCAGTGCCTTTTCAAACCTGTTGAAAACAGAAGAGTCAGAATTTATAATATCAAAGACTCTTCTTACTTCAAACTTCTTCTTTGGTTGAACCATGCCAGGAGGCATCTTTTTCTTGGCATTTAAAGATTCACCTATCTTTATTCCTCTAGAAACAACAGGACCATGAGCATCAGTTTTGCTGATTTCAATAACAAGAGCTAACTCAGCATCCTCAACAGCTTTCCGTTCTTCCTCGGACATCTTCCTTCTCTACTCTTCTTTTTCAGGTTCTCTCTTAGTGAGCTCAAGAATCTTCTGCTCTTCTTGGTCATCCCTTTTTCTCTGCTCTGCCTCTTCCCTCTTTTTCTTACCAGCAGCTGATACTTTCTTTCTTGGTTCTTCTTCACTTTGATCGTCGGTTTTCAAGCTTTGATCGGCTGGCCCAGAACCTGCTAGTACTCAAGAAAACCAGCCAGCTGTCATTTATAATTTCTTTCTTTCTCAGGGGAAATATTATGCTCTGCAACTGGGTGCCCAATATGATGAATTGTGGCTCAGTAGGGAGAACCTGAGGCTTCGGCTAGATGCGAAGATTTCAATGTTTGAGGGGCAAGCTCTTCGGATTGAGCTTTTGAACGATGATCTCCAGAAGTTTCGTGAAGAAAAGTTAGCTCTTTGAGAAGGAGAGAGATGATCTGGCTCGATTGAATGCCGATTCAGAAGAATCTCGTCAGCGTGCCTTTGAAGAAGGCTATGATGCAGGTTATCAGAAGCGTCAAGAGAAGATGAGGGCGTTTCTTGATACAGCTACTCCTCGAAAGGGTGCTTCTTCTAGTCAACCCGGCGATGGCAATCAGTCTTGATGACCTGCTTCTTATTTTTTTTTTTTTTAGTATCTATTGGCTAGAACCAATATGTGGTTATTTGCCGAAATATTTTGTTGTATAAATTTTAATGACAATTTCACTTTTTGTTCAGTAAATTGCCTTGATTATCATAGCAAGTAGATGAGTTTAGACTTCATATATCTTTAACTCAATACCGTTATAATCAAATACAAAACTCTTCAATAAGTAAGTGATTCAAATTTAGAAATCGATAGAGACTTATCTGATATTGACTTGAGGGCGATCGGTTTTGTCTGAAAGAGTAGTTTATGGCTGCCGACTAGCCGCGAGTATTTTCAGAATGTAAGTAAATAAGCAAGTAAATAAGTTCATTGATTGACTATGCACAATCCTTAGTCAATTCTTTTAGTCGCCTTGGACATCAGAAATTGTTGATTGTTCGAAAAGGAAGATTTCTTTATACTTCTTTCTTGTATTCAGCTTTCAAAGAACTGTAAGCTTATCACCCTTGTCGATGATCGATCAATCATCGTTGTCAGACATAATTTTTGTCTGTTATGAAGTTCTATATAAGGGCTCTATTACTACCCTCTTTTAAGCATAGCTTTTCTCTTTAGACTTGAATTTCCTGGAAAAGATTGTATTCTACCCTTTTGAACTCCATGTTTTTAATTTGTGTACTGGTTGTAAGCTTCATTTTCCTCAAATAAAACAACCATTATGCCTTCAGGTCATATCTTTTGGTTTGGGAGGAATTTGCCTTCAGCTTGTTTAGACCTCCTTAAGCAATTCTTTGATATATGAGGCAGTGACAAGTCCGTATGCCTTAGCAAGGACGACTGTCTCTTCTACTAGTCCGTCAGATTTCTTGGACTCCAAGAGGAAAGCTGGATTCTATGTCGTCAGGCTCTTATTTGTCGTCAAAACGATCAACTATTTTGTCTTCTGTTCGTCGGTCGAGAATTCTTTGTAAAGTTCCAAGTTGTCTCTCAATGAATCCACTGGAACGTATATGGATTTTCCATTCTGGTCGTTTCGACCTTGATACTTCATTCTCATCGAGCAGTTTTATCGACAATCCTAGCGCTGTTCCAACTTACTCGCATTAAATTCGGGAAGTCAAAAGTCGCATTCTCGTCCCTTGATCAGATCTCTATCTAACCGTAGTATTGACTTAAAATTTCCCTATAAATAGACATTCAGTTTCTTCCCATATCTATCCATACCTTACGAAATGGAGATATAAGTTTCTTTGGGTTTTATTTTGCCCAGTGATCCCATAATTTTCGAAAAGTCACATTATCGTGATCCATTATCTTATAATAACTCAAGCATCATTTGCCTTGTACTGACAGGTCCCATTGATGCCCTACCTAGTACTGACGGGTCCCATGTGGCCTCAGCTTTTGTCTTCATGGGGTTGAGGTCCATGGTATTTTGTTAGCACATGGAGGGTTCATACTTACCAGGCATCCCTGTTCTTGGAGGTTACCTCCGGAGTGATAGACCGCCGGGGTGTGCTGGTAAATTTTCACTTTCACGATGGTCCTCACGAGATTCTGCTTTGGACGAACAACTACAGCAATCTCTCAAGCGGGAGCTCGCTTTGGTCGAATGACCGCTACAAGCTATCTGGCTTGCAATGGCCGTTCCGGACTAAAGGGAGGATCGATCTTCAGAGTCTGGCCATCGAACTAAAGAAGTCGACCATCATGAGCAGTATTTATCTTAGGTGGTTGAAGATAAATGTCGGGGTACCAGGAAGGAGATTAATGTTTCTGTGGACATTGTCGTGAAAAACTCCGATTTATAGGATTTTCCTTTTTTTCGTATTTGTAACGATATATAAATCAAAGAATGTTCTTTGTATTCAGATGAATAAAACTTTATATTTGTTATCTTCATAATCTTGTTCTTGCTTTGATATCTCTCGATCTATGCTTAGGTTTTTTACCACTAGTTGGCTTTAACCTGTTTAATCGTCATTTTTTCGAGATCGAGGAGTGTTTATCGAGCGAATTGATTTTACTCAACTCTTTAGGACTAGGTTTTTTTTACCAATTATTGGCTTTAACCTATTTAGTCATCATCGGTATGGAGATCGAGGAGTGTTTATCGAGCGAATCGATTTTACTCAACTCTTTAGGACTTAGGTTTTTTACCAATTATTGGCTTTAACCTATTTAGTCATCGTCGGTATGGAGATCGAGGAGTGTTTATCGAGCGAATCGATTTTACTCAACTCTTTAGGACTTAGGTTTTTTACCAATTATTGGCTTTAACCTATTTAATCATCGTCGGCATGGAGATCGAGGAGTGTTTACCGATCAGATCGATTTTTACTCGACTCTGTGAGTTTGGTTGTTTACCAAATATCGGTTTAACCTTTTGAATCTTTGATTCAGGTTATAACTCATAAACATTGATTATATTTCAGAAGAAATCTTAAGCCAAAGCCTTTATTACAACAAATAGTACGAAAAAGTTAAAATAAACCAAAATTAAAAAAGATTAATAAGGATAACTACTAGGATTCATTTTCCATAGTATCTTCTTAGGTTGACTGCATTCCAAGTCCTTGGTAGGGTGTTCTGTCCAAGTGAGCAATTTTGTATGAACTTTTCTTTCCTACACCAACAATGATGTATGGTCCATCCCAATTCTGTTGCAATTTTCCTACGTGCTTGGACACCTCTACTTTTTTCAATACTAAGTCCCCCTCTTTGAAGGTTCGTACGTGCACCTTTTGATTGTAGGCCTTCTCCATATTCGATTTAGCGACCTGCAGTTGTATGGCAGCTTTCTCTCTTAAGGCTTCTGTTAGTTCGACATCATTTTCTCTAGCTTTTTCATTTTCTTGGCTATAATACATCTCGATCCTCGGGGTCGGGACTAGTGTTTCGACTGGGATTATAGCCTCCGAGCCATATACCAAACTGAATGGGGTCTTGTCGTTTGAGGTCCTGACTGTTGTCCGATTTGCCCAAAGTGCTCCGGGGAGTTCATCCAGCCATCTTCCTTTGGCAGCCCCTAATCTTTTCTCCAAAGATTTTACTATTTTGCGGTTTGCTACTTCAGTTTGTCCGTTTGCCCTCGGATGTTCTACTGAAGTGAAGTTTTGAAGTATTCCCGATTTAGCGCACCATTCCAATACTTGTTTTCCCGCGAATTGAGTTCCATTATCAGAGATTAGGATTTGCGGGATGCCAAACCGACATACTATGAACTTCCATAGGAAATTAATTACTTGAAATTGAGTTATTCGAGCAAGAGCGATGCATTCTATCCATTTACTGAAATACTCGAAAACGACTAGAACATATGCTTTCTTAGACCTGGCTATTGGAAAAGGTCCCACTATGTTCATTCCCCATTGATCAAATGGCCAGCACACAGGTATCGAGTGCATGTTTTCGGCAGGTTGATGGCTTATATTTGCATGAACTTGGCAATTATGACATTTTTGCACATATTAAATGGCATCCTTGTTTATGGTAGGCCAATAGTAACCTGTTTGGAGGCATTTAAAGGCTAAAGCCCTGGCTCCACTGTGATTCCCTGCCTCCCCTTCGTGTATTTCTCGAAGTATATCACTGATTTGTGGTTCAGAGATGCACTTTAGTAGAATTCCGGATACCGATCTTCTATAGAGTTTTCCTTCTATCATCGTGTACCTTGGCGCTCGATATTTTATTTTTCGAGCCTCATTTAGGTCAGGCGGCAGTTTTCCTTCTCGAAGGTAATCCAACATTGGAGTCATCCAGTTCTTCTCTGGTTCTTCAATTTCCATTATTTCAGCGACGGGTGTGTCATCGATGTCGATTGCTGGTGTATTTGAGATCAACCAATTGATCACCCTTTCGTATTTGCCATCATGTGATCCTGTGAACCTAGAAAGTTGATCTGCCCATTTGTTTTCTGAGCGGGGAATGTTCTGTATTGCGAAATTCTCGAATTTTTTAGTCAGTTCTTTTACTTTGGCGAGGTACTTGATCATATTGAATTCCTTTGCTTTATATAGACCTTCAATTTGTCTTTGTACCAACTCCAAATCAGTCAATACTTTGAGAGATTTTATGTTGACTTTGATCGCCATTTCCATTTCTGCAATTAACGCCTCATACTCAGCTTCATTGTTGGTCACCACGAAGTTTAACGTGATTTCCATTTCTCCACCGTCGACATGCATCAACCAGGTATGGTTCTCTACTATCAAGATATCATTTCCAGTACTGGTCGAGTCGTTGGTTTCTTGTATCGAGGTCGGAGTTTCCAATAGGAAGTCGGCCAGAGCTTGAGCCTTAATAGCGATTCGTGATTTATATTCAATTTCAAACTGTCCCAGTTCGACGGCCCACTTAATCAACCTACCAGAAGCTTCTGGCTTTGCCAGTACTTGTCTTAGCGGTTGATTCGTAAGTACTACAATTTTGTAGGTTAAAAAGTATGGTCGGAGTTTGCGTGCTGCCACCACTAAGGCCAAGGCAAAGTTCTCTATCTCCAAGTAATTGTTTTCCGCCCCTTTTAGTAATTTACTTAGGTAGTAAACAGGCTTATGCCCCGTGCCTTCTATCTTCACCAAAACCAAACTGATGGCCACCTTGGAGATGGATATATAGATGTATAACGGTTCTCTTCAGTTGGTTTGGCTAATAGCGGAGAAGAGGTTAGGTAATCCTTCATTTGGTTGAAAGCCTACTCGCATTCTTCTGTCCAAACAAAGTTTTTTGCCTTCCGTAGAGTTTGAAAGAAAGACAAACTTCTGTCGGTCGACTTGGAGATGAATCTGTTCAATGCCACAATTTTTCCTACTAAACTTTGTACTTGAGAGACTGTCCTAGGTAGTCTCATTTCAGTTATAGCTCGAATCTTTTCGGGATTTGCTTCAATTCCTCGTTGATGGACCATATATCCTAAAAACTTTCCTGATCTTACCCCAAAATTACATTTTGCGGGATTTAGCTTCATTCGATATTTTCTCAATATCTGAAAACAACGATCGAGATGCTTTACGTGGTCAGCTTCATTCATGCTTTTGACCAACATATCATCCACGTATACTTCCATTATCTCTCCGATCAGCTCCCTAAACATTAAGTTAACCAATCTTTGGTAAGTGGCACCAGCATTCCTTAGGCCGACTGGCATAACAATGAAGCAATATACACCATGCTCAGTTATGAAAGCAGTTTTCTCCTGGTCTCGTTCATCCATGTAGATTTGATAGAAACCTTGGAAAGCGTCCATCATGCTGAAAATAGCAAAACCTACAGTTGAGTCGACCAACAAGTAGATCCTCGGTAAAGGGTAAGGGTCACTTGGACATAGCTTATTAAGGTAACAAATTCATATATCCCTTATAATGAAAACTGATATTGTATGAACTTGTGAATCAGTCATATCAATCCAACTGGTTTCTCGAACTATTTTTTTTTTATCTATTATTGAATGAATCAAATAATATCTTATGATCTTAATTTGGAATAAATTTTACCAAATCTAATGACTAAATAGACCATCATTTTATATTTGATTACAATAATTTAAAACCATCATTTTACTTAAAAAAATAAATTGAGTATATCAGTCATAAATTTGCTTTTATGACATAACATCTGATTAATGAAAGTTACCCATGAAATTAACTTGCAATATACAACATATGTGCAGTTTTCTAATAATAACAAAAGCAGAAGTAAAGGTTGCAAACCTCAATGGAAACTTGCTCTTTTTGTCTCTGAATTGCAAGACTCATTCAAAAAATTTCATTGTAATTAAAATGATAAATACAATAATAATGGGTGATGAAAATATAAGAGCTCGGTGGTGTGCCGCCAGAGGACGAGTCGGAGATAACCAGTCGAAAACTCATGAGGTTTCTTATCCGAAGACTCGACTTTGATGGACACCCGAACTTCATGATCAATTTGTTAGGGCTGTCAATGAGCTTGGTGGACCATATAGGTTTCTAAAAGCATAACATGGAGACCAAACACATTTATGACTGTAAATTTCTTCAGAATCTATTTCATAACTTGTTAATTACAATGCCATATTCATGAATGAGGAAACAACATATTAATGCTGCTCTTTTCTGGTCATGACACATCTAGTCAGAGGGGTGGATCCATGATGGAAAGGTTAAGGGGGCCAAACTATATTGCTGATTTTTCAGAACGATAAAATATTTAATGCCTACAAATATTAAATTAAAATTTAAATTATAAAAATTATATTGAGGCTTAAATATTATAACATTCCTTTTGTATTTTTGATGCATTAACTATAGTTGATTTTCTCACAACAGACTGAGAAAAAAAAATTAGCTAGTATATATAATGTGTTCAAAAGGTTAACTTCTTTGAGTGATATGTTTAATCATAATAAATTGTAGCACATGTACAGATAATCATGAGAAAATTGATATTACAATTTAAATTATTGTTCTAAAGTAATAGACGCAACAATAAATACAATTATAAACATACATTTAAAAGATACAAGTGATTAAACCCTTGGGAAAAAAAAACAAGGGATAACGATGGCACAAAGTATATTAATTAAATTCTCATGTGAGCATGAACTATATGATACCTTTCAATTTTCAAATTATTAACTAATAAAATTAATAAATGAAATATATTCATAGTAGAGAAGAAAAATATTGGACCGCCCATGCTTCTAGTGTCTTGATAACAATGTTGTGTTATGGAAAACTTTCTTTAAACTCCCATTTAGAATTTTGGTTTTGGAAAATTCTCATCAAAAGTTTTCATTTTATAAATTTTCTATTAGGTTTCCTTCAAGATACCCCTTAATTAATTATTTTGTCAAAAATTAAGAGAGTATGTCCTTTACATTCCTATAACTCGATTATCTTCATATTTTACTAAGATAATCTCAAAACCTCCGTGTAATGGAAATTTGGATGAAATTGATGAACGCTAGTGAAGTTGCTGAAAAAATCAAGTTTGTTTATGTCAATGGACAAGTTAGTGAACTTAATTTCATCTTCTTTATTCAAATCTTCCACTACTAGAAAGTGGGGCTTTTGCAACGGAAAATTTGCGACATATGGCATTTGTCGCAATTTCTAATTGATTTGTGACGGAGTTGCAACGAAATTTCTCAGAGTTACAATATTTTTTTTACGACTAGATCTCCAATAATACAATGGCTAAAATTTGCGACAGATAACTGAGTTCGTTGCAAGTTTGTCGCAATACTTTGGCGCCACTTGTTAATTTTTGGCACCAAAATTTGCGACAATAATTTGTTACAAATGCCTGTCACAATTAACTTGTGGCATGATTTGTCACAAATTTGACATGATTTCTTTATAAATTTTACATATATATAACTTGCAACACCAAAATCGATCTCAAAAAATGTTAAATATTTTTTTTTTATCCACAAACGTATTTCCTTCAAAAACAAGATTTAATTTATATTAAATTAATTGAGCCTAATATTGAAAAGTTAAATAAAAAACTATTAATATGTAATTTTTATTTACTTAAACAAGTCATATATAAAAATTCTTTATATCAATTATGATTGACTTTACTACTTATTACATATGAGTAATTAAAATATATCTAAAGAATAAATTTTCAGAAATCATTAGAAAATAATATATATATATATATATATATATAATTACATGCAAGGTATCAAATTCATATATCCCTTATAATGAAAACTGATATTGTATGAACTTGTGATTTAGTCATATCAATCCAACTGGTTTCTCGAACTATTTTTTTTTAATCTATTATTGAATGATCCAAATAATATCTTGTGATCTTAATTTGGAATAAATTTTACCAAATCTAATGACTAAATAGACCATCATTTTATATTTTGATTACAATAATTTAAAGCCATCATTTTACTTAAAAAAATAAATTGAGTATATCAGTCAAAAATTTTCTTTTATGACATAACATCTTATTAATAAAAGTTACCCATGAAATTAACTTGCAATATACAACATATGTGCAGTTTTCTAATAATAACAAAAGTAGAAGTAAAGGTTGCAAACCTCAATGGAAACTTGCTCTTTTTGTCTCTGAATTGCAAGACTCCTTCAAAAATTTTCATTGTAATAAAATGATAAGTACAATAATAATGGGTGATGAAAATATTAGAGCTCGGTGGTGTGCCGCCAGAGGACGAGTCGGAGATAAACAGTCGAAAACTCATGAGGTTTCTTATCCAAAGACTCGACTTCGATGGACACCCGAACTTCAGGATCAATTTGTTAGGGCGGTCAATGAGCTTGGTGGACCATATATGTTTCTAAAAGCACAAAATGAAGACCAAACATATCTATGACTGTAAATTTCTTCAGAATCTATTTCATAATTTGTTAATTACAATGCCATATTCATGAATGAGGAGCTCTTCTACGAAGGAAAAAAATCTGTTGCATGCTCTTCCAAACATCTATTGTCCATAGCTCGTAACGCCACCTCTTAACTTATACATGTTCTGCAGATGGTAAGATTCATTTTCATGCGCCCGGAGAATTCCTAGGCCTTGCTGAGCTTTCGGGTGTGGCTTTGCAAATACTAGACATCCGATCACCACCAAAGACGCTCCTATAATTGGATAGTATATATGATTGCTACTCTCGTCTTGGTTGTGAAGGCGTGCACGATTGGAGCCACTGATCCAAATATCAAACATGATATGATGACAACGGTGACATAAAGTGCAAAACGATATCTTCGGTCAAGGATATCGTCATATATACTAGTTAAGTTTGGATGACACAATATATAATATGTATTGGCCGGTGATATCGCCATAACAAAAATTGTTGTTGCAAGAATAGTTTATTTAAATTTCCCAATTTACCCCAACATTAAATGTTCACGGTAGTTATTATTCATTTATTTTCTTCAAATTTTGAGAAAAATCAGTCATAAATATTTTTATTAAGCGTTCTTGTTTTCATTTTCAGATGTTGATATTAACCAAATGTAGTAAGTATTTGTCCAACACTGCATGGAATATCTTATTGAAATGCAGATGTCAATTAGGGTGCACATGGTACGGTTTTGCGATATTTTTTACAAAATTTTTATCGTACCAATTAGTGCGGTTTTTAAAACTCAATACGAAACTAGAGTTTTATGAACCATACCAAGAAACTCGATTTTGTGCGGTTCCGGTACGGTACGGTTTTGCAGTTTTTTAGAACAAACTTTTTTCGTGCAATTTTTCTTATATAATTGATTACATAGTTGACAATTATATAAAAATTAATAATTTAATATCTTAGAAACTATTTTTTTTCATTAAATAAAGCATCGGAAAGGAAAATGTTCACAAATTTGACGCTGTAGTTCAACCTAATTGAATAAAATTAATTGGTTAATTATTTGATCATTATTTTTATTATGTGAAAAAACTTACTATTTTGTATATGTTGTCTAGAATTTTTGTATTTTAAGTTTTCAACATATAAAATTAGAGCTTATCTTTTTTTAATTGGACGCTAGCAATGTAGTAATTATAAACTATGGTGGACTATAATGTAAATTATAAATAATAAAGTATTCAATAATATTTGAAATATAAATTTATAAAATTTAGTTGTAAATATAAAAAAATGAATAGTTAATTCATATTTCTTATCAATTTCGGTACATTACGGTTTTTTTACGGTATGAGAAGTCTAAAACCAAAAACATACCAAAATACTCGGTACAATTTTCATCCATACCAAGACCTTCGATTTTGAGAAAGAAAACCTGACATTTGGTACATTTCGGTACGGTACGGGACGGTCCGGGACGGTTTTGAAAACCATGTGCACCCCTATTGTCAATGAATAATGGATTAGTTTAAGGTAATTAGTCCATTTTGTGTGATTAAAACTACTTCACTAATATATTGTCTTTTTATTGGCTTGATCAGATGAATGAAAGTGGAATATAAATGTGTTGTTAGATATAAGAATTGCAAGAAGAGAAAAAATTTAACAGTATATTTGTGTTTTCTCAACTAAGTCTTTGTTATGAAATTATTCAATAGATAATTTAAAAGAACAAGCTAAAACTATAATGTAGAGAGTAAATTAGAGAGAGCAATATATGTCATTATATTCATCTTGTTGTGTACAAAATATATTACAATATCCACTATATATAGATCTAAGAAAGCTATCAAATAAGAAGAGTTATGAGACACTTCATTTGTCACATAAAGACAATTCATATCAAATAATACAAGACCCTTCATGTGGTCTCTTAAATGCTATATTTAAGATGAGTGGTAAAATTTAGAGTGACCAATGTACATCCTTATTATATATATTTTATAACAGTCTTTAATATGTACATAATTCAAAGACACATCTCCTGCTTATTATTATTTAATTACTCCTATATTGTAATTCTTAGTTGTTTTTGATAACTATTATTTAATTGATACTAGGTAAATTCATGTTTTGCAACAAATAATTCATAACATAGTTAATAATTCATTTATTATATTACACAATTAAAATTTAAAATTGGTTAGTCACGTGAAAAATATGTGTATTTTTCTAATATATAAAGTAATAACAATTAAATCTATTAATTTTTTTTCTCTCTATTTTTTACCTAGAAAATTATAATTCGGCTCCTAATGTCCTTAAAATGGTGGATTTTTGCAAGTTAACTCCCTGTGATATGTCTAATGAGCAATGTACCTACTTGTGAAATAAAATTAGGCAATTTAACTCCCTGTTAAATGAAATAATGAGCAATTTATCTCCTTGTGATATAAAATGGGCAATTTACCTCCCTGTGAAATAAAATAATGAGCAATTTAACTCCCTATGATATGAATTAATAAGCAATTTAGAGAGAGACAATGTGCTTTTTTAATAAAAACACAGGGAGGTATTTTGCTTTTTTTATTATCACATGGAGTGAAATTGCCTATTTAGAATATCACAGGGATTCATTTTGCCATTTTTTTTATCACAGGGAGTTAAATTACCTATTTAAAATAACACAGGGAGTTTATTTGCTATTCACTCTTAAAATGGTACATTCATGCTTTTCCTTTTTTCTCCTGCTCCCTCGCCCGATCCTGGACAAGAATCCAACCCTTTGTATTTGTATGTATATGACACTGAATTCATCCATTCAAAATGATTTCATGAATGTTGATTTATTTTATATGTATGTCCTTTGTTTTCATGTATATATCATTGGATTGATTCATAACCTTTGAGTTTCATACATGAACCTATTCATGGAGAAATTATTTGGTATAACTTCTACACCACCTCATCATGCCTACGTGGTGCAGCAAACCAACCATATTCTGACACGTCAAGCACAAATTCCACATCAGATTAATTGGCCCAGATCTAATGGGGCTGGCGGAGAAATTAAATTCTCCGTCTTCATCCAAAATTCAACCAACGTTCTGAATAAATGAAATTAAATTTAGAAACCCATGTTTTGATTTCGTAAGACGATCTTTGAGGGCAATTTCCAGATTTCAAATTGCACTAACTTCATATTTCTTTCTCTACATTTCAGTATCACTGGAACAAGAAGATAACTATTGCTATAAGAAGATAGTATATGACTTATTTTTTTATTTATTTTTTATTTTTTATGAATAAGATAGTATATGACTTGCCGACACAAAAATGACATTTCTTATTACAATGATATGGCATATTGACATAGACCTAATTGCAAAAATGTTCCATGTGATTTGGTTAATTGTCGTCGTTATTTCAGTCAGATTTTACATAAGAAGGACCAATGTGTTACACTACATTAATAAGATGGACGAATATGCTATGAAAAATTTAAGAGGGGTGAATGTATTACACTATATTGATAAAAGGGACTAATTTGATACACTATATTGATAAGAGGGATGCATCTGCTACAAAAAATTTAAAAGGGACGAAAGTGATAAAGTCGAGTCATAAGAGGGACTAAAAGTGCGATTCACTCGTCTAATTTTATAATATTAGGTTGGGTTCGGTTTGACAAATAGGTCAATCAGTCCAATTGTGGTTTTGGGCCATTAAAATAATCATGCCAATTAATAGTCACCCGTTCGGCATATTAGAGTGGCCCGGACACGCGATATGGCCCAACAAATTATCGTGCTTGAGAGATTCATCCGTCCGTCCCTTTGAAGTAATCGTGGTCGTTGAAAACGTGGTATATGAGTACTTTAGGGTTTGGTTACTCATTTCTTCTCCCTACTTCTCTCATCCGCGATGGCGCTGCCTGTTTGCTTTCCACGTGATCCTTTGTTTCTTGCTTTGGTTGCCTCCACATCCGTTCTTCTGTTCTTCAACCACTACCGACACCCCAAAGACTTGTTTTACGTGTTCACCGTCCGATTTGAATTTCTTGCCTGATTAGGGTTTCAATTGGGTTTAGGGTTTCGACTCTTTCATTCAGATTCTTGCTCTGGTTGCCTCCCCATCTAAAATCTTCTGTTATCTTTCATTCCCGAATCCGTATATTAGGGTTTGACGTGTTCACCGTCGGACTTGAAGAGCTTGCGTGATTAGGGTTTCAATTGGGCTAGGGTTTCGATGATTCCGTCCACGAATTGAAGGTAATTGTGGGTTATTTTCATTCTTTTATATTAATTTTGAATTATGTCACGTAATTGCGTCTTAGGGTTTCTTCCTTTGTGCGAAATTAGGGATTTTTTTTACTGATTGCTGCTATTTGTGCATTTCTCGGTTATAATTTATGTTCGGTTATAGATTAATTTGACAACTTTTTGTATATTTTCGATTTCTGCCAGCAATGTTCGAGCAATCTTCATCAAGTGTCCGTTTAGGGATTGCACACTGTTTCTGCGGGCTTCGCGTGAGAATATACACTTCCTGGACGAAGGTGAACCCTGGTCGGCGATTCTCGCACTGCCAGCGTTTTGAAGGTATGAGTAATTTGTTTGAATGTTGAGTTTTTTCAAATGAAGTATGTTTGATTTCCATGATTTCTAATGAATGTGTTTTGTTATACATTGTAGGATGAACGGTGTGATTATTTTGAATGGATTGATCCAGTAATGTGTGATAGGTCCCGTGTAATTATCTCTGGCTTGCTAACGCAAGTCAATCTTGCCGAGGCTGAAAGTACACGTCTACTACGTCGCGAACATGAACTTGCTGCACATATGCAAATTCTTGATACTTATTCTTATTTGCATGATCTTGAGGCACAAAACATGGCACTGTGTTGGTCCCAAGTGATCAGATGAGGTCTAGAGAGGGGGAGGGTGAATAGACCTCTTCAAACTTTTTAATCAAATTTTAACTTCAAAACTTTTGCTTAACTGTAGGCAGACTAAGCTGATACAGAGCAGTAAGCTTACAAGGCTGATCGTGAACAAATCTTTGAATAGCTTTGTTGACCACAAGTCTGATGGTTACTTAGCTGATTTTAGTTAAAATCAGTTTTAATACCAGAATAATTGCAGCGGATTTTTAATCTGTTTTTCACAAGTATACTTAGTAGTTTGAAAGTTTTATCCCCAGTTTTTGTGAACTCCTTTAAACCTTTTTCAAACAGTTTTGTAATGTGTTTTATGCAAGTCTGAAAGTATGCAAGTAAAAGGCAATGTAAAAACACAATGATTTTTGTAGTGATTATATGGATTGAAATATCCTTTAGTCCACTCTTCCAAGTCACACAGATCTTGGGTTATACTAAGAACACAAAGTAGTTAGTACACTCTGCTTGTGCTTTACAACAAATGATAAGCCACAAGTTCGCAATAGGAAATCACAATGAAATTCCTACTCTCCGAAGTAATATCACTCACAAAGATGGATATCTACTCCTCACAACACTCTCTTTTACAGATTCACTCAGAAAATGTATAATCTTTGAACTTCAACGGCTTCTGTCAACAAATGACTTCAACAGACGAGTAAGCTGTTCTTGAGCTTTGAGACTTAGAAAATATTTTGCTTCGAATTCAATCTCTCAGATGTTGTGTTGTTACTTTTCTCTTCGTCTCTTCAGCTATTTATACTCACTCATTTGAATTATGTCCGTTGAAGAGAGACACAATTCAAATTTCTCGATTTCTGGTCCTTAATTTCCGCGAACGGCTCTCTGCACAGTGACAGTACTGCATACTGTACTTTCTGTCATACAGCATTAAATGCACTGAGCTGATACGAGTTATTTCTTCAATCATTTGTCATTAATAGCCTCGGACTTCAGCATTTATTACTCCAGTGGCCATTATTACCGTTGTGACGACTTCTTGATCCTTTCCACTTGGCTGATGAGAGTACAAGTCTGATGATGAACAAAGCTGATCTCAAACTTCAACAAATCTGATTTGAGTCGGCTGATTTGCACCAGTCTGATTTCTTCCCTTCAGCAGATCAGTAGTCTTTCGGACCTTGAATATTTGACCCTTCTTATTTGTCGTCATACTCGGTCAAAGTTCTTTCAAGGGATTTAAACTAAGTTTTCCTTATTTAGCTGATCTTGATGAGTTTTGGAAATCATCAAAACCTCCCTTCATTCTTCTAACTTTAGTGCACTCTTATCTTCATCTCTATCCAACAATTTCCCCCTTTTTGATGATGACAAAACTTCAGCTAAGTACCTGTTACCTAAACTAAAGTTTTAATCCTCAAAATTTCTGATATAGAAATGTATGTCTGAATGAAAACTTGAACTTTTATATATCTTGAAAATGGTTACAAGTTACAAGTTTTTCATCAGATGAGATAACTTGATGAAAATAAAGAAAACTGATTTACAAAGGGTTGATCTAGTTTAGTCGTCAGCTTCTTCACTTTCTCCTTCAAGTTCTTCATAATACTCATAAGAAGACTCTTCATCATCATCTTCTTCATCAGCATCATCATCTATGACTAGATTGGATTTGGCAGCTTCCATTTTCTGTTTAATTTCTTGTTCTTTTAACTCTTTTTCTACCTCCTCCATCCTTCTCTTTACCCTCTCTTCATCCTTGTACTTGGTAAATGGCCCTGATTGTTCTTCAGTAGGTTCCTTGGATGCAGCCATTTCTTTATCAGATTTGGCTTGTTCCTTGGGTTCTGCTTCAGACTTTTCATTGTCATCAGCCTTTCCAACTTCTTCAGCAGCAGCCTTTTCTTCTTCTACCTTATCATCAATCTCCTTGTCTTTGGCAGCATCAGCTTCCTCAGCCTTTTCTTCAAGTGCTTGATTTTCAGTAGCAGCAGCTTGAATAGTTGTCTCTTCCACTTTATCTTCCCCCTTTTTGTCATCATCAGGGTTGATAGGAGGGTTGAGGGCAACAGGTTGGTTCCTGACAGCAGCACATAAGGACTTGATGTTCTGATTGATCAGGTCATGGCTTGCATTGAGATGATTGAGAGTGGTAGTAATTTGATCAGTCTGATCATTGATGCAGTCAATGTTGAGTTGGAGAGTGGAAATTTCTTTATCAACTCTGGTGGCAGCTTTATGGACTTGTTCTACCAACAGGTGATTCTTTTCTGTCTTCTCCTCAGATACTTTGATGAATCTATTTGTGAGATGAGCAATGTGGTCTTCTTTCCTCTTTAAGGCAGTTTGAAGATGATTCATGTCAGCTTTGACATCTTCAATATTTCTGTTCATATCCAAGACACTATGTGTCATCCTTAGAGTATTATCCTCAGGCAGAGGAAAGTTGTCAATGACATCCTTCACCATTATCTCAATATTCTTCTGCATTTGTTTCAACTGCAGCTGATGCTTTTCTTCCAAGTTTTTCTGCATTTTCTCTAGTTGCAGCTGGTTCCTCCCTTCCATTTCTCTTAAAGAATTCTCCAACATCATTTGGAAGGCTTCCATCAGTGATGAGTGCACATCAGTTGTTGGAATTTGAGGTGATGCAGGTTGATCTTCTTCTTGTTCAACATGAGTGTCTCCCAGATCAGCTTCGTCCTTAGCCTTTTCTTTATCAGTCCACTCAATAGCCAAAGTCTCTTTATCAGCATCAGGCTGATTTGTGACATCTTCAAAGATCTTGTTAAGAATCTTGCCATCATCAGTGAAGACTGTTGTTCGACGAATCATCCTTACAACAGGCAGGCTATTAGGAGCAGTCTTCTTCACTTTAGGCATTTCTTGATAACTTTTCATCTCTTTTCCAAAAGTGATCTGCTGAACACCAGGCATAGCAGGCAGATCACTTGGAGACCCTTGTTCATATCTTGACCTGGCAGCCCAGTTCTCCAAGGCTGTCAGAGTAGCAATTTGCACAGCTCTCTTTATAGGATCATCATGCTTTCGTTTCTTGGCTGGCAAAGAGTTAGAGATAATCTTTGCTTCTTCAGCAGCAAACTCATGTGCATACTTGTGCATTCTATCTCTAACAAAGTCTGGATCCAGAGCTTTGGTGATGGATGTAGTATGGAACCAATTAAGAACCAACTTTTCTTCATTTGCAAATTCTTCCCAGCTTTGGATCTCTTCAACAGTTTTGTTCACTCTATACTCTCTCCATTTTATGTATCTTTTCTTTTCGTGAATGAACAAGGTTTTAAGCATCAGCTTCTTGTCAAAATAAGCCAGTGCCTTTTCAAACCTGTTGAAAACAGAAGAGTCAGAATTTATAATATCAAAGACTCTTCTTACTTCAAACTTCTTCTTTGGTTGAACCATGCCAGGAGGCATCTTTTTCTTGGAATTTAAAGATTCACCATGTTGGGATATAGCTCGATTTGTCAGACAACAAAGTGCGGAATTTAAAATTTTTCGAGGTATCCAATGGTCCCATAAAAGATGTCTCCACATTATGTATACAAAAGCAAGAACAAAAACGCACACAATGAATTAACAAAGGGGGTTTTTGCGATATACCTCACCACAGGCAAGGTGGTGGAAACCTCCGGTCTTCGATTCTGATTCTGATCCGGTTCACAGGAGTGATCCAAGTGTCTCACCTCCAGGGATAGTCCACACCAATTGGATTCTGGCAACACCTCAAGATCTTAGGCTCAGAACTCGATGCAGGAGATTTGTTAATAAAGGATTGTATTAGATCTCTTGACAAATCAAGATCTAATACAATGGAGGAGGAGATCTCGGCGGCGGCGGCACCAGGAAGCTCACGGCAGCTCAGTGGCGGCGGCTACTAGTTGCGGCGGCGGCTAGGGTTTGCAGGACAAGGGGGCGGCGCTTTTGCAGAGAAGGAGGCTAGGTTTTTCTCTTAGGGTGTTAGCTTTTTAGCTCAAGTAGTTCCCCTTTTATAGACTCCTTCTGACCTAGGGTTTGCAAGACTCCTTATGGGCTTTAATTAATAGAAGCCCATGTCTTGCAATCCTTCATTTAATTAAACTACTTTAATTAAATGCCCAGTCCATTTAAATCAATATTTCTTTTCGCATAATTAATTAGCAACTCAATTAAGTATTTAATTAATTAAGTCAGCCAATTAATTAATTCTCCCACTTGAATTAAATACTCTTAATTCATTTAATTGATTTAATTACCTTTAAATCAATTAGTTCCTTTCATTTCCTTTTATAACAGTCACCGTCCAATTGTATTGTGTGTGACCCTCTGGGTTCACCATCAACTGGCAGCAGGCCCACGAATCCTTCGTGATTTAATTTATGAACAATAAATTGTTCCGGTTAATTAAACAACCTTTAATTAACCACTCCTAGAATTAAATCCTTTATTAATTCAGGAGTACCCACACTTCATGGTCGATGTCTAGCCACAAGCCCATGAAGCCCAATATCAGGTGAATTGATATTTGTGAACCTCGTCTCATATAATTACCATGTACATACGGTCCTTCTATCGACTAATATTCCCGATCAAGACTTAGGGTGTGTGAATTAATCGGCACCTCTAAATTTGTCTCGATAGCTATACTTTCTAATTCAGGATAATATACCTTTGTGACCTTCTAAATTTGGAAATCCCTTTCCAAATTAGTCACCGACTGCGGCCGCAGATTCCTTGGATATATTATCTAAGAATCGTATAGGAAATTCTCTCACTCATTACAGTGAGTCAATAGATTCCATATCGGTACTAACCACTCGCGTACATGTCCATACGCACCCAACCTAGGCATGTTATGACCAAGCTACGTGGCCTATACCTAGATCTAAGTACGCACTTCCATGCACCGAATTCGCCCTAGCACCTCAAGTCAAAGGACTAAATCGTACACTATTATATTCCTTTGAGAAACATCCCATCACCGATGTGCGTCATGCGCTTCCACAATGGGTTTCTCTGTTCGGGTCGTTCGATGCGTTCAATCCTCCATTGAACCACCTACTCGTATGCACTGGACTCAAATTCCTTGCTCATGAAACACTACAAATTCACTCCATGTGAATCATGCATACTTGTACAAGTCTTGGCGATTCCTACGATACCCCGTCTCGTTCGGAATCTATGACTTGGAACACTTTTAAGATTACGACCTTTGAGACTGTTTCATGATTGCACTCAATACTGAAGTGAATCGTCCCATAGTCAAATGTAATCTAAGGGTTTCAACCAATCGCTTAAATGTATTCGCGAAAGATGAAGTTGGCCATTGTTTATCCTTATACATATATAAATAAACATGCGTATTATTATAAAAACAAAGATCGTTTCATACAGGATAGATCTATTACAAGCAAACAGAACTGGCTTGCAGGGCACTATCCTATCAATCTCCCACTTGCCCTAAAGCCATTCACCTACGGTTCTAAGTCCCATCTTTTCTAGATGACTATCGAACGCCTTTTGTGAAAGTGGCTTAGTTAGTGGGTCAGCTACGTTGTCTTCCGATTTGACATACTCCATGTGCATGTCACCTCTACCCATGATCTCCCTGATCACGTGGTATTTCCTCTGTACGTGTTTGGATTGATGGTGTGATCTCGGCTCCTTCGCTTGAGCTATCGCCCCGTTGTTGTCACAGAAGACGACTACAGGTTCAGCAATGCTAGGAACAACATCCAATTCTTGGATGAAGTTTTTCATCCATACACTTTCTTTTGCTGCATCTGATGCTGCGATATATTCTGCTTCTGTGGTTGAATCAGCAGTGGTAGACTGTTTACAGCTCTTCCAACTGACTGCTCCACCATTGATGCGGAATATGTATCCAGAGTTGGATTTGAAGTCATCCACATCAGACTGGAAACTTGCATCAGTGAATCCTTCAAGTTTCAGTTCTCCACTACCACCGTAGACCAAAAACATATCCTTAGTCCTTCGCAGGTACTTTAGGATTGCTTTTACGGCAGTCCAGTGCTCTTCGCCTGGATTTGACTGATAGCGGCTCGTTACACTTAGAGCGTGTGCTACGTCTGGTCGAGTACATAACATCGCATACATTATACTCCCTATAGCAGAGGCATAAGGTATGAGAGACATTCTCGTCTTTTCTTCGTCAGTTGTAGGGCACATAGACTTAGAAAGAGAGATACCATGTCTCATTGGAAGCAATCCTCTCTTGGATTCTTCCATCTTGAATCTTTTCAAGATTGTGTTAATGTACTGAGATTGGGAGAGTCCTATCATCTTCTTCGATCTATCCCTATAGATACGGATTCCCAATACGTAAGATGCGTCTCCCATATCTTTCATAGAGAACTGCGCGGATAACCACGCTTTAGTCTGCGCTAACATCTTGACATCGTCTCCGATTAACAAAATGTCATCGACGTACAAAACAATGAATTGTACTGTGCTCCCACTATTCTTCTTGTACACACAAGGTTCATATACGTTTTTGATGAAGCCAAATGCCTTGACTGTCTCATCAAATCGTATGTTCCAGGTTCGGGATGCCTGTTTGAGGCCATATATCGACCTTTGAAGTTTACACAATTTGTGCTCACTTCCTTTGGACGCAAAACCTTCAGGTTGTTGCATAAAGATCTCCTTGTCAATGTCTCCATTGAGGAAGGCGGTCTTTACGTCCATTTGCCATATCTCATAGTCATGCCATGCGGCAATGGCAAGCAATATCCGAATGGATTTGGACATCGCTACGGGAGAGAAGGTTTCCTCATAGTCTATTCCAGGCCTTTGAGAATACCCCTTTGCCACTAAGCGTGCCTTGTGAGTTAAAACCTCTCCATTCATTCCAAGCTTACGCTTGAAGATCCATTTGCATCCTACAGGGATAGTTCCCTCAGGTGGATCAACCAAGGTCCAAACCTTGTTGGAATGCATGGAATCCATTTCGGATTGCATGGCTTCGAGCCACGCACCCGAGTCTATGTCTGACATCGCTTCTTGATAGGTCCTTGGATCATTATCGCCTCTTTCGTTTTCGTGAATGAAACCAAATCGCTCTGGCTCCTTACGAATTCGATCAGACCTTCGAAGAGTAGGTGTACTAGTAGGTTCAGTAAATTCTGGTTCAGCTCCCACTGTTTGTGAGGATGGGTCCGATTCCTGGACTTCATCAAGTTCTACGATTGTCCCATTTCGGTTGGAGAGGAAATCCTCTTCCAAGAAGTGGGCGTTCCTAGATACGAACGTATTACGTTCTTTAGGATCGAAGAACAGGTATCCAATGGATTCCTTTGGATACCCCACAAATTTGCACAAACTAGATCTACTATCTAGCTTATCTCCCTTCTTGTTCTTTACATACGCAGGAGATCCCCATACTCGTAGATACGAATACACGGGTGCCTTACCATACCATACTTGGTGCGGTGTTGTTGGCACTGACTTCGAAGGTACTATGTTCAGTATCTTCGATGCAGTTAATAGGGCCAAGCCCCAAAATGAAAAGGGAAGGTCAGCAAAACTCATCATGGAACGAACCATGTCTAACAAAGTTCGGTTCCTCCGCTCGGACACTCCATTGAGTTGGGGCGTCCTAGGGGGAGTTCGCTGGGCGAGAATTCCATTCTCTTTTAGATAATCAAGGAATTCTTGGCTTAAGTACTCACCACCTCTATCAGACCGAAGTGCTTTAATACTATGTCCAAGTTGATTCTCAACTTCCATTCGAAACTCTTTGAATTTCTCAAAAGTTTCGGATTTGTGTTTCATGAGATACACATATCCATAACGACTAAAATCGTCGGTGAATGTTACGAAGTAAGAGAATCCTCCTCTCGCATTGACACTCAATGGTCCACAAACGTCAGTATGGATTAAATCCAATGTTTGTTTGGTTCGCTCAGGATTCCCTGTGAAGGGTGATTTGGTCATCTTTCCTTTGAGACAAGATTCGCAAGTTGGGAGTTCATCCAAGTTCTTTATTTCAAGAGCCTTAGAGGAAACCAACTTTTGGATCCTACTCTTGGAAATATGTCCAAGTCTAGCGTGCCAAAGTTGTGGAGTTTGATTATCATATTTTCTTTTTCTAGATTGAATGTGCATAACGTCGGATTTAACAGGTTCTAGGGAATAAAGACCATCCATCAAAGTACCACAAGCATACATTAAACCACCTTTAAATATGCATAAAGATCCATTTTGAATGGAAAAATTAAAACCATCAATGTCTAGCATTGGTATAGAAATGATGTTCTTAATTATTGTTGGTACGTACAGACAATCCCTTAAAACCAAAGTAAAATTTCCTAAAACCAATTCGACGTCCCCAATAGCCTCAGCGGCGATCCTAGCACCGTTTCCAAAACGCAGGATTCTATCCCCGGGCTTCAGGTATCTTACTGCTCCCATCACCTGCAAATCATTGCAGATATGAGAACCTGCTGCGGTGTCTAACACCCACGATGCACAGTTAATAGAAATATTAACTTCAACCAAGAAAATACCTTTGGCTACCAATTTCATCTTTAGGTAGTCTGGGCAGTTCCTTTTCCAGTGCCCTGCTTTCTTGCAGTGGAAACATTCGTCTTCTGGGCTCTTGCGCTTCTTTTCAACCACCTTTTTGATTGCCTTCGAAGAAACTACCTTCTTCTTCTTCTTACCTCTCTTGGGCTTTGCAGCCTTCGATTGGTGTGCAATCATTACCGGCTTCTCTTTCTTGAGAGTCGATTCTGCCGTTACCAACAAATTGGTCAGTTCGTGAAGAGCGAGGGTTCTATCCTCCATGTTGAAGTTCAACACGAACTGGTCAAAAGAACGGGGCAGCGAATGGAGAAGGAGGTCAGTGCTAAGATCAGCGTGCAAGTCTACTTCCAATCGCCCTAGTTTTTCAACCAGGTTGATGAAGCGTAGACAGTGATCCTTGACACTGCTTCCCTCAGCCATCTTGAGATAAAACAACTCCTTAGTGGTTGCGAACCTTTCGGTACGAGACCTCTCTCCAAACATCTGCTGGAGGTGGAGAAGTATCTCTCTAGCAAGCGGCATAGCAGCATGCTGTTTCTGCAGTTCATTCGACATCGAGGCTAGCATGAGACATCGAACCTGAAGATCATCATCAACCCTTTTAGCATGGGCGGTTCGTTGTTCCTCAGTAGCTCGTGCTGCGGGTGCAGCAGGCATGGGTGTATCGAGCACATAGCTACGTCGCTCGGAGTCGAGGACGATTCTGAGATTTCTCAGCCAGTCAACAAAGTTTGAGCCATTCAATTTGTTTGCGTCGAGGATAACAGATAATGGATTCTTAGACATTGTACTTAATATCTACAATTGGAAAGAAGACAACATTAAGCTAACTGATCTTATGCCTAATACTTATAATTATCGAATTTGGACTTATTTTCGAAAAAGTTCTCCCACTATTTTATCGAAACAATCACCCCTTTGATTGCTCGGGAATTCTAATTCCTAGTAGGTCTTGACGTCCCAGCAGCAATTAATTGCACCCACGACTCGTGGCCATACAACCAATTCTCCAGGTAGGTATACATTTTACCAATTGTGTTACTCCACAACCTTCAAGCTTATTTTGCCTCGGCTTTCGCACTTATCTAGCACTGCTACATCATAAGTGTTACTAATCGTTAAGTCTAACCCATCAATCGTGATGAGCAACGGGCCCGGTCGTGAGTTCTCCGTAACTAGTTATCGGTCGATCCTCACATCCCGACCAGTCCTCACCCTTGTCATGTTTAGTTAAAACAGGAGTCAAGGAATTTCACGTATTGTCCCTTTCTTCGACTCGGGTGCCAGACTCTGGATCACCTCTATCGATAAGTAGACAACATACGTTAGTTCCTATTGATGGAAGGCTTGGATTTATATAAATACTTCATTTTATTTTAATCCAATATGACTTAATATTTAATTCGAGAGGGGGTTTCTGGTTTTGAAAGTTATGCTAACTCTCCTCGAGATCTCACCGATTCAGTTATGCTTTATCTTTTATTACGATCTAGATTCTAGCGCGTAGCCAAATATAAATCGACAAATAAATAAAAGACATACAAGCCTAGCATGCATACTACCACAATATGTTTTCGATCGGGAGCCTCCTATGTGGGCCATCATCGAGCCAATTGATGTTGGCCCAATTGGTCAATCTAAAGGGTTCTCAAACAGGCCCTATGCTATTACACATTGTACCATGCATACATGGCCTTCTTATCTTCTTGGGCTCCCACCTTGCTTGTAAATGGGCCTCCATCCTAAACTAGGAAAGCAGTAAAGCCCTAATCTATTACAAAGGCTCAAAGTGGCCCAAAAATAATAATAGGCTCGCAGGCCCAATAAAAACCAAGCAATAAATTAAACCAATCACATCTACCCTAAGGTCAAGGCTCGTCTCGATCGAAAACCACGTAAACAGTTCACGTAGAGCAAGAAACATGTAAACATTTTTTACTTTCTTCTATCTTAATTTTAAAACATCCTTTTAAAACTAATTCCTATGATTCTTGCTTTTTAGTCACTACTAATTATGACAAAATAAATATCCGGGTAAACAAAAATTAATTTTCTGCTCAATTTCAGAATCTGTTTTTTCAACTTTTGAAAATTGCATTTTCGGCCCCTCAACTTTCGAAAATTGCACTTTGACCCCAAAACTTTTAAAAAGTTACAAAAACACCCCTGGGCAGTTTCGGGCAGCAGACCAGAAAATAAAATTTTGAATTTTTGAAAATTTTCGATTTTTCAAATTGACCCCTCAAGTTTCGGTAATTGCAAAACAGCCCCTAAGTTTTCAGAAATTGCAAAACGACCCCAAAAACCGTGCGACCAGAATTGCAAAAACAGTCCAGAATTTTCAGATTTTCAGATTTCAAAAATTTCGAATTTTCAGCCCTCAAAAACCCTGATTTGCGATTTCTACCTCAAAAGTCCTGAAGTTTTCAAAAACTATAAAAACGGCACAGATCTAGAAAAGCAGTTTTACCCATTGATAGATCTAGTCATAACAAGCAAGAATCAACTTACAGAACATAATTATCACGTGTTCTCATACATATAATTAAACATATACGGTGAACACAATTATGTTCAGGCTTTTGTATAATAATAATGGAGTTGGCTCTGATACCACTGTTGGGATATAGCTCGATTTGTCAGACAACAAAGTGCGGAATTTAAAATTTTTCGAGGTATCCAATGGTCCCATAAAAGATGTCTCCACATTATGTATACAAAAGCAAGAACAAAAACGCACACAATGAATTAACAAAGGGGGTTTTTGCGATATACCTCACCACAGGCAAGGTGGTGGAAACCTCCGGTCTTCGATTCTGATTCTGATCCGGTTCACAGGAGTGATCCAAGTGTCTCACCTCCAGGGATAGTCCACACCAATTGGATTCTGGCAACACCTCAAGATCTTAGGCTCAGAACTCGATGCAGGAGATTTGTTAATAAAGGATTGTATTAGATCTCTTGACAAATCAAGATCTAATACAATGGAGGAGGAGATCTCGGCGGCGGCGGCACCAGGAAGCTCACGGCAGCTCAGTGGCGGCGGCTACTAGTGGCGGCGGCGGCTAGGGTTTGCAGGACAAGGGGGCGGCGCTTTTGCAGAGAAGGAGGCTAGGTTTTTCTCTTAGGGTGTTAGCTTTTTAGCTCAAGTAGTTCCCCTTTTATAGACTCCTTCTGACCTAGGGTTTGCAAGACTCCTTATGGGCTTTAATTAATAGAAGCCCATGTCTTGCAATCCTTCATTTAATTAAACTACTTTAATTAAATGCCCAGTCCATTTAAATCAATATTTCTTTTCGCATAATTAATTAGCAACTCAATTAAGTATTTAATTAATTAAGTCAGCCAATTAATTAATTCTCCCACTTGAATTAAATACTCTTAATTCATTTAATTGATTTAATTACCTTTAAATCAATTAGTTCCTTTCATTTCCTTTTATAACAGTCACCGTCCAATTGTATTGTGTGTGACCCTCTGGGTTCACCATCAACTGGCAGCAGGCCCACGAATCCTTCGTGATTTAATTTATGAACAATAAATTGTTCCGGTTAATTAAACAACCTTTAATTAACCACTCCTAGAATTAAATCCTTTATTAATTCAGGAGTACCCACACTTCATGGTCGATGTCTAGCCACAAGCCCATGAAGCCCAATATCAGGTGAATTGATATTTGTGAACCTCGTCTCATATAATTACCATGTACATACGGTCCTTCTATCGACTAATATTCCCGATCAAGACTTAGGGTGTGTGAATTAATCGGCACCTCTAAATTTGTCTCGATAGCTATACTTTCTAATTCAGGATAATATACCTTTGTGACCTTCTAAATTTGGAAATCCCTTTCCAAATTAGTCACCGACTGCGGCCGCAGATTCCTTGGATATATTATCTAAGAATCGTATAGGAAATTCTCTCACTCATTACAGTGAGTCAATAGATTCCATATCGGTACTAACCACTCGCGTACATGTCCATACGCACCCAACCTAGGCATGTTAAGACCAAGCTACGTGGCCTATACCTAGATCTAAGTACGCACTTCCATGCACCGAATTCGCCCTAGCACCTCAAGTCAAAGGACTAAATCGTACACTATTATATTCCTTTGAGAAACATCCCATCACCGATGTGCGTCATGCGCTTCCACAATGGGTTTCTCTGTTCGGGTCGTTCGATGCGTTCAATCCTCCATTGAACCACCTACTCGTATGCACTGGACTCAAATTCCTTGCTCATGAAACACTACAAATTCACTCCATGTGAATCATGCATACTTGTACAAGTCTTGGCGATTCCTACGATACCCCGTCTCGTTCGGAATCTATGACTTGGAACACTTTTAAGATTACGACCTTTGAGACTGTTTCATGATTGCACTCAATACTGAAGTGAATCGTCCCATAGTCAAATGTAATCTAAGGGTTTCAACCAATCGCTTAAATGTATTCGCGAAAGATGAAGTTGGCCATTGTTTATCCTTATACATATATAAATAAACATGCGTATTATTATAAAAACAAAGATCGTTTCATACAGGATAGATCTATTACAAGCAAACAGAACTGGCTTGCAGGGCACTATCCTATCACACCAATCTTTATTCCTCCAGAAACAACAGGACCATGAGCATCAGTTTTGCTGATTTCAATAACAAAAGCTAACTCAGCATCCTCAACAGCTTTCCGTTCTGCCTCAGACATCTTCCTTCTCTACTCTTCTTTTTCAGCTTCTCTCTTACTGAGCTCATGAATCTTCTGTTCTTCTTGGTCATCCATTTTTCTCTGCTCTGCCTCTTCCCTTTTTTTCTTATCAGCAGCTGATACTTTCTTTCTTGGTTCTTCTTCACTTTGATCGTCAGTTTTCAAGCTTTGATCTGCTGGCCCTGCACCTGCCAGTACTCAAGAAGACCAGCCAGCTGTCATTTATAATTTCTTTTTTTCTCAGGGGAAATATTATGCTCTGCAACTGGGTGCCCAATATGATGAATTGTGGCTCAGTAAGGAGAACCTGAGGCTTCGGCTAGATGCGGAGATTTCAAAGGTTGAGGGGCAAGCTCTTCAGATTGAGCTTTTGAACGATGATCTCCAGAAGTTTCATGAAGAAAAAGTTAGCTCTAGAAGGAGAGGGATGATCTGGCTCGATTGAATGCCAATTCAGAAGAATCTCATCAGCGTGCCTTTGAAGAAGGCTATGATGCGGGTTATCGGAAGCGTCAAGAGGAGGTGAGGGCGTTTCTTGATACAGCTACTCCTCGAAAGGGTGCTTCTTCTAGTCAACTCGGCGATGGCAATCAGTCTTGATGACCTGCTTCTTAATTTTTTTTTTTAGTATCTATTGGCTTGAACCAATATGTGGTTATTTGCCGAAATATTTTGCTGTATAAATTTTAATGACAATTTCACTTTTTGTTCAGTAAATTGCCTTGATTATCTTAGCAAGTAGATGAGTTTAGACTTAATATATCTTTAACTCAATACTGTTATAATCAAATACAAAAGTCTTCAATAAGTAAGTGATTCGAATTTAGAAATCGATAGAGACTTATCTGATATTGACTTGAGGGCGATCGATTTTGTCTGAAAGAGTAGTTTATGGCTGCCGACTAGCCGCGAGTATTTTCAGAATGTAAGTAAATATGCAAGTAAATAAGTTCACTGATTGACTATGCACAATCCTTAGTCAATTCTTTTAGTCGCCTTGGACATCAGAAATTGTTGATTGTTCGAAAAGGAAGATTTCTTTATACTTCTCTCTTGTATTCAGCTTTCAAAGAACTGTAAGCTTATCACGCTTGTCGATGATCGATCAGTCATCGTTGTCAGACATAATTTTTGTCTGTTATGAAGTTCTATATAAGGGCTCTATTACTACCCTCTTTTAAGCATAGCTTTTCTCTTTAGACTTGAATTTTCTGGAAAAGATTGTATTCTACCCTTTTGAACTCCATGTTTTTGTGTACTGGTTGTAAGCTTCATTTTCTTCAAATAAAACAACTATTATGCCTTCAGGTAATATCTTTTGGTTTGGGAGAAATTGGAAAATGTAGAATCATTAGTTAGATCCATCTTGTTTAGACCTCCTTAAGCAATTCTTTGATATATGAGGAAGTGATAAGTCTGTATGTCTTAGCAAGGACGACTGTCTCTTCTACTAGTCCGTCAGATTTCTTGGACTCCAAGAGGAAAGCTGGATTCTATGTCGTCAGGCTCTTATTTGTCGTCAAAACGATCAACTATTTTGTCTTCTGTTCGTCCGTCGAGAATTCTTTGTAAAGTTCCAAGTTGTCTCTCAATGAATCCACTGGAACGTATATGGATTTTCCATTCTGGTCATTTCGACCTTGATACTTCTTCTCATCGAGCAGTTTTATCGACAATCCTAGCGCTGTTCCAACTTACTCGCATTAAATTCGGGAAGTCAAAAGTCGCATTCTCGTCCCTTGATCAGATCTCTATCTAACCGTAGTATTGACTTAAAATTTCTCTATAAATAGACATTCAGTTTCTTCCCATATCTATCCATACCGTACGAAATTGAGATATCAGTTTCTTTGGGTTTTATTTCGCCCAGTGATCCCATAATTTTCAAAAAGTCACATTATCGTGATCCATTATCTTATAATAACTCAAGCATCATTTGCCTTGTACTGACAGGTCCCATTGATGCCCTACCTAGTACTGACGGGTCCCATGTGGCCTTAGCTTTGGTCTTCATGGGGTTGAGGTCCATGGTATTTTGTTAGCACATGGAGGGTTAATACTTACCAGGCATCCCTGTTCTTGGAGGTTACCTCCGGAGTGATAGACCGCCGGGGTATGCTGGTAAATTTTCACTTTCACGATGGTCCTCACGTGATCCTTCTTTGGACGAACAACTGCAACAATCTCTCAAGCGGGAGCACGCTTTGGTCGAATGACCGCTACAAGCTATTTGGCTTGCAATGGCCGTTCCAGACTAAAGGGAGGATCGATCTTCAGAGTCTGGCCATCGAACTAAAGAAGTCGACCATCATGAGCAGTATTTGTCTTAGGTGGTGATTTAACCGGATTTCGTAGGGTTAATTATATCAGTAAAATTGTGATGTTGGGGATTCTCAATTAATTTGAATTATAGGGCTCTGTTACTTTATTTAGGATGGATCGATTTCAAGGAAGAACTTTATGAAGGGAACAATTAGTAATCTAGACAATCTCAACCATAAAGACAGTATACCTATGATGAATAAGTGATTCTTATTGAATAATATGGGATTATGCTGTTATGTAAGCATAAACTCTGTAAAATTGAATGTGTGTAATACAATGATTAACTAAGTATTTATATCATCATTAACCTAGTGTTACAAGGAAACCTAGTTCCAATAGAATTCGGCCCATTGGTCCTTCTTGAGTCCGGATTGTATCCTGCTCGTCGAGGAGCGTATCCTGCTCGGGTCGATAGAAACTCCCGAATGGGTTTGTCTGGTCGAATCAATTCCATAACTCTTAGTCGATCCGGATATTATAATAGGTGCGAAATAGCCCCCATCAGTACTCCCTCACTTCTTCGAGCGCATATGTAGTAGAAGCTCGTAGAAGTAGAAAGTCAATTCCGACTGTAATTTCTATGAATTGTGCCTCGTTAAAAACCTTACTTAAGAAAAAACCCTGTGGGAAAAAATCTTAAATAAGGAAAAGATTACTACGCCTCATAGATAGTCGCTCTCGTGTTCCAATTGTGAACCGCTACGTGTCCCTTTGGGGAAGCGTTTCACTTTTTTCCATTTGGCGGGAATGTGATAGGCTGTGAGAAGTTCGAAACGTCTTTTCTCTTCTCAGTATAAATAGGTGACTTTTGAGTTTCTCATTTCTCCTTTATACTTCCTTATAGTTTGTAGTCATTTTCTTGTTTAGTCGTTCATCATATAAAGTTTTCCTTTCATCGACTTATATCCTCCGAGAGTCCAAAAATATGGCCTCTTTAAGAAAATCTTCTTCCTCTTCCAGGGAGAATGTCGCTCTCACTAATGAGGAAGAGTTGCATTTTAATCCTTCGAGCGAGCAAACTGGAGTTTCAGAATTTGTTGTTCCTGTCGAAGATACCTTTAGGATACAAATTCTTTCCGATACAGATGTCGCTGCCCGAGCCAAAAAGGGCAAAGGTACTGCTCCTCAAATTTCTGAACCAATTGAGGACCTAGCCTGTGCTTACACAGGAGATACTTTCCCCGAAGTTGTGAACAACTACCAAATATTTCCCGGAAGGTTCTGAGATAGTTCTCCCTTCTGCTTCTGATAGGGTTACATCGCCACCGAAAGGATGTCGAGCCTTTTACACGGCCCATTTTAGTAGTGGTCTGCGTCTCCCATTGTCTCCCCTCTTTCTTGATATTCTAACGATATTCAGTGTGTCCTTGACACAATTAGTTCCTTATTCAGTGGCCTTCGTAGTTTGTTTTTCTGTCTTAATGATCGCGAAAGGGTTCAAGCCTTCCTTTCGTAATTTTACACAACTTTTCCGATTTAATATTTCCAGTTCCTCCAATCGCGGATATTTCTTTGCTAGTCAGAAACCTAGTCGCGCAATCTTCGATTCCCCGATTTCCAGCAACCCTTCCTGGAAATCACATTTTTTCTTTGTTCGTCCACCATCTGATCATTGTTTGGCAGATGGTTCGACTACTCCCTTTACATGGGATCACGACTCCAAATGTGTTTACGGAGGTCGCCATCCGACGGGTGAACTTATCCCTGACGATCCTCAGTTTATCGGAGAAATCCAGGCTATGCGTGCCAACAAATATCAGAGTGCTCTTCTTATCGGAGAAGTTTTTCTTCGAAAAGCGGGATTGAGTGCTCAGGTTTTTTCCATCAGTTCATCATCCGAATCACTTGGTAAACATTTTACTTCAGCTTAGTGTTGTGATGGTATCTTCTTTACAGAGAATCTAATTTTTATCTTGTTTCTTTTTCAGCTCATATGGTAGAAAACTCCCGACATTCTTCAAAGGGAAAAATGGTGCTGTCCAAATCTTCCAAATCCGTAGAGAACATCCCTATCGAGCAGAGAGCGTCTCGGAAGAGAAAGCTGGAGTTGAGTCATGAGTCCGAGGAGAATGGAGAGGAATCTCCAGATTCTTCCCAAGAGTCCCCTATTCGTCAGGGGACAGGATCCGGTTATCCCCCTCTTCAGCTTAGAACATCCTTGGGTATTCGTGGATGTCGCAGCTGGTCGATGCCTCATCCTACTAATAATCCAGTGGATAGAAAGAGGAGCTACTATGATCGCTCTGGTAACGATCTTTCTTTACTCGGAGACAATCATCCAAAACCTACTTTGGTCGAAATGATCGAGGATCACTTAGAGGGAAGGAGGGCCGCTGGCTACTCCGAGAATGATTCACTTGTTCATGATGATAGCGAGAACGCGGTCGATAAGGCAACTCGTGTTCTTTTGTCCGGCATTTTTACTCGCGATCTGAATAAGCTTCTTCGTAAGGATCCTCTGGAGAAATTTCAGCGAGCTTCTCCTTATGCTGAAAAGGTAACCTCTTTTTAAGTTTGCTTTATAGGATATTTTCCTTCGAAGATCTTTTTAGTTTGCTAACTTATTTCTTGTTTTATCCCTTTACTTTTTCAGACTAAGACTTGTTTAGCCTCATATGCCTATGAAAGTGCTCTCTGGAAACAACAGTGTGAGTTCCTGGAAGAGAAAAACAAAGCTTTACTTCATAAGTCTTCTGGTTCAGGGGTAGGTCCATCAACGTCTTTTTCCGTTCCGGCCGTACAGACTAAGGCTACGGGGACTGAAGACCAGGAGATTGTAAACAGGGTTCTAGAGATTTCCCGTGCTCAAGAACAAGCTAATCAAATGGCTAAAAAGTTAGAGGAGTTCCAATTTCAGAGTACTGCTCGGATTAGTGAGTTAGAATCTCAAGTATCGAGTCTTCAAGCTTCTTTAGAGGAGTATGAGGAGGATACTCCTCTTAGTGGACTCAGGGATCGCTATGGCAGGAATCGTGATGAAAGAGTGATTCGGGAATTCCTTAATTCTCCTGTCCATACGGCGTTGGTACACCAAATGGTAGGTCCGCTTCTAGAAATTACTTTCAAGAAGGCGGTTCATCAGTTGGTTGCTTTTGAAATGATTGAGGATCGTCGAAAAGAATATTTTAAAAAGGCACATATTAGGTTAAACCGTTATGGCGAAGTATACTCTCCTTCCGAGCTTCCAGACGTCGTATATCAAAATTTTCCTTTGGCCCACCTCGTAAAAGAGTTCGAAAACCCATTGCCGATTCCTCCTTCTGATGTTAATGATGAGCTCGACGACAATTTTATCGATCCAGAGGAAGAGGAAGAGGTTGTTGAGCCAGCCAAAGAAGGAGACGTCGTTAGCGAACATGAGATTACGGAGGACGGTCAGGCTGCATGATATATCGATCCATAAAAATGTTTTTGTAATTATCTATCATAGGACTAAATGTAATTTTACACTATTATCCCTTTGTAATAAACGTTTCGTATCCTGTCAGTCACGTCCTTTCGTGTTCTCTGTAATAATTCAGACAAGTCATTAACTTTGCCGTAATCATTATGCGTATGTCGTTTCAAATTCTAGTGTTTATTCCCAAGCAATCTCTGTATTTTGCGCCCTTTCTTTTGGTCTATCGCGTCTTTTCGTAGAGTATAAATATAAAGAGCAAATACTTTACTTGCTATTTACCGCTTTTCTTTTTGCTATAATCAGAATATTTTTTCTTTAGAAGGTCGATAAGCTCTCTCGATATTTAATTTGTACTTTTCAACAATCCGACCATGAGTAATCTTTTTGGTAATACTTCGAAGCGACCTTCCCGTGAGGGCGCTAGGGATACCAGACCAAAAAGGTCTCGAACAGAGGGGCCCTCGATTGAACCTCCTCGTTCGTCTTCTATTACTAGGTCGATGATCGACCCTCCTGTCATTCCTTCCGCACCTTTCTCTGTAACTAGTTCATCTTTTGTGGAACCAAATTTTTCTTCTTCTACTGAAGTAGGAAGTAGGCCTTCCCCTGGTCGGATTGCTTTTGGTGATTCGTCCAACGTGGAGCAGACTTTTGACATACCACCTGTTTCTTCAGGCGTTTCTTCTTTTGAACATGGTTTTCATGGAGGGGATTTTGTTAATTCCCTTCCTTTTTCTACCTCTACTACTCCGGTCGTCAGCGGAAGCCATGTTGATGAGGGCTCCTTTGTTAATCCCTCCGCCACACAATCTATTTTCCAAGATTGTCCTGATTATCTGTTTCATGATACTACTGTGATGACTACTTCTTTCGAATCTGGAGGACCTTCTGGAGGTCGGTTTGGGTCGAGGTCTGGTTGTCGAACTATTATTTCTGCTTCGGGTAAGGAGACCTCAGTTAGTCCCAACGAGAGGGAATCCCCTCGTTTGTTAGATGACCGTTGTGTCCTTGAGCAGGTTAAGGATATTATGTTGTCGGAGACTCCGCGCCCCAACGGTGTCCCTTTTATTAGCGAATTGCCTGGCTCTGTTGAGCCTGATGCTTTGTCCTGGGATCTAGGCTTAAGCACCATTTTGCCTGGTGAGTTGAGGAAGCTTAAGGGTACTTCCAACATTCGCCTTGTCCAGTCGCTGGTGAAGATATGCGAGCAGGTAGACACATGTCTTTGATAATTTTTCCCACTTTTATTTCGATTCTCTTGTTGTGTGAGGGTTTTTTCTCATTCTTTTTCTTTTCTAGGCCAAATATTTTGCCCTCCAGCTGGGTGTGCAGAATGATGATCTGTGGAACGGTAAGGAAGCTTACCAAAGTCGTTTGGAGTCGGAAACGGCGAAGGCCGCAGGGCTGACCCTACAACTGCAACTTGCCAAAGATGATCTTCAAAAATTGGAGGCCGAGAAAGTCGTCCTTGAGAAGGAGAAAAATGATTTGGTTCAGGCTGCTGCCTTGGCGGAGGAGTCTTGTCGGCAGGCCTATGAAGAAGGCTACGATGCCGGTTATTTGAAGCGCCAGGAGGAGTTGATGGCGTTTGCCGGTAACTTAACTCCTCTGAAGAGTGCCTCTGTTGGGCGTCCTGGTGATAGTAATCCTTCTCGCTGATCCGATTCCGACTTAGCTGTTAGCTTGAGTTTTTTCTCAACTTTTTTTTTTTTTTTTTTTTTAGTGCCCCAACTTTTGTGTATGTGCTTGGGCTGCCTCTTTTTGTATGGGTGGATGTAGTTGATACTATGATCTTTTACGGGCAAATCCATGCCTTAATGAATTTCAATCCATATATATATTCTGTTTTTATGCGTAAATATAATTCCTTGAAATAATCAGTATAGATTAGTATACTTATCTCGTGTTGATCTTCTTGGAGGACGTCTAGTCTTTGAAAATGTAGCTTTAGTCTCGCTCGATCAATGTTTAAGTAACTGAATGATACAACATTTGATTCTGTAAATCAAAATTGTTTAAAATGAAGTGTAAGAATTTTGATCAACCAAACATGACCCCTTATGGTCTTCCAGAGGTCGTTTTAGACATAAAAATATGAATAGCGAGGCCTCCATGTAGATACTTGATCAAATATTTTAAAGAAATTCTCAGCTTTGTTGTCGCTGTTCGACCACTCCCTTGTAAATTTGTTTTTTAGTTAAAGATATCTTATTTAAGGACGTGGTTATTTCTACTGTTGAGCTCTGCTCTTCTTTTTTCTGAAACTACATAATCGTTGGGAGATAAGATCTTAAGATTCATGTTTCTCTGTAGAGCTTGTAAGCTTTTTGTTTCTCGAATAAAGCAACCAGTGTATCAATATATCATTTCTTTGATATGGGAGGAATTGGATATCGTAGAATTATTAGCCAGATCTATCTTGTTCAGACCCCCTTCAGCAATTCTTTGGAACATTAGGCAGTGACTAGTTTGAAATCTTGAGTAATGACGGCTATTCTCCTGATTTCCATGTCAGATTTCTTGGATTCCAAATGAGGTCCGAACATGGTTAGCTAATAATTATTCTCTGTGATATATGAGGCAGTTACGGCCTCGTAGGTCCGAACACCATATTTGCATGAGCGAATAGCATATGTGATTGTGTAAATTTCCTTAGTCCGGAGCTCTTTTAGATATGCTTTCTAGTGCATTGATCGGAGCGATCTTCTTTCGCTTTTATCTCCGATTCGATGAGTCGATCAGTGAGGCGCCGTTCCAACTTACTCGCATTTATTATGGGGAGTCAAAAGGTCATATTTTCGTCCCTTGATCAGATTTCTATCCAGCCGTAGGATCATTTGCACGAGCGCCTATAAATAAGTAGCTAGTTTCCATATCTTTATTCAGAAAAGATGGAGATCTCAGTTTCCTTAGATTTCATTTTGCCTTCTGATCCCATAATATTCAAAAAGTCACATTATCGTGATTTATATCACAATGTCTTAAATTTCATCTGCCTTGTACTGACGGGTCCCATGGAAGCCCTACCTTGTACTAACGGGTCCCATGAGGCCTCGATCTTTGTATGCATGTGTTTGAGGTCCGTGGTTTCTGTTTGCACATGGAGGGTTCATATTTGCCAGTCACCCCCGCTCTTGGATGTTACCTCCGGAGCGATAGACTACCGGGGTGTGCTGGTAAATATTAATTTTTACGACCGCCCCGAAGAGATGCTGCTCTAGAGTAAAATATTTTATCTTTAAAGTAAAAGCAGTATCTTGTTGTGGGTGAATGAGTATTGCCGGTTATCTGGCTGGTAATGCTCATTTCGTCTGGAAGAACATTTGATCTTCAGAGCCTGGCCATCGAACCAAAGAAGTCGACCATCCTGAGCAGCATGCTTCTTAGGTGGTTAATTCCGACCCTCGAGGTACTAGGGAGGAGATTGATGTTTCCGTGGACATTGTCGTGAAGATTGCCGATCTATAGTGTAGGAATCGTACATAGACTTTGTAATCCAGTTGTTGTAACTCTCTTACATGTAAAAATATGAATAAAACTCTATTCTTATTCCTTGCATTCTTCCAGTTGTTGTATTCGGCTTTAATCTTATTTGTGATTGTCGTCGAGGAGTGTTTATTGAGCGGATCAATGTTTACTCAACTCATTTTGAGACTTAGGTGTTTTATCAGATCGAGGAGTGTTTATTGAGCGGATCAATTTATACTCAACTCTTTATAAACTAATCGAGGAGTGTTTATCGAGCGGATCAATGTATACTCAATTCGTTATAATTTAGCTGGATCGAGGAGTGTTTATTGAGCGGATCAATGTGTACTCAACTCTTTATAAACTAATCGAGGAGTGTTTATCGAGCGGATCAATGTATACTCAACTCGTTATAATTTAGCTGGATCGAGGAGTGTTTATTGAGCGGATCAATGTGTACTCGACTCGTTTTTATTTTTGGATCGAGGAGTGTTTATTGAGCGGATCAATGTATGCTCGACTCGTTTTTATTTTAGACTTAGGTTTTTAATACCAAAATCTTGTAACTGCTAAATATAGATCGAGGAGTTTTTATTGAGCGGATCAATGTATACTCGACTCGTTTTTATTTTAGACTTAGGTTTTTAATACCAAAATCTTGTAACTGCTAAATATAGATCGAGGAGTTTTTATTGAGCGGATCAATGTATACTCGACTCGTTTTTATCTTAGACTTAGGTTTTTAATACCAAAAAGTCTTTTAACCGTTGTAAAATAATCGAGGAGTGTTTATTGAGCGGATCAATGTATACTCGACTCATTTTATTGAGACTTAGGTTTTTAATACCAGAGTCTTGTAATTGCTAAATATAGATCGAGGAGTTTTTATTGAGCGGATCAATGTATACTCGACTCGTTTGTAGTTTGATCGAGGAGTGTTTATTGAGCGGATCAATGTATACTCGACTCGTTCGTATTCTTAATTTGACCAATACTTATCGTAGGATCGCGAGGAGTGTTTACCGAATTAATCGATTTGTACTCAATTATTGCTTTAAAAATCTTTTTAATAATCGAACTGTAGTCTAAGGCCTTTTGTTACAAAGAATAAAACTTACTAAAATAAAACAAAGTAAAGCAGCATGTTCTACTAAAATTTATTTACCATAGTATTTTCTAAGGTTGACTGCATTCCATGTTCTTGGTAAGGCTGTTCCGTCCAAGTGTGCAATTTTGTATGAACCTTTCTTTCCTACACCAATGACAATGTAAGGTCCATCCCAATTTTGTTGTAACTTTCCCACATGCTTGGATACCTCTACCTTTTTCAAGACCAGATCCCCTTCTTTGAAGGTCCGGATGCGTACCTTTTGATTTTAAGCCTTTTCCATATTTGATTTAGTGGCTTGCAAACGTACGGCCGCTTTTTCTCTTAGAGCTTCATTCAAATCAATATCATTTTCTCTCATCTTTCCATTTTCTTAGTCGTCGTACATTTCAATCCTTGGTGTTGGAATTAACGTTTCGATAGGAATAACAGCTTCCGAGCCATATACTAGACTGAATGGGGTCTCCCCTGTTGAAGTTCTGACCGTGGTTCGATTGGCCCAAAGCACTCCTGGGAGTTCATCGAGCCATTTTCCTTTGGCTGCTCCTAATCTTTTTTCCAAAGATTTTATTATTTCTCGGTTTGCTACCTCAGTCTGTCCGTTCGCTCTAGGATGTCCGACCGAAGTGAAATTTTGCTGAATTCCTAGGTTTGAACACCATTCAATTACCTGTTTTCCCGCGAATTGGGTTCCATTGTCGGAAATCAAAATTCTCGGGATGCCAAATCGACACACTATGAATTTCCAAAGAAAGTTAATCACTTGGAACTGAGTTATCCGGGCAAGGGCAATGCATTCTATCCATTTGCTGAAGTATTCAACAGCGACCAGGACATAAGCTTTCTTGGATCTGGACGCTGGGAATGGTCCTACAATGTCCATTCCCCATTGATCGAACGACCAACATACCGGTATTGGGTGCATGTTTTCTGCTTGTTGATGGCATATATTAGCATGGACTTGGCAATGATGACATTTTTGGACATATTGGATGGCATCGTTGTTGATGGTAGGCCAATAATAACCTGTTCGGAGGCATTTCAAAGCTAATGCCCTTGCTCCGCTGTGATTCCCTGCATCTCCTTCATGTACCTCTCGTAGAATGTCGGTGGTTTGCGACTCGGAGATGCATTTTAGAAGGATTCCTGATACCGATCTTCGGTAAAGTTTTCCCTCTACCAATGTATATTTTGGAGCCCGATATTTTATTTTCCGAGCTACATTTTGTTAAAGTGGCAATTTTCCTTCTCGAAGATAGTCTATCATTGGAGTCATCCAATTTTCTTCAGCTTCTTCAATTTCCATTATTTCGACGACTGGTGTCTCATCGATATCGATTGCTGGTGCGTTGGAGATTAACCAGTTGATCACCCTTTCGGTTTTTCCGTCATGGGATCCAGTGAACCTGGAAAGTTGATCAGCCCATTTATTTTCCGATCGTGGGATGTTCTGTATACTGAAACTTTCGAATTTCTCAGCCAACTTTTTCACTTTGGCGAGGTATTTTACCATATTAAACTCCTTAGCCTCATATAGGCCTTCTATTTGTCTTTGTACTAACTCTGAATCGGTTAATACTTTGAGGTTTTTAATGTTGGCTTTTATCGCCATTTCCATCCCAGCCATCAGCGCTTCATATTCTGGTTCATTGTTTGTTATAACGAAGTCCTACGTTATCGCATAATTTATATCCTCTTTATTTGGTCCGGTGAAGTTGATTCCGGCACCTCCTCCCTCTCGACACGAAGCGCCGTCAACATGCATTAACCAGGACTGGTTTTCTATAATCAGTACATCGTCGTCAAGGCTATTTATTGGTTCGGTCACTTGTGTCGGAGTTTCCAGTAGGAAGTCGGCTAATACTTGGGCTTTAATTGCAATTCTTGGTTTGTACTCGATTTCGAATTGACCAAGTTCGATCGCCCATTTGATCAGTCTTCCAGAGGCTTCTGGTTTTGCTAAGACCTGCCTTAGCGGTTGAGTTGTTAAAACCACTGTCTTGTATGTCAAAAAGTAAGGTCGGAGTTTTCGTGCTGCTACTACTAAGGCCAAAGCGAATTTTTCAATCTCCAAGTAGTTCTTCTCTGCCCCTTGTAATAATTTATTTAAGTAATAGATAGGCTTATGTTCCAAACCTTCTATTTTGACCAAGACTGAGCTAACGGCCGCGTCGGAGATCGAGATGTAGATATATAACGGTTCCCCTTCTGTTGGTTTGGCCAGCAACGGGGATGTCGTCAGATTATCTTTTAGCTGGTCGAAAGCTCGATCGCATTCTTCTGTCAGCCGATTTGGATATGAATCTGTTCAATGCTACGATCTTCCCTACTAAGCTTTGTACTTGGGAGATGGTTTTGGGCGGCTTCATTTCAGTTATTGCTCGAATTTTTTCTGGGTTGGCCTCAATTCCTCGTTGATGTACCAAATAGCCCAAGAATTTTCCCGATTTAACACCGAAGGTGCACTTCGCGGGATTTAGCTTCATGCGGTATTTCCTCAATATTTGGAAGCATCGATCGAGATGTCTTATGTGATCCGTTTCATTCATACTTTTGACTAGCATGTCATCCACGTAAACTTCCATTATTTCTCCAATTAATTCTTTAAACATTAGGTTTACTAACCTTTGGTAAGTGGCCCCGGCGTTCCTTAACCCAAACGGCATAACTATGAAGCAATATACTCCTTGCTCGGTCATGAATGCAGTTTTTTCCTGATCTTGCTCATTCATGTATATTTGATAAAAACCTTGGAAAGCATCCATCATGCTGAAGATTGCAAAGCCAGCGGTTGAGTCGACTAGTAAGTCGATCCTTGGGAGCGGATACGGGTCTCAGGGACACAATTTGTTGAGGTCGGTGAAATCGTTGCACATTCTCCACTTGTTGTCTTTCTTATCCCCTTTTGCTACTAGGACAACATTACATAACCATTCGGAGAAGTGTATTTCTCGAATTTGTTTTACTTTGAGTAGTCTTTCTACTTCTGCTTTGATGATTTTATCTTTCACTGGCCCATGATTTCTCTTCTTTTGTCTAGCTGGTTTTGCTAAAGGGTCGATTTTTAGCGAATGATTGATTATTCGAGGGTCGATTCCTTCGATGTCATTCGCACTCCAAGCGAAGACATCCATATTACTTTTGAGAAAGTTGATCAACAGCACATCCCCTTCCTTGGTTAATTCTGTACCTATTCTTGTTGTTTTCGATGAGTCCCCCTGTACCAGAATGATGTCCTTATGTTCTGGTGGTCTAAAGGCCAGATCTAGCGGCTCTTTTCCCTTTTTATCTATTCGATCAGTGCTAGGGATTTCAACCTCGTTTCTACCAACAACTTCTTCGAGCTTTCTTTTGCTCGGGGTAATTGCTTCAGGGGGGTTTCTCAAAGTTAACGACGTGCTGTAGCAGTCCCAGGCCATACAATGGTCATTTACTATTTCTCCGATACCTGTGTCGGTCGGAAATTTTATCTTCTGATGATAAGTTGAAACGACATCTCGAAATAGGTTGAGGGCAGGTCGCCCTAAAATTGCGTTGTAGGCGAATGGAGTTTCTACTACTAAAAATTTTACCAGTTTTACTGTCCGATATGGTTTCATTCCAAGTGAGACACTCAAAGTTATTGTTCCACTGGGAACAATTTCGGATCCTCCAAACCCCACCAATGGTGTAGCCACTTTTTGTAATGTTATTTGCCCCAAGTTCATCTGGGCTAGGACCTCTCTAGAAATGATATTGGCTGAGCTTCCGTTATCGATTAGGATTCTTTTGACGTTATAGTTTGCTATTTCTGGATGGATGGTACCATTGACCTGGTCATGGTTTAATTCCTGTGCAGGGCCATCCTCGGGTGACTTTCGACGGGAATTCCTCCTTTAATTATTATTCCCGAGGGCTCCTACTTCTTCCTCTTTTGCGGTTATCCCGTTCTAAATAGTCGTCTAGTTTTCCTTGTTCGATTAGTTTTTCTATTTCCCTCTTAAGGTGAAAACAATCTTCGGTGCGGTGCCCATGTGCCCTGTGATATTTGCAATACCATTCATAGTTTCGGGCGCCAGGTCTGGGTTGAGCGATTTTCTTTGCTTCCGGGATCCAATTATTCCTCTCGAGGACGGGCAGGATTTCTTCTATCGGAATAGTTAATCTTGAGTGTTCTACTTGATTAACCCTGCTCCTAGTTGTCGGTTCCGCAGTTCCAGGCCTTTGATAAATGTTAGGTCGTCTATCCTGATCATTCTTATTATATTTCAATCGCTGAAAAACGTTGCCTTTTCTAAAGGTCCCTTCATAATCTATGGATCGTTGGGTAAGGATTCTATCTTGCCGTTTGGGCCCTGAGCCCGAAACTTTATTCTTGTTCTTATCTTTAAAAGAATTCATCTCTTCCTGGGTCATATACTTAGATGCCAGGCTCATGATGTCCGCGAACGTTCTTTGTTGTTTTCGGCTGAGGGCGTTTCCGAACTGCCTATTCTTTGTGAGATCGAAGAGGATCGAGATTATGTAATCAATATTAGGGGAATCGATTTTGAGTAATTCGACATTAAATCTTGCCAACCAGCTCCTTAAGGATTCACCTTCTTGTTGATAGATGGTTCCTAGATAGCTCATCGGCAATTTTTGTCTTTTTAGACTGGCGAATTGCTGCGTTAGTTTGTTGCATATTTCTCGAAAACTGAATATGGAGTTGGCTGGTTGTTTGGCGAACCAGTCCAAAGCTAATCCTTCTAGTGTGGTCACCATCAGCTTAGCGGTGAACTCCGCTGAGTGAGAATACAAGTTCATTATGTTGGTGAAACTATAGATATAGTCATCTGGATCGGTGGTTCCATCGTATCTGGGTACCCGGAACTTGTCCGATCGACTGTGCCTCTTTTATTTCTCTGCAGAAGGGGGAGCACGCCGCTAGGCTCTCCTGAAGTTCTGTGGTTCTGGTCCACGGGTTTTGAACGGATCGTAAGCGTTGCTCGAGTCGTTCCTATACCATTTTTCGATTTCTGTTTCCGAGAACCGCATTGTTCTTGGTCGATTCGGGATTGCCTCGCCAGCGTCGTCCTCTATGGGGATTATGTTGTGTTCCTTTGATTCATTGCGTCGTGGTCTCCTTCGATCCACTTTTCTTCGGATGTTATTATCGGAGGGTTTTGAATTCCCCTGCTGCGGACTGTGTAGCGAGCGTTGCTCGCTCGCCGGGCTATCAGCTTGTTGAGAGATTTGATCGTTCTGCCTTGGCATTCTTTGAGTGGGATTTACCCTAGTTGTTCTGACATTTCGAGGAATTTGTTCGAGTACGAGTAATTCCTCGGGGGAGAGTGATTTAAGGAGCATAGCGATCTGTCGAAATTTCTCCTGAGCATCTGACAGGGGAACTGGGATTGTTGGAGCCACATGTTCTTCCGGTATTGCGCCAGTAGGGGTCATTTGTGGTTCCTCCTGGTTCTGATGATGCTCATTCTGTTGTTGGTCGTCATTGGATACACGGGCGTTATTATCGGTATTGCCTTGTAGTTCCTCAGACGCGTCACGTTGGTTGGTCGTGTTACTTCTTGCTCCGTTACGAGCGCTCTTCCTTGGGCGAGCCATATGTCGATCGAATAATTAACCTAGCCCCTCGGTGGGCGCCAACTGATTTAACCGGATTTCGTAGGGTTAATTATATCAGTAAAATTGTGATGTTGGGGATTCTCAATTAATTTGAATTATAGGGCTCTGTTACTTTATTCAAGATGGATCGATTTCAAGGAAGAACTTTATGAAGGGAACAATTAGTAATCTAGACAATCTCAACCATAAAGACAGTATAACTATGATGAATAAGTGATTCTTATTGAATAATCTGGGATTATGCTGTTATGTAAGCATAAACTCTGTAAAATTGAATGTGTGTAATACAATGATTAACTAAATATTTATATCATCATTAACCCAGCGTTACAAGGAAACCTAGTTCCAATAGAATTCGGCCCATTGGTCCTTCTTGAGTCCGGATTGTATCCTGCTCGTCGAGGAGCGTATCCTGCTCGGGTCGATAGAAATTCCCGAATGGGTTTGTCTGGTCGAATCAATTCCATAACTCTTAGTCGATCCGGATATAATAAGAGGTGCGAAATAGCCCCCATCAGGTGGTTGAAGATAAATGTCGAGGTACCAGGAAGGAGATTAATGTTTCCGTGGACATTGTCGTGAAAAACTCCGATTTATAGGATTTTCCTTTTTTTCGTATTTGTAACGATATGAAAATCAAAGAATGTTCTTTGTATTCAGATGAATAAAACTTTATATTTGTTATCTTCATAAGCTTGTTCTTGCTTTGATTTCTCTCGATCTGTGCTTAGGTTTTTTACCACTAGTTGGCTTTAGCCTGTTTAATCGTCCTTTTTTGGAGATCGAGGAGTGTTTATCGAGCGAATTGATTTTACTCAACTCTTTAGGACTAGGTTTTTTTTACCAATTATTGGCTTTAACCTATTTAGTCATCGTCGGTATGGAGATCGAGGAGTATTTATCGAGCGAATCGATTTTACTCAACTCTTTAGGACTTAGGTTTTTTACCAATTATTGGCTTTAATCTATTTAGTCATCGTCGGTATGGAGATCGAGGAGTGTTTATCGAGCGAATCGATTTTACTCAACTCTTTAGGACTTAGGTTTTTTTATCAATTATTGGCTTTAACCTATTTAGTCATCGTCGGTATAGAGATCGAGGAGTATTTATCGAGCAGATCAATTTTTACTCGACTCTGTGAGTTTGGTTGTTTACCAAATATTGGTTTAACCTTTTGAATCTTTGATTCAGGTTATAACTCATAAACATTGATTATATTTCAGAAGAAATCTTAAGCCAAAGCCTTTATTACAACAAATAGTACGAAAAAGTTAAAATAAACCAAAATTAAAAAAGATTAATAAGGATAACTACTAGGATTCATTTTCCATAGTATCTTCTCAGGTTGACTGCATTCCATGTCCTTGGTAGGGTGTTCTGTCCAAGTGAGCAATTTTGTATGAACCTTTCTTTCCTACACCAACAATGATGTATGGTCCATCCCAATTCTGTTGCAATTTTCCTACGTGCTTGGACACCTCTACTTTTTTCAATACTAAGTCCCCTCTTTGAAGGTTCGTATGCGCACCTTTTGATTGTAGGCCTTCTCCATATTCGATTTAGCGACCTGCAGTTGTATGGCAGCTTTCTCTCTTAAGGCTTCTGTCAGGTCGACATCATTTTCTCTAGCTTTTTCATTTTCTTGGCTATCATACATCTCGATCCTCGGGGTTAGGACTAGTGTTTCGACTGGGATTATAGCCTCCGAGCCGTATACCAAACTGAATGGGGTCTTGTCGGTTGAGGTCCTGATTGTTGTCCGATTTGCCCAAAGTGCTCCAGGGAGTTCATCCAGCCATCTTCCTTTGGCAGCCCCTAATCTTTTCTCCAAAGATTTTACTATTTCGCGGTTTGCTACTTCAGTTTGTCCGTTTGCCCTCGGATGTTCTACTGAAGTGAAGTTTTGTTGTATTCCCGATTTAGCACACCATTCCAATACTTGTTTTCCCGCGAATTGAGTTCCATTATCAGAGATTAGGATTCGCGGGATGCAAAACCGACATACTATGAACTTCCATAGGAAATTAATTACTTGAAATTGAGTTATTCGAGCAAGAGCGATGCATTCTATCCATTTACTGAAATACTCGACAACGACTAGAACATATGCTTTCTTAGACCTGGCTATTGGAAAAGGTCCCACTATGTTCATTCCCCATTGATCAAATGGCCAGCACACAGGTATCGGGTGCATGTTTTCGGCAGTTTGATGGCTTATATTTGCATGAACTTGGCAATTATGACATTTTTGCACATATTAAACGGCATCCTTGTTTATGGTAGGCCAATAGTAACCTGTTCGAAGGCATTTAAAGGCTAAAGCCCTGGCTCCACTGTGATTCCCTGCCTCCCTTTCGTGTATTTCTCGAAGTATATCACTGGTTTGTGGTTCGGAGATGCACTTTAGTAGAATTCCGGATACCGATCTTCTATAGAGTTTTCCTTCTATCATCGTGTACCTTGGCGCTCGATATTTTATTTTTCGAGCCTCATTTAGGTCCGGCGGCAGTTTTCCTTCTCGAAGGTAATCCAACATTGGAGTCATCCAGTTCTTCTCTGGTTCTTTAATTTCCATTATTTCAGCGACGGGTGTGTCATCGATGTCGATTGCTGGTGTATAAGAGATCAACCAATTGATCACCCATTCGTTTTTGTCATCATGTGATCCTGTGAACCTAGAAAGTTGATCTGCCCATTTGTTTTCTGAGCGGGGAATGTTTTGTTTTGCGAAATTCTCGAATTTTTTAGTCAGTTCTTTTACTTTGGCGAGGTACTTGATCATATTGAATTCCTTTGCTTCGTATAGACCATCAATTTGTCTTTCTACCAACTCCGAATCAGTCAATACTTTGAGAGATTTTATGTTGGCTTTGATCGCCATTTCCATTTCTGCAATTAACGCCTCATACTCGGCTTCATTTTTGGTCACCACGAAGTTTAACGTGATTGCATAGTTTATATCTTCATTATTTGGGCCGGTAAAATTGATTCCAGCTCCTCCTCCTTCTCTGCTCGAGGAACCGTCGACATGCATCAACCAGGTATGGTTCTCTACTATCAAGATATCATTTCTAGTACTGGTCGAGTCGTTGGTTTCATGTATCGAGGTCGGAGTTTCCAATAGGAAGTCGGCCAGAGCTTGAGCCTTAATAGCGATTCGCGGTTTATATTCAATTTCGAACTGTCCCAGTTCGACGGCCCACTTAATCAACCTGCCAGAAGCTGCTGGCTTTGCCAGTACTTGTCTTAGCGGTTGATTCGTAAGTACTACAATTTTGTAGGTTAAAAAGTATGGTCGGAGTTTGCGTGCTGCCACCACTAAGGCCAAGGCAAAGTTCTCTATCTCCAAGTAATTTTTTTCCGCCCCTTTTAGTAATTTACTTAGGTAGTAAACAGGCTTATGCTCCGTGCCTTCTATCTTCACCAAAACCGAACTGATGGCCACCTTGGAGATGGATATATAGATGTATAATGGTTCTCCATCGGTTGGTTTGGCTAATAGCGGAGAGAGGTTAGGTAATCCTTCAGTTGGTTGAAAGCCTGCTCGCATTCTTCGGTCCAAACAAAGTTTTTCGCCTTCCGTAGAGTTTGAAAGAAAGACAAACTTCTGTCAGCCGACTTGGAGATGAATCTGTTCAATGCCACAATTTTTCCTACTAAACTTTGTACTTGAGAGACTGTCCTAGGTGGTCTCATTTCAGTTATAGCTCGAATCTTTTCGGGATTTGCTTCAATTCCTCGTTGATGGACCATATATCCTAAAAACTTTCCTGATCTTAACCCAAAAGTACATTTTGCGGGATTTAGCTTCATTCGGTATTTTCTCAATATCTGAAAACAACGATCGAGATGCTTTACGTGGTCAGCTTCATTCATGCTTTTGACCAACATATCATCCACGTATACTTCCATTATCTCTCCGATCATCTCCCTAAACATTAAGTTAACCAATCTTTGGTAAGTGGCACCAGCATTCCTTAGGCCGAATGGCATAATAATGAAGCAATATACACCATGCTCGGTTATGAAAGCAGTTTTCTCCTGGTCTCGTTCATCCATGTAGATTCGATAGAAACCTTGGAAAGCGTCCATCATGCTGAAAATAACAAAACCTGCAGTTGAGTCGACCAACAACTCGATCCTCGGGAGAGGGTAAGGGTCACGTGGACATAGCTTATTAAGGTCGGTGAAATCGTTGCACATCCTCCATTTATTATCCTTTTTATCCCCTTTGGCCACTAAAACAACATTGCATAGCCATTCCGAGAAGTGTATTTCACGAATTTGTTTAGCTTTGAACAGCCTCTCGACTTCTGCTTTGATTATCTTGTCTTATGTAAAACTTTCTTTAAACTCCCATCTAGAATTTTGGTTTTGTAAAATTCTCATCAAAAGTTTTCATTTTATAAATTTTCTATTAGATTTCCTTCAAGATACCCCTTAATTAATTATTTTGTCAAAAATTAAGAGAGTATGTGCTTTACATTCCTATAACTCGATTATCTTCATATTTTACTAAGATAATCTCAAAACCTCCGTGTAATGGAAATTCGGATGAAATTGATGAACGCTAGTGAAGTTGGTGAAAAAATCCGGTTTGTTTATGTCAATGGAGAAGTTAGTGAACTTAATTTCATCTTCTTTATTCAAATCTTCCACTACTAGAAAGTGGGGCTTTTGCAACGGAAATTTTGCGACATATGGCATTGTCGCAATTTCTAATTGATTTGTGACGGAGTTGCAACGAAATTTCTCAGAGTTACAATATTTTTTTACGACTAGATCTCCAATAATACAATGGCTAAAATTTGCGACAGATAATTGAGTTCGTTGCAAGTTTGTCGCAATACTTTGGCGCCACTTGTTAATTTTTGGCACCAAAATTAGCGACACTAAAATTTGACACTATTTCTTTATAAATTTTACATATATATAACTTGCAACACCAAAATCGATCGCAGAAAATGTTACATATTTTTTTTTTATCCACAAACGTATTTCCTTCAAAAACAATATTTAATTTATATTAACTTAATTGAGCATAATATTGAAAAGTTAAATAAAAAACTATTAATATGTAATTTTTATTTACTTAAACGAGTCATATATCAAAATTCTTTATATCAATTATGATTGACTTTACTACTTATTACATATGAGTAATTAAAATATATCTAAAGAATCATTAGAAAATAATATATATATATATATATATATATATATATATATATATATATATATATATATATATATATATATATAATTACCTGCAAGGTAACAAATTCATATATCACTTATAATGAAAACTGATATTGTATGAACTTGTGATTTAGTCATATCAATCCAACTGGTTTCTCGAACTATTTTTTTTTTTATCTTATATTGAATGATCCAAATAATATCTTACGATCTTAATTTGGAATAAATTTTACCAAATCTAATGACTAAATAGACCATCATTTTATATTTGATTACAATAATTTAAAGCCATCATTTTACTTAAAAAAATAAATTGAGTATATCAGTCATAAATTTGCTTTTATGACATAACATCTTATTAATAAAAGTTACCCATGAAATTAACTTGCAATATACAACATATGTGCAGTTTTCTAATAATAACAAAAGCAGAAGTAAAGGTTGCAAACCTCAATGGAAACTTGCTCTTTTTGTCTCTGAATTGCAAGACTCGTTCAAATTTTTCATTGTAATTAAAATGATAAATACAATAATAATGGGTGATGAAAATATAAGAGCTCGGTGGTGTGCCGCCAGAGGACGAGTCGGAGATAACCAGTCGAAAACTCATGAGGTTTCTTATCCAAAGACTCGACTTCGATGGACACCCGAACTTCAGGATCAATTTGTTAGGGCGGTCAATGAGCTTGGTGGACCATATATGTTTCTAAAAGCACAAAATGGAGACCAAACACATCTATGACTATAAATTTCTTCAGAATCTATTTCATAACTTGTTAATTACAATGCCATATTCATGAATGAGGAGCTCTTCTACAAAGGAAAAAAATCTGTTGCATGCTCTTCCAAACATCTATTGTCCATAGCTCGTAACGCCTCCTCGTAACTTATACATGTTCTGCAGATGGTAAGATTCATTTTCATGCGCCCGGAGAATCCTTGCTGAGCTTTCGGGTGTGGCTTTTGCAAATACTAGACATCCGATCACCACCAAAGACGCTCCTATAATTGGATAATATATATGATTGCTACTCTCGTCTTGGTCGTGAAGGCGTGCACGATTGGAGCCACTGATCCAAATATCAAACATGATATGATGGATACGGTGACATAAAGTGCAAAACGATATCTTCGGTCAAGGATATCGTCATATATACTAGTTAAGTTTGGATGACACAATATATAATATGTATTGGCCGGTGATATCGCCATAGCAAAAATTGTTGTTGCAAGAATAGTTTATTTAAATTTCCCAATTTACCCCAACATTAAATGTTCACGGTAGTTATTATTCATTTATTTTCTTCAAATTGTGAGAAAAAACAGTCATAAATATTTTTATTAAGCGTTCTTGTTTTCATTTTCAGATGTTGATATTAACCAAATGTAGTGAGTATTTGTCCAACACTGCATGGAATATCTTATTGAAATGCAGATGTTAATTAGGGTGCACATGGTACGCTTTTGCAATATTTTTTACAAAATTTTTATCGTACCAATTAGTGCGGTTTTTAAAAACTCAATACCAAACTAGAGTTTTATGAACCATACCAAGAAACTCGGTTTTGGGCGGTTCCGGTATGGTACGGTTTTGCGGTTTTTTAGAACAAACTTTTTTCGTGCAATTTTTCTTATATAATTGATTACATAGTTGACAATTATATAAAAATTAATAATTTAATATCTTACAAACTATTTTTTTCATTAAATAAAGCATCGGAAAGGAAAATGTTCACAAATTTGACGCTGTAGTTAGACGTAATTGAATAAAATTAATTGGTTAATTATTTGATCAATGTTTTTATTATGTAAAAAAACTTACTATTTTGTATATGTTGTCTAGAATTTTTGTATTTTAAGTTTTCAACATATAAAATTAGAGCATATCTTTTTTTAATTGGACGCTAGCAATGTAGTAATTATAAACTATGGTGGACTATAATGTAAATTATAAATAATAAAGTATTCAATAATATTTGAAATATAAATTTAGAATATAAATTTACAAAATTTAGTTGTAAATATAAAAAAAAAATGAATAGTTAATTCATATTTCTTATCAATTTCGGTACAGTACGGTTTTTTTACGGTATGAGAAGTCTAAAACCAAAAACATACCAAAATACTCGGTACAATTTTCATCCATACCAAGACCTTCGATTTTGAGAAAGAAAACCTGACATTTGGTACATTTCGATACGGTACGGGACGGTCCGGTACGGATTTGAAAACCATGTGCACCCCTAATGTCAATGAATAATGGATTAATTTAAGGTAATTAGTCCATTTTGTGTGGTTAAAACTACTTCACTAATATATTGTCTTTTTATTGGCTTGATCAGATGAATGAAAGTGGAATATAAATGTGTTGTTAGATATAAGAATTGCAAGAAGAGAAAAAATTTAACAGTGTATTTGTGTTTTCTCAACTAAGTCTTTGTTATGAAATTATTCAATAGATAATCTAAAAGAACAAGCTAAAACTATAATGTAGAGAGTAAATTAGAGAGAGCAATATATTTCATTATATTCATCTTGTTGTGTACAAAATATATTACAATATCCACTATATATAGATCTAAGAAAGCTATCAAATAATAAGAGGTATGAGACTCTTCATTTGTCACATAAAGACAATTCATATCAAAGAATACAAGACCCTTCATGTCCTCTCTTAAATGCTATATTTAAGATGAGTGGTAAAATTTAGAGTGACCAATGTACATCCATATTATATATATTTTATAACAGTCTTTAATTTGAACATAATTCAAAGACACATCTCCTGCTTATTATTATTTAATTACTCCTATATTGTAATTCTTAGTTGTTTTTGATAACTATTATTTAATTGATACTAGGTAAATTCATGTTTTGCAACAAATAATTCATAACATAGTTAATAATTCTTTTATTATATTACACAATTAATATTTAAAATTGGTTAGTCACGTGCAAAATATGTGCATTTTTCTAATATATAAAGTAATAGCAATTAAATCTATTAATTTTTTTTTCTCTCTATTTTTTACCTAGAATATTATAATTCGGCTCCTAATGTCCTTAAAATGGTGGATTTTTTGCAAGTTAACTCCCTGTGATATGTCTAATGAGCAATGTACCTACTTGTGAAATAAAATTAGGCAATTTAACTCATTGTTAAATGAAATAATGAGCAATTTATCTCCTTGTGATATAAAATGGGCAATTTACCTCCCTGTGAAATAAAATAATGAGCAATTTAACTCCCTATGATATGAATTAATAAGCAATTTAGAGAGAGGCAATGTGCTTTTTTAATAAAAACACAGGGAGGTATTTTGCTTTTTTTTATTATCACAAAGAGTGAAATTCCCTATTTAGAATATCACAGGGATTCATTTTGCCATTTTTTTATCACAAGAATCCAACCTTTTGTATTTGTATGTATATGACACCGAATTCATCCATTCAAAATGATTTCATGAATGTTGATTTATTTTATATGTATGTCCTTTGTTTTCATGTATATATCATTGGATTGATTCATAACCTTTGAGTTTCATACATGAACCTATTCATGGAGAAATTATTTGGTATAACTACTACACCACCTCATCATGCCTACGTGGTGCAGCAAACCAACCATGTTCTGACACGTCAAGCACAAAATCCACATCAGATTAGTTGGCCCAGATCTAATGGGGCTGGCGGAGAAATTAACTTCTCCGTCTTCATCCAAAATTCAACCCACGTTCTGAATAAATGAAATTAAATTTAGAAACCCATGTTTTGATTTCGTAAGACGATCTTTTGGGGCAATTTCCAGATTTCAAATTGCACTAACTTCATATTTCTTTCTCTATATTTCAGTATCACTGGAACAATAAGATAACTATTGCTATAAGAAGATAGTATATGACTTATTTTTTTTTTTACTTTTTATGAATAAGATAGTATATGACTTGCCGACACAAAAATGACATTTCTTGTTACAATGATATGGCATATTGACATAGACCTAATTGCAAAAATGTTCCATGTGATTTGGTTAATTGTCGTCGTTATTTCAGTCAGATTTTACATAAATTGATGATTTCCGGCGATAATTAAATTTTTTTGATGATAAGGACTGAAGTTGAAAACAACGATACAATAAATAACATATATTCTCGAGGTACCACAATAAAGGGCCAATTTTGAAAAGCAGCCACTTTATATGGTCAAAAATAAAAATTTGCTTTTATTTTAGGATATATTTTAATTTTAAGAAGGACCAATGTGTTACACTACATTAATAAGACGGACGAATATGCTATGAAAAATTTAAGAGGGATGAATGTATTACACTGTATTGATAAAAGGGACTAATTTGATACACTATATTGATAAGAGGGATGCATCTTCTACAAAAAATTTAAAAGGGACGAAAGTGATAAAGTAGAGTCATAAGAGGGACTAAAAGTGCGATTCACTCGTCTAATTTTATAATATTAGGTTGGGTTCGGTTTGACAAATAGTCCAATCAGTCCAATTGTGGTTTTGGGCCATTAAAATAATCAGGCCAATTAATAGTCACCCGTTCGGCATATTATAGTGGCCCGGACATGCGATATGGCCGAACAAATTGTTGGGATATAGCTCGATTTGTCAGACAACAAAGTGCGGAATTTAAAATTTTTCGAGGTATCCAATGGTCCCATAAAAGATGTCTCCACATTATGTATACAAAAGCAAGAACAAAAACGCACACAATGAATTAACAAAGGGGGTTTTTGCGATATACCTCACCACAGGCAAGGTGGTGGAAACCTCCGGTCTTCGATTCTGATTCTGATCCGGTTCACAGGAGTGATCCAAGTGTCTCACCTCCAGGGATAGTCCACACCAATTGGATTCTGGCAACACCTCAAGATCTTAGGCTCAGAACTCGATGCAGGAGATTTGTTATTGAAGGATTGTATGAGATCTCTTGACAAATCAAGATCTAATACAATGGAAGGGGAGATCACGGCGGCGGCGGCACCAGGGAGCTCACGGCAGCACAGTGGCGGCGGCTTATGGTGGCGGCGGCGGCTAGCAGCTAGGGTTTCTAGCTTGGAGAGGGGGCGGCGCTTTTTAGGCAGAGGGAGGCTAGGGTTTTTCTCTTAGGGTGTTAGCTTTTTAGCTCAAGTAGTTCCCCTTTTATAGACTCCTTCTGACCTAGGGTTTGCAAGACTCCTTATGGGCTTTAATTAATAGAAGCCCATGTCTTGCAATCCTTCATTTAATTAAACTACTTTAATTAAATGCCCAGTCCATTTAAATCAATATTTCCTTTTGCATAATTAATTAGCAACTCAATTAAGTATTTAATTAATTAAGTCAGCCAATTAATTAATTCTCCCACTTGAATTAAATACTCTTAATTCATTTAATTGATTTAATTACCTTTAAATCAATTAGTTCCTTTCATTTCCTTTTATAACAGTCACCGTCCAATTGTATTGTGTGTGACCCTCTGGGTTCACCATCAACTGGCAGCAGGCCCACGAATCCTTCGTGATTTAATTTATGAACAATAAATTGTTCCGGTTAATTAAACAACCTTTAATTAACCACTCCTAGAATTAAATCCTTTATTAATTCAGGAGTACCCACACTTCATGGTCGATGTCTAGCCACAAGCCCATGAAGCCCAATATCAGGTGAATTGATATTTGTGAACCTCGTCTCATATAATTACCATGTACATACGGTCCTTCTATCGACTAATATTCCCGATCAAGACTTAGGGTGTGTGAATTAATCGGCACCTCTAAATTTGTCTCGATAGCTATACTTTCTAATTCAGGATAATATACCTTTGTGACCTTTCTAAATTTGGAAATCCCTTTCCAAATTAGTCACCGACTGCGGCCGCAGATTCCTTGGATATATTATCTAAGAATCGTATAGGAAATTCTCTCACTCATTACAGTGAGTCAATAGATTCCATATCGGTACTAACCACTCGCGTACATGTCCATACGCACCCAACCTAGGCATGTTATGACCAAGCTACGTGGCCTATACCTAGATCTAAGTACGCACTTCCATGCACCGAATTCGCCCTAGCACCTCAAGTCAAAGGACTAAATCGTACACTATTATATTCCTTTGAGAAACATCCCATCACCGATGTGCGTCATGCGCTTCCACAATGGGTTTCTCTGTTCGGGTCGTTCGATGCGTTCAATCCTCCATTGAACCACCTACTCGTATGCACTGGACTCAAATTCCTTGCTCATGAAACACTACAAATTCACTCCATGTGAATCATGCATACTTGTACAAGTCTTGGCGATTCCTACGATACCCCGTCTCGTTCGGAATCTATGACTTGGAACACTTTTAAGATTACGACCTTTGAGACTGTTTCATGATTGCACTCAATACTGAAGTGAATCGTCCCATAGTCAAATGTAATCTAAGGGTTTCAACCAATCGCTTAAATGTATTCGCGAAAGATGAAGTTGGCCATTGTTTATCCTTATACATATATAAATAAACATGCGTATTATTATAAAATCAAAGATCGTTTCATACAGGATAGATCTATTACAAGCAAACAGAACTGGCTTGCAGGGCACTATCCTATCAATCTCCCACTTGCCCTAAAGCCATTCACCTACGGTTCTAAGTCCCATCTTTTCTAGATGACTATCGAACGCCTTTTGTGAAAGTGGCTTAGTTAGTGGGTCAGCTACGTTGTCTTCCGATTTGACATACTCCATGTGCATGTCACCTCTACCCATGATCTCCCTGATCACGTGGTATTTCCTCTGTACGTGTTTGGATTGATGGTGTGATCTCGGCTCCTTTGCTTGAGCTATCGCCCCGTTGTTGTCACAGAAGACTACTACAGGTTCAGCAATGCTAGGAACAACATCCAATTCTTGGATGAAGTTTTTCATCCATACACTTTCTTTTGCTGCATCTGATGCTGCGATATATTCTGCTTCTGTGGTTGAATCAGCAGTGGTAGACTGTTTACAGCTCTTCCAACTAACTGCTCCACCATTGATGCGGAATATGTATCCAGAGTTGGATTTGAAGTCATCCACATCAGACTGGAAACTTGCATCAGTGAATCCTTCAAGTTTCAGTTCTCCACTACCACCGTAGACCAAAAACATATCCTTAGTCCTTCGCAGGTACTTTAGGATTGCTTTTACGGCAGTCCAGTGCTCTTCGCCTGGATTTGACTGATAGCGGCTCGTTACACTTAGAGCGTGTGCTACGTCTGGTCGAGTACATAACATCGCATACATTATACTCCCTATAGCAGAGGCATAAGGTATGAGAGACATTCTCGTCTTTTCTTCGTCAGTTGTAGGGCACATAGACTTAGAAAGAGAGATACCATGTCTCATTGGAAGCAATCCTCTCTTGGATTCTTCCATCTTGAATCTTTTCAAGATTGTGTTAATGTACTGAGATTGGGAGAGTCCTATCATCTTCTTCGATCTATCCCTATAGATACGGATTCCCAATACGTAAGATGCGTCTCCCATATCTTTCATAGAGAACTGCGCGGATAACCACGCTTTAGTCTGTGCTAACATCTTGATATCGTCTCCGATTAACAAAATGTCATCGACGTACAAAACAATGAATTGTACTGTGCTCCCACTATTCTTCTTGTACACACAAGGTTCATATACGTTTTTGATGAAGCCAAATGCCTTGACTGTCTCATCAAATCGTATGTTCCAGGTTCGGGATGCCTGTTTGAGGCCATATATCGACCTTTGAAGTTTACACAATTTGTGCTCACTTCCTTTGGACGCAAAACCTTCAGGTTGTTGCATAAAGATCTCCTTGTCAATGTCTCCATTGAGGAAGGCGGTCTTTACGTCCATTTGCCATATCTCATAATCATGCCATGCGGCAATGGCAAGTAATATCCGAATGGATTTGGACATCGCTACGGGAGAGAAGGTTTCCTCATAGTCTATTCCAGGCCTTTGAGAATACCCCTTCGCCACTAAGCGTGCCTTGTGAGTTAAAACCTCTCCATTCATTCCAAGCTTACGCTTGAAGATCCATTTGCATCCTACAGGGATAGTTCCCTCAGGTGGATCAACCAAGGTCCAAACCTTGTTGGAATGCATGGAATCCATTTCGGATTGCATGGCTTCGAGCCACGCACCCGAGTCTATGTCTGACATCGCTTCTTGATAGGTCCTTGGATCATTATCGCCTCTTTCGTTTTCGTGAATGAAACCAAATCGCTCTGGCTCCTTACGAATTCGATCAGACCTTCGAAGAGTAGGTGTACTAGTAGGTTCAGTAAATTCTGGTTCAGCTCCCACTGTTTGTGAGGATGGGTCCGATTCCTGGACTTCATCAAGTTCTACGATTGTCCCATTTCGGTTGGAGAGGAAATCCTCTTCCAGGAAGTGGGCGTTCCTAGATACGAACGTATTACGTTCTTTAGGATCGAAGAACAGGTATCCAATGGATTCCTTTGGATACCCCACAAATTTGCACAAACTAGATCTACTATCTAGCTTATCTCCCTTCTTGTTCTTTACATACGCAGGAGATCCCCATACTCGTAGATACGAATACACGGGTGCCTTACCATACCATACTTGGTGCGGTGTTGTTGGCACTGACTTCGAAGGTACTATGTTCAGTATCTTCGATGCAGTTAATAGGGCCAAGCCCCAAAATGAAAAGGGAAGGTCAGCAAAACTCATCATGGAACGAACCATGTCTAACAAAGTTCGGTTCCTCCGCTCGGACACTCCATTGAGTTGGGGCGTCCTAGGGGGAGTTCGCTGGGCGAGAATTCCATTCTCTTTTAGATAATCAAGGAATTCTTGGCTTAAGTACTCACCACCTCTATCAGACCGAAGTGCTTTAATACTATGTCCAAGTTGATTCTCAACTTCCATTCGAAACTCTTTGAATTTCTCAAAAGTTTCGGATTTGTGTTTCATGAGATACACATATCCATAACGACTAAAATCGTCGGTGAATGTTACGAAGTAAGAGAATCCTCCTCTCGCATTGACACTCAATGGTCCACAAACGTCAGTATGGATTAAATCCAATGTTTGTTTGGTTCGCTCAGGATTCCCTGTGAAGGGTGATTTGGTCATCTTTCCTTTGAGACAAGATTCGCAAGTTGGGAGTTCATCCAAGTTCTTTATTTCAAGAGCCTTAGAGGAAACCAACTTTTGGATCCTACTCTTGGAAATATGTCCAAGTCTAGCGTGCCAAAGTTGTGGAGTTTGATTATCATATTTTCTTTTTCTAGATTGAATGTGCATAACGTCGGATTTAACAGGTTCTAGGGAATAAAGACCATCCATCAAAGTACCACAAGCATACATTAAACCACCTTTAAATATGCATAAAGATCCATTTTGAATGGAAAAATTAAAACCATCAATGTCTAGCATTGGTATAGAAATGATGTTCTTAATTATCGTTGGTACGTACAGACAATCCCTTAAAACCAAAGTAAAATTTCCTAAAACCAATTCGACGTCCCCAATAGCCTCAGCGGCGATCCTAGCACCGTTTCCAAAACGCAGGATTCTATCCCCGGGCTTCAGGTATCTTACTGCTCCCATCACCTGCAAATCATTGCAGATATGAGAACCTGCTGCGGTGTCTAACACCCACGATGCACAGTTAATAGAAATATTAACTTCAACCAAGAAAATACCTTTGGCTACCAGTTTCATCTTTAGGTAGTCTGGGCAGTTCCTTTTCCAGTGCCCTGCTTTCTTGCAGTGGAAACATTCGTCTTCTGGGCTCTTGCGCTTCTTTTCAACCACCTTTTTGATTGCCTTCGAAGAAATACTTTTCTTCTTCTTCTTACCTCTCTTGGGCTTTGCAGCCTTCGATTGGTGTGCAATCATTACCGGCTTCTCTTTCTTGAGAGTCGATTCTGCCGTTACCAACAAATTGGTCAGTTCGTGAAGAGCGAGGGTTCTATCCTCCATGTTGAAGTTCAACACGAACTGGTCAAAAGAACGGGGCAGCGAATGGAGAAGGAGGTCAGTGCTAAGATCAGCGTGCAAGTCTACTTCCAATCGCCCTAGTTTTTCAACCAGGTTGATGAAACGCAGACAGTGATCCTTGACACTGCTTCCCTCAGCCATCTTGAGATAAAACAACTCCTTAGTGGTCGCGAACCTTTCGGCACGAGACCTCTCTCCAAACATCTGCTGGAGGTGGAGAAGTATCTCTCTAGCAAGCGGCATAGCAGCATGCTGTTTCTGCAGTTCATTCGACATCGAGGCTAGCATGAGACATCGAACCTGAAGATCATCATCAACCCTTTTAGCATGGGCGGTTCGTTGTTCCTCAGTAGCTCGTGCTGCGGGTGCAGCAGGCATGGGTGTATCGAGCACATAGCTACGTCGCTCGGAGTCGAGGACGATTCTGAGATTTCTCAGCCAGTCAACAAAGTTTGAGCCATTCAATTTGTTTGCGTCGAGGATAACAGATAATGGATTCTTAGACATTGTACTTAATATCTACAATTGGAAAGAAGACAACATTAAGCTAACTGATCTTATGCCTAATACTTATAATTATCGAATTTGGACTTATTTTCGAAAAAGTTCTCCCACTATTTTATCGAAACAATCACCCCTTTGATTGCTCGGGAATTCTGATTCCTAGTAGGTCTTGACGTCCCAGCAGCAATTAATTGCACCCACGACTCGTGGCCATACAACCAATTCTCCAGGTAGGTATACATTTTACCAATTGTGTTACTCCACAACCTTCAAGCTTATTTTGCCTCGGCTTTCGCACTTATCTAGCACTGCTACATCATAAGTGTTACTAATTGTTAAGTCTAACCCATCAATCGTGATGAGCAACGGGCCCGGTCGTGAGTTCTCCGTAACTAGTTATCGGTCGATCCTCACATCCCGACCAGTCCTCACCCTTGTCATGTTTAGTTAAAAACAGGAGTCAAGGAATTTCACGTATTGTCCCTTTCTTCGACTCGGGTGCCAGACTCTGGATCACCTCTATCGATAAGTAGACAACATACGTTAGTTCCTATTGATGGAAGGCTTGGATTTATATAAATACTTCATTTTATTTTAATCCAATATGACTTAATATTTAATTCGAGAGGGGGTTTCTGGTTTTGAAAGTTATGCCAACTCTCCTCGGGATCTCACCGATTCAGTTATGCTTTATCTTTTATTACGATCTAGATTCTAGCGCGTAGCCAAATATAAATCGACAAATAAATAAAAGACATACAAGCCTAGCATGCATACTACCACAATATGTTTTCGATCGGGAGCCTCCTATGTGGGCCATCATCGAGCCAATTGATGTTGGCCCAATTGGTCAATCTAAAGGGTTCTCAAACAGGCCCTATGCTATTACACATTGTACCATGCATACATGGCCTTCTTATCTTCTTGGGCTCCCACCTTGCTTGTAAATGGGCCTCCATCCTAAACTAGGAAAGCAGTAAAGCCCTAATCTATTACAAAGGCTCAAAGTGGCCCAAAAATAATAATAGGCTCGCAGGCCCAATAAAAACCAAGCAATAAATTAAACCAATCACATCTACCCTAAGGTCAAGGCTCGTCTCGATCGAAAACCACGTAAACAGTTCACGTAGAGCAAGAAACATGTAAACATTTTTTACTTTCTTCTATCTTAATTTTAAAACATCCTTTTAAAACTAATTCCTATGATTCTTGCTTTTTAGTCACTACTAATTATGACAAAATAAATATCCGGGTAAACAAAAATTAATTTTCTGCTCAATTTCAGAATCTGTTTTTTCAACTTTTGAAAATTGCATTTTCGGCCCCTCAACTTTCGAAAATTGCACTTTGACCCCAAAACTTTTAAAAAGTTACAAAAACACCCCTGGGCAGTTTCGGGCAGATTCCAGAAAATAAAATTTTGAATTTTGAAAATTTTCAATTTTTCAAATTGACCCCTCAAGTTTCGGTAATTGCAAAACAGCCCCTAAGTTTTCAGAAATTGCAAAACGACCCCAAAAACTGTGCGACCAGAATTGCAAAAACAGTCCAGAATTTTCAGATTTTCAGATTTCAAAAATTTCGAATTTTCAGCCCTCAAAAACCCTGATTTGCGATTTCTGCCCCAAAAGTCCTGAAGTTTTCAAAAACTATAAAAACGGCACAGATCTAGAAAAGCAGTTTTACCCAATGATAGATCTAGTCATAACAAGCAAGAATCAACTTACAGAACATAATTATCACGTGTTCTCATACATATAATTAAACATATACGGTGAACACAATTATGTTCAGGCTTTTGTATAATAATAATGGAGTTGGCTCTGATACCACTGTTGGGATATAGCTCGATTTGTCAGACAACAAAGTGCGGAATTTAAAATTTTTCGAGGTATCCAATGGTCCCATAAAAGATGTCTCCACATTATGTATACAAAAGCAAGAACAAAAACGCACACAATGAATTAACAAAGGGGGTTTTTGCGATATACCTCACCACAGGCAAGGTGGTGGAAACCTCCGGTCTTCGATTCTGATTCTGATCCGGTTCACAGGAGTGATCCAAGTGTCTCACCTCCAGGGATAGTCCACACCAATTGGATTCTGGCAACACCTCAAGATCTTAGGCTCAGAACTCGATGCAGGAGATTTGTTATTGAAGGATTGTATGAGATCTCTTGACAAATCAAGATCTAATACAATGGAAGGGGAGATCACGGCGGCGGCGGCACCAGGGAGCTCACGGCAGCACAGTGGCGGCGGCTTATGGTGGCGGCGGCGGCTAGCAGCTAGGGTTTCTAGCTTGGAGAGGGGGCGGCGCTTTTTAGGCAGAGGGAGGCTAGGGTTTTTCTCTTAGGGTGTTAGCTTTTTAGCTCAAGTAGTTCCCCTTTTATAGACTCCTTCTGACCTAGGGTTTGCAAGACTCCTTATGGGCTTTAATTAATAGAAGCCCATGTCTTGCAATCCTTCATTTAATTAAACTACTTTAATTAAATGCCCAGTCCATTTAAATCAATATTTCCTTTTGCATAATTAATTAGCAACTCAATTAAGTATTTAATTAATTAAGTCAGCCAATTAATTAATTCTCCCACTTGAATTAAATACTCTTAATTCATTTAATTGATTTAATTACCTTTAAATCAATTAGTTCCTTTCATTTCCTTTTATAACAGTCACCGTCCAATTGTATTGTGTGTGACCCTCTGGGTTCACCATCAACTGGCAGCAGGCCCACGAATCCTTCGTGATTTAATTTATGAACAATAAATTGTTCCGGTTAATTAAACAACCTTTAATTAACCACTCCTAGAATTAAATCCTTTATTAATTCAGGAGTACCCACACTTCATGGTCGATGTCTAGCCACAAGCCCATGAAGCCCAATATCAGGTGAATTGATATTTGTGAACCTCGTCTCATATAATTACCATGTACATACGGTCCTTCTATCGACTAATATTCCCGATCAAGACTTAGGGTGTGTGAATTAATCGGCACCTCTAAATTTGTCTCGATAGCTATACTTTCTAATTCAGGATAATATACCTTTGTGACCTTTCTAAATTTGGAAATCCCTTTCCAAATTAGTCACCGACTGCGGCCGCAGATTCCTTGGATATATTATCTAAGAATCGTATAGGAAATTCTCTCACTCATTACAGTGAGTCAATAGATTCCATATCGGTACTAACCACTCGCGTACATGTCCATACGCACCCAACCTAGGCATGTTATGACCAAGCTACGTGGCCTATACCTAGATCTAAGTACGCACTTCCATGCACCGAATTCGCCCTAGCACCTCAAGTCAAAGGACTAAATCGTACACTATTATATTCCTTTGAGAAACATCCCATCACCGATGTGCGTCATGCGCTTCCACAATGGGTTTCTCTGTTCGGGTCGTTCGATGCGTTCAATCCTCCATTGAACCACCTACTCGTATGCACTGGACTCAAATTCCTTGCTCATGAAACACTACAAATTCACTCCATGTGAATCATGCATACTTGTACAAGTCTTGGCGATTCCTACGATACCCCGTCTCGTTCGGAATCTATGACTTGGAACACTTTTAAGATTACGACCTTTGAGACTGTTTCATGATTGCACTCAATACTGAAGTGAATCGTCCCATAGTCAAATGTAATCTAAGGGTTTCAACCAATCGCTTAAATGTATTCGCGAAAGATGAAGTTGGCCATTGTTTATCCTTATACATATATAAATAAACATGCGTATTATTATAAAATCAAAGATCGTTTCATACAGGATAGATCTATTACAAGCAAACAGAACTGGCTTGCAGGGCACTATCCTATCACAAATTATCGCGTGTTCGGTTGGCCCAATAATAAATTTAGGACAATTTTGCCCCTGCTTGCGAGATTCATCCGTCCGTCCCTTTGAAATGATCGTGGCTGTTGAAAACGTGGTATATGAGTACTTTAGGGTTTGGAATTATTGACTCATTTCTTCTCCCTACTTCTCTCACCCGCGATGGCGCTGCCTGATTGATTTCCACGTGATCCTTTGTTTCTTGCTTTGGTTGCCTCCACATTCGTTCTTCTATTCTTCAACCACTACCGACACCCCAAAGACTTGTTTTACGTGTTCACCGTCCGATTTGAATTTCTTGCATGATTAGGGTTTCAATTGGGTTTAGGGTTTCGACTCTTTCATTCAGATTCTTGCTCTGGTTGCCTCCTCATCTAAAATCTTCTGTTATCTTTCATTCTCGACGCCGTATATTAGGGTTTGACGTGTTCACCGTCGGACTTGAAGGGCCTGCGTGATTAGGGTTTCAATTGGGCTAGTGTTTCGATGATTCCGTCCACGAATTGAAAGTAATTGTGGGTTATTTTCATTCTTTTATATTAATTTTGAATTATGTCACGTAATTGCGTCTTAGGGTTTCTTCCTTTCTGTGAAATTAGGGATTTTTTTTTACTGATTGCTGCTATTTATGCATTTCTCGGTTATAATTTATGTTCGGTTATAGATTAATTTGACAACTTTTTGTATATTTTCGATTTCTGCCAGCAATGTCCGAGCAATCTTCATCAAGTGTCCGTTTAGGGATTGCACACTGTTTCTGCGGGCTTCGCGTGAGAATATACACTTCCTGGACGAAGGTGAACCCTGGTCGGCGATTCTCGCACTGCCAGCGTTTTGAAGGTATGAGTAATTTGTTTGAATGTTGAGTTTTTTCAAATGAAGTATGTTTGATTTCCATGATTTCTAATGAATGTGTTTTGTTATACATTGTAGGGATGAACGGTGTGATTATTTTGAATGGATTGATACAGTAATGTGTGATAGGTCCCGTGTAATTATCCCTGGCTTGCTAACGCGAGTCAATCTTGCCGAGGCTGAAAATACACGTCTACTACGTCGCGAACATGAACTTGCTGCACATATGCAAATTCTTGATACTTATTCTTATTTGCATGATCTTGAGGCACAAAACATGGCATTGTGTTGGTCCCAAGTGATCAGATGAGGTCTAGAGGGGTGGGGGGGGGGTGAATAGACCTCTTCAAACTTTTTAATCAAATTTTAACATCAAAACTTTTGCTTAACTGTAGGCAGACTAAGCTGATACAGAGCAGTAAGCTTACAAGGCTGATCGCGAACAAATCTTTGAATAGCTTTGTTGACCACAAGTCTGATGGTTACTTAGCTGATTTTAGTTAAAATCAGTTTTAATACCAGAATACTTGCAGCGGATTTTTAAAGTGTTTTTCACAAGTATACTTAGTAGTTCGAAAGTTTTATCCCCAATTTTTGTAAACTCATTTAAACCTTTTTCAAACAGTTTTGTAATGTGTTTTATGCAAGTCTGAAAGTATGCAAGTAAAAGGCAATGTAAAAACACAATGATTTTTGTAGTGGTTATATGGATTGAAATATCCTTTAGTCCACTCTTCCAAGTCACACAGATCTTGGGTTATAATAAGAACACAAAGTAGTTAGTACACTCTGCTTGTGCTTTACAACAAATGATAAGCCACAAGTTCGCAATAGGAAATCACAATGAAATTCCTACTTTCCGAAGTAATATCACTCACAAAGATGGATATCTACTCCTCACAACACTCTCTTTTACAGATTCACTCAGAAAATGTATAATCTTTGACTTCAACGGCTTCTGTCAACAAATGACTTCAACATGCGAGTGATATGTTCTTGAGCTTTGAGACTTAGAAAATATTTTGCTTCGAATTCAATCTCTCAGATGTTGTGTTGTTACTTTTCTCTTCGTCTCTTCAGCTATTTATACTCACTCATTTGAATTATGTCCGTTGAAGAGAGACACAATTCAAATTTTTCGATTTCTGGTCCTTAATTTCCGCGAACTGCTCTCTGCACAGTGACAGTACTGCAGACTGTACTTTCTGTCAGACAGCATTAAATGCACTGAGCTGATACGAGTTATTTCTTCAATCATTTGTCATTAATAGCCTCGGACTTCAGCATTTATTACTCTAGTGGCATTTATTACCGTTGTGACGACTTCTTGATCCTTTCCACTTGGCTGATGAGAGTACAAGTCTGATGATGAACAAAGCTGATCTCAAACTTCAACAAATCTGATTTGAGTCGGCTGATTTGCACCAGTCAGATTTCTTACCTTCAGTAGATCAGTAGTCTTTCGGACCTTGAATATTTGACCCTTCTTATTTGTCTTCATACTCGGTCAAAGTTCTTTCAAGGGATTTAAACTAAGTTTTCCTTACTTAGCTGATCTTGATGAGTTTTGGAAATCATCAAAATCTCCCTTAATTCTTCTAACTTTAGTGCACTCTTATCTTCATCTCTATCCAACAATTTCCCCCTTTTTGATGATGACAAAACTTCAGCTAAGTACCTGTTACCTAAACTAAAGTTTTAATCCTCAAAAATTCTGAGATAGAAATGTATGTTGGAATGAAAACGTGAACTTTTATATATCTTGAAAATTTACAAGTTACACAAGTTTTTCATCAGATGAGATAATTTGATGAAAATAAAGAAAACTGATTTACAAAGGGTTGATCTAGTTTAGTCATCAGCTTCTTCACTTTCTCCTTCAAGTTCTTCATAATACTCATAAGAAGACTCTTCATCATCATCTTCTTCATCTTCTTCTTCTTCATCAGCAGCATCATCTATGACTAGATTGGATTTGGCAGCTTCCATTTTTTGTTTAATTTCTTGTTCTTTTAACTCTTTTTCTACCTCCTCCATCCTTCTCTTTACCCTCTCTTCATCCTTGTACTTGGTAAATGGCCCTGATTGTTCTTCAGTAGGTTCCTTGGATGCAACCATTTCTTTATCAGATTTGGCTTGTTCCTTGGGTTCTGCTTCAGACTTTTCATTGTCATCAGCCTTTCCAACTTCTTCAGCAGCAGCCTTTTCTTCTTCTACCTTATCATCAGTCTCCTTGTCTTTGGCAGCATCAGCTTCCTCATCCTTTTCTTCAAGTGCTTGATTTTCAGTAGCAGCAGCTTTAATAGTTGTCTCTTCCACTTTATCTTCCCCCTTTTTGTCATCATCAGGGTTGATAGGAGGGTTGAGGGCAACAGGTTGGATCCTGACAGCAGCACATAAGGACTTGATGTTCTGATTGATCAGGTCATGGCTTGCATTGAGATGATTGAGAGTGGTAGTGATTTGATCAGTCTGATCATTGATGTAGTCAATGTTGAGTTGGAGAGTGGAAATTTCTTTATCAACTCTGGTGGCAACTTTATGGACTTGTTCTACCAACATGTGATTCTTTTCTATCTCCTCCTCAGATACTTTGATGAATGTATTTGTGAGATGAGCAATGTGGTCTTCATTTTTCTTTAAGGTAGTATGAAGATGATTCATGTCAGCTTTGACATCTTCAATATTTCTGTTCATATCCAAGACACTATGTGTCATCCTTAGAGTATTATCCTCAGGCAGAGGAAAGTTGTCAATGGCATCCTTCACCATTATCTCAATATTCTTCTGCATTTGTTCCAACTGCAGCTGATGCTTTTCTTCCATGTTTTTCTGCATTTTCTCTAGTTGCAGCTGGTTCCTCCCTTCCATTTCTCTTAAAGAATTCTCCAACATCATTTGGAAGGCTTCCATCAGTGATGAGTGCACATCAGCTGTTGGAATTTGAGGTGATGCAGGTTGATCTTCTTCCTGTTCAACGGGAGTGTCTCTCAGATCAGCTTCGTCCTTAGCCTTTTCTTTATCAGTCCACTCAATAGCCAAAGTCTCTTTATCAGCATCAGGCTGATCTGTGACATCTTCAAAGATCTTGTTAAGAATCTTGCCATCATCAGTGAAGACTGTTGTCCGACGAATCATCCTTACAACAGGCAGGCTATTAGGAGCAGTCTTCTTCACTTTAGGCATTTCTTGATAACTTTTCATCTCTTTTCCAAAAGTGATCTGCTGAACACCAGGCATAGCAGGCAGATCACTTGGAGACCCTTGTTCATATCTTGACCTGGCAGCCCAGTTCTCCAAGGCTGTCAGAGTAGCAATTTGCACAGCTCTCTTTATAGGATCATCATGCTTTCGTTTCTTGGCTGGCTAAGAGTTAGAGATAATCTTTGCTTCTTCAGCAGCAAACTCATGTGCATACTTGTGCATTCTATCTCTAACAAAGTCTGGATCCAGAGCTTTGGTGATGGAAGTAGTCTGGAACCAATTAAGAACCCACTTTTCTTCATTTGCAAATTCTTCCCAGCTTTGGATCTCTTTAACAGTTTTGTTCATTCTATACTCTCTCCATTTTATGTATCTTTTCTTTTCGTGAGTGAACAAGGTTTTAAGCATCAACTTCTCGTCAAAATAAGCCAGTGCCTTTTCAAACCTGTTGAAAACAGAAGAGTCAGAATTTATAATATCAAAGACTCTTCTTACTTCAAACTTCTTCTTTGGTTGAACCATGCCAGGAGGCATCTTTTTCTTGTCATTTAAAGATTCACCAATCTTTATTCCTCCAGAAACAACAGGACCATGAGCATCAGTTTTGCTGATTTCAATAACAAGAGCTAACTCAGCATCCTCAACAGCTTTTCGTTTTGCCTCAGACATCTTCCTTCTCTACTCTTCTTTTTCAGCTTCTCTCTTACTGTGCTCAAGAATCTTCTGTTCTTCTTGGTCATCCCTTTTTCTCTGCTCTGCCTCTTCCCTCTTTTTCTTATCAGCAGCTGATACTTTATTTCTTGGTTCTTCTTCACTTTGATCGTCAGTTTTCAAGCTTTGATCTGCTGGCCCTGCACCTGCCAGTACTCAAGAAGACCAACCAGCTGTCGTTTATAATTTCTTTCTTTCTCAGGGGAAATATTATGCTCGGCAACTGGGTGCCCAATATGATGAATTGTGGCTCAGTAGGGAGAACCTAAGGCTTCGGCTAGATGCGGAGATTTCAAAGGTTGAGGGGCAAGCTCTTCGGATTGAGCTTTTGAACGATGATCTCCAGAAGTTTCGTGAAGAAAAGTTAGCTCTTGAGAAGGAGAGGGATGATCTGGCTCGATTGAATGCCAATTCAGAAGAATCTCGTCAGCGTGCCTTTGAAGAAGGCTATGATGCAGGTTATCAGAAGCGTCAAGAGGAGGTGAGGGCGTTTCTTGATACAACTACTCCTCGAAAGGGTGCTTCTTCTAGTCAACCCGGCGATGGCAATCAGTCTTGATGACCTCCTTCTTAATTTATATTTTTTAGTATCTATTGGCTGGAACCAATATGTGGTTATTTGCCGAAATAATTTGCTGTATAAATTTTAATGACAATTTCACTTTTTGTTCAGTAAATTGCCTTGATTATCTTAGCAAGTAGATGAGTTTAGACTTAATATATCTTTAACTCAATACCATTACAATCAAATACAAAACTCTTCAATAAGTAAGTGATTCGCATTTAGAAATCGATAGAGACTTATCTGATATTGACTTGAGGGCGTTCGATTTTGTCTGGAAGAGTAGTTTATGGCTGCCGACTAGCCGCGAGTATTTTCAGAATGTAAGTAAATAAGCAAGTACATAAGTTCACTGATTGACTATGCACAATCCTTAGTCAATTCTTTTAGTCGCCTTGGACATCAGAAATTGTTGATTGTTCGAATAGGAAGATTTCTTTATACTTCTTTCTTGTATTCAGCTTTCAAAGAACTGTAAGCTTATCACCCTTGTCGATGATCGATCAGTCATCGTTGTCAAACATAATTTTTGTCTGTTATGAAGTTCTATATAAGGGCTCTATTACTACCCTCTTTTAAGCATAGCTTTTCTCTTTAGACTTGAATTTCCTGGAAACGATTGTATTCTACCCTTTTGAACTCCATGTTTTTAATTTGTGTACTGGTTGTAAGCTTCATTTTCCTCAAATAAAACAATCATTATGCCTTCAGGTCATATCTTTTGGTTTGGGAGGAATTGGAAAATGTAGAATCATTAGTTAGATCCAGCTTGTTTAGACCTCCTTAAGCAATTCTTTGATATATGAGGCAGTGACAAGTCCGTATGCCTTAGCAAGGACGACTGTCTCTTCTACTAGTCCGTCAGATTTCTTGGACTCCAAGAGGAAAGCTGGATTCTATGTCGTCAGGCTCTTATTTGTCGTCAAAACGATCAACTATTTTGTCTTCTGTTCGTCGGTCGAGAATTCTTTGTAAAGTTCCAAGTTGTCTCTCAATGAATCCACTGGAACGTATATGGATTTTCCATTCTGGTCGTTTCGACCTTGATACTTCATTCTCATCGAGCAGTTTTATCGACAATCCTAGCGCTGTTCCAACTTACTCGCATTAAATTCGGGAAGTCAAAAGTCGCATTCTCGTCCCTTGATCATATCTCTATATAACCGTAGTATTGACTTAAAATTTCCCTATAAATAGACATTCAGTTTCTTCCCATATCTATCCATACTGTACGAAATGGAGATATCAGTTTCTTTGGGTTTTATTTTGCCCAGAGATCCCATAATTTTCAAAAAGTCACATTATCGTGATCCATTATCTTATAATAACTCAAGCATCATTTGCCTTGTACTGACAGGTCCCATTGATGCCCTAACTAGTACTGACAGGTCCCATGTGGCCTCAGCTTTTGTCTTCATGGGGTTGAGGTCCATGGTATTTTGTTAGCACATGGAGGGTTCATACTTACCAGGCATCCCTGTTCTTGGAGGTTACCTCCGGAGTGATAGACCGTCGGGGTGTGCTGGTAAATTTTCACTTTCACGATGGTCCTCACGAGATCCTGCTTTGGACGAACAACTGCAGCAATCTCTCAAGCGGGAGCTCGCTTTGGTCGAATGACCGCTACAAGCTATCTGGCTTGCAATGGCCGTTCCGGACTAAAGGGAGGATCGATCTTCAGAGTCTAGCCATCGAACTAAAGAAGTCGACCATCATGAGCAGTATTTATCTTAGGTGGTTGAAGATAAATGTCGAGGTACCAGGAAGGAGATTAATGTTTCCGTGGACATTGTCGTGAAAAACTCCGATTTATAGGATTTTCCTTTTTTTCGTATTTGTAACGATATGTAAATCAAAGAATGTTCTTTGGATTCAGATGAATAAAACTTTATATTTGTTATCTTCATAAGCTTGTTCTTGCTTTAATTTCTCTCGATCTGTGCTTAGGTTTTTTACCACTAGTTGGCTTTAGCCTGTTTAATCGTCGTTTTTTGGAGATCGAGGAGTGTTTATCGAGCGAATTGATTTTACTCAACTCTTTAGGACTAGGTTTTTTTTACCAATTATTGGCTTTAACCTATTTAGTCATCGTCGGTATGGAGATCGAGGAGTGTTTATCGAGCGAATCGATTTTACTCAACTCTTTAGGACTTAGGTTTTTTACCAATTATTGGCTTTAACCTATTTAGTCATCGTCGGTATGGAGATCGAGGAGTGTTTATCGAGCGAATCGATTTTACTCAACTCTTTAGGACTTAAGTTTTTTACCAATTATTGGCTTTAACCTATTTAGTCATCGTCGGTATGGAGATCGAGGAGTGTTTATCGAGCAGATCGATTTTTACTCGACTCTGTGAGTTTGGTTGTTTACCAATATTGATTTAACCTTTTGAATCTTTGATTCAGGTTATAACTCATAAACATTGATTATATTTCAGAAGAAATCTTAAGCCAAAGCCTTTATTACAACAAATAGTACGAAAAAGTTAAAATAAACCAAAATTAAAAAAGATTAATAAGGATAACTACTAGGATTCATTTTCCATAGTATCTTCTCAGGTTGACTGCATTCCAAGTCCTTGGTAGGGTGTTCTGTCCAAGTGAGCAATTTTGTATGAACCTTTCTTTCCTACACCAACAATGATGTATGGTCCATCCCAATTCTGTTGCAATTTTCCTACGTGCTTGGACACCTCTACTTTTTTCAATACTAAGTCCCCCTCTTTGAAGGTTCGTACGTGCACCTTTTGATTGTAGGCCTTCTCCATATTCGATTTAGCGACCTGCAGTTGTATCGAAGCTTTCTCTCTTATGGCTTCTGTCAGGTCGACATCATTTTCTCTAGCTTTTTCATTTTCCTGGCTATCATACATCTCGATCCTCGGGTCGGGACTAGTGTTTCGACTGGGATTATAGCCTCCGAGCCGTATACCAATCTGAATGGGGTCTTGCCGGTTGAGGTCCTGACTGTTGTCCGATTTGCCCAAAGTGCTCCGGGGAGTTCATCCAGCCATCTTCCTTTGGCAGCCCCTAATCTTTTTGTTGGTCCCAAGTGGTCAGATGAGGTCTAGAGGGGGGGGGGGGTGAATAGACCTCTAAAAATTTTAGACTTAAAAACTTTTTACTCTTCAGTCAGCAGACTAAGCTGATGAAGAACAGTAGGATGACTTCGCTGATCAAGAACAAGTCTAGAACAGCAGAGTGACCACTCTTCTTATAAATACATAGCTGTTTTTCAACAGAGTAGTTTTCTTAAGAGTTTACTTGCAGCGGATGTTTGAAAGTGTTTTTCACAAGTAGACTAAGTCCTTAAAAAGATTTTATCCCCAATTTTAAAACTTCTTTTAAAATCTTTTAATCAATTCAAAGTGTTTGCTTATGCAGTTTGAAATATGCAAGAAAAACTTAAATGCAAATCAACACAAAGAATTTTTATAGTGGTTATATGGATAAAAATCCTTTAGTCCACTCTTCCAGATCACTTAGATTCTGGGTTATACTATAAACACACAGTTTACAATATATCTCCACTTATACCTAGACAACAAATGAAAAGGCTATAAGCTCACAATAGGAAATCACTCAGAAATCCTACCCTCTGAAGTTTGATCACTCACAAAGATGGATCACAACTCAGCACAACACTCAGCTAATACAAATTCACTCAGATTGTATTTTTTCAGTTTTCTTCAACTGGGTTTCTGTCAACAGATGACTTCCACTAGACGAGTGAGCTGTTCGAGCTTCTTGAGACTTAGATGATTTCTGCTTCAAAGTATAATCTCACATTGTTGTTGTGTGTCTCGCTCGTTGAAATCAGCTCCTTTTATACTTGAATTCGAAAATGAGACCGTTGAAGAAAATCAAATCTTCAAATCCATAGCCTTAGCCCGAAAATCAGAACGGTAACCTGCTACAGTCCTTCCCTGTAGCTGCATTAAATGCACTCTGCTGATACGAGGTTTTCTTCAATCATTTGCCATTACTACCCTTCTCTTACAACATTTATTACTCCAAGTGCATTTATTACCGTTGGACTAATCTCTTGATCTCTTATACTCTGCTGATCGAAGCAACCCATCTGAAAGGCACTCTGCTGATCAAACTCTGAACTAATCTGATTTGAGTCAGCTGATGGTCTACCCTTCTGTTTGCTGTTTCAGCGTGAGATCACTAGTCTTCTGGGCTTTGAACTTTGAACTCTTCTGATGTCTTCTTTACTTGTTCAAAATTCTTCTAAGGGAACTAAGCTTTCCATACTTAGCTGATTATGATGTTTTGGAAATCATCAAAACCTTCCCTTAATTACTTTTATCTTCCTTGCACTTTAATCTTCATCTTCATCCAACAATTTCCCCCTTTTTGATGATGACAAAACTTCAGCTAAGTACCTGTACCTAAACTAAAGTTTTTATCCTAAAAAATTTCTGAGTTAGAAATGATCTGTTGGATTCAAAACTTGAAATTTTATAGATATATGAAAGGATTACAGATTACAAGTCTTATCAGATGAAATGTGCAAAATGAAAGAAAATTACAAGGAAAATTACAAGTAAGTTCAACTATCATTTGTCTTCTTCTTTTTCCTTGTCTTCTTCTTCTTTTTCTTCAGCTGGCTCAGATGTCTCATCTATTGATTCATTGAACCTTTTTCTCAGAAGCTCCATGTTTTTGTGTTTGACATCAGGGTCAAGCTGTTCTTCAACTGAATCCTTAGCAGCAGCTATCTCTTTGTCAGATTTGGCCTTTGCTTCAGCTTCAGTTTCTTCAGCTTCACTGTCTTCTTCTGTGTCTGATTGATTTGCTGGTCTGCTGGTTCCTTCATTTTCATCTTCATTTGCAGACTCTTCCAGCATCTCAGTTTCTTCCAATTCAGCAGTCTTCTCTTCTTCTACCTTATCTTCCCCCTTTTTGTCATCATCAGCAGGGTTGACTTGGTATTTTGGAGAGAGTGGTGTGATCTGGAGAGAATCACAGAGAAGTCTGATGTTCTCATTCATGGCATCCATTTGAGCTCCTTGCCTTAGCTGATTAGCTTGAATGACATCAACTTGAGCAGCATGAGTTATCTGGTTTGCTTCCATAGCATGCATTCTGTTGAGAACTGCTTCACCTTGATCACCCAACTGAAATTGGGTTGCAAGTACCATATCAGCAGTAGATTTGAAAGATCTGCCCATATTCACCAAGGTTTCATCTTCTGCCTTGATAGCCATCTCAACAGTTTCAGTAATCTCCCTCCAACCAGCAGCTGTGTCCTTGGTTCTAGCTTGGATAACATCCATATCCTGTCTGATGGATTTCACATTGTGAGCAGTATCTTCAATGGCATCAGCAGGGATAGAAGCAGCTTTCTGGATTGATGGTTTCAATGCATCCAAAATGTTTGCAGTTATTCTTTCTTCCATTTCCTTCAGGGATTTGGCAATCATCTGTTGGAATATGTCAGATAGGGAGTCCTGCAAAACTTTAAAAGTAGAAGCAACATCAGTAGGAATAGGAGGTAAGGCAAGAAGTTCATTTTATGTGGTCTGATCAGCTGAACAAGAGGCAATCTCCTGCACTTTGGCTTCATCAGCACGACTGGGAGTGCTTTCCTTCTCCTCAGTTTGATCAGCAGTCTCTTCTTCCTTTTTCTCCTCTAAGTCCTTACTTTGATCAGCAGGGTCAGATGAGTCTTCTGTTTCTTTGTCTTTCTTTTCTTGCTCAGTAGACTTATCTTGCTCTTTCCCTTGATCAGCAGCAGGGGTTTTGATCTTCTTCACCTCTGTGATGGTGTGGACTTTACCAGCCTCATCTAGGGCAGTCCTGTGAGTGATCCATGTTAGGTCATCAATGGCAATAAATGGTGACACTGGATTCTCAGGAAGATCTTCATGTGGTCTGATTACTGGACCATATACTATCTGCTTTAGACTAGGGAGGGGAATTAGTGAGCTTGGTTGTCCCTCCATCTTTCTAGTCTTCTTTGCCCATGATTTCATAGTTTGAGAGATGGCCAATCTTATGGACCTTTCCTTCAGGTCTTCATTTTCAGCATAGTCCTCTGGCACAGAGTTGTAGATCTTTTTGGCTTCGGCTTTGGCAACCTTGATGATCATCAGCCTTAGCTTATCCAAGAAAAACTCTGAGTCAAGTGCTTGTGTTATTGATCCTGTTTCAAGCCACTTGAGGACCCAGGCCTCTTCATCATTGAAGGCTCTCCAACTGTTAATCTGCTCCTTGCTCTTGGTCAAACGATATTCTCTCCATCTGTTGTAACGAACCTTTTCTTTATTGAACATCGTCAGACGGGTCAGCTTGGCATTCTCAGTATCCAACCTTTGAACAAATTCATCAAATGCTTCTGGAATATCTCTCAAAATTTCCAGAGCCAATTTCACCTCAGATCTTTTCTTAGATTGGACCTTTGGAGCAGGCATCATCGGTTTGGGCTTGTTGGGGTCTCTTGGTTCCCCAATACTGATTTCTCCAGCCTGCCTTGGACCATGGGTGTCCTTGGTGCTGGCCTCTATTGCAGCAGCTAACTCAGCTGCTTCAATAGCATCCTTTTCTGCTTGAGTTAATTTGCTGGCTTCTTCTTCCAGCCTCTTAAGCTCAAGGCTTTTCAACCTATCTTCCTCTGCCTTTTCTGCAGCTTTTCTCTGCTTTTCAGCATCATCAGTCTTCTTTTTCTCAGCAGCAGAAATGTAAGGAAGCACAATCTTTCCAGTCCTTAGCTTCCTAGCTTCAGGACTCTCAATCACTTGAATGGGAGTGGCAGCAACAGGAGTAGGGTGTATAAGAGGTACAGTCCCTTCACTTGCTGTGCCAGTCTGCTGTTCAACAGCTTCTACAGCAGACTCTCCATTCTATTCAGCAGCAGCCTCTCAAGCAGGCTCTTGAACTTGTTCAACAGCAGCCTCAACTACAGGCTCTTCAATAACAATTGGCCTCTCTGCTGTTGGTGATTCTCTGATTGTGATGGTTTGTTCTTCAGAGAAAGTGACCTTTCTCTTTGCTTTTGACTTAGGAATTCTTCCAGTAGGCTTCTTAGCTTGGGGAGGTCCCCTTGCTTCACTCCTAGTCCTTAATCTTTTCAGTCTTTGAAGTAGGATTTCTTCTTCAGACTCTGTCCTTTTAGGTGAGGAACCTGTATCCATCTTCTCAAGCTCAGCAGTGAAGTCATCTATTACCTTCTCAGGGACTTCATTCTCAGCTTCTGTTGATCCAGCTTCAACAGAAGAGCTTGCTGCTTGATCAGCAGACTTGCTTGTCTGACCCTCCTTCTTGCTCTTCTTAGAAGGGGTCTTCTTAGACTTAGTAGGAGCCTTTCTTTTGGGAGCAGCCACACTCCTGACTGGCTCATACAATTTAAACTCTTTGCTGGCATGGGTAACCTTCCCTCCTGCCATAGGAAACTTTAGTGACATGAACAGATGACTAAGCAAGATGGCATGCGAAGTCCTCTTGTCACTCAGCAGATCATAGACATGAACTGCCCAGTTCACCTTCAGTCCATAGTAGATGCAGATCATGGTGTAGTACCTCCTCCTAGGTAACCCATCTAAAGAGCTTGTGCTGCAATCCAGCACCTTCGCAATGATGTCTGCGAACCTCTGATACTCATCTTTTAACTGAGTCTTCATCAGAGTCCCAGTCATCTCTTCTCCCTTCTTAGCACAAATTCCCCAAAATTCTTCCTCCTTCTCAGACCCTAGGTCTGTCACGTCTCCTCCTTCATTTTTCAGTTTGTAAATTTCACTTAAAACAGCAGCAGAGACAGCAATTTTCTTACCCCCAATGACAGCTGACATAACAGTGTCATTATTTGTGAATTTCCTGGTCTTGTAGAAGTGATCAACATCTTCTAAGTAAACCCTGTCTTCGTGGGCTTCCAGAACTGGAACTAAAGATGCCGCTTTGATTTTCTCCATGAGTGAGCGCATCAGATCAGTACCAGAGAAGTGAAATTTGCTATAGTTCAAGTATCTTCCATCGATAATCTTCTCCATTTCTGAGATTACTGAGTGTGAATCTGTGAAAGCAGTAAACTTTGGAAAGCAAGAGAGTTTGAGAGTTAGAGAATTTGAGAGTTTATGAGTGCGTAAGACGACTGATTTGTTCAGATCGGATTTTATACGTTTCCTGTAGTTTAGGTTATCGTGATTAATCTGATACGTTGGATCAATCTAACAGTTTATTAATCGTGTGGATGGGAGCTGCGGATTTCAATTTTATTATTTTAATGTCAGACAGGCGGGAAACTCAAACGTTACTTATCTGTTACTTATAAAAGCGTATTTCTGAAATGCGATTTATGACCATGCTTATATAATGTATCAGATGAGTAGAGTAAAACTTATCTGACAGACGAGTGATCTGATATCTGATATTACTAGAGAAAGCCAATAGCTAGTAATCTTCCTCTGCTGTTTGTCAATCCAGCAAGATAAATTGTTTCTTCAATCTTCATAACTTTAATCTTCTGTTGAAAACATAACTTCAACTAACTGTCATTAACAAATATCATCTTTTAATCAGAAGTACCGCTAGTCTTACACATTCCCCCTGACTTTAAGAATTCATAAGTTAACTAGTCTGTTGAGAGTTAATCTTTGAAGATAATAACGGATGACTATGCTGATGAACTTTAGTGATCTGATAAGTTCCCCCTCAGCTTATGCATCCAAATTTAGCAGTCCTAGTTCAGCTCTTAGAGTTGAAAACCTTACTTCACTTAAAGGTTTAGTGAAAATATCAGCAATCTGATTGTCAGTATGAACATACTCAATCACAACATTGCCTTTTTCAACATGATCTCTAATGAAGTGATGCTTGATCTCAATATGTTTAGTCCTTGAATGACTTGTAGTATTCTAAGTAAGAGAGATTGCACTTGTATTGTCACAGTAGATTGGAATTCCACTGATTTTGATATTGTAATCTTCTAGTTGATGCTTCAACCATAATATCTGTGCACAGCAAGCTCCAGCAGCTATATATTCAGCTTCAGCAGTAGATATGGATACTGAAATCTGTTTCTTACTCATCCATGAGATCAGACGACTACCTAAGAACTGACAGGCACCAGTTGTGCTTTTTCTGTCAATCTTGCACCCAGCAAGGTCTGAGTCTGAATAACCAATAAGCTCAAATCCATATTCTCTAGGATACCACAATCCCAATTCTTGAGTGCCTTTAACATATTTCAATATCCTCTTGGCAGCTAAGAGATGAGATTCCTTGGGATTTGATTGAAATCTTGCACAAACCCCTACTGAGTACATTATGTCAGGTCTGCTTGCTGTTAGATATAACAGTGACCCTATAATGCCTCTGTATTTGGTTGTGTCTACTGATTTGCCATCTTCATCTTTATCCAAACGAAGACTTGTAGACATTGGAATATTAGCAGTAGAGCTAGTTTCCATACCAAACTTTTTAAACAGATCTCTTGTGTATTTAGCTTGATTTATAAAGATTCCATCAGACAGTTGTTTAACTTGTAAACCAAGAAAATAATTAAGTTCTCCCATCATGCTCATTTCAAACTTATTCTGCATCAGCTTAGAGAACTTGTCACACATCTGTTGATTAGTTGAACCAAAAATAATATCGTCTACATATATTTGCACAATCAATATATGATTCTCCCATTCAATAGTGAACAAGGTTTTATCTACCTTACCTTTATGAAATCCTTTAATTAAAAGAAAATCAGATAGGGTATCATACCATGCTCTTGGAGCCTGTTTCAGTCCATAGAGGGCTTTCTTCAGACGATATACCTTATCCTCTTCTTGATAGACTTCAAATCCAGGAGGTTGTTCAACATATACTTCTTCTTGCAATTCTCCATTGAGAAATGCTGACTTCACATCCATCTGATAGACAGTGAAGTTCTTATAAGCAGCATAGGCTAGAAACAGTCTGATTGCTTCAAGTCTTGCTACTGGTGCAAATGTTTCATCAAAGTCAATGCCTTCTTCTTGACAATAACCCTTGGCCACTAATCTTGCTTTATTTCTGGTGACAACACCATCTTCATTCATCTTATTTTTGAAAACCCATTTAGTGCCAATGACTCTTTGATGACTTGGTCTAGGAACTAAGTACCAGATTTCATTCCTTTCAAATTGATTCAACTCTTCTTGCATAGCTTCTATCCAGAAGGAATCACTGAGAGCTTCTTCAATTTGCTTAGGCTCTATTTGAGATAAGAAAGTGACAAACATGGCATTTTGTGCAGCAGCTCTTCTTGTTTTCACTCTATCTAAAGGATCACCAATCACTAACTCAGGTGGGTGATTTCTGAGCCATCTGAGATCAGGTTGCAGGTCTGAATGTTGTCCTCTGTTATGATCTTGCAACACTACTGTTGGAGTTGCAGTAGTAGTCTGTTGAACATTTGCCGTCTGTTGAACAGTCTCTGGTCTGTCAGCTGGTTGTAACTCGTCTGTTAGACAATCAGTGATCTGATTTTGAACAGCACTTGAGTTGTCAGCTGAGTTAAGATCAGGTAGTATGATGGAAACATATTCTTTATTCCTTCCAACACTTAACTTCTGTAAATCAGTAGATAGATCTTGATTAGTGCTTTGATTCTTTTCAGAAGATTGGTTTGGTTCATCAAATACTACATGAATGGATTCTTCTACTAGTAATGTTCTTTTGTTAAAAACTCTATAAGCCTTACTAACAGTACAATATCCTACAAAAACAGCTTCATCAGCCTTTTCTGCAAAAGCAGTAAGGTGATTTTTCCCATTATTCAAAACAAAACATTTACAACCAAAAATTTTAAAGTAATGAATGTTTGGTTTTCTGTTGTTCCAAACTTCATATGGAGTCTTGTTCTGATTTTTGTTGATCATGCATCTGTTTTGAGTAAAGCAGGCTGTATTTGTTGCTTCTGCCCAAAATCTTTGTGGCAGCTTGGCTTCAACTATCATGGTTCTGACAGCTTCCTTTTGTGTTCTATTTCTCCTTTCAGCAACACCATTCTATTGAGGGGTTCTAGCAGCTGAATACTCATGATGTATTCCTTTCATGTTACAATACTCTTCAACAGTAGAGTTTGTAAACTATGTCCCTCTTTCTGATCTGATCTTCAATATCTTTATACTTTTCTCATTCTGGATCAGTTCCATCAGATTATTAAGATGTTCCTTGGTTTCACTTTTCTTTTTCATGAAAATCACCCAAGTATATCTTGAATAATCATCCACAACAGCTAGGCAGTATTTCTTTCCACCATTGCTGACTGGATTAATGGGTCCAAATAAGTCCATATGTAGCAGCTCCGATATTCTTTCAGAAGATTGATGCTTCTTGCTTTTGAAAGATGACTTGATTTGTTTACCCTTCTGACATGCGTCACATAGCTTGTCTTTGCTCATGACTATTTTTGGAATCCCTTCTACCAAATCATTCTTGATTAATCTGTTGATGGTCTTGAAGTTTAAATGATTCATTCTTTTGTGCCATAGCCAACTAACTTCACTTGGTGTAGAAGCCACCAAACAAACATTTGAATTCTTATCAGCGGAATTCCAGTCGACTATGTAGACATTCCCTTGTCTCCTTCCAGATAAGATTACCTTCTTTGTACCAATCTGTTCAACATAGCACTTATCTGTTGAGAAGATGACTGAATATCCTTTGTCACAAAATTGACTTATGCTCAACAGGTTGTACTTTAGGCCTTTAACATATGAGACGTCAGCTATCTCAATGTTTCCTTTGATTATTCTTCCTTTAGCTACAATCTTGCCTTCTTTGCTGTCTCCAAATGTAACACTTGGACCATCTACAGCAACTGCATCAGTCAGCTCATGTATGCTTCCACACATGTGTCTTGAACATCCACTGTCCAAGTACCAAATCTTCTCTACTTTACTCCTACTCCTAATCCTAACCTACAAAACAAAAATAAAATTGTTTTAGGTACCCTTATTGAGAGGGTCCTGAAGGATTAGTTCCACCTTTGACAACCCAAGATGTTGATGTCTTAGGCTTTTTAGGCTTCTGAGTTTTGACAGGAGCATGAACAGTTTCATTTTTATCATAGTTATCAGATAAGTCATGTTGATGATCAGTATGATAAGAGTAGTGTTCATAAGCAGGGTAAGGTGCATGATAAGCAGGGTATGCATGCATTTGATGAGCAGGGTAAGGTGCATAGTAAGTTGAAAATTGAGGTGCATGATACATAGGAGGATATGCAGCAGGTTGCACATAATAAGACTCATTTTCATACCAAGCATTTTGATTTTTCTTATTCTTATGCTTCTTTGGTTTACTAGTTACTTGCTCAGATGACTTAGTTTTACCACTAGTCTGATTCAGTTTAGCTTTATCAGCAGACTTCTTAGGACTCTGCTGTTTGGTCTTACTAGTCTGATTTCCTACACTAGGCTCTTTGCTATTTTTAGCCTTAGGAGATTTCTTCTCGTTTAATTCTTTCTCAGTTGAGGTAGGGTTTAGAAGTTTGAATATACAGAATGACCTTACTATTGTCAGCAGAAATGAATTTTTCAGTATGATTCAATTCTAATTTATCCTTTTCTAAAGGTATCTTCTGTTTACTAGACATGTGATTTAATGCAACAGATGATTTTTTATGAGACTCAATAACTTTTTCAAGTTCCATGATTTTTCCTTTATAAACCTCACATTCAGCTTTCAGAGATTCATGTTCTTGCTCAAGCTGTTTGAATTCAGCTGATTCCTTTGGCTTTTCAGCTAAAAGTTTCAGTGAACTATTCTGCTCTTTTAGCAATATCATCTCTTCCTTAAGCTTTTTATATGCTTCAGCAATACCAGTGTTGTTAAGCATCATTTGTTCAAATGAATTAAATAATTCATTGTCAAGAGGAGTTACCTCATCCTCAGAGTCATCAGATTCCTTTGCCATCAGGCAGATAAGAGCAGGGTTCTCTTCATCAGAAGACTCTTCATCAGAAGTGTCTGAATCTGAATCAGATGAGTAGACAGCAGTCAGCTTCTCTGCTTCAGCCATCATTGCCTTGCCTTTATGATGTTTCCTTTCTTTTCTGATTCTCTTCTCTTCCTCAGTATACTTTTCTGCTTTTGGATATGGGCAGTCTCTAATGAAGTGTCCCAATTTCCTGCAGTTATAACACATTAGTTTTGCTTTATAATCATCTTTTTCTTGAGAAGAAGAGTTAGGTTTAGAAGTAGAGGCATTGTTGTATTTGTTCTTCATTTTTCTCTTGTAGAACTTCTTGAAATTGTTCATCAGCAATGCAACATCTCCAGCAGTGTACTCCTTTTTGTTGAGCAGTGTGGCTTCATCAGATGAGTCCACTTCTTTACTTCTCTGAGCTGGTCTTCTTTGATTTTCAGCAGCAACCAAGGCAGCTGTGGGTCCTGAAGTTGAGGTTTCTTCAATTCCCATTCTAGGCAATTTATACTCGAATGCCTTGAGTACGGAAAACAGTTCTGTAAGAGAGATTTTTCCCAAATCTCTTGATTCTTCCATTGCTGTCACCTTCATGTTGAACTTGGGAGGTAAGGCCTTTAGTACTCTGACGGTGATTTCCTTGTCAGTAAAGGTTTTTCCCAACTTTAGAACTTCATTCAGTATTCTGGTGAATCTGGTATCCATCTGATCAATGGTTTCTCCAGACTTCATCTTGAAGTTGTCAAGTTTCTCCAAAGCAACAGTTAGCTGATGCTCTTTTATGGCATCATTTCCTTCACTCATATCTCTGACTTTGTCCCACATCTCCTTTGCAGTCTTGCAATGTTTGACTTTGTCAAACCGATCATTGTCCAGGGCCTTAGTCATGATGAATCTTCCGACTTTATCCAGATTAAATAGCTTGATTTCCTCTGGTGTCATCTCATGAAGGTCTTTTTCCACAACCGTATCAACTTCATTAATCTTTATGGTTTTTGTGAATCTGAATGGACCTTTAATGATACATGTATACATGTTGTCATTATAAGCAGCCAAGAAAATCTCCATTCTGATTTTCCAGTCCTCAAAGGACATACCAACAATGTGGGGAACATGACTGATACAATCCATTTTCAAAAAGTTTTAATTTTTCAAAAGGATGCTCTTTTGAAAAGTTTTGAAAACTTTTGAAAAACACTCGGATCAAGCTCGTTGATCAGGCAGCTGATTCTAATGAACCACCTGCTCTGATACCACTTGTTGGTCCCAAGTGGTTAGATGAGGTCTAGAGGGGGGGGGGGGGTGAATAGACCTCTAAAAATTTTAGACTTAAAAACTTTTTACTCTTCTGTCAGCAGACTAAGCTGATGAAGAACAGTAGGATGACTTCGCTGATCAAGAACAAGTCTAGAACAGCAGAGTGACCACTCTTCTTATAAATACTTAGCTGTTTTTCAACAGAGTAGTTTTCTTAAGAGTTTACTTGCAGCGGATGTTTGAAAGTGTTTTTCACAAGTAGACTAAGTCCTTAAAAAGATTTTATCCCCAGTTTTAAAACTCCTTTTAAAATCTTTTAATCAATTCAAAGTGTTTGCTTATGCAGTTTGAAATATGCAAGAAAAACTTAAATGCAAATCAACACAAAGAATTTTTATAGTGGTTATATGGATAAAAATCCTTTAGTCCACTCTTCCAGATCACTTAGATTCTTGGTTATACTATAAACACACAGTTTACAATATATCTCCACTTATACCTAGACAACAAATGAAAAGGCTATAAGCTCACAATAGGAAATCACTCAGAAATCCTACCCTCTGAAGTTTGATCACTCACAAAGATGGATCACAACTCCGCACAACACTCAGCTAATACAAATTCACTCAGGTTGTATTTTTCTGTTTTCTTCAACTGGGTTTCTGTCAACAGATGACTTCCACCAGACGAGTGAGCTGTTCGAGCTTCTTGAGACTTAGATGATTTCTGCTTCAAAGTATAATCTCAGATTGTTGTTGTGTGTCTCGCTCGTTGAAATCAGCTCCTTTTATACTTGAATTTGAAAATGAGACCGTTGAAGGAAATCAAATCTTCAAATCCATAGCCTTAGCCCGAAACTCAGAACAGTAACCTGCTACAGTCCTTTCATGCTGTACTTTCCTGTAGCTGCATTAAATGCACTCTGCTGATACGAGGTTTTCTTCAATCATTTGCCATTACTACCCTTCTCTTACAGCATTTATTACTCCAAGTGCATTTATTACCGTTGGACTAATCTCTTGATCTCTTATACTCTGCTGATCGAAGCAACCCATCTGATAGGCACTCTGCTGATCAAACTCTGAACTAATCTGATTTGAGTCAGCTGATGGTCTACCCTTCTGTTTGCTGTTTCAGCGTGAGATCACTAGTCTTTTGGGCTTTGAACTTTGAACTCTTCTGATGTTTTAGCTGATTATGATGTTTTGGAAATCATCAAAACCTTCCCTTAATTACTTGTCTTCCTTGCACATTAATCTTCATCTTCATCCAACACTTTTCTCCAAAGATTTTACTATTTCGCGGTTTGCTACTTCAGTTTGTCCGTTTGCCCTCGGATGTTCTACTGAAGTGAAGTTTTGTTGTATTCCCGATTTAGAGCACCATTCCAATACTTGTTTTCCCGCGAATTGAGTTCCATTATCAGAGATTAGGATTCACGGGATGCCAAACCGACATACTATGAACTTCCATAGGAAATTAATTACTTGAAATTGAGTTATTCGAGCAAGAGCGATGCATTCTATCCATTTACTGAAATACTCGACAGCGACTAGAACATATGCTTTCTTAGACCTGGCTATTGGAAAAGGTCCCACTATGTCCATTCCCCATTGATCAAATGGCCAGCACACAGGTATCGGGTACATGTTTTCGGCAGGTTGATGGCTTATATTTGCATGAACTTTGCAATTATGAAATTTTTGCAAATATTAAACGGCATCCTTGTTTATGGTAGGCCAATAGTAACCTATTCTGAGGCATTTAAAGGCTAAAGCCCTGGCTCCACTGTGATTCCCTGCCTCCCCTTCGTGTATTTCTCGAAGTATATCACTGGTTTGTGTTTCAGAGATGCACTTTAGTAGAATTACGGATACCTATCTTCTATAGAGTTTTCCTTCTATCATCGTGTACCTTGGCGCTCGATATTTTATTTTTCGAGCCTCATTTAGGTCAGGCGGCAGTTTTCCTTCTCGAAGGTAATCCAACTTTGGAGTCATCCAGTTCTTCTCTGGTTCTTCAATTCCCATTATTTCAGTGACGGGTGTGTCATCGATGTCGATTGCTGGTGTATTTGGGATCAACCAATTGATCACCCTTTCGTTTTTGCCATCATGTGATCCTGTGAACCTAGAAAGCTGATCTGCCCATTTGTATTCTGAGCGGGGAATGTTCTATATTGCGAAATTCTCGAATTTTTTAGTCAGTTCTTTTACTTTGGCGAGGTACTTGATCATATTGAATTCCTTTGCTTCGTATAGACCTTCAATTTGTCTTTGTACCAACTCCGAATCAGTCAATACTTTGAGAGATTTTATGTTGGCTTTGATCGCCATTTCCATTTCTGCAATTAGCGCCTCGTACTCGGCTTCATTGTTGGTCATCACGAAGTTTAACGTGATTGCATAGTTTATATCTTCGTTATTTGGGCCAGTAAAATTGATTCCAGCTCCTCCTCCTTCTCTGCTCGAGGCACCGTCGACATGCATCAACTAGGTATGGTTCTCTACTATCAAGATATCATTTCCGGTACTGGTCGAGTCGTTGGTTTCTTGTATCGAGGTCGGAGTTTCCAATAGGAAGTCGGCCAGAGCTTGAGCCTTAATAGCGATTCGCGGTATATATTCAATTTCGAACTGTCCCAGTTCGACGGCCCACTTAATCAACCTACCAGAAGCTTCTGGCTTTGCCAGTACTTGTCTTAGCGGTTGATTCGTAAGTACTACAATTTTGTAGGTTAAAAAGTATGGTTGGAGTTTGCGTGCTGCCACCACTAAGGCCAAGGCAAATTTCTCTATCTCCAAGTAATTTTTTTCCGCCCCTTGTAGTAATTTACTTAGGTAGTAAACAGGCTTATGCTCTGTGCCTTCTATCTTCACCAAAACCGAACTGATGGCCATCTTGGAGATGGATATATAGATGTATAACGGTTCTCCTTCGGTTGGTTTGGCTAATAGCGGAGAAGAGGTTAGGTAATCCTTCAGTTGGTTGAAAGCCTGCTCGCATTCTTCGGTCCAAACAAAGTTTTTTGCCTTCCGTAGAGTTTGAAAGAAAGACAAACTTCTGTCGGCCGACTAGCTTGGAGATGAATCTGTTCAATGCCACAATTTTTTCTACTAAACTTTGTACTTGAGAGACTGTCCTAGGAGGTCTCATTTCAGTTATAGCTCGAATCTTTTCGGGATTTGCTTCAATTCCTCGTTGATGGACCATATATCCTAAAAACTTTCCTGATCTTACCCCAAAAGTACATTTTGCGGGATTTAGCTTCATTCGGTAATTTCTCAATATCTGAAAACAATGATCGAGATGGTTTACGTGGTCAGCTTCATTCATGCTTTTGACCAACATATCATCCACGTATACTTCCATTATCTCTCCGACCAGCTCCCTAAACATTAAGTTAACCAATCTTTGGTAAGTGGCACCAGCATTCCTTAGGCCGAATGGCATAACAATGAAGTAATATACACCATGCTCGGTTATGAAAGCAGTTTTCTCCTGGTCTCTTTCATCCATGTAGATTTGATAGAAACCTTGGAAAGCGTCCATCATGCTGAAAATAGCAAAACCTGCAGTTGAGTCGACCAACAAGTCGATCCTCGGGAGAGGGTAAGGATCACGTGGACATAGCTTATTAAGGTCGGTGAAATCGTTGCACATCCTCCATTTATTATCCTTTTTATCCCCTTTGGCCACTAAAACAACATTGCATAGCCATTCCGAGAAGTGTATTTCCCGAATTTGTTTAGCTTTGAGCAGCCTCTCGACTTCTGCTTTGATTATATTATCTTTTATTGGCTCGTGATTCTTCTTCTTTTGTCTTGTTGGTTTCGCCATCGGATCAATTTTTAGCGAATGAGTAATTACCCTCGGGTCAACGCCCTCGATGTCGTTCGCACTCCAAGCGAAGATGTCGACATTATTCCTGAGAAAGTTTACTAGCATTACTTCCCCTTCCGAACTGAGTTTGGTTCCAATCTTGGTCATTTTCGAAGGATCTCCTTGTGCGAGCATAATATCCTTATGTTCTGGTGGCTTTATGGTTAAGTCGACCGGCTCCTTTCCTTTTCGATCTATCCTGTCAGCGCTGGGGATTTCGACTATGGCTCTTTCGATGTCATCCTCGAGCTTCCTTTTAGCTGGGGTAAATGATTTGGAATGGTTCCCCAACGTTAAGGAGGTGTTGTAACAGTCCCATGCCATACAATGATCGTTTACTATTTCTCCAACCCCTGTGTCTGTTGGAAATTTTATCTTCTGATGGTATGTCGATACAACTGCTCGGAATAGGTTGAGGGCAGGTCGTCCTAATATCGCATTGTATGCAAAGGGAGTCTCTACGACTAGGAACTTATCAGTTTTACCGCACGCTCTGGTTTCTTTCCCAGCGAGACACTTAAATTTATTGTTCCATAGGGGACTATTTCTGAGCCTCCAAATCCTATTAAAGGGGTGGCTACTTTTTGGAATGTAATTTCTCCCAAATTCATATGTGTTAGGACCTCCTTAGATATGATGTTCGCTGAGCTTCCATTGTCGATTAGGATCGTCTTAACGTTGTAGTTTGCTATCTCGAGTGATACCACCATCGAAAAATCAGGGTTATCTTCTTTCATATCCCAAACGAAGTTCCTTGGCACTTTACTCTCATTGAAACTAATGAGTTGTTCTTTCGGTGATTTACTCTCTAGTGTCCATACTTCTTTAGGATATCTAACATTTCCTACTAAAGACCTCGCGGTTCTGCGTCGTGCATTACGACTGTCTCCCCTGGCTGGTCCTCCTGAGATTGTATGGATGGTGCCATTAATTTGATCACTGTTTAATTCTTGTGGCGGACCATTATTAGGGGACCTTCTTCTCGGGGTTCTTCTTTGATTATTGTTTCGAGGACTCCTGCTTCTATCCCTCTTACGATTGTTTCGCTCTAGATAGTCGTCCAACTATCCTTGTTCGATTAGCCTTTCAATTTCCTGCTTCAGGTGAAAACAGTCTTCGGTGCGATGTCCATGGGCGCGGTGATATCTGCAATATAGATTGTAGTTTCACGCACCGGGCCTAGGTTGTGCAATTCTTTTCACCGGCGGAATCCAATTGTTCCTTTCTAGTACTACAAGAATTTCCTCGATTGGAACAGTCGGTCGGGGGTATTCTACCTGGTTTATTCGATTCCTGTTCGCTGGGTTGAATCCAAGTGTTTTTATTATGTGGGTTGATAGATTTTTGTTACTCAAATATGATTTTAACTGGCATAAAATTATATATATTTAACTTCTAAACAAACTTGACATTTTAATCTCGTGCTATGAGATAATTTTTCTAAATTAATTAGTTGTCTCAGATGGATAATTATGAACCATCTCAACATCGGACAACTAGGTCTATGCGTAATAGGGCTGACAATCAAGATTGACCTTTAGCAAATCAAGAGATTTTAATAAATATTATGCATGATGAGTGGATGCGTGGTAGATTACTTGGTCTAAATTTTTCAGCAAGTGTTTGGAAGGATATTTGGATTGCTAGGCAATCTAATGTACATTTGTGCGTCCATCGTCCTTACACGTTAGAAGAAGTTAAGGGAAAAATGAAATGAATTAAGGTGAGTTGGCGAAGTTATCTTGCAATATTGTTTACACAGACCGGTTGGGTTGGGATAATGACAAAAAAAACCACTTGTGCTCCCGATGATGCTAGGAATGCACACATCCAGGTATATGTGTACTTGTTTGAATGAGTACATATTGTCTTAATACATTTTATACAGATATATAATATCTTTTATCTACAACAACACCCGGAGGATACGCAACTCCGCTCGAAGCCGTTTTCTTGCTACCATGAATGTATTGATAAATGGGGTAACAAAACTGCCAGGGGCGAATCTGCTTTCTCATCAAGGCAGATTCCCCCCGACTCAGAAGATGAACAAATCATGCACGATTGTAATGCTACTAGTGCAACATCCAGTGGTCAGTCTTCTTGTCTTACCCCTTCATGGATGGAGACATGTAACTCAAAGAAGAGCAAGAGCAACCAACCCCTGGATCGGGGCGTAGATACCTGGGCTCAACTAAATCAGGCAAAACTGGAGAAGTTGGAAAATAAGAAGGAGACCAAGATTGGCGCAAAGGCGTGCATCGAATCACTTTCTAATAGGATTGGTCTTGACCAAATTCAATACTTTAAAGCAATTGAGAAGTTACGGATAGTTTTATCGTAGATGTTTTTATTAATATGCCTAAGCACATGCGTCGAGCTTGGGTTGAGCCGCTTTAAGCGCAACTTCAAATTTATTTTATTGTTTGCCGTTAGATTGTGTTTGAATCTTTACTTTCAGTTTTTCCAATTACCAATGTGAACTAACATCTTATATCAAATGTTTATGAGTGTTTTGAGATATTAATTCTCTCGTTCAAGTTTTAATTAAATATTTATTTATTACATAAGCGGACTTCGTATATGGCCAATATTGATAAGTCAGAGCTGCTTATTAATGAGATGGGTAATTCTAGTGCCGAAAACTCGAATTCCGATGGTGATGATGGTTATAGTGACATAATGTTTTTAATGAGTGCTTATCAACGATATTTCAAACCACCAATCCCACACAATACATCTAGGGGGCGTTTGGTTCATTATATTACATCACATTAATAATATAATGGGAAGTGATTAAGTGTTTGGTTCACAACACTCTGAACCGGGACAAACCCACTTAAAATTAGATTAAAGGTGCCACATCAGCTTTTTAACCTCACTATGGATTGAAGGCCCCCCTGCTATTGTGGAATGTTGGGTTAATTAGATTCACAATTGTCCATTTTGTCCTCGACTTTAACTTTCAAAAGACATTCATTGCCCTTAATCCAATATAATAAAGGCTGGGGGGAAACTTTTTCATTCTCCCGCTCCAATTATCCATTATAAGGAAAAAAATTCCATTCTCCAGCTATTCAAAGAAATCAAGAACCCTAGCTCTCTTTTCCTCTCTGACCACACGGTTCTTACTTTTTCATTTTTTGTTCAAATTAATTTCATCGATATCCCATTAGCCTAATATCTAATTGTATATATTTGGTTTTGTTCAGGATTTGCAAGCTCAGCCACCATTTTTGCTCGACTTAAGATGGTAAAGTACAACTTTTGAACAAATTATAATTTTGTGTAGTATTTGATGGGGGCTATTTTTTACCCCATATGATACTCGGATCGATTCAGATATATCAGATTAGCTCGACCATATAGATCATTCGCTATCGCAGTTCGATTGGATCAGGGACAACTCTCCACAGCGACCAGGCTGCAATCCAAACTAGAGAATGATAGATATCCTGAGTCCTAATAGGATTATGTTTCCTTGTATGGCTAGGGTTTGTATCATATAAATACCTAGATCAACATTGTATTATAGAGACAAGATTAGAGCTTACGCCTACATACTTGTACTAACTGAGATTAATATAATACAAGAGCTTTTGCTATACTTATTGATATTTTACATTATTCTTGTAACGCTGTTGTTCTTCCTTGAGATTGATCCATCCGGAATAAAGTAACTAAGCCCTATAATCTCCATATAAACCTTACCCGAAACATACTTTATTGATTTAATCGAACCATATGAATAACGGTTAAATCAGTTGGCGCCCACCGTAGGGCTAAGTTAATTATTCGATAGACACATGGTTCGCCCGAGGAAGAACGCTCGCAACGACGCAAGAAGCAACACAACGCACACACCTATGACGTCGAACGATTTCCACAACAATACGACGAATAACGAACCAACAACCAACGATGGCAATAATCGGCAAGAGAACGATCGACTACCAAATCAATAAGAATGCCAGGAGGTCAATGTCCTTAATTCTCAAGGACAACAAGAAATTGCCGATGATGCAATACCAGAAGTCCCTATGTGATGGAAATAGTGTCCTGCAAGCCAGCTGTATGGCTAGCATTTATTGTAATAAATAAGGAACTATTCAGTTTCGATTAATAAATGAACTTTATTAAATGGTCATCTTTATCTTATGTAATAAATATCTACGCATAAGGATAGAAGTCCTTAGATCATAGGGCTGTGGGACAACTCGTGGACTGATCTCCAAGGCCGCGATCTAGAACATATTCAAGAGTCGTAGAATCCAATCGAGATAGGACATCATTGGATTCGGTTAGACTCTCACTATTGTGTATACTCCGATGAACTGGAGAACGCTGGGGTCCACGAGCGTGACTGGGATAGTCGATACACATAAGTGGGTGGCTTGCTGGGATGGCAAGCGCACTGAATACCCCAATTAGGAAATAAACTCACCATGGAAGCGATAGTCGCATATCTGGGTTGAAGTTATTCTAATTTACAATAGTATACGAGGAACGATCCCTAAATACTTGAGGTGATAGGGTTTATCTGGTGCGAGAACGTTCATGCTTTGATATGAGTTCCGACTGACTGGAGATCACCAGAAAGTCTCTGTGAACTCATGTTGGGCATGGAGGAACTCGTATGCAGATTCATATCATCAACAAAGGATCCATTGACCCGACTTGATAGGTTGGGAAATTCTTCTATGGATTTATGTGAGAAATTAATTCTGGTAAAATCCTTGACCAAGGTATCTGACGACTTTATGTAAGTAGCTCATAAAGATTAAGTCAAAGAGAATTTATTTCGAGACCAGAATACATAAGGTCAAGACAAAAATAAAAGGGAGACCGATGAAAGACCATACCTTTAAGTCTCGACTGGGAGATTGATCGATGGAGAGATTATGTCGTATATGGAAATTGTAAATGAGTTAAAAGGTTCACTGAATTAATTCACCAGTGATTGGGCTCCATGACCGTGGAGTGTGGGAGATTTCCCAAATTGGCAGGGGTGCTAATTTTGAAATGATCAGTCAACAGAATGTTCGGTTGATTTAGAGTATATGTTACTCGAATAATTAAATAATATTTAATTATAACCCATGGCCAATTATGTGGTGAACCTACGGGGGCATACACAATACACATGAAGCGAAAGCGAGGAAAAGAGAACAACTGAGTAGACTGGGTCGATTAAAGTGGGTGGGTCGACTGGGTCGACCCAATTGGAGCTAAATAGGATCCAATTGGAATTGGATCAAGATCATAAATTAAATTGGAATCTATTTGTGAGTTAATTAATTAAAGTTGGATTTAATTAATTGAAGTAATAATTAATTAAATAGATTTGGATTCTGATTTAATTAATTGGGAGAGTAGTTAATTAATTGGGCTGTTTAATTGAGAGATTAAATAAAGCCTGGTCAAATTAATTAACTGGGCCATGAATTAATTAGGAATACTTGGTCTTCTAATTAAAGTGGGCCATAGCCCATGTAGGAGAATTAAAGTCCTAATCCTAATAGGATTAGGTTAATGAGATACCTATAAATAGGGGACTTGATGTCATATCTCACACATAACTCTAAGAGCAAAACTGAGCAAAGAAAATTCTCTCTCCCTCTCCCTACACACTAGATCGGCCGATCCCTCTTCCATTTAGGAAGAATTTTTCGTTTTCAATTTTAGTTCCAAAGTCATTCTTAAATCCTAGATATTAATATACCCTATGTTCTAGTCGATTAGGATATATTAATTTTCGTGATATTGTGGTGTATCAACTCGTAGAGGCGCAACACGTGGGGCTCTAGTAGCAAGACTTTGGATCGATCCAACCGAGGGAGAAAACGCAACTTTGCTGAGCTACTTGGATTTGGAAGGAGACATGTATAATTTGGATCTAATTATTCTTGTCGTTTTAATATTCATATATATACACCTAGGGTAGTATCCTGACAAGATTCCGTAAGAGGTCCTATAAATCTTTAAATTCCGCTGTGCCTAAGGCTGTTTATCTTACCGAATCCTAACAGTGGTATCAGAGCCAACTCTAGGCTTTGTATATATATGAATTTGCGAATTATGTGAATTAAATCATATGTTTGATTTATGTGGCTAGTTCTTTAACTTTGCATGTTTTAGGACTGTATAGTTTAACTTGGAGTTAATGAATAATTTTGATTCGAAATTTTTTATTATGTTAGTTTTTATTTTGGATTGTGATTTAATTGACTAGATCTGCTTAATTAAATCAAGGGTAATCGAACAAAAAAAAATTTAATTGGATCCAACCGCGGTGGCATGCGGCGGTGCGCTTCCGCGCACCGCGTCTGGGCGGCCACCACGAGCTAATGCCCACGGCAGCGTGCGAACAGCACACTGGCCGTGCGTGCAGCACACGGCAGCAGCCTGCAGGCTGCCAGCCGCGTCCTGCTACGCGCAACCGCATGCTGCCACACGCTGCCACGCGCGGATTCGTGGCCGCGCGTGTGCTGCCCATGTGGCAGTCTCAGATTGGCCTCGACTGGTTAATTTTGGTTGAACTCTAATTCTGCCTATTTTGGAAATTCTGAAAATCTTAGAATTTTGGAAGATTAGGAAACTTGGAATTTTTGGATAAGGTAGTTATCTTGTTAGATTTAAACACTACCTTAATTAAATTAATCTAGTCAAAATAGGATTATCTTGAGAATCTTGGAGATTTGGAAACTATCTTAATTAACCAATTTTAATCAAGATAAGTTTTATAGATTACTTAGAACTCAAGTAAGAGTTAATTAATCTTAGAGATTAATTATTAATTCAAAATTAATTAACTTGGATAAATTTTGTGAATTAAAATCAAAGGAGCCGGTAAAATTACATTTATGCCCTTATGTGAATTTATGCATGTTCTTGAGTGAATATGTGGATTGGTCGATTTTGCCCTTAAGCCCTGTGTAGTTTTGGTTTATTTATTTTATAGATTGTAATTAAATGGGCCTGATTGGTTCCCTTGCTTGCGCAAACAAATGTAATAGAATAGGACCATTTAAATTTGTAAGCTAGGCTGATATTAGGCTTGGAGCCAAGAAGACCTCATGAAGACATGGAGATCCACATAGAGGCCCATAACCTTGGAGGACATGGAGGCCCAATTCATTACATGGAGGCCTAATCAAGCTGGATATTACAAGAAGGCCCATGATGTATGGTTTTGAAAATTGTAATAGTTAGGACATTTAATTTCCACCCTAGACTGACCAGTTGATCTATCACATGGCTCGTGATGGATCGCATAGGATGGGCAATCCATCAATCATATCCTTCTAGGTGATGTATGTCTTTCATGCTTAGAATAGATCACGTAAACAAGATAAAAGCATAATCTGATGAGACCTCGCACAAGAAAACGTAAAACCTCCAATTGAACCTAAAATTCAATTAGAATATTAATTCGAATAACGGGCGCATATGAATGGAGTCTATGGTTCGAGCCTACCAAATTACTAGGTCTTAGGCATATTGTACGAATATATCTCGATGTCTTACGAGTCGTGGGTCGAGCTATAGGAAGATGATATGTCTATTGCCTCGATGCACGAGTTTAGTGCCAAGGGAGGGGATAGCAAGGTTTTAGGCGCTATCACACGAGTCGTGGGGCGTCTAAGATTGAACAATTTCTCTCCATGAGTATTGGACATGATTTAACGCTAGTAAGTATGGATGTCTCACGAGTCGTGGGTCCATATCGAAAAACGAGGCTAAATGAACTTAAAGGTTAGCCGCGATGGTTAACCGACGACATAGTCGACCACCAAGTGAATCAAATAGTATGGCCAACGAGTCATGGGTACTAGGAGATTGCATTTGGGCCTTAAGCCCGCTCGGATAATTTAAATCCCCGAAACTTATGTGGGGGCATAAGATTTTGATTAAAATAGTGGGAGTAATTTACAAATAAAAACCATGTTTGTAAATTGTGCATTTTAAATCAATATTTCGCGTATTTATTTCTTCTCTCGTCGTTTTATATATATGATGTCAAAAGAGCTTAGAGCACTTAGAGATTTGTCCATCTCATCACTTGAACGCAATATTTTAACTGGACCCAACTTGCATTTCTGGATGCATCATTTGAATGGACTGTTCGAAGCTAAAAACATATCATATGTTTTGTCTGGCCATCACCCATTACTATTTCACATGATGTTCCTGATGAGCTCCGAAAAAGCATAACCAAATGGAAACTGGATGATGGCTTAGCTCGTGAATACATGTTGGAATATATGTCACTTGATCTGCGTTTGCAACATGAGCATATGGCATCCGGAAAAGAGATTCTCTCGAATCTCAAATTCCTTTATGGGATTAGAGATGGTTGTCGCAGATTCTCGATCACGAGGGAACTTTTGCATGCAAGAAAGAGAAGGGAAACTCCTGTCGGAATCCAAGTACAAAAGATGATTCGACTTCTGTCTGAACTCGATGATATGGGTGTCGTGATGGACAATGATTTCCGAGTAGATCTTATTCTACAATCTTTTCCTAGATCATATGACCGATTTATCGCGGACTTGAATCTCCAGAGGCGAGAGATCACTGTGCATGTCCTGCGACAAATGCTCGAGGAACACGAAGCTTCTTTTGGAAAGAAAGCAAGGGTTGGCGAAAAGACTGGACGGCGTTCAAAGCCAAAGCAAATGGAAACCAGAGCTCCTTACTGTACAAGGTCAAGGGAAATGATTAAATTCGAACCTATGGAGAGTTCGAACAGGTATATTCCTTGTTGAAGTTAATTTTTCAATTAACTGTGCATCTTTGGTGTTAGACACTGACTGGAGTTCTCATCTTTGTAATGATTTACAGGTGATGGGAGCGACAAGGAAACTGGAGCCTGAGGATTGGATCTTTGAATAAGGCAATGGAGCTGGAGCTGCTACCAAGGCTGTAGGCAAAAGTAGATTTAGGTGGTTTGATGAAAGTCATTAGAAAATTTTCATTTATGTACCTATTCATGTTTTTGGATAATGTTGATATTAATAAAAGCTCATGTTTTTCGTTTTTCATTTTGGTACATTGAAATATTGACTTTATATCATAAAACCACATAAGTTAGTTATGCACGTACAACAAAACAAAAGGAACAAGATAATGAAATATCTGCCTAATTATGGCACACTAGACTTAGACAAATATCTAAGTCAAGGATTCAAAAGTTAGCATCATCTGGCGCGATCGAAATCAATCGCATTGATGAAATGCCAACTTGTGAACCATGTCTAAAGGGTAAAATGGCTAAATTGTCATTTAAAGGAAACCCTGAGCGAGCCAAACAAACATTGGACGTAATACATACTGACGTATGTGGACCACTAAGAAAAAGCGCCCGAGGAGGCTATGATTACTTCATCACTTTCACCGACGACTATAGTCGTTATGGATATGTGTTCTTGTTGAAATAAAAGTCTGAAGCCTTTGAGGGATTCAAAGAATTCAAGATGGAAGTAGAGAATCAACTTGGTCATACGATAAAGGCTCTTCGTTCTGACCGAGGTGGAGAATTTCTTAGTAATGAATTTCTGAATTATCTTGTAGAGCATGGAATACTATCGCAGTGGACTCCTCCTGCAACACCCCAATTAAATGGAGTAGCAGAGAGAAGGAATCGAACCTTGATTGACATGGTTCGATCCATGATGAGTGCCACTGACCTTCCTCTTTCATTTTGGGGACATGCCCTCCTCACGGCAACGAAGATACTGAACATGGTACCTTCTAAATCTGTAGAAAAGACACCATACGAATTATGGTTTGGCAAGGCACCCTCATACGCATTCATGCGCATATGGGGATCTCCCGCTTACGTTAAATAGCTAGTGGGAGATAAATTGGAAACTAAATCCACTTTGTGCAAATTCGTGGGGTATCAAGAAAACTCAATAGGATACGAGTTCTACGATCCTACAAGACAAATTATGTTTGTCTCGAGGAACGCACACTTCTTAGAGAAGGATTTATTGGTGGACAAGAAGGAAAACAACGTAGAACTAGATGAGGCCACAGAAGCTGAAAAGGCCAAAGAGGTCGAACAAGCTGACTCGTCGCCACAGGCAGTGGGAGAACAAGAGCATGAAAGTGCACCAGAAAGTACACCGATACTTCATAGTTTAGATAGACAACATAGAGAACCCGAGAGGTACTACGGTCTGCTGCATGAGACTGGACAGTCTCTAACCGACCCAAGGACTTACGAAGAGGCTATGCTAGACATAGACTCGAGAAAGTGGCGCGAAGCCATGGAATCCGAATTGGACTCCATGCACTCAAACAAGGTCTGTGCCTTGGTAGATCCACCAGTGGGAGTGACTCCCGTGGTTTGCAAGTGGATCTATAAGCGAAAGCTTGGAGTGAACGGAGAGGTAATAAACTACAAGGCGCGACTAGTGGCAAAAGGATACACTCAAAGGCCAAGTATCGACCTTGAAGAAATCTTCTTGCCCGTCCCAATGCCTAAATCCATTCGAATCTTGCTGGCCATAGATGCGTGGTATAACTACAAGATATTGCAGATGAATGTGAAGACTGCCTTTCTCAATGGGGACATTGACAAGGAGATCTACATGGAGCAACCAAAAGGATATGCATCCAAAGGAGATGAACATAAGGTGTGCAAACTCCAGAGGTCCATTTATGGACTGAAGCAAGCTTCCCGAAGTTGGAACATTCGTTTCGATGAAACAATCCAAACTTTTGGATTCATCAAGAACGTGTTCGAACCTTGCGTGTACAAGAAGATCAGTGGGAGTACAGTTGAATTTTTGGTGCTTTACGTTGACGACATTCTTCTCATTGGAAATAATGTGAAAGTATTGTTCGAAACTAAAGCATGGTTATCTACACAATTCTCAATGAAGGATTTGGGAGAAGCATCCTTTGTACTAGGTATAAGGATCTACCGAGATAGATCAAAAGGACTGCTGGGCCTCTCCCAATCCCAGTACATAGATAAAATCTTGAATAGATTTAACATGGAAGAATCCAAGAGAAGATTGCTTCCAATGAGACATGGAATTGCACTCTCTAAGTTTATGGCCCCAAAGACGCCTAAAGAGAGAAGCAATATGTCTCGAGTACCATATGCATCCGCAATAGGAAGCATAATGTATGGTATGTTATGTACTAGACCAGACGTAGCATACGCTTTAAGCGTTACAAGTCGCTGCCAGTCTGATCCAGGTAAGCAGCACTGGATAGCCGTAAAGGCAGTTCTGAAGTACCTGAGAAGGACTAAGGAATTGTTCTTGGTATACGGTGGTGGAGAATTAAAATTAGAATACAGACTCGAGCTTCCAATGTGATGTAGACGACTTCAAGTCGACAACTGGATACGTGTTCTGTCTCAATGGTGGTGTGGTAAGTTGGAAGAGCTCCAAGCAAGATACTACCGCAGATTCAACCACCGAAGCAGAATACATTATCGCGTGTGATGCAGCAAAGGAATGTGTTTGGATGAGGAACTTCATCCAAGAATTGGATGAGATACCTAGCATCGCTAAGCCCATTACTATCTTCTGTGATAATAATGGGGCAATAGCGCAAGCAAAGGTGCCGATATCTCATCAGAAATCCAAGCACGTACAAAGACGATACCACGTGATAAGAGATATCATTTGTAGAGGAGACAATAAGATGGAACGTGTCGACTCAGAAGATAATACCGCGGACCCGCTAACGAAGCCTCTGCCTCAAAAGGAATTTGAGAAACATCTGCTTAAGATGGGACTCAAGAACATAAAAAGACTGGCTTTAGGACAAATGGGAGATTGATAGAAATAGTGTCCTGCAAGCCAGCTGTATGGCTAGCATTTATTGTAATAAATAAGCAACTATTCAATTTCGATTAATAAATGCACTTTATTAAATGGTCATCTTTATCTTATGTAATAAATATCTACGCATAAGGATAGAAGTCCTTAGATCATAGGGCTATGGGACAACCCGTGGACTGATCTCCAAGGCCGCGATCGAGAACATATTCAAGAGTCGTAGAATCCAATCGAGATAGGACATCATTGGATTCGGTTAGACTCTCACTATTGTGTATACTCTGATGAACTGGAGAACGCTGGGGTCCACGAGCGTGACTGGGATAGTCGATACACATAAGTGGGTGGCTTGCTGGGATGGCAAGCGCACTGAATACCCCAATTAGGAAATAAACTCACCATGGAAGCGGTAGTCGCATATCGGGGTTGAAGTTATTCCACTTTACAATAGTATACGAGGAACGATCCCTAACTACTTGAGGTGATAGGGTTTATTTGGTGCGAGAACGTTCATGCTTTGATATGAGTTCCGACTGACTGGAGATCACCAGAAAGTCTCTGTGAACTCATGTTAGGCATGGAGGAACTCGTATGCAGATTCATATCATCAACAAAGGATCCATTGACCCGACTTGATAGGTTGGGAAATTCTTCTATTGATTTATGTGAGAAATTAATTCTGGTAAAATCCTTGGCCAAAGTATCTGACGACTTTATGTAAGTAGCTCATAAAGATTAAGTCAAAGAGAATTTATTTCGAGACCAGAATACATAAGGTCAAGACAAAAATAAAAGGGAGACCGATGAAAGACCATACCTTTAAGTGTCGACTGGGAGATTGATCGATGGAGAAATTATGTCGTATATGGAAATTGTAAATGAGTTAAAAGGTTCACTGAATTAATTCACCAGTGATTGGGCTCCATGGGCTTGTGGCTGGACATCGACCGTGGAGTGTGGGAGATTTCCCAAATTGGCAGGGGTGCTAATTTTGGAATGATCAGTCAACAGAGTGTTCGGTTGATTTAGAGTATATGTTACTCGAATAATTAAATAATATTTAGTTATAACCCACGGCCAATTAAGTGGTGAACCTACGGGGGCATGCACAATACACATGAAGCGAAAGCGAGGAAAAGAGAACAACCGAGTCGACTGGGTCGATTAAAGTGGGTGGGTTGACTGGGTCGACCCAATTGGAGCTAAATAGGATCCAATTGGAATTGGATCAAGATCATAAATTAAATTGGAAACTAATTTGTGAGTTAATTAATTAAAGTTGGATTTAATTAATTGAAGGAATAATTAATTAAATAGACTTGGAGTCTGATTTAATTAATTGGGAGAGTAGTTAATTAATTGGGTTGTTTAATTGGGAGATTAAATAAAGCCTGGTCAAATTAATTAACTGGGCCATTAATTAATTAGGAAGACTTGGTCTTCTAATTAAAGTGGGCCATAGCCCATGTAGGAGAATTAAAGTCCTAATCCTAATAGGATTAGGTTAATGAGATACCTATAAATAGGGGACTTGATGTCATATCTCACACATAACTCTAAGAGCAAAACTGAGCAAAGAAAACTCTCTCTCCCTATCCCTACACACTAGATCGGCCGATCCCTCTTCCATTTAGGAAGAATTTTTCGTTTTCGATTTTAGTTCCAAAGTCGTTCTTAAATCCTAGATATTAATTTACCCTATGTTCTAGTCGAATAGGATATATTAATTTTCGTGATATTGTGGTGTATCAACTCGTAGAGGCGCAACACGTGGGGCGCTAGTAGCTGGACTTTGGATCGATCCAACCGAGGGAGAAAACACAACTTTGCTGAGCTACTTGGATTTGCAAGGAGACAGGTATAATTTGGATCTAATTATTCTTTGTCGTTTTAATATTCATATGTATACACCTAGGGTAGTATCCTGGCAAGATTCCATAAGAGGTCCTATAAATCTTTAAATTCCGCTGTGCCTAGGGCTCTTTATCTTACCGAATCCCAACACTGGGGTCCTTACAATCCCTGTCCCCTTGGCAGAAACGGAGGAGAAATTGAGACAAATTGCGCTGCTATTTAACTCAATGTGTCCAGGAGGATTGTTAATTCCTAAACACGAGGCCAGAAACCCAAGAGCGACTAACGCGCATCCAAGCAGAAAAGCTCCGAGGTGGCTCGATCAAATATCGGAACAAGCAGATAGCCCTGTGACTGAACAGTGTCCACAAAGGAGCAACGTGAAACCCGCAGAGAACTAGGTCCGAAGAAAAACGGATCGAACAAAGCTACACCCAGCATGTCGGGGATCAAAAGAAAACATTTTAATCCCCGTCGATGACGACGTCACTGACCCGATCCCTAATCAACCAAAAACTGTCCGTGTCTCGGAGAGGGGCATCGAAAAAATGATGCAAGAACGTCTTGAACAACGTTTACTGACTGCTAAAAATCCATGGGCAAGGAGCACGGAAGTCAAGGAAAGCTTAGCTGCTTGCTCCCCATTCTGCAGGGAAATAAAAGAAGCCCAATCATCCGGGCAGGTTCCAGGACGACTACCGCGATATGACGGGACAACTGATCCGGACGATTATATATTCAGCTTTACGAACATAATGAATCTATATGCATATTCTGCGAAGTATACCGCCAAGATGATAGTCACTACATTTGAAGGGTTGGCATTGGATTGGTTCGGAAAACAACCCACCAACTCCATATTCAGCTTTCGCGAGCTATGCAACAAACTGACCCAACAGTTTGCCAGCCAGAAGAGACAAAAACTGTCTATGAGCTACCTAGGAACCATTCATCAGCAAGAAGGGGAATCCTTGAGAAGCTGTTTGGCGAGGTTTAATGTGGAGCTACTTAAGATTGATTCACCAAATATTGATTACATTATCTCTATCCTTTTCGACCTCACCAAAAACAAGCAGTTTGGAAATGCGCTGAGTAGAAAACAACCAAGAACTTTCGCGGAAATTATGACCTTGGCGTCAAAATACATGACTCAAGAAGAGATGAAATCTTTAAGGATAAGAGTAAGAATAAATCCTCTACCTCCGGCCCAAGGCGACAGGATAAAGCTCCTATTTCAAGGCCAACGGATTACGATCGATCCTTCAAGAAAGGAAACGTGTTTCAAAGATTGGATTATAATCGAAGCGATCAAGATAAAAGACCTAATGTCTATACTAGATCGAGATCGGCCGACCTACCCCACAGAAATCGTGTAAACCACGTGGAACACACCAAATTATGTGTTCATATAGAAGAAATCTTGGTTGTACTGGAGAGAAACAATTGGATTCCACCGGCAAAAAGAATCGCACAACCAAAGCCTGGAGCTCGAAACTACAATTTATATTGAAGATACCATCGGGCCCATGGACATCGGACCGAGGATTGTTTCCACCTGAAGCAGGAAATTGAAAGACTAACCGAACAAGGAAAGTTGGACGACTATGTCGAAAGAAACGACCGAAAGAGAAATAGAAGTAGGAGTCCACGAACCCATAATCAGAGAAGAACCCCTGGGAGAAGAACTCCAAAGGATGGTCCACCTCAGGAACCGAACAACGATCAAGTCAAAGGCACTATCCATACGATCTCTGGAGGACCAGCAGGGGAAGATAGTCGTAATGCCCGACGTGGAACTGCCAGATAAATTGAAGAGGATTCATGGACCTACAAAAGGTAAAATAATCAAAGCAGAGGTCGAGAGACTGCTCAAGGCCAAACATTCGAGAAATGCATTTCCCAGAATGGTTATTGACGAGTGTGTTTTGGTTGGATTATAATAGTTAGAATAATCGAGTGATTGGGTATCGGGTTTTAACACATCTCTTCAATATGATGATAGGTAGATCGATCAAACCTTTCTTCTATTTGTTCTCGGGGATCGAAACCTACAATCATAGACAACCACGTCAGGTTAATGCCGGTGGTTACCCGGCGATAACCCTCCGATGCTTAAGTAAGTGTCGAGTTCGAGATGGATGAAATGGGTAGTTAAGACTCAGGTAAGAGAAAGCATACCTTTTCTGTAATTAATGAGGGTTATTTATAGTTTTTCGCACGGGTTAATGGATCGGATCTTGACAAGACATTTCGGTTATAGCGAATGGGTTATGATAGGACATTTTAGGTCAGGATCGGATCTTCTGTATTCGATTCGACCCTTTTAGGTAAAAAGTATGGCAGATGTCGACATTACCCATGTCGATAGAAGAGGTATCGATAAGGAGACGAATAGGTATCTTCATATGAGTAGATTGATGTTTCTTGATGTCTTCATACGACTGTATCGACTTATTTCGATACATAATATAAGTAATTGATCTATGTTGATGACATGGTAATCGACTGTCGATGTGGATTCGTGATCAGCAAAGACTTGGTACATCAAGAGTCCCCCAAGTTCTAGAGTTCGAGTGAAGGTCGAAGTCTGGAAGTTTTCGATGGTTTCCGTAGGTTTCGAATTTTTTGAATGATAGTATCTAGTGGTAGTCTCAGGTTCCAGCCGTTGATCATGACGCTTGGTTTTTACGGTTAGATCTTATCCAGGTGGCTTTCCTCGGGGAATGCAACGGGCGCCAGTCAGCTTCCCTGATCATGACCGTTGATCGCTACATGTCCCAGCCGTTGGATCATCACCTGATGATCTATAAAAAAAGAGGGGGAAACCATAATCTTTTATCCATCTCTCTTTTTCCAAATATGGAAAATTACGCATATCCTCTGACATATTCAATTCTTGGGCTCTTAATATCGATTTAGGAACGCTTTCTCGTTCTACACAGTCTTTCATCGAGTTTGCCCTCCTGATCGTAAAAAATGGAGATATTTCTTATCATTTTGATTGGTTGGTATCGGTAAAAGGGTGGCCCCTGTGTGTTGGCCTCGTTGTTCGAATGGGTGGGATCGATAAGAGCAACGAGGTCAACATCGATGGTTGCTCATCCTCTCGGGGTACGGCTATGGAAACCCTTCATGCCTGCACTCGAGAGCTTGAGTAATCGTCTGCTGGCGAGGATAGGTGGTGTTGTGGAAGCAACAGTCGACGAACAGATGGTGAAAGGCTGAAATTGCGAATCATCGATACGCAATTTTTTCCTCTTCTGTCGTTGGCTCAATCGATATGGTAACATAGTCGATGAGCTTCCTCGTAGCCGTTGTTGATGGCTACACTCACTGTCCTTCACTAACACCATCCCGACTCAATCGAGCAGGTTGTATCGATGCACCGATCAATGAGAAAAAATCTTGATCGATGCAATTAGGAAGACGTGCTCAGATATCGAGGAAGATCTGTTCGTTTATCAATATGCCTCGATCTGGCCGATATCGGAGTCTGGATGGGATCTAAAGATATTGACGAAGTGGATGATGTGAAGACATAGATGTAGGCTTTTATACTCTTGTAATAGTTCGAGGAAGTATTTGTAATAGCATTGTATCTGTACGTCTGACTGATTTAAATAAATAAATAAAATCTTCATTTCGATAACATTCTCAATGTTTATTCTCTAACTCCGCATCTGTTACGAATATTCATAAAATAATTCCTTAATTATTTCGAATATTTGAATTAGTAATTTCCGTTTGCCGATTATTTTTTGCATTACTTAGCTTTTAATATCCATAAGTTGTTTTGTATCGAATCCTAAACTCATTGGTGAATGTTTGAATATAGCTTTTTTATTCGGACGTCGAGGAATTTTATTTCCACCAAGTAAATTTATCAGTATTTCTATCTTATTTTGTTTCAACTCGATGTATGTCGAGGAGTTTTTTGCAGTTAGCTTATTAATAGCTTTCATATTTTATCTCGAATCGATGCCCGCGGTTTTCGAGGAGTGCTTGAAGTTAGCTTATTAATAGCTTTCATTATGATGTCGACTCGATACCCGCGGCTTTCGAGGAGTGCTTGAGGTGAGCTTATTAATAGCTTTCATGTTCATCTCGACTCGATGCCCGCGGCTTTCGAGGAGCGCTTGAAGTTAGCTTATTAATAGCTTTCATTATGATGTCGACTCGATGCCCACGGCTTTCGAGGAGTGCTTGAGGTGAGCTTATTAATAGCTTTCATATTTAATCTCGACTCAATGCCCACGGCTTTCGAGGAGTGTTTGAAGTTAGCTTATTAATAGCTTTCATTATGATGTCGACTCGATGCCCGCGGCTTTCGAGGAGTGCTTGAGGTGAGCTTATTAATAGCTTTCATATTTGATCTCGACTCGATGCCCGCGGCTTTCGAGGAGCGCTTGAAGTTAGCTTATTAATAGCTTTCATTATGATGTTGACTCGATGCCCGCGGCTTTCGGGGAGTGCTTGAGGTGAGCTTATTAATAGCTTTCATGTTGTTCTCGACTCAATGCCCGCGGCTTCGAGGAGTGCTTGAAGTTAGCTTATTAATAGCTTTCATTATGATGTCGACTCCATGCCCGCGGATTTTGAGGAGTGCTTGAGGTGAGCTTATTAATAGCTTTTATGTTGATCTCGACTCGACGCCCACGGCTTTCGAGGAGTGCTTGAGGTGAGCTTATTAATAGCTTTCTTTATGATGTCGACTCGATGCCCACGGCTTTCGAGGAGTGCTTGAAGTTAGCTTATTAATAGCTTTCATTATGATGTCAACTCGATGCCCGTGGCTTTCGAGTAGTGCTTGAGGTGAGCTTATTAATAGCTTTTATGTTGATCTCGACTCGATGCCCGCGGCTTTCGAGGAGTGCTTGAGTTGAGCTTATTAATATCTTTCATTATGATGTCGACTCGATGCCCACGGCTTTCGAGGAGTGCTTGAAGTTAGCTTATTAATAGCTTTCATTATGATGTTGACTCGATGCCCGTGGCTTTCGAGTAGTGCTTGAGGTGAGCTTATTAATAGCTTTCATGTTGATCTCGACTCGATGCCCGCGGCTTTCGAGGAGTGCTTGAAGTTAGCTTATTAATAGCTTTCATTATGATGTCAACTCGATGCCCGTGGCTTTCGAGGAGTGCTTGAGGTGAGCTTATTAATAGCTTTCATGTTGATCTCGACTCGATGCCCGCAGCTTTCGAGGAGTGCTTGAAGTTAGCTTATTAATAGCTTTCATTATGATGTCGACTCCATGCCCGCGGATTTTGAGGAGTGCTTGAGGTGAGCTTATTAATAGCTTTTATGTTGATCTCGACTCGACGCCCACGGCTTTCGAGGAGTGCTTGAGGTGAGCTTATTAATAGCTTTCTTTATGATGTCGACTCGATGCCCACGGCTTTCGAGGAGTGCTTGAAGTTAGCTTATTAATAGCTTTCATTATGATGTCAACTCGATGCCCGTGGCTTTCGAGTAGTGCTTGAGGTGAGCTTATTAATAGCTTTTATGTTGATCTCGACTCGATGCCCGCGGCTTTCGAGGAGTGCTTGAGTTGAGCTTATTAATATCTTTCATTATGATGTCGACTCGATGCCCACGGCTTTCGAGGAGTGCTTGAAGTTAGCTTATTAATAGCTTTCATTATGATGTTGACTCGATGCCCGTGGCTTTCGAGTAGTGCTTGAGGTGAGCTTATTAATAGCTTTCATGTTGATCTCGACTCGATGCCCGCGGCTTTCGAGGAGTGCTTGAAGTTAGCTTATTAATAGCTTTCATTATGATGTCAACTCGATGCCCGTGGCTTTCGAGGAGTGCTTGAGGTGAGCTTATTAATAGCTTTCATGTTGATCTCGACTCGATGCCCGCAGCTTTCGAGGAGTGCTTGAAGTTAGCTTATTAATAGCTTTCATTATGATGTCGACTCGATGCCCGTGGCTTTCGAGGAGTGCTTGAGGTGAGCTTATTAATAGCTTTCATGTTGATCTCGACTCGATGCCCGCGGCGTTCGAGGAGTGCTTGAGGTGAGCTTATTAATAGATTTCATTATGATGTCGACTCGATGCCCGCGGCTTTCGAGGAGTGCTTGAGGTGAGCTTATTAATAGCTTTCATTATGATGTCGACTCGATGCCCACGGCTTTCGAGAAGTGCTTGAAGTTAGCTTATTAATAGCTTTCATTATGATGTCGACTCGATGCCCGCTGCTTTCGAGGAGTGCTTGAGGTGAGCTTATTAATAGCTTTCATGTTGATCTCGACTCGATGCCCACGGCTTTCGAGGAGTGCTTGAAGTTAGCTTATTAATAGCTTTCATTATGATGTCGACTTGATGCCCGCGGCTTTCGAGGAGTGCTTGAGGTGAGCTTATTAATAGCTTTCATGTTGATCTCGACTCGATGCCCACGGATTTCGATGTGTGCTTGAGGTGAGCTTATTAATAGATTTCATTATGATGTCGACTCGATGCCCGCGGCTTTCGAGGAGTGCTTGAGGTGAGCTTATTAATAGCTTTCATTATGATTTCGACTCGATGCCCACGGCTTTCGAGGAGTTCTTGAAGTTAGCTTATTAATATCTTTCATTATGATGTCGACTCGATGCCCGCGACTTTCGAGGAGTGCTTGAGGTGAGCTTATTAATAGCTTTCATATTTGATCTCGACTCGATGTCCGCGGCTTTCGAGGAGTGCTTGAAGTTAGCTTATTAATAGCTTTCATTATGATGTCGACTCGATGCCCGCTGCTTTCGGGGAGTGCTTGAGGTGAGCTTATTAATAGCTTTCATGTTGTTCTCGACTCAATGCCCGCGGCTTGGTGCTTGAGGTGAGGTTATTAATAGCTTTTATGTTGATCTCGACTCGATGCCCACGGCTTTCGAGGAGTGCTTGAGGTGAGCTTATTAATAGCTTTCTTTATGATGTCGATTCGATGCCCACGGCTTTCGAGGAGTGCTTCAAGTTAGCTTATTAATAGCTTTCATTATGATGTCGACTCGATGCCCGTGGCTTTCGTGTAGTGCTTGAGGTGAGCTTATTAATAGCTTTTATGTTGATCTCGACTCGATGCCCGCGGCTTTCGAGGAGTGCTTGAGGTGAGCATATTAATAGCTTTCATTATGATGTCGACTCGATGCCCACGGCTTTCGAGGAGTGCTTGAAGTTAGCTTATTAATAGCTTTCATTATGATGTTGACTCGATGCCCGTGGCTTTCGAGTAGTGCTTGAGGTGAGCTTATTAATAGCTTTCATGTTGATCTCGACTCGATGCCCGCGGCTTTCGAGGAGTGCTTGAAGTTAGCTTATTAATAGCTTTCATTATGATGTTGACTCGATGCCCGTGGCTTTCGAGTAGTGCTTGAGGTGAGCTTATTAATAGCTTTCATGTTGATCTCGACTCGATGCCCGCGGCTTTCGAGGAGTGCTTGAAGTTAGCTTATTAATAGCTTTCATTAAGATGTCAACTCGATGCCCGTGGCTTTCAAGGAGTGCTTGAGGTGAGCTTATTAATAGCTTTCATGTTGATCTCGACTCGATGCCCGCAGCTTTCGAGGAGTGCTTGAAGTTAGCTTATTAATAGCTTTCATTATGATGTCGACTCGATGCCCGTGGCTTTCGAGGAGTGCTTGAGGTGAGCTTATTAATAGCTTTCATGTTGATCTCGACTCGATGCCCGCGGCGTTCGAGGAGTGCTTGAGGTGAGCTTATTAATAGCTTTCATTATGATGTCGACTCGATGCCCGCGGCTTTCGAGGAGTGCTTGAGGTGAGCTTATTAATAGCTTTCATTATGATGTCGACTCGATGCCCACGGCTTTCGAGAAGTGCTTGAAGTTAGCTTATTAATAGCTTTCATTATGATGTCGACTCGATGCCCGCTGCTTTCGAGGAGTGCTTGAGGTGAGCTTATTAATAGCTTTCATGTTGATCTCGACTCGATGCCCACGGCTTTCGAGGAGTGCTTGAAGTTAGCTTATTAATAGCTTTCATTATGATGTCGACTTGATGCCCGCGGCTTTCGAGGAGTGCTTGAGGTGAGCTTATTAATAGCTTTCATGTTGATCTCGACTCGATGCCCGCGGCTTTCGAGGAGTGCTTGAAGTTAGCTTATTAATAGCTTTCATTATGATGTCAACTCGATGCCCGTGGCTTTCGAGGAGTGCTTGAGGTGAGCTTATTAATAGCTTTCATGTTGATCTCGACTCGATGCCCGCAGCTTTCGAGGAGTGCTTGAAGTTAGCTTATTAATAGCTTTCATTATGATGTCGACTCCATGCCCGCGGATTTTGAGGAGTGCTTGAGGTGAGCTTATTAATAGCTTTTATGTTGATCTCGACTCGACGCCCACGGCTTTCGAGGAGTGCTTGAGGTGAGCTTATTAATAGCTTTCTTTATGATGTCGACTCGATGCCCACGGCTTTCGAGGAGTGCTTGAAGTTAGCTTATTAATAGCTTTCATTATGATGTCAACTCGATGCCCGTGGCTTTCGAGTAGTGCTTGAGGTGAGCTTATTAATAGCTTTTATGTTGATCTCGACTCGATGCCCGCGGCTTTCGAGGAGTGCTTGAGTTGAGCTTATTAATATCTTTCATTATGATGTCGACTCGATGCCCACGGCTTTCGAGGAGTGCTTGAAGTTAGCTTATTAATAGCTTTCATTATGATGTTGACTCGATGCCCGTGGCTTTCGAGTAGTGCTTGAGGTGAGCTTATTAATAGCTTTCATGTTGATCTCGACTCGATGCCCGCGGCTTTCGAGGAGTGCTTGAAGTTAGCTTATTAATAGCTTTCATTATGATGTCAACTCGATGCCCGTGGCTTTCGAGGAGTGCTTGAGGTGAGCTTATTAATAGCTTTCATGTTGATCTCGACTCGATGCCCGCAGCTTTCGAGGAGTGCTTGAAGTTAGCTTATTAATAGCTTTCATTATGATGTCGACTCGATGCCCGTGGCTTTCGAGGAGTGCTTGAGGTGAGCTTATTAATAGCTTTCATGTTGATCTCGACTCGATGCCCGCGGCGTTCGAGGAGTGCTTGAGGTGAGCTTATTAATAGATTTCATTATGATGTCGACTCGATGCCCGCGGCTTTCGAGGAGTGCTTGAGGTGAGCTTATTAATAGCTTTCATTATGATGTCGACTCGATGCCCACGGCTTTCGAGAAGTGCTTGAAGTTAGCTTATTAATAGCTTTCATTATGATGTCGACTCGATGCCCGCTGCTTTCGAGGAGTGCTTGAGGTGAGCTTATTAATAGCTTTCATGTTGATCTCGACTCGATGCCCACGGCTTTCGAGGAGTGCTTGAAGTTAGCTTATTAATAGCTTTCATTATGATGTCGACTTGATGCCCGCGGCTTTCGAGGAGTGCTTGAGGTGAGCTTATTAATAGCTTTCATGTTGATCTCGACTCGATGCCCACGGATTTCGATGTGTGCTTGAGGTGAGCTTATTAATAGATTTCATTATGATGTCGACTCGATGCCCGCGGCTTTCGAGGAGTGCTTGAGGTGAGCTTATTAATAGCTTTCATTATGATTTCGACTCGATGCCCACGGCTTTCGAGGAGTTCTTGAAGTTAGCTTATTAATATCTTTCATTATGATGTCGACTCGATGCCCGCGACTTTCGAGGAGTGCTTGAGGTGAGCTTATTAATAGCTTTCATATTTGATCTCGACTCGATGTCCGCGGCTTTCGAGGAGTGCTTGAAGTTAGCTTATTAATAGCTTTCATTATGATGTCGACTCGATGCCCGCTGCTTTCGGGGAGTGCTTGAGGTGAGCTTATTAATAGCTTTCATGTTGTTCTCGACTCAATGCCCGCGGCTTGGTGCTTGAGGTGAGGTTATTAATAGCTTTTATGTTGATCTCGACTCGATGCCCACGGCTTTCGAGGAGTGCTTGAGGTGAGCTTATTAATAGCTTTCTTTATGATGTCGATTCGATGCCCACGGCTTTCGAGGAGTGCTTCAAGTTAGCTTATTAATAGCTTTCATTATGATGTCGACTCGATGCCCGTGGCTTTCGTGTAGTGCTTGAGGTGAGCTTATTAATAGCTTTTATGTTGATCTCGACTCGATGCCCGCGGCTTTCGAGGAGTGCTTGAGGTGAGCATATTAATAGCTTTCATTATGATGTCGACTCGATGCCCACGGCTTTCGAGGAGTGCTTGAAGTTAGCTTATTAATAGCTTTCATTATGATGTTGACTCGATGCCCGTGGCTTTCGAGTAGTGCTTGAGGTGAGCTTATTAATAGCTTTCATGTTGATCTCGACTCGATGCCCGCGGCTTTCGAGGAGTGCTTGAAGTTAGCTTATTAATAGCTTTCATTATGATGTTGACTCGATGCCCGTGGCTTTCGAGTAGTGCTTGAGGTGAGCTTATTAATAGCTTTCATGTTGATCTCGACTCGATGCCCGCGGCTTTCGAGGAGTGCTTGAAGTTAGCTTATTAATAGCTTTCATTAAGATGTCAACTCGATGCCCGTGGCTTTCAAGGAGTGCTTGAGGTGAGCTTATTAATAGCTTTCATGTTGATCTCGACTCGATGCCCGCAGCTTTCGAGGAGTGCTTGAAGTTAGCTTATTAATAGCTTTCATTATGATGTCGACTCGATGCCCGTGGCTTTCGAGGAGTGCTTGAGGTGAGCTTATTAATAGCTTTCATGTTGATCTCGACTCGATGCCCGCGGCGTTCGAGGAGTGCTTGAGGTGAGCTTATTAATAGCTTTCATTATGATGTCGACTCGATGCCCGCGGCTTTCGAGGAGTGCTTGAGGTGAGCTTATTAATAGCTTTCATTATGATGTCGACTCGATGCCCACGGCTTTCGAGAAGTGCTTGAAGTTAGCTTATTAATAGCTTTCATTATGATGTCGACTCGATGCCCGCTGCTTTCGAGGAGTGCTTGAGGTGAGCTTATTAATAGCTTTCATGTTGATCTCGACTCGATGCCCACGGCTTTCGAGGAGTGCTTGAAGTTAGCTTATTAATAGCTTTCATTATGATGTCGACTTGATGCCCGCGGCTTTCGAGGAGTGCTTGAGGTGAGCTTATTAATAGCTTTCATGTTGATCTCGACTCGATGCCCACGGATTTCGATGTGTGCTTGAGGTGAGCTTATTAATAGCTTTCATTATGATGTCGACTCGATGCCCGCGGCTTTCGAGGAGTTCTTGAGGTGAGCTTATTAATAGCTTTCATTATGATTTCGACTCGATGCCCACGGCTTTCGAGGAGTTCTTGAAGTTAGCTTATTAATATCTTTCATTATGATGTCGACTCGATGCCCGCGACTTTCGAGGAGTGCTTGAGGTGAGCTTATTAATAGCTTTCATATTTGATCTCGACTCGATGTCCGCGGCTTTCGAGGAGTGCTTGAAGTTAGCTTATTAATAGCTTTCATTATGATGTCGACTCGATGCCCGCGGCTTTCGGGGAGTGCTTGAGGTGAGCTTATTAATAGCTTTCATGTTGTTCTCGACTCAATGCCCGCGGCTTGGTGCTTGAGGTGAGGTTATTAATAGCTTTTATGTTGATCTCGACTCGATGCCCACGGCTTTCGAGGAGTGCCTGAGGTGAGCTTATTAATAGCTTTCTTTATGATGTCGATTCGATGCCCACGGCTTTCGAGGAGTGCTTCAAGTTAGCTTGTTAATAGCTTTCATTATGATGTCGACTTGATGCCCGTGGCTTTCGAGTAGTGCTTGAGGTGAGCTTATTAATAGCTTTTATGTTGATCTCGACTCGATGCCCGCGGCTTTCGAGGAGTGCTTGAGGTGAGCATATTAATAGCTTTCATTATGATGTCGACTCGATGCCCACGGCTTCGAGGAGTGCTTGAAGTTAGCTTATTAATAGCTTTCATTATGATGTTGACTCGATGCCCGTGGCTTTCGAGTAGTGCTTGAGGTGAGCTTATTAATAGCTTTCATGTTGATCTCGACTCGATGCCCGCGGCTTTCGAGGAGTGCTTGAAGTTAGCTTATTAATAGCTTTCATTATGATGTCGACTCGATGCCCGCGGCTTTCGAGGAGTGCTTGAGGTGAGCTTATTAATAGCTTTCATGTTGATCTCGACTCGATGCCCGCAGCTTTCGAGGAGTGCTTGAAGTTAGCTTATTAATAGCTTTCATTATGATGTCGACTCGATGCCCGTGGCTTTCGAGGAGTGCTTGAGGTGAGCTTATTAATAGCTTTCATGTTGATCTCGACTCGATGCCCGCGGCGTTCGAGGAGTGCTTGAGGTGAGCTTATTAATAGCTTTCATTATGTTGTCGACTCGATGCCCGCGGCTTTCGAGGAGTGCTTGAGGTGAGCTTATTAATTGCTTTCATTATGATGTCGACTCGATGCCCACGGCTTTCGAGAAGTGCTTGAAGTTAGCTTATTAATAGCTTTCATTATGATGTCGACTCGATGCCCGCTGCTTTCGAGGAGTGCTTGAGGTGAGCTTATTAATAGCTTTCATGTTGATCTCGACTCGATGCCCACGGCTTTCGAGGAGTGCTTGAAGTTAGCTTATTGATAGCTTTCATTATGATGTCGACTTGATGCCCGCGGCTTTCGCGGAGTGCTTGAGGTGAGCTTATTAATAGCTTTCATGTTGATCTCGACTCGATGCCCACGGATTTCGAGGTGTGCTTGAGGTGAGCTTATTAATAGCTTTCATTATGATGTCGACTCGATGCCCGCGGCTTTCGAGGAGTGCTTGAGGTGAGCTTATTAATGGCTTTCATTATAATTTCGACTCGATGCCCACGGCTTTCGAGGAGTGCTTGAAGTTAGCTTATTAATAGCTTTCATTATGATGTCAACTCGATGCCCGTGGCTTTCGAGGAGTGCTTGAGGTTAGCTTATTAATAGCTTTCATGTTGATCTCGACTCGATGCCCCGCAGCTTTCGAGGAGTGCTTGAAGTTAGCTTATTAATAGCTTTCATTATGATGTCGACTCGATGCCCGTGGCTTTCGAGGAGTGCTTGAGGTGAGCTTATTAATAGCTTTCATGTTGATCTCGACTCGATGCCCGCAGCTTTCGAGGAGTGCTTGAAGTTAGCTTATTAATAGCTTTCATTATGATGTCGACTCGATGCCCGTGGCTTTCGAGGAGTGCTTGAGGTGAGCTTATTAATAGCTTTCATGTTGATCTCGACTCGATGCCCGCGGCGTTCGAGGAGTGCTTGAGGTGAGCTTATTAATAGCTTTCATTATGATGTCGACTCGATGCCCGCGGCTTTCGAGGAGTGCTTGAGGTGAGCTTATTAATAGCTTTCATTATGATGTCGACTCGATGCCCACGGCTTTCGAGAAGTGCTTGAAGTTAGCTTATTAATAGCTTTCATTATGATGTCGACTCGATGCCCGCTGCTTTCGAGGAGTGCTTGAGGTGAGCTTATTAATAGCTTTCATGTTGATCTCGACTCGATGCCCACGGCTTTCGAGGAGTGCTTGAAGTTAGCTTATTAATAGCTTTCATTATGATGTCGACTTGATGCCCGCGGCTTTCGAGGAGTGCTTGAGGTGAGCTTATTAATAGCTTTCATGTTGATCTCGACTCGATGCCCACGGATTTCGATGTGTGCTTGAGGTGAGCTTATTAATAGCTTTCATTATGATGTCGACTCGATGCCCGCGGCTTTCGAGGAGTTCTTGAGGTGAGCTTATTAATAGCTTTCATTATGATTTCGACTCGATGCCCACGGCTTTCGAGGAGTTCTTGAAGTTAGCTTATTAATATCTTTCATTATGATGTCGACTCGATGCCCGCGACTTTCGAGGAGTGCTTGAGGTGAGCTTATTAATAGCTTTCATATTTGATCTCGACTCGATGTCCGCGGCTTTCGAGGAGTGCTTGAAGTTAGCTTATTAATAGCTTTCATTATGATGTCGACTCGATGCCCGCGGCTTTCGGGGAGTGCTTGAGGTGAGCTTATTAATAGCTTTGATGTTGTTCTCGACTCAATGCCCGCGGCTTGGTGCTTGAGGTGAGGTTATTAATAGCTTTTATGTTGATCTCGACTCGATGCCCACGGCTTTCGAGGAGTGCCTGAGGTGAGCTTATTAATAGCTTTCTTTATGATGTCGATTCGATGCCCACGGCTTTCGAGGAGTGCTTCAAGTTAGCTTGTTAATAGCTTTCATTATGATGTCGACTCGATGCCCGTGGCTTTCGAGTAGTGCTTGAGGTGAGCTTATTAATAGCTTTTATGTTGATCTCGACTCGATGCCCGCGGCTTTCGAGGAGTGCTTGAGGTGAGCATATTAATAACTTTCATTATGATGTCGACTCGATGCCCACGGCTTTCGAGGAGTGCTTGAAGTTAGCTTATTAATAGCTTTCATTATGATGTTGACTCGATGCCCGTGGCTTTCGAGTAGTGCTTGAGGTGAGCTTATTAATAGCTTTCATGTTGATCTCGACTCGATGCCCGCGGCTTTCGAGAAGTGCTTGAAGTTAGCTTATTAATAGCTTTCATTATGATGTCGACTCGATGCCCGCGGCTTTCGAGGAGTGCTTGAGGTGAGCTTATTAATAGCTTTCATGTTGATCTCGACTCGATGCCCGCAGCTTTCGAGGAGTGCTTGAAGTTAGCTTATTAATAGCTTTCATTATGATGTCGACTCGATGCCCGTGGCTTTCGAGGAGTGCTTGAGGTGAGCTTATTAATAGCTTTCCTGTTGATCTCGACTCGATGCCCGCGGCGTTCGAGGAGTGCTTGAGGTGAGCTTATTAATAGCTTTCATTATGTTGTCGACTCGATGCCCGCGGCTTTCGAGGAGTGCTTGAGGTGAGCTTATTAATTGCTTTCATTATGATGTCGACTCGATGCCCACGGCTTTCGAGAAGTGCTTGAAGTTAGCTTATTAATAGCTTTCATTATGATGTCGACTCGATGCCCGCTGCTTTCGAGGAGTGCTTGAGGTGAGCTTATTAATAGCTTTCATGTTGATCTCGACTCGATGCCCACGGCTTTCGAGGAGTGCTTGAAGTTAGCTTATTGATAGCTTTCATTATGATGTCGACTTGATGCCCGCGGCTTTCGCGGAGTGCTTGAGGTGAGCTTATTAATAGCTTTCATGTTGATCTCGACTCGATGCCCACGGATTTCGAGGTGTGCTTGAGGTGAGCTTATTAATAGCTTTCATTATGATGTCGACTCGATGCCCGCGGCTTTCGAGGAGTGCTTGAGGTGAGCTTATTAATAGCTTTCATTATAATTTCGACTCGATGCCCACGGCTTTCGAGGAGTGCTTGAAGTTAGCTTATTAATAGCTTTCATTATGATGTCAACTCGATGCCCGTGGCTTTCGAGGAGTGCTTGAGGTTAGCTTATTAATAGCTTTCATGTTGATCTCGACTCGATGCCCCGCAGCTTTCGAGGAGTGCTTGAAGTTAGCTTATTAATAGCTTTCATTATGATGTCGACTCGATGCCCGTGGCTTTCGAGGAGTGCTTGAGGTGAGCTTATTAATAGCTTTCATGTTGATCTCGACTCGATGCCCGCGGCATTCGAGGAGTGCTTGAGGTGAGCTTATTAATAGCTTTCATTATGATGTCGACTCGATGCCCGCGGCTTTCGAGGAGTGCTTGAGGTGAGCTTATTAATAGCTTTCATTATGATGTCGACTCGATGACCACGGCTTTCGAGAAGTGCTTGAAGTTAGCTTATTAATAGCTTTCATTATGATGTCGACTCGATGCCCGCTGCTTTCGAGGAGTGCTTGAGGTGAGCTTATTAATAGCTTTCATGTTGATCTCGACTCGATGCCCACGGCTTTCGAGGAGTGCTTGAAGTTAGCTTATTAATAGCTTTCATTATGATGTCGACTTGATGCCCGCGGCTTTCGAGGAGTGCTTGAGGTGAGCTTATTAATAGCTTTCATGTTGATCTCGACTCGATGCCCACGGATTTCGATGTGTGCTTGAGGTGAGCTTATTAATAGCTTTCATTATGATGTCGACTCGATGCCCGCGGCTTTCGAGGAGTGCTTGAGGTGAGCTTATTAATAGCTTTCATTATGATTTCGACTCGATGCCCACGGCTTTCGAGGAGTTCTTGAAGTTAGCTTATTAATATCTTTCATTATGATGTCGACTCGATGCCCGCGACTTTCGAGGAGTGCTTGAGGTGAGCTTATTAATAGCTTTCATATTTGATCTCGACTCGATGTCCGCGGCTTTCGAGGAGTGCTTGAAGTTAGCTTATTAATAGCTTTCATTATGATGTCGACTCGATGCCCGCGGCTTTCGGGGAGTGCTTGAGGTGAGCTTATTAATAGCTTTCATGTTGTTCTCGACTCAATGCCCGCGGCTTGGTGCTTGAGGTGAGGTTATTAATAGCTTTTATGTTGATCTCGACTCGATGCCCACGGCTTTCGAGGAGTGCTTGAGGTGAGCTTATTAATAGCTTTCTTTATGATGTCGATTCGATGCCCACGGCTTTCGAGGAGTGCTTCAAGTTAGCTTATCAATAGCTTTCATTATGATGTCGACTCGATGCCCGTGGCTTTCGAGTAGTGCTTGAGGTGAGCTTATTAATAGCTTTTATGTTGATCTCGACTCGATGCCTGCGGCTTTCGAGGAGTGCTTGAGGTGAGCATATTAATAGCTTTCATTATGATGTCGACTCGATGCCCACGGCTTTCGAGGAGTGCTTGAAGTTAGCTTATTAATAGCTTTCATTATGATGTTGACTCGATGCCCGTGGCTTTCGAGTAGTGCTTGATGTGAGCTTATTAATAGCTTTCATGTTGATCTCGACTCGATGCCCGCGGCTTTCGAGGAGTGCTTGAAGTTAGCTTATTAATAGCTTTCATTATGATGTCGACTCGATGCCCGCGGCTTTCGAGGAGTGCTTGAGGTGAGCTTATTAATAGCTTTCATGTTGATCTCGACTTGATGCCCGCAGCTTTCGAGGAGTGCTTGAAGTTAGCTTATTAATAGCTTTCATTATGATGTCGACTCGATGCCCGTGGCTTTCGAGGAGTGCTTGAGGTGAGCTTATTAATAGCTTTCATGTTGATCTTGACTCGATGCCCGCGGCGTTCGAGGAGTGCTTGAGGTGAGCTTATTAATAGCTTTCATTATGTTGTCGACTCGATGCCCGCGGCTTTCGAGGAGTGCTTGAGGTGAGCTTATTAATTGCTTTCATTATGATGTCGACTCGATGCCCACGGCTTTCGAGAAGTGCTTGAAGTTAGCTTATTAATAGCTTTCATTATGATGTCGACTCGATGCCCGCTGCTTTCGAGGAGTGCTTGAGGTGAGCTTATTAATAGCTTTCATGTTGATCTCGACTCGATGCCCACGGCTTTCGAGGAGTGCTTGAAGTTAGCTTATTGATAGCTTTCATTATGATGTCGACTTGATGCCCGCGGCTTTCGCGGAGTGCTTGAGGTGAGCTTATTAATAGCTTTCATGTTGATCTCGACTCGATGCCCACGGATTTCGAGGTGTGCTTGAGGTGAGCTTATTAATAGCTTTCATTATGATGTCGACTCGATGCCCGCGGCTTTCGAGGAGTGCTTGAGGTGAGCTTATTAATAGCTTTCATTATAATTTCGACTCGATGCCCACGGCTTTCGAGGAGTGCTTGAAGTTAGCTTATTAATATCTTTCATTATGATGTCGACTCGATGCCCGCGGCTTTCGAGGAGTGCTTGAGGTGATCTGTTCAGTCCGATCTGTCGATTTTGCTGCAATATATGTAACTTCAACAGAACTTATGGATTAGATCAAAATAAAGTAGGGAATATCATGAAGGCTTATAAAAACACAAACATAGGGCAATCTTATGCATAGAATTTCCTGAGGTTTCTTCCATTCCATGTTCGCTTGTCAGGCTCCCCGTGCATCGTTTCTAGTCGATAGGCTCCTTTTCTGCCTACCTCTATCACCTTAAACGGCCCTTCCCAGTTGCTGTCGAGCTTTCCATTTTCTTTTGAGACGTCAACTCGCTTGAGCACCAGGTCCCCTACTTGGAACGACTTCAAGCGTACATTTTTGTCGTACGTTTTTGCCATCGTGGTTTTGTACGATTGGATCCTAGTCGACGCTCTTTCTCTCTTTGCCTCCATTTGATCAAGCTCAAACTTTCTAGCTTCCGAGTTGTCATCTTCGTTGTATAGCTCGATCCGGGGTGAAGGCACTTTGAGTTATGCCGGTGCTACCGCCTCGGAACCATACACCAAACTGAAAGGGGTTTCTCCCGTCGCTGTTTTTTCTTTCGTCCTATTGGCCCAGATTACCCAAGGTAGTTAATCTAGCCAAGCTCCATTAGCTTCCGATAATCGTTTCTTCAGAAGTCTCAGGATCTCTCTATTGGTCACTTCGGTTTGCCCATTCATTTGCGGACATCCGGCAGACGTAAATCGCTGTGTTATTTTGTGCTTCGCGCACCAATCCGTTACCCTTTGTCCCATGAACTGCCCTCCCTTATCCGATATGATGATTCTTGGTAACCCGAATCGGCAAATTATCGACCAATAGAAGTTGATTATCTGAGTTTGGGTAATCTGCTTCAGTGGAACTACTTCTATCCACTTGCGGAAGTATTCGACTCCCACTAATAAGTAACGCTTCTGTCCTCTTGCTTTAGGTAGGGGTCCCACTAAATCGACTCCCCATTGATCGAATGGCCATGCAATCGATATTGACTTCATTTGTTGAGCCAGCTTCTGCGGCATCGTGGCGTGGTATTGACACTTCGCGCAGCTCCTCGAATAATGGATGGCCTCTTTCACTAAGGTAGGCCAATAGTATCCCAGCCGAGATACTCTAATTGCCAACGCCCTTCCCCCTGAATGGTTTCCACAAGATCCTTCATGTACTTCTTTCAATACTAGTGTCGTACTAGGATCAGTAATACATTTCTGCATGACTCCGGTTAAGGAGCGTCGATATAGTTCTCCTCCTATCATGGCATAATGTGGTGCTCGATATTTTATCCTTTTGGCTGTCTTTGTTGTTGATGGGTAGAGATCCCTTCGTCAAGTATTCTATCAGGGGGGTTTTCCAACTCACACTCGCGCTTTCGAGTTCCATACGTCGATACTCAGGGATTCCATCTGGGTATCGATAGCCGGTTTAGTAGAGACCATCAATGTTATTTTTCTCGTTACGATACCCTCGATCATATTCCCGAATTTAGAGAGGGTGTCGGCCCTAGTGTTCTCTGTTCGCCTAACGTATTCTAATTGGAAGCTTCCGAATTTCGAGGACTGAGTTTTGACGAGGTTTAGGTATTTGATCATGGATTCTTCTCTGGCTTCGAATACGCCCTTAAATTGTCTTTCGACCAATTGTGAATCAGTGTACACGATCAAGTTTTTTATACCTGTTTCCGAAGCCATTATCAAGCCGGCTAATAAGGCCTCATACTCCGCCTTGTTGTTCGACACTAGAAAGTCCAACTTTAGTGCGAATTCTAACTCCTCCGCGTTTGGGCCACGGAAGTAGATTTTGGCTCATCCTCCAGTCGATGTGGATGATCCATCGACATGCATCATCCATACTTCTTCATTCTCTTCTTCCGACATAGTGCTTTCAAGGACGAAGTCGGCTAGGATTTGTCCTTTTATCGAAGTTCGCGACAATAGTCGATATCATACTCTCCCAGTTCGACCGCCTACTTGACCAGTCTTTTCGACGAATTAGGCTTCGATAGGGTTTGTCTCAAAGGTTGATTCGTCAAAACTGTCACCTTATGTGATTAGAAATAAGGTCGAAGTTTCCGAGCAGTGGTTATTATAGCCAGAGCGAACTTCTCGATTTCCGAATAATTTTTCTCCGGGCCTTGCAGAACCCTGCTGACATAATAAATCGGATGATTTTCCTTTGTTTCCATTCTCACTAGCACTGAGCTAATTGCCTGCGAAGATACGGCCACATAAAGATAGAGCGTCTCGCCATCTCGGGGCTTTGCCAAAAGAGGCGGTGACACCAGATAAGCTTTGAGTTGGTCAAAATCTTGATCACATTCCGACGTCCATTCAAACTTCTTTGCGTTTTTCATTAGTTTGAAGAAAGGCAAGCTCTTGTCTGCCGACCTAGATATGAATCGACTGAGGGCTGTTATTTTTCCGACCAACTTCTGCACTTCATTCAAATTTTTGGGAGCTTTGAGATCGATTATGGCCTGTATCTTTTCAGGATTGGCCTCTATGCCTCTCTCATTTACAAGATATCCGAGGAATTTTCCTTATCGGACACCAAAGGTGCATTTGGCTGGGTTCAGCTTCATTCCATATTTTCGCATTATGTCGAATGCTTGCTTGATGTGTACCAAGTGATCTTTTTCGTCAAGGCTTTTGACTAACATATCATCGACATACACTTCCATCGATTTGCCTATCAGGGTTTCAAACATTTTGTTGACTAGGCACTGGAACGTTGCTCCCGCATTCCTTAATACAAACGGCATTACTTTGAAAAAGTAAACTCCCATCTCGGTCACGAATGCTGTTTTCTCCTGGTCTTCTAGTGCCATAAATATTTGATAGAACCCTTGGAAGGCATCCATCATACTCAAGATAGCGCAATCCACCGTAGAATCGACAAGTGAATCTATCCTTGGAAGGGGGTAAGGGTCACTCGGACAGAGCTTATTGAGGTCAGTGAAGTCGTTGCACATTCGCCATTTCCCTCCTCCCTTGGACACTAGGTCAGTAAATTGAATTTCAGCAATATAGTCAGCGTCGAGCAGCTTATTGACTTCTTCCTTAATTATTCGATTTCTTTCTGGTCCGAAGTTTATTTTCTTCTGTCTGGCTGGTCTAGCAGCAGGGTCGATATTGAGTCTATGGACAATGATTTTTGGATCAATTCCTTGCAGGTCGGTGGTAGACCATGCAAATACGTCCACATTTTCCCTCAAAAATTCGATGAGCTGGGTCTCGAGCCCCTCCGAGAGTTGTGTTCCAACTCGAGTAGTTTTAAAGGAGTCCCCAGGCACCAACTATATCGTTTTGTGACCTTCAGATGGTTCAATTCTCTCGAACTTTCTTTTGCGATTATTTACTTCCTCTTGTTTCTCTTTTCCTTTTTCCTTCTCCAATGGGTCGCTGGCTACAGTTGATCGAGTCGGTGCTTCGGTCTCGTTCATCTTGTGGGCCTTTGAGTAAGGTGTTTCCATCTTTTCCCGTTTGTCGACTGAAACGGTATAACAATCCCAAACATCCTTAGTGTTACCTATTACTTCTCCAACACCCTTGGAGGTTGGGAATTTCAACTTATGATGATGGGTGGAGATGATTGCTTGGAAATTATTGAGAGCTGGTCTGCCCAGGATGACATTGTAAGCGCATGGCGCATCGACTACCAAGAACTTGACCATTCTGATTTTTGAGTTGCCTTTTTCACCCATTGACAATGATAAGGTCAATGTTCCCAAAGGAATAACTTGGGCACCACCAAACCCGACGAGGGGGGTTCCTATGGGACTGAAGGGGATTTTTCCCAAGTCCATCCTTTCTAAAGCGTCGAGGAAAAGGATATTAGCTGAACTTTCGGTATCGATCAAGATTCTTTTTACCGTGGCACCCGATATTTGCGCTATTATAACCATGGGGTAATCTGGGAGATCTTGTTCGTTGTAAGGAACGTATCTCGGCTGGAGATCCGAATCATCGAATCCTATTGACTTGCTGGAGGTGGTCGATTTGATCGATAACAGCTCATGATATTCATGTCGATCTACCTGCAGAAGAGCTCGAGAAACCGTTCTTCTCGAGTTCTTACTGTCTTCGCCCGCGGGACCCCCCGATATCATGTTCACGATTGTCCCCGGCTGTGCTCTCCTTGGCTCTTCCTTCTCCTCTCGATTTAGATTCCTCCTGGCTGGAGATCTAGACCGAGGACTATTGGGCCTGTTATCTCCTTGATTATTCCCTGTCGTCTTTACATACATAGTCAGGTATCCTTCAGCTATTAGTCTTTTGATCTCGTTTTTCAGTTGATAACAATCCTCGGTGTCGTGTCCTCTTTGTCGATGAAATCTACAATATTTCTTCGAATTAGGGGCCTCTCTCTGCGGGGGCTGCCGCCTCAAGAGGTTTTTATCCTGTATGGAGAATAATATTTCCGCTCTCGTTTTTCTGAGAGGAGTGTAGTTATCATACTACTCTCTATTCGACTTTCCCGTCCTCATTCTCCTTCCATCGAAGTTCCTTTCCTCTTCACGATATCTCCTTCTATTCTCGTTGTCGTTGAATCGATCATTCGATGCTCTTTCAATGGGACGATCCATAACAAGAGCTTGTGGCTTTTCTCCTGTTTTGGCAACTCCAAAAAAGCTTCCTCGGTGTTTAGTCATTTCTTCTTCATTCATATATTGATTCGCCATTTCCATCAGTTTTTCATAAGTGGAGGGGTTTTCTCGGACGATGGCACTAGCGAATCCTCTATTAAGAGTATTCTGAAACATAACCGTTATCAGAAAATCTACTCTCGGTACTTCCACTTTCAAGAGTTTGTTGTTGAATCTGCCCATAAAAGCCCTGAAGGTTTCATCGTGAGTATGTATTATCGAGTACAAATGGTTGGCTGGAGGTCGGACTGCCCTCTTGCTTCCGAATTGACTCATGAATTTGTCACAAAGTTGATCGAAATTGAAGATCGATTTTTCTTCCAGCCTCCGTAACCAAGATTGCGCCATTCCTGATAATGTTAAATGTTGTTGAAAATGCCCTAGCTGCTACATTATCTGAAATGCCGTGAAGTTGCATTTGCAAATTAAATGAAGCGAGGTGTTCCTCGGGGTCCTCGGTACCGAAATATCGAGGGAGCTGGGTCGGCAATCTCTTATCTAAAGGTAATCTCTCGAAGAAAATTTCATCGCAGAAAGAAGATTTCCTAGATCGAGAATTCGACACAGGCGTTTCGTTCTTCTTCTCGTGTCTTTCCAACTTCTGATGTAATGATCTTACTTCGGAAGCTAACCTGTTCACTTCTCTTACAGAATGCTCTTCCATGCCACGTCGATGAAGATCCCTTTCATCGTCTCGATCATTACTACTGTTGGCTTCCTCCATGTCAATCCTTGCTTCCGCGATTACTCCTTTTTTCTTTGGTTGTCCTCAAGGAACCTCGACACTCCCTTTAGCCGCTTGAGCTATCCATTCTTTTCTAGCTTCGTCGAGTAGGGCTCTCATGTCTTTCCTCGTCATTTGGACGATCTCGGGCGCAGAGGGTCTGGAAGGTTCTCCATCTTCCCTCGATAAACGATCTTGATTCCTGGGAGGCATGCTATCTCCTTGAACTTCCCTAAGCTGGTCTTGGTTTCCATTCCATTCTCGAGCAAGAGCGGCCATCTAACGCGTAGTCATCTTTATTCGATTCAGAGTTATTGTTTCCCACAGACGGCGACAATTGACGAGTGTGTTTTGGTTGGATTATAGTATTTAGAATAATCGAGTGATGGGGTATCGGGTTTTAACACATCTCTTCAATATGAAGATAGGTAGATCGATCAAACCTTTCTTCTATTTGTTCTCGGGGTTCGAAACCTGCAATCAAAGACAACCACGTCAGGTTAATGCCGGTGGGTACCCGGCGATAACCCTCCGATGCTTAAGTAAGTGTCGAGCTCGAGATGGATGAAATGGGTAGTTAAGACTCAGGTAAGAGAAAGCATACCTTTTCTGTAATTAATGAGGGTTATTTATAGTTTTTCGCACGGGTTAATTGTTGGTCCCAAAAGTGGTCAATGAGATCTAGAGGGGGGGGGGGGTGAATAGATCTCATAAACTTTAAAACTTTTTCTCTAACTTTTTTTCTGTCAGCAGACTAAGCTGATCGGATTCGTAAGTTTACTAAGCTGATCGCGCACAAAGATTTGAACAGCAGAGTTGACCACTCATCTGATTTCACTATGCTGATTCAGATATACTCAGAGTTTCAAAACTTGTATGCAGCGGATATATCAAGTATGTTTTTCAAACAAGTTTATCTTTCAAAGTTTTACCCCAGTTTTACAAAATTCTTTTCAAAACATTTTTAACGGTTGAATGCTCTTTTTGAGATATGCAAGAAAAGAATGCAGATGTAAAGCACCGATATTTTTATAGTGGTTATATGGATCAAAGTCCTTTAGTCCACTCTTCCAAGTCACGAAGATCTTGGGTTATACTATAAACACACAGTTTACAATATACTCTGCTTGCGCCGAACAACAAATGAACAGGCCACAAGTGCGCAGTAAGAAATCACACAGGAATCCTACTCTCCGAAGCTAGATCACTCACATAGATGGGTCTACACTCCTCACACTATTTTCAGTATAAGAGCTCACAAAGAAAACCTACACTAAGAAGCTATATCACTTCACACAGATGGATATACACTCCTTTCTTTTCTCAGTTGAAAGTCACTCAGACAGACAACGCAAGTTCTCTGTTCTTCAACGAAAAGCTTCGTCAACAAATGACTGGGCTTCTGATCAGACGACTCAACTGATGGATCTTGCTCTTAAGATGTGATCTTGAATTGTGCAAGTCTCTTTTCGATCTTCAGTTAGTCTTCTATTTATACTCTTGGATTTGAATTTCTGCCCGTCAAAGATGAGACAGAATTCTACAGTCCTCGAGTTCTGGTCCCCATTTTCTGGAACGGCTCCCTGCAACTGCTACAGTACAGTCTGCTGTACTTTCTGTCAGTCGCATTTAATGCACTCAGCAGGTTACCGTTGGACAGCTTGCTGACCGTCTTCACTTGGCTGATGGGAGTACTAAGCTGATGGCTACTCGGCTGATTCAAGAATGAACATATCTATCTTGACTCGGCTGATGATCACCAATCTGATCTTTACTGATCTGATATCCCACTCGGCTGATTCGGTAACAGAGCTTCCAGACCTTGAGATAGGTTTCACTAAGCTGTTCTTAGTTGATGACTTAACCTTTTGATCTTCAAAACCATTATGGCTTTTTTGTCATCTTCAAAACCTTCTCCAATATTAACCAACAATTTCCCCCTTTTTGATGATGACAAAACCTTCAACTAAGAACGTCTTCTAAGTCTTCAGATTTGGTCTTCATACCTTGAGATGGAAATTTATTGATCTAATACAACTTTAAAAAAATACCAATAGTTGGTTCTTTTCCCTTTTCTGGTCTTCTGTTTAAAGGGTTCTTAGTTGGATGGAAATTTATTGATCTGATACAACTTTAAAAAAATACCAATAGTTGGTTCTTTTCCCTTTTCTGGTCTTCTGTTTAAAGGGTTCTTAGTTGCATCCTTTATCTTCCCCCTTTTTGTCATCAACAATAATACTTGAGTTGCATCTCTTCTTCCTCTTTTCCTCTTTATAGGATTGCAAACTTAGTATGCTGAAGACAATTAGGCGAGTACTAGGCTGATTTAGGTAGTCTTCGTTGCTGTGGATCACTCCAGCTTAGAAAATTTCCCCTAACTTCAAGAATTGATACCACTTGTTGGTATTTGTGGTCTGATTCCACTTGTAGTCTGATACTACTTGTATAAATGTAAATCAGATTAGTCAGCTGATATCACTTGATGATGTGATAAAACTTGCTGATACCACTTGATGTAGTACATTCTTGAATAATACTTGGCTGTTGAGTTTCAGTCGGCTGATAAGAAGCAGTCTTCTGATAGCTTCATTTTGACTTATTGACAATTTCATCTTTATTTAGGAGTACCGTTAGTCGTACACGTTCCCCCTAAGTTCAAGAATCTGTGGTCAAGTAGTCTGATGAGAGTTTCTCTTCAAGACACTCAGCCGTTGAATTCCAGTAAGCTGTTCTGGGTTGGTCTTCTGATAAGTTCCCCCTCAACTTATGAATTCAAAATCAACAAACCACTTTCTTTGTCACATGGTTGACTGATACCACACATTGTTGGTGATACTGCTTGTTGCGATCAGTTGTTGGTCTTTAATACCACTTGTTATTCTTTGATAATCTTCAACTTTTCAACACTCTTGCGTTCCTTGAAATTTCCAAATGTAAAGTCTACCACTTTAATTATACCACTTTGTTGATACCACTTATTTGATATAACACTTGTTGGTACATGCTTGCTGGTGAGACCACTTGTTGAACTTGGTGAAATTTGCAAGGCAGTCAACTCATCTTTGTCATCTCACATGCACTTCACCTGTAAAACAGATGACTATTTTTGGTACCCCTTGTTTATTGGGTCCAGCATGGTTAGTATAACCTTTAACATGTGATGATCTAGTGACTTATGTTTTATCATGATGATACCATTTGTCATTATGATACCACTTTCTGGTCATGATTAAAACAGAGCTCATAAGCAAGGTAAGATGCATGAAATGTGTGATAAACATGCATATTAAAATGAGGAAGGCAATCAGCACAGTGAATATGATCAACATGATAATATGAATAAGCATAGTACATGTCATAATAGTAATTATCATAATGTGATTCAAATTCTTGCCATATAATTCATTTTTGCCTCAATTTCTTACCTGAGTTATTTAATAATTCTCCTTAGATTTAGCAGACTTGTCATTTAAATTATACTCCTATCAGCAGCCTATTCGGCTGATGGGTTTTAGTAGTCTGATTCGTCTTAGGTAGCTTACTAGGTTTCCTAACCTGTTGAGCATCAGTAGACTTGTTCTTTTAAGCCTCTGATTTCTTTTGATTTAGAGAATGATGCAATTTCTTCTTTTAAAGTTCATTTATATCTTCAAAACAAATTGCATACTCAGCTTTTAGAGTTTCATTCTCATGCTCAAGCTTTTTGTAGTCAACTGATTTTTCGAGGTTTTGCAACCTGAAGTTTCAGTGATCTGATTTGCTCTTTTTAGCAGAGTCATCTCTTCATTAAGCTTGGCAAATGCACAAACAATATTTGAATTTGTAATTCAGCATTTATTTAACAATTCAAATAGTGCATTTAATTAATAGTAGAAGTTACCTCAGTTTCAGAATCATCAGATTCTATGGCAGTTAAGCATAAAGTTTCAGGTACTTCTTCAAATTCTTTATCAGACGACTGGTTGTCTGAATAAGATATGCCGGAGTTTATTAGCTTTGCTGCATCAGCTAACTTTGATTTGCTCTTTGTAAGCTTACGCTCCTTTTTTGGCACGCATTTCCTTTTCAGCTAACTTCTCAGATGATGAGTGTGGATGACCTCTGATCAAGAGTCCATACTCTTTGTCATTGTTGTCTCTAAGAATTGCTGTAGAGGAATCCCTGTTTTCCTGAAAATGATCAGAAGAAGATGAAGTAGCATTTTTATATTTTAATTTCATTTTCTTCTTGTAGAACTTCTCAAAATCATTCAGCAGCAGGGTAACGTCATCAGCCGTGTAGACTTTTTCTGAATTCAGCAGAGTCTTCTCTTCAGACTTGTCTGCTGATTTTCTTGACTTGTCTGACGTCATTAGAGCAGCAGTAGGGTCTGAACTGGTTGACACTTCTAATCCCATTCTTGGCATTTGATACTCATATGCTTTGAGGGATGAGAACAGTTCGGAAAGGGAAATCTTCCCTAAATCCCTTGATTCTTCCATGGCTGTCACCTTCATGTTGAATTTAGGTGTCAAGGCCTTGAGAACCTTTGCGGTGATCTCCTTGTTTGAAAAATCTTTACCAAACCTTAGAACTTCATTCAGAGCTTTGGTAAATCTGGTATCCATTTGATCAATTGTTTCACCAGACTTCATCTTGAAATTTTCAAACTCCTCAAGAGCCACACTGAGCTTGTGTTCTTTGATAGCGTCGTTTCCTTCGCTTAGCTCGCAGACTTTATCCCACATCTCTTTGGAAGTTTTGAAATGCTTGATCTTCTGGAATCTTTCTTCGTCTACAGCTTTGAACATGATGAGCTTAGCCTTTTTGTCAAGATTTACTAACTTGACTTCTTTGGGAGTCAGCTCATCCAGCTCTTTGTCAACTATCTGATCTGGTTGGCCAGCAACCTTCACAGTCTTCTGAAATCTGAATGGTCCTTTTGTAAAACAGGTAAGCATGTTGTCGTCATAAGTGGCAAGAAGGATTTCCATTCTGATTTTCCAGCTTTCAAAGTCCATAAGGCCAATATGAGGAACATGGCTTATGACATCCATTTTTCAAAAAAAAATTTGATTTTCAAAATATGCTCTCTTTTTGAAAAATTTGAAAACACACCTTGGATCAAGTTAGTTTGATCAGGCAACTGATTCTAATGAACCACCCGCTCTGATACCACTTGTTGGTCCCAAAAGTGGTCAATGAGATCTAGAGGGGGGGGGTGAATAGATCTCATAAACTTTAAAACTTTTTCTCTAACTTTTTTTCTGTCAGCAGACTAAGCTGATCGGATTCGTAAGTTTACTAAGCTGATCGCGCACAAAGCTTTGAACAGCAGAGTTGACCACTCATCTGATTTCACTAGGCTGATTCAGATATACTCAGAGTTTCAAAACTTGTATGCAGCGGATATATCAAGTATGTTTTTCAAACAAGTTTATCTTTCAAAGTTTTACCCCAGTTTTACAAAATTCTTTTCAAAACATTTTTAACGGTTGAATGCTCTTTTTGAGATATGCAAGAAAGAATGCAGATGTAAAGCACCGATATTTTTATAGTGGTTATATGGATCAAAGTCCTTTAGTCCACTCTTCCAAGTCACGAAGATCTTGGGTTATACTATAAACACACAGTTTACAATATACTCTGCTTGCGCCGAACAACAAATGAACAGGCCACAAGTGCGCAGTAAGAAATCACACAGGAATCCTACTCTCCGAAGCTAGATCACTCACATAGATGGATCTACACTCCTCACGCTATTTTCAGTATAAGAGCTCACAAAGAAAACCTACACTAAGAAGCTATATCACTTCACACAGATGGATATACACTCCTTTCTTTTCTCAGTTGAAAGTCACTCAGACAGACAACGCAAGTTCTCTGTTCTTCAACGAAAAGCTTCGTCAACAAATGACTGGGCTTCTGATCAGACGACTCAACTGATGGATCTTGCTCTTAAGATGTGATCTTGAATTGTGCAAGTCTCTTTTCGATCTTCAGTTAGTCTTCTATTTATACTCTTGGATTTGAATTTCTGCCCGTCAAAGATGAGACAGAATTCTACAGTCCTCGAGTTCTGGTCCCCATTTTATGGAACGGCTCCCTGCAACTGCTACAGTACAGTCTGCTGTACTTTCTGTCAGACGCATTTAATGCACTCAGCAGGTTACCGTTGGACAGCTTGCTGACCGTCTTCACTTGGCTGATGGGAGTACTAAGCTGATGGCTACTCGGCTGATTCAAGAATGAACATATCTATCTTGACTCGGCTGATGATCACCAATTTGATCTTTACTGATCTGATATCCCACTCGGCTGATTCGGTAACATAGCTTCCAGACCTTGAGATAGGTTTCACTAAGCTGTTCTTAGTTGATGACTTAACCTTTTGATCTTCAAAACCATTATGGCCTTTTTGTCATCTTCAAAACCTTCTCCAATATTAACCAACATTAATGGATCGGATCCTGACAAGACATTTCGGTTATAGCGAATGGGTTATGATAGGACATTTTAGGTCAGGATCGGATCTTATGTATTCGATTCGACCCTTTTGGGTAAAAAGTATGGCAGATGTCGACATTATCCATGTCGATAGAAGAGGTATCGAGAAGGAGACGAACAGGTATCTTCATATGAGTAGATCGACGTTTCTCGATGTCTTCATACGACTGTATCAACGTATTTCGATACATAATATAAGTAATTGATCTATGTCGATGACATGTGATCTTACGTGGTTTCGTTGGTTCGATCAAGGGTATGGATGTATCACAATAATCATAAATAAAATAAAGTAAAGATTGAATGTAACTGTATTCAAGTTGAATTAGTACAAGTACAAATATATCTAGAGTCCTATCCGAGCATTATAGGATGCCGTACACGCTAGAGGGTGAAAATACACATATTCGATTTAGAGCTATAATCCCGAGCTGCTATGAACTGTAGCTTCGAGAAGAGAGCACCTGGGAAGTTTTTTAATGTCATAAATGCAGGGGGTATTTATAGCTGAAAATGGGGTCTAGGTGGTCTACCCGCAGGCATGTAATTCTTCGGCCCATAAGTTAGACTCAGAGCTTGGCCCAACAGTAACTTTGGATCCTGGGCTTATTTTCATTCACTGCAAAACCATCCTCAGGTTCGAACTGGATTCTTCGAGATAAGTACTGCTCGATCTCGTGTGATTGTAGGATCCAGAATGCCCCTCATCAATACTCCCCCACTTCTCGAGCGTAAAGTGGCACTTAAGCTCGAAGAAGTATGTTTAATGTCGGGATAAATCGATCTCGGCTCATCGCTGCTGGTATGCCTCATTAAAAACCTGGCTCGGAAAAACCCTTCTGGGATAAAAACCGGGTCAGGGAAAAAGAGTGCATACTTATAGAATTTCTTGATAGAGTAGTTATGAGATCGTCCTTGTTGTTTGTGATATGGATCTTTACTTCAGGAATTCTGGAAAGTTTAGGGACCGTAGGCGCAATTTCTGAAAACATAACTTCGATTTTACCTCAAGAGAGTCCAATCGTCGCGGTTACTCGGGGACCGATTTGCAATTTCCCATTTTGTCCCTGTATATATAGTTACACGAAGGGCCGCTGTTCCTCATAAATTCTGAGGAAAAACTTTTGATCGGAGCAGACAGGTCGATAAGTGAGTTTTATTTGCCATATTTGATCAGTTGCCTTATATTTATTATGTCGAGCTCAGCAGATTTGAAAGGAAAATCCCCCTTAGAGGAGAATGAGGTCGACAACAGCAAAGGAAAAGAGATTGTAGAGAATCGATCGTCTGAGAACGAGAATCCACGAAACTCGGGTTCCGCCTCGAATAGCGAAGAGGAGCGAGAGTCGAGCTCTGACATTGGGAATAGCGAGGATGGAAATTCCGGCGAGGCAACAGTTTCTGATAGGGAAGATATAGAAGACGGGCAGCTTCCTTTGGGTAACAATGAGCAACAAAAATACAGACTAAGTCGGAATGCGGTGATTACGATCTATGACTGGGAAGAACCCTCGACCAGCGCAGCTCTAAATATGACCGAGGAGAGGGCGGATGAAATCGTCTGTTCCTATAAGGAGACAGACCTTGCGGAGTTGCAAAAAGAGTTCGGTCCATATCTAGGCGCTGGCTTTTCAATAGTGCTTCCCTCTCCCGAACAACGAGTTACCGACCCCCCTGCCGGTTGTCAAGCTTTTTATTCCAAACACTTCCACTACGGCTTACGCATTCCCTTCCCTCCTCTACTAGAAAACCTTCTGGATGCCTTTAAGTTGGCCCCCTGTCAGATTTTACCGAATTCGATCGGCCTAATCATAGCTTTTTGCGTGTTGATGAAGGCGAAGGGGAAAAGGGCGGCTTTTCAGAATTTTTGGAGGATATTCCAGATCAGTTCTTCCACTTCTTCAAATGCAGGTTACGTATATTTCTCTCAGAGGCCAAAGATTTCGGTCTTATCGACCAACGTGAGTAGTAATCTGAAGGGATGGAAACGTGAGTTCTTCTTTGTCCGAGGGCCAGAGTTCCCGCCTTCCGAAGAAAATCCCGAGCCTACTCCCTTCGAATGGCCTGGAGTGAAGGAGTGGATATATGGAAAACGCCGGCTCGTGGGAAATATGAAAAATGAGATAACAGATAATTTTTTGCAATCTCTTCGTGCTGACCCTCATCAGACTGCTCTAATGACCCAAGAGGCAGTTTTGCGGTTGGCCGAACTCAGTAGTTGCTCTTTCCCTGCCGATCCGATCGTCTTTGGGAAGGCTCCTATCGATCCTGCTAACCCCCCTTCCACGTTAGCTGATATTGTTGACAAATTCCGTACTTCAATATCTGGCCCTCACGTTGCTTCCTTTTCGAAAGGTAATAAGGGTCGACCTCATCCTCAGGCATCAAAGAATTTTCGGAAGAAAACTAAGGTCCCCCACGGGATTTCGTCGACCTCAAACGCTTTAATAAATGTTCCCCCGATCACCGAAGCAGGGACCTCTCGGTCTCGGGCCGAGGCAGAGGGGACGTTCGATTTTCAAGGTCCCGAACCTCTTCGATCTGTTTTTTCGAACGTTTCTTCCAACCCCAATGACGCGGGATACAGTAATTATACTCTCCTGGAGGATTGTGCCAGGGAGATTTTGCAGGCCAGGATGGCTCGCAAAAGGAGTAGTAACATTCCTGAGTCTTCTAGGAGAGTTAAGCCCTTTGGTCGGGGACCGACTCCTATACCTTGTCGGGATGGTCATTCCGAGCCGGATTTGGCGGATTTCATCAAAGAACACCTGCAAGGACCTAGGGCGGCTGGATACCCGGAGTGTGGGACCATTGAATCTGACTTGGGCTCTGAGGGTGAGCATACGGTGGATAAGTCTCTCCGGATGTTTCTGGCTGGAAGATTCAAGGATGATACTATTCAATCTTTTGCTAAGAAGGATTTCGAGATACTAGGCGATTACGCCCACGCTCATCAGAAGGTACTGTCTTATTCTGAAAGTTTCTGGCTTTTCCTTATAATTCGTATCTCGTGTTCTTATATGTCTTCTTCCTTGCAGGCCGGAGATTTGTTTATTCAAATTGCTCTCCGACAGGCCGTATTGAGTGAAGAGTCCCAGGCAGCTCATAAAGCATTATACAAAGTTCTGGAGGATGAAGCTGCTAAGGCCAGTCAACTTGAGGACATCAAACTTAAATTGTCCGGGGTCGAGTTGGAACTTCAGAAGACTAAGGAGGAGTTGGAAGCGAAGAGGGCCCTAGAAGGCGAAGTAGAGAAACTCAAGCTCGAGCTCGAGCAAACCAAAGTGACTGTCGAACAGTCTTATGAACGAGGTCGAGCTGAAGCCAGGCTACCTGCCATAAGGGAGTTCTTAGAGTCTCCGATCCTTGACGCTTTGGTTCGATCACGGTCAGGAGCGGTTAATCAAGCCTTCTACTTCAAAGGAGCTCAACACCTTCTTACAGCCGCTAAGATTGAAGGAGTCCTTGATGACTTCCTTCCTAAATTGAACCCTTACAAGAACATCTTCGGTGAAGATTATAAAGCGTCTTCCCTTCCTCCTAAGCTCGAGGAACTGGCCACTCATGAATTTGCTCCTTTACTTGAGGAATTCGGTGTCCCGATGCCAAATCCTGATGAGCTCGAAGCCCAATCTGAAGATGAAGATGTGGATATTGAAGGGGATTCCCGCGATCAAAGTGCACAAGGCACTGGTTCGAATCAATCTGCGTCTGGCACACGAAATCATGATGAAGAGAGCAGCAGCTCAAGTGAGGATGATTCCGACAGTTCGGAAAGCGGTTCTAGTGAATCGGAGAAACGAGATGGATCGGATCGTAGTTCGAGCCTGAAGGAGTCTAACGCATAAAGATTGTTATGTAATAGGATTAGCTTGGTGCAACAATGTACTTATGATCCTTTGTCTTCGCCTATTAAGTGGATTCTCGTATTTGAATTTCTTTCCTTTATACTATATTATGTTATTGCTTGCTTGAATTTCTCATTAAGTTTCATGACGTCAGCTTTGCGTATTTGGTCACGTCACTGAGCCTTTCTTGGAAGCAGTGTTTTACCAATCGTTGCAATTTGCATCGTACCGTTTTCTTATAAATAGCTAGGCCATTTTATGTTGCCTTTGCACTGATATCGCTCACTGCGTTCGGAGCTTCTTCAAAAATTATTTTGGTTGGATTGTTACTCGAAAATCGAGAGATGAATAAGAATCCGAACGCTCTCGTGAATTTTTCCGCGCCTTTTTCCGAGTCGAGTCATAGTAGGAAGACAAGGAAAAGAAAACGATCACCCATCAAATCTATTAGTACAGATCAGTCATATTTTCGTGGGGAAAGTAAATCACCGATTACTACCCCTCCATCGTGCTTGAAATCTAGGGATTCAGACAAGAGAACTAAAAGGGTTTCTTTTGTGGAAGAAGTAACTGGGCGCTCCTCTTCCCAATCCATTCCTTCGTTGGTCGGAGAATCTTCGTTTGGAAGAAGTGGGACTCGTTTTGATGCAGTGGGTTATAAGAAACCTGACATGAGTCTTCTTCGGACCGATGTTTCTATCTCAGAGTCGGTCCTCTCAACTGGGGAATATTCCTCGTTCCTGTTTCATTCTGGGTCGGAATCCCTTACCCAGGTACATTTTTTCCTAACTTCTTTGTCATGGCCCTCTACTTCCTTTGTTCCTACTATGAAGTGTTTTCTTATTAGTTCAGGCTAGCAAAGTCTTTTCTAGGCTTTATGCATTGGTCAATCATGAGATCGAGCGACGGGCTTCCATTTCGCTCGAGCTGATCGGCAAAAAGATTGAGTTGGAACGCGCGCTGGAAGCTAATAGATTTTTTAAGGAGAGATTGTCTCAAGACAAGTTGAGTTCGGAGTTAGAGAGACTTAAAGATATTTATGAACGCGAGAAAAGATACTCCGAGCTCCGTGAGAGAGAAGCTTACACCCGCGGGTATGCTGATCGTAGTGCTGAAGTTCGAAAAATCCTTTCCGAAAATAATTTTATTTAGTAATATCTTGGTTATCCTTTGTATGACGAGTTAAAATTTCTCTTTGTAAGGCCATCCTTGTTGTAACGGTTTTTCTTTCTTGTTGTAGTATAACTCTTGTTGTAACGATATAATATTTGCTTGGAATGATATTCTGCGTCTCTCTTCTACCCCTTCTTCTCCCCCTTTTTTTTTTTTTTTTTTTTTTTTTTTTTTTTTTTTTTTTTTTTAAGTGCCGTAGCCGTCGTGAAGAAACTTTGATAGAACTTAAATCATTCTTCAATAGAATGTTCATCTCGATCTATCTTCCGTGAAATGTTTTCATTTTCTAATGGAATGCTTGTTTCAATTCTAATGGCATAGCAGAGACTTTCGCCTTTAGCCGTATCAGAGCATTTTTAGCCCTTGGGTCATAGCAGAGGCTTTCACCCATTTAATATATTCGATCTAAGGGGCATAGCAGAGGCTTTCACCCTTAGTTGTTTTTAGAGCAATTTTAGCCCTTGGGTCATAGCAGAGGCTTTCACCCATTCAATATATTCGATCTAAGGGGCATAGCAGAGGCTTTCACCCTTAGTCGTTTTTAGAGCAATTTTAGCCCTTGGGTCATAGCAGAGGCTTTCACCCATTCAATATATTCGATCTAAGGGGCATAGCAGAGGCTTTCACCCTTAGTCGTTTTTAGAGCAATTTTAGCCCTTGGGTCATAGCAGAGGCTTTCACCCATTCAATATATTCGATCTAAGGGGCATAGCAGAGGCTTTCACCCTTAGTCGTTTTTAGAGCAATTTTAGCCCTTGGGTCATAGCAGAGGCTTTCACCCATTCAATATATTCGATCCAAGGGGCATAGCAGAGGCTTTCACCCTTAGTCGTTTTTAGAGCAATTTTAGCCCTTGGGTCATAGCAGAGGCTTTCACCCATTCAATATATTCGATCTAAGGGGCATAGCAGAGGCTTTCACCCTTAGTCGTTTTTAGAGCAATTTTAGCCCTTGGGTCATAGCAGAGGCTTTCACCCATTCAATATATTCGATCTAAGGGGCATAGCAGAGGCTTTCACCCTTAGTCGTTTTTAGAGCAATTTTAGCCCTTGGGTCATAGCAGAGGCTTTCACCCATTCAATATATTCGATCTAAGGGGCATAGCAGAGGCTTTCACCCTTAGTCGTTTTTAGAGCAATTTTAGCCCTTGGGTCATAGCAGAGGCTTTCACCCATTCAATATTTTACAGAGATAAGTAGGGACCGAAAATATCAGTAATATGACGAATAAGTAAGAATGTAGGCGAAATACACTTTCATTGAATACATAGTCTGGATAAACATTCTTCAAATAACCCAATTCTTCATTAAACACATATAGTTTGCCAAATAGTAACAGTTGAAAGAAAACAGAATAATTAAAGAGTAGAAGTCTCTATTGTAACTATTTTCCATAATATCTTCTTAAATTGACCGCATTCCAAGCTCGAGGCAGTATTTCTCCGTTAGGGCGTGCAATCTTATAAGACCCTTTCTTTCCTACCTCTACGATCACGAATGGGCCCTCCCAATTGGGTTGTAGTTTTCCTACGTGCTTTGATACTTCCACTTTTTTGAGCACTAAATCCCCTATTTTGAAGGATCGAACCCTCACATTTCGATTATAAGCCTTTTCCATGTTTGCCTTGGTGGCTTGGATTTTCAACTTCGCGCGGTCCCTACGAGCATCCGCGTGATCAACTTCCACTTGCCTTAGCAATTGATTTTCTTCAGGATCGTAAAATTCGACCCTGGGGGAAGGTATAAGATTCTCGACTGGAATAACAGCCTCCGATCCATAAACTAAACTAAATGGAGTTTCTCCAGTTGCCGCTTTGACTGTTGTTCTGTTGGCCCATAATACTCCTGGTAGCTCATCCAGCCATTTTCCCTTTGCTTCCGATAAGCGCTTTTCCAGAGACCGAACAATTTCCCGATTCACCACTTCAGTTTGTCCGTTAGCCTGAGGGTGGCCAACAGACGCAAAGTTCTGTTGTATTCCAAATTTTTCACACCAATCGGTGATCCTTTTCCCTGCAAATTGCGTTCCATTATCTGATATTAAAACCCTGGGGATTCCGAACCGGCAGACTATATTTCTCCATAAAAAATTAATAACTTGGAATTGGGTGATCTTTGTCAAGGCAACACATTCGACCCACTTGCTGAAATACTCCACAGCTACGAGTACGTAATTTTTTCTGGCTCGCGCCGTCGGGAAAGGTCCCACTATATCGATGCCCCATTTGTCGAAGGGCCAACAAATTGGGATCGAATGCATGTGTTCGGCCGGTTGGTGTATTAAATTTGAATGGATTTGACAGTGATGACACTTTTTCACATACTCGACAGAATCAGAAAAGAGTGTAGGCCAATAATATCCAGATCTTGAGCATTTAAGAGCCAACGCTCGAGCTCCACAATGATTTCCTGCTTCCCCTTCATGAACTTCCCTTAAAATGGCATTGTAGTGCGACTCGCGGATACATTTTAATAGGATTCCCGAAGAGGACCGCTTATAGAGTTGGCTGTCCATCAAAGTAAATGATGGCGCTCTATATTTGATTCTCCGAGCCTCATTCGCATCATCCGGCAGTTTTCCATCCTTGAGATAGACGATAAGAGGGTCGCTCCACGATCTATTTAGCTCATCGATTTCCATAACTCCAATAGCAGGATCTGCATCTAATTCGATCGCAGACATATTCGATAGCAGCCAAGTGATTGTTCTCTCAGTCTTCCCGTCGGCCAATCCTGTAAATTTTGACAATATATCGGCCCAGAGATTCTCCTCCCTTGGTATCGGTTGAATATCAAACTTATCGAATTCCGAGATCAACTTCTTTGCTTTGTTCAGATATTTAATCATGTTGAATTCTCTGGCCTCGTAAGTGCCTTTTACCTGTCTGTGAACAAGTTCTGAATCCGTTAGTACGATGATCGATTTCACCTTTGCCTTAATGGCCATCTCTAATCCAGCTATCAATGCTTCATATTCAGCCTCATTGTTGGTGACAACAAAGTCCAAAGTTATTGCATAGCTCAGATCTTCAGCATTGGGCCCTTGGAAGTGAATCCCAGCTCCGCCACCTTCCTTGGTCGAAGACCCGTCCACGTGCATCAGCCAAACTTGATCGTTTGCCTCTTCTACCACACATAATTCCGAGGTTGTTCCTTCTTTCTCATTCGATATGTTGGTCGATTCAAGCACAAAATCAGCTAGCACTTGCGCCTTGATGGCGATTCGTGGTCGGTATTCAATTTCGAACTGGCTGAGCTCGACCGCCCACTTTATCAACCTGCCTGAAGCTTCTGGCTTGGACAAAACCTGTCTTAAAGGTTGGTTAGTTAAAACAATGATTTTATACGTTTGAAAATAGGGCCTTAATCTCCGGGCCGCCACAATTAAGGCAAGTGCAAACTTTTCAATCTCCATATAATTCTTTTCGGCACCCTGCAACAATTTACTTAAATAGTAAACTGGTTTGTGCTCAGCTTTATCTATCTTGACCAGAACCGAGCTAATGGCTTCTTCTGACACAGCTATGTACAGATATAGGGGTTCCCCTTCGGATGGTTTTGCTAGCATGGGTGTCGAAGTCAAGTATGCCTTCAGTTCTTCGAAAGCTTTGTCGCATTCAGCGTTCCACTCGAAGTTCTTAGATTTACGCAACAGTCTGAAGAAAGGTAAGCTTTTGTCAGCGGATCTGGAGATGAATCTATTTAATGAGATAATTTTTCCGATCAAACTTTGGACGTCCGAAAGTTTTCTCGGTGGATGGAGGTCAGTGATCGCTCGGATTTTTTCTGGATTAGCTTCAATCCCCCTTTCATGAACTAAGTACCCAAGGAATTTTCCTGATCGCACCCCAAACGTGCATTTCGCTGGGTTTAGCTTCAATCCATACTTCCTCAAAATTATGAAGCACCTATCGAGATGATCAATATGATCCTCTTCGGACATACTTTTTACGAGCATGTCGTCTACATATACTTCCATGATTTCCCCTATTAACTCTTTGAACATCATATTGACCAACCTCTGATATGTTGCACCGGCGTTCCTTAAACCGAAAGGCATAACAATGAAACAGTACACCCCTCGTTCGGTGATAAATGCCGTTTTGTCCTGATCTCTTTCGTTCATGAAGATCTGATAAAATCCTTGAAATGCATCCATCATACTAAACAATACAAATCCTGCGGTGGAGTCCACGAGCATGTCAATTCGAGGCAAAGGGTAAGGGTCCCTTGGACATAGTTTGTTTAAGTCGGTGAAATCATTGCACATTCTCCACTTGTTTTCGATCTTTTCTCCTTTGGAGACTAACACCACATTGCATAGCCATTCTGTGAATTTTATTTCCTTGATTTGCCCAGCTGCTAGCAATCTATCGACCTCTGCATTAATTATCTTGTCTTTCTCTCGTCCGTGATTTCGCTTCTTCTGCCTCACAGGTCTGGCCTTTGGGTCGATATTCAGGGAATGCGTTATCACTCGCGGGTCGATTCCTACTATGTCGTCCGAACTCCATGCGAAGACATCCACGTTTTTTTGCAAGAATCCGATGAGCTTTGCCTCCATGCAATTACTTAGCTCCGTTCCTATTTTCGTGAATTTTTCTGGAGATCCAGGTACTAGGTTCACCTTTTTGTGATCAGGTGCTTGTACACTCATGTCAACGATCTTCCCTTTCTTTCCATCCAGTCTTTCATACTCGGGAATTGGGGTTCCGGAGTTAGAAACTAACTCACTTATTTTTCTTTTGTTAGGGACTTCAGGCTCCAGCTTTTCCTTGATGGTCAAGGACGAACTATAACACTCCCAGGCCATATACTGGTCGTTCCTCATCTCGCCTACTCCTCCGTCAGTTGGGAACTTTATCTTCTGATGGTAAGTGGATACGACGGCCTTAAAAGTATTCAGAGCAGGTCTTCCCAAGATGGCATTGTAGGCGAACGGCGTATCCACCACTAGGAACTTGATCATTCTCGTGACATTTTTTGGTTTTGTTCCTAGAGTGGTACTCAAAAGTATGGTTCCGAGCGGGGTGATTTCAGATCCGCCGAATCCGACCAAAGGGGTGGTTACCTTATCCAATCGTGGATGACAGAGTTTCATTCTTGTAAGAGCTTCTGATGAAATTATGTTCGCCGAGCTCCCATTATCGACCAGTACTCTTTTGACCTCGAAATTTGCAATTCTCAGCGTTAATACCATGGAAAAATCTGGATCATCTTCATTCGTGTCCCAACTAACATCCGCGGGTCGATCCGCCTCGCTAAAGCTGATGATCTGATTCTCCATGGATGGGAATTCCAGAGATAAAACCTCCCTTTTTGTGGATACTCCTGTCCTGATTGACCTTAAAGTCCGTTTTCTGGCATTCCTACTATCTCCACCTGCCGGTCCACCTACAATCATGTTGATCACACCGTTCGATTGTTCTTCTGTCTGATTTTGGATTTGTCTCTGCCGGACGTTAAGTTTTCTCGGGCTACGGGATCTGTAGCGGTTGTTATGGTTGTCATTCTTAACAAATTCTTTCAGTTTACCCTGGTTGATTAACCTTTCGATCTCCACCTTTAACTGATAACAATTTTCCGTACTATGACCTCTCGATCGATGATACCGACAGTATTGGTCATATCCTGGTGCACCTGGCCTCGCCTGTGTGATCCTTTGGGCTTCCGGGATTAAATTACCTTCTTCTAACACAGTCAACACTTCTTCTTTGGAACTGTTAAGTTCGGTAAACTGAATTTTACCCGGCCTCGGGGCTCGATTTTGATTATAAGGAGGTCCGTATGAATTCAGCCCTTGGGGTGGTATATGCGGCTTAGAAGTGTTGATCCGCTGCCAGACGGATCCTCTACTCGATCCCCCATAATCGCCTGGTCTTGGGATCGGAGCACGATCTTGTTTTTTGTTGAGATGAGATTTCTCTAAATGTGAACTCTTCAATTTGTTCATCTCTTCCTGTATCATATATTTTTCAGCAATTTCCATTATTCGTTCGAAGGATTTTGGTTGCTTTCTACATAATGCATTCCCGAACTGGGTGCTTCTGGTCAGCTCGAACATCAACGAGGACAGATATTCAATTTGTGGGGTATCCACTTTCAAGAGCTCAATACTAAACCTTGCCAACCATTGCCTCAACGTCTCTCCTTCAAATTGTTTCACAGTGCCCAGATGGTTTGCTGGCAATCTTGGCTTCCTCTGGCTAGCGAATTGATGCTTCAATTTATCGCAAAATTCTTGGAAAGAAAATATAGAGTTTGGAGGTAACTTTCCAAACCAATCAAGGGCAATTCCTTCGAAAGTGGTGACCATAATCTTGCAGCAGAAATTATCCGAGTGTCCATACAAATTCATAACGTTAACAAAGCTGTTAATGTGTTCTCCGGGGTCGGTAGTCCCGTTATACCGAGGGAGCCTGGTCGGCACTGTTTCTGTGTTTCGAGCTTCGCGTATTTCTCGACAAAAAGGTGAGCATCTCATGATATTATTCGAGACCTCCCTTTCTCGTATGTTTCCTCTAGTCAGGGAGTTCCCTGCTTGCCTGGCAGCTTGATGAGTGAAGGGAATCTCGATCATGGTATCCTGCTCTTCCAATTTTTTAGCCACCCTTTCCTGTATTATTTTCTCCAATTCAGATTCTGTAATTCTCTTGCCAATTAGTCTGTTTCTTCTTACAGCGCCGGCGGTGTGACTTTCCCCCACAACAGAATTTTCCAGATCGTGCACTAGTACAGGTGGATTTTCAGACCGGGCATTGGCTTTCGAGGGTGCTGCTCGTCGTGGATGTGTCGACGGGGCTTGCGACATATCATTTTCCTTTTGTAAGTTCGATGAAGGTATCTCTGGTCTTCCCTGAATCCCTGGTTGGTCTACAGGTGATTGATCTGCCCTTCCGCTGTTCAAGAACTCCCTGCACATTGTGCCTATTATAGATCTTAAGTCACCAATGGTTGTGTGCACTGGAATGTTATCTTGTGGAACCGCTGGTGGCACCTCCGGTTGTTGTTGTGCGGCGCGTGATAAATTATCAGGTTCATTATTGACGGAATTTTGTGCTCCCCCTGCTTGGGAAGGCTCTCCTCTAATATATGTATTTCTCCTCGTAGTAGGCATATTTCGATCTAATACTCGAATAAGGGCCCCACGGTGGGCGCCAATTGATCTTACGTGGTTTCGTTGGTTCGATCAAGGGTATGGATGTATCACAATAATCATAAATAAAATAAAGTAAAGATTGAATGTAACTGTATTCAAGTTGAATTAGTACAAGTACAAATATATCTAGAGTCCTATCCGAGCATTATAGGATGCCGTACACGCTAGAGGGTGAAAATACACATATTCGATTTAGAGCTATAATCCCGAGCTGCTATGAACTGTAGCTTCGAGAAGAGAGCACCTGGGAAGTTTTTTAATGTCATAAATGCAGGGGGTATTTATAGCTGAAAATGGGGTCTAGGTGGTCTACCCGCAGGCATGTAATTCTTCGGCCCATAAGTTAGACTCAGAGCTTGGCCCAACAGTAACTTTGGATCCTGGGCTTATTTTCATTCACTGCAAAACCATCCTCAGGTTCGAACTGGATTCTTCGAGATAAGTACTGCTCGATCTCGTGTGATTGTAGGATCCAGAATGCCCCTCATCAACATGGTAATCGACTGTCGATGTGGATTCGTGATCAGCGAAGACTTGGTACATCAGTTATGCAATGTAGTCTTGGTAGCAAAGGGGGATAGGAAGGACAATAAATGGATGATGTGTAATGATTTCACCGACCTCAATAAATTATGTCCTTGGGACCCTTACCCTCTCCCTAGAATCAACCAATTAGTCGATTCAACTGCAGGATTTGCTATTTTTAGTATGATGGACGCCTTCCAAGGCTTCTACCAAATTTACATGGATGAGCGAGATCAAGAAAAGACTGCTTTCGTCACAGAGCAGGGTGTATACTTCTTTATTGTAATGCCATTTGGATTAAGGAATGCGGGGACGACCTACCAAAGATTAATTAACTTGATGTTTCGAGAGTTGATCGGAGAAATAATGGAAGTCTATGTGGATGACATGTTGGTAAACAGCATGAATGAAGATGTACACGTCAGACATCTTGATCGATGCTTCAAAATCTAAAGAAAATACCGCATGAAGCTCAATCCCGCAAAATGCACTTTTGGGGTCAAATCAGGAAAGTTCCTGGGATATATGGTTCATCAACGGGGAATTGAAGCCAATCCCGAAAAAATTCAAGCCATAACTGAGATGAAACCACCTAGGATGATCTCCCAGGTACAAAGTTTAGTAGGAAAGATTGTCGCACTAAACAGATTCATATCCAAATCAGCGGACATAAGTTTGCCCTTCTTTCAAACCTTACGGAAAGCAAAAAACTTATTTGGTCAGAGGAATTCGACCAAGCCTTTAACCAATTAAAGGAGTACTTGACTTCTTCCCCTCTACTTGCCAAACTAACTGAGGGAGAGCCGTTATACATTTACATATCAATCTCCGAGGCTGCAATTAGTTCGGTATTGGTAAAGATAGAAGGCGCTGATCATAAGCCTGTCTATTATCTAAGTAAATTACTACAGGTAGCTGAGAAGAATTACTTGGAGATAGAAAAGTTTGTTTTGGCCTTAGTGGTAGCGGCGCGGAAACTCCGACCATATTTCTAGACATATAAAATCATTGTGCTTACAAATCAACCATTAAGACAAGTCTTAGCGAAACCCGAAGCCTCCTGAAGGTTAATTAAGTGGGCGATCGAATTAGGACAATTCGAAATCGAGTATAAACCAAGAACTGCAATCAAGGCTCAAGTACTGGCTGACTTCCTATTTCAAACTCCAACCTCGATACAAGAACCTAACAATTCGACCAGCGGTGAGAATGATATCATGATTGTTGAAAATCACACCTGGTTGATGCATGTCGACGGTGCCTCAAACAGGGACGGAGGCCGGGTCGGAATCAATTTTACCGGACCAGAGAATGAGGATTTGAATTAGGCAATAACTTTAGATTTCATAGTAACCAATAACGAGGCGGAGTATGAAGCATTGATTGAAGGAATGGAAATGGCAATAAAAGCAAACATTAGAAGCCTTAAAGTATTAACTGAGTCGGAGTTGGTACAACGGCAAATAGATGGTCTATACGAAGCAAAGGAATTCAACATGGTCAAGTACCTCGCGAAGATAAAAGAACAGGCAGGAAAATTTGAAAAATTTGAAATACAGAATGTTCCCCGTTCAGAAAACAAATGGGTGGACCAACTCTCCAGATTCATGGGATCGAGAAATGGAAGAATGGAAAGAGTAATCACTTGGTTGATCTCAAATACTCCAGCGAATGATATCGACAACACACCAGTCACTGAAATAATGGAAATTGAGGTAGCAGAAAAGAACTGGATAACTCCAATAATGGATTATCTTGTGAAAGGAATCCTGCCAACCGATCAGAATGAGGCCCGAAAGATAAAATACCGAGCACCGAGGTACACGATATTGGAGGGAAAACTTTACAGAAGATCGGTCTCCGGGATCCTACTAAAATGCATTCCCGAATCCCAAATCGATGAAATACTTCGAGAAATACATGAGGGGGAAGCAGGAAATCACAGTGGAGCCAGGGCGTTAGCTTTGAAATGTTGGGATTTTATGGGTATAATTGTCAACTACAACAGTGCGGAATTTAAAATTTTTGTTTATACACCAAATCCCAGGGTTTCTTATTAGCACATATGAATAAAGGTTGAATTTATTTTAGCAAGCATATACTAAAATAAATAAATGGTAAAAGCTATTTTACCTCACCACAGGCAAGGTGGTGGTTTTTCTTCGGTCTTCAGTTGTTCACTAGAGCACCCCAAGTGTTGTCCCCACCATATGGATTTGAGTGACTTCGCGAAATCCCCAGGCTCAGTACTAGGATTAAGGAATTGTCTCGTCAGGAATTGGATTCAGATCCAGAGAAGAAAAAGTTGGAGAAAATTTTCACAGACTGGGGCGATTTCAGAGAGGTCCGAACTGGGAGAGAAATCGGTTTTTCTTTTCAATTAGTTGGCTGAAAATTTTCAGCCTCTTCTCCCTATTTAATGGGGTTGTTAGTTTGTTGAGATTTTCTTGCTATCTTGAAGAGATTATGATATATCTCTTATATTTAGAAGAGTCCTTCTAGATATAAGATATATCTCTTTCCATATCTTTCCTTATCTTCTAAGGAAACAAGATATGCTATATCTCTTCACAAGATATGCCATATCTCTTCACAAGAAAAAATCTTTCCTAACTAACCTCATTAAAATCGGCCATGATTGTTTTCAATATTAGATTAATGAATTTCCTTTAGCATGTAGTGACCATGTTAAATAAGATCAAATAACCATCGGCCCATATGCTATCATTAATCCAAAATTAATTCAATCAACTTTCTCTTTCAATTGTGTGTAATCGACCATGAATAGGAAACCAATCCTTATCATAATTTGGCCCATGTAGTTCAATTAATTAATCAACTATTAATTAACTTCCCTTCATCACAATTTTCGGCCCATGTACTTAATTAATTAATCCACTATTAATTAATTAATCTTTTCAATTAACACTTTAATTGAGGGTTTAATCAATCAGAAATTCCAATTGATTAATTAATTAGTTACTTCTAATTAATGCTTCTCCACTTCGAATTAACACTTTAATTCTTGATTAATTAATTAGTTACTTCTAATTAATTATTCTTCTTCTTGAATTAATACTTTAATTCATTTATTGATTTAATTCCTCAAATCAATTGATTCCTTTCAGACTGTCACTGTCCAACTGTATTGTGTGTGACCCTCTAGGTTCACCATCAATTGGCAGCAGGCCCACGACTTTCGTGATTTAATTAGTGAGCAATTAATTGCTCCGATCAATTAACCACTTTAATTGACCACTCCAGAATTAATTTCCTTATTAATTCAGGAGTACCCACACCTCATGGTCGATGTCTAGCCACAAGCCCATGAGGCCCAACTTCAGGTGAATTGATATTCGTGAACCTCCAACTCTTATAAATGCCATGTACATACGGTCCTTCTAGCGACTAATTTCCCGATTGAGACCTAGGGTGTGTGAATTGGTCAGCAACTCTAATTATCTCAATTCTGTACTTTCTAATTCAGGATAATAATTCCAGTGTGACTGCTAAATTTGGAAACCCATTCTAAATCCGTCACTGACTGCGGCCGCAGATTCCTCGGATATCATTATCTAAGAACGTACAGGAAATTCTCTCATCTTATCAGGATGAGTCGATAGATCCTATATTAGTACTAACCATCCGCGCACACGTTCATACGCACCCAAAGTAGTCGCACAATGACCAAGCTATGTGATCGGCTCCTAAATCAAAGTACGTATTCCCGTGTACCGAATTCGCCCTAGTACCTCAAGTCAAAGGACTAAATCGTACACTATTATAAGTCTTGAGAGACATCCCATTACCGATATGCTTAACGCACTTCCACGATGGGTCTCTCTGTTCGGGTCGTTCGATGCGTTCGATCCCCTATCGAACCACCTAGTCATATGCACTAGCATTCAATACCTTGTTCATGAAACGACAACAAATTCACTCCATGTGAATCATGCATAATCCTACAAGTCTTAACGATTCATTCGATACCCCGTCTCGATATGAATCTATGACTTGGAACATTTTTGAGATCACGACCTTTGAGACTATTTCATGATTAATCGCACCCAATACTGAAGTGAATAATCCCGTAGTCATGAGTGATCTCAGGGTTTCATCCAATCGCTTAGATACGTTCGCGAGAGATGAAGTTGGCCATTGTTTAATTCACGTACTATGAATAAACGGGCGTATTATCTTATGAATCATAAGATTGCTTCTAAAGGTAGTTCCCTTACAAGCTTATATTTGTTGGCTTGCTGGGCACTATCCTATCAATCTCCCACTTGCCCTAAAGCCAACCACATACATTTCTAAGGCCCATCTCTCTCAAGATGTCCGTCGAACCCTTTTGTGATTATGACTTAATTAGTGGATCTGCTATGTTGTCTCTTGACGTGCCCCCACGTCTTATTCTACCTATGATTTTCTAGATCATATGGTATACTTGTGTTTAGATCATGGGTGAGATCTCGATTCCTTTGCTAAAGCAATTGCCTTAAGTTATCATTGAAGATAACTATAGGCTTCGCAATGCTAGGTACTACTTCCAATTTATTGGAAGAAGTTTTCGTCCAAACACTTTCCTTCGCTGTATTCAATACTGCGAAATATTCTGTTTTACTGGTTAACCCGGCATCGATTGTCCTTTTGAACCTCCTTTCAAATCATCGTTGCCCCATAAAACCAGAATATTATATTCACATCAGACGGGAAACTCGAATCACTAAATCCTTTGAGTTCCAATTCTTCATTATTACCGTTGACCAGCAATATATCCTCGAAACTCCTAGAGTTTTTAAGGAATGCTCTTTTCGGTAATCCAGTACTCCTTACTGGTGTTTGACAAACAGTAGCTTATGATATTCATAGCTTCTGTTTAGTCTGGTCTTGTACATGACGTTGCATATACTATGCCACCTTTTAGTTTGAAGGTTTATAGAGATATTATCCTCTTTACTCGTCAAATGTAGGTGATGAGGGGTAATTCGGATTCCCTGTTCTTTAGCCTCAACGCGATTCGAATAGCTATGAACCCTGTCGCCAGGGACCGAAAGACGAACCAAAGCATGAAAACGATTGTTTCGAGCTCACATGGTCGAAGGACACTGTTGGGCCGAGCCCAGGCCCAAGTCCTTAAAGTTGGCTATAAATACTCCATGCATTTATTACACTAGGGGACTTCCAGGAGATACTCCAAGCTTAAGATCACAGCTCGGATTATTAGTATAGGTCTTATTGTACATGTTTCGCCCTCTAGCTTGTACGGCATCCAATAATGCTCGAATAGGACTCATCCTACTTGTATTTTGTATTAAAACTCATTGAATATTAATACTATTGATCTTTCTCCATTTATTCGCATTTATTTATGTTCGATTAGCACACCACCCCACATAATCCGATCACACGAAAACACGTAAGATCAATTGGCGCCCACCGTGGGGCCCTATTCGAGTATTTGATCGAAAAATGCCTACTACGAGGAGAGGTACATGTGGTAGCAGAGAGCCTCACTGACCAGAATTCAATAGATGCACAGGTTATTAATGGTCGGAATTTATTTTTCCGATCATGGTATCGATTAATTTCGAGAATGAAAATTATGGGGATTCTCAAATCAATTGGGAGTAATAAAAGGAAGTTATGCGAATTCTCGAAAATTACACAAAGTTCATTCAAGAGCAAAGTTTTATTATTGATGTCATTCAAACAAATTACAAATGCGAAGCTTCGAATACAGAGTTCGAGCTCCAGAAATAAAGTACGACTATTCCTACTCTATTACAAATTATCCGAATAATTCTGTGCTATTACGACTTGGTCTCCCATCCCTAAGATCGCCCCAGATGCAGAACTCAGCAGTGATTCTTTCCCGGCAATCGCTTGCCACGTGTCGCACATCCGTCTTCGTACGGGATAAAGGCCGGATCGGAGCTCCTTTCCAGGGCTTTAAACCGATCTTAGGTCTTCGTCGGTAAACAATGATGGTCGAAATCAACCATTATCTACCGATCGATCCGAACCGGAGCAGCAAAGGGTTATCCCAGCAGAGGCGCTTCAAGGGAGCTCGAAGGAACTATCTCGCAAGAAAGCCCTCGAGGAAGCTGGTGCCTCAGACTTAAAGAACTCCGCTCGGAGTAACCAGCTGCCCGATCAAGTACTACGCCTAGAATCCGGAGCTCTAACCCGCACCAGAGATGATATGTCTGGCAAAACAGGTTGCCTGCCGGTATTCTAGGCGCAATTTCTTTTGCCTGTCGATATTCTAAGCGGAAAGCTTATACCAAGGGAAGCAAGGTTGAAAAACAAAGTTCGAACTCTAATCTCAAACTCTTTTATTTGGGACAAAATGCGAATCAAATCTAAAAATCGACCCATGGTGGTCGGATGGGGCATAAGGAGAAAAGCAAGAAGTGTTGAATACGCGAAGGAACCTATTTATAGGGGTAGGGAATTTAAAATCAACGGCCCAGATAGTATCTTATGAGCGATCTGGATGTCCGCATTAAATGGAAGGACCGTTACATTTCCCGAGAAATAGGGCCCTGTTTGGTAACGAAGGACACGCTATTCAACAATGGGTGTAGAAGAATTACGACATTCTATAGAATTTGACGACGTATTAATATCATTATTATGAAGGGACGGCATGTCGGATTCATGTTCGATTATTTCGGATATTTTTACACAAGTAATTATTGCTATGCTTTTACGTTGCCAACTGAGAAGGAATATAATCGATTCAGTCGAACAGAATTCTCGACCTGGAAGTTATGCAATTATGAAAATTCAACAGTGATAAAGATTTATGGCATAATTTTTCCTTGTCAGTCTCAGATCTGCTAAGATATTTATATATTATCCACTCGAGCAAGTGGTGATAGATTACTTCTTGATCGATCGATGTTAGAAGAAAAAGATAAAATTCTACCTAGTTATATTAAGGTTATCAACAAAAGGGAGATGAAATATATTTATATTATCTCGAAAGATTACAAGAAATGGGAAAATACATCGAGTATAGCATAAGCCTATATATTACATCAATATGTTATTACAATCCTATGAAATTTTCGGTCTCCTGTCCTATCATTTCCTCCGAACAAGGAATATCCTTAGGACCCGCAGGCTTTTAACTTTATTTGCATTCTTCAGAAGACAGAGGATCGAATGCTATCGGCCCAACGTCTTCCTAAATGCATTGGAGCAGCAAGGCCATGAGCCTAGCTTATTGGCTTTCCAGATGGAAGTCGCGTTTGCCTGTCGATATTCTAAGCGTGGTTGCTGTAATTTTTTCCGCTCGGCGACTATTCCGCTTAAAGACCGTCCGAAGTCCGAACTCAAACAGTTGAATTAATCGAATAGTTCTCTTGACCGCCATGATCAGATGAAAAAAATTCTCGATGCAACGAATGAGATAATTTCAGCAATATGCCAGCCTTTTATAGCCAAAAACAGAAAAGAATCCAACGACGTATAATTCGCAAATTAAATGGACAGGATTTGTCGACCGTTGCAATTCCCGGTAAAACGGGAACCGATTGGAAAAGATCAAACTTATCAGAATTAGGAACCTACGAACAAAGAATTTTCTCGACAAGGGCATAAGGATTATTTTCTAGGGCTGTTCACTACTGCCTCTTTCTCCATAATTGCAGAAGACTATTTTCTCTTCAGTATTTATTGCAATCGAAAGTTATATATATATTCAATGGAAACTGATCCCGTCAAAATTCATATTCGTTCATCTCTTCCTGATATTATCGATCTTTGTTATTTGTTCCGTACTTATCTCAGTCTACTATTATATAAGGGTGAAAGCCTCTGCTATGCCCCTTAGATCGAAATTATTTATCGGGTGAAAGCCTCTGCTATGACCCAAGGGCTAAAATTGCTCTAAAAACGACTAAGGGTGAAAGCCTCTGCTATGCCCCTTAGATCGAAATTATTTATCGGGTGAAAGCCTCTGCTATGACCCAAGGGCTAAAATTGCTCTAAAAACGACTAAGGGTGAAAGCCTCTGCTATGCCCCTTAGATCGAAATTATTTATCGGGTGAAAGCCTCTTCTATGACCCAAGGGCTAAAATTGCTCTAAAAACGACTAAGGGTGAAAGCCTCTGCTATGCCCCTTAGATCGAAATTATTTATCGGGTGAAAGCCTCTGCTATGACCCAAGGGCTAAAATTGCTCTAAAAACGACTAAGGGTGAAAGCCTCTGCTATGCCCCTTAGATCGAAATTATTTATCGGGTGAAAGCCTCTGCTACGACCCAAGGGCTAAAATTGCTCTAAAAACGACTAAGGGTGAAAGCCTCTGCTATGCCCCTTAGATCGAAATTATTTATCGGGTGAAAGCCTCTGCTATGACCCAAGGGCTAAAAATGCTCTAAAAACGACTAAGGGTGAAAGCCTCTGCTATGCCCCTTAGATCGAAATTATTTATCGGGTGAAAGCCTCTGCTATGACCCAAGGGCTAAAATTGCTCTAAAAACGACTAAGGGTGAAAGCCTCTGCTATGCCCCTTAGATCGAAATTATTTATCGGGTGAAAGCCTCTGCTATGACCCAAGGGCTAAAAATGCTCTAAAAACGACTAAGGGAGAAAGCCTCTGCTATGCCCCTTAGATCGAAATTATTGAACGGGTGAAAGCCTCTGCTATGACCCTCGAGCTAAAAATGCTCTGATACGACTAAGGGTGAAAGCTGTTGCTACGCCCCTTAGATCGAAACTATTACCCTCGATCAACCAAGATCAACTGATACTCGATTCTATTATTATTCGATCGTCTAAGGCTAGTAGCCATCTTCACAAACACTTAAATCAAAGCTATTATTCGAGATTGAACAAGACCCTGTTCGATTATTACTTCACAATTATTTGTCCAGAGTACAGAATTTGGCCCTTCAAATTAGAATTTGTCGCTCGAAGAACATTTTGTATTGCTCTACCTGAATGTCTTAAATATATGGCGAGAGAATAAAAGCTTCTTACAAGCTATACTCAAAGTCGAAAGATATCGATTATCATCTATCAACTAAGTATTATTCAAAGTAGATAAAGAATGTCACTTGATCATATTTTGGAGGCATGAAAAATTGACGCTCGATAACAACATACAAAAACAATTCCACAAACAATAAGGAAGGGTGATAAAGAAATGAATATCTTATTCATGTCATTCCAAACAGTTACAAAAGAATTCGAAATTACAAGGATAAGAGAAGTCAAGCAAAGACTTTACATTTAATGTAACCCTATTACAAATAAATCCTACACTAGATTTTCTCCGTGGTTGAAGGAGTAAGACTGGGCCAGAACAACGCTTCTACCCTTCATTCATCACTCCCTTAGTACTTGCTCCACACCGGTCCAGATCGAAAAATAGCGAGGCAACCCCTAGAAAAATTATTCCACGCAGTCTCGAAGGTAACATTCTTCAAGAAATATCTTGAAGAAGTAGAGATCGAGAGCAGGAAAACTCCTCCAGCAGTCGACCCACTATCCGACTGGATGGAGATCAGGGTACCGGAATTCTAACCCGTCTCAGGAGGGATGAATCCAAAGAAGCAGGTCGCCTGCCGGTACCCCAGTCGCAATTATTTTCGCCTGTCGATACCCTAGTCGAATTGGGTTACCATCATGAGAAAGAGGAATTTAAAAATAGTTCGAAGGAGAACTTCGAACAACTTGATCAAAGAAAGGAAACGAGGCATGTTGGCTAGAAAGAATAAATCTTCAGTCATAGGACTGTTCAAAATTGTTACTGAAATGTAAAATCTGGGGGTCTCCACGGAACTATATATAGTGAGGAGAAAGAGCAATCAACGACTAAGATTTGATGGTGCTAACGGCTGAGATATGAGCAGTAAATGCGCTGACCGTTACGATTCCCGAAATTGCAGAAACCATTCCGAAAGAGAAATGAAGGAAATGTCAAGATTATTCTACTCGAATTCATTCCTATCCGAATTCATCGAAGTCCCAGTACCTATCATCCAAGAGAAATCATAAAGAGATCTAAATACAGCTTGTAAAGAAAGCGTCATCACATAATGGCCCGAGAATAAGTGAAGCCGTCGAAATATTGATAAAAAGTATTTTCCGAGCTTGGCATAGGAAGTAATTACAAGATAACAACCCCCGTCACATCTTCGTAACTGACCGACCCAATGAAATTTTCGGCGGACGATAATGTCCTTACTCAACAAGGAGACGCCTATCGAGCCAACAGGTCTCCGACTGTGGTCATACTTCTTCGGAAAGGAGAAGGGCAATACATCTCTTTACCAGGAAAAACGTGAACATTTTATAAAGGACGTCAATCTCCGAAGCACTGCCCGAAACATTTTCAAAAGGGAGCCTAGCAAATTGCATCATACCAGGTCGAAACTTTCAGGGTTGAAATAGTTTCGCCTGCAGATGCCCTAGTCGAAATTAAAGTATAAATCTGACTACATTATGCAAGTAGCTCCTAACATGAAATTCGAAATGATGAGGTATGCAACAAGATCTTCTATTCAGCATGATTGAAGGAATATATATTCAGAAAATATTATAAGAATGCAAAACGAAGAAAACGATCCAGGTCAAAAGATTTTCACGACTCAGAAGAACTTCACCAGGAAAAGAAAGTGATATTATTTTTGGGAATTAAGGGGAATTACTACGCCAAGATTGGAAATTCAGGAAAAGCAAACTAAAGAATGATCAAAGAAAGAACACACAAGGGAAGCATACGATTCGAGAAGAAAGTAGATTACTGCAAACCATAGAAAATATAATGTATGAAAATTATTCAGGATTACACAACAGGTAAAAATATTTTAGCTGTACTACAAATCTGAGAAAATAAAAGACAACGCCTAGAGGAGCTTATTGTCAGAAAGAATCTTCCGAAGCTCGGCACTACGAGCCTCATATCCAGCTTTATATCCACGATCGAAAGCTTCCTTTTCTCGACGAATGAATTCCTGCTTATCCTGCTCGTGAAGACTTTTCAGTTTTTCGAGCTCTTCACTCAGCTGCTTATGGACCTCCTCTCCACTTTCTCTAGCAGACTTCTCCCTCTCTAGAGCGAGTTTCTCCGCGAAGACACGGTCGAACTCGGTTTTCTTCTCCTCCAGCTCCTGGGAAATAGCAGCACGATAATTGATCTCCCGCTCAGCAAATGTCTTAAGCTCAATAAAATCTTGCCCGGCCTGCCAAAAAAGTTAGACTTTCTTTCAAATGATCTTCAAAAAAAAAAAAAAAAAAAAAAAAAAAAACAGTTATACCTGAAACAGGAAATTCTGCCCGGACTCGAACAACTCCTCTATATTCCTCTCCTTAGACGCATTTCTCCCTTTGGGCATGTCAGTCTCCGAAGAAGTAAAGGTAGCTTGCAACAAGTTACCCATGGGGTCAACCTTAGAAGGAGATCCATCTTTCAACTCCTCATGCAGGGAAGAAGCAGTTTTTTGAGGAGAGGAATCGGCAAAAGATCGGGGAGGATTATCAATTCCTAAAGCTTCAGCGGAAGCCCCCACACCAGTCTCTGACTTGGACTTTTTGTTGGGATTCCCTGAGGGAGGAATGATCGAAGCATCGGAGGATGACTTGCCGCCAATAGCAAGATTTTGCAAAGCCTCAATGGGCGTCCCATCAGAATAAGGCCTCTTATTCGAAGAGGGAACAGGAATCTTTCCCCGGACACTATCCTCGCTCTTAGAATCAATCACCTTCGGGGAGGAACCTCCAAGCTCAGCCTCGAGGTCTTCGTCCAGAATGGACTTGCTGGAACTACCCTTGTTCTGCTTCGATGAAGTACTTTTCTCTTTCGTTTTTTCCCCACCTTTAGGTGCTTTTGGGGAAGAGGCGGAGGTCTTAGAAGAAGATTTGGAGGGTTTGACCTCCTTATCAGCCTTTTGCTCTTTATTCGACTTCTTATTTTTCGAACCACCAAATAGCGACCTGGGGTCGATAGTTTTGCCTAGCACGTTTTCCATGATGAGTGAATTTGGATCAATTGCTCGGATCTCTACCCGCAGGAAGTTCGAAAAATGCAGAAAAATTTTGGGAAAGCTCCGATCTCTATAAGCAAAGATGTCGTGTGAATAATGATAAGAGATCTTAATATTTATAGACGCTATGCACTACGATTGAGATAACGAATCGACGCGACCATGGTAAGAAACCCCACTCGGATAAACGAAGTTCGAGCAGAAAATATGGAAAATCATCGATATTTATGAAGTTAGAATTCATGAGTTACATAAAATAAATCAAGAAATATAAAGTTAAGTCGTTTACAAAATTGGGTTGCATGAGAAAATACAATTGATTCCTAACTGGAAAACCTCGAATCGCCCCCTCCGGCTTACTCAGCTTGATTGAAAGATTGACCGTCTCCCTTATCCGGGGCATTGCCCGTATTGACATCTTTGTCTTCTTCTCCGAACGCATTAGAACAATCGTCGCAGGAGTACTCGAGCACATCAGGGTTAGGCATCGGAATACCATACTCCTCGACTAAGGATGCAAAGCGATGTTCTTGCCAATTAGTATTCGCCTTGGGAAGGGAAGAAGTTTTATAAGCCTTCCCTTCAGCGTTTTTAAAAGGGTCCATATACTTGAAATATTCTTCCATGTCATTCGGAATTTTCTCGGCCGCGACCAACTGTTGAACCCCTTTATAAAAAATCGTCTGAAGAATTTCTCCCGTTTTTCTTTGAACTAAAGGATCTAAGACTGGAGATTCCAAGAATCCTCGTATGGCCGGAATCTCGGCTTCTTCCCGACCTTGGGCATATGCACGCTCGGAATCCCGTTTCGCCAAATCGAGTTCTATCTTTATTTTCTTTAGCTCCTCCTCAAGGACACTTCTCTCTTTAACGGACGCCAGCAAGTCCTCTTCTAATGAGGAAGAATGTTTCGTATTAGCTTTTTCGAGCTCTTTCTTCACTTGGGACAGCTCCCGCTGGTTTTCTACTAACTGAGCTCGAAGAGTTTGGTTATCAACGAGAATCTGAGCACACGCGTCATGAGCATCCTGCGATTCCTGCTCCAATAAAGCTAAGCGATAGGTTTGGATAGCAAATAAATCTCCGATCTGCGAAGTAGTTCAAACATATCAGCAAAATGTCAAGGGCACAGAAGAAAGAAAAGAAAATCAAAGATAAACGTTTACCTCGTGATACGTTCGGGAAAAGTCACTCAAAACCTCGAAGTCACTTTTAACGGTCTGAAGCAGGATGTCCCGCTTGAACCGACTAGCCAAGTAAATTCTGGTGGCTTTGTCGAACTCGTTCTCACCACCTGAATCCAGATCGGTTAAAATGCTACCATCTTCAGAATACCCAGCAGCCCTGCTACCCCGAAGGTGCTCATCCATGAAATCCGCTACATCAGGTTCTGACCTGCCTTCTCGACTTGGAACGGGGCCGGAACTCACACCAAAGGGTTTTACCCTCCTAGAGGGTCCAGGACCTTCAGCATTTCTCTTGCGATTCAAAAGTTTCTCGTACTCCTGGACACCCAGAACTCGATTCCAGGAGTATTGACTATAACCAACTGATGAAAGGGCAGGAGTATCAGGGCAAAATAAGGCTCGGAGTGGCCCAGCAGAGGCAGAGTTCAAGGAACTCAAAGTACCGACACCTCTTGGTTCGGGAATCGTGAGTGGAATAATAACAGGATTTTCGCCCAAGTTACTTGTACCAGTTCTATTTCCGGAAGTATGAGACAATGGATCAAAATAAAAGGGTTTATCTTCAATTAATTCGGCAGCAGACACTCGAAATTTCTCAACAACCCGGCCTACAAGGATAAAATGGATCGGGACGAGCTTAAATAACAAATTTATTAGATAAACATAAAACCAAACAGAAGGTGAGAAGCATACCCAGAGAAAGAGAAGTAGGGTTCGGACCACTGGAGGTTGCCTGTACATCGGACAGAGGAAGGGGCCCTTCGGAGGACTGACCGGGATATTTAATCGCCGGGGCAGGATAATCGCAGTAGCTCAACCCCGCCAGTCGCAAAACGCCTTCTTGAACCAAGTATCTGGTTTGATAAGGGTTAGACTCCAATCGCCCCAGGAGTTCATCAGAAAGACGATGGCTAAGTTTTTCTTTTATTTTGCGAGAACCGTATGTCCAACTATTTGCGCCGTCCCATCGATAAGGTCTCGTTTTCGAACTACCCTCCGAAATAGGAACGTCAGGGCCCTTCACGAAAAAGAATCTCCTCTTCCAACCTAAAGCTTTCTTTGTTGATATTTTCGTAAGAAATGGCCGTTTAGACCTCGGACGAACGGACACAAAGCCTACATTCGAACCTTTGCAAGGATCCATTCGGAATATCTGCCAAAAGTTGCTAAAAGAAGCTTCTTCTCCTTTCGCCTCCATAAGAGCGCAAAACGCTATTATATATGCAACGGAGTGCGGGAGAAGCTGAGCCGGGGAAAGCGAAAAGAAATTCAAAATATTTCTGATAAGAGGAGCGAACGGGATACGCAAGCCACAGAAAAATTGTCCCTCATAAAAGGCTTGACATCCAGCGGGAGACTCAGTGGCACGTTAGGCGTAAGAAGGAACGACAATCGAAAAACCTTTGGGAAGAAATTTCCCATAATCCGCCTCAAGGCGAGCCCGATCTTTTTTCGAAAAACAACTGGAAGTTTTACTAGCAGGAAGTTCTGACTTACCCGAGGTGACGGCTTGTGAGGCTTGCGTATGTTCAAAAATCCTAACAAAAGCACCTTCGCCAATACTACGTTTGTCGACCTCTTTCTCTTCGAGATCCTCGCTCGGATCGTCGTCTTCGTCGTCTCGATGAAATTCCCCATCTTCAAAGTCATCTACAAGCTTAAACAAGGGATCAGATTCTTGGCTCTCCTCAACCTTCTTCTTGCCTCTCACGCTTATAGAGCTCGACATAATGGACTAAGAAGTATTTATACAGGAGAAAAATACTATTTCAAGCTCAAACGCTTCGAGTTCAAGAAAGTTGTTATGTGAAAATATTTTTCAACGAAGTCAACATGTATATATACAGGGTTAAAAAGGTAAAATTGCAAAGAGGTCCCCGAGTAACCACGACGGTTGAACTTACCAAGGGTAAAAGCTTAGGGTCGTCCCTCTCAAAATTACCTTTTTGATCCTTCATTCCCTAGAATTGCGGAATATGTCCTTGCAATCTATCCTTAAGATTCTCAGAAGCCCTCCTGGTTATAAATCGGAAATTCTGGAAAGCATTCATCAAGGGATCGAACAACGCAACATGAAACCGAAAGGGGTATTACTATTTCAACATCCCCCGACGAGGATAATTTCAGAGCGCGCCAAAGTATGTTTCTTATATATGCACTCTTTTTCCCTAACTCGGTTTTTATCCCAATGGGTTTTTCCGAGTCAGGTTTTTAACGAGGCATATTCTGAAAACATACTGAGCGGCTCGTCTCACCATAACATGGAACGTACTTTATACTTCTTCGAGCGCTTACTTCGCTTCACACTCGAGAAGTGGGGGAGTATTGATGAGGGGTAATTCGGATTCCCTGTTCTTTAGCCTCAACGCGATTCGAATAGCTATAAACCCTGTCGCCAGGGACCGAAAGACGAACCAAAGCATGAAAACGATTGTTTCGAGCTCACATGGTCGAAGGACACTGTTGGGCCGAGCCCAGGCCCAAGTCCTTAAAGTTGGCTATAAATACTCCATGCATTTATTACACTAGGGGACTTCCAGGAGATACTCCAAGCTTAAGATCACAGCTCGGATTATTAGTATAGGTCTTATTGTACATGTTTCGCCCTCTAGCTTGTACGGCATCCAATAATGCTCGAATAGGACTCATCCTACTTGTATTTTGTATTAAAACTCATTGAATATTAATACTATTGATCTTTCTCCATTTATTCGCATTTATTTATGTTCGATTAGCACACCACCCCACATAATCCGATCACACGAAAACACGTAAGATCAGTAGGGCTCATTGACTTTGAGAGAGATTTTATATCTCTATGGAAACTGTCCTCTCTATGACTTTCCATACTGATTTTATTCAGTTTTTGTCCATGTACTAAGATTTGGGATTTCAAACATCTTCTCTAATCTATCACAATAGATACGTACTGCCAATACGTGAGATGTATCCCATAAATCTTTTAATGAAAAATTACGTGCATGTACATGCTTTCGTCTGCGTTTAACACTCTTACATCATCTATGTCAACTTTAGTGTTTATTTTACGAACAATGCAAAAACTCCCACTGATTCTTTTGTACATTAAGATTTACATGCAATTTTGATAAAGCCAACCGCCTTGACTGTCTCATCTAGTTGCATGTTCCAGCTTTGGGATACTGGTCCAGAATCATAGATCCACCTTTGGAATTACATCCAATGGTTTTTGCCTCGTGGTCATACGAAGCTTCTACGGTTCAGCGTTTCTAAATGGATTATTGGATATCCACTCAGACCACACGGCGTTTTAAGCTATGTGCCCAAATCTATGTTATACATAGATATTTCGAAAGTTCTTGGATCACTATCCAATCGATCATCTTCGTGAACGTACTAGTTCCTTTTGAATTCGATCGAATTCGAAATTTGTTGTAAAAATTTTGGTTCAGAAGGTTTGAAAATATACTCCCACTATTTGTAGGGATGTGTCCAAGTCTAGGACTTCATCAAGTTCCATGGTAATATCCCATTTCTATTAGTGAGGGAACCACCCTCTAAGAATTGGGTATCCTTTAGCAACGGACTCCTTTCGTTCTTTAGGATCATGGAACAGGTATCCAATGGATTTCGTTGGATACCCTACAAATTTTATCAATTGAATCCACTATCCAATTTTATCATTCATGGATGATAAACCATACTTGGGTTAGTACGGTTTTTCGTAGGAATTGACTTAAAAAGGTTACTAGTCTAAGTATCCTTCTAGAGTCATGGGGTTGAACCCCAGAATTGATTGAGGAGTTTTTAGCAATACTAATTTAAGGAATGAATCTAGTCTTTCATAGTTCGATTCCTTTTATTAGGTTTTAACTTGCTATTCAAGAATTCTATTCTCGATTTAGATAATTTGAGTAATTTAGGGCTTATGTATTAATCACTTCGATTACATCGAATGATCATACTTTAATGCTCTTAATTGCTTCGATTTTGGAATTCCTTTGAATCCTTTCAACATTTCCATACATGCACTTTACTTAGTGCCTTTATGAAACACTTTGAACCCTTCAACCTTTCCAAAGTACTTGTATCCTAAATGCTATCAGGATACTTTATGAAGCAATTAATTACTCGCACTAATGCTTAGTGATCCACATGTGTATTAATGGTTTTCCATCTATTAAACACTTGTTATTTCAAAATACCTTTAATCGATCAATTTCCTATTTAGATAGGATTCACATGTTTTGAATTCATCAATCTTCTATTTTTCAAGAGCCATGATTGAAAACAATTCATCGATTCCCTCTTTCAGGAATTATGATCGAATGTGGATTATTATCTAATTTGTTTTTCTTTTCTTGATTTAGCATAATTGTTTAAGTTTTATCAATGCTTATTCCTTTGCTTTATTTACAACGGTAAAGCAATTATGTACGAATTGAAAGCTTTAATTAAAATAACTCCATTCATAATGGTAAAGCTAAGAAGTTTCATATAAAGTTCGAAATAAATAGACAAAACTCTAACTAATGCCTAAATCCAGAATTTAAAGAAAAACATATGCTAATAAGAAAAATCCAGATGCTCCTTGACCCATTCCCTGAAGTATGTTTCCCTCATGTGCAGTCGAAACCCGAACTTGGTTACATGCAGCACGTTCCAGTCTTCCTCTGTAAACACTTTTACAGAAACAAGAAATTTTAAGATGTTATACATCAAAAGAAAATCTTAAGATGTTTTACATCAAAAAGGAAATAACTTAGGTTATACCTTGGTCAAGTATGTTTCGGAATTCCTCATCAGTCATGTTCCTCAGTTCCTCATCTTTCTTACATAAGGGACAATTCTTTCCTTCGATCAATCCTTGTCCTCTTTCGAGGGCTTTCTCATATTTGTCTAACAACTTATGCAAATCATTGGTCTCAATTCCTTTACTTGGAACTTCACAATGATCGATAAAATGAGAGAATGATTCAGGCAGGCCATTTGTGATGATTACCATTTTATCATCTAGAGTCAATTTAGCTCCAAGCTCATTGATTCGATTCAGTCTTTTGATTAGGTACAAACAATATTCACTAATATTTTGAACCCGGTCATGCCTTTCTCGTGGAGTGAGGATTCCCAGATTTGCAATATTGTTTGTTCGCAATTGACAGTGAATACTGGCATGGCTAAATATATAAATGATAGACAACAATAAGCAGACAGATTTAAGATAATACTTATAATTAACGAAGATTGGTCTTTCTATCGAAAAAGTTCTCCCACTATTTTATCGAAACAATAACCCCTTGCATTGTTCGGGAAATTCTATTTCCTAGTAGGTCTTGACGTCCCAGCAGACATTAATTGCACCCACGACTCGCGGTCATACAATTAACTCCCTAGGTAGGTATACTTTTACCAATTGTGTTACTCCACAACCTTCAAGCTATTTTGCCTCGATTTTCGCATTTATCTAGCACTGCTACATCATAAATGTTACTACTCGTTTAAGTCTAACCCAGTCAATCTTGATGAGCAACGGGCCCGGTCGTGAAATCCCCGTAACTGGTTATCGGTCGATTTTCACGTCCCAACCAGTCCCCACCCTTGTCGAGTTTAGTTAAAAATAAGAATCAAGGAATTTCGTGTATTGTCCCTTTCTTCGACTCGGGTGCCAGACTCTGGATCACCTCTGTCGATAAGTAGACAACATACACTAGTCCCTATTGATGGAAGGCTTGGATCTATAAAACCTCATTTTATAGTTTACCCAATATGACTTAATATTTTAATTCGAGAGGGGATTTTCGGTTTTAGGAAGTTTGAGGTAACTCTCCTCGAGATCTCACCGCATTAATTATACTTTATGATTTATTTAGTGATCTAAATTCTAGCGCGCAAGCCAAAAATAAATCAACAAATAAAAATAAAACATTCACACCTAGCATGCATGCTACCACAGTATGTTTTCGATCGGGAGCCTCCTATGCGGACCACCATCGAGCCAAAGTCGATGGTCCTATTGGTCAATCTATTAGGTTTCACATAGACCTACTCTATTACACATTTTACCATGCATACATGGCCTTTAGTTTTCTTGGTCTCCCACCTTGCTTGTAACGGGCCTCCATCCTAAACTAATAAAACAGTAAAGCCCTATCTATTACACTGGCTCAAAGTGGCCCAAAACTTAAGGCTCGCAGGCCCGATAAAACCAATAAGATTTAAAATAACCAATCACATCTAACCTAAAGGTCAAGGCTCGGCGCAATCGAAAACCACGTAAACAATTTCACGTAGAGCAAGAAACAAGCAAAATTATAATTTTCTTATTTCTTATATTATTTTAAAACTACCTTTTAAAATAACTTTAGATTCTAGTTTTAAAAACCCCTTTCTAAAACAATCTCTAAACTATCATTTTAAAACCCCCTTTTAAAATGACCCTTTGATTTTAATTTAAAACCCCTTTTAAAATTAAATCACAATTTTTATTTTAAAACCTCCTTTTAAAATATCTCATGGTTCTTACTTTAGTCCACTACTAATTATGAAAAATTAATCCTTCGGATAATAAAACACCTTTTAAACATAATTCAGGTTCTGGAATTTTCAAATTTTGAAAATTACAGTTTGGTCCCTCAATTTTTGAAAATTACGTTTTGACCCCAAAACTTTCGGAATTAACATATTAGCCCCAAAAATTCCAGAACATGCAAATTGGCCCAGAAAACAGAAATTAATATTTTATTTCCAGAAACTTTTAATAATCGCAAAACAGCCCCTGAAGTTTTCGTAAATTGCAAATAGCCCCACAACTTACGAAAATTGCAAAACAGACCCCTATCGCTAGAAAAATAGATTTTCAATTTCAGCCCAAAATTTCCAGAAAAATAAAATTTCAGATTCTGTCCAGATTTTATAAAAATCGTAAATTGCAGTTTTAGTCCTGTAAAATTCGTAAATTGCAGATCCGGCCCAAATAAGAATTTTGCTATTTACCCGAACACATAATTAATCATAATCAGCAAGATCCATGCACAGAACACGACAAATAAACATATTCACGAAAATTTGAAGTGTTCAAGCCTTTTTCATATGTGCATAATAAGTTAGGCTCTGATACCACTGTTGGGATTTTATGGGTATAATTGTCAACTACAACAGTGCGGAATTTAAATTTTTTGTTTATACACCAAATCCCAGGGTTTCTTATTAGCACATATGAATAAAGGTTGAATTTATTTCAGCAAGCATATACTAAAATAAATAAATGGTAAAAGCTATTTTACCTCACCACAGGCAAGGTGGTGGTTTTTCTCCGGTCTTCAGTTGTTCACTAGAGCACCCCAAGTGTTGTGCCTCTAGAGAAAGTCCACACCAGATGGATTTGAGTGACTTCGCGAAATCCCCAGGCTCAGAACTAGGATTAAGGAATTGTCTCGTCAGGAATTGGATTCAGATCAAGAGAAGAAAAAGTTGGAGAAAATTTTCACAGACTGGGGCGATTTCAGAGAGGTCCGAACTGGGAGAGAAATCGGTTTTTCTTTTCAATTAGTTGGCTGAAAATTTTCAGCCTCTTCTCCCTATTTAATGGGGTTGTTAGTTTGTTGAGATTTTCTTGCTATCTTGAAGAGATTATGATATATCTCTTATATTTAGAAGAGTCCTTCTAGATATAAGATATATCTCTTTCCATATCTTTCCTTATCTTCTAAGGAAACAAGATATGCTATATCTCTTCACAAGATATGCCATATCTCTTCACAAGAAAAAATCTTTCCTAACTAACCTCATTAAAATCGGCCATGATTGTTTTCAATATTAGACTAATGAATTTCCTTTAGCATGTAGTGACCATGTTAAATAAGATCAAATAACCATCGGCCCATATGCTATCATTAATCCAAAATTAATTCAATCAACTTTCTCTTTCAATTGTGTGTAATCGACCATGAATAGGAAACCAATCCTTATCATAATTTGGCCCATGTAGTTCAATTAATTAATCAACTATTAATTAACTTCCCTTCATCACAATTTTCGGCCCATGTACTTAATTAATTAATCCACTATTAATTAATTAATCTTTTCAATTAACACTTTAATTGAGGGTTTAATCAATCAGAAATTCCAATTGATTAATTAATTAGTTACTTCTAATTAATGCTTCTCCACTTCGAATTAACACTTTAATTCTTGATTAATTAATTAGTTACTTCTAATTAATTATTCTTCTTCTTGAATTAATACTTTAATTCATTTATTGATTTAATTCCTCAAATCAATTGATTCCTTTCAGACTGTCACTGTCCAACTGTATTGTGTGTGACCCTCTAGGTTCACCATCAATTGGCAGCAGGCCCACGACTTTCGTGATTTAATTAGTGAGCAATTAATTTTTCCGATCAATTAACCACTTTAATTGACCACTCCAGAATTAATTTCCTTATTAATTCAGGAGTACCCACACCTCATGGTCGATGTCTAGCCACAAGCCCATGAGGCCCAACTTCAGGTGAATTGATATTCGTGAACCTCCAACTCTTATAAATGCCATGTACATACGGTCCTTCTAGCGACTAATTTCCCGATTGAGACCTAGGGTGTGTGAATTGGTCGGCACCTCTAATTATCTCAATTCTGTACTTTCTAATTCAGGATAATAATTCCAGTGTGACTGCTAAATTTGGAAACCCTTTCCAAATCCGTCACTGACTGCGGCCGCAGATTCCTCGGATATCATTATCTAAGAACGTACAGGAAATTCTCTCATCTTATCAGGATGAGTCGATAGATCCTATAATAGTACTAACCATCCGCGCACACGTTCATACGCACCCAAAGTAGTCGCACAATGACCAAGCTATGTGATCGGCTCCTAAATCAAAGTACGTATTCCCGTGTACCGAATTCGCCCTAGTACCTCAAGTCAAAGGACTAAATCGTACACTATTATAAGTCTTGAGAGACATCCCATTACCGATATGCTTAACGCACTTCCACGATGGGTCTCTCTGTTCGGGTCGTTCGATGCGTTCGATCCCCTATCAAACCACCTAGTCATATGCACTAGCATTCAATACCTTGTTCATGAAACGACAACAAATTCACTCCATGTGAATCATGCATAATCCTACAAGTCTTAACGATTCATTCGATACCCCGTCTCGATATGAATCTATGACTTGGAACATTTTTGAGATCACGACCTTTGAGACTGTTTCATGATTAATCGCACCCAATACTGAAGTGAATAATCCCGTAGTCATGACTGATCTCAGGGTTTCATCCAATCGCTTAGATACGTTCGCGAGAGATGAAGTTGGCCATTGTTTAATTCACGTACTATGAATAAACGGGCGTATTATCTTATGAATCATAAGATTGCTTCTAAAGGTAGTTCCCTTACAAGCTTATATTTGTTGGCTTGCTGGGCACTATCCTATCATGAAATGTCTCCGAACAGGATACTACTGGCCAAATTTAAACAAGGATGCAATCAAATATGTAAAAATGTGCCATCACTGCCAAGTTTACGCAAATGGAAGTCACCAACCCGCAGAAAAGATGCACCCAATACCAGTTTGTTGGCCCTTCGATCAATGAGGAATATATATTGTGCGTCCTTTCCCGGTAGCCAGGTCGAAGAAAACTTACGTATTGGTCGTTGTTGAGTATTTCAGCAAATGGATAGAATGGATCGCTCTGGCTCGGATAACACAGTTTCAAGTAATTAATTTCTTGTGGAAATTCATAGTTTGTCGATTTCGCATCCCACGAATCCTGATCTTTGACAATGGAACTCAATTCGCGGGAAAACAAGTATTGGAGTGGTGCTCTAAGTTTGGAATTCAACAAAATTTCATTTCAGTAGGACACCCAAGGGCAAATGGACAACATGAAGTGGCCAACCGTGAAATAGTCAAATCTTTAGAAAAAAGATTAGGTGCAGCCAAGGGGAGATGGTTAGATGAACTCCCTGGAGTACTTTGGGCCAACTGGACGACTATCAAAGCCTCAACTGGCGAGACCCCGTTCAGTCTAGTTTACGGCTCGGAGCTGTTATTCCCGTCGAAACATTGGTCCCTATCCCGAGGATTGATATGTACGACACCGAGGAAAATGAAAAGACTAGAAAAGATGATGTCGACCTGACTGAACCCTTAAGAGAAAAAGAAGGGGACTTAGTACTAAAAAAGGTAGAAGTATCCAAGCACGTTGGGAAACTGCAGCAAAATTGGGATGGACCTTACATCGTTTTAGGTGTAGGAAAGAAAGGTTCATACAAAATTGCGCAAATGGATGGAACACCCTTAGCCAGAATCTTCAAAGAAGGGGACTTAGTACTAAAAAAGGTGCGTATACGAATCTTCAAAGAAGGGGACTTAGTACTAAAAAAGGTAGAAGTATCCAAGCACGTTGGGAAACTGCAGCAAAATTGGGATGGACCTTACATCGTTTTAGGTGTAGGAAAGAAAGGTTCATACAAAATTGCGCAAATGGATGGAACACCCTTAGCCAGAACTTGGAACGCTGTCAACCTAAGAAGATACTATGGACGTTAAAACTCCAGCAAATTATCTTTCCTAATTTCTTTTTATTATTTGTATAATGGTCAGCATTTACTTTGTCTATTCAAGCAATCAGTACGGTTTTATGATATAAAAGCTCTTGCTTAAGTTCATTCAAAAAAGTTCATTTCATGGCTATACGTTATTAGCCGTTTGCTAGAAGACGTGAAGGGTTAAAACCAATAATTGGTATACAACCTAAAATTAGACTGGGTAAAACCGAATTGGCTCGGTAAACGCTCGTCGATCTCCAAAAAGAAGACTTAAAGGGTTAAAGCCAATAATTGGTATACAACCTAAAATTAGATTGAGTAACCCAAAAACTTGTTACGCTCCAAATACGAGTACGTAATCGCACAAATATACGGTCGTCTACAAGTAATAAAGTGATAAGGAGTGTCGAACCCACGAGGAATTGAACGAGTAATTACCAAAACCTATTTAATTATCTTACTTGAACTTATGTGGAAAATAGTAGTGAGATTGTAGTTTGTTTAATCAACCAAAAGCGGAATGAGTAAAAATTGCAATACTTTGATTCGATTAATAAAGGTTCCTAGATTTCTATGTCACTTAGAGTGATCTAATCTTGAATGATTCACAAGTTGATAACTATACTTATGTTTGATGTTCAAGGTTTCGTAAATTATTCATACGTATCTTCCGATAGCGTACAAACCTACCAAAGTAGACTAATCCAATTTATGTCTAAAAGGATTAAGCCTAAGTGATGCATTAATTCTCAAACCTTATTAGAACATGAAATGACCTAGGTATATTTCTATCCTAAAATCAAATCACAACCTAGTTTTATAATCTAATCTTTAATCAACTATTTCTAGCAATTAAAGATCAATCCATTTCATCCTATGGTTGGCCTAACCACAAGTTGACAAAAGCTCAAACTAGATTATCAAACATTTGTAAGCATAGAATCAATCATTAATTCATCATTCAATCATAGATCAATCATAAGCTTCATAAAAACCTAGGAATAAAATACTTAGCTACTCATATTAATCAACATAATTTCCATTACTTTAAAGGAATTCATAAGTACAAAGTAAACAAGATAAGGGTTAAGAAATAAGCTTAGATGATGAAATCCAAGACAACTCTTCTCTCAAGCCTTTGTATTCTTCAAGCCAAAAGTGAAAGCAAAATGAAGTCTTCAAAGGGCGGCCAGAAGGTTTTTGAGATGTCAAAGTTGTATATATGAATTTCACTTCCCTACCCTTTAACCTAGCAAAAGTAAATCTTCCCAAAGTCTAAATTACCCCAAAAACTATGGTAACAAAGACTAAAAAGTCCCCAAATGAGGTTTTAATTACAAAGGAAAACAAGGGGAATTGTCCAAAAACACCTCTGCTTCCCGTAGATATTCCCGTAGATAAACATCAGCTGAGAGCAGGGGCGAGAACAGGGGTACACCTTGGTGTATATATCATACACCGCGGTGTGAAAGGCCTTACACCGCGGTGTAAGGTTCACACACCGCGGTGTAAGTCTGGCAGTAAGCTTCCAGCTCTGCCGCACTTCCTTCCGAGCAGCATATCTTTTGATTCCAAACTTCGAATGCAGATCCGTAAAGTCCGTAGCGTAGCTAACTCACTCATCTATGACATATCCAAAATTCAGCTCATTTGGATCATCCTTGATATAGTAGTGCATACTTTAGTGAACAACTATCTGCAATCTTGTACAATTTGCTTCGGATTCTATTCTCTTTGAAGCTCAAGCTTGACTCGCGGGGTGGGTAGAGTGACTCGCAACATTGATACGCAACTCCGAATCTCTCTAAGAAGTTAATTCCTACAAACCACAGAGAAAGCGATCAAAACGAGAACAAAAATACGAAAAACAAACAAAGGCCAAACAAAGGGGCCAAAGAAGGAAAAGCCACGCAAACACGGAAAAGCAAGCAAAACTCGGATTAAAACAAGACGTTTTGGGCTTAAGAAGGCATGCAATAACGACTTTTTCGCGGCGTTATCAACACCCCAAAACTTAAACGCTTGCTCGTCTCCGAGCAAAGGAAACAAAAGTCAAGTACAAAACATGCATGCTTAAGATCAAAACGCACAAAACTTGACAATTTCAAATTATTCTTTGAACAAGCTCTACGTGTGTGTGTGATGGCTTTAGCTAGATTCTACCTTAGGTGAATACGTCCCAACAGATCAAAATCATTGGTTCTAATTGCGTGGACTCCTAAGGTTTTGACAAAGAGTCTCTCCTAGCCGTAGATTTCCAACTTGATGTTCATATCACATTATGAAGCTAAGTTGTAGGCATTTTAAGAGTGTTGTCCCTCTTCTTGAACTAGTTAACAATTTTAGTCCCTAGCTCTTTGTTGGTATATAGCTCGATTTGTCAGACAACAAAGTGCGGAATTTAAAATTTTTCGAGGTATCCAATGGTCCCATAAAAGATGTCTCCACATTATGTATACAAAAGCAAGAACAAAAACGCACACAATGAATTAACAAAGGGGGTTTTTGCGATATACCTCACCACAGGCAAGGTGGTGGAAACCTCCGGTCTTCGATCCTGATTCTGATCCGGTTCACAGGAGTGATCCAAGTGTCTCACCTCCAGGGATAGTCCACACCAATTGGATTCTGGCAACACCTCAAGATCTTAGGCTCAGAACTCGATGCAGGAGATTTGTTAATAAAGGATTGTATGAGATCTCTTGACAAATCAAGATCTAATACAATGGAGGAGGAGATCTCGGCGGCGGCGGCACCAGGAAGCTCACGGCAGCTCAGTGGCGGCGGCTACTAGTGGCGGCGGCGGCTAGGGTTTGCAGGACAAGGGGGCGGCGCTTTTGCAGAGAAGGAGGCTAGGTTTTTTCTCTTAGGGTGTTAGCTTTTTAGCTCAAGTAGTTCCCCTTTTATAGACTCCTTCTGACCTAGGGTTTGCAAGACTCCTTATGGGCTTTAATTAATAGAAGCCCATGTCTTGCAATCCTTCATTTAATTAAACTACTTTAATTAAATGCCCAGTCCATTTAAATCAACATTTCTTTTCGCATAATTAATTAGCAACTCAATTAAGTATTTAATTAATTAAGTCAGCCAATTAATTAATTCTCCCACTTGAATTAAATACTCTTAATTCATTTAATTGATTTAATTACCTTTAAATCAATTAGTTCCTTTCATTTCCTTTTATAACAGTCACCGTCCAATTGTATTGTGTGTGACCCTCTGGGTTCACCATCAACTGGCAGCAGGCCCACGAATCCTTCGTGATTTAATTTATGAACAATAAATTGTTCCGGTTAATTAAACAACCTTTAATTAACCACTCCTAGAATTAAATCCTTTATTAATTCAGGAGTACCCACACTTCATGGTCGATGTCTAGCCACAAGCCCATGAAGCCCAATATCAGGTGAATTGATATTTGTGAACCTCGTCTCATATAATTGCCATGTACATACGGTCCTTCTATCGACTAATATTCCCGATCAAGACTTAGGGTGTGTGAATTAATCGGCACCTCTAAATTTGTCTCGATAGCTATACTTTCTAATTCAGGATAATATACCTTTGTGACCTTTCTAAATTTGGAAATCCCTTTCCAAATTAGTCACCGACTGCGGCCGCAGATTCCTTGGATATATTATCTAAGAATCGTATAGGAAATTCTCTCACTCATTACAGTGAGTCAATAGATTCCATATCGGTACTAACCACTCGCGTACATGTCCATACGCACCCAACCTAGGCATGTTATGACCAAGCTACGTGGCCTATACCTAGATCTAAGTACGCACTTCCATGCACCGAATTCGCCCTAGCACCTCAAGTCAAAGGACTAAATCGTACACTATTATATTCCTTTGAGAAACATCCCATCACCGATGTGCGTCATGCGCTTCCACAATGGGTTTCTCTGTTCGGGTCGTTCGATGCGTTCAATCCTCCATTGAACCACCTACTCGTATGCACTGGACTCAAATTCCTTGCTCATGAAACACTACAAATTCACTCCATGTGAATCATGCATACTTGTACAAGTCTTGGCGATTCCTACGATACCCCGTCTCGTTCGGAATCTATGACTTGGAACACTTTTAAGATTACGACCTTTGAGACTGTTTCATGATTGCACTTAATACTGAAGTGAATCGTCCCATAGTCAAATGTAATCTAAGGGTTTCAACCAATCGCTTAAATGTATTCGCGAAAGATGAAGTTGGCCATTGTTTATCCTTATACATATATAAATAAACATGCGTATTATTATAAAATCAAAGATCGTTTCATACAGGATAGATCTATTACAAGCAAACAGAACTGGCTTGCAGGGCACTATCCTATCAATCTCCCACTTGCCCTAAAGCCATTCACCTACGGTTCTAAGTCCCATCTTTTCTAGATGACTATCGAACGCCTTTTGTGAAAGTGGCTTAGTTAGTGGGTCAGCTACGTTGTCTTCCGATTTGACATACTCCATGTGCATGTCACCTCTACCCATGATCTCCCTGATCACGTGGTATTTCCTCTGTACGTGTTTGGATTGATGGTGTGATCTCGGCTCCTTCGCTTGAGCTATCGCCCCGTTGTTGTCACAGAAGACGACTACAGGTTCAGCAATGCTAGGAACAACATCCAATTCTTGGATGAAGTTTTTTCATCCATACACTTTCTTTCGCTGCATCTGATGCTGCGATATATTCTGCTTCTGTGGTTGAATCAGCAGTGGTAGACTGTTTACAGCTCTTCCAACTGACTGCTCCACCATTGATGCGGAATATGTATCCAGAGTTGGATTTGAAGTCATCCACGTCAGACTGGAAACTTGCATCAGTGAATCCTTCAAGTTTCAGTTCTCCACTACCACCGTAGACCAAAAACATATCCTTAGTCCTTCGCAGGTACTTTAGGATTGCTTTTACGGCAGTCCAGTGCTCTTCGCCTGGATTTGACTGATAGCGGCTCGTTACACTTAGAGCGTGTGCTACGTCTGGTCGAGTACATAACATCGCATACATTATACTCCCTATAGCAGAGGCATAAGGTATGAGAGACATTCTCGTCTTTTCTTCGTCAGTTGTAGGGCACATAGACTTAGAAAGAGAGATACCATGTCTCATTGGAAGCAATCCTCTCTTGGATTCTTCCATCTTGAATCTTTTCAAGATTGTGTTAATGTACTGAGATTGGGAGAGTCCTATCATCTTCTTCGATCTATCCCTATAGATACGGATTCCCAATACGTAAGATGCGTCTCCCATATCTTTCATAGAGAACTGCGCGGATAACCACGCTTTAGTCTGCGCTAACATCTTGATATCGTCTCCGATTAGCAAAATGTCATCGACGTACAAAACAATGAATTGTATCGAACTCCCACTATTCTTCTTGTACACACAAGGTTCATATACATTTTTGATGAAGCCAAATGCCTTGACTGTCTCATCAAATCGTATGTTCCAGGTTCGGGATGCCTGTTTGAGGCCATATATCGACCTTTGAAGTTTACACAATTTGTGCTCACTTCCTTTGGACGCAAAACCTTCAGGTTGTTGCATAAAGATCTCCTTGTCAATGTCTCCATTGAGGAAGGCGGTCTTTACGTCCATTTGCCATATCTCATAATCATGCCATGCGGCAATGGCAAGTAATATCCGAATGGATTTGGACATCGCTACGGGAGAGAAGGTTTCCTCATAGTCTATTCCAGGCCTTTGAGAATACCCCTTCGCCACTAAGCGTGCCTTGTGAGTTAAAACCTCTCCATTCATTCCAAGCTTACGCTTGAAGATCCATTTGCATCCTACAGGGATAGTTCCCTCAGGTGGATCAACCAAGGTCCAAACCTTGTTGGAATGCATGGAATCCATTTCGGATTGCATGGCTTCGAGCCACGCACCCGAGTCTATGTCTGACATCGCTTCTTGATAGGTCCTTGGATCATTATCGCCTCTTTCGTTTTCGTGAATGAAACCAAATCGCTCTGGCTCCTTACGAATTCGATCAGACCTTCGAAGAGTAGGTGTACTAGTAGGTTCAGTAAATTCTGGTTCAGCTCCCACTGTTTGTGAGGATGGGTCCGATTCCTGGACTTCATCAAGTTCTACGATTGTCCCATTTCGATTGGAGAGGAAATCCTCTTCCAAGAAGTGGGCGTTCCTAGATACGAACGTATTACGTTCTTTAGGATCGAAGAACAGGTATCCAATGGATTCCTTTGGATACCCCACAAATTTGCACAAACTAGATCTACTATCTAGCTTATCTCCCTTCTTGTTCTTTACATACGCAGGAGATCCCCATACTCGTAGATACGAATACACGGGTGCCTTACCATACCATACTTGGTGCGGTGTTGTTGGCACTGACTTCGAAGGTACTATGTTCAGTATCTTCGATGCAGTTAATAGGGCCAAGCCCCAAAATGAAAAGGGAAGGTCAGCAAAACTCATCATGGAACGAACCATGTCTAACAAAGTTCGGTTCCTCCGCTCGGACACTCCATTGAGTTGGGGCGTCCTAGGGGGAGTTCGCTGGGCGAGAATTCCATTCTCTTTTAGATAATCAAGGAATTCTTGGCTTAAGTACTCACCACCTCTATCAGAACGAAGTGCTTTAATACTATGTCCAAGTTGATTCTCAACTTCCATTCGAAACTCTTTGAATTTCTCAAAAGTTTCGGATTTGTGTTTCATGAGATACACATATCCATAACGACTAAAATCGTCGGTGAATGTTACGAAGTAAGAGAATCCTCCTCTCGCATTGACACTCAATGGTCCACAAACGTCAGTATGGATTAAATCCAATGTTTGTTTGGTTCGCTCAGGATTCCCTGTGAAGGGTGATTTGGTCATCTTTCCTTTGAGACAAGATTCGCAAGTTGGGAGTTCATCCAAGTTCTTTATTTCAAGAGCCTTAGAGGAAACCAACTTTTGGATCCTACTCTTGGAAATATGTCCAAGTCTAGCGTGCCAAAGTTGTGGAGTTTGATTATCATATTTTCTTTTTCTAGATTGAATGTGCATAACGTCGGATTTAACAGGTTCTAGGGAATAAAGACCATCCATCAAAGTACCACAAGCATACATTAAACCACCTTTAAATATGCATAAAGATCCATTTTGAATGGAAAAATTAAAACCATCAATGTCTAGCATTGATATAGAAATGATGTTCTTAATTATTGTTGGTACGTACAGACAATCCCTTAAAACCAAAGTAAAATTTCCTAAAACCAATTCGACGTCCCCAATAGCCTCAGCGGCGATCCTAGCACCGTTTCCAAAACGCAGGATTCTATCCCCGGGCTTCAGGTATCTTACTGCTCCCATCAACTGCAAATCATTGCAGATATGAGAACCTGCTGCGGTGTCTAACACCCACGATGCACAGTTAATAGAAATATTAACTTCAACCAAGAAAATACCTTTGGCTACCAATTTCATCTTTAGGTAGTCTGGGCAGTTCCTTTTCCAGTGCCCTGCTTTCTTGCAGTGGAAACATTCGTCTTCTGGGCTCTTGCGCTTCTTTTCAACCACCTTTTGATTGCCTTCGAAGAAACTACCTTCTTCTTCTTCTTACCTCTCTTGGGCTTTGCAGCCTTCGATTGGTGTGCAATCATTACCGGCTTCTCTTTCTTGAGAGTCGATTCTGCCGTTACCAACAAATTGGTCAGTTCGTGAAGAGCGAGGGTTCTATCCTCCATGTTGAAGTTCAACACGAACTGGTCAAAAGAACGGGGCAGCGAATGGAGAAGGAGGTCAGTGCTAAGATCAGCGTGCAAGTCTACTTCCAATCGCCCTAGTTTTTCAACCAGGTTGATGAAGCGTAGACAGTGATCCTTGACACTGCTTCCCTCAGCCATCTTGAGATAAAACAACTCCTTAGTGGTTGCGAACCTTTCGGTACGAGACCTCTCTCCAAACATCTGCTGGAGGTGGAGAAGTATCTCTCTAGCAAGCGGCATAGCAGCATGCTGTTTCTGCAGTTCATTCGACATCGAGGCTAGCATGAGACATCGAACCTGAAGATCATCATCAACCCTTTTAGCATGGGCGGTTCGTTGTTCCTCAGTAGCTCGTGCTGCGGGTGCAGCAGGCATGGGTGTATCGAGCACATAGCTACGTCGCTCGGAGTCGAGGACGATTCTGAGATTTCTCAGCCAGTCAACAAAGTTTGAGCCATTCAATTTGTTTGCGTCGAGGATAACAGATAATGGATTCTTAGACATTGTACTTAATATCTACAATTGGAAAGAAGACAACATTAAGCTAACTGATCTTATGCCTAATACTTATAATTATCGAATTTGGACTTATTTTCGAAAAAGTTCTCCCACTATTTTATCGAAACAATCACCCCTTTGATTGCTCGGGAATTCTAATTCCTAGTAGGTCTTGACGTCCCAGCAGCAATTAATTGCACCCACGACTCGTGGCCATACAACCAATTCTCCAGGTAGGTATACATTTTACCAATTGTGTTACTCCACAACCTTCAAGCTTATTTTGCCTCGGCTTTCGCACTTATCTAGCACTGCTACATCATAAGTGTTACTAATCGTTAAGTCTAACCCATCAATCGTGATGAGCAACGGGCCCGGTCGTGAGTTCTCCGTAACTAGTTATCGGTCGATCCTCACATCCCGACCAGTCCTCACCCTTGTCATGTTTAGTTAAAAACAGGAGTCAAGGAATTTCACGTATTGTCCCTTTCTTCGACTCGGGTGCCAGACTCTGGATCACCTCTATCGATAAGTAGACAACATACGTTAGTTCCTATTGATGGAAGGCTTGGATTTATATAAATACTTCATTTTATTTTAATCCAATATGACTTAATATTTAATTCGAGAGGGGGTTTCTGGTTTTGAAAGTTATGCCAACTCTCCTCGAGATCTCACCGATTCAGTTATGCTTTATCTTTTATTACGATCTAGATTCTAGCGCGTAGCCAAATATAAATCGACAAATAAATAAAAGACATACAAGCCTAGCATGCATACTAACACAATATGTTTTCGATCGGGTGCCTCCTATGTGGGCCATCATCGAGCCAATTGATGTTGGCCCAATTGGTCAATCTAAAGGGTTCTCAAACAGGCCCTATGCTATTACACATTGTACCATGCATACATGGCCTTCTTATCTTCTTGGGCTCCCACCTTGCTTGTAAATGGGCCTCCATCCTAAACTAGGAAAGCAGTAAAGCCCTAATCTATTACAAAGGCTCAAAGTGGCCCAAAAATAATAATAGGCTCGCAGGCCCAATAAAAACCAAGCAATAAATTAAACCAATCACATCTACCCTAAGGTCAAGGCTCGTCTCGATCGAAAACCACGTAAACAGTTCACGTAGAGCAAGAAACATGTAAACATCTTTTACTTTCTTCTAACTTAATTTTAAAACATCCTTTTAAAACTAACTTCTATGATTCTTGCTTTTTAGTCACTACTAATTATGACAAAATAAATATCCGGGTAAACAAAAATTAATTTTCTGCTCAATTTCAGAATCTGTTTTTCAACTTTTGAAAAATTGCATTTTCGGCCCCTCAACTTTCGAAAATTGCACTTTGACCCCAAAACTTTTTAAAAAGTTACAAAAACACCCCTGGGCAGTTTCGGGCAGCAGACCAGAAAATAAAATTTTGAATTTTTGAAAATTTTCGATTTTTCAAATTGACCCCTCAAGTTTAGGTAATTGCAAAACAGCCCCTAAGTTTTCAGAAATTGCAAAACGACCCCAAAAACTGTGCGACCAGAATTGCAAAAACAGTCCAGAATTTTCAGATTTTCAGATTTCAAAAATTTCGAATTTTCAGCCCCCAAAAACCCTGATTTGCGATTTCTACCCCAAAAGTCCTGAAGTTTTCAAAAACTATAAAAACGGCACAGATCTAGAAAAGCAGTTTTACCCATTGATAGATCTAGTCATAACAAGCAAGAATCAACTTACAGAACATAATTATCACGTGTTCTCATACATATAATTAAACATATACGGTGAACACAATTATGTTCAGGCTTTTGTATAATAATAATGGAGTTGGCTCTGATACCACTGTTGGTATATAGCTCGATTTGTCAGACAACAAAGTGCGGAATTTAAAATTTTTCGAGGTATCCAATGGTCCCATAAAAGATGTCTCCACATTATGTATACAAAAGCAAGAACAAAAACGCACACAATGAATTAACAAAGGGGGTTTTTGCGATATACCTCACCACAGGCAAGGTGGTGGAAACCTCCGGTCTTCGATCCTGATTCTGATCCGGTTCACTGGAGTGATCCAAGTGTCTCACCTCCAGGGATAGTCCACACCAATTGGATTCTGGCAACACCTCAAGATCTTAGGCTCAGAACTCGATGCAGGAGATTTGTTAATAAAGGATTGTATGAGATCTCTTGACAAATCAAGATCTAATACAATGGAGGAGGAGATCTCGGCGGCGGCGGCACCAGGAAGCTCACGGCAGCTCAGTGGCGGCGGCTACTAGTGGCGGCGGCGGCTAGGGTTTGCAGGACAAGGGGGCGGCGCTTTTGCAGAGAAGGAGGCTAGGTTTTTTCTCTTAGGGTGTTAGCTTTTTAGCTCAAGTAGTTCCCCTTTTATAGACTCCTTCTGACCTAGGGTTTGCAAGACTCCGTATGGGCTTTAATTAATAGAAGCCCATGTCTTGCAATCCTTCATTTAATTAAACTACTTTAATTAAATGCCCAGTCCATTTAAATCAACATTTCTTTTCGCATAATTAATTAGCAACTCAATTAAGTATTTAATTAATTAAGTCAGCCAATTAATTAATTCTCCCACTTGAATTAAATACTCTTAATTCATTTAATTGATTTAATTACCTTTAAATCAATTAGTTCCTTTCATTTCCTTTTATAACAGTCACCGTCCAATTGTATTGTGTGTGACCCTCTGGGTTCACCATCAACTGGCAGCAGGCCCACGAATCCTTCGTGATTTAATTTATGAACAATAAATTGTTCCGGTTAATTAAACAACCTTTAATTAACCACTCCTAGAATTAAATCCTTTATTAATTCAGGAGTACCCACACTTCATGGTCGATGTCTAGCCACAAGCCCATGAAGCCCAATATCAGGTGAATTGATATTTGTGAACCTCGTCTCATATAATTGCCATGTACATACGGTCCTTCTATCGACTAATATTCCCGATCAAGACTTAGGGTGTGTGAATTAATCGGCACCTCTAAATTTGTCTCGATAGCTATACTTTCTAATTCAGGATAATATACCTTTGTGACCTTTCTAAATTTGGAAATCCCTTTCCAAATTAGTCACCGACTGCGGCCGCAGATTCCTTGGATATATTATCTAAGAATCGTATAGGAAATTCTCTCACTCATTACAGTGAGTCAATAGATTCCATATCGGTACTAACCACTCGCGTACATGTCCATACGCACCCAACCTAGGCATGTTATGACCAAGCTACGTGGCCTATACCTAGATCTAAGTACGCACTTCCATGCACCGAATTCGCCCTAGCACCTCAAGTCAAAGGACTAAATCGTACACTATTATATTCCTTTGAGAAACATCCCATCACCGATGTGCGTCATGCGCTTCCACAATGGGTTTCTCTGTTCGGGTCGTTCGATGCGTTCAATCCTCCATTGAACCACCTACTCGTATGCACTGGACTCAAATTCCTTGCTCATGAAACACTACAAATTCACTCCATGTGAATCATGCATACTTGTACAAGTCTTGGCGATTCCTACGATACCCCGTCTCGTTCGGAATCTATGACTTGGAACACTTTTAAGATTACGACCTTTGAGACTGTTTCATGATTGCACTTAATACTGAAGTGAATCGTCCCATAGTCAAATGTAATCTAAGGGTTTCAACCAATCGCTTAAATGTATTCGCGAAAGATGAAGTTGGCCATTGTTTATCCTTATACATATATAAATAAACATGCGTATTATTATAAAATCAAAGATCGTTTCATACAGGATAGATCTATTACAAGCAAACAGAACTGGCTTGCAGGGCACTATCCTATCACTCTTTCTCACCATATTATGCTTTTTCTTTTGATTTACAATGATAACACAGCACTTTCTGCTTTACAATGATATTACAAACAAAACTCGCACTAATGGTGATTGTTGTTCGTGCTTCTAAACATTCGAATTTTTGGGCTACTAGCACCATTCCAACGAAAATAGAGTAATTACAAAAATGATTCATGAATTTCATCAATGAAGGCTTAGCCTTTCTTTTCTCTCATAGAAGTGCATACATTTTAGCAACTTCTCTACTCGTTTCTATTAAGAGCTAGGTGTTCAAAGGTTTTTCATTCTTGAAAAGGGTTCACTCCCCCTAACTTAGGCCATTTTGCTCATATCACACCTAGTTTTCAAACTAAAGTTTGGAGAGAATCTAAGTTAAACAAAAGGAGTCCTAGAACCTATTATCACTATAGTTCTTTATCCACCTCAAATACAACCTAGCTTTAGCCAATGTGCTCAAATTTTGTAGAACATGTTCAAGTAATAATAAGAATTTGAAAATTTTTTGGCAAGTCAACCTAGTAACATGTAAGCAAGTACTTGCGACCTCTCCCCCCAAACTTAAAACGCACAATGTCCCCATTGTGTGAATTTAGAAAAACGGATCGAGGTTGACACGACAAAACAACACACAAACACAACAACAACAAAACAAAAGAAAAAGAAAACTGTAATTGAAAGAGCACGGTTCTATCTAATCCAAGCAAGCATGGCTAATAAAAACCAATCAAGTACGGACATATATATAGCATTGTAAGCACAAAGTAAACCAAACGGAATGCAAAAATGTAAAGGTTACGCCCCTTGTCGATCATGGAGTCTGTGCATCCCGTGGTTAACATTCGTCTTACATTGTTCGCAATTCATGGCTTGTTAGCTCGATCTCACTCGATTTCAACTTGTTAATCCTCGATCATTCATGCGTGCTCATTCACCTACAACACAACACACAAGAGCGAGAAACAAACGACAGGACACGACAACAACAAAAACAACACAAAGGACAAAGAAAAGCAAAACAAATGACTTGGGTTGCCTCCCAAGAAGCGCTTGTTTATAGTCGGTAGCTCGACATGAAACTTCTCTTTTCTTTTAGGGTGGCCAATAATCGAATAGGATCCCACGCATTAATTTTTTCATTGTACGGTCTTTTGGGACGGATTTGAACCTCATATCAAATCGAAAACTTTTATCTCCCGGTTCAAATCTCTTGTAATCTTTACCCATAATTATCCATGTTGCTTTGCTTGGGTGGATCCACTTGTCTTCTTTGGGAATAATCAAGTCCATATAAGAATATTTGATGACCTTTTGATCAAACCCTTCATCCATGATGAATTTATCTTCTTTTGCAAGCTCTTTCGATCCACCTTGTTCATCATCTCTAGTGGGAAGCTCATTTGTTTCTAACATTTCACTCGGTTCATTAAAACTTTCATTAGGAGCAACTGATTCGATTGTACTCGGCAAAGTTCCAGGGGGTTGTATGAATAAAGCTTGTGAGATTTGCTCCATTTGTGTTTGGAGATTCCTTAATGCCCCCGAGTCTTCTTGCAACTGTTTGGAATCCTCTTCCAATAGTTTGGAAACCTCTTCCAATTTAGAATCATTGTTAACCATGTATTTGGTGGTGTGCTCCATGAACTTAGTGAATGCTTCTTCTAAAAATGATTGTGCTTCTACCGGAGGTTGAGAATATTCATGATAGTTCGGTTGGATGAATGGGCTAGTCATCATCATATCCGGGTGTGGTCCACCTCTCCACTCATTGTTCCCTGGATAATACGGGTTATTTTCCCATCCGATATTGTAGCCATTGTAAGTGAGACTCGGCTCATAATGATTACCCATGTATGAATTTTCATATTGAAAATAATTTGGACTCATTGGGCAACCGGCGATTGTCCTCTCCCCCATGCAATGCATACAATAACAAAGTGAGGTTCCCTCGGTTGACCTTGGATAGCAATCATTGTAGGCCATCGTACCTAGGGAGACAAAGATAACATAAATAACAAATCCAAGCTAAGATATACAAGAATATAAATTGGCAAACAATCGTTACAATTCCCCAGCAACGGCGCCAAAAATTTGTTACGCTCCAAATATGAGTACGTAATCGCGCAAGTATACGGTCGTCTACAAGTAATAAAGTGATAAGGAGTGTCGAACCCATGAGGAATTGAACGAGTAATTACCAAAACCTATTATGATATCTTACTTGAACTTATGTGGAAAATAGTAGTGAGATTGTAGTTTGTTTAATCAACCAAAAGCGGAATGAGTAAAAATTGCAATACTTTGATTCGATTGATAAAGGTTCCTAGATTTCTATGTCACTTAGAGTGATCTAATCTTGAATGATTCACAAGTTGATAACTATACTTATGTTTGATGTTCAAGGATTCGTAAATTATTCATACGTATCTTCCGACAGCGTACAAACCTACCAAAGTAGACTAATCCAATTTATGTCTAAAAGGATTAAGCCTAAGTGATGCATTAATTCTCAAACCTTATTAGAACATTAAATGACCTAGGTATATTTCTATCCTAAAATCAAATCACAACCTAGTTTTATAATCTAATCTTTAATCAACTATTTCTAGCAATTAAAGATCAATCCATTTCATCCTATGGTTGGCCTAACAACAAATTGACAAAAGCTCAAACTAGATTATCAAACATTCGTAAGCATAGAATCAATCATTAATTCATCATTCAATCATAGATCAATCATAAGATTAGTTCAGTATTTGATCAGCAGAGTGTCTATCAGCAGAGTTGCTTCGATCAGCAGAGTAGAAGAGATCATGAGAGAAGTCCAACGGTAATAGATGCACCTGGTGTAATAAATCCTGCAAGAGAAGGGTAGTAATGACAAATGATTGAAGAATATTCTCGGATCAGCAGAGTGCATTTAATGCAGCTACAGGAAAGTACAGCATAAAAGGTACTGTAGCAGGAAGCCGTTCTGAAATTGGGCTAAGGCTATGGATTTGATTTGTGACTTCCTTCAACGGTCATATTTTCAAATCCAAGTATAAATAGAGTTGATTTCGAAGAGAGAGAGAACACAACAACATTCTGAGATTTCGTTTTGAAGCAGAAAATTTGTCTAAGTCTCAAGAAGCTCGAACATCTCACTCGTCTGGTGGAAGTCATCTGTTGACAGAAACCCAGTTGATGAAAATAGAAAAGTACAATCTGAGTGAATTTGTATTAGCTGAGTGTTGTGCGAAGTTTAAATCCGTCTTTGTGAGTGATTTAACTTCAGAGGATAGGATTTCTGAGTGGTTTCCTGTTGTGAGCTTATAGCCTTTTCATTTGTTGTCTAGGTATAAGTGGAGATATATTGTAAACTGTGTGTTTATAGTATAACCCAGAATCTAAGTGTTCTGGAAGAGTGGACTAAAGGATTTTTATCCATATAACCACTATAAAATTCTTTGTGTTAATCTTGCATTTAAGTTTTCTTGCATATTTTGAAATTGCATAAGTTTACACTTTGAATTGTTAAAAGATTTTAAAAGGAGTTTTAAAACTGGGGATAAAATCTTTTTAAGGACTTAGTCTACTTGTGAAAAACACTTTCAAACATCCGCTGCAAGTATACTCTTGATAAAACTGTTTTGCTGAAAAACAGCTAAGTAGTTGTAAGAAGAGTGGTCACTCTGCTGTTCAAGATTTGTTCACAATCAGCATAGTCATCTTACTGTTCTTCATCAGCTTAGTCTGCTGACAGAAGACTGAAAAGTTTTTAAGTCTAAAAATTTTCAGAGGTCTATTCACTCCCCCCCCCCCCCTCTTCTAGACCTCATCTAACCACTTGGGACCAACAAGTGGTATCAGAGCAGGTGGTTCATTAGAATCAGCTGCCTGATCAACGAGCTTGATCCAAGTGTTTTTCAAAGGTTTTCAAAACTTTTCAAAAGAGCATCTTTTTGAAAAATCAAAACTTTTTGAAAAATGGACTGTATCAGTCATGTTCCCCACATTGCTGGTATGTCGTTTGAAGATTGGAAAATCAGAATGGAGATTTTCCTTGCTGCTTATAATGATAACATGTACACATGCATCATTAAAGGTCCACTCAGATTCACCAAGACGATAAAGATAAATGAAGTTGATACCGTGGTGGAAAAGATCTTCATGAGATGACTCCAGAAGAAATAAAGCTCTTCAATCTGGATAAGGTCGGAAGATTCATCATGACTAAAGCCCTGGATAATGATCAGTTTGACAAGGTCAAACATTGCAAAATTGCAAAGGAGATGTGGGATAAAGTCAGAGACATGAGCGAAGGAAACGACGCCATTAAAGAGCATCAGCTGAGTGTTGCTCTGGAAAAGCTGGACAATTTCAAGATGAAATCTGGAGATACCATTGATCAGATGGATACCAGGTTCACCAGAATATTGAATGAAGTCTTAAAGCTTGGAAAAACCTTCACGGACAAGGAGATAACCATCAGAGTGTTGAAGGCTTTACCTCCAAAATTCAACATGAAGGTGACAGCAATGGAAGAATCAAGAGATTTGGGAAAAATCTCTCTTACAGAGCTGTTCTCAGTACTCAAGGCATATGAGTATAAACTGCCTAGAATGGGAATTGAAGAAACCTCAACTTCAGGACCCACAGCTGCCCTGGTTGCTGCTGAAAATCCCAGAAGACCAGCACAGAAAAGTAAAGAAGTGGACTCATCTGATGAAGCCACATTACTCAACAAAAAGGAGTACACAGCTGGAGATGTTGCATTGCTGATGAACAATTTCAAGAAGTTCTACAAAAGAAAGATGAAGAACAAATACAACAATGCTTCTACTTCTAAACCTAACTTTTCTTTTCAAGATAAAGAGGATTATAAAGCCAAACTAATGTGTTATAACTGCAGGAAATTGGGACACTTCATCAAAGACTGTCCATATCCAAAAGCAGAAAAATACACTGAAGAAGAGAAGAAAATCAGAAAAGAAAGAAAGCATCAGAGAGGCAAGGCAATGATGGCTGAAGCAGAAAAGCTGGCTGCTGTCTACTCATCTGATTCAGATTCAGACACGTCTGATGAACAATCTTCTGATGAAGAAAAACCTGCTCTCCTCTGCCTGATGGCAAAGGAATCTGATGACTCCGAGGATGAGGTAACTCCTCTTGACAATGAATTATTTAATTCATTTGAACAAATGATGCTCAACAATACTGGTATTGCTGAAGCATATAAAAAGCTTAAGGAAGAGATGATATTGCTAAAAGAGCAAAATAGTTCACTGAAACTCTCAGCTGAAAAGCCAAGAGAATCAGCTGAATATAAACAGCTTGAGCAAGAACATGAATCTCTGAAAGCTGAATGTGAAGTTTATAAGGGTAAAATCATGGAACTTGAAAAGGTTATTGAGTCTCATGAGAAATCATCTGTTGCATCCACTCATATGTCTAGTAAATAGAAGATGCCTTTAGAACAGGATAAGCAAGAGTTAAATCATACTGAGAAATTTATATATGTTGACAATAGTAAGGTCATTCTGTATGTTCAAACTGCTAGACCTGCTTCACCTGAGAAAGTGGTAAAGGAGAAGAAATCTCCTAAGGCTAAAAAGAGCAAAAAGCCTAGTGTAGGTAAACAGACTAGTAAGACCAAACAGCAGAGTCCAAAAAAGTCTGCTGATAAAGCTAAACTGAATCAGACTAGTGGTAAAACTAAGTCATCTGAGCAAGCATCTAGTAAACCAAAGAAGCATAAGAATAAGAAAAATCAAAATGCTTGGTATGGAAATGAGTCTTATTATGTGCAACCTGCTGCATATCCTCCTATGTATCATGCACCTCAGTTTCCAACTTACTATGCACCTTACCCTGCTCATCCAATGCATGCATATCCTGCATATCATGCACCTTACCCTGCTTATTAACATTACTCTTATCATACTGATCATCAACATGACTTATCTGCTAAAAATGATAAAGATGAAATTGTTCATGCTCCTGTCAAAACTCAGTAACCTAAGAAGCCTAAGACATCAACATCTTGGATTGTCAAAGGTGGAACTAATCCTTCAGGACCCTCTCAATAAGGGTACCTAAAACAATTTTGTTTTTGTTTTGTAGGTTAGGATTAGGAGTAGGAGTTAAGTAGAGAAGATTTGGTACTTGGACAGTGGTTGTTCAAGGCACATGTGTGGAAGCATACATGAACTGACTGATGCAGTTGCTGTGGATGGTCCAAAGGTTACTTTTGGGGACAGCAAAGAAGGCAAGATTAAAGCTAAAGGAAAACTAATCAGAGGAAACATAGAGATATCTGACGTCTCATATGTTAAAGGCCTCAAATATAATCTGCTGAGCATAAGTCAATTTTGTGACAAAGGATATTCAGTTATCTTCTCAACAGATAAGTGCTATGTTGAACAGATTGGTACAAATAAGGTAATTTTATCTGAAAGACGACAAGGGAATGTCTACATAGTCGACTGGAGTTCTGCTGACAAGAATTCAAGTGTTTGTTTGGTGGCATCAACACCAAGTGAAGTCAGTTGGCTGTGGCACAAAAGAATGAATCACTTAAACTTCAAGACCATCAACAGATTGATAAAGAATGATCTGGTAGAAGGGATTCCTAAACCAGTCATGAGTAAAGACAAGCTCTGTGACGCATGTCAGAAGGGTAAACAAATCAAGTCATCATTCAAAAGCAAGAAGCACCAATCTTCTGAAAGAATCTTGGAGCTGCTACATATGGACTTATTTGGACCCATTGATCCAGTCAGCAATGGTGGAAAGAAATACTGCCTAGCTGTTGTGGATGACTATTCAAGATATACTTGGGTTATATTCATGAAAAAGAAAAGTGAAACCAAGGAACATCTTACTAATCTGATGGAACTGATCCAGAATGAGAAAAGCATAAAAATATTAAAGATCAGATCAGATAGAGGGACGGAGTTTACAAACTCTACTGTTGAAGAGTATTGTAATATCAAAGGAATACATCATGAGTATTCAGCTGCTAGAACCCCTCAACAGAATGGTGTTGATGAAAGGAGAAACAGAACACTAAAGGAAGCTGTCAGAACCATGATAGCTGAAGCTAAGCTGCCACAAAGATTTTGGGCAGAAGCAACAAATACAGCATGCTTTACCCAGAACAGATGCATGATCAACAAAAATCAGAACAAGACTCCATATGAAGTTTGGAACAACAGAAAACCGAACATTCATTACTTTAAGATTTTTGGTTGTAAATGTTTTGTACTGAATAATGGGAAAAATCACCTTACTACATTTGCAGAGAAGGCTGATGAAGCTGTTTTTGTAGGATACTCTACTGTTAGTAAGGCCTATAGAGTTTTTAACAAAAGAACATTGCTAATAGAAGAATCCATTCATGTAGTATTTGATGAGCCAAGTCAATCTTCTGAAAAGAATCAAATCACTAATCAAGATCTGTCTACTGATTTACAGAATTTGGACATTGGAAAGAATGAAGAATATGTTCCCATCATACTACCTAACCTCAATTCAGCTGCTAACTCAAGTGCTGTTCAAAATCACAGTGCTGATTGTCTAACAGCCGAGTTGGAAACAGCTGACAGACCAGAGGCTGTTCAACAGACGACAAATGTTCAACTGACTACTACTGGAACTCCAACAGTAGTGTTGCAAGATCAAAATAGAGGACAACATCCAGACCTGCAACCTGATCTTAGATGGCTCAGAAATCACCCACCAGAACTAGTGATTGGTGATCCCTTGGATAGAGTGAAAACAAGAAGAGCTGCTGCACAAGATGCTATGTTTGTCACCTTTCTATCTCAAATAGAGCCTAAACAAATTGAAGAAGCTCTCAATGATTCCTTCTGGATAGAAGCTATGCAAGAAGAGTTGAATCAATTTGAAAGGAATGAAGTCTGGTACTTAGTTCCAAGACCAAGTCATCAAAGGGTAATTGGCACTAAATGGGTTTTCAGAAATAAGATGAATGAAAATGGTGTTGTCACCAGAAATAAAATAAGATTAGTGGCCCAGGGTTATTGTCAAGAAGAAGGCATTGACTTTGATGAAACATTTGCACCAGTAGCAAGACTTGAAGCAATCAGACTGTTTCTAGCCTATGCTGCTTATAAGAACATCACTGTCTATCAGATGAATGTGAAGTCAGCATTTCTCAATGGAGAATTGCAAGAAGAAGTGTATGTTGAACAACCACCTGGATTTGAAGCTTATCAACAAGAAGACAAGGTGTATCGTTTAAAGAAAGCCCTCTATGGACTTAAACAGGCTCCAAGAGCATGGTATGATACTTTATCTTATTTTCTTTTAATTAAAGGATTTCGTAAAGGTAAGGTAGATAAAACCTTGTTCACAATTGAATGGGAAAATCACATATTAATTGTGCAAATATATGTGGACGATATTATTTTTGGTTCAACTAACCAACAGATGTGTGACAAGTTCTCCAAGCTGATGCAGAATAAGTTTGAAATGAGCATGATGGGTGAACTAAATTATTTTCTTGGTTTGCAAGTTAGACAGTTGCCCGATGGAATCTTCATCAACCAAGCAAAATACACAAGAGATCTGTTTAAGAAATTTGGTATGGAAACTAGCTCTACTGCTACTGTTCCTATGTCTACTAGTCTTCGTTTGGATAAAGATGAAGATGGCAAATCAGTAGATATAACCAAATACAGAGGCATTATTGGGTCATTGTTATATCTAACAGCAAGCAGACCTGATATCATGTACTCTGTTGGGGTTTGTGCAAGATTTCAATCAAATCCCAAGGAATCTCATCTCTTAGCTGCCAAAAGGATATTGAAATATATTAAGGGCACTCAAGAATTGGGATTGTGGTATCCTAGAGAATCTGGATTTGAGCTTATTGGTTATTCAGATTCAGACCTTGCTGACTGCAAAATTGATAGAAAAAGCACAACAGGTGCCTGTCAGTTTTTGGGCAGTCGTCTGATCTCATGGATGAGTAAGAAACAGACTTCAGTCTCTATATCTACTGCTGAAGCTGAGTATATAGCTGTTGGAGCTTGCTGTGCACAGATACTTTGGTTGAAGCATCAACTAGAAGACTACAATATCAAAATCAGTGGAATTCCAATCTACTGTGACAATACAAGTGCAATATCTCTTACTCAGAACACTACAAGTCATTCAAGGACTAAGCATATTGAGATCAAGCATCACTTCATTAGAGATCATGTGGAAAAAGGCAATGTAATGATTGAGTATGTTCATACAGACAATAAGATTGCTGACATTTTCACTAAACTTTTTCAACTCTAAGAGCTGAACTAGGACTACTTAATTTGGATGCATAAGCTGAGGGGGAACTTATCAGAAGACTGAAGTTCATCAGCACAATCATCCGTTATCATATTCAAGGATTAACTCTCAACAGACTAGTTAACTTATGAAAAGTCAGGGGGAACGTGTAAGACTAGCTGTACTTCTGATTAAAAGATGAAATTTGTTAATGACAGTTAGTTGAAGTTATGTTATCAGAAGATCTGTTCTTAATTCTTGAAGATTGAAGATTAAATTATCTTGCTGGATTGACAAACAGCAGAGGAAGATTACTAGCTATTGGCTTTCTCTAGTAATAACAGATAACAGATCACTCGTCTGTCAGATAAGTTAAACTCTACTCATCTGATATCTTATATAAGCATGGTTATAAATCGTATCTTTAGAAACACGCTTTTATAAGTAACAAATAGGTGTCGATAGAGTTTCCCGCCCGTCTGACATTAAAATAATAAAATTGAAATCCGCAACTCTCACCCGCACGATTTAAAACTGTCAGATCAATCTTACGGTTCATGTTTATCACGATAACCAAAACCTAAGGAAACGTATAAAATCCGATCTGAACAGATCAGTCGTCTTACGCACACAAAAACTCTCAAATTCTCTAACTCTCCAAGCTACCTGTTTTCTAGCTCTCTGTTTTCTACAGATTTTCCTCACTCAATTCACGAAAATGACAATCGCTGATGGAAGATACCTGAACTACGACAAATTCTTTGCTACCGGTACTGATCTGATGAGAGAAATTATGAAGAAAATTAAAGAAGCATCACTGGTACCCGTCTTAGAGGCTCATGAAGATAGAGTTTATCTGGAGGATGTAGAACATTTCTACAACACCAGAGAATTCGATGAAGATGATACTACTATGACTGCCACTATTGGGGGCAAGAAGATTTGTATCTCTGCGGCCGTGTTAAGTGAGGTGTATGGGCTGAAGAATGAGGGAGGAGACGTAACAGACCTTGGGTCTGCAAAAGAAGAGGAGTTTTGGTTGGTTTGTGCAAAAGAGGGAGAGGAGATGTCTGGGTCTCTGATGAAGACTCATCTGAAGGATGAGTTTCAGAGATTCGTAGATATCATTGCAAAGGTACTGGATTGTAGTACAAGTTCACTGGATGGTTTGCCCAGAAGGAGGTATTACACCATGATTTGTATCTACTATGGGCTGAAGGTTAACTGGGCAGTTCATGTCTATGATCTGTTAAGTGACAAGAAGACAAACTATGCCATATTACTCAGTCATCTGTTCGCTAGTTTAAGTTTCCCAATGGGTGGTGGGAAGCCCACTCATGCTGGCAAGGAGTTCAAACTGTATGAGTGTTGGATAAGGATGAAGATGAAGGCACTAAAGAAAGTTTGATAAGGGAGGTTTTGATGCATTCCAAAACTTCATATGTTGGCTAAGTATGGAGTAACTTAGCTGATAAACTTATCAAGGAATTTTGACTAAGTAATGAAGACATCAGAAGAGTCAAAGTTTCAAGGTCCAAGACTTCTGATCTGCTGAAGTAAAGTTATCAGACTAGTGAAGATCAGCCGACTCAAATCAGATTTGTTCAAGTTTGAGATCAGCCGAGTTCACCATCAGACTTGTACTTTCGTCAGCCAAGTGAAGAAGATCATGAAGTGTTCCCAACGGTAATAAATGCCCCTTGGTGTAATAAATGCTGAAGTACGAGGATATTTAAGACAAATGATTGAAGAAAAGCTTCGCATCAGCCGAGTGCATTTAATGCTGCATTTAATGCTGGCTGCAGAATAGTACTGTTTACAGTACGGACAGACTGCAAAAGAGCCGTTCGCGGATTTTAAGGACCAGTAATCGAGGAATTTGAATTCTGTCTCTCTTCAACGGACACTTTTCAATCCTCAAGTATAAATAGCTGAAAGAGACGAAGAAGAAATAAGCAACACACTTTCTGAGAGAAATTTCCGAAGCAAAATTCTTTAAGTCTCAAGAACAGCTCACTCATCAGCTGAGTCATTTGTTGACGAAAGCAGAGTTGAAGAATCAAGAAAAATACATCTTCTGAGTGATTTTGTAAACAAGAGTGTTGTGCGGAGTTGTGATCCATCTTTGTGAGTGATCAAACATCAGAGAATAGGTTTTCTGTGTGATTTCCTATTGCGAACTTGTGGTCGTTTCATTTGTTGTTCGACGCAAGCAGAGTATACTGTAAACTTTGTGATTATAGTATAACCCAAGATCTGAGTGACTTGGAAGAGTGGACTAAAGGATATTCAAATCCATATAACCACTATAAAAATTACTTGTGTTTTTACATTGTTTTCAAATCTGCATATCGTCTGTTTGCATAAAAACACATTAAGTTAACTGTTTGAAAAAGAGATAAAAAGGATTTTATAAAACTGGGGAAGCACTTTTCAAACTGCTAAGATTACTTGTGAAAAACACTTAGAAAATCCGCTGCAAGTACTCTAAGTATTAAAACTGATTTCTGCAAAATCAGCTAAGTAACTATCAGACGAGTGGTCAACAAGACTGTTCAAAGATTTGTTCGCGAACAGAATTGTAACTTACTAATCTGATCAGCTTAGTCTGTTCAGTAAGAGTAAAGTTTTAAAGTTAAATTTGAAGAAAATTTTTAAAGAGGTTTATTCACCCCCCCCCCTCTAAACCTCTTCTGACCACTTGGGACCAACAAGTGGTATCAGAGCAGGTGGTTCATTAGAATCAGCTGCCTGATCAACGAGCTTGATCCAAGTGTTTTTCAAAGGTTTTTAAAACTTTTCAAAAGAGCATCTTTTTGAAAAATCAAAACTTTTTGAAAAATGGATTGTATCAGCCATGTTCCCCACATTGCTGGTATGTCTTTTGAAGACTGGAAGATTAGAATGGAAATCTTTCTAGCAGCCTACAATGACAACATGTACACATGTATCATTAAAGGTCCATTCAGATTCACAAAGACCATAAAAATCAATGAAGTAGATACGGTTGTGGAGAAAGACCTTCACGAGATGACTCCAGAGGAAATCAAACTTTACAATCTAGATAAAGTTGGGAGATTCATCATGACTAAAGCCCTGGATAATGATCGGTTTGACAAGGTCAAACATTGCAAAACTGCAAAGGAGATGTGGGACAAAGTCAGAGATATGAGCGAAGGCAATGATGCAATTAAAGAGCATCAGCTCAGTGTTGCCTTGGAGAAGCTGGACAACTTCAAGATGAAGTCTGGAGAAACCATTGATCAGATGGATACCAGATTCACCAGGACTCTGAATGAAGTTTTAAAGTTGGGAAAGACTTTCACTGACAAAGAGATCTCTGTCAGAGTACTGAAGGCTCTACCTTCCAAGTTCAACATGAAGGTGACAGCAATGGAAGAATCAAGAGATCTGGGCAAGATTTCTCTTACAGAGCTGTTCTCCGTACTCAAGGCTTATGAGTATAAACTGCCAAGAATTGGAATTGAAGAAACCTCAACTTCAGGACCCACAGCTGCCCTGGTTGCTGCTGAAAACCAAAGAAGACCAGCTCAAAGAAATGCTGAAGTGGACTCATCTGATGAAGCCACTCTACTCAACAAGAAGGAGTACACTGCTGGAGATGTTGCACTGTTGATAAACAATTTTAAGAAGTTCTACAAAAGAAAAATGAAGAACAAATACAACAATGCTTCTACTTCTAAACCTAATTTTTCTTCTCAGGATAAGGATGATTATAAATCAAAACTAATGTGTTACAACTGCAGGAAATTGGGACACTTCATAAAAGACTGCCCATACCCAAAAGCAGAGAAGTACACTGAGGAAGAGAAGAAAATGAGAAAAGAAAGAAAGCATCAGAAAGGCAAGGCTATGATGGCAGAAGCAGAAAAGTTAGCTGCTGTCTACTCATCTGATTCAGATTCAGACACGTCTGATGAAGAATCTTCTGATGAAGAAAAACCTGCTCTCCTCTGTCTTATGGCAAATGAATCTGATGACTCTGAGGATGAGGTAACTCCTCTTAATGATGAATTATTTAATTCATTTGAACAAATGATGCTTAACAATACTGGTATTGCTGAAGCATATAAAAAGCTTAAGGAAGAGATGATCCTGCTAAAAGAGCAAAATAGTTCACTGAAACTTCTAGCTGAAAAGCCAAAAGAATCAGCTGAATATAAACAGCTTGAGCAAGAGCATGAATCTCTGAAAGCTGAGTGTGAGGTCTATAAAGGAAAAATCATGGAACTTGAGAAAATCATTGAGTCTCATGATAAGTCAACTGTTGCATCCATGTATACATCTAGTAAACAGGAGACACCTTTAGAAAAGGATAAATTAGAATTGAATCATACTGAAAAATTCATATCAGCTGACAATAGTAAGGTCATTCTGTATGTTCAAACTTCTAAACCTGCCTCATCTGAGAAAGTGGTAAAGGAGAAGAAATCTCCTAAGGCTAAAAAGAGCAAAGAGCCTAGTGTAGGAAATCAGACTAGTAAGACCAAACAGCAGAGCCCTAAGAAGTCTGCTGATAAAGCTAAAGTCAATCAGACTAGTGGTAAAACTAAGTCAAAATCAAATGAGCAAGCATCTAGTAAACCAAGGAAGCATAAAAACAAGAAAAATCAAAATGCTTGGTATGGAAATGAGTCATACTATGTGCAACCTGCTGCATATCATCCTATGTATCATGCACCTCAATTTCCTAGTTACTATGCACCTTACCCTGCTCATCCAATGCATGCATATCCTGCATATCATGCACCTTACCCTGCTTATGAACATTATTCATATCATACTGATCATCAACATGACTTATCTGATAACTATGATAAAAATGAAACTGTTCATGCTCCTAAAACTCAGAAACCTAAGAAGCCTAAGACATCAAAATCTTGGGTTGTCAAAGGTGAAACTAATCCTTCAGGACCCTCTCAATAAGGGTACCTAAAACAATTTTATTTTTGTTTTGTAGGTTAGGATTAGGAGTAGGAGTAAAGTAGAGAAGATTTGGTACTTGGACAGTGGATGTTCAAGACACATGTGTGGAAACATACATGAGTTGACTGATGCATTTGCTGTGGATGGTCCAAGTGTTACATTTGGAGACAGCAAATAAGGCAAGATTAAAGCTAAAGGAAGACTAATCAAGGGAAACATAGAGATATCTGACGTCTCCTATGTTAAAGGCCTAAAATATAATCTGCTGAGCATAAGTCAATTTTGTGACAAGGGATATTCAGTCATCTTCTCAACAGATAAGTGCTACGTTGAACAAATTGGTACAAAGAAGGTAATTTTATCTGGAAGACGACAGGGAAATATCTACATAGTTGACTGGAATTCTGTTGACAAGAATTCAAGTGTTTGTTTGGTGGCATCTGCACCAAGTGAAGTCAGTTGGCTATGGCACAAGAGAATGAATCATTTAAACTTCAAGACCATAAACAGATTAATCAAGAATGATTTGGTAGAAGGGATTCCAAAAGCAGTCATGAGTAAAGACAAGCTCTGTGATGCATGTCAGAAGGGTAAACAAATCAAGTCATCTTTTAAAGAAAAGAAGCACCAATCTTCTGGAAGAATATTGGAGCTGTTGCATATGGACTTATTTGGACCCATTGATCCAGTCAGCAATGGTGGAAAGAAATACTGCCTAGCTGTTGTGGATGATTATTCAAGATATACTTGGGTGATTTTCATGAAGAAGAAAAGTGAAACCAGGGAACATCTTACCAATCTGATGGAACTGATCCAGAATGAAAAGAGCATTAAAATATTAAAGATCAGATCAGATAGAGGGACAGAGTTTACAAACTCTACTGTTGAAGAGTATTGTAACATCAAAGGAATACATCATGAGTATTCTGCTGCCAGGACCCCTCAACAAAATGGTGTTGCTGAAAGGAGAAACAGAACACTAAAAGAAGCTGTCAGAACCATGATAGCTGAAGCTAAACTGCCTCAAAGATTTTGGGCAGAAGCAACAAACACAGCATGCTTTACCCAAAACAGATGTATGATCAACAAAAATCAGAACAAGACTCCATATGAAGTTTGGAACAACAGAAAGCCAAACATTCATTACTTTAAGATTTTTGGTTGTAAATGTTTTGTATTGAATAATGGGAAAAATCACCTTACTGCATTTGCAGAAAAGGCTGATGAAGCTGTTTTTGTAGGATACTCTACTGTTAGTAAAGCTTATAGAGTGTTTAACAAAAGAACATTACTAATAGAAGAATCTATCCATGTAGTATTTGATGAGCCAAGTCAATCTTCTGAAAAGAATCAAAGTATTAACCAAGATCTGTCTACTGATTTACAGAAGTTAGACGTTGGAAGAAATGAAGAATATGTTCCCATCATACTACCTAATCTAAGTTCAGCTGCTAACTCATGTGCTGTTCAAAATCACAGTGTTGATTGTCTAACAGACGAGTTGCCAACAGCTGACAGACCAGAGACTGTTCAACAGACTACTACTGGAACTCCAACAGTAGTGTTGCAAGATCAAGACAGAGGACAACATCCTGATTTGCAACCTGATCTCAGATGGCTCAAGAATCACCCTCCTGAATTAGTCATTGGTGATCCTTTAGATAGAGTGAAAACAAGAAGAGCTGCTGCACAAGATGCCATGTTTGTCACATTTCTATCTCAAATAGAGCCCAAACAAATTGAAGAAGCTCTCAATGATTCCTTCTGGATAGAAGCTATGCAAGAAGAGTTGAATCAATTTGAAAGGAATGAAGTCTGGTACTTAGTTCCTAGACCAAGTCATCAAAGAGTAATTGGCACTAAGTGGGTTTTCAGAAATAAGATGAATGAAGATGGTGTTGTCACCAGAAACAAAGCAAGACTAGTGGCCAAAGGTTATTGTCAAGAAGAAGGAATTGACTTTGATGAAACTTTTGCACCAGTAGCAAGACTTGAAGCAATCAGACTGTTTCTAGCCTATGCTGCTCATAAGAACTTCACTGTCTATCAGATGGATGTGAAGTCTGCTTTTCTCAATGGAGAATTGCAAGAAGAAGTGTATGTTGAACAACCTCCTGGATTTTAAGTCTATCAAGAAGAGGACAAAGTATATCGTCTGAGGAAAGCTTTATATGGACTGAAACAGGCTCCAAGAGCATGGTATGATACCCTATCTGATTTTCTTTTGATTAAAGGATTTCGAAAAGGTAAGGTAGATAAAACCTTGTTCACAATTGAATGGGAAAATCATATATTACTTGTGCAAATATATGTGGACGATATTATTTTTGGTTCAACTAACCAACAGATGTGTGATAAGTTCTCCAAGCTGATGCAGAATAAGTTTGAAATGAGCATGATGGGTGAACTTAATTACTTTCTTGGATTGCAAGTTAGACAGTTGCCTGATGGAATATTCATCAGCCAAGCAAAGTACACAAGAGATCTGTTCAAGAAATTTGGTATGGAAACTAGCTCAACAGCTACCATTCCTATGTCTACAAATCTTCGTTTGGATAAAGATGAAGATGGCAAATCAGTAGACATTACCAAATACAGAGGCATTATTGGTTCATTGTTGTATCTAACAGCAAGCAGACCTGACATAATGTACTCAGTTGGAGTCTGTGCAAGATTTCAATCAAACCCCAAAGAATCTCATCTCTTAGCTGCCAAGAGGATATTGAAGTATGTTAAAGGCACTCAAGAATTGGGATTATGGTATCCTAGAGAATCTGGATTTGAACTTATTGGTTATTCAGATTCAGACCTTGCTGGCTGCAAGATTGACAGAAAGAGCACAACAGGTGCCTGTCAGTTCTTAGGCAGTCGTCTGATCTCATGGATGAGTAAGAAGCAAACCTCAGTCTCTATATCTACTGCTGAAGCTGAATATATAGCTGCTGGAGCTTGCTGTGCACAAATACTTTGGTTGAAACATCAACTAGAAGACTACAACATCAAGATCAGTGGAATTCCAATCTACTGTGACAATACAAGTGCAATCTCTCTTACTCAGAATACTACAAGTCATTCAAGGACTAAGCATATTGAGATCAAGCATCATTTCATTAGAGATCATGTGGAAAAAGGCAATGTTTTGATTGAGTATGTTCATACTGATAATCAGATTGCTGATATCTTCACCAAACCTCTAAGTGAAGCAAGGTTCTCAACTCTAAGAGCTGAGTTAGGACTACTTAATTTGGAAGCCTAAGCTGAGGGGGGACTCATCAGAAGACTGGAGTTCAACAGCTTAGTAATTCGTTATTATCTTCAAGGATTAACTCTCAACAGACTAGTTAACTTATGAATTCTTAAACTCAGGGGGAACGTGTAAGACTAGCGGTACTTCTGAATTAAAGATGAAATTTGTTAATGACAGTTAGTTGAAGTTATGTTCTCATCAGAAGACTCAACTATCGAAGATTGAAGTTATTTTATCTAGCTGGATTGACAAACAGCTGAGGAAGGTTATCAGCTATTGGCATTCTCTGATAACAACTATGTCATCAGGACAGTAGTCCATCAGATAAGTATTTATGTTACTCATCTGATTACTTTAATAAAAGCAGAACTATTTAAAACGTTTATTCAAAACACGCTTTTATAAGAAACTGCTGGGCGGTACATATTCCCGCTCTTCATTAAATATCTTTTGAATTCGAAAAGTCGTAACTGACGCCGCACGATCAGCACTGACAGAAAAACGGATCTAACGGTTGGCGGATATCACGGAAACCAACATACCCCAACTCTATAAATCCCCATCTGATCAGTCGAGTCGCTCTTTACGCACTCTAAGCATTCAAAAGTACTTGTGAGAAAAATATCTGCAATTCTCTGCATACTTCTCTTTGTTTTTCTAAACTTCAACAGATTAACAATGGCCGCTGAAGGTATGTTTCTCGTCTATGATTCCTACTACCAATCCGGTATGGATCTGATGAAAGAACTGCTCGAAAAGTTCAAAGCTGCTTCGCTGGTAAACTTCATGGAATACCACGAAGGAATTATCTGGACTGACCAAGTGATGGAGTACTACAACACTGCGAAAGCTGACTATAACTCACTAGCGATTAAGGCTACTGTGGGAGGCAAATCTATCACTATCACTCCTGCAGTTCTTCACGAGACGTTTGGGCTTCCTAACAGTGGACGACATGACGTCACTGTGCTGACGGAGGACAAACACCAACAGTTCTGGGCGATCTGCGCCAAAGAGGGAGAAACGTTGTCTGGAAATATAAGGAAGAAGCAACTGAAGGATGAATATCAGCGGATGGCTGATATGGTGTCCAAGCTGATTGAGAACTGCACATTCTCACTGGATGCTGTTACCATGAAGAGGTTCAGCATCATGGCTGCCATATACTATGGACTGGAGATTAACTTGTCAATCATAGTCTGGTACATTTTAGCTGACTTTCTTGATGATAAGAAAGGAAAAGGCCCCACCACCAACCACAGAATCACTCTCAGCTATCTGCTGTCAAAGCTGGGTTGTGATATGAAAAATGGAAAAGAGATCCATAAATCTAAGGCAGTATCAAAGTACTTGCCTGTTCAAAAGAGGAAGGCTGGTGAGCCTGAGGAAGCTGATGTTGAGGAACCAAAGGAGGTTCCTGCCAAAAGGCAAAGGAAACTGGTCAAGACTGCTGACTTAGCTGCTGAGACCAAAAAGAAGAAGGCTGCTGACAAGCCTAAGGAAAAGATTCCTAAGCAGATGGAGAAAGTGACTTCTGCTGCTGAAGCCACTAAGATTGTGGAGAACATAATTGCTGATGTACGGACTGGATCCCCTGCATCACCATCAAGAACTCCATCAGCAGAGAGGCCTGCTGAAGGTATCTCTAAACGAACAAGAAGTCAACAGAGAGATACTGCTACAACCATTTACCGTGAAGGGAGAACCAAGAAATCTGCCAGAAAACAGATGACATTTATAGAAGAACCAACGGACTTGGAAAATGTAGCAAGGGAAGACCCTGAAGCTGCTGAAAGGCCTGCTGTAACAGATGAGACTGCTGCTGCCATTAAAGCTGATGAGCAACAGCCAAGTTAAGTCACATCAACAGCTGAGGTTACTCAACCTCAAGAAGATCCAGATGTCCAAATCATCTATCCTATTGCTGCTGCTCCCATATCATCTGCTGGACCAACCCCTGCTGATAAAGGCAAGAGAAAAATAGTGCTAAGGAAAAAGAAAGTTTCCAAAGCTGACAAGAAGGCAAGGGAGGAGGCTGAACAAAGAAAACAGGATGAGTTGGAGGAGAAGAAAGCACTTGAGCTAAGCAAAGCTCAAGAAGCAAAGGATGAAGCCAGAAGACGCATGTCTGAAGCAGAAAGGAAAGCTGCTGAAGATGCTGAAATGGCTGTGGTGATTGAATTGAGCAAAGTTGATGCCTATGGACCTGTCCATGGAGGTGGCATCAAGATTGGAGAAGGCAAGAATGAAGAAGACAAAAAGAAAATATTACTGCCTGCCCCCAAACTCAAGTCAAAGGACAAGTTTGAAGTCAGAAAAGCTTTTGAGATAGTATATGCTGACAAGGAGCTTTTCAAGAAATTTGAGAAGTCTCTGGCATACTATGATCAGAAACTTATGTTGAGGTCTCTGTTCAACCAAGAAAAGCCAAGGTATATCAGTTGGAGAGACAACAGGCTGAACAAGTCAATAACAGAACTTCAAAGCATGAAGGAGTTAGCTGATGAAGAACAATGGGTTCTAACTTGGCTGAAGACAAACTCCATCCAAAAGGCCCTTGATCCCAGCTATGTAAGAGATGTCATGCATAGTTATGCAAAAGGCTTTGCATTAGAGGAGGCCAAGAAAATCAAAAGCACCTTGCCTGACAAGAAAAAGAAGTCTGAAGATGCTGAAGAAAGAGCAATTAAGTTTGCTGTTATGACTGCTCTGAAGAGATGGGCTAAAAAGTCAAAATATCAGCAAGGATGTTCAAGCGACTTGCCACTGCTGCCAAGCATTCAACAGATCATTTTTGGCAAGGAAGTACAGCCGTACTATGAAGTCCCTAAGGGTAACAATGCTCCTGTTAACCCTTGGATTATTGTAAGGCAGATTAGACAGACAACATGCTTTAATGAAGATGGAACCATTACTAATATGTTCTACGATGATGTCACTGATGAGCACAAATCTGCTGATAAGTCCTTAGCTATTGAGCTGCCAGCTAAGACTTCTGAAGACCATCAGATGACAGACTTGGAGGAAGTCCCTGTTCAACAGGCGACTGAGGAAAAGGAAGCTGATGCTGATGCTTCTACTTCATCAGCTGATCAACACTCATCACTGATGGAAGCAATCCAGATGCTGATGGAAAACCAACTTAAGGAACTGGAAGACAAGCACAAGCAACAGTTATTGAAGGTTAAGGAGGAGCTGAAGGATGAACTGAAAGCAGAGTTGGCAGAATCCAACAGACTTCAGCTGGAAACTGTTCAAGGATCAACAGAAGAAATCATCAAGAAGGAGATCAACAGTATTCCAATTCCTCAAGACAATTCATTGCAGTTAGTGCACAGCCTGAGAGATCTGAACCAAAATGTTGAAGATGTGAAGGGTGATGTGAATCATCTTCACACTGCTTTAAAATCAGCTGAGCACAAGATTGCTGATCTAACTGCAACCTTCATTAAAGTCAGTCAAGAAGATAAGGAAATCAATCTTGGAATGTTGCAAGAAGTGGCAAAGGCTTCACAGGAAGTTGAAAATGAAATTGCAACTATCAACCTCAACATTGACTACTTCAATGATAAGACTGATGTCATCAGCACTGATATTCATCATCTAACAGCTAGTCATGACGTTGTTAATCAGAATCTAAAGGCTTTATGCGCTGGAGTAAAGATTCCAACAGTTGCTCTCAACCCTGCTGTTGAACTTTCTGCTGTCATCAGAGTTGATGATGACAAAAAGGGGGAAGATAAAAGGGAAGAACCAGCTAAAGAAACTGCTGCTGAAGAACCAGCAAAGGAATCTGCTGCTGAAGAATCAACTAAGGAGGAAACTACTGCTGCAACAACTGAAGCCAAAGAAACTGAAGAAACAGCTGACAAGACTGAAGCTGAAGCTGACAAGATTGCAGAGCTTGGAACGGTAGAAGAAGAAGAAATGACTGAAAAAGAAGATACCAAGTACAAGAATACAGAATCTGCAAGGAAGGCCATGGAAGCTTTGAAAGCTCTTCAAGAACAAGAACTTAAGGAAAAGATGGAAGCTGCCAAAGCAATCTTAGATGAAGAAGATGATGAAGAATCATCTTATGAATATGAAGAAGTGCTGGAAGGATCAGATGAAGAAGCTGATAGTTAAAACTTGAAAAATCCTTGTAATCAGTTTACTTTATCTATTTCTTCAGAAATCTCATCTGACGAACTTGTACTATGTAACTCTTTCTCAATATTAATGAAAAGTCAAGTTCAATCCAATAAACTTTTTCTATCTCAGAAATTTTTGAGGATTTCATTCTTTAGCTTAGGTATTCAACAGGTACTTAGCTGAAGTTTTGTCATCATCAAAAAGGGGGAAATTGTTGGATAAGGATGAAGATGAAGGCACTAAAGAAAGTTTGATAAGGGAGGTTTTGATGCATTCCAAAACTTCATATGTTGGCTAAGTATGGAGTAACTTAGCTGATAAACTTATCAAGGAATTTTGACTAAGTAATGAAGACATCAGAAGAGTCAAAGTTTCAAGGTCCAAGACTTCTGATCTGCTGAAGTAAAGTTATCAGACTAGTGAAGATCAGCCGACTCAAATCAGATTTGTTCAAGTTTGAGATCAGCCGAGTTCACCATCAGACTTGTACTTTCGTCAGCCAAGTGAAGAAGATCATGAAGTGTTCCCAACGGTAATAAATGCCCCTTGGTGTAATAAATGCTGAAGTACGAGGATATTTAAGACAAATGATTGAAGAAAAGCTTCGCATCAGCCGAGTGCATTTAATGCTGCATTTAATGCTGGCTGCAGAATAGTACTGTTTACAGTACGGACAGACTGCAAAAGAGCTGTTCGCGGATTTTAAGGACTAGTACTCGAGGAATTTGAATTCTGTCTCTCTTCAACGGACACTTTTCAATCCTCAAGTATAAATAGCTGAAAGAGACGAAGAAGAAATAAGCAACACACTTTCTGAGAGAAATTTCCGAAGCAAAATTCTTTAAGTCTCAAGAACAGCTCACTCATCAGCTGAGTCATTTGTTGACGAAAGCAGAGTTGAAGAATCAAGAAAAATACATCTTCTGAGTGATTTTGTAAACAAGAGTGTTGTGCGGAGTTGTGATCCATCTTTGTGAGTGATCAAACTTCAGAGAATAGGTTTTCTGTGTGATTTCCTATTGCGAACTTGTGGTCGTTTCATTTGTTGTTCGACGCAAGCAGAGTATACTGTAAACTTTGTGATTATAGTATAACCCAAGATCTGAGTGACTTGGAAGAGTGGACTAAAGGATATTCAAATCCATATAACCACTATAAAAATTACTTGTGTTTTTACATTGTTTTCAAATCTGCATATCGTCTGTTTGCATAAAAACACATTAAGTTAACTGTTTGAAAAAGAGATAAAAAGGAGTTTATAAAACTGGGGAAGCACTTTTCAAACTGCTAAGATTACTTGTGAAAAACACTTAGAAAATCCGCTGCAAGTACTCTAAGTATTAAAACTGATTTCTGCAAAATCAGCTAAGTAACTATCAGACGAGTGGTCAACAAGACTGTTCAAAGATTTGTTCGCGAACAGAATTGTAACTTACTAATCTGATCAGCTTAGTCTGTTCAGTAAGAGTAAAGTTTTAAAGTTAAATTTGAAGAAAATTTTAAAGAGGTTTATTCACCCCCCCCCCCTCTAAACCTCTTCTGACCACTTGGGACCAACAATGAGCCCGTTAGAAGTGTGGTTACTTCTAAAAGAAAGACTGCTGCAAAAACTGAAAAGGCCCCTTCTAAGAAGAGCAAGAAGGAAGGTCAGACTAGTAGGTCTGCTGATCAAACAGTAACCACTACTGTTAAAGCTGGATCAGCACAGTCTGAAGTTGTCATTCCTGAAAAGGTAATTGATGACTTCACCAAAGAAATTGAGCAAATGGAGACTGGATCATCTCCAGAAAGGACAGAATCTGAGGAAGCTGTCCCTGTTCAAACCAAAAAGAGAATGAGGACAAGGAGTGCTGCAAGAGGACCTCCTAAACCTGAACCTTCAAAAAGAATTGCCAAGTCCAAGGCAAAAAGAAGAGTAACATTCTCTGAAGAACCAACAGAAACAGTGAGAGAAACACCAGCATCAGCAGAGAGACCAATCACTATTGAAGAACCTTCTAAAGAAACTGCTGTTGAACCTGCTGGAGAATCTGCTGTTGGAGTGTCTGTTGAAGACTCATTTGTTGCACTATCTGCTGAAGTTAGAGAAGAACAGCAGACTAGTACAACAAATGAAGGGGATGCACTTCTTCTGCACCCTACTCCTGTTGCTGCCACTCCACTTCAATCAGTGGAGAGTCCTGAAGCAAAGAAGAAAAGGACTGGCAAAATCACAATTCCTTATGTCTCTGCTGCTGAAAAGAAAAGATTAGATGAGGCAGAAAGGAAAAGAAAGGCTGAAGAAAAGGCTGAGGAAGATCACCTTAAAGCCCTTGAACTCAAAAGGCTGAAAGAAGAAGCCAGCAAAATGACTCAAGCTCAAAGGGATGTTGTTGAGGCGGCAGAGTTGGCTGCTGCTATTGAGGCAAGTGCTAAGGACTCACATGGTCCTAAGCATACTGGTGGAATTGTCATAGGTGAACCAAGAGATCCCACAAAACCTATACCAGTCATGCCTGCTCCAAAAATTCAACCTAAAAGAAGAGAAGAGGTCAAACTGGCATTGGAGATTGTCAGAGATGACCCTGATGCCTTTGAAGAGTTCATCAAAAGGTTGGATGCTGAGAATGCAAGGATTACTCGTCTGACGATGTTCAATAAAGAGAAGATCAGATATAACAGATGGAGAGACTACCATCTGACAAATAGTAAAGACCAAATTGCAAGCTGGAAAGCATTTGCTGATGAAGAAGCCTGGGTGCTAAAATGCCTTAAGACAGGTTCTCTTACTCAAGCATTAGACTCAGAGTTCTTTTTAGACAAGTTAAGACTGAGGATCAATAAGGTTGTCAGAGCTGAAGCAAAGAAGCTTTATGAGTCTGTTCCTGAGGAGTACACTGAAGATGAAGACCTCAAGGAAAGATCAATAAAGTTGGTTGTTTCCCAGACAATATAAACATGGGCCAAGAAGACTAGGAAGATGAGGGGACAACCAAGCTCCTTGATTCCCCTTCCCAGTCTGAAGCAGATTGTCTATGGTCCTACTATTAGGCCATATGAAGAATTACCTGAGAATCCAACAAGCACGTTCATTCCTCTTGATGATTTTACTTGGATTTCTCACAGATCTGCTGTGGATAATGCAGGTTTAATGCGGACTGTTGCTACTGTTAAGAAGATTCAAAAACCACCTGCTGATCAGAATAAGGAGAAAGAAGACACTTCTGTCCCTGAAGATGAAGCTAAAGAAACAGAAGGAAATTCTGACCCTGCTGATCAATCCAAAGAGAAGGATGACAAATCTGAACCAGCTGATCAAGCAAAGGAAAAAGGAAACAACTCACAATCAAGCTGATCAGATTACTGAAAAGGAGGCTACTGCTGAGTAAAATGATCAGACTGAGGAGAATGAAAGCACTCCTAGTCAGGCTGATAAGACTAAAGAAGAAGAGGCTGCTTGATCAGACTACTGAAGAGGCAATTATTGCATTACCTCCAATCCCATCTGAAGTTGCTTCTACTTCTCAGAACTTACAGCAAACATCTTTGTTGGATTCTATTCAGCAAATGATTTCAAAATCAATGAAGGAAATGGAAGAGAAGTTAACTGCAAATATGTTGGCTGCTGTAAGTCAACCAACCAAAGTTGATGCTGTCCCTACTTTGCTGATAGAAGATACTGCTCACAATGTAGAAGCTATCAGACAAGATATGGATATTATCAGAAGAAGAACTCAAAGCACAGCTGCTGGTTGGAGATATATTACAGAAACAGTTGAAGTGGCCATCCAAGCTAAGGATGAAACCTTGGAGAACATGATGAGAGACTTCAAGGCATCTGCTGATTGGATACTTGCAACTCAAATTCAGCTAGGTGACCAAGGGGAAGTGGTCCTTAACAGAATGAAAACATTTGAAGCCAATCAACTAAGACAACAAGCTCAACTAGATGCTATGGAAGAGAACATCAAACTTCTATGTGATTCACTTCAGATAACACCAGTCTTACCAAAATATCCAATCAACCCTGCTGATGATGACAAAAAGGGGGAAGATAGGGTACTTAGGGAAGATGAGGTACATTGTGATGAAGAAGAAAATGCTGAAGGAACTGAAGTGTTGGGGGAATCTGCTGCTGAAGATGAGAATGCTAATGAAGAAAATGAAGGCACAAGCAGACCAACAGATGAGAAGATCACAGAAGAAGAAGGTGAAGCTGAAGAAACTGAAGCTGAAGCAAAACCTAAGTCTGACAAAGAGATAGCTGCTGCTAAGGATTCAGCTGAAGGACAGCTTGATCCTTATGTTAAGAAGAAAAAGTTGGAGCTATTAAAACAGAAATTCTTTGAGGAATTGGAAGCTGAGACTTCCAAACCTGCTGAAGAAGTAGAAGAAAACAAGGAAGCAGAAGACAAGACATTAGACTAGTTTAGTCTAAGTTACTTATGTTGAAATCCTTGTAATCTTTTATTTTTGCACATCTTATCTGATTAAACTTGTAACATGTCATCCTTTCAGAATCTATAAAAAAGTTCAAGTTTGAAATCCAATAAACTATTTCTATCTCAGAAATTTTTTAGGATCAAAACTTTAGTTTAAATACAGGTACTTAGCTGAAGTTTTGTCATCATCAAAAAGGGGGAAATTGTTGGATGAAGATGAAGATGAAGTGCAAAGAAGATAAGAAGTAAGGGAAGGTTTTGATGATTTCCAAAACGTCAAAATCAGCTAAGTATGGAAAGCTTAGTTCCCTTAGAAGAATTTTGAACAAGTAAAAGAAGACATCAGAAGGGTTCAAAGTTCTAAGCCCAGAAGACTACTGATCTCGTGCTGAAACAGCAAACAGAAGGGTAGGTCATCAGCTGACTCAAATCAGATTAGTTCAGTATTTGATCAGCAGAGTGTCTATCAGCAGAGTTGCTTTGATCAGCAGAGTAGAAGAGATCATGAGAGAAGTCCAACGGTAATAAATGCACCTGGTGTAATAAATGCTGCAAGAGAAGGGTAGTAATGACAAATGATTGAAGAATATTCTCGGATCAGCAGAGTGCATTTAATGCAGCTACATGAATGTACAGCAGAAAAGGTACTGTAGCAGGAAGCCGTTCTGAAATTGGGCTAAGGCTCTGGATTTGATTTGTGACTTCCTTCAACGGTCATATTTTCAAATCCAAGTATAAATAGAGCTGATTTCGAAGAGAGAGAGAACACAACAACATTCTGAGATTTCTTTTTGAAGCATAAAATTTGTCTAAGTCTCAAGAAGCTCGAACAGCTCACTCGTCTGGTGGAAGTCATCTGTTGACAGAAACCCAGTTGAAGAAAATAGAAAAATACAATCTGAGTGAATTTGTATTAGCTGAGTGTTGTGCGAAGTTTAAATCCGTCTTTGTGAGTGATTTAACTTCAGAGGATAGGATTTCTGAGTGATTTCCTGTTGTGAGCTTATAGCCTTTTCATTTGTTGTCTAGGTATAAGTGGAGATATATTGTAAACTGTGTGTTTATAGTATAACCCAGAATCTAAGTGATCTGGAAGAGTGGACTAAAGGATTTTTATCCATATAACCACTATAAAAATTCTTTGTGTTAATCTTGCATTTAAGTTTTCTTGCAGATTTTGAAATTGCATAAGTTTACACTTTGAATTGTTAAAAGATTTTAAAAGGAGTTTTAAAACTGGGGATAAAATCTTTTTAAGGACTTAGTCTACTTGTGAAAAACACTTTCAAACATCAGCTGCAAGTATACTCTTGATAAAACTGTTTTGCTGAAAAACAGCTAAGTAGTTGTAAGAAGAGTGGTCACTCTGCTGTTCAAGATTTGTTCACGATCAGCATAGTCATCTTACTGTTCTTCATCAGCTTAGTCTGCTGACAGAAGACTGAAAAGTTTTTAAGTCTAAAAATTTTCAGAGGTCTATTCACCCCCCCTCCTTCTAGACCTCATCTGACCACTTGGGACCAACATAAACGCTTCATAGTCCCCGAACAAAGGAAACAAAAGACAAGTACAAAACATGCATGCTTAAGATCAAAACGCACGAAACTTGACAATTTCAAATTATTCTTTGAACAAGCTCTACGTGTGTGTGTGATGGCTTTAGCTAGATTCTACCTTAGGTGAATACGTCCCAACAGATCAAAATCATTGGTTCTAATTGTGTGGACTCCTAAGGTTTTGACAAAGAGTCTCTCCTAGCCGTAGATTTCCAACTTGATGTTCAGATCACATTATGAAGCTAAGTTGTAGGCATTTTAAGAGTGTTGTCTCTCTTCTTGAACTAGTTAACAATTTTAGTCCCTAGCTCTTTCTCACCATATTAATCTTTTTCTTTTGATTTACAATGATAACACAGCACTTTGTGCTTTACAATGATATTACAAACAAAACTTGCACTAATGATGATTGTTGTTCGTGCTTCTAAACATTCGAATTTTTGGGCTACTAGCACCATTCCAACGAAAATAGAGTAATTACAAAAATGATTCATGAATTTCATCAATGAAGGCTTAGCCTTTCTTTTCTCTCATAGAAGTGCATACATTTTAGCAACTTCTCTACTCGTTTCTATTAAGAGCTAGGTGTTCAAAGGTTTTTCATTCTTGAAAAGGGTTCACTCCCCCAAACTTAGGCCATTTTGCTCATATCACACTTAGTTTTCAAACTAAAGTTTGGAGAGAATCTAAGTTAAACAAAAGGAGTCCTAGAACCTATTATCACTATAGTTCTTTATCCACCTCAAATACAACCTAGCTTTAGCCAATGTGCTCAAATTTTGTAGAACATGTTCAAGTAATAATAAGAATTTGAAATTTTTTTGGCAAGCAACCTAGTAGCATGTAAGCAAGTACTTGCGACCTCTCCCCCCAAACTTAAAACGCACAATGTCCCTATTGTGTGAATTTAGAAAAACGGATCGAGGTTGACACGACAAAACAACACACAAACACAACAACAACAAAACAAAAGAAAAAGAAAACTGTAATTGAAAGAGCACGGTTTTATCTAATCCAAGCAAGCATGGCTAATAAAAACCAATCAAGTACGGACATATATATAGCATTGTAAGCACAAAGTAAACCAAACGGAATGCAAAAATGTAAAGGTTATGCCCCTTGTCGATCATGGAGTCTGTGCATCCCGTGGTTAACATTCATCTTACATTGTTCGCAATTCATGGCTTGTTAGCTCGATCTCACTCGATTTCAACTTGTTAATCCTCGATCTTTCATGCGTGCTCATTCACCTACAACACAATGATGGGATATGGCTCGATTTTTCATACAACAAAGTGCAGAATTTAAAATTTTTCGAGTCATCCAATGGTCCCATAAAATAAGTCTCCATATTATGTATACAAAAACATGAAACAAAAACGCACACAATGAATTAACAAGGGGGTTTTTGCGATATACCTCACCACAGGCAAGGTGGTGGAAACCTCCGACTTCGTTTCTGAATCTGGATCTGGTTCACAGGAGTGATCCAAGTGTCTCACCTCCAGGGATAGTCCACACTAATTGGATTCTGGCAACACCTCAAGATCGTAGGCTCAGAACTGGATTCAGGAGATTTGTTATTGCAGGATTGTGTTGAATCTCTTGACAGATCAAGATCTAACACAATGGAACAGGGAGATGGCGGCGGCGGCACCAAGGTAGCCCACGGCAGCAGGTGGCGGCGGCTTAAGGTGGCGGCGGCGGCAGCTAGGGTTTCTAGCTAGGAGGGGGCGGCGGCTACTTAGGGCAAAAGGAGGCTAGGGTTTTTCTTTCAGGGTGTTACCCATTTGAGCTCTAGTTGTGCTCTATTTATAAACTCCTTCTGACCTAGGTTTGCAAGACTCCTTATGGGCTTTAATTAATAAAGGCCCGTGTCTTGCAATCCTTTATTTAATTAACTACTTAATTAAATGCCCAGTCCGATTAAATCATTATTTCTTTTGCATAATTAATTAGCAACTCAATTATCAATTAAGTTAGTCAATTAATTAATCTCCCACTTGAATTAAATACTTTTAATTCATTTAATTGATTTAATTACCTTTAAATCAATTAATTCCTTTCATGTCCTTTTATAACAGTCACCGTCCAATTGTATTGTGTGTGACCCTCTGGGTTCACCATCAATTGGCAGCAGGCCCACGAATCCTTCGTGATTTAATTTATGAACAATAAATTGTTCCGGTCAATTAAACAACCTTTAATTGACCACTCCTAGAATTAAATCCTCTATTAATTCAGGAGTACCCACACTTCATGGTCGATGTCTAGCCACAAGCCCATGAAGCCCAACTTCAGGTGAATTGATATTTGTGAACCTCGTCTCATATAATTGCCATGTACATACGGTCCTTCTATCGACTAATATTCCCGATCAAGACTTAGGGTGTGTGAATTGATCGGCACCTCTAAATTTGTCTCGATAACTATACTTTCTAATTCAGGATAATATACCTTTGTGACCTTCTAAATTTGGAAACACCTTCCCAAATCCGTCACCGACCACGGCCGTGGATTCCTTGGATATATTATCTAAGAATCGTATAGGAAATTCTCTCACCCATTACAGTGAGTCAATAGATTCCATATTGGTACTAACCACCCGCGTACATGTCCATACGCACCCAACCTAGGCATGTTATGACCAAGCTACGTGGCCTATACCTAGATCTAAGTACGCACTTTCATGCACCGAATTCGCCCTAGTACCTCAAGTCAAAGGACTAAATCGTACACTATTATATTCCTTGAGAAGTATCCCATCACCGATATGCGTCATGCGCTTCCACAATGGGTTTCTCTGTTCGGGTCGTTCGATGCGTTCAATCTTCCATTGAACCACCTACTCGTATGCACTGGACTCAAATTCCTTGCTCATGAAACACTACAAATTCACTCCATGTGAATCATGCATACTCGTACAAGTCTTTGCGATTCCTACGATACCCCGTCTCGTTTCGGAATCTATGACTTGGAACACTTTTAAGATTACGACCTTTGAGACTGTTTCATGATTGCACTCAGTACTGAAGTGAATCGTCCCATAGTCAAATGTAATCTAAGGGTTTCAACCAATCGCTTAAATGTATTCGCGAAAGATGAAGTTGGCCATTGTTTATCCTTATACTCGTATAAATAAACGTGCGTATTAAATCATTTATACCAAAGAAAGATAATGATAGTTTCACTACAAGCTAAATATATTGGCTTGCAGGGCACTATTCCATCACACAACACACAAGAGCGAGAAACAAACGACAGGACACGACAACAACAAAAACAACACAAAGGACAAAGAAAAGCAAAACAAATGACTTGGGTTGCCTCCCAAGAAGTGCTTGTTTATAGTCGGTAGCTCGACTTGAAACTTCTCTTTTCTTTTAGGGTGGCCAATAATCGAATAGGATCCCATCGGGATCAAGTATAAGCCCCGGCCTCTTTGCTTTTAAATTCGTCCCACACTTTAACTTTTTCATTGTACGGTCTTTTGGGACGGATTTGAACCTCATATCAAATCGAAAATTTTTATCTCCCGGTTCAAATCTCTTGTAATCTTTACCCATAATTATCCATGTTGCTTTGCTTGGGTGGATCCACTTGTCTTCTTTGGGAATAATCAAGTCCACATAAGAATATTTGATGACCTTTTGATCAAACCCTTCATCCATGATGAATTTATCTTCTTTTGCAAGCTCTTTCGATCCACCTTGTTCATCATCTCTAGTGGGAAGCTCATTTGTTTCCAACATTTCACTCGGTTCATTAAAACTTTCATTAGGAGCAACTGATTCGATTGTACTCGGCAAAGTTCCAGGGGGTTGTATGAATAAAGCTTGTGAGATTTGCTCCATTTGTGTTTGGAGATTCCTTAATGCCCCCGAGTCTTCTTGCAACTGTATGGAATCCTCTTCCAATAGTTTGGAAACCTCTTCCAACTGTTTGAAAACCTCTTCCAATCTAGAATCATTGTTAACCATGTATTTGGTGGTGTGCTCCATGAACTTAGTGAATGCTTCTTCTAAAAATGATTGTGCTTCTACCGGAGGTTGAGAATATTCATGATAGTTCGATTGGATGAATGGGCTAGTCATCATCATATCCGGATGTGGTCCACCTCTCCACTCATTGTTCCTTGGATAATACGGGTTATTTTCCCATCCGATATTGTAGCCATTGTAAGTGGGACTCGGCTCATAATGATTACCCATGTATGAATTTTCATATTGAAAATAATTTGGGCTCATTGGGCAACCGGCGATTGTCCTCTCCCCCATGCAATGCATACAATAACAAAGTGAGGTTCCCTCGGTTGACCTTGGATAGCAATCATTGTAGGCCATCGTACCTAGGGAGACAAAGATAACAACATAAATAACAAATCCAAGCTAAGATATACAAGAATATAAATTGGCAAACAATCGTTACAATTCCCCGGCAACGGCGCCAAAAACTTGTTACGCTCCAAATACGAGTACGTAATCGCGCAAGTATACGGTCGTCTACAAGTAATAAAGTGATAAGGAGTGTCGAACCCACGAGGAATTGAACGAGTAATTACCAAAACCTATTCTATTATCTTACTTGAACTTATGTGGAAAATAGTAGTGAGATTGTAGTTTGTTTAATCAACCAAAACGGTCGTCTAATCTTGAATGATTCACAAGTTGATAACTATACTTATGTTTGATGTTCAAGGTTTCGTAAATTATTCATACGTATCTTCCGATAGCGTACAAACCTACCAAAGTAGACTAATCCAATTTATGTCTAAAAGGATTAAGCCTAAGTGATGCATTAATTCTCAAACCTTATTACAACATGAAATGACCTAGGTATATTTCTATCCTAAAATCAAATCACAACCTAGTTTTATAATCTAATCTTTAATCAACTATTTCTAGCAATTAAATATCAATCCATTTCATCCTATGGTTGGTCTAACCACAAGTTGACAAAAGCTCAAACTAGATTATCAAACATTTGTAAGCATAGAATCAATCATTAATTCATCATTCAATCATAGATCAATCATAAGCTTCATAAACCTAGGAATAAAATACTTAGCTACTCATATTAATCAACATAATTTCCATTACTTTAAAGGAATTCATAAGTACAAAGTAAACAAGATAAGGGTTAAGAAATAAGCTTAGATGATGAAATCCAAGACAACTCTTCTCTCTTTTGTATTCTTCAAGCCAAAAGTGAAAGCAAAATGAAGTCTTCAAAGGGCGGCCAGAAGGTTTTTGAGATGTCAAAGTTGTATATATGAATTTCACTTCCCTACCCTTTAACCTAGCAAAAGTAAATCTTTCCAAAGTCTAAATTACCCCAAAAACTATGGTAACAAAGACTAAAAAGTCCCCAAAGGAGGTTTTAATTACAAGAGAAAACAAGGGGAATTGTCCAAAAACACCTCTGCTTCCCGTAGATAAACATCAGCTGAGAGCAGGGGCGAGAACAGGGGTACACCGCGGTGTATATATCATACACCGCGGTGTGACAGGCCTTACACCGCGGTGTAAGGTTAACACACCGCGGTGTAAGTCTGGCAGTAAGCTTCCAGCTCTGCCGCACTTCCTTCCGAGCAGCATATCTTTTGATTCCGAACTCCGAATGCAGACCCGTAAAGTCCGTAGCGTAGCTAACTCACTCATCTATGACATATCCAAAATTCAGCTCATTTGGATCAACCTTGATATAGTAGTGCATACTTTAGTGAACAGCTATCTGCAATCTTGTACAATTTGCTTCGGATTCTATTCTCTTTGAAGCTCAAGCTTGACTTGCGGGGTGGGTAGAGTGACTCGCAACATTGATACGCAACTCCGAATCTCTCTAAGATGTTAATTCCTACAAACCACGGAGAAAGCGATCAAAACGAGAACAAAAATACGAAAAACAAACAAAGGCCAAACAAAGGGGCCAAAGAAGAAAAAGCCACGCAAACACGGAAAAGCAAGCAAAACTCGGATTAAAACAAGACGTTTTGGGCTTAAGAAGGCATGCAATAACAACGTTTTCACGGCGTTATCAATCGACCTGCTCGATAAAAACTCAACGATCTCCAAAAAGAAGTCTTAAAGGGTTAAAGCCAATAATTGGTATATAACCTAAAATTAGATTGAGTAAAATCGACCTGCTCGATAAAAACTCAACGATCTCCAAAAAGAAGACTTAAAGGTTTAAAGCCAATAATTGGTATACAACCTAAAATTAGATTGAGTAAAATCGACCTACTCGATAAACACTCATTGATCTCCAAAAAGCATACTTAAAAAAGTTAAAGAATCATTGGTAAACAACCTAAGTCCTAAATTGAGTAAAATCGACTTGCTCGATAAACACTCATTGATCTCCAAAAAGCAAACTTAAAAAGGTTAAAGCCAATCATTGGTAAACAACCTATGTCCTAAATTGAGTAAAATCGACCTGCTCGATAAACAATCATTGATCTCCAAAATGCAGACTTAAAAAGGTTAAAGCCAATCATTGGTAAACAACATAAGTACTAAATTGAGTAAAATCGACCTGCTGGATAAACACTCATTGATCTCCAAAAAGCAGACTTAAAAAGGTTAAAGCCAATCATTGGTAAACAACCTAAGTCTTAAATGGAGTAAAGTTGACCTACTCGATAAACACTCACTGATCTCCAAATTTACGAAAGAAAATGTTAAAGCCAATCATTGGTAAACAACCTACTTATTATATCGAGTAAAATCGACCTGATCGATGAAACACTCATCGATCTCCAAAATTAAAGAATTAAAAGGTAAAACCAAATTTTGGTGAAAAACCTAAGTCTTTGTCAGACTGACTGAAGTGAAAGTCGAAATTACATGAGCAAGAATAAACATATAAGACACAATATAGAGAATATAAAGTTTTTATTCATCTGTATACAAAGAACATCTTTCGATTTACAAATCTTTACAAATACAAAGTGGAAAATCCTATCCAATTGATCGGAGCTTTTTCACGACAATGTCCACGGAAACACCAATCCCCTTCCTAGTGCCTCGACGTTCTTCATCAACAACCTAAGAAGCATGCTGCTCAGGATGGTCGACTTCTTTAGTTCAATTGCCAGGCTCTGAAGATCGATTCTCCCTTTAATCGGAACGGCCATTACAAGACAGATATCTTGTAGCAGTCATTCGACCAAAACGAGCTCCCACTTGAGAGATTGCTGCAGTTGTTCATCCAAAGTAAGATCTCGTGAGGACCGTCGCAAAAGTTAAAATTTACCAGCACACCCCGTCAGAAAATCACTCCGGAGGTAACATCCAAGAACAAGGATGCCTGGTAAGTATGAACCCTCCATGTGCAAACAAAATACCATGGACTCCAACCCCATGAAGACTAAGGCTGAGGCCACATGGGACTCGTCAGTACTAGGTAGGGCATTAATGGGACTTGTCAGCACTAGGCAAAATGGTGATTGAGTAGTCAAAAATGGGTACTCATAGTAATGCAATTTTCTAAAGATTATGGGATCGCTTGGTAAAGTGAAGCCTGAGGAAACTGAATTTTCCATTTTGTACGGTATAAGTTGAAATGGTGAAATGAATTGTTACCTATTTATAAGGAACTCTGACTTGATCCTACGGTTGGATACTACTTAAATCAACGGACGAGAAAAGGACCTTTTGACTTCCCCTACTTAGCGCGAGTAAGTTGGAACAGCACAAGGAAGGTCGATAAAGCTGCTCCACGAGAATGGGATATTGAGATCGAAACGAATAGAATGTCAGAACCGATACACAACAAGGTCAATTTGACGACTAACAACTTACTAACTTGAGAACAGTAAAACAACTGACGATCAACACCTCTAGGAAAAAGGAAAATACAGTAAGGAATGAGCATTAGCACCCAGAGTGTCAGATCCGTTCTTTATACAAGGAGTTTACAAAATAGTTGATCGTTTTGATAACCTATGAGAACCCAATAATGAAGAATCCAACTTTCCTCCTAGAGTCCAAGAAATCTGACCGAATATTAGAAGAGACAGTCGTCCTTACTATGGCATATGGACTTGTCACTGCCTCATATTCCAAAGAATTGCTTAAGGAGGTCTTGACAAGCTGGATCTAGCTAATGGTTCTACATTTTCCGATTCCTCCCATACCAAAGATACGACACGGTAGAATCAAAGGTTGTTTATCTCAGGAGAATGAAGCTCACAGTCTGTACACAGAAACATTGATTCCGAAAACAGCAGACGACCTATACTAAGAGATTAACTCTGATGAGAATAGTGTGTGCGAAGGAGTTACAAAGAAAGCTTTATATAGATATTTATAAAAGACAAAATAATGTTTGACAACTTCGACTGATCGACTATCGATAAGAACGGCAAACCTACTACCCGGCAATTAAAAGTTCTAGCGACCTACATGGTTCTGCTGGATGACATACATGGACTTTGGAGTGCATATCCCATTATCCACAAAACTCAGCAACAAATTAAATCATATTGCAACGATCAGCAGTTTTGAGATTCAATATGAGTCCGCGATTTAAAAAAAGTTCAAGGATAGTCAGAGAGATGATGAACACAATTTGTTTTATTATGAAATTACATTCAGTAATATTACAAGATGAAACTTCCCTACTACATCTATTACACAAAATCAGTGTAATCCTATAACTATAGTCGATTAAAATCTTCGACTTGCTGCTACACCTCTTGAGATTGGCACCACGAGGGTGAAAAATATTGCTTGATCAGAAAAGGACACTACCTACTAGTAGTGCACTCTTGACCAAAGGGGCATACGTTTTCCACAAGGGCTTTTTGCAATATTGACGGAGGAAGACTACCCTAACAACATTTCAGCTCTCTCACATATGACAATCGCCACAGTCCAACGGAATAATGAAGACAGAGAAGTGTTGGCCCTTTTTGATGAATTGACCAGCTTTCCATCAAAACTGTTTCTAGTATAAGGGATCCCACGGAGAAAGATGGACCCTCCAAATTTCCAATTCCACCTAAACCAAAGTAGAAAAGAGATTCTAAACAACATAAGCACCATTTGGTGTCATGTTTTGTAATTCCCACAAAAGGAACGGGTGGAAATACATGTGGAGCCATTATAGATGAGTTCTACGGAACCTGCGTATTTATAAGCACAAATAACATTATAAAGGACAGGCGAAACGTCATACGCTACAAGCAACTTCTTGATATCCAAGAAAAGACTCGTGTCTAGTAGACAACGATATCTTACTTATTCCCGACCTATAAGGCTGGTCGCTACAAGACAAATACTTGAAGCAATTTACGCTAAATCCACCAGGATAAGCTTTTACTGAGCTCTATGCATGAATCGTTTACTAACAAGCAGCTAAACATTGCTTAAACAGTAAAGTGCTAGATATCTATAATATCAGATTATGCCTAATCGATCAGGTAATATAAATTACTTCTCCATGAAGATTAAAAATAACAAAAGTATATTTACACCAAAATATAATATGGTAATACAAAAACAGTAAGGAAATACTATTCCTTAACAGTCGATCATAAGCCTCCTCTTCTTCCTACTACTAAAAAAAAAAAAAAAAAAAAAAAAGAGAGAAATAAGGCTAAGTTGAAGCTTTAATGCTGATCGGGACCAGTTCGCATGATGGAGGAAGCACCTTTTCTCGAAGTTGGCATACCCAGAAACGCCACCAGCTCCTCCTGGCGCTTCTGATAACCCTGATCATAGCCTTCATCAGAAGCACGTTGACGAGACTGCTCCGCATTAGCATTCAATTGAGTCAGGTCATCCCTCTCCTTCTCAAGAGCCAATTTTTCATCACGTAACTTTTGGAGATCATCATTAAGCAGCTCAATTTGAAAGGCAAGGCCACTGGCCTTTGATGTCTCTGCATCCAGTCGAAGCCTCAGGTTCTCTCTGCTGAACCACAATTCATCATATTGGGCACCCAGTTGCAGAGCATAGTACTTTCCCTGAAAAGAAAGAAGATATAAGCGACAAGGAACGAAAAACAATATAAAAATAAGATCAAATAGATGAGTACCTGCTCAAATTGTTTGAAGAGGGATTGAATGAGGCGAAGTGTAGAAGTACCTGCATGTTTCTTTAACTCGCCTGGCAAAATGGTACTAAAACCTAGATCCCAGGATAGAGGATCGGGTTCACAAGAATCCAGGATAGAGGATCGGGTTAACAAGAATCGGGCATAACAGAATCAAGAGGAATTTCTTTAACTCGCCTGGCAAAATGGTACTAAAACCTAGATCCCAGGATAGAGGATCGGGTTCACAAGAATCGGGCATAACAGAATCAAGAGGAATTTTATCATGACGAGGGGAATCAGACTCGGTTATATCCCTAATCTGCTCCAGGATACAACGATCATCCAACTGACGGGGGGATTCCTTCTCGTTAGGGCTTACAGAAGTTTCCTCCCCCGACGAGGATATTAAACTACATTCAGTAATATTACAAGATGAAACTTCCCTACTACATCTATTACACAAAATTAGTGTAATCCTATAACTATAGTCGATTAAAATCTTCGGCTTGCTGCTACACCTCTTGAGATTGGCACCACGAGGGTGAAAAATATTGCTTGATCAGAAAAGGACACTACCTACTAGTAGTGCACTCTTGACCAAAGGGGCATACGTTTTCCACAAGGGCTTTTTGCAATATTGACGGAGGAAGACTACCCTAACAACATTTCAGCTCTCTCACATATGACAATCGCCACAGTCGAACGGAATAATGAAGACAGAGAAGTGTTGGCCCTTTTTGATGAATTGACCAGCTTTCCATCAAAACTGTTTCTAGTATAAGGGATCCCACGGAGAAAGATGGACCCTCCAAATTTCCAATTCCACCTAAACCAAAGTAGAAAAGAGATTCTAAACAACATAAGCACCATTTGGTCTCATGTTTTGTAATTCCCACAAAAGGAACGGGTGGAAATACATGTGGAGCCATTATAGATGAGTTCTCCGGAACCTGCGTATTTATAAGCACAAATAACATTATAAAGGACAGGTGAAACGGCATACACTAAAAGCAACTTCTTGATATCCAAGAAAAGACTCGTGTCTAGTCGACAACGACATCTTACTTATTCCCGACCTATAAGGCTGGTCTCTACAAGACAAATACTTGAAGCAATTTACGCTAAATCCACCAGGATAAGCTTTTACTGAGCTCTATGCATGAATCGTTTACTAACAAGCAGCTAAACATTGCTTAAACAGTAAAGTGCTAGATATCTATAATATCAGATTATGCCTAATCGATCAGGTAATATAAATTACTTCTCCATGAAGATTAAAAATAACAAAAGTATATTTACACCAAAATATAGTATGGTAATACAAAAACAGTAAGGAAATACTATTCCTTAACAGTCGATCATAAGCCTCCTATTCTTCCTACTACTAAAAAAAAAAAAAAAAAAAAAAAGAGAGAAATAAGGCTAAGTTGAAGCTTTAATGCTGATCGGGACCAGTTCGCTTGATGGAGGAAGCACCTTTTCTCGAAGTTGGCATACCCAGAAACGCCACCAGCTCCTCCTGGCGCTTCTGATAACCCTGATCATAGCCTTCATCAGAAGCACGTTGACGAGACTGCTCCGCATTAGCATTCAATTGAGTCAGGTCATCCCTCTCCTTCTCAAGAGCCAATTTTTCATCACGTAACTTTTTGAGATCATCATTAAGCAGCTCAATTTGAAAGGCAAGGCCACTGGCCTTTGATGTCTCTGCATCCAGTCGAAGCCTCAGGTTCTCTCTGCTGAACCACAATTCATCATATTGAGCACCCAGTTGCAGAGCATAGTACTTTCCCTGAAAAGAAAGAAGATATAAGCGACAAGCAACGAAAAACAATATAAAAATAAGATCAAATAGATGAGTACCTGCTCAAATTGTTTGAAGAGGGATTGAATGAGGCGAAGTGTAGAAGTACCTGCATGTTTCTTTAACTCGCCTGGCAAAATGGTACTAAAACCTAGATCCCAGGATAGAGGATCGGGTTCACAAGAATCGGGCATAACAGAATCAAGAGGAATTTTATCATGACGAGGGGAATCAGACTCGGTTATATCCCTAATCTGCTCCAGGATACAACGATCATCCAACTGACGTGGGGATTCCTTCTCGTTAGGGCTCACAGAAGTTTCCTTCCCCGACGAGGAGATTAAAGTCCTCCGACCAGACCTATGTCCGGCCCGACCTCGGGAAGGACCACCAGCCTCGAAAGAAGTAGTCATTGTAGTGGTATCAAAAAGTAAAAAATCCGTGAAACTTTGGGTGACGGATTGCGGAGAAGGACCTAAGAACAGGCCACTGCTTACCGACCCAACAATATCGCTTACTTGACCCTGGCTAATGATCGGGTCAGCAGAAGAATTTGGAAAGCTTGAATAATCAAGAGCATAATTATGTAATTCATGCTCGAGCGAAGGAATGGAAGTGGAAAGGGGAATATCGAAGGATTGCTCCTCATTAGACATATTCCAAAAGGAAATCCGACCTGGAGAAGGTCTTCGTTGAACATCTGAAGATGAAAGGGAATTTTGTTGAGCGAGAATTAGCATCGCTTGTATCTGTAGAACCACTCGGAGGGACAGTAGATACTTGTGCCCCCGAGCTGGCGGTAGGTCGAGGATGAGAAGGATCAGAAGAAGGCCCCTCAGTGCCGGACCTTTTGGACCTAGTATCTCTAGGACGATCACGCAAAGAACGCTTGGACGTGTTGCCAAAGAGACTACTCATTCTCGTGAAGTCAAGAAAATAATTGGAATATCGAGGAGAGTTATCGACCTACTGGGGAGAATATTTTATTTAAGTAGGGACACGCAGTAAAATAACGAAGAACTTTTTACGTCAAGTATTTATACTAAGGGAAAAGACGCGATGGACTCTGCGAAGAGGCGCGAAACAAATTACCTAGCTAATGAACAGTTGCACATAATTCGAAAGCATGCGCATAATAAATATACTGAAAATAAAGACTTATGTCTGAACATGCGAGATTAACGAGAAAGTTAAATCATATTGATGGGATATGAATCGTCTCAGAATAAAAGGTTAATACAGTAAAATTACAAGTCACAGCGTGATGATTATTATTCCTAAAAACTACTGCTCGCCTTTGCCTTGATTTTGATGATCGCCCTCGTCAAGATTCCGCTCTTCGACTTCGCCTCCAGCTCGCTCGTCGCCCTCAACCTGATCCTTTTCATTAGCATTATTTTCTGGTTCAGGTTTCTCCCTTCCTCTTCCTAGTCGCCTAACTCATTATCCTTCTCAGGATCAACATCAGGAGGAGGTATCGGCAAAGGTACTCCAAATTCCTTTACCAAGTGCGCCAAAGGGAGATGCTTGAAATTCACAGTGTGAACATCAGAGGAGCTATAATTCTTACCATGACGATCGAGGCTAACATGGATAGCCCTGAAATAATCCCTTCGATGATCCTCAATCAAACCCATGGCGACCATCTGACGAACAGCTTTCTTAAAGGTGCTTTCTAAAAGAGGGCCCACCTTTTCATAAACTAAAGCAGTATGAACAGGAGAACTAAGGAAGTCACGAATCACTTTCTCCTTAGAGTTCCTGCCATATTGGTTAGTACGGCCATCTAGATTGAGTTCTTCTTCCTGCTCATCAAGAGAAGCTTGGAGACGTGCAACTTGTGATTCCAGCTCGCTAATACGAATAGTATATTGAACCTAATGATCTTCCAACTCCTTGGCCAAGTGGTCAACTCGCTCCTGGGCATGAGACGTCTCCAGAATACTATTTAATATGTGAGGATTATTTGTCCCTGTTCCCTGCTCGCCATTGATCTGAGATGGATGAGAAGAAGAAGTGGAAGGACCAGCTCCAGTCGCATCACGTTCCATATCAGTCACTTTCTGATGCAAGACTTTATTTTTATCCTCCAAATATTCACACTGCTGTCTCAGAAGGGCTGCTTCGTAAATGGATGATAACATACAAGTGCTAGTCTGGAGATTCAAGAGGGCAAGCTACCTAGGAAATATCCTATTGAGCATGGTAAAAATAAAGAATGAGTAAAATCATTTACCCTTTATAAGGAGAGAGAGGCTTTCAAAAACTTCTCCAATGGATATATATTAAGCAATTTCTGGATAGCTTTATCTGCTGCACTCTCTTTCGCATCATTGATCAAGGAATCACATTAAGAGTAGCCCGCAGCTCTTTTCCCTACAAGGTGGTCTTCAATCATCTCGACAAGAGTAGGCTTAGGATGCGGTTAACCAAGTAATCTGAGGTCCTAGCCCGAGCGATCATAGACCTGTTTCCTTATCTTCGCTACAGGACCAGTAGAATTGGGCATCGACCACATGCGGCAGCCACGAATACCCAAAGAAGATCTGAGTTGCAGGGAGGATAACCTTGCCCGGACTGCGTAGAAGCTGTAATTTGTGATGAAGAAAGTTCTTCAGGAATCTCTTGAGAAGGTTCCTGACTCTCCTCTCTATTATCATCAGAGTCATCACCCTAATCTAATTTCCTTTTTCTAGAAAGCCTTTGCTCTATAGGGTGATTCTCTACAGTCTTGGTGGATTTCGAAAGAACCATTTTTTCCTTCTTGGAACGCCTTGAATTTACAACCATAGAGGCTGAGAGAATAATAAAAAGGGGAATTTGTTATGAATTTTGGTAAAATGTTGGTCCCAAGTGGTCAGATGAGGTCTAGAGGGGGGGGGGGTGAATAGACCTCTGACAATTTTTAGACATAAAAACTTTTCAGTTGTCTGTCAGCAGACTAAGTTGTTATAGGTCAGTAAGCTGACTAAGCTGATCGTTGAACAAATCTTTGAACAGCACAGTTAACCACTTCTCTTTTTACTACTTAGCTGATTTCAGCAAACTTTAAAACAGAGCACTTGCAGCGGATATTTGAAAGTGTTTTTCACAAGTGTACTTAGTCTATATATAGAAATATTTTGTCCCCAGTTTGAATAAACTCCTTTTAAAATCTTTCAACAGTTTTGACAAAGTGTTTTTATGCAACTTGAAAATATGCAAAGGAAAAATGCAAGTTAAAAACACAAAGAATTTTTATAGTGGTTATATGGATAAAAATCCTTTAGTCCACTCTTCCAAGTCACTCAGATCTTGGGTTATACTATAAACACACATTTTACAATATACAACACTTACGCCAAAACAACAAATGAATCTGGCCGTAAGCTCACAATAGGAGATCACTAAGAAAACCTATCCACTGAAGCTAGATCACTCACACGGATCTACACTTCGCACAACACTCCTTACAGTTTTTCACTCAGAAAAATGTTTATCTTTTTTATCTTCAACTTCGGCTTTTGTCAACAAATGACTAAGCTGATGAGTGAGCTGTTCTTGAGACTTAGAGATTTTGCTTCTGAAAATTTTCTCAGAGTTTTTGTTGTTATCTTCCTCTTCAGTCTTATGAACTATTTATACTCCAGGTTTGAAAATTGTCCGTTGAAGAAAGACAGAATTCAAATTCCTCGGGTACCGGTCCATAATTTCTGCGAACGGTTCTCCGCTCTGCAGCAGAACTGTCAACAGTACTTTTTGTCAGACAGCATTTTATGCACCAAGCTGATACGAGGTTTTCTTTCAATCATTTCTCATTAATACCCTCGGTCTTCAGCATATATTACTCCAAGTGCATTTATTACTGTTGGAGAGACTTCCTGATCATCTTCACATAGCTGATGAATGTCACTGGTCTGATGATGAACAGAGCTGATCCCAAACTTGAACTAGTCTGATTTGAGTCTGCTGATCTTCACCAATCTGATTTCTTCCTTCAACAGCAGATCAGTAGTCTTCTGGACCATGTTGAATTTTGACTTGACTGATATATCTTTGAGTTCAATCAAAATTCTTCTAATGGTTTTCAATAAGCTTTCCTAACTTAGCTGGTAGAGATGTTTTGGAAATCATCAAAATATCCCTTTAAACTTCAAATTTCATAACTTGTGATCTTCATCATCATCCAACATAAAATAAAGACAATGGAAAAATATAGCAAAGTATAAGAGAGAAACTTACCAAGTGATTGAGGAGAGGAAGAGATGAGGAATGTATGTGAACTTAAGTCGGCCTTGCGGAGAAAGGCCTCACCAACAAGGATATCGCATTGGTATCTATCCGAACGCATTTCCCCTATTTCATTCAACAAGTTCGGGACATCGGGAATCAATTGACCCTCGAGGAGCGACCATCAAAAGTCCATTGGGAGTCATGATCCCATATGAAAGGTTCCGTAGAACCATCTGATAAAGTTATATGAGTCGGAGGGCGAACAAAGAAAAAGCGGAACTTCCAGTCGGAATTACTGGAAACAGGAGAATCAAAGATAGACAGACCAGACCGTTGACTAGTGAAAAAATAACCATGGTTAGAGGAACTGGAAATGTTGAAACGAAATAACTGACTAAAATTACGAAAGGAAGGCTGGAACCCTTTGGCAATCATCAACACAGAAAAAGAAATGACGAAGGCCACAAAATTAGGGACCAACTGTGTCAGAGAAACACTAAATATTTTTAATATCTCCATGAATAAAGGAGACAATGGAAGCCTAAGACCGTGATTGAAATGAGCAGTGTAAAAGGCACGACAGCCTGCCGGAGGAGAGGTAACCCTATCAGTAGGGGATGGGAGAAGAATTTGAGAGCCCTAAGGAAAATACTTCGTATAATTATCCAGTACCTCATGAAAGTTCTCATCGGTATAAGCACATGCAAGGCTTTCAACAGGATCAGATACCTGAGGGTTGGCACCCTTCCTCTTCTTAGCCTTAGCAGCCACCTCGGCATCGGAAAGAATTTTTACCTTGAACGTATCCTCCTCGGGGATATTTACATCGGGCATCCCTATTTGCTCTGGAGGAGGGCTAGGAGAAGCCTCCACATCGATAACAGGATTAGCGTCCTGAGTGGAGGAGGAGGTTGGTTTTCTCGAATTTGAAGCCATGATGAGGATCCTCGAAAGTTGATGGTCAATAAATACGATATTTGGGTGAATTATCGACTAAGAAATTTACTGCTAGGAGATAGAAGGCGGAATGTAAAAAATGTGGGTGAAACCAGGAACGCATATATATATATATATATACGAAGCTGAAAGGACGTTTTAATCCCTTTCGCGACTATTCATGTTCCCGCCATTAAACGAAGAGAACTGCCTCCTCGAAACTAGGTAACGAAATAGCTCGAAAACGACATAACGAATCTCTATGAAACGTCGCACTCTTTTCCTTGCTTAGGATTTTTTCCGAGTAAGGTTTTTAATGAGGCACAATTCATAGAGAAGTCAGTCGAATAAGGCCTAATACTTCTATGAGCTTCTACTACATGTCCGCTCGAAGAAGTAAGGGAGTACTGATATGGGCTATTTTATACCCCATATGATACTTGGATCGATTCAGATATATCAGATCAGCTCGACCATATAGCTCATTCGCTATCACAGTTCGATTCGATCAGAGACAACTCTCCACAGCGACCAGGCTGCAATCCGAACTAGAGAAGGATAGATATCTTGAGTCCTAATAGGATTATGTTTCCTTGTATGGCTAGGGTTTGTATCATATAAATACCTAGATCAACATTGTATTATAGAGACAAGATTAGAGCTTACGCCTACATACTTGTACTAACTGAGATTAATATAATATAAGAGCTTTTGCTATAATTATTGATATTTTACATTATTCTTGTAACGTTGTTGTTCTTCCTTGAGATTGATCCATCCGGAATAAAGTAACTAAGACCTATAATCTCCATATAAACCTTACCCGAAACATACTTTATTGATTTAATCGAACCATACGAAAAATGGTTAAATCAGTATTTTTCAAATTTTTTAGTATATAAAATTTGTCTGGAGGTTATGGGTAATTGATTTTTGTTAAAAAAAACAAGTTCGGTTTTCTTTTAGCTTAATCCTAGGATTTGTCAGTGACCTTGGTAATGAAAGCTTCAAAAAATGTTGATTATAAATATGTTCTGTAATTGTTGGTTTATGTTTATGGTTTACATATTATTTTTTTGTTTACCATATTGGTGCTTATGGTCTTCGTATTCTGAATGGTATAACCTAATGATGGGAATGATTGTGTTTGGCTAGATTTATTTATGTAATTGCATTTTCACTTAAAAACTTGTTTGTTAATTATTGGTTAGGTTATGATGCATAAATTTCTTAATTTTAATTACAGACCAAGAAGATTATGGATCGACCCAAGAAAATCCTCATTTTAATTAAAATTTACTTACTTATAGTTCTAATTACTATTTTTATTTGTATACTTGATAGTGCAAAGCGTGCACAAGGTAGAAATCAATTTTTGTTGGAGAAGAAAAAAAGAAAACGCTATAGCATAATTGCTAGAATGTCAGTCCTGAAAAAGAATTTACTTGAACAATTTGAGAATGGATAGGAAGTCGTTTTATAAATTGTCTTATATACTAGAAAATAGAGGAGGACTTACTCCTACCAAGTACATATCGGTTAACGAACAAGTAGCAATGTTTTTATCCGTATTGGCACATCATACGAAGAATCGAATAGTTGGACATAACTTCAAACGCAGTGGAGAAACGGTTAGCAAAATAATCAATACAGTGTTGAAAGCATTGTTGGCAATGCATCCAGTACTATTGGCAGGGGAAAATCCAATCAATGAAGATTGTGATATGTACACTTCGCAGCCATTTCAGGTGTGTGTTAATAACATATAGTGATTGTTTTGGTAGAATTATATTTAATAATATTCAGCTGATTATAATATATTTCCCATATAGGGATGTATCGGAGCGTTAGATGGCACCTACGTTAGAGTGAATGTTCGATTAGTTGATAGACCCCGATATAGATCACGACAAGGGGATATTACTACTAGTGTGCTGCCGCATGTAATGAGAACATGTTATTCTCATACATTCTTGCCGGTTGGGTAGGATCAGCAGCCGATGGTAGGGTCTTGAGAGATTCCGTTAATCGACCCAATGGGTTAAGTGTGCCAAAAGGTATGTATATTCTTAATGTGATTTATGTTTTTGAAGAGCATACCTCATTTTCTCTATTGCCCTATATTTAAAGTCTCGTAGTAATTGTTTATGTAATAGGGAATTACTACTTGTGTGATGGGGGCTATTTCGCACCCCTTATAATGACCGGATCAACAAAGGGTTATGGAATCGGTTCGACCAGACAAACCCATTCGGGAGCATCTATCGACCCAGTAGGATACGACCCTCCTCGGCGAACAGGCTACAATCCGGACTCAAGAAGGACAAGTGGGCCGAGTCCTATTAGAATTATGTTTCCTTGTAAAGCTAGGTTAATTGTGATATAAATACCTAGTTAATCATTGTATTACAGACATTCAAGATACTCAGCTTATGCCTGCATAACAACATAACAAAAGGTTATTTAATAGAAAAGCTTTTGCTATACTATGATATTTCATTGATTGTATTGACTACTTATTGTTACTTCTAAATTGTTCTTCCTTGAGATTGATCCATCCGGAATAAAGTAACAGAGCCCTTTAATTCTTATTGATTGAGAATCCCCGATCACACATATTTACTGATTTAATCTTACCCTGCGAAATTCGGTTAAATCAGTTGGCGCCCACCGTGGGGCCAGGTTAATTATTCGATCGACATATGGCTCGCCCAAGGAAGAGCGCTCGTAACGGAGCAAGAAGTAACACAACCAACCAGCATAATACGTCTGAGGATCCACAGGGCAATACCGATAATAACGCCCCTATATCCAACGACAGCCAGCAACAGAACGAGCATCATCAGAATCAGGTGGAACCACAAGGGATCCCTACTGGCGCAGTACCAGAAGAACATGCGGCTCCAACGATCCCGGTTCCCCTGTCAGACGCTCAGGAGAAGTTACGACAGATTGCTATGCTCCTTAAATCACTCTCCCCAAAGGAATTACTCGTACTCGAACAGGTTCCTCGAAACGTGAGAACTACTAGGGCAAATCCCACTCAAAAAATGCCGAGGCAAAACGATCAAATCTCTCAACAAGCTGACAGCCCGGCAAGCGAGCGGCGCTCGCTACACAGTCCGCGGCAGGGCAATTCAAAACCCTCCGATGACAACGTCCGAAGAAAAGTGGATCGAAGGAGACCACATTGCAACGAATCAAAGGAACATACCATAATCCCCATCGACGATGACGTAGGCGAGGCGATCCCAGATCGACCGAGAACAATGCGATTCTCGGAAAGAGAAATCGAAAAAATGGTACAGGAACGACTCGAGCAACGCTTACGATCCGTTCAAAACCCATGGACCAGAACCACAGAACTCCAGGAGAGCCTAGCAGCGTGCTCTCCCTTCTGCAGAGAAATAAAAGAGGCGCAGTCGACCGGACAGGTTCCGGATAGACTACCCAGATACGATGGAACCACTGATCCAGATGACTATATTTTTAGCTTTACGAACATAATGAACTTATATGCTCACTCGGCGGAATTCACCGCTAAATTAATGGTGACCACGTTGGAAGGACTCGCTTTGGACTGGTTCGCCAAGCAACCAGCCAACTCCATATTCAGTTTTTGGGAATTATGCAACAAATTGACACAGCAGTTTGCCAGTCAGAAAAGGCAAAAACTTCCAATGAGCTACTTGGGAACTATCTATCAACAAGAGGGAGAATCCCTAAGAAACTGGTTGGCAAGATTTAATGTAGAATTGCTCAAAATCGATTCCCCAAATATCGATTACATAATCTCTATTCTTTTAAACCTCACGAAGAATGGGCAGTTCGGAAATGCCCTCAGCCGAAAACAACCAAGAACGTTCGCCGACATCATGAGCTTGGCGTCTAAATATATGACCCAAGAAGAGATGAATTCCTTTAAAGATAAGAACAAAAATAAATTTACGGCCTCAGGCTCCAAACGGCAAGATAGAATTCCCGCCCAAAGATCCATGGACTATGAGCGGACGTTTAGAAAAGGCAACGTTTTTCAGCTGTTAGAATACAATAAAAACGATCAGGACAGACGACCTAACATCTATCAAAGACCTAGAACCGTAGAACCGGCAATCAGGAGCAGGGTTAATCAAGTAGAACACCCAAGGCTAACTGTTCCGATAGAAGAAATCCTGCCCGTACTAGAAAGGAATAATTGAATCCCGGAAGCAAAGAAAATCGCTCAGCCCAGACCTGGTGCCCAAAACTATGAGTTGTACTGCAAATATCACAGGGTACATGGGCACCGCACTGAAGATCGTTTTCACCTAAGGAGAGAAATTGAAAAACTAATCGAAAAAGGAAAACTAGACGACTATTTAGAGCGGGATAACCGCAAAAGAGGAAGAAGTAGGAGCCCTCGGAATAATAATCAAAGGAGAAATTCCCGTCGAAAGTCACCCGAGGATGGTCCTGCACAGGAGTTGAACCATGACCAGATCAATGGTACCATCCATAAAATTTCCGGAGGACCCGCCGGCGGGGATAGTCGTAACGCTCGACGAAGGACTGCTAGATCCATAATCGGAGGCTTAAAATACCCGAAGGAAGTATGGACTCTAGAAAGTAAATCAACAAACAACCAGCTGATCAGTTTTAACGAGGGTGAAGTACCCAAAAATCTAGTTTGGGACACAAAAGAGGATAGCCCCGATTTCCCGATGGTGGTTTCGCTAGAAATAGCAAACTACAACGTCAAAAGGATCCTGATCGATAATGGAAGCTCGGCGAATATCATCTCTAGGGAGGTCCTAGCCCAGATGAACTTGGGACAAATAACATTCCAAAAGGTAGCTACACCGTTAGTGGGATTTGGAGGATCCGAAATTGTCCCGAGTGGAACAATAACTTTAAGTGTCACACTCGGGAAGAAACCACATCGGACAGTGAAGCTGGTAAATTTTTTAGTAGTAGAAACTCCTTTTGCCTACAATGCGATCTTAGGGCGACCTGCCCTCAATCTGTTCCGAGCCGTTGTCTCAACTTACCATCAAAAGATAAAATTTCCGACCGACACAGGTATCGGGGAAATAGTGAATGATCATTGTATGGCATGGGATTGCTACAGCACATCATTAACTTTGAAAAACCCCCCTGAACCAATTACCCCGAGCAAAAGAAAACTTGAAGACGATGTCGGTAGAAATAAGGTTGAAATCCCTAGCACTGACCGAATAGATAAAAAGGGAAAAGAACCGGTAGATATAGCTGTAAAGCCACCAGAACATAAGGATGTCACACTGGTACAAGAGGACTCATCAAAAACAACAAGAATAGGTACTGAATTAAGCAAGGAAGGGGAAGTAATGCTGATCAACTTTCTCAGAGATAATATGGATGTCTTCGCTTGGAGTGCGAACGACATTGAGGGGATTGACCCTCGAGTAATCAACCACTCGCTAAAAATCGACCCTTTGGCAAAACCTGCTAGACAAAAGAAGAGAAATCATGGGCCAGTAAAAGATAAAATCATCAAAGCAGAAGTAGAAAGGCTACTCAAAGCAAAACAAATTCGAGAAATACACTTCTCGGAATGGCTATGTAATGTTGTTCTAGTAGCAAAAGGGGATAAAAAGGATAACAAATGGAGAATGTGCAACGATTTTACCGACCTTAACAAATTATGCCCGCGCGATCCGTATCCCCTCCCAAGAATCAACTTATTAGTCGACTCAACCGCTGGCTTTGCAATCTTCAGCATGATGGATGCTTTCCAAGGTTTTTATCAAATATACATGAATGAGCAAGACCAAGAGAAAACTGCATTCATAACCGAGCAAGGAGTATATTGCTTCATAGTTATGCCATTTGGATTGAGGAACGCCGGGGCCACTTACCAAAGGTTAGTAAACCTAATGTTCAAAGAATTAATTGGAGAAATAATGGAAGTCTACGTAGACGACATGCTAGTCAAAAGCATGAATGAAGCGGATCACATAAGACATCTTGATCGATGCTTCCGAATATTGAGAAAGTACCGCATGAAACTAAATCCCGAAAAATGCACCTTCGGTGTTAAATCGGGAAGTTTCTTGGGCTATTTGGTACATCAACGAGGAATTGAGGCCAACCCAGAAAAAATTCGAGCAATAATTGAAATGAAGCCTCCCAAAACCATCTCCCAAGTACAAAGCTTGGTAGGGAAAATCGTAGCGTTAAACAGATTCATATCCAAATCGGCTGACAGAAGTTTGCCTTTCTTCCAAACCCTTCGAAAGGCAAAGAACTTTGTTTGGACCGAAGAATGCGATCGGGCTTTCGACCAGCTAAAAGAATATCTGACAACATCCCCGTTGTTGGCCAAACCGATCGAAGGGGAACCATTATATATCTACATCTCGATCTCCGATGCGGAGGTTTAGAACATAAACCTATCTATTACTTAAGCAAATTATTACAAGGGGCAGAGAAGAACTACTTAGAAATCGAAAAATTCGCTTTGGCCTTAGTGGTGGCAGCACGAAAACTCCGACCTTACTTTTTGACCTACAAAATCGTGGTTTTAACAAACCAACCGCTAAGGCAGGTCTTAGCAAAGCCAGAAGCCTCCGGAAGACTGATCAAATGGGCGATCGAACTCGGTCAATTCGAAATTGAGTACAAATCGAGAATTGCGATTAAGGCCCAAGTATTAGCTGATTTCCTACTAGAAACTCCGACTCAGGCAACCGAACTATCGAACAGCCTTAACGACGATATCTTGATCATAGAAAATCAAACCTGGTTAATGCATGTTGACGGTGCTTCATGCCGAGATGGAGGAGGCGCCGGAATTAACTTCACCGAACCAAATAAACAGGATATAAATTATGCGATAACATTGGACTTCGTCGTAACAAACAATGAAGCAGAATATGAAGCGCTGATCGCAAAAATGGAAATGGCGATCAAGGTCGACATTAAAAGCCTTAAAGTATTAACCGATTCAGAGTTAGTGCAAAGACAAATAGAAGGCCTATATGAGGCTAAAGAATTTAATATGGTCAAATACCTTGCCAAAGTGAAAAAATTGGCTGAAAAATTTGAAAGTTTCGGTATACAGAACATTCCACGCTCGGAAAATAAATGGGCCGATCAACTGTCTAGGTTCACAGGATCCCATGACGGAAAAACCGAAAGGGTGATCAACTGGTTAATCTCCGATGCACCGGCAATCGATATCGATGAAACACCGGTCGTCGAAATAATGGAAATCGAAGAAGCCGAAGAAAACTGGATGACTCCAATGATAGACTATCTTCGAGAAGGAAAATTGCCGCTTGACCAAAATGAAGCTCGGAAAATAAAATATCGGGCTCCAAAATATACATTGGTAGAAGGAATACTTTACCGAAGATCAGTATCAGGAATTTTTCTGAAATGTGTCTCTGAATCACAAACCATCAATATCCTCCGAGAGGTACATGAAGGAGACGCAGGGAATCACAGCGGAGCAAGGCATTAGCTTTAAAATGCCTCCAAATAGTTATTATTGGCCTACCGTCAACAATGATGCCATTCAGTATGTCCAAAAATGTCATCACTGCCAAGTTCATGCTAATATATGTCATCAACTAGCAGAAAACATGCACCCAATACCGGTATGTTGGCCGTTCGATCAATGGGGAATGGACATTGTGGGACCTTTCCCAGCAGCTAGATCCAAGAAAGCATATGTTTTGGTCGCTGTTGAATACTTCAGCAAATGGATAGAATGCATCGCCCTTGCACGGATAACTCAGTTCCAAGTGATCAACTTCCTGTGGAAATTCATAGCATGTCCATTTGGCATCCCGAGAATTCTAATTTCTGATAATGGAACCCAATTTACGGGAAAACATGTAATAGAATGGTGTTCAAAACTAGGAATTAAGCAAAATTTCACTTCGGTCAGGCATCCTAGAGCGAACGGACAGACTGAGGTAGCAAACCGAGAAATAATAAAATCCTTGGAGAAAAGATTAGGGGCAGCCAAAGGAAAATGGCTAGATGAACTCCCAGGGGTACTATGGGCTAATCGGACCACGGTCAGAACTTCAACCGGGGAGACCCCATTCAGTCTAGTATATGGCTCGGAAGCTGTTATTCCTGTTGAAACGTTAATTCCAACACCAAGAATTGAAATGTATGACGACCAGGAAAATGGAAAGACAAGAGAAAATGATATTGATTTAACAGAAGCTCTAAGAGAAAAAGCGGTCGTATGTTTGCAAGCCACCAAATCAAGTATGGAAAAGGCTTACAATCAAAAGGTACGCATCCGAACCTTCAAAGAAGGAGAACTGGTTTTAAAAAAGGTAGAGGTATCCAAGCATGTTGGAAAGTTACAACAGAACTGGGAAGGACCATACATTGTCGTCGATGTCGGGAAGAAAGGTTCATACAAGATTGCACACTTGGATGGAACACCCCTACTAAGGACTTGGAATGCGGTCAACCTCCGGAAATACTATGGGAAATGAATCCTAGTAAATTATCCTTCTTTATTTCCTTTGTTTTATTTTTCATATTATTTCTACTGACTGTAATAAAAGGCTTTGGCCTGGAAATTATTATCAAAGAATTTTAATACAAAACAAGAAATTTATTTGAGTAAAGCATTAACGAAGAGTTGAGTAATAACCGATCAAATTCGATGAACGCTCGTCGGACTTCTACAATCGACTTTGTTTAAACCAGCATAGTGGTCATGAAGAGCAACGAGTTGAGTATAAATTGATCCGTTCAATAAACGCTCCTCGATCTACATCCAACGACGACTAAAACGAGTTGAGTAAAATTGATTCGCTCAATAAACACTCATCGACCTCCATAAAAGGTTAAAAGCCTAAGTCCTAAAAACGAGTTGAGTAAAATTGATTCGCTCAATAAACGCTCCTCGATCTAGCAATAAAAGAGTTTAGTATAAATTGATCCGCTCAATAAACGCTCCTCGATCTAGCAATAAAAACGAGTTGAGTAAAATTGATTCACTCAATAAAAGCTCCTCGATCTAGCAAAAAAAGAGTTGAGTATAAATTGATCTGCTCAATAAACGCTCCTCGATCTAGCAATAAAAACGAGTTGAGTAAAATTGATTCGCTCAATAAACGCTCCTCGATCTAGCAAAAAAAAAGAGTTGAGTATAAATTGATCCGCTCAATAAACGCTCCTCGATCTAGCAAAAAAAGAGTTGAGTATAAATTGATCCGCTCAATAAACGCTCCTTGATCTAGCAACACAAAGAGTTGAGTATAAATTGATCCGCTCAATAAACGCTCCCCGATTAATTTTTAACGACTAAAAAAAGACTTTTGGTATAAAAACCTAAGTCGTTGAGTATAAATTGATCCGCTCAATAAACGCTCCTCGATTAATCTTTAACGCCTAAAAAAAAAAAGACTTCTGGTATAAAAACCTATGTCTAAATGAAAAGAGTTGAGTATAAATTGATCCGCTCAATAAACGCTCCTCGATTAATTCTAAACGATCAAAAAGATTTTTGGTATAAAAACCTAAGTCTAAATAAAAAGAGTCGAGTATAAATTGATTCGCTCAATAAACGCTCCTCGATCTAAACAATACAATGAGTTGAGTATAAATTGATCCGCTCAATAAATGCTCCTCGATTAATTTTTAATGACTAAAAAGACTTTTTGGTATAAAAACCTAAGTCTAAAAGAAAAGAGTTGAGTATAAATTGATCCGTTCGATGAACGCTCCTCGATGATAATAATAAACAAGATTGAGACGACATCAACAAAAAGAAGTATACAAGGAATAATAATAAAGTTTTATTCATTCGTCTTCAGGGAACGAGCGATAAATTACATACAAAAAGCTCTGATCAGATTACAAAGGACTATATACGATCCCCTACATCGTTACAAATGTTTAGAAAAAATGATCCTACCCTATAGATCAGTGCTCTTCACGACGATGTCCACGGAAACACCGATCTCCTCCCTAGTGCCTCGAGGATTATAACTAACCACCTAAGAAGCATGCTGCTCAGGATGGTCGACTTCTTTGGTTCGATGGCCAGGCTCTGAAGATCAAATGTTCTTCCAGACGAAATGAGCATTACCTGCCAGATAACTGGCAATACTCATTCACCCATAGCGAGATACTGCTTTCACTTTAAGGTTAAACATTTTACTCTAAAGCAGCATCTCTTCGGGGCGGTCGTGAACATTAATATTTACCAGCACACCCCGGTGGTCTATCAATCCGGAGGTAACATCCAAAAGCGGCGGTGCCTGGTAAATATGAACCCTCCATGTGCAAACAGGAAACCACGGACCTCAAAACCGTAAATACAAAGTTCGAGGCCTCATGGGACCCGTCAGTACAAGGTAGGGCTTCCATGGGACCCGTCAGTACAAGACAGAAGAAATTTAAGTTATTATAATATGAATCACGATAATTTGACTTTTTGAATATTATGGGATCAGAAGGCAAAGTGAAATTCAAGGAAACTGATACCTCCATCCTTTTTGAGAGTTACAATTAAAATATGGAAACCGCCTCCTTATTTATAGGGATAGATCTAGTTAATCCTACGGCTGGATGGAGATTTGATCAAGGGACGGAAATGCGACCTTTTGACTTCCCGTAATAAATGCAAGTAAGTTGGAACGGCACCTCTCTGATCGACTCAACGAATCGATGATAAAAGATAAAGAAGATCGAAGCGATCAATTCACAAAAAACAGATCTAAAAGAGCTCCAGATCGGGAAAGTTTTACACACTCATATATGCTAGTCGCTCGATAAAAGCTTGAGATCCTCAACAAAGGCATGCAAGTTTACACCATTATGAAAAAATACTGGATCGCCTAGAGGCATAAGACCTAACCCTACAGCATATGGGGGTCGTCACTGCCTCATATATTATATGAAAAATTATTGATGGGCTATACAGTAACTCTATTGGAATCCAAGAAATCTGACATGAAAATCAGGAGAATAGTCGTCATTATTCCAGTCTACACTATCGCCACTCCCTAACATTCCAAAGAATTGCTAAAGGAGGTCTGAACAGACTGGATCTAACTAATAAGTTTACATTTTCCAATTCCTCCCATATCAGAATATTTGATATATTTGGTACACTGGTTGCCTTATTTGAGGGACAAGGTACTCACATTCAGTACGGAAAAACATGGATTTCTAAGAAGATACATAGAACGATATCTTCTTCGCAAACTTAAACCTATGACGAGAAAAGCAGAGTTCAACAGAAGAAATAATAGCCTCCTTATATAAGATATACATGACAAATAAGACAAATTTACAAGGCATTGATTGAACATCGACCAGAACGCTGAGCGTTCCTTAACAAGTTATTCAATCGATTATCGATACAAGTGACCTACTGTCTACATTTTAGTGACAAACGTTATATCATTCAGTTACTTAAACACTGATCGAGCAAGACTAAGCTACATTTTCAAAGACTGGATATTCTCCCAGAAGATCAATATCAGATAAGTATGCTAATCTATACTGATTATTTCAAGAAGTTATATTCATGCATAATAGCAAAATACGCATAACGAAATATATCTACGGATTGAAATACATGGATCTACCCGTAAAAGATCATAGCTTTAATTAAATCATTCTCCCCGTACAAAAACTTCAGCCTAAGCAACTACACAAAAAGTTTGGGTACTACAAAAAAAAAAAAAAAAAAGAGAGAAGAAACTCAAAATAACAGCCAGGTCGAACAGGTCACCGAGAAAGGTTGTTATCGACAGGCCGACTAGCAGAAACAGTCCTCCGAGGAGTCAAGTTACCTACGAACGCCATCAACTCCTCCTGACGCTTTAGATAACCGGCATCGTAACCTTCTTCAAAGGCCTGCCGTCGAGACTCCTCTGCTAGGGCAACAGCCTGAACCAAATCACTTTTCTCCTTCTCCCAGACAGACTTCTCTTCTTGCAATATTTTTAGGTCATCATTGGCAAGCTGCAGCTGGAGAGTCTGCCATGTCGCCTTCGCCGTCTCCGACTCCAAACGACGTTGATAAGCTTCCTTACCGATCCACAGATCGTCATTTTGCACACCCAGCTGGAGTGCAAAATATTTGGCCTAGAAAAGAAAAAAAATAAGGAAAACCCCTACACAACAAGGCAATCAAAATAAAAGCGTGAAAAATAATCAAAGATGTGTCTACCTGCTTGCATAACTTCACCAGCGACTGAACAAGGCGAACATTGGAAGTACCCTCAAGCTTCCTCAACTCACCAGGCAAAATAGTGCTCAGGCCTAGGTCCCAGGGCAAAGCATTAGGCTCAACAGAGCCAGGCAGTTCACTAACAGAAGGAACACCGTCAGGGCGTGGAGTCGCCGACTGCATAATATCCTTAACTTGCTCAAGGATGCAACGGTCATCTAAGGAACGGGGGGATTCCCTCTCATTGGGACTAACCGAGGTCTCCTTACCCGAAGCAGAAATAACGGTCTGACGACCGGACCTTGACCCAATTCGACCTCCAGAAGGCCCGCCGGATTCGAAGGAAGTAGTAACAACAGTTGTATCATTAAACAAAAAATCAGAAAAATCTTGGGAGACAGATTGTGTCATGGACGGGTCCAAAAAAGAATCTCCACCAACGGCCCCCGTGGCATCTCCCCTTTGGTGCCCGCCGAAAAGCTGGGCGGTAGAAATAGTGGAAGGAACGGAGTTATTAGGATCCCCTCCATGAAAACCATGCTCAAAAGAAGAAACACCTGAAGAAACAGGTATATTAAAAGTCTGCTCCACGTTGGACATATCACCAAAAGCCACCCGACCGGGGAAGGCCTACTTCCTACTTCCCCAGAAGAAGAAAAATTTGGTTGTACAAAAGATGAACTAACTACAGAAAAAGGTTCAGAAGGGATGACAGGAGTATCGGTCGCCGACGGGATGACAGGAGTATCGGTCGCCGACCTACTAACGGAGGATGAACGAGGAGGTTCCATCGAGGGCCCCTCTGTTCGAGACTTCTTCAGTCTGACATTTTTAGCGTTCTCACGGAAAGGACGCTTCGATGTGTTACGAAAAAGATTACTCATGATCGGAATTCAAAAAGTAAAATTAAAATATCTAGAAAGCTTATCGACCTGCCGAATAAAGAGTATTCTGATTAAAGAAATGAGTAAAGCGCTAAATAGCGAGTCAGGTTTTTACCTTTTATATTTATACTATACGAAAAGACGCGATAGACCCAAAGAAAGGGCGCGAAATACAGAAACTAGCCTTGGAATAAACACTAGAATTTGAAACGACATACGCATAATGATTATGGCAAAGTTAATGACTTGTCTGAATTATTACAGAGAACACGAAAAGACGTGACTGTTAGAATACACAATGTTTATCTTACAAAGGGATAAAAAAGTAATATTACAATTAGACTTACGGTAAACAGTTACAAAGATTATTTCACAAGATCAATATATCATACAGCTTGGTCGTTATCCGGAATTTTCTATTCGCTACCGACGTCTCTTTCTTCTGCTGTGTCAATATCTTCTTCTTCTTCTTCTGGCTCGATAAAATTGTTATCGACCTCGTCGTTAATATCTGAAGGAGGAATCGACAATGGTTTTCCGAACTCTTTAACGAGATGAGCCAAAGGAAAATTTTGATAAACGACGTCCGGAAGCTCGGAAGGAGAATATACTTCGCCATAACTGTTCAGCCGAATGTGCGCTGCTTTAAAATATTCCTTTCGACGATCATCTATCATTTCAAAAGCGACCAACTGATGAATCGCCTTCTTGAACGTACTTTCTAGGAGCGGACCGACCATCTGATATACCAACGCTGTATGAACAGGAGAGCTGAGGAATTCACGAATTACTTTTTCATCAGGATTTCGGCCATAACGATCCCTGAGTCCACTAAGGGGAATGTCCCTCTCATACTCCTCTAAAGAAGCCTGAAGACTTGATACTTGAGATTCCAACTCACTAATTCGAGCAGTACTCTGAAGTTGGAACTCTTCTAACTTTTTAGCCAATTGATTGGCTTGTTCTTGAGCGCGGGAAGTCTCCAGAACCCTGTCTATAATCTCCTGGTCATCAATCCCTGTAGCTCGAGTCTCTACGACCGGAAGGGAAGAAGTCATTGATGGACCAACCTCCGAATCAGAAGACTTATGAAGTAAAGTTTTATATTTCTCATCCAGAAACTCACATTGTTGTTTCCAGAGAGCAGTTTCATAGGCATATGATGCCAAACAAGTCTTAGTCTGAAAGAAGAAAAGGGGTAAAAAGAAATGAATTAGCAAACTAAAGTAATCCTCAAAGAAAATTACCTTATAAGCACAATAAAAAAGATATCACCTTTTCAGCATAAAGAGAAGCTCGCTGAAATTTCTCCAAGGGATCCTTCCGAAGAAGCTTATTCATGTCATGAGTAAAAACGCCGGACAAAAGAACACGAGTGGCCTTATCCACTGCATTTTCGCTCTCATCGTGAACCAAAGAATCATTCTCAGGATAGCCAGCGGCTCTTTTTCCCTCTAAATGATCCTCGATCATTTCGACCAAAGTAGGCTTTGGATGATTATCGCCGAGTAAAGAAAGATCGTTTCCAGAACGACCATAATAACTCTTCTTTCTCTCCACCGGGTTGTCATTGGGATGAGGCATCGACCAGCTGCGACATCCACGTATACCCAAAGATGTCCTAAGCTGGACGGGGGGATAACCAGATCCTGTCCCCTGACGAACAGGGGATTCTTGAGAAGAATCTGGAGATTCCTCTCTATTCTCCTCAGAGTCATGACTCAACTCCAATTTCTCTTCCGAGATGCTCTCTGCTCGATAGGAACATTCTCTATGGTTTTGGTAGATTTAGACAACACCATTTTTCCTTTTGAAGAATGTCGGGAATTTTCTACCATATGAGCTGAAAAAGAAGCACGACCAAAGTCAGATTTTCTGCAAAAAAAGGATCATCACAACACTATGCTGAAATAAACATTTACCAAGTGAATCAGATGACGAAGTGATTGGAAAAACATGAGCACTCAATCCTGCTTTGCGAAGAAAAACTTTTCCAATAAGAAGAGCACTCTGATATTTGTTGGCACTCATAGCCTGGATTTCACCAATAAACTGAGGATCGTCAGGAGTAAGTTCACCAGTCGGCAGACGACCTCCGTAAACCCATTTGGAGTCATGATCCCGCGAAAAGGGAGTAGTCGAGCCATCCGCCAAACAAAGATCAGATGGTGGACGAACAAAGAAAAAAGGAGATTTCCAGGAAGGGTTGCTAGAAATTGGGGAGTCAAAGATTGCGCGACTAGGTTTCTGACTAGCGAAGAAATATCTGCGATTGGAGGAACTAGAAATGTTAAAACAAAATAATTGCGCAAAATTACGAAAGGAGGGTTGGAATCCTTTCGCTATCATCAAAACAGAAAAACAAACCACGAAGGCCACGGAATTTGGGACTAATTGAGTCAAGGAGACACTGAATATTTTCAAAATATCAAGAAAGAGGGCAGACAACGGAAGACGCAGACCGCTATTAAAATGGATTGTGTAAAAGGCTCGACATCCCTCCGGCGGTGATGTAACCCTATCAGTAGGAGAAGGGAGAACTATCTCGGAACCTTCCGAAAAATATTTGGCATAATTGCTCACGACCTCAGAGAAAGTATCCACAGTATAAGCGCAAGCAAGATCCTCAATCGGTTCAGAAATTTGAGGAGTTGTACCTTTGCCTTTTTTAGCTCTGGCAGCGACGTCTGAATCAGATAGAATTTGCACCTTAAAGGTATCCTCAGTAGGAACAATGAATTCAGACACCCCAACCTGCTCGCTAGAAGGATTAGAATGTAGCACCTCCTCGATAGTAGGAGCGACTCTCTCACTTAAAGACGAGGAAGATTTTCTCATAGAAGCCATTCTTGGGACTCTCGGAAGATATGAATCGATAGAAGGAGTTTTGAAAAGACAAACGACCGATCAAGAAAATGACTGCGAGATTAAAGCAAGCATAAAGTAAAAAATGACTAATATAACAGTCACCTATTTATAGGAAAAAGTGAAAAGACGTTTCGAACTTCTCACGGCTGATCGCATTCCCGCCAAATGGAAAAAAGTGAAACGCTTCCCCAAAGGGACACATAGCGGTTCATAATTGGAACAAGAAAACGACTATCTATGAGGCGTAGTACTCTTTTCCTTACTTAAGATTTTTTCCCACCGGGTTTTTTCTTAAGTAAGGTTTTTAACGAGGCACAATTCATAGAAAATACAGTCGAAATTGACTTTCTACTTCTACGAGCTTTTACTACATATACGCTCGAAGAAGTGAGGGAGTACTGATGGGGGCTATTTCGCACCCCTTATAATGACCGGATCGACTAAGGGTTATGGAATCGGTTCGACCAGACAAACCCATTCGGGAGCATCTATCGACCCAGTAGGATACGACCCTCCTCGGCGAACTGGCTACAATCCGGACTCAAGAAGGACAAGTGGGCCGAGTCCTATTAGAATTATGTTTCCTTGTAAAGCTAGGTTAATTGTGATATAAATACCTAGTTAATCATTGTATTACAGACATTCAAGATACTCAGCTTATGCCTGCATAACAACATAACAAATGGTTATTTAATAGAAAAGCTTTTGCTATACTATGATATTTCATTGATTGTATTGACTACTTATTGTTCCTTCTAAATTGTTCTTCCTTGAGATTGATCCATCCGGAATAAAGTAACAGAGCCCTTTAATTCGTATTGATTGAGAATCCCCGATCACACATATTTACTGATTTAATCTTACCCTGCGAAATTCGGTTAAATCATTGTGCGATAATGGTTATACAAATGGCGAAGGATTCCTTACTCCATATCGTGGTGTGCGTTACCATTTGAAAGAATGGGATGTCGGTCGGCCTGCCCCCAAAAATCGGGAAGAATACTTCAATATGAGGCATTCACATGCAAGAAATGTGATAGAGCATAGTTTTGGATCTTTGAAGGCACGCTGGTCTATTTTGAGGAGCCCTGCCTTTTACCCCGTGAAGATTCAAAATCATCTCATCATGTCTTGTGCTCTCCTCCATAATTTCATTAGAAATGAAATGGCTTTCGATCCGCTTGATCTACAAGACATTGATTATAGTGATGATGAGGAAGATCAGAACCCGGAAGGTTATATAGATGTTGTTGAGCCCTCTAATGCTTGGACCGCATTTCGTGATGACTTGGCAGAAAATATGTACACCACTTGGCTTCAAGACCGTGGTTAAGTTCAATCATTTTATAATATTTGAACCATTAATGGAATATTTTTAAGAACCTTTATTTCTATGTAGATTTTGTCTTGCACTTTGAATTCTGATAGTACCACTTGTATGCTTGGAGTTTGCATTGTTATTGATTTTAAATTTTCTATGTTAATTCATTATGTTGGAAATTATTTAGGAACTGATATGCTGAAATGTTTGCAATTTACCTAGGCAAATTTTTATTCATTATTTCTTGTGCATGAGTACTTCTTTGTGTACATATTTACCTAATCATATTTTTGTTCTTGTATCAATGTTCATGTACACATTTACCTAATCATATTTACCATTCTTGTGCACAAAGATCCAACACTGAAGGTGTCAATGGAGTTAAGAAAACATAAAAGGTTCGTCGTGTGTGGTCACGCGTGGAAGAGGATGCTTTAATTGTTGCACTAAAGGAGTTGGTTGTAAATGGCTGGAGGGCAGATAACGCATTTAAAACTGGATATCTTCAAAATTTGGAGGCAAAATTGGTTGTTGCCTTCCCTGGAGGTAAATTAGTTGTAAGGCATATCGTGTCAAAGCTCACTGTTTGGAAGAAAACTTACTTTCAACTAAGTGAAATGCTGGCTATGAGTGGGTTTGGATGGAATCCAACCTTGAAGACTATCGAGGTCGAAGGTGACGATGTTTGGAATAATTATGTGAAGGTATTTTTTGATTGAGCTTAATTTTTTTTAACACAAATTCTAAAGTTACATATATTAAAAATTCAGCATATATTTCATGCAATATGTTTCATTATGTGGTGACTTATACTTGTTGATTGTAGGTTCATCGCGATGTTGAACACTTTAGGTACAAAAGTTGTCCATTTTATGAAGATTATTTAGGAAAGACTGCGCCAATGGTGAAATGGCACAAGGATTTGCAGATGCTGTCCAAGAAGACCTGCAACCGCCTGCTGTAATTATTCAGGATATTCGTAATGATTATGATAATTTGGGTTCTGATGGTTCTGATTCTGGTAATGAAAAAATGCATGGTAAAACAAGTGGAAAGTTAAAGGAGGAGAAAAAACTTTAGAAGTTTGTTGTTGGGAGAAAGAGAAAGGAACCTGAAACAATTAGAGTTAATCCATATCATGCTTATATGGATCGTTTCTTGAAGGCTATGAACGCAACTTTGGCGAGTCTCACTAATCAGCTTCAATCTGAAACCAAAACTGTTGTGCCAACAGCAAAACAAGTATATGATGTTGTTGGCAATCTTGGTGGTATGTCTGATCGAAGCCGCTTGTTTGTGATAACCAAGATAACGGACAATGCATCTCATACCGAGCTATTTCTGTCCATGGCTGAAGGTGATCAAGCAATGTTTGTTGAAATGGTGCTCGAAGAGATAATGCCTCCGAGCACAAAATGAAGAAATGGTTTGTATTGCACTGCCTAGTGCAACTTTTGTCTACAAGCATCCCAAACTTTAGTATATGTAAGAATGTGCTTGTAGTTTAACTTATTTTGATGCCAACTTGTGGGCATGGTATAGTTTTTCAATTTAGGCTTTTAAAGTACAAGTCTTCTGCTATATATTTTGGCTACTGGGACTTTTGATGTCATGTTAATACCTAATAGGGGGAATTTTATATTAATGATATTATGGATGCATTTTCATCTATCATAATTCATGGCCTACTTTTACTATTAATTGTTGGTTGTTTGGCTTTTGGTAGAATAGTTTGGGAACTTTGAGAGAGAATAAATTTATTTTTTAAACCATTTATGTTGTTTGTTTGGCTTTTGGGAGAGTACCAAACTACTCTCCCAAAAGCGAGACAGACAGGGCCATTGTGTTTTTTGTTTGATTAATATAAATTTTGCTTTAAGATGGGAAAACAGGTAAAGCGACCTCAAACAGGGCCTAGTGCAGACAGGACCAAACTACTAACATATATGAATCTCAGGTAGGTTCCTTTCCAATTATATTGTAGCAAAATACCTGGGGGATCTTTGTCTTGGGTGTACTTTATGGCATGTTATGTAGCCCAATGTGACTTATTATCACATTGAACCATCTTATACTTTACACAGGATGTGGATGCTGAGGGCTCTATATTTCACAATGCAACTCTGAGTAAGATTGTAGTTCCTCTATTCATTTTTAGTTTTTTTTTTTTAATTCTTTTTAAATATTTAGTGGTGCTGATCGTACTCGAATTGTCCTGTAAATATGTTTCTGCTTGTCAACTTTGATGATTTTCTTGCCTAGGGAAGATGTGAATTCACTGGAGCTAATCTACATGGAGCTAAAGAATTTTATCAACTGTTCAATTTGTTTTCTTTGCGTAAGCCTTCTTTCACCAGATCTAACTATATCCCCACTTTTGCTTAGAGACGTCTGCTTGGATTTTGCTATCAATATGTTGAATAAACCTCAATATTTTTGAACAATTTCCAGACAGCTAGCTGATCTTACTAATGCCAACTTAGAAGGTGCTAATCTGAAGGAGCCAATCTGAAGGTAAACATTTTGTATTTGTTGTATTCAACTAATGACCTTGTAACAGAACAAATTAGCTTGTTATCTAGTTGCCAAATGCTGTTTTTTCTTCTTTTTTTTAATATCATTTTTTCATTGCAAATTCCTTATCTTTATTATTTAATTCTGCCTTTAATGCAAGATAAAAAATCTTTATTATGTGTTAACTCATAAATAGGTAAATTTGCCTTTAATGCAAGATAAAAAAATTAATGCCAATGTAATACCCCATATATTTTAAATAGTTGTAAAATAAATTTAAATTAAATTTTAACTTGAACAATAAATTTAAATTCTTAAGTTTGGATAATAGTATATCTAGTTGGACTTCAATAATTTCGTTGGGAGAATGTAGGACTCAATATATTATTTTGAGGTCAATCGAATCGATCATTAATAATGAGGGCAATATGAATGTTTGAATAAAATTAAGGACTTAACCTTAAAATAAGTATTAAAAACAATACTACTTCTATGTGTATAATTATTTATTCCATGTATATATATGTAAACACCACATATGACACACCCCATTTACCTTTGCTCGTACAATTTCAATATTTGTAGTATATCATAAATTCAAAACTAAACTAGTAAACTAATTGGACAAAGTTAATTATAGAAAACTTGAGGGTTGAGTTGTAAAAATTTAATAGTTAACAAATAAAGGGGATAAGAATTAACTTGACTGATTAAACATAATTAAAGGGGTGCTGCCAGCTCTTGTTACGCACCACATGTTCAAGGTGGAGGTGCCTTGCATGCAGCTCCTCCCACTTAAGAGTTGTACGCAAATATTCACACTCACCTTTAGTCCTAGTTCAACTTACATTCTAAGGAAAAGAAAATAGAAATATGAACCTGGGAAAGAGAAAAGGCAAAGGAGAAAATAATTTGTGTACTAGAGTAGAAAAATAAGAGTGAGAGGTGTGGCGATGCGACGGGGTGGTGAAGCCTTTATGGAATTGGTTAAGTTGATTGATTTAGTTTTGTTGGATTAATTCTTGAACTTCATTTAACTTTTGATCAGGCCGGAGCTAAACAATAAAATTGATATTAGAAGAAACATAGACATAAATCGGGTTATTGACTGATATAGTTTGTTAAAAAGGGATCATATATTTAACGACATAACTACACGTGATCAGTGGATTATAACTAATGAATTATGATTATTATTTATCTCAATAAGTTGTCGAGAATAAGTTGTAGATATATAAAATAAGTTAGAGTTGTCTTGTAACAGAACATGGAGAAAAAGGCAATCAAAGGTTATGTGATTTTATCCCTATTACAATTGATACTTTGTGAATTTAGAAAATGGGTCGTACATGTTAATAGAACAATTGATCATAGACTAGATGTTTTGAGTGATGGAATATCTTGGGTATAGTGTTAATGGTTATATCTCTCAATCTTTGGTTTTATTAATAAATAGTTAGGATTATTGCTTTGATTAAGGTATTGGTCAGTATATTAAGGTTAATTAGTTTATTAAGATTAACATACACTATATTCAAAAGAATATATTTTACTTTAGTTAGATTATTACTTTAAGTACAAAGTATTAATATTACAATTAGACGAAGAGTACGAATTAGAAATGTGGATGAAATTTAAGGGTAATAGATCGTGGATTCATTATTTATAGAATTTAGGACACTAGTTGTAGGTAACTTAAGAATAGTCGGTATGACTATTCGATTATTGAACCAAGATGCGAAATCAATTGGATCGAGGTCTTTCTTCTACAAGTCATGCTAAAAGGTTTAAATCGAATAGCGGGACTTGAGGCAACTGTCTACTGTTGAGTAACATCTCTAGCCTGAGAACGGTGAGCGCCTCAATAAAATGTTTTTAAAACTGAAAGAGCTTCAAAAGAAAATCATATCATATATATATATATGCATTTCTCATTTGAAATTACTATAGTTGTTATATCTATGTTTATAACTGTCTACAATGCTCGCAGTATGTACTGCATATTCATAATGGAACTAGTAGCCCTCTATCTGCCTGTGATGTTTGCAACATGTACTCCTTCTTCATACTTGTCTGTATTTCTCGCAGTATGTGATAATTGTTGAATAATGGGGTGTAGTACTTTATCTCACCTCATATTGATGAATGGTACCAAGGTAGTACTTTATCTCACCTAAGTACCAATTGCTTGTGCATGATTATTTGCGCGCTCATCTGCTCTCGTATAGTGGTATTCTCTGAATAATTCTGGGTAGCTAAGGGCTACAGAACTACCAGAGCTCGGCCATTGACGGACTCACAAACCAGGGATTAGAGCCCCTTGGGGAGTGACTCATCTGTTAGGCAAAGACATGTCAAGGCCACTTTAAAATGGAAAGGTAGCGCCTTATCTCTTATCTAACCGGCTTGCTAACTATTGATTACACCCTTATCTTTCCGTATCCTTTTGAGGTGGAGTGGTTGTTTAGCCCGTTTTGACGGGTAATTGAATGTGATCTCGTCTGTGATATTAATATAACTGTTATACTGATTGATTTTAAAATTTAAATAGGCAGTTCATGGATTTCTAAATCATTTCTTGCATAAAATTCAATTGCACCCCGGCATAGGCCTCACTAAGTTGTTTTTACAACTTATGCTTTCAAATTTATTACTCTTTCAGAATCTCACCGAAGAGCAGGATGGAACACATCGGACTAAGGGATTTCAGTTGGGAGTCTACCATAGAGTTTCTAGATATTCTCAGGTGATGGTTTGGTTTGTAATGAAAAGTTTAAAGTAATAAGTTAGTTGGGGAAAATCTTTCTATTGTAATAGATAGTTAGAGCTCTGAACTGCATTTATTGGAAAATTATTAAAAGTTATCATATTATTTTTTTATGTCATAGCAGGCAGGTGCCGGTTTCGGACCGTTACAGCCAAGGTTCAAAATTTCACATTTCACACAAATAGGAGGTACACTTGACATGGGTTTCGTCTCATATGTTAACCAAAGCAGTACAAGAAATCTGAAAATAAGGAGAGCACACAACTAATTCAAGCAGACATAAATTCAAGAAAAAACACACAAAGATTAATACTAGTAGAGTAATCTAGAGACAAGGGCAGTATTAGAAGCTCGGGCTACCGACATTTGCACCGGAACAAGAAGCTTGGCTATTAACATATCCTTGGGACTCATCAAAATCTTCGATAGCACATTCGATACCATAGAGATTCCCAAATAGCTCTTGATCATTCCAAAATGACTCGGCATAGGTCTCCGTACGACCTTGTTGTGTTGTAGCTCGCGGTGCCACTATCTCATTATCGGGAACGTGATTGGTATCATTTTTTTTTTATTTATTTCATTATTGGAGATGTCATCTATGTCATTTAATTCAAAGGATTCCAAATCAACAAGCTCAACTGGTTCGACCAATTCAAGACTATAGGTCTTCTCAAAAATAACTCACAAATCTTCCCATGCTCCTTCACCCTCTATCATGTAAGCTTCTGCAAAGGGGTGATGCTACAATATAAAAAAAAATGTTACTCTAGCATAAAGTTTCTTGACAATATTGAATATCATAAAAAAATTTGAAATAAAGATTTAGAATAAAATGTTAACCAAACATATATCTTCCCATTTATACTGATCGCATGCATTTACCACATTGTTCACTTTGTCGTAGAAAATTCAAGAAATAGAAATGATAAAACCAAAGAGTGAATGTCGATGTTGGAGCTTTCTAAATTGCGCTATAATGGCTTTCTTCGTGAAGGTAGTTTTGAAAGTAAGATTGATATCAACACGCGCAAATTAATCAAAGCGGAATTTTTACGATTCATATCATTTTCATGATATGCAGATTCAATAACTAAAGTATTGATTAAAAATGAATCAATTTTCTTGGGCCATATATCACTATAAAAAAATGTAGATTGAGGGAGGGGGATTCTTGGTGCCATGTTTAATTTCTAAAAACAAAAGGTTGATAATTTGATGCACTTGGAAATCTTCTTCAGTTTTTTAGTATATGAAGAAATGATAATGAATGCTGCTTGTATTTAATTTGTAGTGTTGAGAAGTCACAAGTATGGATATTCATTAAAGTTTTGAATTTTTAGTGGGTTGAGTGTTTCAAGTGTAAAAAGTATGGCTATGGAATATATTCTCCTGCCACATTGTCAAGGAAGATGTAACAATTCAACTTTTGTTCTTTGTTGGCTAAGAAATCTTATGCAGTGTGTCATATCTAGCGACTAGCATTCATAAGAATCTTGACCAATTTAGATAAAGTAACTTTAATAAGAAAAATTAATAAATAAAGTTGAGTACCAATAAATTCTTATGTAAGGAAGAATTCTTAATATAAATAACATTCATACTATAAAGAAAATTAATTGATAGTGTAAGAAAAATCAGAATTCTTAATATAAATAACATTCATATTGTAAAGAAAATTGATTGATAGTGTAAAAAAAATCACTATCACTTTTCCTGCACCAGATATGGTGCATTAATAATAGCATAACATTGATAGATTACTGGAAAATACCTAACAATTTTTGGAGCCCCTAATATTCATAATAAAAAACTTCAACATAAAAAAGTCTACCAAATCAGAGCCTATAGTCCACTTTAATATTACCCTAGCCAAAATCTGAAAATCTAATCAAGCAACTCAAAACTACAATACTATGGATGCAAACCCGAAGATCCCGAGCCACCTGGTCCAGTTTAGATTCGTAAACCACAACAGCCCCTTCTTCATCGTAAGAAGCGAAGATGGGAATCGGGTTCTCCTGAGTTCCCTCGTCTTCGATTGGCAATCTTGCACAACCAACGGTTTTGAAGATAAATTTAAGCATTTTATAAAGTGGTTCACAGCACTTCCTAAATCACCCGTTCATACGCAACTCCTGATTTATAGTTCCAAAAAGAGTATGGATTAGATTAGAAAATATTGTCTACATCCCATATTTGAACATAATTTAATAAATGAAATATCTTTCGGTTATAATCATTCCAGTAGGTTATCTCAACATCAATTGTATTCTTCTTCACATTAAATGTTACACCGGGTTTGCTAAGGAACTCACAAAAATTATCATATTGTTTCCTCAATCGTCCAATCTTTTAAGTCACATCATCAAGTTTAACAGTAAGTTTGAAAATAAGGGCCAATTTTGTGGTAATCTCATCACAAACAAGATTCAGATTATCCAATATGCTTATATCCACGAGTTTCGAACGATAGTATAACATGTCAGTAGGGTATTTCTCTTGGTCAGATGGCCAAAAAACCTCATCAAGATAAGTTGCCTTACCCCTTGTGAGTGCTGACTGAATATTCTTCTCTTGATTTCCCTATTTCATGATCACATGTAAACATCAACAAGGAATGAATATATTTCTACGAAATTAAATGGATAAAAGTGCATAAAATGACTAATTTACCTCAGGTTCCATATTTTTTGCACTCCAATGGGATGTAGAGAAATGAAGTAATTGGTACCAATGTAAAGAACTGCAATATAAAGGAACTGACATGTGGATGTGCATTTAATGATGCACTGACCTGAAACTTTAAATTGAATTGGGGAAAATAATCTATTTATGAATTCAACGCAATTAATTTAGTAGTTTGATTGTTAGCTGAATATTAATGTCTCTTTGTAGATGACATTCCAAGGATTTGAATTATGCAAGTGATAAATGTGACTTGTACTTCCCTAGCGTAGGCCTTGTTTTGGAAATAAGAAACATTAATGCTTAGACAGATTTAAATGCAATTAATTGTGTAGGTGAGTTATTTAAAGTCACTCTCCAACTACTTGCATTTGAAAGGTCAAAATCATTGTACATGTCCAAGTAATATACAACTACAATAAATTTGGACGTTCCCCCCTAAAATATCAGATTTTTATGTCCATTAAAAAATTAACTCAAAACTTATATACAAACTAAATTTATAATAAAAACCAAAGTTGAATTCAACAACAAATTTTCAAATCTACTTTCAACTAAACTTAGGGACAACATGAGAATATAAGTTGTGATCCAAACATAAAAGTTATACATTACAACAAATGTCTAACATTATCAAGAGTGCAGCTGATCAGAATATGTCCAACCACATATTGCAATAAGCAACATCAGAACAAAGTAAACTTACTGAAAATGACACATACAATCACCAAAGCAAATATAAGCATCTTCTCCCTTCGTCGACTAGCTGCGAGTTGTTGATGCAGAAACTCGTCGTCAGATTGCATTAGAACATTGTTAGCATGTAGCTCATCGCTACCAGCTAGTGACTAGCTCATGTCGGCTTGCATCAAGCCAATTTCAGATTGAAGCATCTCATTCGCGACACGCATCAACTTATTATCAGCCTCGTGTTATCATAGCTTTTTTTATTAAATCAGATAAATTACTTTTTGAATGCTCAGGAACACGTGGATCAACTCACTCCCACAGTTTTCATTATTCAACCTAAAATGCAAATTGAACCATTTTTATGAAGCAAGACCAATTGCAAAAATACAACATATTAATAATCATGTAAAGTAGTTGATGTAGATGCTTACAACTGAACCACTGCAATTCAAAAATCTCTGCCTAGAGTTTGCATCAATCCAAGAGTATGCAAATTGCACGTGCCTACACTCACATTATATATGCTAGGTACTGGGTTGATTATCCATTGGAAATGTTGTTGTCGGCGAGCTGCTCCCTGCATATCTACGACCACTACTCAGACAACTTCGATGACATTTTTCCATCTGTATTTTTTAACTAACGAATCAGCAATATAAAAGCTACAAACTAAACGAACCTAAAATTATTGTCAGTAAAAGAAAATTAACAAATAAAAAGTGAAGATTCAAAATGAAAATCCAATTTATGTATATGATTGAAAATCCAAACAATTGAAAATAAATTCTACCTGACAAACCCTCAAAAATAAAAAATAAAAAATTCTTCATAAACATTGTCAACAAACGTGGAAATAAAACCTAGAAAACGAAAATTCAAGTGACGAATAGTATACCTTGTAGAAAGACGAATGTCACTCAAAAATATTAATTCTAAAAGAATTTCAATTTCAAGAAAAATATTGTACAAACTAGGGTTAAACATCAACCGAACAGATATTAGCAAAGCAAAAGTTACATAGAAGAAGCCAAAGAGTAAATAATTACCTGCAATCTTTGAAATTTTGTTTCTGGCGTAAGAACACTAAATAACCCAAAGAAGCTTCTTCTTTGAGAGATAATGTATGAATACAAAATCTTCTGGGGAAAAAAAACTTATAAGACAAATGATGATTCTTCTCAGATATGTTTAGATCAGGGGCATATTTGTCCAAGAAAATGTATTGGGCTTTAATGTTACAAACCAAATGAATTTTAGCACTCCCATCTAATTGCAATTTGGGCCTCAGAGTTATAACCAAACAGCTGATTTATACATGGACTCAATTATGCAATGTAGCCCAATTAATTATATAATACTATAATAGATAGTGGGGTGTTATAAACCAAACGCCCCCCTAGACTTCAGGGGGCTGATTGGATGGAAGAATTATTTAATTCCATATAACCCAATCGCTTTCGTGATGCATTAAGAATGTGGTTGCCTACTTTTAGAGACTTATGTTTTCACCTTATTCAACGTGGTTTTGTAAGAGAGATGATACATTGGGAAAGTATCTGCGATGAAATCAATAGGAATTTTTTTGAGGCAGGTAGGATACACAAATCGGGTTTTGGACATTCAAGAGCGTTTTCAACACTCATTTGAAACGATCAGTCATCATTTTTGAAATGTTTTAGACGCTTTATGTAGGCTTGCACCAAAACTAATAAGCCCCCCTGACTACGAGAGCATCCTCGACAGGATAAGAAATAGTGAAGATTTCTTTCCATATTTCAAAGTATATCTTTTTTCACCTAAATATATACACTTGTCAAATATTATGAATATAAAAGATAGCATGAATTCTATTGATTATAATTGTCATATTACGAATATAAAAGATAACATGAATTTTATTGATTATTATTGTCAGGATTGTGTGGGGGCAATCGACGGAATACATGTTTGCGCAAATGTGCCTATTTCAAAGCAATCAGTATATCGAAATAAAATATTTGAAGTCACTCAAAATGTCATGGCAATTTGTGATTTTGATATGATGTTCACATACGTTTATCCGGGATGAGAAGGTTCGGCCCATCATAGTAGAGTGATGAGGTCTGCACTGAAAAATGATCAAGAATTTCTAATGCCTCCTGATGGTAGTATTTACATTCGCATGGTGATAAAATGTGCATCATGATATTTGTAGTGAGAATTATCGAACATTAATTAGTATTGATATTAAGATGTCTTATTTGTACAAGTAAATACTACTTGGTTGATTCTGGATATAAAAATTGTCCGGGGTTTCTTGCCCCTTATTGGAATTATGCATACCATATTCAGGACTAGACAAGTACTCCTACAGGACCGATGGAACTATTTAATCATTGTCATGCAAAACTAAGGAATGTAGTAGAGAGGAGTTTTGGGGTGTTGAAGAAACAATTTCCCATACTGAAGAATGAGATGCCCCCATTTAAAATAAACCAAGATAGTTATTGCACGTTGTGTATTGCACAATTGAATCAAAAAATATGATCGAGATGTCGAGTGGTTTAAGGAAAATGATGCGGACATGCACGAGGAAGATTACCATGAGTGTGGTCCACACCATTTTCCTACAAATGTGGATGTTGGTGTTATTAGCGATTTTCGAAATAATATGACACTCCAAATTTGGGCTAATGCTCATACTTAATGTTGTGTTTGATTATACTTGTTTTGGTGTATTTTTATTTGATATTGTGTATGACAATGTTGTGTTTGATTATACTTGTTTTGGTGTATTTTTATTTGATATTGTGTATGACAATGTTGTGTTTATATGTTATTATTATTAGTTGAATTTTATTTACTTGATAACTCAATTTAAGATAGATGCACTTAAATATTTTTTCTGGTGTTTATACTATTTGTAGCTCTGCCTTCTAGAAATGCACGTTGTTTCTTGCCCCCAAGAGGAAAATGCGTCCTTGGAAGAGTTGTGGGGTCCAAGATAGTGGGGCCCTCATGAGGAAACATTCATTAGAGATGCCTTAATCAATGAGTGTGCAATTCAAACAATTATCGATGATGTAATCGATCATGTGGTCAAGAACGTAGCTTGTAATATGACGAGAGATTTCGACCGTAAGATCACTAAAGAATATATCTGTGAGAAATTCAATGCTCTTCAAATAGTCACTACATATGTGGAACTTCCGATTGTTGAGTATGACATCAATACAAATCGGGATAATGTGGATCTTGAGGTGAAAATTTCCTTATTTCAGGTATGAAGATCCTTTCAAATTCTTAAGTATATATAAAAACATCTTATAGTGATGAATTATAATTTAATATGTGTGTAGGCATTTCCCGAAATGGAGATATATAGAGCAAGACCTCCGTTACATTTTTTGTAATCCGAATATGTATCAAAATAACTGAAGTGCTACTTCTAGCTACCATACCAAAGAGTCGAGAGTAGAGAGAATTGATAATTGGCAACATTCTACAAATCAAGCATATTTTTGGAATAACAATTCGACATCGAATTAAAGTGATCGGGAGATGAGTGTTTGTCAATGGGTCACGCGGTGCCCATAGTTGTCTAAAATGAATGATATTGAAAAATTTATTTCATTTGCTGAAAATATTTGGTCTAAATTATGTAATTTATTTTAGTTTAATACGATGTTCACTTTTCGTATCACAAATTCCATTTCATTTTAGAAATAATTTTAATTTTTTACTATGCAATATAATTTAAGTGGATATAGAATTAAACAAAGTTACATTACTTTATTTATAATTATCAAAATAATTATCACACGATCATAATAAATAGTCACAATTATTATTACAATCATTACACAATACAATATCATATTTCAAATTCCATAACAAACATTGACTTGACATATTATGTATTTTTTCCCAAAACCCCAACATTCAAACACAATCCAAGTGGGATATCAACTTATTCAAAACCACAAAATCCAATATCCAAAAACCTAACCAAATAAGGTCTCAAAGATTTCACCGAAACCACACAAACTATTTTTTTAAACCTGGACCTGCGAAATCAAGACAAAACTCATCCAAATAAACCCGAACAACACCTCTAGGCCACACAATCTTTTAATCAATTTATTAATATATAAATATACATAACCACTTTTTTGCAGGGGGATATAAAACAGGACCTGTGGAATTCCCGATTAACAAGTCTTGTGAGCATAACTAAATTCAAAAACAAATTAGAATACCAAAGTAATAAAGTAAAATTGCTTGTCTAAAAGTTCAGATTTTTATTCTGAATAGTTTCATACTTAAATAACGGGAAAATTGCATATTTAGTATTATACAATCAAACACTTTGCGATACTAATATCACTGGATAAGTAAATGCACATTTAGTATCATATTTTAAATGTTGGTTGTAATATTCATACCATTGTCATATAATGTGACTATTATCTCGTCTTTTGAAGATAAAATTATCACGTTATAACGTGTTAATGTGAGAAAAATACTATTATTTTCCTGTAAAAGACGAGATAATGTGATAATTTTTTTCTAAAAGTGAGGAAAAAATGATAATTTTTCCTTCGAAAGACGAGATGACGGTCACGTGCACCACACATGGCCAATTTCTTCCATTTCTGTTAAATTATTTGACGATGGTATAAATATTGCAGCCAATATTTAAATTATGATACTGAATATGCAATTATATGTGCAATTATATCAACATTGCAAAGTGCCCTAATTTATTGTACCAAATATGCAAATTTTCCCTTAAATAATTAGGAGCAATAATTCCTTTTCGAAATTTTATCTCGAGTTCCAATAATATTTGGGTCGAGTTCAATAATATCCTAATAAAACTATTTCTTATATCTAAAATTTTGAGCACAAACAAATCCAATAAACTCAGTCTACCCGATGCATATACATACATACATGATACATACATAAAATTACAACTTTGGTTGGCTCGGGATCAGAACAGATTTAATTTGGACCCAATCCGGGCCGGGTCAGGGCTCAAGTCAACTTAGTGTGATGGTCTTGGAGCCCAATATAGTACCCTGAAAAGACGCTGCTTCTAGTATAATTGTATAAAAATTAGGGGATGTTTGGAATGGCTTTGGTTCAGTCTTGCGAAATCGAGTCATAACTCTTAAAATCTATAAAATCTTGATTTGAAATTTATCAGCTATTTTTTTCCATCAAACCCTAACATTCAAATCAATTCAAGTGGGCCGATGAGGCCTTAGCCAAGTGGTTAAAGATGAAGCTCCATGACCAAGAGGTCATGAGTTCAACTCCCACGAATGTGGGTATTTTTCTAGTTTCATATTAGCCTTCTCTAGTTTAATACTAGTTATTAGTTCACTTTGTTATCATTATAATAGTTTCGATTCGATATAGTGTTTGATGTAACAATGTATTGACCATCTTAAGAAAATTCAAATCCAAGTGGAATTTTAAAATTTTCAAAATCACAAAACCTAAGCAAAAAGAGTTTTAAAGGTTTAATCGAAATCATTCAAATAAATATTTTGAAACTGATACCCACGAAATCGAGTCAAAACATGTAGGACATTAGATAGTCATTTTAGGCTCAGTTCGGTGCCCTTGATTAGGCATAAATTGTCTCAATTGGGCTTTGTAATCGGGGGCTATTTTATGTTCGGTGCTAGAGATTATTTTCATGGGCAGCCCGTGTTAATTGGGGATTTGGTGGGCCAGCCTGTCTAATTGATCCGATTATAATTTGATCTCAATCCAGATATTATATAATCTGGCCCAAATTAATAATTTTTGTACCTCTTATGCCCTTATACTTGACAAAAATTACACACCAATCCACAATAATTTTATTGACTTCATTATTTAATCACCCCAAATTGACAATTGGGCCTAATTTTAATTGGGGACACCGAACTGAACCCTGGGTGACTAACATGTTCTCCTAAATCTTATGTTCTTTTCCTTCTTTCTATTCTATTAACATGGTATGTCGAAACCAAAAAGATTGTTCTTCCCAAGCAGAGGATTTTTCTTTTTTAACACTACAAATTTCTCATACACATGCTACAAGATTTAAACTAAACAACTACAAAAACCAGTTCCAAATCAAGGCAAAACTTAACACACGATAAACGTAAACCTGTAACAGTAAAGTTCTCCTACAAACGAATCCAACATTTGGACCGTTACATATTTATTTATGTATAACCATAGATCAAAATTTTCATATTTTTCATCGATAACATAAAAAGTTCAGTTTTTTAATCAATTGAAACAAAAATAAGACGTACTTTTCTATATTTACCTTGAAATTTTATGTTTTTATTAGGGAAATTTACCTAGACACCCCCTAAGTTTAGGCCTAATTACAGGAACTTACCCCGTTGTTTGAAAAATTACCAAGACACCCCCTCTGGCAAAACAATATTACAAGATGACCCCTTACGGCGTCAATTTTTAACGGCAAAGGATGACGTCATCAATTTATTTTAATGTTTTTCCAATTTTGCCCTCAATCAAATTTTTTGAAATGTTGACTTTTTTTAGTTTACATATATGCCCTCAAGGGGTGTATTTGTGACTTGTTTTTTGTTAGAGGGGGTGTATTTGTAATATTTTTTATATACGGGGGGTATATTTGTAATAATTCAAACGACGACATTTTTTTGAAAAAATTGTAATGTAATGCAAAATGTAATGTATTTTCCCATCAATGTAATATTCCACCCTAATGTAATGCAATGCATATGTGTTCAATCCAATGCAAACTATTTTACACCAATAACAATCCACCAATCCACAAATCCACCAAAACTTGCAAAATACGAATAAAAAATACAAATCAATTATTTTCCAATACTAATTTAGATCAAATCTGAATACAAAAATAACAATCCACCAACACTTGCAAAACAAAAACAAATCTGGATACAAAAATAGCAATCCACTACACTTCCAAAACAAAAACTTAGATCACCAAAAACACCAAAATATCAACCTAAAAATGCCAATATTTGCATTTTTTTTCATCAAACTACCAACTTTCCAGCACATGAAAACATGCAAATGTTTGCATTTTTTCATCAAACTACCACAAAAAAACCTATCAATCACTCCAGTATATCATAACAAAATATATCAAAACACACCCAAGTATCACAAATCCAAAAACACCCAAATATATCAATCATTCTTGCCCCCTTTTGCAGAAGTAATAGTCTTTGGAGGAGCTGAGCATGATACAGTAGCAATACAACTTCTAGTCCTTGGAGGAGCTGAAGATGATACATTTAGAGCAGTAGAACTTCTTGTATGTCTGGGGGCAGCACTAGTTGATGCCTCAGTTTGCCTCTTCTTCTCAGTACTCTGTGAAGGGTCTTTTGATGCATTTTTCCTCTTCTTTCCAGTACCCTAATCATAATAATTGAAGTAAGGATTATCATTCCAATTAAAAAAAAAAAAAACATCATTCTTCCTCCTCTTAAGCTTGGAAGCAACCTTATCAGAGAAATCACCATGTAAATCTTTCAATGTGTAACTATCTGGATCAACCTTCTTAAGCATATACTTGTCATCACCATGTACAAACCTAAGCTTAAAGTAATATTTACCCATCATTCTGCAATACATGACAATTAAAATCAATTAGAAACACAAAGTCCATTACATGCAAAAAATAATCACAAGCAAAATGGAATTTCAGCTAATAATCTTATTAGAGTGTGCACTATAAATTGTATCAAACCTAAGAATAGATTTTCAATTGAAAACTGGGCTTAGGGGATAATACTCTAGTAAAAACACAAACAGTTAAAAACCATTTTCTGCAATAAGGTCAATTTTATGACTTAATTTATCCCAAAAAGTTTCAACTATGCTTAAAGCTGAAATTTCAGCAAAAACTGAGGTTATATATATACATATATACTACTGACAAGTCCAACAAAAATTATCTAAAACCAAAGGAACAGAGTTCAACTCATACTATCTTGAGAAACTCAAATGGTACTCGATATATAGGAACGATTCTAGACTAATGGGATCTAACTTAATTCTTAATATATTCTAAAGCAGAAATGGACCATAAAAGTATTTTCTGAAAATCAAATGAAAAAATACTTCATACTTTATAATGGAAAAATCCCAGATCAAACATAGAATTCCATATAAGGTCTGAAAAAGAAGCATTTAAGATTTCCCTTACACTTGCCTGAGAAACTGAAAAAAACTATCAATTGAAAAGAACAAACTTTCCAGAAATCATATTTCCCTTACACTTTTTCAAGAATTTTTCAAAAATGGAAAAGGGAAAATTGAACCAAATCATATAAGGTCTAAACGAAATAGTAAAGTAAACACCCTCAGGAAAGGGTATTAATGTAAAAAAATTAAACTTCATAGTTTCATACTGTAAACGATTTAAACGAATTATCCAATAGAAGCTACTAGAAGAACTACTTCAATCATCTCAAGGCTGTTAACTTCCTTTCCACTAGCAATTAGCAATTTTAAACAAAAAACAGAAACCTCATTCTCCACTACCATAAAATCCAACGCCTTTTCGCAAAACTGAGCTATTCGCTTTGTTGAAGAAAAGAATCAGAAGTAGAAATATCGTAAATCTGCCATGGATCAAGTTTGAAGCAACTTGAGAAAACAATTTTCCTGGGTTTGATAAAAAAAATTGTGTGTGTGCAGTATAATGGAGCTAAAAGTGTTTGATAAAAAAAAAAACAATTTCCTGGGTTCTTTGGAGAAGAAATCGATGAACAAAAATGAAAAAAAAATTGAAAACCCTAAAAATCGTACTGCTTCATGCGAAAGAGGGAGAAATTTACCTGGGGTCTTTCATTTGTGCACCGCGAACCGGAGAGAATGAAGAAACCGCCACCAATATGCAATTTTAATGGCCAATTGTGGGAGAATTTCGGATGGGTGAGAAGAGTGGAAGAGAGCGACCGGGAAGAGAGAGAGAGGTGTGGAAGAGAGATTGTTTGGTTATGAGCGGAAAACAAATAAAAGGGATATAAGGAGGGTACTTTAGTCTTTTCTTAATTGATTATATTAATTATTATTTTTCTTAGAAAATACAGGGGGCATTTAAGTCATTTTACAATTTCCGTTAGAGTTGACTAACTGCCGTTAAGTCAAGGGGGTGTCTTGGTAATTTTTCAAACAACGGGGTAAGTTCCTGTAATTAGGCCTAAACTCAGGGGGTGTCTAGGTAAATTTCCCTTTTTATTAAATTAGTAACTTTATTCATGATTTTTCCTAGTTTTTTCGAAACGTTCCAAAAAGTTTTTGGATTATTTCCTATATTCATCCAACAGAAACATGCATCGAAAATTAAACTTTGATCCATGTATAAATCATCATAAGTCTTCATTCTTGGCGTCCTGTAAATACGAGTGAGAAAATGCATAGAGGTATGCATACATGAAAACAATTTCTATTGTGAGGCTAAAATTGAGAAATACTGTGAGAAAATTAAGATTGCAATTTTCTTAGTGTAAATGAGTGGCGAGTATTGAGTGTTTTGTAAATAATGTGTAATTGTCTACATTTAGTGAAAGATATGCATCAGTTCTAGGACTCAGTCTATTTTGGGTGAACCACGTAAATCTTGTATTCATTTCATTATTTTTACTCTTTCGTTAAATCTGATTGTAGGTTTTTCCTAACAACAAATGCTGCTTCGAGGCTTGCTGTCATATTATAGTGCTTTACTAATTGGAACTATTTTATAGTGTTCATGTTTTGCACGAAACTCTTAGGACCCTTTTGATTGACATGAATGGAATCTGGTTCAAGGAATTTGATTTCTAGAAATGTGATTATCAGAGATATAATTTCATTATAATGTTTGGGTAAAACTCCGAATTTCTTGAAGGAAAGTGATAAATTCCTTTTTATATTTTTGATAAACAAAAGGAATGAAATCCATTTTTTCGAATGTTAACATAAATGTTCGACTCATATATTATTATATAACATTTTTTCGAAATTACAAGATCATTACTTGAAGTTTCAATAATTACAAAATTTGTGAAATATGATGGATGGTTTAGTTGATTTATGAGATTTTTTAATTTCAAAATTTTAATTTAACTTTTCTAGTTACCATGTTGGTCCCAAGTGGTCAGATGAGGTCTAGAGGGGGGGGGGGGGTGAATAGACCTCTAAACTTTTTAACGATTTTTAACTTTAAAACTTTTTGTTCTAACTTAAACAGACTAAGCTGTTATCAACAATAAGTTACTTGGCTGATCGCGAACAAATCTTTGAACAGCTTCGTTGACCACTAAACTGATAATTACTTAGCTGATTTTGTCTCAGTTTCAATACTTAGAGTACTTGCAGCGGATTTTTAAAGTGTTTTTCACAAGTAAACTTAGTAGTTTGAAAGTTTTTTCCCCAGTTTTTATAAAACTTCTTTCCTTATAAACTTTTCAAACAGTTAAATCAAAGTGTTTTTATGCAACTGAAAATATGCAAGTAAAAATGCAAGTAAAAACACAAGTAATTTTTATAGTGGTTATATGGATTTAAATATCCTTTAGTCCACTCTTCCAAGTCACAAAGATCTTGGGTTATACTAAGAACACAAAGTAATTAGTACACTCCACTTACGCCAAAACAACAAATGAGAAGGCCGTAAGCTCACAATAGGAAATCACTAAGAAAACCTATCATCTGAAGTTAGATCACTCACAAAGATGGATCTACACTCCGCACAACAATCACGATTACAAAATCACTCAGAAGATGTATTTTTCGTTGTTCTTCAACTCTGCTTTTGTCAACAAATAACTAAGCTGATGAGTGAGCTGTTCTTGAGACTTAAAGAGTTCTGCTTCGAAAATTTCTCTCAGAAAATGTGTTGTTGTGTATCTTCTCTTCGTCTCTTTCAGCTATTTATACTTGAGGTTTGAAAAATGTCCGTTGAAGAGAGACAAGATTCAAATTCCTCGAGTACTGGTCCTTAATTTCCGCGAACGGCTCTCTGCAGTCTGTCCGTACTGTCAACAGTATTTTTCTGCAGGCAGCATTAAATGCACCCAGCTGATGCGAAGCATTTCTTCAATCATTTGTCCTTAATAACCTTGTACTTCAGCATTTATTACTTCCAGGGGCATTTATTACCGTTGGGATGGCTTCTTGATCTTTTCCACTTGGCTGACGAAAGTGCAAGTCTGATGGCGAACTCAGCTGATCTCAAAGTTGAACAAATCTGTTTTAAGTCGGCTGATCTTCACCAGTCTGATTTCTTTCCTTTAGCAGATCAGTAGCCTTGGACCTTAAATTTTTACTCTTCTGATATCTTCTATACTTAGTAAAAAATTCTTCAAAGGGATATCAGCTAAGTTAATCCAAACTTAGCAGATTTGAAGTTTTGAAATTCATCAAAATCTCCCTTTACTAATTGTCTTTAGTGATTCTTCATCTTCATCTTTATCCAACAATTTCCCCCTTTTTGATGATGACAAAACTTCAGCTAAGTACCTGTTTTACCTAAGCTAAAGATTGTAATCCTCAAAATTTTCTGAGATAGAAAAGATGTGTTGGAATAAACTTGACTTTCATTTATATGGAAGATATTACAAGTGCAAGTTTATCGGATGAAATGTCTGAAAGATAGATAAAGTAAACTGATTACAAGAAGATTTAAAAGTTCTAACTATCAACTTCTTCATCAGATCCTTCAAGCACTTCTTCATACTCATAAGATGATTCTTCATCATCTTCATCAGCTTCCTCATCCTGAAGGATATTTGCTCTGGCAGCTTCCATTTTTTCTTTGAGTTGCTGCTCCTTCAGTTTCTCCATTGCTATCCTGGCTGATTCAGTTTTTTTGTACTTGGTAAGTGGCTCTGTTCGATCTTCAGCAGAGTCCTTGGTTTCAGCCATTTCCTCATCAGATTTGGCTTTATCCTTAGTCTCTTCTTCAGACTTCTCTTTACCTTCTACCTTTCCAACTACTTCGGCAGCCTTAGTGTCTTCAGCAGCTTCATCAGTCTTCTTAGCTTCAATAGCAGCAGAGGTTTCCTTAGCTAGTTCTTCTCTTTTATCTTCCCCTTTTTTGTCATCATCAGACTTGGTGACATTTCCAGGTTCAGCAGCAGGGTTGAGTGCAACAGTAGGAATCTTCATGGTAGCACATAAAGCTTTCAAATTCTGATTTACTACATCATGACTTCCAGTAAGATAAGTTAGAGTGGTGCTGATGTTGTCAGTCTGATCATTGAAGCAGTCAATATTGAGTTGCATAGTTGAAAGTTCTCCATGAATAACATCTCCAGCTTTGTGGAGTTCCTGCAATAACCCAACATTGATAGACTTCTCTTCTTCACTGATTTTGATGAAGTTAGCAGTTAGATCAGCTATTATGTGCTCAGCTCTTTGTAAAGCACTATGAAGGTGATTTAAATCAGCCTTCACATCTTCAACATTTCTGTTCATTTCAACAAGGCTTTGCACTAACTGCTTTGAATGATCTTCTGGCAGGGGTAAACTATCTATGGATGCTTTGATAGTTTCTGCAGTTTGGAGATGAATACTTTCCAGTTGGGATTTGTTGGACTCTGCCAACTCTTCCTTCAGCTCTTCTTTCAACTTCTTCAACTGCAGGTTGTTCTTCTCTTCCATTTTCTTCATTTGATCTTCCATTAACAGCTGGAAGGCTTCCATCAGTGATGAATGTTGATCACCTGATGAAGCAGAAGTATCAGCTTCCCTTTCTTCAATCTCCTGGTGGGCAGGGACTTCTTTCAGCTTTGTCTCCTGATCAACTTTAGGCTCCTTAGCATTCCACTCAAGTGCTAAGGGTTCATCAGCTTTCTTGTGCTCATCAGTGACATCATCATAAAATAGATTTGTGATAGTGCCATCATCATTGAAACAAGTTGTTTGACGTATATGTCTAACAATAATCCAAGGATTAGTAAAAGCATTATTTCCCTTGGGCACTTCACAATACTCCTTAACCTCTTTGCCGAATATGATCTGCTGAATGCTTGGCAGCTGAGGCAATTCACTTGAACAGCCTTGCTGATATCTTGACCTTTCTGCCCATCTCTTCAAGGCGGTCATAACAGCTATGTTAATTGCCCTTTCTTCAACATTATCAGATTTTCTTCTCTTGGCTAGCAAAGTGTTTTTGATGATCTTGGCCTCCTCTAATGCAAAGTCTTTTGCATACTGATGCATAGCATCCCTGACAAAATGAGGATCCAATGCTTTCTGAATGGAGTCAGTCTTGAGCCAATTTAGAACCCATTGTTCTTCATCAGCTAACTCCTTTAAACTCTGAAGTTCTGCTATGGATCTGTTCAGCCTGTTATCTCTCCATTTTATGTATTTTGGCTTTTCATGGGTGAACAGAGTCTTCAGCATAAGCTTCTGGTCATAGTAAGCCAAGGTCTTCTCAAACCTTTTGAAGAGCTCCTTATCAGCATAGACAATGTTAAATGCACTTCTTACTTCAAATTTTTCTTTAGGCTTAACCTCTCCAGCAGGCATTTTGGGCTTCTTAGGTTTGTCTTCATCATAAGCCTCATTAATTTTTATGCCTTCGCCATGGACAGGTCCATGAGAATCAGTCTTGCTGATTTCAATGACCATAGCAAGTTCTGCATCTTCAGCTGCTTTTCTCTCAGCTTCAGACATCTTTCTCCTTTCTGCATCTTTAGCTTCTTGAATCTTGCTAAGTTCAAGACCCTTCTTCTCTTCAGCCTCATCTCTTTTTCTCTATTCAGTTTCCTCCCTTTTTCTTTTATCAGCTACAGAGACTTTCTTCTTTTTGATTATTATTTTTCTTTTTCCTTTACCAGCTGGGGCAGGGGCTGGACCAGCAGATGAGATAGGTGCAGCAGCAATAGGATGGATGATCATTACATCAGGATCATCCTGAGGTTTGACAACCTCAATTGTTGGCTGTGTTGGAGTAAGCTGTTGCTTATTAGTCTGTTCAACAACCGAAGCTTCTTCAGCTCCAACAGGTCATTCAGCAGATTGGGGGCTTTGTCTTACTAAGTTTTCAGCTCAGTAGGCTCTTCAATAAATGTCATCTGCTTCCTTGCTGTCTTCTTTGATCTCCCTTGAATGGGCCTTGAAGCAGCAGTATCTATTAACTGACTTCTTGTCCTGTGAGAAACAGTCTCATCAGGTGCTTGTGCAGTTGGAGTTCTTGAAGATGATTTAGGGGACACAATCCTGTCATCAACAGTGGTTAGATCAACAATCTTAGTCGCTTCAGCATCATCCACTTTCTTCATTTTCTTAGGAGCCTTCTCCTTAGGCTTTTCAGTAGCCTTCTTCTTCTGGATCTCAACAGCTAACTCAGCTGTTTTGACCAACTTCCTTGGCCTTTTGGCAGGAACCTCCTTTGGTTCCTCATCTTCATCCTCATCAGGCTCATCAGCCTTTCTCTTCAAAACTGGCAAGTACTTCACCATTGCCTTTGATATATGGATCTCCTTTCCATTTGACATTGCACAACCCAGTTTGAACAGCAGATAACTGAGCGTGATTCTGTGATTGGTCTGAGGAGTCTTGCCTTTCTTTACTTCGAAGAGGTTTGCCAAAACATACCAGATGACGACAGACCAGTTGACTTCCAGTCCGTAGTAAATGGCAGCCATGATGTTGAACCTCTTCATGGTAACAGCATCCAGAGAAAATGTGCAGTTTTCGATCAGCTTTGAAACCATATCAGCCATCCGCTGATACTCGTCTTTCAACTGTTTCTTCTTAATGTTGCCAGACAACATCTCCCCTTCTTTGGCACATATCGCCCAGAATTGTTGGTGCTTGTCCTCCGTCAGCACATTGACGTCATGTCGTCCTCTGTTAGGAAGACCAAAGGTCTCGTGAAGGACAGCAGGAGTAATGATGATGGATTTACCACTAAATGTAGCTTTGATTTCCATAGATGTGAAATCAACAGATCCGGTCTTGTAGTACTCCAAAACCTGGTCAGTCCATATTACTCCTTCATTGTACTCCATGAAATTTACCAGTAAGGCCGACTTGAACTTCTCCAGCAATTCTTTCATCAGATCGGTACCAGATTGGTAATAGGAATCATAGACTAAGTACATACCTTCAGAAGCCATTGAATCTGTTGGATGTTAAGGAAACAAGAAGATTTTTGCAGAAAATTGCAAGTATTTTCTCTCAAGTGCTCTTTGAATGTTTTGGATGCGTAAAGAACTACACGGCTGATCAGATTGGGATTTATAGAGTTAGGGTATCTTGGTTTCCGTGATACCAGCTAACCGTTAGATCTGTTTCTTGTCAGTGCTGATCGTGTGGCGTCAGTTACGACCTTTCGAATTCAAATCGCATTAAATGAGGAGCGGGAAAAATACCGCTCTTATGTTACTTGTAAAAGCGCGTTTTTGAATATAACGTTTTAAACAATAAACTTTTACTCAAGTAATCAAATTAGTGTAATAAATACTTATCTGATGGGCTACTGTCCTGATGACAAAGCTGTTATCAGTGAAAGCCAATAACTGATAACCTTCCTCGGCTGTTTGTCAATCCAGCTAGATAATAAATCTTCAATCTTCAAGACTTTAATCTTCTGTTGAAAACATAACTTCAATTAACTATCATCAACAAATTTCATCTTTTAATCAGAAGTACCGCTAGTCTTACACGTTCCCCCTGACTTTAAGAATTCATAAGTTAACTAGTCTGTTGAGAGTTAATCCTTGAAGATAAATAAGATGAGTAAGCTGTTGAACTTCAGTCTTCTGTTGAGTTCCCCCTCAGCTTATGCATCCAATTTTAATAAACCCAGTTCAGCTCTTAGAGTTGAAAACCTTGTCTCACTTAGAGGTTTTGTGAAGATGTCAGCAATCTGATTTTCAGTAAACACATATTCTATCATGACATTTCCTTTCTCCACATGATCTCTAATAAAATGATGTTTGATCTGAATATGCTTAGTCCTTGAATGACTTGTAGTATTCTGAGTAAGGCTGATTGCACTTGTATTGTCACAGTATATAGGGATTCCACTGATTTTTATGTTGTAATCTTCAAGTTGATGCTTCAACCATAATATTTGTGCACAGCAAGCTCCAGCAGCTATGTATTCAGCTTCAACAGTTGATATTGATACTGAAGTCTGTTTCTTACTCATCCATGAGATCAGACGACTACCTAAGAACTGACAAGCACCTGTTGTGCTCTTTCTGTCAATCTTGCAGCCAGCAAGGTCAGAATCTGAATATCCAATGAGTTCAAATCCAGATTCCCTAGGATACCATAATCCCAAATCTTCAGTACCTTTAAGATACTTGAGTATCCTTTTGGCAGCTAAGAGGTGAGATTCTTTAGGATTTGATTGATACCTCGCACAAACCCCAACAGAGTACATAATATCAGGTCTGCTAACTGTTAAATATAACAGTGACCCAATAATTCCTCTGTACTTGGTTATGTCCACTGATTTGCCATCTTCATCTTTATCCAAATGAAGACTAGTAGACATTGGAATATTAGCAGTAGAGCTAGTTTTCATACCAAATTTCTTGAACAGATCCTTTGTGTATTTTGCTTGGCTGATAAATATTCCATCAGGCAACTGCCTTACTTGCAAACCAAGAAAATAGTTAAGTTCTCCCATCATGCTCATTTCAAACTTGTTCTGCATCAGCTTTGAGAACTTATCACACATCTCTTGATTTGTTGAACCAAAAATAAAATCATCCACATAAATTTGCACAAGCAAAATATGTTCTTCCCACTCAATAGTGAACAGGGTCTTGTCTACCTTACCTTTACGAAAACCTTTAATTAAGAGGAAATCAGATAGGGTATCATACCATGCTCTAGGAGCCTGTTTCAGTCCATATAGGGATTTCTTCAGACGATACACCTTGTCTTCTTCTTGATAAGTTTCAAATCCAGGTGGTTGTTCAACATAAACTTCTTCTTGCAATTCTCCATTGAGAAAAGCTGATTTCACATCCATCTGATAGACTGTGAAAGTTTTGTGAGCAGCATAAGCAAGAAAGAGTCTAATTGCCTCTAATCTTGCTACTGGTGAAAACGTTTCATCAAAGTCAATGTCTTCTTCTTGGCAGTAACCCTTGGCCACTAATCTTGCCTTATTTCTGGTGACAACACCATCTTCATTCATTTTATTTCTGAATACCCATTTAGTGCCAATGACTCTTTGATGACTTGGTCTAGGAACTAAGTACCAGACTTCATTCCTTTCAAATTGATTTAGCTCTTCTTGCATAGCTTCAATCCAGTTTGAATCACTGAGAGCTTATTCAATTTGTTTGGGCTCAATTTGAGATAGAAAGCTGACAAACATTGCTTCACTTGCAGCAGCTCTCCTTGTCTTCACTTTATCCAAAGGATCACCAATCACCAGCTTTGGTGGGTGATTCTTGAGCCATCTAAGATCAGGTTGCAAATCATAATGTTGTCCTTTGCTTTGATCTTGCAACACTACTGTTGGAGATCCAGTAGTAGTCTGTTGAACATTTGTTGTCTGTTGAACAGTCTCTGGTCTGTCAGTTGTTTGCAACTCGTCTGTTAGACAATCAGCATTGTGATTTTGAACAGCACTTGAGTTATCATCTGGGTTGAGATCAGGTAGTATGATGGGAACATATTCTTCATTCTTTCCAACATTCAACTTCTGTAAATCAGTAGACAGATCTTGATTAATACTTTGATTCTTTTCAGAAGATTGATGGTTCATCAAATACTACATGAATGGATTACTCTATAAGTAAAGTTCTTTTGTGAAAGACTCTATAAGCTTTACTAATAGTAGAGTATCCTACAGAAACAGCTTCATCAGCTTTTTCTGCAAATGCAGTAAGGTGATTTTTTCCATTATTTAAAACAAAGCATTTACAACCAAATATCTTAAAATAGTGAATGTTTGGGTTCCTGTTGTTCCAAACTTCATATGGAGTCTTGTTTTGGTGCTTGTTGATCATGCATCTGTTTTGGGTAAAGCATGCTGTATTTGTTGCTTCTGCCCAAAATATTTGAGGCAGTTTAGCTTCAGCTATCATTGTCCTGGTAGCTTCTTTAAGAGTTCTGTTTCTCCTTTCAGCAACTCCATTTTGTTGAGGGGTTCTGGCAGCAGAGTACTCATGATGATTCCTCTGGCATTACAATACTCTTCAACAGTAGAGTTTGTAAACTCAGTCCCTCTATCTGATCTGATTTTCAGTATTTTCATACTTTTCTCATTTTGAATCTTTTCCATCAGATTTGTAAGATACTCCTTGGTTTCACTTTTCTTCTTCATGAAAATCACCCAAGTGTATCTTGAATAATCATCCACAACAGCTAGGCAGTATTTCTTTCCACCATTGCTGACAGGATCAATGGGTCCAAATAAGTCCATGTACAGCAGCTCCAATATTCTTCCAGAAGATTGATGCTTCTTGCTTTTGAATGATGACTTGATTTGTTTACCCTTCTGACAGGAGTCACAAAGCTTGTCTTTGCTCATGACTGTCTTTGGAATTCCTTCTACCAGATTGTTCTTGATAAGTCTGTTGATGGTCTTGAAATTCACATGATTCATTCTTTTGTGCCACAGCCAACTGACTTCACTTGGTGTTGATGCCACCAAACAAATACTTGAATTCTTGTCAGCAGAATTCCAGTCCACTGTGTAGACATTTCCTTGTCGTCTTCCAGATAAAATGACCTTCTTTGTACCAATCTGTTCAACGTAGCACTTATCTGTTGAGAAGATGACTGAATATCCTTTGTCACAAAATTGACTTATGCTCATCAAATTGTATTTGAGGCCTTTAACATAAGAGACGTCAGATATCTCAATGTTGCCATTGATCAGCTTTCCACTTGCTACAATCTTGCCTTCTTTGCTGTCCCCAAAAGTGACTTTAGGACCATCCACAGCAACAACATCAGTCAGCTCATGTATGTTTCCACACATGTGTCTTGAACATCCACTGTCCAAGTACCAGATTTTCTCTACTTTACTCCTACTCCTAATCCTAACCTACAAAACAAAATAAAATTATTTTAGGTACCCTTATTGAGAGGGTCCTGAAGGATTAGTTCCACCTTTGATAACCCAAGATGATGAAGTCTTAGGCATCTTAGGCTTCTGTTGTTTGGCAGGAGCATAAACAGTTTCATCTTCATCATGTTTATCAGATTTGCTATGTTGATGATAATCAGCATGATAAGGATAATGCTCATAAGTAGAATAAGATGCATGATAAGGAAGATATGCATGCATTGGATGAGCAGGATATGGTGCATAGTAAGTAGGAAATTGAGGTGCATGATACATAGGAGGATATGCAGCAGGTTGCACATAATATGACTCATTTTCATACCAAGCATTTTGATTTTTCTTGTTTTTATGCTTCTTTGGCTTACTAGATGCTTGCTCATTTACAGACGACTTAGTCTTATCACTAGTCTGATTGGTTTTGACCTTATTAGAAGACTTCCTAGGACTCTTCTGTTTGGACTTACCAGTCTGTTGTCCTACACTAGGCTCTTTGCTCTTTTTAGCCTTAGGAGTTTTTGTCTCCTTTAACACTTTCTCAGGTGAAGCAGGTTTAGTAGTCTGAACATACAGGATGACCTTACTATTGTCAGCTGATATAAATTTTTCAGTATGGTTCAGTTCTAACTTATCCTGATCTAAAGGTGTCTTCTGTTTACTAGACATGTGAGTGGATGCAACAGATGACTTCTCATGAGACTCAATGATTTTCTCAAGCTCAATGATTTTACCCTTATAAACTTCACATTCAGCTTTCAGAGATTCATTCTCTTGCTCAAGCATTTTGTATTCAGCTGATTCTTTTGGCTTTTCAGCTTTAAGTTTCAGTGAACTATTTTGCTCTTTTAGCAATATCATCTCTTCCTTGAGCTTTTTAAATGCATCAGCAATACTTGTATTGTTGAGCATCATTTGTTCAAATGAATTAAATAACTCATTATCAAGAGGAGTTACCTCATTATCCTCGGAGTCATCAGATTCCTTATCGATCAGGCAGAGAAGAGCAGGACTCTCTTCATCAGAAGACTCTTCATCAGAAGTGTCTGAATCTGAATCAGATGAGTAGACAGCATCTATCTTTTCTTCTTTTGTATACTTCTCAGCTTTAGGATATGGGCAGTCTCTGATGAAATGGCCCAGTTTCTTGCAATTATATCACATCATTTTGAATTTATAATAATCCTTATCCTGAGAAGAAGAAGTAGGGTTAGAAGTAGAAGCATTGTTATATTTGTTCTTCATTTTTCGTCTATAGAACTTTTTGAAGTTGTTCATCAGCAATGCAACGTCTCCAGCAGTGTACTCCTTTTTGTTGAGTATTGTGGCTTCATCAGATGAGTCCACTTCTTTGCTTTTGTAGGCTGGTCTTCTAGGATTTTCAGCAGCAACTAGGACAGCTGTGGGACTTGAAGTAGAGGTTTCTTCAACACCCATTCTTGGCAGTTTATACTCATACGCCTTGAGTACTGAGAACAGCTCGGTGAGTGAAATCTTTCCCAGATCTCTTGACTCTTCCATGGCTATCACCTTCATGTTGAACTACGGAGGTAGAGCCTTCAGAACTCTGACGGTTATCTCCTTATCAGTGAAGGTTTTTCCAAGCTTTAAAACTTCGTTCAACGTCCTTGTAAACCATGTATCCATTTGATCAATGGTTTCCGCAGACTTCATCTTGAAGTTGTCCAGCTTTTCCAGAGCAACACTCAGCTGATGTTATTTGATGGCGTCGTTTCCTTCGCTCATGTCACGAACCTTATCCCACATCTCTTTGGCAGTCTTGCAGTGCTTGACGTTGTCAAATCGATCATTGTCAAGGGTCTTGGTCATGATGAAATGGCCAACTTTATCTAGATTGAACAGCTTTATTTCTTCGGCTGTCATTTCTGTCAGATCTTTTTCCACCACTACCTAAGCTTCATCAACTATGATAGTCTTGGTGAATTTGAATGGACATTTGATGATACATGTGTACATGTTATCATTGTAAGCAGCCAAGAAAATCTTCATTCTGATTTTTCAGTCTTCAAAGCTCATACCAGCTATGTGGGGAACATGGCTGATACAATCCATTTTTCAAAAAATTTAATTTTTCAAAATATGCTCTTTTGAAAAGTTTGAAAAACCTTTGAAAAACACTCGGATCAAGCTCGTTGATCAGGCAGCTGATTCTAATGAACCACCTGCTCTGATATCACTTGTTGGTCCCAAGTGGTCAGATGAGGTCTAGAGGGGGGGTGAATAGACCTCTAAACTTTTTAACGATTTTTAACTTTAAAACCTTTTGTTCTAACTTAAACAGACTAAGCCGTTATCAACAGTAAGTTACTTGGCTGATCGCGAACAAATCTTTGAACAACTTCGTTGACCACTAAACTGATAATTACTTAGCTAATTTTGTCAAAATCAGTTTCAATACTTAGAGTACTTGCAGCGGATTTGTAAAGTGTTTTTCACAAGTAAACTTAGTAGTTTGAAAGTTTGTTCCCCAGTTTTTATAAAACTTCTTTCCTTATAAACTTTTCAAATAGTTAAATCAAAGTGTTTTTATGCAACTGAAAATATGCAAGTAAAAATGCAAGTAAAAACACAAATAATTTTTATAGTGGTTATATGGATTTAAATATCCTTTAGTCCACTCTTCCAAGTCACAAAGATCTTGGGTTATACTAAGAACACAAAGTAATTAGTACACTCCACTTACGCCAAAACAACAAATGAGAAGGCCGTAAGCTCACAATAGGAAATCACTAAGAAAACCTATCCTCTGAAGTTAGATCACTCACAAAGATGGATCTACACTCCGCACAACACTCATGATTACAAAATCACTCAGAAGATGTATTTTTCATTGTTCTTCAACCCTGCTTTTGTCAACAAATGACTAAGCTGATGAGTGAGCTGTTCTTGAGACTTAAAGAGTTCTGCTTCGAAAATTTCTCTCAGAAAATGTGTTGTTGTGTATCTTCTCTTCGTCTCTTTCAGCTATTTATACTTGAGGTTTGAAAAATGTCCGTTGAAGAGAGACAAGATTCAAATTCCTCGAGTACTGGTCCTTAATTTCCACGAACGGCTCTCTGCAGTCTGTCCATACTGTCAACAGTACTTTTCTGCAGGTAGCATTAAATGCACCCAGCTGATGCGAAGCATTTCTTCAATCATTTGTCTTTAATAACCTTGTACTTCAACATTTATTACTTCCAGGGACATTTATTACCGTTGGGATGGCTTCTTGATCTTTTTCACTTGGCTGACGAAAGTGCAATTCTGATGGCGAACTAAGCTGATCTCAAAGTTGAACAAATCTGTTTTGAGTCGGCTGATCTTCACCAGTCTGATTTCTTTCCTTCAGCAGATCAGTAGCCTTGGACCTTAAATTTTGACTCTTCTGATATCTTCTATACTTAGTCAAAAATTCTTCAAAGAGATATCAGCTAAGTTAATCCATACTTAGCATATTTGAAGTTTTGGAATTCATCAAAACCTCCTATTACTAATTGTCTTCAGTGCTTCTTCATCTTCATCTTTATCCAACATACCATGTGTGATAAATTATTAGATCAATTATCTATTCATTATTAATCTATCCCAGCTCCAGTTGGTACGCAAAAATTACAGAAATTGAAGTAAGAAAAGAAACCTCTAGAGATAAACTCTCAATTTTTTTCATTATCAATATTCAACTCCTTAAAATTGTTCACAAGCCGGTCATTTAAAGCTAAAATAAAATAATAACCGAAAATAGATAAACTTCTAAAGGATTAAAGATAATTACTAAAATTTCAATGGATATAAAATAACTAAAAAAAATATCTAATAGACTTCTATATAATCAAAATAACTTAAATTAGTAAATTAATCTACAAGATTTGATCTTCGATATTCTCCTAATATACTCCTGCATCAGCTGATCAGTCTCGCCTTACATTGGTATTAACCACCTTTCATTTTCTTAGTTTCTCATGTGAATATCTAATTAAACTAAAATGTACTTTTTATCGTTAATCAGATTCTAACGTTCTATCGTTTATAGATATTTCCCTTCCAAAAATTATAAGATTTTGTGTTTTCTAAATAAACAGAGCAAGAACAAATGATGATAGGAGCTAACAAACTTCTTTTTCTCTACTTCGTGTGTCATATGGTTCTATGTAAATACCAATGTAGTTGCTAAATAAGGGTTTTTTGTATTTTGCACCCCAAAAATATGGGAAATAAGCACTTTGCACCATCGTTTATTTTCAAGCAAAAATTCAAGGGTAAAATAGGTAATTCAATAGTGTTGGCACTTTGCACCCTCAAAACTTAAGAATTTCACTCTTTGTACCCCAAAATAAAATTAGCACTTAACACCCTCTATTTAAGAACAAATTAGCAACTTTCACCCCCGAAACACAATAAATGGTCACTTTGCACCCCAAAACACAAAATTAACACTTAACACTCTCAAATTTAAAAAACCCAAATCCCTCGTTTTTTTCGTCAAAGTTGACTATCGGAGTGAAAAAATCTAAAGCAAACTAAAAAATTCATTTTTTTACTTAAATTTTGCAAAATGCGATTATAAATACTTGAATACTCATTTTTCTCTCAATCTTTCTTTTCAACAATATAACCATAAATAACTAAATAAAGTACAAGTAAACTTCTTGAAGACTCATTGTCTACTTCAACATATCAAAGACTCATAAATAATTAACTATTCTGCCTTAAACAAATTCACATTATGGTCAACTTTGTCGGAAAAAATAAGGGGTTTGAGTTTTTTTTTTAATATGAGGTTGTTAAGTGTTAATTTTGTATTTTTGGGTGCAAAGTGTCCACTAGGGAGTGTTAAGTGCTAATTTTATTTTTGGGGGACAAAGTGCCAAAGATTTACAATAGATCGAGTTACCTATTTTACCCTTGAGTTTTTGCTTGAAAATAAAAGAGGGTGCAAAGTCCTGTATTTTTCATATTTTGAGGGCATAGTGTTAAATCTTAGTTTCGAGGTTCCAAAGTGCCTATTTTCCATGTTTTGGGGGTGTAAAATGCAAAAAAACCGCTAAATAATTTATTTATGTTCAACTTCTTGCTAAAACTCACCAATCTAATGCTTTCTTTGTTTGTTATTAATGATATTATTAGAAAGCTCGATGATATGTTATTTGTTATTATTATCGATGAATCTCGTTATATATCTTGAAGGGAGCAAATAACGATTGTTTTGAGATAGGTTAATTCACAAGGATATATGATGCACTAAAAAACAAATTTTGCCACAAAAAGAATTGGGCCAAAATGTCGTAACGAGAATGCCAAACGAGAAATTTTTTCGCACAAAAAAAGAAATGTCCCTTGCAAAACAAATAAAAATTGTGACAAAAAAAATATTTTACTCACATAAATTGAATTTTCTCACAAAAACAGTCAAATGTGACGAATATGTTTTTACATTACCCTTTTTTCATCACATATAAGTTATAACAAGTTCGTGATGAGTATCATATGTAATTAAAGTAACTTATGCAATCATTTTTATCAAACTTCATCTCCTCGTTTTTGTATCTCGTCGTATATTTTCTCGTAAATGAAACATAATTTTCAAGTCTGAGTGTTTGATTGAATATTGTTTTGTGTATTTACTTTAGACCCCTAAACAAAGTTCCTGGATCTGCCCCTGCTTGAGTATGAAAATTTAGACATCCGAGTAATCTTCGCATTTTCCAGCAGTTTAAGTCGATCCCGATTTTTCCCTATGCAAGCCTCGTCTAGTAGGTTCGACCCCATCTGCAAAAATGTAATGTAAAAGAAATGAGCTAATGTTTTAGGGCTCATCACCTGTGGACACTATATGGGTTTATTTCATATACCTGTCTATTGCAAAGACATTGGCTCCTGAATCTAAAAGTATAACAGATTCTCAATACGAGCCTTCCGATGCAGCTAAGTGTAGCGGTGTACGAAGGTCATAATTTTTGAAGTTCGGATTGATGCCATTTGCCAGAAGCCTTCTAAGAAAATCCAAGTCTTTTCTAGCAACCGCCTCACATAGACAATTTCCTGGATTATCAATCGATAGTGAAGCCCCTGCCTGTACTAGTAAAGACGCTACACTGTCGTGGCCATTCTTGATTGCTTCAAATAGTGGAGACTTGCCAAAATTTTCTACGAGAAAAGTAACACCAAGAGTTATTGATTGCCAAGGAACTGAGTGATATCTTCGTATCCTTTCGATGCAGAAAAATGATGTGACAAAATATCATAGAAAACCAAGACATATCAGAATACAATACACGAGCATACATTTGAGTCTTTTCACATACCAGAGGTGATTGTCCATTGTAATCGATTTTATTAGGATCTGCTCCAGCTTCAACTAAATGTCGTAGACGATGAAGATCTCCATCGTTAGCTGCACAATTCAATCTCGTAGCCGCACATGATTCATATTTCTCAAGGAGAAGTATGATATCAGACTCCACTAGCCTCACATCAACTTCTTGGATTTCCTTATGATACTTACAGATGCACCTCTTCTCCGTTTCCTCCATGCTTTCGATTTGCCTAAGAAACGTGTAGATGCGGTATAAGCCCCTGCTTCGAGACATAAAAATTGTAATAATAGTGGTGTTATCAAAAATCTCGAATATCAAAACCAAATATGAAAACTGAAATTGATGTTACTTATTTACCAATAAACGAGGCATGCAGAAAAGCATAAGATCGTGTGCGCCTTAGCATCGCGAATCTGCATCTCGACACCAACAACAGTTACTTGAAAATGGGACTTACAATCATAGACTTATGCAATATGCAATAACTCGGACAAAATAAATAAGAAGAATCAGCTAGACTAATAAGAATGTGTTATAGGACCCAATGGTTCTAGGAAAAAGATGGGATATCAAAGCAGACAGGGAAAGAACAGACAAAATGGAAAGCTGAGAAATAAGATTAAAAAAGACTGATACCTAAGAGGGGGTGAATTAGGTATATAACTTTTTCAATAGGTTTTTTCCCAGAAGACAATTAATGTAAAGTTCCAGTAACTTTAATTAAAAGTTAATTGTTCCAATGATTTTAAGATTAAAGTTACGATATGATTAAGTTCCAAATACCAGTGAAGTAAAGTGCAAACAATAAAAAGAGTAGGAAAACAAACACAATTTATAGAGATTCGCGCCCCAAGGGCCTTCTTCCTCTCTTCCAGCACCCTCTCGATACGAGCTTGCTAGGACACCTCCTATCGCTCCAACAATGTGCTTGCTAGACCTCGGCCTATCGCACTAACATGTGCTTGCTAGAACCCTCTGTTCTATCGCACCAAAAATGTGCTTGCTAGGTAAACAACCCATCGCACTAAACAATCGTGCTTGCTAGGACACTTCCTATCTCACTATTACAAGAGGATTTTAAAGTGGTACAATGAAAACTCCTCTCGAGTAAGATGTACAAAAGTATGCTCACTAGTATTTCTTTTAACCTCTCAAAATATCTCAAAGTTCTCAAGAGCAAGAGTTAAAAAAGATTTTCGTTTTTCACAAAATATTTTCGCAAGTGTAATTCAAAAATGAATTTTGCTTTGCAAAAGATTTTCACAAATTAAAGCATGAAAAAGAAAGAGTAATTTTCTCAAAGTAAAGCTCTATTTTTCTCTCAAAGTTGGTGTATGAAAAATGATTCAAGAGAGCTCAATTTATAGGTGAAAAATTCGGATCCAAAAAGTGCAAGATTTCAAGACAAAAAATCTTTCTTTAATCAAAATGATTTTGTCACAATTTAGAATATATGATCCGATTTTGTATGCTTACCAATCAAAATGAACTTGGACAATTTTGTATTAATAAAGTATTGAAGCAAGTCCAAGATTTGAATAATTCTTACCTTTAAAAAAGATTTACAAGATTAAGTTCAAAGAGGTAAGATTTGAGCCACAATGATTTGGAAAGAATTCACACACTTACTAAAATAAATAAGGCTGATTTTTCAAGAAAACAATCAAGGAAGATCTTGCCTTGTAAAAAGATTTGGTAAAATAATTTATTTAGCCTTTTAAAAATTATTTCCATTAAACAAATTTGTGGCAAAAGGCATTACAAAAAGATATTGCCTTGAATTCATTAGCCGTAACATACTATGACGAAAATGTAAAGAAAATTATATTTTAATCAAGTAATTACTTGAATCAAGAATTCAAAGATTAATTTTTCTCTTGCTATTAAAAAGAGTTTTGGGCCAGTAAAAAAAGGGTTAGAAAATTTTTGGACTAAAAGAAATTTTTCTTGCTCTTAATCGTTTGAGACATATGATACTTACGAGACCTCAATTTTCTTGTGTCGAAAATTGGGCCCTTCCAAAGGGTGCATGGGCCTTCAAACTATTCTTCAACTTGGTCTTTCTTTATTGATGAACTTGTAAGATCTTTATTAGGCCTTTTCTTCTCAATTAAGCTTTATTCGTAAATGCGCCTCTTTCTTCAAATAATGAGCTTCTCAGTAATTCATGTTAAGATTAAACTCAAGAAACAAGCTCAAATATCGAGTTGTTTATTAATCATTAATCATTCGACTAACAATCTCCCCCTTGATTGACAAACAACTTTGATGCAATAAAATAAATTATTAGGAGGAACCCCCCCCCCCCCCTCAATGTATCCATTCATGAAGCAATTATAATGAGTCAGTTATAACAAGTGTTAAGGAAATTATATCAAGTAAATGCATCAAATAACTCCTCCCCCCTTTTTTGTCAATCATACATATTCTTCTTATTCCCCACTTAGAAAAGTTCTTCAATCAGAGCAACAATATATCTTCAGCGGAACCAACAGGTGATTATTCTAGTGAAAGGGACTAGTCACTACAAAGTAGCGAACTCAGGTTCGAATCCCTGTTGGGAGAGGTACCCACTTAATGTGCCCGACCCGGGAAAACCAAAAAAGAAATATATCTTCTGCTGAATTCAGTTTAGCATGGTATAAGAACATTTTTCAAGATGAACAATTCAAACATTTGATTATTCAAAGCAACAGTATATTGGAACAACATGTTTCGAAGGATTTTCAGTTTCATGTTCCGAAGCTCAAATATCACATGTAGCACATAAAACAATCTCATGATAATAAATTTCAAAGATAGATCAGATAAGCATATAATGCTCCCCCTAAATTATATGGTTTCATACAAGAATGATAATTATCAATATAATTTCAATATAGCAATTAATCTCATAGTGATTATCAAATCCACAATATAATATGTCAAGTATTAACATGTGTGGAATTTCCTTCAAAATTATTGCGCAAAAATATTTATCCTTATGTAAGCGAAGTGCATGTGAATCATTTAAGGTCATGGAATGTTCAACAAGTGCAATAATATGTCTTGAGGCTATACTTCAGATAATGTGCGTATATTTAAGAAAATGCAAGGGATATTTGGGTTTTTACTTACCGTATTATTACCTAGATTACCTCAAAGTGGAGTACTTTTACCTTTCATTCTTATGGTATCTCTTTGTTCGCTTGATGCTTGAAATATCCAAGGAATTATGTTCTGGATTCTCAAATCAAGTTTCCTTACTGGTTTTAGCAAATTTATTTCGAAATTGATACCACTGCTCACTCCATTGATTTTTATTTAATCAAGGCCACCATATTTCAAAATCTACAATAATGGGCCTTTTGTACCTGTTAAGAGAAAATCACTTTTGCATTTTTGGTACCCAAATTTTCTTAGGTCCTTGCGGGTTAGTCAAAACATCTTTAGGCATCCATATAAGTTTATTCACGGTATTGTAAATGCAGTTAAAAGATTTGTGACCGATTTTTCCACAAAAATTGCAAGTATGATATGATAATGAAGAGTTTTTAGCAAGTTTACTTAGTTTATCATATGAATGTCCATATCCAATTCCGGCTCTATTTAGAGAAACATTTTGCATGCCAAGAAGTTTATCAAGGTTCTATTTTCCTTTCGTAAATTTTTCTATGCTTCTAATTAAATCAACCACTTTTGCTTTGAGACTTAAATTTTCTTTCGAATGAGAAGAATTTTCCTTTTTCAAATTTTCAAGCTTTTCAAAACTTTCTAGTAATTTTATATCAAACTCTTCTTTTTCTTTATTCAATGAGAAAATCTTCTTTTTAAGTTTTTCATTTTTAGAAGCAAGATTTTCGAGATCCTTTTTAAATCCATTAACATTTTATTCCATTCATCTTTACAATCGAACTCATCATCTAAATCATTACAACTTTCAAAATCGTAAAAAGCGTGTACCTCTTCGTTGGTCATGAAACATAGGTTTCTGGATTCATCTTCCAATTGTTCTTCTTCGGATTCTGGATCATCCCATGATGCTATCATCCCCTTGTTTTTTCCCTTTTTGAAATTTTTCTTAGATTTCTTGAATAGGGGACATTCGGACCTCAAGTGTCCATATTCATTGCACTCATAGCATTTGATCTTGAAAGTTCTCTTGGGATCTTTTGAGAACCTTTTGTGAAACTTTCAATTGGCCAATTGATTTTCTTCTGATTGTTGTCGCCATTTCCTCGTTTCTATCTTTTTCGTCCATCATTTCAATGTCACTATCATCTTCCTGCACATTGTTAGTTTTAAACGCAATATTATTATCTTTAATTTGTTTTACTTCATCTTTATAAAGAATAGTGATCTCATGAGAAATGAGAGATCCAATTAGTTCAGCCATCGACAAGTAATTAAGATCTTTCGCCTCTTGTATTGCAGTAACTTTTGGTGTCCATTCTCTAGGAAAAGATCTTAGTATTTTCTTTACTTGTTCACTTTGAGGGTAGACTTTTCCAAGTGCGGAAATAGGGTTGATAATCTCCATGAACCGAGCATACATGTCACTGATAGTTTCATCGGTGTCCATGGTGAACATCTCGTATTGGTGTACGAGAATAGTGATGCGTTGCTCCTTTACTTGGTTTGTACCTTCGTGAGTGACTTGAAGCATCTCCCACATATCTTTTGCGGTAGGGCACGAACATACCCGATTGTACTCCGATTTGGTGAGGGCACATGCCAACAAATTTTTGGCTTTTGAGTTTATTGACACCATTCTTTTATCTACGTCGGTGAGTTCTTTCCACGACTTAGGGATTTGATTTTTACCTTCGGTTTTCATAGGTATGGATGGTCCCTCAAGAATCAAATTCCACAGATCGCAATCGATGGAAATCATAAAGTCTTCCATTTTGTTCTTCCATATTGAGTATGCAATTCCATCGAATAGTGGAGGCATGTTATGCGATTGTCCTTCTGCGAAAACATCATTGCTAAAGGTAGACATAAGATCGTTAGCTCTCGGGGGTTAACCCGCACAGTTAAATAAATAATAGAGCACCTGCTCTGATACCAATTGATACCTAAGAGGATGGGGGGGGGTGGTGAATTAGGTATATAACTTTTTCAATGAGTTTTTTCCCAGAAGACAATTAATGTAAAGTTCCAGTAACTTTAAGTAAAAGTTAATTGTTCCAATGATTTTAAGATTAAAGTTACGATATGATTAAGTTCCAAATACCAGTGAAGTAAAGTGCAAATAATAAAAAGAGTAGGAAAACAAACACAATTTATAGAGGTTCGCGCCTCAAGGACTTTCTTCCTCTCTTCCAGCACCCTCTCGATACGAGCTTGCTAGGACACCTCCTATCGCTCCAACAATGTGCTTGCTAGACCTCGGCCTATCGCACTAACATGTGCTTGCTAGAACCCTCTGTTCTATCGCACCAAAAATGTGCTTGCTAGGTAAACAACCCATCGCACTAAACAATCGTGCTTGCTAGGACACTTCCTATCTCACTATTACAAGAGGATTTTAAATTGGTACAATGAAAACTCCTCTCGGGTAAGATGTACAAAAGTATGCTCACTAGTATTTCTTTTAACCTCTCAAAATATCTCAAAGTTCTCAAGAGCAAGAGTTAAAAAAGATTTTCGTTTTTCACAAAATATTTTCCCAAGTGTAATTCAAAAACGAATTTGGCTTTGCAAAAGATTTTCACAAATTAAAGCATGAAAAAGAAAGAGTAATCTCAAAGTAAAGCTTTATTTTTCTCTCAAAGTTGGTGTATGCAAAATGATTCAAGAGAGCTCAATTTATAGGTGAAAAATTCGGATCCAAAAAGTGCAAGATTTCAAGACAAAAAATCTTTCTTTAACCAAAATTATTTTCTCACAATTTAGAATATATGATCCGATTTTTGTATGCTTACCAATCAAAATGAACTTGGACAATTTTGTATTAATAAAGCATTGAAGCAAGTCCAAGATTTGAATAATTCTTACCTTTAAAAAAAATTTACAAGATTAAGTTCAAAGAGGTAAGATTTCAGCCACAGTGATTTGGAAAGAATTCACACACTTACTAAAATAAATAAGGCTGATATTTCAAGAAAACAATCAAGGAACATCTTGCCGTAAAAAGATTTGGTGAAATAATTTATTTATCCTTTTAAAAATTATTTCCATTAAACAAATTTGTGGAAAAGGCATTACAAAAAGATATTGCCTTGAATTCATTAGCCGTAACATACTATGACGAAAATGTAAAGAAAATTACATTTTAATCAAGTAATTATGCAAAAATTCAATTTTCATACCACAGAATAGGTCAAAGTCCATTTTTCATACCAACCGAACGAAAATCATACCAAGCCACACTGTCTTCAGTTTTTAACAGAATTACCACGTGTCCATTAAGTTGACTTGAAACTGAAGTTGGATTTTCGTTCGATTGGTATGAAAAATGAACTATGGCTTATTCTATGGTATGAAAATTGAACTTTTGCATCACTTTCAATTTTAACTGTAATCAACTTTAATTTGTTTGTTCCTGACCATACATTTTAGTCTAAACAAATATTGGGAAGTATATTAACCAAAGGGACATACGGCCTTTAGTAGGTATTATATTTTACATGTAGGTCTCACATTAGAATGTAGTTTTGATCAATGAAATCAATAAACATTCATAGCTAGCAAATGGGTGTACGGGGAAGAAGAATTATTAGGACTCGTGAAAGTTGATCCTAGCAAATATCATTCAATGTTTAAGTTGGATCATATTAGAATTGTAACACGCGAGTATTTGAATTATTTGAAATGTTTATTTGGTACTATTATAGAAGGTGAAATACCAAATTTCAAATTGGATTGGTTTGTATTCAAGTCAAATTATCCTTAATTTTTCTACTCAAAATAAAGGTAGAAAAATTTATCTTAATCAAATAATTTTACTTGGTAAAACTGGATAACAAATGTATAAGTGGTTAATAAAAGATTGAATGAATATATATCATAGTCTAACTAAATAAAATGTAATAGGCAAATATTAATTTTTCATACCATAGAACATGACTTTTCATTTTTCGTACTACACGTGCCGCACACGTTATTTTTTCCCCGCTCAAGACGATTTAACGGACTACATGGCATTTTCATTAAAAAACTTGACCGAAGTATGATTTTTGAAATATTCATTCATTCTACGGTATGATTTTCTATTCAATTGGTATGAAAAATGGACTTTGGCCTATTCTATGGTATGAAAATTGAATTTTTGCCCAAGTAATTACTTGAATCAAGATTTAAAAGATTAATTTTTCTCTTGATATTAAAAAGAGTTTTGGTCCAGTAAAAAAAAAGGGCTTAGAAAATTTTTGGACTAAAAGAAATTTTTCTTGCTCTTAATAGTTTGAGACATATGATATTTACGAGACATCAATTTTCTTGTGTCGAAAATTGGGCCCTTCCAAAGGGTGCATGGGCCTTCAAACTATTTTTCAACTTGGTCTTTCTTTATTGATAGACTTGTAAGATCTTTATTAGGCCTTTTCTTCTCAATTAAGCTTTATTCGTAAATGCGTCTCTTTCTTCAAATAATGAGCTTCTCAGTAATTCCTGTTAAGATTAAACTCAAAAAATAAGCTTAAATATCAAGTTGTTTGTTAATCATTAATCATCCGGCTAACAAAGATCACACAACATTTCCAGTCCCCTTGTTCAACAAGTTTTGAGCTTGTGCTGATTACACAAGGACGCGCACATCGGATAAATTGTAATGCTAGGCTGCTAGCACATAAGCACAGTATACCTATGAATACATAATTTTAGCATTTATCATCCTAAAATTGAAGCATTGACATTTTGCGTCTTCAAATTGCATATATTTGGCAAAATAATGGGCATTGTGAACCCTACTGTATTTTGCCACATAATATGCAATTTGATTCAAGTAAGTGCAAAATACTAGAAGTGGTGTATTTACGGGATGTAAAGTTAAATTATTCATGAAATAATAAATTTAGATATAGATGTACGTAGTAGCTAGCTAAACATAAACATATTGACATCAAATATTAGAAACAAACGTGCTAATAATAATGTTTAAGTGTAATTAACTAATAGTTTGCCTTTCTACATACTACATTAATTAATTCACAGCTCTATTGGTGGACACATTCATTGAATCCAAACAAGAATAATGGATTAACAGTATATGTCGAAAACATAAAAGGCAATACGAATTTTGTAAATAAATCTAAATATATGAAGTTTGGTGATTGTTTTTTAAGTGAAGTTACATACACTTTCCGGAAGTTAGATGTATCTAAAACCACTTACATTTTTTTCAATGATTACCGGTACATCTGTAACCGTTAAGTAAAACCGTCACAATATTTAAAATGCATTCTAATGCTAGATCTATTAATAAACCTAAAAAGCTCTAGTTGATTTTCTTTTTTGGAAAACGCAAAACTCTTATTAACTTATGCCTTGAAATATATACTCTTTTCCAAATCAAGTTTTTAAATATTCAATAACATCAATTTGAAACACATACTATCAAGCCTTGATGAAAGTAGTAAATGGGAAACACATGTTATAGTGGATGAGCTAGACAGTTATCCTAGGGGGGCGGAAATTTTTTTTTATAGCAAAAAAAGGAAAAATGTTGATCCTGGGTTTCATAACAATTATACAAAGACCTAATCAATGGACCATGGAGTTTACTTATAATTATAACCAGATAAGTTATATATATAATATTGTAAAAAATTTCTTGGGGGGACGCAGCCCCTTAATAGCTCCGCCACTGCATGTTATTATAATCTTGAGATTAACTTAGAACATATTTAAAAACAGCTAGGAAGTCTACTCCAGACTTTAACGTTGCGCAGTGGAATTCGATCTTAGTTTCCAATGAAAATTTTCATGAGTTGTTAAATGGAGAATAAATATCATTATACTCATATTCCAGGCTTCTCCAATTAAGCAGTGATTTTAGAACTTCCATCACTTTATGCCATTGATAGCGGATGAAAATAACAACGAAACCTGTTTCAAGCAATCAGACTACACGAATTCATTTTTTCGTTAGGGATTCAGACTTGCACTCGGAATTCTAATTGATTAGCACACACTAATTAAAAATTAAGAAGTAAAAAAACATCAACTAAGGAAAACCCTAATCAACAAACTCAATATAGAATCGGCGAAAAAATTGAGAGTAATTACCGATTTATCATTGCAGTTCTCCTCAACACTCCACAAACGAAACTCGTTCTTCCAATATAATTCTAAAACATCAATCCAAGTTAAATAAAAACCATATTAATACAAAATCAACAATCAATTCAGGACAAAGAAATAAATAGAACTTACCAAGAAGCTTAAATGCGGAGAAAGGGTATGTAGAAGAGTAAAGTAAAATTTAAAATTCGTGCATAGACTTGCTCCTCTTATTTAAATGGGTCCGTCTAAAATGAAATTTTGAGGGGTGGGGAGCACATAAGATAGTATTTATCTTGGTGCCACGTGTCCTCTTAAAATTTATATTTAAATAATATATTTTCTTAAATACAAAATTGCCCTTTTCTAAATATTTCTAAAAGACAAAATTATCCCTTTTGAATCTCCACTTAATTTAATCGATTCTTTTCATAGTTCACTATACGACTCGTTCGAGTTGAAGTCATTCGAAAAGCAACTTGACTCGGCCATAGTTTCAAGAACTCTTTCAATGCCTCATTTATCCGACCACCGCCGCCTTCCGTCAAATAAGAAACCGACGTCGTCGTCGTCCATGATTTCACGGTCTATTCACAGGCTTATAAGGGCGGTTTTCAGGCCCCAAAACAATAATTCTATTAAAGAACTTTCGGGAGAAGGATTTTATGATCAGAGGTCTTCTGCTGCACTTTGGACAATTCCAGAAGTTTCTGAATTTGATGGGTTTTTGTCTCCAGAACTCGGAAGGTCTTTGTTGCAAGAACTGCTTCAGATAGATTTACTAGTACAGTACCTAGTTTCTAGTTCTCGTGTTTAATTAATTTCATGTTAATTTCTGTTTATAAGTTTTAGATTAATTACCTCTCTCTCTCTTTTTTTTTTTGGATGTTTATAAGGTTTTGAATGTTGGACTCGTATGAATAAAATCTGGACATTGGCTGTTTGCCTGTTTATAAGACCTTTGAATACTGTATTTTTCATTAAAGTTGACTTTTCTTTAGTTATTTTTTACATTTTTAATTTTTTAAAAAAAATTAAAGGAGACATTGCTTCAACTGTTGCCGGCTGTAGTACTCACCCTCTTGGTTTAATCAAGGTCCAGCTTCAAGGCGATTCCGCCGCCCCTGCGGCGGCACCGACGGCTCAAACACTCCGCCCGGCACTCGCCTTCCACACCACCACAGCCGCCGCCCCCCACATCAACCTCCCCCAACGCACCGGACCCATTTCAGTCGGCCTCCGAATCATCCAACAAGACGGAGCAGCCGGACTTGAGCCACAAAAAAATGAAAGGGACAATGAAAATTGAGAATAAAAAGACTTACAATCAAGTGATTAATTCAAAAATTGAGATTTAAAACAGCAAAATCAAGCGATGGAAGGAAATTTGTGAAAGGGCCGATTGGGTGAATGATTAGGAAGACGTTTAACAAGACTGAATAATACATTTTAAAGATAGAGCAATTTTGTAATTGTGGATGGGGTAATTTAGAAATTTCATATTTTCTAATTTTTAGTAATTTTAAATGTAATGTTCAATGCCACATCACAAGGGACATTTTGACTAAAATTTGTGGCTCAATTTTATTGTTGACTTTTTTGTGTGGTTAAAATTGAGTATCTTATATACACCATTGTTCCACAAAATCTTATATTAGAAAGACCCTATTTAAATGGGTATGTAGAAGAGTAAAGTAAAATTTGTTGACTAATTAAATTTTGCCAAATTTGTGAGATAATGCAAATTACATTAGATCTCATCAAAGAAGGTAATTGTGTGTAGGAAATTTTTATACGACGGCATGATTTGCTAGGAAATTTTTACACAATGTTATATTTGAATAGAATATCTTATTCAAAACAAGAATATATATATATTCAAATATATTTCTTGTCATTAAAGATATTAAGAGCCAATTAAATCGCGTCAATTCATGAAAAGAATTTTACAAGATCTTCAAATCCCACCTATAAATAAAAGTTTAAAAGTGTAAGTTAAAAATATAATATGATTATATTTATTTAATTAAAAATATAAAAGTGTAAGTTAAAAATGCAACAAACTAAGAGATTAATAAATTTTAATCCATATAAATATAATATAATTATATTTATTATTTTAAAATATGAAAGTGTAAGTCATAAATACAACAAACTAAGAGATTAATAAATTTTAAAATATGATTATGTATACAAGTCTAATTTTCAAAATCAAATTTGCATAATATATCAATTTGACTTCCAAATTTTCACTCTTTATCCTAAAATAATATAGTTGGAAAGAAATATCTTATAGAAAAATATTTAATAAGAAAATGTGATAAAAAAACTAAAATTAGTTTTAATTTTAATTGATAAGGTGTAAAATATTGATTTGAGTTAATTATCATAATCTAATTTAAAAATAAATTTGGTTACAAGTTTCCTATAATTTATAAACTTTTATACTAAAAATTTAACAAAATGATGTACTTTAAAGGTGAGGGAATTGCACTTTTTATACCAAACTTTTACTTAATTTATACATTGCATACCACACCTTTCAGAATGACATATTTCATACCAAAATCAACCAACCTTTTTCAATTTACATACCGACGTTAAATATTGGATGGAGCACATATTTCCCCTTTGTCTCTAAAGTGAGTTAATGGACACGTACGGCGCACGTGTCCATTTCCATCCAATATTTAACGTCGGTATGTAAATTAAAAAAGGTTGATTGATTTTGGTATGAAATGTGTCATTCTGAAATGTGTGGTATGCAATGTATAAAGTAAGTAAAAGTTTGATATAAAAAGTGCAATTTCGTCTTTAAATGGTAAGAATGTTATGTCTTATTCAAGAGATCAGGTGTTCAAATCCCTCTTTCTACAAAATTTTTAATATTAAAAAATTAAAAAATCTAAAAAAAAAGGAAAATAAAAAATGGTTTGAACCAGTCCAAACTGTTTAGACGGTTCACTAGTTTGCACCGGTTCAAACCGATTCAGATTGATTTTTAAGCTCACCAATTTTAGGGATTAACCAAACCGAACAGGCCTCCGGTTCGTGGTCGAACAAATAGGTCTGTTCCAATTTTAATAACATTGCTTGTAAATAGGGGTGTAAACGAGCCGAGTAATATCGAACGATACAGTATTCAAGCTTGGCTTGAATATTATCTAGCTTCAAATTTTGTGTTTGGCTTAGTTTGATTTCTTAAGGAACCGAGCTCAAACGAGTGAGCATCGAGTAGTTTAGTATTTACATGTCTTTTTTCATTTTTTGCTTATCGAGTCAAGCTCGAAACGATCTTCAAAACTTATTAGACCAGAAATCTTATTCGAGCTTGTTTGATTTGTTCAAAAGTTATCGAATAACTAGGTTTGATTTTCAGCCCTACTTATAAATACGAGTGAAAAATGCGTAGAGGTCTGCATATATGAGAGCAATTTCCATTGTTAGGATAAAATTTGAGAGAGATTGTGAGAAAATTGAGAGCGCAATTTTCTTAGTGTAATTGAGTTGTGAGTATTGAGTGTTTTTGTAACTACTGTGTAATTATTTCTCTTTTGACATATTTAACTTCGCCTTCAATTTTCCGATAGAATTCAGCACGTGTCGCCCACATACCCATTAAGTTGATAATGGGAGGGAAAACAAACACGAACTTTAAAGACCCATAATTGTTAACTGAATGTACAGATGAGCAGCACATGCTGAATTCCGTTCGAAAATTGACTGCAAAAGTAAATATGTAAAAAGTATGCGAATCATTGTATAAAATGTATTCTTTCGAAAAGCTTGAAATGAACAATATTTTTCGAACTAAACTTTTGCATCAAACTTTTCGAAATAACAACTTCAAACATTAAAAGGAGGGTGACATGAAGACCATAGGAATTGAACACTGTCCCCCCTTCAAGCCTATAGTACAAAATCCCAACCCAGTGTATTATGTTTTCAAAATCAATAAGGGCAAATATCTCTATATTGATCAAGATTATTCCTTTTTTTTTTTTCTGAAAAAGAATAAACATGCAAATACTGTATAGTTAGCTGTCTGTCATTTTTTATATTTCTTTTTATAAAATAAACATTATAGTGTTCGTGTATTAGCTTATTAAGTTATGAGATATTTTCTTTTTACTTGTTATTAGATCATGGAAAAAATATTTTACGTTTTTTGTGCTAAAATTTTTAGAGCTTTTGTACATATGTGTTCGACTATATTACACTATTTTTCTAGTGAATTTACTATTGAACATTTTAGTTACAGAGAAAAATATATACAATAAGTAGTATGTAAATATTTTAATTAATAATTTTTTATTTAAAAAAACTTGAAAAGCAATAAAAATACGTTAAATATGGAAAATGTATCTCTTAGAGGTTCCTTTTCTAATTTTATCTAGAGCCTCCAAAACCCTAGGACCGGTCGTGGGCATGTATATATGCCCTTGTCACGTTTTAGGAATTCAATGAGGGAAAAACATTTTTGGTCCCAAACTTTACCCTAGAAAACACAGTTGGTACCATGCTTTAAATTGCAGAAAAACAGATTTGGTACCACAATTTAGAGCGTCTTGACACATTTAGTCATTCCGTTAAATTTTGGACGGAATTTGCGCGCGTGACCGTCACGCGCCCGTTAAGTTCACGAGTTTTGCACGTGACAAATCGGTCAAAACACTTTTGGTCCCAAACTTTACCCCAGAAAACACATTTGGTACCATGCTTTGCAGAAAAATAGATTTGGTACCACAATTTACATACTCTTGACACATTTAGTGTCCCCGTTAAATTGATAAAAATCACATATAATGAACAAACAATAATTTCTCTAAAAGATTTGATAAAAATCACAAAGTGTACTTAAATCATTGAAAATATTCTTAACAAAAGTACCTTGGATACCTGACTTGGTGCACTTTGACTTGCACTTGTATCCATGGATTAAAATTTCTTTTCGAATGTATGTTTCGGAGAGCCAGATATTGAAAACTTTTCGATACTATTCGAAAATATTTCAGAAACACTAAGGAAAATGGAAACTGTTGGTCCCAAAAGTGGTCAGATGAGATCTAGAGGGGGGGGGTGAATAGATCTCATAAACTTTAAAACTTTTTCTCTAACTTTTTCTGTCAGCAGACTAAGCTGATCTAGAATTCGTAAGACTACTAAGCTGTTCGCGCACAAAGCTTTGAGCAGCAGAGTTGACCACTCATCTGATTTCACTCAGCTGATTCAGATGAAATATCAGAGTTTTAGAAACTAGTTGGCAGCGGATTTATCAAGTGTTTTTCAACCAATCTGTTCCTCTTTAAGTTTTCTCACTCAAAAGATTTTATCCCCAGTTTTCACAACTCCTTTTTAAAATCTTTTGGTTCAGTTCGTATGTTTGAGTTCTTTTGAAAATATGCAAGATAAAGAAACACTAAATCAAACACACATGATTTTTATAGTGGTTATATGGATAAAAATCCTTTAGTCCACTCTTCCAAGTCACAAAGATCTTGGGTTATACTAGAAACACAAAGTAACCAGTATACAATGCTTGCGCCAAACAACAAATGAAATGGCCACAAGTGCGCAGTAAGAAATCACACAGAAATCCTACTCTCCGAAGCTAGATCACTCACACAGACGGATCTACACTCCTCACGCTATTTTCAGTATAGGAGCTCGCAAAGAAAACCTACACTAAGAAGCTATATCACTTCACACAGATGGATATACACTCCTTTCTTTTCTCAGTTGAAAGTCACTCAGACAGACAACGCAAGTTCTCTGTTCTTCAACGAAAAGCTTTGTCAACAGATGACTTCGCTTGTGATCAGACGACTCAACTGATGGATCTTGCTCTTAAGATGTGATCTTGAATTTTGCAAGTCTCTCTTTAGATCTTCAGTTAGTCTTCTATTTATACTCTTGAATTTGAATTTCTGCCCGTTGAAGATGAGACAGAAATCTGCAGTCCTCGAGTTTTGGTCCCCATTTTCTGGAACGGCTCCCTGCAACTGCTACAGTACAGTCTGCTGTACTTTCTGTCAGTCGCATTTAATGCACTCAGCAGGTTTCCGTTGGACAGCTTGCTGACCGTCTTCACTTGGCTGATGGGAGTACTAAGCTGATGGCTACTCGGCTGATTCAAGAATGAACATATCTATCTTGACTCGGCTGATGATCACCAATCTGATCTTTACTGATCTGGTATCCCACTCGGCTGATTCGGTCACATAGCTTCCAGACCATGAGATAGGTTTCACTAAGCTGTTCTTAGTTGATGACTTAACCTTTTGATCTTCAAAACCTTTATGGCCTTTTTGTCATCTTCAAAACCTTCTCTAATTTACACCAACAATTTCCCCCTTTTTGATGATGACAAAACCTTCAACTAAGAACGTCTTCTAAGTCTTCAGATTTGGTCTTCATACCTTAAGATGGAAATTTATTGATCTGATACAACTTTAAAAAAAAATTACCAATAGTTGGTTATTTTCCCTTTTCTGATCTTCTGTTTAAAGGGTTCTTAGTTGCATCCTTTATCTTCCCCCTTTTTGTCATCAACAATAATACTTGAGTTGCATCTCTTCTTCCCCTTTTTCTCTTTATAGGATTGCAAACTTAGTATGCTGAAGACAATTAGGTGAGTACTAGGCTGATTTAGATAGTCTTCGTTGCTGTTTATCACTCCAGCTTAGAAAATTCCCTTTAACTTCAAGAATTGATACCACTTGGTATTTGTGGTCTGATTCCACTTGTAGTCTGATGCTACTTGTAGTCTGATACTACTTGTATAAATGTAAATCAGAGTAGTCAGCTGATATCACTTGTTGATGTGATAACACTTGCTGATACCACTTGATGTAGTGCATTCTTGAATAACACTTGGCTGTTGAGTTCCAGTCAGCTGATAAGAAGCAGTCTTCTGATAGCTTCATTTTGACTTATTGACAATTTCATCTTTATTTAGGAGTACCGCTAGTCGTACACGTTCCCCCTAAGTTCAAGAATCCGTGGTCAAGTAGTCTGATGAGAGTTTCTCTTTAAGACACTCAGCCGTTGAATTCCAGTAAGCTGTTCTGGGTTAGTCTTCTGATAAGTTCCCCCCTAAACTTATGAATCCAAAATCAACAAACCACTTTCTTTGTCACATGGTTGACTTGTTGGTTTATGATGGTCTTTATACCACTTGTAATCCTTTGATAGGCTTCAGCTTTCCAACAATCTTGCTTCCTTGAAATCTTCAAATGTAGCGTTTACCACTTGTTGGTTTATACCAATTGTCTGACACCACTTGTCTGATATCACTCACTAGACTGATATCACTTTGATGGTTTGGAGCAATCTGATATAAGCAGCTTGATAGTACCATTTTCCTGATGCACACTTGATGGTAAGATCGCTTGTTGAATTTGTTGAAATTTGCAAGGGCAGTCAACTCATCTTTGTCATCTCACATGCAATTCACCTGTAAAACAGATGACTATTTTTGGTACCCCTTATTTGTTGGGTCCAGCAGGGTTAGTAAAACCTTTAACATGTGATGATCTAGTGATTTGTGTTTTATCATGATGGTATCATTTGTCATTATGATATCACTTTACTGGTCATGATTAAAACAATGCTCATAAGCAAGGTAAGATGCATGAATTGTGTGATAAACATGCACATTTAAATGAGGATGGCAATCAGCACAGTGAACATGATCAATATGATAATATGAATAAGCATAGTGCATGTCATAATAATAATTATCATAATGTGATTCAAATTCTTGCCAGATAATTCATTTTTGCCTCAATTTCTTACCTGAGTTATTTAATAACTCACCTTAGATTTAGCAGACTTGACATTTAAATTTTACTCCTATCAGCAGCCTATTCGGCTGATGGGTTTTAGTAGTCTGATTCGTCTTAGGTAGCTTACTAGGTTTTCTAACCTGTTGAGCATCAGTAGACTTCTTCTTTTAAGCCTCTGATTTATTTTTATTTAGAGAATGATGCAATTTCTTCTTTTAAATTCATTTATATCTTCAAAACAAACTGCATACTCAGCTTTTAGAGTTTCATTCTCATGCTCAAGCTTTTTGATAATCAGCTGATTCTTGAGGTTTTTCAACCTAAAGTTTCAGTAATCTGATTTGCTCTTTTCAGCAGAGTCATCTCTTCATTAAGCTTGGCAAATGCACACACAATATTTGAATTTATAATTCAGCATTTATTCAATGATTCAAATAGTGCATTTCATTAATAGTAGAAGTTACCTCAGTTTCAGAATCATCAGATTCTATGACAGTTAAGCATAGAGTTTCAGGTACTTCTTCAAACTCTTTATCAGACGACTGGTTGTCTGAATAAGATATGCCGGAGTTTATTAGCTTTGCTGCATCAGCTAACTTTGATTTGCTCTTTCTAAGCTTACGCTCCTTTTTGGCACGCTTTTCCTTTTCAGCAAACTTTTCAGATGATGAGTGAGAATGATCTTTGATCAAGAGTCCATACTCCTCTTCATTGTAGTCTCTAAGTTTTGCTTTGGAGGAATCCCTGTTTTCCTGAAAATGATCAGAAGAAGATGAAGTAGCATTTTTATATTTTAATTTCATTTTCTTCTTGTAGAACTTCTCAAAATCATTCAGCAGCAGGGTAACGTCGTCAGCAGTGTAGACTTTTTCTGAACTCAGCAAAGTCTTCTGTTTTGACTTGTCTGCTGATTTTCTTGACTTGTCTGACGCCATTAGAGCAGCAGTAGGGTCTGAACTGGTTGACACTTCTAATCCCATTCTTGGCATTTGATACTCAAAAGCTTTGAGGGATGAGAACAGTTCGCAAAGGGAAATCTTCCCTAAATCCCTTGATTCTTCCATGGCTGTCACCTTCATGTTGAATTTAGGTGGCAAGGCCTTGAGAACCTTTGCGGTGATCTCCTTGTTCGAAAATTCTTTACCAAACCTTAGAACTTCATTCAGAGCTTTGGTAAATCTGGTATCCATCTGATCAATCGTTTCACCAGACTTCATCTTGAAATTTTCAAACTCCTCAAGAGCCACACTGAGCTTGTGTTCTTTGATAGCGTCGTTTCCTTCTCTTAGCTCGCAGACTTTATCCCACATCTCTTTGGCAGTTTTGAAATGCTTGATCTTCTGGAATCTTTCTTCGTCTACAGCTTTGAACATAATGAGCTTAGCCTTTTTATCAAGGTTTACTAACTTGACTTCTTTGGGAGTCAGCTCATCCAGCTCTTTGTCAACTATCTGATCTGGTTGGCCAGCAACCTTCACAGTCTTCTGAAATCTGAATGGTCCTTTTGTAAAACAAGTAAGCATGTTGTCGTCATAAGCGGCAAGAAGGATTTCCATTCTGATTTTCCAGCTTTCAAAGTCCATAAGGCCGATGTGAGGAACATGGCTTATGACATCCATTTTTCAAAAAGTTTTTGATTTTCAAAATACGTTCTCTTTTTGAAAAATTTTAAAAACACACCTTGGATCAAGTTCGTTTGATCAGGCAACTGATTCTAATGAACCAACCGCTCTGATACCACTTGTTGGTCCCAAAAGTGGTCAGATGAGATCTAGAGGGGGGGGGTGAATAGATCTCATAAACTTTAAAACTTTTTCTCTAACTTTTTCTGTCAGCAGACTAAGCTGATCTAGAATTCGTAAGACTACTAAGCTGTTCGCGCACAAAGCTTTGAGCAGCAGAGTTGACCACTCATCTGATTTCACTCAGCTGATTCAGATGAAATATCAGAGTTTTAGAAACTAGTTGGCAGCGGATTTATCAAGTGTTTTTCAACCAATCTGTTCCTCTTTAAGTTTTCTCACTCAAAAGATTTTATCCCCAGTTTTCACAACTCCTTTTTAAAATCTTTTGGTTCAGTTCGTATGTTTGAGTTCTTTTGAAAATATGCAAGATAAAGAAACACTAAATCAAACACACATGATTTTTATAGTGGTTATATGGATAAAAATCCTTTAGTCCACTCTTCCAAGTCACAAAGATCTTGGGTTATACTAGAAACACAAAGTAACCAGTATACAATGCTTGCGCCAAACAACAAATGAAATGGCCACAAGTGCGCAGTAAGAAATCACACAGAAATCCTACTCTCCGAAGCTAGATCACTCACACAGACGGATCTACACTCCTCACGCTATTTTCAGTATAGGAGCTCGCAAAGAAAACCTACACTAAGAAGCTATATCACTTCACACAGATGGATATACACTCCTTTCTTTTCTCAGTTGAAAGTCACTCAGACAGACAACGCAAGTTCTCTGTTCTTCAACGAAAAGCTTTGTCAACAGATGACTTCGCTTGTGATCAGACGACTCAACTGATGGATCTTGCTCTTAAGATGTGATCTTGAATTTTGCAAGTCTCTCTTTAGATCTTCAGTTAGTCTTCTATTTATACTCTTGAATTTGAATTTCTGCCCGTTGAAGATGAGACAGAAATCTGCAGTCCTCGAGTTTTGGTCCCCATTTTCTGGAACGGCTCCCTGCAACTGCTACAGTACAGTCTGCTGTACTTTCTGTCAGTCGCATTTAATGCACTCAGCAGGTTTCCGTTGGACAGCTTGCTGACCGTCTTCACTTGGCTGATGGGAGTACTAAGCTGATGGCTACTCGGCTGATTCAAGAATGAACATATCTATCTTGACTCGGCTGATGATCACCAATCTGATCTTTACTGATCTGGTATCCCACTCGGCTGATTCGGTCACATAGCTTCCAGACCATGAGATAGGTTTCACTAAGCTGTTCTTAGTTGATGACTTAACCTTTTGATCTTCAAAACCTTTATGGCCTTTTTGTCATCTTCAAAACCTTCTCTAATTTACACCAACAGAAACTACATCTTGTTTTCGGAATTACATCTTGTTTTCGTTTCGCCTGATTAAAAAATGGAAACTTTTCGATGTTTTCGATGGAAAAGATGGAACTTTTGATCGGTGCTTGTATCAACATTGGAATACAAGTGCAAGTCAAAGTACACCAAGTCAGGTATCCAAGGTACTAATGATTTAAGTATATTTTGTGATTTTTATCAAATCTTTTAGAGAAATTGTTGTCTGTTCATTATATGTAATTTTTATCAATTTAACAGAGACACTAAATGAGTCAAGAGTATGTAAATTGTGGTATCAAGTCTGTTTTTCTGCAAAGCATGGTACCAAATATGTTTTCTGGGGTAAAGTTTGGGACCAAAAGTGTTTTGACCGATTTTTCACGTGCAAAACTCGTGACCAATTTGAACTTGACGCGCGCGTGACGGTCACGCGCGAAATTTCCGTCCAAAATTTAACGGAATGACTAAATGTGTCAAGACTCTCTAAATTGTGGTACCAAATCTGTTTTTCTGTAAAGCATGGTACCAAATATGTTTTCTGGGGTAAAGTTTGGGACAAAAAATGTTTTCCCTCGGAATTCAATTGGAGTAGTAAACAATTAATGGGGTGGAAAAAAGGGGTCGATGATTTCTATGGAAAATTTTACCTCAGTCGAACTTAGTATTATATTTCCATGGACAAATATTTTACCTGACGAGTATACATATTACAATCTCAATATATCATTATCTAAGTCGAATTTCTATGGTTTCGTCGAAAGCTTCGAAAACTCAATCAAAATACTTCCATAATAACCCAAAATAGCACATGTCCACTAGACCACACACTCTTTTTTGTTAATGAAACAGTTCAATATTCTACAAAATTGATAAAAGGAATACACGAAAAGCAAGTTAAGGGATTCTAACTCCAGACCCAAAGAACTTAAGAAGGCACAACACCACTTGATAAATACACATAACCAATTGTTTTCAATGGGGCCATATATAAAACGAGGCATGGGGAAGTCTAAATGCAAACACAAATTACATTTTTGTCTAAAATTATTTGTCTAAAAGTTCAGCTTTCTATACCAAAGTAATAAAGTAAAAGTGCTTGTCTAAAAGTTCAGATTTTTATTTTGAATAGTTTCAGACTTCAAATAACGGGGAAAATTAAATCACATATTTGGTACAATACTCTACATTTTGCAACATTGGCATCAACAGATACGTAAATGAACATTTAGTACAACAATTTAAATGTTGATTTTACAATTTATACCACTGTCAAATGATGTGATCATTATCTCGTCTTTTGAAAAAAAAATTATCACGCTATAACAGTGTTAATGTGAGAGAAACGTTATCATTTTTTCTCTAAGAGACGTGATAATGTTATAATTTTTCCTCAAAAAGTGAGAAAAACAAGATAATATTTCCGTCAAAAGATGAGACAACGATCACGTGAAACCACCACACATGGCCAATTTCGTCCATTTCCGTTAAATTATTTGACGATGGTATGAACATTGCAACAAATATTTAAATTATTAGTATTAAATGTGCATTTACGTATTCAGTGATACCAAGTTTGCATAGTGTCATTTTGTATGATGCCAAAATTTCAAATTTTCCCTTAAATAACTCCGCAGCAATAATGCTTTTTTCCTTTTTGAAATTTTATCTGAGTTCCATTAATATTTGGGTTGAGTTCAATAATATCCTAATAAAACTAATTCTAAATATGAAATTTTGAGCACAAAGAAATCCAATAAACTCAGTCTATACATACTGCATACATACATAATACATACATAAAATTACAACTTTGGTTGGCCCGGGATCAGGACGTGGCCACTCAGATTTAATTTAAATCCAATTCGGGTCGGGTTAGGGCTTAAGTTAACTTTGTGTGATGGTCTTGAAGCTCAATATAGAATCCTGAAAAAACCTATTTAGAATGATTCTGCCCGGTCTTGCGAAACCGAGTCAAAACTCTTGAAATCTATAAAACCTCAATTTTAAATTTACCATCTATTTTCTTCATCAAACCCAATCGAAGTGTGTTTCAACTTTTCAAAACCACAAAACCCAACATTCAAAACCTAACCAAATGAGATTTCAAAGGTTTTACCGAACCCAAACCTTTTTTTGAAACCAAGACCCGTGAAATCGAGTCAAAAACCCTTCTAAATAGACCCTAAAGATTTCACCGATATCAACCAAATTATTTTTTGGGTGATTTACACTCACACCCCTCAGGTTTGGGCATATTACAAAAAACCCCTCGCTGTTTTAAAAATTATAGGGACACCTCCTTAACTTAACGGACGTTAGTCAAATTTAACGGAAGTGATAAAAAGTCAAATATACCCCCGTCAAATAAAAAAGAAAATTGGGCAAAATATATGCGATGCTGAAAAGACTAAAATACTCTTTTGTTGTTTTGGCGCTCAAATACACCCTAAGTTGGTATTTTACATCACAGTTCTCCTCTATCCCATACGCCTTTCTCTCTCTCTTTCTCAACTTCCCCCACCAAATCCTCACATTCAAAGCAGAATTTTGCACCTTTACGTCAATATTTTTCGAAATCTCTTAGCCTGGGCATTAGTGGCAAGCATTTGAAGCCATACCCAGGTCAGTTTTCTCTTCCAAATGCCATGAACAGTAGTATTTTTAAGGTTTTCGATTTTTTCTCCATAAATCTTATATTGTATCGTTAATGCATCTATTATTTGAAAACCCACGTTTGATTTTACTGTTTAGAGTTTTTATTTGGAAACAAAATACATTAGGATTTTTTCAGTTTTGGGTCGAAATTATGGAATTGTTTCGTTTTCTACTCGTATTAGGGTTTATTACGTGTTATTGTACTATTTTTTTGGTTGATTTTGTGTTATACTGTAAAGTCTAAGTTTATGCGTAGTACCCTTCTTTTGCTTCTTTTGATAATGGTTTACGTGTTCTTGTTTCATACTAATCTAATTAATTCTTGTTTTATAGATGTGCCCATGCAAGTTTGTTGAGTTTTTGTTGCTCCCGTATATCAATTACTGTAGTTTGTTAAGAGTCAACTAATGAAGTGTATTTTAGAGTCATAAATTTAAGTCTACTTTGTTAATTCAGAAGTGTACTCTATGTCTCATATAACTGACTCAATTTTACAATTTTTGTCCCATTAATGAAGAATACAAATTTAATATATTGGGATCAGAAATGCTATTTATCAAATAGCATTGCATTTTTACCATATTAGCTCTGCTTTTGAGCTCCAAATTATTTCAGCGAATTACTTTGTTGGTGAGACTACAATTGAATGCAGTTCCATTTTTGTCATATGAGATTGAATTCCATTTGGAAATCAAAATACAATATATTTTTTTATTAGGTTTATATGAAAATTTAATCAGGCCAGAGAGAAATGTTAAATTACTTTTTTTTACTGATAATGGGTTTATTATTTGTATTAATCCAACTTGAATTTATTATTTATTAAACTAATACATTCACTTCTAGAGTACTCAAACAATTCTTACTTCTTAGTGAGTTTTTATGCATTTGGCATGCATTTGTTTTCTTTTGTTCATCTTTTTGTTTCATTTGATTAAATATACTACATAAATCAACTCCTAGAAACTCCAATTTCTTACTTTTTGTTTGTGAATGTTTGTAGAATTTATCATTGTGATTAATTAATAACTGCATACATTATGGTTTTTATGCATGGGAAAAACTAACTTAAAGAATTGTTATGGTTTCTTGCAGATGGAAGAATTGTTTGATCATAGAATCCTTCATGGGGATCATAGGTATATGATCAAAAGGATTGATCCAGATAGGTATAGTTTTCTGGACCTTGTTGATGACCTTTGTGATAAATCCGTGACCAAGATGCCTAATATAAGAAACAAATTTATGTTATTTAAGTGTGGTATTAATGAAGATGATAGTATTACTCATATAGTGAGCACATACACAGAGGTTCTTGAAATGTTTAGGTTGAATAAGGGTAGAAAAATCATAGATATGTTTTTTGCAAGTAAAAGAATCATGGAAGCCAAGTGGTCCACCGATGATTGATGGGTTGATTATAAATGAAGAGGGTACTAAGAGTGGAGGAGATGAAGATGGTTATGAGGGTTCTGGTGATGAAGAGTCTGATGTTGGTGAGGAAGAAGAGAGTACTAAAAATGAAGATGAAAATAATGGTAGAAATGCACAAAATGACTATGGTGAAGGTGAAGAACAAACAAGTGAGAGTGAAAAAGCTAATGGTGAGGGTGATGAAAATGAAGGTGAAAATCATGTTAGTGGTGAAGATGTTAATGAAGAGAGAAGTGATGACGGATTAAGTGATTATCAATCAGGTGATAATGACAATTTGAAGAAAAAATATGAATCAGATTATGATGATAAAGATGATGATGAGTATGACCCTCGCAGCTATCTTAGCAAAAAACAGAAGTAGTTCAACTATGAAGATGGTTGTATGGTTGAATTAGTACTTGGAGATGTTTTCTACTCAATTCGTGAGTTTAGACAAGCATTTAGAACATTTTCTATCCAAGAGGAATTTGAGTTTGTGAGAATAAAAATGAGAGGAAAAGGGTTAGTGTTAAATGTGCTAGTGAAGGTTGTCCTTGGAGGCTTCATGCCTCAATTCTGGAAGATGGAAAGACTTTTATGGTGAAAACCATGAACAACAAACACACTTGTGTGAGGACAAACTCATTGAAAGAGGCATCTGCAAAATGGATAGCTACTAGATTGGTAAATGTTTTGAGAGAAAACCCTGAAATGAAGGCTAGAGGCATGATCAATGAGCTAAAGAAGCATGGGGTAAATCCACCATACATGAAACTGTTGAGAGCAAGACAAATGGCAATGCAGGTAATTGATGGGGGACATGTTGAGTCCTTTGGCAAGATGCCTCACTACTGTGAGATGGTAGCTCGTGCAAATCCTGGAAGCAGTATAAAGATGCAATTTGAAGAATGGTATGGCGATGAACATCATACAATACTAGAAACACTTACATTCAAGAGGTTCTTTTTGGGGTTGAAACCCTTGAAAATGGGATATTTGGAAGGGTGCAATTCATTTATGGGATTTGATGGTTGTTGGTTGAAGAGGCCTTATGGAGGGGTCTTACTTTCAGCCATAGATGGAAACAAGGGTTTGTTTCCTTTAGCATTTGTTGTGGTGGAGGCTGAATGTAAGGATAGTTGGATTTGGTTTTTTGATTGCATGGGAACTTGGCTTGGCGGTTTTAATGATGACAAACCTTGGACATTTATGACAGAGAGACAAAAGGTCATGTGATAACATCTTTTAGTTCTGATTAATATTATAAGTTGTTTACATGAATGTTGTTGCTAATTTATTTGTCATTTCAAATTTAGGGTTTGGTGGAGTGCATCAATGAATCCCTTCCTGGTGTAATCAACAGAAAGTGTGCTAGGCACATATTTTCAAACTTCAAGAAGCATCACACTGGCTCCGAAATGAATAAATACTTCTGGATGGCTGCTAGGGCATACAATGCATCAACATACAATTATGCAATGGAAAAGATGCGTAGTATAAGGCCTACCGCTTATACATATATGAATAAAATTCCTCCTGAGTATTGGTCTAGGCATGCATATAACAAGTCTTTGAAAAATGATCACATAACAAATAATCTTACTGAGTCCTTCAACCACTGGGTGGGTGACCTTAGGTATAAACCCGTGCTTTCATTAGTTGATGGGTTGAGGACTAAGATGATGAATATGATACAGAAGAGAGCTGAGAATGGTAGGAAATGGACTAGCAATGCCACTGAAAATGTTGTTAATCAGTTGAATAAAGTGCAAGAGGAATCACAAAGTTGCAGTGTTATTTTGGGGGGGAGTAATGAATTTCAAGTTCAAGATAAGAATATCAACTATATTGTAGATTTGAACAAATAGGAAATGTGATTTGTGGGGTATGGGAGGTTAGTGGGATACCATGTAGGCATGATGCAGTGGGTATACAATATGTCAGAGGGAGTTTAGAAGACTACGTAGATGAGTGTTTCTCCACAGAGACATATTTGAAGGCATATAACTACCCCATTGAAGGCATAAAACATGAGACTTTTTGGCCCCCAATGACCACTTCACCAAAAACAACTCTCCCTCCAAATATTAAAAGGTTATCTAGTAGGTCAAAGAAGCTCAGAAACAGATAACATGGAGAGGGTGAACCAATCAAAAGATCAACTCAGTGAAGTGTAAGAAATATAAAGCATTTGGCCACAATTCTAGAACATGTGAAAGAAGGAAGAGAGCAAAAGGAAAGTGAAAAAGAACTAGGGGAAAGAAAAATGTAAGTATTTGTTGGTATGTATATTTTAATGTATTTACTTGTCACGTTTATGCATTCTCATGTAATAACTTATCACATTTATGTTACTATATATTAGTTTATTTATGGCTGATTCAATTTAGTTTTTTCATAAACTAATAAACGTAATTGTTATGGCAGGATGAAAATGGTGGAAATGCTAATCCAGTTGGAAGTGGAAATAGTGGAAATGATGTGCCAGCAACTTCCCAATAGGTTAATTAGTGTAAAAATATGTATGTATAATCATGGGTGTTTTGATGACTTAATGATTTTGTACATGTATATTGAATGAAGTGAGAGGGACACAATGCCAATGTTCAAGCAATCCCAAGGCTAGTAAAGAAAATAAGAAACATAATGTATCTGCTCCTAATGAAAATGGAACTGGTGGGAATACAGTGCCAACAGTTTCCCAACAGGTAAATTATTTTTCTTAATATATGTAGAATATCAAAGAGCATCTTAACTTAATGATTTTTTCATGTTAACTTAATAATTTTGTTCATGTTAACTTAATAATTTTGTCCATGTTAACTTCAGGCTAGTAAAGGAAGAAAAAGGAAGCAGAATGCATTTGTTTCTTCTGCCCCAAATCAAGCCACCAGTTTTGCATATGTTGTCGTGTCAAAGGCAAAAAAACCTAGGAAAAGTAGTAGAGAATGATGAAGGGTTATAATGGCTAATTCTTATGACTAATTATTTTTGATGTATTGCTTAGACAATGGGTTATTTGTTGATGGTTTTGGCTGATATTTTGATGTGTCGGTTAGAAAAATGGATTTTTTGGAATATGGGTTAACTGTGGATGGGTGATCAATTGTTAGTCTGCCAACCATTTTGACCTATTGGAACTTATTTTGCTGAATATTATAAGTGAAAAATATTGACTATTATTGATATATTTTGAGGATATTGTAATTTGATGTGGGCATATTATTAGTGTATTTTGATGTGGTATAATATGAATGACAAAGAGGTATTTTGTAAGTGTTCATCTTCATGCTATTTGGTTTGTAGTTTAAATTAGTAACTCTATTAATAGATCTTGCCATAGTATGTTACATTATATTACATCACTTCACATTTAGGAAAAATACATTCATTTTGCTGTAGTTACTATAATTTGACATAAAAGTACAATATATGCAAATAAGAGTAAGGTTATGATTAACAATTTGCGAATGAATTTCATATCATATTCAATATTAATAAATTTATTGGGATGAAATGCAGGAAAATAAACATTAGGGTTGCTATTAATCGCCAAAATATGTGTCCAATGATCATTTAAAAAAAATGAAATTGTCAACATATAACCCCCTGAAGTTATTGTACTATTTCAAATACACCCCTGTGGTATTATAGTATTACACAGACACCCTCTGGGGTATATATGTCCATCAAAAAGTCTAGTCAACCTTAAAAAAAGTTGACCAGGGGTATATTTGGAAAATCAATTAAAATAAATTGTTGATCTGTTAGTATATAATGCCGTAGGGGGTTTTTTGTAAATAGGTGATACCAGAGGGGGTGTCCCTGTAATATTTGAAACAACGGGGGTTTTTTCTAATATGCCCAAACCTGAGGGGGTGTGAGTGTAAATCACCCTTATTTTTTTGAATCTGAGACCCGCGAAACTAAAACAGAATCCTTCCAAATAGGGCTTTAGTAAATCATTTTATGTGACTAACACTCCTAAGTCTGATGCTCTTTTCTTCTTTCTTTCAGTTCTATTAACATGGTATCCTAAAATAAAAAAGAGACTGTTTTTCCCATAAAGAGGTTTTTTTTATTTTGTTTTTGACACTACAAATTTCCCGTACATATGCTTCAAGATTTAAATCATAGGCAAAACTTAACACACTGTAAATGTAAACATGTAATGGTAAGGTTCTCCTACCAACAAATCCAACGTTTGGAACATTATTACATACTTATATATATGGATCAAAATTTTCATCTTTTCAATCGAAAAGTTTTGTTTTTGAATCAAGAGAAATGAAAATAAGACGTACATCCGAAACTCTAAATTTACCCTTGGTATCAAATATACAGAATTCAAAGTTTAGTGAAGAAGATGAAATTAAAATTGAAGAAGAAAAGAGGATCAAAATTGAAGATGAAGTCGAGATTGAAGAAATGAAATTATCCCCAAATTAGAAGCGGATTAGGGATTTAGGGATTATGTTATTTTATTTCATTATTTAATTGTAATTAACTAATTACGGTTTTGCCCTCACCGACTTGTCTGTTATAACTAACTTGTATATATTTGGGGATGTTGATTATTTTTGTACACAACACATTTTACATTCAGTTATCAATACAGAAGAATTTATTTTTCTCTCTACAATTTCATAATTCCTTGCATTTACATCATATGATTTACATATTGTAAATTTATATGGTATCAGCAGTACATTCGTAATTCTTCACCGGCGGCATAATCCTTCTTCGGCAGAATCATCTCCGGCATCTTTCTTTCCAGGTTTTATCCTTCCATTTTTTTCAAACCAATTCTCTGCCTTCTTCCTTCTTTTTCTACAGAATTCAAAATCCCAGTCAATTTTTCTTTCAAATTCATACATTACAAACACAGGAATTCAAAGTCATCATCACATATTCATAGAAATCCAATATTTCTGGTTATTTCACCTTTTTCTTTAGTCTTTTCCACAAGATCATATTATTCACATTCCAAATCCTATCATCTTCTCTCCATTATGACAGATCCAAATCCTGAAAATTCCATTACCAGACAAAGACCACAAGTAGAGGACCCTTCTAGTCCCTACTATCTTCATTCTGCCGATGGCGCAGGTTTAACTCTTGTCAACAAACAACTTACAAAAGACAACTTTCAATCATGGAGTAGAGCCACGATCATGAGCCTAACTGTCAAAAACAAATTTGGATTTGTTGATGGCACTATTCCTAAACCATCCACAGATCCAGTACTTATCAACTATTGGGAATGGAACAATACAATTGTTCTTGCCTGGCTTATGAATGCACTGTCCCCTGACAGAGAATCAAGTATCCAATATTACACTCTTGCAAGTGATCTCAGGGCAGAATTAAAGGAACGGTTCAAACAGAGCAATGGCCCAAGATTATACCAACTAAGAAGGGATCTACTGAAATGAACTCAAGAACACTTATCTGCCAACACCTATTACACAAAATTCAAAGTTTATTGGGATGAAATTCTTAATTCTAGACCAGCTTGTACATGTGGCAAATTGGAAGAATATTTTCAACATGAGTACTTATACATTTTCTTAATGGGTCTGGATGATTCACTCTCACATACCAGGAGCCAAATTCTCTTGATGGAGCCATTACCCACTGTCAACAAAGCCCTTGCCATGATTATTCAAGAAGAAAAACAACTTTCTCTACAGAAACCTACTCCCAGTATTGAACCAAAGAACTCTATGGCCTTTTCCAATAAACCAAACACACCCTCTTCTGTTCCCAGAACACAAAACACTACCCAACCATATGAACCACCCTACAATCCTAACCCCAGACCCCCATACAATCCATTCTCCAGGCCACCTAACAATTCTTTCAAAAGCAAAAACAGGCCATATTTCACCCACTGCAATATGCCTGGACACACAGTTGAAACCTGTTTCAAGATCCATGGTTATCCACCAGGATACAGATCCAACAATTACAGATCACCACAGAATACTTCATCAACCAACACTGTTTCCTCAACTATCTCCCCTCAACCTGAACTTCAGAACTTTGTACAGACACTAACTCCAGAACAGTACTCTCAACTCTCATCTATATTCTCAAGTCCTGCATCTACACAGAGTCCTTTTCCAACATCATGTGAGTCCACTGTCAATGCCTTTAACATGATCACCAACACAGGTATTTGTTCCACTTCAACACCTAATATTTTGTTTCCTATAAATGCTTGGATTATAAACTCAGGTGCAACTAATCACATTTGCATTGATAAAAATGTTTTTACCACTTTAAACCCTGCATCTAACACAAGTATTATCCTACCTGACAACTCTTATGTCTTTGTCCATTTCACTTGCACAGTACAACTCTCCATTGGCATTACACTACACAATGTTTTGTTAGTCCCTACTTTCAAGTTTAATCTCCTATCTGTCAGTTCTATTTTACAAACTACCATGCATTCTATCTTGTTCAAACATGACATGTTTTATGTACAAGACAATCAGACTCTCAAGATGATTGGACAGGGTAGATTGTTCCATGGATTATACATTCTAGAAGACACTTCTCCTACATCCCTTTGTAATAAAGTTGTTACTACAGCTACTTGGCATGCTAGACTAGGACACCCATTCCATAAAGTTTTGTCTCCTTTAAGGAGTGTACTTAACATTTTAGATTGTGCTAAACTTGATCATTGTTCTATTTGTCCTATTGCTAAGCAAAAACACCTACCATTTCCATTTATGAATAATATGTCTTCTATTCCTTTTGAAATTGTGCATTGTGACATTTGGGGCCCATATCATATTACTTCTTATAATGGTTTTAAATACTTTATCACACTGGTTGATGATTATAGTAGATTTACATGGACATATCTTATTCATAATAAATCTGAAACTTCTATCATTATACCTAAATTCCTTAACATGATCAAAAACCAGTTTAACACCACTATTAAAATTTTTAGGTCAGACAATGCTAAAGAATTACTTTTTTCTAAACTGTTTTCTGACTTAGGGATCATTCATCAGTTTTCTAATGTTCAAACCGCTCAACAAAATTATGTGGTTGAAAGGAAACACCAGCACATACTTAACATTGCCAGATCACTTTTATTTCAGTCCAGGCTCCCTATCACTTACTGGTCTGAATGTATCCTCACTTCTGTCTTCCTCATGAATAGAACACCCTCTCATCTTCTAAAAATATCCTGTCCTTATTCCTTGTTATATCAAAAGTCTGTTGACTATTCCTTTCTAAGAACATTTGGGTGTTTAGCATATGCCTCAACCCTATCTGAGCGCAGGAAGAAGTTTGAACCTAGAGCAAAAGCTTGCATATTTTTGGGTTATGCCCCCGGGATTAAAGGATACAAACTCATGGACAATACCACTACTGAAATCTTCATGTCTAGGGATGTTATCTTCCATGAAGATTCATTCCCATTCCATTCATCCTCACCACCTATTCCTACTGATACACCTGCCACTCCCACTGTTTTACCTACTGGTTCCCCTTCCATTTCTCCCCCTTTATATGACATTCCTTCTTTTGATCTCCCTTCTAATCCTCCTACCTAACCATCACAGGACAATATTATCCCTCCACCCATTGACCAGACCACAAACACCTCTCTACCCCTGAGAAGATCATCTACACAGTCTAATCATCCCCCTACCTTCAGGACTTCCACTGTAATTCCACTCATTTTAACCACACCAAACATCCTATCTCTCAGGTACTGGATTACAACAAATTATCTTTCTCTATTAAATCATTTATTTGTAATATTTCTTCTATTACTGAGCCTTCTACATATAAGCAAGCTATTAAAAACCAAGAATGGGTTACAACCATTAATGAGGAATTAAAAGCAATGGAGTCTAACAATACTTGGACTGTCACATCTCTCCCTCCTTCTAAACAACCTAGTGGTTGCAAATGGGTTTTTAAAGCCAAAGGAAAATCTGCTGGCACTATTGATAGGTTTAAAGCCAGACTTGTGGCTAAAGTTTTCACACAAACAGAGGGCATTATGATAAACTTGTGGCTATGGATCATAAACAAACACTAGCTTATGATCCTTCTAATATTTTAGAGGATCCATCTTCATATAGAAGATTAGTAGGCAGACTAATCTACCTCACCCTTACAAGACCAGATATCAGTTTTTCAGTTCACAAGTTAAGTCAATTTTTATCTAAACCTGCTCAATGTCATTTAAAAGCAGCACATCATTTACTACGGTATTTAAGGAAAGCACCTGGTCAAGGATTATTCTACTCTACTAAATTTAATCTAGCCCTTTCTGCATTTTGTGATGCAGATTGGGGTTCATGTCAAGACACACGCCGTTCTACTACTGGCTACTGTGTTTTTCTAGGAAATTCATTAATTGCATGGAAATAAAAAAGGCAGCATACCTTGTCTCGTTCCTCAGCTGAAGCTGAATACAGGTCCTTAGCTTCTGCAACAAGTGAGCTCCTTTGGCTGAGTAAATTGCTTCGGGATTTCAATTTACCATCCACTTCCGCTCCGGGCTTTATACTGTGACAATAACTCATCCATCCACCTAGCTTCGAACCCGGTCTTCCATGAGAGGACCAAACATGTGAAAATTGATCTTCATTTTGTTCGGCAACATGTTGTGCGCCGTAATTTACGCCTATTTCCATTAGATCGAATCTTCAGCTGGCAGACATCTTCACCAAAGCTTTTCCACACCAGCCGTTCTTTTTCATTCTCACCAAGATGGGTGTAATTGATATATACACTCCATCTTCTGGGGGGGGGGGAGCTATCAAATATACAGAATTCAAAGTTTAGTGAAGAAGACGAAATTAAAATTGAAGAAGAAAAGAGGATCAAAATTGAAGATGAAGTCGAAATTGAAGAAATGAAATTATCCCCAAATTAGAAGCGGATTAGGGATTTAGGGATTATGTTATTTTATTTCATTATTTAATTGTAATTAACTAATTACGGTTTTACCCTCACCGACTTGTCTGTTATAACTAACTTGTATATATTTGGGGCTGTTGATTATTTTTGTACACAACACATTTTACATTCAGTTATCAATACAGAAGAATTTATTTTTCTCTCTACAATTTCATAATTCCTTGCATTTACATCATATGATTTACATATTGTAAATTTATACTTGGAACTTATGTTTTTCTTAAATTAGTAAATTTATAATATTCCCTAGTTTTTTCCATAATATTTTCGGAAAATTTTAGGAAAATTTCCTACATTCAGCCAACAAAAACATAACTTTGATCCATGTATATATCATCATAAGTCTTCATTCTTGGCGTCCTGTAAATAAGAGTGAGAATATGTGTAGAGGTCTGCATACACAAGAGCAATTTCCATTGTGAGGATAAAATTTGAGAGTAAATTTTAGCAGCTTCCTTTGAGAGATAATATGAGAAAATTGAGAGCGCAAGTGTTTTAGTGTTAGTGAGTTGTGAGTATTGAGTGTTTATAAATACTGTGCAATTAATTCTTTTAATTGAAAGATCTGCAACACCTTGTGGGCGTAGCTATTTTTGGTGAACCAAGTAAATCTTGTATTCATTATTTTGCTCTTTCGTTAAATCTAGTTGTAGGTTTTTCCTAACAACAAATACTTGATTCGAGGCTTCCTGGCATATTATAATGCTTTATTAATTGGAACTATTTGATAGTTTTCATGTTTGCTGGAAACACATTTAGTATCATAATTTAACAATCCACTCACATTTAATATCGCCGTTAAAAACTCACCATTAAGTGGTGACGTGACTGGGATTTTAGTCCATATTACTGCCAAATTTCAAAATTGAAAGAACAAGACTATCCGCAAACCAATTTGAATATTTTATTTATTATATTTACATAAGTAATTTGATTTTATAAATAATACTCCCAAATTCTTAACATAATTAAGTAAAACAAATAGGAGGGACCATTTCTGTAAAAATATAAGAGGAACAACTATTAAAAAAAATTAAATTAGAGGAAGCAAAATTGATATTCACCCTTTTTCATTTATCATCTTTGTAACTTTTGAAGTCAATTGATGAAGATAATATTAGTAGATTGATGAGAATGCAAAGGTGAGTGGGTTTTATTATATGGGGTGGGAAAAATTGTACCGATGGCTTATGGAAAGTTTTACTTCAGTTCCACTTGATATTAAATTTCCATGGACGAGTATTCTACCTGTCGACACTAATTGACTTTTTTTTCTTTGAAAAAGAATAAACATGCAAATAATATATAATTAGCTATCTGCCATTTGTTTATATTTCTTTTGATAAAATAAACATTATAATATTTGTGTATTAGTTTATTTAATGTCATGAGGTATTTTCTTTCTACTTGTTATTAGATCACTTGGAAAAAATATTTTATGTTTTTTGTGCTAAAATCTATAGAGATTTTATGTATAGGTGATATACTATTTTACAACACTATTTTCCCACTGAATTCAACATTTAGTTATAGAAAAAAATATATTAAAATAATTAGTATATATTTAAATATTTTAATTAATATATAAATTTCAATTTAAAATAACTTGAAAATCAATAAATAATACATAAAATATTGAAAAATATCTCTTAGGGGTCCCTTTTCTAATTTCGCCTAGGGCCCTCGAATTCTTCGGACCGATTGTGGATCTTTATATATATATTCTTTGTTGAGTAAATCGCATTAACTTGCACTTTTGTCCCTCTTAGATTTTTTGTAGCAGATTGGTCCCTCTTTTCAGTGTAGTATATCACATTTGTCCCTCTTAAATTTTTTGAAGCAAATGTGTCCCCCTTATCAATGTAGTGTAACACATTAGTCTCTCTTAAATACAAAATACATCATCAAAATTCAAAATATATTCTAAAGTGGACGAAAGTTGATGTATTTTGTATTTAAGAGGGACGAATTTGCTACAAAAATTTTAAGAGGAAAGAATGTGATAAGAGGGACCAATCTGCTATAAAAAATTTAAAAGGGATAAAATACAAAATTTAACCCATAAGAAAGATCAAATGTGCTATTTACTCATTGTTTGTTTGATAAGATTTTCCAACAAAAGCAAACAAATATTAAAAAAGAAAACGCATGTAAAGTTTGAGATTATTAAGATACTCTCCCTAAAATTCTCTATTCATTTCAGATTCTAAACATGAAGGACCGTCAGGATGGTATACATATTTTTATTTACACTGAATTCCTTTTGATCCATTAAACTTCACTATAACATGACTTTTATGCTGCATGTGAATGGCTTCTGTTGCGGATTTTACACATACAAATAAACACAAGTGCACGTATCAAACAAGTAATAAAGAATAAGTATAAGAGTATCTGTCTCCTGGAAGTCAACCAAGCAAACCTTGGTGACTTGGTCTACATTTGAGGCCGAATTATGTGCTTGACAAGACAGGGACTAAAGCTGAATTGTTACATGGGTTATTGGTTCAATTAGCTATGGTTAGCTTGTCTAGATCTTCTAGTAGTCGTTGTGCATTGTGATTCTCAAACCATAATTGCAAAGATTAAAAGACAAAAGTATAATTAAAAGACCAAGAGACACGTCCAAGATAGACTAAAGTCTATAAGGGAACTTGTGTCTGATAGGTCATAGTCTTTGACTTTGATGGTACCAAAGACAATATGGCTGACTCTTTAACTAAAGGACTTGACATGTCCTTAGTGCAGTAATCCAGGCTGGGGATGGGACTGAGAACCCTAAATTGATATACAAGCAGTGGAAACCAAACCTACCAAGTGGAGATCCCACAAGGAAGGTTCAATGTTATATAAACAAACTGCTGGACATATAAAAGTTGCTCCTAACTAAGACTGATACTAAGTTCTATCCCCTGATATAAGCTGACTATTGCTAATCCAATAAGTGTATTAACACTTAATGAGGTCAAGTTTGTAAGACGGGATGCTAGCCGTACATCCTGAGTGAATGAATAACATTCATGATACAGAATCGGGACACATGGCCTATAGTGCCAAATCTAAAGATTAACACATAGCAAGTGACGTGGTGTTACCAATGGACGCTACCGCTTCAAGGGCCAAATTCAAGGCTTAGATCCATTTGTCCATGTGGTAGCATAAGTTGGATAACTTAGGTAGTGGTTCAAACCAAGGTACCATTACTGAAGCCATGCTACGATGACCCTAATAGATTTTTTATCTATGTTGTAAATTATGTTGAATGAGTACCAAATTCTTGGTTGAAATCCATAGATAAATTAGATATATATATATATATATATATATATATATATATATATATATATATATATATATATATATATATATATATATATTAAAAAAGACAAATTTCAAAGGGATATGTAATTGTGTAATTTTTGTCCCACATTGAAGATTTGAAAACTCTTCACTTGTCCCACACTCACTTTATATATTTGTGCGTACTAGTATATATGAATTTAAGTGTATAGACTTGATATAAGTCTTTACAAAGATGGTCATATGAATACACCACGTGCGTCACCGCCGCCCGCCCGCACGACTCTCGGGCGTTTGGGCGAATTGTCTCAGTCACATACTTATCTTTTTACAGAAAATTTGAATATTGAATTTAAAAAAGTTTGAAATTTCAGTTACAAGAAAATTGAATGAAAATATAAGGTTTCAGTTAAACTTAGACACAACAAAATACGGAATTGAAACACTCTCTATTCCCTCTGAAAATTATCTTTGGGTTGTTTTTGCTTCTGAGTGTTTTTCGAGGTGGAATTTCTACCACTGTGCAGTGGAGTAATTTCTGTAGCCAAATTATCCTGGAAGAAGTGTTCGTGTTGCCTAATTGCACCAAGGTGGGTCGATAATTTCTTCAAGGCAAGCAGACTTATTTCTGCGATTTGGTTGGATCAATTCTGTAACTATACAAAATTGTAAGATAAGTTTGTTTAAATTTATCTTTTTAAGTTCTTTAAGTAATTATACTTTTCTTTACTTTCCAAATTGGTTTATACAAAATTTGTTTCTCTTGCATTAATGTTCGGATTTTGATCAATTTAAAACTGATTTTTCCAACAGAATAAAAATCGTAGATTTAAGTTACAAGACAACAGGATTCAAAAATCAACAAGAGAATTTATCATTATATACTTTAATCAATTAATATTATGCCTAATTCAGAGCTCTATTCTTTCAAATTCTAGCATGTAAATTTATCCGAAATTGAATGCCAAACAAGAATCGAAAGAAATAATAATAAAACTAATATGATGCATGTTTACAATAAAGAGGGCAAAAATTCAATTTTGGTACCATAGAATAGGGCAATTTTTAATTTTCATACAAAAAGTCCAGAATTCACCTCAATTCTCACAGTTCCGTTTCAGAATAGGCACTTCCGTTAGTTTAATTAACGGAAGTGTCACGTGTCCGTTTATTCTTCATGGGCGCGAAAAAAAACATCGTGTTGGTCACGTGAGAGCTGATCTGCCCGTAAGAAACGAAATTGGGCTGTGTTTTATCTCCAATTAAAAAAAAGCCCTAGGTCGTTTTTTTTCTTCCCGTTGGAACCCCATCTCCACTGCCAAATCTCCTCTTCCCTTTTGAAATTGATTATGCCCTTTTGAAATTGGTTACGAGTTGACGCGAAAGTGAAAAATACAATGGGTCCTCGTCGTCGTCCAGCAAATCGCGAAGCTCCCATATATAGTAAGTGTTAGGTGTTTGTTTATTTAAACATTCTACTGTTCTATTGTTCTTTACCATTAAAAAAATATGATTTTTCTTGTCCCAAATGGAATGTTAAGATTAGATTAAAATATTGGGTGTATTTGCATCTGTTCATTGTTTTCAATGTTTGTATTTGTTTAATCTTGATGTTACAGTTTAAGGGACACAATGTTTGTATGTGTTGTTTATTATTCTTTTGCAATCCCATTTGTCCCCTTTTTTATGTGTGTTTGTGTGTATTAAAAAAATATTTGCAATCTTGATGTGTTTGTGTGTTTGTTCTTGTCCCCTGTTTTATGGGGCAAACTTTTTTTGTTTATTCTTGTTTATTATTCCCTATAAGCTTTCCTCTGTTTTTTTGTGTATTTATTGGTTGATTATCATTGTTTTTTCCTTAATACAGTTGATAAAAGATTTTGCACACTGAAGATACATTATGGTGGGAAGTTTGTACACCTTCCTGCGTCATATGAAGGGGGGGGGGATGTCCTTTTCATTGACTATGTAGAGCAGAAGACTTTATCATTTCCATTAATGGATAAAATGGTCCAGAGTGTGGACTGCATGGGAAGTTTGTACACCTTCCTGCGTCATATGAAGGGGGGGGATGTCCTTTTCATTGACTATGTAGAGCAGAAGACTTTATCATTTCCATTAATGGATAAAATGGTCCAGGAGTGTGGACTGCATGGGATAACTCTTTTCTACAGGATTGATGAATTAAAAAAGTTCAGATTGATGAGAAGTGAAATTGATGTATTTCTATTGCTTGGGCATGGTTTTGTTAGCAATGACATTGTAGAGTTCTTAGTTTACCTAAACCATGAGCCCTGGAGAGGTTAGTTAGTAGTAGAGATGAAGAGGTAAATACCCAAAAGGTACTTGTGGATTATGGGGAAACTGATGATAATGGGATGCAAACTGGTGATAAGGTTGATAGCAAGGCCAAACAAAAGAATCAGCATGGCTGCTAAGGCTAAGGACAAAAAAATCAGCAAGGCTAAGGCTAAGGCTAAGGACACAAACAACAACAGGAACCAAGAAGGTGAACTGGTGGAGAACAGTGCATTCTGGGAACAGGTTCATCAGTTGGTAGAAAACATTACACAAGTAAGTCCACCTAGTCCACCTCTTGTATTTTCTAGTCCACAAAGTCCACCTGATATTATTGTCATAGGTAAATAAGAGGGGCAAATCAAATGGTGTCAATGATCCCTCAACCTACAGAAATGAATATAGATGATGATGCCCCACTGCCTTCTCAAGTAAGATTTTAAACTTGAATTGTTACCTGTTTATTTATTTTTTTGCAAAAGGAAAGCACAATACAATATTGAACTTATTTATCCTTGATTTGCACAGGTTCAGTCTCAACCTGATTTCATAGCTCCTAGTTTTCCTTTACCACGCTCTTGCAATCCTATTGCTCCAACACTTAATATTAGAGGTCATGCTCCAACTAGTTTCCAACCAAATCCTGGTGCACCTCCTCCATTTCCAGTGACTGTTATTGATGGGAAGAAGTATGTCACTCTGGCTAACCTACCTGCTGCATGCAAAACATTGAAGAGTGCCAAGAATCTGAAGTGAATGTTTGTTTTGATGGGATATGAATATTTTGGTATATTTTGAGTAAAATATGGATTAAGTCAAATACTAGTTGATTTTTTGTTTTGATGGGATGTGATTATTTTGATATATATTGTGGCTTCAGTCAAATATTTGTCCCATATTTTGTTTTGATGGGATGTGGTATATTTTGGTAAATTTTTGCTCACTGCCTTATAGGCACTGTGGCTTAGGGTGATATTGAATTGTATATTTTGTGAATTTGGATGATGGGATATTGAATTGTGATATGGTGATATTGGTATTTATGAAGATATCTTATGCATTTAAGTTATTTTTGAAGTATATTTTGTGTACACATTTTCATTATAGTGTTAGTGTGTTTGTTGAATAAATACATGTCATTTGTTATTTTAATACATTTACCATTTTTTGTTACACTTATATTACACTACCAAAATGTTAAAATTCAGAAAACAGAGGAAGTAAATGCATCAACATCCACTTAAAAAAACATCATTTATGCACTAAACACTTGGACAACATAGACAAAGCCTACACTTAGACAAAGCATACACTAAGACAATTACACTAAAAAAGCTAGAAGAGCATACATCTAGAGACTTAAGGTACTAAATACAACCTCAAACAAACCTAAATTCTGGACATTTTATCTAAGCCTTCAAACTTTCAAAATCCACACCCAAATGAAAAACATCCAGCTCAAACCCAAGCATGCTCCCAAAATTCGAATCATCTTTTTGGCCTCTTCCTTTTTTTGCTCCATTGCCTCTCTTTTTTCATGTAAGGCTTCCTTTTCAGCCTCAATTTTGTCCAACCGGCGTAGCAATCCCGGGATTATAGACATCGACCTTTCACACATGGGAGGATCTTCCCATACAAAAAATCCACAACTATTACCCACTTTGTAATTATCACAAGAACGAAACCTCCTACCCGCATTATCACCCTTCCAACACACCTTCAGTGAGGCCGTTTCGTGACAGTAGCAAGTCGGCAACAGAGATGAGGGAGTACGTCTCCTGTAGCTTGAGCTTGAAGAAGAAGCCATTAATAGTTGAGAATTGAGCTTAATTTTGTTAGGGAAGAAAACACCCAATTTTTTTGCCCTAATTTGCTTATATTTCGCGGCAAAATGGAGAGTGAAAGAGAGAATGATTTTTTTGGAGGTAAATTGGCTGCCCTGAGTTGTTTATACGGGTAGATTGACTCACACACGTGCCCCTCACGTGCACTTAACGGAGAATGTTAAACGGCAGCTGAAAAACTAACGGCAGTATGGTTTCTGGACTTTTGGTATGAAAATTGACAATTGACCTATTCTATGATACCAAAATTGAATTTTTGCCAATAAAGAGGAATCAGCAATGGATGAGAAATAAGTCAACAGGGCGTGCAAATGGATAAGCTGACCACAGGGGGTATTTGCAAGTGAGGGGAGTTTTTGCTAAAAAGAAGAAAAGAAGAAACTTAAGTTGCATTTTCAATACACACATTTTTATAAGAAACAACCAGCTTAAAACAGTCAGCGTTCCTCCAACTCGGATCCATGTGGCCACACATGATTGAGCTGAACTGGAACTAATGGCAGACAAGGACGACACGTCACTACTATATATAATTGTAATTCCAAATTTGCCAGGTTTCATTCTGAAAATTAGCGTAAGTTTTCTGCCTCCGTCTCTTGATCCTTATTCTCCAAGTTTGGTGTTTAATCAGGTGATCCGTCTTCCTTTTCAGGTATCTACGAAGACCCCACCTAATTTACATGATTCCAACCATTCATCTATAGTGGTTCTAAGCATGATTAATGTTCCTGTTGATTTGCTATTAATTTCATGTCCCTAGTTGATAATTAGCTCAATCTGTTGTAGTGGGTTTGTAATTGAGGTTTATTGCGGTTATTATTGATATTTGTTTCGTGAGATTGTAATTAAGACATTTGAGTTGAATGCAGTCATATTTCTCTGATTGAATTTTAATTGTTGGGTTCAATATAATTGCGGTATTGATCTGATTTGCGTTATAATTGCTATTGGATTGCATTAGTGGTTACCAGAGCTTGGTTAAATCCTTGAGTAAATGGCTATAAATACCATATCACATGAGTTACAAAAGGAATTGGAGCAAGTGAGAGCTCATAATAAGGAACAAAGTTTGAAGTATGATAACTTGAAGAGGAAAATGGAAAGTTACATGGAGGAGATGAGGAGATCTCTAGCTGAGATTGCTATTGATAAGTCAAAGGGACGACAATCTGAGATAATGGATAATGAGGGAAAAAGGGGAACTCCTTTTCTTCGGTGCATAATTTCCAGCAGGGCATGAATAGGCATCATTCTAGAGTAGATTTTCCAAGATTTGATGGAGAGGACTTGAAAACTTGGTTATATAGAGCTGAGCAGTACTTTGAACTAGAGGAGACACATGACAATTCCATAGTAATGATAGTTGGGCTGTATATGGATGGGAGAGCTCAAAGTTTGGCACCAAGCATTCATGAAGGTGAGAAGAGGGACAGTTCATTGGGAAGAGTATGTGGGAGCATTGCAAAATAGATTTGGAGCAGCTCTATTTGTGGACCCCATGAGTGAGTTGAAAGAATTGAGGCAGACAGGAAGTGTTCAAACTTATCTGGATGCCTTTGATGAACTATTCAACAAGGTGGATATCCCATAAATTTATGCAGTGAGTCCCTTCTTAACCGGGTTGAAGAAGGAAATAGAGTACCCCGTGAGGATGTTCAACCCCAGAACCCTTCAAAAAGCATATGGTCTAGCCAAATTGCAAGAGAAGAGCAATTTTGAAGCACACAGGTATATAGCTGTAACAAAAGTGACCATTACTACCTACACCTATGGTTAAGAGTGGACATACACAGTTCAAACCTCCAAGCAGACAATCCAAAATCATATCTAATGAAAAAATGACAGAGAAGAGAGCTATGGGCCTTTTCTTTTGGTGTGATGAGAGGTTTTCTCCTGGTCACCAGTGTTCTAAGTGGAAGCAACTATATATTTTGGACTAAGAAGAAGATTTGGACACTGTGGAAATTCAAGGAAAAGAAGGCTTGAATGAGGGTGATAATGGCAGGAATGAGGAGGAACAAATTCCATATATGTCAATCCATGCTATGACTGGCACTCAAGACTTCCACACTATGAGAATCACTGGATCTTTTGAGTACAGACTTGTACACATTTTGGTGGATTCTGGCAGCACTCACAACTTTTTGGACTTGGAAGCTGCTAAGAAATTGGGCTTTCAACTTACTCTTACTACACCTTTTGTGGTTGGGGTAGCTAATGGCAGCAAGGTTCACAGTAGTTATATGTGTAAAGGATTTGGTTGAGAGATGCATGGGGCTTCATTTATATTTGATGTGTTAGTGATGCCAGTTGGTGGATGTGATCTAGTGCTAGGAGTGCAGTGGCTTATCACACTGGGTGATATTAAATGGAATTTGAATAAATTAACAATGGAATTTGAGATCAATAAAAAGAAGGTATCTTTGAGAGGGAAGACATTATCTGTTAAATCAGTTAAAGAAAGCACAATGGGTAAAATCCTAACCCAACCAGCTGAGATTTCCATGACGACCGACGAGTCTTTATTGGCTCAAATTAGAGGGTAGCCAGATGCATTGCATAAATTTAGAAGTGAGTCAGAATATTGAAAAGACCCCTGACTTAAGGGGGGGAGGGTCTATTTTGACTCTTTTGTGGTACAAGAGTCATATGGCAGAAGTTTTCCCATTAGATGAAAAAGTGGACTAATCCTAACCATTCATTCTTGTACGAGGGGTATGAATCATACAATTTATGTATGAACCCAGCCAAAATTGAACGTACACCTCAATTTGACAATTCTACCCACTATTTAATATGTATAAATACCAATATACCCTTCTACATTTAAAAATGAAAATTGAAAATTCTCATCTCCCAAAATTATCTTTCTCCCCAAAACTCCAACCCACAACTGCCCCCTCCCCTCCTGGCCGGTCGGAAAAACAAGAACACCGACTGGAATTGTTAGTAGTTCAGTAATCTTAGGCATAACCGGCATCAAATTCATGTTCAGCAATTGAAACACATAATATAAAGAAACTCAAATAAAATAGAATTTAAAAAAAAAAATCAGATCTGGAAAAAAAATCTTCACAAACTTGCTGAGATATCAAATTCTACTATTAGCATTTTTAATTAAGTATGATACTTAAATATATTGAAGATGCATTTGACACAACAATTCGATTTATCATGTCCTGCTCTTAAAATTTTACCAGTAGCATGGAGGCTTCCTTCACCTGTGAAAATCTCATTCATGCGAAGAAAATGAATGTGTTTTTTTTTTTTTATATATATATAATTACATATATATGCTCGAATTTATCGGTGGTTGATTTAATTTGATGCGATTTGAGTTAATTTGGCGGAATTAAAAGTTGATTTTCATGTGTATTTTATTCCTGCAACCCTGCCGTAAGAAATTGGGTTGGGGAAGATGATATATTTGCACTTTCAGCCCCCAGACTCTGTCTCTGGTCAAAATTGCCCTCAAACCTTTAATTTTGCTGAAAAGTAAAGATTTTATCTCTTTCTATTTCCTATCAATTTCAAAATTCATTCTCAATCTCCACCCAATCCCATCATCCTTTCCCTCCATTGTCGTTTTCATGGAGACATGGCGCCGCCGTTTTGATCGGAACAATATATAATGCTATATTATATATATATATATATATATATATATATATATATATATATATATATATATATATATATATATATATATATATATATAAACCTGGTGATGGAGTCTTTTCTGCTTAAGCGCCTCTATTTACTTTAAGTTTTTTTTTTAATCCCCCATCCCATTAAACGAGAGGTCGTCTTCCCACAAATCTACTACCATTCCTTTGTTTCATTTCAATTTTGCACTACCAGGTCATTTTTTTTCTCCTTATTTTTACCTTCTTCTAATTTCATCTATATGTTGGTGGTTTATTTAATTTGGTGGGATTTGAGTTAATTTGATGGAATTGAAAATTGATTTTATATGTATAATATATTCCTTCAACCGCTACCTGTAAAAAGTTGAGTTGGGGAAGATGATATATTTGCACTTTTAGCCCCCATACTCTGTCCCTGGTTAAAATCGCCCTCAAACTTTCAATTTTGCTGAAAATTAAAGATTTTGTATAATAAAGTTTAAAATTTAATAATATGGTTAATTTAAAACTAACAATTTTGCCTGCCTTTTGCCTTTCATTTGACTTAATTATTAGTCATTGTTAGTTTTAAATTTAAATAACAATTGTTAGTTTTAACTTTCATTTAATAACAATTGTTAGTTTTAAAATTTAAAACTGAAATTTGAAAAATACGAAATATCTAGTATGAATATAAAAAACGACTTAAATTATAGTATCTGAAAAAAAAAAAACTTATAATAAATCTTAATTAATACACAACACATCTTAAATAAAAAACACAACTTCTTTTTAAGATGGTGAATTTCCTTTTATTTTCTTTTTTTTTTTAAATTTTAATTCATTTTTAAAATTACAAATTCTTTGATTTGGTTTATTTAAAATTCTTGTTTTTTAACTTCCATAATTTGAAAAAATATTGATAATTTAAAAACAAAATTATTGACTCGGTGATTATTTCGATGAAACTGACATTTAGATGGTTATGTAACGCTAACTCCTCCGTAATTTGAAAATATATTGATAATTTTAAAAAAATTGATGATTCGATCATTATTTCGATCAAATTATCTACTAGATGGTTATGTAACACTATGTCTTCCGAAATTTGAAAATACATCAACAATTTTTAAATAATTGATAATTCGGTCATTGTTCCGATCAAATTGTCTATTAGATGGTTATGTAACACTAAGTTCTCCGTAATTTGAAAATATATCGATAATTTTAAAAAAATTAATGACTTGGTCATTATTTCAATCAAATTATCATTTAGATGGTTATGTAACACTAACTCCTCCGTAATTTGAAAATATATCAATAATTTTAAAAAAATTGATGATTTAATCATTATTTCGATTAAATTGTCTATTAAATGGGTATGTATGTCCTCCGTAATTTGAAAATATATCGATAATTCTAAAAAAAAAATTGATACTTAGGTCATTATTCCGATCAAATTGTCTATTAGATGGTTTTGTAACGCTAAGTCATCCGTAAAATATATCGATAATTTGAAAAAATTGAAAAATTATATGTATATTATATCGATAAAATTGTCTATTAGATAATAGACAATTTGATCGAAATAATATACCGATAATTTTTTTTTATATTATCAACATATTTTCAAATTACGGAGAATTTAGAGTTACACAACCATCTAATAAATAATTTGATCGGAGTAATGACCGAATCATTAAATTTTTTTTAAAATTATCGATATATCTTATAATTATGAAGGATATAGTATTACATAATCATCTAATTGACAATTTGGTCGAAATTATGACCGACTCATCAATTTTTTTAAATTATAGATATATTTTCAAATTACAGAGAACTTAGTGTTACATAAACATCTAGACAATTTGATAATAATAATAATGACCGAGTCATCAATTTTTTTTTTAAAATTATCGATATATTTTCAAATTACAAAGGACTTAGTGTTACGTAACCATCTAATAGACAATTTGATCGAAATAATGACCGAGTCATCAATTTTCGTAAAATATCAATATATTTTCAAATTACGAAGGACTTAGTGTTACATAGCAATCTAATAGAAAATTTGATCGAAATAATATTTTTAAAATTATCGATATAATTTTAGATTACGGAAAACTTAGTGTTACATAACCTCTAATTGACAATTTGATCGAAATAATGACTGAATCATTGTTTTTTATAAAACACTATTGATATATTTTCAAATTAAAGAGGAGTTAGTGTTACATAACTATCTAAAAGAGAATTTGATCCTAGTCGAGACGAACTTAGTGATCGAAATAATTCATCATTTTTTTTAAATTATCATATTTTTAAATTACAGAGGACTTATACAACTGGCAAGAACCCGATGAATTTTGGAATAATGATCGAATAATCAATTTTTTTTTAAACTATTGATATATTTTCAAATTACGGAGGAGTTAGTGTTACATAACCATCTAAAAGATAATTTGATCGAAATAATGACCGAGTCATTAATTTTTTTTTAAATTATCGATATATTTTCAAACTATGGAGAACTTAGTATTACATAACTATATAATAGACAATTTGATCGGAATAATGACCGAATCATCAACTATTTAAAAATTATCGATATATTTTCAAATTATGGAAGACGTAGTGTTACATAACTATCTAGTAGATAATTTGGTCGTAATAATGATCAAATCATCAATATTTTTAAAATTATCAATATATTTTAAAATTACGGGGAGTTAATATCACATAACCATCTAGAAGACAGTTTGATCGAAATGATCACCGAGTAATAAATTAATTTTTAAATTATCAATATTTTTTCAAATAACAAAGTTAAAAAACAAGAATTTTAAAAAAACCAAATCCAATGAATTTTTAATTTAAAAAATGAATTAAAATTTAATTCACCATCTTAAAAAAAAAGTTGTATTTTTTATTTAAGATGTGTTGTGTATTAATTAAGATTTATATAAGTTTTTTTCATACTTTATAATTAAGTCATTTTTTTTATATTCATACTAGATATTTCGTATTTTTTAAATTTCAGACTTAAAAATTAAAACTAACACTATTTATATTTATCACGCTATTAAATTTTAAACTTTATTATACAAAATCTTTAATTTTCAGCAAAATTGAAAATTTGATGACAACTTTGACCAAGGACAGAACCTGGGGGCTGAATGTGCGAATATGTCATCTTCCCCAACCCAACTTCTTGCTTGTAGCATTGAAGGAATAAAATAAACATATAAAACCAACTCTTAATTGCCAAATTAACCCAAATAGCACCAAATTAAATCAACCATCAACAAATTTGAACATATATATGTATATATAAAAAAAGAAAAAAAAAGAATTCATCTTCTTCACGTGAATGAGATTTTCACAGGTGAAGAAAGTCTTCATACTATTGGTAGAATCTTAAAGGCAGGACATGATAAACCGAATCTTTGTGTGAATTGCATCTTCAATATATTTAAGTATCATACTTAATTAAAAATGCTAATGGTAGAATTTGATTTGATATCTCTGCAAGTTTGAGAAGATATTTTTTTTTTCCAGATCTGAAAATTATTTCAAGTTCTGTTTTATTTGGGTTTCTTTATATTAACCAATTAGCCATTGGCAGTGAAACGATGTTAAAGACATGAAATTGATATCAATTATGCCCAATAATACTTGAACTGTTAACAATTCCAGTAGTTGTTCTTGTTTTTCCGGCCTGCCATGAGGGGAAGGGGCACTTGTGGCTTAGAATTTTGGGGAGAAAGATAATTTTGGAAGATAAATGTTTCAATTTTCATTTTTAAATATAGAAGGGTATTTCGGTATTTAAACATATTAAATAGGGTTCGTACAGTGATACATGTCACCACCTGCTTGAGTCGTTCATGACTCCTGAAAAAGGGGGAGTCAACAATAGAAGCTCCCGACTTACAGAAGCTTTTGGATCACTATCAAGATGTGTTTGAGGTCCCTACTGCCCTACCTCCCAGATAGGACTGCCAATTGAGTCGGGCCTACCCGAAGGCTCGGCCAAATTAAATTTAACCCGAACCCGAATAATTATGAGTCAGACTGAGTTTGAATCATTATATTACAACCGATTAATTTATGAGCCGAGCTTGAGTCTTACAAGGCTCAACCCGAATAAGGCCCGAATATATTATTATCTTAGATATTACTACTATAATTATTAATACTATTGTTATAAGTATAGTAATTACTACAAATAATCCACCACATATAAATTGTGACTTTGTAAGCTGATTGCTAGCACATATATGAATTATAACTACAGTTTTTGCATGTCAAATGGAACATAATCAACAAAAGAAAAAAACGGAAAAAATAAATTAAATGGTGAAAAAATGGGAGTATTTCCACTTTATAAATTTATTTAATGTTTTATGTTATTGATTATAAAATTTGTATATTCTTGTTCATTAAATAAAATTGTCTATATATTGCATTTAAGAATGCGTAGTTTTTTATTTGTTAAGTAAAATTTGCTAGAGTGAGAAAACGCGATATGAGCCCGATATAAACCTGAAGCCTAAAGAATTACATGAGCCTAGTTTGAGCCCACAGACGTGAAGCCCGAAAGCATTTGAGTCTGAGCCTATATATAGAAATGGAATCCGACGATATTTGAATTTGAGCAATTAAAGGCTCGGCTCACAGGGCCCGATTGACATGCCTACTCCCAGAAGGAAACATGACCATGTCATTAACTTGAAAGAAGGAAACCCTCCCATTAATGTAAGACCATACATGTATCCAGCAGTACAAAAGAATGAAGTTGAGAGAATTGTAGCTGAAATGTTGGAACCTGGAGTAGCTCAAGACAGTAGCAATCCATACTCTTCTCCAGGGCCGGCCTAGACATTCGGGGGCCCTAGTCGAATTTTAAATTTGGGGCCACGTTCTTATAAAAAATATATAATCAATTTTATTTTTTAAAGGCAAATTTATTAATTAAATATTGATATATTATTTTCTCTAACATATTATTTTTTAGATAGACAATTAAATAACAAATTTATTTAACTTTTAAAAGACTCAATTTTGAATTTCTTTTGTATAGTATTTTTATTTTCAAAATATTATTTTAGCTGAAGCAAATTTTACAAGTATATGTACATTCTTAACTCTATTTCATTTTTTTTACAAATATCATAACTGATTGCTTGACTTTATTACATTTCGTGACATTCTTAACTCTATTAATTATATATTAACATGTATAGAAAAAGTTTTACATCATATATAAAACTAAGAAAACGATACACATAGATATAATAATATGGATTGGGCGAGATCAATTTTATTGAGGGTGAAATTCCTTTTTTGCAATGTACCAAGTGAGAAAGTAATAAGCAGAAAAATTATATTTTAAAGAAAAAAACCGTATTCTTTTTATAATAACTAAGAAATAATTTTTTTTTGGAAGTACTTATTAAGAAAAAAAATTGACAAGAAATCTTTAAGTAAGAAAAGGGATTAAAAGAATAATTACTACGAAAGTGAAATAAAAAAGACGAACATTTAAATAACATAAACAATCAAAACATAAGACTCAATATTGGGACTTGAACCCTAGACCTCCCACTCATTATGAGAAAGTCTTATCAAGTGAGCCAAGATACATGTTATGTATATAAAATTAATAAAATTAAAAATATATAATTTTTTAATTTTCCTAAAGGCCTAAATATAAATTTTGGGCCCTCCGAACTGGGGCCCTAGGCGCCGGCCTAAGTTGCTGTTGGTCCCAAAAGTGGTCAGATGAGATCTAGAGGGGGGGGGTGAATAGATCTCATAAACTTTAAAACTTTTTCTCTAACTTTTTCTGTCAGCAGACTAAGCTGATCTAGAATTCGTAAGACTACTAAGCTGTTCGCGCACAAAGCTTTGAGCAGCAGAGTTGACCACTCATCTGATTTCACTCAGCTGATTCAGATGAAATATCAGAGTTTTAGAAACTAGTTGGCAGCGGATTTATCAAGTGTTTTTCAACCAATCTGTTCCTCTTTAAGTTTTCTCACTCAAAAGATTTTATCCCCAGTTTTCACAACTCCTTTTTAAAATCTTTTGGTTCAGTTCGTATGTTTGAGTTCTTTTGAAAATATGCAAGATAAAGAAACACTAAATCAAACACACATGATTTTTATAGTGGTTATATGGATAAAAATCCTTTAGTCCACTCTTCCAAGTCACAAAGATCTTGGGTTATACTAGAAACACAAAGTAACCAGTATACAATGCTAGCGCCAAACAACAAATGAAATGGCCACAAGTGCGCAGTAAGAAATCACACAGAAATCCTACTCTCCGAAGCTAGATCACTCACACAGACGGATCTACACTCCTCACGCTATTTTCAGTATAGGAGCTCGCAAAGAAAACCTACACTAAGAAGCTATATCACTTCACACAGATGGATATACACTCCTTTCTTTTCTCAGTTGAAAGTCACTCAGACAGACAACGCAAGTTCTCTGTTCTTCAACGAAAAGCTTTGTCAACAGATGACTTCGCTTGTGATCAGACGACTCAACTGATGGATCTTGCTCTTAAGATGTGATCTTGAATTTTGCAAGTCTCTCTTTAGATCTTCAGTTAGTCTTCTATTTATACTCTTGAATTTGAATTTCTGCCCGTTGAAGATGAGACAGAAATCTGCAGTCCTCGAGTTTTGGTCCCCATTTTCTGGAACGGCTCCCTGCAACTGCTACAGTACAGTCTGCTGTACTTTCTGTCAGTCGCATTTAATGCACTCAGCAGGTTTCCGTTGGACAGCTTGCTGACCGTCTTCACTTGGCTGATGGGAGTACTAAGCTGATGGCTACTCGGCTGATTCAAGAATGAACATATCTATCTTGACTCGGCTGATGATCACCAATCTGATCTTTACTGATCTGGTATCCCACTCGGCTGATTCGGTCACATAGCTTCCAGACCATGAGATAGGTTTCACTAAGCTGTTCTTAGTTGATGACTTAACCTTTTGATCTTCAAAACCTTTATGGCCTTTTTGTCATCTTCAAAACCTTCTCTAATTTACACCAACAATTTCCCCCTTTTTGATGATGACAAAACCTTCAACTAAGAACGTCTTCTAAGTCTTCAGATTTGGTCTTCATACCTTAAGATGGAAATTTATTGATCTGATACAACTTTAAAAAAAAATTACCAATAGTTGGTTATTTTCCCTTTTCTGATCTTCTGTTTAAAGGGTTCTTAGTTGCATCCTTTATCTTCCCCCTTTTTGTCATCAACAATAATACTTGAGTTGCATCTCTTCTTCCCCTTTTTCTCTTTATAGGATTGCAAACTTAGTATGCTGAAGACAATTAGGTGAGTACTAGGCTGATTTAGATAGTCTTCGTTGCTGTTTATCACTCCAGCTTAGAAAATTCCCTTTAACTTCAAGAATTGATACCACTTGGTATTTGTGGTCTGATTCCACTTGTAGTCTGATGCTACTTGTAGTCTGATACTACTTGTATAAATGTAAATCAGAGTAGTCAGCTGATATCACTTGTTGATGTGATAACACTTGCTGATACCACTTGATGTAGTGCATTCTTGAATAACACTTGGCTGTTGAGTTCCAGTCAGCTGATAAGAAGCAGTCTTCTGATAGCTTCATTTTGACTTATTGACAATTTCATCTTTATTTAGGAGTACCGCTAGTCGTACACGTTCCCCCTAAGTTCAAGAATCCGTGGTCAAGTAGTCTGATGAGAGTTTCTCTTTAAGACACTCAGCCGTTGAATTCCAGTAAGCTGTTCTGGGTTAGTCTTCTGATAAGTTCCCCCCTAAACTTATGAATCCAAAATCAACAAACCACTTTCTTTGTCACATGGTTGACTTGTTGGTTTATGATGGTCTTTATACCACTTGTAATCCTTTGATAGGCTTCAGCTTTCCAACAATCTTGCTTCCTTGAAATCTTCAAATGTAGCGTTACCACTTGTTGGTTTATACCAATTGTCTGACACCACTTGTCTGATATCACTCACTAGACTGATATCACTTGATGGTTTGGAGCAATCTGATATAAGCAGCTTGATAGTACCATTTTCCTGATGCACACTTGATGGTAAGATCGCTTGTTGAATTTGTTGAAATTTGCAAGGGCAGTCAACTCATCTTTGTCATCTCACATGCAATTCACCTGTAAAACAGATGACTATTTTTGGTACCCCTTATTTGTTGGGTCCAGCAGGGTTAGTAAAACCTTTAACATGTGATGATCTAGTGATTTGTGTTTTATCATGATGGTATCATTTGTCATTATGATATCACTTTACTGGTCATGATTAAAACAATGCTCATAAGCAAGGTAAGATGCATGAATTGTGTGATAAACATGCACATTTAAATGAGGATGGCAATCAGCACAGTGAACATGATCAATATGATAATATGAATAAGCATAGTGCATGTCATAATAATAATTATCATAATGTGATTCAAATTCTTGCCAGATAATTCATTTTTGCCTCAATTTCTTACCTGAGTTATTTAATAACTCACCTTAGATTTAGCAGACTTGACATTTAAATTTTACTCCTATCAGCAGCCTATTCGGCTGATGGGTTTTAGTAGTCTGATTCGTCTTAGGTAGCTTACTAGGTTTTCTAACCTGTTGAGCATCAGTAGACTTCTTCTTTTAAGCCTCTGATTTATTTTTATTTAGAGAATGATGCAATTTCTTCTTTTAAATTCATTTATATCTTCAAAACAAACTGCATACTCAGCTTTTAGAGTTTCATTCTCATGCTCAAGCTTTTTGATAATCAGCTGATTCTTGAGGTTTTTCAACCTAAAGTTTCAGTAATCTGATTTGCTCTTTTCAGCAGAGTCATCTCTTCATTAAGCTTGGCAAATGCACACACAATATTTGAATTTATAATTCAGCATTTATTCAATGATTCAAATAGTGCATTTCATTAATAGTAGAAGTTACCTCAGTTTCAGAATCATCAGATTCTATGACAGTTAAGCATAGAGTTTCAGGTACTTCTTCAAACTCTTTATCAGACGACTGGTTGTCTGAATAAGATATGCCGGAGTTTATTAGCTTTGCTGCATCAGCTAACTTTGATTTGCTCTTTCTAAGCTTACGCTCCTTTTTGGCACGCTTTTCCTTTTCAGCAAACTTTTCAGATGATGAGTGAGAATGATCTTTGATCAAGAGTCCATACTCCTCTTCATTGTAGTCTCTAAGTTTTGCTTTGGAGGAATCCCTGTTTTCCTGAAAATGATCAGAAGAAGATGAAGTAGCATTTTTATATTTTAATTTCATTTTCTTCTTGTAGAACTTCTCAAAATCATTCAGCAGCAGGGTAACGTCGTCAGCAGTGTAGACTTTTTCTGAACTCAGCAAAGTCTTCTGTTTTGACTTGTCTGCTGATTTTCTTGACTTGTCTGACGCCATTAGAGCAGCAGTAGGGTCTGAACTGGTTGACACTTCTAATCCCATTCTTGGCATTTGATACTCAAAAGCTTTGAGGGATGAGAACAGTTCGCAAAGGGAAATCTTCCCTAAATCCCTTGATTCTTCCATGGCTGTCACCTTCATGTTGAATTTAGGTGGCAAGGCCTTGAGAACCTTTGCGGTGATCTCCTTGTTCGAAAATTCTTTACCAAACCTTAGAACTTCATTCAGAGCTTTGGTAAATCTGGTATCCATCTGATCAATCGTTTCACCAGACTTCATCTTGAAATTTTCAAACTCCTCAAGAGCCACACTGAGCTTGTGTTCTTTGATAGCGTCGTTTCCTTCTCTTAGCTCGCAGACTTTATCCCACATCTCTTTGGCAGTTTTGAAATGCTTGATCTTCTGGAATCTTTCTTCGTCTACAGCTTTGAACATAATGAGCTTAGCCTTTTTATCAAGGTTTACTAACTTGACTTCTTTGGGAGTCAGCTCATCCAGCTCTTTGTCAACTATCTGATCTGGTTGGCCAGCAACCTTCACAGTCTTCTGAAATCTGAATGGTCCTTTTGTAAAACAAGTAAGCATGTTGTCGTCATAAGCGGCAAGAAGGATTTCCATTCTGATTTTCCAGCTTTCAAAGTCCATAAGGCCGATGTGAGGAACATGGCTTATGACATCCATTTTTCAAAAAGTTTTTGATTTTCAAAATACGTTCTCTTTTTGAAAAATTTTAAAAACACACCTTGGATCAAGTTCGTTTGATCAGGCAACTGATTCTAATGAACCAACCGCTCTGATACCACTTGTTGGTCCCAAAAGTGGTCAGATGAGATCTAGAGGGGGGGGGTGAATAGATCTCATAAACTTTAAAACTTTTTCTCTAACTTTTTCTGTCAGCAGACTAAGCTGATCTAGAATTCGTAAGACTACTAAGCTGTTCGCGCACAAAGCTTTGAGCAGCAGAGTTGACCACTCATCTGATTTCACTCAGCTGATTCAGATGAAATATCAGAGTTTTAGAAACTAGTTGGCAGCGGATTTATCAAGTGTTTTTCAACCAATCTGTTCCTCTTTAAGTTTTCTCACTCAAAAGATTTTATCCCCAGTTTTCACAACTCCTTTTTAAAATCTTTTGGTTCAGTTCGTATGTTTGAGTTCTTTTGAAAATATGCAAGATAAAGAAACACTAAATCAAACACACATGATTTTTATAGTGGTTATATGGATAAAAATCCTTTAGTCCACTCTTCCAAGTCACAAAGATCTTGGGTTATACTAGAAACACAAAGTAACCAGTATACAATGCTTGCGCCAAACAACAAATGAAATGGCCACAAGTGCGCAGTAAGAAATCACACAGAAATCCTACTCTCCGAAGCTAGATCACTCACACAGACGGATCTACACTCCTCACGCTATTTTCAGTATAGGAGCTCGCAAAGAAAACCTACACTAAGAAGCTATATCACTTCACACAGATGGATATACACTCCTTTCTTTTCTCAGTTGAAAGTCACTCAGACAGACAACGCAAGTTCTCTGTTCTTCAACGAAAAGCTTTGTCAACAGATGACTTCGCTTGTGATCAGACGACTCAACTGATGGATCTTGCTCTTAAGATGTGATCTTGAATTTTGCAAGTCTCTCTTTAGATCTTCAGTTAGTCTTCTATTTATACTCTTGAATTTGAATTTCTGCCCGTTGAAGATGAGACAGAAATCTGCAGTCCTCGAGTTTTGGTCCCCATTTTCTGGAACGGCTCCCTGCAACTGCTACAGTACAGTCTGCTGTACTTTCTGTCAGTCGCATTTAATGCACTCAGCAGGTTTCCGTTGGACAGCTTGCTGACCGTCTTCACTTGGCTGATGGGAGTACTAAGCTGATGGCTACTCGGCTGATTCAAGAATGAACATATCTATCTTGACTCGGCTGATGATCACCAATCTGATCTTTACTGATCTGGTATCCCACTCGGCTGATTCGGTCACATAGCTTCCAGACCATGAGATAGGTTTCACTAAGCTGTTCTTAGTTGATGACTTAACCTTTTGATCTTCAAAACCTTTATGGCCTTTTTGTCATCTTCAAAACCTTCTCTAATTTACACCAACAGTTGCCTAGCACTTGGGCCAACCCTGCTCTTCTCCAGTGGTATTAGTAAAAAAAGAAAGATGGCTCACGGAGATTGTGTGTGGATTATAGAGAACCTAGGATGAGTTTGGCCTACGATTAGAAAATCAATTATAGGAGAATTAATTTTACTTAAATTGATTTTGATAGTAATTGATTATAATAAAAATTATTATAGAATAATTGCTTTTGTATAATAGCTTTTACAAAAGTAACACTTTAGTAGCTTATAATATAAGTTGGTTTCCAATCCCTGTGATAGAGGAACTTCTAGATGAGCTGGATGGATAAAAAATTCACTAAACTAGACCTTAGGTTTGGTTACCACCAGATTAGAACGAGGGAACAGACATTGAAAAAACAGCTTTCAGAACTCATAATGGACACTATGAGTTCCTCGTCATGCCCTTTGGGCTCACTAATGCTCCCTCTACATTTCAGAGCTTGATGAACCATGTGTTTCACAACTATTTGAGGAGGTTTGTTTTGGTTTTTTTTTTTATGACATCTTGAAATACAGTGTTAATTGGGCTGATCACTTGGATCATATTAGTTTGGTTTTTTACTTATTCAGAGCTCATCAACTATTTGTCAAAGAGAGCAAATGTAGTTTTGCTCAGAAACAAGTGGAGCATTTGGGAACTAAAATAGCCTAATATTTTACCAAAACTCTAATAAAAGTAATCGAATAAGTAAAAGAAATAGACTTGATAATATTGTTTTCACATAGATATCAGTTTCACCTATATTACATATATATAAGGGGATATGCCCAGATGAATAGTGGAAAAATGTCTCTCCCAAATGCTACAGTGCATTGTCTCCTGCCTGCTTTATTAATTTTTGAGCTTCAACAAAACGACGTAATTTTATCTCCTGGTTATTATATTATTTCTTAGGTAACAAAATTACGTATTTTTTGTCACTTCATTAACTTTTTTTCCTGTGTCTTTAACATAACGACGCCGTTAGTTCCTTCTTCCCTGTCTTTCAATTTTTCCTCTGTTCCATTTTTCTTCTCCGCTTCGTTATCTCCTTCTTTGGCCCATGTGATTTCTATGTTCGATGGTTGTTGTTATCATTACTTTTTTCCTGTTTCACTGTTTTTGAATAATTTTGTTCCTAAATTTCCCTTTTTTGCAGCCTTTTTCACTTGCTTTGGGAATTTGGGCTATGTCCAGTGCTTCTACGATGGTGCATTTTTCTCAAATCTTCTATGGTAAGTATTTATTTATTGTTTATTTTCGAGTGAATGTATTTTCTCGTGTAAAGTTTGATGGCTTCAATATAGAGGTGGTGGTCTATACATCTACCTAAAATTATTTCGTACTTAAAATGTAAGAGTTTTGATATATTTAACTTTTCACGCTCACTCAATTTCGACAAGTGAGACGCACTCTCCGACTGAAGGAGGTTAATTGTTTCTCTAAATTTCTATAGGGAGTAAAATGCTCTTTTTGAAATCACGGAGGGGTAAATTGAACATTATGCAGTTCATAAGGGATTAATTGGCATTATCTCTTTTTTTGTGCTTACATTTTCTACTATATGTTTATTGAGCATGTAATATCATATGGTCAATAATTAAAATTGTTTTGAGATAATTTCTTGGCTATTCATTTGTTACGACATTCTTACTAGGCTGGTGTTTTTGTATAGAGAATAAGTAGATTACTTTGGTCAATTTTTTTGGTAACATGATATGAGGTTGACAATGTTTAGGATAAGATCTTGTTTTTAAGGATGCTTTGTACTATCTTTGAAGTTAAATTTTTTATTTATATATGAAAAACAACCTTTGTGGTACGGATATATTTGTAAAACTTTATAACAAGCACTGTTATCATTGATACAGGTTGGTAGTATCGATGTCAAATTCATAAATACGAGGAGTAGTAAATGTTATGTTTCTAATGAGAATTCGGAAGATAGATACAAGTGCAGAATATTATGAACTTAGTTACAGAGGAGGACGTTAAAAATACTAGTCCATCTTCTGTGAATATTCCTTGTGATATTCAAAATGACGCAAGAACCTCTTCCAAAAGCATTGTATCCAGGAGACTTTTCGAAGAAAGTAATATGTGCAACTCAATCCGGATAATATTAAGTTACAGTGAAGTTTTATATTCTAATACAATCAACGTGTTGCAGGTGTATCGTAGAAAACTTCAATCAATGTAGCATCATATTCATTTTCACCAGCATCAAAGGAATAAGTTCGCGTGACTATGCATTATATTACGCAAAATACACTGTAAACAAGAATGTAGTATAATTGCACGTCTTTTTATTAAGAAAAAAAATCCAACAGTTTTCTGAATGTAATAACTTAGTTGTTAATCTTTTATCCTTCACTTGCAAAACTTATATTTGAGATTAATATACAAATATTCCAATAAGGATATCAACTATATATCAGATAATAAATATGAACATATACATAATATACGACTATTAACATATACATCTCCAACGCCAGTCATTCTTCTAACAGAGCAACATGACATATACGACTATCCCTATTCGTGGGTAGTACCCGCAAAAATACAACAAAAAAAATAAACAAACAATAGCTTAAAAACAAAATTTAAGCTTTAATAATATGTCTTTCTAAGTTTGCAAATCTACCTTCGATCAACTGATCGATTTCTTAGCCATATTTGTTTTACATTTTCTAAAAAATTTAGTTGTGCTACTGAAAGAAAAAGAATGTAGTTTCTACCTTATTCTATTTTTTTATTGCACGACATAGCCGGACGGTAGCATATAACAGCTAAAATTTAATGAAACTTAACTTCCATGGCCAACGTCTTATGCAACGACAACTTAAAGACTACTGCACATTTCATATAAGAGACACTTTCAAACTGAACTCAAACCATCTAACCACATGATATATCCCTAAAACTACTAAATAATATTTCGTACAAATATAAAGTCGAGCAAATACAGGACACATGGCACAACGCATAGCGCATTGCATGATCTATATTATATATATATATATATATATATATATATATATATATATATATATATATATATATATATACATATATATATGTATACATATATATATATACATACATATATATATGTATGTATGTATGTATATATATATACCTATAAGGCTATAACTATATCTCACACAGAGCATTTGGATGTATAAGCATCCATATGATTTTAATAATTTCGATTTTGACTTTTAATTATAGAATTATTCTAGGTAATTAAGTCGTCGAGCAGAAGCGGGAGTGTGGAGCGCGAATGGGAGCGCGGAGCACGAGATTTGGGAGAAATCGATTTTGAGAGCGTCTTTAAAGCGTATATTTTTAATAATTATTTATTCATATTATTATAATTTTGGGACTGTAAATCAAGTTGATAACAGTGTCCTATATATAATTTAATAATTTATGCATTTCTGTAAATGTTTGGAGTAAGCATTCTTAAATTTTGTAATCTTGATTTGAATGTCACAAATAAGATTGTGTTTTTAAACTCTATCATTTTTCATAACTATGTTTATAAAGTGAAATAATTATTTTCTACATAAAATTTAAAATTCAACTTTAATCATTAGAAAATGATTGAAATTGTACATTTCGTAGAAAAATAACATTAAAACCAAATTTATTAAAAAAATTAAAATCATTAAATATTTAAATTTGGCTCAGTTAATTTTTAATAAAGTTCATAGAAAAATATGTTGGTCATCTTAAATTCTCAAGAAAATGTGGGAGACGTCAACTTATCAAATAGTCTAGGAAAATTCATGAAAATTAATTTAAATGTCATGTCAATCAATGTGGGTTCCATTCATTAAATGTGAGCTTTCAAAGGAAGCTACCTAATCTGACATGTGCAGCTTTTTCATATTAATATGACGAATAGTGGGAAAATGTCTCTCCCAAATGCTACAGTGAATTGTTTCCTGCCTGCTTTATTTTTTTTTTTTTTGGGGCTTCAACAAAACGACGTAGTTTTATCTCCTGATTATTATATTATTTCTTGGGTAACAAAATGACGTATTTTTTTGTCACGTTCATTACCTTTTTTTTCCTGTGTCTTTAACATAACGACACCGTTAATTCCTTCTTCCCTGTCTTTCGATTTTTCCTCTGTTCGATTTTTCTTCTCTGCTTCGACACCTCCTTCCTTGGCCCATGTGATTTCTCTGTTCGATGATTGTTGTTATCATTACTTTTTTCCTGTTTCACTGTTTTTGAATAATTTTGTTCCTAATTTTCTTATTTTTGCAGCATTTTTCACCTGCTTTGGGAATTTGGGCTATGTCCAGGGCTTCTACGATGGTGCATTTTTCACAAATCTTCTATGGTAAGTATTTATTTATTGTTTATTGTGTTATTCATATTAGAGTGAATGTATTTTCTCATGTGAAGTTTTATGGCTTCAGTATAGAGGTGGTGGTCTATATATCTACCTAAAACTATTTCGTACTTAAAATGTAAAAGTTTTGATATATTTGACTTTTCACGCTCACTCTCAATTTCGACAGGTGAGATGCACTCTCCGACTGAAGGAGATAAATTGTTTCTTTAAATTTCTACAGGGAGTAAAATCCACTTTTTCAAATCACGGAGGGGTAAATTGAACATTATGCAGTTCATAAGGGATAAAATGGCATTATCTCTTTTTTTGTGCTTACATTTTCTACTATATATTTATTGAGCATGTAATATCATATAGTCAATAACTAAAATTGTTTTGAGATAATTTTTTGGCTATTCATTTGTTACGGCATTCTTACTGAGCTGGTGTTGTTGTATAGTGAATAAGTAGATTACTTTGGTCAACTTTTTTGGTTACATGATATGAGGTTGACAATGTTTAGGATAAGAACTTGTTTTTTAGGATGATTTGTACTATCTTTGAAGTTAAATTTTTTATTTATATATGAAAACTACTTTTGATGTATGGATATATGTGTAAAACTTAATAACAAGCACTTTTATCATTGATAAAGATTGGTACTATCGATGTTAAATTCATAAATGCGAGAGTAGTAAATGTTATGTTTCTAATGAGAATTCGGAAGCAAGATACAAGTGCAGAATATTATGAACTTAGTTATAGAGGAGGACTTTAAATATAGTAGTCCATCTTCTGTGAATATTCCTTGTGATAATCAAAATGACGCAAGAACCTCTTCCAAAAGCACTGCATCCAGGAGGCTTTTCGAAGAAGGTAATATGTGCAACTCAATCCGGATAATATTAAGTTACAGTGAAGTTATATATTCTAATACAAACAACGTGTTGCAGGTGTATCGTAGAAAACCTCAATCCATGTAGCATCATATTCATTTTCACCAGCTTCAAAGGAATAAGTTTGCCTGACTATGCATTATATTACACAAAATACACTGTAAACAAGAATGTAGTATAACTGCACGTCTTCTTCGGAAGAAAAAAAATCAAACAGTTTTCTGAATGTTATAACTTAGTTGTTAATCTTTTATCCTTCACTTGCAAAACTTATATTTGAGATTAATATACAAATATTCCAATAAGAATATCAACTATATATCAGATAATAAATATGAACATATACCTAATATATGACTATTAACATATAAATCTCCAACGCCAGTCATTCTTCTAACAGAGCAACATGACATATACGACTATCCCTATTCGTGGGTAGTACCCGCAAAAATACAACAAAAAAGAAACAAACAATAGCTTATAAACAAAATTTAAGCTTTAATATTATGTCTTTCTAAGTTTGCAAATCTACATTCGATCAACTGATCGATTTCTTAGCCATATTTGTTTTACATTTTCTATATAATTTAGTTGTGCTACTAAAAGAAAAAGATGTAGTTTCAACCTTATTCTATTTTTTTATTGCACGACCTAGCCGGACGGTAGCATATAACAGCTAAAATTTAATGAAACTTAACTTCCATGGCCAACGTCTTATGCAAGGACGACTTAAAGACTATTGCACATTTCGTAAAAGGGACACTTGCAAACTGAACTCAAACCATCTAACCACATGATATATCCCTAAAACTACTAAATAATATTTCGTACAAATATAAAGTCGAGCATATACAGGGCACATGACACCGCGCATAGCGCGGTGCATGATCTCTAGTATATATATATATACATATACCTATAAGGCTATAACTATATCTCACACAGAGCATTTGGATGTATAAGCATCCATATGATTTTAATAATTTCGATTTTGACTTTTACTTATAGAATTATTCTTGGTAACTAAGTCGTCGAGCAGAAGCGGGAGCGTGGAGCGCGAATGGGAGCGCGGAGCACGAGATTTGGGAGAAATCGATTTTGAGAGCGCCTATAAAACGTATATTTTTAATAATTATTTATTCATATTATTATAATTTTGGGACTATAAATCAAGTTGATACCAGTGTTCTATATCTAATTTAATAATTTATGCATTTCTTTAAATGGTTGGAGTATGCATTCTTAAATTTTGTAATCTTGATTTGAATGTCACAAATAAGATTGTGTTTTTCAACTCTACCTTTTTTGCATAACTAAGGTAATAAAGTGAAATAATTATTTTCTACATAAAATTTAAAATTCAACTTTAATCTTTAAAAATGATTGAAATTGTAACATTAAAGCCAAATTTATTAAAAAATTAAAATCATTAAATATTTAAATTTGGCTCAGTTTATTGCTAATAAAGTTCATAGAAAAATATGTTGGTCATCTTAAATTCGCAAGAAAATGTGGGAGACGTCAACTTATCAAATAGTGTTGGAAAATTCAGGAAAATTAATTTATATGTGATGTCAATCAATGTGGGTTCCATTCATTAAATGTGAGCTTTCAAAGGAAGCTACCTAATCTGACATGTACAGCTTTTTCATATTAATATGATGAATAGTGGGAAAATGTCTCTCCCAAATTCTACAGTGAATTGTTTCCTGCCTGCGTTATTTTTTTTTGGGGCTTCAACAAAACGACGTAGTTTTATCTCCTGATTATTATATTATTTCTTGGGTAACAAAAGGACGTATTTTTTGTCACTTTTTTTAGGGGAACGATGAATATCATTCATTAATCGATTCGGCGGTTACAATAATAAGTATTACATTAGGAAGACAATTCAAAGCAAAAGTATCTATATTCGACAATTTAGCTACTTTATGTGCCGCTTTATTACCCTCGCGCCAAATACGTCGAACTTCAAACAACTCAAAAGAGTTCACTTTAGACTTGATGTCATCAATGATAATTCCGAAATTCGCATAAGACCTGGTAGCACTCTCAAGAGCAGGGGCGGACGTACATACTCATTTGGGGGGCCCTGGCCCCCCCAAGAATTTAAAAAAAAATTAGTAGAGTATTAATAATTATAATTAGCTGAGCATACAAAGTAATTAAAGTTTCTCCAGCACAAGTAACTTATTTGTTTGAATGATTGAATCAAAGCCCAACAAATACAATTCCAACCCAACTATTTCTTTTCTTTCTATGAATAACAGCTAATCCCTAATCTTAATTCTATTTGGTCTTTTTTTAGTTAATAGCAAAACTTATAAGTTCATATGTGTACTTTAATTGAAGAAATTGCGTAAACAAGATTCTTGAGAATTCGTCTATTATCTCGTTCTCAAAACATCGAATTTCATTGATTCTTGTAAAACTTTAATAATTTTGAATCGATTCGTTTTGTGTCTTCGGTTATAAGGTATGTTAATTTATACATTTATATTTACTTTGATTGATATAATAATATGTATTCTAGTTTATTTATAATTTTTTTTACTTGTTATATATTAGGAGATAAATTATTGATTGAAATTCAAATATGGAAAAATCGCCTACAATTGATGCATTTTTCAAAAGAAAGAATGTTGAAAATCCTTAACCACAAATTGCATCATCAAATATTAGAGCACCAAGTCGTCCACCAACATCTTCTATTTCTCAGTCACATAAAGTACGAAGGATTGAAAAAGAAGTAATTGATATTTCTTCTATAGAACGGGATCCGGGATTACGTCCTTCGATTGAATTGTATCCAATCGAACAACGTGATCAAATAAGACGAGCTTATATAATGGCAGGGCCATATCAACCTAGACTTGATAAATATCCTCTCTCAGGGTCTGCTAACCATCTTCGAACTTTTCAAGAGTCTTGGTTTGATAAATTTTCTAGTTGGCTTGAGTACTCAAAGGCTAAGGACGCTGTATTTTGTTTACCATGTTATGTGTTTAGTAATTTATCAAGCTTTCGTATTGGAACAAATGCATTCATAGAAGTTGGCTTTCGAAACTGGAAAAAAAGTTAACGATGGAAAAAATTGTGCATTTTTTAAACATATTGGTACAAATCCTAGTTCACCACATAATATTTGTGTTAGAACATGTGATGAATTGATGACTCAATCTCAACATATAGATAAAGTTATGCAAAGACAAACTTCTAAAATGATTCTTGAAAATCGTTTACGGTTGAAAACTTCGATTATGCTATTCGATGGCTCACATTTCAAGGATGTGCCTTTATAGGTCATGATGAAACTATTTACTCGTTGAATCGAGGTAATTTCATTGAGTTGGTCAAACTTCTTGCATCATACAATTCAAATGTGAAAAATGTGGTACTAGAAAATGCTCCTGGTAATGCTCAATATATCTCTCCCACTATTCAGAAAGACATTCTACATATTTTTGCAAGAAAGGTACGAGCTGTAATATGCGAAGAAATTGGCGATGCAAAATATTGTATTATTATTGATGAAGCTCGGGATGAATCCAAGCGAGAACAAAAGGCAATTGTTTTGAGATATGTAGACAAAGAAGGTCAAGTTCAGGAAAGGTTCTTCGATCTTGTTCATGTTTCAGATACGACCTCATTAACTTTGAAAGCTGAGATAACATCGGTTCTTTCTCATAATAATCTTCATATTCATAATATTTGTGGTCAAGGATATGTTGGAGCAAGTAATATGCGAGGTGAGTGAAATGGATTACAAGCTTTATTTCTAAACGAATGTTCTTCTGCTTATTATATCCATTGTTTTGCTCATCGACTACAATTGGCGTTAGTTGCCGCTGCAAGAGAAGTTCACCCAATACATAATTTTTTCACAAAATTGACATTTATCGTCAATCTTGTTAGTGCTTCTCCGAAACAACATGATCAGTTAAGAGATGCTCAGACTTCCAATGTTATCAATTTGATTGAAAACAATGAGCTTGAAACTGGCAGTGGACTCAACCAAATTGGCACTTTACAACGAGCTGGTGATACGCGATGGAGCTCCCATTTGAACTCAATCCGGAGCTTATTGAAAATGTATGATGCTACATACTATGTTCTTGAAAGTATCACGAAGGATGGTAATTATTCTCAAAAAGGTGATGCACATGCCGCGTGTGAAGCAATGATATCTTTTGAGTTTATTTTTATCTTGCATATGATGAGTGATCTTTTGGAAGTAACCCATGATCTTAGTCAAGCTTTGCAACTTAAGTGTCAAGATATTTTGAATGCATTATCCTTGATTTCTACCACCAAGACATCTATTCAAAAGATGAGAGAAACAAGTTGGGAAAATTTCTTAAAAGATGTTAAATTCTTTTGTGAAAAGCATGATATTGATATTCCTGATATGACTATACCTTATAAGCCTAGAGGGGGTCGAACTCATCGTCAAGTAGATTCGATTTCAGTGGAGCATCATTATCGAGTTAATTTGTTCATTGCTACTATTGATACTCAATCACAAGAGTTAAATAGTCGATTTAATGAAAATAGTGTGGAGCTTCTTAGATTAAGCTCAACATTTGATCCTAGTGGTAATTATAAGTTATTTAATGTTGATCACATTTGTGAACTTGGAACTAAGTTTTATCCTAATGATTTTACTGAGCAAGAGATGTTACATATGAAAATACAAGCACAACATTATCAGCTCGATGTTCCCAATCACCCAGAGTTCCAAGAGTTATCAAGAATATCTGAGCTATGTCTACGATTGACGAGTACGAAAAAGTCGATGGTGTATCCTTTAATTGATCGTTTGATTCGATTGATCCTGACTCTGCCTGTCACCACTGCTACAACTGAACGTTCATTTTCAGCAATGAAGTTGGTGAAAAATAAGCTCAGAAATAAGATGGAAGATCAATATCTTGCCAACTGTATGATTACTTACATTGAAAGACGAATAGATGAGAAATTTGATATTGATTCTATCATAGATGAGTTTTATGATATGAAAGAACAGCGTGTACCACTTAGATAATATTTTTTAATTAGATTACTGTTTCCTTCTGAATTCGATATAATTTTCATTGAAAATTTATTTTTTTAGTATTATTTGTGAGTTTGTGCACAATATTAATTTCAATATTATGGTCGATAAAATTTGACGGACAAAAAAGTTCGGCCCCCCCTAATCTCCAATCCTAGATCCGACCCTGCTCAAGAGCTGAGATAATGATTTGTGAATCGCCTTCCAAAATGATCTTCCTCCATTTTTGTTCCAAAGCCAAATCCACCGCCAATAAAGCGGCCTTTCACTTCATTACCTTTTTTTTCTTGTGTCTTTAACATAACGACGCCGTTAATTCCTTCTTCCCTACCTCTGTTCCATTTTTCTTATCTGCTTCGTCACCTCCTTCTTTGGCCCATGTGATTTCTCTGTTCGATGGATGTTGTTATCAATACGTTTTTCCTGTTTCACTGTTTTTGAATAATTTTGTTCCTAATTTTCCCTTTTTGTAGCCTTTTTCACCTGCTTTGGGAATTTAGGCTATGTCTAGTGCTTCTACGATGGTTTCTTTTTCTCAGATCTTCTATGGTAAGTATTTATTTATTGTTTATTGTGTTATTCATATTCGAGTGAATGTATTTTCTCGTGTGAAGTTTGATGGCTTCAGTATAGAGGTGGTGGTCTATATATCTACTTAAAATTATTTCGTACTTAAAATGTAAGAGTTTTGATATATTTGACTTTTCACGCTCACTCTCAATTTCGACAGGTGAGATGCACTCTCCGGCTGAAGGAGGTAAATTGTTTCTTTAAATTTCTATAGGGAGTAAAATGCTCTTTTTCAAATCACGGAGGGGTAAATTGAACATTATGCAGTTCATAAGGGATAAATTGGCATTATCTCTTTTTTTTGTGCTTACATTTTCTACTATATGTTTATTGAGCATGTAATATCATATAGTCAGTAATAAAATTGTTTTGAGATAATTTCTTGGCTATTAATTTGTTACGGCATTCTTACTGAGCTGGTGTTGTTGTATAGTTAGGGTTGTAATCGAGCCGAGTAGTATCGAACGACATACTGTTCAAGCTTGGTTTGATTTTTATCGAGCTTGAAATTTTATGTTTGAGCTTGGTTTGATTTTCAATCGAGCCGAGCTCAAACGAGCTTTTATCGAACGAGCTCGAGCCGAGTATCGAGTAGCTTAATATTTTACATGTGTTTTTTTAATTTTTAACTTATCGAGTCGAGCTCGAGCCGAGCTTCAAAAGTTATCGAACGAAAAAAGATGTTCAAGCTTGTTTGATTAGTGTGACGAACCGAGCTCAAACGAGCTTTTATTGAACGAGCTCGAGTCGAGTATCAAGTAGCTTGGTTCGATTTTCAGCCCTATGTATAGTGAATAAGTAGATTACTTTGGTCAGTTTTTTTGGTTACATGATATGAGGTTGACAATGTTTAGGATAAGATCTTGTTTTTTAGGATGTTTTGTACTATCTTTGAAGTTAAATTTTCTATTTATATATGAAAAACTACTTTTAAGGTATGGATATATTTGTTAAACTTTATAACAAGCACTTTTATCATTGATACAGGTTGGTAGTATCGATGTCAAATTCATAAATGGGAGAGTAGTAAATGTTGTGTTTCTAATGAGAATTCGGAAGCAAGATACAATGCAGAATATTATGAACTTAGTTACAGAGGAGGACGTTAAAAATAGTAGTCCATCTTCTGTGAATATTCCTTGTGAGAATCAAAATGACGCAAGAACCTCTTCCAAAAGCACTGTATCCAGGAGGCTTTTCGAAGAAAGTAATATGTGCAACTCAATCCGGATAATATTAAGTTACAGTGAAGTTATATATATTCTAATACAATCAACGTGTTGAAGGTGTATCGTAGAAAACCTCAATCCGTGTAGCATCATATTCATTTTCACCAGCTTCAAAAGAATAAGTTTGCCTGACTATGCATTATATTACACAAAATACACTGTAAACAAGAATGCAGTATAACTACACGTCTTCTTCTGAAGGAAAAAAGATCCAACAGTTTTCTAAATGTTATAACTTAGTTGTTAATCTTTTATCCTTCACTTGCAAAACTTATATTTGAGATTAATATACAAATATTCCAATAAGAATATCAACTATATATCAGATAATAAATATGAACATATACATAATATACGACTATTAACATATACATCTCCAACGCCAGTCATTCTTCTAACAGATCATCAGGACATATACGACTATCCCTATTTGTGGGTAGTACCCGCAAAAATACAACAAAAAAAGAAACAAACAAAAGCTTACAAACAAAATTTAAGCTTTAATATTATGTCTTTCTAAGTCTGCAAATCTACCTTCGATCAACTGATCGATTTCTTAGCCATATTTGTTTTACATTTTCTGTAAAATTAGTTGTGCTACTGAAAGAAAAAGAATGTACTACCTTATTCTATTTTTTTATTGCACGACCTAGCAAGACGGTATCATATAACAGCTAAAATTTAATGAAACTTAACTTCCATGGCCAACTTCTTATGCAACGACGACTTAAAGACTACTGCACATTTCATAAAAGGGACACTTGCAAACTGAACTCAAACCATCTAACCACATGATATATCCCTAAAATTACTAAATAATATTTCGTACAAATATAAAGTCGAGCAAATACAGGGCACATGGCACCGTGCTATATATATATATATATATATATATATATATATATATATATATATATATATATATATATATATATATAAAAGGCTATAACTACTATATCTCACACAGGGCATTTGGATGCATAAGCATCCATATGATTTTAATAATTTTGATTTTGACTTTTAATTATAGAATTATTCTAGGTAACTATATCGTCGAGCAGAAGCTGGAGCGTGGAGCGCGAACGGGAGCGCGGAGCACGAGATTTGGGAGAAATCGATTTTGAGAGCTTTTATAATGCTTATATTTTTAATAATTATTTATTCATATTATTATAATTTTGGGACTATAAATCAAGTTGATTCCAGTGTTCTATATATAATTCAATAATTTATGCATTTCTTTAAATGTTTGGAGTATGCATTCTTAAATTTTGTAATCTTGATTTGAATGTCACAAATAAGATTGTGTTTTTCAACTCTATCGTTTTGCATAACTAAGGTAATAAAGTGAAATAATTATTTTCTACATAAAATTTAAAATTCAACTTTAATCTTTAAAAAATGATTGAAATTGCATATTTCGTAGAAAAATAACATTAAAACCAAATTTATTAAAAAATTAAAATCATTAAATATTTAAATTTGGCTCAGTTTATTTCTAATAAAGTTCATAGAAAAATATGTTGGTCATCTTAAATTCTCAAGAAAATGTGGGAGACGTCAACTTATCAAATAGTCTAGGAAAATTCATTAAAATTAATTTAAATGTGATGTCAATCAATGTGGGTTCCATTCATTAAATCTGAGCTTTCAAAGGAAGCTACCTAATCTGACATGTGCAGCTTTTTCATATTAATATGATGGGTTGGGTATTATAGGTCAGAAGATAAATTTGTAACCAAATCCCTATCTCCAGTATTCCCCAAACACAAAGGTTGCAGCCCTCCTCAGTTTCCCTTATTCCTTTCATTCTTTCGCCCAATTTTAACCAAAGCATTGTCAAGTAGCGATAGAAACAACAACAACAGCAGTATTTTCGCTAAGAAAGAGAAAAAGACGGAGGAGGAGGAAGAAGTAGAGGAGGAGTTAGGTCAGGAGATAAATTTGTAAAAAAATCACGGAGATAAATTTAGGTCATGTAAATCGTGAATTTGCTCTTATGAATTCGGGAATTTGATAGAGAGTTCCATTTTGGCCCTCAGAGCGCGAACACGGAGCTTGCGTGATGGTCTAGGCCGCGAATTAGTTATCTAGGAATTATTTTGCTTTTTTTTAGAATTTTAACTTTCAATGTTTGTGGAAATAATCTCTCTATTACCAACTTGTTTGGTGATAGTATAAATGATTATATTCCTATTTATACTAGAAACTTAGCCTGATGGATGGTTTAAACTAACTTAATCTAATGGCTAAGATTAAAGCTCTAATATATTTTAGCTTATCATGAAGAATCTAGTGAAAGTCTACAGCATTTCTACATTATGTACAAACTTCTACATTATGATGTTTTTAGATAATGTGTAAAATGTCTCGGTAAATTTCTACACTTGTCTAGAACCTTCTTGAAGTCAAACTTCTTGTCCTCGATTGGACCAACCTAGCCACTGCTATGGCGGGCACACGTCCTCGTCCCATCGAGCCACGTCTGGCCCCTATGTTGTGTCATTCCCGTTGGTGTGAGTCGTCCCGTACGTCCCTTTAGGTTTTAGTCAATACATGAAACTAATTTCATTGAGAAGTTTTTCGGACATTTATACCAACTTCACACACAAAAATACAAATTATTATTCAAAGTTGGCAATTAACCATTGGTTTAAACCAACTATTCCAACACTTACATCATTAAAATGAACCAAAAACAAGACACATAGAAAGCATACTACAATTATTTAAAAGAACCTTCACTTTTTTTTTCATTAAATCACATAGCCAGATTCATCTTAAACTAGAGCAGGATAGAGTTGAAGCACTTTCTTCCAAGATGGTCTATTGCTTATATCGTCCCACCACGTACTCACGTGCTTTCGATCCCTTATCATATACTCCTTACCCATTCTTTTCACCATCAAGTACTGAATGAAAGGAATGTGGCTAAGATCTGCCAGGCTAAACGTGTCCCCGGCCAAGTATTTGCTCTTAGACAACCTATTATCGTAGATATCCAACACATGCGCGAGTTTTTCTTCATTTTCTTTGATGGACTTTGGGTCGGGTGTGATGCCAAATTCCGAGGGGAACAAGATTCGAACTACCAAGTCGTAAAGTGGTGGTTGAAAATTGTGCGCTTCGACTTCTAGCCATTGCTCCACAAGTCCTTTTTCATCTATAGTTTTGCCAAATAGTTCAGGTCCTTGTGACTTGTATTTCTCTGCATAGTACCTAATGATTGCCCTGGATTCTTCACCCAAAATGAACATAACATTCATTTAATAATGGATATATAATATAAAACAAGTGTGCAATTTGCAAATAACTAAAATTAAAATGTAGTAATATTTAATTTTTCTACCATATAATGTGAAGTCTCCATCTTGAATAACAGGAAGAACCCCAAAAGGCTGCAAATATGCAAAATAACACACTTGATTTATATAATACCATTTTCCTTGATAAAAAAAAATATATTGCACAAAAGAAAAAAAAAAGAATACCTGCAATTTGAGATATTCAGGAGTTTTGTTCTCTCCTTTGAAAAGATCAACATCGACAACCTCAAAATCGATCCCTTTCTCGATTAAACAGGTGATCACTCGCTTACCCGAACCACAATCAGGACCGTAAACCTTCACCACCATTTTTTTTACTAATTCTTTTTTTCCCCCTTCACTTTTGATGAAACAAGAGAACTGGCTCATGGGATTTTTATATAGCCCATTCACTAATTTCTCTACCTCATTTTTTGTTGTGACTTAACTAAAATTCACCCACTTTTCGACATATGTTTATGTCAGGACGAATTACAATTCAAATATTTGTTGTCTTGCTAACGCATTACCTTTTTTTTTTTTTTTTTTTAATTATTTTAATGAACTGTTATTTACTCCCTCCGATTTTTTTCTTTTCTTTATTTTTTACACATTTTGAAGGATTGCACACGAATTAGGAAATGTAATATAGCCACTTTTTTTAAACAAAAATTTCAAAAATACCCTTTTATCAAATTATAAGTATTGGTAAGAAGGGTAAAATTGATAAAAGAACATTAATTTTACATTGAAATCGAATAACGATAAATAAAAGTAAACAATTTTTTTTTTTGTCAAAACGACAAATTTTAAAGAAAAACGGACGGAGTGCTTAATTAGGTTAGATAAAGAAATGACTACAGAAAAGGAAAGTTTTAATTTTGCTTAATGTTCTAAAATTGGAAAAATATTTCCAAAAATATAAGTCATCAGGCAATTAACGCACTAGTGATATGTGTGGTGGTCATGGATCAAAACTTCGTTTGAAATGTATATTTTGGTCATCCAAAACTTTTCGAGACTTTTTGAAAATATTTCGGAAACATTTAGGAAAAATTGTGAAAAAAATTACTAAATTAAGAAAAATAAGAGAGTTTCAGGCAAATGAATAGTTTTGGAATTACATCTCATTTTCATTTCGCCTGATTCAAAAATGAAAACTTTTCAATATTTTTGACGAAATAATGAAAATTTTGATCAATGGTGGTGACTAATGACTTTATTCTCTTCTTTTCTTTTCCTATACGATTCCTTTTGCTTTAAATAAATTAATGGGTTAATTAATTAGCACTTAGCCTTTAATGCTCAATTTTATTGCAAATTGGAAATTGTATTTTCAAATTTTGAATCATTTCATTTTATTTTATTGCAAATTGGAAATTGTATTTTCAAATTTTTTTTTTTTTTTTATGAAAAAAAAATGGTATTTATGTAGCAGAAAACTGGATAAAAACAATTAATTTATTAAAAGAGAGGAATAAGGGGCATTCCGAGAATCGAACTCGGGACCTCTCGCACCCAAAGCGAGAATCATACCACTAGACCAAATGCCCGGAGATGTTAAAAGATAGTGCGAAGTTCTATATATTATAATTTTTATTTTTTGGTAAAAAATTATTTATTTAAGTACGTATACTTGTTTTATAATAGTCAATAAAAAATATATTGATTGGTTTAATTCAAAACTCTTGATAAATGTTTCATGAGTAAAATCACTCAAATATAGAATTGCAAATAATAAACGGTAATGCACACTCAGATTCATGAGGTTTAGTCATATTACAAAGAATTTCCTCATATTTCAAAAACTATAAAGAGATTTCATGTGATTCAACAAGTCATACAAGGACACTCTATACAATTTGTAAAAATATTTAAAAAAAAAAAAACCTTATAAGGGGTGTCCTTGTAATTTTTGAAATTACAGAGAGTTTTCTGTAATTACGATAAACATCAGGCGGTCTGAGCTAGTGTAAATCACCCAATAATATAAATAATAACATGATAGAAAAATATTATCCGAAAGCCAACTGTATGGCTGCTATTTATTGTAATAAATAAGGAACTATTTAATTTAGATTAATAAATGTACCTTATAAATAAATGACAACTCTATTTTATTTAATAATTATCTAAGCATAGGATATAAGTCTTTAGATCACAGGCTATGTGACAACCAATGGATTGATCTCCAAGGCCGTGATCTAAAACAAATTCAAGAGTCGTTGAATCAATTTGAGATAAGACATCACTGAATTCGGTTAGACTCTCACTGATGTGTATACTCAGATAAACTGGAGGACGCTAAGTCCACGAGCGTGACTGGGATAGTCGATACACATAAGTGAGTGACTTAATGGAAAGGCAAGTGCACTGAATACCTCAATTAGGAAATAACTTACCATGAAAGTGATAAGTTTGGACCCGACCCAATCTGATCCGATCCAACCCGGATTCGAACCAGACCCAAACCCAAATCGACCCTTTTTTTTTTTTTTTGCATTAGACTTGGATGAAACTCTAGAATTCAGCTGCTAATACATAACCATCAAGTTGGACAAGAATTCAACCCCTTAGATTTGTATAAATTTATACTATTAATTCATCTATGATCAGGGCCGAAGATAGAGCATTTTATTGGGGGAGGGGGGTGGTTGGTAGCGACCTTAATATTATTTTTATGTTTTGTAACATGACAAGAACTAATCGAGATAAAGTAATAAATTGTGCATTAAATAGTTATAGTCCAATTATTAATATATATGTATATATAAAAGTGTCGATAATATAATATCTAAAATAAATTAAATTTTACAACATTGATTTAAAAAAAAAATGGAACATTTTAATTTTAGGACTTGACCTTAGGTTCATGTACATACTCATTTAGAAAGAACATAACCACGAGACCAAAGGCTCTCATATGCTAATGAAATAGTTATATACTACCTTTGTCCCGATTTTTGTAAAAGGAATACAAAATCAACTTAAAGGATTCGAACTCCCGACCTCAAAGAACCTAAAAGGGAATAGGTATACTAGGCCATAAACACAAAGGGCCTGTTTGTTTGGTCTTTGGGAGAGTGGTTTGGGAAAGTAGTAGAGGTTTGAGAAATAATTTCGATTTGCGTAATGTTGTTTGTTTGGATTTTGGGAGAGTAGTTTGAGAAATAATGAAGATGTATGTTATTTTGATAAATTTAAATTGTAGGGAGTTAGTTAATTAGGTGTAAGACTTTATGTCAACTCAATTAGTTATATATGATTGATTATTGATTAGTTTGATTAAAATTATATATATATATATATATAAAAGATAAATTATATTTTATATATTTTATAATTAATTAGAGGAAAGAGAGAGGGGTTGAGAGACATGATGGGATGGCTGAGTAAGAAGTGAAGTGAGAGGAGAGAGAGGGTGGTGGGACAGCTACGTGAGGAGAGAGAGAAAGAGTAGTTGAGTAGGGATTTTTCCAAAATTTATACACTAAACCTAATTCCCCAGATCAATTTCTGAGAACTTCTCTCACTCAACCCACTTTCAAAAACAAGTTGATTTGTTTGTCCCGCATTTCGGAAAGAAGAAATTTTTTTCCGAAATGCGAGACAAACGGCCCCAAAATTTTTGATAATTAAACAAAAATGTATTCTAAAAATTTGATAAAGGAATACGTGGGAAGCTTAAGGGATTCGAACTCCAGACCTCAAAGTACTTAAGAAAAAACAACACCATTAGACCACACAATCACAAAATTTAATAAAACAATCTAATCATTTTTAATATATAAATCTAATTGTTTTTAAAGGGACCATAAAGCGAGACCTGAGGAAGTCCCGATTAACAAGTCTCGTGAGCAGAATTAAATTCAAACACAAAACTAGAATACAATAGGAGAGAATTATATTTTTCATACAAAATTTTTGTCACTTTTATACATTTTATACCATATCTTTTAAAATGACATTTCATATCAAAATTGGCCAACCATTTTCACATTTCATACAATAGTAATAAAGTAAAATTGCTTGTGTAAAAGTTCAAATTTTTACTATGGATAGGGTGTCAACGAGCCAAGTAGTATCGAACGACACAATGTTTTAAGCTTAGTTTTAATTTTATTGAGTTTGAGCTTGGTTTGATTTCTTAATTACGAGCCGAGCTCAAACAAACTTCTATCGCACGAGCACTAGCCGAGTATCGAGTAACTTGATATTTAAATGTGTTTTTTCAATTTTTAGCTTATCGAGTCGAACTACAAAAATTATCAAACGAGAAATCTTGTTCAAGTTTATTTGATTTGGTTGATGAACAGTTCTCAAACGAACTTTTCTCGAACGAGCTCGTGTCGAATATCAAATAGCTTGACAAAAATATCAATTACGACTAGTTTCATAATTAAAAAACTTACTAGAAATAATGATTTTTTCCTTTTTGAAATTTTATCTTGAGTTCCAAAAATATTTGGGTTGAGTTCAATAATATCCTAATAAATTGTTTCTTAAATTTGAAATCTTGAGCTCACACAAATCCAGTAAACTCAGTATATCCAATGCATATACAGACATACGTACATATATACATACATATATATACCAAAAAATACAACTCCAGTAGGCTCGGATCAGGACGGGCTACTTAGATTTAATTTGGACCCAATCCGGGTCGGTCAGGTCTCCACTCTCCACTACAAATTTCCCACACATGCTACAAGATTTAAACTATATGACTACAAAAATTTGTTCCAATCCGGGTCCGGTAAGGTTCTCCTACCTATGAATCTGACGTTTGGACCGTTCTATATCATTGTACGTCTTCATTCTTAGTGTCCTGTAAATACGAGTGAGAAACAGTTTATTGGCAGGGCAAAAAGATCAGATAAATGCTTATCAGGAAATTTAAAAAAAAATCTAGAATTAAATGAAACATATGAAAATAGTTGACATATGGATGCACTTTTACTTATTTGGTAAAGCAACTCGGGTTGAGTTAATTAAAATAGTACTTACGGGGAACAGGACGAGAAGTCTCACATTTTTCTATCAACAGAACAATGTGTAAGTCGAAGTAAAAGGAAACATAGAAACGGACCAAAATCGATAATTATTGAGTCCACTCCAGAAACGACCCAAACCCAAGTCCGACCCATCTATCCAAACCCAAAAAGAAATTCACATACAAAATTATGACACCTACACCACCTATTTTCACCTCAAACTCTAACATCCAAACTCAATCCAATCGTTCCAAAGGTTTTGCTAAACCACTAAAAAATATTTCCGAAAACAAAAACAAGCAACCAAACCAATACAAATACATATGGACCCTAAGGCCATCTCCAATGGTTTTCCGGGGCCATTCCCGGGCCAGCTCCCGGGCCAGCCCCCGAGTCAGCCCAGACTTTGGGTGATCATCTCCAGTGGTGGTCTCCAGCACTCAATTTCTTTCAAAAAAATTTCTTCCCCACTCTCACCCTTTTTATAATAGTTTTAATATTGATATTAATAATAATAATAGAATAATAATTATTATTATAGAATAATAATAATTATAATTTTAATAATATAATTAATTTAAAAATATTATAATTAAAATATTTAAACATTAAAATATAAATTATAATTATAATTAATTCAAAACACGATACTTATAACATTAAATAAAAGGCACACATAAAAACAAGATAAATGTTACAACAAACTCGCATGAAAAAAATAGAAATAACGAAGATTACAACATTTATTGATTTCCCCTCTGGAACCAGTCGGTTTCTTCATGCGATGATCCTCCAAATAAGTCTCGAGCAAGATTTTTTTGTTGTATTTCTTTTCTTTTTTTCTTTCAATACGCCTTCGTATTTGGGGTGTACGAAGAGCAGTACGATCCAAAGAAGACAAACTTAATACGCTAAAATTTATCCATCGGAAGGTGTTGAGTTGGAAAATCCATTACCAAGAAGACAAACTTTGGATAACTATATTATTCGTCATGATGCTATACGATCCAAAGAAACCAACCGTAGACTCCAACAAGACTTAATCGCCAATGTCTACGCAAAATATGGTTAACAATATATGTAAATTTTACAATTTATGTATTTCTATGTTTAGGATATCAATTTAAATTATTTATCGGTGTTTAATTATATTTTCAAGTAATACTAATTCTAAAATAGAGGAAATTTTATTCTTATTAAATCATTTTCCAAGTGTGTAATTATATTTTTATTTCTTACTTTAAGTAACAGTTTTAATTATTTGTGTAAGTATGCAATTATATTTTCATTTAATATACTAACGAATCATTTACATTTCTCAATTAAAAACTAAAAAAATTAAAAACAAACAATTAAGAATGTTTTATATAATATCAACAAACAATTAATACAAACAATTAATTCAAACAAATAAAACAAACACTCTCACGTACCAAAAACCAGATTAAAAAAAAAACAAAAAAAAAAGAGGAACCAGTCAGGTGGCGCCACCTGACTTAAAGAAGGAGAGTGCACAGCACTCTCTCCTCTTTCATCCAGAAACTTCACGCGGCACCCGAGCTTGCAGCAGTTCCCGCCCGCGACCGCCGCCCAGCCCGCGCCGCCCCGCCTCGCGCCCTGCCCCGCCGCTGGAGATCACTTCTCCGCCCCGGATCGGCACTCACGCGGCCCCCAGCCCACGGTTGGAGATGCTCTAAGTTGTGTGAGGAATCTATCTACGAAAAACTGTACTATTCTTTACTTTCAGGCTATTTCGTAATTTACTCTATATGTTTGGTCTTTGTACATGCACTTTTAAAGTGTCACATTCCCAAATTCTGGTAGTTTTCCTGTAATGAATGTGAAAGTACTTTCTCGGCCTACAATTCCATTCTCGTGGTTCTCTCATTTACTCAATCATTAATATTGTTATTAATGTATATGGTACGCAGAGGCGGATGCACATATGGGGAAGGGGGGCTATAGCCTCCCCGGAATTTTATTTTATTTTATTTTATTTATTATTTATTTTTGATAATCCAAATGTATAAGCTTACATTAGATAAATTGTTTTTTTTTTTTTTAATATAGTAGTGTTGTATTTTTTTTTTTAAAAGAATTCAATAAATTAGCCCAATATATAATTTTCAGCCCAAATATAAGTTATTTTTTTTTTGTTCTAAACAAGAAATTAAAATTCTTCCAATGAGTAATGTCTATGTTCCATATGAGAGGTCAAAGCGTAGGATTGAACAAGTGACTATCGAGCATCATTATAAAGTTGAGAGATTCAATTCGGTGATAGATAGACAATTGCAAGAGTTGAACAACGTTTCAATGAAGTAAACACGTACGGAGTTCCTTATTCGTGTTGCATGCTTTAACCCATCCAATCACTTTGAAACTTTTGACAAAGGAAAATTTGTGTGTCTTGCCGAATTTTATCCAAATGACTTCTCTTTTCTTGAGCTCTCGGTCCTTCCCAATCAACTTGAAAATTATATTAGGGATGTTCGATCAAGTGATGATTTTTCTATATTGAAAGGGATTGGTGATCTTGCTAAGAAGATGGTTGCAACTAAAAGACTTGTCGCATTCTCGATGGATTACAAACTTGTGACATTGACGCTTATTCTACCCGTTGCAACTGCATCAATGGAGAGACTTTTTTCGGCTATGAAGATAGTAAAGAATCGACTTCGTAACCGATTGGGGGATCAATGGCAAAATGATAGTTTAGTTGTCTTTATAGAGAGAGATATATTTAGTAGTATTTCAAACGATGCTATTATGGACCCGTTTCAAAAGATGAAAAACCGTTATGGTCAATTATCAAAGTAAATATGTAGATATTTTGGGTTCCTTTTGGAACTATAATATCTCGTGGAGTTTATTTTTGTCAAACTTCACCTCCCTATTTTTGTATTGCATCATATATTTTCTCGTGCATAATATAAACTCTAAGTTTAACAGTTTGATAGTTTTTTTTTTTTTTTTGTGTGTGTGTATAAGTTTAGTCCCCTAACCAAAAATTCTGAATCCGCCCCTAATGGTGCGTACTGTCAAAAATTACTTGTGAATGGGGGCTCTCTTGTGACCCATATTTGTGATGTGACATTTTGTAATGCACGAATCAATAAAAAATCAACAAGACTTGATGCCTTTTGATCATAAATTTGAATGTTATAAGGAGCAACCTAGCTAGCTAGACAGACTTCTTGGATGCCTTTTCTATGAACCTCTTCAATAATTAATTAATTAATTGAGGGGGTTCAATTCATAGAATATATAGAGCTTGATCTAATCGACTCTAATGTTTTCTTAGTTATGAATTCTTATACATAAGTCAAGCTCGCTCTTAGTAATTGTATATATAAGTAAAGTGCTTGAAAATTATATGAATATAAAAATTATAGTAATTGTTAAACTTCATACATACACGCCCATATATATATGTATATCATGCATAGGATATATATTAATTCATCATTAATTTCTTTACCATAAAAATGGTTGAAAGCGTAACATCGCCATCTATGAGAAATTCAGAAATTTATGTGGCCGGATGTTTGAACAATGACAAATGTGTACTATAGCCAGCAGGTGGATATATATGGACAAGAGAGCATAAAGAATTATGTGAAGTATTTATATTTATATTGAGCTACAAACTAACTTGATACCTAATAGGGGGTGAATTAGGTATATAACATTTTCAATGAGTTTATTTCTCCAGTAACTTTAAATAAAAGTTAATTGTTCCAAGATTTTAAGATTAAAGTTACGATATGAAGTAAAGTGCAAATAATAAAAGGATTAAGAAAGCAAACACAATTTATAGAGGTTCGCGCCCAACGGCCTACTTCCTCTCTTCCAGCACCCCTGGGTAAAATCCACTAATAGATCGTGGCTTGAAGGACAAACCTTCGCCACTCGAGATTACAAAATATCGATTCTTTCTTTCGAAATGAGCTTGCTAGGCCTAACCTATCGCTCAACAAAAAACGTGCTTGCTAGGTTCCTACCTATCGCACAAAAACAGTGCTTGCTAGAACACTCAGTTTTATCGCACTACGAGCTTGCAAGTACAAAACTTTCGCTCAAAAACAGTAGTAAAATTTGATTACACATAAATGTTCCAAAGTGAGCTGATTTTGCAAAGGAGTAAACACTGATCTTTTTCTTCTATTACTTAGAGTATATTCAAGATTTCAAGAGCAAGAAGAAAAGATGTTTTTAAAAGCCTTTTTGAGAAAAATCGATTTTAGCAAGAATTAAGAACACTCAAAAGACTTTGATTAGGAAAAATGATTTAGCAAGTGAAATTTTTGAAAATTAAGTTATGTTTGAGCCATGAGAAATGATCCACTATTTATAGTTAGTGGAGTTGGTTCAAAAGGGAAAGATTTTGAAATTCAAAAATATTTTGTCACAATTAAAATGATCTTGCAAGATTAAAACATGTGACTAACATTTCAATGAATGTGGACAAGGTTTAGTAAATAGATGAAGACAAAATCTTTCCAAAAGAATTGATTTTAAATAAATAGGGTAAGATATTTAGCTAGACAAATTAGAGACAAATTAGTTCTTGCTGGCTAAGTCAAAGGATTTGAAAGAAATCTTCCCTTTAAAAATTGATTTGATTTAGAATTCCAAAAAAAATGGCCAAAATTAAATAAATTTTCAAGATAATTAGGCTTAATTATGAAATGATTTTCGGCCATACTTTATTAATCAAGAGTTCACGACTCGTAAAATTGGTAGGCAGGCCACTTTGATATGAAACACATTTTAGAAAAGGCCCAAAAATGTTGGACTAAAAGTATTTAAAAAAGTTTGGGCTAGAAATTTTCTTGCTCTTTTAATCGATTGAAAATACTTACTAAGTTGACCACAATTTTCTTGAATAAAAAATTGGACCCTTCAGGGGTTCTAGGGGCTTCGATCTTGATCTTCATTCATAACGAGCATTTAACTATAATTGGCCTTCTCATGATCTTCTCAATAATTCCTGTTAAGATCAAACTCAAGAACCAAGCTCAAATATCAAGTTGTTTGTTAATCATTAATCATTCGGCTAACAATCTCCCCCTTGATTGACAAACAACTTTGATGCAATAAATTATTAGGAGGAACTCCCCCTCAATGTATGCATTCATGAAGCAATTATAATGAGGCAATTATAACAAGTGTTAAAGCAATTATATCACGTAAATGCATCAAATAACTCCTCCCCCTTTTTTATCAATCAAACATATTCTTCTTATTCCCCACTTAGAAAAGTCTTCAATAAGAGTAACAATATATCTTCAACGGAATTCAGTTGAGCATAGTTTAAGAACATTTTCCAAGATGAACAATTCAAACATTTGATTATTCAAAGCAACAGTATATTGGAACAACATGTTTCGAAGGATATTTAGTTTCAAGTTCCGAAGCTCAAATATCACATGTAGCACATATAACAATCTCATGATAATAAAGTTCAAAGATAGATCAGATAAGCATATAATGCTCCCCCTCAATTTAGTGTCTTCATACAACAAAGATAATCATCAATATAATTTCAATTTAGCAATTAATCTCATAATGATTATCAAAACATATAATATGTCAAGTATTAGCATGTGTGGAATTTCCTTCATAAATAATTGCAAAAAAATATTTGTCATTATGTATATGAAGTGCATGTGAATCATATAAAGTCATGGAATGTTCAACAATTGTAGTATAAGTCATGAAGTTATACTTCAGATAATTTCAGCATGTGCGGATATTTAAGAAAATGCAAAGGATATTTCGGTGTTTACTTACCGTCCTATTACCTTGATCACCTCGAAGTGGAATGTTTTTACCTTTATGATATCTCTTTGTTCGATTGATGGTTGAAATCCCTTTAGGATAGGTTTAACCATTTCAGATTTGAAAACCTTTTAGGATAGTTTTGCTATGACATTTTCCGAAAGTTCTCTCGGAACTTCCTTTTCTGTTTTTGTTTCAATATAATGATCCGAAAGTTTTTCAGAACTTTCTTCTTCTGTTTTTGGTTTCGGTACTGGTTCCAACAGATTCGATTTTTCTGTATCAACTTCGATTTCAACACCTGAAATATCATTGCTCAAGGATTTCTTGGCACTAAAAAAAAAATTAGAAATACATGCACACTTATCAACTTATTTTTATAGCAAGTATGATCACAATATTTTTTATGATGAACTCCAAGTAAATCAAGAATCAACAATTATATTTCATTCATGCCTTGAAGATTTAGAAAGTATTTTTCAATCATACTCCAAATAAATAGTTAATCTCTTAACGTTCATAAAATAATAAATAACAAGATATAGCAAGATGAAACACTGATTATATAATTCCTTATATATTCTCATTCTTATAAACTTTAAAGCAGTTAAGGATCAATCGAAAGAGATAATGCATATAATCAAGAATAATAATTTTCATTCTTCATAAAGCGTGATGCACATTTTTAAAAGCATAAGTCATTTTGTAATTTAGATGTGCACATAACACATTCAAGCAAATTAATCATAAGGATAGTTAGCTTACCATTCAACTTTATCTTAAAGATGATTATGAAAAGATATGTTACCAAGGGATTATGTTCTGGACACTCAAAACAAGTTCCCTTACTGGTTTCAGCAAATCAGTGATCTTCAGTATTTGTTTCGAAATTGATACCACTGCTCACTCCATTTCTTTGATCAATGCCACCATAGAATTAATATTTCAACATATTTCAAAAGCTACAATAAGGGGCCTTTTGTACCTGTTAAGAGAAAATCACTTTCGCATTTTTGGTACCCAAATTTTCTTGGGTCCTTGTGAGTTAGTCAAGATATCTTTAGGTGTCCATATAAGTTTATTTGTGATATTTCTTTTGTAAATGCAATTAAAGGATTTATGACCGGTTTTTCCACAGAAATTGCAAGTATGATACGACAATGAAGAGTTTTTAGCAAGTTTACTTAGTTTATCATATGAATGTCCACATCCATTTCCGGTTCTATTTAGAGAAACGTTTTGCATGCCAAGAAGTTTATCAAGGTTCTCTTTTCCTTTCGTAAATTTTTCTAAGCTTCTAGTTAAATCAACCACTTTTGCTTTGAGACTTAAATTTTCTTTCGAAAGAGAAGAATTTTCCTTTTTCAGAATTTCAAGCTTTTCAAAACTTTCTTGTAATTTTATATCAAACTCTTCTTTTTCTTTATTTAATGAGAAAATCTTCTTTTTAAGTTTATCATTTTTAGAAGCAAGATTTTCGAGATCCTTTTTAAATTCGATTAACATTTTATTCCATTCATCTTCACAATCGAAATCATCATCTAAATCATCACATCTTTCAAAATCGTAAAAAGCGTGTACCTCTTCGTTAGTCATGAAACATAGGTTTCTGGATTCGTCTTCCAATTGTTCTTCTTCGGATTCTGGATCATCCCATGATGCTATCATCCCCTTGTTTTTTCCCTTTTTGAAATTTTTCTCGGATTTCTTGAGTAGGGGACATTCGGACCTCAAGTGTCCATATTCATTGCACTTATAGCATTTGATCTTGAAAGTTCTCCTGGGATCTTTTGAGAACCTTTGTGAAACTTAGATTGGCCAACTGATTTAATCTTCTGATTGTTGTCGCCATTTCCTCGTTTCCTTCTTTTTCGTCCATCATTTCAATGTCACTATCGTCTTCCTGCACATTGTTAGTTTTAAACGCAATATTTTTATCTTTAATTTGTTTTACCTCATCTTTAGAAAGGATAGTGAGCTCATGAGAAATGAGAGATCTAATTAGTTCAGCCATCACATGTTATTAAGATATTTCGCCTCTTGTATTGCAGTAACTTTTGGTTTCCATTCTCTAGGAAGAGATCTTAGTATTTTCTTTACTTGTTCACTTTGAGGGTAGACTTTTCCAAGTGCGGACATAGGGTTGATAATCTCCATGAACCGAGCATACATGTCACTGATAGTTTCATCGGTTTCCATGGTGAACATCTCGTATTGGTGTACAGGAATAGTGATGCGTTGCTCCTTTACTTGGCTTGTCCCTTTGTGAGTGACTTGAAGCATCTCCCACATATCTTTTGCGGTAGGGCACAAACATACCCGATTGTACTCAGATTTGGTGATGGCACATGCCAACATATTTTTGGCTTTTGAGTTTATTGACACCATTCTTTTATCTATGTCGGTGAGTTCTTTCCACGCCTTAGGGATTTGATTTTTACCTTCGGTTTCATAGGTATGGATGGTCCCTCAAGAATCACATTCCACAGATCGCAATCAATGGAAATCATAAAGTCTTCCATTATGTTCTTCCATATTGAGTATGCAGTTCCATCGAATAGTGGAGGCCTGTTATGTGATTGTCCTTCTGCGAAAACATCATTGCTAAAGTTATATATAAGATCGTTAGCTCTCGGGGGTTAACCCGCACAATTAAATAAATAATAGAGCACCTGCTCTGGTACCAATTGATACCTAAGAGGGGGGGGGGGGGAGGGTGAATTAGGTATATAACTTTTTCAATGAGTTTATTTCCCAGAAGACAATTAGTAAATAGTTCCAGTAACTTTAAATAAAAGTTAATTGTTCCAATGATTTTAAGATTAAAGTTACGATATGAAGTAAAGTGCAAATAATAAAAGGAGTAAGAATGCAAACACAATTTATAGAGGTTCGCACCCCAATGGCCTACTTCCTCTCTTCCAGCACTCCCGGGTAAAATCCACTAATAGATCGTGGCTTGCAGGACAAACCTTCGCCACTCGAGATTACAAGATATCAATTCTTTTTCTCGAAACGAGCTTGCTAGGCCTAACCTATCGCTCAACAAAAAACGTGCTTGCTAGGTTCCTACCTATCGCATAAAAACAGTGCTTGCTAGAACACTCAGTTCTATCGCACTACAAGCTTGCAAGTACAAAACTTGGGGTTGTCTACGGTTCCTCGAGGTCATTCCTTGAGGAATCGTTTCATCCAATAAAATTTTGACACACACTCACATGTACAACACTCACACATTTAAAATACTTCATATAAAAAGACATTTTTACCCTTTTTAATAGTTTTAATTTAACAAGTTAAATTTTATTTAAAAAGACATTTTTACCCTTTTTAATATTTTTAGTTTAGTAAATTAAATTTTAATTCCTTCAGCTCTAAATAAAAAATTTCATCTTCATCGATGTCTAAATTACTTTTCTTCAGCAATGACTAAACCCTTCTCCCAATTTCCAATTCTTTCCAATTTTTATCTACTGATTACAAGTAATTAATAATGGTTGAGTGAGCATTTTTGGGTGCCAGTGAGACATTTAAGCCACGTTGGAAGAACACTGGAAATGGGTTCCAATGATAATCCAAGAATAATGAGTTGTTGCTTAGCGGTGACATGGATAGACCAATCTGAATTATAAAATCAGTTCAACATCAATATTTCATAATGCAGAAGATACAGATAAGAAACAGGCACAAAAATCCTCAAGTATATCACATATGTTTATGAAGTACATATATAACTAAAAACAGAGCAATTCTCGAAATTAAATTGGATGTAAGAAAAGAAAAATCAAAACCCTAAGTCTTAAATCAACTCATCTGTCTAAACCATAGTGATGCGGCAAAAGGAGACCCAAATCTGCACTTCTCGATACAAATGTTAGCGGAGGAAGCGAGAAGCGCTGAATATGGCCGGAGACAGGAGGAGGGTTGGCGAAAGACATTCTCCGGCGGCATTGGTGTGAGACCAGCGTTTGAATTTTGTAGAGGAAAGTGTTGGTGTCTAACAATCTGTGTACTTAAATATTTCGATCTAACACAAAAAATAGTAAGAAATACTTACTTGTATCGAAACCAAAGATCACTTCAATCTTTACATAAAAAACAAGGAAATTTGACTGAAGCTTGTCGAAACAAATTTCCTTAAGACAATATTTCCGGGACTGCCACGGTGCATACAGTTTGATTCCCGGTAGTCTCCCAAGATACAACATTCTGTTGTTCATTATTTGCACAAATAATGAACCCATGGCGAACTTTAAGCGAACAGAACTTCGACGAAAAATTATTTATTTTGAGAAGTATAGAAATAATTTGTACTTTATTATTTGCTGAAAAATGGTGTGAGGAATTGGCCAGATTCCTCTCCTATTTATAGTAATTGAAAGTTGTTGCTGGAGGGTCACAACTGTTCGGATTTAAACCAAACAATGGTTCGGTCCGAACGGGTGCCACCCATTCGGTTCAAAATCCGACCAAACACACCCTTTTATTCAAAATTGGGCGGGCGAACGGATCCTTCTCGGACCTTCTAAAAGTGGGTCTCGCGGATCCTGTTCGGATCACATGCGGATCCTAATTGGATCACACGCGGATCCTAATCGGATCACCCACGGATCTTATTACAAAATTTTGGACTTTAATAATTATTGGGCCCAGATATTACTCTAGGCCCATTCCTACAAAAGCCATTTCAACTTTGAAAGCTAGGTGCCCTTTTATAACAATTTGGAAGCTCAACTTTCTTCTTCTTTTCCATGTGGGATGGAGAGACTCAACATTCTATTCTCATTTCATTCATTAATATGTAATAATTAACTTTGGCTAATTAGACTTAATTTAATTAGCTATAATTAATTAAATTACACCAACAATCCCCCACATGAATGAAATTTCTCTTCAACATGTCGAAGTAATCTTTAGGAATAATAATGCATCGGGATAGGTGAAATATTTCATCTTGAACCTTCCCTAGTTGAAACTTATCGGATTTACTTAGCCAATCGGTGAAATATTACATCTTGAACCGTCGGCTGTTGGTGTAAACCAAGACAATAAGCTTAACACATTATTATACCGATTCGTTGCAAGTTCTCGGTTGTGTTCATTTCGGTCCTGAACATTCTTGGTAATGCGAGTGCTTTAGAGAATTTCAGCCTATAAAGAAAATCTCAACGAGCCGACCCAGCTCTCACTTACACAGGTGACCGCTTCTATGAAGAGTATCCTACCATACTCCACTTGTTTTTAAACAAGGTATAGATGTCATTAAAAGTGTTTGCTTAACCATTTAAATAACACAGTAGGTATGTACTTATTGCATCATAGAAATGGGATAGAGTTAAAACTCTTATGTACTTTGGTTTTAAGTTAGCCAGGACTGGTTGGCCTATTGAACTTGGTCCGTGGGATCTCCAGTCGCCAAGTTAGGTTTCCGTACAAGGTAACTTAGTCTAATTTAGGCTTTAGACCCATTCCCCTCGATGCACATTCTACTCACTAGATAACCTTTTAATATCCGGAATCATGATTATCTCTTGACTTCTTAAAGTCCTTTCTTTTTGAAAGTAGATGTCTCTCGGTATTGTATCAACGACATCGAATATGTCATGTCGTGACTTTACCATTATACATAGAGTTTGTTGAGCTCTGTGTATCACCGCTTGACTATCACATTTACGTATGACTAACACAATTTTCAGTCATATTAGAATATCTTCCAAGAATTTTGTGAAGCCATTCAAATTCTTCACTAGCTTTATCCAATGATATTCACTCTTATCTCATAGTGGAATGAGTTATATGCTATGTTTGGAAGATTCTCAGGAAATAGCGGTGCCTCCAAAATTGAATACATATCTGCTTATAATCTTTGATTTATCTAAATCAGAAGTTTCATTTGCATTACTATATCCCTCCTGGATTGTTTGAAAATTTTCCAAATATAATGCACAAGTGTATGTATTCTTTCAAGATTCAAGCATTCTCATTAATGCATCCCGATGAATCTTGTTAAGATTGCTCATGTATCTCCTTAGTTTATTAACCAAAGACAACTAATTTTATGAGCATACTCAAATTATGATATTCTATCACATTTATTCTCGTATAGCACACAAGGTATGAGTTAAATAGAATTATGAAATCCCTTTTCATAAGTATTAAACTATCTATAACTCATCCACGTAATGTGCTTGAGATAGTTTAATGTCATCACATGACCTCTTAATCATGATTGATTAAACCTAAGTTTTTCATATCATAAGTTAATATTTTCTCAATGGATTTAATACTCACAGTATTAGTCTCAAATATATATTGACATATCATTTGTATATAAACAAACTCTGATACACAATTATTTAGTTAGTTTATATAGACACACTTGTCAAATTTTATTAATATGACAGTCAAAATTTGTTAGTGACACTATCACATTTTTCGTGTCATTGTTTAGGAGTTTGTTAAAGGTCAACAAGAAAATACATAAGTTTCGCAAACTATGTTTTCTTTTCATTTAACAACGAAACTCTCTGGTTACTCCTTATAAAATTTCTCATTTAATTCACCATTAAGGATTAACGTCCATTGTATATAGCTATTAGAGCTATTAACATTCAAATGGATGTTATCCTAATCGCTAGTGAATATGAGTCAAAGAAGTAAAATTATTTCTTTCATAGGGCAACTTGGCTACTCATCTAGCCTAGTTTTTATCGATTGACTTATCAAAGTTTTTAAATTCTTGAACTTAAAAACCCATCTACATCTAATTGGTTCACTCCTCGAGGTCTACCAATTTTATGAATGTAACTCCCTGTCAATCGCCTCTTTCCAATCCACGATATTGGAACGTGACATAATCTATTTATATGTTCGAGGTTAATTCCTTAACATATAAGTTAGAATATCTGGATCAAATAACTTCGAGCTTTTAGCTCATATGTCAGTTCAACTCATCAACAAACTCATGTTGAAGTTAGAGATTGACCTCTTTGGAGATCGATTCATATGTATATTCTCTCAGAATAAAGTAGTTTATAATTAAAAAAAAAATTATAAGCTTCACAAGGTTTATATAAGTAATAAATAATATTACTTTATCAGATTTTAATATCAGTAAACCACACTTACTGAAAATAAATCTGAACCGAAAGAAAGATCAATTTATAAGAAATGATTCTCAAATCCTTCTTACATTCTCAATGATTGTTACATCACGTGACTCGGTTCACATGATTACAATTATGTCAAATTTAAATACCAAAAGTATAAGCTACTACTATTTATCGCATAAATTAGTAGTAATTAATATTTTTAAGTTATTTTCGGTGGTGAAATCGAAATCTGACCTAATTACCCCCACATTTTGAGGTATTTGATTTTTCTTCCCTTCCATAACTCATATGGAATGATATTTATTTTCTTGTGTGAAACTCGACTTAATATGCGTTTAGATATCTAAGGAGTTTCCCCCCACAAGTTATCCGGTACATCCAAATTTATAGAATAATATTACCCGCATTTTGATTATTCCGTTTAGCTACATACTCAATTGAATTGTGTTGAGCTAGGTGAATTATTTTTACGAATTAATCTCAATTTAACACAATTTTGTTAAATGAATATATCGTATTCACCCCCACAATTCGGATATAAGAGTTTTTCATTTTCTTATTCCACTATCCGGATTTGTATTTCACAAATGCTTCTTTTCGTATTTCGCAAATACATTTATTGCCTCGTATTTATAGCTCAACAAATAGAGCAATAATATCTATGTGATTAAATATATTCTCAAACTCCACGAGTTAGTAATGATTTCAAAATCAAACAGTTAATTCAAAAATTTGAACTCACATACATGATAATTAGTTTCACAAACAAATAAAATTATAATTATTTCACAAATAATTTATAATTATCAATATATTCTTCAAATAACATATTGATATAAAAATAAATTATAATTGTTTCACAAACAAAATATAATTATTTTTCACAATTTTATTATCAATATTTTCTCAAATAAAATATTGATTTAAAACTAAATCATATTTATTTATCAAATAAATTGTAAATATTTTCACACATAAATACTCAATCTTAAAAAAATATTAGTAAGAGATTAATACCAATTAATCCATTATCTCCATATTAAGGATATTGGTAAATTTATATGCTTTTAACATGTCTCGCAAGTCGCATTGATTAAAGAATGTATATGAGCTATGAATCACACGTACATATTCATATATGAGATTCATACTTCAATGCTCATGTCAATAAAATTTTATTTAAAATCATGACCTACATGTAATGACCCAATAATGCATATATGATTTTCTTCAACCATTTAAATAATTTAGTGCACCACTAAAGTATTTAAATATATGAAGTAATTCATATCGAGTAAAATGAAAACGCCTTTCATTTTAGTAATATAATCAAATTTTGAAGCAATTGATTTTTCTGTATATTTAATTCGCAATTCAAATATACTACACGTAATAATAATAAGCATGACCAATATGTTAAATGATTTTAGAAAAGTCTATACTTTTCTTTACATAATCCCCAAATGCTATATCACACAGATTAGCAATTGTAATAACGTTAGTAGCCTTTCAATTTGGAAGATTATCATGAAGTGGTTGATGCGGTGCATAGCACCATTCAAATTTACATGAATCTTTTACCAAATATTTAAATGATAATTCACTTTCCCTCAAAATTACATTGCACTTTGAATAATAAATATAATTTTTTCAAAGATGTGAAGACACCTTTTCACATTGTTCGGGAATTCAAATTTCTGAGACATACAAAATTATAGAAACTGAGATGTCCTCCCGAAGTACTATAAGAAGGCACCGATTCATAAATAAATTTATGCAAGTTATGTAGAGTACTCGGAATTAAATAGACTTAAAAAAAATGACACCGTCAACTTAGTTCTCACAATTTGGTTTCCTCTCATTTCATGTAGTTTTCAAATATCAATTAGATATTCTCTAGCAATGATCTTATCTCCACTTACAGAGGACTTATAACACAAATATAGTACTCCACATAAGATAATTAATGCGTCGTATTTGATAGAATTTAAAAATAAACTCTATCATACATCAGATTTTACACTACTACACATGCATGAATCAGATATTATCAATTACAAAAATTGCAGAGGTACACATACTCATATATTCATGCATACTGATTTTCAAAATTCGCTACCGATATTAATTAACACAGATTAATTAAACATAAAATTATTGTCTTAAGATTGTTGGTGTCTAACAATCTGTGTACTTAAATATTTCGATCTAACACAAAAAATAGTAAGAAATACTTACTTGTATCGAAACCAAAGATCACTTCAATCTTTACATAAAAAACAAGGAAATTTGACTGAGGCTTGTCGAAACAAATTTCCTTAAAATAATATTTCCGGGACTGCCACGGTGCATACAGCTTGATTCCCGGTAGTCTCCCAAGATACAACAGTCTGTTGTTCATTATTTGCACAAATAATGAACCCACGGCGAACTTTAAGCGAACAGAACTTCGACGAAAAATTATTTATTTTGAGAAGTATAGAAATAATTTGTACTTTATTATTTGCTGAAAAATGGTGTGAGGAATTGGCCAGATTCCTCTCCTATTTATAGCAATTGAAAGTTGTTGCTGGAGGGTCACAACTGTTCGGATTTAAACCAAACAATGGTTCGGTCCGAACGGGTGCCACCCATTCGGTTCAAAATCCGACCAATTACACCCTTTTATTCAAAATTGGGCGGGCGAACGGATCCTTCTCGGACCTTCTAAAAGTGGGTCTCGCAGATCCTGTTCGGATCACATGCGGATCCTAATTGGATCACATGCGGATCCTAATCGGATCACCCACGGATCTTATTACAAAATTTTGGACTTTAATAATTATTGGGCCCAGATATTACTCTAGGCCCATTCCTACAAAAGCCATGTCAACTTTGAAAGCTAGGTGCCCTTTTATAACAATTTGGAAGCTCAACTTTCTTCTTCTTTTCCATGTGGGATGGAGAGACTCAACATTCTATTCTCATTTCATTCATTAATATGTAATAATTAACTTTGGCTAATTAGACTTAATTTAATTAGCTATAATTAATTAAATTACACCAACAGAAAGGAAAACATTGGGAGAGAGGGGTAGCGAGAAGCGCTGAATCTGGCCGGAGACAGGAGGAGAGGTGGCAAAGACATTCTCCGGCGGCGTTGGTGTGAGACCGGCGTTTGAATTTGTAGTGGAAAGGAAAACATTGGGAGAGAGGGATTTGAAATGAAGGGGTTAATTGTAATTTGATATTTTCGAATTAATTTAATTCAGGGAAGTAATGGTAATTTTAATAGTGTACAATATCTATTATAGAAAGTATGATCTCAACCCATATGTTATACCTATAATTTTTAATAACTGACAATGGTACACTCTCGTACATTATTGAATGGTTTATATTGAAAATTTTAAATTTGTAATGGCTCTGATGTTACATGAAACGATTCCTCAAGTACTCTCTCGAGGAACCATAGATAACCCAACAAAACTTTCGCTAAAAAACAGTAGTAAAATTTTGATTACAAATAAATGCTCCAAAGTGATCTGATTTTGCGAAGGTAAACGCTGATCTTTTTCTTCTATTACTTAGAGTATATTCAAGATTTCAAGAGCAAGAAGAAAAGATGTTTTTAAAAGCCTTTTTGAGAAAAACCGATTTTAGCAAAAATTAAGAGCACTCAAAAGACTTTGACTAGGAGAAATGATTTAGCAAGTGAAATTTTTGAGAATTAAGTTATGTTTGAGCCATGAAAAATGATCCACTATTTATAGTTGAGTGGAATTGGTTCAATAGGGAAAGATTTTGAAATTCAAAAATATTTTGTCACAATTAAAATGATCTTGCAAGATTAAAACATGTGACTAACATTTCAATGAATGTGGACAAGGTTTAGTAAATAGATGAAGACAAAATCTTTCCAAAAGAATTGATTTTAAATAAATAGGGTATGATATTTAGCTAGACAAATTAGAGACAAATTATCTTGCTAGCTAAGTCAAAGGATTTGAAAGAAATCTTCCCTTTAAAAATTGATTTGATTTAGAATTCAAAAACAATGGCCAAAATTAAATAAATTTTCAAGATAATTAGGCTTAATTATGAAATGATTTTCGGCCATACTTTATTAATCAAGAGTTCACGGCTCATTTTAAAATTGGTAGGCAGGCCACTTTGATATGAAACACATTTTGGAAAAGGGCCAAAAATGTTGGACTAAAAGTATTTAAAAAAGTTTGGGCTAGGAATTTTCTTGCTCTTTTAATTGATTGAAAATACTTACTAAGTTGACCACAATTTTCTTGAATCAAAAATTGGGCCCTTCAGGGGTGCTAGGGGCTTCGATCTTGATCTTTATTCATAACGAGCATTTAACTAAAATTGGCCTTCTCATGATCTTCTCAAAAATTTCTTTTAAGATCAAACTCAAGAATCAAGCTCAAATATCAAGTTGTTTGTTAATCATTAATCATTCGGCTAACATAACTTCATGGTTACTGTATGATAACTAGTCCAACTGTTCACTTTACTTCCTCTTATTAGTTATGCTTGATACCATTGTAAGAAGCTCCAATTAATTAAGTCATATGGCCCATACGTGACTTAATTTGAAGAAATTAAGAATTTAAGAATTTCGGGTTGATATGTGACTATGATTGCCAAATTAATTTACTTAAAGAATTTAATTGTCACTCAAATCTTAATTAAAGGAACTTTTATCCACAACAACTCAAAGAAACAACATCCATAACATATAGGTAACTATACTTATGAGATAAATAATAATAAAATTAGTTAGTCATGTGCATTTTGCGTGCGCTTTATGTGCGCTTTACATGCACTTTTCTAGTTTAAAATTAATGGAACATATATAATATGCATGATATGTATTATTATTTATTATTATTATTATCAATGTATATAATAGAATATGCTATTTAATTTACTCACCACATAATTTTAAAAAAAAAATTTATTTTAGATACAAAAATTTCACCTTCGCAAAAGTGAAGTTGATATAGTTTGCCTTGGTCATTTCGAGTTTCCAAGTTCAAAATTTCAAAGCTCTAGCTCTTTGTAAAAATATGTATAGATCATGTTTCTAAAATATGCAAACAATTAAAACACATTCCGACCCAACATAAAAAATTATAAATATACCTTAAGTTTCCCTGGCTATTTTAGTTATAGCAATGGCTCATCTGTGAAAATGTACTTGCAGAGTTTCAAAAACACACTCACTGAAAGATTCTACTAACCCGCCATAGCTAGACATAGGAGAGCTGTCTTAGAACAGAAAAACTCGATACCTTCACATGATCTTCGGTTACATTGACTTATTTCTCCTGATGAAGACGGAAAATTTTATGTCTGAATCATTTTTTGTAAACAACATATTACTGTTGCTCTTTGCTGGTCATGACACATCTAGTCAGGGGTCGATCCAGGACGGAAAGGTCAAGGGGGCCTAACTATATTGCTGATTTTTCAGAACAATAAAATATTTAATGCCTACAAATATTAAATTAAAATTAAAATTATAAAAATTATATTGAGGCTCAAATATTTTAACATTCCTTCTGTATTTTAGAGGCATTAACTATAGTTGATTTTCTCACAACAGACTGAGAAAAAAAAAATCAGCTAGTATATATAATGTGTTCAAAAGATTAGCTTCTTTGAGTAATATGTTTAATCATAATAAATTGCAGCACATGTACAGATAATTATGAGAAAAGTGATATTACCATTTAAATTATTGTTCTAAAGTAATAGACGCAACAATAAATACAATTATAAACATACATTTAAAAGAGACAAGTGATTAAATCCTTGGGAAAAAAAAAACAAGGGATAACGATGGCACAAAGTATATTAATTAAATTCTCATGTGAGCATGAACTATATGATACCATTCAATTTTCAAATTATTAACTAATAAAATTAATTAATGAAATATATACAGAGTAGAGAAAAAAAATATTGGACCGCCCATGCTTCTATTGTCTTGATAACAATATTGTGTTATGGAAAACTTTCTTTAAACTCTCATCTAGAATTTCGGTTTTGTAAAATTCTCATCAAAAGTTTTCATTTTATAAAATTTTCTATTAGATTTCCTTCAAGATACCCCTTAATTAATTATTTTGTCAAAAATTAAGAGAGTATGTGCTTTACATTCCTATAACTCGATTATCTTCATATTTTACTAAGATAATCTCAAAACCTCCGTGTAACGGAAATTCGGATGAAATTGATGAACGCTAGTGAAGTTGGTGAAAAAATCAAGTTTGTTTATGTCAATGGAGAAGTTGGTGAACTTAATTTCGTCTTCTTTATTCAAATCTTCCACTAATAGAAAGTGGGGCTTTTGCAACGGAAAATTTGCGACATATGGCATTTGTCGCAGTTTCTAATTGATTTGTGATGGAGTTGCAACGAAATTTCTCAGAGTTACAATATTTTCTTTACGACTGGATCACCAATAATACAATGGCTAAAATTGCAACAGATAATTGAGGTCGTTGCAAGTTTGTTGCAATATTTTGGCGCCACTTGTTAATTTTTGGCACCAAAATTAGCGACAATAATTTGTGACAAATGCCTGTCACAATTAACTTGTGCTATGATTTGTCACAAATTTGACACAATTTCTTTATAAATTTTACATATATATAACTTGCAACACGAAAATCGATCGCAAAAAATGTTACATATTTTTTTTTTATCCACAAACGTATTTCCTTCAAAAACAAGATTTAATTTATATTAACTTAATTGGAGCATAATATTGAAACGTTAAATAAAAAACTATTAATATGTAATTTTTATTTACTTAAACGAGTCATATATCAAAATTCTTTATATCAATTATGATTTACTTTACTACTTATTAGTACATATTAGTAATTAAAATATATCTAAAGAATAAATTTTCAGAAATCATTAGAAAATAATATATACTTAATTACATGCAATGTAACAAATTCATAGATCCCTTATAATGAAAATTGATATTGTATGAACTTGTGATTCAGTCATATCAATCCAACTGGTTTCTCGAACTATTTTTTTTTATCTATTATTGAATGAACCAAATAATATCTTATGATCTTAATTTGGAATAAATTTTACTAAATCTAATGACTAAATAGACCATCATTTTATATTTGATTACAATAATTTAAAGCCATCATTTTACTTAAAAAAATAAATTGAGTATATCAGTCATAAATTTGCTCTATTTTATGACATAACATCTGATTAATAAAAGTTACCCATGAAATTAACTAGCAATATACAACATATGTGCAGTTTTCTAATAATAACAAAAGTAGAAGTAAAGGTTGCAAACCTTAATGAAAACTTGCTCTTTTTGTCTCTGAATTGCAAGACTCATTCAAAAAATTTCATTGTAATTAAAATGATAAATACAATAATAATGGGTGATGAAAATATAAGAGCTCGGTGGTGTGCCGCCAGAGCACGAGTCGGAGATAACCAGTCGAAAACTCATGAGGTTTCTTATCCGAAGACTCGACTTCGATGGACACCCGAACTTCATGATCAATTTGTTTGGGCTGTCAATGAGCTTGGTGGACCATATAGTAATTCTTCAATACTCTTTGAACCCTTTTTCTTGATGTTCTTTTTCTTTTTCTTTTGTTGCTTTTGTGTATTAATGTGTGCAAATTTTTTCATGAAATCACGACCACTTAAATACCTGAGGGTGTATAGTAAGTGGTCTTGTTGTCACGATCCATTGAGATTCAGTTCTTTGTGGCCTGAAAAAAATTCTTTGTAGAACAATGAATAAGTTTATATAATCTTTTTGTTGGATGATTTAGTATTTTATTTTATCCCCATACTATTCATTTAATTAGCATCCAAATATGTGTCTAATTTTTATAATGTTGTATGTTGATTCTATTTAAAATGAACCAAGGGATAATAATTGTGTGAAACCCTATTTTTTGTTTTTTTGGTAAATGATTTGAAAATATATTTTGTTAGAGGCAACACCAAAAACAATTATGAATTTGATGGGCGGCTGCCAAGGAACAGCTCTATACCAAGTCAAGAGTCATTTAAAGGTGTGGAAATGAAGTTGTGTATACTTTATATGATTAATTTATTTTTTCTGTTTTTTAACTATTCTCAGGGCAAAGCTTGAGATTTAACAAACCTAATTCATGGTTGCTTGGCAAGGTTTCTAAAAGCACAACATGGAGACCAAACACATCTATGACTGTAAATTTCTTCAGAATCTATTTCATAACTTGTTAATTTCAATACCATATTCATGAATGAGGAGCTCTTCTACGAAGGAAAAAAATATGTTGCATGCTCTTCCAAACATCTATTGTCCATAGCTCGTAACGCTTCCTCGTAACTTATACATGTTCTGCAGATGGTAAGATTCATTTTCATGCGCCCGGAGAATTCCTAGGCCTTGCTGAGCTTTCGGGTGTGGCTTTGCAAATACTAGACATCCGATCACAACTAAAGACGCTCCTATAATTGGATAATATATATGATTGCTACTCTCGTCTTGGTCGTGAAGGCGTGCACGATTGGAGCCACTGATCCAAATATCAAACATGATATGATGGATACGGTGACATAAAGTGCAAAACGATATCTTCGGTCAAGGATATCGTCATATATACTAGTTAAGTTTTGATGACACAATATATAATATGTATTGGCCGGTGATATCGCCATAGTAAAATTGTTGTTGCAAGAATAGTTTATTTAAATTTCCCAATTTACCCCAACATTGAATGTTCACGGTAGTTATTATTCATTTTTTTCTTCAAATTTTGAGAAAAATCAGTCATAGATATTTTTATTAAGCGTTCTTGTTTTCATTTTTAGAGGTTGATATTAACCAAATGTAGTGAGTATTTGTCCAACCACTGCATGGACTATCTTATTGTAATGCAGATGTCAATGAATAATGGATTAGTTTAAGGTAATTTGTCCATTTTGTTCTTTTGTTGAGCTAATGTTTGATTCTTTTTCCAAATAATCAAGCACCTGGACTGTTTATGAGAATGCTAAATGAGCTCTTATCAAGTATTCATTTCGAGCTGGACAAAGATGTTGCAAGAGTAATAATGAAGATATCAAATACAGCAATATGACTGGAGTTATGCTAAATTATGAAAATTTGGGAGAAGCTTTATGAAAAGGCACCAGATACTACCAATATGGTATATTTTGTACCAAGATTTGCTACCAAAAAACTGTTTAAAAAAAAAAAAAAAAAAAAACCAAAGTCACCTAATTTACAACATGAGCAACATCATTAGTAGCAGAGAAGTTTAACGGAGGACATTGTACGTTATAATTCTATGCTCAAAATATTTTTACAGTCAATAATCACATGACAGTAACAAAATGATTCCAACTTTATAGATGATAAACCATGTTTAAAATTGTTGCCTATTATGCTCATTGATAAATAGTTGCCTTCTATACTCCCTCAAAAGAAAGACTTAACATGTTCATTCTTCCATGATGATTTCCATTGGACATCCACAAAACGGTTTTAAGAGATTGAGCAGTCATTCATTCTTTATCAACCAAAGCAAAATGCAGAAAAGTAAATCTGTATCTTTAAAACTTGCAACAAGAAAGGATTGTATTAATTATAAAGCTTAACGAAGTCGGCAAACAATATAATTTCTTACTACTTTTCCGTTTGACCCTTCTCCAAATACGATAGCTAGCAATTTTACACATCATTTACTTTGGTTTTGGGGCTTTATAGAATTGCTTGACTCTCCGTAGTTGTGTAAGGACTTTTCCTACTAACACAAGGATAGATAAGTTAAAATGAAAAAGCAATAGTATTCTTCTTACTACTAACAAAATTCCAAGTTTACTTGTGGCATCAAGATAGTATTCTGAAGTATGCTCGTGTAAGGTGTATCGAAAAAAGCAAATTCCAATGTAGACGTAGACGGGGGTGCCTATACAAAAGAACAATAAATATCTTCAGTCATTTACATTTATACTTCAGTTAACAACTTTTAAGATAATAGAGTACTGCTACGATTGCACTTTAAGTTATGTTGGATGAAGATGAAGATGAAGGCACTGAAGAAAGTTTGATAAGGGAGGTTTTGATGCATTCCAAAACTTCCAAGATTGGCTAAGTATGGAGTAACTTAGCTGATAAGCTTATCAAGGAATTTTGACTAAGTAATGAAGACATCAGAAGAGTCAAAGTTTCAAGGTCCAAGACTTCTGATCTGCTGAAGAGAAGTTATCAGACTAGTGAAGATCAGCCGACTCAAATCAGATTTGTTCAAGTTTGAGATCAGCCGAGTTCACCATCAGACGTATACTTCTGTCAGCCAAGTGAAGAAGATCATGAAGTGTTCCCAACGGTAATAAATGCCCCTTGGTGTAATAAATGCTGAAGTACGAGGATATTTAAGACAAATGATTGAAGAAAAGCTTCGCATCAGCCGAGTGCATTTAATGCTACCTGCAGAATAGTACTGTTTACAGTACGGACAGACTGCAAAAGAGCCGTTCGCGGATTTTAAGGACCAGTACTCGAGGAATTTGAATCCTGTCTCTCTTCAACGGACATTTTTCAATCCTCAAGTATAAATAGCTGCAAGAGACGAAGAAGAAATAAGCAACACACTTTCTGAGAGAAAATCCGAAGCAAAATTCTTTAAGTCTCAAGAATAGCTCACTCATCAGCTGAGTCATTTGTTGACGAAAGCGGAGTTGAAGAATCAAGAAAAATACATCTTCTGAGTGATTTTGTAAACAAGAGTGTTGTGCGGAGTTGTGATCCATCTTTGTGAGTGATCAAACTTCAGAGGATAGGTTTTCTGTGTGATCTCCTATTGCGAACTTGTGGTCGTTTCATTTGTTGTTCGACGCAAGCAGAGTATACTGTAAACTTTGTGATTATAGTATAACCCAAGATCTGAGTGACTTGGAAGAGTGGACTAAAGGATATTTAAATCCATATAACCACTATAAAAATTGATTGTGTTTTTACATTGCTTCTAAACTTGCATATTTCCTGATTGCATAAAAACACATTAAGTTAACTGTTTGAAAAGAAGTTAAAAGGAGTTTATAAAACTGGGGAAACATTTTTCAAACTGCTAAGAATACTTGTGAAAAACACTTTAAAAATCCGCTGCAAGTACTCTAAGTATTAAAACTGATTTCTGCAAAATCAGCTAAGTAACTATCAGACGAGTGGTCAACAAGACTGTTCAAAGATTTGTTCGCGAACAGAATTGTAACTTACTAATCTGATCAGCTTAGTCTGTTCAGTTAGAGTAAAGTTTTAAAGTTAAATTTGAAAGAAAATTTTAAAGAGGTTTATTCACCCCCCCCCTCTAAACCTCTTCTGACCACTTGGGACCAACAAGTGGTATCAGAGCAGGTGGTTCATTAGAATCAGCTGCCTGATCAACGAGCTTGATCCGAGTGTTTTTCAAAGGTTTTCAAAACTTTTCAAAAGAGCATCTTTTTGAAAAACAAAAAAAAAACTTTTTGAAAAATGGATTGTATCAGCCATGTTCCCCACATTGCTGGTATGTCCTTTGAGGACTGGAAAATCAGAATGGAGATCTTCCTTGCTGCCTATAATGACAATATGCATACATGTATCATTAAAGGTCCATTCAAATTCACCAAGACCATCATCGTAGATGAAGCTCAAATAGTGGTGGAAAAAGACTTAACAGAAATGACAGCAGAAGAAATAAAGCTGTTCAACCTGGACAAAGTCGGAAGATTCATCATGACCAAAGCCCTGGATAATGATCGGTTTGACAAAGTCAAGCATTGCAAAACTGCAAAGGAGATGTGGGATAAAGTTCGTGACATGAGTGAAGGAAATGATGCTATTAAAGAGCATCAGCTCAGTGTTGCATTGGAAAAGCTGGACAACTTCAAGATGAAGTCTGGAGAAACCATTGATCAGATGGATACCAGATTTACCAGAACTCTGAACGAAGTTTTGAAGCTGGGAAAGACTTTCACTGACAAAGAAATTTCTGTCAGAGTACTAAAGGCTCTACCTCCCAAGTTCAACATGAAGGTGACAGCAATGGAAGAATCAAGAGATCTGGGCAAGATTTCTCTAACAGAGCTGTTCTCCGCACTCAAGGCGTATGAGTATAAACTGCCAAGGATGGGAATTGAAGAAACCTCAACTTCAGGACCCACAGCTGCACTTGTTGCTGCTGAAAACACCAGAAGACCAGCACAGAAAAGCAAAGAAGTGGACTCATCTGATGAAGCCACTCTACTCAACAAAAAGGAGTACACTGCTGGAGATGTAGCATTATTGATGAACAACTTCAAGAAGTTCTATAAGAGAAAGATGAAAAACAAATACAATCATGCTGCTTCTACTTCTAAACCTAACTTTTCTTCTCAAGATAAAGAGGATTATAAATCAAAACTGATGTGTTACAACTGCAGGAAATTGGGACACTTCATAAGAGACTGCCCATATCCAAAAGCAGAGAAGTACACTGAGGAAGAGAAGAAAATGAGAAAAGAAAGAAAGCATCAGAGAGCCAAGGCAATGATGGCTGAAGCAGAAAAGCCAGCTGCCGTCTACTCATCTGATTCAGACTCAGACACGTCTGATGAAGAATCGTCTGATGAAGAAAAACCTGCTCTCCTGTGCCTGATGGCAAAGGAATCTGATGACTCTGAGGATGAGGTAACTCCTCAAGAAAATGAACTGTTTAATTCTCTAGAGCAAATGATGTTGAATAATACTACTATTGCTGGAGAGTTTGTTAAGCTTAAGGAAGAGATGAACTTGCTAAAAGAGCAAAATAGTTCACTGAAACTTTTAGCTGAAAAGCCAAAAGAATCAGCTGAATATAAACAGCTTGAGCAAGAGCATGAATCTCTGAAAGCTGAATGTGAGGTATATAAAGGAAAAATCATGGAACTTGAGAAAATCATTGAGTCTCATGATAAGTCAACTGTTGCATCCATGCATACACCTAAGAAACAGGAGACACCTTTAGAAAAGGATAAACTAGAGTTGAACCATACTGAAAAATTCATATCAGCTGACAATAGTAAGGTCATTCTGTATGTTCAAACTTCTAAACCTACCTCATCTGAGAATGTGTTAAAGGAGAAGAAATCTCCTAAGGCTAAAAAGAGCAAAGAGCCTAGTGTAGGAAATCAGACTAGTAAGACCAAACAGCAGAGTCCTAAGAAGTCTGCTGATAAAGCTAAAGTCAATCAGACTAGTGGTAAAACTAAGTCAAAATCAAATGAGCAAGCATCTAGTAAACCAAAGAAGCATAAGAACAAGAAAATTCAAAATGCTTGGTATGGAAATGAGTCATATTATGTGCAACCTGCTGCATATCATCCTATGTATCATGCACCTCAATTTCCTAGTTACTATGCACCTTACCCTGCTCATCCAATGCATGCATATCCTGCATATCATGCACCTTACCCTGCTTATGAACATTATTCATATCATACTGATCATCAACATGACTTATCTGATAACTATGATAAAAATGAAACTGTTCATGCTCCTAAAACTCAGAAACCTAAGAAGCCTAAGACTTCAACATCTTGGGTTGTCAAGGGTGGAACTAATCCTTCAGGACCCTCTCAATAAGGGTACCTAAAACAATTTTATTTTTGTTTTGTAGGTTAGGATTAGGAGTAGGAGTAAAGTAGAGAAGATTTGGTACTTGGACAGTGGTTGTTCAAGGCACATGTGTGGAAACATACATGAGTTGACTGATGCAGTTGCTGTGGATGGTCCAAAAGTCACTTTTGGAGACAGCAAAGAAGGCAAGATTAAAGCTAAAGGAAGATTAATCAAGGGAAACATAGAGATATCTGACGTCTCCTATGTTAAAGGCCTGAAATATAATCTGCTGAGCATAAGTCAATTTTGTGACAAGGGATATTCAGTCATCTTCTCAACAGATAAGTGCTACGTTGAACAAATTGGTACAAAGAAGGTAATTTTATCTGGAAGACGACAAGGAAATATCTACATAGTTGACTGGAATTCTGTTGACAAGAATTCAAGTGTTTGTTTGGTGGCATCTGCACCAAGTGAAGTCAGTTGGCTATGGCACAAAAGGATGAATCATTTAAACTTCAAGACCATAAACAGATTAATCAAGAATGATTTGGTAGAAGGGATTCCAAAAGCAGTCATGAGCAAAGACAAGCTCTGTGACGCCTGTCAGAAGGGTAAACAAATCAAGTCATCATTCAAAGAAAAGAAGCACCAATCTTCTGGAAGAATATTGGAGCTGTTACATATGGACTTATTTGGACCCATTGATCCAGTCAGCAATGGTGGAAAGAAATACTGCCTAGCTGTTGTGGATGACTATCCAAGGAACATCTTACCAATCTGATGGAACTGATCCAGAATGAAAAGAGCATCAAGATATTGAAGATCAGATCAGATAGAGGGACAGAGTTTACAAACTCTACTGTTGAAGAGTATTGTAATATCAAAGGAATACATCATGAGTATTCTGCTGCCAGAACCCCTCAACAGAATGGTGTTGCTGAAAGGAGAAACAGAACACTAAAAGAAGCTGTCAGAACCATGATAGCTGAAGCTAAACTGCCTCAAAGATTTTGGGCAGAAGCAACAAACACAGCATGCTTTACCCAGAACAGATGTATGATCAACAAAAATCAGAATAAGACTCCATATGAAGTTTGGAACAACAGAAAACCAAACATTCATTACTTTAAGATTTTTGGTTGTAAATGTTTTGTGTTGAATAATGGGAAAAATCACCTTACTGCATTTGCAGAAAAGGCTGATGAAGCTGTCTTTGTAGGATACTCATCTGTTAGTAAGGCTTATAGAGTTTTCAATAAAAGAACATTGCTAATAGAAGAATCTATCCATGTAGTATTTGATGAGCCAAGTCAATCTTCTGAAAAGAATCAAAGTGTAAATCAAGATCTGTCTGCTGATTTACAGAAGTTAGACGTTGGAAGAAATGAAGAATATGTTCCCATCATACTACCTAATCTAAGTTCAGCTGCTAACTCAAGTGCTGTTCAAAATCACAGTGCTGATTGTCTAACAGACGAGTTGCTAACAGCTGACAGACCAGAGACTGTTCAACAGACGGCAAATGTTCAACAGACTACTACTGGAACTCCAACAGTAGTGTTGCAAGATCATAACAGAGGACAACATCCTGATTTGCAACCTGATCTCAGATGGCTCAAGAATCACCCTCCTGAATTGGTTATTGGTGATCCTTTAGATAGAGTGAAAACAAGAAGAGCTGTTGCACAAGATGCTATGTTTGTCACATTTCTATCTCAAATAGAGCCTAAACAAATTGAAGAAGCTCTCAATGACTCCTTCTGGATAGAAGCTATGCAAGAAGAGTTGAATCAATTTGAAAGGAATGAAGTCTGGTACTTAGTTCCTAGACCAAGTCATCAAAGAGTAATTGGCACTAAGTGGGTATTCAGAAATAAAATGAATGAAGATGGTGTTGTCACCAGAAACAAAGCAAGACTAGTGGCCAAGGGTTATTGTCAAGAAGAAGGAATTGATTTTGATGAAACTTTTGCACCAGTAGCAAGACTTGAAGCAATCAGACTGTTTCTTGCCTATGCTGCTTACAAGAACTTCACTGTCTATCAGATGGATGTGAAGTCTGCTTTTCTCAATGGAGAATTGCAAGAAGAAGTGTATGTTGAACAACCTCCTGGATTTGAAGTCTACCAAGAAGAGGACAAAGTATATCGTCTGAAGAAAGCCCTTTATGGACTAAAACAAGCTCCAAGAGCATGGTATGATACCCTATCTGATTTTCTTTTAATTAAAGGATTTCGAAAAGGTAAGGTAGATAAAACCTTGTTCACAATTGAATGGGAAAATCATATATTACTTGTGCAAATATATGTGGACGACATTATTTTTGGTTCAACTAACCAACAGATGTGTGATAAGTTCTCCAAGCTGATGCAGAATAAGTTTGAAATGAGCATGATGGGTGAACTTAATTACTTTCTTGGATTGCAAGTTAGACAGTTGCCTGATGGAATATTCATCAGCCAAGCAAAATACACAAGAGATCTGTTCAAGAAATTTGGTATGGAAACTAGCTCAACAGCTACCATTCCTATGTCTACAAGTCTTCGTTTGGATAAAGATGAAGATGGCAAATCAGTGGACATAACCAAATATAGAGGCATTATTGGTTCATTGTTGTATCTAACAGCAAGCAGACCTGATATAATGTACTCAGTTGGAGTCTGTGCAAGATTTCAATCAAACCCCAAAGAATCTCATCTCTTAGCTGCCAAGAGGATATTAAAGTATGTTAAAGGCACTCAAGAACTGGGATTATGGTATCCTAGAGAATCTGGATTTGAACTAGTTGGCTATTCAGATTCAGACCTTGCTGGCTGCAAGATTGACAGAAAGAGCACAACAGGTGCCTGTCAGTTCTTAGGCAGTCGTCTGATCTCATGGATGAGTAAGAAGCAAACCTCAGTTTCTATATCTACTGCTGAAGCTGAATATATAGCTGCTGGAGCCTGCTGTGCACAGATACTTTGGTTGAAGCATCAACTAGAAGACTACAACATCAAGATCAGTGGAATTCCAATCTACTGTGACAATACAAGTGCAATCTCTCTTACTCAGAACACTACAAGTCATTCAAGGACTAAGCATATTGAGATCAAGCATCATTTCATTAGAGATCATGTGGAAAAAGGCAATGTAATGATTGAGTATGTTCATACTGATAATCAGATTGCTGACATCTTCACCAAACCTCTAAGTGAAGTAAGGTTCTCAACTCTAAGAGCTGAGTTAGGATTACTTAATTTGGAAGCATAAGCTGAGGGGGAACTCATCAGAAGACTGGAGTTCAACAGCTTAGTAATTCGTTATTATCTTCAAGGATTAACTCTCAACAGACTAGTTAACTTATGAATTCTTAAACTCAGGGGGAACGTGTAAGACTAGCGGTACTTCTGAATTAAAGATGAAATTTGTTAATGACAGTTAGTTGAAGTTATGTTTTCATCAGAAGACTCAACTATCGAAGATTGAAGTTATTTTATCTAGCTGGATTGACAAACAGCTGAGGAAGGTTATCAGCTATTGGCATTCTCTGATAACAGCATTGTCATCAGGACAGTAGTCCATCAGATAAGTGTTTATTATACTCATCTGATTACTTAAATAAAAGCGAACTATTTAAAAACGTTTTATCCAAAACACGCTTTTACAAGTAAACTGTCGGGCGGTACATATTCCCGCTCCTCACTAAAATATCTTTTGAATTTGAAAGGTCGTAACTGACGCCGCACGATCAGCACTGACAGAAAAACGGATCTAACGGTTGGCAGATTTCACGAAAACCGAAAAACCCCAACTCTATAAATCCTCATCTGATCAGTCGAGTAGCTCTTTACGCACCCTAAACTTTCAAAAGTACTTGTGAGAAAATTTCTGCAAATTCTCTGCATACTTTCCTTTGTTTTTCTAACCTTCAACAGATCTACAATGGCCGCCGAAGGTATGTTTCTCGTTTATGATTCCTACTACCAATCTGGTACGAATCTGATGAAAGAACTGCTCGAAAAGTTCAAAGCTGCTTCGCTGGTAAACTTCATGGAATACCACGAAGGAATTATCTGGACTGACCAAGTGATGGAGTACTACAACTCTGCAAAAGCTGACTACAACAAACTGGAGATTAAGGCTTCAGTGGGAGGCAAATCTATCACTATCACTCCTGCTGTTCTTCACGAGACGTTTGGGCTTCCTAACAGAGGACGACATGACGTCACTGTTCTGACGGAGGATAAGCACCAACAGTTCTGGGCGATCTGCGCCAAAGAAGGAGAAACATTGTCTGGAAATATCAGGAAGAAACAACTGAAGGATGAATATCAGCGGATGGCTGATATGGTGTGCAAGCTGGTTGAGAACTGCACATTCTCACTAGATGCTGTTACCATGAAGAGGTTCAGCATCATGGCTGCCATATACTATGGAATGGATATCAACTGGTCCATCATAGTATGGTACATATTAGCTGACTTTCTTGATGATAAGAAAGGAAAAGGCCCCACTACCAACCACAGGATCACACTCAGCTATCTGCTGTCAAAGCTGGGCTGTGATATGAAGAATGGAAAGGAAATTCACAAATCTAAGGCATTGTCCAAATACATGCCTGTTCAAAAGAGGAAGGCTGGTGAGCCTGAGGAAGCTGATATTGAGGAACCAAAGGAGGTTCCTGCCAAAAGGCAAAAGAGATTAGTCAAAACAGCAAGTCTGGCTGCTGAGACTAAAAGGAAGAGGGCTGCTGATGAGCCCAAAAAGAAAGAATTAAAGCAGATGGAGAGAGTGACTTCTGCTGAAGCCACTAAAATTGTTGAGAACATAATAGCTGATGTAAGGACTGGATCCCCTGCATCACCATCAAGAACTCCATCAGCAGAGAGGCCTGCTGAGGACATTTCTCAAAGGACAAGAAGTCAACTGAGAAGTACAGCTGCTACCACTCACCGTGAAGGTAGAACAAAGAAGTCTGCTAGAAAGCAGATGACATTCATTGAAAAACCTACTGATCTGGAAAATGTAGCTAGGGAAGACCCTGAAGCTACTCAAAGGCCTATTGAATCAGTTGAGACTGTTGTGACTGACAAAGCTGATAAGCAACAGCCAAGTCAGGAAGCACCAACAGCTGAGGTTGCTCAACCTCAAGAAGATCCAGATGTTCAAATCATCCATCCTATAGCTGCTGCTCCCATATCATCTGCTGGACCAGCACCTGCTGATAAAGGCAAGAGAAAAATAGTGCTAAGGAGAAAGAAAGTCTCCAAAGCTGATAAGAAAGCAAGGGAAGAAGCTGAACAGAGGAAGCAGGATGAGCTTGAAGAGAAGAAGGCTCTCGAGTTAAGCAAAGCTCAAGAAGCAAAGGATGAAGCCAGAAGACGCATGTCTGCAGCAGAAAGAAAAGCTGCTGAGGATGCTGAAATGGCTATGGTGATTGAATTGAGCAAGGTTGATGCCTATGGACCTGTCCATGGAGGTGGCATCAAGATTGGTGAAGAGCAGACTGAAGAAGACAAAAAGAAGATACTACTGCCTGCTCCCAAAGCCAAGTCCAAAGACAAGTTTGAAGTCAGAAAAGCTTTTGAGATAGTTTATGCTGATAAGGAATTGTTCAAGAAATTTGAGAAGTCATTAGCATACTATGATCAGAAGTTGATGCTGAAGACTCTATTCAACCAAGAAAAGCCAAGATATATCAGTTGGAGGGACAACAGGCTGAACAAGTCAATTACTGAACTTCAAGATATGAAGGAGTTAGCTGATGAAGAACGATGGGTTCTAAGTTGGCTGAAGACAAACTCCATCCAAAAGGCTCTTGATCCAAGCTATGTGAGAGATATCATGCATAGCTATGCAAAAGGCTTTGCATTGGAGGAAGCCAAGAAAATCAAGAGCACCTTGCCTGAAAAGAAGAAGAAGTCTGAAGATGCTGAGGAAAGAGCAATTAAGTTTGCTGTTATGGCTGCCCTGAAGAGATGGGCTAAAAAGTCAAAGTATCAACAAGGCTGTTCAAGTGATTTGCCACTACTGCCAAGTATCCAGCAAATCATTTTTGGCAAGGAAGTACAACCTTATTATGAAATGCCAAAGGGGAATAATGCTTTTGTTAACCCCTGGATCATTGTGAGGCAAATCAGACAAACCACTTGCTTCAATGACGATGGCACTATCACCAACTTAGTCTATGATGATGTTACTGATGAGCCTAAAGCTGCGGACAAGCCTGATGTCAAGTCTGCTGATCAGACTGCTGACAAGCCTGCTGATCAAATTGCTGATAAGTCTGCTGATCAGACTGAAGACAAGTCTGCTGAAAAGGCTGCTGATGATCCCCTGGCCATTGAGTGGAAGGCTACGGACTCTGGAAATCATCAAGACGAAAAGATGGAAGATATTCCTGTCCACCAGGAAATTGATGAAAGGGATGTAGCTGCTGCTTCTGCTTCATCAGGTGATAAGCACTCATCACTGATGGAAGCAATCCAGATGCTGATGGAAAACCAACTTAAGGAACTGGAAGACAAGCACCAGCAACAGCTATTAAAGGTTAAGGAGGAGCTGAAAGCAGAGTTGGCAGAAACCAACAGAATTCAGCTGGAAACTGTTCAAGGATCGACAGAAGAAATCATCAAAAAGGAGATCAACAGTATTCCAATTCCTCAAGATCATTCATTGCAGTTAGTGCACAGTTTGAGAGAGCTGAACCAGAACGTGGAAGATGTGAAGGGTGATGTGAATCATCTTCACACTGCTTTAAAATCAGCTGAGCACAAGATTGCTGACTTAACTGCAACCTTCATTAAAGTCAGTCATGAAGAGAAGGAAATCAATCTGGGAATGTTGCAAGAAGTTGCAAAGGCTGCACAGGAAGTTCAAAATGAAATTGCAACTATCAACCTCAACATTGACTACTTCAATGATAAGACTGATGTCATCAGCACTGACCTTCATCATCTGACAGCTAGTCATGACGTGGTTAATCAGAATCTAAAGGCTTTGTGTGCTGGAGTGAAGATTCCAACAGTTGCTCTCAACCCTACTGTTGAACCTTCTAATGTCATCAGAGTTGATGATGACAAAAAGGGGGAAGATAAAAGGGAAGAACCAGCTAAGGAAACTGCTGCTGAAGAACCAGCAAAGGAATCTGCTGCTGAAGAATCAACTAAGGAAGAAACTGCTGCTGCAACCATTCAAGCCAAGGAAACTGAAGACACTACTGACAAAGCTGAAGTGCTTGGAAAGGTAGAAGAAGAAGAAAAGATAGAAGAAGAAGATACCAAGTACAAAAACACTGAATCTGCCAGGAAAGCCATGGAAGCCTTGAAAGCTCTACAAGAGCAAGAACTTAAGGAGAAGATGGAAGCTGCCAAAGCAATTCTGGAAGAAGAAGTTGATGAAGAAGATGATGATGAAGAATCATCATATGAATATGAAGAAGTGCTTGAATCTGATGAAGAAGCTGATAGTTAGGAATTGCAAAATCCATTGTAATCAGTTTATTTTTTTTCAGAAATCTCATCTGATGAACTTGTACATGTAACTCATTTTCAATATTAATGAAAAGTCAAGTTCAATCCAATAAACTTTTTCTATCTCAGAAAATTTTGAGGATTTCAATCTTTAGTTTAGGTATTCAACAGGTACTAAGCTGAAGTTTTGTCATCATCAAAAAGGGGGAAATTGTTGGATGAAGATGAAGATGAAGGCACTGAAGAAAGTTTGATAAGGGAGGTTTTGATGCATTCCAAAACTTCCAAGATTGGCTAAGTATGGAGTAACTTAGCTGATAAGCTTATCAAGGAATTTTGACTAAGTAATGAAGACATCAGAAGAGTCAAAGTTTCAAGGTCCAAGACTTCTGATCTGCTGAAGAGAAGTTATCAGACTAGTGAAGATCAGCCGACTCAAATCAGATTTGTTCAAGTTTGAGATCAGCCGAGTTCACCATCAGACGTATACTTCTGTCAGCCAAGTGAAGAAGATCATGAAGTGTTCCCAACGGTAATAAATGCCCCTTGGTGTAATAAATGCTGAAGTACGAGGATATTTAAGACAAATGATTGAAGAAAAGCTTCGCATCAGCCGAGTGCATTTAATGCTGCATTTAATGCTACCTGCAGAATAGTACTGTTTACAGTACGGACAGACTGCAAAAGAGCCGTTCGCGGATTTTAAGGACCAGTACTCGAGGAATTTGAATCCTGTCTCTCTTCAACGGACATTTTTCAATCCTCAAGTATAAATAGCTGCAAGAGACGAAGAAGAAATAAGCAACACACTTTCTGAGAGAAAATCCGAAGCAAAATTCTTTAAGTCTCAAGAATAGCTCACTCATCAGCTGAGTCATTTGTTGACGAAAGCGGAGTTGAAGAATCAAGAAAAATACATCTTCTGAGTGATTTTGTAAACAAGAGTGTTGTGCGGAGTTGTGATCCATCTTTGTGAGTGATCAAACTTCAGAGGATAGGTTTTCTGTGTGATCTCCTATTGCGAACTTGTGGTCGTTTCATTTGTTGTTCGACGCAAGCAGAGTATACTGTAAACTTTGTGATTATAGTATAACCCAAGATCTGAGTGACTTGGAAGAGTGGACTAAAGGATATTTAAATCCATATAACCACTATAAAAATTGATTGTGTTTTTACATTTCTTCTAAACTTGCATATTTCCTGATTGCATAAAAACACATTAAGTTAACTGTTTGAAAAGAAGTTAAAAGGAGTTTATAAAACTGGGGAAACATTTTTCAAACTGCTAAGAATACTTGTGAAAAACACTTTGAAAATCCGCTGCAAGTACTCTAAGTATTAAAACTGATTTCTGCAAAATCAGCTAAGTAACTATCAGACGAGTGGTCAACAAGACTGTTCAAAGATTTGTTCGCGAACAGAATTGTAACTTACTAATCTGATCAGCTTAGTCTGTTCAGTTAGAGTAAAGTTTTAAAGTTAAATTTGAAAGAAAATTTTAAAGAGGTTTATTCACCCCCCCCTCTAAACCTCTTCTGACCACTTGGGACCAACAAGTTACCTTCCATCATTCCCTCAGATTGTAGTGCCTCAGATGCAGCAACCTTTGTAGTTTTTCTTTTACGCTTTTCTTTGCGACTCTTTATTCTGGCATTTGTTTCTCCTTTAGGTCTCAAAGATGGGGATTGAGCACTGTTAACTTTTCAGAGGAAGTGTCATTAGGCTCATCAACTGAATCACTACTAGACACATCAAACGACCTTTTATATTCGGTTACTTTATGAATCAGATGCTCCATGATTTCTTCGGACATCTGAACCGTCTTCTCATCAAATGCAGCCAAGTTCATGGCATAAAATGCCTTGCGCATTAATTTGTTTAAACGAATTGTTTTTTACTCCTTTGAGTTAGTTTGGATCGGTTCACTGTACCTATTGATGGTCATGCCTTCTTTAGCACCCTTTGTCAATCTTCTAACAATATATTGTTGAGGAATTCGGGTAAGATTTGTTTTCACATTGAGTATTCGTAGAATATGACAACACAATATGTCCATGGCCTCAAACTTTTTGCAACTACACGAAAGTAAAGTCGAAAGGCTTGAATTGAACTACATGTTTTCTTCGATATCCTTCTTTTTGAAGTGTATAAAAATCAACACTTCCATCACTGAAGTGTTAAACAATATTCTCTGCCGCTGCACTCTCAAATTCTTTATTGAACTTTCCAAAGATCTTGCATGTATACACATCCCCTGGATGATTTAGGATCCCTACTGGTCTATGAACGTGAGGATTTCCTTAATTGCTGCGAAAATCTTCATTTGTCTCAGATACTCATTGTTTATCAACACTTTCCTCATAGTGGTCAACAAATTCTGTAAGTGTGAGTATTTTGCGAGATACACGATGAAAAACATTGTTCATACTCTCACTTCTTTGTGTTGATTTCATGTTTGCTGAAAAAAAATCATGACTAAAAGCAGGACACCACTTTTTCTTGAGATTATAAAGAATTTTCAACCACTGATTTTCAGAAGCACCCCATTCTTCAATCATATCTTTCCAATTCGATTCAAACTCCTCTTTCGTGTCACAACCATGAACGCACTTAGAGAACTTTTTCTTAAAATCAGGCTTTCCATAAAGATGAGGAATTCTTTTTGTAGCATTTTGGGAAATATGCCAATCACATAATCTGTGACAAGTTTTTGAAAACACCTCTTTAATAGCATTGGCCACAACTTGATCTTGATCAGTAAAAATAGTTTTGGCGCCTTTCCCATTGCTTCTAAAAAGGCTTCAAAGACCCAAATAAATGAAGTAGTGATTTCATCTAAAAGAAATGCACAACCAAGCAACACATTTTGCCAGAGACGATTTATTCCCACAAACGGAGCACAAACCATGTTATACTTGTTAGTACGAAAGGTGGTGTCAAAGATCACAACATCTCCAAAGCAATCACCATCTAATTTTTATATACTAATTATCAAGCAGTTTTCGTTATCCAATTGCATTGTGTAAAAGAACATCAGATCTTGAGCTTGCTAAAGCTTAAAATGACTGACAAGCCTTTGGGCATCTGTGGGTTCAATAAAATTAAATCTTCGGGACTTTACATAATTACGACAATCTCGTGATGTAAATGTTATATTTGTTACCCCGCCCACCTCATTCGCAATATAACTACGAGCTTTTGTTAGTCCAATACCCGCATCAACAAATGAATCAATTACATCTTTAGTAGCATTTGGTATACTTCTTCCAGACCTCAACAAATGCCTGTGCTCTAGAGGAGCAAGAGCGTGATTATGATCATCATCGAACCGGACTATTTCCCAAACTCCCTTGTCTACCTTAAATGTAATACAAGCCATACCCAGTCTGAGTATCTAATTGTTATCTTTTTATTATTTCAAAAGCTCTATCATCATATCGAAATCCCTGTTTGGAACAAACAAAACTCCGCTTGCGAAGTTGATTAGTACCCGATACGTATCGCTTCTGATGTTTTCGGATACTAAAACCTTTTTCTATAGCATATCTATTGTAAATCTCACATGCTTCATTTTCATTGTAAACTATCATACCAAGTTTCAAACCATACTCACATTCACCTCGATGCACAAAGCTGCAATTATTTTGGTCTGGATATTGATTGGATTCTCCATCATCTTCATCCAAGTGAATTATCGAATCTTGTGAGGGATATTGTTTAGCATTCTCATCATCTCTATTTATATTAGTTTGTGCAAATAAGATGTATTTAACATATATATAATAAGCTCAATAATAAGATAGTATAAATTATATATAAGCAGGTTCAAATAACAAACATTGAACAATAGGTAAAGTAAGTTCATAATCAATAAAACCACAAGTGCACTCCTCAGCAGATATCCTAGACTTCAATGCTAGTCAAACAGTTCATTCAAAGAACTGAATATTGCCGTATAACAAAAACGATACCTTTAAAGCATTCAAGATACTCATTATTCACATACATTACAAAAACAATCTTAAAATCTCATTTATAATCACCAGGTATAGGACAAACATGAAACATTTCAAAATACAAGCTTTACTAAAATCACAAGGCTTGTTCAAGAATTTCCTAGCAAATATATACATCTCCCAATAATTGTGGTATATAAAGATCAGGGTGATGAGGGGTAAATAGGATTCAGACATTACTACGGCCTAGTGAGGTCGGACTTCGTCATTTTCGATCTCATGAGCATAAATTCGAGCCCAAGGCACGGGAATCCTACGCTGACTATACTATGGAAATTCTGGGTCCAAAGTTACTGTTGGGCCAACCTCAAGCCCAGGCCTGTGGGCTGAGTAATACGTGCCTATGGATGGTTTATCTAGTCCCGGATCTCAACTATAAATACCCCAAGCATTTATGACGACGACACAACTTCCCAGGTGCTCTTCCTTCGAGACTGCTGCTCGGACTCACTTGGGAATAATAGCATAGGCTTTCTAATATGTATTTCACCCTCTAGCTTGTACGGCATCCAATAATGCTCGAATAGGACTCCCAATCCTTGTAACTTGTACTCGATCAATCTGAATATAATATTATTGATCTTTTATCTCCGTTTACGTATATTAGCACGACATTACGCACAACCCTTATCGAACTAACGAAAACGCGTAAGATCAATTGGCGCCCACCGTGGGGCCTTATTCGAGTATTAGATCGAAATATGCCTACTACGAGGAGAAATACGTACAACCGAAGAGAACCCTCCCATGCAGCAGGAGCGCAGAATTCGGTCAATAATGAGCCCGATAATCCGTCTCGTGCAGCTCAACGACAGGAGGTTCCACCAGTTATACCACAGGATAATATTCTAATTCACACGACAGTTGGGGATCTAAGGTCCATCATAGGCACGATGTGTCGAGAATTTCTGAATGGGGGAAGGGCCGATCAATCACCTGTAGATCAGCCAGCAGTTCACGGGAGACCTGAAATACCATCTTCGAACGTCCAGAGGGAGAACAGTGTACCGTGATCTATATCGCGTGCGCCAGTAACAAACCCTCATCGGGGTGTACCATCTCGATCAGAAATTCCGCCGAGATCAGTATATGATCTGGAAGATTCAATAGTAGGGGAGAGCCACCCTTCTGGTGTTGTCAAGAACAAAAAATCGACCTACAAAAGGGTTACTGATGTTGAACTGGAAAAAATAGTGCAAGAAAGAGTGGCTAAGGAGTTGGAGAAGGAAGGTACATTGATAGGAATTCATCGTGGCAATTATACCAACAGGCGAGCGGGAAATATTCCGAATAGAGAGAGTCTGCGAGACAGGGAGGTTTTGAACAGTATCATGCGTTGCTCGCCGTTTTGTCAAGAAATACGCGAGGCTCGAAATGCGGAAATTGTACCGACCAGACTCCCGCAGTATAACGGGACTACCGACCCCGGTGAACACATTAACAGCTTTATTAATGTGATGAACTTGTACGGACATTCTGAGGACTTTTGCTGCAAGATCATGGTTACTACCTTCGAGGGAATTGCCCTCGACTGGTTCGGAAAGTTGCCACCTAACTCAATATTTTCCTTCGAAGAATTTTGCGATAAATTAAAACATCAATTCACTAGCCAAAGGAAACCGAGGCTACCGGCAAATCATTTGGGAACTGTAAAACAATTGGAAGGAGAAACTTTGAGACAATGGTTAGCAAGGTTCAGCATCGAACTTCTCAAAGTTGACACTCCGCAAATTGAATATCTCTCCTCATTGATGTTCGAACTAACAAGAAGCACTCAGTTCGGGAATGCCTTATGTAGAAAACAACCGAAATCCTTCGAGAGGATTATGGAAATAGCTGAGAAATATATGATTCAGGAAGAGATGAATAAGCTGAAAAGCTCGCATGCTGTGAAACTCCCTCTAAACAAGAAACAGGATCGGGCTCCTATCCCAAAGCCCGGTGATTACGGAGGATCGAACAGAGGGTCTGTTTGGCAACGAATCAACACCTATAAACCACATATGCCACCCCAAGGATCGAATTCCTATGGACCTTCCTATGAACGAGCTCGACCTCCTAGAGCGGGAAAAATTCAATTTACCGAACTTAACAGCTCAAAGGAAGAAGTGTTAACTGTGCTAGAAGAGGGAAATTTGATTCCCGAGGCTCAAAGAATCACGCAGGCTAGGCCAGGAGCGTTGGGTTACGACGAATACTGTCGATATCATCGGGCTCGGGGGCACAGCACCGAAAACTGTTACCAACTGAAAGTTGAGATAGAGAAACTAATTGCACAAGGAAAACTAAGAGAATTTGTCAAGGGAGGTAACTATAACAATCGTTATAGGTCAAGGAGTCCGAGGAAGTTTAATACTCAACCAAAGCAAGGTCGAAATCAAACGGAAGAGCGGTCAAACGGAGTGATAAACATGATTGCTGGTGGACCAGCAGGAGGAGATAGCAGAAATGCTAGGAAAAGAACGCTGAGGTCAATAAGAGCTGGGGTCTCTGCAAAGAGGGAAATTCTGTCCTTGGAATTTCCCTCCATGGAATATCAGGTTGTGAGTTTCAGTGAAGCCGATCGACCTGCAGATATCAGTTGGGATGTAAACGAAGATGATCCAGATTTTTCCATGGTATTGACATTAAAAATTGCTAATTTTGAGGTCAAGAGAGTACTGGTCGATAATGGAAGCTCGGCAAACATTATCTCTTCGGAAGCTCTCACAAGGATGAACCTTTGTCACCCACGTCTGGAAAAAGTAACCACTCCCTTGGTTGGTTTTGGGGGATCGGAGATCGTCCCTTTGGGGACCATTCTTTTGAGCACGACTCTAGGAACCAAACCAAAGAATATAACAAGAATGATCAAATTCCTAGTGGTAGATACATCATTCGCTTACAATGCTATATTAGGGAGACCAGCTCTGAACATTTTCAAAGCAGTTGTATCTACCTATCACCAAAAGATAAAGTTCCCAACCGAGGGAGGAGTAGGGAAAATGAGGAACGACCAATACATGGCCTGGGAATGCTATAATTCATCTTTAAGCATTAAAAAGAAAGTGGAACCCGAACTCCCGATTAAGAGAAGAGCAGCGGAATTGGAACCTGGCATAGAATCCACAGTTCCTGACTGCGAGAAATTACAAGGAAAGAAAGGAAAAAATATCGACATGAGTGTGCAGGCGCCTGGCCACAAAAAAGTAACTCTAGTTCCGGGATCCCCTGAGAAATTCACCAAAATTGGAACATAGTTAAGCGAAGGCATGGAAACCATGCTCATTGAATTCTTACAGAAAAACGTGGACGTTTTTGCCTGGAGCTCGGACGATATAATTGGAATCGACCCACGGGTGATAACACATTCGTTGAATATCGATCCAAAGGCAAAACCTGTAAGACAAAAGAAGCGCAGTCATGGTCGTGAAAAGGACAAAATAATCAATGCGGAGGTCGATAGGTTACTAGCAGCGGGTCAGATCAGGGAAATAAAGTTCACAGAATGGCTGTGTAATGTGGTCTTAGTTTCTAAGGGCGAAAAGATCGAAAACAAATGGAGAATGTGTAATGACTTTACAGATCTAAACAAATTGTGCCCAAGAGATCCTTATCCGTTGCCTCGGATCGATATGCTCGTAGATTCAACCGCGGGGTTTGTATTTTTTAGTATGATGGATGCTTTTCAAGGATTTTATCAGATCTTCATGAATGAAAGAGACCAGGATAAAACAGCGTTCATCACCGAGCGAGGGGTCTACTGCTTCATTGTCATGCCTTTTGGCTTAAGGAACGCAGGCGCAACCTACCAAAGGTTAGTCAATATGATGTTTAAAGATTTGATAGGGGAAATCATGGAAGTTTATGTAGATGACATGCTCGTAAAAAGTATGACGGAGGAGGACCACATCAACCATCTTGATCGATGTTTTGGAATTCTAAGGAAGTATGGAATGAAGTTGAATCCTGCTAAGTGCACTTTTGGCGTGTGATCAGGAAAATTTCTCGGATATCTTGTCCATGAAAGAGGCATCGAAGCCAATCCCGAAAAGATTCGAGCAATTACCAATCTACATCCACCAAGAAAGCTCTCAGATGTTCAAAGCCTAATCGGGAAGATTATCTCATTGAATAGATTCATCTCACGGTCTGCTGACAAGAGTTTACCATTCTTCAAACTGTTGCGCAAATCTAAGAATTTCGAACGGAATGAAGAATGCGACAAGGCTTTCGAAGACCTGAAAGCATACTTAACCTCACCACCAATGTTAGCCAAGCCATCTGATGGAGAACCTCTATACTTATATATAGCTGTGTCGGAAGAAGCTATTAGCTCGGTCTTGGTGAAGCTCGATAAATCCGAGCACAAGCCAGTGTACTATTTAAGCAAGTTATTGCAGGGCGCGGAGAAAAATTACTTGGAGATCGAGAAATTCGCGCTTGCCTTGGTGGTGGCTGCGCGAAGGTTAAGGCCTTATTTTCAAACATACAAGATCATTGTCTTAACAAATCAGCCACTAAGACAGGTCCTATCAAAGCCTGAAGCATCCGGCAGACTGATAAAATGGGCAGTCGAACTGGGTCAGTTTGAGATCGAATATCAACCACGAGTTGCTATAAAAGCACAGGTTTTGGCCGACTTCATAGTCGAGTCAACAGGTTTATCGAATGAGGAAGAAGGGGCAATCTCCGAGGTAAGAATGGTCGAAAAAGCAGAAGATCAGGTATGGCTGATGCACGTGGATGGTTCCTCAACCAGGGAAGGAGGTGGAGCAGGAATTCATTTTCAAGGACCCAATGGTGAGGACTTAAGTTATGCTATCACTTTGGACTTCGTCGTCACAAACAACGAAGCAGAATATGAAGCCTTGATCGCCGGATTAGAAATGGCCATAAAAGCAAAGGTAAAATCAATTGTTGTGCTAACTGATTCTGAACTCGTTCATACACAGGTGAAAGGCACTTACGAGGCCAGGGAGTTCAATATGATAAAATATTTGAACAAAACAAAAAAATTGATCTCTGAATTCGACAAGTTTGATATTCAGCCTATACCAAGGGAGGAAAACATGTGGGCAGATTTATTATCGAAGTTTATAGGGCTTGCTGAGGGGAAGAATGAAAGAATAATCACATGGTTATTATCGAATACATCTGCTATCGAACTAGATGTGATTCCCTCGGTCGACATCATGGAAATCGATGAGCCTAGGATTTCTTGGATCGACCCTCTTATTGCTTATCTCAGAGAAGGAAAACTTCCAGAAAACTCAAACGAAGCTCGAAGGGTCAAATACTGAGCGCCATCGTTCGCTCTGGTCGACAATCAACTCTATAAAAGATCTTCTTCTGGAATTTTATTGAAATGTATTTCCGAAGTACACTATAATGCTATTTTAAAAGAAGTTCACGAGGGAGAGGCAGGTAATCATTGTGGTGCTCAAGCGTTAGCTCTTAAATGCTCGAGGTTAGGATATTATTGGCCTACCCTTTTCTCTGATTCGGTTGATTATGTGAAGAAATGCCACCATTGTCAAATTCACTCGAATTTAATTCATCAACCGGCCGAACATATGCACTCTATTCCAATCTGTTGGCCTTTTGATAAATGGGGCATCGATATTGTTGGGCCTTTCCCAACAGCAAGAGCTCGGAAAAACTATGTATTGGTTGCAGTAGAATATTTCAGCAAATGGGTCGAATGCGTTGCTCTGACAAAGATCACTCAGTTCCAAGTTATTAATTTCTTATGGAAAAATATTGTCTGCAGGTTCGGGAATCCTAGGATCTTAATATCTGATAACGGAACGCAGTTCGCTGGCAAAAGAATCACGGAATGGTGCGAAAAATTCGGAATACAGCAGAATTTTGCATCAGTTGGGCATCCTCAGGCTAACGGACAAACTGAAGTAGTGAACAGAGAGATCGTTCGATCTCTGGAAAAGCGTTTATCTGAGGCAAAAGGGAAATGGCTCGATGAACTGCCAGGAGTCTTATGGGCCAATAGAACTACAGTTAAAGCTGCAACAGGGGAGACTCCATTCAGTCTGGTCTATGGATCGGAAACTGTAATTCCAGTCGAGAGCCTCGTACCTTCCCCCAGGGTCGAATTTTATGATCCTAAGAAAAACCAGTCTCTAAGGGAAATGGAAGTTGATCATGCAGATGGTCGGAGGGACCAAGCAAGGTTGAAAATTCAGTCCACCGAGTCTAGCATGGAAAAATCCTACAATCGAAACGTTCGAATCCGAACTTTCAAAGTGGGAGATTTAGTGCTAAAAAAGGTAGAAGTATCAAAGCATGTTGGAAAACTTCAACCTAATTGGGATAGCCACTTTGTGGTCGTTGAGGTTGGAAAGAAAGGTTCTTACAAAATTGCTTATCCTAATGGAGAGGTTCTACCTCGAGCCTGGAATGCGGTTAATTTGAGAAGATATTATGGGAGATGAAGTCGATTAGTTAATATTCTAGGCTATTACTATTTAGGCATGTCGTTCTGTTTCTTTGTTTCTCGCAATTAAGAAAACTATATGATCAATGAAAGTTTATTCCGAATTAAGTTGTTTATTCTATGGAAGTTCGTTTCATCAAAATCATCATTTATTCGTCATATTATGGATATTCTCGATCTTCATTCTTTTATTATCAATTTCTATTGTTCTCCATCGACTATTAAATGGGTGAAAGCTGTTGCTACGACCCTCGGGCTAAAAATGCTCTGAAACGACTAAGGGTGAAAGCCGTTGCTATGCCCCTTAGATCGAAATTATTGAATGGGTGAAGGCTGTTGCTACGACCCTCGGGCTAAAAATGCTCTAAAACGACTAAGGGTGAAAGCCGTTGCTATGCCCCTTAGATCGAAATTATTGAATGGGTGAAAGCTGTTGCTACGACCCTCGGGCTAAAAATGCTCTGAAACGACTAAGGGTGAAAGCCGTTGCTATGCCCCTTAGATCGAAATTATTGAATGGGTGAAAGCTGTTGCTACGACCCTCGGGCTAAAAATGCTCTGAAACGACTAAGGGTGAAAGCCGTTGCTATGCCCCTTAGATCGAAATTATTGAATGGGTGAAAGCTGTTGCTACGACCCTCGGGCTAAAAATGCTCTAAAACGACTAAGGGTGAAAGCCGTTGCTATGCCCCTTAGATCGAAATTATTGAATGGGTGAAAGCTGTTGCTGATGGAATAGTGCCCTGCAAGCCAATATATTTAGCTTGTAGTGAAACTATCATTATCTTTCTTTAGTATAAATGACTTAATACGCATGTTTATTTATATGTGTATAAGGATAAACAATGGCCAACTTCATCTCTCGCGAATACATTTAAGCGATTGGATGAAACCCTTAGATTACATTTGACTATGGGACGATTCACTTCAGTACTGAGTGCAATCATGAAACAGTCTCAAAGGTCGTAATCCTAAAACTGTTCCAAGTCATAGATTCCGAAACGAGACGGGGTATCGTAGGAATCGCAAAGACTTGTACGAGTATGCATGATTCACATGGAGTGAATTTGTAGTGTTTCATGAGCAAGGAATTTGAGTCCAGTGCATACGAGTAGGTGGTTCAATGGAAGATTGAACGCATCGAATGACCCGAACAGAGAAACCCATTGTGGAAGCGCATGACGCATATCGGTGATGGGATACTTCTCAAGGAATATAATAGTGTACGATTTAGTCCTTTAACTTGAGGTACTAGGGCGAATTCGGTACATGAAAGTGCGTACTTAGATCTAGGTATAGACCACGTAGCTTGGTCATAACATGCCTAGGTTGGGTGCGTATGGACATGTACGTGAGTGGTTAGTACCGATATGGAATCTATTGACTCATTGTAATGGATGAGAGAATTTCCTATACGATTCTTAGATAATATATCCGAGAAACCCGTGGCCACGGTCGGTGACGAATTTGGAAAGGGGTTTCCAAATTTAGGAGTCACACTGGAATATTATCCTGAATTAGAAAGTATAGTTATCGAGACAAATTTAGAGGTGCCGATCGATTCACACACCCTAAGTCTTGATCGGGAATATTAGTCGATAGAAGGACCGTATGTACATGGCAATTATATGAGACGAGGTTCACAAATATCAATTCACCTGAAGTTGGGCTTCATGGGCTTGTGGCTAGACATCGACCATGAAGTGTGGGTACTCCTGAATTAATAGAGGATTTAATTCTAGGAGTGATCAATTAAAGGTTGTTTAATTGACCGGAGCAATTTATTGTTCATAAATTAAATCACGAAGGATTCGTGGGCCTGCTGCCAATTGATGGTGAACCCAGAGGGTCACACACAATACAATTGGACGGTGACTGTTATAAAAGGACATGAAAGGAATTAATTGATTTAAAGATAATTAAATCAATTAAATGAATTAAAAGTATTTAATTCAAGTGGGAGATTAATTAATTGGCTAACTTAATTAATAATTGAGTTGCTAATTAATTATATAAAAGAAATAATGATTTAATTGGGCTGGGCATTTAATTAAAGTTGTTAATTAAATGAAGGATTGCAAGACATGGGCTTTTATTAATTAAAGCCCATAAGGAGTCTTGTAGACCTAGGTCAGAAGGAGCTTATAAATAGAGCACATCTAGAGCTCAAATGTGTAACACTCAAAAAGAAAACCCTAGCCTCCTTTTGCCCTAGTAAGCGCCGCCCCCCTTAGCTAGAAACCCTAGCCGCCGCCGCCACCATTGAGCCGCCACCACCTGCTGCCGTGGGCTGCCTTGGTGCCGCCGCCGCCATCTCCCTGTTCCGTTGTGTTAGATCTTGATCTGTCAAGAGATTCAACACAATCCTGCAATAACAAATCTCCTGAATCCAGTTCTGAGCCTAAGATCTTGAGGTGTTGCCAGAATCCAATTGGTGTGGACTATCCCTGGAGGTGAGACACTTGGATCACTCCTGTGAACCAGATCAGAATCAGAAACGAAGCCGGAGGTTTCCACCACCTTGCCTGTGGTGAGGTATATCGCAAAAACCCCCTTGTTAATTCATTGTGTGCGTTTTTGTTTCTTGTTTTTGTATACATAATATGGAGACTTCTTTTATGGGACCATTGGATGACTCGAAAAATTTTAAATTCCGCACTTTGTTGTATGACAAATCGAGCCATATCCCAACAGTGGTATCAGAGCCAACTCCATTATTATTATACAAAAGCCTGAACATAATTGTGTTCACCGTATATGTTTAATTATATGTATGAGAACGCATGATAATTATGTTCTGTAAGTTGATTCTTGCTTGTTATGACTAGATCTATCATTGGGTAAAACTGCTTTTCAAGATCTGTGGCGTTTTTATAGTTTTTGGAAACTTCAGGACTTTTTGGGCAAAAATCGCATATTAGGGTTTTTGGGGCTGAAAATTCGAAATTTTTGAAATCTGGAAATTTGAAAATTCTGGACTGTTCTTGCAATTCTGGTCGCACGGATTTTGGGGTCGTGTTGCAATTTCCGAAAACTTAGGGGCTGTTTTGCAATTACCGAAACTTGAGGGGTCAATTTGAAAAATCAAAAATTTTATTTTCTGGTCTGCTGCCCGAAACTGCCCAGGGGTGTTTTTGTAACTTTTCAAAAAGTTTTGGGGTCAAAATGCAATTTTCGAAAGTTGAGGGGTCAAAAATGAAATTTTCAAAAGTTGAAAAACAGAATCTGAAATTGAGCAGAAAATTAATTTTTATTTACCCGGATTTTTATTTTGTCATAATTAGTAGTGACTAAAAAGCAAGAATCATAGGAAGTTAGTTTTAAAAGGATGTTTTAAAATTAAGATAGAAGAAAGTAAAAGATGTTTACATGTTTCTTGCTCTACGTGAACTGTTTACGTGGTTTTCGATCGAGACGAGCCTTGACCCTAGGGTAGATGTGATTGGTTTAATTTATTGCTTGTTTTTCATTGGGCCTGCGAGCCTATTATTCTTTTTGGGCCACTTTGAGCCTTTGTAATAGAATAGGGCTTTACTGCTTTCCTAGTTTAGGATGGAGGCCCGTTTACAAGCAAGGTGGGAGCCCAAGAAGATAAGAAGGCCATGAATGCATGGTACATTGTGTAATAGCATAGGGCCCGTTTGAGAAACCTTTAGATTGACCAATTGGGCCAACATCATTGGCTCGATGATGGCCCGCATAGGAGGCTCCCGATCGAAAACATATTGTGGTAGTATGCATGCTAGGCTTGTATGGCTTTTATTTATTTGTCGATTTATATTTAGCTTGTATGAGATGCGCGCTAGAATCTAGATCGTAATAAAAAATAAAGCATAATTGAAGCGGTGAGATCTCGAGGAGAGTTAGCATAACTTTCAAACCAGTAAATCCCCTCTTGAATTAAATATTAAGTCATATTGGATTAAAATAAAATGAAGTATTTATATAAATCCAAGCCTTCCATCAATAGGGACTAGCGTATGTTGTCTACTTATCGATAGAGGTGATCCAGAGTCTGGCACCCGAGTCGAAGAAAGGGACAATACGTGAAATTCCTTGACTCCTGTTTTTAACTAAACAAGACAAGGGTGAGGATTGGTCGGGATGTGAGGATCGACCGATAACTAGTTACGGAGAACTCACGACCGGGCCCGTTGCTCATCATGATTGATGGGTTAGACTTAACGATTAGTAACACTTATGATGTAGCAGTGCTAGATAAGTGCGAAAACCGAGGCAAAATAGCTTGAAGGTTGTGGAGTAACACAATTGGCAATAAGTATGCCTACCTGGGGAATTGGTTGTATGGCCACGAGTCGTGGGTGCAATTAATTGCCGCTGGGGCGTCAAGACCTACTAGGAAATAGAATTTCCCGAACAATTGAAGGGGTAATTGTTTCGATAAAATAGTGGGAGAACTTCTTCGATAGAAAGTCCAACCTTCGTAGATTATAAGTATTATTCATTAACTAGTCCACTGAATGTTTGTCTTCTCTTTAAATTAGATACTGAGATATCAGTAATTATCCATTTTACTATTTATCCTCGACCAATAAAATAGCTGGATTAAAATATCGACTAGGCAAGAAACTTGAGAATTGTCTTGAATTCCAAGAGTGGAATGATGTTCTTAAATGACAATCCTATGCCTTATGCGCTTATGAGATAAGTCAAAATATAAGAAACGAATCACCCGTAGAATATGGGAATATTAATGATTGTTTCTCATATATAGATGAATCTCAAAAGTGAAACGAATCACCTATAGAGTATGGGAATCTTAAATGATCGTTTCCTAAAATAAGCATCAAGATTGAAAGAGCTATGGAAGCAACATGAGGAGCATGTCTGAATTTCCACCTCAAAAGGCCCGTTTTGAGGACCTATCTTCCTCGAAAACCTCCACCTCAAAAGGCTTGTTTTGAGGAGTAGTTTTGAATCAATATGATTCGAGACTTCCAAGGAATTGTTTCAAAACTCGAGAATAATTGAAGGAACTAGTGTCAAGGATCACTGTCTTTGTTTTATCAATCTAGTTGAAAACTGGATCGATTAAACGTAAGCCTGCAAGTGATCTTAACATTAACTTCTTCTTAAATTCTCCTCCCGCTCATTCAAATGACTCTTGAAATAAACTGATCTTATTTGATAAGTTGATCACATTTCATGAATCAACCAAAGAATTGGTTAAAGGCAAATAGGATAGACCTGTCATGATCGTTTACACTTCATGGACTGCAAAGTCAAAGAAGAGTAAAATGAATAGGAATTTATTCTCTTCTAATTCGACCATAAAGGTAGTCAAAAGAATGCAAGTAGCCTATAAGTCGAATTATCCCACTGCATCTAAGAAAGGCACTGATGTGTTTCATTGATTAGATGATCTAATTAATTAAGCAACGTTTCAATTAAAGGGTTAATTGAAAACGAAAAGGATTCAATTAATGATGTTAATTGAAAGGAAGCAAATTAATTGAACTAAACCATTAACTCAATTTTATTGAATTAATGTGTGAAGTTCAAATTAATACAAAGATAATAATCCATAACTTTGGTACGCTAGACTTGGAAACATCTCCAAGAGTAGGATTCAAAAGTTGGTTTCACCTAAGCTTCTTGAAAAATAGAACTTGGATGAACTTCCAACCTGCGAATCATGTCTCAAAGGAGAGATGACCAGATCTCCCGTCACAGGGAATCAAGAGCGAACCAAATAAAATCTGGATTTAATCCATGAGTATGGATCACTAAAGGTTACTGTGAGAGGAGATTACTCATACTTCGTACCTTTTTGCTAAAGACCCTGGTCGTTAGTGGAAAATGAATCTAGTGCGATACAAATCCGAAAAACCTTTCAAGGTATTTCGATGCGAAGTAGAGAATCAACAAAGACAAAGTATTGCGACCATTCGATCTAGTTGAGATAGCAAATACTTGTCAAGGATTCCTCAATTATCTTAATGAGAATGAGATTCTCATACAACAAACTCCTCTTAAGACGCCTCAACCTATTGAAGTGTCTAAAGAGATGGAATCTAACATTGTTAGACATTGTTCGATCCATATTGAGTTTTGTGAAAGCTTCTTTATGCATTCTAGGGGTTAGTGCTCCTGACTGCATCGAAGATACTAAGCAAAGTACCTTCAAAGTTTGTGCCTGCAAAGCTTTACCAAGAAAGGTATGGCAAAATACCTCTATGCTCTTACTTCTGAGTATGGAGATCTCCTGCCGATGGTAGAAACGAGAAAGGAGATAAATTGGCTAGTAGATCCAATTTGTATATAATTGTGGGGTATCCAACGAAATCCATTGGATACCTGTTCCACGACAATGAGAAACAATCGTTTCTCCTAGATACCAGTTCCTCTGTTGATGAATCACACGTCAAAGGAAATGGAAACGTCATGGAACTTGATGAAGTCCAAGATTTGGACCCGTCCCCGCAAACAGTGGGAGTTAATCCAGAATTTACTAAACCTAATAGTACACCCACTCTTCGAAGGTCTGATCGAATTCGTAAGGAGCCAAAGCGATTTGGTCTCATTCACGAAAACGAGAATGTGGAAAGTAATCCAAAGACCTATCAAGAAGCGATGTCAGACATAGACTTGGGTACGTGGCTCGAAGCCATGTAAACCAAAATGGATCCCATCCATTCCACCAAGGTATAACCTTGATTGATCCACCTAAGGGATTTATCCCTATAAGTTGGTTATAAGTTATAAATGGATCTTCAAACTTGGAATGAATGGAGAGGTGTTGACCTCTAAGAATCGACTAGTGGTAAAAGGGTTATTCACAATGTTCTGGAACAGACTTTGTTGAAACCTTTTCTCCATTAGCGATATTTGAATCCATTTAGATTCACAGTTGTTCTGATGAGATAGTCAAGACAATTGACTTCATCAAAACGAGTATGAACAATGAGTGTACAAAAGGATTAGTGGGAGCGCGATGAAGCTCATATTTTATATGTCGATAATGTTCTGGTTATCTGGGATGATATCGGAATGTTAGCACAGACGAAAGCATGGTTGTCCATGCAATTCTCCATGAAAGATTTAGGAGAAGCATCTTGCGTATTGGGATACGTATCTATAGAATAGATCAGAAAAGGATGCTGACACTCTCTAAATCTAAGTACATAGAATCAATACTGGAAATATTCAGTATGAAGAATCCAAGAAAGGATTGCTTCCAGTGAGACCAGTATCCCTTGTTCCGAAATCGATGTGCCCTACATCAAATGAGAATAAAGGAGAATGTCTCGAATACCTTATGTTTCAAACAAAAGGTTGCATGTGGCATGCTTTACTATGTACTAGACCAGACGTAGAACATGCTCAAGTGTCGCGAGCAGTTGCTAGTCAAACTCCAGTGAAGAAGTACTGGACCACCGTAAAAGATATCCTTAAACTCTTGACAAAGACTAAGGATTTGTTCTTGGTCTACGGTAGTAGTGGAGAATTAAAATTCGAAGGATTCACTGATTCGAATTTTCAGTCTGATGTGGATGAATTATATATATCCATTTTTGGATACATATCCTGCATCAATGGGGTAACGGTGAATTTGAAAGGGTTCCAAGCAAATCACCGTAACCATTCAAACCACTGAAGCAAGATATATTGCAGCATTAAATGTAGCATTAAATGCGGCTTAAGAAAGTGTTTAGATATAAAACTTCATCCAATGGTTGGATGTAGTGCCTAGCATTGCGAAGCTCATGGTTATCTTCTATGATAACATTGGAGCTATTGTCAAAGCAAAGCATTCGAGATCTTACCAGAAATCTAAACATAATTGAAAGAAAGGTACCATTTGATTAGAAAAATCATTGGTAGAGTTAACGCGGGTAATGGATCGCGTCGACTCAGAAGACTACTTAGCGGATCCACTAAAAGAGACTATATCATAAAATGAGTTCGAAGAACATCTTTAGAAAGATGGGTCCTAGAAACGTTTATGATTGGCTTTAGGGCAAGTGGGAGATTGATGGAATAGTGCCCTGCAAGCCAATATATTTAGCTTGTAGTGAAACTATCATTATCTTTCTTTAGTATAAATGACTTAATACGCATGTTTATTTATATGTGTATAAGGATAAACAATGGCCAACTTCATCTCTCGCGAATACATTTAAGCGATTGGATGAAACCCTTAGATTACATTTGACTATGGGACGATTCACTTCAGTATTGAGTGCAATCATGAAACAGTCTCAAAGGTCGTAATCCTAAAACTGTTCCAAGTCATAGATTCCGAAACGAGACGGGGTATCGTAGGAATCGCAAAGACTTGTACGAGTATGCATGATTCACATGGAGTGAATTTGTAGTGTTTCATGAGCAAGGAATTTGAGTCCAGTGCATACGAGTAGGTGGTTCAATGGAAGATTGAACGCATCGAACGACCCGAACAGAGAAACCCATTGTGGAAGCGCATGACGCATATCGGTGATGGGATACTTCTCAAGGAATATAATAGTGTACGATTTAGTCCTTTGACTTGAGGTACTAGGGCGAATTCGGTACATGAAAGTGCGTACTTAGATCTAGGTATAGACCACGTAGCTTGGTCATAACATGCCTAGGTTGGGTGCGTATGGACATGTACGTGAGTGGTTAGTACCGATATGGAATCTATTGACTCATTGTAATGGATGAGAGAATTTCCTATACGATTCTTAGATAATATATCCGAGAAACCCGTGGCCACGGTCGGTGACGAATTTGGAAAGGGGTTTCCAAATTTAGGAGTCACACTGGAATATTATCCTGAATTAGAAAGTATAGTTATCGAGACAAATTTAGAGGTGCCGATCGATTCACACACCCTAAGTCTTGATCGGGAATATTAGTCGATAGAAGGACCGTATGTACATGGCAATTATATGAGACGAGGTTCACAAATATCAATTCACCTGAAGTTGGGCTTCATGGGCTTGTGGCTAGACATCGACCATGAAGTGTGGGTACTCCTGAATTAATAGAGGATTTAATTCTAGGAGTGATCAATTAAAGGTTGTTTAATTGACCGGAGCAATTTATTGTTCATAAATTAAATCACGAAGGATTCGTGGGCCTGCTGCCAATTGATGGTGAACCCAGAGGGTCACACACAATACAATTGGACGGTGACTGTTATAAAAGGACATGAAAGGAATTAATTGATTTAAAGATAATTAAATCAATTAAATAAATTAAAAGTATTTAATTCAAGTGGGAGATTAATTAATTGGCTAACTTAATTAATAATTGAGTTGCTAATTAATTATATAAAAGAAATAATGATTTAATTGGGCTGTGCATTTAATTAAAGTTGTTAATTAAATGAAGGATTGCAAGACATGGGCTTTTATTAATTAAAGCCCATAAGGAGTCTTGTAGACCTAGGTCAGAAGGAGCTTATAAATAGAGCACATCTAGAGCTCAAATGTGTAACACTCAAAAAGAAAACCCTAGCCTCCTTTTGCCCTAGTAAGCGCCGCCCCCCTTAGCTAGAAACCCTAGCCGCCGCCGCCACCATTGAGCCGCCGCCACCTGCTGCCGTGGGCTGCCTTGGTGCCGCCGCCGCCATCTCCCTGTTCCGTTGTGTTAGATCTTGATCTGTCAAGAGATTCAACACAATCCTGCAATAACAAATCTCCTGAATCCAGTTCTGAGCCTAAGATCTTGAGGTGTTGCCAGAATCCAATTGGTGTGGACTATCCCTGGAGGTGAGACACTTGGATCACTCCTGTGAACCAGATCAGAATCAGAAACGAAGCCGGAGGTTTCCACCACCTTGCCTGTGGTGAGGTATATCGCAAAAACCCCCTTGTTAATTCATTGTGTGCGTTTTTGTTTCTTGTTTTTGTATACATAATATGGAGACTTCTTTTATGGGACCATTGGATGACTCGAAAAATTTTAAATTCCGCACTTTGTTGTATGACAAATCGAGCCATATCCCAGCAGTGGTATCAGAGCCAACTCCATTATTATTATACAAAAGCCTGAACATAATTGTGTTCACCGTATATGTTTAATTATATGTATGAGAACGCATGATAATTATGTTCTGTAAGTTGATTCTTGCTTGTTATGACTAGATCTATCATTGGGTAAAACTGCTTTTCAAGATCTGTGGCGTTTTTATAGTTTTTGGAAACTTCAGGACTTTTTGGGCAAAAATCGCATATTAGGGTTTTTGGGGCTGAAAATTCAAAATTTTTGAAATCTGGAAATTTGAAAATTCTGGACTGTTCTTGCAATTCTGGTCGCACGGATTTTGGGGTCGTTTTGCAATTTCCGAAAACTTAGGGGCTGTTTTGCAATTACCGAAACTTGAGGGGTCAATTTGAAAAATCAAAAATTTTCAAAATTCAAAATTTTATTTTCTGGTCTGCTGCCCGAAACTGCCCAGGGGTGTTTTTGTAACTTTTCAAAAAGTTTTGGGGTCAAAATGCAATTTTCGAAAGTTGAGGGGTCAAAAATGAAATTTTCAAAAGTTGAAAAACAGAATCTGAAATTGAGCAGAAAATTAATTTTTATTTACCCGGATTTTTATTTTGTCATAATTAGTAGTGACTAAAAAGCAAGAATCATAGGAAGTTAGTTTTAAAAGGATGTTTTAAAATTAAGATAGAAGAAAGTAAAAGATGTTTACATGTTTCTTGCTCTACGTGAACTGTTTACGTGGTTTTCGATCGAGACGAGCCTTGACCCTAGGGTAGATGTGATTGGTTTAATTTATTGCTTGTTTTTCATTGGGCCTGCGAGCCTATTATTGTTTTTGGGCCACTTTGAGCCTTTGTAATAGAATAGGGCTTTACTGCTTTCCTAGTTTAGGATGGAGGCCCGTTTACAAGCAAGGTGGGAGCCCAAGAAGATAAGAAGGCCATGAATGCATGGTACATTGTGTAATAGCATAGGGCCCGTTTGAGAAACCTTTAGATTGACTAATTGGGCCAACATCATTGGCTCGATGATGGCCCGCATAGGAGGCTCCCGATCGAAAACATATTGTGGTAGTATGCATGCTAGGCTTGTATGGCTTTTATTTATTTGTCGATTTATATTTAGCTTGTATGAGATGCGCGCTAGAATCTAGATCGTAATAAAAAATAAAGCATAATTGAAGCGGTGAGATCTCGAGGAGAGTTAGCATAACTTTCTAACCAGTAAATCCCCTCTTGAATTAAATATTAAGTCATATTGGATTAAAATAAAATGAAGTATTTATATAAATCCAAGCCTTCCATCAATAGGGACTAGCGTATGTTGTCTACTTATCGATAGAGGTGATCCAGAGTCTGGCACCCGAGTCGAAGAAAGGGACAATACGTGAAATTCCTTGACTCCTGTTTTTAACTAAACAAGACAAGGGTGAGGATTGGTCGGGATGTGAGGATCGACCGATAACTAGTTACGGAGAACTCACGACCGGGCCCGTTGCTCATCATGATTGATGGGTTAGACTTAACGATTAGTAACACTTATGATGTAGCAGTGCTAGATAAGTGCGAAAACCGAGGCAAAATAGCTTGAAGGTTGTGGAGTAACACAATTGGCAATAAGTATGCCTACCTGGGGAATTGGTTGTATGGCCACGAGTCGTGGGTGCAATTAATTGCCGCTGGGGCGTCAAGACCTACTAGGAAATAGAATTTCCCGAACAATTGAAGGGGTAATTGTTTCGATAAAATAGTGGGAGAACTTCTTCGATAGAAAGTCCAACCTTCGTAGATTATAAGTATTATTCATTAACTAGTCCACTGAATGTTTGTCTTCTCTTTAAATTAGATACTGAGATATCAGTAATTATCCATTTTACTATTTATCCTCGACCAATAAAATAGCTGGATTAAAATATCGACTAGGCAAGAAACTTGAGAATTGTCTTGAATTCCAAGAGTGGAATGATGTTCTTAAATGACAATCCTATGCCTTATGCGCTTATGAGATAAGTCAAAATATAAGAAACGAATCACCCGTAGAATATGGGAATATTAATGATTGTTTCTCATATATAGATGAATCTCAAAAGTGAAACGAATCACCTATAGAGTATGGGAATCTTAAATGATCGTTTCCTAAAATAAGCATCAAGATTGAAAGAGCTATGGAAGCAACATGAGGAGCATGTCTGAATTTCCACCTCAAAAGGCCCGTTTTGAGGACCTATCTTCCTCGAAAACCTCCACCTCAAAAGGCTTGTTTTGAGGAGTAGTTTTGAATCAATATGATTCGAGACTTCCAAGGAATTGTTTCAAAACTCGAGAATAATTGAAGGAACTAGTGTCAAGGATCACTGTCTTTGTTTTATCAATCTAGTTGAAAACTGGATCGATTAAACGTAAGCCTGCAAGTGATCTTAACATTAACTTCTTCTTAAATTCTCCTCCCGCTCATTCAAATGACTCTTGAAATAAACTGATCTTATTTGATAAGTTGATCACATTTCATGAATCAACCAAAGAATTGGTTAAAGGCAAATAGGATAGACCTGTCATGATCGTTTACACTTCATGGACTGCAAAGTCAAAGAAGAGTAAAATGAATAGGAATTTATTCTCTTCTAATTCGACCATAAAGGTAGTCAAAAGAATGCAAGTAGCCTATAAGTCGAATTATCCCACTGCATCTAAGAAAGGCACTGATGTGTTTCATTGATTAGATGATCTAATTAATTAAGCAACGTTTCAATTAAAGGGTTAATTGAAAACGAAAAGGATTCAATTAATGATGTTAATTGAAAGGAAGCAAATTAATTGAACTAAACCATTAACTCAATTTTATTGAATTAATGTGTGAAGTTCAAATTAATACAAAGATAATAATCCATAACTTTGGTACGCTAGACTTGGAAACATCTCCAAGAGTAGGATTCAAAAGTTGGTTTCACCTAAGCTTCTTGAAAAATAGAACTTGGATGAACTTCCAACCTGCGAATCATGTCTCAAAGGAGAGATGACCAGATCTCCCGTCACAGGGAATCAAGAGCGAACCAAATAAAATCTGGATTTAATCCATGAGTATGGATCACTAAAGGTTACTGTGAGAGGAGATTACTCATACTTCGTACCTTTTTGCTAAAGACCCTGGTCGTTAGTGGAAAATGAATCTAGTGCGATACAAATCCGAAAAACCTTTCAAGGTATTTCGATGCGAAGTAGAGAATCAACAAAGACAAAGTATTGCGACCATTCGATCTAGTTGAGATAGCAAATACTTGTCAAGGATTCCTCAATTATCTTAATGAGAATGAGATTCTCATACAACAAACTCCTCTTAAGACGCCTCAACCTATTGAAGTGTCTAAAGAGATGGAATCTAACATTGTTAGACATTGTTCGATCCATATTGAGTTTTGTGAAAGCTTCTTTATGCATTCTAGGGGTTAGTGCTCCTGACTGCATCGAAGATACTAAGCAAAGTACCTTCAAAGTTTGTGCCTGCAAAGCTTTACCAAGAAAGGTATGGCAAAATACCTCTATGCTCTTACTTCTGAGTATGGAGATCTCCTGCCGATGGTAGAAACGAGAAAGGAGATAAATTGGCTAGTAGATCCAATTTGTATATAATTGTGGGGTATCCAACGAAATCCATTGGATACCTGTTCCACGACAATGAGAAACAATCGTTTCTCCTAGATACCAGTTCCTCTGTTGATGAATCACACGTCAAAGGAAATGGAAACGTCATGGAACTTGATGAAGTCCAAGATTTGGACCCGTCCCCGCAAACAGTGGGAGTTATTCCAGAATTTACTAAACCTAATAGTACACCCACTCTTCGAAGGTCTGATCGAATTCGTAAGGAGCCAAAGCGATTTGGTCTCATTCACGAAAACGAGAATGTGGAAAGTAATCCAAAGACCTATCAAGAAGCGATGTCAGACATAGACTTGGGTACGTGGCTCGAAGCCATGTAAACCAAAATGGATCCCATCCATTCCACCAAGGTATAACCTTGATTGATCCACCTAAGGGATTTATCCCTATAAGTTGGTTATAAGTTATAAATGGATCTTCAAACTTGGAATGAATGGAGAGGTGTTGACCTCTAAGAATCGACTAGTGGTAAAAGGGTTATTCACAATGTTCTGGAACAGACTTTGTTGAAACCTTTTCTCCATTAGCGATATTTGAATCCATTTAGATTCACAGTTGTTCTGATGAGATAGTCAAGACAATTGACTTCATCAAAACGAGTATGAACAATGAGTGTACAAAAGGATTAGTGGGAGCGCGATGAAGCTCATATTTTATATGTCGATAATGTTCTGGTTATCTGGGATGATATCGGAATGTTAGCACAGACGAAAGCATGGTTGTCCATGCAATTCTCCATGAAAGATTTAGGAGAAGCATCTTGCGTATTGGGATACGTATCTATAGAATAGATCAGAAAAGGATGCTGACACTCTCTAAATCTAAGTACATAGAATCAATACTGGAAATATTCAGTATGAAGAATCCAAGAAAGGATTGCTTCCAGTGAGACCCGTATCCCTTGTTCCGAAATCGATGTGCCCTACATCAAATGAGAATAAAGGAGAATGTCTCGAATACCTTATGTTTCAAACAAAAGGTTGCATGTGGCATGCTTTACTATGTACTAGACCAGACGTAGAACATGCTCAAGTGTCGCGAGCAGTTGCTAGTCAAACTCCAGTGAAGAAGTACTGGACCACCGTAAAAGATATCCTTAAACTCTTGACAAAGACTAAGGATTTGTTCTTGGTCTACGGTGGTAGTGGAGAATTAAAATTCGAAGGATTCACTGATTCGAATTTTCAGTCTGATGTGGATGAATTATATATATCCATTTTTGGATACATATCCTGCATCAATGGGGTAACGGTGAATTTGAAAGGGTTCCAAGCAAATCACCGTAACCATTCAAACCACTGAAGCAAGATATATTGCAGCATTAAATGTAGCATTAAATGCGGCTTAAGAAAGTGTTTAGATATAAAACTTCATCCTATGGTTGGATGTAGTGCCTAGCATTGCGAAGCTCATGGTTATCTTCTATGATAACATTGGAGCTATTGTCAAAGCAAAGCATTCGAGATCTTACCAGAAATCTAAACATAATTGAAAGAAAGGTACCATTTGATTAGAAAAATCATTGGTAGAGTTAACGCGGGTAATGGATCGCGTCGACTCAGAAGACTACTTAGCGGATCCACTAAAAGAGACTATATCATAAAATGAGTTCGAAGAACATCTTTAGAAAGATGGGTCCTAGAAACGTTTATGATTGGCTTTAGGGCAAGTGGGAGATTGATGGAATAGTGCCCTGCAAGCCAATATATTTAGCTTGTAGTGAAACTATCATTATCTTTCTTTAGTATAAATGACTTAATACGCATGTTTATTTATATGTGTATAAGGATAAACAATGGCCAACTTCATCTCTCGCGAATACATTTAAGCGATTGGATGAAACCCTTAGATTACATTTGACTATGGGACGATTCACTTCAGTATTGAGTGCAATCATGAAACAGTCTCAAAGGTCGTAATCCTAAAACTGTTCCAAGTCATAGATTCCGAAACGAGACGGGGTATCGTAGGAATCGCAAAGACTTGTACGAGTATGCATGATTCACATGGAGTGAATTTGTAGTGTTTCATGAGCAAGGAATTTGAGTCCAGTGCATACGAGTAGGTGGTTCAATGGAAGATTGAACGCATCGAACGACCCGAACAGAGAAACCCATTGTGGAAGCGCATGACGCATATCGGTGATGGGATACTTCTCAAGGAATATAATAGTGTACGATTTAGTCCTTTGACTTGAGGTACTAGGGCGAATTCGGTACATGAAAGTGCGTACTTAGATCTAGGTATAGACCACGTAGCTTGGTCATAACATGCCTAGGTTGGGTGCGTATGGACATGTACGTGAGTGGTTAGTACCGATATGGAATCTATTGACTCATTGTAATGGATGAGAGAATTTCCTATACGATTCTTAGATAATATATCCGAGAAACCCGTGGCCACGGTCGGTGACGAATTTGGAAAGGGGTTTCCAAATTTAGGAGTCACACTGGAATATTATCCTGAATTAGAAAGTATAGTTATCGAGACAAATTTAGAGGTGCCGATCGATTCACACACCCTAAGTCTTGATCGGGAATATTAGTCGATAGAAGGACCGTATGTACATGGCAATTATATGAGACGAGGTTCACAAATATCAATTCACCTGAAGTTGGGCTTCATGGGCTTGTGGCTAGACATCGACCATGAAGTGTGGGTACTCCTGAATTAATAGAGGATTTAATTCTAGGAGTGATCAATTAAAGGTTGTTTAATTGACCGGAGCAATTTATTGTTCATAAATTAAATCACGAAGGATTCGTGGGCCTGCTGCCAATTGATGGTGAACCCAGAGGGTCACACACAATACAATTGGACGGTGACTGTTATAAAAGGACATGAAAGGAATTTATTGATTTAAAGATAATTAAATCAATTAAATGAATTAAAAGTATTTAATTCAAGTGGGAGATTAATTAATTGGCTAACTTAATTAATAATTGAGTTGCTAATTAATTATATAAAAGAAATAATGATTTAATTGGGCTGGGCATTTAATTAAAGTTGTTAATTAAATGAAGGATTGCAAGACATGGGCTTTTATTAATTAAAGCCCATAAGGAGTCTTGTAGACCTAGGTCAGAAGGAGCTTATAAATAGAGCACATCTAGAGCTCAAATGTGTAACACTCAAAAAGAAAACCCTAGCCTCCTTTTGCCCTAGTAAGCGCCGCCCCCTTAGCTAGAAACCCTAGCCGCCGCCGCCACCATTGAGCCGCCGCCACCTGCTGCCGTGGGCTGCCTTGGTGCCGCCGCCGCCATCTCCCTGTTCCGTTGTGTTAGATCTTGATCTGTCAAGAGATTCAACACAATCCTGCAATAACAAATCTCCTGAATCCAGTTCTGAGCCTAAGATCTTGAGGTGTTGCCAGAATCCAATTGGTGTGGACTATCCCTGGAGGTGAGACACTTGGATCACTCCTGTGAACCAGATCAGAATCAGAAACGAAGCCGGAGGTTTCCACCACCTTGCCTGTGGTGAGGTATATCGCAAAAACCCCCTTGTTAATTCATTGTGTGCATTTTTGTTTCTTGTTTTTGTATACATAATATGGAGACTTCTTTTATGGGACCATTGGATGACTCGAAAAATTTTAAATTCCGCACTTTGTTGTATGACAAATCGAGCCATATCCCTACAGTTGCTACGACCCTCGGGCTAAAAATGCTCTGAAACGACTAAGGGTGAAAGCCGTTGCTATGCCCCTTAGATCGAAATTATTGAATGGGTGAAAGCTGTTGCTACGACCCTCGGGCTAAAAATGCTCTGAAACGACTAAGGGTGAAAGCCGTTGCTATGCCCCTTAGATCGAAATTATTGAATGGGTGAAAGCTGTTGCTACGACCCTCGGGCTAAAAATGCTCTAAAACGACTAAGGGTGAAAGCCGTTGCTATGCCCCTTAGATCGAAATTATTGAATGGGTGAATGCTGTTGCTACGACCCTCGGGATAAAAATGCTCTGAAACGACTAAGGGTGAAAGTCGTTGCTATGCCCCTTAGATCGAAATTATTGAATGGGTGAAAGCTGTGACTATGACCCTCGGGCTAAAAATACTCGGAAACGACTAAGGGTAAAATTCGTTGCTATACCCCTTAGATCGAAGTTATTGAACGAAGACGACAAAGCGCAAAAAGCATTGCTATGCCCCTTAAAGTATAATCGAGATCGACCTAATTCTATTCTTTCTTCACAGCTATATATTCGGCTAAGGAAGATTATTCCGTCCAATTCTAAGAGAAGCAAACCTGAAATATCTAAGCTATGGGAGATGACTCATGAAATGTTTAAATTGCAAAGACCGAAATTCAGATCTATTATTGGATTTCAAAATTATCTCGCAGAAGTTGCAAATTATGAAAATCGAAATTAAGATCGATAACAATATGGAAGAGGATTATTTCATTCATAAACTTACATGAATATTTTTTATTACAATAAAGAAATCGAAATAATCTGAAAGTTTACATCTAGTGCGATCCTATTACAAAAGACTATCCCTATGGATGCTCAAAGAGGAAAAGTGAGGCTGGTACACTTCTACCCTTTATCCAATGTTTCCTTGCAAATTGGTCCACAAAGGACCAAGTCGAGAGACAGGGAAGCAACTCCAGTTGAAGTACTCCTACCAAATTCGAATACCACATCCTTCAAGAAGCCGCCTCGAAGACGTGGAGATCGAGTGCAGGAAAACCCCTCCAGCAGTAGACCCGCTATCCCTACTAGATAGAGGACAGAGTACAGGAAGTCGAGCCCGCCTCAAAGACTTGGAATCAGAGAGAGCTGGTCGCCTACCGGTACCCTAGTCGCAATTCTTTTCGCCTGTCGATACCCTAGCCGAAAGATTTTCATATGGGAATTCCGAGGAAGTTGGAAAAGAAGGTTCGAGTAAAAATCTCGAACGCTTTAATTACCGACATTAAATGGAACATGGAGCTGATCGACGAAAGTAAAAACACAATCATACTGATCCGAGGCAAAATATTTACAGACAAGTAAAAATATGAAGGTAATTTCGAGAGCTATATATAGGGGAAGGAATTCCGTATCAACGGTGCAGATCTTTTGAACTAAACGGTCACGATACGAGCATTAAACGCTCTGACCGTTTCACTTCCCAAGAAATGAGAGACGCGCCAAAAAAAAAAAAAAAAAAAAAGAGGGGGGGAAGATAGAGGGAGACAGAACTTCCTAAAAGACAACATTTGACAATATTATTACAACAAGGTTATGTTACAACAAGAGAAATCCTAATACAACTAAACAAAATTATTCTCGGAAAGTATTTTTCGAACTTCAGCGCTGCGGTCAGCATATCCGCGAATATAAGCTTCTCTCTCACGAAGCTCGAAGTCTCTTTTGTCACGTTCATAGATATCTTTGATGGCCCTTAATTCTGAGCTCACCTTCTCCTGAGATATTTTCTCCTTAAAGAATCTATTGGCTTCCAGCGCGCGATCTAGCTCAATCTTCTTCCTAGCTAGCTCAAGAGTAATAGTAGCCCGTTGCTCGATCTCACGTCTCGCCAACACATGGAGCTTAGAAAAGCATTCACCAGCCTGAGGGAAGACACGTCAATCCTAGAATAAGGAGAATATAGAACCAGGATAAAGAGGTTAGCAAAGATTACCTGCGCGAGGAAATCTGACCCAGACTGAAACAAAAATGAAGAGTATTCTCCCTTTGATAAAATCGCCTCGGATATAGAGATATTGGCTCGAAGAAGGCTCAGATCGAGTTTCTCGTGCGTTACTTGGTCAAAATGGAATGTACCTCTTTTAAGCGGGAGGACACCAGAAGGAAATGTTAAAGGTTCTCCGGCCGGCAAGGAACCGGACCGAACGGGAAAAGATGCGCGCACAGATACATCCTCTCCAAAAGAAACCTTTTTAATTTTCTTGTTTGAGCCTTTGGCTTTCAAGCACGAAGAAAGGGCGACAGTTGAAGATTTACCTCCTACATGGAAGGTCTGCTCGTCGGGAGCAGTGGACTTAAACGGAGCTTGTCTCTTTTTCATTATGTTTCTACTATCATTGGGTTTGGGGAAGGGCACGGAAGGAATTGCAGAAACGTTCGAATTATCATTCATCTTTTGCTTTTCGGATAATTATTCGACCGTGACAATTTCCCAAAGCTCCGATCACTGTGTATGATGTTATCGTAAAGACAAGGTAAAATGGCCTTAGTATTTATAAGAAGTACGACATCATGCCAATTACAATAATTGGTAAGTCACCACTCCCAAGAAAGATTCGATGACGCAACCAAGTATGCAAGAATGACGTTATAAAATGACGTTATAAAGTTCAACAAAATGGTCAAACAGGAAATAAATTAAGTATGGCACTAAGGGAAATATGTAAATTCGAGCATCCACCAGATAGGAAAAAGCAGGAGACTATAAGAACAAATTTACAATAGGTCGCTAAGTAAATCCTATTACATGATAATCATTAACGGCTGGATTCCTTCACACCAGAACCGTGGTCCGATCTCTCTAGTTCTTTCCCTTCACTAGAATCGCTTGCCGAGCTGTCAGAATCATCACTACTCGAGCTGCTCCCTCCTTCATCATTACCTTGCGCATCAGATGCAGATCTACTCGAATTAGAAGATGGAGTACCTTGCTCTCCCTGATCACGGGAATCCCCTTAAATGTCCACATCTTCATCCTCGGATTGAGCTTCGAGCACATCAGGGTTTGGCATTGGCACTCCAAATTCCTGAAGAAATGGAGCAAACTCGTGGTGGGCTAAGTCTTCAAGTTTGGGATGAAGAGAAGATGCCTTATAATCTTTTCCGTAGATATTCTTATAAGGATCCATGTAAGGAAGATAATCATCAAGGGCGCCTTTAATCCTTCCGGCTGTGAGGAGATGCTGAATTCCTTTATAATAGAAGGCTTGATTAATTTGACCCGACCGTAAGCGAACCAAGGCGTCCAGAAAAGGTGATTCTAAAAATTCTCTTATGGCAGGGAGTCTGCCCTCCTCTCGGCCTCGAGCATAGGCCTGTTCGGATAATGCCTTAGCTTGCTCAAGATTCGATCTCAGCTTGGTTACCTCTTCTTCGAGGACCCTCTTTCCGTCAAGGCCCTTCTTAGCTTCCTCGAGCTCCTTTTCAACCTTAGATAACTTGGTCGTAGTATCCCTCAACTGATCAGCCTTGGTAGCTTCCGCCGTAAGGACGTTGTGAAGGGCACTTTGAGCCATCTGAGATTCCTCGATTAAGATGGCCTGTCGGTAAGCTTGATGACTGTACAAGTCTCCGACCTAGAGAAGAAATTAAACATTAAAGGTGAAGCAAAAAACTTTGAGGATAAATCAGTATTCGTGAGAGAACTTATATACCTTTTGAAGAGCATAGGCAAAATCACCCGCGAGCTCGAAGTCGCTTTTAAGGAATAGCGCTGTATTGTCATCCTTAAATCTCCCAGCCATGAACATCCGAAGAGACTTATCCACTGTATGTTCCCCGTTTGGGCCCAAATCAGACTCGATAGTCCCATTCTCCGGGAATCCAGCGGCCCTTGATCCTTGGAGATGGTCCTCTATGAAGTCTGCAAGATCCGGCTCGAAATGGCCAGCCCGGCACTGAATAGGATTCGAACCTCGACTAAAGGGTTTGACTCTCCTGGAGGACTCGGGGATATTGCTACCTCTTTTACGAGCCATCCTGGCCTGCAAAATCTCTCTTGCCCGTTCCTCCATAAGAGTATAATAACTATACCCCACTTCATTGGGATTGGAAGAGCCAGGTGGGAAAACGGATCGAAGGGAGCCGGAAGCCTGAAGGTTGGAAGTTCCCTCCATCTCAGCCTGAAGGCGAGAGGTCCCAACTTCGGCGGTTTGAGGAATAGTTACCAAAGCATTCGAAGCTGCAATGGCATCGACGCCAGCGTTAATCTTAATCGCTTTTCGGGAGATCTTCGACGTTTGAGGACGAGGACGACCTTGGTTACCCTTCGAAAATGAAGCAACGTTCCGACCAGCTACTGATGTCCGGAACTTGTCAACAATCCCAGCTGAAAAAGGAACAGGGTTAACCATGGTCATGAAAAATTAAGTCAAAATAATTCAACGCACCTAACGTAGAGGGAGCATTAGCAGGATTGATCTGAGCCTTCCCGTAATCAATTGGGGGGGGGGGGGGGGCAGGAAAGAAGCACCTACTAAGCCCAGCCAACCGCAAAACTGCCTCCTGAGTCATCAAAGCTGTCTGATGAGGGTCAGCTCGAAGGGATTGCAGGAATTCGTCCGAGATTTCATTATTCATTTTTCCTCTAAGGCGGCGTTTACCATAGATCCATGATCTTGCACCAGGCCACACATACGGGGTGGGCTCGGGATTATCTTCGGAGGATGGAGAATCTGGTCCGCGGACAAAAAAGAACTCATGTTTCCAGCCTTTCAAGTTGCTGCTAACGTTGGCTGATAAGATCGAGATTTTCGGTCTCTGAGAAAAATAAACATAACCAGCGTTCGAAGACGTGGAAGCACTCATTTGAAATATTCGCTAGAAGTTCTGAAAAACAGCCTTTTTCCCTTTGGCTTTCATCAGTACGCAAAAGGCTATAATTAGCCCGATCGAATTTGGTAGAATCTGGGAGGGAGTTAACTCGAAAGCTTCCAAAATACTTTCTATCAAAGGAGGAAAAGGGATACGTAAGCCATAATGGAAGTGCTTGGAATAAAAGGCTTGACATCCAGCGGGAGGGTCAGTAACTCGTTGTTCGGGAGTAGGAAGAACAATCGAGAATCCGGCGCCTAGGTATTGACCAAAGTCTGCCTGCAATTTTCCCAGATCAGTTTCCACATAGGAACAAACGATCTCGTCCGCCCTATCCTCAGTCATGTTCAGTCCTGCGCTGGTCGATGGCTCCTCCAAGTTGAAGATTGTAACCACGACATTGCCGCTCAGTTTATACTTCTTTTGTTCATTTTTCCCTAAGGGAAGGTCGCCATCCTCTGCGATTTCCTCCTCGAAAACCGTGGCTTCGCTCGAATTGTCTTCACCATTATCTTCCGATCCGGAACACGATTCTCTCTCCTCCCCATTAGATTCGGAAGTGGGACTCGAATCTCTCGGGTTCTCCCCCGCGGATGGTCGAACATCTACGACCTGCCTCCCCTCCTGATCATTTTCTCGACTTTCCACTACAGGGGATTTTTCCTTCAAATCTACTGAATTGGACATGGTGAATATACGAAGAGTACTCGAAAAAGATTGTAAGAACTCACTTATCGATCTATTCGCTCCGATCTAGGGTATTTCTCCTCAGAATCTTTGATGAACAGCGGCCCTCTATCGAGGTATATATACGGGGACAAAATGGGAAATTGCAAACCGGTCCCCGAGTAATCGCGACGGTTAAACTCCTCAAGGGTGAACTTGAAGTCGTATTTTCGATAATTGCACGTATGACCCCGATATTTTCTAAAATCACAAAATTGAAGACCAACATGGCGATAAAAGTATTTATGGGGGCGTCGATTCCGCATTCTGCCACCAGTCTACCCTATCAAAATCAAAGGAATATAGAGATATTGTTAAAGATCGACTACAGCGACGCAATAGGTAACAGTGAGAAGATCCTAACCTGAAAATCCTATACCAACACTAGATGACAAGGGTAATATCATGGTGACACCATTACATAGTTTCCAAGTTATGCACTCTTTTTCCCTAGCTCGGTTTTTATCCCAAAGGGTTTTTCTGAGTTAGGTTTCTAATGAGGCATATCCGAAACTTATCCAAAAGTGGCTCGTTCACCCAGCGTCCGATTTATACTTATTCGAGCTTAAGCTTCTTTTACGCTCGAGAAGTGGGGGAGTATTGATGAGGGGTAAATAGGATTCAGACATTACTACGGCCTAGTGAGGTCGGACTTCGTCATTTTCGATATCCTAGACTTCAATGCTAGTCAAACAGTTCATTCAAAGAACTGAATATTGCCGTATAACAAAAACGATACCTTTAAAGCATTCAAGATACTCATTATTCACATACATTACAAAAACAATCTTAAAATCTCATTTATAATCACCAGGTATAGGACAAACATGAAACATTTCAAAATACAAGCTTTACTAAAATCACAAGGCTTGTTCAAGAATTTCCTAGCAAATATATACATCTCCCAATAATTGTGGTATATAAAGATCAGGGTGATGAGGGGTAAATAGGATTCAGACATTACTACGGCCTAGTGAGGTCGGACTTCGTCATTTTCGATCTCATGAGCATAAATTCGAGCCCAAGGCATGGGAATCCTACGCTGACTATACTATGGAAATTCTGGGTCCAAAGTTACTGTTGGGCCAACCTCAAGCCCAGGCCTGTGGGCTGAGTAATACGCGCCTATGGATGGTTTATCTGGTCCCGGATCTCAACTATAAATACCCCAAGCATTTATGACGACGACATAACTTCCCAGGTGCTCTTCCTTCGAGACTGCTGCTCGGACTCACTTGGAAATAATAGCATAGGCTTTCTTATATGTATTTCACCCTCTAGCTTGTACGGCATCCAATAATGCTCGAATAGGACTCCCAATCCTTGTAACTTGTACTCGATCAATCTGAATATAATATTATTGATCTTTTATCTCCGTTTATGTATATTAGCACGGCATTACGCACAACCCTTATCGAACTAACGAAAACGCGTAAGATCACAGGGTAAACATCTGGGAACAAGAATATTCAAGCAATTATTAATTCATCAAGAACAAGGGAATACATGTGGGAAAAAGAAGAGAAAACTCGTTACCTTTATCACCAAGATAATTGTCATTGGGCTCTTTGCTTTCATCTTTGCTTTCAAATGTGACGTGAGGGTGATGATTTGCTTGCCCAAAATTGATCTGAAATTTTGAAGAAAAACATGGGAGATGTGCTTCATTTTCTCAAAACGTGGGTTTTCAAATTCAGGTTCTGAATATTTTTCCAACGCTTTCGGATGAAGACGGAGAAGTTAATTTCTCCGTGAACCCCGTTAGATCTGGGCCAATTAATCTGATGTGGGATTTCTGCCTGACGTGTCAGAATATGGTTGGTTTGCTGCACCACATAGGCATGATGAGATGGTGTAGCAGCTATACCAAATAATTTTTCCTATTCATGGGGTTGTCCATGATATCCTAAATAATAAATTGAAAAGTAATAAGAAAGTTATTTTTTGAAGAGTGATTCTTCATATTTTCATCTCTTATCTCTTTAGTGGATTTTATAGAGTGGCGAGTTGAGTGATTTTACTCTTATCTCATTTGTGGATTTCATTGAGTGGGAAGTTTATTTTCCCAAGGTGTTCACTTGTGTTCCCTCTTCCAATTCATCTCCTAATTCCGTATCAAAGTGGTATCAGAGCTTAACGATCATGGTTGGGCGACGTGGAGGCCATGGTGGGTGACCCCCACTTGACCGTGAGCGAGAGCTTCGTGACATCGAAATGGATGACCTAAGTCTCGCGGTTCGCGAGACCATGCCAAAACCCATCCAAATGAAATTTATCCAGACTAGTGAGACCTAAGTCCAAACTCCTCGAGACTTTAGCCCAAATCTTTGAGACCATCAAGTTTTTTTATATTAAAACTAATTAAAAAACTCTACAGACTACATAAAAAATGTCCCCTATTTGTCTCTCACCTTTACTTTCTCTCTCCTTTACTTTCTCTCTCCTAAAGGTTTCTGTCGTTATCTTTCACTATTACAATTTCTTTCTTTTCGTTATCTCCTATTCTGTAACCTTGAAGAAATGTTTTATTTAAAGTTGCGAATCTTGACCACTTTTCACCTTTAATTGATTATATACAGTGCAAGAGGTTGTTTATTGTGAATTTGAACGGTTCAAAATTGCCAGACAAATAAATAGTGGAGATTTTTTCTCTGCCCTCAAAGATTTGTTCTGAATCAAGAACAACAACGTATTTGGACCTTTCATGGTGGATTTGTACTTTTGTTTGAATTATTATGTGGTGGGGTATTATTTTATGACAACATAGTGCTATTAGTTTTTTTTTAATTGTAATTTTGCATATTTATTGGTCTGAAATTGCTTCATTTTATTCATTCCCTTCCCCTTCTTCCCAATATCTTTACCAACACAACATACGGGTATTATTGAGGGTCATTGTGGTTCATTAGTGATAGTTTCCAATTTTCCAGCATCATCAAAGAAAGACCTGCATGTTTCTTATTTTCTTTTTTATTTTTATTGAGCATACTTCTTTTAATTTTTTAATATATGGTTGCACTGACTTTGTTGCCAGGTGTGGTATATTAGTGAGGATTTTGCTTTGATTTTTTTTGAACACATGTTCTCCATCCGAAAATTTATTTTTGATTGTAATGTGATTTATATGTAGTGGTGGTCAATGGTTATGTATAATTAAAGAAAGTCGTTTTTGTAGTGTCAAGTGTTTTGATTATGTCGGTTGATAGATTTTTGTTACTCAGATATGATTTTAATTGGCATAAAATAATACTCCTTATATTTAAGTTTTAAACAAATTTGACATGTTAATTTCATGATGTGAGATTATTTTTCTAAATTAATTAGCTTTCTCAGATGGATAATTACGAACCATCTCAACATCAGACAACTAGGTCTAGGCGTAATAGGACTGACGATCAAGATTGACCTTTATCAAATCAAGAGATTTTTATAAATATTATGCATGATGAGTGGATGCGTGGTAGATTACTTGGTCTAAATTTTCCAGCAAGTGTTTGGAAGGATATTTGGATTGCTATGCAATCTAATGTACATTTGTGCGTCCATCGTCCTTACACGTTAGAAGAACTTAAGGGGAAAATGAAACGAATTAAGGTGAGTTGGTGAAGGTATCATGCAATATTGTTTAAACAGACCAGTTGGGTTGGGATAATGACAAAAAAACCATTTGTGCTCCCGATGATGCTAGGAATGCACACGTCCAGGTAAATGTGTACTTGTTTGAATGAGTACATATTGTCTTAATTCATTTTATATAGATATATAATATCTTTTATTTACAGCAATACCCGGAGGATACGCAACTCAGCTCGAAGCCGTTTCCTTGCTACCATGAATGTAATGATATGAGGGGTAACAAAATTGCCAGGGGCGAATCTGCATTCTCATTAAGGCAGATTCCCCCCGACTCAGAAGATGAACAAATCATGCACGATGTAGGTAATGATACTAGTGCAACAGCCAGTGGTCAATCTTCTTGTCTTACCCCTTCATGGATGGAGACAAGTGACTCAAAGAAGAGCAAGAGCAGCCAACCCCTGGATCGGGGGGGGGAGGGGTAGATACCTGGGCTCAACTAAATCAGGCAAAATTGGAGAAGTTGGAAAATAAGAAGGAGACCAAGATTGGCGCAAAAGTGTGCATCGAAGCACTTTCTAATATGATTGGTCTTGACCAAGTTCAATACTTTAAAGCAATTGAGAAGTTATGGATCGTTTTATCATAGATGTTTTTATTAATATGCCTAAGCACACGCGTCGAGCTTGGGTTGAGCAACTTTCATAAACCTAAGCACAACTTCAAATTTATTTTATTGTTTGCCATTAGATTGTGTTTGAATCTTTACTTTCAGTTTTTTCAATTACAAATGTGAACTGACTTCTTATCTCAAATGTTTATGAGTGTTTTGAGATATTAATTCTCTCGTTCAAGTTTTAATTAGATATTTATTTATTACATAGGAGGACTTTGTATATGGCCAATATTGATATGTCCGAGCTGCTTATTAATGAGATGGGTAATTCTAGTGCCGACAACTCGAAGTCCGATAGTGATGATGGTTATAGTGATATAATGTTTTTAATGAGCGCTTATCAACGATATGTCAAACAATAAATCCTGCGCAATAGACTGATAGAAATAGTGTTTGCAAGCCAGCTGTATGGCTAGCATTTATTGTAGCAAATAAAGGAACTATTCAATTTTGATTAATGAAAGCACTTTCTTATAGGGTCATCTTTATCTTATGTAATAATTATATGTGCATAAGGATAGAAGTCCTTAGATCACAGGGCTATTGGACAACCCGTGGACTGATCTCCAAGGCCGTGATTTAGAACATATTCAAGAGTCGCATAATCCAATCGAGAAAGGACATTGTTGGATTCGGTTAGACTCTCAATGTTGTGTATACTCCGATGAACTTGAGAACGCTTGGGTCCACGAGCGAGACTGGGATGGTCGATACACATAAGTGGGTGGCTTGCTGGGATGACAAGTGCACCGAATACCCCAATTAGGAAATAACTCACCATGAAAGCAGTAGTCGCATATCGGGGATGAAGTTATTCCAATTTACGATAATATACGAGGAACGATCCCTAATTACTTGAGGTGATAGGGTTTATCTGGTGCGAGAACGTCTATACTTTGATGTAAGTTCCGACTGACTTGAGATTACCAGAAAGTCTCTGTGGACTCATGTTGGGTATAGGGGAACTCGTGTGAAGGTTCATATCATCAACAAAGGATCCATTGACCCGATTTGATAGGTTGGGAAAATTCTCCTATGGATTTCTGTGAGAAATTAATTCTGATAAAATCCTCGACCGAGGTATCTGACGGCTTTATGTAAGTAGCTCATAAAGATTAAGTCAAAGAGAATTATTTCGAGACCAGAATGCATAAGGTCAAGACAAATTAAAAGGGGACCGATGAAAGACCATACCCTTAAGTCTCGACTGAGAGATTGATCGATGGAGAGATTATGGCGTGTATGGTAATTGTAAATGATTAAAAGGTTCACTGAATTAATTCACCAGTATTGGGCTCCATGGGCTTGTGGGCAGACATCGACCGTGGAGTGTGGGAGAATTCCTAAATTGGTAGGGGTGCTAATTTTGGAATGATCAGTAGACAGAGTATTCGACTGATTTAAAGTATTTAACACTTGAATAATTAAATTAATATTTAATTATAACCCACGGCCAATTATGTGGTGAACCTATGGGGGCATACATAGTACACATGAAGCGAAAGCGAAGGAAAAGGAAACAACTGGGTCGACCGAATCGACTGGGTCGATTGGGTCGACTGGGTCTGAAAAATCGACTGGGTCGATTGGGTGACTAGGTCGACTGGGTCAACCCAATTGGAACAAGATTGATCTGATTGGAATTAGATCAAGATTATAAATTAAATTGGAATTTAATTTGTATGTTAATTAATTACGTTGTATATAATTAATTATAGAAAGCTTTAATTAATAAGACTTGGAGTATAATTTAATTAATTGGGAGAGTAGTTAATTAATTGGGCTATTTAATTGAGAAATTAAATAAAGCCTAATTAAAATAATTAAGTGGGCCATGAATTAATTGGAAGACTTAGTCTTCTAATTAAAAGGGCCATGGCTTATGTAGGAAATTTGGGGTCCTAGTCCTAGGAGGATTAGGAGAGTTAGACACCTATAAATAAGTACCAAGGTGTCATAACACACACACAACCAACAAGAGTCAAAATTCCAAGTCAAGCAAAAACTCTCCCCCTCTCCCACTTAGTGATCGGCCAAACTCTCTCTCTCGTTTGGAGGACTTCGACTTTTTTACTTTTGTTCCAAGTTCATTTCCTAACCCCAGATCTTAATATATCCTGTGTTCTACCTTATCAGGGTATATTATATTTCGTGTAATTGTGGTGTATCAACCCATAGAGGCGCAACACGTGGGACACTGCTGCAGGGCATAGGATCGACCAACCGAGGGAGAAACTTGACTTTATCTACCAACTAGGATTTGCAAGGAGACATGTATAACGTGGATTTGTTAATACCGCCGTTTATTTAACATTCATATATATATACAACTAGAGTAGTATCCTGGCAAGATTCCGTAAGAGGTCCTAAACGTTGTGCCTAGGGCTGTTTATCTTACCGAATCCCAACAGTGGTATCAGAGCCAACTCTAGGCTTTGTATATAAATATATAAATTTGCGAATTCTGTGATTTTAATCATATGTTTGATTTATATATGGCTAGTTCTATAATTTTATATGTTTTAGGACGTAGATCCGTTAACTTTGAGTTAATGTAAAATTTTGATTCGAAAATTTTATTGTGTTAATTTTTATTTTGGATTGGGATTTAATTAATTGGATCTGTTTAATTAAATTTGAGTAATCGAACAACAAAAAAAAATTGGGATCAACTGCGGTGGCACGCGGCCACCGCGTGCTGCTGTACGCAGCAGTGCGTGAACAGCGCGCTGTCTGCGCGTGCAGCATATGGCAGCTGCCCTTGGGCAGTTTGCCGAGTGCTGGCAACGCGCAGCAGCACGCTGCTACGCGCTGTCACGCGCGGCAGCAGCCGCTGCGTGCGGCTCACGCGCGGCCTTCGTGGCCGTGTGTGTGCTTGCACGTGGCAGTGTACGATTCGTCCCTTCGTGCCTGAATTTTGGTTGATCTCAAACTCACCTATTTTGGAAATCCTGAAAATCTTGGAGATTTGGAATATTAGGAAACTTGGAGTTTTTGGATAAGGGTAGAGATCTTGTTATATTTAAACACTACCTTAATTAAACTAATCTAGTCAAAATAGGATTATCTTGAGAATCTTGGAGATTTGAAAAATTTGGAAAACTTAGAGTTTTGGATAAGATAGGAATCTTAGAGATTTTGTCTATCTTAATTAACCAACTTAATCAAGATAAGTATTTTAGATTACTTAGAACTCAAGTAAGAGTTTATTAATCTTAAAGATTAATTGTTAATTCAAAATTAATTAACTTGGATAAATTTTATGAATTAAATATAAAGGAGCCGGTAAATTTACATTAATGCCCTTATGTGAATTTATGCATGTTCTTGAGTGAATATGTGGATTGGTCGATTTTGCCCTTAAGCTCTGTGTAGTTTTGGTTTATTTCTTTTATGGGTTGTAATTAAATGGGCCTGATTGGTACCCTTGATTGTGCAAACGAATGTAATAGAATAGGACCATTTATTTTTATAAGTTAGACTTAGATTAGGCTTGGAGCCGAGAAGACCTCATGAAGACTTGGAGATTCGCATGGAGGCCCATAACCTTGGAGGACATGGGGGCCCAATTAACCTTGCTAGTGGGCCTAAAAGCCCTTCTTTCTTACAATAGTCTCATTCTTATCTCATTCTATAGGCCCAATCAAGGTGGATATTACAAGAAGGCCCATGATGTATGGGTTAGAAAATTGTAATAGTTAGGACATTTAATTTCCACCCTAGACTGACAAATTGATCCATCACATGGCTCGTGATGGATCGCATAGGATGGGCAATCGATCAATCATATCTTGCTAGGTGATGTATATTTACTCATATTCTTTGATGTATGTCTTGCATGCTTATAATAGATCACGTAAACAAGATAAAGCATAATCTGATGAGACCTCGCACAAGAATACATAAAACCTCCAATTGAACTTAAAATTCAATTAGAATATTAAATCGAATAACGGACGCATAAGAATAGTGTCTATGGTCTGAGCCTACCTAATTACTAGGTCTTTGGCATATTGTACGAATATATCTCGATGTCTCACGAGTCATGGGTCGAGCTATACGAAGATGATATCATGTCTATTACCTCGATGCACGAGTTTAGTGCCAAGGGAGGGGATAGCAAGGTTTTAGGCGCTGTCTCACGAGTCGTGGGGCATCTAGGATTGAACTTTTTTCTCTCCACGAGTGTTGGACTTGATTTAACGCTAGTAAGTATGGATGTCTCACGAGTCGTGGGTCCATATCGAAAAACGAGGCTAAATGAACTCAAGGGTTAGCTACGATGGTTAACCGACGACGTAGCGACCACCAAGTGAATCAAATAGTATGGTCAACGAGTCGTGGGTGCTAGGAGATTGCATTTGGGCCTTGAGTCCGCTAGGATATTTTAAATTCCCGAAACTTATGTTGGGGGCATAAGATTTTGATTAAATAGTGGGAGTAATTTACAAATAAAACCCATGTTTGTAAATTGTGCATTTTAAATCATTCGCATATTTATTTCTTCTCTCGTCGTTTTGTAGATATAATGTCTAAGAATCCGATTTCCATCATACTTGAACAAAACAAATTGACTGGACCCAACTTCCATGACTGGGTCAGGAATCTTAAGATCATTCTCGCTTCTGAAAAGCGAGGTTTTGTCCTTGATGGGCCCTTTCCTGAAGTTTCTAAGGATGCCGACGATACTGAGAAAGAAGCCGTTGATTTGTGGCTCGACGATGACTTGCAGTCACGTTGTCTCCTGCTGGCATCCATGTCGAATAAGCTTCAAAAGCAGCATGAGCATATGAAGTCTGCTTTTGAAATCTACATGCACCTGAATGGTCTATTTGGGGTTGTTGGTCCCAAGTGGTCAGATGAGGTCTAGAGGGGGGGGGGTGAATAGACCTCTGAAAATTTTGAACTTAAAACTTTTCAGTGTTCTGTCAGCAGACTAAGCTGATGAAGAACAGTAAGATTACTTCGCTGATCAAGAACGAGTCTAGAACAGCAGAGTGACCACTCTTCTTATATATACTTAGCTGTTTTTCAACAAAACAGTTTTCCAAAGAGTATACTTGCAGCGGATTGTTTGAAAGTGTTTTTCACAAGTAAACTAAAGTTCTTAAAAGATTTTATCCCCAGTTTTGAAACTCCTTATAAAATCTTTCAGTAATTCAAAGTGTTTAAATATGCAAACTTTAAAATATGCAAGAAAGCTTAAATGCAAGATAACACAAAGAATTTTTATAGTGGTTATATGGATAAAAATCCTTTAGTCCACTCTTCCAGATCACTCAGATTCTGGGTTATACTATAATCACACAGATTACAATATTTCTCCACTTACACCTAAACAACAAATGTAAAGGCTATAAGCTCACAATAGGAAATCACTCAGAAATCCTATCCTCTAAAGTAGAATCACTCACAAAGATGGATTCTCACTTCGCACAACACTCAGCTATTACAAAATCACTCAGATAATGTTTTTCTGTTTTCTTCAACTTGGTTTCTGTCAACAGATGACTTCCACCAGACGAGTGAGCTGTTCGAGCTTTTGAGACTTAGAAAAATTCTGCTTCAAAATCGAAATCTCTGATTGTTGTTGTGTGTCTCTCTCTTCGAACTTAGCTCTATTTATACATGGAGATGAAAATATGACCGTTGAAGGCAAATCAAATCTTCAAATCCATCCTTCAGCTCTTTTGAAACGGCTCCCTGCAGCAATCCGTACAGTGTACAGTACTTTCTGTCCATCACATTTAATGCTGCATTAAATGCACTCTGCTGATACGAGGATATCTTCAATCATTTGCCATTACTACCCTTCTCTTCCAGCATTTATTACACCAAGTGCATTTATTACCGTTGAACTGATCTCATGATCTCTTCCACTCTGCTGATCGAAGCAACCCTTCTGATAGGTACTCTGCTGATCAAATACTGAACTAATCTGATTTGACCCGGCTGATGACCTACCCTTCTGTTTGCTGTTTCAGCAAGATATCACTAGTCTTTTGGTCTTTGAACTCTTCTGATATCTTCTTTACTTGTTCAAAGATTCTTCCAAGGGAACTAAGCTTTCCATACTTAGCTGATTATGATGTTTTGGAAATCATCAAAACCTTCCCTTAAATTCTGACTTCTTTCTTCTTCATCTTCATCCAACAATTTCCCCCTTTTTGATTATGACAAAACTTCAGCTAAGTACCTGTACCTAAACTAAAGTTTTGATCCTCAAAAATTTCTGAGATAGAAATACTATGTTGGATTTAAACTTGCAATTTTATAGATGATTGAACTGATTACAGATTACAAGTTTTGAAGAATGAAAAGTGCAAAGTACTTTTAAAAATGATTACAAGGATTTTAAGATAAAAGGAAATCTAGCCTAAACTAGTCTTCTTCCTTCTTCTCTTCTTCAGCTTCCTTGTTCTCTTTTTCAGATTCTTCATCAGATGACTTAGAAGTCTCAGCTTCCAGCTCTTCAAAGAACCTTTTTCTTAGCAGCTCTATCTTTTTATATTTTACATCAGGGTCAAGCTGTTCCTCAGCTGAATCTTTGGCAGCAGCTAGTTCCTTGTCAGACTTGGCTTTTGCTTCAGATTCTTCAAATTCAGCTTGCTCTTCTTCTGTAATTCTTTCATCTGTTGGTCTGCTTGATTCTCCCATATTTCTTTCAGTGTCACCATCAGATTCTTCCAACACTTCAGTTGCTTCAGCTTGGTTATCTTCTTCCTTTTCAAGAGAAGGACCAACTTTCTTCTGTCCAAATACCCTTTCTTCCCCCTTTTTGTCATCATCAGCAGGGTTGATTGGATATTGTGGCACAACTGGTGTAATTAGAAGTGAATCACAGAGAAGCTTGATGTTCTCTTCTATAGCATTGATCTGAGCTTGCTGTTTGAGTGGATTGGCCTTAACAGTTCTGACTTCCTTGAGCAAATCTTCTCCTTGATCACCTAATTGAATTTGAGTCCCCAAAATCCAATTTGATGAAGCAGTGAAGTCTTTCATCATATTTCCCATGACTTCATCTTCTGCTTGGAGAGCCATTTCAACTGTTTGTTCAATCTGTTTCCAACCTTCAGTAGTGCTCTGAGTCCGTCTTCTAAGTATATCCATATCTTGACAGATGGATTTAACATTCTGAGCAGTGTCTTCTATCAGATCGGTTGGGACAGCAGTAGCTTTCTGAGTAGGTTGTTTGACAGCAGCTAACACTTCTGCAGCTAACTCTTCCTTCATATCCTTCAAAGATTTGGTGATCATTTGTTGGATGGAGTCCAACAGATTTGTCTGAGCACTTTGAGAAGTTGAAGGCATATTTGTTGTAGCAGGAAGTGTTTCTCTGATAGGTTGCTCTGTTGGTTGAGTTGTTAATGCAAGAGACTGATCTGCTGGACTACCAGCATGGCTTGGAGTGCTTTCCTTCTCCTTAGCTTGATCATCTCCTTCAGCAGCAACTTCTTTGTCCTTGATCTGATCTGCTGGAATTGCTTCTTCTTTCTTTGAATCATCAGCAGCGTCAGACTTATCACCCTGTGCTTTGTTCTGATCAGATGGGTCTGATGTACCCTCCTTTTGCTCTGGTTGATCAGAAGACTTTGCTTTTTCATTATCGGCAGGGGATATAATCTTCTTGACAGTCTCAACTGTCCTCATCAATCCTTCATTGTCCACAGCTGACCTGTTAGAAATCCAAGGAAAATTATCAAGAGGAATAAAAGTATATGAAGGTTCCTCAGATAGCTCTTCATAAGGTTTGATGTTTGGCCCGTAGACAATGTGTTTGATGTTAGGAGGAGGGACCATTGAGCTTGGTTGTCCCTTTAACTTCCTTGATTTCTTTGCCCAAAGCTCCATTGCTTGAGCAATAGCCAACTTTATAGATCTTTCTTTGAGGTCTTCAGATTCCTCATAGTCTTCAGGTATTGATTTGAAGATCTTCTTGGCTTCAGCTTTTACAAAGTGACTTATCTTTAGCCTTAACTTGTCCAGAAAGAATTCTGAATCAAGTGCTTGAATTAGAGAACCTGTTTCCAGCCACTTCAGTACCCATGCTTCTTCAACAGCAAAGGCTTTCCATTTGGTCATTTCAGCTGGACTCTTTGTCAGTCTGAATTCCCTCCATCTGTTGTATCTGATCTTTTCATTAGTGAACTGTGTCAGGCGGTTGACTCTGTCATTTTCAGCATCAAGCCTCTTCAGGAATTCTTCAAAGATGGCAAGATCATCCCTGACAATCTCCAAGGATAGTCTGACTTCTTCTCTTCTCTTTGACTTTATTTTTGGTGCAGGCATAGCTGGTATTGGTTTGTTTGGATCCTTTTGTTCACCAATAACTATCCCACCACTATGCTGACGACCATGAGCATCTTTGGTGCTTGCTTCAATGGCAGCAGCCAACTCCGCTGCCTCAACAGCATCCCTCTGCTCTTGAGTCATTTTGCTGGCTTCTTCCTCCAGCCTCTTAAGCTCTAAGCTTTTCTGCCTTTCTTCTTCTGCTTTCTCAGCAGCCATCCTCTGCTTTTCAGCAGCATCTTGTCTTTTCTTTTCTGCAGCAGTTAAGTAGGTGGCTATCTTGCCAGTCCTCTTTCTTCTGGATTCAGGACTCTCAACTGCTTGAATGGGGGTTAAATGCAGCAACTGGAGTAGGATGCAGCAACAGTGTAGCTCCTTCTTGTGTTGTACTAGTCTGCTGTGCTTCTCTAACTTCAGCAGATAGTGCAGCAGAAGAGTCTTCTGTTGACATTCCAACTTCAGAAACAACTTCAGCTTCAGCAGTATCACTCTTAGCAGTTTGGACAGCAGGTTCTTCAATTATTACAGGTCTTTCTGCTTCTGCTGTTGTTTCTCTAACAGTTGCAACAGGCTCTTCAGAGAAGGTGACCTTTCTCTTAGCCTTTGACTTTGCAATCCTTTTGGCAGGGGGGTTGGCAGTAGGAGGTCCCCTTGCCTCACCCTTTGTTCTCATCCTCTTCAACCTTTGAAGAGGAATTTCTTCCTCAGACTCTGTCCTTTCAGGAGATGAGTCAGTCCTCATCTGCTCAATCTCCCTAGTAAAATCTTCAATTTCTTTTTCTGGAACTTCATCCTCAGAATGTGCTGAATCAGTCTTAACAGCAGACTATGCTGTTGGCTCAGCAACTTGGCTTGTCTGTCCCTCCTTTTTGCTCTTCTTAGAGGGGCCCTTCTTGGATTTGGCAGGGGCTTTTCTCTTAGGTTCTTCCACTATTTTTCTCACTGGTTCGTAGAGTTTGAACTCTTTGCTACCATGAGTAGTCTTCCCTGGTCCTAAGGGGCATTGCAGAGATGCAAACAGATTACTGAGTAAAATGGCATGAGAAAGCCTCTTATCACTCAGTAGCTCAAAAACATGAGCAGCCCAGTTAACCTTTAAACCGTAGTAGATACACACCATTGTGTAGTATCTTTTCCTTGGTAGCCCATCCAAAGAACTTGTGCTGCAGTCCAGCACCTTGGCTATAATATCAGCAAATCTCTGATATTCATCCTTCAGCTGGGTCTTCATCAAAGTCCCAGTCATCTTTTCTCCTTTCTTAGCACAAATAGCCCAGAACTCCTCTTCCTTTTCAGACCCAAGGTCTGTCACATCCCCTCCTTTGTTCGTAAGTTTGTAAATTTCACTCAACACAGCAGCAGAGATAGCAACTTTCTTACCACCGATGACAGCAGTCATAACAGTCTTTTCAGTGTTGAACTTCCTGGTCTTGTAGAAGTGATAAACATCTTCTAAGTAAACCCTATCCTCATGTGCTTCAAGAACAGGAACTAGTGATGCCTCTTTGATTTTCTCCATCAGTGAGCGCATCAGATCAGTACCCAAAAAGTGAAATTTGCTGTAGTTTAGGTATCTTCCGTCAATAATCTTGTCCATTTCTGAGATTAGTGAGTAGAATCTACAAAAACAGTAAGCTTTCGAAACAAGAGAGTTTGAGAATTAGAGAGTTTGAGAGTATTTTGAGTGCGTAAGACGACTATACTGTTTCAGATCGGATTTTATAGGTTTCCTTTTGGTTAGGTTTTCGTGATTTATCAGAACCGTTGATCTAATCTGACAGTTTTTAATCGTGTGGATAGGAGAGACGGATTTCAATTTTATTATTTTAATGTCAGATGGGCGGGAAGTTCTATCGACACCAATCTGTTACTTATAAAAGCGCGTTTCTAATAATACGTTTTATGACCATGCTTACATAAGGTATCAGATGAGTAGAATTAAACTTATCTGACAGACGAGTGATCTGTTATCTGATATTACTAGAGAATGCCAATAGCTAGTAATCTTCCTCTGCTGTTTGTCAATCCAGCAAGGTAAAATAATCTTCAATCTTCAAGAATTAAGAACACATCTTCGAGATAACTTAACTTCAACTAACTGTCATTAACAGATTTCATCTTTTAGAACAGAAGTACCGCTAGTCTTACACGTTCCCCCTGACTTTAAGAATTCATAAGTTAACTAGTCTGTTGAAGGTTAATCCTTGAATAAAATAACTGATGACTAAGCTGTTGAACTCTAGTCTTCTGAAGAGTTCCCCCTCAGCTTATGCATCCAAATTTAGTAGTCCCAACTCAGCTCTTAGAGTTGAGAACCTTGCTTCACTTAAAGGTTTAGTGAAAATATCAGCAATCTGATTGTCAGTATGAACATACTCAATCATAACATTGCCTTTTTCCACATGATCTCTAATGAAATGATGCTTGATCTCTTAATGTTTAGTCCTTAAATGACTTGTAGTGTTCTGAGTAAGAGAGATTGCACTTGTATTATCACAGTAGATTGGAATTCCACTGATTTTGATGTTGTAGTCTTCCAGTTGATGTTTCAACCAAAGTATCTGTGCACAACAAGCTCCAGCAGCTATATATTCAGCTTCAGCAGTAGATATAGAAACTGAAGTCTGTTTCTTACTCATCCATGAGATCAGACGACTACCTAAGAACTGACAGGCACCTGTTGTGTTTTTTCTGTCAATCTTGCAGCCAGCAAGGTCTGAATCTGAATAACCAATAAGCTCAAATCCAGATTCTCTAGGATACCACAATCCCAATTCTTGAGTGCCTTTAACATATTTCAATATCCTCTTGGCAGCTAAGAGATGAGATTCTTTGGGGTTTGATTGAAATCTTGCACAGACTCCAACTGAGTACATTATGTCAGGTCTGCTTGCTGTTAGATACAACAATGAACCAATAATGCCTCTATATTTGGTTATGTCCACTGATTTGCCATCTTCATCTTTATCCAAACGAAGACTTGTAGACATAGGAATTGTAGCAGTAGAGCTAGTTTCCATACCAAACTTCTTAAACAGATCTCTTGTGTATTTTGCTTGGCTGATGAATATTCCATCAGACAACTGTCTAACTTGCAATCCAAGAAAATAATTAAGTTCACCCATCATGCTCATTTCAAACTTATTCTGCATCAGCTTGGAGAACTTATCACACATCTGTTGATTAGTTGAACCAAAAATAATATCGTCCACATATATTTGCACAAGTAATATATGATTTTCCCATTCAATTGTGAACAAGGTTTTATCTACCTTACCTTTTCGAAATCCTTTAATTAAAAGAAAATCAGATAGGGTATCATACCATGCTCTTGGAGCCTGTTTCAGTCCATATAAGGCTTTCTTCAGACGATATACTTTGTCCTCTTCTTGATAGACTTCAAATCCAGGAGGTTGCTCAACATACACTTCTTCTTGCAGTTCTCCATTGAGAAAAGCAGACTTCACATCCATCTGATAGACAGTGAAGTTCTTATAAGCAGCACAGGCAAGAAACAGTCTGATTGCTTCAAGTCTTGCTACTGGTGCAAATGTCTCATCAAAGTCAATTCCTTCTTCTTGACAATAACCTTTGGCCACTAGTCTTGCTTTGTTTCTGGTGACAACACCATCTTCATTCATCTTATTTCTGAATACCCACTTAGTGCCAATTACTCTTTGATGACTTGGTCTAGGAACTAAGTACCAGACTTCATTCCTTTCAAATTGATTCAACTCTTCTTGCATAGCTTCTATCCAGAAGGAATCATTGAGAGCTTCTTCAATTTGCTTAGGCTCTATTTGAGATAGAAATGTGACAAACATAGCATCTTGTGCAGCAGCTCTTCTTGTTTTCACTCTATCTAATGGATCACCAATCACTAATTCAGGTGGGTGATTTCTGAGCCATCTAAGATCAGGTTGCAGGTCTGAATGTTGTCCTCTGTTGTGATCTTGCAACACTACTGTTGGAGTTTCAGTAGTAGTCTGTTGAACATTTGCAGTCTGTTGAACAGTCTCTGGTCTGTCAGCTGTTTGCAGCTCGTCTGTTAGACAATCAGCACTGTGATTTTGAACAGCACTTGAGTTAGCAGCTGAATAGAGATTAGGTAGTATGATGGGAACATATTCTTCATTTCTTCCAATGTCTAACTTTTGTTAATCAGTAGACAGATCTTGATTAACACTTTGATTCTTTTCAGAAGATTGACTTGGCTCATCAAATACTACATGGATAGATTCTTCTATTAGTAATGTTCTTTTGTTAAAAACTCTGTAAGCCTTACTAACAGATGAGTATCCTACAAAGACAGCTTCATCAGCCTTTTCTGCAAATGCAGTAAGATGATTTTTCCCATTATTCAATACAAAACATTTACAACCAAAAATCTTAAAGTAATGAATGTTTGGTTTTCTGTTGTTCCAAACTTCATATGGAGTCTTGTTCTGATTTTTGTTGATCATACATTTGTTTTGGGTAAAGCATGCTGTATTTGTTGCTTCTGCCCAAAATCTTTGAGGCAGTTTAGCTTCAGCTATCATGGTTCTGACAGCTTCCTTTAGTGTTCTGTTTCTCCTTTCAGCAACACCATTTTGTTGAGGGGTTCTAGCAGCTGAATACTCATGATGTATTCCTTTGATTTTACAGTACTCTTCAACAGTAGAGTTTGTAAACTCTGTCCCTCTATCTGATCTGATCTTCAATATTTTGATGCTCTTCTCATTCTGGATCATTTCCATCAGATTTGTAAGATGTTCCTTGGTTTCACTTTTCTTTTTCATGAAAATCACCCAAGTATATATTGAATAGTCATCCACAACAGCTAGGCAGTATTTCTTTCCACCATTGCTGACTGGATCAATGTGTCCAAATAAGTCCATATGTAGTAGCTCCAATATTCTTTCAGAAGATTGATGCTTTTTGCTTTTGAAAGATGACTTGATTTGTTTACCCTTCTGACATGCGTCACAGAGCTTGTCTTTGCTCATGACTGCTTTTGGAATCCCTTCTACCAAATCATTCTTGATTAATCTGTTTATGGTCTTGAAGTTTAAGTGATTCATTCTCTTGTGCCATAGCCAACTCACTTCACTTGGTGCAGATGCCACCAAACAAACACTTGAATTCTTGTCAACAGAATCCCAGTCGACAATGTAGATATTTCCTTGTCTTCTTCCAGATAAAATTACCTTCTTTGTACCAATCTGTTCAACGTAGCACTTATCTGTTGAGAAGATGACTGAATATCCTTTGTCACAAAATTGACTTATGCTCAGCAGATTATACTTTAGGCCTTTAACATATGAGACGTCAGATATCTCTATGTTTCCCTTGATTAATCTTCCTTTAGCTTTAATCTTGCCTTCTTTGCTGTCTCCAAATGTGACACTTGGACCATCCACAACAACTGCATCAGTCAACTCATGTATGTTTCCACACATGTGCCTTGAACATCCACTGTCCAAGTACCAGATCTTCTCTCCTTTACTCCTACTCCTAATCCTATCCTACAAAACAAAAAAAATTGTTTTAGGTACCCTTATTGAGAGGGTCCTGAAGGATTAGTTTCACCTTTGACAACCCAAGATGTTGATGTCTTAGGCTTCTTAGGCTTCTGAGTTTTGACAGGAGCATGAACAGTTTCATTTCTATCATAATTAGCAGATAAGTCATGTTGATGATCAGTATGATAAGAATAGTGTTCATAAGCAGGGTAAGGTGCATGATAAGCAGGGTAAGCATGCATTGGATGAGCAGGGTAAGGTGCATAGTAACCTGGAAATTGAGGTGCATGATACATAGGATGATATGCAGCAGGTTGCACATAATATGACTCATTTCCATACCAAGCATTTTTATGCTTCTTTGGTTTACTAGATGCTTGCTCTTTAACAGACGACTTAGTTTTCTCATTAGTCTGATTAGTTTTAACTTTATCAGCAGACTTCTTAGGACTCTGCTGTTTGGTCTTACTAGTCTGATTTCCTACACTAGGCTCTTTGCTCTTTTTAGCCTTAGGAGATTTCTTCTCCTTTAACACATTCTCAGTTGAGGTAGGTCTAGCAGTTTGAACATACAGAATGACCTTACTATTGTCAGCAGAAATGAATTTTTCAGTATGATTCAATTCTAGTTTATCCTTTTCTAAAGGTGTCTCCTGTTTGCTAGATGTATGCATGGATGCAACAGTTGACTTATCATGAGACTCAATAATTTTCTCAAGTTCCATGATCTTTCCTTTATAAACCTCACATTCAGCTTTCAGAGATTCATGCTCTTGCTCAAGCTGTTTATATTCAGCTTATTCCTTTGGCTTTTCAGCTAAAAGTTTCAGTGAATTATTTTGCTCTTTCAGCAATATCATCTCTTCCTTAAGCTTAACAAATTCTCCAGCAATAGTAGTGTTATTCAACATCATTTGCTCTAGAGAATTAAATAGTTCATTATCTTGAGGAGTTACCTCATCCTCTGAGTCATCAGATTCCTTAGCCATCAGGCAGAGGAGAGCAGGTTTCTCTTCATCAGAAGATTCTTCATCAGACGTGTCTGAATCTGAATCAGATGAGTAGACAGCAGCAAGCTTTTCTGCTTCAGCTACCATTGCTTTCCCTTTTTGATGCTTTCTTTCCTTTCTGATTCTCTTCTCTTCCTCAGTGTATTTTTCTGCTTTTGATATGGACAGTCTCTGATGAAATGTACTAGTTTCCTGCAGTTATAACACATTAGTTTTGCTTTATAATCATCTTTTTCTTGAGAAGAAGAGTTAGGTTTAGAAGTAGAAGCATTGTTGTATTTGTTCTTCATTTTTCTTTTGTAGAACTTCTTAAAATTGTTTATCAGCAATGCTACATCTCCAGCTGTGTACTCCTTTTTGTTGAGTAGTGATGCTTCATCAGATGAGTCCACATCTTGGCTTCTATTTGCTGGTCTCCTGGTGTTTTCAGCAGCAACCAGTGCAGCTGTGGGTCCTGAAGTTGAGGTTTCTTCAATTCCCATTCTAGGCAGTTTATACTCGAATGCCTTGAGTACAGAAAACAGCTCAGTAAGAGAGATTTTTCCCAAATCTCTTGATTCTTCCATTGCTGTCACTTTCATGTTGAACTTTGGGGGTAGTGCCTTTAATACTCTGACAGTGATCTCTTTGTCAGTGAAGGTCTTTCCTAACTTTAAAACTTCATTCAGAGTCCTGGTGAATCTGGTATCCATCTGATCAATGGTTTCTCCAGACTTCATCTTGAAATTGTCAAGTTTCTCCAATGCAACAGTGAGCTGATGCTCTTTAATAGCATCATTGCCTTCGCTCATATCTCTGACTTTGTCCCACATCTCCTTTGCAGTTTTGCAGTGTTTGACCTTGTCAAACCGATCATTATCCAGGGCTTTAGTCATGATGAATCTCCCAACTTTATCTAGATTGTAAAGCTTGATTTCCTCTGGAGTCATCTCGTGAAGGTCTTTTTCCACAACCGTATCAATTTCATTGATTTTTATGGTCTTTGTGAATCTGAATGGACCTTTAATGATACATGTGTACATGTTGTCATTGTAGGCTGCTAGAAAGATTTCCATTCTAATCTTCCAGTCCTCAAAGGACATACCAGCAATGTGGGGAACATGGCTGATACAATCCATTTTTCAAAAAGTTTTGGTTTTTCAAAAAGATGCTCTTTTGAAAAGTTTTGAAAACCTTTGAAAAACACTTGGATCAAGCTCGTTGATCAGGCAGCTGATTCAAATGAACCACCTGCTCTGATACCACTTGTTGGTCCCAAGTGGTCAGATGAGGTCTAGAGGGGGGGGGGGGGTGAATAGACCTCTGAAAATTTTGAACTTAAAACTTTTCAGTGTTCTGTCAGCAGACTAAGCTGATGAAGAACAGTAAGATTACTTCGCTGATCAAGAACGAGTCTAGAACAGCAGAGTGAACACTCTTCTTATATATACTTAGCTGTTTTTCAACAAAACAGTTTTCCAAAGAGTATACTTGCAGGGGATGGTTTGAAAGTGTTTTTCACAAGTAAACTAAGTTCTTAAAAGATTTTATCCCCAGTTTTGAAACTCCTTATAAAATCTTTCAGTAATTCAAAGTGTTTAAATATGCAAACTTTAAAATATGCAAGAAAGCTTAAATGCAAGATAACACAAAGAATTTTTATAGTGGTTATATGGATAAAAATCCTTTAGTCCACTCTTCCAGATCACTCAGATTCTGGGTTATACTATAATCACACAGATTACAATATTTCTCCACTTACACCTAAACAAAAATGTAAAGGCTATAAGCTCACAATAGGAAATCACTCAGAAATCCTATCCTCTAAAGTAGAATCACTCACAAAGATGGATTCTCACTTCGCACAACACTCAGCTATTACAAAATCACTCAGATAATGTTTTTCTGTTTTCTTCAACTTGGTTTCTGTCAACAGATGACTTCCACCAGACGAGTGAGCTGTTCGAGCTTTTGAGATTTAGAAAAATTCTGCTTCAAAATCGAAATCTCTGATTGTTGTTGTGTGTCTCTCTCTTCGAACTTAGCTCTATTTATACATGGAGATGAAAATATGACCGTTGAAGGCAAATCAAATCTTCAAATCCATCCTTCAGCTCTTTTGAAACGGCTCCCTGCAGCAATCCGTACAGTGTACAGTACTTTCTGTCCATCACATTTAATGCTGCATTAAATGCACTCTGCTGATACGAGGATATCTTCAATCATTTGCCATTACTACCCTTCTCTTCCAGCATTTATTACACCAAGTGCATTTATTACCGTTGAACTGATCTCATGATCTCTTCCACTCTGCTGATCGAAGCAACCCTTCTGATAGGTACTCTGCTGATCAAATACTGAACTAATCTGATTTGACCCGGCTGATGACCTACCCTTCTGTTTGCTGTTTCAGCAAGATATCACTAGTCTTTTGGTCTTTGAACTCTTCTGATATCTTCTTTACTTGTTCAAAGATTCTTCCAAGGGAACTAAGCTTTCCATACTTAGCTGATTATGATGTTTTGGAAATCATCAAAACCTTCCCTTAAATTCTGACTTCTTTCTTCTTCATCTTCATCCAACAATTTCCCCCTTTTTGATTATGACAAAACTTCAGCTAAGTACCTGTACCTAAACTAAAGTTTTGATCCTCAAAAATTTCTGAGATAGAAATAGTATGTTGGATTTAAACTTGCAATTTTATAGATGATTGAACTGATTACAGATTACAAGTTTTGAAGAATGAAAAGTGCAAAGTACTTTTAAAAATGATTACAAGGATTTTAAGATAAAAGGAAATCTAGCCTAAACTAGTCTTCTTCCTTCTTCTCTTCTTCAGCTTCCTTGTTCTCTTTTTCAGATTCTTCATCAGATGACTTAGAAGTCTCAGCTTCCAGCTCTTCAAAGAACCTTTTTCTTAGCAGCTCTATCTTTGTCAGATGGGTCTGATGTACCCTCCTTTTGCTCTGGTTGATCAGAAGACTTTGCTTTTTCATTATCGGCAGGGGATATAATCTTCTTGACAGTCTCAACTGTCCTCATCAATCCTTCATTGTCCACAGCTGACCTGTTAGAAATCCAAGGAAAATTATCAAGAGGAATAAAAGTAGATGAAGGTTCCTCAGATAGCTCTTCATAAGGTTTGATGTTTGGCCCGTAGACAATGTGTTTGATGTTAGGAGGAGGGACCATTGAGCTTGGTTGTCCCTTTAACTTCCTTGATTTCTTTGCCCAAAGCTCCATTGCTTGAGCAATAGCCAACTTTATAGATCTTTCTTTGAGGTCTTCAGATTCCTCATAGTCTTCAGGTATTGATTTGAAGATCTTCTTGGCTTCAGCTTTTACAAAGTGACTTATCTTTAGCCTTAACTTGTCCAGAAAGAATTCTGAATCAAGTGCTTGAATTAGAGAACCTGTTTCCAGCCACTTCAGTACCCATGCTTCTTCAACAGCAAAGGCTTTCCATTTGGTCATTTCAGCTGGACTCTTTGTCAGTCTGAATTCCCTCCATCTGTTGTATCTGATCTTTTCATTAGTGAACTGTGTCAGGCGGTTGACTCTGTCATTTTCAGCATCAAGCCTCTTCAGGAATTCTTCAAAGATGGCAAGATCATCCCTGACAATCTCCAAGGATAGTCTGACTTCTTCTCTTCTCTTTGACTTTATTTTTGGTGCAGGCATAGCTGGTATTGGTTTGTTTGGATCCTTTTGTTCACCAATAACTATCCCACCACTATGCTGACGACCATGAGCATCTTTGGTGCTTGCTTCAATGGCAGCAGCCAACTCCGCTGCCTCAACAGCATCCCTCTGCTCTTGAGTCATTTTGCTGGCTTCTTCCTCCAGCCTCTTAAGCTCTAAGCTTTTCTGCCTTTCTTCTTCTGCTTTCTCAGCAGCCATCCTCTGCTTTTCAGCAGCATCTTGTCTTTTCTTTTCTGCAGCAGTTAAGTAGGTGGCTATCTTGCCAGTCCTCTTTCTTCTGGATTCAGGACTCTCAACTGCTTGAATGGGGGTTAAATGCAGCAACTGGAGTAGGATGCAGCAACAGTGTAGCTCCTTCTTGTGTTGTACTAGTCTGCTGTGCTTCTCTAACTTCAGCAGATAGTGCAGCAGAAGAGTCTTTTGTTGACATTCCAACTTCAGAAACAACTTCAGCTTCAGCAGTATCACTCTTAGCAGTTTGGACAGCAGGTTCTTCAATTATTACAGGTCTTTCTGCTTCTGCTGTTGTTTCTCTAACAGTTGCAACAGGCTCTTCAGAGAAGGTGACCTTTCTCTTAGCCTTTGACTTTGCAATCCTTTTGGCAGGGGGGTTGGCAGTAGGAGGTCCCCTTGCCTCACTCTTTGTTCTCATCCTCTTCAACCTTTGAAGAGGAATTTCTTCCTCAGACTCTGTCCTTTCAGGAGATGAGTCAGTCCTCATCTGCTCAATCTCCCTAGTAAAATCTTCAATTTCTTTTTCTGGAACTTCATCCTCAGAATGTGCTGAATCAGTCTTAACAGCAGACTGTGCTGTTGGCTCAGCAACTTGGCTTGTCTGTCCCTCCTTTTTGCTCTTCTTAGAGGGGCCCTTCTTGGATTTGGCAGGGGATTTTCTCTTAGGTTCTTCCACTATTTTTCTCACTGGTTCGTAGAGTTTGAACTCTTTGCTACCATGAGTAGTCTTCCCTGGTCCTAAGGGGCATTGCAGAGATGCAAACAGATTACTGAGTAAAATGGCATGAGAAAGCCTCTTATCACTCAGTAGCTCAAAAACATGAGCAGCCCAGTTAACCTTTAAACCGTAGTAGATACACACCATTGTGTAGTATCTTCTCCTTGGTAGCCCATCCAAAGAACTTGTGCTGCAGTCCAGCACCTTGGCTATAATATCAGCAAATCTCTGATATTCATCCTTCAGCTGGGTCTTCATCAAAGTCCCAGTCATCTTTTCTCCTTTCTTAGCACAAATAGCCCAGAACTCCTCTTCCTTTTCAGACCCAAGGTCTGTCACATCCCCTCCTTTGTTCGTAAGTTTGTAAATTTCACTCAACACAGCAGCAGAGATAGCAACTTTCTTACCACCGATGACAGCAGTCATAACAGTCTTTTCAGTGTTGAACTTCCTGGTCTTGTAGAAGTGATAAACATCTTCTAAGTAAACCCTATCCTCATGTGCTTCAAGAACAGGAACTAGTGATGCCTCTTTGATTTTCTCCATCAGTGAGCGCATCAGATCAGTACCCGAAAAGTGAAATTTGCTGTAGTTTAGGTATCTTCCGTCAATAATCTTGTCCATTTCTGAGATTAGTGAGTAGAATCTACAAAAACAGTAAGCTTTCGAAACAAGAGAGTTTGAGAATTAGAGAGTTTGAGAGTATTTTGAGTGCGTAAGACGACTATACTGTTTCAGATCGGATTTTATAGGTTTCCTTTTGGTTAGGTTTTCGTGATTTATCAGAACCGTTGATCTAATCTGACAGTTTTTAATCGTGTGGATAGGAGAGACGAATTTCAATTTTATTATTTTAATGTCAGATGGGCGGGAAGTTCTATCGACACTAATCTGTTACTTATAAAAGCGCGTTTCTAATAATACGTTTTATGACCATGCTTACATAAGGTATCAGATGAGTAGAATTAAACTTATCTGACAGACGAGTGATCTGTTATCTGATATTACTAGAGAATGCCAATAGCTAGTAATCTTCCTCTGCTGTTTGTCAATCCAGCAAGGTAAAATAATCTTCAATCTTCAAGAATTAAGAACACATCTTCGAGATAACTTAACTTCAACTAACTGTCATTAACAGATTTCATCTTTTAGAACAGAAGTACCGCTAGTCTTACACGTTCCCCCTGACTTTAAGAATTCATAAGTTAACTAGTCTGTTGAAGGTTAATCCTTGAATAAAATAACTGATGACTAAGCTGTTGAACTCTAGTCTTCTGAAGAGTTCCCCCTCAGCTTATGCATCCAAATTTAGTAGTCCTAACTCATCTCTTAGAGTTGAGAACCTTGCTTCACTTAAAGGTTTAGTGAAAATATCAGCAATCTGATTGTCAGTATGAACATACTCAATCATAACATTGCCTTTTTCCACATGATCTCTAATGAAATGATGCTTGATCTCTATATGTTTAGTCCTTGAATGACTTGTAGTGTTCTGAGTAAGAGAGATTGCACTTGTATTATCACAGTAGATTGGAATTCCACTGATTTTGATGTTGTAGTCTTCCAGTTGATGTTTCAACCAAAGTATCTGTGCACAACAAGCTCCAGCAGCTATATATTCAGCTTCAGCAGTAGATATAGAAACTGAAGTCTGTTTCTTACTCATCCATGAGATCAGACGACTACCTAAGAACTGACAGGCACCTGTTGTGCTTTTTCTGTCAATCTTGCAGCCAGCAAGGTCTGAATCTGAATAACCAATAAGCTCAAATCCAGATTCTCTAGGATACCACAATCCCAATTCTTGAGTGTCTTTAACATATTTCAATATCCTCTTGGCAGCTAAGAGATGAGATTCTTTGGGGTTTGATTGAAATCTTGCACAGACTCCAACTGAGTACATTATGTCAGGTCTGCTTGCTGTTAGATACAACAATGAACCAATAATGCCTCTATATTTGGTTATGTCCACTGATTTGCCATCTTCATCTTTATCCAAACGAAGACTTGTAGACATAGGAATTGTAGCAGTAGAGCTAGTTTCCATACCAAACTTCTTAAACAGATCTCTTGTGTATTTTGCTTGGCTGATGAATATTCCATCAGGCAACTGTCCAACTTGCAATCCAAGAAAATAATTAAGTTCACCCATCATGCTCATTTCAAACTTATTCTGCATCAGCTTGGAGAACTTATAACACATCTGTTGATTAGTTGAACAAAAAATAATATCGTCCACATATATTTGCACAAGTAATATATGATTTTCCCATTCAATTGTGAACAAGGTTTTATCTACCTTACCTTTTCGAAATCCTTTAATTAAAAGAAAATCAGATAGGGTATCATACCATGCTCTTGGAGCCTGTTTCAGTCCATATAAGGCTTTCTTCAGACGATATACTTTGTCCTCTTCTTGATAGACTTCAAATCCAGGAGGTTGCTCAACATACACTTCTTCTTGCAGTTCTCCATTGAGAAAAGCAGACTTCACATCCATCTGATAGACAGTGAAGTTCTTATAAGCAGCATAGGCAAGAAACAGTCTGATTGCTTCAAGTCTTGCTACTGGTGCAAATTTCTCATCAAAGTCAATTCCTTCTTCTTGACAATAACCTTTGGCCACTAGTCTTGCTTTGTTTCTGGTGACAACACCATCTTCATTCATCTTATTTCTGAATACCCACTTAGTGCCAATTACTCTTTGATGACTTGGTCTAGGAACTAAGTACCAGACTTCATTCCTTTCAAATTGATTCAACTCTTCTTGCATAGCTTCTATCCAGAAGGAATCATTGAGAGCTTCTTCAATTTGCTTAGGCTCTATTTGAGATAGAAATGTGACAAACATAGCATCTTGTGCAGCAGCTCTTCTTGTTTTCACTCTATCTAATGGATCACCAATCACTAATTCAGGTGGGTGATTTCTGAGCCATCTAAGATCAGGTTGCAGGTCTGAATGTTGTCCTCTGTTGTGATCTTGCAACACTACTGTTGGAGTTTCAGTAGTAGTCTGTTGAACATTTGCAGTCTGTTGAACAGTCTCTGGTCTGTCAGCTGTTTGCAGCTCGTCTGTTAGACAATCAGCACTGTGATTTTGAACAGCACTTGAGTTAGCAGCTGAATCAAGATTAGGTAGTATGATGGGAACATATTCTTCATTTCTTCCAATGTCTAACTTCTGTAAATCAGTAGACAGATCTTGATTAACACTTTGATTCTTTTCAGAAGATTGACTTGGCTCATCAAATACTACATGGATAGATTCTTCTATTAGTAATGTTCTTTTGTTAAAAACTCTGTAAGCCTTACTAACAGATGAGTATCCTACAAAGACAGCTTCATCAGCCTTTTCTGCAAATGCAGTAAGATGATTTTTCCCATTATTCAATACAAAACATTTACAACCAAAAATCTTAAAGTAATGAATGTTTGGTTTTCTGTTGTTCCAAACTTCATATGGAGTCTTGTTCTGATTTTTGTTGATCATACATCTGTTTTGGGTAAAGCATGCTGTATTTGTTGCTTCTGCCCAAAATCTTTGAGGCAGTTTAGCTTCAGCTATCATGGTTCTGACAGCTTCCTTTAGTGTTCTGTTTCTCCTTTCAGCAACACCATTTTGTTGAGGGGTTCTAGCAGCTGAATACTCATGATGTATTCCTTTGATTTTACAGTACTCTTCAACAGTAGAGTTTGTAAACTCTGTCCCTCTATCTGATCTGATCTTCAATATTTTGATGCTCTTCTCATTCTGGATCATTTCCATCAGATTTGTAAGATGTTCCTTGGTTTCACTTTTCTTTTTCATGAAAATCACCCAAGTATATCTTGAATAGTCATCCACAACAGCTAGGCAGTATTTCTTTCCACCATTGCCGACTGGATCAATGGGTCCAAATAAGTCCATATGTAGTAGCTCCAATATTCTTTCAGAAGATTGATGCTTTTTGCTTTTGAAAGATGACTTGATTTGTTTACCCTTCTGACATGCGTCACAGAGCTTGTCTTTGCTCATGACTGCTTTTGGAATCCCTTCTACCAAATCATTCTTGATTAATCTGTTTATGGTCTTGAAGTTTAAGTGATTCATTCTCTTGTGCCATAGCCAACTCACTTCACTTGGTGCAGATGCCACCAAACAAACACTTGAATTCTTGTCAACAGAATCCCAGTCGACTATGTAGATATTTCCTTGTCTTCTTCCAGATAAAATTACCTTCTTTGTACCAATCTGTTCAACGTAGCACTTATCTGTTGAGAAGATGACTGAATATCCTTTGTCACAAAATTGACTTATGCTCAGCAGATTATACTTTAGGCCTTTAACATATGAGACGTCAGATATCTCTATGTTTCCCTTGATTAATCTTCCTTTAGCTTTAATCTTGCCTTCTTTGCTGTCTCCAAATGTGACACTTGGACCATCCACAGCACACTACAAGAAAATGCATTTCTTAAGACAAAGTATTGGTAAAGAACGTGTTATTTCTCACAAGAAGTAAGTTTTTTGTAACAAAATGGATGATTCTTTACAAAAAAGGGTTACTTTCGTAACAAACTCGAAAAATGGTTATAAAAAATAGAGTGTCCTTACAAAAAGTAATTTATCTGTGACGAAGAGTATTGGCTCGTTACAAATATCCGAGAATCCTTACATATAATAACAATTTGTAACAACAAACTTAAATTTTTAGTAACAACATTATAGTCTTTACATATGTATAAATTTGTAAGAAAAAATTTGTTACCATTACCCATGCTAAAAAAACCGCCTAAATAATAGATAAAGCGGGAAGAGAAATATTTACCCCCAAATTTTCATCTCCCAGCAAAAGAGAAATTAGAAATGACTCTTCTTCTACATTTGACACAAAAAACCCTTCCTCTACTTTGAGAAGAACACAAGTCTCTCAACCTTGGGTCACATTCTTCCATTGCAAATAGATTGAAGAACCCATTAAAGGTATGAATTTTCCTCTCATCCTCTTTCTCCCAATCTCTAACAAAATCAAAATTTTCGATTAAATGTATGTGCTTGAAGTTTTAATTTGTTATTTTTTATGGATCTGAGGCAAATCATTGCCCCAAGTGAATAGTTTGATTTTTTTAGTATAAGGATGTGCATAATCTTCAAGCTTCAAGAGAATGAATTGATATATTTTTTCTTACATTACCCACTACATTAGAATTAATATACAAGAAAGTACATGTTTCAGAGGGCAAGGTATAACATAGGTTGTGGAATTAAAACACCCATCACCGAACAGTACAAAATTATTACTCTTGGTGGGCAAGGTACAAGTTTTTGAGTGCAAGGTACAACATAGATTGTATTATATATTACTTGGGGTGTTAGTCTATTTCTATCGATTATTTTGGTATTAATTACTTGCACTGAATTGTTGCATTGGCATGTTTCAGAAAAGAAAGGTAATTAGATTAGAGTAGAGTGGTCCTTTGAGTCTCACATTTGCTAGTGCTGTGAACATAGATTATATGGAAAGTGTTCAGTTACATCTAAGAAAGTTTATTATATAAAAGTACTCAACCACATGAGCTCATAATATATTAAATCTCAACATATGCAAACAAGTCCTATTTTTATATAATTATTTTTGTTAAATGTACATTTCATTAGGATACTTGTACTGTTATGATTATGTTAGATAGTATAATGAAATTCAAGGTCACTACTTAACTAGATACAGCAAGATGCTTAATTTTGTTGTCATATATACATACACCTCTGTACATAGTTTTGTTGTCATATATACATACACCTCTGTAAATAATTAATAATAATAATAATAATACTTCATTATATATATAGTTAGCATTAAATAAGGCAATATTAGGAGATCAAAAAGTAAATATATATGGGAGAGCATCAGACAAGCTAGAATAGTTTCTTAGGTTCTTAATATATATATGAGACGGATTTGAGTACTGAAATTTGGGTGATGAAATACTTAGGTTCTTAGTTTCTTAGGTTCTTAATAATTCTTAGGTTCTAGTTTTGGGTACTGAAATTTGATATATTAATAATTGCAAGGTTTCATTGTTCTAATTTTTAGGAAAATGTAAGTGATTTCATACTGTTAAATATTTATTTCTCCTAAAGCACCTATTATCATTATTTCTTTCTACTTGTTTTAAGGGTGGAAAATTGCTAGAGATTGAATTTCCTGATGGTTTTAAGAAGCCACGTCTATATTCTACACACCTTGCAAATGGGATTGGCATTATTGTTAGGCGTAGTGATGAACTTGATTTTGTGACGGAATGGGAGAACATTGAAGAATATAAAAAACTGCCCATCTATGCTGGATTGGAGGTAAGTTAATTGACAAGTAACTCGGAAATATAACTATAATATTTTCTTGTTAATATATATAACAATTTTTCACTGTACTTTTTTTTTTTTTCTAATGTTACTATATTCAGCAATGGTTTGAAATTAAGGAATAGTGGTCAAATCCAGTAGTGACAAAGAATATGGATGAGATGTTTCGAAAGAGTTATACACATTGGAAGGGCAGATTATCAGGAGAATATAAGAAAATGGTTGCAGCAAAAAAGGATCCAAAAGTTCAAAGTCCAATTGATGGGATATCAATTACTAGATGGAAGAATCTTTGTGATCACTTTGAAAGCGAGAAGTTTAAGGTACAAGTAGATGTTAATTTCATTTTCAAATATAATAATTGGGTTGGCTTAAAATATTGATATGTTTTAAGAGTTATTTTGCATATATAAATGCAGAAAAGGTCCATGATTAATGCCCAGAACCGATCAAAGATGCCGTATACTCATACTTCAGGTTCAAGATCCTACCACACAAGATTATTGCAAATGGTAATGCATTATTTTAAGTTTGAATAATGGTTTTCTATTAAGATCAATTAAAATATACTATTAATTTTCATTTTTCAAATGTGTAGGTAACTCCAAGCTTTATTGATAACTTTGGGGAAACTCATAAGAAAAATGGAGTTTATGTAAATGAAAGGGCTAAAGCAATGCACGTAAGTTGAGCTTCATACTTTTTTTTTTATTAATGTGTATGTAAGTTAAGATAGTATGCATTATATTTTGAGTTAAATGATAGGCTGAAATGGAACGATTAAGGGATGAAGCTAATGAGTCTGGTAGTTTGCTTTCTGAACGAGAAATTATGGTTAAGGCAATTGGTCCTCGATCTGGATATGTGAAGGGCTTGGGACATGGAGTTGTGTCATCTAAATGTACTAAGAGGTCAACATCTGAATCTTTGCAACTTGAAGAACTTAAGGAAAAGTTGGCAAAGAGAGATGAAGTTCAAATCTCAACAAGCTTTACTTGAAAACTATTAGGAATCTAATGAAAGCCAAGCTAAGGAAATACAGGAACTGAGAGAAGGTCAAATGGAATTAAAGAAAATGATGTTGGCGTTTATGGAAATGCAGCAAAACAACTCTTCTTCTAAATGTAAGTTAAACCTCATTAGTTATATATATATATATATATATATATATATATATATATATATATATATATATATATATATATATATATATATATATATATATATGTATATATAAGGTGGTGCTAAAATACAATCATTTGACACTGAATATTCATAAAGATAGCTTATACTACATTTGCATAGATAGTTTTTTGGAGCTTTGATGCTGAAGTTAATAAATATTTCATTAGTTGTTCTAATGGTATTGATCAATTATGGATAGGAATTGCACAAGTAGGTGTTGACCAATATGATTATTTATATATTGTCACTGTAGACTTATGTCTTTACTTATCTTAAATTTTATGCTAAAACAAGTATCTTATTATTATTTCCTTGCAGGAGGTTATAAAGTGATGCAAGAGTTTGGAAAATTATGCAAAAAACTCTTTGATATAGGTATTCTATCACATCACATTTTTTAGTAATCTCAAGTTATACACTTTTTCTCTAAATTTCTTTTAACATGTTGTTCGGCTCTACATTGAATTAATGCTATATTTTTGTTATGTTTACAGGTTTTTGAAGCAAAGATCTTGTCATAATTATCAAGTAGCATGAGATTTTTGTTCAAATGGTTGCGAAGTAAAAGATCGATCTTATTTTTGGACTTTTTATCGAAATAGTTAACTCTTGATGATACTTTTGTTTAGGAACATGCAACCACTATGTTTATTGGATATTTTGGCTACTTTACATTTACATCTAATTTTTAGTATTTCTTTATGACAGGTTGAAATGGTATTTTAATTTGAACATGCTTATTAATTAATGTCATTTTGTTTTGATTAAGTATATTTTGTGACGATATATATATATATAGGCTGTGTATGTGTATAATAATGACTAAATTATAAATTAATTCTTGAATAATAGTAAAAAAACGGATTTGCATTGGATACGAATGAGGATGTACAAAATTTGATTATTTGTAAGGAGACAATTTGTCATTATTTCTTATTTGTAACGAATTCATTGTAATAAATCTTAGTTTTAAATAAAATGCAAAATTCAACTATTTGTAACGAAATCTATATTTGTAAAGACATATGATGGTTATTTGTAAGGACATGTTTGTTACTAGTACTAAAGATATAGTAAAGAAAGATTTCTTTGTTACAAAAGTTTGAAGACATCTGTAACGAAACTATAGAGTTTGTTACAATAACTTCTTGCGACCGAGTTGTTGGGACGAAAAAGGTAACGAATTATAGTTGTTACAAATAAGTTTTTGTAACAAAAAAATCGCTTTCTGTAACAAATTTCGTCCTTCCAAATGATGCATTTTGTTGTAGTGGCAACTGCATCAGTCAACTCATGTATGTTTCCACACATGTGCCTTGAACATCCACTGTCCAAGTACCAGATCTTCTCTACTTTACTCCTACTCCTAATCCTATCCTACAAAACAAAAAAAATTGTTTTAGGTACCCTTATTGAGAGGGTCCTGAAGGATTAGTTTCACCTTTGACAACCCAAGATGTTGATGTCTTAGGCTTCTTAGGCTTCTGAGTTTTGACAGGAGCATGAACAGTTTCATTTCTATCATAATTAACAGATAAGTCATGTTGATGATCAGTATGATAAGAATAGTGTTCATAAGCGGGGTAAGGTGCATGATAAGCAGGGTAAGCATGCATTGGATGAGCAGGGTAAGGTGCATAGTAACCTGGAAATTGAGGTGCATGATACATAGGATGATATGCAGCAGGTTGCACATAATATGACTCATTTCCATACCAAGCATTTTGATTTTTCTTGTTTTTATGCTTCTTTAGTTTACTAGATGCTTGCTCTTTAACAGACGACTTAGTTTTCTCATTAGTCTGATTAGTTTTAACTTTATCAGCAGACTTCTTAGGACTCTGCTGTTTGGTCTTACTAGTCTGATTTCCTACACTAGGCTCTTTGCTCTTTTTAGCCTTAGGAGATTTCTTCTCCTTTAACACATTCTCAGTTGAGGTAGGTCTAGCAGTTTGAACATACAGAATGACCTTACTATTGTCAGCAGAAATGAATTTTTCAGTATGATTCAATTCTAGTTTATCATTTTCTAAAGGTGTCTCCTGTTTGCTAGATGTATGCATGGATGCAACAGTTGACTTATCTTGAGACTCAATAATTTTCTCAAGTTCCATGATCTTTCCTTTATAAACCTCACATTCAGCTTTCAGAGATTCATGCTCTTGCTCAAGCTGTTTATATTCAGCTGATTCCTTTGGCTTTTCAGCTAAAAGTTTCAGTGAATTATTTTGCTCTTTCAGCAATATCATCTCTTCCTTAAGCTTAACAAATTCTCCAGCAATAGTAGTGTTATTCAACATCATTTGCTCTAGAGAATTAAATAGTTCATTATCTTGAGGAGTTACCTCATCCTCTGAGTCATCAGATTCCTTAGCCATCAGGCAGAGGAGAGCAGGTTTCTCTTCATCAGAAGATTCTTCATCAGACGTGTCTGAATCTGAATCAGATGAGTAGACAGCAGCAAGCTTTTCTGCTTCAGCTACCATTGCTTTCCCTTTTTGATGCTTTCTTTCCTTTCTGATTCTCTTCTCTTCCTCAGTGTATTTTTCTGCTTTGGATATGGACAGTCTCTGATGAAATGTACTAGTTTCCTGCAGTTATAACACATTAGTTTTGCTTTATAAAGAAGAGTTAGGTTTAGAAGTAGAAGCATTGTTGTATTTGTTCTTCATTTTTCTTTTGTAGAACTTCTTAAAATTGTTTATCAGCAATGCTACATCTCCAGCTGTGTACTCCTTTTTGTTGAGTAGTGATGCTTCATCAGATGAGTCCACATCTTGGCTTCTATTTGCTGGTCTCCTGGTGTTTTCAGCAGCAACCAGTGCAGCTGTGGGTCCTGAAGTTGAGGTTTCTTCAATTCCCATTCTAGGCAGTTTATACTCGAATGCCTTGAGTACAGAAAACAGCTCAGTAAGAGAGATTTTTCCCAAATCTCTTGATTCTTCCATTGCTGTCACTTTCATGTTGAACTTTGGGGGTAGTGCCTTTAATACTCTGACAGTGATCTCTTTGTCAGTGAAGGTCTTTCCCAACTTTAAAACTTCATTCAGAGTCCTGGTGAATCTGGTATCCATCTGATCAATGGTTTCTCCAGACTTCATCTTGAAATTGTCAAGTTTCTCCAATGCAACAGTGAGCTGATGCTCTTTAATAGCATCATTGCCTTCGCTCATATCTCTGACTTTGTCCCACATCTCCTTTGCAGTTTTGCAGTGTTTGACCTTGTCAAACCGATCATTATCCAGGGCTTTAGTCATGATGAATCTCCCAACTTTATCTAGATTGTAAAGCTTGATTTCCTCTGGAGTCATCTCGTGAAGGTCTTTTTCCACAACCGTATCAACTTCATTGATTTTTATGGTCTTTGTGAATCTGAATGGACCTTTAATGATACATGTGTACATGTTGTCATTGTAGGCTGCTAGAAAGATTTCCATTCTAATCTTCCAGTCCTCAAAGGACATACCAGCAATGTGGGGAACATGGCTGATACAATCCATTTTTCAAAAAGTTTTGGTTTTTCAAAAAGATGCTCTTTTGAAAAGTTTTGAAAACCTTTGAAAAACACTTGGATCAAGCTCGTTGATCAGGCAGCTGATTCAAATGAACCACCTGCTCTGATACCACTTGTTGGTCCCAAGTGGTCAGATGAGGTCTAGAGGGGGGGGGGGAGTGAATAGACCTCTGAAAATTTTGAACTTAAAACTTTTCAGTGTTCTGTCAGCGGACTAAGCTGATGAAGAACAGTAAGATTACTTCGCTGATCAAGAACGAGTCTAGAACAGCAGAGTGACCACTCTTCTTATATATACTTAGTTGTTTTTCAACAAAACAGTTTTCCAAAGAGTATACTTGCAGCGGATTGTTTGAAAGTGTTTTTCACAAGTAAACTAAGTTCTTAAAAGATTTTATCCCCAGTTTTGAAACTCCTTATAAAATCTTTCAGTAATTCAAAGTGTTTAAATATGCAAACTTTAAAATATGCAAGAAAGCTTAAATGCAAGATAACACAAAGAATTTTTATAGTGGTTATATGGATAAAAATCCTTTAGTCCACTCTTCCAGATCACTCAGATTCTGGGTTATACTATAATCACACAGATTACAATATTTCTCCACTTACACCTAAACAACAAATGTAAAGGCTATAAGCTCACAATAGGAAATCACTCAGAAATCCTATCCTCTAAAGTAGAATCACTCACAAAGATGGATTCTCACTTCGCACAACACTCAGCTATTACAAAATCACTCAGATAATGTTTTTCTGTTTTCTTCAACTTGGTTTCTGTCAACAGATGACTTCCACCAGACGAGTGAGCTGTTCGAGCTTTTGAGACTTAGAAAATTTCTGCTTCAAAATCGAAATCTCTGATTGTTGTTGTGTGTCTCTCTCTTCGAAATTAGCTCTATTTATACATGGAGATGAAAATATGACCGTTGAAGGCAAATCAAATCTTCAAATCCATCCTTCAGCTCTTTTGAAACGGCTCCCTGCAGCAATCCGTACAGTGTACAGTACTTTCTGTCCATCACATTTAATGCTGCATTAAATGCACTCTGCTGATACGAGGATATCTTCAATCATTTGCCATTACTACCCTTCTCTTCCAGCATTTATTACACCAAGTGCATTTATTACCGTTGAACTGATCTCATGATCTCTTCCACTCTGCTGATCGAAGCAACCCTTCTGATAGGTACTCTGCTGATCAAATACTGAACTAATCTGATTTGACCCGGCTGATGACCTACCCTTCTGTTTGCTGTTTCAGCAAGAGATCACTAGTCTTCTGGTCTTTGAACTCTTCTGATATCTTCTTTACTTGTTCAAAGATTCTTCCAAGGGAACTAAGCTTTCCATACTTAGCTGATTATGATGTTTTGGAAATCATCAAAACCTTCCCTTAAATCTTGACTTCTTTCTTCTTCATCTTCATCCAACAGGGGTGCTCAGTAGATACGAGCTGTATGAAACCGCCAAGACTCTGCAACAAACGAGGATGGCAGAGGGTTCTGATGTTCGTTCTCACTGTATCAAGATGACTGGGCTTATCGAAAAGCTTGGTCATCTTGATGTGGAGATGGACAAGACCTACTGCCAGGATATAATCCTCCAATCGTTGCCGAGATCATTCGAGAAATTTGTAGTGAACTACAACATGCACAAGATGGATGTTGAACTTCACGAGTTCGCTAATATGCTCGCCACTGCAGAGGCTTCCATGAAAAGATAGAAGCCAGTGATGGTTGCTACCTCGACCCAATCAAGTCCAAAAGGACGAAGAAAGGGAAATGGAAGGGAAATGCTTCTTCAAGCAAAGGCAAAGGACCATCTGGGCCCATAGGGAAGGGAAAGAAGCGAAAAGCTTATGCGGGTGAATATAAATGTTTCTACTGCAAGAAACCTGGACACTAGAAGAGGAACTGCAAAGAGTTCTTGGAGAGCTCAAAAGGTATATTCCTTGTTTTAGTTAATCAATTAACTGTGCATCATGGTGCTAGACACTGCTTGTGGTTCTCATCTGTGTAAGAAGCTAAGGACAAAAAGAAAGAACTCATCAAGAGAAGGCTTGAGGAAGCAGAAGAAAAACGCCAAATGAAGATGGAAGCTGCCAAGAAAAACCTTCCGACTGATGATACTAATGATGAAGAAGATGAGAGAATTGATGATGAAGAAGATGAGAGAATTGATGATGAAGAAGAAGATGAAGAGTCCATGGAAATTGAAGAAGAAGTCACTGGTGATGAATTAGATTACTAGGACTTAACTGTTTTCTTGTATCAATTTAATTCTCCTTGCAGTCTTATCTTAAAAGCTTGTAACTTGTACTGAATGTCAAACTACTAATGAAAGTTCAAGTTTTTACTCCAATACATAATTTTTATCACATAATTTATTTAGGATTAAAACTTTAGTATAGGTACATGTACTTAGCTGAAGTTTTGTCATCATCAAAAAGGGGAAAATTGTTGGATAAAGATGAAGATCAGAAGATAGTGACGTTAGAAATTAAAGGGAGGTTTTGATGATTTCCAAAACATCTTAACCAGCTAAGTAAGGAGTACTTAGTAAAATCCCCTGGAAGAATTTTGATCAACTCAAAAGACAAATCAGACGAGTCAAAATTCAACCTGGTCCTAAAGACTACTGATCTGCTGTTAAAGAAAGAAATCAGTTTGGTGAAGATCAGCCGACTCAAATCAGATCAGTTCAAGTTTGAGATCAGCTCAGTACATCATCAGACGAGAGATCCTGATAAGCTAAGTGAAGACGATCAGAAAGTCTCCTCAACGGTAATAAATCACTCAAAGTAATAAATGCTGAAGAAGGAGGGTATTTATGGCAAATGATTGAAGAAATCCTCATATCAGCGAGGTGCATTAAATGCATATGTCAGAAAGTACGGTAGCAGTCGTAGAGAGCCATTTCGCAGAAGTCAGGACCGGTAGGGGTGTTCATAAACCCGTCCCACCCGCCCAACCCGCCCGACCTGCTCCAACCCGCCCGCAACCGCCGGTTTTATTTTTAAAATAATCAAGTACGGGTTGGTAATTTGTAAACCCGCACGTTATGGATCGGGTGACGGGTTTGATGGTTAAAAAATCGACCCACCCGCAACCCGCACTTAATCATCCTTGATGTACTTTCTATTAATTGTTTAATAAAATTGTGAAATAAATTACATTTATTAACAAATGAATAAGAACAAATAAACAAACTTTCTTCAAGTTTTTTGTGTATATTAATGTTAATGGTACGTATATGTTATTACATTTTTTCCTAAAGAGTTTGTTGTTGGAAAAATCGAGAAGAAACTTCACTAATTTGTTATTATTTGTAATATGTGAGTGATGATTTGTAATGAATTCTTTTGTGGGGACTTGTAATATTATTTTTGGTGGAGACTGTTGATTTAATTAGTAAGAAATCGTTGACAATATTCTACTTTCGTATTTTTTGCTTTTTGAATTTCAAATGTAGGTGAACATATTAAATACATCTTATTTGTTGTTTGAAGAACTTCAAATTATATGCTTAATTATTTATATTTAGATGTCAAGATTTTATGACATTGTTTTCGTTCAACTAGCCAAACCGACTGCCACCCTCCCGCACCCATTCCACCTGAACCGAGCGGTTTTGGAAAATAACAACGCGAGTGCGGTGTAAAAAATTGGCAACCCGCACGTGTTGGGTCGGGTTAATTTTTTCATGTAAACCCGCCCAAACCCGACCGCGTTCACCCCTAAGGACCGGTACACGAGGAATTGAATTATATCTTCCTTCAACGGGCATTTTTTCAAAACTGAGAGTATAAATAGTTCAAGAGTTTGAGAGAAACAGAGAGAGAGACTACAACACAACAACAGAGACAAATCTCCGAAGAAAAATCTCCTAAGTCTCAAAAACTCAAGAACAACTCACTTACCTGCTAAATTTATTTGTTGATCGAAGCAGAGTTGCAGCCTAAAAAGAAAAATCAGTTTCTGAGTTAATCTGTAAAAAGAGTATTGTGAGAGGTTGTTATCCATCTTTGTGAGTGATAAAGCCTTGTAGTATAGGATTTCTAGGTGATCTCCTATAGCGAACTTGTGGCCTTTTCATTTGTTGATTGGCGCAAGCAGAGTATATTGTAATATGTGTGATTATAGTATAACCCAAGATCTAAGTGATTTGGAAGAGTGGACTAAAGGATTTAAATCCATATAACCACTATAAAAATCAGTGTGTTCATTTTTGCTTAAGTTTTCTTGCATACTTTGAAAATTTGCATAAGCTTACATTTGAACAAACGATTTAAAGATTTTGAAACAGGGGATAAAATCTTTACTAGACTTAGCTTACTTGTGAAAAATACTTTGAAACATCCGCTGCAAGTAATCTGATTAAAACTGATTTTACTGAAATCAGCTAAGTACGTGTGTAAAGAGTGGTCAACTCTGCTGCTCAAACATAGTGTGCAAACAACTTAGTCTGCTAACAGTCAAGTAAAAAAAAATTAAGTCTAAAATTTTCTGAGGTCTATTCCCCCCCCCCCCCCTCTAGACCTCATCTGACCACTTAAGACCAACAATATTATCTAACATGTATTACCCTGGGATAATACACATTTGAAAATATTGAAATGTATTTCCATGTTCCCAATTTCTGCCATTTGTACTATATCAAACATTAGTTGCATTAAATTTAAATGTTCTAGGAAATAAAAGTCTTCCTTAAACATCTCAATCAATTGAAGTCTATCGATTTTCCCCAAGTTTGCCTGAAATGATCCTTTGTATTAACCAGAAGAATATCAGGTCAAAAATTGACACACTTGAATTATCATAACAGTGGTCAATTTTCATTAGGCTGATTTTAGTATTTATTAAGATGGAGTAAGATAAAGTGCTTTTTCATTTGACTTTGCCATTTGCTTAATTAGGTTTTGGGATGTCTAATTCACACTAGATTTTAATTAAAACACTCTAAATAACTGAGTACCACAAGAATTTTAAGTTGTGTGCAATAAAGAAGAAAGAAAATATGCCTCCAACAAGGTGCATGTCAATTTAAGTTGTTTTTTGTTTCAACATCAGAAGAATCATAGTGTAATTTTTGTTAAGGGAGGAAAATTTGATGTAACTATAGTTTTTAGGTTTTAATGTGATGCATAATTTCATGAGAGAAACCATGAATTTCACCAAGTCAGTTTTCTGTGATGCATAATTTCAAAAGTCTCATAATTTTTTTGTCCAGATTTCGCAGTTGCTTGGGTAAAGGTTTGCTTCACTGGATATATACCATTTTTGTCCAGGGATATCTCACAGCTGCAAGACTTTACCCAAGCAGCTGCGACACCTCACTAGACAAAAATGTATAATTCCAGTGACGTATCGGAGCTGCGAGACTTTACCCTTAGCAGCTGCGAAACCTCATTGGATGGATACGCAGCTACGTAGACCATGATATTCGAAGCTACGATTTATAGGGATACATGTGACAGGATACTAATTTAATATATTCGGTTACCATACCAAAACCAGGCGTCGCGGACCAGTTCTCACTAATAGGAAGTGCAAGAGTCCTATTGTGAAAAATACCAAAATTGACAAGGATGCTACAAGAAAATCACTGTCGACTCCTGGTCATAACAATCTTGAAGAAAACCAAACAATTCCCAGCAATATAGAGTTGGATTCAAGTTTGACTGAGGTAATATGAAAGCATATATACTTTAAATTCTTAATTCAATTTTAATATATGTACTTAGAAAATTGATTTTTTATGTGAATAAAGCCTATTGTGTTTGCTCTCAATACAGCTTGATCGTGCCAATGCATTCGTGGATAATATTGTCGATTTATATATAGGTAAGATAAGAAATAAATTTCATGATTTCCTAGCCATCCCAAATAAGAATGAATCAAGGATTGAGCATAAAACATCGCTCAAAAAATTGTTGGTTGTAAACAAGGGATTGACATCTAATCAAACACATGCGATTGAAGAGCTCGGTTTCGATCCTATAACAAGAATAAGATGTGATCATATTGACATAGCATTTCTCCGTTGGATTGTGTAACACACTTTGATCCAAACCATAGAAGTATATCGATACATGGTCAAACAATATTATTTGTGATAAACTTGTTAGCAAAGCTTTGGGAATTCCGCATATGGGGGAGAGCATTACGTTCGATCCAAAAGATAGGGAAGGCCTGAATAAATATTGTCATTTGTTCAAAATTACTAGTGGCAGGATCGACTTAAATGATTTGGTCAAGAGGGTTAAAAGAAGTAATGACCACGGAGACAATTTCTATTGGAACATGGCAAGCAAGACCAGATGGGTATTTATGTGGGTGCATATACTTACTTCAGTGCATTTATTTCGCTCATATCTGGCCAACTGCGAATCGATATTTCATCTGACGTGCCATATGTGGAACAATTAACCAAGACAAAGTGAATATTATATGTTCTATATTGAAATGCATTGGAGGATACTATAATCCGAAGGTATTATACTAACTTGCTAATATTTACCAATTTATTAAAGAAGTTAACTTACTTTAATGTCATTATATATACTAATCAGTTCACATAAAGTTAGATTCACAAATATATACTTATATTAAATGTTATGTGTTTCACATGAAGTTATATATACTAATATTTACCATATGTAGGCTTGCTCTCTCGAAATCCCACCCCCATGAACCACAATTTCAAGACTCGGCTAGACCCAGTGAAGAGTTCACGACACCACTTCAAAATGTTGATGCACCTTCTGAAAATTGCAACAAAGATGAAACTCTTTTTTATGCAACACCAGTTCAAGAAAAGACTAGTGCGCCTCCTTCGAGCATTAACAATTCAATTTAAAGTGAGTTTTCCATTTGTAGTCAACTATCTATGGTGTGTGCAAAATTAGCTTCTCTTGACATTCAAGTGAAACACATGTCAAGTGTCGTGAATCAAATGTTGTATCTGAGTTCATCTCAATTTGGCCAAACATCCAACATGGAAACTACTGTTGCATCAATACAAGTTGAGTCGCTTGTAACAAGTGTTCAGGGTTGCATTGCATCAATTCCTACAACAATTGATCAAACTTTACGATGCTCAGACACAAAAATCTTTAAGGAGAGACGAAGCTTTGCGAACTATTTCACCTAATCCCACTGTAATCACAAATATGGGAGAAATACCTGTCGAAGGGAAAATGAAACCGAGGGTTTTGGACATCAATGACATTGATTCATTTGTTGGTGGAAAGGAGACCTTGAATGAAAAGCCAAAAGGCTTCAATTTTGACAACTTGGATGACCTGCATAGTGTTCGTTGCAGTCGAGATACGGATGATGATGAAATACTTGGGTTTTTATTTGACGAAAGGTTCAATCAGAGGAAATTAAAAGTATTCGTATTGATGAGGGGTACTTTGGAATCTTTATTCTTGGAGCTCATGATGGATCAAAGAGCCTAAATTTCGACCCTGAGCTCATGAAAGACCCTAAAAACCGACCCTGAGCTCACTGAAGGCTTAATTTCGACCTTGAGCTCATTGAGGACCCTGGAGTTCGACCTAAATCACATTGAGGACCCTGGAGTTCGACCTCAAGCTCCTTGAAGACCCTCAGTTCGACCTCAAGCTCCTTGAAGACCCTCAGTTCGACCTCAAGCTCCTTGAAGACCCAGAGTTCAACCTTGAAGGCCTAATTTCGACCCTGGGTGCATATTTCCAACCCCGAAGCTTTGAACTCCAATTAGCTCAGTCCGATCGCCAGCAGAGGGGCTCATGGTCGAATCTATCATTGGGCCAACCTCAGGCCCAAGCCCATGGGCCAATCCCCATCCTCAGCTATAAATACCCCAAGCATTTATGACACAGGGAGATTTTTTGGGGGGGCTGCTCCTTGAACGAAGCCTCCTGCTCGGAATTTCTCTTGGGCTAGATTAAATCACCTTAGTTTGTATGTACTTAGCCTCTAGCTTGTACGGCATCCTATAATGCTCGGATAGGACCCTAGATATATTTGTACTTGTACTCATTTAATTCGAATACAATTACATTTGACCTTCACTTTACTATATTTGTGATTATTATGATATATCCACACCCTTGATCGAACCAACGAAACCACGTAAGATCAATTGGCGCCCACCGTGGGGCCTTATTTGGGTGTTAGATCGAAATATGCCTACTACGAGGCAATTCACGTACGATCAAGGGGGAATCTTCTTATGCAGGAGGAGCTCGAATTATTAGATCTCTGTGATCAAATTATCAAGCATCCATGGTCGAATTTTTAGACCAAGATCAAGTTATCAAGCATTCAGGATCAAAATTTATTATCTCCAGGATCGAATTCTCAGACCTCCAAGATCAAATTCTTGGATCTACAAAATCAAATTCTAAAATCACCGGGATTGAATTATTAGGTCTCTCTGATCGAATTCTTCTGATCGAATTTTATGATCCTCTGGTCGAATTCTTATGTCTCCAAGGCTGAAAGCCTTTGCTATGATCTTCTGATCGAATTTTATGGTCGGAATTTTTATGTCTCCAAGGCTGAAAGCCTTTGCTATGATCTTCTGATCGAATTTTATGTTCCTCTGGTCGAAATTTTTATGTCTCCAAGGCTGAAAGCCTTTGCTATGATCTTCTGATCGAATTTTATGTTCCTCTGGTCGGAATTCTTATGTCTCCAAGGCTGAAAGCCTTTGCTATGATCTTCTGATCGAATTTTATGTTCCTCTGGTCGGAATTCTTATGTCTCCAAGGCTGAAAGCCTTTGCTATGATCTCATGGTCGAATTTCATGATCTCATGGTCGAATTTCATGCTCTCATGGTCGAATTTTATGATCTACAAGATCAAACTCTTAGATCTCCAAGGTCAAGTTTCCAGGATCGGGTTTTGTGATCTCGTGGTCGAATTTATGATCTCATGGTTGAGTTTTATACTCTCTTGGTTGAGTTTTATACTCTCTTGGTCGAATTTATGCTCTCATGGTCGAATTTCATGCCCTCATGGTCGAATTTTATGATCTACAAGATCAAACTCTCAGATCTCCAAGGTCAAGTTTCCAAGATCGGGTTTTATGATCTCGTGGTCGAATTTATGATCTCATGGTTGAGTTTTATACTCTCTTGGTTGAGTTTTATACTCTCTTGGTCGAATTTATGCTCTCATGGTCGAATTTCATGCCCTCATGGTCGAATTTTATGATCTACAAGATCAAACTCTCAGATCTCCAAGGTCAAGTTTCCAAGATCGGGTTTTATGATCTCGTGGTCGAATTTATGATCTCATGGTTGAGTTTTATACTCTCTTGGTCGAATTTATGATCTCATGGTTGAGTTTTATACTCTCTTGGTCGAATTTATGGTCTCCATGGTCGAATTCTACGATCTTCAGGATCAAAATTTTATTATCTTCAATCTACGATCTTCAGGATCAAAATTTTATTATCTTCGATCTATGACCTCCAGAGATCTTATTATTTCTATTGCATGCTCTTGCAAGTATCATCGAATCACGATTGACCTCTAATCTATTATTCAAATAGGGTGAAAGCTGTTGCTAAGACCCTCGAAAATCGACCAAGGGGGAAAGCCGTTGCTATGCCCCTTGGATCGAAAAGTATAAAATGGGTGACGACCCTCGAGCTAAAAATGCTCTGAAAATGACTAAGGGTGAAAGCCTCTGCTATGCCCCTTAGATCAAAATTATCAAAAGGGTGAAAGCCTCTGCTATGACCCTCGAGCTAAAAATGCTCTGAAAATGACTAAGGGTGAAAGCCTCTGCTATGACCCTCGAGCTAAAAATGCTCTGAAAATGACTAAGGGTGAAAGCCTCTGCTATGCCCCTTAGGTCAAATCTATTATGGGTGAAAGCCTCTGCTATGACCCTCGAGCTAAAAATGCTCTGAAAATGACTAAGGGTGAAAGCCTCTGCTATGCCCCTTAGGTCAAATCTATTATGGGTGAAAGCTGTTGCTAAGACCCTTGAAGATAAAATTCTACGATCATATTCCACGATCAAATTCTATGATCTCCAAAGTTGAATTTATTATTTTCAGGATCAAGTTCTATGATCCCCAAAGTCGAATTTTGCGATCTCCAAGGATCAAATTCTATGTTCTCCAAGCTCGAATTCTACTACCTTGGCTTTGTCTTTGAAATCTTTCGAACCGGACGTTATGGATTTGTATGCTGTTGGTTATTAGCTTTCAGGGTTTTGATAAATTCGACCATTAATCCCCGATTTAAGGTTTCGATTCTTTATTTCGGAAACTCATGCTAAATTAAAGATTCTGGACTCTAAATTTCGACCCTGAGCTCCCTGAAGGCACAAATTTCGACCCTTAGCTCATGGAAGACTCTAATTTTCGACCCTGAGCTCCCTGGGAGGCATGATTTCAACCTTGATCTCACTGAAGACCCTAAGTTTCGACTTTATGCTCATTGAAATCATGTGTGCTAAAACACTGGAAAATTCGACCCCAAATGCTGAATTCCGATCCCTAATACATTCTGGAGTTTCTAAGATATGCACTCTTTTTCCCTGGTTCGGTTTTTATCCCACTGGGTTTTTCCGAACTAGGTTTTTAACGAGGCATATCCAAAACGCAAAATAGCGATCCTCGAGCATTTTCTACTTCTCCGAGCTTCAGCATCACTCTACGCTCGAGAAGTGGGGGAGTATTGATGAGGGGTACTTTGGAATCTTTATTCTTGGAGCTCATGATGGATCAAAGAGCCTAAATTTCGACCCTGAGCTCATGAAAGACCCTAAAAACCGACCCTGAGCTCACTGAAGGCTTAATTTCGACCTTGAGCTCATTGAGGACCCTGGAGTTCGACCTAAATCACATTGAGGACCCTGGAGTTCGACCTCAAGCTCCTTGAAGACCCTCAGTTCGACCTCAAGCTCCTTGAAGACCCTCAGTTCGACCTCAAGCTCCTTGAAGACCCAGAGTTCAACCTTGAAGGCCTAATTTCGACCCTGGGTGCATATTTCCAACCCCGAAGCTTTGAACTCCAATTAGCTCAGTCCGATCGCCAGCAGAGGGGCTCATGGTCGAATCTATCATTGGGCCAACCTCAGGCCCAAGCCCATGGGCCAATCCCCATCCTCAGCTATAAATACCCCAAGCATTTATGACACAGGGAGATTTTTTGGGGGGGCTGCTCCTTGAACGAAGCCTCCTGCTCGGAATTTCTCTTGGGCTAGATTAAATCACCTTAGTTTGTATGTACTTAGCCTCTAGCTTGTACGGCATCCTATAATGCTCGGATAGGACCCTAGATATATTTGTACTTGTACTCATTTAATTCGAATACAATTACATTTGACCTTCACTTTACTATATTTGTGATTATTATGATATATCCACACCCTTGATCGAACCAACGAAACCACGTAAGATCACGTATGAATTATTTTTTTCCCATCTTACAAATGCTCAAACATATGCCTAATTATGACAAAAAGCTGTAACGGCATTTTTATGTCAGGTTATAATCGCAGTGCTTTGGTAATCGACTATGGTGAATGGCATCTGACAAGGTCCGATATGAGATGCCTCATGCCAATGATGGAGATCAATGGATTTGTAAGCATAAATAACTCTATTTATTTTAGTCATGTAAATATGTATTATATACTTTATTTTTTCCTATTAGGTGCTCGAATGCATAGCATATATGTTGACGATTTCTTCACGGGAAGAAGACTCGTGGGGGAGTACTTGGTATTTCCCATCGATGTTTTCAGTGAGTGTTAAAGTCTCCAAACTAAGGTCATTCTTTTAGGAGTATTTATTTATTAAGGTTAAGTTACCTTATTTTGTTTGCAACGCAGATATTAGCGTTGAAGCCGGATTATGAAGATAAAAAAATAATTATCATTTGTGCTTACCTTGTAGTTTATTGCAATGAGTAAGTGAGGGCGAGGTCAGGGTCAAGGTCAAGGTGAACGTCAAGTACAACAAAAGAAGAAATACAAGGGATTGGAACCTCAAGCCGAGGAATATGATAAGTTTCGATTTGTGTCCAAAGAAGCTGAAGATAAGTTTTGGAAAGATAAGAAAGGATATGGTATTCTGACCGAGAGAGGTGTTCGTTGTGATGAGTCTATCTTTCCAGATCTTAAATTGCAAATTCAGAAACGAAGATGGCAGAAGTTTTTGGCTGTTCCAGAGGACAAAGTTGTCACCGGCGACATAGTCAGTAAATTTTATGCCAATGCATCCATAAATAAGAAAGAATCTCAAACTAAGGAGCGAGGTAAGGTAGTCAAATGGGACAAGGATACTATCAATCGATTCTATGGATTAAATAGTATCAAAATCAGTAGTTTACAACGTGTGGCTGCAGACAATTCCATAAAGTCTGAAGAGATTTTGAAAGTCCTTGCTAAACCCGAATCTAAACTTGTTTCCGGTGATTTGTTGCACACATCATTGTTGCCGGAAACAAAGATATGGGCTTCCATTGTTTGCTCCCATCTCTTTCCAGCATCCCATTATTCCTTCTACGACATTAAACTTCAAAGGCTTATTTATAAACTTATGAAAGGATTGCCAATTGATGATGGGAATACAATCCATGTGGGGATATTACATTGTTTAAAGGACCTACAAACTTCAAGAAGAATGAACTATTTTTATCCCTACCTCATAAATTAAATGTGCAAGAAGGCTGGAGTTGACTGTGAGGACATTCAAGAATGGGTGAAGATGAAGGGACCCCTTAACAATTCTGGGTTTACGAAGATGCTCAAGCCAACCGATGAAGAATCTGTTAAACGGGCTACATCAAGGAATGTGCCATCGCCGTCAGAGAACAAGAAGTCAAAGACCGTGTATGAGTGGTTATCGTTGATGGAGGAAAGACTAGATGATATAATGGGAATTCTTAGAGGCGAGACAGCTTGATTGTGGGACCCAAGTAGGTAATCTCCCGAAATGCCTTCCCAAGTTGAGGAGAACAATGATAAAAACAAACAGGATGTTGGTATCATGGAAGAGGAGGGTGTTGGTTCAAAGAAAAGTGAGGATGAATTTAGCAAGGAAGATGAAGGTGTTGGTGGAAATGAGGAGGAGAATAATTGTAGCACGAAAGAGAATGATGAGGATAGCAAGGAAGAGGGGGGCGAGGAGGATAGCATGGATAAGGGGGGTGAGGGTAGCCAGATGGAGGATGAACATGGATAATGAACCTTGAATGAGAAAGAACGAAGACAAGTCAAACTGTTGGAGGTTGAATAATATTTGGTTTAGATATGATGGATAATATATGATGAATTTAGCTTGAATTATGGATAATATTCACTATTAGCTTATATAACAACTTAAATATTTATAATTTTCTGGTGTTTAAATGTTTTGAACTGTTTGAAATCTCCTTGTGCATAGTGGTAAAGATTTAATTTTCAGGCAACAAATGTATCTCTCCAATATAATCGCATTTAAATTTGAATTGTTTATTTCACAAGTGAAATGTCCTTGTGCATAGTGGTTTGTACTGCTTGAAATTTCCTTGTGCATAGTGGTAAAATTTTAATTTTCAGGCAACAAATGTATCTTTCCAATATAGTCGCATTTAAATTTGAACTATTTATTTCACAAGTGAAATGTCCTTGTGCATAGTGGTATAAATTTTCAGGATAAAATTGTATCTCGCCAGTATAATTAATTCCTATAGTTCCACGTACGAGACCTCAATGTATAACTTCACATATGCGAGTTCATATTGTCTCGTTGCATTGAATATATACAGTCAGGTCTCGCAGCTGCTATGTGGATAGTCACGTAGCTGTGAATTTATACAGTCAGGTCTTGCAGCTGCTATGTGGATAGTCGCAGATGCGAGACCATACACTATAGCTCCACAGCTGCAAAACATATTGTCTCGCAGCTACGAATTTGTATAGTGAGGTCTCATTGTGTCTCTGTCCACATAGTAGCTAGGAGTATTAAACAATCACATTATCATATTAAACTAAGGCATTCGTAATTCTGGTAGATTTATATGCAGCCAATATAATTTCACATGAACTTTCATTCTAACTAAACAATCTCAAACTCAATATGACGCATAACAATCCTCATTTCACCAACAGGCATATCTATAGCTTCTAAGAAGAGGTGAAATTTCCATGGTCATCATCGTGATCGCAAAAACTAAACTAACTACTAGGAAGGGGAGGTTCGGCTCTATCATTCTTCTTTTCAAATTGTCGGACAAAATATGCAAGATTCTCAGAGTGCCTGCCTCCGAGAGGATTTCCTGGACTAAACATGTGACTTGTGTCCTGTTTTTTTATACGTTGACTTTCACGGCATTCGGTAGCTTCACGATTGAGGTGGCAGGTAGTGGATTTATGACCCAATAACCTGTTTAGATGTTGTCAATATTATTTTTAATGCAAGCATTTAATTTAACAAAATGTGGTATTAAAGACAAATCAACAAGCATACATACCCACACATGCCACAATTTTATTGCTTCGCACGAGGTGCTCCTCTTGTCTTCAGTTTTCTTTGATCACGAACATAATGTTCGTGTTTAACAGGCATAACATGTTCAGTGACCCCCTCAACATGAGCAGTTTTTCCACCCGCTTGGGACTGCGAAACAACGTCATCTTCAAGCATCTTTCTAATTTTCTTTATCTGCTCAAGGGACTTGTCATACAATTTTTTTGACTGAGAGGATAAAAATCAAATATCCATGAATTCCTTCTTAATTTCACCGTGCTTATCATCTAGAGGGCCGTCCAAGAAGAATGACGGCTGAAAAGATTCTCGCAGTTCTGTCCCTGTACTAGTAAGCCAACGAGCTTTTATGCACGCCTCAGGAAATTGTGTACACCCATGGACTTCAATCCAGATATAATGTGCCGACAAGGAATGCCATCATATTCCAACATCAAACAATCACAAGGAAACTTTGAATTAACAATGTCAAAGTAAATTGTGTTGCGTTTACCATTGGGTTTCTCGTACTCACTAAAGCTCATCATATATTCGTTGTCAGCCACATTTTCTTTCTTCTCGACTACCAAACCTTGCTCGCTACGAATTTCATTACGAATGAGTATAAATATTTTGTAGGTGCATACTTCGGCAGGGTGTTCTTCTAGCTTATTTAGAGGACCATGCCTTACATTCTTGGGTTCATGCTCTGCTTAAACTTTGAATTAACAACGTCAAAGTAAATTGTGTTACGTTTACCATTGGGATTCTCGTAGTCACTAAAGCTCATCATATATTCGTTGTCAGCCACACTTTCTTTCTTCTCGACTACCACACCTTGCTCGCTACGAATTTCATTACGAATGAGTATAAATATTTTGTAGGTGCATACTTCAGCAGCGTGTTCTTCTAGCTTATTTAGAGGACCATGCCTTACATTCTTGGGTTCATGCTCTGCTTGGCCCTGCTTTGAAGAAAAAACATTCCTAAGTCTTTTTAATTTTCTAGAATTCTATAAGAGTGAAACATCGTTTCGAGCATAACTTAACTAATGAATTCATGGATTCAGATCGTTGGGTTGTTCTCATCATAGCAGTAAAATGACCACGGAAAAATGTTTCACTCCAAAACTGTCTTTTCCGATAAATTTCATTAATCCACGGATGATAGGAAACACTGTATTCTTCAACAAGTTTTGCCCAAGTGTTCCTTCAACAGTCTGATGTCTTTTGAACAACTTTGTAAACTCATAAACAATTTTGGATGCAATCCCTTCTTCGTTTTTGCATTTCTTGCAATATGCCACCCACAAAGTCTATGTCTTGCACCTGGAAACTCCAATTGTATCGCTGTGCGCATTGCTTCATCCTGATATGTAAGTACATCACGTGGTATTTTACCATTCATAGCTTCACGGAAAATTTGCAACAACCAACGATAGGAGTCAATTGTCTCGTTATACATAAATGAAACACCAAATACACATGTGCTGAATTGGTTATTTACACCAGAAAATATAACTAGTGGAAACAAATACTTGTTCGTCTTGTACGTGCTGTCAAATGCAACAACATCGCCAAATAGTGCATATTCGGCCCTAGACAATCCATCGCACCAAAACAACTTAGACAATGCACCATCTTCATCAATGTCGTATTTGAATACCAAATCTTTGTCTTGTATTTTCATGCCTTCCAATAGGCTCAAACCAATATTTATGTCACCAGATTCAATCATTTTAAGTCTTTTAGTCTGCAAGAAATTATGCACATCTTTTCTTCTGAATTTAAGATTCCCAACACCTCCACTCATTTGTTCCATAAGGTCCAATACTTGCCCTGGTCTTATCCCGCCAAAGTCAAAGTACTCAACCAAGACTTGTCAGCGGGACTCATTTGCCTGTGTAATCAAGAAAATTGAAATTCATTATTTGCTCAATATAATTAATATATTTTAAATTCAAATGTACCTGTTACATCGGAGTAAATTAGCATTATCCTTTGTTTCTAGATCATGGTTGTTGTGTGCCTGAAATGTTGTCACATTATATTTCCCACTAGTACGATCAAGAGCTACCCGGAAAAGTGCTTTGCATCCGCATCTTTTGTCACTTTACGTTCTCGCTTTAGAACAAATTTTTTGTCGACCTCCTTCCTAAAACCTTCTCGCGCACAAACCCAAACACGGTTTACACCATTCTGTGTTTTAATACTATGTCTTCTAACATGAAATCCAAGTTCTTTACCATATGATCTTATGAAGTGCTCGGCCTCATCAACATTGTCAAATGTTAGTATAAGCACTAGCTCATCATCCAATTTTCTAAAATTTGAGAAAGCATGAGGACTGCATGGCTCTTCATTTTCACTTATACTATTACAACTACCATTGTCATCGTACGTGGGTGAGGATGATTCCTCGTTCTCTGACTTCATGCCCATGTATTCTCACAAAAATTACTGGAACCCAAATAATATAATATTATATAATCATGTAAAGTTTATCGAGATTAAAGGTAAAGATCAATCAACAATAACATATCAAGATCCTGCACAAAATCAAACATACATTATTACATTAATGGTATATTATAATAGTAATATAAAACTAAAACTTGTTATCATTTGTCATAGCTTTAATTACTAGACTTTATTAACAAGAAAAAAAATTCATCAAATATAGCATCAAACAAACATGTAAGATAAATCCAGGAAAAAAAAATCCAAATTTTGGGGTTCTTGTAGGGTAAAATGAAAATAAAGGGAAAAAACTAGGGGAGGACCTTTTTAACCACTGTATGCCTTCGCAGTTGTGAGACCTATTTCGCAGCTACAAAAAAACTAGGGAAGGTCCCTTTTAACCACTGTATGCCCGCCCTCGCAGCTGTGAAACCCTATTAAGCAGCTACAAAAAATAGGGGAGGTCCCTTTTAACCACTGTATGCCCTCGCAGCTATTAAACCCTATTTCGCAGCAACAATATCTAACTACACTGCCTCCTATCGTTGCCAAAATACATAGATCAAATTTTCATTCCATGTTCATTGATGAATGCCAAATTACAAATATTTGATTTTCATTCCATGTTCATTGATGAATGATTCACATTAAAGAAAAGAAATCTAGTACATTAGAGAGATATAACAATAGAAGAAGTTTTCGGTGAGTAATAAGTTACTCACATTGAAGAGATGTGATGGGGGCTATTTCGCACCCCTTATAATACTCGGATCGACTAGGGAATATCAGATCGGTTCAACCATACAAGCTCATCCGGGATCATCCATCGACCCGATCAGAGACGATCCTCCTCGACGACCAGACTGCAATCCTGACTCGGGAGGGACAGTTATGCCGAGTCCTATTAGGACTATGTTTCCTTGTAAATCTAGGGTTAATATCATATAAATACCTAGTTAAAACGTTGTATTAGGGAGGATATACAATCAGAGATTACGCCTACATACTCTGCCAATCTAATATCGCATTGAATAGAAAAGCTTTTGCTATACTATTTACTCATCGACTCATTCGTTGTCTTGGTTACCTTTTTGTTCTTTTACATAATTGTTCTTCCTTGAGATTGATCCATCCAGAATAAAGTAACAGAGCCCTATAATTCGTACTGAACCTGACCTCCTAATTACATCTTATTGATTTAATCTTACCCAACGAAAAATGGTTAAATCAGTTGGCGCCCACCGAGGGGCTAGGTTAATTATTCAATCGACATATGGCTCGCCCAAGGAAGAGCACCCGTAACGGAGCAAGAAGTAACACGACCAACCTGAATAACACGTTTGAGGATCCGTAGGGCAATACTGATAATAACGCCCCTATAACCAATAACAATCAGCAAGAGAACGAGCATCTTCAGAATCAGGAGGAACCACAAGAGATCCCTGCTGATGTGGTACCAGAAGAACATGCAGCTCCAGCGATCCCAGTTCCCCTGTCAGACACTCAGGAGAAGCTACGATAGATTGCTATGCTCTTTAAATCACTCTGCCCAGAGGAATTACTCGTACCCAAGCAGGTTCCTCGAAACCCTAGAACCACTAGGGCAAATCCCATTCAAAGGATGCCGAGGCAGGTCGATCAAATCTCTCAACAAGCTGAATGTCCGGCAAGCGAGCAGCGATCGCTGCATAGTCCGCAAAAGGGCATTTCGAAACCCTCCGATGAGAACGTCCGAAGAAAAGCGGATCGAAGGAGACCGCAACCAGGACGCACCGGGTCCAAGGAACATACCATAATCCCCATCGAGGATAACGTAGGCGACGCAATCCACAATCAACCATGAACTATGGGTTTCTCGAAAAGAGAAATCGAAAAGATGGTACAGGAACTACTTGAACAACGCTTGCGAACTGTTCAAAACCCATGGGCCAGAACCACAGAACTCCAGGAGAGCCTAGCGGCGTGCTCTCCCTTCTGCAAAGAAATAAAAGAAGCACAGTCATCTGGACAAGTTCCTGGGCGACTACCCAGATATGATGGAACTACTGATCCAGATGACTATATATTTAGCTTCACCAACATAATGAATTTATATGCTCACTCGGCAGAATTCACCGCTAAGTTAATGGTGACCACATTCGAAGGACTCGCTTTAGATTGGTTCGCCAAGCAACCCACTAACTCCATATTCAGTTTCCGAGAATTATGCAACAAGCTCACACAGCAGTTCGCCAGCCAGAGGAGGCAGAAACTACCGATGAGCTACTTAGGAACTATTTATCAACAAGAGGGTACTGAATCCGTAAGGAACTGGCTGGCAAGATTTAATGTGGAATTGCTCAAAATCGATTCCCCAAATATCGATTACATAATCTCCATTCTCTTTGACCTCACCAAGAATAGGCAGTTTGGAAATGCCCTCAGTAGAAAGCAACCAAGGACGTTTGCTGATATTATGAGCTTGGCGTCGAAGTATATGACCCAGGAAGAGATGAACTCTTTTAAAGATAAGAACAAAAATAAAGCTCTCGCCTCAGGCTCCAAGCGGGAAGATAGGATTCCTGTCCAAAAATCCATGGATTATGAACGATCTTTTAGAAAAGGCAATGTCTTCCAGCGATTGGAATACAATCGAAACAATCAAGACAGATGACCTAATGTCTATCAAAGACTTAGATCGGCCGAGCCGGCGATCAGGAGCAGAGTTAACCATGTAGAACACCCAAGGCTGACTGTTCCAATAGATGAAATCTTTGCTGTACTAGAAAGGAATAATTGGATCCCGGAAGCAAAGAGAATCGCTCAGCCCAGACCAGGTGCACAAAACTATGAATTATACTGCAAATATCACCAGGCACATGGGCATCGCACTGAAGAAGGAATTCCCGTAGAAGGTCCCCTAATGATGATCCCCCGTAGGAGTTGAACAATGATCAGATTAATGGTACCATCCACACAATCTCAGGAGGACCCGCTGGCGGGGACAGTCGTAATGCTCGTCGCAGGACCACCAGATCCATAATCGGAAGCTTAAAATACCCGAAAGAAGTATGGACTCTAGAAAGTAAACCAACAAACGACCAACTGATCAGTTTCAACGAGGGCGAGGTACCGAAGAACCTTGTTTGGGACGTAAAAGAGGACAACCTCGACTTCCCAATGGTGGTATCGCTAGAAATAGCGAACTACAACGTCAAAAGAATCCTGATTGATAATCGAAGCTCAGCGAACATCATTTCTAAAGAGGTCCTAGCCCAGATGAACTTGGGACAAATAACATTCCAAAAGGTAGCTACGCCTTTAGTAGGATTTGGAGGTTCCGAAATTGTCTCCAGTGGCACAATAACTTTAAGCGTCTCACTCGGAAAGAAACCGCGTCGGACGGTGAAGCTAGTCAAATTCTTAGTAGTAGAAACTCCCTTTGCCTACAATGCAATCTTAGGGCGACCCGCCCTTGATTTAACCGAATTTCGTCGGGTAGGATTATATCAGTAAATAGGTGATATTGGGGATTCTCAATATATATGATTTAAAGGGCTCTGTTACTTTATTCCGGATGGATCAATCTCAAGGAAGAACAATTAGAAGGAACAATCAGTAATAAAGACAATCAATGAATATAATCGTATGGCAAAAGCTTTTCTATTCAATAATCTTAGATTATTTTGGTATGCAGGCGTAAGCTGAGTATGTAAAGCATGTGTAATACAATGATAAACTAGGTATTTATATCACATTAAACCTAGCTTTACAAGGAAACATAATTCTAATAGGACTCGGCCCAATCGTCCTTCTTGAGTCCGGGTTGTAGTCTGCTTGTTGAGGAGAGTCGTATTCTACCGGGTCGATAGATGATCCCGAACTGACTCGTCTGGTCGAACCGATCTTAAATCCCTTAGTCGATCCGAACATTATAAGGGGTGCGAAATAGCCCCCATCAGTACTCCCTCACTTCTTCGAGCGTATATGTAGTAAAAGCTCGTAGAAGTAGATGGTTTCTTACGACTGTTATTTTCTGTGAGTCGTGCCTCGTTAAAAACCTTACTTAAGAAAAAACCCTGTGGGAAAAAATCCTAAGCAAGGAAAAGAGTGCTACGCATCATAGATAGTCGTTTCTCTTCCCAATTATGAACCGCTACGCGTCCCTTCAGGGAGGCCCTTCATCTTTTTCCGTTTCGGCGGGAACGTGATTAGTTATGAGGAGTTCGAAACGTCTTTTCACTTCTCACTATAAATAGGTGACTATTAAGTTTGTCATTTTTACTTTATACTTCCTTTCACCTCGCAGTCATTTTCTTGCTCAGTCGTTCATCATTTAAAATTTTCCTTTTATCGACTTATATCCTCCGAGGATCCAAAAAATGGCTTCTATAAGAAAATCTTCTTCCTCCTTTAGGGAGAATGTCGCTCTTATTATCGAGGAGGCGTTGCATTCTAATCCTTCGAGCGAGAAAATTGGAGTTTCAGAATTCATTGTTCCTGCTGAGGATACCTTTAAGGTACAAATTCTTTCTGATATGGACGTCGCTGCCCGAGCCAAGAAAGACAAAGGCACAGCTCCTCAAATTTCTGAACCAATTGAGGATCTAGCTTGTGCTTACACTGTGGATACTTTCTCTGAGGTTGTGAACAATTATGCCGAATATTTCCCGGATGGTTCCGAGATAGTTCTCCCTTCTCCTTCTGATAGGGTTACATCACCGCCGGAGGGATGTCGAGCCTTTTACACGGCCCATTTTAATAGTGGTCTGCGTCTTCCGTTGTCTGCCCACTTTCTTGATATTTTAAAAATATTCAGTGTGTCCTTGACTCAATTAGTCCCTAATTCCGTGGCCTTCGTGGTTTGTTTTTCTGTTTTGATGATAGCGAAAGGATTCCAACCCTCCTTTCGTAATTTTACGCAATTGTTTCGCTTCAACATTTCTAGTTCCTCCAATCGCGGATATTTCTTCGCTAGCCAGAAGCCTAGTCGCGCAATCTTTAACTCCCCAGTTTCTAGCAACCCTTCTTGGAAATCTCATTTTTTCTTTGTTCGTCCACCATCTCATCTTCATTTGGCGGATGGCTCGACTACGCCCTTTTTCTGGGATCATGACTCCAAGTGGGTTTATGGAGGTCGCCTGCCGACCGGTGAACTTATTCCTGACGATCCTCAGTTTATTGGTGAAATCCAGGCTATGCGTGCCAATAAATATCAGAGTGCTCTTCTTATTGGAGAAGTTTTCCTTCGTAAAGCGGGATTGAGTACTCATGTTTTTCCAATCACTTCGTCATCTGAATCACTTGGTAAGCATTTATTTCAGCATAGTGTTGTGATGATCTCTTTTCTGCAGAGGGCCTGACTTTGACCGTGTTTCTTTTTCAGCTCATATGGTGGAAAATTCTCGACATTCATCAAAGGGAAAAATGGTGTTGTCTAAATCCACCAAAACCATAGAGAATGTTCCTATCGAGCAGAGAGCGTCTCGGAAGAGTAAACTGGAGTTGAGTCATGACTCTGAGGAGAATAGAGAGGAATTTCCAGATTCTTCTCAAGAATCCCCTATTCGTCAGGGGACAGGATCCGGTTATCCCCCCCTCCAGCTTAGGACATCTTTGGGTATACGTGGATGTCGCAGCTGGTCGATGCCTCATCCTAATGATAATCCGGTGGAGAGAAAGAGAAGTTATTATGGTCGTTCTGGTAATGATCTTTCTTTACTCGGCGATAATCATCCAAAACCTACTTTGGTCAAAATGATCGAGGATCATTTAGAGGAAAAGAGAGCCGCTGGTTATCCTGAGAATGATTCTTTAGTTCACGACGAGAGCGAAAATGCAGTGGATAAGGCCACTCGTGTTCTTTTGTCCGGCGTTTTTACTCGTGACATGAATAAGCTTCTTCGGAAGGATCCTTTGGAGAAATTTCAGCGAGCTTCTCTTTATGCTGAAAAGGTGGTCTCTTTTTAAGTGTGCTTATAGGGTAATTTACTTCGAAGATTACTTTAGTTTGCTAATTCGTTTCTTTTTACCCCTTTTCTTTTTTCAAACTAAGACTTGTTTGGCATCATATGCCTATGAAACTGCTCTCTGGAAACAACAATGTGAGTTTCTGGATGAGAAATATAAAACTTTACTTCATAAGACTTCTGGTTCGGAGGTTGGTCCCTCAATGACTTCTTCCGTTCCGGTCGTAGAGACTCGGGCTACGGGGACTGATGACCAGGAGATTATAGACAGGGTTCTGGAGACTTCCCACGCTCAAGAACAAGCCAATCAATTGGCTAAAAAGTTAGAAGAGTTCCAACTTCATAGTACTGCTCGAATTAGCGAGTTGGAATCTCAAGTATCAAGTCTTCAAGCTTCTCTAAAGGAGTATGAGAGGGACATTCCTCTTAGTGGACTCAGGGATCGTTATGGCCGGAATCCTGATGAAAAAGTGATTCGTGAATTCCTCAGCTCTCCTGTTCATACAGCGTTGGTATATCAAATGGTCGGTCCGCTCCTAGAAAGTACGTTCAAGAAGGCGATTCATCAGTTGGTCGCTTTTGAAATGATAGATGATCATCGAAAAGAATATTTTAAAACGGCGCACATTCGGTTGAACCGTTATGGCGAAGTATATTCTCCTTCCGAGCTTCCGGACGTCGTTTATCAAAAATTTCCTTTGGCTCACCTTGTCAAAGAGTTTGGAAAACCATTGCCGATTCCTCCTTCAGATATTAATGACGAGGTCGATGACAATTTTATCGATCCAGAGGAAGAGGAAGATGATATCGAGTCAGCCAAACAAGGAGACGTCGCTAGCGAACAGAAGATTCCGGACGGCGACCAAGCTGTGTGATACATTGATCTGTGAAATAACCTTTGTAACTATTTACAGTAAGTTTAATTGTAATATTACTTTTTTTATCCCTTTGTAAGACAAACGTTTCATATTCTGACAGTCACGTCCTTTCGTCTTTTCTGTAATAATTCAGACAAGTCATTAACTTTGCCGTGATCATTATGCGTATGTCTTTTCAAATTCTAGTGTTTATTCCAAGGCCTGTTTCTGTATTTCGCGCCCTTTCTTTGGGTCTATCGCGTCTTTTCGTATAGTATAAAATATAAAAGGTAAAAACTTGACTCGCTATTTACCGCTTTACTCATCTCTTAACAGAATACTCTTTCTTCAGCAGGTCGATAAGCTTTCTCGATATCTTAATTTTACTTTTTGAATTCCAATCATGAGTAATCTTTTTGGTAACACATCGAAGCGTCCTTCCCGTGAGAACGCTAAAAATATCAGACTGAAGAAGTCTCGAACAGAGGGGCCCTCGATGGAACCTCCTCGTTCGCCCTTTGTTAGTAGGTCGGCGACCGATACTCTTGTCATCCCTTCTGAACCTCTTTCTGTAGTTAGTTCGTCTTTTGCACAACCAAACTTTTCTTCTACTGGTGAAGTAGGAAGTAGGCCTTCCCCTGTCGGGTGGCTTTTGGTGATATGTCCAACGTGGAGCAGACTTTTAATATACCTGTTTCTTCAGGTGTTTCTTCTTTTGAGCATGGTTTTCATGGAGGGGTTCCTAATAACTCCGTTCCTTCCACTATTTCTACCGCCCAGCTTGTCAGCGGATACCAAAGGGGAGATGCCACAGGGGCAGTTGGTGGAGATTCTTTTTTGGATCCGTCCATGACACAATCTGTCTCCCACGATTTTTCTGATTTTTTATTTAATGATACAACTGTTGTTACTACTTCCTTCGAATCCGGTGGGCCTTCTGGAGGTCCAATTGGGTCAAGGTCTGGTCGTCGGATCGTTCTTTTTGCTTCGGGTAAGGAGACCTCGGTTAGTCCCAACGAGAGGGAATTCCCCCGTTTGTTAGATGACCGTTACGTCCTCGAGCAAGTTAAGGACATTATGCAGTCGGTGACTCCACGTCCTGACGGTGTTCCTTCTGTTAGTGAACTGCCTGGCTCTGTTGAGCCTGACGCTTTGTCCTGGGACCTAGGCCTGAGCACTATTTTGCCTGATGAGTTGAGGAAGCTTGAGAGTACTTCCAATGTTCGCCTTGTTCAGTCGCTGGTGAAGTTATGCGAGCAGGTAGACACATATTTGATTATTTTTCCCGTTTTTATTTTGATTGCCTTGTTGTGTAGGGGCTTTCCTTATTCTTTTCTTTTCTAGGCCAAATATTTCGCACTCCAGCTGGGTGTGCAAAATGACGATCTGTGGATCGGTAAGGAAGCTTATCAACGTCGTTTGGAGTCGGAGACGACGAAGGCGACAGGGCAGACTCTCCAGCTGCAGCTTGCAAATGATGACCTCAAAAAATTGCAAGAAGAGAAGTCTGTCTGGGAGAAGGAAAAAGGTGATTTGGTTCAGGCTGCTGCCCTAGCAGAGGAGTCTCGACGACAGGCCTATGAAGAAGGCTACGATGCCGGTTATCTAAAGCGTCAGAAGGAGTTGATGGCGTTTGTAGGTAACTTGACTCCTCGGAGGACTGTTTCTGCTAGTCGGCCTGTTGATAACAACCCTTCTCGGTGACCTGTTCGACCCTGCTGTTTTTTTTTTTTTTTTTTTTGGAGTGCCCAAACTTTTTGTGTAGTTGCTTGGGCTGAAGTTTTTGTATGGGGAGAATGATTTAATTAAAACTATGATCTTTTATGGGCAGATCCATGCCTTGATCAATTTCAATCCGTAAATATATTTTGTTATGCATATTTTGCTGTTATGCATAAATATAACTTCTTGAAATAATCAGTATAGATTAGCATACTTATCTGATATTGATCTTCTGGGAGAATATCCAGTCTTTGAAAATGTAGCTTAGTCTTGCTCGATCAGTGTTTAAGTAACTGAATGATATAACGTTTATTCTGCAAATCAAACTTTTTAAATTAAGAATGATGATCAACCAAGTATGGTCCCTTGGGTTGTATCCAAAGTCACGTTATACATTAAAATATAGACAGTAGGCCACTCGTATCGTTAATCGATTTAATAACTGTTAAGGAACGCTCAGCGTTCTGGTCAATGTTCTATCAATGCCTTGCAAATTTGTCCTTTTGTCACATACATCTTATATAAGAAGGCTATCATTCCTTTTGTTGAACTCCCCTTTTCTTACCATAGGGCTGAGTCTGAAGAGAAGATATCTCTCTAGGTATCTTCCTAAAATTTATGTTTCTCTGTACTGATTGTGAGTTCCATGTTCCTCAAATAAAGCAACCAGTGTATCCATATACCATTTCTTTGATATGGGAGGAGTTGGAAAATGTTGGATTATTAGCCAGATCTGGCTTGTTCAGACATCCTTCAGCAATTCTTTGGAACGTTTAGGCAGCGGCGATAGTGCAGTCTGGAATGATGGTAATTACTGCCTTAATATTGGTGTCAGACTTCTTGGACTCCAGTGGAGTTCTTGTATAGCCAATTAATAATTTTCCATATAATATATGAGGCAGTGACGACCCTCGTATCCTGGAGGGTTAGGTCTTATACTTCTAGGCGAACCAGTATTTTTTCATAACGGTGTAAACTTGCATGCCTTCGTTGAGGATCTTAAGCTTTCTGTCGAGCGACTATCATATGTGAGCGTGAAAATCTTTCTGGTCCGGAGCTCTTTTTAGATCTGCTTCGATTGTTCTTTGATTGTTTCGATCTTCTTTTTCTTTCATGATCGATTCGTTGAGTCGATCAAGAGGTGCCGTTCCAACTTACTCGCATTAATTACCGGAAGTTAAAAAGGTCGCATTTCTGTCCCTTGATTAAATATCTATCCAGCCGTTGGATTACTCAGATCTATCCCTATAAATAGGGAGGTGATTTGCATACTTCATTTGTAACTCTCAAAAAGGATGGAGACCTCAGTTTCCTTAAATTTCATTTTGCCTTCTGATCCCATAATATTGAAAAAGTCACATTATCGTGATTCATATCCCAATAACTTAAATTTCATCTGCCTTGTACTGACGGGTCCCATGGAAGCCCTACCTTGTACTAACGGGTCCCATGAGGCCTCGAACTTTGTATACACGGGTTTGAGGTCCGTGGTTTCCTGTTTGCACATGGAGGGTTCGTATTTACCAGGCACCCCTTCTCTTGGATGTTACCTCCGGAGTGATAGGCCGCCGGGGTGTGCTGGTAAATTTTAATGTTCACGACGGCCCCGAAGAGATGCTGCTCTAGAGTAAAAATCAACTTTAATGTAAAAGCAGTATCTCTGTTGTGGGTAAATGAGTATTGCCGGTTATCTGGCTGTAATGCTCATTTCGTCTGGAAGAACATTTGATCTTCAGAGCCTGGCCATCGAACTAAAGAAGTCGATCATCCTGAGCAGCATGCTTCTTAGGTGGTCGATCAGAATCGTCGAGGTACTAGGGAGGAGATTGATGTTTCCGTGGACATTGTCGTGAAGATCCCTGATCTATAGAATAGGATCATTTTATCTAAACAATTGTAACGATGTGTAAATCGTATATAGACCTTTGTAATCTGATCAAAGCTTTTTGTATGTAATTTATTACATGTTCACAGATGAATAAAACTTTATTTTTATTCCTTGCATTCTTCTTGTTGTTGATTTCGTCTTAATCTTATTTGTGAGGAGCGTTTATTGAGCAGATCAATTTATACTCAACTTATTTCTAAGATTTAGGTGTATTTACCAAATCTTTTTGAACGTTGGATGTAGATCGAGGAGCGTTTATTGAGCGGATCAATTTATACTCGACTCTTTTTGTTTAGACTTAGGTTTTATACCAAAAACCTTTTACTCGTTAAAAGTAGATCGAGGAGCGTTTATTGAGCGGATCAATGTATACTCAACTCGTTTTCATTTATACTTAGGTTTTGATACCAAAAGCCTTTTTAATCGCTATAAATAGATCGAGGAGCGTTTATTGAGCGGATCAATTTATACTCAACTCTTTTCTAAGATTTAGGTGTATTTACCAAATCTTTTTGATCGTTGGATGTAGATCGAGGAGCGTTTATTGAGCGGATCAATTTATACTCGACTCTTTTTGTTTAGACTTAGGTTTTATACCAAAAACCTTTTACTCGTTAAAAGTAGATCGAGGAGCGTTTATTGAGCGGATCAATTTATACTCAACTCTTTTTCATTTAGACTTAGGTTTTAATACCAAAAGCCTTTTTAATCGCTATAAATAGATCGAGGAGCGTTTATTGAGCGGATCAATTTATACTCAACTCTTTTTCATTTAGACTTAGGTTTTAATACCAAAAGCCTTTTTAATCGCTATAAATAGATCGAGGAGCGTTTATTGAGATGATCAATTTATACTCAACTCTTTTTCCTTTAGACTTAGGTTTTAATACCAAAAGCCTTTTTAATCGCTATAAATAGATCGAGGAGCGTTTATTGAGCGGATCAATTTATACTCAACTCCTTTTCATTTAGACTTAGGTTTTAATACCAAAAGCCTTTTTAATCGCTATAAATAGATTAAGGAGCGTTTATTGAGCGGATCAATTTATACTCAACTCTTTTTCATTTAGACTTAAGTTTTAATACCAAAAGCCTTTTTAATCGCTATAAATAGATCGAGGTGCGTTTATTGAGCGGATCAATTTATACTCAACTCTTTTTCATTTAGACTTAGGTTTTAATACCAAAAGCCTTTTTAATCGCTATAAATAGATCGAGGAGCGTTTATTGAGCGGATCAATTTATACTCAACTCTTTTTTTTTTTATTTAGACTTAGGTTTTAATACCAAAAGCCTTTTGAAATAGATCGAGGAGCGTTTATTGAGCGGATCAATTTATACTCGACTCTTTGTATGGTTAGGTCGAGGAGTGTCTATTGAGCGGATCAATTTATACTCAACTCGTTGTATGGTTGGATCGAGGAGCGTTTATTGAGCGGATCAATGTATACTCGACTCGTTGTATCTTGATCTCAACCAATACGATCGTAGAATTCCGAGGAGTGTTTACAAAATCAATCGATTTTATACTCAGTCTTGATTTAATATTTAAAATTGCTAAAATCTTTTAAAAATCGAACCGTAGGCTAAGGCCTTTACTACAATGAATAAAACTTACTAAAAAATGAAGCAGCATGATCTACTATAATTTATTTACCATAGTATTTTCTAAGGTTGACTGCATTCCAGGTTCTTGGTAAGGCTGTTCCATCCAAGTGTGCAATTTTGTATGAGCCTTTCTTTCCTACACCAATGACAACGTATGGTCCATCCCAATTCTGTTGTAACTTTCCCACTGATTTAACCGGATTTCGTTAGGTTATTCAATTATCAGTGAATTTGTGATATCGGGGGTTTTCGATATTTATATATATTATTTAGGGCTCTGTTATTTTATTCCGGATGGATCGGTTACAAAGAAAAGCAATATTCAAGAACAAGAAGTAAAACCACCAAACAAAGCTATGAAACACACCGATATGAAGGTAAAAAGCTCAGTAATAATATTGAATATTATTAAGTTGTGCTGTTGTAAGCAGTGTTAAATCTTGTATTCTCACAGTTCAGGAATTTCGTAGTTTCTAATACAATAATTAACTAGGTATTTATATAATGCTAAACCTAGTGTTACAAGGAAACATAGTCCTAATAGGACTCGGCCCAAATATCCTTCTTGGGTCCGGAGTACAATCTTCTATCGAAGCTAGCTGCACTTGGCCGGGTCTGCAAGATGATCCCGATCTGTTAGGTTTGGTCGAATCGATCTTATCTTCTTCGTTCGATTCGAATAGTAAGTAGGGTGCGAAATAGCCCCCATCAGTACTCCCTCACTTCTTCGAGCGTATAGATAATAGAAGCTCGTAGAAGTAAATAAATCTTTACGACTGTTTCTTTTCTATGAATGGAGCCTCATTAAAAACCTTACTTAAGAAAAAACCCTGTGGGAAAAAATCTTAAATAAGGAAAAGAGTGCTACATATCATAGATAGTCGTTTTCTCTGTCGAATTACGGATCGCCACGCGTCTATTCAGGAAGCTCTTCGTATCCTTCCGTTTTTGGCGGGAATATGAGTAGCTGCAATAAGTTTGAAACGTCTTTTCTCATTTTGTTATAAATAGGTGACTTTCGAGTTCGCCATTTCTCTTTTATACTTCCTTATAACCTGTACTCATTTTCCTGCCTGGTCGTTTATCTCATAAAATTTTCTCTTTTGTCGATCTTCATCTTTGGGAAACCAGAATATATGGCTTTTGTAAGAAAATCCTCTTCTTCTTCTAGAGAGATCGTCGCTCCTGATCACGATGAGGAGTTGCACCCTAATCCTTTGAGCGAGCAATCTACAGTATCTGACTTCGTTGTCCCCGAAGAAGATACTTTCAAAGTACGAAACCTTTCTGATGCAGACGTGGCTGCCCGAGCCAAAAAGGGCAAAGGTACTGTTCCTCAAATTTCTGAACCGATTGAGGACGTAGCTTGCGCATATACAACGGAAACATTCCCGGATGTTGTGAATAATTACGCCAAATATTTTCCGGAAGGTTCTGAGATAATCCTTCCTTCTTCTACTGATAGAGTCACATCTCCCCCGGAGGGATGTCGAGCCTTTTATACGGCTCACTTCAATAGTGGATTGCGTCTTCCTTTGTCTCCCCTTTTTCTTGAAGTTTTGAAAACTTTCAGTGTGTGCTTGACACAGCTGGTTCCAAATTCCGTTGCTTTTGTGGTTTGTTTTTCCGTTTTGATGATTGCGAAGGGGTTTAAACCTTCCTTTCGTAATTTTACGCAGCTTTTTCGCTTTAATATTTCTAGTTCTTCAAATCGTGGATATTTCTTTGCTAGTCAGCGGCCTAGTCGAGCAATCTTTGATGCCCCTGTTTCTAGTAATCCTTCGTGGAAATCTCATTTCTTCTTTGTTCGTCCTCCGTCTAATATTGGTTTTCCGGATGGTTCGACCATGCCTTTTTTATGGGATCATGGTTCCAATTGGATTCCTGGAGGTCGCTTACCGACCGGTGAACTTGTTCCTGACGATGTACAATTTATCACTGAAATCCCCGAAATGCGTGCAAACAAATATCAAAGCGCTCTTCTGATCGGGGAGGTTTTCCTTCGTAAGGCGGGGTTAAGCGTCCATAACTTTCCCATCAGTTCATCATCTGATCCTCTTGGTTAGTACTTTATTTTATCTTATTGCTGTAACTATACCTTTTATACGGAGAAACTAAATTTTATTTTGTTTCTTTTTCAGCCCATATGGTAGAAAACTCTCGGCATTCTTCGAAGGGAAAAATGGTGCTGTCGAAATCTTCAAAATCCGTAGAGAACACCCCCATCGAGCAGAGAGCTTCACGAAAAAGGAAACTGGAGTTGGGTCATGAGTCCGAGGATAATAGAGGGGAATCTCCAGATTCTTCTCGTGAGTCCCCTATTCGTCAGGGCACGGGATCTGGTTATCCTCCTCTTCACCTTAGAACATCTTTGGGTATTCGAGGATGTCGTAGCTGGTCGATGCCTCATCCTACTAATAATCCAGTTGATAGAAAAAGGAGTTACTATGGACGTTCTGGTGACGACCTTTCTTTACTCGGAGATAAACATCCAAAACCTACCCTGGTCGAAATGATCGAGGATCATTTAGAGGGAAGGAGGGCCGCTGGTTACTCCGAGAAGGATTCTCTTATTCATGATGATAGTGAGAACGCAGTCGATAAGGCAACCCGCGTTCTTTTGTCTGGTGTTTTCACTCGTGATCTCAATAAACTTCTTCATAAGGATCCTCTGGAGAAATTCCAGCGAGCTTCTCTTTATGCCGAGAAGGTGACATCTTTTTACTTTAATCATATTAATAGATAATTTTAAAGGTCTTCCTTTATTTATTAATCCATCTCTTTTTCTTGCTCTCTTTGTTCTTCAGACCAAAACTTGTCTTGCGTCATACGCCTATGAAAATGCACTTTGGAAACAACAGTGCGAGTTTCTGGAAGAGAAGCATAAAGCTTTACTCCATAAATCCTCCGGTTCAGAGGTTGGTCCCTCAACATCTTCTTCCGTTCCCGTCGTAGAGACTCGTGCTACCGGGACTGAAGATCAAGAAATGATAGACAGGGTGATGGAGATTTCTCGTGCTCAAGAGCAGGCCAATCAAATGGCTAGAAAGTTAGAGGAATTGCAGTTACAGAGCACGACTCGAATTAGTGAGCTTGAATCTCAAGTATCAAACCTTGAAACTTCTTTAGAGGAGTACGAAAAGGATGTCCCACTTAGCGGACTTAGGGATCGATATGGTAGGAATCCTGATGAAAGAGTTGTTCGCGAATTCCTTAACTCTCTTGTTCATACGGCGTTAGTGTATCGGATGGTCGGTCCTCTTCTTGAGAATACTTTTAAGAAGGCGATTCATCAGCTGGTCGCTTTAGAGATGATCGACGACCGTCGAAAGGAGTATTTTAAGACGGGGCACATTCGGTTGAATCGTTATGGCAAACTATATTCTTCTTCCGAGGTTCCAGATGTTGAATATCAAGGTTTTCCTCTGGCTCACCTTGTCGAGGAATTTGGAAATCCATTGCCGATTCCTCCTTCTGATGTTAACGATGAGCTCGATAATACTTTCATCGATCCAGGAGACGAAGAGGAAGAATGAGACGATATAGGGATGACTGAGGACGTCGGTAGTGAACAGAAGATTCCGGATAGCGACCAGGCTTCTTGAAATAGTGATTCATTTTTGAAATAATCTTTGTAATTATTTCCTCGTAGATTTAACTGTAACTTTAGCTTATTTTGTACGTTAAACGCTTCGTATTCTGACAGTCGTGTCTTTTCACTATTGCCGTAATAATTCAGACAAGTCATTTAATTTGCCGTAATCATTATGTGTGTGTCTTTTCGAATTCCAGCGTTTGCTCCAAGGTCAGTTTTCCTGTTTCGCGCCCTTTCTTTAGGTCTGTCGCATCCTTTCGTGTAGTATAAATACGAAAGGTAAAAACTGGACTTGTTTTTTACTGCTATACTCCTCTCTTAACAGAATACTCTTTCTTTAGCTAGTCGATAAACTTTCTCGATATTAATTTGTATTTTTCCATAGTCCGATCATGAGTAACCTTTTTGGTAATACTTCGAAGCGACCTTCTCGTGAGGGCGCTAGAGATAATAGATCTAAAAAATCTCGAAGAGATGGGCCGTCGATAGAGCCTCCTCGTTCGTCCCCAACAATTAGGTCGGAGATCGATACTCGTTGTATTGTCTCTGAACCTCTTTCCGTGGTAAACTCGTCGTTTTCAGAACCAATCTTTTCTACTTCAACTCAGGAAGGAAACATGCCTTCCCCTGGTCGATTACCTTTTGGGGATATGTCCAACGAAGAACCGGCTTATAATATAGCTGTTAGTTCCAACACTTCTTCTTTTGAGCACGTTTTTCACGGAGGGGATTTTGCTATTTCCCTTCCTTTGTCTGCTTCTACTGCTCCCATTGTAAGCGGAGGGCAAGCTGGTGATAGCTTTTTTGTCAATCCTTCTACGACACAATCTATTGTGCAGGATTGTCCTGAATTTTTGTTTCATGATACCACTGTAATGACTACATCCTTTGAATCAGGAGGACCTTCCGGAGGTGGGACCGGTTCCCGGTCTGGTCGTCGAACGGTTATTTCTGCCTCGGGCAAGGAGACCTCTGTTAGTCCCGACGGGAGAGAATCTCCTCGTCTATTAGATGATCGATGTATCTTTGAGCATGTTAAAGATATTATGTTGTCAGAGACACCTCGTTCTGATGGTGTCCCTTCCAATAGTGAATTGCCTGGCTCAGTTGAGCCTGATGCTTTATCTTGGGATCTGGGTGATCTTACGTGGTTTCGTTGGTTCGATCAAGGGTGGGGAAATAACACGATGACAATAATGTTAAAAAGGAAAATAAAGACCAAATGTAATTGTATTCGAGTAAATTGAGTACAAGTACAAATATTAGGGGTCCTATTCGAGCATTATTGGATGCCGTACAAGCTAGAGGGTGAAATACACAAGATGCTATCCCTATTTTACCAAATGGTTCCGAGCAGTAGCTTCGAGGAGGGAGCACCTGGAAAATCGTGTCCAATATCATAAATGCATGGGGTATTTATAGCTGAAATTGGGGTCTAGGTGGTCTATCCGCAGACATGTAATTCTTCGGCCCATAAGTTTGGTTCAGAGCTCGGCCCAACAGTAACTTTGGATCCTGGGCTGGCTTGCACTTACTGTATTTCAGTCATCAGACTCGAACTCGATTCTTCGAGGTAAGTACCGCTCGATCTCGTGTAACTGTAAAGAAAAGTAGGATCCAGGATACCCCTTATCAATACTCCCCCACTTCTCGAGCGTAAAGTGGAACTTAAGCTCGAAGAAGTATGTATAACGGTAGGATAAATCGATCTCGGCTTATCGTTTCGGGTATGCCTCATTAAAAACCTGGCTCGGAAAAACCCTTCTGGGATAAAAACCGGGTCAGGGAAAAAGAGTGCATACTTAGCAATTTCTTGATAGCGCAGTTATAAGATCGTCCTTGTTGTTCGTGATGTGGATCTTTATTTTAGGAATTCTGGAAAGTATAGGGGCCGTAGTTGCATTTTCTGAAAATATGACTTCAAATTTACCTCAAGAGAGTCCAACCGTCGCGGTTACTCGGGGACTGATTTGCAATTTCCCATTTTGTCCCTGTATAAATAGTTACATGGAGGGTCGCTGTTCCTCACAAATTCTGAGGAAAGAACTTTAGATCGGAGCAGACAGGTCGATAAGTGAGATTTATTAGCCATATTTGAACAGTCATCTTATATTTATTATGTCGAGCTCAGTAGATTTGAAAGGAAAATCTCCCTTAGAGGAGAACGAGGTCGATAACCGCAAGGAGGAAGAAGTTGTAGAGAGTCAATCATCTGAAAACGAGAATCCGCAAAGCTCGGGTTCCGCTTCGGATTCCAGCGGAGAGGAGCGGGAGTCGAACTCTGAAACTGGAAATAGTGAAGACGAAAATTCTAGCGAAGCGACGGTTTCTGAAAGGGAAGATACAGAGGATGTGGAGCTTCCTTTGGGTAACAATGAGCAGCGGAAATATAAACTGAACCGTAATGTGGTGATTACGATCTATGATTGGGAAGAGCCCTCGACTAGCGCAGCTCTAAATATGACTGAGGAGAGGGCGGATGAGATCGTCTGTTCCTATAAGGAGACAGACTTGGCGCAGTTGCAAGAAGAATTCGGTCGATATCTAGGCGACGGTTTTTCGATTGTGCTTCCCTCTTCCGATCAACGAGTTACCAACCCTCCTGCCGGTTGCCAAGCCTTTTATTGCAAACATTTCCATTACGGCTTACGCATCCCCTCCCCCCCTTTGCTAGAGAACCTTCTGGATGCTTTCAAGTTGGCTCCTTGCCAGATCTTACCGAATTCGATCGGCCTGATCATAGCTTTTTGCGTATTGATGAAGGCTAAGGGGAAAAAGGCAGCGTTTCAGAATTTCTGGCGGATATTTCAGATGAGTGCTTCCACCTCTTCAAACGCGGGCTACGTGTATTTTTCTCAGAGGCCGAAGATTTCGATTTTATTGACCAACGTGAGTAGCAATCTGAAGGGATGGAAACATGAGTTCTTCTTTGTTCGAGGGCCAGGGTCTCCGTCTTCTGAAGAAAATCTCGAGCCTACTCCCTTCGATTGGCCTGGAGCCAAAGAGTGGATATATGGAAAACGCCGTCTCGTGGGGAGTATGAAAAATGAGATAACAGATAGATTTCTGCAATCTCTTCGTGCTGATCCCCATCAGACCGCTCTAATGACTCAAGAAGCAGTCCTGCGATTGGCTGAGCTCAGTAGTTGCACTTTTCCTGCCGATCCAATTGAATACGGGAAAGTTCAGATCGATCCTGCTAACCCCCCTTCCACGTTAGCTGATATTGTTGACAAAGTTCGTACATCGATAGCTGGCCCGCACGTTGCTTCCTTTTCGAAGGGTAATAAGGGTCGACCTCGTCCTCAAACATCAACGAATCCTCGGAAAACGAAAAAGTCCCAAGTCCCAGTTGGGATCGCGTTGACCTCAAATGCTTTAATGATTGTTCCCCCAATTACCCAAGCAGGAACCTCTCGGTCTAGGGCCGAGGCGGAAGGGGCATCCGATTTCCAGGGTCCCGGAATCCTTCGATCGGTTTTTCCGAATATCTCCTCCAACCCGAACGACGAGGGATTCAGTAATTATACTCTCCTGGAGGATCGTGCCAAAGAGATTTTGCAGGCCAGGATGAATCGTAAAAGAAGTAGCAATGTTCCCGAGTCCTCCAGGAGACTCAAACCTTTTGCTCGTGGGCCGAATCCCATACCATGTCGGGCTGGTCATTCCGAGCCAGATTTGGCAGACTTCATCGAGGATCATCTGCAAGGACCGAGGGCAGCCGGATATCCGGACTGTGGGACCATCGAATCTGATTTGGGTTCCGAGGGTGAGCATACGGTGGATAAGTCTCTCCGGATGTTCTTGGCCGGGAGATTTAGGGATGATACTATCCAATCTTTTGCTAAGAAAGATTTTGAGATATTTGGCGATTATGCCCACGCCCAGCAGATGGTACTGTTCTAATTCCGGAAGTTTCTAACTTTTTTCCTGTAATCTTCATCTTGTGCCTTTACATATCTTTTCCTTTACAGGCCGGAGACCTATTTACTCAAACTGCTCTTCGACTGTCTGTTTTGAGCGAAGAGTCTCAGGCGGTACAGAAAGCCTTATGCAATGTTCTGAAGGATGAAGCTGCTAAGGCCAGTCAACTTGAGGATGCCAAGATTAAGTTGTCTGAGGTCAAAATTGAACTCGAGAGAACTAGGAAAGAGTTGGAAACAAAGAGGGCCTTAGAGGAGGAAGTGGAGAGATTAAAGCAGGAGCTTGAGCAAACCAAAGTGTCTGCCGAACAGTCTTATGAGCGGGGTCGAGTCGAAGCCAGGCTTCCTGCCATAAGGGAGTTCCTAGAGTCTCCGATCCTCGACGCCTTGGTTCGATTACGGTCGGGAGAAATTAATCAAGCCTTCTACTTTAAAGGAGCTCAGCATCTCCTTACAGCTGCTAAGATTGAAGGCGGCCTTGATGACTTCCTTCCCAAGATGAATCCTTACAAGAATATCTTTGGTAGAGATTATAAAGCGTCTTCCCTTCCTCCTAAGCCCGAGGAACTTGCCACTCATGAGTTTGCTCCTTTTCTTAAGGAATTTGGTGCTCCGATGCCAAATCCTGATGAGCTCGAAGCCCAATCCGAAAGCGAAGACGTTGATTCTGAAGGGGATTCCTGCGATCAGAGTGAACAAGGCACTCCTTCTTCCGGTTCGAGTAAATCTGCGTCCGAGGCACAAAGTCATGATGGAGGAGGTAGCAGCTCAAGCAAAGGTGATTCTGATGGCTCGGAAAGCAGCTCTAGCGATCCAGAGAAACAAGATAGACCGTACCATGATTCAGGCGTGAAAGAGTCTAACCGATAACGATTGCTATGTAATAGAACTGACTTAGTGAATCTATGTACTTCTTTACTTGTAATCTTTTCCTCTTATCTATTTAGTGGGTGCTTGAATTTGAATTTCTTTCCTTTATGCTTATCTTTGGGCTATTACCTGTTTGAACTTTCTGTTGAATTCTATAACGTCATTCTTACGTACTTAGCTGCGTCATTGGATCTTTTTTGGGAGTAGTGTTTTACCAATCATTGCAATTTGCATGATGTCGTTTTTCTTATAAATAGCATGACCACTTTATGTTGTCTTTGCACTGATATTCCTCACAGTGTTCGGAGCTTTCCTTAAAATTATCTTGGTTGGATCTTTAGCCGAAAAACGAGAGATGAATAAAAATTCGAATGTTCTCGCCATTTCTTCCACGTCTTTCTCCAAGTCAAATGTTGGTAGAAAATCAGGGAAAAGAAATCGATCGTCAATTTCATCCATTGGGTCTAATCAACAAAACTTCCCCGAGGGAAAGAAGTATCCGACCGCTGCCCTTTCTTCGTGCTTGAAAACTAGGGGCTCCAATAAGAGAACGAAAAGGGTTTCTTTTGCGGAAGATGTAATCGGACATGTCCCTTTTCAATCCATACCTTCGTTGGTCAGCGGATCTTCGTTTAAAAAGGACATGGCTTCTTTTGACAAAGTGTCCAATGATAAATCTGACCTGACCCTTCTTCGGGCTGGTGTTTCTATCTCCGAGGCGGACTTTTCGACTGGAGAATATTCCTCGTTCTTGTTTAATTCTGGGTTGGAATCTCTTGCCCAAGTAATTCTTTCTCACCTCTTTGTGTTGACCGTTTAATCTCTTTATTTCTGTTATAACATGTTATAACATATTTTCTTATAAGTTCAGGCCAGGGTGGTCTTTTCTAAGCTTTATGCATTGGCCAAACATGAGTTCGAACAACGGACTTCTATTTCGCTCGAGCTTATCGGTAAGAGGATCGAGCTGGAACGTGCATTGGAAGCTAATAGATTTTTCAAGGAGAGAATATCTCAGGACAAGTTAAGTTCGGAATTAGAGAAACTCAAAGGTATTTACGAGCATGAGAAGAGACACTCTGAGCTTCATGAGAAAGAAGCTTACATCCGCGGGTATACTGATCGTAGTGCTGAAGTTCGAAAGATCCTCTCCGAAAATAATTTCGTTTAGTAATTCTGTGGTTTTCCTTTGTATCATGAGTTAAGACTTCTCCTTGTAACATCACCTTTGTTGAAACGGTTTTCCTTTCTTGTTGTAGTATTACCCTTGTTGTAATGATATAATATTTGCTGGAATAATATTCCCTTCTGTCTTTCCCCCTTTTTTTTTTTTTTTTTTTTTTTTGGGGTCCCTCATTTCTCGGGAAGTGAAATGGTCAGAGCTTTTAATGCTCGTATCGTGGCCATTCAACCTGAGAGATCTATACCGTTAGTGCCGAATTCTTTCTCCTATATATAGTTCTAATTTTACTTTCACCTTTACTTGTCTGTAAATGTCTCGTTCGATCGATATGGTTGTGTTTTTACTTTCGTCGAATAATTCCATACTCCATTCAATGTCTTGGATTATATCCTTCGAGATTTTTATTCGAACCTTCTTTTCCGAACTCTTCGGAGTACCCTATGATAAATTTCGGCTAGGGTATCGACAGGCGAAAAGATCCGCGACTAGGGTACCGGCAGGCGACCTGCTCTCTCTGATTCCAAATCTTTGAGTCGGTCTCGACCTCCTGTACCCTGTGCTCTATCCAGTTGGGATAATGGGTCTACTGCTGGAGGGGTTTTCCTGCTCTCGATCTCCACGTCTTCGAGGCGTCTTCTTGAAAGGTGTGGCCCTCAAGTTTACTGGGAGCTCCTCCAACTGGAGTTGCTTCCTTGTTTTTCGATTCAGTCCTTTATGGGCTTGTTTGTAAGGAAGCAGCGGATGAGGGGTAGAAGTGTACCAGCCTCTCATTCCTCCTTTGCGTATCCATAGGGAATAACCATTTGTAATAGGGTTTGACCAGATGTAAAATATCCCGATTAGCTCAATTTCTTGAATGTAAACAAGAGTTCATATGTAATTCTTCTGAAAATTTATGAATGAATATTTTCTGTTATATTGTCGTTAATCTCTGAATTCATAATTCGCAATTTTCACGAGATAGTCATTGAGAAATTTATAATAAAATTTAGATCAATCTTCAATAGAATGTTTCAAGTTTTTCAATAGAATGTTTGTTTCGATCTAAGGGTCATAGCAGAGGCTTTCACCCATTCAATAATTTTGATCTAAGGGGCATAGCAGAGGCTTTCACCCTTAGTCGTTTTTAGAGCGTTTTAGCTCGAGGGTCATAGCAGAGGCTTTCACCCATTCCATAATTTCGATCTAAGGGGCATAGCAGAGGCTTTCACCCTTAGTCGTTTTTAGAGCGATTTTAGCTCGAGGGTCATAGCAGAGGCTTTCACCCATTCCATAATTTCGATCTAAGGGGCATAGCAGAGGCTTTCACCCTTAGTCGTTTTTAGAGCGATTTTAGCTCGAGGGTCATAGCAGAGGCTTTCACCCATTCCATAATTTCGATCTAAGGGGCATAGCAGAGGCTTTCACCCTTAGTCGTTTTTAGAGCGATTTTAGCTCGAGGGTCATAGCAGAGGCTTTCACCCATTCCATAATTTCGATCTAAGGGGCATAGCAGAGGCTTTCACCCTTAGTCGTTTTTAGAGCGTTTTTAGCTCGAGGGTCATAGCAGAGGCTTTCACCCATTGAATAATTTCGATCTAAGGGGCATAGCAGAGGCTTTCACCCTTAGTCGTTTTTAGAGCGTTTTTAGCTCGAGGGTCATAGCAGAGGCTTTCACCCATTGAATAATTTCGATCTAAGGGGCATAGCAGAGGCTTTCACCCTTAGTCGTTTTTAGAGCGTTTTTAGCTCGAGGGTCATAGCAGAGGCTTTCACCCATTCAATAATTGATAGAGAAAAATAGAGATCGATAATATCGAATATAGATCGAGAATATGACGAATAAGTAAGAATGTAGGCGAAATAAGCTTTCATTGAATAAATAGTCCGAATAAATATTCTTCAAATAACCCAATTCTTCATTAAACACATATGGTTTGCCAAATAGTTATAGTCAAAGAAAATGGAACAAAATAACTAAAAAGTAGAAGCCTCGATTATACTATCTTCCATAATATCTTCTTAAATTGATCGCATTCCAAGCTCGAGGCAGTATCTCTCCGTTAGGGTGTGCAATCTTATAAGAACCTTTTCTCCCCACTTCCACGATCACGAAGGGGCCCTCCCAATTGGGCTGTAGTTTCCCTACGTGCTTTGATACTTCCACTTTTTTGAGCACCAGATCTCCCACTTTGAATGATCGAATCCTCACATTCCGATTATAGGACTTTTCCATGTTGGCCTTGGCGGCTTGAATTTTTAACTTCGCGCGGTCCCTTCGAGCATCCGCGTGATCAACTTCCACCTGCCTCAGCGATTGGTTCTCTTCGGGATCATAAAATTCGACCCTGGGAGAAGGTATAAGATTCTCTACCGGGATAACAGCCTCCGACCCATAAACCAAACTGAATGGAGTTTCTCCGGTTGCCGCTTTGACTGTTGTCCTGTTGGCCCATAATACTCCCGGTAGTTCATCCAGCCATTTTCCCTTCGCTTCCGATAAGCGCTTCTCCAGAGATCGAACAATTTCCCGATTTACTACTTCTGTTTGTCCATTAGCCTGAGGGTGGCCAACAGACGCAAAGTTCTGTTGTATTCCAAATCTTTCACACCAATCCGTGATCCTCTTTCCTGCAAACTGCGTTCCGTTATCTGATATTAGAACCCTGGGGATTCCGAACCTGCAGACTATATTTTTCCATAAAAAATTAATAACTTGAAATTGGGTGATTTTGGTCAAGGCAACACATTCGACCCACTTGCTGAAGTATTCCACCGCTACTAGTACATAATTTTTTCTGGCTCGCGCTGTTGGGAAAGGTCCCACAATATCGATGCCCCATTTGTCGAAGGGCCAACAAATAGGGATCGAATGCATATGTTCGGCTGGTTGGTGTATTAAGTTCGAATGAATTTGACAGTGATGGCATTTTTTCACATACTCGACAGAATCAGAAAAGAGTGTAGGCCAATAATATCCAGATCTCGAGCATTTAAGAGCTAACGCTCGAGCGCCACAATGATTTTTTGCTTCCCCTTCATGAACTTCTCTCAATATTGCGTTGTAGCGTGTTTCGGGGACACATTTCAATAGAATTCCTGAAGAGGAACGCTTATAGAGTTGATTATCCATCAAAGTAAATGACGGCGCTCTATATTTGATTCTCCGAGCCTCATTTGCGTTTTCCGGCAGTTTTCCGTCTCTAAGATAGGCGACAAGAGGGTCGCTCCATGACTCGCTCGGCTCTTCAACTTCCATAACATCAATTGCAGGGGCTGCATCTAACTCGATGGCAGACATATTCGATAGCAGCCAAGTGATCGTTCTCTCAGTCTTTCCGTCGGCCAGTCCTGTAAATTTCGACAATATATCGGCCCAGAGATTCTCTTCTCTTGTTATCGGTTGAATGTCAAACTTATCGAATTCTGAGATTAACTTCTTCGCTTTGTTCAGATATTTAATCATGTTGAATTCTCTGGCCTCGTAAGTGCCTTTCACCTGTCTGTGAACAAGTTCCGAATCTGTTAGCACGACAATCGACCTTACCTTTGCCTTAATGGCCATCTCTAATCCAGCTATCAATGCTTCGTATTCGGCCTCATTGTTGGTGACGACAAAATCCAAAGTTATCGCATGGCTCAGGTCTTCAGCATTGGGCCCTTGGAAGTGTATCCCAGCTCCTCCTCCTTCCTTGGTCGAAGATCCGTCCACATGCATTAGCCAAACTTGATCGTTTGCTTCCTCCACCATAGCTAATTCCGAGGTTGTTCCTTCTTTCCCGTTTGATATGTTGGTTGATTCAAGCACAAAATCAGCTAGCACTTGCGCCTTCACAGCGACCCGTGGTCGGTATTCAATTTCAAATTGGCTGAGCTCGACCGCCCACTTTATCAACCTGCCTGAAGCTTCTGGTTTGGACAGAACCTGTCTTAAAGGTTGGTTAGTTAAAACAATGATTTTATATGTTTGAAAATAGGGTCTCAATCTCCGGGCAGCCACAATTAGGGCAAGCGCGAATTTTTCAATCTCCATATAGTTCTTCTCGGCACCCTGCAACAATTTACTCAAATAGTAAACTGGTTTATGTTCAGCTTTATCTATTTTGACCAGAACCGAGCTAATAGCTTCTTCTGACACAGCTATGTACAAATATAGGGGTTCCCCTTCGGATGGTTTTGCTAGCATGGGTGTCGAGGTTAAGTATGCTTTCAGTTCTTCGAAAGCCTTATCGCATTCATCGTTCCACTCGAAATTCTTGGATTTACGCAACAGTTTGAAGAAAGGTAAACTCTTGTCAGCGGATCTGGAGATGAATCTATTCAATGAGATGATTTTTCCGATCAGACTTTGAACGTCTGAGAGTTTCCTCGGTGGATGGAGATTAGTGATTGCTCGGATTTTTTCTGGATTAGCTTCGATCCCCCTCTCATGAACTAAATATCCAAGGAATTTTCCTGATCGCACCCCAAATGTGCACTTTGCAGGATTTAATTTCATCCCATACTTTCTTAAGATTTGGAAACACCTATCAAGATGGTTAATATGATCCTCTTCAGACATGCTTTTCACGAGCATGTCATCTACATATACTTCCATAATTTCTCCTATTAACTCTTTGAACATCATATTGACCAATCTCTGATATGTTGCACCGGCATTCCTTAATCCGAAGGGCATAACGATGAAACAGTACACTCCTCGTTCGGTGATAAATGCCGTTTTGTCCTAATCTCTTTCGTTCATGAAAATCTGATAAAATCCTTGAAATGCGTCCATCATGCTAAACAACACAAACCCTGCAGTGGAATCTACGAGCATGTCAATTCGGGGCAAGGGGTAAGGGTCCCTTGGACATAATTTGTTCAAGTCGGTGAAATCATTGCACATCCTCCATTTGTTCTCGACCTTTTCCCCCTTGGAAACTAAGACCACATTGCACAGCCATTCCGTGAATTTTATCTCTTTGATTTGTCCTGCTGCTAACAATCTATCGACCTCTGCGTTAATTATCTTGTCTTTCTCTCGTCCATGGTTACGCTTTTTCTGCCTTACCGGTCTGGCCCTTGGGTCAATATTCAAGGAATGCGTTATCACCCGCGGATCGATTCCTACTATGTCATCCGAACTCCATGCGAAGACGTCCACATTTTCTTGCAAGAATCCGATGAGTTTTGCTTCCATGCAATTACTTAGCTCCGTTCCTATTTTCGTGAATTTTTCTGGAGATCCAGGTACCAAGTTCACCTCTTTGTGATTAGGTGCTTGCACACTCATGTCAATGATTCTCCCTTTCTTTCCATCCAGTCTTTCATAATCAGGAATCGGAGTTCCGGAGTTAGAGACTAATTCATTTATTTTTCTTTTGTTAGGCCGCTCAGGCTCCACCTTTTCCTTGATAGTCAAGGACGAACTATAACACTCCCAGGCCATGTACTGGTCGTTTCTCATCTCACCTACTCCTCCGTCGGTTGGGAACTTTATCTTCTGATGGTAGGTGGATACGATAGCCTTAAAAGTATTCAGAGCGGGTCTTCCCAAAATGGCATTGTAAGCAAACGGTGTGTCCACCACTAGGAACTTGATCATTCTCGTGACATTCTTTGGTTTTGATCCTAGAGTAGTACTCAAAAGTATGGTTCCGAGTGGAGTGATCTCCGATCCCCCGAAACCGACCAAAGGGGTGGTTACCTTATCCAAATGTGGATGACAGAGTTTCATTCTCGTAAGAGCTTCTGATGAAATTATGTTTGCCGAGCTCCCGTTATCGACCAGTACTCTCTTGACCTCGAAATTTGCAATTCTTAGTGTTAATACCATGGAAAAGTCTGGATCATCTTCATTCGTGTCCCAACTAACATCTGCGGGTGGATCCGCCTCGCTAAAGCTGATGACTTGATTCTCCATTGATGGAAACTCCAAAGATAGAACTTCCCTTTTTGTGGACACTCCTGTCCTGATTGACCTTAAAGTCCTTTTTCTGGCATTCCTACTATCTCCACCCGCCGGTCCACCTGCAATCATGTTGATCACACCGTTCGATTGTTCTTCCGCTTGACTTTGAATCTGCCTCTGCCGAGCGTTAAGTTTTCTCGGACTACGGGATCTGTAGCGATTGTTATAGTTGCCATTCTTAACAAATTCTTTTAGTTTTCCTTGGTTGATTAACTTTTCGATCTCGACCTTCAACTGATAACAATTTTCCGTACTGTGGCCTCTAGCTCGATGATATCGACAGTATTGGTCATATCCAGGCGCGCCCGGCCTTGCCTGTGTGATTCTTTGGGCCTCCGGAATTAAATTCCCTTCTTCCAATACGGTCAACACCTCTTCTTTTGAACTGTTAAGCTCAGTAAACTGAATTTTACCCGGCCTTGGGGCTCGATTTCGATCATAGGGAGGTCCATACGAATTCGGTCCTTGGGGTGGCATATGCGGCTTAAAAGTGTTGATTCGCTGCCAAACGGATCCTTTACTCGATCCTCCATAATCACTTGGTTTTGGGATCGGAGCCCGATCTTGTTTTCTGTTGAGATGAGACTTATCTAGATGTGAACTCTTCAATTTGTTCATCTCTTCCTGTATCATATACTTTTCAGCAATTTCCATTATCCGTTCGAAAGATTTTGGTTGCTTTCTGCATAACGCATTCCCAAATTGGGTGCTTCTAGTCAGTTCGAACATCAATGAGGACAGATATTCAATTTGCGGGGTATCCACTTTCAAGAGCTCAATACTAAATCTTGCCAGCCATTGCCTCAACGTCTCTCCTTCCAATTGTTTCACAGTGCCCAGATGATTCGCCGGCAGTCTTGGCTTCCTCTGGCTAGCGAATTGATGCTTCAGCTTATCGCAAAATTCTTCGAAAGAAAATATAGAGTTCGGAGGTAACTTTCCGAACCAATCGAGGGCAATCCCTTCAAAAGTGGTGACCATAATCTTGCAACAGAAATTATCCGAGTGTCCATACAAGTTCATAACATTAACAAAGCTGTTAATGTGTTCGCCGGGGTCGGTAGTCCCGTTATACCGTGGGAGCCTGGTTGGCACCGTTTCTGTGTTTCGAGCTTCGCGTATTTCTCGACAAAAGGGTGAACATCGCATGATATTATTCGAGACCTCCCTCTCTCGTAGGTTTCCTCTGGTCAGGGTATTCCCCGTTTGCCTGGCAGCTTGATTAGTGAAGGGAATCTCTATCATAGTATCCTGTTCTTCCAATTTCTTAGCTACTCTTTCCTGTACTATTATCTCCAATTCGGATTCAGTAATTTTCTTGTAAGTTGGTTTATTTCTTCTCGCAGCGCCAGCGGTGTGACTTTCCCCCACAACAGAATCCTCCAGATCGTGCACTCGTGCAGGAGGGTTTTCTGATCGGGCGTTGACTTTCGAGGGTGCAGTCCTTTGTGGACGCATTGATGGGATATGTGACATATCATTTTCCTTCTGTAAGTTCGATGAAGGTATTTCAGGTCTTTCCTGAATCCCTGGTTGGTCGACGGGCGATTGATCTGCCCTTCCGCTGTTCATAAACTCCCTGCACATGGTGCCTATTATAGACCTCAAATCTCCAATGGTCGTGTGTACTGGAATGTTATCTTGCGGAACCGCCGGCGGTGCCTCTGGTTGTTGTTGAGCGGCGCGCGACAAGTTATCAGGTTCATTGTTGACAGAATTTTGTGCTCCCCCTGCTTGGGAAGGCTCTCCTCTAATATATGTATTTCTCCTCGTAGTAGGCATATTTCGGTCTAATACTCGAATAGTTGCCCCTCGGTGGGCGCCAATTGATCTTACGTGGTTTCGTTGGTTCGATCAAGGGTGGGGAAATAACACGATGACAATAATGTTAAAAAGGAAAATAAAGACCAAATGTAATTGTATTCGAGTAAATTGAGTACAAGTACAAATATTAGGGGTCCTATTCGAGCATTATTGGATGCCGTACAAGCTAGAGGGTGAAATACACAAGATGCTATCCCTATTTTACCAAATGGTTCCGAGCAGTAGCTTCGAGGAGGGAGCACCTGGAAAATCGTGTCCAATATCATAAATGCATGGGGTATTTATAGCTGAAATTGGGGTCTAGGTGGTCTATCCGCAGACATGTAATTCTTCGGCCCATAAGTTTGGTTCAGAGCTCGGCCCAACAGTAACTTTGGATCCTGGGCTGGCTTGCACTTACTGTATTTCAGTCATCAGACTCGAACTCGATTCTTCGAGGTAAGTACCGCTCGATCTCGTGTAACTGTAAAGAAAAGTAGGATCCAGGATACCCCTTATCACTGGGTATGAGCACAATTTTGCCCGGCGAGTTGAGGAAGCTCGAAGGTACCTCCAACGTTCGCCTTGTTCAATCTCTGGTGAAGATATGTGAGCAGGTAAACATATTCTGAATATTTTTCCTGTTTTTTTTTTTTTTTAATGCCTTGTTGTGTGTCGGTTTTTCTTACTTTTTCTTCTTTTTAGGGTAAGTATTTTGCACTCCAGCTGGGTGTGCAAAATGACGAACTGTGGACGAGTAAGCGTGTTCATCAACGTCAGTTAGAGTCGGAAAAAGCTAAAGCTGCAGGGCTGACGTTGGAACTTCAGATTGCCAGAGATGATCTCCAAAAATTGGAGGCTGATAAAGTTCTTCTTAAAAGAGAGAAAAATGATTTAATTCAGGTTGCTGCCCTTGCAGAGGAGTCTCAACGGCGGTCCTATGAGGAAGGGTATGACGCTGGTTATCTGAAGCGTCAAGAGGAGTTGATGGCGTTTGCTGGCAATTTGACTCCTCGGAGGACTGTTTCTAGTAGTCGGCCTATTGACCGTTCTTCTTAGTGATCTTAGTTCGACCTGGCAGGCCTTGGACTGTCTATTTTTTTTTTTTTTTTTTTTTTTACTGCCCAGCTTTTGTGCAATTGTTTGGGCTGAAATTTTTGTAATGGGAGAAGTTACTAAATTGGAAATTATGACCTTCTTGCAGGCAGATTCTTGCCTATATCTATTTTCTTCTCTTTGTTATGCACAATTTGCCCTTATGCATAAATATAATCATCGTAAAATAATCAGTATTGTTTAGCATACTTATCTGAAATTGATCTTTGCCAAGAATGTAGAATAAGGTAGCTTTAATCTCGATGTTTGTTCTGCAAATCCAATCTTTGTTGATTAACCCAGTATAGTCCCTTGGGTTATATTCAAAATCACGTTTGCGCATAATCATGCAGATAGTAGCTTTATTCGGATCGATCTGATTTAGGGAACGTTCAACATTTTAGTCGATGTTCGATCCCTGCCCTTGTAAAATTGTCCTTTTGTGACACATACTTTTATATAAGGAGGCTTTTTATACCTTTTGTTGAACTCTTCTTTTCTTTTCATAAGAGCAAGAGAAAATAACTCTTTCAGTATCCTTCGAAGCTTTATGTTTCTTATTATCAACTTCGAACTACTTGTTTTTCAACCAATGTTTCGTTTATAGCATATCTTTGATATGGGAGGAATTGGAAAGTGTAGATGTCTTAGTCAGATCTGACCTATTCAGACCTCCTTAAGCAATTCTTTGGTATGTTAGGCAGTTACGTCCTTGCTGTTTTGAATAAGGAGGACTATTCTCCTGATTTCTATATCAGATATCTTGGATTCGAGAGGAGTTCCTGTATGGTTTAGTCAATGGTCATCCATACGATGTATGAGGCAGTGACGTGCCTCGTATGGTGAAAAGTTTGGTCTTTTATCTCTTATCGAGCAACTGTCCTTTTTGCTGCGATTTTAAAGCTTGTATGACTTTGTTTATGGATTCTAGGTCTCTAAACCATCGATCATGAAGTATGATTGTGCTGGAATGTCTAATCCAAAGCTTTTTTAGATATGATCATATCGATCTATTGCCTCTTTTGTTATCGACTAGTTGGGGCGATTAGATTGTGCCGTTCCAACTTACTTGCATTTATTGCGGGGAGTCAAGGGGTCGCATCTGTGTCCGTTGATCAAATGCTTTTTCAGCCGTTGGATTGTTTGAGTCTATCCCTATAAATGGGGTGGTGGTTTGCATTCTTCCTTTGCAATTTCCCAAAGAGAATGGAGATCTCAACTTCTTTGGATTTCATTCTGCCCTCAGATCCCATAATATTCAAAAAATCACATTATCGTGATTCATTCTTTAATAACTTGGTGTTCATCTACCTTGTACTGACGGGTCCCATGTCAGCCCTTCCTTGTACTAACGGGTCCCATGAGGCCTCCGCTTTAGTCTACATCAATTAGAGGTCCGTGGTTTCCGTTTGCACATGGGGGGTTCATACTTGCCAGTCACCCTCGCTCTTGGATGTGACTTCCGGAGTGATAGACCTCCGGGGTGGCTGGTAAACTTACCGTTTCACGACGGTCCCGAAGAGATGCTGCTCGAGAGTAAAATGTTTTATAGATAAAGTAAAAGCAGTATCTTCTTACGGGTGAGTGAGCATTGCTAGTTATCTGGCTGGTAATGTTCATTTCATCTGGAAGAACATTTGATCTTCAGAGCCTGGCCATCGAACTAAAGAAGTCGACCATCGTGAGCAGCATGCTTCTTAGGTCGCATATTATAATCGATGAGGTACTAGGGAGGAGATTGGTGTTTCCGTGGACATTGTCGTGAAGATAGTCGATCCCATAGGATCAATTTGAGTAGATCATTGTAACGATCTTTAGGTAGCAAGCAGATCTTTGTAACGTAGTATATTTGTATGTAATTGATTTGATGAATAAAATATTACTTTATTTCTTGCATCTTCTTTGTCGTTGATAATTTTATTTACGAGGAGTATTTTCCGAGCAGATGAATTCATACTTGATTTATCTTTCAAAACTTTAGGAGTATCAGCAGATCTTTTTTAGATCGTTAGGAATATATCGAGGAGTTTTTATTGAGCGGATCAATGTATACTCGACTCGTTTGTAATTATACTTAGGTTTTTAACCCAAAAGTCCTTTAATCATTGAAAATATATCGAAGAGTTTTTATCGAGCGGATCGATGTTTACTTTACTCGTTTTATTCAGACTTAGGTTTTAATACCACAAAGTCTTTTTCTCGTTGTAAATATGGGCGAGGAGTGTTTATCGAGCGGATCGATGTTTACTCGACTCGTTTATAATTTTAGACTTAGGTTTTTAGTACCAAAAAGTCTTTTTCTCGTTGTAAATATGGGCGAGGAGTGTTTATCGAGCGGATCGATGTTTACTCGACTCGTTTATAATTTTAGACTTAGGTTTTTAGTACCAAAAAGTCTTTTTCTCGTTGTAAATAGTTCGAGGAGTGTTTATTGAGCGGATCAATGTATACTCGACTCGTTTATAGTTTTAGACTTAGGTTTTTAGTACCAAAAAGTCTTTTTTCTCGTTGAAGATATATCGAGGAGTGTTTATTGAGCGGATCAATGTATACTCGACTCGTTTTTGAATTTATCGAGGAGTTTTTATCGAGCGGATCGATGTTTACTCGACTCTTTTTAACTAGACTTAGGTTTTTAACCCAAAAAGTCTTTTCGATCGTTGAAGATATATCGAGGAGTGTTTATTGAGCGGATCAATGTATACTCGACTCGGTTCGTTCTCAATTTTCATTAATATGATAGTGTAATTCCGAGGAGCATTAACCGAAATAATCGATGTATATAGAATGCTAAAACTCTTTACTAATTGAACTTGTAGGCTAAGGCCTTTGTTACAAGGATTAAAACTTGATAAAGTAAAATAAAAGAATGTAGTATAATTTGCTAAAATTTATTTACCATAGTATTTCCTAAGGTTGACCGCATTCCAGGTTCTTGGTAAGGCTGTTCCATCCAAGTGTGCAATTTTGTATGAACCTTTCTTTCCTACGCCAATGACGATGTAAGGTCCATCCCAATTTTGTTGTAACTTTCCCACATGCTTGGATACTTCTACCTTTTTCAAGACCAAGTCTCCTTCTTTGAAAGTTCGGATGCGTACTTTTTGATTGTATGCTTTCTCCATATTTGCTTTAGTGACTTGTAGGCGTACAGCAGCTTTATCTCTTAAAGCTTCTGTTAAATCAATGTCATTTTCTCTCGCTTTTTCATTTTCTTGATCGTCGAACATCTCTATTCTTTGCGTTGGGATTAGGGTTTCAACAGGAATAACAGCCTCCGACCCATACACCAAGCTGAATGGTGTTTCCCCGGTTGAGCTTCTTACTGTAGTTCGATTAGCCCATAGTACTCCTGGAAGTTCATCGAGCCATCTTCCTTTGGCCGAACCTAATCTTTTTTCCAAAGATTTTATTATTTCTCGGTTTGCTACTTCGGTTTGTCCGTTCGCTCTTGGATGTCCGACCGAAGTGAAATTTTGTTGAATTCCCAATTTCGAACACCATTCTATTACTTGTTTTCCCGCGAATTGGGTCCCATTATCTGAAATTAGGATCCTCGGGATGCCAAATCGGCAAACTATGAACTTCCATAGGAAGTTGATCACTTGGAATTGAGTTATTCGTGCGAGTGCAATGCATTCTATCCATTTGCTGAAATATTCTACAGCGACCAGGACGTAAGCTTTTTTGGATCTGGCCACTGGAAAAGGCCCCACAATGTCCATTCCCCATTGATCGAAGGGCCAACATACTGGAATTGGATGCATGTTTTCTGCTGGTTGATGACATATGTTAGCATGGATCTGGCAGTGATGACATTCTTGGACATATAGAGTGGCATCTTTATTGATGGTAGGCCAATAGTAACCAGTCTTGAGACATTTTAAGGCCAATGCCCTTGATCCGCTGTGATTTCCTGCGTCTCCTTCATGTATTTCTCGCAGTATATCGGCGGTTTGTGACTCAGGGATGCATTTCAGGAGAATTCCTGATACTGACCTTCGGTAGAGTTTTCCTTCTACAAGGGTATATTTTGGGGCTCGATATTTTACTTTCCGAGATGCATTTTGATCAGATGGTAGTTTTCCTTCACGAAGATAGTCTATCATTGGGGTCATCCAATTTTCTTCGACTTCATCTATTTCCATTATATCGACTGCCGGTGTTTCATCGATATCGACTGCCGGTGTAGAAGATATCAACCAATTGATCACCCGTTCGGTTTTTCCGTCGTGGGCTCCTGTGAACTTAGACAGTTGATCGGCCCATTTGTTTACCGAACGTGGGATGTTCTGTTGTCGAAATTTTCAAACTTCTCGGCTAGTGTTTTTACTTTGGCGAGGTATTTTACCATATTGAATTCCTTAGCTTCGTATAGGCCTCTAATTTGTCTTTGTACTAACTCTGAGTCGGTTAACACTTTAAGCCTTTTTATGTTAGCTTTGATCGCCATTTCCATTCCTGCGATTAACGCTTCATATTCAGCTTCGTTGTTTGTTACAACGAAGTCCAATGTTATCGCGTAATTCAAATCTTCCTTATTTGGTCCGGTGAAGTTGATTCCGGCGCCTCCTCCTTCTCGGCATGAAGCACCATCGACATGCATTAACCAAGTTTGATCTTCTATAATCAAGACATCGTCGTTGAGGCTGCTCGATGATTCAGTAGCCTGTGTTGGTGTTTCTAATATAAAATCGGCTAACACTTGGGCCTTGATGGCAATCCTTGGTTTGTAGTCTACTTCGAATTGGCTGAGTTCGATGGCCCATTTGATCAATCTTCCGGAGGCTTCTGGTTTTGCTAGAACTTGCCTTAGCGGCTGATTCGTCAAAACGATGATTTTGTAAGTTAAGAAGTAGGGTCGGAGTTTTCGTACGGCCACTACTAAGGCCAGCGTGAATTTTTCTATTTCCAAGTAATTCTTCTCCGCCCCTTGTAATAATTTGCTTAGATAATAGACGGGCTCATGCTCGGAGCCCTCTATCTTAATTAGTACTGAACTAATGGCCGTATCAGAGATGGAGATGTAGATGTACAACGGTTCCCCTTCCGTCGGTTTAGCTAACATCGGAGGCGTTGTCAAATATTCTTTGAGTTGTTCGAAGGCTCGTTCACATTCTTCGGTCCAAGCGAATTTTTTCGCTTTTCGAAGTGTTTGGAAAAAGGGCAAGCTTCTGTCCGCAGATTTTGATATGAATCTATTCAATGCTACGATTTTCCCAACTAAGCTTTGTACTTGAGAGATGGTCTTGGGAGGTTTCATTTCAGTTATGGCTCGAATTTTTTCTGGGTTGCCCTCTATACCTCGCTGGTGTACCAAGTATCCTAAAAATTTTCCTGACTTAACACCGAAGGTGCATTTTGCAGGGTTCAACTTCATACGGTATTTTCTTAAGATTTGGAAACATCGATCTAGATGCTTTATGTGATCTGCTTCATTCATACTTTTGACTAACATGTCGTCTACATAGACTTCCATTATTTCTCCGATTAATTCCCTGAACATTAAGTTTACTAACCTTTGGTAAATAGCGCCGGCATTCCTCAATCCGAATGGCATTACAATAAAACAGTATACTCCCTGTTCGGTTATGAACGCGGTCTTCTCTTGATCCCGCTCATCCATGTATATTTGGTAAAATCCTTGGAAGGCGTCCATCATGCTGAATATCGCGAAGCCAGCAGTCGAGTCGACCAATAAGTCAATCCTTGGGAGAGGGTATGGGTCGCGTGGACATAACTTGTTAAGGTCGGTGAAATCATTACACATTCTCCATTTGTTGTCCTTTTTATCCCCTTTTGCTACTAGTACAACATTACATAGCCATTCCGAGAAATGTATTTCTCGGATTTGTTTTGCTTCGAGCAGTCTCTCTACTTCGGCTTTGATAATTCTATCTTTTACTGGTCCATGATTTCTTTTCTTCTGTCTGGCGGGTTTCGCCGAAGGGTCGATTTTTAGGGTATGCTTGATTATTCGAGGATCAATTCCTTCAATCTCATTCGCGCTCCAGGCGAAGACGTCAACATTATTTCTTAGGAATTCGATTAACATTATTTCTCCTTCTTTGCTCAATTCTGTACCTATTCTTGTCGTTTTGGACGAGTCGCCTTTTACTAGAATTATATCTTTATGTTCTGGGGGTTTCAAGGATAAGTCTAGCGGTTCTTTCCCCTTTTTATCTAACCGATCAGTAATAGGAATTTCAACCTCATTTCTAATGAGATCATCTTCGATCTTTCTCTTGCTCGGAGTAATTGACTTAGGGTGTTCTTTCAAAGTTAACGATGTGCTGTAGCAATTCCACGCCATACAGTGGTCGTTCGTTATTTCTCCGATGCCCATATCGGTCGGAAACTTTATCTTCTGATGATAGGTAGAGACTACAGCTCGGAAAAGGTTAAGGGCTGGTCGCCCTAGTATAGCGTTATAAGCGAAGGGTGTTTCCACTACTAGGAATTTTACTAACTTCACTGTCCTAAGTGGTTTCTTCCCAAGTGACACACTTAGAGATATTGTTCCGCTGGGGATAATCTCGGACCCTCCAAAACCTACTAACGGCGTAGCTACTTTTTGTAGGTTTATTTGTCCCAAGTTCATTTGGGCTAAAACCTCTCGGGAGATGATATTTGCTGAGCTTCCATTATCAATTAGGATTCTTCTTACATTATAATTCGCTATCTCTAATGATACTACCATAGGAAAATCGGGGTTATCCTCTTTTGTGTCCCAAATGATGTTTTTAGGTACTTCGCCATCGTTGAAGCTGATCGGCTGGTGATTTGTCGGCCTGTTTTCCAGAGTCCATATTTCTTTTGGATATTTAGAACTTCGAATTATGGATCGGGCTGTCCTTCGTCGTGCATTACGACTATCTCCACCCGCGGGTCCCCCGGATATTGTATGGATAGTCCCATTGATCTGGTCCTGATTTAACTCCTGAGTAGGTCGACGTTCAGGCGACCTTCGACGAGAACTTCTCCTTCGATTACCGTTCCGAGGGCTTCTACTTCTTTCCCTTTTGCGATTATCTTGGTCTATGTATTCGTCTAGTTTTCCCTGCTCGATCAGTTTTTCGACTTCTCTCTTAAGGTGAAAACAATTTTCCGTTAGATGCCCATGTGCCCTGTGGTACTTACAGTATTGATCATAGTTTCTAGACCCCGGTCTGGGCTGAGCGATTTTCCTTGCCTCGGGAATCCAGTTATTTCTTTCTAGGACTTCCAATATTTCTTCCATTGGAGCATTTAACCTTGGGTGTTCTACTTGATTCACCCTGCTTCTGATTGGTTGCTCAGGGTTTCTTGGTCTTTGGTAGTAATTAGGTTGTCTTTCTTGATCGGCTTTGCTGTATTCCAGTCGCTGGAAAACGTTACCTCTCCTGGAAGATCGCTCATAGTCTAAGGGTCTTTGAATAGGAATCTTATCATGCCGCTTGGAGCCTGAAGCTGTGAATTTATTTTTGTTTTTATCCTTAAAGGAATTCATCTCTTCTTGGGTCATATACTTGGACGCCAAGCTCATGATGTCGGCGAACGTTCTTGGTTGTTTTCGACTGAGGGCATTTCCGAACTGCCTGTTCTTAGTGAGATCGAAGAGGATAGAAATTATGTAATCAATATTTGGAGAATCGATTTTGAGTAATTCTACGTTGAATCTGGCCAACCAGTTTCTTAGGGATTCTCCTTCTTGTTGATGTATGGTTCCTAGGTAGCTCATCGGGAGTTTTTGCCTCTTCTGACTGGCAAACTGCTGCGTCAATTTATTGCATAATTCCCGGAAACTGAATATGGAGTTGGCAGGTTGTTTTGCGAACCAATCCAACGCTAGGCCCTCGAATGTGGTAACCATTAACTTGGCGGTGAATTCGGCAGAGTGGGCATATAAATTCATTATGTTAGTGAAGCTAAAAATATAATCATCCGGGTCGGTGGTTCGGTCATATCGGGGTAGTCTACCCGGGACCTGTCCAATGGATTGCGCTTCTTTTATTTCTCTGCAGAAGGGAGAACATGCTGCAAGGCTCTCCTGGAGTTCCGCGGTTCGGGTCCACGGGTTTTGAACAGATCGTAGGCGTTGCTCCAGTCGTTCCTGTACTATTCTCTCGATTTCTCTTTCCGAGAATCGAGTCGCTCGTGGTCGATCTGGGATAGCATCATCTATGTCATCCTCGATAGGGATTATTGTTCGTTCCTTCGATCCGCTGCGATCCGCCTGTGGCCTTCTTCGACCTGGTTTTCTTCGGGGACGGTTATCGGAGGGTTTAGAATTGTCCTGCTGTGGGCTGCGTAACGAGCGTCGCTCACTTGCTGGGCTGTCCGCTTGTTGAGAGGTTTGTTTGTTTGGCCCTGGCATTCCCGGTGCAGGAGTTGTCCTGGGATCCGCAGCGTTTCGAGGAATTTGGTCTAAAACTAGCAATTCTTCTGGAGAGAGTGATTTGAAGAGCATTGCTATTTGTCTCAGTTTTTCCTGAGCGCCTGGGAGAGGAACGGGTATTTCGGGGACTTCCGGTTCTTCCTGTATTGCACCGGTAAGACCTCCTTGGTGTTCCTGCTGACGAGAACGGGTATCTGGGAGATTTTCATTGGTGTTGGGAATGTTGTTATCGTTGTTGTCTTGTGGATCTTCGGATGTGTTGTGGCCGGTGGTTGTATTACTTCTCGCTCCAATGCGAGCGCTTTTCCTTGGGCGAGCCATGTGTCGATCGAATAATTAACGTAGCCCCACGGTGGGCGCCAACTGATTTAACCGGATTTCGTTAGGTTATTCAATTATCAGTGAATTTGTGATATCGGGGGTTTTCGATATTTATATATATTATTTAGGGCTCTGTTACTTTATTCCGGATGGATCGGTTACAAAGAAAAGCAATATTCAAGAACAAGAAGTAAAACCACCAAACAAAGCTATGAAACACACCGATATGAAGGTAAAAAGCTCAGTAATAATATTGAATATTATTAAGTTGTGCTGTTGTAAGCAGTGTTAAATCTTGTATTCTCACAGTTCAGGAATTTCGTAGTTTCTAATACAATGATTAACTAGGTATTTATATAATGCTAAACCTAGTGTTACAAGGAAACATAGTCCTAATAGGACTCGGCCCAAATATCCTTCTTGGGTCCGGAGTACAATCTTCTATCGAAGCGAGCTGCACTTGGCCGGGTCTGCAAGATGATCCCGATCTGTTAGGTTTGGTCGAATCGATCTTATCTTCTTCGTTCGATTCGAATAGTAAGTAGGGTGCGAAATAGCCCCCATCACCCACATGTTTGGATACTTCTACCTTTTTCAAGACCAGGTCCCCTTCTTTGAAGGTTCGGATGCGTACCTTTTGATTATACGCCCTTTCCATATTTGCTTTAGTGACTTGCAAACGTACGGCCGCTTTTTCTCTTAAAGCTTCTGTTAAATCAATATCATTTTCTCTTGTCTGTTCGTTTTCCTGATCGTCATACATTTCAATTCTCGGTGTTGGAATTAGTGTTTCGATCAGAATAACAGCTTCGGAGCCATATACTAGGCTGAATGGGGTTTCCCCGGTTGAGGTCCTGACTGTGGTTCGATTAGCCCAAAGTACTCCTGGGAGTTCATCTAGCCATTTTCCTTTGGCTGCCCCTAATCTTTTCTCCAAAGATTTGATTATTTCTCGGTTCGCTACTTCAGTTTGTCCATTTGCTCTAGGATGCCCAACTGAGGTGAAATTTTGCTGAATTCCTAGTTTTGCACACCATTCTAAGACCTGCTTTCCCGCAAATTTGGTTCCATTATCAGAGATTAGAATCCTTGGGATTTCGAATCGACATACTATGAATTTCCATAAGAAATTGATCACTTGGAATTGGGTTATTCGAGCAAGGGCAATGCATTCTATCCACTTACTGAAATACTCTACAGCGACTACAACATATGCTTTTTTGGATCTTGCTGCTGGAAAACGTCCCACAATGTCCATTCCCCATTGATCGAATGGCCAACATACTGGTATGGGGTGCATGTTTTCGACTGGTTGATGACTTACATTAGCATGTATTTGACAATGATGACATTTTTGGACATATTTGATTGCATCATTGTTGATGGTAGGCCAATAATATCCAGTTCTAAGGCATTTTAAAGCCAAGGCCCTTGCTCCGCTGTGATTTCCTGCTTCTCCTTCATGTACTTCTTGGAGTATATCATCGGTTTGAGGTTCGGATATGCATCTTAGAAGAATTCCCGATACTGATCTTCGGTAAAGTTTTTCTTCTATTAATGTATACTTTGGAGCCCGATATTTTATTTTACGAGCTTCGTTTTGGTCCAGGGGTAATTTTCCTTCTCGAAGATACTCTATCATTGGAGTCATCCAGTTTGCTTCGGCTTCTTCGATTTCCATTACTTGAGTGATCGGTGTTTCATCGATATCGATCGCTGGCTTATTAGAAATTAACCAATTGATTACTCTCTCAGTCTTTCCATCGTCAGATCCAGTAAATCTGGAGAGTTGATCGGCCCATCTATTTTCCGATCGTGGGATGTTCTGTATCCCAAAACTTTCGAATTTTTCAGCCAATTTTTTTACTTTGGCCAAATATTTGATCATGTTAAATTCCTTTGCCTCATATAGGCCCTCTATTTGTCTTTGTACTAACTCCGAATCGGTTAATACTTTAAGATTCTTTATGTCGACCTTGATTGCCATTTCCATTCCTGCGATCAATGCTTCAAATTCTGCTTTGTTGTTTGTCACGATGAAGTCTAGTGTTATTGCGTAATTGATATCCTCCTTATTTGGCCCGGTAAAGTTGATTCCAGCACCTCCTCCCTCTCGGCATGAAGCGCCGTCGACGTGCATTAACCAAGTTTGATTTTCTACGATCAGGATATCATTGGCATGGCTTGTTGATTCCGGATGTTCAACTGCCTGGCTCGGAGTTTCTAATAGAAAATCGGCTAAGATTTGGGCTTTAATTGCAATTCTTGGTTTGTACTCGATATCGAACTGACCGAGTTCGATCGCCCATTTGATCAGTCTTCCAGAGGCTTCTGGCTTTGCTAAGACCTGTCTTAATGGTTGGTTGGTTAATACCACAACTTTATAGGTTAGAAAATAAGGTCGGAGTTTTCTTGCTGCCACTACTAAGGCCAAGGCGAATTTCTCTATTTCCAAGTAGTTTTTCTCGGCCCCCTGCAGTAGTTTGCTTATGTAATAAACAGGCTTGTGTTCTAGGCCATCCACTTTAACTAATACCGAACTGATGGCCACTTCGGAGATCGATATGTATAAATATAATGGTTCTCCTTCGGTTGGTTTGGCCAATAGCGGGGACGTCGTTAGGTAATCTTTTAACCGATCAAAGGCCTGGTCACATTCTTCGGTCCAAGCAAAGTTTTTCGCTCTCCGAAGGGTTTGGAAGAACGGCAAACTTCTGTCAGCCGACTTGGATATTAATCTGTTGGGTCCCCTCGTACCAATAGGATATCTTTATGTTCCGGTGGTTTTAAAGCTAAATCCACTGGTTCCTTTCCCTTCTTATCTATTCGGTCGGTGCTAGGGATATCAACTCCGATTCTATCATCGCCGTCTTCAAGCTTTCTTTTGCTTGGGGTAATCGATCTTGGGCGATTTCCCAAGGTTAGTGATGTGTTGTAGCAGTCCCACGCCATGCAATGATCGTTCACTATTTCTCCGATCCCTGCGTCAGTTGAAAATTTTATTTTCTGATGGTATGTAGAAACTACAGCTCGGAATAGGTTGAGTGCTGGTCGCCCTAGGATCGCATTGTAGGCAAAGGGAGTTTCTACTACTAAAAATTTTACTAGCTTCACCGTCCGATATGGTTTCTTTCCGAGTGAGACACTTAAAGTTATTGTGCCAATGGGGACAATCTCCGATCCCCCAAATCCTACTAAAGGCGTGGCTACTTTTTGGAATGTTATTTGTCCCAAATTCATCTGGGCTAGGACCTCTTTAGAGATGATATTCGCTGAGCTTCCATTATCGATTAGGATTCTTTTGACGTTGTAATTCGCTATTTCTAGCGATACCACCATCGGGAAGTCTGGGCTATCCTCTTTCGTGTCCCAAACAAGGTTTTTGGGTACTTCGCCCTCGTTGAAACTAATTAGCTGGTGGGTCGTTGCTTTGTTTTCTAGGGTCCATACTTCTTTCGGGTACTTTAAGCTCCCGATTATGGATCTAGCAGTCCTTCGGCGAGCATTACGACTGTCTCCGCCTGCGGGTCCCCCTGAGATCGTGTGGATGGTACCGTTAATCTGGTCATTATTTAATTCTTGTGGGGGACCATCATTAGGGGACCTTCTACGGGAATTTCTTCTTTGGTTGTTATACCGAGGACTCCTGCTTTTTCCTCGCTTGCGGTTATCCCGCTCCAAATAGTCATTTAGTTTTCCTTGTTCGATCAGCTTTTCAATCTCTTTTTTAAGGTGTAAACAATCTTCCGTGCGGTGCCCGTGTGCCCGGTGATATTTGCAGTATAAGTCATAGTTTCGTCCACCTGGTCTGGGCTGAGCAATTTTCTTCGCTTCAGGGATCCAATTATTCCTTTCTAGTATAGCCAAGATTTCTTCTATAGGAACGGTTAGCCTTGGGTGCTCTACTTGATTGACCCTGCTTCGGATTGCTGGCTCGGTGGTTCTAGGTCTTTGATAGATGTTAGGTCGTCTGTCCTGGTCTTTTTTATTTTATTCTAATCGCTGGAAGACGTTGCCTTTTCTAAAAGATCGTTCATAATCCATGGATCTTTGGGCAGGAATTCTATCTTGTCGTTTGGAGTCTGAGGCCGTAGCTTTGTTTTTGTTCTTATCTTTAAAAGAATTCATCTCTTCCTGGGTCATATACTTAGATGCCAAGCTCATGATGTCAGCGAACGTTCTTGGTTGCTTTCGGCTTAGGGCATTTCCGAACTGCCTATTCTTTGTGAGGTCGAAGAGAATGGAGATTATATAATCGATATTGGGGGATTAGATTTTGAGCGATTCGACATTAAATCTTGCCAACCAGCTCCTTAGGGATTCGCCCTCTTGTTGATAAATGGTTCCTAAATAGCTCATTGGCAATTTTTGTCTCTTTTGACTGGCGAACTGTTGCGTCAGTTTGTCGCATAATTCCCGAAAACTGAATATGGAGTTGCCTGGTTGCTTGGCGAACCAGTCCAAAGCTAGTCCTTCTAACGTGGTCACCATTAACCTATCGGTGAACTCCGCCGAGTGAGCATATAAGCTCATTATGTTTGTGAAGCTAAAGATATAGTCATCTGGATCAGTGGTTCCGTCGTATCTGGGTAGTCTACCCGGAACCTTTCCGCTTGACTGTGCCTCTTTTATTTCTCTGCAGAAGGGAGAGCAGGCCGCTAAGCTCTCCTGAAGTTTCGTGGTTCTGGCCCACGGGTTTTGAACAGATCGCAAGCGTTGCTCAAGTCGTTCCTGTACCATCTTTTCGATTTCTTTTTCCGAGAACCGAATAGTTCGTGGTCGATCAGGGATTGCATTGCCTGCGTCATCCTCGGTGGGGATTATTGTATGTTCCTTGGACCCGCTGCGTCCCGGCTACGGTCTTCTTTGACCCGGTTTTTTTCGGAGATTGTCATCGGAGGGTTTTGAGTTCCCTCTTTGCGGACTGTGTAATGAGCGGTGCTCGCTTACCGGGCTATCAGCTTGTTGAGAGATTTGATCATTATGCCTCGGCGTCCTATGAATTGGATTTGCCCTAGTAGCCCTAGGGTTTCGAGGAAACTGTTCGAGTACGAGTAATTCCTCAGGACTGAGAGATTTGAAGAGCATAGCAATCTGTCGCAATTTCTCCTGAGCGTTCGAGAGGGGAACAGGGATCGCTGGAGGTACAGATTCTTCCGGTAGGAATCGCTTGGGGTTCCTGCTGGTGCGGAAGAGGTTCCTGCAAATTGTCGTTGGTCTCAGGGGCGTTATTATCAGTATTGCCCTGTGGATCTTCAGATGTGTTATGAGGTTTAGTTGTGTTACTTCTTGCTCCATTACGAGCACTCTTCCTTGGGCGAGCCATATGTCGATCGAATAATTAACCTAGCCCCACGGTGGGCGCCAACTGTTTTAACCGAATTTCGTCGGGTATGATTATATCAGTAAATAGGTGATATTGGGGATTCTCAATATATATGATTTAAAGGGCTCTGTTACTTTATTCCGGATGGATCAATCTCAAGGAAGAACAATTAGAAGGAACAATCAGTAATAAAGACAATCAATGAATATAATCGTATGGCAAAAGCTTTTCTATTCAATAATCTTAGATTATTTTGGTATGCAGGCGTAAGCTGAGTATATAAAGCGTGTGTAATACAATGATAAACTTGGTATTTATATCACATTAAACCTAGCTCTACAAGGAAAGATAATTCTAATAGGACTCGGCTAATCGTCCTTCCTGAGTCCGGATTGTAGTCTGCTTGTTGAGGAGAGTCGTATTCTATCGGGTCGAAAGATGATCCCGAACTGACTAGTCTGGTCGAACCGATCTTAAATCCCTTAGTCGATCCGAACATTATAAGGGGTGCGAAATAGCCCCCATCAGCCCTCAACTTATTCCGAGCTGTTGCTTCAGCCTACCATCAGAAGATAAAATTTCCAACTGACATGGGAATCGGAGAAATAGTGAACGATCATTGCATGGCATGGGACTGCTACAACACCTCCTTAACTTTGGGGAACCGCTCTAGATCGATTACCCCAAGCAAAAGGAAGATCGAAGACGACGTTGACAGAATCGAAGTTGAAATCCCTAGCACCGATCGAATAGATAAAAGGGGAAAGGAACCGATAGATTTGGCCTTGAAACCACCGGAACATAAAAATGTCCTACTGGTACAAGAGGACCCAACAAAAACAACCAGAATAGGGACCGAACTGAGCAAAGAAGGGGAAGTAATGTTGATCACCTTCCTCAGAGAAAACATAGATATCTTCGCCTGGAGCGCGAACGACATCGAAGGAATCGACCCTCGAATAATCAGTCATTCGCTAAAAATTGACCCCATGGCAAAACCTGCTAGACAAAAGAAGAGGAATCATGGGCCTATAAAGGATAAAATAATTAAGGCAGAAGTAGAAAGGCTACTTAAGCCAAAACAAATTCGAGAAATACACTTCTCAGAATGGCTATGCAATGTTGTGCTAGTAGCAAAAGGGGATAAAAAGGATAACAAGTGGAGAATGTTCAATGATTTCACCGACCTTAATAAATTATGTCCGCGCGATCCATATCCCCTCCCAAGGATCGACTTATTAGTCGACTCAACCGCTGGTTTTGCGATTTTTAGCATGATGGACGCCTTCCAAGGTTTTTATCAAATATACATGGATGAACGAGACTAAGAGAAAACTACCTTCATAACCGAGCAGGGAGTATACTGCTTCATAGTTATGCAATTTGGCCTAAGGAACGCCGGGGCCACTTACCAAAGGTTAGTAAATCTGATGTTCAAAGAATTGATTGGAGAAATAACGGAAGTCTACGTAGACGATATGCTGGTCAAAAGCATGAATGAAGCTGATCATGTAAAGCATCTCGATCGATGCTTCCGAATATTGAGAAAGTACCGAATGAAGCTAAATCCTGCAAAATGCACTTTCGGTGTTAAGTCGGGGAAATTTTTGGGCTATTTGGTACATCAACGAGGAATTGAGGCCAATCCAAAAAAAATTCAAACCATAACCGAAATGAAGCCTCCCAAAACGATCTCCCAAGTACAGAGCTTGGTAGGAAAGATCGTAGCGTTAAATAGATTCATATCCAAATCGGCTGACAGAAGTTTGCCTTTCTTCCAAACTCTTCGAAAAGCAAAGAACTTTGTTTGGACCGAAGAATGCGACCAGGCCTTCGACCAGCTAAAGGAATATCCGACGACATCCCTGTTATTGGCCAAACCAACCGAAGGGGAACCATTATACGTCTACATATCAATCTCCGACGTGGCCATAAGTTCGGTTTTGGTTAAAGTGGAAGGTTTAGAACATAAGCCTGTTTACTACAAGGGGCCGAGAAGAACTACGTGGAAATAGAAAAATTCGCTTTGGCCTTAGTGGTAGCAGCACGAAAACTCCGACCTTATTTTCTAACTTACAAAATTGTGGTCTTGACGAACCAACCACTAAGACAGGTCTTAGCGAAGCCAGAAGCCTCTGGAAGATTGATCAAATGGGCGATCGAACTCGGTCAGTTCGAAATCGAATACAAACCAAGAATTGCAATTAAAGCCCAAGTCTTAGCCGATTTCCTGTTAGAAACTCCAACCCAGGCAACTGAACATACCGAATCAACTAGTCATAACAACGACATCCTGATCGTAGAAAATCAAACTTGGTTAATGCACGTCGACGGCGCTTCATGCCGAGAGGGAGGAGGTGCCGGAATCAACTTTACCGGACCAAATAAGAAGGATATAAATTATGCGATAACATTGGACTTCATCGTAACAAACAACGAAGCAGAATATGAAGCGCTGATCGCAGGAATGGAAATGGCAATCAAGGCCAACATAAAAAGCCTTAAGGTATTAACCGATTCAGAGTTAATACAGAGACAGATAGAAGGTCTGTACGAGGCAAAGGAATTTAATATGGTCAAATACCTCGCCAAAGTGAAAAAATTGGCTGAAAATTTTCGAAAGTTTTGGGATACAGAACATTCCACGGTCAGAAATAAATGGGCCGATCAACTGTCTAGATTCACAGGATCTCACGACGGAAAAACTGAAAGGGTGATCAACTAGTTAATTTCCAATGCGCCGGCAATCGATATCGATGAGACACCGGTCGCCGAAATGATGGAAATCGAAGAATCTGAAGGAAACTGGACGACTCCGATGATAGACTATCTTCGAGAAGAAAAATTGCCGCTTGACCAAAACGAAGCTCGGAAAATAAAATACCGGGCTCCAAAATATACATTGATGGAAGAAAAACTTTACCGAAGATTAGTATCGGGAAATTCTTCTAAAATGCGTCTCCGAATCTCAAACCAACGATATCCTCCGGGAGGTACATGAAGGAGATGCAGGAAATCACAGCGGAGCAAGGTCCTTGGCTTTAAAATGCCTTCGAACAGGTTATTATTGGCCTACCATCAACAATGATGCCGTCCAGTATGTCCAAAAATGTCATCATTGCCAAGTCCATGCTAATATAAGTCATCAACCAGCCGAAAACATGCACCCAATACCAGTATGTTGGCCGTTTGATCAATGGGGAATGGACATCGTGGGACCTTTCCCAGCAGCTAGATCCAAGAAAGCATATGTTCTAGTCGCTGTCTAATACTTCAGCAAATGGATAGAATGCATCGCCCTTGCTCGAATAACTCAATTCCAAGTGATCAATTTCTTATGGAAGTTCATAGTATGTCGATTTGGCATCCCAAGAACTCCGATCTCTGATAACGGAACCCAATTTGCGGGAAAACAGGTAATAGAATGGTGTGCAAGGCTAGGAATTCAGCAAAATTTCACTTCAGTTGGGCATCCAAGAGCGAATGGAAAAACTGAAGTAGCGAACCGAGAAATAATAAAATCTTTGGAGAAAAGATTAGGGGTGCGAAAGGAAGATGGCTAGATGAACTCCCAGGAGTACTTTGGGCTAATCGAACTACGGTCAGAACTTCAACCGGGGAGACCCCATTCAGTCTAGTATATGACTCGGAAGCTGTTATTCCAGTCAAAACACTAATTCCGACACCAAGAATTGAAATGTATGACGACCGGGAAAACGGAAAGGCAAGAGAAAATGATATCGATTTAACAGAAGCCTTAAGAGAAAAAGCTTCCGTACGATTGCAAGTCGCTAAATCAAATATGGAGAAAGCCTACAATCAAAAAGTACGCATACGAACCTTCAAGGAAGGAGACTTGGTCTTAAAAAAGGTAGAGGTATCCAAGCACGTGGGAAAATTACAACAGAATTGCGATGGACCATACATTGTCATCAATGTAGGAAAGAAAGGTTCGTACAAGATTGCACACTTGGATGGAACCCCCCCTACCAAGAACTTGGAATCCAGTCAACCTCAGAAAATACTATGGAAGATCAATCATAGTAGATTATGCTGGTTTATTTCTTTTGATCTAGTCCATTTTATTTTTTATTCGTTGTAATAAAGGCCTTGGCCTGAAATTCATTTTCAAAGATTTTTGCAATTTTTAATACCAAATCAAAAGTTCACTTGAGTAAGAGGCGAAGCATCAAAACGAGTTGAGTATAAATCGATCGATTAGATAAACGCTCCTCGAAATTCTACAATCAACTTGGTTTGATCCAATAAGTTGATCTTGAAGTATGATGAGTCGAGTAAAATTGATCCGCTCAATAGACGCTCCTCGATCTAATAGTATAACGAGTCGAGTAAAATCGATCCGCTCAATAAACGCCGCTCGATCTAAAAGTATAAAGAGTCGAGTAAAATTGATCACCTCAATAAACGCTCCTCGACCTACATCTAAAGATCAAAAAGATTTTAGGTACGAAAAACCTAAGTCTTAAAACGAGTTCAGTATAAATTGATCCGCTCAATAAACGCTCATCGATCTACATCTAAAGATCAAAAAGATTTTAGGTATGAAAAACCTAAGTCTTATAACGAGTTGAGTATAAATTGATCCGCTCAATAAACGCTCCTCGATCTACATATAAAGATCAAAAAGATTTTAGGTATGAAAAACCTAAGTCTTATAACGAGTTGAGTATAAATTGATCCGCTCAATAAACGCTCCTCGATCTATATCTAACGATCAAAAAAGATTTGGGAAAAATACCTAAGTCTTAAAACGAGTTGAGTATAAATTGATCGTCTCAATAAATGCTCCTCGATCTATATCTAACGATCAAAAAGATTTGGGAAAAATACCTAAGTCTTAAAACGAGTTGAGTATAAATTGATCCGCTCAATAAATGCTCCTCGATCTATGCCTGACGATCAAAAAGATTTGGGAAAAATACTTAAGTCTTAAAACGAGTCGAGTAAAATTGATCCGCTCAATAAACGCTCCTCGATCTATGCCTGACGATCAAAAAGATTTGGGAAAAATACCTAAGTCTTAAAATGAGTCGAGTAAAATTGATCCTCTCAATAAACGCTCCTCGATCTATTCCTGATGATCAAAAGGATTTGGGAAAAATACCTAAGTCTTAAAACGAGTCAAGTAAAATTGACCTCGACGTCAATAAAAGAACAGGTTGAGAAAAAATCAACAGCAACAAATACGAAAGAAATAATACAAGTTTTATTCATCTTTCTGAGAACTTATATTAAATTACATACATAAGTTTTTGATCAGAATACAAAGATCTTATTACGATCTACACATCGTTACAATTGTTTAGATAAAAGGATCCTATCCTATAGATCAATGATCTTCACGACATTGTCCACGGAAACATCAATCTCCTCCCTAGTGCCTCGAGGATTGTGATCGACCACCTAAGAAGCATGCTGCTCAGGATGATCGACTTCTTTAGTTCGATAGCCAAGCTCTAAAGATCAAATGTTCTTCCAGACGAAATGACCATTACCAGCCAGATGACCGACAATACTCATTCACCCACAACAAGATACTGCTTCTACATTAGGAGTTGATATTTTACTCTGAAGTAGCATCTCACGAAGACCGTCGCGGTGAGAACATTTACCAGCACACTCCGATGGCCTATCACTCCGGAGGTAACATCGAAGAGCGGGAGTGACTGGTAAATATGAACCCTCCATGTGCAAACAGAAACCACGGACCTCAAACCTTTGAAGACAAAGGTTGAGGCCTCATGGGACCCGTCAGTACAAGGTAGGGCTGCCATGGGACCTGTCAGTACAAGGCAGATGAAATTTAAGTCATTATGATAATATGATTCACGATAATGTGACTTTTTGAATATTATGGGATTAGAGGGCAAAATGAAATTCAAGGAAACTGAAATCTCGATCTTTTCTGAGAAGTTATAAATAAAGTATGGAAACTGCCTACTTATTTATAGGCGCAGATGCAAGTGATCCTACGGTTGAATAGAGGTCTGATCAAGGGACGAAAGCGCGACCTTTTGACTGCCCGTAATCAATGCGAATAAGTTGGAACGACTCCTCTATGGTCGAATTGCCTATTCGATTCGAAAAAGAGAATCCAGATCGAAGCGATCAATGCAAAAATAAAAGCGGATCAAAAAGAGCTCCAGATTAGAAAAGCTTGCACACTCACATATGCTAGTCGCTTGATAAAAAGCGAGAGATCCTCGACATTGCAACAAAGTACTAGCTCGATTTGAGGAATAAAGATTTCATACTCCGGCGTACGAGGTCGTAACTTGATAACGTCGTGAAAATGTCATTATTACGTGTCTTCTTAAGCCGAAAACAACTTGCTTTGATTCGAGTTTTGCGTGCTTTTGTTTATTTTCGCGTTCTTTTGCGTTTTTGGTCCTTTGTTGGACATTTGTGTGTTTTGGTTGTTGTTTGTGTGTTTTGATTGTGTTTTGTGTGTTTTTGTAGGGAGATGTAGAAAAGGGCTTCAAAGGAATGAAGAACCGAAGTTAAAAACATGGAAGAACGTAGATAGCTTCTCACTAGAACATGCATAAATATTTCATAGATGATCCAAATGAGCTGAATTTTGGATATGTCATATATGAGTGAGTTAGCTACGCTACGGACTTTACGGATCCGCAATCGGAGTTCGGAGTCAAAAGATATGCTGCTCGGAAGAAAGTGCGGCAGAGCTGAAAATCTGCAGCCAACCTACGGCACAAACCTCGCCGCGGCGAGGTCCTGCTGCTGGCGCGAAATATCAGCAAAGTCTCCGCATTTTCGAGGGGTATTTTTGGGTTTTCTCATAGGGGGCTATTAGGGCAATACAAGAGACCAACTTGGACACTACTTCCACAATCTTGGCCTCCTTTTGCCTCCCTTTCTCTCTTGGCCTCCCTCAACTTTCTCTCTTTACTTTTTCTTTCTTTTTTCTTGTATTTGAAGGCTCCACCAAGGGGGTGAGTTAATCACCACCCTTGGGGAGTGATTAGGTGGTGATTAAGGGGAGGAGAATTCATCTCTCGATTTCATTCCGATTAGGTGATATTTTTCTATTTCTTAGTTGTCATTGATTAGGAGATTGATGTTGTATTTCCTTTTTATATGAATGATTGTGGATTTGAATTCTCCGGATTTATATATATTATGTTATTGTTTGATTAAATGATGTCTTGATTAGTATGGTGCTTATATGTGTTCGTTAATCCGATTCCGTGTTTATTGTTCGTCTTGTGGTTTGACAACCTTTGGAGATGAAAGTTATTGATTCTTGATTGCTATATTTAGTGATTTTGAGGATTTGATTATGAAGTTGGATTGTGATTCGATTCTAGGATAGACATATACCTAAGTCGTTTCATATTCGTTTAAGGTTTGAGTTTAAATGACATCGATTAGATTTTATTCCGTTTATACGTAAATTGGATTAGTTTAATTCGATAGGTTGGTATGCTATCAAAAGATACATACGAACATCAGTGAACCCTTGAATAGCAAGCACGAGCATAATATATTAATTGTCGAGTCATTGTTATCGTTTGATTAGTTATGTTTGATGTTGTGTTATGTTTGATTTGTTGGGTTTATTGTTTTATCGCACTTTTGGCCATCTAGGCGAGTGACGATTTGTGGATTTCAACCTAGGATAGTCATATACCTAGTTTGGTCCGTGTTTGTATAATGGTTTCGTCCGTAAATGCATCAAATAACTTAGATTCTCTTTATTCGGGGATTCGGGTTAGTTTTAGGTCCCGGGTGACAACGGTACACCATAGAATCCTCTTTTGGGTTCGGACTTCCCTTAGAGCATCGGTTGACAGCGATGTCGTTCTTGATCCGGAGATGGAGAGTTTGGGTAGATTGGTAGAGTTAAGTCAAACCGATAGGGAGACTTAACTAATTTGAACTCACAAACAACAACTAAATCTAGGATTGTTTGCATAGCTAACCTAACAACCGCATAATTTATCTGCTTTAACTAATCGCTTATAAGTCCTCCTTACCACATAATTAACTCCCAATTTACTTGCTTTCATAGTTAGATTTACTTTACCGCTCGTAGTTAAATAAAATCACCCTTATCATATATTTGGGTTCGATCCTTTTGTATCAAGCATTCTTAGATAGAATAAGCCTTCAATTGATTCGTTTATTCCCACCTTTTACTCATTCGTGGGGATTCGATACTCGGTATGTACTTATCATTTTATATTACTTGTAACGACCGTATACTTGCGTGTTTGCGTATTAGTATTTGGAACGCAACAAGTTTTTGGCGCCGTTGCCGGGGAATGTGGTAACGTGTGGAGTAAATGACGATATTGATGGCTAGTTTTGTGTTTGATAGCTTGATACTTCGTGCTAATTTTGATCTTTTTGTTTCTTTGCGAGGTTTGATCGGCCTATTGCGAAGAGCTTAAGGATTTTGATGAGCCCGTTTTGAGGAACCATGGACGATGGGAGTAGTTTTGGTGAAGATCAAATCATCCCTCGTATCAAGTCAAGCTCATGACTTAAAACAAGCACTCTTTCCCTTTTTCATCATCTTGTCTAGTTTTGTTTTGTTTTGTTTTTGTTTGTGTTGTGTTGTAGGTGTTGATTGTGCATGTTAAAGAAGTAATGGCAAGCATGATTGAGGATCCGAGACGGAAGTTAACCACGGGATGCACGGACTCCATGATCGACAAAAAGGCGTAACCTTTACATTTTTACATTCCGTTTGGTTTATTTTGCGCTTACAATGCTATATCTGTATGTCCGTACTTGATTGGTTTTGATTATCTATGCTTGCTTGAATTGGATAGAGCCGTGTTCGATCATTTACCTTGTTGTTTTCTTTGTTTTGTTTGTTTTTATTTTCTTTGTGTGCTTGCGTGGTTGTCGTGTCGACCTCCCTCCATTTTTCTCAATTCACACAATGGGGACATTGTGCGTTTTAAGTTTAGGGGAGAGAGGTCGCAAGTACTTGCATACATGCTAGGTCGACCCGCCAAATTTTTTCGGATTCTTGTTATTATTTGAGAATGCTTCTACGAAATTTGAGCACATTGGCTAAGGCTAGGTTGTATTTGGGGTGGATAAAGAACTTTAGTGATAATAGGATCTAGGACTCCTCTTGCGTAACTTAGTTTCTCTCCAAACTTTAGATTGAAAACAAAGTGTAAAAGGAACAAAATGGCCTAATTTTGGGGGAGTGAACCCTTTTCGAGAATGAAAAACCTTTGAACTCCTAGCTCTTAAAAGAAATGAGTAGAGAAGTTGCTAAAATGTATGCACTTCTATGAGAGAAAAGAAAGGCTAAGCCTTCATTGATGAAATTCATGAATCATTTTTGTAATAACTCTATGTCATTATAATTGTGCAAGTTTTGTAGTGAAAAATTCAAATGTAATGCACAAAGGAAAGGAATGGTGCTAGTAGCCCACAAAGTCAAATGTATAGAAAAACAAGCAACCATCAATAGTGCTAGATTTGTATTGTAATATCATTGTAAAGCACAAAGTGCTATGTTATTATTGTAAATCAAAAGAAAAGCAAAATATGGTGAGAAAAGAGCTAGGGACTAATATTGTCAATTAGTTCAAGAATATGGACAATACTCTTAAATTACCTACAACTTAGTTTCATGATGTGATTGGAGCATAAGGTTTGAAACCTAAGGTTAGGAGATAGTCTAAGTTAACGTGAGGAGCCCATGCAAGTAGAACCGATGATTTTAATCTATTGGGGCGTATTCACCTAAAATAGAACCTAGCTGAAGTCATCACACACACACGTGGAGCTTGTTTAAAGAATAATTTGAAAGTGTTAAGCTTTGGCATTTTGATCTTAAGCATGCATGTTTAGTATTTGTTTTTGCTTTCTTTGCTCGAGGACGAGCAAGTGTTTAAGTTTGGGGGTGTGATAACGTCGTGAAAACGTCATTATTACGTGTCTTCTTAAGCCGAAAACAACTTGCTTTGATTCGAGTTTTGCGTGCTTTTGTTTATTTTCGCGTTCTTTTGCGTTTTTGGTCCTTTGTTGGACATTTGTGTGTTTTGGTTGTTGTTTGTGTGTTTTGATTGTGTTTTGTGTGTTTTTGTAGGGAGATGTAGAAAAGGGCTTCAAAGGAATGAAGAACCGAAGTTAAAAACATGGAAGAACGTAGATAGCTGCTCACTAGAACATGCATAAATATTTCATAGATGATCCAAATGAGCTGAATTTTGGATATGTCATAGATGATTGAGTTAGATACGCTACGGACTTTACGGATCTGCAATCGGAGTTCGGAGTCAAAAGATATGCTGCTCGGAAGAGAGTGCGGCAGAGCAGAAAATCTGCAGCCAACCTACGGCACAAACCTCGCCGCGGCGAGGTGGAAGCTCGCCGCGGCGAGGTCCTGCTGCTGGCGCGAAATATCAGCAAAGTCTCCGCATTTTCGAGGGGTATTTTTGGGTTTTCTCATAGGGGGCTATTAGGGCAAGACAAGAGACCAACTTGGACACTACTTCCACAATCTTGGCCTCCTTTTGCCTCCCTTTCTCTCTTTGCCTCCCTCAACTTTCTCTCTTTACTTTTTCTTTCTTTTTTCTTGTATTTGAAGGCTCCACCAAGGGGGTGAGTTAATCACCACCCTTGGGGAGTGATTAGGTGGTGATTAAGGGGAGGAGAATTCATCTCTCGATTTCATTCCGATTAGGTGATATTTTTCTATTTCCTAGTTGTCATTGATTAGGAGATTGATGTTGTATTTCCTTTTTATATGAATGATTGTGGATTTGAATTCTCCGGATTTATATATATTATGTTATTGTTTGATTAAATGATGTCTTGATGATTAGTATGGTGCTTATATGTGTTCGTTAATCCGATTCCGTGTTTATTGTTCGTCTTGTGGTTTGACAACCTTTGGAGATGAAAGTTATTGATTCTTGATTACTATATTTAGTGATTTTGAGGATTTGATTGTGAAGTTGGATTGTGATTCGATTCTAGGATAGACATATACCTAAGTCCTTTCATATTCGTTTAAGGTTTGAGTTTAAATGACATCGATTAGATTTTATTCCGTTTATACGTAAATTGGATTAGTTTAATTCGATAGGTTGTTATGCTATCAAAAGATACATACGAACATCAGTGAACCCTTGAATAGCAAGCACGAGCATAATATATTAATTGTCGAGTCATTGTTATCGTTTGATTAGTTATGTTTGATGTTGGGTTATGTTTGATTTGTTGGGTTTATTGTTTTATCGCACTTTTGGCCATCTAGGCGAGTGACGATTTGTGGATTTCAACCTAGGATAGTCATATACCTAGTTTGGTCCGTGTTTGTATAATGGGTTCGTCCGTAAATGCATCAAATAACTTAGATTCTCTTTATTCGGGGATTCGGGTTAGTTTTAGGTCCCGGGTGACAACGGTATACCTTAGAATCCTCTTTTGGGTTCGGACTTCCCTTAGAGCATCGGTTGACAGCGATGTTCGTTCTTGATCCGGAGATGGAGAGTTTGGGTAGATTGGTAGAGTTAAGTCAAACCGATAGGGAGACTTAACTAATTTGAACTCACAAACAACAACTAAATCTAGGATTGTTTGCATAGCTAACCTAACAACCGCATAATTTATCTGCTTTAACTAATCGCTTATAAGTCCTCCTTACCACATAATTAACTCCCCATTTACTTGCTTTCATAGTTAGATTTACTTTACCGCTCGTAGTTAAATAAAATCACCCTTATCATATATTTGGGTTCGATCCTTTTGTATCAAGCATTCTTAGATAGAATAAACCTTCAATTGATTCGTTTATTCCCACCTTTTACTCATTCGTGGGGATTCGATACTCGGTATGTACTTATCATTTTATATTACTTGTAACGACCGTATACTTGCGTGTTTGCGTATTAGTATTTGGAACGCAACAAGTTTTTGGCGCCGTTGCCGGGGAATGTGGTAACGTGTGGAGTAAATGACGATATTGATGGCTAGTTTTGTGTTTGATAGCTTGATACTTCGTGCTAATTTTGATCTTTTTGTTTCTTTGCGAGGTTTGATCGGCCTATTGCGAAGAGCTAAAGGATTTTGATGAGCCCGTTTTGAGAAACCATGGACGATGGGAGTAGTTTTGGTGAAGATCAAATCATCCCTCGTATCAAGTCAAGCTCATGACTTAAAACAAGCACTCTTTCCCTTTTTCATCATCTTGTCTAGTTTTGTTTTGTTTTGTTTTTGTTTGTGTTGTGTTGTAGGTGTTGATTGTGCATGATGAAGAAGTAATGGCAAGCATGATTGAGGATCCGAGACGGAAGTTAACCACGAGATGCACGGACTCTATGATCGACAAAAGGGCGTAACCTTTACATTTTTACATTCCGTTTGGTTTATTTTGCGCTTACAATGATATATCTGTATGTCCGTACTTGATTGGTTTTGATTATCTATGCTTGCTTGAATTGGATAGAGCCGTGTTCGATCATTTACCTTGTTGTTTTCTTTGTTTTGTTTGTTTTTATTTTCTTTGTGTGCTTGCGTGGTTGTCGTGTCGACCTCCTTCCATTTTTCTCAATTCACACAATGGGGACATTGTGCGTTTTAAGTTTGGGGGAGAGAGGTCGCAAGTACTTGCATACATGCTAGGTCGACCCGCCAAATTTTTTCAGATTCTTGTTATTATTTGAGTATGCTTCTACGAAATTTGAGCACATTGGCTAAGGCTAGGTTGTATTTGGGGTGGATAAAGAACTCTAGTGATAATAGGATCTAGGACTCCTCTTGCGTAACTTAGTTTCTCTCCAAACTTTAGTTTGAAAACAAAGTGTAAAAGGAACAAAATGGCCTAAGTTTGGGGGAGTGAACCCTTTTCGAGAATGAAAAACCTTTGAACTCCTAGCTCTTAAAAGAAATGAGTAGAGAAGTTGCTAAAATGTATGCACTTCTATGAGAGAAAAGAAAGGCTAAGCCTTCGTTGATGAAATTCATGAATCATTTTTGTAATAACTCTATGTCATTATAATTGTGCAAGTTTTGTAGTGAAAAATTCAAATGTAATGCACAAAGGAATGGAATGGTGCTAGTAGCCCACAAAGTCAAATGTATAGAAAAACAAGCAACCATCAATAGTGCTAGATTTGTATTGTAATATCATTGTAAAGCACAAAGTGCTATGTTATTATTGTAAATCAAAAGAAAAGCAAAATATGGTGAGAAAAGAGCTAGGGACTAATATTGTCAATTAGTTCAAGAATATGGACAATACTCTTAAATTAACTACAACTTAGTTTCATGATGTGATTGGAGCATAAGGTTTGAAACCTAAGGTTAGGAGATAGTCTAAGTTAACGTGAGGAGCCCATGCAAGTAGAACCGATGATTTTAATCTATTGGGGCGTATTCACCTAAAATAGAACCTAGCTGAAGTCATCACACACACACGTGGAGCTTGTTTAAAGAATAATTTGAAAGTGTTAAGCTTTGGCATTTTGATCTTAAGCATGCATGTTTAGTATTTGTTTTTGCTTTCTTTGCTCGAGGACGAGCAAGTGTTTAAGTTTGGGGGTGTGATAACGTCGTGAAAACGTCATTATTACGTGTCTTCTTAAGCCGAAAACAACTTGCTTTGATTCGAGTTTTGCGTGCTTTTGTTTATTTTCGCGTTCTTTTGCGTTTTTGGTCCTTTGTTGGACATTTGTGTGTTTTGGTTGTTGTTTGTGTATTTTGATTGTGTTTTGTGTGTTTTTGTAGGGAGATGTAGAAAAGGGCTTCAAAGGAATGAAGAACCGAAGTTAAAAACATGGAAGAACGTAGATAGCTGCTCACTAGAACATGCATAAATATTTCATAGATGATCCAAATGAGCTGAATTTTGGATATGTCATAGATGATTGAGTTAGATACGCTACGGACTTTACGGATCTGCAATCGGAGTTCGGAGTCAAAAGATATGCTGCTCGGAAGAGAGTGCGGCAGAGCAGAAAATCTGCAGCCAACCTACGGCACAAACCTCGCCGCGGCGAGGTGGAAGCTCGCCGCGGCGAGGTCCTGCTGCTGGCGCGAAATATCAGCAAAGTCTCCGCATTTTCGAGGGGTATTTTCGGGTTTTCTCATAGGGGGCTATTAGGGCAAGACAAGAGACCAACTTGGACACTACTTCCACAATCTTGGCCTCCTTTTGCCTCCCTTTCTCTCTTTGCCTCCCTCAACTTTCTCTCTTTACTTTTTCTTTCTTTTTTCTTGTATTTGAAGGCTCCACCAAGGGGGTGAGTTAATCACCACCCTTGGGGAGTGATTAGGTGGTGATTAAGGGGAGGAGAATTCATCTCTCGATTTCATTCCGATTAGGTGATATTTTTCTATTTCCTAGTTGTCATTGATTAGGAGATTGATGTTGTATTTCCTTTTTATATGAATGATTGTGGATTTGAATTCTCCGGATTTATATATATTATGTTATTGTTTGATTAAATGATGTCTTGATGATTAGTATGGTGCTTATATGTGTTCGTTAATCCGATTCCGTGTTTATTGTTCGTCTTGTGGTTTGACAACCTTTGGAGATGAAAGTTATTGATTCTTGATTGCTATATTTAGTGATTTTGAGGATTTGATTGTGAAGTTGGATTGTGATTCGATTCTAGGATAGACATATACCTAAGTCGTTTCATATTCGTTTAAGGTTTGAGTTTAAATGACATCGATTAGATTTTATTCCGTTTATACGTAAATTGGATTAGTTTAATTCGATAGGTTGGTATGCTATCAAAAGATACATACGAACATCAGTGAACCCTTGAATAGCAAGCACGAGCATAATATATTAATTGTCGAGTCATTGTTATCGTTTGATTAGTTATGTTTGATGTTGGGTTATGTTTGATTTGTTGGGTTTATTGTTTTATCGCACTTTTGGCCATCTAGGCGAGTGACGATTTGTGGATTTCAACCTAGGATAGTCATATACCTAGTTTGGTCCGTGTTTGTATAATGGGTTCGTCCGTAAATGCATCAAATAACTTAGATTCTCTTTATTCGGGATTCGGGTTAGTTTTAGGTCCCGGGTGACAACGGTATACCTTAGAATCCTCTTTTGGGTTCGGACTTCCCTTAGAGCATCGGTTGACAGCGATGTTCGTTCTTGATCCGGAGATGGAGAGTTTGGGTAGATTGGTAGAGTTAAGTCAAACCGATAGGGAGACTTAACTAATTTGAACTCACAAACAACAACTAAATCTAGGATTGTTTGCATAGCTAACCTGACAACCGCATAATTTATCTGCTTTAACTAATCGCTTATAAGTCCTCCTTACCACATAATTAACTCCCCATTTACTTGCTTTCATAGTTAGATTTACTTTACCGCTCTTAGTTAAATAAAATCACCCTTATCATATATTTGGGTTCGATCCTTTTGTATCAAGCATTCTTAGATAGAATAAGCCTTCACTTGATTCGTTTATTCCCACCTTTTACTCATTCGTGGGGATTTGATACTCGGTATGTACTTATCATTTTATATTACTTGTAACGACCGTATACTTGCGTGTTTGCGTATTAGTATTTGGAACGCAACATAACTGCCTCATATATCACATGGAAAAACTATTAACTAACCATATTTAGACCTCTAATGGAATCCAAGAAATCTGACATGAAAATCAGGAGAATAGCCGTCATTATTCCAGACTACAAAAAAGTCACCGCCTAACATTCCAAAGAATTGCTAAAGGAGGTCTGAATAAGCTAGATCTAAGTAATAATTCTACATTTTCCAATTCCTCCCATATCAAAGAATTGATATATTGATACATGGAAGTCACAATCAGTACAGAGAAACATGGATTTTAAGAAGATACCTAGAACGATACATTTTCCGCGAACTTATACCTATGATAAGAAAAGCAGAGCTCAACAGAGGAAATGACAGCGTCCTTAAATAAGATATCCATGACAAAAGGACAAATTTACAAGGAATTGATCGATCATCGACAAGTGCGCTAAGCATTCCTTCACAATTGTTCAATCAATTATCTACGTGGATGGCCTACAGTCCACATTTTAATGTCTAAAGTGACTTCGGAACAAGCCTAAGGGACCATACTTGGTCAATCATCATTCTTATACTTGATTAAAAAAGTTTGATTTGCAGAACAAACATTATGTCATTCAGTTACTTAAGACTGATCGAGCCAGACCGAGCTACTTTTTTGAACAAAGGATAATCTCCCAGAAGATCAATATCAGATAAGTAAAACTAAACTCTCCTGCTTATTTAGAGAAGATATACTTATTCATAGCAATAAGATGTGCATAACAGAATATATCTACTGACTAAAATTGACCATTGCATGAATCTGGTCGTAAAAGATCATCATTGTCATTAATTCATACTTCCCATACAAAAATTCAGCCCAAACAACCGCACAAAGGTTGGGGCCCGCAAAAAAAAAAAAGAGAGAGAAAGAGAAAGAGAAATAAACAACTGAATCAGAACAGGTCATTAAGATAGACTGCTATCGCCGGGCCGACTAGCAGAAGCACCCCTCCGAGGAGTCGCGTTACCTACAAATGCCATCAATTCCTCCTGGCGCTTTTGATAACCGGCATCATAACCTTGTTCATAGGCCTGCCGTCGAGACTCCTCAGCAAGAGCGAGAGCCTGAACCAAGTCACTTTTCTCCTTTTCAAGGACAGACTTCTCTTCTTGCGATTTCTGAAGATCATCATTGACAAGCTGGAACTAGAGGGTCTGCCCTGCGATCTTCGCCGTCTCCGAGTCCAAGCGACGTTGCTGGGCATCCCTACTGATCCACAGATCATCATTTTGCACACCCAGCTGGAGCGCAAAATACTTGGCCCGAAAAGAGAAAAAAGCTCATAAGTGACAAGGCAATCCAGATAAAGCAAGAAAAATAGTCATAAATGTGATTACCTGCTCGCATAACTTAACCAGCGACTGAACAAGGCGAACATTGGGAATACCTTCGTGCCTCCTCAACTCGTCGGGCAAAATTGTGCTTAGGCCCAAATCCCAGGACAAAGCATCAGGCTCCACAGAGCCGGGCAGTTCACTATCGAGAGGAACACGATCAGGCCGAGGAGTAACCGAGTGCATTATATCCTTAACTTGCTCAAGAATGCAACGGTCATCTAACATACGAGGGGAATCCCTCTCGTTAGGACTCACCGAAGTCTCCTTGCCCGAGAGATAACGGTCCGCCGACTGGACCTAGAGCCTGCCCGACCTCCAGAAGGCCCGCCGGCTTCGAAAGAGGTAGACACCACAGTAGTATCATTAAATAAAAACTCAGGAAAATCTTGGGAAATAGATAGTGTTATCAATGGATTCAAAAGGGCACCCCCACTAATTGCCTCCGCAGCGACGCTCACTTGGCTTCCGCTAACAACCAGGGCAGTAGAAATAGAGGAAGGAACGGAGTTATCAGGAACATGATCATTTAAACCATGTTCAAAAGAGGAAACACCTGTAGAAACGGGTACATTAAAAGTTTGCTCCATGAAGGACAAATCGCCGAAGGCCACCCGACCGGGGGAAGGCCTCCTTTCTACCTCACCAGAAGTGGGAAAATTTTGTTGAATAAAACTTGAACTAATTACAGGAAAAGCTTCAGAAGGGATAACGGGAGTCTCGATCTCCGACCTCCTAGTTGAGGATGGACGAGGAGGATCTATCGAAGGCCCCTCTATACGAGACCTTTTAGGTCTAACACTTCTACTATTTTCGCGGGAGGGACGCTTCGAAGTATTACCAAAAAGATTACTCATGTTCGAAAATAAAAAAGAAACTTTAATTATCGAGAAAACTTATCGACCTCCTAGCAAGAGAGTATTCTATTGAAGTTGAGTAAAAGCGGTAAATAGCGAGTAAAATTTTCACCGTTTGTATTTATACTATACGAAAAGACGCAGGAGACCTAAAGAATGGGCGCGAATCACAGAGACTAGCCTATGAACAGCCGCAAGAATTCGAAAAGACATAAGCATAATGATTACGGCAAAGTTAATAACTTGTCTAAATTATTACAGAGAAGCCGAATAGACGAAACTGTCAGAATATGAATCGTCTATTGTACAAGAGGATAAAAAGGTAATATTACAAGCCGTGTCATGTTAACCGTCACAAGGATTGTTCCACGGGTCGATGGATCACTCCCTCTTCACACAGCCTGGTCGCCATCACGGACTCCCTGTTCACTAGCGACCACTCCTTCAGTTACTCCTTCGTTCGCTGCCTCCACATTCTCCCCCTCTTCCTCTGGGTCGATAAATTAATATCGACATCATCATTAATATCCGAGGAAGGAATCGGCAATGGCTTCCCAAACTCTTCAACAAGGCGAGCCAAAGGAAATTGATGATAGACGACATCTGGCAGCTCGGAAGGAGAATATTCCTCGCCGTAACAATTCAGCCTAACATGTGCTGCTTTGAAATATTCCATTCGACGATCTTCAATCAGTTCCAGAGCCATCAGCTGATGGATCGCCTTCTTAAAAGTACTCTCTAAGAGCGGATCGACCATTCGATACACCAAAGCTGTATGAACAAAAGAATTAAGGAATTCACGAATGACTCTTTCATCGGGATTCCGGCCGTAGCGATCCTTATGTCCACTAAGAGGAATGTCCTTATCATACTCCTCCAAAAAGGCTTGAAGACTTAACACCTGAGATTCCAGCTCGCTAATTCGAGTAGTACTCTGAAGTTGATGATCTTCCAACTTTTTAGCCAGTTGACTGACTTGCTCTTGAGCGCGGGAAGTCTCCAAAACCTTGTCTATAACCTCCTATTCATCAGTCCCTGTAGCCTGAGCTTCTATGATCGGAAGAGAAGAAGATGTCGAGGGACCAACCTCCGAACCGGAAGTCTTATGAAATAATGTCTTATATTTCTCATCCAGAAACTCACATTGTTGTTTCTAGAGAGCGGCTTCATAGGCATACGATGCCAAACAAGTCTTAGTCTGAAAGAGAAAATGATAAATGAAGTAAATTAGCGAGCTAAAGTACTCGTTAGGTCAAATTACCCTACGAGCGCACATAAGAGGAGATCACCTTTTCAGCATAAAGAGAAGCTCGCTGAAATTTCTCCAAAGGATCCTTCCGAAGGAGCTTATTCATATCGCGAGTAAACACGCCAAATAGAAGGACACGAGTTGCCTTGTCCACCACATTCTCGCTCTCGTCATGAACTAAAGAATCGTTCTCAGGATAACCGGCGGCTCTCCTCCCCTGTAGATGGTCCTCAATCATCTCGACAAGAAAGGGCTCCGGATGATTCTCACCTGGTAGAGACAGGTCCTCACCAGAGCGACCATAGTAACACCTTTTTCTCTCCACTGGCTTATCGTTAGGATAGGGCATCGACCAGCTACGACACCCACGAATACCTAGAGAGGTTCGAAGATGGAAGGGAGGATAGCCGGATCCGGTCCCCTTACCGACAGGAGATTCTTGGGAAGAATCCGGAGATTCATCCCTGTTTTCCTCAAAATCGTGGCCCAATTCCAATTTTCTTTTTCGGGATGCTCTCTGCTCGATAGGGAGGTTCTCTATGGTTTTTGTGGATTTGGATAAAACCATTTTTCCCTTAGAAGAACGCCGGGAATTTTCTACCATGAGAACTGAAATGAAACAAATTTAAAGTTAGACATAATGCTAAAAAGGGATTGTAATGAGTTGATACAAAAAAAAAAAAAAATACTTACCCAACGATTGAGAAGGGGAAGAAATGGAAAAACTATGAGAACTCAGTCCCACCTTGCGAAGAAAGGCCTCACCAATAAGAAGAGCACTTTGGTATTTGTTGGCGCGCATTCCCTGAATTTCGCTAATCAATTGAGGGTCGTCGGGGATAAGATCGCCAGTCGCCAAGCGACCACCATAAATCCATTTGGAGTCATGGTCCCACAAGAAAGCCTCAGTTGAACCGTCCGCCAAAGAATCATGAGAAGGTGGTTGTACCAAGAAAAAATGAGATTTTCAGCAAGGATTGCTAGAAACCGGGGAGTCGAAAATGGAGCGACTAGTCTTCTGGCTGACAAAGAAATATCCGCGATTGGAAGAACTAGAAACATTAAAACGGAACAATTGCGTAAAGTTATGGAAAGAAGGCTGGAATCATTTTGCTATTATCAAAAAGGAAAAGGCCACCACAAAGGCCACATAATCTGGGACTAATTGCGTCACAGATACGCTAAATATTTTCAAGATATCAAGAAATAAAGCAGACAAAGGAAGACGTAAACCATAATTGAAATGAATAGTGTAAAAGGCTCGACAACCCTCCGGCGGAGAAGTAACCCTATCCGAAGGAGAAGGTAGAATAATCTTAGAACCTTCTGGAAAATATTTCGCATAAGTATCCACGACCTCGTGGAAAGTCTCCTCGGTATAAGCGCAAGCAAGGTCCTCAATTGGTTCAGAAATTTGAGGAACCGTACCTTTACCCTTTTTGGCCCTGGCAGCAACGTCCGTATCAGATATAATTTGCACATTAAAAGTATCCTCATTCGGGACAGTAAATTCAGATGCTCCGGTCTGCTCAGTCGGGGGGCTTGGGGGAACCTCCTCCTCGACATTAGGATTAACTCTTTCTTTGATTAACGAAGAATATTTTCTTGAGATTGAAGCCATTTTTAGGATCCTCGAAGAATACGAGTCGATAAGAGCAAGTTAGAGAAGAAATGAGCGAATAAGAAAATGATTGCGGAATATGGGAAGTGGAAAGTAAAAGATGACTGAAACAACGATCACCTATTTATAAAGAAAGATTAAAAGACGTTTCGAACTTCTCACAGCTGATCAAATTCCCGCCAAGCGGCAGAAAAAATTGAAACACTTTCTCAAAGAGACACGTGATAGTCCATGATTGGAACGACAAAACGACTATTTATGAGATGTAGCACTCTTTTCCTTACTTAGGATTTTTTCCCACTGGGTTTTTTCCTAAGAAAGGTTTTTAACGAGGCACATTTCATAGAAAATACAGTCGTAATCTACCATCTACTTCTACGAGCTTCTACTACATATACGCTCGAAGAAGTGAGGGAGTACTGATGGGGGCTATTTCGCACCCCTTATAATACTCGGATCGACTAGGGGATATCAGATCGGTTCAACCATACAAGCTCATCCGGGATCATCCATCGACCCGATCAGAGACGATCCTCCTCGGTGACCAGACTACAATCCTGACTCGAGAGGGACAGTTATGCCGAGTCCTATTAGGACTATGTTTCCTTGTAAAGCTAGGGTTAATATCATATAAATACCTAGTTAAAACGTTGTATTAGGGAGGATATACAATCAGAGATTACGCCTACATACTCTGTCAATCTAATATCACATTGAATAGAAAAGCTTTTGCTATACTATTTACTCATCGACTAATTCGTTGTCTTGTTTACCTTTTTATTCTTTTACATAATTGTTCTTCCTTGAGATTGATCCATCCAGAATAAAGTAACAGAGCCCTATAATTCGTGTTGAACCTGACCTCCTAATTACATCTTATTGATTTAATCTTACCCAACGAAAAATGGTTAAATCAAGATGTACAATAGCTTTCTTGCCGGTGAGTTGCAAGGTTCCGGCGAACAGAGTTGCAGGGCTTTCGAAGAGAGAGAAGAAAAGAATGTTCTTGCCGGCGAGTTGCAAGGTTACCGGTGGTTTTCAATTTTCCAGTGATGTTTGCTTTTCAGGTGCAAGTTTTCCGGCGACATAGAGAAATTTAGGGGAGAGGAAGAGATGAAAAATGATTTGTTTGATATGTATGAATTGAAGAAATAATAGTTGTGAAGTAATAGAAATGTGAAAGTAATTAAAGGGTAAAAATGTATTTAACTAATTAATTTATTTTATTATTAAATTTTGAGGACACTTGTCAATTTCTGAAGGAGTATCTCAATTACCTATGCCCAACAAAATCTCTTAATAGAATGCCCCTACTCTCTCTGTCTATTCGTTTCAGATTTGAAACATGAAGGACCGTCATGATGGACTATATGTCGTTTCTTTCATAAACTAAATTGTTATTGAGTTCTACCAGTTGGAGGATAAACTATTGTTTGCAATTACTCAAGGTCACGATGCATTTCAAGGTTATGAAGGATTTGGATTCAGATAAGATAGTCAAACTCTTTTATACTATTTAAACTTTACACTGTCCACTTAATTATTTCGTGATTGGATGTCTATGTTCACCAACATATATATTTTCACCATTTAAAATATACTTTCAATTACTATATTTTCAACATATGAATGGTTTCATCTACACATATATGCATATATATTCCTATAACTATATTTCACATAGAAGATTTGACTGTATAAGCATCCATATGATTTTGATAATTTCGATTTTGACTTTTAATTTTAGAATAACTTTTCAATGTTTGTGAGAATAATCCCTCTATTACCAACTTGTTTGGTGATAGGATAAATGATTATGCTCCTATCTATACTGGGAACTTTCCCTGATGGATAGTTAAAACTAACGGCTAAGATTAAAGTTCTAATATAATCTAGCTTATCATGAAGGGTTCTAGTGAAACACATCATTCATACATATACAAACTTCTACATTTAATGATGTTTTTAGATAGTGTGTAAAATCCGTAAATTTCTACACTTGTCTAGAACCTTCTTCAAGTTTCTCGAAAACTTCTTGTCCTCGATTGGACCAACCTAGTCACTTCTATGGCGGGCACACGGCCTCGTCCCATCGAGTCACTTCTGGCCCCTATGTTTTGTCATTCCCGTTGGTGTCATAAGTCAGACCACTGCTGATGTAAGGGGAATGTCTCCTGCATCACCTTCAAGGACTCCTTCTGCTGAAATTCCTGCTGAGAATGTCTCACACAGGACAAGGAGCTAACAAAGGGACACTGCTGCTTCAAGACCCATTCAGGGTTTATCCAAGAAAACTGCAAGGAAGCAGATGACTTTTGTTGAAAAACCTACTAAGTTAGAAAACATAGTGAGACAAAGTCCAGTGTCTGCTGAAAGACCAATTGGAGCTGATGAGGCTTCTGTTGCTGACAAAGCTGATGCACAACAGTCGACTCAAGCTGCACCAACAATTGAGGTTTCAAAGCCTCAGGATGATCCGGATGTCATGATCATCCATCCTATTGCTGCAAATCCAATTTCATCTGTTGGTCCTGCTGATAAAGGGAAGAGAAAAATTGTACTTAAAAGGAAGAAAATCTCTAAAGCTGACAAGAGGGCAAGAGAAGAAGCTGAACAGAGGAAGCAAGATGAATTGGAAGAGAAAAAGGCCCTGGAGTTGAGCAAGGCCCAGGAGGCAAAGGATGAGGCAAGGCGGAAAATGACAAAGGCTGAAATCAAAGCTGCTGAGGATGCTGAAATGGCTATGGTCATTGAACTCAGCAAAGTTGATGCCTATGGACCTGTTCATGGCGGAGGAATAAAGATCAAAGAGGCTGCTGATGATAAGGAAAAGCCTGAAGTTCCCAAGATGCCTGCAGGTGAAGCTAAGCCTAAGGACAAGTATGAAGTGAGAAAAGCCTTCAAAATTGTCTATGTTGACAAAGAGGTTTTTAAGAGATTTGAAAAGTCCTTAGCTTACTATGATCAGAAGCTCATGCTAAAGACACTGTTCAATCAAGAGAAGCCAAGATACATCAAATGGAGAGATAACAGATTGAACAAGTCAATGGCAGAACTTCAAAACTCTAAGGAGTTAGCTGATGAAGAACAATGGGTTCTTAATTGGCTCAGAACAGACTCCATTCAAAAGGCCCTGGATCCCAGCTATGTCAGAGATGTAATGCATCATTATGCAAGGGAGTTTGCACTGGAGGAGGCCAAAATTATAAGAAGTAACTTACCTGCCAAGAGAAAGAAGACTGATGATGTTGAAGAAAGGGCTATCAAGATTGCTTTTATGGTCGCTCTGGAAAGATGGGCAGAAAGATCACGATATCAGCAGGGACACTCAAGTGAGTTACCTCAGATGCCAAGTATTCAACAAATAATCTTTGGCAAGGAAGTGAAGGAGTTTAGTGAAGTGCCAAAGGGTAATAATGCATTTGTCAACCCATGGATCATTGTAAGGCAGATAAGACAAACAACCTGCTTCAATGATGATGGCACCATCACTAATCTGTTCTATGATGATGTCACTGATGAACACAAGAAAGCTGATAAGTCCTTAGCTATTGAGTGGCAAGCTAAGACTTCTGAAGATCATCAGGAGACTGTTATGGAAGATGTCTCTGTTCAACAGGAGACTGAACAGAAGGAAGCTTTCCAGATGCTTATGGAGAATTCACTGAAAGAACTGGAAGAGAAGCATAACCAGCAGCTGATAAAGTTGAAAGAGGAGCTGAAGAACGAACTCAAAGCAGAGTTGGCAGAGTCCAATAAACTTCAGCTGGAAACTATGCAACAGTCAACAGAGAAGATCATCAAGAAAGAAGTTGATAGTTTTCCTATACCTCAAGACAATACTTTGCAGTTAGTGCACAGCCTAAATGAGCTGAACAGAAACGTTGAGGATGTGAAGGCTGATGTAAATCACCTCCATACTGCCTTACAAAGAGCTGAGCACAAGATAGCTGACTTAACTGCAACCTTCATCAAAGTCAGTGAAGAAGAGAAGGAAGTCAATCTTGGGATGTTGCAAGAAGTTTCAAATGTTGAAAAGGAGTTACACAATGAGCTTGCAACAATACAACTGAATATTGACTACTTCAATGACAAAACTGACACCATCAGCACTGATATTCATCACTTAACTGCAAGTCATGATGTAGTTAATCAGAATCTGAAAGCTTTATGTGCCGAGTTGAAGATTCCTACTGTTGCACTCAACCCTGCTGCTAAACCTAAAGAAGTCATCAAGTCTGATGATGACAAAAAGGGGGAAGATAAAGGGGAAGAATCAACCAAGGAAACTTCTACTGCTGAAGACAAGAAGACTGATGAAGCTACTGAACTGACCAAGACTGCTGAAGAAGAACTTGGAAAGGTACAAGGTAAAGACAAGTCTGAAGAAGAGACTAAGGAAAAAGCCAAAACTGATGAAGTAATGGCTGAATCCAAAGACTCTGCTGCTGATCAATCAGATCCGTTGACCAAGTACAAGAATACAGAATCAGCTAGAAAGGCGATGGAACTTCTGAGAGAGCAGCAACTTAAAGAGAAGATGGAAGCTGCCAAAGAAGTTATCCTTCAAGGTGAAGAAGCTGATGAAGATGATGAAGAAGAAGATGATGAAGAGTCATCTTATGAATATGAAGAAGTGCTTGAAGGATCTGATGAAGAAGCTGATAGTTAGAACTTGTAAAATCTTGTAATCAGTTTACTTTATCTATTCTTCAGACAAATTATCTGAAAACTTGTACTTGTAACATTTGCATTATCAATAAAAGTCAAGTTTTTCAACATATTATTTTCTATCTCAGAAAATTTTTGAGGATTACAATCTTTAGTTTAGGTATTTAACAGGTACTTAACTGAAGTTTTGTCATCATCAAAAAGGGGGTGATGAGGGGTAATTCGGATTCCCTGTTCTTTAGCCTCAACGCGATTCGAATAGCTATGAACCCTGTCGCCAGGGACCGAAAGACGAACCAAAGCATGAAAACGATTGTTTCGAGCTCACATGGTCGAAGGACACTGTTGGGCCGAGCCCAGGCCCAAGTCCTTAAAGTTGGCTATAAATACTCCATGCATTTATTACACTGGGGGGACTTCCAGGAAATACTCCAAGCTTAAGATCACAGCTCGGATTATTAGTATAGGTCTTATTGTACATGTTTCGCCCTCTAGCTTGTACGGCATCCAATAATGCTCGAATAGGACTCATCCTACTTGTATTTTGTATTAAAACTCATTGAATATTAATACTATTGATCTTTCTCCATTTATTCGCATTTATTTATGTTCGATTAGCACACCACCCCACATAATCCGATCACACGAAAACACGTAAGATCAATTGGCGCCCACCGAGGGGCCCTATTCGAGTATTTGATCGAAAAATGCCTACTACGAGGAGAGGTACATGTGGTAGCAGAGAGCCTCACTGACCAGAATTCAATAGATGCACAGGTTATTAATGGTCGGAATTTATTTTTCCGATCATGGTATCGATTAATTTCGAGAATGAAAATTATGGGAATTCTCAAATCAATTGGGAGTAATTAAAGGAAGTTATGCGAAGTTATGCGAATTCTCGAAAATTACACAAAGTTCATTCAAGAGCAAAATTTTATTATTGATGTCATTCAAACAAATTACAAATGCGAAGCTTCGAATACAGAGTTCGAGCTCCAGAAATAAAGTACAACTATTCCTACTCTATTACAAATTATCCGAATAATTCTGTGCTATTACGACTTGGTCTCCCATCCCTAAGATCGCCCCAGATGCAGAACTCAGCAATGATTCTTTCCCGGCAATCGCTTGCCACGTGTCGCACATCCGTCTTCGTACGGAATAAAGGCCGGATCGGAGCTTCCTTTCCAGGACTTTAAACCGATCTTAGGTCTTCGTCGGTAAACAATGATGGTCGAAATCAACCATTATCTACCGATCGATCCGAACCGGAGCAGCAAAGGGTTATCCCAGCAGAGGCGCTTCAAGGGAGCTCGAAGGAACTATCTCGCAAGAAAGCCCTCGAGGAAGCTGGTGCCTCAGACTTAAAGAACTCCGCTCGGAGTAACCAGCTGCCCGATCAAATACTACGCCTAGAATCCGGAGCTCTAACCCGCACCAGAGATGATATGTCAGGCAAAACAGGTTGCCTGCCGGTATTCTAGGCGCAATTTCTTTTGCCTGTCGATATTCTAAGCGGAAAGCTTATACCAAGGGAAGCAAGGTTGAAAAACAAAGTTCGAACTCTAATCTCAAACTCTTTTATTTGGGACAAAATGCGAATCAAATCTAAAACTCGACCCATGGTGGTCGGATGGGGCATAAGGAGAAAAGCAAGAAGTGTTGAATACGCGAAGGAACCTATTTATAGGGGTAGGGAATTTAAAATCAACGGCCCAGATAGTATCTTATGAGCGATCTGGATGTCCGCATTAAATGGAAGGACCGTTACATTTCCCGAGAAATAGGGCCCTGTTTGGTAACGAAGGACACGCTATTCAACAATGGGTGTAGAAGAATTACGACATTCTATAGAATTTGACGACGTATTAATATCATTATTATGAAGGGACGGCATGACGGATTCATGTTCGATTATTTCGGATATTTTTACACAAGTAATTATTGCTATGCTTTTACGTTGACAACCGAGAAGGAATATAATCGATTCAGTCGAACAGAATTCTCGACCTGGAAGTTATGCAATTATGAAAATTCAACAGTGATAAAGATTTATGGCATAATTTTTCCTTGTCAGTCTCAGATCCGCTAAGATATTTATATATTATCCACTCGAGCAAGTGGTGATAGATTACTTCTTGATCGATCGATGTTAGAAGAACAAGATAAAATTCTACCTAGTTATATTAAGGTTATCAACAAAAGGGAGATGAAATATATTTATATTATCTCGAAAGATTACAAGAAATGGGAAAATACATCGAGTATAGCATAAGCCTATATATTACATCAATATGTTATTACAATCCTATGAAATTTTCGGTCTCCCGTCCTATCATTTCCTCCGAACAAGGAATATCCTTAGGACCCGCAGGCTTTTAACTTTATTTGCATTCTTCAGAAGACAGAGAATCGAATGCTATAGGCCCAACGTCTTCCTAAATGCATTGGAGCAGCAAGGCCATGGGCCTAGCTTATTGGCTTTCCAGATGGAAGTCGCGTTTGCCTGTCGATATTCTAAGCGTGGTTGCTGTAATTTTTTCCGCTCGGCGACTATTCCGCTTAAAGACCGTCCGAAGTCCGAACTCAAACAGTTGAATTAATCGAATAGTTCTCTTGACCGCCATGATCAGATGAAAAAAATTCTCGATGCAACGAATGAGATAATTTCAGCAATGTGCCAGCCTTTTATAGCCAAAAAACAGAAAAGAATCCAACGACGTATAATTCGCAAATTAAATGGACAGGATTTGTCGACCGTTGCAATTCCCGGTAAAACGGGAACCGATTGGAAAAGATCAAACTTATCAGAATTAGGAACCTACGAACAAAGAATTTTCTCGACAAAGGCATAAGGATTATTTTCTAGGGCTGTTCACTACTGCCTCTTTCTCCATAATTGCAGAAGACTATTTTCTCTTCAGTATTTATTGCAATCGAAAGTTATATATATTCAATGGAAACTGATCCCGTCAAAATTCATATTCGTTCATCTCTTCCCGATATTATCGATCTTTGTTATTTGTTCCGTACTTATCTCAGTCTACTATTATATAAGGGTGAAAGCCTCTGCTATGCCCCTTAGATCAAAATTATTTATCGGGTGAAAGCCTCTGCTATGACCCAAGGGCTAAAAATGCTCTAAAAACGACTAAGGGTGAAAGCCTCTGCTATGCCCCTTAGATCGAAATTATTTATCGGGTGAAAGCCTCTGCTATGACCCAAGGGCTAAAAATGCTCTAAAAACGACTAAGGGTGAAAGCCTCTGCTATGCCCCTTAGATCGAAATTATTTATCGGGTGAAAGCCTCTGCTATGACCCAAGGGCTAAAAATGCTCCAAAAACGACTAAGGGTGAAAGCCTCTGCTATGCCCCTTAGATCGAAATTATTTATCGGGTGAAAGCCTCTGCTATGACCCAAGGGCTAAAAATGCTCTAAAAACGACTAAGGGTGAAAGCCTCTGCTATGCCCCTTAGATCAAAATTATTTATCGGGTGAAAGCCTCTGCTATGACCCAAGGGCTAAAAATGCTCTAAAAACGACTAAGGGTGAAAGCCTCTGCTATGCCCCTTAGATCAAAATTATTTATCGGGTGAAAGCCTCTGCTATGACCCAAGGGGCTAAAAATGCTCTAAAAACGACTAAGGGTGAAAGCCTCTGCTATGCCCCTTAGATCGAAATTATTGAACGGGTGAAAGCCTCTGCTATGACCCTCGAGCTAAAAATGCTCTGATACGACTAAGGGTGAAAGCTGTTGCTACGCCCCTTAGATCGAAACTATTACCCTCGATCAACCAAGATCAACTGGTACTCGATTCTATTATTATTCGATCGTCTAAGGCTAGTAGCCATCTTCACAACACTTAAATCAAAGCTATTATTCGAGATTGAACAAGATCCTGTTCGATTATTACTTCACAATTATTTGTCCAGAGTACAGAATTTGGCCCTTCAAATTAGAATTTGTCGCTCGAAGAACATTTTGTATTGCTCTACCTGAATGTCTTAAATATATGGCGAGAGAATAAAAGCTTCTTACAAGCTATACTCAAAGTCGAAAGATATCGATTATCATCTATCATCTAAGTATTATTCAAGGTAGATAAAGAATGTCACTTGATCATATTTTGGAGGCATGAAAAATTGACGCTCGATAACAACATACAAAAACAATTCCACAGACAATAAGGAAGGGTGATAAAGAAATGAATATCTTATTCATGTCATTCCAAACAGTTACAAAAGAATTCGAAATTACAAGGATAAGAGAAGTCAAGCAAAGACTTTACATTTAATGTAACCCTATTATAAATAAATCCTACACTAGATTTTCTCCGTGGTTGAAGGAGTAAGACTGGGCCAGAACAACGCTTCTACCCTTCATTCATCACTCCCTTAGTACTTGCTCCACACCGATCCAGATCGAAAAATAGCGAGGCAACCCCTAGAAAAATTATTCCACGCAGTCTCGAAGGTAACATTCTTCAAGAAATATCTTGAAGAAGTAGAGATCGAGAGCAGGAAAACTCCTCCAGCAGTCGACCCACTATCCGACTGGATGGAGATCAGGGTACCGGAATTCTAACCCGTCTCAGGAGGGATGAATCCAAAGAAGCAGGTCGCCTGCCGGTACCCCAGTCGCAATTATTTTCGCCTGTCGATACCCTAGTCGAATTGGGTTACCATCATGAGAAAGAGGAATTTAAAAATAGTTCGAAGGAGAACTTCGAACAACTTGATCAAAGAAAGGAAACGAGGCATGATGGCTAGAAAGAGTAAATCTTCAGTCATAGGACTGTTCAAAATTGTTACTGAAATGTAAAATCTGGGGGTCTCCACGGAACTATATATAGTGAGGAGAAAGAGCAATCAACGACTAAGATTTGATGGTGCTAACGGCTGAGATATGAGCAGTAAATGCGCTGACCGTTACGATTCCCGAAATTGCAGAAACCATTCCGAAAGAGAAATGAAGGAAATGTCAAGATTATTCTACTCGAGTTCATTCCTATCCGAATTCATCGAAGTCCCAGTACCTATCATCCAAGAGAAATCATAAAGAGATCTAAATACAGCTTGTAAAGAAAGCGTCATCAGATAATGGCCCGAGAATAAGTAAAGCCGTCGAAATATTGATAAAAAGTATTTTCCGAGCTTGGCACAGGAAGTAATTATAAGATAACAACCCCCGTCACATCTTCGTAACTGACCGACCCAATGAAATTTTCGGCGGACGATAATGTCCTTACTCAACAAGGAGACGCCTATCGAGCCAACAGGTCTCCGACTGTGGTCGTGCTTCTTCGAAAAGGAGAAGGGCAATACATCTCTTTACCAGGAAAAACGTGAACATTTTATAAAGGACGTCAATCTCCGAAGCACTGCCCGAAACATTTTCAAAAGGGAGCCTAGCAAATTGCATCATACCAGGTCGAAACTTTCAGGGTTGAAATAGTTTCGCCTGCAGATGCCCTAGTCGAAATTAAAGTATAAATCTGACTACATTATGCAAGTAGCTCCTAACATGAAATTCGAAATGATGAGGTATGCAACAAGATCTTCTATTCAGCATGATTGAAGGAATATATATTCAGAAAATATTATAAGAATGCAAAACGAAGAAAACGATCCAGGTCAAAAGATTTTCACGACTCAGAAGAACTTCACCAGGAAAAGAAAGTGATATTATTTTTGGGAATTAAGGGGAATTACTACGCCAAGATTGGAAATTCAGGAAAAGCAAACTAAAGAATGATCAAAGAAAGAACACACAAGGGAAGCATACGATTCGAGAAGAAAGTAGATTACTGCAAACCATAGAAAATATAATGTATGAAAATTATTCAGGATTACACAACAGGTAAAAATATTTTAGCTGTACTACAAATCCGAGAAAATAAAAGACAACGCCTAGAGGAGCTTATTGTCAGAAAGAATCTTCCGAAGCTCGGCACTACGAGCCTCATATCCAGCTTTATATCCACGATCGAAAGCTTCCTTTTCTCGACGAATGAATTCCTGCTTATCCTGCTCGTGAAGACTTTTCAGTTTTTCGAGCTCTTCACTCAGCTGCTTATGGACCTCCTCTCCACTTTCTCTAGCAGACTTCTCCCTCTCTAGAGCGAGTTTCTCCGCGAAGACACGGTCGAACTCGGTTTTCTTCTCCTCCAGCTCCTGGGAAATAGCAGCACGATAATTGATCTCCCGCTCAGCAAATGTCTTAAGCTCAATAAAATCTTGCCCGGCCTGCCAAAAAAGTTAGATTTTCTTTCAAATGATCTTCAAAAAAAAAAAAAAAAAAAAAAAAAAAGTTATACCTGAAACAGGAAATTCTGCCCGGACTCGAACAACTCCTCTATATTCCTCTCCTTAGACGCATTTCTCCCTTTGGGCATGTCAGTCTCCGAAGAAGTAAAGGTAGCTTGCAACAAGTTACCCATGGGGTCAACCTTAGAAGGAGATCCATCTTTCAACTCCTCATGCAGGGAAGAAGCAGTTTTTTGAGGAGAAGAATCGGCAAAAGATCGGGGAGGATTATCAATTCCTAAAGCTTCAGCGGAAGCCCCCACACCAGTCTCTGACTTGGACTTTTTGTTGGGATTCCCTGAGGGAGGAATGATCGAAGCATCGGAGGATGACTTGCCGCCAATAGCAAGATTTTGCAAAGCCTCAATGGGCGTCCCATCAGAATAAGGCCTCTTATTCGAAGAGGGAACAGGAATCTTTTCCCGGACACTATCCTCGCTCTTAGAATCAATCACCTTCGGGGAGGAACCTCCAAGCTCAGCCTCGAGGTCTTCGTCCAGAATGGACTTGCTGGAACTACCCTTGTTCTGCTTCGATGAAGTACTTTTCTCTTTCGTTTTTCCCCACCTTTAGGTGCTTTTGGGGAAGAGGCGGAGGTCTTAGAAGAAGATTTGGAGGGTTTGACCTCCTTATCAGCCTTTTGCTCTTTATTCGACTTCTTATTTTTCGAACCACCAAATAGCGACCTGGGGTCGATAGTTTTGCCTAGCACGTTTTCCATAATGAGTGAATTTGGATCAATTGCTCGGATCTCTACCCGCAGGAAGTTCGAAAAATGCAGAAAAATTTTGGGAAAGCTCCGATCTCTATAAGCAAAGATGTCGTGTGAATAATGATAAGAGATCTTAATATTTATAGACGCTATGCACTACGATTGAGATAACGAATCGACGCGACCATGGTAAGAAACCCCACTCGGATAAACGAAGTTCGAGCAGAAAATATGGAAAATCATCGATATTTATGAAGTTAGAATTCATGAGTTACATAAAATAAATCAAGAAATATAAAGTTAAGTCGTTTACAAAATTGGATTGCATGAGAAAATACAATTGATTCCTAACTGGAAAACCTCGAATCGCCCCCTCCGGCTTACTCAGCTTGATTGAAAGATTGACCGTCTCCCTTATCCGGGGCATTGCCCGTATTGACATCTTTGTCTTCTTCTCCGAACGCATTAGAACGATCGTCGCAGGAGTACTCGAGCACATCAGGGTTAGGCATCGGAATACCATACTCCTCGACTAAGGATGCAAAGCGATGTTCTTGCCAATTAGTATTCGCCTTGGGAAGGGAAGAAGTTTTATAAGCCTTCCCTTCAGCGTTTTTAAAAGGGTCCATATACTTGAAATATTCTTCCATGTCATTCGGAATTTTCTCGGCCGCGACCAACTGTTGAACCCCTTTATAAAAAATCGTCTGAAGAATTTCTCCCGTTTTTCTTTGAACTAAAGGATCTAAGACTGGAGATTCCAAGAATCCTCGTATGGCCGGAATCTCGGCTTCTTCCCAACCTTGGGCATATGCACGCTCGGAATCCCGTTTCGCCAAATCGAGTTCTATCTTTATTTTCTTTAGCTCCTCCTCAAGGACACTTCTCTCTTTAACGGACGCCAGCAAGTCCTCTTCTAATGAGGAAGAATGTTTCGTATTAGCTTTTTCGAGCTCTTTCTTCACTTGGGACAGCTCCCGCTGGTTTTCCACTAACTGAGCTCGAAGAGTTTGGTTATCAACGAGAATCTGAGCACACGCGTCATGAGCATCCTGCGATTCCTGCTCCAATAAAGCTAAGCGATAGGTTTGGATAGCAAATAAATCTCCGATCTGCGAAGTAGTTCAAACATATCAGCGAAATGTCAAGGGCACAGAAGAAAGAAAAGAAAATCAAAGATAAACGTTTACCTCGTGATACGTTCGGGAAAAGTCACTCAAAACCTCGAAGTCACTTTTAACGGTCTGAAGCAGGATGTCCCGCTTGAACCGACTAGCCAAGTAAATTCTGGTGGCTTTGTCGAACTCGTTCTCACCACCTGAATCCAGATCGGTTAAAATGCTACCATCTTCAGAATACCCAGCAGCCCTGCTACCCCGAAGGTGCTCATCCATGAAATCCGCTACATCAGGTTCTGACCTGCCTTCTCGACTTGGAACGGGGCCGGAACTCACACCAAAGGGTTTTACCCTCCTAGAGGGTCCGGGACCTTCAGCATTTCTCTTGCGACTCAAAAGTTTCTCGTACTCCTGGACACCCAGAACTCGATTCCAGGAGTATTGACTATAACCAACTGATGAAAGGGCAGGAGTATCAGGGCAAAATAAGGCTCGGAGTGGCCCAGCAGAGGCAGAGTTCAAGGAACTCAAAGTACCGACACCTCTTGGTTCGGGAATCGTGAGTGGAATAATAACAGGATTTTCGCCCAAGTTACTTGTACCAGTTCTATTTCCGGAAGTATGAGACAATGGATCAAAATAAAAGGGTTTATCTTCAATTAATTCGGCAGCAGACACTCGAAATTTCTCAACAACCCGGCCTACAAGGATAAAATGGATCGGGACGAGCTTAAATAACAAATTTATTAGATACACATAAAACCAAACAGAAGGTGAGAAGCATACCCAGAGAAAGAGAAGTAGGGTTCGGACCACTGGAGGTTGCCTGTACATCGGACAGAGGAAGGGGCCCTTCGGAGGACTGACCGGGATATTTAATCGCCGGGGCAGGATAATCGCAGTAGCTCAACCCCGCCAGTCGCAAAACGCCTTCTTGAACCAAGTATCTGGTTTGATAAGGGTTAGACTCCAATCGCCCCAGGAGTTCATCAGAAAGACGATGGCTAAGTTTTTCTTTTATTTTGCGAGAACCGTATGTCCAACTATTTGCGCCGTCCCATCGATAAGGTCTCGTTTTCGAACTACCCTCCGAAATAGGAACGTCAGGGCCCTTCACGAAAAAGAATCTCCTCTTCCAACCTAAAGCTTTCTTTGTTGATATTTTCGTAAGAAATGGCCGTTTAGACCTCGGACGAACGGACACAAAGCCTACATTCGAACCTTTGCAAGGATCCATTCGGAATATCTGCCAAAAGTTGCTAAAAGAAGCTTCTTCTCCTTTCGCCTCCATAAGAGCGCAAAACGCTATTATATATGCAACGGAGTGCGGGAGAAGCTGAGCCGGGGAAAGCGAAAAGAAATTCAAAATATTTCTGATAAGAGGAGCGAACGGGATACGCAAGCCACAGAAAAATTGTCCCTCATAAAAGGCTTGACATCCAGCGGGAGACTCAGTGGCACGTTCGGCGTAAGAAGGAACGACAATCGAGAAACCTTTGGGAAGAAATTTCCCATAATCCGCCTCAAGGCGAGCCCGATCTTTTTTCGAAAAACAACTGGAAGTTTTACTAGCAGGAAATTCTGACTTACCCGAGGTGACGGCTTGTGAGGCTTGCGTATGTTCAAAAATCCTAACAAAAGCACCTTCGCCAATACTACGTTTGTCGACCTCTTTCTCTTCGAGATCCTCGCTCGGATCGTCGTCTTCGTCGTCTCGATGAAATTCCCCATCTTCAAAGTCATCTACAAGCTTAAACAAGGGATCAGATTCTTGGCTCTCCTCAACCTTCTTCTTGCCTCTCACGCTTATAGAGCTCGACATAATGGACTAAGAAGTATTTATACAGGAGAAAAATGCTATTTCAAGCTCAAACGCTTCGAGTTCAAGAAAGTTGTTATGTGAAAATATTTTTCAACGAAGTCAACATGTATATATACAGGGTTAAAAAGGTAAAATTGCAAAGAGGTCCCCGAGTAACCACGACGGTTGAACTTACCAAGGGTAAAAGCTTAGGGTCGTCCCTCTCAAAATTACCTTTTTGATCCTTCATTCCCTAGAATTGCGGAATATGTCCTTGCAATCTATCCTTAAGATTCTCAGAAGCCCTCCTGGTTATAAATCGGAAATTCTGGAAAGCATTCATCAAGGGATCGAACAACGCAACATGAAACCGAAAGGGGTATTACTATTTCAACATCCCCCGACGAGGATAATTTCAGAGCGCGCCAAAGTATGTTTCTTATATATGCACTCTTTTTCCCTAACTCGGTTTTTATCCCAATGGGTTTTTCCGAGTCAGGTTTTTAACGAGGCATATTCTGAAAACATACTGAGCGGCTCGTCTCACCATAACATGGAACGTACTTTATACTTCTTCGAGCGCTTACTTCGCTTCACACTCGAGAAGTGGGGGAGTATTGATGAGGGGTAATTCGGATTCCCTGTTCTTTAGCCTCAACGCGATTCGAATAGCTATGAACCCTGTCGCCAGGGACCGAAAGACGAACCAAAGCATGAAAACGATTGTTTCGAGCTCACATGGTCGAAGGACACTGTTGGGCCGAGCCCAGGCCCAAGTCCTTAAAGTTGGCTATAAATACTCCATGCATTTATTACACTGGGGGGACTTCCAGGAAATACTCCAAGCTTAAGATCACAGCTCGGATTATTAGTATAGGTCTTATTGTACATGTTTCGCCCTCTAGCTTGTACGGCATCCAATAATGCTCGAATAGGACTCATCCTACTTGTATTTTGTATTAAAACTCATTGAATATTAATACTATTGATCTTTCTCCATTTATTCGCATTTATTTATGTTCGATTAGCACACCACCCCACATAATCCGATCACACGAAAACACGTAAGATCAGGGGGGAAATTGTTGGATAAGGATGAAGATGAAGGCACTAAAGACAATCTGATAAGGGAGGTTTTGATGCATTCCAAAACTTCAAAATCCGCTAAGTATGGAGTAACTTAGTTGATGATCCCTTTGAAAGGAATTTTGACTAAGTAAAAGAAGACATCAGAAGAGTCAAATTTCATGGTCCAAGACTTCTGATCTGCTGAAGGAAAGATATCAGACTGATAAAGATCAGCCGACTCAAATCAGATTTGTTCAAGATTGAGATCAGCTGAGTTCGCATCAGACTTGCACTTTCGTCAGCTAAGTGGAAAAGATCATAAAGTCTTCCCAACGGTAATAAATGCCCCTTGGAGTAATAAATGCTGAAGTACAAGGTTATTAAAGACAAATGATTGAATAAATGCTTCGCATCAGCTGGGTGCATTTAATGCTGCATTTAATGCTGCCTGCAGAATAGTACTGTCAACAGTACGGACAGACTGCAAAGAGCCGTTCGCGAAAATTAAGGACCAGTACTCGAGGAATTTGAATCTTGTCTTTCTTCAACGGACATTTTTCATACCTCAAGTATAAATAGCTGAACGAGACGAAGAGAAAAACAACAACACAATTTCTGAGAGAATTTTCGAAGCAGAATTCTTAAGTCTCAAGAACAGCTCACTCATCAGCTTAGTCATTTGTTGACGAAAAGCGAAGTTGAAGAACAAAGCTAAACACATCTTCTGAGTGAATTTGTAAGACAGAGTGTTGTGAGAAGTAGATATCCATCTAAGTGAGTGATATTACTTCAGAGAGTAGGATTTCTTTGTGATTTCTTACTGCGCACTTACGGCCTGTTCATTTGTTGTTAGGCGTAAGCAGAGTGTACTGGTTACTTTGTGTTTCTAGTATAACCTAAGCTCTTTGTGACTTGGACGAGTGGATTAAAGGATATTTACATCCATATAACCACTATAAAAATTACTTGTGTTTTTATTTGCATATTTACTTGCATATTTCAAGATTGCATAAAACACTTTACTTAACTGTTTGAAAAGAGTTTAAAAGGAGTTTATAAAACTGGGGAAATATTTTTCAAACTGCTGAGAATACTTGTGAAAAACACTTTGAAAAATCCGCTGCAAGTACTCTAAGTATTAAAACTGATTTTGACAAAATCAGCTATGTAACAATCAGTTTAGTGGTCTACGAAGCTGTTCAAAGATTTGTTCGCGATCAGCCGAGGAACCTACTGTTGATAACAGCTTAGTTTGTTTAAGCTTACAAAAAGGTTTTAAAGTTAAAAATTGTAAAAAGTTTAGAGGTCTATTCACCCCCTCCCCCCTCCCTCTAGACCTCATCTGACCACTTGGGACCAACAGTCCTGTACATCCCTTTAGGTTTTAGTAACTACAAGAAAAATGAATTTTAATGACAAAATATTAAGTGACAATCACTGTTTGCATACATTAAGTGATAAAAATATTAGTTTTGTCACAATAATAATAGTGACAAGTGCAATAGTGACTAGTGACAAGTTTATGGAACTTAAGTTGTCACTATTGACAATTAGTGACACCCTTTTAGTGACAACCTAGTGACAATAAATATTGTCACTATAATTTAGTGATAACTTTTTAGTTGTCACTTTTGGGGTATCACTAAAAGTCAATGGTGACAACTTTTTCACATTTCTTGTCATTAGCATGTCTATATACATTACTTTAGAGATAATATTTAAATTCTTATCACTTTGTTATTTACTATTTTGTCACTAAAATTTAAATGTTTTTGTAAATCAATACATGAAACTAATTTCATTGAGAAGTTTTTCGGACATGTATACCAACTTCACACACAAAAATACAAAGTATTATTCAAAGTTGGCAATTAACCATTGTTTCAAACCAACAATTCCAACACCTACATCATTAAAATGAAACAAAACCAAGACACATAGAAAGCACACTACAATTATTTAAAAGGGTAAAGAACCTTCACTTCTTTTCTCATTAAATCACATAGCCAGATTCATCTTAAACTAGAGCAGGATAGAGTTGAAGCACTTTCTTCCAAGATGGCCTATTGCTTATATCGTCCCACCACGTACTCACGTGCTTTCGATCCCTAATCATATACTCCTTCGCCATTCTTTTCACCATCAAGTACTGAATGAAAGGAATGTGGCTAAGATCCGCCAGGCTAAATGTGTCCCCGGCCAAGTATTTGCTCTTAGACAACCTATCCTCGTAGATATCCAACACATGCGCGAGTTTTTCTTCGTTTTCTTTGATGGACTTCGGGTCGTGTGTGATGCGAAACTCCGAGGGGAACAAGAGTCGAACTACCAAGTTGTAAAGTGGTGGTTGAAAATTGTGCGCTTCAACTTCTAGCCATTGCTCCACAAGTCCTTTTTCATCTGTAGTTTTGCCAAGTAGTTCAGTTCCTTGTGACTTGTATTTCTCTGCATAGTACCTAATGATTGCCCTGGATTCTTCACCCAAGGTGAACAAAACATTCATGTAAAAATGGATATATGATATAAAACAAATGGGCAATTTGCAAATAACTAAAATTAAAATGTAGTAATATTTAATTTTTGAGTGAATTTCACTTTTGATACCATAACTCAACCTACTTTAGGGATTTGATACCACAATTTTTTCTCCCGATACATTTGATACCATAACTCAACCTACTTTAGGGATTTGATACCACAACTTTTTCTCCCGACACATTTGATACCATAACTCAAATCAACTCGACACATTTGATACTTCCGTCAAATTGGAAACGGAATTGTCACGTGATTGTCACGTGGCCGTTAAAACTTTGCACATTTGATACCATAACTTATCTTGACTGATAATTTTACCCCATAACATTTCAGGTTACCAAAAAAACCCCACATCTCCAAATTTAGTGACGATTTTAGTCCACATTGTTGCAAAATTTCCAAATTGACTCGAATAAGACCACGTGCTAACCAATTTAGAACTTTACACATTTGATACCATTACTTATGTTGACTGATAATTTTACCCCATAACATTTCATGTTACCAAAAAAGCCCCACATCTCCAAATTTAGTGACGATTTTAGTCCACATTGTTGCCAAATTTCCAAATTGACTCGAATAAGACCACGTGCTGACCAATTTAGAAAATTTTACTTATTTTATTTAAATAACTAATTTAATTTATAAACAATATTAATAAATTAAATAATACATTAACATAAATATCACCAAAATTAAGAAAAGATATTATTTTTAAATACAAAATTTATATAATAGAATTAATATATTTTATATATATTAAAATAATAAATTATATAATTTAAAACTATTTAATATTTATTAAAATATTAAATAATAAATAATTTTAATTTAAAAAAAAATCCCCACCCCACCCACCACCACCCCACCCTTCCCCCCTACCCCACGGGATTTTGGCGTATACTTGTTTTATAATAGTCAATAAAAAATATATTGATTGGTTTAATTCAAAACTCTTGATAAATATTTCATGACTAAAATCACTCAGTATAGAATTGCAAATAATAAAGGGTGATGTAAACTCAGATTCCAGAGTTTTAGTCATATTACAAAGATTTTCTAATATTTCAGAAACTACAAAGAGATCCCATATGATTCAATAAGTCTTACAAGGACACCCCATAAAATTTTTAAAAATATTTACAAAAAAATAAAAAACCCAATAAGGGGCATCCTTGTAATTTTTTAAATTACATATAGTTTTCTATAATTACGATAAACATCAGGCTGTCTTAGTGTAAATCACCCAATAATATAAATAATAACATGATAGAAATATTATCCGGCAAACCAACTGTATGGCTGCTATTTATTGTAATAAATAAGAACTTTTTAATTTAAATTAATAAATGTACCTTATTAATAAATGACAACTCTATCTTATTTAATAATTATCTAAGCATGAGGATAGAAGTCCTTAGATCACAGGCTATGGGACAACCCATGGATTGATCTCCAAGGCCGTGATCTAAAACATATTCTAGAGTCGTTGAATCAATTTGAGATAAGACATCATTAGATTCGATTAAACTCTCACTGATGTGCATAGTCCTATAAATTGGAGGACGCTGGAGTCCACGAACGTGACTGGGATAGTCGATACACAGAAGTGAGTGATATGCTGGGAAAACAAGTGCACTCAATACCTCAATTAGAAAATAACTCACCATGGAAGCAATAAGTCTGGACCCGACCCAATCCGACCCATACTCGAACCAAACCCGGAGCCAAACCGACCTTTTTTTTTTTTTTTTTGCATTAGACTTGGATGAGACTCTAGAATTCAGCTGCTAATACATAATCATCAAGTTGGACAAGAATTCAACCCCTTGTATTTGTATAATTTATACTATTAATTCAACTATAATCGGGGCCGAAGCTAGAGCATTTTATTGGGAGAGGAGGGCGGTTGGTAGCGACCTTAATATTTTTTTATGTTTTGTAAGATGACAAGTACTAATTAAGATAAACTAATAAATTGTGCATTAAATAGTTATAGCCCAAGATATCTAAAATAAATTAAATTCCACAACATTGATTTAAAAAAAAAAAAATGGAACATTTTAATTTTAGGACTTGACCTTGGGTTAATGTAAATGCTCATTTAGATAGAACATAACCATTAGACCAAAGGCAGATTAACAAAACTGAGTTTACTGAGCTTACTGAGTCTACTCAAAAAAGGCAGATTAACATTTCCCCATGTCTTGAGCTCACACAAATCCAGTAAACTCAGTATATCCAATGCATATACAGAAACCATCAGTAAACTCAGATTACCAAAAAAGGAAGTCTAGTGAGCAGGGCCGGCCTTATGCCTAGTCCAACTAGGCAATTGCCTGGGCCCCATTTAGTTGGGGCCCCCAAACCATGTATGTATTAATGCATGTATATATTACCTAGCCCAGCCCAAAATGAAAAAAAAAAAATTTATTAGCCCAACAAGTTAACCTTCTGCCGGCGCCACTAACTACTTAAGATACTTCAATTTTTCTTTTAGTGCAAATATGCAATTGGCGGCTGTTATAATAGTGAGATTAAAAAAAATTCAAGAATTGCAAAGGTCAAGTTAAAACGTCTCTTTTTTTTCCCATTAAATCAATGTATTGTCTTCTTCTTCTCCAACTCTAAGTCTCCTGTTATCTCTCCACTTTCTATACTCTGTTTCACAATTCTCTTGAATCCAATAAATTGAATTATTTTTTCTTCCATTCTCTTTCACAATATATCAATATCGAATTTGAATTTCAATCTTTTATTATAATAATTTTCTTTCTCTGAAGATTTCAATTGGGATATTGATATTTTTTCCCTCTATAAAGTAAGGTTTGTTAATATTCAAGTTTTGTACTTTTTAATTTTGTTCTATCAAATTATAATTATAATTCATTATTTTTTTTGTATTTTTTTTCATTTATTTTATATGGCAAGAAACTCAATGACTCAATTTCTTTGAGGAATCGCTAATAGTTGATTAATCGTTTGATTGTTGAATTGCTACTTATCAGGTGTATTCTTAACTTAATTATCTTTTTATTTACTATTTATTTGATTGGTTTTTGAATTATTATGTCAAGTAGAAAATATTTATCTGGCTGAAAAACGAAAGAAGTTTTTCAAAATTAAAATTGATAAAGACCTATTTATGATCAACTATGTCACAAGAAAGATTAAGTGATTTGACTATTTTATCTATAGAACAAGATATGTTAGAGAAACTAGAATATGAAGAGATAATAAACAAATTTGCATCTAGTAAAGTTTACATAATTATTTTTTTCAATATAGGGCCCCGACTTTTTACTTTGCCTAGGGCCCCGAAAAGTCTAGGGCCGGCCCTGCTAGTGAGCAGAACTAAATTCAAACACAAAACTAGAATACAATAGTCAGGGCCGGTCCTAGACATTCGGGGGCCTTAGGCGAATTCTAAAACCGGGGCCCTATTTTATAAAGAAAAAAGCACTCAAATTTTTAAAATATAATTTATATTAAAAAAAATAGACATTTTATTGCAAACACATAATTACATGACAAATCCAGTTAATATTTTACATTGATTTACTTGTTAATATATTTTTATAATTTTTATTTTAAAAAATATAATTTTAGCGAAAGCTAAATTTATAAGTATACGCCATTAAATTTTATTTTTATAATTTAATATATATATATATATATATATATATATGTATATATATGCACTGAATGTAATTTCACAGTAAGTGTATGCCATTAAATTTAATTTTTTTTGTTATCAAGATTAGTATTAGTTATTGATAACAATGTTACATCAAAGATTCACGTAATTTTTATAAAGTTAAATTAAAATTATATTATAAAGAACATAAAAAAATTGTGTTTTTTTTAGAATTAATAAGAAGGAAAATTTTAGAAAAACACTTTGAAAAAAAAAACAAAAAAAGATTAACAGGATAATTACTATGAAAGAAGAAAAAATGAGGAACAATTACTAAGAATTAAAAAGTTAAAAGAAACAATTAACATATACGATAGTCAATGTTGGGTTTCGACCAATCCTCCCATTGTGTAAATGAAATAAAAAAAAACTAACAATATTTAGTTTTGGAAGGCCAACATTTTTTTGTTAGTTGCACTCAATAATTTTTAAGTATTTTGATAAAATGAAAATAAAAGGTCATAAATAAAGTAATATAACCACAAATAATAAAATATCAATATCTAAAAAAAAATAGTTTCATTTAAACTGTAATCGACAATGTTTAAGTTGAGTACAAATGGTTTATGATCGAATATGTGTTAACAACATCAACAATTTCTTTTTCAAAAGTATATAGAAGCTACTAATCTAAACAAGAACTCGTTTTCGATTATGTTATTAAATTATTTTAAGTGAAAAATATAACATAAAATTTATGTTTTGTAAATGACCTTAAAAGTGGAAGAAACAGGTGTTTAAAGAAAAGCAAAAAAGAGGTGTCAAATATATATGAATAGTTAATATAATATGTATTAATCATATGCACCTTGAGAATGAAAAAGAAATATAAAATAATAAAAATTGATATGTTTGAATGACCGAAGAATCAAACCCACATCATAAGGTTTAAACATAAACAACTTTACCAATTGTACTAGCTAAGAATTTTGGTATGAGTTTACAATAATTAATAATTAATAATAATATACATTAAATTTTGGGGCCCCTTCATACCGGGGGGCCTAGGCACCGGCCCTAGTTGCCTAGTACTTGGGCCGGCACTGACAATAGTAATAAAGTAAAATTGTTTGTCTGAAAGTTCAGATTTTTATTATGAATAGGGGTGTCAACGAGCCAAGATGTATCGAACAATACATTATTCAAGTTTAGTTTTAATTTTATTGAGTTTGAGCTGAGTTTGATTTCTTAACGAGCTGAGCTCAAACGAACTTTTATCGAACGAGTTTAGAGCCGAATATCGAATGACTTGATATTTTACGTGTAATTTTTCAATTTTTAGCTTATCATGTCGAGCTACAAAAATTATCAAACTAGAAATCTTGTTCAAGCTTATTTAATTTGTTTGACGAACAATTCTCAAACGAGCTTTTATCGAACGAGCTCGTGTAGAACATCTTGACAAAAATATCAATTTTATTAGGATTTTCAGCACTACTAATTATGACTAGTTTCATACTTATAAAACCCAGTAGAAATAATGATTTTTTCCTTTTTGAAATTTTATCTTGAGTTTCAAAAATATTTGGGTGGAGTTCAATAATGTCCTAATAAAATTGTTTCTTAAATCTGAAATCTTGAGCTCACACAAATCCAGTAAACTCAGTGTATCCAATGCATATACAGACAGACGTACATATATACATACATATATATACAAAAAAATACAACTCCAGTAGGCTCGGATCAGGACGGGCTACTCAAATTTAATTTGGACCCAATCCGGGTCGGTCAGGTCTCCACTACAAATTTCCCACACATATGCTACAAGATTTAAAACTAGATGACTACAAAAGTTTGTTCCAATTGTAGGAGAACTTAACATAAAAAGCTGTAAGCCGGTAAGGTACCGGCTCTCCTACCTACGAATCTTATGTTTGGACCGTTATATATCATCATACGTCTTCATTCTTAGCGTCCTGTAAATACGAGTGAGAAACGGTTTAGTGGCAGGGCAAAAAGATCAAATAAATGCTTATCTTGAAATTTAAAAAAAATTCTAGAATTACTTGAAACATATGGAGAATAGTTGACATATGGATGCACTTTTACTTATTTGGTAAAACAAGGAAAAGGACGAGAAGTCTCACATTTTTCTATCAAGAGAACAATGTGTAAGTCGAAGTAAAAGGAAACATAGAAATGGACCAAAATCGATATCGATTGAGTCCCACTCAAGAAACGGCCCAAACCCAAGTCTGACCCATCTATCCAAACCCAAAAAGAAATTCACTTACAAAATTATGACACCTACACCACCTATTTTTCACCTCAAACTCCAACATTCAAACTCAATCCAATTGTTCCAAAGGTTTCGCTGAAACCACTAAAAGATATTTCTGAAACCAAAAACAAGGACCGAACCAACACAAATCCATATGGACCCTAAGTTGTGTGAGAATCTATCTACGGAAAACTGCACTATTCTTTACCAGGCTATTTCGTAATTTACTCTCTATGTTTCGTCTTTGTACATGCACTTTTAAAGTGTCACATTCCCAACTTTTGGTAGTTTTGCATTTAGAACATTAATTGCTTTTCAAGATTATGCGGCGGTATTTTAATTCTGAAAAGAACAGCAAGCTGCCAAGCTAGAAAGAGTATTAACAAATAAATAAATTTAAATTGCTCAATACCTCAACCATCAATCCGTTTTACATCAGTTGGTTGGTCATGTCGTGCCACCTCTAGAGCTTGTTCAAAGCATCAAGTTGGATGAAACTCTAGAATTTGGCTGCTAATACATAACCATCTGTTTGCGTTTGTTTTTCAGCACAGACAGTCTTCTCTGAAGAGGATATTTCTCATTGTTCATTCCCATTTTGTCCAAATAATGTACAATTTTCTTTAGAGTTTCCATAACCTCCTCACTTTCGGGGCCAAAGGATTTGTCCTGAATCTTTAAAATTTTCTTCAGCAACTCTACCTGATGAGTATGTTTTCGTTAGGGTGATTATTCCTAATCGAACGCGACTCGCCAATATGAGGATCTGCAGGTCAGCTATGCCGGTCCTCGATTTGTATAGGGGATCCTAACCTGAAAACAAAGATAACTACGTCAGGTTAATGCCGGTGGTTACCCGGCGATAACCCTCCGATGCTTAAGTAAGTTTCGAGATAAGTTGGGAAGTCGGAGCGTATTTAATGCTTAGCAGTGCGTACCTTTAATCTCATTTATGAGGGCTATTTATAGCTTCAGGATTGATCACCGGGTCGAATTGGGATTGGACGTTTCGGTTCGAATATGGGTGCTCCGTATTTTATTTGATCCGATTATAAACGGGTTAACTGTAAGTGAACGTCGATTACCAAGTCGGATAAATCGAATACATTAATGTTAACGCCGGCGTTAGTTTATTCGTAAATGATCGATGTGAACTCGTAGAGGGGAGGTTCTCGATATCGATCGACTGATTCATAGTTGTTTATAATGACGAAGACTTGGTACATCAAGAGTCCCCCAAGTTCTAGAGTTCGAGTGTAAGTCGAACTCTGGAAGTTTTGAAGTGATGATCGTTGAATTTTGGAATTTTAAATTCTGCTTTTGTACCTCAGTGGGAGTCCCCCAAGTTCGGGAGTTTGATTGTAAAGCGAGGTCTTGAACTTGTAGTATTGGAACAGGATTTCCCGCCCCGGTGTCAATGTTTTCGCGCCTTCCAGGTCTAGGGTTTAAATTGGCGGGAAATTCCCATATTAGGGGTGGAAGATTAAACGTCGCGTCTTGTCACGGGGCATTGTGCAATTATGATGAAGCGGTAGTTTTCGCGTCTATATATAGGTTGGTTGTTCATACTGTGCTTTTACACTACGGTAAAAATAGATTTCTAGACGTCGGAGCTCTGTAAGCAAATAAAGGAGATCTTCATCGATTTAAATTCTAAGATATTCAGAAAATGTCGGATAGCGAAGCATCGACTCCAGAGGCCGTTCATGTGGATGAAGTGGTTAAGGATGTTTTCGGTGAGGGAGCAAATCGAGAAGAGGGGAACGAAGGTGATATACCAACTAGTGGTGGTCACGCTGATGAGGATGATGAAGAGGAAGTGGAAAGGCAATTGGCTTATCAAGAAATTCAAGCCGGAGATTATAAAAAACCGTTGGCGACCTGGATATCGTCGTTCTCGATTGGTCAGGGCTGGGGTTTATCTAGTCCTAGTAAGGTACAGCGAATGCATAACCCTCCAAAAAAGTCGATAGCGATACACGAGGCATCGATGGAGTGTGGGTTTCGAGTTCCTATCGCTCCCGAGCTCGCTGCAATCCTTAATTACTTGGGTGTCGTTCCGGCCCAGATTGTCCCAAATGGCATGTCGATGATCCTAGGGTTTATTGTCGTCATGAAGGCTCTCAGACAGGAGGCATCGTTTGGCAACTTCTGGTGTTTATTTACTGTGAAAGAGTCTCCTAAGTCAGGAAAGGGCTTCTATCAGGTGAAGTCTAGAGGGAACAGGAATAGTTTCCTGACAAATGCTAAAAGTTCTCATGGGAAAGGGTGGAAGGCTCGATATGTGTATCTTAGGCCATCAAAAGATCAAGAGTTGAATATTACATCGTCCTGGCGTAGTGGCCCGATTAACGTGCAGATGCCCCCGCCACCTACTCTATCGCCTCAGTTTTTGGAGAATCTACGGAAGTATTCTCTGGATGTGAAGGTCCTTACCCAAGAGCGCTGTCTTCGAACGTGCGGGTTATCTCCATCCAAAAAGAGGGGCGATGATCCTTCTCTAGATGACCTTCTTAGGATTGCCATGGTTGCGCCCAAAGGGAAGAAACGGGAAGCCCTCGAGGCCGAGAATCGACGCAAGTGGCCACAAGGTTTTGGCGTCATGGCTGGATCTAGCGCGGAGGGCAGAGCGAAGAGTGCAAGTGACAATGAGGCTCGTCGAATCGAGATTAAGCGAGGAAAGAGGCCTCGCAGAGAAGAAGAAGAGACGATTTCGAAGGCGGAAAATGATCCCGTCGTTTCAATTGAAGATGCTAGCGACAAAAGCTCTGATGACGATGATTTCGATCTTGATTGGTCGATATCTGAATGGGTCGATTCCGAGCATAAGTATCCCGGTGGTTTGGGCTCTCGTGATTCAGTTCTTCAACGAGATTCAAAGGATGCTGGTTTCCGAAGTTTCATCCACAGTGTTTTTAGTCGCGATCAGAGGTGGTTGTCGAGAAAGTCTCTACAAAAGAACTTACACACCTCGGGGCGAGCAGTTGCTGCAGTAAGTACTAATTCTCGATACTAATTTTGTAAATTTGATAACGAATCATGTATCGGAAATCAGTTGTTTCGCTTTACGCAGGTAATACAATACTTGTTTCAAGGTTACCTTCAGGCGGATCTCGCAAAACAAGAACTGGAAAAACTTAAGGCTGAACACGATGTTGCCATCAAGGAGCGAGAGCGGCAACTCGATGAGGCTATGAAGCAGCTTAGCATTTCTTCCAGAGAAGTTTATCGACTTCGTGATGGGTATCCCCCAGAAACTAGGGTGGTTTCTTCCGCTCAACGTCTGGAGATTGTCAAGGAGTTTCTCGCATCCCCTGTTTATGATTTCCTTGCTGAAGCTAGGATGGGAGATGCCCTGGTCGAGATGCATACGAAGACTGTAAAACAGTGTCAATACAGAGGTTTCCTTACTGAGAACTTCGATTCATCACTTATTGGGGCATCACTCGATGAGCAATGTCAACCCCCGGTGCTCGATGGTGTAGAGGAGGAATATGAAGCTGCTCGATCGCATGAGTTCGGATGCTTAATCGTAGATAGGATGTAGTACTTAGGGGTATGGTTACATGTGAATAACATTTTGATTGTATCTATTAATTGTCGAGGGATTATTTTGGATTGATAAATATATACAACTGTCTATTCGTCGTTAATTGTTCTTAATCGAATTATCGACTTCGAACATTGTAAATGGGCTAACAATTGGGCCAACTTCCTCACTTCGAAAGGAGTGTTATTGGGCCGAAATATTGAACCAGTTCACTTTATTGTGAACCGCCACATCTATTCAAACATTTTGCCAATGGGCGCGCTCTTTAGAAATCCTCGCCTATATATATGGCGTTAGAGGTTCAACTGTTCATACTCACAAAAACGTCTGGGCGGAAGGTTGTCGGAGCTTTCGTCGATCAGTGATAGCTTGGAGCCTCTTAGTCGAAGTACTCCTTCCTTCTTAGGTATTTCTATCTCTTTTCTTATTTATGTCTGGTGGGTCTAAGTCCATAGGAAATGAATCAGTCGGGGAAGGGGAAGGTGTGTCGATAGGTTCTGTAAGGCGTTCGAATAAGGAAGTTATGATTCCTTCAGGGTCCAAGTCGGATCGTCATCGAACGAAAGACTTATTTAGTACCATATCTGCATGTCGTCTTCGTATGTCTGACGAGTCGTTAGTCTTGAAGTATGAATTCCCCTCAGGTTGGGGTATTAAGATGCCATCGTCGGATGATAGGATGAATAAGCCTCCGAGCGACTATAGAGCCTTCCATATCGATAGTCTGGAAAATGGCCTCCGTTTTCCTTTAGCAAACGAATTCATCGAAATAGTTAATGGTCTCGGTTTATGCCCTACTCAATTGGTTCCTAATGCTATTGGTTATATCATTGCCTTCTGTATAGTGATGAAAGCGGTCGGTCAACCCGCTTCTTTCGCTAATTTTTGTGGTTTATTCGACGTCCGTCCTTCCCCTCAATCCAATGAAGGTTTTTATTTTGTACGGTCAAAACCCAAAGTTAGGTTTCTTAGTGATTTAAAATCATCCCATGGGAAAGGTTGGAAGAATAGGTTTATCTTCGTTCATGGCCCCGAGAACTACGTATGGAGGACGACACGCGAATGGAGGTCGGGTGCCATTCATTTGAAGAACATACCTGAACCTTCATGGGGGCCCGACTTTCTTTCTCAGTTGTCGGAATCGACTTACGATACTAATGCACTTCTGCGGGAGCCAATTTTGAGTTTAGGAGGAATGTCGATGGCTCCCTTACCTGTCGATTGTCCTCCCTTAGGTAGTTTTAATCGTTCTTCGTGTTTTCTTTATATAATACATTGATATATTCCTTTAATATATCTGTCTGTGCAGAAGACATCGTCCCTATGTCGAATCGTTACCTTAGATCGATATGGAAATCTCAACATCTCGTGAAACCACCTGTGCCTCCGTCTCCAACTACTGCTACTGAGAAAACTTCGAAACCTCCCGGTCACTCGAGTACTATCCCTCCACCGACCAACCTCAAGTGGAGGGAGAACAGGAAAATGATAAGGGAAAAAGACCCATGTCGGCTGAAGTCGATCAGGAAGGTATCCCTCCGCCAAAAAAGGCTAGGGTAGATGATCAACCGACCCCTACTAGTAGTGAGATCCCTGCCCCTGCCGGAGGTAATCTTGAGTTTATTCTTGAGGAACATAAAAGAAAGCTGGGATCGAGGACGGCCGGCATTTCGATGATGAATCCCGCAATCTTGGATTCTTCAATCACGCCTCAGGCCTGGGAGAAATTTTTGTCTACCGTGTCTTTCGAGGATCACGCCACGCTTCTGAGAAAAGATGATGCGGACATCCTACGATTGCAGGCGTCTCTCCTTCTTTCGGTATTTTTCTATCGATATCGATACGCGATATGTTTTCCTTTAATTCATTTTGACAACGTAAGAATTTCGAATTTTGCAGCTAAGCCAGACCATCTATTCTTCAGCTGCCCGACATGATAGCCTGGGTAAGCGTCACGAGAAGAGCAAAAGCTCTAATGCACATCTGAAGAAGAAGGTTGGTCATTTGGAGGAAAAGATGAAAGGAGTTACTGAAAAGATGGCTGTTCTGGAACAAGAGGCGACGGCGAAAGATGGTCGTATTGCCGAGTTGGAGGCAAAACTTGAGCAAAAAGATCAAGAACTAGCCATGAAGCTTAAGGAAGAGGCTGCCAACAGCTTTGAATTGGGTCGACAAGAAGGATTGAGGAGTCGCAGTGAAGCGACCGCTGCTGAGAGGAAGGCTATCGTTACTGAATTCTTCAATAGCGTCGTGTATGAGGAACTTGTCGAACGGCAATCTGGAGTTGATTTGATGAAGGTTTTTGAGAAGGGCTGGAAGCAGTGCAGGGCGCTTGGCTTTCTGAACGATCGTTTTGACGATACGCAACTTAGCGCGACGTCGGATGAAAACGGTGTTCCGCTCGACTTGGGTTTCTTGACGGAGGATAACTCCAAAAGTGCACCAGAGGATCACGAATTTGGATTCTTACTTGAGCTGCAAGCGGCGAAGCTGAAAGCCGAGAGTGCTGATCAGGGAGGCGAAGTCCCCCAGACGACAAACTCCTCCGATCATATCGATCGTCTCAATTTCGAGACCCATAATGACTGTTGACGGCATATGTTTTGGCCCTGAGTTTGAAAAAAGAAAAACTTTTATTTCCTCTAAAGCTCGGTTTGTTGGTTATCGAGTCTCGTATGGGCGGCGTGTTTTGTTGTATTATGTGTTGTATTTGTCGAATATTTTCTTTTTACTTAATCAATTGCGTACAATCCATTTATCTTCATTTTGCTCGTAAGTGATAAATTCTGACGTGTGTGTGCTAATTGGCCTTTGGCCTTCTGAGTATGTTCCAAGAAGGTTATTTTTTATCTCATCGCATAGTCGGATATGATCGATTTGATTTCCTCCTAATTTAATTTGGTCGACGTCGATGGTTCGTTCCCTAATTAATTACACTGGGTAGTTGAGGCGGTTAGCGCATTAAATGGGAACAATCTCAGCCGTTGATCGTGGCGTTTCCCTGACCATTGGATGTAGTCCGCGTCAGTTACCTTGGGTAGCGTAACAGTCGGCTACTTAAATGCCTTTAATCTGAGCCATTGATCTAAATCATTATTGACCGTTGGATATGGTAGTCTTTTCCTATAAATAGGTTAGGTATATGGTACCGTACTTCATTCTCAACCCAGCAAAAATGTCCTCTATTAAGAAATGTCCGATAAAAACATCTCCTTTCTATATGTCTTTTGTTGTTGAGTTATCGAGAGATCATTCTCTTTGTTTCATGATTTTTCATTCTACTCGACCTCCCGATCGAGGGAAGAGAGATAGAATGATTTTCGATTGGGTGGTATCGGTAAAAGGAATGCTTCAATGGGTAGGCCTCGTCGTTCGAATGGGTGGCATCGGTAACGACAACGAGGTCTACCCGGGGGAATCTCGGAATCCTCTTTTGGATCGGCACTCTGCAACATAAGCAGGGTGGTCGACGATTCCGTGGTTCTCCCGAGAACTAGGAGGGAAGGTGTGGAGAATAGAGGGTAAGGTTGTCGATCAGGTGGTGGAGGATTTGAATCGCCAAATATTGGTCGATTTTTTCCTCCTCTTTCACCGAGTCGATGCCGAGAGACCCATCATCCATGGTCATCTTATTGACTGTGATGGTGTGTGTGCTCGGTAAGCAACCTGGTATTATTAAAAGATCCACCTGTCTTTCACTGACGCCGAGGACGTCTCGTCCCCTCAAGGCCTCGACCAATGAGAGAAAAAGCTATAGGCGGAAAACCTCCATATTTAAGCCTATAGCTAATCCGAAATCGGGCGTGATCATAGGTTCTCGGTTGCCGAATTTGTAGGAAATACTCGGGATTTCCTCAACTTACCAGAACGATCAATGTAATAGGTTTTTCGATAATTCAGCGTAGTCGATCTCGATTTGTACACTCTTGTAATAGTTTTGATATAATTAATGAAATAAATTTCATATTATCTCAACTTTGTTTGAATTTTTGAATTTTTGAATTTGTCAGTAACTTTGTAGTTATCGAGAGAATGCACTTAACCCATAATATAAAAGAAATCGACGCTTGACGTAGTTTGACTTGTAATCGGTTGACAAAATCGACAATCATAGTAGATCCTAATCTTCTTGAAGAAATCACTGACTTTAACATAGATTTGTTAGTAGATATCGATGATCATAATAACTTCACTTTCCTTTGAAGAAATCGATGAAATTTCTAGAGGATATCGACGAATATTATTATCGGAGAGATCGACGATCATAATACTTAGGTTTTTTAAACATTCGAAAATATCGGCAATCTAGGAACGTTTGGCGATTCGTCAATTTCCTCTCGATGCCTCAACGGCTATCGAGGTACGTTTGGAGAATTGTAGATTTCCTCTCGATGCCTCAACGGCTATCGAGGTACGTTTGGCGATTCGTCAATTTCCTCTCGATGCCTCAACGGCTATCGAGGTACGTTTGGAGAATTGTAGATTTCCTCTCGATGCCTCAACGGCTATCGAGGTACGTTTGGAGAATTGTAGATTTCCTCTCGATGCCTCAACGGCTATCGAGGTACGTTTGGAGAATTGTAGATTTCCTCTCGATGCCTCAACGGCTATCGAGGTACGTTTGGAGAATTGTAGATTTCCTCTCGATGCCTCAACGGCTATCGAGGTACGTTTGGCGATTCGTCAATTTCCTCTCGATGCCTCAACGGCTATCGAGGTACGTTTGTAGATTTGGAGATTTCCTCTCGATGCCTCAACGGCTATCGAGGTACGTTTGTAGATTTGGAGATTTCCTCTCGATGCCTCAACGGCTATCGAGGTACGTTTGTAGATTTGGAGATTTCCTCTCGATGCCTCAACGGCTATCGAGGTACGTTTGTAGATTTGGAGATTTCCTCTCGATGCCTCAACGGCTATCGAGGTACGTTTGGAGAATTGTAGATTTCCTCTCGATGCCTCAACGGCTATCGAGGTACGTTTGGCGATTCGTCAATTTCCTCTCGATGCCTCAACGGCTATCGAGGTACGTTTGTAGATTTGGAGATTTCCTCTCGATGCCTCAACGGCTATCGAGGTACGTTTGTAGATTTGGAGATTTCCTCTCGATGCTTCGACGGCTATCGATCTATACGATAATCTTAGTAAGTAACAAAAAGAGCTTTTTCATTAGATTCAAAAATAAGAGAAAGGAAATTACAAGAACAGTTGGAAATATAGACAAACTAAAGAAAATTCCTTAGGCATAGAATTTTCTGAGGTTTCTCCCGTTCCAAGTTCTCTTCACGGGTTCTCCTCCCATTTTGCTTAACCGATATGCGCCTTTTCTGCCAGCTTCGATTATCTTGAATGGCCCTTCCCAGTTACAATCGAGCTTATCCTTTTGTTTGGATACGTCCACTCGTTTTAGGACGAGGTCTCCTACCTGAAAAGATTTTAACCTTACATTTTTATCGTAAGCTTTTGCCATGGTGGTTTTGTACGCTTGGATACGGATGGATGCCCTTTCTCGTTTTGCTTCCAGCTGATCGAGTTCGAAATTCCGTTTGTCTGTATTATCTGATTCCTTGTACAGTCCGGTTCTTGGCGACGTGACTTCCAGTTCAGCAGGAGCAACTGCCTCAGAGCCATATACGAGGCTGAACGGAGTTTCCCCCGTCGCAGCTCTTTCCTTCGTTCGATTGGCCCAAACGACCCACGGTAATTCATCGAGCCAAGCACCTCCAGCTTCCGATAATCTCTTCTTCAAGAGCTTTACGATCTCCCGATTCGTAACTTCAGTTTGTCCATTTGTTTGCGGGCATCCTACCGACGTAAAACGCAGATCGATTTTGTGTTTCGAACACCAATCCACTACTCTTTTCCCCACAAATTGAGGTCCATTATCGGAGATGATAATTCTAGGTATGCCAAACCTACAGACGATCGACCAATAGAAGTTGATTATCTGAGTCTGAGAGATTTGCTTCAGTGGCACCACTTCTACCCATTTACTGAAATATTCCACTCCTACCAGTAAGTAACGCTTCTGGCCTCGTGCCATTGGTAGCGGTCCAACCAAGTCCACACCCCATTGATCAAAAGGCCAAGCAATCGATATTGATTCCATCTTTTGCGCTGGTTGATTCGGCATGGTGGCATGATATTGGCACTTGGCACACTTTTTAGCATAATTGTTGGCGTCTTTGACCAAGGAAGGCCAATAGTATCCCAGACGCGATATTCGAACTGCTAATGCTCTGCCTCCAGAATGGCTTCCACAAGATCCTTCATGGACCTCCTTTAGTATTAGGTCGATCTGAGAAGAATCTACGCATTTGTGCAATACTCCAGTGACCGATCGTCGATATAATTCGTTTCCAATAATTGCATAGCGAGGTGCCCTATACTTGAGCCTTCTTGCTTCTGTGTTGTTTGACGGGAGGGTTCCGTTCGCTAGATAATCGAGTATCGGGGCTTTCCAACTACCGCGGTCGTCATCGAGATTGAATACGTCCATACCAGAGGCATTCCTTTGGATATCGATGGCAGGTTTCTCCGAAATCAACAGTGTCACTTTCCGAGTTTTGATTCCTTCTATTAGATTCCCGAACTTAGAGAGAGCATCGGCCCTTGTATTCTCTGTTCTCCTTATATATTCGAGTTGGAATGTATTGAGTCGTGATACTTGGTCATTGACCAAGGCTAAATACCTAATCATTGAATTCTCTTTGGTTTCGAAAAGACCCTTAAACTGCTTTTCCACGAGCTGTGAATCGGTGTAAGCGATTAAGTTTTTTATTCCCGTTTCCACTGCCATTTTCAATCCCGCCAGCAAGGCCTCATATTCTGCTTCGTTGTTGGATACAAGGAAGTCTAATTTCAAAGCAAATTCGAGCTCTTCCCCGTTTGGGCCTTGGAAGTAAATTCCTGCGCCACCCCCTGTCGACGTAGAGGATCCATCGACATGCAGCATCCATTGCTCTTCTTTATCTTCTGTCGTGACAGTGCTTTCTAGTACGAAATCAGCTAAAATCTGCCCTTTGACCGACGTCCTTGGCATATAATCGATGTCATACTCTCCTAGCTCAACCGCCCATTTGACAAGCCTTCCCGACGCATTAGGCTTTGAAAGTGTCTGCCTTAGTGGTTGGTTGGTCAGGACAATAACTTTGTGTGACTGGAAGTATGGTCTCAACTTGCGCGCAGTAGTTACGATAGAGAGAGCAAACTTTTCGATCTCGGAGTAGTTTCTTTCGGGGCCTTGCAAGACGCGACTCACATAATAAATTGGGTTGTTTTCTTTTGCTTCCATCCTGACAAAAGCTGAGCTGATTGCTTGTTCAGAAACTGCGATATAGAGGTATAGATCTTCATTATCTTTTGGTTTGGCCAAAAGGGGAGGTGACATAAGATAGGACTTGAGTTCGTCGAATGCCTGGTCGCATTCCTTCGACCACTCGAACTTTTTTGCATTCCTCATCACTTTGAAAAAAGGGAGGCTCTTATCTGCCGAACGAGATATGAATCGATTGAGGGCTGTGATTTTTCCAACAAGCTTTTGCACTTCGTTTAAGTTGCGAGGAGCCTTCAAATCGATGACTGCTTGTATCTTCTCTGGATTTGCTTCAATACCTATCTCGTTTACCAAGTACCCAAGGAATTTTCCCGATCTAACCCCGAAAGTACATTTGGCTGGGTTGAGCTTCATTCCATATTTCCTCATTATGTCGAAAGCCTCTTTAATGTGTTCCAGGTGATCTTTCTCACTTAGGCTTTTGACTAGCATGTCATCGACATATACCTCCATCGATTTACCCAATAGTCCTTCGAACATCTTATTCACCAATCTTTGATAAGTGGCTCCTGCGTTTCTCAATCCGAAGGGCATTACTTTAAATAAATACACACCCATTTCAGTGATAAAAGCTGTCTTGTCTTGATCCTCTAGTGCCATAAAAATTTGATAAAACCCCTGAAATGCATCCATCATACTCAAAATTGCGCAGCCAGCAGTGGAGTCGACCAAGGAGTCGATTCTAGGGAGCGGATACGGATCTCTAGGACACAGTTTGTTAAGATCTGTGAAGTCATTACACATTCTCCACTTTCCTCCTCCCTTAGAAACTAGGACGACATTGCACAGCCACTCCGTGAATTGTATCTCAGCGATATAATCAGCATCTAGAAGTTTCTTCACTTCCTCTTTTATAATCCTGTTTCTCTCAGGACCAAAATTTCGTTTCTTTTGTCTTGCAGGTCGAGATGACGGGTCAATATTGAGTCTATGAACAATAACCTTTGGATCTATTCCTTGGAGGTCAGTGGTCGACCAAGCGAAGACATCCACATTTTCCCTCAAGAATTCGATCAACTGAGTTTCAAGCCCAACAGATAATTGAGTGCCAATCCTCGTTGTTTTCGATGATTCGCCTGGTACTAATTCAATCGACTTATGTCCTTCGGAAGGTTCAATTCTATCGAATTTTTTCTTTTTGGGATTCATCTCCTTCTGCATCTCGCTACTTTCAGCAAAACATGCTTTCTTTATCTCGTCCACGTCAACCGGTGGCGCCGGACTATTCTGCCGCTCTGCTGATGACTTTTCGTTACCAGAAGGAGAGTTTTCTTTTGTACGCTGTTTGTCTAAAGACACCGTGTAACAGTCCCAGCCTTCCTTTAGATTTCCTCGGACTTCTCCAATCCCTGGAGTGGTCGGAAATTTCATCTTTTGGTGGTAAGTTGAGATAATTGCCTGGAAACTATTTAAAGCCGGTCTTCCTAATATTACATTGTAGGCACAAGGAGCGTCGACAATCAAAAATTTAATCATCCTTGTCCTCGAGTTTCCTTCATCTCCCAGGGAGAGAGACAAAGTAAGTGTACCCTTTGGAATTACTTGAGCACCTCCAAAACCTACTAGCGGGGTAGCTACTATGTCGAGGGGAGTTGGGCCTAAATCCATTCGCTCCAAAGCATCTTGGAAGAGGATATTTGCCGAGCTGCCTGAATCAATCAAGATTCTTTTAACAGTAGCTCCCGCAATCTGTGCTGTGATTACCATAGGGCAGTCTGGTACATCCTGGTTGTTGAATGATGTGAAATCGGGTTGTAGATCAGACTCGTCGAAACCGATCATTTTATTCTGCTGGGCTGGTCTTATTGAGAATACTTCCCTTCTTTCATTTTGGGCTCTATCCCTTATAATCCGAGACACTATCCTTCTTGAATTTTTACTGTCTCCCCCTGCCGGGCCTCCAGAGATCATATTAACTATCGTTCCGGGTTGTGCTCTTCTCGGCTGGTCTTCTCTATCCTTCGAGCGTTGCTCTCTTCTGGCGGGGGATCTCGATCGTGATCGATTGTCTTTCAGTCGATCCCTAGGTTGCTCCTTTTTGGATGTCTTTACATACCCAGTGAGGTGTCCTTCTGCTATCAATCTTTCTATCTCGTCTCTGAGTTGATAGCAGTCATCCGTATCGTGTCCTCTCTGTCGATGAAATCGGCAATACTTTCTTGAAGCCGGGTAGTCCTTAATTGGAGCCGGTTTTCTCAGCAAGTTGTGGTCCTGGATCGCGAATAGGATTTCGGATCTCGGTTTTTTGAGGGGAGTGTAATTGTCGTAATATTCTTTGTTCGATCTCCCTAACCCTTGTCTTCCTGGATTGTGATTTCTCTCTTCTCTATATACTTTCCTGTTTCTACCTTCATAAGACCGATTGAGTTGCGGCCCTTGGATAGGTTTATCAGGTACGCCCGACGATTGTCCCTCTTCCGGCTTTGTTAACCCAAAGAAGGTTCCTCTCAATTTATTCATTTCTTCTTCGTTCATGTATTGATTCGCCATTTCCATCAATTTTTCGTATGTAGCGGGATTTTCTCTTACTATTGCACTGGCGAATCCTCGATTTAAAGTGCTTTGGAAAAGAACAGTAATCAGAAAATCAACTCTTGGCATTTCAACCTTGAGGAGCTCATTGTTAAATCTTCCCATGAAATTTCTAAAAGTCTCTCCCGGGTTATGTATGATTGAATATAAATGGTTCGCAGGGGGTCTGACAGCTCTCTTACTACCAAACTGACTCATAAACTTGTCACAGAGTTGATCATAGTCGAAGATAGATTTTTCCTCCAATCTTCCGAACCAGGATTGAGCCATCCCGGCCAACGTGGTAGAAAATGCTTTCGCTGCTACATTATCGGAAATGCCATGAAGTTGCATTTGGAGATTAAATGAGGCCAGGTGTTCATCGGGATCCTCCGTTCCGAAGTAACGGGGTAACTGAGTGGGCAATCTCTTGTCGAGGGGCAACCTTTCAAAGAATATTTCATCACAAAATGGTGATTTCCTTAATCGAGAGTTAGATACTGGAGGTTCATTCTTCTTTTCTTGTTTATCCAATTTTTGGTGCAGCGATCTTACTTCTGAGGCCAACTTGTTGACCTCTCTGACTGATTGCTCCTGTAAGTCTTCTTCTATGCCATGTCTGTCTTGATGTTGATCGGCTCGACTTATCGCTTCGTTTGCCTCGAATCCTGCTCGTGCACCAAAGGCGGCAGCATGTGGGGGTCGTCGAGTTTGAAAGGCGGTTTCTTTAATCTCTGCGAGCCACTCCTTCTTGGCTTCATCAAGAATGGCTTTTAGTTCATCTCTCGTAAGTTGTATTACCGGAGGAACCGGTGGTCTTGAAGCTCCGGCCTCGATATGAGGTGCAGGATCAGGATCACGAATTAATAAATTATCTCCCTGACCCTCTCCGTTTTGATCGCGATTTCCCTCTTTTTCTCGTGCAAGATTTGTTTTCGATCTTGTAGTCATATTTCACGTTCTCAAAGTTATTGTTCCCACAGACGGCGCCAATTGATGAGTATGTTTTCGTTAGGGTGATTATTCCTAATCGAACGCGACTCGCCAATATGAGGATCTGCAGGTCAGCTATGCCGGTCCTCGATTTGTATAGGGGATCCTAACCTGAAAACAAAGATAACTACGTCAGGTTAATGCCGGTGGTTACCCGGCGATAACCCTCCGATGCTTAAGTAAGTTTCGAGATAAGTTGGGAAGTCGGAGCGTATTTAATGCTTAGCAGTGCGTACCTTTAATCTCATTTATGAGGGCTATTTATAGCTTCAGGATTGATCACCGGGTCGAATTGGGATTGGACGTTTCGGTTCGAATATGGGTGCTCCGTATTTTATTTGATCCGATTATAAACGGGTTAATTGTAAGTGAACGTCGATTACCAAGTCGGATAAATCGAATACATTAATGTTAACGCCGGCGTTAGTTTATTCGTAAATGATCGATGTGAACTCGTAGAGGGGAGGTTCTCGATATCGATCGACTGATTCATAGTTGTTTATAATGACGAAGACTTGGTACATCACTACCAACTCAGTGTCGTCCTTCTCTAGTCGGGACTGAATGGACACCAAACAATCAAGAGCCTCCCCTGTTAAAATCAGTTCATGAAACTAAAATTGTCAAGAAATATAAGGCCATCGATAGAATCTAATTCGAAATTTTATAAACCCAAAGGGTAAGCATTAAGAAGTATAATACGGGGGCAACATGCAGTCTCAGGACTGAATTTTCAAAACTTATAGTCCCACACTTTAAAAAAAAAAACTTCTTTTTTTTTTTGTTTTTTGGCACTTATGTCCATGGGATACAGGACAATCTCTGTTGTATCTCTGAAAGTTGCACAAGACTGTATGTGTTCTGCACTTCCGACCCAACTTGGATGAAAAAAAGGGGAAATGACGAATGTGCAAAAAAGATGGACCAAAAGTGCTATTTCTAATGTCTTGGGACTAAAAGTGCTGAGTGTTGTGTGATGAGAAATGCAGTTTTGCGGTAATCCAGGCTACTCAATCAACAGTATAGAGTTACTAATGGCTTACCAACTGGTAAAGATTCCTTTCCAAATGCATTCTCACGTATACGTAAAACTTCTAGAGCGAGGCTTTCTGCTTCCTCGTCACGGTGTAGATTGTACAGAATAACTGCTAAATGTAACATGGGAAACGTAATGGATGGATCATCAGGGGGCATAGACTCCATTACTATTTGTAAGCTTGTCCTTAGCAACCGCTCAGCTTCAACAAATTTTTTAGAGCGCGAATAAGAGGTTGCAAGATTTACAAGGTGAGGTACTAGATTGGGATGATCTTTTCCGTTTAATTTCTCAGAAATTAACAAGCATTCTTCTAGAAGGGTTCGACCTTCTTGTCCTCTGAAAGCAACCAAAATTGTGATAACTACATAAAAACAAATATAGCTTCTAGATTGTGGCAGTAAACATGTACAAAGTTTTCTATGCATGGCAAATATGTGTAATTGTACCTAACTACTGAGGGGCAATATGTTTACTTGCTTCACCTTAAGGAATTTATGCCATCCAAGATAATTACATACTTAGCGAATGATTCAATAAATAAAACAAAACAGAAAAATTCCCAAGATAAATAGAACCCAATTCATATAATACTGTCTCAAAGGACACTCCTACCTTCCCACTGCATGGAGTAATTCAGCCAAATCTATTCGCATCTTCTCCATCATTTTGTCATCCAATGCCACATATTTTGACTCCTCGAGGATCCGAATGGCTTTCTTGTATAGATCAATGGCCTCATTTACATTTCCTGCGGAAGGCCAAGAAGGGTTAAATTAATAAAAAAATCAAAACGACCCAATTTAAGATTAAGAAATACTTTAGTAGAATTAGATTTAGAATCATCTTCCAAGAAGACTATGTGGGAAATGTCCAGCAAGGAGGGAACATTATAACTCTAGGTTTCAACTCATAGGAATGTATATTAAACGAAATAATGGCATCATAAAAAGATTGTTCACCGAATTTACTTATTTTGATTTATTTTGTTATGAGCAAATACTATAACAATTACTATAAGAAATATATAGTCATTTGTTAGTTCACCTTTGGCACATTTCACCTTGGCCAAAGAACACATAGCCATTCCAACTCTTCCATCTTTTTCTCCATATGACCTCATATAGATGTCCATTACTCTGAGCCAAAATAAGAAAGATGTGTTATCAATCATCAGAAAACCAAAGCTCAATGCAACACAACATATGAATGATAAAATGTAGTAACCTGGTGAATGGTTTTTCAGCATCTGAAGCTCTTCCCTCTTTCATTAAAAGATCGCCCATTGCACATAATGGCACCACCAATTCTTCACCTTCCCCAGCCCTGCTATATTCTGATTGTGTAATAACTCGCTGGTATGTTTCTATCGCCTCAGCTGCTTTTCCACTAGTACCCAAAACTTTTGCTAGTCCCAGCAATGGTGTACAAAGTAATGAGCTCTTATTTCCTACAGGGAAAATTAAATATGATAGTTTCATGTAGAGAACACTTCCAGCAAATTTAACATAGTTTTTCTGCCGAATGATGAAAACTAGCAATTCGATATATCCTATTAAGAAACACTAAGAAAAGCAACTTACCATATTTTCCTTCCATAATTTTTAAGGATCTTTTGTAGAAAGAAATGGATGTCTCATACTTTTCCAATTTGGCATACATACTCCCCATATGCATGAGTATCGAATCCAGAAGCATCTCCTCATCCTTTATCCCATTCACAATCTTGTATAACTGGAATTACATTCAACATAGCAACAGGTGAAAACGATAATTATCAGAGTGCATGCAATTACACAAATATGTTGCAAGTGTCCTCAGAAAGAGAGCTAGTGCAGAACATAATGTGTTGAAACAAGTATATATATCTTTCAACCAATTACATAAATTTTCAGTTTTTAATAAATATTAATTAAGATATAGTATTGCTAATATCCTTGGTATAATCACTCTATTGTCCCCTTCTAATAAACGTGACAGAGCCAATTATGGATTATCCTCTGGAATTGTATAACTGGGAACCGTATATCTGTTAAAACTGAGTGATTGTTCATTGGAGAAAATGAAAGTTCAGCACACTTGAGGATTTTACTGAAAATTGGATGCATGTACATGTTAGAATGAAAACTTCATTCTCGATTCTACGAGAATCTTTGTGATACCCTTTCACTCGCTTCTCCAATGGATGGCTGATTTTCCATCTTAGTTTTAGGCCTTAGGTTTTTCACTTTCCATAAGAAAGGTTACCTTGGGTATATTTAATTTGTAGTTGAGAATTATGAGAATATGGTTATTTCATGTCAGCAGCAGGACCTAACAGTATGATTATGGCATCAAAAAATCAAAACCATTGCATAAGTAAAGTGCCTATGCATGTTACAAATTAAATTACCATATCCATTACGGATCCAACGGCCCTTAAGTCTCCAAGGGCCATGTAACCCAAAGCTATCACATCCAAAACATCAGCTTCTTCTATGCCTTGAGCACCTGAATCTACTTGTTCCTTAACTGCTACATAATTTGCCTTAAGTAAATTAACGGCATGATCTTCCTTTCCCATTTTTATCATAACCTTGATTTCACTAAAGAAATCCTCAAGCTGCCCTTCAAGATCACTAGTACTGCTGGCCGATGGATTCATTGAGTCGTGATCAAATATATTGGACCTGTTAAGATATGCACATGCTAGTTAAACTCGGCATGGAACCCATAAAATAGTTTTTCATTAAGATCACATCTTGGGAGAAAAAATAACAGAACTGCAGCAAACGTGGAAAATATTTAAAACATTACAAGAAAAAGGAGATTTTTCACATTTTCAATCATTTAATGCTTCTTCCATGTAACAACAAGGTTCCCCCGGATAAAGAAATGAAACTAGTTTCACATTTTGTTGGATAAGGATGAAGATGAAGGCACTAAAGAAAGTTTGATAAGGGAGGTTTTGATGCATTCCAAAACTTCGTATGTTGGCTAAGTATGGAGTAACTTAGCTGATAAACTTATCAAGGAATTTTGACTAAGTAATGAAGACATCAGAAGAGTCAAAGTTTCAAGGTCCAAGACTTCTGATCTGCTAAAGTGAAATTATCAGACTAGTGAAGATCAGCCGACTCAAATCAGATTTGTTCAAGTTTGAGATCAGCCGAGTTCACCATCAGACTTATACTTTCGTCAGCCAAGTGAAGAAGATCATGAAGTGTTCCCAACGGTAATAAATGCCCCTTGGTGTAATAAATGCTGAAGTACGAGGATATTTAAGACAAATGATTGAAGAAAAGCTTCGCATCAGCCGAGTGCATTTAATGCTGCCTGCAGAATAGTACTGTTTACAGTACGGACAGACTGCAAAAGAGCCGTTCGCGGATTTCAAGGACCAGTACTCGAGGAATTTGAATTATGTCTCTCTTCAACGGACACTTTTCAATCCTCAAGTTTAAATAGCTGAAAGAGACGAAGAAGAAACAAGCAACACACTTTCTGAGAGAAATTTCCGAAGCAAAATTCTTTAAGTCTCAAGAACAGCTCACTCATCAGCTGAGTCATTTGTTGACGAAAGCAGAGTTGAAGAATCAAGAAAAATACATCTTCTGAGTGATTTTGTAAACAAGAGTGTTGTGCGGAGTTGTGATCCATCTTTGTGAGTGATCAAACTTCAGAGAATAGGCTTTCTGTGTGATTTCCTATTGCGAACTTGTGGTCGTTTCATTTGTTGTTCGACGCAAGCAGAGTATACTGTAAACTTTGTGATTATAGTATAACCCAAGATCTGAGTGACTTGGAAGAGTGGACTAAAGGATATTCAAATCCATATAACCACTATAAAAATTACTTGTGTTTTTACATTGTTTTCAAATCTGCATATCTTCTGTTTGCATAAAAACACATTAAGTTAACTGTTTGAAAAAGAGACAAAAAGGAGTTTATAAAACTGGGGAAGCATTTTTCAAACTGCTAAGATTACTTGTGAAAAACACTTTGAAAATCCGCTGCAAGTACTCTAAGTATTAAAACTGATTTTAACAAATCAGCTAAGTAACTATCAGACGAGTGGTCAACAGACCTGTTCAACGATTCGTTCGCGAACAGAATTGTAACTCACTAATCTGATCAGCTTAGTCTGTTCAGTTTAAAGTAAAGTTTTAAAGTTAAAATTTGAAGAAAATTCAAAAGAGGTTTATTCACCCCCCCTCTAAACCTCTTCTGACCACTTGGGACCAACAAGTGGTATCAGAGCAGGTGGTTCATTAGAATCAGCTGCCTGATCAACGAGCTTGATCCAAGTGTTTTTCAAAGGTTTTTAAAACTTTTCAAAAGAGCATCTTTTTGAAAAATCAAAACTTTTTGAAAAATGGATTGTATCAGCCATGTTCCCCACATTGCTGGTATGTCTTTTGAAGACTGGAAGATTAGAATGGAAATCTTTCTAGCATCCTACAATGACAACATGTACACATGTATCATTAAAGGTCCATTCAGATTCACAAAGACCATAAAAATCAATGAAGTAGATACGGTTGTGGAGAAAGACCTTCACGAGATGACTCCAGAAGAAATCAAGCTTTACAATCTAGATAAAGTTGGGAGATTCATCATGACTAAAGCCCTGGATAATGATCGGTTTGACAAGGTCAAACATTGCAAAACTGCAAAGGAGATGTGGGACAAAGTCAGAGATATGAGCGAAGGCAATGATGCTATTAAAGAGCATCAGCTCAGTGTTGCCTTGGAGAAGCTGGACAACTTCAAGATGAAGTCTGGAGAAACCATTGATCAGATGGATACCAGATTCACCAGAACTCTGAATGAAGTTTTAAAGTTGGGAAAAACTTTCACTGACAAAGAGATCTCTGTCAGAGTACTGAAGGCTCTACCTTCCAAGTTCAACATGAAGGTAACAGCAATGGAAGAATCAAGAGATCTGGGCAAGATTTCTCTTACAGAGCTGTTCTCCGTACTCAAGGCTTATGAGTATAAACTGCCAAGAATGGGAATTGAAGAAACCTCAATTTCAGGACCCACAGCTGCACTGGTTGCTGCTGAAAACCTAAGAAGACCAGCTCAAAGAAATGCTGAAGTGGACTCATCTGATGAAGCCACTCTACTCAACAAGAAGGAGTACACTGCTGGAGATGTTGCACTGTTGATAAACAATTTTAAGAAGTTCTACAAAAGAAAAATGAAGAACAAATACAACAATGCTTCTACTTCTAAACCTAATTTTTCTTCTCAGGATAAGGATGATTATAAATCAAAACTAATGTGTTACAACTGCAGGAAATTGGGACACTTCATAAAAGACTGCCCATACCCAAAAGCAGAGAAGTACACTGAGGAAGAGAAGAAAATGAGAAAAGAAAGAAAGCATCAGAGAGGAAAAGCAATGATGGCTGAAGCAGAAAAGCTGACTGCTGTCTACTCATCTAATTCAGATTCAGACACGTCTGATGAAGAATCGTCTGATGAAGAAAAACCTGCTCTCCTGTGCCTGATGGCAAAGGAATCTGATGACTCTGAGGATGAGGTAACTCCTCAAGATAATGAATTGTTTAATTCTCTAGAGCAAATGATGTTGAATAATACTACTATTGCTGGAGAGTTTGTTAAGCTTAAGGAAGAGATGAACTTGCTAAAAGAGCAAAATAGTTCACTGAAACTTTTAGCTGAAAAGCCAAAAGAATCAGCTGAATATAAACAGCTTGAGCAAGAGCATGAATCTCTGAAAGCTGAATGTGAGGTTTATAAAGGAAAAATCATGGAACTTGAGAAAATCATTGAGTCTCATGATAAGTCAACTGTTGCATCCATGCATACATCTAGTAAACAGGAGACACCTTTAGAAAAGGATAAACTAGAATTGAATCATACTGAAAAATTTATTTCAGCTGACAATAGTAAGGTCATTATGTATGTTCAAACTTCTAAACCTACCTCATCTGAGAAAGTGGTAAAGGAGAAGAAATCTCCTAAGGCTAAAAAGAGCAAAGAGCCTAGTATAGGAAATCAGACTAGTAAGACCAAACAGCAGAGCCCTAAGAAGTCTGCTGATAAAGCTAAAGTCAATCAGACTAGTGGTAAAACTAAGTCAAAATCAAATGAGCAAGCATCTAGTAAACCAAAGAAGCATAAAAACAAGAAAAATCAAAATGCTTGGTATGGAAATGAGTCATACTATGTGCAACCTGCTGCATATCATATTATGTATCATGCACCTCAATTTCCTAGTTACTATGCACCTTACCCTGCTCATCCAATGCATGCATATCCTGCATATCATGCACCTTACCCTGCTTATGAACATTATTCATATCATACTGATCATCAACATGACTTATCTGATAACTATGATAAAAATGAAACTGTTCATGCTCCTAAAACTCAGAAGCCTAAGAAGCCTAAGACTTCAACATCTTGGGTTGTCAAAGGTGGAACTAATCCTTCAGGACCCTCTCAATAAGGGTACCTAAAACAATTTTATTTTTGTTTTGTAGGTTAGGATTAGGAGTAGGAGTAAAGTAGAGAAGATTTGGTACTTGGACAGTGGATGTTCAAGGCACATGTGTGGAAACATACATGAGTTGACTGATGCAGTTGCTGTGGATGGTCCAAGTGTTACATTTGGAGACAGCAAAGAAGGCAAGATTAAAGCTAAAGGAAGATTAATCAAGGGAAACATAGAGATATCTGACGTCTCCTATGTTAAAGGCCTAAAGTATAATCTGCTGAGCATAAGTCAATTTTGTGACAAAGGATATTCAGTCATCTTCTCAACAGATAAGTGCTACGTTGAACAAATTGGTACAAAGAAGGTAATTTTATCTGGAAGACGACAAGGAAATATCTACATAGTTGACTGGAATTCTGTTAACAAGAATTCAAGTGTTTGTTTGGTGGCATCTGCACCAAGTGAAGTCAGTTGGCTATGGCACAAGAGAATGAATCATTTAAACTTCAAGACCATAAACAGATTAATCAAGAATGATTTGGTAGAAGGGATTCCAAAAGCAGTCATGAGCAAAGACAAGCTCTGTGATGCATGTCAGAAGGGTAAACAAATCAAGTCATCTTTTAAAGAAAAGAAGCACCAATCTTCTGGAAGAATATTGGAGCTGTTGCATATGGACTTATTTGGACCCATTGATCCAGTCAGCAATGGTGGAAAGAAATACTGCCTAGCTGTTGTGGATGATTATTCAAGATATACTTGTGTGATTTTCATGAAAAAGAAAAGTGAAACCAAGGAACATCTTACAAATCTGATGGAACTGATCCAGAATGAGAAGAGTATCAAAATATTGAAGATCAGATCAGATAGAGGGACAGAGTTTACAAACTCTACTGTCGAAGAGTATTGTAACATCAAAGGAATACATCATGAGTATTCTGCTGCTAGAACCCCTCAACAGAATGGTGTTGCTGAAAGGAGAAACAGAACACTGAAAGAAGCTGTCAGAACCATGATAGCTGAAGCTAAACTGCCACAAAGATTTTGGGCAGAAGCAACAAATACAGCATGCTTTACCCAAAACAGATGCATGATCAACAAAAATCAGAACAAGACTCCATATGAAGTTTGGAACAACAGAAAACCAAACATTCATTACTTTAAGATTTTTGGTTGTAAATGTTTTGTATTGAATAATGGGAAAAATCACCTTACTGCATTTGCAGAAAAGGCTGATGAAGCTGTTTTTGTAGGATACTCTACTGTTAGTAAAGCTTACAGAGTGTTTAACAAAAGAACTTTACTAATAGAAGAATCTATCCATGTAGTATTTGATGAGCCAAGTCAATCTTCTGAAAAGAATCAAAGTATTAATCAAGATCTGTCTGCTGATTTACAGAAGTTAGACGTTGGAAGAAATGAAGAATATGTTCCCATCATACTACCTAATCTAAGTTCAGCTGCTAACTCATGTGCTGTTCAAAATCACAGTGCTGATTGTCTAACAGACGAGTTGCCAACAGCTGACAGACCAGAGACTGTTCAACAGACTACTACTGGAACTCCAACAGTAGTGTTGCAAGATCAAGACAGAGGACAACATCCTGATTTGCAACCTGATCTCAGATGGCTCAAGAATCACCCACCTGAACTAGTTATTTGTGATCCTTTAGATAGAGTGAAAACAAGAAGAGCTGCTGCACAAGATGCTATGTTTGTCACATTTCTATCTCAAATAGAGCCTAAACAAATTGAAGAAGCTCTCAATGATTCCTTCTGGATAGAAGCTATGCAAGAAGAGTTGAATCAATTTGAAAGGAATGAAGTCTGGTACTTAGTTCCTAGACCAAGTCATCAAAGGGTAATTGGCACTAAGTGGGTTTTCAGAAATAAGATGAATGAAGATGGTGTTGTCACCAGAAACAAAGCAAGACTAGTGGCCAAAGGTTATTGTCAAGAAGAAGGAATTGACTTTGATGAAACTTTTGCACCAGTAGCAAGACTTGAAGCAATCAGACTGTTTCTAGCCTATGCTGCTTACAAGAACTTCACTGTCTATCAGATGGATGTGAAGTCCGCTTTTCTCAATGGAGAATTGCAAGAAGAAGTGTATGTTGAACAACCTCCTGGATTTGAAGTCTATCAAGAAGAGGACAAAGTATATCGTCTGAAGAAAGCTCTCTATGGATTGAAACAGGCTCCAAGAGCATGGTATGATACCCTATCTGATTTTCTTTTAATTAAAGGATTTCGAAAAGGTAAGGTAGATAAAACCTTGTTCACAATTGAATGGGAAAATCATATATTACTTGTGCAAATATATGTGGACGATATTATTTTTGGTTCAACTAACCAACAGATGTGTGATAAGTTCTCCAAGCTGATGCAGAATAAGTTTGAAATGAGCATGATGGGTGAACTTAATTATTTTCTTGGGTTGCAAGTTAGACAGTTGCCTGATGGAATATTCATCAGCCAAGCAAAATACACAAGAGATCTGTTCAAGAAATTTGGTATGGAAACTAGCTCAACAGCTACCATTCCTATGTCTACATATCTTCGTTTGGATAAAGATGAAGATGGCAAATCAGTAGACATTACCAAATACAGAGGCATTATTGGTTCATTGTTGTATCTAACAGCAAGCAGACCTGACATAATGTACTCAGTTGGAGTCTGTGCAAGATTTCAATCAAACCCCAAAGAATCTCATCTCTTAGCTGCCAAGAGGATATTGAAGTAGGTTAAAGGCACTCAAGAATTGGGATTATGGTATCCTAGAGAATCTGGATTTGAACTTATTGGTTATTCAGATTCAGACCTTGCTGGCTGCAAGATTGACAGAAAGAGCACAACAGGTGCCTGTCAGTTCTTAGGCAGTCGTCTGATCTCATGGATGAGTAAGAAGCAAACCTCAGTCTCTATATCTACTGCTGAAGCTGAATATATAGCTGCTGGAGCTTGCTGTGCACAGATACTTTGGTTGAAACATCAACTAGAAGACTACAACATCAAGATCAGTGGAATACCAATCTACTGTGACAATACAAGTGCAATTTCACTTACTCAGAACACTACAAGTCATTCAAGGACTAAGCATATTGAGATCAAACATCATTTCATTAGAGATCATGTGGAAAAAGGCAATGTAATGATTGAGTATGTTCATACTGATAATCAGATTGCTGATATCTTCACTAAACCCCTAAGTGAAGTAAGGTTCTCAACTCTAAGAGCTGAGTTAGGACTACTTAATTTGGAAGCCTAAGCTGAGGGGGAACTCATCAGAAAACTGGAGTTCAACAGCTTAGTAATTCGTTATTATCTTCAAGGATTAACTCTCAACAGACTAGTTAACTTATGAATTCTTAAACTCAGGGGGAACGTGTAAGACTAGCGGTACTTCTGAATTAAAGATGAAATTTGTTAATGACAGTTAGTTGAAGTTATGTTTTCATCAGAAGACTCAACTATCGAAGATTGAAGTTATTTTATCTAGCTGGATTGACAAACAGCTGAGGAAGGTTATCAGCTATTGGTATTCTCTGATAACAGCATTGTCATCAGGACAGTAGTCCATCAGATAAGTATTTATGTTACTCATCTGATTACTTTAATAAAAGCGAAACCTTTTAAAACGTTTTATTCAAAATACGCTTTTATAAGTAACTGTTGGGCGGTACATATTCCCGCTCTTCATTAAATATCTTTTGAATTCGAAAAGTCGTAACTGACGCCGCACGATCAGCACTGACAGAAAAACGGATCTACCGGTTGGCGGATGTCACGGAAACCGACATACCCCAACTCTATAAATCCCCATCTGATCAGTCGAGTCGTTCTTTACGCACTCTAAGCATTCAAAAGCACTTGTGAGAAATTTATCTGCAATTCTCTGCATACTTCTCTTTGTTTTTCTAACCTTCAACAGATCAACGATGGCCGCTGAAGGTATGTTTCTCGTCTATGATTCCTACTACCAATCCGGTACGGATCTGATGAAAGAACTTCTCGAAAAGTTCAAAGCTGCTTCGCTGGTAAACTTCATGGAATACCACGAAGGAATTATCTGGACTGACCAAGTGATGGAGTACTACAACACTGCGAAAGCTGACTATAACTCACTAGCGATTAAGGCTACTGTGGGAGGCAAATCTATCACTATCACTCCTGCTGTTCTTCACGAGACGTTTGGACTTCCTAACCGTGGACGACATGACGTCACTGTGCTGACAGAGGACAAACACCAACAATTCTGGGCGATATGCGCCAAAGAGGGAGAAACGTTGTCTGGAAATATAAGGAAGAAGCAACTGAAGGATGAATATCAGCGGATGGCTGATATGGTGTCCAAGCTGATTGAGAACTGCACATTCTCACTGGATGCTGTTACCATGAAGAGGTTCAGCATCATGGCTGCCATTTACTATGGACTGGAGATCAACTGGTCAATCATAGTCTGGTACATATTAGCTGACTTTCTTGATGATAAGAAAGGAAAAGGCCCCACCACCAACCACAGAATCACTCTCAGCTATCTGCTGTCAAAGCTGGGTTGTGATATGAAAAATGGAAAAGAGATCCATAAATCTAAGGCAGTATCAAAGTACTTGCCTGTTCAAAAGAGGAAGGCTGGTGAGCCTGAGGAAGCTGATGTTGAGGAAGCAAAAGAGGTTCCTGCCAAAAGGCAGAGAAAACTGGTCAAGACTGCTGACTTAGCTGCTGAGACCAAAAAGAAGAAGGCTGCTGACAAGCCTAAGGAAAAGATTCCTAAGCAGATGGAGAAAGTGATTTCTGCTGCTGAAGCCACTAAGATTGTGGAAAACATAATTGCTGATGTACGGACTGGATCCCCTGCATCACCATCAAGAACTCCATCAGCAGAGAGGCCTGCTGAAGGTATCTCTAAACGAACAAGAAGTCAACAGAGAGATACTGCTACAACCATTTACCGTGAAGGGAGAACCAAGAAATCTGCCAGAAAACAGATGACATTTATAGAAGAACCAACGGACTTGGAGAATGTAGCAAGGGAAGACCCTGAAGCTGCTGAAAGGCCTGCTGTAACAGATGAGACTGCTGCTGCCAACAAAGCTGATGAGCAACAGCCAAGTCAAGTCACATCAACAGTTGAGGTTACTCAACCTCAAGAAGATCCAGATGTCCAAATCATCTATCCTATTGCTGCTGCTCCCCTATCATCTGCTGGTCCAGCTCCTGCCCCCATTGATAAAGGGAAGAGGAAGATAGTGCTTAAAAGAAAGAAAATCTCTAAAGCTGATAAGAAGGCAAGAGAAGAAGCTGAACAAAGAAAACAGGATGAGTTGGAGGAGAAGAAAGCACTTGAGCTAAGCAAAGCTCAAGAAGCAAAGGATGAAGCCAGAAGACGCATGTCTGAAGCAGAAAGGAAAGCTGCTGAAGATGCTGAAATGGCTGTGGTGATTGAATTGAGTAAAGTTGATGCCTATGGACCTGTCCATGGAGGTGGCATCAAGATTGGAGAAGGCAAGAATGATGAAGAAGACAAGAAGAAGATATTACTGCCTGCCCCCAAACTCAAGTCAAAAGATAAGTTTGAAGTCAGAAAAGCTTTTGAGATAGTATATGCTGACAAGGAGCTTTTCAAGAAATTTGAGAAGTCTCTGGCATACTATGATCAGAAACTTATGTTGAGGACTCTGTTCAACCAAGAAAAACCAAGGTATATCAGTTGGAGAGACAACAGGCTGAACAAGTCAATAACAGAACTTCAAAGCATGAAGGAGTTAGCTGATGAAGAACAATGGGTTCTAACTTGGCTGAAAACAAACTCCATCCAAAAGGCCCTTGATCCCAGCTATGTAAGAGATGTCATGCATAGTTATGCAAAAGGCTTTGCACTGGAGGAGGCCAAGAAAATCAAAAGCACCTTGCCTAACAAGAAAAAGAAATCTGAAGATGCTGAAGAAAGAGCAATTAAGTTTGCTGTTATGACTGCTCTGAAGAGATGGGCTAAAAAGTCAAAATATCAGCAAGGATGTTCAAGTGACTTGCCACTGTTGCCTAGTATTCAACAAATCATTTTTGGCAAGGAAGTACAACCGTACTATGAAGTCCCTAAGGGAAACAATGCTCCTGTTAACCCTTGGATTATTGTAAGGCAGATTAGACAGACAACATGCTTCAATGATGATGGAACCATTACTAATCTGTTCTACGATGATGTCACTGATGAGCACAAATCTGCTGATAAGTCCTTAGCGATTGAGCTGCCAGCTAAGACTTCTGAAGACCATCAGATGACAGACTTGGAGGAAGTCCCTGTTCAACAGGAGACTGAGGAAAAGGAAGTTGATGCTGCTGCTTCTGCTTCATCAGCTGATCAACACTCATCACTGATGGAAGCAATCCAGATGCTGATGGAAAACCAACTTAAGGACCTGGAAGACAAGCACAAGCAACAGTTATTGAAGGTTAAGGAGGAGCTGAAGGATGAACTGAAAGCAGAGTTGGCAGAATCCAACAGACTTCAGCTGGAAACTGTTCAAGGATCAACAGAAGAAATCATCAAGAAGGAGATCAACAGTATTCCAATTCCTCAAGACAATTCATTGCAGTTAGTGCACAGCCTAAGAGATCTGAACCAAAATGTTGAAGATGTGAAGGGTGATGTGAATCATCTTCACACTGCTTTAAAATCAGCTGAGCACAAGATTGCTGATCTGACTGCAACCTTAATTAAAGTCAGTCAAGAAGAGAAGGAAATCAATCTTGGGATGTTGCAAGAAGTGGCAAAGGCTTCACAGGAAGTTCAAAATGAAATTGCAACTATCAACCTCAACATTGACTACTTCAATGATAAGACTGATGTCATCAGCACTGACATTCATCATCTAACAGCGAGTCATGACGTTGTCAATCAGAATCTAAAGGCTTTATGTGCTGGAGTAAAGATTCCAACAGTTGCTCTCAACCCTGCTGTTGAACCTTCTGCTGTCATCAGAGTTGATGATGACAAAAAGGGGGAAGATAAAAGGGAAGAACCAGCAAAGGAGTTTGCTGCTGAAGAACCAGCAAAGGAGTTTGCTGCTGAAGAACCGGCAAAGGAATCCGCTGCTGAAGAATCAACTAAGGAGGAAACTACTGCTGCAACAACTGAAGCCAAGGAAACTGAAGCTGAAGCTGACAAGATTGCAGAGCTTGGAACGGTAGAAGAAAAAGAAATGACTGAAAAAGAAGATACCAAGTACAAGAATACAGAATCTGCAAGGAAGGCCATGGAAGCTTTGAAAGCTCTTCAAGAACAAGAACTTAAGGAAAAGATGGAAGCTGCCAAAGCAACCTTGGAAGAAGAAGCTGATGATGAAGAAGATGATGAAGAATCATCTTATGAATATGAAGAAGTGTTGGAAGGATCAGATGAAGAAGCTGATAGTTAAAACTTGAAAAATCCTTGTAATCAGTTCACTTTATCTATTTCTTCAGAAATCTCATCTGATGAACTTGTACATGTAATACTCTTTTTCAATATTAATGAAAAGTCAAGTTCAATCCAATAAACTTTTTCTATCTCAGAAAATTTTGAGGATTACAATCTTTAGTTTAGGTATTCAACAGGTACTTAGCTGAAGTTTTGTCATCATCAAAAAGGGGGAAATTGTTGGATAAGGATGAAGATGAAGGCACTAAAGAAAGTTTGATAAGGGAGGTTTTGATGCATTCCAAAACTTCGTATGTTGGCTAAGTATGGAGTAACTTAGCTGATAAACTTATCAAGGAATTTTGACTAAGTAATGAAGACATCAGAAGAGTCAAAGTTTCAAGGTCCAAGACTTCTGATCTGCTGAAGTGAAATTATCAGACTAGTGAAGATCAGCCGACTCAAATCAGATTTGTTCAAGTTTGAGATCAGCCGAGTTCACCATCAGACTTATACTTTCGTCAGCCAAGTGAAGAAGATCATGAAGTGTTCCCAACGGTAATAAATGCCCCTTGGTGTAATAAATGCTGAAGTACGAGGATATTTAAGACAAATGATTGAAGAAAAGCTTCGCATCAGCCGAGTGCATTTAATGCTGCCTGCAGAATAGTACTGTTTACAGTACGGACAGACTGCAAAAGAGCCGTTCGCGAATTTCAAGGACCAGTACTCGAGGAATTTGAATTCTGTCTCTCTTCAACGGACACTTTTCAATCCTCAAGTATAAATAGCTGAAAGAGACGAAGAAGAAACAAGCAACACACTTTCTGAGAGAAATTTCCGAAGCAAAATTCTTTAAGTCTCAAGAACAGCTCACTCATCAGCTGAGTCATTTGTTGACGAAAGCAGAGTTGAAGAATCAAGAAAAATACATCTTCTGAGTGATTTTGTAAACAAGAGTGTTGTGCGGAGTTGTGATCCATCTTTGTGAGTGATCAAACTTCAGAGAATAGGCTTTCTGTGTGATTTCCTATTGCGAACTTGTGGTCGTTTCATTTGTTGTTCGACGCAAGCAGAGTATACTGTAAACTTTGTGATTATAGTATAACCCAAGATCTGAGTGACTTGGAAGAGTGGACTAAAGGATATTCAAATCCATATAACCACTATAAAAATTACTTGTGTTTTTACATTGTTTTCAAATCTGCATATCTTCTGTTTGCATAAAAACACATTAAGTTAACTGTTTGAAAAAGAGACAAAAAGGAGTTTATAAAACTGGGGAAGCATTTTTCAAACTGCTAAGATTACTTGTGAAAAATACTTTGAAAATCCGCTGCAAGTACTCTAAGTATTAAAACTGATTTTAACAAATCAGCTAAGTAACTATCAGACGAGTGGTCAACAGACCTGTTCAACGATTCGTTCGCGAACAGAATTGTAACTCACTAATCTGATCAGCTTAGTCTGTTCAGTTTAAAGTAAAGTTTTAAAGTTAAAATTTGAAGAAAATTTTAAAGAGGTTTATTCACCCCCCCCCCCCTCTAAGACTCTTCTGACCACTTGGGACCAACACATTTGATACTAGCATTCTATTATTAGTGGTAGCTTATGTATCAAACATCTACATCATCAACATCGAACATCTAAAGCACCAAAACTTATCGAAAACAATTAACGCAAACACAAATCAATCAGTATAGTCCATCACCTCTCACCACTATAAGCAACAGTTCTAATTAAGCTTATACCTCTCGGAATTGGTTGGACCCGAAAGACTTGAAGTTACGCGTCGTTGACCATGTACGCCACTGACTTCTAATGAGCAAGCTAGCGGAAAACTTCTAACAAAGCGCCGTCTAGAAACACTGCATTTTGGAAATGAAACACTTATATCGGCACAACAATACACACACCTTTGCTGCAACTGGAAGTGGTTTAATTGATTATTCAGATCCATTTGACTAATCCTGAAATATAATTCAAACATGAACAAATTCAAAAATCAAATTAACAATAAATATAGAAAGATTAGCTACAATATGACATACCTTTTTGACAATGTACAATCTTAAAACCTTTTCCCAATATTAAAACTCTCAATTCATTCACATTCTAAGTATACGTTAAAAATATATTCGATTATTTATCGATATTTTCCTCAATTGCACACAATTTTTCCTCTAATGCAAGCGGAATTTACTGTTTATGTGATTGGTCATCAACTCGAAGAATTAAGCGTACGAAGCAAAATGAATAAAATTACATAAAAGTATCAGTATATTTTAACATTCCTGTATCTATAGGTGTAAGTAAAGCTGATAATTTTACCTGAGAGTTGGAGAAGTTGAGGAAGAAAAGACGGAAGCCATTAAAACAGTAGATAATTAGATATGAGTTAAGCTGTGAATGCTGGATTTAAATTTAATCAATTAATTATTGAATGGGTTGAGTAGTGGGCTTTGTGAGAAGGTTTCGGCCCAAAACATATTTGGGCCTAAATTCATTAATTAAATTATTGCACAAAATTGATGAAATTAAAAAAGAATTAATGCTATTAATGGGTTTAAATTGAATCATTATTTTTTTTTGGTCCTAGTTTTAATTGAATCACATTGATCAATTATTTTTGGAAAATCCCGATTAACAAGTCTCGTGAGCAGAACTAAATTCAAAAACATAATTAGAATACAATAGTAAAGAAGTAAAATTGCTTGTCTAAAAATTCATATTTTTATTATGAATTGAGGTATAAACGAACCTAGTAGAATCGAATGACACATTATTCAAGTATAATTTAAATTTGATTGAGTTTGAGTTTGGTTTAATTTTCTCACGAATCGAGCTCAAACAAACTTTTTTTCGAACGAGCTCGAGTCGAGTATCGAGTAACTTGATAATTTACATGTATTTTTTTCAATTATTAGCTTATCGAGTCGAACTTCAAAATTATCAAACGAGAAATCTTGTTCAAGTTCAAGCTTGTTTGATTTGTTTGATGAACTATGCTCAAATAAACTTTTATCGAACGAGCTCGAGTCAAATATCAAATAGTTTGGCTAAAATATCAATTTTATTAGGATTTTCAGCACTAATTATGAATAGTTTCAGACTTAAATAACTTAGTAGCATTTTACTAAAATTAAAATTACTAAAATTACGGGTCAAATGTTAAAGTTGGATGTATTTACATTTTTATTTATGTTCTACAATGTTTTTTTCTCATAATTATCCATAATTCCTTGTACTTTAATTGTAAAAGCATTATAAAAAAATTGGAAAAAAGCGTTCATTTGTTATTATATATTTATTTAAGAATACATATACACTAAGAAACTAATTATAAGTTTAATGTAAATTTATAACATTTGACCCCATACTTATACATATACATTGCAAATAAACCCCTCCTATGTACCAAACATAACAACGGTACAATTGTCCAATAAAATAGCTACAGTAACCTCAAGGATAAAATAGAAAGTTCAATAAAAAATTCGGCTATTATGTCATCAAAATGTAAGGTTTTCAAAATGTCGGGGGATGTGAATGTAATTATGAAATTGGACAGTAATGACTTCAAACCTCAGGAACCCTATAATTTTCCCTTGATATAAATTGGGTTTATGCAAAATAGATTTGTGAACAAGAATAGCACAAGTCCAATAACTAAATTCGCGTATCTAGGGAGTCGACGCGCTCCGAATTCGCGAATCGGAGCGCATTTGTGAAATTCGCAAAAAAAGCGAGAATCATTGAAAGTGAGAGCGCGAATTTATAATATTCGGAGAGCGAATTTATAATTTTGGGAGCGCGGATTTTTTATATATAGGGCGCCGTTTTAATTTTTATAGAGCGTGTATTATCTTTATAAAGAACATGCTCTACACAATTTAAATTAACGAAGTTTAACAAAAAGAATAATTTTGACATTGATTTTGTAAAGTTTAATAACTTATTGGTTTATTTTGTCATTTATAAATACTTTTAACTTGGAAGCTAATTAATTTACAATCATGCAAAAATTTACACAAATAATATTTGTAACTTTATTAGAGAGTACACTAGAGAGTAGAGACTAATATTGTAATGCATCCATGCATACCCTAAAATTGATGCATTGGCTTTTTGACAACTTTTCATCTAAGTCAAGCTATTTTTTGATTTGCCGACAAACAAAACAAATTAAGTTGTAAATCTTTGTTGATTATTTTGACGCACTAAAGTGCTAGATGCTAGAATTTAGATACCACCATAGCGTGGCACTTTTGGAAAAACATAGTGAAGTTGTAAATGTTTGAACTTTGTACTTTTGCAGGTTATTCTGATGCATTAAACTGATAAAGAGCTAAATAGTAGATATCGGTGTCCAAGTCAAGCTATTCATTTGAGAAAACATATGTCTATATCAATGAAAATACATTTGCGGGTAAACACCACTAATAGTTCTCCTTATCATTAACTTTTTACATAGTGGTCCCTCTTGTGTTTTTTTTCTCCCACGTTAGTCCCTAAAATGAATTTTTGTTTTAATTTGGTCATTTTCAGGTGGTCCAATGTGATCTAAAGTTCCAAATAGTTTTATTAGAGACTATGTTGGATGAAGATGAGTGGAAAGAAGTTAAGAAAATAAGGGAGTTTTTGATGATTTCCAAAACATCATAACCAGCTAAATAAGGAATGCTTAGAACCCTTAGAAGAATTTTGATCAAGTAAGAAGACTATCATAAGGGTCAAAATTCAAGGTCCAGAAGACTTCTGATCTTATGCTGAATTCAAAATCAGACGAGTAGGTTATCAGCTGACTCAAATCATATGAGTTCAAGTTTTGATCAGCAGAGTATCTATCAGACGGGTCATTTCGATCAGCAGAGTGGAAGAGATCGAGAAGTCTGCCCAACGGTAATAAATCCAGTTGGTGTAATAATGCTACAAGAGAAGGGTATTAATGGCAAATGATTGAAGACATTCTCGGATCAGCAGGGTGCATTAAATGCGACTGGCAGAAAAGTACAGCAGAGTGTACAGTGCAACAGTTGCAGGGAGCCGTTCCAGAATTTGGGGGACCAGTACTTTGCGATTTGAAATCTGTCTTTCTTCAATGGATATATTTTCAAATCCAAGTATGAATAGAGCTGAATTCAAGAGTTAGAGACAACACAACAACTGAGATCATTCCGCGAAGCAAAATCTTCTAAGTCTCAAAAGCTCAAGAACAGCTCACTCGTCTGATGAAGTTATTTGTTAACTAAAGCTGAGTTGAAGTTAAAAGATAAATCATTTTCTGAGTGAATCTGTAAGAAGAGTGTTATGAGAAGCTATTATCAATCTTTGTGAGTGATAAAGCTTTGTAGTATAGGACTTGTGATTTCCTGTAACGCACTTGTGGCTAGTTCATTTGTTGTTTGACGCAAGCAGTGTATATTGTAATATGTGTGATTATAGTATAACCCAAGATCTAAGTGACTTGGAAGAGTGGACTAAATGATCTTTATCCATATAACCACTATAAAAACAGGCGGTTTTTTTTCTTTTTTCAGAAGCAAAAGAATTCAATTCGTAAAATCGAAAAACATAGGGGTCAATTGGCAAAACTGTCAAAGTCAATTATTATCTAAATTGGGGGTAAAGCGGTCTTTTTTATATGACAGGCGGTTTTTTTATATATTTTTTAGAAGCAAAATAATTCAATTGATAAAATCGCAAAACATAGGGATCAATTTATAAAATTGTCAAAGTCAATTATTATCAAAATTGAGGTAAAAGCGGTCTTTTTATATCATAGGCGGTTTTTATTTTATTTTTAGAAGCAAAATAATTCAATTGGTAAAATCGCAAAATATAGGGGTCAATTTGCAATTGTCAAAGTCAGTTATTATCTAAATTGGGGGTAAAGCGGTCTTTTTATATGACAGGTGATTTTTTTATATTTTTTAGAAGCAAAATAGTTCAATACTTAAAATCGCAAAATATAGGGGTCAATTTGCAAAATTGTCAAAGTCAATTATTATCAAAATTGGGGGTAAAGTGGTCTTTTTATATCATATGCGTTTTTTGTTATTTTTAGAAGCAACATAATTCATTTCGTAAAATCACGGAACATACGGGTCAATTTATTTTTAGTTTTAATTATTGTGATTTAAAGGTTATATTTGTCTTTTATTAATTGAAGATTATCTCAACTTTTATTTAAAATAAAATAAAATAAAGGTATAATGGTCTATTTACAGATAGAGTCAACTCGCCGAGTTACATATTAGTTACGCGCGTCACATGACATGATTTATGGGTTATCCCGCATGTGAAGGCGAGTTACCTTGCCCGCACCCTAGAAGCCCCGTATCAACAATTGGTCGCTTTCGTGTTTTTATGATGAGGTTACCCCTCATCAACAATTTATTCATTTGAGTTTTATGGAATATTTACTTATCTAAAAAAAATTGTTTGTTTAACGCAGTTCGCATTCCATTTTAGAGCCGAAGGAGAATTTCGATTTGACCGTTGAGTAAAAAATTCTCCCTTTTTCCCTGATCATTGTTTTATCTCCACATGCATTTCAACAAGAAGATTGTTTAATGATCTTCAATGTTTGTTAACTAGTTTTGATTTCGCTGAATTTATACTTCATCGAAATTATAAATGTTATTCATATTATTTAGTGATATTTTTATATTATTGTGGTATTTTATAATGTTACTTCTTGTTATGATAGTGAAAATTAACTTTAAATCATACCGCTACAAGTGGCAATTTGAAAAATATTGTTATGTATAAAATGTCACCTGTAGCGATGTGGCTAAATCTATCAGTGTCACAATTATAGTTAAAAATAATATTGTAGTATAAAAATATCACTAATAAGTAAAAATAATATTTATAGTTTGTGACATTTTTCAAAATAATGACTATTAATATTTTGTGGCATTTTCTTCAAAATATCATCAAACATGGTGCAAGTCAAGTTCATTTTTGTTGCAGTATTATGAGACCTTTTTTATTATCAAAACTTATACATATAATTAAAAGAATGTGGCATTTTGCATCACCACATCGATATTAACGGTTGTTGGTTTGATTTAATCTATACATTAGATAGATAGGATTTTCATGATTGGATCTTGAAATTTCCGTAAATATTGTAAGTAATTAAAGATTGCATAAATTATGAACGAATTGAATTAACTTGAGAGAATATATTGAAAGTAATTGTACTGAAAAATAATAATCTGTGTACAAATAACAGGCTAAAGAGCCACTTAAATAGAGAACAAATACAGGGCTAAATTAGGAAGAACAAGATAAATTACATAACTAAATAACTAACTACTTGAACTAGCCGTTGAATTAAGCCCCAATTAAATAGCCCTAATTTCATTTTATTTCTTCCTTTATTTCACACGATTCCTTCTCCAATTGCTTCTGCTAATACCCCCCCCCCCCCCGCAAGATGGAGGTGCGTAGATGTTGCGAACATCCATCTTGGAAAGAATGGTGGAAAAGTGAGTTCGATGAAACAGTTTGGTCAACAAATGGTAATATGGATGTTGTGTATTAGATGAGTGATAGAGAAGAGTATAATATGATGAAAAGATTTGTGAATTTGAGTGTGAACTGGTAGAAAATAACTGGAAAGACAGACTGGAAATAAGTAGTAATAAAAGGAGAAAATTTTGGTGAAAAAATTTAGGGATCAAACCAGAAATTTTGTGAGTGTGCTGAAGTGACGAGTGATTGATGAAAGTGGTTTGATGATTGATGATCTGATGCGTGTGTGATGCAGACTGTTACTGGAAACAAATTTCTGAATGGAGGAGATGAAATCTGGTTTGATAGATTGAGTTCTTGAAGGAAAGAACTGGAGAAGAGCGATGAAGATGTTGCTGCGGATGGATTCTTGGATGGCTGAATTGAGTTGGAAATTTGATTATGCAGCAGAGATGAACTGATGATCGGAGAAGACAAATCCGAAGAATCCGATATTGAAAATTGGATTATCATAAAGATCGAAGCACTTGCATGAACATAATTGCTGAAAAGAGATTGATATATGATGATATGATAGACTTAGATAATGAACAGAAAAGAAAGAATATGATGATATGAATGTGGACTAGATTGATGTTCGATTACTGATTAAGAATCGAAGAATAAGCAGCAGTAGATTGTACGTAGTTTTATTGAGAGATGAATATATTGTGTCTTTGCTGAAAATAGAAACACGCTATTAAGATGAAACCCAGACTAAATTTCTTGAGATAGAGTAAGATGGATTATTTGGATATTAATAGAGAAATTTTCATATGAATGATATTGACTTGAGAAGTGATCATGTTGGAGAAGATCACCGGAGAGATTTGACGGAAAAACAGAAACTGAAAAAGGAAAATTATGAATATAGCAGATCACAAAGACATAATTGAAGAATTGTGATCGAAAATTTCCTTGATGAATATGTGAATCGAGAGAAGTGCAAGTCTGCCATGATTGCCGGAGATTGATCTATTACAACTGATTGAATACAACAGAAAAGAGAGAAATAAATAGAACTTGCAGCAAGAAGACTGATTGAATGTTGATGAATGTTGACATAAGTGAATTGAATATGATATATGATGATTTTGATATGATGAACGATGGAACAGAGAAATCAAACTGAGAAAAATTGAACTAGAAAAAGGAAATTATTAACTGAAATTCTGATTTGTAAACTGAAAAGTGTTCCTGATTGCAAAAAAATCTCAACGGAAATTTCACAAACACTTTCGAGGCGATTATTGAGCCAAGAATGTGGAATAATCAGGTAACAAATTGATTTCTCCAAAAAGAGAATCTTGATATGTGAAAGAATCTTGATATATGGCATAATTATCAGACAAAAATCAAATTCATAACACAATGAAGACAAAGAAGAATAAGAAACCTGCAAATTCCATGTTTTGCACAAGTATCTGTTTTTGTAAGATTTCTTGAAAGAATTTTGAGGGCAAAAAAAAAAAAAAAATATATAAAGATGAAAGAATTTTGAGAACAGATATAGGTTATGTAGTATCTTAATATATATAAAAAAATGAAGTAAATAAAAGATTGTATAGATCAAATCCGGATATGGTTGGTAGAATAAAATTCTGTTGAATCTTGATTGTTTGGTGTTGAATTTGTGAAAATATGATGATGACTGGAACTGGTGATGATGATGATGATGCAGGAAAAAATCTGGAGAGACTGGATCGGATGATTACTGGAGATTGGAATGTGTAGGATGAGACAATTTATCAAACACCTTGTAGTGAAGAATTGATTTTGAACTGAACTGGAGAATGGAACAAAAAAAAAAAAAAAAAAAAAATTCGTAGAAGATAAATGTATGTGTTTGTGCAGCAGAAGTTATTAGTAACAATCGTAGATGAACTGTTAGTGTCCATGGCTGTATAAGAGATTGCTTTATTGGGTTGAAAATGAAGATTTTGAGTGAAGGATTATGGGTATGAGTGTTTCTTGATAAGGAGAATACAAACAAGGAAGATGAATATGAATTGTACGATTAGTTTGTGATGGGATTTCTGAAAAAAAAAATTTCGAAAAAGGGAGAAGAATCAAGTGAAAAGATGAAGAACAGAGACAAGATTACCAGATAAATGAATTGTATGATGGATCGGATGAACTGATGAAGAAGATAGTGAATTCTGATGAAGATGGCTGAAACTGGATGAAGATAATGAAGAACAGTGATGAATTTGATGTAGAATCTTGATGAAAAATTGATCTGAATTTGCAGCGGATTGAGAATGTAGAAATCAATATACCAACAGAATTGAGAGAAAGAATAATTGTATATTGAATTCAACTGAATTGTGTTTTGTATAATAATCAGCCGTGTGGAAGCAGGAGAAGGATTATGAATGTCAAACTGTGAATCGGAGGGATCCTCATTTGAAGGCATGTTTCAAGTCAGGGAGAAGAGAATATGATCTGGAAATTGTTGGGATGAGATTCTTGAACGACAATTCTTGACAGGAATGAATTTTAGATGAAGAAGAACTGGGATTGATCTTGTATGATAGGGAAGAAGAAGATGAATCCAAGAATGGAGTTTTCTTGAAACTGGAGAGTTTGAAACTGATGGAAGAATTACAAAGGAGAAGAAGATGAAATAAGAAGAAACAAGAGAAAAATTGAGAAGAACTTATCTGTAGAAGATTGAAAGATCAGTAGATTGAATATGTGAGAGCAGATGGCAGAGAATATGCAGCGGAGATTAGTGGCCGGAGAAGATGGTGGTGCGACGGTGGCGGCGGCGGATCAGCAGACTACTGATACCATGTAAGTAATTAAAGATTGCATAAATTGTGAACGAATTGAATTAACTTGAGAGAATATATTGAAAGTAATTGTATTGAAAAATAATAATCTGTGTACAAATAACAGGCTAAAGAGCCACTTAAATAGAGACCAAATACAGGGCTAAATTAGGAAGAACAAGATAAATTACATAACTAAATAACTAACTACTTGAACTAGCCGTTGAATTAAGCTCCAATTAAATAGCCCTAATTTCATTTTATTTCTTCCTTTATTTCACACGATTCCTTCTCCAATTGCTTCTGCTAATAAATATATATAAAGATTCCTATAGTTAAAAATAGAAATCCTAGACTAATACTCCGATAACTCCAATAATCGAATTGTTGAATCAGTGGTGACCGGTAATAATTCTTTAGAGAAAAAAACTCAGTATTTTGTAAAACATTACTTCGTTCATTCATGGATTTGATTTCACCACAGAAAAGTGACTCATTTAGTAATAATAACACAAAAATAAGAAGAAAATATTTCTTTAAATTTCTTCTACAATAAAAGTGACTAAATATTTTTGTGTTATCATTTTTTTTAAATTTCTTCTTCGTTCATTCATGGTTGTGTTCCTAGTTTATCTGAATATTGTTTAGCTTCCTTAAGCTCCGAAAGAATAGATTGTCTGCATCATTAGCAGCTTAATTTTTACCATAATCTTTGCCTATGATATTCTGGGAACTATTTTCAAGTTTGAGTTGTTTTGGTTCGCTAGAAACAAATTCTAATAACTCACACATAATTGTATATATGTTAGCAATTCAACATTCACAAGTCATTTGTGGTATAATATATTTCTCTATGTGAGCCATTTCATTCTATTCTAGACAATTTTGGTTTTGGGCTTATTGTAAACAGCATTCATTGTAGTAAATTAATTTAAACACACAAGAAAAATTTCTAAACATGATGAAGCTGATTCCTTCTATGCTCAGATTAAGAGCTTGCCGAGTATGTTTAGAAATTTAATTCAATATTTCCTATAACTTTTGTCACTTTCATTAAGATTAACAACATTCATTTGCACTCTTTGGTTTACCTCATTAATGGACAAAAGTTATATTGGAGATAGATTGAAGATCAATTGAAGTATTGAATGTATTCTGGAATTGGGCGAAGTAAGACGAGTAGAATTAGGGCTTCTGTAATGGGAGAAATGTATTTTTATGTTTATTATTTTGTTTAGTTAATTATTTGTATTTAACGGTTTAGATTAGATTAAGTTGAACGGGTAGGATTTATTCTTCATTAACCGCCTTCTGTCTTATTTAAATAGTCTAGGTGTTCGACTCTTGTATTGTACACATACACATTATTTTTCATAATAATACTTACAGATTTTCTTCTCACTTTTCTCTCCAATTTACTCATATAATTCATACACATAACTCCATTGTTTGATTAAAAAATAAGTTTGATTACAGAAGTTATCATGGTATCAGTTAGTTTCTTTTCTTCATCCGCTGCAAATTCTGCATAATCCGGGTTTGATTCTTCTCCTTTTCCTTTGATTTGTCTTATCTTCTTTCTGGAAATCCTTTTCTTTCTTGATTCTCTTTTCTGAATATTCCTTCTTTTCCCCTCTTTTCTTGCAATTTTGTCACTCTTTTCTTGATAATTTTCATCCTCTCCTTTCTTCATCATGACTGATCAAACCACTACCACTGTAACTTCTTCCTCTTCTGGTCCTTCTCGTACTCGACCACCATTAGAAGACCCTTCCACCCCTTTCTTTCTTCACCCATCCGATGGTCCTGGACTCCTTCTTGTTCAAGATCGTCTTACAAGTGACAATTATACCACCTGGGCTCGCACCATGTTATTAGCCCTGAATGTCAAAAATAAAAAGGGTTTTATCAATGGTAGCATTCCAAATCCGGGCCATGACAATCCAGTTCTTTATGATGCTTGGTCATGAAACAATGATATTGTTGTTTCTTGGCTTCTAAATGCTGTTACTCCTGCTATAAATTCAAGTATTATTTACACTACTAATGCAAAAGAAATTTGGGATGATATGCGTACTAGATTTCAACAGGGTAATGGACCCAGAGTCTGTCAATTACGCAGGGAATTAGCCACCTTATCTCAAGAACACCAATCAGTCAATGACTACTTTACTAAACTAAAATCCCTTTGGGATGAATTTCATACATATAGACCCACTATGGATCCTTGTACTTGTAGAAATGCTCAAAAAATCCATGATCATTATCAGGAGGAGTATGTTATGATTTTTATTATGGGTCTCAATTCTTCTTTTGACACTTTGAAAGAACAAATCCTTATCATGGATCCCTTACCTCCTATTGGTAGAGTATTTTCTCTAGCAACTCAAGCTGAGAGACAAAAGTTAGTAGGACAGAAAACTACTGCTGATTTCAACAATTCTTTAGCATTTTTTACAAGAAATCCTTCTTATCAACCTAGACCCTATAATCAATTTAGACCTCCCTCAAACAATCCTCCTCTTATTGCCCAACCACCCACTTTTAACCCAACTTTTAAGAAAAATAACAGACCTACTTGTGCTCACTGCAAAATTCAAGGTCATACCATTGATAATGTTTTAAACTCCATGGATATCCCCCTGGATACCAACCTAGACCAAGACTGCCCCCTGTTCAGAATTCTCCTATTAATCAGGTTTTTGAAGATCAACAATTCTCAACAATTCCAAGGGATCCCAACAATTCTCAACAGACCTCTTATTCTCAATTTTCAGCACCAGAGGATTCCACCAATCCCAGCTCAGCACTGAATCCATTACTCCAAAGTTTTACACCTGAGCAGTGCCAGTATCTCATGAATTTGTTTTCCAGTCAGTTCACTCCCTCTACAACTCCTTCAACTCATATTTCTACTGACAATGCACATATTTCTTGTGTCTCAGGTATTTGTTCCAACACTTCTACTATTAATTATGCATTTTTTAAAAATAAATGGGTTTTAGACTCTGGTGCTTCTAAGCACATTTGCAATAATATCACACTGTTCAAAAGTTTACACTCTATTAATAATGCTCAGGTTATACTCCATGATAATTCTACCTTTTCTGTTTCTCAAGTTGGTGATATTTTTATATCTCCAGATCTTTTTCTTACAAATGTATTTTATATTCCAGAATTTCATTCTAATTTAATTTCTGTTAGCACTCTTTTAGGGACAGATAACTTAGCACTTATTTTTACACCTACTTCCTTTACAATCCAGGACATCAACAAGAGGATGATTGGAAAGGGTAGTTTGCTACAAGGACTTTATGTTCTGGATTCCCTACCTACAAGAGACTATCAACAAGATTTTTGTAATAAAGTTTCTGCCCTTACTTGGCATAGGAGATTAGGGCACATTCCCTTCAAAAATTTGTCTAGATTTAGGAATGATATTTCTTTGGATTCTATTACTAATTGTAATAATCAGCTTTGTTATGTTTGTCCTTTAGCAAAACACAAAAGACTTCCTTTTCCTAAATTTGTCTCTACTTCTACTTTTATTTTTGAGCTTGTTCATTGTGATGTTTGAGGACCATTTCATACATCTTCTAAAACTGGTTATAATTACTTTGCAACCATTATTGATGATTTTTCAAGATTTACATGGGTATGTTTTTTAACTAAGAAGTCTGATATATCTAGAGTTATTCCTGATTTTCTACATATGGTTAAAAATCAATTTCAAACTTCTATGAAGACCTTTAGAAGTGACAATGCACCAGAACTTTCCTTTCCTGAACTTTTTGCTAAACATGGGATAATTCATCAATTTTCATGCGTTGAAACACCCCAACAAAACTCTATTGTTGAAAGAAAACATCAACATTTACTTAATATTGCTAGAGCTCTTTACTTTGAATCTTAGGTTCCTATATATCTATGGAATGAATGTATTGCCACTACTGCCTTCTTAATAAATAGAACTCCTACCAAAGTTTAAACTTCCAAACCCCTTTTTTTTTACTGTTTAATAAAAATATAGATTATAATTCTTTTAAAACTTTTGCATGTCTTGCATTTGCTTCTACCTTTAAGCAAGGTAGAACCAAATTTGATCCAAGAGCTAGGATATGTGTGTTCATAGGCTATCCTTTTGGTATTAAAGGATACAAACTTTTTGACTTACATACTCAGGAAATATTCATTTCCAGAGATGTAATCTTTCATGAAGGAATTTTTCCTTTTCATACTATTTTATCTAATCATTCACCTGATAATTTTTTACATACTCCTGTTTTTCCTTCTAATAAATTTGTTGAGGATTATTCATCTTTTAATGATTATGTTCCTGATGATATTAATTCTGATCCTGATTATATTCCTAGATATGAAGATACTGTTTCTCAACCTAATACTGATAATCTGGACTCATCTAATTTTTCACATGTTAATCCTATTAGGAAATCTATAAGGCAGTCTACAAAACCTGCTTACCTAAAGGATTATTACTGCAACCATGTTCAAAATAAACTTTTTCCTTCCAAATATCCTATTTGTCAAGTCCTGAATTACAATAATCTTGCCCCTAGCTACAAGAATTTTATTATGAACATATCTTCTGAAAATGAACCTGCTTACTACCACCAAGCAGTTTCTAATCCAAAATGGAGGGAGGCTATGTTTGCTGAAATTAAGGCCCTAGAGGACACTAATACCTGGACTATTATGCCTTTGCCTCCTAATAAAAAGACCATAGGGTGCATATGGGTTTATAAAATCAAAATAAATTCAGATGGAACAGTGAATAGATTTAAGGCAAGGTTAGTTGCCAAAGGTTATACACAGGAGGAAGGTGTAGATTATAATGAAACTTTCTCTCCAGTAGCCAAATTGGTTACTGTTAAGATACTTATTGCCCTAGCTGCTTCTAAAGGTTGGGAATTATGTCAGCTTGACATTAATAATGCATTCTTATATGGTGATTTGGATGAAGAGGTTTTTATGGAATTACCTTTAGGTTATCCTAGAACTAAAGAATCACAATTTCCAAATTAGTTTGCAAATTACAAAAATCCTTATATGGATTGAAGCAGGCTTCCAGACAATGGAATGCCAAGTTTACAGAAACACTTTTGGATTTTGGTTTTATACAATCTAAATCTGACTACTCTCTATTCACTAAGGGTACTGGTTCTACTTTTATTGCTTTATTACTTTGTGTTGATGATATTGTGATTGTAGGACCAAATATTACAGTTATTACAGCTCTTAAAAGCTATTTAAGGGACATGTTTAAACTTAAAGATTTAGGTTCCTTAAAATATTTTCTGGGCATAGAAATAGCCAGATCATCTAGAGGGATTTGTCTTAACCAAAGACAGTATGTCCTACAAATCTTAGAGGAAACAGGATATCTTGGTTGCAAGCCTTTGGCTTTACCAATGAATCCTAAAGCTAAATACAACTCAGAAGATGGGGACACTTTACAAGATGATACTACCTACAGAAGGATATTATATCTCACAATCACAAGACCAGACATCAGCTATGTTGTTCACAAGCTGAGTCAGTTTGTTTCAAAGCCCAGACTACCACACTTACAGGCTCTTCATCATATCCTCAGATATTTGAAGGCCTGTCCAGGTAAAGGTTTATACTACTCATCTACTAATTTACTAACTGTTACTGCCTTTGCAGATGCAGATTTGGGCTTCCTGCTTGGATACTAGAAGATCCACTACAGGTTACTGCATTTTCTTAGGAGATTCTATTGTCTCCTGGAAAACTAAAAAACAACCTACTGTTTCAAAATCCTCAGTAGAGGCTGAGTACAGAGCTCTTTCTATGGTTTCTAGTGAAATAATCTGGGTTCAACAAATATTACAAGATCTACATATTCATTCATCTTCACCTACTCTCCTATTTTGTGACAATCAATCAGCCATACATATAACTAATAACCCTGTTTTTCATGAACGAACCAAACACATAGACATAGATTGTCATTTTGTTAGAGACTTAGTAGCACAACATAAAATTAAACTACTTCCTATTAATTCAGAGAATCAACTGGCTGATATACTAACAAAAGCCTTACCTTTTCCGCGTTTCTCTTCTCTGCTTTCCAAGCTGAATCTGCTCGACATCCACGCAGCTCCATCTTGAGGGGGGCGTATTGGAGATAGATTGAAGATCAGTTGAAGTATTGAATGTATTCTGGAATTGGGCGAAGTAAGACGAGTAGAATTAGGGCTTCTGTAATGGGAGAAATGTATTTTTATTTTTATTATTTTGTTTAGTTAATTATTTTGTATTTAATGGTTTAGATTAGATTAAGTTGAACGAATAGGATTTATTCTTCATTAACCGCCTTCTGTCTTATTTAAATAGTCTAGGTGTTCGACTCTTGTATTGTACACATACACATTATTTTTCATAATAATACTTTACAGATTTTCTTCTCACTTTTCTCTCCAATTTACTCATATAATTCATACACATAACTCCATTGTTTGATTACAAAATAAGTTTGATTACAGAAGTTATCAAGTTATGTGGGTGAAAGTATTGACTATTTTGTAATATTTAACAAAGATGATGTTGGTAGGTCCTAAATCAAGAAAATGATGTTGAATATTTTGTAATATTCAACATTCACAAGTCATTTGTGTTATAAATTTGTTGGGTCTTAATGGGATGAAAAATGTATGGTTGTCCATAATCGAATGCCATACGCTACGGATCATGCTCTTGTAATCAAGAAAATAAAAAAATGAAAAAGACATACATATCTTAATGAAAGTGACAAGAAAACATCGGGGTAGTTGAAGGTGGAAGTGTAAAATCTTCTTTAATGAATCGTAAAATATAGTAGGAGTATATGATTAATACTGTGACAATGACAAAATTGCATTTTAGAATCAAATTTTAAAATATTTCGCTTTATTTTTGCACTTGTTTTTCATATGAATCGTCCCTAATTAGCATTAATTATGTCCCATAGGATTTCTCATTCCTGCACTTTTGACCCACAAGATGCAAATATTTTAAAAAATTAGGATAAAGGTATACTTTTGTAAAATGTGAAACCAAAAGAGGTGAGGACCCAGTCCTATTGGACTAAAGCAATTTTCCATATGACAAATCGCTTATACATTTTCTTATTTAATTTTAACAAAATATATTTCTTACATAAATAGTCTAATTTATTTAAAAGTTACTAAGACCTACGTTATAGATTAATCCATGAATTCATCAACGTCCTTTATTAAATCCCATGTCCATATTCCGTATCATTAATATATGCATAATAAAGGTTTCTTTATTTGTAGTTTCTTGTTGCATCTCCAATTTTAGATTCTAAATGACTTTGTCACTTTGAAGTTATTATTGTAATCAGCATATTTATTTGCAAATGTTAGAATTATAAATTACAAAACCCAACATCTAAAATTTAATCAAATGGGGTTTCAAAGATTTCATCAAAACAACCCGTATGATTTTTTTAAGGCCGAGACCAGCGGCCACCTGCTATTCACTTTTTTTTTTTGAAATTATATTAAATATAAAACCTTTTTAAAAAAAAATTCATTTAAAATATATTATTAAATAAAATATAACTCTTATTTGCAATAACCCTTATAAAATTACTCCTTAAAACTACTTTAATCACTAATGCGACCACTAAACAATTTATGCCCCCTATAACAAAACCAAACAAATTTGCTCCCACAGAAAAATGAAAATACTATCCCCAATTCCCCATCCATTTGAAAGAATTAAACTATTGTTTAACTCATAAAGTAACATAAAGTGAAAGTTAAGAGACTGCAAATGAAATTTCTAACAGTGCAAATGAATGCTGTTAATCTTAATGAAAGTGACAAAAGTTATAGGAAATATTGAATTAAATTTCTAAACATACTCGGCAAGGTCTTAATCTGAGCATAGAGGGAATCAGCTTCATCATGTTTAGAAATTTTTCTTGTGTGTTTAAATTAATTAACTAAAATATTGAATGCTGTTTACAATAAGCCAAAAACCAAAATTGTGTAAAATAGAATGAAATGGCTCACATAGAGAAATATATTATACTACAAATGACTTCTGAATGTTGAATTGCTATATATACAAAATATGTGAAGAAACAACACTGCAATCTACATTGATCTTCAATAAAGCAGAGGCAAAGAAAATAAGAACTGTCTTCCAAGCCGCACTGAAAATACTCAATACTCCACTAGCAAACTATAATAAAAAAAAATTCAACATTGGACTTCATATTTATTATCATGTAAATGTACCATAAAGTAAAACATATAGAATTCCATTTGCTTATCAGTTGAGATTGGTGACAAATCCAGCAAACGAACCAACATGAGCAGCAAGAGAAATCACCAAAAAAGTAATACTTATAATCTGCAAACAAATCCATTTCGTGCTCCATTTCGGAATTCTCTCCTGCACAATATACATTTTCACCGGAAAGTAAACGGTTGGCCTAACGGTCAAAGGCCAAAACCCAAAAGCTCCAAGAATCCCACCGACGTCGTCGAAGTAAGGCATGAGCATATATATAATCGTAGTAAGTATCACAAACAACGTTCTCCAAACAAGTCGAAAAAGGTTGAGTTTTAATGGCCTAAATCTGGAATCGGGATTTGGATTTCTTTCGTAATGATCATGTTGTCAGGGAACCATTCGTTTGCGGTTTTCTCTACAAAGGCAAATAAAGGCTGGCTGTAAACTTGACATGCACCAACTAGATGGATAACCAGTGCCGCGTTGGCTATGTCAAGAAGCCAGTAAGGATGGTATAAGCCGAAACCGGTTAAAAGATTCAGGGGGGACATGTCTCCAAACGCGGCATAACCAAAACAACCACAAAACATGTAGAAGATTGTTGTTACTGCTACACTTATAAAAGTAGCCCTTATCATCGTCTTCGATTCTGGTGGTGGTGATTTTAATGTATCCTGTTATTTAGACAAAATAATTCAGTTTATATATTAAACATTAAAAATTGAAAATAAAACAAGAAAGCAAAAAAAACTACCTGAATTTCAATGAGAATGAGTGTGAAAGAATAGGCAAAGGCTATAGCTCCTATAGCTTGAAAAGTTCTCCATATCTTTTCTGTTTTAGTGACTGTACCAATGCTTATTCCAGTAAGACTTCCCTTGATCATTCCATTTTCTGTAACAAAAAATTAACTTAAGATCAAGAAAATTAATTTTTGGTTTAGATGTAACAACATTTTTTTATAATATAAAATTGAATATTTTTCTGTTGGTACCTGCTACTTTGGAAATTCCAAGGCCTAAAACAATAGTGGAATAAGTGCAGGACATAACTGCAGCAACAATTGAAAGCCACCATTTTTTATCAAAATATGGTATTTGTGAAAATATTATTTCCACAACACCAAATGCAATCATGTAAGGATTGCTGGAAACTCTACAAGGGCTTTCATGTCCTTTTGTATGCAAACAACTTGACTGCTCAATTGCTCTGTTCCATTCAAATATAAACAAATCAGTACTAAACATTTTCTCCTCAACTCAAAAACATAATTAAACAAAATATATATACTATATACTCACCTCAAGCTTATAGATGCTACAATTGTATAACCAATAACAACACCAAAAAGGTTAATATACTGAATTCCCACATAAACTTTAACTTGAAAGCCTCCTGTAATACAAGAATAACACAAGGGCCAAATTGAATTTTCACAACTTTGTCAAAAAACAATAAACTTAGAGCTAACTAAATTTACACTACAACATTTAGAGCTAACCAAACGAGAAATTAAATTATCTCACTGTGACTCGTCCTGACATTGCATATGCGATTAGTAGTGTAAGCCAATTTATGACTGCGCCTATAAAATTATTATATTGAAGGGGTTCAATATTTTAATTAACTCATTTTCTATATTTTAATTACAGTGTTGTAAAAACAATTGTACTCCAGATCCACTTCATTTATAAAATATTAATAATTATTATTTCTCACTCTAATTTTTTAGTAAGAAATTTATAAATTAAAGGCAAGACCACAGACTCAGTGTAGCTAGGCTTCAACTCAAATTATAACTTGTTCTTTTATTTTACAGAAAATGAAGAAAAAAGGAAAAAACATAAATGTCTATTCTTTCTTTTGTATAAAGTGCAAAAAATCCTCACTTTTGTTTAAATTCAGATTCAGATTCTGTCTCTATCCCTCCTCCTCTCTGAATATTTGCAAATTTCAGAAGAAGAGAATGAATGGGAATTAATTAGATACGCCTACAAAATAAATTGGTGGAAATCTAAATAATATTAAATCTCCAATTTTGAAGGAAAATATAACAACTTTTTTCTTTATTATAGGAATAACACTAGAAGAGAAAAGAGAAAAAAGAAATGTCAGCCCAGGTCTTGATCCAACTTGAACCATTTCATTTGAGTAAATAAAATTAGGTCCGATTTTGGTATGGATACGATCGGATTTAGGTATGGGTACGAACGGATTGGGTCCGAATCCAGACCTGGTTTTTGATAGGCCTACACGGATTTTCCCAATTACTTACTTTTTTTTCTTTTTCATTGGTAAAATCCTTGTTCCTCCCAAATTAAATTGCCCCTCACGTTTGTAAATTAGTAGCCATTAGATGCGGATATCCTTGGACTCATCTTAGCCGTCAAATCATATCACAAAAGCAACAACAACGAATTAGGAGATGCTACCAGCTGGGTATATTTTTAAATTGTAATAATTTTTATATTATTCAGCTAATATTTAAAACTTAATGCATATTAATAAAGGAAATTACGTTTAATGAATGTTGTTAATCTTAATGAAAGTGACAAAATTGAATTAAGTTCAGAAATTTTTCTTGTGTGTTTAAATTAATTCACTACAATATTGAATGCTGTTTACAATAAGCCAAAAACCAAAATTGTGTAGAATAGAATGAAATGGCTCACATAGAGAAATATATTATACCACAAATGACTTCTGAATGTTGAATTGCTAACATACATACAAATTCACTAAGAACTGCCTTCCAAGCCGCACTGAAAATACTCAATACTCCACTAGCAAACTATAATAAAAAAAATTCAACATTGGACTTCATATTTATTATCATGTAAATGTACCATAAAGTAAAACCTATGATGCACGGATACTTCAAAAAATTATAAAATGTCGTGTTGGACTCTTTTCGGATACGATACTCCTCGGATACTCGTGGGATACTTATTCGACACCCCAGGTGGCGTGTCGGTAAATATAATTAAAAAGAAATGTTGGACACACGTATCGGATACTTATTTAGACGTATTCAACACATTTTATATTCTGAATTTTGCTAAGTCACCACAATTGGTAAGAACAATCAACAATGTAAGATGTCAAACCACACTTTGTATTATATACAACTGCAATACATGATAGTTTGTCTATAACGAGACATATTTTATCTAACATAATAAAACAATGAACATTATGTATAATTAATAATATTAAATTACTAAATAATTTTTTTTCCGAAAATTATGCAATTTAGTACTTATGAAACTTAAGTTGATTTATTTCAATATATATGAATATAAACATTTATTATTTTACTTATTTCAATATAAATAAATATTAATTTATATTTTTTATATTCGTATCCATGCCTTATCGTATCCAGTAAATTTTTTAAAATCCGCATCGCCGTATCCGTATCGTGTCGTATTCATATCGACGTATCCGTATCCGTGCAACATAGAGTAAAACATATAGAATTCCATTTGCTTATCAGTTGAGATTGGTGACAAATCCAGCAAACGAACCAACACGAGCAGCAAGAGAAATCACCAAAAAAGTCATACTTATAATCTGCAAACAAATCCATTTCGTGCTCCATTTCGGAATCCTCTCCTGCACAATATACATTTTCACTGGAAAGTAAACGGTCAAAGGCCAAAACCCAAAAGCTCCAAGAATCCCACCGACGTCGTTGAAGTAAGGCATGAGCATATATATAATCATAGTAAGTATCACAAACAACGTTCTCCAAACAAGTCGAAAAAGGTTGAGTTTTAATGGCCTAAATCTGGGAATCCGGATTTGGATTTCTTTCGTAATGATTATGTTGTCAGGGAACCATTCGTTTGCGGTTTTCTCTACAAAGGCAAATAAAGGCTGGCTGTAAACTTGATATGCACCAACTAGATGGATAACCAGTGCCGTGTTGGCTAGGTCAAGAAGCCAGTAAGGATTGTATAAGCCGAAACCGGTTAAAAGATTCCGGGGGGACATGTCTCCAAACGCGGCATAACCAAAACAACCACAAAACATGTAGAAGATTGTTGTTACTGCTACACTTATAAAAGCAGCCCTTTTCATCGTCTTCAATTCTGGTGGTGGTGATTTTAATGTATCCTGTTATTTAGACAAAATAATTCAGTTTATATATTAAACATTAAAAATTGAAAATAAAACAAAAAAGCAAAAAAAAACTACCTGAATTTCAATGAGAATGAGTGTGAAAGAATAGGCAAAGGCTATAGCTCCTAGAGCTTGAAAAGTTCTCCATATCTTTTGTGTTTTAGTGACTGTACCAATGCTTATTCCAGTAAGACTTCCCTTGATCATTCCATTTTCTGTAACAAAAAATTAACTTAAGATCAAGAAAATTAATTTTTGGTTTAGATGTAACAACATTTTTTTATAATAAAATAAAATTGAATATTTTTCTGTAGGTACCTGCTACTTTGGAAATTCCAAGGCCTAAAACAATAGTGGAATAAGTGCAGGACATAACTGCAGCAACAATTGAAAGCCACCATTTTTTATCAAAATATGGTATTTGTGAAAATATTATTTCCACAACACCAAATGCAATCATGTAAGGATTGCTGGAAACTCTACAAGGTCTTTCATGTCCTTTTGTATGCAAACAACTTGACCTCTCAATTGCTCTGTTCCATTCAAATATAAATAAATCAGTACTAAACATTTTCTCCTCAACTCAAAAACATAATTAAACAAAATATATATACTATAAACTCACCTCAAGCTTATAGATGCTACAATTGTATAACCAATAACAACACCAAAAAGGTTAATATACTTAATTGCCCCACAAACTTTAACTTGAAAGCCACCTGTAATTCAAGAATAACACAAGGGCAAAATTGAAATTTCACAACTTTGTCAAAAAACAATAAATTTAGAGCTAACTAATTTACACTACAACATTTAGAGCTAACCAAAAGAGAAATTAAATTATCTCACTGTGACTCGTCCTGACATTGCATATGCGATTAGTAGTGTAAGCCAATTTATGACTGCGCCTATAAAATTATTATATCGAAGGGGTTCAATATTTTAATTAACTCATTTCCTATATTTTAATTACAGTGTTGTAAAAACGAGTTGTACTCCCGATCCACTTCATTTATAAAATATTAATAATTATTATTTCTCACTCTAATTTTTTAGTAAGAAATTTATAAATTAAAGGCAAGACCACAGACTCAGTGTAGCTAGGCTTCAACTCAAATTATAACTTGTTCTTTTATTTTACAGAAAATGAAGAAAAAAGGAAAAAACATAAATGTCTATTCTTTCTTTTGTATAAAGTGCAAAAAATCCTCACTTTTGTTTAAATTCAGATTCAGATTCTGTCTCTATCCCTCCTCCTCTCTGAATATTTGCAAATTTCAGAAGAAGAGAAAGAATGGGAATTAATTAGATACGCCTACAAAATAAATTGGTGGAAATCAAAATAATATTAAATCTCCAATTTTGAAGGAAAATATAACAACATTTTTCTTTATTATAGGAATAACACTAGAAGAGAAAAGAGAAAAAAGAAAGGTCAGTCCAGGACTTGACCCAACTTGAACCCTTTCATTTGAGTAAATAAAATTGGGTCCGATTTAGGTATGGATACGATCGGATTTAGGTATGGGTACGAACGGATCGGGTCAGAATCCAGACCTGGTTATTGATAGGCCTACACGGATTTTCCAAATTACTTACTTTTTTTCTTTTTCATTGGTAATATTCTTGTTCCTCCCAAATTAAATTGCCCCTCACATTTGTAAATTAGTAGCCATTAGATGCGGATATCCTTGGACTCATCTTAGCCGTCAAATCATATCACAAAAGCAACAACAACGAATTAGGAGATGCTACATGTTGGGTATATTTGTAAATTGTAATAATTTTTATATTATTCAGCTAATATTTAAAACTTAATGCATATTAATAAAGGAAATTACGTATAATGAATGTTGTTAATCTTAATGAAAGTGACAAAATTGAATTAAGTTTAGAAATTTTTCTTGTGTGTTTAAATTAATTCACTACAATATTTAATGTTGTTTACAATAAGCCAAAAACCAAAATTGTGTAGAATAGAATGAAATGGCTCACATAGAGAAATATATTATACCACAAATGACTTCTGAATGTTGAATTGCTAACATATATACAAATTCACTAAGAACTGCCTTCCAAGCCGCACTGAAAATACTCAATACTCCACTAGCAAACTATAATAAAAAAAATTCAACATTGGACTTCATATTTATTATCATGTAAATGTACCATAAAGTAAAACATATAGAATTCCATTTGCTTATCAGTTGAGATTGGTGACAAATCCAGCAAACGAACCAACACGAGCAGCAAGAGAAATCACCAAAAAAGTCATACTTATAATCTGCAAACAAATCCATTTCGTGCTCCATTTCGGAATCCTCTCCTGCACAATATACATTTTCACTGGAAAGTAAACGGTCAAAGGCCAAAATCGAAAAGCTCCAAGAATCCCACCGACGTCGTTGAAGTAAGGCATGAGCATAGATATAATCGTAGTAAGTATCACAAACAACGTTCTCCAAACAAGTCGAAAAAGGTTGAGTTTTAATGGCCTAAATCTGGGAATCGGGATTTGGATTTCTTTCGTAATGATTATGTTGTCAGGGAACCATTCGTTTGCGGTTTTCTCTACAAAGGCAAATAAAGGCTGGCTGTAAACTTGATATGCACCAACTAGATGGATAACCAGTGCCGCGTTGGCTATGTCAAGAAGCCAATAAGGATTGTATAAGCCGAAACCGGTTAAAAGATTCCGGGGGGACATGTCTCCAAACGCGGCATAACCAAAACAACCACAAAACATGTAGAAGATTGTTGTTACTGCTACACTTATAAAAGTAGCCCTTTTCACCGTCTTCGATTCTGGTGGTGGTGATTTTAATGTATCCTGTTATTTAGACAAAATAATTCAGTTTATATATTAAATATTAAAAATTGAAAATAAAACAAAAAAGCAAAAAAAACGACCTGAATTTCAATGAGAATGAGTGTGAAAGAATAGGCAAAGGCTATAGCTCCTAGAGCTTGAAAAGTTCTCCATATCTTTTGTGTTTTAGTGACTGTACCAATGCTTATTCCAGTAAGACTTCCCTTGATCATTCCATTTTCTGTAACAAAAAATTAACTTAAGATCAAGAAAATTAATTTTTGGTTTAGATGTAACAACATTTTTTTATAATAAAATAAAATTAAATATTTTTCTGTAGGTACCTGCTACTTTGGAAATTCCAAGGCCTAAAACAATAGTGGAATAAGTGCAGGACATAACTGCAGCAACAATTTAAAGCCACCATATTTGATCAAAATATGGTATTTGTGAAAATATTATTTCCATAACACCAAATGCAATCATGTAAGGATTGCTGGAAACTCTACAAGGGCTTTCATGTCCTTTTGTATGCAAACAACTTGACCTCTCAATAGCTCTTTTCCATTCAAATATAAATAAATCAGTACTAAACATTTTCTCCTCAACTCAAAAACATAATTAAACAAAATATATATACTATATACTCACCTCAAGCTTATAGATGTTACAATTGTATAACCAATAACAACACCGAAAAGGTTAATATACTGAATTGCCCCACAAACTTTAACTTGAAAGCCACCTGTAATTCAAGAATAACACAAGGGCCAAATTGAATTTTCACAACTTTGTCAAAAAACAATGAACTTAGAGCTAACTAAATTTACACTACAACATTTAGAGCTAACCAAAAGAGAAATTAAATTATCTCACTGTGACTCGTCCTGACATTGCATATGCGATTAGTAGTCTAAGCCAATTTATGACTGCGCCTATAAAATTATTAAATTGAAGGGGTTTAATATTTTAATTAACTCATTTTCTATATTTTAATTACAGTGTTGTAAAAACAATTGTACTCCCGATCCACTTCATTTATAAAATATTAATAATTATTATTTCTCACTCTAATTTTTTAGTAAGAAATTTATAAATTAAAGGCAAGACCACAAACTCAGTGTAGCTAGGCTTCAACTCAAATTATAACTTGTTCTTTTATTTTATAGAAAAGGAAGAAAAAAGGAAAAAACATAAATGTCTATTCTTTCTTTTGTATAAAGTGCAAAAAATCCTCACTTTTGTTTAAATTCAGATTCAGATTCTGTCTCTATCCCTCCTCCTTTCTGAATATTTTCAAATTTCAGAAGAAGAGAATGAATGGGAATTAATTAGATACGCCTACAAAATAAATTGGTGGAAATCTAAATAATATTAAATCTCCAATTTTGAACGAAAATATAACAACCTTTTTCTTTATTATAGGAATAACACTAGAAGAGAAAAGAGAAAAAAGAAATGTCAGCCCAGGTCTTGACCCAACTTGAACCCTTTCATTTGAGTAAATAAAATTGGGTCCGATTTAGGTATGGATACGATCGGATTTAGGTATGGGTACGAACGGATTGGGTCCGAATCCAGACCTGGTTATTGATAGGCCTACACGGATTTTCCCAATTACTTACTTTTTTTTCTTTTTCATTGGTAAAATCCTTGTTCCTCCCAAATTAAATTGCCCCTCACGTTTGTAAATTAGTAGCCATTAGATGCGGATATCCTTGGACTCATCTTAGCCATCAAATCATATCACAAAAGCAACAACAACGAATTAGGAGATGCTACCAGCTGGGTATATTTTTAAATTGTAATAATTTTTATATTATTCAGCTAATATTTAAAACTTAATGCATATTAATAAAGGAAATTACGTTTAATGAATGTTATTAATCTTAATGAAAGTGACAAAATTGAATTAAGTTTAGAAATTTTTCTTGTGTGTTTAAATTAATTCACTACAATATTGAATGCTGTTTACAATAAGCCAAAAACTAAAATTGTGTAGAATAGAATGAAATGGCTCACATAGAGAAATATATTATACCACAAATGACTTCTGAATGTTGAATTGCTAACATATATACAAATTCACTAAGAACTACCTTCCAAGCCGCACTGAAAATACTCAATACTCCACTAGCAAACTATAATAAAAAAAATTCAACATTGGACTTCATATTTATTATCATGTAAATGTACCATAAAGTAAAACATATAGAATTCCATTTGCTTATCAGTTGAGATTGGTGACAAATCCAGCAAACGAACCAACACGAGCAGCAAGAGAAATCACCAAAAAAGTCATACTTATAATCTGCAGACAAATCCATTTCGTGCTCCATTTCGGAATCCTCTCCTGCACAATATACATTTTCACTGGAAAGTAAACGGTCAAAGGCCAAAACCCAAAAGCTCCAAGAATCCCACCGATGTCGTTGAAGTAAGGCATGAGCATAGATATAATCGTAGTAAGTATCACAAACAACGTTCTCATAACAAGTCGAAAAAGGTTGAGTTTTAATGGCCTAAATCTGGGAATCGGGATTTGGATTTTTTTCGTAATGATTATGTTGTCAGGGAACCATTCGTTTGCGGTTTTCTCTACAAAGGCAAATAAAGGCTGGCTGTAAACTTGATATGCACCAACTAGATGGATAACCAGTGCCGCGTAGGCTATGTCAAGAAGTCAGTAAGGATTGTATAAGCCGAAACTGGTTAAAAGATTCCAGGGGGACATGTCTCCAAACGCGGCATAACCAAAACAACCACAAAACATGTAGAAAATTGTTGTTACTGCTACACTGATAAATGTTGCCATTTTCATTGTCTTTGATTCTGCTGGTGGAGATTTAATGTATCCTGTTATTTAGAAAAAGGAAATCAGATTATATATTAAACATTAAAAATTGAAAATAAAACAACAAAAAATCTACCTGAATTTTAATGAGAATGAGTGTGAAAGAATATACAAAGGCTATAGCTCCAAGAGCTTGAGAAGTTCTCAATATCTTTCGTGTTTTAGTGACTGTACCAATGCTTATTCCAGTAAGACTTCCCTTGATCATTCCATTTTCTGTAACAAAATATTAACTTAAGATCAAGAAAATTAATTTTTGGTTTAGATGTAACAACATTTTTTGATAATAAAATAAAATTAAATATTTTTCTATAGGTACCTGCTACTTTGGAAATTCCAAGGCCTAAAACAATAGTGGAATAAGTGCAGGACATAACTGCAACAACAATTGAAAGCCACCATTTTTTATCAAAATATGGTATTTGTGAAAATATTATTTCCACAACACCAAATGCAATCATGTAAGGATTGCTGGAAACTCTACAAGGGCTTTCATGTCCTTTTGTATGCAAACAACTTGACTGCTCAATTGCTCTGTTCCATTCAAATATAAACAAATCAGTACTAAACATTTTCTCCTCAACTCAAAAACATAATTAAACAAAATATATATACTATATACTCACCTCAAGCTTATAGATGCTACAATTGTATAACCAATAACAACACCAAAAAGGTTAATATACTGAATTCCCACATAAACTTTAACTTGAAAGCCTCCTGTAATACAAGAATAACACAAGGGCCAAATTGAATTTTCACAACTTTGTCAAAAAACAATAAACTTAGAGCTAACTAAATTTACACTACAACATTTAGAGCTAACCAAACGAGAAATTAAATTATCTCACTGTGACTCGTCCTGACATTGCATATGCGATTAGTAGTGTAAGCCAATTTATGACTGCGCCTATAAAATTATTATATTGAAGGGGTTCAATATTTTAATTAACTCATTTTCTATATTTTAATTACAGTGTTGTAAAAACAATTGTACTCCAGATCCACTTCATTTATAAAATATTAATAATTATTATTTCTCACTCTAATTTTTTAGTAAGAAATTTATAAATTAAAGGCAAGACCACAGACTCAGTGTAGCTAGGCTTCAACTCAAATTATAACTTGTTCTTTTATTTTACAGAAAATGAAGAAAAAAGGAAAAAACATAAATGTCTATTCTTTCTTTTGTATAAAGTGCAAAAAATCCTCACTTTTGTTTAAATTCAGCTTCAGATTCTGTCTCTATCCCTCCTCCTCTCTGAATATTTGCAAATTTCAGAAGAAGAGAATGAATGGGAATTAATTAGATACGCCTACAAAATAAATTGGTGGAAATCTAAATAATATTAAATCTCCAATTTTGAAGGAAAATATAACAACTTTTTTCTTTATTATAGGAATAACACTAGAAGAGAAAAGAGAAAAAAGAAATGTCAGCCCAGGTCTTGATCCAACTTGAACCATTTCATTTGAGTAAATAAAATTAGGTCCGATTTTGGTATGGATACGATCGGATTTAGGTATGGGTACGAACGGATTGGGTCCGAATCCAGACCTGGTTTTTGATAGGCCTACACGGATTTTCCCAATTACTTACTTTTTTTTCTTTTTCATTGGTAAAATCCTTGTTCCTCCCAAATTAAATTGCCCCTCACGTTTGTAAATTAGTAGCCATTAGATGCGGATATCCTTGGACTCATCTTAGCCGTCAAATCATATCACAAAAGCAACAACAACGAATTAGGAGATGCTACCAGCTGGGTATATTTTTAAATTGTAATAATTTTTATATTATTCAGCTAATATTTAAAACTTAATGCATATTAATAAAGGAAATTACGTTTAATGAATGTTGTTAATCTTAATGAAAGTGACAAAATTGAATTAAGTTCAGAAATTTTTCTTGTGTGTTTAAATTAATTCACTACAATATTGAATGCTGTTTACAATAAGCCAAAAACCAAAATTGTGTAGAATAGAATGAAATGGCTAACATAGAGAAATATATTATACCACAAATGACTTCTGAATGTTGAATTGCTAACATACATACAAATTCACTAAGAACTGCCTTCCAAGCCGCACTGAAAATACTCAATACTCCACTAGCAAACTATAATAAAAAAAATTCAACATTGGACTTCATATTTATTATCATGTAAATGTACCATAAAGTAAAACCTATGATGCACGGATACTTCAAAAAATTATAAAATGTCGTGTTGGACTCTTTTCGGATACGATACTCCTCGGATACTCGTGGGATACTTATTCGACACCCCAGGTGGCGTGTCGGTAAATATAATTAAAAAGAAATGTTGGACACACGTATCGGATACTTATTTAGACGTATTCAACACATTTTATATTCTGAATTTTGCTAAGTCACCACAATTGGTAAGAACAATCAACAATGTAAGATGTCAAACCACACTTTGTATTATATACAACTGCAATACATGATAGTTTGTCTATAACGAGACATATTTTATCTAACATAATAAAACAATGAACATTATGTATAATTAATAATATTAAATTACTAAATAATTTTTTTTCCGAAAATTATGCAATTTAGTACTTATGAAACTTAAGTTGATTTATTTCAATATATATGAATATAAACATTTATTATTTTACTTATTTCAATATAAATAAATATTAATTTATATTTTTTATATTCGTATCCATGCCTTATCGTATCCAGTAAATTTTTTAAAATCCGCATCGCCGTATCCGTATCGTGTCGTATTCATATCGACGTATCCGTATCCGTGCAACATAGAGTAAAACATATAGAATTCCATTTGCTTATCAGTTGAGATTGGTGACAAATCCAGCAAACGAACCAACACGAGCAGCAAGAGAAATCACCAAAAAAGTCATACTTATAATCTGCAAACAAATCCATTTCGTGCTCCATTTCGGAATCCTCTCCTGCACAATATACATTTTCACTGGAAAGTAAACGGTCAAAGGCCAAAACCCAAAAGCTCCAAGAATCCCACCGACGTCGTTGAAGTAAGGCATGAGCATATATATAATCATAGTAAGTATCACAAACAACGTTCTCCAAACAAGTCGAAAAAGGTTGAGTTTTAATGGCCTAAATCTGGGAATCCGGATTTGGATTTCTTTCGTAATGATTATGTTGTCAGGGAACCATTCGTTTGCGGTTTTCTCTACAAAGGCAAATAAAGGCTGGCTGTAAACTTGATATGCACCAACTAGATGGATAACCAGTGCCGTGTTGGCTAGGTCAAGAAGCCAGTAAGGATTGTATAAGCCGAAACCGGTTAAAAGATTCCGGGGGGACATGTCTCCAAACGCGGCATAACCAAAACAACCACAAAACATGTAGAAGATTGTTGTTACTGCTACACTTATAAAAGCAGCCCTTTTCATCGTCTTCAATTCTGGTGGTGGTGATTTTAATGTATCCTGTTATTTAGACAAAATAATTCAGTTTATATATTAAACATTAAAAATTGAAAATAAAACAAAAAAGCAAAAAAAAACTACCTGAATTTCAATGAGAATGAGTGTGAAAGAATAGGCAAAGGCTATAGCTCCTAGAGCTTGAAAAGTTCTCCATATCTTTTGTGTTTTAGTGACTGTACCAATGCTTATTCCAGTAAGACTTCCCTTGATCATTCCATTTTCTGTAACAAAAAATTAACTTAAGATCAAGAAAATTAATTTTTGGTTTAGATGTAACAACATTTTTTTATAATAAAATAAAATTGAATATTTTTCTGTAGGTACCTGCTACTTTGGAAATTCCAAGGCCTAAAACAATAGTGGAATAAGTGCAGGACATAACTGCAGCAACAATTGAAAGCCACCATTTTTTATCAAAATATGGTATTTGTGAAAATATTATTTCCACAACACCAAATGCAATCATGTAAGGATTGCTGGAAACTCTACAAGGGCTTTCATGTCCTTTTGTATGCAAACAACTTGACCTCTCAATTGCTCTGTTCCATTCAAATATAAATAAATCAGTACTAAACATTTTCTCCTCAACTCAAAAACATAATTAAACAAAATATATATACTATAAACTCACCTCAAGCTTATAGATGCTACAATTGTATAACCAATAACAACACCAAAAAGGTTAATATACTTAATTGCCCCACAAACTTTAACTTGAAAGCCACCTGTAATTCAAGAATAACACAAGGGCAAAATTGAAATTTCACAACTTTGTCAAAAAACAATAAATTTAGAGCTAACTAATTTACACTACAACATTTAGAGCTAACCAAAAGAGAAATTAAATTATCTCACTGTGACTCGTCCTGACATTGCATATGCGATTAGTAGTGTAAGCCAATTTATGACTGCGCCTATAAAATTATTATATCGAAGGGGTTCAATATTTTAATTAACTCATTTCCTATATTTTAATTACAGTGTTGTAAAAACGAGTTGTACTCCCGATCCACTTCATTTATAAAATATTAATAATTATTATTTCTCACTCTAATTTTTTAGTAAGAAATTTATAAATTAAAGGCAAGACCACAGACTCAGTGTAGCTAGGCTTCAACTCAAATTATAACTTGTTCTTTTATTTTACAGAAAATGAAGAAAAAAGGAAAAAACATAAATGTCTATTCTTTCTTTTGTATAAAGTGCAAAAAATCCTCACTTTTGTTTAAATTCAGATTCAGATTCTGTCTCTATCCCTCCTCCTCTCTGAATATTTGCAAATTTCAGAAGAAGAGAAAGAATGGGAATTAATTAGATACGCCTACAAAATAAATTGGTGGAAATCAAAATAATATTAAATCTCCAATTTTGAAGGAAAATATAACAACATTTTTCTTTATTATAGGAATAACACTAGAAGAGAAAAGAGAAAAAAGAAAGGTCAGTCCAGGACTTGACCCAACTTGAACCCTTTCATTTGAGTAAATAAAATTGGGTCCGATTTAGGTATGGATACGATCGGATTTAGGTATGGGTACGAACGGATCGGGTCAGAATCCAGACCTGGTTATTGATAGGCCTACACGGATTTTCCAAATTACTTACTTTTTTTCTTTTTCATTGGTAATATTCTTGTTCCTCCCAAATTAAATTGCCCCTCACATTTGTAAATTAGTAGCCATTAGATGCGGATATCCTTGGACTCATCTTAGCCGTCAAATCATATCACAAAAGCAACAACAACGAATTAGGAGATGCTACATGTTGGGTATATTTGTAAATTGTAATAATTTTTATATTATTCAGCTAATATTTAAAACTTAATGCATATTAATAAAGGAAATTACGTATAATGAATGTTGTTAATCTTAATGAAAGTGACAAAATTGAATTAAGTTTAGAAATTTTTCTTGTGTGTTTAAATTAATTCACTACAATATTTAATGTTGTTTACAATAAGCCAAAAACCAAAATTGTGTAGAATAGAATGAAATGGCTCACATAGAGAAATATATTATACCACAAATGACTTCTGAATGTTGAATTGCTAACATATATACAAATTCACTAAGAACTGCCTTCCAAGCCGCACTGAAAATACTCAATACTCCACTAGCAAACTATAATAAAAAAAATTCAACATTGGACTTCATATTTATTATCATGTAAATGTACCATAAAGTAAAACATATAGAATTCCATTTGCTTATCAGTTGAGATTGGTGACAAATCCAGCAAACGAACCAACACGAGCAGCAAGAGAAATCACCAAAAAAGTCATACTTATAATCTGCAAACAAATCCATTTCGTGCTCCATTTCGGAATCCTCTCCTGCACAATATACATTTTCACTGGAAAGTAAACGGTCAAAGGCCAAAATCGAAAAGCTCCAAGAATCCCACCGACGTCGTTGAAGTAAGGCATGAGCATAGATATAATCGTAGTAAGTATCACAAACAACGTTCTCCAAACAAGTCGAAAAAGGTTGAGTTTTAATGGCCTAAATCTGGGAATCGGGATTTGGATTTCTTTCGTAATGATTATGTTGTCAGGGAACCATTCGTTTGCGGTTTTCTCTACAAAGGCAAATAAAGGCTGGCTGTAAACTTGATATGCACCAACTAGATGGATAACCAGTGCCGCGTTGGCTATGTCAAGAAGCCAATAAGGATTGTATAAGCCGAAACCGGTTAAAAGATTCCGGGGGGACATGTCTCCAAACGCGGCATAACCAAAACAACCACAAAACATGTAGAAGATTGTTGTTACTGCTACACTTATAAAAGTAGCCCTTTTCACCGTCTTCGATTCTGGTGGTGGTGATTTTAATGTATCCTGTTATTTAGACAAAATAATTCAGTTTATATATTAAATATTAAAAATTGAAAATAAAACAAAAAAGCAAAAAAAACGACCTGAATTTCAATGAGAATGAGTGTGAAAGAATAGGCAAAGGCTATAGCTCCTAGAGCTTGAAAAGTTCTCCATATCTTTTGTGTTTTAGTGACTGTACCAATGCTTATTCCAGTAAGACTTCCCTTGATCATTCCATTTTCTGTAACAAAAAATTAACTTAAGATCAAGAAAATTAATTTTTGGTTTAGATGTAACAACATTTTTTTATAATAAAATAAAATTAAATATTTTTCTGTAGGTACCTGCTACTTTGGAAATTCCAAGGCCTAAAACAATAGTGGAATAAGTGCAGGACATAACTGCAGCAACAATTTAAAGCCACCATATTTGATCAAAATATGGTATTTGTGAAAATATTATTTCCATAACACCAAATGCAATCATGTAAGGATTGCTGGAAACTCTACAAGGGCTTTCATGTCCTTTTGTATGCAAACAACTTGACCTCTCAATAGCTCTTTTCCATTCAAATATAAATAAATCAGTACTAAACATTTTCTCCTCAACTCAAAAACATAATTAAACAAAATATATATACTATATACTCACCTCAAGCTTATAGATGTTACAATTGTATAACCAATAACAACACCGAAAAGGTTAATATACTGAATTGCCCCACAAACTTTAACTTGAAAGCCACCTGTAATTCAAGAATAACACAAGGGCCAAATTGAATTTTCACAACTTTGTCAAAAAACAATGAACTTAGAGCTAACTAAATTTACACTACAACATTTAGAGCTAACCAAAAGAGAAATTAAATTATCTCACTGTGACTCGTCCTGACATTGCATATGCGATTAGTAGTCTAAGCCAATTTATGACTGCGCCTATAAAATTATTAAATTGAAGGGGTTTAATATTTTAATTAACTCATTTTCTATATTTTAATTACAGTGTTGTAAAAACAATTGTACTCCCGATCCACTTCATTTATAAAATATTAATAATTATTATTTCTCACTCTAATTTTTTAGTAAGAAATTTATAAATTAAAGGCAAGACCACAAACTCAGTGTAGCTAGGCTTCAACTCAAATTATAACTTGTTCTTTTATTTTATAGAAAAGGAAGAAAAAAGGAAAAAACATAAATGTCTATTCTTTCTTTTGTATAAAGTGCAAAAAATCCTCACTTTTGTTTAAATTCAGATTCAGATTCTGTCTCTATCCCTCCTCCTTTCTGAATATTTTCAAATTTCAGAAGAAGAGAATGAATGGGAATTAATTAGATACGCCTACAAAATAAATTGGTGGAAATCTAAATAATATTAAATCTCCAATTTTGAACGAAAATATAACAACCTTTTTCTTTATTATAGGAATAACACTAGAAGAGAAAAGAGAAAAAAGAAATGTCAGCCCAGGTCTTGACCCAACTTGAACCCTTTCATTTGAGTAAATAAAATTGGGTCCGATTTAGGTATGGATACGATCGGATTTAGGTATGGGTACGAACGGATTGGGTCCGAATCCAGACCTGGTTATTGATAGGCCTACACGGATTTTCCCAATTACTTACTTTTTTTTCTTTTTCATTGGTAAAATCCTTGTTCCTCCCAAATTAAATTGCCCCTCACGTTTGTAAATTAGTAGCCATTAGATGCGGATATCCTTGGACTCATCTTAGCCATCAAATCATATCACAAAAGCAACAACAACGAATTAGGAGATGCTACCAGCTGGGTATATTTTTAAATTGTAATAATTTTTATATTATTCAGCTAATATTTAAAACTTAATGCATATTAATAAAGGAAATTACGTTTAATGAATGTTATTAATCTTAATGAAAGTGACAAAATTGAATTAAGTTTAGAAATTTTTCTTGTGTGTTTAAATTAATTCACTACAATATTGAATGCTGTTTACAATAAGCCAAAAACTAAAATTGTGTAGAATAGAATGAAATGGCTCACATAGAGAAATATATTATACCACAAATGACTTCTGAATGTTGAATTGCTAACATATATACAAATTCACTAAGAACTACCTTCCAAGCCGCACTGAAAATACTCAATACTCCACTAGCAAACTATAATAAAAAAAATTCAACATTGGACTTCATATTTATTATCATGTAAATGTACCATAAAGTAAAATATATAGAATTCCATTTGCTTATCAGTTGAGATTGGTGACAAATCCAGCAAACGAACCAACACGAGCAGCAAGAGAAATCACCAAAAAAGTCATACTTATAATCTGCAGACAAATCCATTTCGTGCTCCATTTCGGAATCCTCTCCTGCACAATATACATTTTCACTGGAAAGTAAACGGTCAAAGGCCAAAACCCAAAAGCTCCAAGAATCCCACCGATGTCGTTGAAGTAAGGCATGAGCATAGATATAATCGTAGTAAGTATCACAAACAACGTTCTCAGAACAAGTCGAAAAAGGTTGAGTTTTAATGGCCTAAATCTGGGAATCGGGATTTGGATTTTTTTCGTAATGATTATGTTGTCAGGGAACCATTCGTTTGCGGTTTTCTCTACAAAGGCAAATAAAGGCTGGCTGTAAACTTGATATGCACCAACTAGATGGATAACCAGTGCCGCGTAGGCTATGTCAAGAAGTCAGTAAGGATTGTATAAGCCGAAACTGGTTAAAAGATTCCAGGGGGACATGTCTCCAAACGCGGCATAACCAAAACAACCACAAAACATGTAGAAAATTGTTGTTACTGCTACACTGATAAATGTTGCCATTTTCATTGTCTTTGATTCTGCTGGTGGAGATTTAATGTATCCTGTTATTTAGAAAAAGGAAATCAGATTATATATTAAACATTAAAAATTGAAAATAAAACAACAAAAAATCTACCTGAATTTTAATGAGAATGAGTGTGAAAGAATATACAAAGGCTATAGCTCCAAGAGCTTGAGAAGTTCTCAATATCTTTCGTGTTTTAGTGACTGTACCAATGCTTATTCCAGTAAGACTTCCCTTGATCATTCCATTTTCTGTAACAAAATATTAACTTAAGATCAAGAAAATTAATTTTTGGTTTAGATGTAACAACATTTTTTGATAATAAAATAAAATTAAATATTTTTCTATAGGTACCTGCTACTTTGGAAATTCCAAGGCCTAAAACAATAGTGGAATAAGTGCAGGACATAACTGCAACAACAATTGAAAGCCACCATATTTGATCAAAATATGGTATTTGCGAAAATATTATTTCCACAACACCAAATGCAATCATGTAAGGATTGCTTGAAACTCTACAAGGGCTTTCATGTCCTTTTGTATGCAAACAACTTGACCTCTCAATTGCTCTGTTCCATTCATATGTAAATAAATCACTACTAAACATTTTTCCCTCCACTACAAAAACATAATTAAACAAAATATATTATATACTAACCTCAAGCTTATAGATGCTGCAATTGTATAACCAATAGAAACACCGAAAAGGTTAATATACTGAATTGCCCCACAAACTTTAACTTGAAAGCCACCTGTAATTCAAGAATGACGCAAGGGCCAAATTGAATTTTCACAACTTCGTCAAAAAAAAAAAAAAAAAAAACGAACTTAGAGCTAACCAAATTTACACAACATTTAGAGCTAACCAAAAGGGAAATTAAATATCTCACTGTGACTCGTCCTGACATTGCATATGCGGTTAGTAGTGTAAGCCAATTTATGACTGCGCCTATAAAACTATTATATTGAAGGGGTTCAATATTTTAATTAACTCATTTCCTATATTTTAATTACAGTGTTGTATAAAAAATTGTACTCCCGATCCACTTCATTTATAAAATATTAATAATTATTATTTCTCACTCTAATTTTTTAGTAAGAAATTTATAAAGGCAAGACCACAGAGACACAGTGTTGCTAGGCTTCAACTCAAATTATAACTTGTTCTTTATTTTACAATTAACTTGTTCTTTTATTTTACAGAAAATGAAGAAAAAAGGAAAAAACATAAATATCTATTCTTTCTTTTGTATAAAGTGCAAAAAAGTCCTCACTTTTGTACAAATTCAGATTCAGATTCTGTCTCTCTCCCTCCTCCTCTCTGAATATTTGTAAATTTCAGAAGAAGAGAATGAATGGGCTTACAAAATAAATTGGTGGAAATCTAAATAATATTAAATATTCAATTTTGAAGGAAAATAAAACAACATTTTTCTTTATTATATGAATAACACTAGAAGAGAAAAGAGAAAAAAGAAAGGTTTGACCCAACTTGAACCCTTTCATTTGAGTAAATAAAACTGCGTCTGATTTAGATATGGATACGATCGGATTTAGGTATGCGTACGAACGGACCAGGTCCGAATCCAGACCTGGTTATTGATAGGCCTACACGGATTTTCCCAATTACTTACTTTTTTTCTTTTTCTTTAAAAAATCCTTGTTCCTCCCAAATTAAATTGCCCCTCAAGTTTGTAAATTATTAGCCATTAGATACGGATATCCTTGGACTCATCTTAGCCGTCAAATCATATCACAAAAACAACAACAACAACGTTATTTAACTCCGTCAACATACATACACACACACATAACCTCTGTCAACATTCCTCAGCAACAACAACAACAACATAGACACACACATAATAACCCATGCAAAACTACAGTCTCCTCGCCGAAACTAAGATTTGAGTTTCAAACTCAGGAGGCTGATGTTGTATTGATTTTTCAGTTTTTTCTGGTTTGATTTCATAATACTGCATTTGGTTTTTGCATTGAAATATTTGATTTTTACATATCAATTTCCAAAACTTTTAAACAAATTTAAGCGCCCAACAACACACATGTATTACGTACCTAAGTTGGCTCGAACTGCATCCATGTAGGTACAGTTCCTGTCTCCCGTATTCGGGTCGCCCGAGCGGTAACATGCCGCCAGAAGCGAAGAAGTGTAATATGTAACATCAGAGAACATAATCATTGCTGTTGGGCCGGCAATCCATCCCACCTGAGCAACGGTCCAAGCCAAAGACATAACTCCAGAACCAATCACCGCCGTTATGATATGGGCACTTGCAGTCCAGACATTTCCTAAAAAAGAAAAAGAAAACTTAGGATGCATTCAAGAATCAAATGGAGTCTTAAGTATAAAAATCGAGAAAAAAGATTACCTGATCTTTCGAGACGGCCATGATCATTCATCTTGTTTTCTTAATTAACTAAGCTTAAATTTTGTGATGGGTTGTATCTTACATCTAACGAAGATGAGGGGGTATATATAGGGGACTAAAACAAAGGGGCGGGCTAGTGGGAATGTGGAATCCATAGCCCCACTCATATATATAATATATTTAATTTGTATGTACGTACACAAGAATTTTCATTTTAGTTTGATAAGTTAAAATGCGTAAACTTTGGTGGATTAAAATATTGAACCTTGTTCAAATTCAATAAAAAGAATATATCTCGACTAATCTTTGAATATTTGTCAACATACGATTAACTGAACATAATTATTTACTTAGGCATCTTTACACATAAATTAGAAGATCGATGAATTTGCGAAGAATAACAATTTCATCCAAACTTAATTTGTAAAAAATAAAATTTGGATAATTTAAATCGAAACGAGGTACGAGTTTCACTAAAAGTATGAGTATTCTTCTAATTTCGTAATAGTTTTATTAATTAGAAGTTACATATTCATTGTAATTTGCTTTTATTAGAACATGTTAGTGCAATCAATTAATATTCTAATATTAATCTTACACTTAACATATGAAAGAGTTAACTTGAAATAACTCCCATGTACTATTACTTACATCCCCTTTTCTTTTAAACATTCATTTACCCTCCATTATATAAGTTGTTAGTTTGCGGTTTTTGATTGAAATGTTTTTTCTTTATTCTAATCATGTTCTAATTAATAAGTTTTTTTTTTTAATTTAGCTTATTTATTTCTTTTCTTCCATAATTATAAGGACTACTCTACCAAAGTAGACTGAATTTTTCAGGACTAGTAGTTTTATTTATTTGTGCGAATTTTTGCAGTATTCTAAAATGATTAATAAGTATACATTCAACTACTTCTTCTTTGTCTCATCTTTGGAGATATCTCCTAGACCTGGGTCAAGATCCTCTGTACCATAATTTGTGTGCCACAAGTGTGTACCACAAATTAGTAATCGACACATGTATATATGACAATTATAATAATTGTGACAATACATGTGTCAATTACTCATTTGTGGTACACACTTGTGATACACAAATTGTGGTACAGAGGATCTATTGCCCCTAGACCTTGTAATTAAAAATGCACTACATCATTATTTGTGATGATTGAAAATCGGTAAAGTGCTATTTTTCAAATTACAAGGAGATAAATTGAATATTATGAATATTATAGGGAGTAAATTAATTGCCATTAACTTGAACGAAAAATAATCATTCTCTTCCGAAATTTGAAATTCTGAAAATCAGGGGCCGAATTGAAACTTTTAATCTTCCGAATTAACTGAATTGTAATTTTAATCTTCCAAAAATCGGGATTTGATTCTATTATATGCTTGTGAATTAAGGTGGAAAATGCTTGATTGGATTAGGGGCCTTTAGTTTCACTTTTTTTTTTTGGGTAAATACCTTTAGTTTCATTCAATATTTATGGTTTTTAAGGCTTTAAATTCAGTTGAATTAGAAAAATTTATTCTCTTTCCTCTAAAGAATCCAAAGAAATTTCAAGTAAAAGTTTATGTTGTTGGGAATTTTTTGGGCTATAGTTCATCTGCCACTAAATGCCTTTATGCAATTGATCCTATTTGGATGCAACTGAAAATTCAAGTAAAAGTTTAAGGCTATGTTTGATTCAAGGATTTCAATGAGTAAAATGATAAGTAAAATGCAAATGAACAATAAAAGAAGCTCAATGTTGCGTCATTGGATGCAAGGAAAAACATTGTTGGATGAAGATGAAAGAAGTCAGAATTTAAGGGAAGGTTTTGATGATTTCCAAAACATCATAATCAGCTAAGTATGGAAAGCTTAGTTCCCTTGGTAGAATTTTGAACAAGTAAAAGAAGACATCAGAAGAGTTCAAAGTTCAAAGCTCAGAAGACTAGTGATCTCTTGCTGAAACAGCGAACAGAAGGGTAGATCATCAGCCGAGTCAAATCAGATTAGTTCAGTATTTGATCAGCAGAGTATCTATCAGCAGAGTGGAAGAGATCAAGAGATTAGTCCAACGGTAATAAATGCACTTGGTGTAATAAATGCTGGAAGAGAAGGGTAGTAATGGCAAATGATTGAAGATATTCTCGGATCAGCAGAGTGCATTAAATGCAGCATTAAATGCAATGGACAGAAAAGTACTGTACACTGTACGGTTTGCTGCAGAGAGCCGTTTCAAAAGAGCTGAAGAATGGATTTGATTTGTGACTTGCCTTCAACGGTCATATTTTCATCTCCATGTATAAATAGAGCTGAATTTCAAACGAGCAAAAACACACAACAACAATCAGAGATCGAAATTTTGAAGCAGAATTTCTCTAAGTCTCAAAAGCTCGAACAGCTCACTCGTCTGGTGGAAGTCATCTGTTGACAGAAACCCAGTTGAAGAAATCAGAAAAACATTATCTGAGTGATTTTGTAATAGCTGAGTGTTGTGCGAAGTGAGAATCCATCTTTGTGAGTGATTCTACTTTAGAGGATAGGTTTTCTTTGTGATTTCCTATTATGAGCTTACAGCCATTTCATTTGTTGTCTTGGTGTAAGTGGAGAAATATTGTAATCTAAGTGATTATAGTATAACCCAGAATCTGTGTGATCTGGAAGAGTGGACTAAAGGATTTTTATCCATATAACCACTATAAAAATTCTTTGTGTTATCTTGCATTTAAAGTTTTCTTGCATATTTTAAATTTGCATTTTAAACACTTTGAATCAATCAAAAGATTTTATAAGGAGTTTTAAACTGGGGATAAAATCTTTCTAGAACTTAGTCTACTTGTGAAAAACACTTTCAAACAATCCGCTGCAAGTATACTCTTGGAAAACTGTTTTGGTGAAAAACAGCTAAGTCACTGTAAGAAGAGTGGTCAGTCGTCTGTTCCAGATTTGTTCACGATCAGACTAGTCTGCTTACTGTTCTTCATCAGCTTAGTCTGCTGACAGAAGACTGAAAAGTTTTTAAGTTCAAAAATTTTTCAGAGGTCTATTCACCCCCCCCCCCCCCCTCTAGACCTCATCTGACCACTTGGGACCAACAAGTGGTATCAGAGCAGGTGGTTCATTAGAATCAGCTGCCTGATCAACGAGCTTGATCCAAGTGTTTTTCAAAGGTTTTTAAAACTTTTCAAAAGAGCATCTTTTTGAAAAATCAAAACTTTTTGAAAAATGGACTGTATCAGCCATGTTCCCCACATTGCTGGTATGTCTTTTGAAGACTGGAAGATTAGAATGGAAATCTTTCTAGCAGCCTACAATGACAACATGTACACATGTATCATTAAAGGTCCATTCAGATTCACAAAGACCATAAAAATAAATGAAGTAGATACGGTTGTGGAGAAAGACCTTCATGAGATGACTCCAGAGGAAATCAAGCTTTACAACCTAGATAAAGTTGGGAGATTCATCATGACTAAAGCCCTGGATAATGATCGGTTTGACAAGGTCAAACATTGCAAAACTGCAAAGGAAATGTGGGACAAAGTCAGAGATATGAGCGAAGGCAATGATGCTATTAAAGAGCATCAGCTCACTGTTGCATTGGAGAAACTTGACAACTTCAAGATGAAGTCTGGAGAAACCATTGATCGGATGGATACCAGATTCACCAGGACTCTGAATGAAGTTTTAAAGTTGGGAAAGACCTTCACTGACAAGGAGATCACTGTCAGAGTGCTAAAGGCTCTACCTTCCAAGTTCAACATGAAGGTGACAGCAATGGAAGAATCAAGAGATCTGGGCAAGATTTCTCTCACAGAGCTGTTCTCCGTACTCAAGGCTTATGAGTATAAACTGCCAAGAATGGGAATTGAAGAAACCTCAACTTCAGGACCCACAGCTGCACTGGTTGCTGCTGAAAACCAAAGAAGACCAACTCAAAGAAATGCTGAAGTGGACTCATCTGATGAAGCCACTCTACTCAACAAGAAGGAGTACACTGCTGGAGATGTTGCACTGTTGATAAATAATTTCAAGAAGTTCTACAAAAGAAAAATGAAGAACAAATACAACAATGCTTCTTCTTCTAAACCTAACTTTTCTTCTCAAGATAAAGATGATTATAAATCAAAACTAATGTGTTACAACTGCAGGAAATTGGGACACTTCATCAAAGACTGCCCATATCCAAAAGCAGAAAAGTACACTGAGGAGGAGAAGAAAGTGAGAAAAGAAAGAAAGCATCAGAGAGGAAAAGCAATGATGGCTGAAGCAGAAAAGCTGACTGCTGTCTATTCATCAGATTCAGATTCAGACTCGTCTGATGAAGAATCTTCTGATGAAGAAAAACCTGCTCTCCTGTGCCTGATGGCAAAGGACTCTGATGACTCTGAGGATGAGGTAACTCCTCTTAATGATGAATTATTTAATTCATTTGAACAAATGATGCTTAACAATACTGGTATTGCTGAAGCATATAAAAAGCTTAAGGAAGAGATGATCCTGCTAAAAGAGCAAAATAGTTCACTGAAACTTTTAGCTGAAAAGCCAAAAGAATCAGCTGAATATAAACAGCTTGAGCAAGAGCATGAATCTCTGAAAGCTGAGTGTGAGGTTTATAAAGGAAAAATCATGGAGCTTGAGAAAATTATTGAGTCTCATGATAAGTCAACTGTTGCATCCATGCATACATCTAGTAAACAGGAGACACCTTTAGAAAAGAAAAAATTAGAATTGAATCATACTGAAAAATTCATATCAGCTGACAATAGTAAGGTCATTCTGTATGTCCAAACTTCTAAACCTGCCTCATCTGAGAAAGTGGTAAAGGAGAAGAAATCTCCTAAGGCTAAAAAGAGCAAAGAGCCTAGTGTAGGAAATCAGACTAGTAAGACCAAACAGCAGAGCCCTAAGAAGTCTGCTGATAAAGCTAAAGTCAATCAGACTAGTGGTAAAACTAAGTCAAAATCAAATGAGCAAGCATCTAGTAAACCAAAGAAGCATAAAAACAAGAAAAATCAAAATGCTTGGTATGGAAATGAGTCATATTATGTGCAACCTACTGCATATCATCCTATGTATCATGCACCTCAATTTCCTAGTTACTATGCACCTTACCCTGCTCATCCAATGCATGCATATCCTGCTTATCATGCACCTTACCCTGCTTATGAACATTATTCATATCATACTGATCATCAACATGACTTATCTGATAACTATGATAAAAATGAAACTGTTCATGCTCCTAAAACTCAGAAACCTAAGAAGCCTAAGACATCAACATCTTGGGTTGTCAAAGGTGAAACTAATCCTTCAGGACCCTCTCAATAAGGGTACCTAAAACAATTTTATTTTTATTTTGTAGGTTAGGATTAGGAGTAGGAGTAAAATAGAGAAGATTTGGTACTTGGACAGTGGATGTTCAAGGCACATGTGTGGAAACATACATGAGTTGACTGATGCAGTTGCTGTGGATGGTCCAAAAGTTACTTTTGGAGACAGCAAAGAAGGCAAGATTAAAGCTAAAGGAAGATTAATCAAGGGAAACATAGAGATATCTGACGTCTCATATGTTAAAGGCCTAAAGTATAATCTGCTGAGCATAAGTCAATTTTGTGACAAGGGATATTCAGTCATCTTCTCAACAGATAAGTGCTATGTTGAACAAATTGGTACAAAGAAGGTTATTTTATCTGGAAGACGACAGGGAAATATCTACATAGTTGACTGGAATTCTGTTGACAAGAATTCAAGTGTTTGTTTGGTGGCATCTGCACCAAGTGAAGTCAGTTGGCTATGGCACAAGAGAATGAATCATTTAAACTTCAAGACCATAAACAGATTAATCAAGAATGATTTGGTAGAAGGGATTCCAAAAGCAGTCATGAGCAAAGACAAGCTCTGTGATGCATGTCAGAAGGGTAAACAAATCAAGTCATCTTTTAAAGAAAAGAAGCACCAATCTTCTGGAAGAATATTGGAGCTGTTGCATATGGACTTATTTGGACCCATTGATCCAATCAGCAATGGTGGAAAGAAATACTGCCTAGCTGTTGTGGATGACTATTCAAGATATACTTGGGTGATTTTCATGAAAAAGAAGAGTGAAACCAAGGAACATCTTACCAATCTGATGGAACTGATCCAGAATGAGAAGAGTATCAAGATATTGAAGATCATATCAGATAGAGGGACAGAGTTTACAAACTCTACTGTTGAAGAATATTGTAATATCAAAGGAATACATCATGAGTATTCTGCTGCAAGAACCCCTCAACAGAATGGTGTTGCTGAAAGGAGAAACAGAACACTAAAAGAAGCTGTCAGAACCATGATAGCTGAAGCTAAACTGCCACAAAGATTTTGGGCAGAAGCAACAAATACAGCATGCTTTACCCAGAACAGATGTATGATCAACAAAAATCAGAACAAGACTCCATATGAAGTTTGGAACAACAGAAAACCAAACATTCATTATTTTAAGATTTTTGGTTGTAAATGTTTTGTATTGAATAATGGGAAAAATCACCTTACTGCATTTGCAGAAAAGGCTGATGAAGCTGTCTTTGTAGGATACTCATCTGTTAGTAAGGCTTACAGAGTTTTTAACAAAAGAACATTGCTAATAGAAGAATCTATCCATGTAGTATTTGATGAGCCAAGTCAATCTTCTGAAAAGAATCAAAGTGTTAATCAAGATCTGTCTGCTAATTTACAGAAGCTAGACATTGGAAGAAATGAAGAATATGTTCCCATCATATTACCTAATCTAAGTCCAGCTGCTAACTCAAGTGTTGTTCAAAATCACAGTGCTGATTGTCTAACAGACGAGTTGCAAACAGCTGACAGACCAGAGACTGTTCAACAGACTACAAATGTTCAACAGACTACTACTGGAACTCCAACAGTAGTGTTGCAAGATCAAGACAGAGGACAACATCCTGATCTACAACCTGATCTCAGATGGCTTAAGAATCACCCTCCTGAGTTAGTAATTGGTGATCCTTTAGATAGAGTGAAAACAAGAAGAGCTGCTGCACAGGATGCCATGTTTGTCACATTTCTATCTCAAATAGAGCCTAAACAAATTGAAGAAGCTCTCAATGATTCCTTCTGGATAGAAGCTATGCAAGAAGAGTTGAATCAATTTGAAAGGAATGAAGTCTGGTACTTAGTTCCTAGACCAAGTCATCAAAGAGTAATTGGCACTAAGTGGGTATTCAGAAATAAGATGAATGAAGATGGTGTTGTCACCAGAAACAAAGCAAGACTAGTGGCCAAAGGATATTGTCAAGAAGAAGGAATTGACTTTGATGAAACTTTTGCACCAGTAGCAAGACTTGAAGCAATCAGACTGGTTCTAGCCTATGCTGCTCATAAGAACTTCACTGTCTATCAGATGGATGTGAAGTCTGCTTTTCTCAATGGGGAATTGCAAGAAGAAGTGTATGTTGAACAACCTCCTGGATTTGAAGTTTATCAAGAAGAGGACAAAGTATATCGTCTGAAGAAAGCTCTCTATGGACTAAAACAGGCTCCAAGAGCATGGTATGATACCCTATCTGATTTTCTTTTAATTAAAGGATTTCGAAAATGTAAGGTAGATAAAACCTTGTTCACAATTGAATGGGAAAATCATATATTACTTGTGCAAATATATGTGGACGATATTATTTTTGGTTCAACTAACCAACAGATGTGTGATAAGTTCTCCAAGCTAATGCAGAATAAGTTTGAAATGAGCACGATGGGTGAACTTAATTACTTTCTTGGATTGCAAGTTAGACAGTTGCCTGATGGAATATTCATCAGCCAAGCAAAGTACACAAGAGATCTGTTCAAGAAATTTGGTATGGAAACTAGCTCAACAGCTACCATTCCTATGTCTACAAGTCTTCGTTTGGATAAAGATGAAGATGGCAAATCAGTGGACATAACCAAATACAGAGGCATTATTGGTTCATTGTTGTATCTAACAGCAAGTAGACCTGATATAATGTACTCAGTTGGAGTCTGTGCAAGATTTCAATCAAACCCCAAAGAATCTCATCTCTTAGCTGCCAAGAGGATATTGAAATATGTTAAAGGCACTCAAGAATTGGGATTGTGGTATCCTAGAGAATCTGGATTTGAGCTTATTGGTTATTCAGATTCAGATCTTGTTGGCTGCAAGATTGACAGAAAAAGCACAACAGGTGCCTGTCAATTCTTAGGTAGTCGTCTGATCTCATGGATGAGTAAGAAGCAAACCTCAGTCTCTATATCTACTGCTGAAGCTGAATATATAGCTGCTGGAGCTTGCTGTGCACAGATACTTTGGTTGAAGCATCAACTAGAAGACTACAACATCAAGATCAGTGGAATTCCAATCTACTGTGACAATACAAGTGCTATCTCACTCACTCAGAACACTACAAGTCATTCAAGGACTAAGCATATTGAGATCAAACATCATTTCATTAGAGATCATGTGGAAAAAGGCAATGTTTTGATTGAGTATGTTCATACTGAAAATCAGATTGCTGATATCTTCACCAAACCTCTAAGTGAAGCAAGGTTCTCAACTCTAAGAGCTGAGTTAGGATTACTCAATTTGGATGCATAAGCTGAGGGGGAACTCATCAGAAGACTGGAGTTCAACAGCTTAGTCATCAGTTATTTTATTCAAGGATTAACCTTCAACAGACTAGTTAACTTATGAATTCTTAAAGACAGGGGGAACGTGTAAGACTAGCGGTACTTCTGCTCTAAAAGATGAAATCTGTTAATGTCAGTTAGTTGAAGTTAAGATTATCAAGAAGACGTGTTCTTAATTCTTGAAGATTGAAGATTATTTTATCTTGCTGGATTGACAAACAGCAGAGGAAGATTACTAGCTATTGGCTTTCTCTAGTAATATCAGATAACAGATCACTCGTCTGTCAGATAAGTTAAACTTTACTCATCTGATATCTTATATAAGCATGGTCATAAAACGTATCTTTAGAAACGCGCTTTTATAAGTAACAGATTAGTGTCGATAGAGTTTCCCGCCCATCTGACATTAAAATAATAAAATTGAAATCCGTCTCTCCTGTCCACACGATTAAATACTGTCAGATTAGATCAACGGTTCTGATAAATCACGGAAACCTAATCAAAAGGAAACCTATAAAATCCGATCTAAACAGTACAGTCGTCTTACGCACCCAAATACTCTCAAAACTCTCTAACTCTCAAACCCTTCTGTTGCGAAAAAGTTAACTGCATCTTTGTAGATTTCTACTCTCAAAATTTCAGAAATGGAGAAGATTATCGAAGGAAGGTATTTCAACTACAGCAAATTCCATTTTTCGGGCACTGATCTGATGCGCTCGTTGCTGGAAAAGATTAAGGAAGCTTCGTTAGTTCCTGTTTTGGAGGCTCACGAAGAAAGGGTCTACTTAGAAGATGTTGAGCACTTCTACATAACCAGGAAATTCTCTAAAAATGACACGATCATGTCTGCTGAAATAGGTGGAAAGAAGATTGCGATCTCGGCTGCTGTTCTCAGTGAGATCTATAAACTAACAGACAAGGGAGGAGATGTGACCTCGTTAGGGTCAGAAAAGGAAGAGGAGTTCTGGGCAATTTGTGCTAAGAAAGGAGAACAGATGACTGGGACTTTGATGAAGACCCAGCTGAAGGATGAATACCAGAGATTTGCTGATATCATAGCAAAGGTTCTGGATTGTGCTACAGGTTCTTTGGATGGGTTGCCAAGGAAAAGATACTACACAATGGTGTGTATCTATTATGGGTTTAAGGTTAACTGGGCTGATCATGTGTATGAGCTGCTGAGTGACAAAAGGCCTTCACATGCCATTTTATTGAGCAATCTGTTTGCATCCCTGCAATGCCCTATGGGAGGTGGAAAGCAAACCCATGGTAGCAAAGAGTTCAAACTCTATGAACCAGTGAGACAGTTAGTGGCTGCTACAAAGAGGAAGGCTGCTGCAAAATCGAAAAAGACTCCTTCTAAGAAGAGCAAGAAGGAAGGTCAGACTAGTCAGTCTGCTGAGCCAACAGCACAGTCTGCTGATGAGACTGTTTCCGCACCTCCTGAAGATGAAGTTCCTGAAAAGGAAATTGAAGACTTTACAAAGGAGATTGAGCAGATGAGTACTGCTTCCTCTCCTGAGAGAACAGAATCTGAGGAAGAAATTCCTCTTCAAAGGTTGAAGAGGATGAGAACAAAGAGTGAGGCAAGGGGACCTCCTACTGCCAACCCCACTGTCAAAAAGATTGCAAAATCAAAGGTTAAGAGAAAGGTCACTTTCTCTGAAGAACCTGTTGCAACTGTTAGAGAAACAACAGAAGCAGAAAGACCACTGACAATTAAAGAGCCTGCTGTTGAAGCTGCTAAAGTTGCTGCTGCTGAAGCTAAAGTTGTTTCTAAAGTTGGAGGGTCAACAGAAGACTCATCTGCTGTACCATCTGCTGAAGTTAAAGGAGCACAGCAGAGAAGTACAACACATGAAGGAGATGCACCTCTGTTGCATCCTACTCCAGTTGCTGCAATCCCTCTTCAAGCAATTGAGAGTCCTGAAACAAGGAAAAGAAGGACTGGCAAAATTGCTACTTATCTGACTGCTGCAAAAAAGAAAAGACAAGATGATGCTGAAAAGCTAAGGAAGGCTGCAGAAAAAGCAGAAGAGGATAGGCTGAAGAGCCTAGAACTAAAAAGGCTGGAGGAAGAAGCCAGCAAAATGACCCAAGAGCAAAGGGATGCTCTTGAGGCAGCAGAGTTGGCTGCTGCTATTGAAGCAAGCACCAAGGATGCTCACGGACATCAGCATACTGGTGGGATAGCTATTGGTGAACCAAGGGATCCAAACAAACCAATACCAGCTATGCCTGCACCCAAGACAAAGCCAAAGAGGAGAGAAGAAATTAGACTGTCTTTAGAGATTGTCAGGGAAGATCCTGCTATCTTTGAAGAATTCCTAAAAAGGCTTGATGCTGAAAATGAAAGGGTCAACCGCCTGACACAGTTCACAAATGAGAAGATCAGATACAACAGGTGGAGGGAATTCAGACTGACAAAGAGTCCAGCTGAAATGACCAAATGGAAAGCCTTTGCTGCTGAAGAAGCATGGGTACTGAAATGGCTTGAGACTAGTTCTCTCATTCAAGCACTTGATTCAGAATTCTTTCTGGACAGGTTGAGAATGAGAATAAGTCATTTAGTTAAAGCTGAAGCCAAGAAGATCTTTGCATCCATTGCTGAGGACTATGATGATTCAGTAGACCTGAAAGAAAGATCTATAAAGTTGGCTATTGCTCAAGCAATGGAGCTTTGGGCAAAGAAATCAAGGAAGTTGAGTGGACAACCAAGCTCACTAGTCCCACTTCCAAACATCAAACACATTGTCTATGGTCCAAACATCAAACCATATGAGGAGCTGCCTGAGGAACCTTCATCCACTTTTATTCCACTTGATAATTTTACTTGGATTTCTAACAGGTCAGCTGTGGACAATGAAGGATTGATGAGGACAGTTGAGACTGTCAAGAAGATTATAGCCCCTGCTGTTAAGGAAAAAGAAAAGTCTTCTGATCAACCAAAGCAAAAAGAGGGTACTTCAGACCCATCTGATCAGAACACTGCACAGGGTGATAAGTCTGATGCTGCTGATGATTCAAAGAAGGAAGAAGAAATTCTAGCAGATCAGAACAAAGATAAAGAAGTTGCTGCTGAGGAGGATGATCAAGCTAAGGAGAAGGAAAGCACTCCAAGCCTTGCTGGTGAATCAGCAGATCAATCTCTTGCATTGACAACTCAGCTAACAGAGCAACTTATGAAAGATACACCTGCTGCTACTTCAGATATGCCTTCAACCTCTCATGGTGTTCAGACAAATCTGTTGGACTCCATCCAACAAATGATCACCAATTCTCTGAAGGATATGAAGAAAGAATTAGCTGCAGAAGTAATAGCTGCTGTTAAACAACCAGATCAGAATGCTGCTGCAGTCCCATCTGATATAATAGAAGACACTGCTCACAATGTTAAATCCATCTGCCAAGATATGGATATACTCAGAAGACGGACTCAGAGCACTACTGAAGGTTGGAAGCAGATAGAACAAACTGTTGAATTGGCTCTCCAAGCAGAAGATGAAGTCATGGGTAACATGATGAAAGACTTCACTGCTTCATCTGATTAGATTTTGGGAACTCAAATACAATTGGGTGATCAAGGAGAAGACTTGCTCAAGGAAGTCAAATCTGTTAAGGCCAATCAACTTAAACAACAAGCTCAGATTAATGCTATGGAAGAGAACATCAAGCTTCTCTGTGATTCACTTCTAATCACACCAGTTGTGCCACAATATCCACCTGTCCCTGCTGATGATGACAAAAAGGGGGAAGAAAGGATATTTGGACAGCAAAGGGTTGATTTCCAAAGGGAAGAAGGAAATCAAGATGCTGAAGAAACTGAAGTGTTAGAAGAATCTGCTGGTGAGACTGAAAGAAATATGGGAGAATCAAGCAGACCAACAGATGAGAAAATTACAGAAGAAGAGCAAGCTGAACTTGAAGGATCTGAAGCAAAAGCCAAATCTGATAAGGAACTAGCTGCTGCCAAAGATTCAGCTGAAGAACAGCTTGACCCTGATGTAAAATATAAAAAGATAGAGCTGTTAAGAAAAAGATTCTTTGAAAATTTGGATGCTGAGTCTTCCAAATCATCTGATGAAGAGTCTGAAAAAGAAGACAAGGAAGTAGAAAAAGAGAAGAAGGAAGAAGACTAGTCTAGGCTAGATTTCCTTTTATGTTAAAAATCCTTGTAATCTTCTAAAGTATTTTGTACTTTTCATCTTTCAAAACTTGTAAAATGTAATCAATTCAATATCTATAAAATTGCAAGTTTGACTCCAACATACTATTTCTATCTCAGAAATTTTTGAGGATCAAAACTTTAGTTTAGGTACAGGTACTTAGCTGGAGTTTTGTCATCATCAAAAAGGGGAAAATTGTTGGATGAAGATGAAAGAAGTCAGAATTTAAGGGAAGGTTTTGATGATTTCCAAAACATCATAATCAGCTAAGTATGGAAAGCTTAGTTCCCTTGGTAGAATTTTGAACAAGTAAAAGAAGACATCAGAAGAGTTCAAAGTTCAAAGCTCAGAAGACTAGTGATCTCTTGCTGAAACAGCGAACAGAAGGGTAGATCATCAGCCGAGTCAAATCAGATTAGTTCAGTATTTGATCAGCAGAGTATCTATCAGCAGAGTCGTTTTGATCAGCAGAGTGGAAGAGATCAAGAGATTAGTCCAACGGTAATAAATGCACTTGGTGTAATAAATGCTGGAAGAGAAGGGTAGTAATGGCAAATGATTGAAGATATTCTCGGATCAGCAGAGTGCATTAAATGCAATGGACATAAAAGTACTGTACACTGTACGGTTTGCTGCAGAGAGCCGTTTCAAAAGAGCTGAAGAATGGATTTGATTTGTGACTTGCCTTCAACGGTCATATTTTCATCTCCATGTATAAATAGAGCTGAATTTCAAACGAGCAAAAACACACAACAACAATCAGAGATCGAAATTTTGAAGCAGAATTTCTCTAAGTCTCAAAAGCTCGAACAGCTCACTCGTCTGGTGGAAGTCATCTGTTGACAGAAACCTAGTTGAAGAAATCAGAAAAACATTATCTGAGTGATTTTGTAATAGCTGAGTGTTGTGCGAAGTGAGAATCCATCTTTGTGAGTGATTCTACTTTAGAGGATAGGTTTGCTTTGTGATTTCCTATTGTGAGCTTACAGCCATTTCATTTGTTGTCTTGGTGTAAGTGGAGAAATATTGTAATCTAAGTGATTATAGTATAACCCAGAATCTGTGTGATCTGGAAGAGTGGACTAAAGGATTTTTATCCATATAACCACTATAAAAATTCTTTGTGTTATCTTGCATTTAAAGTTTTCTTGCATATTTTAAAGTTTGCATTTTAAACACTTTGAATCAATCAAAAGATTTTATAAGGAGTTTTAAACTGGGGATAAAATCTTTCTAGAACTTAGTCTACTTGTGAAAAACACTTTCAAACAATCCGCTGCAAGTATACTCTTGGAAAACTGTTTTGGTGAAAAACAGCTAAGTCACTGTAAGAAGAGTGGTCAGTCGTCTGTTCCAGATTTGTTCACGATCAGACTAGTCTGCTTACTGTTCTTCATCAGCTTAGTCTGCTGACAGAAGACTGAAAAGTTTTTAAGTTCAAAAATTTTTCAGAGGTCTATTCACCCCCCCCCCCCCCTCTAGACCTCATCTGACCACTTGGGACCAACAAACATTTTCCATAGCGCTTTCATCACTGAAATCCTTGAATCAAACATAGCCTAAGGGTTTTGGGAATCTTTGACTTGTGTCGAAAATTCAAAAGTATATTATGCATACATATATAGATGTATTGGGAGAATTATTGATAATCAAATCAAATAAATCAGCGCACCTCATCTACTTATAGGTTCAACAGAATCTTTTCTCAATTTCAATCAATTCTTCATTACACTCTTTCTCTCTCTACTAACCCCATTCACACGACCGCACCTTTATCTAACTCTTTATATATAACGATAATAATAATATTGGATGACTTGCTCATGACCTGCGAAGAAATCAAACAAGACAAAGTCAGTATTTAGCAAATAGAGAAGAAGAGCAGCTGGAGGAGATGTTACGTAATTTAGTGATTAAATTACGGCTTCTAATTTAATTTTTCCCTCTTTCAATTTTGTAAATAGCCTTTAGTAAGTTAATTACACTACAAGAAAAATAGATTTTAGTGACAAAATCGTGACATTGTTGAAATTGTCACTTTTTACATATATTTAATGACAAAAATATTAGTTTTATCACAATAATAATAGTTACAAGTGCAATAGTGACAAGATATATTTTTAAGTTGTCACTAATGACTATTAGTGACAAGTGTATCAAAATTGAGTTGTCACAATTGACAATTAGTGACACCCTTTCAGTGACAACTTAGTGACAATAAATATTGCCACTATAATTTTGTGACAACATTTTAGTTGTCACTTTTGGGATATCACTAAATGTCAATAGTGACAATTTTTTCACATTTCTTGTCACTAATATGTCTATATACATCATTTTAGTGACAATATTTAGATTTTTGTCACTTTGTCATTTACTATTTTGTCACTAAAATTCAAATTTTTTGTAGTCTAAGGGGTATTTTTGTACTTTTAATTTGTATTAGGCGGTGCTATTTTTATGTATATATAGGTTGTGGGTTCAAACCCAGTTTGTAACTTTACACACACAATTTTTCCAGATTTAATAAGAGTTATTTTTCTCCAAGAATTCTTCCTTTAATTTCTTCTACAATTCTTGATATTTTTCATTCATCTTTTCTATGATTGTATGAATTACAATAAATAACAACAATAATAATAATAATAATAATTCTTCCTCTTATTAATCAAGCAAACATACAAAGAAAAAATCAAAGATCCGTGAGAAGAAAATTATATTAAAAAAAAAAAGGTATCGGCCGCACTGAGTTTGGATTGTGGGTTTTCATCGAAACCTGATTTTATGGCTAAAGTTTTGATGATTCGCAACACCTTGAGGACACGCTTACATGCATTCTTGGCGAATGCATGTGTTTGGAACTAGTATTAATTAAGCTTTAGTTTCATTCAATATTTATGATTTTTATGACAACCCAAATAATTTGTCATTTTTCTGCTCTTCTACATTTTGACGGCGGATATATTTATATAAATATATTTATTATTTCCAAATAGTTAGAATCTACTACAGAATTATAATACTTTGACTAATTTTTCTAATAACTAAAAATACAACATGACATATTTGTCTCCCTTTTCAAAGTGCGCTTTAATGCTATTTGAAAAGTCTAAAAATCTTATTTTAAAACTACCTTTTCTTTTTCCCTTTTAATTTTAATAAACAAATCTCATTTTGGAAAATTTTCTTTCAGCACTAAATTACCTACAAAAGTTTCGAGTAGACATAAATTAAACTATCTCATTTGAGGGATTGATCTATATCACACTTAGTGGTTTCACTCATATAGATTTTTCAACCAGTGTGCAAATTTAAAATTGTTGTGGTCCATGCATATATTTATAAGGTAAGTTCATAATGTGAAACCAAAATGTATTATCTTTTGCCTCTCATTTTACATAAAATAACATATATTATTTCCCTTATTTGCATAATTTCTGAAAAGTAACTAGCTATAACATTGCTATAATAATAATTCTCAACATAGTATAACATTAATCAAGAAAATTACAATGCATAAATAAGGACTTTTCCTAGGAATTGAAGCTGAGGTGAGAAGGTGGGAATTGATCAATGCAGTGAATATGTTTTATTTTCTATCGGATTTTATAAACATTTTTTAGGGTCATGGAATTGGAAGCAGGGACGGATCCAGGATTATAGAGTAAGGGGGGCCGAATTTACCCATCGTTAAAACAAATTGACAAAATGATATTCAATATAATTTATTTATATATAAGAATAGATTATTAACGAGGATTCTATTGAATTCAAAATGCTAAAGTAATTGAATTAAAAAACTATGAAAATTGTATACGACGCTCTTCATATCATAAAAATTCTACATTTTTATTCCCAATGTGAATAATCAAACAATTCGCAAAGTAGTAATGTTTCATCTAGTTTCTAAGCCTATTTTTCACCAACTTTATTGTTGATAATCATTATTTCTGTTGTGTTGGTAATATAAAAGACTAAGTAGGTATAATTGATAATTTAACATGAAAATACACTTGTCATTTTATTAGAATTGTTGTAACGGCACCACAGATATATATAGAGTATAAGAAAAAAAAACTTCTAAAACTTTGAATTTAATCAGTAATTGAATAATGTAAACATTAGTACTAATATCTCAAAAAAAAAAAAAAAGTAGCACTCATTTTTTTTTTTTAAATTCTTGGGGGGCCAGGCCCCCCCTCCAAAAAGGGCTGGATCCGTCCCTGATTGGAAGGTACTCAAATGCCACTTCCTGTTGCTTTGTTTTTTCGTGGTCTACGCGTGGATAAGATCTTTATCATCATCCAATTAAGAAATGTATAGACCTTCTAGTAAATAATTTATATGGTAAAGACGGAATTTCCAACATATTTTTGATAAGGTCTAGCTACCAACATCTTTCCTATATAAAAGACGGTATTGATAATGATCATTACTATTGTTCTGTTAAGAAATATTCTAAAAGATGAACAAGTAAAGATTAAACTAAATAGAACAAAGTAGGGAGAGAAGATTTTATTCATATTCATTGAGAAATACATTACAAAGTATCACTATTTATAGGACTAATTGGGATACCCAAAAGTCATAAGTTACAATCTAAATAACTCTTCAATGTGAATTAATCTAGGCTTTAGTAACTTCAAAGTGACCTTTCAATGACATCCATAATATTAATATTTATAACACTCCCCCTTGGATGTTCATTGTTTATTGTTTATTGCCTTATTAAAAACCTTACTAGGAAAAACCCATTGGGATAAAAACCTAGTGAAGGAAAAAAGAGTGCAATATATCTTTTACTTCCCTTGATGACAAAATCATTTAACATCTTTAAGTCGACACATCCCAATTTCACTTATCAACTTCTCAAATCTGACAGTCGGCAATGCCTTGGTTAATAAATCTGCCAAATTTTCACTTGAACGAATTTGTTGAACATCTATGTCACCATTCTTCTGAAGTTCATGAGTGAAGAAAATTTTTGGTGAAATATGTTTCGTTCTATCACCTTTGATGTACCCTTTATTGAGTTGAGCTATACAAGCTGCATTATCTTCATACAAAATTATTGGGGTATTTTTGTCGAATGATATACCACACATCTGTTGGATATGATGGTTTATTGATTTTAACCAAACACACTCTCGACTTGCCTCATGCATTGCGATTATTTCTGAATGATTTGATGAAGTGGCAACTAAAGTTTGTTTAGTAGAACGCCATGATATAGCAGTTCCATTGCTTGTAAATACATAGCCTGTTTGAGAGCGTGCTTTATGTGGATCAGATAAGTAACCTGCATCCGCATATCCAACTAAGTATGATTTTGCATTATTTTGATAAAGTATCCCCATATCAATTGTTCCTCGGATATATCGAAATATATGTTTAATTCCATTCCGATGTCGTCGTGTCGGAGAAGAACTAAATCTTGCTAATAAATTTACAGCAAAAGATATATCAGGACGTGTACTATTAGCAAGATACATCAATGCTCCAATAGCACTGAGATATGGTACTTCAGGACCAAAGAGTTCTTCATTATTCTCACGAGGACGAAAAGGGTCCTTGTTTACATCCAGAGATCTTACAACCATTGGGGTACTTAAAGGATGTGCCTTATCCGTATAGAATCGTTTCAAGATCTTTTGTATATAAGTTGATTGATGAAGAAGAATTTTGTTTGATAGATGCTCGATCTGCAAGCCGAGACAAAATTTTGTTTTTCCAAGATCTTTCATTTCGAATTCTTTCTTTAAATAATCAACTGCTTTTTGAAGCTCTTCAGGAGTTCCAATAATATTTAAATCATCAACATATACAGCAATTATAACAAACTCTGATCCTGATTTTCTTATAAAAACACATGGGCAAATTGTATCACTTTTATAAGCTTCTTTTGACAAGTATCCACTCAATCGATTGTACCACATGCGCCCAGATTGTTTTAATCCATATAATGATTTACGCAAGCGTATTGAATAACTTTCCCGGGATTTTCCAAATGAATCTGGAATTTTAAGTCCTTCAGGGACTTTCATATAAATTTCAGTATCGAGCGAGCCATATAAATAGGCTGTAACAACATCCATCAGACGCAAATCTAACTTTTTCACGTACTGCCAAACTAATAAGTTATCTAAAAGTAATTGCATCCACCACAGGAGAATATGTCTCCTCATAATCAATACCGGGTCTCTGCGAAAACCCTTGTGCCACTAGTCGTGCTTTATATCTAACGACTTCATTTTTCTCGTTTCTTTTTCGCACGAATACCCATTTATACCCAACGGGCTTTACACCTTTTGGTGTTTGGATTATTGGTCCAAAAACTTCACGTTTTGAAAGTGAATTTAATTCTGCTCGAATTGCGTTTTTCCATTTTGGCCAGTCATTTTTATTTCTACATTCTTCGACAGATTTAGGTTCTAGATCCTCATTATCATTTATAATTTCAACAGCAATGTTGTATGAAAAAATGTTGTCGACAACTATTTTATTTCGGTTCCATCTTTTTCTCGTACTGACATAACTTATTGAGATCTCTTCATTTTCATTATTTTCAGGTACCTGCACCTCTTCTTGGGTGTTATTATTAGTTATGTCATGCGACTCTTCATGAGCGCTTGCCTCCACAATATGACCATCTTCATCTTTTGCTCCTTTTCTTTTACGAGGATTTTTATCCTTGGAACCGATTGGTCTGCCACGTTTTAACCGTGGTTTGTTTTCATTTGCACTAACAGATTGTCCTACTGGGACATCAATCTGAACTGGAGCATTTTCAGCTGGTATATACGATTTAGTAACTCTTTTTATATCAGTAAATGCATCTGGAAGTTGATTTGCAATATTTTGCAAATGAATTATCTTTTGAACTTCTTGTGTACACCGGTTTGTTCGAGGATCTAGATAAGATAATAATGATGCATTCCATGTTATTTCTTTTACCAGCTCTTTATTCTGTCCCCCTAATGTTGGGAACACTGTTTCATCAAAATGACAATCGGCAAACCGCGCCGTAAATAAATTTCCCGTCATTTGTTCAAGATACTTAATTATAGAAGGGGACTCATAACCAACATATATTTCCAACCTCCTTTGAGGACCCATCTTTGTGCGTTGTAGTGGAGCAATTGGCACATATACCGCACATCCAAAAATCCTAAGATGGGAGGACCCATCTTTGTGCGTTGTGGTGGAGCAATTGGCACATATACCGCACATCCAAAAATCCTAAGATGGGAAATGTTTGGCTCATGGCCAAAAGTCAATTGTAATGGGGAGAATTTATGATAACTTGTTGGCCTGATGCGCACAAGTGCTGCTGCATGTAAAACATCATATATCCCCATGCTGAAATCGGAAGTTTTGTTCTCATAAGTAATGGTCTAGCAATTAATTAGAGGCTTTTTAATGAATGATTCTGCTAGTCCATTTTGTGTATGAACATGGGCAACAGGACTTTCAATTGTTATTCCAATAGAGATACAATAATCATTGAAAACCTGAGATGTGAATTCACCAGCATTATCAAGGCGAATTGACTTAATTGCATAATCTGGAAATTGTGCTCTTAATTTAATTATTTGCGCAAGTAATCTCGCAAACGCCAGGTTGCGAGTTGATAATAAACACACATGTGACCATCTTGTAGATGCATCTATCAAAACCATAAAATATTTGAATGGTCCTCATGATGGATTAATGGGCCCACATATATCACCTTGAATCCGTTCCAGAAATGCTGGAGATTCTAACCCAATTTTCATTGGAGACGGTTTCTTTATTAATTTACCTTGAGAACAGGCAGCACATGAGAATTCTTTGAATTGAATAATCTTCTGGTTCTTCAATGAAAGACCATATGAATTCTCTATAATTTTACGCATCATTGTTGATCCGGGATGGTCTAACCGGTCATGCCAAATATTAAAAGTATTTAGATAAGGCATGTGTTTACTAAAGCATGTGTTTCAATTGTACTAATAGTTGTATAATACAAACCCGAAGATAAGGCAGGTAACTTTTCCAAAACTCTTTTCTTTCCTGATATAACAACTATGATATGTAAGTATTCATTATTATTCTCATTTGTAGTCTCAATATGATATCCATTTCGGCGAATATCCTTGAAACTTAGTAAATTTCTTTAAGATTTACTAGAGAATAAAGCATCATTTATGACAAATTTTGTTCCTTCAGGTAATAATATAATGGCTCTTCCGGAGCCTTCAATTAGTTTTGCACTACCAGATATGGTATTAACATTTGCATTAGTTGCTATTAATTCAGAAAAGTATATTTTATCTTTAAGTATGGTATGCGTTGTAGCACAGTCGGCGAGACATACATCATTAAGATCGATCTTGGATCCTACCATAGAATTTCGCAAATCCATATTGCTTCATTAAACAAAATAATTTATCATAAGTAATATTTATTAATAGGTGAAACTGAAATACAATTAAAAGATGATCAAAAGTACGAAGTGAAATATTGAAAGTAAATAACATCGAAACATGACTTTCAACTAGTTATTTAGTTCTGCTTATTATTTCCATCATTAACTCTCCCATCGAGAGTCTCGAAAAAGTCCTCTACATCCATATGAGTAAAATCATTAATGTTATTATCTTTGTAGGAAAGATTTGCTTCAATATTGTGGGCATCATCTTCATAACCAAAATTGGTATTTGTATCATTATCTTGAAAAGTCAAGTTTGTTTCCATATTCTTTGATGCTTGATAAAGTTTTACGAGATGCTCAGACGTACGACAGGTACGCGACCAATGCCCTTTCATACCACATCGATGGCATATATTTTCATTTCCTTTTGAAGGATTGTTAGGACCACCTATTGAAGGGTTACTTGGACCACCCTTATCTTTCATATCATTTTTCATTTGTTGGCTGAAGTTATTGTTGCCATAATAATTGAAATTATTACGACCTCGACCACGTCCACGTCCACGGCCGCGACTACCACCACGACCACGGCCGCGACCACCACGTCCACGTCCACGGCCGCGACTACCACCACGACCACGATCTCGACCATGATAGGGTCCGGTCTCAAAATTTCCATGTACTGTTGCATTCACTTCTGGGAATGGAGCGGCACCAGTGAGTCAAATTTCATGATTTTTCATCAATAGCTCGTTATTTTGCTCAGCCACTAAAAGGCATGAGATCAATTCAGAGTATTTTTTAAATCCCTTTTCACGGTATTGCTGTTGCAGGAGCACATTAGATGCGTGAAAAGTTGAGAAAGTTTTCTCTAATAAGTCATCGTCAATTATTTTTTCTCCACACAATTTCAATTGAGAACTTATCTTAAAAACCGAAGAATTATACTCACTTACGGTTTTAAAATCTTGTAGCCTTAAATGCATCCAATCGTAACGAGCTTTCGGTAAAATTACCCTTTTTTGATGTTCATAACGTTCTTTCAGATTGTTCCATAATTCAAGTGGATCCTTAACCGTTAGATATTCGGTTTTTAATCCTTCATGCAGATGATGACGAAGAAAAATCATTGATTTTGCTTTGTCTTGATTAGATGCATCATTTTCCTTTACGATTGTATTTCCTAGACTTTTAGCGTCTAGATGAATTTCAGCATCTAATACCCAAGATAAATAATTCTTTCCCGATATGTCTAGAGCGGCAAACTCGAGTTTGGTGAGATTTGACATATTGTTTGCTAATATGGAATAAAAATAAAAATTAGAATAATGTCACTGAGTATGTGTAACAAAGAATTTGAGTTATTAAATTTAAATAATCAAATCATGCAAGTATTGTATAATAAATTATGGTCTTATTCTAATACCAATCAATTAATTATTCCAGGGTCCAAAAATGATAATAACTTCAATTCTATTACATAGACATAGAGGATATGAACATAAGTAAACTCAACGGTCAGAATATTTTAGAGAAAAAAATTATTTTCAATAATAAATTGTTTTAAATATTTAATGAATGTAAAACAATTCATGTCCAGTGGTGGCACAAGAAAAACTATTTTCTATTATTTGGCCATACGCCAACACAAAAGAATAAGAATTGTAGATTAAAAGTTTAAACATAATTACAAACCTTTACATTTTTGAATGAAATGATTTGGACATATTTGGCTGAATTGAAACTTGGTTTGTGGTCCGATGACGTTGAAACTTTTAATAAGCAGTATAGACAGATGAGTGATGGTAAATTAAGAAATAAGTAGAGATGAAATTAGTCTCGGTTTTCTAGTAAAATATAGTAGATAGCAAATAATGATAAAGAAAGTACTATTACTGCTATAAAACTGAGTAGATCACAAAAAATGATAAAGAATAAAAAGTACTCTTACCGCTATAAAACTGAGTAGATAGCAAATAATGATAAAAATAGAAAGTACTCTTACTGCTATAAAACTTAGTAGAACTACGCAACAGCAATTATATTATATTCCAGAAAGTAATAATTCTTACATGGACAACACCATACAATTCCTACCTGATGTGTTACGGAAATACTTAAGTTGGATCAAGTATTTCGGAGTGAATCGTGCTGATAACGTGTTAAGAAATATTCTAAAAGATGAACAAGTAAAGATTAAACTAAATAGAACAAAGTAGGGAGAGAAGATTTTATTCATATTCATTGAGAAATACATTACAAAGTATCACTATTTATAGGACTAATTGGGATACCCAAAAGTCATAAGTTACAATCTAAATAACTCTTCAATGTGAATTAATCTAGGCTTTAGTAACTTCAAAGTGACCTTTCAATGACATCCATAATATTAATATTTATAACATGTTCTTAATTATTGTTTTCACTTTTCCCCTTTTCCAACTTCTTGGTTCTCGATCGAGACTAATCTGTTATTTTAATTTTTAAAACTTATTGTTCTTTTCGTTTTCTTTTTAGAAGTAAATAAGAAAAGGCTAAAAAGATTTGATTTTTAAATTTAGAATACCCATTATTATGTTATCAAAGCAAACATATTTGAGCTCAGTTACAGTTTGTGGTGATTTTTTTTTTCACTTTGTACACTTTAATTACTTATCAGATTCTCATTTTAGGATAATGCAGAATTATAATTACACTGAGAATCAATAATTCCATTTATCTTTTGCTCATTTGTTGTACAAAACTGCTTATTATAACTTAATTACAGTTTTGGCCCACCTTGTCCCTCTCTCCATCCGCCCCTGCTTTGGGATGAGATTGGGATTGAACTTTACGTGAATGCACAAAGAGACCTTTATTATGTATATATTAATTATATGGAATATGGACATGGGATTTAATAAAAGATGTTGATGAATTCATGGACTAATCTATAACGTACGTATTAGAGCGAGTTTGGCCTAGCGGTTGTAGAATCGATTATTGTATAATTCATTATGGTATAAGTGATTATAAATAATTGATTATTTGAGAATTGATTAAGCGTTTGGCTCCAATTATACAAAATTGTGCACATTTTAACAAAATTTACTGAACTATCCTCCTTTTTATAAACAATTTTCAATTTAGAGTTATATTAGAAATAAAACAAAAAGAAGAATTAAAATAGAAAAAATATTATTCTACATATATCAAATAATTGAACATGGAAATTAGCAATTACTACTACTACATTTTTAGCTGCTAATTACTAGGCATAAAAGAAGTTTAATAATGATTAAAAGAAAATCTAAAGTATTTGGTGAATACAAAATTAAAAATTGTCAAAACAGAACAAATAAAAAATTGCCTTCGCCAATTCAAGCACAAATACTATGGGATAATAAAAGGACAAAACTGTAAATACCTAATTTGCAAAATAGCGGTCGGGCAAAAGCTCCTAAAAGGGAGCTTCTGTGAAAAGTGGGAATCTCACATTTCCACTGCTGATAGCGGAAGCATGAAAAGGCGGCCAAACAGTTGCACAATTGCTTTTGACTTTCAATCGTTGTTTTTTGCCTTTTTAACGCGCGGCCAAACAGCCCTAGAATTTATGGTTTTCCCGGCATTTTATTCCCGGCGCTTTTATATCTGTCGGGAATAAATTTCATACCCGACGCTTTTTTTATTATTTCCGATGCTTTTTATGCGCCGGAAATAGTTTGATTTTCCCGGCGCAATTTCAATGGTTTGTAAGCGACGGGTATAAATTGATGGTACCTGACGCATTTGAAGTTGTACCCTTAGGAAGTGCTGCTTTTCAATTTTAAAACGCTTTTTTAACTTTCATTTTTTTTCCCTGTTATTCTCTTGTTAAGCGAGAAGCTGGGTTTTAGAAAACCTCAACATCACACAACTTTGATTTTGAAAATCTGCATGGGTCACAAAGTCAAGTTCGGAGTAATTGATTTTCTTTTCGTTTTTCCGTTTTCTTCATCCTTCAATCTCGTTTTTCGTTTTCGGTTCGAATTTGTAATTGAGGTTGAGAATTTGGTAAAATCGTGATCATTGGAATGCCTCCTCCTCCTCCGCCACCGCTCCACTCCGACAAGGCGAGAAAGTTACATTGCTAAAACCCTAGGTTGTGAATTTTCAATTGAATTTTTTGATTCGGTAACTTTCAAGTGAGTTGCTCTCGGTCTATTCACCTCTGCCGCTTTACTCGTTCTATTCGTTGCCACTTCCACCGCCTCCTACTGCCGATTACTCCGGTAAGGTGAGGTTTGAGGAAGTGCTACCTACAAATTTCTTGTGGACAAATTCAAATTTGGGATATTTCAGCTACTGAATTTGTTTGCTATTTATATTTTTTTTTATGCAAATTGAATCCTCATAGTTTGTTTTTGGAGTAGTGCTTTGCTTAACTCCGTCTATTAGGCTTACGTAGTAGGACTAGAAAGCTAGTAATGCCTTTGTTGCTTGGTACATATGTTCTGTTGTTTATGAGGTAGAGTTCAGTCCAGTTCTTCCTGATTATTGAAAATGGTTATAACCTGCCCATTCTTTTTAATAAAAACCTCTAAGCAGTTTAATCTTCTAGCATACTCGATCTTTTTCAATCTGAAAGGGAATATGTTATCGTGCCAGTAGATGTGGGATCTTTTTCAATAGATATGAACTGTTATATGGCGTGAATTAATGGGAATGTAAAGATATTCAGAAAGTGAAACCACATAATGAGCTATAGAAGCAAGGAAGAAACTGATTCAGAACAGAGGTAGAGTATTTAATCTATTGTATAATTCCAGCATATTCAAATTGTTGATCCTAATGTTCAAATATATGTAGACATTGATGATAAGATGATTTATGAACTCAATTCTAGAATATGTTATTTAGCAGGGCATATATATCATATCGACCAAGAGACGACATAATGGTTTAATTATGTAGTGAGTTTTGGCAGTAAATTAAGTTGTGTTTTTTGAAAAGATTATAGCTAGTTAACTCGAGATTATCATTCCGGTGATTGAGTCTTGCTGATTATTATGTTGATTGTTTGTACATGCATTCTTCCCTAGGTCGATCCAATCTAGTTTCCCTTCATGAGGATAGTCCCTGATTTCCTTAACTACCTGTCTAATTCTTCCCTAAGTCGACCAACCTCTAATTTTTTGCTCTTTTACCTGTCTTAAATAAGCAAAGCTCAAGGATTTTATACTGAAGCATTTGAAATGTAAAATGAACCATCAAAATGACAAACAATAAACAATAAGTATTTACCCTTTCAATTGCAGCAGAAACCAGGAACCTCAAACATCAAACCACTAGAATCAAATACTAAGCAAAATGCCAACAAAAGCAAACAAAAGCAAGCTTATACGCCTTTCATTAAGAAACTACATGCTCCTTGCTGCTTAGATGAACTTTTACTTGTTCTTTTATCTCAATCACCTCCTTTGCTCTGTACTGATACCTATTTGCTGCATATAAGAATGCATAGAAATTAATCTTGTTGTGTAGGAGTATATCCATGAAGTTTGTAAACTGAAATTTCTGTTGTGCTAATTTTCTTTAGTTTAAAAATTACAAAAACAGCTAATTTCACATATCATGTGCTCCTTTTGTAGGTATCCTATATATGGTGGCATGCAAGACTGGAATTATATTCATTATGGATGCTTTGAACTGACATTGGAGATCAGTGACAATAAATGGCCTACTGCTTGTGAGGTTAGATTTCAGTTTGAGTTGATTCACAGTGATGCCTTATTGAGATTTGAGATGAAATTATTGCTTCTTCTGTTTTAGGACTTTATATGTTTTAAGGGGTGACACCTCCTTGGTTCTTTTCAGTAATGTATATGCTTATCATTTGCTACATTGTGTTACTATATGGTGTTAATTGCTAATATTTGGAGTCCAGTGAACTTTTAATAAAAAGAGTAGTTTCTGATTTTTCTGTACATTTCCACCAAGGCATGGATAGTCAGGGGAGATATGATGATACATAATGATATTTAAACTAAAAGTTTGTGCCACAAAGGTGTATTTGAAGTCATCTGGCTAATAGATTGTATGGTCATAGATTATAAGAGCAGACTTAGTGCATAAACTGACATGTGATGAAATGTTCTAAGTACCTCTTAAATTTTCTTGTGGATGAATGTAATATTTTAGCAAAGATCATATTATTCATCTTATCACCTTTGGTGGTGTAGCTTCCATAGCTTTAATAACCCTCTCTAGGAATAATAAAAATTTAGTTAAATAGGTATTCTCACCGGATTAACAGTGGATGGCATGCTCCTTTCTAGCGTTGTTACAATACCGGTGAGGTATTAAAGGTTAATGAATATCATGTCTATGTTAAGTTTGCTAATTGTGTTAATGTAAGTTTTTCTATTGGTAATGAATATAATTTCTATGTTAAAGTTTTATTTGGTTGAATTCATCTTGTTTAACTACTACCATATGCTTTGGCAATTATGATTGTGGAAGTGCTTCTATTAGTAATATAATTCATGTCTGCGATAAGTTCTATTTGGTAGAATTCATTGGATTCATTGTTGGTTTTACTTGTTTAGCTATTATTATATGATAAGTTTCATTTCTTGGATTGACTATTTGTGTTTCATTGTTGTTATGTTTCTAACACATTCATTTTCTTTATTTCAGGAAGGTATTGCCAAAGAAGAAGATTTAATATGGAGGATTAAATAGCACATTATTTTGTATTTAGTTTGATAGATATTTTATTAATATTTTTTGTTAATGCAAATTGTTGAGGCATTTCATTTGTTGGATGATTTGGAAAATATGCATATTTTGATAGTATATATTGGATGATTAGAAAAATTTATTGTGATTGAATTTGTTAAAAGATCATAAAAAAAAATTATTGAATTTAGATTTGAGTTATATAAATGAACTAATAACACAAAATATAGCTAAAATGAAAATTCTTTTATATTTATAATTAAAAGCGGGCTTATTCCCGGCGCATTTTAAGCGCCGGGAATAGCTTTGAAAGTGCCGGGAATAGTTATTCCCGGCGCGTAAAAAGCGCCTGGAATATTTATTCCCGGCGGTTTTTTTATTCCCGTCGCCCCTTTTACCCGGCGGCAGTGGGGCGCTTTTAGAAGTCCCGGCGCTAATTCTGCTATTCCCGGCGCTTTTTAAGCGCCGGGAAAACCCTTAAATGTTATAGTGCCTTTAGTAACTTTTAAATAAAATAGATTATTTATGTAAGAAATATATTTTGTTAAAATTAAATAAGAAAATGTATAAGCGATTCGTCATAAGGAAAATTGCTTTAGTCCTACTATATTTTACGAAATCTAAATCTCCCTTCACAATAATCATATACCATGAGAAATTTCAAATTTGTCAAGTAATATACATTCAGAAAATTAATTAAATATTTGGTAAGATAAATTAGTAGTAACTAGAAGCAAGTTGAACAGCAAATGCCACTCCAATTGGAAGAAAAAGCAAGTGAATTAAAGAGTCGAATATTTATAATCAAAAGTCAACAAGAGTAGGAGGAGCAAATAGAGTCTAGTTAAATGAATCTTTGCCTAAATAGCTAATGACTAAGAGTCGGAAGGGTTGGACTTTTATTTATAAAAGATTGTGTTCTATTATTCAATTGAATAATAAAAGATTTTATTGCATTATTCAATTGAATGTTGCTTTAATTCAGTCTTTCATATCTTTTCGTGATATTATAATTTTATAATATTTTCTTTTCTTAGTTGCAATGCTTTTAATATTTGGTTCAAGTTTAGTTTATTAATTTGTACCAAGCAAAATAAATATCACAATCATTATTAATTTGTTACTCGATTATTCTTGTTTTCTCTTTTGGTGGTGTTAATTTCCATGTTATTGTTGAATGTTTATATTATGGTATCATATGCAGTATTATTTATATATATATGCTTGTGAATTGAAGGTGGAAAATGCTTGATTGGATTAGGGGCAGTTTATTTTACTCATTCCTTAAGGTGGAAAATATGACTTCTTCTTACTTCCAGTAGTTGTGCGTAAGAAAAAATGGCATAAGATAAATTTTTCTATATGTAAAACCATGAGACCATGTGTCTATAAATATCAATGCATATACCTTTAACTTAAAGATCACAATGTTTTGATATATAGCAATGTGTCTATAAATATCAATGCATATATTTTTGATATATAGCAATGTGTCTATAAATAGCAATGTTTTGATATATAGCAATGTGTCTATAAATAGCAATGTGTCTATAAATATGAATTTTATAGATAGATCACAATGTGTCTATAAATATCAATGCATATATTTTTCTATATTGTTAGTATCTTTTTAAAAAGGTTTATCAAAATTCAAAAGGTGTAATATTGAATAGTAGCCAATATAACAGTTATTAATGAAAGGTCCAGATTTAATTTCAAAATTAAAAGTAATTTTGAAAATATATAACACATTGTTTCTTCCAGCCCATGCGCGCATATGCTTGGTATCACTTTTGGTGGGTCTTTAAGTGTAGTCTTCCCCTATTGGCTAATCACTGTCTTAATCATAATTTTGTTCTTGGGTAAGAAAATCTACACCAGTTTGTATGATTTAAAATAATTCTTTTAACTTTCTAGCTACTAATACTAGTAATTAGTATTAAGATGTAAAGTCGAGAGAATCTCTAACACGTTGCAGTTTAATTAAGTTGTCCTCCTCCCTCGTTAATGTAATAGTGAGTTTTATGAGTGCAATAATTAATTAATCAAGTTTTTGTTAATGAATTTTTTTTTTATATAATCCAGGTGTCCAAGCTTACACTAGACTAATTCTGGATGTAAATCGTAGGATGTGCCTCCACCAAGCCTCGGGATCCCACCATACTGCTGTACACTCTTCGCACAAAGGGATTTTCACCACAAATGACCCTTAGACAGACCCATTATCCGTATGTTTGTTGAAATATGTACTTGGCAAATTAAGGCCACACAAATTAAGTCAAGTAAAAAAATATTCACAGATTAATTATGTCTTCTATCTATAAAATTCATATTCATGTTCATGATGATCGTAATTTTAAATTAATAATGGTAGAAAATGCAAGATATTCTATTGACTTAAAATTTAAATAGCTATAACATTGTTAAAATAATAATTCTCAACCTAGTATAACATTAATCAAGAAAATTACAATGCATAAATAAGGACTTTTCCTAGGAATTGAAGCTGAGGTGAGAAGGTGGGAATTGATAGTGAATATGTTTTTATTTTCTGTCGGATTTTATAAACATTTTTTAGGGTCATGGAATTGGAAGGTACGCAAATGCCATTTCCTGTTGCTTTGCTTTTTCGTGGTTTACTCGCGGATAGGATCTCTATCATCATCCAATTAAGAAATGTATAGACCTTCTAGTAAATAATTAATCACATCATAAATTTTAATTTACAAAATTAATGGTGTCATTAATATTAATCAGTGTTTAACGAACACTACAAAAAATTTAAATTTTAGTGACAAAATAAGAAATGACAAAGTGACAAGAATTTAAATATTGTCACTAAACTGATGTATATAGACAAACTAGTGACAAGAAATATGAAAAAGTTGTCACTATTAACATTTAGTGATACCCCAAAAGTGACAACTAAAAAGTTATCACTAAATTATAATGACAATATTTATTGTCACTAAGTTGTCACTAAAAGGGTGTCACTAATTGTCAACAGTGACAACTTAAGTTCCATATACATGTCACTAATAGCCATTAGTGACAACCTAAAAATATATTTTGTCACTATTGCACTTGTCACTATTATTATTGTGACAAAACTAATATTTTTATCACTAAATATATACAAAAAGTGACAATTTCAACAATGTCACTTAATATTTTGTCACTAAAATCTATTTTTCTTGTAGCGAAGTACAAAAATTGTCAAACTAACAAATATAATGAATATCCAACTAATAAAACTAGTATTCTTATTACACTAAAAAATTATCGAAAACCATCACTTTGTATTCTTATTATAACATCGGAATAAATGACGACTATTATCTAATATTGGATAGGACAAAGGTCTTCTAAACATCTCGTGTAGGTTCAAATCTTATTGGACGCAAATGAAAGTAGAAGTTGTCTTAGTAGAGGCTTGCAATTTTTTCTCCATAACTGTTAAAATGTGAGATATTTTGCTTGAAATTTCTAATAAGTGTAAGATTGATTAATATATATTATGTATATAAGTTAGTATCAATTTGATAGAAACTAGAACAATATCAATAAATCCGAAGTACCCAAGATATATAGATGTTGACAAATAAAGAAAGTATAGATAGCCCTTGAAAATCTAGAATGTTTCATAGGCAACTATTAAAAAAAAAAAAAATTTTGTAATGTAAGAAATATAGTAATAAAATAAATTTTTATTTCAAAAAAATATATTACAAAAACAAATAACGAATAAAAAAATCAAGTTGATATCAATTATACAATTTATTCAACTCTAAAAAATCCAATAATAAGTAAAAATATAAAACATGTAGTGTATGGGGTTTAAAATGAAATATCGTTGAATATATCAAGGGCATTTTTGTACTTTATACGAAAAAGTTAAGGGATAATTGTTACTTTACGACTAACAACCTCCACGGTTGGATTTAATATTTCTGAATTCTTGCGGACTCTTCATTGTGTCTATTTGCAGGTAATCAAAAAATAAACGTGGTTATGATAATATTAGAATAATTAATTTAGAATGATAACACGGAGAATATTAGTATATATTATGGTCAGGTGACACCGACACGTACAAATTGAGATATTGATTGTGGTTATCATTTAAAGAACCCCATCCACATGGATCATTTGGTTACTTAGATACTACACTAATGAATTTAATTCATTGGGGTTGGATGAATGCCACATGGACATGAAAGGATAAAAAATTGTCCTTTCATGCTCACGTGGCACTCGTCCAACACCTGGATGGATTAAATCTACCGGGGTAGGTACTAATTTTCCGGATCATCTTATTCATCTAGTTGAATGGTGGAAAAAATTAATTATGTTGCTAATTGATGAGATGGATTCAGATATATCTTAATAAGTGGGGATGGTCTAGCCTTACTCATCCCCGTAGAAGAGTTATTTATGAGTTAGCCATATAAGGCCATGTGGCATTGTACGAGCCTAATAATGAACCCACTTAGAAGATGCAATTACTAAATTATCCTTTCTCTTAAAATATTTAAAGTCACTTTCAGCATATCTATTTCCTTTTCCAATTGAAAACAGAGACCCACTTTCACCATCTCCATTTCCTTTTCCTTTTCCTTAATCACGTATGGTGAAACTCTCTTGTCTTTGAAAATATTTAAACATGAAAATGAAAATAGAGACTTCAATTTTACCATCGCCATTTCCTGCTCCTTAATCATGTGGAAACCATCTTGTCCGAAAATTGGGAGGAACTTGTCCGATAATTATTTTCTCGAAATTGAAATTATGTTTAAGTTGGAAGGAACTCGAAATTGAAATTTTGAGAGAAACCCTCTTGTGTCCTCGTCATTCCTTTCACCATTGTTGTTCATTGTTACATAAATTTCATTTGCTCCACAAATTATACTATACCATGCAGGGGCGGACCGTCATAGGGGCTGGGGGGGGTCGCCCCCCCAAGAATAATCCGAAGTACGTTTATATATATATAATATTATTGTAACTATAGAAAAAGAAGAGCTAATGGTCTGGTGGTTAGTTCAATTTAGTAGTACCAAGTTGGTACCAGGTTCGAACCCTGATACCTACTTTCTTTCTATTAAATATATTTTGTTATTTTTATTTTCCTTCTACCATATTTTATGGTTTATGCTATTTTTGTTTCTTTTAAAGGTTTTATGTTAGATTAATTTTTCATTCTTTTAACTGTTTATTCTTATAAATGTTTTATAGTTAGACTAACATATTACCTTGAATTGGAAATGTAAATATATTATGATAAAAATATTTAATTGTCATAAATGCACTCGAGAACATTATAGGCATTATTAAAAAAAAATTAGTGTTAATTTTGGTACTTTAATAGCATTTTTTCGCAGAATTGAATTTATATTATAAAATGTTTCTACGTTTGATTAATTCCTTAAATCATTTGTTAAATGGATTCTTAAAAAAAATTAGCACTATATTTTTTCAACTTTTATTAAATAAAAAGACATCATTACTTTATTTTATTTTATCACGACATAAAAATGGTAATGAGTTTGCTATTAAAAAGATCTCGCCCCCCCAGTCGAAACCCTCTAGTTCCGCCCCTGATACCATGGCTACAGGTATTATATGTTTTTTTTATAAATTAGTTTATCCTCTGTTCTTAATCTCGGTTAGTTATACAAGATTTTAAGTCTACTTAATTTGAGCCATTTACTCAAATGCCAAATTGGAAAATAGAATTTACTCAAATGCCAAATACCAATCTCAGTTTAAAAAAAAATGTTCAAAAAACTTAATCTCACCAAATTATTGCACATTACCCCTCACACTTAACAAAATTTTAACAAAAACCCCCCAACCCAACCCTAAACAAAAAAAAATAAAAAATTTAAGCTCTCTCTCTCTCACTCACGATCGGTGCAGGAGAAGTAAAAAAAAAATTCCACTTTCAATTTTTTCTCAAATTGAAGCAAATCTTCCATGGCAAAGCAACTGATTATCAATGATGGTGACAAAAACCAGCGAGAATGGCCATTTGAGGTAAGAATTTCGTGTTTTTTTTTTCGCAAATCTCTCCGGTTCGTGAGTGTTGCTCTTAGCGTGTGGCGTGTGGGAGTGCCACACGCCACACGCCATGAACAAAGGCATGGCGTGTGGCGTGTGTCACTCCCACACGCCATACGCCATAGGTTTAGTATTTTACATTGTTGGCGTGTGGCGTGTGAGAGTTCCACACGCCAACACATCACACGCCACACGCCACACACCAGAACAGAACATTAATTTTGATTATTTTCGTTCAAATTCTATCCTCGAACCATTATATTCAATCAATAATGTAAACCCGAATAATTAATACAATTATTATTATCAACGGTTTATGTTCGGTTGAAGTTCCTCGAATGAAAGAGTTCGGCCAACTTCAGAAATTAGGTTATGATGAGGATCTGTTAAATGCTCGTACTTAGAAATTTTCCCAAAGGAAGATTAATTGATTACCTATCAGATTACTTGTTTGATGCTCACTCAAAAAGGGGAGTTTGATTATTCTCGTATTAGTTTAAAAATATTCAAGTTTGATCGTGTTATTAAAGATAAGAGTTCGTCTGACTATAGTTTGGTCGATCAACAAAGAAGGGAAGAAAGCATTTATAAATATTATTACAAAGGTACAAGAATTCAAAAAGTACAAGGATATTGGAGATACATTTCGAGCATAGTACAAGCTAATACATCATATTCCGATCTTATTGCATTCTACATTCCTATGAAATTTTCGGTTTCTTCTCCTACCAGTCGATCCAGATAGTCCATCTCCGAGCATGGAATCTCCTTTAGACCCGCAGGCTTTTACCTTTATTTGTAGTCCTCCGAAGACGTAGGGGCTAATGCATAATTTTCTAGATAACTTTATCCTACGACGCAGCCCCTAGTACGTCTTCCTAAATGCATTGTGGCAACAGGCCCTCCGAGCGGAGAACCTTGCCAGAGGAACGATAAAAGCTACCAACTATCCTTGGAGAACTTGATGCTCATACTCCACCAACACTTTTGCAGGTCGAGCAGTTCTCCGAACCCGAAGTAGTCAGCTATAAAAAGTATTATCCTTAATTAACTGACCCCGGGCAAGGATCGGTAGCTTATGAGTTTTCTGGATTTGGCGTATTGGCCTTCCAGATCGAGAATGTATTTGCCTATCGATATTCTAAGCGAGTTCGAAGCAACCTTGTTTCTCAAGAAGACTGTTCGAAGTCTAAACTCGAAAAGTTGCGTTGATAGAGTAATGGTTTTGATCACCATGATCAGATAAATAAAGAACCAGTAGGATAAGATAGATAGTCTCAAGGATACAACATCGCCTTTCATAGAAGGGGATGGGATGGATCTAACGGCAAATAATTTGGTAAGTGAACGGACAAGATTTAACAACCGTTGAGACTCCCGATGGAAAAGGGACTGTTTGGCTACAGTAGATAGCTCGTTTAAATTCGTCAACGTCCGGAATACGTAAGCAACAATCAAGCAGAAATTATTAGATCAAACAAGGCATGAATATCATGAAGTATTATTTACAAAGATTTCTGAATAGGTGAAATGATACAGAGCTATATCTCAATCCTATTACATCAGAATTTGTCAAAGCTACAGCCTACTTCGATCCTGTTACATTTCGATCCAACTACAACTAGCAGTATAAGCACAAACGGAAGATAATGTCCTTACTCAAAAGATTTACAAGGATAGCGAATATTGGGTGTTGGTTGATAGTTGGGATAAGAAATTGAAGGCTCAAGTTCGATGCTTAAGATCGGGTAACCAATACCGAACGCCACGTCAATCGTTGAATGCTTGAACCCCTCCAACACCTTATCGGGTTGAGGAAACTGCTGGGGCCGTGGATGGTCAGCAATGAAGCTTGTTGGCCTTCAAGGTCGAATAGATCTTCGTCTGCAGATATTCTAGTCGAAGTCGAGATAACCAACATCGTAGAACTCGAAAGATAAGTCCTACTTCGGATTTCGGAATATTGGATTAAAAGACAGTATTTCTTGAGCAACATGATCGAAGAAAATCTACAAGGGAAAATATTTACCCCAGAAAGTAAAGGAAAGCCCCATTTATAGGCACACCCCAACCTAATCCAATGGTTAAAATATAACAAATCGCGCGATCAGGATTTAATGACCGGTCAGTTTCCCGAGGAATAAGGAAATGTTTTACAAAAAAAAAAAAAAAAAAGGAAGAGAGAGGGATATATGGTGCAGGATTTGGCATCCAAGAAAATAACCTGAGCTAGAAAACTCGATCCAAGATAGAGATAGTATTCTGTTATCACAATAATAGAACAGTCATCACCCCCAGAAAAGATCAGATATAGAAAGAACCAAAGTTCACTAAAGTCAACAATGTAGATTGACGAATACAAAATTTAGTGTATAGGGACATTGGGAAAAGCAAAAAGCACACAGATTTATAAATTACAAGAGGAAAGCTAATACAGGAAATCCTATTACATAATATGTGTCAACGATCGGATCCTTCAGCACCAGAATTGCGACCCTCCTCCGCGTTTTCATCTTCTTCATCAGAATCACCTTCCGAACTATCGTTATCACTGCTACTCGAGCTATCATCACCTTCATCGCTACTTTGGTCCTCAGTAGAAGAACTGCTTGCCCTAGGGGAAGAGATATTTTCTTCTTCCCGATCATTAGAATCGCCATCAATATTCACCTCCTCGCTCTCTTCCACCGCATTTTCCGCTTCGAGCATATCTGGGTTGGGCATGGAAACCCCGAATTCAGCGAAGAATGGGGCATACTCATGATCTTGAAGACCAACAATTTCAGGAGGAAGAGAGGAGGCCTTGTAGTTTTCCCCAAAAATGTTTTTATAAGGGTCCATATGGGGAAGATACTCGCTAAGTGCGCCTTGAATCTTTCCGGCCACGATGAGCTGCTGAACTCCCTTATAGAAAAAGGCTTGGTTAACCGAGCCCGATCGTAGGCGAACCAAGGCGTCGAGGAAAGGGGATACCAAAAATTCCTTTACAGCTGGAAGTCTGCCCTCTCGCGACCCCTAGCGTATGCCTGATCGGAAAGCATCTTAGTTTGCTCAAGATCCGACCTCAACTTCTCGACCTCTTTCTCAAGTGTCATTTTCCCTTCGAGCTCTTTCCTAGCCTCTGTGAGTTCCTTTTCGACCTCAGACAGCTTGACAGTAGTCTGTCTCAACTGACCAGCAATAACAGCGTCTTCCTTCAAGATGTCGCAGAGAGCATTATGAGCTTGTTGAGATTCTTCCTCTAAAATTGCTAACCGATGAGATTGATGAACGAATAGATCTCCGGCCTGGAGAAGAATCAGATATCAGTGATAAGATGGAGTTTCGAAATAAATTAGTATGTACGAAGAAAACATGTACCCTTTGATGTGCATAAGCGAAATCATCCATGATTTGAAAGCCGTCTTTATGAAAGAGTTCGGTATTATCATCCTTAAATCTTCTGGCCATCAAAATTCTGAATGACTTATCCACGGCGTGTTCGCCATTGGGGCCAAAGTCAGATTCGATCGTCCCACTCCCGGGAAATCCAGCGGCCCTTGGTCCTCGAAGGTGATTGTTGGTCCCAAGTGGTCAGATGAGGTCTAGAGGGGGGGGGTGTGAATAGACCTCTAAAATTTTTAATTCAATTTTTAACTTTAAAACTTTTAGCTTTAACTTAAACAGACTAAGCTGTTATCAACAGTAATTTTACAAGGCTGGTCGCGAACAAATCTTTGAACAGCTTTGTTGACCACTAATCTGATAAATACTTAGCTGATTTCTGCTAAAATCAGTTTTAATACTTAGAGTACTTGCAGCGGATTCGTAAAGTGTTTTTGACAAGTAAACTTAACAGTTTGAAAGTTTGTTCCCCAATTTTATAAACTCCTTTCTTCTTAAAACTTTTCAAACAGTTGAATCAAAATGTTTTTATGCAACTGAAAATATGCAAGTAAAAATGCAAGTAAAAACACAAGTAATTTTTATAGTGGTTATATGGATTTAAATCATTTAGTCCACTCTTCCAAATCACATAGATCTTGGGTTATACTATAAAAACACAGTTTACAATATCTCCACTTACGCCAAAACAACAAATGAATATGGCCGTAAGCTCGCAATAGGAAATCACAAAGAAACTCCTATCCTCTGAAGTTAGATCACTCACTAAGACGGATCTACACTTCGCACAACACTCACGTTTACAAAATCACTCAGAAGATGTAATTTTTTCGTTGTTCTTCTCTGCTTTTGTCAACAAATGACTAAGCTGGTGAGTGAGCTGTTCTTGAGACTTAAGAGATTTCTGCTTCGAAAATTTTCTCAGAGATTGTGTTGTTGTTTTTCTCTTCGTCTCTCTCAGCTATTTATACTTGAAATTTGAAAAATGTCCGTTGAAGAGAGACAAGATTCAAGTTCCTCGAGTACTGGTCCTTAATTTCCGCGAACGGCTCTTTGCAGTCTGTCCGTACTGTCAACATTACTTTTCTGCAGGCAGCATTAAATGCACCCAGCTGATGCGAAGCATTTCTTCAATCATTTGTCTTTAATAGCCTTGTACTTCAGCATTTATTACTTCCAGGGGCATTTATTACCATTGGGATGACTTCTTGATCTTTTCCACTTGGCCGACGAAAGGACAAGTCTGATGGCGAACTAAGCTGATCCCATACTTGAACAAATCTGATTTGAGTCGGCTGATCTTCACCAGTCTGATTTCTTTCCTTCAGCAGATCAGTAGTCTTGGACCTTGAATTTTGACTCTTCTGATATCTTCTTTACTTAGTAAAAAATTCTTCAAAAAGGGATATCAGCCAAGTTAATTTATACTTAGCCAATTTTGAAGTTTTGGAATGCATCAAAACCTCCCTTTACAAATTGTCTTCAGTGCCTTCATCTTCATCCTTATCCAACAGTGATCCTCTATGAAATCTGCCAAACCTGGTTCGGTCCGGCCGGGTCGACATTGGATCGCGTCTGGTTCCCGACCAAAGGGTCTAACCCTTCTTGAAGATTCAGGTTCTTCGATGTTTCTTTTTCGAGCCATTCTGGTTTCAATTATCTGTTGGGCTTGGATTCCCTTGAATGTGTAATAACTATATCCAGCTGAGTTCGGATCAGATGTATCAACCGAGAATACCGACTGGAGAGGCTCGACAGCTCGGGATTGTGAAGTACCCTCAACAGCAATTCGAGGAAAACTCACAGCTAAGTTCGGAACCGCAGTGGTATCAGTACGGGGTATCGCTCCTCCGATCTTCGAAGTAGCCCTTGATTTACTTTGTTTGCGAGGCTGGCCTTGGGTCTCCTTTGAAAAAGAGGCAACATTTGACCCGGCTATAGAGGTTCGAAATTTCTCAACGACCTCAGCTGAGAACCAAAGAATGTTAATTCCGGCCAAAGGAAAATCCATTAAATTATAAGAGACGAATAAGCATACCTAGCGTAAGAGGAGCGACAACGGCGTCAACCTCACCATCAGTCCTTACAACTGGATCGGTTTGAACGTCGGCTGGCGACGAGGGTAGATGACCAAATGTAATCGCAGGGGCAAGATAACAACATTTGCTGAGCCCAGCCATTCTCAAGACCCCCTCTTGGGTCATTAGAGCGGTTTGATAAAGGTCGGGTCGAAGGGTCCGCAAAAATTCATCCGGGAGCTGATGGTTTATTCTTCCTTTAAGACTCCGCCTAACATAGATCCAAGACTGCTCCCCTGCCCTCTTATAGGGGGTTGGTTCAGGAACCTCTGCGGAAGGCGTGGAATCAGGCCCACGAACAAAGAAGAATTCTTCTTTCCAACCTTTTAGGTTGCTTGAGACGTTCTTCGATAGTATTGATCGGTTCGATCTTTGCGAAAAGTACACATAACCAGCGTTCGAAGAGGTGGACGAACTCAACTGGAAGACTCGCCAAAATTTTTGGAAGGTCGCCTTCTTTCCTTTTGCCTTCATTAGCACGCAGAATGCGACTATATACCCAATTGAGTTCGGAAGAATCTGAGAAGGGCTAAGTGAGAAAGCCTCTAGAATACTACGAATCAAAGGGGCAAAGGGAATGCGTAGACCATAAAAGAATTGCCTGGTATAGAAAGCTTGGCACCCCTCCGGTGGATCGGTAACACGTTGCTCAGGAGTCGGTATAACGATCGAGTATTTATCCGGAATATACTTACCGAACTTTTCCTCCAAATATTCTCGATGATTTTCAGTATAACAGCAGGCAATTTGATCAGCCCTGCGCTCGGTTTTATTAAGCCTTGCGCTGGTCAACGGTTCCACCCATTTAAAAATTGTAATGATAACCGTGGTACCTATTCTATATTTCATTTGCTCATCATCTGCCAATATAAGGTTGTCGTCCTCTGCAGTTTCTTCATCAGTCGCCTCGTTCGAACCGTCGTCTTCATCATCCTCTGGATCAAAGTTAAGCTCTCCTTCTTCTCTTTCAGAGTCGGAATCAGGGGTCGAGCTCCCTAAATTTTCCGCCACTGGTGATCGGGTAGTCACAGCCTGCATCTCGTCTGGACCACTCTCTTGTTCTTCCGGCATTTTGGCCTTGCCTTTTGGGTCTATTTGGCTAGACATTGTAAATACGAAGGAAGGTCGGATGTATCTCTAGTTTTCTTATCGATCTATTGGCTCCGAGCTAGGGTTTTTCGAGAATCTTGTGTAAGTGATCCCCCAACGACCGGCATATATATACAAGGTCAAAAAGGTAAATTGCAAGCCGGTCCCCGAGTAACCGCGACGGTTGGACTCCTTCAGGGAGAATTCAAAACTATCTTTCCGGTAATTGCATTTTAGACCCCTACACATTCTGCAATGGAGCGCTGAGAACCAAAATGTAAAAAGATGAGCCTCTTTAGTATATATATATGTGGCCCAACGCCTTACTTTATCCTACGATCGGAGAAATAGGAAAATACTAACAAAGAATCAATTACGGCAGTACAGTAGCCAGTGTGAAAGGATACTTTGATCGGGAAAAGCCCGACGAAGATTGTTAATGTCAAAATTTATACCGTCACAATAAAATCATTAAATTACTTCCAAAATGTGCACTCTTTTTCCCTGGCTCGGTTTTTATCCCAATGGGTTTTTCCGAAGTCAGGTTTTTAACGAGGCACATCCGAAGCACATCTTAGATGGTTTGCTCATCCCGTGATCGAAGCAATATATACTTCTTCGAGCTTAAGCTTCACTTTGCGCTCGAGAAGTGGGGGAGTATTGATGAGGGGAATTTTGGGTTCTACTTTCAAGAGCACGGCCAAGAGCGAAGATTGTGGATCCCGATCCCGAAGTCATAAAACCAAGCCCAGGTCACAATTCATCCAATCCGATCAAACATAGAGAATTCATAGTCGAAGAATACTGTTGGGCCGACCTCAGGCCCAGGCCTGTGGGCCGAGAAATATATTCCTACGGATGGACTAGGTAGCCCCCCATTCCAACTATAAATACCACGAGCATTTATGAAGCGGGGGGGTCTCACACGCTTTCCCAGGTGCTCTCTACTCGAAGCTGCTGCTCGGAGCCATCTTGAAAAGTTAGCTTAGGTCACTTATTATGTATTATTCCTCTAGCTTGTACGACATCCCATAATGCTCAGATAGGACCCTATCTCTTGTAATCTGTATTTAGCAAGTTCGGAATATATAATATTGATATTTTCATCATTTAATTGTGCCCTTAACTATTTCTTTCACTTCTTTGATCGTATAGGAAACCACGTAAGATCAATTAAGGACCTCAACATGGTTAGACGTCATTATCTCATATATGTTCACGCGATGGTGGATTCTCGGCCATTTCTGAAACGTTACTTCATTCTGTAGCCAATTTGCACATCCAGGGCTCTTGGTTTTCAAGACACCAAAATATTTTTCAAACTCACTCTCGCTGTACGCGAAAGCAGCTTTGTAAAAGCACCTGGTTACCCCATCTCTCCCAAACTTTTTTAACAAGTTCTCTTTGAGGTGGAAGTAACATGCCCAATGATCAGCTAAAGGGTAAACATCTTTTACCGCTTAAGTAAGTCATGTGCCCCTGTCTGAAACAATAACCAGATCGTCTCTGTCTGGTACACCCTCTTTCAAGCACTCGGGGATAAGTCCAACATGCCGCATTCTCGCTGCCCTTAGCTACCCCCCATGCAATTGGATAACAACGATTTTCACCGTCCGTCGCACTTGCAATTAGAACGATTCCTTTATATCTTTGCCCCATAAATGTTGCATCAATTACAATTACAATTACATTTTTTAAGAAATGGAATCCTCGAGTAGCAGCTCCGAAAGACATGAAGAAATACTTAAACTGGTTTTCGGAGTCCGTATGGATGTGAGTGCGCGTGCCAGGATTTTTTTGCTCAATCATGTAAGCATAGGAGGGTAGATTGGCAAAGTTTTCTTCGAATGTACCCATAATCTCTACTTGTGCAACTTGTTTCCCCCTCCAAGCTGTCATATAGCTAATGTTAACCTTTTCTTCGGCTTGCATGAAGTTTATCAGTGCATTTGGTGTTGGGGCTTCATTGGCGTTCAGATATAATCCCTTTGTTCGTAAACCAACCATCCGACTTGTTGCTTGGCTATGAATGACACCTTTATTCGCTATCCCACAAGTGTGAACGTTTGTATATGTTCGAATAACAAATTCTGGGCACTTAGGTTCCTTAGTCGCATATAAACGCCATGGACAACCAGGAGTCTTACACACAGATATCCTCCAATTAGGGTCAGTCTTATACGAATTCCCATTTTTTTGCTATAGCAATTTCTTGAAGTGCATCCTTGAACGCTTTTCTGTTTGCAAACCGTTGACCAACTATCCATCCTGATTCATCACTCCTCCCCTGAGAATAATTTCTTTCAACAGAATCCGCATTATCAAAGCCTTCGTGACTAGGTGGTTCGTAAAATTCGTCATGACTAGGCGCTTCACCTACACCACCACCACCAACATCACCATAACCACCACCACCACCTACATCACCACCAACATCACCATCTACATCATCACCCACATCAACACATACATCACCACACTCGTTGTCAACGTTACGGTGTTCACCATTTACATCAGCACCACCATAATCATCTCCGCCGTCAAAGTTACGGCAGTCATAACGAACATTATGACCTTCGTTGTCATAACGAAGGAGCATGCCTCGCAGGAGGGCATTCGCACATGTATATTTCCTCTTCATTATAAACTATTTTATACCAAATACACCGACATGTGAGAAATATTTTCAATAAAATGATATTTTGTAACATATAATTTGTGATCATGTAAATTTTTTAATGAAACATAACCTTGAATTGGTGAATTCCCTGTGATCATGAATAATGGCTCACATCCATCTACCTGGTAAATTCTTACTTCAAACTTCAAACTTCCACAATACTCGAACATGATTAGGCATTTAGCATCCACTTGGTGTGCAATCGAGAATTTCTCCCAACATTTCCCATCAAACCTCCAAAGATTACCGTTAAAAGGTACTACCTTTATCTTCCAAACTCCAAGACGGGTATAAATTATCGCGAAAGTTCTACCTTTTCTAATGGGATATTCGGAGAAAATATCCGGCAATATCTGCATTCATTGAAAATTACAGTAGCATTAAATATGTATAAGACTTTGGTAGTTGTCAAGTACTCAAAGGGTTTATCTAATCAACAATATTTGAGAATTCTTACCAAAGTGTGTTTGTAATTTAATCCAGCCTCCACATAGAACTTGAATATCCACCTTTGATGAAGTCCAAAATATTAATCAACATATGTTTTTCCACAACAAACACAACATTTGAAGTATGAATTTCCCAAGTAATGGAAACATATAACATCTCCTTCTACCAAATTGTATTCATTTGCCAATCTACTGAGCTTGTCTTCAATTAGGAAAAAATCCCCACACTGGCTAATAGAACATTCAAATATCATCCCATTCATTAGTAATGAAGCTCTCTTTGTGCCAATTAATTGACGCAATGCAGTCCCAAAAAATGAGAACGAAACAATTTCAAATTAGGTGAAAGATCACAATGCTTTCATTTACACAATACAACATCTATTTAATGGAGTAATAAATAATTGATACTTATTTTGTAAATACAACACAATGTTAGTCCTTTAATATGGTATTATTTTGAAATTGATCCTCTAATATGATATCCTATCGGTATGCATCTTTTAAATTTAAAACTTGTCAATTTAGAACATCATGTGAAACTCAAAAATTGAAGTTTTTCAATTAAGCAAAATACTGAAATAGGCATACTAGACATTCCTGACCAAGTCCATTAGTCCTTTTGGAGCGAAAAACACAAGAATCCATGGTCTTATTCGTCGGCATGAACATATTCAAATTGAAATTGCCAAGTTGGGTGCCTATATTTTGATATTCTTTTATAAGTAATTGATATTATCAACCTGACCACATTGGTTTCAACATTTTTAATTAAAATTTTAAATCTTAAGATATTTCGAAATAAACCTCCCATAACATTTGGCACTACCTATGCAAAGTGCAAACATTATCAAGTTCCAAATCAAACCACAAATACACAAAAGAATTCAAACCACAAATACACTAATCAAGTTCGAAATAATCTCAATAAACGAATTCAAACCACAAATACACAAAATATTTAAAATTAAATACCCACCATTGCAACAAATTCAACAAATTAATTAACTTTGCAAAAAAAATATACTTACAACCATGCCATTGAATGTTCCTTCAATCTTTATGAAGAATCTAATTTCGTACTCCATGTTATTTTGAAGCCAGTCACGAATCGTTGAAAATAGGGGATTTTTGTTTAATGCTTCCAAAGATGCCAGTCACGAATCGTTGAAAACAGGGGATTTTTGTTTAATGCTTCCAAAGATCTAAGAGCAAACTTGAATTTAAGGAAATATTCTAGTTTAATATACTTGGCTTTCAAAGATTGAAGTTGGATTAAGTGGGTTGTGAAAAGGGAAAGAGTAAAATGCCCATTTGGAGTAATGAAACATCAGACTGTGAGAGCAACCTGAAAATGTATTAGACCATTACCTTATTATTTCAAATTTTTCTCCTAGAAATATGTCAATTTTACTCTTTTAGATGTACCCTGGATGATTTTAAAGTCAAAAAACATTATAGTATAATTGATGGAAATTTTGCTCATATATATAATAATGTGATATTTATGTACAATTAATATTATAATTGAAAAATAATCCATTAATGTTACTTTCTTAGTCGAACTTAAAAATTTTATTCATTCGAGTCTATATTGCATTTAGTAAACTTATTGGCAATTATAATCAGAAAAAAAGTTAGTGTAACGAATTAATTCATGTCATGACACAATTACCAACCTATCAAATATTGATTATTCCAATCACTTGACGTCACTTGTAATATTGCGATAATTTTAGTTGAATACTTACAAGATGAAAATTGAGATGGTGGAATGAGAAGCTTATAAGATGGCTACATATATAAGCTAGAATAAAATTCAAGTCACGTGAATTATGGGTTAAATGGCATTCCAAATTTTTTTTTTGTCACATTAAGGTACAAAGATGTGATGGACATACTACTTAGAAATTAAGGGAAATCTGTTTTTTTGTACCAAAGGATAGGTTAACTTGCACGTTTGAAACGATATTGGATATGAAAATGTACATTTGGTACCATATGATAGGTTTTCATTGAAATTTTGGTACCAAACCCAATTTGTCTACAATTTTAATGACAATTTATCCCCTATGAAATGCTTCGAACTTCAATTTGCCCCTTTATAATTTGGAAAAAAATCAATATACCCCCTTCATATTTGTGAGTGTAACTCAGTTGCCGAAATTTAGAGTAGACATGCAAACTGTTTTATAGTATAGGGGAATAAACTGTCACATTTTTCAAAACACAGGGGGTAAAATGCCATATTATCATAACAAACGTGGATAAAGCGCCGCCTATAAAAATTGATCCGAGATGATGTGAAACTTTAACAAAATTTGAAGAGGTAAAATGCTCTTTTTTCATTAAACAGGTCATATTCCTAGATACTGTCATGCCAATTGGAACTCCTTATTATATAAGGCTTCAAACAGAATGTCCTTATATGAGTTACCTAACAAAACAAAGGATCAACCTACTAACAATGGATATGCAAAGGTTGGGAGGCTATTGTTGTGCAAAGGTACATATTATCATTTTGTAGCCTACATCATAAAATGCTTATCAAATAATATATAATTTGTGAATTAATCTAGTGTATTGTAATTCTAACAGGTATGTCAAATAAATAATGGTTATACACATTTGTCTAGCCCAAAACTATTCCAAGTTCAAACAGAAAATAGGGATAAGATCAATGATGGTGAAAGTGGTGATAAGATTGGAGATCCTTGTGTTGAGGAAGAACATAACAGAAATTATGGAAATCATGTCACAACTAAGGAGAGGGAGCAAGAATTCATCACAAAATCTAGTTGTGGAAAAGAGAAGGTTGGTGATGTTTATGATTTTTCAGTGATGACACCTCAATCTCATAGTGGTGTCCCAAAAATTCAGTCATCACCTTATGACAGTCACTACATCTATGAACAATTCGGTTTAATGTCAAAGAGGATGGATGAACTTGGGGAAGAAGTCAGGATGTTAAAGCGTGCAATCAAAGAAGTTTCTATTGGATACATGCATTCTAATAAAAAGGGAATTTTTGGTTCATCTGAACCTGAAATTGGAAGCTTGATTCCAAAGATGTATGACAACTTCAAAGAGATTGCTAACAATACAAACACCAACTTACATGCATCAATAAAGGAAACCCTTGATAAATACATCCAACAAGGTGGGGTGCCAAGTACAAGCTCAAATTTTCAAACACCCGATTCAAAAGGTTGTATCAAATAAGAAGACAAATGATCTATCACCAAGTGATATTACCCTGGGTGCAAAATTGGTGTTTTCAAGTCATCCAATAAATCCAGAATCAGGGGACGATGATATTTGTTGTTTCTTGTTTGATGAGGGTCTGAGCTTAAGGTATATTAACATATTTGAATTATCCAAATCATAATTTAATATCAATTTCATAGTTTTACAAATAAATGTAAGACTAACTTTTATGCCTTAACAGTCAGTTGGTGATCGACTATGGAGCATGGCATTCCAACAGGGAGAAAATATTATGCTTAAAACCTGAACAATTCATCAATGGGAACGTAAGCTTTAAAATACAAACACCAATTTCACATTGTTCCATGTCACAGTTACAAAATAATATATCTTGTTATAGGTTATGGACTGTGTAGCCTACTTTTGCACGATGCAGAATAGGGAGGAGAATGTAAAGCAAACTTGTTGGTACTTTCCACCAATATTTAGTGTATGTTCTTTACCATCTAATTTATGATATTTAGATTATTTGATGATTAATAATTACATTAAAGATATTGGAATGCTATTTGTATTTGAATTGCAGCAAATGTGCTTGATACCGACATTGTCAGATGAAAGAATTATCAAGCATTTATTTAGTTCAAACCAGAATTTTGTGTCAAAAGATATGGCATTTTTGAAACATGTATACATACCTATCTATGATTGCCATCAACATTGGTTCTTGATCGTAATTGACATGGATACTTGTGATATAAGCATTTGTGACACCAAGCCCTCGGCTGCCATGAAGTCATTCAGGAAACAAATTGCAATGAAAGTGGTAAACATTCAAAACTAGTAGTATATGAATGAAAAATAGTTATCGATATGCTACTTTAACAACATGTTTTCAAACAATATAGGTTTATCGTTTCGAGTATTTGTTGCAACAATGGGCCCCTGACCGGTATAAGAATCAGAATATTGCTAATGGTTGGCTTTGGTACAAACCAGACTGGGTACCAATACAACCTAATGGGTAATACTCATTAATGTCTCAATTAATTATTGTAGAACTTTTTTATTTAATATTTTAACTGTTAAAACAATTATGATTGCGGCTTGTATGTTTGCCTAATGATGATGTTTAGTTCCGGCATGCAAGAGCAGTTAAGCGAGGTAACTTAATAAACAATTCACAACTTAGTACTTTCTTTATGTTAATAATAGTTGTTTAATAAATTCATGTATTATAATATGACAGGCAGAGTCCATAATTGCTCGACAACGTATGGCTGTTACGCTTTACAAAGCCAAGTTTAATGGATTTGCATGGAATGCTTAGATGGGATTTGCAGCTATATGTTAACTTAGAAGTAATCTACAATGATGGCATAAATTTGGTTCCGTAATTATCTACTTATTTTGAATGAACAATAATGTCAATTGTCCTTGTGGGATTAGCCATTTTGTTTAGATGGGATTTGGTTCCATAATTATCTACTTATTTTGAAGGAACAATAATGTTTATTGTCCTCGTGGGATTAGGCCTTTTGCTTAGATGAGATTTTGTTCCATAATTATCTACTTCTTTTGAAGGAACAATAATATTTATTGTCTTTGTGGGTTTAGGCCTTTTATTTTAATGTGTCCTGCTTTATAACTAAATTCCAATGGTTGTTTAATATGTATTACTTAGGTAGGTTTTCTACTTGTTCTAGCATCCTTGTTGCTTTGTTGTTTTCTTGTCAATGCCAAGATAACAGGAGATTGCTATTTTTTTTCACCAACTTCTAAATTTTTGTGTACATGTGCAATGCTTTAATTTTTTTTGTGCGGAGTAGGTATAGGAGTATAAACCAGCCAATTAGTGTCGAATTATATGTTTCATGCTTGGTTTGAATTTTGTATCTTGCCAGAAATTTTGTTTGAGCTTTGTTTGATTGTTAAAAGGACTGAGCTCGTACTAGGTTTTATTGACCGAGTTCGAGTTGAGTACTGAGTAACTTGAGATTTTCACATGTATTTTGTTGATTTTTATTTTATTGAGTGGAACTCGAAATTCGTTACAAAAATTATGTAAAAAAAATGTTTTTAAGATTGTTTAACTATGTGATGAACCGAGCTCAAAAAGCCGAGCAGCTTGTTTGATATTCAAACTTAGATCATCATATTTTGTATTCCTAAATTGCGTTCCTGAAAGATGGTTCAGGGTGTAAGTACCTCTGTAGAAGTAGATGTGAATGGCAGGCTACTGGTTCATAACCTTTGATCTTACTGGATTTCGTTAGTTCGATCAAGGGTGGGATGTAGTACAATAATAACAATAATAAAAGGAAAATAAAGACCAAAGTATTTGTATTCGAATTGAATGAGTACAAATACAAGTATTTAGGGTCCTATTCGAGCATTATTGGATGCCGTACAAGCTAGAGGGCGAAATACATAAGATCCTAAACCTACGCTCCCAAACGGTTCCGAGCATTAGCTTCGAGGAGGGAGCACCTGGAAAGTCGTGTCCGGTATCATAAATGCATGGGGTATTTATAGCTGAAATCGGGGTCCAGGTGGTCTACCCGCAGTCATGCAGTTCTTCGGCCCATGAGTTTGGATCAGTGTTCGGCCCAACAGTAACTTTGGATCCTGGGCTATCTTGTACTTACGGTATTCGGGCATTGGGGTCGAACTCGATCTTCCGAGATAAGTACTGCTCGATCTCATATGATTGTGAAGAAAAGTACAGCCCAAGATCTCCCTCATCAATACTCCCCCACTTCTCGAGCGTAAAGTGGAGCTTAAGCTCGAAGAAGTATGTATAGCCAAGGACAAAGAGGTAGGATGAATCGACCTCGGCTTAACGTTTCGGGTATGCCTCATTAAAAACCTGGCTCGGAAAAACCCTTCTGGGATAAAAACCGGGTCAGGGAAAAAGAGTGCATACCTAAGAAACTTCATAATAGCGCCGTCTTTGACATCGTCCTTGTCGTTCGTTGTATGGATCTTCAATTTAGGAATTCCAGAAAGTACGGGGGCTGTAGGTGCAATTTCTGGAAATATGACTTTGAACACACCTCAAGGGAGTTTAACCGTCGCGGTTACTCGGGGACCGATTTGCAATTTCCCATTTTGTCCCTGTATATATAGTTATACGGAGGGTCGCTGTTCCTAAAAAATTCAGAGGAAAGAACTTTTGATCGGAGCAATCAGGTCGATAAGTGAGTTCTAGCAGCCCATTTTGAACAGTTTTCATATATATTCATTATGTCGAGTTCAGTAGACTTAAAGGGAAAATCTCCTTTAGAGGAAAAAGAGGTCGGTAATCAGAAAGGGAAAGAGGTTGTAGAAACTCGATCGTCCGAGACCGAGAATCCGGAAAGCTCGAGTTCCGCCTCGGATTCCAGCGGGGAGGAACGGGAGTCGAATTCTGAAACGGAAAATAGCGAAGACGGAAATTCGGGCGAAGCAACAATTTCTGATGAGGAAAACGTAGAGGATGAGGAGCTTCCTTTGGGGAAGAATGAGCAGAAGAAATATAGACTGAACCGTAATGTGGTGGTCACGATCTTTAACTGGGAAGAGCCCTCGACTAGTGCAGGTCTAAACATGACTGAGGAGAGGGCAGACGAGATCATCTGTTCTTATAAGGAAACCGATTTTGAACAGTTGCAAGCAGAATTCGGTCAGTATCTAGGCGCCGGTTTTTCGATTGTGCTTCCTACTCCTGATCAACGGGTTACCGACCCTCCAGCGGGTTGTCAAGCCTTTTATTCCAAACATTTCCATTACGGTTTACGCATCCCCTTCCCTCCTTTGATAGAGAACCTTCTGGATGCATTCGAGTTGACTCCTTGCCAGATCTTGCCGAATTCGATCGGTTTAATTATAGCCTTTTGTGTGCTGATGAAGGCCAAAGGGAAAAAGGCGGCCTTTCAGAACTTTTGGCGGATATTCCAGATGAGTGCTTCCACTTCTTCGAACGCAGGCTATGTATATTTTTCTCAGAGGCCAAAGATTTCGATCTTATCGGCCAACGTTAGCAGCAATTTGAAAGGGTGGAAGCGAGAGTTCTTCTTTGTTCGAGGACCGGAGTCTCCGCCTTCTGAAGATAATCCCGAGCCTACTCCCTTCGATTGGCCTGGAGCAAAGGCGTGGATATACGGTAAACGCCGTCTTGTGGGAAGTATGAAAAATGAGATAACAGATAAATTTCTGCAATCTCTTCGTGCTGACCCTTATCAGACCGCGTTGATGACTCAGGAAGCGGTCTTGCGGTTGGCCGAGCTCAGTACTTGCACTTTTCCTGCCGATCCGATCGATTATGGGAAGGCTCAGATCGATCCCGCTAACCCCCCTTCCTCGTTAGCTGATATTGTCGATAAATTCCGTACCTCGGTAGCTGGTCCACATGTTGCTTCCTTTTCTAAAGGTAATAAGGGTCGGCCTCGTCCTCAAACGTCAACAACTTTTCGGAAGGCGAAAAAATTCAAGGCCCAAGTTGGGATCACGTCAACCTCGAACGCCTTGGTGGTTATTCCCCCAATTTCTGAAGTAGGAACCTCTCGGTCTCGGGCCGAGGCGGAGGGGATCTCCAACTCTCAAAGTCCCGGTATTCTTCGATCTGTTTTTTCGACCGTATCTACTAATCCGAGTGATGAGGGGTACAGTAGCTATACTCTCCTGGAGAATCGCGCCAGAGATATATTGCAGGCCAGGATGGCTCGCAAGAGAAGTAGCGATGTTCCTGAGTCCTCCAGGAGAGTCAAACCCTTCGGTCGAGAGCCGAACTCTCTATCATGTCGGGCTGGCCATTCCGAGCCGGATTTGGCTGATTTCATCGAGGATCATCTACAAGGACCTAGGGTGGCTGGATATCCAGACTGTGGGACTGTTGAATCTGATTTAGGCCCCGAGGGTGAGCACACGGTGGATAAATCTCTTCGGATGTTCCTGGCCGGAAGATTCAAGGATGACACTATCCAATCTTTTGTTAAGAAAGATTTCGAGATACTAGGCGATTATGCCCATGCTCATCAAAGAGTACCGTCTTATTCTGAAAGTTTCTAGCTTTTCCTTGTGATTCTTATCTTGTGTTTTTATATATCTTCTTCTTTGTAGGCTGGAGACCTGTTTACTCAAACTGCTCTCCGACTGGCCGTATTGAGTGAAGAATCTCAGGCAGCACAGAAAGCCCTATACAATATTCTGAAGGATGAGGCTACGAAGGCCAGTCAGTTAGAGGATGCCAAGATTAAGTTGTCTGAGGTCGAAACAGAACTCGAGAAGACTAAGAAGGAGTTGGAAGCGAAGAGGGCCTTAGAGGGTGAAGTGGAGAAATTAAAGCTGGAGCTTGAGCAAGCCAAAGTGTCCGCCGAACAACTTTATGAGCGAGGTCGAGTCGAGGCCAGGCTTCCCGCCATAAGGGAGTTCCTGAACTCTCCGATCCTTGATGCCTTAGTTCGCGTGCGGTCGGGCGAAATTAATCAAGCCTTCTACTATAAGGGAGCTCAGCACCTCCTTACAGCTGCCAAGATCGAAGGCGCCCTCGACGACTATCTTCCCAATATGAACCCTTATAAGAATATCTTCGGCAAAGATTATAAAGCATCTTCCCTTCCTCCCAAGCTCGAGGATTTGGCCGCTCATGAGTTTGCTCCTTTTCTTGAGGAATTTGGAGTGCCGATGCCAAATCCTGATGCGCTCGAAGCCCAATCGGAGAGTGAAGATGTGGATATCGAAGGGGATTCCCGTGATCAGGAGGAACAAGGTACTCCTTCTTCTGGTTCGAGTAAATCTGCGGCTGGTGTGCAAAGTAATGATGGAGAAGGCAGTAGCTCGAATACAGGTGATTCTGGTGGCTCGGAAAATGGTTCTAGCGAAACAGAGGAAGAAGATAGATCGGACCATGGTTCGGGCGTGAAAGAATCTAATCAGTAACGATTGCTATGTAATAGGACTGACTTAGCGCACCAATGTACTTGTGTACCTATGATCTTTTGCTTTTGCCTCTTTAGTGTATGCTTGAATTTGAATTTCTTTCCTTTATGCTATTTCTTAGGCTATTGCCTGTTTGAACTTTCTGTTTGAATATTATAACGTCATTCTTGCGTACTCAGCATCGTCATTGAATCTTTCTTGGGAGTAGTGATTTATCAATTATTGCAATTTGTATGATGCCGTTTCTCTTATAAATAGCAAGGCCTCCTTATGATGCTTTCGCACTGATATTGCTCACAGTGTTCGAAGCTTCCTAAAAATTATTCTGGTTTGAACCTTTACCCGAAAATCAAGAGATGAATAAGAATTCGAACGCTCTCGTGGTATCTTCCACGCCTTTCTCCAGGCCAAGTGTCGATAGGAAATCAAGGAAAAGAAATCGACCGTCAATTACATCCGTTAGTTCAGGTCAGCAAAACTTCCATGCGGGAAATGAACATTACCGTTTCCCTTTCTTCATGCTTGAAAACTGAGGGGTCCCACAAGAGGATAAAAAAGGTTACTTTTGCGGAGGATGTAATTGAGCGCGTTCCTTTCCAATCCGTACCTTCGTTGGTCAGAGGATCTTCGTTTAAAAGGGACACAGTTCCTTTTGATAAAGTGTCACATGAGAAATCTGATCTGACGCTTCTTCGGGCCGATGTTTCTGTCTCCGAAGCGGTTTTTTCGACTGGAGAATATTCCTCGTTCCTGTTTTACTCTGGGTTGGAATCCCTTGCCCAAGTAATTCTTTCTAACTTCTTTATCATGATTCTCTAACTTTTTTATTTCTGTCATAACTTACTTTCTTATAAGTTCAGGCTGGTAAAGTCTTCTCTAGGCTTTATGCGTTAGCCAAGCATGAGATCGAACAACGAGCTTCTATTTCGCTCGAGCTGATCGGGAAAAAGATTGAGCTGGAACGTGCACTGAAAGCTAATAGATTTTTCAAGGAGAGATTGTCTCAGGATAAGTTAGTTTCGGAATTAGAGAGACTCAAAGATATCTACGAACGTGAGAAGAGAAGCTCTGAGCTTCGTGAGAAAGAAGCTTACATCCGCGGGTATACTGATCGTAGTGCTGAAGTTCGAAAAATCCTTTTCGAAAATAATTTCGTTCAGTAATACTGTGGTTTTCCTTTGTATTATGAGCTTGCTCAGATTTTTCTTTGTTGTAACACTGTCTTTGTTGTAACGATTTTCCTTTCTTGTTGTAGTATAACCCTTGTTGTAATGATAATATAACATTTGCTGGAATGATATTTTTATGTCTCTCTCTCTCTTTTTTTTTTTTTTTTAGTCCCTTATTTCTTGGGAAGTGAAACGGTCAGAGCTTTTAATGCTCGTATGCCATTCAGCCCAAGAGATCTATACCGTTGATGCCGAATCCTTTCCCCTATATATAGTTCTAGATTTACTCTCATTTTTTACTTGTCTGTAAATGTCTCGTTCGATCGATATGGTTGTGTTTTTACTTTCGTCGATCAATTCCATACTCCATTCAATGTCAGTGATTATAGCATTCGAGATTTTTATTCGAACCTTCTTTTCCGAACTCTTCGGAGTTCCCCTATGATAAATTTTCAGCTAGGGTATCGACAGGCGAAAAGAACCACGACTAGGGTACCGGCAGGCGACCTGCTCTCTCTGATTCCAAATCTTTGAGTCGGTCTCGACCTCCTGTACCCTGTCCTCTATCCAGTTGGGATAGTGGGTCTACTGCTAGAGGGGTTTTCCTGCTCTCGATCTCCACGTCTTCGAGGCGACTTCTTGAAAGGTGTGGCCTTCGAGTTTACTAGAAGCGCCTCCAACTGGAGTTGCTTCCCTGTTTTTCGATTTGGTCCTTCATGGGCTTGTTTGCAAGGAAGCACTGGATGAAGGGTAGAAGTGTACCAGCCTCACTTTCCTCCTTCGGGTATCCATAGGGAATAACCATTTGTAGTAGGGTTGGACTATATGTAAAATATTCCGATTAGCTCAATTTCTTGAATGTAACAAGAGTTCACATGTAATTTGTCTGAAAATTTATGAATGAACATCTTCTTTTATATTGTTGTTGATCTCTGAATTCGTTCTCAGTAATTTGCAATTTTCACGAGATAGTCATTGAGATTCATAATTAATTTGAAGTTCGATCTTTCAACTCTTGAATCTTTCGCGAGATATTTCTCATAATTTAGGTCCTTTTTCGGCGCCATAGTCGTCGTGGAGAAATTATATAATAGAATTTAGATCAATCTTCAATAGAATGTTTGTTTTGATCTAAGGGGCATAGCAGAGGCTTTCACCCTTGGTCGTTTTCGGAGCATCTTCAGCTCGAGGGTCCTAGCAGAGGCTTTCACCCTTTTAATAATTTCGATCTAAGGGGCATAGCAGAGGCTTTCACCCTTAGTCGTTTTCGGAGCATTTTTAGCCCTAGGGTCATAGCAGAGGCTTTCACCCTTTTTGATAATTTCGATCTAAGGGGCATAGCAGAGGCTTTCACCCTTAGTCGTTTTCAGAGCATTTTTAGCCCTAGGGTCATAGCAGAGGCTTTCACCCTTTTAATAATTTCGATCTAAGGGGCATAGCAGAGGCTTTCACCCTTAGTCGTTTTCAGAGCATTTTTAGCCCTAGGGTCATAGCAGAGGCTTTCACCCTTTTAATAATTTCGATCTAAGGGGCATAGCAGAGGCTTTCACCCTTAGTCGTTTTCGGAGCATTTTTAGCCCTAGGGTCATAGCAGAGGCTTTCACCCTTTTTGATAATTTCGATCTAAGGGGCATAGCAGAGGCTTTCACCCTTAGTCGTTTTCAGAGCATTTTTAGCCCTAGGGTCATAGCAGAGGCTTTCACCCTTTTAATAATTTCGATCTAAGGGGCATAGCAGAGGCTTTCACCCTTAGTCGTTTTCAGAGCATTTTTAGCCCTAGGGTCATAGCAGAGGCTTTCACCCGTTAATAGTTGATGGAGAAAAATATAGATCGATACTAGATGAATATAGATCGAGAATATCCAGAATATAACGAATAAACAAGAATTTAGGCGAAATAAACTTTCATCGAACAAATACTCAGTCTGAATAAACACTCCTCGAATAACTCAATCGAAATAAATCTTCATTGAATACGTAATTCACTAAATCACTAGAGACAAAGAAAATAGAACAAGATAACTAAAAAGTAGAAGCCTTAAACGTAACTATCTTCCATAATATCTTCTTAAATTAACCGCATTCCATGCTCGAGGTAGAATCTCTCCGTTTGGGTGAGCAATCTTGTAAGAGCCCTTTCTTCCAACTTCCACGATCACAAAGGGGCCCTCCCAATTGGGTTGTAGTTTACCGACGTGTTTTGATACTTCCACTTTCTTGAGCACCAGATCTCCCACCTTGAAAGACCGAATCCTCACACTTCGATTGTAAGACTTTTCCATGCTGGCCTTGGCGGCTTGAATTTTCAATTTCGCGCGGTCTCTTCGACCATCTGCGTGATCAACTTCCATTTCTCTCAGCAATTGGTTTTCTTTAGGATCATAAAATTCGACCCTGGGAGAAGGAATAAGATTTTCTACTGGGATAACAGCCTCTGACCCATAAACCAAACTAAATGGAGTTTCTCCAGTTGCCGCTTTGAATGTTGTCCTGTTGGCCCATAATACTCCTGGTAGTTCATCCAGCCATTTTCCCTTCGCCTCCGACAGGCGCTTCTCCAGAGATCGAACAATTTCCCGATTTACCACTTCGGTTTGTCCATTAGCCTGAGGATGGCCAACAGACGCGAAATTTTGTTGTATTCCGAACTTTTCACACCAATCCGTGATCCTTTTTCCTGCAAACTGCGTTCCATTATCTGATATCAGAACCCTGGGGATTCCGAACCTGCAGACTATATTTTTCCATAGAAAATTAATAACTTGAAACTGGGTGATCTTTGTCAAGGCAACACATTCGACCCACTTGCTAAAATATTCCACAACCACTAGTACGTAATTTTTTCTGGCTCGTGCTGTTGGGAAAGGTCCCACAATATCAATGCCCCATTTGTCGAAGGGCCAACAAATAGGAATCGAATGCATATGCTCGGCCGGTTGGTGTATCAAGTTCGAATGAATTTGACAGTGATGGCATTTTTTCACATAATCGACAGAATCGGAAAAAAGTGTAGGCCAATAATATCCAGATCTTGAGCATTTAAGAGCTAACGCTCGAGCGCCACAATGATTTCCCGCTTCCCCTTCATGAACTTCTCTTAATATGGTATTGTAGTGTGATTCGTGGATACACTTCAATAGAATTCCCGAAGAGGACCGCTTATAGAGTTGATTGTCCATCAAAGTAAATGATGGCGCTCTATATTTGATTCTCCGAGCCTCATTTGCATCTTCCGGCAGTTTTCCATCCTTAAGGTAGGCGATAAGAGGGTCGCTCCATGACCTACTTGGCTCTTCAATTTCCATAACATCAATTGTAGGGGCTGCGTCTAACTCGATAGCAGACATATTCGATAGGAGCCAAGTGATCGTCCTCTCCGTTTTTCCGTCGGCCAGTCCTGTAAACTTCGATAATATGTCGGCCCAAAGATTCTCCTCTCTTGGTATAGGCTGAATGTCAAACTTATCGAACTCTGAGATTAACTTCTTTGCTTTGTTCAGATATTTTATCATGTTGAACTCTCTAGCTTCGTAAGTGCCTTTCACCTGTCTGTGAACAAGTTCCGAATCTGTTAGCACGATAATCGATTTTACCTTTGCCTTAATGGCCATCTCTAGTCCAGCTATCAACGCTTCATATTCGGCCTCATTGTTGGTGACGACAAAGTCCAAGGTTATCGCGTAGCTCAGATCCTCAGCATTGGGCCCTTGGAAGTGAATCCCGGCTCCACCTCCCTCTTTGGTCGAAGATCCATCCACATGCATCAGCCATATTTGATTGTTTACTTCTTCCACCATACCTAATTCCGAGGTCGTTCCTTCTTTCACATTTGATATGTTGGTTGATTCAAGCACAAAGTCGGCTAGCACCTGTGCTTTCACAGCAACCTGCGGTCGATATTCGATTTCGAATTGGCTGAGCTCGACCGCCCATTTTATTAACCTGCCTGAAGCTTCTGGCTTGGACAGAACCTGTCTTAAAGGTTGGTTAGTTAAAACAATGATTTTGTACGTTTGGAAATACGGCCTTAATCTCCGGGCAGCCACAATTAGGGCAAGTGCGAATTTTTCAATCTCCATGTAGTTCTTCTCGGCACCCTGCAACAATTTACTTAAATAGTAAACTGGTTTATGCTCAGCTTTATCAAGTTTAACCAGAACCGAGCTAATGGCTTCTTCTGACACAGCTATGTACAAATATAGGGGTTCCCCTTCAGATGGTTTTGCTAGCATTGGTGTTGAGGTCAAGTACGCTTTCAGCTCTTCGAAAGCCTTATCGCATTCAGCGTTCCACTCGAAGTTCTTAGATTTACGAAAGAGTTTGAAGAAAGGTAAGCTCTTGTCAGCAGATCTGGAGATGAATCTATTCAATGAAATAATTTTCCCGATCAAACTTTGAACGTCTGAGAGTTTCCTTGGTGGATTGAGATCAGTGATTGCTCGGATTTTTTCGGGATTTGCTTCGATCCCCCTCTCATGAACTAAATACCCAAGGAACTTCCCTGATCGCACCCCAAATGTGCACTTTGCTGGATTTAACTTCATCCCATACTTTCTCAGAATTTGGAAACACCTGTCTAGATGGTTAATATGATCCTCTTCGGACATGCTTTTTACGAGCATGTCATCTACGTATACTTCCTTGATTTCTCCTATCAACTCTTTGAACATCATGTTGACTAACCTCTGATATGTTGCACCGGCATTCCTTAAACCGAAAGGCATAACGATGAAGCAGTACACCCCTCGCTCGGTGATAAACGCCGTTTTGTCCTGATCTTTTTCTTTCATGAAGATCTGATAAAATCCTTGAAAAGCATCCATCATGCTAAATAACACAAATCCCGCAGTGGAATCTACGAGCATGTCAATTCGAGGCAAGGGATAAGGGTCCCTCGGGCATAATTTGTTTAAGTCGGTAAAATCGTTGCACATTCTCCATTTGTTCTCGACCTTCTCTCCCTTGGAGACTAGGACCACATTACATAGCCATTCCGTGAATTTTATCTCCTTGATTTGTCCCGCTGCTAGCAATCTATCGACCTCCGCGTTAATTATCTTGTCTTTTTCTCGTCCGTGATTACGCTTCTTCTGTCTCACTGGTCTGGCCTTCGGGTCAATATTTAAGGAATGCGTTATCACACGCGGGTCGATTCCCACTATGTCGTCCGAGCTCCAGGCGAAAACATCCACATTTTCCTGCAAGAATCCGACGAGCTTTGCTTCCAGGTCGTTACTCAATTCGGTTCCTATTTTTGTGAATTTTTCTGGGGATCCAGGGACCAAATTCACTTTTTTGTGGTCAGGTGCTTGCACACTCATGTCAAGAATTCTTCCTTTCTTTCCTTCTAGTCTTTCATAATCGGGAACTGGAGTTCCGGAGTTGGAGACCAACTCATTTATCTTTCTTTTGCCAGGGAGCTCGGGCTCCACTTTCTCCTTGATAGTTAAGGACGAACTATAGCATTCCCAAGCCATGTATTGGTCGTTCCTCATTTCTCCTACTCCTCCCTCAGTTGGGAACTTTATCTTTTGATGGTAGGTAGATACGATAGCTTTAAAAGTATTCAGAGCAGGTCTACCTAAGATGGCGTTGTAAGCAAACGGCGTATCCACCACTAGGAACTTGATCATTCTTGTGACATTCTTTGGTTTGATCCCTAGAGTGGTACTCAACAGTATGGTCCCGAGCGGAATGATTTCCGATCCCCCGAAACCGACAAGAGGGGTGGTTACCTTATCCAAATGTGGATGACAGAGATTCATTCTTGTAAGAGCTTCCGACGAAATTATGTTTGCCGAGCTCCCATTATCGACCAGCACTCTTTTGACATCGAAATTTGCAATTTTTAGTGTCAACACCATGGAAAAGTCTGGATCGTCTTCATTCGTATCCCAACTAACATCCGCGGGTCGATCTGCCTCGCTAAAGCTAATGACTTGATTCTCCATTGATGGAAACTCCAATGATAGGACTTCCTTTTTTGTAGATACTCCTGCCCTGATTGACCTCAAGGTCCTCTTTCTGGCATTCCTACTATCTCCACCCGCCGGTCCGCCTGCAATCATATTTATCACTCCGTTCGATTGTTCTTCTGCCTGACTTCGAAGTTGCTTTTGCCTAGTGTTAAATTTTCTCGGACTACGGGATCTATAACGATTGTTATAGTTGCCATTTTTAACAAATTCTTTGAGTTTTCCTTGGTTGATTAATTTTTCGATCTCGACCTTCAACTGATAACAATTTTCCGTACTATGACCTCTAGCTCGATGATATCGACAGTACTGGTCATATCCAGGCGCACCCGGCCTCGCCTGTGTGATCCTTTGGGCTTCCGGAATTAAATTCCCTTCTTCTAATACGGTCAGCACTTCTTCTTTTGAACTGTTAAGCTCAGTAAACTGAATTTTACCCGTTCTCGGAGCTCGATTTCGATCATAAGGAGGTCCGTATGAGTTCGGACCTTGGGGTGGCATATGCGGCTTAAAAGTGTTGATTCAATGCCAAACGGATCCTTTATTCGACCCTCCGTAATCACCTGGTTTTGGGATCGGAGTCCGATCTTGTTTTTTGTTGATATGAGACTTATCTGAATGTGAGCTCTTCAATTTGTTCATCTCCTCCTGTATCATATATTTCTCAGCAATTTCCATTATCCGTTCAAAGGATTTTGGTTGCTTTCTACATAATGCATTCCCGAACTGGGTGCTCCTAGTTAGCTCAAACATCAATGAGGACAGATATTCAATATGCGGGGTATCTACTTTTAAGAGCTCAATACTAAATCTTGCTAGCCATTGCCTCAACGTCTCTCCTTCCATTTGTTTCACAGTGCCCAGATGATTTGCTGGCAGTCTTGGCTTCCTTTGGCTAGCAAACTGATGCTTCAGCTTATCGCAAAATTCTTCAAAAGAAAATATGGAGTTCGGAGGTAATTTCCCGAACCAATCGAGAGCAATCCCTTCAAAAGTGGTGACCATAATCTTGCAACAGAAATTTTCCGAGTGTCCGTACAAGTTCATCACATTAACGAAGCTGTTAATGTGTTCTCCGGGGTCGGTAGTCCCGTTATACCGTGGGAGCCTGGTTGGCACTGTTTCTGTGTTTCGAGCCTCGCGTATCTCTCGACAAAAGGGTGAACAGCGCATGATATTATTCGAAACCTCCCTCTCTCTTGGGTTTCCTCTAGTCAGGGTGTTCCCCGCTTGCCTGGCAGCTTGATTAGTGAAGGGAATCTCTATCATAGTGTCCTGCTCTTCCAATTTTTTAGCCACCCTTTCCTGTACTATTATCTCCAATTCAGATTCAGTGATTCTCTTGTAAATTGGTTTGTTTCTTCTCACAGCGCCGGCGGTGTGACTTTCCCCCACAACAGAATCCTCCAGATCGTGCACTTGTGCAGGTGGGTTTTCAGATCGGGCATTGGCTTTCGAGGGTGCAGCTCGACGTGGATGTGTCGATGGGGCATGCGACATATCATTTTCCTTCTGCAAGTTCGATGAAGGTATCTCTGGTCTTCCCTGAATCCCTGGTTGGTCGACAGGTGACTGATCTGCCCTTCCGCTGTTCATGAATTCCCTGCACATTGTGCCTATTATAGATCTTAAGTCACCAATGGTCGTGTGTATTGGAATGTTATCTTGTGGAACCGCCGGTGGCGCCTCCGGTTGTTGTTGTGCGGCGCGCGATAGATTATCAGGTTCATTGTTGACAGAATTTTGTGCTCCCACTGCATGGGAAGGCTCTCCTCTAACATACGTATTCCTCCTCGTAGTAGGCATATTTCGATCTAATACTCGAACAGAAGCCCCACGGTGGGCGCCAATTGATCTTACTGGATTTCGTTAGTTCGATCAAGGGTGGGATGTAGTACAATAATAACAATAATAAAAGGAAAGTAAAGACCAAAGTATTTGTATTCGAATTGAATGAGTACAAATACAAGTATTTAGGGTCCTATTCGAGCATTATTGGATGCCGTACAAGCTAGAGGGCGAAATACATAAGATCCTAAACCTACGCTCCCAAACGGTTCCGAGCATTAGCTTCGAGGAGGGAGCACCTGGAAAGTCGTGTCCGGTATCATAAATGCATGGGGTATTTATAGCTGAAATCGGGGTCCAGGTGGTCTACCCGCAGTCATGCAGTTCTTCGGCCCATGAGTTTGGATCAATGTTCGGCCCAACAGTAACTTTGGATCCTGGGCTATCTTGTACTTACGGTATTCGGGCATTGGGGTCGAACTCGATCTTCCGAGATAAGTACTGCTCGATCTCATATGATTGTGAAGAAAAGTACAGCCCAAGATCTCCCTCATCAACCTTTTATGACATTAAAAAAATAACCTTCCTGTAAAGTGATAATTTGGAGTAAATACATAGAATAAAATTGTTCAATTAATTACTCTTTCAGATTGAGTATCGTGACGTGCAAGTGAATAAAATATTTGCAAGCATTCCTTATATTAATAATGACATGCCTTGTACGCAATATATAATTTCGATATTTACATATTTACATGTTTATTAGTCAAAGTATTTCCATATGTACAGGCAAATTTCTAGGATCATTCATCAGAACTTTAATCTAAGACGAACAAAAATAGACAATAGATTTAGACAATAAATTCAAACTCTCAGTGAAAAAGATGAACAAATCATGGGTGCCAGAAACACACGGAAGTATTTTTTTTTTTTTTTAAAGGCTACATTATATCAGGCACATACGGAAAGGAAACTAGCAAATGATTTAGAACAAGTTTTAGTATTTACTTCATTACTGAAATGCTCAAAGTTGAAATTCAAGTAATTATAGCTGGATGATCATTGTACCTCAAGTCATACTTCAGGCACTCTTCTTCGCGGCCGCAGACTTGATGATATCAATGAACACAGGCTGAAAACAAAGATTATAAACTTATGTCAAAGATAAAATTGCAAACACAACCATTTTCCAAAAACTCCCTCAAAATCTCAGTACTGCAACAAAGAAATCGAAACGTAAATCAAGAATTTGGATAAACTTTATAGAAGAACAGAAACCAAAGCAAGAAACTAAAGAATCAAGTGCATAAGACACTAAATGAGCAACAGTACAGGGATGAAAGACAACACTTCATCAGACTAGTAAATTCAATATATGGCATTAATGGACAAAAGCTTGCACATCATCAGAAACACCAAATCGAGAAGTAGGAAATGATTCGAGATTGTTCATACGCATGATTATTCATAACTCAAAAACAGCGTTATAGATTCAAAATTTCCGGAGAAACACGTCACGGTTCAAGTATTAGTTAAAACAAAATCAATCAAACTCACCTCAACCTGCCGTCGACCCGCAGCAGTATGCAGCACATTAGACCATTAAGCATCCTTATAACTCAAAATATCACAACCATTTCCCAAAAACTCCTTCAAAATCTCAGTACTGCAACAAAGAAATCAAAACTTAAATCAAGAATTTGGATAAACTTAACAGAAGAATAGAAACCAAAGCAAGAAACTAAAGAATCAAGTGCATAAGACACCAAATGAGAAACAGTACAGGGATGAAAGACAACACTTCATCAGAAAAGTAAATTCAGTATATGGCATTAATGGACAAAAGCTTGCACATCATCAGAAACACCAAACCGAGAAGTAGGAAGTGATTCGAGATTGTTCATACACATGATTATTCATAACTCAAAAACAGCGTTATAAATTCGAAATTTCCGGAGAAACACCTCACGGTTCAAGTATTAGTTAAAACAAAATCAATCAAACTCACCTCAACCTGCCCTCGACCCGCAGCAGTATGAAACATATTAGACCCTTGAGCATCCTTATAACTTAAAATATCACAACCATTTCCCAAAAACTCCCTCAAAATCTCCAAATTCCCACCTCTAGCCACAGCATGGACAGCTCGATTCACCATTTCCGAACTAAAAACCAAACAAACCTCCGTCACACTTTCAAGTTTTCATAAGAATCAAAATTGGCAACAAGGATTGGGAGTTTTCTCCGTTCACCTTAGAGCTCACTCAGATCTCGGCAACAAGGAAGGATTTCATAAAAAATTGATGGAATTCAACTACAAATCTCGGCGATAAAAAAAAATTAGGGTTTGAATGATAAAGAAGAAGGGGAATTCACTTTCTCAGCAAAAAACAAATGGGAGGGGTATAAAGGAAATCGATAATTTTTTATGGGTAAAAATGTAAACTCATTGTGTACAACCCAATAAGCTGGTGCCATATCCGATTTATTGGTCTCATACACTTGTATAGATATTAACGGTCAAGATTAATTTAATTTATAATCAAAGGCTGAGAATCTTTATTTATTATGACTCACGTATGATTAGTGAGTCATAATAGACTGCCCGTAATAAGTGGAAGGAATCCACTTCGGACGTTGCTTAATAAGGTATCTTTAAGTCTTTAGATATCAAAATCACTATGTCACTACGAAAAAACAAAGCAACATGAAATGGCATTTGAGTACCATGACCCTAAAATTAAAGATGTTTATAAAATCCGACAGAAAATAAAACATATTCACTGCATCTATCAATTCCAAAAGTCCTTTTTTATGAATTGTAATTTTCTTGATTAATGTTATACTAGGTTGAGAATTATTATTATAACAATGTTATAGCTAGTTATTTTTTATGTCAATTTTCTACCATTATAAATTGAAAATTACGATCATCATGAACATGAATATGAATTTTATAGATAGAAGACATAATTAATCTGTGAATATTTTTTGACTTGACTTAATTTGTGTGGCCTTAATTTGCCAAGTATGTATTTCAACAAACATACGGATAAAAATTCATTAACAAAAACTTGATTAATTTTTGCACACATAATTAATACTTACTATTATATTAACGAGGAGGACTACTTAATTACTTATCTGCCGGTTGCAGCAATTAAACTGCAACGGGTTAGAGATTCTCTCGACTTTACATCTTCTTAATAGTAATTACTAGTAAAATTTAAGCTTATTTATCAGTTCTCCCGCAATCAGGGCCGGCCCTAGACTTTCGGGGCCCTATGCAAAGTAAAAAATCGGGGACCTATATTTAAAAAAAATTATGTAAATTTTACTTTTCTTACTTTACTAGATTCAAATTTATTTATTGTATCTTCATATTCTAGTTTCTCTAACATATCTTGTTCTATAGATAAAATAGCCAAATCATTTAATATTTCTTGTGACATAGTTGATCGTAAAAAATGTCTTTATCAATTTTTTTTTTGAAAAACTTCTTTCAAAATAAGCAACTGTTACAGGCATAATGAATATTATTTTATAGCAAATACATGTATTTAAAAAGAGACATTCAACTTGACCCTTGGAATTTTTGATTTTTTTTTAATCGCATTATTATAAGAGCCGCCAATGTTTATTTGCATTAAAAAAAATTAAGTAACTTAAGTTGGAGTGGCGCATCAGCAGAATGTAGTTTGTTGGGCTAATATTTTATTTTTTTCCATTTTGGATCTGGCTAGATGGATTAGAATATATACATGCATTAATGCATATATGAATTGGGGACCCCAGGCAATTGCCTAGTTGGACTAGGCACAAGACCGGGCTTGCCCCAAATATATATTTTACATTAATATTTTTAATGTCCCAATCACCAGATTGGCTAAATCGCACGCATTTATGACCTCAAGTAAAAAAATACTATTTTACATATCCTCTTACCAAAAATACTTCCCCCACTTACATCTCTTTTGCCAATAAATTATATTTAAATCCTCTTATATAAAATTTGTCACACCGATAGATACTTCTCCGATGAAAATACGAGTATGTGATTTTTACGAAAGGTATTTTCAGGTTAATATTTTGATTTGATCGGAGAACACATTTTAATGATGTAATTTGATTGGTAAATACATTTTCTATAGGAATGACTTAAGTGTAAATTTTGACATAAGAAATATAAATGTAACACATTATACTAATTCTTAATAGCTAATAATATTTGTTTCACGTAAAACATTATTAGATTTTCTATATTTTACTTCTGCATGCATCCACGGGCTTTTAACCAACGCGTGAAATATTATACTACATATTATATAATTAGGTTTAGGTTTCCATCACAAATACTTTCCTTTCTATTTTTATTACTACAATACATTTTTTTTTTTTGGTTTTATAAGGGTTTAATTCCTTTCGAGGCGCGTCGGGCACATAAAGTGGGAACCTCTCCCAAGAGGGATTCGAACCTGAGTCCACTACTTTTCAGTGACTAGTCCCTTCCACTAGACCAATCACCAGTTGGTTACTACAATACATTATAATCAAATACTAATAATTATGTTTTGTATGTATATATATTTACTAGTTACTATGTATAATGTAATTTTAATTTATTATCATGCATGTAAGTATGTTTTTTGAATTAATAAATTTATCTTTACTATCTAGTATATTATATGATAAACTGATTAAATTGAATTACTAACTACTAATACTTTATGGATTTTTTTTTTTGATAAATAATATTTTATGGATTTGGTTCCATAAAACCAACTCAAACTAATGATGATGTTTATGGAGCTGTCTGGTCCTAAGGAGTATATATATTATCTACCCTCACTTTTACTGAGCTAGCTAGATTACTAGTGGTTATTATAATATTAGAATAATTCATTTAGAATGATAATTAGTATATATGGTCAGTGACACGTACAAATTGAGATATTGATTGTGGTTATCATTTAAAGAACCCACATGGATCATCTTATTCATCTGGGAAAAATTAATTATGTGACTAATAAGTGGAAGGAATCCACTTCGGACTTTCCTTAATAAGGTATCTTTAAGTCTTTAGCCATCAAAATCACTATGTCACTACGTAACTTTATTGATATCGAACCTTAATATATATTAAATGAATTAGTATAATAACAATTTTATAAATTGAATTTAATTGAAAACTAATTAACCTTTTTCGGAAAAACTCCAATAGTTCCACTACCTATAAACCCATTCATCAATTAAACATAATCTAAGAGTCTGATAAATTAAATTTTATTAGTTAGAAGTAATTAAGGCAATGTTTGCCCCAATTTGTCTCAAATTTCTGACAATAATTTCAGGAAAAATTAAATTTTTTAAAATATTTCAGTTTTCCTAATATTGTTTGTTAAGAATTTGTGAAAATGATTCCTTAAATAAAATCTTATTTTTTATAAATTATGCAAATAAGGGAAATAATATATATTATTTTATGTAAAATGAGAGGCAAAAGATAATACATTTTGGTTTCACATTATGAACTTACCTAATAAATGTATGCATTGACCACAACAATTTTAAATTTGCACACTGGTTGAAAAATCTATATGAGTGAAAACCACTAATTAAGTGTGATCAGGCCAGCCCTGAGTTTTCAGTGGCTCTAAGCTAACTTTGAATTTGTGGCTCTTCATATAAAAAAATCTTGCGATGTAAAGTACATTGATAATACGAGACATAATTATATTAAATAAGAATTAAGAATTTTAATTTATGAAAATTATGGACTGAATTGTAATTCTGGGGTCAAAATTGCAATTTCCGAAAATGTAGGGACCAAAAGTGCAATTCGAATTTTTGAAAATAGTAGCGGAATTGCAAATTTTAATTTTTTCAAAATTTTGGACTGAATTGCATTCTAAGTTTTTTGAAAATCTGGGATCAAATTGTAATTTTTGAAAATATACAATGTGGACATTTTTTTAAGTGGATTTCAAATGACTAGTTTTATGAGGAATTTTAAATCCACTTAAAATTGGGCTGAAATCCATTAGAATAAAATTCAAGATTTCAAATGAATGAATTTAATTTTGTATCCAAATAGCATGATGGATTTGATAAGGAATTTCAAATCCACCTAACCCAAATCCATCCATCCAAATGAGCCCTTAATGTTTTTGTTTAAGTTTCGATTTCACACACTATTTTTTTTTTTTTTTGAACCATATTTCACACACTATTTGCCCTTAACTAGATTTAAGTACTACGTGTTTTTTCGAAAATATTAAGAGTCAAATATTCTGCTTCTCAATACAATTCTTTTTCTCCAATTTTTTTTTTTTTTTGGTGTATTTAAGATAGGTGTAAATATTTAAGATGATTTGCAAAAGATTGCAGAAAAAATAAGTGAAATTCCAGGGCCTAAACCAATAGTGGAATAAGTGAATATGACAATTTTAAACTTTATTTAGTGGGATCCATTAATATGACAAAACTGTATATTTAGTGGGATCCATTTAATGATAACATAAAAATAAGAAGAAAATGGAAGTCCTCCTTTCCTTTGATTTATATCTGCAGAATATTATTTCATATTTGTTCTTGAACTTGAGTTTAAGAGTTATTCTCAAAAAGCAAGCAATACTTTGAAGAGGTGTTTTGGGGTGAGATTGGGGTTGAACTTTACGTCACTTTATGAGTTGAACAATAGTTTTGGGGTGGATAGTTTGCGGTTTGATTGAAATGCTTTTTCTTTATTCTAATCATGTTCTAATTAATAAGTTTTTTTTAGCTACTTTATTTCTTTTCTTCCATAATTATAAGGACTACTCTATCAAAGTAGATTGAATTTTTCAGGACTTTTAGTTTTATTTATTTGTGTGAATTTTTGCGGTATTCTAAAAGGATTAATAAGTATACATTCAACTACTGCTTTTATGTCTATCTTTGGAGATATCTCCTAGACCTTCTAATTGAAAATGGGTAAAGTGCTATTTTTCAAATTACAAGGAGATAAATTGAATATTATGAATATTATAGGGAGTAAATTAATTGCCATTAACTTGAACGAAAAATAATCATTCTCTTAAGTTTTTGTTCAAGTTTCGATTTCACACACTATTTGCCCTCAATTTCTATGACCTGTACGTAGACTACAGTTTTCATGTTGTGTGTAACACCACACTGAACTAGATTTAAGTACTACGTGTTTTTTTTCCAACAAACGAGTTGACTAGATGAACTCACATAGGCCTAAGGATATATAACTATTACCTTTGTCCATCACTTGAATACCGGCACTTTGTTAAATATTACAAAATAGTCAATACTTTCACCGACATAACTTTTGTCCATTAATGAGGTAAAGTAAACAGTGACAAAATTGAATTAAATTTCTAACATATTTGGGAAGCTCTTAAATAAAATATATTATTAAATAAAATATAACTCTTATTTGCAATAACCCTTATAATATTACTCCTTAAAACTACTTTAATCACTAATGGGACCACTAAACAATTTATGTCCCCCTATAACAAAACCAAACACATTTGCTCCCACAGAAAAATGAAAATACTATCCCCAATTCCCCATCCATTTGAAAGAATTAAATTATTGTTCAACTCATAAAGTAACATAAAATGAAAGTTAGGAGACTGCAAATGAAATTTCTAACAGTGCAAATGAATGGTGTTAATCTTAAAGAAAGTGACAAAATTGAATTAAGATTCTAACATATTTGGCAAGCTCTTAATCTGAGCATAGAGGGAATCAGCTTCATCATGTTAAGAAATTTTTCTTGTGTGTTTAAATTAATTCACTACAATGTTGGATGTTGTTTACAATAAGCCAAAAACCAAAATTGTGTAGAATAGAATGAAATGGCTCACATAGAGAAATATATTATACCACAAATGACTTGTGAATGTTGAATTGCTAACATATATACAAAATATGTGAAGAAACAACACTGCAATCTACATTGATCTTCAATAAAACAGAGGCAAAGAAAATAAGAACTGCCTTCCAAGCCGCACTGAAAATACTCAATACTCCGCTAGCAAACTATAATAAAAAAAATTCAACATTGGACTTCATATTTATTATCATGTAAATGTACCATAAAGTAAAACATATAGAATTCCATTTGCTTATCAGTTGAGATTGGTGACAAATCCAGCAAACGAACCAACACGAGCAGCAAGAGAAATCACCAAAAAAGTCATACTTATAATCTGCAAACAAATCCATTTCGTGCTCCATTTCGGAATCCTCTCCTGCACAATATACATTTTCACTGGAAAGTAAACGGTCAAAGGCCAAAACCCAAAAGCTCCAAGAATCCCACCGACGTCGTTGAAGTAAGGCATGAGCATAGATATAATCGTAGTAAGTATCACAAACAATGTTCTCCAAACAAGTCGAAAAAGGTTGAGTTTTAATGGCCTAAATCCGGGAATCGGGATTTGGATTTCTTTCGTAATGATTATGTTGTCAGGGAACCATTCGTTTGCGGTTTTCTCTACAAAGGCAAATAAAGGTTGGCTGTAAACTTGATATGCACCAACTAGATGGATAACCAGTGCCGCGTTGGCTATGTCAAGAAGCCAGTAAGGATTGTATAAGCCGAAACCGGTTAAAAGATTCCGGGGGGACATGTCTCCAAACGCGGCATAACCAAAACAACCACAAAACATGTAGAAAATTGTTGTTATTGCTACACTGATAAATGTTGCCATTTTCATTGTCTTTGATTCTGATGGTGGAGATTTTAATGTATCCTATTATATATTTAGACAAAATAAATCAGTTTATATATTAAACATTAAAAATTGAAAATACAAAAAAAAAATATCTACCTGAATTTCAATGAGAATGAGTGTGAAAGAATAGGCAAAGGCTATAGCTCCAAGAGCTTGAAAAGTTCTCCATATCTTTTGTGTTTTAGTGATTGTACCAATGCTAACTCCAGTAAGACTTCCCTTGATCATTCCATTTTCTGTAACAAAAAATTAACTTAAGATCAAGAAAATTAATTTTTGGTTTAGATGTAACAATATTTTTTGATAATAAAATAAAATTGTATATTTTTCTGTACGTACCTACTACTGTAGAAATTCCAAGGCCTACAGCAATAGTGGAATAAGTCAACGACATAACAGAAGAAACAATTGAGAGCCACCAAATTTGATGCAAATATGGTATTTGTGACAATATTATTTCTATAACACCAAATGCAATCATATAAGGATTTCTTGAAACCCTACAAGGGCTTTCATGTCCTTTTATATGCAGACAACTTGACCTCTCAAGTGCTCTGTTCAATTCAAATGTAAATAAATAAGTACTAAACATTTTTTCTCCAATACAAAACAAAATTAAACAAAATATATTATATACTCACATCAAGCTTATAGATGCTGTGATTGTGTAACCAACAGCAACACCAAAAAGATTAATATACTGAATTGCCCCACAAACTTTAACTTGAAAGCCATCTGTAATTCAAGAATAACACAAGGGCTAAATTGAATTTTCACAACTTTGTCAAAAAACCAAAAAAGAAACAATGAACTTAAAGTTAACCAAAGGTAAACTACAACATTTAGAGCTAAGCAAATTTTAATCTTCTGAAAATTACGGACTGAATTGCAATTCTGATTTTTTTGAAAATATGGGGTCAAATTACAATTTTTGAAAAATTAGGGACCAAAAGTTAAAATTTGGATTTTTGAAAATCAGGGGCCGAAGTGAAAATTTTAATCTTCCGAAATTAACTGAATTGTAATTCTGGGTTTTTCAAAAATCTAGGGTCAAATTGTAATTTCTAAAAATTGAGGGACTAAAAGTGTAAATTTGGATTTCTGAAAATTTGGGCCGAATTGAATTTTTTAATTTTCTGAGAATTCTGAACTGAATCGTAATTCTGGGTTTTTTTTTTGGGTCAAATTGTAATTTTCAAAAATTGAGGGACCAAAAGTACAATTTTTTTTATTATCTTAAAATACTGAACTGAATTGCAATTCTTGATTTTTCAAAAATTTAGGATCAAAATTGTAATATCCAAATATTGAGGGACGAAATGTGCAAATTCGGTTCCTGAAAATCAGGGTCCAAATTGAAAATTTTAGAAAATTCTGATTCTGGGATCAAAATTATAATTTCGAAAATAGAGGGACTAAAAGTACAATTCAAATTTCTGAAAATAGTAGCTAAATTGTAAATTTTCTTTTTTGAAAATTCTGAACTGAATTGCATTCTAAGTTTTTCGAAAATTTTATAAGAAGAAAGAGTAAATTAATTAGATAAGTATAACTAGAAGCTAGAATTAATATTGATTATCTTCTTGAAAAATTAAATAAGATAATTACTCTATTTTTTAAAAAATTGGGCTACCTAGATAGTTAACTGAACCATTGCTATAAATTATCGTGACTTTTTTTTATTATTATATAAATTGTCGCGATTAGTGTAGTATTTGTAATAATTATTCTTTGTATTTTTTTAATCATCGCTTCTAGTGTCATTAAAATTCCGAAGATAACTTATTACCAAAATCAGATATTATTCGACCAATAATTTAAGTAAATCAACACTATAATCCATATAAGTAGATTTAGAGTAAGTTTGGCCTAGCGATTGTAAAATTATTTTTCGAAGAGCACTTATGACAATCTTGATTTTGAAATAATTGATTACTAAAGAATTGATTAAGCGTTTGGATTTCAATTTTTATAAATTTATCGTCAACTGTGAATTTTAACAATAATTACAAATTAACCTCGGGTATATAATCTCTTCAAATAAAACACTATAAAGCCACATTAGATAAACAATGGTGAACTAAATATGAACTATAGATAATAAAAGACACTACCCTTGAAAAAGAGTAAAATACACGTGTTCATGTCAAAGAGAAATAAAAATAATAAATAATAAATAAATAAAACAGAATATCAAAGGGTGTGTGTGGATGGGTTTTGGCCTGGTATCGCGGATCCAAATGAGTTTTCGCCAAACTCATAAAACCATCAAAAACCTATTCAAAAATTCATACTCAAACTCTTCAAACTTATAAAACATTGATTTGACACCTACTACCTATTTTTTTCCCCAAATCTCACTAAAAAAATATTGATTTGACACCTATCACCTACTTTTTCCCCTAAACCCCAACATCCAAACCCAATCCAAGTGGGGTTTCAACTTATTCAAACCACAAAATCCAAGAGTCAAAACCCATCCAAATAAAGTCTCAAAGGTTTCATCGAAACCACCCAAACCAATTTTTTGAAAATGAGACTCGCGAAACCGAGCCAAAACCCATCCAAATAGACCCAAAGTTACCCAAATTTAACAAAGCGACACTGTTACAAAATTGGACATGAGGTTATTTAGCAAAATAACGATCATCCAAAAGCTGCTATGAAGCTACTTACAGGGAACGTGGCAATCTCACGTTTCCATCGTCAATCGCAAAAATCAAAATGGGGGTCATACAGTCTCGAAAATCACAATTGATATTCAATTGTGAATTTTAGCTCTTCTACCGTGCGATCAAACGGGCCCTTAGTGTTAAAATTCTATTATAAATTCTACTGTTATGAAATATTCATACAATTAAGAAGATAACCTATTAGGCTATCACCAAAATAAGAATTCAATCGACTCATAAATTAAGAAAATCAACACTTTAAGGGGTAAATACAAAATATTTCTCCGTGTTATGCTAAACCTGTAAGAAATTACCCTGTGAAATTTTTATTACGCCAAACTTTCTTGTGTTTTCAAAAATCTTGCAAAAAACACCTAATTTGTAAAAAATAGGTCGTTTTGGATCGATAAATTTCAAGAAATAATTTTTAAAATATTGAAGTTGTAGGGATCCACTTGAAGTATTTTAGAAATGGTTTTTTTGAAATATGAAGATCCGAAAACAACCTATTTTATTACAAATTTGGTGTTTTTTGCAGGATTTTTCAAAACAAGGAAGTTTAATGCAATAAAAATTTTATAGGATAATTTCTTGCAGATTTAACATAACATAGGAGTAACTTGCATTTTCCCCACACTTTAATCTAGATAAGTAGATTCAATCTACGGCGGAAGCGACGCCTCCGGCACCATGGGTATAACAACTACCTATTCTTAAACCCCCTCCCCTCTCTTTTCATGTAAATTTACACAAATGCCCTTTTACTAACCTAATAATTTATTTTTAATTTTTAATTTTTAAATATAGGTGGTGCTTGTGGGTTTGGAAATTTGTACAGCCAAGGCTACGGTGTGAACACGGCAGCATTAAGCACTGCTCTGTTCAATAATGGGCTGAGATGTGGGTCCTGCTATGAGATCAAGTGCTATGCCCATGTTTCTTAAGCTTGATCTCGCCATGCCCATGTTTCTTAAACTTGCTCAATACCAAGCAGGAATCGTTCCCGTCAACTTCCGCCGGTAAGCATCCTATGTAAGTATATATCAAATTTAAGCGCCGAACAGCATCCATGTAATACGTACCTAAGTTGGCTCGAACAGCATCCATGTAAGTAGAGTTTCTGTGTCCCGTATTCTGGTCGCCCGACCGATAACACGTCGCCAGGAGCGAAGAAGTGTAATATGTAATAAAAGAGAACATAATCATCACTGCTGGGCCGGCAATCCATCCCAATTGAGCTACGGCCCACGCCAAAGACAGAACTCCAGAACTCATCACAGCGGTTATGATATGAGCGCTTGCAGTCCAAATATTCCCTACAAAAAAGGAAAAAAAAAAAAACTTAGGATGCAAAAAGTTAAATGATAATATTTCATTGCATTAGCTGACATAGCTCTTTTTCGTAGTCATTTTCAGTTTTCTATTTTAAATTGAAGGACAATGGAAAAATTTACTAAAAAAATTTCAAGAATCAAACACAATCTTTAAGTATAAAAATGAGAAAAAAGATTACCTGATCTTTGGAGACGGCCATTATTACTCATATTGTTTTCTTTTTTAGCTAAGCTTAAGATTTTGCAATGGGTTGTAGGCTTACAAAGGGTATATAAAGGGGACTAACAAAGGAGCTAGTGGGATACATAGGCCCCACTCATATATATAATATATATTTAATTTTCTCTGTCCAAGAATTTTCCTTTTAGTTTGTACTCATATATATAATAAGTTTTTTTTAACTACTTTATTTCTTTTCTTATGACATTTCCTCTGTCTATATATGATGTGAAGATTATATGCTGTGAAGATTGACCTCTGTCTAGAATATCATAGGCAAAGATTATGGTCAAAATTAATAGCAATCATTTTTGTTAAAGCTTATATGATGTGAAGAATTATATATATATATATATATATATATATATATAATATTTAATTATCTCCACTAATCTTTGAATATTTGTCAACATACGATTAACTTGAACATAATTATTTACTTAGGCATCTTTATACATGCATAAATAATAATATGAATTTGCAAAGAATAACAATTTCATCTAAACTTAATTTGTAAAAAATAAAATTTGGATAATTTAAAATCGAAATGAGGTACGAGATTCACTAAAAGTGTGAGAATTCTTCTAATATCGTACTAATTTTATTAATTAGAAGTTACATATTCATTGTAATTTGCTTTTATTAGAACACATTAGTGCAATCAATTAATATTCTAATATTAATAAGTTTTTGAAATAACTCCCCTGTACTATAACCTACAACACCTTTTCTATTTAAACATTCATTTATACGTTGTTAGTTTGCGGTTTGATTGAAATGTTTTTTCTTTATTCTAATCATGTTCTAATTAATAAGTTTTTTTTTAGCTTATTTATTTATTTTCTTCCATAATTATGAGGACTACTCTACCAAAGTAGACTGAATTTTTCAGGACCATTAGATTAGAAATAAAAAATTGAAAAGAAAACAAAAAAACAAAAAACAAAATCTACCTGAATTTCAATGAGAATAAGTGTGAAAGAACAGGCAAAGGCTATACTCCTAGAGCTTGAAAGTGACTTTAGATAGTTAAAGTTAACAAGTGATTAACAAGTGATTTTATTCTAATTAAGTTATTGGAGCATACAGCTACCTCGTCTGGATAGACGAGGTATATGTATGCTCCAATATCTTTGTTAAATATTACAAAATAGTCAATACTTTCACCCACATAATTTTTGTCCATTAATGAGGTAAACTAAACAGTGCAAATGAATGCTGTTAATATTAATGAAAGTGACAAAAGTTATAGGAAAAAGAAGATTCTTCTAATTTCGTACTTGTTTTATTAATTAGTAGTTATACATATTCATTGTAATTTGCTTTTATTAGAACATGTTAGTGCAATTAACTGATATTCTAATTAATAAGTTTTTTGCCACTTTTTTGTCTCAATTCTTTTAAAAGGTTTTGGATTCAAAAGTACAAAACGCAGATAATCCGTAAGACCAAAGAAGATAAAATTACTCTATGGGACCAAAAGTGCAAAATAATTTATAGTCCAATTCTCTATAAAAATAAATTAACACCAAAAATATTAAAATTTTGTAAATCTTGTAAATTTAGAAATCATCCAGACAATCTTTGTTTGATAAACATCAAGTCTGGCCATAAAAATAAAATTACCAACCTTCATGACAGTTTCATTCTTCCACATATATACCAATCGCCTTAAAAAAGGACCTAGAAGAAGTCCCTATTGTTAACATAAAAAATAATAGTATTAGTAGCTAGAAAGTTAAAAGAATTATTTTAAATCATACTAAATGGTGTAGATTTTCTTACCCGAGAACAAAATTATGATTAAGACAATGATTAGCCAATAGGAGAAGACTACACCAAAAGGGTGAAACTAAAGGAATGAGTAAAATAAACTTTTCTCAAAAAAAAAAAAAGTAAATAAACTGCCCCTAATCCAATCAAGAATTTTCCACCTTCACAAGCATATATTTAGAGTCATGGAATTGGAAGGTACTCAAATGCTATTTCCTGTTGCTCTGTTTTTTCGTGGTCTACGCGCGTGGATAAGATCTCTATCATATCATCATCCAATTAAGAAATGTATAGACCTTCTAGTAAATAATTAATCACATCATCAATTTTAATTTACAAAATTAATGGTGATACATTTTCTGTAACAAAAAAAATTAACTTAAGATCAATAAGTATACATTCAGCTACTGCTTCTTTGTCTCATCTTTGGAGATATATATTTTCTAGACCTTGTAATTGAAAATGCACTACATCATTATTTGTGATGATTGAAAATCGATAAAGTGCTATTTTTCAAATTACAAGAAGATAAATTGAATATTATGAATATTATAGGGAGTAAATTAATTGCCATAAAAATAGTTTTCAAGTTGAATGGAATAGGTCGAGAGCTCGATAAAAGAGAAGTTGTTTGGATTGAAGATGTTGGAAGTTAGGAAAAAATTTAAGCCTTAATTGAGGCTTGGGTAGAGTTAGATAATATTAGGGTGGATTAATCTTGGGTTGAATTAATTGGACTAATTTCTTATTTGGATTAATTTTTACTTGAGCTAGAGAATTGCTTATTGTGCTAATTTTTTGGGACTATTTTTTTTTATACTAGAACTATACTAAAACCAAAATAAAAATAAAAAATTGAGGTGGGTCCATCCGCCCCTATTTTGGGATGAGATTGGGGTTGAACTTTAGGTGAATGCACAAAGAGACCTTTATTATGTATATATTAATGATATGGAATATGGACATGGGATTTAATAAAAGACGTTGATGAATTCATGGATTAATCTATAACGTACGTCTTAATTAGTAACTTTTAAATAAAATAGACTATTTATGTAAGAAATATATTTTGTTAAAATTAAATAAGAAAATGTATAAGCGATTTGTCATAAGAAAAATTGCTTTAGTCCTACTATATTTTACGAAATCTAAATATCCCTTTACAATAATCATATACCATGAGAAATTTCAAATTTGTCAAGTAATATACATTCAGAAAATTAATTAAATATTTGGTAAGATAAATTAGTAGTAATTAAAGCAAGTTGAACAGCAAATGCCACTCCACTTGGAGGAAAAAGCAAGTGAATTAAAGAGTCGAATATTTACAATCAAAAGTCAACAAGAGTAGAAGGACCAAACAAAGTCGGAATAGTTGAATGCTGGGAAAAATTAAGGGTTAATTATATGGACCTCCCCTGAGGTTTGGTGAAACTCGCGTTCATTTCCTTCTAAGAATGCTAATTACTCAGACATCCCTTGAGGTTTGAAAAACATTACAACCGTTAGGGTTCCGTTAATTTTTGCTTACGTCATCATAAAATTTTCGGTCGAATGCCAATTTTGTCCCCGACCTACTGTAGCAAATTTGTATGGACTATATTACCCCTCTCAGCAAATGTTACGTTTTTGCATGAGAAAGGATGTAATTGCAATGTCAAACTACATTTGTGGATTAAAATGTTGTTAAATTTATATATAATGTATAAAGACTTTATTAATATATATTCATATTTAAACTAACATTTTAAATAATTAACCCTATTTGTAAAGTATTTTGTTACTCATTGTAAAATATATGCATTTAAGAGAAATACACTACTAACTCTTACAAAAAAATGCAAAAAAAAATAATTTTCATCCATTTATATTTCAATGAAGGCATGTAAAATTTATTTAAAATGTAAAATGAATAAATTAACAATACACAAACAAATAATAAGTTCAATAATCTAATAATTCATAAAGGGGCCGTTTGGTAGGACCTAATAGGGGGTATTATGTCATATTATATGAGTTAATATGTGTTAATACAACGTTTGGTGGCATTGCTCTAATATCGGGTCAAATGGATTAAATCCTTACGACCCGGTATTAAGACTAGATTATAATCCACCCAGGCGTGGGTGGATTAGTTAATCCGGGTAAATGTGGATTAGGTAAATATCACTAATAACCTCAATTTACATATTTCATTTTTAACATATCATTAAATATCATAAATTCTTCTCAAATATCTGAAAATGGAAAAACATTATACATAAATACAACACAAATTAAAATCTATATCAATTTATAATTAACATGGAAGTATTCAATCAAATCTACAAAACATGATTTTAATATGGCCTTTAATTCGACTCCAATATAATCCACCTTAATTTCATACACCCTACCAAACGGCCAATAGGATAATTTCATTACATTTACCACCCTTAGAGGTTTCAAATATTACTACATTCACCCAAATAGTCAACAAAAAAGTATCATAGATACACCAAAATATCACAATAAACTCCCTTACATTCCACCAAACTTAACATACCATCCAAACTATTCATCATAAACTGTTTGTCCAAAAAAAAAACACTTGAAAACCTAACAAAACATACCAATATGTTCAAAAACAGCAGCAAATATGTTCAAAAGCAGCAGCAAAAGATTAACATTCATATATAAACTTAATTTCATAAACAACACTTCAATCAAGTTGTGAAGGCTGGGAGGTTGGGAGTACTTCTTGGCTGTTCAGCACAAAAGTTGAGGCCCTTGATCTTCATATACTTCCCACAACTTGGCCAAGTGGAGTGTCATTGTCAAATTCTACATTGTTAGCTCTAGCACCACTTGAAGTTCCAGTTTCCCCCTGTCGAGCAACCTGCAAATATAAATGAATTATTATGAATGAATCAATGATTGGAATTCTAGCTCTTGCAAACTAAACAAACTTAAAATGACCTGCGGTCCTTCTCTGTTTGACGGTTGGTTGTCTTCCTCTTTTTGGTTTGTCCACCATCACAGGTCATTTTGTTATGTCCAAGGGAACCACACCTACTACATTTCAGGGTTGCTGACCTTTTTGATGGGAGGACCTTTTCTTTCTCACCTTGCTCTTTTCGCCTTTGCTTTTTAGGCCTGCCTGGCTGCCTTTTCAGAGGGGGAGGGAGGACAACTTGAGGTTGAACATGGTCCATTTCAGGCCAAAACATTTCATCAGGAATGCCCCTGATCCTTTCATTATAGGCCATCAAGTAAAAACCCTTGTAGTAGCTTCTATGTGTATAGATTTCCACATTGTCCCTCTTATGTTCTATGGCTATCAACGCATGCTTACAAGGGATTCCACTAACCTCCCAGTATCTACAACTACATGACCTAGTGCTCAAGTTGACTATGAAATGTATGTTGTTTTCCTTCACTTCAAATTCATCATCCCCACCAATAACAAGTACACATCTATTTCCCTCTTGTTTCAACAAGTTAATCTTAGAAACTATACCCTCACACAATGCACAATGGGGAAGAAGAAGGTTTTCAGAGAAAGTAAGGGTTTGGTTGTAGTGAAGAGTCTTTGAGCGGGAATAGGAAGAATAGGAAGAGGCAGGGGTAAATATGTCATATTAGGTACAAGATATTTTTGGGCTTTTTTTTTAATTAAAAATCTCGAGGGTAAAAGGGTAAAAATACACGTTCCGTCCAAGTCCGTTCACTTCCGTTAGGGTTTTGTAATATTTTTCAAACCTCGAGGGAGGCCTGAGTAATTAGCATTTTTGGAGGGGAATGAACGCGAGTTTCACCAAACCTCAGGGGAGGTCCCTGTAATTAACCCAAAAATTAATTATGTTGCTAATTGATGAGTTGGATTCAGATATATCTTAATAGGGGAATTCTATTATGACTCTTGCCTCAAACACGAGTCATCCAAATAAAATAATCTTAATCATTCAAAAATAAAATTGAATAATTTTGTCCATTAATTGTGTATAAATGTGTATTGTCCTCACCTTTTGTGTATTACATCCAAAAATTTAATTATTAATTCATTGTAAATAATAAATTTACATTATTACCCTAAAATATAAATAACAAAATTACTTAGTTTAACCATAGTGCCCCTCCCCTTTCTTCTCCCTCAGCTAGACTATCTTCGACCATTTGTCAACATAATTATTTACTTAGGCATTTTTATACATAAATAAGAAAATGAATTTACAAAGAATAACATATATTACATCCAAACTTAATTTGTAAAAAATAAAATTTGGATAATTTAAAATCGAAATGAGGTACGAGATTCACTAACAGTGTGAGTATTCTTCTAATATCGTACTAATTTTATTAATTAGAAGTTACATATTCATTGTAATTTGCTTTTATTAGAACATGTTAGTGCAATCAATTAATATTCTAATATTAATTTTACACTTAAAATATAGAAAAATAAATTAGTGCTTCCTAATCTATCTACACTTGGTACTGCACGTGACTTAGGATGAGAGTGGGCGAATATATTATATACATTGTTAGTTTCCGGTTTGATTGAAATGCTTTTTCTTTATTCTAATCATGTTCTAATTAATAAGTTTTTTTTTTAGCTTACTTATTTCTTTCGTAATGATTATTCCTTTTCTTCCATAATATTTAGGACTACTCTACCAAAGTAGATTGAATTTTAAAATTATTAACTTTTGTTTACTTCATTTTACACTTTCATCCATAGACTTGTGTCATTTTCATTTTTTTTTTTATTTTCTTGATTACAAAAGCATGATCTGGCATTCGATTCTGGAACTTATATCCCAAATGACTTGTGAATGTTGAATATTACAAAATATTCAACATCATTTTCTTGATTTAGGACCTCCCAACATCATCTTCGTTGAATATTACAAAATAATCAATACTTTCACTCACATATATAACTTTTGTCCTTTAATGAGGTAAACTAAACAGTTGTTAGAAAGAATCGATCTAACATAAATTTTTAAATTATACATGTAATAACTCTCTCCATCCGCCCCTGTTAATTTGGGATAAGATTGGGGTTGAACTTTACGTGAATGCACAAAGAGGACATGACACTTTATGAGTTGAACAATACTTTAATTCTTTCAAATGGATGGGGAATTGGGGAATAGTATATATTTTTGTTTTTCTATTGGAGCAAATGTGTTTGATTTTAATTGTTACAGGGGACATAAATTATTTAGTGGTCCCATTAGTGATTAAAGTAGTTTTATGGAGTAATATTACAAGGGTTATTTCCATGTTATTCCATGTTAAGATAGTCCACATTTGATTAGGACTGTCAATTAGTCGGGCCTATCCGAAGTTCGATGGTTCGGCCCGATTAAATATGACCCGAACCCGAATAATTGTGATCCGAGCCGATTTTGTGCCATTATATTAAACCCGATCAATTTATGAGCCGAGTTTGAGCCTAATAAGGTTCAGCCCGAATAAAGCCCAACCACATACTACTGCTAATTATTTATACCAAAATTATTATGTACCAAATATCACAATCAATTTCATACAATTGTACAAGCCAAACGGAAAACATAAAGGGAAAAAAGAAGAAGATAAAAGATAAAAGAAAGTGATAAGATTGGGAAGTTGGATGATTTTAACTTTGTTTTAATGTTTTTGCAGCCCTTAAAGTTTCTTAATCATTTTGCAATTGATGTTGTCTAAAAAGAAATTTATTGCTCGGTATAGTGTATGCTTAAGTTCCCTACATCGTATAAATTTATTGTTTTGAAAGCTAACTTGATTATTATATATTTGCAGGTTTTTGCCTAGGAGCTTATTATATAAGGCAATTAAAAGAGATTACTTTTTATGTAATATGGGTACTTGTCGAAAAAATAGATTTTGATGAGTATATTATGACATCTGTGACTTGATCTTTAATTTTAAATGTTATTTAATGTTTAATATTATAAAGAACAAGTATGAAATTTACATATTCTTGTCTCTTGTGTATTAAGTAAGAGTGATTTATTCATATTAGTGTGTAATTCTTTTATTTATGGAGTAACATTCTTTTAATTGTTTGGCCTTCTCGTGGACAAGAGGGTAAAGGCAGGTCTAAAGACCAACCAAGAAGAAAAAATGTATTTAGTTTTGGGAGCTGAAACTTGTCGTTTTTAGTAATTTAATTGGAGAAAGCAAAAAAGGTCATCCATTCTTAGGTAGAATATAGTGGGCTAAATCTCATTTATGGTCTCTCAAATATTAGAGTATTTCACATCCATATTCCTTGTGTAAAAATAAAAAAAATCTTAAAATGTGTTACATTTATATTTTTTATGTCAAAATTTACACTTAAGTCATTCCTATATAAAATGTATTTTCCAATCAAATTACATCATTAAAATGTGTTCTCCGATCAAATCAAAATATTAACCTGAAAATACCTTTAGTAAAAATTACATAGTTGTATTTTCATCGGAAAAGTATCTATTGGTGTGACAAATTTTATATAAGAGGACTTAAATGTAATTTATTGGTAAAAGAGATGTAAGTGGGGGAAGTATTTTTTGTTAAGAGGATATGTAAAATAGTATTTTTTTAATTGAGGTCATAAATGCGTGCGATTTAGCCAATCTGGTGATTGGGACAGTAAAAATATTAATGTAAAATAATATATATTGCGGGATAACTGATAAATAAGCTTAAATTTTGCTAGTAATTAGTATTAAGAAGATGCAAAGTCGAGAGAATCTCTAACACGTTGCAGTTTAATTAAGTAGTCCTCCTCCCTCGTTAATGTAATAGTAAGTATTAATTATGAGTGCAATAATTAATCAAGTTTTTGTTAATGAATTTTTATCCATATGTTTGTTCCTTGTTGAAATACATACTTGGCAAATTAAGGCCACACAAATTAAGTCAAGTAAAAAAAATTAATATTCACATATTAATTATGTCTTCTATCTATAAAAGTCATATTCATGTTCATGATGATCGTAATTTTCAATTAATAATGGTAGAAAATTGACTTAAAAAATAACTAGCTATAACATTGTTATGATAATAATTCTCAACCTAGTATAACATTAATCAAGAAAATTACAATGCATAAATAAGGACTTTTCCTAGGAATTGAAGCTGAGGTGAGAAGGTGGGAACTGATCAATGCAGTGAATATGTTTTATTTTCTGTCGGATTTTATAAACATCTTTAATTTTAGGGTCATGGAATTGGAAGGTACTCAAATGCCATTTCATGTTGCTTTGTTTTTTCGTAGTGACATAGAGATTTTGATATCTAAAGACATTAAAAATAATAAAAATAAATTTGAATTTTTATATTTATTTGAATTTATATACATAAACATTCAAGAGATAATCTAAAAAAAAATTCATCTCTCGATTTATGTATATAGATTGAATATGTTTCACATAAAAACATACACTTTCCTAGATTTAAATATTTTCCTACAAGTCTTGCACATATTACATAAAAACATCCGTTTTGAATTCGGATCGATCAAAATAAAAAAAAAAATTTGAGATTTTTTTTTTACAAACGGAGGAGTTAATGTTACATAACGACTTGGTTCTCCATTTTAGATCCCGATCGACCAAAATAAAAAAAAATTGAGATTCTTTTTTTTACAAACAGAGGAGTTAATATTACATAACGACTAGGTTCTCCGTTTTGAATCCCGATCGACGAAAATAAAAAAAATTGAGATTCTTTGTTTTAGAAACGGAGGAGTTAATTACATAACGACTAGGTTCTCCGTTTTGAATCCGAATCGACCAAAATAAAAAAAAAATTGAGATTCTTTTTTTTTTACTAACGGAGGAGTTAGTGTTACATAACGACTTGGTTCTCCGTTTTAAATCTCGATAGACCAAAATAAAATAAAATAAAATTGAGATTCTTTTTTTTACAAATGGAGGAGTTAATGCTACATAACGACTTGGTTCTCCATTTTGAATCCCGATCGACAAAAAAAAAAAAAAATTGAGATTATTTTTTTACAAACGGAGGAGTTAATGTCACATAACGACTTGGTTCTCCGTTTTGAATCCCGATCGACCAAAATAAAAAAAAATTAATGAGATTCTTTTTTTACAAACGGAGGAGTTAATGTTACATAACGACTTGGTTCTCTGTGTTGAATCCCGATCAACCAAAATAAAAAAAAAAAATTCGGTAATTATTCCGATCAAATTTTATTAGATGGTTATGTACAATTAAGTCCTCTGTAATTTGAAAATATTTTAATAATTTAAAAAAAATGATGATCAAATCAAATAAATTCAAAAGTATATTATGCATACATATATAGATAGATGTATTGGGAGAATTATTGATAATCAAATCAAATAAATCAGCGCACCTCATCTGCTTATAGGTTCAACAGAATCTTTTCACAATTTCAGTCAATTCTTCATTACACTCTTTCTCTCTCTACTCACCCCATTCACACCGCACCTATATCTACCTCTTTATATATAACGATAATAATAATAATAATTCTTCCTCTTATTAATCAAGCAAACATACAAAGAAAAAATCAAAGATCCGTGAGAAGAAAATTATTAAAAAAAAAAAAAAATGGTATCGGCCGCACTGAGTTTGGATTTTATGGCTAAAGTTTTAATGATTCACAACACATCGACACGGTTACATGCATTCTTGGGGAATGCATGTGTTTGGAACTAGTATTAATTAAGCTTAACCACCCTCCAGATGATAATGCATTCTCATTGCATATGGAAGAAAGAAATTTTGATCCTACCCCAGCATAAACATTTAAGTTTCCAACATATAATCCAAAGTTTATTAACAATCGTATTACAGTGTAATTTTGTGCATGGATCAAAATTTCGTTTCGAATGTATGTTTCAGTCAGACAAATATTGGAAACTTTTCGAGACTATTCGGAAATATTCCGGAAACACTAAGGAAAAATCGTAAAAGAAGTTACTAAATCTAGGAAAATAACATATTTCAAGGTAAATAAATAGTTTCGGAAATACATCTTGTTTTCGTTTCGCCTGATTCAAAAACGGAAACTTTTCGATATTTTCAATGGAAAAAATGAAAATTTTGATCCATGATTTTGTGTATAGCACTGATTTTAAGCTAAATTTTTAATTAAAAAAGGAGGAGAATTTGGGGATAAATATTTTGGGGTGGAATGATGGTCAATGAACCTTTTGACCTTTAGTGAAATGATACACTTACACTTACTTTCAAGAACATATCTTCGAGCTCGATCCTATCTTGTGAGGTTTATCTTGGGACTGGGTCTTATAACCATAGATAGCCAACCAAATAATTAATTGTAATTCAAAATTTATTAGTATATACTATTATTGGAAAGACTTAAAAGATACTTTATTAGTACAACTCATCTAATTAATTTTTTCCCACTATTCAACTCATCTAATGGATGTGGCCGGTTCTTTAAATGATAACCACAATCAATATCTCAATTTGTACGTGTCACCTGACCATATATATTATCATAACCACTAGTAATCTAGCTACCTCAGTAAAAGTGAGCTAATATACCAGACAGCTCCATAAACGTCATTAGTTTGAGTTGGTTTTATGGAACCAATTCCATAAAGTATTAGTAGTTAGTAATTCAATTTAATCAGTCTATCATATAATATACTAGATAGTAAAGATAAATTTATTATTTCAAAAAACATACGTACATGCATGATAATAAATTAAAATTACATTAGATATATATAAATTAGAACAATATCAATAAATCATAAGTATCCAAGATATATAGATGTTGACAAATCAAGAAAGTATGGATAGCCTTAGAAAATCTAAAATGTTTCATAGGCAACTATAAAAAAAAAAATTAATAAAAAAATTGTAATGTATGGAATGTAAGGAAATGAAGTAATAAAATAAAAACTTTTTTTTTCAAAAAAATATCCCACCTCCAAATAATTACAAAAACAAATAACGAATCAAAAAATCAAGTTAATATCAATTTTGAAATTTATTCAACTCTAAAAAATCCAACAATATGTATAAATATAAAACATGTAGCATATGGGGTTTAAAATGAAATATCTTGAATATATCAAGGGCACTTTTGTATTTTATACGAAAAGGTTAAGGGGTAATTGTTACTATACGACTAACAACCTCCACGGTTGGATTTAATATTTCTGAACCCCATTAATTAATTAATTAGTAATAATAGAAAATCAAATTCAACCTACAAAAATGATTGGGTCAAATGAGATGAGACGAACAATTTGATTGTTAGTCAAATCAAATTCATGAATCAAACATATATATGTACACAAACTAATTATTTTTTAGATGGTTAATATATTGTTACATCAAATATTATATCGGATCGAAACTATTATAATGATATTAAAGTGAATTAATTACTAGTATTAAACTAGAGAAAAACTAAACTAGAGAAAATACTCACAGTTGTGGGAGTTGAAACCCATAACCCCCGGTAATTAGGACTTCTGAGGTTCATCCAATTTTTTAGTCAACAGATCTTATCAAACTGATTGCTTTTCCTCGAGTCTCGCCTGAAGCAGTAGTGGTGGAAAATTCTTGTCCAAGCCTGGCTTGGCCAAACTCATCCAACCACCAAGCAAGTGTATTGCACTTGCTTTGTGAATGGTCACTTTCCTGGAAGTTACATCCAATCCCAAAGCAAGTATATTACACTTGCCATGTAATTAGTTTGGGTCCAGCCAAACCCGGTCTGAGTAAGAATTTCCCGTAGTGGTATTCGATTAATAATCATGCCATTTTGTAAGTTGAATTTGATTTACTATTATTACTAATTGCAATCATTTTGTTAAAGCTTATATGATGTGAAGAAGTTTATATATAAGTACTAACTTTAATTTTTCCCGATCTTAACACGAAAAAGGGTTCTTTTGGTTTTTAGACTTTCTTTGCATGATCCCTTTTCAGCTCTGAAAAAATATCCCCACATTACTTTTTCACTGAATTCATCCCTTCTGTCAAAAATAAATTAAATTTCTCATAAAATATTGAAAGAGACCCTTTATATAAGTTGCTTTTTGATTATGCGGAGGTTTTGATTCTTGCTTTTCTTATTATAGTTATTATTATTATTATGATTATTATTATTATAGTTATTATTAATTATTATTATTATTATTAATCTTATTATTATTATTACTATTATTATTGTTATTATTACTATTTTTATTATTGTTACTATTATTATTGCACTAAATTTAGAGAAATAGCCTCAATGGGAAATAGCCTGCGCGCCCAGCGAGTAGCTGGATCCTTGCTGGATCGATGGGTTGCCTCACCTCTCCAACGTGTTAATTATCCCCTCAATGGGAAATTTCCTTGTTCACCCCTTTAAGCATTTTAGTTCATATTTTTTACCCCCTAAATCCAATTTCCTCCTCCTCTTGCTTCATTGGGGATGGCCTTAGAGGATTAACTTTGTATAATTTCAGTGCAATTACAAGTATTTATTTTCATAGCTACAATTTCAGTGCAATTACAATCTATATCTGATTTGAGTATGTATAAGATTACGTATTCATTTTTGGATGGAGCATAAACAAAACTACAATTGAGATGCATTTAATATTTCTGAATTCTTACGGACTCTTCATTGTGTCTATTTGCAGGTAATTAAAGAGTCGAATATTTATAATCAAAGTCAACAAGAAACTACAAATAAAAGAACCTTTATTATGTATATATTAATGATACGAAATATGGACATGGGATTTAATAAAAGACGTTGATGAATTCATGGATTAATCTATAATGTATGTCTTAGTAACTTTTAAATAAAATAGACTATTTATGTAAGAAATATATTTTGTTAAAATTAAATAAGAAAATGTATAAGCGATTTGTCATATGGAAAATTGCTTTAGTCCAATAGGACTGGGTCCTCACCTCTTTTGGTTTCTCATTTTACAAAAGTATACCTTTATCCTAATTTTTTAAAATATTTGCGTCTTGTGGGTCAAAAGTGCAGGAATGAGAAATCCTATGGGACATAATTAATGCTAATTAGAGAAGATTCATATGAAAAACAAGTGCAAAAATAAAGCGAAATATTTCAAAATTTGATTCTAAAATGCAATTTTGTCATTCTCACAGTATTAATCATATACTCCTACTATATTTTACGATTCATTAAACAAGATTTTACACTTCCACCTTCAACTACCCCGATGTTTTCTTGTCACTTTCATTAAGATACTTATGTCTTTCTCATTTTTTAATTTTCTTGATTACAAGAGCATGATCCGTAGCGTATGGCATTCGATTATGGACAACCATACATTTTCTGTCTCATTGAGACCCCACAAACTTATACCACAAATGACTTGTGAATGTTGAATATTACAAAATATTCAACATCATTTTCTTGATTTAGGACCTATCAACATCATCTTTGTTAACTTTGACTAGTAATTAGTATTAAGAAGATGTAAGTTGAGAGAATCTCTAACACGTTGCAGTTTAATTAAGCAGTCCTCCTCCCTCGTTAATGTAATAGTGAGTATTATGAGTGCAATAAGTAATCAAGTTTTTGTTAATGAATTTTTATCCGTATGTTTGTTGAAATACATACTTGGCAAATTAAGGCCACACAAATTAAGTCAAGTCAAAAAATATTCACAGATTAATTATGCCTTCTATCTATAAAATTCATATTCATGTTCATGATGATCGTAATTCTCAGTTAATAATGGTAGAAAATGCAAGATATTCTATTGACTTAAAAATTAAGTAGCTATAACATTGTTATAATAATGTCTCAACCTAGTATAACATTAATCAAGAAAATTACAATGCATAAATAAGGACTTTTCCTAGGAATTGAAGCTGAGGTGAGAAGGTGGGAATTGATAGTGAATATGTTTTATTTTCTGTCGGATTTTATAAACATTTTTAGGGTCATGGAAATATTGGAAGGTACTCAAATGCCATTTCCTGTAGCTTTGTTTTTTCGTGGTCTACCCGTGGATAAGATCTCTATCATCATCGAATTAAGAAATGTATAGACCTTCTAGTAAATAATTAATCACATCATCAATTTTAATTTACAAAATTAATGGTGTCATTAATTTTAATCAGTGTTTAACGAAGTACAAAAATTGTCAAACTAACAAATATAATGAATATCCAACTAATAAAACTAGTATTCTTATTACACTAAAAAATAATCGAAAACCATCACTTTGTATTCTTATTATAACATCGGAATAAATGGCGACTATTATCTAATATTGGATAGGACAAAGGTCTTCTAAACATCTCGTATAAGTTCAAATCTTATTGGACGCAAATGAAAGTAGAAGTTGTCTTAGTGGAGGCTTGCAATTTTTTCTCCATAACTGTTAAAATGTGAGATATTTTGCTAGCTTGAAATTTCTAATAAGTGTAAGATTGATCAATATATATTATGTATATAAGTTGGTATCAATTTGATAGAAACTAGAACAATATCAATAAATCCGAAGTACCCAAGATATATAGATGTTGACAGATCAAGAAAGTATGGATAGCCCTAGAAAATCTAGAATGTTTCATAGGCAACTATTAAAAAAAAAAAGAAAATTTGTAATGTAAGAAATATAGTAATAAAATAAAAACTTTTTTTTTTCAAAAAAATATATTACAAAAACAAATAACGAATAAAAAAATCAAGTTGATATCAATTATACAATTTATTCAACTCTAAAAAATCCAATAATATGTATAAATATAAAACATGTAGCGTATGGGGTTTAAAATGAAATATCGTCGAATATATCAAGGGCACTTTTATACTTTATACGAAAAAGTTAAGGGGTAATTGTTACTTTACGACTAACAACCTCCACGGTTGGATTTAATATTTCTGAATTCTTGCGGACTCTTCATTGTGTCTATTTGCAGGTAATCAAAAAATAAATATGGTTATGATAATATTAGAATAATTAATTTAGAATGATAACACGGAGAATATTAGTATATATTATGGTCAGGTAACACGTACAAATTGAGATATTGATTGTGGTTATCATTTAAAGAACCCCCATCCACATGGATCATCTGGTTACTTAGATACTACACTAATGAATTTAATTCATTGGGGTTGGATGTTGCCACATGGACATGAAAGGATAAAAAATTGTCCTTTCATGCTCACGTGGCACTCGTCCAACACCTGGATGGATTAAATCCACCGGGGTAGGTACTAATTTTCCGGATCATCTTATTCATCTAGTTGAATGGTGGGAAAAATTAATTACGTTGCTAATTGATGAGTTGGATTCAGATATATCTTAATAAGTGGGGATGGTCTAGCCTTACTCATCCCCGTAGAAGAGTTATTTATGAGTTAGCCATATAAGGCCATGTGGCACTGTATGAGCCCAAGAATGAACCCACTTAGAAGATGCAATTACTAAATTATCCTTTCTCTTAAAATATTTAAACTCACTTTCAGCATATCTATTTCCTTTTCCAATTGAAAACAGAGACCCACTTTCACCATCTCCATTTCCTTTTCCTTAATCACGTATGGTGAAATTCTCTTGTCTTTGAAAATATTTAAACATGAAAATGAAAATAGAGACTTCAATTTTACCATCGCCATTTCCTTTTCCTTAATCATGTGGAAACCATCTTGTCCGAAAATTGGGAGGAACTTGTCAGATAATTATTTTCTCGAAATTGAAATTATGTTTAAGTTGGAAGGAACTCGAAAATAAAATTTTGAGAGAAACCCTCTTGTGTCCTCGTCATTCCTTTCACCATTGTTGTCCATTGTTACATAAATTTCATTTGCTCCACAAATTATACTATACCATGGCTACATGTATTATATGTTTTTTTATAAATTAGTTTATCCTCTGTTCTTAATCTCGGTTAGTTATACAAGATTTTAAGTCTACTTAATTTGAGCCATTTACTCAAATGCCAAATTGGAAAATAGAATTTACTCAAATGCCAAATACCAATCTCAGTTTAAAAAAAAAAATTAACTCTCTCTCTCTCATTCACGATCGGTGCAGGAGAAGTAAAAAAAAATTCCTCTTTCAATTTTTTCTCAAATTGAAGCAAATCTTCCATGGCAAATCAACTGATTATCAATGATGGTGACAGAAACCAGCGAGAATGGCCATTTGAGGTAAGAATTTCGTGTTTTTTTTCCGTAAATCTCTCCGGTTCGTGAGCGTTGCTCTTGGCGTGTGGCGTGCGGGAGTGCCACACGCCATACGCCATGAACAAAGGCATGGTGTGTGGCGTGTGTCACTCCCACATGCCATACGCCATGGGTTTAGTATTTTACATTGTTAGCGTGTGGCGTGTGAGAGTTCCACACGCCACATGCCATTCCTTTGTTCATGGCGTGTGGCATGTGCCTCTCCCACACGCCACACGTCATGAATGTTGGTCCCAAGTGGTCAGATGAGGTCTAGAGGGGGGGGGGGGGGAGGGGTGAATAGACCTCTGAAAATTTTGAACTTAAAACTTTTCGGTGTTCTGTCAGCAGACTAAGCTGATGAAGAACAGTAGGATTACTTCGCTGATCAAGAACGAGTCTAGAACAGCAGAGTGACCACTCTTCTTATATATACTTAGCTGTTTTTCAACAAAACAGTTTTCCAAAGAGTATACTTGCAGCGGATTGTTTGAAAGTGTTTTTCACAAGTAAACTAAGTTCTTAAAAGATTTTATCCCCAGTTTTGAAACTCCTTATAAAATCTTTTAGTAATTCAAAGTGTTTAAATATGCAAACTTTAAAATATGCAAGAAAACTTAAATGCAAGATAACACAAAGAATTTTTATAGTGGTTATATGGATAAAAATCCTTTAGTCCACTCTTCCAGATCACTCAGATTCTGGGTTATACTATAATCACACAGATTACAATATTTCTCCACTTACACCTAAACAACAAATGTAAAGGCTATAAGCTCACAATAGGAAATCACTCATAAATCCTATCCTCTAAAGTAGAATCACTCACAAAGATGGATTCTCACTTCGCACAACACTCAGCTATTACAAAATCACTCAGATAATGTTTTTCTGTTTTCTTCAACTTGGTTTCTGTCAACAGATGACTTCCACCAGACGAGTGAGCTGTTCGAGCTTTTGAGACTTAGAAAAATTCTGCTTCAAAATCGAAATCTCTAATTGTTGTTGTGTGTCTCTCTCTTCGAACTTAGCTCTATTTATACATGGAGATGAGAATATGACCGTTGAAGGCAAATCAAATCTTCAAATCCATCCTTCAGCTCTTTTGAAACGGCTCCCTGCAGCAATCCGTACAGTGTACAGTACTTTATGTCCATCACATTTAATGCTGCATTAAATGCACTCTGCTGATACGAGGATATCTTCAATCATTTGCCATTACTACCCTTCTCTTTCAGCATTTATTACACCAAGTGCATTTATTACCGTTGAACTGATCTCATGATCTCTTCCACTCTGCTGATCGAAGCAACCCTTCTGATAGGTACTCTGCTGATCAAATACTGAACTAATCTGATTTGACCCGGCTGATGACCTACCCTTCTGTTTACTGTTTCAGCAAGAGATCACTAGTCTTCTGGTCTTTGAACTCTTCTGATATCTTCTTTACTTGTTCAAAGATTCTTCCAAGGGAACTAAGCTTTCCATACTTAGCTGATTATGATGTTTTGGAAATCATCAAAACCTTCCCTTAAATTCTGACTTCTTTCTTCTTCATCTTCATCCAACAATTTCCCCCTTTTTGATGATGACAAAACTTCAGCTAAGTACCTGTACCTAAACTAAAGTTTTGATCCTCAAAAATTTCTGAGATAGAAATAGTATGTTGGATTCAAACTTGCAATTTTATAGATGATTAAATTGATTACAGATTACAAGTTTTGAAGAATGAAAAGTGCAAAGTACTTTTTTTTTTAAAAAAGATTACAAGGATTTTAAGATAAAAGGAAATCTAGCCTAAATTAGTCTTCTTCCTTCTTCTCTTCTTCAGCTTCCTTGTTCTCTTTTTCAGATTCTTCATCAGATGACTTAGAAGTCTCAGCTTCCAGCTCTTTAAAGAACCTTTTTCTTAGCAGCTCTATCTTTTTATATTTTACATCAGGGTCAAGCTGTTCTTCAGCTGAATCTTTGGCAGCAGCTAGTTCCTTGTCAGATTTGGCTTTTGCTTCAGATTCTTCAGATTCAGCTTGCTCTTCTTCTGTAATTCTCTCATCTGTTGGTCTGCTTGATTCTCCCATATTTCTTTCAGTGTCACCAGCAGATTCTTCTAACACTTCAGTTGCTTCAGCTTGGTTATCTTCTTCCTTTTCAAGAGAAGGACCAACTTTCTTCTGTCCAAATACCCTTTCTTCCCCCTTTTTGTCATCATCAGCAGGGTTGATTGGATATTGTGGCATAACTGGTGTAATTAGAAGTGAATCACAGAGAAGCTTGATGTTCTCTTCCATAGCATTGATCTGAGCTTGCTGTTTGAGTTGATTGGCCTTAACAGTTCTGACTTCCTTGAGCAAATCTTCTCCTTGATCACCTAATTGAATTTGAGTCCCCAAAATCCAATTTGATGAAGCAGTGAAGTCTTTCATCATATTTCCCATGACTTCATCTTCTGCTTGGAGAGCCATTTCAACTGTTTGTTCAATCTGTTTCCAACCTTCAGTAGTGCTCTGAGTCCGTCTTCTAAGTATATCCATATCTTGACAGATGGATTTAACATTCTGAGCAGTGTCTTCTATCAGATCGGTTGGGACAGCAGTAGCTTTCTGAGTAGGTTGTTTGACAGCAGCTAACACTTCTGCAGCTAACTCTTCCTTCATATCCTTCAAAGATTTGGTGATCATTTGTTGGATGGAGTCCAACAGATTTGTCTGAGCACTTTGAGAAGTTGAAGGCATATTTGTTGTAGCAGGAAGTGTTTCTTTGATAGGTTGCTCTGTTGGTTGAGTTGTTAATGCAAGAGACTGATCTGCTGGACTACCAGCATGGCTTGGAGTGCTTTCCTTCTCCTTAGCTTGATCATCTCCTTCAGCAGCAACTTCTTTGTCCTTGATCTGATCTGCTGGAATTTCTTCTTCTTTCTTTGAATCATCAGCAGCGTAAGACTTATCACCCTGTGCTTTGTTCTGATCAGATGGGTCTGATGTACCCTCCTTTTGCTCTGGTTGATCAGAAGACTCTGCTTTTTCTTTATCAGCAGGGGATATAATCTTCTTGACAGTCTCAACTGTCCTCATCAATCCTTCATTGTCCACAGCTGACCTGTTGGAAATCCAAGTAAAGTTATCAAGAGGAATAAAAGTAGATGTAGGTTCCTCAGGCAGCTCTTCATAAGGTTTGATGTTTGGCCCGTAGACAATGTGTTTGATGTTAGGAAGAGGGACCATTGAACTTGGTTGTCCCCTTAACTTCCTTGATTTCTTTGCCCAAAGCTCCATTGCTTGAGCAATAGCCAACTTTATAGATCTTTCTTTGAGGTCTTCAGATTCCTCATAGTCTTCAGGTATTGATTTGAAGATCTTCTTGGCTTCAGCTTTTACAAAGTGACTTATCTTTAGCCTTAACTTGTCCAGAAAGAATTCTGAATCAAGTGCTTGAATTAGAGAACCTGTCTCCAGCCACTTCAGTACCCATGCTTCTTCAACAGCAAAGGCTTTCCATTTGGTCATTTCAGCTGGACTCTTTGTCAGTCTGAATTCCCTCCACCTGTTGTATCTGATCTTTTCATTAGTGAACTGTGTCAGGCGGTTGACTCTTTCATTTTTAGCATCAAGCCTCTTCAGGAATTCTTCAAAGATGGCAGGATCATCCCTGACAATCTCCAAAGATAGTCTGATTTCTTCTCTTCTCTTTGGCTTTATTTTTGGTGCAGGCATAGCTGGTATTGGTTTGTTTGGGTTCCTTTGTTCACCAATAACTATCCCACCACTATGCTGACGACCATGAGCATCTTTGGTGCTTGCTTCAATGGCAGCAGCCAACTCTGCTGCCTCAACAGCATCCCTCTGCTCTTGAGTCATTTTGCTGGCTTCTTCCTCCAGCCTCTTAAGCTCTAAGCTTTTTTGCCTTTCTTCTTCTGCTTTCTCAGCAGCCATTCTCTGCTTTTCAGCAGCATCTTGTCTTTTCTTTTCTGCAGCAGTTAGGTAAGTGGCTATCTTGCCAGTCCTCTTTCTTCTGGATTCAGGACTCTCAACTGCTTGAATGGGGGTTGCAGCAACTGGAGTAGGATGCAGCAACAGTGTAGCTCCTGCTTGTGTTGTACTAGTCTGCTGTGCTTCTCTAACTTCAGCAGATAATGCAGCAGAAGAGTCTTCTGTTGACATTCCAACTTCAGAAACAACTTCAGCTTCAGCAGTATCACTCTTAGCAGCTTGGACAGCAGGTTCTTCAATTATTACAGGTCTTTCTGCTTCTGCTGTTGTTTCTCTAACAGTTGCAACAGGCTCTTCAGAGAAGGTGACCTTTCTCTTAGCCTTTGACTTTGCAATCCTTTTGGCAGGGGGGTTGGAAATAGGAGGTCCCCTTGCCTCACTCTTTGTTCTCATCCTCTTCAACCTTTGAAGAGGAATTTCTTCCTCAGACTCTGTCCTTTCAGGAGATTAGTCAGTCCTCATCTGTTCAATCTCCCTCGTAAAATCTTCAATTTCTTTTTCTGGAACTTCATCCTCAGAAAGTGCTGAATCAGTCTTAACAGCAGACTGTGCTGTTGGCTCAGCAGCTTGGCTTGTCTGTCCCTCCTTTTTGCTTTTCTTAGAGGGGCCCTTCTTGGATTTGGCAGGGGCTTTTCTCTTAGGTTCTTCCACTATTTTTCTCACTGGTTCGTAGAGTTTGAACTCTTTGCTACCATGAGTATTCTTCCCTGGTCCTAAGGGGCATTGCAGAGATGCAAACAGATTACTGAGTAAAATGGCATGAGAAAGCCTCTTATCACTCAGTAGCTCATAAACATGAGCAGCCCAGTTAACCTTTAAACCGTAGTAGATACACACCATTGTGTAGTATCTTCTCCTTGGTAGCCCATCCAAAGAACTTGTGCTGCAGTCCAGCACCTTGGCTATAATATCAGCAAATCTCTGATATTCATCCTTCAGCTGGGTCTTCATCAAAGTCCCAGTCATCTTTTCTCCTTTCTTAGCACAAACAGCCCAGAACTCCTCTTCCTTTTCAGACCCAAGGTCTGTCACATCCCCTCCTTTGTTCGTAAGTTTGTAAATTTCACTCAACACAGCAGCAGAGATAGCAACTTTCTTACCACCGATAACAGCAGTCATAACAGTCTCTTCAGTGTTGAACTTACTGGTCTTGTAGAAGTGATAAACATCTTCTAAGTAAACCCTATCCTCATGTGCTTCAAGAACAGGAACTAGTGATGCCTCTTTGATTTTCTCCATCAGTGAGCGCATCAGATCAGTACCCGAAAAGTGAAATTTGCTGTAGTTTAGGTATCTTCCGTCAATAATCTTGTCCATTTCTGAGATTAGTGAGTAGAATCTACAAAAACAGTAGGCTTTCGAAACAAAAGATTTTGAGAATTAGAGAGTTTGAGAGTATTTTGAGTGCGTAAGACGACTATACTGTTTTAGATCGGATTTTATAGGTTTCCTTTTGGTTAGGTTTTCGTGATTTATCAGAACCGTTGATCTAATCTGACAGTTTTTAATCGTGTGGATAGGAGAGACGGATTTCAATTTTATTATTTTAATGTCAGATGGGCGGGAAGCTCTATCGACACTAATCTGTTACTTATAAAAGCGCGTTTTTAATAATACGTTTTATGACCATGCTTATATAAGGTATCAGATGAGTAGAGTTAAACTTATCTGACAGACGAGTGATCTGTTATCTGATATTACTAGAGAATGCCAATAGCTAGTAATCTTCCTCTGCTGTTTGTCAATCCAGCAAGGTAAAGTAATCTTCAATCTTCAAGAATTAAGAACACATCTTCAAGATAACTTAACTTCAACTAACTGTCATTAACAGATTTCATCTTTTAGAACAGAAGTACCGCTAGTCTTACACGTTCCCCCTGACTTTAAGAATTCATAAGTTAACTAGTCTGTTGACGGTTAATCCTTGAATAAAATAAATGATGACTAAGCTGTTGAACTCCAGTCTTCTGAAGAGTTCCCCCTCAGCTTATGCATCCAAATTTAGTAGTCCTAACTCAGCTCTTAGAGTTGAGAACCTTGCTTCACTTAAAGGTTTAGTGAAAATATCAGCAATTTGATTATCAGTATGAACATACTCAATCATAACATTGCCTTTTTCAACATGATCTCTAATGAAATGATGCTTGATCTCTATATGTTTAGTCCTTGAATGACTTGTAGTATTCTGAGTAAGAGAGATTGCACTTGTATTATCACAGTAGATTGGAATTCCACTGATCTTGATGTTGTAGTCTTCTAGTTGATGTTTCAACCAAAGTATCTGTGCAATACAAGCTCCAGCAGCTATATATTCAGCTTCAGCAGTAGATATAGAAACTGAAGTCTGTTTCTTACTCATCCATGAGATCAGACGACTACCTAAGAACTGACAGGCACCTGTTGTGCTCTTTCTGTCAATCTTGCAGCCAGCAAGGTCTGAATCTGAATAACCAATAAGCTCAAATCCAGATTCTCTAGGATACCACAATCCCAATTCTTGAGTGCCTTTAACATATTTCAATATCCTCTTGGCAGCTAAGAGATGAGATTCTTTGGGGTTTGATTGAAATCTTGCACAGACTCCAACTGAGTACATTATGTCAGGTCTGCTTGCTGTTAGATACAACAATGAACCAATAATGCCTCTATATTTGGTTATGTCCACTGATTTGCCATCTTCATCTTTATCCAAACGAAGACTTGTAGACATAGGAATTGTAGCAGTAGAGCTAGTTTCCATACCAAACTTCTTAAACAGATCTCTTGTGTATTTTGCTTGGCTGATGAATATTCCATCAGGCAACTGTCTAACTTGCAATCCAAGAAAATAATTAAGTTCACCCATCATGCTCATTTCAAACTTATTCTGCATCAGCTTGGAGAACTTATCACACATCTGTTGATTAGTTGAACCAAAAATAATATCGTCCACATATATTTGCACAAGTAATATATGATTTTCCCATTCAATTGTGAACAAGGTTTTATCTACCTTACCTTTTCGAAATCCTTTAATTAAAAGAAAATCAGATAGGGTATCATACCATGCTCTTGGAGTCTGTTTCAGTCCATATAAGGCTTTCTTCAGACGATATACTTTGTCCTCTTCTTGATAGACTTCAAATCCAGGAGGTTGCTCAACATACACTTCTTCTTGCAGTTCTCCATTGAGAAAAGCAGACTTCACATCCATCTGATAGACAGTGAAGTTCTTATAAGCAGCATAGGCAAGAAACAGTCTAATTGCTTCAAGTCTTGCTACTGGTGCAAAAGTTTCATCAAAGTCAATTCCTTCTTCTTGACAATAACCTTTGGCCACTAGTCTTGCTTTGTTTCTGGTGACAACACCATCTTCATTCATCTTATTTCTGAATACCCACTTAGTGCCAATTACTCTTTGATGACTTGGTCTAGGAACTAAGTACCAGACTTCATTCCTTTCAAATTGATTCAACTCTTCTTGCATAGCTTCTATCCAGACGGAATCATTTAGAGCTTCTTCAATTTGCTTAGGCTCTATTTGAGATAGAAATGTGACAAACATAGCATCTTGTGCAGCAGCTCTTCTTGTTTTCACTCTATCTAATGGATCACCAATCACTAATTCAGGTGGGTGATTTCTGAGCCATCTAAGATCAGGTTGCAGGTCTGAATGTTGTCCTCTGTTGTGATCTTGCAACACTACTGTTGGAGTTTCAGTAGTAGTCTGTTGAACATTTGCAGTCTGTTGAACAGTCTCTGGTCTGTCAGCTGTTTGCAACTCGTCTGTTGGACAATTAGTACTGTGATTTTGAACAGCATTTGAGTTGGCAGCTGAATCAAGATTAGGTAGTATGATGGGAACATATTCTTCATTTCTTCCAATGTCTAACTTCTGTAAATCAGTAGACAGATCTTGATTAATACTTTGATTCTTTTCAGAAGATTGACTTGGCTCATCAAATATTACATGGATAGATTCTTCTATTAGTAATGTTCTTTTGTTAAATACTCTGTAAGCTTTACTAACAGATGAGTATCCTACAAAGACAGCTTCATCAGCCTTTTCTGCAAATGCAGTAAGGTGATTTTTCCCATTATTCAATACAAAACATTTACAACCAAAAATCTTAAATTAATGAATGTTTGGTTTTCTGTTGTTCCAAACTTCATATGGAGTCTTGTTCTGATTTTTGTTGATCATACATCTGTTTTGGGTAAAGCATGCTGTATTTGTTGCTTCTGCCCAAAATCTTTGAGGCAGTTTAGCTTCAGCTATCATGGTTCTGACAGCTTCCTTTAGTGTTCTATTTCTCCTTTCAGCAACACCATTCTGTTGAGGGGTTCTAGCAGCTGAATACTCATGATGTATTCCTTTGATATTACAGTACTCTTCAACAGTAGAGTTTGTAAACTCTGTCCCTCTATCTGATCTGATCTTCAATATTTTGATGCTCTTCTCATTCTGGATCAGTTCCATCAGATTTGTAAGATGTTCCTTGGTTTCACTTTTCTTCTTCATGAAAATCACCCAAGTATATCTTGAATAGTCATCCACAACAGCTAGGCAGTATTTCTTTCCACCATTGCTGACTGGATCAATGGGTCCAAATAAGTCCATATGTAGTAGCTCCAATATTCTTTCAGAAGATTGATGCTTTTTGCTTTTGAAGGATGACTTGATTTGTTTACCCTTCTGACATGCGTCACAGAGCTTGTCTTTGCTCATGACTGCTTTTGGAATCCCTTCTACCAAATCATTCTTGATTAATCTGTTTATGGTCTTGAAGTTTAAGTGATTCATTCTCTTGTGCCATAGCCAACTCACTTCACTTGGTGCAGATGCCACCAAACAAACACTTGAATTCTTGTCAACAGAATCCCAGTCGACTATGTAGATATTTTCTTGTCTTCTTCCAGATAAAATTACTTTCTTTGTACCAATCTGTTCAACGTAGCACTTATCTGTTGAGTAGATGACTGAATATCCTTTGTCACAAAATTGACTTATGCTCAGCAGATTATACTTTAGGCCTTTAACATATGAGACGTCAGATATCTCTATGTTTCCCTTGATTAATCTTCCTTTAGCTTTAATCTTGCCTTCTTTGCTGTCTCCAAATGTGACACTTGGACCATCCACAGCAACTGCATCAGTCAACTCATGTATGTTTCCACACATGTGCCTTGAACATCCACTGTCCAAGTACCAAATCTTCTCTACTTTACTCCTACTCCTAATCCTAGCCTACAAAACAAAATAAAAATTGTTTTAGGTACCCTTATTGAGAGGGTCCTGAAGGATTAGTTTCACCTTTGACAACCCAAGATGTTGATGTCTTAGGCTTCTTAGGCTTCTGAGTTTTGACAGGAGCATGAACAGTTTCATTTCTATTATAATTAGCAGATAAGTCATGTTGATGATCAGTATGATAAGGAAAGTGTTCATAAGCAGGGTAAGGTGCATGATAAGCAGGGTATGCATGCATTGGATGAGCAGGGTAAGGTGCATAGTAACCTGAAAATTGAGGTGCATGATACATAGGATGATATGCAGCAGGTTGCACATAATATGACTCATTTCCATACCAAGCATTTTGATTTTTCTTATTCTTATGCTTCTTTGGTTTACTAGATGCTTGCTCTTTAACAGACGACTTAGCTTTATCACTAGTCTGATTAGTTTTAGCCTTATCAGATGACTTCCTAGGACTCTTCTGTTTAGGCTTACTAGTCTGTTTTCCTACACTAGGCTCTTTGCTCTTTTTAGCCTTAGGAGATTTCTTCTCCTTTACCACTTTCTCAGATGAGGTAGGTTTAGAAGTTTGAACATACAGAATGACCTTACTATTGTCAGCATAAATGAATTTTTCAGTATGATTCAATTCTAGTTTATCCTTTTCTAAAGGTGTCTCCTGTTTGCTAGATGTATGCATGGATGCAACAGTTGACTTATCATGAGACTCAATAATTTTCTCAAGTTCCATGATCTTTCCTTTATAAACCTCACATTCAGCTTTCAGAGATTCATGCTCTTGCTCAAGCTGTTTATATTCAGCTGATTCCTTTGGCTTTTCAGCTAAAAGTTTCAGTGAATTATTTTGCTCTTTCAGCAATATCATCTCTTCCTTAAGCTTAACAAATTCTCCAGCAATAGTAGTATTATTCAACATCATTTGCTCTAGAGAATTAAATAGTTCATTATCTTGAGGAGTTACCTCATCCTCTGAGTCATCAGATTCCTTAGCCATCAGGCAGAGGAGAGCAGGTTTCTCTTCATCAGAAGATTCTTCATCAGACGTGTCTGAATCTGAATCGGATGAGTAGACAGCAGCAAGCTTTTCTGCTTCAGCTACCATTGCTTTCCCTTTTTGATGCTTTCTTTCCTTTCTGATTCTCTTCTCTTCCTCAGTGTATTTTTCTGCCTTTGGATATGGACAGTCTCTGATGAAATGTCCTAATTTCCTGCAGTTATAACACATTAGTTTTGCTTTATAATCATCTTTTTCTTGAGAAGAAGAGTTAGGTTTAGAAGTAGAAGCAGCATGATTGTATTTGTTTTTCATCTTTCTCTTGTAAAACTTCTTGAAGTTGTTCATCAATAATGCTACATCTCCAGCAGTGTACTCCTTTTTGTTGAGTAGTGATGCTTCATCAGATGAGTCCACATCTTGGCTTCTATTTGCTGGTCTCCTGGTGTTTTCAGCAGCAACTAAGGCAGCTGTGGGTCCTGAAGTTGAGGTTTCTTCAATTCCCATTCTAGGCAGTTTATACTCGAATGCCTAGAGTACAGAAAACAGCTCAGTAAGAGAGATCTTTCCCAAATCCCTTGATTCTTCCATTGCTGTCACTTTCATGTTGAACTTTGGGGGTAGTGCCTTTAGTACTCTGACAGTGATTTCTTTGTCAGTGAAGGTCTTTCCCAACTTTAAAACTTCATTCAGAGTTCTGGTGAATCTGGTATCCATCTGATCAATGGTTTCTCCAGACTTCATCTTGAAATTGTCAAGTTTCTCCAAGGCAACAGTGAGCTGATGCTCCTTTATTGCATCATTGCCTTCGCTCATATCTCTGACTTTGTCCCACATCTCCTTTGCAGTTTTGCAATGTTTGACCTTGTCAAACCTATCATTATCCAGGGCTTTAGTCATGATGAATCTCCCAACTTTGTCTAGATTGAAAAGCTTTATTTCCTCTGGAGTCATCTCATGAAGGTCTTTTTCCACAACCGTATCTACTTCATTTATTTTTATGGTCTTTGTGAATCTGAATGGACCTTTAATGATACATGTGTACATGTTGTCATTATAAGCAGCAAGGAAAATCTCCATTCTGATTTTCCAGTCCTCAAAGGACATACCAGCAATGTGGGGAACATGGCTGATACAATCCATTTTTCAAAAAGTTTTGATTTTTCAAAAAGATGCTCTTTTGAAAAGTTTTGAAAACCTTTGAAAAACACTTGGATCAAGCTCGTTGATCAGGCAGCTGATTCAAGTGAACCACCTGCTCTGATACCACTTGTTGGTCCCAAGTGGTCAGATGAGGTCTAGAGGGGGGGGTGAATAGACCTCTGAAAATTTTGAACTTAAAACTTTTCAGTGTTCTGTCAGCAGACTAAGCTGATGAAGAACAGTAGGATTACTTCGCTGATCAAGAACGAGTCTAGAACAGCAGAGTGACCACTCTTCTTATATATACTTAGCTGTTTTTCAACAAAACAGTTTTCCAAAGAGTATACTTGCAGCGGATTGTTTGAAAGTGTTTTTCACAAGTAAACTAAGTTCTTAAAAGATTTTATCCCCAGTTTTGAAACTCCTTATAAAAATTTAGTAATTCAAAGTGTTTAAATATGCAAACTTTAAAATATGCAAGAAAACTTAAATGCAAGATAACACAAAGAATTTTTATAGTGGTTATATGGATAAAAATCCTTTAGTCCACTCTTTCAGATCACTCAGATTCTGGGTTATACTATAATCACACAGATTACAATATTTCTCCACTTACACCTAAACAACAAATGTAAAGGCTATAAGCTCACAATATGAAATCACTCAGAAATCCTATCCTCTAAAGTAGAATCACTCACAAAGATGGATTCTCACTTCGCACAACACTCAGCTATTACAAAATCACTCAGATAATGTTTTTCTGTTTTCTTCAACTTGGTTTCTGTCAACAGATGACTTCCACCAGACGAGTGAGCTGTTCGAGCTTTTGAGACTTAGAAAAATTCTGCTTCAAAATCGAAATCTCTAATTGTTGTTGTGTGTCTCTCTCTTCGAACTTAGCTCTATTTATACATGGAGATGAGAATATGACTGTTGAAGGCAAATCAAATCTTCAAATCCATCCTTCAGCTCTTTTGAAACGGCTCCCTGCAGCAATCCGTACAGTGTACAGTACTTTCTGTCCATCACATTTAATGCTGCATTAAATGCACTCTGCTGATACGAGGATATCTTCAATCATTTGCCATTACTACCCTTCTCTTTCAGCATTTATTACACCAAGTGCATTTATTACCGTTGAACTGATCTCATGATCTCTTCCACTCTGCTGATCGAAGCAACCCTTCTGATAGGTACTCTGCTGATCAAATACTGAACTAATCTGATTTGACCCGGCTGATGACCTACCCTTCTGTTTACTGTTTCAGCAAGAGATCACTAGTCTTCTGGTCTTTGAACTCTTCTGATATCTTCTTTACTTGTTCAAAGATTCTTCCAAGGGAACTAAGCTTTCCATACTTAGCTAATTATGATGTTTTGGAAATCATCAAAACCTTCCCTTAAATTCTGACTTCTTTCTTCTTCATCTTCATCCAACAATGAACAAAGGCATGGCGTGTGGCACTCTCACACACCACACGCCACACACGCCAACACATCACACGCCACACGCCACACACCAGAACAGAACATTAATTTTGACTATTTTTGTTGTTTGTTTTGTAGGGATACCTTACATTACCCACATCGGTCCTACGGGAAGTGATACCCCCCTTTCACTACGATCAGGTGGTCATTAAAGGAGAAGTAACCCAACGTTGTGCATGGGGCGAGATTTCCGATATTGTTCCAATGCTCAGACCCGAGCATTGGGAGATTATAAATTTGTACCCCCAGATCGGGAGTTTTCTATACCTAACCGGCAACGGAAAATTCAAGTCGTCGGTGTTGCACTCAATGATGCTCCGAGTATGAAAACACGTGGAAAGTAAAAGTAAATACGAATACTGGTTTTTGGTAAAAGGAAAGCCAGTTAGGTTCGGCATCGAGGAATTTAGCCTCGTATTGGGGATGCGATTTGGGGCAGTGAGTGGTGATGACTCCGAAAGTATCGAGCAAGGGAGTCAGTTGAAGAAACGATACTTTTCGGTTTGGGGGGAGACTGAGGTTTCTGTTCAAGCTCTGAAAACGAGGATCATGGACTTGTTGGCTCGGTGTAGTGCGAATAACGAGGGTGTAGTGCGAATTAATATACGCGTGGGTGATATCAGCCTTGTTGTTACCAACTCGGCCCATGAAATTGGTTTATAACGAAACATTCGCGGTAAGTAAACTTTAATTTTAATTTTTATTATTCTTTAAAGTTTTAAAAATAACAATGCTGATGTAAATTTGTATATATTGAAGGTATGTAACGATCTCGCGATTTGTGAGAGATATCCGTGGGGAGAGAAGGTATGGAAAGTAACTTTTGGTGATATTGTAAAAAATATGGGCATTGGCAATGAGAACGTCCGTGTCCGTAAATGGAATGCGCATGGTTTCACACACATTTTTCTGGTATGTTTGTAAAATCAATTGTTGATTTCCATGTATTCTTTTTAGTTATTTTTTCGTAAATGTTGGATGTTTTGACTATTGTTTTGAATGTGAACAGTTTTGGGTGGTGGAAGCCATTGAAGGCATGGCCGATGCGGCCAATTTTGTTGCAAGGCTCGGCCTATCTATTCCTAGATATCCGCGAATGTAAGGTTGGGATTTCGGGAACTGTAATCCCAACAGTAAGGAATTAGGCGAGTTCTTGCAGGATGTTCATGTATGTTAATCGTTTTTATTAATAATTTTTTTTCCGACATATCACTTGAAATATTTGTACTAAATAACTTGTATTTTTTCAGGCTGTGATCCCACGGCTAATGTCAGATAACACGGAGTTGACGATGGAGTACTATGAATCAGCTAGAGTGTTATCACTTAACACAAACAATCGTGACCGCCTTAAGTGTTATCGCCTATTATCTCATTTTTGGGACAGCTTTATGTGGTTGTTCGGGATGATGAGGGAGCTCCCGAATTAACCGGCCATCCGCCCAAACTGATTTTGCTCCAGCAGAAGGTGCTGCCCCAGATCCCGATTCTCCTGTTTCCACTCCTGTGCCTCGACGTCAGAAGTATGTCCGAATAAGCCAAGATGGTGCCTCTACTTCTCAAGATCAACCATCATCTTCTCAAGCTCAACCTGCCTGGGCACGTGATATGGAGCAGTTAGTTGTTGAGTTAGATCAGAGAGTTGTTGGTCGGCTAAACGATATAGATGGTCGGCTGACCGATATAGATCAGAGATTTAGTGGTCAACTGAACGAGATAGATCATAGACTTAGTGGGCAGCTCAACCATCTGACAGCAACTATGGAGCAACTCTATCGACTGATGATGAAAGACCGAGGAGGGGGCGACAATGAAGGGGGCGACAATGAAGAGGACGAAAATGAAGGGGATGACAACGATGATGATGATACTGATGATAATGATGATGATCTGGTTTAGTTGTTGTCTTGAATTTTATTTTTCTGGATTTTGTTTAGAGATATTATTGGAATTTATTTAAAGGATTATTGAATTTTATCTAAATTGTTTTTAGACTATATTGTTTTTTAGATTGGTTTTGGAGTTGTGTTTATCTAAATGGTAGATTTATTAAATTGGTTTTGATGGTGTTGCACAAATTGGTTTTGGGTAATGTTTGATATGAATTTTCAATATACGCATTTTCAGGGTGATCATTTGGGTAGGAGTTCACATACGCATTCTCAGGGTAATAATGCCGAAGAACCAAGGCAAGAAAGAAGAGAACAGAGGATAAGAAATCCTAGTAGGCTTTTAAGAACTCCTTTTACCGCTAATGTTAGGAAAACAAAATCCACTAACTAATTAAATTTTTTTTTGTAATATTTAATTCGGTTAGGGACCATTTGTATAAAATTCGGTGGTAAAATTGGAATTTTTGAATGAACATTTTAGTTTTGTGCATCTAATGTTACTGAATCGCAATTACGAATTTTTTTAAAAATTTTGGGGGCAAAATTGTAATTTTTGAAAAGTTATGGATCAAACTGCAAATATGTGTTAAATGCAAGCTCTATGGAGTGAACATTTTTATTTTGTGCAAATTATGGATTGAATTGCAATTATGAATTTTTTTATAAATTTTGGGGGTAAAATTGTAATTTTTGAAAAGTTAGGGACCAAATTGCAAATTTGTGTTAAATGCAAGTTCGTAGTGAGTGAACAATTTAATTTTGTGCAAATTATGGAATGAACTGAAATTATGAATTTTTTATAAATTTTGGGGGTAAAACTGTAATTTTTGAAAAGTTAGGGACCAAACTGCAAATATGTGTTAAATGCAAGTTTGTAGTGAGAGTGAATAATTTAATTTTGTGCAAATGACTAAAACTTTTCAAATAAGATTTTCAAATGAGTAAAACTTTTCAATTAATTTTGTGCAAATGACTAAAACAATATTTAACAAACTGAGCTCAAATAAGCCGTCAAGTCTCGAGGAAATGAGTTTGTTGCTCAGGCCTTTTACCTTCGTAATGATAATAGGAAGAGGAATCATCACTAAAGTCTGAACACAGAAAAGTGTTCTCCAAGAGCACATGTATAATTTAGGAGTTGTTAAAATTGGGGGGTAAAATTGTAATTTTTGAAAAGTTAGGGACCAAATTGCAAATTCATGTTAAATGCAAGTTCTAGTGAGTGAACATTTTTATTTTGTGCAAATTATGGATTGAATTGTAATTATTAATTTTTTATAAATTTTGGGGGTAAAATTATAATTTTTGAAAAGTTAGGGACCAAACTGCAAATTCGTATTAAAATTTTAATTTGTATATTGATTCATGGCGTGTGGCGTGTGGGAGTGCCACAAGCCAATGGCTTGTGGCACTCCCACACGGCACACGCCATGACTGTTAACAATAGCACAACTTTAAAACTTAATTAAGCCCTAGCTAGGATTTTATTGCACTAATAATTTCTACACGAAATTAACTATATCTTAAATACAAGAAAAATTGACAAAATCTTAAAAAATTGGCCAATATTTACGAAGTTATGATTTACGGAGGATATAATGTTCCTGTAAGTGTTACTTCTCCATTTGGGTAATAAATTGACAAAATCTTAAAAAATTGGCCAATATGTACGAAGTTATGATTTGCGGAGGATATAATGTTCCTGTAAGTGTTACTTCTCCATTTGGGTGATAAATTGACAAAATCTTAAAAAATTGACCAAAACGTATGATTTACGGAAGATATAATGATGCTGTAAGTGTTACTTCTCCATTTGGGGTTTAGGGTTTAGGGCTTACGAACTTGCATTTAACACATATTTGCAGTTTGGACCCTAACTTTTCAAAAATTACAATTTTACCCCCGAAATTTATAAAAAAATCCATAATTGCAATTCAATCCATAATTTGCTACGAATTTGCATTTAACACATATTTGCAGTTTGGTCCCTAACTTTTCAAAAATTACAATTTTACCCTCAAAATTTATAAAAAAATCCATAATTTGCACAAAATTAAATTGTTCACTCAATACGAATTTGCATTTAACACATATTTGCAGTTTGGTCCCTGACTTTCCAAAAATTACAATTTTACCCTAAATATTTATAAAAAATCCATAATTGCAATTCAATCCATAATTTGCACAAAATTAAATTGTTCACTCAATACCAATTTGCATAGAACACGAAATTGCATAAAACATCAATTACATCAAATATTGTTCAATAAACATCAAATACAACTTACAAATTCACTAAACATCTAAGATTCACTTTCGTGATTGCCCGAACTCTGGCCGCGTTGGGGACATCTAGTTGCGTTGTGATCGGTACTTCTGCAAATTCCGCACTTGTATTTTCTCTTCGATTTTTCAAGGCATGATACATGTCGTGTCTTTTTAGGCCTTCCACGGGTTATTTCTTCGACTGGAGGTAGCACTACTCTCGCCATAACATGACCGGGGATGTTCATCCATTGGTCTTGCGATGGAACGGGTTCTATGAGCTCAAAGTATGCTTGACGCATACTATTGATCGTGTAGTATTCGCTAACAAGCTCAGACACATACTTACCACTATTTTTTGGTCGTTTGTCCATGACAGCTGCAATTGTGTGCTCACACGGTATTTGCTCAACCTGAAAGACGCCACATGTACAAGTTCTTCCAGCTAAATCCACAATTCCGGACCAGTCGGTATATTCCACTTTCCATGTATCATACCCTAATTCACATTTGCGCCACCCATACGCCTTTTCATATCGCTCATTTATCAACTTCTCCTTCGAGGGGATAAATACACCCGACCATCCATCAGCCTCAGCACGACGCTCTCTAAACCACTTTCCCATCAAATCAACAATAAAGTTGAGAAAGTAACATATGGGAAAATACTTGGCATCTTTGATCCGATTATTAAGGACCTCAACATGGTTAGACGTTATTATCTCATATCTGTTCACGCGATGGTGGATTCTCGCCCATTTCTGAAACATTACCTCGTTCTGTAGCCAATTTGCACATCCCGGGCTCTTGGTTTTCAAGACACCAAAATATTTTCAAACTCACTCTCTCTGTACGCTAAAGCAGCTTTGTAAAAGCACCTGGTTACCCCATCTCTCCAAACTTTTTTAGCAAGTTCTCTTTGAGGTGGGAGTAACATGCCCCATGATCAGCTAAAGGGTAAACATCTTTTACCGCTTAAGTAAGCCCTGTGCCCCTGTCTGAAACAATAATCAGACCGTCTATGTCTGGTACACCCTCTTTCAAGCACTCGAGGATAAGTCCAACATGCCGCATTCTCGCTGCCCTTAGCTACCCCCCATGCAATTGGATAACAACGATTTTCACCGTCCGTCGCACTTGCAATTAGAACAGTTCCTTTATATCTTTGCCCCATAAATGTTGCATCAATTACAATTACAATTACATTTCTTAGGAAATTGAATCCTCGAGTAGCAGCTCCGAAAGACATGAAGAAATACTTAAACTGGTTTTCGAAGTCCGTATAGATGTGAATGCGCGTGCCAGGATTTTTTTGCTCAATCATGTAAGCATAGGAGGGTAGATTGGCAAAGTTTTCTTCGAATGTACCCATAATCTCTACTTGAGCAACTTATTTCCCCCTCCAAGCTGTCATATAGCTAATGTTAACCTTTTCTTCGGCTTGCATGAAGTTTATCAGTGCATTTGGTGTTGGGGCTTCCTTGGCGTTCAGATATAATCCCTTTGTTCGTAAACCAACCATCCGACTTGTTGCTTGGCTATGACCGGCACCTCTATTCGCTATCCCACAAGTGTGAACGTTTGTATATGTTCGAATAACAAATTCTGGGCACTTAGGTTCCTTAGTCGCATATAAACGCCATGGACAACCAGGAGTCTCACACAGATATCCTCCTATTAGGGTCAGTCTTATACGAATTAATTTCCCATTTTTTTGCTACAACAGTTTCTTGAAGTGCATCCTTCAACGCTTTTCTGTTTGCAAACCGTTGACCAACTATCCATCCTGATTCATCACTTCTCCCCTGAGAATAATTTCTTTCAACAGAATCAGCGTTATCAAAGCCTTCGTGGCTAGGTGGTTCGTAAAATTCGTCATGACTAGGCGCTTCACCATAACCACCACCACCAACATCACCATAACCACCACAACCACCACCACCACCTACATCACCACCAACATCACCATCTACATCATCACCCACATCATCACCCACATCACCACACTCGTTGTCAACGTTACGGTGTTCACCATTTACATCAGCACCACCATAATCATCTCCGCCGTCTAAGTTACGGCAGTCATAACGAACATTATGACCTTCGTTGTCATAACGAAGGAGCATGCCTCGCAGGTGGGCATTCGCACATGTATACTTCCTCTTCATTAGAAGCTATTTTATACCAAATACACCGACATGTGAGAAATATTTTCAATAAAACGATATTTTGTAACATATAATTTGTGATCAAGTAAATTTTTTAATGAAACATAACCTTGAATTGGTGAATTCCCTGTGATCATGAATAATGGCTCACATCCATCTACCTGGTAAATTCTTACTTGAAACTTCAAACCTCCACAATACTCGAACATGATTAGGCATTTAGCATCCACTTGGTGTGCAATCGAGAATTTCTCTCAATATTTCTCATCAAACCTCCAAAGATTACCGTTAAAAGGTACTACCTTTATCTTCCAAACTCCAAGACGGGTATAAATTGTCGCGAAAGGTCTACCTTTTCTAATGGGATATTCGGAGAAAATATCCGGCAATATCTGCATTCATTAAAAATTACACTAGCATTAAATATGTATAAGACTTAGGTAGTTGTCAATTACTCAAAGGGTTTATCTAATCAACAATATATGAGAATTCTTACTAAAGTGCGTTTCTAATTTAATCCAGCCTCCACATAGAACTTGAATATCCACCTTTGATGAAGTCCAAAATATTTATCATCATATGTTTTTCCACAACAAACACAACATTTGAAGTATGAATTTCCCAAGTAATGGAAAAATATAACATCTCCTTCTACCAAATTGTATTCATTTGCCAATCTATTGAGCTTGTCTTCAATTAGGAAAAAATCCCCACACTGGCTAATAGAACATTCAAATATCATCCCATTCATTAGTAATGAAGCTTTCTTTGTGCCAATTAATTGATGCAATGCAGTCCCAAAAAATGAGAACGAAATTTTCTGCAGTAAAAACAATTTCAAATTAGGTGAAAGATCACAATGCTTTCATTTATACAATACAACATCTATTTAATGGAGTAATAAATAATTGGTACTTATTTTGTAAATACAACACAATGTTAGTCCTTTAATGTGGTATTATTTTGAAATTGATCCTCTAACATGATATCCTATCGATATGCATCTTTTAAATTTAAAACTTGTCAATTTAGAATATCATGTGAAACTCAAAAATTGAAGTTTTTCAATTAAGCAAAATACTGAAATAGGCATACTAGACACTCCTGACCAAGTCCATTAGTCCTTTTGGAGCGAAAAACACAAGAATCCATGGTCTTATTCGTCGGCATGAACATATTCAAATTGAAATTGCCAAGTTGGGTGCCTATATTTTGATATTCTTTTATAAGTAATTGATATTATCAAGTTGACCACATTGGTTTCAACATTTTTAATTATAATTTTAAATCTTAAGATATTTCGAAATAAACCTCCCATCACATTTGGCACTACCTATGAAAAGTGCAAACATTATCAAGTTCCAAATCAAACCACAAATACACAAAAGAATTCAAACCACAAATACACAAATCAAGTTCGAAATAATCTCAATAAACAAATTCAAACCACAAATACACAAAATATTTAAAATTAAATACCCACCATTGCAACAAATTCAACAAATTAATTAACTTTGCAAAAAAATTATACTTACAACCATGCCATTGAATGTTCCTTCAATCTTTATGAAGAATCTAATTTCGTACTCCATGTTATTTTGAAGCCAGTCACGAATCGTTGAAAACAGGGGATTTTTGTTTAATGCTTCCAAAGATGCCAGTCACGAATCGTTGAAAACAGGGGATTTTTGTTTTATGCTTCCAAAGATCTAAGAGCAAACTTGAATTTAAGGAAATATTCTAGTTTAATATATTTGGCTTTCAAAGATTGAAGTTGGATTTAGTGGGTTGTGGAAAGGGAAAGAGGAAAATGCCCATTTGGAGTAATGAAACATCAGACTGTGAGAGCAACCTGAAAATGTATTAGACCATTACCTTATTATTTCAAATTTTTCTCCTAGAAATATGTCAATTTTACTCTTTTAAATGTACCCTGGATGATTTCAAAGTCAAAAAACATTATAGTATAATTGATGGAAATTTTGCTCATATATATAATAATGTGATATTTATGTACAATTAATAGTATAATTGAAAAATGATTCATTAATTTTACTTTCTTAGTCGAACTTAAAAATTTTATTTCATTCGAGTCTATATTGCATTTAGTAAACTTATTGGCAATTATAATCAGAAAAAAAGTTAGTGTAATGAATTAATTCATGTCATGACACAATAACCAACCTATCAACTATTGATTATTCCAAACACTTGACGTCACTTGTAATATTGCGATAATTTTAGTTGAATACTTAAAAATATTCGATATTATTTAATTGAACATTACAAAGTAGAGATCAGTTACATAATATTTATAATTACTTAATTTTTCTCCTCTTTGTTGTCCACATCCAATTTTTCCAAGTTCCTGATCATCGCAATAATATTTTGGGTAACATTCAAAGCTACATCTCGCTCTAATTGTGCTCTATCCCATTGTAGACGTGTTACCAATAGTTCGCGTTGTATTTCTTCAAATTCGTTGTTCTTGCATCGACTTTTGGAAGAACTCGAGTTTAAGATGTTGGAATTGTTTTGAGAAGAAGTTGCCTCCAAAGATGAAGCGTATGCTTTCTCTGCATCCTTTAGAGTACTGAAAGACTGGTGACATGCGTTACTATATCCATACACTTGTTTATGAGCATCGTCCCAATTTTCATATACGCCTGGTACTCTGCCTTTAAACATGACATAGTAGCGTTTACCCTGTTTAAATTTTTTTTCATAAAACTCATGGTAAAATTGAATTATAAATATATTTATGAAAAAAATCTAATTAATGAGATGTTACCATGGTGTGTCTTCACGTAGCAACCTAGAAACCTGAAACTTACAAGATGAAAATTGAGATGGTGGAATGAGAAGCTTATAAGATGGCTACATATATAAGCTAGAATAAAATTCAAGTCACGTGAATTATGGGTTAAATGGCATTCCAAATTTTTTTTTTGTCACATTAAGGTACAAAGATGTGATGGACATACTACTTATAAATTAAGGGAAATTTGTTTTTTTGTACCAAAGGATAGGTTAACTTGCACGTTTGAAACGATATTGGAAATGTAAATGTACATTTGGTACCATATGATAGGTTTTCATTGAAATTTTGGTACCAAACCCAATTTGTCTACAATTTTAATGACAATTTATCCCCTATGAAATGCTTCTAACTTCAATTTGCCCCTTTATAATTTGGAAAAAAATCAATATACCCCGTTCATATTTGTGAGTGTAACTCATTGCCGAAATTTAGAGTAGACATGCAAACTATTTTATAGCATAGGGGAATAAACTGTCACATTTTTCAAAACACAGGGGGTAAAATGCCATATTATCATAACAAACGTAGATAAAGCGCCGCCTATAAAAATTGATCCGAGATGATGTGAAACTTTAACAAAATTTGAAGAGGTAAAATGCTTTTTTTTCATTAAACAGGTCATATTCCTAGATACTGTCATGTCAATTGGAACTCCTTATTATATAAGGCTTCAAACCGAATGTCTTATATGAGTTACCTAACAAAACAAAGGATCAACCTACTAACAATGGATATGCAAAGGTTGGGAGGCTATTGGTGTGCAAAGGTACATATTATCATTTTGTAGCCTACATCATAAAATGCTTATCAAATAATATATAACTTGTGAATTAATCTAGTGTATTGTAATTCTAACAGGTATGTCAAATAAATAATGGTTATACACCTTTGTCTAGCCCAAAATTATTCCAAGTTCAAACAGAAAATAGGGATAAGATCAATGATGGTGAAAGTGGTGATACGATTGGAGATCCTTGTGTTGAGGAAGAACATAACAGAAATTATGGAAATCATGTCACAATTAAGGAGAGGGAGCAAGAATTCATCACAAAATCTAGTTGTGGAAAAGAGAAGGTTGGTGATGTTTATGATGTTTCAGTGGTGACACCTCAATCTCATAGTGGTGTCCCAAAAATTCAGTCATCACCTTATGACAGTCACTACATCTATGAACAATTCGGTTTAATGTCAAAGAGGATGGATGAACTTGGTGAAGAAGTCAGGATGTTAAAGCGTGCAATCAAAGAAGTTTATATTGGATACATGCCTTCTAATAAAAAAGGAATTTTTGGTTCATCTGAACCTGAAATTGGAAGCTTGATTCCAAATATGTATGACAACTTCAAAGAGATTGCTAACAATATAAACACCAACTTACATGCATCAATAAAGAAAGCCCTTGATAAATACATCCAACAAGGTGGGGTGCCAAGTACAAGCTCAAATTTTCAAACACCCGATTCAAAAGGTTGTAGTTCAAATAAGAAGACAAGTGATCTATCACCAAGTGATATTACCTTGGGTGCAAAATTGGTGTTTTCAAGTCATCCAATAAATTCAGAATCAGGGGACGATGATATTTGTTGTTTCTTGTTTGATGAGGGTCTGAGCTTAAGGTATATTAACATATTTGAATTATCCAAATCATAATTTAATATCAATTTCATAGTTTTACAAATAAATGTAAGACTAACCTTTATGCCTTAACAGTCAGTTGGTGATCGACTATGGAGCATGGCATTCCAACAGGGAGAAAATATTATGCTTAAAACCTGAACAATTCATCAATGGGAACGTAACCTTTAAAATACAAACATCAATTTCATATTGTTCCATGTCACATTTACAAATAATATATCTTGTTATAGGTTATGGACTGCGTAGCCTACTTTGCACGATGCAGAATAGGGAGGAGAATGTAAAGCAAACTTGTTGGTACTTTCCACCAATATTTAGTGTATGTTCTTTACCATCTAATTTATGATATTTAGATTATTTGATTATTAATTATTACATTAAAGATATTGGAATGCTATTTGTATTTGTATTACAGCAAATGTGCTTGATACCGACATTGTCAAATGAAAGAATTATCAAGCATTTCTTTAGTTCAAACCAGAATTTTGTATCAAAAGATATGGCATTTTTGAAACGTGTATACATACCTATCAATGATTGCCATCAACATTGGTTCTTGATCATAATTGACATGGATACTTGTGATATAAGCATTTGTGACACCAAGCCCTCTGCTGCCATGAAGTCATTCAGAAAACAAATTGCAATGAAAGTGGTAAACATTCAAAACTAGTAGTATATGAATGAAAAATAGTTATCGATATGCTACTTTAACAACATGTTTTCAAACAATATAGGTTTATCGTTTCGAGTATTTGTTGCAACAATGGGCCCCTGACCGGTATAAGAATCAGAATATTGCTAATGGTTGGCTTTGGAACAAACCAGGCTGGGTACCAATACAACCTAATGGGTAATACTCATTAATGTCTCAATTACTTATTGTAGAACTTTTTTATTTAATACTTTAACTGTTAAAACAGTTATGATTGCGGCTTGTATGTTTGCCTAATGATGATGTTTAGTTTCGGCATGCAAGAGCAGTTAAGCGAGGTAACTTAATAAACAATTCACAACTTAGTACTTTATTTATGTTTAGGGGTGGGCGCGGGTAGGGTATTTCGGGTATTGGGTATTTCGGGTCGGGTACCCGACTTGGCGGGTAGTGAATTTTCATACCCGAAACCCTACCCGATTTGGCGGGTACCCGAAGTTCGGGTACCCGAATACCCGAAATTTTCGGGTATTTCGGGTATTGGGTATTGGGTACCCGAAATTTCACACTTTTTTTTCCAAGAGTTTTTTTTCAACATATATGTACGTAAAATTGTAAATTAATGAATTCAAACAATAATTGTACACAATAACTTCAAAACAAAACAATATAAATGTCTAATTGATTGAGTAGTATGAACACTAAAATTAATTTTCAGATTTGGGAGTTCAATTGTTCAAATGTCGGCTGCTGTTGTGAGACTTTGAGAGTGTGAAATTGTGTGTGAATTGGGGAGAGGTCGTCAAAGGAGTTAGAAGAGACTTAGGTCTTAGAGTTAGGCAATTTAGATATTTTTTTTCCTTTTTGGGCTGTCCACTACTTAATTGGGCCAAAAAAAATTTTTTTTTTAAAATACCCGAACGGGTACCCGAATACCCGTTCGGGTGTGAAATTAATACCTAATACCCAACCCGAAAATATATTTCGGGTACGGGTACCCGGACCCGAATGTCAAAATACCCGTTTTTTTTGTCCCAATCGAGAAATACCCAAACGGGTCGGGACGGGTCCCAAAATACCCGACCCAAACGCCCACCCCTATTTATGTTAATAATAGTTGTTTAATAAATTCATGTATTATATTATGACAGGTAGAGTCCATAATTGCTCGACAACGTATGGCTGTTACGCTTTACAAAGCCAAGTTTAATGGATTTGCATGGAATGCTTAGATGGGATTTGCAGCTATATGTTCACTTAGAAGTAATCTACAATGATGGCATAAATTTGGTTCCGTAATTATCTACTTATTTTGAATGAACAATAATGTCTATTGTCCTTGTGGGATTAGCCCTTTTGTTTAGATGGAATTTGGTTCCATAATTATCTACTTATATTGAAGGAACAATAATGTTTATTGTCCTTGTGGGATAAGACCTTTTGCTTACATGGGATTTGTTTCCATAATTATCTACTTATTTTGAAGGAACAATAACGTTTATTGTCCTTCTGGGATTATGCCTTTTGCTTAGATGAGATTTGGTTCCATAATTATCTATTTCTTTAGAAGGAACAATAATATTTATTGTCCTTGTGGGTTTAGGCATTTTGTTTTAATGTGTCATGCTTTATAACTAAATTCCAATGGTTGTTTAATATGTATTACTTAGGTAGGTTTTATACTTATTTCTAGCATCCTTGTTGCTTTGTTGTTTTCTTGTTAATGCCAAGATAACAGGAGATTACTATTTTTCTTCACCAACTTCTAAATTTTTGTGTACATGTGCAATGCTTTAATTTTTTTGTGCAGAGTAGGTATAGGAGTATAAACCAGCCAATTAGTGTCGAATTATATGTTTCATGCTTGGTTTGAATTTTGTATCTTGCCAGAAATTTTGTTTGAGCTTTGTTTGATTGTTAAAAGGAATGAGCTCGTACTAGGTTTTATCGACCGAGCTCGAGTTGAGTACTGAGTAACTTGAGATTTTTACATGTATTTTGTTGAATTTTATTTTATTGAGTGGAACTCGAAATTTGTTACAAAAATTATGTAAAAAAAATGTTTTTAAGATTGTTTAACTATGTGATGAACCGAGCTCAAAAAGCCGAGCAGCTTGTTTGATATTCAAACTTAGATCATCATATTTTGTATTCCTAAATTGCGTTCCTGAAAGATGGTTCAGGGTGTAAGTACCTCTGTAGAAGTAGATGTGAATGGCAGGCTACTGGTTCATAACCTTTTATGACATTAAACATACCTTCCTGTAAAGTGATAATTTGGTGTAAATACATAAAATTGTTGAATTAATTACTTTTTCAGATTGAGTATCGTGACGTGCAAGTGAATAAAATATTTGCAAGCATTCCTTATATTAATAATGCCATGCTTGTAGGCAATATATAATTTCGATATTTACATATTTACATGTTTATTAGTCAAAGTATTTTCATATGTACAGGCAAATTTCTAGGATCATTCATCAGAACTTTAATCTAAGACGAACAAAAATAGACAATAGATTTAGACAATAAATTCAAACTCTCAGTGAAAAAGATGAACAAATCATGGGTGCCAGAAACACACGGAAGTATTTTTTTTTAAAGGGTACATTATATCAGGCACATACGGAAAGGAAACTAGCAAATGATTTAGAACAAGTTTTAGTATTTACTTCATTACTGAAATGCTCAAAGTTGAAATTCAAAAGTAATTATAGCTGGATGATCATTGTACCTCAATTCATACTTCAGGCACTCTTCTTCGCGGCCGCAGACTTGATGATATCAATGAACTCAGGCTGAAAACAAAGATTATAAACTTATGTCAAAGATAAAATTGCAAACACAACCATTTTCCAAAAACTCCCTCAAAATCTCAGTACTGCAACAAAGAAATCGAAACTTAAATCAAGAATTTGGATAAACTTAACAAAAGAATAGAAACCAAAGCAAGAAACTAAAGAATCAAGTGCCTAAGACACCAAATGAGCAACAGTACAGGGATGAAGGACAACATTTCATCAGAAAAGTAAATTCAATATATGGCATTAATGGATAAAAACTTGCACATCATCAGAAACACCAAACCGAGAAGTAGGAAATGATTCGAGATTGTTCATTCGCATGATTATTCATAACTCAAAACAGCGTTATAGATTCAAAATTTTCGGAGAAACACGTCACGGTTCAAGTATTAGTTAAAACAAAATCAATCAAACTCACCTCAACCTGCCGTCGACCCGCAGCAGTATGCAGCACATTAGACCATTAAGCATCCTTATAACTCAAAATATCACAACCATTTCCCAAAAACTCCCTCAAAATCTCAGTACTGCAACAAAGAAATCAAGAATTTGGATAAACTTAACAGAAGAATAGAAACCAAAGCAAGAAACTAAAGAATCAAGTGCATAAGACACCAAATGAGCAACAGTACAGGGATGAAAGACAACACTTCATCAGAAAAGTAAATTCAATATATGGCATTAATAGACAAAAGCTTGCACATCATCAGAAACACCAATCCGAGAAGTAGGAAGTGATTCGAGATTGTTCATACACATGATTATTCATAACTCAAAAACAGCGTTATAGATTCGAAATTTCCGGAGAAACACCTCACAGTTCAAGTATTAGTTAAAACAAAATCAATCAAACTCACCTCAACCTGCCCTCGACCCGCAGCAGTATGAAACATATTAGACCCTTGAGCATCCTTATAACTTAAAATATCACAACCATTTCCAATCACAACCATTTCCCAAAAACTCCCTCAAAATCTCCAAATTCCCATCTCTCGCCGCAGCATGGACAGTTCGATTCACCATTTCCGAACTAAAAACCAAACAAACCTCCGTCACACTTTCAAGTTTTCATAAGAATCAAAATTGGCAACAAGGATTGGGAGTTTTCTCCGTTCACCTTAGAGCTCACTCAGATCTCGGCAACAAGGAAGGATTTCATAAAAAATTGATGGAATTCAACTACAAATCTCGGCAATAAAAAAAAATTAGGGTTTGAATGATAAAGAAGAAGGGGAATTCACTTTCTCAGCAAAAAACAAATGGGAGGGGTATAAAGGAAATTGATAATTTTTTATGGGTAAAAATGTAAACTCTTTGTGTACAGCTCAATAAGCTGGTGACATATCCGATTTAATGGTCTCATACACTTGTATAGATATGAACGGTCAAGATTAATTTAATTTATAATCAAAGGCTGAGAATCTTTATTTATTATGACTCACGTATGATTAGTGAGTCATAATAGACTGCCCGTAATAAGTGGAAGGAATCCACTTTGGACGTTGCTTAATAAGGTATCTTTAAGTCTTTAGATATCAAAATCACTATGTCACTACGAAAAAACAAAGCAACATGAAATGGCATTTGAGTACCATGACCCTAAAATTAAAGATGTTTATAAAATCCGACAAAAAATAAACCATATTCACTGCATCTATCAATTCCAAAAGTCCTTATTTATGAATTGTAATTTTCTTGATTAATGTTATACTAGGTTGAGAATTACTATTATAACAATGTTATAGCTAGTTATTTTTTAAGTCAATTTTCTACCATTATTAATTGAAAATTACGATCATCATGAACATGAATATGAATTTTATAGATAGAAGACATAATTAATCTGTGAATATTTTTTGACTTGACTTAATTTGTGTGGCCTTAATTTGCCTAGTATGTATTTCATCAAACATACGGATAAAAATTCATTAACAAAAACTTGATTAATTATTGCACACATAATTAATACTTACTATTATATTAACGAGGATGACTACTTAATTACTTATCTGCCGGTTGCAGCAATTAAACTGCAACGTGTTAGAGATTCTCTCGACTTTACATCATCTTAATACTAATTACTAGTAAAATTTAAGCTTATTTATCAGTTCTCATATATTTTACGTTAATATTTTTAATGTCCCAATCACCAGATTGGCTAAATCGCACGCATTTATGACCTCAAGTAAAAAAATACTATTTTACATATCCTCTTACCAAAAAATACTTCCCCCACTTACATCTCTTTTGCCAATAAATTACATTTAAGTCCTCTTATATAAAATTTGTCACACCGATAGATACTTTCCGATTAAAATATGAGTATGTGATTTTTACGAAAGGTATTTTCAGATTAATATTTTGATTTGATCGGAGAACACATTTTAATGATGTAATTTGATTGGTAAATACATTTTCTATAGGAATGACTTTAGTGTAAATTTTGACATAAGAAAGATAAATGTAACACATTATACTAATTCTTAATAGCTAATAATATTTGTTTCGCGTAAAACATTATTAGATTTTCTATATTTTACTTCTGCATGCATCCACGGGCTTTTAACCAACGCGTGAAATATTATACTACATATTATATAATTAGGTTTAGGTTTCCATCACAAATACTTTCCTTTCTATTTTTATTACTACAACATATTTGTTTTTTGTTTCCCAAGGGTTTAATCTTTTTCGAGGCGCGTCAGACACATAAAGTGGGAACCTCTCCCAACAGGGATTCGAACCTGAGTTCACTACTTTTCAGTGACTAGTCTCTTCTACTAGACCAATCACCTGTTGATTACTACAATACATTATAATCAAATACTAATAATTATCACTACAAGAAAAATGGATTTTAGTGACAAAATATTATGTGACATTGTTAAAATTGTCACTTTTTGCATACATTTAGTGATAAGAATATTAGTTTTGTCACAATAATAATAGTGACAAGTGCAATAGTGACAAAATATATTTTTAAGTTGTCACTAATGGCTATTAGTGATAACTTTATGGAACTTAAGTTGTCACTATTGACAATTAGTGACACCCTTTTAGTGACAACCTAGTGACAATAAATATTGTCACTATAATTTAGTGATAACTTTTTAGTTGTCACTTTTAGGGTATCACTAAATGTCAATAGTGACAACTTTTTCAAATTTCTTGTCACTAGTGTGTCTATATACATCAGTTTAATGACAATATTTAATTTCTTGTCACTTTGTCATTTACTATTTTGTCACTAAAATTTAAATTTTTTGTAGTGTATGTTTTGTATGTATATATATTTACTAGTTACTATGTCTAATGTAATTTTTATTTATTATCATGCATGTAATTATGTTTTTTGAATTAATAAATTTATATATACTATCTAGTATATTATATGATAGATTGATTAAATTGAATTACTAACTACTAATACTTTATGGATCTGGTTCTATAAAACCAACTCAAACTAATGATGATGTTTATGGAGCTGTCTGGTCCTAAGGAGTATATATATTAGCTACCCTCACTTTCACTGAGCTAGCTAGATTACTAGTGGTTATTATAATATTAGAATAATTAATTTAGAATGATAATTAGTATATATGGTCAGTGACACGTACAAATTGAGATATTGATTGTGGTTATCATTTAAAGAACCCTCAAAACTTGTTTGATTGTCAAGAAAGTGAGGGAAAATTGTAGGGAAAGGAAAAGGAAAGGAAAATGAAAAGAAAGTCATTTTCCTTTATATGTTTGGTTGTCAGGAAAATTATTTTCTTGCAGATGTTTGGTTGTCAAGAAAATTTTGAAATATAATATTTTTGTTTGATTATGAATACTTTCAAAATTGTAAAATTTATTAAAAGTGATTGCAAAATAAAAGTTATCAAATTAATCCCTAGAAAATAAAAAGTACAAATCGAGTAATTGAATCAAATAAAAGCTAACGATAATGAAATAAATAAACTAAAATAACTTTAAAAAAATCATAAAAATCATTGCTATGGTCATCAGTGGTTTTGTTGATCGCGATATTAAAATCACTTTCGATGATATTTAACAGATAAATAGTAGCTTAGATAATTCAATTATAAAATAATCCACATGTTAAATTTGATTAAGTTACAAATTCACTTGCTAAACATGATTTAGTTGAATTCAATATGAATGACGAGTACATTTGCACTATATATATATATATATGTATATATTAATTAGTAAAAATTTTAATTTTTCTTCGGTTGAGATTTATGTAAAAATTATTTGATAGTCTTTTGTTATTTGTATTTTTTTATTTCAAGATAGGATTTACGTTTTCTTTGTTGATAAAATATTGTATGAATAATAATGTTTTCATTATATTAACTATAATATATAGATTAAGTTGACGCTATTGTATATTTTTTAGTCACCGAATTTATATCAACTTTCAAAATTAACAAGGGGTTATCGTCAATTTTTAAAGTTAACAGGGGGTTACTGGTAATATTTTAGGTAGAAGGGGTGTTTTTGCATCATTTTGTGGGGGTATAATTGTAATAATGACTTGAGAGGTATTTTTTGCTAATAATAAATAAGCACATAGGGGCTTTTGATAGGAAAAAATCATAAATGGAGAATTATGATAGTTAGACAATGTACAAGGGGAGTTTTGCAATTTACTAAAATATTTTCCCAGGATTTTCCCGGATTTCCCCATCAAATTGGTGGGGAAATTTTTTCTTCACAAAATTTTCCTGCAGGAAAGTTGAAGGAAAATAAAAACCTCCTTTCCTACTATCCAAACAACAATGAGAGAAAAAAAAAACTTCCTTTCCCTCACTTTTCTTCACTTTCCCGACAACTAAAAAGTACATCAGGGATAATCTTATTCATCTGGAAAAAATTAATTATGTGACTAATTGATGAGTTGTATTCAGATATATCTTAGATTCTTAATAAGTGGAAGGAATCCACTTCGGACATTCCTTAATAAGGTATCTTTAAGTCTTTAGCCATCAAAATCACTATGTCACTACGTAACTTTATTGATATCGAACCTTAATATTAATGAATTAGTATAATAACAATTTTATAAATTGAATTTAATTGAAAACTAATTAACCTTTTTCGGAAAAACTCCAATAGTTCCACTACCTATAAACACATTCATCAATTAAACATAATCGAAGAGTCTGATAAATTAAATTTTATTAGTTAGAAATAATTAAGGCAATTTTTGCCCCAATTTGTCACAAATTTCTGACAATAATTTCAGGAAAAATTAAATTTTTTAAAATATTTCAGTTTTCCTAATATTGTTTGTTAAGAATTTATGAAAATGATTCCTTAAATAAAATCTTATTTTTGAGAAATTATGCAAATAAGGGAAATAATATATGTTATTTTATGTAAAATGAGAGGCAAAAGATAATACATTTTGGTTTCACATTATGAACTTACCTTATAAATGTATATGCATGGACCACAACAATTTTAAATTTGCACACTGGTTGAAAAATCTATATGAGTGAAATGTGTGAAACCACTAAGTGTGATATAGATCAATCCCTCAAATGAGATAGTTTAATTTATGTCTACTCGAAATATTTGTAGGTAATTTAGTGCTGAAAGAAAATTTTCAAAAATGAGATTTGTTTATTAAAATTAAAAGGAAAAAAAAGGTAGCTTTAAAATAAGATTTTTAGACTTTTGAAATAGCATTAAAGCGCACTTTGAAAAGGGAGACAAATATGTCATGTTGTATTTTTAGTTATTAGGAAAATTAGTTAAAGTATTAATTCTATAGTAGATTCGACTATTTGATCAAAAGTTATAATTGATCAAATTCTTCTCAAAAGTTACAATTTCTAACAATCTCATATATTGGATCAAAAGTTATAATATGACAAAAGTTTTGTCGTATTATATTTTGTTCCAGCCGGGATATTCTTGCTGCTTTTAAAATAAGATTTTTAAACTTTTGAAATAGCATTAAAGCGCACTTTGAAAAGGGAGACAAATATGTCATGTTGTATTTTTAGTTATTAGGAAAATTAGTTAAAGTATTAATTCTATAGTAGATTCGACTATTTGATCAAAAGTTATAATTGATCAAATTCTTCTCAAAAGTTACAATTTCTAACAATCTCATATATTGGATCAAAAGTTATAATATGACAAAAGTTTTGTCGTATTATAGTTTGTTTCAGTCGGGATATTCTTGCATAGACCTGGTCTATGAGCTTTTCATAGACCTTGTGGTTGTAATGAACCACATCATACATTTTGAGAGTATGACATCATCAAAATGTATGATGTGGTTCATTTACAACCACAAGATCTATAAAAAACTCATAGACCAGGTCTATACAAGAATTTTCCGTTCCAGCCCATGTTTATGCTTGGTATCACTTTTGGTGTCTTTAAGTGTAGTCTTCCCCTATTGGCTAATCACTGTCTTAATCATAATTTTGTTCTTGGGTAAGAAAATCTACACCAGTTTGTATGATTTAAAATAATTCTTTTAACTTTCTAGCTACTAATGCTATTATTTTTTATGTTAACAATAGGGACTTCTTCTTTAAGGAGATTGGTATATATGTGGAAGAATGAAACTATCATCAAGGTTGGTAATTTTATTTTTTTGGCCAGATTTGATGTTTATCAAACAAAGATTGTCTGGGTGATTTCTAAATTTACAAGATTTTCAAAATTTTACTATTTTTGGTGTTAATTTATTTTTAGAGAAAATTGGACTATAAATTATTTTGCACTTTTGGTCCCATAGAGTAATTTTATCTTCTTTGGTCTTACGGATTATCTGCGTATAATTAAAAGAACGTGACTTGGCATTTTGCATCACCACATCGATATTAAGGGTTGTTGGTTTGCTTTAATCTATACATTAGGGGGCCGTTTGGTAGGGTGTGTGGGATTAAGGTTGATTAGATTGGAGCCGGATTAAAGGTCATATTAAAATCATGTTTGATAGATTTAATTGAATACTTCCATGTTTATTCTAAATTGATATAGATTTTAATTTTATTTATGTATAATGTTTTTCCATTTTCAGATATTTGAGAAGAATTTAGGATATTTAATGATAGGTTAAAACTAAAATATGTAAATTTGAGGTTATTAGTTATATTTACCTAATTCATATTTACCCGGATTAACTAATCCATCCAAACCTGGGTGGATTATAATCTAGTCTTAATACCGGGTCATAAGGATATAATTTATTTGACCCGAAATTAGAACAATGTCACAAAATATTGTATCAGCCCATATTAAGTTATATAATATGTCCTAATACCCACTATTAGGTCCTACCAAACGGGCCTTAGATAGATAGATATTAAGGGACAAACAGAGTCGGAATGGTTGGACTTTTATTAATATCTGTTGCATTATCCAATTGAATGTTGTTTCAGTCTTTCATATTTTTTCGTGATATTATAATAAGGGATGTTGGTATTGATAAAAAATACCATATTGGTATTTATAGAGTCACCTGATAAATTTTTGGACATGCGTCCTCGTACGACACCATCCCTTTTCCCTGTACAAACCCTCTCAAAATCGAAATTACTACATTACCCCTTATATAAATTAGAATCTCCCCTGCAATTAACTAAAATTTAATTGGTAAGATATAAAAATAATTAAATACTTATTCTATTAAATATTTTTTCTATACTAAAATTTATAAATCTTAACATTACATTTTATGAAAATATTTACAGAAACATTTTTTATATATAATTATGAAATTAAATAAAATCTTTTGAAAATTAAAGATGTTTTGATTAGGTGGGAGTGTAGAGATCTACCCAGCTTCAGATTCTTGGTTTTCAGATTTCATAAGATAGCATGAGATTTCAATAGCTTGAAGCGTTCCGGCGACCTGGGAAGTGGGGGAGTGGCGGGCTTTGGTAATGGGTGGATGTGGGGGAAAGATTAATTAATCTTCTTTGATTTTATTAAGATTATTTTTATAATAAATCAGATTATATAATTCTTAATAATTAATATGACACTAATAATTTTCTAGATAAAATATGTCATATACCTAAATTAATGTTCTAGTTCTTGAATAAAATATTGCGCAAAGACCAAAAGGAATACGCGGAGAGGAAGTAAAAGCAAACATCACACTGAAACATATTTAAAATGATTTTGAAGAAATAGCATGCATGAAAATCTTTGTGGGCCTATTACTAATTTAGAACATTCTTAAGCATAAAAAATAGGAAAAAAGGGAGGATTAAGGGTAAGATTCTGTTAGATTTGAATCAATTTGGACGAATTGGGAGGTAACATAGAAAAGGATTGCCTTTGGATTCTAGCATTATTAAATTATAGAAGAAATATTCAGATAAACTAGGAATACAACCATGAATGAACGAAGAAGAAATTTAAAAAAAATGATAACACAAAAATGTTTAGTCACTTTTATTGTAGAAGAAATTTAAAGAAATATTTTCTTCTTATTTTTGTGTTATTATTACTAAATGAGTCACTTTTCTTTGGTGAAATCAAATCCCTGCTTTGGGCCCAGAAAGCGAAGGGAATGAGCTCGGCATGAATGAACGAAGTAATGTTTTACCAAATACTGAGTTTTTTTCTCTAAAGAATTATTACAACAATTCAATTATTGGAGTTATCGGGATATTAGTCTAGGATTTCTATTTTTAACCATAGGAATTCTTTTATATATATATATATGGAAATTTACAAGATCCAATCATGAAAATCCTATTTATCTAATGTATAGATTAAATCAAACCAACAACCCTTAATATCGATGTGGTGATGCAAAATGCCAAGTCACGTTCTTTTAATTATATGTATAAGTTTTGATAATAACAAAAGTCTCATAATACTGCAACAAAAATGAACTTGGCTTGCACCATGTTTGATGGAATTTTGAATAAAATGCCACAAAATATTAATAGTTATTATTTTGAAAAATGTCACAAACTATATGGGCATGTTTGTTTGGCGTTTTTCAAAAAAAATTCGTGTTTGGGAAATGCCAAACAAACATGTTTTCTATTTTCTGAAATAAATTTTTCATCTCTCAATTTTCTCAAACTACTTTCTCAAAACCCAAACAAACAACAATTTTCTTATCCCTAAACAAAATATATACAAACTCTACACTGATTTGACATAAAGTAACATATGTCTTAGACAATTTATCTCACAACAAACATGATTTGACATAAAGTCTTACACATCTTACACCGACAACCTTATTCTTAAAAAAAAAACCTACATCTACTTTATTTCTCAAACCACTCTCCCAAAACCCAAACAAACGCAAATCGAGATTATTTCACAAACCTCCACTACTCTCCCAAACTACTTTCCCAAACACCAAACAAACAGGCCCTATACTCCTTCCCCATTCTTTTCACCATCAAGTACTGAATGAAAGTAATGTGGCTAAGATTCGCCAGGCTAAACGTGTCCCCGACCAAGTATTTTCTCTTAGACAACCTATCCTCGTAGATATCCAACACATGCGCGAGTTTTTCTTCGTTTTCTTTGATGGACTTTGGGTCGGGTGTGATGCCAAATTCCGAGGGGAACAAGAGTCGAATTACCAAGTCGTAAAGTGGTGGTTGAAAATTGTGCGCTTCGACTTCTAGCCATTGCTCGACAAGTCCTTTTTCTGTTGGTTTTAAACAACATACATGCTTCAAATTCAAATATTCAAAGCAAAATAAAGTAGAAGGATCATACTTAACAATTGGAACCGGCAATTGAATCACGAACTCTTCTTTCTGACTTCTGGTAATTTCTCAATACTCTGGTCGATCTCCAATCACGAACGGAAAGTAGATACTAATCGCAGCCTAAGAACCCTGGACTTCGATGTTCTTGATTGATCGAATTAAATCTACCCCAAAAGTATTTTCTCTCAGATTTTTCTCTCTATTTTTGTTTCTCTCTGATTTTCAAATTTGAGTTAACTATCTGAAAGAAAGTAAACGTCTTGTATAAAAACTGATCAGGAGAGATAGAGAGAGGGGAAGTTATTCCTTAATAGTTGGAGTGGGGAGTTATTTAAAACTCCCCTTAACCAACTGGATCCGGATCCGGTTTGGGTCGGCCCACATGGGCACACCAGATCCGACCCGGCCCAATTGGATCAGTCCAACATCTCCCACTCGCACGTGCGGGCTGACCTCGTGCTTTCAGTGATCAATTCAATTTACATCCGAAATTCCGTATGGGCAAATAGGCCGTGTGACCCGGCGAGTATATGAGCATGTTGCTATATACCTGTTAGGGTGATATAGCTGCTCAAGGAAACAAATTCCAGAAGAGGACTATTCTCGCTATTCCCTAGATATCTTTCGTACTACACCAGTCGACGTATCCCTTATCCCTCCAACCTTGGTTATAGGGCATACTCGACTCTTTGGCCAATACTACTCTGTATTCACAATTACATCTCAAAACAATTAAGTTTAATGTAATTAGCTAGCTGGTGAATGCAAGTAGGGTGTAAGTCGAAGATAATCTTTCTTTCCTACAAGTATCTTGTGATTTCACTTTAGCAGCTTTCCTAGACACGCACCGCATCGCCGTATGATTCATGGCTATTAGTAACGTGCTAAAGTAGCAATACCAATGAGAAACCATAAGAAACTGTCAAAAGTCTTAAGGGCATCAATTTGAGATTTCCTTGAACCTCAAGGTCTCACATAATGAGAAAGCAGGGATACATTTGCTCATTAACCTTTGTGGTCACCTTGCACACGTGGTATGAAAACACGTGTTACGATACTTTTCTTCCCGAGCAGAAGCGTATGTCATTTACAAAGGGATTTGTAAATTTGTATCGTACAGATCTCAGTTTAAGTATTCCTCGATACCCAAACCCGAGTTTTCTCCTTTTGTCGTCCTCGGCTCAACTCTCAAGAAAACTCATATCTTACTTAAGATAAGTACAATGGATAGTGGGGAATCCATTTCGATTACTTTATATATAGTAACCTCATCTCTGCATATTCCTAAATATCAGAGGCGATATCTCCTGTGAACGAGCCAATTTCATCCGATTGAGAAAATCTCATCTCTGCACACTCCCAGTGCCAGAGGCGATTGCTCATGTGAGAGAGTCAATCTCTACTTATCCGACATACCTTTTAGTGAAGACATTTTAAAATAGATCTCAAAATATGTGTATATTCATAAAACATTAGTACGTCAATGTTAGTGGCAATAACATTCTTAACAGAATCCAGTATATTAAATTTTACGCAGTCCTAAAGACTTGGTATGACCTATGAAAGCCTCTTTAGCTATAGGTTTAGTGAAAGGATCAGCAACGATCTGATGCGTAGTTATGTACTTGATAGTCACCTCTTTCTTCTCAATGATATCTCTTACAAAGTTATATCTTGTGTCAATGTGTTTGGTCAGTCCATGATATTGGGATCTCTAGTGTAAGTCATAGCTGCTTGACTATCACAATAAATAGTCACAGCTCCTTCAGAGTTACTTACTATCCCTAAATGCTGGAGAAATCTACGCAACCAAACAGCTTCCTGTACTGCAGCTGAACTTGCCACGAATTCCGATTCCATGGTTGATAGTGCTACACACTTTTGTTTCTTGCTGCTCCATGATATGGCGCCATCATTCAGTAATAAAACATATCTGGAAGTGGACTTACGACGATCTAAGTCTCCACCCCAGTCAGCGTCTGTGTAGCCTTTCAGCGATAATCCCTTTCCTTGAAAACAAAGGAAATAGTCTGCAGTACCCTTTAGATATCTGAAAATCCTCTTTACAGCAACCCAGTGTCTTCTTCCGGGATTGGATTGATACCTACTGACCAGACCTACGGCATAGCAAATGTCGGCGCGAGTACACATCATAGCATACATCAAGCTCCCTACAACACTGGAATATGGTACTTTTGACATTTCTTGTTTCTCTACTAGATTCGTTGGACACATCTCCAGACTCAGGCTGTTGCCTTTCATCACAGGAGTATCTATTGGCTTGCAATCATTCATCCTAAATCTTTCTATGATCTTCCTTATATAAGATTCTTGAGAAAGAGCAGGGTTTTTTGCACTTTGCACCCTCGAAACATGGGAAATAGGCCCTTTGCACCCCCAAAACTTAGATTTAGCACTTTGCACCCTAGAAGTATGGAAAATAAGCACTTGGCACCCTCGTTTATTTTCAAGCAAAAATTCAAGGGCAAAATAGGTAAATCAATAGTATTGGCACTTTGCACCCTCAAAACTTGAGAATTTTGATTGTACCCCCCAAAAATAAAATTAGCACTTAACACCCTTTGATTAAGAACAAATCAGCAACTTCCACCCCCAAAACACAATAAATGGGCACTTTGCACCCAAAAATACAAAATTAACACTTAACGCCCTCAAATTTAAAAAACCCAAACCCCTCGTTTTTTTTTTTTTTGGTCAAAGTTGACTATCAGATTGAAAAAAATCTAAGCAAAATAGGTAATTCATTTTTTACTTAAATTTTGCAAAATACAATTATAAATACTCAAATAAACATTTCTCTCTTCATTTTTGTATTCAACAATATACCCTTAAACTAAATAAAGTACAACTAAACTTCTTGAAGACCATGTCTACTTCAACATATCAAAGACCCATAAATAATTACCTATTTTGCCTTAAAAAAATTCACTTAATGGTCAACTTTGTCGGAAAAAATGAGGGGTTTGAGTTTTTTTCTTTTTCTTAATTTGAGTGTATTAAGTGTTAATCTTGTATTTTGGGGTGCAATATGTCCATTTATTGCGTTTCGAGGGTCCAAGGTGTTAATTTGTTCTTAGTTAGGGAGTATTAAGTGCTAATTCTTTTTTTTTTTTTTGGGGGGGGGGTGCAAAATGTCAAAGATCTCTGTGGATCTTAACGCCTAGTATGAAATTTGCTTCACCCATATCTTTCATCTCGAAGTTAGACGATAACCATTCCTTGATGGTGTTTAAGAATCCCTTGTCATTTCCGGCTAACAAAATGTCATCGACATAAAGAGATAGTATTAAAAAAAATTTGTTTGAACGTTTGACATAGACACAGTGGTCTTCATCCATAATAACGAAGTTATAAGAGATTACAGCCCGGTGAAATCTCAAATACCACTGCCTTGATGACTGCTTAAGACCGTAGATTGATCTTTTCAATTTACACACTTTGTGTTCTTGGTCTTTAAGAATAAATCCTACTGGTTGATCCATGTAGATTTCTTCTTCTAATTCTCCAATTAGAAAAGCAGTCTTAACGTTCATTTGATGTAATTTTAAATCTAAGTTAGCTACAATGGACAAAAGGAGGCGAATAGAGGCAAATCTCACTACAGGCGAGAAGGTTTCTTCGTAAACAATACCCTCAAGTTGAGTATATCCTTTAACTACTAAACGAGTTTTATATCTATCAATGGTTCCATCTGCCTTCTGCTTAATCTTGAGAATCCATTTATTCCCGATAGATTTTCTGCCAGGAGGAAGATCGACCAACTCCCAGACTTGGTTCGATTTCATGGAATCCATTTATTCTTCCATTGCTTTCTTCCATTCTTCCTTCTGAGGACATGATAGAGTTTCATCAAAAGATTTAGGCTCTTCATCTTCTATAGAGGAAATATTAAAAATATGTCATTCTACGTCGTAATGACGTCTAAGAATATTTCCTCTAGAACTTTTCCTAAGTTGTGATTCATTAATATCGTTCTGGGGTAAATTACTCCGACTTGGATCAACTGGTCTAGTCGTATCATTTTCCACCAACGATTCGTCTAGCTCAATGCCATTCGCTGAATCAGTTAATTCGAATAGAGGTTCTCGACTTTTGATCTCACCTCTTTTAGGAAATTCGTTCTCTAAGAATGTCGCATCTCGTGAGTCAATTTCAGTGGTGCTACCCTCTTCATTTTCTCCTATGAACACGTAACCCTTAGAGTGTTGAGCATATCTTATGAAGATACATTTCTTTTCTCTGGGGCCAATCTTGCCATACTTGTTCGACGAGTCGAGCACGTAAGCAGCTGATCCCCAAGGTCTAAGGTTACTTAGATCAGGTTTCCTACCTGTCCAAAGTTCATATGGAGTGGTAGCCACTGATTTTGATGGCACTTTGTTCAGTATATAGGCAGCAGTTAACAAAGAATCTCCCCAAAAGGAAATTGGTAAGTTGGCTTGCACCATCATGGACCTAGTCATTTCTAGCAATGTTCTATTCCTCCTCTCAGCAACTCCATTCTGCTGAGGTTTGTCAGGATTAGTTAATTGCCTAGTTATCCCCTTTTCTTTACAAAAGTCCTTAAATTGACCTGATAGATATTCCCAGCCTCGATTAGTTCTCAAGGATTTGATCGTTCTGTCTAGTTGGTTTTCTACCTCATTAAGGTAACGTCTAAAACACTCCAGTGCTTCAGACTTATGCGAAATCAAATAGACATACCCAAAGCGAGTGAAGTCATCTATGAAAGTAATGAAATAGGAGGCTCCATGTCTCGCCATAATACTAATCGGACCACAGATGTCTGAATGGACTAATTGCAATGGAAATTCAGCTCTAATAGCCTTACCAAAAGGTTTACGAATAGATTTTCCAACAAGACAATTTTGACAAGTAGGAAAATCGATTTTAGATATTGGACCCAATAGTCCTTCTCTCGCGAGACGATTCATTCTATCTTGTCCTATGTGACCTAATCTAGCATGCCAAGTATTAACATTCACTATAGAATTACTGGAGGAACAAGCATTCAAAACAGAACTACTATTAACATAAAAGTTAAAATTATGTATGTTACAATCAAAATCCATAAATCCATCTCTAAGATGTCCAGAACCATAGTAAACATTGTCTAAATAAACATGAATAGAATTACGACAAAAGTTCAAATTAAATCGTAATCCTAGAAGAGTAACAACTGAAACTAAATTTCGTTGAATTTCTGGAGCGAATAAGACATCTTGTAGGATCAGGGTTCATCCACCATGCAAATCAAGTTTGCAAGTACCAATCCCATTAACCTCCACTCTGGCGTTATTTCCTACATATATCCATCTTGTTCCAACAGGGACTCGACGAAACTCTACAAACGATTCACGGTCTCTAGTCACATGGTCTGTTGCACCTGAGTCAACAATCCACACAGGATATGATTCAGTTAATAAAATAGTACTAGGTACATGAACAAAAGACAAAGACGAATCATAGTGTGCTACCTCATCCTTCTTAGGATTGGTGCACTCTCGAGCAAAGTGCCCGAGTGCTCCACAGTTGTAGCACTTCATCTTGTTCTTGTCTTTCTTCTTTTTAGGAAAACGCTTACGTTTACCGCCATGGTTGGGGTTGTTGTTCTTCTCACCAGTCTGCTTCCCAGGGTTGCCTTTCTTCCAGTTCCTCTTACGTTTGAAGCCTGAAGCTTTCTTGGAACTAGTCTCAGCAATGTAAGCACTTGACATGGATTTTGATGGGGGCTAATTCGTACCCCTTATAATGTACGGATCGACTGAAGAACATAAGATCGGTTCGACCAAACAAGACAGTTCGGGATCATCTAATCAACCCGGCCGAATACAGCTTTCTTCGACAAGAAGACTACACTCCGGACTCAAGAAGGATATTTGGGCTGAGTCCTATTAGGATTATATTTCCTTGTAACGCTAGGTTTAGTATGATATAAATACCTAGTCAATCATTGTATAAAACAACTCGGAAAACCCTTAATCACAGGGGAAAATACTCCATTGAATTCTGCATAAACGGCAGAACCCACTATTATTCAATAAAGAAAATAGCTTTCTCTTCATATTTGTGTTTTTCTTACGTTGGTTATGATAATTACTTGTTGTTCCTACGAAATTGTTCTTCCTTGAGATTGATCCATCCTGAATAAAGTAACCAGAGCCCTATAAACTATATATATTGAGAATCCCCAATATCACAATTTTACTGATACCTTTAACCCGACGAAATCCGGTTAAATCAGTTGGCGCCCACCGTGGGGCTAGGTTAATTATTCGATCGACATATGGCTCGCCCAAGGAAAAGCGCTCGTATTGGAGCAAGAAGTAACATAACCACCGGTCATAACACATCTGAAGATCCACAAGACAATAATGATAATAACGCCCACGACACCAACGAGAATTGGCAGGGTCCCCTTCCCCATCAGCATGAACCCCAAGGAGATCTTCCCGGTACAATACCGGAAGAACCGGAAGTCCCTGCGATCCCCATTCCTCTCCCAGGCGCTCAGGAGAAATTACGACAGATTGCAATGCTCGTTAAATCACTCTCTCCAGAAGAATTACTCGTACTTGAACAAATTCCTCGAAACGTTAGGACTGCCAGGGCAAATCCCGCTCAAAGAGCGCCAAGGCAAAACGATCAAACCTCTCAACAAGCTGACAGCCCGGCAAGCGAGCGGCGCTCGCTACACAGTCCGCAGCAGGGCAATTCAAAACCCTCCGATAACCATCCCCGAAGGAAACCAGGACAAAGAAAACCACAGCCGGGGCGCAGCGGGTCCAAGGAACGTACAATAATCCCTATCGAGGATGACATAGATGATGCAATCCCAGATCGACCACGAACGACGCGATTCTCGAAAAGAGAAATCGAAAGGATGGTGCAGGAACGACTCGAACAACGCCTACAATCTATTCAAAACCCGTGGGCCCGAACCACGGAACTCCAGGAGAGCCTTGCGGCCTGTTCTCCTTTCTGCAGAGAAATAAAGGAGGCACAGTCAATCGGACAGGTCCCGGGTATACTACCCCGATACGACGGAACCACTGATCCAGATGACTATATTTTTAGCTTCACCAATATAATGAACTTATACGCTCACTCGGCGGAATTCACCGCCAAATTAATGGTAACCACATTTGAAGGACTCGCTTTGGACTGGTTCGCCAAGCAACCTGCCAACTCCATATTCAGTTTTCGGGAATTATGCAATAAATTGACACAGCAGTTTGCCAGTCAGAAGAGGCAAAAACTTCCGATGAGCTACTTAGGAACTATACACCAACAAGAGGGAGAATCCTTAAGAAACTGGTTGGCAAGATTTAACGTAGAATTACTTAAAATCGATTCCCCAAATATCGATTACATAATTTCTATTCTCTTCGACCTCACGAAGAATAGGCAGTTCGGGAATGCCCTCAGTCGAAAACAACCAAGAACGTTTGCCGACATCATGAGCTTGGCATCTAAATATATGACCCAAGAAGAGATGAATTCTTTTAAAGATAAAAACAAAAACAAATTCACAACTTCAGGCTCCAAACGGCATGATAGGATTCCTGCCCAAAGATCCATGGATTATGAGCGATCTTTTAGAAAATGCAACGTTTTCCAGCGATTGGAATATAATAAAACCGACCAAGAAAGACAACCTAATTTCTATCAAAGACCAAGAAACCCCGAACTAGCGATCAGAGGCAGGGTTAATCAAGTAGAACACCCAAGGCTAAATGCTCCGATGGAAGAAATATTGGAAGTACTAGAAAGGAATAATTGGATCCCTGAAGCGAAGAAAATCGCTCAGCCCAGACCAGGATCTCGAAACTATGAGTTATACTGCAAATACCATCGGGCACACGGACATCGAACGGAAAATTGTTTTCACCTTAAAAAAGAAATTGAAAAATTAATCGAACAGGGAAAACTAGACGACTATCTAGAGCGAGATAACCGCAAGAGGGAAATAAGTAGAAGCCCTCAGAATAATAATCAACGAAGGAGTTCTCGTCGAAGGTCACCCGAGCATGGTCCTACACAGGAGTTGAACCATGACCAGATCAATGGAACTATCCATACAATATCCGGAGGACCCGCTGGCGGGGATAGTCGTAACGCCCGACGAAGGACAGCTAGGTCCATAATTGGAAGCTTAAAATACCCAAAAGAAATATGGACTCTAGAAAACAAGCCAACAAACGACCAGCTGATCAGCTTTAACGCAGGCGAAGTACCTAAAAACCTTGTTTGGGACACAAAAGAGGATAACCCCGATTTTCCGATGGTGGTGTCGCTAGAAATAGCAAATTATAATGTCAAGAGGATCCTAATCGATAATGGGAGCTCGGTGAATATCATCTCCCGGGAGGTTTTAGCCCAGATGAACTTGGGACATATAAACCTACAGAAAGTAGCTACGCCATTAGTAGGATTTGGAGGATCCGAAATTGTCCCCAGCGGAACAATAACCTTAAGTGTATCACTCGGGAAAAAACCGCACCGGACAGTGAAGCTAGTAAAATTTCTAGTGGTAGAAACACCCTTCGCTTATAACGCAATATTAGGACGACCAGCCCTCAACCTATTCCGAGCCGTTGTCTCTACTTATCATCAGAAGATGAAATTTCCGACTGACAGAGGTATCGGGGAAATAATGAATGATCACTGTATGGCATGGGATTGCTACAGCACCTCATTAACTTTGAAGAACCACCCTAAATCAATTACCCCGAGCAAAAGAAAGCTCGAAGACGATCTCGTTAGAAATGAAGTTGAAATCCCTAGTACTGATCGAATAGATAAAAAGGGAAAAGAACCGCTAGATTTAGCTTTGAAGCCACCAGAACATAAGGATGTAATTCTAGTGCAAGGTGACTCGTCGAAAACAACAAGAATAGGTATTGAATTGAGCAAAGAAGGGGAAGTAATGTTGATTGACTTTCTCAGAGATAATGTTGACGTCTTCGCTTGGAGCGCAAATGACATTGAAGGAATTGATCCTCGAGTAATCCAACATTCGCTAAAAATTGATCCCTTGGCGAAACCCGCTAGACAAAAGAAGAGAAATCACGGGCCAGTAAAAGATAAAATCATCAAAGCAGAAGTAGAAAGGCTACTCGAAGCAAAACAAATCCGAGAAATACACTTCTCAGAATGGCTATGTAATGTTGTTGTAGTAGCAAAAGGGGATAAAAAGGATAACAAGTGGAGAATGTGTAATGATTTTACCGACCTTAATAAATTATGCCCACGTGATCCATATCCCCTCCCAAGAATCGACTTATTAGTTGACTCAACCGCTGGCTTCGCGATCTTCAGCATGATGGATGCCTTTCAAGGGTTTTATCAAATATATATGGATGAGCGGGACCAAGAGAAGACTGCGTTCATAACCGAGCAGGGAGTATATTGCTTTATAGTAATGCCATTCGGCTTAAGGAATGTCGGGGCTACTTACCAAAGGTTAGTAAACCTAATGTTCAAAGAGTTAATCGGAGAAATAATGGAAGTCTACGTAGATGACATGTTAGTCAAAGCATGAACGAAGCGGATCATGTAAAACATCTTGACCGATGTTTCCGAATATTGAGAAAATACCGCATGAAGTTGAATCCCGCGAAATGCACTTTCGGTGTTAAGTCAGGAAAATTCTTGGGCTATTTGGTACACCAACGAGGAATCGAAGCCAACCCAGAAAAAATTCGAGCCATAGCTGAAATGAATCCTCCCAAGACCATCTCCCAAGTACAAAGTTTGGTAGGGAAAATAGTAGCGCTGAACAGATTCATATCAAAATCAGCAGACAGAAGTTTGCCCTTCTTCCAAACGCTTCGAAAAGCAAAAAACTTTGTTTGGACCAAAGAATGCGATCAAGCCTTCAACCAGCTCAAAGAATATCTAACAACATCCCCGTTGTTGGCCAAACCGACGGAAGGGGAACCATTGTATATCTACATCTCGATCTCCGATGCGGCCGTTAGTTCAGTACTGGTCAAAATAGAAGGATCAGAACATAAGCCTGTCTATTATTTAAGCAAATTACTACAAGGGGCGGAGAAGAATTACTTGGAAATTGAGAAATTCGCGTTGGCCTTAGTAGTGGCAGCTCGAAAACTTCGACCTTACTTTTTAACCTACAAAATCGTGGTTTTAACAAACCAACCACTAAGACAAGTCTTAGCAAAGCTAGAAGCTTCCGGAAGACTAATCAAATGGGCGATCGAACTCTGTCAATTCGAAATCGACTACAAACCGAGAATTGCGATTAAGGCCCAAGTGTTAGCTGATTTCCTACTGGAAACTCCCGCACAAGCAACCGAACTATCGAGCAGAGTTAGTGCAAAGACAAATAGAAGGCCTATACGAGGCTAAGGAATTTAATATGGTTAAATACCTTGCCAAAGTGAAAACACTAGCTGAAAAATTCGAAAGCTTCGATATACAGAACATTCCACGTTCGGAAAATAAATGGGCCGATCAACTATCTAGGTTCACAGGGGCCCATGACGGAAAAACTGAAAGGGTGGTCAACTGGCTAATCTCTAATACACCGGCCATCGACATCGATGAAACACCGGCGGTCGATATAATGGAAATCGAAGAAGCAGAAGAAAACTGGATGGCTCCAATGATAGACTATCTTCGAGAAGGAAAATTGCCGCTTGACCAGAATGAAGCTCGGAATATAAAATATCGGGCTCCAAAATATACATTGGTAGAAGAAAAACTCTACCGGAGATCAGTATCAGGAATTCTTCTGAAATGCGTCTCTGAATCACAAACCACTGATATTCTACGAGAGGTACATGAAGGAGACGCGGGGAATCACAGCGAAGCAAGGGCATTGGCTTTAAAATGCCTCCGAACAGGTTATTATTGGCCTACCATCAACAAGGATGCCGCTCAGTATGTCCAAAAATGTCATCACTGCCAAGTCCATGCTAATATATGTCATCGACCAGCAGAAAACATGCACCCAATACCGGTATGTTGGCCTTTTGATCAATGGGGAATGGACATCGTGGGACCGTTCCCAGCGGCTAGATCCAAGAAAGCTTATGTCCTGGTCGCTGTAGAATACTTCAGCAAATGGATAGAATGCATCGCCCTTGCACGAATAACTCAATTCCAAGTGATCAACTTCCTATGGAAATTCATAGTTTGTCGATTTGGCATCCCAAGGGTCCTAATTTCTGATAATGGAACCCAATTCGCGGGAAAACAGGTAATAGAATGGTGTTCGAAACTTGGGATTCAACAAAATTTCACTTCGGTCGGGCATCCTAGAGCGAACGGACAGACTGAAGTAGCAAACCGAGAAATAATAAAATCCTTGGAAAAAATATTAGGAGCGGCCAAAGGAAAATGGCTCGATGAACTCCCAGGAGTACTTTGGGCTAATCGAACCACTGTCAGGAGCTCAACCGGGGAAACCCCATTTAGCTTGGTATATGGTTCGGAAGATGTTATTCCTGTTGAAACTCTAATTCCAACACCAAGAATTGAAATGTACGATGATCAGGAAAATGAAAAGACAAGAGAAAATGATATCGATTTAACAGAAGCTTTAAGAGAAAAAGTCGCTGTACGCTTGCAAGCCACTAAAGCAAATATGGAAAAGGCATACAATCAAAAGGTACGCATCCGAACCTTCAAAGAAGGAGACCTGGTCTTGAAAAAGGTAGAAGTATCAAAGCATGTTGGAAAATTACAACAAAATTGGGATGGACCTTACGTTGTCATTGGCGTAGGAAAGAAAGGTTCATACAAAATTGCACACTTGGATGGAACAGCCTTACCAAGAACCTGGAATGCAGTCAACCTTAGGAAATATTATGGTAAATAAATTTTAGCGGCTTATGCTGCTCTATTTTATTTTATTTTATTAAGTTTTAATCTTTGTAATAAAGGTCGTAGCCTACAGTTCAATTAAGATTTTGGCAATTTTAAATGTTAAGTCAAGATTGGGTATAAATCGATTGTTTCGGTAAACGCTCTTTGGAATACAACTATAGCATTGGTTGAGATCGAGACACAAGGAGTTAAGTATACATCGATCCGCTCAATAAACACTCCTCGATCCAACCATACAAACGAGTCGAGTATAAATTGATTCGCTCAATAAAAACTCCTCGATCAAACCATACAAACGAGTCGAGTATAAATTGATTCGCTCAATAAAAACTCCTCGATCTAGCAATAAACGAGTCGAGTACACATTGATCCACTCAATAAAAACTCCTCGGTCAATCTTTCAACGATAAAAAGACTTTTGGTATAAAAACCTAAGTCTAGACAAAAGGAGTTAAGTATACATTGATCCGCTCAATAAACACTCCTCGATCCAACCATACAAACGAGTCGAGTATACATTGATCCGCTCAATAAACACTCCTCGATCATTTTAATGATTAAAAGGCTTTTGGTATTAAAAAACCTAAGTCTAATCAAAAAGAGTTGAGTATACATTGATCCGCTCAATAAACACTCCTCGATATATTTACAACGGTTAAAAGACTTTTGGTATTAAAAACCTAAGTCTAAAACAAAACGAGTTGAGTAAACATTGATCCGCTCAATAAACACTCCTCGATCTACTTATAACGATCTAAAAGACTTCTGGTATTAAAAAACCTAAGTCTAATCAAAAAGAGTTGAGTATACATTGATCCGCTCAATAAACACTCCTCGATATATTTACAACGATTAAAAGACTTTTGGTATTAAAAACCTAAGTCTAAAACAAAACGAGTTGAGTAAACATTGATCCGCTCAATAAACACTCATCGATCTACTTATAACGATCTAAAAGACTTCTGGTACTAAAAACCTAAGTCCAAATAAACAACGAGTTGAGTAAACATTGATCCGCTCAATAAACACTCCTCGATCAATTTTTCAACGATTAATAGACTTTTGGTACAAAAACCTAAGTCTAAATAAACAACGAGTTGAGTAAACATTGATCCGCTCAATAAACACTCCTCGATCTACTTATAACGATCTAATAGACTTTTGGTACAAAAACCTAAGTCTAAATAAACAACGAGTTGAGTAAACATTGATCCGCTCAATAAACACTCCTCGATCAATTTTCAACGATTAATAGACTTTTGGTATAAAAACCTAAGTCTAAATAAACAACGAGTTGAGTAAACATTGATCCGCTCAATAAACACTCCTCGATCAATTTTTTAACGATTAATAGACTTCTAGTATTAAAAACCTAAGTCTAAATTATAAAGAGTTGAGTATACATTGATCCACTCAATAAACACTCCTCGACCTATTCCTAACGATCTGCTAATACACCTAAGTCGTGAAGATGAATTGAGTATGAATCTATCTGCTCGGAAAATGCTCCTCATAAATAAAATTATGACAAAATCAACAAACAAGGAGAATGCAAGGGATAAAAGTAATATTATATTCATCAAATCAGTTACATACAAAAGTCCTACATTACAAAGGCCTACATACTACGTAAACATCGTTACAATGGTCTAAATGAAATGATCCTATAGATCAGCAATCTTCACGACAATGTCCACGGAAACACCAATCTCATCCCTAGTACCTTGAAGATTATGATAGACCACCTAAAAAGCATGCTGCTCAGGATGGTCGACTTCTTTAGTTCGATGGCCAGGGACGGAAGATCAAATGTTCCTCCATACGAATTGGTCATTACCAGCCAGATAGGTGGCAACGCCCATTCACCCACAGCAAAACACTGCTTCTACATTAGGAGTTGGCATTTTACTCTGAAGCAGCATCTCGCAAGGACTGTCGCAATAAGCACATTTACCAGCACACCCCGGTAATATATCACTCCGGAGGTAACATCGAAGAGCAGGGGTGAGTGGCAAGTATGAACCCTCCATGTGCAAACAGAAACCACGGACCTCAAATCTGTGAAAACTAAGATTGAGGCCTCATGGGACCCGTTAGTACAAGGTAGGGCTTCCATGGGACCCGTCGGTACAAGGCAGAAGAACATTAAGCTATTATGATGTGAATCATGATAATGTGACTTTTTGAATATTATGGGATCTGAAGGTAAAATAAAATCCAAGGAGACTGAGATCTCCATCCTTTTTGAGAAATTGCAAATGAAGTATGCAAACCACCTCCCTATTTATAGGGATAGACCTAAGCAATCCAACGGCTGAAAAAGTATTTGATCAACGGACGGAATTGCGACCTCTTGACTTCCCGTATTTCATGCAAGTAAGTTGGAACGGCACCCCTCTAATCGAATCAACGAATCGACGACAAGAGAAAATTTAGATCGAAGCGATCAAAGAACTCTCAAAGCGTACCTAAAGGAGCTCCGGACCAGAAAGGTCTGCACACACATATATGATAATCGCTCGACAGAAAGCCTAAAATCCTCAACGAAGGCATGCAAGTTTAAACCATTGTAAAAAGAATACTTGCTCGCCTAGAGATAAAAGAACAAACCTTCTACCATACGAGGGTCGTCACTGCCTCATACATCATATGGGGAACCATTAACTAAGCCGTACAAGAACTCCATTGGGATCCAAGAAATCTGACGTCGTTACTAAGACGATTAATAACACCATGCTAGACTGCAAGGTCGTCACTGCCTAATTTTCCAAAGAATTGCTGAAGGAGGTCTGAGCAGGTCAGATCTGGCCAAAACTTCTACATTTTCCAATTCCTCCCATATCAAGGAAATGATATAATGATACACTGGCTAAGGAACATACAGTTCACTGTTAGTGCAGAGAAACATAAAGTTTAGGAAGATACTGAAAGGAATATCTTCTCTTAGTCTTATGAAAAGAAAAGCAGAGTTCAACAGGAGGGATAATAGCCTCCTTATATAAGATATACATCACAAAAAGACAAATTTACAAGGCATGGATTGAACATTGACCAAGATGTTGAGCGTTCCTTAACAACTATTCAATCGTTTATCGATACGAATGACCTACTATCTACATTTTGATGTACAACGTGATTTTGGATATAACCCAAGGGACTATACTGGGTTGATCAACAAAAGATTTGATTGGCAGAGCAAACATTATACCATTCAGTTACTTAAATAGTGACCGAGCAAGATTAAGCTACCTTTTCTCTATTCTGGATATTCTCCGCAAAGATCAATATCAGATAAGTATACTAATCTATGCTGATTATTTCATGATGTTATATTTATGCATAACAGCAAAATATGCATAACAAAATAAATCTACAGAATAAAATTGATCAAGGCAAGGATCTGCCTACAAAAGATCATAATTTCAAATTTGGTCATTCTCCCAATACAAAAAGTTCAGCCCAAGCAACTACACAAAAAGTTGGGCACTAAAAAAAAAAAAAAAAAAGACAGTCCAAGGCCTGCCAGGTCGAACAAATCACTGAGAAGAGTTGTTAACAGGCCGACTAGCAGAAATAGTCCTCCGAGGAGTCAAGTTACCAGCAAACGCCATCAACTCCTCTTGACGCTTTAGATAACCGGCGTCATATCCTTCTTCATAGGACCGCCGTCGAGACTCCTCTGCTAAGGCAGCAGCCTGAACCAAGTCACTTTTCTCTTTCTCCCAGACAGACTTTTCCTCTTGCAATTTTTTCAAATCATCATTGGCAAGCTGCAGCTGGAGAGTCTGCCCTGCAACCTTCGCCGACTCCGACTCCAAACGACGTTGGTAAGCCTCCTTACCATTCCACAGATCGTCATTTTGCACGCCCAGCTGGAGTGCAAAATATTTGGCCTAAAAAAGGAAGAGAATGAGAAAAATCCCCACATAACGACGCAGTAAAAATAAAAGCAAGTAAAATAATGAAAGATTTATCCACCTGTTCGCATATCTTCACTAGCGACTGAACAAGGCGTACATTGGAACTACCCTCAAGCTTCGTCAACTCTCCAGGCAAAATAGTGCTCAAACCTAAATCCCAGGACAAAGCGTCGGGCTCAACAGAGCCCGGCAGATCGCTAGCAAGAGAAACACCGTCGGAGCGCGGAGTCGTCGACAGCATAATATCCTTAACCTGCTCAAGGATGCAACGATCGTCTAACACACGAGGAGATTCCCTCTCGTTAGGACTAACCGAGATTTCCTTCCCCGAAGCAGAAATAACAGTCCGGTGACCAGACCTTGACTCGTTTCGGCCTCCAGAAGGCCCGCCAGATTCAAAGGAAGTAGTCATCACAGTAGTATCATGAAACAAGTAATCAGGAAAATCTTGAGAAATTGGCTGTGTTGAGGAGGGATTTACGAAGGAGCCTTTTTCAGTTTGGCCCCCGCTGACGACCGGGGCAGCAGAGGTAGAAAAAGGAAGCGTATTGACAAAATCCCCTCCATGAAACCCATACTCAAAAGAAGAAACACCTGAAGAAACAGGTATATCAAAAAACTGCTCCACATTGGACGAATCTCCAAAAGCCACCCGACCAGGGGAAGGCCTATTTCCAACTTCTGTAGAGGAAGAAAAATTTGGTTCTACAATAGATGAATTAACTACGGAGAAAGGTGCGGAAAGGATGACAGGATTATCGGTTATCGAGCTACTAGCCAAGGATGAACGAGGAGGTTCCATCGAGGGTCCTTCTGTTCGAGACTTTTTTAATCTAAAATTTCTGGCATTCTCACGCAAAGGACGCTTCGATGTGTTACCAAAAAGATTAGTCATGATCGGAATTTAAGAAGTAAATTCAAAATATCGAGAAGGCTTATCGATCTAGTAAAAGAAGAGTATTCTGTTGAAGAGGTAAACAAAGCAGTAAATAGCGAGACAAATTTTTACCTTTTATATTTATACTATACGAAAAGACGCGACAAACCCAAGGAAAGGGCGCGAAATAGTAAAACTGACCTTGGAATAAACACTAGAATTTGAAAAGACACACGCATAATGATTACGGCGAAGTTAATGACTTGTCTGAATTATTACGGCGAAGATGAAAGGACATGACTGTCAGAATATGAAACGTTTGGCGTACAAAGGATTAAAAGTGTAAAATTACATTTAAACCTACAATAAATGGTTACAAGCGTATCTTCCTGAATCAATATATCATACAGCCCGATCGCCCTCCGGAATTGTTTGCTCGCTAACGATGTTTTCTCCTTCTGCTGGCTCAAAAACCTCTTCCTCTTCCTCTCGATCGATAAATTTTTTATCAAGCTCATCGTTAACGTCAGAAGGAGGAATCGGCAATGGTTTTCCGAGCTCTTTGACGAGGTGAGCCAAAGGAAAATTTTGATATACGACATCTGGAAGCTCGGAAGGAGAGTATACTTCGCCATAGCTGTTCAACCGAATGTGTGCCGCTTTAAAATATTCCTTTCGACGATCATCTATCATGTCGAAAGCGACCAGCTGATGAATCGCCTTCTTAAAGGTATTTTCCAGAAGAGGACCGACCATCTCGTATACCATCGATGTATGAACAGGAGATTTGAGGAATTCACGAATTACTTTCTCGTCGGGATTCCGGCCGTAACGATCCCTAAGTCCACTGAGAGGAATATCCCTCTCATACTCCTCTAGAGAGGCTTGAAGACTTGACACTTGAGATTCTAACTCGCTAATCCGAGCAGTACTCTGAAACTGGAACTCCTCTAACTTTTTAGCCATTTGATCGGCTTGCTCTTGAGCCCGGGAAGTCTCCAGAACCCTGTTTATGATCTCCTGGTCTTCGGTCCCAGTAGCCCTAGTCTCTACGACCGGAACGGAAGAAGACGTTGATGGGCCTACCTCTGAACCAGAGGACTTATGGAGTAAAGCTTTGTATCTCTCGTCCAGAAACTCACATTGTTGTTTCCAGAGAGCAGTTTCATAAGCATATGAGGCTAAACAAGTTTTAGTCTGAAAAAGTAAAGGAGTAAAACAAAAAAATAAGTCAGCAAAATAAAAAGATCTTCGAAGGAAAATATCCTATAAAGCAAACTTAAAAAGAGGTTACCTTTTCAGCATACAGAGAAGCTCGCTGAAATTTCTCCAGAGGATCCTTTCGAAGAAGCTTATTCAGATCGCGAGTAAAAACGCCGGACAAAAGAACACGAGTTGCCTTATCGACCGCGTTCTCGCTCTCATCATGGACAAGAGAATCTTTCTCAGAATAACCAGCAGCCCTCTTTCCCTCTAAATGATCCTCAATCATTTCGACCAAAGTAGGTTTTGGATGATTGTCGTCAGGTAAAGAGAGATCGTCACCAGAACGACCATAGTAACTCCTCTTTCTCCCCGCCGGATTATCGTTAGGATGAGGCATCGACCAGCTACGACATCCACGAATGCCTAAGGATGTCCTAAGCTGAAGAGGGGGATAACTGGATCCGGTCCCTTGACGAATAGGGGAATCTTGTGAAGAATCTGGAGATTCCTCTCCATTCTCCTCGGAGTCATGACTCAACTCTAGCTTTCTTTTCCGAGACGCTCTCTGCTCGATAGGGACGTTCTCAATGGATTTGGAGGATTTGGACAACAACATTTTTCCCTTTGAAGAATGTCGGGAATTTTCTACCATACGAGCTGAAAAAGAAACAAGATGAAAGTCAGTTTCTCTGTATAGAAGGTATCATCACAACACTAAGCTAAAGTGAAATACTTACCAAGTGGTTCAGATGATGAACTGATTGGAAAATTATGAGCACTCAATCCCGCTTTTCGAAGGAAAGCTTCCCCGATCAGAAGAGCACTCTGATATTTATTGGCACGCATAGCGGGAATTTCACCAATAAACTGAGCATCATCAGGAATGAATTCACCAGTCGGCAAGCGACCTCCGTAAACCCATTTGGAGCCATGATCCCACGAGAAGGGTATAGTCGAACCATCCGCCAAACGAAGATGAGGTGGGGGGCGAACAAAGAAAAAATGAGATTTCCAAAAAGGGTTGCTAGAAACGGGGGAATCGAAGATTGCTCGACTAGGTCTCTGACTAGCGAAGAAATATCCGCGATTGGAAGAACTGGAAATATTGAACCGAAAAAGTTGTGTAAAGTTACGAAAGGAAGGTTTGAACCCTTTTGCGATCATCAAGACAGAAAAACAAACCACGAAGGCCACAGAATTTGGAACTAATTGTGTCAAGGACACACTGAATATTTTTAGAATATCAAGAAAGAGGGGAGACAACGGAAAACGCAGACCGCTATTAAAATGGGCCGTGTAAAAGGCTCGACATCCTTCCGGTGGAGATGTAACTCTATCAGAGGGAGAAGGGAGAATTATCTCAGAACCCTCCGGGAAATATTTGGCATAATTATTCACAACCTCCGGAAAAGTGTCCACCGTATAAGCACAAGCTAGGTCCTCAATTGGTTCAGAAATTTGAGGAGTAGTACCTTTGCCCTTTTTGGCTCGGGCAGCGACATCTGTATCGGAAAGGATTTGTACCTTAAAAGTGTCTTCAACAGGAACGACAAATTCAGGAACTGCAGTTTGTTCGCCCAAAAAATTAGAATGCAACTCCTCCTCGTTATTAGGAGCGACATTCTCCCTAGAGGAAGAAGAAGATTTTCTTAAAGAAGCCATATTTTCAGATTCTCGGAGGATATAAGTCGATAAAAGGAAAACTTTATATGATGAACGACTAAGCAAGAAAATGACTACGAACTATAAACAAGTATAAAGGAGAAATGACGAACTCAATAGCCACCTATTTATACTGGGAAGAGAAAAGATGTTTCGAACTCGTCACAACTAATCACATTCCCGCAAGAAACGGAAGGAGATCAAAAGCCTCCCCAAAAGGACGCGTGGCGATTCGTAATTGGAAAGAGAAAACGACTATCTATGATGCGTAGCACTCTTTTCCTTACTTAAGATTTTTTCCCACAGGGTTTTTTCTTAAGAAAGGTTTTTAACGAGGCTCCATTCATAGAAGATAAACAGTCGTAAAAAATTATCTACTTCTACGAGCTTCTATTATCTATACGCTCGAAGAAGTGAGGGAGTACTGATGGGGGCTAATTCGTACCCCTTATAATGTACGGATCGACTGAAGAACATAAGATCGGTTCGACCAAACAAGACAGTTCGGGATCATCTAATCGACCCGGTCGAATACAGCTCTCTTCGACAAGAAGACTACACTCCGGACTCAAGAAGGATATTTGGGCCGAGTCCTATTAGGATTATATTTCCTTGTAACGCTAGGTTTAGTATGATATAAATACCTAGTCAATCATTGTATAAAATAACTCGAAAAACCCTTAATCACAGGGGAAAATACTCCATTGAATTCTGCATAAACGGCAGAACCCACTATTATTCAATAAAGAAAATAGCTTTCTCTTCATATTTGAGTTTTTCTTACGTTGGTTATGATAATTACTTGTTGTTCCTACGAAATTGTTCTTCCTTGAGATTGATCCATCCTGAATAAAGTAACCAGAGCCCTATAAACTATATATATTGAGAATCCCCAATATCACAATTTTACTGATACCTTTAACCCGACGAAATCCGGTTAAATCAGATTTTGCAACTCCAAGTCGCTCATCCTCAAGTTCAACGTGGCAAGCAGCATCAACAAAGGTTTTGATGCTATCATTATGAGTCAGACTGATTTTCAGATGCTCCCACTTGTCAGGAAGTGACCGGATTAAGGCTTGAACTTGCTGCTCATCAGAGAGTATATGGCCAGCTGACACAAGCTCCCTAATCATGTTAGACATCACCCTAATGTGTTGCTTAATGTTATGATTGGGCAATTTCTTATAAGTGTCAAACTTAATTGTCAGCTGCCTCAGACGAGTGATTGTCGTACCCCCATATTTCTCCCTGAGAAACACCCATATGTCATGAGCGGTAGGGTGCTGCTCACACTCGTAAATCAAATCATCAATCACAGAGCTAACCAGGATTGCACGAGCAGTGGAATTTTTCTTTTTCCACGCCTGATAAGCCTCTTGATCCCTTCTCTGTTGGACACTATTTCCAACACCTGGGTCATCCAAGATTCGGTTGATGCCATCCAAAACATCTTGCTCATCGAGCACATACCAAATCTTATGACGCCAGATGTCAAGGTTGTCACCGTTCAGTTTGTCACCTTTGTTAAGGTCAGCAATTATTGATTTTGATGCCATAGTCTATTATGTAAGAGATGATTAAATGTTAAAACCCTTATACACATATTTTATTTTATACTAAGTCAATTAAGCTCCATTAAGACTTGACACAAGCAATTTTTTCGAAAGTTCACGCAATGTTCCCAATCATCATCCATTTACAAGTATCTCATAATTATGGACTTAATATCGAAAGTATAAAAAAACTAAAGTTCTTGGTGATATTCATTCTAAAACCTAAGAACTCCCACTGGAAAAGATGATCAAACATGCTAAGGTATAACAATGCATATACGACCATAAATATGTAAGCAAACAAAGCATGTATTTTGAATCAAAACAACTAAGATCCAAAACAAACAATTATCAAATCCAGTTTCATGTAGAAAACAAACAACAACATAGAATATCTTCAAATGGAAATAAATTACAGAAATCATTCAAATCGCAAAAATCAACTCTCTGGTTCGATTGATTGCCAAGACTGAACAAAAGCTTCATTGGCAATGGCTTGAGACAGCCTGTCACAAGGTACTTGCTTCAAGGACCGATGAGTTGATTTCTTCCTCATGTCGGACCTCAAGTTGCGGAGGTTAGACTTCAGACTAAGAAACAAAGTCTTTTCAGCCTTTTTCTTGAGGTATAATTTCCATCCATTATGCATGTTGTGAATAAAGTTTTCTATCGAGTTATCTCTTCCAATATAGTTTCTCGCCTCTTCCCATACTTTATGAAGTTCAACCGGAAGAGATTGCTTGTAGACATCACACCGTTTCTCAAATGGATGAATGTCATTATTATAATAGCGAACGCGGCGGTGTAACTCTCTCATTACCCTCCAATGTTCTTTCAGAGAGTGTTTGTGATCCATTCGGTACGACACCAAATTTTCTATGACCCCCGGTAGCTCATGGATACGTCGCTCAAGGGCTTCTCCCCGAAGTACCCTATATTTGCTATAGATCAAAGGCATACCTGAAGGATGAGGGTAAATATTAAAGTTTGCGGAATTTTAATATTTTCAGTGATTGAAATACATTTTGATACTTTCAAGAATATTTTCTTTGCCAAATTTCAAATAAAATACGCGAAAAACAAATGCTCAAGCGAGAATAAACGAGCTTAATTTTCTAAAGTATCAAAAAATTCAATCCCATGAAGGACAATTTAATTTAAATTTTCTGGAAAAAATTTGGAATTTTCTGATGAAGAATTTTATTTTCTATGAATTTCTAAAGGTTTAAAATTCAATAAATCAAAATAAATTTTAAACATTGCTCAAAAAGTTATTTTAATTCATAGATAAATCACAAATAAAATTTTAAGTTTACAGAAAAAAATCCGGTCGAAACCGGTGCCCGGAAGACCTCTCACGCGCCGGCGGTGAGAGTGGGCGTGTCATTGTTTAAAAAAAACAAGTGACACAGCAGCTTCTGGGTAGACCACGTGGCAAAGAATAACAACGTGGCCGTCCACGTCAGATGTCCACGTCATCGACACGTGGATGTACACGTGGTAGTGACGTGGCAAAATGGGTCCCGAAATCCTACGTGGCGATGACGTGGCAGACACGTGCGTCTGACGTGGTCGCCACTTGGATGTCTGCGCGTGACTGAACAGTACTGCTCGTTTTCTGGCGTCGTCCTTCTGGCTACCCCCCCATTTTCGTGCCTTCTGAATCCACTGGTGCAATCTGTTTTACGTTTTGAGCTCTCGACATTGGAGTTTGCGTTACAACCGCTTAGGAAGAGAGTGGCAAGTGAATTATGCATTATGTGTGTTATGAAGTAATTTCCAGATTATTTAGGTTAACAAGCAGAGGCTTAAAAACTTAATTTACATACAAAATACTCAGCCAAAAAATAATCTGGGCACATATCCAGAAAGCTTATTTCGAGACGAACGTAAGCATATATGGTAGATCGCATAATTTAAAGTAACACATCGGGAAAACGCATAATATGATTTTAAGAAAAACAATTTTTTCAGAACAGAATATATATCAAAAAATTCTGAAAATATACAATAATTACTACATCATATAAGCATGCTTCAATAAAAGTTTCAGCATAATCCGATAACTACAGCATGCCTCGAAAATTAAAACACTGTAACCATAATTCCACAAATTCGAAAAATCACTAAGAAAAATAATTTGACAGGAATTACAAGGCACATACATCATGAATTATGAACATAATCAGAAATCAAAGAGTTTCGAACTCAATCACAATAATGGCTCTGATACAAATGTTGGTTTTAAACAACATACATGCTTCAAATTCAAATATTCAAAGCAAAATAAAATAGAAGGATCATACTTAACAATTGGAACCGGCAATTGAATCACGAACTCTTCTTTCTGACTTCTGGTAATTTCTCAATACTCTGGTCGATCTCCAATCACGAACGGAAAGTAGATACTAATCACAGCCTAAGAACCCTGGACTTCGATGTTCTTGATTGATCGAATTAAATCTACCCCAAAAGTGTTTTCTCTCAGATTTTTCTCTCTGTTTTTGTTTCTCTCTGATTTTCAAATTTGGTTAACTATCTGATAGAAAGTAAACGTCTTGTATAAAAACTGATCAAGAGAGATAGAGAGAGGGGAAGTTATTCCTTAATAGTAGGAGTGGGGAGTTATTTAAAACTCCCCTTAACCAACTGGATCCGGATCCGGTTTGGGTCGGCCCACATGGGCGCACCAGATCCGACCCGGCCCAATTGGATAAGTCCAACATTTTCATCTATGGTTTCGCCAAATAGTTCATGTCCTTGTGACTTGTATTTCTCTGCATAGTACCTAATGATTGCCCTGGATTCTTCACCCAAGGTGAACAAAACATTCATGTAAAAATGGATATAGAACATAAAACAAGTGTGCAATTTGCAAATAACTAATATTAATTAAAATGTAGTAATATTTAATTTTTTTACCATATAATGGGCAGTCTCCATCTTGAATAACAGGAAGAACCCCAAAAGGCTGCAAATATGCAAAATAACACACTTGATTTATAAGATACCATTTTCCTTGATAAAAAAAAATATACTGCACAAAAGAAGAAAAAAAAATGAACACCTGCAATTTGAGATATTCAGGAGTTTTGTTCTTTCGTTTGAAAAGATCAACATCGACAACCTCGTAATTGATCCCTTTCTCGATTAAACAGGCGATCACTCGCTTACCCGAACCGCAATCAGAACCATAAACCTTCACCGCCATTTTTTTTTACGGGAAAATTGCTTTTTTGGTACGTACCATAGGATAGCCTGACTTGCACTTTTGCTATTATTGGATATGAAAATGCAAATTTGGTGCCATAGAATATGTTTTCATTGCAATTTTGGTACCAAATCCAATTTTTCTACAAAGTTAATGGCAATTTACCCCCTATGAAATGCATAATGTTCAATTTATCCCTCTATAATTTGAAAAAAATCAATTAACCCCCTGTAAAATTTTAATGAAGCAATTTACCCCCTTCAGCCGGAGATTGTAACTCACTTGCCGAAATTGAGAGTATGCATGCAGACTATTTTATTTAACATAGGGGGATAATGCCACATTTATCATAACATAATGGGTAAAAAATCACATTATCATAATAAAAGTGGATTAAGTGCCGCCTATAAAAATATCAGGGAGGCGATGTGAAATTTTTACAAAATTTCAAGGGGTAAAATGCTCTTTTTTAAACCACGAGGGGTTAACTTGAACATTATGCATTTAGTAGGGGGTAAATTGCCATTAACTTTGTAGAAAAATTGGATTTGGTACCAAAATTGCAATGAAAACCTATCCTATGGTACCAAATTTGCATTTTCATATCCAATGGTACTAAAAGTGCAAGTCATTCTATCCTATGGTAAAAAAAAATAATTTTCCGTTTTTTTTTTACAAATTCTTTTTTCCCCCCTTCACTTTTGATGAAAATAGAGAACTGGCTAATGGGATTTATATATAGCCCATTCACTAATTTCACTACCTCATTTTTTGTTGTGACTTAACTAAAATTCACCAACTTTTCGACATATGTTTATATGTTTATGTCAGGACAAATTACCATTCAAATATTTGTTGTCTTGCTCACGCATTAACTTATTTTTTTAATGAACGAACAGTTATTTACTCCCTCCGTTTTTTTATTTGAAGTTTTGAAGGATTGCACACTAGTTAAGAAATGTTATAAATAGCCACTTTTTTTAAATCAAAATTTTAAAAATACCCTTTTAAGCAAATAATTTTTAGCATTTAAGTATTGGTAAGAAGGGTAAAATTGATAAAAAAAACATTAATTTTACAATGAAATCCAAAAGCGACAAATAAAAAAGGTAAAATTAATAAAAGAACATTAATTTTACAATGAAATCCACAAACGAAAAATAAAAATAAACAAATTTTTTTATCAAAGCGACAAATTTTAAAGAAAAATGGACGGGGTGCTTAATTAGGTTAGATAAAGAAATGACTACAGAAAAGGAAAGTCTTAATTTTGCTTTATGTTCTAAAATTGGAAAAATATTTCCAAAAATATATGCATGAATAATTAATGTGACTTCAATCAGTCATCAGGCAATTAACGCACTAGTGATATGTGTGGTGGTGACATGGATCAAAATTTCATTTGGAATATATGTTTTGGTCGTAAATTTTTTTTGAGACTTTTCGGAAAATATTTTGAAAAAACTAAGGAAAAAATATAAAAAAAAAATTATTAAATTAAGAAAAATAAGAAAGTTCCAGATAAATGAATAGTTTCGAAGTTACATCTTATTTTTATTTCGCTTGACAAAAAATTTTCGATATTTACGATGGTAGAATGAAAATTTTGATCCGTGGTGGTGACTATTGACTTTATTCTCTACTTTTCTTTTCCTATACGATTCCTTTTGCTTTAAATAAAATAGCCTTCAATGCTCAATTTTATTGCAAATTGGAAATTGTATTTTCAAATTTTGAATCATTTTATTTTGGGGTTTTGTATGTTCGAGCAAGAAGAAGAGTAATAACAACTGGTGTTTTTTTTTTTTTAATGGGAAAAAAGAAATGGTGTTTATGTAGAAGAAAACTGGGTATAAGTAATTAATTTATTGGAAGAGTGGAATAAGGGGCATTCCGAGAATCGAACTCGGGACCTCTCGCACCCAAAGCGAGAATCATACCACTAGACCAAATGCCCGGATATGTTTTAGAACACTGAGAAGTTCTATATATCATTATTTTATTTTGGTAAAATATTATTTATTTAAGTACGTATACTTGTTTTATAGTAGTCGATAAAAAATATATTGATTGGTTTAATTCAAAACTCTTGATAAGTATTTCATGAGTAAAATCACTCAGATATAGAATTGCAAATAATAAATGGTGATTTACACTTAGATTCCAGATATTTAGTCATATTACAAAGAATTTCCTGATATTTCAGAAATTACAAAGAGATCTTATGTGATTCAACAAGTCTTACAAGGACACCTCTTACCATTTGTAAAAATATTGTTAAAAAAAATTGTAAGGTGGGTCCTTGTAATTTTTGAAATTAGAAGGAGTTTTTTGTAATTACGATAAATTTCGGAGGGTCTGAGTGCAAATCACTTAATGGCCAACTTTATCTTATGTAATAATTATCTAAGCATTATGATAGAAGTTCTTAGATCACAGGGCTATGGGACAATCCGTGGACTAATCTCCAAGGTCGTGATCTAAAACATATTCAAGAGTCGTTGATACAATTTGAGATAGAACATAATTGGATTCGGTTGGACTCTCGCTAATGTGTATACTCGATAAACTGGAGGATGCTGGAGTCCACGAGTGTGACTAGGATAGTCGATACACAGAAGTGAATGACTTGCTGGGAAGGCAAGTACACTGAATACCTCAATTAAGTAATAACTCACCATGGAAGCAGTAAGTCTGGAGCCGACTCAACCCGATCCGACTCGAACTCAATCCAAACCGACCTTTTTTTTTTTTTTTGCATTAGACTTAGATGAAACTCTAGAATTCAGCTGCTAATACACAACCATCCAGTTGGACAAGAATTAAACCCCTTGTATTTGTATAAATTTATACTATTAATTAATCTATGATCAGGGCCGGAGCTAGAGCATTTTATTGGGGGAGGGGGTGGTTGGTAGCGAACTTAATCTTTTTTTTTTATATGTTTCGTAAGGGCATCTCCAATGGGGGGTTCCGGAGCCCTGGGGCTGCCCCTGGTCGTCTCCAATGTCAGGGCTTCAGAATGGAATTAATTCTATTTTCTTTCCTTGTCCACTCTCATCTATAATTAAAATAAATTTGATAAATATAAAATTCATTCGGGTTTTTCCGGAATTATATTCTACTCCGTTAGTAGATTAAAACAGTATATCGTACGTCCAAATCGGAGTTCGAATGAATGAGAAATTGATTCTCAAAGATCACCCTTTGAAATGAAAGAAAAAAATAGAAGTGGCTTTATCCCACACATGAATTAGAAGGAAAAATCTTGAGGTTTATAAATGATTTGACAATGTAATTGTATAACAATCTAGCTACCAAAAGTCTCTTCCCTCACTCGCAGGAGTGGTGCAAATCATAGATCGAAATTCACTTTGGACATTCAAGACTTATGTGAGCCCGCGACCTGCGGACACGGATTTAGTCCAATTCTCTAGCTTTCGGACAATCCCAATTTTTGCATATCGTTTTTTTTAATTAAAACAAGTAATTAGAACTTATTAAATGCAAAAAAGTTATCTCCATATTTTTATTAAACAATTCAATCGCATTTAATTTAATTTGAACTTAAATGCAAAAAACGAAAAATTATTATATTAAATAATTCAATTAAAAATTGCTGACTACATAGATTTATTAAATACTAGTAAATATTCTACAAATTTTATTAAATAATTCAATTCTACAAATTTAATTTACGAGGAAAATACACATTTTAATAAAGAAAATAAATAAATAAAACTGCTCCAATCAGGGGACGCCAAGTGAAGTCCCCTGACTTAAAGAGTGGCGCGTGAATCACGCGCCCCTCTTTCTTCCCCAATTGTCCCACGCGGGAACGAGCCGCGCCACTCCCACCTCGCAGCCCGCCCCGAGCCGGGCCATCTTCATTGAAAATGGCCTAACATGACAAGAACTAATCAAGATAAACTAATAAATTGTGCATTAAATAGTTATAGTCTAATTATTAATATATAAATAATATAAGTGTCGATAATATAATATCTAAAATAAATTAACTTCCGCGACATTGATTTTTTAAAATAAAATGGAACATTTTAATTTTAGGACTTGGCCTTGGGTTCATATACATACTCCCAATTTTTGTAAAAGGAATACAAAATCAACTTAAAAGGATTCAAACTCCCGACCTCAAAGAACCTAAAAGGGCACAGGTCCACTAGGCCACACAAACAAATTCATTGATAACTAATTAAACAAAAACATATTCTATAAAATTGATAAAGGAATACGTGGAAATAGTTTTGGGGCAAAAATTTTAAATTGTAAATACTTTATTTTTGAAAATATTGAAGTTTATTTACTCATCCGTGTGTATAGAAGAAGAAAATTGTGTTATAAAGATTTCTTAAGAAAAAGTAATTATAAGAGTAAAAAAATACAAGGATTGAGCAAGATTTACTTGCTTGGAGAAGTGTAGGGCCACAATTGACCGCCTATCTACAAAACAAAATTCATACAATTGCTTCTGATTCGGGCCACAACCCATAGCCTAACTACTCTCTAAAATTTGAATTCATCATGAGATAAATGAAACCTCAAAACGGGTTGGTTTGGAGGCTTTGGTGAAACCAAGAATTTAGGTCCATTGCTAAATGAGGTTTGGCCCAATCTGGCTGGAACCAGACTGAGCCAAACCAGATCCATACAAGCCCTAAGGGATTAAGCTTAGAGACCTCAAAGTATTTAAGAAGAAACAACACCATTAGACCACACAATCACAAACTTTAACAATGTAATCATTTTTAATATACAAAACTAATTGTTTTCAAAGGGAGGGAATTGCATTTTTCTTACTAAAATTTTGTCATATTTATACATTTTATACCATATTTTTCAAAATGAAACATTTCATACCAAAATTGGCCAACCTTTTTTCACATTTCATACAATAGTAACAAAGTAAAATTGCTTGTCTAAAATTTCAAATTTTTACTATGAATAGGAGTGTCAACGAGTCAAGTAGTATCAAACGACATATTGTTTAAGCTTAGTTTTAATTTTATTGAGTTTGAAATTGAGTTTGAACTTGGTTTGATTTCTTATCGAACGAGCTGAGCTCAAACAAACTTTTATTGAACGAGTTCTAGCCGAATATCTAGTAACTTAATCTTTAGATATGTTTTTTCAATTTTTAGCTTATCGAGTCGAGCTATTAAAACTATCAAATGAGAAATCTTGTTCAAGTTTATTTGATTTATTTGACGAACAATTCTCAAATGAACTTTTACCGAAAGAGCTCGTGTCGAATATCAAAAAGCTCGACAAAAATATCAATTTTATTAGGATTTTCAACACTACTACTAATTATGACTAGTTTCATACTTAAAAAACTCAGTAGAAACAATGCTTTTTTCTTTTTGAAATTTTATCTTGAGTTCCAAAAATATTTGGGTTGAGTTCAATAATATCCTAATAAATTGTTTCTTAAATTTGAAATCTTGAGCTCACACAAATCCAGTAAACTCAGTATATCCAATGCATATACAAACATACATACATACACATACATATATATACAAAAAAATCCGGTAGGCTCGGATCAGGACGTGCTACTCAGATTTAATTTGGACCCAATTCGGGTCGGTCAGGTCTCCACTACAAATTTCCCACACATATGCTACAAGATTTAAACTATATAACTACAAAAATTTGTTCCAATTATAGGAGAATTTAACACAACATAAAATGCTGTAAGCCGGTAAGGTTCGTTTACCAACGAATCTGACGTTTGGACTGCTATATATCATCGTACGTCTTCATTCTTAGCGTCCTGTAAATACGAGTGAGAAACGGTTTATTGGCAAGGCAAAAAGATCAGATAAATGCTTATCAAGAAATTAAAAAAAAAATCTCGAATTAATTGAAACATATGGATGACATATGGATGCACTTTTACTTATTTGGTAAAACAACTCGGGTTTGAGTTAATTAAAATAATACGTACGGTGAAAAGGACGAGAAGTCTTGCATTTTTCTATCAAGAGAACAATGTGTAAGTTGAAGTAAAAGGAAACATAGAAACGGACCAAAATCGATATTGATTGAGTCCCACTCCAGAGACGGCCCAAACCCAAGTCCGACCCATCTATCCAAACCCAAAGAGAAATTCACTTACAAAATTATGACACCTACACCACCTATTTTTCACCTCAAACTCTAACATCCAAAGTCAATCCAATTGTTCCAAACGCTGAAACCACTAAAAATATTTCTGAAACCAAAAACAAGGACCGAACCAACACAAATACATATGGACCCTAAGTTGTGTGAGAATCTACCTACGGAAGACTGTACTATTCTTTCAGGCGATTTCGTAATTTACTCTCTATGTTCCGTCTTTGTACCTGCACTTTTAAAGTGTCACATTCCCAAATTCTGGTAGTTTTGCATTTAGAACATTTATTGCTTTTTACAAGATTATGCGGCGGTATTTCAATTCTGAAAAGAACAGCAAGCTAGAAAGAGTATTAACAAATAAATAAATTTAAATTGCTCAATACCTCAACCATCAATCCGTTTTACATCAGTTGGTTGGTCATGTCGTTCAAAGCATCAAGTTGGATGAACTCTAGAATTCAGCTGCTAATACATAACCATCTGTTTGCGTTTGTTTTTCAGCACAGACAGTCTTCTCTGAAGAGGATATTTCTCATTTTTCATCCCCATTTTGTCCAAATAATGTACAATTTTCTTTAGAGTTTCCATAACCTCCTCACTTTCGGGGCCAAAAGATTTGTCCTGAATTTTTAAAATTTTCTTCAGCAACTCTACCAACTCAGTGTCGTCCTTCTCTAGTCGGGACTGAATGGACACCAAACAATCAAGAGCCTCCCCTGTTAAAATCAGTTCATGAAACTAAAAATGTCAAGAAATATAAGGCCATCGATAGAGTCTAATTCGAAATTTTATTACCCTAAAGAGTAAGCATTAAGAAGTATAATACAGGGGCAACATGCATTTCCAGTCTCAGGACTGAATTTTTAACAATTATAGAGTTATAGTCCCGCACTTTAAAATAAACACTTCTGTTTTTTTTTTTTTTTGGTACTTATGTCCATGGGACATAGGACAATCTCTGTTGTTTCTCTGAAAGTTGCACAAGACTGTATGTATTCAGCACTTCCGACCCAACTTGGATGGACAAAAGGGGAAATGACGAATGTGCAAAAAGAAAATGAAAAGATGGACCAAAGTGCTATTTGTAATGTCATGGGACTAAAAGTGCTGAGTGTTGTGTGATGAGAAATGCAGTTTTGCGGTAATCCAGGCTACTCAATTAACAGTATAGAGTTACTAATGGCTTACCAACTGGTAAAGATTCCTTTCCAAATGCCTTCTCACGTATACGTAAAACTTCTAGAGCGAGTCTTTCTGCTTCCTCGTCACGGTGTAGATTGTACAGAATAACTGCTAAATGTAACATGGGAAACGTAATGGATGGATCATCAGCGGGCATAGTCTCCATTACTATTTGTAAGCTTGTCCTTAGCAACCGCTCAGCTTCAACAAATTTTTTAGAGCGCGAATAAGAGGTTGCAAGATTTACAAGGTGAGGTACTAGGTTGGGATGATCTTTTCCGTTTAATTTCTCAGAAATTAACAAGCATTCTTCTAGCAGGGTTCGACCTTCTTCTCCTCTGAAAGCAACCAAAATTGTGATAACTACATAAAAACAAATGTAGCTTCTAGATTGTGGCAGTAAACATGTACAAGTTTTCTATGCATGGCATAATATGTGTAATTGTACCTAACTACTGAGGGGCAATATGTTTACTTGCTTCACCTTAAGGAATTTATGCCATCCAAGATAATTACATACTTAACGAATGATTCAATAAATAAAACAGAAAAACGATAAGTGAAAAGCTTCCCAATATAAATAGAACTCAATTCATATAATACTGTCTCAAAGGACACTCCTACCTTCCCACTACATGGAGTAATTCAGCCAAGTCTATTCGCATCTTCTCCATCACTTTGTCATCCAATGCCATATATTTTGACTCTTCGAGGATCTGAATGGCGTTCTTGTATAGATCAATGGCCTCATTTACATTTCCTGCAGAAGGCCAATAAAGGATAAATTAATATTAAAATCAAAACGACCCAATTTAAGATTAAGAAATAATTCATTAGAAATTTAGAATTAGAATCATCTTCCAAGAAGACTATGTGGGATATGTTAAGCAAGGAGGGAACATGATAACTCTAGGTTTCAACTCATAGAAATGTATATTAAACCAAAGAATGGCTTCATAAGAAAGATTGTTCACCGAATTTACTTATTCTGTTTAACTTTGATATGAGCAAATACTATAACAATTACTATATGAAATAAATAGTCATTTGTTAGTTCACCTTTGGCACATTTCACCTTGGCCAAAGAACACATAGCCATTCCAACTCTTCCATCATTTTCTCCATATGACCTCATATAGATGTCCAGTACTCTGAGCCAAAATAAGAAAGATGTTTTATCAATCATCAAAAACCAAAACTCAATGCAACACAACGTATACATGATAAAATGTAGAAACCTGGTGAATGGTTTTTCAGCATCTGAAGCTCTTCCCTCTTTCATTAAAAGATCGCCCAGTGCACATAATGGCACCACCAATTCTTCACCTTCCCCAGTCCTGCTATATTCTGATTGTGTGATAACTCGCTGGTATGTTTCTATCGCCTCAGCTGCTTTTCCACTAGTACCCAAAACTTTTGCTAGTCCCAGCAATGGCGTACAAAGTAATGAGCTCTTATTTCCTACAGGGAAAATTAAATATGATAGTTTCATGTAGAGAACACTTTCAGCAAATTTAACATAGTTTTTTTGCCGAATGATGAAAACTAGCAATTCAAATATATCCTATTAAGAAACACTAAGAAAAGCAACTTACCATATTTTCCTTCCATAATTTTTAAGGATCTTTTGTAGAAAGAAATGGATGTCTCATACTTTTCCAATTTGGCATACATACTCCCCATATGCATGAGTATCGAATCAAGAAGCATCTCCTCATCCTTTATCCCATTCACAATTTTGTATAACTGGAATTACATTCAACATAGCAACAGATGAAAACGATAATAATCAGAGTGCATGCAATTGCACAAATATGTTGCAAGTGTCCTCAGAGAGAGAGCTAGTGCAGAACATAATGTGTTGGAACAAGTATATATATCTTTCAACCAATTACATAAATTTTCAGATGTTAACTTTTAATAAATATTAATTAAGATATAGTATTGCTAATACCATTGGTATAATCACTCTATTGTCCCCTTCTAATAAACGTGGTAGAGCCAATTATGGATCATCCTCTGGAATTTTATAACTAGGAATCGTATAACTGTTAAAATTGAGTGACTGTTCATTGGAGAAAATGAAAGTTCAGCACACTTGAGATTTTTCCTGAAAATTGGATGCATGTACATGTTAGAATGAAAACTTCATTCTCGATTCTACGAGAATCTTTGTGATGCCCTTTCACTCGCTTCTCTCCAATGGATGGCTGATTTTCCATCTTAGTTATAGGCCTAAGGTTTTTCACTTTTGATAAGAAAGGTTACCTTGGGTATATTTAATTTGTAGTTGAGAATTATGAGAATATGGTTATTTCATGTCAGCAGAAGGACCTAAGAGTATGATATTGGCATCAAAAAATCAAAACCATTGCATAAGTAAAGTGCCTACGCATGTTACAAATTAAATTACCATATCCATTACGGATCCAACAGTCCTTATGTCTCCAAGGGCCATGTAACCCAAGGCTATCACATCAAAAACAGCTGCTTCTTCTATGCCTCGAGAACCTGAATCTACTTGTTCCTTAACTGCTACATAATTTGCCTTAAGTAAATTAACGGCATCATCTTCCTTTCCCATTTTTATCATAACCTTGATTTCATTAAAGAAATCCTCAAGCTGCCTTTCGTGATCACTAGTACTGCTGGCCGATGGATTCATTGAGTCGTGATCAAATATATTGGACCTGTTAAGATTTGCACATGCTAATTAAACTCGGCATGGAACCCATAAAATAGTTTTTCATTAAGATCACATCTTGGGGGGAAAAAAATAAAAAACTGCAGCAAACGTGGAAAATATTTAAAACATTACAAGAAAAAGGAGATTTTTCACATTTTCAATCATTTAATGCTTCTTCCATGTAACAACAAGGTTTCCCCCGATAAAGAAATGAAACCAGTTTCACATTTGATGCTAGCATTCTATTCTTAGTGGTAGCTTATGTATCAAACATCTACATCATCAACATCGAACATCTAAAGCACCAAAACTTATCGAAAACAATTAACGCAAACACAAATCAATCAGTATAGTCCATCACCTCTCACCACTATAAGCAACAGTTCTAATTAAGCTTATACCTCTCGGAATCGGTTGGACCCGAAAGACTTGAAGTTACGCGTCGTTGACCATGTACGCCACTGACTTCTAATGAGCAAGCTAGCGGAAAACTTCTAATAAAGCGCCGTCTAGAAACACTGCATTTTGGAAAGGAAACACTTATATCGGCACAACAATACACACACCTTTTCTGCAACTGGAAGTGGTTTAATTGATTATTCAGATCCATTTGACTAATCCTGAAATATAATTCAAACATGAACAAATTCAAAAATCAAATTAAAATTAAATATAGAAAGATTAGCTACTATATGACATACCTTTTTGACAATGTACAATCTTAAAACCTTTTCCCAATATTAAAACTCTCAATTCATTTACATTCTAAGTATACGTTCAAAATATATTCTATTATTTATCGATATTTTCCTCAATTGCACACAATTTTTCCTCTAATGCAAGCGGACTTTACTGTTTATGTGATTGGTCATCAACTCGAAGAATTAAGCGTACGAAGCAAAATGAATAAAATTACATAAAAATATCAGTATATTTTAACATTCCTGTATCTATAGGTGTAAGTAAAGCTGAGAATTTTACCTGAGAGTTGGAAAAGTTGAGGAAGAAAAGACGGAAGCCATTAAAACAGTAGATAATTAGATATGAGTTAAGCTGCGAATGCTGGATTTAAATTTAATCAATTAATTATTGAATGGGTTGAGTAGTGGGCTTTGTGAGAAAGTTTCGGCCCAAAACATATTTGGGCCTAAATTCATTAATTAAATTATTGCACAAAATTGATGAAATTAAAAAGAATTAATGCTATTAATGGGTTTAAATTGAATCATTATTTTCTTTTGTCCTAGTTTAAATTGAATCACATTGATCAATATTTTTTTGGAAAGTCCCGATTAACAAGTCTCGTGAGCAGAACTAAATTCAAAAACAAAATTAGAATACAATAGTAATGAAGTAAAATTGCTTGTCTAAAAATTCATATTTTTATTATGAATAGGGGTATAAACGAGCCGAGTAGTATCAAACAACACATTGTTCAAGCTTAGTTTGAAATTTATTGAGTTTGAAATTGAGTTTGGCTTGGTTTGATTTCTTAACGAGTCGAGCTCAAACAAACTTTTATCGAACGAGTCGAGTATCTAGTAACTTGATATTTTACAGCTTCAAAATTATCAAACGAGAAATCTTGTTCAAGCTTGTTTGATTTGTTTGATAAACCATGTTCAAACAAACTTTTATCGAACGAACTCGAGCCGAATATCAAATAGCTTAGCAAAAATATCAATTTTATTAGGATTTTCAGCACTAATTATGAATAGTTTCAGACTTAAATAACTCAGTAGCATTTTACTTAAATTACGAAAAAAATTAAAATTATTAAAATTACGGGTCAAATGTTAAAGTTGAATGTATTTACATTTTTATTTATGTTCTACAATGTTTTTTTAATTTTTTCTTATAATTATCCATAATTCCTTGTACTTTAATTGTAAAAGCATTATGAAAAAAACTGGAAAAAAAAAACGTTTATTTGTTATTATATATTTATTTAAGAATACATATACACTAATAAACCAATTATAAGTTTAATATAAATTTATAACATTTGACTCCATACTTATACATATACATTGCAAATAAACCCCTCCTATGTACCAAACATAACAACGGTATAATTGTCCAACAAAATAGATACAGTAACCTCAAGGGTAAATAGGAAGTGCAATAAAAATTCAGCGATTATGTCATCAAAATGTAAGGTTTTCAAAAATTCGAGGGATGTAGATGTAATTATGAAATTGGACAGTAATTACTTCAAACCTCAGGGACCCTGTAATTTTCCCTTGATATAAATTGGGTTTATGCAAAGTAGATTTGTGAACAAGAATAGCACAAGTAAAAACATTTAGATTGAATAAAACCACTTTTAAAATTTGTTTTTTGGTACCACATGGTAGACCACATTGTAACTTTGGTACCATTGAACCCAAAAATGCAAATTTGATATAACAGTTTACTCATTGCAACTTTCATATCAAACCCTATTTTCTGGACGAAGATAGATCACGTGCCGTTTTTTCATCTGTCTCCGTCCAAAATATGGGACTTGATATGAATGCAGTTAAAACTTAACATATGATATCAAATTTGCATTTTCATGTCGTGTGACACCAAGAAAACAAGTTTCCCCAAACTCAACATTTCTTTAATCATTATGAATCCGATTTCACCAATCAAATTTGGGTTTGATTTTAATTCAAGAATATTATTATTTGCAAAAAAGAATTAGAGAGTGACTTTAGTTTTGGACTCGAAAAGCTATTGTTCATGTTTGGCGTGAGCATCACCCAAAAGCTCCTAAAAGCCAGGGTAAGAATTGCTTCTGGGCTGCTGAAAGAACTATTTTAAAGAGCAAAAGAAGCTTTAACAAACAGTCCCTTAATGTTCTTTCAATTTCCTGCCCACAATTTTCTAAGAATTATAACTTAAGGATAAACAATTCCTAGATTTTCAATTTGACAACGAATGAGTCTTATCAATTGTAATTGTTAACACATGCAATACAAAAACTCAAACATATAGAATTGTGATCAATCAACCTCAGGCAAAACCCAAAAGAAATGATCAGTGTTAAAGGCCCTATAAAGCCTATAAACCGAGACATGTATATCATTGCTAAATTCGACTGCTGTCCCTATGTTTCCGCCAAAATCAGTCCCATCTACAAATGTGCTATCTGACTCGCAATGTATCACAACAAAAGCAGTAATAAACTCGGTAATTGGGACGTAATTAGTCTTATTCATGGTAAAAGAAAATACAAGAAACAGATTTGATTACTAATACTTGCCCATAATCTAACTTCAGATTATTTGCAGCTGGACCTTCACCTTTTCCTAACTTTGACATTGAGAATCCACTCATCTCCGGCTGGCTTGGGTAAGGACTTCGGTAGGCGGAGGGGCACTTTGTACTCTCCCAAAGCTGATAAAGGACTCGGCAAATGCAAATTTTCAGGTTCAATGTGCACTTGAAGCTGCCTTGCAACCTTATTGTTTTTGAAAGAAAAGATAGTAGTTAGATTGGTGGAACATCCTTTTAGGTACGTTAAAATTGTACCTCATCGCTTTTCCTGAGCACTTCTGTCCCGTATTTTAAAAATTTGCACATCTGGTCCCAATTGTTTAAGAATGTATTCCACGATTTGATCCTATGGCCTCTTTTACATACAATATGAGATTAAAAGTGCAAAACTGAGAGAGCTCTATGGGACCAAAAGGGCAATTTAGACCTTTGGACTGAAAAGGAATTGATAGGCCCAAAAGTGCATAAATCTAGCGGAAAAGGGAGCAAAAGGACCAAAAGCACAAAACATTTATATAAAAAGGAACAGAAGTTCAATTTTGTAAAGCACAAGACAAAAAGTGTCGAGGATCGGACTAGAAATGCAAATTTGCTTTTAAATACTGTATGAATGTGAAAAACATGATCCATCACAAGATCAATTGCTATTTACAAATTATTTTTCGCAAGAAAATGGTTAGTAAGAGATCAAAAACAGCTTTTGCATCATACAGAAAAGGGTAAGAGAACGCAAGAGCTATATACCAAGAATATATGTTTTGATTTCCATATCTTCGGTTTTCAGAAAATAAGGGATGGCTGATGCAACAATGAAATAATTCCAAATGAAAAATTTAATATCCAATTTTAACCGTAATACAGATAGGTGGAGCTTAACATAAAGGCTGAAAAGAAATTGCAAAATACCATAAAAATGTATTGGTTTATCTGTATATTTCAAAAAGAAAAGAATAGAATCACACCTCAGCCAATAATTCTTCTTTAGTTACCGGTTCACGCACTTCAAGGCCCTTTCCCTCAATGATGAACTTTCTTATACTCTGAAAGAAGGAAATATATGATGAGCATAGTTTAATAAATATATTGTCAAATTAAAGAAAAAAATAAGCATGGTTAAATCAGTTAATGATTAGAATATTGATTAAAAAATGAAGCTTGGAAAACTTCTCCGTTAACTTCTCATCTAGTAACTTGATATTACCAGCGTACCAGTAATACAGAGTACCAAGCATAAAGACAGAACTCATGAAAGACAAACATAATTTGATATTAACTTTCTACTAAACTAAACTTTTCTCACAATCACGACTTGACACTAAACTAATCAAGGATTATGTGGAGCAATGGTACTATGATAGAATATGGTACTTGTTAACCGTTTAGCAGTTGTTCATTATCATATAAAAGCTGTAAACCTACAAATCAAGAGTAATTTTTATCTTTTATTTAGTCATCATGGAGAATAATGCAAGTAGCCAAGTACAAAATAGCAACATAATTGGATTTAACATTACGAAATTGAAATAGAAAAAGACATCCATATAATATATAGAAGTAATAATACTCCTATATACTAAAGAAAGAAGAAGTAAACTTCTAAGACAGTTGGTAAACTTCATATTTGCCCCCAAAAAAAAAAATTCAAAAGGCTTCAACTATGAAACACCAACCAGTTTTGCTTTAGCAAGGCGTTTGGCTGCTGCCTCATACTCTTTTATACCAATATCCGCTTTCTTTGAAACAACTTTAACCTCCTCATCTTCCTTAGGTTCGTAAATCTGATCAAAGCAATTGATGAACAAAGATTACAAAAAATACCATACCATCAACTGCAAATTGAAAAAAATGGCACCATGAAGTATAAAATATGCTAATTCATGCATTAAATAGACGATATTCAGTCTATGTAGGAGTAAGAGCAACAAACATTTTTCCAAAGGTGATTATTGATAACACAGGTTCTACTACAAATCAACACAACCCAATACATCTCGATTCCCTTTTTAGCAGTATTAGTAACGAATAATTATCCAAATCTAATTTTGTGCAATATAAAATTTGTCATATTAAAATATTTATAATCAAACTAAATATGAAAGTTGTGTAATATCAAATTGTCAAAGGCCAATCATAAGATGAACCAATTTGACATCATAACGAAGGGAAATGGACATTTGTACAGATGGAGGATCAAATAACATTACACAATTGCGATCAAATTGACAATTACACACATTCATCCTACTATTTAACACGACAAATAAATAATACAACCAAACACGAAACAAATACCTTGCGCTGCTCACGTATGAGATGTGCAAACTTATCAATATTTGGCACAGCAAGCAATTTCGGCATCAAATGATTTCGAAAATACCCTGGCGCTACCTTCACCGTTTCCCCAGCTTTTCCGAGCTTATCAATAGACTAAATCACCGCAAGGAAAAAGGAAATTAATTAAAACACTCATTAACAGAAATAAGATAAGTAAATAAAATATAAGGAAAAGGGAAACTGAGTTACTGACAGTTGTGAGAATAACTTCGAGTTTCCTGTATCGAACACCTTGAACGGCAAATAGCAATGGATGATGCATAGAGCTCCGCCGAAGTGCATTTTTTCCGTATTGTAAGTAAGCCATTTTTTCCCGACGGATCCTAATTATATCAATCGAAATAAATTTCATGCGCGAAGATATAAAATAACAATCAAACAGTGTCTAATCTAAAATGCAAAAAATTATACTCTTATGAAATCATATTAGCTGATCAACCTTCTACGAATGAAATGCAATAGTTTTAGATTGTTTCCTTTAGAAAATTTATCAGACGATTCGAACCTTTTTCAGGCGGTGCTCTCTGTAACTAGGTTGGAACTTGGGGGCGCCGCCGTGGGTGGGGGTGACACCTGAGAGTGAGAGACGGTGGCCGGAGCTAGGGCTTGGACTTTACTCCTGAATATTGGACTCAGATCTTTACAACATGAAATTAATTTCATTTTTCTTTTTTTGGCCCAAATGATAAACCCAACATCAATTTAATTTATTAGGGCCAACAATGTTTTAGGCCCAATAAGCCAATTCACAACCAACATAGTGTTCACAATATTTTTTTTTTAAAGAAAAAATTTGGGTGGGTTCGGCTCCGATCGCCACCACGGGTCAGGGCATGCCTCAGGGACCAAAGGTCGCTTACAGAAGTTCTTACAGATCGCCCACCAACACAGCCCTCACGTCGGCAGTGAAAATCGAACTCGCAACCTTATGAGGAGAAGGAGCCCGTTCCTTACCAACTGAGTCAACATGTGTTGGCATAGTTTACACAATATCTATTGATCAATTAAATATTAAAAACTTTGGACAATTTTTTGATTTTTTTTGAAAATATTCGAGAAATATATGGAAAATTTCTAAATCATAAAATTATGATAATACTCCAAAAAATATTATTATTATTACTTTTAAGTAACTTCAATGTTTTTAAATTATTTCAAAGTTTAAAAAATTAGAAGATTTAATTAAATTTTATATCTTAGTTCAAAATCATGCTTAACTTCAAAAATAAAATGTGACACATAAAATTCTTAAGTTTTAGTTTTTGTTGTGTGATTTCAACTTTGACCATCGGATGGTCTGTAACAATTTTAGACCAAACAAACCGAGATTAGGTTCTTTGATGTGTGTTTTCTACGAATACATATGTTTTTTATACAATAATTTATCACCCAAAACTAATTTGAGTAAATTTGAATTTTATTTTTATTTTAAAAATACATATCTAAACGAGAGACTGCGTCACTCCAATGGGAAGTGATAAAAACACTTTAAACAAAAGGATTAAAGTTAGGAGTATTTTAAACGGCTAAATCAGCCTAATTTAAACTTTATTACGATTTTGTTCCTCATATAATTAAATATTTGTTATAACGATCATATTTTTCGTAAGATGATCTTTTATGTGCTATTTACGTGACTTTTAAGAGGGGTAATTCAATTCTAAAATTTCATGTTATGAGTTAGGAGATCAAATACCAAACTTTCCCCTCTTAAAAATCATGTGAAAAGTCATGTGAATGACACATTATGTCAATTTGACCAGAAAATTGTCGAACTTATGGTGAGGGTAACTAATATTGTGCAAAACAAATATAATTTTAAATTTATAAAAAATTTAAACCTAGGGAATTATTAGTGTAATTTAGACTTTTGAAATTGAAAAATTGCAAATTTGGTATCATACAATAGAGTACTTTGCAATATTGATATCATTGTTTACATAAATGCACATTTAATACCACAATTTAAATATCGGTTGCAATGTTCATAACACTGTCAATTAATTGGACAGAAATGGATGAAATCGGACACGTGCTTGTTATCTCGTCTTTTGGAGTAAAAATCATCACGTGAAAATGTGAGGAAAACTTTATAATTTTTCCACCGAAAGATGAAATAATATGATAATTTTTCCTTCAAAAGTGAGGGAAACATGATTATTTTCCCTCCGAAAGACATAATGGCCATGTGTGGTGTATGAGGCCAATTTCGTCCAATTATTTGAAGGTGATATAAACATTGCAATCAAACTTAAAATTATGATATTAATGTACATTTATGTACCCAGTGATACCAAGTTTACAAATTGCTCTATTTTATGGTACCAAATATTCAATTTCCCCCCTTTTGAAACCAATCCAGTAATTTGAGAGTAAAAATTATTACTCCATTAGTCTCATTAATTTTACTCCATTAAACCTTTTAATTTTTTAAGTGGCTTAATATATTAAATTATTCACATTTACGGTGTATTAAGTTTTTTAAATATTAATATATATAATGTCATATAATATTATCAAATTATTAGTGAAATTTATTAATTATTCTAAACTTAGTCAAGTTACAGTCAACTGTACCAATGTATAAGATAAATGAGATGAAGTAATATTTATTTTACTTTTTTTTACAACCATTTAACCATGGTTAACTAGACCTAGATGTTAGTCAAATTAAATTTATTGTAAAATTGTAGAAAACGTCCCAAATTAATTAGTGATTTTAAATTTTCGTCCTAGACTATATTACCTCGAATTTCGTCGCGCAATTTAGTATTTATTTATTTGAAATATCGTTCCAAACTAATTAATAATTTTGATTTTTCGTCCCAAACTATATCAACTCGCCGAATTTTGTCCCATAATTTACCATTTTATATGAATTTTGTTTCAATATTAAATTTCTAATTTAATTAAAATGACGGTTCAATTTTATAATTAGTTTGGGACGAACTCTGCAATATTATTTAATTATTCATGTTAAAATTTATCATGTCATGACACGTAAACAACCATGTGATAATTCAACGACTAATGTGCAATTTCTTTCTTATAATTAACGGTGGGACGATATTCTAAAAAAATATTAAATTACGAGACGAAATTCATCAAATTGAATAATTTGGGACCAAAATGCAAAATCAGTTATTAATTTGGGACGATTTTTACAATTTTGCCTAAATTTATCATATATCATATCAAGTTCAATTTAATCCTATCCGACTTTCTCATTCTCACACAAAAATGGCTGTATTTTCTCCTACATTCAACGGCTTATCATCTTTCCACTTTTTACCTGTAAATTGCTAATTCTCAATTTCTATTATATTTTCTTTTTCAATCATAATTGATTATACAATATACATACAATTGCGTCTATAACTGCAGAAAATTGAGGTGAAATCTGAAAACAAATGGCGATTGAGCTGTTCTATGAAGTCACAGGTTAGAATTTATCTTTTTTTATGAAATTTTATATTTTATTTTGATTAATTTGTACTTAATTTTATTTTTCCTGGCCATTCGATTTGACAGGAAAGCTCGCGAAACTCAGGACGCAGCAACAGGAGAGTGTGGAGGCGGCGACAATTGGTATGATTGTAAACCCTAAAAATGCTGGTGCTATTGTGAATTTTTTCGAGCATTTTGGAATTATTTATTTAATTTTATAAGGATTATAGGGAGCGAAAACCAAATAAAATTTGCAATTGCAAATTTGCAATATGACTAATGGGCATTTACCCCTTAGTAATTGGCATATTATCCACATATGTTATATAATAATAAATCTTTTACCTCCATCCCGTTTCTCGGGGAGGGGGTCGTTGCCCACACGCTCTATCTTGCTATTGTGACTTTATTTTGAGGTGGAAAATGATCAATTTAATTCTACATTGACAACATACCCCTTTCACTTTACCCCTTAGATATGATTAATGGACACTTTGCCCCTTGTGATATTGTCTAATGGGACAGTTTACCCCTGTGAATAGGTAAAAACCTAGAGGTACTTTGTCATTTTATTTATCATAAGGGGGTCAATTGTCTTTTAAGAATAAAACAGGGGTAATTTGGTATGCACTATATCTATGATTGAGAAATTCCCCTTTTTTTGTATCTTGAGTGAAAAAATTCCCCTAATTGATATTTATTAATTGGTAAAATTCGATACAGTTGTTTTTTGAAAGTCAATTAGAAGAAATTGTGGGTACAAGTTTTATTTGATTTTAAGGATTTCTTTTTGTGTGTGTATAGATGTGAGGCGAGGGTAAATTTTTCTTCCAATGTTCAGGTGACTGAATAGAGAACAAAGAGTTCATGATTATGTTCACATTCTAGTGTATAAGTTACAGTAAATGATTCTAAGCATTTAAGCTTCTATTCCCAATTTGAAGATTGATTAAATTCTGAACTTGTTATATGATTTTTTCCGCTGCATGTTAATGTCCCTCGGGTTTGATCATCGACAAATCATGTGCGGATCTCGGAGAATGTTGATATGCGACCTTGAAGTACTGTTTTGTTATGCCTTGTCCTAACTTAACGGCAAAAAATGCATTTTTCGTCTCACAGAACTAGATCCATAGCACATCTAGTCCCGTACTTTGTAAAATTTATTTTCCACTTTTTGTCCTGCACATTACCATATCGTACTTTTGATCCCAACTTTTAATAGAGTTTGCACTTTTTGTCTAATAGACTTGTTTGTGTTTTGTACTTTTGGCCTCCTTATAACTGTCTCAATTTAGCTCTATTGGTCCTAAATTGGATTGAAAGGAAGCAATGAGACCACAAGTGCAAAACGTTTTAATCAAAAGTGCGATTTTACAAAACCTAGGGACTAAAAAAGTGTTGAGAGACCAGCCTCGTGCGATTTCAGATGCATTTTTCCCTCTTAAAACTTTTTTTTGAACACTATTCCCCCCCCCCTCCTTAAACTAAGCACATGGATTAAAGTTTCCATCGTTTCCGTCGAAAATATCAAAAAAATTTCATTTTTGAAACAACGGAACGAAGTAAAACTATTTATTTGCTTTTGTAATTCTTCTATTTTCTTGATTTAGTAACTTTCTTACAATTTTTCCTAGTGTTTCCCAAACATTTCCGAAAAGTTCTCGAAAAGTTTCCATTATTTACCTGACCTAAACATACACTGGCAACGAAATTTCGATCCATGACTAAGCATGCTTTTATCTTTTCTCAGTCAAAAAAGGATGATATGTTGGACTACAAACTCGAAAGAGTTCCATTTCTTGAGGAGCAAATGAGGAAGGTAAGAGAGACAGGGGAGATCATATCAATGGACATCGAGAGGCTATTATTGTCCGAGGACAACAGGTTCCGTTTTGTGAATGATGTGGCAGCAGAAGCAAAGCAGTACGTAGAGAACAACCGTGATGAATATGGTTCGAAAAAAGCAATCCTTCATGTCCTTAGCAATCGGATGAACGATGCCGGATTTTATCGGCCCGATGGATACATCGAAGAAGATCCATTCAAGCCGGGTCCTGGATACTTGAGGCAACAATCTTATTAATACATTTTGAGATACATTCCTTTTTGAGTTTTTCTTGGTGTGAACTGTGAACTGGTTTTAAAGAATTACAGTTATGGTCTAAAATTTCGAAATCATTCTGCACTTTTGTTCAATAAAATAGTCTTTGGTTTAGCACTTTTTATTTAGGCTAAATTACAAAGATAGTCGTGTAACTTTCGGATTCTTTAACAAATAGACCTATAGCTATACTGAACACACATTAAGTCCTCTAACTTTCATCCAATTTCAATTTTAGTTTATGCATAACAATTTCCATTCTCTAACTTTGAATAAGTTTTAATTTTCATCCTGTAGATACAAATTTTGTTTTCCAATTTTTAATAAGCTTGAATTTTTGTTCTTCAATTACGAACTATTTCTGTTGTAATAGGATCAATTTGTAGTTGCAGGAGTAAAATTGAAACATATCAAAAGTTAGAGGACGGTATTTATTATGCATATAACTAAAATTGAAATTGGGTGAAAGTTATAGGACAAAATGTGTGTTCAGTATAGTTACAGGACTACTTTTTAAAAAAAATTCAAAGTTATAGGACTATTTTTGCAATATTGCTTTTTTATTAATAATATTGAAATGCCCGTATCTGAAAAAACAACCGTAGTTTGTTGGAAAGATACACATGCTATTATGTGAATGCATTCTTATGAGATTTCATGGTTTTAGGTTTTTGTAGGTATCTTTGATTATGTTGTAAAGTTGAGTTTTATTCAAATTTATAAGTAAATTTGAATTAAGGGTAAATATCCATTAACTTTTTATAGTGGCCCATGTTAGTCACATTATGAATTATTTGTTCCACTTTGGTCATTTATAACTTACAAGAGGTTGTTTACTTATAGTGTTACACTTTAATTCTTCATAAAATTGTTTTATATTAATTTAGTTCCTCGTAAAATTGTTTTGGCGCTTTAGTTCACCTAGGACTACCTGAAAATGATCAAAGTTGAACAAATAATTCACAGTGGGGACTAATGTGGGAAAAAAATACAAAAATGACTACTATGTAAAAAATTAATTATAAAAAAGACCATTAGTGGTGTTTACCTTTTGAATTGTATTTGACATTCACCCTTTTGACATTGTTATCCATCTATCTATTAGAAATTGGATGAAATAACTATTTTCTGAAGAAAAAATAATAATTTTAGTCCCTTAATTTTGACAAGGATGTGAAAATGAGATATTTGTAGTTTCGGAAAGCAATTTAGTTTTCTTACCAGTTATTTTAGTCCTATATTCACCATAATTAAAATTAGCGTACATAAATTGCTACGCAAACAAACAAATTGGGAGGTTTGTCCTTTTGGCCGTCACACAGTGGTAATCTTATTGGCTTCACTTCGCATACGCCTAGTTCTCGGCATGTTGCAAGTTAAATGTGTTTGTGTACTCAAACTTCAAATCTGTTTGTGTTTATATAGAAGGGTGGGGGTGAACTGTTGAACTACCCCCATTAATGCAAAAATATTGAGGGTAGATATGAATTAATGAATTCAAATGAAAGAATGAGTAATGTATGCATTTATTAATGGAAAATCTGAGGGCCTGTTTGTCTCGCTTTTCGGAGAGTGGTTTGGGAAAGTGGTGGAGGTTTGAGAAATAATCTCGATTTGCGTAATGTTGTTTGTTTGGGTTTTGGGAGAGTTGTTTGGGAAAAAAAGTAAGTGTAGGTTTTTTTTGTAGGTTTGAATTAATTAATTAGGTGTAAGAATAGTGTAAGACTTTATGTCACATCAGTTAGTTATATATAATTAATTAATTGATGTATATATTATATGTAATATATGTGATAAATAATATTTTATAATTATTATTTGTGTTTTCTAAAATAATAAAAAATAAAGTAGATTAATTTTTATTTTTTTTATTTTTTTATAAATATTATAATAAAATTCTTTTAATTTAATTATTAAATATGCTACAAATTACAAAAGATCCTTAAAATATTAACCTAATAGTTATTACATAATATCCAGATTAATCTACGTACAAAAATAACATATTAAGTTGTCTTCATATTGTCTAGCATAATAAAAATTAACGGCAATTTTACAATTAATGTCACTAATTCCACGAAGGTGGGAATGAACCCCATATGTTATCCAACCAATCATGACTATTATTTTAAAATTGTTTTTATAGCATTTTTAAAACACCCTTAATTGTATAATTGACCAAGGAATTTTAATAGGGTTCAATTATAGAAACAAAACGTACTCTTGAAGAGTTTTGAAGTTCCCTCTTAGAAACAAAACCTAACGAGTATATTGAAAATTTATTTCTGTTAATAAAATCGTTTTTGCATTTTTGTTAAATAAATAACTTTGAGGTAAGGAGTAACTTTAAGGTCTACTTCAAAATCTGTTCTTCCACTTCTAAAGTAAGGTTTTACCATAACTGTATATTTAAGTTTTGTGTCAAAAACCAAGGAATTTTAATATTAATTAAACCAAGGAAAAACCAAGGAATTTTAAATTCTAATTAATATTAATTTTATGATAATTAAAAAAATGGCTCACACTTAATTATTTATTTCTATTTAACTCTAATTTAATCTAGTTGGGTTAGTTAAATTTAATAATTGAATTTTAAGTAATTATAAATGATGTGGCATAATCTAGACCACAAGGTCTACCACTCAGCTTATAGATCGAGTCTATCTAAGAATTTTCCCCAATCTATACCTACCGCTTGATTTGAGTAACAATCTTTTAAGAACGTAACCCACATAAACTACCATTCTTGAAAAACTGCATCAGATTATGAACTCAAAAGTTTAAAATTACAAGAACTCAAACCAAACCCAGAAACCATTAAAGAAACAAATTGCTTTACAAAATACAGAGTGGATTACCAAAGTTTCAATTGCCTGGAAATTTCGTCCACACCATGAGATCATTTTCTTGAACAAAAGCAAAAGGTAGTTTCTTTATTTGTTTTTTTTTTTTTTTTTTTTTGGGATAATTCGAACAAAAGGAAAATTACTAAAGGGTTATATCATATATGGTTGGTAAGTCTGGGTTTTCTACACGGCACCCTGTACTAATTTTAATTGTAAAAAATTCCCTGTGTTATTCTCTATTGTCATAAAGCTCCCATGAAAATGGAAAAATCAAATGAAAAAAAGGTGAAAAGTATCTTGGTCCGTGATTTTCTGCAGAGAGGACAAAAGAAAAATGAAGGAAGAAATAGAAAGAAAAGAGGAGAGAAGAGAAAAGAAAAGAAAAAGAAGACAGCCGCAGGTGATGAGAGAGAAATAGAGGAGTAGAGATAGCCAGATAGGGAGTAGGGTTCTTTCTAAGTCAAAATGGGCTGTTTCATAAACTTATTTCCCAAAAAATTTACTGTAGCCTACATTTTCGGAAAGCACTTGGGCTGTTTGTCTCGCTTTTCGGAAAGATGAAATTTTTTTCCGAAACGCGAGACAAACAGGCCCTGAATATTTTATCATGTACCAAGAATGAGTTAAGGCATGCATTTAATGGAAAAGATGAATACTTTATCATCTACCAAGATATTGAACAAGGCATGCATTTAATGCTATAATTACAACAACTGGTCAATCAACATGATGGAGATGGGACAAACTGACAATAGGTAGCTTATTTGATTTTTGATCTAATTAAACCACAATTTTGAACATCCAAACTAGCACACAGAAAACCAAAAGTCAGCCTTACTTAAATTAGCAATCTCATGAAAAATTCAAATATCAATCACTCCACATTAACCACTTCCTAAACATCCATTTCAACATAGACATTAAGACACATGAAAGGAAGTTACCAATGTGAGAAACATAAACACAATCCAAAATTTATTCAATGTATGCAAACTAAGTACAAATGTTCTCAAAGCATACAACAACCAAGAATCAAGCAAAATAAATATCATATGACAAGAGATAACTCTCCTGCCAAAAAAAATTCACCATAAAAGGGAAGATACCAAACTTGAGAAACAACAACCTACTTCAATAAAGAACAATCTTTGAAAACATAATCTAATTTTCTTAAGGCATACAACAACCAATAATTTGGCAAAATTAATTTTATATCCATTCCAAACATAATCAGCATTAAATGGAAGATACCAACCTAACTGACAAATACATAATTCACACCTCTACCAGCCTTATGCAAACAAGTAATAATTATTCAAGGCATACATCAGCCAAGAATCAAGCAGAAGATTACTATATATCCATGCCAAAAGTATTAAAACATAAAATGGAAGATACCAATCTAAACAAACACATAATTCAGTATTTACCAGCCTTATGCAAACAAGTTCAAATTCTCTCAAGGCATACAACAACCAAGAATCAAGCAGAAGATTATTAAATATCCATGCCAAAAAGTATTAAAACATAAAGTGGAAGATACCAATCTAACAAACAAATACATAATTCAGTATTTACCAGCCTTATACAAACAAGTTCAAATTCTCTCAAGGCATACAACAACCAAGAATCAAGTAGAAGATTACAAACAAAATACATAATTCAATATTTAACAGCCTTATGCAAACAAGATCAAATTTTATCAAAGGCATACAACACACAAGAATCAAGCATAATGCATGAGTACTATTGCACAGATTATCGCAAGCTTTAGCCTACGACGCAGTGATATGTTATCAGCAATTCAATGGATTCATCCACTCAAAGTAATTGGCAATTTTCCAAAAAATGGAGTTCAATATATGTTTCAAGTACATGAAAAATAAAATGACACTTTAAAAATTAAAAACCACTAAACCAGAACACTGTCTCATGGTATGTTGTTTTCATCAGAACTACCACCGAAACAGTTGTGAAGATTAACAATTTCGATCCTCGAAGCCGTGTTCCTAAAATAAAGAGGAAACCATATTAGAGCCAATATTTCACATGATTAACAAATATAATATAATGGTTAACACACGAAAATCAACATTACCTGTTATCGTATGTTGTTCTGAGCAGAACTACGTTGGGAAGAAGCGGTGTACCAATAAAGTCCATGAAATAAAAGAAAACCGTATTACACCAAAGAAACCCTAATTAAAAATGATAAATTAACAAGAAAGTTCTAGCGAAAATTTGATGAAATTCAACATAACTGAGGTAGGATAATCAATTGAAGACGTGTAATAGCCTGGAAAATGTAAGAAATTACAACATTTTCGCATAAATTCTTCCTCAATAGTTGAAGAAATTGCACCGTCCCCATGAAAGAGAGAGAGAGAGAGAGAGAGAGAGAGTAGAAAGAGAAGAATGAAATCAATTAGGGTTCTTTGTTACATGATATAGCCCGGAATATGCAAGAAATTACAGAATTTTAGCACAAATTCTGTATCAATAGTTGAAAGAGAGAGAGACGTCGCCGTGAAAGAGAGAGAGTAGGAAGAGAAGAATGAAATCAATTAGCGTTTCTTCCTTACCTGATATACCAATCTTTGAACGACGGTGAGATGGAGTGCTCTCCAGTAGATGATGTGAGGGCATTTCGGTCCATAAATTCTAATTGGCCTAACCGATCGTGTGTGAGAAACGACAAATAATTTTTATTCAGCCTAATTGTAGTGTGCCGAACACAATATAATATTGTGGATCAGATAATTCTAGGGCCCAAATAACTAATCTGCCTAATTTTTAAAGGCTAGCGATATTGCCAGAGCAACAATTGTTGTTGCCAGAGCAAAATTAATACATTTCCAGAAATACCCTTGTCATTAAATGCTTTTTAATGGTTGTGTTTGTTGAGCTTTATATATTAGTGCATTAATTAAGTGATTTCTATTATTAAATCTTTTTAAGAACATCAACTGAATCTTCTCCTCAATCAATAAAAAGGAAAAATTGGTTTCTTTCAGTTTATTATTTAGAAAAATTCAGATTGAAAGAAAAAAAAAATTATGTTCGGGAATTCTACACGGTTGTCTAAATCTTTACCGTGACTTGGTAGATTTTTTTTATTAACTTAGGAGAAAAAAATGCACCATTAAACATATTTTTTCCTCTCCTAAAAACTTCTACACGTGAAGGAGAAGAAAATTTTTACTAGAATTCTTAGCTACCTCTTTCTGTTTTTTTTTCCCCTAAACTTAGCTAGCTCTTTCAATGGAGAAATTAAAACTAACTTGTTAATTCTTTAGCCAAATATTATTTAATTTTCGAGTATCTATAGTTCAGTTGTCTAAATTTTTACCGTGTAGAAGTTTTTCTTTCCCGAATATATTTTTTTTCTTTCAATCTGAATTTTTCTAAATAATAAACTGAAAGAAACCGATTTTTCCTTTTTATTGATTGAGGAGAAGATTCAGTTGATGTGTTTAAAAAGATTTAATTGTAGAAATCACTTAATTAATGCACTAATATATAAAGCTCAACAAACACAGCCATTAAAGAGCATTTAATGACAGAGGGTATTTTTGGAAATGTATTAATTTTGCTCTGGCAACAACAATTGTTGCTCTGGCAATATCGCTACCCATTTTTAAATGGTCCAACCCAACGTTGCCTAATGCAATTATATAGTGTGGTGTTGGTTGTTGATAACTCTGTGAAATTAGAGTTATCGCGTGTACTTTTCAGACCTAAATGAGAGTTTTTCATAAGTATTTGTGGGTCGTTTGGGATTTTAATGCATATTTCATTTAGTAGAGTCGATTCACGAGTTTTATCAATTTTTGAGAATAATCTTTGATTTTGGGCACTAATTCAATATGTTTTCTTGCAGGAAATTAATCGAGCCAATGAAATCCAATTTGTATAAAGGCCCATGAGGGAAATCTTACAAGAGACGAACAAAAAATCTCGAGATTTATCATTTTAAATTGTTGAGGGTTTCAATTGTGCAAAGAGACAAACAGTAGGGGCTGTAAATGCAAAGATGCAGACTGATATTTGACAAATTGAACATTTATGCAGCAATTTACATCTCTTAAATTTGTAATTGGGCTGGCCCAATTAAGAGGTTTGGACAGGCTGAAGAATTGGAGAATTAGTGGGAAGTCCACAAGGGACTCCAAAATCAAGAGGAAAAAGGAAAAAAAGATACCACGTGAGACACAACGCATCGGAGGAGAAAAAGAACACCACGCATCACAATTGGAGTTTTTTTTGTTAATTTTGATTAGAGAAAACCACGAACTCGTTTCTATTTGATTTCATTGTTTTTATTAGCATGAACTAATTTCGTTTAGTCTAGGGTTTTTACGGATTCATGTTTTCCGAATAATGTTTTGTTTTCCTTTCTAGTTTAATTTAAGTGATTTTCGATTTCTACTTATCGATATTCATTTATCTAATTTTGTGCTAATTATCGTCAAATTGACTGATCACCTATTTGATTGTTTACTTTTCTTGATTGAACATGGGAAGGGAATATTGAGAATAGATAGTGGGTTGTTTGTTAGGATAGGAATATACCCGACACTCCCATATCCAAATTAGGTTATAAGATTCATACATGTTATTAATTATACTAACTTAGGAATAAGAATAGTAAGTTAATTGCATAGGTTCTTGAGTGATTTGGAAGACACTTAAGGATAAAAGTGAGCCATAGGATAGCAAATAAGAATCACTAGTTAAAATTAGGAATTTATTCAACATTAGGAGTATAACATAGGTGAAGTTTAACTCTAGATCCTTGTCTCATTGATTTTCTCCTTAGCACTTTAATCGTCATCTTTAGATCAATTAATTTTTAGTTTTAGTAGTTAGTAATTCAACGAACAATAATATTTCATCTTCGTTGAATTAGAATAAGAATTAATGTAGGGAATTTGGTAGAATTTTAGTTTCAAGTCCTCGTGGGTTCGACACTCTACTTCCTCTTTATTACTTTTGCGATATGTGAAACGCAAGTGTGTAAAATCCGCAACAGTTGTGTTGGGATTCGGTAAGATAAACAGCCCTAGGCACAGCGGAATATAAAAATTTTAGGACCTCTTACGGAATCTTGCCAGGATATTCTCTAGTTGTATATATATGAATATAAATAAAAAACGACAGTATAAGTTTACACGTTATACCTATCTCCTTGCAAATCCTTTGGCTAGCAAAACGAACTCTAATTTCTCCTCCAGCAAGTATCGATCCAAGCTCTGCAGCAGCGCCCCACGTGTTGCGCCTCTACGGGTTGATACACCACAATTACACGAAAATAATAAATCTTGATCAGCTAGAACACAAGATATATTATGATCTAGGATTTAGGAACGATCTTGGAACAAAAATCGAAAACGAAAAATTCTTCCACAGGGAATAAGTGGTTCGGCCGATTGCACAGGGAGAGGGAGAGAGTTTTTGCTCTTGCTCAATTTTGCTTATGGAGTTTTGTGAAAAATAACTACAAGAAAGCTACTTATAGTTATCTCCCTAACCTAGTCCTATTAGGACTAGTGTTCTTTTCTCCTACATGGGACATGACCCTCTTTAATTAGAAGACCAAGTCTTCTAATTAATTCATGTCCCAGTTAATTAATTTTGACCAGACTTTATTTAATCTCCCAATTAAATAGCCCAATTAATTAACTTAATCTCCCATTTAATTTAATCAGACTCTAAGTCTATTTAATTAAAATCCTTTCTAATTAATTAAATCCAACTTAATTAATTAATCCACAAATTAAATTCTAATTTAATTTATGATCCTGATCCAATTCCAATTGGATCCCATTTTGTTCCAATTGGGTCGACCCAGTCGACCCACCCATAATAATCGACCCAGTCGATTATTCATCCAGTCGACTCGGTCGTTCTTATTTCCTCGCTTTCGCTTCATGTGTATTGTGTATGCCCCTGTAGGTTCACCACATAATTGGCCGTGGGTTATAATTAAATATTATTTAATTATTCGAGTAAGACTTACTCTAAATCAATCGAACATTCTGTCGATTGATTATTCCAAAATTAGCACCCCTGCCAATTTGGGAATTCTCCCACACTCCACGGTCGATGTCCAGCCACAAGCCCATGAAGCCCAATCACTGGTGAATTAATTCAGTGAATCTTTTATCATTTATAATTTCCATATACGACACAATCTCTCCATCGATCAATCTCCCAGTCGAGACTTAAGGGTATGGTCTTTCATCGGATTCCCTTTTCTTTTGTCTTGACCTTATGTACTCTGATCTCGAAATAAATTCTCTTTGACTTAATCTTTATGAGCTACTTACATAAAGTCGTCAGATACATTGGCCAAGGATTTTACCAGAATTAATTTCTCACAGAAATCCATAGGAGAATTTCCCAACCTATCAAGTCGGGTCAATGGATCCTTTGTTGATGATATGAATCTGCATACGAGTTCCTCTATACCCAATATGAGTCCACGAAAACTTTCTGGCGATCCCCAATCAGTCGGAACTCATATAAAAGCATAGACGTTCTCGCACCAGATAAACCCTATCACCTCAAGTAGTTAGGGATCGTTCCTCGTATACTATTATAAATTTGGAATAACTTCAACCCCGATATACGACTACCGCTTCCATGGTGAGTTATTTCCTAATTGGGGTATTCAGTGCGCTTGCCATCCCAGCAAGCCACCCACTTATGTGTATCGACCATCCCAGTCACGCTCGTGGACCCCATCGTTCTCCAGTTCATCGGAGTATTCACAATAGTGAGCGTCTAACCGAATCCACGATGTCCTATCTCGATTGAATTCTACGACTCTTGAATATGTTCTAGATCACGGCCTTGGAGATCAGTCCACGGGTTGTCCCATAGCCCTGGGATCTAAGGACTTCTATCCTTATGCGTAGATAATTATTACATAAGATAAAGTTGACCATTTAATAAAGTGCATTTATTAATCAAAATTGAATAGTTCCTCATTTATTACAATAAATGCTCGCCCTAAAGCTGGCTTGCAGGACACTATTTCTATCAATCTCCCACTTGTCCTAAAGCCAGTCTTCTATGTTCTTGAGTCCCATCTTTTGCAGATGTTTCTCAAATGCCTTTTGAGGCAGAGGCTTCGTTAGCGGGTCCGTCGTATTATCTGAGTTGACACGTTCCATCTTAATGTCTCCTCTACCAATGATATCTCTTATCACGTGGTATCGTCTTTGTACGTGCTTGGATTTCTGATGAGATCTCGGCTCCTTTGCTTGCGCTATTGCCCCATTATTATCACAGAAGATAGTAATGGGCTTAGCGATGCTAGGTATCACATCCAATTCCTGGATGAAGTTCCTCATCCAAACACCTTCCTTTGCTGCGTCACTCGAGGCAATGTATTCTGCTTCGGTGGTTGAATCCGCGGTTGTTTTCTTGCTTGGAGCTCTTCCAGCTAACCGCACCACCATTAAGACAGAAAATGTATCCCGATGTCGACTAGAAGTCGTCTACATCACATTGGAAGCTCGAGTCTGTATAGCCTTCCAATTTCAATTCTCTTCCACCGTACACCAAGAACAATTCCTTAGTCCTTCTCAGGTACTTCAAAATTTCCTTTACGGCTATCCAGTGCTGCTCACCTGGATCAGACTGGTAGCGACTTGTAACGCTTAGAGCGTACGCCCAGTCTGGTCTAGTACACAACATACCATACATTATGCTTCCTATCGCGGATGCATATGGTACTCGAGACATATTGCTTCTCCCCTCAGGCGTCTTCGGGGCCATAGACTTAGAAAGTGCAATCCCATGTCTCATTGGAAGCAATCATCTCTTGGATTCTTCCATATTTAATCTTTTCAAGATTTTATCTATGTACTGGGATTGGGAGAGGCCCAACAGTCCTTTTGATCTATCTCAGTAGATCCTTATACATAGTACAAGGGATGCTTCTCCCATATACTTCATTGAGAATTGTGTAGATAACCATGCTTTAGTTTCAGACAATGCTTTTACATTGTTTCCAATGAGAAGAATGTCGTCAACGTAAAGCACAAAAAATTCAACTGTACTCCCACTGATCTTCTTGTACACGCAAGTTTCGAACATGTTTTTGATGAATCCAAAAGTTTGGATTGTCTCATCGAAACGAATGTTCCAACTTCGGGAAGCTTGCTTCAGTCCATAAATGGACCTCTGGAGTTTGCACACCTTGTGTTCATCTCCTTTGGATGCATATCCTTTTGATTACTCCATGTAGATCTCCTTGTCAATGTCCCCATTGAGAAAGGCAGTCTTTACATCCATCTGCCATATCTCATAGTTATACCACGCAGCTATGGCCAGCAAGATTCGAATGGATTTAGGCATTGCGACGGGCGAGAAAGTCTCATCAAAGTCGATACCTGGCCTTTGAGTGTATCCTTTTGCCACTAGTCGCGCCTTGTAGGTTATTACCTCTCCGTTCACTCCAAGCTTTCGCTTATAGATCCACTTGCAACCCACGGGAGCCACTCCCACTGGTGGATCTACCAAGGCCCAGACCTTGTTTGAGTGCATGGAGTCCAGTTCGGATTCCATGGCTTCGCGCCACTTTCTCGAGTCTATATCTAGCATAGCCTCTTCGTAAGTCCTTGGGTCGGTTAGAGACTGTCCAGTCTCATGCAGTAGACCGTAGTACCTCTCGAGTTCTCTACGTTGTCTTTCTGAAATACGAAGAATCGGTGTACTTTCTGGTGCACTTTCATGCTCATGTTCTCCCACTGCCTGTGGCAACGGGTCAGCTTGATCAACCTCTTCGGCCTTTTCAGCTTCAGTGACCTCATCCAGTTCTACATTATTTTCCTTCTTGTCAATCAAGAAATCCTTCTCCAAGAAGTGAGCGTTCCTCGAGACAAACGTAGTTTGTCTTGTAGGATCGCAGAACTCGTATCCTATTGAGTTTTCCGGATACCCCACGAATTTGCACAAAGTGGATTTAATTTCCAATTTATCTCCCACTAGCTTTTTAACGTAAGTGGGAGATCCCCATATGCGCATAAATGCATATGAGGGTGCCTTGCCAAACCATAATTCGTATGGTGTCTTTTCTACGGATTTAGAAGGTACCATGTTCAGTATCTTCGTTGCCGTGAGGAGGGCATGTCCCCAAAATGAAAGAGGAAGGTCAGTGGCACTCATCATGGATCGAACCATGTCCATCAAAGTTCGATTCCTTCTCTCTGCTACTCCATTTAATTGGGGTGTTGCAGGAGGAGTCCACTGCGATAATATTCCATGCTCTACAAGATAATTCAGAAATTCGTTACTAAGAAATTCTCCACCTCGGTCAGAACGAAGAGCCTTTATCGTATGACCAAGTTGATTCTCTACTTCCATCTTGAATTCTTTGAATCACTCAAAGGCTTCAGACTTGTGTTTCAACAAGAACACATATCCATAACGACTATAGTCGTCAGTGAAAGTGACGAAGTAATCATAGCCACCTCGGGCGCTTTTTCTTAGTGGTCCACATACATTCGTATGTATCAAGTCCAATGTTTGCTTGGCTTGCTCAGGGTTTCCCTTAAATGGCAACTTAGCCATTTTACCCTTTAAACATGGTTCACATGTTGACATTTCATCAATGCGATTGATTTCAATCGCGCCAGATGATGCTAACTTTTGAATCCTTGACTTAGATATATGTCCAAGTCGAGCGTGCCATAATTGGGCAGATATTTCATTATCTTGTTTCCTTTTGTTTTTGTTGTACGTGCATAACTAACTTAGGCGGTTTTATGATGTAAAGTCAATAATTCAATGTACCAAATGAAAAACGAAAACAGGAGCTTTTATTAAAATCAACATTATTCAATAACATGAATAAAAGTTTTTCATAAAAAACTAGGTACATAAATGAAAGTTTCCTAATGACTTTATCAAACCACCTAAATCTACTTTTGCCTACGGCCTTGGTAGCAGCTCCAGCTCCAGTTTCCTTGATGCTCCCATCACCTACAAGGATGAGAACTCCAATCAGTGTCTAACACCAAACATGCACAGTTAATTGTAAAATTAACTTCAACAAGGAATATACCTGTTCGAACTCTCCATAGGTTCGAGCTTAATCCTTTCCCTTGATCTTGTGCAGTAAGGAGCTCTGGTTTCCATTTGCTTTGGCTTTGAACGCCGCCCAGTCCTTTCGCCAACCCTCGCTTTCTTTCCAAAAGAAGCTTCGTGTTCCTTGAGCATTTGTCGCAGGACATGTACAGTGATCTCTCGCCTCTGGAGATTCAAGTCCGCGATAAATCGGTCATATGATCTAGGAAGAGATTGTAGAATAAGATCTACTCGGAAATCATTGTCCATCACGACACCCATATCATCGAGTTCAGATAGAAGTCGAATCATCTTGTGTACGTGGATTCCGACAGGAGTTTCCCTTCTCTTTCTTGCTTGTAAGAGTTCCCTCGTGATCGCGAATCTGCGACGACCATCTCTAATCCCATAAAGGAATTTGAGATTCGAGAGAATCTCTTTCGCGGATGCCATATGCTCATGTTGCAAACGCAGATCAAGTGACATATATTCCAACATGTATTCACGAGCTAAGCCATCATCCAGTTTCCATTTGGTGATGCTTTTACGGAGCTCATCAGGAACGTCATGTGAAATAGTAATGGGTGGTGGCACAGACAAAACATAGGATATGTTTTCAGCTTCAAATAATCCATTCAAATGATGCGTCCAGAAATGGAAGTTGGGTCCAGTTAAAATATTACGTTCAAGTGATGAGATGGACAAATCTCTAAGTGCTCTAAGCTCTTTTGACATCATATCTATAGAAACGACGAGAGAAGAAATAAATACGCGAAAGATTAATTTAAAATGCACAATTTACAAACATGGTTTCTATTTGTAAATTACTCCCACTATTTTAATCAAAATCTTATGCCCCCACATAAGTTTCGGGAATTTAAAATATCTTAGCGGGCTTAAGGCCCAAATGCAATCTCCTAGTACCCACGACTCGTTGGCCATACTATTTGATTAACTTGGTGGTCGATTACGTCGACGGTTAACCATCGCAGCTAACCCTTAAGTTCATTTAGCCTCGTTTTCGATATGGACCCATGACTCATGAGACATCCATACTTACTAGCGTTAAATCATGTCCAATACTCGTGGAGAGAAATAGTTCAAGCCTAGACACCCCACGACTCGTGAGACAGCGCCTAAAACCTTGCTATCCCCTCCCTTGGTACTAAACTCGTGCATCGAGGCAATAGACATATCATTTTCCTATAGCTCGACCCACGACTCGTGAGACATCGAGATATATTCGTACAATATGCCTAAGACCTAGTAATTGGATAGGCTCGGACCATAGAGACTATTCATATTCACCCTTAAGTTCGATTTAATATTCTAATTGAATTTTAAGTTCAATTGGAGGTTTTAAGTCTTCTTGTGCGAGGTCTCATCAGATTATGCTTATCTTGTTTACGTGATCTATTCTAAGCATGCATGACATACATCAAAGAATAATAGTAAACATACATCACCTAGCAGGATATGATTGATCGATTACCCATCCTATGCGATTCATCATGAGCCAAGTGATGAATCAATTGGTCAGTCTAGGGTGGAAATTAAATGTCCTAACTATTACAATTTTCAAACCCATACATCATGGGCCTTCTTGTAATATCCAGCTTGATTGGGCCTCCATGTAATGAATTTGGGCCTCCATGTCCTCCAAGGTTATAGGCCTCCATGCGGATCTCCAAGTCTTCATGAGGTCTTCTCGGCTCCAAGCCCAATCTAAGCCTAGCTTACATAATACAAATGGTCCTATTCTATTACATTCGTTTGCGCAAGCAAGATCACCAATCAGACCCATTTAATTACAACCCAAAAATAAATAAACCAAAAACTACACAGGGCTTAAGGGCAAAATCGATCAATCCACACATTCACTCAAGAACATGCATAAATTCACATAAGGGCATAAATGTAAATTTATCGGCTCCTATAATTTTAATTCTAAAAAATTTATCTAAGTTAATTAATTTTGAATTAACAATTAACCTCTCAGATTAATTAGCTCTTACCTGAGCTCTAAGTAATCTATAAATCTTATCTTGATTAAATTGATTAATTAAGGTAGACTAAATCACTAAGATACCTACCTTATCCAAAACTCTAAGTTCCCCAAAAAATTCCAATCTCCAAGATTTTCAAGATAATCCTATTTTGTTTAGATTAGTTTAATTAAGGTAGTGTTTAGGTCTAACAAAATAACTACCTTATCCAAAAACTCTAAGTTTCCTAATCATCCAAAATTCTAAAATTTCCAGAATTCTCAAAATAGGCAGAATTAGAGTCCAACCCAAACATGAACAGTCGAGACCAATCACAGACTGCCACGTGGACAACCCACGCGCGACCATCAGGGGCGCGTGAGCTGCCCGTGGCAGCAGCCGCGGCGCGTGGCTGCGTGCGGCAGCAGGCTGCCGCGCACAACAGCTTGCGGATAGCAGCCCGTGGGCTGCTGCCGTGCCCAGTGTGCACGGCCAGCGTGCTGTTCGCACGCTTCCGTTGGCAGCGGCTTGCGGTGGCAGCCTAGCCGCGGTGCGCTACCGCGCACCGCCGCGTGCCACAGTGGGTTGGGTCTAAAAAATATATATATATATATATATATTTTTTGATTACTTATGATTTAATTAAACAAACCCAGTCAATTAAATCCCAATCCAAAATTACATCAACATGATAAAATTTACGAATCTAAAATTATCCATTAACTCCAAGTAAAATAACAAACGTCCTAAAACATGCAAAGTTAAAGAACTAGCCACACATAAATCAAACATATGATTTATAACACAGAATTTGCAAATTCATATATATACAAATCCTAGAGTTGGCTCTGATACCACTGTTGGGATTCGGTAAGATAAACAGCCCTAGGCACAGCGGAATATAAAATTTTTAGGACCTCTTACGGAATCTTGCCAGGATATTCTCTAGTTGTATATATATGAATATAAATAAAAAACGATAGTATAAGTTTACACGTTATACCTATCTCCTTGCAAATCCTTTGGCTAGCAAAACGAACTCTGATTTCTCCTCCAGCAAGTATCGATCCAAGCTCTGCAGTAGCGCCCCACGTGTTGCGCCTCTACGGGTTGATACACCACAATTACACGAAAATAATAAATCTTGATCAGCTAGAACACAAGATATATTATGATCTAGGATTTAGGAACGATCTTGGAACAAAAATCGAAAACAAAATATTCTTCCACAGGGAAGAAGTGGTTCGGCCGATTGCAGAGGGAGAGGGAGAGAGTTTTTGCTCTTGCTCAATTTTTGCTTATGGAGTTTTGTGAAAAATAACTACAAGAAAGCTACTAATAGTTATCTCCCTAACCTAGTCCTATTAGGACTAGAGTTCTTCTCTCCTACATGGGCCATGGCCCTCTTCATGGCCCAGTTAATTAATTTTGACCTGGCTTTATTTAATATCCCAATTAAATAGCCAATTAATTAACTTAATCTCCCATTTAATTAAATCAGACTCTAAGTCTACTTAATTAAAATCCTTTCTAATTAATTAAATCCAACTTAATTTATTAATCCAAAAATTAAATTCCAATTTAATTTATGATCCTGATCCAATTCCAATTGGATCCCATTTTGTTCCAATTAGGTCGACCCAGTCGACCCACCCATAATAATCGACCCAGTCGATTATTCACCCAGTCGACCCAGTCGACTCGGTCGTTCTTATTTCCTCGCTTTCGCTTCATGTGTATTGTATATGCCCCCGTCGGTTCACCACATAATTGGCCGTGGGTTATAATTAAATATTATTTAATTATTCGAGTAAGACTTACTCTAAATCAATCGAACACTTTGTCGATTGATCATTCCAAAATTAGCACCCCTGCCAATTTGGGAATTCTCATACACTCCACGGTCGATGTCCAGCCACAAGCCCATGGAGCCCAATCACTGGTGAATTAATTCAGTGAACCTTTTATCATTTATAATTTCCATATACGACACAATCTCTCCATCGATCAATCTCCCAGTCGAGACTTAAGGGTATGGTGTTTCATCGGAATCCCTTTCCTTTTGTCTTGACCTTATGTACTCTGATCTCGAGATAAATTCTCTTTGACTTAATCTTTATGAGCTACTTACATAAAGTCGTCAGATACCTTGGCCAAGGATTTTACCAGAATTAATTTCTCACAGAAATCCATAGGAGAATTTCCCAACCTATCAAGTCGGGTCAATGGATCCTTTGTTGATGATATGAATCTGCATACGAGTTCCTCTATACCCAATATGAGTCCACGGAGACTTTCTGGCAATCTCCAGTCAGTCAGAACTCATATCAAAGCATAGACGTTCTCGCACCAGATAAACCCTATCACCTCAAGTAGTTAGGGATCGTTCCTCGTATACTATTATAAATTTGGAATAACTTCAACCCCGATATGCGACTACCGCTTCCATGGTGAGTTATTTCCTAATTGGGGTATTCAGTGCGCTTGTCATCCCAGCAAGCCACCTACTTATGTGTATCGACCATCCCAGTCACGCTCGTGGACCCCAGCGTTCTCCAGTTCATCGGAGTATACAAAATAGTGAGAGTTTAACCGAATTTAACGATGTCCTATCTCGATTGGATTCTACGACTCTTGAATATGTTCTAGATCACGGTCTTGGAGATCAGTCCACGGGTTGTCCCATAGCCCTGTGATCTAAGGACTTCTATCCTTATGCATAGATAATTATTACATAAGATAAAGTTGACCATTAAATAAAGTGCATTTATTAATCAAAATTGAATAGTTCCTCATTTATTACAATAAATGCTCGCCATACAGCTGGCTTGCAGGACACTATTTCTATCAAGTTGTACATTTTCACTCAAATTATAATTGAGTTATTATTTGGATTTAAGTGTTTGGTTTGCATGATAAAAACATGATTATGCAAATTTGACATTTTTACCTTTTCTTTTATTCACAAGTCATGTTCCAAATCATATCAACTTTTCATTCCTCGGGAGAGAGCTCTACTCCACTGCTCCACATTTTTCTTCCAATATGTTCATATTAATTTGTGTCTTTACAATTTCAATTAAAATAATTTGTTCAATTAAAAATTGATTTTGAAAAAATAATAAAAATCATATGTTGGATGAAGATGAAGATGAAGTGCGAAGAAGACAAGAAGATAAGGGAAGGTTTTGATGATTTCCAAAATGTCAAAATCAGCTAAGTATGGAAAGCTTAGGTCCCTTAGAAGAATTTTGAACAAGTAAAGAAGACATCAGAAGGGTTCAAAATTCAAAGCCCAGAAGACTACTGATCTCATGCTGAAACAGCAATCAGAAGGGTAGACCATCATCTGACTCAAATCAGATTAGTTCAGAGTTTGATCAGCAGAGTATCTTTCAACAGGGTTGCATCGATCAGCAGAGTAGAAGAGATCATGAGATAGTTCAACGGTAATAAATGCACTTGGTGTAATAAATGCTGCAAGAGAAGGGTAGTAATGGCAAATGATTGAAGAATATTCTCGGATCAGCATGGTGCATTTAATGCAGCTACAGGAAAGTACAGCAGAAAAAGTACTGTAGACGGGAGCCGTTCTGAATTTGGGCTAAGGCTATGGATTTGAATTGTGATTTCATTCAACGGTCATATTTTCAAATCCAAGTATAAATAGAGCTGATTTCGAAGAGCGAGACACACAACAACATTCTGAGATTTTGATTCCGAAGCAGAAATTTCTCTAAGTCTCAAGAAGCTCGAACAGCTCACTCGTCTGGTGAAGTCATTTGTTGACAGAAGTCATTTGTTGACAGAAGCCAAGTTGAAGCAAAAAGAAAACATCTTCTGAGTGAATTTGTATTAGCTGAGTGTTGTGCGAAGTTTAAATCCGTCTTTGTGAGTGATTTAACTTCAGAGGATAGGTTTTCTGAGTGATTTCCTATTGCGAGCTTACAGCCATATCATTTGTTGTTTAGGTGTAAGTGGAGATGTATTGTAAACTTTGTGTTTATAGTATAACCCAGAATCTAAGTGATCTGAAAGAGTGGACTAAAGGATTTTTATCCATATAACCACTATAAAAATTCTTTGTGTTGTTTTTGCATTTCTTGCATATTTCAAAATTGCATAAGTAAACACTTTGAATTGATTTAAAGATTTTAAAGGAGTTTTTAAACTGGGGATAAAATCTTTAAAAGACTCAGTCTACTTGTGTAAAACACTTTCAAATTATCCGCTGCAAGTATACTCTTGAAAAACTGATTTTTGCTGTAATCAGCTAAGTCACTATAAGAAGAGTGGTCACTCTGTTGTTCAAGATTTGTTCACGATCAGCATAGTCAGCTTACTGTTCTTCATAAGCTTAGTCTGCTGACAGAAGACTGAAAAGTTTTTAAGTCTGAAAATTTTCAGAGGTCTATTCATCCCCCTCCCCTCTAGACCTCATCTGACCACTTGGGACCAACAAGTGGTATCAGAGCAGGTGGTTCATTAGAATCAGCTGCCTGATCAACGAGCTTGATCCAAGTGTTTTTCAAAAGTTTTCAAAACTTTTCAAAAGAACATCTTTTTGAAAAACAAAAACTTTTTGAAAAATGTATTGTATCAGCCATGTTCCCCACATTGCTGGTATGTCATTTGAAGACTGGAAAATCAGGATGGAGATTTTTCTAGCTGCTTATAATGATAACATGTACACATGTATCATCAAAGGTCCATTCAGATTCACCAAGACGATAAAGATAAATGAAGTTGATACCGTGGTGGAGAAAGACCTTCATGAGATGACACCAGATGAAATAAAGCTCTTCAATCTGGATAAAGTCGGAAGATTTATCATGACTAAAGCCCTGGATAATGATCGGTTTGACAAAGTCAAACATTGCAAAACTGCAAAGGAGATGTGGGATAAAGTTCGTGATATGAGCGAAGGCAATGATGCCATAAAAGAGCATCAACTTACTGTTGCTTTGGAGAAACTGGATAACTTCAAGATGAAATCTGGAGAGACCATTGATCAGATGGATAGTAGGTTCACCAGAACACTCAATGAAGTTCTAAAGTTGGGAAAAACCTTTACTGACAAAGAAATCACCGTCAGAGTACTAAAGGCTTTACCTCCTAAGTTCAACATGAAGGTAATAGCGATGGAAGAATCAAGAGATTTGGGAAAGATCTCTCTTACATAGCTATTCTCCGTACTCAAGGCATTCGAGTATAAACTGCCTAGAATGGGAATTGAAGAAACCTCAACTTCAGGACCCACAACTGCCCTAGTTGCTGCTGAAAATCTAAGAAGACCAGCACAGAGAAGTAAAGAAGTGGACTCATCTGATGAAGCCACATTACTCAACAAAAAGGAGTACAAAACTGGAGATGTAGCATTGCTGATGAACTACAAAAGAAAAATGAAGAACAAATACAACAATGCTTCTACTTCTAAACCTAACTCTTCTTCTCAAGAAAAGGATGATTATAAAGCCAAACTAATGTGTTATAACTGCAGGAAATTGGGACACTTCATCAGAGACTATCCATATCCAAAAGTAGAGAAATACACTGAAGAAGAGAAGAGAATCAGAAAAGAAAGAAAGCATCAGAAAGGCAAGGCAATGATGGCGGAAGCAGAGAAGCTGGCTGCTGTCTACTCATCTGATTCAGACTCAGACACGTCTGACGAAGAAACTACTGATGAAGATAACCCTGCTCTCATCTGTCTGATGGCCAAGGAATCTGATGACTCTGAGGATGAGGTTAGGATTAGGAGTAGGAGTAAAGTAGAGAAGATTTGGTACTTGGACAGTGGTTGTTCAAGGCACATGTGTGAAAGCATACATGAGCTGACTGATGCTGTTGCTGTGGATGGTCCAAATGTTACTTTTGGAGACAGCAAAGAAGGCAAGATTGTAGCTAAATGAAGATTAATCAAGGGAAACATAGAGATATCTGACGTCTCTTGTGTTAAAGGCCTAAAGTACAACCTGCTGAGCATAAGTCAATTTTGTGACAAGGGATATTCAGTCATCTTCTCAACAGATAAGTGCTATGTTGAACAGATTGGTACAAAGAAGGTAATTTTATCTGGAAGACGACAAGGAAATATCTACATAGTCGACTGGAATTCTGCTGACAAGAATTCAAGTGTTTGTTTGGTGGCATCAACACCAATTGAAGTCAGTTGGCTGTGGCACAAAAGGATGAATCATTTAAACTTCAAGACCATAAACAGATTGATAAAGAATGATCTGGTAGAAGGGATTCCAAAAACAGTAATGAGCAAAGACAAGCTCTGTGACGCATGTCAGAAAGGGAAACAAATCAAGTCATCATTCAAAAGCAAGAAGCACCAATCTTATAATAGAATCTTGGAGCTGCTACACATGGACTTATTTGGACCCATTGATCCAGTCAGCAATGGTGGAAAGAAATACTGCCTAGCTGTTGTGGATGACTATTCAAGATATACTTGGGTGATATTCATGAAGAAGAAAAGTGAAACCGAGGAACATCTTACTAATCTGATGGAACTGATCCAGAATGAGAAAAGCACAAAGATATTGAAGATCAGATCAGATAGAGGGACAGAGTTCACAAACTCTACTGTTGAAGAGTATTGTAATATCAAAGGAATACATCATGAATATTCAGCTGCCAGAACCCCTCAACAGAACGGTGTTGCTGAAAGGAGAAACAGAACACTGAAGGAAGCTGTCAGAACCATGATAGCTGAAGCTAAGCTGCCACAAAGATTTTGGGCAGAAGCAACAAATACAGCCTGCTTTACCCAGAACAGATGCATGATCAACAAAAATCAGAACAAGACTCCATATGAAGTTTGGAACAACAGGAAACCAAACATTCAATACTTTAAAATTTTTGGTTGTAAATGATTTGTGTTAAATAATGGGAAAAATCACCTTACTGCATTTGCAGAAAAAGGCGGATGAAGCTGTTTTTGTAGGATACTCTACTGTTAGTAAAGCTTATAGAGTTTTTAACAAAAGAACATTACTAGTAGAAGAATCCATTCATGTAGTATTTGATGAACCAAATCAATCTTCTGAAAAGAATCAAAGTATTAATCAAGATCTGTCTACCTATTTACAGAAGTTGAATGTTGGAAAGAATGAAGAATATGTTCCCATCATACTACCTGATCTCAACCCAGCTGATAACTCAAGTGCTGTTCAAAATCACAGTGCTGATTGTCTAACAGACGAGTTGCAAACAACTGACAGACCAGAGAATGTTCAACAGACAAGTACTGTTCAACAGACTACTACTGAATCTCCAACAGTAGTGTTGCAAGATCAAAACATAGGACAACATTCAGATTTGCAACCTGATCTTAGATGGCTCAAGAATCACCCACCAGAGTTAGTGATTGGTGATCCTTTGGATAGAGTAAAGACAAGAAGAGCTGCTGCACAAGATGCTATGTTTGCCAGTTTTCTTTCTCAAATAGAGCCTAAACAAATTGAAGAAGATCTCAGTGATTCCTTCTGGATTGAAGCTATGCAAGAAGAGTTGAATCAATTTGAAAGGAACGAAGTATGGTACTTAGTTCCAAGACCAAGTCATCAAAGGGTAATTGGCACTAAATGGGTTTTCAGAAATAAGATGAATGAAGATGGTATTGTTACCAGAAATAAAGCAAGATTAGTGGCCAAGGGTTATTGTCAAGAAGAAGGAATTGACTTTGATGAAACATTTGCACCAGTAGCAAGACTTGAAGCAATCAGACTGTTTCTAGCCTATGCTGCTTACAAGAACTTCACTGTCTATCAGATGGATGTGAAGTCAGCATTTCTCAATGGAGAACTGCAAGAAGAAGTGTATGTTGAACAACCGCCTGGATTTGAAGCTTATCAACAAGAACACAAGGTATATCGTCTGAAGAAAGCCCTCTATGGACTGAAACAGGCTCCAAGAGCATGGTATGATACCCTATCTGATTTTCTTTTAATTAAAGGATTTCGTAAAGGTAAGGTAGACAAAACCTTGTTCACAATTGAATGGGAAAATCTTATATTACTTGTGCAAATATATGTGGACGATATTATTTTTGGTTCAACTAACCAACAGATGTGTGACAAGTTCTCCAAGCTGGTGCAGAGTAAATTTGAAATTAGCATGATGGGTGAACTCAATTATTTTGTTGGTTTGCAAGTTAGACAGTTGCCTGATGGAATATTCATCAACCAAGCAAAATACACAAGAGATCTGTTCAAGAAATTTGGTATGGAAACTAGCTCTACTGCTACTGTTCCTATGTCTACTAGTCTTCGTTTGGATAAAGATGAAGATGGCAAATCAGTGGACATAACCAAATACAGAGGCATTATTGGGTCACTGTTATATCTAACAGCAAGCAGACCTGATATCATGTACTCAGTTGGGGTTTGTGCGAGATTTCAATCAAATCCTAAGGAATCTCATCTCTTAGCTGCCAAGAGAATTCTGAAATATATTAAGGGCACTCAAGAATTGGGATTGTGGTATCCTAGAGAATCTGGATTTGAGCTTATTGGATATTCAGATTCAGACCTTGCTGGCTGCAAAATTGATAGGAAAAGCACAACAGGTGCTTGTCAATTTTTGGGCAGTCGTCTGATCTCATGGATGAGTAAGAAACAGACTTCAGTATCCATATCTACTGCTGAAACTGAATATATAGCTGCTGGAGCATGCTGTGCACAGATACTATGGTTGAAACATCAACTAGAAGACTACAATATCAAGATCAGTGGAATTCCAATCTACTGTGACAATACAAGTGCAATATCTCTTACTCAGAACACTACAAGTCATTCAAGGACTAAACATATTGATATCAAGCATCACTTCATTAGAGATCATGTTGAAAAATGAAATGTTATGATTGAGTATGTTCATACAGACAATCAGATAGCTGACATTTTCACCAAGCCTCTAAGTGAAGTAAGGTTTTCAACTATAAGAGCTGAACTAGGACTATTAAATTTGGATGCATGAGCTGAGGGGGAACTTATCAGAAGACTGAAGTTCATCAGCACAGTCATCCATTATTATGTTCAAGAATTAACTCTCAACAGACTAGTTAACTTATGAATTCTTAAAGACAGGGGGAACGTGTAAGACTAGCGGTACTTCTGTTCTAAAGATGAAATTGGTTAATGACAGTTAGTTGAAGTTATGTTATTAGAAGATGTGTTCTTAATTCTTGAAGATTGAAGATCAAATTATATTGCTGGATTGACAAACAGCTGAGGAAGATTACTAGCTATTGGCTTTCTCTAGTAATATCAGATAACAGATCACTCGTCTGTCAGATAAGTTAAACTCTACTCATCTGATACATTATATAAGCATGGTTATAAATCGCATCTTTTGAAACACGCTTTTATAAGTAACAGATAAGTGCCGATTGAGTTTCCCGCCCATCCGACATTAAAATAATAAATTTGAAGTCCGCAATTCTCACCCGCACGATTTAAAAACTGTCAGATCAATCTTACGGTTCACATTTATCACGATAACCAAAACCTAAGGAAACGTATAAAATCCGATCTGAACAGATTAGTCGACTTACGCACACAAAATTCTCAAAATCCTCTAACTCTCTAAGCTATCTGTTTTCTAGCTCTCCGTTTTCTATAGATTTACATCACTTAATCTCATAAATGGCTATTGCTGAAGGAAGATATCTTAGCTATGACAAATTCTTCGCTACCGGTACTGATCTGATGAGGGAAATTTTGAAGAAAATTAAGGAAGCATCACTGGTACCCATCTTAGAAGCTCATGAGGATCGAGTATATCTGGACGATGTAGAACACTTCTACAAAACCAGAGAATTCAATGTTGAAAGGACAATCATGACTGCTACTATTGGGGGAAAGAAGATTTGCATATCGACTGCCGTTTTAAGTGAAGTGTACGGGCTGACAAATGAAGGAGGAGATGTAACAGACCTAGGGTCTGAAAAAGAGGAAGAATTTTGGCTAGTTTGCGCCAAGGAGGGAGAGGAATTAACTGGGTCTCTGATGAAAACTCAACTGAAAGATGAGTATCAAAGATTTGTTGACATAATTGCGAAAGTACTGGACTGCAGTACAAGTTCTTTGGATGGTTTGCCTAGAAGAAGGTATTATACTATGATTTGCATACACTATGGACTGAAAGTTAACTGGGCAGCTCATGTTTATGATCTGCTGAGTGACAAGAAGACAAACAATGGGATTTTGCTAAGTCATCTGTTTTTAAGTTTGGGAAGTCCATTGGGAAGTGGAAAGGCTGTTCATGGTGGCAAGGAATTCAAACTGTATGAGCCAGTTAGAAGTGTGGGTACTTCTAAAAGAAAGGCTTCTACTAAGGCTACTAAGGCACCTACCAAAAAGAGCAAGAAGGCTGGTCAGACCAGTAGGTCTGCTGATCAAACAGTAAGCACTACTGTTGAAGCTGGATCAGCTCAGCCTGAAATTATCATTCCTGACAAAGTAATTGATGATTTCACTGAAGAACTTGAGAAGATGGAGACTGGATCATCTCCTGAAAGGACAGAATCTGATGAAACTGTTGCTCAAGTTACAAAGAGGATGAGGACAAGGAGTTCTGCAAAGGGACCTCCTCAATCTAAACCTTCAAGAAAAATTACTAAGTCAAGAGCAAAAAGAAAGGTAACCTTCTCAGAAGAGTCACCTGAAAAAGTGAGGGAGATACCAGCATCAGCTGAGAGACCGGTTAACATTGAAGAACCTGCTGCTGAGCCTGCTGGAGACTCATCTGCTGATGTTAGAGAAGAACAGCAGACTGGCACAACAAGTGAAGGAGATGCACTCCTTTTGCATCCTACTCCTGTTGCTGCCACTCCACTACAGACTGTGGAAAGTCCTGAAGCAAAGCTGCGAAGGACTGGTAAAATTGTGATTCCTTACCTCACTGCTGCTGAAAAGAAGAAATTAGATGAGGCTGAGAAACAAAGGAAGGCCGCAGAAAAGGCTGAAGAAGATCGCCTAAAGGCCCTTGAGCTCAAAAGACTGGAAGAAGAAGCCAGTAAAATGACTCAAGCACAAAGAGATGCTGTTGAAGCAGCAGAGTTGGCTGCTGCCATTGAAGTAAGTGCTAAGGACTCTCATGGTCCAAGGCAAGCTGGTGGTATTAGAATTGGTGAACAAAGAGATCCCACCAAGCCTAAACCAGTCATGCCTACCCCAACAATACAACCTAATAGAAGAGCAGAGGTAAAACTGGCACTGGAGATTGTCAGAGATGACCCTGCTGCTTTTGATGAGTTTATTGCAAGGTTGGATGCTGAAAATAACAAGATTACTCGTCTGATGATGTTCAACAAAGAAAAGGTTCGATATAACAGATGGAGGGACTATCGTCTTACAAAGAGTAAGGACCAAATTGCAAGCTGGAAAGCTTTTGCTGATGAAGAAGCCTGGGTTATGAAATGGCTTGAGACAGGTTCTCTGACACAAGCATTGGACTCAGAATTCTTCTTGGACAAGTTGAGACTGAGGATCAGTCATGTTATGAAAGCTGAAGCAAAGAAACTATATGATTCCGTTCCAGAAGAATATGCTGAAAATGAAGATCTTAAGGAACGTTCAATCAAGCTGGCAGTTTCCCAAACAATGGAAACTTGGGCCAAAAGAACTATGAAGATGAAGGGAAAGCCAAGCTCTATGATCCCTCTTCCAAGTCTGAAACAGATTGTTTATGGATCTAACATTAGACCATATGAAGAGCTACCTGAGGATCCAATCTCCCCATTTGTTCCAATTGATGATTTAACATGGATCACTCATAGGTCCACTGTGGATAATGCAGGTTTAATGCGTACTGTTGCCAATGTGAAGAAGGTCCAAGCACCACCTGCTGATCAGATTAAGGAAAAAGAAGACACTTCTGATCCTGCTGATAAAATCAAGGAAAAAGAAGCCACTTCTGATCCTGCTGATCAAATAAAGGAAAAAGAAGATGATTCTGAACCAGCTGATCAAGCAAAGGGGAAGGAAAGCACTCCAAATCCAGCTGATCAGATCAAAGAAAAGGAAGATACTTCTGAGCAAGATGATCAGACTAAGGAGAAGGAAAGCACTCCTGGTCAAGCTGATGAGACCAAGGAAAAAGAGACTGCTCCTGGTCCAGCAGATCAGATCATTGAAGAGGCAACTCTTGCCATACCTCCTATTTCAACTGATGTTACTTTCTCTTCTCAATGTTTACAACCAAATCTGTTGGACTCCATTCAACAGATAATTTCAAGTTCAATGAAAGGATTAGAAGAGAAGATAATTGCTAATCTGTTGACTGCCTTAAGTCAACCAACTCAAAAAGTTGCTACTGTTCCTACTTTGCTGATAGAAGACACTGCTCATAATGTGGAAGCTATCAGACAAGATATGGATGTGATTAGAGCAAGAACTCAAAGTACAGCTGCTGGTTGGAGAGAGATTACTGAAACGGTTGAAATGGCCATTCAAGCTGAGGATGAAACATTAGAGAATCTGATGAAGGACTTCAAGGCATCTGCTGATTTGTTGCTGGCAACTCAGATTCAGCTAGGTGACCAAGGAGAAGTTGTCCTTAACAGAATGGATGCTTTTGAGGCCAATCAACTAAGACAGCAAGCTCAACTTGATGCTATGGAAGAGAACATCAAACTTCTGTGTGAAACACTTCAAATCACACCAGTCTTACCACAATATCCAATCAACCCTGCTGATGATGACAAAAAGGGGGAATATAGGGTACTTAGTGAAAAAGAAGATAGACCTGAAGGCACATCTTTTGAAAAGATTGCTGATTTCGAAGACACTGAAGTACTGGAGGAATCTGCTGAAGATGAAAATGCTGATGAAGATAATGAAGGCACTAGCAGACCAGTAGATCAGTCAAATGCAGAAGAAGAAGATGAAGCTGAAGCTGAAGAAAAGTCTAAGGGAACAGCAAAGTCTGATAAAGAAATTGCTGCTGCTAAGGACTCAGCTGAATAACAGCTTAATTCTGATGTTAAGCAAAAGAAGTTGGAGCTGTTAAAACAAAAATTCTTCAAGGAATTAGAAGCTGAGACTTCCAAATCTGAAGAAGAAGAAAAAGAGGACAAGCAAGAAGACAAAATAGAAGACTAGTCTAGTCTAGGTTACTTATGCTTGAAATCCTTGTAAATTTTTTTTGCACATCTCATCTGATTGAACTTGTAATCTGTAATCTTTTCAAAATCTATAAAAGTTCAAGTTTGAATCCAATAAACTATTTCTATCTCAGAAATTTTTGAGGATAAAAACTTTAGTTTAGGTACAGGTACTTAGCTGAAGTTTTGTCATCATCAAAAAGGGGGAAATTGTTGGATGAAGATGAAGATGAAGTGCGAAGAAGACAAGAAGATAAGGGAAGATTTTGATGATTTCCAAAACGTCAAAATCAGCTAAGTATGGAAAGCTTAGGTCCCTTAGAAGAATTTTGAACAAGTAAAGAAGATATCAAAAGGGTTCAAAATTCAAAGCCCAGAAGACTACTGATCTCATGCTAAAACAGCAATCAGAAGGGTAGACCATCATCTGACTCAAATCAGATTAGTTCAGAGTTTGATCAGCAGAGTATCTATCAGCAGGGTTGCATCGATCAGCAGAGTAGAAGAGATCATGAGATAGTTCAACGGTAATAAATGCACTTGGTGTAATAAATACTGCAAGAGAAGGGTAGTAATGGCAAATGATTGAAGAATATTCTCGGATCAGCATGGTGCATTTAATGCAGCTACAGGAAAGTACAGCAGAAAAAGTACTGTAGCAGGGAGCCGTTCTGATTTTGGGCTAAGGCTATGGATTTGAATTGTGAATTCCTTCAACGGTCATATTTTCAAATCTAAGTATAAATAGAGCTGATTTCGAAGAGCGAGACACACAACAACATTCTGAGATTTTGATTCCGAAGCATAAATTTCTCTAAGTCTCAAGAAGCTCGAACAACTCACTCGTCTGGTGAAGTCATTTGTTGACAGAAGCCAAGTTGAAGCAAAAAGAAAACATCTTCTGAGTGAATTTGTATTAGCTGAGTGTTGTGCGAAGTTTAAATCCGTCTTTGTGAGTGATTTAACTTCAGAGGATAGGTTTTCTGAGTGATTTCCTATTGCGAGCTTACATCCTTTTCATTTGTTGTTTAGGTGTAAGTGGAGATATATTGTAAACTTTGTGTTTATAGTATAACCCAGAATCTAAGTGATCTGGAAGAGTGGACTAAAGGATTTTTATCCATATAACCACTATAAAAATTCTTTGTGTTGTTTTTGCATTTAAGTTTTCTTGCATATTTCAAAATTGCATAAGTAAACACTTTGAATTGATTTAAAGATTTTAAAGGAGTTTTTAAACTGGGGATAAAATCTTTAAAAGACTCAGTCTACTTGTGAAAAACACTTTCAAATTATCCGCTGCAAGTATACTCTTGAAAAACTGATTTTTGCTGTAATCAGCTAAGTCACTATAAGAAGAGTGGTCACTCTGCTGTTCAAGATTTGTTCACGATTAGCATAGTCAGCTTACTGTTCTTCATAAGCTTAGTCTGCTGACAGAAGACTGAAAAGTTTTTAAGTCTAAAAATTTTCAGAGGTCTATTCACCCCCCCCTCTAGACCTCATCTGACCACTTGGGACCAACATCATACTTCCCCTTTAACACGATTCATAATTTTCTTACCAAAACCAATTTTTTATGAAGTTAATGGCAATTTACCCCTTATGAAAAACAATCAAAATCCTCTTTCAAACTGTTGTTTCTCATTTTCCAAACCAATTTCAGATATTATAAGTAAATCCAATTAAATAATTGACTTGTCTTCCAGATATTAAAATATTCCGATGAAAAGTGCACTAATATATCTCGTTTGGGAAATGCTAGACATGGGAAAAATCATTGAACAAAAAAAACTCTTAGTTGGTGGGGAGTAAAGGCAGTATAAAATGAAAGATATATTATCAGATTTTTGCAAAAGGGTTGAGTTGTAAGAAGACTAGGGTTCTTCTTCAGCCCCAAAATGATCGCAGTGCTCCTCTCCCGTCTAAATTTTGATTTTATGTGAAAGGAATATGTTAAAGTATTATATATATATTTTAATGAAGAGTTTGGACAAAGGTGTAATTTCATAATTTCCTTATTTCACCATAATGTAATTGTAGGGTTTGAGGACCAATTGTAATAGAGAGATTATAGCCATTTATTGGGGCTGGCCAACCAAAACCCGGGCAAATTGGGGCTGCCCAGATTTTCTTATTTGTAGGACCAAACACGAAATAAAGTCTCACTATTTAATTTATTGGGTCTTATATGCTAAACCAAACGGCACCTTATAGTTTTAGTTTGTTCTTTTAGATTATCTATTGAATAATTTCATAACAATTGTAACATTAACAAATTTGTTTTAGACAAAAATAATGGTGTGAATCTTGAAAGTTGAAACTCCATTGTATTTGAAAAAGATTCCGCATTTGACAGAATCCGAACAAAATTTGACGAACTCGAAAACCTAAATCCAAACTAGACTTGAATCCAACATAAGTGGAATTGGGTCCGGGTCGAACTTGATCCAACCAGAATTCGACCCATTAACAATCATAATGTTTACCATTCCACAGTAAAAAATAATTATTTGAGGAAGTAGGGTTGTCATTATGTTCTGATCGGATAGGTAATTAATCTTGAATGTCTAGACTGGATTCACAATAGTCCATTTTGGTTGGTGAAGATTTGGATTTAAGTTCGTCGAGATTTTGAGCCAGTAGTTTTCGGTGTTCTGTAAATTTAGGCTGTGTTCGGTTGGGCCGATCATAATCGGCCCAATTACTAGTTTGGGCTAACTAATTAATCAGGCCAAATTAATTAGTGGCCTGTTCGGTCGATAAAATAATTTGATAATGCCCAATTATTTAATTTTGTGCTTGGTTAGCCCATTTAACTGTAATTACTATTTTACCCCCAGGAGCCTACAAATCTGACCATTGATTTGAAACTCATTCACAGCCCTTGGAACAAACTACACATTTGAGACTAGGGTTTCAGAAAATATTTTTCATTACTTCCCTGCCGCGTCTTCATTCCTCTCCAACCCCATCTTCAATTTCGTTCTTCATTCCACCTAAATCCAACCATGGAAATTAGATATTCTCTTGTTTCTCCAACACATCCATGAATCTAATGGTTGATAGGGTTTGAGAAACCACTTTTGTCTTTTTTTTTCGGCTTCCATCCCGTCGTTTTCCTATCAAACCCCCTTTACCTTCTTCTTCATTCCACGTAAAATACACCGTTGAAATTCTTGTTCGTTCGTTGAATTATTCTTTCAACGAAATAAACGTGGCTTCCTTGGTACCATTTCGAAGAATTTTTTATAATCTTTGAACGGATTTACCAAGCCGAATGTAAGTTTGTTATCTCAATTTGTTTTCGTAGTTTTAATTAGGGTTTTTGGAGTAGATTTAGCCGAAATTAGGGTTCAATTTATTGGGTTTTGGGTTTTGGGTTTTAGGGTTTCGTGTTTCTACAAATTTGGGGGTTTGCACTTAAAATTAATATTTGCCGAATAACTTTCAAAATTGTGTAGTGATTTCAATGCAATTTTGTTAATTAATCTGTTTTCGAATTATTTTTAGGGATTTACCCAGTTTTCTGTACGAGATGAAGCATTGCTGGATTGTGAATTATTTTCAGGGATGAACCCAGTTCATTATTGTTAGATTCTATTCAATTTCAAGAGTATTAATGCTATATTGTTATTATTGTTTATTTTCTTTATTGTTTGCTTAGTTTGATCTTGTGCTTAGAACATGTTTGAGCACTAGTGGGCTGTATTTGAGCAATAGTTAGGTATATATGTTTTATTTTTATCTGGTTGTGACATGATAACTGATTATTATGTATAAATGATATTTGTATGATTTTGTAACATTGACTTTGGAATCACTTGTGGAATATGGTATTGGAATATATTTTGTTTTCTGGATTTTTTGGAATCATGATATATGGTTCATCTCAATATGGTTTTTTTCTTTTTTTTTGCAATCCTTTCTTGGTTGTGACATGCTAACTGATTAATGTATATATGATATTTGTATGCATTTGTAACATTGACTTTGGAATCAGTTGTAGAATATGGTATTTGAATATGTATGTTTTCTGGATTTTTTGGAATCATGATATATGGTTCATCTGAATATGGATATTTTGCAATTATTTCTTGGCTGTGACATGCTAACTGATTAATGTATATGTGATATTTGTATGCATTTGTAACATTGACTTTGGAATCACTTGTGGAAGATGGAATATGTTCTTTTTTTGGATTTTTTTGGACTCATTATAACATGTTCATCTCATTATGGTTTTTTGCATTCATTTCTTGGTTTTGACATGATAACTGATTCATGTATATATGATAGTTGTATGCATTTGTAACAGGTTCATTCATCACTTGTGGAATATGCTATTTTGAATATGTTATGTTATTTGATTTTTTTGGACTCATGATAAATGGTCCATCTCAATATGGCTTGGGTGCACATTTGATTGTGGTGCAATTAATGAAATCATGATACTGGAATGTGAAATTTTTTTTATACTTGCCCATATTTGGCTTTTTTGGAGTTGTCAAATCTGGGTATATATGAGTTGATATGAAGTGTCTTTTCAATATTTACTTTTGATAAGTAGAATTTACTACCCTCTTTCATCTTTCTATGTATAGGAAATAGAATATGCATTATTCAACTACCCTACTTATTATAATTTTATCAATATTTTAGTATCCAAACTTGTTTATGCAAATATAATTAAATGGATCCTCCATTTTCCAAAGCTGCTAATTAATGCATATTTACGTTTATTACTTTTGGGGTGTCCCATTATGATTACTTACTAGCATTTATTACCAAAATCCTCCTTACCCATATTTACTTGCTATTAATACTCAACAACTCTTCAACCTTTTACCCACTGTAAATTGCATTCATCACAATTGCCTATATAAGGCACTTACAATTGTTTGAACCGAACATACTATAATTTATACTTGAAGAACTTGAAAAACAGTGAGTTACCCAAAAATATTTCATATGATAATAATTAATTAGAAGTTCATTTTTCTTCTTTTTTGTACACTATTCCTTGAGAAACCTTGAATATTTTCTTTCATATATGCTACTAATGTTTGTGTTTTTTATATGTAGGTGCAAACATGCCACTTACTCGAAGGCAACGAGCTGATTTAAAATCGAGGTACGACGGGTGGAGCCCCGAGGAAGAATCCTACTACATTTCCAAGCTGGTCCGTGCTGCACGGAGGGACCATGTTCAAGACCTTGAAAACCTTCGTCTAACAATTGAGAGGATTGTAATGAAAATGAATGAACGCTACCATTGATGGTTTCACCTTACATTACTTAAACTGAAACTGGAACGTATTCTTCGGGAGTATGTTGACTTCAATGAATTCTTGGACCAGCCCGGGATTGAGTATAACCCTTATACTTGCCGCATTTCCGTTTTCAACGAATACTGGACAGTCATAAGCCCACATGTAAGTAGTACTAATTTGGTCTGTTTATGTTTGTGTTTATATTTAGCCCACTGACCTCTTCTCGTGTTTATTTGTAGCACGAGCCGGGGAGCTACCGAAGGTACCGAACTGAAGGGCATCGCCACTATCGGAAATTGAAATATGTTTTTTATCATAAGCAATGTGCCCACTTCCCACGACCACTCCTTGGCTCCCCTCTGTATCCCATTGACCTCTCGGCCAATGATGAGGATGCCCTTGTCGTCTCACCTATACGTGTTATAGATGCTAATCATGAATCTGAGGCAGTTGCCCCGTCTTCCGAAGAGGTAAATCCACTTGCAATTATTGTGTATGATGGGGGAAATGCCGGGGCAGCCGGAGATGTTAATGGTGATATGGGGGGTCATATATCCGATGTGGATTAAGGGTTTTTCTGGTGGGATGTGTGGGTTTTAAGTGGTGGCTTGTAGTTCATGTCGGTTGTTTTTTATTATATTACGTTGTTTGATGGTTCTTCATGCACATTTTCTTGTGCTTGCATGCATGAAGAACCCATTTATGATAAGAGTAACAAGGTTATGGTAGTAAGGTGCATTACACCTTGTAATGTTTTTTTTTTGTTGATGGACTTGGTGTTTATGTTATGTAAGGCAGTTTTATAAATCTGCCAGTTTATGTTTATATATAAATCACCCTATTTATAACTAGTGTGTGGTTTGTGTACTTTATTTGCTTTTAGGTTTTGTCTACTTTGGCTTAGAAAAAAATCTTGGTAACATGTTTTAATAATTTGTACCTTTGCAACTTTTGCAGTTTATATATGAGTACTGGAAAAATTGGACCTTAAAATTTATACATGACTGAACAATCAAAAAAGTTGGACCCGTGCAACTTTATATGTTGATATATGACTGAAACTTTTGCAGTTAAAGTTAAAGTTAAAAAACTGCATAAAGACATAAAGCTACACTTTTGCACCTTTATTTGCAGTTGAAGTTAACATTCATTGGGAAATCTTAAAAAAATTTACACAAGTACAAAAAAAATTCAATTTCCAGTCCAAGTTAACATTTATTTACAAATTCAACCTTGAATTTACATGCTAAAATATTAAACCTCAACATTTCATCCCAATCTTCAAATTGGAACACAACTATTTTACCTCCACTACATAAGTAAAAAGGCAACTCATATTATTGTTTACTAATACCAAAAAATGCCACACTTTTGGAATTACGTGACCATACTAATGCATGCACTTGGATTCTAATTTTGCAATTGAAGCAAATAAATCATTCATATTTGTACAATTCATTGGTTCATTGCATAATCACATTTCAACCCCCTTAATTTACAATCGAAATTCATTACAAAAACAAAAAATGCTTCACCAAACATGGCTCCGAAATTAACATGCTTTCGTAAGAATTCCCAAGTCAAATTTGCTTGTACTCCACCAAAAGATAAAGTCATTAACTAAACACCCCTATGGGGTCAAAATTAATACCATACTACTCCATAACCAATATCATAAAATTAACACTATCACAAAGTATCAATGTATGACTTTTCACAAAATATAATCATGAAACCATATAATTCATGTCAACTTACCCTCGAGCATCATGTGTGCTTGTATTTCACGATTACGTTCGCTCGAACGTAAAAACAAGCTCACATGTTTTGGGTTATTAATGATCTTGTAACAAAGAAAGTTCATATTTTTTTCGAATAGACCTGGGACTTTCTCCAATGCGGCAATAAAACTTTGCCTCCTCAATGAATTTTGTAAGGACGGGCACAATAGTCTCATTTTTTGCGGATTCTGGTGTTTTAACCTTCTTTTCTCTAGTCAATTTGAATTTCTTCTTCTTCTCATTCCCACCAATCTTAAGACCAAATGTCTTGATCTTAGCTTTTTTTTTTTTTTTCATTGGACCTCCATTGGATGTATCCGGTGTCGAGTTGGTTTTGTCTTTAAAACGATCTCCATCCCAATCGGCACCCTCCGTCGTTAAATCAATACATGGGCTATCAAAATCAAATGATGGAATGTAAGGGTCGACATCCATTGAGTTTTTAAGGTTCTCACTAACTAATATGTCAACCACAACATCAGCGAACCCCTGAGCATGATCCCCCGTAGCCCTATCATTTTCGACAATTGACACCAATCATCATAGTACCTCCAAAACTTCATCCTCATGGCACGAACATCACGATTAGCCTATAAATAAAACCCGGACTTTAGAACACGAAACAATAATTAAGAAGGATATTGTTATTATGCTAAAAATTAGAAAGTAAATATACCGTGCATATTCAGCCCAAACATCATCATTGACCTCTATCATTTTAGCATCGTCATTCCATCCAAAGCCAATAGTACCCAACATGGCAAGCAACAAATAGTACTGTTTTTTCGAAACTGTAAGCTTTGAGTTGATGTGCTTAACTTTAATCTCGCTTCCCGGTATCCTAGCATTTATTGTTGATTCTAAGGCCTGTAAATAACCTGGTTTAAATCCATTGTCAGCCTTCCAACCACTTGATATCATCTCATGCAAACAAGCAATATATGTTTGCTCTTCATCATTAGTCCAAATTCTACGAGGTCCTTGTGGTGTTTTTGTTGAACGTGATGTTCCGGCATACATTGGTAGTGACTCTATTTGCTGCACTATTATATACAAGATTTCAATGAGAAATGCATTAGGGTTGATAAGTACTCAAACAGATTAAAAAATAATAACATGAAAATAGATAAGCCGTCATTAATTACTTATGCAACATACATAAGCATTTTTGGAAATTAGTTTTTGTTTCGTAACATTCAAACGAAATAAAAACAATCATACAAACTCATAGACCACATTGTACCACATCCAAGAACACAATCAAGATATAAATGTTCATCACAATGCTAAAACATTTCCCAATCAAAACGCAATAAATGCGTGCATCTCAACGACTCGACAACCAATTATCATACATAGCTCAGCCATGGTATCTCGATAATCAGTCCATGCTTGTGAGGGCTCAACAACATTGACAGAGACCCCATCCCCACTAGGCCCATTCCCATCAACCTCATCATCACTTTCAGATTCACTACGAAGTTCCGGAACATCCATGTCATTGGACATCGTCATTAGTTGAAAATTGTGGATAAGAATGCAACCCATAATGATTTTGGTTTGAGTTTTCAATGGGTAGAAAGCATCACTCCTATGTACCGCCCATCTCTTTTTTACTTTCCCGAAACAACGTTCAATGATGTTTCTAGCATGTGAATGCTTCATGTTGAAGTACTCCTTATAATTTCGTGGGGCGTCTTGACCTACCTCCCATTCCTTTAAATGGTAGCGTACTCCCCTATATGGTGTCAGAAAACCTTCCCCATTAGTGTATCCATTATCGCAAAGGTAGTATGTACCTAGAATATATAATTAAAATAAAGGAAGCTCAATTATGAATAAAATGGTTTAAATCTTTTCAGACACCGGTAGGAACTCGAAGTCCGTTGGGGCGGGTAATTGCATCTCAAAGTACCCTCCCATCTGCAGCGGAGCCCTCCCATCCAGCCAGTGCTTACGTGAATTTTCCATTAACATCACACGCAACAAGAACGTTTGTTGCAATATATTTAAGAAATCAATGTTTATATATAAATCTGCCATATAGTGATTTAGAAAGATTCCTAAACATGGGTACGTACCGGAAAACAACCCCATCTTGAACACTCGGCATCTTCTGAAACCGGTGTAGGTTGTGATAGTAAAATGGAATGACATTTTAGCAAACTATTCAATACACGTTGGAAACACTTGCTAACTGTATCCCCGGAACGACGATAATCAAACCCGACGATTCGATTTTTTTTGTGATGTGAAAGGATAGAAAAGAACATTGCAACTTGTTCATTGAGAGAGACATATTTAGTGTCCCTTAGACCACCAATATTATACAATAAACTACATAGCTTACTAAAAGAGCTCATAGTGCACCTTAATATAGCCTTAGAATCAACATCCGTCGTCATTGTTACGCGATGTAAATACTCGACTTGTTTGGGTTTCTTACGTATGATGTTATACCTTATTCTCTTCCTACTACACATTTGGGAACGGCATTGTGCTTCGTGTGGAATGAGGCATATACATATTATTATAACACACTTCCAAAAAAAAACCGATGAAAAAAATTTAGGACTTGTTCGTTCCTTCCTTGATCCATAAGCAGTATTCTGTATTTCATATGACAAAATATATTTTTATATATGTTTAAATATAAAATCAACTATTTTATCAATATACAACATTTCATCACACAACAAACAATACACAAATAAAGTTTTCTTCAATATAGGAGTTTCAAAGCACTACAATACCACCACAAAACAGTATCTAAACCCATTTAAAGGGAATGAAAGAAAAAAATTACAAATAAATAAACGTATGACCAAAAAAAAAAAGGTTCTATAAAAAAATGTACAAGATTTGGGTATAGAATGCTTACCCTATCTATTCTTCTTCTTCTTTGACTTGTTCAAGCTATTTACTTTGCTAAAACACAAGAAATGGAACAAATTATTACAAATAGTTTGGGAAGAAAAAATTTGAGAATCAATAATTACTTATATTACATCTTAGACACAAAAGATTTAAATGGAGATAATAAAAAAAAAAAATTCAACATTGATAGTGCTCTCACCGTACACCAGTGGAGGGAAATGGAGCTGAAGGTGGGAAATGAAATGTTGAAAGAAGGAGACTTTCTTAATCTGGCTCATAATTTGATGGCAATTCTCCCGTAAATATCACATCACTTAGGGGCATTTTTGTCTCATTTTTTAGCAGTTTGGCCCAACTAAATAATTTCTGGGGGGAGCCCATATTGCAATCGGTCCAATTAAGGGGGCTGGCCCACCAGTTCGGCCGATAACTCCGGGCAGCCCGAAAAATAATCTGCCCAAGCGCATGCAAATTTGGGCTGTTTTATCTGGGCCTATCTCACCGATTGGGGCCTAATCATGCGAACCGAACACAACCTTAATGTTTAGCATTTTAATCGCTCAAGATATTTGGTTTCTACCCAAACACAATTTGAAATAATGAGATCACTTGTGAATTTTTTGACGTTAGAAATAACTTTTTCATGTTTTGATTTTTTTTTATAACTCAGGTGTCCAAGTTATACTAGACTAATCCTGGATTCTCAGAACCCTTACCCTAGAATCCTGAAGGGTGTAAATCGCGGAATGTACCTCCACAAAGCCTCGAGATTCCAGCATACTGCTGTACACTCTGCGCACAAAGGGGTCTTGATGTATTGAAATTTTACTTATCATAACATTATGTCAAAATGTTAAACAAAACAAATAAGGAACCTGTTTTCCTCAATGTTATAAATAATGTTAAAAAGATATTAAGATTGTTTTAAGTATCTTTAGACCAAATAAATTGGTGGACAATTTGATATGATAGTCTTATAAGTACACAATTTGAATTGAAGATAGGGGTGTAAATAAGTCGAGATGTATCGAGCGATACATTTTTAAAGCTTGGTCTGAATTTTATATCGACTTTGAAATTGTATTTGAGCTTGGTTTTAAGGAATCGAACTCAAACGAGTTCGAACTGAGTATTGAGTAGCTTGATATTTTTACATGTATTTTTCAATTTTTAGCTTATCGAGTCCTTAAACGAGTCTAAAAAATTACCAAATAAGATATCTTGTTAAAACTTATTTAAAAATCGAACTCAAATGAACTTTTATCAAACGAGTTTGACCCGATCGAGTAGGTTGGTTTGAAATAGAGAATTCACGAATTATATTGTCTTTTTTGTTCCCTGATGGAATATAACCTTAATTTATGAGTTGTTATTAGTTATTACTTATTAGACTAGCCCAAAAAAAATCTATAGAGAACAAATATTTCTTCTGTCTTTTGGTCAATGCAAAGGACATAAAAAAATCGATTGCGGTTGACTAAACATAGCTTAGCTTCGAAATCTAAAATCTGAAAAAAGCAAGGCAGGGGCGGATTCATGATTTTCACATTGAGGGCTAAAGTAGATATACTTTTAAAAAACATACATATTTTATTTTATTGACGAGAAAATATATAACTAGATATAAAAACTAGGATGTGGAGTTTGACAAAAACAATCCCACAAATTACATTAATTATATATAACATCCCGTTATGCCTTCAAAATCCGAAATATTTACGTATTTAAAATAACAAACCGCGACATTTTTTCATTTTCTAAAATATGTCTGTGATAGCATTATTTAATATATCACTAAATATTGTATAATTTACTCCTCATTTATGTGACTTCTATTACCTATAAATCATATACATATCTGACTTACATTATCTATAAATCATATACATATCTCATTGGAGGCCCCAACAAATTAGCAAAGGAGCATTAGCTCCTAGAAAGCTAATAAATCCAAGAAATTATAAATGAATCCAAGCATCAAGGGTTCAACTTTATACACATCATAAGACCGAAAATTTTCCATTAAACAGACAAATGAGATATGTATATCAAATGCTCAGGCCGGACCTGCAGTGAGAATACATTGATAACAACCGAAATTTCCTTACTTTAATGATGGCCGACCTAAGGGGGAATCAAGGGTTTTGAAGTATCAGAAGGGGGTTAGGACTAAACTGGAGTAGGGGTTTTGATTTGTCCTTATTTGTCTTTCTACCTTGTTGATGAAGGAAGTTTTAGCTGCTGGTAAAGAAGTGAAGAACTTTAGAGAGGAGCTTTAATGGAGTAAGTGAAATTTTGAGTAGTGAGAAAGGAAAAATAAGGGGATACAAGGGTCATTTGTATTAAATTTAGATCATTTTTTTTGTATTAATTTTGGTTTAATTTCTCTTCTAATTTTTTTTTTTCTCCCGGGAGAATTTTTGTTGAATGGGCCTCAATTATTTGTTAAAGAATGGGATATATATATATATATATATTCCATGCACTACATTACTACTCTTTAAAAAAACAATGTGTACCCTGCGAAAATTTTAAAGGAGTAATTATCCCCCTCAATCGGAGAGAGTAACTCACTCCATATATATATATATATATATATATATATATATATATCTACATAATACATTACTACTCTTTAAAAAAACAATGAGTACCCTGCGAAAATTTTAAAGGAGTAATTATCCCCCTCAATCGGAGAGAGTAACTCACTCCTCAAAGTTGAAACTGGGTATGAAAAATATTTTTGTAATAGAAGGGGATTTAGTGCAACATTTATCATAACATGAGGAGGGAGGTAAATTGCAACATTTATCATAATACAAAAAGGTAAAATGCCACATATAAGGGGTAATTTTATCAATTCGTATATTTTTTAGGTTTAAAAATATCATGAAGGCGGTATAAAACTTTTATAAGATTACAAGGGGGTAATATACGATTTTCTAAATTATAGAGAAGTAAATTAAATATTATACTAATTACAGGGGTCAATTGCCATTAACAATTTTCACTTGATACGAACCGCTCCATGCAGTGTCTCTCCCACCATAATTAAGATAGAAAGAATTTTTAAATTAAAAAACAAATGGTTGGATTCCTAAACCTGCAATAAACTACCTTTTGATGCATTAATTTGGTGAATCTTTTTGTCAAGTTCATGTAGGTACGATATTAGATCTTTAGATCATTGTGTTACTTGTCGACATGTGCACTTGCATTAATTTTCTTAGCGTCTTAGCGTAATAACAGAGACAACATCTCCTCGACAATATCCAATTGGATTCAGTCCCCCCACACAGTTGGAGATTTACTATGTCGGGGTTGAATCAACAAGAGTTCGGACATGCCTAAATGTTATCGACATGAGTTCGGACATGATCGCAAACCGATTCATGATTTTCTTCTGAATTGGTAATGTTTTTTCAGCCTTTGGTTTCAGATCTTCAAATTGCATCGTAAGTTATTCACCTTATTTTTTGATATTCAATCGTTCAACTTTAATTCTTGATATTTAATCTTAAATTGGAATTGTTATTTCACAACCACGATCGTTTATTCATTAAATAGCGAAAATTTTATATCTTTGCATCTAATAATTAAATTGATAAAGATAATTGAGTTAATTTAATTTCCTAATGTTTTCACTATCTTTAGTCTTAATTGATTCAAGTGCTTCTAAGTCAACAAGACTTATTCCCACCCCCCCCACCCTTTTTTTTTCTTTTTCTCATAGTTGGAAACTTGGAGTGAATGGCTAATAAGTATCAAAATTTCCATATTTTTTCCATTGAAAACATCGAAAAGTTTTCATTTTTTGAGTAAAGCGAAACGAAAACAAGATGTAATTTCGAAACTATTAATTTGCCAGAAACTCTCTTATTTTTCTTAATTTAGTAACTTTTTTGTTACAATTTTTTCTTTTTATTTTCGAAATATTTTCGAAAAGTCTCGAAATTTTTTCAATTTTGACTGACCAAAACATACATTCGAAACAAAATTTTGATCATGTGACTAATAGATAATCTCTCTTAATTATTGCAGGAATAATGAAAAAATTATTATTCAGATCATATAATAAGGTAAGTACATAGTCGCAGAAAATTAAAATAACATCACATGTACTCTATATGGCTTCTTTTATCATAATAATAATTATCTTATTCCAAGATTCATTAATAATGTTTAGCTTAAACAGTCCAAAACTTTAATGAAACTTCAAATTAAGCAGCAATTAGAATGCTAATTAAACTTAATTAAGTCATGGAGTTTTGCCACCTCCTCCTTTCTTCCCTCTAGGATCATGCTTTGGATTATGAGTACGCATAGTCATAATCCAACACCTTGTCCAATCCCATAAGCTTTCTCGAATTTTTTAGGACATTTCCCTGTTATATACATTAATCCAACACTAAAATAATTGTACAATTAATTTGTTTGAAAATGTTATTGTGAAATAACAAAAAATAAAACCTTATAGTTAGATATATTCTAATGCTATTAATTAAAGAGTGCATTTGTTTGGGTCACATGATTGAAGTACGTAATAAAAAGTGATGAGAGTCCAGCCTTATAAGACTAAAAATTAAATGTATGTTTAGATTTAGGTAAAATTATAGAAAATGTTTCAAACTAATTAATGATTTTGGGTTTTCGTCATGAATTATATTACTTCACAGAATATAATTCCGTAATTTAATATTTAATTGGAATATTGTCCCAAACTAATGAATAATTTTGATTTTTCGTCCCAAACTATATCAACTCATCGAATATTGTTCCGAAATTTATCCTTTTGCATGAATATTTTAGTCCAAATAGTAAATTTCTAATGGAAATGACGGTTCAATTTTGTAATTAGTTTGGGATAAATTCTACAATATTGTATAATTGTTCATGCTAAATTTATTACGTCATGACATGTAAGCAGCCACATGGCAATTTAACGGGAACATGAACAATTTTCGTCTCATAATTAACGGTGGGACGATATTCCAAAAAAATTCACGGTGGGACGATATTCCAAAAAAATATTAAGTTAAAGAACAAAATTCGGTGAAGTGATATAGTTTGGCAGGAAAACCGATAATTACTGATTAAATTTATGTCATTGCAAAAAGAACATATTATATACTAATTACCTTTGGAGGCAAAAGGACAGGGTTTAAATCAATGACAGATCCCTCAATTATTCCTAGAAATGGGATCAAAGAACTAAAATTAGATTTATTTATTTTTAAATAAAATGTACTAATGAATGCAAATTTGAGAATTACTCACCTGTATTTTGACTCATAAACATCAAGAGAAAAACAAGAATATAAGCATTTGTTCTTGGATTCATGGCTGTTTTGATATATGTATTTAGCCTTATTGGAATTTAAACCATGGTATTTGATATTTAAAGGGAGAATGGGGAGCTTTTATAAGAAGAAGTGGCCATGAAAGATGATGATTCAAGTGCAACCCACCCACCCAATATCTCATAAAAATGATATGATGAAATGCATCACTAAAATATAAGTCAACTTCACAATATGTAAATAGAAGTCAAATACTAACAGGTGATTGATTTAGTGGAAATGATTGATCATTATAAAGTAGCGTATATAATTTCTAACTCCTGTTGGGAGATATTCTCACTTAATGTGTCCAATGTCCCTCGAAAAAAAGTCAAATAATAGTCATATGCAGTGGCGGAGCCACATACAGACTAGGGGGGGTGCATGGACCCCCCTAAAGTTTTTATATTTAGGTTATATTATATGCATAATATTGTGTTTTATTAAAGAATATATACAATTTTGAAGTATAATTTATAATTTTCTTCTAGTGGACCCCTCTAATAAAAATTAAAATCTTATAAGAAAGGGGTCCATCCGTCCATATATATTATTACCGTGTCTGAAATTAATAGTCATGGTAAAGAAGTGAACTAATTCAATTCAAACTCTTAACATATATATTCTTTTTTATTTTATAATTTTAATCATAAAAAAGACAAACAACATGTTCAGAAAAGAAAGACATTTTTTAAATATCTAATTTCATACCAATATCTTTCGCATCTAATCTCATCTCTACTAAAATGAGGTTACACATAAAAGTAATTTTTTTATTCAACAAACATATATATTTAGTTTTCTCAACAAAAGGGAAAAAAAATATAGTACTCCTATTTACTTTTAAATGTGATTTTATTACTGGTGGTGTTTTTTTTTATAATTTAGTATTTTTATACAATTGTATTATCAAGATCGATTAGAGTTTTATTCAAATAAGATTTGTTCCGTGTGATTATGAGGTTAAATTAATTGTTGTTGTAGAATTTCTTTTTGAGCAATTAATTTATTTTTATTTTTATTTTAATTAATAAGTATAGTTCAGTTTTATAATGGATCCTGGCAGGGGCGGATCCAGGAATACGGGTCAGTGGGGCTAAGCATAGATCATATTTTTGATAAGTTTCCCCCGAAAACACCAAAAAGTTTTTGTATTTGAGTTAATCAAAACGAGAAGATAGAGTAGTTTATACTTTAACATATTTTCTTTTTATTTTCAATTCTTTCTACGATTTCTCGAAAATTTTCAAAAAATCTCAAAAAGTTTCTAACATACAACTGATCGAAACATACGTAAAAAATAAAACTTTAATACATGGGGCTATAAGGTTCTAGGATAAATTAAATATTCGAAATACAATTTCAGATGACACCAATATATTCACAATTAATCTCACCGATTATTAATTTTCTGAAATTTGTACATAATAGCTGGGGCAGAGCTAGATCAATATTTTTTTTGGGGGGGGGGGGGGGGGGAGGAGAGGGAGTTTATGTAGTAATGTAGTAAATAAAATGTATAATAAAAAAATCGAATGCTCTTGATTATTATTAAAAAGGAAATAAAATAAAAAAATATTAAGAAATAACAAAAATCAAAGAACAATTATTCAAAAAGAAAAAGAAGCTAAAGAACAATTGTTAAGAAAGAAAACGAAATTAAAAGAACAATTGTTGAGAAAATAAAATAGATTAAAAGAATAATTGCTAAGAAACAAAAAAAACTATAAAATAAGTAATAAAGGAAATGACATTCCTAGAATTTGAACTCGGGCCAATGTTGATAAACATGTTTACCAAAACCAATGAGCAAATGCAATTTTTATGTAAGTAAAACTAATATAAATTAATTTGAACAATATGTTTTAAAAAAGGAAAAAAACTAAAAAAAAGATCAAGTAAGCAGGTTCGAACCCGAGACCTCATCCGGTCATCCGAAAGTATGAATGCCTTATCCATTCAACAAATAGTATTATTATGTTTGTTAAAGTACTAATAAATACATATTATATATCTGAGTGGGGGCTATAGACCCCACTAGCTTCTATGTAGGTCCGCCCTTGGATCCTGGTGAAAAAAGTTTCTGACTCCGCCACTGGTCATATGCATGTGGACATGAATTTTGTTTAAGTTCATCTTTGCATGGCTCAAAGCACTTGCTCATTTTCAGTTTGGCTTTTAAATTTCACTTTTCACCACTCACCACTCACCTTATTATAAGTCATGCTGCTTTTCTGTCTATTTTTCTAATTTGAACTCATTAATTTTAACTAAACGTTATACACCAATTAGGTGTATTATGATGCACACTATAGATTACTATTCTATTTGTGAATTTAAATCTTCAATTTAATCTTTTTAGACAGAAGCATATCAGATAATTCTGTAACGAGGGATTTAAATGACGACTTTAATGTGGGGCCAAATATGTTTTTGGTAGCAAATTCATTTTTTTTATATTTAAATGAAATAATAAAAACTAAAAATATCAAAGTTGAATGTTTCAAGTGTTTTGAAACTATAATATATATATTTATCATTATAAAATACATAATTAATCGAAATGTACTATTGGTATTTAATTTGTCATGCATTTAAAACATTATCCTATAGTTAAGTCTAACGCAAAGATTATGCTAGTATGTATATATAATGCTTACATATTCATTATTATATAACAAATACTATGTTAAAAATAATTTCAAATTTGACAAAATAGTAACATATTTGTTTAAATTAAAGAAATTATTATCTTTTTGGACCCTACCGATAATTAGACCGTATGAGTTATGCATTTGACTACATAACATCCCAAAAAAATTGAATATCTATAAATATAATAAAATAAGGTGAGTATTACTGTATAATGTCTAGAAGAAATGGAATTTTCACAAAAAAATAAGACTATATAATTTCATAAAAAAGATGAGTGTCATGAATATATACGAGAACATATTTTCTTACAAATTCCATGAATAATACGAGTATAATCTCCAAAAGAAATTCTAATTTTCATAAAAAATAAGGAGTGAAATTAGAATCCATAAATAAATATGACTATGTTATAGTGTTTGAATAAATTTGAATTTATATCAAACATTTTAAAGCAAACAAATAATGTGCCTATTAAGAATCGAACATGGGAAGTCATCAAACTTGAATGAAGTCCGAAGTGCTTATTTGGAAGGGTTTTGGTTCAGTTTCGTGGGTTTCGATTTTAAAAAAAATAGTTTGGATAATTTTGATGAAACATTTGAACCTCCATTTAATTAAGTTTTGGATGTTGTGTTTTATTTTTTGAAAAAATTGAAACCCCACTTGGATGTTAGGGTTTGGGGAAAAAAACAGGTGGTAGATGTCAAATCAATGTCTTTTTATAGAGTTTAGGGGTAAAAAATAGGTAGTAGGTGTCAAATCAAAGTTTTACAAATTTCAAGAGTTTGGGTGTGATTTTTCGAATAAGTTTGTGATGAGTTCATGGATCTGGTGAAAACTAATTTGAAAAGGTCTTTATCCGTCTCGTGAAACCAACGAGACTAAACCAAAATCCACCCACATAGAACCTAAGACCATCTCCAATCGAATGTCTTGCTCTTTTGCCCTCTTGCCTTTCAGACATCCCTCTTGTCCACTTGTCGTTGCCTTCTTGCCCTTATGACCCACCCAGAAACCTATCTCCAACTGAGGGTCAAACAATTTTATTTAATTTAATTTCCCAACTTTCCCAACTCTCACTTATTAATATTATTTGAGTTGTATTGTGTATTAATTTAGATGTATTTTTAAATTAAGTTGTATTTTAATTAAGAAAGGTCGTAATTTTCGTTATCATAATTTAAAATTTCTTACTTTTCGTTATCGTAATATTTTTTGTATATTAAATAAAATATATTTTTAAATTAAGTCTGTTTTCAAAAATTCTAATTATGTCGTATGTTTGAAATTCAAATTAATTCATCTTAAATTAGGTCTTTTTAATTTCAGAAATTTAAATTAAGTCTTTTAAATATAGTCAATATTAAAAAAAATTGAATGTTTGTGGGTGATTTTGACCAGGGATAGAACCTTGGGGATGAATGTGCAAATTACTCATTTTCCCACCCTGTCTTCACGTAAAGTAGCATAGCTAGTTTAAGGAGATTTTCACCCCAATTTTCAATTCCACCAAATTAACTCAAATCTCACGAAATTAGAGCAAGATTGTTTGGAGTAATTTTGGGTTTGAAATTAACAAAACCGGTCTAACTTTGCATAAAACTAAAGAAAAAAAAAGACCCAGCGCGTATGCCCGCCAGCAAACGGGTGGTCAATGGTCGATCACGCAATAGCCTTATTGTTGGGAAAATAATTTGTGGGGATCTAATAAATTTATCAATAACTTTGTGGCTTTGAGGCTTGTTTAAAGACAATATTTTTAAAGTGATATTTGTCCCCACTCGATTGAGTTTGCTAATGGGTTTGAAATAGAAAATCACTTCCAGGATACAACAAAACCACTTAGAAAGATAGATAGCAATTCTAAACTTTCTCTATAAATTTCTCTAACAATTGTGTGCTTTAGGAGAGGAAATAAATTGGGAAGAGAGTAGTAATGATTTCATTGTAGTAGTATAATTCTCTTGCACTACAACTCTATTTATAATATTATTAGAGTTGTAATGTTTCATGAATCATTGTGGCTTATGTCTATTCATTAAAATATGCAGTTACTGATTCACGGTTGCCATGGCTATCCAAAGAGATGTCTCTTTGTTTGCACTGTTTCGGACATATATGTAAATATATGTAAGACTCATTAATTAACCGTTGATAGTTGATAGAGAATAGGCCATCTGTTCATTTTTGTTTTATAATCAAAACATTATTCATGATTAATTGCTACTACCCCCTCATTACTTATCATAATGTAATAACAACCCCCACTACTTATTATAATATAATAAGTATCATATAATATTATAATCAATATATATACATATTCCAACAACCCCCCACTTTGATTATAATATTAAAGTTTTTAAAGCACATAATAGTATCATAAATACAAGAAGGTGTCTTTCGACTTTAACCATCAATTAGTATAAACAAATCAAAGTTTCGACGAAGTCAAAGGTGGTCGAAACTTAAACCAAGACTCCTAGGTGTCAAAACCGGAGATGTCATACACATGATACTATTCAATTCTAATGAGAAATTTTAAAGTATACTAGCACTATTACAAGCCTTGTGCTCGATCCTGGATTTCATGAACATTTATAAAAGATAATCCCAAATCTTTTATTAGAAGCGGCGCCACTTCTTATGTTCATATAGGTGAAGTCCCCCTTAAGTGTAGCTGCTACTAAATACACTTTTAACTTACCTTGAGTAATGGGCTTCATTAAGAGTACAAACTCATCCTACAACTTGTAGCAGCATGCACTGAATGTTTTTCTAAATTTTGTGGAATGTAAATTTCAGTGCTCGTGGTCATGTCTAGTAACTTGTTTTTACCCTTTAAACATTAACACTAGTGTTTTTCTAGTGTAAGGTTGGGTTACCATTACTAGTGACTAAAAGGGATTCAAACCCATTCCACTTGCTGTTGTTTTAACTAAATCTCTCGAGAGTGCTTTTGTAAAAGGATCGGCTAAGTTGTCCTTTGATCTTACATAAACAACAGTTATAACTCCATCTTTTAGTAATTGTTTGATGTAATCATGTCTTAGACTAATATGTCTTGATTTACCATTATATACTGCACTATTGCTCTACACATAGTTGATTCATTATCGCAACGTAAGGAAATGGCTGGCATTGGTTGTGGCCACAACTCTATATCAAACAATAAATTCCTCAGCCATTCTGCCTCCTTTCCTGCTGCAGCTAATGCTACAAATTCAGATTCCATAGTTGAATGTGAAATGCACGTTTGTTTCTTGGATGCCCAAGATATTGCTCCTCCTCCAAGAGTAAATATCCATCCAGAAGTGGATTTACTAGAACTATCACTAGTAATCCAACTTGCATCAGTGTAACCTTCTAGTACAGCTGGAAAACTATTATAAAACAATCCTAAATTGATCGTTCTTTTTAAATATCCAAGAACCCTTTTGATTCCTTCCCAGTGGTCTACACTTGGTCGACTAGTGTATCTTGAAAGTTTACAAACAGAGAATGATATATCTGGCCTAGTGCAATGCATTGCATACATTAAACTTCCTATTGCACTGGCATATTCCAAAGGAGCAATCGCCCTTCCAAAATTTTCAGTTATTTTAAACGAAGAATCATATGGGGTGTTTGCTTCTTTTATATTTAAATGCTGGAACTTATTAATGACTTTCTCAATATAATGAGATTGACATAATGCATAACCCCCACTATGTTTCTTAACTTTGATGCCTAAAATAGTATCAACTTCATTTAAGTCCTTCATCTTAAATTTTGAAGTTAAATACTTTTTAGTTTCTATTATCCCTAAATTATTAGTTGAGAATATTAACATGTCATCCACATAGAGACAAATAATAACACCATATTCATCAGTAAACTTTGAATAAATACACTTATCAGCATTGTTATGTTTGAATCCATGAGATAATATTACAGTGTCAAACTTTTCATGCCACTGCTTTGGCGCTTGCTTTAATCCATAAAGCGATTTAACTAATTTGCACACTTTATTTTCATGTCCATGCATGACAAATCCTTCAGGTTGATCCATATATAATTCTTCATCAAGATCACCATTTAAGAAGGCGGTTTTAACATCCATTTGATGAACATATAAATTATAAATTGAAGCTAATGCCATAAGTACTCTAATAGATGTTATTCTTGCAACAGGTGCATATGTATCAAAGTAATCTATGCCTTCCTTTTGTTTAAAACCTTTAGCTACTAATCTAGCTTTAAAAGTTTGGATTGACCCATCAGTGTTATATTTTCTTCTAAACACCCACTTACATCCAATAGGCTTGGAACCTTGAGGCAAATCAACAAGAATCCATGTATTGTTAGACATAATCGAATCCATTTCGTCGTTAATTGCCTCTTTCCAGTAAGCTGCATCTCTGGATATCATAGCTTCACTAAATGTTTTTGGATCATCTTCCACATGTAATAAAATAGGTGTTTTCTTAATAATAGAGTTTCTATCTCCTTCAGTTAAAAATACTAGAGCTAGTGAAGTAATAAAATCAGGACCAAAATCCTTCTCTTTTCTAATTCTTTGACTTCTTCTAGGTTCCAAAGTTGTGTGATCATCCTTTCTCTTTATACTTTGAGAAGTAATAGGAGAATTATCAAGTTTTTGTGGTGATGCTGATTCAGTATCATTGCGAAATTTATTTTCAAGAAACTCAACGTCTCTTGATTCTACAATAACATTTGAACTTAGATCCAATAATCTATATGCTTTAGAATTTACCCAACAAAAACACTTTTACAAGCTCTTGGACCTAATTTAGATCTATTTGGATCAATAACTCTATAGAATGCAATGCAACCCCAAACCTTTAGATAATCTAGATTAGGTTTTCTTCCTTTCCATATTTCATATGGTGAAATGTGAGCTTTTCTTGAAGGAATTCTATTGTGTATATGACAAGCTGTAAGTAATGCTTCACCCCATAAATCTAAAGAAAGTTCGGCATTTAAAATCATTGCATTAGTCATATCAACTAACGTTCTATTTTTTCTTTCAGCCAAACCATTTTGTTGTGGAGTGTAAGATGTAGTAGTTTGGTGTACTATGCCATTTTCTTCACAAAAAACATTAAACTTATTTGAAAGGTATTCACCTCCGTTATCACTACGTAAAATTTTAATTTTTCTATTTTGTTGATTTTCAACAAGTGTTTTATAACACTTAAACATATCAAATGCTTGATCCTTGCTTTTCATTAAATACACATATGTAAATCTAGAACAATCATCAATAAAAGTAATAAAATATCTATTTCCTCCTCTAGTTAATTTTCCATTCAATTCACATATATCGGAATGTATGAGCTCAAGGATTTCAGTCTTACGTTCAACACTAGGAAATGGCTTTTTAGTTATTTTGGCTTGTATACATATCTCACATTTAGAATTATCATAGTCATGACACGAAATCAAACCATGCTTTGACATATATTTTAAATATTTATAATTTAAATGTGCAAGACGAGCATGCCATAAATTAAAAGAAGAAACAACAGAGTAAGCAGAATTAATTATTTTATTAATACTTAATTTGAACATTCCATCACAAGAGTACCCTTTTCCAACAAACATTCCTCCCTTAGTCAAAATCAAACTATTAGACTCTAAAACGGCTTTCATTCCGTTTTTACAAAGCAAGTTGGCAGATACAAGATTTTTCTTAATTTATGGGACATGTAAAACATTAACAAGAGTAAGTTTCTTCCCAGAAGTGAATTCTAGTTCGACTTTTCCTTTTCCTAAGACCTTTGCTGCGTTATGGTTTCCCATGAGCATTTCTTGATCTTCCGTTGCAACTTCATAAATTTTGAATTGAGACTTGTCGTTGCAGACATGAATAGTCGCACCAGAATCATACCACCAATCAAATGATTGTGGTGTAGTAGCCATATGTAGTTGAGTCACCATTCCACTATGCATTAAAGAAACCATGGCAATTAAATTTTCAATTGCATTTTCATTAACCATGTTTGCTAATTTATTGGAATTATTGGCAGCATTTTCCATCTCTCTTTTCTTGATTCTACATTGACGAATCAAATGCCCTTTTTTACCGCAATGGTGACACTTTCTTGTTTCTTTGACCTTTTGCTTCTTGTTGGAACTATTGTTATTATTATCAAAATTCTTCCTCTTGTTTCCATGACTTTGATTGTTGAATGTCTTCTCATCCACAACATTTACTTTAGAAGAATCAAACTGCACTTCATCGATCTTTTTAAGTGCTCGAGTTTCATCCTCTATTCTCAAATGTTTCTCAAGTTGTTCCAAAGTGAAATCTTCCGATGAATGTAGAAGTTTCTTTTGATAATTTGTCCAAATGGGTGGAAGTTTGGCAATTATCGCACCAACTTGGAAGCTTTCGGGAAGTTCAACTTTCAAGTCTTTGAGTTTACTAACCAAGACTTGCAAGTCATGTACTTGGTTCAAAATAGGCAGATTATCATTCATAAAAAATTGTAAATACTTCATGATCAAAAACTTATCCGTACCTTGGCTTTCCGATTTGTATTTGTTCTCTAATGCATTCCAGATCTCTCTTGGTGATTTGATTGAAGTGAATAAGTCATAAAGTCGATCAGATATAGTGTTCCAAATATGGCCACGACAAACCAATTCATCTTCTTCACGTTTCTTTCGTTTCTTTTTGATAGCATCATCTTCACCTTCTTTTGGTTCCGGGATTGGTTGCAAATCTGGACTTAACACATAGAAGATCTTCAAAGCGGTCAAGAGAAACTTCATTTTGTCTTGCCAACGGGTGAAATTAGTGCCATCAAACTTATCCAATTTCACAAAGTCTTGATTCATGACTTTAAAAGCAGCGTCGGTAGTCCATTCCATAATATCACTTTAAAATTGTTGGGAAAATAATTTGTAGGGATCTAATAAATTTATCAATAACTTTGTGGCTTTGAGGCTTGTTTAAAAACAATATCTTTAAAGTGATATTTGCCCCCACTCGATTGAGTTTGCTAATGGGTTTGAAATAGCAAATCACTTCCAGGATACAACAAAACCACTTAGAAAGATAGATAGCAATTCTAAACTTTCTCTATAAATTTCTCTAACAATTGTGTGCTTTAGGAGAGGAAATAAATTGGGAAGAGAGTAGTAATGATTTCATTGTAGTAGTATAATTCTCTTGCACTACAACTCTATTTATAATATTATTAGAGTTGTAATGTTTCATGAATCATTGTGGCTTATGTCTATTCATTAAAATATGCAGTTACTGATTCACGGTTGCCATGGCTATCCAAAGAGATGTCTCTTTGTTTGCACTGTTTCGGACATATATGTAAATATATGTAGGGAAATTTACCTAGACACCCCCTGAGTTTAGGCCTAATTACAGGAACTTACCCCGTTGTTTGAAAAATTACCTAGACACCCCCTCTGGCAAAACAGTATTACAAGAACACCCCTTACGGCGTTAAATTTTGACGGCGGAGGATGACGTCATCATTTTTTTTTTAATGTTTTTCCAATTTTGCCCTCGGTATGTATTTGTAATATATGTTATATTACAGGGGGTGTATTTGTAATATTTGAAATTTGATTGTTGTAGGCTGAAAATTACTGTTGTATGTGTAATGTATTTCCATTTCAATATCAAAACACCCAATAAATACATAAATATCAATCCACCAAGCCAGTAAATGATGAAAAAACACCCAACTATTTTTCAATGTAATGTTTCACTTTGCATTAGATCAAAATACATAAATACCTTGCCAGTAAATGATGAAAAAATCACTAAGTAAATCGAAAAAACACCAACAAAAGCACCAAATAACAAAAATAAAACCCAAAACCAGCAAATAACAATAAAAAAGAGCAGAAAACAGCAGGAAAATGCAGCAGGAGAGCAAAAAACCATTCGGCCCGATCTTGTTCTTCACGGCCCGAAATTGTTCTTCGCGGCCCGAGTTCACCAAACCCAAAATTGACTTGGGGAAACTGAAATTAACACTATCATGAAGAAAAGCCCTAAAAAATTCAGTAGAAATCAGTTCGATAACACCCCCAATTCGGAGATCGAAGTGGGCGCATAAACCCTAAATGCCCAATTCGATCCAAATCTTCAATCCCACCTTCAATCGGGCAATTAATCCAAGGAAAGTGACGAAATAAACATATAGAAGTGAAACACGAAGCAATTTTCCAAAATTAGAGGCTCAAATCCGCGAATCGGGATGAACCCTAGAATTTGGGGACGAAAAGAAATCACTCCCAATATCAAAAACCAGTCCATAATCCCGAAAATTGCTCCAGTAGGAAGATGCGCGATGAAGAGGTGAGTCTAACACAACAAGAATTACTAAAATCCGTCCACAAACAAGGGAGAAATCATGATTTTTGTGAAGGTAGTGAAAAATGTGCGAAATTTTTTTCCAGTTTTTTTTTTTTTTTTGTAAATATTGAAAACAACTAAGGGCATTTAAGACATTTCACAATTTCCGTTTAGCGTTGACTAACGGCCGTTAAGTCAAGGGGGTGTTTTTGTAATATTTCAAACATGAGGGTAATTTCTTGTAATTAGGCCTAAACCTAGGGGGTGTCTAGGTAAATTTCCCATATATGTAAGACTCATGAATTAACCGTTGATAGTTGATAGAGAATAGGCCATCTGTTCATTTTTGTTTTATAATCAAAACATTATTCATGATTAATTGCTACTACCCCTCATTACTTATCATAATGTAATAACAACCCCCACTACTTATTATAATATAATAAGTATCATATAATATTATAATCAATATATATACATATTCCAACACTTCCTACCTGCCCTAGCCCCCTGCCCTCCCTCTTGTCTTTTGTCGTCTCCGACTGAGTATCGTCAACAACCCCCTTCATACCCGATTGTCGGTTCTGTTGGAGATGACCTAAGTTCCTAACAAATACACCAATTAATTAATTTTCTCAATCTAAACTTGCAAATCAATATAAATTATAATTGTCTTATTTTGGGGGACCATGCCCCCGCCCCCAAAGGGGTCAGCCTATGTTTCAAGTTGAGTAAGATATATATTAGTGAGGATGGAATTAAACTTTTTATATCAAACTTTTAATTTATATATTTTGGGTTTTTTTTTTTTTTTTGCAAGTTAACTTCCTGTGATATGTTTAATAGGCAATTTATCTTCATGTGAAGTAAAAGTAGGCAATTTACCTCCCTGTGAAATGGAATAATGAGCAATTTACCTCCTTGTGATATAAAAATTACCTCCCTGTGAAATGAAATAATAGCAATTTAACTCCCTATGAATTGATAAGCAATTTAGAGAGAGGCAATGTGCTTCTTTTATAAAAATACAGGGTGATATTTGCCCTTTTTCTTATCACAGGGAGTTAAATTGCCTATTTAGGATATCATAGGGAGTTAATTTGCCCTTTCATTTATCACAGGGAATTAAATTGCCTATTTAGAATAACACGAGGAGTTAATTTGCTATTCAGTCATATATTTGTATCATATTTTTTGAAAAAACTCATTTAAACTAACATGATTTCACGTTGCTCTAAATATTTTCTTTCTCCGTCAAAATTTGGACGGAAACCGCCATAATTCCTTCATCACAAGGCCAAATTTCGTGTTGTTTATATGGATGGAATACTCTTGATGAGATATTTCTAACTCTAAAGGTACATGTTTCAGTTCATGAAACGCAATAAACAATCCACAAAAAATTAACAGAATTTTGGGATATTAATCAAAATTAAATCATATCTCATAACCTACAAGGAATCATGCTACAAAAATTTTCAAGTTTGATATAAGGCACATGAGCATGCCATTTTGGTGACTTAACGGTTGTTTCTGTCCAAAACGTACGGAGAAATGAAATGTATCGAGGGGATCAAAAGAACAAAGAGGGTACATCAGACCCATCTGATCAGAACAAAGACAAGGGTGACAAGTCTGACACAGCTGATGAATCAAAGGGAGAAGAAACCATTCCAGCTGATCAGATTATTGAAAGGAAGGCTGCTGCTGAGCTAGATGATCAGACTATGGAGAAAGAAAGCACTCCTGGTCAAGCTGATGAAACCAGAAAAGAAGAGATTGCTTCTGGATCAGCAGATCAGACTACAAAAGAGTCTACTCAAGCAGAGGAACAATCCACTGAAAAGGAAGTTCTTGCCTTACCTCCAACTCAAACTGAAGTTGCTTCTACTTCTCAAAGCTTACAGCAAACATCTTTGTTGGATTCTATTCAACAAATGATATCAAAATCAATGAAGGAAATGGATGAGAAGTTAATTGCAAATCAGAAAGCTGCTGCTACTCCAATCCATCTGATAGAAGATACTGCTCAGAATGTCAAATCTGTCTATCAAGATATGGACATTATCAGAAGCAGAACCCAAAGCACAGCTGCTGGTTGGAGAGATATTACTGAAACAGTTGAATTGGCCATCCAAGCTAAGGATGAAACCTTAGATAATATGATGAGAGACTTCAAGGCATCTACTGATATGCTGCTGGCAACTCAAATTCAGTTAGGTGACCAAGGTGAAGAAGTTCTCAAAAGAATGGATGATTTTGAAGCCAATCAGCTGAGACAACAAGCTCAACTAGATGCATTTAGAGCAACTCAACTACGACAACAAGCTCAAATGCATGCTATGGAAGAGAACATCAAGCTTCTATGTGATTCACTTCTGATCACCCCAATCTTACCAAATTATCAAATCAACCCTGCTGATGATGACAAAAAGGGGGAAGATAAGGTACTGAGGGAAGAAAGGGAAGATAAGGCATCATCTGCTGAAAGAACAGAAGTGTTAGAAGAATCTGCTGATGATGATGAAAAGAATGATGCAGCAAATGAAGGCACAAGCAGATCAACAGATGAGAAGATCACAGAAGAAGAAGGTGAAGCTGCTGAAGAAACTGAAGCTGAAGCAAAGGCTAAGTCTGATAAGGAAATAGCTGCTGCTAAGGATTCAACTGAAGAACAGCTTGACCCTGATGCCAAAAAGAAGAAGTTAGAGCTGTTGAAGCAGAAATTGGAAGCTGAAACTTCCAAACCTGCTGAAGAAGAAAAAGAGAGCAAGGAAGATAAAGAAGACAAGCTAGTAGAATAGTCTTGCTTAAATCACTTATATATCTCCTTGTAAATTTTTTTTCTGCACAACTCATCTGAACAAACTTGTAATATGTAATCAGTTCAATTATCTATAAAGTTGCAAGTTTTAATCCAACAGACTATTTCTATCTCAGAAATTTTTGAGGATCAAGACTTTAGTTTAGGTACAGGTACTTAGCTGAAGTTTTGTCATCATAAAGAAGGGGGAAATTGTTGGATGAAGATGAAGATGAAGTGCAAAGAAGATGAATATTTAAGGGAAGGTTTTGATGAATTCCAAAACATCATAATCAGCTAAGTATGGAAGCTTAGTTCCCTTAGAAGAATTTTGAACAAGTAAAAGAAGACATCAGAAGAGTTCAAAGTTCAAAACCCAGAAGACTAGTGATCTCATGCTGAAACAGCGAACAGAAGGGTAGGTCATCAGCCGAGTCAAATCAGATTAGTTCAGTATTTGATCAGCAGAGTGCCTATCAGATGGGTCGTCTTGATCAGCAGAGTATAAGAGATCAAGAGATTAGTTCAACGGTAATAAATGCCCCAAGTGAAATAAATGCTGGAAGAGAAGGGTAGTAATGGCAAATGATTAGAATTAACTCTCGGATCAGCAGAGTGCATTTAATGCAGCTACAGGAAAGTACAGCAGAAAAGGTACTGTAGCAGGTTACCGTTCTAATTTCGGGCTAAGGCTATGGATTTGAAGATTTGATTTGCTTCAACGGTCTTATTTTCAAATTCAAGTATAAAAGGAGCTGATTTAAACGAGCGAGACACACAACAACAATCAGAGATTTTGCATTCGAAGCAGAAATTTATCTAAGTCTCAAGAAGCTCAACAGCTCACTCGTCTGGTGGAAGTCATCTATTGACAGAAACCCAGTTGGAGAAAACAGAAAATTACGATCTGAGTGATCTTGTAATAGCTAAGTGTTGTGCGAAGTTGTGATCCATCTTTGTGAGTGATCAAACTTCAGAGAGTAGAATTTCTTAGTGATTTTCTATTTGCGAGCTTATAGCCTTTTCATTAGTTGTCTAGGTATAAGTGGAGAAATATTGTAATATGTGTGATTATAGTATAACCCAGAATCTAAGTGATCTGGAAGAGTGGACTAAAGGATTTTTATCCATATAACCACTATAAAAATTCTTTGTGTTGATTTGCATTTAAGTTTTTCTTGCATATTTTAAAGATTGCATATTTAAACACTTTGGATTATTGAAAGATTTTATAAGGAGTTTCAAAACTGGGGATAAAATCTTATTAGAACTTAGTTTACTTGTGAAAAACACTTTCAAACAATCCGCTGCAAGTATACTCTTTGAAAAACTGTTTTGCTGAAAAACAGCTAGGTATTTGTAAGAAGAGTGGTCAGTCTGCTGTTCAAGATTTGTTCACGATCAGCTCAGTCTGCTTACTGTTCTTCATCAGCTTAGTCTGCTGACAGAAGACTGAAAAGTTTTTAAGTTCAAAAATTTTCAGAGGTCTATTCACCCCCCCCCCCTCTAGACCTCATCTGACCACTTGGGACCAACAAAATCATTGTATTATATGTACTTTTTTCGAAAAATATTATACCAAATATATGAAGTAAATAAAAGTTATGTATGAAAAGTACAATGTCCTCAAAATCAACATTTCACAACATTGAGGGACTCCTATTTTCACGCCCATAAAAAGAGAAATTTCAAGTTGTTGCACATATTAATTCACTCTCTTAATAAAATATTTGCCCCTATCGATGTGCAAATCACTTTTCTAGTAATTTTATATGTTATGATGTGGGAAAAAAACAAAAGAAACTAAACTTGGTGCACAAGGTGAGTTATGAATCATGAATTGTTTGATCATGTGAACTAAGATTTTTTAACTTATTAAACTTTTAGTGCAATTTGACTTGTCAATTTTACCAAATTCCATCTTTAACCCATGGTGCTTCTGATCCTCATATTTTTGCTTTCTTCACTTTGATGAATAAATTTTGGACGAGACAGAAATGGACAGTGGCCTACCAAAGAAATCAATGTGAATGAATAGTTATCCTTGTGTTGAATTGTTAGTGGTGGCACTATCAAAAGGTAGACTTGTACTTGTGTCCAAGAACATGAAAACATAAGTTGAATGATTTTTTTTCAATCTTTTTAAAATGCATCAACCATCCTTATTTACATCATAAATTATTTCAATAAACGTCCAACTGTCAAAGTATAAAGAATTATAAGTAATAAACCACTATCAAATACACCGATAAAGTCCTAGCCAAGTGGTTAAGGACGAGGCTCCATGATCAGGAGGTCATGGGTTTAACTCCCACAAATGTGGGTATTTTCTCTAGTTTCATACTAGCCTTTCTCTAGTTTATTATTAATAATAAGTTTACTTTGATATCATTGTAAAGTTTCGATTCGATATAGTGTTTGATGTAACAATATATTCACCATTAAAAAAAAAAAAAAAACCACTATCAAATACTAGTGGTGAATATTATAGGTTAAGGGAATGTTTGGTGAATTTTATGGGAAAAGTTAAGACTTTGAAATTTTTTTTTTTAAATTTATGAAAAAGGCGTTGAATGGTCAAAATCCTCAATTTTCATGTCACATGGTCCGCATGTGGGGGAAGTTCGGGCACATTTTGAAATTAGGCCTCGATATAATTAGTATCGAATCGTCACTTATGTTAAAGTTGTTATACCAAATATGACAGTCCAAAAATTACAGAAACGTCAATTGATTAAAGTGGTGGAGAAAAAAAATGCAATAATCTCCTATTTAAAAAGAGATAGAAATTTTTTAGGAGAATGAGACGATGACCGAATTTAATTCAAAGAAATCACCAACAAAAAATGATGAGGAGTAAAGGAATAAAGATGCACGTCGGCCACTAATTGATCACAGTGGCTGCACCTAAGTTTTGAACATCTAGATTGGATTGTGTGATGCGATGGTTATGATTGTGCACTCATACTAAAATGAAATTCTTATGACCCGTTTGTTTACTCGTGAATGAATTATTATATGGCAATCTGATTCCTTGGTATCATGTAATATTATTTGGTGGATTTTTTGAATTTTGGGAAATAAAATATATATTTATAATCCAGGAATTTAGCAATCAAAATATGCGAATGTGAAATTCAACTTGTCTATGATTTATGATTCATTTTTTGAGGAATTTGATATTAGAAAAAAAGTGACATTATTATCCACATATTTTTTCTTAACTATGATAGTTTTATTCATCTCCTGCATAATATTTTCTCTTCCATAATCATTGTTTTCTTGTTTCTTGCATTCTTTTCTTTCTTCGACTGGTTAAATCACATATTAAAATTTATTTTCATTTATCTACTAGCGGTATTGTATTTAATGAAATAATATAAAATATTTTTAAATGTTAATTGATTTGAAAATATGTATATAAAATACGCTTAATTTTGCTTTTGCTCAATGTTATCTCATTTCTAACTGTATAGCACACAACATTTCTTGTGATAATTACGTTATTGGTTTATTATTATATGTATATATATATACACACACGATTCTCCTCTAACACTTATTTATATATTATATCATATGAAATTAAATTAAATATTTTTGATTGTTGGTTCGGTTGGAGATGATAGACTAGCTAAGGCAGGCAAACAAGCATACAGATAAGAGAGGGTAGTTGTTTGCTTCGGCTGGAGATGCTCTAACATAAATTATGTACAATGCTACGCATAACGCATGAGCCAGTTACTAGTTTTTAAGAGTAAATAAATTGTACTCACTTAAGTCCATTAAATTTCTCGCTATACTTTTGTTAATTTTAATTAATTTTCCAAGCTTGAATATATGTTGGGTTTAGATTTCGTGAATTAATAAAAAGGCCAATGTAATAGATCAAACCCTAGATCTTCACGTTTTTGGAATTATACCTAATAATTTTTAGTGATAAGTTTCTCATATTAAATATATACTTTGAAGTACAATCAAGATATATAGATTCATTAATAAGTGAAATAGAACACAAGTATGATAGATGATCTTTTTACGTCGTCAAACTCCACTAATTTGTTAGGTAAAAAAAAAAAATTAATATAAAATTCGTTTTTAAAAATAAAATTATTTATGATAATATATCTAGTTTTATATCACATAAGGTTAAATTATTTATTACGCATATCACATACGCGTAACTTGCCAAAAATTTGCCTTTGATTTATTGGTCGTTAAGATTATACTAATTTGGTCCTTAGGTTTTGGCAAGTAAAATTAAAATAAATAGGAAAAATGAGTGTTCAAATTTGATTGACATGAAATAATATCTTGATATTTCCTTATTATATATTGCTATATAAATGAATTTTTAATCATGTAAAAAATGGGTACCGTGAAATGTGAGTGCTACAAGAATGAACTGCAAAAAGACAACAAAAAATGTTTCAATCGTTAAAAAGAGTGCACTGAATAGCAGTTGAGGTCACTAAACCACTGTTCAATTGACACACTGTTAGTTTGGAATGCTGATCAAAAAATTATTATTCTTATTTAATTTGCTTTTATTTTTGTAAAACATTGAACATTTTCTTGATTATTATGCCAAGATTATCTTCCTAATTTGTCTTTGTTTTTTCTTTTTTTGGTAAAATGAGGTTGTAGTCCGTTTGGTAAAGCGAGGCCCAAGAACAGATAGGTTATGAATTCAACTCATATTAACCTGGGTTTTTTTTTTTAATATTAGTTTAATACTATTACTTATTTTTCTTAAGAGAAAAATGTGGAGAAATGGATCTTTGTGTAGAGGTTGGGGATGTCACAATCTGAGCCGAAACAAAACCCATCTACAAATGAAATTAGCATGTATTCCGTGCTATGCATGTGATGTATTTAAAAGAAATTGGTTATGGTAAATATCGATTGTTTTTAATTATTAATGATTTGATTCGAATGTTTTAGTATGATAAATTAAATACTGTATCTAAAATAAAATAACAAATTGACAAAGTATCATGAAAATCATGATAAAACTATTCAACCAAACTTTTAAGGTTCAACCATAGAATTTTAAAAAATGCAACTAAAAATAGTTTCCAACTTATAGAATATTCTCTTTTGATATTATCTGAAGTAAATAACTAAATATCTTCAACCTTTCCAACGTCGCCTACTTCAAATATATATCCCTCTTGACAACACCTGCATGTAAAAGTAATTAAATAGCTTTCTGAATTTATTGTTACATAGAATGGTGTTAATTTCAGCACTTTCGATATAATAAAGTTAATTGTCATTTATTTGTTAAGATTTCAATCACCAATACTATGTGTTTGTAACATTTACATTTTACACTATATGAGATAGGATGTTTCAATTGATTTTAATGTTGATAGAAAGATATGAGTTAATTATATATCTCCTCCTATGAACTATGAATTGCAGTTTTAATTTGAATCTATATATTTAGTTGGGAAAATAAGAAAGTAAATAGAAATCCTTTTTTTTTTTTTTTTTTTTTGAGAAAACACCTTAACTGTGTAAAGATTGCATTAATGATCAATTATTCAATATCATCAAATACAAAATCAGCAATAAACTTAGGAAACTCTAACAAAGGGAATTAATTATGGGGAGCAACTCTAGCTAAGGCATGAACTACTGAATTACTATCCCGTAACAAATGAGAACTGGAAAAACGACACAAAACTCGAGGCCAAACGTTTAATATAATCTAGAATAGGGTCAATCTTATTATTGAAATACTGTGAAAGACCGGATAACTTCAATAACAAATTTACAATCTCCTTCCACTCCAACCCCTTTGTTGTTGCAATTGCTTCGGCTGCCTCAGGTAATAATGGAATCACAACAGTCTACACCGTCCAAGCCACACATTGCCCATGAGCATCTCTAGCCATAATTCCAAAATCGCACCTCTTTCCCGATATCAAGAGCAATATCAATATTGACTTTGATAAACTGGTCTTAAGGGTTTAATGGTACAAAAAATTGCCATTGAAATTTGAAAAATTTAAAACTTATTGGAATGTTGGATATGTATTATATGTTACGTGAAATAATTAGCGATATGACCAGAGCAATATTAAAAATATGATGAATTTACCCTTTATTATAACCTTACAGGGAAGACACTGAATTACTCAACCGTCAACACTCTTTTGAGCTTTCTTTATTTACATTTTCCCAAATTCTGCAAAATCAATTAATCAAACATAGAGTTTGAAATAAAGCCAACAAGAAAAGGAAATAAAACAAATTAAGGGACCATTCTTAACTAGTTCTCAAAGTTCACACATGTATTGCCGTGTAAATTTTAGTTTTTATGCAAATTTAATAATCACGAAATCAAGGCTCATCAAACAGAAATGCGTGCAGATTTGTATCAAGGCTTGGAAGATTCCGTTGTTGTTGGAGATACGGATGAAAGTGCTATTGGAAGAAGAATTGTGTTACCATCATCATTCATAGGAGGTCCACATAATATGTTGCAACACTACCAAGATGCAATAGGCATATGCAGAACAATAGGAGCTCCAGGCTTTTTTATTACCTTCACGTGTAATCCAAGTTGACCTGAAATAACTCAGATCGAAGATGCGAAAATTTTCAGGTTGCAACACTACCAAGATGCGAAAATTTTCAGGGCAACGTCCGGAGGACAGACCTAAGATTGTAGCAAGAATATTCAGATCAAAGCATAAACAATTGATGCAGCATTTAAGGAAAAAAAATTATTCGGTAAAATTTTAGCAGGTATACTACATGTATATATCTTTTTATTAAATTAGGATTTGAAAAATAAATATGATGCCCTAATATATTTTTTCATGATAAATAAATATTAGTGTGATAGAGTTTCAAAAAAGAGGATTGCCACACTCACATATGTCACTCACTCTAGCGGAACAAGATAAACCAATCACCCCTGAATATATTGATCAGTTTGCGGAGATTCTTGACAAAAGTATTGATCCATTAGTCTACAAAACCGTAATTCAATGTATGATACACGGTCCGCTTGGATCATATAATGAGAATGTTACGTGCATGATAGATGGGAAGTGTTCTAAACACTATCCCAAAAAGTTTTGTTATCAAATTACCGTAGATGCAAATGGATTTGTTTCTTATAGGCGTTGATATGACCCTAATATATAGAACGATTATGATAAATGGGGTTAAGATAGATAACTTGGGTTGTTCCATACTAGGGGTGAATGCGGTCGGGTTTTGGCGGGTGTCGATGAAAAAATCAACCCGACCCAACACATGCGGGTTGTCAAAACTTAAAACCGCACCCGCATTTTTAAGTTCACAAACCGCACGGTTCGGGTGAGGCGGGTGCGGTCGGGTGACGGGCGGGTCGGCGGGTTGAAAGAAAACAATAACATAAAATCATTCATAATAAACTACGACATGAAAAATACGATATAAAATCATTCATAACAATGAAAGAATGTTAAGAATCACCCAACACAATTTCATCATGGAGAAAAATATTCACCAAAATCCACAACACAAACATATGACCGGGTCATTATTCTAAATGATAGCATGTTGTAATTCTTTTTCAATTATGCTCTGCTTTTTAGCAAGTACATCGTCCACCTGCTAAGCATGTACTTTGAATTCTATTGGTTAGATATTAAACATTTTTAAATCTGTATTAATCTAGGCTAATTATAACTTTAATTTACTGAGACCATTATTCTAGATGAGGACAGAAACAATCAAAACAAGAATATCAGTACACTGTACACATATAATAAGGAGAATAAACAAAATTACTCTTGGAGATTGGGAGAGAAGGTCTCGCACCTATTCTCAGAATCAGAGCATAATTTCTGGGTTGTTGAACTGGAATTGGACCTCAAAATTGGAATCACGGGTTTTGAATTGGAGGAGGAGGAGTTGACGAGCTTGCGAAGAGTGGATGTTGGGATGAGATTGGGCGGCGTGAATTTGAGAAGATAGGGAAAAAAGCCCTACTTGTTTTCTCAGATTCTTGAAGCGGGTGAGAGAAAGTGATAAACTGGACTACTGGAGTATGTAATATGTATTAAGTATATGGGTCGGGTTAGGGGTGTTTTTTAACAATTAAAACCGACTCGACCCGTGGTTTTCGGGTGGGTCAAATTGTAACCCATTTCAAGTTTTTTAAGTTTATAACCCGTCGGGTTCGGGTTGGGTCCGGTCGGGTTCATCGGGTCGGTCGGGTTCGGTGGGTTAATGAACACCCCTATTCCATACAAGTGAGATGCAATGGTGTTGTTTGATGAGCATATAATTGTTGAAAAGTGTGCTTTCCCAAAACTGATGAAATACATGTACAAAGGCGTTGATCGGGCTACTGTTGTAATTGAAAATATGTTCAAAATTCTGAATCTGGACAAACTGTGTACATGTATGTTGATGAAATTAAGCAATACTTAGATTGTCGTTATGTCTCAGCTATTGAGGCGTATTGGAGAATAAATGAATTTGAGTTACAAAAGCAGAATCTATCTGTTGAATTTTTTTATTTTCATTTGCCTAACCAACAAATGGTTGTTTTCAATGAAAATGATCATTTGCATAATGTGTTGCACCGAGAAGGTATTCGAGATACAACGTTGACCAAGTGGTTTGAAGCAAACATGAATCATGCCTCAGCTAGCATTGACTTATGTCGAGTTTTCTCTCGCATGGGTTTGGAAAAAGACAAGAAAGAATGGGATGTAAGAAAGAAAGAAAAATGTGTTGGAAGATCACCTTATGCAAAACCAAACTCTGGAGAAATGTACTACTTACGAACGTTGTTGTACAAGGTTTGTAGAGCTCAAAGTTATGAAGATGTGAGAACATTTAATGGGAATGTATACACGACATTCAAACAAGCATGTGTGGCATGTGGTTTATTCGACTATGACAATGAATGGCATGAAGCATGGACAAAAGCGTCTACATGAGCATCCCCAATAAAACTTCGGAATATGTTTTCTACCATGTTAATATTCTTAGAGTTGACGGATCCTGTTAGTTTACTGGAAAGACACAGGCGAGAAATGGTTGACGATTTTCAGTATAATGTAAGAAGAGAGTTGATGGATAACAATGTAAGTCTTCCTAATGAAGAGTTAAAAGAGTGGGGACTACAACAAATTGAATCCATACTTAACAGAAATGGAAGGACACTTGCATAGTTTCCTCCAATGCCACAACCAACTTCAACATCATTGAGCTGTCCAACAAATAGGCTCATTAGAGAAGAACTTGATTATGACCACATTGTATAAAAGGAAACATTTGAATCATACTTTCAGTGTTTGAACAACGACCAATTAAGAATTTCAATACTGTTATTCAAGTTTATGATAATAAGTAAGGAGATATTTTTTTTGTTAATGGTGGTGGTGGAACTGGGAAGACATTTTTGTGGAAAACACTCTTGCAAGATTTAGGTCGGATAAAAAAATTGTGCTATCAGTTGCATCATTTGGAATTGTAACTTTGTTATTGTCAAGAGGAAGAAATGCGCATACACGCTTCAAAATCCCTTTCAACCTTCATGAGTCATCAAGTTGTTCTATCAATGCTCTAATTTGGCAAAACTAATTCAAGAGACGTCGTTGATAATTTGGGACGAAGCACCTATGATGCACAATCATCTTTCAAAGCTGTCAGGAAGACTCTTGATGACATACTAAAACAATGTGAGTATCACATATCTGACAAGCCATTTGGTGGAAAGTTATGTGTATTCGGTAGGGATTTCCAAACAGATACTACCAGTCGTAACTAAAGGACGTCGAGAGGCTATTGTTTCAGCTTCATTGCACAAATCAGAAAAATGGACTCATTGCAAGGTTATGTATCTTAAGATGAATATGCGACTTATTGCTCAGAATGGTTCATCGCAGTCACTCGATGAATTGAGAAATTTTGCTAAGTGGATAAATGCAACAGGAAAATGTAAAATTAAAAGATTGCAATTTGAAAATGGTAATGAATCTTATTGGATTGAAATACCCGAGCAATTCTTGATACGACCTGACAATAGTTCCCTTTTGAGTCTCATAGAATCCACTTATCCTCGACCATCTAAAAAGTATATGGATCTAGCATACTTGAAAGAAAGAGCTATCTTGGCTCCAAAAGGCAGTGATGTTGATGAAATTAATTATATCATGTTGCCAAAGGTTCCTGGTGAATCTCGAGTTTTTCATAGCGCAGGCAAATTGTGTCCTGGTGAAACAAGTGACCATGAACAACATATGTATCCTCCTGAGTTCTTACATACGTTTAAGGTATCTGGTATTCCTAATCACTCAATAGAGTTGAAGGAAGGTGCTCTTATAGTGCTTCTCAAAAATCCTAATCAAGGTTTGGGTTTGTGCAATGGAACTCGACTTACAATATTGAAAATGGGTGACAAGGTCCTTGAAGCACGTGTTATAATAGGTTCCCATACGGGTGAAGAAGTTCTAATTCCAGGTTTTATTATGACAACAACTGATTTTCAGACTTACCATCCTATGAAAAGAAGACGGTTTCCAGTAAAGTTGGCATTTGCAATGACTATCAAGAAAAGTCAAGGACAATCACTTGATAAAGCAGGATTGTACTTATCAAATCCTGTATTTACTCATGGTCAACTATATGTCGCGTTGTCGCGCGTGACAAATCCATCAGGTTTGAGAATCAGTATTCATAAAGGGATTACCTCGTAACTGCACAAAAAATATAATTTACCGTGAAATGCTTGATGCGGCTCATGAATAAGAGTATTTCAAACATTGTATTAGTATATTGAAGCATAAAAGTATTTTCACTTTTGAACATTGTATTAGTCAATTCTGGTCCTAATTAATGGCAACCAATTTATCTTACGAAGTTATTTTTTTTCTTTATGTAATACCTTATAATATATCTTCCATTTATCTCGAATTTTATTATATTTTTGTTTGTTATATTTTGTATTATCATTTAAGTAAAACATGGAAACATCATATATGAATTAATTTTTCATGAATTTGCTTAATTAGGAGAAGGAGTGAAGATAACTTATACTCCACTACACATGCTCAATCCACATGGTTCAAGATTTAATGTTATAGTGAAACTGATCAGATATGTATGTGCAAGCACACGTGACTATGGAATGCGATTATTGAAGGTGATTTTTGTGGATCAGGAGGTAAGTGTACAATTTCATAGTGGATAAAATAAATATCATCTAAAATTGTCTCTTTTTTAAAGTTTGAATTTATCATGGATTCTTCATGCAAGGTGTGTTACTTCATGATAATGTGGAGATCTTTGGTCCCAAGCTCATTGAAGGTGATATTTACCATGTTCATGACGTACACGTGATCATTGCGGATAAAAAATTTAAATTAGTACCATATCATTATCAACTACTACTTGGACCTGATTGCAAAATTCAAAATATGTTGAAAACGTTGATAAGTTTTTGCATGATTTGATTCTATTGTGGAGTTAAACGGGAACTATATTAATTTTGATGATCACCTAATAGGTAAGATATTACTTTTTTTTTTATATATTTTTAACGATTGCAAAAGTATATATATATACACTAAATTAATATACATAATCCCTTCAGATGTGATTAGGTTGGTTAATCGTGTTAGTGATTGTCACACAACAAATGATGGTGTGCCAATTAGAGAAATCCTCATCACCGATACAAAGTTTGTACATCTTTCAGTTACAATTTCTCAATTAGTTTAAGTGATATATAAGATATGTGATCTAATTACTTTTTAATGTTTCATAGTATGAAAGTTGTTCGATTGATCTTGTGTGAGAAGTTTGCCATTGAAGAAGGTCAATCATTATTGATGAATCTTGATCTAAATAATATTATCCTTGCATACGGAGTTATAGTTAAATATTTTGAAGGTTTGTGTTAGTAACTATTACATAATAATTTATTTAAAACCTTAATTTATCATAACTCAATCTATTATTGCCGAATCTTCCATATATAGTCATAAATTTACCAAATTGTTTATCAACTATCGCACGCCCCGTATAGGTCGGTTACGGACATGGTAAATACAAGTTACTTATCATGTTCACAATTTCATTTGTATATTTTTTTGAGACTTAATATTTTTTCAAATAGGTTTTATGGAGATACATGTACTAAAAAAATGGTATCAATCTTGCGAGGAAGTAGTTTGAGTGTATCGAAAAACCTTAATGATTACCAATGCAAAAAGAATTTGGATAAGTCAGAATGAGCATCAGGATAATGTAAGTGTTTAAAATTTTCATGTTATGATTATGGTAAGGATATTGTTGGAAGAATTTATTAACTCAAGAACAACTAAGTGATCTTATCAGTTGAGTTATTTAAGTTAGTTAGAAGGTTTTGATGATAACAAAAAGGTGTCATCAATTAAGTTATTGAAGCTTAGTAAACCTTTGAAGATTGGATACTTGGTTTAAAAGAAAAATCATTCAAGAACAGAAGTATTTAAGAAATGAAGATTCAATCTTATGAGAAGAGTGAGAATCAGATTAGTGAAATATTGAAAATCGAATTAGTAAAAATCAGCTTCGTAGAAATGAGATGAGTGATTATCAGACTAGTGATCAGACTAGCGCATCAGACTAGTACATCAGATTAGTGATCATCAGCGGAGTGGATCCCATCAGCTAAGTAAAATCGGTCACTAAGCTCTCCAACGGTAACAAGCTAAGTGCATTTAATGCTACTGACAGAAAGTACAGCAGAGTGTATAGTGAACAGTGCTACAGTCTGCAAAAGTTACCATTCAAATTATGACCGTTGCTCAAGGACTTAAATGCAATTTTTCCAACCTTCAACGAGCAAAATTACAAATTCAAGAGTATAAATAGATGGTAAACTGAAGATTCAAGAGAGACTTGCACACTTTCAAGATCAAATCTTTAGAGCAAGAATCCATCAGTTGAGTCATCTTATCATAAGCGGAGTCATCTTATGACGAAGCTAATTGTTGAAGAACAAGATTAAAACCTTGTATATCTGAGTGATATTCAACTGAGTGTTGTGAGAAGTAGATATCCATCTTTGTGAGTGATATTACTTCGAAGAATAGGCCTTCTTTGTGATTTCCTATTGTGAGTTTGTGCCTTTATCATTTGTTGTAAAAGCACAAATAGAGTTGTACTAGTTACTTAGTGTTTCTAGTGGAACCTAAATTTTTGTGATTTAGAAGAGTGGATTAAGAGGATTTGTTCCTGTATAACCGCTATAAAAATTCCTTGTGTTATTTATTTGTCTTGCATTGCATATTTCATAAGCTAAGTAAATACTTTAAAGGAAGAGTCTTTTAAATTGAGGAATTTTCAACTTGGTGCAAAACTTTTTTTGTGCTTTAAAAGTTTAATTGAGTTGAAAACATTGTTTGAAAAACACATATCTTATTCGCTGCATCATTGTGAAACTCTGATTATATAAGCTTGATGAGCAAAATCAGCATAGTAGTCTACTCTACTGAATTAGCTAAGTGCTAAATCAGCATAATAGTCTCACGAATAAGATCAGCTTACTCTGCTTATAAGCTAAGTGCAAAATCAGCTTAGTCATCTTATTTTGCCGATGAGCGAACTCTACTTATAGAAGAAAAGTTTAAGAAATTTTTTGAAGTTTTGAGGTCTATTCACGCTCCTCCCCCTCTAGACCTCAACTGACCACTTGGGACCAACAAGTGGTATCAGAGCAGATTGTTCATTAGAATCAGCTGCCTGATCGACGAGCTTGATCAGAGTGTTTTCAAAGGTTTTTGAACTTTTTCAAAATAGCATATTTTGAAAAACAAAACTTTTTTAAAATGGAGTGCATAAGCCATGTTCCTCACATTGGCCTTATGGACTTTGAAGATTGGAAAATCAGAATGGAAATCCTTCTTGCTGCTTATAATGATAACATGTTTACATGTTCATTTGAACTATGCTTATTTGGGGGATTCTTCTACTTTGCCGGTTATTATTTTGCGGCGGACTTAACGGATACTCAAAGGGAGAAACTATTGAGAGTTCTCAAAAGCTACAAGAAAGCCATCGGGTGGACTATTGCCGACATCAAAGGGATTAGTCCCACATTTTACATGCATGAAATCAACTTGGAGGACAACTTCAAAGAGTCCGTTGAGCATCAAAGAAGACTGAATCCAATTATGAAAGAGGTGGTCAAGAAGGAACTAATCAAATGGTTAGATTCTAGGATCGTTTTTCCTATCTCCGACAGCAAATGGGTGAGTCCGGTTCAATGTGTTCCAAAGAAAAGTGGAATGACGGTGATAACCAACGAAAAGAATGAGTTGATACCTTCTAGAACGGTCACCGGGTGGAGAGTATGCATGGAATCCCGCAAATTGAACTAGAATACGAAGAAAGATCACTTCCCATTGCCTTTCATTGATCAAATGTTGGATAGACTATCGGGAAGAGCTTTCTATTGCTTTCTAGATGGATATTCGGGTTTTAATCAAATCGTCATCACCCCCGCGGATCAAGAGAAAACTACTTTCACATGTCCGTATGGGACGTTTGCTTTTAAAAGAATGCCTTTCGGCTTATGCAATGCTCCCGCTACTTTTCAAAGGTGTATGATGGCTATTTTCACCGATATGATCGAGAAGTTCGTAGAAGTCTTCATGGATGACTTCTCTATCTTTGGGGATTCATTTGATGAATGCTTGGGTAATCTAGAGAAAGTGCTTCAAAGATGCGAAGAAACGAACTTGGTATTGAATTGGAAAATGTGCCATTTTATGGTAAAATAAGGCATCGTCTTGGGTCACAAGATCTCGAGCAAGGGTATCGAGGAGGATAGAGCAAAAAGCGAAGCAATAAAGAAGCTACCTCCACCTATATCCGTGAAGGGAATTTGGAGTTTTATTGGGTATGCGGGTTTTTATAGAAGATTTATCAAAGACTTCTCTCGAATATCTAAGCCTTTGTGCAATTTATTGGAAAAAGACGTTCCTTTTATCTTCACGGACGAATGCTTGCATGCCTTCATAACTTTGAAGCAAATGTTGATCTCGGCGCCCATTGTAATAACACCGGATTGGAGCTTACCTTTCGAAGTAATGTGCCATGCGAGTCATATAGGGGTTGGGGCTGTTTTGGGACAAAGGCAAAACAAAATCTTCCATTCCATCTATTATGCTAGCAATACTTTGAACGACGCCCAACTGAACTACACAGTTACCGAAAATGAGCTTTTAGCGATGGTGTTTGATTTTGATAAATTTCGAGCTTATTTGGTTGGTACTAAGGTGGTAGTCTACACGGATCATTCGGCCATTAGATACTTGATGGTGAAGAAAGATGTAAAATCCCGACTAATCCGTTGGATCTTATTACTTCAAGAATTTGATTTGGAGATTAAGGATAGGAAAGGGTCCGAAAATCAAGTTGCCGACCACTTATCAAGGCTTGAGAATGCAAAATCTGAGGAAGATCCCGAACTCATCAACGAAATTTTTCCGGATGAACAACTCTTTGCCCTTGCACAATCTCCAACTCCATGGTACGCCGACTACGTGAACTATCTGGTATGTGGCTTACTACCCCCTGATTTTACTTATCAACAAACGAAAATGTTTTTACATTATGTAAAGAGTTGTGTATGGGATGAGCCGTTTCTTTTTAAGATTTGTGCAGACAGGGTCATTAGGAGGTGCATTCCCGAGGAGGAAACACATGCAATTCTAAAAGATTTCTATGCCGCACCTTATGGAGGACATTTCAAAGGAGATCGTACGTCTACAAAAGTGTTGCAATCGGGATTCTACTGGCCTACCCTATTCAAAGATGCGCAGATGTTCGTGTCCCAATGCGATCGGTGCCGAAAGGTATGAAGCATTTCCCAAAGAAATTAGACGCCACTAACGACCATTCTTGAAGTGGAGCTGTTTGATGTATGGGGAATAGACTTCATGGGACCTTTTGTACCTTCTAAAGGGAACCAATACATTTTGGTGGCCGTTGATTATGTTTTCAAGTGGGTCGAGGCAAGTGCGTTTCCAACGAATGATTCGAAAGCAGTCATGAGCTTTATCAAGAAGAATATCTTCAATCGCTTTGGCACACCAAGAGCAATAGTAAGTGACGGCGGTTCTCACTTTTGTAACCGTTGGCTTGATATTCTTTTGGCAAAATATGGAGTGAAGCACAAGGTGACGATTGCGTATCACCCGCAGGCTAATGGGCAAGCCGAGATATCCAACCGTGAAATAAAAAGTATATTAGAAAAGACGGTATCGCCTAACCAAAAAGAGTGGTCGCTGAGACTTGACGATGCTTTATGGGCTTATCGTACCGCGTACAAGATGCCAATCGGGATGTCTCCCTATAAGTTTGTGTTCGGAAATTCTTGCCATCTACCGTTGGAATTGGAACACAAGGCTTATTGGGCTGTCAAGAAGCTAAACATGGATGCAAGTCTAGCCGGAGAGAAACGGTTGTTACAATTGAATGAACTTGACGAATTTCGGTTGGAAGCTTATGAGAATGCCAAGCTCTATAAGGAAAGGATGAAAAAATGGCACGATCGACGTATAGTGGAAAGGAAGTTCAAACCAGGCCAACAAGTGCTACTCTTTAATTCGAGGCTTCAATTATTTCCCGAAAAACTCAAGTCACGTTTGTCGGGACCATTTCAAGTTGTTGAAGCATTCCCCTATGGAGCCGTGGAGATTTCCGATCCCTCAACCGGAAATAAATTCAAAGTGAATGGACAGTGCCTCAAACACTATTGGGGCGAAGAATTTGAAAGGAACAGGATTCCATGGTCCTATCATGAAGTTATCATGCCGTATCCAAGTTGAGCTCAAGACTATAAACAAGCGCTTCTCGGGAGGCAACCCGAGCCTATTGCTTTATCGTTTGTGTTTTGTGTTTTGTGTTTTGTGTTGTTTTTGTTTTCGTTTTCACGTGTTGTGTTGTAGGTAAATGAGCGCGCATGAAAGATCGAGGATTAACAAGCATAATTCGAGTGAGATCGAGCGAACAAACCATGGATTGCGAACGGTGTAAGGTGAGAAGTTGAATTAATTGATCGAGAAAAGGAGCAAAAATTTTCCGTCCAACCCTCGCCGCCATGAGCTCAAGGCTCGTGGTCGCAGAGTGTTGGCAGAAAATTGTCAAAACTTTCTACCCACCCTCGCGGACGCGAGGTTAGTCCCGCGGCCGCCAGACGTCCGTCTAGATTTTCTGCCTAAGTCTCGCGGCCACGAGGTTAAATCCCCCGGCCGCGAGACGTGCAAACCAAAAAAATAAAAGAATGGTCCACTCTCGTTACTCTCCCTCACTTCTCATTTTAGACACATTCCAACCAAAATTTTCAAATCCCTTACTCCCTCTCTCAATCTCTCTCGTCCCTCACTCCCTCAAATCATCCCAAACTCACGAAAAAACCGTCTCTCCTTCATTCCCAATCACCCAACTCACCCACATTAATCACAAAACCCGAATTTTCCCTCAAAACTTAAAAAAAAAATCGAAATTCGGGGATTTCGATTGATTTTATGCATCAAGATGTAAGTATGGCTAAACTCCTTGATGGTATTGGTTTGTTGGTATTGAAATTTTTGGGAGGAAGTTCTTGAAAATATTCAAGAGAATTAGTAAATTGGGGAGTGCACACAAAGTGTTTGATAAATTGCGTGTGAGAAATTTTTGCCCTCTTTACTAATTTTCAATTGTGAAATTGCCGGGGTATTAGTTTGTCGAAATTGTGTGGAACACAAGTTTGGGGGATTTTGTGCATTTTGATAAAAGGGAAGAATACGTGTGAAGCCAAATGACGAGAAAATCAAAAGTCGCGAGTTCAAGTGAACCCCCTAAACGGAAGAGGGAGCCGAAAGGAAAGAAAAAGGTGGTCGAAGAAGAGTATGGCACCTATAGGTTCGTGCATAAAGACGCCTCGGATGCATATATGAAAGACGAAAGCCAGTCGTTCGTTTCCAAAAGATTCGTGAACTACGAGAATGAGGCCTTTCCTTATTTACAAGACTAGATTGATGCCAGAGGGTGGACTGAGTTCTTGAAAAGGCCACCTCGTGATACCTACTCCGACAAGATTGTTAGAGAATTTTAAGCTAATGCCGGTAAAAGAAGGGACGACAATGCCACATATGTGAGGGGTAGGGAGATAAAATTCGACCCGGACACCATTAACGCTTATTACATTATCGAATGGCCTGCTAACCAAGATGATGAGCTTGAAGAACTATTAGAAGACATCAGGAGAGGTAGAAGAAGAATGTATCAATTGAAAGAATTCATCACCTTGCCCGGAGCCGTCGTTCAGGGTATTCCGAATGTGACACATAACCGGTTGACTCAGGAAGCAAAAGCCTGGTCCTTGGTCTTGCTTTCTCACCCGGGGGCTTCCACTCACTAACTATGGTGAGGATCGCATCCCCCAACTTTATGCAGTCACCCGGGGGCTTTCACTCAATGTTGGTCGGATAATCACTGAGGTGCTCGAGGAAACAATTTCGAGAAGAATCCTAACACATGGAGTTTTGTGTTTCTGCACCTGATTGACGGATTGTGTAGAAACGCCGGGGTTGAATTCGGGGAGATTACTGAAAAGACTAAGTTGGCTGGAGCGATCAGCACGCTAACTATCTGCAAGACTTTGAAGTTAGACTTCAAGAGTGCTTACACTGATAAAAATACAAGTACAGTCAGGCAGATCAAGAGGGTCAACCTGATGAAGAAGGTCCGCCGGATCAACAGGGTTAGGATGGTCAGGAGGAGGATCAGATCAAAGAGCAGCCGAGCAGTCAGGCACAGATGGGTACTCGAGATGATATTGGTAGATAATTGACTCATCTTGTCCAAGCCATGAACGACAGAGTCCAAACCATATGCGACATGCAAAACATGATGGCTCTGTACGTCTACGCCATGAGTGATAGGCATGATGCTATGTTCCGTGCAGTGCTCAGAGATGATCGATACAATGCCGTTCAGCTCTTCCTAGGCATGTCGATCTATCTCCACAGGTGCCAAGAGGTCAAGAAGACGAGCTACACTTTGATGAGGAAGAAGAGCAAGCCCTTAATGCACGAAACCGCTAAAGACTGGAAGCAACTTCTGACCCTTCCATCTTTACCAAAAACTTATTGCTACCTCTGAGATGGATATGTAAATAAATAAGGGTTGTCCTTCAGTTGGTTTAGCTAGTAAGGGTGGTGAAATTTAGATATTCTTTTACCTGATTAAATGCTCGATCACAATCTTCAGTCCATAGAAATGTCTTTCCTTTTCTCAAGGCTTGAAAGAAAGGTATGCTTTTATCTGCTGATTTGGATGAACCTATTTAATGCAACAATCTTTCCAACCAAGCTCTGCACCTGAGAGATTGTTTTCGGAGGTTTCATTTCTGTTATAGCTCGTATCTTTTCTGGGTTTGCCTCTATCCCCCGTTGGTGAACTAGGTAACCCAGGAATTTTCGAGACTTAACTCCGAAGGTACACTTTGCCGGGTATAACTTCATGCGGTATTTGATAGAAATAGTGTCCTGCAAACCAGCTGTATGGCTAGCATTAATTGTAATTAATGAGGAACTATTCAATTTAGATTAATAAATGCATTTTTATAAAATGGTCAACTTTATCTTATGTAATATTTGTCTACGCATAAGGATAGAAGTCCTTAGATCACAGGGCTATGGGACAACCCGTGGACTGATCTCTAAGGCCGTGATCTAGAACATATTCAAGAGTTGTAGAATCCAATCGAGATAGGACATCGTTGGATTCGGTTAGACTCTCACTATTGTGTATACTCCGATGAACTGGAGGACGCTAGGGTCCACGAGCGTGACTGGGATAGTCGATACACATAAGTGGGTGGCTTGCTGGGATGACAAGCGCACTGAATACCCCAATTAGGAAATAACTCACCATGGAAGCGGTAGTCGCATATCGGGGTTGAAGTTATTCCATATTTATAATAGTATACGAGGAACGATCCCTAACTACTTGAGGTGATAGGGTTTATCTGGTACGAGAACGTCTATACTTTGATATGAGTTCCGACTGACTGGGGATAGCCAGAAAGTCTCTGAGGATTCATATTGGGTATAGAGGAACTCGTGTGCAGATTCATGTCATCAACAAAGGATCCATTGACTCGACTTGATAGGTCGAGAAATTCTCCTATGGATTTCTGTGAGAAATTAATTCGGATGAAATCCTTGGCCAAGGTAACTGACGACTTTATGTAAAGTAGCTCATAAAGAACAAGTCAGAGAGAATTTATTTCGAGATCAGAGAACATAAGGTCAAGACAAAAGATAAGGGAATCCGATGAAAGACCATACCCTTAAGTCTCGACTGGGAGATTGATCAATGGAGAGATTATGTCGTATATGGAAATTGTAAATGATAAAAGGTTCACTGAATTAATTCACCAGTGATTGGGCTCCATGGGCTTGTGACTGGACATCGACCGTGGAGTGTGGGAGAATTCCCAAATTAGCAGGGGTGCTAATTTTGGAATGATTGATCGACAGAGTGTTCGATTAATTTAGAGTATTTATTGCTCGAGTTATTAAATAATATTTAATTACAACCCACGGCCAATTATGTGGTGAACCTACGGGGGCATACACAATACACATGAAGCGAAAGCGAGGAAGTAGGAACGAACCAGTTGACTGGATCGACTGGGTTAAAATCGACTGGGTCGATTAAATGGGTGGGTCGACTGGGTCGACCCATGTGGAACGAAATTGGATCAAGATTATAAATTAAATTGGAATTTAATTTATGAGTAAATTAATTAATTATGATTTAATTAATTAATAGAATAATTAATTAGACTTGGAGTTTAATTAATTAATTGGGAGATGATTTAATTAATTGGGCTATTTAATTGAAAGATTAAATAAAGTCCTGAAAGATTAATTAAAGTGGGCCATGAATTAATTAGAAGACTTAGTCTTCTAATTAAAAGGGCCATGGCCCATGTAGGAGAATTAGTATCCTAATCCTAGAAGGATTAGGGTATGGGAGATATCTATAAATAAGAGACTAGGTCTCATATCTCACATACAACTCTTCAAGCAAAATCAAGAAAAGCAAAAATTCTCTCTCCCTCTCCCTGTGATCGGCCGAACTGCTCTTCCACTTTGGAAGAATTTTTCGTCTTTGTTTTTCGTTTCAAAGTCGTTCTAAAACCTAGATATTAATATACCCTATGTTCTAGTCGATTAGGATATATTAATTTTCGTGATATTGTGGTGTATCAACTCGTAGAGGCGCAACACGTGGGGCGCTACCAAAAGGTGTGGGTCGATCAACCGGGGTCAGAATTCAGAGCTCATCTTGCTAGCCAAGGATTTGCAAGGAGACAGGTATAAACGAGAAAACTTATACTGTCGTTTAATTATATTCATATATATACAACCAGAGAATATCCTGGCAAGATTCTTTAAGAGGCCCTAGAAATTTTTATATTCCGCTGTGCCTAGGGCTGTTTTTCTTACCGAATCCCAACAGTGGTATCAGAGCCAACTCTAGGCTTTGTATATATATGAATTTGCGAATTCTGTGTTTATTAAATCATATGTTTGATTTATGTGGCTAGTTCTTTAACTTTGCATGTTTTAGAACGTATGTTTGGTTAACTTGGAGTTAATGATTAATTTAGGATTCAAAAATTTTTATCATGTTGTTTTTAATTTTGGATTGGGATTTAATTGACTGGTTTTGTTGAATTAAATCTAAAAGTAATCGAAAAAAAAAAAAAAAAAAATTTTGGTTTTTGAGTTCAACCGCGGTGGCACGCGGCGGTGCGCGGCAGCGCACCGCGGCTGGGCGGCCACCGCATGCTGCCGCGAGCAGCAGCGCGCAAACAGCGCGCTGTCTGCGCGTGAAGCACACGACAGCTGCCTTCGGGCAGTCTGCCGCGTGCTTGCAACGCGCAGCAGCACGCTGCTGCGTGCTGTTACGCGCGGCAGCAGCCGCTGCGTACGGCGCACGCGCGGCCTTCGTGGCCGCGTGTGTGCTGCCACGTGGCGGTGTCCTATTCGTCACTACTTGGCTGAATTTTGGTTGATCTCAAACATGCCTATTTTGAAAATTCTGGAAATTTAGAATTTTGGGAAGATTAGGAAACTTGGAGTTTTGGGATAAGGTAGTTATCTTGTTAGAATTAAACACTACCTTAATTAAACTAATCTAAACAAAATAGGATTATCTTGAGAATCTTGGAGATTTGGGAATATTGGGAAACTTAGAGTTTTGGATAAGGTAAGAATCTTAGAGATTTAGATTACCTTAATTAACCAATCTTAATCAAGATAGGATTTGTAGATTACTTGGAGCTCAAGTAAGAGCTAATTAATCTTAGAGGTTAATTGTTAATTCAAAATTAATTAACTTGGATAAATTTTATGAATTAAAATTAAAGGAGCCGGTAAATTTACATTTTTGCCCTTATGTGAATTTAAGCATGTTCTTGAGTGAATATGTGGATTGGTCGATTTTGCCCTTAAGCCCTGTGTTGTTTTTGGTTTATTTATTTTTGGGTTGTAATTAAATGGGCCTGATTGGTGCCCTTGCTTGCGCAAACAAATGTAATAGAATAGGACCATTTAAATTATGTAAGCTAGGCTTAGATTAGGCTTGGAGCCGAGAAGACCTCATGAAGACTTGGAGATCCACATGGAGGCCCATTTACCTTGGAGGACATGGAGGCCCAATTCATTACATGGAGGCCCAATCAAGCTGGATATTACAAGAAGGCCCATGATGTATGGGTTTAAAAATTGTAATAGTTAGGACATTTAATTTTCACCCTAGACTGACCAATTGATTCATCACGTGGCTCGTGATGGATCGCATAGGATGGGCAATCGACCAATCATATCTTGCTAGGTGATGAATGTTTACTTTTTCGCAAATTATTCTTTGATGTATGAGATGCATGCTTAGGATAGATAACGTAAACAAGATAAGCATAATCTGATGAGACCTCGCACACTTAGAAACCTCCAATTGAACTTAAAATTCAATTAGAATATTAAATCGAATAAACGGGCGCATATGAATAGTGTCTATGGTCCGAGCCTATCCAATTACTAGGTCTTAGGCATATTGCACGAATATATCTCGATGTCTCACGAGTCGTGGGTCGAGTTATAGGAAGATAATATGTCTATTGCCTCGATGCACGAGTTTAGTGCCAAGGGAGGGGATAGCAAGGTTTTAGGCGCTGTCTCACGAGTCGTGGGGCGTCTAGAATTGAACTATTTCTCTCCACGAGTATTGGACATGATTTAACGCTAGTAAATATGGATGTCTCACGAGTCGTGGGTCCAATATCGAAAAAACGAGGCTAAATGAACTTAAGGGTTAGCTGCGATGGTTAACCGTTGACATAGTCGACCACCAAGTGGATCAAATAGTATGGCCAACGAGTCGTGGGTACTAGGAGATTGCATTTGGGCCTTAAGCCCGCTAGGATATTTTAAATTCCCGAAACTTATGTGGGGGCATAAGATTTTGATTAAAATAGTGGGAGTAATTTACAAATAAAATCCATGTTTGTGAATTGTGCATTTTAAATTAATCTTTCGCGTATTTATTTCTTCTATCGTCATTTTATAGATATGATGTCAAAAGAGCTTAGAGCACTTAAAGATTTGTCCATCTCATCACTTGAACGTAATATTTTAACTGGACCCAACTTGCATTTCTGGACGCATCATTTGAATGGATTATTTGAAGCTGAAAACATATCCTATGTTTTGTCTGTGCCACCACCCATTACTATTTCACATGACGTTCCTGATGAACTCCGTAAAAGCATCACCAAATGGAAACTGGATGATGGCTTAGCTCGTGAATACATGTTGGAATATATGTCACTTGATCTGCGTTTGCAACATGAGCATATGGCATCCGCAAAAGAGATTCTCTCAAATCTCAAATTCCTTTATGGGATTAGAGATGTTCGTCGCAGATTCGCGATCACGAGGGAACTCTTGCAAGCAAGAAAGAGAAGGGAAACTCCTGTCGGAATCCACGTACTCAAGATGATTCGACTTCTTTCTGAACTCGATGATATGGGTGTCGTGATGGACAATGATTTCCGAGTAGATCTCATTCTACAATCTCTTCCAAGATCATATGACAGATTTATCGCGGACTTGAATCTCCAGAGGCGAGAGATTACTATACATGTCCTGCGACAAATGCTCGAGGAACACGAAGCTTCTTTTGGAAAGAAAGCAAGGGTTGGCGAAAAGACTGGGCGGCGTTCAAAACCAAGACAAATGGAAACCAGAGCTCCTTACTGCACAAGGTCAAAGGAAAGGATTAAATTCGAATCTATGGAGAGTTCGAACAGGTATATTCCTTGTTGAAGTTAATTTTACAATTAACTGTGCATTTTTGGTGTTAGACACTGACTGGAGTTCTCATCCTTGTAGGTGATGGGAGCATTAAGGAAACTGGAGCCTGAGGATTGGATCCTTGAATAAAGGCAATGGAGCTGGAGCTGCTACCAAGGCCGTAGGCAAAAGTAGATTTAGGTGGTTTGATAAAGTCATTAGGAAACTTTCATTTATGTACCTAGTTTTTTAATGAAAAACCTTTTTATTCATGTTAATGAATAATGTTGATTTTAAATAAAAGCTCCTGTTTTTGTTTTTCATTTGGTACATTAAATTATTGACTTTACATTATAAAACCACCTAAGTTAGTCATGCACGTACAACAAAATAAAAGGAAACAAGATAATGAAATATCTGCCCAATTATGGCACGCTCGACTTGGACACATATCTAAGTCAAGGATTCAAAGGTTAGCATCTTCTGGCGCGATTGAAATCAATCGCATTAATGAGATGCCAACATGTGAACCATGTTTAAAGGGTAAAATGGCTAAGTTGCCGTTTAAGGGAAACCCTGAGCGAGCCAAGCAAACATTGGACTTAATACATACTGACGTATGTGGACCACTAAGAAAAAGCGCCCGAGGTGGCTATGACTACTTCATCACTTTCACTGACGACTTTAGTCGTTATGGATATGTGTTCTTGTTGAAACACAAGTCTGAAGCCTTTGAGCGATTCAAAGAATTCAAGATGGAAGTAGAGAATCAACTTGGTCATACGATAAAGGCTCTTCGTTCTGACCGAGGTGGAGAATTTCTTAGTAACGAATTTCTGAATTATCTTGTAGAGCATGGAATACTATCGCAGTGGACTCCTCCTGCAACACCCCAGTTAAATGGAGTAGCAGAGAGAAGGAATCGAACCTTGATGGACATGGTTCGATCCATGATGAGTGCCACTGACTTACCTCTTTCATTTTGGGGACATGCCCTCCTCACGGCAACGAAGATACTGAATATGGTACCTTCGAAATCCGTAGAAAAGACACCATACGAACTATGGTTTGGCAAGGCACCCTCATACGCATTCATGCGCATATGGGGATCTCCCGCTTACGTTAAAAAGCTAGTGGGAGATAAATTGGAAACTAAATCCACTTTGTGCAAATTCGTGGGGTATCCGGAAAACTCGATAGGATACGAGTTCTACGATCCTACAAGACAAACTACGTTTGTCTCGAGGAACGCTCACTTCTTAGAGAAGGATTTCTTGGTGGACAAGAAAGAAAATAACGTAGAACTAGATGAGGTCACTGAAGCTGAAAAGACCTTAGAGGTCGATCAAGCTGACCCGTCACCACAGGCAGTGGGAGAACAAGAGCATGAAAGTGCACCAGAAAGTACACCGATACTTCGTAGGTCAGAAAGACAACGTAGAGAACCCGAGAGGTACTACGGTCTGCTGCATGAGACTGGACAGTCTCTAACCGACCCAAGGACTTACGAAGAGGCTATGCTAGACATAGACTCGGGAAAGTGGCGCGAAGCCATGGAATCCGAACTGGACTCCATGCACTCAAACAAGGTCTGGGCCTTGGTAGATCCACCAGTGGGAGTGGCTCCCGTGGGTTGCAAGTGGATCTATAAGCGAAAGCTTGGAGTGAACGGAGAGGTGATCACCTACAAGGCGCGACTAGTGGCAAAATGATACACTCAAAGACCAGGTATCGACTTTGAGGAGACCTTCTCGCCCGTCGCAATGCCCAAATCCATTCGAATCTTGCTGGCCATAGCTGCGTGGTATAACTACGAGATATGGCAGATGGATGTAAAGACTGCCTTTCTCAATGGAGACATTGATAAGGAGATCTACATGGAGCAACCAAAAGGATATGCATCCAAAGGAGATGAACACAAGGTGTGCAAACTCCAGAGGTCCATTTATGGACTGAAGCAAGCTTCCCGAAGTTGGAACATTCGTTTTGATGAGACAATCCAAACTTTTGGATTCATCAAGAACATGTTCGAACCTTGCGTGTACAAAAAGATCAGTGGGAGTACAGTTGAATTTTTGGTGCTTTACGTTGACGACATTCTTCTCATTGGAAACAATGTAAAAGCATTGTCTGAAACTAAAGCATGGTTGTCTACACAATTCTCAATGAAGGATATGGGAGAAGCATCATTTGTACTAGGTATAAGGATCTACCGAGATAGATCAAAAGGACTGCTGGGCCTCTCCCAATCCCAGTACATAGACAAAATCTTGAAAAGATTTAGTATGGAAGAATCCAAGAGAGGATTGCTTCCAATGAGACATGGAATTGCACTCTCCATGTCTATGGCCCCAAAGACGCCAGAGGAGAGAAGCAATATGTCTCGAGTACCGTATGCATCCGCGATAGGAAGCATAATGTATGGTATGCTATGTACGAGACCAGACGTAGCGTACGCTCTTAGCGTAACAAGTCGCTACCAGTCTAATCCAGGTGAGCAGCACTGGATAGCCGTAAAGGCAATTCTGAAGTACCTGAGAAGGACTAAGGAATTGTTCTTGGTATACGGTGGAGGAGAATTGAAATTGGAAGGCTATACAGACTCAAGCTTCCAATGTGATGTAGACGACTTCAAGTCGACATCAGGATATGTTTTCTGCCTCAATGGTGGTGCGGTTAGCTGGAAGAGCTCCAAGCAGGAAACAACCGCGGATTCAACCACTGAAGCAGAATACATTGCCGCGAGTGACGCAGCAAAGGAAGGTGTTTGGATGAGGAACTTCATCCAGGAACTGGATGTGATACCTAGCATTGCTGAGCCCATTACTATCTTCTGCGATAATAATGGGGCAATAGCGCAAGCAAAGGAGCCGAGATCTCATCAGAAATCCAAGCACGTACAGAGACGATACCATGTGATAAGAGATATCATTGGTAGAGGAGACATTAAGATGGAACGTGTCGACTCGGAAGATAATACGGCAGACCCGCTAACGAAGCCTCTGCCTCAAAAGGCATTTGAGAAACATCTGCATAAGATGGGACTCAAGAACATAAAAGACTGGCTTTAGGACAAGTGGGAGATTGATAGAAATAGTGTCCTGCAAGCCAGCTGTATGGCTAGCATTAATTGTAATTAATGAGGAACTATTCAATTTAGATTAATAAATGCATTTTTATTAAATGGTCAACTTTATCTTATGTAATATTTGTCTACGCATAAGGATAGAAGTCCTTAGATCACAGGGCTATGGGACAACCCGTGGACTGATCTCTAAGGCCGTGATCTAGAACATATTCAAGAGTCGTAGAATCCAATCGAGATAGGACATCGTTGGATTCGGTTAGACTCTCACTATTGTGTATACTCCGATGAACTGGAGGACGCTGGGGTCCACGAGCGTGACTGGGATAGTCGATACACATAAGTGGGTGGCTTGCTGGGATGGCAAGCGCACTGAATACCCCAATTAGGAAATAACTCACCATGGAAGCGGTAGTCGCATATCGGGGTTGAAGTTATTCCATATTTATAATAGTATACGAGGAACGATCCCTAACTACTTGAGGTGATAGGGTTTATCTGGTACGAGAACGTCTATACTTTGATATGAGTTCCGACTGACTGGGGATAGCCAGAAAGTCTCTGAGGATTCATATTGGGTATAGAGGAACTCGTGTGCAGATTCATGTCATCAACAAAGGATCCATTGACTCGACTTGATAGGTCGAGAAATTCTCCTATGGATTTCTGTGAGAAATTAATTCTGATGAAATCCTTGGCCAAGGTAACTCACGACTTTATGTAAAGTAGCTCATAAAGAACAAGTCAGAGAGAATTTATTTCGAGATCAGAGAACATAAGGTCAAGACAAAAGATAAGGGAATCCGATGAAAGACCATACCCTTAAGTCTCGACTGGGAGATTGATCAATGGAGAGATTATGTCGTATATGGAAATTGTAAATGATAAAAGGTTCACTGAATTAATTCACCAGTGATTGGGCTCCATGGGCTTGTGACTGGACATCGACCGTGGAGTGTGGGAGAATTCCCAAATTAGCAGGGGTGCTAATTTTGGAATGATTGATCGACAGAGTGTTCGATTAATTTAGAGTATTTATTGCTCGAGTTATTAAATAATATTTAATTACAACCCACGGCCAATTATGTGGTGAACCTACGGGGGCATACACAATACACATGAAGCGAAAGCGAGGAAGTAGGAACGAACCAGTTGACTGGGTCGACTGGGTTAAAATCGACTGGGTCGATTAAATGGGTGGGTCGACTGGGTCGACCCATGTGGAACGAAATTGGATCCAATTGGAATTGGATCAAGATTATAAATTAAATTGGAATTTAATTTATGAGTAAATTAATTAATTATGATTTAATTAATTAATAGAATAATTAATTAGACTTGGAGTTTAATTAATTAATTGGGAGATGATTTAATTAATTGGGCTATTTAATTGGAAGATTAAATAAAGTCCTGAAAGATTAATTAAAGTGGGCCATGAATTAATTAGAAGACTTAGTCTTCTAATTAAAAGGGCCATGGCCCATGTAGGAGAATTAGTATCCTAATCCTAGAAGGATTAGGGTATGGGAGATATCTATAAATAAGAGACTAGGTCTCATATCTCACATACAACTCTTCAAGCAAAATCAAGAAAAGTAAAAATTCTCTCTCCCTCTCCCTGTGATCGGCCGAACTGCTCTTCCACTTTGGAAGAATTTTTCGTCTTTGTTTTTCGTTTCAAAGTCGTTCTAAAACCTAGATATTAATATACCCTATGTTCTATTCGATTAGGATATATTAATTTTCGTGATATTGTGGTGTATCAACTCGTAGAGGCGCAACACGTGGGGCGCTACCAAAAGGTGTGGGTCGATCAACCGGGGTCAGAATTCAGAGCTCATCTTGCTAGCCAAGGATTTGCAAGGAGACAGGTATAAACGAAAAAACTTATACTGTCGTTTAATTATATTCATATATATACAACCAGAGAATATCCTGGCAAGATTCTTTAAGAGGCCCTAGAAATTTTTATATTCCGCTGTGCCTAGGGCTGTTTTTCTTACCGAATCCCAACAGTGGTATCAGAGCCAACTCTAGGCTTTGTATATATATGAATTTGCGAATTCTGTGTTTATTAAATCATATGTTTGATTTATGTGGCTAGTTCTTTAACTTTGCATGTTTTAGAACGTATGTTTGGTTAACTTGGAGTTAATGATTAATTTAGGATTCAAAAATTTTTATCATGTTGTTTTTAATTTTGGATTGGGATTTAATTGACTGGTTTTGTTGAATTAAATCTAAAAGTAATCGAAACAAAAAAAAAAAAAAATTTTGGTTCTTGAGTTCAACCGCGGTGGCACGCGGCGGTGCGCGGCAGCGCACCGCGGCTGGGCGGCCACCGCATGCTGCCGCGAGCAGCAGCGCGCAAACAGCGCGTGCAGCACACGACAGCTGCCTTCGGGCAGTCTGCCGCGTGCTTGCAACGCGCAGCAGCACGCTGCTGCGTGCTGTTACGCGCGGCAGCAGCCGCTGCGTACGGCGCACGCGCGGCCTTCGTGGCCGCGTGTGTGCTGCCACGTGGCGGTGTCCTATTCGTCACTACTTGGCTGAATTTTGGTTGATCTCAAACATGCCTATTTTGAAAATTCTGGAAATTTAGAATTTTGGGAAGATTAGGAAACTTGGAGTTTTGGGATAAGGTAGTTATCTTGTTAGAATTAAACACTACCTTAATTAAACTAATCTAAACAAAATAGGATTATCTTGAGAATCTTGGAGATTTGGGAATATTGGGAAACTTAGAGTTTTGGATAAGGTAAGAATCTTAGAGATTTAGATTACCTTAATTAACCAATCTTAATCAAGATAGGATTTGTAGATTACTTGGAGCTCAAGTAAGAGCTAATTAATCTTAGAGGTTAATTGTTAATTCAAAATTAATTAACTTGGATAAATTTTATGAATTAAAATTAAAGGAGCCGGTAAATTTACATTTTTGCCCTTATGTGAATTTAAGCATGTTCTTGAGTGAATATGTGGATTGGTCGATTTTGCCCTTAAGCCCTGTGTTGTTTTTGGTTTATTTATTTTTGGGTTGTAATTAAATGGGCCTGATTGGTGCCCTTGCTTGCGCAAACAAATGTAATAGAATAGGACCATTTAAATTATGTAAGCTAGGCTTAGATTAGGCTTGGAGCCGAGAAGACCTCATGAAGACTTGGAGATCCACATGGAGGCCCATTTACCTTGGAGGACATGGAGGCCCAATTCATTACATGGAGGCCCAATCAAGCTGGATATTACAAGAAGGCCCATGATGTATGGGTTTAAAAATTGTAATAGTTAGGACATTTAATTTTCACCCTAGACTGACCAATTGATTCATCACGTGGCTCGTGATGGATCGCATAGGATGGGCAATCGACCAATCATATCTTGCTAGGTGATGAATGTTTACTTTTTCGCAAATTATTCTTTGATGTATGAGATGCATGCTTAGGATAGATAACGTAAACAAGATAAGGATAATCTGATGAGACCTCGCACACTTAGAAACCTCCAATTGAACTTAAAATTCAATTAGAATATTAAATCGAATAAACGGGCGCATATGAATAGTGTCTATGGTCCGAGCCTATCCAATTACTAGGTCTTAGGCATATTGCACGAATATATCTCGATGTCTCACGAGTCGTGGGTCGAGCTATAGGAAGATAATAAGTCTATTGCCTCGATGCACGAGTTTAGTGCCAAGGGAGGGGATAGCAAGGTTTTAGGCGCTGTCTCACGAGTCGTGGGGCGTCTAGAATTGAACTATTTCTCTCCACGAGTATTGGACATGATTTAACGCTAGTAAATATGGATGTCTCACGAGTCGTGGGTCCAATATCGAAAAAACGAGGCTAAATGAACTTAAGGGTTAGCTGCGATGGTTAACCGTTGACATAGTCGACCACCAAGTGGATCAAATAGTATGGCCAACGAGTGGTGGGTACTAGGAGATTGCATTTGGGCCTTAAGCCCGCTAGGATATTTTAAATTCCCGAAACTTATGTGGGGGCATAAGATTTTGATTAAAATAGTGGGAGTAATTTACAAATAAAATCCATGTTTGTGAATTGTGCATTTTAAATTAATCTTTCGCGTATTTATTTCTTCTATCGTCATTTTATAGATATGACGTCAAAAGAGCTTAGAGCACTTAAAGATTTGTCCATCTCATCACTTGAACGTAATATTTTAACTGGACCCAACTTGCATTTCTGGACGCATCATTTGAATGGATTATTTGAAGCTGAAAACATATCCTATGTTTTGTCTGTGCCACCACCCATTACTATTTCACATGACGTTCCTGATGAACTCCGTAAAAGCATCACCAAATGGAAACTGGATGATGGCTTAGCTCGTGAATACATGTTGGAATATATGTCACTTGATCTGCGTTTGCAACATGAGCATATGGCATCCGCAAAAGAGATTCTCTCAAATCTCAAATTCCTTTATGGGATTAGAGATGGTCGTCGCAGATTCGCGATCACGAGGGAACTCTTGCAAGCAAGAAAGAGAAGGGAAACTCCTGTCGGAATCCACGTACTCAAGATGATTCGACTTCTTTCTGAACTCGATGATATGGGTGTCGTGATGGACAATGATTTCCGAGTAGATCTCATTCTACAATCTCTTCCAAGATCATATGACAGATTTATCGCGGACTTGAATCTCCAGAGGCGAGAGATTACTATACATGTCCTGCGACAAATGCTCGAGGAACACGAAGCTTCTTTTGGAAAGAAAGCAAGGGTTGGCGAAAAGACTGGGTGGCGTTCAAAACCAAGACAAATGGAAACCAGAGCTCCTTACTGCACAAGGTCAAAGGAAAGGATTAAATTCGAATCTATGGAGAGTTCGAACAGGTATATTCCTTGTTGAAGTTAATTTTACAATTAACTGTGCATTTTTTGTGTTAGACACTGACTGGAGTTCTCATCCTTGTAGGTGATGGGAGCATTAAGGAAACTGGAGCCTGAGGATTGGATCCTTGAATAAAGGCAATGGAGCTGGAGCTGCTACCAAGGCCGTAGGCAAAAGTAGATTTAGGTGGTTTGATAAAGTCATTAGGAAACTTTCATTTATGTACCTAGTTTTTTAATGAAAAACCTTTTTATTCATGTTAATGAATAATGTTGATTTTAAATAAAAGCTCCTGTTTTTGTTTTTCATTTGGTACATTAAATTATTGACTTTACATTATAAAACCACCTAAGTTAGTCATGCACGTACAACAAAATAAAAGGAAACAAGATAATGAAATATCTGCCCAATTATGGCACGCTCGACTTGGACATATATCTAAGTCAAGGATTCAAAGGTTAGCATCTTCTGGCGCGATTGAAATCAATCGCATTAATGAGATGCCAACATGTGAACCATGTTTAAAGGGTAAAATGGCTAAGTTGCCGTTTAAGGGAAACCCTGAGCGAGCCAAGCAAACATTGGACTTAATACATACTGACGTATGTGGACCACTAAGAAAAAGCGCCCGAGGTGGCTATGACTACTTCATCACTTTCACTGACGACTTTAGTCGTTATGGATATGTGTTCTTGTTGAAACACAAGTCTGAAGCCTTTGAGCGATTCAAAGAATTCAAGATGGAAGTAGAGAATCAACTTGGTCATACGATAAAGGCTCTTCGTTCTGACCGAGGTGGAGAATTTCTTAGTAACGAATTTCTGAATTATCTTGTAGAGCATGGAATACTATCGCAGTGGACTCCTCCTGCAACACCCCAGTTAAATGGAGTAGCAGAGAGAAGGAATCGAACCTTGATGGACATGGTTCGATCCATGATGAGTGCCACTGACTTACCTCTTTCATTTTGGGGACATGCCCTCCTCACGGCAACGAAGATACTGAATATGGTACCTTCGAAATCCGTAGAAAAGACACCATACGAACTATGGTTTGGCAAGGCACCCTCATACGCATTCATGCGCATATGGGGATCTCCCGCTTACGTTAAAAAGCTAGTGGGAGATAAATTGGAAACTAAATCCACTTTGTGCAAATTCGTGGGGTATCCGGAAAACTCGATAGGATACGAGTTCTACGATCCTACAAGACAAACTACGTTTGTCTCGAGGAACGCTCACTTCTTAGAGAAGGATTTCTTGGTGGACAAGAAAGAAAATAACGTAGAACTAGATGAGGTCACTGAAGCTGAAAAGACCTTAGAGGTCGATCAAGCTGACCCGTCACCACAGGCAGTGGGAGAACAAGAGCATGAAAGTGCACCAGAAAGTACACCGATACTTCGTAGGTCAGAAAGACAACGTAGAGAACCCGAGAGGTACTACGGTCTGCTGCATGAGACTGGACAGTCTCTAACCGACCCAAGGACTTACGAAGAGGCTATGCTAGACATAGACTCGGGAAAGTGGCGCGAAGCCATGGAATCCGAACTGGACTCCATGCACTCAAACAAGGTCTGGGCCTTGGTAGATCCACCAGTGGGAGTGGCTCCCGTGGGTTGCAAGTGGATCTATAAGCGAAAGCTTGGAGTGAACGGAGAGGTGATCACCTACAAGGCGCGACTAGTGGCAAAAGGATACACTCAAAGACCAGGTATCGACTTTGAGGAGACCTTCTCGCCCGTCGCAATGCCCAAATCCATTCGAATCTTGCTGGCCATAGCTGCGTGGTATAACTACGAGATATGGCAGATTGATGTAAAGACTGCCTTTCTCAATGGAGACATTGATAAGAAGATCTACATGGAGCAACCAAAAGGATATGCATCCAAAGGAGATGAACACAAGGTGTGCAAACTCCAGAGGTCCATTTATGGACTGAAGCAAGCTTCCCGAAGTTGGAACATTCGTTTTGATGAGACAATCCAAACTTTTGGATTCATCAAGAACATGTTCGAACCTTGCGTGTACAAAAAGATCAGTGGGAGTACAGTTGAATTTTTGGTGCTTTACGTTGACGACATTCTTCTCATTGGAAACAATGTAAAAGCATTGTCTGAAACTAAAGCATGGTTGTCTACACAATTCTCAATGAAGGATATGGGAGAAGCATCCTTTGTACTAGGTATAAGGATCTACCGAGATAGATCAAAAGGACTGCTGGGCCTCTCCCAATCCCAGTACATAGACAAAATCTTGAAAAGATTTAGTATGGAAGAATCCAAGAGAGGATTGCTTCCAATGAGACATGGAATTGCACTCTCCATGTCTATGGCCCCAAAGACGCCAGAGGAGAGAAGCAATATGTCTCGAGTACCGTATGCATCCGCGATAGGAAGCATAATGTATGGTATGCTATGTACGAGACCAGACGTAGCGTACGCTCTTAGCGTAACAAGTCGCTACCAGTCTGATCCAGGTGAGCAGCATTGGATAGCCGTAAAGGCAATTCTGAAGTACCTGAGAAGGACTAAGGAATTGTTCTTGGTATACGGTGGAGGAGAATTGAAATTGGAAGGCTATACAGACTCAAGCTTCCAATGTGATGTAGACGACTTCAAGTCGACATCAGGATATGTTTTCTGCCTCAATGGTGGTGCGGTTAGCTGGAAGAGCTCCAAGCAGGAAACAACCGCGGATTCAACCACTGAAGCAGAATACATTGCCGCGAGTGACGCAGCAAAGGAAGGTGTTTGGATGAGGAACTTCATCCAGGAACTGGATGTGATACCTAGCATTGCTGAGCCCATTAATGAGGAACTATTCAATTTAGATTAATAAATGCATTTTTATTAAATGGTCAACTTTATCTTATGTAATGTTTGTCTACGCATAAGGATAGAAGTCCTTAGATCACAGGGCTATGGGACAACCCGTGGACTGATCTCTAAGGCCGTGATCTAGAACATATTCAAGAGTCGTAGAATCCAATCGAGATAGGACATCGTTGGATTCGGTTAGACTCTCACTATTGTGTATACTCCGATGAACTGGAGGACGCTGGGGTCCACGAGCGTGACTGGGATAGTCGATACACATAAGTGGGTGGCTTGCTGGGATGGCAAGCGCACTGAATACCCCAATTAGGAAATAACTCACCATGGAAGCGGTAGTCGCATATCGGGGTTGAAGTTATTCCATATTTATAATAGTATACGAGGAACGATCCCTAACTACTTGAGGTGATAGGGTTTATCTGGTACGAGAACGTCTATACTTTGATATGAGTTCCGACTGACTGGGGATAGCCAGAAAGTCTCTGAGGATTCATATTGGGTATAGAGGAACTCGTGTGCAGATTCATGTCATCAACAAAGGATCCATTGACTCGACTTGATAGGTTGAGAAATTCTCCTATGGATTTCTGTGAGAAATTAATTCTGATGAAATCCTTGGCCAAGGTAACTGACGACTTTATGTAAACTAGCTCATAAAGAACAAGTCAGAGAGAATTTATTTCGAGATCAGAGAACATAAGGTCAAGACAAAAGATAAGGGAATCCGATGAAAGACCATACCCTTAAGTCTCGACTGGGAGATTGATCAATGGAGAGATTATGTCGTATATGGAAATTGTAAATGATAAAAGGTTCACTGAATTAATTCACCAGTGATTGGGCTCCATGGGCTTGTGACTGGACATCGACCGTGGAGTGTGGGAGAATTCCCAAATTAGCAGGGGTGCTAATTTTGGAATGATTGATCGACAGAGTGTTCGATTAATTTAGAGTATTTATTGCTCGAGTTATTAAATAATATTTAATTACAACCCACGGCCAATTATGTGGTGAACCTACGGGGGCATACACAATACACATGAAGCGAAAGCGAGGAAGTAGGAACGAACCAGTTGACTGGGTCGACTGGGTTAAAATCGACTGGGTCGATTAAATGGGTGGGTCGACTAGGTCGACCCATGTGGAACGAAATTGGATCCAATTGGAATTGGATCAAGATTATAAATTAAATTGGAATTTAATTTATGAGTAAATTAATTAATTATGATTTAATTAATTAATAGAATAATTAATTAGACTTGGAGTTTAATTAATTAATTGGGAGATGATTTAATTAATTGGGCTATTTAATTGGAAGATTAAATAAAGTCCTGAAAGATTAATTAAAGTGGGCCATGAATTAATTAGAAGACTTAGTCTTCTAATTAAAAGGGCCATGGCCCATGTAGGAGAATTAGTATCCTAATCCTAGAAGGATTAGGGTATGGGAGATATCTATAAATAAGAGACTAGGTCTCATATCTCACATACAACTCTTCAAGCAAAATCAAGAAAAGCAAAAATTCTCTCTCCCTCTCCCTGTGATCGGCCGAACTGCTCTTCCACTTTGGAAGAATTTTTCGTCTTTGTTTTTCGTTTCAAAGTCGTTCTAAAACCTAGATATTAATATACCCTATGTTCTAGTCGATTAGGATATATTAATTTTCGTGATATTGTGGTGTATCAACTCGTAGAGGCGCAACACGTGGGGCGCTACCAAAAGGTGTGGGTCGATCAACCGGGGTCAGAATTCAGAGCTCATCTTGCTAGCCAAGGATTTGCAAGGAGACAGGTATAAACGAGAAAACTTATACTGTCGTTTAATTATATTCATATATATACAACCAGAGAATATCCTGGCAAGATTCTTTAAGAGGCCCTAGAAATTTTTATATTCCGCTGTGCCTAGGGCTGTTTTTCTTACCGAATCCCAACAGTATTTTCTTAGAATCTTGAAGCATCGGTCCAGATGATTAATATGATCTTCCTCGTTCATGCTTTTTACTAGCATATCGTCCACATAGGTCCATTATTTCTCCGATGATTTCTCTGAACATCAAATTAACCGATCATTGGTAAGTTGCTCCAGCGTTCCTTAATCCAAAAGGCATTACCACGAAACGGTATATTCCTTGTTCGGTAACAAATGCTGTTTTTTCTTGATCGCGCTCGTGAATGTAGATTTGGTAAAAACCTTGGAAAGCATCCATCATGCTAAAAATAGTGAATTCTGGGCTCGAGTCAACCAGTAGATCAATTCTCGGGAGAGGGTAAAGGTCACGTGGACATAGCTTGTTGAGGTCGGTGAAGTCATTACACATTCTCCATTTATTGTCTGATTTAACCGAATTTCGTGTGGTTCAATTAAATCAATAATAATTATGTGGAGTTAGATTATATTCTGATTAGAGAGCTTAGTTACTTTATTCCGGATGGATCAAAGATGAACAATACGTGACGAAGTTAGAGTATAAAGATTATCTCGTAAAGACGAATAAGTATAACAAAAGCTCTTGTATTAGATTAATCTTAGATTGCAAAGTATGGAGGCGTAAGATCTTATTATTGTGTGTGTGCCCTAATACAACAAAAAGTAATGTAACGAACGAATAGATAATCAATATGTATAGCAAAAGCTCTTTTATTATATTAATCTCAGAATGCCCAAGTATGTAGGCGTAAGCTCTGATATTGTGTGTCCGTAATATAATGATGAATCTAGGTATTTATATCTTACAAACCCTAGCCATACAAGGAAACATAATCCTATAAGAACTCGGGACACTTATCCTTCTTCAGTTCGGATTGCAGCCTGGTCGCCGTGGAGAGTCGTCTCTAATCGGGTCGAACCGTTATAGTGCATGAGCTATATGGTCGGGCCGACCTCATATGCTTAACTTGATCCGAATATCATAAGGGGTATAAAATAGCCCCCATCAGTACGCCCTCACGTCTTCGAGCGAATATGTAATAGAAGCTCGTAGAAGTAATGAGCCTCGTACGACTGTCTTCTCTATGAATTGTGCCTCATTAAAAACCTTACATGGAAAAAACCCTGTGGGAAAAAATCCTAAGCAAGGAAAAGAGTGCAACGTTTCATAGAGAGTCGTTATGTCGACTCCGAGCTGTTTCATTGCCGAGTTTCGAGGAGGCAGCTCTCTTCGTTTAATGGCGGGAACATGAATAGTCGCGAAATGGGTTAAAACGTCCTTTCAGCTTCGTGTATATATATGTGTTCTTGATTTCATCCACATTTTTTACTTTCCACCTTTTGTCTCTTAGCAGTAAAATTCTTTAGTCGATAATTCACCCAAATATCGTATTTGTTGACCATCATCTTACGAGAATCCTCGCCATGGCTTCAAATTCGAGAAAGGCCACCTCTTCCTCTACTCACAATGCTAATCCTGTTATCGACGAGGAGGCTTCTCCTAGCCCTCTTCCAGAGCAAATGGTGATTCCCAATGTCAATATCCCCACGGAGGATACATTCAAGGTAAAAATTCTTTCCGATGCCGAGGTGGCTGCTAAGGCTAAGAAGAGTAAGGGTGCCAATCCCCAGGTATCTGATCCTGTTGAAAGCCTTGCTTGTGCTTATACCGATAAGAATTTTCACGAGGTTCTGGATAATTACACAAAGTATTTTCCTGAGGGTTCTCAAATTCTTCTCCCATCCTCTATTGATAGGATAACTTCTCGGCCGGCAGGCTGCCGTGCCTTTTACACTGCTCATTTCAATCATGGTCTTAGACTCCCATTATCTTCTTTATTCCTTGATATATTAAAGATATTTAGTGTTTCTTTAACTCAGTTGGTTCCCAATTTTGTGGCGTTCGTCGTTTCTTTTTCAGTATTGATGATTGCCAAAGGGTTCCAGCCTTCCTTTCGTAATTTTAGTCAGTTATTTCGTTTCAACGTTCCTCCAATCATGGTTATTTTTTTTGCAAGCCAAAAATCTGGTCAATCTATCTTCGATTCTCCAGTTTCCAGTAATTTTGACTGGAAGTTTCGCTTTTTCTTTGTTCGCCCTCCCACTTACCTGGCTTTAGCAGATGGCTCCAGCGAACCCTTCTCCTGGGACCACGATTCCGAGTGGATTTTTGGTGGTCGCTCTGTAGAGGGTCAGTTTATCCCTGATGATCCGAAGTTGATAGAAGAGATAGAGGAATGCGTGCAGATAAATATCAATGCGCTGTTCTCATTGACGAAGCTTTTCTTCGTAAGGCTGGCCTAAGTTCTCACACTTATCCTATATCATCCTCCTCTCAGTCACTCGGTAAGTATTATGTTTACCCATTATTTTCCCTTTATCCTTATTCCCAATAATGATTATAACTGGATTTTTCGTTCTCTTCAACCTCCATGGTCGAGAACTCCAGGCATTCTAAAAAAGGAAAAATGGTTCTTTCAAAGTCTACTAAGATGGTGGAGAATCATTCCATTAAGCAAAGGGTGTCAAGGAAAAGAAAATTGGAATTAAGCCAAGATTCTGATGATAATAAAGAAGAGTCCCCAGATCCTTCCCAGGAGATTCACGATGAATCTTCTTCTTTCCAAGATCCAGGTTCCTCAAGGACTGGACAAGGTTATCCTCCCCTGCAACTAGGGACTTCCCTTGGTATTCGGGGCTGCCATAATTGGTCGATGCCCAATTCAACGGCTCCTGTGGCGAAGAGAATGAAGCAGGTCTATCATCGTTCCGGCTAAGACCTCTCATTACTTGGCGAAACCCATCCCAAGCCTACCCTTGTCGAGATGATTGAAGACCACCTTGCAGGGAAAAGAGCTGCGGGTTATTTTGACCGTGATTCTTTGATCAATGATGAGAAAAAGAGTGCAGCAGATAAAGCTACCCAGATTCTCCTTTCTTCTGTTTTCACGTGTGATATCCAGAAATTGCTTAATAAAGATCCATTGGAGAAGTTGCAGAAAGCCTCTCTCTCCATTGAAAGGGTAAACAATATCATTCGTCTTTTTTGCATTCAAGAGGTTTTACTCATTTTTGCTTGTTTTCTTGATTTTTCAGACTAGCACATGTATGATGTCATCTATTTATGAAGCAGCCCTTCTGAGGCAGCACTGTGAATTTCTGGAGGAGAAGAACATAGTCTTGCTTCAAAAAGTGACCGATTTGGAACGTGGTGCGACAGGAGCTGGTCCTTCCACTTCTTCTTCTTATCCATCTCAGGTCGATGGCATGCAGGGAACGGGAACATATAATCCTCACATACTAAATAGTATTTTGTAGACGTCTCGTGCCCAAGAGCGAGTGGACCACTTGGCCAAGGACTTGGAAGATCATCAGGTTCAATACACTGCTCGTATCAGTGAGCTGGAATCACAAGTTGCACGTCTCCAATCTTCTCTTGATGAGCAGGAAGAAGAACTCAATCTTGATGGCCTTAGTGATCGATATGGTAGGAGCTCTAAGGAGAAGGTTATTCGTGAATTCCTCAGTTCTCTTGTTCATACTGCTTTAGTCTATGAAAAAGTGGGCACTCTTTTGGAAAGCACCTTCAAGAAAGCTGTTCATCAGATGGTTGCCATGGGTTTGATCGAAGATTGACGAAGGGAATATTTCAGGGCTATTCATGTTAGCCTAGATCATCATGGTCAGAAGTATAGCTCCTCTGATGTTCATACTGTGGATTTCAAGCAACATTTGGCAAGGAAGTCAAAGACTACTCTGAAGTGCCAAAGGGAAACAATGCTTTTCAAAATCCTTGGATCATTGTGCGACAAATCCGTCAAACAACATCCTTCAATGATGATGGCACTATCACCAGTTTAGTCTATGATGATGTTACTGATAAGCATAAAGCTGCTGATAAAACCTTAGCTATTGAGTGGAATGCTAAGGAGACCAAAGCTGATCAGGAAACAGAACTGAAAGACGCCCCTGTCCACCAGGAGAATGAGGAAAGGGAAGTTGATACTTCTGCCTCATCAGGTGATCAACATTCATCACTGATGGAAGCCTTCCAACTGCTGATGGAGAATCAAACGAAAGAACTGGAAGAGAAGAACAGCCTGCAGATGAAGAAGTTGAAAGAAGAGTTGGTTGAGTCCAACAGACAACAGCTGGAAAACATGCAACTCCTCACTGCTAGAACTATCAAGAATGCAATTGATAGTTTCCCCATGCCTCAAGACAATTCAAAGCAGTTGCTGCAAAGCCTTGTTGAGATGAACGGAAACGTAGAAGATGTGAAGGCTGATGTCAATCATCTTCACACTGCCTTAGATAGAACAAATCACAACATTGCTGATCTCACCAAAAACTTCATCCGTGTCAGAGAAGAAGAGAAAGATGTCAACATGGGTCTGTTGCAGGAAATTAACAAAGCTGGAGATGTTATAAGTGATGAACTTGCAACAATGCAACTCAATGTTGATTGCATCAATGATCAGAATGACATCATCAGCACTACTCTCATCACTTAGCAGCAAGTCATGATGTAGTAAATCAGAACTTGAAGGCTTTGTGTGCTGCCATGAAGATTCAGTCTGCTTCACTCAACCCTCCTATTAGACCTGTCAGTGTCACCATTTCTGATGATGACAAAAAGGGGGAAGAGAAGAAGGAAGAGCAAGCTGCTGAAGAAACTGCTGCAACTAAAGCTGATAAGCCTAAAGAAGCTGCGGAAGAGTTTGGAAAGGTAGATGGCAAGGAAAAGTCTGAAGAAGAGACCAAGGAAAAAGCTAAATCTGATGAGGAAATGGCTACAACCAAGGATTCTGCTGAAGATCAACTTGATCCATTTATCAAGTACAAAGATACTGAATCAGCCAGAAATGCAATGGAGCTACTGAAGGAGCAGCAACTCAAAGAAAAGATGGATGCTGCCAAAGCAAATATACTCCTGGATGAAGAAGCTGATGAAGATGAAGAGGAAGATGATGAAGAGTCATCTTATGAGTATGAAGAAGTGCTTGAAGGATCTGATGAAGAAGCTGATAGTTAGAACTTCTAAATCCATTTGTAATCAGTTTACTTTATCTATCTTTCTGACATCTCATCTGATAAATCTGTACTTGTAAAAATTTCATTATCAATAAAAGTCAAGTTTATTCCAACATATCTTTTCTATCTCAGAAAATTGTGAGGATTACAATCTTTAGTATAAGTATAACAGGTACTTAGCTGAAGTTTTGTCATCATCAAAAAAGGGGAAATTGTTGGATAAAGAAGATGAAGATGCACTGAAGACAATTTGTAAAGGGAGGTTTTGATGCATTCCAAAACTTCAGATCTGCTAAGTATGAATTAACTTAGCTGATGCCCTTTCTAAGAATTCTTGACTAAGTAAAGAAGACATCAGAAGAGTCAAAATTCAAGGTCCAAGACTTCTGATCTGCTGAAGGAAAGAAATCAGACTGATGAAGATCAGCCGACTTAAATCGAGATTTGTTCAAATTTGGGATCAGCGTTGTTCACCATCAGACATGCACTTTCGTCAGCCAAGTGGAAAGGATCATAAAGTCATCACAACGGTAATAAATGCCCTGGAAGTGATAAATGCTGAAGTACAAGGCTATTTAAGACAAATGATTGAAGAAATGCTTCGCATCAGCCGGGTGCATTTAATGCTGCCTGCAGAAAGTACTGTTGACAGTACGGACAGCAACAGAAAGAGCCGTTCCGGGAAATTAAGGACCAGTACTCGAGGAATTTGAACTCTGTCTTTCTTCAACGGACATTTTTCAAACCTCAAGTATAAATAGCTGAGAGAGACGAAGAGAAAGTAGAAAAACACAATCTCTGAGAAAATTTTTGAAGCAAAATCTCTTAAGTCTCAAGAACAGCTCACTAATCAGCTTAGTCATTTGTTGACGTTAGCAAAGTTGAAGAACAAAAGAAAAATTACATCTTCTGAGTGATTTTGTAAACGTGAGTGTTGTGCGAAGTGTAGATCCATCCGTGTGAGTGATCTAACTTCAGAGGATAGGAGTTTCTTTGTGATTTCCTATTGCGAACTTGTGGCTGATCATTTGTTGTGAAGCACAAGCAGAGTGTACTAATTACTGTGTGCTCTTAGTATAACCCAAGATCTTTGTGACTTGGAAGAGTGGACTAAAGGATATTCAAATCCATATAACCACTATAAAAATTACTCGTGTTTTTACATTGCTTTAAAACTGCATATTTTCAGATTGCATAAAACACAATCAAAACTGTTTGAAAGAGTTTAAAAGAAGTTTATAAAACTGGGGACAAAACTTTCAAACTACTAAGTTTATTTGTGAAAAACACTTTTAAAATCCACTGCAAGTACTCTAGTATTAAAACTGATTTTGGCAAAAATCAGCTCAGTATTTATCAGATTAGTGGTCAACAAAGCTGTTCAAAGATTTGTTCGCGATCAGCCTTGAAAATTACTGTTCGATAACAGCTTAGTCTGTTTAAGTTAGAACAAAAGTTTTAAAGTTATAAATTGAATTAAAAAGTTTAGAGGTCTATTCCCCCCCTCTAGACCTCATCTGACCACTTGGGACCAACAGGCGCTTCTACGACTAAAAACTTGATCATTTTTACTACCCGTACAGGTCTTTTTCCTAACGAAACACTCAAGTTGATGGTCCCAGATGGCACGATTTCTGATCCTCCAAATCCCACCAAGGGTGTAGCCACACTTTGGAGTGTTATCTCCCCTAAGTTCATATGTGTCAAGACTCTCTTGAAATAATGTTGGCAGAACATCCATTATCAATCAGTATCCTTTTGACGTTGTAGTTTGCTATCTCAAGTGAGACTACCATGGGGGAAGTCAGGGTTATCTTCCTTGGTATCCCAGGTGATATTCCGAGGTACTTCATCCTCGTTGAAACTGATGGATTGCTCTTTTGGAACCTTATTCTCGAGTGTCCATATTTCCTCTGGTGTTTCCAACCTTTCTTCAATTGATCTGGTGGTTCGTCGGCACGCGTTACGGCTATCCCCTCCTGCTGGTCCACCAGAAATTGTGTGTATCGTTCCGTTCACATGGTCGTTATCCATATCTTGAGGTGGATCGTTGTTCGGGGTACTTCTTGGCGGGGTTCTTCTTCAATTAATATTTTGAGGGCTTTTTGTTCTATTCCTTTTTCTACTATTTCGTTCGACATATTCGTCCAACTTCCCTTTCTGAATCAACCTCTCGATTTCCTGTTTTAGATGGAAACAGTCTTCAGTACGATGGCCATGAGCGCGATGATACCGGCAATACAAATTGTAATTTCTGGCTCCGGGCTTAGCTTGTGTAATACTAGGATTTCTTCCCTAGGAACATTCAGCTTAGTGTATTCCAAGTGATCTACCCGATTCCTCGGAGGTTACTCTGCTGATCGGAGTCTGGCATAGAAATTAGGTCTATTATCCTAATCATTGCGGTTGTAATCTAACCTCTGAAACACATTTCCTCGTCTGAGGGATTGGTCGTAATCCGTTATTTTTTAGATTGGTGCTTTATCCTGTCGCTTTATCCCTGACGTTGAAGCTTTATTCCTATTTTTGTCTTTGAAGGAGTTCATCTCTTCTTGACTCATAAATTTCAAAGCTAAAGTCATAATCTCCGTGAATGTTCTCGGTTGTTTTCGACTTAGGGCATTACCAAATTGCCTGTTCTTAGTATGATCGAACAATATGGAGATTATGTAGTCGATGTTAGGAGAATCGATCTTGAGTAGCTCCACATTGAACCTTCCCAACCAGCTCCTCAAAGATTCTCCTTCTTGTTGATTGATGGTTTCGAGGTAACTCATAGGGAGTTTCTATCTTTTCTGACTAGCAAATTCTTGAGTGAGTTACATAATTCACGAAAGCTAAAAATGGAATTGGTTGGATGTTTGCCAAACCAATCCAATGTTAACCCTTCAAACCCCGTAACCATCAGTTTAGCAGTATATTCAGCCGAGTGAGCATATAAATTCATTATATTTGTAAAGCTGATTATGTAATCGTCTGGATCGGTGGTACCCTTGTAATGAGGCAACGTCCTGGCACTTGTCCAGACAATTGCGCTTCCTTGATTTCTCTACAAAAAGGGGAGCATGCGGCTATGCTTTCTTCAACTTCTCTACTTCATGCCCATGGTTGTTGAGTAGATAGCAACCTTTGTTCTACGCGTTCTTGTACAATTTTTTCGATTTCTCTTTCTGAAACCCGCACGGTCTTTGGCTGACTTGGTACTGGATCGGCCATATCGTCATCAATAGGGATAATAGTCTTTTCTTTCGACTCTTGATGTACGGGACGAGCAATGGTTCTTGCCCGATTTGGTCTTCTTCGGATGTGATTATCGATCGGTTTTCCGTTACTCCTGTGTGGAGTAGCCAAATATTGCCTAGATCTGAGATGTGATCATCGGCCTTTGAGTCCTCCTAACAGGTTGTGCCGGAGCTGTTCTCGGATTTCTAGGTTCTTATTCGGGAATTGTCAGGAACTCGGGATATAGAGAATTCATTAATTGCGCTAACTGTCTGAGCTTTTCTTCCCTCTCTGGTAATGAAGGGGGATCGTTCTGCTGGGACTGGATTTGCCGACGGATTCTGTGGTTCCGCTGGTATCTGCACGTTGGAATTAGGGTGATCCTCTTGACCCGCGGGATGGTCGATTTCCTGTTGTTGATGTTTGTCCGTTGATGCCTTCACCATCGGTATTCTCTTGCACCCCATCCGTTGGTGAGGGTGGGTGCGTAGTGTTGCTTCTTACGTCGTTGCATGCGTTCTTCCTCGGGCGAGCCATATGTCTATCGAATAATTAACTGGACCCCAAGTTGGGCGCCAGCTGATTTTACCAAATTCGTTAGGTTCAGTAATATCAATAATAATATGATCAAGGCTAGATTGATTATGATTTACGGGCTTAGTTATTTTATTCCGGATGGATCTACTAGAAGATGAACAATACGCAACGTAAGAACAGTATGAAATAGTACGTAATATGTGCAGCAAAAGCTCTCTTATTAGATTTATCTAGTATTACAATGTTTATAGGCGTTAGTATGATATTCTGAGTTGTGCCCTAATACAATGTAAGTAGCGAATTTATATAGATCTTCTTCCCTAGCTATACAAAGAAACATAGCCATAATTGGACTCAGACTGATGTTGTGACTCTAGAGCTAGGTCGCTGAGATGCTTCTTATTAGGTCGAGACGACCATTATAGTTGATCCGCACTTGGGCTGAGTATCTAGTCGGGCCGACCTTATCCTTCTTGATTTCTCGAGTATCATCTAGGGTGTAAAATAGCCCCCATCAGGGTCGACCCAGTCGATCCCACCTTTCTTCATTTCACTTATTTTCGTTCCATGTGTATTGTGTATGTCCCCGTAGGTCCACCACATACTTGGTCGCGGGTTATAACTAAATGTGCATTTAATTATTCGAGTAAACATATACTCTAATTCAATCGAACACTCTGTCAATTAACCATTCCAAAATTAGCACCCATGCTAATTTAGGAATTCTCCCACACTCCACAGTTGATGTCTGGCCACAAGCCCATGGAGCCCCCATCACTGGTGAATTAATTCAATGAACCTTTAACCTTTACAATTACCATGTACGACTTAATCCTTCCATTAGTTGGTCTCCCAGTCAAGACCTAAGGTTATGGACTTTCATATGCATTCTTGTCTCAAAACTATTCCCTTTGACTTAACCTTTATGAGCTACTTTCATAAAGTCGTCAGATACCTTGGCCAAGGATTTACCGGAATATATTTCTCACAAAGATTCATAGGAGAAGCTCCCAACCTATCAAGTCAGGTCAATGGATCCTCTGTTGATGATATGAACCTGCATACACGTTCCTCTATACCAAACATGAATCCACAGAGCCCTTCTGGTAGACTCCAGTCAGTCGGGACTCATATCAAAGCATAGACGTTCGCGGACCAGATAAACCCTATCACCTCAAGTAATAAGGATTGTTCCTCGTACACTACTATAATTAGGAATAACTTCATCCCCGATATGCGACTACCGCTTCCATGGTGAGTTATTTCCTAGGTGAGGTATTCAGTGCTCTTGCCATCCCAGCAAGCTACCCACTCGTGTGTAGCGACTATCCCAGTCATGCTCGTGGACCCCAGCATCCTCCAGTTCATCGAAGTATACACACTCGTGAAGGTCTAACTGAATCCATTGATATCCCATCTCAATTGAATTCTACAACCCTTGAATTAGTTTTAGATCACGACCTTGGAGATCAGTCCACTGGTTGTCCCATAGCCCTGTGATCTAAGGACTTCCATCCTTATGTTAGATTATTATTCATAAGATGAAGATTACCATATAAAGAAATGCATTTATTAATCAAATTGAATAGTTCTTTTAATTATTACTAATTAAATGCAGCCAAATCAGTTGGCTTGCAGGACACTATTCCATCAATCTCCCACTTGTACTAAAGCCAACTCTTCGTACGTCTGATTCCCATCTTTGACAGATGTTTCTCGAATGCCTTTTGAGGCAATGATTTAGTTAGTGGGTCCACCGTATTATCCTTTGAGGTGACACATTCCATCTTTATGTCTCCTCTACTAATGATATAACATATCAATTGGTATCGTCTTAATTCGTGCTTGGATTTCTGATGAGATCTCGACTCCTTTGCTTGCGAGATAGCTCCATTGTTATCCCAGAAAATAGTAATGGCTCGAATCTCCCACTTGTACTAAAGCCAACTCTTCATCGTACGTCTGATTCCCATCTTTGACAGATGTTTCTCGAATGCCTTTTGAGGCAATGACTTAGTTAACGGGTCCACCGTATTATCCTTTGAGGTGACACGTTTCATCTTTATGTCTCCTCTACCTGATATAACATATAATCGGTATCGTCTTAGTTCGTACTTTGATTTCTGATGAGATCTCGACTCCTTCGCTTGCGAGATAGCTCCATTATTATCACATAAAATAGTAATGGCTCGACAATGCTAGGTATGACATCCAATTCTTGGACGAAGTTTTTCATCCAATCACATTTCTTTGCAGCTTCACATGCTACAATGTTTTATGTTTCGGTGGTCAAATTTGCGGTAATATCCAACTTACCACATCACCAATGAGGCAGAAATATCCAGATGTTGACTCGAAACCATCTACATCACATTGGAAGCTAGAATCAGTATAGCCTTCCAATTTCAATTCTCCCCTGGCGCATACCAAGAACAATTTTGTAGTCCTTTTTAGGTACTTCAGAATAGACTTTACGGCTATCCAGTGCTGCTCTTTTGGGTCAGACAAATAGCGGCCATTTATGCTCAAAACGTACGTTATGTCTGGTCTTGTACATAACATACCATATTATGCTTCCTATCACAGAGGCATGTGGTATCCTAGACATCTTGCTTCTCTACCCAGAGGTCTTCGGGACCATAGACTCAGAGAGAGCAATGTCATGTCTCATCGGAAGCAATCATCTCTTTTATGTACTTTAATTTGGGAGAGGCTCAGCAGTCCTTTCGATCAATCCATGTAGATCCTTGTACCCAGTACAAAGGATGCTTCTCCCAAATCCTTCATTGAGAATTGGGTAGAAAACCATGCTTTCGTTTCGGATAACAGTTTTGCATCATGTCCAATGAGCAGAATGTTAACAAAATTAAGCATAAAAATTTAAATGTACTCCCACTAACTTTCTTGTACACACACTGCTCGAACACGTGTTCGATGAATCCAAAGGTTTGGATTATATCATCAAAACGTATGTTCCAGCTTCGGGAAGCTTGCTTAAGTCCATATTGGACCTTAGGATTTTGCACACTTTGTGCTCAATTCCCTTGGATGTATATCATTTTTTTTTCTTCATTACATCCTTCTTCCATATCTCGTAGCTAATACTACGCAGCTATGGCCAACAAGATCTGAATGGATTTGGGCATCGCTACATGCAAAATTGCATCAAAGTCAATACTCGACATTTAAGTGTACCATTTTGCGACTAGTCGTGCCTTATAGGTAATAACCTCTCCATTCACTCCAAGCTTTCGCTTATAGATCCACTTGCAACCCAAGGGAGCTACTCCCACTGGTTGATCCACTAAGGTACAAACCTTGTTAGAGTGCATGGAGTCCGTTTCAAATTCCATGGCTTTGTGCCACATTCCCAAATTTGTCTTGCATAGCTTCTTCGTAGGTCATTGGATTAGTCTCAGATTGTCCAATTTCATGCAGCAGACTGTATACCTCTTGGTCTCCCTACGTTGTCTTTCAGACCTTCGAAGTTCATGTGTACTAGTTGGTTTGTTTTCATGTTCAGTTACTCCCACTGCCTGTGGAGATGGGTCGATTTTATGAACCTCATCTTGTTCTATGTTGTTTTTTTTCTTGTTCAACAAGAAATCCTTCTCCAACAAGTTAGTTTTCCTTGAGACAAAGGTTGTTTGTCTTATAGGAACATAGAACTCGTATCCTGTTGAGATTTTGGATACACCACGAAGTGTATAAGATGGATTTTATATCCAGCTTATCTCCTACTATATTATTCACATAAGCGGGAGACCCCATATGTGCATATGCATATGTAGGTACAATAACAAAGCTCATATCACTTAATATGTTTCGAAACTGGCTTCATTGATATTTAGCTCAGTGTCTTCGATTTTTTTGATCAAGTTTTATATGATTGAATAAGGAATTTCATGTAAGATTTCTTAATGGACATTTACATGTCCAGAATGCTCGACAACTAACAATGCTTCGAGCGGGTCTTACATTTTGAGAATCTAATTCTCTATTATATAATCAATGGCATATTTGACAATGCATGTTTGATTTTAAATCAATCCAAATCTCTTACATGCTTTCGTTGATTAGGCTCTCTTCTTTATTCCAAAGATAATTGGGAATAGTACTTTGCAACGTACTTTTACCCATGAGGGAACAAAAGATGCCTTATCTGCCACTAATGCTTTAATGTTTCTACACATATTTAAATGGATTAATTCCATTGCAGTTGTTTATCCCTCTTGGTTGCCTAGCAACCAACTACTAAATTTAATGTCCTCTTAATCAAGATTCAAAAGTCGGTTACTATTTCTAGCGTCCCAGTCAAGCTCGACCTAGTCGAGCTCAATCTTTTGAATCTTTAATTTGGAAATTTGTTTTAGTTCTCATGTATCGCCTTTCGGTTATACAATGACTCAAGTGTGTGAAATCTTGATTATTTATATTTTATTGACTATGCATATTATATTTAGACTTTACATGAGTATTCACACCCATTTGCTTATGCATACCTTTTGCATATAAGTCTTATAGCGCAATCAATTCCAACCATTATGGAACCATCGCATCCCTTAAGACAAGGGATGGTTTAAGCAAATTCTAATGATCTAAATAATTCATGGCTTTAGATGCATTCAATGCATCAATAATACTTCATCGGGCGTCCAACACCCTTATGCATTACTTGACCATAAGGTTAAGTTCAATAAAATCTAATCATCCCTTACGGGATGTGTAGGCTCAATTCCTTATCTCCCTCTTTCCCTTGATCTCGATCCATAGAAGAACCATTTTGATTGACTTTTCAACTTTCATCCTTACAGAAAAACCTCTAAGTTTATTTCCTCTTAGAGAGGATCCACTCATCTTCTTCCATCTCTCGAGGCTTTTGGGGCCTTTCAACGAGATGTTACTTCCCATTTAAGAGAGATTTCATGTTTACCTTCAAGAAAATTTGGGCTTGAGAACCATCCTCAACCCATTGGTGAAACTTATCACCTTTCTTATTTGAAGAGTAACTCCAAAAAAGGCAACTTGGTGAAACCTATTACCATTCCAGTCGAAGCATAATTTCGAAAGGATAACCAATGAAATATTTGTAAGGAGATGAGTCCTTGCTTGGATTCGTGAATAATTTCTCAAGTTTTGAAGTAATTCAAAAATTCATTTGGGTTCAGACAATTTATTTGATTCAAGTAGAATGGTAAATATTCTAGGATATATCACTTATGAAAAACTACCATAAATACGACGATAAAAGGAAATAAATATGCAGCAGATTAATATCAATGCATAATTTACAAACATGATTTTCATTTGTAAATTACTCCACTATTTTTATCGAATAATTATGCCCCACATAAGGTTCGGGAAATAAAGATTCCTAATGGGCTCAAGGCCCAAATGCAATTGCTCAGTACCCATGACTCGTTGGCCATACCAATTGATCCACTCTGTGGGTGATCATGTCGCCGGTTAACCATCGCAGCTAACCTTGAGTTCATTTAGCCTCGTTTTTCTTTATGGACCCACGACTCGTGAGGCATCCATACTTACTCGCATTAAATCATGTCCATTACTCGCGAAAAGAAATAGTTCAATCCTAGACGCCCCACGACTCATGAGACAGCGCCTAGAACCTTGCTATCCCCTTCCTTGGTTCTAACTTTGCATCGTGGCAGTAGACATACCATTTTCCTATAACTCAACCCACGATTCGTGAGACATCGAGATATATTCGTACGATATGCCTAAGACCTAGTAATTGGATAGGCTCGGACCATAAACACCATTCTATGCGCCCGTTTCATGATTTAATATTATAATTGAATTTTAGGTTCAATTGGAGGTTTTATGAAATGTTCAAGTGCGATATCTCATCAGATTATCAATTATCTTGTTTACGTTTTTCTATCTAATGTTGCATCTCATACAACAAAAAATAATTACGAAAAAGTAAACATTCATCACCTACATTGCACATACAATTAATCGATTGCCTATCCTATGCGATCTATCACGAGCCACATGATGGACCAATTGGTCAGTCTAGGGTGAAAATAAATGGCCTAATCTATTACATAATAAATCCCATGCATACATGGTCCTTCACTTGTAATGTCCACCATCTTTCAGAATTGGGCCTCCATGTCCTCCAAGGTAATGGGCCTCCATGTTAATCTCCAAAGTCTCCATGAGGTCTTTCGGGCTCCAAGCCTAATCTAAGTCTAACTTAAGACCCTATTCTATTACATTTGAATTCAACAAAGAAGGGGCACCAATCAGGCCCATTTAATTACAACCCATAATGTAATTTTGAATTGTCCAATTTTAAAAGGACTATTATGCTCTTGCTTGAGCATCAAGGAATCTAATCTTGAAAGTTAATTAAAGATAGAAACAAAATCCAATTTAGTTATCTATCATTATCTTGAAACTCTCAGTTTCCTTGGTTAATTAGATCTCTAAGATCTATAATCATGGTAACTTACTAGAAGACATTAATTTTAATTAAATGTCTTATCGCAAATGAAACTCTTAAGTTTCCTTGTTTAATTAGATCTCTAGGATCTATAATCATGATAACTTACTAGAAGACATTAATTTTAATTAAATGTCTTATCACAAATGAAACTCTAAGTTTTCATGTTTAATAAGATTTCTAAGATCTTTAATCTTGATAACTTACTAGAAGACATTAATTTTAATTAAATGTTTTATCTTAAATGAAACTCTAAGGTTTCCTAGTTAATTAGATCTCTAAGATTAATCCAAGATTCACCAAGATTTCATTACAAATCTCAAAGATTTTGTCCAAAATTATTCAAAATTCTGCCATGAAAATTTTGAACCACCATGTCATGGCCGTAAATCGTTCGGCTTCAAGTTGACTAAAATCCACATTTTGCAATTAACAAAATTAAATTACAATTTAATACATGAGGTGGCTTCAAATCTTAAGTATCACAAATTAAGCATATATGCCAAAATTAAAAATAACATGCATACAATAACACACATGGTCGTGATTGTGATTACAAAAGAAAATAAAAAATTTGTGCCGAGCACTAAGGATCGACATAAATTCTCACCAAGAGAATAAAGTGATGATCAAACAATATTTGTTTTCCTTTTGTTTTGTTTTAATTTTTGTTTGATTCCGTAATAATTAAAATCAACAGTTTTAATTAATTTGATCCGAAATTAAAAATATGATAACATTAACGAATTTAAAATTACAGTTTTAACAATACAGTTAAAAACTATAGATCTAATTTGCAGGTCTAAAATAAAGCATATGATTTTAATCCACAGAGTTTGCTCATTTGTTTAATATAGAGCTGGATTTGGCTCTGTTACCACTGTCGGGATTCTTACGGGAAAATGAGCCTTAGGCAGCGGAAATATAAAACTTTTAGGTTCCCCTTGGGAATCTTGTCAGGATACAATCTTGTATATATTTAAACTAATATAAAATAAGAACATATAAACAGATCTTACCTCGTTCCTTGCACTTTCAAAGCAACTCTGCATATATGGATAGAATGCATCGCTCTGGCTCGGATAACACAGTTTCAAGTAATAAATTTCTTGTGGAAATTTATAGTCTGTCGATTCGGCATCCCACGAATCCTGATCTCTGACAATGGAACTCAATTCGTGGGAAAACAAGTATTGGAGTGGTGCTCCAAGTTTGGATTTCAACAAAATTTTACTTCAGTAGGACACCCAAGGGCAAATGGACAAATTGAAGTGGCTAATCGTGAGATAATCAAATCTTTAGAAAAAAGATTCGCGGCAGCAAAGGAAAGATGGTTAGATGAGCTTCCTGGTGTACTCTGGGCTAACAGGACAACTGTCAAAGCCTTTACCGGTGAGACCCCATTTAGTTAGTTTACGGCTCGGAGGCTGTTATTCCGGTCAAAGCGTTAATCCCAACCGCGATATTTGAAATGTACGACAGAGAAGAAAATCAAAAGACTAGAAAAGATGATGTCGACCTAACCGAAGCTTAAGAGAAAAAGCAGCAATACGTTTGCAGGTCGCCAAAACAAGCATGGAAAGAGCCTATAATCAAAAAGTGCGTATACGAACCTTCAAAGAAGGGGACTTAGTACTGAAAAAGATGGAAGTATCCAAGCACGTGGAAAATTGCAACAAAATTGGGATGGGCCTTACATCGTTGTGGGTGTAGGAAAGAAAGGTTCATACAAGATTGCGCAAATGGATGGGACGCCTCTACCCAGAACTTGGAATGCAGTTAACTTAAGAATATACTATGGATGTTAACACCAAAACGTTATCTTTCCCATTTTTACCTTAGATGTCGTTTATTTTGTCTATTCAAGAAATTGGTAAAGTTTGATGCAATAAAAACCTTTTGCTTAAGTTCTTTTGAACTATGTTTCACGGTTATACATTATTAGCCATTTACAAGACTTAAAAGGTTTAAACCAATTATTGGTAAAAAACCTAAGTACAAAATTGAGTAAAATCAATCCGCTCGATAAACACTCATCGATCTCCAAAAAACGACCTGAACGGGTTGAAACCAATTATTGGTAAAAAATCTAAGTACAAAATGGAGTAAAATCGATCTGCTCGATAAACACTCATCGATCTTCAAAAACGACGACTGAACGGGTTAAAGCCAATTATTGGTAAAAAAACCTAAGTACAAAATTGAGTAAAATCGATCCGCTCGAAAAAACTCATCGATCTCCAAAAACGACGACTGAACGAGTTAGAGCCAATTATTGGTAAAAAAACCTAAGTACAAAATTGAGTAAAATCGATCCGCTCGATAAACACTCGTCGATCTCCAAAAACGAAGACTGAACAGGTTAAAGCCAATTATTGGTTAAAAAACCTAAGTACAAAATTGAGTAAAATTGATCCGCTTAATAAACACTCATCGATCTTCAAAAACAACGACTGAACGGGTTAAAGCCAATTATTGGTAAAAAAACTTATGTACAAAATTGAGTAAAATCGATTCGCTCGATAAACACTCATCGATCTTCAAAAACAACGACTGAACGGGTTAAAGCCAATTATTGGTAAAAAAACTTATGTACAAAATTGAGTAAAATCGATTCGCTCGATAAACACTCATCAATCTCCAAAAACGAAGATTGAACGGGTTAAAGCCAATTATTGGTAAAAAAAACCTAAGTACAAAATTGAGTAAAATCGATTCGCTCGATAAACACTCATCGATCTCCAAAAACAAAGACTTAAAAAGGTTAAAAACCAATCATTGGTAAAACAACTTACTTATTAATTGACCTGATCGATACAACACTCAGTCATATGGAGAATAAAAGTAAAGTTCAAGACTGACATGAGGAAGAACAAACATATGAAGATAGAGATGTGAAGAAATATAAAGTTTTGTTCATCTAAGTACAAAGAACATTTTCCGATTTACATATCTTTACAAATACAAAAATGGAAAATCATATTCAATAGACCTGAGCTTTTCACGACAATGTCCACGGAAACATCAATCTTCATCCTGGTGCCTCGACGTTCTTCTTAAACCACCTAAGAAGCATGCTGCTCAGGATGGTCGACTTCTTTAGTTCGATGGCCAGACTCTGAAGATCGATTCTCCCTTTAATCGGAACGGCCATTACAAGCCAGATATCTTGTAGCGGTCATTCGACCAAGACGAGCTCCTGCTTGAGAAATTGCTGCGGTTATTCGTCCGAAGCAGGATCTCGTGAGGACCATCGTAAAAGTAAAAATTTACCAGCACACCCCGGCGGTCTATCACTCCGGAGGTAACATCCAAGAACGGGGATGCCTGGTAAGTACGAACCCTCCATGTGCAAACAAAATACCATGGACCCCAACCCCATGAAGACTAAGTTACAGGATTACAGTTTCTCACTACATCTGTTACAAACGTCTACTATCATAACTCACTAAGTTTTTGACTTGTTGCTATCATTCTTGAGACCAACACCCTGAAGACATAGTATCCTGCATGATCAGAAAAGGATACTAGTATTGCATCCTTGACCAAAGGGGCATACATATTCGACAAGGGCTTTTACAAGGATGTCGGGGATAGATAATAGTAAACAACACTCCATCTTTGCCGCATATGACAATCGCCATAACAGAACAAAATGCGGAAAACAGAGCAGTGTTGGTCATTTTTGATGAATTGACCAGCTTTCTGTTAAAACTGGTTCAAATACAATGGATCCCTTAGGGAAAAATGGACCTTTTTTCTTTTTCAATTCCACCCAAACCAAAGAAGGAAAGAGTTTCTGAACAACCCAAGCGTTTTTTGGTTCGGCAAAAAATCTCATACTTTGTTACTCCTACAGAAGGAACGGGTGGAAATAAATACGAAGCCATTATAGAAAGGTTACATGGAATCTGCATATTTATAAGCACGGAAAATATTATAAGGTCAGGCGAAAAGTCATTCACTATAAGTAACTTCTCCAAAAACCAAGGCGGACTCATGTCTACTCGACAACTACATTTTACTTATTCCCGACCTGTAAGGTTGGTCTCTACCAGGCAAATATTTGGAAATAACTGAAGCGATCTATGCTAAGTCTACCAGGACAGGTTTTCACTAAGCTATATGCACGAATCATTTTACTAACAAGCAACTACGCATTGCTTAAACAGTAAAAGTGCCAGATATCTATACTATCAGATTATGCCTACTCGATCAGGTAATATAAAATTACTTCTCAATGTAAATTGAAAATAACAAAGTTATATTTACTCCAAAAAGTGAAAGGTTATACAAAAAGATTAGGAGATACTATTTCCTTAAAATAAAAAATAAATAAAAAAAACAAGGTCAATTGAAGCTTTAGGGCTGATCGGGACCGGTGGGCCTGCACGAAGAAGCACATTTTCGGGGAGTAGGCGTATCCAGAAACGATCTGAGCTCCTCCTGACGCTTCTGATGACCTTCATCATAGCCTTCTTTAAAAGCATGTCGACGAGACTCCTCTAAATTGGCATTCAATTGAGCCAGATCATCCATCTCCTTCCCAAGAGCCAACTTCTCATCACGCAACTTCTGTATATAATCATCATTAAGAAGCTCAAGTTGAAGGGAAAGCCTTTTGACCTTGTTTGTCTCTGCATCAAACTGATGCCTCAGGTTCTCCTTACCCAACCACAACTCATCATTTTGGATACCTAACTGCAGAGCATAGTATTTTCCCTGGAAAGAAAGAAAATATAAGTGGCGAGCAACCGGAGAACTTTTTAAGAGAATAAGCTAAAGAAGATAAGTACCTGCTCAAATTGTCTGAAGAGGGATTGAATGAGGCGGAGATTGGAAGAACCCGCATGCCTCTTCAACTCGCTCGGCAAAATTGTACTAAAGCCCAGGTCCCATGATAAAGGGTCGGGTTCACAAGAGTCGGGAATAACATATTCAAGGGGAATCTTATCATGACGAGGGGAGTTAGACTCGGTTATATCCTTAACCTGGTCCAGGATACAACGTTCGTCCAAAAGACGCGGTGATTCCTTCCAACCAGGGCTTAAGGAAGTTTTCTTCCCCGAGACTGAATATTGAATCCTCCGACCAGACCCCTGCTCGGTCCGATCTTCATAAAAACCACCAGCCTCGAAAGAGATAGTTACCGTCGTGGTGTCTGCAAATAAAAACTCCGAAAAACTTTGAGTTATAGACTGCGTTAAAGATGGATCTAAAAACAGGCCGCTGCTGGTTGGCCCCACAGTAACATCCGCTTGGCCTTGGCAAACGACCAGGTCAGCAGCAGAAGTGCTAAAGCTTGCGTTAGTAAGAGCATTCTCGTGCAATCCATGCTCGGAGGACGGAATGGATGCAGAAGCAGGAATATTGAAAGATTGCTCCATGTCGGACATGTCCCCGAAAGCAACCCTACCAGGAGAAGGCCGCCTTTGGAAATCCGAAGATATAATGGAATTTTGCTGAGAAGAGTCGGAGCAAGCATTTATATCGCTCGAACGATTCGAAGTGATAACTGAGGTTTGTATCCCCGAGCTTCTAACGGTTTGAGGTTGAGAAGGATCAGCTGAAGGCCCCTCGTTACGGGACTTTTTCGACCTAGTATTTCTGGGAAGGTCGCGTGAAGAACGCTTAGATGTGTTGCTAAAATAGACTAATCATTCTCGGGGAATTAAGAAAATTATTGAAATATCGATGAGAATTATCGACCTGCTGGGGAGAATATTTTATCTAAGTGGGGACGTGCTGTAAAATAACGATGAATTTTTTACCTCAAGTATTTATACTAAGTAAAAAAACGTGACGGACTTTGGGAAGAAGCGCGAAACAGAGTACCTGACCAATGAATAGTTACACAAACATAATAATTATGCTGGAATTAAGGGCTTATGTTTGAGCTATGATATTGAATGAGGAAATTAAAATCATAAAATGGGAATACAAATCGTCGTAAGTACAAAGGTTGATATAGTAAAATTACAAGTCACATTGTGACGATTACTATTCCTAAAGCTATTGATCGCCCCCGTCCAAGATCCGTTGGTCGCTCCCTCCTATCTCCTGCTGATTGCCCGCGCGCGCCGATATCCTGCTCGCCAACTGCCTTTCCATCTCCATTAGCATTAGTCGCTGGTTCTGTATTCTCCTCCTCATTTTCCTGCTCGGCTGAATCATTATTGTCTTCAGGATCAATATCTGAAGGAGGTACCGGTAAAGATACTCCCAAATCCTCAACCAAATGAGCCAACGGAAAATGTTCGAATTCGACAGTCGGAAGATCTGAAGAAGAATACTTCTCGCCATGACGATTAAGTCTGACATGAATGGCCTTGAAATACTCACTCCGACGATCCTCGATTAAATCCATAGCGACCATCTGATGAACCGCTTTCTTGAAGGTACTCTCCAGAAGAGGACCAACATTTAGATATACCAATGCAGTGTGAACCGGAGAATTGAGAAACTCGCGAATTCGCTCATTCGGAGAAGCCTGAAAACTAGCGACTTGGGATTCCAGTTCGCTGATACGGGTAGTGTACTGGACCTGATGATCGTCCAACTCTTTGGCCAACTGGTTGACTCGCTCTTGAGCACGAGATGTTTCCAAAATACTGTCTAAAATATGGGGGTTATCAGTCCCCACAGCCTGAGTACCATCGACCTGGAGGGGACGAGAAGAAGACGTGGAAGGACCAGCTCCTGTTCCACCATGTTCCAATCCTGTCTCTTTCTGAAGCAATGCTTTGTTCCTCTCCTCCAAAAATTCACACTGTTGCCTCAGAAGAGCTGCTTCATAAGCGAAGGATAGCAAACAAGTACTAGTCTGAGGAGTCAAAGGAATAAACTATTTAAATAAAATCCCTTGAGAAAAAAGTTAAACAGAAAAATAGATAAACCATTCACCTTTTCGGCATATAGAGAAGCTTTCTGCAACTTCTCCAGGGGATCTTTGTGAAGTAGTTTCTGAACGTCGCGCGTAAAAAGAGTAGAAAGAAGAATTCGAGTAGCCTTATCGGCTGCGTTCTCCTTATTATCATGGATCAATGAATCGCGATCGGAATAACCAGCCGCTCTCTTCCCCGCAAGGTGATCTTCTATCATTTCGACAAGGGTAGGTCTGGGATGTTGCTCACCAAGTAAAGAAAGGTCTTCACCAGAACGATCATAGACCTGCTTCCTTCTTTTAACTACAGAACTAGATGAATTAGGTAGCGACCAATTACGGAAGCCCCGAATACCTAGGGAAGTACTAAGTTGCAGGGGAGGATAACCTTGTCCAGTCCTTGTAGGACCTGGACCCTGGGAAGAAGAGGGTTCATCGTGAGTCAACTGGGAAGGATCTGGGGACTCTTCTCTATGATCATCAGAATCTTGGCCTAATTCCAATTTTCTCTTCCTTGACACCCTTTGCTCAATGGGATAGTTCTCCACCGTCTAAGTAGACTTTGAAAGAACCATCTTTCCTTTCTTAGAGTGCCTGGAGTTCTCAACCATGGAGGCTGAAGAAGAACGAAAATCCAGTTATAAACATTATTGAAAATAAAGATAAAGGGAATACAATGGCTAAACATAATACATACCGAGTGACTGAGAAGAGGAAGATATAGGATAAGTGTGAGAAATAGGCCAGCCTTACGAAGAAAAGCTTCGGTAATAAGAACAGTGCATTGCTATTTATCCGCACGCATTTCCTCTATCTCTTCTACCATCTTCGGATCATCGGGGATAAACTGACCCTCAACGGAGCGACCACCAAAAGTCCACTTGGAATCATGGTCCCAGGAGAAGGGTTCGCTGGAGCCATCTGCTAAAGTCAGATGAGTGGGAGGGCGAACAAAGAAAAAGTGAAATTTCCAGTCGGAATTACTGAAAACTGGAGAATCAAAGATAGATTAACCAGATTTTTGGCTTGCAAAAAAGTAACCGTGATTGGAAGAGCTAGAAATGTTGAAACGAAATAACTGACTAAAATTGCGAAAAGAAGGTTGGAACCCTTTAGCGATCATCAGGACAGAAAAAGAAACGACGAAAGACACAAAGTTAGGGACCAGTTGTGTCAAAGAAACACTGAATATTTTCAAAATATCCAGAAATAAGGGAGACAAAAGAAGACGAATGCCGTGATTAAAATGGGCCGTATAAAAAGCTCGACAGCCTGCAGGCGGAGAGGTAACCCTGTCATTAGGAGAAGGAAGAAAAATTTGGGAGCCTCCCGGGAAGTACTTTGTATAATTGTCCAAAACCTCATGAAAACTTTCATCGGTATAAGCACAGGCAAGGTTTTCCACTGGATCGGATACTTGAGGGTTGGCACCCTTACCCTTTTTAGCCTTAGTGGCCACCTCAGCATCAGAAAGTATTTTCACATTGAATGTATCCTTCTTGGGGATATTCACATATGACATCCCCGTTTGTTCTGGAGGAGGGCTTGCAGAATCCTCCCCATCGATAACAGGATTAGCATCTTGAGTGGAGGAGGAGGCGGGATTTCTCGAATTGGAGGCCATGATAAGGATCCCCGAAAAGTAATAGTCAATAAATACGATATTTGGATAAACTATCGACAAAGAAATTTACTGCAAGGAGACGGAAGGAAGAAAGTAAAAAATCTGGGTGAAACCAGGGACGCATATATATATATATATACAAAGCTGAAATGACGCTTTAAACCCTTTCGCGAGTATTCACATTCCCGCCATTAAACGAAGAGAACTGCCTCCTCGAAATCGGGCAACGGAACAGCTCGAAATTGACATAACGACTCTCTATGAAACGTCGCACTCTTTTCCTTACTTAGGATTTTTTTCCATAGGGTTTTTTCCGAGTAAGGTTTTTAATGAGGCACAATTCATAGAGAAGTCAGTCGTACAAGGCTCATTTCTACGAGCTTCTATTACATATACGCTCGAAGAATTGAGGGAGTACTGACGGGGGCTATTTTATACCCCTTATAATATTCGGATAGACTCAGTTATATTAGGTCGGCCCGACCATATAGCTCGTACGCTACCGTAGTTTGACATGATCAGAGACAACTCTCCATAGCGACCAGGCTGCAATCCGAACTTGAGAAGGATAAATATCCTGACTCCAAATAAGACTAGGTTTCCTTGTATGGCTAGGGTTTGTATCATATAAATACCTAGATCATCATTGTATTACACACACAGAACATTAGAGCTTATGCTACATACTTGTATTAACTAAGATTAATATAATACAAGAGCTTTTTACTATACTTATTGTTATTACATTATTCTAATATCGTTGTTGTTCTTCCTTGTTATTGATCTATCCGTAATAAAGTAACTAGACCCTATAATCTTCATATAACTTTACCCTACACTATTATTATTGATTTAATCTAATCGTACGAAAAACGGTTAAATCAATCTATGAATTCCAACCTTTTAATTAGCTAGGTATCCATCCATATAATTACAACATGAGTAAATAAAAATAAAATATATCCATATGTTTTGTTCAGTTCGTAGTCGTAGGTTTTTTCCTCGTACAATTTGACCAATTTATTACATCTCACCAAATACAGAGTAAAATGCAAAAGCATCCCTTTATGATTTTTTCAATTGACAGAATATTCTATTATAATTATATTTCTATCAGAAAATACCTAATATATTAAGAAATCAAAGACAATTAATCTCCTCACTGATCGCAATGTAGAGAATCCAAGTCTGCATACATGTTGGAAGAAATTTTCAGTTAATATATTTGACGTGTCTTGAAAGAATTTAAGTAAGTTTTAACAACTGAATACCCTTCAGGAAAAAAAATAAGACGATGACAATATGATTCATTTGTTGTAAGTATAAATATTATTCATGATATGCAGGATAAGTGACAATTATATCTTAAATGTTATTTTTCTTTGAATGTGAAAACATTATTCTTCACTACATTATTATTCACTGAGAAAAAATTGCAATACCCACACTTATGTGCTGAAAAAAAGGTCAATAACCCCTTTTTGATATTAACTTTGAGCAACAGTCCTCTTGAAACCCACTCTTACTTTACAAATGAGTGCGATGAACAAATAAAATATTTATGCAAGATTTATTTGCTAATAAAATATCACAGAGATTTTTTTCATAAAATATTTAATCTTTTGCCAATTATAGAACAATAAACAGTATCTTTGTACGGACCGTCTAGGGTGAGATCCTCCGTAATAGGACTCATGTGAGGCCATTCCTTAGAATCGCGCCATGTGGCAGCGGTAACTTGAGGTTAATTTTTCTAATTATTTTTAATTTTACAAATGTCCAGAATACCCTTTTAATTTTTTTAAGGGAAAATTTAAATTATTACCTAAACACAAATTGTCTTTTATATCCTTTTTAATTATCTTAAAATTAAAACAATTGTTTCAATTGAGCTTTGAATTGAGGTCTCCAAGTTGATCATATTAACTGCCCAACCAATGTTCAAAGTCATATTTTATGATTAAAATTGACAAATAAATGTATAAATAACATACAATGAGATTTACTTTCACAATTGATTACATTCATTAATAAATTCTCAAAATAAGATTTTGACAAATATTTAGGCATGTGCTGCATTATGATTTCAATCTATATATCAAATTATTTAAAAAACTTTATATAGTAAAATATTAACATTAAATATATGAATATTCTTATCAAAATGATATTTGAAACTAAAATTTTGAATTGAACCTTAATATACAATGGTTAAAGGATTTTAGGGCCAAATATGAGACCTTTTATGTAAATGAACTAATGTTATATGAAATTATTATACAATAATTTTTAAAAAATTAATAAATAAAATGTCGTATGAGAGAATTTCACTTTTCATACCATAATTCAACCTACTTTAGGGATTTGATACCACAACTTTTTCTACTGACACATTTGATACTATATCTCAAATCCACGCTGCACATTTAATACTTCCGTCAAATTAATGACGGAATTGTCACGTGGCCGTTAAAACTTTACACATTTGATACCATTACTTATGTTGACTGATAATTTTACCCCATTACATTTCAGGTTACCAAAAAAGCCCCACATCTCCAAATTTTAGTGACGATTTTATTCCATATTGTTGCAAAATTTCCAAATTGACTCGAATAAGACCACGTGCTGACCAATTTAGATAATTTTACCCTATGGTTTTTATGTTCATTAATTTCGAGTCATTACCATGAAATTTAGCTTGAAGCAAAGATTTGGATTTGATTTAGCTGGTTTAGAAGCCACTTTTGCTGAGGTAAGACTTGAGTTCCTCCTTTGAGACTCAGATTCTTTTGGAGTTTCAGAGGTTGTGGGCTTTCTATTCATGCGGGAATCGGAATGGATTGCTTCATTACTCACCCGCATCTTAGAATAAGAACTTGTTCCTGAACCTGAAGGAGAAGCTTTTGTTCTTCGAGAAATCCCACTTCGCATATTGTTTTTACTAGAAGGGGACTCCTTTGGTGCTTCATCATCCAAATCACTGTTATTAGAACCAAAAATCGATTTTGAAGCTCTTAAACTCAACTTGGGCCTAACTTCTTTCCTAGCTGGACGTGCGTATAGTTCATGTTTCTTATTTGATTTTTTTTGGTATGTATTCGTCTTCATCGGAGCTGTCACTATCAGAATCGGAGTCGAGTTCTCGTGTTCTAGAGCTATTCTTATGATCTGATTTTGTGCTTATCTTGGGACTCTCAACAGCAGAGGGAGTCTTATTCTTCAAGTAAGGGTCCTAGGCCACCAATGGCCTGGAACCGAAGATCCCAGGCCGGCACTGGCCTGGGATCGGAGAACCCAAGCCGACGGCCTGGGTTCTGTAGCCGTCGACCTGGGTTTTTCGATGTAGGGAGGTGGGTGGGTTGGGGTGGGTGGGTGGGTGGGGTGGGGAATTTTTTTTAAATTATAATTATTTATTATTTTTATAAATATTAAATATTAATTATATTAATTCTATTATATAAATTTTATATTTAAAAAAAAATATGTTTTCTTAATTTTAGTGATATTTATGTTAATGTATTATTTAATTTATTAATATTGTTTATAAATTAAATTAGTTATTTAAATAAAATAAGTAAAAAAAATTAAATTGGTCAGCATGTGGTTTTATTCGAGTCAATTTGGAAATTTTGCAACAATGTGGACTAAAATCATCACTAAATTTGGAGATGTGGGGTTTTTTTGGTAACCTGAAATGTTATTGGGTAAAATTATCAGTCAACATAAGTAATGGTATCAAATGTGTAAAGTTTTAACGGCCACGTGACATTCACGTGACAATTCCGTCATTAATTTGACGGAAATATTAAATGTGCAGAGTGAATTTAAGATATGGTATCAAATGTGTCAGTAGAAAAAGTTGTGGTATCAAATCCCTAAAGTAGATTAAATTATGATATGAAAAGTGAAATTATCTCTATATGATGTTCTTGTTCCTTAATTGATTTGATAATACTCACCAATCAGAAGGCATGTGCAATCCATTTGTATTGCTTTAAGTAAATATTTGATTGTGTGCACTCTGCATTATTGATCACACCTATCCAACAACAAATGCACGTTTATTGTGTGCACTCTGCTTTATTGATCGAGGGATATGTACTGAGCAGAAGAAAAGTTCAATTAATTTAATCAAACGCACATTTATTGTGTGCACTCTGCAAATGTGATAATCAATTAATCATGTCCATACGTTTGGTTCGCCCTAGAATAGATATATTATCCTGGAATGTGATAAATCCACTGCTTCTATATATATACTATACTCAATTGGCCTGAAATTAGCATACATATATAGCCATGGCATTATCAAACACCGTTGTCTTCCAAGTAAAACGCCATGAACCCGAACTAGTCGTGCCCGATAAACCCACACCCGATGAAATAAAACAACTCTCAGACATCGATGATCACGACGGTCTTCGGTTTCTAGTACCGATTATATTTTTCTATCCGGGGAAATCTTCTCATGACCCTGTTCATGTTATTAGAAAAGGTTTGGCTGAAGCACTAGTATTTTACTACCCTTTTGCTGGAAGAATTTTTGAAGGAGCTGATAGAAAATTGATGGTGGATTGTAATTCCCAAGGGGTTGTGTTCGTAGAAGCTAATGCCAACATTAAGATTGAGCAGCTTGGTGATGGGATTTTTCCGCCATGTCCGTACATGGACGAGTTTCTGTGTCCTGCACCGGATTCCGGAGGAACTATCGGCTGCCCTCTTTTGTTCTTTCAGGCAAGTGATTGATATTTATTTATATTTAGATATTGAAAATTCATACCTATATCTGGTTTCATCAACTATATATTTTCAGTTACCATACATACAAGTATTAAATTTAGGTAAAATTGCAGAAAATGTCTCAAACTAATTAGTGATTTTGGATTTTCTTTCCAAACTATTTTACCTCATCGAATTTCGTCCCGCAATTTAATATTTGTTTGAAATACCGTCCCAAACTAATTACTAATTTTGATTTTTCGTTCCATAATTTACCATTTTGTATGAATTTAGTCCAAATATTAAATTTCTAATTTAATGAAAATAACGGTTCAATCTTGTAACTAGTTTGGGACGAATTCGGCAATATTTTATAATTATTCATGTTAAAATTTACCACGTCATGACACGTAAGCAGCCATGTGATAATTTAACGTCAAATGCGTAATTTTCGTCTTATAATTAACGGTGGGACAATATTCCAAAATAATATTAAATTACGGGAAAAAATTTGCCAAGTTGAGTATAATAGTTTGAAATGAAAATCCAAAATCAGTGATTAGTTAGGGACGATTTTTACAATCTTGCCTTAAATTATTACGTGATTCACAGTTATTTTGTTGTGTTCGACCAAAACTCAATTTGGAATAAGATTTCCCGTATGATTTATTTTCCATTTTATTATTACATTAAGAGCTTTAGGCTGTCAATGGGTCTGATCTGATCGGATCAGGTTCATCTAGATTCAACTCCATTCAATTATATCGGATCGGATCCTATTAGATTCGCTACAATTGTATTCAGATCTCGATTTTTTTAATTCAATGGATCTTGGTATGATTTGGTCGGATATCAGATATTGTTAAGATCCAGTTAAAAAAATTACATTAATATACTTTTCTAAACAATTTTATTAACTTTAAAAATTTATTTAAATTTAGATCATATGTTCAAACTTTATTTACTAATATTCATAATTTAGATGAAAATATTTGTTTAAATAAATTTATAAATGAGTTATAAATTATTATTTTCTTAAATTAACAGTGAAATATTATAAATGTTGCATAATTTTATAAAACATAATGTATATATATCATTCCTTTTATTTGTTTCCTACGAATGTTTAACGGATCGGAATCTCTAATCGAACAATTATCTTAATAAATCGAACCGAATTGAAATCCGCCTTATTGACAGCCCTAAAGAGCTGAATACCTCATACAGTGCCCCAGCCCACAAGCACATCCCATGGGCTGGCAATTTCGGGTTTGCTTGTTTGTCCAAAAAAAAAAAGAAAAGAAGAGAAAAATAGAAACTAAAAGTTTAGTAGAGTGTGTGACACAACCGGCCGAAACGGTCTGACCGATCACTAAGTTGGGCACGTTTTTTTCTTTTTTCATTATTGGTAATAGAAAATTAATTGAACTTATTTAAGTAAGATGAAGGCTGAGTTTGGCCTAGCTATTCCAAAAATAATTATAGGATAATTAGTTTTATTAAAATTGATATTGATAATAATTGATTATGATAATAATTAATTATACAATAATTGTTCTTTTATAATAGCTTTTGTAAAAGTAACATTTTAGTTGCTTCTAATATAAGTTGCAACTAATATTGGAAAATGGATGCATGCAGGTAACACGATTCATTTGTGGAGGCTTTGCCTTAGGAATTCGGTTGAACCACACCATGGCTGATGGCTACGGGCTAATGCTATTTCTCAACACAATTGCGGAGCTAACTAAACGACATCGTTCCGCACCATCTACTCCGCCGGTATGGCAAAGACATCTTCTAAACGCAAGATCTCCTCCGAGAATCACAAGAACCCACTACGAATTCGATGATTTTACATCTACAACAAAATCAAAAGTACTCAGCGACGACAAACTAGTTCGAACATCTGTTCATTTTGGTCCTAGAGAAATACAATCTCTTCGCGATCAAGCACAAAATCGACATTGTACAAAATATGAGTTGATAGCTGCGTGTCTATGGAAATGTCGTACCATTGCACTAGAGATAGACCACAATGACACTGTCCGCTTTTCGGGCATAGTAAATATGCGTGATGAGAAATTAGGAATGAACTTCCCAATTGGGTACTATGGTAATGCTTTTGTTTACCCAGCAGCCATATCAAAGGCTGGAACATTAACTAGCAGTCCATTGTCATATGCCTTAGACTTGATTCAACGGGCGAAGAAACGAGTAGATGAAGAATTTGTTCGATCAACTGCGGATCTTATGGTGATTAGAGGTCGACCAAAGTATGGGACGCCGTTGAACTTCATCGTTTCGGACATCAGAAGTCTTGGTTTTCATAAACTTGATTTGGGATGGGGGAAACCTTTGTATGGTGGTGTTCCTTGGGCTACACAAGACATTAGTTTCTGCAGCAATATTGAGGGGAAAGATGATGGAGTTGTTTCCATATGTTTGCCACCTCTGGCATTGGACAAGTTTAGGCCACTGATGGCCATGATGTCAAGAATGCTAAGGGTCATTAGGCCATAGGCAAAATGGAAGGGGTCGTCAGCCCGACAACAAAACTGGGTAGCGGCCCTTAGCAAGGGAAGATTTAAAGATAAACCTTTTTTTGCAAAACTCAACAACAGCATAGATTTCAGCCTTCTTTCAGACCTCAGCATAAGTCTTTTCGAAGCGCGAGCACCATTTCAGCCAGTCAGAGTGAATGGGAGAACCAGCCCGAGGCCAGCCACTGGTCGTAGTGGTTGGATTCGGTAAGATAAACAGCCCTACAGGCAGCGGAAAATTAAAAATTTTTAAGGCCTCTTACGGAATCTTGCCAAGATACAAAACCGGTTGTATATATATATGAATAAATAAAATAATCAGAATAATTAGATCCAAATTATACCTGATTCCTTGCAAATCCATGTAGCTAGCAAAGTTGTGTTTCTCCCTCGTGTAGGTCGACTCTAAGCCCTGTTGTAGCGCCCAACGTGTTGCGCCTCTACGAGTTGATGCACCACAATATCACAAAAATAAATTCCTAATCGGCTAGAACATAGGGTATATTTAGATCTAGGGTTAGAGAACTACTAAGGAGCTAAAAACAAAAACGAAAAATTCTTCCAAAGAAGAATAGGGTTCGGCCGATTTTACTTAGGGAGAGGGAGAGAGAATTTTCATGACTTGGTATTTTGCTATTTTGCTATTTTGTTTTGTTTAATAATGACGTCTAGTTTCTTATTTATAGATGTCTTATTCTCCTAATCCTCCTAGAATTAGGATTCCAAGTCTCCTACATGGGCCATGGCCCTTTTAATTAGAAGACTAAGTCACCTAATTAATTCATGGTTCATTCTTTATTTAATTAATTTGGGCTTTATTTAATTTCTCAATTAAATGACTCAATCAATTAATTACTCTCCCAATTAATTAAATTAGACTCTAAGTCTATTTAATTAAATCTTCCTATAATTAATTAAATCCAATTTAATTAATTAACTTACAAATTAAATTCCAATTTAATTTCCAATCTTGATCAAATTCCAATCAGATCATTTTAGCTCCAATTGGGTCAACCCAGTCGATTCAGTCGACCCAGTCGATTCGGTCGACCTCCAGTTGCTCTTCTTTTCCTCTCTTTCGCTTCATGTGTATTGTGTATGGACCCCGTAGGTTCACCACATAATTGGCCGTGTGTTATAATTAAATATTTATTTAATTACTCGAGTATTAAATACTCTAAATCAGTCGAACACTCTGTTGACTGATCATTCTAAAATTAGCACCCCTGTCAATTTGGGAATTCTCCCACATTCCACGGTCGATATCTGGCCACAAGCTCATGGAGCCCAATCACTGGTGAATTAATTCAGTGAACCTTTTAATCATTTACAATTACCATATACGACATAATCTCTCCATCGATCAATCTCCCAGTCGAGACTTAAGGGTATGGACTTTTCATCGGTTCCCTTTTCTTTTGTCTTGACCTTATGCATTTTGGTCTCGAAATAATTCTCTTTGACTTAATCTTTATGATCTACTTTCATAAAGTAGTCAGATACCTTGGCTAAGGATTTTATCAGAATTAATTTCTCACAGAAATTCATAGGAGAAATTCCCAACCTATCAAGTCGGGTCAATGGATCATTTGTTGATGATATGAACCTATATACGAGTCCCTCTATACCCAACGTGAATTCTCAGAGACTTTCTGGTAATCTCCAGTCGGTCGGAACTCACATCTAAGTATAGACGTTCTCGCACCAGATAAACTCTATCACCTCAAGTATTAGGGATCGTTCCTCGTATACTATCGTAAATTGGAATAATTTTAACACCGATATGCGATTACCGCTTCCATGGTGAGTTATTTCCTGATTGGGGTATTCAGTGCATTTGCCATCCCAGCATGTGACCCACTTATGTGTATCGACTATCCCAGTCACGCTCATGGACCCCAATATTTTCCAGTTCATCGGAGTATACACATTAGTGAGAGTCTAACCGAATCCAACGATGTCCTATCTCGATTGGTTTCTATGACTCTTGAATATGTTCTAGATCACGGCCTTGGAGATCACTCCACGGGTTGTCCCACAGCCCTGTGATCTAAGGACTTTTATCCTTATGCGTAGATAATTATTACATAAGATAAAGTTGACCATATATAATAAAATGCATTTATTAATCCAATTGAATGGTCCTTTTAATTTAAATGCAGCCAAAATAGTTGGCTTGCAGGATACTATTCTATCAATCTCCCACTTGTACTAAAACCAACTTTTCATACTTCTGATTCCCATCTTAGACCGATGTTTTTCGAATGCCTTTGAGGCAATGGCTTAGATAGCGGGTCCGTCGTATTATCTATTAAGGTGACACGTTCCATCTTTATGTCTCATCTACCAATGATATAACATATCAAATGGTATTGTCTTAGTACGTGCTTGGATTTCTGATGAGATCTCGACTCCTTCGCTTGCGAGATAGCTCCATTATTATCATGGGAGATAGTAATAGCTCGACGATGCTAGGTACGACACCCAATTCTTGGACGAAGTTTTTCATCCAAACACATTCCTTTGTAGCTTTACATGCTAATATTTTATGCCTCGGTGGTTGAATTTGCGGTAGTATCCAACTCACCGCATTACCATTGAGGCTATTATATCCAAATATTGACTCGAAATTATCTACATCACATTGGAAGCTAGAATCAGTATAGCCTTCCAATTTCAATTCTCTCCTGCCATATACCAAGAACAATTCCTTAGTCCTTTTCAGGTACTTCAGAATAGACTTTACGGCTACCCAGTGCTGCTATTCTAGGTCAGACAAATAGTGGCCATTTACGCTCAGACCGTACGCACTGTCCAATCTTGTACATAACATAACATATTATGCTTCCTATCACAGCAGCGTGTGGTATCTTAGACATCTTGCTTCTCTCCTCAGGGGTCTTTGGGGCCATAGACTCAGAGAGAGCAATACCATGTCTCATTGAAAGCAATCCTCTCTTGGATTCTTCCATACAGAATGTCTTCAGTATTTTATCTATGTACTTTAATTTGGGAGAGGCCCAACAGTCCTTTAGATCTATCCATGTAGATCCTTGTACCCAATACAAAGGATGTTTCTCCCAAACCCTTCATTGAGAATTGTGTAGAATATCATGCTTTCGTTTTAGATAACAATTTTGCATCATGTTCAATGAGCAGAATGTTATTAACATAAAGCATAAAAATTCAATTGTACTCCCACTAACTTTCTTGTAAACACTGCTCGTACACATTTTTGACAAATCCAAAGGTTTGGATTATATCATCAAAACGTTTGTTCCAGCTTCGGGAAGCTTGCTTAAGTCCATATATGGACCTTAGGAGTTTTCACACTTTGTGCTCATCTCCCTTGGATGTATATCATTTTTGGTTGCTTCATGTAGATCTCCTTACCAATGTCTCCATTGAAAAACAATATTTACATCCTTCTACCATATCTCGTAGCTAATACTACGCAGCTATGGCCAACAATATCTAAATGGATTTGGGCATTGCTACATGCAAAATTTCATCAAAGTCAATACTCAACATTTAGAAGGACCGTATGTACATGGCATTTATAAGAGGTGAGGTTCACAAATATCAATTCACCTTTAATTGGGCTTCATGGGCTTGTGGCTAGACATTGACTATGAAGTGTGGCTACTTCTGAATTAATAAGAAAATTAATTTTGGAGTGGTCAATTAAAAGTTGTTTAATTGATCGGAGCATTTAATTACTCTTTAATTAAATCACGAAAGACGTGGGCCTGCTGCCAATTGATGGTGAACCCAGAGGGTCACACACAATACAATTGGACAGTGACAGTCATAAAGGGAAATGAATGATTTAAAATTGTTAATCAAAGTTATTGAATTAAAAGTAATAATTCAATGGGATAATATTAATTAGATATCTAATTGATTAATGTCCAATTAATTAATTAGAATTATCTGATTAATTGTGAAATTAATTAAAATAGTTAATTAATTGGAAGATAATTAATATGTAACTTTCGGATTACATAGATGAGGCATAAGGGGCGATTTTTGGGTTAAGGAAATGGAAGAGTTTGTTTCTTGTTTAACAAGTAACAAACAAGAGATTTGGTTAAATCTTGTTTCCTATTCTGATAAGGAAAGGATTTACCAAATCTTGATGAGATATCTATTAAGAGAAGGATTCTTTCTTATATATATAACTCATCATACATCTTCCATAAGATTAAGCAACAAATTAACAAGACATTATTTTTGCATAACACAAGAAAAGATAAAGCTGAAAAATCGCCCAAGTTCCTAACCCAAATCGCCCCATCCAAACTCGGCCCAACCAAGCTTGGCCGAACCTTGCCCTGGCCGAATCTAGCCTTGGCCGAACCAGATCCAGCTGCACAAGTCCTGTGGCTCAATATTCTTCCATCCGTTCTCCCCACCCAGATCCAGATCTAAGTCCTGGTCAAGATCTACATGTTCCTTTACTGACAGCCTTCAAGATCTAGTTCGTAGCCTGCAACTTGAAGGTGTCCCTACAATCCAATTGGTGTGGATCAACTTTGGAGGTGAGAAAATTGGATCACTTTGTTGTGAATCAAACATGAAGTCCGGAGGTAACCACCACTGAGCTGTGGTGAGGTAAAATCGCTTATAACCCCCTACTTCACTTTATTACTGTTTGATTCAACCTTTTCGTATAACTAAATATGGAGACAGATTTATGGGACTGACTGGTGCCTCGAAATTTTTTAAAATTCCGCACTTTTGTTGTTTTGACAATCGAGGTATCCCAACAGTGGTATCAGAGCCAACTCCATAATTATTATACGAAAAGGCCTGAACATAATAGTGTGTTTACGTATATGTTTGGTTATATGTATGAAAACGCGTGATTATTGTGTTCTGTAAATTGATTCTTACTTGTTATAACTTGATCTATGATTGGGTAAAACTGCTTTTTCAGATCGGTGGCAAATTTATAGTTTTTCAAAAATTCAGGACTCTTTGTGCAATTAATTGCATATCATGATATTTAGGGCTGAAAATTTAATTTTCTGTTACTGGAAATTTTAGAAAAATCTGGACTGTTTTTGAAATTCTGGTCGGCATGTATTTTTGGGCTGTTTTGCAATTTCCAAAAATTAAAGGACTGTTTGTAATTTTTGAAAGTTCAGGGGTCTGTTTGCAAAATTCGAAAATTTTCTGGATTCAAAATTTTAATTTCTGGTCCTCTGTCCGAAACTGTTTTTGGGGGTGTTTTGTAACTTTTCAAAAACTTTGGGGTTAAAAGTGCAATTTCCGAAAGTTAAGGGGCCGAACTGCAATTTTCAAAAGTTGAAAAATCCGAATCTGTTTTTAGGCAGAAAACTTGTTTTGTTTACCCGAGAATTTATTTTGTCATAATTAGTAGTGACTAAAAGGTAAGAATCATAGGAAGTTAGTTTTAAATGGTAATTTTAAAATTAAGAAAGAAATATGTAAAAGTTGTTTGCTTGTTTCTTGCTCTACATGAATTGTTTATGTGGTTTTCGATCGCGCCGAGCCTTGACCTTAGGTTCGATGTGATTGATTTAATTTTATGTATGGTTTTTATTGGGCCCGCGAGCCTGTTTTTTATTTTTGGGCCACTTTGAGCCTTTGTAATAAAATAGTGCTTTACTGCTTTCCTAGTCTAGGATGGAGGCCTGTTGCAAACAAGGTGGGAGCCCAAGAAGATATGAAGGCCATGTATGCATGGTAGTTTATGTAATAGAATAGGCTTGTTTAAGAACCCATTAGAATGACCAATTGGGCCAACATCATGGCTCGATGATGGCCCGCATAGGAGGCTCCCGATCGAAAACATATTGTGGTAGTATGCATGCTAGGCTTATATGGCTTTTATTTATTTGTCGATTTGTGATTGCTTGTATGTATGCGCGCTAGGGGTGCACATGGTTTTCAAAACCGTACCAGACCGTCCCGTACCGTACCGAATGTTAGGTTTTTTTTCTTAAAACCGAAGGTTTTGGTATGAATGAAAACCGTACCGAGTATTTTGGTATGGTTTTGGTTTTAGACTTCTCATACCGTAAAAAACCGTACCGTACCGAAATTGAAAAGAAACATGAACTAACTATTCCTTTTTTTAAAATTTACAACTAAATTTTATAAATTTATAATTCAAATATTATTGAATACTATATTATTTATAACTTATATTATAGTCCATCATAGTTTATAATTACTACATTGCTATCGTTCAATTAAAAAAATATATGCTCAAATCTAGTACAAATTAAATTTGTTATATATTGAAAACTTAAAATGCAAAAATTCTAAACAACAAATACCAAATAATAAGTTTCTTCACATAATAAAAACAATGATCAAATAATTAATCAATTAATTTTATTCAATTAGGTCGAACTATAGCGTCAAATTTGTGAACATTTTCTTTTCCAATGCTTTATATAATGTAAAAAAATAGTTTATAAGATATTATATTATTAATTTCTTATTTAATTGTCAACTATGTGATCAATTATATATGAAAAATTGCACGAAAAAGTTTGTTCGCAAAACCGTACCGTACCGTACCGGAACCGCACAAAACCGAGTTTGTTGGTATGGTTCATAAAACTCTAGTTCGGTTTTGAGTTTTTATAAACCGCACTAATTGGTACGGTACAAATTTTGTTAAAAATACCGCAGAATCGTACCATGTGAACCCCTAATGCGCGCTAGAATCTAGATCGTAAATAAAAGATAAAGCATAATTAAAGCGGTGAGATCTCGAGGAGAGTTTGTTCAAACTTTCAAAACCTAAAATCCCCTCTCGAACAAATATTAAGTCATACTGGGTTAACTATAAAATGAGGTTTTATAAATCCAAGCCTTCCATTAATAGGAACTAGTGTATGTTGTCTACTTATCGATAGAGGTGATCCAGAGTCTGGCACCTGAGTCGAAGAAAGGGACAATACACGAAATTCCTTGATTCTTGTTTTCTTAAAAACTCGACAAGGGTGGGGACTGGTCGGGACGTGAAAATCGACCGATAACCAGTTACGGGGATTTCGTGACCGGGCCCGTTGCTCTAGACTTAACGATTAGTAACACTTATGATGTAGCATTGCTAGATAAATGCGAAAACCGAGGCAAAATAGCTTGAAGGTTGTGTAGGGACACAATTGGTAAAAATATACCTACCTAGGGAATTAATTGTATGGCCAGGAGTCGTGGGTGCGATTAATTGCTGCTGGGACGTCAAAACCTACTAGGAAATAGAATTTCTCGAAACTAGAAGGGGTTATTATTTCGATAAAAATAGTGGGAGAACTTTTTCGATAAAAAGTCCAAATTTCGTTTTATAAGTATTATTTTTAAATCTGTCTGCTTATTGTTGTCTATTATATTGTTTAGCCATTCAAAATCCACAATCCCGTTCAAACGAATCTTGTTACGCGTCAGAAACGAACTAACTTTGGGGACTATTATGTGCAATTCACTTCACGAGACGAGCATGGCTAGGTTTAACAATGTTAGGGAATATTGTTCTTACCTAACCAAGATAATGAAACGAATCAAAAAGCTAGGCGCCGATTTGACTCTTGAAGATGAGATAGAAATTACTCTCAATGGCTTGTCTGGCACCTTCACTCATTTTATGCAACATTGTGATATTCCGCCCGATGGAATCAAAACAAAAGACTTGCATAAGTTGTTAGACAAATATGAGGAAGCCCTTCTGCAAGGATTTGTATGAATGGAATTGCCCCCTGTGTAAGTACGAAAAGAAATTAAGGAAACTTGCTGGAAAGAAATTCCTGAACAGACTTAACAATGGTATGACTTAAGTTATACACCTGTTAATTCATTTTGATGTAAGACATCTAATAAACCTTCATGTCTGTAAAAGTGTTTGCAGGTGATGATGGTATTCTCTCTCCACCTAAAAAGAGGAAATTCCTTAAAAGGAAAATGCAAGTAGTGCAAAGAGAAATGAGGGAAAGTTGCTTCAGGAATTGGGTCAAGGACTATCTGGACCTAGACATTACTTTTTAGCAAAAGGAGTTTTACTTAGTTTTTCGTATTAGCGTAAGTTTTTAGTTTTAGTTTGTCTTTGAGAACTATTTCGAATGTTCGTACAAGGCATTATTGCTTTACCATTGAGAATGGAATCTATTTAATTAAAGCTATTTAACATTGGACAAATATTGATGCTTTGAGGCATAGAAATAAAACAATGATAACAAATCAAAATTTCGAAAGCTACATGCTACGTCGAAAAGCCGTATAACAAACAAGATAATCGTCCACGCTTGAAATGTTTATTTTGGACGTTCTTCCTAAAGAAAGATTCGAAAGGAAGTGTTCATCTACTGCTCTTGAAATAAAGAACTTGGATGAACTCGTAACTTTCAAATCTTGTCTTGAAGGAATGATAACCGAAATAAAGGATTTCTAGGCATTCCAAACGTTTCAACCGAATGGATTTAATCCATAAGGACGAACGTAGAGAACTAAAAGCACTAGTTCATAAGGACGTTACTTCATATATACTTACGATTATTTTCGTCAAAATGTATGTGTACTTTGTGAAGTACAATTCTAAAACTGTTGAAGTAATACAATAGAAGTTTCGGAAATGAAGTAACTAAGTTATGTCAAAAGCATTTTGATCTAATCAAACTTGCCGAAACATAAGCAACTAACTCCTCGATTATCTAAACGAGAATAGAATTCTCACGAAGCAAATCAAAGAAGGAATCAAACTCTGTTAAAACATAGTTCTTTTCACGATTGTGATTTAGCTGAACTTCATTTATTCATATTAGGTGATAGCCTCTCCTGACTCTTCAAAAGATACTTGGTCTAGTACATCTTGAAATGAGTCCTTACACTGTCGTATCATTTATGACATGGCATAATACCCTTATATGAGAAATTGGATGGTAGATCCGATTCATACAAAATTTGTGAAGTATCCAACGAAATCCATTGGATACCTGTTCTACGACAATGAGAAACGAAAGCTTCTCGTAAGTAGCCTATTCCTCTGTTGATGAATTTCTCGTCAAAGGAAATAGGAAATGTCATAGAACTTGATGAAGTCCAAGACTTGGACCCATCCCCACAAATATTGGGAGCAAACCCTGAAACCCGCTGAACCACGCACAAACACTTCGTAATCTAATCAAATTCGTAAGGAACTCAAAATTCCATTTTACGAAATTGAGAAATTGGATATTTAATCCAAGATTACAAAGAAATTATGTTTAAACATAAACTAAGGGATATGGCATAAAGCCATAAGACCCGAAATGGAAAGTTGTTAACTTATTTGACTCACTTAATGGTGATAGGTTATTCTTCAAAAGCCCTTTTTAGGACTAATGAAAATACCTTCTCTCCATTTGCAAAGTCAAAATTCATTTCAAACCTATTTGATAGAAATAGTGTCCTGCAAGCCAGCTGTATGGCTAGCATTTATTGTAATAAATAAGGAACTATTCAATTTTGATTAATGAAAGCAATTTATTAAATGGTCTTCTTTATCTTTTGTAATAATTATCTACGCATAAGGATAGAAGTCCTTAGATCACAAGGCTATGGGACAACCCGTGGACTGATCTCCAAGGCCGTGATCTAGAACATATTCAAGAGTCGTAGAATCTAATCGAGATAGGAAATCGTTGAATTCGGTTAGACTCTCACTATTGTGTATACCCCGATGAACTGGAGAACGCTGGGGTCTACGAGCGTGACTTGCATAGTCGATACACATAAGTGGGTGGCTTCTGGGATAGCAAGTGCACTGAATACCCCAATTAGGAAATAACTCACCATGGAAGCGGTAGTCGCATATCGGGGTTGAAGTTATTCTGATTTACAATAGTATACGAGGAACGATCCATAATTACTTGAGATGATAGGGTTTATCTAGTGCGAGAACGTCTATGCTTTGATATGAGTTCCGACTAACTGGAGATCACCAGAAAGTCTCTGTGGACTCATATTAGGTATAGAGGAACTCATATGCAGATTCATATCATCAACAAAGGATCCATTGACCCGACTTGATAGGATGGGAAATTCTCCTATGGATTTCTATGAGAAATTAATTCTGGTAAAAATCCTTGGCCAAGGTATCTGACGGCTTTATGTAAGTAGCTCATAAAGATTAAGTCAAAGAGAATTATTTCGAGACCAGAATACATAAGGTCAAGACAAAATAAAAGGGAGACCGATGAAAGACCATACCCTTATGTCTCGACTAGGAGATTGATCGATGGAGAGACCATGGCGTATATGGAAATTGTAAATGAGTTAAAAGGTTCACTGAATTAATTCACCAGTGATTGGGCTCTATGGGCCTGTGGCTGGACATTGACCGTGGAGTGTGGGAGAATTCCCAAATTGGCACTGTGTTAATTTTGGAATGATCAATCGACAGAGTGTTCGATTGATTTTGAATATATGTTGCTCGAAAAATTAAATTATATTTAATTATAACCCACGGCCAATAATGTGGTGAACCTACGGGGGCATACACAATACACATGAAGCTAAAGCCAGGAAAATGAGAACAACTGGGTCGACCAAATCGACTGGGTTGATTGGGTCGACTGGGTCGATTGGGTCGACTGGGTCAGGTGAATCGACTGGGTCGATTAATTGACTGGGTCGACCCAATTGGAGCTAAATGGATCCGATTGGAATTGGATCAAGATCATAAATTAAATTGGAATTTAATTTGTGAGCTAATTAATTAAGTTGGATTTAATTAATTAAAGGAAAATTTAATTAAATAGACTTAGAGTCTAATTTAATTAGTTGGGAGATTAATTAATTAATTGGGCTATTTAATTGGGAAATTAAATAAAGCCTAATTAAATTAATTAAGTGGGCCATGGATTAATTAGGAAGACTTGGTCTTCTAATTAAAGAGGTCCATGGCCCATGTAGGAGAATAAAGTCCTAATCCTAAGAGAACTAGGTTAATGAGATAACTATAAGTAGGTAACTTGTTGTTATCTCACACACACAACTCTAAGAGCAAAAACCAAGCAAAGAAAAATTCTCTGTCCCTCTCCCTGCACAAATCGGCCGAACTACTTCCTATTTGGAAGAATTTTTCGTTTTTGATTTTAGCTCCTAAGTCGTTCTTAAATCCTAGATATTAATATACCCTATCTTCTAGTCGATTAGGTTATATTAATTTTCGTGATATTGTGGTGTATTAACTCGTAGAGGCGCAACACGTGGGGCGCTACAAGGAGGCTTTGGATCGACCTACCTGAGGGAGAAACGCAATTTTGCTGAGCTACTTGGATTTGCAAGGAGACAGGTATAATTTGGATATAATTATTCTTGTCGTTATTATATTCATATATATACAACTAGAGATTATCCTCGCAAGATTCCGTAAGAGGTCCTATAAAATTTTAAATTCCGCTGTGCCTAGGGCTGTTTATCTTACCGAATCCCAACAGTGGTATCAAAGCCAACTCTAGGCTTTGTATATATATGAATTTGCAAATTCTGTGTTATAAATCATATGTTTGATTTATGTATGGCTAGTTCTTTAACTTTGCATGTTTTAGGACGTTTGTTATTTAACTTGGAGTTAAGAAAAACTTTAGATTCGAAATTTTATCATGTTAATTTTATTTTTTGATTATGATTTAATTGGATCTGAATTTAACTGAATCAGCAAGTAATGGGAACAAAAAAAAAAATTATTGGACCGAATTCGTGGTGGGCGCACGCGGCACGCGGCAGCAGCCTACGGGCTGCTGTCCGTGTGCTACTGAGCGCGGCTGCCTGCTGCAGCACGCCGCCACGCGCAGCAGCGGCTGCCGTGGGCAGCGCACGCGCGAACTTCGTGGCCGCGCGTGTGTTGTCCACATGGCAGTCCGTAATTGGCCTCGATTGGTTGATTTTTTGGTTGGACTCTAATTCTGCCTATTTTGGAAATTCTGAAAATCTTAGAATTTCGGAAGATTAGGAAACTTGGAGTTTTTGGATAAGATAGTTATCTTGTTAGATTTAAACACTACCTTAATTAAACTAATCTAGTCAAAATTGGATTATCTTGAGAATCTTGGAGATTTAGGAATATTGTGAAACTTAGAGTTTTTGATAAGATAGGAATCTTGGAGATTTGAAAACTATCTTAATTAACCAATTTTACTCAAGATAAGTATCGAAGATTACTTAAAACTCAAGTAAGAGTTAATAAATCTTAGATATTAATTATTAATTCAAAATTAATTAACTTGGATAAATTTTGTGAATTAAAATTAAAGGAGCCGTAAATTTACATTTATGCCCATATGTGAATTTATGCATGTTCTTGAGTGAATATGTGGATTGGTCGATTTTGCCCTTAAGCCCAGTGTAGTTTTTAGTTTATTTATTTTATGGGTAGTAATTAAATGGGTCTGATTGGTGCCCTTGCTTGCGCAAATAAATGTAATAGAATAGGACCCTTTATTTTTATAAGCTAGGCTTAGATTAGGCTTGGAGCCAAGAAGACCTCATGAAGACTTGGAGATCCACATGGAGGCCCATAACCTTGGAGGACATAGAGGCCCATAACCTTGGAGGACATAGAGGCCCAATTCATTACATGGAGGTCCAATCAAGCTGGAAATTACAAGAAGGCGCATGATGTATGGGTTTGAAAAATTGTAATAGTAGGACATTTTCCACCCTAGACTGACCAATTGATCCATCACAAGGCTCGTGACGGATCGCATATGATGGGCAATCGATCAATCATATCCTGCTAGGTGATGTATGTCTTGCATGCTTAGAATAGATCACGTAAACAAGATAAATCATAATCTGATGAGACCTCGCACGAGAAAACATAAAACCTATAATTGAACTTAAAATTCAATTAGAATATTAAATCGAATAACGGGCGCATAAGAATAGTGTATATGGTCCGAGCCTACCCAATTACTAGGTCTTAGGTATATTGTACGAATATATCTCTAGGTCTCACGAGTCGTGGGTCGAGCTATAGGGGAATGATATGTCTATTACCTCGATGCACGAGTTTAGTGCCAAGGGAGGGGATAGCAAGGTTTTAGGCGCTGTCTCACGAGTCGTGGGGCTTCTAAGATTGAACTATTTCTCTCCACGAGTATTGGACATGATTTAAGGCTAGTAAGTATGGATGTCTCACGAGTCGTGGGTCCATATCAAAAAATGAGGCTAAATGAACTTAAGGGTTAGCTGCGATGGTTAATCGACGACGTAGTCGACCACCAAGTGAATCAAATAGTATGGCCAACGAGTCGTGGGTACTAGGAGATTGCATTTGGGCCTTAAGCCCGCTATGATATTTTAAATTCCCGAAACTTATGTGGGGGCATAAGATTTTGATTAAAATAGTGGGAGTAATTTACAAATAAAGCCCATGTTTGTAACTTGTGCATTTTAAATTAATCTTTCGCGTATTTATTTCTTCTATCGTCGTTTTGTAGATATAATGTCTAAGAATATGATTTCTATCATACTTGAACAAAACAAATTAACTGGACCCAACTTCCATGACTGGATCAGGAACCTTAAGATCATTCTCGCTTCTGAAAAGCGAGGTTTTGTCCTTGATGGGCCCCCTCCTGAACTTGCTAAGGATGCCGATGATACAGAGAAGGAAGCCGTTGATATATGGCTAGACGATGACTTGCAGTCACGTTGTCTCATGATGGCATCCATGTCGAATGAGCTTCAAAAGCAGCACGAGCATATGAAGTCTGCTTTTGAGATCTACACGCACCTGAATGGTCTATTTGGGGTGCAAAGTAGATACGAGCGGTTTTGAAACCTCCAAGACTCTGCACCAAACAAGGATGGCAGAAGGTGCTGATGTTCGTACTCACTGCATCAAGATGATTGGGCTTATTGAAAAGCTTGGTCATTTAGACGTAAAGATGGACAAAACCTACTGCCAGGATATAATCCTCCAATCGTTGTCGAGATCATTCGAGCAATTCGTAGTGAACTACAACATGCACAAGATGGATGTTGAACTTCATGAGTTGGCTAATATGCTCGCCACTGCCGAGGCTTCCATGAAAAGAGAGAAGCCAGTGATGGTCGCTCCCTGGACCCAATCCAAGTCCAAAAGTACGAAGAAAGGGAAGGGGAAGGGAAATGCTTCTTCAAGCAAAGGAAAAGGACCATCAGGGCCCACAGGGAAAGGAAAGAAGCGAAAAGCTTCTGCTGGTGAACAAAAATGTTTCTACTGCAAGAAACCTGGACACTGGAAGAGGAACTGCAAAGAGTTCTTGGAGAGCCCAAAAGGTATATTCCTTGTTGAAGTTAATTTATCAATTAAATGTGCATCATGGGTGCTAGACACTGCTTGTGGTTCTCATCTTTGTAATGATTTACAGGTGATGGGAGCAACAAGGCCACTTAGGCCAGGGGATTGGATCCTGATATTTGGCAATGGAGCTAGAAGTGCTGCCGAGGCCATAGGCGATGTGGAGTTAGATTTAGGTGGTAATAAATTAGTCCTTAGGAACGTTCTTTATGTACCTGGTTTGGTGAAAAATATTATTTCTATTCCTGTTTTGGATAATGAAGGTTTTAATTTTACAATTAACAAAGGTTCCTTTTCGTTATTCATGAATGTTAATATGTTTTTCACTGGTACATTGAAAGATGGACTATATACCATTGAACCACCTAAGTTAGTTATGCACGTACAATAAAACAATAGGAAACAAGATAATGAAATATCTGCCCAATTATGGCATGCTCGACTTGGACATATATCTAAGTCAATGATTCAAAAGTTAGCATCATCTGGTGCGATTGAAATCAATCGCATTGATGAAATGCCGACTTGTGAACCCTGTCTAAAGGGTAAAATGGATAAGTTATCACTTAAGGGAAACCCTGAGCGAGCCAAATAAACATTGGACTTAATACATACTGACGTATGTGGACCACTAAGAAAAAGCGCACGAGGTGGCTATGACCACTTCATCACTTTCACTGACGACTATAGTCATTATGGATATGTGTTCTTGTTGAAACACAAGTCTGAAGCCTTTGGACAATTCAAAGAATTCAAGATGGAAGTAGAGAATCAACTTGGTCATACGATAAAGGCTCTTCGTTCTGACCGAGGTGGAGAATTTTTTAGTAACAAATTTCTAAATTATCTTGTAGAGCATGGAATACTATCGCAGTGGACTCCTCCTGCAATACCCCAATTAAATGGAGTGGCAGAGAGAAGGAATCAAACCTTGATGGACATGGTTCGATCCATGATGAGTGCCACTGACCTTCCTCTTTCATTTTGGGGACATGCCCTCCTCACGGCAACGAAGATACCAAACATAGTACCTTCTAAATCCGTAGAAAATACACCATACGAATTATGGTTTGGCAAGACACCCTCATACACATTCATGCGCATATGGGGATCTCCCGCTTATGTTAAAAAGCTAGTGGGAGATAAATTGGAAACTAAATCCACTTTGTGCAAATTCGTGGGGTATCCGGAAAACTCAATAGGATACGAGTTCTACGGTCCTACAAGACAAACTACGTTTGTCTCGAGGAACGCACACTTCTTGGAGAAGGATTTCTTGGTGGACAAGAAAGAAAACAACGTAGAACTAGATGAGGTCACGGAAGCTGAAAAGGCCGAAGAGGTCGATTAAGATGACCCGTCGCCACAGACAGTGGGAGAACAAGAGCATGAAAGTGCACCAGAGAGTACACTGATACTTCATAGGTAAGAAAGACAACGTAGAGAACCCGAGAGGTACTATGGTCTGCTGCTTGAGACTGGACAGTCTCTAACCGACCCAAGGACTTACGAAGAGGCTATGCAAGACATAGACTTAGGAAAGTGCACGCGAAGCCATGGAATCCGAATTGGACTCCATGCACTCGAACAAGGTCTGGGCCTTGATAGATCCACCAGTGGGAGTGACTCCCGTGGGTTGCAAGTAGATCTATAAGCGAAAGCTTGGAGTGAACAGAGAGGTAATAACCTACAAGGCGCGACTAGTGGCAAAATGATACACTCCAAGGCCAGGTATCAACTTTGAGGAGACCTTCTCGTCCGTCGCAATGCCTAAATCCATTCGAATCTTGCTGGCCATAGCTGCGTGGTATAACTACGAGATATGACAGATGGATGTAAAGACTGTCTTTCTCAATGGGGACATTGACAAGGAGATCTACATGGAGCAACCAAAAGGATATGCATCCAAATGAGATGAACACAAAGTGTGCAAACTCCAGAGGTCCATTTATGGACTGAAGCAAGCTTCCCGAAGTTGGAACATCCGTTTCGATAAAACAATCAAACTTTTGGATTAATCAAAAACGTGTTCGAACCTTGCGTGTACAAGAAGATCAGTGGGAGTACAGTTGAATTTTTGGTGCTTTATGTTGATGACATTCTTCTCATTGGAAACAATGTGAAAGTGTTGTCCGAAACTAAAGCATGATTATCTACACAATTCTCAATGAAGGATTTGGGAGAAGCATCCTTTGTACTAGGTATAAGGATCTACCGAGATAGATTAAGAGGACTGCTGGGCCTCTCCCAATCCCAGTACATAGATAAAATCTTGAAGATATTTAATATGGAAGAATCCAAGAGAGGATTGCTTCCAATGAGACATGAAATTGCATTTTCTAAGTCTATGGCCCCAAAGACGTCTGAAGAGAGAAACAATATATCTTGAGTACCATATGCATCCACAATAGGAAGCATAATGTATGGTATGTTATGTACTAGACCAGACGTAGCATAAGCTTTAAGCGTTACAAGTCGCTACCAGTCTGATCCAGGTGAGCAGCACTGGATAGCCATAAAAGCAATTCTGAAGTACCTGAGAAGGACTAAGGAATTGTTCTTGGTATACGGTGGAGGAGAATTGAAATTGGAAGGCTATACAGACTCAAGCTTCCATTGTGATGTAGACGACTTCAAGTCGACATCTGGATACGTATTCTGCCTCAATGGTGGTGCGGTTAGCTGGAAGAGCTCCAAGCAAGACACTACCGCAGATTCAACCACCGAAGCAGAGTACATTGCCACATGTGATGCAGCAAAGGAAGGTGTTTGGATGAGGAACTTCGTCCAGGAATTGGATGTGATACCTAGCATCGCTGAGCCCATTACTATCTTCTGTGATAATAATGAGGCAATAGCGCAATCAAAGGAGCCGAGATCTCATCAGAAATCTAAGCATGAACAAAGACGATACCACGTGATAAGAGATATCATTGGTAGAGGAGACATTATGGAAAGTGTCGACTCAGAAGATAATATCGCGGACCCGCTAACAAATTAAAGCCTCTGCCTCAAAAGGCATTCGAGAAACATCTGCTTAAGATGGGACTCAAGAACATAAAAGACTGGTTTTAGGACAAGTGGGAGATTGATAGAAATAGTGTCCTGCAAGCCAGCTGTGTGGCTAGCATTTATTGTAATAAATAAGAAACTATTGAATTTTGAATAATGAAAGCACTTTATTAGATGGTCATCTTTATTTATGTAATAATTATCTAAGCATAAGGATAGAAGTCCTTAGATCACAGGGCTATGGGACAACCCGTGGACTGATCTCCAAGGCCGTGATCTAGAACATATTCAAGAGTCGTAGAATCCAATCGAGACAGGACATCGTTGGATTTCGTTAGACTCTCACTATTGTGTATACTCCGATGAACTGGAGAACGCTGGGGTCCACGAGCGTGACTGGGATAGTCGATACACATAAGTGGGTGGCTTGCAGGGATAGAAAGTGCACTAAATACCCCAATTAGGAAATAACTCACCGTGGAAGCGGTAGTCGCATATCGGGGTTAAAGTTATTCCAATTTACAATAGTATACGAGGAACGATCCCTAATTACTTGAGATGATGGGGTTTATCGAGAACGTCTATGCTTTGATATGAGTTCCGAATAATTGGAGATCACCAGAAAGTCTCTGTGAGCTCATATTGGGTACAGAGGAACTCGTATGCAGATTCATATCATCAACAAAGGATCCATTGACCCGACTCGATAGGTTGGGAAATTCTCCTATGGATTTCTGTGAGAAATTAATTCTGGTAAAAATCCTTGGCCAAGGTATCTGACGGCTTCATGTAAGTAGCTCATAAAGATTAAGTCAAAGAGAATTATTTTGAGACCAGAATACATAAGGTCAAGACAAAATAAAAGGGAGACCGATGAAAGACCATACCCTTAAGTCTCGACTGAGAGATTGATCGATGGAGAGATCATGGCGTATATGGAAATTGTAAATGAGTTAAAAGGTTCAATGAATTAATTCACCAGTGATTGGGCTCCATGGGCTTGTGGCTGGACATCGACCGTGGAGTATTGGAGAATTTCCAAATTGGCAGGGGTGATAATTTTGGAATGATCAATCGACAGAGTGTTCGATTGATTAAGAGTATATATTGCTCGAATATTTAAATTATATTTAATTATAACCCACGGTCAATTATGTGATGAACCTACGGGGGCATACCCAATACACATGAAGCGAAAGCGAGGAAAAGGAGAACAACTGGGTCGACCAAATCGACTGGGTCGATTGGGTCGACTGGGTCAGGTGAATCGACTAGGTCGATTAATTGACTGGGTGGACTGGGTCGACCCAATTGGAGCTAAATGGATCCGATTGGAATTGGATCAAGATCATAAATTAAATTGAAATTTAATTTGTGAGCTAATTAATTAAGTTGGATTTAATTAATTAAATGAAGATTTAATTAAATAGACTTAGAGTCTAATTTTATTAGTTGGGAGATTAATTAATTAATTGGGCTATTTAATTGGAAAATTAAATAAAGCCTAATTAAATTAATTAAGTGGGCCATGGATTAATTAGGAAGATTTGGTCTTCTAATTAAAGAGGGCCATGGCCCATGTAGGAGAATAAAGTCCTAATCCTAAGAGGACTAGGTTAATGAAATAACTATAAGTAGGTAACTTATTGTTATCTCACACACACAACTCTAAGAGCAAAAACCAAGCAAAGAAAAATTCTCTCTCCCTCTCCCTGCACAAATCGGCCGAACCTACTTCCTATTTGGAAGTATTTTTCGTTTTTGATTTTAGCTCCTAAGTCGTTCTTAAATCCAAGATATTAATATACCCTATGTTCTAGTCGATTAGGTTATATTAATTTTTGTGATATTGCGGTGTATCAACTAGTAGAGGCGCAACACGTGGGGCGCTACAAGGAGGCTTTGGATCGACCTACCCGAGGGAGAAACGCAACTTTGCTGAGCTACTTGGATTTGCAAGGAGACAGGTATAATTTGGATCTAATTATTCTTGTCGTTATTATATTCATATATATACAACTAGAGATTATCCTGGCAAGATTCCGTAAGAGGTCCTATAAAATTTTAAATTCCGCTGTGCCTAGGGCTGTTTATCTTACCGAATCCCAACATTATTAGCCATAGAAAGGTGGTTTTGACTACCGAAATATGACTATTGGATATAAATCCTGCCTCTCACAACTAAAAATTAATGAGAAGATCTCTATTCGAATCCAAAGGTCAATCTATGACTTTTTCCCGAACATGGAACATGCAACTTGATAAGTTGATCAAGACTGTTGACTTTGTCAAAAGGCATATGGATTCCAATTGTGCAAAAGGATCAGTGGGAGCATAATAAAGTTCGCAAACGTAACAAGATGATGTTCTGTACATCAAGTATGATATCAGAATATCAAAGCGCAGACGAAAGCGTGTTCTTCACGCAATCCTCCATGATAAAGATTTGGGAATTACATCTCACGTAATGGCAATACGTACCTATGGAGATAGAGCGAAGTAGATGTAGCAATTAACCGAATCTTTAGAAGGACCGTATGTACATGGCATTTATAAGAGGTGAGGTTCACAAATATCAATTCACCTTTAATTGGGCTTCATGGGCTTATGACTAGACATCGACCATGAAGTGTGGGTACTCCTGGATTAATAAGGAAATTAATTCTGGAGTGGTCAATTAAAAGTTGTTTAATTGATCGGAGCATTTAATTGCTCGTTAATTAAATCACGAAAGTCATGGGTCTGCTGCCAATTGATGGTGAACTCATAGGGTCACACACAATACAATTGGACAGTCACAGTCATAAAGGGAAATGAATGATTTAAAGTTGTTAAATCAAAGTTATTGAATTAAAAGTAATAATTCAATGGGAGAATATTAATTAGATATCTAATTGATTAATGTCTAATTAATTAATTAGAATTATCTGATTAATTGTGAAATTAATTATAGTTAATTAATTGAAAGATAATTAATATGTAATTTTCGGATTACATAGATGAGGCATAAGGGGCTATTTTTGGGTTAAGGAAATGGAAGAGTTTGTTTCTTGTTTAACAAGTAACAAACAAGAGTTTTGGTTAAATCTTGTTTCCTATTCTGATAACGAAAGGATTTTACCAAATCTTGATGAAATATCTATTAAGAGAAGGATTCTTCTCTTTTATATATATATAACTCATCATACATCTTCCATAAGGTTAAGAAGCAAATCAACAAGACATTATTTTTGCATAACACAAGAAAAGAAAAAGTTGAAAAATCGCCCAAGCTCCTAACCCAAATCGCCCCATCCAAACTCGGCCAAGCCAAGCTTGGCCGAACCCTGCCCTGGCCGAATCCAGCCTTGGCCGAACCTGATCCAGCTGCACAAGTCTTGTGGCTCAATCTTCTTCCATCCGTTCTCCCCACCCAGATCCAGATTTAAGTCCTGATCAAGATCTACACGTTCCTTTACTGACAACCTTCAAGTTCTAGTTCGTAGCCTGGGACTTGAAGGTGTCCCTACAATCCAATTGGTGTGGATCAACTTTGGAGGTGAGACAATTGGATCACTTTGTTGTGAATCAAACATGAAGTCCGGGGGTAACCAACACCGATCTGTGGTGGGGTAAAATCGCTTATAACCCCCTACTTCACTTTATTAATGTTTGATTCAACCTTTTCGTATAACTAAATATGGAGACAGATTTATGGGACTGATGGGTGCCTCGAAAAATTTTAAAATTCCGCACTTTTGTTGTTCTGACAATCAAGGTATCCCAACATAGCATCCCAGTCAAGCTCGACCTAGTTGAGCTCATTCTTTGAATCTTTAATTCGGAAATATATTTTAGTGCTCGTGTATCGTCTTTCCATTTTTAAAACGACTCAAGTGTGTGGAATCTTGATTATTTATATTTTATTGACTATGCATATTATATTTAGTCGTTATATGAGTATTCATACTCATTTGCTCATGTACATCTTTTGCGTATAAATCTTATAGCGCAATCACTTCCAACCATCATGGAACTATCACATCCCTTAAGACAAGGGATGGTATAAGCAAATTCTAATGATCTAAATAGTTCCTGGCTTTGGATGGATTGAACGCATCAATGAGTACTTCATCGGGCGCCAACACCCTTATGCATTACTTTGACCATAAGGTTAAGTTCAACAAAATTTTATCATCCTTTAAGGGATGAGTAGGTTCAATTCCTTCTTCCCCTTGATCTTAATCCATGGAAGAACCATTTTGATTGACTTTACAATTTATCATCCTTACAGAAAAACCTCTAAGGTTATTTCCCTTCAGAAATGATTCATTCCTCTTCTTCCATCTCTTAAGTCTTTTGAGACTTTCAAAGAGATTTTAATTCCCATTTATGGGAGACTTCATGTTTGCCTCAAAGAAAATTTGGGCTCAGGACCATCCTCAACCCTTTGGTGAAACTTATCACCTTTCTTATTTGAAGAGTAACTTCGAAAAAGGCAGCTTGGTGAAACTTTTAACCATTCCAGTCGAAGTGTAACTTCGGAAGGAAAACCAATGGAATCTTTGTAAGGAGATGAGTCCTTGCTTGGACTCGAGAATAATTTCTAAAGTTTTGAAGTCATTCAAAATTCATTTGGGTTCAGTCAATTTATTTGATTCAAGTATGATGGTAAATATTCAAGGATACATCACTTATGAAAAACTATCATAAACATGACGATAAATACGCGAAAGATTTGTTGGATAAGGATGAAGATGAAGAGCACTGAAGACAATTAGTAAATGGAGGTTTTGATGATTTCCAAAACTTCAAATCTGCTAAGTAAAATCAACTTAGCTGATATCCCTTAGAAGAATTTTGACTAAATAAAGAAGACATCAGACGAGTCAAATATTCAAGGTCCAGAATACTACTGATCTGCTAAAGGAAAGATATCAGACTGATGAAGATCAGCCGACTCAAATCAGATTTGTTCAAGTTTGGGATCAGCTCAGTTCATCATCAGACTTGCACTTTCGATCAGCCAAGTGGAAAGGATCAAGAAGTCTGCCCAACGGTAATAAATGCCCCTGGAAGTAATAAATGCTGAAGTACAAGGCTATTAAAGACAAATGATTGAAGAAATGCTTCGTATTAGCTTGGTGCATTTAATGCTGCCTGCAGAAAAGTAATGTTGACAGTACGGATACTGTGCAGAGAGCCGTTCGCGGAAATTAAGGACCAGTACCCGAGGAGTTTGAATTCTGTCTCACTTCAACGGATATTTTTCAAACCTGCGAGTATAAATAGCTGAAAGAGACATAACCCTTTTTTGATCGTTCTATTCGTGCTTGAAAAACGACCCCATCGGTCCGCTAACAACACAATTTCTGAGAAGAAATCCGAAGCAAAATCTCTTAAGTCTCAAGAACAGCTCACTCATCAGCTCTGTCATTTGTTGACTGAAGCCGAAGTTGAAGATCAAAGAAAACACATTTTTCTGAGTGAAAACCTGTTAGAGTGTTGTGAGAAGTAGATATCCATCTTTGTGAGTGATATTACTTCAGAGAGTAGGAGTTTCTTAGTGATTTTCTACTGCGAGCTTACGACCATTTTCATTTGTTGTTTTGGCGTAAGTGGAGATATTGTAAACTGTGTGTTTATAGTATAACCCAAGATCTAAGTGACTTGGAAGAGTGGACTAAAGGATTTATTCCATATAACCACTATAAAAATTCTGTGGATTCATACTTGCATTATTTTCAAGCATATTTACAAACGTGCATAAGAACATGTAAACTGTTTGAAAATCATTTTAAAAAGGAGTTTTAAAAACTGGGGATGAAATTTTCAAACTGCTAAGTTTACTTGTGAAAAACACTTTGAAAAATCCGCTGCAAGTACTCTAAGTATTAAAACTGATTTTAACTAAATCAGCCAAGTGACTATCAGACTAGTGGTCAACAAAGCTGTTCAAAGATTCGTTCGAGATCAGCTGAGTAACTTATCGTTCTGTAACAGCTTAGTCTGTTCGCTGTTATACAAAGTTTTAAAGTTTAACTTTTAAAGAAAAAGTTTTAGAGGTCTATTCACCCCCCCCCCTCTAGATCTCATCCGACCACTTGGGACCAACAAGATTAATATCAATGCATAATTTACAAACATGGTTTTCATTTGTAAATTACTCCCACTATTTTTATTGAATACTTATGCCCCACATAAGCTTCGGGAAATAAGAATTTCCTAATAGGCTCAAGGCTCAAATGTGATTGCTCAGTACCCACGACTCATTGGTCATACCAATTGATCCACTTGGTGGGCAATCACGTCGCCGGTTAACCATCGCAGCTAACCCTTGAGTTCATTTAGCCTCGTTTTTTCTTATGGACCCACGACTCGTGAGACATCCATACTTACTCGCGTTAAATTATGTCCAATACTCGTGAAGAGAAATAGTTCAATCCTAGATGCCCCACGACTCGTGAGACAGCGCCTAAACCCCTTCATTGGCACTAAACTGTGCATCGAGGAAATAGACATACCATCTTCCTATAACTCGACCCACGACTCGTGAGACATCGAGATATATTTTTACGATATGCCTAAGACCTAGTAATTGGATAGGCTCGGACCATAAACACCATTCTATGCGCCGGTTTTACAATTTAATATTATAATTGAATTTTAGGTTCAATTGGAGATTTTATGAAATGTTCAAGTGCGAGGTCTCATCAGATTATCAATTATCTTGTTTACGTTTTTCTATCCTAAGCATGCATCTCATTCATCAAAGAATAATTACAAAAAAGTAAACATTCATCACCTAGCATTGCACATATGATTGATCGATTTGCCCATCCTATGCGATCCATCACGAGCCATGTGATGGATCAATTGGTCAGTCTCGGGTGGAAATTAAATGTCCTAACTATTACAATTTTCAAACTCATACATGCATGGGTCGACTTGTAATATCCTTCTTGATTGGGCCTCCATGTAATGAATTGGGCCTCCATGTCCTCCAAGGTTATGGGCCTACATGTGGATCTCCAAGTCTTCATGAGGTCTTCTCGGCTCCAAGCCTAAACTAAGTCTAACTTACAAAAATGGCCCTATTCTATTACATTTAATTGCGCAAGCAAGGGGCACCAATCAGGCGCATTTAATTACAACCCATAAAATAAATTAAACCAAAAGCTACACGGGGCTTAGGGGCAAAATCGACCAATCCACATATTCACTCAAGAACATGCATAAATTTACATAAGGGCATAAATGTAAATTTACCGGCTCCTTTAATTTTTAATTCACGAAAATTATCCAAGTTAATTAATTTTGAATTAACAATTAATCTCTAAGATTAATTAACTCTTACTTGAGTTCTAAGTAATCTAAAATTCTTATCTTGATTAAGTTGGTTAATTAAGATAGTTCCAAATCATCCAAGATTCCTATTTTATCCAAAACTCTAAGTTCCCAATATTCCAAATCTCCAAGATTCTCAAGATAATCATATCTTGATTAAATTAGTTAACTAAGGTAGTATTCAAATCTACCAAGATTTCTACCTAATCCAAAACTCCAAGTTTCCTAATCTAACACATCTCCAAGATTTTCAGATTTTTCAAAATAGGCAGAATTAGAGTCCAACCGAAAATCAACCTAATCACAGCCAATTGAGAACTGCCACGTGGACAGCACACGCGCGGCCACAAGGTCCGCGTGTGGGCTGCTGGTAGCAGGTGCTGTTGCGCGTGGTAGCGTACTGCAGCAAGCGGCTGCGCGTGACAGCACACTAGTGGCAGCCCGTAGGCTGCTGCCGTGTGCAGCACGCGCGGCCAGCGTGCTGTTCGCACGCTGCCGTGGGCAGCAGCGCGCGGTGGCCGCCCACCCGTGGTTGGATCCAATTAAAAAAAAATTCGATTACTTGTTGATTTAATTAAAAACAGATCCAATTAACTAAATTCCAATCCAAAAATAAAATTAACGTGATACAATTTCGAATCAAAATTTTCTAAGTTAAACAAATCTACGTTCTAAAACAAAAACAGTTAAAGAACAATCCACAGATAAATCAAATATATGATTTAAAACACAGAATTTGCAAATTCATATATATAAAAAATCAGAGTTGGCTCTGATACCATTGTTGGGATTCAGTAAGATAAACAGCCCTACAGGCAGCGGAATTTAAAAAATTTTAAGTCCTCTTACGGAATCTTGCCAGGATACTAAACTGGTTGTATATATATGAATAAATAAAATAATCAGAATAAATAGATCCAAATTAATACCTGATTCCTTGCAATCCAAGTAGCTAGCAAAGTTGTGTTTCTCCATCGTGTAGGTCGATTCTAAGCCCTGTTGTAGCGCCCCACGTGTTGTGCCTCTACGAATTGATACACCAATATCACGAAAATAAATGTATCCTAATCGGCTAGAACATAGGGTATATTTAGATCTAGGGATAGAGAACGACTTAGAAGCTAAAATCCAAAATGAAAAATTCTTCCAAAGAAGAATAGGGTTCGGCCGATTTTACTTAGGGAGAGGGAGAGAGAATTTTCTTGACTTGGTATTTTGCTCTTTGTTGTGTTTAATTATGACATCTAGTTTCTTATTTATAGATGTCTTATTCTCCTAATCCTCCTAGGACTAGAATTCCAAGTCTCCTACATGGGCTATGGCACTTTTAATTAGAAGACTAAGTCACCTAATTAATTCATGGGCCATTCTTTATTTAATTAATTAGGGGCTTTATTTAATTTCTCAATTCCAATCAATTAATTACTCTCCCAATTAATTAAATTAGACTCTAAGTCTATTTAATTAAACCTTCCTATAATTAATTAAATCCAATTTAATTAATTAACTTACAAATTAAATTCCAATTTAATTTCCAATCTTGATCCAATTCCAATCAGATCATTTAGCTCCAATTGGGTCGACCCAGTCCACCAGGTCAACCAAATTGGCCCAGTCGATTCAGTCGACCCAGTAGATTCAGTCGATCCAGTTGCTCTTCTTTTCCTCGCTTTCGCTTCATGTGTATTGTGTATGCTCCCATAGGTTCACCACATAATTGGCCGTGGATTATAATTAAATATTTATTTAATTACTCGAGTATTAAATACTCTACATCAGTCGACCACTCTGTCGACTGATCATTCCAAAATCCAATTTGGGAATTCTCCCACACTCCACGGTTGATGTCTGGCCACAAGCCCATGGAGCCCAATCACTGGTGAATTAATTCAGTAAACCTTTTAATCATTTACAATTACCATATACGACATAATCTCTCGATCGATCAATCTCCCAGTCGAGACTCAAGGGTATGGACTTTTCATCGGTTCCCTTTTCTTTTGTCTTGACCTTATGCATTCTGGTCTCGAAATAATTCTCTTTGACTTAATCTTTATGAGCTACTTTCATAAAGTCATCAGATACCTTGGCCAAGGATTTTATCAGAATTAATTTCTCACAGAAATCCATAGGAGAAATTCCCAACCTATCAAGTCGGGTCAATGGATCATTTGTTGATGATATGAACCTGCATACGAGTCCCTCTATACCCAATGTGAATCCTCAGAGACTTTCTGGTAATCTCCAGTCGGTCGGAACTCACATCGAAGTATAGAAGTTCTCGCACCAGATAAACCCTATCACCTCAAGTATTAGGGATCGTTCCTTGTATACTATCGTGAATTGGAATAATTTCAACCCCTGATATGCGACTACCGCTTCCATGGTGAGTTATTTCCTAATTGGGGTATTCAGTATACTTGCCATCCCAGCATGTCACCCACTTATGTGTATCGACTATCTCAATCAAGCTTGTGGACCCCAGCATTCTCCAGTTCATCGGAGTATACACATTAGTGAGAGTCTAACCGAATTCAACGATGTCCTATCTCGATTGGATTCTATGACTCTTGAATATGTTCTAGATCATGACCTTGGAAATCAGTCCACGGGTTGTCCTATAGACCTGTGATCTAAGGACTTCTATCCTTATGCATAGATAATTATTACATAAGATAAAATTGACCATATATAATAAAATGCATTTATTAATCCAATTGAATGGTCCTTTTAATTTAAATCCAACCAAAATAGTTGGTTTGAAGGAATTAAGTGCTTCTTGCACTAAGTCAACAAGACTTATTATTTTTTTTCTTTTTTCTTTTCTTACCTTTTTATCATAGACTGGTTTAGAGATTTCATTTTTGAGTAAAGTGAAAGGAAACTATTTATTTGCCTGAAACTCTCTTTTTTTTTTCTTAATTTAGTAACTTTTTATTTTTACAATTTTTTCTTATTGTTTTCAAAATACTTTCGAAAAGTCTTGAAAAAATTTCAATTTTAACTAACCGAAACATACATTCGATTCAAAATTTTAATCCATGTGGCTAATAGATAATCTCTCTTAATTATTGCAGGAATAATGAAAAATTTATTATTCAGATCATATAATAAGGTAAATATATAGTCGGAGAAAATTAAAATATCAACATATGTACTATATATGGCTTCTTTTATCATAATAATAATTATGTTATTCCAAGAAAATTCATTAATAATATTTAGCTTAAACAGTCCAAAACTGTAATGAAACTTCAAATTAAGTAGCAATTAGAATGCTAATTAAACTTAATTAAGTCATGGAGTTTTGCCACCTCCTCCTTTCTTCCCTCTAGGATCATGCTTTGGATTGTGAGTTGCATAGTCATAATCCAACACCTTGTCCAATCCCATAAGCTTTCTCGAATTTTTTAGGACATTTCCCTGTTATAAACATTTATCCAACACTAAAATAATTGTAAAATTAATTTGTTTCAAAATGTTATTGTAAAATAACAAAAATAAAACCTTATAGTTAGATATCTTCTAATGTTATTAATTAAAAGAGTGCTTTTTTTTGGTCACATGATTGAAGTACGGAATAAAAGACGAGGATCCAGTCTTATAAGACTAAAAATGGAATTTACGTTTAGAATTAGGTAAAATTATAGAAAATGTCCCAAATTAATTAATGATTTTGGGTTTTCGTCTCGAATATATTTAGTCCCGTAATTTAATATTTATTCCGAATATTGTCCCCGAACTAATTAATAATTTTGTTTTTTCATCCCAAACTATATCAACTCATCGAATATCGTCCTGTAATTTACCATTTCACATGAATTTAGTCCCAATATTAAATTTCTAATGAAAATGATGGTTCAATCTTGTAATTAGTTTGGGGCAAATTCTACAATATTGTATAATTGTTCATGCTAAATTTACCGCGTCATGACATGTAAGTAGCCACGTGACAATTTAACGGGAACATGAACAATTTTTGTCTCATAATTAACGGTGGGACGATATTCCAAAAAAATATTATGTTACGGAACGAAATTCAGTGAATTGATATAGTTTGGCAAGAAAACCTAAAATTACTGATTAGATTTATGTCATTGCAAAAAGAACATATTATATACTAATTACCTTTGGAGGCAAAAGGACAGGGTTTAAATCAATGACAGAGCCCTCAATTATGCCTAGAAATAGGATCAAAGAACTAAAATTAGATTTCATTATTTTTTAAATAAAACGTACTAATGAATGCAAATTTGAGAATTACTCACCTGTATTTTGACACATAAACATCAAGAAAAAAACTAGAATAGAAGCATTTGTTCTTGGATTCATGGCTGTTTTGATATATGTATTTAGCCTTATTTGAATTTAAACTCTGGTTTTTGATATTTAAAGGGAGAATGGGGAGCTTTTATAAGAAGAAGTGGCCATGAAATATGATGCTTCAAGTGCAACCCACCCACCCAATATCTCATAAAAATGATATGATGAAATCCATCACTAAAATATAAGTCAACTTCACAATATGTACATGTTACATCAAAATAGAAGTCAAATACTAACAGGTGATTCATTTAGTGAAAATCACTAATCACTATAAAGTAGCGTATATAATTTCGAACTCCTGTTGGGAGAGATATTCTCACTTAATGTGTCCGACGTCCCTCGAGAAAAAGTCAAATAATAGACATATGCATGTGGACATGAATTTTGTTTCTGTTCATCTTTGCATGGCTTAAAGCACTTCCTAATTTTCAGTTTGGCTTTTAAATTTCACTTTTCACCAATCACCTTATTATAAGTCATGCTGCTTTTCTGTCTATTTTTCTAATTTGAACTCATTAGTTTTGCCAACAATTAAATAGAAAAATTTAACTAAAAGTTGCACCAATTATGTGTATTATATGTTGCACACTAGATTAATTACTATTGTGTGAATTTAAATCTTCAATTTAATCTTCGAATAATTTAAAGTAACAACTTTAAATTAATCGAAATGTACTATTGGTATTTAATTTGTCATGCATTTAAAACGTTATCCTATAGTTAAATCTAACACAAAGGTTATGCTAGTATGTATATATTCATTATAAGATAACAAATACTATATGTTAAAAATAATTTCAAATTTGTTAACATTCGTAAAAAGAATAGTAACATATTTATTTAAATTAAAGAAATTATTATATTTTTGGACCCTATCGATAATAGCCAATATGAGTTATACATTTGACTATATAACATCCAAAAAAAATTGAATATCTATAAATAAGATAAAATAAATAAGTGAATATGACTGTATAATGTCTAGAGGAAATTGAAGTTTCACAAAAAATAAGACTATATAATGTCATAAAAAAAGTTGAGTTTCATGAATAAATACGAGAACATATTTTCTTACAATTTCCATGAACAATACGAGTATAATGTCCATCTGAAATTCGAATTTTCATAAAAAATAAGGAGTGAAATTAGAATCCATAAATAAATATGACTATGTTATAGTGAACTTATAAATTTGAATTTATATCAAACATTTTAAAGCAAACAAATAATGTGCCGATTAAGAATCGAACATGGGAAGTCATCAAACTTGAATGAAGTCCGAAGAGCCTATTTGGAAGAGTTGTGGTTCAGTTTCGTGATGAAACTTTTGAACCCCCATTTAATTATGTTTTGGATGTCGTGTTTTGTTTTTCAAAAAAATTGAAACCCCACTTAGATGTTAGGGTTTGGGAAAAAAAGTAGATGGTAGTTGTCAAATCAATGTCTTTTTATAGAGTTTAGGGGTAAAACATAGGTGGTAGGTGTCAAATCAAAATTTTACAAATTTCAAGAGTTTGGGTGTGAGTTTTCGAATAAGTTTGTGATGAGTTCATGGATCTGGTAAAAACTCATTTGAAAAGGTTTCTATCCGGTCTCGTGAAACCAACGAAACTGGACCAAAATCCACCCACATAAGACCTAAGACCATCTCCAATCGAATGTCTTGCTCTTTTGCCCTCTTGCCTTTTAGACATCCCTCTTGTCCACTTGTCGTTGCCCTCTTGCCCTTATGACCCACCCAGAAACCTATCTCCAACTGATGGTCAAATAACCTTTATTTAATTTAATTTTCCAACTTTCCCAACTCCCACTTATTAATATTATTTGAGTTGTATTGTATATTAATTCAGATGTATTTTTAAATTAAGTTGTATTTTAAATTAAGAAAGGTCGTAATTTTCGTTATCATAATTTAATATTTCTTACTTTTCGTTATCGTAATTTTTTTGTATATTAAACAAAATATATTTTTAAATTAAATCTTTTTTCAAAAATTCTAATTATGTCGTATGTTTGAAATTCAAATTAATTCATCTTAAATTAAGTCTTTTTAATTTCAGAAATTTAAATTAAGTCTTTTAAATAAAGTCAATTTTTCAGAAAAATGAATGTTTGTGGGTGATTTTGACCAGGGATAGAACATGGGGGCTGAATGTGCAAATTACTCATCTTCCCACCCTGTCTTCACGTAAAGTAGCATAGTTTAAGGAGATTTTCACCCCAATTTTCAATTCCACCAAATTAACTCAAATCTCACGAAATTAGAGCAAAATTGTTGGAGTAATCTTGGGTTTTGAAATTAACAAAACCGGTCTAACTATGCATAAAACTAAAGGGAAAAAAAAAAAACCCAGTGCGTGTGCCCGCCAGCAAACGGGTGGTCAACGGTCGATCACCCGATTGCCATCCTACCTGTCCTAGCCCCCTGCCCTCCCTCTTGTCTTTTGTCGTCTCCAACTGAGTATCGCCGACAACCCCTTTCATATCCGATTGCTGGTTCTGTTGGAAATGACCTAAGTTCCTAACCATTACGCCAATTAATTTTCTCAATCTAAACTTGCATATCCATATAAATTATAATTGTCTTATTTTGGGGGACCATGCCCCCGTCCCCAAGGGGGTCCTCCTATGTTTCAAGTTGAGTAAGATATATATTAGTGAGGATGGAATTAAACTTTTTATATCAAACTTTTAATTTATATATTTGGTATCTTATTTTTTGAAAAAACTCATTTAACTAACATGATTTTAGGGCTGTCAATTGGTCGGATTCTGGTCGGATCAGGCTCGTCCAGATCCGGTTTCATTTTTATCGGATCGAATCATGTCGGATTTGGATTTTGCTCAGATTGTGCTCGGATCTAGATTTTTTGAATCCAACGGATCTTGATCGGATTTGACCGGATATCGGATATTTTTCGGATCCAATAAATTTGTATTTAAAAAGTTAAATTAATATTTTTTTCATAAAACAAGTTTATTATCTTTTCAATTTTATTTAATTTTAGCTCACATTTTCAAAGTTTCTTTACTATATTCATATTTGTAGAATGAATATATTGGTTTAAATAAATTTATAAACGTATTATAAATTACTGTCTTCTTAAATTGACGTTGAAATATTATTAATGATACATATATTTATAAATAATTTTGTATATATATCTTTCTTTTTATTTGTTGTCGGATACGGATCTTTAACGGATCGGATCGACCTAAATCCATATTCGCTCCATGAGTTTCGGATTTTGGATCTTTATAATCGGATCAGGGCCATCGAATCTCTAATCGGACAATTATCTTAATAAATCGGACCGAATTCGGACGGATCCGGATTGAAATCCGCCCCATTGACAGCCCTACATGATTTCACGTCGCTCGAAATATTTTCTTTCTCCCTTAAAATTTGGACGGAAACTGCCATAATACCTTCATTACAAGGCCAAATTTTGTGTTGTTTATATGGATGTAAAACTCTTGATGAGATATTTCTAACTCTAAAGGTACAAGTTTTAGTTCATGAAACGGAATAAACAATCCACAAAAAATTAACAGAATTTTGGGATATTAATCAAAATTAAATCATATCTCATAATCTACAAGGAATCATGCCACAAAAATTTTCAAGTTTGATATAGGGCACATGAACATGCCATTTTGGTGACTTAACGGTTGTTTCTGTCCAAAATTTATGGAGAAATGAAATGTATCGAGGGGATGAAATCATTGTATTAAATGTATTTTTTTCAAAAAATATTATACCAAATATATGAAGTAAATGAAAGTTCTGTATGAAAAGTTCAATGTCCTCAAAATCAACATTTCACAACATTGAGGGACTCCTATGTTCACGCCCATAAAAAGAGTAATTTCAAGTTGTCGTACATATTAATTCACTCTCTTAAAAAAATATTTGCCCCTATCTATGTGCAAATCACTTTTCTAGTAATTTTATATGTTATGATGTGGAAAAAAAAAAGAAAAGAAACTAAATTTGATGCACAAGGTGAGTTATGAATCATGAATTGTTTGATCATGTGAACTAAGATTTTTTTAACTTTTTAAACTTTTAGTGCAATTTGACTTGTCAATTTTACCAAATTCTATCTTTAACCTATGATGCTTCTGATCCTCATATTTTTGCTTTCTTCATTTTGATGAATAAATTTAGGACGAGACAGAAATGGACAGTGGCTTACCAAAGAAATCAATGTGAATGAATAGTTATCCTTGTGTTGAATTTTTTTTTTTGGTACAAAAAAAGTTTGGGTGGACATATAAGGTCATAAATGGCCATATATGTCATGTGAAACCTTTAGAATTGTATGGATAACTTTTAGCACCATAACATGGATTTTAACCTCTATATGTAATTGACGTTCATATAGGTGATTAGGCTGTTTTGACTGCCTATCAGAGGGAGTTTCTTAGATGTATTACATGTAGAGTAGGTTGATATGATAGGTGATTAGGCTGTTTTTATTTGCATGTGCATATTTCACCTTGTAACCCTTTTGCATACTACGCAACCATTATTTTCATTTTGGATGTGTTTTTTGGTCGATTGACTATCCTACCATTTGGTCTTCTCCTGGCCTTTAAATTTTTTGCATAGAAGGCTTGTCATCTAACATGTCACATGGCTTGACAAGTTTTTCCATCTCACATGGCTTGACTTTAAATACATCAGATTTTGGCCAAACAATAAATTCCACTCACTCACTAGTTCTAAATGGCCATACTAAATACTTGCAGACACTAATTCTGATTCTGCATAATTATTGTGGTTGTTTTGCTTTAGTTGATGTTTTGTTATGTTTATTTTGGAAGTGGTGTTGTTGGATAATTGTGGATGTTTCCTTGACTGACGATGTTTTTGTTGTTGCCCCATATTGTTTTGGATGTATGTTCTTTGTACCTGGCTTATGTGGATAGCGTCCATCTGATAAGCGTGGGGGCTTAGTTGTTTGTTGACCTTTATTTGGTCCCTTTCCTACTTAAAATTCTTAAATCGTATTTAAAATAGGATCTCTAAATCAAAGGTCTCATGAACGTTCTTATTATTGAGATCAAATTATCGTATTTGGAATCTCTTTTCTAGTTTAATTTTGATTTGTAATCAGATTGCATCATAATCGATCGAATCATATTTGGAATCTCACTTTACATTGAAACTTCATTCAATTGATAATCCTTGTTCATTTGAAATTCCTAAAATGACAAATTATTATAATTTTGAATGAATCGGGTAATTGTTAAATGATTGATCGATCCAAAAGGGATGCCCTTGAGTAATTATATCAATGAGCACGAGGTTGTACAAATCGCAACCTTCAGCATTCTCCCATGGCCGTGGTGTAACACCCCGTAAATTTAAAATATTTTAAAATGGAATCATTGAATTTTTAATTTGATTTTGTTTGACGAATTTTATTTTCAATGAAATTTAGTATTTATTTAAGCTTAAACATACAATTAAAATTTTTTTTCGAGCGCAAAATAGAACTTGAAAATTTGATTTGGAAGGTAATAAAAACCTTATGAAAGTTTTAGAAAAGTTTATAAAAAGTATGGGTTGGATCGCGCGTTTTTTTTTTTTGGGCAAAAATGCACTTTTTAAAAATTGAGGGGGCAAAGTGCAAATTCGCTGAAACATTTTGAAAAAAAAATCTGCAGGAGCAATGAGTGTTCTCTCCTAGGCTGCTATGCTAGCCTATTTTTAGCCCTTGGGTGGAGAAAAACTCTCCACCCAAGTTTTCTTCCCATTGGTGAGCTTGGGAGGTGATAAATCATTACTTTCTCCTCCCAAACCTTTGAATTATCCTATTTGAATTTAATTTTCAGATCTAGTTTTGTGCATTTTGTACTCACTCTTGAGTAGTAGTAAAAGAGAGATAGAAAGAAAGAGAGTTAAAAAAAATAAATAAATAAATAAATAAAAAATAAGTAAGAGAGGTGAGTGTTCTTTTGGAGGAGGAAGAACCACCATGTTGGTCCCAAGTGGTCAGTTGAGGTCTAGAGGGGGGGGTGAATAGACCTCAAAACTAAAAATATTTTTTTTTAAACTTTTCTTCCATAAGTAGAGTTTGCTCATCAGCAAAATAAGATGACTGAGCTGATTTTGCACTCAGCTTATCAGCAGAGTAAGCTGATCTTATTCGTGAGACTACTATGCTGATTTAGCACTTAGCTTATTCAGTAAAGTAGACTACTATGCTGATTTTGCTCATCAAACTTATATAATCAGAGTTTAAAACAATGATGCAGCGGATAATGTATATGTGTTTTTCAAACAATGTTTTCAACTCAATTAAACTTTTAAATCACAAAGAAAGTTTTACCCCAAGTTGGAAATTCCTCAATTTAAAAGACTCTTCTTTTAAAGCATTTACTTAGCTTATGAAATATGCAATGCAAGACAATTAAAGTAAATAACACAAGGAATTTTTATAGTGGTTATACAGGAACAAATCCTCTTAATCCACTCTTCCAAGTCACACAGATCTTGGGTTATACTATAAACACAAAGTTTACAATATTTCTCCACTTACACCAAAACAACAAATGAGAAGGCTGTAAGCTCACAATAGGAAATCACTAAGAAGACCTATCCTCCGAAGTAATATCACTCACAAAGATGGATATCTACTTCTCACAACACTCAGTTGAATATCACTCAGATATACAAGGGTTTAATCTTGTTCTTCAACAAACAGCTTCGTCATAAGATGACTAAGCTTATGATAAGATGACTCAACTGATGGATTCTTGCTCTAAAGATTTGATCTTGAAAGTGTGCAAGTCTCACTTGAATCTTCAGTTCACCATCTATTTATACTCTTGGATTTGTAATATTGCCCGTTGAAGGTTGGCAAAATTGCATTTAAGTCCTTGAGCAACGGTCATAATTTGAATGGTAACTTTTGCAGACTGTCGCACTGTTCACTGTACACTCTGCTGTACTTTCTGCACTGTTTACTGTACACTCTGCTGTACTTTCTGTCAGCAGCATTTAATGCACTTAGCTTGTTACCGTTGGAGAGCTTTCTGACCGATTTTACTTAGCTTATGGGATCCACTCCGCTGATGATCACTAGTTTGATGTACTAGTCTGATGCACTAGTCTGATCACTAGTCTCATGCACTAGTCTGATCACTAGTCATCTCATGATCACCCATCTTTTTCCACTAAGCTGATTTTCAATCTTTCACTAATCTGATTTTCACTCTTATCATAAGATTGAATCTTCATTCTTTGAATACTTCTGTTCTTGAATGATTATCTTTTAAACCAAGTATCCAATCTTCAAAGGCTTACTAAGCTTCCGTAACTTAGTTGATGACACATTTTTGTTATCATCAAAACCTTTTTAACTAACTTAATTAACTCAACTGATAAGATCACTTAGCTGTTCTTGAGTTAATAAATTCTTCCAACAATTTCCCCCTTTTTGATGATGACAAAACCTTCAACTAAGAACGTCTTCCAAGTCTTCAGTTTAGTCTTCATACTCTAGGAATAAAATCATTAGTTCCAATGCAACCTTTGAGAGTTCTTAGTTGCATCTCACTTTTCCCCCTTTTTGTTATCAACACCAAAACTTAGTATGCTGAAGACAAGTAGGTGAATACTTAGCTGTTCGGGGTAGTTGGCTGTTAATTAATTCTTCTTTATACGCAAGCCAGTAGTTTGTAGTCTTCTTTGCTGTTTATCACTCCAGTTAGAATAACTGTTCCCCCTGACTTCAAGAATTGATACCACTTGTTGGTCACTTCTTTCACCATTTTTGAAGTGTATTCTTGAAAGTCACTTGGTTGTTGAGTTTCAGTCGGCTGATGAGAAGCAGTCTTCTGATAACTACATTTGACTTATTGAGAACATCATCTCTAATCAGGAGTACCGCTCGTCGTACACGCTCCCCCTGAGTTCAAGAATCTGTGGTCAAGTAGTCTTATGAGAGTCAATCTCGAAAGATACTCAGCCGTTGAATTCCAGTAAGCTATTGAGATGATTTTTCTGATATGTTCCCCCTCAGCTCATGAATCCAAATTCAACAAATCCATTTTCAACTCTTGAGAGCTGAAAGATTGTTGTCACATGATTGACTATACCACTTGTTGGATACAAACGTTGATTCACTTGATAAACTTCAATTTTCCAACAATCTTGCTTTCCTTGTTATTTCCAAACAATGCGGCTACCATATGTTGGTTGATATCACATGTTGATACAGTACTGGATACCAATTGTTGATATTCTCCCACTCGATGGTAAAACCACTTGTTGAATTTGTTGGAATCAGCAAGGGCAGTCAACTCAACCTTTGTCATCACACATGCGTTTTTCCTACAAAACAGATTACTGTTTTTGGTACCCCTTATATTGGGTCCTGCATGGTTAGTATAACCTTTAACATGTGATGATTATGTGACTCAGTTTTATCATGAATTTCAGTAAATTTAGCATGGTAATAATTTTCATGATGAAAACAGTGCTCATAAGCAAGGTAAGATGCATGAAGTAAGTGATAAGCTGAGTTAACTGATAACTCTCCTATAGATTCAGCAGACTTAACATTTTTAATTTCACTCCTATCAGAAGCATCTTTCAGCTTACTAAGCTGATGAGTTTTACTAGTCTGTTTAGTCTTAGGTTGCTTACTAGGCTTCTTAACGTTTTGATCTTCAGTAGGCTTCTTCTCTTTAGCCTCTGATTTCTTTATAGAGAATGATGCAATTACTTCTTTCAAGTTCATTTATATTTTCTATACAAATTGCATACTCAGCTTTTAGAGTTTCATTCTCATGCCCAAGCTTTTTGAGGTCAGCTGATTCTTAAGGTTTTTCAACCTGAAGTTTCAGTGATCTGTTTTGCTCTTTTAGCAGAGTCATCTCTTCCTTAAGCTTGGCAAATACACCAACAATATTTGAATTTGAAATTAACATTTGTTCAACCGATTCAAATAATGCAAGTTCATTAATTTGTAGAAGTTACCTCAGTTTCAGAATCATCATATTCCTTGGCCATTAAGCATAGAGTTTCAGGTACTTCTTCAAATTCTTTATCAGACGACTGACGGTCTGAATAAGATGTGCAGGAGTTTATTAGCTTTGCTGCATCAGCTAACTTTGATTTGCTCTTACTAAGCTTACACTCCTTTTTGGCACACTTTTCCTTTTCAGCAAACTTTTCAGATGATGAGTGAGAATGATCTTTGATCAAGAGTCCATACTCCTCTTCATTGTGGTCTCTAAGTTTTGCTTTGGAGGAATCCCTGTTTTCCTGAAAATGATCAGAAGAAGATGAAGTAGCATTTGATACTCATATGCTTTGAGGGATGAGAACAGTTCGGAAAGGGAAATCTTCCTTAAATCACTTGATTCTTCCATGGCTGTCACCTTCATGTTGAATTTAGGTGGCAAGGCCTTGAGAACCTTTGCGGTGATCTCCTTGTTCGAAAATTCTTTACCAAACCTTAGAACTTCATTCAGAGCTTTGGTAAATCTGGTATCCATCTGATCAATCGTTTCACCAGATTTCATCTTGAAATTTTCAAACTCCTCAAGAGCCACACTGAGCTTGTGTTCTTTGATAGCGTCGTTTCCTTCGCTTAGCTCGCAGACTTTATTCCACATCTCTTTTGCAGTTTTGAAATGCTTGATCTTCTGGAATCTTTCTTCGTCTACAGCTTTGAACATAATGAGCTTAGCCTTTTTATCAAGATTTACTAATTTGATTTCTTTGGGAGTCAGCTCATCCAGCTCTTTGTCAACTAACTGATCTGGTTGGCCAGCAACCTTCACAATCTTCTGAAATCTGAATGGTCCTTTTGTAAGACAAGTAAGCATGTTATCGTCATAAGCGGCAAGAAGGATTTCCATTCTGATTTTCCAGCTTTCGAAGTCCATAAGGCCAATGTGAGGAACATGGCTTATGCACTCCATTTTCAAAAAGTTTTGTTTTTCAAAATATGCTCTTTTGAAAAGTTTTGAAAAACTTTGAAAAAACTCGGATCAAGCTCGTTGATCAGGCAACTGATTCTAATGAACCACCTGCTCTGATACCACTTGTTGGTCCCAAGTGGTCAGTTGAGGTCTAGAGGGGGGGGTGAATAGACCTCAAAACTAAAAATATTTTTTTTTAAACTTTTCTTCCATAAGTAGAGTTTGCTCATCAGCAAAATAAGATGACTGAGCTGATTTTGCACTCAGCTTATCAGCAGAGTAAGCTGATCTTATTCGTGAGACTACTATGCTGATTTAGCACTTAGCTTATTCAGTAAAGTAGACTACTATGCTGATTTTGCTCATCAAACTTATATAATCAGAGTTTAAAACAATGATGCAGCGGATAATGTATATGTGTTTTTCAAACAATGTTTTCAACTCAATTAAACTTTTAAATCACAAAGAAAGTTTTACCCCAAGTTGGAAATTCCTCAATTTAAAAGACTCTTCTTTTAAAGCATTTACTTAGCTTATGAAATATGCAATGCAAGACAATTAAAGTAAATAACACAAGGAATTTTTATAGTGGTTATACAGGAACAAATCCTCTTAATCCACTCTTCCAAGTCACACAGATCTTGGGTTATACTATAAACACAAAGTTTACAATATTTCTCCACTTACACCAAAACAACAAATGAGAAGGCTGTAAGCTCACAATAGGAAATCACTAAGAAGACCTATCCTCCGAAGTAATATCACTCACAAAGATGGATATCTACTTCTCACAACACTCAGTTGAATATCACTCAGATATACAAGGGTTTAATCTTGTTCTTCAACAAACAGCTTCGTCATAAGATGACTAAGCTTATGATAAGATGACTCAACTGATGGATTCTTGCTCTAAAGATTTGATCTTGAAAGTGTGCAAGTCTCACTTGAATCTTCAGTTCACCATCTATTTATAATCTTGGATTTGTAATATTGCCCGTTGAAGGTTGGCAAAATTGCATTTAAGTCCTTGAGCAACGGTCATAATTTGAATGGTAACTTTTGCAGACTGTCGCACTGTTCACTGTACACTCTGCTGTACTTTCTGCACTGTTTACTGTACACTCTGCTGTACTTTCTGTCAGCAGCATTTAATGCACTTAGCTTGTTACCGTTGGAGAGCTTTCTGACCGATTTTACTTAGCTTATGGGATCCACTCCGCTGATGATCACTAGTCTGATGTACTAGTCTGATGCACTAGTCTGATGCACTAGTCTGATCACTAGTCTCATGCACTAGTCTGATCACTAGTCATCTCATGATCACCCATCTTTTTCCACTAAGCTGATTTTCAATCTTTCACTAATCTGATTTTCACTCTTATCATAAGATTGAATCTTCATTTTTTGAATACTTCTGTTCTTGAATGATTATCTTTTAAACCAAGTATCCAATCTTCAAAGGCTTACTAAGCTTCCGTAACTTAGTTGATGACACATTTTTGTTATCATCAAAACCTTTTTAACTAACTTAATTAACTCAACTGATAAGATCACTTAGCTGTTCTTGAGTTAATAAATTATTCCAACACACCACCACCACCACCGCCGTGTCATCACCGCCACCGTGCTGCCGCCACTGCCGGAATCCGCCGCCGCCGCCACCACCGGAGTCAAGGGCAGTGAGCTTGGAGAAGGAATTCAACTACTCAAGGTTTAGGTGTAAGCCATTTCTACCCCATTTTTGGTGTTTTTGTTTGTTAGATGTTATAAGAAATAAGTTTATGTAGAAAGACTATAAATCATTCTTTATCATTTAAAACTTCTTGAATCCTAAATCTAGAGTTTTGATTTTCGTATTTAAGTTTTGAAGTTTTGATTTGTATATGCGAAAAAGCTTAGTTTTGGAGTTTTATTAAAGATCTAGGTTTGACTTTTCAAACTTTTATTTAAACAAACACATTTATGAAAGTTAGATTTTTATGGTGATTGAAAAATGTTATGAAACTTTTTGTAGATCTTGAAATGTTTGTGAGGAATATTGTTGGGTTATGAAAGAATGACTCTTTTATTTTAAGGTTCAAAGAGTTTTGGGGTTAAAATGAAGGTTTCAAAATCTTGGAAATGTTGTTGAAATAAAAAGTTAATCTTTTATCTTTACAAGAAATATGTTGAATTTCGTTTTGTAAGTTTGATTTGTAAATTAATAATTCAAAGTTTTGATTGTGTTTTAAAAACATGTTTATGTGAAAAATAAGTATACATATATATATATATATATATATATATATATATATATATATGTTTTCACATACAAAAGTTAAAGGGGGTGATGTGCAATTTCCGGTGGGGTGGCCGGAGCCACCCCACCGTCCGCCGGAAGCCGGCCGGCTAATTGCCGGCCAGCATTAACAGCTGTTGTGTGCAGCAAGCTTGCTGCACACAGCAACAGGCCATTGGGCCTGTTGTCTTGCAACAGGCCCAGGTCTGTTGCATTTGCAACAGACCACCCAATTGGGCATGTTGCAATGCAACAGGCCATCTAGGCACGTTTGTGGGCTGGCCTTATGGCCAGCCCATTTAAAAAAAAAAAAAAAAAAAAAAAAGGGGGAAGAAAAGAATATATATATATATATATATATATATATATATATATATATATATATATATATATATATATATATATATATATATATATATATATAACATAAATAAATAATAACTGAAAAAAAAATTCTGAAAATAAATCTAAAAATAATAAATTTTAAATTCTGAAAATAAAGTTTGCAAATATTAAACATAATTATTCTTGAACATTAGTTCTAAAATAACAATAATTATTAAAAAAAAAAAAAGTGAATTCTTTTAAATAAAATATTTATAATAATTTGGGATAACTATTTTCTGGAAATAAATAAATTAAAGAATAAACTATAATAATTTTAAATAAATTTTTTTTAATGAAAATAAAATTTATAATAAATCGTATTAATTATTTTCTGAAAAATAATTAAAATAATTTTGGATAAATTTTTTAAAATAAATAATAAACCCATTTTTATGAATAATAAAATATTTTCTAAAAATAAATATATTACTTAAATAATTTCGAAAAATAAGAGGGTTAAATAAAATGAAAGACTTTTTCGAAAAAGAAATCTAAATAATTTTTGAAAAAAAAAAAGGGGGTAAAATAGTAATAAATTATTTTCCAATAAGATCATGATTAAATAATACTTTTCGAAATGATAAGGGTACATTAATTCTTAATTAACTAAAATAAAATAATGTTGAATAATATTTTTCAGAAAATAAGTAATTTGAAAATAGAATAAAATATTTTGATTAATTTAATAAATTCGGAAATGAAGCTTTTGAATATTAAATATAATCTTAATTAATCTTGATCATTAATTTTTATAAATAAAATTAGTAAATACTTTGAATAATTATTTTATGAAAATAAATGATTTGACTAATTACTTTATGCAAATAAATAATTTCAAAAATAAATTAAAATAATTTGGATAATTATTTTTCTGAAAATAAATAAATTCGAAAAATAAATAATTTATTTTTCTGGAAATAAATTTTGAAAAAAAAAAGTTTTAATAAATGATTTCGAAAATAAATAATAACTTTTTCTGAATTTAAATAAATTTTGAGAAAAAGATAAAACAAGGTCATAAAAATAATTAATAATTAAGATAAAGGAATTTAATTATTTTTGAGTAAAATAAAGATTAAAATAAATTAGTTTAATTAAATATTTCTAAAAATAATAATAATAATGATAAACTTCTTCCGAAAATAAAATATCTATTAATCTTGAATTTTTATTTTCTGAAAATATATAATAAATTATTTTTATAAAATTTATAATAAATACTAATTTTTGAAATTGATAATTTCAAATAAAGATTAATGTTGAAAAGGGGACTCAATAAATTATAATATTTTTCTGAATTTAAATAACTATTTTAAATAACATAAAGGTGTTAAATGATTAATTTTATTTTGAAATAAAATTTATAATAAATTTTGTAAAAGAAAATAATTTCAAATAAACTTAAACTCTAAATTTAAAAATAAGTTATTGTTTGATTAATGAATGTAAAGTATCTTGAAAGTAATAACTTAACTTAAAACCCTTAATTTAACATTTTAAAGCTCAATTAGAACGGTTTTGTTGTAGTTTAACCCTTTTGTGGCTATGTTTACCACGCTTCATGAACGAACCATAGAACCTTTAGATCGGACGTAAATGTCCAAGTTTTGATCGTGGCTTCGATATTGAACAACCACGATTCAATTGTTTGCTCGACTAATATGGAGTAATTAGATTCTAAGATCGTTACATAAACGTATAAAGGAACCGAAGACGCTACTTTTCCGCATTTCCTCGAGAATCGTAAGCTATACAGGTGAGTGTTGTATGTTACTTGTGCGTATGTATGAATGTGCTAGTAGGTCGAGTCAGAGCTGTAATTTAGTTCCTAAACGAACGAGCATGTGAAGTATGATACAATGAATAACTCGACTGCTATGACGAACTATTCTTGTTGAATTATTATGCTAATGCTTATGTGCCTATGAGTACTTGATATTGTATACCGAATAGTCTTGATTATTGTTGTTGAGTTGGTTACTGATTCCCTTTTACTCGATTGTTATTGTACTGTATTGTTACTGGATTGTTACTGTACTGTATTGTTTGTTATTATTGTGTGGGCCCTATTTTTGGTGTGCGGAATCGTGGTAACCCGGAAGGTTAGGGCCGGAGGGTTACCTCGATCCACCGTAGACCCGCTTCACGAGCCAAGTGTGGAGGTTACACTTTGGGGAGTGAATGTCAAACTCCTGGCATGAGACGTCTATGCGCACAGTTAGTAAGGTAGCTCCTTACTTGGAGTGTTCGGTGGGGGCATCATAATATGGACTGGAGGGTAAGAGGAGGACGGCATCAGCAACTGTTGGTTACTTGTTTAATGTGATTAAATTGTTATCGCATGTTTTTATTTACTGAAATGTTATATATGTTCATGTACAGTATGTCGCATCCATGCATCACACGCACATGTGCACTACAGCCTCACTAAGTTGGACGATCAACTTACGCATTCGCGTTTACTTCTTTTTCAGATACAGGCTTCCTATGGTTTGATGTCTAGCGTTGGTGTTGTCCGTCTCCGAGATCCTGTCTGTCGATCGTCGAGGGTCATCCTCGTTATCTTTTGCTTTTATTATGTTGTTATGTTTTGTGTCTTTTATGTATCTGGCATGATTAATACTTAAGAGTGTTTACTGTGGAAACTTGTTATTGCGTTGTATACGCTTATTTTGAATATTGTGCCCGCTCCTGCACATAGCAGTGTTTTGGGTTTTTATTCTTTCATGTTTGAACTATGATTCGAATTAATGTTAATGAGCTGCTTGTTTGTTTAAAAAAAAAAAAAATTTACTCAAAATTTGGTTGTGTTCACCGAATACGGACCCGGACTCGGAGGTGGGTCCACGTAGGACCCGACCCGGGGGCTCGGGCCGTCACAGGTGGTATCAGAGCTTAGGCTTATAAGTCAGGTCAAGGATCCTCGGAAGTCGTCTGTTGTGTCATTTCTTAACTGTCTTTTCGAGTCCTTTTGTGTAATTATTATATGTTATGTATTTGTTTCATATCTTGTGAGTGTGATAGCATGTCGAGCCAAGATAATTGTTTTCAAGCGCAAGAGAGAGAGAGAGACATGATTTTTGAGGTTGAGTTGGGGCTTCACTGGACCAATGCTGCCCCAACTCGTAATCATTCTCCCCATCGTCGCTCGGTTAGTCGACGTTCTTGGCCTTGTCGGGTCTATCCGCCATCCCCTGATCATGTGCGACTTGGAGGTCGTCGATCAAGGGTTGATTACCCAATAGTGTAGTGCATGAGTTGGAGGTTGACCCTGATCGGTACTCTCGGGTTGCATCACTTGTAAGAACTTGTGCTCAAGATGCGAAAATTAGGGTCCAAGTGATTGAAGATCTACTCAATGAAATGAAGGCCCGAATGGAGTATTTTCGGATCCATAGGAATCATGGCTTGTTCCAATCCAACACTATTCAAGATGGGTTGAGGAGTATTAACAGGATTTGAGATGAATTAGATTGAGAGCTCATTTAGGACCTCCCTTTAACCTTGTTTGTTATGAAGCTGTTTGGCTAGTTGAATGTTTTATCGTACTATGTGTCTGTTTTGATACGCTATTATGATTGATTGGCGGTTTGCCATTATGTGATAATTAGTTTAGTTCTGAATGATTTTCTTGTTGTCATATAGTAGGTTCGGTCTCGTTATGCTAACGAGTCGTCCTTCATTGTTTAGATGGCAGGAACTCCTGGTGATAGTCGTGCTAGTCGGTTGGTTCCCTCTCGTCCATCTGAGGGAATACCGACAGCCCCACCAGTCGAACAAGCTGAGCGGATCATTTCCGCTTTGGCAGAGTTCACCCAAACTCTACAAGGCTCTGCACGAGCTGCGCCTCTACCAATTACACCACTAGTTTCGGACCAGACCTTGGAACGTTTTCTGCAGTTCCGACCGCCCCAATTTCTTGGAAAGCCTGACGATCAAAATGCTGAAGTGTGGTTGGCCGAGATTGAATATATCTTCCGAGTCATGGACTACCCAAACATTCCAAAAATTTCATTGGCCACTTATTGTTTGAAAGATGTTGCTAAGGCCTGGTGGCAAACGATGGAAGTAGTTTGGGAGCAGAACCGAACCGAGAGAACCTGGGAGAACTTTGTTAAGGATTTTATCGATAAGTATGTGCCGCCTTTTATTAGGGAACTACGTGAAGAGCAGTTTAATACTCTGAAGCAAGAGAATATGAGTGTACCGGAGTTTGAGGTTGTCTATTCCCGGCTAGTTCGTTATGCTCCCCACTTGACAATGGATGAGCCACGTCGCACCCTCCAATTTATCAAGTGCTTGAGGCCTGAACTTCAACGAACGCTTCTTTCCCAAAACATAGCCTCTTATGTCGAAGTAGTTGGGAGGGCCACCCGAATTGAGAATGACCTGAATGACCTCAAGGCATCTGGGGTTCTAGGGAAGAGGCCTTCGCAGTCAAATTGGAAAACTGGAAGAGTTTCAGGCAAGGAACCGAAGTTTGGAAATTCAAGCTCGAAAAATCCGAACAATTGTCGCCAATTTAATCGACCACAAAAACACTCAGGGAAATCAGACAAAGGTGTTTGCACGTATTGTGGAGGAAAAGGGCATGGAGAGCCCACGTGCTGGAAGAAAGCTGGCAAGTGCCTGAGATGTGGAAGTCAGGATCATTTGGTAAAATACTGTCCCAAGGCACCACCTGCAGCAGCTCTAGCTAGCAAAGGACTATCATTGGCAGCAAAAAGTGCGAGAGCGCAAAACTCTCGAATGAACCCTTAAAATGGAAAGGGAGCGACGGACAGAGCCTGACCTATGGTGCTGTGGAAGGTATACAATATTGTTTTTAGGATATATGTGTAGTATCATTTGGATACGGGACATCTCATTCCTTCGTATTAGTGTTATGGATCTAAGTTATTGAGTATGGTTTAATGAGTTTCGTATAAGTTATGATTCCGTACTTCGTCAGGAACCTCGTTTGCAACGGGTTCAACTTAAAGATGCGAGGTTTAAATCATGATAAGAGATTTTTCTTGGCAATCTGATCGCATTCATGATCCTAGATTGTGATTCGGTAATGGACCAGATGTCCAAATTAAGATATCATCATAAGAAATTGACACTTTCTACCCTGGACTTTTCGAACATCATGAGCGAATTTGGGGACCAAATTCTTTTAAGGAGGGAGGATTGTAACACCCCGTAAATTTAAAATATTTTAAAATGGAATCATTGAATTTTTAATTTGATTTTGTTTGACGAATTTTATTTTCAATGAAATTTAGTATTTATTTAAGCTTAAACATACAATTAAAATTTTTTTTCGAGCGCAAAAATAGAACTTGAAAATTTGATTTGGAAGGTAATAAAAACCTTATGAAAGTTTTAGAAAAGTTTATAAAAAGTATGGGTTTGATCGCGCGTTTTTTTTTATTTTGGGGCAAAAATGCACTTTTTAAAAATTGAGGGGGCAAAGTGCAAATTTGCTGAAACATTTTGAAAAAAAAATCTGCAGGAGCAATGTGTGTTCTCTCCTAGGCTGCTATGCTAGCCTATTTTTAGCCCTTGGGTGGAGAAAAACTCTCCACCCAAGTTTTCTTCCCATTGGTGAGCTTGGGAGGTGATAAATCATTACTTTCTCCTCCCAAACCTTTGAATTATCCTATTTGAATTTAATTTTCAGATCTAGTTTTGTGCAGTACTCACTCTTGAGTAGTAGTAAAAGAGAGATAGAAAGAAAGAGAGTTAAAAAAAAAAAAAATAAATAAAAAATAAGTAAGAGAGGTGAGTGTTCTTTTGGAGGAGGAAGAACCACCACCACCACCACCACCGCCGTGTCATCACCGCCACCGTGTTGCCGCCACTGCCGGAATCCGCCGCCGCCGCCACCACCGGAGTCAAGGGCAGTGAGCTTGGAGAAGGAATTCAACTACTCAAGGTTTAGGTGTAAGCCATTTCTACCCCCTTTTTGGTGTTTTTGTTTGTTAGATGTTATAAGAAATAAGTTTATGTAGAAAGACTATAAATCATTCTTTATCATTTAAAACTTCTTGAATCCTAAATCTAGAGTTTTGATTTTCGTATTTAAGTTTTGAAGTTTTGATTTGTATATGTGAAAAAGCTTAGTTTTGGAGTTTTATTAAAGATCTAGGTTTGACTTTTCAAACTTTTATTTAAACAAACACATTTATGAAAGTTAGATTTTTATGGTGATTGAAAAATGTTATGAAACTTTTTGTAGATCTTGAAATGTTTGTGAGGAATATTGTTGGGTTATGAAAGAATGACTCTTTTATTTTAAGGTTCAAAGAGTTTTGGGGTTAAAATGAAGGTTTCAAAATATTGGAAATGTTGTTGAAATAAAAAGTTAATCTTTTATCTTTACAAGAAATATGTTGAATTTCATTTTGTAAGTTTGATTTGTAAATTAATAATTCAAAGTTTTGATTGTGTTTTAAAAACATGTTTATGTGAAAAATAAGTATACATATATATATGTTTTCACATACAAAAGTTAAAGGGGGTGATGTGCAATTTTCGGTGGGGTGGCCGGAGCCACCCCACCGTCCGTCGGAAGCCGGCCGGCTAATTGCCGGCCAGCATTAACAGCTGTTGTGTGCAGCAGCTTGCTGCACACAGCAGCAGGCCATTGGGCCTGTTGTCTTGCGGCCTAGATGGCCTGTTGCATTGCAACAGGCCCAATTGGGTGGTCTGTTGCATTTGCAACAGACCACCCAATTGGGCCTGTTGCAATGCAACAGGCCATCTAGGCCCGTTTGTGGGCTGGCCTTATGGCCAGCCCATTTAAAAAAAAAAAAAAGGGGGAAAGAAAAGAATATATATATATATATATATATATAACATAAATAAATAATAACTGGAAAAAAAAAATTTCTGAAAATAAATCTAAAAATAATAAATTTTAAATTTTAAATTCTGAAAATAAAGTTTGCAAATATTAAACATAATTATTCTTGAACATTAGTTCTAAAATAACAATAATTATAAAAAAAAAAAATTGAATTCTTTTAAATAAAATATTTATAATAATTTGGGATAACTATTTTCTGGAAATAAATAAATTAAAGAATAAACTATAATAATTTTAAATAATTTTTTGTTGAATTATTATGCTAATGCTTATGTGCTTGGAGTGTTCGGTGGGGGCGTCATAATATGGACTGGAGGGTAAGAGGAGGACGGCATCAGCAACTGTTGGTTACTTGTTTAATGTGATTAAATTGTTATCGCATGTTTTTATTTACTGAAATGTTATATATGTTCATGTACAGTATGTCGCATCCATGCATCACACGCACATGTGCACTACAGCCTCACTAAGTTGGACGATCAACTTACGCATTCGCTTTTACTTCTTTTTCAGATACAGGCTTCCTATGGTTTGATGTCTAGCGTTGGTGTTGTCCGTATCCGAGATCCTGTCTGTCGATCGTCGAGGGTCATCCTCGTTATCTTTTGCTTTTATTATGTTGTTATGTTTTGTGTCTTTTATGTATCTGGCATGATTAATACTTAAGAGTGTTTACTTTGGAAACTTGTTATTGCGTTGTATACGCTTATTTTGAATATTGTGCCCGCTCCTGCACATAGCAGTGTTTTGGGTTTTTATTCTTTCATGTTTGAACTATGATTCGAATTAATGTTAATGAGCTGCTTGTTTGTTTTTAAAAAAAAAATTATTCAAAATTTGGTTGTGTTCACCGAATACGGACCCGGACTCGGGGGTGGGTCCACGTAGGACCCGACCCGGGGGCTCGAGCCGTCACACGTGGGGCTAGGCCGAGAGTTCTCGGTCGCGGGACCTCAGGGCTCCTACGGCCGCGGGAGTCTGGGCCTGCTTTATCATACCTCATTTGCAAGTAGCATTCATCTCCATTGGACCATTCATCGAATATTTTAAGCTTGTTGGAGTGAGCAGCTATCTATGAATATTGCACCACTTCGGATTTTTCTATTTTTAATAGGCACCCTTCAGGTTCTCTTTCGATCATTGCACTCTTATTTTAGGTCCTACACAAGCCACGAAAATAAACGACACAACAATGAAAACATGACATGAAGAAACACAAAAGAAGAAAAAAAACACCCAAAAACACATGAAAGCTTAAGGACAAACAATAATTTTGAGCTTGAGAGTGCCAGTAATAATGTCATTTTCACAACATTATCAACTCCCTATTGTGAGTTGAGTTCACATGCTTTCTGAGCCTAATTTATGTAGTTTCTGAGAATGTTGGGATTGATTCGAGTCATTTTATGTAGTTTTGCATATCATGGATGAATTGGTTTGATATAGTGTTGATATTTTACTCTAGATGTGTAGGATTTTAAGTGCATTTCTTAAGGCAGTGAATATTCACTGAATGTGTGGAATGAGGGCGAGCAAATAAGGAGTCAATGAGATGATTTGGAACAAAGAAAGTTCAAGGAAAGATCCGAAGAAGTCAAGTAGTGCAAGAAAAATGAAGAAATAATTTCCCAAAGATATTACTACTTATTACAAGGATCACACCACTTTCATTAAATATCCAATGAATCTGAATTTTGGATATGTTATAGATGATTGAGTTATCGACGTTACTGACTTTACGGGTTTGAATTTGGAGATCGGATGATAAATATATGCATGTCGCAATAATGTCGTGCAGACCACTAAGGCCGCCATTTTTCATGACCACGGTTGTCATGCCCTGAACAATCCAAAAATTTGCGTTTTTGCTTAATTTGAGTTGTAAACTTCCCACCAATCATTCTCCTAACCTAAATGAACCTCCCAGACACTTTCCTATACAATTTCCAGCTTTTTAAACACCTATAAAAGGTCTCTATGGCACACATCAAAAGACACAACATTTTGCCACCACTCTTCATCAATTTTAGAGAAACACCAGAGAGAGAGAGAGAGAGAGATTTTAGTGAAATTTCAACTATGTTGGAAAAAGTTTTGTGGACAACCAAAGACAGACGGAAGCCTTTCTGAAGTCTGACAAATTGAAGAAGGCGTAGTTGCGGATTTATTTGGTCAAGGAGTTTTATATCATAGTTGTAGTACTTTTCAGATTTGTCTATGAATATGAAGTTATGTATCTTTACAATAATGTTTGTTTATTTTTCATTATGAATAGTTAAATCTATTCATTAGGGCTACGAAATTATTGAACTATGTATTGGATTTATGTTTGGCATTATTATCTTTGAGTTTATATGGATAGTTATGTTTGGCATAACATGTATGATTCCTTAAACTTGTCTCGTCTATGCAGTTTATGCGTGAATAACCACTGTCACCCTATCTGGTGTAGGGATTAGATATGTGTACATTAATTGTTACTGCCTATGGGTTAAAATGTAATCTCTTGAGGAAAAGGGTACGGTCTGGATAGATTTATTCATCAATCCCATATACCTTTAGATTATGATTTAGTAATCCTTAGTTCTATCTATCAGGGAGATGCATCAGTGCAGAAGTACATGTTGCGCTTTGGACTGTTTTGACTGAGATTAGATTGTAATTCTCCTAGCGGAGTAACATATGATAGGATAGTGCCCAGCAAGCCAACACAATAGCTTGTAATAAGACTATTCTATGTTGGATAAATCTTTGATTTAATAATTAATACGCAAAGTTTATTTATTTCGTGTATAAGATAAACTAATGACCATCTTCATCTTTCGCGAACACATTTAAGCGGTTGGTTGAAACCCTGAGATCACTCATGACTATAGGACGATTCACTTCGGTATTGAGTGCAATCATGAAACACTCTCTAAGTTCGTGATCTCAAAAGTGTTCCAAGTCATAGATTCCTGTCGAGATGGGGTATCAAAGGAATCGTCAAGACTTGTAGGATTATGCATGATTCACATGGAGTGAATTTGTAGATTTTCATGAACAAGACATTTGATGTCAGTGCATATGAATAGGTGGTTCAATAGGGGATCGAACGCATCGAACGACCCGAACAGATAAATCCATTGTGGAAGTGCGCAAAGCATATCGGTGATGGGAAGTTTCTCAGGACTTATAATAGGGTACGATTTATTCCTTAGACTTGAGATGCTAGGGCGAATTCGGTATACGGGCGTGCATGCTTTGATTTAGGAGCCGGTCACGTAGCCTGACCATGTGCGCCTACTTTGGGTACGTATAGTCGTATGCGCGGATGGTTAGCATCAAGATGGGATCTACCGACTCATTGTAATGGATGAGGGAATTTCTTGTACTTTCTTAGATAATACATTCCGAGCAACCCATGGCCATGGTAGGTGACGGATTTGGAAAGGGATTTTCAAATTTAGCAGTCACACTGGAAGTATTATCCAGAATTAGAAAGTACAGAATCGAGATAATTAGAGGTGACGACCAATTCACACACCCTAGGTCTCGATCGGGAAATTAGTCGTTAGAGGGACAGTATGTACATGGTACTTATAAGAGGTGATGTTCACTAATATCAATTTACCTGAAGTTGGGCCTCATGGGCTTGTGGCTAGACATCGACCATGAGGTGTGGGTACTCCTGAATTGATGGGAGATTAATTCTGGAATGGTCAATTAAAGGAGTTTATTGATCGCAGCAACTAATTGAATATTAATTGCTCATTAATTCTGGAATGGTCAATTAAAGAAAGATTTGATTTAAAGGGTTAAATCAAATAAAAGAATTTAAGAGTTAATTCTATGAGAAAAATAATTAATTAGATGGTTTACTTAATTAAAGAAAGAAATAATTAATTGGATTAATTGGGTTAATTTAATTAGAGGGGTTAATTAAATTAATGCAAGACATGGGCCAATTTAATTAATGGCCCAATACTAAGTCTTGCACAAGAGGGCTTTTGAAGGTGGCTATAAAAAGGAGTCTAGAGGAGACTCAAAACCCTAAGCAAAAACCAACCCTAGTCCGCCCCCCTCTTGCCCTAGCCGCGCCTACACGCGCCGCCCCCCTCTCTCTTGCTTTCTCATTCATCAAGAGTTGGATCTAGATCTAGCTCTTCCATTGACAAACATTCCCTCCTTGTTCTAAGTCTGAGGATCGAAGGTGTCACTCAATCCATTTGGTGTGGACTATCTCTAGAGGCACAACACTTGGGGTGCTCTAGTGAACGAAAGAGAAAACCGGAGAAAACCACCACCTTGTCTGTGGTGAGGTAAATTTTGATTTACCATATTTGATTTTGTTATTTATTGCAAAATTATATTCAACCTATTCATATGTGCTAGTAAATAAATCCTAGAGTTCGGGTGTATGAAATTTTTTTTAAATTTCACACTGTTGTTTTGACAATCATACCCCGTAAATCCCAAAAACATATTAATTGAATCCTTGAGTAACATAATAATTAGGTTAAATGCATATAATTAAGTTAGTAATTTAATCATGGTGAAGTAAAACCCTATGCCTTGAACTAGTGATATAATCTCTCGATTATCTGTTCTTGGTTAGTTAGTTAGTTTAGTTAATTGTTTAATCAAATGCTCTTGCATCCTTAGTTTAGTTAGTTGCTTTGAAACAACAATCATCTATGTTACTCGTTTACTTGCACTCTTGCATTGGTGAATTTTTTAGTCAAGTTCATGTGGGTACGACATTCAATCTTAAGATCACTTTTTACTTATCGACACGTGCACTTCTGTTAATTCTTCATAGTTACGAAGACAACATCTCCTCGAAAATACCGAACTGGATTCAGCCCTCCCCCCTCCCCAACCCCACACAGTTGGAGGTTTGCTATGTCGAGGTTGAATCGACATGCCTCCAAACATGCCTAAACGTTATCGCAAGGTAGCGCCCTGATTTTGGAGGCATAAGGTGTTATTGAGCTGAGAAGTCGAGAGGCCCAAAAAATAAATGGAATGAGTTGTTACTTGATCGATATAGTTCCACATCTAAACCAATTCATGTTTTTTTTTTTTTTCAGCCTTTGATATCTTCAAATTGTTGTATCATAAGTTATTCACCTTATTTCTTGATGTTCAATCTTTCAACTTTATTTCTTGATCTTTATATCTTAATCTGGAATCGTTATTTCACAGCCACACGATCGTTTATTCATTAAATAGCAAAAAAATTGTATCCTTCTCTCTAATGAATGAATTGATAAAGACAATTGAGTTAATTTCCTAATGTTTTCACTATCTTTAGTCTTAATTGATTAAGTGCTTCTTGCACTAAGTCAACAAGACTTATTATTCCTTTTTTCTTGTTTTTTTCTTTTTTCTCATAGACGGGTTAAGAGTTTTCATTTTTTGTAAAGCGAAAAAAAAAAGATGTAATTTCGAAACTATTTATTTGCCTGAAACTCTCTTATTTTTCTTAATTTAGTAACTTTTTTCTTTACAATTTTTTCTTATTGTTTTCGAAATATTTTCGAAAAGTCTCGAAACATTTTCAATTTTTAACTGATCGAAACATACATTCGATTCAAAATTTTGATCCATGTGACTAATAGATAATCTCTCTTAATTATTGCAGGAATAATAAAAATCTATTATTCAGATCATATAATAAGGTAAATATATAGTCACAGAAAATTAAAATAACATCATATGTACTATATATGGCTTCTTTTATCATAATAATAATTATGTTATTCCAAGAAAATTCGTTAATAGTGTTTAGCTTAAACAGTCCAAAACTTTAATGAAACTTCAAATTAAGCAGCAATTAGAATGCTAATTAAACTTAATTAAGTCATGGAGTTTTGCCACCTCCTCCTTTCTTCCCTCTAGGATCATGCTTTGGATTATGAGTTGCATAATCATAATCCAACACCACGTCCAATCCCATAAGCTTTCTTGAATTTTTTAGGACATTTCCCTGTTATAAACATTAATCCAAAACTAAAATAATTGTATAATTTGTTTCAAATTGTTATTGTAAAATAACAAAAATAAAACCTTATAGTTAGATATATTATAATGCTACTAATTAAAGATTACATTTTTAGTGTCACATGATTGAACTCGATCTCAAGACTTTTGGTCCAACAATTCATAAAGTATTTTTTGTCACCTAGCGTTCTTTGAGACCAAAAAAATGCTAAATAGAAACTATCACTTGAACCAGAAAATGTAAAATATATAGTTTGGGGGGGGGGGGGGGGGAGCCACTCCAATAATTTTGAAATTTTAATTTAGTATTAATATTATACATTATTGAGCCAATTTCAAGTTTCACAAATTTTATTTTCTTATATCGATCGGTCCAATAAAATCCAATAAGAAATAAAATTGTTTTGTGTATCTTTTCACGCTAAATTGCCAGTTACACATATTTTGGATAGTTTTGTCTTGATTATTTCTCTCTTCGTAACAAAAATATAAAAATAAAAAATTAAACCTCCGTAGATTAATTTTAAAAGAAAATAACTTTTATGAGCTATATCTACAAGTGAAGAATTTGCGGAAGTATATAGTGTAACCTTTAACAGATGGATTGATTCGCTATAAGTTAGCTCTTCCCGTACATCACTACAATTGAGTGATCATTTTCAATAATGAAATTTGGTGGAACATATGTTTAGAAACAAAATGAAAGATAAACCAATACCTTACAATTTTTATGATTATTTACACAAAAAGAAAATTTGTTGAGAATTTTATGATATGAAGAATATCGTGGATAATTTATTCATTAAATTATTTAGCATTTTGTATTCATTATAGTTCTCGTTGATAATTTATTCTTATGCAAAAAAAAAAAAATTAATAATTATCATTGTAAATTAGTTTCAGCAATGACTAATTCCCCCTCCCACCCCCCGCCCCCGAAGCTTCAATCCTGAATTCGTCCCTGACCTTAAGTGCAGGTATAAATAAGTTGGACCAAAAGTGATGAGGTCCAGTATTATCAGACTAAAAATACAATTTGGTTATATGTTATTGCAAAGAACATGTTATACATACTAATTACCTTTTGAAGCAAAAGGACAGGGTTTAAATCAAGGCCAGAGCCCTCAATTATGCCTAAAAATGGGATCAAAGAACTAAAATTAGATTTATTTATTTTTTAATAAAATGTACTAATAAATGCAAATTTGAGAATTACTCACCTGTATATTGACACATAAATATCAAGAGAAAAACTAGAATAGAAGCATTTATTCTTGGATTCATGGCTGTTTCGATATATGTATTTAGCCTTATTTGAATTTAAACTCTTGCATTTGATATTTAAAGGGAGAATGGGGAGCTTTTATAAGAAGAAGTGGCCATGAAAGATGATGCTTCTAGTGCAACCCACCCACCCAATATCTCATAAAAATGATATGATGAAATGCATTACTAAAATATAAGTCAACTTCACAAAATGTACATGTTACATCAAAATAGAAGCCAACTAGTACACATATGCATGTGCACATGAATTTTGTTTTAAGTCCACCTTTGCATGGCTCAAAACACTTGTAATTTTTCAGCTTCTCTAATTTGATTTGCGAGTTATTGGTTGAAGGCGCGCGGTGTTTATTTTGTGCACTTCGATGGCTGCAGGTCTTCTTGTAAAAAAGAATTACTTGCAATTTTTCAGCTTGACAGGTAATCGAATGTATGTTTCGATGGTTGAAGGCGGTGTTTATTTTCACTTTGCACCACTCATCTTTTTATAAGGAGAGAATTGCATATTTAGTATTGAACTTTATGTCAATTCCTATTTTTTGTACAAATAAATATAGGTCAACACATTTGATGTCATAATTTAACACCGTCAAATTAATGGCGCCACCGTTAAGTCAATTTTATTATTGCAAAATTAGTACGATAACTTATACAAGCTGATAATTCTAGTATAAGTTATTACACTAATTTTTGCAATAAGTAAATTGACTTAACGGACACATTACCAATATGACGATAATATTTAAATTTAGCTAACGATGATACCAAATATAAAACGGTTTATTAAACTACGATACCAAATATATTGACATAAAAAAATAAAAAAATAAAAAATAAAATAAAAAAAAACTAACAAAAAGTTAGGTAAAAAAAAATTGCAGTTCTCTCTTTTTATAAGTCATCCTGCTTTTCGGTCAATTTTTCTTGTCTGCACTCAATAGTTGCACCCAACAATTAAATAAAAAAATCACGCTAAAAGATTGCAACAATTAGGTGTATATGATGCACACTAAAGTACTATTCTATGTGGTACTTCAAATTTTCAATTTAATCTTTCAGAAATTTCAAGTAACAACATTTTAGACAAAGCCATATCGGGTAATTATGTAACGGAGTAATTTAGGTTGACTAAGATGAATATTAATTAAAAATTCATATATCGTCGTGAACCTCAAATCAACAGTTCACATCATTGAGGGACTAATGCTAACGTTTATTCTTGTTTTTTTTTCCCCTTATAAAAATAGAAATTTCAAGTTATTAATTCACTCTCTTAATAAAATATTCCTCCCACCAATGTGCTTTGTAGTGAATATATATGCCCTAATACTATGGTAATCTTACTATTTCTTCATCGGGAAAAAAATCATTTTTTTTAAAATAGAACTGAGCAGATCTTAATTTTCATACCAAACTCGTAAAGAACGTATAAATTCACATACGTAAGAAAGTGATATTTTTGTTACTTTTGTTGATGGAATTGTCATGTGACTGTTAAAATTTAAATTACTAATTTTTTTTCTTTGTAATATTAAGATTAATAAAAATGATTAAGCACGATTTTGCGGATGAACTCCTGCACTTTGACGATTTTATGAATTGACCGATGTCTCCTTTTCTAACGCACAACCACCGTCATCTGGGATCGACGAGGATAGGAGAAGGGTTTTGTTCGTCTATTCACCACGAAAAAATACGTATAATAAATTTCATACTACGTAGAAGGAATCGTTTAATTTCTGCATTTGAAAATCTAAATCGCGAAACTCTTTTCCTCACAAATTGCAAATCGCGATTACGGCCTTGTTTCTCCACCTTTTTTAAATTTTGTTGGATTATCTTAATCCTTTGGATTTAGGCTTCAATCTCCATAGTTTAATTCCCTCAATAAGACTTGCGGAAGTATCACTTTTATAACGTCTATCAAGAATTTTTTTTTAGTTTAATATGAACAGTAAAATCTACCATTTTCTATGATATGAAAAATGAATTTTTGCGATTGTTCATCTTTAAAAAAAAAAAAAAAAGGGGACAAACTTGATGTGCATAAGGTGTGTTAGGAATCATGATAATTGGCCATGTGAACTACATTGATTTCATTTCGTGAATAATATGAAATGAACCTAAGATTTTTTGAACTCTTTAAACTTTTAGTGCAATTTGACTTGTCAATTTTACCAAATTCTATCTTTAAACCATGGTGCTTCTGATCCTCATATTTTGGCTTTCTCCATTTTGATGAATCAAGTTTGGACGAGACTGAAATGGACAGTGTCCTACCAAAGAAATCAATGTGAGTGAATAGTTATCCTTTTAAAGGGTTGGATTTTATCTAGAGACATTAGTGGTGGCACTATCAAAAGGTACACATGTACACAACATGACAACATATTATGTGTTCGTTCTAAAAATGTGCATTGTTTTTGTTATATATTTATTTATTGACGGATACTCTTAAGGGTTAGCTAATTTTCAATTAATATTAAGGCCTTAACACATGCACGCTAATATATACAATGAATGATGTAATTATTCCCAATTCATTATTGTATTTGTATAGTCTTTAGTTGAGAATTAACAGATAGATAATATTTTGACCCATTTTTGGGGTGAAAGTAAATCAATGGATAGGTAAAACAAGGTACTGATGCAATCTCCACCTGTTTACAAGCGAAGCGTTGATGTGAATTCAACCTATTTTGATACCATTTGATATGATCTTCTGACATCATTGTTCGGTTCTTTTTTTAATGGACGTAAGAAGGACCATAATAGAGGATGTAAAATGGACCACAATCTCACTTAAGATGTAGAAAATCATAAACTCTTATTGGACATTCTAATGTGACTCGCTCTTCATAAAAGAGTCACCATAACCGTGCTTCATTGCTTGTACTACATGATTTAAAACTTATACATGCTATACAAGTGCATACGATTCCATATTTTGTGTATTAACTCAAAAAATTAATAAATAATATTACTTTTACTTTGTTACCCTTTATAGGAATACTCAATTGACCAAAATATCCCTCATATTTCATCTTTCCAGATTCTATCCAAACCCTAATCCACGTATCACCACCACCACCACCCTCCTCCCGTTGTACTCCTAGTCAGACAAGGATGAGGATGGCCGGTGAAAGGTCGCGACAAGTTCCCAGGCCAATCACAACTCAATTCCGGTCACACCACCCACTCACTCAAACGGTTCCCAGGCCGTCGCCGTCTCCGATTTGGGCATGCCTTCGGAAAAGCTCCGTAAACAGAACCAACAACCATTATTCATTTGAACTAGTAAAGTAAATCCCTATTGATTTTTACCAAATAAAGGTTGTGGGTACTTCAGCGAAGGCAATTTCCAAAATCAATCAATTATTCATGAGCAAATTTCCTCAAATACATGCAACCTCTTCCTTGAACTATTCTTCCCATAAAGAACCTTGTTTATACGAGCATCAACATCTTCTTGACGGCCAGGGTGGGGTGCTCATTTAATTTTTTTTTTTTAAATTTAAGGTATATATTGGGACTTTTACATATTAATAGTTAGGGTATAGTGGTAATTTTATAGGATTAGATAGTATTGTAAATTAATTGTTTGGAGTTGTAATATGAACACGTGTCTGAATAGGATTGGGTTTCAAAATGATTGTTGGCGACTCACTTTAAGGTGTGAGTCACTATAGACCATCCGACTTTTATTTATTTCATACTATGAAAATATTACAATGAGTGCTTGTAACCCTAAATAACTAGATAAATATGAAAATAGACTCCTATAAAAACAAAATAACTAAACGAAAATAATCTTAATAACTATGGTAATATAATAAAATCATAATCGTAACAGATTAAGTTCGGCTTATCATGACCAAAAAAAATGTTGCTAGGAGACTAATTAAAGAATGTTGTCTTGATGGTTTTTATTTTCAACGTTTAATGAAATAATTACAAGGGTAAACCCTCTTTTGGCTTTTCTTTTCCGACAGTGTTTTGAGGTTGTTGGATTACACAAAAACAGTTGTCTATTACTCATCATACAATTAAAAAGACCAACATAATAACGTATCATTGTTTATGTTTTGCAATTGATTATGTTTTCACATTTTCGACATTTTCATGTGCCTTAAATAGGGCTGATAACAGATCATCTCATCTGTTATTCTTAAAACACGGTTTAACTTTATGTAAAAAATAAAAGCACAAAATACCAATGTTTTTAAAACCGGATCGGAGAGCGAACCGGTGAGCCTACTGGTTTAGTGGTTTTACTGGTCGAACCGGGCGAACCGCTGGTCGAACCGTTAAAACCAGCCAATTAACCGGACCGGACCAGCTTCCGGTTCGCGGTCGAACCGATCGGACCGGCCGGTCCGGTCCGGTTTTAACAACACTGCAAAATACCCCTGTATCTTTGTAAAAGAAGCACATTATCTCCCTCTTGATTTTTACATATTCACATAGGGCAGAGTTCTAGGTAGTCAATATCACAAGGGGTAAAATATCCATTAGTCAATAATCAGTATTACATGTGGTAAAATGCTCATTCACGCATATCATAGGGTGTAAAGTGTATGAAGTGCGTTTCATGGTAGGGTTAAATTTGTCATTTTATTCACATGAAAATAAAGTTTCAGTCACATTATAGAGGACATGTGAAACACCTTCACAAGAAATGGATAAATAGTTCATTATTATATATCACATGAGGATAATATGGAGATAATTATATTTTTTGTACCGAGTTTTATGTCAATTTCTACTTTTGATACCAAATAAATGTAGGTCAACACATTTGGTATCATAATTTAACAGATCGTTCCATATTTAATACCCTTATTAACTAAATTTGAAAATCAACATCAAATTGGTGACTTGGTCTATAACTTAGTTTCAATTATTACAAATTGATGCCATAACTTATACTAGCTGACAATTCTACCGACATGTTATTTTGTCAATCCGGAATATTATAGGATAGAACTGTTAGCTAGTATAAATTATGACACAAATTTCGCAATAAAAACTGGCTTCACCAATTTGACGGAGATTTTCAAATTTAGTTAACGACGGTACCAAATGATGAACGATTTGTTAAATCATGGTACCAAATGTGTTGACTTGTATTTATTTGATATCAAAAATTAAAATTGACATAAACTTCAGTACCAAAAATACAATTATCTCGAATAATATGTCTTGTTTTATATTACATAAGGTTAAATTGTCCACTACGTACGTGTCACTTGGACACTTGCCAAAAATGAAATAAATTTAAAAATGAGTCTTCGAATTTAAACTTGACATGAAATAATATCTTGATATTTCCTTATTGCTACATAAGTGAGTATGAATCATGTAGAAAATGGGTACCGTGAAATGTGAGTGCTACAAGGACGAACTGTGAAGCTGAGAAAATGGGTGCAAGAAGACAACAATTTTAATGTTTCAATCGTTAAAAAGAGTGCACTGAATAGCAGTTGAGGTCACTAAACCACTGTTCAATTGACACTCACTGTTAGTTTGGAATCCTGATCAGAAAATTATTATTCTTATTTGATTTTATTTTTGTGAAAAATTGAACATTTTCTTCATAATTATGGCCAATATTATCTTCCTAATTGGGTTTTTTTTTTCTTTTCAAATTGAACATTCTTCATAATTATGGCCAATATTATCTTCCTAGTTTAATATTATTTTTTGTGATTGATTTTCTTTAATTTGAGTGTAGTTCAACAAATTTCTGATTTAGTAATATTGTTGTAAGATAAAATTACAGAAAACGTCCCGAACTAATTATTAGTGATTTTTGGTTTCGTCCTGAACTTTATCACATCACCGAATTTTGTCCCGTAATTTAATATTTTTTAAGAATATTATCCCAAACCAATTTCTATTTTTTGTTTTATGTCCCAAACTATATCAACTCGTCGAATTTCGTCCCGTAATTTATTAGTTTGCATGAATTTAGTCCCAATATTTAATTTAATGAAAATGCATGATGGTTCAATCTTTTAATTAGTTTCGGACGATTTCTGCAATACTATATAATTATTCATGCTACAATTTGTTACGTCATGACACGTAAGCTGCCATGTGGCAATTTTAACGGACACATGCACAATTTTCGTCCCATAATTAATGGTGGGATGATATTCCAAAAAATATTAAATTACAAGATGGAATGAGGTGATATAGTGTACGACGAAAACCCAAGATCACTGCTTATTTTGAGACCTTTTTTTATCAATTTTACCTTAATGTAATGATACTAATGTAATGATTATTTCGAGAAACAAAATAAAAGATGGCTTATTTTACTTAAGAGAAAAAGGTGGAGATATTCTTTGTGTACATTGGGCAGGTCCCAATCTGAGTCCAAACGTGAGGTTTTAGGTCTAGACTCAACATAATTTAAATGAACTCAAATTGAATTAAATCATTATCAGAATAGCCCTTATAGTCACTAGATAATTATTTAATTAGATAATTAGTTAGTGTTCAGAAAAAATCCAAAAAAATTATCGATGAGCGTGAAAGTAAAATTACCTAGCTCTTAGATTAGTAAGAAACCAAAATTAATATCCATGTGCGTAAAAGCTAACTCGTACAAGTCGGTATAAGAAAATTGAATAAATATAGTGTCATGTACAAATTTACCTCTACCGGAGTCGAACAATTAAGACATATAGAAGTATAGTCTAATGACTCTAATCATTAATTTTGCAACCCCAAAATATGGAGGTTTGATATTGTGCACTCAATAAAACTTTTGGCATTTCGCATTCTAGATATATAATACATTTTACACTTTGCAGTTTGCACTCTAGTGTGTATTTTGGTTAGAAGATTTTGTTGATGGAAAGGTAAAGTAGTCATTTCGAATATTTTTGGTACTTTGCGCTCTCATAAATATAGATTTTGGAACTATGTACTCTGAAATTATAAATATTTTGCACTTTTCACCCATACTTACAAAATTTATCCCACCTCTCAACTTTGGTACCATTGGACACAAAAATACAAAGTTGATACCATAGTTTAAGTTTTCATAGCAACTTTCATACAAAATCCAAATTTTCTTCAGATGCATAATATTCAATTTACCCCATATTACATGAAAAAGAGTACTTTTAAAGAAGCAATTTACCCCTTTCAGCCAAATATTGTAACTCACTTGACGAAATTGAGAGTGGTCATAAAAAGTGTGGGTGTAAATTGCCACATTTAGCATAACACATGGGATAAATTGTTATATTTATCATAACACAGGGAGGTAAACAACCACATTATCATAAAAGTGCCACATATAAAAATATCAGGGAGGCGGTGTTAAACTTTTATAAAATTACAAGAGGGGTAAAATACTCTTTTTTAAATTACAGGGTAAATTGAATGTTATGAATATCATAAGGGGGTAAATTGCCATTTACTCCGGAAAAAAATTGGACTTGGCATGAAACTTGCAACGAAAATTTAAATTGTGATATCAAATTTTTATTTTCATGTTCAATGATATCAAAATTATAAAGTGGTATATCCTATGGTAACGACAAAATAAATTTCCCCTTTTTTTTTATAATTAGCATTTTTTAGATTGACTAACACAAATTAAAATATTAAGATTTAATCAATACTATCTATGTTCAAGTATCTGGTTCAAAGTAAGAAGGCCGCGCAAGAAATCCCATATGGAAATAAAATGCAAAGATAAAGAAAAATGTCTTTGCCACAACAAAAGAGACATGTGTAGGAATAATGGACAAATACAACAAATCTCTTTAAAGAATTTACAACCCGACAAACAGAATATATAGAATACTAAAATTTATCTCCCTAAAGTATGAAAGGTAAAAGTCACCTCCCGGGCTATCAGTCGACGGTTAAATTTAACACCACTAATTTTTTGGATAAAATACAAAAGAGTCACCGACGACATTCATGGACACCTTTCTAAGAAAAACACATAAATATTTTCACTGCAAAGTGTCAGTTTTTAAATCAAGATTGAATATGCTAAAATTTTATATTTTTTAGGGTGTAAAGTGTCAATATTCTATATTTGAATGGTGCAAAATTCCAAAAAAAATTAGAAAATAACTATTATGCCATTCCACCAATAAATTTTCTCATCTAAATATACACTAGGGTACAATGTATCAAATATACAGAGTTTCAAAAAAATTAAATCGGAGCGCAAAGTGCTAAATCCCTATATTTCCGGAGTAAAATTAAAAATTGCTAAAAGTTCTTTAGTATCTTAGTTTGATTTTCGACATGTAGTTGTTACCATAATCGAACCCTAATTGGGTTTCTTTTCATAAGAGAAAAAGGTTGAGAAATGGCCGTGTATGTAGGGGACATGCGGAAAGAATTCCTTTTTTCTTTTGGACTTGCCTTCATAATAGCTTTGCTACTACCAAGTTAAGATATGATAGAAGAATTTCCGAGTCCAACACTTGTCTTAGTTATAACAATGATGTTGAATCTATAGTCCATGCTCTTTGGGACTGCGTAGTTGCATAAGGTGTTTGGGAATTCGTGATTGCTCAGGGTCAATATATGGAATTTTGTCAAATTAGTCCCAAGACGTGGATCAAGGTGAACGTCGAACATTTTGATACCAGAAATAACATGGAGCACGATGTTTATTGCAGTCATTTGGTCGATATGGAAGGCTATAAACAAAGAAACCTTTCAAAATATCCGGGATCCTGTTAGAGCAGTCAGCTTTTCGACAAAGAAATTGGCGTGAGAGATTATGCAGATTAGACGCAAGAACAATCGTGTTACTACAAAAGGGGAAACAAACTAAATGGAAAAAACCGAGTAATGGATGGCATAAAATTACTATTTATGGCAATGTGTTTTTCGAAAAGAGTTGTGCAGGGGCAGACGGTTTAATCCATGATGAAAATGATGAGTGGATCATTGGTTTCTCTCTTCGGCCCGGCCTTGTGCCTAGTCCAACCAGGCAATTGTCTAGAGCCCCATTAACTTGGGGCCCCCAACCCATATATGCATGTATATATATTAATCCACCGAGCCCAACCCAAAATGAAAAAAACATATTAGCCCAACAAATTGTACATTATGTGGACTGCGCCACCTCCAACTTAAGCCACTTCAATTTTTTTTAATGAAAATAAAAATTGGCTTGCCCTACTCTTATAATGCGATTAAAAAGGAATTTCAAGAGTCAAGTTAAAACGTCTTTGTTTTTTCAATGTTTTGCCTTCTTCTTCTCCAACTCCAAGTCTCCAATTGATCTTCTTCTCCAAGTCCAATTGTCCAAGAAAATATTATCTCTATATACTTTCTTTCACAATTCTCTTGAGTCCAATAAATTGTATTATTCTTTTTCCATTCTCTTTCACAATTTATCAATATCGAATTTCAATTTCAATCTTTTATTATCATAATTTCATTTATCTGAATATTTCAATTGGATATTGATATGTTTTACCTTTATAAAGTAAGGTATTTTTATATTCAAGATTTATATTTTTTAATTTTGATATATTAAATTATAATTTTAATTCATTATTTTTTGTATTTTTTCATTTGTTTTATATTGTAGGAAACTCAATGCATCAATTTCTGTGAGGAATCGTTAAAGAGTTGATCAATCTTTTGATTGTTGAATTGCTACTTATCATATGTATTCTTAACATAATTATCGTTTTATTTACTATTTATTTGATTGGTTTTTGTTTTATTATATCATATATAAAATAATAATTTGGTTGTGAAAAAAGTAAACGGAGAAACTAGTTAAATCTCAAAATGGAGCTTTAGATAAATTTTGGTGCTAAGAATGAAAATTATCAAAATATTGGTGCTCAAAACAAAAATCATGTTGATGTGCAAAATGAAATCCCTATCGATATTCGAAGCGAGAATATTGTTGAAGATCAAATTGTACCTATAGATATTGAAAATGAAACTCACGTCCATGAAGAAAACGAAAACATTGTTAGAGATCAGAATAATATCAATGTGAATGATCAATAGTACAAACTTTGCTAGTGAAGATAATGGAAGAAGTAGTTACGTAGAAAGCCAAATTGAGAGAGTACTATCAATGAACTTGATCCGGGCAATTAGAAAAATATAAATACAAATTTCAGAGCTTTTCAAGTAGAAAGGGCCCTATAAGAATCACTAATATAAGCTTTCCTTAAAAATAATAATGGTAAACATTTTTCTAAAGTAAATTATATTAGAAAATTACCTAGTGGAGAGACATGTGATAGAAGAAGGCTCTATACCCAAAAAGCAAAGATAGGGTATTTAGTTTTTACTGTAAATTATTTAGCATTATAACTACTAAAAGTAGAATTTTTAGTGTAGGAGTTAATGATTGGAAAAACCTAAGTTATACATTAATTGAAATGGAACAAGAAAACTTAAAGAGAGAAAGGGAGCATTGGAAACAAGTGTTGAAAAGAATAATTGCAGTTGTGAATGTTGGGACATCTCGATTGACAGATCAACAAAAATGCGGAATTTAAAATTTTTCCGAGATACCCATCAGCCCCATAAATCATAGATCCATCTTATATATGCGAATATATAGGTTGAATCAAAACACAAACAGTACAAAATAAAGGGGGTTATGCAATTTTTACCTCACCACAGGCAAGGTGGTGGCAACCTCCGGTTTTGTTTCTGATTCACAGACAGTGACCCAATTGTCTCACCTCCAGAGTTGATCCACACCAGTTGGATTGCAGTGACACTTCCAAGTCTTAGGCTACGAACTGGATCTTGAAGGTTGTCAATAAAGAGATGTCTAGATCTACTTGCAGAGCAAGATCTAGCACAGGAAGAGCAAGAGAGAGGCGGCGGCGCTAGGGTAGCTCACGGCCAAGGGGGCGACGGCGGTTAGGGTTGGCGGCGCAGGACTAGGGGGCGGCTAGGGTATTGTGCAAAAGTGTTGTCTTGTGTTATCCTTTGAGTTCAAGTTGAACTTTATTTATAAGCCTCCCATCTAACCTAGGTTTGCAAGACTTCTTATTGGCTTTTAATTAAAGGCCCATGTCTTGCAAGCCCTTTTAATTAACTCTTTAATTAATCTAGTCCATATTAGTTAATAAATTAATATCTCACTTAATTAATTAATTAACACTTTAATTAATTATTTAATTAATTAGTTCAGTCTCCCACTTGAATTAACACTTTAATTCATTAATTGATTTAATTACCTTCCTTTTATAACTGTCACTGTCCAACTGTATTGTGTGTGACCCTCTAGGTTCACCATCAATTGGCAGCAGGCCCACGAATTCCTCGTGATTTAATTTATGAGCAATTAATTGCTCCGATCAATTAAACCCTTTTAATTGACCACTCCTAGAATCAATCTCCCTTATCAACTCAGGAGTACCCACACTTCATGGTCGATGTCTAGCCACAAGCCCATGAAGCTCAACTTCAGGTGAATTGATATTTGTGAACCTCATCCCTTATAAATGCCATGTACATACGGTCCTTCTATCGACTTAATTTCCCGATCAAGACTTAGGGTGTGTGAATTGATCGGCACATCTAAATTTATCTCGATAACTATACTTTCTAATTCGGGATAATAATTCAGTGTGACTGCTAAATTTGGAAACCCCTTTCCAAATCCGTCATTGACTGCGACCGCAGATTCCTCGGATATATTATCTAAGAATCGTATAGGAAATTCCCTCATCCATTACGATAAGTCGGTAGATTCCATATTGGTACTAACCACTCGCGTACATAACTATACGCACCCAACCTAGGCATGTTATGATCAGGCTACGTGATCTATACCTAGATCTAAGTACGCACACTCATGCACCGAATTCGCCCTAGCACCTCAAGTCTAAGGACTAAATCGTACACTATTATATGTCTTGAGAAACGTCCCATCATCGATATGCGTCATGCGCTTCAACAATGGGTTTCTCTGTTCGGGTCGTTTGATGCGTTCGATCCTCTATCGAACCACCTACTCATATGCACTGGCCTCAAGTGCCTTGTTCATGAAACGCTACAAATTCACTCCATGTGAATCATGCATACTTGTACAAGTCTTGACGATTCACGATACCCTGTCTCGTTTTCGAAATCTATGACTTGGAACGTGTTTTAAGATCACGACCTTAGAGATTGTTTCATGATTGCACTCAATACCGAAGTGAATCGTCCCATAGTCTAAATGTAATCTAAGGATTTCATCCAATCGCTTAAATGTATTCGCGAGAGATGAAGATGGCCATTGTTTATTCTATACAGATATAAATAAACGTGCGTATTAATTATTAAATCAAAGATTGTTACTTACAGAATAGACCTATTACAAGCTAAAATGAACTGGCTTGCTGGGCACTATCCTATCAATCTCCCACTTGCCCTAGAGCCATTCACAAACGTTTCTAAGACCCATCTTATCTAGATGTTCCTCGAACGCCTTTTGCGAAAGTGGCTTAGTTAGTGGGTCAGCTATGTTGTCTTCTGATTTGACATATTCCATGTGTATGTCTCCTCTACCAATGATCTCCCTGATCATGTGGTATTTCCTCAATATGTGTTTGGATTGATGGTGTGATCTCGGCTCCTTCGCTTGAGCTATCGCCCCGTTGTTGTCACAGAAGACTACTACAGGTTCGGCAATGCTAGGAACAACATCCAGTTCTTGGATGAAGTTTCTCATCCATACACTCTCCTTTTCTGCATCTGATGCTGCGTTATATTCTGCTTCAGTGGTTGAGTCGGCAGTGATAGACTGTTTACATCTTTTCCAACTGACCCCTGCTCCATTGATGCGGAATATGTATCCAGAATTGGATTTGTAGTCATGCACGTCAGATTGGAAACTCGAATCAATGAATCCTTCAAGTTTCAGTTCCCCATTACCACCATAGACCAAAAACATATCCTTAGTCCTTCGCAGGTACTTTAGGATTGCTTTTATGGCGGTCCAGTGCTCTTTTCCTGGATTTGACTGATAGCGGCTCGTTACACTTACAGCGTGTGCTATGTCTGGTCGTGATTTAACCGTTTTTCATCGGGTTAATTTAATATCAGTGAATTTGTGATATCGGGGGTTTGGATATTGAATTATTCTGTATATTGGGCTCTGTTACTTTATTCTGGATGGATCGTTTACAAAGAAAAGCAATAATCAAAGGCAAGAAGTAAAACCATTAACCAAATTAAGAACACAACGATATGAAGGTAAAATACTGCAATAATAATGGATATTATTGAGTTCTATTGTTATCAATGTATTCTTGTGTAATCTCTGAATTAAGAGAATTCGTAGTTGTCTTATACAATGAATAACTAGGTATATATATTACGCTAAACCTAGTATTACAAGGAATCATAGTCCTGCTTGGACTCGGCCCAACTATCCTTCTTGGGTCCGGAGTATAATCTTTACTCGGAGCGAGCAGCATTTGGCAGGGCCCGTAAGAAGATCCCGATCCTTTATAATTGGTCGAATCGATCTTATAATCTTTGTTCGATCTGATCAGTATGTAGGGTGCGAAATAGCCCCCATCAGTACTCCCTCACTTCTTCGAGCGTATAGACAATAGGAGCTCGTAGAAGTAGATAAATCTGGTCGACTGTTTCTTTTCTATGAGCGGAGCCTCGTTAAAAACCTTACTTAAGAAAAAACCCAGTGGGAAAAAATCTTAAGTAAGGAAAAGAGTGCTACGTATCATAGATAGTCGTTTCTTCTGTCTAATCGTGGATCGCCACGCGTCTATTCAGGAGGCTTTTTGTATCCTTCCGTTTTTGGCGGGAATTTGAGTAGCTGCGATGAGTTCGAAACGTCTTTTCTCATTTCCTTATAAATAGGTGACTTTCGAGTTTGCCATTTCTCTTTTATATTTGCTTTTAGATCGCAGTCATTTTCTAGTTTGGTCGTTCATCGTATAAAATTTTCCTTTCATCGACCTTCTTCTTCCGAGAACTAGAATATAGATGGCTTCCGTTAGAAGATCTTCTTCTTCTCCTAGAGAGATCATTGCCCCCGATAACGAGGAGGAGTTACATTCTAATCCTCTGGGTGAACAGACTACGGTATCTGACCTTGTTATCCCTGTAGAAGATACTTACAAGGTACGAATCCTTTCCGATGCGGATGTAGCCGCCCGAGCCAAAAAGGGTAAAGGTACTGTTCCTCAGATTTCTGAACCAATTGAGGATGTTGCTTGCGCATATACAGAGGAAACATTCCCTGAAGTCGTGAATAACTATACCAAATATTTTCCGGAAGGTTCTGAAATAATTCTTCCTTCCCCTACTGATAGGGTCACTTCTCCACCGGAGGGATGTCGAGCCTTTTATACGGCTCACTTTAATAGCGGACTGCGTCTTCCTTTGTCTCCCCTTTTTCTGGAAGTTCTAAAAACTTTCAGCGTGTGCTTGACACAACTGGTTCCAAATTCTGTTGCTTTCGTGGTTTGTTTTTCCGTTCTGATGATTGCAAAGGGATTTAAACCTTCTTTCCGTAACTTTACGCAACTTTTTCGTTTTAATATTTCTAGTTCTTCAAACCGTGGATACTTCTTTGCTAGTCAGCGGCCTAGCCGAGTAATCTTTGATGCTCCGGTTTCTAGTAATCCCTCATGGAAATCTCATTTCTTCTTTGTTCGTCCTCCGTCTAATCTCCGTTTGGCGGATGGTTCGACCATGCCTTTCTCGTGGGATCATGGTTCCAGGTGGATTCCCGGAGGTCGCTCACCGACTGGTGAACTTGTTCCTGACGATGTACAGTTTATCACTGAGATTCCCGAGATGCGTACAAACAAATATCAAAGCGCTCTTCTGATTGGGGAATCTTTTCTTCGTAAGGCGGGGTTAAGTGTCCATAATTTTCCCATCAGTTCATCATCTGAACCTCTAGGTTAGCATTTTATTTGATCTTTAGTATTGTCACTATACTTTTTATATGGAGAAATTAACTTTATTTTGTTTCTTTTTCAGCTCATATGGTAGAAAACTCCCGACACTCTTCGAAGGGAAAAATGGTGCTGTCGAAATCTTCCAAGTCAGTGGAGAATAATCCTATCGAGCAGAGGGCGTCTCGAAAGAGGAAATTGGAATTGGGTCACGAATCCGAGGAGAATAGAGAGGAATCTCCGGATTCTCCACGTGAGTCCCCTATTCGTCAGGGCATGGGACCCGGTTATCCTCCGCTTCATCTTAGAACATCTTTGGGTATTCGAGGATGTCGTAGCTGGTCGATGCCTCATCCCACTAATAATCCAGTTGATAGAAAGAGGAGTTACTATGGACGTTCTGGTGACGACCTTTCTTTACTCGGAGATAAACATCCAAATCCTACTCTGGTCGAAATGATCGAGGATCATTTAGAGGGAAAGAGGGCCGCTGGTTATTCCGAGAAGGATTCTCTTATTCATGATAATAATGAGAATGCGGTCGATAAGGCGACCCGTATTCTTTTGTCTGGCGTTCTTACTCGCGATCTTAATAAGCTTCTTCATAAGGATCCTTTGGAGAAATTCCAGCGAGCTTCTCTTTACGCTGAAAAGGTGAGATCTTTTTCTTTCTATTATTCTGATGAAGTGATCTTTTAGGATTTTCTTAATTCGCTAATTCGTTTCTTTCTGACCCCTTTCGTTATTTCAGGTTAACACCTGTCTGACATCGTACGCCTATGAAAATTCTCTCTGGAAACAACAGTGCGATTTTCTTGAAGAGAAGTATAAAGCTTTACTTCACAAATCTTCCGGTTCAGAGGTTGGTCCCTCGACATCTTCCTCTGTTCCTGTCGTAGAGACTCGTGCTGCCGGGACCGAAGATCAAGAAATGATAGATAGGGTGATAGAGGTTTCTCGTGCTCAAGAACAAGCCGATCAAATGGCAAGAAAATTAGAGGAATTGCAGTTGCAGAGCACGACTCGAATTAGTGAGCTTGAATCTCAAGTATCAAGCCTTGAAGCTTCTTTAGAGGAGTATGAAAATGATGTCCCACTTAGGCAAAGAGATCGATATGTTAGGAAATCTGACGAACAAGTTGTTCGTGAATTCCTCAACTCTCCTGTTCATACGGCGTTGGTGTACCGGATGGTCGGCCCCCTTCTTGAAAATACTTTTAAAAAATCGATTCATCAACTGGTCGCTTATGGCGAGCTTTATTCTTCTTCCGAGGTTCCAGATGTCGAATATCAAGGTTTTCCTCTGGCTCATCTTGTCGAGGAATTTGGAAATCCATTGCCGATTCCTCCTTCTGATGTTAACGATGAGCTCGATAATACTTTCATCGATCCGGTAGACGAAGAGGAAGAAGGAGACGATACAGGCATGACTGAGGACGTCGATAGTGAGCAGAAGATTCCGGAAAGCGACCAGGCTTCTTGAAATAGTGATTTATTTTTGAAATAATCTTTGTAATTATCCGCTTGTAGGTTTAATTGTAGCTTAGCTTTTCCTACTTTGTACACTAAACGTTTCTTATTCTGACGGTCGTGTCCTTTCATATTCGCTGTAATGATTCAGACAAGTCATTTAATCTGCCGTAATCATTATGTATGTGTCTTTTCAAATTCTAGCGTTTGCTCCAAGGTCAGTTTTCCTGTTTCGCGCTCTTTCTTCGGGTCAGTCGCGTCTTTTCGTGTAGTATAAATACGAGAGGTAAAATTTGACTTGTCTTTTTTACTGCTATACTCCTCTCTTAACATAATACTCTTTCTTGAGCTAGTCGATAAACTTCCTCGATATTAATTTATATTTTTCCGTAATCCGATCATGAGTAACCTTTTCGGTAATACTTCGAAGCGACCATCCCGTGTGGGCGCTCAGGATAGTAGATCCAAAAGATCTCGAAGAGAAGGGCCGTCGATGGAGCCTCCTCGTTTGTCCCAGTCAATTAGGTCGGAGATCGATACTCCTGTTATTGCTTCTAAACCTTTCTCCGTGGTAAATTCGTCGTTTTCAGAACCGAATTTTTCTGCTTCCACTCAAGAAAGGAACATGCCTTCCCCTGGTCGATTACCTTTCGGGGATATGTCCAATGAAGAACCGGCTTATAATATAGCTGTTAGTTCCATCGCTTCTTTCTTTGAGCACGTTTTTCACGGAGGGGATTTTGCTATTTCCCTTCCTTTGTCTGCTTCTACTGCCCCCATCGCCAGCGGAGGGCAAGCTAGTGATGGCTTTTTTGTCAATCCTTCTACGACACAATCTATTTTGCAAGATTGTCCTGAATTTTTGTTTCATGATACCACTGTAATGACTACGTCCTTTGAATCGGGAGGACCTTCCGGAGGTGGGACCGGTTCCAGGTCTGGTCGTCGAACCATAATTTCTGCTTCGGGCAAGGAAACTTCGGTTAGTCCCGACGGGAGAGAATCTCCTCGTCCATTAGATGATCGATGTATCTTTGAGCAAGTTAATGATATTCTTTTGTCGGAAACTCCACGTTCCGATGGTGTCCCTTTGACTAGTGAACTGCCTGGTTCTGTTGAACCTGATGCTTTGTCCTGGGACTTAGGTATGAGTACTATTTTGCCCGGCGAATTGAGGAAGCTCGAAGGTACTTCCAATGTTCGCCTTGTTCAATCTCTGGTGAAGATATGTGAACAGGTAAACATATTTCGAACATTTTTCCTATTCTTTGTTTTGAATTCTTTGTTGTACGGCGGTTTTTCTTACTCTTTCTGTTTTTAGGGCAAGTATTTTGCACTCCAGCTGGGTGTGCAAAATGATGAACTGTGGAATAGTCGGAGAGCTCTTCAAGGTCAGCTGGAGTCGGAGAAAGCTAAAACCAGGGGTTTGGAGCTGCAGCTGCAACTTGCTAAAGATGATCTCCAAAAGTTAGAGGCTAACCAAGTTGTTCTTGAGAAAGAGAAAAGCGACCTAGTTCAGGCTGCCGCGTCAGCAGAGGGATCTCGTCAGCAGGCATATGATGCCGGTTATCTTAAACGTCAGGAGGAGTTGATGGCGTTTGCTGGTAACCTAACTCCTCGGAGGCCTGTTTCTGCTGGTCGACCCTCTGGCGATTCTTCTCAATGATCTTTATTCATCCTGGCAGACCTTGGACTGTCTCTCTTTTTTTTTTTTTTTTTTTTTTTTTTTTTTTTTTCGATGATGCCCAGCTTTTGTGTAGTTGTTCGGGCAGAGATTTTTGTATTGGGAGATTAGACTGGAAATTAGGATCTCTTCTGTAGGCAGATTCTTGCCTTGATTCTAATGATATATCTTGTTCATATATGTTATTGCTATGCACAAATATACCGTCATGTAGTAATTGACAAAGATTAGTTTACTTATCTGATTTTTATTTCTGCGGAGAGATTTGAGTATGGAGAGAGTAAGCTTGATCTTCCTTTGATCACTTTTAAGATAACCGAACGGTATAATATTTGCTTCGTATATTTAATCTTTGTTGATTGATCCAGCCGATCGTCATTGTGTAAACCCTTAGCTGTCTGGTCGATGCTCGATTCATGCCTTATAAATTTGTCCTTATACGACATATATCTTATATAAGGAGGTTATTGTTTCTCCTGTCGAATTTCAGTTTTGCTTTTCCTCAAAGGGAAATTTTCCTTTAGGTGCTTTTCACCTATCCATGTCTTCCATCATTAGCTTTTCAATTATACATTTCTCTAGCCAGTATATCATACTCTTGATATGGGAGGAATTGGAAAATGTAACAGTCCTGGCCAGATCTGACCCGTTCAGACCTCCTTCAGCAATTCTTTGGAAAATTAGGCAGTGACGGCCTTATAGTTTCAGATAGGGAGGGCTATTCTCCTGATTTCGATGTCAGATTTCTTGGATTCTAAATGGAATTCTTGTATGGCCAACTTAGTAGTCCCCTAATGATGTATGAGGCAGTTACGACCCCCGTATGGTGGAGGCTCTGGTCGTTTTTAAGCAATTATCCTCTTTCAACGGTTCAACTTTGCATGCCCTCGTTGAGGAGTTCTTAATATTTTCTATTAGGCGACCCTCATATATGATCGTGCAGATCGTTTTGGTCTTTGAACTTCTTTAAGTTTTCTTGGATTATTTTGTTGATCGCTTCGATCTGTAGATTTGTTTGTCGTCGATCAGTTGAGTCGATCAGACGGGCGCCGTTCCAACTTACTTGCATTTAATTCGGGAAGTCAAAGGGTCGCGTTTTCGTCCCTTGATTAAACTCCTATTATCCGTAGGATCATTCTCACGGGCGCCTATAAATAAGTAGGCAGTTTCCTTATTTTCCATTCATAACAATGAAGATCTCTGTTTCCTTAGATTTCATTTTGCCTTCGGACCCCATAATGTTCAAGAAATCACATTATCGTGATTTGTTCGTTCGCAGTAAAGGAATTGTCCCCAGTCTTGTATTGACGGGTCCCATGTCAGCCCTTCCTTGTATCGACGGATCCCATGAGATCTCTGCTTTGGTCTTCATCACCTTAGAGGTCCGTGGTTTCCGTCTGCACATGGGGGGTTCATACTTGCCAGTCACCCTCGCTCTTGGATGTGACTTCCGGAGTGATAGATCGCCGGGGTGGCTGGTAAACTTACCGTTTCACGACGGTCCCGAAGAGATGCTGCTCTAGAGTAAAATGTTTTATAGATAAAGTAAAAGCAGTATCTTCTTCTGGGTGAGTGAGCATTGCTAGCTTATCTGGCTGGTAGTGTTCATTTCATCTGGAATCACATATGATCTTCAGAGCCCTGCCATCGAACCAAAGAAGTCGACCATCCTGAGCAGCATGCTTCTTAGGTGGTTTATTATGATCGATGAGGTACTAGGGAGGAGATTGGTGTTTCCGTGGACATTGTCGTGAAGATAGTCGATCCCATAGGATCAATTTAACTAGATCATTGTAACGATCTTTAGATAGCAAGCATATTTTTGTAACGTAGGATATTTGTATGTAATTGATTTGATGAATAAAATATTATTTATTTCTTGCATCTTCTTTGTCGTTTGATAATTTTATTTACGAGGAGTAATTTCCGAGCAGATGAATTCATACTTGATTTATCTTTCAAAACTTTAGGAGTATCAGCGGATCTTTTTTAGATCGTTAGGAGTAGATCGAGGAGTTTTTATTGAGCGGATCAATGTATACTCGACTCGTTTGTAATTATACTTAGGTTTTTAACCCAAAAGTCTTTTAATCATTGAAAACATATCGAGGAGTTTTATCGAGCGGATCGATGTTTACTCAACTCGTTTTATTATGACTTAGGTTTTTAATACCAAAAGTCTTTCAATCGTTGTAGATATGTCGAGGAGTTTTTATCGAGCGGATCGATGTTTACTCAACTCGTTTTATTTAGACTTAGGTTTTTAGTACCCGAAGTCTTTCAATCATTGTAGATATACCGAGGAGTTTTTATCGAACGGATCGATGTTTACTCAACTCGTTTTATTTAGACTTAGGTTTTTAATTCCAAAAGTCTTTTTGATCGTCGAATATATGGGCGAGGAGTTTGTATTGAGCGGATCAATGTATACACGACTCGCTTTTGAATATATCGAGGAGTTCTTATCGAGCGGATCGATGTTTACTCACTCTCTTTTTTTTTATTAGACTTAGGTTTTTAACCCAAAAAGTCTTTTTTGAAGATATATCGAGGAGTTTTTATCGAGCGGATCGATGTTTACTCTACTCTTTTTTTTTATTAGACTTAGGTTTTTAACCCAAAAAGTCTTTATTGAAGATATATCGAGGAGTTTTTATCGAGCGGATCGATGTTTACTCTACTCTTTTTTGTTTAGACTTAGGTTTTTAGTACCTGAAAAGTCTTTATTGAAGATATATCGAGGAGTTTTTATCGAGCGGATCGATGTTTACTCTACTCTTTTTTGTTTAGACTTAGGTTTTTAGTACCTGAAAAGTCTTTATTGAAGATATATCGAGGAGTTTTTATCGAGCGGATCGATGTTTACTCTACTCTTTTTTGTTTAGACTTAGGTTTTTAGTACCTGAAGTCTTTCAATCGTTGTAGATATGTCGAGGAGTTTTTATCGAGCGGATCGATGTTTACTCAACTCGTTTTGTTTTTGTGGTCGGAATGAGGAGTGTTTATTGAGCGGATCAATGTATACTCGACTCATTATAATTTAGACTTAGGTTTGTCACCAAAAAGTCCTTTATGCCGTTGACATAAATCGAGGAGTGTTTATTGAGCGGATCAATGTATACTCGACTCGTTTCGTTCTAATATTTATCAATATGCTAGTGTAATTCCACAGAGCGTTAATCGAAATAATCGATGTATAGAAAATGCTAAAATTTTTACTAATTGAACTCTAGGCTAAGGCCTTTGTTACAAGGATTAAAACTTGATAAAGTAAAATAAAACAATGCAGTATAATCTGCTAAAATTTATTTACCATAGTATTTCCTAAGGTTGACTGCGTTCCAGGTTCTTGGTAAGGCTGTCCCATCCATGTGTGCAATTTTGTATGAACCTTTCTTTCCTACGCCAATGACGATGTAAGGTCCATCCCAATTTTGTTGTAACTTTCCCACATGCTTGGATACTTCTACCTTTTTCAAAACCAAGTCTCCTTCTTTGAAGGTTCGGACGCGTACTTTTTGATTGTATGCTTTCTCCATATTTGCCTTAGTGGCTTGTAGGCGTACGGCAGCTTTATCTCTTAGGGCTTCTGTTAAATCAACGTCATTTTCCCTCGCCTTTTCATTTTCTTGTTCATCGAACATCTCTATTCTTGGCGTTGGAATTAAAGTTTCCACAGGAATAACAGCTTCCGACCCATATATCAAGCTGAATGGGGTTTCCCCAGTTGAGTTTCTTACCGTGGTTCGATTAGCCCACAATACTCCTGGTAGTTCATCGAGCCATTTTCCTTTGGCTGATCCTAATCTTTTTTCCAAAGATTTTATTATCTCTCGGTTTGCTACTTCGGTTTGTCCGTTCGCTCTTGGATGCCCGACTGAAGTGAAATTTTGTTGAATTCCCAGTTTCGAACACCATTCTATCACTTGTTTTCCAGCAAATTGGGTTCCATTATCGGAAATTAGGATCCTAGGGATGCCAAATCGACAGACTATGAACTTCCAAAGGAAGTTGATCACTTGGAATTGAGTTATTCGTGCTAAGGCGATGCACTCTATCCATTTGCTGAAATACTCTACAGCGACCAGGACGTAAGCTTTCTTTGATCTGGCCGCTGGGAAAGGCCCCACGATGTCCATTCCCCATTGATCGAAAGGCCAACAAATTGGAATCGGGTGCATATTTTCTGCTGGTTGATGACATACGTTGGCATGTACTTGGCAATGATGACATTCTCGGACGTAATTTGTGGCGTCCTTATTGACAGTAGGCCAATAATAACCTGTTCTGAGGCATTTTAAAGCCAATGCTCTTGATCCGCTGTGATTTCCCGCGTCTCCTTCATGTATTTCTCGCAGTATTTCAGCGGTTTGGGATTCAGAGACGCATCTCAGGAGAATTCCTGATACTGACCTTCGGTAGAGTTTTCCTTCTACGAGTGTATATTTTGGGGCTCGATATTTTATTTTCCGAGCTTCATTCTGATCAGATGGTAGTTTTTCTTCACGAAGATAGTCTATCATTGGTGTCATCCAATTAACTTCGACTTCTTCGATTTCCATTATATCGACTATCGGTGTCTCATCGATGTCGACAGCCGGTGTAGAAGAGATCAGCCAGTTGATCACTCGTTCGGTCTTTCCGTCTTGGGATCCTGTAAACTTAGATAGTTGATCGGCCCATTTATTTTCCGAACGTGGAATGTTTTGTATGTCAAAATCTTCAAACTTCTCGGCCAGTGCTTTTACTTTGGCGAGGTATTTGATCATGTTGAATTCCTTAGCCTCGTATAAGCCTTCTATTTGCCTTTGTACTAACTCTGAGTCGGTTAATACTTTTAGCCTCTTTATGTTGGCTTTGATTGCCATTTCCATTCCTGCGATTAACGCCTCATACTCTGCTTCGTTATTTGTTACGACAAAGTCCAATGTAATAGCATAATTCAAATCTTCTTTATTAGGTCCGGTGAAGTTGATTCCGGCACCTCCTCCTTCCCGGCTTGAAGCACCATCTACATGCATTAACCAGGTTTGATCTTCTATGGTCAATATATCCTCATGGAGGGTGTTTGATGATTGTGTTGGTGTTTCCAATAAAAAATCAGCCAATACTTGGGCCTTGATGGCGACCCTTGGTTTGTAGTCGATATCGAATTGGCTGAGTTCGATGGCCCATTTGATTAGTCTTCCGGAGGCTTCTGGTTTCGCTAGGATCTGCCTAAGCGGTTGGTTCGTCAAAACGATGATTTTGTAGGTTAAGAAGTAGGGTCGGAGTTTTCGAGCAGCCACTACTAAGGCCAGCGTGAATTTTTCTATTTCCAAATAATTTTTCTCCGCCCCTTGTAATAACTTGCTGAGATAATAGACAGGCTTATGCTCTGAACCCTCTATCTTAATTAGTACTGAGCTAATGGCCGTATCGGAGATGGAGATGTATATGTACAATGGTTCCCCTTCTGTTGGTTTGGCCAACATCGGAGGGGATGTCAAATATTCTTTGAGTTGTTCGAAGGCTCGTTCACATTCTTCGGTCCAAACGAAGTTTTTCGCTTTTCGAAGCGTTTGGAAAAAGGGCAAGCTTCTGTCCGCAGATTTAGATATGAATCTATTCAATGCTACGATCTTCCCAACCAAGCTTTGCACTTGAGAGATGGTTTTGGGAGGTTTCATTTCAGTTATGGCTCGAATTTTTTCTGGGTTGGCTTCTATTCCTCGCTGGTGTACCAAATATCCCAAAAATTTTCCTGACTTAACACCGAAGGTGCATTTTGCAGGGTTCAACTTCATACGGTATTTTCTTAAGATTCGGAAACATCGATCTAGATGTTTTACGTGATCCGCTTCATTCATACTTTTTACTAACATGTCGTCTACATAGACCTCCATTATTTCTCCGATTAACTCCCTGAACATTAGGTTTACCAATCTTTGGTATGTAGCCCCGGCGTTCCTTAATCCGAACGGCATTACTATAAAGCAGTATACTCCCTGTTCAGTTATGAATGCGGTCTTCTCTTGATCCCGCTCGTCCATGTATATTTGGTAAAAGCCTTGGAAGGCGTCCATCATGCTGAACAGCGCAAAGCCAGCGGTCGAGTCGACCAATAAGTCAATTCTTGGGAGGGGGTAAGGGTCGCGTGGACATAACTTGTTAAGGTCGGTGAAATCATTACACATCCTCCATTTGTTGTCCTTTTTATCCCCTTTTGTTACTAGTACAACATTACATAGCCATTCCGAGAAATGAATTTCTCGGATTTGTTTTGCTTCCAGGAGTCTTTCAACCTCGGCTTTGATAATTTTATCTTTTACTGGTCCATGATTTCTTTTCTTCTGTCTGGCGGGTTTCGCTGAAGGGTCAATTTTTAGGGTATGCTTGATTACCCGAGGATCGATCCCTTCGATGTCATTTGCACTCCAGGCGAAGACATCCACGTTATTTCTTAGAAATTCGATTAACATTACTTCTCCTTCTTTGCTCAATTCTGTACCAATTCTTGTCTTTTTGGACGAGTCGCCTTCTACCAGAATTATATCTTTATGTTCTGGGGGTTGCAAGGATAAGTCTAGTGGTTCTTTCCCCTTTTTATCTAATCGATTAGTAATAGGAATTTCGACCTCATTTCTAGTGAGATCGTCTACGATCTTTCTCTTGCTCGGAGTAGTTGACTTGGGGTGTTCTTTCAACGTTAATGATGTGCTGTAGCAGTCCCATGCCATACAGTGGTCGTTCGTTATTTCTCCAATGCCGCTGTCGGTTGGAAATTTTATTTTCTGATGATAGGTAGAGACTACAGCTCGAAAAAGGTTAAGGGCTGGTCGCCCTAATATAGCGTTATAAGCGAAAGGTGTATCTACCACTAGGAATTTTACCAACTTAATGGTCCGAAGTGGTTTCTTTCCGAGCGATACACTTAAAGATATCGTTCCGCTGGGGATGATCTCGGAGCCTCCAAAGCCTACTAACGGCGTTGCTACCCTTTGTAGGTTTATTTGCCCGAGGTTCATTTGTGCTAAGACCTCTCTGGAGATGATGTTTGCTGAGCTTCCATTATCGATTAGGATTCTTCTCACATTATAATTTGCTATTTCTAACGACACTACCATAGGGAAATCTGGGTTATCCTCTTTTGTATCCCAAGTGATGTTTTTAGGTACTTCACCTTCGTTAAAGCTGATCGGCTGGTGATTTGTTGGCCTGTTTTCTAATGTCCCTATTTCTTTTGGATATTTAGAATTTGCCATTATGGATCTGGTCGTTCTTCGTCTAGCATTACGACTATCTCCACCCGCAGGCCCCCCGGATATAGTGTGGATAGTCCCATTGACCTGGTCGTGATTCAATTCCTGAGTAGGCCGACGTTCAGGTGACCTTCGATGAGAACTTCTCCTTTGAGTTCCGTTCCGGGGGCTTCTGCTTCTTTCCCTTTTGCGATTATCTCGTTCTATGTATTCGTCTAGTTTTCCTTGCTCGATCAGTTTTTCAACTTCTCTCTTAAGGTGAAAACAATTTTCCGTTCGATGCCCATGTGCCCTATGGTACTTACAGTATTGATCATAGTTTCTAGACCCTGGTCTGGGCTGAGCGATTTTCCTCGCCTCGGGAATCCAATTATTCCTTTCTAGAACTTCCAAGATTTCTTCCATTGGAGCATTTAATCTTGGGTGTTCTACTTGATTCACTCTGCTTCTGATTGGTTGTTCAAGGTTTCTTGGTCTTTGGTAGAAATTAGGTTGCCTTTCTTGGTCGGCTCCGCTGTATTCCAGTCGCTGGAAAACGTTACCTCTCCTGGAAGATCGCTCGTAATCCAAGGATCTTTGGGCGGGAATCTTGTCATGCCGCTTAGACCCTGTAGCCGCGACTTTGTTTTTGTTCTTATCCTTAAAGGAATTCATCTCTTCTTGGGTCATATACTTAGACGCCAGGCTCATGATGTCGGCGAACGTTCTTGGTTGCTTTCGACTGAGGGCATTTCCGAACTACCTGTTTTTAGTGAGATCGAAGAGGATAGATATTATGTAATCGATATTTGGGGAATCGATTTTAAGTAATTCTACGTTGAATCTGGCCAACCAATTCCTTAGGGATTCTCCTTCTTGTTGATATATAGTTCCAAGGTAGCTCATCGGAAGTTTTTGTCTCTTCTGACTGGCGAACTGCTGCGTCAATTTGTTACAGAGTTCCCTAAAGCTGAATATGGAGTTGGCAGGTTGTTTCGCGAACCAGTCCAACGCGAGTCCTTCGAATGTAGTTACCATTAATTTGGCAGTGAATTCGGCAGAGTGGGCATATAAATTCATTATATTCGTAAAGCTAAAAATATAATCATCCGGGTCAGTGGTTCCATCATAGCGAGGTAGTCTACCCGGGACTTGTCCGATCGATTGTGCCTCTTTTATTTCCCTGCAGAAGGGAGAACAGGCCGCAAGGCTCTCCTGGAGTTCCGTGGTTCGGGCCCACGGATTTTGAATAGATCGTAAGCGTTGTTCGAGTCGGTCCTGCACCATCCTTTCAATTTCTCTTTCCGTCAGTCGAGCCGTTCGTGGTCGATCAGGGATTGTATCACCTATGTCATCATCAATAGGGATAATTGTACGTTCCCTGGATCCACTGCGTTTCGCCTGGGTTTTTCTGTGACCTGGTTTTCTTCGAGGATTATTGTCGGAGGGTTTTGAATTGTCCTGTTGTGGACTGTGTAGTGAGCGGTGCTCGCTTGGTGGGCTATCAGCTTGTTGAGATACTTGATCGTTTTGTCCGGGCGTTCTCCGAGCAGGAATTGTCCTGGCAGCCCTAGGGTTTCGTGGAATTTGATCATGCACAAGTAATTCTTCTGGGGAGAGCGATTTAACGAGCATCGCTATTTGTCGTAATTTCTCCTGAGCACCCGGGAGAGGAACAGGGATCTCGGGGACTTCCGGCTCTTCCTGTATCGTACCGGGAGGACCTTCTAGGGGTTCCTGATGTCGGGGATGGGTATTCTGCATATTCTCGTCGGTGTTGGGAACGTTATTATTGTCGTTCTCCTGTGGATCTTCAGATGTGTCATGACCGGTGGTTGTGTTACTTCTTGCTCCGACACGGGCGCTTTTCCTTGGGCGAGCCATATGTCGATCGAATAATTAACCTGGCCCCACGGTGGGCGCCAACTGATTTAACCGTTTTTCGTCGGGTTAATTTAATATCAGTGAATTTGTGATATCGGGGGTTTGGATATTGAATTATTCTGTATATTGGGCTCTGTTACTTTATTCTGGATGGATCGTTTACAAAGAAAAGCAATAATCAAAGGCAAGAAGTAAAACCATTAACCAAATTAAGAACACAACGATATGAAGGTAAAATACTGCAATAATAATGGATATTATTGAGTTCTATTGTTATCAATGTATTCTTGTGTAATCTCTGAATTAAGAGAATTCGTAGTTGTCTTATACAATGAATAACTAGGTATATATATTACGCTAAACCTAGTATTACAAGGAATCATAGTCCTGCTTGGACTCGGCCCAACTATCCTTCTTGGGTCCGGAGTATAATCTTTACTCGGAGCGAGCAGCATTTGGCAGGGCCCGTAAGAAGATCCCGATCCTTTATAATTGGTCGAATCGATCTTATAATCTTTGTTCGATCTGATCAGTATGTAGGGTGCGAAATAGCCCCCATCAGGTCGAGTACACAACATTGCATACATTATGCTCCCTATAGCAGAGGCATAAGGTATGAGAGACATTCTCGTCTTTTCCTCGTCAGTTGTAGGGCACATTGACTTAGAAAGAGAGATGCCATGTCTCATTGGAAGCAATCCTCTCTTGGATTCTTCCATTTTGAATCTCTTCAAAATTGTGTTGATGTACTGAGATTGGGAGAGTCCTATCATCTTCTTCAATCTATCCCTATAGATACGTATCCCCAATACGTAAGATGCGTCTCCCATATATTTCATGGAGAACTGCGCGGATAACCACGCTTTCTTCTGCGTTAACACTTTGACATCGTCTTCGATTAACAAAATGTCGTCGACGTATAAAACTATGAATTGTACCGAACTCCCACTATTCTTCTTGTACACACAAGGTTCATATACGTTTTTGATAAAGCCAAAAGCTTTGACTGTCTCATAAAATCGTATGTTCCAGGTTCGGGACGTCTGTTTGAGGCCATAAATTGACCTTTGAAGTTTACACACTTTGTGCTCACTTCCTTTGGACACAAACCCTTCGGGTTATTGCATAAAGATCTCCTTGTCAATGTCTCCATTGAGAAATGTGGTATTTACGTCCATTTGCCATATTTTGTAGTCATGCCACGCGGCTATGGCAAGGAGTATCCGAATGGATTTTGACATCACTACGGGAGAGAAGGTTTCGTCATAGTCTATTCCAGGCCTTTGAGAATACCCTTTTGCCACTAAGCGAGCTTTATGAGTTAATACCTCTCCATTCATTCCAAGCTTACGCTTGAAGATCCATTTGCATCCTATAGGGATAGTTCCCTCAGGTGGATCGACCAAGGTCCAAACCTTGTTGGAATGCATGTAATCCATTTCGGATTGCATGGCTTCGAGCCACGCACCCGAATATATGTCTAACATAGCTTCTTCATAGGTCCTTGGATCATTGTCCAACTTCTCGTTTTCGTGAATGAAACCAAATCTCTCTGGTTCCTTACGAATTCGATCGGACCTTCGAAGAATAGGTGTACTAGTAGGTTCAGTGAATTCAGGTTCAGCTCCCACTGTTTGTGGGGATGGGTCCGATTCTTGGACTTCATCAAGTTCTACGATTGTCCCAATTTTGTTGGTGAGGAAATCATCTTCAAGAAGTGGGCGTTCCTAGACACAAACGTAGTACGTTCTTTAGGAACGTTGAACAAGTATCCAATGGATTCCTTTGGATACCCCACAAATTTGCACGAACTAGATCTACTATCTACTTATCTCATTTCTTATTCTTCACATAGGCAGGAGATCCCCATACTCGTAGATACGAATACACGGGTGCTTTACCATACCATACTTGGTGCGGTGTCGTTGGCACTGACTTTGAAGGTACTATGTTTAGTATCTTCGAAACAGTTAATAGGGCCAAGCCCCAAAATGAAAAGGGAAGGTCAGCAAAGCTCATCATGGAACGAACCATGTCTAACAAAGTTCGGTTCCTCCTTTCAGACACTCCATTGAGTTGGGACGTCCTAGGGGGAGTTCGCTGCGCGAGAATTCCATTCTCTTTCAGATAATCGAGGAATTCTTGGCTTAAGTACTCACCACCTCTGTCCGATCGAAGTGCTTTAATACTATGCCCAAGTTGGTTCTCTACTTCCATTCGAAACACTTTGAATTTCTCAAAAGTTTCGGATTTGTGTTTCATAAGATACACATATCCATAACGACTAAAATCGTCAGTGAATGTTACGAAGTATGAGAATCCTCCTCTCGCACTGACACTCAGTGGTCCACAAACGTCAAAATGGATTAAATTCAGTGTCTGTTTGGTTCGCTCGGGATTCCCTGTGAAGGGTGATTTGGTCATCTTTCCTTTGAGACAAGATTCGCAAGTCGGGAGTTCATCCAAGTTCTTTATTTCAAGAGCCTTAGATGAAACCAGCTTTTGAATCCTACTCTTGGAAATATGTCCAAGTCTAGCGTGCCAAAGTTGTGGAGTTTGATTATTGTTGGTCCCAAGTGGTCAGATGAGGTTTAGAGCGGGGGAGGGGGGGGGGGTGAATAAACCTCTTTAAAATTTTCTTCCAATTTTAACTTTAAAACTTCTCTCTAACTGTAAGCAGACTAAGCTGATCAGAGTAGTAAGTTCCAAGTCTGTTCGCAAACAAATCTTTGAACAGGTTGATGACCACTCGTCTGATAATTACTTAGCTGATTTTGTTAAATCAGTTTTAATACTTAGAGTACTTGCAGCGGATTTTTCAAGGGGTTTTTCTCAAGTAATCTCAGCAGTTTGAAAAGTGTTTCCCCAGTTTTATAAACTCCTTTTAATATCTTTTCAAACAGTTAAGTAAAGTGTTTTTATGCAGTCAGAAAATATGCAAGTTTAAAAAGCAATGTAAAAACACCAGTAATTTTTATAGTGGCTATATGGATGTAAATATCCTTTAATCCACTCGTCCAAGTCACAAAGATCTTGGGTTATACTAGAGACACAAAGTAACCACTACACTCTGCTTACGCCGATCAACAAATGAACAAGCTGTAAGTGCGCAGTAAGAAATCACAAAGAAATCCTACTCTCTGAAGTAATATCACTCACTTAGATGGATATCTACTTCTCACAGCACTCTTGTTTACAAAATCACTCAGAAGATGTATTTTTCTTTGTTCTTCAACTTCGTTTTTCGTCAACAGATGACTAAGCTGATGAGTGAGCTGTTCTTGAGAATTAAAGAGTTCTGCTTCGAAAATTCTCTCAGAGATTGTGTTGCTTGTATTCTCTTTGTCTCTTTCAGCTATTTATACTTGAGGTTTGAAAAATGTACGTTGAAGAGAGACAAGATTCAAATTCCTCGAGTACTGGTCCTTAATTTCCGCGAACGGCTCTTTTGTAGTCTGTCCGTACTGTCAACAGTATTATTCTGCAGGCAGCATTAAATGCACCCAGCTGATGTGAAGTATTTCTTCAATCATTTGTCTTTAATATCCTTGTACTTCAGCATTTATTACTCCCAGGGGCATTTATTACCGTTGGAAAGACTTTATGATCCTTTCCACTTGGCTGTCGGAAGTGCAAGTCTGATGGCGAACTTGGCTGATCTCAAACTTGAACAAATCTGATTTGAGTCGGCTGATCTTCATCAGTCTGATAACTTTCCTTCAGCAGATCAGAAGTCTTGGACCTTGAAATCTTGACTCTTCTGATGTCTTCTTGTACTTAGTCAAAATTTCTTCCAAAGGGATCATCAGCTAAGTTACTCCATACTTAGCAGATTTTGAAGTTTTGGAATGCATCAAAACCTCCCTTCTAAATTTGTCTTCAGTGCCTTCATCTTCATCCTTATCCAACAATTTCCCCCTTTTTGATGATGACAAAACTTCAGCCAAGTACCTGTTAAAACTTAAGCTAAAGATTGTAATCCTCAAAATTTTCTGAGATAGAAAAAGTTTATTGGATTGAACTTGTCTTTTTATTGATATATGAAAAGAAAATTACAATTACAAGTTCATCAGATGAGATGTCTGAAGAATGGATAAAGTAAACTGATTACAAGATTTTACAAGTCCTAACTATCAGCTTCTTCATCAGATTCTTCAAGCACTTCTTCGTATTCATAAGATGACTCCTCATCATCTTCTTCTTCATCTTCATCAGCTTCTTCACCTTGAAGGATGACTTCTTTAGCAGCTTCCATTTTCTCTTTAAGTTGCTGCTCTCTTAGAAGTTCCATCGCCTTTTTAGCTGATTCTGTATTTTTGTACTTGGTCAAAGGCTCTGATTGATCAGCAGCAGAGTCTTTGGATTCAGTCATTACTTCATCAGTTTTGGCTTTTTCCTTGGTCTCTTCTTCAGACTTGTCTTTGCCTTGTTCCTTTCCAAGTTCTTCTTCAGTCGTCTTGGTCAGTTCAGTAGTTTCATCAGTTTTCTTTTCTTCAGCAGCAGAGGTTTCCTTGGTTGATTCTTCCCCTTTATCTTCCCCCTTTTTGTCATCATCAGACTTGATGACTTCTTCAGGTTTGGCGGCAGGGTTGAGTGCAACTGTTGGAACCTTCATAGCAGCACCTATGGTCTTTAAATTTTGATTAACTACGTCATGACTTGCTGTGAGGTGATGAAGAGTTGTGCTGATGTTGTCAGTCTGATCATTGAAGTAGTCAATGTTAAGGTTTATAGTTGCAATCTCATTTTGAATTTCCTGTGCAGCATTTGATACTTCATGCAACATCCCTAAGTTGATTTCCTTCTCCTCTTCACTGACTTTGATGAAGGTTGCAGTCAGATCAGCTATCTTGTGTTCAGCTCTTTGTAGGGCTGTAGTGATTTACATCAGCCTTCACATCTTCCGCATTTCTGTTCATGTCATTAAGGTTGCGCACTAACTGCAAAGAGTTGTCTTGAGGAATAGGGAAACTTGTGATTTCAGTCTTGATAATCTTTTCAGTAGACTGTTGCACAGTTTTCAGCTGAAGTTTATTTGACTCTGCCAACTCTGTCTTAAGCTCATTCTTCAGCTCCTCTTTGACCTTCATCAGCTGCTGGTGATGCTTCTCTTCCAGTTCCTTTACTGAATTCTCCATTAGCATCTGGAAAGCTTCCATCAGTGATGAGTGTTCATCACCTGATGAAGCAGAAGCAGCAGCTTCATCCTTTTCTTCAGTCTCTTGGTGGACAGGGACGTCTTCCATCTTTGTCTCCTGATGATCTTCAGAATCCTTAGCATTCCACTCAATGGCTAAGGTCTTGTCAGCAGACTTGTCAGCAGCTTTGTGTTCATCAGTGACGTCATCATAGAACAGGTTAGTGATTGTGCCATCATCACTGAAGCAAGTTGTTTGTCTAATCTGCCTCACAATGATCCAGGGGTTGACAAAGGCGTTATTCCCCTTCGGCACTTCACTGAACTCCTTTACTTCCTTGCCAAAGATAATGTGCTGGATACTTGGCAGTTGGGGCAACTCACTTGAGTGACCCTGCTGATATCTTGACCTTTCTGCCCATCTCTACAAGGCGGTCATAACAGCAATATTTACTGCTCTGTCTTCAGCATTGTCAGACTTTCTTCTCTTGGCTGGCAGGGAGTTGTCTATTTTCTTGGCCTCCTCTAGTGCAAACTCCTTGGCATACTGATGCATGACATCTCTGACATAACTGGGATCCAGGGCCTTCTGAATGGAGTCTGTTCTTAGCCAATTAAGAACCCATTGTTCTTCATCAGCTAACTCCTTTGAGTTTTGAAGTTCAAGTATGGATTTGTTCAATCTGTTGTCTCTCCAGTTGATGTATCTTGGCTTCTCTTGATTGAACAATGTCTTCAACATCAGCTTTTGATCATAGTAAGCTAAGGACTTCTCAAATTTCTTGAAGAGTTCCTTATCAGCATACACTATATTAAAAGCTCTTCTAACTTCAAACTTCTCTTTGGGTTTGGGCTCAGCAGCAGGCACTTTTGGCTTCTTAATCTCTTCTTCATCATCAGCAGCCTCATTTATTTTGATGCTTCCTCCATGGACAGGTCCATGAGCATCAGTTTTGCTAAGCTCAATGACTAAGGCCAATTCAGCAGCCTCAGCAGCTTCCCTTTCAGCCGTAGACATCTGTCTTCTGGCTTCATCCTTAGCAGCTTGAGCCTTGCTTAGCTCAAGAGCCTTCTTCTCCTCCAATTCATCCTGCTTTCTTTGTTCAGCAGCTTCCCTTGCCTTTTTATCAGCTTTAGAGATTTTCTTTCTCTTAAGCACTATCTTCCTTTTGCCTTTGTCAGCTGGAGCAGGAGCTGGACCAGCAGATGAAATGGGAGCAGCATCTATAGGATTGATGATCATGATGTCTGGATCATCTTGAGGTTGAGCAGCCTCAACTGTTGGTGCAGTTTCAGTCAACTGTTGCTCATCAGCTTTGTTAGCAACAGAAGCTCCAACAGCTTCAAGAGGTCTTTCAGCAGACTCAGGACTTGATCTCACCAAGTCTACCAACTCAGTGTCCTTCTCTAAAAATGTCATCTGCTTTCTTGCTGACTTCTTTGACAGACCCTGAATAGGTCTTGAAGCAACAGTATCCCTTAGTTGGCTCCTTGTCCTGTGAGAGACATTCCCAGCAGGTTTTTCAGCAGATGGAGTCCTTGAATGTGATGCAGGAGACATTCCCCTTACATCAGCAGTGGTCTGACTTATAATTTGATTAACAGCAGTGTCAGCCACGGTCTTCACTTTCTTTGAAGCCTTCTCCTTAGGTTGATCAGCAACCTTCTTCTTCTTAGTCTCAACAGCCAAGTCAGCTGTTTTAACTAATCTCCTTTGCCGTTTGGCAGGAACCTCCTTTGGTTCCTCATCTTCATCCTCTTCAGGCTCACCAGCCTTTCTCTTCATAACAGGTAAGTACTTGGACATTGCCTTGGACTTATGGATCTCCTTTCCATTTAACATAACATAACCCAGTTTTGACAGCAGATAACTGAGTGTGATTCTGTGGTTGGTGTAGGGGCCTTTTCCTTTCTTCACTTTAAGGAAATCAGCGAAGATGTACCATATTATGATGGACCAGTTGACTTCCAGCCCATAATAGATAGCAGCCATGATGCTGAACCTCTTCATGGTAACAGCATCTAGAGAAAAGGTACAGTTCTCTATCAGCTTAGAGACCATATCAGCCATCCTCTGATATTCGTCCTTCAGCTGTTTCTTCCTAATGTTGCCAGTCAACATTTCTCCTTCCTTGGCGCAGATCGCCCAGAATTGTTGATGCTTTTCTTCAGTCAGCACAGTAACATCGTGTCTACCTCTGTTTGGGAGACCATACGTCTCGTGAAGAACAGCGGGTGTGATGACTACAGATTTGTCACCGACTGTCGCCTTGATATCCATAGAGGTTGTAATCAGCAGATGCCGTATTGTAATACTCCATAACCTGGTCAGTCCAGATTACGCCTTCGTTGTACTCCATGAAATTCACCAACTGTGCAGATTTGAACTTTTCCAACAGCTCCTTCATCAAATCTGTACCAGATTGGTGGTAGGATTCATAAACTAGGAACATACCTTCAGTGGCCATCTTAATCTGTTGAAAGTTAGAGAAATAGGAAGAATTTTGCAGAGAATTTGCAAGTAAATTTTCTCTCAAGTGGGCTTTGAATATTTAGGGTGCGTAAAGAGCTACACGGCTGATCAGATTGGGATTTATAGAGTTAGGGTATCTTGGAATCCGTGATACCAGCCAACCGTTAGATCCATTTCTTGTCAGTGATGATCGTGCGACGTCAGTTACGACCTTTCAAATTCAAAACGCATTAAATGAGGAGCGGGAATTTGTACCGCCCTTCTGTCACTTGTAAAAGCGTGTTTTAAAATGAAACGTTTTTAAACAGTCAGCATTTACATAAGCGATCAAATGAGTAAACTAAATACTTATCTGATGGACTACTGTCCTGAGGACACAGTTGTTATCAGAGAAAGCCAATAGCTGATAACCTTCCTCAGCTGTTTGTCAATCCAGCTAGATAAATAAATCTTCATTCTTCAAAATTTTAATCTTCTGTTGAAAACATAACTTCAACTAACTGTCATTAACAGATTTCATCTTTTAATCAGAATTACCGCTAGTCTTACACGTTTCCCCTGACTTTAAGAATTCATAAGTTAACTAGTCTGTTGAGAGTTAATCCTTGAAGATAAATAAGATGAGTAAGTTGTTGAACTTTAGTCTTCTGATAAGTTCCCCCTCAGCTTATGCATCTAATTTCAATAAACCTAGTTCAGCTCTTAGAGTTGAAAACCTTGTCTCACTTAAAGGTTTTGTGAAGATGTCAGCAATCTGATTTTCAGTAAATACATACTCTATTATGACATTTCCTTTCTCCACATGATCTCTAATAAAGTGATGCTTGATCTCAATATGCTTAGTCCTTGAATGACTTGTAGTATTCTGAGTAAGGCTGATTGCACTAGTATTGTCACAGTAGATTGGTATTCCACTGATCTTGATGTTGTAGTCTTCCAGTTGATGCTTCAACCATAAGATTTGTGCACAGCAAGCTCCAGCAGCTATGTATTCAGCTTCAGCAGTAGATATGGATACTGAAGTCTGTTTCTTACTCATCCATGAGATCAGACGACTGCCTAAGAATCGACAGGCACCTGTTGTGCTTTTTCTATCAATCTTGCAGCCAGCAAGGTCAGAATCTGAATATCCAATAAGCTCAAATCCAGACTCTCTAGGATACCACAACCCCAAATCTTGAGTGCCTTTAATATACTTCAGTATTCTCTTGGCAGCTAAGAGATGAGATTCCTTGGGATTTGATTGGAATCTTGCACAGACCCCAACTGAGTACATAATATCAGGTCTGCTTGCTGTTAGATACAACAATGACCCAATAATGCCTCTGTATTTGGTTATGTCCACTGATTTGCCATCTTCATCTTTATCCAAGCGAAGACTTGTAGACATTGGAATAGTAGCAGTAGAGCTAGTCTCCATACCAAATTTCTTGAACAGATCCTTTGTGTATTTTGCTTGGCTGATGAAAATTCCATCAGGCAACTGTCTAACTTGCAAACCAAGAAAATAATTAAGTTCTCCCATCATGCTCATTTCAAACTTGTTCTGCATCAACTTTGAGAACTTGTCACACATCTGTTGATTAGTTGAACCAAAGATAATATCGTCCACATAAATTTGCACAAGCAAAATATGTTCTTCCCATTCAATAGTGAACAAGGTCTTGTCAACTTTACCTTTGCGAAATCCTTTAATTAAAAGAAAATCAGATAAGGTATCATACCATGCTCTTGGAGCCTGTTTCAGTCCATAGAGGGCTTTCTTCAGATGATACACCTTGTCTTCTTCTTGATAGACTTCAAAACCAGGTGGTTGTTCAACATAAACTTCTTCTTGCAATTCCCCATTGAGAAAAGCTGATTTCACATCCATCTGATAGACGGTGAAATTCTTGTGAGCAGCATAGGCAAGAAAGAGTCTGATTGCCTCTAATCTTGCTACTGGTGCAAACGTTTCATCAAAGTCAATGCCTTCTTCTTGGCAGTAACCCTTGGCCACTAATCTTGCTTTGTTTCTGGTGACTTCACCATCTTCATTCATCTTATTTCTGAATACCCATTTAGTGCCAATTACTCTTTGATGACTTGGTCTAGGAACTAAGTACCAGACTTTATTCCTTTCAAATTGATTTAGCTCTTCTTGCATAGCTTCAATCCAGTTGGAATCACTAAGAGCTTCTTCAATCTGTTTGGGCTCAATTTGGGATAGGAAGCTGACGAACATTGCATCACTTGCAGCAGCTCTCCTAGTTTTTACTTTATCCAAAGGATCACCAATCACCAACTCTGGAGGGTGATTCTTGAGCCATCTGAGATCAGGTTGCAAATCATAATGTTGTCCTTTGTCTTGATCTTGCAACACTACTGTTGGAGTTCCAGTAGTAGTCTGTTGAACATTTGTTGTTTGTTGAACAATCTCTGGTATATCAGTTGTCTGCAACTCGTCTGTTAGACAATCAGCACTGTGATTTTGAACAGCACTTGAGTTATCAGTTGGGTTGAGATCGGGTAGTATGATGGGAACATATTCTTCATTCTTTCCAACATTCAACTTCTGTAAATCAGTAGACAGATCTTGATTAACATTTTGATTCTTTTCAGAAGATTGACTTGGTTCATCAAATACTACATGAATGGATTCCTCTATTAGTAATGTTCTTTTGTTAAACACTCTATAGGCTTTACTAACAGTAGAGTATCCTACAAAGACAGCTTCATCAGCCTTTTCTGCAAATGCAGTAAGGTGATTTTTACCATTATTTAAAACGTAGCATTTACAACCAAAAATCTTAAAGTAATGAATGTTTGGCTTCCTGTTGTTCCAAACTTCATATGGAGTCTTGTTCTGGTGCTTGTTGATCATGCATCTGTTTTGGGTAAAACATGTTGTGTTTGTTGCTTCTGCCCAAAATCTTTGAGGCAGTTTAGCTTCAGCTATCATGGTTCTGACAGCTTCCTTTAGTGTTCTGTTTCTCCTTTCAGCAACACCATTCTGTTGAGGGGTTCTAGCAGCTGAATACTCATGATGTATTCCTTTGATATTACAATACTCTTCAACAGTAGAGTTTGTAAACTATGTCCCTCTATCTGATCTGATCTTCAATATCTTTATGCTTTTCTCATTCTGGATCAGTTCCATCAGATTAGTAAGATGTTCCTTGGTTTCACTTTTCTTTTTCATGAATATCACCCAAGTATATCTTGAATAGTCATCCACAACAGCTAGGCAGTATTTCTTTCCACCATTGCTGACTGGATCAATGGGTCCAAATAAGTCCATATGAAGCAGCTCCAATATTCTTCCAGAAGATTGATGCTTCTTGCTTTTGAACGATGACTTGATTTGTTTACCCTTCTGACAAGCGTCACAAAGCTTATCTTTGCTCATGACTGTCTTTGGAATTCCTTCTACCAGATTGTTCTTGATAAGTCTGTTGATGGTCTTGAAATTCACATGATTCATTCTTTTGTGCCACAGCCAACTAACTTCACTTGATGTTGATGCCACCAAACAAACGTTTGAATTCTTGTCAGCAGAATTCCAGTCGACTATGTAGATATTTCCTTGTCGTCTTCCAGATAAAATTACCTTCTTTGTACCAATCTGTTCAACATAGCACTTATCTGTTGAGAAGATGACTGAATATCCTTTGTCACAAAATTGACTTATGCTCAGCAGGTTGTATTTTAGGCCTTTAACATATGAGACGTCAGATATCTCTATGTTTTCCTTGATTAAGCTTCCTTTTGCTACAATCTTGCCTTCTTTACTGTCTCCAAAAGTAACTTTTGGACCATCCACAGCAACAGCATCAGTCAGCTCATGTATGCTTCCACACATGTGTCTTGAACATCCACTGTCCAAGTACCAAATCTTCTCTACTTTACTCCTACTCCTAATCCTAACCTACAAAACAAAGTAAAATTGTTTTAGGTACCCTTATTGAGAGGGTCCTGAAGGATTAGTTCCACCTTTGACAACCCAAGATGATGAAGTCTTAGGCTTCTTAGGTTTCTGAGTTTCAACAGGAGTATGAACAGCTTTGCCTTTACCACGTTCATCAGATTTGTCATATTGTTGATGATCAGCATGATAAGGATAATGTTCAAATGCAGAGTAAGATTCATGATAAGGAGGGTATGCATGCATTGGATGAGCAGGATATGGTGCATAGTAAGTTGGAAATTGAGGTGCATGATACATAGGATGATATGCAGCAGGTTGCACATAATAAGACTCATTCCCATACCAAGCATTTTGATTTTTCTTATTCTTATGCTTCTTTGGTTTACTACTTGCTTGTTCATTAACAGACGACTTAGTTTTATCACTACTCTGATTAGTTTTAGCCTTATCAGATGACTTCCTAAGACTCTTCTGTTTCGGCTTACTAGTCTGTTTTCCTACACTAGGCTCTTTGCTCTTCTTAGCCTTAGGAGTTTTCGTCTCCTTTAATACTTTCCCAGGTGAAGTAGGTCTAGCAGTTTGAACATACAGGATGACCTTACTATTGTCAGCAGATATAAATTTCTCAGTATGATTCAATTCTTGCTTATCCTGTTCTAAAGGTGTCTTCTGTTTACTAGACATATGAGTGGATGCAACAGATGACTTCTCATGAGACTCAATGACTTTCTCAAGTTCCATGATTTTTCCTTTATATACTTCACATTCAGCTTTCAGAGACTCATGTTCTTGCTCAAGCTGTTTATATTCAGCTGATTCTCTTGGCTTTTCAGCTGAGAGTTTCAGTGAACTGTTCTGCTCTTTTAGCAATATCATCTCTTCCTTAAGCTTTTTATATGCTTCAGCAATAGTAGTATTGTTAAGCATCATTTGTTCAAATGAACTAAATAGTTCATTCTCAAGAGGAGTTACCTCACTATCCTCAGAGTCATCAGATTCCTTAGCCATCAGGCAGAGAATGGCAGGGCTCTCTTCATCAGAAGACTCTTCATCAGAAGTGTCAGAATCTGAATCAGATGAGTAGACGGCAGCTGGCTTTTCTGCTTCTGCTACCATCGCCTTAGCTTTCTGATGCTTTCTTTCTTTTCTGATTCTCTTTTCTTCTTCAGTATACTTCTCAGCTTTAGGATATGGGCAGTCTCTAATGAAGTGACCCAATTTCCTGCAATTATAGCACATCATCTTAGATTTATAAGAATCCTTATCCTGAGAAGAAGAAGTAGGGTTAGAAGTAGAAGCATTGTTATATTTGTTCTTCATTTTTCGTCTGTAGAACTTTTTAAAGTTGTTCATTAGCAATGCAACGTCTCCAGCAGTGTACTCCTTTTTGTTGAGTATTGTGGCTTCATCAGATGAGTCCACATCTTTGCTTTTGTGAGCTGGTCTTCTGGGATTTTCAGCAGCAACAAGTGCAGCTGTGGGACCTGAAGTTGAGGTTTCTTCAACACCCATTCTTGGCAGTTTATACTCGTACGCCTTGAGTACTGAGAACATCTCTGTGAGAGAAATCTTGCCCAGATCTCTTGACTCTTCCATTGCTGTCACCTTCATGTCGAACTTTGGAGGTAAAGCCTTCAGAACTCTGACGGTTATCTCCTTGTCCGTAAAGGTTTTTCCAAGCTTTAACACTTCATTCAACATCCTTGTAAACCTTGTATCCATCTGGTCAATGGTTTCCGCAGACTTCATCTCGAAGTTGTCCAGCTTTTCCAGAGCAACACTCAGCTGATGCTCTTTGATGGCGTCGTTTCCTTCACTCATGTCACGAACCTTGTCCCACATTTCCTTTGCAGTTTTGCAGTGTTTGACTTTGTCAAACCGATCATTGTCCAGGGCTTTGGTCATGATGAAACGGCCAACTTTATCCAGATTGAACAGCTTTATTTCTTCGGCTGTCATCTCTGTCAGATCTTTTTCCACCACCAGTTCAGCTTCGTCAACTATAATGGTCTTGGTGAATTTGAATGGACCTTTTATGATACATGTGTACATGTTGTCATTGTAGGCAGCTAGAAAGATTTCCATTCTAATCTTCCAGTCTTCAAAAGACATACCAGCAATGTGGGGAACATGGCTGATACAGTCCATTTTTCAAAAAGTTTTGATTTTTCAAAAATATGCTCTTTTGAAAAGTTTTAAAACCTTTGAAAAACACTTGGATCAAGCTCGTTGATCAGGCAGCTGATTCAAATGAACCACCTGCTCTGATACCACTTGTTGGTCCCAAGTGGTCAGATGAGGTTTAGAGGGGGGGTGAATAAACCTCTTTAAAATTTTCTTCCAATTTTAACTTTAAAACTTCTCTCTAACTGTGAGCAGACTAAGCTGATCAGAGTAGTAAGTTACAAGTCTGTTCGCGAACAAATCTTTGAACAGGTTGATGACCACTCGTCTGATAATTACTTAGCTGATTTTGTTAAATCAGTTTTAATACTTAGAGTACTTGCAGCGGATTTTTCAAAGGGTTTTTCTCAAGTAATCTCAGCAGTTTGAAAAGTGTTTCCCCAGTTTTATAAACTCCTTTTAATATCTTTTCAAACAGTTAAGCAAAGTGTTTTTATGCAGTCAGAAAATATGCAAGTTTAAAAAGCAATGTAAAAACACCAGTAATTTTTATAGTGGTTATATGGATGTAAATATCCTTTAATCCACTCGTCCAAGTCACAAAGATCTTGGGTTATACTAGAGACACAAAGTAACCAGTACACTCTACTTACGCCGATCAACAAATGAACAGGCCGTAAGTGCGCAGTAAGAAATCACAAAGAAATCATACTCTCTGAAGTAATATCACTCACTTAGATGGATATCTACTTCTCACAACACTCTTGTTTACAAAATCACTGAGAAGATGTATTTTTCTTTGTTCTTCAACTTCGCTTTTCGTCAACAGATGAGTAAGCTGATGAGTGAGCTGTTCTTGAGACTTAAAGAGTTCTGCTTCGAAAATTCTCTCAGAGATTGTGTTGCTTGTATTCTCTTTGTCTCTTTTAGCTATTTATACTTGAGGTTTGAAAAATGTCCGTTGAAGAGAGACAAGATTCAAATTCCTCGAGAACTGGTCCTTAATTTCCGCGAACGGCTCTTTTGCAGTCTGTCCGTACTGTCAACAGTACTATTCTGCAGGCAGCATTAAATGCACCTAGCTGATGCGAAGCATTTCTTCAATCATTTGTCTTTAATATCCTTGTACTTCAGCATTTATTACTCCCAGGGGCATTTATTACCGTTGGGAAGACTTTATGATCCTTTCCACTTGGCTGTCGGAAGTGCAAGTCTGATGGCGAAATTGGCTGATATCAAACTTGAACAAATCTGATTTGAGTCGGCTGATCTTCATCAGTCTGATAACTTTCCTTCAGCAGATCAGAAGTCTTGGACCTTGAAATCTTGACTCTTCTGATGTCTTCTTGTACTTAGTCAAAATTTCTTCCAAAGGGATCATCAGCTAAGTTACTCCATACTTAGCAGATTTTGAAGTTTTGGAATGCATCAAAACCTCCCTTCTAAATTTGTCTTCAGTGCCTTCATCTTCATCCTTATCCAACAATTATCATATTTTCTTTTTCTAGATTGAATGTGCATGACATTGGAATTTATAGGTTCAAGGGAATATAGACCATCCATCAAAGTACCACGAGCATAAGTTAAACCACCTTTAATTATGCGAAAAGATCCATTCTCAATGGAAAAATTAAAACCATCATTATCTAACATAGGAATAGAAATAATGTTCTTAATAATTGTTGGTACGTACAAACAGTCTATTAAAACCAAAGTAAAATTCTCTAAAACTAATTCCACGTCTCCTATAGCCTCAGCGGCGATCCTAGCTCCGTTTCCAAAGCGCATGATTCTATCCCCGGGCTTCAAGTATCTTACTGCTCCCATCACCTGCAAATCATTGCAGATATGAGAACCTGCTGCGGGGTCTAGCACCCACGATGCACAGTTAATTGAGATATTAACTTCAACCAAGAAAAATACCTTTGGCTACCAGTTTCATTTTCAGGTAGTCTGGGCAGTTCCTTTTCCAGTGCCCTGATTTCTTGAGTGGAAGCATTCGTCTTCTGGGCTTTTGTGCTTCTTTTCGACCACCTTGGTGACTGCTTTGGAGGAGAACACTTTCTTCTTCTTCTTACCTCTCTTGGGCTTTGCAGCCTTCGATTGGTGTGCAATCATCACGGGTTTTTCTTTCTTGAGAGTTGATTCTGCCGTGACCAACAGATTGGTCAATTCGTGAAGAGCGAGGTTTCTATCCTCCATGTTGAAGTTCAACACGAACTGGTCAAATGAACGAGGCAGCGTATGGAGAAGGAGGTCAGTGCTAAGATCAGCGTGCAATTCCACGTCCAATCGCCCCAGTTTTTCAACCAGGTTGATAAAACGCAGATAGTGATCCTTGACACTGCTTCCCTCAGCCATCTTGAGACTAAACAACTCCTTAGTGGCGCGAACCTTTAGGTACGAGACCTTTCTCCAAACATCTGCTGAAGGTGGAGAAGTATATCTCTAGCAAGCGGCATTGCAGCATGCTGTGTCTGCAGTTCATTCAACATTGAGGCTAGCATGAGGCAGCGAACCTGAAGATCATCATCAACCCTTTTGGCATGGGCGGTGCGTTGTTCCTCAGTAGCTCGTGCTGCGGGTGCAGCAGGCATAGGTGTGTCGAGCACATAGCTTCGTCGCTCGGAGTCGAGGACTATCCTAAGATTTCTTAGCCAGTCGACAAAGTTTGAGCCATTCAGTTTATTGGCGTCGAGGATGACAGATAATGGATTCTTAGACATTGTACTTAAATATCTACAAATGGAAATGGAAAGAAGACAACATTTAGCTAACTGATCATGCTTAATACTTATAATTAACGAATTTTGGTCTTGTTTTCGAAAAGGTTCTCCCACTATTTTGTCGAAACAATCACCCCTTTGATTGCTCGGGAAATTTAATTCCTAGAAGATCTTAACGTCCCAGCAGCCATTATTTGCAACCACGACTCGAGGCCATACAAATAATTCTCCAGGTAGGTATACTTTTACCAATTGTGTCACTACACAACCTTCAAGCTATTTTGCCTCGGTTTTCACATTTATCTAGCACTGCTACATCATAAATGTTACTTATCGTTAAGTATAACCCATCAATCATGATGAGCAACGGGCGCGGTCGTGAATTCTCCGTAACTAGTTATCGGTCGATATTCACATCCCGACCAGTCCTCACCCTTGTCGAGTTTAGTTAAAAACAGTAGTCAAGGAATTTCGCGTATTGTCCCTTTCTTTTCCTCGGGTGCCAGACTCTGGATCACCTCTGTCAATAAGTAGACAACTTACGCTAGTTCCTATTGATGGAAGGCTTGGATCTTTAAAACTTCGTTTTAAATGTACCCAATATTACTTAATATTAAATTCGAGGGGGGAATTTCGGGTTGAAAGTTATACTAACTCTCCTCGAGATCTCACCGTGTAAATTATGCTTTATCTTTTATTTAAGATCTAGATTCTAGCGCGCATCTCATACAAGCTAAATATAAATCGACAAATAAATAAAAACCATACAAGCCTAGCATGCATACTACCACAATATGTTTTCGATCGGGAGCCTCCTATGTGGGCCATCATCGAGTCATGATGTTGGCCCAATTGGTCAATCTAAAGGGTTCTCAAACGGGCCTAATCTATTACATAAACTACCATGCATACATGGCCTTCATTTCTTCTTGGGCTCCAACCTTGCTTGCAACGGGCCTTCAACCTAAACTAGTAAAGCACTAAAACCCTATTCTATTAAAAAGGCTCAAAGTGGCCCAAAAAATATAACAGGCTCGCAGACCCAATAAAAATCATACATTAAATTAAACCAATCACATCTAACCTAAGGTTAAGGCTCGGCGCGATCGAAAACCACGTAAACAGTTCACGTAGAACAAGAAACATGCAAACATCTTTTACGTATTTCTTTCTTAATTTTAAAACTATCTTCCTATGATTCTTACCTTTTAGTCACTACTAATTATGACAAAATCAATTTTCGGGTAAAAAAAAAATTCTGCTTAAAATCAGATTCTGATTTTGAACTTTTGAAAATTACAGTTTGACCCCTCAACTTTCAAAAATTGCACTTTTGACCCCAATGTTTTGAAAAAAGTTACAAAACACCCCCAAAACCAAATCGGCCAGAAGACCAGAAAAAAAAATTGAATCTAGAAAATTTTTGATTTTGCAAACAGACCCCTGAACTTTTAGAAATTACAAAACAGTCCTTTAACTTTCGAAAATTGCAAAACGACCCAAAAATTACGTGCGACCAGAATTTGCAAAGCAGTCCAGATTTATCAAAATTTTCAGAAACAGAAAATGAAATTTCCAGCCCTAATTTCATGATTTTCGATTTTTACGTAAGAGTCCTGAAGTTTCCAAAAACTATAAATTCATCACAGATCTAAAAAAGCAATTTTACACAATCGTAGATCTAGTCATAACAAGTAAGAATCAATTCACAGAACATAAAAATCACACGTTTCCATATATTAATTCATGATCAGGCCTTTTCGCATAATAATAATGGAGTTGGCTCTGGTACCACTGCTGGTATATCTCGGTTGATAGATCAACAAAAGTGCGGAATTTAAAAATTTTCCGAGATACCCATCAGCCCCATAAATCATAGATCCATCTTATGTGAATAGGTTGAATCAAAACACAAACAGTACAAAATAAAGGGGGTTATGCGATTTTTACCTCCGGTTTTGTTCTGATTCACAGACAGTGATCCAATTGTCTCACCTCCAGAGTTGATCCACACCAGTTGAATTGTAGTGACACCTCCAAGTCTTAGGCTACGAACTGGATCTTAAAGGCTGTCAATAAAGGGATGTCTAGATCTACTTGCAGAGCAAGATCTAGCACAGGAAGAGCAAGAGAAAGGCTGCGGCGCTAGGGTAGCTCACGGCCAAGGGGGCGGCGGCGCCTAGGGTTGGTGGCGCAGGACTAGGGGGCGGCTAGGGTTTTGTGCAAAAGTGTTGTCTTGTGTTATCCTTTGAGTTCAAGTTGAACTTTATTAATAAGCCTCCCATCTAACCTAGGTTTGCAAGACTTCTTATAGGCTTTTAATTTAAAGGTCCATGTCTTGCAAGCCCTTTTAATTAACTCTTTAATTAATCTAGTCCATATTAATTAATAAATTAATATCTCTCTTAATTAATTAATTAACACTTTAACTAATTATTTAATTAATTAGTTCAACTAATTAATTAGTCTCCCACTTGAATTAATTTCCTTTAAATCAATTATTTCATTTTATAACTGTCACTGTCCAACTGTTTTGTGTGTGACCCTCTAGGTTCACCATCAATTGGCAGCAGGCCCACGAATTCCCCGTGATTTAATTTATGAGCAATTAATTGCTCCGATCAATTAAACCATTTTAATTGACCACTCCTAGAATCAATCTCCCTTATCAACTCAGGAGTACCCACACTTCATGGTCGATGTCTAGCCACAAGCCCATGAAGCCCAACTTTAGGTGAATTGATATTTGTGAACCTCATCCCTTATAAATGCCATGTACATACAGTCCTTCTATCGACTTAATTTCCCGATCAAGACTTAGGGTGTGTGAATTGATCGGCACCTTTAAATTTGTCTCGATAACTATACTTTCTAAGTCGGGATAATATTCTAGTGTGACTGCTAAATTTGGAAACCCCTTTCCAAATCCGTCATTGACTGCGGCCGCAGATTCCTCGGATATATTATCTAAGAATCGTATAGGAAATTCCCTCATCCATTACGATGAGTCGGTAGATTCCATATTGGTACTAAACACTCGCGTACATAACTATACGCACCCAACCTAGGCATGTTATGATCAGGCTACGTGATCTATACCTAGATCTAAGTACGCACACTCATGTACTGAATTTGCCCTAGCACCTCAAGTCTAAGGACTAAATCGTACACTATTATAAGTCTTGAGAAACGTCCCATCACCGATATGCGTCATGCGCTTCCACAATTGGCTCGTAGGCCGTCTTCCAGATGGGTTTTTTGTGTCCTTGAAACTCCTGTAGGTTATCGATTTGAGCCGTAATCAGGAAACCCAACTTTATCAAATAAGTTGGATACCAAAATACAAAAATTTAACTTCCATGGGACAATAAATCTTCATATCTGCAAATAACATTTGATTTAGAAACTTTTTTATGTTAGCAACAACAGCTTATTGGGGCTAATTACTTCAATTCAATTATTTGCAGTATTCTGCCTCAATCCAGTTCTCCAATAATGATTTCACTGGCCCAATACTTCAAGGTCTCGGTTATGTAAAAATATGCAAAGACTCAGATCAGGTTTCAATAATATCTCGGGAGAGGTTCCACGGGATATTTATAGGCTGCTGACCCTGCAAGAACTATACTTGCCTGGGAATAGGCTCCTTGGAGAGATTGACAAAACAATTGTCAACCTCGGAAACCTTAGAATCTTTGCTTTGTATGCTAATGAACTGACAGGCATGATTCCTCAAGAATAAGGAGGCTTTCCAAATTGGAGCAGATGCAGCTTCACATAAACCAACTGTTGAGTTTGTGAGGTTAAATCAATTGTAAATCGATCAACTTGACCTTTTGATTTCTTATTTGTATATGTTGTTATTTGGAGGAGAGTAATTTTTGGAGAGAATTCTTTTTTCATTCAATTGCTTTCTTTTTCTTCACATTTGAGTAGTGTACTCATATTTATACTTATATATGGAACACTCTAGAATATCTAGTTTTATCCTAGTTTCTAGTATAATCTATATGACCTAGATTTGTCCTAATTTATCTTAGATATCTAGGATTTATTGATATTATTCTAAATATTTCTACCAAATAGACACTAACTTATACATGAAATATTTTTATCTAACTTGAACTTTCTAGAACCTTCAAGCAAAATATCTCACATTTCAACACAAACCCCTATTTTGTCTGAGATGTTTTCTCTCGAATTAACATAGACTTGAAACATACCCCGATTTTGTCACTTCAATCCCTAACATCGAAATTAAACCCGAATATGATTTCAAATATTTAGAAACCACAAAAGCTTGAACTTTTAAAACCCAAAAACCCAAACTCAAGAAATTGTTTCATCATTATCTGAGTCTTGTCCCTCTAAAATCGATTTCCCCAAGAAAATGATGGATTAGAGCAATAGTTCCGTTCCTCATAGACCGAGTCATTTTGACTGGAACATAGAAAACCAAAACAAAAAATGGGGATAAATGGACGTATTTTAGCTAAAAATTTGACATTTGCATGTTGAACGTCAAAAACATGTAATGAAACATGCCAAAAACGTGGAAAGGAGAATATCTTACTTAAAGAGGGGTATTTCGGTAATATTGCATACATTCCCAAAAATCAGATAAAAACAAGTTGAGGCAGTGAATAGAAGCAGTCGATGAATGATGAATGTTGTAATCATCTCCCCCAACCTCTATTTGTCTCGTCTCTCTCTGGAACCTTGGTTCATCTATCATTGATTGATTTCCTCCATTCTTGTTTCTCTTCCCACAAGGATCGGGAATCAATTGTGTCCAACAAATTAAATAAGAGTTTGAAACTTGTATGCAACGGATTTATGTCACGTGTTTTTCAAACAAATTCTTCTTACTTAAAGTGATTATATCCTAGTTAACATCCTTTTAAAATCTTTTAGCTTTTCAAAGTTTGGTAACTTATGAAAATATGCAAGTATAAAACAAGTAAACCAACTCAAGGATTTTTATGGTGGGTATATAAACAGGAATGTCTTTTAGTCCACTCTTCTAAATTACGAAGATTTAGGTTATAGTATGTACACAAAGAAAATAGTACACTCTATTTGCGTTTTTACAATAAATGATATAAAGCGACAAGCTTGTAATAGGAAATCACTAAGGCCATCTCCAATGAAGCAGAGCTAGCCCGGGGCTCCTGAGCCCCGGGCCAGCCCTGCCTGGTCGTCTCCAATGGCAGGGCTCCGTGGAGGAATTAATTCCATTTTTTTTCCTTTGCCCACTCTCACCTAATAATATTATAGTTTTAATTTTTTTAACATTAATATTAATAATAGTAATTATTATTAGTACTCGTAATTTAATTATTAATTATATTAAAATATTAAAATTAAAGAGAGTAAATAGCCCATGTTTATGCAAAATACGGTTAAAAATGAGTGTTTGAATTTACTTTTCTTGTCTATTTTAGTATGTATTTAAATATTTAATTTAGATTAAGTATTAATCTAAATTTTATTTGTATGAGTGTTTATTTTGTATTTTTAACTAATTCCGTATTTTAAAAAAATTATTTGTATAAGTGTTTAATTAAATGGACTATTTCTATATTTATAAGTGTTTCATAATTTTATTTAAAATTTCTTTAAAAAATTAATCATATTATATACTATATAATTAAAACCTATCACATTAATTAAAATAACACATTAGTTAAAACAACACATTAATTAAAACAACACATTAATTACAACAATACACAACATTAATTAGGTTTTAATTAAAGAACATTAATTAGGTTTAAATACACAACAATACACATAAATACACAACATAAATACACAAAATAAATACACAACAATTATCAAGGAAAAGAAAATAAAAATAAAAAGAGAAAGGGCCCAATCAAGTGCCGCCACTTGGCGGCACCTGTTTTAAATAGGGGCTCATCTTCAACCTAGGGCGCGTCCGCGCCCCGTTCCCAGCGCAGGGCCGCCCCCAGCCCGATTCCCAGCCCGTTCCAGCCCCAAAGCCGTCCGGCCCCACAGCCCTCTGCCGTCTCCAATGGTTTTTCGTCCTCAGCCCCGGCCCGGCCCCGGATGGCCTAAGAAGACCTATCCTCTGAAGTATTTTCACTCTCAAAGTTGAAAAATTACTTCTCACAACTCTCTACTACATAAATCACTAGAATACAGATATTTTCTTGTGTCCTGAACTAGCTTGTCAATAGATGACTTCATTGTTTTAGTGTTCTGTTCTTGAGTATTGAGACTTAGATAATTTGCTCGATTGAATTCCCTTAGTTATGATTGAGTTGTTGTCTCTAACTCTTGAACCTTGAACTATTTATACTTGAGGTTTGAACTCTGCCCATTGAGGAGAGACAAAATTCAGATATTCCTCGAATACTGGTCCTTGTTTCTTAACGACTATCTGCAACTGTTCACTATATTGTTCTGTCGTACTTTTTATCAGTTGAATTAAATGCACATTGCTGATTCAAGGTTTCTCTTCAATCATTTGTCTTTAATACCCTTCTCTTGCAATATTTATTACACCAAGTGCATTTATTACCGTCAGAATGACTTTATAATCATTTTTACTCTGCTAATTCAAATCAAACTCATCTAATTTGACTCTTCTGAAATCCACCAGTCTGAGTCCAAACTCAGCATCAGATCAATAGCCTTCTGGACCGAAATTTAACCTTCTGATTTTTACTTTTCTTTCTCGGCTAAACATCTTCAAAGGTATTCCATGCTTCCAATACTTAGCTGGTGACTTTTGAAAATCATCAAAATCTACCTTCACTTCTTCATCTTTATCCAACAATTAAAGTAGAACGTGCAGACAAGGGAATCACCTACACTTCTTCGTCCACATTCGGACTCACAACAGACGAATGCAAAGGAACAAACACACCCACACGACGATTATAAGTTGCACTACGCCTACGAGACAAGTCTTCATTTTCCTCTATAGAAAGAACACCATAACGACGACACCTTCTTTCGTTAGCCAATTCCCTTTGCTGAGAACGCTGATCCATGTGAAGGTCCAGAACATGGCAAATAATATACCCCCACAAGACTACCTCCCAAAGCAAAACTCACAGAACACAAAAAAGGCCAAAAACATTGTAGGGCCAAAAAAAAATAGAAAACTAAAGACACATATATAAAGAAGGAAAATTATAAATATTATTAATACCAATAAAAAGAAAAATATGCAACCACGTCTTTCACATACACATTCACAGACACAAACACAATTATTGAAACACAAGAAAAAGCAGATAAATACCTTAATAATTGTGTAGCCAAGAAAACAGCAACGCAAAGCCTAGAAAGAAAATTTCAACAGATATATCAGTCGAAAAAATAAAGGTACCAACTACAACCTCAATGTAAAATAAACAAACAGCAATGGACAAAATATCTAATTATCAAAATTACTAGACAGGCACTCAAAACACCATAAGCAGAAACAAAAAATTAGAAAGTAAATTCAATCAACAATTCTACACTCCCAAAATAAAAGAAAAAAACCACCTTATAAAACCAAAATTTCACTAACGAAAAAAATATAAAACATTTATAATCTCAGGAATCATACTCCCAACCTAAACCAAACATTCAATATAATAAAACAAAACAAAAATAAAAGAAGAATTACACACATGAACCTGCAAATATTTTCCACGAAAATCAACAGCAAAAGAATTTAAGAGACTATTAAGTGAATATTTATATAGGACAATAAACCATTGAACCGCCACAAATTGAGAAATAAACAATAGGCACTTAAAAAAATGGATATTTTTCAAAGCATGTTACAAGGCTAGAAGAATGATAAATCAATTAAACTATTCATATGAAATACGAAGGATTCATGATTACAGCAGCAAATTACAAAAGGACCTCGTGAACAAAGCAGGGAGGACATAGAGTAAGCAAGTAAGAAGAAATAAAAAATCAGAGAAAGAATTGACTTATTGGCGGAATCCGTTCACATGGTTCTCTAAAGTACATCCCGCTTTGTGACGTATAATCCATTACCGGATAGAGAAATGTTTAGGTCGGTGACGTTAATCAAACATTATCAATTGAAGCAGCATCCGACGTTGACCACTCTCGAAAACAGAAGAAGACAAAGAAGAATCAAAAATAGTTTTTCAAATCTCTTAATTTTGATGTTGAATCGGAGAATTTAAGGATGGATGTTGATTCGGAGGAATGTAAGGAGGAGATAGATATTGAATCGATGGGTTTTTTTAGGGAGGAGGGTCTAAGCGGAGTGGGATTTGGCGATTTTAGGGAGGGATTAGTAAATTAGAAAAAAGATGGTTTTAATAAAAGTATGTAGAAAACAATTGCAGACTCTAACTAACGGACCCCGTTAACATGCTCTGTTAAAAATGGAAAACAACTTCGTTTTTCAATAGCACTTCAAATAAAAAAAATTATCCGAACACAACAAAAAGAAGCAAACATGACGACCAAACAATACTATTCAATTTCTTGGATTGCCTCTTATATATATGTAAATATATATCTTTCCATTTTTTCTCTTGAATTCTTAGTATACTCATAAATATATTTTTCATGTCTTTTGTATAACAACTATACTAATGATACTTTTTGGCATATGTAAAACACTAAAACTATATGTATTTGCTTTTTTTTTTAATAAACTAATTCCGGGGAAATATATTTTACTCATGTGCTTAATTTTATATTGCTAAATTTTAATTCAAATATATCATTATGGCCTAGTACTTGCAGGGCTAAAAATTTCCCAATCAACTATATCTTTAGGATACATCAAATTTAGGGGTGCATAATTACATATTCCATGATTTGGTATTTTAGATTACTCGAGTGTTTTTAATTTTAAGTCATGTTTTAGCTCAATTATAAATTTCTACGGTTCATATATGAATTTTATCAATTGCATGGCGGGAATTTGCAAATTGAGTAATCTTTTAATAGATTCATATATTACGTTAGGTTATGGTCCAAGTATCCAACGTACTATACAACCCATAAATTATTACAAAATAAATACCCAAAATAAACAAACATAAAAAAAATTGTACAAATAATCAGTTAAACAAACAGAAGGAGTAAACGCAAATACCAATTCCACAAACAAGGATAATCAATCTTAATTCAAATAATGAATGCAAATATAGCCACTAACATGAATAACATACAATACAAAATAAAATAACAAAGTTCACCTACTAAGTGCACCAGGTAATTAATTCAAAAACAATAAAAGAACCAACATAATAAAATTACAACAAGATTCAAACCTAATAAATGTGTCCACAAGTTTCACAACATAATAGCAATTGCACAAGTTGCACACCTAATAAATGCGTCCACAAATTTCACTTCCAACATCACCAATTCAAATCATCATGCCATCATATTATCAAAATCAAACATTGTAACTTGATTGAGTGCCAAGATTATCCTCTTCCATTGCTTGGCCACTACGTTGGCACAGACACAGAATCGACGACTCAGACTCGATATCATTCGGATTCGGTGACTCGTTTCCTTAAAAATCTTAAAGATATGATACGTCATAGATATGTATATTTAAAATCTATATATTTTATTAAAATATAAAATATACCTTAGCATCAAAGTCAATGAATAAACATTCATTCTAATATTCATAACATAAAATCAAAAGAAATGATCAAGAAAGATATCTACATTCACTCCAAGTACATGGAATATGATTCGAAACAAGTTACATATGCAAAAAACATCAAAACAAGTCTCATAAGCAAAATAATCACTCCAAGTACATAACTATTAATCAATTTCGTTTCTTGAATCAAAACCCAACTCAAATTTAGTAGACATTCTTTGAGTTTTGCCCTTCTTCAAACAAGCCTTGCACCCCTTTGAATACCCAAAAAGGAAAAAATCAACAAGCCCAAAACCAAAATTATATGTAAAACAGTCAAAGGAACAAAAATAGAGAAATTTCATTTCTTGAATCAATACCCAACTCAAATTTCAAGAAAATAAAATATAATTGCACAAAAAGATAGAGAGGAAAAGTCGAAGAACTTACCTTTGAATTGGAATTTGGAAAAGAGAAAATTCTTAAACTATGCTCTAGGGTTCATACTAAAATTGGGGATCGGTCTTGTTTTAACTTTTAATTTGGGGTTTGTAGATTTAGATTGTGGTTGTGGAGTAAGAGGAGTATTGACTATGAGTAGAAGAAGACTAGTAGCTAGAACTGTAGAAGTTTCGTCGTTTCAATTTTTTAATTTTAAGTTTGGAATTTTTGTTTTTAACCCATTATTTTGTTAAAAATTGCAGAAAGCCCTCACCGAGTCCATGACCGTGTCGACTCAGCAGTTGACCGAGTTGGATTCAAGTATCCGAATTTATTTTCGTTTCTTTTCTCGGATACGCCACGTGGTGAGTCCGACGCATATTCCAGCCGTGTCGCACACTTATCCGAGTCCGCAGAGGGTCCAACTCTGCACATTGATAATTTTTTAAGTATCCGTGCTTCATAGCTTGGCTACCATCGCCATGTCTATTTTTCAATTTTATTGCATGTGGTAGATTTATGACCTAATTCCCTTCATTGTATAATGTTTCAAATAAACTGTGAATAATTTTTTAGAGGAAACGTTAATACCTAACCATACAAGAACATGACTATTACAAATTTGAGGACCGACAAATATCACAACATTGCATCTGCACATAGGTGTTCCTCCAGACTTGCTCTTCAATGGATCACGGACAAACTCATTACAAACTACTTTTGGTGGATCTTCGATACCTTCAAAATCGACAATCTCATCTTCTAGTTTTTCAAATGACTCGGGACTAACAAAAATTCTTCTCTACAATATTTTGCAACTTCGCGTATTCGATTAACAAAATGATAAGTTGCATTTTCAGACTAAAAAAAACACTGCAACAATGCAGAGATTCTTTGTAATTCTTCATAAGCCTCAAGCTTTGAGGATCCTCAAAATGAAAAGTATTAGGAAATTTTAATAGCAAGGACCGACCTGTTTCAACTGTCCATCTCTTGTGTATGCAAAGGATAGGAATTTCACTTAAACTTAAATGTAGCAAAAAGATGACAACAAAGTATCCACTCAGACTCAAGCATTAAACAGTGTTCAAACTTTCCTAATTTCCAATCAATCTCTACAAAACATCGTCTACCATTACTTCTACCATATTCCACGAGGGTGAACAAAAACAATCGATCCTTAATTTTTTTTTTATATTCTTCAATCATCGATCTTGAGATTTAAATATTTATTTCTCTGCAATGAAGAATACATATCTGGTGTATGTAGATGCAACATACATTGAATAGTTAGAAGTGTAGTCGGTATTAAGGATCGAAGATCTTGTGATTGGGAAGAAGCTTGATCAATTTTAAATTTACTTTTAATTTTGGAAATCCATGTAAAGTAATGCTTTAGAAAATGAGTTATTTTCAATCAATGTGTACCACCCATATCCTTCATAGAAGAATTAATAGACTCGGCTCGTTGGTTTCATCTCCAGATCTTCAAACAAATTTATACCGTCACTGCCTTACTAAATCATTGCCTATTACACATAAGTTTCCTTGACTTTACAACATCATCTGAATTTGAGCTTTTGTGATTCTTCCGGACATCAAAACTTTTTATTCTAGCATATTCTGTAGAAAATTCTTCATCATCGCTAAAAAGACTTAAAAATTGAATGCACAATTGGATCAGAGATTGGCTCACTATCAGTATCATCAAAATTCTTGTCTACTTTATCTTCCTAAGTTGAGTTTTTATATCTATCCAAATTCCACTCATTTAAAGAAAATACATCTTCATCTTTCAAATCCATCTTCTTTCCTGAAAATATTAAATTACTAGATTAAAATTATTCAAACCCAACAAACATTTTAAATAGTAATTTAGGGGATATTTTTGAATCCAAAATGTCGAGTTAATAGCCTTTTGTAACAAATGTGGGCACTTTAGTCCAAATAATTAACGTGGTATCGAACGTGGAATAGTGTATTAAACTATAATATCAAATTTGCAATATTAGAGAACCTCATAACCATAACCGTAAACCAGCAAATTATAAATTAGTAGAACAGTAATTTTTCAATTTCAAATCTTAATTATCTCCGTTAAATAGTTTTTTATCGGTACTTTTGCAGATGGCTCAAGAACAACAACAAATGCATTCAAAATCAACCATAATTCTCAATCACATTGCGCAAAAATGGATACCCGCCTCAACCCCTTGAACAAAACCAAACAATCTTGCCCTTAAAGATTTGTCTCCGCCCTAACAAATTCTAAATAAAGAAAATTCATTTAAAATCCAAAATTGCAAAAAATAAAAATAATCTAAGCTCTATTACATGGACTACTAGGTTTTCTACGTTTTATAAAAAATAGGGTAAATTACGAATACCCCCCTCAGGTATGGCATAATTATAAAAATCACCATCACGTATTAGGTATTACAAAAATTACCCTCAGCTTTGTCACCTTCTTACAATTAACCCCTTGCCCCTATAATATTCCAATTTTGCCCTTGGGTGTTATTTGTATTGTTTGTAATGTCTTATTAATGTTAAAACTTGGATCTAATTATTATATCTTACAAATTAGAAAAAAAAAGATAATTATATATTTACCACTAGAATAATTGATAAAATTTATAATTGCCCAAGTTTTAATAAAATTACAAAAAAAAGGATATTTATATATTTATTAGCAATTTTAAATTGTATAATATTAAATTAAATAGAATTTTATTAATATACTTTATAAATATGAATTGGTTACACATTAGTTAAATGAATTTATTTTATAAATTAGTAAATTCAATAAATTATATTGTATTATAAATAAGATATTTCAATTTGTTAAAGTTTATATTGTATTATAAATTGAAATATTTATTGAAATTTATGAGAAAATATAAATTATATCAATTATTTTGGTGGTAAGATATAACAAGTAACACCCAATTTTTAAAATTTATAACATATTATAAATATTACAAATAACTTTCAAGGGCAAAATTGGAACATTTTAGGGACAAGGGGTTAATTGTAAGAAAGTGACAAACCTGAAGGGAATTTTTGTAATATCCAATATGTGAGGGTGATTTTTGTAATTCGACCTTACCTGAGGGGGGTATTCGTAATTTACCCTAAAAAATAACTACTCCTTCCATTTTTTTTATTTGTTCGTTTTAGAGGATTGCACACATATTAATAAATGCAATAAATAGTCACTTTTTTTAAGCAAAAAATCCCAAAATACCCTTTAATTAAATAATAACATCATTAATTATCATTTATTACAAGCATTAACAAGACGGGTAATATTGGTAGAAAATAATTAATTTTACATTGAAATCCTAAAATAATAAATAATAGTAAACAATTTTTATGGCCAAAGTGACAAATAAAAAAAACGGAGAAAGTAAAATGGAACTCAAAATACAGGGAGGAATGTTGACTTTACCTGTGCCACAAATTTGAGCTTCCTTGGTCTTGTAAGAAATAAGGGAACAAGAATACTAGAATTTCAAATTTTGCAAAATGGCCAAAGACTTAGTTACCTGCATCTTATGAATCCTTAAAAGAAAGACAAGAAGATGAAGAATAGTTGAATAATTTTTTAGGGTGAGTTTGGCCTAGCGGTTGGGGCACTTAAAATCACTTATAGATCTCTATTGTGATTTTTGAAGTGTTTGGCCCCGATTATAAAAATAATTTCTGCTCAATGGTGATTTTCATAGTGTTTGGCTCCCAAGATCATAATCATTTTTGGGATCTCGAGAAGCAAAGAATCAACATATTTTAGAAGCTACTAAAGTGTTACTTTAGCGAAAGCTATTATACAAAAGCGATTATTTTATAATTAATTTTTATTATAATCAATTATTACCAAAATTAATTGTATTAAAATTAATTCTCCTATAATTGCTTCTAGTATTGCTAGGCCAAACTCACCCTTAGAGAAGATTCATCTTTGTACGAAGAAACTGTAAAGATAATATGAAAAAAAATTATGTAAGAAGTAAAGAAAATGTCTATGAAATGTACAATTGAATAAGGGTAATTAGGACAATGTGTACAAGTATATGAAGACTTGTTTTTGCCGGTTTCAGGTATCTTGAGTGCCACATGGCAAGAGATGAGTGGAGAACTATCATTGACTCTCCCTAAGCTGAACTATGATTAGCATATATCCTAATATTCATGGAATAGAATTACCATAAGTATTCTATTTTGTCATCACGAGTTGTTTTTTATTTTTTCTGGCCACAACAAAATGGCAAAAAAAAAAAAAAAAAAAAAAAAAAGGAAATTCGGATTATTGGATTCTTACCTTTTTTTTCTTTCCTTTTTGTTTTTCTTTTTTCTAATTAGATGTAGTAGGGGTGGGCACGGGGCGGGTTTGGGGTTAGAGATATCGGTATACTAAATTTTGGGATTGACACTTTTCATCCCAAACCCGTCCCGTAATAATTCGGGTACCCGAATTATTGCGGGTCGGGACGGGACGGGATTACGGGTCCCATATTATTTTCATTCATTATTTCTTCATCCATCTAAGAAAATAATACAATATTACGTAATTATATTTCGTCATTTTTCTTTTGCTAAATCGTATCACTTTTTAATTCATTAATACATAAAACATATCATCAAGTCATCATAACGATTATTTCAAATATATCCAAATACGAACAAAAAGTAAAATCATATAATGTGCTAATGATAAAACGTACAACTTACAAGGGATTATGAGAGATTGAGAGTTTTTAACTTTTTAGGATTGACTTAATATTAATTACTAAAGTAGTGTAAGATTTAAAAGAAATATTAGGGTAAAATAAAAAAAGTTCATTTATTAGATAATGTTATACAAGTAAACTAGTAAAGTGTTATATAATTAATAATATTATATAGGCGGGTTCGGGTATTCGGGGTTGGAGAGACCAATCCCAAACCCGTCCTGTATTTTCATAATAAAATACGGGTATTCAAGTTCGGGTACCCAAACCCACAAAATACTCGTCCCGTTCGGGTATTTCAAAAAGGGGACGGGTCGGGTTTGGGTTACCCGAACCCAATGCCCACCCCTAAGATGTAGTATGCCCATATTAGTGAAATCATATATAACGTCAAACAGAGAATTAAAGGCTATTATGAAAAAGTTTTGTCAATTGTTTCAGTTTTTCCTCAAGAATTGGTTTGAGAATATTAGCTTAAGCTTTTGAAAAATTTATTCAGATAATTATTTTAATAAAATATTACAAAAAATAATAGTTAGTGTGTTGAAAATTTTGAGATATGATTTGATTTGGGATTCGGATGTTGAGTTTCCAATGGGAAAAAAAATTGAATGATAGATTTTAAATCAATATAATTAGAAGTGTTAAGATATGTCAAATGAATGAATTAATTGTTATAAAATTAATCTAAATGATAATCTAAAAGATCATTCAAGAACTAAAAACAAGACTAGAAAGTAAAGAGTAGATTAGGGAGAGAAATATTTTTATTCATATTCATTCTTGTTATCTACAATACATTATATAATCATCTATTTATAGGACCAAAGAAGAATTTCAAAGGTCAAGAGTTACAAGTTTTTAATAACAACTATTATTCTTCAATGTGTATGTTACAAAACTCTTCACATGGCATCCACTATGCAATAGATTTATAACACTCCCCCTTGGATGCCATCGATCATAAGACATGCCTCGTTAAAAACTTTGTCAGAAAAACCCGATGGGAAAAACCTGAACAAGGAAAAAAGAGTACATAGCTATTCGGGGTTGATAGACGTGTAACACAGCCTCATTAAAACCTTGCCAAGAAAACCCATTGGGACAAAACTTGGACGAAGGGAAAAGAGTACAGTGTGTATAATATTACTGATGATACGCTCCCCCTGATGGTAACACGAGGTCCACAAGTTGACGCATTTTGTTTTATGGTGGACCCATATTTTTAATGATGTAATTGGTAATGCTTCATTAAATAAATCGGCAAAATTATAGTTTGAATTTGATGACATCTATATCACCATTTTTCTGAAGCTCGCGAGTGAAAGAAAAACTTTGGTGATATGTCTTTTGTTTTGTTATCTCTTATATAGGTCATTGATCTCAACCAAACTCACAATGGGCAAATTGGATCACTTTCATAACTTTCTTTGACAATATTCACCGAGTCAGTTATACCAGATATACTCAGATACTTTTAACTCAAATAAAAATCTACACATGCGCATTGAAAAAATTTCCCGGGAATTTATGAGTGTATTTAAGATTTTAAATCCTTCAGGGACTTTTATATAAATTTCATATCAAGCAAGCCATATAAATAAGTTGTAACAATATCTATAAGCGAGCCATGATCTTTAAGACGCATATCGAGTTTTATCGTACTGCCAGACTAATAAGATATCTAAAAATAATTGCATCCACCACTGGAGAATATGTCTCCTTATAATCGGTTTCAGGTCTCTGCGAAAAACCTTGTAGCACTAGACGTGTTTCATATCTTTCAATTTATTTTTCTCATTTTCATTTTCGCATAAATACTCATTAATACCCAAGGACTTTACTTAGGTATTTGGACTTCTGGTCCAAAAACTTCATGTTTTGAACATGAACTTAGTTCTGCTTGAATTGCGTCTTCTTATAATTTGGCCAATCATTTCTATGTTTTTATTCTCTAACAAATTTAGTTTCAAGATCCTCATTTAATTTTATAATTATATGCAAAATTGTTGTCGACAACTATTTTATTTCGGTTCCATCCTTTTATCATAGTGACATAACTAACTGAGATCTCTTCATTTTCATTGTTTTCAGGTACCTGAACCTTTTCTGGGTTATCATTAGTTATGTCTTGCAACTCTTCCGGAGTGCTTGCCTCCATAATATGACCATCTGCATTGTTTGCTCCTTTTGTTTTACAATGATTATTATCTTTGAAACCGATTGGTCTACCACGAGGATTTTCACTAGAAGATTGTCCTAATGGGACATCATTCTGAATTGGAGCATTTTCAGCTGGTATATGATATTTAGTAACTCATTTTAGATCAGTAAATGCATCTGGCAGTTGATTTACTCGAGGATCTAAATAAGATAATGATAATGCATACCATATAATTTATGTTTACCAGCTCTTTATTCTCTCCCCCCTAATGTCGAGAATATTATTTCATCATATATACTCTCCCCCTAATGTCGAGAACATTAGTTCAAAATAATTAATTATAGAAGGGGATTCATAACAAATATATCTTATCAATGTTCTTTAAGAACCCATCTTTCTGCATAGTGGTGGAGCAATTGTAACATATGTCGCACATCCTTGATTTCTAAGATGGTAAATGTTTGTCTCCAGACCAAACGTTAATTTCAACGGGGAGAAATTATGATAACTTATTGGCATGATGCACACAATTGCTGCTTCATCGAAAACAACATATATACATATTGAGACAAGAAGTTTTGTTCTCGTTTAAATAGTCTAGCAATGAATAGGAGGCGTATAATAAATGATTATGCTAAACCATTTTGTTTATGAATATGAGATACATAACTTTCAATTACTATTCAGCAGTCATTGAAAGCCTCATATCTGAAATCACCAGCATTATCAAGGTACATTGTAAATAAAGCATAATATGAAATTTTTTAATTTAACTATTTGCGCAAATAGTCTCGCAAACATCAGGTTGCAGATTGACAATAAACACACATGTGACCATTTGTTGTAGACGCATCTATTAAATTCATAATATATCGAAATAGTCCATATGGTGGATGATTGGGCCCATATATATCACCTTAAATGTGTTTCAAAAATGCTGGAGATTATAACCAGTTTTCTAGTAATCCTTGAGAACAAGCAGCACAAAATGATTATTTAATTGAATTGAAGAATCTTCTAGTTCTTCAATGAACATCCATGTGAACTCTCAATGTTTTTTTTTTTTTCCGGGGATGGTCTAACCGGTCATGCCATATAATGGATGTATTTTGATCAGTAAACTTCTGGTTACTATATGTGTTTCAGCTGTACAAAGTACAAACACATTTCTTACTAATAAATTCCAACATTTGAAGTCTTAAAAGAAATGTGGTTGGTTAAGATAATAAGTTTTTTACCTATTATGAGAAATTCATGAACTCAAAGATCTCATCGAAGTAATCTCACATGACTCTTAACACGGTGAATAATTTAATCAAGATAAAATAATTATCACGCTACTAAGTACTCATTTTACTTTCAATCAAGACATAAGATAGGACAAATTGATACTAATGAAGGAATATATATCATATACATGTCAATTATATTTAGTGATTGCTTCATATGTACTTCTGATTTTTTTTCATCAACAACTCGTTACTTCGCTCAGCCCCCAAAAGGGCTTGAGATCAAATTCTAAAATCATTTCACAGTATTGCTTTTGTAGGAGCACATTAAATGTGTGAAATGTTGAGAAAATTTTCTCTTATATGTTCTCAACATTAATTTCATGTCCACCAAAAGAATTGGACGAATCCATATATATGTATATTTAGTGGGACTATGTATCAAGAGGATCACCTTGAATCAAGTAATATTTCATGTTTAGAGAAATCATCTACTCTTGTTCTATTTTCGTTTTCTGAAAATCATTTTTATAACATATTAACATCATTTTAATATAAATAGTTAATAATGCCCCTAAGAACCTTAAAACATGTAACTGCTATATAAAGAGAACTTAATAGTTACACATAATTTTATTATGGTTCACAAGTCATCAATTTAACACAATTTATCAACAACGATGTTATTGATATCAATATATTAACATATTTCATCTTCAATGAATAGATGTTTATAAACAATCAATAAGATATGTACGAGACAAATATCTTTTACTCCACACCTCTAGCAAATAAGATTAATTTACACACACACTTGTCTTTTCTTTGCATACCACTATACTCGTTTCATTTTGAATGATATGATGCAAATATTTTATTGAATACAAAATTTGAACATGACTAAATCATATCATGTCTATTGTTAATTGCATTCACTTCTAGGAATGAATAATTTATATAACATTTGCATTCACTTCAGGGAATGCTTATCAATGAGTGTGGTAAGAGTTATGATTTATCATTAAGAGTTTAGTATTCAAAATAAATCAATTAAGAGTATTTCTCAAAACCTCTCTTTTTGTATGACTTCTTTATGAATATCTTAAAATCATATATTATATCCACATAATCTCGACTGAGATACAATATTAAAATCGTGGAGAATACAATTATATACCAATTTAAAATATTGAAACTTCGGGTATTCATAGTGAGCATTAGTCAATATCATATACCTTTAGTGATTGTATTGCTCCTTTAAAATGTGTCATTATTCATATAATATCGAGCCTTTGGATTATCACATTTTTGTGATTATATGCCTCCAATATTTCATTATAAGACTCAATTCAAGGAGGAAATGAATAATGAAAAACATAGCTCTTTATATTTTTCACTTGCCCATTTTTCATTTCATTTAGAATTTTCGAGGCTCTTTTCTTTCAAATGGATTTCAACATCAAAAATCCATGTTAATAATTTCAAAAAATTTAAGAGTGTAGAATTAAACTTTGGTAATATTAGCCATATTTCTAAAGCACAAAAATTAATACTTTATATGCTCAAATCTTCGAACTTGAGTTTATCACCTAGGCTCCTTTCAAGCCAAAAACAATCTTACTAAAATTATACTCAAATCTTCGGGTTTGAGTAATTTATTACATAAACTTCCGATCTAATATGATATTTTGATTTCAACTTCAAGTTCTTGATATGATAACAAAACATATACATGTTTGATATTCTTTTCACTGAGCTCATTTGCATAGGATGTTCATCTAATTTTAGTTGATCACTTTTGAACTATAGTCATCAACTATCACATTTTTCATTGGCTTGTCCAATGGTATAAAACTTAATAGTATCATAAATTATGATAACTCACGACACATAAACATTAAAAGTAAAAGACAAAGAAAAATTATTCAAGATGCCAGAATATTTAAATTTTGTCAAGCCTAATAACCCAACAAACTTGTAGCTATTAATCAACCATATAAGATACACCTTCAGGCTTCATATATTAAATAAACCACATATTATCGTATTTGTTTCCAGAAGTAAATCCAGTACAAATTCCTGGTGCAATTTAACCAATACAATAGATGATAGAGAGAGAGTAGAAATCAATAAACTTTAGATATGCAACCTATTAAATAAATCAAATTGTTTTACCAACATGGTTTGAGTAATACAAACGCCAACATGACATGAATAATCAATTGATTTATTAGGCAGCCCATAATTAGTTATTTTCTAATTTTGTTTGTGCTCATGAGAGACTGTGAAATTAGAATCATATACTTTTGTACAAACAGCCAGAACAATACTCTTCCTCTTTTAATTGCCATAAAAATTATGAAAGTAAATGTTAAAATAAAACCACACCTTAAGTTCTACACAATATAATCTACATCATAAAATAATAAGGGGTTTAAACTTTAGATTTATGATTTGGGAATTACGGTCATATAATATAATTAGAAAAAATATAATTTAAAAATTTGAAGGAGACATTTTCAACATACCTAAATATTCTCATGGCAATCACCATTTACATGTATAGATTAACATACCTGATCTGTTGATTCAATTCTACAAGTTTGAACGTGAGAGATATATACTTTTTCGTTGTTTCGATTTGGAATCAAAAAGTAGAGCAAATTCGTGCTGATAACGTGTTATAAAATTAATCTAAATGATAATCTAAAAGATCATTCAAGAACTAAAAACAAGACTAGAAAGTAAAGAGTAGATTAGGGAGAGAAATATTTTTATTCATATTCATTCTTGTTATCTACAATACATTATATAATCATCTATTTATAGGACCAAAGAAGAATTTCAAAGGTCAAGAGTTACAAGTTTTTAATAACAACTATTATTCTTCAATGTGTATGTTACAAAACTCTTCACATGGCATCCACTATGCAATAGATTTATAACATTAATAAATTTCATGTGAGTTAATGGTAAATTTTTCCTTTGTGATTTGAAAAAAAAAAAAGCACTTTACTCCCTCTAATTTTATAAAAATTTTGCATCACTTACATAATATTTTTAAACTTAAAAAAAATATACAAATTGACAAAACAACCTCTCTTATATGTGACAATTTAAACCATATGTTATGAGGATTTTTGCACTTTGCACCTTCTATACATGAGAAATAGACACTTTGCACCTTCTTTTATTTACAGATATAATGACCACCGAAGTGAAAGGCGAAATAGGTAATTAAAATTGTAGATTATTGGTACTTCGCACCCCCAAAACATGAGAAATTGATATTTTGCACCCCCGAAACAGAATTAGGACTTAGCACTCTTGAATTAAAAACAACTCAACAACTTGCAACCCCGAAACATAATAACTGGGCACTTTGCACCCCGAAACACAAAACAAACATTTAACACCCTACAATTAAGAAAAACTCAAACCTCTCATTTTTTTCTGGAACAACTATGCTATGATGTTCTTCAATATTGTACTTGCACTTGATTTTTTAGGTTGTCCTAATATTTGAGTCCAACATTTCCTCACAATAGCTCCATAGTTTTGCATATTGCTCCATCTAAGTGCTTTGTTTAGTTTGACAAGTCCTGTTTTGTTGTTAATTTGAAGGTGTTAAGTGTTAATTTTGTATTTCGGGTGGAAAGTACCCATTTTATTGTGTTTAGGGGGTGCAAGTTGATGAGTTTTTTTTAATTCAAGGGTGTTAAGTGCTAATTATGTTACGGAGGTGCAAATTATAGATTTTTCATGTTTTGGGGGTACAAAGTGCCAAACATCTACAATTGAATTACCTATTTCGCCCTCGATTTCGGTGGTCATTTTTGCCTGAAAATAAAAATGGGTGCAAAATGCTGAATTTTTCATATTTTGGGAATACAAAGTGCTTATTTTCCATATTTCAGGGGTGTAAAGTAAAAAAAAAAATTTATGCTATTATAAATGTGGCACTTTACCTCATTTATTACGAAATTACTTTTCATACTTATTCTCAATTTTAACTAGTAAAAGATATTTTTCGGCGATAGGAGGAAAGTTGCTCCTTTAAAATTTTATAAGGAGTAAAATACTCTTTTTTAAATCACTAAAATAAAAATTAAATATTATACATTTCTTAGGGGTAAATTAATGTTAGCTCAATTTATATAGGTACAGTTCTCAATTAGGACTGAAACTTGGATTTTGAACCAAGATCAATCCAAACCAATATATAATATAAGGACCCAATTTAATTGAGTCTAGGACTCTAGGTTGGGTTGAACTTTTTCCAAGAGCCTAATATTCTATCACACGATCAATTACCAAACCAACGGCCAAGATCATCCCAACTCTCATAAACACTCCTCCAAATTTTCATTGGTCCACGTCATTACACGTGACACGAGTAGCCTCTAGTAGTTCCCCACGTAAGCACCGGTGATACGTATTTCGAATTCAAACCTTCCAAGTCAATGGGAAGGCGAGTAAATGAGGTGGCGCTTTACATACTCGAGATGTGATTGGTCCACGTCAGCATCAATGACGGGTTAACTCGTACCCGAGTTGCTATATAAAGCTTCTCTCATAAACCGTTCCTCCAGATTCATAACTTCACACACACACACACACGCGGAAGAAAAAACAAATACCTGAAGATAAAAAATAAATTAGAGAGAAAAAAATAGAGACTAGTGTTATTAATTGTTGAGCTCTGCGGCAATGGCTGGTGGTGCGTGGAATAGAAACGCATCTTCGATCGTCTTCGCGATCGTTTTGCTCGGTGAGCTTTTCTTAATTTTTTTTTTTTACAGTAATGGTTTATATTTAGCTATTTTTTAGCGTTTATTCTTACGTTGTGTATGGACGGACGATCTGTTAGGATAATTTAAACTGAATTTTGTAGGATTTTGTTATAGTATTTAGTGTTGTGGATCCAGAATGTGTTCTCAGATCTGTTTAATTTTTTTAGATTGAAAATTTGAAATATTTGTCTTCGTATGCTTATATTCAATTGATTGCATCAATAGTCAGAGAATGTTGTAATGCAAAATCTTTGATTTGAAATGTTTATTCTCGTCAGTTTGTTTACAAGTGTTGTAAAAGATGGATTAAAATAATAGTAAAACTGAATTAAGGTGTGTTAATTAATGCGATTTTATTTGAGTTGCTAATATAAATGCTAGATTTAATTTGAAATTAACTGAAATAAGAGTATTAATGCTAGATTTTGATTGAGTTGGTTCTGAAGGCAGTGTAGAATAGGACCTGTATTCAATACAACGTGCTACATTATACCACTTGTGAGTTCTCGTCCAGATCTGATTGACCAATTCAATTAAATTATAAAGACAAGCATTATTGCATGAGTTTATCTCCTGGGAGCTTTATCCAGTTACATGGCAAATATAGTTTACTATCTTGTTGAATAATTTCAGTTTGGTTAGACCTCTTGTGGTGTGATTTTGACTTTTAAGATCGTTTATGGCCATTTTTAAGGTGGAATTAATATGTTGATTGGTGTTTGATTCTTTGGAACAGGATCTTTATTTGCATATTCAATAGCCACGGAAGAGGCTCCTAAGTTAGGAACAGTTATTGGTATTGATTTGGGTACAACCTATTCTTGTGTTGGTGTTTACAAGAATGGGCATGTGGAAATCATAGCCAATGATCAAGGTAATCGTATCACCCCTTCATGGGTTGCTTTCACTGATGGTGAAAGGTTGATCGGAGAGGCTGCAAAGAATCAGGCAGCTGTTAATCCCGAGAGGACCATCTTTGATGTGAAGAGACTTATTGGGAGAAAGTAATATACCATTCCTTTTGCCATCTATTCTACGTGTAACTTAGATGGGGTGTTTATATCATGGCTCCTAACTCTTGTTACTGTACAGGTTTGAGGATAAAGAAGTTCAAAAAGACTTGAAACTTGTTCCTTACAAGATTGTGAATAAGGATGGAAAACCTTACATTGAAGTTAAGTTTAAAGATGGTGAGAGCAAGGTCTTCAGTCCTGAGGAGATCAGTGCTATGATTTTGACGAAGATGAAAGAGACAGCTGAGGCTTACCTTGGAAAGAAAATTAAGGATGCTGTCGTCACAGTCCCTGGTAAACTTTTTCTCCCAGTACCCATTCATTTAGGAAGGGAATATTGCTTCATTAGACATTACTGATGTAGTTGTGCTTCTTTCCTGTAGCTTACTTCAATGACGCTCAGAGACAAGCCACTAAAGATGCCGGAACAATAGCTGGGTTGAATGTTGCTAGAATTATTAATGAACCAACCGCAGCAGCAATTGCATATGGTTTGGACAAGAAAGGTGGTGAAAAGAACATTCTTGTCTTCGATCTTGGTGGTGGTACCTTCGATGTCAGTATCTTGACTATTGATAATGGTGTTTTTGAGGTTCTTGCAACTAATGGGGACACTCATTTGGGAGGTAAGGATTAATTTTTTCTTTAGTTATTCTACTACTTTTCAATGTTATCACTGAATCAAGAACAATTAAGTGCAACTCTTTTCAACTTGAATTATTTTGTTGTCAAACTTCATGAAGCATCATAACTTGTTTGTGTTACACAATAGTAATGTTTATCAGGCTTGAGCTTTAACCTTAATTATTCTTCATACCTTGTGCATGATTGATATTTGCAAACATGACAACATAAGATTATTATATAGTTACTTATAGCTATAGATTCTTAAACTCATCAAATTATAAGCTGAATGTTATATCTGGTCCTATCTTACATTAATGAATCGTTGCTGTTAAGCAAAAATGCACGAGGCATAACTAGATCATTTATTGGGCTAACCTCTAAGGGAGGTGCAAAATTGAGCCTTTGATTTGAAAATATATGAGGTGGTCTTGTCTGAATATTAACATTTTCGCTTGTCCTGCAGGTGAGGATTTTGATCACAGAATCATGGATTACTTCATTAAGCTAATCAAGAAGAAGCATGGAAAGGACATCAGCAAGGATAACAGGGCACTTGGCAAGTTGAGGAGAGAGGCAGAGCGTGCTAAGAGAGCTTTGAGCAGTCAGCACCAAGTCCGAGTAGAAATTGAGTCTCTATTTGATGGCGTAGATTTCTCTGAACCACTTACCAGAGCTCGTTTCGAAGAGTTGAACAATGATTTGTTCAGAAAGACCATGGGCCCCGTTAAGAAGGCCATGGATGATGCTGGTTTAGAAAAGCGACAAATTGATGAAATCGTTCTTGTTGGTGGAAGTACCAGGATTCCGAAGGTTCAACAGCTTTTGAAGGATTTTTTCGATGGCAAGGAGCCCAGCAAAGGTGTGAACCCAGATGAGGCAGTTGCTTATGGTGCTGCTGTCCAAGGAGGAATCTTGAGTGGAGAGGGAGGTGATGAAACCAAAGGTGCTAATACAACCAACCTTCTGTTAATTCTGTGAAGTTAAATTTTGAAGTTGAATGTATCTAACTAGAATATACCATGCTTGTTAATAGATGTTCTTCTCTTGGATGTGGCTCCCTTGACCCTTGGAATTGAGACCGTTGGAGGAGTAATGACCAAATTGATTCCAAGAAACACTGTTATCCCAACAAAAAAATCCCAAGTTTTCACAACTTACCAGGATCAACAAACCACTGTCACCATTCAGGTATTAGGAGTTGATTCTTGATAATTTGAACGGATAAGAACTAGGAAGTTCCTTCGCTTTTCTTTACATAACATGAACTCGTCTTGTGTGGCAGGTCTTTGAGGGTGAAAGAAGTCTTACAAAGGACTGTAGGTTGCTCGGAAAGTTTGATCTTACAGGAATAGCCCCAGCCCCAAGGTTTGTCCACCTACTCTTTTTTTCTTATTGCAAATTACATCCCTGTTTAAGTCCTAGTTTAGGGTCATAAAAATTTAGTAGATTCAAAATTAAATGAACTTTTCTGTCCGAACAGAGGAACCCCTCAGATTGAAGTCACATTTGAGGTCGATGCAAACGGTATTCTTAATGTCAAGGCCGAGGACAAAGCCTCTGGAAAAGCCGAAAAGATCACAATCACAAACGAAAAAGGCCGTTTGAGTCAAGAAGAGATTGAGCGTATGGTTAAGGAAGCGGAAGATTTTGCAGAGGAAGACAAGAAAGTCAAAGAAAGAATCGACGCCCGTAACAGCTTAGAAACCTACGTGTACAACATGAGGAACCAAATCAACGACAAAGATAAACTCGCTGACAAATTGGAGGCTGATGAAAAGGAAAAGATCGAGACAGCAACAAAGGAGGCTCTTGAATGGATGGACGACAACCAGGCCGCCGAGAAAGAGGATTTCGAAGAGAAGTTGAAGGAGGTAGAAGCAGTATGCAACCCTATCATCACCGCTGTTTACCAGAGATCCGGTGGTGCACCTGGCGGCGACAAGGCGGCAGAGGATGAGGAAGGCGAGCATGATGAACTGTAGATTTTTTTATTTTTTGGAATATTTTATTAATGAGAGATATTTTAGTGATAGGATATGAACTTGAATATCATGGATTTAGCTGGTTTTTTTCTTTTTTTTCCCGCAAAAAGTTTTGATGACAGGGATTATTAGTGATGATATTACATTTCCCTTTTATTTTCCCGGGTTTTGATTTGAGCTTTTGGAAATGAAGGGAGAAAGCATTTGGCTGTAATTTTACTTGTAGTAATAGAAACTTCCAAGTTTATTCTTGGAAGGAAATGAAAGTACTTTGCTCTTAGAAATTGTTTTGTGTTTTAGTTTTTATTACATATCAAGGGGTAAATGAATGGACTTTTTCTTTTAGTTATAAACATAAAGAGACCTTTCTAGCTTGCTAATCCCTCTAAATTAAATATAATAGCTACACATGATCAAAATTTCGCTAGTGTAAGTGTTTGGTCAGTTTCATAATAGGATTGATCAAATTAATCTATTCGATATTTGGCTCGAGGTTTGTTCGATAAAAGCCCGTTTGAGTTTGATTCATCAAATAAATAAAACAAAATTGAACATGAGTTCTCGTTTGATTAAGTTTTGAAGCTCCGCCCGAGCTCGACTCGATAAACTAAATAAAATCATATGTGGTTACTCGATACTTGACTCGAGTTCGTTCGATAAAAGCTCGTTTGAGCATGGTTTGTTTCCCTTGTAAAATTTTCGTCAAATTTTCAAAAACGTTTAAGAAACAGTAAGAAAAGTCAATTTTCATTTTGATTGATTCAAAAACGGATAATTTTCTGATATTTTCTACAAAAAAAATAAAAATTGTTTCTCGATGCCCTAATTATTTATATAAATCTTATAATATTTTTTTCAATTGACCCCTTAATTATAATTATAATTCTATTTGAAAGGGGTCCATGTTTATCAGAGTTTGATAAAGTTAACAAGTCTAGATTTACAAAGTAGACATCAACTCAAACTCTAGCATATTTTTTTTTATTTTACAATTAATTTTTAGGAATTAACACTTTCAAAATATCAAGAACTTCAACTTCATATCAACTCTTTTTCGTCTTCATCTCTATTATCACAAAACAAGCCTACTAAAAAAATGTGTAAAACTCAAATTCTACCAAAAGAAGTTTAGGTTATAGTTTTTTATATTAAGAGGAGAAATCATTAATTCTTGAAGGAGACGTGTGAATGAGTTATGTATATTTATATTAGTATTTTATCTAAGAATGAATAGCATTTTTAGTCTTCCTTATGGTTCAAATTTTGCATTTTCATCCCTCTTAAATATTTTGTAGCAGATTGGTCCCTCTTATCAATGTAATATATCACATTCGTCCATCTTATAACACATTATTCCCTCTTAAATTTTTTGTATCAAATGTGTCCCTCTTATCAATGTAGTGAAACACATTAGTCCCTCTTACAAAATACATCAACTTTTGTCCATTTTAGTATTTTGAATTTAAGTGATGTATTTTGTATTTAAGAGGAACTAATGTGTTACACTATATTGATAAGAGGGACCAATTTGCTACAAAAAATTTAAGAAGGACGAATGTGTTATAAGAGGGACGAATGTGATATACTACATTGATAAGAAGGACCAATCTGCTATAGAAAATTTAAGAGGGACGAAAGTGCAAAAGTTAATCCATAAGGAGGACCAAAAGCGTGATTTACTCTTTATCTAATGCTTGTTAGTTGTAATAAATAGACCATGGAACGATTTTCGTCGACATTTGAAAAAAGAAATTTCATTTTATCAAATTGATTTTGAGCTTGAATTAATTTAGTCGAAGTTTCATTGTTGTTGATTTTTCATTATTAATATTTTAAATTATAGTCATTAATTTTATAATGGACCATATTTCTGAGTTTGATGTCTATTTGCAATGAATTATAATATTTTACTTTCAAATTCATTTGTGTATCATGTTAGCATGTTTCTGAGAACCTCAATTTTAATCTTAATTTATGTATTATTTATTTTTATTTGTGCATAGGTTAGCACGAGGAATATGTTAGTAATATGTGTATTGAACCTTGTGTATGTTAATCAAGTTACACAAAATTAATTGCAATAACAAGTACTTATCGAGAAGTTTACGACGTAAAAAAATGTCAAAAAAAAGAAAAAAACCAACTTATCAATATAGTAAAGAATTTGATTCATATTAACATACACAACATTCGATTCGGGCAATCAACATTTGACATATAGTACATATTTCATTTCATTTGAAAAGAAAACAGGACATGAATACAATCCAGGTACCAATTCAGATAACCACCAGTATAAAAATGGCAAAACCAACAACATATGAGGAGACGTGAAATATAGAGTAGTGGAATTATTAATCTGTGTAATTGAAACATGATATTAGTAATTAATCGGTCGCATTATCTACACGCTGCTGCATCCACGGCCAGCTCAAATTAGAAAGGTCACTAGGAGTGTTTCCTTCGTCATCCTCGACCTCGATGTCTGCGCCGTGTTTCACAAGTAAATCTGCTATGGCAGCTCTCTCACAAACCGAAGCATAATGCAATGCAGTTTGACCTTCATTATCCTTCGAACAAGAAACTTGCAAATGTAAGTTTAACTGAAAGAGCAATGAAGCCCTTTTCATATACATATACATTTCTTGATTTTTCATTAGAAGTCGGAAAAGGTAGTTTCGAGGATGTTGAGAAAATTAGTCATTTTTTCCCTGTACTAAACAGAAGATTCAGCAGAGCTCTAGGAAATATAACGTAAAAGTTTTGTCTACCTTAGCATTAACATCAGCATTTTTGTTGAGAAGCAATGCTGTTGTATTCATATGGCCTCGATCGACAGCCCAATGCAAAGGAGTTCGACCCTCACTATCTGCAAAATTCCCGGAAAGTATATTTAGTCCGGAAATTCTTATCACATTCAGATACATATATTTTGCCAACAAACTGGAATTGTAATATAGCTAGCTTGAAATCCAAGCAAGCTCAACACGACAGACCTGTAAATTCCCGGTTCGCATGATATTGGGTTAGACATTTTTCTTTTGACATATGGGATAACCTCATTACTAAATTGAAGCTTGACTACAGTTTCTTTATTTATGTTTTTTTCTCATTCTCATAGAATGAATTCCATGCCCTCACCTTAAAGGTTTATCATACCAAAGCAACATAATGTAGACATTTAAAATTTACTAACCTTTCAGATTCAAGGGGACACCACTCTCAATGCACTTAAGTAGCTTCTCTTCATCTCCTTCTCGTGCAAAGGCGTGTATAGCATCCAATTTTCTGAAGCGAGGAAATTAAAAATATATATATATATTATATTTCTCTAGTAATTGTAATGGAGCAAAGAACATGTAACTTTGGTTTATTGATTGGTACTCTACAAAAAGGATGCTCCCTAATTCAGTCAAATTGTTAGATAGACAAGCACTTCTTGAGACTAAAAACTCTTGTGACCTTGTCACAATAGGTGATAACAAGTATGTTTTTCACATTTAAGTCTTTATATCAGAAAGACTTGAAGGGGCTGTGGAGAGAAGTGAAATATCAGTACATAACCCAATAGGCCAAACCCAAGTAACTCAAAGAGCAAGTGTAGTATACATGTTGTGATTGGGTAACACTCCTACGAGAGTGATCAATCACAAAGTATGTTGAGTGATCAATCACAAAGTATGTGCAAATAAGCTTACTTTGTGATCGAGCGGCAGGTTTGACTAGAATTTTATGTGGGAAGATATGTATGGCAGAGTGAATGTGATAAGAGAGTTTGCCAAATAAGCAAACAGCATAGATAATATAATGACACTGCGATCCAGAAAAAGTGAAAAATGTTTTTCAAGAACATAGGAAAAGTTTAGGATCCTTACAACTCACATCCAGGTTCTTCATCATACATGAAGGTGCTAAAAACAGGTCCAATTGGTCCTTTGGAGTCTGCAGTAGGTGCATCACTGCTCTCTTTATCCTTTTTCTTCTGCCACAAGTACAGCAGACAGAAAGAACAACAGTCAAGAAGCTTGAAAATTCTTCTAAATTTGGTAAAATGGAAAAATGAAGAAAACTATTCTGATCTCACAGTTGCCGAACCAGCTGCCCAAGAAGGATATAACTCAGATACAATGTCAATGTACTTCTCCATTGCTTCTTCAGGAGGCATGGCTCCCAATTTCTGCCATGCTTCCCTAGCAAACCAATAACATGTATCTTTAAACTGGTTAGCCAAGAGGTCTTTATATTCAAAGTGCGAAGAAAATAAATCTTCAAATACGAGCATCAAATCAAATTTCACATTGAATTCTAGTTTTATCCTACTAAATTATTCTCTCTGTATACAATTCTTACACACATAAATGTCAGAGACAGTATTCTTTCAAACATAAACATACCATAAAATTTCAGAATCAATAAACATCATAGAGACTAGCGAGTACATAAAGGGTGGGAAATCCCCATAACAGACTTCGATTTCGGGCCAGAAAGGGAGCGGAAAGCTCCGTACAAACATAACTGTGTATATATTTACTGATACACAACATTCTAATCTACTGACAGTATGTTACTTAAGAACCATCTCCCTCCTCTCATTTTGCAGTCAATCTTTAACACCCTACCAACCACAACCCATTAATCTCCTTACTGTACGACAATGTGCATTCAATGCTTTAAGCTAGAGGATTATTCTGTCTACACTGAATCCTAAAAAAGTTCAATGTTTCGTCGAACATTTGAGTATAATGAGGATACACATGATGGGAAGAAATAGCCTGATGACCTTGTCTAACCTTACTCCATCAAAAACATTACTCCTAAACAATCCAAACAATTAAGCTCACTAATATCATTGAAAATTATCTATCACCACCAAATTGGACTCGCAAAGTCTCCAACAACAATCAAATATGTCATTCAACAACTAACCTAATTCGAATGTTCAGCAAACATAATTTTGCATCAAATAATTTATAACTATTTACCATTTCGCACGAGCAGCCATTTTAAGAGCCAAAGGTTGTGGAGCAGAACATGGCCCTTCAGTAGCAATCTTATACAATCCATACAGCTTCAACTGTACATCATTAGACACCTTCAGTGCCGTACGATTAGCAGCCGTTGCAGCAACGAAAGCACTAGCAGCACTAAACGTTTCATCCAACTCAGTGCTCTCTACTCCTTCCCAATCATCATCACCATCATCACTATCACTGTAATCACTGATTCTCGAGCTTTCTACGTTACCTGATTTCTCAATCAACGGCTCGTTTTCTCCCAGAACCCTAGGTGAAGGATCTACCGATCTCTGTTCTTCGAGTTCGGGTGAATCCGAACGGGTGATTCGGAGATTCTCCTGACGGAAGGCGAAGATTACGGAGAAAAGCTTCGCGAGAAGGAATGAGAAAACGACGCCTAATATCACCGACTGTAGGTGTTGCTGCCAGTCAGCCATCACGAAATGAAGCGACACCGTATATACCTAAATCAGAGAAGAAATGAAAAGAAAAAAGGTATTTCTTGCAGCCGAGGAGCTGAAGTTAGAGGAAAATGTTTTTTATTTGGTTTTTAAGCGGCGGTGGCGGCGGCGGGGGAGGAGGATGAGGAGGAACGGAAAGTGACTTCTATATGCAACAGCTTTCTGCCGCTACGAAAATTAACTGCTTTTAGCTTTCAATGGGGTACTTGGTTGTCTGCAGTTCTTTGCCTACAGTGCGCTACGTAGATAAGGTGGTTTAGATTTGGTGGCACAAATTTTGGTGGAAGAAGTAGGCCCGAGCCCGACCGCCCGAGAACAATTGGAATGAATTGCACATTTTTAACATTTTTTCTTATGTTGTTTGTTAATTGTTAGTAAACTCTCCTTTTTCAATTTTTTTTTCCTCAAAATATTTCATTGATCCCTATTTTTACTTAATTAGCTATCATACTCTATCAAATATTTAGTACCAAATATTAATATATATGATCTAATTTTTATAAATTTAATTAAATTGACTGCTCAACTGTAAAAAAAATAAAGAAAAATGGGATTGAGGATATATATAACAACAAGAAGCTTCCAATTTTGAATTTAAATTTTAAATCCTCAAAAGTCCAAACCAGCTCCAATTCATATCTAATGTGGTCGAATTGAAATAATTTGCGAGTTACCATTTTGTTTGTTAAATTTGGTCGATTTTTTTTTTACATCATTGATTTTTGTAATTTCTTTGGCTACCTTTTATTAATTTAGCTATTTTTTAAATCAATAAAAAGAAAAGGCATGGTCTTTATTTTTGGATTATAAATCACACACCGTGTCCTCCAAGTAGGGGTCTAAACGAGCCAAGTAGTATCGAACGGGATTTTGTTCAAGCTTTGTTTGTACTTTATCGAGATTGAAATTTTGTGTTTGACATTGGTTTGATTTCTTCATGAATCGAGCTCAAACGAGCTTTTATCGAACGAGATCGAACCGAGTATCGAGTAGTTTGATATTTTACATGTACTTTTTTCATATTTAGATTATCGAGCCGAGCTTCAAAACTTATCAAACGAAATATTATGTTCAAACTTGTTTGATTTGTTTGATGAACCGAGCTCAAACCAGCTTTTCTCGAACGAACTCGAGCCGAGTATCGAATAACTTAGTTTAGTTTGATTTCAGCCCTACCTCTAAGTACAATTTTAGCAAATCTTGAACTCAACCAATAAAAGATTAGTATTTATCTATTAATACAATCTCAACTCTAAGTAAATAATATATTCATCTTGATGAAGCTTGAATTAAAAATGTCCCATTCCGTTTCATAAATTATTTGCTCCAAATTACAATTTTTCCTCAGTATTTGCAATTACCATAACCTGAAAAATCACAAGACAAGAACCGAATCAGATACCCAAAATAGTCAACTTTCACCTTCAATTATAAAAGAATAAACATTGAACTAAACATAATAACAATCAATTAGACGAGAAATAATATTACTAAAATAATTTTTAATGTAATAATTAATGATGAATGTATTTAAAAAAAAATCATAATAACTTAAATAAATAACATACTAGGATCCGTATTAGTGATTGACCCGGTTTGCTTAAAATCACAATCAAATTCATTTCTTCCCATGGCTTGATAATACTTGTTCATAGCATAAGCTGCATGGGCCCAAACAGTGTTTGGATAAAAGCACGGCCCACCTTCTTGAATGGGCCTGCAGTCTAGGCCCAAACCACATACATAATCGAGATTTCTTTTCTTCATCTTTAGCCCCAATCTTAGTTAAACACCAATTTAGATTTTCCCCATTTGATCCTTGCACAGGTCTTGTATCTGGTGGAATATTTTCTTTACCCTAAATATTACAACAAATAGTCCGTAAAAAAAAAGCAACGATTTATCAACAAAAAGGCAATAAAACTAATACAATGTTGAATGTTGGCAACATTAGCATGATTAGGTTTGAGAATTCCTATATTATATATTGGTGTAAAATCCGGCTCGAACAAACCGAAGTTCCTTTCGAATATTGGGCCGGGCTTTAAATCTTCATTAAAAAGCCCAAATATGTATGTCTCAAATGTTCTATTAGGCATGAGGGGTGTCCCAATGCCCGATGACACGTGTCGCATTAATTTCATGTTGTATTCCGATGCAGTTTTTGCATCAACTCCTGTTTGTCCTATATCCCCTTTAGATGGCCAACCAGTCTCGGCTATAACAATGTCGATATTTATAAAACCAAGGCGTTTTATTGCTGAAAAGACAGCATCTAATTGTGCATCTAGCATGTTGGCGTAGGTAAGTTTGGTATTTTGGTCAAAAACTCCAAGATTAGGCCTAAAAAGCGCGTAATCTAAAGTTTCTTCTGAGCAACCAAAAAATGGATATGGATTGATCATGAAAGGGGAATTAGTGGCTTTTAAGAAGCTAAGTAGTGGTTTGAGAATATAAGTGTCATAGCCTTGCCTAAACTTTCCGGTCGAGGGAGGGCTCGAGATTGAAAGTATGCCTAATGAATGTGGAGTTGAGATCTTGATTTGACGGTCCAAATTCTCTCCTACAAGTGCAGTGTGGAGATTTTGCATCGATGGGACGAGATTTGAGATAAAAAGCTTGTTTCCAGTAGACAGTACTTCGTTTCCTACAAGAATTCGTACAATTTTTGTTGAATGAGCATGTGGGACCACGTTGACTTTGACCCATTCTTGGGCGAAACTCAAGTTGATAAGATTGGGGATTTGATCATTAGGTAGAGTCACGGTGGTTTCAATTCCAGTACCCGCGAACGCACTTAGCATTGTCGAGTTGGCATCAAAGAACCTAACTCGGTTGATGATGGTCGAGTCCAGTAAAAAACGCGCGACTTTTGATGGTTGAGGGAGGTTGTCAGCCACCGTACCATAGTTTACACCTATTGATCCCTCCAAACCTGCAATGAAGCTAAAGTTTGTTGAAAAAATTAATACTAGTAAAGGCAATTGGATTGATCTAGTGAATTTGAAATTTGAAGAGATAGACATTTTTTTCTCCATTTGTGAATTAATCATGGAAAAAGAACATTGGGGTGATGCTTTTCTTTGTGTTGAGGAGATAAAATTTGATTTAATATATATGAGTGTGACTTTAGATAAAGAATCTATTTCAAGCTTTTTGCTTATGAGAATATCTAGAAAAGGACTTCGTTTAGTTCAATATAAATTCATATAGTATCTCAAAAAAAAAAAACTATAGACTTTAAAACACTAAGCTTGTCCCAATAAAATAGAACTAGTGGATTGCTAGAATTAAAGAAGTTTTGACACTATTTATTTATTTAATAATTTTAATTTACTTCATAACTATTTCCTCTTTGATCCCATTAACTAAAACAATTAAAAACGAAATAACTGAAAAAGAAATATACTTATCTGTTCTTGAAGAAACGACAAAATAATTTGACAATGATATGATATTAACTGGGAAAATTGAAAAAAAAAAAAAAATTATGTACTATATGCAAATAATAATAGAATAAAAAGAAACCTCCATTTTAACATTGCTTGCTCAAATGAGCATCTCAGAAGCAAAAGCAAAAGTGATGCTATACTTTTGGAATACTCATTTGAGCAAGAAACATTAATTATATGGAGGATATATACTGAAGCTTTTTAAGCATTGCTCTTCCTCTATATATATAAAACTTTATTTATGACTTCTATAATATTATTCTATATATATGGTATATATAGATGAAATAAAATGGAGAAAACAGAAGGGCTATTCTATAAAGATCTATATAGTAAAGAGGATGTCAATTAGCCCCCCTTTGAAATTTATAATGTTCAATTTACCCCCTATAATTTGAAAAATAGTAATTTACCTCCTGTAGAAATTGTAAAGAAGCAATTTACCTCATTCAGTCGGATATGTAACTCACTTGTCGAAATTAAGAGTGGACAGGGGGGGGGGGGGGGAGTAAATTGCCACATTTATTATAAAATAGGGGGTAAATTATCACATTTATCATAACACAAAGGATAAACTGCCACGTTATCGTGACACATATAAAAATATCAGGGAGGCGGTGTGAAACAATTATAAGATTATAAAAGGGGTAAAATGCTCATTTTCAAATCACGGGGAGATAAATTGAACATTATGAATATTTCAGGGGGTAAATTGCCATTAACTAATATTATTAAAATTATGACACAACAAACTAAAAAGGATTGGAAAGTTAGTTTGTGTTTGTTGTTAGAATTGAATGGCAGTTCAAAAACACATCAAATGAAAGACTAACTAGAATTCTTCCATGTTTCAACAAGAATTCTCAACTAAAAAAAATATGTGTGCATCCACCATACCACTTACCTACCTCCCAAAAAAAAAAAATTAAATAAATAAATAAAGGCTGGAAAAAATTAATGTTTTTTAAGACAATAAAAAATGGCAAAAATCTGCGCATCCAGGGAATCGAACCCTGGTCAGTACCGTGGGAGGGTACTATGATACCACTACACCAGATGCGCTTTGTCTGCTGTTGGGAGGAAGAGGAATTTATTTATTATACTAAAATAAAACTTAGAGCTGAAGTTTTACTAATTTGACTTGAACTCGGTCGGTAAAAGATTTTGTTTTAACTCGATTTGCAACACATAAGTAAACAAATATTTATCATTTTCGACTCAGAGATAAAAAGGACATTTCCAAAGAAAAAGTGATTGTTGCACCTTTTCGATATTTGGTTCATTTCATATTGAGAGTGGAGTTCACATTTTCTTCTTCTTTTGGTAATGATATTACATTTGTAATTCGTCGAAGCATTCTACATTTTTGGCTCGCAAGTCTTTTTATGTAAAAGATAAATGAGCTAATGACAATTATCCCCTTGAAAGACACATAATGTTTATATCTCCATTACTTTCTCAAATTAATCTCCAAAATAAAAATATCAAACAAACCGGGTAAAAGGTTTCTCATAAACATCATAAAATTACCATCACAATAAAATGTTTGTTGCCATTATGCACTCCATTGAGAAAAATATTTTTCCATGCCATAGAACTACCACCCCTTGTTAAGAATTGCATTGAACTGCATCAAAACATAGTAATAAATAAATAAAATTAACAAAATTAATAATGCTTACATAATAATAATAATAATAGATATAATAATTCATAATATTTTATTTAGATGTCCAAATATGAACCCAATTAGTGAAAAATTTAATCATGACAATAATAATTCATAAGTTTTATTCAATATGTAATTGTTAAATTAAATCATATTTAATGACAAATTTTTAAAATTCATATTCTTAAATTAAATTTTCATTTTTAAATTTAAATTAAACTTTTTTTATTGATTAAATTAATCCATATGTTTTTTAAAAATTAGACAAATTTAATTTAAGTTTTTTTAATATAGAAAAAAGCATTTAATGCTTTCAATGAATGAATTGAATTAAATGAACAACCCACCGCTCATTTTTAAATGAATTGAATTGTCCACCCATTGCATGTTTTCCCCCTTTTTTTTTTTGGTCAAGCGGAGAAGGAATTAGCCTAGTAAAGGTCTTCCTCCAAAACAAAAGCAGCTCTCGTAGGAGCCTCATCCAACTGGATCTTGGTACTCATCACTGAATCATGGCCCATCCTGGCGAGTAAGTCTGCCACCGAGTTCGCCGTGCGTCGAACATGCCTGAAAGTGGCTTCCCATGGCTTCCCAATCAAAGCCCTACAATCCTTCAAAATATGAGCCAAAGGGTGATCATCATTCCCTCTCTTGGTGACAAGGGTAAAAACAACTTCCGAATCAACTTCAACCTCTAACCGCTGAAATCTCCGTTCCCACCCCAAAATAAGACTTGTAATTGGTACACAAAAGGAATTTTCCTAACAAGTTTAGGAATAATTTTCCTTGTTGGTTTAGGAGAATTGTTTCCGGGATTGTATAAGAATTTTTATTAATAAAGATAAATAAAGAAGAAAAGTAAATTAATAGATGAATACTTTATCTTAAATTAAAGTTTTTATTTTAGTGAATGAAGATAAACGTTCAGTTAATTTCTATCAAAATCAGAGTAAAATTTTAATAGAGAATCTGCGATTAATTGAAAATTGTTTATGCCCAAAAAAAAATTGTTCAGACTTTCGAAAAATTCTTGTCCAAGTCTGGCTTGGTCAAACCCATCCAACAACCAAGCAAGTGTTTTGCACTTGCTTTGTGATTGGTCACTCTCCTGAGAGTTATATCCAATCTCAAAGCAAGTGTATTACATTGCCATGTAATTAATTTGGATTCGGTCAAACTCAGTCTGGGTAAGAATTTCCCAATATTTTCATAGATTGCCAAAATTCACTTTAAAGAGCAAAATAAACGGGCCCTAAATAGTCCCATTCACAATACCTTGTCGACAGATTAATCATATTGAAAAATTTAGTTTAAAACCAATGGAATCGTTGAAATCGTCAAAGACCATATAACACACGAAAAAGTTCAAGGAGAATCCATGTTAGTAATGGAATTCATTCTTGAAACTTTTTATAAATTGAAAAAGTCATTTAACGAATCCAGTAAGAAGCAACATTGGAGAGAAAACAAGGAGTCCGTAACCTGGAGTTATGAATCATATTTCCTTGCAGAGGAGTCTTGAAAATGTCATCTGCGGAGAGCCAACAATTCGGCAACTGTGACGGAGCAATCTCCAACATTCCAACAAAAACCCGTAACCCAAGCACCATTTTCATCTCGAATAACCCCTACAGCCGACGCCGAACAATTATGAGCATAAAAGCTTCCATCCGTATTGAGTTTGAATCCCCCGTGAGCCGGCCTAGTCCACCGTTGAGAGATCACAAGTCTCGGCTTATTGTCTCTAAGATCCATGGCTAAAAGGCGAATCTTGAAAGAAGTCTCCTTAATATGTTCCTCCCGATCCTCAAAGATTTTAACGTTACGGGCTTTCCAAATATGCCAAATTGTGGAGAGAAAGATAATAGGCCAAGGACATTCGGGTATAAGCAAATTATGAAAGACTTGTCTCATGTTACGTTCAAACCAAATGGGGGTATCCATGAGGGAGAAAGCAACGGAATCGGAAGGGGAAATGACCACATCCCAAACAAGTTTAGCTTTAGGAAACATGTAGAAAATATGGAACAAATCCTCCCTATTCATAGCACATCTAGGACAAAGATCACTAGGCGAAAAGTGTCTATCAAAACGGAGAGCATTAGACATGAGACTCTTATGGTAAATGAGCCACAAAAAGTATTTCAAATGATTATGACACTTGGCTTTCCAAATCCAACTAGGGTTACTAGGGAGAGAGGGAGCCGTCTCTAACGGGTCTCTTAAGTGTTTGTACGCACTACTACAAGAAAACTTGCCATTAGGAGAGCCTACCCAAATCCGCGTATCCCTATTCTCCCTAAGAACAGGCACGGGTAGTGAACAAATTCTCCTCCGAATAGTCGGAGGAATGGCAGTCCTAACGCAGCTAAGGTCCCACCCCCCAGATTGGTTAATCACATCTGCGATCCGGATATCATATTCCTCTTCTCTAATGTCCTCACCAAAGATATCACAAAGGTTATCCTTCCCTAACCACCTATCGAACCAAAAGGAAATGTCTTTACCATCCCCTATACGCCAATTAATGCAATGGGCAACCTCTTTGGTGCTACGCACAATCCCTTTCCAAATATGGGAATCAGTAACCTTAGGTAGGTAATCAAGGATATCGTTCCCACGAAGGTATTTCTCCCTAAAAATCTCATTCCAAATGGACTCATGATTGTTAAGGGTCCTCCAACCAACCTTAGCTAAGAGGGATATGTTCGCTTTCCTAGCCTCCCTTATACCCAAACCTCCATCTTTTTTTCTTCGGATAACTTTTTCCCACCCAACAAATGAGTTTTCCTTCTAGTAACATCATTAGACCAAAGGAAGGTCCTATTAATACTATCCAGGCGATTACACACATGAGTTGGGAGCCACGTAGATTGCATCAAGTAGGTAGGGATAGAGGAGATGACGGATTGAATGAGGGTAGCCCTCCCCGCAAGGCTAAAATGTTTAGCTTTTCAAGCCGAGAGACGGTTTTGGATCTTTTCAATGATACCATTAAAATGAGAAGCATTGACCCTCTCATGGTAGATAGGGACTACAAGATATTTACCAAGATTGGTGGTGCTACAACACACTAAGTACCTCCGTGCGAACCGAGGGACTTGTATGAGGACTAAAGATGATACTAGTCTTGGAGAGGTTGATACTAAGACCGGAGTGGGAGCAAAATTTCTGGAGAGTGTTTTGAATGGAAGTGGCGTCCCCCCTTTAGCTCCTAGCAAAGAGGAGGAGGTCATCCGCAAAAAAGAGGTGGGAGAGAGTTGGCCCATTTTGACAAACCGGGATAGGGTGCCACTCCCTATTATCAACGACTTTCTCAATTAGGTAACCAAGTCTCTCCATGCAAAGGACCAAAAGTTACGAGGATAGAGGATCCCCTTGGCGGAGCCCACAATTAGGGTGGATAGGGGGAAGGGGTTCCCCATTCCAAAGAATTTGTGGATGAGAACTCCTAACACGATCAAGTATGAGGTCCACAAGCTCCCTAGGGACTTTAAAGAAACTAAGAGTTTGTTCAAGAAATGTCCAACTAACTCTATCATAGGCCTTCTCGAGATCGATCTTAATAACCATACCCCCGGTCTTGGACCTGGATCGTCTAAGAGTGTGAATGAGTTCATGGACCACAAGGATGTTATCTTGGGTACTCCGACCCGGAATGAAGCTACTTTGACAAGGATTGCCAAGATCATTCATAAAGCCTTTAAGTCTTTGTGAAACAATTTTAGTGATAATTTTATAGGTCGTGTTACACAAAGAAATGGGTCTAAAGGAGGTGAAGGTCTCCGGACGTGCGATCTTAAGAATAAGGACAACAAAGGTACTAGCAACGCTATCGGGGATTTTCCTATTGTCAAAAATCTCCTTAACAAAAAGGAAAACCGAGTCACCAATGTGGTTCCAAAATTTTTGGAAAAAGAATGGTTGACATCCATCCGGACCCGGAGCCTTATACGGACTAAGGAGATGAACAATCTTAGTAACTTCCTCAAAGGAAATGGGTTGACTAAGATTATGGAGTTGTTCCTCAGTTAAACTAACTTGCCGACTACTCAAGGGGAGACTAAGGGCGGGATTAGGATCGGGACCTCTAAAAACTGAGCCAAAGTGAACCCAAACCTCCTCTTTAATCCTAAGAGTATCAAAACACCACTCCCCCCCAATCTTGATCGAAGAGATTTTTTTCCTACGTCTTCTACAAAGGGTGGAAAGGTGAAAGAATTTGGTATTACGGTCCCCTAACTTAAGCCAATCGACCCTAGACTTTTGAAACCAAAGGGCCTCCTCACTAGAAAGGATTTGATTATACTCTTTGATAAGGGATCTCTCAAGGTTCTCGAGAAAGGGACGATCGGAAACAGTAATATTCTTTTGGATACCAAGGATGCGGGCTTTAAGTAATCTTTTTTTCCTAAAAATGTTACCAAAGGTAGATTTGTTCCATATTTTCATAGTGTCTGAAAGTGAGGCAAGGGCAATAGGCGTATTATTAGAGACACTCCAAAGGTTTTTAATCAACTCACTACACTTAGGGTGTTTAGTCCAACAAAGCTCAAATCTAAAGGGTTTACGGGATGGGATAGTGGCCACATTAAAAAAATTAGTTAAAATAGGGCAATGATCGGAATGAGTACGAGGAAGGTGAGAAACCATACCATCGGGAAACTTCTCTCTCCACTGCCAGTTAACCATGGATCTGTCAAAACGTTCTCGCACTTTTCATCCACCGTTCCTTGTGCCAACCCACGTGAATTTTGGTTCGCTAAACCCCAAGTCAATGAAGCCGCACCCATCAATCATGTCACGAAACTTATCAACCCGATTCCAGTTTACTGCCCTACCCCCAAATTTCTCACTAGGCCCTGCAATATCATTAAAATCCCCTGTAATCATCCAAGGAATGTTAACTACTGAGCTCAACTCTTTAAGCTCCTCCCAAAGCTCCTCCCTCTTCCCCGAATTCGGACTAGCATAAGTTCCGGAGCAAAGCCAACCATCCTCATTTTTGGGCCTAACAATTGCATGAAGGATTTGATCCCCAACAAAAACAATATCAACACAAATATAATTACTATTCCAAAGCAACCAAATACCAGCACTTCGGCCAGTGACCGGAGAACAAACCGAATCAGTAAAACCCAGTGTCTTAGAAATTCGATTAGCCTGAGTGTTATCAACTTTGGTTTCCAAGAGGAAAACCACGTTAGGTACAATGTATTCCAATTGTCATCTTCGCCTCAATTTTTCGGCATCATATATCAGACTCAATGTCTATTAACAATATAGAAAACAATAAGAGTCGTATAAACATGATTACACCTATGGGGTCAAACCACAAAACAGAGGCCCTGATTTACCATTAACTCTTACAAAACATCTAAATCAAAATAATGCCGCATCATTTAATAGATACTACTAAAGAAAATATATAAGCCAGCCTCTTAGCATGTCAGATTTTTCTCCCTCCTAGCCCCGTCAAAAGAAAGATACAAATGCTTGCCGTTTTGCCTCTTCAACTATATGATTAAGATCATTGAAATTACTACGTTCACGATACTGTGTCTCAGGAGCAAGAAGCCCGTGGAGAGTCCTTTGCCCACTTAAGTTCTCAATCTTCTTTTCCAAAATCCTTTTTCCTTGTAAAGGCAATATGCAAGATAGAATATCACCAATTATATCAAACAAAAGCTTCACATGTAAATCTTAGAATGAAACTCGCTACTCCAATCAGGAGTAGGAATTAATGCTAAAAGTAAGTACTCAACACTATCTTCGTCTTTTGCACAGTCGAAAACGATATTGAAATCTTTGTCACAAGTTAAGCTTTCATCGGGTAGGGGAATTTGCATGTAAACTTTGAGTCGTTGGATTAGATAAAAACAAAGGGTTTTTTTCATCGCTCGTGTTTCTGCAACATATTAGACCGTTGCTCGAGGCTAGTATGCTACATGATTTTGCCAAAAAGTCGATAGATTCACGGGACAAGTTGCATGTTGTTGACTTGTCGGAGTATATTGCATGTAATTCCAATTTATTACCCGGGTACCTTTGAAAGTAATCGGGTCGAATAAAGAAATCAGTGTCCCCAACCACTTGCATGTTCTTAAATTGTTTTTCGATGAAAAAATCTTCAAATAATAGCTCGGTAGATGATTTGCAAACAGATGAGAATTTGATTATATCTTTCGCTGGTAACCATGAATAGATTTCCAAGAGTTCTCCATTGAATGACATGGTTGTAGACTTGTAGTTGATTTGTGAGGGTAAAAGAGGAAGATTGAGTAATTAAAGTTGTAGCAAGAAAATTTCTTGGAGAAAAGAAAAAGAATTTTTAATGAGAAGACCGAACTGAACAAATTTAATTTAATAATAAAGCGAGGGAATTAGAAATTGCACTTGAAAAAAGCTTGTGATCATAATTGGTATTTTATAATGATATTTAAAGACTTGTAATTGGTACACAAAAGGAATTTTCCTAACAAGTTTAGGAATAATTTTCCTTGTTGGTTTAGGAGAATTGTTTCCGGGATTGTATAAGAATTTTTATTAATAAAGATAAATAAAGAAGAAAAGTAAATTAATAGATGAATACTTTATCTTAAATTAAAGTTTTTATTTTAGTGAATGAAGATAAACGTTCAGTTAATTTCTATCAAAATCAGAGTAAAATTTTAATAGAGAATCTGCGATTAATTGAAAATTGTTTATGCCCAAAAAAAAATTGTTCAGACTTTCGAAAAATTCTTGTCCAAGTCTGGCTTGGTCAAACCCATCCAACAACCAAGCAAGTGTTTTGCACTTGCTTTGTGATTGGTCACTCTCCTGAGAGTTATATCCAATCTCAAAGCAAGTGTATTACATTGCCATGTAATTAATTTGGATTCGGTCAAACTCAGTCTGGGTAAGAATTTCCCAATATTTTCATAGATTGCCAAAATTCACTTTAAAGAGCAAAATAAACGGGCCCTAAATAGTCCCATTCACAATACCTTGTCGACAGATTAATCATATTGAAAAATATAGTTTAAAACCAATGGAATCGTTGAAATCGTCAAAGACCATATAACACACGAAAAAGTTCAAGGAGAATCCATGTTAGTAATGGAATTCATTCTTGAAACTTTTTATAAATTGAAAAAGTCATTTAACGAATCCAGTAAGAAGCAACATTGGAGAGAAAACAAGGAGTCCGTAACCTGGAGTTATGAATCATATTTCCTTGCAGAGGAGTCTTGAAAATGTCATCTGCGGAGAGCCAACAATTCGGCAACTGTGACGGAGCAATCTCCAACATTCCAACAAAAACCCGTAACCCAAGCACCATTTTCATCTCGAATAACCCCTACAGCCGACGCCGAACAATTATGAGCATAAAAGCTTCCATCCGTATTGAGTTTGAATCCCCCGTGAGCCGGCCTAGTCCACCGTTGAGAGATCACAAGTCTCGGCTTATTGTCTCTAAGATCCATGGCTAAAAGGCGAATCTTGAAAGAAGTCTCCTTAATATGTTCCTCCCGATCCTCAAAGATTTTAACGTTACGGGCTTTCCAAATATGCCAAATTGTGGAGAGAAAGATAATAGGCCAAGGACATTCGGGTATAAGCAAATTATGAAAGACTTGTCTCATGTTACGTTCAAACCAAATGGGGGTATCCATGAGGGAGAAAGCAACGGAATCGGAAGGGGAAATGACCACATCCCAAACAAGTTTAGCTTTAGGAAACATGTAGAAAATATGGAACAAATCCTCCCTATTCATAGCACATCTAGGACAAAGATCACTAGGCGAAAAGTGTCTATCAAAACGGAGAGCATTAGACATGAGACTCTTATGGTAAATGAGCCACAAAAAGTATTTCAAATGATTATGACACTTGGCTTTCCAAATCCAACTAGGGTTACTAGGGAGAGAGGGAGCCGTCTCTAACGGGTCTCTTAAGTGTTTGTACGCACTACTACAAGAAAACTTGCCATTAGGAGAGCCTACCCAAATCCGCGTATCCCTATTCTCCCTAAGAACAGGCACGGGTAGTGAACAAATTCTCCTCGAAATAGTCGGAGGAATGGCAGTCCTAACGCAGCTAAGGTCCCACCCCCCAGATTGGTTAATCACATCTGCGATCCGGATATCATATTCCTCTTCTCTAATGTCCTCACCAAAGATATCACAAAGGTTATCCTTCCCTAACCACCTATCGAACCAAAAGGAAATGTCTTTACCATCCCCTATACGCCAATTAATGCAATGGGCAACCTCTTTGGTGCTACGCACAATCCCTTTCCAAATATGGGAATCAGTAACCTTAGGTAGGTAATCAAGGATATCGTTCCCACGAAGGTATTTCTCCCTAAAAATCTCATTCCAAATGGACTCATGATTGTTAAGGGTCCTCCAACCAACCTTAGCTAAGAGGGATATGTTCGCTTTCCTAGCCTCCCTTATACCCAAACCTCCATCTTTTTTTCTTCGGATAACTTTTTCCCACCCAACAAATGAGTTTTCCTTCTAGTAACATCATTAGACCAAAGAAAGGTCCTATTAATACTATCCAGGCGATTACACACATGAGTTGGGAGCCACGTAGATTGCATCAAGTAGGTAGGGATAGAGGAGATGACGGATTGAATGAGGGTAGCCCTCCCCGCAAGGCTAAAATGTTTAGCTTTTCAAGCCGAGAGACGGTTTTGGATCTTTTCAATGATACCATTAAAATGAGAAGCATTGACCCTCTCATGGTAGATAGGGACTACAAGATATTTACCAAGATTGGTGGTGCTACAACACACTAAGTACCTCCGTGCGAACCGAGGGACTTGTATGAGGACTAAAGATGATACTAGTCTTGGAGAGGTTGATACTAAGACCGGAGTGGGAGCAAAATTTCTGGAGAGTGTTTTGAATGGAAGTGGCGTCCCCCCTTTAGCTCCTAGCAAAGAGGAGGAGGTCATCCGCAAAAAAGAGGTGGGAGAGAGTTGGCCCATTTTGACAAACCGGGATAGGGTGCCACTCCCTATTATCAACGACTTTCTCAATTAGGTAACCAAGTCTCTCCATGCAAAGGACCAAAAGTTACGAGGATAGAGGATCCCCTTGGCGGAGCCCACAATTAGGGTGGATAGGGGGAAGGGGTTCCCCATTCCAAAGAATTTGTGGATGAGAACTCCTAACACGATCAAGTATGAGGTCCACAAGCTCCCTAGGGACTTTAAAGAAACTAAGAGTTTGTTCAAGAAATGTCCAACTAACTCTATCATAGGCCTTCTCGAGATCGATCTTAATAACCATACCCCCGGTCTTGGACCTGGATCGTCTAAGAGTGTGAATGAGTTCATGGACCACAAGGATGTTATCTTGGGTACTCCGACCCGGAATGAAGCTACTTTGACAAGGATTGCCAAGATCATTCATAAAGCCTTTAAGTCTTTGTGAAACAATTTTAGTGATAATTTTATAGGTCGTGTTACACAAAGAAATGGGTCTAAAGGAGGTGAAGGTCTCCGGACGTGCGATCTTAAGAATAAGGACAACAAAGGTACTAGCAACGCTATCGGGGATTTTCCTATTGTCAAAAATCTCCTTAACAAAAAGGAAAACCGAGTCACCAATGTGGTTCCAAAATTTTTGGAAAAAGAATGGTTGACATCCATCCGGACCCGGAGCCTTATACGGACTAAGGAGATGAACAATCTTAGTAACTTCCTCAAAGGAAATGGGTTGACTAAGATTATGGAGTTGTTCCTCAGTTAAACTAACTTGCCGACTACTCAAGGGGAGACTAAGGGCGGGATTAGGATCGGGACCTCTAAAAACTGAGCCAAAGTGAACCCAAACCTCCTCTTTAATCCTAAGAGTATCAAAACACCACTCCCCCCCAATCTTGATCGAAGAGATTTTTTTCCTACGTCTTCTACAAAGGGTGGAAAGGTGAAAGAATTTGGTATTACGGTCCCCTAACTTAAGCCAATCGACCCTAGACTTTTGAAACCAAAGGGCCTCCTCACTAGAAAGGATTTGATTATACTCTTTGATAAGGGATCTCTCAAGGTTCTCGAGAAAGGGACGATCGGAAACAGTAATATTCTTTTGGATACCAAGGATGCGGGCTTTAAGTAATCTTTTTTTCCTAAAAATGTTACCAAAGGTAGATTTGTTCCATATTTTCATAGTGTCTGAAAGTGAGGCAAGGGCAATAGGCGTATTATTAGAGACACTCCAAAGGTTTTTAATCAACTCACTACACTTAGGGTGTTTAGTCCAACAAAGCTCAAATCTAAAGGGTTTACGGGATGGGATAGTGGCCACATTAAAAAAATTAGTTAAAATAGGGCAATGATCGGAATGAGTACGAGGAAGGTGAGAAACCATACCATCGGGAAACTTCTCTCTCCACTGCCAGTTAACCATGGATCTGTCAAAACGTTCTCGCACTTTTCATCCACCGTTCCTTGTGCCAACCCACGTGAATTTTGGTTCGCTAAACCCCAAGTCAATGAAGCCGCACCCATCAATCATGTCACGAAACTTATCAACCCGATTCCAGTTTACTGCCCTACCCCCAAATTTCTCACTAGGCCCTGCAATATCATTAAAATCCCCTGTAATCATCCAAGGAATGTTAACTACTGAGCTCAACTCTTTAAGCTCCTCCCAAAGCTCCTCCCTCTTCCCCGAATTCGGACTAGCATAAGTTCCGGAGCAAAGCCAACCATCCTCATTTTTGGGCCTAACAATTGCATGAAGGATTTGATCCCCAACAAAAACAATATCAACACAAATATAATTACTATTCCAAAGCAACCAAATACCAGCACTTCGGCCAGTGACCGGAGAACAAACCGAATCAGTAAAACCCAGTGTCTTAGAAATTCGATTAGCCTGAGTGTTATCAACTTTGGTTTCCAAGAGGAAAACCACGTTAGGTACAATGTATTCCAATTGTCATCTTCGCCTCAATTTTTCGGCATCATATATCAGACTCAATGTCTATTAACAATATAGAAAACAATAAGAGTCGTATAAACATGATTACACCTATGGGGTCAAACCACAAAACAGAGGCCCTGATTTACCATTAACTCTTACAAAACATCTAAATCAAAATAATGCCGCATCATTTAATAGATACTACTAAAGAAAATATATAAGCCAGCCTCTTAGCATGTCAGATTTTTCTCCCTCCTAGCCCCGTCAAAAGAAAGATACAAATGCTTGCCGTTTTGCCTCTTCAACTATATGATTAAGATCATTGAAATTACTACGTTCACGATACTGTGTCTCAGGAGCAAGAAGCCCGTGGAGAGTCCTTTGCCCACTTAAGTTCTCAATCTTCTTTTCCAAAATCCTTTTTCCTTGTAAAGGCAATATGCAAGATAGAATATCACCAATTATATCAAACAAAAGCTTCACATGTAAATCTTAGAATGAAACTCGCTACTCCAATCAGGAGTAGGAATTAATGCTAAAAGTAAGTACTCAACACTATCTTCGTCTTTTGCACAGTCGAAAACGATATTGAAATCTTTGTCACAAGTTAAGCTTTCATCGGGTAGGGGAATTTGCATGTAAACTTTGAGTCGTTGGATTAGATAAAAACAAAGGGTTTTTTTCATCGCTCGTGTTTCTGCAACATATTAGACCGTTGCTCGAGGCTAGTATGCTACATGATTTTGCCAAAAAGTCGATAGATTCACGGGACAAGTTGCATGTTGTTGACTTGTCGGAGTATATTGCATGTAATTCCAATTTATTACCCGGGTACCTTTGAAAGTAATCGGGTCGAATAAAGAAATCAGTGTCCCCAACCACTTGCATGTTCTTAAATTGTTTTTCGATGAAAAAATCTTCAAATAATAGCTCGGTAGATGATTTGCAAACAGATGAGAATTTGATTATATCTTTCGCTGGTAACCATGAATAGATTTCCAAGAGTTCTCCATTGAATGACATGGTTGTAGACTTGTAGTTGATTTGTGAGGGTAAAAGAGGAAGATTGAGTAATTAAAGTTGTAGCAAGAAAATTTCTTGGAGAAAAGAAAAAGAATTTTTAATGAGAAGACCGAACTGAACAAATTTAATTTAATAATAAAGCGAGGGAATTAGAAATTGCACTTGAAAAAAGCTTGTGATCATAATTGGTATTTTATAATGATATTTAAAGACTTGTAATTGGTACACAAAAGGAATTTTCCTAACAAGTTTAGGAATAATTTTCCTTGTTGGTTTAGGAGAATTGTTTCCGGGATTGTATAGGAATTTTTATTAATAAAGATACAGAAAGAAGAAAAGTAAATTAATAGATGAATACTTTATCTTAAATTAAAGTTTTTATTTTAGTGAATGAAGATAAACGTTCAGTTAATTTCTATCAAAATCAGAGTAAAATTTTAATAGAGAATCTGCGATTAATTGAAAATTGTTTATGCCCAAAAAAAATTGTTCAGACTTTCGAAAAATTCTTGTCCAAGTCTGGCTTAGTCAAACCCATCCAACAACGAAGCAAGTGTTTTACACTTGCTTTATGATTGGTCACTCTCCTGGGAGTTATATCCAATCTCAATGCAAGTGTATTACACTTGCCATGTAATTAATTTGGATTCGGTCAAACTCAGTCTGGGTAAGAATTTCCCAATATTTTCATAGATTGCCAAAATGCACTTTAAAAGCCAAAATAAATGGGCCCTAAACAGTCCCATTCACAATACCTTGTCGACAGATTAATTATATTGAAAAATATAGTTTAAAACCAATGGAGTCGTTGAAATCGTCAAAGACCATATAACACACGAAAAAGTTCAAGGAGAATCCATGTTAGTAATGGAATTCATTCTTGAAACTTTTTATAAATTGAAAAAGTCATTTAACAAATCAAGTAAGAAGCAACATTGGAGAGAAAACAAGGAGTCCGTAACCTGGAGTTATGAATCATATTTCCTTGCAGAGGAGTCTTGAAAATGTCATCTGCGGAGAGCCAACAATTCGGCAACTGTGACGGAGCAATCTCCAACATTCCAACAAAAACCCGTAACCCAAGCACCATTTTCATCTCGAATAACCCCTCCAGCCGACGCCGAACAATTATGAGCATAAAAGCTTCCATCCGTATTGAGTTTGAATCCCCCGTGAGCCGGCCTAGTCCACTGTTGAGAGATCACAAGTCTCGGCTTATTGTCTCTAAGATCCATGGCTAAAAGGCGAATCTTGAAAGAAGTCTCCTTAATATGTTCCTCCCGATCCTCAAAGATTTTAACGTTACGGGCTTTCCAAATATGCCAAATTGTGGAGAGAAAGATAATAGGCCAAGGACATTCGGGTATAAGCAAATTATGAAAGACTTGTCTCATGTTACGTTCAAACCAAATGGGGGTATCCACGAGGGAGAAAGCAACGGAATCGGAAGGGGAAATGACCACATCCCAAACAAGTTTAGCTTTAGGACACATGTAGAAAATATGGAACAAATCCTCCCTATTCATAGCACATCTAGGACAAAGATCACTAGGCGAAAAATGTCTACCAAAGTGAAACAAATAATTCATAGTGGAGATTATAATGGAAAAAAAAAACATAAAAAAACTACTTTATAAATAGTTAATGCTTAAAAGAATCATTAATGATGGTTATCATAATTTATTAGATTAAGAGGACAATTAATGATGGTTACCGAATATAATTTATTATATATGCATAAATTTTTAGATACGTTAAAGAAGTATTTTATTATTATTTATACAACATTGTAATTAATGAATGAAATAGTATATTTTAATGACTTTTCAGCAATCATCCCCTTATGCTGCCAGTGCGAAACATTTGGTTAGATTGCAGAGATAGTGGACTCCGGCAATTCATGTAAGTCAACCAACAAGAATAGGAAAATTGGTTTTTTTTAAAACATGATAGATTATCTTGCAATTTCGGTATCATTGGGTAAGAAAATATAAATTTGATACTATAGTTTAGTTTTCGTTGTAAATTTCATGCCTAGATCAGTTTTTTTTGGAGTTAATGACAGTTTAACCACCTATGAAATGCATAATATTCAATGTTTCCCCTTGATTAAGGGTGCAATCGAGTCAAGTAGTATCGAACGATACACTATTCAAGCTTGATTTAATTTTTATCGAGCTTGAAATTTTGTGTTTAAGTTTGGTTTGATTTTAAATCAAGCTGAGCTCAAACAAGCTTTTATCGAACAAACCCGAACCGAGTATCGAATAGCTAGATATTTTAAATTTATTTTTAAAATTTTTAACTTACTGAGTCGAGCTCAAGTTGAACTTTAAAAGTTATCGAACGCAAAATAATGTTCAAGCTTGTTTGATTAGAGTCACGAACCGAGCTCAAACGAATTTTTATCAAACGAGCTTGAGTAGCTAAGTTTGATTTTGATTTTCAGCCCTACCTGTGATTTAAAAAATAGCAATTTACCCCTTGTAAAATTTTTAATAAAGCAATTTACTCCTTTAGCAGGAAAGTGTAACTCATTTGCCATAATTCAGAGTGGTATGAAAAGTGTTTCGTATCATAGAGAGGTAAATTATCACATTTAACTTAACATATGGGGTATTTTTCAAAAAAAACTTAACATATGGGGTAAACTACCACGTTATCAGAACACAGGTGTGAAACGTTAATAAAATTACATAGAGGAGTAAAGTACTCTCAAATCACATGGAGGTAACTTGAACATTATGAATATCATATTGGAGTTAAATTAACAGTAACTCCGGAGAAAAATTAGATTTGATATAAAAGTTGCAATGAAAACATAAATTGTGATATCAAATTACATTTTCATATTCAATGATACCAAAGTTTCAAGGTAATTTATCATGTGGTAAAAAACAAAATTCTCCAATTTTGAACTTACTATATATTTTGAGTTTACTATATATATATATATATATATATATATAAATAATTAATAACTTTGTTATCTAAGTAATCGAGTGTTATTAATTAATTAAAAAATTAATGATATAGCTTGTGGTTCGAATGGAATAATGTACGAGGTGATTGCGAATTTGCGATATGCATAGGGATGCCTTGCAATTAGTCTTGTAAATATCGTACAAATATGAGGATTCAGTTTAGGCTGCTTGAATCCCCTACACCCGATTGGGTGGTTCACTGTTTTTGCGAATGTTGTGCTCTTTGTCAAGAATATCGCGAGCTTCAAAAAAGGGATATCGACCCTTCTATTGTTACGTACGTAATAAAAATTATCCGTTTTAAATTAACTAACATTAATATATTTGGCTTCCCAATTAATGTATCCTTTTTCAATTAGATAATTTCTTATTTTTAAGTTTTACTTAATAAAATAGGGCAAAATTAAAAAAATTGTCCCAAACTAATCACTATTTTCGTCTCAAACTATGCAATTTGGCAAATTTCGTCCTGTAATTTAATATTTTTTTGGAATATCGTCCCATCGTTAATTATAAGACGGAAATTGCGCATTTGCAGTTAAATTATCACGTGGCTGCTTACGTGTCATGACGTGGTAAATTTTAACATGAATAATTATATAATATTGCAGAATTCGTCCCAAACTAATTACAGATTGAACCGTCATTTCCATTAAATTAGAAATTTAATATTGGGACTAAATTTATACAAAATGGTAAATTATGGGACGAAATTCAGTGAGTTGATATAATTTAGGACATAAAATCAAAATTAGTAATTAGTTTGAGACGATATTTCAAACAAATATTAAATTGCAAGATGAAATTCGGTGAGGTAATATAATTTGGAACGAAAATCCAAAATCACTAACTAGTTTAAGACGTTTTTTGTAACTTTATCATAATACACAAATATCTATGACATTCTTGATATTTTATTTTAAAAAAATGAATGGGCCTGTTTGTTTGGCATTTTTCAAAAAAAATTCGTGTTTGGAAAATGCCAAACAAACATGTTTTCTATTTTCTGAAAGAAAATTTTCAACTCTTAATTTTCTCAAACTATTCTTTCAAAACCCAAACAAACATAATTTTCTTATCTCTAAACAAAACCTATACAAACTCTACTTTGATCGGGGCTTCTAGCATACGGGCTATGTAACCGGCCCATACATGCGGGAAGGCAGTGGGAGCGCGACACGTGTCTCTTGTAACTGTTTGACTCTGACCGGTAGATTGAAAAGTCACTTTTGACCTTCTCATTAAATAAATATTTCCTTATCCAATTTTATAAAATGACGACTTCATCCTTTTGATATAAATTTATATCACATAAATTGAAAGTTTATACTGAATAATTCACGATGAAGAGGGAAATTTCTTGAATCCAATTTCCTTCTTCTTGAAATCCCTTTTTCTTATTTCTTATTCATCCGCGACGAGGAGGGAATTTCTTTAATCCAATTTCTCTCATTGAAACCCCCTATTCTTTCTCCTTCAATTAGGCATTTCACATTCACGAGTTCCACTGCATTAATTCGTTAAGTCGCGACGATGAGGGAAATAACTTGAGTCCAATTTGTTGAACCCTATTTTGACAATGGCGGTCGATTTTGAACTTTCGGCAGAGGGGATTAGTCAAAACGAAGGTAAATTCTTGAATCCATTTAGCTTTATTTTATGTTCCTGTGGAATTGCTTAAATGTAGCATTTTCGTAAAATTGTGGGGTTAGGGTTTCGAAATAAATCTTGTGATTGTGTAGTTTATTATTGCTTTAATTTTAATTGATTTATAAATTAATAGTTATAAAATTATTCTGAAATCATTCCGAGAATAATTGTGGATCCTGCTCTTCTCATCACGAAGAAAGTTGTATGAATGATAATAGAGATAACACCGAGACCGAAAATGAGAATGATGATGGTAGCGACAATACTAACCCCAGTGATGATAGTAGTAAGCGTGTTCTAGAATTAACTTTTAAGAGTGTTAAGGAAGCTAAAGAGTTTTATATTGCCTATGGTCGCGAAAATGGATTTGATGTTAGACGAAGTACTTTGAAAAAACATAAAGAATTCGGTGTAGTCAAGAACAGGGAATGGTTGTGCTAGGGATTTCGTGGAGAAAATGTTAAAGAATACGATCGAAAGCGAGAAGCAAAAAAAAGAGACTCGTTGTGGATGCCAAGCTAGTTTTCGTGTAGCGCTTGATCGATTGACATGACAATATAATGTGACCAGGTTCAATCCGATTCATAATCATCAATTAGAAACCCTCGATACATCCCATCGTCTAAGATGCAATAGGTAATTCAAGCATTTGTCAAAAAAATTGATTTTTATTGTTATTATTAATAGGTGTGCTTGATTGCGATGTTGACAAACAAATGTATTCTCCCCTTATGCTCATAGATACTTGACGCCATCGACAAAGGCAATGTTGACTATGATGACAAAACTTGGATTTAAACCTTGTCAAGTTTTGCACTTCATAGAAGAACTCGGTACAGGTCCCCACAAGGTTGTGTTCAATAAGAAAGATGGTTATAACTATCTAAACAAGGAAATATTGAAATTGATTGAAGGAGGTGATGTGAACACCATGTTGGGTTTACTTGAAGGGATGAAGTTGAAAGATGAATCTTTCAACTTCAAGTACACTATGGATGGAAATGGTGCTTTAACAAGACTATTTTGGTGTGATGGACAATCTATAGCTGAATATAAGATGTTTGGTGATGTCATTCTATTTGATAGCACATATAAAATCAATGCGTACCGATTCCCACTTGTTTTGTTCTTTGGAATCAACAATCATCTGATCACGTGTATTTTTGGAGTTGCTTTTTTATACAATGAGACTATTGAATCATATAGGTGGTTGCTACGGACTTTTCGCGAAAGCATGGGTAGAAAATCCCCAAGTGCTGTTCTGACAGATCAGGATGCGGCAATGTGTACCGCTGTGGAACAAGAATATCCCGAAGCTTTGCATAGACTTTGTTGCTGGCATATTACTCGCATTGTTGAAGTAAATGTCCATATTCCTAAGTTTTCCACTAGCTTTCAGATTTGATAAAAAGACCGTGCTCTATTGAGGAATTTGAAGAAGGTTGGTCTAGATTGGTCGAGGAGTACAATGTTGCCGATCATCCATGGGTAAAAGAAATTTACCAAAAGCGGAGATATTGGGCAGAGGCTTTCTTTCGGGGACATTTCTTTGCAATGATGAGAAGCACGCAGCGTGCCGAATCAATGAATTCACTAGTAAAAGATAAAGTGCGAGCTGGGTTTAGTTTAACCTAGTTTTTAGGAGTCTGTAACGATGGTGTCATGAAAAAAATGAGGAAAGCATTTTCATTAATACAACAAGAATCTAAGAAACCACCCAAAGAAGTGTTGAAAGGGGGTCTACGAAGTCTTGAAAACATGCCGCACGCATTTGTTCGCGAAAAATATTTAATTATATACGAGATGAGATAAAGTTGGAGCCAGATGTTGTTGCTGAGAGTTTGTCCCGTCCAAGAGATCGTAGACACGAATTCAAATTTGGTGATTTTTGCCAGGAAAAGCCTTGTAGCTATTCCGCCACCATTGATTTGGATGAGGACAAATATGAGTGCGAGTGTCTAATGCTTCAATCCGATGGAATACCTTGCCGACACATCATTTGTGGATTTAAGAATATAAGAGTTGCAACATTTCCAACTAAAAGCATTCATGAACGATGGCTTGTTGATACTGGGAAGAAAATTAGATTGGCATTCCCAATTCCATTTCATGTTGAGGATATAGGGCGCATTCGATTTGCACAGATGAACAATGAGTGTGCGAATCTTGCTTTTATATGTTCACGCGAGAAAAGTGTTTTTGATAAAACAATTAATCGAATCATACAAATGTCGGAGGAGGCTGAGGAAGAACTGGGTACACAGGCAGATGAAGAACATCCAGACAAACCCGCCAATCATTCTCACAATGTCACAGATACCGACAAAATTGTTTCGAAAGGTGGAACCAAAGCAAAGAAGCAACATTGTAGCATTTGCAGGTATTTCCCTTTCAACTAATTTTTTAGGTGGTCTTGAGCTTATTTTTGTTATTGTTTTTACAGGAAAGCCGGACACAAAGCAACCACTTGTTAACTAAATGAAGATAGAGTTGCTAATAAGTCAAAATTATCCGCGAATCCATCTAATTATACAGAAACTAACGAAGAATGCGTTGGTGAGAATAGGGACACACAACATACAATTCCTTTTTCTTTCCCGACTCCTAGAATTGCTCAACAAGCACCTATTTTTATGTTGTAACAGGTATGTCTAACTCGTGCCTCATTCTAATGCCTTTTGTGTTAATTGCGAATATGTTCATGTAATTGCAGCTTGGGACCAGTAATCCTTACCTGTATTCAAATTTCTTTCAAGGCGTTCTTCCGCATAATTGGCCATTCTTTGGACAACCACCGCAACCGAGTTCAAAAGTACTTGAAATAAGAATATTTCATTTGAATATAACATTGGTGTTTTAGTCTTATGCAATTATGTCTAATACATCATTTAATTCCTAATGCAGAGTGTCTTTCCCGACCGACGTTAAATGTTTGTGATTTATTAGAGTACAGGAGATGAGATCTCCAATCCTATGAAGACGAAGATTTATCAATTTATGTAGACTTTACGACTGGATTTGATTATCATTGGTCTTAAAATGAAGATTTATCAATTTATGTAGACTTTATGACCGGATTTATTTAATGTTAATAATTTATTATGATAGGGCTTAAGATCATTATGATTGGGCTTAAAATGAAGATTTATCAATTTATGTAGACTTCATGACCGGATTTATTTAATGTTAATAATTTATTGTGATTGGGCTTCAAATGAAGATTTATCAATTTATGTAGACTTTATGATCGGATTTATTTAATGTTAATACTTTATTATGATAGGATTTAATGGTGAAGAAAATGTGTTGAAATGCTGCAATTTAATTGATGCAACCAAACCTACAATTTTTATGAAACACAAACTACCTACAACCTACAATTTTTGAAATCAAATTTCCTTGTTCTTCATTGCCAAAATGCATAATACAACATAAATAATGAAAAAAAAACATGGTCTTAACAATCGAAGCACAACTGGCTTTTTTCTTGTATGCATCAAGTTGATTTCGTAGATTCACCTGTTTCTCATTATTTGCATTGAGTTGGTCTTCCATTACATTCATTAATATCATATTCCATCTCCCTCTCTTTCGCCCTCAATTCATTGATTTCAGTCTCCATGTTGACCTCTTTGGCCTTGAACCCCTTGATTTCGCAATTTAACTTCTTCCTTTCCATCATCAGTTCCGGTATGGCATACGCACACCTTATACACATTTTTGGATCCCACCATTCAAATACACCACAAGACCCACTTGTCTGAAAATCATTACAACAACGTTGTCAAAGGCCATCACACAATTTAGAAATACAAGTAGTGATTAGTGTTTCATATTAGGCAAAGCTAATTGTCAATTTACCCCATGAATTCAACCCTTAAAAAACTCAAAATGTACAGCTAAAAATGCAGTTTGAAGAATTATAAAGTTAAGAACTAAACTGAATACAAAACGCATATGATTTATTTTGAGGTAATAACACATCTCAACAAGAAGGCAACGACGTTTACCACAAAATTTGGGCATTGCCTATATCTTCTACCAGGATCAGAATCTATCCACGAAGTTTTTAAAAGCTCAAATCCATAGCTACAGAACACCGTTTGATTATTGACTTTTCCCATGCTTGTGATTCCAACACATTTATGGGGGGCTTTATGAGATGGACTGATGGAGATTCAACAAATAGGTGTAGGGCATTAGGTTAAGAAATGATTTTAAATAGTCCGCCATAAGAAGAAATGATCTAGTTATAACTGTTTTGGGCCTGTGTATTCGGAATACAATCTTGGGCCATATATACTTTGTTGGGCTTAGAGCACACAATTTCATTTAATAATTATTATTGATTGGCTATTTATCATTTGGAAGGAAAGTTAAATATCAAAGCACTAGGCACACGCAGACCGAAATCAATACACTGAACATAATTTGATTATGATTTATCAAGATTATGAATTGTATTTTCTAATTTGAGATGTGGAAAATACAAAACTTAAAATATTGTGCATGTGTATTACATCATATCGTCCCAAAATCATAGAAATTGCTTTTCTAAATTATACAAAACGTGGATTTATGGTGCTCCAAAAACATAAGAGGATGGAACAAATTTGTCATAGTTGTTATATGTGAATAGGTGAAAAGCAATGCCATATGATTCTAACAATGATACACCTATAAAAAATTCATCCCAAACCCGAACCAAATATTCTATCATAGAGTAATAATTATTTTTCTGATGTTGCAATTGTACTAGTCCTAATCTAATAGCTAATTTCTTTTTAGATCAATTTCGCATGTAAAAGTATAATCATCAATTGATTGCCGAAATTAATTAACAAACTAGGTTATAAGAGATTAATTAATAGCCATCATCGCCATTACATGGTTTTAAAGTTATAAAGACTACATACTACATACCACATACATCATAATGATGTATGCCAAAATAATTAAAGGGTGTCTGTGAGCATGATTCAAGATTACATACCAAATACATCATAATGATGTATGACAAAATGATTTAAGGGAGTCCGTGAGCATGATTCAAACAACTGAGAATTAAAAATTCTATTATAGTTTCCGCTCCAAAACAAAGAACAGATGCTCCCCTTTTGACTTAAATATTTTATGCCTCAAACATTCCAAGCATACATGTTTCTTGTGCATCTATATAACATCAACGCCAAAGATTGTCGTGCACCAATTGACTCCTCCTTCATCAATAAAAATAGTACGCTTAAGATTACATCAAGTCATTCACATATAAGATTATTAATTAATTTTGATGATTACCTCCGTCAATGGCTGCTTGAAACCTTCACTAAACAACAGAATCATGCAAACATACAAACCACAATCATACATGTATATTCTAACGCAAGTTAAGGCATGAAATTAAATTATCACCTACGAAGATCTTAACACTGAATTTTACCTACCTATTCATCTGGGTAGGGACCCATTTAACTATTTCAAAATTGAACATATCACAATTTAAATTTCTCATAGCTCCAATCGGATCCCTGTTGCGGATTTTACACATGCAAATAAACGCAAGTGCACGTATCACAAAAGTAATAAAGAGTAAGTTGAGTGTCGAACCCACGAGGACTTGAAACTAAAATTATACCAAATTTTCTACCTTAATTCTTATTCTAATTCAACTAAGATAAAATATTGTTGGTTTGTTGATTAACTAACTACTAAAGCTAAAAAAATAATTAATCTAAGATGATGATTAAAGTGCTTGAGAAGACAATCAATGAGACAAGGGTCTAGAGTTAAACTTCACCAATGTTATGCTCCTAATGCTAACAAACTCCCTAATTTTAATTAGTGATTCTTATTCGCTATCCTAGGGTTCACTTCTATCCTTTAATGTCTTCCGAATCACCTAAGAACCTATGCAATTAACTTACTATTCTTATTCCTAAGTTAGTAGAATTAATAACGTGCATGAATCATATGACCTAACTTGGATATGGGTGTGTCGGGTATATTCCTATACTAACAAACAACCCACTACCTAATTCCTCTTCTATTCTTAATATTCCCTTCCCAGGTTCAATCAAGAAAAGTAAACAATCAAATAGGTGGCCAGTCAATTTGACGGTAATTAGCACAAAATTAGATAAACAAATATCGATAAACAAAAATCGAAAATCACTAAATTAAAACTAGTAAAGAAAATAAAGCATTATTTCGCATAACATGGATCCGTAAAAACCCTAGACTAAACGAAATTAGGTCATGCTAAAAATAACGAAATAAACAATAAAAGAGTTCATAATCTTCTCTAATAAAGGAATAACGAAAATTAGCCAAAGTGTGATGTGTGCTTGTTCTCTCTGATCTCGTGTGTCTTCTTTTTTTCTCTAATCTGGCGTGTGATTTTTTCTGCTCTTTTTCCCTTTTTATTTCTTTCTTTAGACTCCTACGTGTAGTAGGATTTTCTTCAATCTTCCAAACTCCACAAATGGGCCGCCAGCCCATTAACTTACAAAGGTGTTCAGCCGCGTACAAACTCAATTTCATGAATATTGGACTCTAATTGCATTTTCAGCCCCTGATCTCATGCCTTTGTATCATTTGACACCTTTAATATTTGAAATTGCTCATTCTCAATTGATTACAAACTTTGTTGGCTCATTTCGTCTCCTACAAGAGAATAAATCGAATTAGTACCAAAAAAAATCAAGGATTATTCTCAAAACTTGATTAAATTCGTGAATCGACTCTAAAAAGTGAAATATGCAATAAAATCCCAAACGACTCACAATTATTCGTGAAAAACACTCATTTAAGCCTAAAAAGTCCACGCGATAACTCTATTTTCACAGAGTTATCAAACCCCCAAACTTAAATTGTTGTTCGTCCTCGAGTAATGACACTAATTTCAATACAAATCTAGCCAACTTCAAACATTTATCATCATGCATTCACAGTTAAACTCCACACCAATATTTTCAAAATGTTATGCACTTTATCATGTAATTCGTGCATGTGTGTGTATACATAATACGAGAATGTCGGAATCACCTAGATCACAATAGCTTCGAAATCATTGAGCCTAATTGCATGAATTCCTTACTTGCCAAACAAATTCTCTATTTTCTTGGGTTATCATACCAATCACTAAGTTCTAGCAAAGCTTTCAGTCGAAGTTATTGACTCCTTTAAGTTCGAACTTTCACTTAGCAAATTTTTTTTTCGCACGACTTCAGTAGTATTTATCACCACTCACACTCATAACTCGTTCTAAAGAAGCAATCAAAATAGAGGAGTGCCGAATAGTTAAATCAAAGCACCCATATATCGTTCATCTTATCACAGTCAAGTTAGAGGAGTGCAAGTATAAGTCTCAAGCGATGAGGTTTTTCAGGTCTCATACAAGTGAGGTTGTTTTCTTTGGATTTAACTTAAAGTTCTTCAATCATTTGCTTCATTTGGTTCTTGTTAAAGTTCTCGACCCCCCCCCCCCCGGCAAAACTATTACTTAGATCTTTAGCACTTTAACCCTTGAATCTAGAGATTAGGTAGGCAAGGAAATAGTTCTTAAGCTCTATTCTAACTATAATTTTCTAACGTCATCCTAAATTCTCGATTATGTATTCGTGCTTAAAATGTGCAGGAAAAACATTCAAACACACATAAAATTTCAAAAAAGTTAGTTAAAGTTGACCTAGCATGCATGAAGTAAATGCGACCCCCCCAAACTTAGAACAAACAGTGTCCTCACTGTGACATAAACAAACGAGTTGAAACATGCCAAACTAACCAAACAGGAAAGATGAGAATATGCACATGCAGACAGTAATAAAACCACCAACAAAATATAACAGAGATCAGTAAAAAGAATACGTCCCTATGAGGCGGTGTCTGGTGGTCTCCTACATGTCTTGCCATCCTAAGCATCATTATCGGGACCTGACTCAGCATCATCAGTAATATCGGTGGGGCCCATCTCGAAATCATCCATAGTTGGGAAAGGTGGCATTGGTGGCAGCTGGACACCTCGGCTCTGCAACTCGGCTGCTTGGATTGCCTCATTCCGCTGAAAGCCGGTCTGTATGTAAGAAAATTAAAAGTTAAGTTGCTTCTCCATGGCGTCAAGCCGCTGTGGCATTGTTCTCGCTTTTGGGAGGGGTGTCGAGAAAGATGTCGCTCCCCGATTGGAAATAGTTCTCGCACTCTTGGGGTTCCAATACGATATGCCCAATATCTTACACCAGGTTTGATCATCGAAGGCATTTTTCAATTTCACCACTCCAGCTCCGTCACCTCTATGCACCCCGACTTGAATACAAAGACGAAAAATAAGGGAGGGGAACCAAAATGTTTGGGCTCTTTCCTTTGTTGCATTTCGTATAATGCCTTTGTAGAGTAAAGCGCCGACGTCAACGGTGTGTTCCTTCATTAGGGAATAGATGAGGCGGGCTTTGTCTTTCGAGCTTTTTGTGTAATGTGTCGTGGGCATAAGGCGGGAAGTAATGAAGGCGAACCAAATTTTTGTTGTAGGCGTGAGCGATGCTTTCAAAAAATTTCCCGTCTCCGGTAAGATTGTGCCCGAGAGAGAAATGAATTCCACTATGTCTTTCATATCGATTGCATCCGCGAGGCAAGTTGTGTATTGGTCAATGGCATAAGTCGGCAACTCGTAAAGAGTATTGATGGTCGCCTTATCGAACTTGACTATCCTGCTCCGAACTTTGACCTCCTTTGCATCCGGAGTTTGGGAAACATTTGCATAGAATTCGCGTAAGATTTCGCCCTCAATCTCTGTCGGTTGTTTAATGAAATCCATCCATCCCCATTTTTGAAATAACCGATAAAATTCGGGGGAACTCTCGGGGGTACATTCTACACCCCTCTCCGTGATAAATGACCTTGTGACCTCATGTGCATCGAAAAATTTCTTTTGAGCTTCCGGGTTAACAAACCTACTGCTATCAAACTCATCCGTCGGCCCATGTTTATTCCTAGCACCACTAAGCTTTTTCGTTGATGTGGTTGTAAGTGCTAATTTGTTCACAGGGGGTTTCTTTTGGACCGTTCGACTTCATGGTGCCATTTGGTGTAATATTATCAAAATCGGCACTCCACCAAAACAATCAATCCACAAGTATCACACCGAAACGATATAATCAATCTCAACTAACCACACAATCAAGTAATAATCCAAGTATCTACACTACATTCAAGAACCCGTTCCTCCACAATTCGCAAATAATCACATACCAAAACCCAAGAATAGCAAAACAAGCCCTCAAACTAGCAATCAAAATCGAATTCAAGAATCGAACCAAGAAAGGCAAAAAAACAATGTTTTTACCGATGCACGGCGCTTAAAAGATGGCCAACTGGGATGGAGGACCTGCGGCGGCGCTAGGGTTTGGGCTGGTGGTTGTTTTGTGCAAGAGGCGGCGGATCTATGGCTGAATAGGGGGTAGGTCGCGGCGGATATGGCTGGGTTAGGGTTTCAGGTCGGGGCTGGTGGTTGGAGGAGACGGTGTTCGTGGTTCGCGGCTGGGTGCGTGGGGTTGGGCGCGGCGGCAGATCTGAGGGAGAGAGGCTCGCGGTCGCGGCTGAAGGAGAGAAAGAGGCAGGTCGCGCGGCTTTGTTCGTGGTCGGCGGTTTGGTGTGGAAAGGGGGCTTCGTCTAGTGGCAGTGTTGTGCAAGGGGCGGCGACGGTTTTGGGTATTCTGGAGTGGTTTTGAGAAAAGAAGGTCGGCGGCCGGTGGTGATTAGTTAAGGTGAGGGAGTGGTTTGCTGAGAATAGGGAAGAGAGAGAAAAGGTATTTTCTGAAATTACATTTTTTTTTTTTTTGAGGCCGTGGCTCGATCCAATTTGAGCCATGGCCTTTTGAATCTGGAAATTTGCTCTTTGTTGCACTTGAAATGGAGCCATGGCCTTATTCAAGTTGTGCCATGGCTTAAAGCTGCTGGAATTTGTTCAAAAATTGAGCCATGGTCTGACTCAAGTTGTGCCATGGCTTCAAGCTTCTGGAATTTATGCACTCTTTTTGGTCAAAATTGAGCCATGGCCTGGCTTAAATTGTGCCATGGCTTCAAGCTTCTGGAATTAATTCTCTTTATTGTTCAAAATCGAGCCATGTCCTCACTCAAATTGTGCCATGGCTTGATTATTCTTCTTCTCAAAAACGCCCCAGTCCATGAAATATACATCTCCTCGTTACCTTGCACCGCGATACGCCTGCAAAACCCGACAAAACACCACAGATCACACTAAAACTAAAACAAAACGAAACAAAAAACGCAAAAACAAAAACAAATAAAAGCTTGGGTTGCCTCCCAAGAAGCGCTTAGTTTTATGTCCTTAGCTCGACATGATACTCAAGTTACTTCATTCTAAGACCACCGAGGTCTTTTCGTTCACAATTTCTCCACCCAAGTAATGTTTGAGACGTTGACCATTTACTTTGAATTGTCTTCCGATCTCAGCTTCGGCTATCTCTACAGCACCATGTGGGAATGAGTTTATGACGATAAAAGGTCCAGACCATCGAGATTTTAGTTTTCCAGGAAAAAGTTTGAGACGAGAATTGAAAAGGAGTACTAATTGACCCGGTTCAAACAACTTAGTTGTAATAGTCTTGTCATGCCATTTCTTTGTTCTTAGGGATGGGCGTTTGGGTCGGGTATTTTGGGACTCGTCCCGACCCGTTTGGGACAAAAAAACGGGTATTTTGACATTCGGGTTCGGGTACCCGAACCCGAATTATATTTTCGGGTTGGGTATTGGGTACCAATTTCACACCCGAACGGGTATTCGGGTACCCGTTCGGGTATTTAAAAAAAAATTGGCCCAATTATGTAATTGACAGCCCAAAAAGGAAAAAAAAAATCTAAACTGCCTAACTCTAAGACCTAAGTCTCTTCTAACTCCTTTGACGACCTCTCCCCAATTCACAGTTTCACACTCTCACAGCAGCAGCCGACATTTGAACAATTGAACTCCCAAATCTGAAAATCAATTTTAGTATTCCTACTACTCAATCAATTATTCAATTTTATGCCCAAATCTGAAAATCTAGCCAAGAAGAGAAACAATTTATATCAAATCTTCATTCAAGGTATTATTTTGTTCATTTGTTAAGTAATTTTTAATAAGTTCATATCATTTTTAAATTCACTTAATTATTGCGTCTCATAAGTTGGATATATCATATATATACGATTTACATAAGTTTGTATAATGTTAAGCATGGGTACCCGAACTACTATATTGGAATTAATTAAGGTGCTATTATATTGGAATTAATTAAGGTGTTAATTGTCTACAACAACAAACACATTTAACTACTATATTGGAATTAATTAAGGTGCTACTTGTCTACAAATAGGTGTGAAGATTAATATATTTTCAGGACTCGACAACAACAAACAACATTTAATACTGTGTGCCTTTTAAAATGATTAATATTTTTTTAATCATTTTGCTACTTATTTAATCACCATTTATTGCAATTAGTGGTTCTATTGATATTGTTTTTGTAAAATGGTATAGATTAATATATTTTTAGACTAGTTGACAAAATAGGAATATTTTTGTTAACTTGGTTATTTTAATTTTGATTGTAGATGTCGAATTGTGAAATTGAGGGTTCTTCACAATCTAAGCGAATACTTGACGGTGATAGTTTGATTACAAGAACTACTAAAAAGGTTCGTTTTGTTGAACAATCATCCATTCAAATAGAAGATGATGGGGTTAATGTTAATAAGGACGTGGATAATCTTGAAAATATTGATAATGCAAATGATGATGGAGATGGAATCCACGGGGATGGAAATGCGAATGATGATAACAAGGCTAATGTAAAGAAACCAACAAATAAGAGGAGTGAGTTTTGGGCATACTTTACGGAAGAGAAGGTCACTATCGATGGGGTTGAAGTTATTAAGGCCAAGTGCATATATTGTGGGGTACTCATTGCCACCGGAGGTAAACGTTGTGGAACCAATGGCCTTCGTAATCATTATAATACTTGCAAGAAAAAGCCCCATGAAGTTCAAACAAATCAAACTCGGATTAAATTTCAACAAACTCGTTCGGGTCAAAAAGGAGGGCTAACTAATTGTCAATTTAATCAAGGTAAATGTCTCGATGCATTATGTCATATGCTTATTGTTGATGAATTGCCATTTCGAACCGTTGAAAAATCCGGGTTCAAACATTTCCTATCGGTTATATGCCCTATGTTTTCCATTCCATCTCGTAGGATAGTTACTAAAAATATTTATCAAATGTATTTGAATGAGATGTTAAAGTTAATGTCATATATAAAAGAACACTCTCAAAGGGTGAGCATCACCACTGACACATGGACTTCAATTCAAAAGATAAACTATATGTGCCTCACCATGCATTTTATTGATGATGATTGGAACTTGCAAAAAAGAATTTTGAATTTTTGTCCAATTTCCGGTCACAAGGGTGAAAATATTGGTATGGATGTTGAAAAATGTTTGAAGGATTGGGGAATTGAAAAGATTTTTACGATCACTGTGGATAATGCTTCGTCGAATGATCTAACCATTTCATACTTAAAAAGGAAGTTTGTTACTAGAAAGAATGCTTGCATTTTAGATGGAAAATATTTGCACATGAGGTGTGTTGCTCATATCATAAATCTTGTTGTTCAAGATGGATTAAGGGGCAATGATGAGCACATGGCTATATCCCATATTAGATCGGCCATTAGATATATTAGGAGTTCTCCGAGTAGATACAAAAGATTTAATGAGTGTGTCTCTGTTGCGTTCCAAATACTAATACGCAAACACGCAAGTATACGGTCGTTACAAGTAATATAAAACGATAAGTACATACCGAGTATCGAATCCCAACGAATGGGTAAAAGGTGGGAATAAGCGAATCAATCGAAGGCTTATTTTATCTAAGAATGATTGATACAATATTATCGAACCCAAATATATGATAAGGGTGATTTTATTTAACTACGAGCGATAAAGTAAATCTAACTATGAAAGCAAGTAAATGGGGAGTTAATTATGTGGTAAGGAGGATTTATAAGCGATTAGTTAAAGCAGATAAATTACGCGGTTGTTAGGTTAGCTATGCAAACAATCCTAGATTTAGTTGTTGTTTGTGAGTTCAAATTAGTTAAGTCTCCCTATCGGTTTGACTTAACTCTACCAATCTACCCAAACTCTCCATCTCCGGATCAAGAACGAACATCGCTGTCAACCGATGCTCTAAGGAAAGTCCGAACCCAAAAGAGGATTCTAAGGCGTACCGTTGTCACCCGGGACCTAAAACTAACCCGAATCCCCGAATAAAGAGAATCTAAGTTATTTGATGCATTTACGGACGAACCCATTATACAAACACGGACCAAACTAGGTATATGACTATCCTAGGTTGAAATCCACAAATCGTCACTCGCCTAACCTATGTCTTAAATGTAGATGGCCAAAAGTGCGATAAAACAATAAACTCAACAAATCAAACATAACCCAACATCAAACATAACTAATCAAACGATAACAATGACTCGACAATTAATATATTATGCTCGTGCTTGCTATTCAAGGATTCACTGATGTTCGTATGTATCTTTCGATAGCATACCAACCTATCGAATTAAACTAATCCAATTTACGTATAAACGGAATAAAATCTAATCGATGTCATTTAAACTCAAACCTTAAACGAATATGAAACGACATAGGTATATGTCTATCCTAAAATCGAATCACAATCCAAATTCATAATCAAATCCTCAAAATCACTAAATATAGCAATCAAGAATCAATAACTTTCATCTCCAAAGGTTGTCAAACCACAAGACGAACGATAAACACGAAATCGGATTAACGAACACAAATAACACCATACTAATCATCAACTTATAATTAATCAAACAATAACATAAATACTTATAAATTCGGAGAATTCAAATCCACAATCATAGTTCCAAAAAGGAAATAACATCAATCTCCTAATCATAGACAACTAGAAAATAGAAAGATATCACCTAATCGAAACGAAATCGAGAGACGGATTCTCCTCCCCTTAATCACCACCTAATCACTCCCCAAGGGTGGTGATTAACTCACCCCCTTGGTGGAGTCTTCAATTCAAGAAAACAAAGGAAAAACAAAGAGAGAAAATTGAGGGAGGCTAGAGAGAAAATGAGGCAAAGAAAGAGGGAAAGATTCAAGAAGAAGTGTTAAAGTTGATCTCTTGTCTTGCCCTAATAGCCCCTTATGAGAAAACCCAAAAATACCCTTGAAAACGCGGAGATTTGGCTGATATTTCGCACCAGCAGCAGGACCTCGCCGCGGCGAGGTTTGTGCCGTAGGCTGGCTGCTGATTTTCTGCTCTGCCGCACTTTCTTCCGAGCAGCATATCTTTTGACTCCGAACTCCGATTGTGGATCCGTAAAGTCCGTAGCGTAGCTAACTCACTCATCTATGACATATCCAAAATTCAGCTCATTTGGATCATCCATCCAATATTTATGCATGTTCTAGTGAGCAGCTATCTACATTCTTGTACAATTTGCTCCTGTCTTCATTCCTTTGAAGCCCTTTTCTACATCTCCCTACAAAAACACACAAAACAACAATAAAACACACAAACAACAACCAAAACACACAAATGTCCAACAAAGGACCAAAAACGCAAAAGAACGCGAAAATAAACAAAAGCACGCAAAACTCGAATCAAAGCAAGTTGTTTTCGACTTAAGAAGACACGTAATAATGACTTTTTCACGACGTTATCAGTCTCGCTTGAAAATGTATCATCAAAGAAGATGTTGTGTCTTGATGTACCTACTAGGTGGAACTCAACATACTTGATGTTGGATGCGGCCATAGCTCTTAGAACGGCATTTAGTGCATATGAAGATAGTGAGCGCCTCTTTTTGACCGACCTTATGGATGAGGTCCGACTAATAATGATTGGACTAGGGCAAAGGTTTTAGTGAAGTTTTTGGCACACTTATATAACTTGGCACTACGCATTTCGGGCTCTTTGCATGTCACAACAAACATTGTCTTCAAGGAAATTAGTGCGGTTGAACGCCTTCTTGATCATTGGACCACTTCTTATGACTCCGAGTTGAGTTCTATGGCAATAAAGATGAAGGAAAAATTCTCAAAATATTGGGGATCGGTTGATAAAATGAACAAGATTTTATATTATGCGGTGATCCTTGATCCACGTCGCAAAATTGCTTATTTGGAGTTCACATTTAGAGAGTTGTTCCCAGGAACTAAAGTAGATGGAACACCGAATTACAAGGAATTTGTTGATAAAGTGATATTTGGTTTCGAAGAATTGTTTAATGAGTATAAAAAATTATATGGCAATGCTACCCCATCAAGCCCATGTGCAAAATCAAGTGGTTCAAGTTCAAGTGGATTTGTTGAACATGATGAATTTGATTGTGAAAGTGAGATGTATGATTTGGATAGTCAATTTGAAAGGTTAAGGAAAGGGAAAGATAAATTAATCAAGTCCGAATTGGACAAGTATTTAAGTGAGGATTGCGAGCCATTAGTGGACACATTTGATATATTGAGTTGGTGGAAGGTAGAAACTCACTGTTTTTCAATTTTATCGAGGATGGCTCATGATATATTGGTTGTCCCAGTATCCACCGTTGCTTCTGAGGCCACATTTAGTACAGGAGGTCGTATTCTTGATGCCTTTAGGAGTTCTTTGTCTCCTAGAATTGCCCAAGCTCTAGTTTGTGCTCATGATTGGCTCCGCTCGGATTCTCAACCAACAAACGTGGAGGAAAACTTAATGGATTTGGAAAGCTTAGAGAAAGGTAATAAAAATTTATTTGAGACATACTTTTATTATTCTTTATTTATTACTTAAAGTCTTAAATAATGATATTCACATTTTGACTTTGATGTTTGATCTTATGAGTTATGTCATTCTTTTTCTTGTAGATTTGATCGAGTTGGGCGCGGATTCATCTATGCTTGATCCTTGAGTAATTTAGTTGAATTTTCAAGCTTGTAGTTTGATATGTTTGGTGAAGATCCGAATGATGAGTTAAAATATTAAATATTATTGAATGTGATTTGTGATTTTGTGTCTATTGTAAGTTGTAACTTAACTTTCGTGCGATTGTGAATTTGTGATATTTATATTTTGATGCTTTGAGACTTGGAGTTTGATTTGATAATTTAGACATTTATATTGTCTTGTTTTGAAGTTATTGTGTACAATTAATGTTTGAATTCATTAATTTACAATTTTACGTACATATATGTTGAAAAAAATTCTTGAAAAAAAAAGTGTGAAATTTTGGGTACCCAATATCCAATACCCGAAATACCCGAAAATTTCGGGTACCCGAACTTCGGGTACCCGCCAAATCGAGTAGGGTTTCGGGTATGAAAATTCACTACCCGTCAAGTCGGGTACCCGACCCGAAATACCCTACTCGCGCCCACCCCTATTTGTTCTTTCCTTGTATAGTTTGGCATTCTCATAGGCTATGTATCGAAACTCATCAAGTTCGTTCAGTTGCATCAACCGTTCCTTCTCCGAAAGTTCCAAACTCATGTTCAAGTTGCGAACAGCCCAAAAAGCTTTATGCTCCAATTCTAATGGTAGGTGACATGCTTTTCCGAAAACTAACCTATATGGTGACATTCCAATTGGCGTCTTAAAAGCCGTTCTTTATGCCCAAAGAGCATCATCTAACTTCCTGGACCAATCTTTTCTTGTGGGACTGACTGTTTTTTCTAAGATCTTCTTGATTTCTCGGTTAGAGATCTCTGCTTGCCCATTCGTCTGCAGATGGTATGCAGTTGCTACTTTATGCCGCACACCATATTTTGCTAAGAGAACGTTGAAGTATTTATTGCAAAAGTGAGATCCTTGATCACTAATGATGGCTCTTGGTGTATCGAATCTTGTGAAAATGTGCTTCTTAATGAATTGCATCACCACCTTCGAATCATCAGTTGGAAATGCTTCTACCTCAACCCACTTAGACACGTAATCAACTGCAGCTAATATTTACCGATTTCCAAATGAGGGAATGAATGGTCCCATGAAGTCGATCCCCCAAACATCAAAAAGCTCTACTTCCAACATGGTAGACAGTGGCATCTCATCACGCTTAGTTAAATTTTCAACCCGTTGGCATCGATCACAACGCTTCACAAACTCATGAGCATCTTTATGTAAGGTGGGCCAGAAAAAACCAGATTGTAGAATTTTAGCTGCTGTGCGATCTCCTTTAAAATGCCCACCGTATGGTGAATTGTGGCAATTACCCAGAATTTCCTCGAACTTTTCATCGGGAATACACCTCCGTATCATTTGATCCCCACATTTCTTAAACAAGTATGGCTCATCCCAAATGAAGTTATTCGCATAATTTAGAAATCTCTTCTTTTGCTGGAAATTAATGTCGGGAGGAAGTAGGCCACTTACTAGATAGTTGACATAGTCGGCATACCATGGAAGTGTTGTTTGATTTACCGCAAACAATTGTTCGTCTTGAAAGACTTCGTTGATCAGCACAGAGTCTGACTCTTTGTTTTCTCCCTCCAATCTTGACAAGTGATCAGTCACTTGATTCTCGGTTCCTTTCCTATCCTTTATCTCGAGATCAAACTCTTGCAACAAGAGTACCCATCTAATTAGCCTTGGCTTAGCATCCTTCTTCTCAATCAAATATCGGATTGCGGAGTGGTCTGTATATACTATCACATTTGTTCCTACCAGATACGCTCGGAACTTGTCAAACGCAAACATTACTGCCAGCAATTCTTTTTCAGTCATGGTGTAATTCACTTGAGCATCAGTGAGAGTTTTGCTTGCGTAGTATATTGAGTGAGAGATCTTATCCCTTTTCTGTCCCAGAACAGCTCCAAGTGCGACATCGCTTGCGTCACACATCACTTCAAATGGATGATCCCAATCTGGAGCTACTATTATTGGGGCTGTCACCAACTTGTCCTTCAATGTCTGGAAAGCCTGCAGACACAAATCATCAAAAATAAACTTAGCATCTTTTTCAAGCAAATTACATAAAGGTTTAGAGATTTTAGAGAAATCCTTAATGAAACGTCGATAGAATCCAGCATGTCCTAGGAACTACGAATTCCCTTGACTGACGTAGGCGGAGGGAGTTTCTCTATCGTCTCTATCTTTGCTCTGTCCACTTCAATGCCTTTGCTGGATACTTTGTGTCCTAAAACTATTCCTTCTTGTACCATGAAGTGACATTTTTCCCAGTTTAGCACTAAGTTAGTTTCTTCGCACCTGCGCAAGACCTTGGCCAAGTTATCGAGACATTCATCATACAAATCCCCAAACACAGAAAAGTCATCCATGAAGACTTCGAGAAGTTTCTCTATCATGTCCGTGAAGATTGCCATCATGCAACGCTGAAACGTGGCGGGTGCATTGCATAATCCAAAAGGCATCCGTCTAAAAGCAAATGTGCCATAGGGGCATGTGAAAGTAGTCTTTTCTTGATCCGCTGGTGCGATGAAAATCTGATTGTATCCCGAAAATCCGTCTAGAAAACAAAAATAAGCCCTTCCTGCTAATCTATCTAACATCTGATCTATGAATGGTAGCGGGAAGTGATCTTTTCTTGTAGCTTTGTTCAGTTTTCGGTAAGCCATGCACACGCGCCATCCCGTGACAGTTCTTGACGGGATTAATTCATTATTTTGATTTTTCACTACTGTCATACCACCTTTCTTGGGAACACACTGAACCGGGCTAACCCATCTACTGTCTGAAATAGGGAAGATAATTCCTGAATCCAACCACTTGATGATTTCCTTTTTGACTACCTCTTTCATGATTGAATTTAGTCTTCTTTGATGTTCGACTGATCCGTTGTTCTCATCATCGAGTATGATCTTGTGCATGCAAAATGCAGGACTAATCCCCTTAATATATGCAATAGTCCACCCAATGGCTCGTATATGATTTCGTAGGACTCTCAGTAATTTCTCTTTTTGGGTTTCAGAGAGATTTGCAGAGATGATTACTGGCAGTGTAGATGATTCCCCCAAATACTCATATTGCAGATGTGCTGGCAGTGGCTTCAAGTCCAGCGAGGGTGGTTCTTCGATTGATGGTCGATGAGGCTTGCAAGTGGGTTGTTCCAACCCTTCAATCTTGTTGACTGGGTTATTGACTCGCGAATTTTCTTGTAAGAATGCCACGCTTTGTACAATTTCTTTATTATCTATCTCCTCAGGATCCAGCATTAAGGCTGCTTCTAACGGGTCTCGGTACATAGATGTCTCAAAGGTCTTAGCGACCAATGAGTCGATCGTGCATACTGATGAACATTCTTCCTCGTCGTCGGGATGTTTCATGGCTTGGAACACGTTGAATGTAATATTCTCGTCTTGCACCTTCATGGTTAATTCACCTTTCTGTACGTCAATTAGCGCTCTTCCAGTGGCTAAGAATGGCCTACCCAAAATGATGGGTACATTCGAATCTGCTTCATAGTCTAACACAATAAAATCAACAGGGAAGATAAACTTATCTACTTTTACCAGAACGTCTTCAATTTTTCCTTCGGGGTGTGTAATGGAACGATCTGCTAATTGAAGAGTTACCGTAGTTGGCCTTGCTTCCCCAATTCCCAATTTTTGAAAGATGGATTTGGGCATGAGATTGATGCTGGCCCCTAAGTCGCATAATGCTTGTCCCACGTACTTATCGCCAATGTTACATGGAATGGTAAAACTGCCAGGATCCTTGAGTTTAGGCGGGAACTTATTTTGCAAAATTGCACTGCATTCTTCGGTGAGAGCTACAGTTTTGAATTCGCCTAATCTTTTCTTTCGTGACAGTACATCCTTCATGAATTTGACGTAATTTGGCATCTGCTCGAATGCTTCAACTAATGGAATGTTGATGTGAAGTTGTTTCAGGATATCAAGGAATTTTCTGAATTGATCATTCTTCCTTTGTTGTTGAAATCTTTGAGGAAATGGTGGTGGAGGTTTGATTTCCGGTAGATTAGGTACATCTTTCTTCTCGCTCTCCTTTTCCACCTCCTTTTCTTTGTTTAGCTCAGAGTCTTCAGGTTTGTCTTGAGCTTCCTTGGGATCATTAACTCGAACTTGTGTTCTGCTGGGCTCTTCGAGTTCTCTACCATTTCTCAGAGTGATTGCTTTGCAGTGTTCGTTATGATTGGTCCTTGGGTTTTCAGTGTCACTTGGGAGTGAGCCTGGAGGTCTGTGCTGACTATCTTGAGCTAATTGAGCCATTTGGGTTTCTAGGTTTCGAATAGATGCAGTTGTCTGGCTCATGAACTGCGCCAACGTCTCTTCTAATGATGGCTTATTGTCCGTTGGTGGTTGTTTTTGTTGACCCTGAAACCCTGGTGAGTTTTGCTGATTTTTGGCATTGTTTGACCCCTGTCCAACGTGCTGATTATTGCTCCATGAAAAGTTAGGATGGTTTCGCCATCCGGGATTATAGCTGTTAGAGTAGGGATTATACCCTTGATTGTTTCGATTGTTTCCCACATAGCATGCTGACTCTGAATTTGAAGGGCAGTTTTCATACAGATGCTCTCCCCCACAAATGATACAGAAAACCTCTGAGTTATGAATCATATTCACTGGTTGAGCTTGACATGAGTTAGCACCAGGTTTACTCATACTTAAACCATCAATCTTCTTGGATAAACCGGCTAATTGTGCTTGCACTGCTGTCATTGTATCTAACTCAAATTTTCCAGGTGCAAGTTTTACTGATGAGCGTTCCGATGCCCATTGGCAATTGTTGTAGGTCATTCTTTCTAACACATCGTAGGCATCTGTATATGTCTTCCCCAAAAATGTCCCTCCTGCTGCTACATCAAGAATGGTCCTAATTTGTACCCCTAATCCGGTGTAGAAGATATGTATCAGTTGCCAACCAGGAATTCCATGTTGTGGACGCTGTGTCATTAGCCCCTTGAACCTTTCCCATGCATCATAGAGTGACTCTCCCTCTATTTGTTGGAATGAGTGAATTTCCATTCGAACTTACGCATTCTTGGTGGGTGGAAAATATTTCCTAAGGAATTTTTCAGTCAAATCAGTCCAAGATATGATGGAGTTAGGTGGCATTGAGTTTAGCCAGACTCGAGCTCGATCTCTTAAGGAAAAGGAGAAAAGTTTCATTCGTAGTTGATCAGCTGTAACCCCATTCAATTTAAATGAATCGCAAATTTCCATAAAGTTCTTCAAATGGGCGTGATGATCTTCCATAGCCAACCCCGAAAATATAGCAGAGGAATTGATCAGATTCAACATTACCGGTTTCACTTCAAAGTGATCTGCTTCAATCTTTGGTCTGAAAATGCTTGAATCTAGAACACCCAAGATTGGTGTTATGTATTCATTAATGGGTCTTTCTATTTCGGCAGGAATGTGTGGACCCATTTATCGATTTACTAACTGTTGATTCCCCCGATTTTCATTCTGTAGTGCCTGAACTCCAGGTGGATTCTCCATTAGATCAGCTTTTCCTTGGTTCTTGTTTAGCGCTCTTCTTTGTCTGAAAGTCCTCTCGATCTCTGGATCAAAAGCTACTAATTCAGCTTTTTTATCACTGCGCATAAACTAGGTATGAGTACCTACAAGGAAAAATTTGAACTGTAAAAATAAATCGAATTAAAACAAAAATAAAAGTTGAAACTTGGTAAATTATCAATTATCAAAGTCCCCGGCAACGGCGCCAAAAACTTGTTGCAGAATTTACACACGCAAATAAACGCAAGTGCACGTATCGAACAAGTAATAAAGAGTAAGTATAAGAGTATCGTCTCCACAGGGACTTGACTAATATCTACCAATTCCAATTCCTAATTTGCTTTTAGTTAATTCCAAATTCATAAGTGTTTTCAGGTTTAAATTAACAAGATTAACTAAATGAATTAACTAACCTGTTGGAAGAATTTATTAACTCAAGAACAGCTAAGTGATCTTATCAGTTGAGTTAATTAAGTTAGTTAAAAAGTTTTGATGATAACAAAAAGGTGTCATCAACTAAGTTATTGAAGCTTAGTAAACCTTTGAAGATTGGATACTTGGTTTAAAAGAGAATCATTCAAGAACAGAAGTATTCAAGAAATGAAGATTCAATCTTATGATAAGAGTGAAAATCATATTAGTGAAAGATTGGAAATCAGCTTGGTGGAAATGAGATGGGTGATCATCAGATGACTGATCATGAGATGACTAGTGATCAGACTAGTGCATGAGACTAGTGCATCAGACTAGTGCATAAGACTAGTGCATCAGACTAGTGCATAAGACTAGTGATCAGACTAGTGCATCAGACTAGTGCATCAGACTAGTACATCAGACTAGTGATCATCAGCGGAGTGGATCCCATCAGCTAAGTAAAATCGGTCAGTAAGCTCTCCAACGGTAACAAGCTAAGTGCATTAAATGCTGCTGACATAAAGTACAGCAGAGTGTACAGTGAACAGTGCGACAGTCTGCAAAAGTTACCATTCAAATTATGACCGTTGCTCAAGGACTTAAATGCAATTTTGCCAACCTTCAACGGGTAAAATTACAAATCCAGGAGTATAAATAGATGGTAAACTGAAGATTCAAATGAGACTTGCACACTTTCAAGATCAAATCTTTAGAGCAAGAATCCATCAGTTGAGTCATCTTATCATAAGCTTAGTCATCTTATGACGAAGCTGATTGTTGAAGAACAAGATTAAACCCTTGTATATCTGAGTGATATTCAACTGAGTGTTGTGAGAAGTAGATATCCATCTTTGTGAGTGATATTACTTCGGAGGATAGGTCTTCTTAGTGATTTCCTATTGTGAGCTTACAGCCTTCTCATTTGTTGTTTTGGTGTAAGTGGAGAAATATTGTAAACTTTGTGTTTATAGTATAACCCAAGATCTAAGTGACTTGGAAGAGTGGATTAAGAGGATTTGTTCCTGTATAACCACTATAAAAATTCCTTATGTTATTTATTTTATTTGTCTTGCATTGCATATTTCATAAGCTAAGTAAATACTTTAAAAGAAGAGTCTTATAGTATAACCCAGAATCTGTGTGATCTGGAAGAGTGGACTAAAGGATTCTTATCCATATAACCACTATAAAAATTCTTTGTGTTATCTTGCATTTAAAGTTTTCTTGCATATTTTTAAAGTTTGCATTTTAAACACTTTGAATCAATCAAAAAGATTTTATAAGGAGTTTTTAACTGGGGATAAAATCTTTTCAGAACTTAGTTTACTTGTGAAAAACACTTTCAAACAATCCGCTGCAAGTATACTCTTGAAAAACTGTTTTGCTGAAAAACAGCTAAGTCATTGTAAGAAGAGTGGTCAGTCGTCTGTTCAAGATTTGTTCACGATCAGACTAGTCTGCTTACTGTTCTTCATCAGCTTAGTCTGCTGACAGAAGACTGAAAAGTTTTTAAGTTCAAAAATTTTCAGAGGTCTATTCACCCCCCCCCCCCCTCTAGACCTCATCTGACCACTTGGGACCAACAAGTGGTATCAGAGCAGGTGGTTCATTAGAATCAGTTGCCTGATCAACGAGCTTGATCCAAGTGTTTTTCAAAGGTTTTCAAAACTTTTCAAAAGAGCATATTTTTTAAAAATAAAACTTTTTGAAAAATGGATGTCATAAGCCATGTTCCTCACATTGGCCTTATGGACTTCGAAAGCTGGAAAATCAAAATGGAAATCCTTCTTGCCGCTTATGACGACAACATGCTTACTTGTTTAACAAAAGGACCATTCAGATTTCAGAAGATTGTGAAGGTTGCTGGCCAACCAGATCAGTTAGTTGACAAAGAGCTGGATGAGCTGACTCCCAAAGAAGTCAAATTAGTAAATCTTGATAAAAAGGCTAAGCTCATTATGTTCAAAGCTGTAGACGAAGAAAGATTCCAGAAGATCAAGCATTTCAAAACTGCCAAAGAGATGTGGAATAAAGTCTGCGAGCTAAGCGAAGGAAACGACGCTATCAAAGAACACAAGCTCAGTGTGGCTCTTGAAGAGTTTGAAAATTTCAAGATGAAGTCTGGTGAAACGATTGATCAGATGGATACCAGATTTACCAAAGCTCTGAATGAAGTTCTAAGGTTTGGTAAAGAATTTTCGAACAAGGAGATCACCGCAAAGGTTCTCAAGGCCTTGCTACCTAAATTTAACATGAAGGTGACAGCCATGGAAGAATCAAGGGATCTAGGGAAGATTTCCATTTCCGAACTGTTCTCATCCCTCAAAGCATATGAGTATCAAATGCCAAGAATGGGATTAGAAGTGTCAACCAGTTCAGACCCTACTGCTGCTCTAATGGCTTCAGACAAGTCAAGAAAATCAGCAGACAAGTCAAAACAGAAGACTCTGCTGAATTCAGAAAAAGTCTACACTGCTGACGACGTTGCCCTACTTCTGAATGATTTCAAGAAGTTCTATAAAAAGAAAATGAAATTAAAATATGAAAATGCTATTTCATCTTCTTCTGATCATTTTCAGGAAAACAGGGATTCCTCAAAAGCAAAACTTGGAGACCAAAATTGCAAGGAGTATGGACTCTTCACCAAAGATCGTCCGCATCTAATCTCTCAAAAGTTTGCTAACAAGGAAAAAGGTGCCAAAAAGGAGTACAAGCCAAGTAAGAGCAAAGCAAAGTTAGCTGATGCAGCAAAGCTAATAAACTCCAGCACATCTTATTCAGACCGTCAGTCGTCTGATAAAGAGTTTGAAGAAGTACCTGAAACTCTATGCTTAATGGCCAAGGAATCTGATGATTCTGAAACTGAGGTAACTTCTACAAATTAATGAACTTGCATTATTTGAATCGTTTGACCAAATGTTAATTTCAAATTCAAATATTGTTGGTATATTTGCCATGCTTAAGGAAGAGATGACTCTGCTAAAAGAGCAAAACAGATCACTGAAACTTCAGGTTGAAAAACCTTAAGAATCAGCTGACTTCAAAAAGCTTGGGCATGAGAATGAAACTCTAAAAGCTGGGTGTGCAATTCGTATAGAAAATATAAATAAACTTGAAAGAAGTAATTGCATCATTCTCTATAAAGAAATCAGAGGCTAAAGAGAAGAAGCCTACTGAAGCGCAAAAGGTTAAGAAACTTAGTAAGCAACCTAAGACTAAACAGACTAGTAAAACTCATCAGCTTAGTAAGCTGAAAGATGCTGCTGATAGGAGTTAAATTAAAAATGTTAAGTCTGCTCAATCTATAGGAGAGTTATCAGTTAACTCAGCTTATCACTTACTTCATGCATCTTACCTTGCTTATGAGCACTGTTTTCATCATGAAAATTATTACCATGCTAAATTTACTGAAATTCATGATAAAACTGAGTCACAAAATCATCACATGTTAAAGGTTATACTAACCATGCAGGACCCAATATAAGGGGTACCAAAAACAGTAATCTGTTTTGTAGGAAAAACGCATGTGTGATGACAAAGGTTGAGTTGACTGCCCTTGCTGATTTCAACAAGTTCAACAAGTGGTTTTACCATCGAGTGGGAGAATATCAACAATTGGTATCCAGTACTGTATCAACATGTGATATCAACCAACAAGTGGTAGCCGCATTGTTTGGAAATAACAAGGAAAGCAAGATTGTTGGAAAATTGAAGTTTATCAAGTGAATCAATGTTTGTATCCAACAAGTGGTATAGTCAATCATGTGACAACAATCTTTCAGCTCTCAAGAGTTGAAAATGGGTTTGTTGAATTTGGATTCATGAGCTGAGGGGGAACATATCAGAAAAATCATCTCAATAGCTTACTGGAATTCAACGGCTGAGTATCTTTCGAGACTGACTCTCATAAGACTACTTGACCACAGATTCTTGAACTCAGGGGGAACGTGTACGATGAGCGGTACTCCTGATTAGAGATGACGTTTTCAATAAGTCAAATGAAGTTATCAGAAGACTGCTTCTCATCAGCCGACTGAAACTCAACAACCAAGTGACATTCAAGAATACACTTCAAAAAGGGTGAAGGAAGTAACCAATAAGTGGTATCAATTCTTGAAGTCAGGGGGAACATCTTTTCTAACTGGAGTGATAAACAGCAAAGAAGACTACAAACTGCTGGCTTGCGCATAAAGAAGAATTAATTAACAGCCAACTACCCCGAACAGCTAAGTATTCACCTACTTGTCTTCAGCATACTAAGTTTTGGTGTTGATGACAAAAAGGGGGAAAAGTGAGATGCAACTAAGAACTCTCAAAGGTTGCATTGGATCTAATGATTTTAATCCTAGAGTATGAAGACTAAACTGAAGACTTGGAAGACGTTCTTAGTTGAAGGTTTTGTCATCATCAAAAAGGGGGAAATTGTTGGAAGAATTTATTAACTCAAGAACAGCTAAGTGATCTTATCAGTTGAGTTAATTAAGTTAGTTAAAAGGTTTTGATGATAACAAAAAGGTGTCATCAACTAAGTTATTGAAGCTTAGTAAACCTTTGAAGATTGGATACTTGGTTTAAAAGAGAATCATTCAAGAACAGAAGTATTCAAGAAATGAAGATTCAATCTTATGATAAGAGTGAAAATCATATTAGTGAAAGATTGGAAATCAGCTTGGTGGAAATGAGATGGGTGATCATCAGATGACTGATCATGAGATGACTAGTGATCAGACTAGTGCATGAGACTAGTGCATCAGACTAGTGCATAAGACTAGTGCATCAGACTAGTGCATAAGACTAGTGATCAGACTAGTGCATCAGACTAGTACATCAGACTAGTGATCATCAGCGGAGTGGATCCCATCAGCTAAGTAAAATCGGTCAGTAAGCTCTCCAACGGTAACAAGCTAAGTGCATTAAATGCTGCTGACATAAAGTACAGCAGAGTGTACAGTGAACAGTGCGACAGTCTGCAAAAGTTACCATTCAAATTATGACCGTTGCTCAAGGACTTAAATGCAATTTTGCCAACCTTCAACGGGTAAAATTACAAATCCAGGAGTATAAATAGATGGTAAACTGAAGATTCAAATGAGACTTGCACACTTTCAAGATCAAATCTTTAGAGCAAGAATCCATCAGTTGAGTCATCTTATCATAAGCTTAGTCATCTTATGACGAAGCTGATTGTTGAAGAACAAGATTAAACCCTTGTATATCTGAGTGATATTCAACTGAGTGTTGTGAGAAGTAGATATCCATCTTTGTGAGTGATATTACTTCGGAGGATAGGTCTTCTTAGTGATTTCCTATTGTGAGCTTACAGCCTTCTCATTTGTTGTTTTGGTGTAAGTGGAGAAATATTGTAAACTTTGTGTTTATAGTATAACCCAAGATCTAAGTGACTTGGAAGAGTGGATTAAGAGGATTTGTTCCTGTATAACCACTATAAAAATTCCTTATGTTATTTATTTTATTTGTCTTGCATTGCATATTTCATAAGCTAAGTAAATACTTTAAAAGAAGAGTCTTATAGTATAACCCAGAATCTGTGTGATCTGGAAGAGTGGACTAAAGGATTCTTATCCATATAACCACTATAAAAATTCTTTGTGTTATCTTGCATTTAAAGTTTTCTTGCATATTTTTAAAGTTTGCATTTTAAACACTTTGAATCAATCAAAAAGATTTTATAAGGAGTTTTTAACTGGGGATAAAATCTTTTCAGAACTTAGTTTACTTGTGAAAAACACTTTCAAACAATCCGCTGCAAGTATACTCTTGAAAAACTGTTTTGCTGAAAAACAGCTAAGTCATTGTAAGAAGAGTGGTCAGTCGTCTGTTCAAGATTTGTTCACGATCAGACTAGTCTGCTTACTGTTCTTCATCAGCTTAGTCTGCTGACAGAAGACTGAAAAGTTTTTAAGTTCAAAAATTTTCAGAGGTCTATTCACCCCCCCCCCCCCTCTAGACCTCATCTGACCACTTGGGACCAACATAACCTAAGTACTTGGATCGAGTTCGAATAATGAGAAGAGAAACCTAGGGTTATAATCCACTATGTTATCTATCGATTGCTCAATTGAGATTTTCGTAGTTATTGTGGTGACAAGAGTGCTACCCGAGGATTCAAGTATATTCCTACGTATCTTCCGAATTACGTAAGAACCTAATGTATTATACAAACCGATCCTATTCCTATGTGATTCATAAATAACACAAAGCATTAAACACGAACCTCATGTAACGGGTATAAACGCCTTAAGTATATTCCTATACTAAGAGTCGTTTACTATTCAATTTCCTATCTAATCCTAATCTCCCTTTTCCAAGTTCAAAAAGAATATTAAATCTAACAACTAGGTGATCAGTCAAGTTGCAAGCATAGAGAACGAAATTAAATCAAACACAAGAATTGCCCCTAACTACGAATAATCTATTGAAAATAATCAAAGTAACATAGTTTCATAAAAACCCTAGATCCTAAATAATTAGTTCATGATAAATATAAGAAGAAAATAATAAAGGAAAACAAATCTGAGTTCATGTGGTTTTATAGACAAAACGATGAAATCTGAGATAAAGATCTTCAATATTGCGTTCTTCTTGCTTGGGTGATCTTCAGACTTCCCTCTTTTCTTCTTCAATCTTTCTCCAAGTAGATCTTTGATGTTGTAGGTGTATTCTATGAGAAAAGTATGTTTAGAGCTTATAAAAGATGTGTAATTTCGTGACCTAGAAGTCCTTAAATAGATCTACCAAGTTGAGTCCAAGTAGGAGACTTTGGGCCCAAGAATTCCTTTAAAATCCCGCTGAAAATCGCGATAGATTTGCGCGACAGTTTTGTAAGTATCATAACTTTCAGTTCCGAACTCCAAATCAAGATCCGTAAAATCTGTGGTGTATCTAACTCATTCCTCTACATCATAGTCGAAATTCAACTTCATTGGATCTTCCTTGAAAGAGGTATGGTTCCCGTAGTGCATAACAACATTTCCAATAGCATTTTCCTTCTTCGTTCTTGCACTAGTTGACTTCATTTGATATTTAATTTGTTGTTCTTCACTTACAATCATGTTATTTAGATCCAAAATAGCTTAGGCCTACAAATATGAACACAATATATAAGAAAATATCTCAATTCATGCACAAAACAACCAAACCAATGACTCGAGGGACAAAACACAAAACTAACTAAAATTGCCTAAGATTCTACCAAAACTCTAATAAAAGTAATCGAATGAGTTAAGGAAATAGACTTGATAACAATGTTTTCACAGAGTTATCAATCCCACATTTGCATCAACCTTCCTAACCTAGCCACCTGCATATAGATAGATGATAATAGAATTTAATACCCTCAATATAAAACGAAATGAAAGATTATCCATAAAATACAAATGTACCAATTTGCAGACAATGTCCATCCGAAATGTATTGGTTTCACCATTAGGTAGTGAATCACACAAAGAAACTGTGTAAGTATCAAGGTCCAGAATCACGCAGAACCAATGTTCAATAGAATCGTGAATTGGAATGAATATCTTGCGGCAATTTCTAAGCGGTCCACAAAATCTTGTGTGATCATTATGAAAGTGTTCATTATATCTCGGAGGTCAAAATCATCATTTAGGATTATTAGACAATTTAAGTATCTCATTTATTATAAAGATCATTAGACTATGTTTAATGTATCTCATTTATTTGCAACCAATATTTGTTAATAGAATTTATACCGAGAATCGTGTTGGAAAGTACCACCGTGGTTAATTTGAATTCTCATCGAATACCTTCAAGTTTGCATATATGCAACGCAATCTAAGATCTGCATCAATCAGTGTATGATTTTAAAACTACTTCGTCATTAAAATGGTAAAGTGAAATATTAACTTGATATCAAATGCCTACATTTCCATTGAGTTTAGTACTTGGCATCAAGCATGTGATGCATGATCGAGATAACCAGTGTCCAATGTCAACAACGACCTCACTGCACAAAATTCGAATGATTTAAAAAAGAACGCAATATTAAACTTAAACTCAATGAATTTCATTTTCATAAATTGAATTACTTTCACGGATTACCTTTCATCCAGTTCACTGCTGAACAAGAATGATAATATTTGCTTGTCTTTTGCCAATGGATTGCAAGGCTTGGATTGTAATTGTTCGCCACTCTCGTCCAAGTCTGCACCCTACCCCAGTTAAATCAATTGGCTCAGAAGGACCAACACTGGACCTCCGAAAATCAACAAAATCTAGTGACTTGGGGCTTAGTTGTTGTTTATTTGCAAAATTCTTTCGAGGAGCAGACCGATTAGTCTGTTGGTTGCTTGATGGTTTAAATGATTTTGAAGTAGAACCTATCTTCCCATGTGATGGTGTATTCTCACTATCTCTTGATTGTAAGTGCAACACAGTGTCACGAAGCGTGGACTCAACCGTGCGAGGTATATCATCCAAACATTTTTTGATATCAATGAGCTTGTTTGTAAGTGGAACAAACCCTTTTGGGTTCAATACATGCACCAATACATCTTTCATTGTTTCGGACATTTGATTAATCTGACTCTGTAGAGACAAAATGCTCGAAGCTAACATGCTTTGAGATGGCTCTACAAATACATGATCTTCTTTCTGCCAGTTTTCGTAAATGGAATTATCATTGAATGGTGAGTATTGGGACTCCGTATGATTAAGTTTATCCATAATTGCAGCAGTGCTATCTTTAGTTGTGTCATGTTCCTTCGATGCAGCCTCTTGTTCTTTGGGTGAAGCCTCATCATGGCTCAACTCAATGTATAGTTCGTAAAATTTGATGTCCGTCTCAAACTTGAGCATCTACAAAATTTATTTACCAAATTACAATTAACATCTATCACTAACATAGCAAAAACTTTGATGTCTACATAATTTATTAACCAACTTACAATTAACATCTATCATTAACATATCAATATTTTACTAAATACCTTGTTGTCCTTGTACCCGCCATTAGTATCTATCTCCTCCATCAATTCGGCAGTTCTATCCACTCTTAGATTATCTATGAACGGAATATCGATACACAAACTGAGTGTATATATGTCGCGTTCTGTACGAACTCTCCCTAAATATATCACATGCATCCATTATAAATATACTTAAACCAAACTCTCGTGAATCGTTATGGAACATTTGATAAAGTATTTGCGTTCCTGAAATAGGAAAACACATCCATTTACATAACCTTGACTAGTGGATTTCCATGTATGCACGCCATCATTCAACTTCTCAATAACAAATGCAGCCCAGTTCTTTTTCCGTACAACATTTAACTCAACTACTAAGTTCAAGTAATCAACTGATAAGTTGAATTGAGACCCTGGAAAGAGTAACACACCAAATAGGAAAGTCAGATACATCACTTTAAGTTCATCTCCGGACCCTTCGCATTCTTTAAGAGGGGTAAACAAAGATGTCACATCAACCCGACCTTGTTTTATAATGAATAAAGATTTATATTTCTCTATCCCAGTTCTGCTTTTAGTATCGTGCTCTACAACCTCACCTATGTGTGGAATGCCAAACGCTTCGTACACATCAGATTATATTGCACACCGTGTACATTCGTAATTTTCGAATCTTGATTGTATCCATCAACTATCCAACGTAACAGTTCCCTATTAAGTTCAGCGTATTTCAGCTTTGCCAAGAACCCAAAGCCCATCTCATTTAGAGCATCCACTTGTGAATCATTAAGCCGTTTGTTTATCTCGACCAACCTCGGCAAACTGATTCGTGTGTCAAGTTTATTTCCCTTGAACAACTGACAACACAAATTTGTTAAAAATTTACATTCATAAAAGTAGGAGAACGATATCCACCTAAATATTAAATCACGATAATTTTAACATAAAAAAGAGGATCTAGGGTTTGAAACATTTTCAAATTTCATTTCACGATTAATTGAAATAATAGGATCCATGGTTTTACGGTCAGCCCAACAAACAGAGATGAAGCACAATGGGCCATTAGTATACAATATTTTTCCAAAATAGCCCATATTTAGCCCAACAAACAGTGTAATCAAACAATGGGCCATTTTGTACCAACAAAAATAATGGGCCATTAATATTCAGTATTTTTCAAAACAAAACGGCCCGTGTCGAACACTATATTTTTTATTTCTCAAAATATAAAAAATAATATATATATATATATGCTTACTGATTTGGGCTTAATGAAGTCTTTAAGTGGTAAATCACATTGTTCAACATCTCCCTTTGCACTATCCCATGTTAATTTCTTCTTTGGAGTGGTCTTCAAATATTTGGGAATTATATCGTTATTGTTCGTTGGTTTTCTTTTTCCATTTACTAATTTCCCCCTGTTTTACACAAAGGAAAAGAATTAGAGTGGTCAAATATAATTTTTGAAAAATTATTACTTTCATATGGTTTGTTAAATTGCATAATAATTTAATACAAATACATGTTGGCATTAGCATAACCAGTAAAACAATATGTTGTAAAATAATTATAAAGAAAATAAAGGTTTATAACTAGCATAATAAAAGTATGTGAAAATGGAATTTTTTCACGATAAATTGAAAAATGAAAAGTTCCCTTATGATATAAAAATGAAAAATGTTCCTCTTAAACATCAATATGCTATTGCATATGCATATATACATTCGATTTATTACCGGTTTATTTTATCATGATGGACAATGTATTTAATGGCTTTGACAAAAGAAGTAAATAATTCAAATCATTTCCAGTCAAATTTTCTGGGAATACAAAATTTGATAAACACAGTCGCTTACCAACAAAATGCATAAATGAGCACTGAATTGTCTAATATTTTCCAAATCTTATGTACAAGTAATTCCTTATTGGTGATAAGCAATTAATGAGTTTCAAATTGAATTTTGATATACGCAGCTTTGCATTAAAACTGATTTGTCCTCACAATCAGTTATTCCCAATTGTTGTTAGACAATGCATACTAATAATTCAGGACATTCTTTAAATGGTGCAAAATGGGAAATGTCATCTGATAGTGATTTAATTTATATGCCCAGCCATGCAGTGATGCAGGCTAGGTATTAATTTCTTTTTTCTTAATAAATAAAGTTGGCATATACTATAGTTTACATTAATCCATCCATTGGCATTCACTAAATTTTATCAATCATGATCAAAGTTTTTTATTTATACCTCTAGTTTAGATCATATATCCTATGCTTTGATTTGGTTAAAATTTCCTTAAATTAACTTTTACCACATTATCCAAACATGACAAAATTATATATATGTGTAATATCAAGCTAATTGACCAACAAAATATACATATTCAAACTGATAAACTTCATGTCAAGATCAACAAAATATACATATGGAATTACTAGTTAAAAGTCTTAGATCATAACCTCAATTGACCACATTAACATCAATAAAAATGTGCAGTATATCCGCACCCATCCCCCTCCCCGTTCAATTCCATAAACTTCATGTCAAGTATATCACCTTCTTTCAAATTATTATCAACATAAAAAGAACTCCAGCCTTTAGCCAACGCCAGGCGTGGAGTTTTTCTCATACTTAAACCTTTACTTTTATAAAGATGCAATTGCACCTCCCAATACCTAGTGCCATGCACAGCTGGAGTTCTCAACCATTCAACCTTGTAGTTGGAAAGGCAATGCGGCTTCCATATTTCTGAATCAATATACTGCAACAACAATAACAGAATGATAAGATTAACAAATTATGTACAAATAATGCTATAATTCGATATGGAACATTTTAAACTGATAAATACCAATCTAGGCATGCTCTTGTTTAATTCCTTTGGAATGTTGAGTTCTCACATTGTAGGTCGGAATGTAACAATGGGTGGGAACTTGAATTGCTTGTACATTTCTTCAATCATTCTCGACCCCTCAACATCCTCTTCTTCGTCCTCTTCTCCATCACCATCCTCTTCATTCTCTTCCTTTTCATCATCATCCTCTAAATCTTATATAATTGCTGGATCAAATGGAGCACATGGGCAGTGCAAATCTTTTTCATCTACGTCCTCTGCTGTGAATTCATAACAATAAAACAAATTGTGAACAACTATTTCCCAAGTATAGTACAGGTTTCAATATTTATCTAGGAATACATTACATAGCACATCTATTAAATCCTTTTCCTCTTAACATGTAAAGAGGCTCACATTACATAGCACATCTATTTATCTAGGAATACATTACATAGCACATCTATTAAATCCTTTTCCTCTTAACATGTAAAGAGGCTCACATCCACTTCTATGAAAAATGGTTGCAATATACTTCAATTTATCATAATAATCAAACTAGATCAAGTGGTAATCATATAGCTTATGTGCTTCATAAAAAGAGTCCCAACATAGTCCTAGAAATGTTACACCTTGATTATTTCAAATACACCAAATTTTCCAGGTACTCAAACGGGTTCTAACAGTTGTAAAACACCCCGAGGGGTCCATACTGGGATATGAGGAAAAACACTAGGGCAATATCTGTAGCAAAACAATGAATCAATATTGACAAATGTTGCAACATCCACCTTTAATAAAAATGAATATGCAAGTAAAATATATATACCAAGAAGACTTCAAAACATCGTCCGGTAATTCTGAAAAACTTGAAAAGGCTTCAGTTAACATTAGCACCGAATTTCTCAGTATAGTATTGGCCTGAACAGATGCAAGCCACAAAGTTTGTATTGCCCAGATGTTAAAAAAAAAAAAAAACACATGCATTTTATATTTCACACTTAGGGCTGCATTTGGTTCTTTATTCTTTTCAGCAATAGTCTGAAATATTTTCATCTTTTATGAAAAATAATGGTTCAGCCAAACGGAGTATTATCTTTACGTAAACTTTTGCAGTGCAGAATATGCCTATTTTTTTTTTAATTTATTGGAATTATAGTGGAATAGTTTTTTCGATTTCGATAATACTATAAAGTTTTAATCATGTACTATCTCATTAAAATAATATTATTGCCTTGTAACGGTCAACTTGGCAAAATACATATAAATTACTTCATTTAATTAATATTGAGCGAAAGCTTAAAATTTAAATTGCCTTGTAACGGTCAACTTAGCAAAATACATATAAATTACTTTATTTAATTAATAATGAGTGAAAGCTTAAAATTTAAATGTATTAATAAAAAAACTCATTAAAGTATTAAATTTTTAAATTAAAATCATATACTTGTGATAATATTAAACAACTGAATACATCATATAGTGTTTTTGCAATTTACATTTTTTGGTTAAGAATAATTTAATCTTATACAGAATTAATGATTGAGTACTTAATCTTGAACCACTATTTATAGTACAAACTCTGATATGAATCATGGCTGGCTCTCCGAAAATCGAGGCTTCACCCGGCAGTCAAAATTGTCGTGTAGTATTTTTTGTATTTGGTAGCGTAAATGATAGCAGACAACGCGTGCAAAGGCGTTAAGGTCCGATTTGACACGAGTGGAACGGTATACGAGGTGTATTAATTCTGCTGAAACGATTTCGTCTTGCGTATAGGAGTATAATATATAATATAGTAGAATATATCAATATAATAAACTGAAATGATGAAGCTTTTGTCATGTTCATAAAAGATTCTCGCATTATTTTCTCTATAAAAGCGAGTCACTATTCAATATTTAATCTGGACATAATTTTTCAAGAATAACATCTTCATATATTTCTACAATACATTAACAATGTCGCAAGATGCAAGTACCGGATTTCAACCAAGAAGTCCTAGCATATTAAGGTACAAAAACCTGAAATGCAAAATTTGCTCAAGCAGGACTGTAATAAAGGTGGTTGGCCCGAGCAGTCAAAACTTCGAGAAACTTTATTATTCTTGTGATGTTCACAAATTTGTTGATTGGTGCATTCAATTAATGAAAGTGAGATACTTACATACAATGAAACTCATTCCCACACCCACGATCAGATACCTAGCGGAATCAACAAGGAACTCCAAGACATAAAATGTTTAATTATTGTAATGCTTGTGTTGATCGTTATGGTTTTGATATTTAAATAATAGATAACTAGTTGTTATTGTGGTAGTAGTTTTCATTTTATAAAATGTTGTTGTTATTAGTATTTATTTTGAAAAGCATTATTAAAAAAACACAAATATTTTAATGCTAATTAAAAGAATATATATATATATATATATATATTACAATAATAATAATATTTTTTGACTCAAAGTCACGATTGGCACAACTAATTGACCAAAGTTAAAAAAGTCAAATCCTAGGGTAATGTATAATTGGGTTTATCGTATTCCGAATCGACGAATTCCACGACCTAATTGACCAAAGTCAACAAAGTCAAACCCTAGGGTAATGTATAATTGGGTCAATCTTATTCCAAATCGACGATTGGCACGATTAATTGACAAAAGTCAACAAAGTCAAACCCTAGGGTAATGTATAATTGGGTCAATCGTATTCTGAATCAACGATTTGCATAACTAATTGACCAAAGTTAACAATGTTAATCCTAGGGTAATGTATAATTGGGTCAGTCGTATTTCGAATCGACGAATTCCACGACTAATTGACCAAAGTCAACAAATTCAAACCCTAGGGTAATGTATAATTGGGTCAATCGTATTCCGAATCGATGATTGGCACGACTAATTGACCAAAGTCAATAATGTTAACCCTATGGTAATGTATAATTGGGTCAATCGTATTCCGAATCGACGATTAGCACGACTAATTAACCAAAGTCAACAAAGTCAAACCCTAGGGTAATGTATAATTGGGTCAATCGTATTCCGAATCGACAAATTCCACGACTAATTGACCAAAGTCAACAATGTCAAACCCTATGGTAATGTATAATTAGGTTAATCGTATTCCGAATCGACGATTGGCACGACTAATTGACCAAAGTCAACAAAGTCAAACCCTAGGGTAATGTATAATTGGGTCAATCGTATTCCGAATCGACGATGTGCACGACTAATTGACCAAAGTCAACAAAGTCAAACCCTAGGATAATGTATAATTCGGTCAATCGTATATACATATTTATTAATTTATTTATAAAAGTAAGTATATACATATTTATTTATAAAAGTAAGTATAATTAATAATATTTCACTGTCAATTTAAGAAGATAGTAATTTATAACTCATTTATAAATTTATTTAATACAATATTTTCAATCTACAAATATAATATAGTAAAGAAACTTTGAACATGTGAGCTAAAATTAAATAAAATTGAATAGTTAATAAACTTGTTTTAGGAAAAAATATTAATTTAACTTTTTAAATGAAAATTTATTGGATCCGAAAAAGATTCGATATCCGGCTAAACCGATCAAGATCCGTTGGATTCAAAAAATCTCGATCCGAGCACAATCCGAGCAAGATCCATACGACAGGATTCGATCCGATATAAATGGATTCGGATCTGGAGAAGGTTGATCCGACCAGAATCCAACCCCTTGACAACCCTATACTATTATTGGGTCAATATAAGAATTCGGTCCAAACTCGGTCCACTTAATTCTGGTTTTTAAATTGGGGCAGATTTTGTACTGCAATATATTTTATTTTGGGCCGCACTTTTTTCCTCCAACAATTGAATTTGCAGCAACAATTCAAATCGGCCCATATAAGGAATCTACTTAAACCGTTTTATTAAAAGTAACCTTTACTAAATTTAGATAATAAAATTTACTTCATTAAATTTAGTTTATTCAAAATATTGATAATAAAAAAAATCGAAAGATCTGGAGACGTGGACTATGTTCGTATTATCCAGTTAATATTCATTTAATTTAACCCATCCCAACATAAATAAATACCCCAATTAATATATAGTCCACCAAAATGATGATTACTTGGGCGTGTTGACGGTTGCGTCGTTTCGTTTGATCGTTTCCCCTTCTCAATTAATACCCTATCTCTCTCCTATATATCATGCAAATTACCTATTTCCTTCATATATACACATAAATAGACGCATGCTCTCTCAAAAAAGAAATTCTCAATCAGTTGGTGAAATACTACCTGTTAACAATCTAAATCCCTAGGTAAGCAACGAGATATTTTGTTCTCTTTACTCTAATCAAATCTCTTTATGTAATAGTTTATAGTTTATGATTTTGGCTTCTCTCTATAATTTTATATGAAAAGAAAAACGTGATTTTGTGTTAATTTTTCAATTTTTAACATATTATGTAATAGCTTCAGATTTTGGCTTCTATTTACGTATAATTTTGGCTTCTATTTACGTATAATTTTGGCTTCTATTTATGATTTTTGCATGTTAGAATAATTTTGTTTACCCTGATTTCAAAAACCCTAGTTATATTTATGAAGTATTTTTTAAACTACCCTTATTTTATTGTAGAATTATGACTTCGAACATGTGGAGTGAAGAGGATCTTCAATATTTTCTGCAAAGGCTTATGGATGAGACCGTTGCGGGTAATATTCACTGGAAATGGAGAAACCTAGATGTTTTTGAGAAAATAACCTCTGAACTTGTTGAAAGAACAGGAAAGTTGTACACTCTGAAAATGGTTGATAGGCAATACCATAGACTGCATAGTAGATATTGGGTTTGGGACCAGGCATTGAAAAGTAGACGTGTTAAATGGGATCCTGTTCAGAACAAATTTCTTGTTCCTAATGAAGCTATTTGGGACATACTTCTTAAGGTATATCTATAATTAATTACTTTTTTGTAAATTAGAATTAACCATACTAATGTTTTTTATTGTGAATTCACACAAGATAATGAAACCATGTTATGGGCATAGTATTTTGTTATGTTTAAAAAATGTTTTAAGGATAATATTGTAGTGATTGGTATATTCAATCACTACACAGGTTGTTATTTTAACAACAACTGATTTAATTTTATCTAATTTCTGTTTACTGCTTGTTATGTTATTTTTTAATTTTATCTAATTTATGTTTACTTCTTGTTATGTTATTTGTTTTTCATATTTATATTGTTTGATGATTTAGTGTTTGTACGAAATCTGTGATAAGTTATGAAGATAGATATAAGTTGGAAGTTATATATATTATGTGATACATTTTGTTATGAAGATTTTTTAATCAACTTTCACAACTTCATTTTAGGATATGCATGTTGATATTTTATTTGTAGGTCTTAGTTTGTATTTATAATTTATAGTTTGATATATAAACAAATGTAGTATTTTATTCTACTAATAATGTTTGCCAGTTTTAGGGTATGGATTGATACCAAGTTTAATGGTATTTTTAATATACCCAAGTTTGTTGTCATTTTCTAAATAAGTTTACTTAAGTTTATTCATGTAGTCAATATATTTTTACAGGTCATGTTCCTAATAAATTTACTAATCTTCATTAATTAATTTTGTGAATTAACTTCATATAATAAAAAACATATCATCGTGATAAAGTTCTTATTTATAAATCAGCAGGGGGTTTATTTGAAATTTATTTATAAATCAATAGGGGGTTTATTGTCTACTTTTTAAGAGATTAGGGGTGGTATTGTCAGTTTTCAAAGTTAACAAGGAGATTATTATTGTCAATTTTTAGGGGAATAGGGGTGTTTTTCATCCTTTTCATGGGGTATAATTGTTATTTTGGCTTGAAGGGGATGTTTGATAATAAAATTAGCACCTTTTTTTTCTTCATAAATAGGCAAAGCTTTTAGTTTTATCAAAGTTAGATCATGTTCAAGTGATGCCTATAGTATGAAAATTAATTGTTCTTGGTTTAGATTAGTTGAAAGATTTAAGTAACTAGGAAATCAACTGGTCTTTAATTCCCATATTTGTTTTGACAAATTTATCCAAAGTTAATTTTACTCCTATAAATCTTTGGAGATGTTATAGCCAACAAGAATTTTAAATTAAGTCTTTACATTTTATAAATCAATGTCTTTACATTTTATAAATCATTTGTACATATTAGCCCAAACAAGATATTGGAATTGCTGTAACAAATGGCTCGTCGAAAAGTAGGCCTAACACTTATTAGCCCAACATTCCATACCCAAACATATAAGTAAGGGTACTATGGACAATTCATTCCCTGTTGATTTCTCTTTAATTTTTAAACTATAAACAAGGTATGGATAAATTTGTCATTTACTTGAAAGTCAAAAGTCAACGAATAAAATACTGATCAAAGAAGGTTACACAATTCAACGGGTGAGATGAAATCAGGACAAATAAATGGTCAGATGGCCTGCCCGTATGGACGGGTAAAAAATAGCTGCCCACATGCTAGAAAACTCGTACTTTGATTTGACATAAAGTAACATATCTCTTACACAATTATCTCACAACAAACATGATTTGACATAAGTCTTACACATCTTACACCTACAACTCAACTCTTCCAAAAAAAACATATACCTACTTTATTTCTCAAACCACTCTCCCAAAACTCAAACAAACAATATTACGTAAATCGAGATTATTTCACAAACCTCCCGAACTCTCCCAAAGTACTTTCTCAAACACCAAACAAACAGGCCCAATAATTTGTTTTGTAGGTTGGCATGGGAACGTAGCGAAGCAGCAGCAGAAGCAACAATTTGCTATGGCACCTCCAATCCAACAAATGATGATGTGAAGTGATGGATCGAACTGTGCCTTTTAAGAATTTATTATATATATATATATATATATATATATATATAGCATTAATTAATTAAATGTAACCTTTCAATTCATAATTAACTTGTGTTTTTCTTGTTTAAATGGATGTTTTTCTCGAATTGGCAAATAATAACTCCACCTCACTTGAATAGTTGAAGGCGTGCTCTCAAGAAAATTATTGAGAAATTTTGTAAACTTAAATGACAATTTATAATGTTCAATTTATCTCCATGTAATTGAAAAATTAGCATTTTACCTTTTTATAATTTTATAAAAGTTTCACATTGACTCCCTGATATTTTTATATGTGACATTATACTTTCATGCGTTATAATAATATAACAATTTATCCCATATGTTTATGATAAATGTGATAATTTACCCCATGTGTTATGATAAATGTGACAATTTACCTACCATGTTACAAAATATTTTTCATGCCCACTTTCAATTTCAGCAAGTGAATTACACTCTCCGGCTTAAGAAAGTAAAATGCTTATTTAGAATTTTCACTTGGGGGAGGGTGTAAATTCAACATTATAAATATTGTAGGAGACAAATTGCTATTAACCCCCTCTATAAATATCTTTGACTTGTATAATTTGTTCTCACGAAATGGAAATTAAGTTTTTGCTCGATGAACGTCTACAAAATTTTCATGTTAATTAACCATGCCAAGATAACTCGTAATAATGCAACGCATTTCCTGTAGCCAAATTAAATTTCAACTTGTAACACATGCATATATGGTATATGAATATATAATATAATTTTCCTCTTTACGAGTTCGATCGTGGTAGATTTGAAAACGGCTCACTCAAATAAAATTATCGTTACGTAACGCACTTTCTAAGAGCATCTCCAACAGTGTGATTTTTTGCTTTTTCAAGAGTTAAAATAGAGATTATACATAACCAAACTAAAAAAAATATTGTTCCAGCGATGGCTTGTATTTGTACAAGCTTATGCATAATGAAAGATTGAATTTGTATATATGGATGTCCATGTATAAATATACAGGACATCCACATAACTGACATAAGTAAAAAATTATGTCTCAACCACCTCTCTTACCAAAATAGTTAATTAAATCGTTATTTATTCAAAAAATAAAATTTAATTTATTATATTTAAATAAAAACATTAAAACATGTGTTATTTATATTTTATTCGTAAATGTAATAAAATATTATTTATAATATAATAATGGAAAAGGAATAAAATATTATGAAATTTAGATGATGACTGCTGGAGTGAATAGCTAAAACTGAGCAGCTAAAATACTATTCATCATGTATAATTTGATATAGATGACCATTTATAGATGACATTGTTGGAGATGCTCTAACAAATCATAATATTGAGTATTATTTCAGAACAAATAACAAATTAAAAAAGAAAATTATTGGTTAAATTCCTATAATTTTGCACGTTAAGTAGAAAATTCGATGATGAAGGAACAATTCTCTCTTATTGGAAGCTACCAGTTGGAAATCAAATAAAAATCAATTTTGATGGTGGAACTTTTTTAAAAATGGTATGCGGGGGACGGGGGGGGGGTTGCGAGGGATGCAAGTGGTCGTTTTTTAGCTTGGTTTTCACGAAGGATTTCACAAAATTTATTAGAAGAACTCGTTAAAGCCTTGGCAGTAGTTCGCGCGGTTGAGATGGCACGTACATACCAATGGTCGCATATCGTCTTTGAAGGTGATTGTATTTCTGTGATAAATAGAATCAAATCATCTGAAGAATATTTTTGATCTACGGGACCGATTATTGCCCATATAAAGGCGCTTTTGAGAGTTTTTGAGTTTTCAGTTATTAGTTTTACTCGTAGAGAAGAAAATAAAGTTGCTAATTATTTAGCAAAATTAGCGTCCTTTGTAAATTTAGTTGATTTGCAGGAGCACATTAAACATCTTGTAATTCATGAAACTTTTATATTTCAATATATCAATTGTTTTTCTAAAAAAAAATATTTAAATTCCTTTCCTAATAAGCTACGATTAAACTAATTATTATTATCCGAACATATAAATTCCTATAATTTTGCATGTGGACTAGAATATTAAATCATTTTCTAAATTGAAAATAAAAATATTATTGGTTAAATTCCTATACTTTTGAATGTGAATCAGAAAATTCAGTATTTTTTTTATATTCCTTTCCTAAACCACGATTAAACATAATTGTTCTTATCAGAACTTATAAATTCCTATAATTTTCATGTGGGTCAGAATATTAAATAATTCTCTAAATAAAAAATAAAAATAATATTGGTTAAATTCCTATAGTGCCTTTTCTAACATAGATTTTTTTATCCGAACTTATAGGTAGGACTGTCAATTGAATCGTGTCTACCTGAAGTTCAATGGTTCAATCCGGTTATAATTGATTCGAACATGAATATTTGTGAATCGGGCAGAGTTTGAGCCATTATAGTAAACTCGATCTTGTATGAACTGAACTTGAGCATAATATGCCTCAACCTGAATATAGCCCGAAAATATAATTGTTTTAAATATTACAATTAATTATTTCTATTGTAGTTATATAATTAATTACTTTTTTATTTTGGATCATAAAAATTTGTAGAAATTTATATTGTAAACCCACATATAAGTTAGTATATCAATTACGTACTTAAGACCAAAGCTCAAAGGAAAAAAATTTAACAAAAAAAGAGCAAAAGTTAATAAATCGAAGTCTTAGGACTTTAAAACTTTATTGTTTGTTTATAGATCAAACATATATTAAAAAATATTGTCAAATCATTACTCAATCTTTCAATTTAGACATTATTTAATATTTCATATTATGATGTACATGTATGAAATTTTTATATACTCTTATATTAAGTAATCTATTTGTATGTGTTTCAGTAATCTTAAATTTTTATATGTCGAACTAAATTTGTTTATATTAACATACCTGATATGAGCCCGATACAGGTTCAAAACCCGAAAAATTATATGGGCCGAGTTTGAGACAAAGAAATCAAAAAATTTGTGAACCGAGTTTGAGCATATAGCTATGAAACCCGACAATATTTGAGTTCGAGTTATTTAAAGCTCGGCTCACAAGACCCAATTGACAGTCCTACTTAAAGGGTATATGTTGATGGGTTTTGGCATAGTGTCGTGGGTTTCGCGAGATCGGGCCAAAACCATTTCAAATGAGTTTTCGTCAGACTCATGAAACTCATCACAAACCTCTTCTGAAACTCACATTCAAACTCTTGAAACCTATAAAACTTGGTTTGACGATTACCATCTATTTTTCTCTTTCCAAATTCTATGAAAAAGGGTGATTTGAGACCTTACATCTATTTTTTCATCAAATCCCAACATTCAAACCCAATTCAAAAGAGGTTTAAAATTTTCAAATCACAAACCCAACATCTAAAACATAACAAAATGGAATTTCAAATGTATCACTGAAATCATTTAAATCATTTTTTTGAAATCGTGACCCAAATCAAGCAAAGTCCTTCCAAATAGGCCCATAAATTCGTATAATCTTGCATTTAGATCAGAATATTAAATAATTTTTTTAATTAAAAATAAAAACATTAATTGTAAAACTCCTATAGTTTTGCACGTGAAACAAGAAATTCAGTAATTTTTAAATTCCTTGCCATATAAGCTACTATTAAACATAATTGTTCTTATCCGAGCTTATAAATTCCTGTAATTTTGCATGTGGATTAGAATATTAAATAATTTTCCAAATTCCTTTCCATATAAGCTTGAAAAAATTACTAAATTAAATTTTTAATGAACAAAACCGAAATCACCAACTACAATGTATATTTGGCATCAAAAAGTATGTTCGATTGTTTGACATTTGGTATAGTAGATTGGGAGAATGGTGAAGGTTTGTGACATAATATTGATTTTTCTAATGTTGTTTATTTGTTATGTAATTTAAATTGGATAAAAGATGAATTATTTATAACAAATCAAATTAAAATTTATATAGATTTTGTTTAAAGATTGAAAAAAATAGGGTAAATTACGAATACCCCCCTCAGGTAAGGTCTAATTACAAAAATCCCCCTCACATATTGGGTATTATAAAAATCCCCCTCAGGTTTGTCACCTTCTTACAATTAACCCCTTGTCGCTAAACTGTTCCAATTTTACCCTTGGAAGTTATTTTTAATGTTTATAATATTTTATAAATTTTAAAACTTGTGGTTAATTATTATATCTTGTAAATTATAAAAATAATAATTATATATTTACCACCAAAATAATTGATATAATTTATAATTTCCCATAAATTTCAATAAAAATTTCAATTTATAATACTCTATAAACTTTAATAAATTAAAATATCTTATTTATAATACAACATAATTTATTAAATATACTAATTTATAAAATAAATTCATTTAACTAATGTGTAAACAATTCATATTTACAAAATATATTATTAAAATCTATTTAATTTAATATTTTACAATTTAAATTGCTAATAAATATATAAATACCTTATTTTGCAATATTATTTAAAACTTATGGGCAATTATAAATTTTATCAATTATTCTGGTAGTAAATATATAATTATCTCTTTTCTAATTTATAAGGTATAATAATTAGATCGCAAGTTTTAACATTTATAAGACATTACAAACAATACAAGTAACATACAAGGGCAAAATTGGAATATTTTAGGGACAAGGGGTTAATTGTAATAAGGTGACAAACCTGGGGGGTTTTTGTAATACCCAATACGTGAGGGTGATTTTTGTAATTAAGCTTTACCTGAGGGGGGTATTCGTAATTTACCCAAAAAAATATTGTTTGTTTGGTTTAAGGGAGAGTGTTTTTAGAGTTGATAAATTTATTTCAAAAATAGAAAATATGTTTGTTTCGTTTGTAAAATACTAAATAATTTTAGGAAAAATCAAACAAACAGGCCCTATTAAAATAATTTGAGCGAAAGACAAAATTACTCTGCTTTGTCTAACTCATAAAAAAATTCGGTGTTATTTTAACTCCCCAAAATCCCTCTATTTTTGGAAGATAAAACAAAACACATGGGAGTTTTGACAATTACAATAACACAATTTTTTTAAAAGATTTAACAAAATATAGATTTTTTTTAGAAGTTAAACAAAACATATGTCGTGTTGGAAAATTCTTATTCAAGTCTGGCTTGGCCAAACCCATCCAACCATCAAACAAGTGTATTGCATTTGCTTTGTGATTGGTCACTTTCCTGGAAGTTACATCCAATGTCAAAGCAAGTATATTACACTTATCATGTAATTAATTTGGGTTCGGCAAAACCCGATCTCGGTAAAAATTTCCCTATGGTGTTTTTATATTTTCGCTTAAAATAATTTTGTTAGCCATGACTATTTCTAAATCATATTCCACACGTCTTTTGAAATGCCAAACACGCCCATTTCCTTCCCTCAAAGCCAAACAAAACCCAAACCAAATCTTCCACCAACACTATGGAATCCGTTAACTTCATCAAAGGCTACGACAAAGTAAACCCCTCAGAAAACCCAAACTCTTCCCCAATCAACCGCCGCCGCAAAATCATCGCCATCTCCCTTGCCGTTTTCTTAACCCTCATCATCGGCTCCCTCCTCGCCGCCGTCATCCACGAGTCCGCCACCGAGTCAGAAGAATCCGAGACTGATCCATCCACAATCACCTCCAACTCGGCCGAGTCACTCCGAACCGTTTGCTCCGTGACTCGGTACCCCGAGTCCTGCTTCTCCTCCGTATCACCCCTGATCAACACCGTTCCCATCAACGATCCTCTACGCTTCTTCAACCTCTCCCTCCACGTCAGCCTGATCGAAGTCTCCGCCTTGAAAAATCTCTCCGGTTCGATCCGTGAACCGGCACTGAAGGACTGTGCCGAGTTGTTCGACGATTCGGCGAGTCAGCTCAGCCGGTCGGCCGAGTTGATGTCTGTGGGACCCGGGGAGAAGGTGTTGACTGAGATGAAGATTAGTGATATGAGGACGTGGATAAGCGCTGCGATGACCGATCAGGACACGTGTATTGAAGGAATGGAGGAAATGGGATCAACGGCTGTGGATGAGTTTAAGATGAGGGTGCAGAAGTCACAGGAGTACATGAGTAACAGCCTAGCCATTCTTAATAATATTCCGAGTCTCTTTCAAAAGTTTGGACTCAAGATGCCTTGAAAAAGTTAATCTTGTAATTGTAATTGAATTTGATTTGTGAGTTGACTTGTTGACCGTTTCTTTTTCTTTTGCTTTTTTTCCCCTTATTTTTATGAAATTTTGTGTATGTATAATGTATTGTAAATTGTAATTAGTAATTCGAATATTATGGATTATTTGTTTATTTGTTACAAGTAAGGATACCCTTTTTACTTGTGAGTTAGTGACATCGAAACTCGGAATATTAGTGTAATTGTGACTATATTTATGTCTCTATTTGCGTGTCATTCTTGCGTTAGGGTCATGTTAATCTTATCTGTATCATTTCAATTTTATCGGATGTTTTCGAAGGGACAATTGTGACTATATTTGTAATTTATAATTTTACTTAAGTGTAATTGTGAAATTTTTGTCATCAAATAATTCAATGTAAAAAACTAATCGCTAGGAAAATCGAAAAATCACTTAATTTAAAATTTTATGAACCAAAATATCACTGCAAAAAAAAAAATATACATGCCATCAACTATAGGACGGTATAACTTCATCATGTCCCTCTATTCAAATATTCAATATAACAAATCGTTGTTACCTTTTCCCAACGTTTAGGGCCAGTTTGGTTTCCCGAACCAAATTAAATGGGATTATGGGTTTTAAAGCATCTCCAACAACAGACATTAAAGCCATTTTTTATGGGCCAACTCACAAATGAAGAAAAAACTTGCTCCAACAAAGGCATTATCCCTGCACCTATTTTTAAGTCCACCCAATTTTGGCATCAAAAGTAATGCCTTTGCGAAGACATTACTTTCTGCTGAAAAGTTGGCAAACGGCTGTATGTCTGAAATTTTGCATTTGTTAAAAAAAAAAATCCACTATAAAATTAGCCACAAAGTTTCAATCAAACCTCATAACTTCTAGAATCTACTACAAAATTAAAAATCAAGGAGAGGTCATTTTGTTCATACATCAGGGAAAGGTAATTGTGTTAATACCTCTTCAATTTTGATATCAACTTCTTCAATCTTGCTTCAATCTTCAATACCTCTCTTCTATGGAGAGGGATGAGTGAGTTTTAGGTTGTTCAAACTTTAGATTTTCAATTTCTTGCTTTGATTTCTTTTCTGTGGAGAGGGTGATTGAGTTTTAGGTGGCTAGAAGCTGTAATTTTTATATTTAAGTGCATGGTAATTTTTTTTATCTCAATGTCGAATCACAAATTGACACGTGGATATAGAATCTTACCGATAAAAATTCTTATCAGATATCTCAATGTCGAATCAAAATTTGACACGTGGACATCAAATCTCATCGGTAATAGTTCTTATCAAATATCTCAATGCTGATTTACATACTGACACGTGGATATAAAATCTTTTCGGTAAAAATCCGTAACATCTTTTAACTTAATTATTTTTAATTTAATTTTCTTTACTTTTAACTTAATTTTAATAAATTAAATTTAAATTAATTTGAAATGATGCTCCAATTTTAATGCTTATTGCTGGAGCAAAAAACTTGTATTCAGGTATCAAAACATTGTAGCAGACATTAAATAGTAATTTGATGCTATTTTTTTATGCCGACTGCTGGAGATGCTCTTAGTCCGGTCTTGGTAGAAAACTGCACAATTTTAATCTGGGGTCCCTTTTCTATGAGGTGTTTGGTTGTCTTTTTAGCCCGACAAAAAAAATTGTCCATTTGAATTAAAGGCCCAATTACAAGTAAAGACGAAAGTAATCTTGTCTTAAAGATATTGTGCAGTAATTATCAACTGATCCCCCTAGCTTGATTTGTGTTTCCAATCATTAATTAGGTGATTGCTGGTGATAGAAAATATATATATAAGACCATATATAGTTTGAATAGAAAACTAAATTTTGTTGCTTATAGACACTAAAACTAAGATATTAATTCGAATCTCAGAAAGTATTCGTACGCTTGTGTATATATTTGCTTTTACATCTCATTAATTGTTAGACAAAACATGTTGAAACTTTGTGCACGGTATGGATCAAGTGATATATACAGTTTAAACTTTTTAACATTGGTTGATAGTAAAATAAAAAAATATTTTCATACAACCATTTTTTTACATGTTTCGTAAGTTCTGAATAGTTAAAAAAAAAAAGGAGACAAAGTAAGATAATAATTATTCTACAAACTATGAAAAACTGAATCGAATTACATTAGAAACATACAAAATAACGAGCCCTAAAATACTTAAAGCGAATAATACACGTGGTATCATGTGATCTGTCGGAGGTACTCCTATGAAATATTTGAAGCCCATCAGTAAACAGGTACATAGCAAAGTGGCCATTGTTGTCGTCAATGCTGTGAGTCTCTGGTCAAATGATACGGAATGTGAATCCGTAGACTAGTGGCGCCACTATACCACATACAATGTAGGGTATAATTGCCACTACAGCGTGAAAGAACCACCTCCCCCTCCTACCAAAGGTCTCTACATATAGATCGTCGTTAGCACTAGCAGGACCACAATATAGCTCAAACAGCTGTAAAAAGATAGGTGAGAAGAAAAGAAAAAAAAAGACTCTTCTTTGGAAAAAAACAACTTGCATCAGAACACAAATTTAGAACTCCTCCAGTGGTGCGACTCCAAGATTAATATAGCAGCCGATATTAATGTTGCAAATGGCAGGACCAGTTCCAGTTCTAATTAAATATATGTCATAAAAAATTAATTTTAATAAAAAAACCATAGAAAATAAATTGAATATCAATAATTAATATGTGCTATTTTACGACATAATTAAGTTCATCTACTCTGATACACAACAAATACCATGACAGTAACTAGACACGTGCAATATACGTGTATTTTTCCAGTATTTTAAAAAAAAATTGTTGTGATTTAGTTTCCAATATATATTAATTGGTTCACTAAAAACTATTTTAAGCATATTTTTTAAATCTATGTAACCGTAGTTATAATCATTCATTTTCCATTTAATTTCTCAATTCATCTAAATATATGTCATAAAAAGTAATTTTAATAAAAAAATCATAGAAAATAAATTCAGCTAGTTTACTCTGATTTACAACAAATACCATGACTTTAACTAGACACATACAACATACATGCAATTTTCTAGTATTTTAAAAAAAACATTGTTGTGCTTTAGTTTTCAATATATACTAGTTCAATGGAAAATAATTTAAACACATCATTAAATCTATGTAACCGTAGTTATAAGCATTCATTTTCCATTTAACTTCTCAATTCATTTAAATATATGTCATAAAATAATTATTTAAAAAAACAATAGAAAATAAATTGAATATCAATAATTAATATGTGCTATTTTATGACATACTTAAATTAATTTACTCTGATTTACAACGAATACCATGACTTTAACTAGACATGTATAATGTATGTGCAGTTTTCTCGTAGTCTAAAAAAAATTGTTGCGGTTTGGTTTCCAATATGCACTGGTTAACTAGAAACTAATTTAAACACATCTTTTTATTCTATGTAAAACCATTCATTTTCCATTTAACTTCTCAATTCTTATCAGGTATAGCAGTCAATATTATTGTTAAAAATGGCATGATCAGTTCCAATTCTAATTAAATATAGGTCAAAAAAATTATTCCAATAAAAAAATCATTGAAAAGAAATTTAGTATCAATAATTAATATGTGATATGTTATGACAGTAAGTTAATTTAGTCTGATTTACAACAAATACATTTAGTCTGACATTAACTAGACAAGTAGAACGTAAATGCATTTTTCTTGTATTCTTAAAAAAAAATCACACTTTCGCATTAGCTACTAAGTAATTGTTAAATATAACCCCGATAAAAAACGTTTGTCTTTCAACTACTAAGCGAATCGTGATCGCGATTTCCATCTACTTCATGAGCTACATCATTCATGCGTTGAAATAAAGTCCTTTGAGTATGCTTTATGTCATTTGTTTGAATATAATGTAAAATAAAAACTGAAGAAAAAAGCATAACCTCCACCTTATATATAAAGAGCCTCTGCCATTCTCCTAACCGCGAGAGTTTCTCTTTCTATCTCAGTCTTTTCTTTTTTCAGTTTGCAGGCGATGACAATATGCTATTAATGTTTCTCTTTCATCTCCCAAGATGGAGATTGTTGTTAGCAATTTTTTATTTTGTGGGCTAACATGTATTATTATAACATATGGATCAGCTATTTAAATTAAGGCCCAAAATCCACTTAAGTGATCTGATGGAATATAAAGGGTTTTAGAAATACTATTTATTATATAATATTATATGGGTTTAATGTGTAGAAAGCCTAAAGGTCTAATTTGTTATTATTGATGGGTCAGTTTCAAATTAGACAATAAATTGGAAGAGCAATGGTCCCTATGGAGTGGATAAATACATGTGATTATTCTTCAATCCTCATTAGAAAATAATCAGTCGTACATGTCCATCCACCTCCTTAGAAGATTCAGTGCTTTGTCTCTTGGTGAAATTCCAACCATGGCATCAATGGAGTCAGGTTAGATTCCTAATTGAATTATGTCTTTTATATATCATGTTCAAGCAATAACATGTGATCCTATTGTAGATATTCATATATAGTTGTTCTTAAGATTATACTTTATTTATATAATTTAGAGTATAAGAATGAATATCTATTGTTATTTGGTTAATTCCAACAAGTGGTATCAGAGCCACATGTTAATTATTGATTATGATATATGTTTGTTGCCCCTTTTTTGTTATCATGATAGAAATATTAGGGTTCATGTTTATTTGAATTTCTGATATTTTATTGGAGAAATCATGTTTTGGGGGCTTTTGTGTTATAAATTTTAAAACAATGAAAGATTTGCTATTTGGTATTGATTTTACTCATTTGGTTTGGAGTATATATTAAAATCTTATTTTCAATTTTTTTTGGTACTGTTCTTAAATCAGTTTTCTAGAATTTTGGCCATGTTTATCAATTTGAGAAAATTATGGACTATTGTGCTATTTTGATATCAGTTTTCGATAATCAGTATTTTGTTCTAAGGTTATTGGACAATGAAAATATGATGCTTTGTATTATTTTTTCATCAACCTGTTTTCGGAATATGAGGAATCAGTTTTGAGGAAAGTTGAGTGCTGATGTAAGCATTGCACACCACTGACATCATCGCTAATTTGTATGCTGTATTTGCACAGCAAAACACCAATTTTTTTTTGGTGTGCTAATTTTGAGCAAAACAAAGAGTTTACTACTTATGAAAAAATAATATATTTTTATTATTTAAAGTTTATGCGTTTATTTCTTGAAATTGATGATTTGAGTTTAATATGTTGCCAAAGTAACCACTATTAAATTTAATTTATTAGTTTAAAGTTATAAACATGTTATATCTATGCTGAAATAATTAGCCCGAAGGAAAATTATTTTAGGCCAGATATAGATTTATAGCTCAACCTAAAGAAATAAAATTTAAGGTTTTTTACCATGTATTTAATATGTCGGTCCAAAGAAAGGCATATTGTATGACCGGTTTAAGTTATATTTTTTGAGCTATTTTTATAAGAGTACCGTTAACAAATTGTTATTTTTGTCGAAAGACTAAATTCAATGTTGTGATTGGTATCTTGTGATGGGACCCACTTACATACATATGTATGTTTATAAATTGTTTGGATTTTATATATATGCGTTTTTTTTTTTTTTTTGCTTATTAATTGTGAGAATAATTTTTTGTTTGAATCAGCATCTTCAATATCTGCAAACATCAGCAGCATCCCTGTGCTTAGCGGCACAAACTATAAGAAATGGAGGGAACACGTTATGATTGTGTTGGGTTGCATGGATCTTGACCATGCATTAAGGGTTGATCGCCCTGCAGATCTGACCAGTGAAAGTACAGCTGATCAGAAAACTGCATTTGAAAAATGGGAACGATCTAATCGCATGAGCCTTATGATCATGAAACTATCCATTTCGGAATCCATTACAGGTGCAATACCTGATGAAGGAGATGCAAAAATTTTCCTTAAGGAAATAGCAGACCGATTCACTGCCAATGAAAAAGTCGAGACAAGCACTGTCCTATCTAAGCTTGTCTTTATGCGGTACAAAGGAAAGGGAAACATCCGTGAGTACATTATGGAGGTCTCAAATCTCGTAACAAGGCTAAGGGCACTAAAGTTAGAGGTGTCTGATGACATTCTCGTGCATTTAGTCTTGATTTCTCTCCCTGCGCAGTTCAGTCCTTTCAAGATAAGCTACAATACTCAAAGGGACAAATGGACTTTGAATGAGCTTATAGCTAAATGTGTGCAGGAGGAGGAGAGATTGAAACTCGAAACTGTTGAAAGTGCTCACTTGGCATCTGTTTCAAATGATCCGAGTAAGAAAAGAAAAAGGAACAACAATAAGGGTAAAGAAACTGCAGGAACTGGGGCATCAGCCCCTAAGGTGCAAAAGACACAGGATCCAGTTTTTACCTGTTTCTTTTGCAAGAAAGGGCATATGAAGAAAGATTGTCCGAAATACGCCAATTGGCGTGTAAAGAAAGGTACACTTCTAAACTTTGTCAGTTCAGAAGTTAATTTAGCAATTGTACCAAATGACACTTGGTGGATAGATACTGATGCTACTACTCATATAAGTGTCACAATGCAGGATTGTCTGAGGAGCCGAAAGCCAACTGTTGGTGAAAGATACATCTTTACGGGCAATGGAAATAAGGCTGAAGTTGAAGCCATAGGTGTTTTTAGGCTTGTTTTAAGAACTGGTGTTTATTTGGATTTGGAAAATACTTTTGTGGTACCGTCTTTTAGACGGAATTTAATTTCTATTTCTTGTTTTAACAACTTTGGATATCATTGTTCATTTGGAAATGGTTTATTTCGTATTTTTCATAATTCCACTTTGGTTAGTACTGGTTCACTAATTGACAAGCTTTATAAATTAAACACTTTAACTTCAATTGACAATGAAAGTTTACATTTAAGTAATATTGGTACAAAACGTAAATTAACAAAAGAAACTTCCTCAATGTTGTGGCATAAGCGTTTAGGACATATTTCCAAACCACGCTTACAAAAGTTAGTGTCACAAGGAATTTTGGAATCACTTGATATGTCAGATTTTGAAATTTGCATAGAGTGTATTAAAGGAAAAACAACTGACAAACGGAAAAAAGGTGCAAATAGGTGTAATGACGTCTTAGAACTGATACATACAGATATATCTGGACCATTTCCTAAGGCATCTTGGAATGGCCAAACATACTTTATCACGTTCATAGACGATTATTCCCTCTATGGTTATTTGTACCTTATACATGAGAAATCACAAGCTTTGGATATGTTCAAAATCTTTAAAGCCGAAGTTGTGCTTCAACTAGGAAAAAAGATTAAAGCCGTAAAATCTGATCGTGGTGGTGAGTACTACGGCAGAAATGACGGATCGGGTGAACAACGTTCAGGGCCTTTTGCAAGGTACCTAGCCGAATGTGGGATCATTCCTCAATATACCATGCCAGGAACACCAAGTCAGAATGGTGTGGCTGAGAGACGAAACCAAACCCTCAAAGATATGGTCAGAAGCATGATTAGTCATTCTTCTTTACCAGAATCATTATGGGGTGAGGCATTAAAGACTGCAGTTTATATACTCAACAGAGTACCCAGTAAAGCGGTTGACAAAACCCCATATGAATTATGGACAGGCAAAAGACCTAGCATTATGCATTTGCATGTCTGGGGTTGTCCAGCTGAAGCTCGACAGTACAATCCTGATGAGAAAAAGTTGGATTCAAGAACAGTCAGCTGTTTCTTTGTGGGTTATTCTGAGAGATCAAGAGGATTCAAGTTTTATAATCCCTCAAGCATGTCCTTTTTCGAAACTGGGAATGCCAAATTTATTGAGGACAGTGGGAGCACTAATTCGAGGGACATAGTCTTTGAAGAGGAAAATCAAAATTTTCCTAACACTTCTACTACAGTTGCAACTGATAGTGATCAGGTAACCATTCCTGACATTGTTGGTGTTGCAAATCCAGACAATGTAGTAGTTACAGACATTCCCTTGGAACCACCAACTCAGTTGAGGGATCCCATAATGGTTGAGGAAACACCTCATGTGGTAGCAGTTGCACCTCAACCACCTCAAATGGAAGTGTCATTAAGGAGATCCACTAGAGAAAGGAGAAATGCATTTTCTGATGATTATGTTTATCTCCAAGAGCATGAATTTGATACAGGTTTGGAGGATGATCCTATATCTTTCAATCAAGCCAAATCATGTGCCAATTCAGCTAAGTGGATTGAAGCCATGAAGGATGAGATGAAATCCATGGCAGACAATGGTGTTTTGGAACTTGTTGATTTGCCTAAAGGTGTTAAAACGATTGGTTGTAAATGGGTGTTTAAGACCAAACATGATTCACAAGGCAATATCGAGAGGTATAAGGCACGCCTTGTCGCAAAAGGATTTACTCAAAAAGAAGGCATAGATTACAGGGAGACTTTTTCACCGGTTTCAACAAAAGACTCATTTAGGGTAATCATGGCACTTGTGGCTCACTATGACCTTGAGCTACATCAAATGGACGTAAAAACAGCGTTTCTCAATGGTGACATTGATGAAACAATTTACATGGTGCAACCGGAGAATTTTGAGCCGGAAGACTCAAAGCACCTAGTATGTAAATTAAAGAAGTCCATTTATGGCTTAAAACAGGCTTCCCGACAATGGTATCGGAAATTTGATCGAGTAATCTCTTCATTCGGTTTCAAAGAGAACATTGTTGATCAATGCATTTATTTCAAGTTCAGTGGGAGAAAGTTTATCATTTTGGTGCTTTATGTCGATGACATACTACTGGCAAGCAATGATAAGAACTTGTTGCATGACACCAAGAAATTCTTGTTTAAGAATTTTGAAATGAAAGATCTTGGTGATGCATCTTTTGTGTTAGGTATACAGATCCATCGGGATCGTTCTAGGTGTATACTTGGTTTATCACAAAAGACTTATATTGATAAGGTACTCAGTAGGTATGATATGCAACATTGTGCACCAGGTGATACACCAGTGGCAAAGGGTGACAAATTTAGTTTGCACCAATGCCCTAAAGTTGAACTTGAAAAGAAGGAAATGGAAAAGTTCTCTTATGCCTCTGCAGTAGGCAATCTCATGTATGCTCAGGTATGTACGCGTCCGGATATTGCATAAATAGTAGGGATGTTGGGCAGATATTTAAGTAACCCAGGATTGGGTCACTGGAAAGCAGCAGAACGGGTTATGCGATATCTACAGAGGACAAAAGACTTTATGCTCACTTTTCGGAGATCTGACCAATTAGAGGTTATTGGTTATACGGACTCCGACTTTGCTGGGTGTGTGGATAGCATGAGATCCACTTCCGGCTATGTTTTCATCTTGGCCGAATGAGCTATCTCTTGGAAAAGTGTTAAACAAACACTTGTAGCCTCTTCTACTATGGAAGCAGAGTTTATAGCATGTTATGAAACATCAAATCAAGCTATTTGGCTGCGGAATTTTATCTCTGGGCTGCAAATTGTTGATGGCATTGAGAAGCCATTGAGGATTAATTGTGATAACAAATCCGCAGAGATGTATTCTAAGAAAAACTGCAGTTCATCAAAGTCCAAACACATCAACATCAAGTATTTAGTTGTTAAGGAAAGAGTTCAAAATAATGAAGTGTCAATTGAACACATTAGTACAAACTTCAATAAAGCTGATCTGCTCACCAAGGGTTTGCCACCCAAGGTGTTTTCATGAGCATGCAGCTCATATGGGTGTTTGTCTTTTGGACGATGTACCAAACTAGTGGGAGTTTGTATATGGATATCTTTTGTGTATACGTTTTTTAAAGTTTGACATTATCAAGTACATAATATTTTCTTATGATTTTGTACGTACTAAAATTTGTTAATATTGTGTTTTTATGTTTTGATAACTCTGAGATAATTGTCATGACTTATTGCTGCTGTTTAGCAATTAGTGATTGTAAGTATGACAGACAAGACTCTCTTGAGTCATAATGAGGACCAGTTGGAAATAGGCATGTCAAGATCACATTACATGTAATTTTCATGCTACACATCCATATTTGATCTTTGTCATTGGTTGAGTCAATATTGTGATCAATGATGGGTCCCGTTACTTAAAATAGTAATGATGGCCTCTTTGATCTTTTATTGATAGAACTATTGGACCAGACTGGTTAGGAGTATTTCTGATATTAAATAGCACTCTTGAGCTCAATAAAGTTATTCTCGTATGTTATATACAGTAAATACATGTGTCCCAAGTGGGAGATTGTTAGCAATTTTTTATTTTGTCGGCTAACATGTATTATTATAACATATGGACCAGCTATTTAAATTAAAGCCCAAAACCCACTTAAGTGATCTGATGGAATATAAAGGGTTTTAGAAATACTATTTATTATATAATATTATATGGGTTTAATGTGTAGAAAGCCTAAAGGTCTAATTTGTTATTATTGATGGGTCAGTTTCAAATTAGACAATAAATTGGAAGAGCAATGGTCCCTATGGAGTGGATAAATACATGTGATTATTCTTCAATCCCCATTAGAAAATAATCAGTCGTACATGTCCATCCACCTCCTTAGAAGATTCAGTGCTTTGTCTCTTGGTGAAATTCCAACCATGGCATCAATGGAGTCAGGTTAGATTCCTAATTGAATTATGTCTTTTATATATCATATTCAAGCAATAACAAGTGATCCTATTATAGATATTCATATATAGTTGTTCTTAAGATTATACTTTATTTATGTAATTTAGAGTATAAGAATGAATATCTATTGGTTAATTCCAACAATTGTTTCTCGAGATCTGCAATCCTCGCCAAAAATTTGTTTCCCCCTAACCATTGCAGCATCATTTTTAACATCCAGCTGAATGAGAGACGCCTTCAGTTTTAGCACTTCTTCTAATCCAGTTTCTTCTTTACCACCTAAAAATCATACAACAATTTAGGATATTGAAACTTGAGCATGAATAAGAATTATGTGCTATTTGTTGTTATGAATCTTTTGATATTATTTGCACTGTGAAGTGACCAAAAAACTCATAGCTCTTGAGTTTGTTTAGGTAGAATATGAAATCATAATACGACATCATAATACGAAATGACCAACAAAGTCAAGTTGTACATAAGATGCAAATCCATGTTGAGAATTGTTAAATCAAAAAGATCAATAAATGTTTAAAAATTTCATAAAGGCGATAAGATTAATTAACTAACTTAACGTACTAAATTAATTAACTCTTCCTAATTAAACTAAACTCTAACAAATATATCTTTGATGTATTATGGAGTGATTTAGTTTGCAAAATGGACGGTTTCAGGAATTCTTCCAAGAACTTGATGCAGGAGCAATTTTAGAATCTGGTCAAGCAGATGGGGTAACTTTGAACAACAATAGTTTTCGATTTACAATGAATTAGAATGAGTGTGATACATGGTTGGAAAGCCAAAGAAGTCTAGTTTTCATAGCAATAAACGGTTTACGAAAAGAAGGTCTATGGAAAGAGTTATGACCATTTTATGTCTTTTGGTATTTCCAAGTGTTTAACTTGGTTTATTAACCTATTTTCGAAATATTATTATTGTTATCAGACATTAAAGTCATGTTCTATGATTTTTATGAGTCAAAGTCAATAATATCTATTTTCTAGAATATTAAAATGAAGAGTCATTCAACTTGTAATTTCCTATGTTTTGGAGGGATGTTCCAAAACTTTTATATAAATCCCTTTCAATGAATAAATCAAATAGGTAAGTTGAAGTTTAAAAATATATTTGTTTGCAAGTGTTCTTGCATTAAGAGTGAGTGATTCCTCTTTTACAAGTGAGTGACTTGGTCGCGTCGAGTGATTCCGCGATTAGTAGCGTCGAGTGAGTCCGCTACCGCCGGTTGAGTGATTCCCGGTCCATATCCCCTTCATTTCCCTTTACCACCGCAGGTTGCGGCCTGCATCAAGTGGTATCAGAGCGGTTCTTGCCGTTCTTGCTCGTACTCTGATTAAACAACATGTCACATCGTGGTATAAGAGATGTAGAAGATTTCGATATCTATGCCGAGATTGGAGAACTTCGAAAATTGATATTTCAACTTCTTGTCAGAAGGCCAACCTCTATGTCTCGAAGTGGAGAGAATAATTATCAAGTTCAAGAACATGAATTTGATAAACAACGTGCGAAGGAAACAATTGAAATTCATATTTCCAAGACAAAACAAGTCGTTGAAGATGAAGATGACGTCCCTCATTATGATGAAGAATTTGAAGACAATCACTTCCCACTCTTTCATGAAGAGATTGAGGAAGATGCACAAAGCTTTGACGAAGGATTTTACGAGGGATTTCCTATTTATGACGAATCTGATGGTGAACAAGAAGAACAAGGACAAGGAGATACCATTTTTCAAAATCGTGATATGCCCTTGGTTAGTCACGTTATGAATGAGACACGTGTTGAAAGTGATTATTTGGTATGCAATAAATTATTATACGACATTAAGTACACATCAAATATTCACGATGTGGTGGAAGATGATATTCTTCGTGATTTCTCTAGAATGACAAGTTCACAACCTACCATCGATTTTATCTTCGATTCCTTTCACTCTCATGGAACTCAACTTGAATCGCTAAATTGTCATGTTAAATGGGTGGAGTATATCGAGCCTTCGATATTAACGTGCCAAAGTTCAAATAATTTTATTTCATTATTGAAACTCATATTTTTATTGATGAAAAGCTTGATTAAGGTCCGTGGGAGAATTTTTTCGTACAAAGGAAGAATGACATTGAAATTATGTGGCTATTGGAGTGTACGTCCTAACAAAACAAATAGCTATTGGTGTGACACTAAGCTCACAAAGGTGGCACAACTCAAGGAACAAAACATAAAAAGGCGTGGAATTCAAAAGAAAAGCTTAAATTTTATTTATTTTGTTACTATGTTTCGATCTCAACATGAACTCGAGGACGAGTTCAATTTTCAAGCCGAGGAGAATGATGCAGGAGCAATTTTAGAATCTGGTCAAGCAGATGGGGTAACTTTGAACAACAATAGTTTTCGATTTACAATGAATTAGAATGAGTGTGATATATGGTTGGAAAGCCAAAGAAGTCTAGTTTTCATAGCAATAAACGGTTTACGAAAAGAAGGTCTATGGAAAGAGTTATGACCATTTTACTAAAGGCTGCCAGATTGCACTCGGGAAACAATACTACTTATGTCTTTTGGTATTTCCAAGTGTTTAACTTGGTTTATTAACCTATTTTCGAAATATTATTATTGTTATCAGACATTAAAGTCATGTTCTATGATTTTTATGAGTCAAAGTCAATAATATCTATTTTCTAGAATATTAAAATGAAGAGTCATTCAACTTGTAATTTCCTATGTTTTGGAGGGATGTTCCAAAACTTTTATATAAATCCCTTTCAATGAATAAATCAAATAGGTAAGTTGAAGTTTAAAAATATATTTGTTTGCAAGTGTTCTTGCATTAAGAGTGAGTGATTCCTCTTTTACAAGTGAGTGACTTGGTCGCGTCGAGTGATTCCGCGATTAGTAGCGTCGAGTGAGTCCGCTACCGCCGGTTGAGTGATTCCCGGTCCATATCCCCTTCATTTCCCTTTACCACCGCAGGTTGCGGCCTGCATCAGAACTGGTGCTTAATCTTAGTAGAGGAAAATGTGGAATTGAATAATAAATCAAGGAAAGGATATCAACAAGTGGAAAATCTGGAGGAAGGATAGGAAGACTAACCGATCTGATTTGATCTCAATCTTCTGCTGCCATTTGAATTTTGAATTACTCCTATTTTTGTTTCTATTATTTTGTATTTCAAAATTCAAATTGATTATGATAGGATTTTGTTGTTGCTATTTTAGTGGTTCTCTAACTCTATAAAAGAGTTGTCTTGTATCCATTATTGATGTGAAAATATATAGTGAATACAATACATTTTACTCTCAAACATCTGACTTTCTATTGCTTTACAATCTTCTCCTTGATTCGACGTAGGCCGTATATCCATGGCCCAGCTCCGTCCCATTGGTATGTCTCTATTTTCGAGCTCCCTTCGGAGCAGGCATGGGAGGTATAGCTGGTGGTGGTGGTGGCCTGCGGCGGCACAAAGAAATCCCTTCTGCAGAGGGTGGACACTGTTATTGAAAATCTTGGGGAAAAATGCAAGATACTCCCCTGTGTTATGCAAAATCTGCAAGAAACTACCCTGTTAAATTTTTATTGTGCCAAACTTCCTTATCTTTTCAAAAACCCTGCAAAAAACACCCAATTTGTAAAAAATATGTCATTTTGGATCGACATATTTCAAGAAACCATTTTTGAAATATATTACGTGAAGTTGTAGGGAACAACTTAAAGTATTTTAAAAATGGTTTCTTGAAATATGTCGATAAAAAACGACCTATTTTTTACAAATTGAATGTTTTTTGTATGGTTTTTTAAAACACAAGGAAGTTTGGCGTAATAAAAATTTCACAGGGTAGTTTCTTGCAGGTTTTGCATAACACAAGGGAGTATTTTGCATTTACCCCGAAATCTTGTCGATAATTTTGGATATATTGTGAATGTGGCTCGGGTACGCCCTATAATCTTTTCTAATGTTTTAATTGATGAAATAAGCTCATTTGTTTCTGGTGTTGTTTCTTATGCTAAGATATAGCAGCTCATTTGAAAATTCAGAAAGTTAAAATTAAATCAAATGGGAAAAGAATGAAACAAATTTTTTTTTTTTGATAGAATTGTTGGTGTAAATCAAGTAAATCTTAGACAAAACATCAACTTTTTAAGTTCCTTATGAAATCCAGATAGTTCTTGATTCTTTCGGTCTTCCAATTCTTGAGGTTCTTTAAAGAAATAGAGGACTCGATCAACGTTCTATTATATTTGGTTGTAAAACTATTTTGCTTATTTATTATATATTCAAGTTGTTCTTTTTGGTGGAAATCTGATTTTGACCCGACTTTTTTCCACTGATTTTTTTATAGGAATTTCGGTTGGAATTTTTTTATTCCCACCGACTTTTCCCAAAATCAATGAGAATTTCGGTGGGAGTTTTTCTATTTTCTAGTAGTGTTAGGCCTTGTAAAAGATGAAGAATATAGAAGTTAGGAGTCGAATTACAGAAATAGAAGTTAAAAAAAAAGGGAAAAATTGTTTTTTTGGTACCATAGGATAGGCTAACTTACACATTTGGTATCATTTGATACGAAAATGCATATTTGGTACCATAAGATAGGTTTTCATTGCAATTTTGGTACCAAACCCAATTTGTCTATAATTTTAATGGCAATTTACCCCCTATGAAATGCATAATATTCAATTTACGCCTCTATAATTTGGAAAAAATCAATTTACCCTCTTTAGCCTGAGAGTGTAACTCACTTGTCGAAATTGAGGCTAGACATGCAAACTATTTTATAACATAGAGGGATAAATTGTCACATTTATCATAACACAGGGGGTAAAATGCCATATTATTATAATAAAAGTGGATAAAGTGCCGCCTATAAAAATATAAGGGAGACGATGTGAAACCTTAACAAAATTTCAAGGGGTAAAATGCTCTTTTTTAAACCATGATGGGGTAAATTGAACATTTTGCATTTCATATGAGTTAAACTATCATTAACTTTGACGAAAAATTGGGTTTGGTATCAAAGTTGCAATTAAAACATATCTTATGGTACCAAATTTGCATTTCGTATCCAACAGCACCAAAATTACAAATTGGTTTATCCTATGATACAAAAAAGCAATTTTCCCTAAAAAAAACTATGTTTTTCAATAGCATATACGTTTAGTAAACTACGTACGTCTATTTTAGGTTAATGATTCACCAGTACGAAATTCTCAAGAATCTTTCATGATGGAGGCGTGCTTCCAGAATGTTAAGGGCTCTCCTTTCGTCTATTTTATATTTCCTATGGTTTTCATTATTTCGAGTAAAGAATGTTGGATCTAAATCGAATACATAAACATAATGATCATTAGATCTAATTCGATTTAATACCGAAAACCTTATTGCCTAACCATGTCGATTGTCAAGAGATTAAAAGTAGATCTAAAACTTTAATGCAGCGGAAACTTACCTTGATTCATGCCAGCAATCTTGATGTTATTAATGATATAGTGATGATGGGTTTTATGATCTTCCACTTGATACACACCTTAGAACCTTAATACTCACGCAGAAAGGGATTGCAGAGAATATGAGTTATGTAACTCTATATTTTGTTATTGTGTTGTGTACAAGTGGGGATCATAACCCCTTATATATAATAACCTAGTAGGGTTAGTATATGTTTCATTATTTTCAATTCGGCCCTTCATCAAATTGAAAATATCAAATTGGTATCTACACTTTTATTCCATGATAAACTTAATATCTATAGTCCAAAAGTTATCATAATTAGACCAAATAATTATGGACTTTACATTATAATAGCAATACACACTAAATTAACATATTAGGCCCATATATCTATTGAAATTTTCCAACAATCTCCCACTTGGGCCACATATGTTATCAGATAAATGTGTATATCCTTATGAGCTCAAAATTTGCTATTATTTCCTTAGGTATTCCAAACAATCTCGTCCATTGATTTAGTCGGCAAAGGACTAAAGGAGCTTTCGTCACAAATAGCGTAATTAAACCCATCAGTAATCACATATACCAACAAAACCAAATGACATAGATCTATCATGGAGCGTAGCATGAAAATTACATGTAATGTGATCTTAAACATGCCTATTTTCAATTGATCCTCCTTAATCTTTATTGAGATCAAACTTAACATAATTGTACAGAGTGCAAAAACTGAAAACTTTATTTCTGCAGAAATATCCAAATATAATAATGGATCCAAAATTACCATGTATAAAGCAACTAAACTACAAACTCCCACTAAAACATGAAATCCTTACAGAATATTACACCCATGTGAGCAGTATGCTCATGAAAAATTTTGGGTGGTAATCCCTTAGTAAGCGGATCCGCAATCATGGAGTTTGTCCCAATATGCTCTATAGAAATATGTCCACTCTATACCCTTTCCTTCACAACTAGGAACTTAAAATCAATGTGTTTTGACTTAGTTGAACTCCCATTGTTGTTAGAATATTGAACTGCTGAATTATTGTCACAATATAACTTTAGTGGTCTTTCAACTCCACTCATAATGCGCAGCCCAGTGACAAAATTCCGCAGCCATAATCCTTGATTAGATGCCTCATAACAAGCTACAAATTCTGCCGCAATGGTGGAAGGAGTCACTAGTGTCTGTTTGACACTTTTCCAGGAGATAGCTCCACCGGCAAGTAGATAAATGTAGCCTGATGTGGATCTTTTAGTGTCTTGGCATCCAGCGAAATCAGAATCAGAATACCCAATGATCTCCAATAGATCTGATCTTCTGTATGTGAGCATGTAATCTCTCGTTCTATGCAAGTACCTTAAAACCCTCTTGGCTGCTTTCCAATGATCCATCCTAGGGTTGCTTAAGTATCTCCCAAACATCCCATCAATAAATGCTATGTCGGGACGTGTACAAACTTGAGCATGCATCAGACTTCCAACTACTGAAGCGTAGGGGATCTTTTGCATTTCTTTAACTTCAAGCTCATTTTTAGGGAACTGATCGAGACTAAATTTGTCTCCTTTAGCAACAGGGGTGTCTCCTAGTTTACAATTCAACATGCCATACCTTAAAAGCACTTTTTCAATATAGTTCTTTTGTGATAATCCAAGAATACCTCGAGTGCGGTCTCGATGTATCTGAATTCCTAATACCAAAGAAGCTTCCCCAAGATCTTTCATATCAAATTTCTTTGATAGAAATTTCTTGGTTTCGTGCAACATATTTATATCATTTGTGGCAAGTAGTATGTCATCAACATATAAAACCAAAAATACAAATTTACTCCCACTGAACTTTTGGTAAACACAATCTTCAACAGTGTTTGTTTTGAAACCAAATGAGACAATTACTTGATGAAATTTGCAGTACCATTGACGGGAAGCCTGCTTAAGTCCATAGATGGATTTTCTTAATTTGCAAACCATCTTCTTTGGGTCTCCAGACACAAAGTTTTCCGGTTGCACCATATAGATCGTTTCATCAATGTCACCATTTAGAAACGCCGTCTTAACATCCATCTGATGTAACTCAAGATTCAAATGCGCAACGAGAGCCATAATCGTCCTAAAAGAGTCTTTCGAAGATACCGGAGAGAAAGTTTCTTTATAGTCGATGCCTTCCTTTTGAGTAAAGCCTTTAGCTACAAGACGGGCTTTATATCTTTCTACAGTACCTTGTGAATCCTTCTTGGTTTTAAATATCCATTTGCAACCAATTGGTTTCTTTCCTTCAGGTAATGGGACAAGATCCCAAACTTGATTGTCTTGCATAGACTTGTACTCATCGTTCATGGCTTCAATCCATTTGAGAGAATTAATATCTTGCATGGCTTGACGGAAGTTGATTGGATCATTTTCCGTCGATCCATTATGTTCCTCATTTTCTTGGAGAAACACTATATAATCATCTGGTATAGGATTTCTCCTTTCTCTCGTGGATCTCCTTAAGGGTGGTTCTTCTTGAGGTTGTTGAGGTTGAACTTGAGGTTGAACTTCAGGATCAATCATCTCAATTTCAGTTGGGGTTCGATCAACATTGTCTTGTCGAGGATTCAAATCTGTTTCTCGACTAAATGCAGGAATGAAAATCTGAACAGTATCAGAAGTAGTAGGAGGAGATATAATTGATTCCTCCTCCGTAATTGATTCTTCTTCAAAGACAATGTCTCTAACCTTATTTTTCCCCCTAACTCAACATCCTCAAAAAAATATTGCGTTTCCCGTTTCAAAAATTGACCTTAATGTGGGATTGTAAAATTTAAAGCCCCTAGATCGTTCAGAGTATCCAATAAAGTAGCTGCTCACTGTTTTGGAGTCCAATTTTCCTTCTTTGGGCCTATAAGGCCTAGCTTCAGCAGGACATCCCCAAATGTGAAAATGCTTTAGACTAGGTTTGTGGCCTGTCCAAAGCTCATAAGGTGTTTTGGCGGCTGCATAGTTGGTACTCTATTCAGAATGTAACCTGCTGTCTTTAGTGCTTCTCCCCAGAGTGATTCTAGCAAGGTAGAATGACTGATCATACTCCTTACCATGTCCTTAAGTGTTCTATTTCGTCTTTCAGCTACACCATTCATGCTAGGTGACCCCGGCATTGTGTACTGTGGGACGATTCCACATTCCTCTAGGAATCTAGCGAATGGTCCTGCACGTTGTTCACCTGAACCATCGTATCTGCCGTAGTACTCACCACCACGATCAGACTTGACGGACTTAATTCTTTTGTTGAGTTGGTTCTCAACCTCAGCTTTAAGAGCTTTGAACATGTCCAGAGACTCTGATTTTTCATGAATGAGATACAGGTACCCAAAACGTGAGTAATCATCTATGAATGATATGAAATATCGTTGGCCATTCCAAGAAGCCGAAGGGCGGTCCACAAATATCTGTATGAATCAACTCTAAGACGTCTGAAGATCTATAGGCACCTAATCTTCTTTGTTTGGTCTGTTTTCCTTTAATACACTCGACACAAATATCGAAGTCCGAAAAATCGAGTGAATCTAAAATATTTTCTGACACAAGTCTCTCAATTCTAGACTTTGAGATGTGACCTAAGCGCTTGTGCCATAATTTTGAAGAATTTTCTTTATTTAATTTGCGTTTAGTACCACGTGATTCCACATGCAGGGTTTCATTATAAGAAGTAATAGTATCAAGTAAGTATAGGTTATCATGCATGCTTAATGAACCAGTTCCAATAATATTGGACTTTAAAAAAAGACTGAACTTACTGTTTCCAAAAGAACAATGATAACCAAATTTGTCCAATAAAGAAACAGAAACCAAGTTTCGTCTAAAAGACGGCACGACAAAAGTGTCTTTCAAATCCAACTAATGACCAGTTCCTAACAATAACCTAAAATGACATATTGTTTCTACTTCTACCGATTTTCCATCGCCCACAAAGATGTGTCTTTCAACATCATTTGGCTTTCGGTAGCTTAGGCAACCATGCATAGAAACACTTATGTGGGTAGTAGCACCAGAATCTAACCACCAAGTGTTTATTGGTACTGAAGCTAAATTAACTTCAGAATAGACCAAATTAAAGAAAGAACCTTTGGCAGCATTATTTTCTGATTTTATTTTATTGCCCAAGTTATTCCCATTGAGCATGGAAATGCGATCATTATTCTCAAATAGTGAATTGGTTGATACAGTAATAGCAGACAATATAGCTGTTACAAAGAATGAATTTTAAGATAGGCACATGTTCACATATTGAATAACTATAGAATAATTATTTACTTTATGAAAGACATTAATTCAAATAATTATTAAATACATAGCAAGATACCTAGCACAACATTAATATCAAGTCTTTGGACAGTAATATTAATTGTAAGTGGTACTCTTGTTGTAGTTATCGAATGTTGAAAATAAATCCTGTCAAATAAAGAGTCTATCTTTGGATCGACTAATTACCCACATGGACACCTAATAATAATCACACATTCATCACCACAGGTGTATATGCAATTCGGCCAAACATTATCCTTCCTTTGGGTCGGTTTAATATTCGCATGAATTTGCATACACAAATTCATCTTAACATTCTCTATAAGCCAATCTACACAAGAGAGGTCACTTTGGCGACATGTTGCTTCAATTGGTTATATTGGATGTCAGACTGACTCATAAAGTCACTGTTATGTATTAAAATTATTCGAAAGTTATTGCCAAACCAGACAATTTCCTTAATTTTTTTTTTTTTAGTCCAAAAAGGCCCTTAGGAATAGTAATTTCGGATTTTGCAGGAGGCCAAACAGCCCATAGCAAAACAATCCCAGACTCCAGACATATCTGATCCAAACTTAGTGAGTCCGACCCGTAACCGAAATTGCCGACCCGAAAATCCGAAAAGAAACTCGGGTCTCTTCTTCTTCGCCCGCTTCTAAAATTCACAGAAGAATCGCTGGAATCTTGATTCAATGAAATCTAAGTCAAGATATAAATCCCAAGATTATAGAAACACCATATTCTTGGTTTCAACCCACAATAGAATGCCAAAATTGATAAAAAATGAAATTGGATTTGAATCTTTCCAATCGGCCGAAAGAAACCAAAAGTTCCAAAGGTTGATTATTCTTGAGCGGGCTTGCCATAAACCCAATTTATTCCCTTTCTTGATATTTGAGTCAATTTATTTGTTATCTTAAGCATTATAAATAATTTAAAAGAAAATAAATTATGCCAGAATTTCAATCCATAACGATAGATCTAAACCGAAATTCGATAATCCTAGTCAAGAAAACGTGTTTCTACAAGGTCTAACTTAAGGTATCATGCGAAAGATCAATAAATCCATAAAGCAAATTCAATTGCATAAACATAAAGCATGAAACTTAATCTTTAGAAAACAAGATCAAGAAATCAATAAACCCTAATTTGCATAATCAAGATCCACAAAACATGAAATTCTAAATTTTTATAAACAAGATCAAGATAGCAGAAAATCCAAACATGCATAATCAAGATCTTTTAAAAATAATTAATAGAACTTAAAATACCAAAAACAGATATTCATATATCATAAACATAAGTTTATGAAATCTCAAGTAATCAAACATGGGTGGCTCTGATATCACTTGTTAAATCTAAATCGAATACATAAACATAATGATCATTAGATCTAATTCGATTTAATACCGAAAACCTTATTGCCTAACCATGTCGATTGTCAAGAGATTAAAAGTAGATCTAAAACTTTAATGCAGCGGAAACTTACCTTGATTCATGCCAGCAATCTTGATGTTATTAATGATATAGTGATGATGGGTTTTATGATCTTCCACTTGATACACACCTTAGAACCTTAATACTCACGCAGAAAGGGATTGCAGAGAATATGAGTTATGTAACTCAATATTTTGTTATTGTGTTGTGTACAAGTGGGGATCATAACCCCTTATATATAATAACCTAGTAGGGTTAGTATATGTTTCATTATTTTCAATTCGGCCCTTCATCAAATTGAAAATATCAAATTGGTATCTACACTTTTATTCCATGATAAACTTAATATCTATAGTCCAAAAGTTATCATAATTAGACCACATAATTATGGACTTTACTTTATAATAACAATACACACTAAATTGGTTTATCCTATGGTACAAAAAAGCAATTTTCCCTAAAAAAACTATGTTTTTCACTATAAGCATATACGTTTAGTAAACTACGTACGTCTATTTTAGGTTAATGATTCACCAGTACGAAATTCTCAAGAATCTTTCATGATGGAGGTGTGTGCTTCCAGAATGTTAAGGGCTCTCCTTTCGTCTATTTTATATTTCCTATGGTTTTCATTATCTCGAGTAAAGAATGCATGCAAATTTTCCCGATCGAGTACTTGGTTAATATGGAGAAGTCCATGCAATTCACATTTCTCGTGAAGTAAACAATATGTGATTGGTCTAGTGAAAGAGATTAGTCACGCGCCACTAAAGGGATTAAACCCTTGGGAAACCGAAAAAAAACAACTCAAAAGGAGCAAAACCTTTTTCATATGCTTCTCTTTAAGTTTTCTTTTCAATCCTCAGAAATTCGATGGAGTTAATGTATTTGGAAATTTGCAGAAAGGAATGGTTGCATCATGTCTTACCAGAGTCGGATCAGCCCATATTCGGGTCCATGTCCATTTGTATCTTGTTGGATCTAGATTTTGATGGATTCAAGAATCCCCGAGAGCGTTGGATCTTGTCTGAATTCGGTTAAATTTCAAATCTTTTCGTTTCTAATGAAACTTTTACCAATATGTTTTTCTACAATCTTACAACTTAGTTTCTAGGAAAAATTGCAAATTTGGTCTCAAACTATATTTACTTTTTATATATTGTCCCAAATTATATCATGGTTGCAATTTTAGTCACATAATAAAATGCAAATCTATGGGAAGAAATTGGAAAGAGTTTAACCGGTCCATTTTGTTCTCTTTTCCTATTTCCTATTGAGATAAAATCGTTGATCAATATTTTGTATCTAGTATATATTTTAGTATATATTTTAGTCAACTAAATATTAAAATTTTTTTAAAATCATTTACTAAACGTTTCGACAACATTTAGAAAAATTATAAAAAAATATAACTAAATTTAGAAAGATATGAGTTTCAAAGCAAACAAGAGAGTTTTTGTTTTTAGAAAAAGCGACAAAAATTTATTCATCCAGAAACGTCATGAATTACAGTTTGCTCAGAAAAACTTGGGTAAATCAATCAACGCCTCAACTAAAACTAATCAAGCAAAAAACTACTCAACTAAAAACCGTGTTCGACAAAAATGAGAACATGACAGACTCGAAGTCCAAAGCTAGTTGACTTCCGCTCCCTCTTCTCTTGAGTCAAGAACAAAACAATTCCGGTAACTTAACCCTTATCGGAAAATTCTGAAGCTCTGATATCAACTGAACCGGGTAGAATAGTGATTATTCTACAGGCAAGTTCCATCAGATAAATTTGCTACAAGAACACGAGAAGTAGGCACCCATGAACTCTTGAGAGAACAAATCTTTTCTTTTTTAAAAACTCATAATTATCAATATCTGAAAATAGTGAAGATTACAATTCTTTTATAAAAGTCTAATTCTAGGCAACTGAAAGAAAATAAAACTCTTAAGAAAACTGAATAGCTCCCAGACTCCTGTAGAAACTAAATCATCAAAAAATAAGGAAACTAAATAACTAACTAATAAAAATCAATAAAGCCACAATATAATTTTTTTCAAGATTTGGGCTTTTTCTGCAAGTGAAATTACATATAGTTATTCCTTCTCTATATATGTTAAAGGGCTTCAGGGAGTTCTGGTGTTTCCTTAAATATGATTTAAAAAAGAATTTGGCACCCAATTTTGAGTTCTTAAAAAGCTGTGGAATTCCCAAAGAGGACATCTTTTGGCTTATGTATAAGTTCCCTTGGGCTCTCTCGTGTAAGCTCGAGAGTTCGAGGAAATCTGTTGAATACATTGATAAGGTAGGAATAAGCTAATGGATTTTTTTTTTTCCTCTTTCTTTGTTTGATGTTTAAAACTAAAGGATTCGTCTTGCAATTTTATCGGTCCAGGTTTTGAGCTGCATCCACAGGATTAAGTTGTTGGAGGTTAGTATTCATGGGAGTTTCGTATATGTTTTTTATTTGTGAATTATGTTAATAAATTGGGCAATCTAACTATGTGTTAAAGGAAACTGTCGTTTGAGATAAAAACAAACAAGCTTGAACAACATTTTTCGTTCGATAACTTTTGAAGTTCGGCTCGAGCTTGACTCGATAAACTAAAAATTGATAATATACATGTAAATATCAAACTTATCGATACTCGGTTCGAACTCGTTCGATAAAAGCTCGTTTGAGTTCGGCTCGTTTAATAACCAAAAGCAAACTTAAACACAAAATTTCCAACTCGATAAAACTCAAACCAAAGTTGAGAAGTGTACCATTCGATACTATCCAGCTCGATTACACCCATAGACTTAACAATTCCTAGTGTTCTATTATCGATGTTTGTTTTAATCTTTGTTGGCTATTATTCTTTATTGGGTTCCATTGTACTTAAGTTTTTGGAATTTGCCTACATCTAATCTTTGACTCTTTAATCCCAATCCTCTTCGATTTTTTTTGCATTTTTTGTTGCAGAATGTTTACCTTGCCCGTTTCCTTTATCTTAATTGAATCTTGAAAAATTAAAATTGCACTAATTTTCTTTTTTTCTAATCAGTGAACTACATATTATTTAAAATCATTTAAAATCAGCAGTACAATTAATCATTATAAATTGGGGTGGCAAATGAATCACCCAAATCAGAACTGGACCGGATCCTTGTGGATTGGATCCTAAATGGATTCATTTAAGATCCGATCCGGGTGAAAAAATTTCGGATCTAATATGGATCCATGATGGATCCACTATGGATCCGAATAGATCCATTGTGGATCCATGACGGATCCACAACATGGATCCATGGTTGTGGATCAAGGGATCCCGAGTGAAAATTTACTAATGCAATCAACCAATGTTATACGACGCTTAGAAATATCTAAAGTTCTAGTCACTATTCAATGGGCCACTTAACATTGGTTATAAACGTTGAAGAAGTTGGTCGAAGACAGTAAATTGTTCTTCTCGAAAAAATAGTTCACAACATTGATCGGAAAATACATACGGACTTGGTGAAGAGACAAGAGTAATTAAAAAAAAATTAAACAAGAGTAATAAAACGCATATTCAACGTACCAAATGAAAATACAATAAATAGCACTAAACTGGACAAAATTTTGTATTCTATATTTTATTAATTTATATTCTTAATAACAATGACTAAATGATTCGACCTAGATTCGTCAAATTTATTAGTCAACTCATTACTTTTACTCGTTACGTGTCCATTGATTAATAAAACATATAAATATATTTATAAAATATAATATTAATTAATAAACTATACGTTTCTGCATTCCATTATTACATATACATAATTAAGCTTTTATAAAGTTAAATGTCATTACTTTAAATTAATTTGATTATTATATCCTATTTTAGTCAATAAAATAAATAACCACTATATTTATGTAATAAGATACGTTTATGTATTCAGGCAAGAGAATGACTGTGCAAAATTAAGATAGCTTATTTAAATCGGTCTATTATAGACACTAAACTGGAAAACATTGATTTTGGTCATCAGATTTTTATAGTTGATGCATGTTATTCTCGATAATACAATGATAACAAAGTGATTATTGTCAAGTTTTTGGGTTTTTTGCAAGTTAACTCCTTGTGATATGTCTAATGGGCAATTCACCTCCCTGTGAAATAAAAATAGGCAATTTAACTCCCTGTGAAATGAAATAATGAGCAATTTACCTCCTCGTGATATAAAAATAGGCAATATACCTCCCTGTGAAATGAAATAATGAGCAATTTAACTCCCTGTGATATGAATTAATAAGCAATTTAGAGGGAGGCAATGTGCTTCTTTTATAAAAACACAAGGAGTTATTTTGCCATTTTTCTTAATACAGAGAGTTAAATTGCCTATATAGGATATCACAGGGAGGTATTTTGCCCTTTTATTTATCACAAGGAGTTAAATTGCCTATTATGAATAACACGGGGAGTTAATCTGCTATTCACTCCAAGTTTTTAGGTGAATAGGGGTCCATAGAAATTATTCTTAGATGGTAACCTTCTCTGAGTAGGTGTAACGCCAAATACCAGAAATTCAAACCAAGTTTATTTCTCGAGTAAAGTTCAAAAATTAGATACTTATTTGATGAGACGCAATTATAATTTTCGAAATTGGCATGCTAAAAGTTATAGCAATCGACGGACTTCTCTAACTGCGAAACAGACTAGTGAGGCAAGCCAACTCAAAAGGTTTTATGGCATTCGAACTTGTAAGTAGAACAAATTTCTTGGTACAGAAAGCCATGCAATTCCTATTCCCCCACCATTTCATGCATCAAGTGGACTAAATCAAGTTTCATGCATTTATCTTTTCCGCAATGAAAGCAATCAAACAAATCTAGATTAAAGAAAACAACGTAATTTCCTGCAAAAGATAACCATAAAAGATACAACACATTTTTATAGTTATCCATCAGCTTTTGTCTTAACAACCTCAGGGAAAAAATTTACATTTTTGAGGAGGAGAAAGGGCACATGGATCAAAATTTCGGTTCAAATGTATTTTTCGGTCAATCAAATATTGGAAACTTTTCGAGACTATTCGGGAATATTTCGGAAACACTAAGGAAAATTTGTAAAAAAAGTTACTAAATTTAGGAAAATATTAGAGTTTAAGGCAAATAAGTAGTTTCGGAATTACATCTTGTTTTCGTTTCGCCTGATTAAAAAACGGAAACTTTTCGATGTTTTCGATGGAAAAGATGGAAATTTTGATCCATGAAAGGGCATACACTTATCTCTTTCTTAGTGAGAGGGGCAAAGGACATGTCATCTTTCAACCCAGCGATTATGTACAGCCTCACTCTCTGCTGTCCAAATATCATTTCAATGTAGTCCTCTTCGTTAAGTAGTTTTGAAACATCGGAACCTGTTTCCTCTAGGACCTGCTTTCCTCTAGGACCTGCATCTCTTGAAGAATGAGTTAGTTTTGCTTGAGCATGGCGCATGCCAGTAAAGGGAATGATGAGTTAAAAGTAATACGTTACTAAATAAAATAAAATAAATAGACGACTCTTTACATTGTAATAGGTACATTGCAATTGCCAAAATTAAATGCTCAAGGTGGTAAAATTAATTGGTATATTAGAATAAGCAGGTGGACACTCAAAATTAGTTCCCCTTCAAAACCAAACTTGGAATCCTAATGCATCATAGAAAACTGGAGATACGAAAACCAGAATGAAAAGATTTGTAACTATATTCATATGCTTCAACGAATATCACCCACAATCTAGCAACGAAACAATATATACACAAAGAGCAAACTTCCTCTCAAGAAAATTATATGTGCATTACCAACCCTCGTGTATGATATGACTACAAAGTAAATAACCCGATGAAAATATTACAATCGCTTATACATAGGTAGCTAACCAATTGTTTAGGTTATAGAGAGAATTTCACTTTTGATACCATAATTATACTTACTTTAAGGATTTTATACCACAACTATTTCTGTCGACACATTTGGTACCATATTTCAATTCCATTTTACGGATTTGATATTTCCGTCAAATTAATGACGGAATGGACACGTGATTATCACGTGGTCGTTAAATCTCGTTATAAATTTCACTTTTGGTACCACAAGTAACCCTACTTTAAGGTTACGGTACCATAACTTTAAAAACATACACATTTGGTACCACATGTTAACTGCTCTCCACACATTTGGTACTTCCGTCAAATTTTGTACGGAAAATTCAATTTAAGACTGAAAATTGATGAAAAATTTATAGAATTGATCCTATAGTTATAGATTGTTGACAAGCTTTGCCTCACATATTTTTTGACCGACAAATTTACACCACAATTCACAAGTTTGAAGCATTTCAGTCCCAATTGCAAATATAATTAATTATAAATCCTAGTTATAAATTTTATATACTATAATTATTAAATCTCTTACACTAATTAGATTTTATATATAATATATATATAAACTAAATAATAATTTATATAAAATCCAAAAAAAAATATCGATAATTTTTTAAACTAATTAGATTTTACATATAACAAATATAAAATAAATAATATATTATATAAAATTTGAAAAATAAATATCAATTAAACTTATAAAATTCCAATAAATTTAATTTATATTTATCAGATTTTATATAAAATATTATTTAGTTTATATATATTATAATTAGATTAAGAAATATAATAATAATAATATATAAAATTTGTAAAACTTGTGAATTGTTGTGTAAATTTGTAGGTCAAAATATATGTGAGGCAAAGTTTTTCAACAATCTATAACTATAGGACCAATTCTATAAATTTTTCATCAACTTTCCGTCCGAAATTGTATTTTCTATCCAAAATTTAACGAAAGTACCAAATGTGTTGAGAGCAGTTAACATGTGGTACCAAATGTGTATGTTTTTAAAGTTATGGTACCGTAACCTTAAAGTAGGGTTACTTGTGGTACCAAAAGTGAAATTTATAACGAGATTTAACGAGCACGTGATAATCACGTGTCAATTCCGTCATTAATTTGACGGAAGTATCAAATCTGTAAAGTGGAATTGAAATATGGTACCAAATGTGTCGACATAAATAGTTGTGGTATCAAATCCCTAAAGTAAGTATAATTAAGGTATCAAAAGTGAAATTCTCTCTTAGGTTATATGATCTCTTAGTGTTCCAAATATTACTCATACAATCATCAAGACAATGGTGTATGCATAAGAAGAAGATACACATACTTCTCTAATGGCACAGTTATGATCTTCCTCATCTTTTTCCACGCGGAAAACTCCAACTTGCCCCTTTCCATCCCTTAACTAGTAAGCACTGCAGATGAAAAAATAAACGCTAAAAACAGGCAAAAAAAAATTCAAAACAAAAAAATTAGATATATAAACCAGAAATATAATTTGATGTCAATGATTTTCTGCCATATACAAATGAGAAATAAAGCTTTTTAGAAATTGTTTCTTTTAGGGTCAAATATCATAGTAACAAAGTTACTCTTTCTATGCAAAGGACAAAATTTCATCTTGATGGAATTAATCCGAAATGGCACACTTATTTCTTTCGAAACTCTCTAATGATATTACTAGGTTAGGCAGTATTGTCACGAAAATCTTCATAGGTATTTCATGTCAGATGTTATATTACGAAGTTGTGGTTGCAGTAGTCTGATGTAGCACTTCTCAAGAGCATAAAAATATACAAGAGAACAACCAATTAAGATTCTGAAGCAGGCATCACCATAGGAAACAAATGAAAAGTATTCACGAGAATCAATAAAAAAGAACATATCTTTGGAAATTCCAAAAAAGAACCACTTCTGCTTCTTCCTTTTAGCTGGAAGGGTTATTAAATAAGCAAAATAAACCTAAAGGAGTGTTGCATACATCGCTTGAAAGTCACAATTACGAGTAATTGTCGATGTATCAATCAGAACATGCACCTTCCATAAATAAATTGAAGACACAAAAGTGTGAGCACAGAGAGCTCATCGATAATGATGTACTCCTATATACCTTCTTAAAGGACCAAACATTAAGTTCTAGCAGTAATCAGGTGCAAAATGCCTCACCCGTTCATAGGTTTCATCCAGTATAATGGCCCCTGTCACCGGGACTCGAACTTTATAGGAAGTGAAATCCTTAAAGATGTCATCAATATGCGCTACATATGGCTTTAGAACATCACTGTTGTTAAACACTGCAGCAGATTAAGGAGAAATGGGATACTCAAATTAAGACACAAACTGATGAGCCATCTATGTTAAGCTTCTCAAATATATTAAACATACAAATGCAAAGATTTAACCTCGCACCATTAATCCTTTATCCCGAGTAAGTCACAAACAACAATGTGAATAGTTGGTGAACATATTGCCAAGACCTCAAATTCCTTAAGTAAAAAGACATTGAGAGACTGAATGTACAATGAAACAACAATATAAACTCTGTTTGAATTTAAATGAAAATGCAAAAATATGCATCTGAATAGACATTGGTGAACTGGTGAAGGATACATAAAGAAGTGAATTCCTTTAAAGTTAAGGACTTCAAAGATGGATTCTTTTCAACTGAGTTATCTTCATAAAACCAATGTGCATACTCCACAAGAAACAAGATCCTCTCAAAAGACTGCTGGTCTTCCTTAGGTACATTCAGAACAAAACGACTGCAAAACAAATGAAATCTTTTAAACAAAACATAAAGATAATCTAAGAGTGAATAGTAAATTAACTCGCTTTGTTATTCTAAATAGGCAATTTAACTCCCTGTAATAAATAAAAGGGCAAAATACCTCCCTGTGATATCCTAAATAGGCAATTTAACTCCTTGTGATAAGAAAAAGGGCAAATTACCTCCCTGTGTTTTTATAAAAGAAGCACATTGCCTCCCTCTAAATTGCTCATTAATTCATATCACAAGGAGTTAAATTGTTCATTATTTCATTTAAAGAAGGTAAATTGCTCTATATTTCATTTCACGGGAGTTAAATTGCCTATTTTGAGTTCACAAGGAGGTAATTTGCCCAGATATATCACAGGAAGTAATTTGCCCATTAGACATATCACATGGTTTTTGTGAGAGATCAAAACCAACCAAACAAATCATTTACAAAACATCTTTGCTAAATTTCAACAATTCTTATGAAATTTCGACCATTTCTACTAGTTTCCCAGATTTTTCTAAAAATCTCATAAACAATAATCTTCCAATCAATAATTCTTCATAATTTATTACAACTTTGCCTGTGCGCTCGATCAAAACAAAACTATGCACACTGAAGAAATCCACTAGAGTTACTAAATTCAAGCATATATTCAAATTAAAACAATTCGATCATCATAACATTCACCAATTCAATTCCTAACATAAACACTTAAAAATTCAATCATGAAATCTCAATATTTAATTGGTTATTCATCAATATACCAGACAAACCCACATTTAATTCATTTAACAAGAAACTTACATCAATTAAAAAAAAATGTATACCTGCAGAGATCGTCGAGGAGTTCTTGAGGAGGGAGTGCATTTTTGAAAGGAGCGCTCGACGATCGATTAAGCCCACCTGGCATTATTTTTCATTAACAAAACGAGATTTTCACTAGATACATGTATTTGTATCTATATATACCCTGTGTATATATATTCCCTCTCACCAACAGGTGATTGGTCAAGTGGAAGGATTAGTCACTGTAAAGTAGCGGACTCAGGTTCGAATCCCTGTTGGGAGAGGTACCCACTTAATGTGCCCGACTCGCCTCCTCGAAAGTGATTAAACCCTTGAGAAACCAAAAAAAAATATATATTCCCTCTCGAAAATTCTTACATGACCACTTTTGTTTATAATTTTTTTATTGGTCTTTTGTATGTTCATCCCCAAAACCTATGTAATGGACAGTCTGATTAAATTTAAAATTGATAACTCTGTATTTAGTATTTACCCCTAAAACTCTAAAAGTTAGATTAAATGGTGTGATTATTAATAATCGAACTATAATATAAATTGTCCATGAACTTTTAACTAAGAAAATCAATACATTGTTTTACAAAAATAATATTTAAAAATACTCATTAAATAGTAAAGTAAAGAAAAATAATACTCAGTTAATAAAGTAATTAAGTAATAATTATGTAACTAACTTGTATATTTATGTCCATTAAAATTTTCCAAATTATGACATTCATGATTTTTTTTTATAAAATATTTAGAAATAGCCGTTGGAATTTTCAATAGGAAAAGACAATGAAATTTTAGCTTTTAGACTTAATTCTTTTGAAATGTCTTATTATTTTCAGCAATAAAATCATCAAAATATCTATACTTATATACAATATAACTAAATAACATAATATTTTGCTATAAAATATGAAAATAAAATCTTATTTACATAGTTATTAAATCAACTTTTACTACATGGTATTACTAAATTATATCGAAATAAAATATAACACTTTATAAAATATTTATTTTACTTTATATAACCAATAAAATATTCTAGAATACATATATTCGTAAATTAAATAAAAAAATTATTAAAAATCTGAAAGAAAAAACCCCTCCCCCAAATGGAATCGTCGATTCCAGACTTGTGAGTTGTGACAAGCCTCGAAAGAGGAGAGATTATTTAGTACAACCGCTGCACCATATCATCAAGTAAATATGGTGCAGTCCACCAATACACTTGGGACATGTGGGTTGATAATCCACATCACCCCATATTCTAGCCATGTTCCAACAAAATAGGAATTCAGAAAATTATGTTCACATTGCCAAAACATGGATGATGTGGGCTGCACCACGTGTACTTGATGACGTGGTACAACGGTTGTACTAAATAATTTCTCTCGAATGAGGGTGTGGCGAAAGGTAGGGTTGGGGTGTGTTTTTTACTTCTTTTTTTTTGAATAAATAAATTGAAATTTATTAAAGTTTAGAACTTTTTATGCAATTATGAACTATTACATTACAGTGTGTTCAACGAAATCGCTAGACCGCCCCAACCGATCAACCCAACCCAAACCGACCGCAATTTTACGGGTTGAAGGTTTGATGGGTTGATCTTGGGCATCATGAAAAAAGACCGCAATTTTCGATCGGGTTTGGTTTTATACTTTTTTAGACCGCATAACCACATTCGACCGCACTTTATATAAATGATGATGTATATATGTTTTATTTTATTCTATTATTTAATTTAGTCCTAAATTTAAGAAAATGAGAAAATATAATATAAGTACATACTTTAACAAATTAGTCGTGTTCCACAACCCAAACCCCAATTATATTAGATAAACCCTACAATCTTACGTAAATCTCCAATTTTAAGTGTCAAAAAGATAAAAAACAGATCCAAAACTAGAACAAATTAGTTAAAAAATATTTGCGAAAAACAAAATTTATAGTAAAAAAAAAAATATATCAATCAAACTTTTCATTGGCCATTAACCACCAACACCAAGTTCGAATATAAAGATATTTTTCTCTTTTGTTTATTCCCTTGGGAACAATTTGATTTTTGTGTAATGAAAACTTGTTAATTTAGTGTTCAGGTTTGTTTTTAGCTTTCATTAAATTATGTATTCATTGAAAATCATATTTTAATTGATATTTTACATCATCTCCATTATATTATCTATGAAAGTTAACTAAATTTATTAATAAAAACAAAAAATTGTAATTAAACTAGTGTATTTATATTTAACTCATCAAATAATAAAAATACAAGAAAGTTGATAATTGAGACTGCAAAACCCGCCCCAAACTGCCCCAACCCAAATGAACCGCATAGTGCAATCTCAAAACTTGTTGGGTTGAGTTTGGACTTGAGATTTCAAAACCCACAAATATTGGGTTGGATATGTACAAGTACAAAACCGCACTAGATTGCACCGCGAACACCTCTATATTACACATAGTCAAAATGTAAATGGGACACAAACGGGCCGAATCACAAATGTTCAGGTCAAAATTAGGTTGGTATGGTTTGGACCTCGGTTGAAATTTTCCAAAAAATTAATCTCATTTGTTATATAATTTTATATGAACATTTTTTTTAATCAAAATCTATAATTGAATTATAACTGAAAATTGAAAATATTTAAATCTATGGGCTTTTGGCACTTTGCACCTGGAATTATAGAGTTTTGGCACTTTGCACCTTAACTTAAAAGTTTTGACACTTTGCACCCAAAAAAACTATTTAGTTGGTAGTTTGCACCTTAATGTGTTTTGAAGAAAAAATTAATTGATTGAAGAGTATAATAGTTATTTTCGAATATTTTTGGCACTTTAAACCCTAAAAGTATAGATTCTGACACTTTGCACTCTGAAATATAGAATATTGACACTTTGCACCCAAAAAATATAATTTCTGGCATTTTCAACCCCGACTTAATATGATAATCTAAATTATGTAAATAACATGCAATACAATAATATGTTAGATATGTAAACGTGTATTTTAGATATAAAGTAATTAATCTTGAGGATACTTGAAAATAGAATAAAGACAATGTCTTTTTTTTAATCTAAATTTTATAGGGATAAAATGTTAAAAATAAGCTATTATAAGGTAAAATAAATTTAGAGTAACAAGTTTATGATTGTTGTGTATAGAAATGACCATTTTATCTCTTCATCGCCGACATTCATGAGTATGTTTTTTTTAAGAAAAATACATTAGAGTGCAAAATGACATATACATTATATTTTTAGGGTGCAGATTGCAGAGTGCCAAAACAATTAAATCGGAGTGAAAAATGCTAATATTTTATAATTTTAGGGTGCAAAATGTCAACATTCTATATTTTGAGGATACAAAATCTATATTGCCACTAAAACACACTAGGGTGCAAAGTGGTATTTAACCTAAATTATATTTCTAGGGTGCAAAGCATCAAAACTTTTAAGTCAAGATGCAAAGTGTCAAAATCCTATAATTTCAATGTGCAAAATATCAAAAACCCGACATTATTTTAAATAAAAGTAGTAGTAATACAAGCCCCCACCAACACTAGGTAATCTTAATTAACTGCAATTGAATTATTAATAACTAGTAAAGTAAACCCATGCCCCCCTCACCCCCACCAAACAACCTACCCAAGTATTTCCCTTCACATTATGTTCCCAATCTACCTCTTGCTTTTTGTAGTTTGTTCTTGAAATTGTACTATCAGACCCATTTCCATTTGTGAACCCGGCTTTGATACATTTCATTGAATTTAATTAAGCCCAACGCAGCCCAATCCAACCTAACAGGTAATGTACAAATGTGGATTGGGTTTGTGCGGGGGTCACGAGCCGGCCCATGAGTTTTGACCCACTTTCATATGCCTAGCCATACAATATTGGCCCATTAGGCCATCTCCACCGGGGCCGGGGCGGGGTTGGGCTTGGGAGGAGAAACGGATGGAGACGGCTGCAGGTTGCGGGGAGGGGCGGCAAACGGGCTGGAACGGGCGGGGTCGAGGGCTCGACGGAGCCCTGCTGCTGGCCCGGGGCGCGCGTCCAACAATTGGAGACACGCGCCCCTCTTTAAAACAGGTGCCGCCAAGTGGCAGCACCTGATTGGCTCCTTTCCCTTTTTTTATTTTCTTTTACTTGATTAATGTAGTATAATTAATGTGTTGTATTGTTGTATTAATGTTGTATTGTTGTAATTAATGTGATTATAATTAACGTGGCCTAATTAATGTGTTATTTTAATTAATGTGATAGGTTTTAATTATATAGTATATAGTATGATTAATTATTTAAAGTAATTTTAAATAAATTATGATATACTTATAAATATTGTAATAGTCCATTTAATTAAACACTCATACAAATAATTTTTTAAAAATACGGAATTAATTAAAAATAAAATTAAACACTCATACAAATAAAATTTAGATTAATAATTATATAGTGTATTTCCTTCCTTGTTTGTTCTATTGCGTATTATGTATTAATTTTACTTAATTATTTACTCTCTTTAATTTTAATATTTTAATATAATTAATAATTTAATTACGAGTGCTAATAATTATTGCTATTATTAATATTAATATTAAAAATAAAATTAAAGCTAAAAATATAGCGAGAGTGGGCAAGTGTTGAAAATGGAATTAATTCCATTTCGGAGCCCTGCCATTGAAGACGACCAGGCAGGGCTCGGGGCTCAAGAGCTCCGGGGCTAGCCCTCTCCATTGGAGATGGCCTTACCTCTGTTTGGGGCTAGGCGCCCTTTGTATTTAAGTTAATGTTAATTAAGTTATAAAATAATTATTTTTTTAACATTAATTTAATATTATAAATTAAGTTCTTAAGATTAATTTAATTTTATTACTTATGTAATTTGTACTATTATAACTTCTAATATTGTAATTTTATGTACAAATAACTTTCAAGGACAAAATTGAAACATTTTAGGGACAAAGGGTTAATTGTAAAAGGATGACAAACCTAAGGGAAAATTTTATAATACCCAATACGTAAGGAGAATTTTTATAATCAAACCTTACCAGAGAGGAGTTTTCATAATTTACCCTAGAGTCTAACCCAAGACCTCCTAGTATTGTGACATCTACTTAGTTCCCAGAAAAAAAAATAAAAAAAATATAGAGTCTATATAAGTAACATAAAAGTTTATGTAAAAACATTGCATTTTTCTTAAAAGTCAATATTTCAATACCTCTATGCCATTATTAATCAGTATTCTTCGAATTTTAACTTTACCTTACTGTACAGTGTTACTCTTAATTTAACTTGGTATATTGGTGAATATTTGGTTAGTATAGGAAGACAAATTGAAGATTTACATACACTACAACAAAGGATAATGAAATTAACTCATTGTTTACAATATATACAATGATTAACGACTAAGTACATTTCAAGTCAAACTTCGTCCAACAATTCAATTATTGTTGATTACGGAGTGTCAAAATTGCATTTAATACTATACAAGTGTTTACCCCTTTGTTACAGAACATTTTATTTTAAAACTATCCCGTTCCTTTTATAAAAAATAAATTATTTTACTATAATTATGTTTCCTTTGGTTTTATGGTCTATAAATTTTCCTTTATTTTTCATCTCATTTTTTTTATTTATGTTTCAATTTGTTTTCTATATTTTATGTTTCATTTTTTTTTTTATTTCTATCTCAAAATTTTCTTTATATTTTTCTGAGTTTTTATTTGGTGATAATTATCTCATTTATTTTTCGATACGAATTATTATTCAAAGTGTTAATTAATTCTCCTTCAAATTCTGTCTAGCAAAATTCAAGTTTGACACCAAACAATATTATGTTTCAATTTCTTCATTTATTCTGCTTCCTTTGGTTAGAAAAAAAAATTAGATGACAATAAAGAAAATATTTGAGATAAATCAAAGCCATGAAAAATAATAAATAAGACAATGATTTCGAAACTCTATTTCAGCCTGAAGTAGGGTATTTCAGTTAAATATCTTGTAAGTCCATTTATTTAGTTCTACATTCCTGGGACTTATTCTATATACTCAATTAAATATAGAGATACTTATTTCTCTACTAAGAATTTTGAAATGGAATTAATTAATAATTACAATTGTGAATTATTATAAATATAAAAGATTAAAAAAATAATAACAGGTACAATATAGTAAATCGAGGTACCTAGAAAAAAGGAAGGAAACAAAATGAATGAAGAATTTGAAACACAATATTTGTGTGGTGGATTAATGAATTCATAATTAATAAAGAGACAGTTTTATTTGATAAATTATAAAAGAAATTTATTATTTATAAAAGGAGTGAGGGTATTTTTAGAATAAAAACTACAAAATTATAATAAATGGGGATAAGTGTTACAAGTAATATTTTAAACACCCATATAGGGGAGAACTTTTCATTTTACCCATCATATTGTGAAATATTAAAGCTAAAATAATAATAAAAGTAGTTTCATGGTCCTGTACTCGTTCAGTTGATACTCATTCACTTCAACGAGTAAGAAAATTAATATAAAAAAAATGAATAATATCAAAATTGACACATTGACATTTATATTCGTCACTTCGATTACCATCAATACAATTATACAACCACCCATACTGTTTCATCATAAATACAATTATACCCTCATACATTTTTCATTTTTACTGAAATGCTTGTCAAGGGAGGCAATTGGAATTTAATTAGTGTAGCAAATTGAGTGTTTTGAATAGCAAATTAACTCCCTGTGTTATTCTAAATAGACAATTTAACTCTCTGTGATAAATAAAAGGGCAAAATACCTTCCTGTGATATTTTAAATAGGCAACTTAACTCCCTGTGATAAGAAAAAGGGCAAAATGCTTCCCTGTGTTTTTATAAAAGAAGCACATTGCCTTCCTCTAAATTACTTATTTATTCATATCACAGGGAGGTATATTGCTCATTATTTCATTTCACGTGAAGGTAAATTGCCTATTTTTATATCACGGGGAGGTAAATTGCTCATTATTCATTTCACAGGGAGTTAAATTGCCTATTTTTATTTCACAGGGAGGTAAATTGCCCATTAGACATATCACAGGGAGTTAACATGCAAAAAAACCCGTAGATATATCATGCATTCGTATTATAAAAACTTAAACCCGTCATTTTCTTAAAAAAATTAATCTAATAGCATTAATCGGTGCACTACTTACGGAGTAATATATCATCTTTAACAAAAAAGAAAAGAAAAAATAGAGATTTCAGTAAGTTGTTGGCCCATAATAAAAGAAAATCTCCTGCTAAAAAATACTACGTACAGTACTGGAAAGATTCTTGAGAAAATTACTGCACTTTGGTTAACACAAATTAGTACAGCCTGAAAATCTTAATCCACTCATGAACAAATCTATTTATTGTCAAGAAGCACAGGGCTTGTTTGTCTCGTCTTTCGGAGAGTGGTTTGGGAAAGTGGTAGAGGTTTGAGAAATAATCTCGATTTGCGTAATGTTATTTGTTTGGGTTTTGGGAGAGTTGTTTGGGAAAGTAGCCGTAATTGTTGACTTTTCTAATATAGAGAGAAATAGAAATAGAGTAGAAAAGTGGTCTGTTTGTTTGGCCTTTCGGAGAGTGGTTTGAGAAAAAAAATTACTGTAGCTAATTAATTGGAAAAGTAGTTGGATTGTTTGTTTGGCCTTTCCGAAAAACGAATTTTTTTTCGGAAAAGCGAGACAAACAGGCTCACAATGTCTAGAAATTATAATATGTCATTTTAAACAAAGATAACCAAAAATGATTACAGAAACAAATTATGACTATATTTTTAACATAAACATCAAACAAGAAAGAGTTGGCAATATCTGATCAAATCTCTATACATATTAAGATGGTATAAGACTCCAAGCTTTCTGCATTATATCGTCGTCTATAAAGGGGCGTAGTGACCACATTTGGCAATATGTCTCCAATTCTCCCGGTGATGACTTGAGCGTGAGAGATGAAACAATCCGATCCTACAAATGCATAACAATACACAGATGATTACATACCCTTTAGAAGCAAAAGAGTCAACCACATACACACCATAACAAATGGGAAGAAAATGCAGATTACCTGCATTGTGTAGTCTTGTTTCACCATACCGTACACGGGCGGACCGCTTAAGGGGCTGGGGGGGCGGTAGGCCCCCCAAGAAAATCTGGAAGAAATATTTTTATAGATGTATTTGTCAATTATGTTCAACTTTAGTCAGTAGTGCAGTGGTTGGTGTACTTTATTTCCAAGGAATCGGCCAAGGTTCGATTCTCTTGAAGCTCTTACTTATTATATTTTTTAATTATAATCTGTTTGTTTTTCTTTCCTCCACTTTATTGTGAATATATGGACCAATTTATATACTTTAATGTAGCATGTGTAGTAACATTATTGTAATTATTTTTATGTTAATAATTTATTAATGTCTTAATTATAATCATCATATTTTATGATAAAAATATTTAATTTTATAAAATGATTTACAATAAAAAAAAAGTTCTAATATTAATTTTGGTACTTTTTATAGCAATTTTTTATAGAACTTGGTTTATGTTGAAAAAAAAATTATGTGTTTTAAGATTATCCAATATTTTGAATCATTTGTTGAATGAAACTCTTTAAAAAAAATTACTAATATATTTTTCACCTTTTATTAGATAAATATACAAAATTACTTATTTTCATTAAGTTGTCATTTTATCTCAATACCAGTAAAAAATCACGTTTACTATTAAAAAATCTCGCCCCCCCAACCAAAAGCCTCTAGGTCCGCCCCTGATACCGTATATAATAGCCATCAAAGCTACATAATCAACAGTTTTGGGTTTTGAAGGATCTGACCATGAAACTTCCTCCTGTAATGTCAGAAGATGATTTACGAATGTAACATGCGAGAGAGAGAGAGAGAGATTTTACGTTGCCTATGATTGGGTTAACATCTTCATCTTCCTCCCTTATCGACTGCAACATGAATGCATCATTATCAACAAGGCATATGAGTTCATTGAGAATACTTTTGGCTGCAAAATGAAGTTCAGATTTAGCTATCAACTTCTGTCTCAAAACGAGCTAACGCCAATTTACCTCCCTTTGAAAATTTTAAAGGAGCAATTTACCTCCTTCAACCGGAGAGTGTAACTCACACGCTAAAATTGAGAGTTGGCATGAAAAGTGTTTCTTTTAACATAAGGGGGTAAAGTGCCACATTTATCATAAAACAGGGGGGTAAAATGCCAGATTTATCATAACACAAGGGGTATAAAGTGCAACATAAAGGAGGGATAGTTTTGTCAATTCATATCTTTTTTAAGTTTAAATATGTCAGGGAGGCAGTGGGAGACTTTTATAAGACCACATGGGGTAAATCGCTCTTTTTCAAATCACAGGGGGATAAATTGAACATTATGCATATCACAGGGGGTAAATTGCCATTAGCTCGTCTCAAAACTGTAGAATTGCTAACATGGCAGATGCTATTCTGATATAATGCTTTCTATTTAGATACTTTGACAAAATATTTCTTCTATTATACTATAATACTACAGTTTAGGACTTTATTAACTCAAGAAACTAAAAATAGCTCACTGTATAATGGATAGTTTAAAAATGAATAACTGTAATAACTCTAAACAAATTTTCGAAATATTTTCTGTGTAATAATTTTAGCACAATAAGTGCTACATAGAAATATTTTCAAAATATATTTGATTTAATTCCATGACTTCAGGACAATTCTACCTCTCAAATAATATCTTAAGCAACTAAATAAACTAAAGAAGAAATTCACCTGGGCCAACCTGTAAACAAATGAAAGTCCGCCACGTCCCCCCCCCCCCCAACATAATCTTCTCGACGCAAGAACAACAATATTTTTAAAACCGGACCTGAAAGCGAACCGGTTAACTTACTGGTTAGCGGTTTTACTGGTCGAATCGGTCGAACCGGTCGAACCGCTGGTTTTAGGGAATTAACCGGACCGGACCAGCTTCTGGTTCACGGTCGAACCGGTCGGACCGACCGGTCCGGTCCGGTTTTAATAACATTGAAGAACAGATGAGGTGGTGAATTTTCCTAACTTCTCATGTAAGTGTTGCTTCATTTTACTACTTTGGCACTAACCTATGTTTTGAATGCTGCTACTAAGAGGCCCGAAAATAAATTAATTTAGTTGTAATAACATGATTCATATTCTCATCATTATTCTACATTGCTACCAAGTACCAAACAAGTTCTTAAAGATACTTACACTTGCTAGCATTTTGTATAGTGTCATGAGAGTTCAAGGATCCAGCTTCAAATTAGGATAACAACCTTTTTGTTCCATGAGCTTTGATAATGCCCTTAACCAATGTAGATGTCTTATCAATCAGAGGTCTCCCTATAAAACCTGTGCAGTAGGGTGACATTCTTACATAAACAATTTGAGAGCAAACTGCACAATTTATAATCCAATCCCAGAAAGAACTTTCTCACATAAAAAAAACACACACAGGCTCTCACCAAGTGCTTGTCGGAATTCACCGAGCAATACGCTTCCTATGGTCATTAGCTCTTCATATTCTGCAATTCTACCATTGAACCATTGGTGTAAAAGATAACGGCAGGGTACATAGCTAAAGCTCGCAAATAAATATATTTTCTGGAAGAAAAAATCGGAATAGAACTGATGTAATTGAGAAGAAAGAGAACAAGTTCTTAGTTCTGAATTTGTCATAAAATCTGAAAATGTTCGTAGAAATTTCTCCTTTGATTGCCTTCGTCCATCTTCTCCTATTTCCATTCTGCAATGCAACAGGATTTTGGTGGCACGTATCATCAATCTCGAGACAATAATCATCTATAAATTCACCAGCTTATAAAAATCCAAGCACCAAAATCTAATGCGCACAACATACTACATGGCAAGAAAGGCCTCCTATTTAATACATTTTATTTACCAAAATGAAGCATAATACCATTTTGACCAGATAAACCATCAAATTAAACAAATTTTATAATCCAATCTCCATTAAAGTTCTTCTGACATCAATAAATCAAACACATATTACTTCATTTAGCTAGATTACTTTTTCATTTCTTGGTGGGCTCCTTTTTAATGTAACATTCAGTTTGGAATAACAAAAGTAGAAGTCAATTTCTAAGCAAAATCTGGAAGTATAAATCATTAAATTCAATCCCTAATCAGGAAAATAAGAAAATGGGTTCTAAATTTTACCTTGGATTTGAACTAGCTGGTGTAAAACACAGGGCTGCGGACGTACGGTAAGAGGCGGTAGTGGTCCATGTAAGGACTGAAAGTCCATCGGGAAGCTGCGATGAGGTAGAGGGAAGTGCGGCGGTGGTGAGACGGGTGAACAGAAAGAAAGTCGGGGGTTAAGGTTTATTAGTTATTAGAATAATCCTCCCCTTCTCAATCCAATATTTTTGTTAAACTTTTACATATTTTTACATTTTAGTCAGAAATTCGAATTCAAATTGTTATTTATGTGTGAAGTATCTTTTTAATTTTTCAAAAAAAAAAAAAATAGAAGTATCTTTGTTATAATTTTTATATATAAGGTAATATTATTTAGAAGTATCTTTGTTATAATTTTTATATATAAGGTAATATTATTTAGAAGTATCTTTGTTATAATTTTTATATATAAGGTAATATTATTTTGAGATGTCTTTTTTGAATCTTCAAGAGTTTAATCCATTTCGAGACTCTTAAGTAAAAATAGAAAAGAAACTAGAGGGACAAAAAAAACTTCTAGTTTATCATTTAAGGAATAAAATTGATTTTTGAGAAATTGATCTCCCAAATTCAAATTCTTGACATTTAATCGAGTCCAAAATTAATAGCCTATCACACTATTGTTGTGGATAACAGCACGAAATAGGCCCAGATACCATTACTAACGATATTGATATATACTTGAATTTGTCAACATTGTTAAACTCTAGTCAACTAGTCCAAAAATTTTAAGCTCATCTCTTCCCCCTCCCCCAACCCAAATTTGTCATGTGCAAGGCACATGTCATTGAACCCACCTCATTTTCCTCGAAAAAGTGCAAATTGAAAAAATAACTGATAGTAGAAACTCGGGTGGAAAAAAATCATAAGAATAATTACTCTGCCTAAAATTATAATATAAATTTATAGATGACTTCTGGAGTCAATTGCAAGTAATAAGAAACTTGAGGTATACATGTTATTGTAATTTTCAAATAAAAAAAATGGTGAAAGAAGTGGGTGCAAAAATGTCTAAAGGATTGGGAGCAGGGCCGATCTTGGATATTTCGGGACCGCCCTAAGCGAATTCTAAAAATGGATGCCTATGTTATAAAATGATATACTCAGATTTTATTTTCAAATGCAAAAATACTAATTAAATATTTACATATTAATTTTTTTAACATATAGATAATTAAATAACGAATCCCTTAAATCTTTTTGACAGAATTAATCATGAATATATTTTTATAATTTGTTAGTTTGAAACATTCTTTTGACGGAAGCAAATTTTACGAGTACATGTAATTAACATAATTCCATAGTCACACTTTTTGTCCTTCTAATGGGCCGCCTTCTGCAGATTTGTCCCTCCTAATTTTTTTGTAACATATGCATCCATTTTATCAATGTAATGTATGACTGCTTAATTTTTGGACTATTTCACGGCGGAGATGGCTTCACGTGCATAATTTGAAGGTCTAATGTTAGGTGTGAAGGGAGGAAAATGCCCTTCAAGTACTGCACGTGCTTTGCACGTGAGACCGTCTCCATCATGTAATAGCCGAAAAATGAACCGCTGATACCCTACATTCATATGAGGGAAGCATCTACTAAAAAAAATTAGGAGAGACGAATGTGCAAAAAACGACCCATAAAAAGGACGAAAAGTGTAATTCACTCTTATCAACAATATATATGTTAGATATAGACATGTATATGTGTACATGTAGCGATAAGTACTAGTCTAATCAATTTCTAGGTGTATCGGATACAATAAGTAGGAACATCTTTCTATAAAAATTCGAAGTTGAGTTCACTATTTTATAGTGACTATTCTCTTCCACTATACTAATATCAAACTTGTGAATATGGATTTTTTTTTGTTAACATGTGTAGTGGTAAACTTTAATGTGTAGAGTGAGTAATATTTATGTAATATTTATTGGTAATAGTTGGCAAAGGAAAATGAAAAGGAAAAAGACAAAGTAGGTGAGGTTCTGGTAATTCTATTTAAGATTGTTAGTGAAGAGGTTACATGTATATAACGACTTTATCGAGGAGCAATTCTGGCGCAGATTAAATGTGGTGGCACCCACAATATTATGAGGTAGCGCATTTGTCTTGTGATTGGATAACACTTATTTGAACGTGACCAATCAAGAAACGTGTAATATAATTTAATTATGGTTGAATGACTGTGACCAAATTGTGTCAGAATTAGATTTTCTTTAATGAGTTAGTATCAAGTTCTAGCAATCCTCAACAATTGCAACATATGCATATGAAAATTAGGGTAATTTCAAAATCGGTTTTAGCAATCTACTTAACTTTAACCGTAGAACCCTCAAGTTTGTTGGGATCATTCAACTCTTTCACTACCAAACAAAGGGTTTTAAGTCTTTTTATGTTACAAAATGCCAATAATAATGTAATGTAATAGTGCATTTAGACCATCTTTTGAGTTTTGAACTGAAAAAACTTCATAGCTTTTTTTTTTTTTTTTTTTTTTTGTGGTTATCAACTCTCTCGTCAAGTTCTAACAATACAATTTTAGTTGTTAAAATAACAAGAGGTGAAACTACAAGTGGCGGGAGTGACAAACGGCCTAAAGGTGTGAAAAGAGCACGTGAGAGCACAAAGTATACCCGACATACAGAAGAACATATTGAAGTTCTTGAGAAAATTTATGCTAAGTGGACAAATCCAAATAGCGCTCAACGGGCACAAATTTTGGATGAAGAACCTGCTTTGAAGGGCATTGAGAACAAATTAACATCTTAAAGTTTGGTTTCAAAATCGCAGGTGAATTTTTCTTTGAGAAATTGCATTTGTTGCCATTAACTCAATTTTTTTTTCTTCCAATTTTAGTCTTAGCAATATTTACCACTACGTCACAATTGGTCCAATAATATGTTTGTTAGCATATCTAAGACTCTTTATAATTTCCTTTTGACTGTCGGGAGGAATTATCACATAGCAATTAATTAGTATATTATAACTTTTGTCCTTCAACTTATACCATCGTGCATTTAAGTTTTATTTTGCCACATCAAATCTTCAAACACATTACCAAAAAACACTGTAAATGTTAGTTATTTTGTTTGGGTAAAATTGCAGAAAATGTCCCAAACTAATTACTGATTTTGGATTTTCATCCCGAATTATTTAACTTGACGAATTTCATACCGTAATTTAATATTTTTTTGGAATATCGTCCCAAACTAATTATTAATTTTGATTTTTCGTCCCAAACTATATCAACTCACCAAATTTCGTCCCATAATTTACCATTTTGAATTAATTTAGTCCCAATATTAAATTTCTAATTTAATAAAAATGACGTTCAATCTTGTAATTAATTTGGGACGAACTCTGCAATATTATATAATTATTCATGTTAAATTTTACCATGTCATGACACTTAAGCAGCCATGTGATAATTCATCGGCAAATGCGCAATTCCGTCTTATAATTATGGTGGGACGATATTCCAAAAAAATATTAAATTACGGGACGAAATTCGCCAAATTAAATAGTTTGGGACGAAAATCCAAAATCAGTGATTAGTTTGGGACGATTTTTGCAATTTTGCCTTTTGTTTGCAAGCAATTACTTTATATGTTGTATTTGCAGATTTGAAAACTTCGTAATATTCCATGCACATTCAAAATTATATGACTACAAGTTTTCATCGTTTTCGCAAAACTGTATACTTTAATTTGTGCATTATATTTGGTTATCATCGATGTTGTAGATAAATGCTAGGTTAAAATAAGGTGAGCACATAAAAATAAATAAACCATTTAATTATTATTTTTATTTTGGGATGAAAAAGTCACCAAATGATTTGCCAAAAATACACGTGTGCACATAAAAATTAAAATAAAGTGGTCAAATACACACACAACTATATCATCTATGTCATTAAGAATAGTTTTTTTTTTTGAATTTATGTCATTAAGAATAGTAGAAATGATAGTGATTACATTTTAATTTGGAAAGAGTTTAAACAAACATACCTTCAACTTGTTAAGTTAATCATAGTTTGTCAACTATATATTAAATGGTTTATTGTTTTTACACTCTCATTTAGTTGTTGAGATATTCCTTGTGTGTGGTTGTGTAATTGTTAAAAATAATAGATAATCATCTTTCTCTCTCTCACACACCCAAAAAGGAGATTATTGCTTATGTTGGTTAATTACTCTTAGGCTTAGCTCTTTGTACATTTAACATTTATGAGATGGTTCATGATTATGTTAGGTCAATTAAATTATGGGCATCTTCAACTGCCCGAAAAATGGGAGGGAGAGTTCAGGTTGTCGTCTCCGAATGGGCGGGGAGGGAAAAAACTACCCATGTCCTTCCCCCTAGGCTCTGGACGGGCTGCACGAGTGCAAATATTTTTTATTTATTTAATTATTTTTCTTAAAATGAGATTTTTTTAAAACTTAACTTAAAATAAAAAAATTATATTTAAATTTTGATTTAATTTAATAACATTGTAGTTTATACATTGATAGTTTAAATTTTTAAATTTTTAAATTTTTTACGATTATTATAATTATGATAATTAAAGATGTATAATTAAATAATGATAAGAACGGTGGTGAATAAAAAATAATGGCGCCCCCTATCAGTTGGAAACAAGGTAGGGAGGGGAAGGGAGAACTCTCGAACGATTGGAGATAACATTAGGGTACAACACTTATCGCTATTTGTTCTAGTCCATCTCCTTTCAAAATTCAAAATAACTAAAAATTTAGACCACGTCTAAATATACTTTTTCTCTGTGTATTAATTAAGTTTGAGAATTTAAAATTTTAAAATATTGCAATTTATAAATACACATGACCCGACATGTTTTCAAATGCCTAAGAATGGATTTACTGAAAATTTGCCATTGAAATTTTGTAGGTTTAAAAACTTAAAAATATATTTTTGATTAATTTTCTATGTTAATTGGAATGTACAAGATCGTGTGGAGGTCGTTGAATATATTTTTAATTTAAATTAATTAAAAATATATAAACATTAATCACCTCAAATATTTCCCCCAAATTAATCATATGTTCTTCCAAATCAATTTTAATACATTTTATCTCACTTAAAATTTCAAACTTGTACTCGTGCGAACCAAATTAAGTCACTAGAAAAAACACACTAATTTGTGCTTTTCCCATTTATTTCCTAAAAACCTAGAGAACAAATTAACCCGACCGACCGACCGAGTAATTTCATGTAAAAAATATAATTAATTTAATTTCTGTACATATTTTACTTTGATGAATTTTCAGAAGTCGCGAAAAGCACAGGAAAGGAAATGATGAACTTGCAGCTGAGAACAAGAAGTTAACAACTATGTATAACCATTTAAAGGGACACACTGACTCTTTGGCCAAAAAGGTGGCCGAGCTAAATCATGAGAATGGAGATTTGCGTAATCAATTCCTAACTGTATGTTAAATTAATATCTCTATATATATATTTATTTATCTCGCTATAATAAAAGGGCAAAATAACTCATTGTGCTTTTGTAAAAGAAAATTTTTACATTTTCACAAGATGATAAAATAAATGGTGATCGATGGGTGCAGGTGCCTAATTGTACAAATGTTGGTGGCCGTGATATTGAAGCGAGTGCCCCTGAGCTTTCCATTAGAATTGATGATCTAAAACAAACAAGGGTACGTACATATATTCTTTTTGATTTTCCAAGGGTTTAATCTATTTCGATGTGGGTTTGACACATTAAGTGGGTACCTCCTGAGTCCGCTACTTTGTAGTGACTAGTCGCTTCCAATAGACCAGTCACCTGTTGGTTGTACGTACTGCATATAATGTACTTGTGTAGTGTATAACTACTCTCTTGTATGTAGGCTTCTTTTGTTGGCTACCGAAATAAAGACCAAGTTTACCTTTAAAGCTATTGGAAAATCTATTGACTGGAATTCTTTCCCAATGAAAATCTATTGGAAAATCTAAATGAGAGCGTTTTTCTCTCTAAATGAGAGCCGTCATCTCTTTTATAGAGTCTACCTTAACTAATCTGTCTTCCTTCCCCACCATTTCTATTTTTTTCTGTCCGTTTATTTCTCCTTCAATCTGATTCCTTTGCTGTCCATCTGTGCAGGTACTAGAGGTGGAGAGGTTCGAACACCCGATCAACCCTAATTGTCTAATCACTCGGCTACTGGTCTGAATATCCCTAGACATGGACGACGAGTTGTCTGATTTGGGATTCAAACTCATTGCGGAAAATTCCCCACTGCTGCCTCCCGTAGGAGACTGGAGCAGGCTACCATGAGACAAAAGATCTAGATAGCAAACTTTCAGAAAGGAACCAGCTCATCCTTATAGGACGAGTATTATGGCATAAACCGGTTAATCTAGAAGCACTGAAGGATACTATGTCGGGCATATGGAGCCCCGCGAAGGGAATCAATATTCGCAAAATGTCTGACGATAAGCTTATGTTCATATTCCGTCACTCTCTCGATCGAAAAAAGGCTTTAGAAGGGGGGCCATGGGCATTTGATAAAAAGCTCATTGTCTTGAATGTCCCAAATGATGATGATAGTCCTACCAATGTGAACTTAGATTGGTGTGACTTTCATGTACAGGCGTCGGGACTTCCGCTGAGAAAGATGAACAAAGAAGTGGCCACAGTACTAGGGAATAAAATAGGTATTTTTCAGGACATGGATTCTGGAGATGATGGTTTAAACTTTGGAGACATACTTCGGTTCAGAGCAAGTATTAATGTTACCAAACCTCTGCTAAGGGCTATGAGAACTTTGAATGACAATGGGGAATATATGTTGGTAACTTTCCGATATGAACGACTTCCAAATTTTTGTTACTACTGTGGTGTTATGGATCATATCTCGGGAGGTTGTGAGAAGCAATATGAATTCCCTAAAGGTGAAAACGATTCTAATCTCCCTTATGGTCCTTGGCTTAGCGCCCAACCCCCGCAACAAATATCCTCTCGCCATTGGAAACCGAACAATGGTAATCATATCAATCTGGTTTTCCCCAACCACATCCGCCCAAACTCCAGCACCCATAACTCGTAACAGACCCACCGAAAAAGATCTCTTTGCCTTATCCAAAACACCGAAAACTCTGGCCCAAACAACCGGAACTTCCGAACCTATTTTTGGAAAAGATACAACAATGATTGACTCCACTAATCAAGCGAAGTTTTTCATGGAAACAAAATCTGAACAAATAAGAAGCACAATTAAAGATAAGGGAAAAGGCATTGTTACGGAAAATCAGGAAAACGATTCCCTTACCTTCAAGAGTGGCGATATTTCTTTTGTTCTGCCACATATTTTGGAATGGACCAGGTCAAAACTCTTGAAGCCCAACTCTTGGACTGATCTGTCAGAGGGCCCAAACACATTGCTGTCCCATAATTTGAAATCCAACATGGGCCATTCCAGCTCGAACCCTATAGTCCTGAACACCTTGAAACTAAACCAACAGCCCGCCCAACACAGTACACTAATCACACCCAAATCTGAGCCCACTGAAAAAGTCCACCACTTTAACCTCTCTAATTGGACCAAACCCGCCTCTCTTACCAAATCTGAAAACAAAGTCATCCCGAAGCCCAAACATGGGACAGCCCAAACCTCTGCGCCCACTAACATGTTCCTCCCTAACATAACTCCAACCCATATCCTGAAAAATCTTGTTTGCCCATCTACTAGCCCATTATCAAAATCAAACCCTCCTGAACACTATACTCTCAAGCAAATTGATAGTTTTCCCTACCTTGAATCCTTAAACAACGCGGTTTCCACCACAACCACAATTAAAGGCGCCATTGCAACTAGAAAAGAAAATCAACAACCAAAACCTCTCAATCATGATGAACCCAACTCAACAAACAAACCCCCTGTTACACACTCAAACTCAACCGCCCAATATGCCCCCTCCCACCTTACTCAAATCCCGTATATTGATACAATTCCTCCACCCCAAACCGAGCTCCTCATTGACGTTCCTATGATTCTTTCAAACATGAACTTATCCCATTACAAATCTACTCCACTTAGGAAAAAGAAAACCAAATCCCAAGCAACCAACCAACACACTAAATCAACCACAGCTGGTATCAAACGAAAATTTTCAGAAGATGGTGATATTTTGAATGATAGTTCTGTCAAGCCGACTAAGAAGATAATTCTAGGAGCTGGCACTACATCAGGAAAAGAGGACCCGGTAACGGCGGCGACTGCGGGGCAGTCCCGCCGATCATCATGAATTGCCTAAGCTGGAACTGCCAAGGGCTAGGGGGCCGTTGGACAATTCGCACACTCGGAGAGCACATCCGAGCAAAAAACCCCCAAATCATCTTTCTCATGGAGACCAGGCTTGATGAGAGGAAGATTGATTTAATAAAGAATAAATTGGGTCTCTTTGGTGTTGCTGTTAATTCTAATGGTTTATCTGGTGGTTTAGCGCTTTTATGGAGAAAGGATATTCACGTTGTTCTTCAAAGTAAATCGAAAAACCATATCGATGTATTCGTTTATAACAAGGTGGAAGAAGAAAGTTGGAGATTCACCGGTTTTTATGGAGAACCAGAGGTGGCAAATAGGAAGAACTCATGGGATTTGCTGAAACGCTTAGCGAGATACTCAAAAAAGTTGTGGCTTTGTGTGGGAGATTATAATGTTATCCTTAGTGATTCAGAGAATAAAGGGGGGCGTCAAACACCCTCTAGACAGCTCACGGATTTTAGAGAGGCTCTTGATGAGGCTCGTTTGAATGATCTTGGCTATGTAGGTGAGATTTATACGTGGTGTAATCGTTGGTATTCTCCTCTTATGATTTGGGAACGGCTTGATAGAGCTTGTGCTACTAATTCTTGGATCAACAAATTTCCCCACACTAGAGTTATTCATATGGATACTATCAACTCGGATCACATCCCGCTTTGTATTGAAGTTAGGAACCAACCAGTAGCCCCAAAAAAGAAGCATACGAAAAGATTTCGATTCGAAGCCATGTGGCTTACTTCTGTTGAATGTGAGGAGATAGTGAAAGAGAGTTGGCAATCCGGATGTACTAATAGCGATGAGATTTCAGTTTGGGACAGAATTGCAAGTTGCACGGAGGGATTAAAAATCTGGAGTGAACACAGCTTCGGTGCAGTCACAAAGAAAGTAAGAAAAATCAAGGAGAGAATTTTCTCTCTTCGTGCAGGCCCTACCTCTCCCAACACCCGAAAAGAGGAGCATAATCTTAAAAAAGAACTTGAGGACTTGTTGGATAAAGAGGATCTTATGTGGAGGCAAAGATCAAAGGCACATTGGCTAAAAGATGGGGATAGAAATACAAGATTTTTCCATGCAAAAGCTTCGGCTAGGAACAGAAACAATACAATTGAAGGTTTGAATGATTCGAATGGGAGCTGGTGCACTAAACCAGCTTAAATTGAAAAAGTGATCGTGGAGTACTTTAGCAATATATTTACTTCGAGTCAACCATCTCTTGAGGATATAAGGACGGTGACGAGTGCTTTAGACAAGAAAGTGGATGAGCGGATGAACCAACGTCTCCTCCAACGGTACACGGCGGATGAGGTAACCTTAGCTCTCTCTTGTATGCATCCCTTCAAATCCCCTGGCCCCGATGGGCTTTCTGTGATTTTCTATAAAAAATTTTGGAAATTCATTAAATCTGATGTTATTTATGCCACTCTTGATTTTCTTAATAATGGTGTTTTCCATGAGCCGAGTAATTTCACCCATATAGTGCTTATCCCTAAATGCAAAAATCCCACCATGATCACCCAGTTCCGTCCCATTAGTTTATGCAACATAATTTATAAGCTGAGTTCCAAAGTGATTGTTAATCGTCTCAAACAACTCATGAATTCCATTATATGTGAGTACCAATCAGCTTTCGTGCCTTCTCAACTAATAATGGATATAGTACTAGCTGCCTTTGAGATCTCCCATTTCATGAAAAAAGATATCAGCGGAAGGGTCGGGCATATGTCTTTGAAACTTGATATGAGTAAAGCATACGATAGAGTCGAATGGGGTTTTCTTAAAGAATCTATGATTGCTTTGGGTTTCGATGTCAAATTTGTGAAGTTAATCATGATGTGTATCTCTACTGTTTCTTATTCGTTCATGATTAACGGTGTACAATGTGGTTCTGTCAAACCGGAGAGAGGTATCCGTCAAGGAGATCCTCTTTCCCCGTACTTATTCTTATTTTGTGCAGAAGCTTTTAGTGCTTTGATCAAACAAGAAGAAATGCGGAATCAGCTGAAAGGAATATCGATTTGTTACGGGGCCCCATCTGTATCCCACCTATTATTTGCAGACGACACGTTAATTTTCACTGAGGCAATGGGAGCAGCAGCTAAAATCATCCGATCGATTCTGAATAAATATGGGAAAGCTTCAGGCCAAGAAATCAACTTTGAGAAATCAAGCTTAGTCTTCAGCAAAAATACGAACGAGGTTGACATTTTGAGGGTGCAGTCACATCTGCCGGTTAAAATTGAAGAGAAACACGACAAATACCTAGGCCTCCCAATGGTTGTAGGTAAGTCTAAAAAAGCTGTGTTCGACTACATAAAGGATAGGATTTGGGTGGAAAGAAAAAACTTTATCGCTGGTGGGTAAAGAAATTTTAATCAAGGCGGTGCTCCAAGCAATTCCAACATATGTTATGGGCTGTTTTAAATTACCCAAAACGTTCATTCATGAGATCGAAAGTATCATAGCAAGTTATTGGTGGGATGGGAAGGATAAAAAACGCATGCACTGGATAAAATGGAATGACATGTGTGCAAGTAAAAGAAGTGGGGGTTTGGGATTCCGGAATCTTGAAGCTTTTAACTTGGCAATTTTTGCAAAATAGGGTTGGAGAATCATACAAAATCCTACGGGGTTATTGAGCCGTCTGTTAAGAGCAAAATATTTCAAGAACGGTGATTTCTTAGGAGCCACTTTGGGAAATAATCCATCATACACATGGAGGAGCATTTGGGGGGCAAAAGCTTTGCTAGAAAAAGGTCTCAGATGGCGGATCGGTAATGGCTCGGATATGAAAATTTGGGATCATAGATGGATACCGAGACCAAGAACTTTCAAGATTGTATCACCGCCACACACATTGCATTGGGACAGCCGAGTTGCAGAACTTATTGATTGGGATACATGCTCGTGGAAGAAGTCGTTAATAGAGAGTGAATTCTTGGAAAATGATGCTCAAATTATCATGTCTATTCCTTTAGGCAGCCCACAAAACTCAGACAAGATTATTTGGCACTACTCCACTCACGGCGGCTTTACTGTTCGATCGGCATATCACCTTGCTTTTGAATTGGAACAAGAAACAACAGCAGCAAACACGGGTTCCTCAAGCTTGAGTGCTATTCGTGATTGGCGTTGGATCTGGAAAACTAAGATACCAAATAAAATAAAGATTTTTGTTTGGAGGGCAATGAGAAATGCACTGTCAACAAACAAAAAATTATCAAGAAGGCATATAGATGTTGCTGAAATTTGTCCGGTCTACCACAATACGGACGAAACCACCATGCACGCCCTGATTCATTGTACACTAGCGAGACAAATTTGGGCTATCTCCGGCATCCCTTGGGCGGTGTATAGTGCTTATGGAAACACCGTTGAAGAATGGTTCTTGAAGGTACAACAAGTTTGTGACAATGAGGAATTGGGACTGTTTTGGGCAGTTTGTTGGATTATTTGGCATAACAGAAATAAGATTCGTGTTGGCGAAAGCTATCTTTCTCCACCGGAGCTGGTCAAATACGTGGTCGATTATATAAAAAGAGTAAATGTTGCCAATACAATCACTCAAGTTCGGATCAGAACGAATTGTCCGTTAAATTGGTTGCCTCCCCCCCCCAATTGACATTCTCAAAATCAATGGGGATGGTGCCCTGTTTTCGAACCACGGAAAATCTGGATATGGTTTTCTAATTCGAAACCATCTTGGTGTATGCATAGGGTGGCGGTTTGGTTCAGTGGATGGTCTTCTTTCCCCAGAAAATATCGAAGCGCTGGCAGCAAAGAAAGTAATGGAATTTGTGATAGCTAATGGATGGAGAAGGATTATCCTAGAAGGGGATTGCAAAGGGGTCATTGACAGAATAAATGAAGATCAAGATTATCTAGGGAGCTGCCGGCATTTTGATAAATGACATAAAATGTATGTCAACTACTCTTGAGTATTTTCATGCCAGACATATCAAAAGAAGTGGTAATGCCGTCGCGCATTGCCTAGCCAAATTAGCTTTAGAACATTTAGAGCATTTTGATGTTCTTCCTGTTTCAGTTTTAAATATTGTAAACTCTGAAGTTTCCTCAATATAATTCACTTTGCCTCTCAAAAAAAAAAAAAAAAGGTTTTGAATTGGGTAATTATTTGCAAATTACTACTTTTTCATAGGGTGATATATATCATAAAATTCTTGTCTATATGTTTCCTAGCTAGAATTAATGTCTTGTCTATGTTTTTTTATTGAATTAACGATTTAATTACTTTCAGATGCCTAATCCAGATTTAGCTTATCCTGCCATTTCTATCTCTTATACGCATTGGAGTGGCAGCACGAGCAAGAAATATTACAGTACATCTTGATCTTAACAAGGAAAGTTCTATTCATAATTATCTCATTAATTTAACATTACCTTCAATCCACATTACTATTATTTAATCTCCAATAAGTTTCGTGACATAAAATATGTAAAGGTGAACTTGTTTCAAATTGAGATCAATGATTGCTTTATTCTTGCTTTTAATATGTCTCACATAGCATAATATTAATGCGTACTTATAATAATTAATGCATTAATTTGAATCGTAAATATATATGTTGAATTATGTGTTGGAAATTAAAATTTTAAAAATAGTTGAATTATTAGGTATACACTTTAAAGTATAGGCGCAATATATAGCTACACAAAAGTAACCTATAATTTCTCATTTTCAATGTGATCATTCTCAAAATTAGGTGAAAATTAAGACAAAAACCACATACCCTTCATTTTAATTTATTTTCTACTTAATTTATATAATTTTTATTTTTATTTTTGTTCAGACTATTGATATCCTCAAAGACAAACTTTCCTGGTTTAGGTATTGCCGAAATATGATTGTCATTGCCAATTATACTACCGAAAATGGGGAAACAATTGAATTAATCTCTACACAGGTACACAAAAAGTAATTGGAGGTTGTCGTTTAATTGGTTATGTTTTAGCTCATGTATTCCAAGTTTTGGAGTTTTTGAACTAGAATGAATTTCGAAAATTGTTTTGGATGAATAATAGGATTTTAGGTAACACGTGGGGACTTATCATATTCTATAGGTATGTGAGAATATATTTGATTTTTTAGCACATTTATCATATTCTATAAGAGATTTTTAGAGCTTAAATATGTGAAAATTAAATATGTTGACATGAATGTTGGATGTTTGACAAATTGTTAGACCACATGTTTTTCTTAAGCTTTAAATTTTTTATTCCAAATTTATTTGAAAATTCAAGCTCACGAATTTGACTTTATCATATAATTCATGCATAATATTTGAACAATTTTTTGCAGTTAATTAATTTCATATATATATATATATTTTTTTTTTTTGATAACCCAGGTGTACAAGCTTACACTTGACTAATCCTGGACCCTCAGAACCCTTTCCCTAGAACCCTGAAGGATGTAAATCGCAGGATGTGCCTCCACCAAGCCCCGGTTTCATATATTCTGAACACTAGTTATGTTGTGCAGTATTATTCTCCAACTACTATGACTCGTCCTCGAGATTTCTGGACATTAAGATACACTTGTCCCCTAAAGGATGGCAGCGTTGTGGTAATAGATTCATTATTTTTTAATTTATTGGTATCAAACTAAACTAAACCATCAATATTATTTTATTTTTTCGTATTATATTTATGACAATCTTAACAAGAATTTATTTTTTTAAGAATTTATTTTTTTACTAATAAAAATAACACAAGAGGTATTTTGTCAACTCAAATTATAATATTATGTCTCGCATAAGTATCATATATGTATCTAAAAGTTGAATCTTGTATATATATACATAATGAAACAATTTTTTTATTGAATCAAAATCTTTAGTAATTAATATATATATATATATATATATATATATATATATATATATATATATATTTATATATATTCCACATATATAATTCTATGAACAAAGGAGGAGGAGCCGGCATGGGAGGTATAGCTGCTGGTGGTGCACCACCACCACCATGTGGTTGAGACACAACAATAATTTTCCATTTGGACTTAATATTTGATAATCTTTTAATTAGACCAGAGTGAATTTTTATATCTGAAGTTCAATTTTAGCTTGTTCTTCGTAAATACGATTTTGACTATGGTTGGTAACCAGAAAGTTCGGGTTGAGGTGGGTCGAATAGCATGGATCAAGTTGTTGTAGCTAAGTAAAAAGTTATTAAATTGGGTCAAGTCAGGATGGAGTTAGGATTGGATGGATTGATCCACTACTTTAGCTTTTTAAAGTCTGTTACTATTATCTATATTTTTTTTTCGGTCACTTTGTGCTAGATCTAGAACAAAGTTTATAAATCGGGATCGTTACATAGGTTAGATGGTACTCAATGCAAAATGGGTGTCGAGGCAGGCTAAGGACCTAATGTGCGACCTCAAGATTTGGCTAGTCGCGAGGGAGAAAAAAGGCTAATTTGACAAACTTTTATAAAGAAATACTTGAATTACCAAGTATATGGAACTTACTATTGAAATAATAGAGATAGAAAGTGTATATAATTTACTTGCAAAATCAATTTGATTAGAATATGTGTGTAGTTTGATTCTTTATATATAATAAATCACCCTTGAACAAACTTTCATAGTTTGATGATATTTCAAATTAACTTGATTTTAGGTCCTCTTGATAAACTAAACTTTTAACAAAATATATATCAAACTACTTTTGTACGGCTCAACTAAAGGTTCATTTGAACTAAATTAGTATAACAATTAAACCAATATCAAACATATTTTGAACTTAAATGAAATAATCAAATTAAACTGAAATAATATCTTGTTCGATTTCAACTTGTTTACAATCTTATGCCAAGACACTCGGCAAGTTATCCTCTGATGTATCGTTTATCAATTATTGATACTAAATACAATTAATTTCTTATGAGCTAAAAGTTAAAAAATAAAGGAAAGTGCACTCACGTTTCTATAATAGGACAATGAGCAGAAAATCAATAGAACAACATCAGCTAAGGAAATTCACTTGAATCAACCACAAAAAATATTTTACATTCTAAAGCTTCATACTTATACTGTTAGAAAATGGAAAAAAAAAATCGCTACTTAATATTGGTTCTACTTCATATCCTCGAAAATTGATAACCCTTTCAAATTATTTATGTACAGTAATAGTTCAATATACAACACACAACTTTGTTCTTCTTGTATGTAAACCAATACCGAATTATCCCCCCACGTGAACGAAAACATCTAATCGGAATCGTGCATGATTAGCAAGTGAAAACGATACCTGAACTTGTCGTGGCACTAGGCAAATCACGAACCATGAATCACGGTACAAGTTCCTTGAAAATTTAGTATATCAAGACATTCATTCAAATCCGAATCACTTACTAACATTACCCATTCTTTTCATCATCAAATACCTTTGAAAATTTAGTATATCAAGACATTCATTCAAATCCGAGTCACTTACTAACATTACCCATTCTTTTCATCATGATCAAGGTATTTGAGTTGGAATTGATCCATTTGCAGTTTGAACCTCCTTGCAACTTCTTCATATAATTCATAACATCTAGCACAATGATCAAATTTGAACCAAATCAATTATCTTTGTAGTTGTTTTTTGGCCAAAACTCCCCGAACTCGATGTACTTCCACCCATAAGTGACCTGGACCCATTTGATGAGTCGATTTTGCCTGAGGAAGTGACCTGGTTATGTTCAACGAGCTCATCATCCCCACCAATAGCAAAATTCAAACTCGAGCATCAAGCTAAATGAGTCTCAGAAGCCTTTGGTTTCATACTACTATAATCTAATTCCCATATATCTAGGAAAAAATATACATGAATATTCGAAGAAGACGTCCAAGGCACGATATTTAGACTAGGTGGCACGGAAGGTCCCGTATCTAATCCAGCCAATCGAGACTCATCACCACTTTCCGTGAACAGAGATTTGAATTTACACTCTTCATTTGAAGTGTGCATTTATTCCGGTCACTGTATTTTCGTTTCAAAGAAACTCTTCTTTCATATCCACAATATTAGCGGACTCAAAGTCAAGGCAAGAAGTTGAAAGTGATGATTTTCCAATTCCCACAAAATGGTTTTTACCAGGGAAGAGGAAACTTTTGTTGTCATCAAATCTTTAGTAATGGTATCATTAGCTACGAGCCCTCCTGTGGTTGGATCGAACTCACCACCAAGGCTTCTTGCAGTATCCTTAAGGCTCCCAAAGATTTATTGTTGAAGAGCATCTAGACTAATATGATTCTCACTTATGCTCCATTTCTTCTCCATTTGTCTACTTGATCTAATAATTGTCTATAAAATATATTTCAAGAAACATTAAGAATAGTTTCATATAATTCTCTATTTATAGAAGAGGACGATAAACTATAAAAAGCAAAACCTCGAATGGGATTAAGTCGAATCTAAGACATGAATAATCCTGGAAAACCCCCAAAAAAGGACAATAAAGCAAGGATACAAGTTTCTTAAATACTCTATTTAGATGTACCTGCTCGGGTGGACCATCGGCTTTAATTTCCGCAATATTTAACTTAAAAAAAAATTTGGGTACCTCAGAATCTGTTTGCCCTAGTATTTTTTCGACCAAAACTGACCTCAAGGTCCGACAATGTTTCCTCATAGTATCTGAGATGTCATTAAGCAATATTTCTTGTTCTTTACACTCTACCACATCCATAAGAAGAAAAAACTCTAATATATAATCATCGTCCCCTGTATAAGTATATTTTAGCAGCAAAATTGTTAAGAGCAATGAATTTCTTTAAAGAATGGTCGGAGAGGGTATTTTGACTCAATTACAAGAGCCACCGGGGATGCACCAGACACAACGCGATGTGCGTTGCTCTTTCAGCCGCTGGACTTTACCTTCGGATGAGCCGATTCTAGGTTGGACTGACTGTTAAACATAAAAGATAACTCTTTCCGAGGCCCCCGTCGGCGTATTCAGACTCCATAACATTGCCACCAGCCGCCGCGTTCTGGTTCAGAAATTTTAACCAGATTCTCTTTCAGAGCACGCTATCACGGGCTTGATTCTTTCTAGTATCATGCGGCACCTAGCCCCGAAGCGCCCCTCGCGGAATTGACAAGTCAGCTTAAATCTTGAACAAGTGAGAATGTGAGAAGTGGAGAAAGTACACAATAGAAATGTCCCATATCGACAGCCGGTTTTCAACAAATATTCCTAAATCTCACTCTGTTATGTCCCATATCGACACCCTCCGGATAACACTTATCAAGTGCGATTATGAGTGGTATTAACAATATTTTGGCTGGAGAAACGCTATCACAGATGCAATGAAATACTTTAGAGTTTTGTTGTTAAATTGTAAACTATTTAGGACCACATCTATAAGTGCCGCAGTGATACCATAATCTTCAGTTTTCAAATACGCCAGTCATAACAAAATAATAGAGAGAGAGAGTATAAACCACAAGACAAACATAATTTTTTGCTGGAAAACTTCCTAAAATCCCAAGAATTCCCAAAGTACAGTTATAATATTTGAAGAAAACAAGCAGCTATGCATCGGGAAACAAGTCTAACACCGGTTATTAGGTGTGTTTGGAAAAGGATGGGGTTTGGCCTTTAACGATTTTTCATATCTCAGAGGAGTAGGATTTCATCAATTCATGAGAAGATTAACTGAGTTTTGAAATGTGTAGCAGTGGCTACGATCGAGTAAAGCATAGTGAGGCTGAATATGAAAGGTATGTTTGAAAAATCTAGGTCATTTATCATAAGAAATGAGGCTACTCGTGAGAATAGGTGAAGAAACATATTTTTTCCCACCGAACTTTTCCAAAATCAATGGGAATTTTGGTGGGAATTTTTCTTGTTTCTACCACCATGTGGTCGAGACACAACAACAATTTTCCATTTGAACTTAATATTTGATCATCTTTTAATTAGACCAGAGTGAAGTTTTAAATTTGAAGTTCAATTTTAGCTTGTTCTTCGTGTATACAATTTTGACAATGGTTGGTAACCAAAAAAATTGGGTTGAGATGGGTCGGATAGCATGGATCAAGTTTGTTGTAGCTAAGTAAAAAGTTATTAAATTGGGTCAAGTCAGGATAGAGTTAGGATTGGGATGGATTGATCCACTATTTTAGCTTTTTAAAGTTCGTGTATAAATCGGGATCGTTACATAGGTTAAATGGTACTCCTTGTAAAATGGGTGTCGAGGCGGGCTAAGGACCTAATGTACGACCTCAAGATTTGGCTAGTCGCGAGGAAGAAAAATAATATGACAAAATTTTATAAAGAAATATGGAACTTACTGTTGAAATAATAGAGATAAAAAGTGTATATAATTTACTTGAAAAATCAATTTGATTAGAATATGTGTGTAGTTCGATTCTTTATATATAATAAATCACCCTTGAACATAGTTTGATGATATTTCAAATTAATTTAATTTTAGCTCCTCTTGATAAACTAAACTTTAACAAAATATATATCAAACTACTTTTGTACGGCTCAACTAAAGTTTGATTTGAACTCAATTAGTATAACAATTAAACCAATATCAAACATATTTTGAACTTAAATGAAATAATCAAATTAAACTGAAATAATATCTTTCTATTTCAACTTCTTTACAATCTTATGCCAAGACACTTGGCAAGTTATCTTTTAATGTATCCTTTATCAATTTTTTATACTAAATACAATTCCTGTCTTATGCACTAAAAGTTAAAAAATAAAGGAAAGTGCACTCACGTTTCTCTAATAGGACAATGAGCAAAAAATCAATAGAACAACATCAGCTAAGGAAATTCACTTGAATCAACCACCAAAAATATTTTACATTCTAAAGCTTCATACTTATAGTGTTTGAAAACGGAAAAAAAAAAACGCTACTCAATATTGGTTCTATTCATATCCTCCGACATTCATAATCCTTTCAAATTATTTATGTACAGTAATAGTTCAATACACAACACACAACTCCGCTCTTCTTGTATGTAAACCAATACCGAATGATCCCCCCACGTGAATGAAAACATCCAATCGGAATCGTGCATGATTAGCCAGTGAAAACGAAACCTGAACTTGTCGTGGCACTAGGTAAATCAAGAACCATGAATCTCACGGTACAAGTTCCCTGAAAATTCAGTATATCAAGACATTCATTCAAATCCGAATAACTTACCAACATTACCCATTCCTTTTTATCATCAAGGTACTTGAGTTGGAATTGATCCATCTGCAGTTTGAGCCTCCTTGCAACTTCTTCATATAATTCATAACATCTAGCACAAGGATTAAATTTGAACAGAATCATTTCTTTATAAATAGCTATGACGGTAATTTTACTGCCACTATAAATTATCTTTGTAGGTGTTTCTTGGCCAAAACTCCCCGAACCTGATGTACTTCCACCCATAAGTGACCCGGACGTGGACCCATTTGATGAGTTGATTGTGCCTGAGGAAGTGACCTAGTTATGTTCAACGGGCTCATCATCCCCACCAATAGCAAAATTCAAACTCGAGCATCGAGCGAAATGAGTCTCAGAAGCCTTTGGTTTCGTACTACTATAATCTAATTCCCATATATCTAGGAAAAAAATCTACATGAATATTCGAAGAAGACGTCTAAGGCACGGTATTTAGACTAGGTGGCACGGAAGGTCCCATATCTAATCCAGCCAATCGGGACTCATCACCACTTTCCGTGAACAGAGATTTGAATTTACACTCTTCATTTAAAGTGTTTATGCGATGAGCATTTAGTCCGGTCACTCTATTTTCGTATCAAAGAAACTCTTCTTTCATATCCACAATATTAGTAGACTCAAAGTCAAGGCAAGAAGTTGAAAGTGATGATTTTCCGATTCCCAGAAAATGGTTTTTACCAGGGAAGAGGAAACTTTTGTTGTCGTCAAATTCTTTAATAATGGTATCATTAGCTACGAGCCCTCCTGTGGTTGGATCGAACTCACCACCAAGGCTTCTTGCTGTATCCTTAAAGCTCCTAAAGAAATATTGTTGAAGAGCATCTAAACTAATATGATTCTCACTTATGCTCCATTTTTTCTCCATTTGTCTACTTGATCTAATCATTGTCTATAAAATATATTTCAAGAAACATTTAGATAGTTTCATATAATTCTATATTTATAGAAGAGGACGATAAACTATAAAAAGCAAACCTCGAATGGGATTAAGTCGGGTCTAAGACATGAATACTCTTGGAAAACCCCCAAAGAAGGACAATAATTTAAACAAAAGAAAGCATACAAGTTTCTTAAATACACTATTTAGAAGTACCTGCTCGGGTGGACCATCGGCTTTAATTTCCGCAATATTTAACTCAAAAACATTTTTGGGTACCTCAGAATCTGTTTGCCCAGGTAATTTTTCAACCAAAACTGTCCTCAAGGTCCGACAATGTTTTCTCATAGTATATGAGATGTCATTAAGCAATATTTCATGTTCTTTACACTCTCCCACATCCACAGGAAGAAAAAACTCTAATATATAATCATCGCCCCCTATATAAGTACATTTTAGCAGCAAAAATGTTAAGAGCAATGCATTTCTTTGAAGAATGGGTCGAAAAGAGGGTATTTTGGCGCAATTACAGGGGCCACCGGGGACGCACTAGACACCACGCGATGTGCGTTGCTCTTCCAGCTGTTGTACTTTACCTCCGGATGAGCCGATTCTAGGGTGGACAGACTGTTAACACATAAAAGATAACTCTTCCCGAGGCCCCCTGTCGGTATTCGGACTCCCTAACATTGCCACTAGCCGCCGCGTTCTGGTTCAGGAATTTAAACCGGATTCTCTTTCAGAGCAGGCTATCACAGGCTTGACTCTTTCTAGTATCATGCGGCACCTAGCCCCGAAACGCCCCTTGCGGAATTGACAAAGTCAGCTTAAATCTTGAACAAGTGAGAATGTGAGAAGTGGAGAAAATACACAATAGAAATGTCCCATATCGGCAGTCGGTTTTCAATAAATATTCCTAAATCTCACTCTGTAATGTCCCACATCGACACCCTCCGGGTACCACTTATCAAGTGCGATTATGAGTGGTATTAAAAATATTTTTGCGACATGGAGAAATTCTATCACGGATGCAATGAAATACCTTAGAGTTTTGTTGTCAAATTGTAAGCGGTTTAGGACCACATCTATGCGTGCCGCAGTGATACCATAATCTTCCATTTTCAAATACGCCAGTCATAACAAAATAATCGATAGAGCGTATAAACCACAAGACAAACATAAGTTTTTGCTGGAAAACTTCCTAAAATCCCCAAATTCCCAAAGTACAACTTTAATATTTGAAGAAAAAAAACAGCTATGCATCGGGAAACAAGTCTAACACCGGATATTAGGTGTGTTTGAAAAGGGTGGGGTTTGGCCTCTGACGATTTTTCATATTTTGGAGGAGTAAGGTTTCATCAATTCATGAGAAGATTAACTGAGTTCCGAAATGTGTAGCAATAGCTACGATCGAATAAAGCATAGTGAGGCCGAATATGAGAGGTATGTTGGAAAAATCTAGGTTCTTTATCATAAGAAAGGAGACTGCTCGTGAGAAGACTGCTATTATATTCCATATGTATCTCTTTCCTCTGAAAAACCTAACGATACAATCAATAAAAAATTCGATAAGTAGGGAAGTAGGTGAAGAAACATATTTTCTTTTTATTTGATGGGAGACTACACTGTAGAGAAAAAGAAAAAGTTAGATTTCAAAATTCTAGGGCATGAATCTTTGGTATGTGGGGTGTATCTCAATATATTTGCTTAAGAAATATATTTCGTTTTTTTTCTTCTTATATTTGATTTGATGGGAGACTGCACTGGAGAGAAAAAGAGAAGGTTTGATTTGAAATTCTAAGGCATGAATATTTCGTATGCAGGGTGTATCTCAAGATATTTGGTGAAGAAACATATTTCGTTTTTTTTTCTTATTTTATTCGATAGCAGACTGCACCCGAGAGAAAAAGAAAAATTTTGATTTGAAATTCTAGAGCATGATTTTTCCGTATGTAGGGTAAGGTATATCTCAAACAAATTTAAGCATAGTATCAACTAGTAATTCATCTTTCAATCATGGATCGAACATAGGATTCACAAAAACCTAGGAATTAGGAATATTTATCAATATTAGCAAAAGTCACAAAATTAGCTATACTCTTACATCTGTCAGAATGAGCCTGGGCTTCCCGATATTGATGGCCTTGGCCTGAACCGGTTTGTGTTGGCCCTAAACCTGACCTTGTTTCAGTTTGTCTTGACAATCCCTTTAACAATGTTGCAGAAGGTTTAGGCGTGTAAACAGGTGAAGGTGGTGGGTTACGGGCTGGATGGGCTGGATCTGTTGATGTGACAGGGAGAATGACAGTCGATTTTCCACAAATATTCCTAAATCTCACTCTGTAATGTCCCATATCGATACCCCCCGAGTACAACTTATCAAGTGCGATTATGAATGGTATTAACTATATTTTGGCTACATGGAGAAACGCTATCACAGATGCAACAAAATACCTTAGAGTTTTGTTGTCAAATTGTAAACGATTTAGGACCACATCTATGAGTGCCGCAGCGATACCATCATCTTCAATTTTCAAATACGCCAGTCATAATAATATAATCGAGAGAGAGTATAAACCACAAGACCAATATAAGTTTTTGCTGGAAAACTTCCTAAAGTCCCCAGAATTCCCAAAGTACAGCAATAATATTTGAAGAAAAAAAGCAGCTATGCATCGGAAACAAGTCTAACACCGGATATTAGGTGTGTTTGAAAAAGGGTGGGGTTTGGCCTTTGACGATTTTTCATATCTCGGAGGAGTAGGGTTTTCTTCAATTCATGAGAAGATTAACTGAGTTCCGAAATGTGTAGCAACAGCTACGATCGAGTAAAGCATAGTGAGATCGAATATGAGAGGTATGTTGAAAAAATATAGGTTCTTTATCATAAGAAAGGAGGCTGCTTGTGAAAAGACTGCTATTATAATCCATATGTATTTCTTTCCTCTGAAAAACCTAACGATACAACCAATACAAAATTCAATAATTAAGGAAAGTAGGTGAAGAAACATATTTAGTACCAAAGTTGGCTTTTTAATGTCCAGGGGGAATAGGCACCTTCCAATGGAAAGTGATGCCATTCGGATTTAAAAACGCTGGAGCCACTTATCAACGGGCTATGAACTGCATTTTCAGTGAGTATATCGATGACTTTGTCAAAATTTACATTGATGACATTGTAATTGAATCGGCCGGTTATGAAGAACATTTGGTACATTTGGCGAAGTCATTTGCCAAAATGAGAAAACATGAATTGAAACTTAATCCCTTGAAATGTGTTTTTGCAGTTGTATCAGCCAAATTTCTTGGCTTTTTAGTGCATCGTAAGGGTATTGAGATCGACAAGAACAAGTCCAATGCTATCCTGACAACCAAAGCTCCATCAACAAAGAAGGAATTACAACAATTCCTTGGCAAGGTCAACTTTCTAAGGAGGTTCATATCAAACTTGGCTGGGAAAACAAAGGTCTTTTAACCTTTGTTAAAGCTGAAGAATAAAGAGGAATTTTGCTGGCAAACGGAGCATGAGCAGGCGTTTCAAGAGATAAAAAAACAAACTAACTACGTCGCTTGTGATGATGCCGCCAATCAAGGGGAAACCCTTGAAATTGTATATATCTGCCACAGAAGAAACTGTCGGTGGATTTCTGGCACAAGACGAAGAAAATGGATTCGAACGGGCTATATACTACTTGAGCAGGCACCTGTCAGAAACGAAGCAGAGGTATACACCGATAGAAAAGGTATGTCTTGCACTGTTTTTCTCTTGTAAGAAGTTACGTCATTATATGCTGCCTGTGAAAGCGTTAGTAATTTCTAGTATTGATGTTAATTAGGTATATGATAGCTAAACCTGTAATGAGAGGAAGGATCGGCCGATGGGCTATCCAGTTAATGGAGTATCAATTGCAGTATGTACCGCAAAAAGCAGTCAAAGGCCAAGTATTGGCTGATTTCTTGGTTGACCATCCAAGTATCAATATAGATCAGACCGTTCTTAAGGAACTGGACCTGATGACAGTGGAGATCAAGCCGTGGACACTGGCTTTCGATGGGTCGAGAACCGATAGACTGTGCGGGGCAGGTATCGTTTTGATTTCTCCATCTAATGTTAAAACTAAGTTATCAATACAATTCGACTTTGAGTGCACCAATAATCAGGCCGAATACGAAGCGTTGATTATTGGGCTAGAAATGCTCAGGGAGTTGCATGTGAAATCCGTCACCATCGTCGGAGATTCGCAGTTAGTTATCAGGCAGATACAGTACAAATGCCGAAAGCCCACACTTGACAAATATTACCTGACTGCGATGTGTTTATTGTCAGAGTTTGCTGATGTCACATGTTATCATGTGACGAGGAGAAATAATAGTGAGGCCAATAGTTTGGCCCAATTGGCTACTGGTGTTGATCTGCCTGATGACGTCGATGAATCTCATTACGTCGTCAAGAGACGACAATGCCCATCATTTATGTATTGGGATAACATTCTAACCGTGCTGAGTGTGTTTCAGGATCTCGATGACTGGAGAGAGCCGATCAAAAAGTATCTGGCTAATCCGTCTGATAAAGTAACTCGACAGACAAGGCTTAGGGCCGTCAATTATGTCTTGATGGAGAACAATTGTTGTGCGTACTACTGTTGTGCGTCGATCAACATGAAGCCATGATGGAGGCACATGAAGGAATATGTGGTGCCCATCAAAATGGACACAAGTTAGCATGACTATTGCGCCGATATGGCTACTACTGGCCAAAAATGGTGGGAGATTGTGTACAGTTGGCAAAGGGATGTGAAAAATGTCAACGTTTTGGGGTAATCCAAAGGATCCCCATTGAGGAGATGAACGTGATAATCAAGCCATGGCTATTCAGATGTCGGGCCATCGATATAATCGGGAAAATACACCCATCATCATCCAAACACCATCGATACATCATTGTGGCCACTGATTACTTCACCAAGTGAGTAGAGGCCAAACCGCTCAAATAGGCCAATCAAGCCGAAGTGATGAAGTTCATCAAGGACATAATCATACATAGGTTTGGCCTGCCATAAACCCTTGTCACTGACAGAGGACTGATTTTTGTTGGTCAGGAGATAAAGGAGTTTGCCAGACCAATGTGTTTTGAGTTGGTCCATTCAACAGTTTATTATCCGCAAGGGAATGGCCAAGCTGAAGCCTCAAATCCAGTCCTTAAAGACAACATTTCAAAGACGATCGAGGAAAACCCAAGAGAATGGCATCTTTTGCAATCAAAGGCATTGGGGGCTTATCGGACCAGCAAACGAACAAGTACTGTCACCACTCCATACAAATTGACTTATGGACAGGATGCCGTTCTACCGATGGAAATAAACGTCCGATCACTTCAGGTGATGCAACAGAATGAGCTGACACCGGGCGAATACACTACTTCCACTTTCTCACGTTGATGAACTAGTCGCCCAGTGCTACGATAAAAAGATACGCAGGAAACAGTTTGATGTCGGGGACATGGTCTGGAGAACAGTCTTGCCACTTCATCAACGTGAGGAAAAGTATATCAAGTGGAGTGCAACATGGAAAGGGCCATACGAAGTCTTCTCGATAACTCGAGAAGGAGGTTACATCTTGAAAAAGCCAAATGGGAATCTCTGCAGAGACCCCATCAATGGAAGATATTTGAAGAAGTTCAGACCAACCCTCTGGATAACAATGTGTCTGGAGCATCAACGAGTCTTAGAGTTAGAAATCGAACGACGCCAAGAGTATTTTAGTGCATCGATACCTTTGTAAATATAAGCCAATGTCTTGAAAAGAAAACTAATCATGGTTAATATTAAATACATGGGCATGCTTAATTAAATGTAGGTTTGATTAAGCATAAAGGGGAAATTCAAAGGTATAAAAACTAAGTATAATCTGATCGAATTAATTTATCAGATTAATTCCATCAGATACGACTTATGGGGGGCATTGTTTGTACCCAAAAAATCACCCTCGATTTGTCGAGGAATATTTGCTCGATGATGGGTTAATGAGCAATAGTGGGCCGAAAGCAACAGGCCCGAAGGGATAAAATTGGGTTGGGCCCACTTTGGCCCGAAGGCCGACCCGACCGAAATGAAAATAATAAATGGGTTGCAAGCCCCAGTCTGGCCCAATTTTATACTAAGAATTAATTATGGCCAAGTATAAATTAATTAATTTATGGGCCAAAATTGATTTATTAATAAAGCCAAACGCTGGTTGAAAACAAACAGGCCCAATGAGCCTAAGGGATTATTTTGGCCATAATGAGTTAATTAAATTAATTAATTAAGTCAATTAATTAATTAATTGGGCCGAAGATTAAGGATTGGCCCGTATTATAATTAAGGCCAATAAGCCAAGTAATTAATTAGATATTTAATTACGATTAGGAAATGACCCAATTATTAGGCCAACCGATCCAGAATGGCCCATGACCCAGTCGATGAAATCGGCCCAGTAGTGAAAGGGCTATTTAATTAATTATTAAGATAATTAATTAAAGTTAGAGATAATGATAAAAGCCATATAATTAGTTGGCTATTCAATTTAAACACAACCACCTCCCTAGAATATCTCAAAGTGGTTACACGAAGGTAATTGGCAGCACACGTTTTCTCACAAATTTATATCTGAAAATTGAACGAGGAAGGAGGAGGAAATAACCACCATTAGTGGAGAAAGTGGAAGTAGTTGAAGCAATAAAAGTGTGGGGATAGTGGGATCAGCTGATCAGTTTCGGCAGCTGCTATAAATACAGGAGGACAGCCATATACCCGACACACACACAACTCAATCAATCAAATCAGTCTACACTAAAATCGGCTCAACGCCTCTCCGAAAGTCCAGCGCTGCTTCAACCGACAGTCAGCACTGCCAATTCCTTGACATCAATCGTCAATCCTCAACAACCAGCAGGACATGACCGTTTGAAGTCCAGCACCGCCGCTCAAAGTAAGCCGCACAGCTACTTCCGCCGTCAGCAAAGCTGTCTCGAGCGAAACATTCGATAGCAAGCTGCAACGTCATGTAACTGCCAACGTAATTACACGGCAAACTCATCAAGTAGCCATCTGCTTGATGGGCTCGCTGCCAAGTAGCCATCTGCTTGATAACAATCAGTTGAGTAGCCATCTAATCAATTGATGCCCTTTCAAGTGGCCACCCGCTGGTCAGGAGCTCGATTGGTAATCATCTGCCATGGTTGGGCGACCCATTGATGGTGGTTCTCTGCCATCAATGTTACTTTTTGTCAACCAGCAGCACTATTTTACATCATCAGCTCAATTGGTGGGTTTACCTGCCAATCAAGGAGTTATTTTCAGAACTTAATTGAATCATCAAATCGTTTGGCAGATGCATGCCAATACAAGAGACTTTTATCGTTCTGCATATTTTGTAATATTTGTAGATCGGGGAACTCATTGTAGGCTAAGACTCATGTTTTTCCCTTTAAATTTAATTAATAGAAGTATTTGGCCCATATTTCCTGGTTTTTATTAAAGTATGCTTTACGTCAAGAGATTTTCCATTGATGCATGGTCTGTCAAGTTTATGTCTTTGAAGTTAAGTTACATATTAAACCGATTGATTGTCAACTCATTTACTGAACTGATTTGCAAATTAATTGATGTACTGAGTAAGCCATCAATCGGCTGTGAAACTTTGGCATTTCGGAAAGGTTATAATAAATTATTTAAGTCCTGCGGCCAGGCAGACATGGAAAAGAACTTGGGGTAGTGTTTGCCTACTCTGCCACAATCAATTAATTAGAAGTCAGCCTTATCAAGACATTTTACATCGATATCAATATGTCTTTATCAGGACATTTAGATTATTATTACACTGATATCAACATGTCCAATTTTAAATCATTATGTTTGCACACACAAACATTGGCACACCCGCACTTATTTTACACCACATCGAGGAAATCGGTGTCAAATTTATAGCAAACAATATTTTGGCATGCCCAGTGGGACTTGATGCCAAATTTATAGCAAACAATATTTTGGCATGCCCATTGGGACTTGATAATCTTTTTCCCAAAAAGTCAATTAGTTGATGCTAAACGATTAATCTTTTGCTATTGTCAGATGATACCACAGATAACGCGAAAGACTCGATCTAGCTTGACGAGGACACGCTATGATCTAACTCACTCTCTGGAAAACCTATCTACTGTCCCGCTAACTATGGAACAGACTGACAGCAGAGGTCCGCAACTTCACTAGGGACCTTGAGGCCAAACAGGTAGAATGGGCAAATGTTGTCAGCAAGTTCGAGAACATACTAGGCTCGGCCACTGCAGCCAGTCAGGCCAATACTGAAGCCAACAATTTTGTAAATACTTCCCTGATGCATCTGGAATAAAAAATGTCTATGCTCGCCGAGAGCATCAATACCCTTGCCAATGGAATACAGATGCAGGCCTGGACTGGGCCGTACAAAAATTCTGCTGACAAAGGCAAAGGCCCTGCAATACAGATCGGGGGAAGTGGATCGAGAGATGAAACTCCCTTCAAACAGGGTAATGGACAAACTAATGTCCCTGACAAGAAAGGAAGTACCTCCAAAACTAGGTATCACCGCCCAGACTCGGGGGGCAGGTCCGAAGAGGAACGATCAGAGGCCACGGGTTATGGCCCAGAGGGACATCAGGCCAACTCATCGGCCTTTGAAAGAACAAATCGAGCCGGAGAGGGTCAGGATGACCTTTTGACAGTAAACCAGGCTCAAGAAACGTTCGTAAGGATATAAGGGAATAGGGCATCGAGGTATAACAAACCTCATCCTGACTACATCGACCAAGTGCCATTCTCGATGAACTACAGGGCACCAAACTTCACATTGTTTTCAGGGGAAGGGTCTCAATCTGCCACCGAGCATCTGACTCGATTCTCTTTGGAATGTGGCAACTTGAGCAATGAATTGAAGCTGAAATTATTCCCTAACTCTCTTACTAGCATGGCGTTCCACTGGTACGCCAACCTAAAACCAGGATCGGTACCAGATTGGCCATCCATGGAGAAAGTATTTGTGATGAACCACTATCAAGCCCCGCTTGAGGTTTCTGTCATCGAGCTATCAAACATGAAACAGTTGACAGTACAGTCAGTGGAGGAGTATATGAAAAAGTTTATCAGGGCTAGAGGTTTCTATGCCATACCTCTGCCGGAGAAAAAGTGTATCAAAATTGCCATCCATGGCATGCATTTCGAGCTAAGGAAGATTATGATGGTTTAATATCATGAAGACTTATTTGAGTTGACCGATCATGCGGTCCGATACGAACGAGTACTGAGAGATGAGAACGGTCGACAGCCCATAGGAAACTACTATCATGTGGGGATGGCTGATTTAAATGAGGAACATGTCAATAAGAACACTGTTTTTCAGGCCCTCGCAAAGCCAAAAGAACCTCAGCCGACAATTAAAGTATCAAACAACTTGGTACGAAGGGATGTTGAATACAAGACAGACAGAGAGAGGCGCTACTCGTTCGATATCTCCAAAACTAAGGCAATTTTCTATCAGTTGCTGGCCGATAAGATTATAAAGCTGAAAGGGGACACGTAATACCGTCGCCTATGAAAATCTCAGGTAAGACTTATTGTAAATACCATGATGTGTGGACTCACTCAACAAATGAGTGCCTAGTTTTCAGGTGAATGGTACAGGATCACCTCGATAAGGGCATTTTCAGGTTTGCCCCGAATTGGAATTTTCAGGTTTGCCCCGGATTGGAAAATCACAAAGCCGATAACGGTTGATACCAACCCCTTCCAACAAAATGAGGTAGGAATAAGCGTAATTAAAGTCACAGATCCATCAAAAGAGGAGTTATACATAGAAGGAGACCCACGCTATTCATCCTCTGTAAAGAAAAGAGAAATGGGTTTGTGTGCGAGAAGCAAAGCTGATTTGGCAACAGTTCCTTTATTTGTCAACCCAGGAATATATGGCCAATACATGCCTTGGCCAAATGTAGCATTAGGAGGGTATCCATATCAGGCAATGCCGCAATATCAACCAATGGGACCATGTCCGGTTCCAGCACCTATGGCAGTACAGATAATACCACCAACGGCGGAACAACGCCGAAATCAGTCTACGCCCAAAATGCCTCGACAACCGCAGGAGAGCACCAGTCGCAACAACAGGATCAGGGAGAGATCACCTAATAGATCACCGATTAGGCAATTTAGATCGACCGCCAATCACAGAGACAGGACCTATGGACGTCGACCAAAACAACACCGCCAAGCCAATCAAGGCCGCGTACAGTTCACACTCCTGCAGATACACAGGAAGGCCGATTGGTGCCTGTCAGACACCCAAAGTTCCCAGGAAATCAGTGGGTCGATCAAATGACCAGGACACAATATCGGCGTTACTTATGCCAAAGGAAAGAAATGGAAATAGCTAAGGGGAAGGCTCCGATGAAACGTTAAACGGAGAAACCACAAACTGTGGAATTGAAACTTAAGCAGGAAACGAAAGAGGCCAAAAATACCAAACAAATGGCCACTTTTAAATGGTAATCTGTTGCGTTCCAAATACTAATACGCAAACACGCAAGTATACGGTCGTTACAAGTAATATAAAACGATAAGTACATACCGAGTATCGAATCCCAACGAATGGGTAAAAGGTGGAAATAAACGAATCAATCGAAGGCTTATTTTATCTAAGAATGCTTGATACAATATTATCGAACCCAAATATATGATAAGGGTGATTTTATTTAACTACGAGCGATATAGTAAATCTAACTACGAAAGCAAGTAAATGGGGAGTTAATTATGCGGTAAGGAGGATTCATAAGCGATTAGTTAAAGCAGATAAATCATGCGGTTGTTAGGTTAGCTATGCAAACAATTCTAGAATTAGTTGTTGTTTGTGAGTTCAAATTAGTTAAGTCTCCCGGTAGGTTTGACCTAACTCTACCAATCTACCCAAACTCTCCATCTCCGGATCAATAACGAACATCGCTGTCATCCGATGCTCTAAGGAAAGTCCGAATCCATTAGAGGACTCTAAGGTGGGCCGTTGTCACCCGGGACCTAAGACTAACCCAAATCCCCGAATAAAGAGAATCTAAGTTATTTGATGCATTCACGAACGAACCCATTATACAAACACGGACCAAACTAGGTATAAGCCTATCCTAGGTTGAAATCCACAAATCATCACTCGCCTAACCTTCAACGTTTTAGGTTGCATTAAAGGTAGATGGCCAAAAGTGCGATAAAACAATAAACCCAACAAATCAAACATAACCCAACATCACACATAACTAATCAAACGATAACAATGACTCGACAATTAATATCTTATGCTCGTGTTTGCTATTCAAGGATTCAAGGACGTTCGTATGTATCTTTTGATAGCATACCAACCTATCGAATTAAACTAATCCAATTTACGTATAAACGGAATAAAATCTAATCGATGTCATTTAAACTCAAACCTTAAACGAATATGAAACGACATAGGTATATGTCTATCCTAAAATCGAATCACAATCCAAATTCATAATCAAATCCTCAAAATCACTAAATATAGCAATCAAGAATCAATAACTTTCATCTCCAAAGGTTGTCAAACCACAAGACGAACAATAAACACGGAATCGGATTAACGAACACAACTAAGCACCATACTAATCATCAAGACATCATTTAATCAAACAATAACATAAATATATATAAATCCGGAGAATTCAAATCCACAATCATTCATATAAAAAGGAAATACAACATCAATCTCCTAATCAATAACAACTAGGAAATAGAAAAATATCACCGAATCGGAATGAAATCGAGAGATGAATTCTCCTCCCCTTAATCACCACCTAATCACTCCCCAAGGGTGGTGACTAACTCACCCCCTTGGTGAAGCCTTCAAATACAAGAAAAACAAAGGAAAAAGTAAAGAGAGAGTTGAAAGAGGGTTGAGAGGAAAAGGGCGGCCAAGAGTGAGGGAAAGAATTGAAGAAGATATCTTCAATAAGTGTTCTTTTATGCTGCCCTAATAGCCCCAAATGAGAAAACCCGAAAATACCCCTCGAAAATGCGGAGATTTTGCTGATATTTCGCGCCAGCAGCAGGACCTCGCCGCGGCGAGCTTCCACCTCGCCGCGGCGAGGTTTGTGCCGTAGCCTGGCTGCAGATTTTCTGCTCTGCCGCACTTTCTTCCGAGCAGCATATCTTTTGACTCCGAACTCCGATTGCGGATCCGTAAAGTCCGTAGCGTAGCTAACTCACTCATCTATGACATATCAAAATTTCAGCTCATTTGGATCATCCATCAAATATTTATGCATGTTCTAGTGAGCAGCTATCTACATTCTTGTACAATTTGCTCCGGGTTCTTCATTCCTTTGAAGTCCTTTTCTACATCTCCCTACAAAAACACACAAAACAACAATAAAACACACAAACAACAACCAAAACAAACAAATGTCCAACAAATGACCAAAAACGCAAAAGAACGCGAAAATAAACAAAAGCACGCAAAACTCGAATCAAAGCAAGTTGTTTTCGGCTTAAGAAGAGACGTATTAAAGACATTTTCGCAGCGTTATCAACACCCCCAAACTTAGACACTTGCTCGTCCTCGAGCAAAGAAAACAAAACAAGTACTAAACGTGCATGCTTAAGATCAAAATGCCAAAGCTTAACACTTTCAAATTATTCTTTAAACAAGCTCCACGTGTGTGCGTGATGGCTTCGGCTAGGTTCTATTTTAGGTGAATACGCCCCAATAGATTAAAATCATCGGTTCTACTTGCATGGGCTCCTCACGTTAACTTAGACTATCTCCTAACCTTAGGTTTCAAACCTCATGCTCCAATCACATCATGAAACTAAGTTGTAGGTAATTTAATAGTATTGTCCCTATTCTTGAATTAATTGACAATTTTAGTCCCTAGCTCTTTTCTCACCATACTTTGCTTTTCTTTTGATTTACAATAATAACATAGCACTTTGTGCTTTACAATGATATTACAATACAAATCTAGCACTATTGATGGTTGCTTGTGATTCTAAACATTTAACTTTGTGGGCTACTAGCACCATTCCTTTCCTTTGTGCATTATATTTGAATTTTTCACTACAAAACTTGCACAATTATAATGACATAGAGTTATTACAAAAATCATCCATGAATTTCATCAATGAAGGCTTAGCCTTTCTTTTCTCTCATAGAAGGGCATACATTTTAGCAACTTCTCTACTCATTTCTTTTAAGAGCTAGGTGTTCAAAAGTTTTTCATTCTTGAAAAGGGTTCACTCCCCCAAACTTAAGTCATTTTGCTCTTTTCACACTTAGTTTTCAAATTAAAGTTTGGAGAGAAACTAAGTTACGCAAGAGGAGTCCTAGATCCTATTATCACTAAAGTTCTTTATCCACCTCAAATACAATCTAGCCTTAGCCAATGTGCTCAAATTTTGTAGAAGCATACTCAAATAATAATAAGAATTTGAAAAAATTTGGCGGGTCGACCTAGCATGTATGCAAGTACTTGCGACCTCTCTCCCCCAAACTTAAAACGCACAATGTCCCCATTGTGTGAATTGAGAAAAATGGAGGGAGGTCGACACGACAACCACGCAAGCACACAAAGAAAAGAAAAACAAACAAAACAAAGAAATCAACAAGGTAAATGATCTAACACGGCTCTATCCAATTCAAGCAAGCATAGATAATCAAAACCAATCAAGTACGGACATATAGATATAGCATTGTAAGTGCAAAATAAACCAAACGGAATGCAAAAATGTAAAGGTTACGCCCTTTTGTCGATCATGGAGTCCGTGCATCCCGTGGTTAACTTCCGTCTCGGATCCTCAATCATGCTTGCCATTACTTCTTTATAATGCACAATCAACACCTACAACACAACACAAACAAAAACAAAACAAAACAAAACAAGACAAGATGATGAAAAGGGGAAATAATGCTTGTTTTAAGTCACGAGCTTGACTTGATACGAGGGATGAATTGATTGTCACCAAAACTACTCCCATCGTCCATGATTCCACAAAACAGGCTCATCAAAATCCTTAAGCTCTTCGCAATAGGCTGATCAAACCTCGCAAAGAAACAAAAAGATCAAAATTAGCACGAAGTATCAAGCTATCAAACACAAAACTAGCCATCAATATCATCATGTACTCCACACGTTACCGCATTCCCCGGCAACGGCGCCAAAAACTTGTTGCGTTCCAAATACTAATACGCAAACACGCAAGTATACGGTCGTTACAAGTAATATAAAACGATAAGTACATACCGAGTATCGAATCCCAACGAATGGGTAAAAGGTGGAAATAAACGAATCAATCGAAGGCTTATTTTATCTAAGAATGCTTGATACAATATTATCGAACCCAAATATATGATAAGGGTGATTTTATTTAACTACGAGCGATATAGTAAATCTAACTACGAAAGCAAGTAAATGGGGAGTTAATTATGCGGTAAGGAGGATTCATAAGCGATTAGTTAAAGCAGATAAATCATGCGGTTGTTAGGTTAGCTATGCAAACAATTCTAGAATTAGTTGTTGTTTGTGAGTTCAAATTAGTTAAGTCTCCCGGTAGGTTTGACCTAACTCTACCAATCTACCCAAACTCTCCATCTCCGGATCAATAACGAACATCGCTGTCATCCGATGCTCTAAGGAAAGTCCGAATCCATTAGAGGACTCTAAGGTGGGCCGTTGTCACCCGGGACCTAAGACTAACCCAAATCCCCGAATAAAGAGAATCTAAGTTATTTGATGCATTCACGAACGAACCCATTATACAAACACGGACCAAACTAGGTATAAGCCTATCCTAGGTTGAAATCCACAAATCATCACTCGCCTAACCTTCAACGTTTTAGGTTGCATTAAAGGTAGATGGCCAAAAGTGCGATAAAACAATAAACCCAACAAATCAAACATAACCCAACATCACACATAACTAATCAAACGATAACAATGACTCGACAATTAATATCTTATGCTCGTGTTTGCTATTCAAGGATTCAAGGACGTTCGTATGTATCTTTTGATAGCATACCAACCTATCGAATTAAACTAATCCAATTTACGTATAAACGGAATAAAATCTAATCGATGTCATTTAAACTCAAACCTTAAACGAATATGAAACGACATAGGTATATGTCTATCCTAAAATCGAATCACAATCCAAATTCATAATCAAATCCTCAAAATCACTAAATATAGCAATCAAGAATCAATAACTTTCATCTCCAAAGGTTGTCAAACCACAAGACGAACAATAAACACGGAATCGGATTAACGAACACAACTAAGCACCATACTAATCATCAAGACATCATTTAATCAAACAATAACATAAATATATATAAATCCGGAGAATTCAAATCCACAATCATTCATATAAAAAGGAAATACAACATCAATCTCCTAATCAATAACAACTAGGAAATAGAAAAATATCACCGAATCGGAATGAAATCGAGAGATGAATTCTCCTCCCCTTAATCACCACCTAATCACTCCCACCACCTAATCACTCCCCACCTAATCTCCTAATCAAAAACTTGTTGCGTTCCAAATACTAATACGCAAACACGCAAGTATACGGTCGTTACAAGTAATATAAAACGATAAGTACATACCGAGTATCGAATCCCAACGAATGGGTAAAAGGTGGAAATAAACGAATCAATCGAAGGCTTATTTTATCTAAGAATGCTTGATACAATATTATCGAACCCAAATATATGATAAGGGTGATTTTATTTAACTACGAGCGATATAGTAAATCTAACTACGAAAGCAAGTAAATGGGGAGTTAATTATGCGGTAAGGAGGATTCATAAGCGATTAGTTAAAGCAGATAAATCATGCGGTTGTTAGGTTAGCTATGCAAACAATTCTAGAATTAGTTGTTGTTTGTGAGTTCAAATTAGTTAAGTCTCCCGGTAGGTTTGACCTAACTCTACCAATCTACCCAAACTCTCCATCTCCGGATCAATAACGAACATCGCTGTCATCCGATGCTCTAAGGAAAGTCCGAATCCATTAGAGGACTCTAAGGTGGGCCGTTGTCACCCGGGACCTAAGACTAACCCAAATCCCCGAATAAAGAGAATCTAAGTTATTTGATGCATTCACGAACGAACCCATTATACAAACACGGACCAAACTAGGTATAAGCCTATCCTAGGTTGAAATCCACAAATCATCACTCGCCTAACCTTCAACGTTTTAGGTTGCATTAAAGGTAGATGGCCAAAAGTGCGATAAAACAATAAACCCAACAAATCAAACATAACCCAACATCACACATAACTAATCAAACGATAACAATGACTCGACAATTAATATCTTATGCTCGTGTTTGCTATTCAAGGATTCAAGGACGTTCGTATGTATCTTTTGATAGCATACCAACCTATCGAATTAAACTAATCCAATTTACGTATAAACGGAATAAAATCTAATCGATGTCATTTAAACTCAAACCTTAAACGAATATGAAACGACATAGGTATATGTCTATCCTAAAATCGAATCACAATCCAAATTCATAATCAAATCCTCAAAATCACTAAATATAGCAATCAAGAATCAATAACTTTCATCTCCAAAGGTTGTCAAACCACAAGACGAACAATAAACACGGAATCGGATTAACGAACACAACTAAGCACCATACTAATCATCAAGACATCATTTAATCAAACAATAACATAAATATATATAAATCCGGAGAATTCAAATCCACAATCATTCATATAAAAAGGAAATACAACATCAATCTCCTAATCAATAACAACTAGGAAATAGAAAAATATCACCGAATCGGAATGAAATCGAGAGATGAATTCTCCTCCCCTTAATCACCACCTAATCACTCCCCAAGGGTGGTGACTAACTCACCCCCTTGGTGAAGCCTTCAAATACAAGAAAAACAAAGGAAAAAGTAAAGAGAGAGTTGAAAGAGGGTTGAGAGGAAAAGGGCGGCCAAGAGTGAGGGAAAGAATTGAAGAAGATATCTTCAATAAGTGTTCTTTTATGCTGCCCTAATAGCCCCAAATGAGAAAACCCGAAAATACCCCTCGAAAATGCGGAGATTTTGCTGATATTTCGCGCCAGCAGCAGGACCTCGCCGCGGCGAGCTTCCACCTCGCCGCGGCGAGGTTTGTGCCGTAGCCTGGCTGCAGATTTTCTGCTCTGCCGCACTTTCTTCCGAGCAGCATATCTTTTGACTCCGAACTCCGATTGCGGATCCGTAAAGTCCGTAGCGTAGCTAACTCACTCATCTATGACATATCAAAATTTCAGCTCATTTGGATCATCCATCAAATATTTATGCATGTTCTAGTGAGCAGCTATCTACATTCTTGTACAATTTGCTCCGGGTTCTTCATTCCTTTGAAGTCCTTTTCTACATCTCCCTACAAAAACACACAAAACAACAATAAAACACACAAACAACAACCAAAACAAACAAATGTCCAACAAATGACCAAAAACGCAAAAGAACGCGAAAATAAACAAAAGCACGCAAAACTCGAATCAAAGCAAGTTGTTTTCGGCTTAAGAAGAGACGTATTAAAGACATTTTCGCAGCGTTATCATAATCCCCAGGGAAAGCCAAAACGGGTATTGTGCCAGAATTGTTCGCCGATGAGGAAGAAGTCGATCTCAGAACCAAATTTGCAGAAATCGATGCTGAGATCGATGGCAAGAAGGATAAGGCCAAATCTGGCCAAGTAGTCGAAGAACAGGTAAAGGAAACAGAAGATGTTGTTACCAGTCAACCGACAACCGGCTCAACGGTGATGGAATGTAACGCAGTGGACTCTGAGCTCGTCGATTTCAATGACGAGGAACTGGAATACTTCACTGAGGGGTTCTGGGATGAAGGGATGCCAGTTGTTCAAAGGCAGAGGACCTGGAAATGATATCGGTCGATGACAGAAAGGAGACCGATTGGGACAAGAAGGTCGAAAGCATATTCCAGAAACCACCTTTTTTATAGCCAGACATATCAGGCCATTGTATATATAGGACATATAGATGGGAAACCTATTGACAGAATGCTAGTCGATAACGGGGCAGCCGTCAATGTAATGTCATCAACAACTATGTACAAATTAGGAAAGGTCAGCGAAGACCTGATGGAAACGAAGGTGATAGTTAGCAACTTTACTGGAGGGAAGGCTGATACATTAGGAATTTTACCTGTCGAGGTAAATATTGGAAAGACTAGCCTAAAGATTGCTTTCTTCGTGGTGGACGCTACCACATCTTACAATGCGTTGTTGCGGAGAGACTGGATTCACTCCGCTTTGTATGTGCCGTCCTCTCTACATCAATGTTTGTTAATCTAGGGAGATGTTGTTGAACCTGAAATCATAATGGCTGACAACAGGCCATTCATTGCAAAGATCAATGCCGTCGAAGCGGCATATTATCGAGAGGACGTGGGACCTTCAGGTTCGTTGGACAGGACAAATATGGACGACCTACGGAGGTCACTTCGAGCAAAGAATTAACTCAGCTCAAAATGGCTTGTCTCACCAAAGAACTAAGCCGACCCTGTAATGTCAAGGAAGAGAGGCCGCAAGAACAGAATGATCAGTCCTTATGAATTGTCCTGATGATAAGGATCCATTGGCCGATAAGGCCAAACAACTTGAAATTGATGAGATTGTTATCATCGGCCCAGAACAGGAAACATGTGCCGATTTAGTTCGAAGGTTTTGGGCCTATGTGGCCGAATGTTATACAGGCGATCTTATCTTCAAGGAAGAAACACCAATATCAGATGGCGATGAGATTCAGTTGGAAGAATTGGGAACGGCGCCAGTCAAGCTTGATGACATAAAAATTCAAGTTCAAGATCTTGTCATCGACGTTGAGTTGGGCACCGAAGAAGATCATAGGCTAACCTACATCAGCGCATTGCTTGATGATGGCCAAAAAGAACAGTTGATTCAAGTATTGAAAGAATACAAAGATTGCTTTGTCTGGAATTACGACTAGATGCCAGGGCTGAGCAGGGAGTTAGTTGAACATCGAATCCCAATAATTGAAGGGTACCTACCCCGAAAACAGCCCCTGAGACGGATGTCAGTTGAAGTCTGTAAACTGATGAGGGAAGAAATCGAGAAGTTGTTGAAGGCCAGTTTCATTGAAGTGGCCCGATATCCAGAGTGGGTAGCTAATGTGGTACCCGTAATGAAGAAGAATGGAAAGATTAGGATATGCATTGATTTCAGAGACCTAAATCTTGCATCTCCTAAGGATGAACATCCGATGCCAATCGCGGACATGCTAATTGATACTGCCGCTGTCAATATGTTCTTGACTGCCGTCGATGGAAGTGCATGCTATAATAAAATATTTGTGGCCGAGGACGACGTACAAAAGTTGGCTTTTCAATGTCCAGGGGGAATAGGCACTTTCCAATGGAAAGTGATGCCATTCGAACTTAAAAACGCTGGAGCCACTTATCAACGGGCTATGAACTGCATTTTCAGTGAGTATATCGATGACTTTGTCAAAATTTACATTGATGACATTGTAATTAAATTGGCCAGTTATGAAGAACATTTGGTACATTTGGCGAAGTCATTTGCCAAAATGAGAAAACATGAATTAAAATTTAATCCCTTGAAATGTGTTTTTGCAGTTGCACCAGCCAATTTTCTTGGCTTTTAGTGCATCGTAAGGGGATTGAGATCGACAAGAACAAGTCCAAGGCTATCCTGACAGCTAAACCTCCTTCAACAAAGAAGGAATTACAACAATTCCTTGGCAAGGTCAACTTTCTAAGGAGGTTCATATCAAACTTGGCTGGGAAAACAAAGGTCATTTCACCTTTGTTAAAGCTAAAGGATAAAGAGGAATTTTGCTGGCAAATAGAGCATGAGCAGTCGTTTCAGGCGATAAAAAACAAATTAACTATGCCGCATGTGATGATGCGTCCAATCAAGGGGAAACCCATGAAATTGTATATATTGGGGACTGGTGTTGATCTGCTTGATGACGTCGATGAATCTCATTACGTCGTCAGGAGACGATATTGTCCATCATTTATGTATCGGGATAACATTCTAACCGTGCTGAGTGTGTTTCAGGATCCCGATGACTCTAGGGAGCCAATCAAAAAGTATCTGGCTGATTCGTCTGATAAAGTATCTCGACAGATAAGGCTCAAGGTCGTCAATTATGTCTTGATGGGAGAACAATTGTTCAGAAAAAGTCACGACGGTGTACTTCTGTTGTGCGTCGATCAACAAGAAGCCATAAGAATAATGATGGAGGCACATGAAGGAATGTGGTGCCCATCAAAACGGACACAAGTTAGCATGGCTATTGCGCCGATATGGCTACTACTGGCCAAAAATGGTGGGAGATTATGTACAATTGGCAAAGGGATGTGAAAAATACCAACGTTTTTGGGTAATCCAGAGGATCCCCATCGAGGAGATGAACGTGATAATCAAGCCATGGCCCTTCAGATGTTGGGCCATCGATATAATCGGGAAAATACACCCATCATCATCCAAACACCATCGATACATCATTGTGATCACTGATTACTTCACCAAGTGCGTAGAGGCCAAACCGCTCAAACAGGCCAATCAGGCCGAAGTGATGAAGTTCATCAAGGACTTAATCTTACATAGGTTTGGCTTGCCACAAACCCTTTTCACTGACAGGGTACTGATGTTTGTTGGTCAGGAGATAAAGGAGTGTACCGATGGAAATAAACGTTAGATCACTTCGGGTGATGCAATAAATGAGCTGACACCCGAAGAATACACTGAAAGTATGCTCCAGAAGCTCTAGTCGCCAAGATACGCAGGAAACAGTTTAATGTCAGGGACATGGTCTGGAGAACAGTTTTGCCATTTCATCAACGTGAGAAAAAGTATGGCAAGTGGAGTGCGACATGGCAAGGGCCATACGAAGACTTCTCGATAACTCGAGGAGGAGGTTACATCTTGAAAAGGTCAGATGGGAATCTCTACAGAGACCCCATCAATGGAAGATATTTGAAGAAGTTCAGACCAACCCTCTGGGAAACAATGTGTCTGGAGCATCAACGAGCCTTAGAGTTAGAAATCGAACGGCGCCAAGAGTATTTTAGTGCGCCGATACCTTTGTAAATATAAGCTAATGTCTTGAAGAGAAGACTGATCATGGCTAATATTAAATACATGGGCGTGCTTAATTAAATATATGTTTGATTAAGCATAGAGGGGAAATTCAAAGGTATCAAAACTAAGTCTAATCTGATCGAATTAATTTATCATATTAATTCCATCAGATACGACTTACGGGGGGCATTGTTTGTACCCAAAAAATCACCCTCGATTTGTCGAGGAATATTGGCTCGATGATAGGTTAAATGTTAATGAGCAATAGTGGGCCAAAAGCAACAGGCCCCAAGGGATAAAATTGGGTTGGGCACACTTTGGCCCAAAGGACGACCCGAACGAAATGAAAATAATAAATGGGTCGCAAGCCCAATTCAAAATATGGCCCAATTTTATACTAAGAATTAATTATGGCCAAGTATAAATTAATTAATAGATAAATTAATTAATTTATGGGCCAAAATTGATTAATTAATAAAGCCAAACGTTGGTTGAAAACAAACAGGCCCAATGAGCCCAAGGGATTATTTTGGCCATAACGAGTTAATTAAATTAATTAATTAAGTCAATTAATTAATTAATTGGGCCGAAGATTAAGTATTGGCTCGTATTATAATTAAGGCCAATAAGCCAAGTAATTAATTATATAATTAATTACAATTACGAAATAACCCAATTATTAGGCCAGCCGATCCAGAATGGCCTATGGCCCAGTCGATGAAATCAGCCCAGTAGTGAAAGGGCTATTTAATTAATTATTAAGATAACTAAAGTTAGAGATAATGATAAAAGCCATATAATTAGTTGGCTATTCAATTTAAACACAACCACCTCCCTAGAATATCTCAAAGTGGTTACACGAAGGTAATTGGCAGCACACGTTTTCTCGCAAAATCATATCTGAAAATTGAACGAGGAAGGAGGAGGAAATAACCACCATTAGTGGAGAAAGTGGAAGTAGTGGAAGCAATAAAAGTAGTGGGGATAGTGGGATCAGCTAATCAGTTTTTGGCAGCTGCTATAAATACAGGAGGACAGCCATATACGCGACATACACACAACTCAATCAATCAAATCAGTCTACAATGAAATTGGCCCAACGCCTCTCCGGAAGTCCAGCCTACGCTACTTCTACCGTAAGTCAGAACTGCCAATTCCTTGACATCAATCGTCAATCCTTAGCAACCAGCAGGACATGACCGCTTGAAGTCTAGCACCGCCGCTCAAAGTAAGCCGCCCAACTACTTCCGCCGTCAGCAAAGCTGTCTCGAGCGAAACATTCGATAGCAAGCAAAACAACGTCATGTAAGTGCCAACGTAATTACACGGCAAAGTCATCAAGTAGACATCTGCTTGATGGGCTCGCTGCCAAGTAGCCATCTGCTCAATTGATGCCCTTTCTGGGGGCCACTCGCTGGTCAGGAACCCGATTGGTAGTCATCTGCCAAGGTTGGGCGACCCATTGATGGTGGTTCTCTGCCATCAGTGTTACTTTTTGTCAACCAGCTACACTAATTTATATCATCAGCTCAATTGGTGGGTTTACCTGCCAATCAAGGAGTTATTTTCATAACTTAATAGAATCATCAACTCGTTTGGCAGATGCATGCCAATACAAGAGACTTTTTATCGTTTTGCATATTTTGTAATATTTGTAGATCGGGGAACTCATTGTAGGCTATGACTCATGTTTTTCTTTTAAATTTAATTAATAAAAGTATTTGGCCCATATTTCCTGATTTTTATCAAAGTATGCTTTACGTCAAGGAATTTTTCATTGATGCATGGTCTGTCAAGTTTATGTTATTGAAGTTATGTTACATATTAAACTGATTGATTGTCAACTCATTTACTGAACTGATTTGCAAATTCATTGATGTATTGAGTAAGCCATCAATTGGCTGTGAAACTTTGGCATTTCGGAAAGGTTATCCTAAATTATTTAAGTCCTGCGGCCAGGCAGGCATGGAAAAGAACTAGGGGTAGTGTTTGCCAAATCTGCAATAATCAATTGATTAGACGTCAGCCTTATCAAGACATTTTACATTGATATCAATATGTCTTTATCAGGACATTTAGATTATTATTACACTGATATCAACATGTCCAATTTTAAATCGTTATGTTTGCACGCACAAACATTGGCACGCCCGAACTTATTTTACACCAGATCGAGCCATTTGCACATCGAGGCAATCGGTGTTGAATTTATAGCAAACACAATCATGGATCGAACATAGGATTCACAAAAACCTAGAAATTCGAAATATGTATCAATATCAGCAAAAGTCACAAAATTAGCTATACTCTTACCTCTATCTCAATGAGCCTGGGCTTCCCGGAATGGATGGTCTTGGACTGAACCGGTTTGTGTTGGCCCTGACCCTGTTTTAGTTTGTCTTGACAATCCCCTTAATAATGCTGCAGAAGGTGTAGGCGGGTAAACAAGTGAAGGTGGTGGGTTACGGGCTGGATCTGTTGTTGTGACAAAGAGAATGAAAGCCAGTTTTCCACAAATATTCCTAAATTTCGCTCTGTAATGTCCCATATCAACACCCTCCGGGCACCACATATCAAGTGCGATTATGAATGGTATTAACAATATTTTGGCTACATTGAGTAATACTATCACAAATGCAACAAAATACCTTAGAGTTTTGTTGTCAAATTGTAAGCGGTTTAGTACCACATTTATGACTGCCGCAGTGATACCATAATCTTCAATGTTCAAATATGCCAATCATAATAAAATAATCGAGAGAGAGTATAAGCACAAGACCAATATAAGCTTTTGCTGGAACACTTCCTAAAGTCCCCAGAATTCCCAAAGTTTTGAAGAAAAAAAACAGATATGCATCGAGAAGCAAGTCTAACACCGGATATAAGGTGTGTTTGGAAAAGGTTGAGGTTTGGCCTTTGAGGATTTTTCATATCTCGGAGGAGTAGGGTTTCATCAATCCATGAGAAGATTAACTGAGTTCCGAAATGTGTAGCAGCGGCTACAATCGACTAAAGCATGGTGAGGCCGAATATGAGAGGTATGTTGAAAAAATCTAGGTTCTTTATCATAAGAAAGGAGACTGCTCGTGAGAAGACTGCTATTATAATACTTGAAACGAACTTGAATTTAGGCCGACATAATTCATTAAAGATTTTAACTCGTTAAATAAAAAAATTATGTATACATAATAATTTATTTATATAAGTAACGTCATAAGTAACATTTGTGATCTTATTTTTATAGTATATATCTTCAAATTTTAGTCCCGTAATACATTCTGCTTAGCAACAACGGTGGGACGACATTTGCTAAGAAGAATGTATTACGGGACTAAAATTGGAAAATATATACTATAAAAATAAGATCACAAATGTTACTTATAACGTTACTTATATAAATAAATTATTATGTATACATAATTTTTTTATTTATCGAGTTAAAATCTTTAATGAATTATGTCGGTCTAAATTCAAGTTCGTTTCAAGTATTATAATCTTTTTAATCAGATTATATCCATCTCATATAATTCCTTATAATAAATTGGACTGATTTTAAAAACCTAATTACAAATTGTCTAGCCTATCACAATTTAATTATATTTCAATTCATCCTATATGATGATTTATTTCAGTTATACAATTTGCTTTCAATAATTTTAACTTTTTTTTATGATTGAGAATTGGCCGAGTTTTGGGACATTGTATAGACTTAATGATAAGGAGTTTTTACATAAATTAGTTGACCCGCATTTAAATGTAGGCTTGGATAAGAGTGGATTCACTGGAAAAAGATAATTGAGCAAAATAAGGTACTTTTCTTATTTATAGTTTTAGATGGAGCTAATGGGAATTTTTTTTTTTTTTTTTTGGTTTCCCAAGTCGGGCACATGATGTGGGAACTTCTCCCAACAGAGATTCGAACCTGAGTCCGCTGCTTTGAAGTGACTAGTCCCTTCCATTAGACCAATCACCTGTTGGTGAGCTAATGGGAATGGGAATTTAATCCAATGTGAAATGTATAATGTTCAATTTACCTCATGTGATTTGAAAAGAGCACTTTATTATTTTGTGAAAATTTAAAAAAAAAAAACTATTTCCTTCCTTCAATCGGAGAATGTATCTCACTTGTTAAAATTGGGAATGGACATGAAAATTATTTTGTAACATAGGGGGTAAATTACCACATTTATCATAACCATGGGGTAAAATGCCACATTTATCATAACACAAGTGATAAAATGCCACATTATCATTAACACGGGGGGGGGGGGGGGGGGGATATAAAATGTCGTATATAAAAATATCAGCGAGACTGTGAAATATTTACAAAATTACAAGGAGGCATATGCTATTTTTCAAATCATAGAAAAATAAATTGAACATAATTAATATCAGACGGAATAAATTACCATTAACTCTTTTAAATATAATCATTGTAAATAAGATAATTATGCATATTTTTACTTGGCCTTACCACACAATTTTAACCCACATGTGTTTTTTACCATTGTGATAGTGCATTTGCATTAGTTCTTCTTTATATGTAATCTGGGGAAAGATGCAAAAATACCCCTCAGATTAACACAAAAGTCAGAACTAATTGAATTTGTAAATTACATTTTTGTCCTTGGGCTTGGTTAAATTATCAAAAGCGCCCCAAGGTATATCAACTTACAAGAACAACCCTCAATTTTATATAATCTCAAAACTCAAGACTTCTTCAACTATTGCTGTTTCTTAATTTTCGTTTTATCAAGTCTTCTTGTTGCTACCCTTCACATATTTTGCTACACCACTTGTTTGTAATGTACTAGTAGCTTCCCCGATCCTAACTCGTCAAAAACTTAAATATCAATTAAAATTTGAACAATGTATTGATCGACTCAACTTACTTCATTTAACTCATAATTTTGGCTGAGTTAACGAAATCCGAGGATGTATAAGCCTTTGAACAAAGAGTACATACAACATTGAACATTCAACAAACATGGCTCATTTACTTTCACTAATATACCACAAAAATAAGGTGTTGGGAAACAAGTAAATGAAGAACAAAATGAAAAGAAAGAAACTTGTAGCAATTAACCAGAAAAGTTAACGGCACCCCAAGTTAACTCTCGAGTCTTCATTAATAGTCTTATTTACGCAGAGCTTCTGAAGATCAATATACCCTATAATAGTATCCTCAAAGTCTACATCTTGAAGTTGTGCCCCTTCGAACGTGGACCCCGATAGGACCGTGTTCCTGAACAAAGCTCCCTTGAGATTGGCCTTTCCGAAATTCACCCGGTCTAATACAGCATTTGTGAAATCCGTGCCTGCAAAACGTAAACTAGAATCATTCAAGGACGATAATCGAGGAGGTCAAGTTGTACTATGCTTTGCCTAATTATCCCCGTGTTATATTTATTAGCAATAATCCCCCTAGCTAGTGCTAATTTTTATTAGCAAAAGAGCCTCTCACAAGGCAAAATGACAATTATACCCCTATTAACCTAAGAATTTGACAATAACCCCCTTGTTTACTTAAAAATTTGGCAATAACCTCCCTGTGATTTATGAAGGAATTTCAAATGGGAGTTTTTGCTAATAAAAATAACACGGGTGTTTTTGGGAATAAGACAAAGCACAGGGGGTATTTTTTCATGTAGCTCTTGAAAAAGATATAGAAGTTCAGAAAAATTACCCTTAAAACTAGCTCCAACAGCATAGGCTTTAGACATCACGACTTCAGTCATGTCTGCACCATCAAACTTGGCCTCGGACATGAGAGCTGCAGTAAGAGACTTACCCTTGAGATTGGACTTATCGTTTGTGTAATCACAGAATCGAAGATCGAGTGGTTTATCATAAACTCCATTTGCTTGACCGATTGTATTACCGACAAATGCACGCTCGCACCTACTTGGATCCGTCGACAAAGGGGGAAGCCTCTACATGTCATTTACCAACTAAAATTCAAGTACTAACTAACCATATAAACATTTTTCAAGAATCAAATAATACAAAAGCTAAAGATTTGACAATTACATAAAGGTTATATTTGGATATTGAATTTCTGCGAGTTAAACGATACTGAAAATGAATAAGAAATGAGGCTCAAAAGTCTCAATAATTTTTGTTTCCCTAGATCCGAGAACCAAACATAGCATATGCGTAACAAATAAGAAACTCAACATTCTAGTAATAACTCGTTTGGTAGCAAAGATTAGGTGTGATTAGATAATTTATCAACATCTATCTCTTGTTTGGTGGTAGTGTTTCATAAATAAAGCGGGTTTACCCATGAACAATTGACCCGCCACTTTAGGTGCTAACACGAATACAATTATCACAAATTCAATCCTATGATAACGGGCAAAAAAGTTTTTTACGTCCTTTAACTTTCTCAGGGAGGCAGGATCAGGACACTTGTTTTCCGACGAGCAAAGTACATCCTATATCTTTTTCGTAGCAGCAATTTCAGTCCCTATTTTGTCGGAAATTACATCGTCGTTCACCAACTGTGTAGATGAAGGTTATTGCATCTATTTGTAGGGGCAAACAATTTTGCAAGTTGGCAATTTCAGAACATCGTGATAAATTCCGACAAAATAGGGACTAAAATTGCAGTCGAGTGGACTGAAATTGAGGGTACGAAAAAGATATATGATGTATTTGTTGGCCTGAAAATAAAGTGTCTTGATCTCGTGGATCCGTAAAAGTTAAAGAACCTAAAATGCTTTTTTGCCGGTAATAACATAATCTCTATGATCCAAAAACACATTTAGATGGTGAACTTTGACTCAATTTAATAATTTACCAATACTTTATGATTTAGATTAATGCAAACAAATTAAAAAATTATAATATTAATATTTTCAATATTATTATAGAGCTGTTAAATCATCAAACTTGTAACTAAATCAAACTTAAGTATATGATTTAATAAACTTAAGTATATGATAAATGTATCAATTTACCCCTCTATATTACATATGTTCACTCTCAATTTCGATAATTGGAATTTCACTGAATAAATTGAACATTATGAATTTTATAGGTGATAAATTGTCATTAACTCTTTAATAAACTATACTTAAACCCAAAAAACAAGAAAAAATTTATATCATGAATCTTTACCTGATTAGCAGCAATTACAGGCGAAACAGCAGTAACAGCCCAAACAGCAAGAATCCCACAAGCTACATTTTTTATTTCCTTAAAAGGAGACAAATTTTCTACAGATTTTGAATCATCCCCTGAAATTTCAAATTGAAAAGATAATTTCCATTAAATTTAAATTAAATTGTATAGCTGAAAAATAATTTATACTTGCTTACATGAACATCTTATTTGAGTTGGGAATTGAGAATCTTGCTTGTGTTTGCTTGAAATTCTGCGAAAAGAGAAGGCCCTCTGTTGAAGAGGAATGGAGAGAGTTGCCATTATTTTTTTCAGTTGTGATTTTGTTTTGGAGTCATTGGTTACTTATCCGTTTGGCTGGCATTTTTCTTTTGAATTAATGACAATTTAGCCCTTTTGATATTTATAATTATCAATTTACTTCTTCTTCTTCGTAATTTGAAAAAAGATCTTTATTCTACTTATGTGTTATAAAATATTTTTGTATGTCACTTTAAATTTCGATAAGTGAGTTACACTATCCGATCGAAGAAAGTAAATTGTTTCTTTAAAATATTCAAGGGGTAAAAAGTATTTTTTTTTCAAATCATATCAGGATAAATTGAATATTATGCATTTTATGAGATTTAAATTGACATTAAATCTTTTTCATTCTGACGTGGTAAAATTAGATTTATAGTAATATACCACCGTTTTTTAAGACGTGTTTAAAATGAGATATTGTGGGGAAATAAGCATATGAGATATTCCTTTTCTTGGTGACATTTGTTTCCTAAAAAGTTAAAGACATATTTACCCCTTTGTGCTCAGTAGTTACTTTGTTTATCCTTCTTTAATTTTTCATAAAATTCAGTAAAAACCAATTTTTAAAAAAAATAAAGTAAAATCTAGCTAAAACCTTTTGCCCATTTCCCCAATTTCCTCTAACGTTCTTTCTTTCACAAAAATGCATTTAAAACCTAAACTCATTTTTTCAAATTTGCTCGATTATTATTTAAATTAAATAATCTTCTGAATTCATAAAATTGTCGAAGAAGTCGTAAATTTCGCCCATGTTAAGCCTATTCCTGAGTTTTGAAATTAGATGATGGGCAGAAACCGAGTCAATTTCATATATTGAAGAACTTACGACATTGATCTTTTGAATCAAATGAAGAAAACTGGTTTAATCAGAGCATATTAAAATAATGTTACATTAATTTGGCGTTGGAAGTCATATTGAAATCCTGGGAAATTGAATTTCATTGATTTATGATTTTACTGAATCTTAATATAGCACTGATTTTTGGCTGCTATATATTTGGTGACTTATTTTTTTGAGAAGTTGAATATTGGATGAAAACTTGTATCTTATTTCATGTATATAATTAGCATTGTATTTCGAAGATGATTGTTGTGTTCTAAGGGTATGTTAGTAAATAACATAATTTAATAAATAAATAATAAAATTCGAATGAACTGTGCTATCATATTCGGATGCAAGCATTACACCAAGGGGCGGATCCAGGAATTTTGGTCGGGGGACTAAATTTATACACAAAAAAAAAATCTATCAAAAACAGTTAAACATAAAGTTTATATTATTCACGTAAGAACCCAAAATATCTACAAATTTACTTTAATAATTGACCACGACGATTTTTCATTTTTGAAACCGGTCCTTGATAGCATCGTTTGAAATACTACTACATAGGACTCTCTGTATAAAGACAACTAAACTATCATTTAGCCATTGGTCGGCCATTCGGTTACGAAGTCGATTCTTTACTATCTTCATAGCCGAAAAAGCTCTCTCCACTGGTACAGCTGCAACGGGTAGAATAAGCGACAATGTCACAAGTTTGTAAACCATCGAGAATGCGACATGTTTTTCAGTTGCAACCATCTTCTTAGCAAGATCACCAATCCATTTTAAACTAGAAAAATCATCACTTGATCGAACATCCTTAATATAATTTTCAAGTTGATTGGGAAGAGCCGAGAGCTCAAGAAAAGAGAAGTCATTTGGATAAAATTCGGCAAGACGAACAAGTTTTCCTTTGTCAAAAGCTTCAAAGTGATTGGATGGGTTTAAGCATGCAACACGAAGAAGCTACTTTGTGTTTACTTCATTTAAACGGTTGTTCAACTCTTGGGTTGGAGATATCGGGAGTAGGAAAAAATTGGGGCTTATAATTGAATAGAGTATGTTATTATTAAAGTGGGTTGTGTATATTAATTGGACTGAAATTATATCTGGACTGAAATTCATGTTGGGCTAATATATTAAATTTTTTGTTAAAAAAAAAATTACAAAACACCTATATAAAAAAAAAAAAAAAAAGAATTTCCAGGCCCCTTGCCCCTATCTCGGTCCGCCTATGATCACACCATCACAGAATGCTTGCTTAAGCAGATGTTTGGTGCGTTTTCTGATTGTTTTAACAGCCTTATATTTCAGTTTAGGTTAATGTATATATTTGTAAGGCTGACTTGTGATATAAATAGCTTCTCAATTTCACTAGAAAAAAGGGGTTTGGAGAAAAGAGAAGAAAAGCTAGAAGGTTCTTTCAAAAGTTCGTCGCATGCAGCCAAAACATGATTTGAAGACGGTCGAGAAAGGAGGAGGCAGTGGCGAAGATATAATTTGATAATTTTCATGCAACATCATTTTTGACGTCGTATGTAGGAAATTTCTGATCTGCACATTGAGATGGCGAACAAGAAAGAAAAAAACCAAACATGTTTTCTTCATCTCTCAATTTTCTCAAACTAATCTCTCAAAAGCCAAACAAACAACAATTTTCTTATCTCTAAATAAAACATATACAAACTCTATTATGATTTGACATAAAGTATATAATCTCTTACATCTCACATAACAAACATGATTTGATATAAGGTCTTACACATCTTACACCTACAACCTAACTCTTACAAAAAAACTTACACATACTGTATTTCTCAAGGGGCACTCTATTAAGAGATTTTATTGGACATTGGGTAATTGAGATACTCCTTCAGAAATTGACAAGTGTCCCCAAAATTTAATAAGAAAATAAATTAATTCATTAAATACATTTTTACCCTTTAATTACTTTTACAATTTCTATTATTACACAACTATTACATATCAGACAAATCATTTTCCTCTCTCCTCTCCTTTGAATTTCTCTAATCGCGGAAAACTTGCACCTGAAAAGCAAAAATCACCGGAAAATTGAAAACCACCGGCAACCTGCAACTCGCCGGAAAGAACATTCTTTTCTTCTCTCTCTTCGAAAGCCCTGCAACTCTGTTCGCCGGAACCTTGCAACTCACCGGCAAGAAAGCTATTGTACATCTATTCAAAGTGAGTCACTTATTACTCGCCGGAAACTTCTTGCATTGTTCTATCTCTCTAATGTACTAGATTTCTTCTCTTTAATGTGAACCATTCATCAATGAAAATCAAATCTTTGTAATTTGGCATTCATCAATGAAAATTAGATCTGTATTTTGGCAACGACAGGGAGTGTAGTAAGGTATTATAGCTGCGAAATAGGGTTTCATAGCTGCGAGGGCATAGGTTAAAAGAGACCTCCCCTAATTTTTTGTAGCTTCTTAATATGATTTCACAGCTGCGATTGCGGGCATACAGGGGTTAAAAGGGACCTCCCCTAGTTTTTTATAGCTGCTTAAGAGGGTTTCGCAGCTGCGAGGGTGGGCATACAGTGGTTAAAAGAGACCTCCCTTAGTTTTTTGGTAGCTGCGAATAGGTCTCACAACTGCGAAGGCATACAGTAGTTAAAAAGGTCCTTCCCTAGTTTTTTCCCTTTATTTTCATTTTACCTTACAAGAACCCCAAAATTTGGATTTTTTTTCTGGATTTATCTTACATGTTTGTTTGATGCTATATTTGATGAATTTTTTTTCTTGTTAATAAAGTCTATTAATTAAAAGTATGACAAATGATAACAAGTTTTAATTTTAAATTACTATTATCATATACCATTGATGTAATAATGTATGTTTGATTTTATGTAGGATCTTGATATGTTATTGTTGATTGATATTAACCTTTAATCTTGATAAAATTAACATGATTATATAATATTATATTATTTCGGTTCCACTAATTTTTGTGAGAATACATGGGCGTGAAGTCAGAGAACGGGGAATCATCCTCACCCTCGTACGATGACAGCGGTAATTGTAATATTATAAGTGAAAATGAAGAGCCATGCAGTCCTGATGCTTCCTCAAATTTTAGAAAATTGGATGATGAGCTAGTGCTTAAACTAACATTTGACAATGTTGATGAGGCTGAGCACTTCATAAGATCGTACGGTAAAGAACTCGGATTTGATGTTAGTGACATAGTATTAAAACACAGAATGGTTTAGTGATAAAACGTGTTTGGGTTTGTGCGCGAGAAGGTTTTAGGAAGGAGTTCGACAAAAATTTTGGTCTAAAGTGAGAACGTAAAGTGGACAAAAGATGCGGATGCAAAGCACTTTTCCGGGTAGCTCTTGATCGTACTAGTGGGAAATATAATGTGACAAAGTTTCAGGCACACCACAACCATGATCTAGCAACAAAGGATAATGCTAATTTACTCCGATGTAACAGGTACATTTGAATTTAAAATATATTAATTATATTGAGAAAATAATAAATTTCAATTTTCTTGATTACACAGGCAAATGAGTGCCGCGGACAAGTCTTGGTTGAATACTTTGACTATGGCGGGGATAAGACCAGGGCAAGTAATGGACCTTATGGAACAAATGAGTGGCGGTGTTGGGAATCTTAAGGGTAAACATCACTTTTGGTCCCTCTTATCATTAAATTTTTACAGAGTGGTCCCTCTTAATTTTTTTCCCACTTTAGTCCCTACTATGAATTATTTATTTCACTTTAGTCCTTTTCAAGTGGTCCAAGGCCATTCCGATAACATGTGATATGCTCATGAGGGCAATTTTGTCATTTCAAGTAAACTAACATGGATATTTTCGTCTTTCTAATTATTTAAAAGAAAATTAAATTTTCAAACTAGGCTTTCATTCCAATCGAACTTAATCGTACATTTCATTCCAAACTAAAGTTTTTTCCTAAAATCTTTTTCAAACACCAAAATTGCTCACCAATTAAACAATATCGCAAATAGTCTCAATAGTAAACGGACGAAAATGCCCTAAAAAATATTCATATGCATGTCACGTGTTATCGGAACCACCTGATAAGGACTAAAGTGAAACATATAATTCATAGTAGGGACTAAAGTGAAACAAATAATTCATAGTAGGGACTAGAGTGGGAAAAAAAACATAAAAGGGACCACTCTGTAAAAATTTAATGATAAGAGGGACCAAAAGTGGTATTTACCCGAATCTTAAATTCAGAAGAAAAGATGGGTATAATTTCTTGCAAACTAAAAGACTTAAAATGATCGAATCTGGTGACATAAATACTGGTTTGAGCCTATTGGAAAGCATGAAAATACACGACAAAGATTTGGTATTCAAATACGACATTGATGAAGATGGTGCGTTGTCTAAGTTGTTTTGGTGCGATGGATTGTCTAGGGCCAAATATGAACTATTTGGCGATGTTGTTGCATTTGACAGCACGTACAAGACGAACAAGTATTTGTTTCCACTAGTTAATATTTTCTGGTGTAAATAACCATTTTAGCACATGTGTATTTGGTGTTGCACTTATGTATAACGAGACAATTGACTCCTATCGTTGGTTGTTGCAAACTTTCCGTGAAGCTATGAATGGTAAAATACCATGCGCTGTTCTAACAGATCAGGATGAAGCAATGTGCACAGCGATACGATTGGTGTTTCCAGGTGCAAGACATAGACTTTGTGGGTGGCATATTGCAAGAAATGCAAGAACGAAGAAGGGATTGCATCCAAAATTTGTTAATGAGTTTACAAAGTTGTTGAAAAGACATCAGACTGTTGAAGAATTTGAGGACACTTGGGCAAAACTTGTTGAAGAATACGGTGTTTCCGATCATCCATGGATCAATGAAATTTATCAGAAAAGACGGTTTTGGAGTGAAGCATTTTTCTGTGGTCATTTTACTGCTATGATGAGAACAACCCAACGATCTGAATCCATGAATTCATTAGTTAAGTTATGCTCGAAACGATGTTTCACTCTTACAGAATTCTTGAATCATTTTCATAGAAAATTAAAAAGACTTAGGAATGTTTTTTCTTCAAAGCAAGGCCAAGCAGAGCATGAACCCAAGAATGTAAGGCATGGTCCTCTAAATAAGCTAGAAGAACACGCTGCTGAAGTATGCACTTACAAAATATTTATACTCATTCGTAATGAAATCTGTAGCGAGCAAGGTCTGGTAGTCGAGAAGAAAGAAAATGTGGCTGACAACGAATATATGATGAGCTTTAGTGAGTACGAGAATCCCAATGGTAAATGCAACACAATTTACTTTGACATTGTCAATTCAAAGTTCCGTTGTGATTGTTTGATGTTGGAATCTGACGGCATTCCTTGTCGGCACATTATATCTGGATTGAAGTCCATGGGTTGTACAAAATTTCATGAGGCGTGCATAAAAGCTCGTTGGCTTACTAGTACATGGACAAAACTGTGAGAATCTTTTCAGTCGTCATTCTTCTTGGACGGCCCTCTAGATGATAAGCTCGGTGAAATTAAGAAGAAGTCATGGATATTTGGTTTTTATCCTCTCAATCAAAAAAATTGTATGACAAGTCCCTCGAGCAGATGAAGAAAATTAGAAAGATGCTTGAAGATGACGTTGTTTCGCAGTCACAAGTGGGTGGAGAAACTGGTTATGTTGAGGGGGTCACTGAACGTGTTACGCCTGTTAAACACGAACACGATGTTCGCGATCCAAGAAAACTGAAGACAAGAGGAGCACCTTGTGCGAAGCAACAAAATTGTGGCACGTGTGGGTATGTATGCTTGTTGATTTGTCTTTAATACCACATTTTGTTGATTTAAAAGCTTGCATTAAAAATAATATTGACAACATGTAAACAGGTTATTGGGTCATAAATCCACTACCTGCCACCTCAATCGTGAAGCAACCGAACGCCGTGAAAGTCAACGTACAAAAAAAACAGGACACAAGTCACGCGAATTGTAGTACCGAATATCACAACACCAACACATCCCAGTCCCACGGTACAAAACTTAATCATACCAAGAATGACAATGAAAGTTATAGGATGCATCCACCATTTGTTCATTACACCGGTCTCGTTGATCCCTTCCATCAACAGGTCTACCATCACCCATTCGTTAGACCACATGTTGCGCATCAGGTAGGTTACAATTTTGAAATATTAAGTTAATATTGAAAGCTCAAAATTTATGTTTTAATAGTTTGCTAAGTGTTTTCTAATTTCACAGGGTGAGTTAAACCCGAACATGTTTACTCCAGGAAATCCTCTCGGAAGCAGCCATTCTGCGAATCTTGCATATTTTGTCCGATAATTTGAAAAGAAGAATGTTAGAGCCGAACCTCCCCCTCCTAGTAGTTAGTTTAGTTTTTGCGATCACGGTGATAACAGTAGAAATTTCACCTCTTCTTGAAGATATGACTGTTGGTAAAATGAGGATTATGCATCATATTGAGTTTGAGATTGTTTAGTTAGAATGAAAGTTCATTTGAAATTATATTGGCTGCATATAAATTCTACCAGAATTACGAATGCTTAGTTTAATATGATAATGTGATTTTTTAATACTCGTAGCTGCTATGTGAATGCCTTAGTTTAATATGATAATGTGATTGTTTAATACTCGTAGATGCTTGCGAGACCTGACTGTATAAATTCACAGCTACATGACTATCCACATAGCAGCTGCAATACCTGGCTGTATAAATTCACAGCTACGTAACTATCCACATAGCAGCTGCGAGACCTGACTGTATAAATTCACAGCTACGTAACTATCCACATAGCAGCTGCCAGACCTGACTGTATAAATTTATACAACTACGCACAAGGATATTTCACTTGTGAAATAAATAGTTCAAATTTAAATGCGTATATATTGGAAAGATACATTTGTTGCCTGAAAATTAAAACGCACAAGGAGATTTCAAATAGTTCAAAACATTTAAACACCAAAATATTATAAATATTTAAGTTGCTATATAAGCTAATAGTGAATATTATCCATCATTCAAGCTAAATTCATCATATATTATCCATCATATCTAAAGTAAAACCAAAGATTATTCAACCTCCAACAGTTTGACACTTCTTTCTATCTCATTCAAGCTTCATTATCCAGTTCATCCTCTATCTGGCTGTCCTCACCCCCTTATCCTTGCTATCCTCATTGCCCCCCCTCATCCTTGTTATCATCATCATTCTCTTCCATTCTACAATTATTCTCCTTCTCATTTCCATCAACACCTTCATCTTCCTTGCTAAATTCATCCTCACTTTTCTTTGAACCAACACCCTCCTCTTCCATGATACCAACATCTTGCTTGCTTTTATCACTGTTCTCCTCAACTTGGGGAAGGCCTTTCGGGATATTATCTACTTGGGTCCCACGATCAAGCTGTCTCGCCTCTATGCGTTCAAGAATTCCCACTATATCCTCTAGTCTTTCCTCCATCAACGATAATCGCTCAACTATGGTCTTTGACTTCTTGTTCGCTGACGGCGATGGCACATTCCTTGATACTACCTGTTTAACAGATTTTTCGTCGGTTGGCTTGAGCATCTTCGTAACCCCAGCATTGTTAAGGGGTCCCTTCATCTGCACCCATTCTTGAATGTCCTCACAGTCAACTCCAGCCTTCTTGCACATTAGATTTATGAGGTAGGGATAAAAATAGTTCCTTTTTCTTGAAGTTTTTCGGTCCTTTAAACAATATAGTATCCCCGCATGGATTGTATTCCCAACATCAATTGGCAATCCCTTCATAAGTTTATAAATAAGCCTTTGACGTTTAATGCCGTAGGAAGAATAATGGGATGCTGGAAAGAGATGGGAACAAACAATGGCAACCCATATATTTGTTTCCGGCAACAATGATGTGTGCATCAAATCACCGGAAACAAGTTTAGATTCAGGTTTAGAAGGACTTTCAAAATCTCTTCAGACTTTATGGCATTATCTGCTGCCACACATTGCAAACTACTGATTTTGATACTATTTAATCCATAGAATCGACTGATAGTATCCTTGTCCCATTTGACTACCTTACCTCGCACCATAGTTTGAGTTTCTTTCTTATTTATGGATGCATTGGCATAAAAGTCTCTAACTATGTCGCCTACGACTACTTTGTCCTCTGGAACAGCCAAAAACTTCTGCCATTTTTGTTTCTGAATTTGCAATTTAAGATCTAGAAAGATAGATTCATCACAACTCACGCCTCTCTCGGTGAGAATACCATATCCTTTCTTGTCTTTCCAAAACTTATCTTCAGCTTCTTTGGACACAAATCGAAACTTATCATATTCCTCGGCTTGAGGTTCCAATCCCTTGTATTTCTTCGTTTGTTGTACTTGACCTTGACCTTGACCTTGACCTTGACCTCGCCCTCGCCCTCGCTTACTCATTGCAATAAACTACAAGGTAAGCACAAATGACCATTATAACCCACTAAACAGCTGGTTGAATAATTAAGAAATCATATATACCATGTTGACTCAATTACATAAACAATGCAAAATCAATCTAAAGTAAAATGACTCATAATGCATTGAATCAACAAATGATAAATAAGTCAATCTTGCTCTCTGAATCTTCTCGAACTAGGATGGGGAAAAAGAAATTCATAAGTGCTACTACCTAAAATTAGAGGACTCATGGGATAGGAATTTCCCACATCATAAAACAACCAATTCAGTATTAACAAATGGATGTCGTACTGAATCATCACTAAAATATCGTACCCTGTCAACTCAATAAACTGTCTAAACATAGCACCCAAATGGGACACACTCCAGTTTTAGAAAATGTATAATCAATCCCCAAAAAGTTAAAATTCAAAACTTGATCTCTATAATATCACAATGATTAACCATTGTAGTTCATCATTATACTATGCAGACAAAATAATGAGATAGAGAAAATGGTGAATGAAATGCTGGACTCAGGGGTTATCAGACACAGCACCAGCCCTTATTCTTCCCCCATTGTTTTAGTCAAGAAGAAAGATGGGTCCTGGAGGTTGTGTGTTGACTACAGGGAACTGAATAAGGCTACTGTAAAGGATAATTCCCTATTCGTGTTATATATGAGCTGCTTGATGAGTTACATGGTGCTCAATACTTTATTAAATTGGACTTGAGATCTGGATATCACCAGATCATGATGAAGGAATCTGACATTATCAAGACTGCTTTTAGGACTCACCATGGTCATTTCGAATTTGTGGTGATGCCCTTTGGGTTGACAAATGCTCCTTCTACATTTCAAAGCCTCATGAACCAGGTATTCCAACCCCAACTTAGAAAATTTGTTTCGGTCTTCTTTGATGATATCCTAATATACAGTTATAACTGGCAGCAACACTTAAAGCACTTGCATGTGGTTTTTGATGTTTTGTGGAATAATCACTTGTTGGTTAAGGAAAGTAAGTGCAGCTTTGCTAAGGATCAAGTTGAATATTTGGGGTATATTATCTCTAATGAAGGAGTTTCTGCAGACAAAAACAAAATACAGGCCATGTTAGATTGACCAGTCCCAAAGAACCTTAAGGCTTTAAGGGGATTCTTAGGACTTACATGGTATTACAGAAGGTTTGTAAAAGGGTATGGATCTATTGCTAGACCCTTAACCAATTTACTGAAGAAGGATAAATTTTTGTGGAATGAGGAAGCCACCACTGCCTTCAAGTCTCTTCAACAGTGCATGGTGTCTACCCCAGTTCTTGCACTTCCTGACTTTAGTTATGTATTTGAAATAGAAACTGATGCTTCTGGTACTGGCATGGGAGCAGTGCTAATGCAAAGACATAAACCTATTGCTTTCTTCAGCAAGGCCCTCAATGCCAAACATTCTGCTCTTCCAGTGTATGAAAGGGAGTTATTGGCTTTAGTTTCAGCTGTTGAAAAGTGGAGGCCTTACCTTATTGGCAGACACTTCCTTATTCACACTGACCATCAAAGCTTGAAGTTTCTATTGGAGCAAAGGATTACTACACCTGCTCAACAAAAATGGCTTGTAAAATTGTTGGGGTATGATTTCACTATTATTTACAAGAAGGAGGTAGAACCAATAAAGATTTCTTTTTTGATTCATCCCTGGCCTCATTCAAGAATTGTTTTTGATCCAATCCGTAGGAATCAATATCAATAGAAAAGGCAAATCCCTTATCATACACCAGATCCGGCTCGTTTATTGATAGAGTGAATAGATCTGCCATTTAAAGCAGTTGATGCTTTCAGTAGGAAAGAGGGGGATGTTCCTCTCAGACTTGAAAGTATGTTCACAATTACTTCATCTCTCATTACCAGAGTAAAGGAAAGCTGGAATGTTGACCCTAAGCTTCAAGCCATTATTTCTGCTTTAACTCAGGATCCCAACTCAAAACCTCATTATACCTGGATAAATAACTTGCTGAGGAGGAAGAATAAACTTGTGGTGGGTGATGATCATATTCTACAGACTGATATCATTTCTCTTTATCATAGTAGCACAGAAGGGGGTCATTCTGGGCTGTCCAACACTCTCATAAGACTTAAGAGGCATTTTTTTTCTGGAAAGACATGAAGTCTACTTTCTTCAAATTTATTCAAGAATGCTTGGTTTGTCAAGCTTGCAAATCTATAAATTCTCTTCCTGCTGGTTTGCTTCAACCCTTACCCATTCCAGATAGGGTGTGGACTGATATATCAATGGATTTCATTGAAGGGTTGCCTAAAATTCAAGGAAAGGAAGTCATTTTGCTAGCTGTCGACAGGCTCAGCAAATATGCACATTTTATTGCACTTCACCACCCTTACACTGCTCTTTCTGTTGCTCAAGCCTTTATTGATTCTATTTTCAAATTACATGGTATGCCTAAGACAGTGGTGAGTGACAGGGACCCTATATTCTTGAGCAACTTTTGGAAGGAATTTTTCAAAATTCAAGGGAATGCCTTATTACATTCCACAGCATACCATCCACAAACTGATGGTCAAACTGAGATTGTGAACAAATGTTTGGAATCTTATCTTAGATGCATGGTGGGGGATAAGCCTAAATCTTGGTTAATTTGGCTTCCTTTGGCTGAGTGGAGGTATAATACCACCTACCATTCTGCAACTCATCACTCTCCCTATGAAATTGTATATGGCCAACCACCTCCTCCCCATTTGCTCTACCAACCCATGGACTCCACAGTTGATGCAGTAGACATGAGTTTGAATGCTAGAGAAAGTATCATTAGACTCCTTAAGGTTCATCTACACAATGCTCAAGCAAGAATGAAAATGATGGCTGATAAAAAGAGAAGAGAGGTAGAATTTCAGGTGGGAGATTGGATATATGTCAAGCTTCAACCCTATAGACAGGTCACAGTGAGGGGTGAACCCTATACTAAACTCAGTCCAAAATATTTTGTGCCATTTCAAATTTCTGCCAAGGTGGGACAAGTTGCCTATACATTACTTCTTCCCAGCTCAGCAAAAATTCATAACACCTTCCATGTTTCCCAACTCAAGAAGAAGTTAGGGTCTGTTGTGGCCATTCCTACACTCCCTGAAGCTCAAACAGTGCATGGTCACATTCTACTGGAACCAGAAAAAAATTTGGATAGAAGAATTTACAACAAGAATGGGAGAACTGCCTCTCAAGTCCTTGTTAAATGGTTCAATACTGCGGAGGAGAATGCTACTTGGGAGGACTTCTACTCTTTGAAGCAGAAGTTTCCTTCTTTTAATCCTTGAGGGCAAGGATTGTTTGGAGGGGAGGGTATTGTTACGTGCATAATTCATGCATGCACTAATTAAATAAAATGCAGTTTTCCCCTCCTCTATTTTGGTAAATAAATGCAGCTCACTGGATTCGAACTCAACCACAAGGAAAATAACAAAAGTGAAAAAGGGGGAAACAAGTTTTTATTATTAACTGAGAAGATACAAGAAGGAAACGGAGTCGTTTTGCGTGACTGGGCAGCTGAATTGGCAAATTCAAATCTCATTGGGACACAAGGATTACACGCGGCCAAAAAAGTGCAGGACCACAAGGAGCTGCTATATCAGCTGGGAGCACGCATTTGGAGCATTCATCACCTGAAAATTGTGAGTTAACATTCCTCTCTCTCTCTCTATCTGAGCTTGTGTATGCGATTGAAGGGTGTTGATCAATTATGTCCATCTTCATTTCAGGTATATGGAGATCTCAGATTGATTGGGCTTGGTTCGGTTGAAATTATCAATCCTCCTGCCATAGTTATTAATTAATTGAGTTGTGGTTGAAGTTTTGTAATTCATTGAGTTCATTTGAGTTCTATTTTTGTAAACATTGAACTATTGAGTGATCTATGATATTGGGTTGATTCTGTGCATTGATTGAGTGTTGTGATTGTTGTGAACTGTGTTATATGTTGTGGAATAGATTTTCATTGTTTCATAAAATGGAAGGTTTTGCAAAGCTCTCTATGTTAATGGCGTCTTTATATGAAAAAGAAGTGGTGGGGGAGTCGAAGTGGTGGGAGGAGGTGATTCTACTCGGTGGTGGTGGGGGAGTCGAAGTGGTGGAAGGCAGTATAGAGAGTGAAAGGAAATAGATCGAAATTGGGATTTGCCCTAATTAAGTCTTTGAAATCTGTAGGTAGTCAAAGCGGGGCTGACCTATAATAAATATTACATATACGTAAGTATTTACAACAGGCTTAAGTGGCGTAGTGGTAAGAGCTCAGAGTACTCTCATGTCCAATGTTTGAATCCCCTGAAGCTCAATATGTATGTTTGGTATTTTTTTAGTTTTAAATTTTTGGTCTTATTAGTATTACTTTTTTCCTCATGCGCTGTTTTAATTTTTTTCCTTATGTCGACTAGTATAAGTTTCAAATTTCTTTCTAATGAATATTTACTATTATTATCTTGTATTAAATACAACTTTACAATAACTAAATTTTATATTGTAAATTGTCCTTGTGTTTTCTGAATTTATCAATTTCTTAAACTATTAATTATGTAATTACATACTCGTGTATGATTTGTTAAACAACATTAGAGTTTACTTTAACTATATTTTCCGGAAGTGCTAAACATTCATGTTTTCCGGAAGTGCAAAGTGGATTGAAACAGAGAGGGATCTATATATAAAAGAATTAAAATTAAATTATCTTAAATTTCATTTTGTTACAAAATTAAAAAATTAGAATTAAATCGTATCTTGCCTATGAATGAATTAAAAATTCTTATGACTTACCTAAATACATAATCTTATATTTTATTATAAATTGAAATATTTATTAAAATTTATGGAAAATTATGAATATATCAATTATTTTGGTGGTAAATATGTTATTATTATTATTATTATATTTACAAGATATAACAACTAACATCCAATTTTTAAATTTTTTAACATGTTATAAATATTATAAATAACTTTCAATGACAAAATTGAAACATTTTAAAGACAAAGGAGTTAGTTGTTTGACATGAACATCAAAATATCACTTGAATAAAATTTCAAGTTATCATAGACAAAATACATTAGTGCAAAAAATATGATCTCCCATAAGTACGCGGATCCTATTAAGTTACAAAACCAAAAGGGGCAAGTACTAGTGATTAAGCACTGCCAAATAGACCATAGTAATAATCCTTCATTAGGAGCATGAAAACCAAAGATTCAAAAACATCAGCAAAAGGCAATGGGGTGTTGGCAAATGTACTTCAATCTATTCATCCAATACCAACTTGGTATCTTTGAATTTATACAATGCCACTGCTATTTTACGGCGTGCAAACACAGATTCCTCCTGAATAGAATGTGTAGTATTATTAATTAATCCATGAGGCCTACCATGTGACAAAGCCAACTCTAAAGATTAAACCCATCAAAAAACTAACCTCAGTTAAACTTCTATGAAATCCTTCTCCAAACATCATCCTCAATGATAAATAGAGACCACAGTCATACCTAATATAATATACCCAAACATTAGATTATAATTTACTAAAATGTAATCGTTCATCATATGACTTATTTTTTTTGCTTACCCGTTTTGTTGAGTCAGGAAGCTTTCACGTTCGGTAATCCAGAAAGTATCTCGAATGTTTTGGATTTGATAGTTTTCCGGCTCCCATAAATTCAACAAGTGATCCAATCTATCCACCTGCAAATTTGACTAATTATCAACTACTTTATTTGAAGATACAAGAACAAATATGACTAATTAGTAATAAGTAGCGCACCATGTCCACAACAAGTCCTTTCCTAAACTCCTTCCATAGCGGAACAGGTAACGAATCATATATTAGAACCTCTTTGAATGCAAATTCCACAACGCACAAAAACCAGTGATTATGCGAATCATTCATTGGTATATAATTTTATCACATCTTTTTATATCACCAGTGAAATGCACATCTCCCATAAAGAATTGTGTGATCATTTTGTTATCTTCATAATCCGGCTTCAACGCTAATACCTGCATTGCAAATAGAATACGTCAAGTAACTTAACCTTAATAAATAAATACTCCTAAAATAATGACCTTAGTTTGGAGACTTTAACACTCACTGAAAACATCGATGGGAAATACCAAGTCCTCCCCCACGAGTCTTCCTTCCGTGAAGAAATCGTCAACATATATGCTATGCAGTCGAGCACCTAACAGGAAAAAATAAAGTATATAATACATATTTACATGACTAAAAAAATAGAGTAATTTATGCTTACAAATCCATTGATTTCCATCATTGGCATGAGGCATCTCATATCGAACCTTGTCAAATTCCATCACCGTAGTCGATTACCAAAGCACTGCAATTATAACCAGACATAAAAATGCCGTTACAGCTTTTTGTCATAATTATGCATAAGTTTGAACATTTGTAAGATGGGAAAAAAACAATTAATATGAATACTTGAAATTACCTCTGATTGAACCTTTCGTCAAATAAAAACCCAAGTATTTCATCATCGTCCGTATCTCGACTGCAACAAACACTATGCAGGTCATCCAAGTTGTCAAAATTGAAGCCTTTTAGATTGTCATTCAAGGTCTCCTTTCCACCAACAAATGAATCAATGTCATTGAAGTCCAAAACCCTCGACTTCATTTTCCCTTCGACATGTATCCCTCCCATATTTGTGATTACAGTGGGATTCGGCGAAATAGTTCGCAAAGCTTCGTCCAGTTTCTCCTTAAAGATTTCCGTGACTGTGCATCGTAAAGTTTGATCAATTGTAGTAGGAATTGATGCAATGCAACCCTGAAAACTTGTTACAAGCGACTCAACTTGTATTGATACAGCAGTAGTTTCCATGTTGGATGTATGGCCACATTGAGATGAACTTATATACAACATTTGATTCATGACACTTGACATGTGTTTCACTTGAATGTCAAGAGAAGCTAATTGTGCACACACCATAGATAGTTGACTACGAATGGAAAACTCACTTTCAATTGAATTGTTAATGCTCGAAGGAGGCGCACTAGTCTTTTATTGAACTGGTGTTGCATAAAAAAAAGTTTCATCTTTGTTGCAATTTTCAATAGGTGCATCGGCATTTTGAACTGGTGTCGTGAACTCTTCACTGGGTCTGGCCGAGTCTTGAAATTGTGGTTCATGGGGTGGGACTTCGAGAGAGCAAGCCTACATATGGTAAATATTAGTATATATAAGTTCATATGAAACACAGAACATTTAATATAAGTATATGTATGTGAATCTAACTTTGTGTGAACTGATTAGTATATATAATGACATTAAAGTAAGTTAACTTCTAAAATAAATTGGTAAATATTAGCAAGTTAGTATGATACCTTCGGATTCCAGTATCCTCCATTGCATTTTAATACAGAACATATAATATTCACTTTTGTCTTGGTTAATTGTTCCACATATGGCACGTCAGATGAAATATCGATTCGTTTCTTGCTACCAGTCGGCCATATGAGAGCAAAATAAATGCACTGAAGTAAGTATATGCACCCACATAAATATCCATTTGGTCTTGCTTGCCATGTTCCAATAGCATGACTTAAGTAGTCAAGTACTATAGCAGACCAATTCTTGTCAACGATACCATTTATGTCTACGAGGATGTTAAAGTATGCAACGGACAAATTTGGTCGGGTTCCCGGGAACAAGAGGACTCCGAATATTAATATCATGTACATGACTTTGAAATTGTCTCCGTGGTCATTACTTCTTTTAAACCTCTCGACCAAATCATTTAAGTCGATCCTGCCACTAGTAATTTTGAACAAATGACAATATTTATTCAGCCCTTACCTATCTTTTGGATCGAATGTAATGCTCTCCCCCATATGTGGAATTCCCAAAGCTTTGCTAACAAGTTTATCACTAAATAAAATTGTTTGACCATGCATCGATAGACTTCTACGGGTTGGATCAAAGTGTGTTACAATCGAACGGAGAAATGCTATGTCAATATGGTCACATCTTATTCTTGTTATAGGACCGAAACCAAGCTCTTCAATCGCATGTGTTATATTAGATGTCAATCCCTTGTTTATACCCAACAATTTTTTGAGCGATGTTTTATGCTCAATCCTTGATTCATTCTTATTTGGGATGGCTAGGAAATCATTAATTTTACTTCTTATCTTACCCATATACAAATCGGCAATATTATCCACGAATGCATTGGCACCATCAAGCTGCATTTAGAGCAAACACAATAGGCTTTATTCACATAAAAAAAATCAATTTTCTAAGTTCACCATATTTCTTTAGAAAAGAAAACAGTTAAAAAGCTAAAAAATAAAAAGTTTGATTTTAATTTTTTCATTTCTTTCTTCCATTCTTCAGTTAAAGCTTTCTGTATCTCTTTATCTAATTTAAGAAACCACCGTCTTCTTTCTTTATGATAATCATCATTTAATTCTTCATTTAAATATTCAAAGTCTGGTTCAAATTCTTTATTTGAAGTTATAACTAAAAGAAAATCTGAGTTAGTAGGAGAAATAGGAGGAGAGTAATTAGGTTGATTATTTCTTTGAGGTTCAGGAATAGGAGGTCTAAACCTATAATTTGAATACCCTGAAAAAGATTGTCTAGATGTTTCAGATGTATTTAAATTACTATAATCTGGTTTAACAATCTCTGGTTCTCTAAAAGATCTAAAAGAGCTAAAAGAACTAGATCTTAAGTATTTCCTATCTGTTTGAGGATGAAATCTAATACTTACTTTTCCGTCTGGTTGTTCTATAATTTGTGAAACTTCTGTCCTAGTAATATTCCTAGGAGGTTGAGGGTTATTAATTATAAATTCTTGAGGAATAGTAATTTCATTCCATTTTAATCTCTTTGGAGTAAAAATAGTGGGTTTTTCTGCATCAATCTGTAAAACTACAATTTCATCTTTTGACGTAGGTAACCTATTGAATTTTGGATTAATTTGAGAAGACATAAGTCTAAAATAAACTCTAAATATAATAGCAAAATTCTTACAAAGATGAAATTCATCACCTTGAATTTGAACATCTAAAATTAAAGATTCTAAAATCATTGGATCTGTAAGATCAACAGAAAAGTTTGGAGAACAATTAAAATATATAGGGCCATTACAAATATTTGTTTGAACCATTGAAAGTAAAGAAGTCTGATATCTTTTGAGTCTCTTATCTCTAAGGGCTAAGTATATAGGAGTATCAACTCCTGCATGAACTAAGGGTTTGACAGCAACTTGAACTAATCCTATATGAATATATCTGTAACCTTTCTCTAAATACTTTTTAATCGTATATTTATTTAGAAGAGGTATACTTTGAGATTCTTCTTGAATTGAAATGGTTTCTTCATGGGTTTTAACAGAGAAAGCTGTTTTAAAATCTGTTAAACCTATCTGATATATATTTTCTATTTGTTCTTCTGGGATAGTCCAATTTGAATAATTAATAGGCATATGAGTTTCATTACTATGTATTATACTATGGTTTCTAGAACTAGAACCTGAATGCAGAAAATTTCTCAGTCTAATAGCCATTAGAATTTTCTAAGCTCAATCAACTAAATGAACTTATTTTAGTCGGGTCGAATCGGGAACACCTACAGTGGGACCACCTAACACACGGCTGACCAACACCTAAATAGGCTTACCAACGATAGTCCAACAACTAAGTTTAAGCTAACTTAGTCTTAAGAAACTTAAAGAATCCTAAAGGGTTCTTAAACTTTGAAGTTTCCTACGTTTAGGTATCTGGCTCTGATACCAAGTTTGAAAGGATCGTTATAATTAAATTGAAAGTCAGGATAATTAAAATCAGAGTTTCTAATACAATTTGAAATAAGTTTAATTAACACATAAGAAAAAATATGAACAGTGATCTGAATAAATTTTTCAACATTATGCAGAGGTTAATAAAATCATTTGGTCTCTTTTGTATTTATAAAAATCATGTAATCTTTTGAAATGAGGATTTTGAGGGTCTTTCTCAAGTAATTTTTTGTAAAAATCACAAAGATAATTAAAAACTATATAAAGTTTATAAATATCTTTCCTGAGTCTAAACATTATGCAGCGGTTATAACAAGGTAAATATTTCTTTTTTCATAATAAAAATCTCTAAGTGCAAAATAATAATATTGCATAGAAGGAAATTTTTCGCATAAATCTTTATATCTTAAATATTCAGAATTATAATACTCATAAGTATTATAATATAAATGTTTATGTAAAATACTGCGCATATGAATAAAATAAACTTTTATTTGAACATTAAATTCTTACAATTTGAACTTTGAAGAAACTTCAAAACTATTACAACGGAAATTGGAACTTCAGCATATGTGTTACGGAAATAAAGAAAGAGAGAACTACATTTTTGGTATAGAGCTATAGGTCATTTCCCACTTTTGGTACAGAGTTTTATGGGTCCAACACATTTGTTACAGAGCTTTAACAAATTGTGACATATTTGGTACAGCCGTTAAAAATTGCTGTTAAGTGATGACGTGGCAGTTAAGTCTAATTGCAAAGTTAATGCCATTACTTATGTTGACTGATAATTTTACCCCATAATATTTCAGGTTACCAAAAAAGCCCCATATCTCCAAATTTAATGACGATTTTAGTCCCATTGTTGCCAAATTTAAAAATTGACTCAAATAAGACAACGTGCGGACCAATTTGAATATTTTACTTATTTATTTTAAATAACTAATTTGATTTATAAATAATATTAATAATTTAAATAATAATTTACATAAATATCACCAAAATTAAGAAATCATATTCTTTTTAAATATAAGATTTATATAATAGTATTAATATATTTAATATTTATTAAAATAATAATTTATATAATTAATAAATCATTTCATATTTATTAAATTAATAAATAAATTTCTGTCTAATAATTAACGGTGGGACGATATTCCAAAAAAATATTAAATTCTCAAGTTGATATAGTTTGAGACGAAATCCAAAATCAGTTATTAGTTTAAAGGAAAATTCTAGGGTGTAGTTACGTTAGGTGTCGCTAATACCACATTACACAATGTGTATCACATTGTATGGTACATGATCACATTTGTGATACACATTACATAGTATTAACCCCATATATTTAATATAACCCCCACATCATGTAGTATTTATTCCAAATTATGTGGTATTACCACGCAATGTGTATCACATTCTATGGTATAAATTATACTCCTTATACCATACAATGTGATACACATTATGTGATAATACCACATAATGTGATATTAGTGGCACCTGACGTAGCGGCACCCTAGAATCCCCTAGTTTAAAATGATTTTTGCAATTTTGCTAAAGTCGGGAAATGTATCTATTCCATATTATTTCTATATTAATTAGTCTTAATAAGGGAATATCGATTGGTAGCCACCATTCGATTCTTGTGCCTTTGCACAGACACGCACGTGCGTTGCATGTGTGCATAAGGCACAAAAGAAGTGAGCAGGTGGTGGCTACCCGAGTGGTAGCCACGAACTAACCGTCTGGTTCTTTTTTCTTCTTTCAGTAGGTAAAGTGTGGTCGGTTTCTTTGAATATGATTGCAAAGATTTATGTAAACAAAATTTCTTCCCGCTACCGTCGTAATTCGTAAACAGCAAAAGGGATCGATCGGTTTCTTTGATTTGTTTAATTGGCAAAAATCCCTCAGTTTTATTTTTATTAACAAAATTCTCCTTGTATTCTTTTTTATTAACAAGAAGTCACATGTATGGACATTTTATTAGCTTACTAAAACCATTTGAAATACTCCTTTCGTTTCGTATTAATTGGCATATTTGTTAAATTTTTTTGTTTCAAATTAATTGGCATGTTTGAGTTTTTAAGGCATTTTTTTTTTCCAATTTTGCTCATTTTCTCATTGAAGTTGAGAAACTCAATTGTCAACACTCATAAAAAATTAAAAAATAGTCATCATTATAAAGGGTATTTGAGACATTTTACCATAAAAAAAATATATATAATGACGAGGTTTCTTAATCTGTGTGAAAAGTAGAAATGTGACAATTAATATGAAACAGAAGGAGTACCTTCTTAAACCAACAGATAAGTTATTGTTAAGTTTTTAAGTGAACATTAGGTAATCTCATTTTTCAAAGTTAACATAGAGTTGGTGTTAATTTTTCAAGCAAAATATTACACTTGCAGTTTTCACACTATTGAAAAAACTGGAAATTGTGGGTGTTATTTTTATTAACAGGTAAAACAAAACTGAAAACCTTGTGTGTTAATATGTTATTAGCGAAAAAATTCATGTACTATCATTTTATTATCTCACTACACCCATTTGAAAACTAAGAGTTGATCACAAAGAGATTATTGTCAATTTCTAAAGTTCACAAGTGATTGATTGGCAATTCTCAAGTTTTCATGGGGTACGTGAAAAATCGGATTTTGACATTTTATTTGTCCCTTTTCCTACAAATCATGAATAATATTACCCACACTAAGAGTGAGAAAATGACATTGCAATCTCGGATGGAGTAAATGTGTTTGACTTGTTCACATAGAGCATATTTTACATTTCACTCTTTTAATAGCAATCTCTTTATCTTTCGCTCTTACAAAAGAATATTATCAGCATTAACAATTAATAACTCCAGAAAAGTTCTTAAATGCAGTGGTTGAAATTTAACTACTCTAATTATTAATATTTTATTCTATGACTTGAATATTCATATATTTAGAATTATTGAATTTAATTAAAGAAACATATCAAGTGTGGTTATATTAGTTGGATTGTGCCAAAGACAGAAATGCCCTATTTTGAAGGGTTTTGGCCCGATTTCGCAGGTCTCGATTTTAAAAAGATAGTTTGGGTGATTTATGCGAAACCTTTAAAATCTTATTTGATTAGGTTTTCGAAGTTTATTTTTGTTGTCTGAAAAAGTTGAAACCCCAGTTAGATTGATTTTGGATGTTGGGGTTTGGAGAAAAAAATGTGGTATGTGTCAAATCAATGTCTTTTTTAGAGAGTTTGGGGAAAAAAATAATTGATAGATGTCAAATCAATGTTTTATAGGTTTCAAGAGATTTAATGTAAATTTGTGGGGTTCGTCTAAAATGAGATTTCGAGGGACGGAGAACATTTAAGATAGCATTTATTATCGTGACATGTGTCGTCTTAAAATTTAAATTTAAATAATATATTTTCTTAAATACAAAATTACCCTTTTTTAAATATTTCTAAAGACAAAATTATCCTTTATAAATCTCCACTTAATCACTTATTTTCATCAATGCATCTTCAAGAGAATGGCCGACACCTTCCAGTTTAATTAACGCCCGCAGCTATTATGAAGAATCAAGAAAAGCTTAAAATCGAGTCAAAATGAGGCAAATTCAAATTCAATGAACTCAGAAAGAAATAAAATGAGTCAATGCTTGCCTCTTCATGTTCAATAGTCTGAGCTAATGGTATCACTTGACCCCCCCCCCCCCAAATTACCAATTAAACATCGTACTACGACAAATTTTAACAGCATCAACTGAGTAAGCATCAGTATTGTTGTCAGCTCATTATGTTCTGCTCGATTTCGCTATCGAAATCTTCCGCGAGCAAATGGAGGCAGTGTGGGGAACGAGTGATTAACTGAGATGAAGACTGCAGGGGTTTGGAAGAGAAGAAGATGTGAATTAGGGAGGAGATCGTGTGGCGGGATTCATCGGCGGCGGTGGAGTTGGTGGAGGAGGACTCGTCGTTTTGGTTGAGCCACGTAAAAAATAAGAAACGGATGAAGGAGAGAGAGAAAACTGTTTGTAAAAAATAACTTATGACACGCAATTTAGTAATTTTGAATTTTCTAATTTTTGGTAATTTCCGATGTTATATTCAATGTCACATCATCACAGGACATTTTGATCAAAAATTGTGGCTCAAATTTACTGTTGACTTTTTTTGTATGGTTGAAATTGGATATCTTATATACATCATTGTTCCATAAAATCTTATATTTGTGCTGAGTTTCATAGGTCTTGACTAAAACTCATTTGAAGGGGTTTGACCCGATCTCACGAAACCCGCAAGACCGGACCAAAATCCATCCATATATAGCCTAAGTGATCAAGATATGTTAATTTTTTTTAATGAATAATAATATATAAACAAGCTGATATTAGTTGTAGTTAGTGGATATTTTAAATTGAACACACAAATAAATACATCAAAACACAATTAAACTTACAAGCTAGAGAATGAGGTGTTTGTTTACATTAGAGTAGTTTAATAAAGAGTTACTGATTCTACAAGGAAGAAGAAGTGCATTTTATTCTAAAATTGATAACAAAAAAAGAAAAAAAGAAAAAAAAAAGTTATAGGTTAAAAGGAGGAAGACGCAACTATACATTAAATTAAAGGCCACGGGCTCGGAAATAATGCAATTTTGTTTAGAGTTCATATTTGACGGTATTTATAAACTAAGACTGCTTTAAATTGTTTGGATCTTTTCTTTTCTTTTCTTTTGTTGAGGTCAGAGACAAGAATTACTAATGAATTATTTAATTATAACTTAAAAGATTTTTTTTTTTTTTTTTAAATAAGGTTTCTTTAAAGTTCAACGAAAATGAAATTCCCAACTTATAATGTATAATAATATTTGACGGAAAGCCAATGGAAAATCGGTATTTACTAGCAGCAGTTCAAAACTTTTAATCGCTTTGAGGTGTTTGTTCTATTAATAGTAGAAAATTGTAATTGAATGGAACAAACCCTAATTAAAAATGGTATGAGTGAAAATTTATAGCAAGAAAAGAAAATTGCGGCAGATCTCAATTGATACTATTAATGATTGAATTCAAGGACCCAAAATTCAATTTTGTTGGCAGAATTAGTTATGGATCAATTATTGGCGTGTGCCACGGAGTGGTACACCCAATTTGGACAGAAGATTCAAAGCAATTATTAGGGTAAATATTATTTTTGGTCTTTTTATCATTAATTTTTTATAGAATGGTCCCTCTTATATTTTTTTCTCACTTTAGTCCCTAATATAAATTATTTATTTCACTTTAGTCCCTACTATGAATTATGTGTTTCACTTTAGTTTTTATCATGTGGTTCTGATAACACGTGACATACACAGGGGCGGATCCAGGAATTTGGTGTAGTGGGGGCTAAAATTCTATAATAAATTTAATAATTCAAATAAAAATAAATAATCAAACAGTTAAACTTTATATTTCCTTTAGGATAAAATATATGAGGAGAAATAAAAATGAGAAGGTAAAATTTGACAACAAAAAAAAACCTCCATAAGTTACTTTAATTACGTATTAAGACCATAAAAAAAAAGTATATGTATTTATTTACAGTTTCAAATGACACCAATGACATCTACAGCTGACCGTGTCAATTTTTAATTTTTTAAAATCGGTCTGTAATAGCCTGGGGCGAAGTTAGATCAATTTTCTTTTTGGGGAAGAGAAATTTATGTAATATAAAAAATAAGAAAAAGTAACTGTATAATAAAATAAAAATTGATTTATCTTAGAAAGAAGTAAAATTAAAAATATTACTAAAGATAATAAAAATCAAAGAATAACTATTAAGAAAGAGAATGAAATTAAAAGAACAATTGTAGAAAGAAAAATAGACTAAAATATTATTGTTAAGAAAGAAAAAAAAAAAAGATCATCTTTGCATCACGCAAACCAACGAGCCAAAGGGATAATATTAGTAAAGAAGAAGGACTTCAAAAAAATAGGATCATGTAGTAACAAAGTTTCGAACTGAGTCTCTCTACAAAATCTTGTGTCTCTTATCCACCGAAACAGAGATATTTTTCAGTAAAGAGTACTATTAAAATTAATATATAGTTGTTTTGAGTGGGGGCTACAGACCCCACTAGCACTTATGTAGGTCCCCCCTGGACATACATATGAATATTTTTTAAGGTATTTTCGTCCATTCGCTATTGAGACCATTTGAGATATTGTTTAATTGGTGATCAATTTTGGTGTTTGAAGAAGATTTTGGGAGAAAACTTTAGTTTGGAACGAAATGGACGATTAAGTTGGACTGGAATGAAAGCTTAATTTAGAAGATATTAAATCTTTAGTTTTTTTTTCAAATGATTAGAAAGACGAAAATATCCATGTTAGTTTACTTGAAATGATGAAATTGCCCTTATGAGCATATCACATGTTATCGAAACCGCCTTGGAACACCTGAAAATGATTAAAGTGAAACAAATAATACATAGTAGGGACTAAATTGAAAAAAAAATATAAGAGAGACCACTCTGTAAAAGGTTAATTATATGAGGGACCAAATGTGATGTTTACCCCAATTATTATTCACATTTCGGGCAAGAACTACAAGACAAATACTAAAGTGTGAAAATATCCTTCTTTTGGACAGGATGTGTGGAAATATCTATTTTGACGCAATTTTATAATTTTGGATTTATAGAAGGATAGGAATAATTATGAGAATTTTTTTTTCGAGGCTAAAATTATGAGAATTGAAATGTATAATTTTCTTGTAATATCATATTTTCCATAAAAGATAGTTCTAAAGCTCATTTAAAAATAGTTACATCTTCAACTAGTGAGAAAATATACATTTTTTCTTTTTGATATTGAAGTGTCTCGATCAAATTATTCACTATTAGTTGTGTATGTCACAGGGTTGTAAACGAGCCGAGTAGTACCGAACGATAAATTGTTTAAGTTTGGTTTGAATTTTATCGAGCTTCAAATTTTTTGCTTGAGTTAGGTTTGATTTCTTAATGAACTGACCTCAAACGAGCTTTTAACGAACGAACTCGAGCGGAGTATCGAGTAGCTTAATTACATGTACTTTTTCAATTTTTAGCTTATCGAGTCGAGTTCGAACTGAGCTTCAAAAGTTATTAAACAAGAAATCTTGTTCAAGCTTGTTTGATTTATTTGACGAACTGAGCTCAAAAGAGCATCGAACGAGCTCGAGCTGAGTATCGAATAACTTAATTTGATTTTCAGCATATGAGGTCTAAAGATCCGACTCATAAAGTTAAGGAAAGAGTTAACATTCTTATTCAAATCTTAGGCTAGTTCATGAATTTTAAATTTTTTAACTAGTAAAACGCTCCATGAACCAAGCCTTAAGGTTTGTATTTTTCTAGACCAAATATAGTTTACTAAACTTATGTATCCTAATTAATTTTTCAATACACAATTGCTCCATGAGATAAAATTTACAACCTTTTCTTTCTATTGGAATCAAGCATATGACTATTTCATAATATTTTGGGGTTGAAAATAAATGGTTATATATGTAGTTTCTTTTATAAAGACAATTTTCTTCTAGTCAAACCAACATGAAAATTCCAACACATTAATTCTGAACGAGCTCAATTAATACAAAGGCAAAGAGTCATATGGACCATAGTAGTATTGTAAGGCCCGGTGATTTCTTCTGGGTTTCTCCGATCACCGCCGTTATTAACTCCACCATTAATGAAGACTATGACCACCACAACCAATTAATGAATCAAGTTGAACTGTACGAGAAGCCAAAATGAAAAAAGAGTGAATCACAACTACCATACCTTGAAGTCGGGTTAAATAGGTTAAAAATTTATTAAGCATGCAATTGAAATTTGATGAACTCGGTATGTATAGTTCGTTTTCAATTTTCAAGTCTTGTTTTAGGTATTTATGATCTTAACCTTAATTTTTTGGTAACAACATAATAATTAAAGTGATTTAGTAATAAAAAAATATAGTAAGACAATAATATGATGAAAAATCATTATATGATGCAATTAACTTAGGAAATTAGGCACATGCACTTTTCTAGTAATGCTAAATATACGTTGTGCATAGAATTGTTTATGAATTCGCTTTAAGGTCGGGAAAGCAAAATTAGTATATGAGATCAATCAATGTAGCAAATATATCTATTCTATATCTATATTTTATATACATATAAAAGTACGAGTTTGGCGAAGAAAATTTATTTCCTTTTTTGCGATGACTAATATAACCCTATTTAAATTATATCTTGATATTCAATTTTATGACAAAAACATTAAATAAAAAAATCCTAGAAGTAAATTAGACAAGAAGTCTCTCCTACATCAACCTTATTATAATTATCTTTTAAAGTTATACATCTCATTAAAATATTAAATTAAAAAAAATATTACTCTATATTTCTTAAAAAAAAAAATCTTTGTAAAGTTCTTAAAAAGTTTACATGAATAAAAAAAATATTATTTAATTTAACTAAAAAACATATAATTGGCTTAAGGCAAAAAGAGTCAAAACAGAGAAATGGTTAATCGGTAAAAAGGGGTAAAATTTGATTAAAGATATATGATAAAAAAAAATGGTAAATCAATGGGAAAATGGGTTAGATAGAAGAAAAAAAAAAGCGAGTTAAAGCAGAAAAATAGTGCAATTGATAAAACAATAAGGTAAACCGACAAAAAATTGATAAAATCGATAAAAAAAATATATGACATCGGCAAAACACAGTATAACAAAAATAAATGGGTCAAATCAATAAAAGAAGAAAAACAAAAAAATTGAGTTAAATTGACAAAAAAAATGTGAAATAGTCGTTAAAATAGGATTAATCATAAAAAAAAAGCAAAATCGACTAAATTGGGTTAATCTGGAGAGAGTGAGTGAATTGATTAACAAATGAGATAAACCACAAAAAATGGGTGAAATCAATTAAAGAACGGGTTAAATAATATAAAAAGAAATGGCAAACTCAATGTAAAAACGGATGAAATCGATGAAAGAAAATGTTAAAATAACAAAAAAAAAAAAATACCCAAGGTGGTTGGGCCATGTTAAAAAATGGTGCAATTGATAAAACAACGGGGTAAACCGACATAAAAATGATTAACTGGTAAAATTTGAATGATATTAGTTAAACATGGGATAACATGAAAAAAAAAGGATCAAATCTATAAAAGAACAAGAACAAAGATATGAGTTAAATTGACAAAAAAATGGTGAAATAGGTGAGAAAATAGGTTAAACTAAGATCAAGGGAGAAAAAAATTGATATTGTCCATTAGTTCAAATTATAGTTTTAAAATAGTATATATCATGTATTTTTACGTTATAAATACTTAGTAGTTATAGTTCATTTTTTTATTTTCAATTTTTGTATTAAGTATTTATGATAACAACTTTAAATTATTGGTAACAAAATAGTAGTGATTAAAGTGATTTAGTCGGAAAAAATCATGTTGTATTTTATTAACACCATAATTTTATGAAAAATTATTATATAATATTATAATTCAACTAACGTAAGAAATTAGTTAATTTCACTTTTCTAGTATACCCAAAAAATAAGAACAAAACATACCTTCCAATTCAGTTTCTTGTCGGTGGAGCAAAAGTTGTTGGGAGTAAAAGTTGAGGGGTATTTGAAAGCTTTAAAAGTTGAAGGGTTAAGGGCTGAGATTTTGTTGGGAGTAAAAATGGATTGAAAATCTCTGTTTTTGTTTGATATTTGGTATGAGTTTACTTAAAAATGATTTGTTTTAAAGTTGCTCCCAGTTTGTTTGCAAAAATGGAGTTTTTGGAACTTTTAGGGTCGTTTTTGTAAATATGAAAATAAGGGGGGCAAAGGCTCTGTTTTGTCGTTGTTTTTACATTGTTAATTTTAAAACTTTTGATTAATTGATTTGATGTAGTGATTTGTTCACTTTTGTTTTAAGATTGAAAATTTGTAAATTTTTCGAAAAAAAATTTATGATTAAAGAACTTTTTGTTTCTCGTTGTTAGTTGGTGAAAAGTTATTAAAACTTATTTTTAATATCAGTTTTATAGTGAAAATATGCTTAATTGTTTTTAAATATTGCTTAGATGCTTAGATGCTTGGATCTTGAATTATTTTTCAAGAAAGTTGATTTTCTTAAGTTTTGAAAACTTATGAGGGTATTTTCGAAAAGTTTTAAACTTGTGGGATTTTTAATGCTTTGATTTTTGGAGTAACAAGATACTTAATATCATGTTTTTATTTGATTTTCGATAAAGGTTTAGTTAAAAATCCTTTGATTTAAAGTTTGTTCCAAATTTTCGCGAAAATGGATGTATTTTAAAAGTTTAGGGGTTGTTTTGTAAATCTGGAAAATGAAGGAAATTTTTGCTGTTTTTTTTTGGCATTGTTTTATGTAATGAGTATTTTGAGTTTTGAAAATAATTATTCTTAAGTGGAGTTTATGTGGTAAGTTCTAAGCACTTTTGTGCGATGTGTTAGCTTAGGAAATCCTTGTGTAGGATTTTCATTAGTGATGTTTAAGCAATGTTGTTAGATAAATTCTAAGTCGTATACGTACTTGCTCAGGTTTTGGATACGCTTTATTTGTGGAGTTTAGTCGCTAAATTAAGCGACAAAGGTGAGCGTTGTGTGCTGAATTTGTATGTCGGTCCGATGTGCTAGTAGATCGAGTCAAACATTTACTAATGTACTTAATAATCAAAGCATGTCTTATATTATAATTTCTCTTGCGTGTTGTCACGAATAGATTGGACTTGGTATGTCGACATTACTCGCACGAAATACTTAGTATATCAATATGATAATCTCAATGCATGCTACATCCAAATCTACTATCTGCAAATATATTTTACTAAATCATCATGATTCCCAAAATTTGCATTGGATAAGTTGTTAAATGTTTGATAAAATGTTAATTATGTTTGATATATTATGTTTCCGTTTGTTTTCGACTATGTATTTTCGTTTGTTTCCGATTATGTGTTTCCGTTTGTTTTCGATTCTGTGTGGGCCCCTTTTGATTGGTGTATGGACCCGATACCAACCTGGACGGCAAGGGCCGGCGGGATTTTCACGGTTACCCATAGGCCTGACCTTACAATCCAAGTGAGGAGGAACACTTGGGGAGTAAGGATGAACTTAGGCAAAGACATGTCGATGCATATTAGATAGTAAGGTCACTCCTTACTTAGTGTGTTTGGATGGACATCAGTCTGAGGATGGAGGGTAAGTGGAAGACGACATCAACAATTATGAGTTATGTGAGTTCCGTGTTTCTTCCGTCTTGAATATATGCTTAATTTTCTTAATAACATGCTCACGTTATATAATATGTTACATCCACGCGTCACCATGCGAATTCGCACACAACCTCACTAAGTTGGACGATCAACTTATGTGTTCCGTGTTTCATTCTTTTCAGTTTCAGGTGTTCTGGGAAATAATAGTCGGGTTGCGGTTAGGTCATTTCGGTTGCGGTCCCACCCTAGTATTTGAGAGAGTAGTTATATGTTGTTGATTTATGTTCTTTTTCGATTTTGTTTAAAACCTTGCTTAGAATATTTGATTCGTTAAAGTTGATTTATATTTTCATAAAAGCGACAAGATTTTCATAAATTACTTACTTATCTCTCTCGGTTGATTTTGTTCAAATCTTTTGATATGTTGTGATTAAGTGCTTCCGCTTTAAATCTATACTACGAAAATTGATTTTATATTTTTGTCAAAAAACTTAGTAATTTAAATTGTTCTCATTTTGTTTTAAACTGCTTCCGCTTTAAAACTTTTATTTATCGTTTCTGTTAAAAAAATTGTTTCGATATTTTCACACATTTTCAAAATAATAATAATTCTTCGACTGTTATCCGACGGATCCGCGGAGTCGGGCCGTCACAAATGATATATTACTTGTTATAATGATTAATGTATCTACAAAAGTCAAATAACTCGGTATACTCCAATAATTGATAAATGTACTCTCGGGTCACTCCAATAAGCACAAGGAGTCTCCCAGTTCTCTTTAGTCAACTTTGGAGGCTTGTCGTCTAATGCGACATGCTTTGCTGGGTGTTTAAGAAAGCGTTGGTGCAATCGATAACGATGAGTTTTTGTTCGGTTCTTCAGTTAATCCAGCACCATTGTTTCTTTTTCACGATCAAACCCAACAATATCTAGCTTTATCTATCAATCAATAATGTAAATGGTGATATTAATTCATATAACTACAATTGAACGTTATAATTATTATTCTAGTTCTCCTACCGTAAGAAAATCAAATGCAGGAGCAGGCATGATTCTGCTTCAGTAAGTGCAATCCACCTAGTAGGCATCGGGATATGTTCTCTCGAGATAATCCCAAGTGTATTAGACAACTTGGCAGATTGAACCTGATGTAATGATCTCCTTTTCTCGCTTGAAATGTGGACAACATACTTGGAGCCATTAATTCTGTTAATCCTTGAAAGACCAAAATTTCGAGTTGGTCCTCGAGTACCAACTCGAGTTCTTTTTGGCGTACCAACTGGAAAATATATTTGGAGTACTTTAACGAGATTATATTACACATAATCAACTTGAGATACATCAAAAAAGATTAAATTTACTTTACAAAACCAATCACACAAGAAATACATGTTATATCTACCAAAATATATAACGAGATTATATTACACATAATCAAAACATATATTTGAAAATAGTATTTTGAAATTTTCTCTTACAGTTTTGCTTTTGCGTACTGGCCTATGAAAATTAATAAATTATACTACAAGGCTTGAACTAAACTGTGGAACCAGACCTTATTATGCTCACATGTATTTGAAATATTTGGCTATTTTTGTTTAACCCAACTCTAAATTTGAGGAATTCTAGTTTAAAACAACAACTGAAGCATTGAGCTTGAATAGAGCACAAATTTGGCCCGTTACGGTATTTAACTTAAATTCAATCCAGCTACTAAACTTACTCCCAACCTAATCAAGTCCAGATTGAACTTATATCAAGCTGTCTCTATCAAAATAAATATAATCAAGTAGCTGTTTATCAAGATCTGACTATTATGAAGCAACTTGAAGCTCTGAAAGAATCCCAGTTCAGTTTTAATTATCCAAGAAACGAACAAAGATACTACTGCAAAACCAGAAAGTTCGTTCTTTTGTTGTTCACATGGAACAGTTTACATTTACAGAAAATGTCACAAAAGATACATAAAGCTTGAGAGAATTGCATTTTTGATACACAGCTATAGGTCAATTCCCACTTTTGGTACACAGCTTTATGTGTCCAACACATTTGGTACACCTCCTTAACAAAGTTCGACACATTTGGTACAATCGTTAAATAAATTGCAAAATCACCGTTAATTCCGTTAGTTCGACACATTTGGTACACCTCTTTTACAAAATTGACATGTGCGCGGCACATGGCTGCCCAAAAAAAAATTAAACTTGATAAACCTTTATAAAAATTATCATATGTATTTATTATATTTATCATATTATATTTATCATATCATATTTATATAATGATAAAAAAAATATATATTTATTATTTATATGACATGTAATATAATAAACTATATAATGTCATTTATAATTAATACTGGAAGAAGAATAAAATATAATAAACAAGTTTTTCAAGTTTCAATTTTTAAAAATTATTTATAAAAATAGTTTACTATAGTTTATTATTTATAAAAATTATTAAAAAATATGTCTTTATTAACGGAATTAACGGTGATTTTACAATTTATTTAACGGTTGTACCAAATGTGTCGAACTTTGTTAAAGAGGTGTACCAAATGTATTGGACACATAAAACTGTGTACCAAAAGTGAGAATTGATCTATAGCTGTGTACCAAAAATGCAATTCTCTCCATAAAGCTTACAAAAAACACCGAAAAAAAATGATATTTAAATGAAGCCAATCAACCAAAAATTGAACAGGGAGTCGGAGTCTTATATTTTAATAGCAATAACCTTAGTGCTCACTATTACTTAATGAAATCCTATCAAATTTGGAGAAACTAAATGAACAAATAAACAAGACTTACTAGTATCATTTGAAGTGGTTTGTATCAAATAAATTAGCATTTGACGCCTTCATTTGCATAAGTCATGACATGAGTTTGAGAATTGTCGACGAAATGATAGCATTAGGAACACATTTTTCAATTCTCTTTAGGTATATAAATTACAAAATACAAAAATGACGACCAATTAAAAAGGTTAAGCACATGCTAGAATTCATAGATTCAAGCTAAACTCCACCTTACACAAGTTTCACTAAAAACCACCAGAAATTAGCACATTTGCAACTAAGTAAAAGATTGCTGCAAAGATAAATGAAATTGACGGTGTCCTAATCTAATTAAGATAAAATATCAATTCAGTATGCTATAAATGAAATCACGAAATTGGACAAAAGTAGTACACTCCAAGCTAATAGCTATATAAAAGATTCCATCAAACATGTAATATCCTAAGCTAATGTGCTACTTAGATGCATTAGCAAGTCTGAATTATCAATTCCTTGCTGTGTAAAAGTAAAACACAACTATTGAATGCTTAACATATTTCAGCCAAGAGTGCAATATTTCTGGTAAAATGCCTCAATATTCTTCCAAAATTCACTTTCGGCAAATGAGATCAACAAAATCAAATAAAACAGAGTACTAAAAATGGTTGGGCCATGTTAAAAAATGGTGCAATTGATAAAACAACGGGGTAAACTGACATAAACATGATTAACTGGTAAAATTGGAATGATATTAGTTAAACATGGGATAACAGGAAAAAAAAAGGATCAAATCTATAAAAGAACAAGAACAAAGATATGAGTTTAATTGACAAAAAAAATGGTGAAATAGGTGAGAAAATAGGTTAAATTAAGATCAAGGGAAAAAAATTTGATATTGTCCATTAGTTCAAATTATAGTTTTAAAATAGTATATACCATGTATTTTTACGTTATAAATACTTAGTAGTTATAGTTCATTTTTTTATTTTCAATTTTTGTATTAAGTATTTATGATAACAACTTTAAATTATTGGTAACAAAATAGTAGTGATTAAAGTGATTTAGTCGGAAAAAATCATGTTGTATTTTATTAACACCATAATTTTATGAAAAATTATTATATAATTCAACTAACGTAAGAAATTAGTTAATTTCACTTTTCTAGTATACCCAAAAAATAAGAACAAAACATACCTTTCAATTCCCTCTCTTGTCGGTGGATCAAATGTTCAGTTGATTTTTGTTTTTGGCTGAGTTGAGGCTCTGATAATTAGCTATAAAGCAGAGTTGAAACTAAACTCTAAACTAAAGTAGCTAAAGATCCAAAGACTGTATAATCTTCCTATCAATGCGTATTTTGGGGATATGAGATATTTTTGGCCAGTCCTCACCCTTGGATTTCCTGCATCTCTTTGACAAAAGATGACATGTTTCAATATCAAGGACTCTTAGTGATTTGAGACTCTGTAAGCCATCAGGCAATGACTTCAAGTTCGCACACCCCAATATATATAATTCTGATAAGGACTGAAGACTTCCCAACCAGTTTGGTAAAGAACATAACCCTTTACAATAATATATACGTAATTCTCTAAGATCACTTAATTGTTGCACGCTTTCTGGAATATATTTCATCTCGGGACACCCGTTTATCACCAAATTCTGCAAGGTTGGTGATCTTTCCAATGGTCCTGATAAGGGATTTATCAGTTTCTTACAATTTTGGATTGATAGAGATCTAAGAGAAGACGAGCCTTGCAATATAGTTGCTGGAAATGATATAAGCCTATCACAAAGACTGATGCTTAAACTCTCTAGAGAATTGAGCCCCTCTGATATGACTTCAAGATTAGAGCAACAACTGAGGTGCAAACTCTTCAGTGCATATAAATTATCCAGCGATATAGTCCTGATAGAAGATAGACTTATTATCTGCAAGCTCTCAAGGGCCTTGTGGTTTTGAAATAATCCTCCAGGAAGTGTATCAATTTCAGACATGTTATCTAAACTAAGAGAAGTAAGCGAAGTAAGAAACATCGTGGATTTAAGAAATGACATATTGTTGTCAGATGATATCATCAATTTTTTTATCGTAGGGACAAATGGAATTCCAATCAACTTGGGACACTCAAAAATATTTAATTCCAATAAGCAAGGAAAACATTCTACTGAATCTGGTATCGTCCATTCTTCAAGATTAGGCATACCACTGATAGTGAGTCTTGTCAGTGCAGGAAATGAACTTTCTCCAACTCCATGCCATTCAGCATTTAAATGATTTATATGTTTCATCCCATTGATAGATAAACGTGCAAGAGAAGGCAGTTTCCCAAGGGGAGGAAGGTGTTTGCATCTTTCGCACTGGTCCAGACTAACTTCCTTTAGATTATTAACAAACAAAGTTGACATCCAATTTGGGAATCTTGAACCTTGATACAACGTAATGCGAATCTTTTCAATATTTTGATTAGGTTGGAGACCCTCTAGAATCTCTTCAAAATGTTCTGCAGAGTCGTGTTCGATGCCTTTCGTCCAATATAAACCCAATGAAGTCAGGTTCGTTTTGGTCACCAAGTTGGCACTTTTGGCACGCTCAAAATTTCTTGTGTGTTCAAGTCCTTTTATTGTCAAGTCTCCTCCAAGATTTAAGTCCTTCAGTTGTCCTATTTCATGAGTCGAGTCTTGACCCACGATGAAAATACTAAGCTGTTGTAGGCAAGTTAATTCTCCAAGTCCAGGCGGTGTACAAACAAGTGAGTAACAACTTCCAATGTCTAGAAAACAAAGATTTTTCATGTACTTCAAACCTTTAGGCAACTCAAGAAGATGGTGAGATTTAGTAAGCTTCAATGTCTGAAGGTTATGAAGGCAAGTCAGGGATTCAGGTAAGTATATGAGATTACGGCATTCCAATGTAAGGAACCTAAGATGTTCCATTTTGTAAACAAAATTTGGCAATTTCTCAATTATGCTATAATATTTCAAGTCCAACACTCTTAGATATCGTTGCTTTGACAGGAAGGACGAAAAGCCTTCTACGCTTTCAAGAAATGCTCCTCCATGGACAACAAGTGAGCGTAAAGACTTGTTAATTGGCAATTTGAGCTTACCCTTGCTCTCCTTCCAAATCGCCTGAGATGCCATCCAGCCAAAAGACAAGTGATGAAGAGTTTTGGGAAATTTAAGCACCTCGACATTCTCCACAACACAGATTTCATATCTCATAACAGATTCTGCCAAATCATGCACCAGATCATGCATTTTACAAACCACGTTAAACATGGAATTTTTCTGGACATCTTGAAAGAAAGATCTCCAAACCAATTCTTTGAAGATCGAATGACCGGTGAGGCGCAAGTCAATTTGGCCTTCAGACGGAATAAAACCATTTGCCATCCATAGTTGGATGAGATGGTCTTCCTCCATCTCATAATCCTTAGGAAATATGCAACAATAAGAAAAACACTGCCTCATTTGCAGAGGTAAATTGTCATAACTTAACCTCAAGGCAGGTAAGATACCATTTTCATCATCTGATAGATGCCATATATCACTTTCTTTGATTGCTAACCATTCACTTTCACTGCTTTTATATCTCATCAAGCTTCCCAAAGCCTTCACAGCCAACGGTAAACCACCACATTTCCTCACTATTCCCTTTCCAATTTCTTTCAAGTTTTCATCTTCCTCTCCAGTTGCAAATGCTCTTCTCCTGAATAACAACCAAGAATCATCATCCGATAAAAACCGAAGGTTTATGCTGATTGCAGCCATCATCAAAGCAACTTTCTCGATCCGGGTTGTTACCATTACCACACTGCCTTTCGACCCACATCTTAATGCTTCCCTCAGTCCATCCCACAACATAGAGTTTTCGTTCCAAACATCATCTAAAACTAATAAAAATCTTTTACCCCTCAACCTTTCTTGAAGAAGGCACTGCAAAGGGTCCAATTCAGAAATATCGGATCCACCTCCTCCTGTGGATTCTATAATTGCTTTTATTAACCTGTGTATGCTAAAATCATCAGACACACACACCCAAATCCGCATATCAAACTGCTTGCCTACTCTTTCATCATTGTAGACCAATTGCGCAAGTGTGGTTTTTCCGAGTCCGCCCATACCACATAGAGCATAGGCAGAAAGATCATTTTCAACATTCATATTGTCAAGCAGCTTCCCCACTATGATTTCTTTTTCCTCATGCCTTCCATAAATTTCGGATTCATTAACCAATGAACTAGTGTGTCTATTCTCTACTGCGCTACCAACTTGATGATCCATAATTCTTCCCTCCCTCAAATGGAATTTAAGTCTCTCCTCAGCTATGGCATCTAATCTTTCCCTTATATTTTTCACTTTATGCGCAATTCTGAAACGGAATATCAATGGATTCCGCAGGGATAAGAAGGAATTAAGTTTGTGAATTATAAGCTTACCTCGATCGGAAGCCACCCTTCGCCTTAGGCCTTCAGTCGCAATCTGATCCAATAAATTTTCAGCATCATAAGCAGTGTTCTTGAGCTTTCTTAGCCAGTTTTGTAAAGCCTCGTTCTTCCTCTGCTTCGATTCAGCATCTTGGAGCACAAGCTGGACTGTATCGAGTATGCTTTCAAGGCTGTTGAGCTCATTCTTCAACCCCCAAGCAAGACTAATCTCTTGTACAGCAGCCGAGTTCAAGCTTCCAAGGACAGTTTTCACAAGTGCTGAAACAAGTGCATCTGCCATATTTTCGGATTTGAACACTTAAACAATTCAAATGGAAGTAGTATTTTGCAGAGTAGAATATGATGAGATGAAAATTTGATACTTAGATGATAAAAAGGCTGATACTGCAAAACAAGTCAATGGTGCCAAAGTCTCTTAATCTTTTTTCCACAAGATAGGGATCCACAAGATATGAAAATATATCTAGGTAGACTTTATATGATTTTAACTTTAATAATTATTGCAATATTGGTAAAAAAAAAATGGAACGACTAAAGGTTTTCATAAATATTCAAAGGCAAAATTGCAAAAATCGTCCCAAACTAATTACTGATTTTGGATTTTCTTCCCAAACTATTTAATTTGACGAATTTCGTCCCGTAATTTAATATTTTTTTGGAATATCGTCCCACCATAATTATAAGACGAAATTGCGCATTTGCCGATGAATTATCACATGGCTGCTTAAGTGTCATGACATGGTAAATTTTAATATGAATAATTATATAATATTGCAGAGTTCGTCCCAAATTAATTACAAGATTGAACGTCATTTTCATAAAATTAGAAATTTAATATTGGGACTATATTCATACAAAATGGTAAATTATGGGACGAAATTAGGCAAGTTGATATAGTTTGGGACGAAAAATCAAAATTAGTAATTAGTTTGGGACGATATTCCAAAAAAATATTACATTACGGGACAAAATTCGCCAAGTTAAATAGTTTGGAACGAAAATCCAAAATCAGTAATTAGTTTGGGACGTTTTCTACAATTTTACTATATTCAAATTAAGGATAATAAGTTACTTGAATAACAAAAGGCATTAGCTACGATTTACATAATTCGTAGTTTCAAACTATGTTAATATCTACTTTCTACTATTATAAAAGTATGAATAGTTTCTTAATCTTATTGTGCGATCTATAATACCCCTCTTTTGTGAGATTTTAATAAGCAAAATAAACTAAAGAACTGTAGTTAAATTAAATCCAATTTATTGGATACAAAATTAGGTAACACGAATATTATTATGTGTTTCCTTAACTTTTTTGTACGGACTAAAATATTTCTATGTGATTTTTATTTCTCATGAATAAAATGAGAGAATTGCAATTATGGTACCAAATTATATACCGATTCTCACTTGTGGTAACATAAAAAATCGAGGTCGACACATTTAGTACCACAATTTAAGAAATTGAATCACTTTTGGTACCATCGTTAAAAATGGACGTTAATTGATGACGTGACAGTTAAGTGTTATTGCAAAATTTATATCATTACTTATGTTGACTGACAATTCTACCCCAAATCATTTCAGGTTGTCAAAATAACATCACATCTTCAAATTTACTGACAATTTTAGTCCACATTGTTGCCCAATTTCAAAATTGGCTCGAATAAGACACGTGCGAACCAATTTAAAGATTTTACTTATTATATTTACATATTTATTTAACTAATTTAATTTTATAAATAATATTAATTTGAAGATGTGGGGTTATTTTGACAACCCAAAACGACATGGGGTAGAATTGTCAGTCAACATAAGTAATGGTATCAATTTTGCAATAACACTTAACTGCTACGTCATCAATTAACGTCCATTTTTAAAGGTGATACCAAAAGTGATTCAATTTTTTAAAATGTGATACCAAATGTATCGACTTCAATTTTTATGGTACCACAAGTGAGAATCGGCATATAATTTGATATCACAATTGCAATTCTCTATGAATAAAATGGTAAAATGGGTCAAATAAACTCATGAGATATAGTTGAATTAGGATACAATAATAAGTTTTTCCATCTCTTTGTCTCCTAAAACTTAGTTTTTAGTTTAACCTAATGAATATAATTATAACTAAATTTTATTGATGACATGGAATAGAATGGTTAAATAGATTAGAAAAAAAATCAAAATATAAGTTTTATTAGAAAGCCTTGATAATTATCTTAAAATGAAATTTTTGGTCTGATTGAATAAATTAAATTTCATATAACTTGGTAAGAATTTTGTACCAAAGAAATATAAGAAATTATTTTAATTATTAAATATAATAAATAAATTCATAATAAAATACCAATTTTTATAGGAAACATGATAATTATGTATAGACATCATCTATTTTATCTCATAACACTTAATTTTAGATCTAGCTCTTTCATAACTTAATAAGAGATTACTATAAATGTTATTTAATACAAGATCGAACAAATTTAAATATTTTCAATTTGAATAGGCTACTTTATTATCATGTTTTTTTTAGCTTAGTCTCTAAAGGAGAAAATAATCTATTCACTTCTACAAGTTTCAAGATTATATATATAGCTGTTCTTAGGGCTGTCAATGGGTCGGATTCTCGTCGGATCAGGCTCGTCCAGATCCGGCTCCATTTATATCGGATCAAATCATGTCGGATTTGGATCTTGCTCGGATAGTGCTCGGATCTAGATTTTTTGAATCCAACGGATCTTGGTCGAATTTGGCCGGATATCGGATATTTTTCGGATCCAATAAATTTGTATTTAAAAAGTTAAATTAATTTTTTTTTCCTAAAACAAGTTTATTATCTTTTCAATTTTATTTAATTTTAGCTCACATTTTCAAAGTTTCTTTACTATATTCATATTTGTTGAATGAATATATTGGTTTAAATAAATTTATAAACGAATTATAAATTACTATCTTCTTAAATTGACGTTGAAATATTATTAATGATACTTATTTTTATAAATCATTTTGTATATATATCTTTCTTTTTATTTGTTGTCAGATACGGATCTTTAACGGAACGGATCGACCTAAATCCATATTCACTCCATGAGTTTCGGATTTCGGATCTTTATAATCGGATCAGGTCCATCGAATCTCTAATCGGACAATTATCCTAATAAATCGGACCGAATTCGGACGGATCCGGATTGAAATCCGCCCCATTGACAGCCCTAGCTGTTCTAATTAGTTCATTCTTGATTGGATCATTTTTAGCTTAAGAAATTAAATGTGCCCTTTATAACTTGAGTGGTCAGCAGAGTAAGCTAAATTCAATGAAAATCTTATTTGGACATGAACTGAATTGACATGTAAGCACAGCTAAGTTGTTTTTTCAGCAGATGAACAAAAACACTTTCCAAAAGTTTATCGTCAGCAGATCCAACTTAAATGAGTTTCCATTCCAAATCTGTAGAGCATTTTGATGATTACAAACTGGAAAATATAAGCATATCTAACTAATGAAAGATTTGACACGGTTGATGTAGGGCTGTCAATGTGGCGGATTTCAATTCGGATCCGTCCGAATTCGGTCCGATTAATTAGGATAATTGTCCGATTAGAGATTCGATGGACCTGATCCGATTATAAAGATCCGAAATCCGAAACTCATGGAGCGAATATGGATTTAGGTCGATCCGATCCATTAAAGATCCGTATCCAACAACAAATAAAAAAAAAGACATATATATACAAAATGATTTATAAAATAAGTATCATTAATTAATTTAAGAAGATAGTAATTTATAATTCGTTTATAAATTTATTTAAACCAATATATTCATTCTACAAATATGAATATAGTAAAGAAAAAATGAAATTATGCATGGATCAGGTATATCATGGCGAATTCTTCAGAAAAAATGGTGTTTTCCATAATGGAATCTGATAAGTGAGATTTCGAGTAAGTGTTTACATATAAAATGTGAGCTAAAATTAAATAAAATTGAAAAGATAATAAACTTGTTTTAGGAAAAAAATATAAATTTAACTTTTTAAATAGAAATTTATTGGATTCTAAAAATATCCGATTCAAATCCGACCAAGATCCGTTGGATTCAAAAACTCTAGATCCGAGCACAATCCGAGCAAAATCCGAATCTGATAGGATTCGATCCGATATAAATAGAGCCGGATCTGGACGAACCTGATCCGACCAGAATCCGACCCATTGACAGCCCTATCTAGCACAATGCAAAATAAACAAATCCTCCATATCTGAAAAAACCCATTGCCTATTTCAAATATCCCATACACATCGGATAGGCAACCAACCAAATTATCCGGAATTTCAACTTATATTCAGTAACCAAAATGCCCTCTGTTCTCTAAGACCCGCTAACATATAGTATGATATATATCTATCATAGTTTAGAGTTCCTCCTAAAATCCACCATTTACTATGTCACTAATATTAATATTGATCAATATATGAAACCAAGTCCAATAGACCAAATCAGGGATATTATAATCATTAGAGGATCGATCGGTATTTTGAGAGGTTCTCAAAATTTGACAGAAAGTTGTAATTTAACCTTAGAACACAGTTTCTTCAAGCATACTCCACACAATTATTTCAAACATAAACATGTCAATTCGTAAACTATTTAACCAATAAACTTGTAACCGTCTCCAAGGAAAAACCCAACAACAAAAGCCCTCATCTATATTTATACTTTATCTATACTAATACTAATACTAAAAGTGTGAATATTTTAAGTTTTTTTCTTTTTTTGTGAAGACAAAATGCCCTTATTCAACTTGTAAAGTATAATAAAAAATATAATCAAACATGAATTTTCCTTAAATTTTCTCATCAAAATTTGGTAGAAAAATATTTTAAGAAAATTTGTAACTTTCTTTCCTCCTAACCAAGCACCATGAATATGAAAGAAAAACAATAGTATATTCAAATTAGACATGAAGTCTTATAATAGTTATTTCCTACAATAACTCCAATAACTAAGAAATTAACTCTTACAGCACTTTTACAATTTCATTATTACTCTCCTATAACCCATAAAAATAAAAAAAACACTATTATTTTGAATAGTTGCTAAAATATACATGTAAAATTATTATAATGTATTATCAATATGTTGTTATGTAAAAAATATTATTTGTTTCATTTAAAGATTTAGTACAATATGTCACTCCTTAAAAAAATTAAATTCTCTTAAGTATAATAAAATTTGTTAAAGTAGAATCGTATCTTACCTATGAAGGAATCTTTAATTGACATAAGAAACATTACCTCAAATTTTTATGGAAATCTTTTCGAGAAAAATGTGTGAAATAAGTGAAAAAATGGATGACAATCAATTAAAGTTGGTGAAATCGATCAAATATATTTTATGTAGTTGATTAAAATATGTGAAATCGATCTGGATGAAATTTATGAACACTGGTGAAATAGGTGAAAAAATGAGTGAAATCGGTAATAAATAGTGCCGGTAAAATCGATAAATACATGTGAAATCGATAAAAATTTGGGTGACATTTGTGGAAGTATGGGAAACAAATTGGTGAAATCAGTGAAAAATGGGTGAAATATATGAATAATGGGTTAAATCATTGAAAAAATGTTAAAGTCTGTGAAATAATATGAAATCAATGAAAATTCAAGTGAAATTTATTAAAAAAAACATGTGAAATCGGTGAAATATAAGTTGAACTGATAAAAATAAGTAAAATCTGAAAAAGAAAAAGAAAAGTTTAACTAGCAAAAACAGTGTAAACTAAATCAGTAGAAATTTTTTTTGTTTGAATAAGAGAAAACAAAAGAAATCGATGAAAAATACGAAAAACAATGAACAATAGGTTATAATTGATCAAAAAGAGTAAATCAGTACAAAAATATAAAATTAGTAAAATCAATGAAAATTGAATTAAACTAATTAATATAATAAGTGAAATTGCTCAGATCGGTAAAGAAATATCTTTCAAATGTTAAGGTAAGTGAAATAATTTGAGATATACTTAAAAGTAATTGAAGATATATAATGTATAATTATTTGAGTTGAAAATTCGGTAAATACATGTGAAATCGATAAAAATTCAAGTGAAATTCGCAAAAAAAAATGGATGACATTGGTGAAACGAGGAAATTACATAAAAAATGATGAAAAGTGTGAAAATTAGTTAAAGTGGTAAAAATGAGTGAAATCAAGAAAATGAAAAAAATTCAAACAACAAAAACAAAGTCAAAACATTAGAAAAATTGTTTAAACAAAAAAAACTAAAGAAAACGATGAAAATACTCATGATGAAGTTAATGAATTGAATAGCAGACATTAATATGTGATATTTTATGACATAATGATGTTAATGTTACTCTGATTTACAATTAAATACCACTGAAATTAAATAGAACCGTACATCGTATGTGCACTTTAAACCGGTAAAAAAAATGCATGTGAAATCGTAAATACATTTGAAATCGATAAAAAAATCGGATAAAATTTGTGAAAAATGGATGAAAACAGGTAAAATCAGTTAAAATAAAGGTAAAGTTTGTGAAAATATTTGACATCGATGAAAATTAATTCGAATGAAATTTATATGAAAAATGGTGAAACCAGTCAAATCCAGTAAAATTGGGTAAACCCGGTGAAAAAAAGGCTAAAATTGGTCAAAAACGTATAGTTGATAAGAACATATTTAATCAATGAAAAATTCAGGTGAATAATATGTGAAATTAGAAAAAAAAAACCTGAAAAATAGGTAAAAAGAGGTTAAAATTGTAAAAACGAGTGAGATCAGTTAAAAAAAGAGTTTAACTGGTGAAATATGTAGAAAAATGGTATAAACTGAAGAAAAAAATAAAAGAAATCAACCAAAAATGAGAAAATAATGAAAAATGTTATAACCGATAAAAAAATGGATCGCTAAAAAAAACAGGTAAAAAAATTTGAACAGTGGGAATATATGAATCGATGAAAGTTTGGGTGAAATTTATAAAGAAACGGATAAAATAAGTCAAAAAAGCTTGAAGTGAAAACATGTTTAATCACCAACAGGTGAATGGTCTAGTGGAAGGGACTAGTCACTACAAAGTAGCGGACTCAGGTTCGACTCACTGTTGGGAGAGGTTCCCACTTTATGTGCCTGACGCGCCTCGAAAGGGATTAAACCCTTGGGAAACCAAAAAAAAAAATGTTTAATCAATGAAAAATTTAGGTTTATAACATGTGAAATCAATGAAATAGGTGAAAACGAGTTAAACTTTTACTAACAAAAACAAGGTAAAATCGGAAGTAAATGGTTTAAATTGGGAAAAAGATCGACGAAGAACGGGAAAACAATGAAAAATGTAAAATGGATAAAAAAAGCTGGAAAAATCGATAAAAAAAATTTAAACAGTGAAAACATATGAATGGATGAAACTTCGGGTGAAATTGGTAAACAGTGGTGAAGTTGGTGAAAAAACTGGTGAAACCAGTAAGAAAAAATGCTCATGAAATCGATGAAAGATCGGGTGAAATTGAAGAAACGGATGAAACATTTGTCATCGGTGAATAACGAATAAACTTGACATGAAAACTACTATAATAGAATGAACTAAACAATGTTCTTATGATCTTATTTTAGAACCAATTTTAATTTTATAAGATGTAATTACTAAATCAGTCATCATTTTATATTTTATTACAACTTTTCAAATCCATCATTTTTGATAAAGCAGTAACAATAATAAAAATAAATTTCATAAAAAAATAAATTGATCACTCATAAATATATAATATTCTATGACATAAAAATGAGTAATTTTACTCTAATTTACGAAAAATACCCATGAAATTAAAACTAGACACGTACAACGTATGTGCACTTCTTTGATTCCTATAACTATACCAATACAATCCTATTTAATACAAAGTAATGCACAGAATCATAAAATTACCAAGAATCGGAACATAAATAAAATGAAAACTTAAAGATTACCTTCTTGGAGAGGAGAAATACATTTGTAGGAGATTTCGAACTGAAATGGGGTTAAAAACGATGTCGGGTTGCCTATCACCGTTGTAGGACCTCAAGCGCTACCACTTGCCCCAAAACCAATTGGTGTTAGGAAATGCGCATACCCTTCCCTTATAGTGCATTCACACAAGCGTCCACGATATTTGATTGTGACTCCACCCGCACACTCAGTTTGAGAGTCACAGGACAATTGCTATCACCCGCACACTCAGTTTGGGTGCCCAACAATCTCCCCCTCAGCAATTGCTCCTGCTGGGAATCGAACACGTGACCTTGGCTCTGATACCACTTGTAGGACCTCAGGCGCTACCACTTGCCCCAAAACCAATTGGTGTTAGGAAATGCGCATACCCTTCCCTTATAGTGCATTCACACAAGCGCCTATTCGATTGTGACTCCACCCGCACACTCAATTTGGGTGTCACAGGACAATTGCTGTCACCCGCACACTCAGTTTTAACAACCATTACGTTCGTGAGGCTCACTGCAGCCATTTTACCAAAACAAGTGATATTTTCGCTTTTCTTAAAGACGAATTTAATTAATCGAACCGCATGCAAACAAAACTTAATGGAAAGGAAAGCATCAAATTCTGGAACTGTGAGAAACTGTAAATGTCTAAACAGGAGAGAATAATGAAAACAAGAAATGTATGAAATTTAAAACGAGCACCGAAGGGAGAGAGAGAGACTTTTAGTGCATCTTCCGGTGCTTTTCTGGGAATTTTGGGATAAATACAAAATAGTCCCATGTGTTATGTTAAATCCGCAAGAAATTATTCTGTAAAAATTTTATTGCGCCAAACTTCCTTGTAATTCCAAAAACTCTACAAAAAACACCCAATTTGTAATTAACTAGCTGGTGAATGTAACCTTGGTTATAGGGCATACTCGACTCTTTGGCCAATACTACTCTGTATTCACAATTACATCTCAAAACAATTAAGTTGAATGTAATTAACTAGCTGGTGAATGCAAGTAGGGTGTGAGTCGAAGATAATCTTCCTTTCCTACAAGGATCTTCTGATTTCACTTTAGCAGCTTTCCTAGACACGCACCGCATTGCCGTATGATTCATGGCTATTAGTAACGTGCTAAAGTAGCAACACCAATGAGAAACCATAAGAAACAGTCAAAAGTCTTAAGGGCATCAATTTGAGATTCCCTTGAACCTCAAGGTCTCACATAATGAGAAAGCAGGGATACATTTGCTCATTAACCTTTGTGGTCACCTTGCACACGTGGTACAAAAAAAACACGTGTTACGATACTTTTCTTCCCGAGCAGAAGCGTATGTCATTTACAAATAGATTTGTAAATCTGTATCGTACAGATATCAGTTTAAGTATTCCTCGATACCCAAACCCGAGTTTTCTTCTTTCGTCGTCCTCGGCTCAACTCTCAAGAAAACTCATATCTGGCTTAAGATAAGTACAATGGATAGTGGGGAATCCATTTCGATTACTTTATATATAGTAACCTCATCTCTACATATTCCAAAATATCAGAGGCGATATCTCATGTGAACGAGCCAATTTCATCTGATTGAGAAAATCTCATCTCCGCACACTCCCAGTGCCAGAGGCGATTGCTCATGTGAGAGAGTCAATCTCTACTTATCCGACATACCTTTTAGTGAAGACATTTAAAAATAGATCTCAAAATATGTATATATTCATAAAACATTAGTACATCAATGTTAGTGGCAATAACATTCTTAACAGAATCCAGTACATTAAATTCTACGCAGTCCTAAAGACTTGGTATGACCTATGAAAGCCTCTTTAGCTATAGGTTTAGTGAAAGGATCAGCAACCATCTGATGCGTAGATATGTACTTGATAGTCACTTCTTTCTTCTCAATGATATCTCTTACAAAGTTATATCTTATGTCAATGTGTTTGGTCAGTCCATGATATTTGAGATCTCTAGTGTAAGTCATAGCTGCTTGACTATCACAATAAATAGTCACAGCTCCTTCAGAGTTACTTATTATCCCCAAATGCAGGATAAATCTACGCAACCAAACAGCTTCCTGTACTGCAGCTGAACATGCCACGAATTTCGATTCCATGGTTGATAGTGCTACACACTTTTGTTTCTTGCTGCTCCATGATATGGCGCCATCATTCAGTAAGAAAACATATCCGTAAGTGGACTTACGACGATCTAAGTCTCCACCCCAGTCAGCATCTGTGTAGCCTTTCAGCGATAATCCCTTTCCTTGAAAACAAAGGAAATAGTCTGCAGTACCCTTTAGGTATCTGAAAATCCTCTTTACATCAACCCAGTGTCTTCTTCCGGGATTGGATTGATACCTACTGACCAGACCTACGGCATAACAAATGTCGGGGCGAGTACACATCATAGCATACATCAAGCTCCCTACAGCACTGGAATATGGTACTTTTGACATTTCTTGTTTCTCTGCTAGATTCGTTGGACACATCTCCAGACTCAGGCTGTCGCCTTTCATCACAGGAGTATCTATTGGCTTGCAATCATTCATCCTAAATCTTTCTATGATCTTCCTTATATAAGATTCTTGAGAAAGAACAAGGTGTTTCTTTGAACGATCTCTATGGATCTTAACGCCTAGTATGAAATTTGCTTCACCCATATCTTTCATCTTGAAGTTAGACGATAACCATTCCTTTATGGTGTATAAGAATCCTTTGTCATTTCCGGCTAACAAAATGTCATCGACATAGAGAGATAGTATTACAAAAAATTTGTTTGAACGTTTGACATAGACACAGTGGTCTTCATCCATCATAACGAAGTTATAAGAGATTACAGTTTTGTGAAATCTCAAATACCATTGCCTTGATGACTGCTTAAGACCGTAGATTGATCTTTTCAATTTACACACTTTGTGTTCTTGGTCTTTAAGAATAAATCCTATTGGTTGATCCATGTAGATTTCTTCTTCTAATTCTCCATTTAGAAAAGCAGTCTTAACGTCCATTTGATGTAATTCTAAATCTAAGTTAGCTACAATGGACAAAAGGAGGCGAATAGAGGCAAATCTCACTACAGGCGAGAAGGTTTCTTCGTAATCAATACCCTTAAGTTGAGTATATACTTTAGCTACTAAACGAGCTTTATATCTATCAATGGTTCCATCTGCCTTCTGCTTAATCTTGAGAATCCATTTATTCCCGATAGATTTTCTGCCAGGAGGAAGATCGACCAACTCCCAGACTTGGTTCGATTTCATGGAATCCATTTCTTCTTCCATCGCTTTCTTCCATTCGTCCTTCTGAGGACATGATAGAGCTTCATCAAAAGATTTAGGCTCTTCATCTTCTATAGAGGAAATATTAAAAATATGTCCTTCTACGTCGTAATGACGTCTAGGAATATTTCCTCTAGAACTTTTCCTAAGTTGTGATTCAGTAATATCGTTCTGGGGTAAATTACTCCCACTTGGATCAAGTGGTCCAGTTATATCATTTTCCACCAACGATTCGTCTAGCTCAATGCCATTCGCTGAATCAGTTAATTCGAATAGAGGTTCTCGACTTTTGATCTCACCTCTTTTAGGAAATTCGTTCTCTAAGAATGTCGCATCTCGTGAGTCGATTTCAGTGGTGCTACCCTCTTCATTTTCTCCTATGAACACGTAACCTTTAGAGTGTTGAGCATATATTATGAAGATACATTTCTTTCCTCTGGGGCCAATCTTGCCATATTTGTTCGACGAGTCGAGCACGTAGGCAGCTGATCCCCAAGGTCTAAGGTTACTTAGATCAGGTTTCCTACCTGTCCAAAGTTCATATGGAGTGGTAGCCACTGATTTTGATGGCACTTTGTTCAGTATATAGGCAGCAGTTAACAAAGCATCTCCCCAAAAGGAAATTGGTAAGTTAGCTTGCGCCATCATGGACCTAGTCATTTCTAGCAATGTTCTATTCCTCCTCTCAGCAACTCCGTTCTGCTGAGGTGTGTCAGGATTAGTTAATTGTCTAGTTATCCCCTTTTCTTTACAAAGGTCCTTAAATTGACCTGATAGATATTACCCGCCTCGATCAGTTCTCAAGGATTTGATCGTTCTGTCTAATTGATTTTCTACCTCAATAAGGTAACGTCTAAAACACTCTAGTGCTTCAGACTTGTGCGAAATCAAATAGACATACCCAAAACGAGTGAGGTCATCTATGAAAGTAATGAAATAGGAGGCTCCATGTCTCGCCATAACACTAATCGGACCACAGATGTCTGAATGGACTAATAGCAATGGAAATTCAGCTCTAATAGCCTTACCAAAAGGTTTACGAATAGATTTTCCAGCAAGACAATTTTGACAAGTAGGTAAATCGATTTTAGATATTGGACCTAATAGTCCTTCTCTAGCGAAACGATTCATTCTATCTTGTCCTATGTGACCTAATCTAGCATGCCAAGTATTAACATTAACAATAGAATTACTGGAGGAACAAGCATTCAAAACAAAACTACTATTAACATAAAAGTTAAAATTATGTCTGTTACAATCAAAAACCATAAATCCATCTCTAAGATGTCAAGAACCATAGTAAACATTGTCTAAATAAACACGAACAGAATTACGACAGAAGTTCAAATTAAATCCTAATCCTAGAAGAGCAACAACTGAAACTAAATTCCGTCGAATTTCTGGAGCGAATAAGATATCTTGTAGGATCAGGGTTTGTCCACCATGCAAATCCAGTTTGCAAGTACCAATCCCTTTAACCTCCACTCTGGCGTTATTTCCTACATATATCCATCTTGTTCCAACAGGGACTCGACGAAACTCTACCAACGATTCACGGTCTCTAGTCACATGGTCTGTTGCACCTGAGTCAACAATCCACACATGATATGATTCAGTTAATAAAACAGTACTAGATACATGAACAAAAGACAAAGACGAGTCATGGTGTGCTACCTTATCCTTCTTAGGATTGGTGCACTCTCGAGCAAAGTGCCCGAGTGCTCCACAGTTGAAGCACTTCATCTTGTTCTTGTCTTTCTTCTTTTTAGGAAAACGCTTACGTTTACCGCCATGGTTTGGGTTGTTGTTCTTCTCACCAGTCTGCTTCCAGGGTTGCCTTTCTTCCAGTTCCTCTTACGTTTGAAGCCCGAAGCTTTCTTGGAACTAGTCTCAGCAATGTAAGCACTTGACATGGATTTTGCAACTCCAAGTCGCTCATCCTCAAGTTCAACGTGGCGAGCAGCATCAGCAAATGTTTTGATGCTATCATTATGAGTCAGATTAATTTTCAGATTCTCCCACTTGTCAGGAAGTGACCGGATTAAGGCTTGAACTTGCTACTCATCAGAGAGTATATGGCCAGCTGACACAAGCTCCCTAATCATGTTGGACATCACCCTAATGTGTTGCTTAATGTTATGATTGGGCAATTTCTTATAAGTATCAAACTTAATTGTCAGCTGCCTCAGACGAGTGCTTGTCGTACCCCCATATTTCTCCCTGAGAAACACCCATATGTCATGAGCGGTAGGGTGCTGCTCACACTCGTAAATCAAATCATCAATCACAGAGCTAACCAGGATTGCACGAGCAGTGGAATTTTTCTTTTTCCACGCCTGGTAAGCCTCTTGATCCCTAATCTATTGGACATTATTTCCAACACCTGGGTCATCCAAGATTCGGTTGATGCCGTCCAAAGCATCTTGCTCATCGAGCACATACCAAATCTTATGACGCCAGATGTCATAGTTGTCACCGTTCAGTTTGTCAACTTTGTTAAGGTCAGCAATTATTGATTTTGATGCCATAGTCTGTTATGTAAGAGGTGATTAAATGTTAAAGCCTTTATACACATATTTTATTTTATACTAAGTCAATTAAGCTCCATTAAGACTTGACACAAGCAATGGATTCGAAAGTTCACGCAATGTTCCCAATCATCATCCATTTACAAGTATCTCATAATTATGGACTTAATATCAAAAGTATAAAAACTAAAGTTCTTGGTGATAGTCATTCTAAAACCTAAGAACTCCCACTGAAAAAGATGATCAAACATGCTAAAGCATAACAATACATATACGATCATTAATATGTAAGCAAACAAAACATGCATTTTGAATCAAAACAACTAAGATCCAAACAAACAATTATCAAATCCAATCTCATGTAGAAAACAAACAACAACATAGAATATCGTCAAATGGAAATAAATTACAGAAATCATTCAAATCGGAAAAATCAACCCTCTGATTCGATTGATTGCCAAGATTGAACAAAAGCTTCATTGGCAATGGCTTGAGACAACCTGTCACAAGGTACATGCTTCAAGGACCGATGAGTTGATTTCTTCCTCAGGTCGGACCTCAAGTTGCGGAGGTTAGAGTTCAAACTTAGAAACAAAGTCTTTTCAGCCTTTTTCTTGAGGTATAATTTCCATCCATTATGCATGTTTTGAATAAAGTTTTCTATCGAGTCATCTCTTCCAATATAGTTTCTCGCCTCTTCCCATACTTTATGAAGTTCAACCGGAAGAGATTGCTTGTAGACATCACACCGTTTCTCTAACGGATGAATGTCAATATTATAAAAGCGAACGCGGCGGTGTAACTTTCTCATTACCCTCCAATGCTCTTTCAGAGAGTGTTTGGGATCCATTCGGTACGACACCAAATCTTCTATGACCCCCGGTAGCTCATGGATACGTCGCTCAAGGGCTTCTCCCCGAAGTATCCTATATTTGCTATAGATGAAAGGCATTCCTGAAGGATGAGGGTAAATATTAAAGTTTGCGGAATATCAATATTTTCAGTGATTGAAATACATTTTGATACTTTCAAGAATATTTTCTTTGCCAAATTTCAAATAATCAAAATAAATTTTAAACATTGTTCAAAAAATTATTTTAATTCACAGATAAATCACAAATAAAATTTCGAGTTTACAGAAAAAAATCCGGTCGAAACCGGCGGCCGGAAGACACCTCACGCGCCAACACGCGCCGGCGGTGCGTGTCAATTTTTTTTTTTTAAATTACAAAGCAGCTTCTGCCACGTGGCAGATTCTGACTAGAACACGTGGCAAGGAACAGTGACGTGGACGTCCACGTCGGATGTACATGTCAGCGACACGTGGTAAAAACGGGTCTCGGAATCCTACGTGGCAGACACGTGTGTCTGACATGGACGCCACGTGGATGTCCACGTGTGACTGAACAGTTTAAACTGTTCACGGCGTGTTCCACTCGCGGTGGTGGCGCGTGTACCACACGCGCCGCCTTCTGCTCGTTTTTCGGCGTCGTCCTTCTAGCTACCCCCCAATTTTCGTGCCTTTTGAATCCATTGGTGCAATCAGTTTTACGTTTTGAGCTCTCGACATTGGAGTGTGCATTACAACCGCTTAGGAAGAAAGTAGCGAGTGTATTATGCATTATGTGTGTTATTAATTAATTTCCAGATTATTAAGGTAAACTAGCAGAGGCTTTAAAACTTAATTTACGTACAAAATACTCAGCCAAAAACTAATCTGGGAACATATCCAGAAAGCTTATTTCGAGACGAACGTAAGCATATATGGTAGATCGCATAATTCAAAGTAACACATCGGGAAAACGCATAATATGATTTTAAGAAAACAATTTTTCCAGAACAGAATATACATCAAAAAATTCTAATAAAATACAGATAATTACTACATCACATGAGCATGCCTCAAACAAAGTTTCAGCATAATCCGACAACTATAGCATGCCTTGAAAATTAAAACAGTATAACCATAATTCCACAAATTCGAAAAAAACACTAAGAGAATTAATTTGACAGGAATTATAAGGCACATACATCATGAATTTTAAACATAATCAGAAATCCAAGAACTTCGAACACAATCACAACAATGGCTCTAATACCAATGTTTGTTTTAAACAACATACATGGTTCAAATTCATATATACGAAGCAAATAAAGTAAAAGGATCTTTCTTAACAATTGGAACTGGCAATTGAATCACGAATTCTCCTTTTTGACTTCTGGTAATTTTCCAATACTCTGGTCGATCTCCAATCACGAATGAAAGTAGATACGAATCACAACCTAAGAACCCTGGACTTCGATGTTCTTAATTGATCAAATTAAATCTACCCCAAAAGTATTTTTCTCTCTGATTTTCTCTCTGTTTTGTTTTTCTGATTTTTCAATTGTGATAGAAAATGTCTGATAGGAAATAAACGTCTAGTATATAACTGACTTGAAGAGAGAGAGATGGGGAGGTTATTGCTTAATAGTAGGAGTGGGGAGTTATTTAAAACTCCCCTTAACCAACTGGATCCGGATCCGGTTCGGGTCAGCCCACATGGGCGAACCCGATCCGACCCGGCCCAATTGGATCAGTCCAACATAAACTAATAGTATAAAAGAAGAATATATAAACAGGTCAAGTTAATACATCGTTCCTTGCACTTCCAAAGCAACTCTATATATCTGGATCTGTGTAGAATTTTTACAGCAAAATCGTCCTCTTTGTTTCTCAATAAAGTGGATTTACAACGTGCACGTATGGGTTGTACCCACATCGTTGGTGAACAAATCGATTTACTTACAAATTTTCATTCAAACAAATAGGTCGTGTGACTCAGCGAGCATTTACGAGCACTAATCTTAAGAAAAATGAAATGGGGTTTTGGTGTACCATATTCTCATTTACTTCCCCTTTTAACATTATTAGGGGTACTCTTGTTTTATTTAAGGTTTAGGTGGTTAAGTGTAAAAATTAGAAACTTATGGGGGTTTAAGTGTCAACTGTCCTATATCTTCCTTACTATTATTTCAAGGGGGTGAATTGGTCAAACTTACCTTATTTGACTCAATACTATTTTATGAGAATTTAGAATTATTTTTATATCATCAAATCAAATTTTCGGCTAATGCATTAAATTTTTTGATAACCAACTCAAAACCAACTTCCCACCTTTCTAGCAGTTATCCTCTCTTCCATTATCTCCTTCTTTCCAGATCACATTTTCTCTACTTTTATTCTTTGTTTGCAGTACGTTGGCTCTTTCTCTTTACCCAATATTTCCTCAACAATCTTTAATGCAATGAGTTTCTCCATATATTTATTTTGTTGCTTATCAATAATTACGCAGGTTCATTTCATTTGAAGTGAAAATGGCGTTACACCACTTCCCCCAAACTTTCACTTTTATGCTGCCAATAGGTGTTGGTGCTTAATTACAGGTTTCTATATTTAATACCATGTCTCAAATCTTTTAATCTAACTTTATGGATGTTGATGCATATACTATTCAAGATTTCTTCTAAATTTTTGCAATTTGATTTTGTACAGAGGTTATTGATATTGCACGTAATTGGTGTTAGGTGAAACTCCATTTTGACATTGATTTTGCTCTGGGTGAATAACTCATTTTTTGGAAAATAGGTTGTTTTATGAAATTAAATTGCAGATAGTTTATTCACAGATCACATATGCAAAGTATCTTTCCATATCTATATTTTGTTCCTAGCTAAGCAAGCAATAGATTTCTATTTTTTTAATTTTGGTTTTCGTTAATTCAATTATGACTTCTACCTGTTCAAGTCTTAATGCAGTGAGATGTTCTTCTCACATCCCATGTTTTTATGTCTTCCTACTTTCAGTTAATATTTTTTTTGAATGGCCTCTTTGTCAACACAACTGTGTTTGGAGTCTATATTTTTTCATTAAGGTATTCCAAATTGTTCAAGTAACTTTAAGACTATTTGCCTGAGGTACACAATGTATACATCATATTTTTAGATTGCACGTTTAGAACATAACTAATGAATTTAAAGGTTTTCATTTGCCTTATAAGTTATGTATATCTTTGCAGATTTTAGTACTATTAATGTATTTATTCTCTTGATGCAGTTCACTCTTCACATCTACAATAGTTTTTAATCTGTCTAAAGGCATCACATGCAAGGATAAGTGTTGCTCAAGGTAATCCCCATGTTCAAAGCTCTCTTTCCTAAGTAATTATTTCATTGTTTTCTCTGTTTCCTTCGATTTTTATAGTTCATGATGACTATGTTGACATCAATATATTCTCATTCATTATCATTTTTGTACGTTTTATCTAGACATACGACTATATTTTCAAGAAAACAGAACATACTCAAGTTTCATGTTGGCAAAATGGAATGTTTAAACTAAAGAGTTTTCTCAATTTCAACTTTTAACTTGTCGACAAACACTCACAACTATTATCTGCAACAACTACCAGATCGGGTATGCACAAAATATTGTTAAGATGAAAAAAAAAAACTTGCTAAATGCAGCTATTGTTATGGCTTAAAAATTATTTACCTTTTTTCCTAAAATAAGAATGAGTACTTGGTTTTAGTCCTTAACATGTTCTTGAGAATTTTGTCAAGTTTGGTGTTATTTAATGTTCTGTTTCTTGCAGGTGAATTTGTTTTGTAACATATTACTTTGTCAAGGGCAATAGACTTCAACCTCTTAAATATGAATGAGACAAAGGCTATAAAGTCACTTTGTATTAAAAAGGTTGATTAAATATTGCATGGAATGGAAAATTTTATGTCTCGAAGGTTAGATGAAATTTATTGGCTAGTTAAATTATATTGGTCATGTTTGGCTGCACATTGGTTTTTGTTATAGTGTAGGCCTTAGGTTGATTGCTACATATAATTTGAACTATCATGCTACAGATTTAAAAGCTCTTGACAACGTTGAGGGGATTCAAGAATCCAAACAGGTTCGGCAGTGTGGGAGCAACCTCTCAAAAAATGAGGGGGACTCCTTGTGTGCAGTGAGCACTGGTCCCAGCCTCTGTTGCCGGTTGAGTCACCATGATTTACCTCCTCTCATAATCCCGTCGGGCAGGGGGTGAGGGGCGCCCGGGGTGAGCGATTTCACCTTTTGGAACAAGAATCCAAACAGGTTGCGGATAGGAACTACACAAACAACTGAGGGCGAATGAGGAGATTGTACAATATGAAGTGATGAATAAGGATTTATTCACTGCAAATGGTGGTGGAATATGTGAAGATGAATTTGTAGGAAGGTTTGGATGACATGGATGAGTTCTCAAGAATCACTGATGTTTCTGCAAACATAATCGTGGAAGAGAATTTCTAAGACAAAGATGTCAAAAAATGGACTGAAAAAAGAAGGAAATAGGCCATGGTATTGAAGTTGTTCAAAAAATTAAAAGCTATGTTGATCATGTTTAACCATCGAGATACTTTTAAACCTATGCCACCAAGGTTGTGAACATGTTTATACTATTTTAATCTACTGACATAATCTTACATTTTATTATGTGAAAATGATTTCATTTTTATCATTCTTTCATCGAGATAATGTTGTTAGATTATTCTACAACAAACTCATTATTTCACTTAGTTCTATCTTTTCTATATAGCTTAAGTTTACTTCATCTTGGTTTGATTATTGAATGAGTTGAGCTCAAACGAGCTTTTATTGCACCTAACACGAAGCGGTCCCGAGCGGTTTGATATTTATATGCATTTATTAGTTACGTGTTTATCAAAGCGAACTTTGATTGAGGTCTAAAAATTATCAAACGTCAAGTTTAAATGAATTGTTGTCGGACGAATACTAATTAACTTGATTTAAGTTTGATCTCCAATAATAAACTAAATTTATTTTATAAGGTGCACACATCCCGCCCTTAATTATGTCCTTTTATGAGTGTATATCTATCTACGGTATCGCTACATTAGGTGCCGCTAATACCACATTAGGTGGTATTATCACACAATGTGTATCACATTGTATGGTATAAGGAGTATAATTTATACCATGGAATGTGACACACATTGCATGGTAATACCACCTAATTTGAAATAAATACTAAATGATGTGGTGGTCATACTAAATATATGGGGTTAATACTATGTAATGTGATCATGTACCATCAAATGTGATACACATTGTGTGATAAGCGGCACCCTAGAATTTTCCCCATCTTTTTTTTTTTTTATCAACTTTTTTCATATTCAAATGGAAGGAACATAGTAGAATAAAATTGAAAACATGCCTATGTTAAAGTCCTGAATTAAGGATCTTCACTATATAATTTTGGTAAATGCATTTTTTCTCGATATAATAAGTGAAAAATTTTAGTTTTGCCAATTCATATAAATATATTTTTAAAACTTCAATAATAAAATATAAGGTTTTAAATATAAAATATTATTTAATAATTAGTGTGATTATGTGCATGACATGAGATTACATGAGTTTAATATAATCCGTACATAGCATAGGGCGTATACTAGTTTATCAGTAATTCATAATCTTTTCCAAGATTTTTATCCTAGATTATCGGAGTTGCTTTTATCCTAAAAGTGATTATAAATCTTCCTAATTACGTAATTATTAATTAATCCCATTAGCTAACGATAATCTAATCCACGTTAGCTTACCCTCAATTCAACATATCCCTCTTTCTCTCTCTCTCTAGAAATAGAAGAGGAAAAATGGAGAACGCAGAAACGGCGTCGTACTACGAAAAGGTCGACGGCATCGCGCGGTGGTTCGGTACGAGCGTCGCCGCAGCTTTCTTCGCCTCCTTAGAGCGATGCTCATGCGTCAATCTCACCACCTTCGACACCGAAGACGACGAAGAAGAGGCCAAAGATCGTCCTCTCATGCTCACCTCATACTCCGTTAATTCCACCGCCTCTTCTTCTACCTTCTCCACCGCTAATAACAGCAACAACGTCAATAATCGTGCCCTCGCCGTTGAAAATCTCCCGGTCTGACTGATTCGTCTCTCGATGATCGGTAAAAAGAAATTTTCAATAATACGCGGATGATTGTATGTAATTGTTATCTGGTCGTGTTTTTTTCGGTAAATTTCGTATTTCGAATTGATTTTGAAGTTTGTTGTGGACATTAGGGCAATCTTTATGTGATTGAGGAATGGGACTTTGTTATGGGGAATTGTTCTGCAACTTGTGGAAATTGTTAAATTTTATTCATTTTAGAGCAATTTTTGTGCTATTTAGCTTTTCTAATTATGCACAAGCTTGTTCTTGCATATGGTTACTGTTAGTGAAACATAATATACTTCTTAAACTACTGTATGCTAAGAAATAGATTGTGTGTTTATGTGTTGGTCTGTCTATATATATATATAGGGGTGTAAACGAGCCGAGTAGTATCGAAAGACATTGTTCAAGCTGGGTTTGAAATATTGTGTTTGAGTGATTTGATTTCTTAACGAACCGAGCTCAAACGTGCTTTTATCGAACGAGCTCGAGCCGAGTATCGAGTAGCTTGGTATTATACATGTTTTTTTTCAATATTTAGCTTATCGAGTCGAGCTTCAAAACTTATCAAACGAAAAATCATGCTAATGCTTGTTGATTTGTTTGACGAACCGAGATCAAACGAACTCGAGCCGAGTATCGAATTGGTTTGATTTTCAGTCCTATATATATACATGTGATCGTGGCTGAATCTGTTTTTAATAGTTTTTATGGAATTTTGGTTGATTTTAATGCAACTGAGATAGGAAAGTCTGAAATTGTTGAAGTGGAGGTTGCATTTTATTATGATTAATTGAAGTTGTGTTAGTCAAGCTTTTTCTTCTTCTTGTTGATATTTAAATGTGTTTCCGTTTTTCTCTGTCCTTTGCCACTGGTTAAAGGTGGAATTGTCAACAAAGAACGATGTTTGTCTAAAACATCTTGATTTCTGAGGTAAAAAAGATGAACGTTGATGAATTTCTAGTTGGCTAATAAAGAAAGTATGTTATGGTATTCGAAGTTGTGTTAGGCAAGCTATTTTCTTCTTCTCGCTCGTATTCAAGCGTATTTTCCGTTTTTCTCTGTACTTTGCCACTGGTTAGAGGAATTGACAACAAAGAACGATGTGTGTCTAAAACGTCTTGATTTCTGAGGTAAAGAAGATGAACGTTGATGAATTTCTAGTAGGCTAATAAAGAAAGTATGTTATGGCTGTAATGACTTACTGCACCTGTACAGCATCAATGCTTATTATCAATAAGCTGAAGTTGATGCCCAATTTACTCTTCATTATCTTTCCTTTTCCTTCGAGGAGATTAAACAAGACTGGTATGTAACATTTTTGTCGTATGATAAATCAATTAGCAAACCAAGCTTGGAATCATGCTCTTTCTAGGGCAATGTTTGTCTTAAATTATTACTCAATAAGATATAGATCCTACCAAATCCTATCTTATAACTAAACCGTGACACCATTAGGAAAACATTGTGAATCGTATTTCATTTAATTTTATCCCCATTTTCAGATGTGAAGTATAGTTGCTGCTTGATAGATTATACACAAGTGATTCTTTAGGTTCTCGACTGATGACTTTCAAAATTTTGTCGCATCCCTTATGAAGTATGACTTTTATGGGTATTCTGCACTTTGTGAACCTTACTACAATACGGCACTGCTTATTTTATTTTTCCTTTAGGCTATATTTGATTCTTGGAGTTTAGTGAATAAAATGCTACATTATGTTTTTCATTCATCAAATGATGGAATGTCAAGCTTCATTTTTTTGTTCATTTTCAATATTTATATCACTTTACTAACTGAAATTCAAGAATCAAACGAAGCTTTAAGGACGTTGATTTTGTAATTTCTTACCCGTCAATGTTTCAAAAGGCAAAGAAGTATAGAAAATGAAGGGATTCTATCCTTAATGTCAAAAGTTCCTTACCCTTTTCATTTGTTCGCTTGTTTAATGAAGCTTAAGTTTTTTCATTCTATCGTTGCTGTCTGAATTTCGTAGTGTACATTGTTGTTTTGGACTGCAATATATGCTTGCGCGTATTCCTTCTTGAATATGGCACCCTCATTTCTTGATCTCTTCAATGTTTTCAATAAAGTTGTTTGGTATATGTAAATCCTCTGTATTTTGAGGAATTCTCCAGTTTACTTGAACTCGGATCACATAAAGAACTGTTTGCATTGATCGGAAACATTCTTTTCAGTTTATAATTTTCGATCTTGATGATTTTTGGCAAAATTTGTTGAAGAATGAATTGTATTATTTTGGATGACTGATGCTTTAATTGTCTTCTTAATTCAATCTAAGTACCTTTTTTACTGAATGGTTGGATGAGTTCGACAAAAATTAGTTTGGGTTAAATTTTTCCTATTATAACCATACTTCTCAATTAAACCCGAAGTTGCTAAAATAAACTATACAATTGACAAAACCCATAAATTGTGTGTATCAAATTTGAATATAAGTTAACGAGACCGTAGTCTAGTGACAAATCTGATGTTTCTGAACCAATTCAAACCTCACTATTATAAGTTTTTCATTTAGTTTAATACTAGTGCTTGATAGTTGATTTTTTTTGCGATTTGATTGTAATTGAATAATATTTTTTAATTTAATGATATGGGTTTAATAATTTATTCGTCGTTTTACTCGAAACAAAAAATTAAATATTCTATTGTAAAAATTTAGATTAACTGTTCAGTCGCACTTGACTTCAAATTAAAGAGTTGAATAAAAATACTGGCTTTGAGTTTTTTCCATCTTATAACAATATCCCTATTATTCCATAGCTTCTAACCTTCAGTTTATGTCAAAACTAATTCAGTTCATGTTTTTTTAACATTTTTTCTCTTACCATAATTTAAAAATAAGAAAACAAGAGAAAAACCCAAATGTACAAACCTTTGCTTAAATCTTCCCATGCATTACTTCTATCCAATTTGAACAATTGTTCATAGGTGCAAAAATAAGCACCCAAAAACTATTTAAATTCATATACATGACTATAAATCTACTCTTTACATATATAAACTTTACCAAAACAATAATTTTTCTTCTTCTAATAAATTTTCCTAATTTTACAGAGCTGAAAATAGCTTTAATGGAGCAATGTCAAGGAGCCTCTCTTTTAAGCATTTGCACCTACGCAGCCGCACCCGACCCTGCATCCGACCCACCCATTCGGATCCATTAGGACTAAAATGGCAGACAAATTACTCAATCATTCAGACCAACATTCCCCACTATTTTTCCTAAACCAAATCTCGACCACCGGTCTAAAATCTTCCCACGTCCCACATCGGATGAACAAATGGAAGAGAATTTAAAAGGTCCCATAAGCACTTTCATAATGCACATCAGTCTCAAGCCCACTTCTGCCAAACATGTGCCTCCGTTTCCGTTCTGGCCCATCGGCCCAAATAACGAATAAACAAATTAAACTAACTTCGAAAATATTAAGCTCGATTATATCGTTCATGACCTCAAGAGAACCCTACCTCAAAAGCTAGCTGTTGAAGTGGAAGAGCCCAGAGCCATAGATATATATTATTACTCGATGTCGATCGTTCTAAAATCTGCACATTTGACTCTGCACAACTGTCATTGCCCATCCAAACTTCAATTTAGTGCAGTTATTTAATGAAATTGGGGTCTTTCAATACTGCCAAAACTAGCTTTGTATGCCAGCCTATCAACAGAAAAATCATATCCAAATCCAATTGTATATTAATTCTTCGAAAACCGACTTGTCTCAAAGAGGCACAGGTAAGCCATAATTGTGAAATGATTTAATTTTGCCATCCCGACCAGCAGTGACCATAACTAGGCCCCATGCATGAGAAGAATTGGATGAACTTTGGCAACAACTTTTCACAAGTTTGTACTCGGATTTGCCCAAGGCCCATCGACTAGACACGGGTAGATTTTCTTCCGGCCAAGTTGCGGATATTTTCGAGCTCGAGTCTAAGAACTCTTGGCTTAATAATGAATTTATTGAACTTTCTCGGAGTTTGTTTGATTTCGAGCCATTTTCCGAGTTCGTGTCTTTTAAGCCCGACCATGGAATGGCGATAGAGGAATCGGATGAGAAACATTCAAAGGATTTGGTTGATTTTGACTCTTTTTGACCAATGTAGTTCCAAATGTAAACGTTTGAATCCTCGGATGCTGAGATGATGTGTTTCCCGTCTGAGGTAAATGATGCGGAAATTTGGTTGCCTGTATTTCGAAGGCCTGTTGATAGCAAAAACTATAGTTAATTATCTCGAATATATTACGATTGGACTATTTCGCCTACAATTCTTGAATTGCTATCCACTCTAGCGAACAAACCCGAAATGAATGAAAGAGAGTAAATTACAAACGTACCCTTGTATTTTCCGACCACATTGCTCCCGTCTATAATTCTGACTTGTGAATCAGCACAAGTGACCAGTACTTTGCTTGGATCTTGTTGTAAAAACTACATAAAAAAGAACATTTAAATTAAATTATTGCTACAATTAGTACTAAACAAATAAATAAATAAAACAGAAGTAGTTGGAACTAACCTGAAAGCTGGTTATCCTTTTGCAAGGTGACTTCTTTTTACTGGCTAAGCACATTTGAGTTTCAATTTGGAAGTGATTATCTAATAAAAAGCAACAAAATTTAACAAATAACAATTAGTCTTTTGGGTAAATGTCATTATTGTGCCTAACTTTTGCAATCAAATTAGATAAACTAAATCTTTGAAGCAAAATGATGAGGAAAAAAAATCCAAGATTTCGATGAAAAGTTACCTGATAAATTAAAGAAACGGCAGTTGCCAGTGAGACATCCGATAACACCACCCTGTATAACAATTTACATCAATTGAATTAATATTTCTACAAATTTTGAAAGCTGTAATTATAACAAGTGAAGGGTAAAATTACGTACCTGCCCATCAGGGCGATAAGAAACGGCAGAGATTATGTCCTTTGTTTCGGTCCAGTCAACAACTTGACAACCACTTATCGACCAAACTCGAGCCTTCCCATCTATTGAACCACTGATGAAGTAATCATCATTCACAGGGTTAAACTGAATGCATGTCACTGCGTAAAATTAAGTTCCTTTTAGCCAAGAAATTGAATAGAATATACTTCAATTTGACTTTATTTTGGAAAAATAATAACAAAGCATAGGTACATACCGTAATCACTATGCGAGAAGACTTTAAGGCACTCATTGACTCCAACTCTCCACAAGCGAACGGTTTTGTCAACCGATGATGAAAGAAGACACTGCAAGAATAAACAAATTTTAGTTCGATGTAACCAAATCAAACTATTAGAATATATTTTCCGAAAAAATTAAGAAACATACATTATTATTTGACCAAGAAAGATCCAATATCTCTTCTTTGTGTCCCTTGAATTCATGCAATGGCTTCTCGAGAATTCGGAAAACCTTTGGTGGGAAGATAATACAAGCGGAGTCTTGTGTTTTTCGAAGACTTTTCAATTTGTTAATGTTGTCTTTTTCCACCATAAAAGGTCCCAATTCCGAGAAACGATTTACTGACAAGTACACACAAGATGGATCTAAATCAGGGACGTCGATTATATCCGATCTCTCATCTTCAATAATTTGCCAAACTCTTACGACCTTATCTTCACCAGCACTAGCTAAGTACTGTCCATCGATGCTGAACTTCATTGACAAAATCGCCCCTTCGTGAGCTTGGATATCTTGTCCCGTGAAAAGGGCTGAAAGGTCTTTTGACTTTCTTCGACTATGGCGAACTTTTACTCTATGGATCCTTGTGCTTTGAACTTGTCTGAAATTATTCGACCCCACATTGTCGTCATTATCATTTTCGCTCATTATACAACTCATAGAACGTAATCTTCTCAACAATTTATCCTTCAACTTATGTGCCGTTTTTGGTGAATTCCCGTGACGCGATGGAGATAATTGAGAATCGATTTCAATAACGTCTTCATGACATTCACTTCGACTATTACTATTCACATCAACATTTCCAAATTCACTTAAATTCACTTCCAAATCATCGGAATTCCAACTTGACATAGAGGAACGACTAGTAGAAAATTCATCCTCGGTTCTTAGTACAGCCCCGCTATTTTCCATAACTCTATCGATATCTATAGAGTTTTCTTCTTCAAATCCATCTAAGCTTGAATTCATCCATTTACAGAATTTTTTTCGTCGTTCTTCAACACTTTGAGGTGGATTAATCCAAACATCATATTCCCAATGTTTACTCCAATTACAATCAGAAACAAAATCAGATTCTTCTGTTATGTTCTCCGTGGCATCGAAAAATCGAGATTCTTCGTGTTCATCTATAAAGCTATCCATGGATTTTTTTTTTTTAATTTTCAACCCATGAAATAACCCAAAATTCCAATGCCAGAAACCAACTTTTTAAGCCCTTCCAATATAAAAACCCCTAAACAACAAACAAAACATAAATAAAGTTAAATAAATAAAAACAATGACTGTTTAAACAAAATCAGCGCCATAACCTATGTTTCAGCAGAACTATGAATAAACAAATGAAAATATCAGTCCAAATGTAACTACTTTTATATGAACTAATAAGAGGATATAAAAAAAAACAATAGATCTAAAATGGATCCCAATCCACACACATTGAACCTGGTTTCTCAATAAAAAACTTTCCCTAATAAAAAAATGGCTAACTTCTTTTACCTATTTCATATAATACGCCTTGAAAATATAACCCAAGGTTTCACACAAATTAAAAAATTAGCAAAACCCAGATGAATTTGGCACAAAAAATAAAAACCCATTACCAAGATAACTACTTTAACACTCTACAAACAAAATCATTACATTCAAAGCCACAAAAAAATGAAATTCCTAAAAAATAACCAAAAATAAGGAAAAAATAGTTTAGCAAAACCCAGATGAATTTGGCACTTAAAATGGAAACCCATTACAAAGGTAACTACTTTAACACTCAACAAACCAAATCATTACATTTGAAGCCACACAAAAAAAAAAAAAAAGAATTAGCAAAAATAAGGGAAAAAAGGTACATTCTTGTTCATGAAATTAAAGAAAGGAAAAGGAGAAGAAAGATAATATTTGCTCACTTGGATTTACTTAAGTTTTATAGAATGAATTGAAGCAGAGAGAGATCGAGGAATGAAGCAAAGAAGAGGAGTGACCATTATAATGGGAAAGAGAGAGAATTAATAATTAAGGAAGAAACAAAGGGTTGAATTGTAAAAAATCAAACTGAAAATTGAAAAGGAAAAAAAGCATAAATTCCTTGATATCCGTGAATTTGATGGCCCGAGAAACGAGATTTTGAGCTCTGTTTGTGTGTGTGTGTGTGTACTGAATAGTACTACTGTGTGTAACCATGGTCCAATTTACTCTCGCCTTTTTTGCCTCTTTAGAAGGAAAAAGAATACTCCGTATTTTCCAAAAATAAGAGTGTAAAACTATTTTTTATTAATATGGAGTTAAATCAAATGGAATCATACGAGATTCTGCTATAATAAGAATTTATTTGAGCAGATTTGGTATAAAACTATCAAAATTTAAACAATAATTTAGTAATTGTAACTTTTGAAACTTAACTCGAATAACAATAAAATAAAATAAAATATTACTATGTAATTGCATTGATTAAGTTTCGGTCCAGCTCAAAATATTATTAACTAGATCAAAATACAAATACAAACTTCACTCCTAAATAAATAACTAACATTTATATAATAATAATTTTAAAAAACCATTCAATTATAAAATAACATATTGCCAAAATTAACATTGGGATTTGAGAATAATATAAGTAATTTCTTTTTCTTTTAGAAACTATTGGATTTGTCAACCTAACTTTTTTTTTAATAATTCTTTTGTCAATCTTACTTTGTTTGCGTGGAAAATTGAAAAAATTAGAGATATGTGTAATTTATGTTAGTTTGCCTTATTTAAGTGGCAATAATTAGCTTTAGTTAATGTGTAAATGGCGAACGTTGTGGAGTGATTGACGATTCCATATAATCCAATTAATTATTACTCTCTTTTATTTATTTATTTATTTTTTTTTTTTTTTTGATAATCCAGGTGTACAAGCTTACACTTGACTAATCCTGGACCCTCAGAACCCTTGCCCTAGAATCCTGAAGGATGTAAATCGCAGGATGTGCCTCCACCAAGCCCCGGGTTCCCATTCTTTTATTTTTATTTGTCTCTTTGGCCAAAAAAATTGTTTATTTTTATTTATCGTTTTAGGATTTTAATGTGAAATTAATTATTTTCTACCAATAGTACCCTTCTTGTTAATGCTCGTAATAAATGCCAATTAATGATGTTATTATTTGATTAAAAGGGTATTTTGAAATTTTTATTTAAAAAAGTGACTATTTATTACAATTCTTACTTCGTGTGTAATCTTCCAAAACGACAAATAAAAAAAAAAGGAGAAAGTGAAATTTTATAAACTATATCTTTTATTTTTAATAATATTAATTGCGTGCACATTGTTGATGTCACAACATCATCTCCTATAGGCCAAAAACCTCTTCTCACGTGAATAGTTTCAACGTTTTAATAACATATTCTAAGTTCTAGGCAATTGTTTAATTTGATTCCAAATAAAATTTTATAATTTGTATATTTTATTGATAGTGTCGAGATCAATAATTTTTTTAAAAAATTTTATTATTTCTTTTTTCAATTTAAATTTTGAAGTTCGAATTAAATAAATCACTATTTATATTTTATTTTCATTATATATGTTATTTACTTGAAGACCATATACACTAATTTGAACATGTAAAAAGGCCAATTCATTACTTGAAATTGAAATTCAACTTGCACAACTCGTGTTATATTTATGTTATTATTAAGGATCTTTCCTTTTTGGCATTTGGATGTTTGCCGGTGAGAGCAAATATTCTTTAAGAAATACTTTATATATTTTCTAGCTACTAAACCAAATTATTAAGAATATTGAACTTAAAAAGTAGTACTAGCAATTAATGTACAATATATGATTAGATGTAGTTATTGTTCATAACATGCGTCTTCCATGATTTGAGAATAACGTTAACTGATTCTTGGTCTTCTATTTTTTAAGATGAGAAGTAATAATCATTTTAATAAATAATCAATTGAGATTTTTTGTTCGAATCCCATTAGAAGTGATTTTTTTTTCTTTTAATTTAATATTACTCTTTTTTTGGATATTCTTTGTATTTTCTGGTAGATGATTTGTTGATTGTGCATTTTTTTTTTATATTTTGTTAGTAAGTAGATATAGATTTTGGCTTGTAATGATTCATTCATCGTTTACTAAGAAAAAATAAATTATCAAACCAAAGTCTCAAATAACACAGACTTTAAGTGGCAAATTCTATTCCAGGAATCAAAAGTAATTTTTTTTTTTTAAGAAATTCGAAGGCAACATATATTGATACTCAATGTCATCAAGAACAAAATCAACGATAAAAGTCGAAAGTTCAGAAAAGGAAAAGTCTAAACTAAGAGCTACTTTTATTAAGGCATTAATAACCGAATTTTTTTCTCTAAACGTATAAGAACACAAGAAACGGTTCAATTTCAATGGTATAAGAAATATGGAGGTTATATTTAATGATCGTCCTATGAAATTGGACTATAAATGAGTCGAGTTAAATAAAACAATTCAAATCACATCTTGGGTTTTTAAATCTTAAAATTCTGGGAAAATGTACGATTTTTCATACGTTATGGAAACCTGCACAAAACTCCATTGTAAATTTTTTATTGCAGTAAATTCTCTCTACTTTCAGAAATTCTGTATAATCTCTTCCGTTAGTTTTCTTCACAAGGTTGTGCACAAAATCCTTTTGTACTTTTTAACGTTTGCACGAAATCTCATTGTACTTTTATTTTTTTGGCACACCTTGTATTATTTATTTTAGCACAAATTAAAATTCCCTTGTAACATATCAGATTTTCTTAAAATCTAGGGATATACTAGATTTTAAGAATATCTGGTATATCAACTAAAATTTAACAGTATTAGACAACTAAGGAAGTGAGGAAAGAGTGTACAGAGTTTCTGAAAGAACAGGGGATTTGATACAATAATTTTTTTGTAGGAGAGTTTTCATTGTGCAGGCTTCTCATAATACAGAGTGTTGTGCATTTCTCGTAAAACTCAACATTATACCCCACTCAAAATGTATTTCAAATATATCGGCCGAAATTATTCAAGTCAATTTCTAAAACCAATGGTATTTGTCTTGATTGGACAACTTGTTAGGTCGATCTTCCTGTTCTTGTTGAATCTGCGGAAGCTTTGACAACTAGGTTCGGAGTTGAGTTTTGCCTTGACAAATGATAGAATAAGGTGATTCTCGAAGGTGACTGTCCGTCGGTTATTCAAGGAATCTCAGACCCGAATCCTTCTCGAAATGTCCTCAGCCCCATCTTTGAAGATATTAGGAGTTTAGCTAGAGGTTTTGATTCTTTCTGTTGCTCTCACGTATTTCTTGATCAAAATTATGTTGCTCTGGCTTTAGCTAAGGTAGCTGTTAGAAGTCATCATTTTCCTATAATTTATTTGCCTACCTTCATTGAGGATTTTGTAATTGTTGATAATATTCCTTGAATGAAATTTACCCTTGTGGTTATTAAAATAATAATAATAATAAATAAATAAATAAATCCGATCAAATAGATCCATATACACTTTTTATATTTTACATATAATATTTTATTGGTGCCAATATTAAAGTTATAAAACAGAACAACCTAAAATTTCACATAACTTGTGAAGCACTCCTAGTGATCCTACTAAATTTACCTGCCATAAAGGATGGGCTTCTATTATGAGAATTGACATACACACCCGACAACTTTCAAATAATTTCCAAATATGCCCAGAATTTGTTCAATGCACACCTGACATATTCTTCTACTAAGGGGTATGGGTTGTCATTGCCTCCCAATGGGCATCCTCCAATCATATATAGTTACAATACTTTTTTTTTTTTTTTTTTGATCTACTAGACTGTGTATTTACAGCTCGGACCGAAGAGTGCAAAGGGTATAGGTCCTCTCCAGTGTGGTGTCTCCAGTAGGATTCGAACTTGAGTCTCCATTAATTTATTCATCTTTTCTTAATAATTATTTTTTCTAAAAAAAAATAGTAATTATTTATTAGTATTGTTAACAATTTAACTTAAGCTTTTGTTAATTAAAAAGTAATAGTTTTGATGAACTATACTATATTGAGCATGTTTGGCATGCACAAAACATTAATTCGTACGAGATAATGCTAAATTGTAGCACAGTCATAAATTCGAATCTCCGTCATATTAATATCTTAGGGCCAAGTCACGGAAAATAGTATTCCTTGACTATTCCCTTCATTTTTTTATTTGTAGTTTTGAAGGATTGCACACGAATTTAGAAATGTAAAAATAGTCACTTTTTTTAAGCAAAAACCCATAAACGCCCCATTAAAGAAAGGGTAACATTGAAAGAAAAAATTAATTTTACATTGAACTCCTAAAACGACAAATAAAAGTAAACAAAATTATTTTACCAAAACGACAAATAAAAAAACGGAGGGAGTAATTTATAAATTTATTAATTCATTGTGTTGTAAAGTAGTATTTATTTAAGAGTTTCAATTTCAATAAGTTAGTACATAACCTAGAAAAAAAACACAACGTCCCACATAAAAAAGAGATAATAATTGAGATTTTGGTTTCTTCTGATGTAAAAACAACTTTGTCCAAGTTAAATTGATATAGGGTTAAGAAAGTCAAAAGTGTTAATTACTCTTGTTAACAATTAATTAAACATCATCAAGTGATGCTTTTATGATAATAATATTTTAAGAGTTCTTTAGATTGGCCATCTTTTTATTACCCGACCATATCATCACAACTTGAAGTGTTAAGTACAGACAAAGCCCCAACAATTTAAAGAGTAGGTTTAAAAAGATCATGTGCTTTATGTTATAATTAATTATAAGTTTTTGTCTTGTATCTTAGTTGTCTTTTCGTAAGTGAGAAAGTTAATTGTTTTAACTCAAGGAGTTTAAACATTTATTTTATTTTATTTATAGTGAATTAATGTAATTTAATGATCATAGTCTCTCTAAATATTCGTGCGCGTACTTTAAAGACCACGTGGATTAACATTAAATTTAATTCACACAAAAAATTAATGAAAAAAAAACTTTTGACATTCTCTGAATAATTAAGTTGGTGATTAAGAGGCTAATTACTTCTTTTTTTAGTTAATTAGTTTTGGTAAACGTTTACATTTAGCTTATAAAAGTAGTAAAAAAATTATGAACTAGTTCGAATTAGGGCTGAAAATCAAATTAAACTATTCGATACTCGACTCGAGCTCGTTCGATAAAAGCTCGTTTGAGCTCGGTTCGTCACACTAATCAAACAAGCTTGAACATCTTTTTTTTTGTTCGATAACTTTGAAGCTCGGTTCTAGCTCGACTCGATAAGCTAAATATTGAAATAATACATGTAAAATATCAAGCTGCTTGATACTCAGCTCGAGCTCGTGTGATAAAAGTTCGTTTGAGCTCGGCTCGATTGAAAATCAAACCAAGCTCAAACACAAAATTTCAAGCTCGATAACTAAACTTCAACAGTGTGTCGTTCGATACTACTCGGCTCGATTACATCCTTAACTCGAATTGTTGGATATGCGACAATTGCAATAGAAAATCGAGTTCGTGGATGGATTACACGTGTCAAAGTTCTCAAGTCTTGATTACGAATTTTTTTTTCTTTCTTATTTATGCCAGTGCAAAAAAGGTAAATGATTTCCTATACCAAATTCCATTAAAAGAAACTTTATTTATTATGACCAAAAAATAATACTAAAATTTTACATTAAACATGTTTATAAATGGTTTGGACATGTCTTCACAATAAACATCATGGATCTGGAATTCTGGATACTCTGGTCAGAACAACGTACAGAGGAATGGGCATCAAATGCATTGGCAAGAATCTTGTTACCTCAAAAGTAGCTAAAAGTAATCTAACAAATTAAGATTTTTCACATGAAATTAAAAAAAAAAATCTTATTTTTGTTAATTTGTACATCTGCAGATAGGTAAACATTCTTTTTAATGTAAAACAATAATTACATTACTACATCGACAAAGAAATTATTCATATTTTTTGTGTGATTCGAAACAAATACCACTAGGGTATGTTTCAAAATGATTTGATATAGTCTGGATGCACCCAAATTAGATCAAGCTCCATTTGGTAAAGAGTTTGAAGATGTTCAAGTTCAAATCACAAGTTTCAGCCAAAGATCTATAAAGTTATTGATTTAACATATGCTTTTATTTTTTACACTAAAAAATTATTGGTTGGACATCTACCACCAATTTTTCTCCTCCAATCAAATCTGATCCAAATCATATCTTTTCAAAACACACTAACTATTATCCATACTATTATATATACTATCTAAGAATTTCATTGAAAACATTTTTCAAATCAAGTTTCAAAAGTTTCACAATAAACTCTCAAATCACCGTTTGAGACCAGGCCGAGAAGGAACACAGTTCCGCTTTGCTATTAGGCTTCTAAGGTCTGTATGAAAATGGTTTGACCCAGTCTGGACCCATATCAAACTGGGTCAAAACTCATATGGTAAAAGAGTTTGAAGAGGCTTAGTCCAAACCCCAAGTTTAAGTCCAAATTACACAATCCCACTTGAAGCCTATGAAGTTATTGATTCTTCAATTTTTCACACCTATAAAGTCTTTTTTTTTTTGTGTGGATTTTCCTATGTAATTATTGATATGATATTTAACATCTACTTATCTTCTTCAAATCCAATAATCAAACTCCAATTCAAATCATATCTCTTTTGGAGCCCACTAACTATTATTTATTACTAATATATTGTTATCTCAATATTGTATTGAAATCATTATTCAAATCAAGTTTAAAAAAATTTCCGAAAATTCTCAAAGCACATTTTGAGATTACAAACCGAGAAACTATTCAGTTTGCTATTAGGTTAGGCTTCTGTTATGCTAGGTAATTGTATTTGAAGTATGAGAGTTGGTTAAACATGAGATTTGTCCATTAAATAATCATAAGATAATGAGGCAAACCATGTGATTTTGTTTATGTACTAGGTTAATTAGTCCATTCATGTGGTCTTGATCATACAGTTTGGTTTTGGCCTCTAACTAAGTTTATGTTTACAGAAAACATGCATGTGATTAGGATGTCTAATTAAGAAGAAAGAAGTTAATTGTTTACTGGATAAATGCTTAATGTTGTTACTATTTATGGGAATGAAATATAAATAAATGGATGTTTTTGGAACTTTTTCACACTAAAATTTCTAGTTTATTTTAGGTCTAATCAAATCCGAGGTTTTAGAAACACAAACCAAACACACTCACTACAAAATGGAAGAACATAAGTGGCATGATATTAGGTGGGAGAAAATGTCAGTTAGTAATAATATATTTTTATTTGTCACAACATAAAAATGAAAAATATAATAAATTTTACTAAGAATGTAATTGATTTATTGCTATTGATGACAAATAATAGTATAACATGTTTAGTGGCAACCTAGTGACACCATAAATTGTCAAAATAATTTAGTTACTATTTTTAGTACAATTCTTGTTACTAACTAATACTTTTATAAATGATACTATAGTGACACAATTTAAAAATAGTTTTCACTTACAATATATAAGGGAAAATAGCAAAAAACTATAATTCCTTGGCAAAAAATTTATTTAACTTTTCGGGTTGTCGATTAAGTCCTATAACTAAAATAATTTGACAATTTAATTATTAGCAGCTATGAGAGTTGTTGTTGAGTTACTTTTGAAGTATGTGTTGAGCTTAATTGTTATTCGATAGTTTCGAGAAAATGCCTCACAGGAATTCATTTTATTATACTACTTTGATTTCAATACAAATAAATTTCAGGATAATAAACATTGTCTAGAATTTCTCTTAGATTCGGACCCATAACTGATGATAGAACTAGAATAGAGATTTTTTGTTTTCTACTCACGCGAGCCCATATCCTTGCTTTTCTATCAATCTCTAATTCTGATCTTCCTCCCAATATGATATTATGCTGCCATTATAGACCAAAATTCTGTTATGGTTCAATTCTGACCGGTAACAAATAACGGGACATCCATGTTATGTTCGTAATAATTTTGGTACTACTCAAATAGCTTCGAACATTACATGAGTCTAAACTGAATCTAAGTACATCATAAAAGGGGTTATTTTTTCACGTGGAAGGGGCGGGTAATTTGGCTAACACATTAAAACCCCCTCCCCCCGAGAAATTATTTAGTACAACCGCTGCACCACATCATCAAGTACACGTGGTGCAGCCCACCAATACAAGTGGGACATGTGAATTGATAATTCACATCACTCCATGTTCTAGTCATGTTCCAAAAAAATAGGAATTAAAATAATTGTGTTCACATTACCAGAACATGGGTGATGTGGATTATTAATCCACATGTCGCAAGTGTATTGGTGGGCTGCACCACGTGTACTTGATGACGTGGTGTAGCAGTTGTACTAAATAATCTCTCCTCCCCCCACCCCACCCAAAAAAAAGGGGGCCAAAATAGACTAAATGTTAAATTAAATTAGTTACATGACTTAATTGTCAGTCTGACAAGTTAAAGGGCTTTTTTGCTAACGAGCTTTAGTTTACGGGACCATTTTCACAAATTTTCAAAATCTAGAGTACGCATATGCTTTTCACATAAAAGATTATCCCAATTTGAATCGAAATAGGACTAAATTGTTAAATTATTTAGTGATAGAACTTTATTGCCAACCCGAAAAATTAAATGACTTATTTTTGTGAGCGAGCTATGGACATGAAATCATGATTTGCAGTTTTTCCAATATATAAATAAGAACAAGTTTAACATTGTCATTTAAAACTATTTTCGGGTATCTGGAAATATAGTATAAGAACTGCCTGTAATAATCATTGCAATTGTTTACTTTTTCGAAAATGTTCCTATGTCAATATATGGATATTTACTTGCATGTGAATTCAACATAGGATATATAATATATTTGAGCGTACGTATTTTAATGTAAATAAATAAAAAATTTGGAAATTTACAGATTTAATAAAAGTTTATTAATTCAGCCTTTTGAGTTCTAATGATTAGGTCCTACCTAATTCACATTATTATAAACTATGTGCTCCTCAAAGATCCCATAAAATTATTACAAGTAATTATATTAATTTGTCGATAACAACAACGCAATAAATTAATAAATTTATTCGAAATTATTGCACAAATCAGCACCGTTGTGTACATGCATTGGAATGAGCTGTAAATACACATAATTTGTGTTAGTTCAGATCTTAAAATAAATTACATAAAAGAAAAGGAATGTAGTACATTCATGTGGGTGGGGTTGCCTACTCTTTAAGCAACAAATCATTCTCTAAAGAGAACCAATAATATACGTTATATACATGCATACAAAATGCAAAAAAAATCCACCATAAAGTTTTTTATTTATTTAAAATTTATTTGTATTAAACTTATTAGCAAGAAATCTCTTATATTATATTTTTATTAACTCGTTGAACTTTATATGAATATTATCCTTGACCGTGTCTAGAGTGACCACATGGTAAAATACAAACAAGTACCGAACTTAAACCCATGGATTAAAATTTCGTTTTCGAGGAATGTTTCGCACTTTATAAAAATGATCTTTGGTGGCATTAAACTTGATGACATTTAGGAGAAAATGTAACAAAAAAAATGAATATTACATTTTTTAAAAATGCCAGGAACTAAAAATGTTAACCATATTGTTTAGTGACATTTTAAAATGTTACATTTTGTTATGATAGTGGCATTTAACTTTTACTCATACCGCTATAAGTGGCAGTTTGAGAAATGTCGTTATTTATAAAATGTCACTAGCAAAATGCCGCATGTAGCGGTGTGGCTAAATGTATCAATATCACAATTATAGCTAAAAATAACATTATAAAATATCATTATAGTATAACAATGTCATTATTCAGTAAAATTGATATTTATAGTTTGTGACATTTTTCAAAAGTATAACTAAATTATTATTTCGTGACATTTTCTTCAAAATGTCATCAAGCAGGGTGCCCACCAAAAATCCGTGTTTAAATGCATAATCGAGTCCTAAGGGGGTCGTACACCATTAGGTTTTTAAGTAATTTGAGACCTTACATGCATGGATCAAAATTTCGTTTTGAGTTTGTGTTTCGATGAGCTAATATTTAAAACTTTTTGAGAATTTTTTGAAAATGTTGCAGAAGCACTAGAAAAATTGTGACAGAAGTCACTAAATTAAGAAAAATAACAGAGGTTAAGGCAAATAAATAATTTCGGAATTACACCATATTTTCGTTTCTGTTGATTCAAAAACGTAAACTTTTCGATGTTTTCGACAAAAATTATGAAAATTTGATCCATGCTTACATGTGAGATCTTTGCATTTCACTCAAAAACATACAAAATATTATACATATATATATATATAAATAAATATGACCATAATATATTCTCTTCTAGCTAGAATTCATCGAATTTAGTTCCATATGCTTTGTTCTATATACAATCTGAAACAGAACCACATTCTTCTAATTCTTGACTTTTTCATGTTATATATAATCAAAACTATTTAAAAAATTGATCCACATTGCATGATGACATGATACCCACGATGCTGTTGTCTATTTGAACAATACCTTTTCAAGCTGTTTTAGATTTTTCACTTTACACCTACCAAAAATAGATATAAATTATCTTATCCTTGATGTATAAATGACAAATGAGCATTTATGGGTGAAAGTGGAAGGTTTGTGATTGGTGAACATTTCCCATTATACAATTTCTTGTATCGATTAATTAATTGTTCATAGTATTTTATAAACTTTTTTTTTTTATGGTTCACTTTTTTAAAATATATATATTTTGATATTAAAAAGATTTAGAGACTAATACATTAAATCGGGATCGAGTGATCTTATTATATAGAAGGTGATTTTAGCAACATTCTTGGCGGCATTACGACATCAGAATTAGTATGTAAACACTAGTTTGACCAAATCTCAATTGTTTGATGCATCACGTCATTCATGTCACGATTGTACCAAAAAAATTATTCAACGGCAATGAAGCGGTTATATTTTAGATAGACTTACTTTTGTTTTAGAACTTAGAGATAAGTCGAATAGACTCTTGACATTGTATTCACATAAGCCTTTTGCTTTATCTATCGTTTTTTATGAAAAAGAAAATTCATTCAAAGGTTTCGGATTCTAATTCAATCGAACCTTTTCAAGTTAACTTCACATATGTAATTAAACTTATTAAATTGAGTTTCATAATGCTAGTAAAAAATAATTTATGTTATTATCTGAAATTTATAATTAAGATATAAAGATTCTCAATTACTTCACTCAATAGAGAGCACAAAATTTATTAAAATAAGGAGGATCGAGAATGCATATGATATAATTTAATACAAATAGGTTAAACACTTGGAAGTTAGTTTATCCCTTCAATTTGAATAGATGTACTGGGCTTATCTCAAAATTAAATGTATAAATTATATAAGAGGACCATGACATGCTACATACTAAATATGCATATTAAAATATAGGAGTAGAAATTAATTTAATAAAATCTAATTTTCAATAATGTAACTCATATAAATTGTCATGGATGACGTAAAGGTCTCCAAAAAGTTTCGTTATGGATTGATGTCGCCAACCAAGTTCTCAATGAAATTTTATAAAATATTTTAGAAACTTCCTAAAAGTTTTGTATTTTTTAAAATATTTGTAATATGGGTGTCAACATATTGCATTATGGTGCCCGACAATGAACTTTCCAACATCATTATTTCAAAAAACAACATATGGTATTATAATGTGGGTTGTGTTATGTCTAGAATAAATTCTGAATAATTCTCCACGAGGTATTTATTCTTCAATAATAGTTGAACTCAATGCTAATTCCTAGGAGGGGAAGTGAGCATTTTGTTGAGGGAGAGAATTACACTTTTTATACTAAATTTTCACCTATTTTATATATTTGGTATTATGCTTTTTGAAAGAATATATTTAATACTATAATTTTATCTCCCTTGACACATTTCCTTTCTCTATTATTTTTTTTTTGAAATAAATTGCAGTTGAATCACTAAATGGCACACTTACGTGCCCTAAATCGTATCTGAAAATTATTGTGGCATGATTTCTTGTAGATTCTGAGATATGATTTATTTTTTGATTATTATCCCGATATTTTATTAATTTTTTGCGGATTGCTTATTGCGTATCATGAACTGCAACTTGTACTGTTAGAAAAATCTCGTCGAGAGTTTTTTACCTATATAAAGAACACGAAATTTGGCCTTGTAACAAAAAAGTTATGACGATTTTTGTCCAGAAATTGACGGAGAAAGAATTGTGTCGAGGGGGGTGGGGGTGTGAAATCATTGTATCAAATGTATAGAGTAGGCAAACGTTTGATATGAAAAAGTGTAATCCCCTCATGGTTGAAGTTGTTATTTATTTATTTTTTTTAAAAAAGAAACAAGCATATTTGACTTGAATAATATTATTTCAAAATTTAGTTTTATTTTCTTATTAACTTTTGTGTTTGCGGTTTAACTATTAAATGAATCGATTGTTGGGATTCAGTAATATAAACAACCTTTTAGGCAGCGGAAATTGAAATTTTTAAGTGCCTCTTAGATGAATCTTGTTAGGATACAATCTGAATGTATATATATGAATGTAAATAAAATGATGATAAAATTTAAGTATAAAGCTTTACCTATCTCCTTGCAAATCCAAGCTCGGCAAGAGTGTAGTATGTATAACGCTCCACGTGTAGCACCTCTACGAGTTGATACACCACAATATCACAAAAATCTTAATAATTCTAATCGGCTTGAACATTGTTGGTCCCAAGTGGTCAGATGAGGTCTAGAGAGGGGGGGTGAATAGACCTCTTAAACTTTTTGACAGTTTTTAACTTTAAAACTTTTGTTCAAACTTAAACAGACTAAGCTGTTACCGAACAGTAAGTTTACAAGGCTGATCGCGAACAAATCTTTGAACAGCTTTGTCGACCACTAATCTGATAATTACTTAGCTGATTTAGTTAAAATCAGTTTTAATACTAGAGTACTTGCAGCGGATTTTCAAAGTATTTTTCACAAGTAAAGTAGTTTGAAAATTTTATCCCCAGTTTTGTAAACTCCTTTAAACTCTTTTCAAGCAATTTTGGACGTGTTTTATGCAATCTGAAAATATGCAAGTTGAAAGCAAATGTAAAAACACAAGTAATTTTTATAGTGGTTATATTGATTTAATTATCATTTAGTCCACTCTTCCAAGTCACAAAGATATTGGGGTTATACTAAGAACACAAAGTAATTAGTACACTCAACTTACGCCAAAACAACAAATGAATCTGGCCGTAAGCTCGCAATAGGAAATCACTAAGAAAACCTATCCTCTGAAGCTAGATCACTCACAAAGATGGATCTACACTTCTCACAACACTCAAACAGTTTTTCACTCAGAAAATGTGTTTGTCTTTTATCTTCAACTTCGGCTTCAGTCAACAAATGACAGAGTTGATGAGTGAGCTGTTCTTGAGACTTAAGAGATTTTGCTTTCGATTTCTTCTCAGAGATTGTGTTGTTTTTCTTCTCTTTGTCTCTTCAGCTATTTATACTCGTAGGTTTGAAAAATGTCCGTTGAAGTGAGACAGAATTCAAAATCCTCGGGTACTGGTCCTTAATTTACACGAACGGCTCTCTGCACAGTGTCCGTACTGTCAACAGTACTTTTCTGCAGGTAGCATTAAATGCACCAAGCTGATACGAAGTCTTTCTTCATCATTTGTCTTTAATAACCTTGTACTTCAACATTTATTACTTCCAGGGGCATTTATTACCGTTGGGCAGACTTATTGATCCTTTCCACTTGGCTGATCGAAAGTGCAAGTCTGATGATGAACAGAGCTGATTCCAAACTTGAACAAATCTAATTTGAGTCGGCTGATCTTCATCAGTCTGATTTCTTTCTTTCAGCAGATCAGTAGTCTTCTTGACCTTGAATGTTTGACCCGTCTGATGTCTTCTTACTTGGTCAAAATTCTCCTAAGGGATATCAGCTAAGTTAACTTTTACTTAGCAGATTTGAAGTTTTGGAAATCATCAAAACCTCCCTTTACTAATTGCCTTCAGTGCTCTTCATCTTCATCCTTATCCAACAATTTCCCCCTTTTTGATGATGACAAAACATCAGCTAAGTACCTGTTTTACCTATACTAAAGTTTTGATCCTCAAAATTTTCTGAGATAGAAAAAGTATGTTGGAAACAAAACTTGAACTTTTATTTATAATTTTGAATTCATTACAAGTACAAGTTTGATCACATAAGATGACTGAAAAAGAAATAAAGATAACTGATTACAAAAGATTTATCTATGCTAGTTATCAGCTTCTTCATCATCTCCTTCAAGCACTTCTTCATACTCATAAGAAGATTCTTCATCATCTTCTTCTTCTTCATCTTCATCAGCATCCTCATCCAAAAGAAGATTTGACTTAGCAGCTTCCATCTTCTCTTTGATTTGCTGCTCCTTCAGCTCTTCCATTAATTTCTTGGTTGTTTCAGTGTTTTTGTACTTGGTAAATGGCTCTTTGCCTTCTACCTTTCCAATCTCTTCAGCAGCTTCAGTCTCTTCAGCAGCTTCAGGTTTTTCAGGTTCAGTGGCAGCAAATTCCTCCACTTTTTCCTCTTCCTTCTTCTCTTCCCCTTTTTTGTCATCATCAGAAATGGTGACACTGGCAGGTTTGATAGGAGGGTTGAGTGCAGCAGATTGAATTTTCATAGCAATACATTAAGCCTTCAAATTCTGATTGACCACATCGTGACTGGCAGTAAGATGATTAAGGGTGGTGCTGATGGTGTCAGTCTGATCATTAAAACAATCAACGTTAAGTTGCATAATTGTAAGCTCTTCACGTATTACAGTTCCAGCTTGGTGAACTTCCTTCAACAAACCAAGGTTGATTGCTTTTTCTTCGTCGTTGATTTTGATGAAGTTAGCAGTCAGATCAGCAATGTTGTTTTCAGCTCTCTTCAAAGCAGTATGAAGATGGTTGACATCAGCATTCACATCTTCAATATTTCTGTTCATTTCTACAACACTTTGAGTCATCTGCCTGGTATGGTCCTCAGGCAGAGGAAAGTTGTCAATTGCATTCCTGATCGTCCTTGCTGTAAGCAGTTGCATGCTCTCAAGTTGTAATCTGTTGGATTCAGTCAGCTCTTGCTGCAATTTCTTCAACTGCTTGTTGTTCCTTTCTTCCATTTCCTTCATAGAATCTTCCATTAACAGCTGGAAGGCTTCCATCAGTGATGAATGCATATCATCTGATGAAGCAGAATGAGCAGCAGGTTGATCTTCTTCACTCTCTTGGTGGACAGGAGCATCCTTCAAGTCAGTATCCTGATAAGCTTCGGACTCCTTAGCTTTCCACTCAAGTGCTAAGGGTTCTTCAGCAGCTTTGGGCTGATCAGTAACGTCTTCAAAGATCTTGCTTATGATTTTGCCGTCATCAGTAAAGGTTGTTGTTTGACGGATTTGTCTTACAACGGGCAATGGCATTGGAGCAGATGGCTTTACCTTAGGCCATTCACAATAATCTCTTACTTCTTTGCCAAATGTTACCTGTTGAATGTTTGGCAGCGAGGGCAGCTCACTTGATGAACTTTGCTGATATCTTGACTTAACAGCCCATTTATTCAAGGCAGTCAGAACAACAATTTGAATTGCCCTTTCAACAGCATCATCAGATTTTCTTCTCTTTGCAGGCAAAGTGTTTTCAATAATCTTGGCCTCCTCTGATGCAAAGTCCTTTGCATATTGATGCATAGCATCCCTTACAAAGTCAGGATCCAAGGCTTGTTGAATGGAGTCAGTCTTCAGCCAATTAAGAACCCACCTTTCTTCATCAGCTAACTCCTTCCAACTCTGAAGCTCTTCAATAGACTTGTTCAGTCTATAATCCCTCCACTTCATGTATCTAGGCTTTTCATGGGTGAACAGAGTCTTCAGCATCAGTTTTTGATCAAAATAGGCTAAGGCCTTCTCAAACCTGTTGAAGATAGATTGATCAAAATTTACAATGTCAAAAGATTTTCTAACTTCAAACTTTGCCTTTGGCTTGACTTCGCCAGCAGGCATTTTTGGCTTAGCTTCTTTTGATTCTCCAATTTTAATCCCTCCTCCATGAACAGGTCCATGAGCATCAGTCTTGCTCATTTCAATGACCATAGCGAGTTCAGCATCTTCAGCAGCCTTCCTTTCTGCTTCAGTCATTTTTCTTCTTTCTTCATCCTTTGCTGCCTGAATCTTGCTAAGTTCAAGGACCTTTTTCTCCTCCAGCTCATCTCTCTTTCGCTGCTCAGCTTCTTCTCTCTTCTTTTTGTCAGCAGCAGAGATCTTCTTTCTTTTGAAAAGTATTTCCCTTTTTCCTTTGTCAGCTGGGGCAGGAGCGGGACCAGCAGATGCAAGAGGTGCAGCTGCTATTGGTTCGATGATCATCACGTCTTGATCATCTTGAGGTTTAGAAACCTCAGTTGTTGGTTCTTGAGGAGTAGTCTGATTTGCAGCTTGATCAGTCACTTGCTTCTCCCTGATAGACTCTTCCTCAGCACCAGCAGGCCTCTCTGCTGATTGAGGGCTTTCTCTCACCAAATCTATTAGCTCAGTGGGCTTTTCAACAAATGTCATTTGTTTTCTGATTGTTTTTCTTGGTCTTCTCCCTTGAGCAAGTTGGGAAGCACCTGTATCCCTGAGTTGACTCCTGGTCCTAAGAGAGACATTTTCATCAGGTACCTCAGCAGATGGAGTTCTTGAAGATGATGCAGGAGACATGTTCCTGACATCAGCAGTGGTCTGATTTATAATTTCATCAGCTTCAGCATCAGACACCTTCTTCATCTTCTTAGGAGCCTTCTTCTTAGGCTCATCAGCCTTTTGATTTTTGGATTCAACAGCCAGCTGAGCTGTTTTAACCAATCTCCTTGGCCTTATGGCAGGAGCCTCCTTCGATTCCTCAGCTTCTTCTTCCACATCAACTTCATCAGCTTTTCTCTTAAGAACATGCAAGTACTTGGACATTGCCTTAGCATCATAGATCTCCTTCCATTCTTCATATCACAACCCATGTGAAAGAGCAGATAACTTAGAGTGATTCTATGATTCGTCTGGGGACTCTTTTTGTTCTTCTTCTCGTGGAAGTTAGCCAGGATATACCAAATAACCACGGACCAGTTGACCTCTAATCCGTAGTAAATTGCCGCCATGATGTTGTATCTCTTCATTGTAACAGCATCCAACGAAAACGTGCAGTTTTCTATCAGCTTAGAGACCATATGAGCCATACGCTGATATTCATCCTTCTGCTGCTTCTTCTTAATGTCGCCAGTCAACATTTCACCATCCTTGGCACAGATTGCCCAGAAATCTTGATGCCTCTCCTCAGTCAGAACAGTGACGTCATGTCGTCCACTGTTGGGCAGTCCAAAAGTTTCATGAAGCAAAGTGGGGGTAATGATAACAGATTTACCTCCGACTGTTGCCTTGATCTCCTGAGTAGTGAAATGAACTGTTGTTGTACGGTAATACTCCAAAACTTGATCAGTCCAGACCAAACCCTCATGATACTCCATTAAGTTTACTAAGGAGGCAGATTTGAACTTCTCCAGTAGTTCCTTTATTAAACTGGTACCAGATTGGTAATAAGTCTCGTACACCAAGTACATACCCTCAGCCTTTGATTCTTGTCCAGAAGCCATCTCGATTCTGTTAATTGTTAGTGAAAAAGAAGAAATTTTTGCAGAAAATAGCAAGTATTTTTCTCACAAGTGCTCTCTGAATATTTGGGTGCGTAAAAGACAACTAAGCTGATCAGATCTGGATTTATAGAGTTAGGGTATCTTGGTTTCCGTGATACCAGCCAATCATTAGATCCTTTTCTTGTCAGTCCTGATCGTACGGCGTCAGTTATGCATTTTCAAATTCAAAAAGCATTTAATGACAGGCGGGAATACGAACCGCCTTATTCTCACTTGTAAAAGTGTGTTTTTAATTAAAACGTTTTAAACAGTAAGCTTTTACGCATGTAATCAGATGGGTAAAATAAATACTTATCTGATGGGACTACTGTCCTGATGACAGAGCTGTTATCAGTGAAAGCCAATAACTAATAACCTTCCTCGGCTGTTTGTCAATCCAGCTAGATAATTAATCTTCATTCTTCAAGACTTTAATCTTCTGATGAAAACATAACTTCAACTAACTGTCATCAACAGATTTCATCTTTTAATCAGAACTGCTGCTAGTCTTACACGTTCCCCCTGACTTTAAGAATTCATAAGTTAACTAGTCTGTTGAGAGTTAATCCTTGAAGATAATATGATGAGTAAGCTGATGAACTTCAGTCTTCTGATGAGTTCCCCCTCAGCTTATGCATCCGATTTTAGTAGACCTAGTTCAGCTCTTAGAGTTGAAAATCTAGTCTCACTTAGAGGTTTTGTGAAGATGTCAGCAATCTGATTTTCAGTAAACACATATTCTATCATGACATTTCCTTTCTCCACATGATCTCTAATGAAATGATGTTTGATCTCAATATGCTTAGTCCTTGAATGACTTGTAGTATTCTGAGTAAGGCTGATTGCACTTGTATTGTCACAGTAGATAGGGATTCCACTGATTTTTATGTTGTAATCTTCTAGTTGATACTTCAACCATAATATTTGTGCACAGCAAGCTCCATCAGCTATATATTCAGCTTCAGCAGTTGATATGGATACTGAAGTATGTTTCTTACTCATCCAAGAGATCAGACGACTACCTAAGAACTGACATGCACCTGTTGTGCTTTTTCTGTCTATCTTGCAGCCAGGAAGGTCAGAATCTAAATATCCAATAAGTTCAAATCCAGATTCCCTAGGATACCACAATCCCAAATCTTCAGTACCTTTAAGATATTTAAGTATCCTTTTGGCAGCTAGGAGATGAGATTCTTTAGGATTTGATTGATACCTCGCACAAACCCTAACAGAGTACATAATATCAGGTCTGCTAGCTGTTAAGTATAACAGTGACCCAATAATTCCTATGTACTTGGTTATGTCCACTGATTTGTCATCTTCATCTTTATCCAAACGAAGACTAGTAGACATTGGAATATTAGCAGTAGAGCTAGTTTCCATACCAAATTTCTTGAACAGATCCTTTGTGTATTCTGCTTGGCTGATGAATATTCCATCAGGCAACTGTCTTACTTGCAAGCCAAGAAAATAATTAAGTTCTCCCATCATGCTCATTTCAAACTTGTTCTGCATCAGCTTTGAGAACTTATCACACATCTGTTGATTTGTTGAACTAAAAATAATGTCGTCCACATATATTTGCATATGTTCTTCCCATTCAATAGTGAAAAGGGTCTTGTCTACCTTACCTTTACGAAATCCTTTAATTAAAAGAAAATCAGATAGGGTATCATACCATGCTCTTGGAGCCTGTTTCAGTCCATAAAGAGCTTTCTTCAGACGATACACCTTGTCTTCTTCATTATATGCTTCAAATCCAGGTGGTTGTTCAACATAAACTTCCTCTTGCAATTCTCCATTAAGAAAAGCTGATTTCACATCCATTTGATAGACTGTGAAATTCTTGTAAGCAGCATAGGCAAGAAAGAGTCTGATAGCCTCTAATCTTGCTACTGGTGCAAAAGTTTCATCAAAGTCAATGCCTTCTTCTTGGCAATAACCCTTGGCCACTAATCTAGCTTTGTTTCTGGTGACAACACCATCTTCATTCATTTTGTTCCTGAATACCCATTTAGTGCCATACTCTTTGATGACTTGGTCTATGAACTAAGTACCAGACTTCATTCCTTTCAAATTGATTTAGCTCTTCTTGCATAGCTTCAATCCAGTTTGAATCACTAAGAGGGCCCAATTTGAGATAGGAAACTGACAAACATTGCTTCACTTGCAGCAGCTCTCCTTGTCTTTACTTTATCCAAAGGATCACCAATCACCAGCTCTGGTGGGTGATTCTTGAGCCATCTAAGATCAGGTTGCAAATCATAATGTTGTGCTTTGTTTTGATCTTGCAACACTACTGTTGGAGTTCCAGTAGTAGTCTGTTGAACATTTGTTGTCTGTTGAACAGTTTCTGGTCTGTCAGCTGTTTGCAACTCGTCTGTTAGACTATCAGCACTGTGATTTTGAACAGCACTTGAGTTAGCAGCTGGGTTGAGATCAGGTAGTATGATGGGAACATATTCTTCATTCTTTCCAACATTTAATTTCTGTAAATCAGTAGACAGGTCTTGATTAGTACTTTGATTCTTTTCAGAAGATTGATTTGGTTCATCAAATGCTACGTGAATGGATTCCTCTATAAGTAAAGTTCTTTTGTTAAAGACTCTATAAGCTTTACTAACAGTAGAGTATCCTACAAAAACAGCTTCATCAGCCTTTTCTGCAAAAGCAGTAAGGTGATTTTTCCCATTATTTAAAACAAAGCATTTACAACCAAATATCTTAAAGTAATGAATGTTTGGCTTCCTGTTGTTCCAAACTTCATATGGATTCTTGTTTTGGTGCTTGTTGATCATGCATCTGTTTTGGGTAAAACAAGCTGTGTTTGTTGCTTCTGTCCAAAATCTTTGAGGCAGCTTCGCTTGAGCTATCATTGTTCTGGTAGCTTCTTTAAGAGTTCTGTTTCTCCTTTCAGCAACTCCATTCTGTTGAGGGGTTCTGGCAGCAGAGTACTCATGGCTGATTCCTCTGACATTACAATACTCTTCAACAGTAGAGTTTGTAAACTCAGTCCCTCTATCTGATCTGATCTTCAATATCTTCATGCTCTTTTCATTCTGAATCAGTTCCATCAGATTTGTATGATGTTCCTTGGTTTCACTTTTCTTTTTCATGAAAATCACCCAAGTATATCTTGAATAGTCATCCACAACAGCTAGGCAGTATTTCTTTCCACCATTGCTGACTGGATCAATGGGTCTAAATAAGTCCATGTGTAGCAGCTCCAATATTTTTCCAGAAGATTGATGCTTCTTGCTTTTGAATGATGATTTGATTTGTTTACCCTTCTGACAGGCGTCACAAAGCTTGTCCTTGCTCATGACTGTTTTTGGAATTCCTTCTACCAAATTGGTCTTGATAAGTCTGTTTATAGTCTTGAAATTCACATGGTTCATTCTTTTGTGCCACAGCCAACTGACTTCACTTGGTGTTGATGCCACCAAACAAATACTTGAATTCTTGTCAGCAGAATTCCAGTCCACTGTGTAGATATTTCCTTGTCGTCTTTCAGATAAAATAACCTTCTTTGTACCAATCTGTTCAACGTAGCACTTATCTGTTGAGAAGATGACTGAATATCCTTTGTCACAAAATTGACTTATGCTCAGCAAATTGTATTTGAGGCCTTTAACATAAGAGACGTCAGATATCTCAATGTTGCCTTTGATTAGTCTTCCAGTTGCTACAATCTTGCCTTCCTTGCTGTCTCCAAAAGTAACTTTAGGATCCACAGCAACATCATCAGTCAGCTCATGTATGCTTCCACACATGTATCTTGAACATCCACTGTCCAAGTACCAGATTTTCTCTACTTTACTCCTACTCCTAATCCTAACCTACAAAACAAAATAAAGTTGTTTTAGGTACCCTTATTGAGAGGGTCCTAAAGGATTAGTTCCACCTTTGACAACCCAAGATGATGAAGTCTTAGGCTTCTGTTGTTTGGCAGGAGCATGAACAGTTTCTTCTTCATCATGTTTATCAGATTTGCTATGTTGGTGATAATCAGCATGATAAGGATAACGCTCATAAGTAGAATAAGATGCATGATAAGGAGGATATGCATGCATTGGATGAGCAGGATATGGTGCATAGTAAGTTGAAAATTGAGGTGCATGATACATAGGAGGATATGCAGAAGGTTGCACATAATATGACTCATTTCCATACCAAGCATTTTGATTTTTCTTGTTTTTGTGCTTCTTTGGTTTACTAGATGCTTGCTCATTAACAGACGACTTAGTCTTATCACTAGTCTGATTGGTTTTGACCTTATCAGAAGACTTCCTAGGACTCTTCTGTTTAGACTTACCAGTCTGTTTTCCTACACTAGGCTCTTTGCTCTTTTTAGCCTTAGGAGTTTTTATCTCCTTTAACACTTTCTCAAGTGAAGCAGGTTTAGTAGTCTGAACATACACAATGACCTTACTGTTGTCAGCTGATATAAATTTTTCAGTATGGTTCAGTTCTAGCTTATCCAGTTTTTAAAGTGTCTTCTGTTTACTAGACATGTGAGTTGATGCAGCAGATGACTTATCATGAGACTCAATGACTTTCTCAAGCTCCATGATTTTACCTTTATAAACTTCACATTCAGCTTTCAGAGATTCATTTTCTTGCTCAAGCAGTTTGTATTCAGCTGATTCTCTTGGCTTTTCAGCTTTAAGTTTCAGTGAACTGTTTTGCTCTTTCAGCAGTATCATCTCTTCCTTAAGCTTTTTAAATGCATCAGCAATACTTGTATTGTTAAGCATCATTTGTTCAAATGAATTAAATAATTCATTATCAGGCAAAGAAGAGCAGGACTCTCTTCATAAGAAGACTCTTCATCAGAAGTGTCTGAATCTGAATCTGATGAGTAGACAACAACTAGCTTTTCTGCTTCTGCTACCAGCACCTTGCCTTTCTGATGCTTTCTTTCCTTTCTGATTCTCTTTTCCTCTTCTGTATACTTCTCAGCTTTAGGATATGGGCAATCTCTGATGAAATGACCTAGTTTCCTGCAATTACAGCACATCATTTTGGATTTATAAGAATCCTTATCTTGAGAAGAAGAAGTAGGGTTATAAGTAGAAGCATTGTTATATTTGTTCTTCATTTTTCGTCTGTAGAACTTTTCGAAGTTGTTCATCAGCAATGCAACGTCTCCAGCAGTGTACTCCTTTTTGTTGAGTAATGTAGCTTCATCAGATGAGTCCACGTCTTTGCTTTTGTAAGCTAGTCTTCTGGGATTTTCAGCAGCAACAAGTGCAGCTGTGGGACTTGAAGTAGAGGTTTCTTCAACACCATTCTTGGTAGTTTATACTCGTACGCCTTGAGTACTGAGAACAGTTCGGTGAATGAAATCTTTCCCAGATCTCTTGACTCTTCCATGGCTGTCACCTTCATGTTGAACTTCGGAGGTAGAGCCTTCAGAACTCTGACGGTTATCTCCTTATCAGTGAAGGTTTTTCCAAGCTTTAAAACTTCATTCTGCGTCCTTGTAAACCTTGTATCCATTTGATCAATGGTTTCCGCAGACTTCATCTTGAAATTGTCCAGCTTTTCCAGAGCAACACTCAGCTGATGCTCTTTAATGGCATCGTTTCCTTCGCTCATGTCACGAACCTTATCCCACATTTCTTTGGCAGTCTTGCAGTGCTTGACTTTGTCAAATCTGTCGTTGTCAAGGGCCTTGGTCATGATGAAACGGCCAACTTTATCTAGATTGAACAACTTTATTTCTTCGGCTGTCATCTCTGTTAAGTCTTTTTCCACCACTATATCAGCTTCATCAACCGTGATAGTCTTGGTGAATTTGAATGGACATTTGATGATACATGTGTACATGTTATCATTGTAGGCAGCCAGGAAAAACTCCATTCTAGTTTTCCAGTCTTCAAAGCTCATACCCGCTATGTGGGGAACATGGCTGATATAATCCATTTTTCAAAATTTTTAATTTTTTCAAAATATGCTCTTTTGAAAAAGTTTGAAAACCTTTGAAAAACACTTGGATCAAGCTCGTTGATCAGACAGCTGATTCTAATGAGCCACCTGCTCTGATACAACTTGTTGGTCCCAAGTGGTCAGATGAGGTCTAGAGGGGGGGGGGGAGGGGTGAATAGACCTCTTAAACTTTTTGACAGTTTTTAACTTTAAAACTTTTGTTCAAACTTAAACAGACTAAGCTGTTACCGAACAGTAAGTTTACAAGGTTGATCGCGAACAAATCTTTGAACAGCTTTGTCGACCACTAATCTGATAATTACTTAGCTGATTTTGTTAAAATCAGTTTTAATACTAGAGTACTTGCAGCGGATTTTCAAAGTGTTTTTCACAAGTAAAGTAGTTTGAAAATTTTATCCCTAGTTTTGTAAACTCCTTTAAACTCTTTTCAAGCAATTTTGGACGTGTTTTATGCAATCTGAAAATATGCAAGTTTAAAGCAAATGTAAAAACACAAGTAATTTTTATAGTGGTTATATGGATTTAATTATCCTTTAGTTCACTCTTCCAAGTCACAAAGATCTTGGGTTATACTAAGAACACAAAGTAATTAGTACACTCCACTTACACCAAAACAACAAATGAATCTGGCCGTAAGCTCGCAATAGGAAATCACTAAGAAAACCTATCCTCTGAAGCTAGATCACTCACAAAGATGGATCTACACTTCTCACAACACTCAAACAGTTTTTCACTCAGAAAATGTGTTTGTCTTTTATCTTCAACTTCAGCTTCAGTCAACAAATGACAGAGCTGATGAGTGAGCTGTTCTTGAGACTTAAGAGATTTTGCTTCGGATTTCTTCTCAGAGATTGTGTTGTTTTTCTTCTCTTTGTCTCTTCAGCTATTTATACTCGTAGGTTTGAAAAATGTCCGTTGAAGTGAGACAGAATTCAAAATCCTCGGGTACTGGTCCTTAATTTCCGCGAACGGCTCTCTGCACAGTGTCCGTACTGACAACAGTACTTTTTTGCATGCAGCATTAAATGCACCAAGCTGATACGAAGTCTTTCTTCAATCATTTGTCTTTAATAACCTTGTACTTCAGCATTTATTATTTCCAGGGGCATTTATTACCGTTGGGCAGACTTCTTGATCATTTCCATTTGGCTGATCGAAAGTGCAAGTCTGATGATGAACAGAGCTGATTCCAAACTTGAACAAATCTGATTTGAGTCGGCTGATCTTCATCAGTCTGATTTCTTTCTTTCAGCAGATCAATAGTCTTCTGGACCTTGAATGTTTGACCCGTCTAATGTCTTCTTACTTGGTCAAAATTCTTCTAAGGGATATCAGCTAAGTTAACTTTTACTTAGCAGATTTGAAGTTTTGGAAATTATCAAAACCTCCCTTTACTAATTGTCTTCAGTATTCTTCATCTTCATCCTTATCCAACAAACATATAAATTATTAAGATCTAAACTAGAGAACAAAAAGAGCAAAATCAAAAACTCTTCTTGGGGAGAGAAAGAGGAGAGAGAGTGTTTTTCAAGACTTATTTTTCTCTCGTGTGATTTTTATCATTTTTAGATATGTTATATATATTTACATATATAGATATCTGCGATCTCCTAATCCTATTAGAAATAGGATTTCAAGTCTTCTCTTTTCCTACATGGGTCATGGCCCTTTTAATTGGAAGACTAAGTTTTCTAATTAATTAATTAATGGCCCATTTTAATTAATTAATTGTGGCCATATTTAATTTTTCAATTAAATGACTCAATTAATTAATTATTTTCTTATTTAATTAAATTAAACTCCAAGCCTATTTAATTAAATATTTTCATAATTAATTAAATACAATCTAATTAATTAACTTACAAATTAAATTACAAATTTAATTTATAATCTTGATCCAATCCAATCGGATCTCGTTCAGTTCCAATTGGGTCGACCCAGTCGATCCATTCATTCTTTATTTCCTTGTTTTTGCTTCATGTGTATTGTGTATGCCCCCGTAGGGTCACCACATAATTGACTGTGGGTTATAATTAAATTTTCATTTAATTACTCGAGTATTGAATACTCTACATCAACCGAACACATTGTCGACTGATCATTCCAAAATTAGCACCTCTGTCAATTTGAAAATTTCCCATATTCCATAGTCGACGTCTGGCATTTACAATTAATTCAGCGAACCTTTTTTAAACATTTACAATTGCCATATACGACATGATCTCTCCATTCGTCGATCTCCCAGTCGAGACTTTAGGGTATGGACTTTTCATCGTTTCATTTTTTTCGTCTTGACGTTATGCACTTTGGTCTCGAAACTATTCTATTTAACTTGATCTTTATGCGCCACTTTCATAAAGTTGTCAGATAGCCCGGGCGAGGATTTTAACCAGAATAAGTTTCTCACATAAATTTATAGGAGAATTTCTCAACATATCAAATATGGTCAATGGATCATTTGTTGATGATATGAATCTGCATACGTATTCCCCTATATTCAACGTGAATCCTCGGAGGCCTTCTGGTAATCATCAGTCAGTCGGAACTAATATAAAAGAATTGACATTCTCGCACTAGATAAAACCTATCACCTCAAGTATTAGGGATCGTTCCTCGTATACTATTGTAAATAAGAATAACTTCGACCCCGATGTGCGACTACCGCTTCCATGGTGAGTTATTTTCTAATTGGGGTATTTAGTGCACTTGCCATCCCAACAAGTCACCCACTTCTGTGTATCGACTAATTCAGTCACGCTAGTGGACCCCAACATTCTCCAGTTCATCGGAGTATACACATTAGTGAGAGTCTAACCAAATCCATTGATGTCCCATTTCAAATGGATTCTACGACTCTTGAATATGATCTAGATCACGGCCTTGGAGATCGGTCAACGATTTGTCCCATAGCCCTGTAATCTAAGGACTTCTATCCTTATGCGTAGATAATTATTACATAAGATAAAGATGGCCATTTAATATAAATTGCATTTATTAATCTAAATTGAATAGTTCATTTATTTATTACAATAAATAGCAGCCATACCGTTTCTATCATCGACATATTAATCTAAGAGAATTTTATATTTGGTACCATAAGTGACCGTACTTTAAGGTTATTGCACAATAAGTTAAAAAATATACAGATTTGGTACCAAAAGTTAACATCCATCGACATATTTGGTACTTTCATCAATTTTGGACGAAAATTTCAATTTTGAACTAAAAGTAAGGTTGCGGTACCACAAATTAAAAAATATGCATATTTGGTACCAAAAGTTAACAACCATCGACACATTTGGTACTTCCGTCAATTTTTGGACCGAAATTCTAATTTTGGACCGAAAATTGATGAAAAATTTGTAAAATTAATCCTATAGTTATAGATTGCTGCCAAAGTTTGCCCCACATATTTTCTGGCCGGGAAATTTACCCCACAATTCACAAGTTTGAAACATTTCAGCCTCAATTGTAAATATAGTTAAATTATAAATCCTATTTAATAAATATTATATTTATTACTAAATCTTCTAAACTAATAACATTTTATATATAATATATAAATATTAAATAATATTTCATAAATATCTGAAAAAATAATTTTCAATTAAACTTATTAGATTTTTTAAATTTTGAAAAAAAATCTTTAAACTAATTAGATTTATATATAATATAAAAAAACTAAATAATATTTTACATAAAATCTGAATATATATATATATATATATATCAATTGAAATTATTTTTTTTGGAAAAAAAATCTTTTAATATATAGATTAAATAATGTTTAATATAAAATATGAAAAAATAAATATCAATTAAACTTATTAGATTTTTAAATTTCAAAAGAAATATTTTAAACTAATAAGAATTTACATATAATATATAAATTTAATTATATTTTACATAAAATATGAAAAATAAATATCAATTAAACTTATGAAATTTTAAAAATTTTAAAAAATAAACTATTAGATTTTACATATAATATATATAAATTAAATAACATTTATTATAACATCTGAAGAAAAAATATTTTTAAAATTACATGTAATAATAATAATTCTATTTGATAAATTTATTATAATTAAAAAAATAAAAAATGAACCTAGCCCTCACCCACCCATCCCCATCTCAACCCAGCCACATGTGGCCTGGGATCGACGGCCTGGGTTAAGATGGGGATGGGGTGTGTGAGGCTAGGGTTTTATTTATTTTTTTTATTTTTTTAGTTATAATAAATTTATTAAATAGGATTTTTAATATATATGTAATTAAAAATAGTTTTCAGATTTTAAATAAACCATTATTTAATTATATAATATTATATGTAAAATCTATTTAGTTTAAAAGATATTTTTTGAAAAAATTCAAAATTCGAATAAATTTAATTGATAGTTATTATTTTAGATTTGATGTAAAATATTATTTAATTTATATGTATTATATGTAAAATCTAATTAGTTTGGTTGATTTCTTTTAAAATTTAAAAAATTTAAGAAACTTAATTTATATGTTTTTTTTCAGATTTGATATAAAAATTTATTTAATATTTAAGATTTATTGATTATATATTATATACAAATTAATTAGTGTAAGAGATTTAATAATACATACATATATATATATATATATATATATATATATATATAATTTATTAAATAGGATTTACACTTTAACTATATTTGCAATTGTGACTGAAATGCCTTAAACTTGTAAATTGTGGGGTAAATTTGTCGGCCATAAAATATATGGGACAAATTTTGACAGCAATCTATATAGGACCAATTCTGCAAACTTTTTATCAATTTTCCATCCAGAAATTTACGGAAGTTCCAAATATGTCTAGGGCCGTTAACTTTTGGTAGCAAATATGTATCTTTTTTAACTTATGGTACCGTAACCTTAAAGTAAGGTCACCTTTTATTTTTATTTTTTTGAGATGGTGAATACATCATTACATCAAACACTATATTGAATCAAATATATTACATTTATATCAATGTAAACTAATTACAAATACTAATACTTCCTTCATCCCACTTTTCTTGCTCTCATTTCTATTTTGGGACGTCCCAAAATATGACTCATTTTCTCTCTCAAAGAATAACAAAAGTTTACTTTTTTAATAAATGGTCTAAAACTCCGTGGCAAAACTAAAAGGATAAAAAACTTTGCAACGGAGGAAGTATTAAATTAGAGAAAATATCCAAATTAATAAAAGTTGAACCCATTACTACCAAAAGTGAAATTATCTCATATTCTTTCTTAACGATATACATAAAGTTGCATTTTAGAGTGAATAATGAAATACTATCAAAAGACTTGCCAAAATCCTTCACATATATGTTGAACAAAAGTACATATGGAAAACTAAATATTTTCCAACTTAATTAGGTGTTTCATTTAATTTCTAAAAATGTCTTATCTATGATAAGTACATAATATGTTTCAAGTGTTTTATCAGTTAGTATAGTAAAAAAATTATAAGGACTTTTTACTCTCTGTTTTTAAAACATGGAATAATTATAAATCAAATAAATTATTGAAATATATATTAATTTATATTCTCATTTCAATTGAATAAAACATAGAAATTGTTTACACCATGATTAGATTTAGTGTCACCATCAAAATCCTGTTTTACAAAAATTAATACGTGGGGAAAACACCTGACATGTTCCATTGCATGAAAATAAAGGGGACAAAATTAATAAATCAACATCTCTCACAGAATTACTACTATTGAAATATTGTACGGCCTATGATTTGACACAAACCCTTTTGTCCTAACTCAGATTTGACAGAAATTCTTAAAGAATCAGTGTAAAAAGAAAAAGGAAATTAAAAACCTTATAACAAAAAAGAAATTAATCAAATAATGATTTTTAAATGATAGGCAACAAATCTTGATAATTCAGCCACACAAATTGACACAAGGAGTTGTCTATTTCAAGTAATATGATCAAATATATTTGATTTTCATACTACTTTCACATCACAATCTATTATGTATTTGAAAATATATATCTAAATATTTGGCGATTTATAAAATTTTAAAATGTTCGACATAAAGTTATTATTGTTTAATATATTAATTATTAACATTAATCAACCTTCTACGATAAAAACGCGACAAAATTTTATATTTCGAATGTGACATTAATCAACCTTCTACCGAATTGACACTAGGAGTTGTCTATTTCAAGTAAGAGCGAATATATTTGATTTTCATACTACTTTTACATATCACAGTCTATTATATATATAAAAATATCTAAAAATTTGACGATTTGTAAAATTATATGTATCCGACAAAAAACTATTATTGTTTAATACAGTAATTATTACATCATGACATTAATCAACCATCTACAAGAATATATGACAAAATTTATAATTAGAATATGACATTTGGGCTATTAAGGTTCAAATGAATTATGAAATAATTACAAGTTTTGAGGATAATGTGAGAAATATTTTAAGATTCTTACTGATTAATTGAACCACATTTCTAGCTAGATATGTAGCTCTGAGTTCTTTGCTATGTGATAAGGTTAGGTTAAAAAAAAAACATTGAGTAGATGCATTGAATATATACATGTGATGAGAAAATGCTGGCAATTTATCCAAGTTGACTTATTCCAAGTTTGGATATAAGGTGGAGAGCCCCAAAAAATATTTGCCAATATCTACTTTGTTGGATCCACAAGCCTAGAAATAATGAAACCAAAAACACTCACAAGTTGAATTAAAAATTTAAAATCTAAGACATATCATCAAGTGTTGGATCAAGAAGAAATGAAGATCATCAAAATTGCCCAAATAAATATTAAAGTCAAATTGTAACTATTTAAATTCATGCATTAATAGGTTAACTATAGACTTTTCCATAAGTCAAACACATATTGACAAATGATGAAATAAGCTCAAACAAAATATTTGATTATTTGTATTTCGCACCCTAGAAATACCTTGCTCTTGTACTTTGTAGTCTAAAATTGAAATTTTAACACATTTCACCCTCAAATCATATTTTTTATTTGGCAAAACAATAGGATGCACTTTGTAATGGCCCGAACCAGGGGGTTTAAAAAAAAATTTAGTAAAATTTGGTTGTGTTCATCGAATACGGATTCGGACTCGGAGGTGGGTCCATGTAGGACCCGATCCGAGGGCTCGGGTCATTATACATTTTGCCAAAAATATGCAAGTAGGGGATGCAAGTGTCAATATTTCAATTACAAAGTACAAAGTCTTACGTATTTTTAGGGTACAAAATATCAATTACTCCAAATGATTATTTATAGTGATTTGTTAGTAAGTCAAAAAATAGAACAGCTATCATAATACAACACCGAGACCAGTATCTAGTTTTATTATAAAATCAAGCAAACAAATAGAGGGTTAATTTAAATTAAAAATACCCTGCACAATAATAAAAAAGGAAAAAGAAGATAATTTAGTAGAATAGAATAATAACGGATTAATTATGTGAAGTTACGAGTAAACATATAAGTAAATACCAACAGGTGATTGGTCTAGTGGAAGGAACTAGTCACTACAAAGTAGCGGACTCAGGTTCGAATCTCTGTTGGGAGAGATTCCCATTTTATGTGTCTGAAGCGCCTCGAAATGGATTAAAACCTTAAGAAACCTTAAAGAAAAAAATATATAAGTAAATGAGGAAGAATTTGATATTTTCTTTCTTTATTATTTAATGTATGAATTTTCAGAAATTTGATATATATAAATAAATCAGGGCATATGTAGACAGTTACCTCCAAACAAGGTGGTGGGAGGTGTGGGGCTTTGATAGTTCCATTTCTCTGAAATGGGATTAATTAGGATGGGTACCCACTAACCACTTTGTCTTTAAGTAATGGGCCGGGCCTTTTAAGATTTTTCTACTTTTTGCTTTCTATTTTCTTACATAATAATATTACTAACTTTTTTTTATTTTTTGAGAAAATATATTACTACTTTTCAAAGATTCAAAGGCAACAAACTTTTGATAGAGTGGTTGATTTTATGGATTGATATTTGGGTAACTTTTTTGTTGCAACATTTCAATTATTGGTGTAAAATCATGTGGAGAAAGTCATGTATAAAGACTTATAGATGTGAAATGTTTGGGCAAATTTCATTTTTGGTGCTTTAAACTTACTGAATTTTAAAATTGGTCTTTTATTGTGGTGCCTTGTTCATTTACGTCATTTGATTGTATTATCAGTGTTAATTAAAGTCATATTTGATTGAAAATTTTAATTTTTGATAGAAATATCATGTGCCAAATACGTGACACTTAAAACTTGGGGATTTCGGATAACGACTCCAAAATTTGCTCGTCGATATGACGTGATGGATCTATACCTTAAATTTTGGAAAAAAAAATAGTTAAAGTTCCCTAAAAATATGAAAATACCTATTTTTATATTTATAAGAAAAATAAAATTTAATCAAATTCACTGTCACATTTACTTCAAATTTATCAATTTCACGATGTGATATTTTATATTATTGTAGTATACTAATTTAGCAATTCAAATCTAGTTTACAAGCCACCAAAATTTGCAAAGCAATCCCGGAAAAAAAAATAGAGAGCATTTACACAAACCAAAACACTGGCAATACTCATCTATTCCATCACAATGACAATGTACAAAGTTAAAGCATTTAGGTGGTGTTTTCAATAAATTCATGGTTGGCTTTTTTTAGAGATTGTTCAAAAAAGTCCAAATCACTTAAAAGCAAAAGCTGTTAGTCTTAATTTGCAATCTTAGAGATATAAGTGTTTTTAGTCCAAATTGAAGTGTTTTGTATAACATACATCAGCTTCCATAATTTTTAGTTTAAAGACTGAAATGCCCTCAAATTATGACTCAAATTCTGAAAAAAAAAGTTTGTCAACTCTAGAACAGAACTCTGTGACCAAGATAGGTGTCCATAACTACATTAACAACATGCAAACTAATAAATATCAAGAATAATACACCAATCATTTACACATGATAAACCCTGCAAATACAATAAAAGAACAATTTGTTAAATCAAGAATCAAATGAATGATACTAAAAAAATCTAACATGTAAACAACTAAAAATGAGGGACACGATTGTTACCGGCAAAAAAACTCACTTAAACCCTAATTAACAAATAATAAAAAGAAGACTCCTGCTATATTGAGAATCAAAAGACATTTTGAAAACCCTTCGTAGTTAAGAATTAAAGGAGAAATAAATAAAATTTATTTACATTATCAGTAAAATAAGAAAACTTAGTTCTTCAAAAAATTAATGATATTATGTGTACACAAGTTTGTGTTGAAACAAGAAACAAGAAAGAAGAAAAGAGAAGAGAATGAATTAAACAATAGATCTGAACAAATGTAAAGAGAATTGAGGGGCAAAAATGGAATAACATTTAAATTACAATGATAAAATTGTCCTAACTAACTTTGAATAATTTACAAAATTGCCATTAGAAGCTAGAAGCAGCCAACCCCCAACTTCTGACTTTTGTACGGTAAATGGCTTTTTTTAAGAAAAGATTAAGTTGTTTTGTTATAGAAAACACTTCAAATTAACTTTTTTATAGAAGAAAGCTAAAAATCACTTCTAATAAGTTGTCCAAAACACCACCTTACAATTGGGAGACTAATGTCTTCTTCTTTTAGGAATTAACTTTTTGTTTTTCAGTTTTGAAGTATGTCGTGTGCTGGACACGAAATCTTTTCGACAAAGGTTAATTGAATTTTCTGTCAAATCAGCATATGATACCGATGACACAATAAATTATGTCAATTATGCAAGGTGCCACAATAAAAAAAATCAATTTTGATAGTCAAAACACTTTTGACGATCAAAACTTTGATCAATTTAATTTTGCTAATAAATATATATGAAAATACGTATCTTTATTTTTTTAGGGAATTTTTACCCTTTTTTCTTATAAATTAAAAGTTATAGACTCATCACGCGTACTAGACATGCAAATTTGGAGTAAGAATTCGAATCTCAATTTTTAAGAAGATAATAATTCTCATAATACGAGGGACTCAAATTTTTAATATATTTAATGTGATTGATAGTGTCTCGAAATAGAATAAATTAAATCTAAAATTTAAATATCTTTGAGAAAGAAAAATTTAATTATTTTCATCCCATTTTTCCTATAAACCAAACAATGAAAAGTTATATTTTTCTTTTTTATTTTTGTTACATATCAACTACATTTTATTAATTTTCATTCTAAACTTGAGAGTGCAAAAATTGCAATAATGCTATTTCGAATTGGCATTCATCTCCTCATGTGTATGTACTCGAGCCATATTAGGATCCCCACATAAATGAAATTGGTAAACTGCAAAATTCAACTTAAGACACATGTCTTCTTACAAATTGTACTTCTTTTTAAAACTTTATTTAAAGAATGAAAATTGAAGTTAAAATTAATGTAATTTTTTTACTGTAGTAAAGTACACAAAAACAGTAAGACACCAAACTTAATAAAGAAAAAGAGAGCAATAAATGAAAATATACCATTTTTGACAATAGTAGGATACAAAATAGTTGAGGTCCAAAAACATAAGGAGGTGCTTTTTGTATGAGTTCATGGGGATCCGAGTTCTGATTTAAGATCTCTGCTCTACTGTCAAATTGGGGTGGGATCACACCTTGTATTCCCCAAACAAAAGTACATAAAATTACCAGAAATGGACCACCAATTTATGGAATTTATAAAATTAAATTATGATATGAGAATTTATTTTCATAATTAAATTATGTTAAGAGTTGAAGGGCTAATGTAGTTCATATATGTAGATCACACAAATCATTGAAGTTACAATGGTACTATTGTTGTTTAATTAAGGAAACATTTATTTGATTTGGTGGGAACTTAATAGTGTCTAGAACATGTTTCTAATGTAGTAAATAAGTAGATAAAAGAAGAAAAAGAAAATATTTTAGTAGTAAAATAGTAGATCAAGAAATAAAACACTAGTTTGAGTGATTAAATGAAAACTAGATTTAAGTGATCCAATATGTAAAGTAACGATTGCTAACAAACATGGTGCATTTTTTAGCCCCTTCAAAATTTGAAGGGACTATAATATTTTAGGGAGAATAGTATGATAATTAGAATAGATTGGATTTAGTAGACACTCCAATGATTTCTCTTGGTTTTATGGGTTTCGAATTTACCCTTGTGTGATTCCTGTTGAAGCATATACTCGGGGGTGGCATTGCTTGGATTGTTGCTCAAATCGTTGAATTTTCGTTACAGACGGAAGCGGTTGAGGCTATTGCGGTTGCCGGGAGGGTAGAATTTGGGTTAGGACATGGATGGAAAGAAGTGGTGCGAGAGGGAGACTGTGAATCAGTCATTGAAGAAATTTATGTGACACATTCTTCAAAGAGTTACATAGGTCCTATTCTGAATGATATTAAACGTATGACCTGCATTTTTATCTCGCTTAGTTGCTCTCATGTATTGAGAAATAGTAACTCGGTAACATATGCTTTAGCAAAAGTAGTTCTTAGTTTAAATTCGCCTTTATTTGAGCTTCCCACGTTTATTTTTGATTTTGTACTCGACGATTTTGATCATGAATGAAAATCATTACCGACTGAATTCCCTCAAACAATTTTTTTTTTTTTTGACACTCCAATAATTTTATATATTAGACAAGCCATTTTGTAGGTACTACAAATTATTTACAATTCGAAGTGAAATAGAAGACTTATAAGGTCATTTAACCAATTATAGAAGAATTACAATAATATCTCTAAAAAAAAAAAGAAGAACTACAATAAAATATCTACTTCAAAACAAATTTAACTTACATGCTTCTGTAAACTTACATTGTTTTGTCATAATCGATGCTTGTAAAAATATTGTAAGGGCTTATAACAACTACAAAACAAACCCTTAAAACGAATCGCAAAAATGTCTTATCAAGCAAATATTTAACTTGTACCTAGAAAATCATAGACGATTTGGTCTAGTGGAAATGACTAATCACTACAAAGTAGCGAACTCAAGTTCAAATTCCTGTTGAAAGATATTCCCATTTAATGTGTCCGACGCGCTTCGAAATGAATTAAATTAGGCCTAAAACCTGAATACCTAAAAACATTGCCGTAATTTATTAAAAAAAATATATATATATTTTTTAACCTATATATATATATTAAAATGGTACAAGTATTGTTGTGGTAGTACACATCTGATCCAAACTCATGATTGTGTGTGTGTGTTCCAGCTAGAAAAGGTTGTAATTGTTGTAATAAGAGCTAAATTTGGACCACTCTAAGGATTTCAAAATTGGTTTGCAGAAGGGGTGGGTTGATATAGCTATAGGGTGGTCCTATAATTTGATCATAATCATATGTTAAAATTAAATAAATTGATTTTCTGGGACTCATTGTCAGACCTCTCTATTGCCCCTGGTCATGCAGTACATTTAGGCATTTAGCAGAAATATAGTTCAATCTTTCTTTAATGTTTCTACCTATGGATCAAAATTTTCTCGAAAAGTTTTTGTGTTTGAACCAATGAAAATATAAATAAGACGTATTTTCAAAACTCTTTATTTGCATTGGGTAAAATTTTTAAATTTTTTTTCTAATATTTTCGAAAAGTTTTTAATATTTCGGTTATCCAAACTTGGTTTCTACATCCCTATAGATTTATTATGAAATAAATATCTTTCAAAATATTTAATTTGGAATTTGGGCTGATGTATGGAAATAATTTGGGTTTGGGTTTGATGTTATTGGGTCTTAGAGTTAAGAAATCACAACAAACAATACTCAAAATGAACAGTATAAAGATTCAAGGCCCAGATTCATTTATTAAACCGTATTTGGATTTGGATCTTTTCGGGCCTATTTTTAAAATTATGACCGTTGGATTCCAAACAAGAGTATGGAGTCTTTGGTCGCATTGAAATTTTCACCCTCAAAATTTCTACTATTTTTGTTTAAAGACAATATTCTTAATGCAAGGTCAAACCTTCGGATCAAGACAAAAACACCCCATTTTATTTGTCTAACTCCCAAAAAACCCTATGTGTTATTTTAAATACTAAAAAATTCATGTGTTTGACTTTAAATACCACACTCGACTCAAGTAGTGTATACTTATAATTTTATTTTTGACTTTTGGTCGAATGACAAGATTAAGGCTATGTGTATTTTTTTTAATTTATATATTCTTTTTGAAAAACGAATATATACTACTTGTGTCAAGTGTGGTATATAAAATCAAACACATGGCGGTTGTGGATTTAAAATGACACATATGGAGTTTTTTGAGAGTTAAACAAAGAATATGGGTGTTTTTTTTCTTTCGATATCAGGGGTAAAATTGTCATATCAAAAGTAAATTGTGAACAAATCCTTGCAATTTTGGCGTTTTAAACACACTCTTTTCTTTTGGGGTGTATTTGGCACTTATTTGAAATCATAGGAGGTTTTTTGAGAATTAAAATAACACATGGAGGTTTTTAGAAGTTAAACAAAACATAGAGGGTGTTTTTATCTTTGCTCCAAACTTTCGCTTCAAAATAAAATGAATTTTTTTTTCAAGAAGGCATAGATAAAGCTAAGATTCAAATTCACTTCATATAATTTGAAATTCCTCAACTTTTTAATCCGATCACCACAATCAAACCAAATTCCTGAAACAACATCAATCAAATCTCTAATTATGTAAAATTTCTAACGAATCGAGATTCAAATTAGATTCCGGGTCATTGACAGATGAAGCCCAACTTTGTTTACATTCTAAAAAAAATCAAGAAAGAAAATTTGAAGGGAGTTAATTAATATGTTGATAAATGTTTGTACAAGAATCCCTCTTCATAATAAGTGACCTTTGTGTAATTTAAATAAATAAATTTTGCTGGCTGTGTGTCAAAAAATAGTTTCAAAATGCACAGCTAAAGCTAATAACTGAGTTACTAACAAGTTAGAACATAATTTGTTGTGGAGTCCCTTGAGAAATCAAACGAAGTGCTCGGTTGGGTATTCATTTTCATACCCATTGTAATCGTAGTAAAGTCTCTCTCCCTTTCTAATGTCTCGGCTAGCAATCAAGAGAACCCTGCATTCGCCATTGACATCAAATCTCACACATTTTACGTTTCGTTTCTTCTTCCCCTCTCTGCACCAAAATACAGTTGACATTTCAGATTCTTGATCTTTTGCAAATTACGCAAAGCAAAGAAGATATATCATCGTAAGTTAATAGTAATGTAAAATGGAAGATTTGAGTATTTGACATACGGTGTGTGGTTATTGATGCCGTTGATAAAACGTGCAATGTTACTGCGTTTATCGGGACATATGACAAGATTTTTTGAAGGGTTAGTAGCTGTAAGTAGTGTCATCATACTATCTCCATGGTCATTTTCCCGGTTTTTGAGAAAGTCAACATCTCCAACATATTCAGTGATTATGGTTAAATCACGTATAGGTTTATCTGCTTCTACAGTGAATCTGATACAATCCAAGAAGTAAATTAATATAGGATCAATGGATTTTGATATGATATGTAGAAAGAATGACAATTGGGTAAAAACATACCCTTCTCTTGGATCAAGAACTACCATAAGTGGTGGCCATTCTCCTCTTTCCATCATATTCTTGCACAGATTTAAGGTTTCTGCATCATCTTTTGGCAAAACCTGTATAGTGAATCATTTGGTAAGAATGATGGAAATTAAATTATAACCATTTGGGAATCAAGCAGCAACGTAAGTATGATATGATTTAATATGACAAAAACTGCCCGCCTTAAGCTTCAAAATGCTCAAAACAAATTGATCTAATTAGGTGAATTTTAGTACATCAAATTGGAGTTGACCTCTTCAATCGACCGTTGTACTCCAATAATGCTCGAGAATTGATCTACACTCAAAAGGGCATTAGACTTGCTAGGACGCTCCACATCCAGCTATTTTGAGATCGGTTGTTTATATTACCCAATCTAACTTTTAACATTGTAAGGCTAAACTGGGAACAACTCAACGATCATGACATATGCTTGGATTGATGGGCAATTGAGATAAACATTTAGGTAGAGGTCAACTTCACCTAGTCATATCATTTAAACTTATCTCAAATGACACCTGGACCCGACGAAGAATATCCCGAGCATTATATATTCAAGTCCAGATGAAGAATACCCCATCACCATTGATTCAAGCTAATATACAACTATTAGCCTCGGGCTTTCTCTCCTTCATCACAGTTATTATTCATAAAAGCTATATGCTACATCATAGATGCAAGAGGGTGGCAAGTAAATTGATTACATTCTTAGAACTTCTAAGCTTCTAAATGACAAAAAAAAAAAACACCCACAATCTTAATACAATATAGGTATATCTAGTATCTACCTAGTTGGACATTCATGTGAAAAACATTAATGGAAATCAAATATTTGAAAATACCTGCATCCCATCTCTTTCAAGAGCAGCACGGTTTGCTGATCTTGGCGCCATTCCTGCAATATAAGTCAGCTCGTTGCTGAACTCTGCCCCAGTTGCGGTTAATGCGGTAGCTAGAGAAGCCATTTGTTCCAATCTTCTATTAGGATCTTCACATGGATTGAAGGGCAACAACTTCCTTCTCTTCTTTGACACCACTAAGCAAGTAGTTCGTTTTCGTCTCTTTCTACAATCTGAGAATGCAGGACAATTAGCAATCACACCATTAAGATCATAGCTGAATATAATACTAGAATTATAGAAATTTAGTTTAAATTAAAAGATGCATTTTACCTGGACTTGGCTTTTCTGCTGATTGTGAACACCTTCGAATGCGGAAAAAATCAACGATTTTAGTTTGGACTAGAGGGAAATCTGCAAGTCAACCATCAAAGTTAAGATGTTATAATCATTGAGAATCCTTGAGAATAAAACCAAATTGATAAAAAGTTGTTTCAAATCCAATGTAGATGAATGCAGAAATAGAAATGTGAAATGCACAATCAACAATATGATTGGACAAAGATTATGTTTGTGTAGCTCATATACTAGCTGTTTAAGGTTTCAAAACCAAAGTAACCTCAAATTACATGACAGTGATATAAATCACATTTCATTCATAGCTATAGTCCTTCTCATTCCTTAGGGCCTACCTGTTCAGATAATCGAAAATTCATCCCATTCTCATAAGTCATAACAGGTCAATCTCAAATCGAAATTCTAGCAATCAAACTCAAACATTAATCGTTAATAACTCAAAATTGATTTCTGGCAGGAGTCTGTATAAAATTAAGATATAATAATTATAGAAATAAAAAAAGTAACAATAAACCCTATCCACAATCAAATCATGATTCAATCAAACACAAATGCAGATCGATTAAACAAATTAACCCTAACAAATTTGTATCGACATACTCGTGAGATTCTTCTGATTAGAACACGAGGGGCAGAACCACCGTCCTTTAGGCACCGCAACGAGAATCGGCCGAAGACAGAAGAGGTGAAATCCAAGGTCACATTTATCGCACAACAGAAGCTCCGCCGGGCGATGACCCGACCCGCATTTCTCACAGCTCAAATCGCTGTAGTCGTCCTCCGATTCCGATTCCAGCTCTTCTCGCCGCATCGATTTTGACCTCTTTCTGGATCCGGATCTTGGTGTATCTGGATTCGGAGCTTGGGTCCTTTTTCTGAGCGAAACCATTTTTTTAGAGAGAGAAAGTGAGTGAGTGAGAAGAGAGAGAAAGAAAGAGAGAGAAATAAAAAGAAAAAGGACCCGGGAACTTTCGCGGGTTATTTCAGAGGTATTCGCGGCAAAAGTTGAGACTATAGCGCCAAAGTCACGTGCCACGTAGGATAATGAAATCATAATATTAAAAGTGAAAAAAGTGGAGAGAGAATAATACTTTATTTAGGAAATGCCACATGACTCATGAGGTGACTTGTGACAATCACCATTAAATTTTCAATTAATAATAGTATTTGCCTTTTCTAATTCTGGGAAAATTTTAGATAGAAAATAAATTAAGGGAGATATGAGTAATTACATCATAATACAGGAAGTCAGGAACGATCTTTTGACCAAAATCCTTTAATTTGGACTCTATACCATTTTTTAGTAATTTTTATTTATTTTATTTTTTGAAAATATTTTGATTGGCCAACATTTAAGAGAATCTTATTAATTGTCATCATACAACGAAGGAAGTTTTCCGTTAAAAAAAACATTTAATTACAATTTTAAATTTAAATTTTGAATTTTGGTCAAAAGTCACAATTAATTATCATAAACTCATAAGGCTGTGTTTGGATCGGTTTTGGCCCGGCCTCGCGGGTTTCGCGAAATCGAGCCAAAACCTTTTCAAATGAGTTTTCGCCAAACCCATAAAACCATCAAAAACCTATTCAGAAACTCACACTCAAACTCTTCAAACCTATAAAACATTGATTTGACACCTACCACCTACTTTTTTCCCAAAATCTCACTAAAAGGACATTGATTTGACACTTATCACCTACTATTTCCCCTAAACCCCAACATCCAAATCTAATACAAGTGGGGTTTCAACTTATTTTAACCACAAAACCCAAGAGCCAAAACTAATCCAAATAAAGTCTCAAAGGTTTCATCGAAACCATCCAAACCAATTTTTTTAAACCGAGACCCACGAAACTGAGCCAAAACCCATCCAAATAGACCCTAAGAGATTATGCTCATTTAATTACAAGCTAGGGCTGAGCAAGGTTTTGGACCGATTATCGAACTGAAAATTCGATTTTGTAATCGATCCATGAATTTTTAGGACCGAATTAGTTAGGGATCGAAAATTTGGTCAAGTTCAATTCGAATAGTTTCGGACCGAATGATCACCCAAATTAGGACCAAATCGTGAAAATTTTGATTGTTTGTTTATTTTTTTGGATCGAATCAAAAATTTTAATTGTTTTTTAGACCGAACCAGATCGAATGGATTGAACCGAATCAAGTCGTTAAATTTTGTGGGAAAAAATCGAAAATATTTTGAATTTAATCATTGACTGAACCGGATCGAACGCGACCGTGTGATTTTTATACCGAAATGGACCGAAAATTTCGGTCCGATAAATAGTCTAGGGATTTCCAGGATTGAACTGACCAGGAACTGAATTTCGGACCAGTTCGGTCCAAATGTTCACCCCTCTCCACAGCACGCATTAAATTTTTCAAGCACAAAAAAATAAGATTTTCTTCATGAAAAAAAGTAAAAGTAAATTTAATTTAAATAAGATAAGTAAAGAAATGAATAAGTTAAATAATTAAATTAATTAAAGCACTAAGAATAAAATAGAAATTCTAAAAAATTGCTACACCATGACATAACCTTTTTTCTGTAATGGTACAGATTTCGTCCCCGAAAAGGAAACGATGACAACGAGATTCAAATGGAGTTATAAGACCAACAATTTGATCATTATTAGATGATTAGAATGTTTTTAAGATCATAACGGACATGAAACTACGAACCGTAAATGTGGGTTCAATGGATTTAAGCAATTCATGAACCATCATTTAGTAGGCATAAAATGTAATAAATATATTTATTATTGAAGTATCTACATCATATCCGTAATATTAAATTAATATATTTCAAAATATACACGGAAACTTAAATTTTATTTATTTCTTAAAACACATGGTATTATTTTTAATTTTTTTTTTTTTTTTTTATCATAACGAAAATCTAGGATATGATTGGTCGATGACATAGGGTTAGAGAAGATTATACTTGGCATATTACAATCTTTAGGTGTAAGTTGATGGGTTTTGAACTGGTCTCGAAAGATCGAGTCAAAACCCTTTCAAATGAGTTTTCGTTACACCCATAAAATCATAAAAAACATATTTAGAAATTCACACTCAAACTCTTCAAACCTATAAAATATTGATTTGACATCTACCATCTACTTTTTTTCCCAAATCTCACTAAAGAAGATATAATTTTGACACCTACCACCTACTCTTTTCCCTAAACCTCAACATTCAAACTCAATTCAAGTGGGGTTTCAACTTACTCAAACCACAAAATCCAACAACCAAAACCCATCCAAATGTGATATGAAAGGTTTCATCGAAATCACCCAAACTATTTTTTTTAAATCGAGACCCGCAAGCCAAAACCCATCCAAATAGACACCTCTTGGATTGGATTTGGATAATGGGGTTTAAGGAAAAAAATGGCAAAATTGCAAAATTCATCCAAAACTAATAACTGATTTTGGATTTCGTCCCAAACTATTCAACTTGGCGAATTTCGTCCCGTAATTTAATATATTTTTGGAATATCGTCCCACCGTTAATTATAAGATGAAAATTGCACATTTGCCGTTAAATTTCTCATGGCTGCTTACGTGTCATGACGTGGTAAATTTTAACATGAATAATTATATAATATTGCAGAATTCGTCCCAAACCAATTACAAGATTGAACTATCATTTTCATTAAATTAGAAATTTAATATTGGGACTAAATTTATACAAAATGGTAAATAATGGGACGAAATTCGGCTAGTTAATATAGTTTGGGACAAAAAATTAAAATTAATAATTAGTTTGGGACGATATTTCAAACAAATATTAAATTGTGGAACGAAATTCGGTGAGGTAATATAGTTTTGGACGAAAATCCAAAATCACTAATTAGTTTGAGACGTTTTCTGCAATTTTACCAAAAAATATAGGTGGTAAATGTCAAATCAACGTATTTTTTAGTGAGTTTTGGGGAAAAATAGGTGATAGTTATCAAATCAATGTTTTATAAATTTGAAGAGTTTGAGTGTGAATTTCTAAATAAACTTTTGATGATTTTATTAGTTTAGCGAAAAATCATTTGATTCGAAAAACATATCTCCATACACCCTAAGTTTTTCTGCTGGTGTGGATTGGAGGGTAGTTTAGTAACTTTTTGCTCTTTTAGGAATACAAGTGTCTTGGGGAAAACCAAACCAAATAAATTTTTTGGAGAATTGTTGGACTGTAATGACCGTGAATATCAAATCAATCAAGTTAGATTCCGTCAACTTGACAATAAAACCACCATCTAATAAATGAACGAGTTAAGTTGATTCAATTAATCTGTCCCAGTCAACCTATATAACGCATAAGTCAAAACAAATATGTTTCTTTTTAAATTATAACTTTAAATTAAATTTCATGAAATTATATGTATTATACAAACAAAACACACTGAATCGCAAAATTAGATATTCTAAAATAATTGTATAGAAAAATAACCATTTTATGCTTGAATTTATAAATTTATCTTAAATGGTCCATTTTTTCTTAAAGTTTTTTATTATATTGATTCAGTATGTTGTTCGGATTTATTGGGGTACGATTATCAAACAACAATGTAGATTTTTTTTTCCGAACAACCCAAAATCCTAGGATGTTCGTCTAGCTCATATGAATAGGTTGAATCAAATATACAACAATTGCATAATAAAATAAGGGGTAATTCGAAAATTACCTTACCACAGGCAAGGTGGTGGTTTTTCTCCGATCTACTCTTTGTTCATTGAAACACCCCACGTGGTGTGCCTCTAGAGTAGTCCACAGTAGTAGGATGATAGCAACACCTTCAAATCCGAGGCTAAGAACTAGGAGGGAAGGCTTGTCAATGGAGGAACTAGATCTAGATCTAACTCTAGGCGAAGAAGAGAACAATGAGGGAGAGGGGCGGCTAGGGCTGGGGGGGAGGAGGGGGGGGGAAGGGAGGCGCGCTGCTAGGGTTAGTTTCTTGCTGAGGGTTTTGAGTCTCATCTTGACTCCTTTTTATAGTCACCTTTAAAGACCCTTATATGTAAGACTTATTATGGGCCATTAATTAAATTGACCCATGTTTTATATTAATTTAATTAGATCCTTTAATTAAATAGCCCAATTAATCCAATTAATTTTCTCTCTCTTTATTAATTAACTCTTTAATTAATATTTAAATAATTTGACTATCTAATTAATTATTTCTCTCACCAAATTAACTCTTTAATTCATTTGTTGATTTTACTCTTTAAATCAAACATTTCCTTAATTGACTGTCACTGTCCAACTGTATTGTGTGTAATCCTCTAGATTCACCATCAATTAGCCGTATACCCACGACTATTGTGATTTAATTAATGAGCAATTAATATTCAATTAATTGCTCCGATCAATTAAACTCCTTTAATTGACCACTCCAGAATTGATGTCCCACTAATTCAGGATTACCCACACCTCATGGTCGATGGCTAGCCACAAGCCTATGAGACCCAACTTCAGGTGAATTTATATAAGTGAACCTCACCACTTATAAGTGTCATGTAAATACAGTCCTCTAACGACTAATTTTCCGATCGAGACCTAGGGTGTGTGAATTGATTGGCACCTCTAATTATCTCGGTTATGTACTTTCTAATTCTGGATAATAATTCCAGTGTGACTGTTAAATTTGAAAACCCTTTACATATCCATCACTGACCATGGCCATGGGTTTCTCGGAATGTATTATCTAAGAACGTACAGGAGATTCCCTCATCCATTACAATGAGTCGATAGATCCCATATTGATGCTAACCATCCGCGCATACGTACCCAAAGTAGGAACACAATGGTCAGGCTACGTGATCGGCTCCTAAATCAAAGCACGCACACCCGTATACCGAATTCGCTCTAGCATCTCAAGTCCAAGGACTAAATCGTACGCTATTATAAGTCTTGAGAAACATCCCTTCACCGATATGTGTTATGCACTTCCACAATGGGTTTCTCTGTTCGGGTCGTTCGATGCGTTCGATCCACTATTGAACCACCTAGTCATATGCACTGACATCAAATGTCTTGTTCATGAAACTCTACAAATATACTCCATGTGAATCATGCATAATCGTACAAGTCTTGACGATTTCTCCGATACCCCGTCTCGACAGGAATCTCTGAATTGTAACATTTTTAAGATCACGACCTTAGAGATTGTTTCATAATTGCACTCAATACCGAAGTGAATCGTCCCATAGTCATAAGTGATGTCAGGGCTTCAACCAATCGCTTAAATATATTTGCGAAAGATGAAAATGGTCATTAGTTTATCTTATACACGAAATAAATAAACTTTGCGTATTAAATATAAGATCAAAGATTTGTCCAACATAGAATAGTCCTATGAAAAGCTATTGTCTTGGCTTGCTGGGCACTATCCTATCAATCTCCCACTTGCCCTAAAGCCAATCACAAACATTTCTAGGATCCATCTTCCCAAGATGTTCTTCGAACACTTTTTGCAATAGTGGCTTCGTTAGTGGATCATCTATGCTATCCTTTGAGTCGACACATTCCATTCGTATATCTCCTCTACCAATGATTTCTCTAATCACATGGAATTTCCTCATCACGTGTTTGGACTGATGGTGTGACCTCGACTCCTTTACTTGAGTGATTGTCCCCATTGTTGTCACAAAAGACTACTATGGGCTCTGCAATGCTAGGTACTGCATCCAACTGTTGGATGAAGTTTCTCATCCAAACACTTTCCTTTGTTGTTTCTGATGCGGCGATATATTCTGCTTCAGTGGTTGAGTCTGCAGTGGTGGACTGATTGGAACTCTTCCAACTCACCGCTGCCCCGTTGAGGCAAAATATATATTCAGAATTGGATTTATAATCATCCACGTCAGACTGGAAACTCGAATCCGTGAATCCTTCGAGTTTCAATTCTCCACTACCGCCGTAGACCAAGAACATATCCTTAGTCCTTCTCAGATACTTGAGGATAGCTTTAACGGCGGTCCAATGCTCCTCCCCTAGATTCGACTGGTAGCGGCTCTTTACACTTAGAGCGTGTGCTACGTCAGGTCTAGTACATAACATTGCACACATTATGCTGCCAATGGCAGATGCATAAGGTATGAGAGACATTCTCTTCTTTTCATCATCGCTCGTAGGGCACATAGATTTAGAAAGAGAGATCTAATGTCTCATTGGAAGCAATCCCTTCTTGGATTCTTCCATACTGAACCGTTTCAGTATTGTGTTAATGTACTGAGATTGGGAGAGACCTAACATCTTCTTCGATCTATATCTATAGATACGTATCCCCAATACGTAAGTTGCGTCTCCCAAATCTTTCATGGAGTATTGAGTGGATAACCATGCTTTCGTCTGCGTTAACGTTCTGATATCGTCCCCGATCAACAGAATATCATCGACATACAACATAATAAATTGTACCGAACTCCCACTAAATTTCTTGTACACTCATGACTCATATACTTTTTTTATGAAGCCAAACCCCTTGATTGTCTCATCAAAACGTTTGTTCCAGGTTCGGGACGCCTGTTTTAGGCCATAAATTGACCTTTGAAGTTTGCAGACCTTATGTTCACTTCCTTTGGATGTAAAGCCTTTTGGCTGTTGCATATAGATTTTCTTGTCAATGTCTCCATTGAGAAATGCGGTCTTTACATCCATTTGCCATATCTCGTAGTCGTACCACGCGGCTATGGCTAATAGTATCTGAATGGATTTTGACATTGCCACTGGGAGAAGGTTTCCTTATAGTCTATACCAGACCTTTGAGAATAACCTTTCGCCACAAGGCTAGCCTTATGAGTCAAAACTTCTCCATTCATTCCAAGCTTGCGCTTGAAGATCTAATTGCAGCCTACATGGACAGTTCCCTCAGGTGGATCAACCAAGGTCCATACCTCGTTGGAATGCATGAAATCCATTTCGGATTGCATGTTTTCCTGCCATGCACCCGAGTCTATGTGACTCCCCGAAATTCTGCTTAATTATATATATTTATATACAATCTAATACTTTTATCACAAAAACTTATTAAATACTTAATTGTAGTTATAAATATGATAGTAATGATTAATGATAGTAATAGTAACATTAATAGTAATAGTAATAATACCAAGAATTAATTACATAAGTAGTTAGTCTATTTATTTTGGACCAAATTGAGAGGAGTTGAAATAGTAATGGTTAATTGTGGTATAAATTTAGAGTCTTCTTCCAACTAAAATAATTATGATAGTTAAAGGGGATTTTGTGCAAAGCTAATGCATATAAATACAATTATCCCACTTCTTCTTTTATTTATGGCTAGTGATATTGCCAGAGCACAAAGTGTTGCTGCCAGAGCAAATATTATTACTTGACAAATTTGTCCCTCCAAGTGCTAGAGCCTGCATTTAAGAATTAATTCTTTCTCTCTCTCCTTAATTGCCTTCTTAAATATTAGTGCCTTTTTTATTTAGTTTTTCAATAAATGTACTCTTCAATCAACAATTATTTTACTAAGCTATTTATTTAATCTATTAATAATCATAAAGGTTTTTATTTATTTATTTATGTAATATCATCATAAAATTTTGTCTATGAATATAATAACTGGGAGATTTTATTATTATGCCTATGATATACGAATATGGAATATGTGACATGAATACCACATTATTGATTTTAAACTAACATGATATAATGAATTCATTAATATAATTAATTATATAATTGGAGACTAAACTTTGATTATAATCCCTCAACGAAAGAATCGGTTAAGAAAAAATATAAATGGTGGTTGAATTATGAGTTTTAATTAGAACAATAGAAGAAAAGGAATATTAATTTCAATTTGATTTTTTCAATAAAAATTATACCCCGTAATTTTAAAAAATCAAACAAGAATCACTCATGTATTCTTAACATATCGGACACGACTTCATGATCAAGTTGTGTTTGATACTGTTTTTATTTTATTTTTAATTGCCACGTGACTATTCTATTACATATTGAATGTGTTATGGAATATAATACCCAACATCCACTATATATATTCTATAAATTAATGGAGTATCCATATATCATAGGTATATTTTCTATTATTGGAGCCCCCGTCAGGATGTAAATAGAATAGAAAATAAAAAATAAAAATAGAAACCAAGAAATTGATCACCCTATAATTTGATCAAACAATAAACATATATAACAACCATATTCTATTTTCGTACTGGTTCATTATATTCATTAGAACATTTACTATTGGATTTCTCAGGATTCGAAAGCTTTAGAAAAGAGTGAAATTTATTATTTTTCTCCCCAAGCAATAAAAACTAAATTTAAATATTGTATATGTCTAAGTGAAAAATGTATTTAGATATCAAATAATGCATGGGATGGATGAAAAATAATTTGAGTTTATTTATAAAACAATAATTAAAGTCACAAACTATTTAAATATAAGAATAATATGGACAAAAGGTGGTTTGAGTTTATTTACAAAACAATAATGAATTGATTTTGTTAGGAAACTTGTGCAATGAGAAATGAGTGAAAGAGAGAGAAAATACATTCATTAACTTTTATTTGACACACATAATAATGAAGGGTAAACTAGTCATAATAAAAAAATTGCTCTGGCACCAACAATTGGTGCTCTGGCAATAACACTAGCCTTTATTTATCCATGCAACTCTTCGATCGCCTACTCATACCAACAGAGACAACGAAAAATTCAAAAAACCCACACTTCAAAAATCTGAAATTTGGGAACACATCCATACCCTTAAAACATAACACAAAATCATTATTAAAGAGTGGATTAAGCAACTACAACTGAAGTTTGGAGCATAAAAAGGGGCTGTCCAGATGGGATTTTGAAGAAAAGAATGGCATGGTTCTGCATGGCCTTGATCGGAACTCCGAAATACAGATCGAAGGTGAAAACGGCATCTTGATTCAGGTTAGCTAGCTGTAATAAAGTATCAAGGAATTTAAGAAAGAATTGGGGAACATATAAGCATCAAGCTACGGTAAAGAAAGAAGCAAAAGACATGATTTGGGCGCAGAAGTAACAGAGAAAGTAGACAAAAAGGGAAAAAGGAAAAGGGAAATTGAAATTGGGGCAAATCAAATCATTATTGGTTGAGCATTAAATGTGTTTGAGCTTTTGTTATATTGATTTTATCATGCAATACTCAAGGAACATTACATTTGTTATTTTTGAATTTAATCAATAGGAGTTCTTGGGTTTTGCCATGAAATTTATGCTTTGGCTGATTAATTGTTGGGGTTATAGTTGTTGGGATTTAGCACTACAATAAAAACAGGATTTTCCGACGGATTTCAGCAAAAATCCGTCGGATCAATTTTCGACCGTTGGAAAATCCGTCGGAAAAAGTGGCGTGGGAAAATTTCCGTCGGATTTTCCGACGGCCAAATCCGTCGGAAAAAGAAAAAATTTCGACGAACAAAGCTGTCGGAAATCCGTCGGGATATTTCCGACAGAAAACTAATCTGTCGGAAATTTCATTTTGTTTTACTTTTTCCGTCGGATTATTTGTGTCGGAAACTAATCTGTCGGAAATGGAAAAAAAATAATTTTTTTTTTGTTATTTTCCCCCAATAAAAACTATATATTGTTTACATAATCAAAACACATAAATTAAACAATTCATAATTATAAAAATGTACTTATAAAGGGCATGAGACCTGTGCAGTAAATACATTGAACTTCTATCATATTTACAAGAATACATTTTTTAGCTAATATGCCCTACACTTCCGTACATTATATTTCTTTCAACCCCCTCCAGTCTTCATTGCTTCTCATTCAAGCCTTTTTCACACCATTCCATCCATTAATCTAGACAACAATAAATAGTGTTCTTATAATCAAAAGAAGTTGCAATAATTCATGCACAAAAGTCAGTAAAAATGGATTCCCCTTTAATCAATCCATATACATCACCAAAAACTTCAACCAAACTAAACATACTTCACACACAAAAAATTCAATTTCATCACACAAATAATCTATAACCAGCACTACTGTAAAATAAATATACTACACACACAAATAATCTATATGAAGAAAGCAATCTACCTTACCCATATGAAGAAAGCAATCAAAAAACTGACCTTTGATGAATCAAAAAATGTGTCTGCACCTGCATATTTCAAAGACAGGGGAGATCAAAGTTCCAACATAGAAATTCTTTATTTCACAACACTAAAACTCAAAATGCCTCTATATGCATGCATTGAATACTTCAATTTGTAAAGTTCAACCTTAGAATTAGCAATTTGAGAACTAAACTTTAAACTTATACAAAAATGCAGGCCCGGCCCAAGTGCTAGGCAACTTAGGCCGGTGCCTAGGGCCCCAAAATTTATATATAGGCCTTTAAAAAAAAAGTAAAAAATTAAATATTTTTTATTTTATTAATTTTATGTACATAACATGTATCTTGGTTTGCTTGGTAAGGCTTTCTCATGATGAGTAGGAGGTCTAAGGTTCAAATCCCAACATTGAGTTTTTTTCTCATATTTTGATTGTTTATGTTATTTAACAATTTTTTTTTGTAATAATGTTCGTCTTTTTTATTTCCCTTTCGTAGTAATTATTCTTTTAATTCCTCTTCTTATTTAATGATTTCTTGTCAATTTTTTTTCTTAATAAGTACTTCAAAAAAAAAGAAATTCTTTCTTAATTATTATAAAAGGAGTATGGTTTTTTTCTTTGAAATTTAATTTTTCTGCTTATTACTTTATCACTTAGTACATTGCAAAAAGAATTTCACCCCTATTAAAATTGGTATAGCCCCATCCATATTATTATATGTACGTGCATCTTATTTTTAGTTTTATATATGATGTATAACTTTTTCTATACTAGATAATATATAATTAATAGTGTTAAGAATGTCACGAAATGAAATAAAGTTAAGCAATCAATTATGATATTTGTAAAAGAATGAAATAGAGTTAAGGATGTACATATACTTGTAAAATTTGTTTCGGCTAAAATAATATTTTTAATATTAAAAATTATACAAAAAAATTCACGGTTGAATCTTTTAAAAGTTAAATAAGTTTGTTTATTAGTTATCTATTCAAAAAATAATATGTTGGAGAAAATAACATGTCAATATTTAATTAATATTTTTGCCTTTGAAAAAATAAATTGCTTATAAAGTTTTTACACGAACGGGCCCTAAATTTGAAATTTGCCTAGAGCCCCCAAATGTCTAGGGCCGGTCCTGCAAAAATGAGAACCGAACCTCAATGAAAAATTCTTACAAGACCAATTCATTCCTTGAAATACTTGGTAACTCAATAATTTATTATATTTATGAAGTAGACATAAAACATTAAAAATCTGATATGTTTGCGATTCTGCTACTTCAGCTTTTGGTTTTTGATAATACCCTGGGTGGTTTTTGGGTGATACTAGGTACAAACCTTTCTTCCTAGGACTACCCGAATACCTTCCCATATCCAATCATGTAAACCAGTGAATTTTGGGTAAACACATTACACTTAAAGTTGTGAAAATGCTAGAAACTAAAAGAAACTTGTAACAAATATAATTGGCTAAAATTCAATTTTTGTACCATAGAATAAGGCAATTTTCAATTTTCATACCAAAAGTCCAAAAATCATACAACCGTTAAGTTTTGCCACGACCGTTTAGTCTCCTCCGTTAAGTGCATGTGAGGGGCACGTGGGGCACTAATCTGCCCGTTCAACTTTGGTACTAATCTGCCCGTTCAATTTTGGTACCGTAGAATTGGGGAATTTTCAATTTTCATACCAAAAGTCCAAAAATCATACCAATTCTCACTCAGCCGTTTCAAAATAGGGGGGAAATGCAATTGTCTAAAATTGAGCAGGTTGTTTTTGCAATTATTGCCTTCTTCCTCCTATGGACGATCGCCGGCTTTTGTCGAAATTGGTTGAAGATTTTTGTTCCTCTTGTCATGGGCGGAGCTCAACTGTCTATGGCAGCCACTTGGGCGGAGCTCAACCGTCTATGGCAGCTACAATAAACCTATGGAAAATGATGCCCACGGTCATGGGAAACTAATGCAACAAGAATTACGAAGTTTGGTTAAGAATCGAAGAAGAAATCACGATTTGAAATTTCGAAAATTTTGACTACAATTCGAAATTAGAACTCAAATTTCGAATAGATTACTCAAAGAATTGAAAAGATCTTTATATGTACGAGTTCTCCACGACAAGGGGAACATAAACCCTCAACCAATTCCGACCAAAAGCCACCAGAGCCGGCAGTCGTAGGGGTGGGGAGGGGTGGGATCATGACTGGTTTTCGGGAATTCGGGTATTTCGGGACGGGATTTTGAGTTTCGGGATTTCAAATTTAAGTCCCGAAACTCGGTAGATCAACCAAGGTCCCGTGAGTTTCGGGTACCCGATTTAATTTCGGGATTTCGGGACGGGTTCGGGAGTCCCGGGAATCTAAGTTGCAAATTTAAATTGTGCAAATTAAACTTTTTTTTTTAGCTTGTTGTTAAAATGAAATGAAAAAAAAAAGTAACATGACTACTAGTCTACTGTAGAACAAACCAATTCAAACATATCACCACAACCATTTCAAAAAAAGAAAAACATAACGGAATTTGGTATGAAAAATGAAATTTGCCCAGTTCTATGGTACCAAAATTGAATTTTATGTTCCAACGGGCAGAATCCGACCCACATGCTCAGCCCGCCCACAAAGACTTAACGGACACGTGGCAGAAACGTTAAGAAAATTAACGGAAGTGCCTTTTTTGAAACGGTTGAGTAGGAACTGGTGTTATTTCTGGACTTATGGTATGAAAATTGAAAATTGCCCTATTCTATGGTACCAAAATTGAATTTTTGCCAAATATAATTTACCGGTAAAAAGGTTGAATCTAGATAAATGTTTTTCTTCAATGCTGTTCAAAGATAGTTTGAGTTTGAAATTGGTTGTACTTGATGACAGAGAGATTGTTGACAGCAAAACAGCCATTTTTACCTGTTCCCCTCAAGATTGCGTACCTGAACTGATAAGAAGAATAAAAACACCAAATTTGGACCTAAAATTGAAGTAAATTATGAACATTTTCTTTCTTTTGCAGCTTAGTTTCGTTCTTATTGTTTTACTTATAATCAATTAATTAAAAAAATTGACCAATTGTTGAATACATGTACATTGAGGCTATTAAAAATCAATCGAAGTTTCAAACAGGAGACTAACTAGTACATGACCACAAAGCCCTCCCTAAATCAAAGTTTAGGGATTATGTCAAAATTTCGTCAAATGAAGATCTAAACGAGAGACTAACTTGTACAAAACCACTAACACCTCCATAAATCAAAATTTAGGGAAAATTATTTCGAAATTTCGTCAATCGAAGATCAAAACGGGAGACTAACTTGTATAGGACCTCTAACCCCTCCGTAAATCAAAGTTTAGGGGAAATTATGTCGAAATTACGTCAATCGAAAATCCAAACGGAAAACTAACTTGGCTCGAAAATTCAAATTATTGCAAAAAGTGATTTAAATCGATCAAAGTTTATGAAAAATGAGTCAAGTCAACGAAATTTGTAATAATATGGATCAAAATATTTTTATATTCTATATTAATTATTATTATTTTGCATAGGAAATTAATTTATTATTTTTTATAGAAAATAATTTAAATTTTATTTTTTTAATTATTTTCCGACGGCTAAATTTTTAATAGATATTTCCCTGATTTAAATCCGTCGGAATATAATTTTATTTTTTTTATTTATTTTTCATTTTGTTTTTTATAAATATTTTCCGACGGATATATATTTCCGTTTGAAAATAATTAAAATTTTTTAATTTTTTTTATTAGTTTCCGACGGAATATTTCCACCGGAAACCTATTGTTTTTTTTTTTAATTTTTTTTTTAACTTTTTCGGCGGAATTTATACCCCGTCGGAAAGTCTGTCGGGAATTTCCGATGGATATTGGTCCGTTGGAATATTTTTCTCTCCTAAAAATAATTTTTTCGTAAAATCTCGTCTAATAGCTAATAACTAACTAATAACAAGTCATAAATTGCGGTTCTCTTCCAACACTGAACAAAAAAGGCAATATACAGGATGGGTCTAAAGGTTTATGCATGATACTTCGCTTGATTCAACGAAACTAATATAAAGAATATACCAATCCTAAGGATCCATAGGTTTAATTGTGGATCCAAGACAACAATAGAAATAGTTTATCAAGTTTCAAATTTTTTTTTCCTTTTCTGAGCAGCCATGTGCTGCGCGCATGCCAATTTTGTAAAAGAGGTGTACCAAATGTGTCGAACTAACGGAATTAACGGTGATTTTGCAATTTATTTAACGGTTGTACCAAATGTGTCGAACTTGGTTAAAGAGGTGTACCAAATGTGTTGGACACATAAAGCTGCGTACCAAAAGTGGAAATTGACCTATAGCTGTGTACCAAAAATGCAATTCTCTCTATTTAATTTAGTAGGAAAATCCTTTTTTTTTTTTTTAGTGTAGCATGAAAATAATCATTCGGCTTGGATTTTGTAAAGGAAAATGGGTGTTAAGTTAATTACCATTATTAGAATGTTTGGGGTTTTAAGAGAATTAGATAGACTAGAGAAGAATTAAGAAAATAACTTTGTACAATTGTTGGCCTTGAAGTTAAAGTAGTAAGAAAATAGTGAAGTGGGTTTTGGTACTTTTAATCGATTTGATTAGCCATGTTGGTGATATTAGAAGTCATAATAAGAATAGTTATAGTTCTTATTCCTAATATTATTGGTGTTGATTAGGTGATGGGACGATTACCGAGGCAACGACTACTACTCAAAGCAATTAATTGAGCATCAATTGCTAGGTGAGGGTTTTGTCTTTTCCTGCTGTATTGTTTTGGCACAAGGTCTCGACGAAATTGAACTTGAGTATTTGTTGTCTTCTACAGTTGCTTTTGTTGCTATCATGATTGTTCTAGAACTGTAAGTAATTAAAGATTGCATAAATTGTGAAAGAATTGAATTAACTTGAGAGAATATATTGAAAGTAATTGTATTGAAAAATAATAATCTGTGTACAAATAACAGGCTAAAAAGCCACTTAAATAGAGAACAAATACAGGGCTAAATTAGGAAGAACAAGATAAATTACATAACTAATATAACTAACTACTTGAACTAGCCGTTGAATTAAGCCCCAATTTCATTTTATTTCTTCCTTTATTTCACACGATTCCTTCTCCAATTGCTTCTGCTAATACCCCCCCTCAAGATGGAGGTGCGTAGATGTTGCGAACATCCATCTTGGAAAGAATGGTGGAAAAGTGAGTTCGATGCAACAGTTTGGTCAACAAATGGTAATATGGATGTTGTGTATTAGATGAGTGATAGAGAAGAGTATAATATGATGAAAAGATTTGTGAATTTGAGTGTGAACTGGTAGAAAATAACTGGAAAGACAGACTGGAAATAAGTAGTAATAAAAGGAGAAAATTTTGGTGACAAAATCTAGGGATCAAACCAGAAATTTTGTGAGTGTGCTGAAGTGACGAGTGATTGATGAAAGTGGTTTGATGATTGATGATCTGATGCGTGTGTGATGCAGACTGTTACTGGAAACAAATTTCTGAATGGAGGAGATGAAATCTGGTTTGATAGATTGAGTTCTTGAAGGAAAGAACTGGAGAAGAGCGATGAAGATGTTGCTGCGGATGGATTCTTGGATGGCTGAATTGAGTTGGAAATTTGATTATGCAGCAGAGATGAACTGATGATCGAAGAAGACAAATCCGAAGAAACCGATATTGAAAATTGGATTATCATAAAGATCGAAGCACTTGCATGAACATAATTGCTGAAAAGAGATTGATATATGATGATATGATAGACTTAGATAATGAACAGAATTGTTGAAAGTGAAAGAAAGAATATGATGATATGAATGTGGACTAGATTGATGTTCGATTACTGATTAAGAATCGAAGAATAAGCAGCAGTAGATTGTACGTAGTTTTATTGAGAGATGAATATATTGTGTGTCTTTGCTGAAAATAGAAACACGCTATTAAGATGAAACCCAGACTAAATTTCTTGAGATAGAGTAAGATGACTTATTTGGATATTAATAGAGAAATTTTCATATGAATGATATTGACTTGAGAAGTGATCATGTTGGAGAAGATCATCGGAGAGATTTGACGGAAAAACAGAAACTGAACAAAGGAAAATTATGAATATAGCAGATCACAAAGACATAATTGAAGAATTGTGATCGAAAATTTCCTTGATGAATATGTGAATCGAGAGAAGTGCAAGTATGCCATGATTGCCGGAGATTGATCTATTATAACTGATTGAATACAACAGAAAAGAGAGAAATAAACAGAACTTGCAGCAAGAAGATTGATTGAATGTTGATGAATGTTGACATAAGTGAATTGAATATGATATATGATGATTTTGATATGATGAACGATGGAACAAAGAAATCAAACTGAGAAAAATTGAACTAGAAAAAGGAAATTATTAACTGAAATTCTGATTTGTAAACTGAAAAGTGTTCCTGATTGCAAAAAAATCTCAACGGAAATTTCACAAACACTTTCGAGGCGATTATTGAGCCAAGAATGTGGAATAATCAGGTAACAAATTGATTTCTCGAAAAAAAGAATCTTGATATGTGAAAGAATCTTGATATATGTCATAATTATCAGACAAAAATCAAATTCATAACACATTGAAGACAAAGAAGAATAAGAAACCTGCAAATTCCATGTTTTGCACAAGTATCTGTTTTTGTAAGATTTCTTGAAAGAATTTTGAGGGCAAAAAAAATATAAAGATGAAAGAATTTTGAGAACATATATAGGTTATGTAGTATCTTAATATATATAAAAAAAAATGAAGTAAATAAAAGATTGTATAGATCAAATCCGGATATGGTTGGTAGAATAAAATTCTGTTGAATCTTGATTGTTTGGTGTTGAATTTGTGAAAATATGATGATGACTGGAACTGGTGATGATGATGATGATGCAGGAAAAGATCTGGAGAGACTGGATCGGATGATTACTGGAGATTGGAATGTGTAGTATGAGACAATTTATCAAACACCTTGTAGTGAAGAATTGATTTTGAACTGAACTGGAGAATGGAACAACAACAAAAAAAAAAAAAAAAAAAAATCGTAGAAGATAAATGTATGTGTTTGTGCAGCAGAAGTTATTAGTAACAATCGTAGATGAACTGTTAGTGTCCATGGCTGTATAAGAGATTGCTTTCTTGGGTTGAAAATGAAGATTTTGAGTGAAGGATTATGGGTATGAGTGTTTCTTGATAAGGAGAATACAAAGAAGGAAGATGAATATGAATTGTATGATTAGTTTGTGATGGGATTTCTGAAAAAAAATTTGGAAAAAGGGAGAAGAATCAAGTGAAAAGATGAAGAACAGAGACAAGATTACCAGATAAATGAATTGTATGATGGATTGGATGAACTGATGAAGAAGATAGTGAATTCTAATGAAGATGGCTGAAACTGGATGAAGATAATGAAGAACAGTGATGAATTTGATGTAGAATCTTGATGAAAAATTGATCTGAATTTGCAGCGGATTGAGAATGTAGAAATCAATATACTACTACTGATACCATGTAAGTAATTAAAGATTGCATAAATTGTGAAAGAATTGAATTAACTTGAGAGAATATATTGAAAGTAATTGTATTGAAAAATAATAATCTGTGTACAAATAACAGGCTAAAAAGCCACTTAAATAGAGAACAAATACAGGGCTAAATTAGGAAGAACAAGATAAATTACATAACTAATATATCTAACTACTTGAACTAGCCGTTGAATTAAGCCCCAATTTCATTTTATTTCTTCCTTTATTTCACACGATTCCTTCTCCAATTGCTTCTGCTAATTAGAACTCTTGATTTGGTCATTATAAAGTATTCATTTTATTTGGCTAAATGAGTCGATAACTCCTCTTGAATTGAAGGTTGAAAGATCAAAATGTCGTAACTTATCCTTGAGCATCGAAGTCATTCCATGTTCATTTTAAAGCTATTAACCTCATTCCATATGCGAAATTGATTGAGATTTCTTTGAACTTCCATTGAATCTTATTCTTGATATTAACTCTTTTAATTTGAATTTGATAATACTCATTCTTGATCATAAAGTCTTGACTCGGTCCTTTTCAATTGATATTTCAATCATCGAAACATCTTTGAAGGTTTTTTACCCATCTTCGACTTTCTTCTTCTTATTGTAATGTATTTCTTATATGAACATCTTGGCGTTAACTCATTGGATCTTAATTCAAATGATTTCCCTTTATCTTGTTGGGCTCTTTGCTCGAATGACTTTTACCGGCATATTGGATTTTGTCTTGGACTGATTTTCTCGTAGCCTATTGAGTTTCCTATTCAGCTGAATTCTAGCATTTTATTGTGATTCTAATCTGACTTGAACTCTTATACATGTTATCTTAAATCTTGTGAGAATTGATACATAAAGTTTATATCTTGTCTATTACATGACTACGAATTCTTTATCTTAAATTTCGAGCACGTAAACTAATTACAAGTACAAGTTACAAGTTATAAGCTTAAAAGTTACAAGTTACAAGTCAAGCCACGAGGTCGCTACTCGATGGAATATATATATACAAGGTGATATTTATATAGTATACGTGCTCATATCTAACAACTTTGTTCATTTACATAACTATACTTGGAAGTTGCACTATTCTTAAATTTACATGTGAATTGATTCAAGTACCTTCTATGTCTATCATGTTCATATTTTGATTCATTTGTACAAATCATACTTGGAAGGAAAATCATGGGCGGGTGACATTGGGGTGTCACAATCTATGTCCGACATAGCTTCTTCGTATGTCCTTGGATCACCATCCAACTAATCATTCTCGTGGATGAAGCCGAACCTTTCGGGTTCGCTACGAATTTGATCGGACCTTCGAAGTACTGGTGTACTAGATGGTTCAGTAGGTTCAGGATCAACTCCCACTGTTTGCGGGGATGGGTCAACTTCCTGGACTTCATCAAGTTCTACGGATATCCGATTTCTAGACACGAACGTCTTTCGTTCTTTAGAGTCGTAGAACATGTATCCAATGGACTCCTTTGGATACCCCACAAATTTGCACAAACTAGATCTACTATCCAGTTTATCTCCTTTCTTGTTCCTAACATAGGAAGGAGATCGTCATACTCGTACATACGAATACACGGGCCCAAAATGAAAAAGAAAGATTAGCGAAACTCATCATGGAACGAACCATATCCAACAAAGTTCGATTTCTTCTCTCAGACATACCATTCAATTGTGATGTTCTAGGAGGAGTTTGCTGTGAGAGAATCCCATTCTCTTCGAAGATAATCAAGAAATTCTTGACATAAGTATTCCCCACCTCGATCCGACCGAAGTGCTTTAATACTGTGTCCAAGTTGGTTCTCAACTTCCATTCGAAACTCTTTGAACTTTTCAAAAGCTTCGGACTTATACATTATTAGGTACACATACCCAAAACGACTGAATTCGTTTGTGAAGGTTCTGAAGTAAGAGAATCCTCCTCTAGCACTGACACTCAGTGGTCCACAAATATTAGTATGGATCAAATCTAAGGTTTGTTTGGTTCATCTTTCCCTTGAGACATGATTCGCAAGTTGGGAGATCATATATGTTATGTATTTCAAGAGCCCTAGATGAGACCAACTTTTGAATTCTACTCTTGGATATATGTCTAAGCATAGTGTGCCATAGTTGTGGACTATTATCATCTTCTTTTCTTTTCTTTGATTGAATGTGTATTACGTAAGAACTAGTTGGTTCAAGGGAATAAATACCATCTATCAAGGTACCACTAGCATAAGTAAAACCAGATTTCATTATGCTAAAATTTCCATTCGAAATGAAAAAACAAAAACCATCATTATCCAACAAAAGAATCGAAATAATATTTTTGACAATCGTCGGTACGTACAAACATTCTTTTAAAACTAACAAAAAATTCTCTATCACTAATTCCACGTCCCCTATGGCCTCTGCCGCAACCCTTGCTCCGTTTCCAAAACGCAGGATCCTATCCACAGGCTTAAGAGGCCTTATTGCTCCCATCACGTGCAAATCATTGCAAATATGAGAACCAGTTGCGGTGTCCAACACCCATGAAGCACAATTAATCGAAATATTAACTTCAATAAAGAAAATACCTTTGGCTACCGTCTTAAGGTAGTCAGGGTAGTTCCTTTTCCAGTGCCCTGCTTTCTCGCAGTGGAAACATTCATCTTCTGGGATCTTGCTCTTTTTCTCGACAATCTTTTTGGTTGTTTTGGAAGAGAACACTTTCCTCTTCTTATTGCCCTTCTTCGGCTTTACAGCCTTTGGTTGCTCAGCAATCATGACATACTTCTCCTTCTTAAGGGTTGCTTCTGTCGTGACAATAAGTTGGTCAGTTCGTGAAGAGCGAGATTTCTTTCCTCCATGTTGAAATTCAACACGAACTGATCAAATGAGCGCGGTAGAGTATGGAGGAGGAGGTCATTGGAAAGACCAGCGTGCAAGTCCACGTCGAAGTTCTCCAGTTTTTCAACCAGATTAATGAAACGAAGACGGTGATCTTTCACACTTGAACCCTCAGCCATTCTCAGATTGAACAATTTCCTCGTCGTATTGAACCTTTCGTACGAGACTTCTCTTCGAATAACTCTCAGAGATGGAGAAGTATATTAACAGAATGCAACATCTTTGCACGTTGTTTCTGCACCTCATTGGTCATAGATGCTAGCATGAGGCAACAAACCTGAATATCATCATCAACCCATTTCTCATGGGTGGCTCGTGATAGAATAGTGTCCTGCAAGCCAACTGTTTTGGCTGCATTTAATTGAAAGGACCATTCGATTGGATTAATAAATGCATTTATATATATGGTCATCTTTATCTTATGTAATAATTATCTACGCATAAGGATAGAAGTCCTTAGATCACAGGGCTATGGGACAACCCGTGGACTGATCTCCAAGGCCGTGATCTAGAACATATTCAAGAGTCATAGAATCCAATCGAGATAGGACATCGTTGGATTCGGTTAGACTCTCACTGTTGTGTATACTCCGATGAACTGGAGGACGCTGGGGTCCACGAGCGTGACTGGGATAGTCGATACACATAAGTGGGTGGTTTGCTGGGATGGCAAGCGCACTGAATACCCCAACTAGGAAATAACTCACCATGGAAGCGGTAGTCGCATATCGGGGATGAAGTTATTCCAATTTACAATAGTATACGAGGAACGATCCCTAACTACTTGAGATGATAGGGTTTATCTGGTGCGAGAACGTCTATGCTTTGATATGAGTCCCTACTTACTGGAGATCGCCAGAAAGTCTCTGTGGACTCATATTGGGTATAGAGGAACTCGTATGCAGATTCATATCATCAACAAAGGATCCATTGACCCGACTTGATAGGTTGGGAAATTCTCCTATGGATTTCTGTGAGAAATTAATTCTGGTAAAATCCTCGGCCGAGGTATCTGACGGCTTTATGTAAGTAGCTCATAAAGGTTAAGTCAAAGAGAATTATTTCGAGACCAGAATGCATAAGGTCAAGACAAAAGAAAAGGGAAACCGATGAAAGACCATACCCTTAAGTCTCGACTGGGAGATTGATCGATGGAGAGATTATGGCGTATATGGAAATTGTAAATGATAAAAGGTTCACTGAATTAATTCACCAGTGATTGGGCTCCATGGGCTTGTGGCTGGACATCGACCGTGGAGTGTGGGAGAATTCCCAAATTGACAGGGGTGCTAATTTTGGAATGATCAATCGACAGAGTGTTCGATTGATTTAGAGTAAATCTTACTCGAATAATTAAATAATATTTAATTATAACCCATGGCCAATTATGTGGTGAACCTACGGGGGCATACACAATACACATGAAGCGAAAGCGAGGAAACAAGAACGACCGAGTCGACTGGGTCGACTGGATGAATAATCGACTGGGTCGATTATAATGGATGGGTCGACTGGGTCGACCCAATTGGAACAAAGAAGGATCCAATTGGAATTAGATCAGGATCATAAATTAAATTGGAATTTAATTTGTGGATTAATTAATTAAGTTGGATTTAATTAATTAGAAAGGATTTTAATTAAATAGACTTAGAGTCTGATTTAATTAAATGGGAGATTAAGTTAATTAATTAGGCTATTTAATTGGGAGATTAAATAAAGCCTGGTCAAATTAATTAACTGGCCATGAATTAATTAGGAGACTTGGTCTTCTAATTAAAGAGGGTCATGGCCCATGTAGGAGAGAAGAACCCTAGTCCTAATAGGACTAGGTTAGGGAGATAACTATAAGTAGCTATCTTATAGTTATTTTTCACACAACTCAATTAGCAAAAATTGAGCAAGAGCAAAATACTCTCTCCCTCTCCCACACTGCAATAGCCGAACCCTGTCTTCCTTTAGGAAGAATTTTTCGTTTTCGACTTTGTTCCAAAATCGTTCCTATATCCTAGATCATAATATATCTTGTGTTCTAGCTGATCAAGATTTATTATTTTCGTGTAATTGTGGTGTATCAACCCGTAGAGGCGCAACACGTGGGGCGCTGCTGCAGAGCTTGGATCGATACTTGCTGGAGGAGAAATCAGAGTTCGCTTTGCTAGCCAAAGGATTTGCAAGGAGATAGGTATAACGTGTAAACTTATACAATCGTTTTTATTTATATTCATATATATACAACTAGAGAATATCCTGGCAAGATTCCGTAAGAGGTCCTAAAATTTTATATTCCGCTGTGCCTAGGGCTGTTTATCTTACCGAATCCCAACAGTGGTATCAGAGCCAACTCTAGGCTTTGTATATATATGAATTTGCAAATTCTGTGATTTAAATCATATGTTTGATTTATGTGTGGCTAGTTCTTTAACTGTATATGTTTTAGGACGTAGATCTATTAACTTAGAGTTAATGTAAAATTTTGATTCAAAATTTTTATTTTTGGATTGGGATTTAATTGAACTGGATCTGTTTCTAATTAAATCAACAAGTAATCGAACAAAAAAAAAAAAAATTTCAAAATTGGATCCAACCGCGGTGGCACGCGGCGGTGTGCGACAGCGCACCGCGGCTGGGCGGCCACCGTGAGCTGCTGCCCACGGCAGCGTGCTGGCAGCACGCTGGCTGCGCGTGCGGCACACGGCAGCAGCCTATGGGCTGTCTGCCGCGTGCTGTCACGCACAGCCGCACGCTGCCGTGCGCAGCCGCGGCTTCCATGGACAGCCCACGCGCGGACTTTGTGGCCACATGTGTTGGCCACGTGGCAGTCCTCGATTAGTCACGTATTGGCTGAGTTTTGGTTGGACTCTAATTCTGCCTATTTTGATAAATCTGAAAATCTTGGAGATTTGATTGTTATGGAATCTTGGTGAATCTTGGATTGATCTTAGAGATCTAATTAACAAGGAAACTTAGAGTTTCAATTGTAAGAGGAGACTTAATTAAAATTAATGTCTTCTAGTAAGTTACCATCTTAGAGATCTTGTTAAACAAGGAAACTTAGAGTTTCATTTGTAATAAGAGATTTAATTAAAATTAATCTCTTCTAGTAAGTTACCAAGATTAAAGATCTTAGAGATCTTATTAAATTAGGAAACTTGGAGTTTTGGATAAGGTAGAAATCTTGGTGGATTTGGACACTACCTTAGTTAACTAATCTAGTCAAAATAGGATTATCTTGAGAATCTTGGAGATTTGTAAAATTGGGAAACTTAGAGTTTTGGATAAGATAGTAATCTTGGAAGATTTGTAACTATCTTAATTAACCAACTTTATCAAGATAAGAATTGTAGATTACTTAGAACTCAAGTAAGAGTTAATTAATCTTAGAGATTAATTGTTAATTCAAAATTAAATTAACTTGGATAATTTTTGTGAATTAAAATTAAAGGAGCCGGTAAATTTACATTTATGCCCTTATGTGAATTTATGCATGTTCTTGAGTGAATATGTGGATTGGTCGATTTTGCCCTTAAGCCCTGTGTAGTTTTGGTTTATTTATTTTATGGGTTGTAATTAAATGGGCCTGATTGGTGCCCTTGCTTGCGCAAACGAATGTAATAGAATAGGGCCATTTAAATTTGTAAGCTAGACTTAGATTAGGCTTGGAGCCAAGAAGACCTCATGAAGACTTGGAGATCCACATGGAGGCCCATTACCTTGGAGGACATGGAGGCCCAAATCATTACATGGAGGCCCAATCAAGGTGGATATTACAAGAAGGCCCATGATGTATGGGTTTGAAAATTGTAATAGTTAGGACATTTAATTTCCACCCTAGACTGACCAATTGATCCATCACATGGCTCGTAATGGATCGCATAGGATGGGCAATCGACCAATCATATGTGCAATGCTAGGTGATATATGTTTACTATTATTCTTTGATGTATGTCTTGCATGCTTAGAATAGATCACGTAAACAAGATAAAGCATAATCTGATGAGACCTCGCACGAAGAAAACTTAAAACCTCCAATTGAGCTTAAAAACTCAATTAGAATATTAAATCGATTAACGGGCGCATATGAATGGTGTCTATGGTCCGAGCCTATCCAATTACTAGGTCTTAGGCATATTGTACAAATATATCTCGATGTCTCACGAGTCGTGGGTCGAGCTATAGGAAGATGATATGTCTATTGCCTCGATGCACAGTTTAGTGCCAAGGGAGGGGATAGCAAGGTTCTAGGCGCTGTCTCACGAGTCGTGGGGCATCTAGGATTGAACTATTTCTCTTCACGAGTATTGGACATGATTTAACGCGAGTAAGTATGGATGTCTCACGAGTCGTGGGTCCATAACGAAAACCGAGGCTGAATGAACTCAAGGGTTAGCTGGGATGGTTAACCGGCGACGTGATCGCCCACCAAGTGGATCAATTGGTATGGCCAACGAGTCGTGGGTACTGAGCGATTGCATTTGGGCCTTGAGCCCATTAGGAAATTTTTATTTCCCGAACCTTATGTGGGGGCATAAGTATTCGACAAAAAATAGTGGGAGTAATTTACAAATGAAAACCATGTTTGTAAATTATGCATTGATATTAATCTGCCGCGTATTTATCGTCATGTTTATGATAGTTTTTCATAAGTTATGTATCCATGAATATTTACCATCATACTTGAATCAAATAAATTGACTGAACCCAAATGAATTTTGAATGACTTCAAAACTTGAGAAATTATTCTCAAGTCCAAGCAAGGACTAATCTCCTTACAAAGATTTCATTGTGTTTCCTTTGGAAGTTACACTTCGACTGGAATGGTGATAGGTTTCACCAGGCTGCCTTTTTCGAAGTTACTCTTCAAATAAGAAAGGTGATATGTTTCACCAGTGGGTTGAGGATGGTTCTCAAGCCCAAATTTTCTTGAAGGCAAACATGAAATCTCCCATAAATGGGAAGTAACATCTTGTTAAAAGGCCTCAAAAGGCTCGAGAGATGGAAGAAGAGGAATGAATCCTCTCTGAAGGGAAATAACCTTGGAGGTTTTTCTGTAAGGATGATAAGTTGTAAAGTCAATCAAAATGGTTCTTCCATGGATTAAGATCAAGGGAAAGAGGGAATTGAACCTATTCATCCCATAAGGGATGATTGAATTTTATTGAACTTAACCTTATGGTTAAAGTAATGCATAAGGGTGTTGGATGCCCGATGAAGCACTCATTGATGCATTCAATGCATCTAAAGCCATGAATTATTTAGATCATTAGAATTTGCTTATACCATCCCTCGTCTTAAGGGATGTGATAGTTCCATAATGGTTGGAACTGATTGCGCTATAAGATTTATACGCAAAAGGTGTACATAAGCAAATGAGTATGGATACTCATATATCGACTAAATATAATATGCATAGTCAATAAAATATAAATAATCAAGATTTCACACACTTGAGTCGTTGTAAAAACCGAAAGGTGATACACGAATACTGAAACATATTTCCGAATTAAAAGATTCAAAGACTGAGCTCGACTGGGTCGAGCTTGACTGGGATGCTGTACATAGTAACCGACTTTCGAATCTTGCTTAATGGAAATTAGATTTAGTAGTTGGTTGCTAGGCAACCAAGAGGCATAAACAATTGCAATGGATTTAATCCATTTATAAGTGTGTAGAAACACTAAAGCATTAGTGGGAGATAAGGCGTCTCTAGTACCCTCATGGGTAAAAGTACGTTGTGATGTACAATTCCAAATTACTTTTGGAATAAAAGAAGAGAGCCTAATCAATGAAAGCATGTAAGAGAATTGGATCAATTTAAAATCGAACATGCATTGGCAGTACGCCATTGATTATTTAATAGAGAATTAGATTCTCGAAATATAAGACCCGCTCGAAACGTTGTCTGTTGTCGAGCATTTTGGACATGTAAATGTCCATTAAGAAATCTTACATGAAATTCCTTATTCAAACAAATGAAACTTGATCGAGAAAATCGAAGATACTGAGCTAAGTATCTCTGAAGCCAGATCCAAAACATATCACGTGATATGAGTTTTGGTATTGTACCTTCATATGCATTCATGCGCATATGGGGTCTCCCGCTTATGTGAATAAGCTGGTGGGAGATAAGTTGGATGTAAAATCCATCTTATGCAATTCGTGGGGTATCCAGAAAACTCTATAGGATACAAGTTCTACGATCCTACAAGATAAACTACGTTTGTCTCAAGGAACGCACACTTCTTGGAGAAGGATTTCTTGCTAGGCAAGAAGGAACACAACGTAGAACTAGATGAGGTCACTGAAGCTGAAAGGACCAACGAGGTCGATCAAGCTGACCCATCACCACAGGCAGTGGGAGAACATGAGCATGAAAGTGCACCAGAAAGTACACCGGTACTTCGTAAGTCAGAAAGACAACGTAGAGAACCCGAGAGGTACTACGGTCTGCTGCGTGAGACTAGACAGTCTCTAACCGACCCAAGGACTTACGAAGAGGCTATGCTAGGCGTGGACTCGGGAAAGTGGCGTGAAGCCATGGAATTCGAATTGGACTCCATGCACTCGAACAAGGTCTGGGCCTTGGTAGATCCACCAGTGGGAGTGGCTCCCGTGGGTTGCAAGTGGATCTATAAGCGAAAGCTTGGAGTGAACGGAGAGGTAATAACCGACAAGGCGCGATTAGTGGCAAAAGGATATACTCAAAGACCTGGAATTGACTTTGAGGAGACTTTCTCGCCCGTCGCAATGCCTAAATCCATTCGAATCTTGCTGACCATACCTGCGTGGTATAACTACGAGATATGGCAGATGGATGTAAAGACTGCCTTTCTCAATGGGGACATTGACAAGGAGATCTACGTGGAGCAACCAAAAGGATATACATCCAAAGGAGATGAACACAAGGTGTGCAAACTCCAAAGGTCCATTTATGGACTGAAGCAAGCTTCCCGAAGTTGGAACATTCGTTTCGATGAGACAATCCAAACTTTTGGATTCATCAAAAACATGTTCGAACCTTGCGTGTACAAGAAGATCAGTGGGAGTACAGTTGAATTTTGGTGCTTTACGTTGATGACATTCTTCTCATTGGAAATAATGTGAAAGTGTTGTCCGAAACTAAAGCATGGTTATCTACACAATTCTCAATGAAGGATTTGGGAGAAGCATCCTTTGTACTAGGTATAAGGATCTACCGAGATAGATCAAAAGGACTGCTGGGCCTCTCCCAAATCGCAGTACATGGAAAGATTTAATATGGAAGAATCCAAGAGAGGATTGCTTCCAATGAGACATGGAATTGCACTCTCTAAGTCTATGGCCCCAAAGACGCCTGAAGCAATATGTCTCGAGTACCATATGCATCTGCAATAGGAAGCATAATGAATGGTATGTTATGTACGAGACCAGACGTAGCATACGCTTTAAGCGTTACAAGTTGCTACCAGTCTGATCCAGGTAAGCAGCACTGGATAGCCGTAAAGGCAATTCTGAAGTACCTGAGAAGGACTAAGGAATTGTTCTTGGTATACGGTGGAGGAGAATTGAAATTGGAAGGCTATACTGATTCTAGCTTCCAATGTGATGTAGACGACTTCAAGTCGACATCTGGATACGTGTTCTGCCTCAATGGTGGTGCGGTAAGCTGGAAGAGCTCCAGCAAGACACTACCGCAGATTCAACCACCGAAACAGAATACATTGCCGCGTGTGAAGCAGCAAAGGAAAGTGTTTGGATGAAAATCTTCATCCAGGAATTGGATGTGATACCTAGCATTGCCGAGCCATTACTATCTTCTGTGATAATAATGGAGCTATCTCGCAAGCGAAGGAGTCGAGATCTCATCAGAATCCAAGCACGTACTAAGACGATACCATTTGATATTTATATCATTGGTAGAGGAGACATAAAGATGGAACGTGTCACCTCAAGGGATAATACGACGGACCCGCTGTCTAAGCCATTGCCTCAAAGGCATCCGAAAACATCTGTCTAAGATGGGAATCAAAAGTATGCAAAGTTGGCTTTAGTACAAGTGGGAGATTGATAGAATAGTGTCCTGCAAGCCAACTGTTTTGGCTGCATTTAATTGAAAGGACCATTCGATTGGATTAATAAATGCATTTATATATATGGTCATCTTTATCTTATGTAATAATTATCTACGCATAAGGATAGAAGTCCTTAGATCACAGGGCTATGGGACAACCCGTGGACTGATCTCCAAGGCCGTGATCTAGAACATATTCAAGAGTCATAGAATCCAATCGAGATAGGACATCGTTGGATTCGGTTAGACTCTCACTGTTGTGTATACTCCGATGAACTGGAGGACGCTGGGGTCCACGAGCGTGACTGGGATAGTCGATACACATAAGTGGGTGGTTTGCTGGGATGGCAAGCGCACTGAATACCCCAACTAGGAAATAACTCACCATGGAAGCGGTAGTCGCATATCGGGGATGAAGTTATTCCAATTTACAATAGTATACGAGGAACGATCCCTAACTACTTGAGATGATAGGGTTTATCTGGTGCGAGAACGTCTATGCTTTGATATGAGTCCCTACTGACTGGAGATCGCCAGAAAGTCTCTGTGGACTCATATTGGGTATAGAGGAACTCGTATGCAGATTCATATCATCAACAAAGGATCCATTGACCCGACTTGATAGGTTGGGAAATTCTCCTATGGATTTCTGTGAGAAATTAATTCTGGTAAAATCCTCGGCCGAGGTATCTGACGGCTTTATGTAAGTAGCTCATAAAGGTTAAGTCAAAGAGAATTATTTCGAGACCAGAATGCATAAGGTCAAGACAAAAGAAAAGGGAAACCGATGAAAGACCATACCCTTAAGTCTCGACTGGGAGATTGATCGATGGAGAAATTATGGCGTATATGGAAATTGTAAATGATAAAAGGTTCACTGAATTAATTCACCAGTGATTGGGCTCCATGGGCTTGTGGCTGGACATCGACCGTGGAGTGTGGGAGAATTCCCAAATTGACAGGGGTGCTAATTTTGGAATGATCAATCGACAGAGTGTTCGATTGATTTAGAGTAAATCTTACTCGAATAATTAAATAATATTTAATTATAACCCATGGCCAATTATGTGGTGAACCTACGGGGGCATACACAATACACATGAAGCGAAAGCGAGGAAACAAGAACGACCGAGTCGACTGGGTCGACTGGATGAATAATCGACTGGGTCGATTATAATGGATGGGTCGACTGGGTCGACCCAATTGGAACAAAGAAGGATCCAATTGGAATTAGATCAGGATCATAAATTAAATTGGAATTTAATTTGTGGATTAATTAATTAAGTTGGATTTAATTAATTAGAAAGGATTTTAATTAAATAGACTTAGAGTCTGATTTAATTAAATGGGAGATTAAGTTAATTAATTAGGCTATTTAATTGGGAGATTAAATAAAGCCTGGTCAAATTAATTAACTGGGCCATGAATTAATTAGGAGACTTGGTCTTCTAATTAAAGAGGGTCATGGCCCATGTAGGAGAGAAGAACCCTAGTCCTAATAGGACTAGGTTAGGGAGATAACTATAAGTAGCTATCTTATAGTTATTTTTCACACAACTCAATTAGCAAAAATTGAGCAAGAGCAAAATACTCTCTCCCTCTCCCACACTGCAATAGCCGAACCCTGTCTTCCTTTAGGAAGAATTTTTCGTTTTCGACTTTGTTCCAAAATCGTTCCTATATCCTAGATCATAATATATCTTGTGTTCTAGCTGATCAAGATTTATTATTTTCGTGTAATTGTGGTGTATCAACCCGTAGAGGCGCAACACGTGGGGCGCTGCTGCAGAGCTTGGATCGATACTTGCTGGAGGAGAAATCAGAGTTCGCTTTGCTAGCCAAAGGATTTGCAAGGAGATAGGTATAACGTGTAAACTTATACAATCGTTTTTATTTATATTCATATATATACAACTAGAGAATATCCTGGCAAGATTCCGTAAGAGGTCCTAAAATTTTATATTCCGCTGTGCCTAGGGCTGTTTATCTTACCGAATCCCAACAGCTCGTTCCTCTTTCGAAACCCCTTCCGGAAGAGCACCAGACATGGGTGCATCGAGAACATAGCTCCGACGATCGGTGTCGAGGACTATTCTCGTATTTCTAGGCAGTCGACGAAATTTGATCTGTTCAATGTGTTAGTGTCAAGGATGATAGTTAATGGATTCTTGGACATTTTTTGCAAAAAATGATCTACAAAAAATATGATAACGTTCAGCTGACTGATCTAAATTTAATACTTATAATTAACGATTATTGGACTTGTTATCGATAAAGTTCTCCCACTATTTTTTCGAAATAATTACCCCTTCAATTGTTCGGGAAATCTTATTTTCTAGCAGGTCTTGACGTCCCAGCAGACATTAATTGCACCAACGAATTGCGGCCATACAATTAATTCCCCAGGTAGGTATACTATTATCAATTGTGTCTCTACACAACCTTCAAGTTATTTTTACCTCGGTTTTCGCACTCATCTAGCACTGCTACATCATCAGTAGTACTACTAGTTAAGTCTAAATCAATCTTGATGCCCGATCATGAAATCCTCGTAACTAATCATTGGTCAATGTTCATGTCCTGACCAGTCCCCCACCCTTGTCAAGTTTAATTAAAAACGAGTCAAGGAATTTTGCGTATTGTCTCTTTCTTCGACTCGAGTGCCAGACTCTGGATCGCCTTAATCGATAAGTGGACGACTCACGCTAGTTCTTATTGATGGAAGGCTTGGATCTTAAAACTTCTTTTTAAAGTACCCAATATGACTTAATATTATTTTCAAGAGGGGATTTCTAAGAGTTTGAGGTAACTCTCCTCGAGATCTCACCGTTTCAGTTATGTTTTTATCTTTTTATTTACGATCTAAATTACTAGCGCGTATCACCATACATGCTAAAAGATAAATCAGTAAATAAAACACACACCTAGCATGCTTGCTACCATAGTATGTTTTTATGTTTTTGATCGGGAGCCTCCAATGCGGGCCATCATCGAGCTAAAGATGTTGGCCCACTTGGTCAATCTAAAGGACCTAGGCTATTACATTAATAACCATGCATACATAGCCTTCAGCTCTCACCTTGCTTGTAACTGACCTCCATCCTAAACTATTTAAAGCAATAAAGCCATAATCTATTACAGAGGCTCAAAGTGGCCCAAAAACTTAAGGTTTGCAGGCCTAATAAAACCAACAAAAGAAATAACCAATCACATCTACCCTAGGGTCAAGGCTCGGCGCGATCGAAAACCAGGTAAACAGTTCACGTAGAGCTACAAGCAAAACACATTTTCTTATTTCTTATCTTATTTTAAAAAATTTCGGCTTTGGAATGCCTATCCTCACATGTCCCTCAATTTTCTTTATCAGGATGCAGAAACTAGGGAAATTGGGCGGTGGGTCAGTGTATCCATACGTATCCATGAAAATACGTTCAAGCTTGTCTTAGGTGATCAAGGTACCTCAATTTTATTAGGTGTTGCGTAATTAATTTTTCAATTTGCTGTTTATATTTTATATTCTATCTATTGGACCATACATATTATAATTAGTATATGCTTAATGTCACAATCTCCAACTCATGTTTAATAAAAAAAAGACACAACTTTAAAATGAGCTCCAAAAGTAAATCACGTAATACGAGCTAAAACTTACACTAAGTAACTAAATTTGATATATTTAGGAATATGTTTGAGCACTAAATATTAAAAATTATTTGTGTAGCATACGTAAGGTTTCAAAGGCGTTTTAAGATTTTGGGTTCGAATGACATGCAAATTTGTTAGTTAATTATTAATTATAACTTTTCAGTAATAAATAAGAATTAAGATGTAATAACGATGCGTTGTTTATTAGTAAAAGAATTTTAAACAAAAATTTTGTGATCTGAATAAGCTGGTAAAATTTGCCTTATAGTAGAAGGTGATTCCACCGACCTCTGTATTTTTATTTTTTCTTGATTAAATATTTAATATGTCCAATTACTTTGTTATCTAGTTGAGAGTACTAAAGAAAGGGAAAAATTGAAAAAACATCCCTCAAATTTCATAGGTATGCAATTTTGGGATACTTTATACTCCGGACTGCAAAAAATATCATTAAATTCATACATGTCTGCAATTCTGGGATGCATATGTTCCCGCTTGCAAAAATGTCCCTCAAATTTTGCAGGCCTCAATTTTGGGACACTTTATATCCCCGCAAACAAAAGACATCCATGAACTTTTATTGGTATGGAATTTTGTGGCAATTTCGGCAAGCAAAATACATAACAGTATAAAAATAACGTATTTTTCTTGTTGGACGTCCCAAACTTGAGGAATAGTAATAGTTAAAAGACATATTTTTATCCATCGGAGTATGAAATGTCTCAAATTTTGACCTGTAAGATACATTTTTTTGATGGGTGATTCAAAATTGTGGACCTGCAAAACTTAATGAATATTTTTCGCGAGGCAGTGTTCCAAAATTGAGGACCTCTGAATGTTATGGGGTATTTTTATCAGACGAAGCATAAAGTGTCCCAAGATTTCAAACTTGTGAAAGTTAACAGATGTGTTTTTTTTTTTACAATTTTGACTTCATTATGTATAACACTAATATAATATGTGTGTTATGCACAATTTTTAATTATATATAATCCAAATATTAATCGTAGAATTTTTTCGTTTATCCAAGATTCAAGCTCCTTAATCTATGTTCCATATGACTTTTTCCGGTCTTGCCTAGGCAGCATTTATATCGAACCAAATTAAGTTTTGAACATTTTGTAATGAGTGTTTAAGAAGTTGTACCCTTAAAATGATCTGCTAATATATTTTTTTTAACCTTTTCGTTGGATAAAATCATAGCAGTATTAGTTTATTTTGATTTAGCTCTTTATTTAATTTCTTTTGGTCTAGAAGATCATATTAATGCTCTCTTTATATTAACTAGTCATCCTTAAGACATGTCCTCGCGTGCATAAACCTTTTTAAGAACAAAAAGAAAGGATTCGAGGAATGATCCAAAGAAAAAGTGAAAAATAAGTTTTATTGATGGATGCAATGGGAGAAGATTTAAAAAACTACATAGTTGCCCCCAGGACATATCTCCAACTGGTCGACCAATAATTCATAAGGTTTGCTCCAGCGGCAAGGGTGGGGGTTCGAATCCCATTTAGAACTTGGATGGAATCATTTCTATGGATCTATCTAAGGATCATTTGTGGTGAAAACCCCTTTGTGCGCAGAGTGTACAGCAGTATGGCGGGAACCCGGGGCTTGGTGGAGGCACATCCTGCGATTTACATCCTTCAGGGTTCTAGGGCAAGCAAGCCCGGCCCAAGTGCTAGGCAACTTAGGCCGGCGCCTAGGCCCCCGGTTCGGAGGGCCTCAAAATTTATATATTGACCTTTAAAAAAAAGTAAAATATTAAATAGTTTTAATTTTATTAATTTTATGTACATAACGTGTATCTTGGCTTGCTTGGTAAGGCTTTCTCATGATGAGTAGGAGGTCTAAGGTTCAAATCCCAATATTGAGTTTTTTTCTCATATTTTGATTTTTTATGTTATTTAACATTTTTTTTTGTAATAATATTCGTTTTTTTTATTTCCCTTTCGTAGCAATTATTCTTTTAATTCATTTTCTTATTTAATGATTTCTTGTCAATTTTTTTTCTTAATAAGTACTTAAAAAAAAATTTCTTTCCTAATTATTATAAAAGGAGTATGGTTTTTTTCTTTGAAATTTAATTTTACTGTTTATTACTTTCTCACTTAGTACATTGCAAAAAAGAATTTCACCCCTATTAAAATTGGTATAGCCTCATCCATATTATTATATGTACGTGCATCTTGTTTTCAGTTTTATATATGATGTATAACTTATTCTATACAAGATAATATATAATTAATAGAGTTAACAATGTCACGAAATGAAATAAAGCTAAGCAATCAATTATGATATTTGTAAAAGAATGAAATAGAGTTAAGGATGTATATATACTTGTAAAATTTGTTTCGGCTAAAATAATATTTTTAATATTAAAAATTATACAAAAAAAATTCACGGTTGAATCTTTAAAAAGTTAAATAAGTTTGTTTTTTAGTTATCTATTCAAAAAATAATATGTTGGAGAAAATAACATGTCAATATTTAATTAATATTTTTACTTTGAAAAAATAAATTGATTATAAACTTTTTATAAGAACGGGCCCCAAATTTGAAATTCGCCTAGGGCCCCCAAATGTCTAGGTCCGGCCCTGAGGGCAAGGGTTCTGAGAGTCCAGGATTAGTCTAGTATAAGTTTGTACACCTGGGTTATAAAAAAATAAAAAATAAAAAAACTACATAGTTAGATAACTTGAAACGTAAAGGGTAAAATATAAAAACTAAAAAATTGGCGTAGCATGACATGTCTTATCTTTTTATGTGGTACTAGTATATTTTCAACACGTGTCCCCGCGTGCTTTAATTCCTCAGCATGCTTTCACACGAGAATTAAATTTTTTAAGCACAAAAAATGATGATTTTTTCATGGGAAAAAAATAAAAGTAAATTTTATTTAAATGAGATAAATAAAAAAGTTATAAAGCACCAAGGGCGAAATAGAAATACCAAAAAATTACTACACCATGACATGACTTCTCTTTATATATATACGTGGGTATGTGCACGCTCGATGTGGGGTGCTTGTACCCATCATGTATTTTTGTGTCTTTTGTTGATTCACAAATCAGTAAATCACTTATAATACGAAGAGTTCTGTTTAGTAAATTATATGGTAGTGGTAGTGTTTGTTTTGGTGTGTTAAGGCTCTGGTGCTGCACTTAGTAGTGTCTTTATTTCTTGTTAGATTTTATAATTGGTTTTATAAGTAGAAATTAAAAAGGTATATAATAAGTTAATTGCGTAGATAAAATCAATATTCATATATCATTAATATGACATGTTTAGTTTGCTAGGTAAATTCAGATTAAGATAATATTATTTGGGTTTTTTAAATGTTTGGTATATATGATGGTATTAAGATGAAGGTTGAGATAAATAAAGGCTCAAGATAAAAATTATAATTTAGGCTGAAAATCATGGACCCGAGGTACATAAGATTCAATATAATTGAGCAATACATGTATCTTTGTTTTCGCAAAAAATGGATTCAATTGAAGCGTAAAGAAATCAATTATGACAATTTTAAACAACTGTAGCAGAGTCTAATATTGTCAGGTTGTGATATTAGCCTATTCAACAAATTTAGTAATGCTTTCTTCCAAAGGATTACATTTCGTTTGTAGTATTATTTATTCATTTTATATGTCCATGTGATGAACCATAAAAGTTTAAGCTTAAATTGTGCTTATTTTGGCGAAAATGATTATAATGTGTGCAGAAAGTTGTGCTATTAAAAATAAAGATTCACATAATCAGGGGCAGATCCAGAAATTTTGGTCATGGGCTAAACTTATACAGAAAAAAAAATATATCAAACAGTTAAACATAAAGTTAATATATTATTCACGTAAGAACCCAGAATATCTACATATTTACTTTAATAATTGACCACGACGTTTTTTCATCTTTCGGTCCATGATAGCATCGTTTGAAATACTACTAAATATGTCTCTCTCTATAAAGACAACTAAACTATCATATTTAGCCATTGATCGCCCATCCGGTTACGAAGTCGATTCTTTACTATCTTCATAGCCGAAAAAGCTCTATCCACTGATGCAGCTGCAACTGGTAGAATAAGCGCCAATCCTTTTCAAACTAGAAAAATCATCCCTTGATCGAACATCCCTAATATTATTTTCAAGTTGATTGGGAAGAGCCGAGAGCTCAAGAAAAGAGAAGTCATTTGGATAAAATTCGGCAAGACGAACAAGTTTTCCTTTGTCAAAAGCTTCAAAGTGATTGGATGGGTTGAAGCATGCAACACGAAGAAATTACTCCGTGTTTACTTCATTGAAACGGTTGTTCAACTCTTGGGTTTGGAGATGTTGGGAGTAGGGATAAATTGGGGCTTACAATTGAATAGAGTAAATTATTATTAAAGTGGGTTGTATATATTAATTGGACTGAAGTTATATTTGGACTAAAAATTCATATTAAGCTAATATATTAAATTTTTTGTTAAAAAAAATTACAACACACCTATATAAAAAATAAATAAATAAATTCCGGGATGGGCTATAGCCCCCCTTGCCCCTATCTCGGTCCGCCTATGCACATAATAGTAGACAAATAGTCACAAGAACCGAAACAACACAACCAGTACAAGAAAAATAAGGTTACACCTGTATTCTAAACCATAAGAACAAAACATGTGTGTTGACAACATTCAACAACACTTACACAAGAGAACATATAACGGAAAAATAGCAATTTACGTCCCTCAATTTTCATTAGTCCGCAGAAGCAGGATACTTAATTTTACAGCAAGCAATTTACGTCCCTTAACTTTCACTGGTGCGCAGAATCAGGACACTTAATTTTTCAGCAAGCATTTTACATCCCTTAACTTTCACTGGTCCGCGGAATCAGGACACTTAATTTTTCGACAAGAAAAACACATCTTAACTTTACTATACCCGCAATTTTAGTCCACTTGACCGTAATTTCAATCCATTAAATTTTTCGGACGTCCTATAATATTGCAATTTACATCCATATGCTCGGCTTAGGTAGGTTCTTATATATAGAGCACTATGCAAAATAAGTCCTATTTGACACATTTTGGCAATAGGACATTAAATTTCACTTGACAAAACAAACACCCAATTGACAATCACTTAACAAATCGTCTACAACTATTTAACAACATCAATATTAATTCAAAACCCCAAATTAATTTTCCAGTTGGCAATTTTGAAATTTTCGGCGAGTTGTGGACTAAAATTGCGGTCAAGTGGACTAAAATTGTGGGTATAAAATAGTTATAGATTTCGCGGACTAGTGAAAGTTAAGGGACGTAAAATGCTTGTTGAAAAATTAAGTATCCTGATTTTTCGGACCAATGAAAGTTAAGGGACGTAAAATGCTGCTGGAAAAATAAGTGTCCTGATTTTGTGGACCAATGAAAGTTAAGGGACGTAAAATGCTTGCTGAAAAATGAAGTTTCCTGATTCTGCGGACCAATGAAAGTTAAGAGACGTAAATTGCTTGCTGAAAAATTAAGTGTCCTGATTCTGCGAATCAGTGAAAGTTAAGGAACGTAAATTGCTTGCTGAAAAATTAAGTGTCCTAATTCTGCGGATCAGTGAAAATTAAGGGACGTAAATTGCTATTTTGCCAACATATAACTATATGTATATTTACATATATATACTAGGGCTGAGTATGGTTCGGGAAACCGCCCGAACCGAACCGGACCTAATAATTCGGTCCGGATCGATTACTTAACCGGATTTTCAGTTCGGTAGTCGGTTCTTGTCTCAGAACCGACCCTTTATAGTGGTCAATTTTCGGTAAAATCGGTCAGTTTCCCGAACCGAACCGGTTGTACCAATTTTTTTTTTTTAATCCTAAATTTCCAAAACCTAAACCTACAGCAGCCGCTTATTAACAAAATCAAGACAAAAAATTAACCTCTCCCCTCTTTCTTCAATTTGTGCCCAAACCACTTCATCTTCCTCCAATTTATGTCCAGCCAGTCCCTAGACACCGCCGCACCCTCCGACTTCACTGCCGCATCTCTCCCCTCTCCAAGGTCTTTTGTGAGTTTTTTGTTTGTTTGATAAAACTAAGTCCCAACCCTTGAAGGCAAAAACCCCCAAATTAATTTTATGAAAAAGAAGATTGATTTGAGAGAAATACTGGAGAAAGAAGAAAATGGTGGAGTCGGGTGGGTGTGTTGCGGCCTTGCGGGGCAGCCAAGCGGGGATGGAGGATGTGTTTATCATTTTGTGGGTTTTATGAAAAAGTGTACTGATTTGGGTTTTATGAGAAAATTAATTGGGAGATGTGTTTATCATTTTGTGTTGATGAATTACGTATAAATTTTCTGAAAATTTAAATGTTCACACCCAATTTTCAGTTTCAAGTTGGACCGAATCAGAACCGAACCGAACCGATTTGTTCAGTTTTTTACCGATCCGAATCGAAATATTCGGTTCGGCAAACGGTATTGGGTCTTAGAATTACCGAACCAATCGAATACCGAAATTCGGTTCGGTCCGGTTCGATCCGGTCCATTTGCTCAGCCCTAAATTATATGCTATACCCCACATATATATTTATTATATTGTTTCCCCCAACCACCTCCCAACACCCTGCCACTTCCAGCCGCTCCTTTCTCCTAGAATTTTTCTATAAAAGACTCCACAATTAAAGTATCATTTTTGTTAATTTCACACCCTCTATTTCGACCTAAGGATGATATTGAATACTAAAATTCACAATCTTCTTCTCTAAAATATGTATATGTAATTAAAAGTCTTTCACTTCACAACCCCCAAAAAATTTACCTTAATCCAGCACCCTAGGTTATAAACGGAGTAATAACAATAGACAAATGAAGACACAAAAATACGGGTGTAGATCTTCTGTACCACTTTTAGTGTACCACACTTGTGTATCACTAATAACTAATTGTCACTTGTACATTTGACAATTATTTTAATTGTCACATGTACATGTGGCAATTAATTATTAGTGATACACAATAGTGGTACAGAGGATCTTGAGCCCAAAAATACACACATCTTTCACAAACACCAAACGCAACAAAGAGTCCAAATAGAATATGAGAAGTTAAGATAGAGACAGAACTAAATACTAATAAATAAGCATACTTGTAATATGAAGTGGGGGGGGGGGGGGGGTTGGAATTGGATTGGATAAAAGTAGCGGTGCAACCCACACAGCAAGGAAAATCATGGTTGATAAACCCTAGTTACTACCTACTCTATCTGTCTCAATTTATTTGTCATTTTATATGTTTTCGCACATATTAAGGCACCTACAAAATAACCTCAATTTTATGGAAAAAATAAATTATATTCCTAAAATACCCTTATTCTTTATTTTATCTCACCACTAACTATTTATACTTTACACTCTCTCGCTCTCTCTTACTTTCTCTCTCTATCTTTTAGATGCATTAAATAAGGGTAAAATAAAAAAAATATATATTTAATATTGCATTGAAATTCTAAAGTGACGAATAATTTGGGACAAAAAAAATTTCTCTAAAAAGACAGATAAATTAGAACAGAAGGAGTACAATATTTTGAGAAACCCCCCCCCCCCCCAATCTAGAACACAACAACTACATATATCTCACAAAATCAATTTTACCAAATCACAAGAAAAAAATGGAAAGTAATTTTTGCACAATGATTACATTCCTAAATTAAATGGTGAAGCCCTCTGTGGGCATGCCGGATCCAAAAAATTATTTGAAGCGTGCAGGTGAAATAAATCATGAGAAAACAGAGAAGAAGGGAATACACAACTGTTTTTTGTGTACATTTTAGTGGAGGAAAAAATGAGGGGCCCACTGATACGGACAATAAATAAATTTATCATTGAAAAGAAAAGATGAACTAAAAAACTTGTAGTTACAAAAGTAGGGAAAACACATAAACATGAGATTGTATATCCTGACTATTGACAGATGAGAGTCATGAACGATTTCAATTAAATTGTGCTATTTGTCCTATTGTTCATACCCTACTCAAACATGAAATACTCAAAATACCCACACAATTTAAAAAAAAAAAACACACTACTCATCTTCTCCAACCCATCCCCACCCCACCCGACCAGCCACCACCTTCCACCAATCAAAGCCTCCCTCCCTCCACCTTCCCAGGCCGGCGACTACCTGGGGAGAAGTTCCCAGGCCGTCGCCGGCTTGGATCGACAGATCGGAGGCCTGCGACGACCTCCGAGTTGAAGCCGTCGCAGGCCTCGGAATTTTACTTCTAGGCCGGCGACGGCCTGGGGAGAAGTTCCTCAGGCTTTCGCCGGCCTGGAATCGTTGATCCCAGGCCGTTGCCGGCCTAGGATCGGCCGTTCCGACGACCTGGGATTGAGGGAGAGGAGGAGGCGGCGACGGCGGCGGTGGGGTGGGTGGGTGGGTTAGGTTTTTAGGGTTTTTTATATAAAAATAAAATAAAATAAATATTTTTATATTTAAATTTAATTATAAAAATTAAAATATTAATAAATATTTATAATTTGAAAATTTGTTGTATTGTAAATTAATGAGTAATTTAAAAAAAAAGTCCCAACAAAGAATTTTTGTAATTACTTTTTTCATCACAACAATCAAACTCGAGTACATATTTACTATATTTTTTTATAAAAAATATTTGCAAATTGTAATCAAGTTCGTTTCAACAACTTTGCAATTATTTGAGTTGATATTGTAAAAATATATGTCAAAAATTGCAACATCAAATATTGAAAATGTTGTAACACTAATAATCGAATCATTATTTTTTTTTAAATTATTAACATATTTTTAAATTACGGCGGACTTAGTGTTACATAACCATCTAATAGACAATTTGATCGGAATAATTACCGAATCATAATTTTTTTAAATTATTAATATATTTTCAAATTACGGAGGACGTAGTGTTACATTTCCATCTAATAGACAATTTGATCGAAATAATTACCGAATCATCATTTTCTTTTAAAAAAATTATTAATATATTTTCAAATTACGGAGGACTTCGTGTTACATAACCATCTAATAGACAATTGATCGGAATAATGATGGAATCATCATTTTTTTTTAAATTATCGATATATTTTAAAATTACGGAGAACCTAGTGTTACATAACCATCTAATAGACAATTTGATCGAAAAAATGATCGAATCATCATTTTTTTAAAAATTATTGAGTTGATCGAAATAATGACCGAATCATCAATTTTTTAAATATTATCGATATATCCTCAAATTACAAATGACTTACTGTTACATAACCATCTAATAGACAATTTGATCGAAATAATGACACAATTATCAAATTATTTTAAAATTATCAAAATATTTTCAAATTTATGATCTCGTGAAGCAACGAAAAGCTGAGTGCCAATAAAGAGCTGAGTGAGTCATCAACACTCAGCTTATAATACTCATATCTTGAATGTTTATGTATATAAATTCAAATAAATTGAATATGTCATTATATTTTCTATCAAGTAAAATATAAAAACAATAAAAATAATAAAAACATAAGTCATTATATTTTATCAAGTAAAATATAAAAAAATTAAAAATAATAAAAAAAATTTGAATGTTAATGTTTATTTGAATTTATATACATAAATATTCAAGTGATTATTTAAAAAAAAAAAAAATCAACTCATGATCACTCATATCTTGATCACTCATCTCTTGATCACTTACTCAGCTCATGACCACTCATCTCTTGGTCACTCACTCAACTCATGACCACTCATCTCTTGATTATTCAGCTAATGATCACTCATCTCTTGATCACTCACTCAGCTCTTGAATATTTATATATATAAATTCAAATAAATATAAACATTCAAATTTATTTTTATTATTTTTAATATTTTTAATCACTCATCTCTTCGTAACTCAGCTCATAATCACTCATCTCTTGAATGTTTCTCTTGAATATTATTTTATTAAAAACAATAAAAACGAATTTGGATGTTTATGTATATAAATTGAATATGTTTCACATAAAAACATACACTTTCCTAGAGTTTAAATATTTTCCTACAAGCCTTGCACATGTTTATAAAATTTTATAATAGCCAATATTGTTTTTGAAAAATTATTACAAATATATCAACTCAAGTTTTATTGGTGTGATGTAAAAAATAATTAAAAAACTTATATGTTGGAACATTTTTTTTATAATATTTATAAATTTAACATAACAATTTTTTTAATACATATTTAATAACATTTTAGTTTTTAAAATTAAATATAATATTTATTTAGTTTTTAATTAAATAATTTTTTTTAAAAAAACCCTAACCCCCCCTCCCCCACCACCCAACCCAGCCGCCCACCCCACCCCACCACATCCCCGCCGCCCACCCCACCTTCTTAGGCCTGGGTTCGCCGGATCCAGGCCGACGACGACCTGGGGACCTGGAGCTATACTTTCGAGGCCTGCGATGGCCTCCGACTTGAGGCTGTCGCAGGCCTCAACCTTTACTTCGAGGCCGGCGACAGCCTGGGGAGAAGTTCCCAAGCCGTCGCCCGCCTGGAAGTAAAGGTTGAGGCCTGCGACGGCCTCAAGTCATTCTCTCCAGGTCGTCGCTGGCCTGGAACCTGCGATCCCAGGCCGTCGGGACGACCTGGGAAGGTGGGGGAGGGGTTTGGTGTGGTGGGGCGGGGATGAGTGGGTTGGAGAAGAAGATGTTTTTTCTCTTTCTTTTTATTTTATTTTATTTTATTTTATTTTATTGAGAGGGTATTATTGTCAATTTGGGGTGTTCGATCTTATTTGGTGGGTTCGTACTCATTTACCCCATATTTTATACCATCGTACACCTATGTACGATTTTAATAGCCGAATGTACAAATTTTAAAGCAGGCCTTATACTGACTCTTGAGCAGAGTGAGAGTCAGGATAAACTATCGGCCTAAACATCGCCGTATAATCATTAAAAGTGAGAAAAAGAATCCATAACTGAATCTTCAGCTACTGTTCAATTTTTTTTGCGTACATATATATATATATATATATATATATATATATATATATATATATATATATATCTTGAGGACGTGTTCCCGTCATTCATTAATTTTTTTACGCACAAAAAATAAGGATTTCTTTCTTGGGGAAAAGTAAAAGTAAATTTTATTTAAAGGATGTAATGATATAAGTGAAGAAGTAAAAATATTATGTAATTAAATTAAGGGCAAAATAGGAATATCAAATTAACTCAGAATTAAGTTAATTTTACCTTATTAATTCGAGCTCGAACTGAATTTCAAAAGTTATTGAACGGAAAAAGAAAACCACTTTTGTCTTGTTTAATAACAAACTATATAAAATGAGTTTTTATTTGAATAACTCATTTAAATAACAAGTAACTTAGTTTAAAATATTTTAAGCTGATAATTTTTGTTCGTGTTAAAATGAATTTTTACCTGAGGCAATAGTTTCACGAATAAAAATGAGGGCACTAACCTAATGTTATCCCACTAGTGACAATGGAATAAATAATTTTAAACGGTTTTAATAACTAATGGGACCAATTGACTGAATATTTTTGTATATAATGCATATATTGAAATGACAAGACATACTCTAATTCCTTATAATAGATAAGAACCGATATGGCGAAAGAATAGTTATAAGAGACAAAGTATGCCTATAAAAGATTTTGATTTATATGTATTATGGTAATTCCCTCGAGTAACAGTTTAAAATATGGAAATTTATTATTGAATCGGAATTAATATCAAACATGGAATATTTATAACTTAATAATTTAATAATTTGACTAAGAAAATCTCCATAAGGTCTAATTGTCTTATTTAGATTTGCAAAAATCAGGAATTGAAAAGGTTAAGAGTTCAATCACGAATCAATTTAAGCTAACTAAACTAAATAAGATGCACAAAAATAAATAATTGCTCTGATGAAGGAATGATTAAGCAATAATTAGCTAATTAAATTTAATAAAATGCAATACAAAAATAAATAATTGCTCCGATAAAGGAATGACTAAGCAACAATTAGCTAATTAAATTCATGGATCAAAATTTCCTATTTTTCCTAGGAAAAATCCGAAACGTTTCGGTTTTTCAAGGAACCGAAACGATTCCTTAATGTATTTTCGAAATTACAAGGTTTCCTTCGAAACCCACACTTTTTCCGAGTTTTCCACCGAAACTATGGAAACTTGCAAAGTTTCCTTCAATTTCTGAAAATAGTCGTTGCCTTCTTTGAAAAAAAAGGTTCCAATTTTTTTTTAAATCCAGAATTTTGGAAGAAATCTCTTGAAAGAAGGAAAATATATCTCAAAAATATTGACTTACCTACAATTTTTCGAAATTATGCCTTCCAAATCTTCAATACAAAGTCCAGCAATCTCAAACCTCTTCATCCCTAATACACGAGTTATCTCAAACCTCTTCATCCCTAATTTTATTTTTGAACTATTAGTACTTTAATATCATGAACTTTAATTAAGCTATGTTTTAATTCTATATTAACTTTTGTTAGTTTTTGAGGTACGGTTATTTTGATTATAGTTTATAGATTTCATCTAGGATATTCCACTGTCTTTTCATTGTTTAGTTGTGATGCAACTTTTTTAATTATTAACAAGCACTCATTCTTGTTTGGTAATGCTGATTTGCAAGATTTGGAAAGGACATTACTGATAATTGTTTGCATTCATTTTACACTTATATTTCAAGTTAAATTATGCTTTAGAAATAAGTACATGATTTTTATGTATTTTTTTATAACTATTTGTGTGTTTCCAGGTTTTTGTAATTTTTCCTAGCGTTTCCGCAACGTTTCCAATTTTTGGATACCCGAAACTCACCTACGAAACGAAACTTTGATCCATGATTAAATTTAGTAAGATGCAATAAAAAAATATATAAGTGCTCCGATAAAGGAAGTAAGCAACAACTACAACTTAGATTCTCAAGTTTGTTTGTTTGTGCCTATAAATCCCTCATTAAAAAAAAAATTCAATCCCTAATTTATTTTAATCTGTCTTCTTGGTTCTTCTCTCACTAATCCACTCTCTCCCTCATAGTACAAAATCATACATTTTGAGTACTCCTTCCTCCTCTTTTGGGGGCATTTTTTTTTACAGTACACATTCTCAGTACGCTAGTCATGGTGGCGAAAACTAATTTTGTACACACCATGACTGGTGGTGTTGGCAGAGAAGAGTTTTCGATTTGTTGTATGGTCCTGCATATAATCGAAGCAACAACTTTTTCATTAATTTCTAACTCCGATTCGTATTCTTGATTCCAATGGAGGAACCTCCTGCTTCTCCTCCTGCACAACTAAAAATCATGGAAAATTTGCAAGTACTAACATACCAAAATACATAAATGCATACTAAAGCTTAAGTACAATTTACTCGATCTTTCCGTTGGATTCTATATCAGAGCTATAGTTGTCTCCCTAAACCATCCTCATTTCAAATTACTCTCAATTAAGCACATGACTGTTGAGGCAATCTTCATTGCTATTTGAATTTATTTCCTTACTGTTGTATTAGTTTTGTGGTGGGCTACTGAGGAAAATTATAGGGATACCTTGAAGAATAAAGTTGTTCAAATGAAGAGATGGTGCTTTAGTCGGGGTTTGACTACATTTGTTCCACTTTTGATTGTTTTGGGCTTCTATTTAAACGATAGAGAGGCTCTTAAGATAATTCTTTTCATTGTGATTAGATTCCTAGGGCTTTTACTTATAATACAAAAACCCGAGGATGTGGGATGTCGGAAATGTATGTTTCTTGCATTTTTACATTCTTAGCTACTAAGGGATGATTGAAAGAATGGATTTATTTAACTCTTGCGTCTTTAGTTAGACTTGTCATTGTCTATCTATATATTATGTTCATAAAATTAGTTATATGAGAAGTTGGTGAAAATGGTCAACTAGAAACTTTGGGCTAATATGGAAGTAGTTTGACTGGAATTTGGTCTCGATTTGGTTTCAATATATAACTGGTTTAAGAGGTTTTCAACGAAACCTTTGAAACTCGATTTGGATAATAGTTTCAATGGAATATTGAGATTGTAAAATATTATCAAATAATAGTTAGTGGGTTTTGAAAATATGAGATTTAATTTGGATTGATGTTTGATTGTTGGAGTTTGGGAGAAAAAAGTGAATGATGTGAGTCAAATCAATAACTTTATAATGTTTTAAATAATATACTCCATAATAAATTGTGTAAAGATTAAGATGATATATTATTATTATTATTATTATTATTATTATTATTATTATTATTATTATTATTATTATTATTATTATATTTTGTGATTCTTGAGAAGTGATTTTAATTCTTTTATTTTAATTATTATAATGATCAATGTTGTTATAAATAGAATGTATATTTAATGAGATAATTAATAATTTTGTATGTTGAAATATATAAAATAATAAAATGAACTTCATTTTTGCAACTAATATAATTGAATATAACATTTAAAATTACAGTTAGATATTTTAATAACAAATGATAAGTACAAAAATTGATAATAGAAAACTCAATATTATGAAAATTTAATTGATATCATCGAAATATAAGTTATGTAAATGTGACATATCGGAATAAAATAAATTAAAGAAAGCATAAGGAAAAAGAAAAAGAAAAAAAGAAAAAAAAAGAAAAAAAAAAAAGAAAAAAAGATTTAAAGAATATAGACATGCACTGACAACTATCAGTGTCTATCTACTACTTGGCCTAGGAAAGTTTTGGTCTAGGGTCGAAACCATGGTTTGGGCCAAAACCCTCCCAAGCCCATTGCCAAACAAGGTTTGGCCCATTTTGGTTTAAACCAAACCGGGTCAAACTATATCCATATATACCCTTTGTGTTTCCAAAAAGGTTCTTGAAGATTTACTTGTTTGGTCCAAAATGTTATCCTAAAAAACAAAATAAAGCAGATAAAATAACTCGAAATTAAGGTAATTTTTTTAATTATCTTATTTTCACAATTTTATCTTGATTTCAAACGATTCACGATTTTCTATCTATCTTATCTAGAACCACTGAATCTGAATGTAAACAATGCACCCCCACCACCATTTAATCTGCCCTCACCCTCGGGGAATGGTCAAGATCATGGTATAATCATTTTCTTAATCAACAATACATTCATATCCTTCACTCATGTACTGAAAGCACTATGTAATGATTTTGAGTAAAAAAATTATTGGAGCATTAATTATTGGTAAGAAAGATTAATCATAAATCAAATTATTTTCGCAACCGAGAAGGTTTTATTGTCTTTATGTTGACATAAAAATAATAATAGTGCAGACATAAACTATTGGCAATATATAAACTAACATTAAATAGAAAGGTGCATAATCTAACAATACCTACTCCTCATCAGATTACTCAGTAATATGACCACTAAGGTTTTTTTGTGTTACCAGTGAATCAATGACAACATTTAGCATTGCATATAATATTTTCTCCCTTAATAATCATACTATTATTAGGTGTTGTTCCAAACTGACACACATCTCACTTTCTTGTTCATTATTACTTGTGCAGCAACCATAAAATGCGAGGAGCCAGCACCAACACTCTAATGCAGCAAGGGACCAGCTTCAGTCGAAGACACAAAACCAAGGGGATGCAAACCCAAATCTAATCCAGGAACAACTAACTGGCCAAACAAGCGAACACACTAACAGGTGTTGTTGCACACATCTCACTTCTTTGTTCATTATTACTTGCTACAATTTTGTATTCTCTTGTTAATTTTTTTTGTTAACAAATGCATGTATGTATTGGATTCTAGTCTTTAGAACATTGTATGGATAAATTATTGCATAATTAAATTTTATTTGAATCTTAGGTTTAATCTCACTTTTGCTCTTCTTCTTAATTTGGAGGCCACCAAGACGGTGAGAATCAGTATATGCAGCAACCATCAAATGCGAGGGGTCAGCCCCAACACTCTAATGCAACAAGGGACCAACTCCAATCGAAGACACAATACCAAGAGGATGAAAACCCGAATCTGAATCAGGAACAACTAACGGCCCAACGAGCAAAGTTGTTCTACACTGGCCCACACCTCACTTCCTTGTTTATTATTACTTGCTACAATTTTGTATTCTCTTGTTACTTTTTTTGTTGATAAATGCATATATGGATTGGATTGTAATCTTTCTAAAATTGATATGGAAAAATTATTGCACAGTTAAATTTTATTTGAATCTTATTTTCATTCTCAGTTTTGTTCTTCTTCTTCTTTTGAAGGCCACCAAGCCGATGAGAACCAACATGTGTAACAACTATCAAATGCGAGGGGCAGCCTTAACCCCCCAATGCCGACTTGCAGCAACTAGCAACTGGCCTTGTGAACGTTGTCCCCGGGCAGCTGCATGAAGGAAAAGTGGACCAAATTATCAACGTTGACCAACTGGCAATAAATCACCTCGAGCAGGTGGGTGAAGGACAAAACAACCTAGCTATGGTTGTTAATGAACAAAATCGAATGCACCATGTCCAACTACGAGCACCATATGGCCTCCTTCGTGTCCTCCAAGATCATCATCTTGCGCAACTGCTGCATCAAGGAGGATTCGACTTGGAACATGGTTACTTTGAGATGTTGATTGAAGGAGGAGTAGTCGACCCGGAGCAGGGTTTAATGAATGTTGAAGAGCACTTTTATCATATGTGTTGGGGCATTATACTTTTTCTTTTGATTTTTATGAATGGTGGGGTATGTTTACCCAATACTAATTTCGGTATTTGAGATTATAGGATTTTTTTTGTTTATATTTCTGTTCCCGAGCAAGGTTGACAATCATGCTTCTATGGTAATTCTTTGACTTCTATTCACCTCTGAAGTATTAATTGTTTCCATTTTTCACATAATTGAATTCTATAATTAGAACTATATCAATTGATTAGATTCTAGTTAGCGACTTGTCACGGGCTTAACTTTCCCACAAAGCATCCCGTGCAGCACTTAGCCACGAACGCCCCCAGTGGTCGTTTCCGTCCCTCCGTCGAATTGGCTAAGTCAGCCTCATTCTCATCCCGAAGAAGGTATTGTGAAGGAGGTTAGTTGAGAAGGTAAAGTAGCACACTAAAGTTGGAAGAATACTTATGTTATTACATGGATAGATTACAACCCTTATGTGTAAACTTGGAGCTGCCCTTGGTTGATCCTTACAAATGACTCCGTACCCCTGTTTATAGTAGTTGGCATCCCTAATGGATGGCCAAGATCATTCTAATCTAACGACTACGATTGAGTATCTAGAATGCTCCTAGCACTAGAACTTTCTACCAAGTTCCTACAACATTATTCTAGAACATTCTATAATGTTTTACTACATTCTACCTACCTAGTTCTAGAACCTTCTATAAGGTTCTGCTACTTTACGCCATCTTTCACGACCTTCTAGAGTCTTCTACAAGGTTCTCCGTCCTTCTAGAAGGTTCCCCAACCTTCTAAGATCTTCCACATTCTTTTAGAATATTTCGAACCTCTCCGGAACCTTGTGGAACATTTTGGATCCCTCCGGATCCTTGTAGCGCATTCCGGACCCCTCCGAAACCTTGTTGAATACTCCGGACCCCTGCGGAGTTCTCTTGAATGTCCCGAACTTGTGTAGAACCCTCTGGAATCCTCCGGAACCTCCAAGACTTGGTTAGGCAATTCGAAAATGCTTGGGCCGCCCCTGGGTTGCCCCAGTGCCACTCGACGGACTTTCCTTGTCCACATGCCTCATCTCCCATCTGGCTAGGCCTCCCGCCTTGTCGGCTGTCCCTCGGCTTGTGCCTCCCCCGCCTGCCTCATCCCGGGCCAGCCATCCCACCTATATGGCCGCCCGTCCATGCTGCTTGGCCAACCCGACCCCCTGCCTGACTGCCAAGGTCTTCTCCTCGGGCCACCTCAACGCTCCCTTGAGCGGAGTTCCGTTCGTGCGAAACTTCACCCTAGGTTCCTTGGTCCCGCAATTCCCTCGTCAAGGTAGGTGTGTCCCCGTCCCTGGCTCCCCTAGAGCTGCGCTCCCGTCCATCGGGCCTCCGTTGCGCCATTTTGCGCCCAGCAAAATGTCAGGGCGTGACAGACAGCTGGTTAGCATATATTATTAATTGATTGATTTGTGTGTTCTTCGTTTCAATTGAATTAACGATTGGTTTTTAGTTAATTTTTGTGAATTAAGCTTTGAATTACTGATACTGATTTATGCATATTTCTTTTTGGATTATTATGATTAGCAATTAACGACTACTTTCGATCTCTGTTTTTTATTATTATCGATTATTAGCTTCGAATTAGAGAGACTGATTAATGTATTATTAGATGATTAGCAATTAACGACTGCTTTAGATCTATGCTTTTTACTTATTATTGATTATTAGCGTTGAATCAACTGATTTTTAGTTAATTTTCATTAATTAGGATTAATTAGGTATATTTATCTTTGGATTATTAGATGATTAGCCATGATTAGCCAGTAACAACTACTTATTAGCGTTGAAACAACTGATTATTAGTTAATTTTCGTTAATTAGCATTAATTAGGTATATTTATCTTCGGATTATTAGATGATTAGCCATGATTAGCCAATAAAGACTACTTATTAGCGTTGAATCAACTGATTTTTAGTTAATTTTCGTTAATTATCAATAGTTAGATATATTTATCTTTGGATTATTAGATGATTAGCCATGATTAGCTAGTAACGACTACTTATTAGCGTTGAATCAACTGATTTTTAGTTAATTTTCGTTAATTAGCATTAATTAGGTATTTTTATCTTTGGATAATTTGATTATTAGCCATAATTAGCCAGTAACTACTACTTACTATCTCTGCTTTTTAATTATTATCGATTATTACATTTTTATTGGCAGCTGATTTTATGTAATTGTTATCTCTGATTTTTCTTGTTTTAAGTAATTATTATCTCTGATTTTTATTGTTTTAGCCATGATTAGCCAGTAATTATTTTATGTAATTATTATCTCTGTTTTAGCCATGATTAGCCAGTAATTGTTTTATGTAATTATTATCTTTGATTTTTATTGCTTTTATTATTATCGATTATTACATTTTTATGTAATTTTAAGTTAATTGTTTTTTGTAATTGGCTGCTGATTGTAGGATCTCAAGCGCTTTACCACTGCACTAAAAGCAATTGCTATTAGTGATGGCGCAACTATTAATCTTTAACCCAAGGTTGATTCCTGTAGGGCACCCCCTACAGTTCACAACGGCAGCGCAGAGCCCCACACTAAGAGGTGGACGGACACGAGGGGCTTCGCAAGAATTCACGTGGATCCTCGGGTCTCCTCCGTGAACCTCGGCAAGTTGGGCTGCCAAACGCCGATGTAGCAAGCGCCACAGCGAATCCGTAAGGGTGACTGCTGGAGCCCATAATTCCCAACAATCTCCCCCCCAGCGGCACCCGGGAGGATTCGAACGTGCAACCTCGCTCTGATACCAGTTGTAGGATCTCAAGCGCTTTACCACTGCACTAAAAGCAATTGCTATTAGTGATGGCGCAACTATTAATATTTAACCCAAGGTTGATTCCTGTAGGGCACCCCCTACAGTTCACAACGGCAGCGCAGAGCCCCACACTAAGAGGTGGACGGACATGAGGGGCTTCGCAAGAATTCACGTGGATCCTCGGGTCTCCTCCGTGAACCTCGGCAAGTTGGGCTGCCAAACGCCGATGTAGCAAGCGCCACAGCGAATCCGTAAGGGTGACTGCTGGAGCCCATAATTCCCAACACTGATTTTATGTAATTGTTTTTTAATAATTCATTATTTATTCTATCGATTAACATTGTTATTCGTTTTCATTAGAGTATACCAAAGGAATTCTCAAAAGTTCACTTGCATCAAGGAAGAGAGAATAACCTTCCGAGAAACGTGAATGGACAGGTCTGGGTGGTGAGACTGACTGTGTTGTAGGGGCGATTCAAGTTCCAGCGTGGCTGGAAAGCATTTGTGCATGGAAACTATCAGCAGGCAGGGAACGTACTTACTTTCCAAGTATTCAATAGTTGTTTTGATGTAGTAGTTGGGCCACCTGAGGTTGGGCCTGCAACAGGTCCTGCTGGGCCTGATGAAATTGCTTAAAATGGTGGATGGTACTGCATATTACTTGACCATTAAAAATGGAAAATCAAGACTGGTAACCTGCAGAATATATTCTTAGTTCTATTTTAGTTGTTAATATGTTGTTGCAAAAGTTACTTTAATTTGAGACATTAATTGTAATCTGGTGGTGCGGTGAGTTGGATACTACATCAAATTTTGGTCTCGAAACTATTCCCTTTGACTTAACCTTTATGAGATACTTTCATAAAGCCGTCAGTTTCCTTGGCCAAAGATTTACCGAAATACGTTTCTCACAGAGATTCATAGGAGAAACTCTAAACCTACCAAGTCGGGTCAACGGATCCTCTGTTGATGATATGAACCTACATACACGAGAAACTCCTAACCTATCTGTTGGTCCCAAGTGGTCAGATGAGGTCTAGAGGGGGGGGGTGAATAGACCTCTGAAAATTTTAGACTTTAAAAACCTTCAAGTCTTCTGTCAGCAGACTAAGCTTATATAGAACAGTAAGCTGACTAAGCTGATCGTGAATAAATCTTGAACAGCAGAGTTGACCACTCTTCTGATAACTACTTAGCTAATTTAAGCAAAAATCAGTTTTAAAACAGAATACTTGCAGCGGATGATTTTAAGTGTTTTTCACAAGTAAACTAAGTCTTTTGAAAGATTTTATCACCAGTTTTAACAAACTCCTTTTAAAATCTTTTCAAATAGTTTTCTAATGTGTTTAATGCAACTTTGAAAGTATGCAAGAAATCAATGCAAGTTAAAACACAAAGAATTTTTATAGTGGTTATATGGATAAAAATCTTTTAGTCCACTCTTCCAAGTCACTTAGATCTTGGGTTATACTATAAACACACAGTTTACAATATACAATGCTTGCGCTTTACAACAAATGATAAGCCACAAATTCGCATCAGAAAATCACAAAGAAACTCCTACCCTCTGAAGTAATATCACTCACTTAGGTGGATATCTACTTCTCACAACACTCCTCTAACAGATTCACTCAGAAAATGATTTCTTCTTGAACTTCAACTAGCATCAGTTAACAAATAACTTCGGCAGACTAGTGAACTGTTCTTGAGTTTTTGAGACTTAGAAGATTTTGCTTCGCAGGATTGATCTCAATTGTGTTTTATATCTTCTCTCTCAAACTCGCGAACTATTTATACCTTCATATTTGAAAAGTGTCCGTTGAAGAAAAGACAGAATTCAAATGCATCGGGTACTGGTCCTTAAACTCTGCGAACGGCTCTCTGTACTGCTACAGTACTGTCAACAGTACTTTCTGTCAGCAGCATGAATTGCACCAAGCTGATACGAGGATTTCTTCAATCATTTGCCATAAATACCCTCCTTCTTCAGCATTTAATACTTCAAATGCATTTATTACCGTTGGAGAGACTTCCTGATCGTCTTTACTTCGCTGATAAGAACTGTCGTCTGCTGATGTAACGAGCTGATCTCAAACTTGAACAAATCTGATTTGAGTCGGCTGATTTTCACCAAACTGATTTCTTCCTTCAGCAGCAGATCAGTAGTCTTCTGGACCAAACTGAATTTTGACTTGACTGATTTGTCTTTGAGTTGATCAAAGTTCTTCCAAGGGATTTTACTAAGTGTTCCTTACTTAGCTGATTAAGATGTTTTGGAAATCATCAAAACCTCCCTTTAACTTCTAACTTCCTTGTCATTAATTTTCATCTTCATCCAACACTATCAAGTAGGGTCAACGGATCCTATGTTGATGATATGAACCTGCATACATGTTCCTTTATACCCAACATGTAAAAACCCCAAAATTTTGCTTTTAAAATTTTAGTCCAAAGCCTTATAAAATTTAATAAAGTGTTGAATTCTTAATTGGGACCTGATTGTACAATTTTTGGGGTAAAAAATGAAAACTTCAAAATTTGCAGGGTTTTTTTTTTGCAATTTTGCCATAAATTATCAATGTGGTTAATTCTAATGAAGACAACTCATGTGACACTTGTTTATAAACTTTCTTTCTAATTACGTTTAGTGGAAACATGCAATCTCCCACATATATGCAATTTTGGACTAATTTGATTGGCTAAATACTCTTATAAATGCTTCTTCTTTCTCATTCTTGAACTTGAATTAGCATAACACATTCAGCCCCATAGTAGTGTTCGTGAGTGAGAGAAAGTCACAAGAAAATTGGAAAGAAAAAAAGGTGAAAGAGAGGAAAGAAAATTGTGAGAAAGAAGTTGAGGAAATAGGAAACTTGGGAGATAGTGAAGGTAATTGAGAGGGGAGAAAGGGAGTTTGTTCCCGGAACATCTCGACACCACCGCTGCCATTCTCGACAGCCATTACTACCGCCAGCGGCAGCCATAAGCTGCTGCCCGCAGCAGCAAATATTGGCCAACTAGAACAGCGGCATCTGTTCACTGCCATGGCAGCAGTATGCTGCCGTGAACAATAGCAAAATGCTGTTGTTCCGGCAGCCGCTGAAGGTGGCCTGGCGACTTCGGGCCACCCACGATATATTTTGGAGCTCGTTCCGTTTCATTTTCGAATTGTGTTGTTTCAAATCTTTTACCGCATTTAATCGTTGAATTTATCAACATGTTATAGGTGATCATTTGGAGTAAGTGAAGCTTTTGATAATCCGAGTTTCCGGTGAAAAAGGTCAGCGTGGGAGTTTAAATAACGAGGAGTTAATCTCGACTCATCGTTATTTAAGTGCGTTAAAGTATAGTTATATTTGTTAAGTGTAGTAATAATTCTCTTAAACTTTAAGAATTCAACAAATAAAATTACTACTTGATAAACTTTTAATTAAGTAGTTGATAATTTCATAACTTTTAAAAGGTTGGTATAAAATGTCCATCTATAATTAAAATGGTAGGAAATTGCTATTACATGTAATTTTTGGTAGTTTGATACATGATAAATTGATGTATTATTTAAATGGGACTTATTTTGCAATTTAAATTTGGAATGTGATAATGTGTCATTTGTTGAATTCTATTGGAATAATTCTATGTTGATATTTATTCGGGTGTAGTACTTTATCTCACCCGGATAAAAAGTTGATTATGTTAATTAATTATCTGCTGTTGTTTTGGGCTCATTTGGCTTGTGCAGTTATGTGATTAAGTTGAATAGCACCGGCTATTAAATCAATCATGAGCCCCTGGCCTGACTCGTATATTCGAGAGAACAGGGTCTCTTGGATATACGATGTCATTTTTGAATGCACTGACTAGTCATGCATAAGGTGTGTATGGGGGAATACCAAAAGGTGTGTTTGGGGAAGCTAGCTGTGGAAGTTGACAGACACCGAAACTTATCCTTTTATGTTGTACATTAATACCTGTTTGTTTACTTTATTCGGCATTCGTTGTTCTTTTCTTTGAAATTATTTGAATCATGCACACCCACCTCACTAAGTTGCAAGTCAACCTACGTAATTTGTTTTACCTATTTTCAGATTTTTGGAGTAGCATAGAAGCCAGGAGGCTTCTCGTCGATGTTAAACTAGAATTTTGAAGCTTATATATATGCAAAATAACTAGTAATAACTTATATTTTATAAAAACCAACTTATGTAAACTTACTAAGTCTATATGTAAATATTAGTTAAGTAATTTTTAGTCGGGGCATTACACAACATGAACCCACAGAGACCTTCTGGTAGACTCCAGTCAGTCGGGACTCATATCAAAGCATAGACTTTCGTGCACCAGATAAACCATATCACCTCAAGTAATAAGGATCGTTCCTCGTACACTATTTTAAATAGGAATAACTTCATCCCCGAATATGCGACTACCGCTTCCATGGTGAGTTATTTCCTAGTTGGGGTATTCAGTGCGCTTGCCATCCCAGCAAGCCACCAATCGTGTGTATCGACTATCCTAGTCAATCTCGTGGACCTCAGCGTCCTCCAGTTCATCGTAGTATACACACTCGTGAGGGTCTAATCGAATCCATTGATATCCCATCTCAATATGATCCTTGAATTAGTTTTAGATCACGGCCTTGGAGATCAGTCAACGGGTTGTCCCACAGCCCTGTGATCTAAGGACTTCTATCCTTATGTTAGATAATTATTCATAACATGAAGGTGGCCATATAAATAAATGCATTTATTAATCTAATTGGATGGTCCTTTTAATTGTAACAAATTAAATGCAGCCAAAACAGTTGGCTTGCAGGACACTATTCTATCAGGAAGTCCGAAATGTATGTTTCTTGCATTTTTACATTCTCAGCTACTAAGGGATGATTGAAAGAATGGATTTATTTAACTCTTGCAGCTTTAGTTAGACTTGTCATTGTCTATCTATATATTATGTTCATAAAATTAGTTAAATGAGAAGTTTGGTGAAAATGGTCAACCAGAAATTTGGGGCTAATATGGAAGTAGTTTAACTGGGGTTTGGTCTCGATTTGGTCTCAATAACTCGTTTCATAGGTTTCAACGAAACCTTTGAAACTCGATTTGGATAATGGTTTCAATGTAATATTAACATTGTAAAATATTATCAAATAATAGTTAGTGGCTTTTGAAAATATGAGATTTAATTTGGATTGATGTATGATTGTTGGAGTTTTGAGAAGAAAAGTGAATGATGTGAGTCAAATCAATAACTTTATAATGTTTGAAATAATATATTATATTGTGTAATGATTAAGATGATATATTATTATTATTATTATTATTATTATTATTATTATTATTATTATTATATTTTGTGATTCTTGAGAAGTGATTTTAATTATTTTATTGTAATTATTCTAAAGATCAATGTTGTTACAAATTGAATGTATATTTAATGAGATAATTAATAATTTTGTATGTTGAAATATATAAAATACTAAAATGAACATCATTTTTGCCAACTAATATAATTGAATATAACATTTAAAATTACAGTTAGATATTTTAATAACAAATGATAAATACAAAAATTGATAATGCAAAACTCAATATTATGATAATTTAATTGATATCATGGAAATATAAATTATGTAAATGTGACATATAGGAATAAAATAAATTAAAGAAAGCATAAGGAACATTAAAGGAAAAAAAAAAAGCAAAAGCAAATAGCAAAAAAAAAAAGAAAAGAAAAAGATTTAAAAAATATAGACAGGCACTGACAATTATCAGTATCTATCTACTACTTGGCCTAGAAAGGTTTCGGTCTAGGGCCGAAACCATGGTCTGGGCCAAAACCCTCCCAAGCCCATTGCCAAACAAGGTTTGGCTCATTTTGGTTTAAACCAAACTGGGCCAAACTATATCCATATATACCCTTTATGTTTCCAAAAAGGTTCTTGAAGATTTGTTTGTTTGGTGCAAATGCTATCCTAAAAAACAAAATAAAGCAGATAAAACAACTCAAAAATCAAGGTAATTTTTTAATTATCTTATTTTTATAATTTTATCTTGATTTCACACGATTCTCGATTTTCTATCTATCTTATCTAGAACCACTGAATCTGAATGTAAACAATGCACCCCCACCACCACTTAATCTGCCACCACCCTCGGGGAATGGTATGGTATAATCATTTTCTTAATCAACAATACATTCATATCCTTCACTCAAGTACTGAAAGCACTATGTAATGATTTTGAGTAAAAAAAATGATTGGAGCATTAATTATTGGTAAGATAAATTAATCATAAATCAAATTATTTCCGCAGCTGAGAAGGTTTTATTGTCTTTATGTAACAAGGGACCAACTCCAATCGAAGACACAAAACCAAGAGGATGAGAACCCGAATCTGAATCAGGAACAACTAACGGCCCAACGAGCAAACACTTTAGTGTAGCAGGTGTTGTTCCATACTGGCCCACACCTCACTTCCTTGTTCATTATTACTTGCTACAATTCTGTATTCTCTTGTTACTTTTTTTGTTAATAAATGCATATATGGATTGGATTGTAATCTTTCTAAAATTGATATGGAAAAATTATTGCACAGTTAAATTTTATTTGAATCTTATGTTCGTTCTTAGTTTTGTTCTTCTTCTTATTTTGAAGGCCACCAAGCCGATGAGAACCAACATGTGCAAAAACTATCAAATGCGAGGGGCCAGCCTTACCCCCTAATGCCGACTTGCAGCAACTAGCAACTGGCCTTGTGAATGTCGTCCCCGGGCAGCTGCATGAAGGAAAGTGGACCAAATTATCAACGTTGACCAACTGGCAATAAATCACCTCGAGCAGGTGGGTGAAGGACAAAACAACCTAGCTATGGTTGATAATGAACAAGATCGAATGCACCATGTCCAACTACGAGCACCATATGGCCTCCTTCGTGTCCTCCAAGCAACTGCTGCATCAAGGAGGATTCGACTTGGAACATGGTTACTTTGAGATGTTGGTTGAAGGATGAGTAGTCGACCCGGAGCAGTGTTTAATGAATGTTGAAGAGCGCTTTTATCATATGTGTTGGGGCATTATACTTTTTCTTTTGATTTTTATGAATGGTGGGGTAGGTTTACTCAATACTAATTTCAGTATTTGAGATTATAGGATTTTTTTTGTTTATATATTATGTTGGATTTTGGTTTTTCCTTAAGTTTAAGGCTTCAAGCAAGGTATTTGGCATTTTGCACTCGTAGTGTCTGAAATCGATTTTGCAGGGGAAAAGTTGGTACTTCAACTTCTCCCCTAGATAATTAATAGTAGAACACATATTCTTGCATTGGATTTATGTTTTTGTGCAGTCGAATTTTCGGGCATTGTTCTTTCTGCTAAAAATAATTTTACTTAGTTTTGGTATGACTTGAGAGGACTCTTGGAATGTTGTTGTTATTTTCTTACATGACTCAATGGGAATATTTTTTTAGTATTGATGATGCCAATATATTACTTTAGCTCATAGTTTTCTGCTATATATGTATATATGTTTATTTCGATGTTTGAATGTTTTTGTGTGAGTACCCTTTACAAGCAATCTCTAAATGATGGAAATTGTTTCTATCTCACGTGTGAACTAAGCTGGGTTAAGATATACTAAATTTAGTGTTACTGTGTTCAACTACTTCTTTTTTATTGTTTTCATGGGGCCATATGTTGAAATATTTTCTCAAAGTATGCAGAACTAATATTTTCACTTATTCTGCTATTAAGAAAATATATTTTTTGAGTTGTGAAAATACTTTAGAATATTTAGTTGTTGGTATTCACGAAGCTCCATTCTAGACCAAAATAAAATCTTACATTATATTAAGAATTAATAATAAATTGAACAACTTTACTACGAGGATAGTCGGAGATTAAAAATCACGATGCTGGCAATTATATCCTTTGAAAGTATTGAATATTCCTCAAACTTTATCATGGATATTGATTACTGGTTTTGTGACTACTTGTCCAAATTGAGTTCGACTGAAACTAAATACTAATTAGAACTTAAAATCGAAATAAATTATGGGCAGTACTTGGATACATTGTGTCAATACTTCAAGTTGATGCCATAGTATTAAAATCTACCAATGTTGACAAATACTTTGATACTTGATCAATTAGACTGTGTCAATTGGCATAATCTATAATTGATTATTGGTTTTGCGTCTAATTGCCCAAATACTTGGATACTTTGTGTCAATGCTTCAAGTTAGATATGAAAATCAAATTAAAATATGTAAATTTGAGCTTAACTATCTTAGAATCAACAAAAATGAATCGAAAAAAATTAAAATAAAATTAATTTGATTTGCAGTTGATCAACACTCGTAACGTAATATGAGCGGTACACATAACCAATTGAAAATCGAAACATATTTGCAAATGGATATTCGGATATAGTAGGAATCACTTGTCTATATCTTGGTATAATCAATCAATCATATATTTGTTAGAGAAATATTCCTTCTGGAAACCTTTAAAAAAGACAAACAAAAAGGGGCTCCAAAAGTGGAATTAATGAACTCATGTTGGTCAATGGTAAGAAGATGTTCAAATATTTGTCCATAAAAGGTTACCCTAATTGGATTGAAGCTTCTGCTCTTGTTTTACAGGCACACAGAACTTCCAAATTGTTCCCGTCTCTAAATCCATTAATGCAATATCCTTAATGGCAAGACCGCTTATGATCTGATCACTTTTAGAGAACTCCTATTTTTTCCTCGTAGTGCTCTTTCTATGATCTAATGCAAAATATTATATGCCAAATTTGCCCTTTTAAAAGCTTTATCTTTCAGTTGCTACAGAACCTGTAGTAGAGCAAAAAATGTCTGATATAAGAAATTACAGTAAAAATTTATCAAAAGTGAGTTTGGTCAGGAAAAAATGGGTCAAATAATTTAAGCACACCCATAAGTTAAGCTAGCTTAACATTTGACTGATATACCTAATTAGAATATTAACGACAAGACTCGAATTCGAATAGAACTAAATTCGGGTTATGGCTGAGCAGACCTGGATCAGGCACGTTAATAGCCCTATCGTTAACAAACTTAAAAAGAAAAGGCAACGTCGGACCCTAAGACAAAGCACATTGTGCTGACCCAGTCACAACAAGTTTCATACCCGATAATCAGTTCTTAACCTGGCACATCCAGTCGCAAGAAGTTTCATATCCGATCCAACCCGCCCACTTAGTCGATGATAAAGATACATCCAAGACCTTTTTTTACTTCTTCTCGTAGATCAACAAGAGAATTAACATTGGCTAATTGATGTTGCATAACATTATCAGTCTTTTTTGTACTATGAATCATATGGAACAATTCTCCGCTTGTTTCCTAATGCAGGCCGTTCAAGAACACTACCATAAATTGAAGAACCCGAGACAACCATTTACAATTTTACATAAATAACTTGCCGTGTCATCACTTATGTTGGAAAAATTGTTGCTTGCCTCTGCCTTTAAGTTTAAGTCTGGAGTGGAGGAACTACAAGATTCTTTGAAGTACTCAGGTTTGAAGTTAATGTGATAGATGGATTAGCTTGGAATGTTTTTTTTTTTTTTTTTGATAACCCAGGTGTACAAGCTTACACTAGACTAATCCTGGACCCTCAGAACCCTTGCCCTAGAACCCTGAAGGATGTCAATCGCAGGATGTGCCTCCATCAAGCCTCGGGATCCCACCATATTGTTGTACACTCTGCGTACAAAGGGTCTTCACCACAAATGATCCTTAGATAGACCCATAGAAATGCTTCGATCCAAGTTCCAAATGGGATTCGAACCTCCACCCTTGCCGCTGGAGCAAACCTTATGAATTGTTGGTCAGCCAGTTGGAGATATTTTGGCACTTAAAATGTGACTTAAGTGTGTTTATTTCAATATACTAGAAGTGAACGATTTAACTTCTCATGAACCTTGGGTCCTTTGCCATAAAAGTGAAGGTAGATACTTGAGGAAATGTTTCCATCATTAAGCAACATTAAGAGTAGGGGATGCATGATATATTTGGGAAGTACCTATGACGACTGATCCACATCAAGTAGAAATGATTGGTTGCAATTGAATAAATTATCTATAATATAGCGTCAATTGTGTCAAATGTTGTGGACATTTATAAGTTGATTCTAAATTTCAAGTTTTCACTTCCACTACCAAATTCCACTCCCATACTATTTTCAATCCATTTATTTGCAAACCATTTATTTCATGTTGGTTACAAACTTACAACCAACATCATATCATAAGAGCTATAAGCACAAGTACGCACCATTTATCTCAACTAAATCCTATAATTTCTTTCATCTTTAGTAGAAAAAAATAAATCAAAAATGTTTTTGTTGTAGCCATGAAAATTCTTTAGAGTTTTGGCTTTTTTCGAATTCAGAGTAAGAAAGATCGAACTGTTTTTTCCTTTGCATTTGATGGGAAATGTGTTAGAAACGGTTGTTTTATATTTATCTCATTTTATTTAACCAATATGAATATTTTGACTGATTCGTATGATAATTTTAATCGATTCACACTACAAGAAAAATGAATTTTAGTGACAAAATATTAAGTGACATTGTTGAAATTGTCACTTTTGGCATATATGTAGTGATAAAAATATTATTTTGTCACAATAACAATAGTGACAAGTGCAATAGTGATAAAATATATTTTTAAGTTGTCACTAATAATCATTAGTGACAAGTGTATGGAACTTAAGTTGTCACTATAATTTAGTGACAACTTTTTAATTGTCACTTTTGGGGTATCACCAAATGTTAATAGTGACAACTTTTTCACATTTCTTGTCACTAGTGTGTCTATATTCATCATTTTAGTGACAATATTTAATTTCTTGACACTTTGTCATTTACTATTATGTCACTAAAATTTAAATTTTTTGTAGTGTCAGTTGGTTTGAATGATTTGATCCATGTCTTATTCATTGCAATAATATTTGGACAAAGGATCAAAGAACATATATAACTACTATGTCAATGCCAAAATGACAAATGTTATAGATTCATGGTTCCATATATCTTTTTAAACTTAGTTACACAATGACAGTTTTCTCGAAAGAGGTCTCATTTAAAGAATATGGCAAACACATATATAATTTCAATTATATATTCTAATCCTTGGACTTATGCATACATGTAACTTTCCGATATTCACAAAGCGCGCAGTGTAAATGGAGGATAATGGTTTATCATTTTTGTTGATTATGGATTTTGATGAAAATTTGATTAGGTATGCTTTGTATCAAACTTTATAAATTTAGGGGCTATGTTTTTCTATGTTATTTGTATATAATTCATTCGGCAGATGTGGTAATTGATTTTTGTTGATTAACTAGGCGTTTATGCCTATATGTTAAATTTTGATGCTATAAGATATATAGACATAATATTTCACTTCGCTTAAAATGTATCTATTCTCTTGGTAAATTTAACAGCATTCAGCCATAAGAAACCAAATCATTGGCCAGCATTACCGAATCACCGTGTATTGGAATAGCACATGAATTTAAATTGAAAATTAAAGGCTTTTCTACATATTCTTTATTAATTATGAAAGTGGCTGGGGTATTTTTGGAATAAAAATTACAAAACTATAACAAAGGGGGTAAGTGTTACAATTGGTACTTTAGGGGGTAATTGATACCACCCCATACTTTAAGGGGGGAAAGTGTATTTCACCCTTATGTATATTAGGCTATCTCGATGCAATGACTCCTCAACCTAAGTCTAGCTTCCCCTTCCTCTTTTCACAGTCATCTCCAATAACTCAATCTTCTCATTCCGTTTAATTCCAATCATTATTCTTCACCACTCTCACTTAATTTAATAATACTTCCAAATTAAATAACATTGACATTAATAATAATATTTTTTTAGTACACAATACTACAACAATTATTAACTAAATAGGAAATCCACCCTCCTCGCCATCTTCATTGTCACCGTGTTGCTACCGTTGTCGCCAATATTGTACGAACCTCCAGATGAACCACCAAATAATCGAGCCTGAGCATGTTTTTCACGGATGTCAATCTTTACGTCATGCCAATATGCTTTGTATTAGGATTCATAACGAGCAATCCATTTTCATAATTTCTCTTTTGTTTGCTTTTTCTTTATTAGCCAACATTAGCATGTCGTTACATCCTCTCTCTAAAATGATAACATTTTGTGCAGCAAGACGCATCACTTTAATTCGCTCTTGTTCTACACTAGGACCTGCCAAAGCCTTTCTTTTTCGGCCTTCTTTGCTCTTTTGGTTCCAATTGGCCTGGTACCAGGTTGGTCTAGTGTCAGAGTGTCCGATGGTTGGAGAGTCCCCATTACATTGTCTTGGTCATTTGTAAAATCAAATTGCCGAACATAAGCTTGTGAGGAGTCCATTCCTACATTTTGGCATGGTGCTTGAGTATTGAAAAGATCATGCCCAGTCTGTGAACTAAACAGATGCGAGTTATACCTTGGCCAGTTGTGCACAACTTCCCAACAATTCATATAACCAAATGTATGTCCATTAGTGGACCGAAATAAATTCATTGCCAACATTCCTAAAAATACAATAATACGATTATTGAGTATGATTTTTGATGATCATAACATTTACCTCGCCTACAAAGTTTTGGCCACTCATATAAATTTGAGAAGCTTCATGGACTGCGTTGGACCATTTACCTAACTTTAGATTGAGTATTTTCTTCCACCGACCAGTACAACTATCTTTACTCCTAGGATTATATATACACTGCTCCCTGTGTTTCGAGCATTTCATTAATTGTTTTGGCAATTTCGGTGAACATTATGAACGAGATGAGTACGCCGATGAGGACTCAGACGATGAAGATAGTGATCCCACCAGATCTCGTAGGGCCCGTGCCACCATTTATGACCAAAAAAAGCTTTACTTTGGATTTGGATCCACGATCAAGTCCCATATTCCTAGAAGATTATATATCCCATCGTCACCAGATACGATCAATAGTGGTCAATCGTCAACTTCAAATCGACTTAGTCGAACATGCTAAATTAAAACTTCTTAAAAATAACTTTTAAATTATATGATTCTAAATTGAAATAATTTAAGGTTATAATAAAGTTGTTAATTAAATTTAAGTTTCTTAATATGTTATTAAATTTCTTAAATTAAAGTTACAATAGATTAAAACTAAAATTAACTTTTTTTTTAAATAACACACAAATTAAAGGATTTTTTCAAAAATTAAAAGAATTTTTATTAAATAAAACAAATAAAAACGAAAATAAAAAATAAAGGAAGAGCAGGTGGCCAACAAGTGCCGACCACCTACTTGCTGGGCGGGTGCATGCAACGTACACGCCCGCCCAGCTCGTAAATTAAGGCGAGGGAAGGGGGTGGTAGATGAACCACCGCCCAAGCAGCTCGAGGGGACCTCCCTTTGAGTCCTTTTTTTTGGCCATCCTTCCCCCTTCCCCCTCTAGGTCTAGCTTCCCTTTCTCCCTTAGTCATTGGAGATGACCTTATAACCTTTATATTTAATATTTCAAACATGTTATATAAACTATTACATAAATAGGTGTAATAATAATCCGTGTTATGCACGGAGCATACACTAGTAAAAATTTATTAAAAATACAAAGATTTTAGATAAAGTGCATAATGAGTGGGATTTTTATTTATCATTATTTAGTTGTAGAATAGAATAATAACTATGGCCTGCTTGCAGTTGGAATGGATTGCAACATATTTTTATTTATTTATTTATTTATTATTATTTGGTTGTAGAAAAATCATTGGGTTTCATCTCAATTTGAAAGAATTAATTGGCTTGGTTAGGAGGCCAATGCAAACGACAGTATTCAGTGAAGGGGGTGATTTCATGTAAAAAACACCGTATTCTTATAAGTTGTAGTAATTTTATATCTTGATTATCTAATTAACTATATATATTTGTTAACTATTCACTTAATTGCTTTTTCAATGTTTGATATAGTCATTCAAATTAAAAATTAGAGTACTTTAGTACCAAAATAAAAAAAAAAGAATGAAAAGTTAAATTAATTGAATATTTGTCCAGTTTGACTCTGGATCTTCTATATATTTCTACTTGGATTTGCATGAGAATTTTTTTAATAATTGCTAAATGATGTAGGCTATTTATAAATAATATAAAATGGGACACATGCTAGATGGGGAATATAATTAACCAACCTACTTAAATAAAATTAACTCGGTTATCATTTGATCTAGCTTTTTATTTTGTGGAGAAAGTAACTGTTTGATATGTGTTGGGATATTTGTTAGGGAAAGAATACCAGATTAGTAACAACTAATATCACAACGGAAGCAATTTGTTCTTTCCCATAAATATCCACGGATTGAAATTGAGAATAACAAGATCAAATTAAACCCAAGCACTAATTCACTGAACTAAACAAGAATTAAGGTGCGAGAAAAGTAAATATGCATAGGACAATTTTACGTGGAAACCCAATACCGAAAAAAACCACGAGATCGAAAACCGATCTAACTCAACCACTATAATGATAATGGGTATACAAAATCCTCTCTAAAACCACTAGGGGCTAACCAAATTCTCAAGAGAACACTCTTGGATCACAATATTAATAATCTCACCAACAAGGTGGAAAACCTCAAGTCCCTAACTTGAATAACACAAAGAACAAATAAATCACCAAACTAAAGAGCAAGAATAAAAACCCGAACCAATTGGACAATTGAGCACTTTGTGAAGAATCTCTGACTGAATCCGAGACGAAACCAATTACTTGTAGTACCTCGATCTCTTTCACAAACCCCAAAATAAATCTCAATAGTTCTCCCTATATTCTTCTTTTATTGTGACTATTATTTTCTCAATGTTGATGTACGTATTTTTCTGGTGTGTGTAACACAACACACGCAAACAATAAGACTAAAAGTCTTTTTATACTAGTCTCATATAACCTAATTTTCCTCTAATGGGCTCAAACCACATGGGCTGGACATAAGACCCAACATCTCCCCCTCCAGCACATGTGGGTGCACAATCAAGTCAGCACTGCGACTACAAACTTCAATAACAAAACATATGTGAAATCTTCTGACTTTTTACCTTCGAGATAACATCACATTGCTCATCCAGTGCATCTCCCCCGTAACTTTGAACCATCAATAAATAAAGTAGTAGATCTGAGTTGACACAAGCTTCTAGAGCAATATTTTCTGAATCATCAGCGGTCTGATCAACAAGAAATATCCCTACTTATAACAACATCTGAATAAAATTTGATCTGTTCAACACAAACATATCTCCAAGATCCGTGTTAACCTCCATGCCTCTGGTGCCACAATTGTTATTGCTCAAGATGCACCAACCTTGGGCTCTGATACCACTTGTTAGGGAAAGAATACCAGATTAGTAACAACTAATATCACAACGGAAGCAATTTGTTCTTTCCCACAAATATCCACGGATTGAAATTGAGAATAACAAGATCAAATTAAACCCAAGCACTAATTCACTGAACTAAACAAGAATTAAGGTGCGAGAAAAGTAAATATGCACAGGACAATTTTACGTGGAAACCCAAAATCGGAAAAAACCACGAGATCGAAAACCGATCTAACTCAACCACTATAATGATAATGGGTTTACAAAATCCTCCCTAAAACCACTAGGGGCTAACCAAATTCTCAAGAGAACACTCTTGGATCACAATATTAATAATCTCACCAACAAGGTGGAAAACCTCAAGTCCCTAACTTGAATAACACAGAGAACAAATAAATCACCAAACTAAAGAGCAAGAATAAAAACCCAATCCAATTGGACAATTGAGCACTTTGTGAAGAATCTCTGACTGAATCTGAGACGAAACCAATTACTTGTAGTACCTCGATCTCTTTCACAAACCCCAAAATAAATCTCAATAGTTCTCCCTATATTCTTCTTTTATTGTGACTATTATTTTCTCAATGTTGATGTACGTATTTTTCTGGTGTGTCGCAAACAATAAGACTAAAAGTCTTTTTATACTAGTCTCATATAACCTAATTTTCCTCTAATGGGCTCAAACTACATGAGCTGGACATAAGACCCAACAATATTAATTTTTCAACGGATAACAAATCAAATTTGTGTTAAACTTGAGCATAAACTTTTCTATTTAAAAAAAAATGTGGTCTATATATGTAATTACGGACTGTGTATTAAAAATTGAAGTTATAAATAGTAGCATCTTCGGGAATATTGAAATTATAAATTTTGAAAAATAAAAGTCATGAAGTCTATTCGTATAAATTAAAACGGTAAACACCACTAATGGTCCTCTACTCCTCTTTATCATTAATTTTTTACAGAGTGGTTCTTTTATGTTTTTTTTCTCACGTTAGTCCCCACTATAAATTATTTGTTTCAATCTGGTCATTTACAAGGGTTTCTTTTACTTATAGTGTTGCACTTTAGTCCCTCATAAGATTATTTTGTATTAATTTAGTCCTTTATAAAATTATTTTTTTATCAATTTAGTCCCTTATAAAATTATTTTGACACTTTAGTTCACCTTGTACCATCTGAAAATGACCAAAGAGAAATAATAATTCATAATGGGACTAACATAGGGAAAAAAATACAAGAGGGACCATTCTAAAAAAATTAATGATAACAAGGACCATTATTAGTGTTTACCCAAATCAAAATGTTTCTAGTTCTTTCCAATTTCAGTAGTATATTTTTTGCGGTTGAAAAGTCTAAACTCTAAACTGAAAACTAAATGTGGTCCAGAATCCAGTACGATCTCAAAATTATTAACAGTGCCGGCTCAAGGTTGTGTAGGCTCATAATAAACCCAAACCTAAATAAACCCGCATAACTGATCAGGGACGGATACAACCCTATTTTGGGGGCCTGGCCCCCCAAGAATTTGGAATTTATTAATGGTGCTAAAATTCTATTAAATATCCAAAAACATTTTGGAAAAATAAAAAAAAAAAAAGTTATTGTTATACATTGATGAGGCACACAACTACTGACCCAAGTTTGAGTTGTCTTTTTTCTTCAAGTCCATCGGCCCAATAATCTTTAATATGGTTTAAAAAAAATTGACAAGGAATTAATTTTTGTTTCTCTACCAATTAAACCTAATTAATTCAATTACCCCCTCCCCCATTTAGTATACAAGAAAAGAGAGAACAAAGCTTCGGCCACCGCCTAAGCTCACCAAAATCATATTATTGGAAATAAATATATTTGCTATGTCAATTGATAAATACTTTGTCATTAAAATCTAATTTTAAATTTGGACCTAATTTTACAAAGTAAAGGAAAAATCCAACTTCTTTCTTCTCCATAAAACAACATATTTGTCGTTGAGTGAATAGCATTTTTTGTACTCTTTTTGGGTTAAATTTTTTATTTTCATCATTCTTAAATTTTTTGTAGCAGATTGATCTCTCTTATCAATGTAATGTATCACATTCGTCCCTCTTATAACATATTCTTCCCGCTTAATTTTTTTGTAGCAAATTCGTACCCTCTTATCAATGTAGTTCAACACATTAATCCCTCTTAAATACAAAATACATCAATTTTCGTCCACTTTAGGATATATTTTGAATTTAAGTAATGTATCACATTCGTCCCTCTTATAAAACATTCTTCCCTCTTAAATTTTTTGTAGCAAATTCGTCCATTTTATCAATGTAGTGTAACACGTTAGTCGCTCTTAAATATAAAATACATCAATGCCGACATTCTCGCTTCCGCTTCTCCACCACCGCTCGCGCGGGGGCTTCCCTCTAAGGCGGAATGCTCCCCTACCGATGTATTTTTACATCCCACAGCTTCGGCAGATCGCTTAGCAAATCTGTCCCTCTTATCAATATAGTGTAACACATTAGTCCCTTTTAAATATAAAATACATCAACTTTCGTCTATTTTAGAATTTATTTTGAATTTAAGTAATGTATTTTATATTTAAGAGGGACTAATGTGTTACACTACATTGATAAGAGGGATGAATTTGATAAAAAAAAAAATTTAAGAGGGACAAATATAATATACTACATTGATAAGATGGACCAATCTACTACAAAATTTAAAAGAGACCAAAATGTAAAAATTAATCCATAAGAAGACAAAAGAACGATTTACTCTTTTTAATAATACATCAACCACACTTGTTCCTTCTTCTATAAGTTGACATGCATCGGGAGAATATAATTGATTTGACTTCCTCAATTTTTTACAATATACTGTACGTATATGATTATCAACTTGTGATCAACTACGAGCTAAAATGAATTGATCCATGTGTCATGGGGATGATTCTTACCACTTTTAGGTACTTATGCATCATCAGTTGTGTATCCAAATATTGGATTCAAATTCTTCATCTGCACCCTGTTACAATGTTTTGCACTCTTTGAAAAAGTTTTTTCCTGCAGCAATAGACTTCAAAAGCGTGAACCCATTTTTAAAATCAATTTAAATTAAATTTATTTCACTAACTTAAAATTAAAGTCTATTTAAAAATACAATCAAAAGTAATTTTGGACTAAAGAAAAAATAAATAAAATTCAAAATATTTGTAACTTTTTAATAATTATTAATTGTAGACAGTGAACTCATTGATGGTGTCTTCATTATTTTTTTTAAGTGCGGATTTATATTTTATGTAATCATTATTCTATCTTTGATTTGATATGCTTTTTTAATCCATTTGAATCGAAATTTGATATTATATTATGAAAAGTTTTGTGATAATATTTTTATCTGCGTGTCAATTTATGATTAGATACTGAGATTTCAGATAAGATTTTTTTGTTGAAATTTCTTATCAGATTTCTTTCTCACATCGTCTACGTGTCAATTTATGATTGGATGTTGAAAATGGGTTCAACAATTTTGAGGGCTCAAATTTGGGTTCAATTGGAAGTAAATGGGTTTTTGGTGCATTTTGCACTTCCCTTTAGGTCCTCCACTGTGAGGTGTTTTTTGCAAATTTTGGACCTAAACTAATTTGGGCTCCCAGATGGGTACACCACGGGTGATGCTCTTACAAAGTCAAACGTTATAACTTTTTTTTTTTTAAATAAAAGAAATTGCTATGTTAGTTGTCATGTTCTTGTTGTCATCATAACAAACATATATGATAGAGACATATTTTCCTTACAATATTGATATTATTAGGTACTTAAATTCATATTTAATATCATAATTTAAATATTAATTGTAATATTTATATCACCGTCAAATAATTGGACCAAAATAGATGAAATCAGCCACGTGCAACGCACATGATTGTTTTTTCATTTTTTTGATTGAAAATCATCACATGTTAAGAAGAAAATGTGAGGGAAACGTTATAATTTTTCCTTCAAAAGATGAAATAATGTGATATTTTTTCTTCTAAAAGAAGAAAACATTATTATTTTCTCTCCAAAAACGATATAACTGCCATGTGTTCAATTTCGTCCAATTGCTTGACGATAGTATGAACATTATGTTGCAACCAAACTTTAAATTGTGGTACTAAATGTGCATTTACGTATCCACTAGTAACGTATCAAGATTACAAAGTGCTCTATGTTATGGTACCAAATATGCAATTTTCCTTTTTAATAATTATCAAAAGGAAAAAATAGGGAAATATTTTCTTGATTAAGGATACTGGATACAATTAAAACTAAAATTGCATTTTGTGTCTATATATAAGGCATTTTATATTATTTACAATGCCCGAGTAAGAACTTTCAAATTAGTGGTAAACTTATGAAGAAATTGTAATTCTTCTTAATATAAACAAAATTAAACAAGTTTTTTGGATCTTAAACATATAATTATGTGGTTTTGTGATGATTCAATTAAGTATGTAAAATTCGTTCTCAAAATAAATAAATTATTTAAAATTCTTGTACGTATGTTGTACTGTTTCCTGCACATATAGGTATATATGGATCTAGTTTGGCCCGGTTTGGTCTCAACCAAATCGGGCCAAACCCTGTTTGGTAATGGGCCTGGGAGAGTTTCGGCCCAGACCTTGGTTTTGGCCCAAGGCCGAAACCTGCCCAGGAAGTATAGATAGGAGGCGCTGACAATTCTGTCTATATGTTCTTTTCTTTTTGCTTTTTTGCTTTTTCATTTTGCATTTTTTTTTCTTTCTATGCTTTCTATAATTTATTTAGTCTTTATATATGTCATATTTATATTGTTGGATAAGGATGAAGATGAAGGCACTAAAGAAAGTTTGATAAGGGAGGTTTTGATGCATTCCAAAACTTCGTAAAATTGGCTAAGTATGGAGTAACTTAGCTGATAAACTTATCAAGGAATTTTGACTAAGTATTGAAGACATCAGAAGAGTCAAAGTTTCAAGGTCCAAGACTTCTGATCTGCTGAAGTAAAGTTATCAGACTAGTGAAGATCAGCCGACTCCAAATTAGATTTGTTCAAGTTTGAGATCAGCCGAGTTCACCATCAGACTTATACTTTCGTCAGCCAAGTGAAGAAGATCATGAAATATTCCCAACGGTAATAAATGCCCCTTGGTGTAATAAATGCAGAAGTACGAGGATATTTAAGACAAATGATTGAAGAAAAGCTTCGCATCAGCCAAGTGCATTTAATGCTGCATTTAATGCTGCCTGCAGAATAGTACTGTTTACAGTACGGACAGACTGCAAAAGAGCCGTTCGCGGATATTAAGGACCAGTACTCGAGGAATTTGAATCCTGTCTCTCTTCAACGGACACTTTTCAATCCTCAAGTATAAATAGCTGAAAGAGACGAAGAAGAAGCAAGCAACACACTTTCTGAGAGAAATTTCCGAAGCAAAATTCTTTAAGTCTCAAGAACAGCTCACTCATCAGCTGAGTCATTTGTTGACGAAAGCAGAGTTGAAGATCAAAGAAAAATACATCTTCTGAGTGATTTTGTAAACAAGAGTGTTGTGCGGAGTTGTGATCCATCTTTGTGAGTGATCAAACTTCAGAGGATAGGTTTTCTGTGTGATTTCCTATTGCGAACTTGTGGTCGTTTCATTTGTTGTTCGACGCAAGCAGAGTATACTGTAAACTTTGTGATTATAGTATAACCCAAGATCTGAGTGACTTGGAAGAGTGGACTAAAGGATATTTAAATCCATATAACCACTATAAAAATTGATTGTGTTTTTACATTGCTTTTAAACTTGCATATTTTCTGTTTGCATAAAAACACGTTAAGTTAACTGTTTGAAAAGAAGTTAAAAGGAGTTTATAAAACTGGGGAAACATCTTTCAAACTGCTAAGATTACTTGTGAAAAACACTTTGAAAATCCGCTGCAAGTACTCTAAGTATTAAAACTGATTTCTGCAAAATCAGCTAAGTAACTATCAGACGAGTGGTCAACAAGACTGTTCAAAGATTTGTTCGCGAACAGAATTGTAACTTACTAATCTGATCAGCTTAGTCTGTTCAGTAAGAGTAAAGTTTTAAAGTTAAATTTGAAGAAAATTTTTAAAGAGGTTTATTCACCCCCCCCCCTCTAAACCTCTTCTGACCACTTGGGACCAACAAGTGGTATCAGAGCAGGTGGTTCATTAGAATCAGCTGCCTGATCAACGAGCTTGATCCAAGTGTTTTTCAAAGGTTTTCAAAACTTTTCAAAAGAGCATCTTTTTGAAAAATAAAAAACTTTTTGAAAAATGGATTGTATCAGCCATGTTCCCCACATTGCTGGTATGTCTTTTGAGGACTGGAAGATCAGAATGGAGATTTTCCTTGCTGCCTACAATGACAACATGTATACATGTATCATCAAAGGTCCATTCAAATTCACCAAGACCATCATCGTAGATGAAGCTCAAATAGTGGTGGAAAAAGACTTAACAGAAATGACAGCAGAAGAAATAAAGCTGTTCAACCTGGACAAAGTCGGAAGATTCATCATGACCAAAGCCCTGGATAATGATCGGTTTGACAAAGTCAAGCATTGCAAAACTGCAAAGGAGATGTGGGATAAGGTTCGTGACATGAGTGAAGGCAATGATGCAATTAAAGAGCATCAGCTAAGTGTTGCCTTGGAGAAGCTGGACAACTTCAAGATGAAGTCTGGAGAAACCATTGATCAGATGGACACCAGATTCACCAGAACTCTGAATGAAGTTTTGAAGCTGGGAAAGACTTTCACTGACAAAGAGATCACTGTCAGAGTACTGAAGGCCCTACCTTCCAAGTTCAACATGAAGGTGACAGCAATGGAAGAATCAAGAGATCTGGGCAAGATTTCTCTTACAGAGCTGTTCTCCGTACTCAAGGCGTATGAGTATAAACTGCCAAGGATGGGAATTGAAGAAACCTCAACTTCAGGACCCACAGCTGCACTAATTGCTGCTGAAAACCAAAGAAGACCGGCTCAAAGAAATGCTGAAGTGGACTCATCTGATGAAGCCACTCTACTCAACAAAAAGGAGTACACTGCTGGAGATGTTGCACTGTTGATGAACAACTTCAAGAAGTTCTACAAGAGAAAAATGAAAAACAAATACAACAATGCTTCTACTTCTAAACCTAATTTTTCTTCTCAGGATAAGGATGATTATAAATCAAAACTGATGTGTTACAACTGCAGGAAATTGGGACACTTCATAAGAGACTGCCCATATCCAAAAGCAGAAAAGTACACTGAAGAGGAGAAGAAAATAAGAAAAGAAAGAAAGCATCAGAGAGGCAAGGCAATGATGGCTGAAGCAGAAAAGCTGACTGCTGTCTACTCATCTGATTCAGATTCAGACACGTCTGATGAAGAATCGTCTGATGAAGAAAAACCTGCTCTCCTCTGCCTGATGGCAAAGGAATCTGATGACTCTGAGGATGAGGTAACTCCTCAAGAAAATGAACTGTTTAATTCTCTAGAGCAAATGATGTTAAATAATACTACTATTGCTGGAGAGTTTGTTAAGCTTAAGGAAGAGATGAACTTGCTAAAAGAGCAAAATAGTTCACTGAAACTTTTAGCTGAAAAGCCAAAAGAATCAGCTGAATATAAACAGCTTGAGCAAGAGCATGAATCTCTGAAAGCTGAATGTGAGGTCTATAAAGGAAAAATCATGGAACTTGAGAAAATCATTGAGTCTCATGATAAGTCTACTGTTGCATCCATGCATACATCTAGTAAACAGGAGACACCTTTAGAAAAGGAAAAACTAGAATTGAACCATACTGAAAAATTCATATCAGCTGACAATAGTAAGGTCATTCTGTATGTTCAAACCTCTAAACCTACCTCATCTGAGAAAGTGGTAAAGGAGAAGAAATCTCCTAAGGCTAAAAAGAGCAAAGAGCCTAGTGTAGGAAATCAGACTAGTAAGACCAAACAGCAGAGTCCTAAGAAGTCTGCTGATAAAGCTAAAGTCAATCAGACTAGTGGTAAAACTAAGTCAAAAACAAATGAGCAAGCATCTAGTAAACCAAAGAAGCATAAGAACAAGAAAAATCAAAATGCTTGGTATGGAAATGAGTCATATTATGTGCAACCTGCTGCATATCATCCTATGTATCATGCACCTCAATTTCCTAGTTACTATGCACCTTACCCTGCTCATCCAATGCATGCATATCCTGCATATCATGCACCTTACCCTGCTTATGAACATTATTCATATCATACTGATCATCAACATGACTTATCTGATAACTATGATAAAAATGAAACTGTTCATGCTCCTAAAACTCAGAAGCCTAAGAAGCCTAAGACTTCAACATCTTGGGTTGTCAAGGGTGGAACTAATCCTTCAGGACCCTCTCAATAAGGGTACCTAAAACAATTTTATTTTTGTTTTGTAGGTTAGGATTAGGAGTAGGAGTAAAGTAGAGAAGATTTGGTACTTGGACAGTGGATGTTCAAGGCACATGTGTGGAAACATACATGAGTTGACTGATGCAGTTGCTGTGGATGGTCCAAAAGTTACTTTTGGAGACAGCAAAGAAGGCAAGATTAAAGCTAAAGGAAGACTAATCAAGGGAAACATAGAGATATCTGACGTCTCCTATGTTAAAGGCCTGAAATATAATCTGCTGAGCATAAGTCAATTTTGTGACAAAGGATATTCAGTCATCTTCTCAACAGATAAGTGCTACGTTGAACAAATTGGTACAAAGAAGGTAATTTTATCTGGAAGACGACAAGGAAATATCTACATAGTTGACTGGAATTCTGTTGACAAGAATTCAAGTATTTGTTTGGTGGCATCAGCACCAAGTGAAGTCAGTTGGCTATGGCACAAGAGGATGAATCATTTAAACTTCAAGACCATAAACAGATTAATCAAGAATGATTTGGTGGAAGGGATTCCAAAAGCAGTCATGAGCAAAGACAAGCTCTGTGATGCATGTCAGAAGGGTAAACAAATCAAGTCATCTTTTAAAGAAAAGAAGCACCAATCTTCTGGAAGAATATTGGAGCTGTTGCACATGGACTTATTTGGACCCATTGATCCAGTCAGCAATGGTGGAAAGAAATACTGCCTAGCTGTTGTGGATGATTATTCAAGATATACTTGGGTGATTTTCATGAAGAAGAAAAGTGAAACCAAGGAACATCTTACAAATCTGATGGAACTGATCCAGAATGAGAAGAGTATCAAAATATTGAAGATCAGATCAGATAGAGGGACAGAGTTTACAAACTTTACTGTTGAAGAGTATTGTAACATCAAAGGAATACATCATGAGTATTCTGCTGCAAGAACCCCTCAACAGAATGGTGTTGCTGAAAGGAGAAACAGAACACTAAAAGAAGCTGTCAGAACCATGATAGCTGAAGCCAAGCTGCCTCAAAGATTTTGGGCAGAAGCAACAAACACAGCATGCTTTACCCAAAACAGATGTATGATCAACAAAAATCAGAACAAAACTCCATATGAAGTTTGGAACAACAGAAAGCCAAACATTCATTACTTTAAGATTTTTGGTTGTAAATGTTTTGTATTGAATAATGGGAAAAATCACCTTGCTGCATTTGCAGAAAAGGCTGATGAAGCTGTTTTTGTAGGATACTCTACTGTTAGTAAAGCTTATAGAGTGTTTAACAAAAGAACATTACTAATAGAAGAATCTATCCATGTAGTATTTGATGAGCCTAGTCAATCTTCTGAAAAGAATCAAAGTGTTAATCAAGATCTGTCTGCTGATTTACAGAAGTTAGACGTTGGAAGAAATGAAGAATATGTTCCCATCATACTACCTAATCTAAGCTCAGCTGCTAACTCAAGTGCTGTTCAAAATCACAGTGCTGATTGTCTAACAGACGAGTTGCTAACAGCTGACAGACCAGAGACTGTTCAACAAACTACAAATGTTCAACAGACTACTACTGGAACTCCAACAGTAGTGTTGCAAGATCATAACAGAGGACAACATCCTGATCTGCAACCTGATCTCAGATGGCTCAAGAATCACCCTCCTGAATTAGTTATTGGTGATCCTTTAGATAGAGTGAAAACAAGAAGAGCTGCTGCACAAGATGCTATGTTTGTCACATTTCTATCTCAAATAGAGCCCAAACAAATTGAAGAAGCTCTCAATGATTCCTTCTGGATAGAAGCTATGCAAGAAGAGTTGAATCAATTTGAAAGGAATGAAGTCTGGTACTTAGTTCCTAGACCAAGTCATCAAAGAGTAATTGGCACTAAGTGGGTATTCAGAAATAAGATGAATGAAGATGGTGTTGTCACCAGAAACAAAGCAAGACTAGTGGCCAAGGGTTATTGTCAAGAAGAAGGAATTGACTTTGATGAAACTTTTGCACCAGTAGCAAGACTTGAAGCAATCAGACTGTTTCTAGCCTATGCTGCTCACAAGAACTTCACTGTCTATCAGATGGATGTGAAGTCTGCTTTTCTCAATGGAGAATTGCAAGAAGAAGTGTATGTTTAACAACCTCCTGGATTTGAAGTCTATCAAGAAGAGGACAAAGTATATCGTCTGAAGAAAGCTCTCTATGGACTGAAACAGGCTCCAAGAGCATGGTATGATACCCTATCTGATTTTCTTTTAATTAAAGGATTTCGAAAAGGTAAGGTAGATAAAACCTTGTTCACAATTGAATGGGAAAATCATATATTACTTGTGCAAATATATGTGGACGATATTATTTTTGGTTCAACTAATCAACAGATGTGTGATAAGTTCTCCAAGCTGATGCGGAATAAGTTTGAAATGAGCATGATGGGTGAACTTAATTACTTTCTTGGATTGCAAGTTAGACAGTTGCCTGATGGAATATTCATCAGCCAAGCAAAGTACACAAGAGATCTGTTCAAGAAATTTGGTATGGAAACTAGCTCAACAGCTACTATTCCTATGTCTACAAGTCTTCGTTTGGATAAAGATGAAGATGGCAAATCAGTGGACATAACCAAATACAGAGGCATTATTGGTTCATTGTTGTATCTAACAGCAAGCAGACCTGATATAATGTACTCAGTTGGAGTCTGTGCAAGATTTCAATCAAACCCCAAAGAATCTCATCTCTTAGCTGCCAAGAGGATATTGAAGTATGTTAAAGGCACTCAAGAACTGGGATTATGGTATCCTAGAGAATCTGGATTTGAACTAGTTGGCTATTCAGATTCAGACCTTGTTGGCTGCAAGATTGACAGAAAAAGCACAACAGGTGCTTGTCAGTTCTTAGGTAGTCGTCTGATCTCATGGATGAGTAAGAAGCAAACCTCAGTCTCTATATCTACTGCTGAAGCTGAATATATAGCTGCTGGAGCTTGCTGTGCACAGATACTTTGGTTGAAACATCAACTAGAAGACTACAACATCAAGATCAGTGGAATACCAATCTACTGTGACAATACAAGTGCAATCTCACTCACTCAGAACACTACATGTCATTCAAGGACTAAGCATATTGAGATCAAGCATCATTTCATTAGAGATCATGTGGAAAAAGGCAATGTAATGATTGAGTATGTTCATACTGATAATCAGATTGCTGATATTTTCACTAAACCTTTAAGTGAAGTAAGGTTTTCAACTCTAAGAGCTGAGCTAGGACTACTTAATTTGGAAGCATAAGCTGAGGGGGAACTCATCAGAAGACTGGAGTTCAACAGCTTAGTTATCTATTATTATCTTCAAGAATTAACTCTCAACAGACTAGTTAACTTATGAATTCTTAAACTCAGGGGGAACGTGTAAGACTAGCGGTACTTCTGAATTAAAGATGAAATTTGTTAATGACAGTTAGTTGAAGTTATGTTTTCATCAGAAGACTCAACTATCGAAGATTAAAGTTATTTTATCTAGCTGGATTGACAAACAGCTGAGGAAGGTTATCAGCTATTGGCATTCTCTGATAACAGCATTGTCATCAGGACAGTAGTCCATCAGATAAGTGTTTATTATACTCATCTGATTACTTAAATAAAAGCGAACTATTTTAAAACGTATATTCAAAACACGCTTTTATAAGTAACTGTTGGGCGGTACATTTTTCCCGCTCTTCATTAAATATCTTTTGAATTCGAAAAGTCGTAACTGACGCCGCACGATCAGCACTGACAGAAAAACGGATCTAACGGTTGGCGGATATCACGGAAACCGAAAAACCCCAACTCTATAAATCCCCATCTGATCAGTCGAGTAGCTCTTTACGCACTCTAAGCATTCAAAAGTACTTGTGAGAAATTTCTGCAAATTTTCTGCATACTTTCCTTTGTTTTTCTAACCTTCAACAGATCTACAATGGCCGCTGAAGGTATGTTTCTCGTCTATGATTCCTACTACCAATCCGGTACGAATCTGATGAAAGAACTGCTCGAAAAGTTCAAAGCTGCTTCGCTGGTAAACTTCATGGAATACCACGAAGGAATTATCTGGACTGACCAAGTGATGGAGTACTACAACTCTGCGAAAGCTGACTACAACAAACTGGAGATTAAGGCTTCAGTGGGAGGCAAATCTATCACTATCACTCCTGCTGTTCTTCACGAGACGTTTGGGCTTCCTAACAGAGGACGACATGACGTCACTGTGCTGACAGAGGACAAACACCAACAGTTCTGGGCGATCTGCGCCAAAGAGGGAGAAACGTTATCTGGAAATATAAGGAAGAAGCAACTGAAGGATGAATATCAGCGGATGGCTGATATGGTGTGCAAGCTGATTGAGAACTGCACATTCTCACTGGATGCTGTTACCATGAAGAGGTTCAGCATCATGGCTGCCATATACTATGGAATGGATATCAACTGGTCCATCATAGTTTGGTACATATTAGCTGACTTTCTTGATGATAAGAAAGGAAAAGGCCCCACTACCAACCACAGGATCACACTCAGCTATCTGCTGTCAAAGCTGGGTTGTGATATGAAGAATGGAAAGGAGATCCATAAATCTAAGGCATTGTCCAAGTACATGCCTGTTCAAAAGAGGAAGGCTGGTGAGCCTGAGGAAGCTGATATTGAGGAACCAAAGGAGGTTCCTGCCAAAAGGCAGAAGAGGTTAGTCAAAACAGCAAGTTTGGCTGCTGAGACTAAAAGGAAGAGGGCTGCTGATGAGCCCAAGAAGAAAGAATCTAAGCAGATGGAGAAAGTGACTTCTGCTGAAGCCACTAAGATTGTTGAGAACATAATTGCTGATGTAAGGACTGGATCCCCTGCATCACCATCAAGAACTCCATCAGCAGAGAGGCCTGCTGAGGGTATTTCTCAAAGGACAAGAAGTCAACAGAGAGATACTGTTACCTCTACTTACCGTGAAGGGAGGACCAAGAAGTCTGCCAGAAAGCAGATGACATTTATTGAAAAACCTACTGATCTGGAAAATGTAGCAAGGGAAGACCCTGAAGCTACTCAAAGGCCTGCTGAAACAGTTGAAACTGTTGTGATTGACAAAGCTGATGAGCAACAGCCAAGTCATGTCACATCAACAGCTGAGGTTACTCAACCTCAAGAAGATCCAGATGTCCAAATCATCTATCCTATTGCTGCTGCTCCCATATCATCTGCTGGACCAGCCCCTGCTGATAAAGGCAAGAGAAAAATAGTGCTAAGGAGGAAGAAAGTCTCCAAAGCTGATAAGAAAGCAAGGGAGGAGGCTGAACAAAGGAAACAAGATGAGCTGGAGGAAAAGAAGGCACTTGAGCTAAGCAAAGCTCAAGAAGCAAAGGATGAAGCCAGAAGACGCATGTCTGCAGCAGAAAGAAAAGCTGCTGAGGATGCTGAAATGGCTGCGGTGATTGAATTGAGTAAAGTTGATGCCTATGGACCTGTCCATGGAGGTGGCATCAAGATTGGTGAAGGCAAGAATGATGAGGAAGACAAAAAGAAGATATTACTGCCTGCCCCCAAACTCAAGTCAAAGGACAAGTTTGAAGTCAGAAAAGCATTTGAAATAGTGTATGCTGATAAAGAGCTTTTCAAGAAGTTTGAGAAGTCTCTAGCTTACTATGATCAGAAGCTTATGTTGATGACTCTGTTCAACCAAGAAAAGCCAAGATATATCAGTTGGAGGGACAACAGGCTGAACAAGTCAATCACTGAACTTCAAGGTATGAAGGAGTTAGCTGATGAAGAACGATGGGTTCTAAGTTGGCTGAAGACAAACTCCATTCAAAAGGCTCTTGATCCAAGCTATGTGAGAGATATCATGCATAGCTATGCAAAAGGCTTTGCATTGGAGGAAGCCAAGAAAATCAAGAGCACCTTGCCTGAGAAGAAGAAGAAGTCTGAAGATGCTGAAGAAAGAGCAATTAAGTTTGCTGTTATGACTGCCCTGAATAGATGGGCTAAGAAGTCAAAGTATCAGCAAGGCTGTTCAAGTGATTTGCCACTACTGCCAAGTATCCAGCAAATCATTTTTGGCAAGGAAGTACAACAGTACTATGAAGTCCCTAAGGGTAACAATGCTCCTGTTAACCCTTGGATTATTGTAAGGCAGATTAGACAGACAACATGCTTTAATGATGATGGAACCATTACTAATCTGTTCTACGATGATGTCACTGATGAGCACAAGTCTGCTGATAAGTCCTTAGCTATTGAGCCGCAAGCTAAGACTTCTGAAGATCATCAGATGACGGACATGAAAGAAGTCCCTGTTCAACAGGCGACTGAGGAAAAGGATGCTGATGCCTCTACTTCATCAGATGATGAACACTCATCATTGATGGAAGCTTTCCAATTACTTATTGAAAATCAAATAAAAGAGATGGAAGAGAGGAATAGTCTGCAGTTACAGAAGATAAAGGAAGAAGTGATTGAATCAAACACTAAACAGACGGAAAGAGCGCACCTTCTAACTGCCAGCACTATCAAATTGGCTATTGATGATATACCTATTCCTCAAGATCATTCACTGCAGTTAGTGACCAGCTTAAGAGAACTGAACCAGAACGTAGAAGATGTGAAGGGTGATGTAAATCATCTTCACACTGCCCTGCAAACAGCTGAGCACAAGATTGCTGATTTGACTGCAACCTTCATCAAGGTTAGTGAAGAAGAGAAGGCCGTCAACTTAGGGATGTTGCAAGAAGTAGCAAAGGCTGCACAGGAGATTCAAAATGAAATTGCAACTATCAACCTCAACATTGACTACTTCAATGATAAGACTGACGTCATCAGCACTGATATTCAACATCTAACAGCAAGTCACGACGTTGTTAATCAGAATCTAAAGGCTTTATGCGCTGAAGTAAAGATTCCAACAGTTGCCCTCAACCCTGCTGTTGAACCTGCTACTGTCATCAGAGCTGATGATGACAAAAAGGGGGAAGATAAAAGGGAAGAACCAGCTAAGGAAACTGCTGCTGAAGAATCAGCTATGGAATCTGCTGCTAAAGAACCAGCTAAAGAGACCATTACTGAAGAACCAGCAAAGGAGTTTGCTGCTGAAGAACCAACTAAGGAAGAAACTACTGCTGCAACTATCAAAGCTAAGGAAACTGAAGAAACAGCTGACAAGGCTGATAATCTTGGAAAGGTAGAAGAATCAGAAACGATTGAAAAAGAAGATACCAAGTACAAGAAGACAGAATCTGCAAGGAAGGCTATGGAAGCTTTGAAAGCTCTTCAAGAACAAGAACTTAAGGAGAAGATGGAAGCTGCCAAAGCAACCTTGGAAGAAGAAGCTGATGATGAAGAAGATGATGAAGAATCATCTTATGAATATGAAGAAGTGCTGGAAGGATCAGATGAAGAAGCTGATAGTTAGAAATTGAAAAATCCTTGTAATCAGTTTACTTTATCTATTTCTTCAGAAATCTCATCTGATGAACTTGTACTATGTAACTCATTTTAAATATTAATGAAAAGTCAAGTTCAATCCAATAAACTTTTTCTATCTCAGAAAATTTTGAGGATTTCAATCTTTAGTTTAGGTATTCAACAGGTACTAAGCTGAAGTTTTGTCATCATCAAAAAGGGGGAAATTGTTGGATAAGGATGAAGATGAAGGCACTAAAGAAAGTTTGATAAGGGAGGTTTTGATGCATTCCAAAACTTCGTAAAATTGGCTAAGTATGGAGTAACTTAGCTGATAAACTTATCAAGGAATTTTGACTAAGTATTGAAGACATCAGAAGAGTCAAAGTTTCAAGGTCCAAGACTTCTGATCTGCTGAAGTAAAGTTATCAGACTAGTGAAGATCAGCCGACTCCAAATTAGATTTGTTCAAGTTTGAGATCAGCCGAGTTCACCATCAGACTTATACTTTCGTCAGCCAAGTGAAGAAGATCATGAAATATTCCCAACGGTAATAAATGCCCCTTGGTGTAATAAATGCTGAAGTACGAGGATATTTAAGACAAATGATTGAAGAAAAGCTTCGCATCAGCCAAGTGCATTTAATGCTGCATTTAATGCTGCCTGCAGAATAGTACTGTTTACAGTACGGACAGACTGCAAAAGAGCCGTTCGCGGATTTTAAGGAACAGTACTCGAGGAATTTGAATCCTGTCTCTCTTCAACGGACACTTTTCAATCCTCAAGTATAAATAGCTGAAAGAGACGAAGAAGAAGCAAGCAACACACTTTCTGAGAGAAATTTCCGAAGCAAAATTCTTTAAGTCTCAAGAACAGCTCACTCATCAGCTGAGTCATTTGTTGACGAAAGCAGAGTTGAAGATCAAAGAAAAATACATCTTCTGAGTGATTTTGTAAACAAGAGTGTTGTGCGGAGTTGTGATCCATCTTTGTGAGTGATCAAACTTCAGAGGATAGGTTTTCTGTGTGATTTCCTATTGCGAACTTGTGGTCGTTTCATTTGTTGTTCGACGCAAGCAGAGTATACTGTAAACTTTGTGATTATAGTATAACCCAAGATCTGAGTGACTTGGAAGAGTGGACTAAAGGATATTTAAATCCATATAACCACTATAAAAATTGATTGTGTTTTTACATTGCTTTTAAACTTGCATATTTTCTGTTTGCATAAAAACACGTTAAGTTAACTGTTTGAAAAGAAGTTAAAAGGAGTTTATAAAACTGGGGAAACATCTTTCAAACTGCTAAGATTACTTGTGAAAAACACTTTGAAAATCCGCTGCAAGTACTCTACGTATTAAAACTGATTTCTGCAAAATCAGCTAAGTAACTATCAGACGAGTGGTCAACAAGACTGTTCAAAGATTTGTTCGCGAACAGAATTGTAACTTACTAATCTGATCAGCTTAGTCTGTTCAGTAAGAGTAAAGTTTTAAAGTTAAATTTGAAGAAAATTTTTAAAGAGGTTTATTCACCCCCCCCCTCTAAACCTCTTCTGACCACTTAGGACCAACATATATTATTTATATATATTCAACTATATCAATTAGTATCATAATATTTGTCTTTTGCATTATTAATTTTTATATTTATGATTTGTTATTAAAATACTTAACTATAATTTTAAATATTATATTCAATTATTTTAGTTGGCAAACATAAAGTTAATTTTAATATTGTATATATTTTAACATAAAATATTATTAAATTATTTCATAAATATACATTCTATTTAAAAAGAGGTAAAGTGCCGTCTATAAAAAATGTCAAGGAGACTGTGTGAAACTTTTATAAAAGTAAATGAGATAAAATACTCTTTTTTAAATCACAAGGGGATAAATTAACCATTATACATTTTATAGGGGGTAAATTATCACTAATTTTAGAGAAAAATTGGTTTGGTAAAAAAAGTTATATTTTATTTAAATAACATAACTATATATCTTATAATTTACGTCGCGTCTGATATTGTATATATCTTATAATTTACAAAATAACAAAATTATTAATTATTTTATTTAAATAAATAATCATCATCTAAATTAATATCACAATCATATCTAAATAATCACAATCAATTATCAATCATTACAATATAATAACTCATTATCTTAATTATTACATAATAAAATATTATATTTCAAATCATATAAAGTTATTGATTTGACACCTGCTACCTACTTTTATTCTTCAAACCCCAACAACCAAACCACCATCCAAATCAAATCTCAAATTTTCAAAACCCACTAACTATTATTTAATAATATTTTACCATCTCAATATTCCATTGAAACCATTATCCAAATCGAGTTTCAACGGTTTCGCCGAAACCTCTGAAACCACTTTCCGAAACCAAACCGAGACCAAACCCAGTCAAACTACTTCAATATTAACCAATAAAGCTCAAACAAGTTGTATTTTTCTATCTGACGTATCCCTCCTGGATTTATTGGTTTGTACAGAGCATCAAGTTGACCAAGCAAGTAGTAAAATAAGAAAGACAAATTTAAATTAAATTAAATTAGAAAATACAAAAATACCCCTTTTAATTTCTAATTAATCAAAAAAATGTGTTAATGTATTGTTAATTAGCTTATTGCACCCATTTTGAAAATTAAGAGTTGAATTTCAAAAAATATTTCTCTTGTTTAAACTTTTTTCTTGCTAGATAATTTTCAAATGAGAATTTTGTTTTTTGCCACATAATAGACTACCTTGCAAATTTGATATCATTAATCACGAAAACACATATTTGATATCGAAACTGTAAAATGACCTATATATCCCGTTGTAAAAAAAAATTCAATTCAAAATACTTGCAAGCATGTGGTATATAATTGCCTGCTTGCTTGCATATATAAAACTCAAGGTTGACAAAACAAAAATAAAATAAAAGAATAAAGGTTATTTACTCCACCTCTTTCTGTTAATGGAGAATTAAATTATCATAAAAATGCTATACTATTAGAAGAATTTTGTGTACTTAATCCATGGAACAAAATTTCTATATTTTTCTTCGAAAACATCGAAAAGTTTTCATTTTTAATCAAGCGACACGAAAATAAGATATAATTCGGAAACTATTTTTGTGCCTTAAACTTTGTTATTTATCTAAATTTAGTAACTTTCATTACATATTTTCCTCACTGTTTCCGAAATATTTCCGAAAAGTCTCGAAAAATTTTCAATATTTAGTTGACCGAAATATACACTCGAAACGAAATTTTGATCCATGACTTACTCATTTTATAAATGCCATACTTTTCGTGCATCTTTGAAAATATATATATATATATATATATATATATATATATATATATAGGTTGCCATCTATATATCCTTCTGTTCTACCTTTTTTCTTTGGAAACGATACAATCATTGGAATTTGCTTTTGTTAATTTTATGAAAATGCATTTTTCAATTAAAATACCAATTTTTGTATCTTTAATCTTTTTGAACTTTCTACCTTCATCTCTTTGTGCATCTCAATTTCCTTGTTATTTCATTTTTGGAGACTCATTAGTTGATAATGGCAATAATAATCAACTTAATACAAATGCTAAAGTAAATTATAATCCTTATGGTGTTGATTTTCCTCAAGGGCCAACGGGAAGATTCACCAATGGTCGAAATATTGCCGATATTATTGGTAATTAATTTATATTTTAGTGCAGTTTATTTAAATTTTTCCTTGGACGTATTTATGTTAAAATTCATAATAAATCCTGCAATAATGAATTTGCAGGTGAACTTCTTGGATTTGATAGTTACATTCCACCATTTGCAACGGCACAAGGTACAGACAATATTATCAAAGGTGTAAATTATGGGTCTGGATCAGCTGGAATTCGCAGTGAAACAGGAGAGCAACTGGTAATTTTTTTTTTATGTAAAATTGTATTTTGATACAATTTTTTTTTAAATATTTTATACTTATGATCATATAGTCTCGATTTCATTTTGTGAGACATAAGGCCATCTTCAACCGATAAGACAATAACCGGGTATGAGGGGGGTTTGTCGGCGGTCTTCGATTGGAGATGGCAAAAGGAAGAGGGAGGATTGGGCGGTCATGACGGGCAGGGGAGTGTTGGGCAGGGGATTGGGTAATTTTTGTTTTTTCTTTTTTAGTTAATTTTTATAATAATTAGTTTTATTTCTTTTTAAACTATGAATAGTTATTAGTTTTAATTGATTTTAATAAAATTGTATTATTTTTGTGTTAGATTTAATGAAGTGATTAGTTTAAATTATGAAATTTAAAATATCTATATTCATAAAATTCATACAAATAAAAGAATTAAATAAACTAAAACAATTTTTGGCAGTTTTTATTTTTTTATTTTTGATTTTCTGAATGAGAAATATTAGAATATGATAACAAAAAATATGTCTTAAGTAGATTTGCTGAACAATAAGACATATTTTAAAAAATACACAATAGAGCTTATTATTTTTAATATTAAAATAAGTGAGAGTTATGAGAGGGGAAAATTGTGAAATTGAATCAAATGGAGGTTAATTACCATTCGGTTGGAGATCCGTTTTTACTTGGTCAAAAAGGCAAATGGGCAAGGGCAATCGAACAGAAGGGGGTCAAAGAAGCAATTGGGCAATTAGACAATGAGTTCGGTTGAAGATGGCCTAGTGCTAGATAGAGGCAACATAATGGGACCAAAAGTGCAAAATATAAATAGTGCAAAAGAAAGATTTGATAAAATATAGGGATAAAAAATGATGGGATTCAATCTCGTCGGACTAAAAAAACAATTTTATGGTAGAATTTCTAATAAGTCGTCATCTAGATCACTTCCAAAATCATCTCTAACTCACTGGTTATAGCCGACTTAGTGGTGTTATCATAACCGACTTTGTGGTGATATTTGTGGTGGTATAATGATGTGGTAAAGTTGTAAAACCACGCAATAGTTGGAGAGTTAAGGACAATTTACATGTGATATTTATAATATTCAATTTAATTTGAAAATTAGCAATTTATATCTATGTAATATTATAAAAGTTTCATCCCATCTCCCTGATATTTTTATATGTAACACTTTATCTCTTGTGTTATGATAATGTGATAATTCACCCCTTCCTCACACGAGAATTTCGGCAACTTTACATCTTTGAATTTTTCAGAGGGGGTAAATTGTTTTTTTTTTTTTTACATCATAAGGGTTAAATTAAAATCAGCTCAATAGTTGGATGGAAAATATGTGAAAAGAAACATTGTGAATCTCCTGTCCCAAACGGGAATGATTTAGTGTAATAGCTGCACCGTCAGTGAAAAAAATAAAAGAAATTGCATTGAAATATTTTTTTAATCCTTTGAATTGAAATTTACGTCATTAAGTACACGTGGTGCAACTCACCAATACACTTAAGACATATGGAGTAATAATTCACATAATCCATGTTCTGGCAATGTGAATACAATTTTTTGAAATCCTAATTTTTGGGAACATGGCTACAATATGGGTGATACTTGCCTAGACCAGGTCTTTCATAGACCGTGAACAAAATCAGTACATCCACCAAACATATTTGCAAGATTTTGTGTTATGGTCTATGAAAGACCGGGTCTAGACAAGAATTTTCCGTCAGAATATGGGATGATGTGGATTATCACTCCACATATCCCGAGTGTATTGGTGGGCTACACCACGTGTACTTGATGACGTGGTGCAGCGATTGTACTAAATAATCTTTCCCCAAGCGGGTTTCCCAAATTGTTTCACACTATTTATACAGGTCGAATATCTTTACCCCAAAATTATACTTACAATATTCATCTTTTAAGTAATGAAAAACCCATGAAAATTTGAATTAACAATTTTTTTTTTAATTCCGTAGAATCTTGTATATATGGGATCCCTAAATATTGTGAAGTATCATAAATTGGGTAAAATCCAAACATGATTAATATTTGTGTCTTTTGTGTTTGTTTCATGATTCTTCTAGGGTGATCGAATCAGCTTAGACAAACAGTTAATAAATCACAACCTCACAATATCCCACATCTCTCAATTACTCGGAAATGAATCTTCAACCAAACACCTCCTTAACAAATGTCTCTATTATTTTGTAATTGGCAGCAATGATTACATAAACAATTATTACCACCCTGAATATTACACCACAAGTGATACATACACAACAGAGGAATATGCTGCTGTCCTAATTCAACAGTATTCTCAGCAGCTAAAGGTAATTGGTACATTAAATAAATTTCTTTAAAATCTTGTCAATTTCATTTTTTTTCTTTGAGTTTTTTCCGAAATGTTTATATTAGAATTATCACATGAATTGTGCTAAATCCACTTACATATATGACTAGTTTAAGAGGTAAGAACTATTCAATATCTTATAAGGTGGACTTAAAATCTATTATCCTATTTTTTTTAAGTATCAAATAAATTATTTCATTTCAGATCACCTAGAAATGCAATTTGCCAAAAATAATTAAACAAAATTATGATTTTTCAAGTGTTTAAATCTTTTTTGAGACGCGTTAAACATATTAAGTGGAAATTTTCCACTCATAATATAAAGTAAGTGGGACCACTCATGAGATTTGGACCGCTCAACAGTTTTGGTCCTACGATTTAGAAAATTCCAGTCTCAATTTTAAAATTATTTTGTGCTTTTAGTCCCTTACATCAGTAAATAGCATTTTCGGTCAAATAAAATAGCTTTATTTTATACTTTTGACCCTAACATTCTCAATTTTACACTTTTGATCCCAAATTAGAACAATATATAAGTGCTATATTTTTAGTCAAAAGAACAAACTTTGTAAAGTATGGGACTAAATGTGCCAAGGTCAATTCTCGAACACTAAAGTTAACGGTTTGCCTGATCTCATTGCTACATTTGTACAAACACAAGGGGATATATCATATATGTACTAATTTGGAAATAACCCAAAGTTATTTTTTTCAAATAAATTGTAATTAATTAACAATTGCTTAAATGAAACAGACAATATACAATTATGGGGCAAGAAAAGTAGCCGTTTCTGGAGTTGGCCCAATTGGTTGCACTCCTGAAGAACTTGCCAGGGGTACAACTGGAAATTTATGTGTCGATTATATGAATGAAGCTGTTGATTTATTCAATGACAAGCTAAAGATTCTTGTGAATGAGCTCAATAATAATCTAGATGGTGCCAAATTTATATATGTCAGTGCCATGAGCCCTGACCCAGAATTTCTTTTTAATCTTGGTAAGTAAAATTATCTGCAATTTAAATTTTATTTATATTGTAAATGCCATGGGCCCACATTTTTTAGTCTTACATGGCTAAATCATAAGTACATGGTCCCACAAATTTGTCCTAATTTTTAAAATTGTTTATTTCATCCAATTTTGAACTAGAAGTTTAGAGATAAATATTATGGTACTAAAAGTACAAATATTTTAGAGTGAATGGCATTTTTTGTCTTTTTTATGGGTTAAATTTTGTATTTTTGTTCATTTTAATTTTTTTTGTAGCAAATTAGTCCCTCTTATCAATATAATGTATCATATTCGTCCCTCTTATAACACATTCTTTCCTCTTGACTTTTTTTAGAAAATTCGCACCACTTATCAATGTAGTGTAACACATTAGTCCCTCTTAAATGCAAAATACATCAACTTTCGTTCACTTTAAAATATATTTTGAATTTTACTGATGTATTTTGTATTTAAGAGGGACTAATGTGTTACACTACATTGATAAGAGGGACGAATTTGCTAAAAAAAATTTAAAAGGGATGCAAGTGTAAAAGTTAATACATAAAGGAGGACCAAAATTGCAATTTACTCAATATTAAAATTGGAAAAAAAAAAGGGATGATATGACCAAAGGACAAAAATTTCTAAAAATTTAAGACAATAATCACATCTAGTCATACGTTTTGAAAAATTGCAATTTTGGGTCCTTACATTTTCTCGACATTTCGTCATTTTACCTGCACACTTTTTCGTTCCATAAATATAGAAATTTTATTTTGCATATTTGGTTTCTTAGGACTATCTCTATTTTGTAAATTTAGTTATTATAATAAAATTATTCAAATAAGACATTATTAATGTTACATATATATTATTATCTCTATTTTGTTTTTTGCATTAATTTCAGGTCTCAGAATTCTAAATAAGCCATGTTGCAAAGTATCGAATATCGGACAATGTATTCCTGGAACAACTCCATGTCTACTTAGGGCATTGCATGCGTTCTATGATAATTTTCATCCTACAGAGATTGTCAACAAGGCTGTGGGAACTTTTGCATATGTTGAAATAAGTAAATTGATTTGATGTATACAACTTGTTCAATGTAAGGGGCACCAATTGTAATTGTAACTACCTATATATATATATTTTTTAAAATAATGGTTTGCCCAAAAATATAATGTTTGTAATTGCAAGGGCAGCAAGATAAATTTATTACGCTCACACGCAATGGAATGACCCCACTCAACTTTTGCACTTTGTATGAAAACATTTGCAAAAAATAAGTATATATTTTTATTGCTTTAAATGGACTCCAATCCACTTAATAAAACTAAAATTTATATGATAAAGGGCTGGGACGGATCCAGCCCCTTTGGGGGGCCCTGGCCCCCCAAGAATTTAAAAAAAAAAAATGAGTGCTACCTTTTTTATTTTTGAGATATTAGTACTAATGTTTACATTATTCAATTACTGATTAAATTCAAAGTTTTAGAAGTTTTTTTTTCTTATACTCTATATATATCTGTGGTGCCGTTACAACAATTCTAATAAAATGACAAATATATTTTCATGTTAAATTGTCAATTATACCTACTTAGTCTTATATATTACCAACACAACAAAAATAATGATTATCAACAATAAAGTTGGTGAAAAATAGGCTTAGAAACTAGATGAAAGATTAATACCCTGCGAATTGTTTGATTATTCACATTGGGAATAAAAATGTAGAATTTTTATGATATGAAGAGCATCGTATACAATTTTCATAGTTTTTTCATTCAATTACTTTAGCATTTTGAATTCAATAGAATCCTCGTTAATAATCTATTCTTATGCAAATAAATTATATTGAATACTATAATTTTGTCAATTAGTTTTAACGATGGGTAAACTCGGCCCCCCTTACTCTATAATCCTGGATCCGTCCCTGATAAAGGGCCATGTTTTAATTATAATAGATTTGTCTTTCACTACTAATTAATAACTATTTTTTTTTGTTTGTGTGAATTAATATGTAAATTGTAAAAGGTAATATACAAACTTCGCAGCAACTTTTTTCCAAAAATTGATTTTTGAAGGTGTATACAAGGTATGAAGCATTTATATTTGCACAAGAAAGTTATTAATTCAATATTTGTTAGCTGTGACGTAATTATTTTATACACAAATTTTCTATAAAGAAAGTTTTTTTCTTTGAGAATTTCAAATTATATCAAAATGTTGTTGGTCCCGGTGGACTCAAAGTTAAGTCAAAATCGAGTTGGGCATTTGATTTATCAAGTTAGCGTTTATTCTCAAGAATTGGTCCACGATTTAAATAATTAACTTTTTTTTAAAAAAAAATATTGCTTAAATTGTTTATCGAGTAATCTTTATTGGAGAGTTTAATATAATATTATTCTTAAAAAAAAAAAAAGTAGACGTATTAAAAAAAATAAAACTATAATACATTATAGTGCCCGAAATTTTATCCTATCAACACCACTGTTCACAAGTAACATATCATTACGTTATAATACATGTATATATATACACATGATTGGATATTATAACTATGGTGATCTTTAACAAACAATTAATATGTAAAATTGTATGTTCTGCTCTAAGATTAACAAACTCTAAAAAGTGCATTTATTTTTCAAAGATAATTTGTGCATTTACATATTCTCACACTTTATAAAAATATAGTTTAGTTTTATCCCCAAAATTTTAAATATTTATTATATATCTTTAATCTCATAACTTTACAAAATTATACTTATGATCTACGTACGTTTCAAATTATTTCTAAACACAAATAACATTAATGAGGAGCATAGATAAAAAAATAAAAATAAAAAACTGTTTTACAGCAGCAAGTGGTGAAGTCAGGGGGGTAAATTATAAATTTCAAAGGAATTACCATGATTTTGAATAAAGACACGACATACTTGTCCAACAACACACTCAACCAAATAAATGTAAACATTTCAAAAGGCCCAGTTTAGTTGATTTTAAACACACACTTGTAAAAATACATAGCAACACCAATCCTTGATAAAATAATTAAATGTCCACAAGAACCACAATCAGATAAAACAAAAACCCATATGGCCATATAAGATAAGTTTAACAAATATCATATCAAAAAGCAAAACCCTATTCAGATAAAATGTAATAACCCCTTTCAAGTTTAAGTACAAAATTGTTCAACCCAAAATCAATAATTCCAATCACCAGTGAATCAATTTATCAATAATAACAAATTAACTAAACCAAGTCATAAGTCTGGAAATCATCAAAAAGGTCATAGTTTGCTTTCAACCATGCCACACATTCATACAAAAACACAACACGTCTGAAAATCTTCAAATACATAACATAAACACATAATTCATTGCCAATTAACTCATAAAAATTACAACATCAAGCAAACAAACTGCACAGATCTTTACAAGTTTCAACTTGTAAAGCAGTGAGTTGTTTGTAGCCTGTAAGCTAAGAAGGGATTCAAGTAAACGTCTATTTTCTTCATCTAATCGAGCATTCTGAGTTTCAAGCTCTCTATTATGGGCTTCCACATAATTCAAGCGTACCAATAACCCAGGGATTATTGTAGCAGCACGATCACAAACGTACGAGTCAACCCACTAAAAAAAAATCACACCTATGGCCCCAAAAAAAACCGCACCTATGGCCCGAAAAAACCCGCACCTATGGCCCGAAAAAAATGATCAAACACAAAAAAATCAGAGAAAATCACACAAACATGAAATGCAACTAAAATATATTTTGAGAAAAATTCCACAAAAACAATGGGTTGAAAATTGTAACAAATAAATATAGAACTTTGGGTGCAATAACCCTAAAATTTTATGAAATTCAATATCATTCAAATTAAATATCATGTCTGATTAAACCCTAAAACGAAAAAAAATTGAAGCATAGGGTAAGAAACATACTGAAACCCCTGGACAACGTAGAAACCCCCCCCCCCCCGGATTTTGTTTAGTCCACGACATAAACATTCGGACCGTTGGGCCAAAGGGGCCAATACGTCCATGAACTTCAACGCCACCTCCAAAACTGTTGATACGGCCCATACTTGTGGAGTTCGACTCCATTCTGAAATCAAACGTGTAACATATTAGTAAACCCTAGGTTAAAAAATGGTGAAATTCAAAAAAAGAAAACATTAACAATTTCGCAAACAAAATACTCATACCTGGTTAAGAACCTTCGATGTTCTCTATGTTTCTACAAGGATCAAGCTTTGATTTTGACCCAAGATGGTGGATTCATGCGAAAGTTAACGAGAGAGAATGAAAAGAGAGAGAAAGAGAAGAGACGACACAAAAATGTGGAATAAAGACAAAACCTAGATTTGGGATATATCCCTCTCTCCATCAACGGCTCATATTGATAGATATCCTACGGTTGGATTTCATTTAGAATAAGGGCATAAAATTAATTTCAAGTGAATCGAGTAAATTGTTTGGTCTGAATATTATATTGGCTCAAATTTACAATTGGACCAAATACTAATCGGGCCAACCGAACTGAGCCTTAATCTCATATATAGTCCAGTTCACCACTTTTGGTCTTATTGAACACACATACTTAGTTTTGTGAACAACTAAAAGAAAAAATATTATTTTTGTGACAGAAAAAAGAGTGACAACATATTGATCAAGTAAAGCGACTTATATATTTGTCACCGACAACGATGATATTAATGTACAAAGTATCAAGTTTTCATATTTAGAGTTAGTGACAACCATATTACCTTGTCAATAAAAGATTTCTCAAATATTACAACAATTATATAGGGCTAAAATTAAATCAAGTTATTTGATCTCCGATTCGAGGTCGTTCGATAAAAGCTTGTTTAAGCTTAGTTCATCATACAATCAAATAAGTTTGAACATCATTTTTATTTGATAACTTTTGAAGCTCGGCTCGAGCTCAAGCTTGAGCTCAAATGACTAGAATTGACAAATACTTATAAAAATCTCAAGCTAATCGATACTTGGCTCAAGCTCTTTCGATAAACGCTCGTTTGAGCTCGTTTTGTTTAGCAATTAAATAAAACTCAAACACAACTTTAAGCTTGATACAAAACTCAAATCAAACTTGAACAGTATATTGTTTGATATTAACAAAAAGGCTATATAATGTGACAACAAATATGTTGTATTGACAAATATCATATGTGTTTGTAAGTGGCAACATCTCATCTTTCTCTTACTTGACACATATCATATGTTGCACGGACATAAATACAGTGATACGAACAGATATACAATATTAAGATACGTGTGTACATATCATTAAAAAAATTGTTTTAAAAAAGAATAATAAAAACATTATGTTATAAATATTTAGTTCAACTTTTATTCCATAGTGAAATGAACAATGCTTTTCTCTCATTCAAGTGTTCAAGTAAAGTAATAGTATCAACACCAAAGTCTCTATACTTTTGAAAAATTTCAAGTGTTTCATGAAGACCACTTTGATAATCTACATAATTTAGAAATTGTTTGTAAAATTACATATCCTTATGTATCATGGGAGTGTCCGATATGCCCTCTGGTGTATCCGATACAATATTTTTTTTTCTTTCTCATTTTTGGTTAAGTCACAGTGACATAACTGATATGTATCCGATGAGTATCTGAATTTTCAAGTATATGATACTGCATGGTGTAAAATTTTGAAGTATCCGTACCACGTTGTCTATTTGTCTCGCTTTTCATTTCCCCCAAAGAAAAATAACTACTAATTTCTAAAAAGTATACCTACTATTTATTTCATCTAAAAAAATCCATACAAGCAGCATTGAAAATCGAGAAATTTTCGAGAAGCTCAATTTATTTCTGAAACTACTTCCAAAAAAGAGAGACGAATATACCCTTACTTTCCCCATATAGAACTTTTAGGACTGAAATGATTAAGCATTAAAATACGAATGAAGTCAGTCACAGAAGTATTTGGGGATCCCAAATTACAAAAATCGCAAATCGGTGTTATGACCTTTCCAATTACAAATTTCCCTCCACTTGGCTAGATTGTGAGCCGCCTTGTTTCCAAGTCTTTATATCTTGTTTACTCGCCAGTCGCCATATTGGACATTTGGAAAACAATGCACGTGCAGAAGAAACGTCCACCTCCCATGCCAATTTCAAAGACAGGAAGAGGGATTCAAATTAAGCATCCAATTCAGCACAAGTTGCATCAAAAAACCAAAAGAATCATGGGCAAAATGGATAGATCCGTGTTTCGAACCAAGCAAGAGTTCAAAGCATAGCTATCTTTAAAAGCGGTGTCAACATTTTTTCTTTGAGCCGTAGCATGAGTCAAAGCAATAGTTGAGCACCTATTCGCCAAAACCAAAGCATTCGGGACAAATGAAGTCGGAATTTCCATTTAAAGCAAAAGAAGAGGCCGCCCCCGGTAAAAAAGACACCAAAGAAACAAATGCTCAATTGACTCTTCCCCATGGTTACAAAATACAAAGTATGTAAGAGATTTCCGGAACAAGGAAAAGTAGGGAAAGTTTTTTACGTTGTGGGAATCATATCACAAATGATTTTTCAGAAAAAAGAATTTGAACCTCATAAATCATCACTAAATTTAGCTTTCTGATATGTTAAGTAAGCACTTTTAAATGAGAAATCAGCTTTCTTTGTGTGAATTCATAAAACCTTTTTTTGTTTTTTTATTCTGCATGAAGAGGAATTTTGATTTTGAGAATTTTAACTATTGTGCTTTGGAAAAGTACATGGATAAAAAAAAGTACATGGAATCGTGTACTCTTTTATGCTTAAGTAAAACAATAAGGTTGTAATTGGTAATATTTTCCTTAATGTTTAAATTTCATTAGATTGTAATTTAGATTTTATACTTCATTATTTGATAATTTCTTTTATTTATGGCTTCTTAAACATCGATTATGATTGACAATTTTGTTGATTTCACAGTTTAATTTTGGTATTTTTTTCTCTGATTTCTTGATTGAATTTATTTTGCGATTTCTACTACTAACTGTAATTTAGAGCGGCCTTTTTTTTTTTCGGCCTTTTTTTTTTCCAGCAATAAGTTACTAATAGAACAAGTTTCTGAGATATCATTCAAAGGAATAAAATTCATGGAAAAACCATAAAATAATTTTTTGCAAACATTAATATTAGAATTGTAAACTTATAGCTATGAAATTGTTTTTTTTTAGAACCACTTCCATAAGGTTAAATTTTATTTAAGGAATTGTCAACAATTACAAAATCCTAAATTGGTTAGGAAGTTGTGGTACTGACACCCAATTACAACTAAAGTAGAAATGAAAAAACTTGTGGAAATGATATAAACAATTGGAGTAAAGCAAAATGTAGAAGGATTATATTATAGCAAAAGGATTACAACACTTTTTATAACAAATGAGAGACACAAAATATTAGGAGAAACCTCACTTTTATTCTCTCTATATTTTCCTTACACTCTCTCAATGTTATTCTCTCCAATGGGAATCAATCCCTATTTTACTCTCAAAATGGGATTTAATTATCTATCTCTCCACTCTACATCTTCGGATCGTATGTAAATATATGAAATCAAAGTACAATGTACAAAAGGGACAAGCCCAAATATCGCAAAAAAGGCCATAACAGGTAGGCCAGATCAGAAGTCCCTAACAACGAACGGTCAAAACATGTAGACCAAAATAGCAAGTCCCTACAAAAGGATCAAATCATACGGGTACATTGAGTATAAGACCATGTACACGTGCGATTTGATCTTTGCACTAACGACCTCTATACATGAGATACGTCCCTAAAAAATTCTACGATTTCTACTAACCCAAATGTAATGAACTGTACAAGCAATAGCAATTCTTTTAGCTTTGTTCTTCCATGAAGTCCCACGGGCCTCCTTTTTGATCCATTTGAGATCACTTGGCAAGGAAGACATTACTCGGGTAATGCCAAGCCAGTCCCGAATTCTGGTCCAAACAGAGGATGGAAGTCCACACCGAAAGTATAGGTGTTGGGTCGATTCGTCCTCCCCATTACATAATGCACAACGCTTGTCGATATCGAGAAAGTGAAGCCTATCCTTGGTCTGGAGCTTCCCCAGGGCAGCAAACCAAGTGATAAAGGCATGCTTAGGGGTTACGTGAGAGTTCCAAACAATAGAGGCCCAAATTTTTCGGACACCTTTTGCACGGAGGTAATCATAAATATGCTTTAGTTGTAAACGGTTACCTCGAACCCACAATGCAAATCTGGTAGTTGCTTCCATAAAATTCCCTTCTTGATGGCAAATGTTATCTCTAATAAGAATGAGATGTTTGAGAAGTGGAGAGTCGTCCCGAGTACAATTCCAGTCCCAACCCGAGGTAATCCCACTGAGATAAATATGATTCAATCATTTGACCCATAATGTATCCTTCTTCTCATGGATATTCCAAAAGCACTTGGCCAAGAGAACATTATTCCACACCTTTAAATCCCGGAAGCCAAGTCCTCCTTCGGCTTTTGGAAGACAACAATTTTTCCAAGAGATGGGCACTTGATGCTTATTCCATAGAAAACACCGACAAAGACGAATGATGCGCTTAATAATTTCCGCCGGGATTGGAAAGATAGAAAGCCAAAAACAGTCCACACCTTGCAAGACGGATCGGATAAGTTCTGCCCTGCCCGCGTAAGATAAGGAATATGAAGTCCATGAATTAATATAGGCTGCAATCTTGTCCACGAAAGGTGTGAAGTGAACAACCGAAAGTTTCTGAGCTGCCATCGGGATGCCGAAATAGCGAAACGGCAAACTGCCCAAAGGGATACCCGTTGAAATCTGAATGGCTTCCAGGTCATTGCCAAAGATTCCTGTTGTATAAAGGCTGGATTTCGAGTTGTTAGCAAACAACCCAGATTTGGAACCAAAATCCGCAAGCCCGTCCATAAGAATTTTAACCGAAGTAGGATCCCCTCTTGCCATAAGCATAAGATCATCCGCGTATGCAACATGAGTAATTTTCAAGTGACCACATCTCAGATGAAAGTTAAACTCCGTGCCCTCGGTGCTCAATTTTAACAATCTAGATAAATATTCAAAGCAAATAACAAAAAGGAAAGGGGACAAATGATCACCTTGCTGGAGCCCCTTTCTGCCCTTGAACAATCCACAAATCCCGCCATTCAAAGCAATGGAAAAGGAAGCCATAGAAACACATTGCATAATTCAAGATATAAAATGTGTTGGGAAGTGAAGTCCTTGCAACATTGCTTCAAGGAACCCCCAATCAACCGAGTCGTAAGCTTTCCTAAGATCGACCTTAATAAGGCATCTAGGAGAAACTCTCTTCCTATTATACTTCCGAAGAATCTCTTGAACAAGATGGATGTTCTCAATCATGCTCTGCCCATGTACAAATCCAGATTGTGCTTGATCAATAATACCTGCAAGAGTTGGTGAAAGACGGGAAGCAATAATCTTCGAAATAACTTTATACGTGACATTACAACATGCTTTAGGCCGAAAATCCCCAACCGAGCTAGCATGGGCAGACTTGGGAACCAAAGAAATGATTGTATGGTTGATTTGCTTAAGAAGTGCCCCTGACTCGAAGAACTCCTTCACCGCCTCACAAAACTGCTCACCCACCGTTTTCCAAGCCCTCTTGAAGAAAAATGCCGTGTAACCAACAGGACCCGGAGCCTTTTCATTACCAATACTAAACAAGGCCTGCTTAATTTCTCCATTAGTAATGTCCATTAGTAATGTCAACAACAAGAGAGTGGGCAGTTTCGGAAGAAATCAGCGGACCACTTTGTATAACCGAAGGATCAACAGGTCGACAAAGTCTTGAAGTTCCCAACAAACTCTCATAGTAACGGATAAACTCAGTAGCAACTTGCGATGCGGAAGAGGTGAAAGTTCCATCTTCCTTGCAAATAGTGGCAATATGACGCGATTTAGTGTTCCGTTTAACCAAAGCATGGAAGAATTTAGAACACTTGTCCATATGTTTGATGTACGAACATTTTGCTTGCTGGGAGAGGAAGCTCAACTCCACATTGGACAGAAAAAGGGTTCGTTTCTTCAACTCCACAACCCTATTCTTAAGCACCTGATCTGCCGGTTGAGACTGGAGCAGGACCTGAGCTTGTTTCAGCTGCAAATTTGCATTCTAGAGATGTGCGAGAAGTGTTTCAAATTGAGCTGCCGCAAGGGGCCTTTGAGGGCTTTGAGGGCATGTTTGGGTCGATTTTGGCCCAAGATTATCGTCCACGAAACGGGCCAAACACCAACTCTTTCGCTTTTGGCCCAAACTGTTCCCGAAGCACTAGTTTCGCTAAGGTCCAACTTCGGTTGTTTCAACAGGCACGGTTGTCAGAAATTTTGACCATGACTTCCACCCATCAATTTTCACCATGGGCCACATATTAATTATATTCAAATAAAATTACCCACTTTTGACCAGGCAGATTATATTCAAATGAATTTACCCACATGCTCAATCAATATTTCTTTTATCTTAAAAAAGAAGAAAGTTAATGGTGAATTACATCCATGTAATATTCATAATATTCACTACAAAAAAATTGAGTTTAAGTGACAAAAAAATTAAGTGATAATGTGGAAGTTGTCACTCTTTGTATGCATTTAGTGATAACAATATTATTTTTGTCATAATAATAATTGTGACAAGTGCAATAGTGACAAAATATATTTTTAAGTTGTCACTAATAGCTATTAATGACAAATATATGGTGACTTAAGTTGTCACTATTGACAATTAGCGACACCCTTTTAGTGACAACCTAGTGACAATAAATATTGTCACTATGGTTTAGTGACAACTTTTTGGTTGTCACTTTTTGGTTATATTTGTAGTATTATTTAATTTTACACCTATATTCAATTATTATTAATTATCAAAATTAGTACTACAATAATATTATTACAATCATCATCTCAATCATTACAATATTATTATAATCACAATCTCAGTTATTACACTATCTAATAATATATCCTACTTTTATAAAGTCTATGATATGACATGTTGTTATTAACTTTTTACCCCCAAACACCAACATCCAAACCCAATCCAAATCATATCTCAAATTCTCAAAACCCACGAACTATTATTTTACTATTATATTACTATCAAAATATTCCAACCAAAATCAATTCAAGTCGTGTTTCAAATGTTTCGCGAAACTCATCAAACCAATTTGAAACACCAAACCAGGGCGAAACAGTACCAAAACCGATCCAAACGGAGCCTGAGTTTCCGGCACAACAAAAACTGGGCAGTACCATCAAAAGAAAGATTCCAGCCCTCCTGTACCGTAGCTAAGAAGTCCTCATGTTCAGCCCACATGTTGAAGAATTTAAAAGGCCTGTTCTGCGGAATATCATGTTGCACAATCGAAACTATACTCGGAGAGTGGTCTAAAAGGCAGCCCGAAGCTAAGAACTGCACGGCACAATTTAAGGTTTTCAATATACCAAGCATGATTTGCCATAACTCTATCTAACTTGGACCACACCGTACCATTAGTCCATGTGAGAAACATTCTCGTGTATTGAAGGTCTGAGATAGATAGAGTATCGCAACAGTCCACAAAATCATGAATTTGATAGTTGGTAACATCCATCCCATTGACTCTTTCATCAAAATTACGAACACAATTAAAGTCCCCAAGCAATATCCACGGAGACAACAAAGAAGTCCCATACTCAACAAGATTTTCCTAAAGAGGCCTACGGCCAACGATGGTATTATAACCATAAACGAAACTAATATGTAATATATTAGAAGTTACCTTGCAAGTAGCAACGCAATGGATCACTTGAGGCAAAATATCCACCGGTTCCACTTTAACTTTAGAAGGATCAAAAAGCACCAAAATCCTTCCCGAGTTGTTATTGCCAAAATTATCAATATGATGCCAACCATTAAATGAGCTAGCCAAAATCTGCTGCAACCTTGCCGGATTGAGCTTAGTTTCTAAAACTCCGATAATATCAATATTATGTTCCTTAATAAGGGCGTTAACTCCCTTATGTTTTAGAGGCATGTGAAAGCCTCTAATATTCCACGAGGCAAACTTCATGATGAAGGGGGAAGGGTTGAACCCTTCGAACAGACTTCCGGATCAGGTAGGGGAGTTGGAATAATTCTCTTCGGTGTTCCCTTCTTTAAACCCTCAATTGGTTGTTCCCTTTGGCCGAGTCTAGCAGCTTCATCATGCTTATTTTTCCTCCTTCTCCCAGCCTCAACAAAAGGTTGTTCAAGTGACGAAACAACATTTGTATCCTAAGGGACAGAAACCTGGACAGAAACAGGGGTCTGGGCAGAATGCTTACCAGGGGCAGTAAGCAAAACGGGATCAACAACAGGTGCAAGCAGACTGCTTCCGGGTGCTTCTCCGGCAAAACACTAGCTTGAACACGGGGTTGCTGCTGTGGAGTTGTTATGGTACTACCCGTGTTCTTCTTGGTCTTCTTAGCACCAGGATTACACCCGAGTTAGCATGTCCAAAGGTCTTACAAGTGCTACAAAACATGGGCTCATACTCAAAGAAAACCGGCTGTTTTCGAAGCTTTCCATTCGGTAAAATAAAGCTAACGGAACGGACATGTTCAATTGAAGCATCTATTTCAACCATAACCCTTGCATATGATAATTTCTCTTTGGTGAGGGTGAGATTATCCGTAGCATCGGCTTCCCAACCTTTGAGACAATCTTGCTCAAAGCTCTAGCCGTCCAACACTCAAGGGGAAGATCCGGTAAATTCACCCGAACTGGCACATCACTTATGCCTTCATCACCAGACTCAAAGAATTTGGACATAATTTTAAATAAAAGTGGTCTCCCAAAGATAAAGTAAGGCCCTCCGTCCAAAACATTATTTCTATCTTCCTCATTCTAGAATTTGAAAACTAGCCAACCCGAATGATTAATATAGAAGTTATACTTAACATTCCAAGACTTACAAATTTGGTGAACGGCTCTTCGTCCCGGAAATTTGCCCGCAAAATATCCAACAAGGCAACAACCCCATGCACTTTCGGCTTCATCAACATCTTCTTCTTCAAGAGTAAAGATATCTTCTTCGGTATTAAGCTTCTCCAATTTAATACCTGATGGGGGCTATTTTATACCCCATATTACACTCGGAGCTACTAAAAGATACTTGATAGGCTCGACCAGGAGGCTCACATGCTAATAGCCATTCGATCTGACCTGAGATATCTATTTTATCGATCAGACTGAAATCCGAGTTCAAGAAGGACTGATACTCCGAGTCCTAGCAGGATTATGTTTCCTTGTATAGCTAGGGTTTATATCATATAAATACCTAGATCATCATTGTATTACAACAACTACGAAAATCAGAGCCTACGCCTACATACTTGGGTATTCTGATATTTAAGTAATAGAAAAGCTTTTGCTATACTATATTCATTGATCACTGTTTAATGTTCATTATCTTCATTACATATTGTTCTTCCTTGAGATAGATCCATCCGGAATAAAGTAACTAGGCCCTATAATAATTATATAGTTTTATCCCATAAAACATTATCATTGATTTAATCAGAACCTTACGAAAAACGGTTAAATCAGTTGGCGCCCACCGTGGGGCTAAGTTAATTATTCGATAGACATATGGCTCGCCCGAGGAAGAACGCTCGTAACGAGGCAAGAAGCAACACGACACATCCACATATCACGTCGGACGACTTGCAGAACGATGCGACTGATAACGATCCAATCATTAACAATGAGGATAATCAACGAGAGAACAATCAACAGTTGAATCATGAAGAACAACAAGGGATCCATGTCCAAAACTCTCAAGGACAGCAAGAAATCGCCGCCAATACGGTACCGGAAGCCCCCGTGGCTCCTACAATCCCTGTTCCTTTGGCGGAAACATAGGAGAAATTAAGACAGATCGCAATGCTATTTAACTCACTATACCCAGGAGAACTGCTGGTTCCCGAGCACGTGCCTAGAGACCCTAGAGCTACTAGGGCGAATCCAAGTCGGAGAGCTCCCAGGCAGGTCGATCAGGTGTCAGAACAAGTAGATAGCTCCGTGAGCGAACAACGATAATTACACCGTCCACAAAGGAGCGATACGAAACCGACAGACGAGTGAATCCGGAGAAAAACGGATCGGACAAAGCCACAACAAACCCGCCGAGGATAAAAGGAAAATACTATAATTCCCATCGATGATGACGTTGTGGACGCGATCCATAATCGATCAAAAACTGTCCGCGTCTCGGAAAGAGAGATCGAAAAAATGGTACAAGAACGCCTGGAACAACGTCTACGGACCGTCCATAATCCATGGGCCAGAAGCGCGGAGGTCCACGAAAGCTTAGCAGCATGCTCTCCCTTTTGCAGGGAGATAAAAGAAGCTCAATCATCCGGGCAGGTTCTTGGACGACTACCCAAATATGATGGAACCACAGATCCCGACGATTATATATTCAGTTTTACGAACATAATGAATTTATATGCTCACTCGGCAGAATACACCGCCAAACTGATGGTCACCACATTCGAAGGATTAGCTTTGTATTGGTTCGGAAAACAACCAGCCAATTCCATATTCAGTTTTCGCGAGATGTGCAACAAACTGACTCAGCAGTTTGCTAGCCAGAAAAAGACAGAAGCTGCCGATGAGCTACCTTGGAACCATTCATCAACAAGAAGGAGAATCCTTGCGAAACTGGTTGGCAAGATTTAACGTGGAATTATTAAAAATTGATTCCCCAAATATTGACTACATAATCTCCATCCTTTTCGATCTCACCAAGAACAGGCAGTTCGGGAATGCCCTAAGCAGAAAACAATCGAGAACTTTTGCAGATATTATGACTCTGGCATCAAAATATATGACTCAAGAAGAGATGAACTCTTTCAAGGACAAGAATAGGAGCAAAGCCCCCGCCTCTGGATCCAGGAGGCAAGAGAAAGCTCCTACTTCAAAACCCATGGATTAAGATCGATCATTCAGAAAAGGAAACGTTTTTCAATGGTTAGACTATAATCGAAACGATCTGGACAAAAGACATAATGTCTATTCTAGATCAAGATCGGCCGAACTATCGAACCAGAATCGAATAAACCAGGTGGAGTATCCCCGATTGACGGTTCCTGTAGAAGAAATTCTGGTAGTACTGGAAAGGAACAATCGGATTCCACCAGCAAAATAATTGCACAACCAAAGCCAGGTGCTAGAAATTACGATCTATATTGTAGATATCATCGTGCCCATGGACACCGCACCGAGGATTGTTTTCACCTGAAGAAGGAAATCGAAAGGCTAATCGAACAAAGAAAGTTGGACGACTATCTCGAACGAAACAATCGCAAGAGAAATAGAAGTAGGAGTCCTCGAGTTATTAATCAGAGAAGAACGCCAGGAAGAAGGATCCCTAATAATGGTCCGCCACAAGAATTGAACAATGATCAAATCAACGGTATCATCCATACAATCTCAGGAGGACCGGCGGAGGGAGACAGTCGCAATGCTCGCCGTAGAACCGCGAGGTCCATTGAAGGGAACCTTAGATATCCGAAGGAAGTATGGACGCTAGAGAGCAAACTACCAAAAGAACAAGTCATTAGTTTCAATGAAAACGAAGTACCAAGGAATATTGTTTGGGACCTGAAGGAAGATAAACCTGACTTCCCAATGGTAGTGTCTCTCGAGATAGCAAACTACAATGTTAAAAGGATCTTGATCGACAACGGTAGCTCGGCGAACATCATATCTAAGGAAGTCCTAACACAAATGAACTTGGGAGAAATAACACTTCAAAAAGTAGCCACTCCTCTAGTAGGATTTGGAGGCTTAGAAATAGTCTCTATGGGACTATAAACTTAAGCGTCTCGTTGGGAAAGAGGCCACATCGCGCAGTAAAATTAATAAAGTTCTTGGTCGTAGAAACTCCTTTTGCAGATAATGCGATATTAGGACGACCTGCCCTCAACCTATTCCGAGCAGTGGTATCGACGTATCATCAGAAGATAAAATTTTCGACAGATTCTGGGATCGGAGAAATATTGAATGATCACTGCATGGCTTGGGATTGTTATAACACCTCCCTGACACTGGGGAACCGATCCAAATCGATTACCCCAGCTAAAAGGAAGCTCGAAGACGACATCGAAAGAGCTGAAGTCGAGATCCCCAGCACTGACAGAATAGATCGGAAAGGAAATGAGCCGGTCGATTTAACCAAAAAGCCACCAGAACACAAGGATATTATGCTCGTACAAGGAGATCCATCGAAAACGACCAGGATCGGAACCGAACTCAGCCCGAAAGGCGAAGTAATGTTAATAAACTTTCTCAAGAGTAACGTTGACATCTTCGCTTGGAGTGCGGACGAAATCGAGGGCATTGACCCTAGAGTAATAACTCATTCTTTAAAAATCGATCCAATGGCAAAACCAGCAAGACAAAAGAAAAGGAATCATGGTCCGACGAAAGATAATATAATCAAAGCAGAAGTTGAGAGGCTACCCAAAGCTAAACAAATTCGGGAAATACACTTCTCGGAATGGTTGTGCAATGTTGTCTTAGTGGCTAAAGGGGATAAAAAGGATAATAAATGGAGGATGTGTAACGATTTCACCGACCTTAATAAACTATGTCCACGAGATCCTTACCCTCTCCCGAGGATCGACCTGTTGGTCGACTCAACAGCAGGGTTCACTATTTTCAGCATGATGGACGCCTTTCAAGGTTTCTATCAAATCTACATGAATGAACGAGACCAGGAGAAAACTACTTTCATAACAGAGCAGGGTGTATATTGCTTTATTGTCATGCCATTCGGCCTAAGGAATGCTGGTGCCACTTATCAAAGACTAGTGAACTTAATGTTTAGGGAGCTGATCGGAGAGATAATGGAAGTGTACGTGGACGATATGTTGGTCAAAAGGATAATAAATGGAGGATGTGTAACGATTTCACCGACCTTAATAAACTATGTCCACGAGATCCTTAACCTCTCCCGAGGATCGACCTATTGGTCGACTCAATAGCAGGGTTCGCTATCTTCAGCATGATGGACACCTTTCAAGGTTTCTATCAAATTTACATGGATGAACGAGACCAGGAGAAAACTACTTTCATAACAGAGCAGGGTGTATATTGCTTTATTGTCATGCCATTCGGCCTAAGGAATGCTGGTGCCACTTATCAAAGACTAGTGAACTTAATGTTTAGGGAGCTGATCGGAGAGATAATGGAAGTGTACGTGGACGATATGTTGGTCAAAAGCATGAATGAAGCCGACCACGTAAAGCACCTCGATAGATGTTTCCAAATATTGAGAAAATATCGCATGAAACTTGATCCCGCAAAATGTACCTTTGGGGTTAAATCAAGGAAGTTCTTGGGATATATGGTCCATCAACGTGTGATTGAAGCTAATCCCGAATATATTAGAGCCATAACAGAAATGAGACCACCTAAGACAATCTCCTAAGTGCAAAGCTTAGTAGGAAAAATTGTCGCATTAAACAGATTCATATCCAAGTCAGCAGATAGAAGTTTGCCCTTCTTTCAAACTTTACGGAAGGCGAAGAACTTTGTTTGGACTGAGGAGTGCGATCAAACATTCAACCAACTAAAGGCATACTTGACCTCTTCTCCATTATTAGCCAAACCAACCGAAGGTGAACCGCTATACATTTACATATCTATCTCCACAGTCGCCATTAGTTCGGTATTAGTAAAGATAGAAGGCACTGAACATAAGCCTGTCTACTATCTAAGTAAATTACTACAAGGAGCAGAGAAGAATTATTTGGAGATAGAGAAATTTGCTTTAGCCCTAGTGGTGGTAGCACGCAAACTCCGACCATACTTTTTGACTTATAAAATAGTTGTGCTTACAAACCAACCACTGAGATAGGTCCTGGCGAAACCAGAAGCCTCTGGAAGATTGATTAAGTGGGCGATCGAATTAGGACAATTCTAAATCGAATATAAATCACGAATCGCTATTAAAGCTCAAGTTTTGGCCGACTTCCTATTGGAAAATCCGACCTCAATACAAGAACCAAATGACTCGGCCAGCCACGATGGCGATATCTTGATTGTCGAAAATCACACCTGGAATGCATGTCGACGGTGCCTCGAGCAGAGAGGGAGACGGAGCTGGAATAAATTTTACCGGCCCAAATAATGAAGATATAAACTATGCAGTCACGTTAGACTTCGTGGTAACTAATAACGAAGCAGAGTACGAAGCATTGATTGCCGGAATGGAAATGGCTATCAAAGCCAACATAAAAAGCCTCAAAGTACTAACTAATTCAGAGCTGGTACAGAGACAAATTGAAGGCCTACACGAAGCAAAGGAATTCAACATGAACAAATACCTCGCCAAAGTAAAAGAATTAATTCAAAAATTTGAGAATTTCGCCGTTCGGAAAACAAATGGGCTGATCAACTTTCTAGATTCACGGGATCTAGAGATGGCCGAACGGAAAGAGTGATCAATTGGTTGATCTCAAATACCCCGGCAATCGACATTGACGACACACCCGTCGCTGAAATGATGGAAATTGAAATAGCAGAAAAGAACTGGATGACTCCAATGATGGATTACCTTCGAGAAGGAAATTTGCCACCTGATCTAAATGAAGCTCTAAAAATAAAGTCTCGAGCACCAAGATACACCAATATTAGATGAAAAACTTTATAGAAGATCGGTATTGGGAATTCTATTAAAATGCATTGCCGAACCGCAAACCAATGATGTACTTCGAGAAATACACGAAGGGGAGGCAGGGAACCACAGTGGAGCCAGTGCTTTAGCTTTGAAATGTCTCCGAACAGGATACTATTGGCCTAACTTAAACAAGGATGCAGTCGAATATGTGCAAAAATGTCATCATTGCCAAGTTCACGCTAATGTAAGCCATCTGCCGGCCGAAAAGATGCACTCTATTCTTGTGTGCTGGCCTTTTGATCAATGGGAAATAGACATTGTTGGACCTTTCCCAGTAGCCAGATCAAAGAAAACCTATGTTCTAGTCGCGGTTGAGTATTTCAGTAAATGGATAGAATGCATCGCTCTAGCTCGGATAACACAATTTCAAGTAATTAACTTCCTGTGGAAGTTCATAGTATGTCGGTTTGGCATCCCACGAATCCTAATCTCTGATAATGGAACTCAATTCGCGGGAAAACAAGTATTGGAATGGTGCTCTAAGCTGGAAATTCAACAAAACTTCACCTCAGTAGGACACCCAAGAGCAAACGGACAAACCAAAGTAGCAAACCGTGAAATAGTCAAATTTTTGGAGAAAAGATTAGGGGCAGCCAAAGGGAGATGGCTAGATGAACTCCCTGGAGTGCTTTGGGCAAATCTGACAACTATCAAGGCCTTGACGGGCGAGACCCCGTTCAGTTTGGTATACGGCTCCGAGGCTATGATTCCAGTCGAAACACTGGTCCCGACACCGAGGATCGACATGTATGATAGCAAGGAGAATGGAAAAACTAGAAAGGACGATGTCGACCTGACCGAAGCCTTAAGAGAAAAGGCTGCAATTGCAGGTCACCAAATCGAATATGGAAAAAGCCTACAACCAAAAGGTGCGAGTATGAACCTTCAAAGAAGGGGACTTAGTACTAAAAAAGGTAGAGGTGTCCAAGCACTTCGGAAAATTGCAACAGAATTGGGATGGACCTTACATCATCGTTGCTGTGGGTAAGAAAGGTTCATACAAAATTGCACATTTGGACGGAACACCCCTACCGAGGACCTGGAACGCGGTTAACCTCAGAAGATACTATGGAAAATGAATCCTACAAATTATCCTTACCTTTTTTTTATTATTGTTCTTTATTTTGATCAAACTTTTAGTACTGTTTGTTGCAATAAAAGCTTTTGCTTAAATTTCTTTTGAAATATCTTCCATGGTTATGAATTATTAGCCAAGTCAAAGAGTCAAGGGTTAAAACCAATAATTGGTAAACAACCTAAATACAAAATTGAGTAAAATCGATCCGCTCGATATACACTCACCGATCTCCAAAAATAAGGATTTCCAATAGGTTAAAGCCAATAATTGGTAAAAAAAACCTATGTCCTAAAAATTGAGTAAAATCGACTCGCCCGATAAACACTCATCGATCTCCAAGACGTCGATCAAACGGGTTAAAGCCAATAATTGGTAAAAAAACCTAAGTCCTGAAAATTGAGTAAAATCGATACGCTCGATAAACACTCATCGATCTCCAAAACGACGATTAAACGGGTTAAAACCAATAATTGGTAAAAAAACCTAAGTCCTAAAAATTGAGTAAAATCGATCCGCTTGATAAACACTCATCGATCTCCAAAATGACGATTAAACGGGTTAAAGCCAATAATTGGTAAAAAACCTAAGTCCTGAAAATTGAGTAAAATCGATCCGCTCGATAAACACTCATCGATCTCCAAAACGACGATTAAATGGGTTGAAGCTTATAATTGGTAAAAACCTAAGTCCTGAAAATTGAGTAAAATTCGTCCGCTCGATAAACACTTATCGATCTCCAAAACGACGATTAAATGGGTTAAAGCCAATTATTGGTAAAAACCTAAGTACAAAATTGAGTAAAATCGATCCGCTCGATAAACACTCATCGATCTCGAAAACAACGATTAAATAGGTTAAAGCCAATTATTGGTAAAAAACCTAAGCACAAATTGGGAGAAATCAAAGCAAGAACAAGCTTATGAAGACAATAGATATAGAGAAATATAACGTTTTATTCATCTGAATACAAAGAACATTATTCGATTTACACATCGTTACCAATACAAAAGTGGAAAAGTCCTATTTGATAGATCGGAACTTTTCACGACAATGTCCACGGAAACATCGATCTTCATCCAGTTGCCTCGACGTTTCTCTCAAACCACCCAAGAAGCATGCTGCTCAGGATGGTCGACTTCTTTGGTTCGATGGCCAAACTCTGAAGATCGATCCTCCCTTTAGTCGGAACGGCCATTACAAGCCAGATATCCTGTAACGATCATTCGACCAAAAAGAGCTCCTGCTAGAAAGATGGGTTTGAGTTTTACTCTAAAGCAGGATCTCGCGCGGACCATCGCAAAAGTTAGAATTTACCCGCACACCCCGGCAGTCTATCACTCCGGAAGTAACATCCAAGAAAAGGGATGCCTGGTAAGTATGAACCCTCCATGTGCTAACAAAATACCATGGACCCCAACCCCATGAAGACTAAGGATAAGGTCACACGGGACCCGTCAGTACTAGTTAGGGCGTTAACGGGACCTGTCAGTACAAGGCAAATGACGTTTGGGTTATTGTGACGTAATGGATCACGATAATGTGACTTCTTAAAGATTATGGGATCACTGGGCAAAATAAAACCCAAAGAAACTGATATCTCCATTTCGTACGGTATGGATAGATATGGGAAGAAACTGAATGACTATTTATAGGGAAATTTTAAGTTAATCCTACGGCTGGATAGAAATATGATCAAGGGACGAGAATGCGACTTTTGACTTCCCAAATTTAATGCGAGTAAGTTGGAACGACACTAGATTAGTCGATTAAGCTGCTCGATGAGAATGAGGCATCAAGGTCGAAGCGACCAGAATGGGAAACCTATACACGTTCAAGTGGATTCATTAAGAGACAGCTTGGAACTTTATGAAGAATGTTCGTCCGACGAACAGAATACCTGGAAAAGGAGATTTACAACGAGAAATGAGTACTTCTACCAAAGATGAGTAACGTGGAAGATGCTTGAAATAATTGATCGTTTGAATAACGTGGCAGAAGCTCATGAAACAAAAAAATAGATCTCCACTAGAATCCAAGAAATCTGACGAAAAGATCAAAATAACAATTCTCCTCAATATGGCATACGTCCTCGTCACTGCCTAATCTTCCAGAGAATTGCTTAAGGAGGTCTAAACAAGCTGGATCTAACTATTAGTTCTATATTTTCCAATTCCCCCCACACCAAAGAAATGACCTAAATGCATGATAGTTGTTTTATTTGAGGATAATGAAGCTCGCAATCAGTACACAGAAACATGGAATTAAAAAGGTAGCAGGCAAGCTTTACTAAGAGATTAAATTCTAAGAAAAAATAATGCTTCAAGAAAAGTTGCAAGGAAGCCCTTATATAGGACTTCATAAAAGACTAAGTTATGTCTGACAACGATGGCTAATCGGCCATCGATGAACATGATAAGCATACTACCCAGCTCCTTTGGAAATAGAAAAGATAAAAGACTTGTGCAGATAAGATCACATTCCAACGATCAACAATTCTGAAATCTAATATGATTAAGGGTTGGCTAAGGACTATGCGTAGTTAACAAACGGGCCTACTAAGTCCAACACTTCAACAGTACGAACAAGATTGTATGGAACATCTTGATTTTGACAGAACTCATCGGCAGCAACAGATTACTTCTTTCCACAATGCTGATCGCCCTATAGTCAAATCCAGCTAAGTTTTTATGGAGTTCTATATTTGACTCACTTACTTAACAAGCAGTTTAACTTGGCTTACGAAAGTAATGAGATTAAGATAAATTTATCTACTCGATCAAATAATTCAATTTACTTCTCCAAAAAAGTTTGGAATTACCATGGAACATTTACAAGCAAAAAATATCGTGGTCAAACAAAATATGCTAAGGATAAATTATCCCCTAGCAACCACATACTGGCTTCGTTCTATATAAAAAAAATGTAGAAGCAAGTCATCAGGACTGATCGCCACCAGAGGGTCTGGTCGAAGAAGCACCTTACCAAGGAGTGGCTGTGTCAAGAAACGCCTTCACCTCCTCTTGGCGCGTCTGATAACCCTGCTCGTAATTTTCTTCAAAAGCTAGCTGACGAGATTCCGCCGAACCAGCATTAACCCGAGCTAGATCATCCCGCTCCACCTCAAGAGCTGCTTTCTCATCACACAGTTTCTTTATATCGTCTTCAAGAAGCTCGAGCTCAAGAGAAAGCCCCCTAACTTTATCCCTCTCTGTATCCAGTTGACGCCGCAGGATTTCCTTGCTCGAAAACAACTCAACATTCTGGATACCCAAGTGCAGAGCATAGTACTTCCCCTGAAAAATAGAAGGAAGTATAAACAGAAAGAAGTTGAGAATCTCTTAAGGCAACAAGCTAAGAAGAATAATACCTGCTCGAAGTGCTTGAAGAGGGACTGCACAAGGTGAAGATTGGAAGAACCTTCGTGCTTTTTCAGCTAGCCCAACAAGATGGTGCTGAGACCAAGGTCCCACGACAACGCATCAGGCCCATCAGAATCGGGAAAGACTGAATCAAGGGGAATCTTATCATAACAAGGAAACTGGGATACAATTATGTCTTTAACCTGCTCCAGGATAACGCTGGTCGAAGAAACGCGGTGATTCTGTCAAAGGAATCTCTTTCCCTGAGCCGGAGTATTGGAACCTCCGACCAGATCCATGCTCGATCTGATGGATCTCCAGAAGAAGCACCAGTCTCAAAAGAGGTGGTTACTGTAATCTACCTAGACCCACAGCAACATCCCTCTAGCCTACGCCAACGACCAACTCAGTAGCAGAAGTAGAAGAAATTGAGTTATCAAGAGCATAGTCGTGTAAACTATGCTCGGAGGAAGGAATAGTTGAAGAAACAGGAATATTAAATTATGGCTCCATATTAGACATATCTCCAAAGGCAACCCGACCAGGGGAAGGTCTCCTTTCAAAGTCGGAAGAAATAATAAGATTTTGACGAGAAGAATCTAGGCGAGTATTCACGTCGCTCAAATGACTCGAGGGGACAATAGAGGCTTGTACCCCCGAGCTTCCAATGGTCTGGAGTCGAGCAGGAACAACTGAAGGCCCCTCGTTACGGGACCTCTTCAGCCTGGGATTTCTAGGATTATCGCATGAAGAACGCTTTGAAGTGTTACCAAAAAGATTGCTCATCTTCGAAAAATCTAAGAAAACCTTAAAATATCGAATAGGGGTTATTGACCTGCTCGGTAGAATATTTTATCGGGGTAGAGAAGCGCTGTAAAATAACGATGAACTTTTTTACCTCAAGTATTTATACTAAGTGAAAAGACGCGATGGACCTTGTGAAGAGGCGCGAAACGTAGTCCCTGACCAATAAACAGTCATGCGGATTTGAAAAGACACAAACATAATGATTATGCTAGAATTAAAGACTTATGTCTAAACTATCATAATCAATGAAGGAGTTAAAATCATAATCCGAAAGGTTACAAAGGTAAATTACAGGTCGCACACAGACAATTATCATTATTCAAAAAATATTTATCGCCTCCATCCAAATTACGTTGGTCTCTCTCTACTATCTCCTGCTGGTCGCCAGCGAGAACTTCCTGATCAATGGATGCCTCTCATTCTCCATTTACCTTGGTCGCGGTTTCCGGATTTTTCTCCTCATTCTCGCGATCGATGAAATTATTATCGACTTCAGGAATGACATCTGAAGCAGGAGTCGGTAAGGGTTTTCGAAACTCCTCAACCAAATGGGCCAACGGAAAATGTTCATATTCAACTGTGGGTAGATCTGAAGAAGAATACTCCTTGCCATAACGATTAAGGCTGACGTGTATGGCCTTGAAATATTCCATTGGCGATCCTCGATCAACCCCATAGTGACCATCTGATGGATCGCTTTCTTAAAGGCACTTTCAAGGAGGGGACCGACCTTGTGATACACCAGGGCAGTATGAACTGGAGAATTAAGAAATTCACGAATCACCTTCTCGCTAAGATTTCTACCGTGACGATCGGTAAGTCCACCAAGAGGAAGATTCTCTTCGTACTCATTCAAAGAAGCCTGAAGACTAGCAACTTGTGACTCCAACTCACTGATACGAGTCGTATATTGGACTTGATGATCATCCAGCTCCTTGGCCAGCTGATTAACTCACTCCTGGGCACGAGAAGTTTCCAAAATACTATTTAAAATATGGGGATTGTCAGTCCCCATATCCTGAGTACCTTCGACTTGAAGAGGACGAGATGAAGAGGTGGAAAGACCAACGTCTGTAGCACCACCTTCGAAAATAAGCTCCTTCTGAAGCAACGCCTTATTCCTCTCCTCGAGAAACTCACACTGCTGTTTCCAAAGGGCTGCTTCATAAGCGAATGACTGAAGACAAGTACTAGTCCGAGGAATCAAAATGATAAGTTGTTTAAGTGGAAAATCCTATTAAAAATTAACATGAAAAGAAAGGCACGCAAAAGCATTTACCTTGTCGGGATAAAGAGAAGCCTTTTGTAACTTCTCCAAAGGATCTTTGTGGAGCATCTTATTAAGGTCACGAGTGAAAACGCCAGAGAGAATGATACGAGTAGCCTTATCTTCCGTGTTCTCCTTCTCATCATGAATCAAAGAGTCGTGTTCGGAATAACAGGCGGCTCTCTTTCCCACTAGATGATCCTCGATCATCTCGACAAGAGTAGGCTTTGGATGCTGCTAGCCAAGAAAAGTTAGGTCCTCACCGGAGCGACCATAGAACTGTTTTCTCCTCTTAGCTGCCGCGCCAGTTGAATTGGGCATTGACCAACTACGACAACCACGAATACCGAGGGTAGTTCTGAGCTGCAGGGGTGGATAACCCTATCCCGTGCCGGTGGGGCCCAAAATCTGTGAAGAAGAGAGTCCCTGATGAGTCTCCTGGGAAGGATCTGGGGATTCCTCTCTATAATCATCATAATCTTGGCCCAAATCCAATTTCCTCTTTCTTGATACTCTTTGCTCAATGGGATGATTTTCCACCTTCCTTGTAGACTTCGACAAAACCATCTTTCCTTTACAAGAATGCCAAGAATTCTCTACCATAGAGACTGAAGAAAACAAGAATCCGGTTGTAAAAGTTGTTCAAAGTAAAGATTAAAAGTAAATACAATTGTGAAATATGACGCTTACCGAGCAACTGAGAAGAAGAAGCATTGGGGAAAGTGTGAGAACTTAGACTGGCCTTGCGAAGGAAAGCCTCACCAATAAGAAAAGCGCATTGATATTTGTCAGCGCGCATTTCCGCTATTCCTCCACCAACTTAGGATCGTCGGGAATAAACTGACCCTCAACGGAGCGACCACCGAAAATCCGCTTGGAATCATGGTCCCACGAGAAAGGTTTGGTAGAACCATCAGCTAAAGTAAGGTGAGTGGGAGGAAGAACATAGAAAAAGCGTGTTTTCCAGTCGGAATTGCTGCAAACTGGAGAATCAAAGATAGATAGACCAGACTTTTGACTAGCAAAAAAAGTAACCATAATTGGAAGAGCTAGAAATATTAAAACGAAATAATTGAGTGAAGTTACGAAAACAGGGTTGAAACCATTTGGCAATCATTAAAACAGAGAAACAAACGACGAATGCTACGGAGTTAGGGACCAGTTGTGTTAAAGAAACACTGAATATTTTTAATATATCCAGAAATAAGGCAGACAATGGAAGACGAAGACCATGATTAAAATGGGCAGTATAAAAAGCCCGACAGACTTCCGGCGGTGAGGTAACCCTATCAGTAGGGGACGGAAGAATAATTTCAGAGCCCTCCGGGAAATACTTTGCATAATTATCCAAATCCTCATGGAAACTCTCATCGGTGTAAACGCAGGAAAGGCTTTCGACCGGATCAGACACCTTGGGGTTGGTACCTTTGCCTTTCTTAACCTTGGATGCGACCTCAGCATCAGTAATGATCCGCACCTTGAAAGTGTCTTCGTCGGGAATGATTATATCAGAAGGTCCTGACCGTTCTGGTGGAGGGCTGGAAGAAGCTCCTACGTCGACAATGGGAGTGATTTCCTTGACGGAAGAGGAGGAAGGGTTTTTCGAAATGAAAGCCATATTGTTTGATCTTCGTAAAAGTAATGAACGACAAACACGATGTTTAGAAGAACTATCGACTAAGAAAATTACTGCAAGAAAATCGAAGGTGGAAAGTAAAAAATGGGTGAAACTACGATCACCTATTTATATAGTAGGCCGAAAAGACGCTTCAATCCTTTCGCGACTATTCATATTTTTGCCAATTAATAAGGAGCGGTTGCCTCCTCGAAAGGAACAACAATACAGTTCTGAAACGACAAAATGACTGTCTATGAAACATTGCACTCTTTTCCTTACTTAGGATTTTTTTCCCACAGGGTTTTTTCCGAGTAAGGTTTTTAATGAGGCACAATTCATAGAAAAGTCAGTCGGGGACAAACATCTACTTCTGCGAGCTTCTATTGCATATACGCTCGAAGAAATGAGGGAGTACTGATGGGGGCTATTTTATACCCAATATTACACTCAGAGCGACTAGAAAATACTTGATAGGCTCGACCAGGAGGCTCACCTGCTAATAGCCATTCGATCCGACTTGAGATATCTATTCTCATCGATCAGACTGAAATCCGAGTTCAAGAAGGACTGATACTCCGAGTCCTAGCAGGATTATGTTTCCTTGTATAGCTAGGATTTATATCATATAAATACCTAGATCATCATTGTATTACGACAACTATGAAAATCAGAGCCTACGCCTACATACTTGGGTATTATGATATTTAACTAATAGAAAAGCTTTTGCTATACTATATTCATTGCTCACTGTTTCGTGTTCATTATCTTCATTACATATTGTTCTTCCTTGAGATCGATCCATCCAAAATAAAGTAACTAGGCCCTATAATAATTATATAGTTTTAACCCATAAACCATTATCATGATTTAATCAGAACCTTACGAAAAACGGTTCAATCAATACCCCGTCCCAAATTCCGGTTGTCTTTGAACATTCCAAGCCACGGGGCTTTGGTATTGTTCAAATCAGGTTCAATCCCCTTGATGGCCGCACGTAATTTCGGTTCAGGACTTTTGTCAAACACCTTTGCCGTAACTTCAGTTTCAGCTTCAGGAATTGGTTCGGGTAATTTATCAAACACCTTGCGGGCAGCAGAAATAACAGAACTTGAAACCTGTTGAGGATCTGTCCTAAAGCCTCCAATCTCCCCAATATCAGAATCAAACTCACCCAAGGAGCAAGAAACACTTGGGCTTGAAGGAGTTTCCACTTCTAATTGCTTGTCACCAAGAGATTGCATCTTATGAGAAGATGAATCCACCATTGAAAACCCTAGGTTCTTCAAAACTCTCCCAGCAGCTGCCCCTTGCAAAGACTTGGGTTTCTTTGGTTTATTCTTGCCCATAATACTTAGAAAAAACCAAAGAAACAAGGGAAAAGACTTTGCACAACCGTGACCAGAAACTGAAAACGCGAACAGCAAATTCCAGCAGGTCGCGAACAGCAGAAAAACCAGCAGATTGAGGTTCTGTTCGCGAACAGGTACTACCCAGATCTGTTACAAGAACATATATATATATGTATAAGGCGGTGAACTTGAGGCTTAAACATTCCCTCAACAATGACAGTGGCTTGAGGCGGTGGATAGAACTTCAACATGATGTAACAAATCTTTAGCTACTTTTGCTGACTTCCATTGCTTAGTAAAGAAGTAAAGCACCGCCACAAAAGTGGCTTTACTTTCTTACAATCTTCCACTTAAAGTCACTTTTGTTGTAGCTTTTAATCCTTTCTATTTTGTTATTTCCATGTTGCTTACATTTATGTTAGGCCAATAGAAGATCGACACCAAATGAAATTGTCCCTATTTAACGGCTTTGTTACAACATCTGCTAGGTTGTCCTCCGTATGAATTTTCTGAAAATCCACACTTTCTTCTTCTGCCTTCTCTCGTACAAAGTGGTACTGAACTCCTATGTGCTTTGTTTTTGAGTGAAATGCTGGATTATTTCCCATGTGCAAAGCACTCTGACTGTCACAAAATAGAGCAATCTTCTCTTGTTTGTGTCTGAGCTCTTCTAGTAATATTTGCAACCATATTGCCTCTTTGCTAGCTTGTGTAGCTGCTAAGTATTCTGCTTCCGTTGTAGAAGTAGCCACGATAGACTGCAGTTTCAAAACCCAGCTTATAACTCCTCCAGCAAGAGTAAACAAATAAATTGGTGGACTTGCTTTTATCAAGATCACCTGCAAAATCTGAATCAACATAGCCTCTGACAATAAAGTTTGACCCCCCATAACGTGATGCAACATTTGAGGTACCCTTGATATATCTCAAGATCCTCTTCATAGCACTCCGATGCTCTTTACCTGGATTCGCCATGTACCGATAACCGCTCCCACTGCTTGTGCAATGTCTAGTCTAGTACAAACCATAGTGAACATTAAGCTATCCACTGCTGATGCGTACGGTACTCGATACATTTCTATCCTATCCACTTCGTTGCTAGGACTGATACCTAAGGATAACTTGAAATTAATAGGAGAGGGGGGAGGGGGGGTACAATTTAGCATGTTGAAGCGCCGCAAGATTTTCCTCATATAATTTTTGTCTCGGTAAATTTGCATCCCTAGAATCTTCTTTGCTGGTCCCAAGGAGAGGTGTTCATTAACCCGCCGAACCCGACCCGAACCCGACGGGCTATAAACTTAAAAAACTTCAAAGGGTTAATTACAGGGACCTCCCCTGAGGTTTGGTCAAGCTCGCGTCCATTCTCCTCTAAGAATGCTAATTACTCGGACCTCCCTCGAGGTTTGAAAAACATTACAACCGTTAGGGTTCCATTAATTTTTGCTTACGTCATCATAAAATTTTCGATCGATTGCCAATTTTGCCCCGACTTACTGTAGCAAATTTGTATGGACTATATTACCCCTCTCAGCAAAGGTTAAGTTGTTTCATGAGAATGGATCTAATAGCAATGTCAAATTACATTTGTGGATTAAAATGTTGTTAACTTTATATAAAATGAGTAATGACTTTATTAATGTATATTCATATTTAAAATAACATTTTAAATATTTCTAAAGTATTTTCTTACTTATTGTATATGCAAAGAGAAATACACTACTAACTCTTACAAAAAAATAATTTTCATCCATTATTATTTCAATGTGTGTATAGATTTCCACATTGTCCCTCTTATGTGTGTATATAAATTCAAATAAATATAAACATTCAAATTTGTTTTTATTATTATTTTTAGTGTTTTTATATTTTACTTGATAGAAAAATATTTGAAATATTCAACTTTAATTTTTATGTCTATAAATATAAAATTTTATAATAGTCAATAATGTTTTAGAAAAAATATTACACATGTTTATAAAATTTTATATTAGCCAATAATGTTTTAGAAAAAATATTACACATATATCAACTCAAGTTTTATTGATATGAAATAATTAAAGAACTTATTTGTTGGGAATTTTTTTTTAATTATTCATAAATATAACATAACAATTTTTAAAGAAAAAATATATATTCATTAATATTTTTGTTGGGAATTTTTTTTAATTATTCATAAATATAACATAACAATTTTTAAAGAAAAAAAATATATTCATTAATATTTTAATTTTTATAATAAAAATATAAATATAAATTTTTTTTTAAAAAAAAACTCTAAAATCACCCCACCCCACCCCCAACCCCGCCGCACCTTCACAGGCTATCGGGACGGCCTGGGATCACCGGATCCAGGCCGTCGCCAGCCTGGAGTGTAATTTCCGAGGCCTGCGATGGCCTCCGACTTGAGGCCGTCGCAGGCCTCAAGATGTACTTCCAGGCTGGCGACGGCCTGGGAACTTCTCCCCAGGTCGTCGCCGACCTGGAACCGGCGATCCCAGGCCGTCGGGACGGCCTGGGAAGGTGGGGGAGGGGTTTGGTGAGGTGGGTCGGGGGTGGGGTGGGGTGGGATGGAGAAGAAGATGTTTTTTTCTTTTTTTTCAATTAAAAATTTCGAGGGTAAAAGGGTAAAAACACACGTTCTTTTTTTTTTTTTTAAATTTTTTTTCAATTAAAAATCTCGAGGGTAAAAGGGTAAAAACACACGTGCCGTCCAAGTCTGTCGATTTCCGTTAGGGTTTTGTAATGTTTTTCAAGCCTCGAGGGAGGTCCGAGTAATTAGCATTCTTAGAGGGGAATGAATGCGAGTTTGACCAAACCTCATGGGAGGTCCCTGTAATTAACCCAAACTTAAAATGGGTTATAATTTGACCCACCCGAAAGCAATGGCTCAGGTAGCGATTTTAATGGTTAAAAAATACCCCTGACTCGACCCATATAGTTAATACATATAATATAACATATCTGAATTTCAAATCCTAAATCTCAATCTCTCACCCCGCTTCAAGAAAACAATTAGGGCTTTTTTTCATCAGTTTCTCAAATTCAATTAATCCTCCATTTTCATAACACAGAAGCCGGCCTCTTCTACGGGTGTTCGTTTGTACGCCGGCAATATGTTCTCCGACAGGTTCTCCGTGTCACTTAGTTAAACAGGTTTGTCCCTTTATGAATTTTATTGTCCATCTGGTGGGACTTCTTTGAATTAGATTTATAGAATTCATTTTGGGTTATGCTTACTTGATTTATAGATTTCAGAAACAGTAGGTTGATTTATTATCCCTTTATTGATTTTTCTTTTTGTTTTTCTGTTTGGTATAAACATGATAAAATTAATTTGATGGGGGTGGACCATATATTTGAGAATTTTATTTGATATGAGGGCAGACCACATAGTTGTAAATAATTCCTATTGATTTTTTAATTATTGAATCTGATTCGTGAGAATGATCTACTGTTTATTGATCTTTAATTATTTGGAATGGCATGAGAAGTACTCATTTGAAGCTATGTTCATTGTCTAGTACGTTTCTTGTTCATTGTCTAATTTTGTGTTATACTTATTATGTTTTGACTGTACTCTTAGATGGAACATAGAAGTAATGCAACTGAAAGCCAAAATCCTATTTCGAATATTGAAAGTCAAGGAGCATATACATCTAAATCAATTGACAAACCACCTTCTGGGCCAGTTCATTGGAGACCTGCTTCTAGGAAAAGGAAAAGAGCTACAAAAGCTAAAACAATTCCACCCAAGGAACAAAATGAACAAGGGGCTGGGGTTGGAATAATAAAAACTTCATGGGTATGGGATCATTTTGAGACAATTGGAGAAAAAGAAGATCGGAAGACAATTTTTAAGTATTGTGGCCATGAGTATGCAGCTAATTCAAAGGTACATGGAACAACTAATTTAAGTAACCATTTACTACATCAGTGCAAGAAATATCTTTATAGGCTTGTTGATGAAAAACAAAAAACTATTTCTTTTGAGATTAAACAAGAAGGAAATAATGATTGTGGTGTTAGTTTTAAAACTGCGAGCTATTCTTACGGAGAATGTAGGGTAAAATTAGTTAAATTGATCCTTCTTGATGAATATCCTTTCAAAATTGTAGAAGTTGAAGGGGTCAAAAGATATTCACCTTGTTTACAATCTAGATTTACACTTCCAAGTTGGATAACCGTTTCTAGGGACTGCATGAAACTTTTTTATTGATGTGAAGAAAAAACTTCGAAGAATTATTAAGTCCGAACGTGTATGTCTTACTACAGATACATGGACCTCAATTCAAAACATTAATTACATGTGTCTCACTGGTCATTGGATTGATAAAGATTAGGGGTTGCAAAAGAGAATTTTAAGTTTTTGTGTCATTCATAACCATAAGGGTAAGACAATAGGTAAAATGATTGAATCTTGTTTGTTGGATTGGGGAATAGACAAATTACTAACTATCACGGTTGATAATGCAAGCTCTAATGATGGTGCAATTAATTATGTAAAGAAGAACACTAAAGGTTGGAAAACTAATATCTTAGAACATGAATTTTTGCATGTAAGGTGTTCCGCACATATTTTGAATCTCATTATGAAGGATGGTTTAGAACAACAAAATGAAGCAATTCTTAAGATTCGAAATGCCATAAGATATGTGCGCTCATTTCCGGCTAGACTTCAAACATTCATAATATGTGTTGATATAGAAAAGCTTGATAGCAAGAGTCTTGTTTGCCTTGACATTGAAACTAGGTGGAATTCTACATATTTAATGCTAGAATAGGCTATAAAGTTTGAAAAGGCTTTTGAGAGTCTTAAGGAAGACGACTCAAACTGTAGAACGTATTTTGCTTTGGGTGACAAAGATATTGATGATGGAGATGTAAATCGAGTTGAAGAAGATGAAAATAATGAGAGTTGTGAGAGAGGTAAGACAAGAGATAGCAAATACATTGGTCCTCCTAATAAAGATGATTGGAAAGTCGCTAAATATTTTGTTAAGTTTTTGAAACTTTTCTATGATGTTACTTTGCAATTTTCAGGTTCTTTGCATGTAACTTCTAATAAGTTTTTTCAAGAATTTGTGGTTGTCCAAAGTCGACTGAAATCTTTATCTAAACATAGTGATCCAAAAGTTTCTCTAATGGCATTGAGAATGCAAAACAAGTTCACTAAGTATTGGGAAAGTTGTGATAAGTGATAGAGTAGTGCTCAGGAAGCCAATATTAATTAGCTTGTTGAAGTACTATTTTCTTATGGTTTATAATTAATACGCCCGTTCATTCATAGTACGTGAAACTGAACAATGGCCAACTTCATCTCTCGCGAACTTATCTAAGCGATTGAATGAAATCCTAAGGTCACAATAGACTATGGGACGATTCACTTCAGTATTGAGTGCAATCATGAAATAGTCTCAAAGGTCGTGATCTTAAAACCGTTCCAAGTCATAGATTCCGAACGAGACGGGGTATCATAGGAATCGTCAAGACTTGTACAAGTATGCATGATTCACATGGAGTGAATTTGTAGCGTTTCATGAGCAAGGCATTTGAGGCCAGTGCATATGAGTAGGTGGTTCAATGGAGGATTGAATGCATCGAACGACCCGAACAGAGAAACCCATTGTGGAAGCGCATGACGCATATCGGTGATGGGATGTTTCTCAAGGCTTATAATAGTGTACGATTTAGTCCTTGGACTTGAGGTGCTAGGGCGAATTCGGTGCACAAGTGTGCGTACTTAGATTTAGGTACTGGTCACGTAGCCTGGCCACAAAGTGCCTAAGTTGGGTGCGTACACGACTGTACGCGAGTGGTTAGTACTAAGAAAGGATCTATCGACTCATCCTGATAAGATGAGAGTATTTCCTGTACGTTCTTCGATAATATGTTCCTAGAAATCCATGGCCATGGTTGGTGACGAATTTGGAAGGTATTTCCAAATTTAGCAGTCACACAGGAATTATTATCCAGAATTAGAAAGTACAGTATCGAGATAATTAGAGGTGCCGATCAATTCACACACCCTAGGTCTCGATCGGGAAATCATCGTAGAAGGACCGTATGTACATGGCAATTATAAGAGGTGAGGTTCACAATAATCAATTCACCTTTGATTGGGCTTCATGGGCTTGTGGCTAGACATCGACCATGAAGTGTAGGTACTCCTAAATTAATAGGAAAATTAATTCTAGGAGTGGTCAATTAAAAGTTGTTTAATTGATCGGAGAATTTAATTGCTCGTTAATTAAATCACGAAAGTCGTGGGCCTGCTGCCAGTTGATGGTGAACTCAGAGGGTCACACACAATACAATTGGACGGTGACTGTCTTAAAGGAAAAGCAATTGATTTAAAGTTGTTAAATCAAAGTTATTGAATTATGGTATTAATTCAATTGGAGATCATTAATTAGATATCTAATTGATTAATGTTCAATTAATTAATTAGAGTTATCTGATTAATTATGGAAATTAATTAAAGTAGTTAATTAATTGGAAGAAGAAATAATTAACCAATTTTAGTATTGGATAATTATGGGGTTGATTTCGTAATTAACTAAGAATTGGGGATAGGGGCGATTTTGATGATTAAAGGAAAAAGAGTTTTATTTCTTGGAGAGCAAGTTAGAAGAGATCTATCAAATCTCACATTCCTAAGTTGATAAGGAATGAATATTTGATAGACAAGGGAAGGAGATATCTTTTTAGAGAAGGACTCTTCTCTTATAAATATAGTCCTTCTCTTCTCTTCATTATTAGAGGTTAGAAATTTTTTGAGAGAAGCACAACCCTAAAATTTTTGAGAGAAAATACTTTGCTGAAAATAAAGAGAGAAAAATCGATTTACATAGTGAGGAAAATCAGATTTTTCGAACAAGAATTTTTAATAGCAAATCGCCCCCTTCACTTTCGCCCCAACCCCAAGTCGCCCGAATCCTACTCGGCCGAACCCTGAGCTGACCGAACCCAACCTGGTCGAGCCTTGTTCCGATCACACAAGTCCTGTGATCTGTTCCTTCCATCTGTATCTCCTAATCTCGATCAAGATCTTAAGTCCAGATCTAATCCGAAATCCTTTGCTGACAAACTTGCGAGATCCAGTTCTAAGCCTAAGACTTGTAGGCGTCACTACAATCCGATTGGTGTGGACTAACTTTGGAGGTGAGACACATGGATCACTCAAGCTGTGGATCGAACCAAACACATGGAGGAAACCACCACAAATCCGTGGTGAAGTAAATTGCGATTAACCCCCTATGTTTAATTTAGTGTTTGATTCATGCTTTTCGTATAAATAACTGTGGAGAAAGATTTATGGGACATATAGGGACCTCAAAAAATTTTAAATTCCGCACTTTGTTGTATTGACAATCGAGCCCCTAGATAGAATATCCCCATAGTGGTATCAGAGCCAACACTATACGTTTTTATACGAAAAGGCCTGAACATTTTCACTGTATATGCTTGATTGTATGTATGAGAACGCGTGAAAATTATGTTCTAGTGATTGATTCTTGCTTGTTATGACTGGATCTATGATTGGGTATAATTTCTTTTTAAGATCTGTGGCGAATTTATAGTTTTTCGAAAAATCAGGACTCTTTGTGCAAATAATCGCATATCTCAAAATTAGGGCTGAAAAATTAATTTTTCTGTTTCTGGAAATTTTTTGAAAAATCTGGGCTGTTTATGAAAATATGATCGCACGAGTTTTTGGGGCTGTTTGCAATTTCCAAAAATTCAAGGACTGTTTTGTAATTTCCGAAACTTCAGGGGTCAGTTTGCAAATTCAAAAATTTTATGGATTTCAAAATTTTTATTTTCTGGTCCTTCTGTCCGAAAACTGTTTTGGGGGTAATTTGTAACTTTTCAAAAGTTTTGGGGTCAAAAGTGCAATTTCCGAAAGTATAGGGGCCGAACTGCAATTTTAAAAAGTTGAAAAATCAGAATCTTAATTTGAGGCAGAAAACTTGTTTTAATTTATCCGAGAATTTATTTGTCATAATTAGTAGTGACTAAAAAGCAAGAATCATAGGAAGTTAGTTTTAAAAGGTAGTTTTAAAATTAAGAAAGAAATAGGTAAAAGTTGTTTGCATGTTTCTTGCTCTACGTGAACTGTCTACGTGGTTTTCGATCGCGCCGAGCCTTGACCTTAGGTTAGATGTGATTGGTTTAATTTAGAGCATGGTTTTTATTGGGTCTGCGAGCCTGTTATTATTTTTTGGGCCACTTTGAGCCTTTGTAATAGAATAGGGCTTTACTGCTTTCCTAGTCTAGGATGGAGGCCCGTTTACAAGCAAGGTGGGAGCCCAAGAAGAATTGAAGGCCATGTATGCATGGTACATTGTGTAATAGCATAGGCCCATTTACTAACCCCTTAGATTGACCAATTGGGCCAACATCATTGGCTCGATGATGGCCTGCATAGGAGGCTCCCGATCGAAAACATATTATGGTAGTATGCATGCTAGGCTTGTATGGCTTTTATTTATTAGTCGATTTATGATTGCTTGTGTGTTTGCGCGCTAGAATCTAGATCGTAAATAAAAGATAAAGCATAATTGAAGCGGTGAGATCTCGAGGAGAGTTTCCTTAAACTTTCAAAACCGAAAATTCCCCTCTCGAATAAATATTAAGTCATATTGGGTTAAATATAAAATGAGGTTTTATAAAATCCAAGCCTTCCATTAATAGGGACTAGTGCATGTTGTTTACTTATCGATAGAGGTGATCCAGAGTCTGGCACCCGAGTCGAAGAAAGGGGCAATGCACGAAATTCCTTGATTCTAGTTTTAATAAAACATGACAAGGGTAGGGACTGGTCGGGACGTGAAGATCGACCGATAACTAGTTACGGAGAATTCATGACCGGGCCCGTTGCTTATCATGATTAATGGGTTAGACTTAACGCGTAGTAACATTTATGATGTAGCAGTGCTAGATAAATGCGAAAAACGAGGCAAAATAGCTTGAAGGTTGTGTGGTAGACACAATTGGTAAAATGTATACCTACCTAGGGAATTAATTGTATGGCCACGAGTCGTGGGTGCAACTAATTGCTGCTGGGACGTCAAGACCTACTAGGAAATAGATTTTTCCCGAAACTAGAAGGGGTTATTGTTTCGATAAAATAGTGGGAGAACTTTTTCGATAAAAAGTCCAAATTTCGTTAATTATAAGTATTAATATTAAACCTGTCTGCTTATAGTTGTCTGTTTTATTGATTAGCCATTTACCATCCACTATTCAGTTCAAACGAGTATTAATGAACGTTGGACGCGAAAATACTTTGGGGGCTATGATGTGCTATTATCTTCAAAGAAAGACCATGGCTAAGTTTAATAACGTCAAGGAATATTGTTGTTACTTAACCAAGATGTTCAAACGACTCAAAAGGCTTAGAGCCAATTTGATGCTCGAAGATGAGATAGAAATTACCACGCATGGTCTTTCTGACATCTTCACTCATTTTATGCAACACAGTGATATTCTGCTTAATGGAATTGAAACAAAGCAATTTCATAAGTTGTTAGACAAATATGAACAAGCTCATCTAAAGGGTCTTGGACTATATGAAGATAACTGCCCACTGTGTAAGCACGAAAGGAAAATAGGAAAGCTTACTGAAAAGGAATTCCTGGATAGACTTAACTACGGTATGATTTTTAAAATTATACATTTGTTAAATCTTTTTGATGTAAGACATTTGATAAAACTTTCATTTCTGTAAAAGAGTTTACAGCGGATGAAACAATTCCCTCTCCAACTGCAAGAAGGAAATTCCTTGAAAGGAAGATGCAAGAAGCGCAGAGAGAGTTGAGGGAAATCGAATTCAGGGACTGGGTCAAGGAAGTACTCAACCTAGACATTCCTTTTTAGAAGAAGTTTTTCGTATTAGCAAAAGTTTTCAGTTTTAGTTTCTTTTGAGTATTATTTCAAATTTTGTACAAGACCTTATTGCTTTACCATTGAGAATGGAATTTATTTAATTAGAGCGATTTGACTTTGTACAAATGTTGATGTTCTGAAACATAGAAATAAACAATGATAAACAAATCAAAACTTCGAAGACTATATGCTGAATCGAAAAACATGGATAATCGTTCACTGAAATGTTTATTTTGGATATTCTTCCTAAAGAAAGATTCGAAAGGAAAGTTTTTGTCTACTGTTCTTGAAATAAGGAACTTCGATAAAACTCCGAACTTTCAAATCTTGTCTTAAAGGATTAATAACCGAAATAAAGGATTGCTATGCATTCCAAACATTTCAAACCAATTAGAACTAAAAGCACTAGTTCAAAAGAAGTACAATTCCGAAACTATTGAAGTAATTCAATAGAAGTTTTGGAAAAAGTAATTAGATGCATTATGCCAAAGCAATTTGATCTAATCAAACTTGCTGAAACATAAGAAACTAAATCCTCGATTATCTAAAGGAGAATAGAATTCTAAACAAAGCAAATCAAAGAAGAAGATCGAACTTTCATAAAACTTAGTTCGACTCTCGACTGTGATCTTGCTAAATTCCTATATTCACATTAGGGGATAACCTCCCCTGACTCTTCAGAAGTACTTGGTCTAGTATTTTTCGAAGTAAGTTCTTACACCGCCATGTCATCTGTTGGTCCCAAGTGGTCAGATGAGGTCTAGAGGGGGGGGGTGAATAGACCTCTGAAAATTTTTGAACTTAAAAACTTTTCAGTCTTCTGTCAGCAGACTAAGCTGATGAAGAACAGTAAACAGACTAGTCTGATCGTGAACAAATCTTGAACAGACGACTGACCACTCTTCTTACAATGACTTAGCTGTTTTATCAGCAAAACAGTTTTCCAAGAGTATACTTGCAGCGGATTGTTTGAAAGTGTTTTTCACAAGTAAACTAAGTTCTAAAAAGATTTTATCCCCAGTTTAAAACTCCTTATAAAATCTTTTTGATTGATTCAAAGTGTTTAAAATGCAAACTTTAAAATATGCAAGAAAACTTTAAATGCAAGATAACACAAAGAATTTTTATAGTGGTTATATGGATAAAAATCCTTTAGTCCACTCTTCCAGATCACACAGATTCTGGGTTATACTATAATCACAAAGATTACAATATTTCTCCACTTACACCTAAACAACTAATGAGAAGGCTGTAAGCTCACAATAGGAATTCACAAAGAAAACCTATCCTCTAAAGTAGAATCACTCACACAGATGGATTCTCACTTCGCACAACACTCAGCTATTACAAAATCACTCAGATAATGTTTTTCTGATTTCTTCAACTGGGTTTCTGTCAACAGATGACTTCCACCAGACGAGTGAGCTGTTCGAGCTTTTGAGACTTAGAGAAATTCTGCTTCAAAATTTCGATCTCTGATTGTTGTTGTGTGTTTTGCTCGATTTGAAATTCAGCTCTATTTATACATGGAGATGAAATTATGACCGTTGAAGGCAAGTCACAATTCAAATCCATCCTTCAGCTCTTTTTGAAACGGCTCCCTGCAGCATTCCGTACTGTGTACAGTACCTTTCTGTCCATCGCATTTAATGCTGCATTTAATGCACTCTGCTGATCCGAGGATATCTTCAATCATTTGCCATTACTACCCTTCTCTTACAGCATTTATTACACCAAGTGCATTTATTACCGTTGGACTAATCTCTTGACCTCTTCTACTCTGCTGATCAAAACGACTCTGCTGATAGATACTCTGCTGATCAAATACTGAACTCATCTGATTTGACTCGGCTGATGATCTACCCTTCTGTTCGCTGATCCAGCAAGAGATCACTAGTCTTCTGAGCTTTGAACTTTGAACTCTTCTGATGTCTTCTTTTACCAGTTCAAAATTCTTCTAAGGGAACTAAGCTTTCCATACTTAGCTGATTATGATGTTTTGGAAATCATCAAAACCTTCCCTTAATTACTTGTCTTCTTTCATCTTCATCTTCATCCAACAATTTCCCCCTTTTTGATGATGACAAAACTCCAGCTAAGTACCTGTACCTAAACTAAAGTTTTGATCCTCAAAAATTTCTGAGATAGAAATGATATGTTGGAGTCAAACTTGCAATTTTATAGATATTGAACTGATTACATTTTACAAGTTGAAAGATGAAAAGTACAAAATACTCTAAAAGATTACAAGAATTTTTAATATAAAGAAAATCTAGCCAAGCTAGTCTTCTGTCTTCTTTTCTTCTTCAGCAGACTTGGAGGTTCCAACTTCCAATTTCTGCATCAACAGCTCTAGCTTCTTCTTTTTAACATCAGGATCAAGCTGTTCTTCAACTGAATCTTTGGCAGCAGCTAGTTCTTTGTCTGACTTGGCTTTTGCTTCAGATTCTTCCTCATCAGCTTGGTCTTCTTCTTCTGTGATCTTCTCATCTGCTAATCTGCTTGTGCCTTCATTTGCTGCTTCATTCCTATTATTAGCAGACTCTTCAGATTCTTCTAACACTTCTGTTTCTTCAGCATTTTGATTTCCTTCCCTTTGGAAATCAACCCTTTGCTGTCCAAATATCCTTTCTTCCCCCTTTTTGTCATCATCAGCAGGGACAGATGGATATTGTGGCACAACTGGTGTGATTAGAAGTGAATCACATAGAAGCTTGATGTTTTCTTCCATAGCATTGATCTGAGCTTGCTGGTTAAGTTGATTGGCTTTAACAGTCTTGACTTCCTTGAGCAAGTCTTCTCCTTGATCACCCAACTGGATTTGAGTTCCTAAAATCCAATTTGATGAAGCATTGAAGTCTTTCATCATGTTGCCCATGACTTCATCTTCTGCTTGGAGAGCCAATTCAACAGTCTGTTCAATCTGCTTCCAACCTTCAGTGGTGCTTTGTGTCCTTCTCCTGAGTATATCCATATCCTGACATATAGATTGTACATTCTGAGCAGTATCTTTCATTAAGTCAGTAGGAACAGCATCAGCAACCTTCTGAATGGGTTGATGAACAGCAGCTATCACTTCTGCTTTTATCTCCTCCTTCATTTCCTTCATCGATTTGATAATCAATTGTTGGATGGAACCCAACAGATTGGTTTGAGAACTCTAAGATATTGAAGGATCTTCTGATGGAGTAGCAGAGACGGTTTCCTTGAGATGTTGCTCTGATGGTTGAGTTATCATTGCAAGGGACTGATCTGCTGGTTCACCAGCATGGCTTGGAGTGCTTTCCTTCTCCTTAGCCTGATCATCTTCTTCAACAGCAACTTCTTTCTCCTTTAACTGATCTGCTGGAATTTCTTCTTCCTTCTTTGATTCATCAGCAGCATCAGACTTATCATCCTGCACTTTGTCTTGATCAGATGGGTCTGAAGTACCCTCAATTTGCTTTGGTTGATCAGAGGACTCTGCTCCTTCTTTATCAGCAGGTGATATAATCTTCTTGACAGTTTCAACTGTCCTCATCAAACCTTCATTGTCCACTGCTGACCTGTTACAAATCCATGTAAAGTTGTCAAGAGGAATAAAAGTAGTTGTTGGTTCCTCTGGTAGCTCTTCATAGGGTTTGATGTTTGGTCCATAGACAATATGCTTGATGTTAGGAAGTGGGACCAGTGAGCTTGGTTGTCCCCTTAACTTCCTTGCTTTCTTGGCCCAAAGCTCCATTGCTTGAGCAATAGCCAACTTAATAGATCTTTCTTTGAGATCTACTGAGTCATCAAAATCCTCAGGAATGGATGCAAAGATCTTCTTGGCCTCTTCCTTGACTACATGACATATTCTCATCCTCAACCTGTCCAGAAAGAACTCTGAATCGAGTGCTTGAATGGTTGAATTTGTCTCAAGCCATTTAAGTAACCAGTCTTCTGTAGCCTTGAATTCTTTCCACTTAGCCATTTCAGCAGGACTCTTTGTTAATCTGTATTCTCTCCATCTATTGTATTTGATCTTTTCAGAATGGAAGAGTGTCAGACGGTTGACTCTTTCATTTTCAGCATCCAGTCTTCTAAGGAATTCTTCAAAAATTGCAGGGTCTTCCCTGACAATTTCAAGAGACAGTTTGACTTCTTCTCTTCTCTTTTCCTTAATCTTGGGTGCAGGCATAGCTGGTATTGGTTTATTTGGATCTCTTTGCTCACCAATAACTATCCCACCACTATGCTGATGACCATGAGCATCCTTCATGCTAGCTTCAATGACAGCAGCCAACTCTGCTGCCTCAAAAGCATCTCTCTGCTCTTGAGTCATTTTGCTGGCTTCTTCTTCCAGCCTTTTTAACTCTAGGCTTTTCAGCCTATCTTCTTCTGCTTTCTCAGCAGCAATCCTTTGCTTTTCAGCAGCGTCCAGTTTCATCTTCTCTGCAGCAGTTACATAGGTTGAGGTTTTGCCTAACCTCTTTCTTCTTGATTCAGGGCTTTCAACTGCTTGGATAGGTGTTGCAGCAACTGGAGTAGGATGTATTAACAGAATTTCTCCCTCCAGTGGTGTACTAGTCTGCTGTTCCTTTTCTACATCAGCAGATAGTGCAGCAGTTGAGGCTTCTGTTGTCATTTCAACTGTAGGACCACTTTCAGGCTCAGCAGTAGCAGCCTTAGTAGCTTCAACAACTGGTTCTTCAATATTTAATGGCCTTTCTGCTTCAGTTGTTGTTTTCCTCACAGTTACAGCAGGCTCTTCAGGGAAAGTGACCTTTCTCTTGGCCTTTGACTTAGGAATTTTCTTGACAGCAGGGGGGTTGGCAGTAGGAGGTCCCCTTGCCTCACTCCTAGTCCTTAGTCTCTTCAGCCTTTGAAGTGGAATTTCCTCTTCAGATTCAGTTTCTTCAGAGGATGACCCTGTCTTCATATTTTCAATTTCAACAGTGAAGTCATCTACCACCTTCTTAGAGACTTCAATTTCAGGCTCTGCTGATCCAGCCACAACAGCAGACTGTGCTGTTGGCTCAGCAGACTGACTAGTCTGACCTTCCTTCTTGCTCTTCTTAGAAGGAGTCTTCTTAGACTGTTTGGGGGCTTTTCTCTTTGGTTTTTCCACCAGTTGCCTCACTGGTTCGTAGAGTTTGAATTCTTTGCTTCCATGGGTTTGTTTTCCTCCACCCATAGGGCAATGCAGAGAAGCAAACAAGTTACTCAGCAGAATGGCATGAGAATGCCTTTTGTCACTTAACAGCTCATAAACATGAGCAGCCCAGTTCACTTTCATCCCATAGTAAATGCAAATCATGGTGTGAAGCCTTCTTCTAGGTAGGCCATCCAGAGAACCCGTAGCACAATCCAAAACCTTTGCTATGATATCAGCAAATCTTTGGTATTCATCCTTCAGCTGGGTCTTCATTAAAGTCCCAGTCATTTTCTCTCCCTTCTTAGCACAAATTTCCCAAAATTCCTCTTCTTTTTCTGACCCTAACGAGGTCACATCTCCTCCCTTGTCTGTCAGCTTATAAATTTCATGAAGAACAGCAGCAGATACAGCGATTTTCTTACCACCTATGACAGCAGTCATAACGGTGTCATCATCGTTGAACTCCCTGGAAGTGTAGAAGTGGTATACATCTTCAAGATAAACCCTATCTTCGTGTGCTTCCAAGACTGGGACCAAAGATGCTTCCTTGATCTTTTCCAGTAAAGCGCGCATCAAATCGGTGCCAGAGAAATGGAATTTGCTGTAGTTGAAGTATCTTCCTTCAATAACTTTGTCCATTTCTGAGATTTGTGAGTAAATTCTGCAAAATAGTGAACTTTCGCAACAAGAGGGTTTGAGAGATAGAAAGTTTGAGAATTTTTGAGTGCATAAGACGACTATGCTGTTCAGATCGGATTTTATAGGTTTCCTTTTGATTTGGTTTTCGTGATTTATTTAAACCGTTGATCTAATCTGACAGTTTTTAATCGTGCGGATGAGAGTCGCGGATTTCAATTTTATTATTTTAATGTCAGATGGGCGGGAAACTCTATCGACACTAATCTGTTTACTTATAAAAGCGTGTTACTAATAATGCGTTTTATGACCATGCTTATATAAGGTATCAGATGAGTAGAGTTAAACTTATCTGACAGACGAGTGATCTGTTATCTGATATTACTAGAGAATGCCAATAGCTAGTAATCTTCCTCTGCTGTTTGTCAATCCAGCAAGATAAAATAATCTTCAATCTTCAAGAATTACGAATACGTCTTCTTGACAAACTTAACTTCAACTAACTGACATTAACAGATTTCATCTTTAGAACAGAAGTACCGCTAGTCTTACACGTTCCCCCTGTCTTTAAGAATTCATAAGTTAACTAGTCTGTTGAGAGTTAATTCTTGAATGAAATAACTGATGACTAAGCTGTTGAACTCCAGTCTTCTGATGAGTTCCCCCTCAGCTTATGCATCCAAGTTAAGTAATCCTAACTCTGCTCTTAGAGTTGAGAACCTTGCTTCACTTAGAGGTTTGGTGAAGATATCAGCAATTTGATTATCAGTATGAACATACTCAATCAAAACATTGCCTTTTTCAACATGATCTCTAATGAAATGATGTTTAATCTCAATATGTTTAGTCCTTGAATGACTTGTAGTGTTCTGAGTAAGTGAAATTGCACTTGTATTGTCACAGTAGATTGGAATTCCACTGATCTTGATGTTGTAGTCTTCTAGTTGATGCTTCAACCAAAGTATCTGTGCACAACAAGCTCCAGCAGCTATATATTCAGCTTCAGCAGTAGATATAGAAACTGAGGTTTGCTTCTTACTCATCCATGAGATCAGACGACTGCCTAAGAACTGACAGGCACCTGTTGTGCTCTTTCTGTCAATCTTGCAGCCAGCAAGGTCTGAATCTGAATAACCAATGAGTTCAAATCCAGATTCTCTAGGATACCACAATCCCAATTCTTGAGTGCCTTTAACATACTTCAATATCCTCTTGGCAGCTAAGAGATGAGATTCTTTGGGGTTTGATTGGAATCTTGCACAGACTCCAACTGAGTACATTATGTCAGGTCTGCTTGCTGTTAGATACAACAATGAACCAATAATGCCTCTATATTTGGTTATGTCCACTGATTTGCCATCTTCATCTTTATCCAAACGAAGACTTGTAGACATAGGAATGGTAGCTGTTGAGCTAGTTTCCATACCAAATTTCTTGAACAGATCTCTTGTGTACTTTGCTTGGCTGATGAATATTCCATCAGGCAACTGTCTAACTTGCAATCCAAGAAAGTAGTTAAGTTCACCCATCATGCTCATTTCAAACTTATTCTGCATCAGCTTGGAGAACTTATCACACATCTGTTGGTTAGTTGAACCAAAAATAATATCGTCCACATATATTTGCACAAGTAATATATGATTTTCCCATTCAATAGTGAACAAGGTTTTATCTACCTTACCTTTTCGAAATCCTTTAATCAAAAGAAAATCAGATAGGGTATCATACCATGCTCTTGGAGCCTGTTTCAGTCCATAAAGGGCTTTCTTCAGACGATATACTTTGTCCTCTTCTTGATAGACTTCAAATCCTGGAGGTTGTTCAACATACACTTCTTCTTGCAATTCTCCATTGAGAAAAGCAGACTTCACATCCATCTGATAGACAGTGAAGTTCTTGTGAGCAGCATAGGCAAGAAACAGTCTGATTGCTTCAAGTCTTGCTACTGGTGCAAAAGTTTCATCAAAGTCAATTCCTTCTTCTTGACAATAACCCTTGGCCACTAGTCGTGCTTTGTTTCTGGTGACAACACCATCTTCATTCATTTTATTTCTGAAAACCCACTTAGTGCCAATTACTCTTTGATGACTTGGTCTAGGAACTAAGTACCAGACTTCATTCCTTTCAAATTGATTCAACTCTTCTTGCATAGCTTCTATCCAGAAGGAGTCATTTAGAGCTTCTTCAATTTGTTTAGGCTCTATTTGAGATAGAAATGTGACAAACATAGCATCTTGTGCAGCCGCTCTTCTTGTTTTCACTCTATCTAAAGGATCACCAATAACTAATTCAGGAGGGTGATTCTTGAGCCATCTGAGATCAGGTTGCAAATCAGGATGTTGTCCTCTGTTATGATCTTGCAACACTACTGTTGGAGTTCCAGTAGTAGTCTGTTGAACATTTGTGGTCTGTTGAACAGTCTCTGGTCTGTCAGCTGTCAGCAACTCGTCTGTTAGACAATCAGCACTGTGATTATGAACAGCACTTGAGTTAGCAGCTGAACTTAGATTAGGTAGTATGATGGGAACATATTCTTCATTTCTTCCAACATCTAACTTCTGTAAATCAGCAGACAGATCTTGATTTACACTTTGATTCTTTTCAGAAGATTGACTTGGCTCATCAAATACTACATGGATAGATTCTTCTATTAGCAATGTTCTTTTGTTAAAAACTCTATAAGCCTTACTAACAGTAGAGTATCCTACAAAAACAGCTTCATCAGCCTTTTCTGCAAATGCAGTAAGGTGATTTTTCCCATTATTCAATACAAAACATTTACAACCAAAAATCTTAAAGTAATGAATGTTTGGCTTTCTGTTGTTCCAAACTTCATATGGAGTCTTGTTCTGATTTTTGTTGATCATACATCTGTTTTGGGTAAAGCATGCTGTATTTGTTGCTTCTGCCCAAAATCTTTGTGGCAGTTTAGCTTCAGCTATCATGGTTCTGACAGCTTCTTTTAGTGTTCTGTTTCTCCTTTCAGCAACACCATTCTGTTGAGGGGTTCTGGCAGCAGAATACTCATGATGTATTCCTTTGATGTTACAATACTCTTCAACAGTAGAGTTTGTAAATTCTGTCCCTCTATCTGATCTGATCTTCAATATTTTGATACTCTTCTCATTCTGGATCAGTTCCATCAGATTGGTAAGATGTTCCTTGGTTTCACTTTTCTTCTTCATGAAAATCACCCAAGTATATCTTGAATAGTCATCCACAACAGCTAGGCAGTATTTCTTTCCACCATTGCTGACTGGATCAATGGGTCCAAATAAGTCCATATGCAACAGCTCCAATATCCTTCCAGAAGATTGGTGCTTCTTTTCTTTAAAAGATGACTTGATTTGTTTACCCTTCTGACAGGCGTCACAGAGCTTGTCTTTGCTCATGACTGCTTTTGGAATCCCTTCTACCAAATCATTCTTGATTAATCTGTTTATGGTCTTGAAGTTTAAATGATTCATCCTCTTGTGCCATAGCCAACTGACTTCACTTGGTGCAGATGCCACCAAACAAACACTTGAATTCTTGTCAACAGAATTCCAGTCAACTATGTAGATATTTCCTTGTCGTCTTCCAGATAAAATTACCTTCTTTGTACCAATTTGTTCAACGTAGCACTTATCTGTTGAGAAGATGACTGAATATCCCTTGTCACAAAATTGACTTATGCTCAGCAGATTATATTTTAGGCCTTTAACATAGGAGACGTCAGATATCTCTATGTTTCCCTTGATTAATCTTCCTTTAGCTTTAATCTTGCCTTCTTTGCTGTCTCCAAAAGTGACTTTTGGACCATCCACAGCAACTGCATCAGTCAACTCATGTATGTTTCCACACATGTGTCTTGAACATCCACTGTCCAAGTACCAAATCTTCTCTACTTTACTCCTACTCCTAATCCTAACCTACAAAACAAAAATAAAATTGTTTTAGGTACCCTTATTGAGAGGGTCCTGAAGGATTAGTTCCACCCTTGACAACCCAAGATGTTGAAGTCTTAGGCTTCTTAGGTTTCTGAGTTTTAGGAGCATGAACAGTTTCATTTTTATCATAGTTATCAGATAAGTCATGTTGATGATCAGTATGATATGAATAATGTTCATAAGCAGGGTAAGGTGCATGATAAGCAGGGTATGCATGCATTGGATGAGCAGGGTAAGGTGCATAGTAATTAGGAAACTGAGGTGCATGATACATAGTATGATATGCAGCAGGATGCACATAATATGACTCATTTCCATACCAAGCATTTTGATTTTTCTTGTTCTTATGCTTCTTTGGTTTACTAGATGCTTGCTCATTTGATTTTGACTTAGTTTTACCACTAGTCTGATTGACTTTAGCTTTATCAGCAGACTTCTTAGGACTCTGCTGTTTGGTCTTACTAGTCTGATTTCCTACACTAGGCTCTTTGCTCTTTTTAGCCTTAGGAGATTTCTTCTCCTTTACCACTTTCTCAGTTGAGGTAGGTCTAGAGGTTTGAACATACAGAATGACCTTACTATTGTCAGCTGATACAAATTTTTCAGTATGGTTCAACTCTAATTTTTCCTTTTCTAAAGGTGTCTCCTGTTTACTAGATGTATGCATGGATGCAACAGTAGACTTATCATGAGACTCAATGATTTTCTCAAGTTCCATGATTTTTCCTTTATAAACCTCACATTCAGCTTTCAGAGATTCATGCTCTTGCTCAAGCTGTTTATATTCAGCTGATTCTTTTGACTTTTCAGCTAAAAGTTTCAGTGAACTATTTTGCTCTTTTAGCAAGTTCATCTCTTCCTTAAGCTTAACAAACTCTCCAGCAATAGTAGTATTATTCAACATCATTTGCTCTAGAGAATTAAACAGTTCATTTTCTTGAGGAGTTACCTCATCCTCAGAGTCATCAGATTCCTTTGCCATCAGGCACAGGAGAGCAGGTTTTTCTTCATCAGACGATTCTTCATCAGACGAGTCTGAGTCTGAATCAGATGAGTAGACAGCAGCTGGCTTTTCTGCTTCAGCCATCATTGCCTTGCCTCTCTGATGCTTTCTTTCTTTTCTCTATTTCTTCTCTTCCTCAGTGTACTTCTCTGCTTTTGGATATGGGCAGTCTCTTATGAAGTGTCCCAATTTCCTGCAGTTGTAACACATCAGTTTTGATTTATAATCCTCTTTGTCCTGAGAAGAAAAGTTAGGTTTAGAAGTAGAAGCAGCATGATTGTATTTGTTTTTCATCTTTCTCTTATAGAACTTCTTGAAGTTGTTCATCAATAATGCTACATCTCCAGCAGTGTACTCCTTTTTGTTGAGTAGAGTGGCCTCATCAGATGAGTCCATTTCTGCATTTCTTTGGGCTGGTCTTCTGGTGTTTTCAGCAGCAACAAGTGCAGCTGTGGGTCCTGAAGTTGAGGTTTCTTCAATTCCCATCCTTGGCAGTTTATACTCATAAGCCTTGAGTACGGAGAACAGCTCTGTTAGAGAAATCTTGCCCAGATCTCTTGATTCTTCCATTGCTGTCACCTTCATGTTGAATTTGGAGGGTAGGGCCTTCAGTACTTTGACAGTGATTTCTTTGTCAGTGAAAGTCTTTCCCAGCTTCAAAACTTCGTTCAGAGTTCTGGTGAATCTGGTATCCATCTGATCTATGGTTTCTCCAGACTTCATCTTGAAGTTGTCCAGCTTTTCCAATGCAACACTGAGCTGATGCTCTTTAATAGCATCATTTCCTTCACTCATGTCTCTGACCTTATCCCACATCTCCTTTGCAGTTTTGCAATGTTTGACCTTGTCAAACCGATCATTATCCAGGGCTTTGGTCATGATGAATCTCCCAACTTTATCAAGATTGTAAAGCTTTATCTCTTCTGGAGTCATCTCATGAAGGTCTTTCTCCACAACCGTATCTACTTCATTTATCTTTATGGTCTTTGTGAATCTGAATGGACCTTTAATGATACATGTATGCATGTTGTCATTATAGGCAGCAAGGAAAATCTCCATTCTGATTTTCCAGTCCTCAAAGGACATACCAGCAATGTGGGGAACATGGCTGATACAATCCATTTTTCAAAAAGTTTTTGTTTTTCAAAAAGATGCTCTTTTGAAAAGTTTTGAAAACCTTTGAAAAACACTCGGATCAAGCTCGTTGATCAGGCAGCTGATTCTAATGAACCACCTGCTCTGATACCACTTGTTGGTCCCAAGTGGTCAGATGAGGTCTAGAGGGGGGGGTGAATAGACCTCTGAAAATTTTTGAACTTAAAAACTTTTCAGTCTTCTGTCAGCAGACTAAGCTGATGAAGAACAGTAAACAGACTAGTCTGATCGTGAACAAATCTTGAACAGACGACTGACCACTCTTCTTACAATGACTTAGCTGTTTTATCAGCAAAACAGTTTTCCAAGAGTATACTTGCAGCGGATTGTTTGAAAGTGTTTTTCACAAGTAAACTAAGTTCTAAAAAGATTTTATCCCCAGTTTAAAACTCCTTATAAAATCTTTTTGATTGATTCAAAGTGTTTAAAATGCAAACTTTAAAATATGCAAGAAAACTTTAAATGCAAGATAACACAAAGAATTTTTATAGTGGTTATATGGATAAAAATCCTTTAGTCCACTCTTCCAGATCACACAGATTCTGGGTTATACTATAATCACAAAGATTACAATATTTCTCCACTTACACCTAAACAACTAATGAGAAGGCTGTAAGCTCACAATAGGAATTCACAAAGAAAACCTATCCTCTAAAGTAGAATCACTCACACAGATGGATTCTCACTTCGCACAACACTCAGCTATTACAAAATCACTCAGATAATGTTTTTCTGATTTCTTCAACTGGGTTTCTGTCAACAGATGACTTCCACCAGACGAGTGAGCTGTTCGAGCTTTTGAGACTTAGAGAAATTCTGCTTCAAAATTTCGATCTCTGATTGTTGTTGTGTGTTTTGCTCGATTTGAAATTCAGCTCTATTTATACATGGAGATGAAATTATGACCGTTGAAGGCAAGTCACAATTCAAATCCATCCTTCAGCTCTTTTTGAAACGGCTCCCTGCAGCATTCCGTACTGTGTACAGTACCTTTCTGTCCATCGCATTTAATGCTGCATTTAATGCACTCTGCTGATCCGAGGATATCTTCAATCATTTGCCATTACTACCCTTCTCTTACAGCATTTATTACACCAAGTGCATTTATTACCGTTGGACTAATCTCTTGACCTCTTCTACTCTGCTGATCAAAACGACTCTGCTGATAGATACTCTGCTGATCAAATACTGAACTCATCTGATTTGACTCGGCTGATGATCTACCCTTCTGTTCGCTGATCCAGCAAGAGATCACTAGTCTTCTGAGCTTTGAACTTTGAACTCTTCTGATGTCTTCTTTTACCAGTTCAAAATTCTTCTAAGGGAACTAAGCTTTCCATACTTAGCTGATTATGATGTTTTGGAAATCATCAAAACCTTCCCTTAATTACTTGTCTTCTTTCATCTTCATCTTCATCCAACAATCTGAGACATAGCAACACACCCTTTATATGAGAAATTAGATGGTAGATCTGATTCATATAATGTTTGTGGGGTATCCGACGAAATCCATTGGATACCTGTTCTAAGACAAAGAGAAACAAAAGTATCTCGTAAGAAGCTTGTTCCTCTGTTGACAAAACTTTTGTCAAAGGAAATAAGTAAAGTCATAGAACTTGATGAAGTCCAAAGAACTGGACCCATCCCCACGAACAGTGGGAGTAAACCCCGAAACCTACTGAACCGATCCATGCACAAATTAGTAATCTAATCAAATTCGTAAGGAACTCAAAATTCCATTTTACGAAATTGAGAAACTGGATTCTAATCCAAGATTACGAAAGAACTAAGGGATATGGCATGAAGCCATAAGATTCAAAGTGGAAACTTTGACTCACCTAATGGCGATAGGTCACTCCTCAAAAGTCCTTCTAGGACCAATGAAAGTACCTTCTCCGTTTGCTACGTCAAAATCCATTTCGAAACTATTAGCCATAGAAAGGTAGTTTTCACTACCGAAGAATGACTGTTGGATATGAATTCTGCATCTCACAATTGAAAATTGATGAGAAGATCTCTATTCAAATCCGAAGGTAAAATCTGTGACTTTTTCCCGAACTTGGAACATGCAACTTGATAAGTCAATCAAGAATGTTGAAGTTGTCAAAAGGCATATGGATTCCAAATTGTGCAAAAGGATCAGTGGGAGCATAGTTAAATTTGCATCGCAATGAGATATTGATCTATACATACGATATAAGAATATCAGAGAAGCACAGACGAAAGCGTGTTATTCACGCAATTTTCCATGATAAGATTTGGGAACTACATCTCACGTACTGGCAATACGTATTTATGGAGATAAAAGCAAAGTAGATGTTGCAATTCACCAAATCAAAGTACAAAGACTATATATTGATTAAATTCAATATGGAAGAATCCAAGAAAGGATTAGTTCCAAAGAGACAAAACTCTCTCACTTATTTAATGAGCCCTAAATTTAATAAGTAAAGAAGTAACTGTCTCAAGAAGCCTTATGCTTTAGCATTTGGATTGCATGTAGCATGCAAAGTCTTGTACTAGACCTGACTCATCAAAAAGCTCTGATCATTCAAGAGCTACTGATAGTCGAATACCAGTAAAGGACACTTGACTACCATTAAAGCAATCCTCGAAGATAATTAAAGGATATAATGCTGGTCTGTGGTAGTAGTGGAGAAATTGAAAACTCGAAGGATTTAAAGATTCGAGATTTCAAGTCTGAAGTGGATGATTTATTCTGTCTCGATGAAGCGAAGGTAAATTGGAAGAAATTCCAATAGTATACCATTGCCGACTCAATCGGAATAATAGCACCATTATGATGCTGCACAAAGAGAAAGTGTTTAGATGAGAAACATTCGTCCAATGATTGGATGAATTACCTAGCATGGCAAAAGCTTGTCATAATCTTAACCGATTTAAACAAGGCGATTGCTCAATGAAAAGGAAACGAGATCTTACCGATGATCTAAACACAATATCATATGATTGAACAAGTCATAGATAACTGAGACGCGTAAAAGCACTACGTTATCTCAAAAGGACAAACTTAGCAGATCCACTAATTAAGCTCTTTCACAAATGGTTCGAGGGACATCTCGGTATAGATGGGTCTTAGAAATGTTGTGATCGGCTCTAGGGCAAGTGGGAGATTGATAGAGTAGTGCCCAGGAAGCCAATATTAATTAGCTTGTTGAAGTACTATTTTCTTATGGTTTATAATTAATACGCCCGTTCATTCATAGTACGTGAAACTGAACAATGGCCAACTTCATCTCTCGCGAACTTATCTAAGCGATTGGATGAAATCCTAAGGTCACAATAGACTATGGGACGATTCACTTCAGTACTGAGTGCAATCATGAAATAGTCTCAAAGGTCGTGATCTTAAAACCGTTCCAAGTCATAGATTCCGAACGAGACGGGGTATCGTAGGAATCATCAAGACTTGTACAAGTATGCATGATTCACATGGAGTGAATTTGTAGCGTTTCATGAGCAAGGCATTTGAGGCCAGTGCATATGAGTAGGTGGTTCAATGGAGGATTGAATGCATCGAACGACCCGAACAGAGAAACCCATTTTGGAAGCGCATGACGCATATCGGTGATGGGATGTTTCTCAAGGCTTATAATAGTGTACGATGTAGTCCTTGGACTTGAGGTGCTAGGGCGAATTCGGTGCACAAGTGTGCGTACTTAGATTTAGGTACTGGTCACGTAGCCTGGCCACAAAGTGCCTAAGTTGGGTGCGTACACGACTGTACGCGAGTGGTTAGTACTAAGAAAGGATCTATCGACTCATCCTGATAAGATGAGAGTATTTCCTGTACGTTCTTCGATAATATGTTCCTAGAAATCCATGGCCATGGTTGGTGACGAATTTGGAAGGTATTTCAAAATTTAGCAGTCACACAGGAATTATTATCCAGAATTAGAAAGTACAATATCGAGATAATTGGAGGTGCCGATCAATTCACACACCCTAGGTCTCGATCGGGAAATCATCGTAGAAGGACCGTATGTACATGGCAATTATAAGAGGTGAGGTTCACAATAATCAATTCACCTTTGATTGGGCTTCATGGGCTTGTGGCTAGACATCGACCATGAAGTGTAGGTACTCCTAAATTAATAGTAAAATTAATTCTAGGAGTGGTCAATCAAAAGTTGTTTAATTGATCGGAGAATTTAATTGCTCGTTAATTAAATCACGAAAGTCGTGGGCCTGCTGCCAGTTGATGGTGAGCCCAGAGGGTCACACACAATACAATTGGACGGTGACTGTCTTAAAGGAAAAGCAAGTGATTTAAAGTTGTTAAATCAAAGTTATTGAATTATGGTATTAATTCAATTGGAGATCATTAATTAGATATCTAATTGATTAATGTTCAATTAATTAATTAGAGTTATCTGATTAATTATGGAAATTAATTAAAGTAGTTAATTAATTGGAAGAAGAAATAATTAACCAATTTTAGTATTGGATAATTATGGGGTTGATTTCGTAATTAACTAAGAATTGGGGATAGGGGCCATTTTGATGATTTAAGGAAAAAGAGTTTTATTTCTTGGAGAGCAAGTTAGAAGAGATCTATCAAATCTCACATTCCTAAGTTGATAAGGAATGAAGATTTGATAGACAAGGAAAGGAGATATCTTTTTAGAGAATGACTCTTCTCTTATAAATATACTCCTTCTCTTCTCTTCATTATTAGAGGTTAGAAAATTTTTGAGAGAAGCACAACCCTAAAATTTTTGAGAGAAAATACTTTGCTGAAAATAAAGAGAGAAAAATCGATTTACATAGTGAGGAAAATCAGATTTTTCGAACAAGAATTTTTAATAGCAAATCGCCCCCTTCACTTTCGCCCCAACCCCAAGTCGCCCGAATCCTACTCGGCCGAACCCTGAGCTGACCGAACCCAACCTGGTCGAGCCTTGTTTCGATCACACAAGTCCTGTGATCTGTTTCTTCCATCTGTATCTCCTTATCTCGATCAAGATCTTAAGTCCAGATCTAATCCGAAATCCTTTGCTGACAAACCTGCGAGATCCAGTTCTAAGCCTAAGACTTGTAGGCGTCACTACAATCCGATTGGTGTGGACTAACTTTGGAGGTGAGACACATGGATCACTCAAGCTGTGGATCGAACCAAACACATGGAGGAAACCACCACAAATCCGTGGTGAGGTAAATTGCGATTAACCCACTATGTTTAATTTAGTGTCTGATTCATGCTTTTCGTATAAATAACTGTGGAGAAAGATTTATGGGACATATAGGGACCTCGAAAAATTTTAAATTTCGCACTTTGTTGTATTGACAATCGAGCCCCTAGATAGAATATCCCAACAATAAGCTCAATTTTTTGTTGTTTGTGGCAAATGTATTGGATCCACGCTATAAATTGAGGTTCATGAGATTTTGTCTTAACCAAGTCTATGATGATGATAGTACTTTGGCAAGTTTTATGGAAGAACAACTGAAAAATGTTTGTTTCGTTTGTATGAGTGTTATCAACATTCCAATCCTAATCAAAGTTCTCAAACTATTTCTACAAGTTCAAGTCAAGCTCTAATGGATGTGGATGTTGATGATGAGGGATGTTCTTTAGCTTCTCAATTTGCAAAACATTTGGAGGAAAATGAATGTGTTAAGACTAAGTCGGAGCTTACTAGATTTTTGGAAGAAAATTGTGAAAATAGTGTGGAGTCGTTTGATTTATTGAGGTGGCGGAAAGAGCATTCAACTAGGTTTCTGATTCTCCCTACACTTGCTAGAGATATTTTGGCTATTCCCATCTCTACAGTGGCATCTGGGTCCGCCTTTAGTACAAGTGGTCTTATACTTGATCCATATCGAAGTTCTCTTAATCCAGAAATGGTGGAGGCTCTTGAATGTTGTCAAAGTTTGTTATGTCATTTTTATATTTTGATGTCATGCTTTTTTTCTCTAATTATATTTATTATTTATCTTGTACTTATATATACTTCCAGAATTTCAAAGTTCCGGTATTACAAAGGGCAAATCAAAAGTAATTGATGAATGAATGATTTTGTTGGTAAGTTTATTCATTTTCATATAATTTATATATTCATTTCCATTACTTTGAGTATTCTTGACATTTTTTATTATTCACTAGGTTCCTAAAAAGCATGTTGATGGTGTCGAAGTCAGAGAAAAAATATCACTAATTTATTATATTTAAGAAATTCAAGACGTTTTAGTTTTGTACTAATTTATTATATTTGAGAAACTTGAGACATTTTAATTTTATAAAAGTTTATTATGTTTGAGAAACTTGAGACATTTTAGTTTTGTATTAATGATTTTATGAATGATTTTATGTTGTAGACTGGTAGTTTTATGAAATGTCATTGTTGTTGCGTAACCCGCGACCCGCCCGCACCCGCCTCACCCGAACTGTGCAGTTGATGAAATTCAAAATTCGGGTGCGGTTTGAACTTTTGGCAACCCGAATGTGACGGGTCGGGTTGATTTTTTCATCGTCACCTGCCAAAATCCGACCGCGTTCAACCCTAGTCCCAAGTCCTTCATTTCAAATTCCCTAACCAATTGTGCCTTTAATTCTTTAATACGACCTTTGTTTGGGCCTGCTACCAACGTATCGTCAACATACAACAAGAGAATAATGAAATCACCATCACCAAATCTCTTGTAGTAAGCAAAAGGATTTGAACTAAGTCTGTTGTATCCAAGGCTCATGATGAAGGAATCAACTCTCTTATACCAACACCTCGGCACCTGTTTAAAACCTTATAGAGATTTGTTCAACCTGCAAACCAAGTTCTCTTTCTATTTTTCTTCAAATCCTTTTGGTTGGAGCATACAGGGCCGACCCTGAGCGTAAGCCGCATATGCAGTCGCTTAGGGCCACCGATCCGAGAGGGCCTCATATGTGTATAATTATATATATATATATATATATATATATATATATATATATATATATATATATATATATATATATATATATATAATTATGAAGAAATAGGCTAATAGTGTGGCATCAAATTAATGTTATGGAAAAAGAATAAGAATTAATGAATTCTGAAGAAATCAAAGCTTGTAGCATATCAATGGAGGAAGTTGCAGACGACACTTGGGGAAGAAGAGGAAGTGTTATATGAGCCTAAATTCTATTATTCTTGACTGGGCTTGTTGGTGGAGTAAAACTTGAGTGGGCCTTATTAATTTTGACTAGGCTTTTTAAATTGACTAGGTTAGTGAAACAAAAAACACACACACACATGAGACATTAGCCGTTTACAAGTTTGTATGGAAACAAATTACATGGAAAACTGACAATAAACAAATAATTGCAAAAATAATCGTTCTACTTAAAAGCAAGAAGAAAAATTACATTGGGTTATAGGGATAAATCTAAGCAAACAAATTGCAAACCCTAATTGTAAAAATTGGGGATAAATTTAAATAAGCATATTGCAAAGCCTAACTGCTAAAAGATTGAAACGTTAGACGGCCATTAGGCATCTTCAAGCATAATCTTCACTCTTTATAGATAATTTTTCTTCCGGTAAGGACTTGATCATTTTCCTTTAATATGTTTGTTAGGCTTGATTGAGTGCTACTTTTAGAATTTCTATGTGAAATGTACTTTTCAAATTTGATTGCTAAGTTAACCATGGGTCTTAGAAAACACATATATGGGTTTGAAAAAAGAAAAACTTTAACAACGAGTTGAAGAACTTATTCAATCTCAAGCTGGTGCACTTTATAAGTTTTTTTACTAGCAATAAAAATGCATCTGACATGGGTTCGGGTTCGAATTAAGTTGAAAATTCAGATAAATGAAATTATTCATGAAAATTTGAACATGGATAATCAGAATCAAGAGTTTGACGATGTACTTGAAGTGGGACCATTGAACATATATGATCCGGGAAATTGGGATAGTATTGATCATAATATTAGAAATATTTTTGTAGAAAGAGGTCCAATAAAAATTATAGACAATGATGTCATTTTCCGAGTGTGGTAGACATTTTTCTTGTATATTATATATTAGAAATCTATCAGATGGAGAGAAACAAGATAGAAAATGGCTAGTATATTCTCTTGTTGTAAACAGAGTATATTGTTTTTGTTGTAAATTGTTCAAAGAATATAACTTCATTTCTCAACTAACCACTAGAGGATATAAGGATTAGAGTGACATTGGTAAGGGGTTGAAAAGTCATGAATTTAGTAGAGACCACCTTACATGCTTGAGTAAATGGATTGATCTATATATGAGATTGAAAAAGAATGAAACAATTCATAAACATTTGCAAGAACAAATCAACAAAGAGAAAGAACAAACCAAGTATTATTGAGGATAATTGATCTTGTTAAAATTCTTCCTAATAACAATTTAGCATTTCGTGGGGACAATGAGAAAATTTACCCAGAGAATAATCGAAACTTTTTAAGCTTCATTCAGATGATTGCAGAGTTTGATCCAGTTATGCAAGATCATATTCGGTGTATTAAGGATGAGTCAGTTGACTATCATCATCTTAGCCACAAAATTCAGAATGAATTGATTCAAATGCTTGCAGGTGAAACTAGGAATGCAATCATCAAAATAGTTAAGGAGGCAAAATAATACTTGATTGTACTTTTGATGTTAGTCACGAAGAAGAAATGACTCTTGTACTTAGATGTGTGGATATTTCTTTGTGCAATTTTTTAAAGTAGACGATACAACAGGATTGGGGCTTTTTAATTTACTTAATGATGCGTTGAACACTCTTGAACTTGATATTGGTGATATAAGTGTATGATAATGGAGCTAACATGAAAGGAAAACATAAAGGTGTTCAGAGACGATTATATGAAGTAAACCCTAGAGCATTTTATACGCCGTCTAGTTGTCATAGTCTAAATCTTACACTTTGTTACATGACCAGTTGTTGTACGAAAGCAGAGTCTTTTTTTGGAGTAGTGCAACGTATATATAGTTTGTTTGCATCTTCGACAAAGCGATGGGATATTTTGAAACGTCATGTGCAAGAGCTCACACTGAAGTCATTGTCTCAAACTCGTTGGGAAAGCCTTGTTGAAATTCTTAGAGTATTAGGTATCAAGAGCAAAAAATACGATATGCATTGATACACTTGGCAAATAGTAGAGAAGATCCAAAGACAAAGACTGAAGCTAATTCCTTGGTGACATGTGAACTTGAGAATTTTGAATTCTTGATTGGTAGGATTATTTGTTATAATTTGTTATTTATCATTAATGTTGCTAGCATAACTGTTACGCTCCAAATACGAGTGCGTAGACTACGCAAGTATACGGTCGTTACAAGTAATAAAGTGATAAGGAGTGTCGAACCCACGAGGAATTGTTCAATTAATTACCAACTAACGTCTTGTTACTTCGACTTAGATTTGTAAGTTGAGTTTGGTGAGGTGATGGTGGTTTTGATACTACAACTCAATTAAGGTGACTAAGGGAACTAACACTTGACTTAATATATGTAAAGGCTTCTACGATTTTACGTCACCTAGTTCAATTCAAGACAAACGACTCACAATTGACAACCATACTCACGTTTGTTGTTCAAGATTTAGTAAATTATTCATACGTATCTTACGATAGCGTACGAACCTACCAAAGTAGACTAATCCAATTTATGTCTAAAATGATTAAGCCTAAGTGATGCATTGACTCCAAACCTTGTTAGAACATGAAATGACCTAGGTATATTTCTATCCTAAAATCAAATCACAACCTAGTTTTTCAATCTAATCTTTAATCCACTAAGTCTAGCAATTAAAGATCAATCCATTTCATCCTATGGTTAGCTAATCCATAAGTTGACAAAAGCTCAAACTAGATTAACAAACACTTGTATACAAGCATATCAACAACCATTAACTCATCATTTAATCAAGAATCAAGAACCAAACATAGGATCAATAAAAACATAGAATAAATGAGATTAGCCACTCATAACAATAATATATCATTCATTACATTAAAAGACATCAATATAATTGAACAAAGTAAAAGAGTTTAGAGTAAGCTTAGTGAAGAGGTCTTCAACAACTTCTCCCTCAATGCCTTTTTATCTTCTTTGGGAGTCCAAGTGAGAGTTCTTCTTTCCAAAGTGCAAACCCTTCTCTTTTCTTCAAAAGAGGCAAGAGGAAAGTAAAAGTGTAGAATGTGTGAAGTTGGTTGAATGATTCCACCTTTAAGCCTCTAACCTAGAGGAACAACAAGTTCATCATGCCTAAGTTACCCTCCAAACTATAGTAACAAAGGCCAAAAAGTCCTAAAGGAAGTTGTATTTACAAGTGGGAGAAGGGCAATATACAAAAAGGCCCTCAAAATACGCAGAAAAACAGAGCAGACCTCGCCGCGGTGAGGTCCCACCTCGCCGCGGCGAGGTTTATACCGTAGGCAAACTTGCCTTTTCTGCCACCAGCTCGCCGCGGCGAGCCTCCACCTCGCCGCGGCGAGGTTTATGCCGTAGGCAGTTTTCTGCTCTGCCGCACTTCTTTCTGAGCAGCATATCTTTTGATTCCGAACTCCGATTGCGGATCCGTAAACTCCATAGCGTAGCTAACTCACTCATCTATGACATATCCAAAATTCAACTCATTTGGATCATTTATGAAATATTTATGCATGTTCTAGTGAGCAGCTATCTTCATTCTTGTACAACTTGCTCCGGGTTCTAATTGCTTTGAAGCTCAAGCTTGACTCGCGGGGTGGGTAGAGCGACTCGCATCATTGATACGCAACTCCGAATCTCTCTATGATGTTAATACCTACAAACCACGGAGAAAACGATCAATACGAGAACAAAAACACAAAAACGAACAAAGGCCAAACAAAGGGGCCAAAAACACAAAAGACACGAAAACACGCAAAGACACACAAAAACTCGGATCAAAACAAAATGTTTTGGGCTTAAAGAGATAGGTAATAACGACGTTTTAATGGCATTATCAATAACCCTTCAAGCGAAGGAACTTGCAAATACAATGATTTGAAAAGCGCATCATTCACAGGAAAAAAAAAGATTTGATGAGAGTACTAGTGAAGATGTGTCATATTAAGCTGAGGAATCCTTTAGAGTTAATTACTTTTTGTATGTGGTAGATCAAGCTCTTTTGTCGCTTAAACACGAGGTTTGAACAACTTCAGATATATGACGAGAAGTTTGGTTTTTTGTTCGACTTGAAGAAGTTAAATTCTATTGATGATGAGATTTTTAAGTACTTAGTGTGTCAAGCTTGAAGAGTATTTGAAACATGACACTTACGATATAGATGAGAGGGACTTATCTTCTGAGTTGAGAGTCTTGAGATATATTTTACCAGAAGAACTAAAAAGGTCAATTTTGATGTGTTGAATTATTTGTAAGCTATAGATGGTGGGTTCCCAAATACATGGATTACTTATAGAATATTGTTAATTATTCTTGTTACAATTGCGACTGCAGAGAGAACCTTTTCGAAGTTAAAATTGATTAAGTCTTACCTCCGATCAACCATGTCACAAGAGAGGTTGAATGGGCTAGCCATGTTGTCGATTGAAAATAATATGGTAAAGAAGATTGATTATGCAAGCATAATTTGTGATTTTGCTTCAAAAAATTCTAGGAGAGTAATATTTTATTAAGAGTTTAAGTATTTATTTTGTATTCACCAATGCAATTATTGCTTATTTAATAAAATTATGTCTCGTATTATCGATGTATTTTACAAAGCAAGATTTTTTTAATATGAAAATTTAAGGGCCACAAATTCAAAGTTAGCTTAGGGCCACTGAAAACTCAGGGCCGGCCCTGGGAGCATATATATTTCTTCGTCAAGATCTCCATTAAGAAATGTTGTTTTCACATCTAACCGTTCTAAATACAAGTCGAATGTAGCACACATCGCCAAAACTACTCTAACAGTTGTGAGTCGAACGACAAGAGAAAATATTTCATTGAAGTCAATATCTTCTTTATGAGCAAATTCTTTCACCACCAATCTAGCACGATACCTCTCCACTTGGTCATTGCCATCTCGTTTGATCTTGTAGACCCATTTGTTTCCAATAGCTTTTCTTTCTTGTGGTAGCGGAACAAGATCCCATGTTTTATTTTTATGGAGAACTTCAATTTCTTCTCTCATTGCTGTCATCTACAATGAAGCTTCCTGACCTTTTGTAGCCTCATGGAAAGTTGATGGCTCTCCATCCTCTATTAGTAGACAGTATGCAACATTTTCCTCCATAATGTAATATGAGTGCCAAGCTGGTTCTCTTCTCTCCCGAGTTGACCGTCGAACTTGTGGAGTTGTAAACTCAGCATGCACTTGTTCTTCATGTTCTGGTGCAGCTTCAGAAGAATCTAGAACTTCTGGTTCTTGTCTATCTTCAAGTTCAACCATAGTAGTATCTGATTTTTTCTTTTGACGTGATATCATTTTCCTTTTTTTGTATTTTATTGTCTGTGAATATCACATCTCTGTTGATTATATCATTGTGGTCAGTGGGATCCCACATGCGGTACACCTTAACATCATCAGTATACCCCAAGAGAATATTTTTTTTGGATTTTGGATATAACTTCGATATTTCTTGGGCATTGTACATAACGTACACATGACTTCTAAATGTATGTAAATGAGAATAATCAGCTGGCTCACCAGTCCACATCTCCATTGACGTTTTCAGATCAATTACGATTGACGGTTACCGATTGATCACATAACAGGCAGTCTTGACTACTTCTACGCAAAATAATTTGGCCATCCTTGCAGTTTTTAGATCAATTGCGATTGATGGTGACCGATTGATCACATAACAGGCAGTCTTGACTACTTCTGCAAAAAATAATTTATCTCTTTTCTTGTTTCTACCATCGGCAGGAGATCTCCATACTCAGAGGTAAGAGCATAGAGGTATTTTGCCATACCTTTCTTGGTAAAGCTTTGTATGCACGAACTTTGAAGGTACTTTGCTCAGTATCTTCGATGCAGTCAGGAGCACTAACCCCTAGAACGCATAAGGAAGCTTTAATGAAACTCAATAAGGATCGAACAATGCCTAACAATGTTAGATTCCATCTCTTTAAACACTTCAATAAGTTGAGGCGTCTTAGGAGAAGTTTGTTATATGAGAATCTCATTCTCATTAAGATAATTGAGGAATCCTTGACAAGTATTTGCTATCTCAACTAGATCGAATGGTCGTAATACTTTGTCTTAGTTGATTCTCTACTTCGTATTGAAATACCTTGAAAATTTTCAAAGGTTTTTCGGATTTGTATCTCACTAGATTCATTTTCCACTAACGACCAAGGTCATTAGAAAAAAGTACGAAGTACGAGTAATCTCCTCTCATAGTAACTTTTACTGGTCCATATTCATGGATTAAATCCAGATTTTGTTTGGTTCGCTCTGGATTCCCTGTGACGGGAGATCTGGTCATATCTCCTTTGAGACATGATTCGCAGGTTGGAAGTTCATCCAAGTTCTATTTTTCAAGAAGCTTAGGTGAAACCAACTTTTGAATCGTACTCTTGGAGATGTGTCCTAAGTCTAGCGTACCAAAGTTATGGATTATTATCTTTTTATTAATTGAATTTCACACGTTAATTCAATAAAATTTAGCTAATGGTTTAATTCAATTAATTTACTTCCTTTCAATTAACTTCTTTAACTGATTCCTTTTCCTTTTCAATTAACCCTTTAATTGAAATGTTGCTTAATTAATTAGATCATCTAATCAATTAAACACATTAGTGCCTTTCTTAGATCCAGTGGGATAATTCGACTTTTAGGCTACTTGCGTTCTTTTGACTACCTTTATGATCGAATATAGAAGATAATAAATTCCTCTTCATTTTACTCTTCCATGACTTTGCAGTCCATGAAGTGTATACGATCATGACAGGTTTATCCTATTTGCCTTTAACCAATTATTTGGTTGATTCATGAAATGTGATCAACTTATCAAATAAGATCAGTGTATTTCAAGAGTCATTTGAATGAGCAGGAGGAGAATTTAGGAGGAAGTTAATGTTAAAGTCACTTACAGGCTTACGTTTAATCGATCCAGTTTTTCAACTAGATTGATAAAACAAAGACAGTGATCCTTGACACTAGTTCCTTCATTTATTCTCGAGTTTTGAAACAATTCCTTAGAAGTCTCGAATTATATTGATTCAAAACTACTCCTCAAAACAAGCCTTTTGAGGTGGAGGTTTGTTTCAGAAGACTGGTCCTCAAAACAGGCCTTTTGAGGTGTTTGTGTCAGAAGCTTCAGACATGCTTCTCATGTCGCTTCCATAGCTCGTTCAATATCGATGCTTATTTGGGGAAACGATCATTAAGATTCCCATACTCTATAGGTGATTCGTTTCACTTTTGAGATTCATCTTTATATGAGGAAACGATCATTAATATTCCCATACTCTACGGGTGATTCGTTTATTATATTTTGACTTATCTCAGAAGCGCATAAGGCATAGGTTCGTCGTTTAAGAACATCATTCCCACTTCTGGAATTTAAGACAATTCTCAAGTTTTGCCTAGTCGATATTTTGATCCAGCTATTTTATTAGTCGAGGATAAATAGTAGAATGGATAATTACAGATATCTTAGTATCTAAAGAGAAGACAAAAATTTTGTGGACTAGTTAATAAATAATACTTATAATCTACGAAGGTTGGACTTTCTATCGTAGAAGTTCTCCCATTATTTTATTGAAACAATTACCCCTTCAATTGTTCGGGAAATTCTATTTCCTAGTAGGTCTTGACGTCCCAGCGGCAATTAATTGCACCCACGACTCGTGGCCATACAACCAATTCCCCAGGTAGGCATACTTGTTGCCAATTGTGTCACTCCACAACCTTCAAGCTATTTTGCCTCGATTTTCGCACTTATCTAGCACTGCTACATCATAAGTGTTACTAATCGTTAAGTCTAACCCATCAATCATGATGAGCAACGGGCCTGGTTGTGAATTCTCCGTAACTAGTTATCGGTCGATTTTCACATACCGAACAGTCCTCATCCTTGTCGTGTTTAATTAAAAACAAGAGTCAAGGAGTTTCGTGTATTGTCCCTTTCTTTGACTTGGGTGCCAGACTCTGGATCACCTCTGTCAATAAGTAGACAACTCACACTAGTTCCTATTGATGGAAGGCTTGGATTTATATAAATACTTCATTTTATTTAATCCAATATGACTTAATATTTAATTCAAGAGGGGATTTACTGGTTTGAAAGTTATACTAACTCTCCTCGAGATCTCACCGATTCAGTTATGCTTTATCTTTTATTACGATCTAGATTCTAGCGCGCATCTCATACAAGCTAAATATAAATCGACAAATAAATAAAAGCCATACTAGCCTAGCATGCTTACTACCACAATATGTTTTCGATCGGGAGCCTCCTATGCAGGCCATCATCGAGCCAATGATGTTGACCCTATTGGTCAATCTAAAGGGTTAGCAAAAAGGCCCATTCTATTACACAGTGTACCGCGCATATATGGCCTTCATATCTTCTTGGGCTCCCACCTTGCTTGTAAACGGGCCTCAATTCTAAACTAATAAAACAGAAAAGCCCTATTCTATTACAAAAACTCAAAGTGGCCCAAAAATATAAAAGGCTCGCAGGCCCATTAAAAAACCAAACATTAAATTAAACCAATCACATTTAACCTAAGGTCAAGGCTCGGCTCGATCGAAAACCACGTAAACAGTTTACGTAGAGCAAGAAACATGCAAACAACTTTTACCTATTTCTTTCTCAATTTTAAAACATCCTTTTAAAACTAACTTCCTATGATTCTTACTTTTTAGTCACTACTAATTATGACAAAATGAATATTCGAGTAAAAGAAAAATAAATTTTCTGATCAAATTCAAATTCTGTTTTTTCAACTTTTGAAAATTGCATTTTCGGCCCCTCAACTTTCAAAAATTGCACTTTGACCCCAAAAATTTGCAAAGTGCGATTAGATTTGCAAAGTAGTCCAAAAATTTTGAAATTTCCAGATCCAAAAATTTCGAATTTTCAGCCCTCTTAAAACCCTGTATGTGATTTTTTTTTGCACAAAAAGTCCTGAAGTTTTCAAAAACTATAAAATCGGTACAGATCTGAAAAAGCAGTTTCACCCAATCATAGATCCAGTCATAACAAGCAAGAATCAATTTACAGAACATAATTATCACATGTTCTCATACATATAATTAAACATATACGGTGAACACACATTATGTTCAGGCTTTTCGTATAATAAGTATGGAGTTGGCTCTTATACCACTGTTGGGTATGTTTAGGGTTGCCTCGATTGTCAGAACAACTTACAGTGCGGAATTTTAAAAATTTTCGAAGCACCCAAGGTCCCATATATTAGATCTCCATATTATGTATACGAAAGCATGAAACAAAACACACAATGTATTAAAACAAGGGGGTTTCGATTTTTACCTCACCACAGGCAAGGTGGTGGCAACCTTCAACTCTGATTCTCAATCTGGATCTGGTTCACGGGAGTGATCCAAATGTCACACCTCCAAAGATAGTCCACACCAACTGGATTCTGGTAACACCTCTTGGTCTTAGGCTCGGAACTGGATCTAAGAGATTTGTTAATGGAGGACTGTGCAGATCTACTTGGCAGAGCAAGATCCAGCACGAAGGAATGAGGGAGGATGTGCGGCGGCGTTGCAGCAGCTCACGGCCAGCTAGGGGCGGCGGCTATGCTCTTGGCGGCGCAGGTCAGAGAGAGGGAGGCTAGGGTTTTTGCTAGGATGTTAGCTTTCTGAGCTCTGGTAGAACTTTATTTATAAGCCTCTTACTTGACCTAGGTTTGCAAGACTTCTTATGGGCTTTTTAATTAAAGGTCCATGTCTTCCAAGCCTTCTTTTAATTAACTACTTTAATTAAATGCCCACTCCGTATTAATTAATAAATTAATATTTCTTTAGATAATTAATTAGCAAATTAATTAAGCATTTAATTAATAAAATCAACTAATTAATTAATCTCCCACTTGAATTAATACTTTAATTCATTTAATTGATTTAATTACCTTTATATCAATTAATTCCTTTTATGTCCTTCCATAACAGTCACCGTCCAATTGTATTGTGTGTGACCCTCTGGGTTCACCATCAATTGGCAGCAGGCCCAAAAATTCCTCGTGATTTAATTTATGAACAATAAATTGCTCCGGTCAATTAAACAACCTTTAAGTGACCACTCCTAGAATCAAATCCTCTATTAACTCAGGAGTACCCACACTTCATGGTCGATGTCTAGCCACAAGCCCATGAAGCCCAACTTCAAGTGAATTGATACTTGTGAACCTTGTCTCATATAATTACCATGTACATACGGTCCTTCTATTGACTAATATTCCCGATCAAGACTTAGGGTGTGTGAATTGATCGGCACCTCTAAATTTTTCTCGATAACTATACTTTCTATTTCAGGATAATATTCCAGTGTGACTGCTAAATTTGGAAACCCCTTCCCAAATCCGTCACCGACCACGGCCGTGGATTCCTCGGATATATATTATCTAGGAATCGTATAGAAAATTCTCTCATCCATTACGATGAGTCAATAGATTCCATATTGGTACTAACCACTCGCGTACATGTCCATACGCACCCAACCTGGGCATGTTATGATCAAGCTAAGTGACCTATACCTAGATCTAAGTACGCACTTTCATGCACCGAATTCGCCCTAGCACCTCAAGTCAAAGGACTAAATCGTACACTATTATAATCCTTGTGAAACATCCCATCACCGATATGCGTCATGCGCTTCCACAATGGGTTTCTCTGTTTTGGTCGTTCGATGCGTTCAATCCTCCATTGAACCATCTACTCATATGCACTGGCCTCAAATGCCTTGCTCATGAAACGCTACAAATTCACTCCATGTGAATCATGCATACTTGTACAAGTCTTTGCGATTCCTACGATACCCCGTCTCGTTCGGAATCTATGACTTGGAACAGTTTTAAGATTACGACCTTTGAGACTGTTTCATGATTGCACTCAGTACTGAAGTGAATCGTCCCATAGTCCAATGTAATTTAAGGATTTCATCCAATCGCTTAAATGTATTCGCGAGAGATGAAGTTGGCCATTGTTTATCCTTATACACATATAAATAAACATGCGTATTAATTCATTTATACTAAAGAAAGATAATGATAGTTCCAGTACAAGCTAAATATATTGGCTTGCAGGGCACTATTCCATCAATCTCCCACTTGCCCTAAAGCCAATCACAAACGTTTCTAGGACCCATCTTTTAAAGATGTTCTTCGAACTCATTTTATGGTATAGCCTCTTTTAGTGGATCAGCTAAGTTGTCTTCTGAGTCGACGCGATCCATTACGCGCGTTAACTCTACCAATGATTTTTCTAATCAAATGGTACTTTTCTTTCAATTGTGTTTAGATTTCTGGTAAGATCTCGAATGCTTTACTTTAGAAATAGCTCCAATGTTATCATAGAAGATAACCATGAGCTTCGCAATGCTAGGCACTACATCCAACCATAGGATGAAGGTTTATATCCAAACACTTTCTTAAGCCGCATTTAAATGCTACATTTAATGCTGCAATATATCTTGCTTCAGTGGTTTAGATGGTTACGGTGATTTGCTTGGAACCCTTTCAAATTTACCATCACCCCATTGAGGCAGGATAAGTAACCAAAAATGGATATATTTAATTAATCCACATCAGACTGAAAATTCGAATCAGTAAATCCTTCGAATTTTTAATTCTCCACTACCACCGCAGACCAAGAACAAATCCTTAGTCTTTGTCAAGAGCTTAATGATATCTTTTACGGTGGTCCAGTACTCTTCACTGGAGTTTGACTAGCAACTGCTCGCGACACTTGAGCATGTTCTACGTCTGGTCTAGTACATAGTAAAGCATGCCACATGCAACCTTTTGTTTGAAACATAAGGTATTTGAGACATTCCTCTTTATTCTCATTTGATGTAGGGCACATCAATTTTGGAACAAGGGATGCATTGTCTCACTGGAAGCAATCCTTTCTTGGATTCTTCATACTGAATATTTCCAGTATTGATTCTATGTACTTAGATTTAGAGAGTGTCGGCATCTCTTCTGATCTACTTCTATAGATACGTATCCCAATACGCAAGATGCTTCTCTTAAATCTTTCATGGAGAATTGCATGGACAATGATGCTTTTGTCTGTGCTAACATTCCGATATCTTCCCAGATAACCAGAACATTATCGACATATAAAATATGAGTTTCATTGCGCTCCCACTAATTCTTTTGTACACTCATTGTTCATACTCGTTTTGATGAAGTCAAATGTCTTGACTATCTCATCAGAACAAGTGAAAATCTAAATGGATTCAGACATCGCTAATGGAGAAAAGGTTTCATCAAAGTCTGTTCCAGAACATTGTGAATAGCCCTTTTACCACTAGTCGATTCTTAGAGGCAACACCTCTCCATTCATTCCAAGTTTGAAGATCCACTTACAATTTATAGCCAACTTATAGGGATAAATCCCTCGGGTGGATCAGTCAAGGTTATACCTTGGTGGAATGGATGGGATCCATTTTGGTTTGCATGGCTTCGAGCCACGCACCCGAGTCTATATCTGACATCGCTTCTTGATAGGTCTTTGGATCACTTTCCACATTCTCGTTTTCGTGAATGAAACCAAATCGCTCTGGCTCCTTACGAATTCGATCAGACCTTCGAAGAGTAGGTGTACTAGTAGGTTTAGTAAATTCTGGATTAACTCCCACTGTTTGCGGGGATGGGTCCAAATCTTGGACTTCATCAAGTTCCATGACGTTTCCATTTCCTTTGACGAGAACTTCATCAACAGAGGAACGGGTATCTAGGAGAAACGATTGTTTCTCATTGTCGTGGAATAGGTATCCAATGGATTTCGTTGGATACCCCACAATTATATACAAATTGGATCTACTAGCCAATTTATCTCCTTTCTCGTTTCCACCATCGGCAGGAGATCTCCATACTCAGAGGTAAGAGCATAGAGGTATTTTGCCATACCTTTCTTGGTAAAGCTTTGTAGGCACGAACTTTGAAGGTACTTTGCTCAGTATCTTCGATGCAGTCAGGAGCACTAACCCCTAGAACGCATAAGGAAGCTTTAACGAAACTCAATATGGATCGAACAATGCCTAACAATGTTAGATTCCATCTCTTTAGACACTTCAATAAGTTGAGGCGTCTTAGGAGGAGTTTGTTATATGAGAATCTCATTCTCATTAAGATAATTGAGGAATCGTTGACAAGTATTTGCTATCTCAACTAGATCGAATGGTCGTAATACTTTGTCTTTGTTGATTCCCTACTTCGTATTGAAATACCTTGAAAATTTTCAAAGGTTTTTCGGATTTGTATCTCACTAGATTCATTTTCCACTAACGACCAAGGTCATTAGCAAAAAGTACGAAGTATGAGTAATCTCCTCTCATAGTAACTTTTAGTGGTCCATATTCATGGATTAAATCCAGATTTTGTTTGGTTCGCTCTGGATTCCCTGTGACGGGAGATCTGGTCATATCTCCTTTGAGACATGATTCGCAGGTTGGAAGTTCATTCAAGTTCTATTTTTCAAGAAGCTTAGGTGAAACCAACTTTTGAATCGTACTCTTGGAGATGTGTCCTAAGTCTAGCGTACCAAAGTTATGGATTATTATCTTTGTATTAATTGAATTTCACACATTAATTCAATAAAATTGAGCTAATGGTTTAATCCAATTAATTTACTTTCTTTCAATTAACTTCTTTAATTGATTCATTTTCCCTTTCAATTAACCCTTTAATTGAAACGTTGCTTAATTAATTAGATCATCTAATCAATTAAACACATTAGTGCCTTTCTTAGATCCAATGGGATAATTCTACTTTTAGACTACTTGCGTTCTTTTGACTACCTTTATGATCGAATTTAGAAGACAATAAATTCCTCTTCATTTTACTCTTCCATGACTTTGCAGTCCATGAAGTGTATACAATCATGACAGGTTTATCCTATTTGCCTTTAACCAATTCTTTGGTTGATTCATGAAATGTGATCAACTTATCAAATAAGATCAGTGTATTTCAAGAGTCATTTGAATGAGCAGGAGGAGAATTTAGGAGGAAGTTAATGTTAAGATCACTTGCAGGCTTACGTTTAATCGATCCAGTTTTTCAACTAGATTGATAAAACAAAGACAGTGATCCTTGACACTAGTTCCTTCATTTATTCTCGAGTTTTGAAACAATTCCTTAGAAGTCTCGAATCATATTGATTCAAAACTACTCCTCAAAACAAGCCTTTGAGTTGGAGGTTTGTTTCAGAAGGCTGGTCCTCAAAACAGGCCTTTTGAGGTGTTTGTTTCAGAAGCTTCAGACATGCTTCTCATGTCGCTTCCATAGCTCGTTCAATATTGATGCTTATTTGAGGAAACGATCATTAAGATTCCCATACTCTATAGGTGATTCGTTTCACTTTTGAGATTCATCTTTATATGAGGAAACGATCATTAATATTCCCATACTCTACGGGTGATTCGTTTATTATATTTTGACTTATCTCAGAAGCGCATAAGGCATAGGTTCGTCGTTTAAGAACATCATTCCCACTTCTGGAATTTAAGACAATTCTCATGTTTTGCCTAGTCGATATTTTGATCCAGCTATTTTATTAGTCGAAGATAAATAGTAGAATGGATAATTACAGATATCTTAGTATCTGAAGAGAAGACAAAAATTTAGTGGACTAGTTAATGAATAATACTTATAATCTACGAAGGTTGGACTTTCTATCGTAGAAGTTCTCCCATTATTTTATCGAAACAATTACCCCTTCAATTGTTCGGGAAATTCTATTTCCTAGTAGGTCTTGACGTCCCAGCGGCAATTAATTGCACCCACGACTCGTGGCCATACAACCAATTCCCCAGGTAGGCATACTTATTGCCAATTGTGTCACTCCACAACCTTCAAGCTATTTTGCCTCGGTTTTCGCACTTATCTAGCACTGCTACATCATAAGTGTTACCAATCGTTAAGTCTAACCCATCAATCATGATGAGCAACGGGCCCGGTTGTGAATTCTCCGTAACTAGTTATCGGTCGATCTTCACATCCCGACCAGTCCTCAACCTTGTCGTGTTTAGTTAAAAACAAGAGTCAAGGAGTTTCGTGTATTGTCCCTTTATTTGACTTGGGTGCCAGACTCAGGATCACCTCTATCAATAAGTAGACAACTCACACTAGTTCCTATTGATGGAAGGCTTGGATTTATATAAATACTTCATTTTATTTAATCCAATATGACTTAATATTTAATTCAAGAGGGGATTTACTGGTTTGAAAGTTATACTAACTCTCCTCGAGATCTCACCGATTCAGTTATGCTTTATCTTTTATTACGATCTAGATTCTAGCGCGCATCTCATACAAGCTAAATATAAATCGACAAATAAATAAAAGCCATACTAGCCTAGCATGCATACTACCACCAATATGTTTTCGATCAGGAGCCTCCTATGCAGGCCATCATGGAGCCAATGATGTTGGCCCTATTGGTCAATCTAAAGGGTTAGCAAACAGGCCTATGCTATTACACAGTGTACCACGCATACATGGCCTTCATATCTTCTTGGGCTCCCACCTTGCTTGTAAACGGGCCTCCATTCTAAACTAATAAAACAGAAAAGCCCTATTCTATTACAAAAGCTCAAAGTGGCCCAAAAATATAAAAGGCTCGCAGGTCCATTAAAAAACCAAACATTAAATTAAACCAATCACATTTAACCTAAGGTCAAGGCTCGGCTCGATCGAAAACCACGTAAACAGTTCACGTAGAGCAAGAAACATGCCAACAACTTTTACCTATTTCTTTCTCAACTAACTTCCTATGATTTTTACTTTTTAGTCACTACTAATTATGACAAAATGAATATTCGGGTAAACCAAAAAATAAATTTTCTGCTCAAATTCAAATTCTGTTTTTTCAACTTTTGAAAATTGCATTTTCGGTCCCTCAACTTTAAAAAATTGCATTTTGACCCCAAAACTATTAAAAAGTTACAAAAACACCCCTAAGCAGATTCGGGCAGCAGACCAGAAAATAAAATTTTTAATTCTGAAAATTTTTGATTTTTCAATTAGACCCTTGAAGTTTTGGTAATTGCAACATAGTCCCCAAACTTTCAGAAATTACAAAACGACCCCAAAAACCGTGCGATCAGATTTGCAAAGTAGGCCAAAAATTTTGAAATTTCCAGATCCAAAAATTTCGAATTTTCAGCCCTCTTAAAACCCTCTATGCAATTTTTTTTTTTACACAAAAAGTCCTGGTGTTTTCAAAAACTATAAAATCGGCACAAATCTGAAAAAGCAGTTTTACCCAATCATAGATCCAGTCATAACAAGCAAGAATCAATTTACAGAACATAATTATCACATGTTCTCATACATATAATTAAAAATATACGGTGAAAACACATTATGTTCAGGCTTTTCGTATAATAAGTATGGAGTTGGCTCTGATACCACTGTTGGGTATGTTTAGGGTTGCCTCGATTGTCAGAACAACTTACAGTGCGGAATTTTAAAAAATTTCGAAGCACCCAAGGTCCCATATATTAGATCTCCATATTATGTATACGAAAGCATGAAACAAAACACACAATGTATTAAAACAAGGGGGTTTCGATTTTTACCTCACCACAGGCAAGGTGGTGGCAACCTTCAACTCTGATTCTCAATCTGGATCTGGTTCACGGGAGTGATCTAAATGTCTCACCTCCAAAGATAGTCTACACCAACTGTATTCTGGTAACACCTCTTAGTCTTAGGCTCAGAACTGGATCTAAGAGATTTGTTAATGGAGGACTGTGCAGATCTACTTGGCAGAGCAAGATCCAGCACGAAGGAACGAGGGAGGATGTGCGGCGGCGTTGCAGCAGCTCACGGCCAGCTAGGCGCGGCGGCTATGCTCTTGGCGGCGCAGGTCAGAGAGAGAGGCTAGGGTTTTTGCTAGGATGTTAGCTTTCTGAGCTCTGGTAAAACTCTATTTATAAGCATCTTACTTGACCTAGGTTTGCAAGACTTCTTATGGGCTTTTTAATTAAAGGCCCATGTCTTGCAAGCCTTCTTTTAATTAACTACTTTAATTAAATGCCCACTCCGTATTAATTAATAAATTAATATTTCTTTAGATAATTAATTAGCAATTTAATTAAGTATTTAATTAATTAAATCAACTAATTAATTAATCTCCCACTTGAATTAATACTTTAATTCATTTAATTGATTTAATTACCTTTATATCAATTAATTCCTTTTATGTCCTTCCATAACAGTCACCGTCCAATTGTATTGTGTGTGACCCTCTGGGTTCACCATCAATTGGTAGCAGGCCCACGAATTCCTCGTGATTTAATTTATGAACAAGGAATTGCTCTGGTCAATTAAACAACCTTTAATTGACCAATCCTAGAATCAAATCCTCTATTTACTCAGGAGTACCCACACTTCATGGTCGATGTCTAGCCACAAGCCCATGAAGCCCAACTTCAGGTGAATTGATACTTGTGAACCTCGTCTCATATAATTACCATGTACATACGGTCCTTCTATTGACTAATATTCCCGATCAAGACTTAGGGTGTGTGAATTGTTCGGCACCTCTAAATTTGTCTCGATAACTATACTTTCTATTTCAGGATAATATTCCAGTGTGACTGCTAAATTTGGAAACCCCTTCCCAAATCCGTCACCGACCACGGCCGTGGATTCCTCGGATATATTATCTAAGAATCGTATAGGAAATTCTCTCATCCCTTACGATGAGTCAATAGATTCCATATTGGTACTAACCACTCGCGTACATGTCCATACGCACCCAACCTAGGCATGTTATGATCAAGCTAAGTGACCTATACCTATATCTAAGTACGCACTTTCATGCACCGAGTTCGCCCTAGCACCTCAAGTCAAAGGACTAAATCGTACACTATTATAATCCTTGAGAAACATCCCATCACCGATATGCGTCATGCGCTTCCACAATGGGTTTCTCTATTCGGGTCGTTCGATGCGTTCGATCCTCCATTGAACCACCTACTCATATACACTGGTCTCAAATGTCTTGCTCATGAAACGCTACAAATTCACTCCATGTGAATCATGCATACTTGTACAAGTCTTTGCGATTCCTACGATACTCCGTCTCGTTCGGAATCTATGACTTGGAACATTTTTAAGATTACGACCTTTGAGACTGTTTCATGATTGCACTCAGTACTGAAGTGAATCGTCCCATAGTCAAATATAATTTAAGGATTTCATCCAATTGCTTAAATGTATTCGCGAGAGATGAAGTTGGCCATTGTTTATCCTTATACACATATAAATAAACATGCGTATTAATTCTTTTATACTAAAGAAAGATAATGATAGTTCCAGTACAAGCTAAATATATTGGCTTGCAGGGCACTATTCCATCACCGCTCTTCTACTCCATTATGTTGTGGAATGTATCCCACTATGTACTGTCTCTTGATTCCTTCTTGTTGACAAAAGTTATCAAATTCTTTGCTGGAATATTCCCTTCCATTGTTTGTCCTCAAACATTTGATCTTCTTTTCAGATTCAAGTTCCACCCGCGCTTTGAATGTTTTGAAAACATAAAAAACATCTAATTTCTTTTTGATTGGGTATACACAACATCTCCTGGAGTAATCATTAATAAAAGACACGTAGTATTTTGCTCCTCCTAGGGACATAATTGGTGCTTGCCAAACATCGGAATGATTCAGTTCTAAAATAGCTTTGCTTCTAACATTTGAACTGTTGAACTTTACTTTGTGCTACTTACTAGTGACACAATGCTCACAATGCTTACAAAATGATAATGATACATTTTTGAGCCCTGGAAGAAGCATTTGTTCAGCATCAATCTTCAAGCCTCGTTCCGACATGTGTCCAAGTTTATGGTACCACATCATCGTTAAATCTTCTGTGCTGAAGTTGTTGATGACATATATGCTTCTATTTCTTGATGTGTTTCTCCTTTGAGCATGTACATATTTGCAGATATCTTTTTTATGATTTCATCGCCACAAGCACGCATTTGATTATTTTCATAATCCTATATTGAATATGGGTTTTGCACCCATTACTATCTATTTATCCCAAAGATTATAGATTTTTCTTTAGGCCATTAACATTTCGTACCTCTTGGATGGTGCAAACTGTACCATCATACATCTTTAATTTGACGGTACGAATACCAACAATCTCCAACGCATGATCATCTCGTATGAACACAGATCATCCTAAGATAGGTTCGTACTGGTGAAACCATTCTCTTCTCGGAGTCATATGCCATGTTGCTCCTGAATCCATTAGCCAGACAGCAGTGAATCTTTTTATGCCTTCGGTAATTGTTGCGGCCTCGCTATATAAAATTTCTCTATCGACCGATGTACTTGCTACACAATCCTGAACTTTTGATGACTAGAAAATTTTCCTTTAGTTTCTTCGTTCTTCTTGAGATGCCTACTACACTCACTTTTATAGTGCCCTCTCTTGCCACAGTGATAACACTTGACATTTTTCTTACTTCTGGATGTTGATCTCCAGTAATTTTGACTCCCATTGGGGCCACGTTCCGTTGATCTCCCTCTCGTCATTGTTAAGGCTTCAACTTATTGTGAATTTCCTATTCTATCTTCTTTGTTCTTGCACCGACTTTCTTCTTCAAGAACCGCAACTGCAATATCATTGAAAACTAGAACTTCTAAACTTTTTGTTATGTTAATGATGAGTTGATCATACAGATCAGGAAGACTTTGAAGTAGAATTTTGGCACATTCACTCGCCTCCATATTATGCCACATTGTTGTGAGCTATAAAAATTATATGTTAAGAGTATTGATGTAGTCAGTCACCGTGGTTGACTTCATCATCCGAAGGGTGTAAAGCCTTCTTTTCAAGAAGATTTTGTTGTGTAGTGATTTGGCCTCATACAATTTTATTAGTGTATCCCAAATCTCTTTTGCCGTCTTCTTCTCAGCCACACTTGACAACACTTCGTCAGCTAACACTAAGAGCAAATCAACAATAGCATTGTCATCCATTTCCTTCCATTTGTCGTCAGTGATCCCCTCGGGCTTATCTCCAATTGCCGCCAAGCAATTATATTTTCTTAACATTGCTTTTATTCTCATTTTCCATAATGAGAAATTATTTCCATTGAACTTCTCTATTTCACACTTTCCAGTCATTATTGAGGACGTCTTCTCTTTACCACTAACTGGATCTTACTGTAGCACGAAGAATCGACTATAAACCTATTGCTCGGATACCACTGCTAGAAAGTTGTGGTACCGACAATCAATTACAACTAAAGTAGAAATGAGAAAACTTGTGAAAATGATATAAACAATTGGTGTAGAGCAAACCGTAGAAGAATTTTATTATAGCAAAATAATCATAATACTTCTTATAACAAATGAGAGATACAAAATAATAGGAGAAACCTTACTTTTATTCTCTCTATATTTTTCTTACACTCTATCAATGGTATTCTCTCAAATTTGCTGAAGAAAGAAAAATCTGTATATTATTGAATATGAATGAATTGTGTAAAATACAAAGAAGTCCTACTATTTATAACAAATTCCTAACCGACAAACAAAAAAGAAGAGAAAAATAATAAAAACACGTCTATCTTATACATGACTAGGGACCGTTCAATCATAACGGTAATATTGCAAATTGATAAACCTAATTACATAATAGAATTGGAGAAAAACTCCTTGTTGATCATCATCAATTAGCAACCTTCATAGCAAATGATGATTTGCAGGTAAAAACTTCATTCTCCTCTTCAATTACTGAATTGCTTTCTGTTAATTAAATGGTTGAAATCAATCTTCTACCAAGTAATTTTAGCAAACTGGTAGAAAATGTTGGTCCCAAGTAGTCAGATAAGGTCTAGAGGGGAGAAGGGTGAATAGACCTCTGCTTTTCCTTTGAAAATTTATCAACTTTTTCAAATCAGCACAGTAAGTTGATCGGACTTATGAGACTACTCTACTGATCGAGCACAAAGCTTGTTCAGCGAAGTTGACCACTTATCTGATTTTTAAAAACAGTTCAGAGTTGATGACTTGTTGCAGCGAAGTTTTAAGTTACTTGATAATTTTATCCCAAGTTTTCAAAACTCCTTTTAAAATCTTAAATCTTTTTGAAAATTAGTTTACTTATGAAAATATGCAAGATGTAAAGCAAACTAACACAAAGGATTTTTATAGTGTTTATATAGAAAAGAATGTCTTTTAGTCCACTCTTCTAAATCACGAAGATTTAGGTTATACTAGAAACACTAATTAACCTAGTACACTCTTCTTGCATTTTTATAACAAATGATAAAGTCACAAGTTCGTTATAGATCACAAAGAAAACATATACTATGAAGTTATATCACTCATAAAGATGGATATACACTTCACAAAACACTCACAATTTACAGAAATCACTTTACTTATATGTTTAGCTTATTTCTTCAATTCGGCTTTGTCAATAGATGACTTATCTGATAGTGTTCTGTTCTTGAGTTTTTGAGACTTGGGAATATTTGCTCGATTGATTTCGCTCTCAGTTGTTGCGTTGTTTCTAACTCTTGAATCACGAACTATTTATACTTTAGAATTTGAATTCTGCCCGTTGAAGTAAGACAAAATTCACACTTCCCGAGTATTGGTCCCCATTTCTGAAACGGCTCCCTGCAACTGTTCACTATACAACTCTGTTGTACTTTTTGTCAGTTGTATTTAATGCACCTCTGCTGATCCGAGGTTTCTCTTCAATCATTTATCTCTAATACGCTTCTCTTACGTCATTTATTACTCCAAGTGCATTTATTATAGTTGGAGAGACTTTCTGATCACTTTGCCTCTGCTGATCGAATTCACTCTTCTGATGAAGATTCTGTTGATTCAAACCGAACTTATCTTATTTGACTCTGCTGAAATCCATCAGTTTGATTTCGAACTTAACAACAGATCAGTAGTCTTCTGGACCAAATAATTAACCCTTCTGATTTGCCTACTTTTTGATGGAGTACAATTATGGGAAATAAAGCAAGCACAACAGTAAATAAAGGGGTATAAATCCGATGTATTTATATATTCCGAGCAAAATGTTACAAATTACAGAGGGTCTAATCGAGTGCTGCAGGATGCCGTACAAAATAACAGACTAATAAAGTTTATTCCGATCGAGATTCAAGTTGCCCGAGCAGAGAAAGTTGTTGGTCCGAGCTGGGAGCATATAGGGGTGCGTGTCCAATATAATAAATGCGCGTTGTATTTATAGAAGTGGTGCGTGCTAGTTAGACCCGCCGTAGGGGGACATCTCTTGGCCCATTACTGTATCGAAGAAGATCGGAGATATGGTTCTGATCTGCCGAGGTGGTCTGGTTGGAATCTGTGTCTTGGAGATCAGAAAACGTGCCTTTAGATCGAAAATGGCCAAATATCGATCTGGAGGATTTTCATAAATAGGACATGCGAAATATCCTTCATCACCTTCTGATTTGTACTCGTCTCTTCGGTTAAATATCTTCAGAGGTTGACTAAGCTTCCATGACTTAGCTGATGACTTTTGGAAAACCTCCCTTCACTTCTTCATCTTCATCCAACCGAAAATTCTCTAAATTTAAACAAAAAATTGGTTATGCTCTTACTAGATTGTGGCGAAGAGACATTTTCTCTTTGAAAAAATTACGCAAATTAAAACAACGATTGCATGTTTGGTACCATACGATAGGACATTTTGCAATCTTTATACCACTAGATACATAAATGCACATTCAGCTCCACAACTTAAAAATTGGTTGCAATATTCATACAACCGTCAAATAATTGAACAAAAATGAATGGAATTGGACACTTGCACCACATGTGGGCCGTAATTTTGTCATTTGAAGGAAAAATTATTACGTGATAACGTGAGATAAACATTATCATTTCACCTGTTAAAATGAGGAAAACGTGATGATTTCCACTCCAAAATTTAGGGTAACGTGATAACTTTCCCTCAAAAGATGAGATAACGGACATATGCGGTATACATAATAAATTTCATTAATTTGTCCAATTATTTGACTGAAGTACGAAAATTTTAATCAATTTTTAAGTATTTAATGCTACCTACCACATATATAATTTTCCATAAATTCTTTTAATCAAAAATTTATGGCTCCGCTTGCATGATTTACTTGTAGATTTTCTAATATGTTTATGTTTCATATGCTGGATTTGTAAAATATTACAGAAAAGAATATAGTATATATAACATGAAGGTGAAAAGAAAAAAGTAAGGTGACGAGAATACTTGTCAATAAAGTTTTCACTAGATTAGAGTATATTAATGCAATGAAGAATTTTGACCGAGTAAGAAGACAAATCAAAATGGTCAAACCTTCAAGGTCCAGAAGACTACTGATCTATTGTTGAGCTCGAAATCAGACAGACAATTTTTCAGCTGACTCAAATCAGAGGGTATCTATCAGATGGGTCATTTCGATCAGCAGTGTAGAAGGGATCAATGAGTCTGCCCAACGGTAATAAATGCACTTGGAGAAATAAATGCTGCAAGAGATGGGTATTAATGGCAAATGATTGATGTTATTCTCGGATCAGCGGGGTGCATTAAATGCGATTGACAGAATAGTACAACAGAGTGCGCAGTGCTACAGTTGCAGAGAGCCCTTCCAGAATAAGGGGGACAAGTACTTGTAGCTTTGAAATTTGTCTCTCTCTTCAACGGATAGATTTCAAATGCAAGTATAAATAGAGCTGAATTCAAGAGTTAGAGATACAACACAACATGTGATATTTCATTCGTGAAGCAGAATTTTTCTAAGTCTCAAGAACTCAAGAACATCTCACTCGTCTGCTGAAGTCATTTGTTGGCAGAAGCTGAAGTTGAAGTTAAAAGAATACATCTTTCTGAGTGAATCTGAATTAGAAGAGTGTTGTGAGAAGTAGATGTCCATTTAAGTGTGTGATATTATTTCAAAGAGTAGGAGTTTCTTTGTGATTTTTTATTGTGAACTTACGGCCATTTCATTTGTTGTTTGGCGTAAGCAGTGTATATTGTAATCTGTGTGATTATAGTATAACCCAAGATCTTCATGACTTGAAAGAGTGGACTAAAAGATTACATCCATATAACAACTATAAAATTTCTGGTTGTTGGTCCCAAGTGGTCAGAAGAGGTTTAGAGGGGGGGGGGGGTGAATAAACCTCTTTAAAAATTTTCTTCAATTTTAACTTTAAAACTTTCACTTTAACTGAACAGACTAAGCTGATCAGATTAGTTAGTTACAACTCTGTTCGCGAACAAATCTTTGAACAGCCTTGTTGACCACTCGTCTGATTGTTACTTAGCTGATTTTGCCAAAATCAATTTTAATACTTAGAGTACTTGCAGCGGATTTTCAAAGTGTTTTTCACAAGTAATCTTGGTAGTTTGAAAAATGTTTCCCCAGTTTTGTAAACTCCTTTTTAACTCTTTTTCAAACAGTTAACTTAATGTGTTTTTGTGCAAACAGAAAATATGCAGATTTAAAAGCAATGTAAAAACACAAGTAATTTTTATAGTGGTTATATGGATTTGAATATCCTTTAGTCCACTCTTCCAAGTCACACAGATCTTGGGTTATACTATAATCACAAAGTTTACAGTATACTCTGCTTGCGTCGAACAACAAATGAAACGACCACAAGTTCGCAATAGGAAATCACACAGAAGACCTATTCTCTGAAGTTTGATCACTCACAAAGATGGATCACAACTCCGCACAACACTCTTGTTTACAAAATCACTCAGAAGATGTATTTTTCTTGATTCTTCAACTCTGCTTTCGTCAACAAATGACTCGGCTGATGAGTGAGCTGTTCTTGAGACTTAAAGAATTTTGCTTCGGAAATTTCTCTCAGAAAGTGTGTTGCTTGCTTCTTCTTCGTCTCTTTCAGCTATTTATACTTGAGGATTGAAAAATGTCCGTTGAAGAGAGACAAGATTCAAATTCCTCGAGTACTGGTCCTTAAAATCCGCGAACGGCTCTTTTGCAGTCTGTCCGTACTGTGAACAGTACTATTCTGCAGGCAGCATTAAATGCACCCAGCTGATGCGAAGCATTTTTTCAATCATTTGTCTTTAATAACCTTGTACTTCAGCATTTATTACTCCAAGGGGCATTTATTACCGTTGGGAACACTTCATGATCTTCTTCACTTTGCTGATGAAAGTACGCGTCTGATGGCGAACAAAGCTGATCTCAAACTTGAACAAATCTGATTTGAGTCGGCTGATCTTCATCAGTCTGATGACTTTACTTCAGCAGATCAGAAGTCTTGGACCTTGAAATTTTGACTCTTCTGATGTCTTCTTTACTTGGTCAAAATTCCTTTAAAGGGACCATCAGCTAAGTTATTCCATACTTAGCCAATCTTGAAGTTTTGGAATCCTTCAAAACCTCCCTTCTAAATTTGTCTTCAGTGCCTTCATCTTCATCCTTATCCAACAATTTCCCCCTTTTTGATGATGACAAAACTTCAGCTAAGTACCTATTAAATACCTAAGCTAAAGATTGTAATCCTCAAAATTTTCTGAGATAGAAAAAGTTTATTGGATTGAACTTGACTTTTCATTAATATTGAAAAAGAATTACAAGGTACAAGTTCATCAGATGAGATTTCTGAAGAATAGATAGAAGTGAACTGATTACAATGAATTTATAATTTCTAACTATCAGCTTCTTCATCTGATCCTTCAAGCACTTCTTCATACTCATAAGATGAATCTTCGTCATCGTCTTCATCAGCTTCTTCTTCCAAGATTGCTTTGGCAGCTTCCATCTTTTCTTTGATTTGCTGCTCTTTAATCAGCTCCATTGCTTTCTTGGCAGATTCAGTCTCCTTGTACTTGGTAGTTTCTTTTTCAGTCTTTTCTTCTTCTTCTTCTACCTTTCCAAGTTTTTCTTCAGTCTTGTCAGCAGTGTCCTCAGTTTCCTTGGCTTCAATAGTTGCAGCAGCAGTTTCCTTAGCTGTTTCTTCCCTTTTATCTTCAGCAGCAGTTTCCTTAGCTGTTTCTTCCCTTTTATCTTCCCCCCTTTTTGTCATCATCAGCTTTGATGACATTAGAAGGTGCAACAGTAGGGTTGAGGGCAACTGTTGGAATCTTCACTCCAGCACACAAAGCCTTTAGATTCTGATTAGCAACATCGTGACTGGCTGTAAGATGTTGAATATCAGTGCTGATGATGTCAGTCTTGTCATTGAAGTAGTCAATATTTAGATTTACAGTTGCAATTTCATCTTGAACGGCCTGTACAACAGCTGATACTTCATGCAACATCCCTAAATTGACCTCCTTCTCTTCTTCACTGACTTTAATGAAGGTTGCAGTTAAATCAGCAATCTTGTGCTCAGCTGACCGTAAAGCAGTATGAAGGTGATTGACATCTCCCTTCACATCTTCAACATTCTTGTTCAGTTCTCTCAAGCTGTGCACTAACTGCAAGGAATGATCCTGAGGAATAGGAATACTTGTGATTTCAGTCTTGATGATCTTTTCAGTAGACTGTTGCACAGTTTCCAGCTGAAGTCTATTTGATTCTGTCAATTCTTCCTTAAGCTCTGTCTTCAGCTCCTCTTTGACCTTCATCAGCTGCTGTTGATGCTTCTCTTCCAGTTACTTTATAGAATTTTCCATCAACATTTGGAAAGCTTCCATCAGTGATGAGTGTTCATCACCTGATGAAGCAGAAGCAGCAGTTTCATCCCTTTCTTCAACTTCCTGGTGGACAGGAATATCTTCCATCTTTTCGTCTTGATGATCACCAGAATCCTTAGCATTCCACTCAATAGCTAGGGGTTCATCAGCAGCCTTTTCAGCAGATTTGTCTTCAGTCTGATCAGCAGACTTATCAGCAGTTTGATCAGCAGGCTTGTCAGCAGTTTGATCAGCAGGCTTGTCTTCAATCTGATCAGCAGACTTGACTTCAGGCTTGTCCGCAGCTTTAGGTTCATCAGTAACATCATCATAGGCCAAGTTGGTGATAGTGCCATCATCATTGAAGCAAGTGGTTTGTCTGATTTGCCTCACAATGATCCAGGGGTTAACGAAAGCATTATTCCCTTTTGGCACTTCATAGAATGGTTGCACTTCCTTGCCAAAAATTATTTGCTGAATGCTTGGCAGCAGTGGCAAGTCACTTGAACAACCTTGCTGATATTTTGACTTTTTAGCCCATCTCTTCAGGGCAGCCATAACAGCAAATTTAATTGCCCTTTCTTCAGCATCTTCAGACTTTTTCTTCTTATCAGGCAAGGTGCTTTTAATCTTCTTGGCCTCCTCCAATGCAAAGCCTTTTGCATAACTATGCATGATATCTCTTACATAGCTGGGATCTAAGGCCTTTTGAATGGAGTTTGTCTTTAGCCAAGTCAGAACCCAACGTTCTTCATCAGCCAACTCCTTCATGCTTTGAAGTTCTGTTATTGACTTATTCAACCTGTTATCTCTCCAACTGATATACCTTGGTTTCTCCTGGTTGAACAGAGTCCTTAACATGAGCTTTTGATCATAGTAGGCTAAGGACTTTTCAAATTTCTTGAAAAGCTCCTTATCAGCATACACTATCTCAAAGGCTTTTCTGACTTCAAATTTGTCCTTTGACTTGATTTTGGGGGTAGGCAGTAATATTCTTTTCTTGTCTTCTTCTTCATCCTTGCCTTCTCCAATCTTGATGCCACCTCCATGGACAGGTCCATAGGCATCTGTCTTGCTCTTTTCAATAACCATAGCCAGTTCAGCATCCTCAGCAGCTTTTCTCTCTGCTTCAGACATTCTTCTCCTGGCCTCATCCTTTGCAGCTTGAGCTTTACTTAGCTCTAGGGCCTTCTTTTCTTCCAATTCATCCTGCTTCCTCTGTTCAGCTTCCTCCCTTACTTTCTTGTCAGCTTTGGAAACCTTCTTTTTCCTTAGCACTATTTTTCTTTTGCCTTTATCAGCAGGGGCTGGTCCAGCAGATGATATGGGAGCAGCAGCTATAGGATGTATGATTTGAACGTCTGGATCTTCTTGAGGTTGAGCAGCCTCAGCAGTTGGTGCAGATTGAGTAATCTGTTGCTCATCAGCTTTGTCAGCAGTAGAAGCTTCAACGGCTTCAACTGGTCTTTCAGCAGATTTTGGACTTGATCTCACCAAGTCCACCAACTCAGTATCTTTCTCTATGAAGGTCATCTGCTTCCTTGCAGACTTCTTGGTTCTTCCTTCACGGTAGTTAGAAGCAGCTGTATTTCTCTGTTGGCTCCTTGTTCTTTGAGAGATACCTTCAGCAGGCTTCTCTGCTGATGGAGTTCTTGATGGTGATGCAGGGGATCCAGTCCTTACATCAGCAATTATGCTTTCAACAATTTTAGTGGCTTCAGCAGCCGAAGTCACTTTCTCCACCTTCTTAGGAACCTTTTCCTTAGGCTTATCAGCAGTCTTCTTCTTTCTGGACTCAACAGCTAAATCAGCAGTCTTGACCAGTTTCCTTTGCCTTTTGGCAGGAACCTCTTTTGGTTCCTCATCGGCTTCTTCATGCTCATCAGCCTTCCTCTTTTGAACAACTAGGTATTTGTTCATGGCCTTGGATTTGTGAATTTCCTTGCCATTCTTCATAGTGCATCCCAGATGAGACAAAAGGTAGCTGAGAGTTATCCTGTGGTTTGTGTGAGGTTCTTTTCCTTTCTTTACTTCAAGGAACTCAGCAAGGATGTACCAGATGATCATGGACCAGTTGACTTCCAATCCATAATAAATGGCAGTCATGATGCTGAATCTCTTCATTGTAACAGCATCAAGGGAAAAGGTGCAGTTTTCCATCAGTTTTGCCACGATATCAGCCATCCGCTGATACTCGTCCTTCAGCTGTCTCTTCCTGATATTCCCAGACATTATCTCCCCTTCCTTGGCGCAGATCGCCCAAAACTCTTGGTGTTTTGCTTCAGTTAACACAGTGACATCATGACGTCCACTGTTACGAAGCCCAAACTGTTCGTGAAGAACGGCGGGAGTGATGACAACAGATTTGTCACCTACTGTAGCAGTAATTTCCAACTTCTCGAAATTAACCTTGGCCGTACTGTAGTATTCCATAACCTGGTCAGTCCAGATTATTCCTTCATGATACTCCAAAAAGTTCACCAAAGTTGCAGACTTGAACTTCTCCAGAAGCTCCTTCATCAGTTGTGTGCCAGTTTGGTAGTAGGAATCATATACTAGGTACATGCCTTCAGCAGCCATTGTAGATCTGTGGAAATTAGAGAGAAAAACGAAGAGATTTTGCAGGAAAATTGCTTAATTCTCACAAGTTCTTTTGAAAATTTAGGGTGCGTAAAGAACGACTCGACTGATCAGATGAGAATTTATAAAGTTGGGGTATGTCGGTTTCCGTGATATCCACCAACCGTTAGATCCGTTTTTCTGTCAGTGATGATCGTGTGGCTTCAGTTACGACCTTTCATATTCAAAAGATATTTTAATGAAGAGCGGGAATATGTACCGCCCGACATTTACTTATAAAAGCGTGTTTTGAATAAAACGTTTTAAGTAGCTCGCTTTTATTTAAGTAATCAGATGAGTATCATAAACACTTATCTGATGGACTACTGTCCTGATGACAATGCTGTTATCAGAGAATGCCAATAGCTGATAACCTTCCTCAGATGTTTGTCAATCCAGCCAGATAAAATACTCTTGGTCTTCGATAGTTGAGTCTTCTGTTGAAAACATAACTTCAACTAACTGTTATTAACAAATTTCATCTTTAATTCAGAAGTACCGCTAGTCTTACACGTTCCCCCTGAGTTTAAGAATTCATAAGTTAACTAGTCTGTTGAAAGTTAATCCTTGAAGATAAGAATGATGAGTAAGCTGTTGAACTCTAGTCTTCTGATGAGTTCCCCCTCAGCTTATGCATCTAATTTTAATAATCCCAGTTCAGCTCTTAGAGTTGAAAACCTTGTCTCACTTAGAGGTTTTGTGAAGATGTCAGCAATCTGATTTTCAGTAAACACATATTCTATCATGACATTTCCTTTCTCCACATGATCTCTAATAAAATGATGTTTGATCTCAATATGTTTAGTCCTTGAATGACTTGTAGTATTCTGAGTGAGACTGATGGCACTTGTATTGTCACAGTAGATTGGTATTCCACTGATTTTGATATTGTAATCTTCAAGTTGATGTTTCAACCATAAGATTTGTGCACAGCAAGCTCCAGCAGCTATATACTCAGCTTCAGCAGTAGATATGGATACTGAAGTTTGTTTCTTACTCATCCATGAGATCAGACGACTACCTAAGAACTGACAGGCACCTGTTGTGCTTTTTCTGTCAATCTTGCAGCCTGCAAGGTCAGAATCTGAATAACCAATAAGCTCAAATCCAGACTCTCTAGGGTACCATAATCCCAATTCTTGAGTGCCCTTAATATATTTCAATATTCTCTTGGCAGCTAAGAGATGAGATTCTTTGGGATTTGATTGGAATCTTGCACAGACCCCAACAGAGTACATGATATCAGGTCTGCTGGCTGTTAGATATAACAGTGAACCTATGATGCCTCTGTATTTGGTTATGTCTACTGATTTGCCATCTTCATCTTTATCCAAACGAAGACTTGTAGACATTGGAATTGTAGCAGTAGAGCTAGTTTCCATACCAAATTTCTTGAACAGATCCTTTGTGTATTTTGCTTGGCTGATGAAAATTCCATCAGGCAACTGTCTAACTTGCAAACCAAGAAAATAGTTAAGTTCTCCCATCATGCTCATTTCAAACTTGTTCTGCATCAGCTTTGAGAACTTATCACACATCTGTTGATTAGTTGAACCAAAAATAATATCGTCCACATAAATTTGCACAAGCAAAATATGTTCTTCCCATTCAATAGTGAACAAGGTCTTGTCAACTTTACCTTTGCGAAATCCTTTAATTAAAAGAAAGTCAGATAAAGTATCATACCATGCTATTGGAGCCTGTTTCAGTCCATAAAGAGCTTTCTTCAGACGATATACTTTGTCCTCTTCTTGATAAGCTTCAAATCCAGGAGGTTGTTCAACATAAACTTCTTCTTGCAATTCTCCATTGAGAAAAGCTGATTTCACATCCATCTGATAGACTGTGAAATTCTTGTGAGCAGCGTAGGCAAGAAAGAGTCTGATTGCCTCTAGTCTTGCTACTGGTGCAAACGTTTCATCAAAGTCAATGCCTTCTTCTTGGCAGTAACCCTTGGCCACTAATCTTGCTTTGTTTCTGGTGACTTCACCATCTTCATTCATTTTATTCCTGAATACCCACTTAGTGCCAATGACTCTTTGATGACTTGGTCTAGGAACTAAGTACCAGACTTCATTCCTTTCAAATTGATTTAGCTCCTCCTGCATAGCTTCAATCCAGTTGGAGTCACTGAGAGCTTCTTCAATCTGCTTAGGCTCAATTTGAGATAGAAAACTAGCAAACATAGCATCTTGTGCAGCAGCTCTTCTTGTTTTCACTCTGTCTAAAGGATCACCAATCACTAACTCTGGTGGGTGATTTCTGAGCCATCTGAGATCAGGTTGCAAATCATAATGTTGTCCTTTGTCTTGATCTTGCAACACTACTGTTGGAGATAAAGTAGTAGTCTGTTGAACATTTGTTGTCTGTTGAACAGTCTCTGGTCTATCAGCTGTTTGCAACTCGTCTGTTAGACAATCAGCTCTGTGATTTTGAACAGCACTTGAGTTATCAGCTGAGTTGAGATCAGGTAGTATGATGGGTATATATTCTTCATTCTTTCCAACATTCATCTTCTGTAAATCAGTAGACAGATCTTGATTAACATTTTGATTCTTTTCAGAAGATTGACTTGGCTCATCAAATACTACATGAATGGATTATTCTATTAGTAATGTTCTTTTATTGAAAACTCTATAAGCCTTACTAACAGATGAGTATCCTACAAAGACAGCTTCATCAGCCTTTTCTGCAAATGCAGTAAGGTGATTTTTACCATTATTTAAAACATAGCATTTACAACCAAATATCTTAAAGTAATGAATGTTTGGCTTCCTATTGTTCCAAACTTCATATGGAGTCTTGTTTTGGTGCTTGTTGATCATGCATCTGTTTTGGGTAAAACATGCTGTATTTGTTGCTTCTGCCCAAAATCTTTGTGGCAGCTTAGCTTCAGTTATCATGGTTCTGACGGCTTCCTTCGGTGTTCTGTTTCTCCTTTCAGCAACACCATTCTGTTGAGGGGTTCTAGCAGATGAATACTCATGATGTATTCCTTTGACATTACAATACTCTTCAACAGTAGAGTTTGTAAACTCAGTCCCTCTATCTGATCTGATCTTCAAGATTTTGATACTCTTCTCATTCTGGATCAGTTCCATCAGATTTGTAAGATGTTCCTTGGTTTCACTTTTCTTTTTCATGAAAATCACCCAAGTATATCTTGAATAATCATCCACAACAGCTAGGCAGTATTTCTTTCCACCATTGCTGACTGGATCAATGGGTCCAAATAAGTCCATATGTAGCAGCTCCAAGATTCTTTCAGAAGATTGGTGCTTCTTGCTTTTGAACGATGACTTGATTTGTTTACCCTTCTGACAGGCGTCACAGAGCTTATCTTTGCTCATGACTGTTTTAGAAATCCCTTCTACCAAATCATTCTTGATTAATCTGTTGATGGTCTTGAAGTTTAAATGATTCATTCTCTTGTGCCATAGCCAGCTAACTTCACTTGGTGCAGATGCAACCAAACAAACACTTGAATTCTTGTCAGCAGAATCCCAGTCGACTATGTAGACATTTCCTTGTCGTCTTCCAGATAAAATTACCTTCTTTGTACCAATCTGTTCAACAAAGCACTTATCTGTTGAGAAGATGACTGAATATCCTTTGTCACAAAATTGACTTATGCTCAGCAGATTATATTTGAGGCCTTTGACATATGAGACGTCAGATATCTCTATGTTCCCTCTGATTAACCTTCCTTTAGCTTTAATCTTGCCTTCTTTGCTGTCCCCAAAAGTAACCTTTGGACCATCCACAGCAACTGCATCAGTCAGCTCATGTATGTTTCCACACATGTGTCTTGAACATCCACTGTCCAAGTACCAAATCTTCTCTACTTTACTCCTACTCCTAATCCTATCCTACAAAACAAAAATAAAATTGTTTTAGGTACCCTTATTGAGAGGGTCCTGAAGGATTAGTTCCACCTTTGACAACCCAAGATGTTGAAGTCTTAGGCTTCTTAGGTTTCTGAGTTTTTACAGGAGCATGAACAGTTTTATTTTCATCATAATTATCAGATAAGTCATGTTGATGATCAGTATGATAAGAATAGTGTTCATAAGCAGGGTAAGGTGCATGATAAGCAGGATATGCATGCATTGGATGAGCAGGATAAGGTGCATAGTAACTAGGAAATTGAGGTGCATGATACATAGGATGATATGCAGCAGGTTGCACATAATATGACTCATTTCCATACCAAGCATTTTGATTTTTCTTGTTTTTATGCTTCTTTGGTTTACTAGATGCTTGCTCAATTGGTTTTGACTTAGTTTTACCAACAGATTGATTCAGTTTGGCTTTATCAGCAGACTTCTTAGGACTCTGCTGTTTGGTCTTACTAGTCTGATTTCCTATACTAGGCTCTTTGCTCTTTTTAGCCTTAGGAGTTTTCTTCTCCTTTAATACTTTCTCAGATGAGGTAGGTTTAGAAGTTTGAACATACAGAATGACCTTACTATTGTCAGCAGAAATGAATTTTTCAGTATGATTCTATTCTAGTTTATCCTTTTCTAAAGGTGTCTCCTGTTTACTAGATGTCGGCATGGATGCAACAGTTGACTTATCATGAGACTCGATAATTTTCTCAAGTTCCATGATTTTTCCTTTATAGACCTCACATTCAGCTTTCAGAGATTCATGCTCTTGCTCAAGCTGTTTATACTCAGCTGATTCTTTAGGCTTTTCAGCTTTAAGTTTCAGTGAGTTATTTTGCTCTTTTAGCAAGCTCATCTCTTCCTTAAGCTTAACAAATTCTCCAGCAATAGTAGTATTATTTAACATCATTTGCTCTAGAGAATCAAATAGTTCATTATTTTGAGGAGTTACCTCATCCTCGGAGTCATCAGATTCCTTAGCCATCAGGCAAAGGAGAGCAGGTTTCTCTTCATCAGAAGATTCTTCATCAGACGTGTCTGAATCTGAATCAGATGAGTAGACAGCAGCAAGCTTTTCTGCTTCGGCTACCATTGCTTTCCCTCTTTGATGCTTTCTTTCCTTTATGATTCTCTTTTCTTCCTCAGTGTATTTTTCTGCTTTTGGATATGGACAGTCCCTGATGAAATGTCCCAATTTCCTGCAGTTGTAACACATTGGTTTTGCTTTATAATCATCTTTCTCTTGAGAAGAAGAGTTAGGTTTAGAAGTAGAAGCAGCATGATTGTATTTTTTTTTCATCTTTCTCTTATAGAACTTCTTGAAATTGTTCATCAACAATGCTACATCTCCAGCAGTGTACTCCTTCTTATTGAGTAGAGATGCTTCATCAGATGAGTCCACATCATTGCTTTAGTGAGCTGGTCTTCTTGGATTTTCAGCAGCGACAAGTGCAGCTGTGGGACTTGAAGTTGAGGTTTCTTCAACACCCATTCTAGGCAGTTTATACTCATACGCCTTGAGTACGGAGAACAGCTCTGTAAGAGAAATCTTCCCCAGATCTCTTGATTCTTCCATAGCTGTCACCTTCATATTGAACTTGGGGGGCAGGGCCTTTAGAACTCTGACGGTGATCTCCTTGTCAGTAAAGGTCTTTCCCAGCTTTAGAACTTCATTCAATGTTCTGGTAAACCTGGTATCCATCTGATCAATGGTCTCTCCAGATTTCATCTTGAAGTTGTCCAGCTTCTCCAAGGCAACACTGAGCTGATGTTCTTTGATGGCGTCGTTTCCTTCACTCATGTCACGAACCTTGTCCCACATTTCCTTTGCAGTTTTGCAGTGTTTGACTTTGTCAAACCGATCATTATCCAGGGCTTTGGTCATGATGAAACGGCCAACTTTATCCAGATTGAACAGCTTTATTTCTTCGGCTGTCATCTCTGTCAGATCTTTTTCCACCACCATTTCAGCTTCATCTACTATGATGGTCTTGGTGAATTTGAATGGACCTTTAATGATACATGTGTACATGTTGTCATTATAGGCTGCTAGAAAGATCTCCATTCTAATCTTCCAGTCCTCAAAGGACATACCAGCAATGTGGGGAACATGACTGATACAATCCATTTTCAAAAAGTTTTGATTTTTCAAAAAAGATGCTCTTTTGAAAAAGTTTTGAAAACCTTCGAAAAAACACTTGGATCAAGCTCGTTGATCAGGCAGCTGATTCAAATGAACCACCTGCTCTGATACCACTTGTTGGTCCCAAGTGGTCAGAAGAGGTTTAGAGGGGGGGTGAATAAACCTCTTTAAAATTTTTCTTCAATTTTAACTTTAAAACTTTCACTTTAACTGAACAGACTAAGCTGATCAGATTAGTTAGTTACAACTCTGTTCGCGAACAAATCTTTGAACAGCCTTGTTGACCACTCGTCTGATTGTTACTTAGCTGATTTTGCTAAAATCAGTTTTAATACTTAGAGTACTTGCAGCGGATTTTCAAAGTGTTTTTCACAAGTAATCTTAGTAGTTTGAAAAATGTTTCCCCAGTTTTGTAAACTCCTTTTTAACTCTTTTTCAAACATTTAACTTAATGTGTTTTTGTGCAAACAGAAAATATGCAGATTTAAAAGCAATGTAAAAACACAAGTAATTTTTATAGTGGTTATATGGATTTGAATATCCTTTAGTCCACTCTTCCAAGTCACACAGATCTTGGGTTATACTATAATCACAAAGTTTACAGTATACTCTGCTTGCGTCGAACAACAAATGAAACGACCACAAGTTCGCAATAGAAAATCACACAGAAGACCTATTCTCTGAAGTTTGATCACTCACAAAGATGGATCACAACTCCGCACAACACTCTTGTTTACAAAATCACTCAGAAGATGTATTTTTCTTGATTCTTCAACTCTACTTTCGTCAACAAATGACTCGGCTGATGAGTGAGCTGTTCTTGAGACTTAAAGAATTTTGCTTCGGAAATTTCTCTCAGAAAGTGTGTTGCTTGCTTCTTCTTCGTCTCTTTCAGCTATTTATACTTGAGGATTGAAAAATGTCCGTTGAAGAGAGACAAGATTCAAATTCCTCGAGTACTGGTCCTTAAAATCCGCGAACGGCTCTTTTGCAGTCTGTCCGTACTGTGAACAGTACTATTCTGCAGGCAGCATTAAATGCAGCATTAAATGCACTCAGCTGATGCGAAGCATTTCTTCAATCATTTGTCTTTAATAACCTTGTACTTCAGCATTTATTACTCCAAGGGGCATTTATTACCGTTGGGAACACTTCATGATCTTCTTCACTTTGCTGATGAAAGTACGCGTCTGATGGCGAACAAAGCTGATCTCAAACTTGAACAAATCTGATTTGAGTCGACTGATCTTCATCAGTCTGATGACTTTACTTCAGCAGATCAGAAGTCTTGGACCTTGAAATTTTGACTCTTCTGATGTCTTCTTTACTTGGTCAAAATTCCTTTAAAGGGACCATCAGCTAAGTTATTCCATACTTAGCCAATCTTGAAGTTTTGGAATCCTTCAAAACCTCCCTTCTAAATTTGTCTTCAGTGCCTTCATCTTCATCCTTATCCAACACTGGTGTTTTACATTTGCATAAGTTTTCTTGCATACTTTCAAATAGCATTCCAACACTTGAATTTATTGTTCAAAAAATTCTAAAAGGAGTTTATAAAACTGGGATAAAATCTTTTGGTTGAAAAAGTTTACTTGTGAAAAACACTTATAAAAATCCGCTGCAAGTAATCTGAGTGAAAACTTGATTTTACTAAAATCAGCTAAGTCATAATCAGAAGAGTGGCCAACTCTGTTGTTCAAAGCTTTGTGCGCGATCAGCATAGTTTGCTTACAATTCTCGATCAGCTTAGTCTGCTGACAGAAGAGTTGAAAATTTTTCAGAGGTCTATTCACCCCTCCCCTGTAGACCTCATCTGACCACTTGAGACCAACATATTATAAGTTTGTAACTAATGATTAGTGACACGATTTTGCTCTATTATGACAACATATCTTGGTCACTTACAAGTTTTTTCCTTGTGGAATGGAAATGAGATTATGTGACCAAAAGTGCAATATACATTAATAAATAGGACATAAAATATAAATATAAGCGGACTAAAAGTATGCTAGACCGAATCTCGTTGAATTAAAAATGCAATATTTTCCTTCATAATCTAAACAAAGTAGCAAACGAAATTTATTCAAACGTGGTCTGGCACCTAAATAAATGTATAATAAGTACTTCAATTTATCTTATATCTCTTGAGAAGCTTGTCTAACATGCATGGTTTTTTATTTAAATTATAAGTCTTTGTGTTCGTCCATTTTTATTTTTATTATCTCTAAAAGGAAAATAAATCTTTATTTCGTCAATTATAAGTCAAATTTACATGTCTACGAGAACACAACTAAAGTGTATTTGATCTCTAAATCTAACGGGTCAATTACAAATAAACTTCCACAAAATGTGTGCACAATTTGTGCCCGACAAAGTCTTTAGAAATCAGTTTAATTTTTTTTTCATACCAAATTGGAAATTGCATTTAATTTTGTAGTTTCATAAGGCTAGACACATAACAACCACTGTTAGTTTAACAACAAAAAAACTATTCAAACTTTTATAAACAGCTAGTTTCCTTCCCCAGTGGCACTTCCCCAACATCTCAATATTGTATTCCTCACGATTTTTAGCTACATTTGTTTCTTTTCCCTTGCATTTTTCACAATGTTTTATATGTCCGTACTTGACTCTATCATGTAACAAGAGATTAATAGTTGCTTCATTAAATGGGTCGTATAAGTTACTCTCTTAACCGCAATGGGAGAAAAATTTCGAAAACCATTAGAATTTTGAAGTCTTTCGGTAAGTCATTGAAAAGAACGTCTAAACATACTTCCTCATTTTCCTCATGAATTTTTACATGGTAGATGGGGTCAACTAATTTTATAGGCAGAGAATACTCTGGATAAGAATATGAAAATTGAATTTAACTTTCCATCCACCTTAAACTCTTTCAATGTTAGCGTGGTAGAAAATGTCTATAAATTAAACTATTGGAGGACTCTTTGGGTTTCCCGTTACCATATCTAATGAATAATATTTCTCATGGATCTATAACATTTTTCGAGTTAACCAAAGAGATTCATTACATGAGTTTAAAATTGAAATTTGGCTTCTATTTGTATTAATAACTATTTGAGAATTCAACTTGAATTTTCCAGATCCAACTGACACAAGGATTTGCAAAATAAAAATATCATATTCAATTTTATATCTTTTTTAAATTGTTCTTATATAACAAACATAATCATAGTTCTTTATCCTGAAATTACAGCACAAAGTAAACATTAAATATTTAGTCATGATATACAAAGGAAATGCCTCATCAATTTATATTAATAAATATCCCTAATAGAAGGTTGAAATTAATTAAATTTAATGGATAATATTCTACATCTTGAATATTCCTACCAACATGAATTTTGTATACACATTCTAAAAAGTTTTCTACCTATGTAGAATGTTCTATATTTTCGCAATGACACTTCTAGAAATATCTAAAATGCTCCACTAGGGTTTCCACACCCGTGTAAAGTCTTCGTAAACCTCTTGGAAAACCTCTAGGCCTTGTCAAAAACTTTGGCTTGGCCATAGCCTGTTGTGCTGCTGCACCAAAACCTCGTTGGTCATTGACTTGGCCGACAAAAGGCTTAGTTGGATTGATTGGTGGGGCCACCCACCTAGCTATTCATGCCGTGTTGGGCCGGCCTGGCCACCCGTCCTTATTACTTGGCCATCACAGCTACCTGTTGGCTGACTTGGTTATTAACTTGGCCACGTCCATGTTCCAAGAATTAATGTCCGTGTACGTCATAACCTCGCTATGTCTTCCCATGAGCCCCTTGCTCGGTTGGATTAGTCATGTTCAAGGCACCTCGAGCCATCTCTCTGTCCACCAAGTCCACGTGTCTCGATAATTTTTTAGACTAAATTTAGCCATTCAAAATGAATTCATGAACTTCGATTTATTTTATATGCATTTACTTATGTAGTAATGAATAAAATGCATGTATGCCCCTTTGTTTTCATGCATTTATCATTAGATTCATGTATAACTTTTGTGATCCATACATGAACCCACTCATGGGGTTTGTTTATGATATTCCATAAATTCCCCTTCCTCGTTAGGTTAATTCATTCAACAATTTGAGAATAGTATAAAATTTATATTAGTGAAGATTGTTTCTTCCTAGTTTTCATCTCTTATCTCTCTCGTGAATTCTATAGAGTGGCAAGTTGAGTGATTTTACTCTTATCTCATTGGTGAATTCCATTGAGTGGCGATTATATTTTTCGGAGATGTTCGTTTGTGTTCCCTCTTCCGATTCTTCCTCTGATTCCGTGTCAAATTGGTATAAGAGCTTGATGATCATGGTTGGGCTACGTGAAAGTCGTAGTTGAAGACTCTCTCTTAACCATGAATATTGTGGGCAAGAGTTCTGTGACACATCATTGGTTGAAATAAAGAAGCAAGTGCAATAACTCCAAGAGCATATAGAACGCTTCGAAGTTTTGTATCATGATGATTTTCGTCATGAATCAGATTATGAATTACCATATGCCCAATCTTTTGAAGAAGTTATTTATGAGAGTGCACCTATTTATGATGAGTTGGATGGAGAAGATGGTTTTATTTTTTTATGATTTTGGTGAATCTTCGTTGGTTCCTCTTACCTATAATGCTACTGTCGTGAAAGAAGATTATCATCTATGCAACAAACTATATTCCATTCAAACTATGATTTTGTTCATGAAAAAAGTGCTACCAAAGTTGTTCAAAGTTTTTCAAAATAATGTTGATATTACAGATACGGATATTGAAGTATCAAAGCATGGGGATAACACTTCAATTTCTAAATCTGAAATGGACAAAGGAAATTATGAGTCCACTAATAGCTTTGCTTCGATGGTATTTGGTAATTATATATATATATATATATATATATATATATATATATATCCATGATTTTTACAATTTTATCTTGATTTCACACGATTCACGATTTTCTATCTATCTTGTCTAAAACCACTGAATCTGAATGTAAACAATGCACCCTCGCCACCACTTAATCTTATCAAGGAGGAATGGTCAAGATCATGGTATAATTATTTTCTTAATCAACAATACATTCATATCCTTCACTCAAGTACTGAAAGCACTATGTAATGATTTTTGAGTAAAAATATGTTTGGAGCATTAATTATTGGTAAGAAAGATTAATCATAAATCAAATTATTTCCGCAGCTGAGAAGGTTTTATTGTCTTTATGTTGACATAATAATAATAGAGCAGACATACACTATTGGCAGTACGTAAACTAACATTAAATAGAAAGGTGCATAATCTAACAATACCTACTCCTCATCAGGTTATTCAGTAATATGACCACTAAGGTTTTTTTGTGTTACCAGTGAATCAATGACAACATTTAGCATTGCATATAATATTTTCTCCCTTAATAATTATACAATTATTAGGTGTGTGTTCCACACTGACCCACATCTCACTTTCTTTTTCATTATTACTTGTGCAGTACCATAAAATGCAAAGAGCCAGCACCAACACTCTAATACAGCAAGGGACCAGCTTCAGTCGGAGACACAAAACCAAGGGGATGCTAACCCGAATCTAAAGCAGGAACAACTAACTGGCCCAACAAGCGAACACACTAATAGGTGTTGTTGCACATTGGCCCACATCTCACTTCCTTGTTCATTATTACTTGCTACAATTTTGTATTCGCTTGTTAATTTTTTTGTTAACAAATGCATGTATTTATTGAATTCTAGTCTTTATAATTGGTATGGATAAATTATTGCATGATTAAATTTTATTTGAATCTTAGGATTAATTTCATTTTTGCTCTTCTTAATTTGGAGGCCACCAAGGCGGTGAGAATCAGTATGTGCAGCAACCATCAAATGCGAGGGTTCAACCCCAACACTCTAATGTAGCAAGGGACCAACTCCTATCGAAGACACAAAACCAAGAGGATGGGAACCCGAATCTGAATCAGGAACAACTAACTGCCCAACGAGCAAACACTTTAGTGCAGCAAGTGTTGTTCCACACTGGCCCATATCTCACTTCCTTGTTCATTGTTACTTGCTACAATTATGTATTTTCTTGTTAATTTTTTGTTAATAAATGCATATATGGATTGGATTGTAATTTTTCTAAAATTGATATGGAAACATTGTTGCACAGCTAAATTTTATCTGAATCTTAGGTTCGTTCTCAGTTTTATTCTTCTTCTTATTTTGAAGGCCACCAAGTCGATGAGAACCAACATGTGCAACAGCTATCAAATGCGAGGGCCAGCCTTAACCCCCCAATGCTGACTTCAGCAACTAGCAACTGGCCTTGTGAACGTCGTCCCCGGCAGCTGCATGAAGTTAAAGTGGACCAAATTATCAACATTGACCAACTTGCAGTAAATCACCTTGAGCAGGTGGGTGAAGGACAAAATAGGCCTGTCAAAGGTAGGGTCTGGACCCGGACATAGAACTGGACCTGGACCCAGACCCATTGTAGACCCATTCATAAATATAAAGCTGGACCTGGACCCGACTCGACCCGAGCCAAAACAAGACCCGACCCGAAACCCATCCGACCCGATTCAGAACCTAGCCCGTCCAGTTTTTTTTTTTTTTTTTATCTGACTAAGTAAACACTGCAAGAGATTGAATTATCAGAGCAAATATCAATCCGATAAGGATCACCCATAGTAGCTGCAAAGTAGTAGCAATTAATATACATAAAACTAATTCACCAATTATATATAAAAGTAAATTAATATATACTAGTATTTATTTCACTCCTTTGTGAATTTTGAATGAATATGTATTATATAAAAGTATATATTGCGAGGCGCTGTTTGCAAATGATTAGGTCCCTTTCAAGAGATGAATGAGTCGCATTAATATTAATTTGTTAATCATAAAATCACAATACCATCATCACATTTACAATGCAACAAACTAAAATCCAAATTTCTTGAACATCCAATCCACCAGAATTCAGAAAACAAACTGCACATGTTTTGTAAGTCATATGATCAAAACAAAGTCTAATAAACCAAAAACTACAAAAAGAATCATAAATTGAAGACCATCTTGAATGTTTAAGGATCAAGGACAAAAGAATCGGCTCCAAGTGCTATCAACTCTACAAAAATAAATGGAAGACCATAAGTAGTGATAAAGTGATAATTAGAAAATCATAATGTTTGTTATACAATTATAAACTTAGTAATACCTTGCTAGCAAATTATAATATAATTGCGCTCTCTGCTTCAGTTTCGGATGTCACATCAGAATAACCTATGTAGCCGAAATGCAATAGTGATATTATATAAACATACCTTTAAGAAAATAATAAGATTTAACAACATGAAGTAATAATTCTACTTGTATTCATTAAGATAAGCATCTAATTCCGACTTCTCTATGTCAGAAGAAGGAAGAGCATTATCACACCATCTATCAAAATCAACATCGAATGTGTCGTTTTCAACAAAGTCACTTGACTTAACGGTTTCATTCAATGAAGAAGGAACCGTGCCTCCATAATAGATGAACAGTTCATCTAAAGAATTAGAAATTCACTGAACGTATGTATTAGCACCTTCTAAACCATAAATCTTATTAAAGAAATATTTCACAAGTTGCATCTTGAACCTGGGATAAAAAACCACTGCAACAACTAATGCTAAACTACATTCATCCCAATATTTGTCAAAGTTTTCTTTCATGAGATCATGCATGAATATCAAGATATCATTAGTACCCTTACCCCAGTCAATCATCTTTAAGTGAATTTGACAAATATCGCGAAAAAAACATTAGATGTGGGATACAGACGACCACTAAAATGACGAGTAGCTTCATAGAATATCCGTAAACACTCCAATACGACTTCAGTTGCGTCCCAATCCCACGAATTTGGATTATAAAGGTAATGTTGGTCAATAATTTCTAAACGGCCTAAAGCTTTTCTTAAAGGCAATGTTGTATGTAGCATATCAAAAGTTGAGTTCCACCGATTAGGAACATCCATGGCTATTTTTCTCAAATGTCTTGCCCCACATTGATTCTTGACTTGGTCAAGTTTTTGCCTCCCAGTAGGGGACCTCTTCAAATATCTCACAGTTTCACGAATATTTTCAAGAAAATCAGTAATTTGCTTAAGACCATCTTGCACAATCAAATTCAGTATGTGTGCACTACACCTGACATGAAATAATTCTCTACAAAAAGGTGTGGACGAATCAGAAATAATCCAATCAATTAACTTTCGAGTCATCACATCATTTGCACTAGCATTGTCAACCACAACTGAACACAATTTTTTATTCAAATTTCAATTTGTAATCTCCTCTCTCATTAATTTGAACAACGAGTCACCGTCATGTTTGTAAGGCAAATATTTGAAAGAGATAATCAAATTCCAATTTTCATCAATGAAATGACTTGTTAAGCAACAATATGAAACACCAGTACTGCCCGAGCTCCAAATATCAGTAGTCAAAGATACTTTAGACTTAAGCTCACTCAACAGTTTGTACACTTTGACCTTTTCCTCCTCAAAAACTTTAATTACATCATCTCTAATGGTGTTTCGACACGGAAGCTTGAAGTCGGGATTAAGACTTCCACAAAAGAGTTCGGCATATTCATGTTCTCCTATATTGAACGAGTAATTATGTTTCATGACCATCTTTGCTAAGTATTCTCTACTTTTGGATTGATCAAACACAAACTCAATCCTAGGACTTACAACTCTAATATCCCCGAGCTCAATAAGCCTATAATTAGGACAAGCCGTTTTAAAATGCTTTTTAATATGACTTGTCCCCCCCACCAGTAGTTAACAACTTATCGAAATGATTACATTGCGCATGTGTATCATTCTGTTTTGTAAAATGTTCCCATACAACATAGGGTTTTCTTTTGGTACCTCTTGTTTGAGTCGTCTGACCCGCCACCTCTTGATTTTCACGCAGATTTGACACCACTTCATTATTAGAATCTTCACTCCCACCATATATATGTATTGTATTACGTTGGACAGGCGCACTTTGAGATGTTGACATATCGAATCTGCGATGTAAAATTAATTTTAGTTAGAACCAAAGCCTACCATTTTAATTTTTTTGAAGTAAGGAGTAAAAACATGCATACATATATTTCCCTCTACCTTTGTTGTCATCGTCCTTCGTAAAAACTTCAACTAATACAAAGCCTAGCCTATTTCATTCCATCATATGACAAAAAAATACCATTCGAAATACATATAACAATAGATACCCATTAGTTTTCTTGAATCTACTTTTGTGCAGAAAACCCAATCCAAAAAGGGTGAAAAAATTTCCATTCACTATACAAACAACACATACCAAAAGTAAATCATAGCTACTAACCTTGATATATTGAATGACATGATGTTGATCGATTATTTTAATTTGATTTTGATTATATATGTATGGAACAAAGTACGTACCTAGTAGAACTCTGTTTTAGATTGTAGATAACTACTAGCTACCATCTCTCAAATTAAAATATTCTAGATAACGTCTACCATGTGTGATATCACTAACAAGGAAGAAATTTGTTTATCACACATTCAGACAAATAAAAAAATTCTTTTATCACAAACACTACAATTTAATAGCAATAACTATGAATTATGAAACAAATACTCACACAAATAAGCAACCCTGGGACCTGGGTTCATCAATTTCAATCAAATTGGCTATTCGAAGAATTGAATCTCAGAAATCAAAGGACAGGCAATTGTTTTTATCTATGTTACCTTAATTTGGCCAAAGGACAGGCAATTTCTCAATTTTCTGAATCGTGTTGGTCACTTGGTTGTAGTGTAAACTCTTTTTCTACTGCAGGTTACTTGGACTCAAATCTATTTCTTCAAAAAATTCAATTGAGAAAACCCTAATGAGGTTGGGCGTGCCACTTGAGAGAAATTGTTTGTAGATAGAGAGAAATGAAATATAGAAAGAAATCGTGTAAGGGGAAGAGAAAAAAAAAATCAGGTCCGTGTCTCAATCGGGTCCAGATCTGGACCCGATCGTTTGGGAAAAAAAGTTCGGGTCGGGTCCGGGTCCAGACCCGATAATTGATAAGCAGGCCGGGTCCGGGTCCGGACCCGACCTTTGACAGGCCTAGGACAAAACAACCTAGCTATGGTTGTTAATGAACAAGATCGAATGCACCATGTCCAACTACGAGCACCATATGGCCTCCTTCGTGTCCTCCAGGATCATCATCTTGCACGACTGCTACATAAAGGAGGATTCGACTTGGAACATGGTTAGGTTGAGAGGTTGGTTGAATGAGGAGTAGTCGACCCGGAGCAAGGTTTAGTGAGTGTTGAAGAGCGCTTTTATCTTATGTATTGGGGCATTATACTTATGCTTTTGGTTTTTATAAATGGTGAGGTAGGTTACTCTCAATACTAATTTCGGTATTTGAGATTATAGAATATTTTTTTGTTTATATTTTATGTTGGATTTTTGGTTTTTCCTTAAGTTTAAGGCTTCAAGTAGGGTATTTGGCATTTTGCACTTGTAGTGTCTGAAATCAATTTTGCAGGGGAAAAGTTGGTACTTCAGCTTCTCCCCTAGATAATTAATAGTAGAACACATATTCTTGCATTGGATTTATGTTTTTGTGCAGTCGGATTTTGGGCATTGTTCTTTCTACTAAAAATAATTTTAATTAGTTTTGGTATGACTTGAGAGGACTCTTGTAATGTTGTAGTCATGATATACAAAGCAAATGCCTCATCAATTTATATTAATCAATATCCCTAATAGATGGTTGAAATTAATTAAATTTAATGGCTAGTATTCCACATCTTGAATATTCCTACCAACTAGAATTTTGTATACACATTCTACAAAGTTTTCTACCTATGGAGAATGTTCTATATTTTCCCAATGACACTTCTAGAAATATCTAAAATGCTCCACTAGGGTTTCCACACCATGTAAAATCTTCGTAAACCCCTGGAAAACCTCTATGCTTTGTCAAAAACATTGGCTTGGCCATAGCCTGTTGTGCTACTGCACCACAACCTCGTTGATGTGCTTGGCCAGTTGGTCATTGACTTGACCGACAAAAGGCTTAGTTGGCTTGATTGGTGGGGCCACCCACCTGGCTATTTGTGCCGTGTTGGCCCGGCCTGGCCACCCGTCCTTATTACTTGGCCATCACAGCTATCTGGTTGGCTGACTTGGTTATTAACTGGGCCACTTCCATGTTCCAAGGATTAATGTCCCGTACGTCATAACCTCGCTATGCTTCCAATGAGCCCCTTGCTCGGTTGGATTAGTCATGTTCAAGGCACCTCGATCCATCTCTCAGTCAACCAAGTCCACGTGTCTCGATTATTTTTTACATTAAATTTAGCCATTCAAAATGAATTCACGAACTTCGATTTATTTTATATGCATTTACCTATGTAGTAATGAATAAAATGATGCCCCTTTGTTTTCATGCATTTATCATTAGATTCATGTATAACTTTTGTGATCCATACATGAACCCACTCATGGGGGTTGTTTATGATATCCTATAAATACCCCTTCCTCATTAGCTTAATTCATCCAACAATTTGAGAATAGTATAAAGTTTATATTAGTGAAGATTGTTTCTTTCTAGTTTTCATCTCTTATCTCTCTCATGAATTCTATAGAGTGGCAAGTTGAGTGATTTTACTCTTATCTCATTGGTGAATTCCATTGAGTGGCGAGTATATTTTTCGGAGATGTTCGTTTGTGTTCCCTCTTCCGATTCTTCCCCTGATTCCGTGTCAAATTGGTATAAGAGCTTGACGATCATGGTTGGGCTACGTGAAAATCGTAGTTGAAGACTCTCTCTTAACCATGAATACTGTGGGCAAGAGTTCTGTGACACATAATTGGTTGAAATAAATAGGCAAGTGCAATAACTCCAAGAGCATATTGAACGCTTCAAAGTTTTGTATCATGATGATTTTCGCAATGAATCAGATTATGAATTACCATATGCCCAATCTTTTGAAGAAGTTATTTATGAGAGTGCACCTATTTATGATGAGTTGGACGGAGAAGTTGGTTTTATTTATTTATGATTTTGGTGAATCTTCGTTGGTTCCTCTTACCTATAATTCTACTGTCGTGAAAGAAGATTATCATCTATGCAACAAACTATGATTTTGTTCACGAGAAAAGTGCTACCAAAGTTGTTCAAAGTTTTCAAAAATGTTGATATTACAGATACGGATATTGAAGTATCAAAGCATGGGGATAACACTTCAATTTCTAAATCTAAAATGGATAAAAGAAATTATGAGTCCACTAATAGCTTTGCTTCGATGGTTTTTGGTAATTATTGTTGGGTTGCCTCGATTGTCAGAAAAACTAAGAGTGCGGAATTTTAAAATTTTTCGAAGCACCCATGGTCCCATATATAGATCTCCATATTATGTATACGAAAAGCATGAATCAAACATATAAAATATGTAAAAATGGGGGTTGGTCGATTTTACCTCACCACAGGCAAGGTGGTGGCAACCTCCAACTCTGATTCTGATTCTGGTTCACAGGAGTGATCCAAGTGTCTCACCTCCAGAGATTAATCCACACCAATTGGATTATGGCAATGCCTCTTAGTCTTAGGCTACGAACTAGATCTAAGAGGTTTGTTATTGAAGGACTGTGAAGATCTACTTGGCAGAGCAAGATCCAACACAAGGGAACATAAGGGGAAGCAGCTCACGGCCAGGAGGTGGCGGCGGTAGCTAGGTGGCGGCGCAGGGAAGGGTGCGGCCAGGGTTTTCTATCCTAGGGTGTTAGCTTTTGAGCTCATGCAGAACTCTATTTATAAGCCTCCTTCTTGACCTAGGTTTGCAAGACTTCTTATGTGCTTTTAATTAAAGGCCCATGTCTTGCAAGCTTTCTTTTAATTAACAACCTTAATTAAATACCCGGTCCATATTAATTAATAAATTAATATTTCCTTTAATTAATTAATTAACACTTTAATTAATTATTTTAATCAATTAGATCAACTAATTAATTAATATCCTACTTGAATTAACACTTTAATTCATTTAATTACCTTTAAATCAATTAATTCCTTTTTATAACTGTCACCGTCCAATTGTATTGTGTGTGACCCTCTGGGTTCACCATCAATTGGCAGCAGGCCCACGAATTCCACATGATTTAATTTATGAACAATAAATTGCTCTGGTCAATTAAACAACATTTAATTGACCACTCCTAGAATCAATTCCTCTATTAACTCAGGAGTACCCACACTTCATGGTCGATGTCTAGCCACAAGCCCATGAAGCCCAACTTCAGGTGGATTGATATTTGTGAACCTCACCTCTTATAATTGCCATGTACATACGGTCCTTCTATCGACTAATTTTCCCGATCAAGACTTAGGGTGTGTGAATTGATCGGCACCTCTAAATTTGTCTCGATAACTATACTTTCTAATTCGGGATAATATTCCAGAGTGACTGCTAAATTTGGAAACCCCTTCCCAAATCCGTCATCGACCACGGCCGTGGATTCCTCGGATATATTATCTAAGAATCGTATAGGAAATTCTCTCATCCATTACGATGAGTCGGTAGATTCCATATTGGTACTAACCACTCGCGTACATAACTATACGCACCCAACCTAGGCATGTTATGATCAAGCTAAGTGATCTATACCTAGATCTAAGTACGCACATTCATGCACCGAATTCGCCCTAGCACCTCAAGTCAAAGGACTAAATCGTACACTATTATAAGCCTTGAGAAATATCCCATCACCGATATGCGTCATGCGCTTCCACAATGGGTTTCTCTGTTCGGGTCGTTCGATGCGTTCGATCCTCTATCGAACCACCTACTCATATGCACTGGCGCACTGGCCTCAAATGCCTTGCTCATGAAACGCTACAAATTCACTCCATGTGAATCATGCATACTTGTACAAGTCTTGGCGATTCCTACGATACCCCGTCTCGTTTCGGAATCTATGACTTGGAACATGTTTTAAGATTACGATCTTAGAGACTGTTTCATGATTGCACTCAGTACTGAAGTGAATCGTCCCATAGTCAAATGTAATCTAAGGATTTCATCCAATCGCTTAAATGTATTCGCGAGAGATGAAGTTGGCCATTGTTTATCCTTATACACATATAAATAAACTTGCGTATTAAGTCATTTATACTAAAGAAAGATAATGATAGTTACAGTACAAGCTAAATATATTGGCTTGCAGGGCACTATCCCATCAATTATATATATATCCATGATATTCCGTGGGAGTTTTAAAAGGATATTAAAAGAGGAGTTTTTGTTGACGACTCATTTATGAGACCTTGTCAACACGACATCGATTTTATAATTGGTATATTTTGAGAATGTTATCTTGCTAAGTGGGTGAATTATCAAGCCATTAATTAAAATAATGTTGCCAAGTGACATTTTCCTTTGTTTACTATCTAAATTTCTCTTTATGTCGATCAAGAACATTATCAAGGTTCGGGAGAGGATTTTCTCATACCAAGTAGAATTGATGTGGAAATTACTTGATGAAGCAAATAAGGGAAACTCGAGGACGAACTATCACGTAACATAAATGTCTGACACCAAATCTAGCCATTAAAAATAAATTCATGAACATTGATGTATTTACATGCATTTATCTCTGTAGTAATAAATAAAATGCATCTATGCCCCTTTGTTTCCATGCATGTATCATTGAATTCATCTATAATCTTTGAGATCCATACATGAACATACTCATGAGGGTTATCCATGATATCCTATAAATACTTCACCCCATTAGCTTAATTCATTCAACAATTTGATAATAACATTAAGTCTATATTAGTGAAGATTGGTTCCTTCTAGTTTTCATCTCTTATCTCTTTAGTGGATTATATAGAGTGACGAATTGAGTGATTTTACTCTTATCACATTGGAGTCCATTGAATGGCGAGTTTATTTTTCCGAGATGTTCGCTTATGTTCCCTCTTCCAATTCTTCCCCTTATTTCTTGTCAATTTTACCCCTTTAACATGTCGGGGCTTCACAATAAGCTCTAGTTAACTATCACATCGTTTATAAAAGTAGGCGGCTATCGGAATGGCATAAGAAAACTCGAATCACCAAAAAAAAATTCTAGAATTAATCAAATAGACGTATCTAGTATGTATCAAAATCCAAGTGATATTTCATGTCCTTTTTTCTTCAACAAAATGAAAATTATATTGAGGGACAAGAAATGGCAGTTGCATGGAGGAAGATTGATCAACCTAGAACATGGAAGAATTTATTTTATCTTTAATATAATATTATTGTCACTTTTGACAAAAATAATTACATAAAGTTATGACTTATACTTCGAAGAAAAAATATATTATAATTTATTTTCCTACTCTTAAAATAATAAAATAAATATTTTTTTTCTTCTTAAAAAGACATGATATTGTTGAGAGTGCATTAGTGGATGATGACACCAGGTGTGGGAGGGTTGTTTTGTTAAGAAAAAAAAGCAATAGTTCACAAATAACACAATAATAAAATCTTTCTCCCTTGATTGAATAAAGATGGAAATGCGACAAATTAACAAACAAAACAACCAACTAATATGCAGCGAAAAGTAAATAACAATCACACAATCAACAAAAAAAATTTAAGTGGAAAACTTCTCTCTAAATCGAAGAGTAAAAATCACGGGAGCCCTAAAGTATTCCACTATAACCAATCACAAATACAAGTGTTCAATACAATATCAAATAAATACAAAACCTACAAAGCTCACAAGAGATAACAATACAAAGAGTAAAAATAGGGATAAAGCTCACACTTTTACATCACATTCCAGTGGCTTCCATTTCACCTGCAGGCACCGAAACAACGCTTCGAACGGTCAAAATATAGAACTATATGTGTAGAACCTCCAGTTAAAATCTGTGAGTCTAACCGAAAATCTACTCTCTAAAGTATTCTCTCTTTTCTCTCTCTTATTTGTGTTGTAGAAATGTGCTGATAATTACTTGCAACATAACCCTAACATAACATTATATATGTAGGCCACAGAATGAGCTAAATGAATACAAATGGGCTACTATAATAATGGGTATTTATCCACATAGAAAGGGACCACAAACCCAACACGTTTTTTATAGGATGAATAAGAGTAAAAAAGATGAATGAAAGTGGTATCAAGAAAGAACCAGCTTGTAGTTGGGTCGAGATTGAGAATTTGATCCACATGTTTATAGGTAATGACGATACTCACCCTCAAAGAGAGGAAATTCGTGCAATGCGGAAGAAGCATAGAGATGAAATCAAGATATATATGTTCCGGATACTAGCTAGGCACATTGCAATGTCACAATGAGAAATTTGCACTAGAATTTGGATCCCCGATTAGGTTAAAGAAAAACATTGGAGTTTGTGATGATTGTCATGCTTCATTCAAATATGTATCTAAGTTGGTAGATAGAGAAATCATTTCAGATATACAAACATAATCCAAATATGGCGGAATATTGATCCCATAGGTAATATTCCAATACGCAACATATTTCTAATGTGAAGTCTTAGATTTCACATGAATTAGGTTAAGTCTACGTAAGTGATTTGGGTTTAATTCAAAACTAGCTCTCGAGTTTAGCATTATATGGTAAACTTAGGCATTTTAATCTAAACATGAAGCACATGTACGATCAAAAGCAAACTTTATCATTTACAAATTATAATGAACCCTGGGCCGGATGGAGAGAGGGACAAGGGGGTCTATAGCGCCCCTCAAATTTTTTTTTTTTTTTTTTTTTTTTAATATTTTGGGTATTAGTATAGTTCTAGTTTGAAAAAAAAAAATAGTCCCAAAATTTAGCACAATAAGTAATTCTCTAGCTCAAGTAAAAAATTAATCCAAATAAAAAATTAGTCCAATTAATTCAACTGAAGATTAATTCATCCTAATGTTATCTAACTCTACCCAAGCCTCAATTATCCAAACAACTTCTCTTTTTTCGAGCTCTCGGCCTATTCCAATCAACTTGAAAATTATATTAGAAATATTCAATCAAGTGATGAAATTTCTAGCTTGAAATAGACTGGTAATCTTGCTAAGGAGATGGTTGCAGCTAAAAGGCATGTTGCATTCTCGTTTATTTATAAACTTGTGATATTAACGCTTATTCTACATGTTGCAACTGCATAAGTAAAGAGAGTTTTTCGGCTATGAAGATAGGAAGGAATCAACTTAGTAACCAAATGGGCATATTTAGTTGTATTTCAAATGATGCTATCATGTACCGATTTAAAAAAATGAGAAATCGTCATGGTCAATTATTAATGTAAACACAGATTTTTGGGTTCTTTTATGACTATAACAGGATAGCATGTGTAATTAAAGTATCTCGTAGGGGTTATTTTTGTCATCTCCACTTTCCTATTTTTGTATTGCATCTATATTTTCTCATGCATAATATAAGTTTTATGTTTGACTTATTTTTTTATACTATTTAGCTTCCCTGGTCGAAAATCCTGGATCCGTCCATGATTGGACATGAAGAATCCGTTTTGTAATGAAGCACATGTACGACCTCAATCCATTTTGCCTTTGTCTTTGTTGATAATTTCAATTTTATTCTCACATTCTGAATATTTTTATTTTTTTTATGAATATCTTGTCAACTCGTGGAATACTCGAGCAAGGAGCTTGCCTTGATGCTCATGTATTCTTATTCAAGCATTGTTTATTAATTCGGCTCATACATTCTGAATTTATGCCTGCTCAACCTTATAAATTAATTTGTTCTAGTCATAATAAAATCACAATAATTAATTTGAATATAAAGTCACTGCTTGGAATGAGAAATCTCACAGAAAAAATTGTAAGTTGGTTATTCTTGTTATCTCTTTCGTGGCCAAATACTATAACAAAAATGAATTTTAGTGAGAAAATACCAAGTAATATTGTTGAAATTGTCACTTTTTGTATGTATTTAGTGATAAAAATATTACTTTGTCACAATAACAATAGTGACAGAAATATATTTTTAAGTTGTCACTAATGACTATTAGTAACAAATGTATGAAACTTAAGTTGTCACTATTAGTCTCCTTGATAGATTTAGTTGAGTTGCCGGAGCACATTAAAGATCTTGTAACTGTTGAGGCTTTTTGATTCTATAAATCGCTCGTTTTTCTCAAAAAAAAAAAAATAAATAAAATAAGTTGTCACTATTAATAATTAGTGACACCCTTTTAGTGACATTAAATATTATTGCTATAATTTAATATTAACCTTTTAATTGTCACTTTTGGGTTATTACTAAATGTCAATTCTGACAATTTTTTACATTTCTTGTCACTTATGAGTCCATGTACATAATTTTAGTGATAATATTTAAAAATTAGTGTGACTTTGTCATTTAATATTTAATAAGATAAATAGGACTTGTATGATGTAATTAAATCCAATCCATCAATTTTAATGCAAAGTTAATCTTTCTGCAAATCTTTCCTTTTCTTTTTTCAAGCACCTCCCGTACAAAACTAGCCTAAACCCGTGATATGCACGGAACTATATTAAATAATTTTGTATAATTAATTATATGACAAATTAGTAACTTGACATATGAAAATGAAAAAAAAAGATTATCTACAACCCTTATTAACGAATGAGATCATAAAGGTTAATTTCAAACATTATCTCTTTGTTTTGTACATAAATATGAATTAAAAACAAAGATAATATATGTACTTACTTCTTAACGACTCTTTGGGGGATTCCATTTTCTCTTTTAAGGTAAAAGATTAATTATATTTGTACAATATTTTGAGTTATCCTTCTCTCAATTTGTGACCTTTTACTCACGGTCTATATTTTGTAATTATCAAAAAGTCTATTTTCTAAATATCTATCAATTCTATCTTATGGAGTGACAAACAATGTCATCAACCTATACACCAAACAATATTTACAAATGACTCTTCTACATTGATGAATCAAGCAAATGTATTGCAGCTGAGCCAAGCTTCTTGTTCCATGCTACCTGATCTAAGTTTGATCCTAGCTTTTGATTCCAAATTATTTTCAATCCCCAGCAAGAATCGTTGTAGTGATACCTCAGTTTAACTGTATTGGATATTTGACAATCTCATTAAATCTGAGAGCTCCACGTATTGATCCTGTCTCAAATATGACTTCAACAAACACATCACCAATGAATTGTGCTTGTGTGCAATAAAACATTGTAATAAATAACAATGAAAAAGCTAATGAAAGAATAAACAAATAGGAAAATATACACTCTGTAACATATTAGAGAAGCTATAGATTTTGATTTACTGGAACTTCTCGGCACACCAAAATTTTCAAAGGTAGAGAGAAACTGCTCATCACGAAATCTCATATTTTTGTAAACTTTGCAATTCGAAGGGCAGAGAAAATAATCTTTTACTAACAACAAAGATATTTATGAAAAGGTGTATACAAACTCCTAACAAAACTATGATAAGCATATTAGAATTTCTTTTTCATGCTATATCACTTTATCTAGCTATAGTTTGAATAACACTTTCATTTGCCTCCAAAAAACTTATAAATTGGTCTTTTTTAAGCAAAAGTCAAATCTTTAAACAGATAATAAGCTTTCTTCTCTAATTCTATCTATCTATAATAATTGAATTTGTCTTCTTTCAATCTATATTTCTCCATTATTATTAAATTGCTCATTATATGATTGTCTTTTTAACTTCATCATTCTTATCTTTGAACTCTGACGTATTTCATTGGTCAAAACAAACCACTACACAACATCATCCCATCACCACCACCATGTCATGTATTCACCAACCTTTAGAAAAACAGTGCAGTCCATAAATGATCTTTAAAAAAAAAAGATAACAAATAAGTTCATATTTGTTAAGCATACCACAATATATTGTCTTTACATTCTCTCGGTACTCATGGATATGACATATAAAAAATATTAAAAATGAACATCAAAATTTTTAAAAATAATGTAAAGCCAAAATAATTGTTCCATATATAACAGAAGAAAGTTTTGCCTGTTTGAAAAGCAATTAACAGTTAAATAGAAAAAAGATAAAGAAATATCATCATATTCGAAATGATCTTAACAACAATTAAAATATACGTACTACATAAAAATCTATACTTTTCATTTTTAGATTAATGATTTAACTTAAGTCTTTATGATCAAACAAAAATTCGTTCATAAACAAAAAAGTTTGAATTAAACCAATGGGGTTATTTTTACTTTTTTAGAATCAATCACTTCAAGATTTAAAAATAAATTTATCATTTTCATTTTTCAGCCTCAGCATTTGATCCAACATTTCACCTTCTGATTACTTTAGATTAATAATAAAAGGAAGTGGGTTCTTTACCTGATCTCTGCACACATATCCTATCTTTCAGTTTCATCAATGTGGCAGGTTAAGGAACCAATAATTCTTTGAGTTCAAATCGTTATAAAACTGAAAATTAATGATGTGAAGATAAGAAATATATCAATATAATTACCCTAGCTAGCAAGAATGGTGATTAGGCAAGAAGAATCAAGGTCAGGGCTTCATGAATTATGTTGATATATTTCTTATCACGGGAAAAGGATGTGAGTTATGATGGGTTTTTTTTTTTTTTTTTTTTAAACCAATCAATTTTTGAAACTATCATAAAAAGTATGATAAGGATGGTAGAAAAGAGAGACAGAAGTTACAGAAGTTGAAACATAGAGGTAGTGGGAGATATGGTTTCTGGAAAGAGAGAAAAGGGGGTACAGTTATAAATTTTTTTGAAAATTAACACAACGTATGAAAGGATATGATGGAGTTGTTTCACATAAACTGAATATTTTTTTATAAATAAAGAAATTCAAAAAAAGGCGAAAAAAGAATTTTAGTCAAAATTGAACTCTTTGATCAATGCACCCCTTTGAAATAATAGTAAGTTAGATTAGATGTTTAAGGTTTTTTGCACTTTGCACCCCCAAAACATGGAAAATAGGCACTTTGCACCCCCGAAACTTAGATTTAGCACTTTGCACCCTCGAAATATGAAAAATATAGCACTTTGCACCCTCGTTTATTTTCAAGCAAAAATTCAAGGGCAAAATAGTTATTTCAATAGTATTGGCACTTTGCACCCTCAAAACTTGAGAATTTCGCACTTTGTACCACTAAAATAAAATTAGCACTTAACAACCCTATTTAAGAACAAATCAGCAACTTTCACCCCCGAAACACAATAAATGGGCACTTTGCACCCCAAAACACAAAATTAACCCTTAAAACCCTCAAATTTAAAAAGCCCAACCCCCCTTTTTTTTGTCAAATTTGACTATCGGAGTGAAAAAAAATCTAAGAATTTATTTTTTTACTTAAATTTTGCAAAATACAATTATAAATACTCGAATACTCATTTCTCTCTCCGTCTTTCTTTTCAACAATATAATCATAAATAACTAAATAAAGTATAAGTAAACTTCTCAATTCCATTGTCTACTTCAACATATCAAAGACCCATGAGTAATTACCTATTTTGCCTTAAAAAAATTCACCTTAATGGTCAACTTTGCCTGAAAAAATGAGGGGTTTGACTTTTTTTTTTTAATTTGAGGTTGTTAAGTGTTAATTTTGTATTTTGGGTGCAAAGTGTCCATGTATTGTGTTTCGGGGGTGCAAGTTGGTAATTTATTTTTAATTATGGAGTGTTAAGTGCTAATTTTATTTTGGCGTGGGGGGGGGGGGGGGAGTGCCAAAAATTTACAATAGAATTACCTATTTGCCTTTGAATTTTTGCTTGAAAATAAGTAAGGATGCAAAGTGCTATATTTTTCATATTTCGAGAGAGCAAAGTGCTAAATCTAAGTTTCGGGGTTGCAAAGTACCTATTTTTCATGTTTTAGGGGTGCAAAGTGCAAAAAACCCTAATGTTTATGATCTAATAATATTTGATGGCAATGGGTTGTTGACATCAAAATGATACTCCATTTGATAGCTTCATTGGAGCTCAGGGGCTGAGTCAAAATTTTATTTAAGGGGGCGAGAATAAATTGAACAATTATTGTCAAAAATAAGTTTTTTACTATATTCGTATTTTTACGATGATCAACATAAATATTAGTATAAATAATCAAGTAAGATGAATATATTTATCGCGAGATGTATAAACTACTTTGTTAATTAAATTTCATCTTTCTTTTCTATTGTGTAATTTCATATCATTATATCTTCATTGTTTCTCAGGATTTATGTTCTTGATATATGATTTGACATTCTGAGATGTTCACATTTTTCAAAAGAAATTACAATTAGTTGCAGAAATCTCAAGATTATGATAACACAATTGATGATTTTCTTGTTGAAATAAAAATAAATTTTGTTCTTACTAATCATAAACTTGATTGTACCAACTTATTTAATAAGTTGAAATATTGTTAAATATACATTGTAAATAGAAATATGGGCCGAAGAATCATAATCAAATATCTATTACCAACTTATTTAATAAGTTGAAATATTGTTAAATATACATTGTAAATAGAAATATGGGCCGAAGAATCATAATCAAATATCTATAACTGTGTCTAGAATAATGTAATCAAACCACACAAATATTTGTCAATAAATCTAAAATAAGTAAAGAATAAAGAAAGTCAATATATGTTTTTGCAAATTATAAAGCAGTACTTCTTTTGACAATATCATTGATTAATGTACCGTAATTATAAGTACTTGAATAATTTTGTAAAGAAATTAAAGATAAAGAAACTTGAGATAATTCAATTTATCAAACTACGGATTATACCGGGAATCGAATTTTCATATTTCAGTTTGCTTTTACATGGCTAATTATACGGATCTTAGCACTTAATTAATATCACAAGGGGTGATACTTGTCTAGACCAGGTCTTTCATAGACCATGAACAAAATAAGTGCATCCACCAAATATATTTGCAAGATTTTGTGTTATGGTCTATGAAAGACGTCTAAGAAAAAAATTTCCCAGTGTGGGACCAAGAAATACTAGTACCAAATAAAGGAAAGAAATTTTTTTTTTTTTTGTTTCCCAAGGGTTTAATCTCTTTCGAGGCAGGTCGGGCACATTAAGTGGGTACCTCTCCCAACAGGGATTCGAACCTGAGTCCGCTACTTTGTAGTGACTAGTCCCTTCCACTAGACCAATCACCTGTTGGCAGGGACGGATCCAGCCCCCTTTTAGGGGGGCCCTGGCCCCCCCAAGAATTTAAAAAAAAAATGAGTGCTACTTTTTTTTTTTTTTTTTGAGATATTAGTACTAATGTTTACATTATTCAATTACTGATTAAATTCAAAGTTTTAGAAGTTTTTTTTTTCTTATACTCTATATATATCTGTGGTGTCGTTACAACAATTCTAATAAAATGACATATATATTTTCATGTTAAATTGTCAATTATACCTACTTAGTCTTTTATATTACCAACACAACAGAAATAATGATTATCAACAATAAAGTTGGTGAAAAATAGGCTTAGAAACTAGATGAAATATTATTACCCTGCGAATTGTTTGATTATTCACATTGGGAATAAAAATGTAGAATTTTTATGATATGAAGAACGTCGTATACAATTTTCATAGTTTTTTCATTCAATTACTTTAGCATTTTGAATTCAATAGAATCCTCGTTAATAATCTATTCTTATGCAAATAAATTATATTGAATATCATTTTGTCAATTAGTTTTAACGATGAGTAAACTCGGCCCCCCTACTCTATAATCCTGGATCCGTCCCTGCCTGTTGGTTAAAGGAAAGAAAATTGATTGGGTGGAGTGCTTGGAAATTAGAACTAAGGATAACCAATGCATGATACTGAATTAATTTCCAAAGTACATTTCCTGCCTCCATATAGGTCCGCCTCTGTTGGAGCTCAATTTTTTTTATTTTTCGTCATTAAAATGATACTTATGTTCTTTGATGATCCATTCAATGGCTTTTTTAGTCATCAAAATGATATTTATGTTCTTTGGGGGATAAATGCAAGATACTTTTCCATGTTATATGTAAAATATGCAAGAAATTATATATCTTGTGAAAATTTTAAAAATAGGTCATTTTGAGTTGACATATTTCAAGAAACCATTTTTAAAATATATCACGTGAAGTTGTAGGGAACAACTTGAAGTATTTTTAAAATGATTTCTTGAAATATGTCGATCCAAAACGACCTATTTTTTACAAATTAGTTGTTTTTTGCAGGGTTTTTGAAAACACAAGAAAGTTTGACGCAATAAAAATTTCACAAGATAATTTCTTGCAGATTTTGCATGACACAAGGGAGGATCTTGCATTTACCCCGTTCTTTGGTGACCATTTTAATGGCTTCATTAGAAATATCCTTAGTGCCAGTAATAGTATTTCTGTTGGAGTGAATTCTTGGATATTTGGTCAATAATTGTTAGAGGATTTGTTAATAAGTTGAGAGAAATATGGAGTTCAAATTAGCCAAATAATTCTGATGCAACCAAAGAGACGTCTTGTGAATCAAATCAAATCCCAAGATTTATCTAATTTTGTTTTTATTCAAAGATAGACTTATGTATTCCTTAATTTTATGTAGTTTGCTTATCTATATAAATACTAGGGGTTCAGCATCGCGCTATGCGCGGTGCTTTGCCCCTTACATTGGTGTAACATATCAATCAAGAAAAAATTTAACTTGAGGAACAGATGCTGATATATTTATTTTATTAAACTTAATTTTGAGTTTTTTGTAGCATTACTTAGATGTACACTACAATGTACTTAAGGTGGAAATAATTCCAGCATATATTTATTTTATTAAACTTAATTTTGAGTTTTTTGTAGCATTACTTAGATGTACACTACAATGTACTTAAGGTGGAAATAATTCCACAAAGCGATTGCAAATAATCACAACCTATGAATAATAAAAAGTATTGGTAATTAGTTATTACAGAATTTGAATGTGACCATGGATTCGAATATGAATAACTTAGTTCGATATGGTATTAGAAATCTGTAAATCCTAGTTAGAGGAGCGGCGATTTAGTGAGAAAACAAACTTGTGACTATGGATTTGAATATGAGTAGCTTTTACAAATTCGTCAATCTTAAATTACTTTTAACTGCAATTTAACCGAGAGCTATTAAAATTGCAATCAAATTATTAAATAGCAATCTACTTTCCCAACTTATAAATCCAACCCAAAACTGAGAATTCAGAACATTTAAGGGCTCTTCTAAACAGGGCTCAATTCTCAAAGCCTCTTTAAAACCTTTCTTAACCTTTGAGTTTTCATATTTTAAGTATTCTTAACTGACTTTACTTTTAAATAAAAATCTGAGACTTTTCTCTTTTGATAGAAACCAAAGTCCTCATAATGTTCTTGTACTTCCCTAAGCACCATCACAATTTCATCATAAGGAAAATTTAGAAGATGGGCCTATAATCTACTATCAGAAAATAAATGTAGCAAATGAGTTTATAAGTGCTTCAATAGCTCTATATTGAATTACCATTTGAAAGGGCAATTTAGTATGTGTCATCCTTTTTAAACCTATACTTTCTAACTGCATTTTTAGAAACTATATGTCAGCATAGAATTTTTTTTAAGATAAATTATGAGTGAATTAATATGTTGTTCATCGTATAACATAAATGAGCTGACATAGGATTACAAAATTTCTTTCCAAATGACATAGGATTACAATTACAAATTTTCTTTCCATTTTTTATGGATTAAAATCTCTTGCATTCTTTGTTCTGACTTCCTCGAGTTCTTTACCATGTAATGTTTTTCATTTTTTTTAATCTATTCATTTTGACTTTTTGGGTTTCGTCGTCCAAAATGAGTGACCTGCTTTCAATTTTTCATTTTTGGTTTTCTTAATTAGTAAATAGATAGGGCCGCCCAGTGCTCTTTTGCCTTCTTTTCAATATGTTTGATTAAAGCAAAATGCTCTATTATTATCATGGTTGTCAACTTGTTCTGTGAGATCTAGAACTCAAACATAGAAACATAATTTACCTTGATTATGGACATATAAAGCTTCAGATTGCAATTCTCCGGGGATAAAAGAACATTATCATCCTATAAATACACAAAAATAGAGTGACGTTTTAATTTGCTGAAGCACTAGTTGAACATCATAATACTCGAAGGGAAGTTGCAATTCTTCTGACATTTGAAAGAGCACTCAAGCCTTTAAAAAAGTGTATATGTTGTAATGATGCGGCGAGGAGAAAGATGAGAGGGATGTACAAACCATTTTGTTTAACAAAATTCTGTTTAGAAACAAAAATCCGTAGTTTAACAATTCTTTCTGAATCCATAGTAGCAAAATGGTTGAGGGATTTTAACGTAGGTATCCCTTTTCAATTATTTTTTTAGTCCATCTACATACTTATTTCACCTTATACCCCAAGCATCATATATTATAAGCACTAAGTGATTCACACATCTGGTTATTCAAATCTGAAAAACAATCTGTAGAAATTCTTCAAGTAAAATTCTACGAAAGTAACGAATATGTGGATAAGCTTTATAATAAATATAAAAAAGAGGACACTGAACACGAAATTATTCAAAGTAAGCATGTCTTCTCCTGCTTACCGGCAAAAAAATGGTATTATTTGCCACTTCTCCAGATTTTGAATGATCAAGTCCAGAGTTCAGTCATCCTTCTCAAAAAATACATATCCACCTACAGAATGGATCAAACGTAAGTGCGTAAACAAAGACCTGTGAGTGCTGAAAATATTGGCAATACAATAGTTTCAAAGCCTAAAATTCGATATTTAACGTTACTCTTTGACAAGGTTAAAAAAACCTTTAATACTGTGCAATGATAAGAAAGTGATTGTTGTGCACTGCATTCAAAATAGAGTACTCCAAAAGTAACAAAATATCACTCATTTCAACAACCTTAAAAAAAAAGCATATTTTTCAAGTCCAATTGAATGTAAAAAGCTCTCAACAGTAGGATGATCTTCTATCTGCAAACAATATTCAGTACGCGAATAAATGTAGATGCCCTTGTAATTAATTCTATATCACTTTCAAGTTGTATCTGAATCTTTAAGTTTAGAATATTCGAAGAATCAAAATACAAGATACAATCTGAAGACTGGACTTTCTCAACCTAACAGCGTGGCAAGAGCTCGCAACTATTCCATCTTCATATTTTTTAAGTACATTTATGCAATTTGAAAGTTTTAAGTTTTAAAAATATGGGTAGCAGCTCCGAAATATTATGCATCAATTTTTTAAAGATGTTATCAAATTTAAAACTCAAAATGCTTGCTAAAAACATATGATAAAATTTAACTATCAACTACGCATTTAGCATAAATGAGAAACTTCATATGTGAGAAACAGTCACAAAATTAAGTATACTGTACCATATATGAACTCTTTTGTGCGAGACTGCTAGTCAGGAGGATATCTTAGCAAATACCTGCTAATGCAGCTTCTCCAAAATAGCCATAACATTACGATGATAAGATCTCTCAGCTTCGACCTCAGAGTTAAGCTTATTAACCTTCTATTACGCAAAAAAAATCCAGTGAACTTTCAATAAGATTATATTTATCAAATTTATATATTTAAGTGAAAAATTGCTACTGCAAGTGGTAAATAAGATCAACGAACCTATTTATCAGAAAAATGGTTACTACGCAATTTTCTGAAGGATCAATAACTATCTAAACTTGAGAAGTAAGGAATTGTTGCACAGTAGTTTACTGAACACCCTAAGAGTATACTTCCCATTTTCAAGATAAAGAAAATACCCTTCACTTCATTTCATAAAATAATACATCTCGGAAGTTATGGTAATATCACAAGCAACCATCCACTCAATTTCTAATTTAAACACATGCTAAAAAGCTATCCTGATACAATAGCAAGAAATTTGATAAATACTCAACTTAGTGCCAAATTTTGTAAGAATGCTATAAATCTATATTTTAAGAATGTCAAATGAAAAGTAGACTATGCATGGAATCTAGACCTTAAATGAGCAGCCTGAAATTAAAGTATTGATACCATGGTAAGAAGCTTCTGGAAAGTTCGTTCTTTTTGTTGATCCTCTACAGACAACATAGCAGAGTGTGTATATTGGGCTTCCCAATTTCGGTGGAGATTCTGAATTTCTTCTTCCAACTTAAGACTAAAAGTAATAATTTGATGACAGATTTACCTGCATGAGAGTGTTCAAGACATATTTACAAGACCTTGAGGAGGCACCAGTTAGACTAAAGTCAAAAGTCTTTGCTACCTGCAATGATAAGAACGGAAATGTACAAAAATGTACAAGGACTTCTCCAAAAAATAAAAGTAGAACTCATAATACTAAAGTGGGAAATAAACAAGGTATTATTACCTTGTTTGCCAAGCATGAAACAAGTCTATCAGCATCTTTCACAACATCATCCATTGCACTTCCTTCAGGATCAGCTGTTGCCTGTGCCAACTCATGGCACACAACTTTCATTCCTTCAACTGACTGCAGAAAAGAAAGAATACATCTATAATAACAGAAATACTGAATTTCATTGTCTTCACGTAATTATATGTGGGTTTAATATCAGAAAGAAATAATTCCTCAGTTGAGCTCAAATCTTATGTCTCAGCTCAAATAGGTCAAAAAATTACAAAATAGAGACCTAAGTATTCATTGCTCGTGTTTAACAAAATACAGAAAAGTAATGAATGAAGGGACTATTAAAAAAACAGGTTAGAGGGAGAGACCTTAGGATTCCATAATATCAAATTATCCAAAGCAGCCATATTATTTTCTAAGCAACCCAAAAAGATAATTTAATCAGTTTGAAGCTAAACAATTTTAATTCCGAAGGTCCCTTATTTTAAAGTTTCCCATATTTTTTAGGTAAGCAATTTTAAGTCTGCAACATCTTTTATTTTTACTGGATCCCAGGTAGGTCTTACTTTAAATTAGTTTGTAAATGATGTATTCAGTTTAAAATTTCAAATCTCAGGTGTTCTGGATTTAGAAGTTATGTAATGTGTTCAAACATCTAGTTTAAAATTGCTTTTGAATTTCATGAACAATCATAATTCATACGTATGTGACCCCTTTCATATGAATATTCATCTTTACCATCCCAAACAAGTGATACATGCCTTCAAATTTGTAAATCGAAAAGTCTATGTTACATAGGTATTCAAAGAAAACCTGCTCAGGAGAACCATATGATATAATATCCAATGTTCATGCCAATCCGTGGGGCCCACACCAGAATATGTTCGAGTCATTGGAAGTCTATCCACATGAACTTCAGGGTGACCATAATTCTCCCTATAGACAAAAAAGTAAAAGTAAAGACACAAAAAACTATAAAGTAACATCATCATATATGGTGTGTACTTAAAAATAATGTTACAAGAGAAAGTAAATGGTATGTGATTTGCTTATGTATAGAAATAATAAGTATGTTACTTATGAAAATCAGTTACCTGTTGAAGCTTGGGACAGTCAGAGACCGTGAAACATCCCCACTTTGCTCACCTGGATCAGACCTGGAGAGGAAATTCGTACGTTTGAAAAAATAAAGGAAAAAAAAACAGCAAGGTCATATATTTTTCTAGTTGATTTCCCTTTCAGTTTTATTCATCTATTCTCATTCCTTACTTTTATAGATTATTTAAATTCCCTTATTCCCAAGTTTTGTCATTCCTGAGCTTCCTTAACATGATGTTGTTTCCGCCTCATTTCAATTATCATTGATATGACTAATTTGTGGTAGGATGAGTGGACAAGTGCATTCATATGAAAGATTACAGCAAATAAAGAAGGCACTTAGTGGCCTCTGCTGATGATTGGTAAGCATTCGAAAGTAATACTTGATTGGACAAGGTAGGCAACCAGGCAAGTTATGATAACAAAGGTTGTGGAGAGGAACACATTAGCAGGCAGTTCAGTAATAGGATAGTGCAAAGACACTGATTTGGATACAAATTTTGTTTACGGTGCAAAATGAAGGATCACATGGAATTTTAGTGGGTCAAGCCATAAACTCTTATACATAAATGTGAGTCCAGCTTTGGTTAGAAAAATTTGAATATAGATAGTGTGCATGGATCTCCCTGTATTACAGTAATCTCTAAGTCAAGTCAAAACAGCAAGAGAAAAATTGGTAACCATTGGTTTAAAAAAAAACTGCCCATATTTCTGAAGGACACAAAAGTACAAGTTGTAAAATTACACAATCATTCAAAACAAAACATACCCGTTATCCCTCACTGAACGGCGTAGTGCAGCTCTGGCTTCCCCTGGTCTGCCTTCCTTCCTCTTCTCCATCTCTCGGGCCTGAAAATTACAAATAATTATACCATGTGGAAGGAGTGAAGGAAAGAAAAGTAAAATGGACAGAACAATAGAATCATAATATACCAACCTTCCACTTAAACCTATCATCTAACATACTTCATTGTGCATCAATAAGCTTTCCAACATATCTCCAAATGTCATCACCTAATGAACAAGTTTCACATAATAATCAAACAAGCATTGTAATAATAAAAGTAATGATAGATAAAATTCTTTTGGGATCAGTTTAAAATGAAATCACTTCAAGATATCTATATCATTGTCTACAAATTAAGACATTGTATGACAAAGATGGCTAGCTAGAAATCATTATTGTGTTCACACCAATAAAAATTAAATCTCACCAAGCATTTTATATCCAGTAGCCAAAGCATTTAAAGCAGCTTTCCTAGTTTCACCATCTTGTTCTGCAGTCAAGATTGCAACAATTTGCAAGGATTTTAACTGCCCACTTATCTGGAAATGGAGAAAAAAAGTGCAGCATGTTAAGACAGCAACAAAAACCAAATTTTGCAATGTATGTAATCATAACTGTGTCTCATTGAAATGTCACCTCAGATCCATAAGTATCCAGCGAGAATCCAACAAGATCAGCACACTCAATCCTTGTTCTGTTGTTTCTAGAACGCCAACCCTCCAGAACATAAGGAAAAGTTTTTGTGGCAGAATATGTGTGGATAATCTGCTTCATCAGTTCTTTCTCTCGTACTTTTTCAAAATTGTGTCCCGACTGAGGTGCAAAAGCAACAACCATTGAGGTAGCATTTAAAGAAAAACCAAATGCAAAAATATAAGAACAATGTGCAAGAATCAAAGATATAAAAATTAGATTTAAACCCAAACATTAAGATAATAAAATATTCACATCAATTTTTCCAGTTTGCAAATATTCACATCAATTTCCAGTTTGCAAGCAACCACTCATTAGTAGCCACACACTTGAAGAATACATGTGCTGCATATAAAACCATTTTTCATACAGGTTCCATCACTGTTACCTTCTCAATCAAGCAACAAAGCAAAATTGCAGCCTCCGCTTCAGTCATTGTGTACCCCTCATTTCTCAACATCTCCAGAAGCTCAGGAAGAAATTCTAGAACCTTGCAGTGTTTTCAAACTTGATAACGGTTGCTGGTACCGGAAACGCTGCTTTTCTTAATGAGCTTCTTAAGGCAGGTTTGGACCCTGATGTTGGAGACTCGAAAGGAAGGACTCCATTGGTAGGTTTCCTTGTATCTTCACTCCTACCAATACTTGAGAGTTTTTTTATACACTTATATATATATATATATATATATATATATATATATACTATTCATCAACAGCATATAGCAGCGTCAAAAGGGCACGAAGAGTGTGTACTTGTGCTTCTTATATATATATACTATTCATCAACAGCATATAGCAGCGTCGAAAGGGCATGAAGAGTGTGTACTTGTGCTTCTAAAGCATGCTTGTGGCTTACATTTAAGAGGTAAAATTACTTACTAATTAAGATCGATCAATTTTTTATTGTTAAACGTGCACTAATGATCTTCATATTATTAGCTCTCCTGCAATTGAATCACTGTGCAACAACTGAATCATTTCGTAACAATGAGAAACGGCTTTATTTTCAATAGCATATAGTAAGAATAAGTGACTGAAAAAAAAAATTAAGAATATTACTAACACAAAAAAATCAGGAACTGAAAGAAAAAAATTATAAGAATTCCAATTGATAGATAGGTAGCCTTTTCTCAGGATACAAGATGAACTTAGAAAAGATAGAACTTAATCTACCACTCCTTGTTTGCTTTCTACTACTGTTGCCGAGTATATGTAAAATGTATCTACTCTGTATTTTTGGATAAAGCATAATGGAGCACAAGAAAATCCTAATTACAGCCAAATTAGCAGCCATTGTGATCGAAATTACCTTATTGTTGATTTTCTGGTCAAGATCTCTTCTCTTGAAGCGGTGTGGACCGGAAGATGAAATCATGTTTATATATAAGTGAAAAATCAAACCCACCTGACAACACATCCACCGCCTTCAATATATATCAATAATTTAACAAAATCAGTAAAATTTCAAATGAAATCACCTTAAATCGAGGCCCAATTTCCGTAGCATCAAATTGAGACATTTTGTTGAGAAGGAAGGAAAAATTGCTCTACAATTGTAACACCGCGTTCAATTTGAGAGAGAAACCGATGAAGGAGGCATTGTTTCTCTCTCAAATTGAAGACGGAGTTCAATTGAATAAGATGAGAAGAAGGAAGAAGGCGGAAGAAGAAAAAGATGGAAGAAGAAACTGGGAAATGTTTTATTCATTAAGGAAGAACCGATTTATGAGAGAAGAAAATAAAAAAAATAAAAAAAAATCTAACAAAACGACGTCGTTTTGTACCAGAGCGAAAAAAAAAAAGGAAAACAATTTCGGACGACCATAATTATTACTGTAGCAAAGGGCGCTAGCCCTTTATATGGTATACAAAACGACGTCGTTTTGTACCAGAGCGAAAAAAAAAAAGGAAAACAATTTCGGACGACCATAATTATTACTGTAGCAAAGGGCGCTAGCCCTTTATATGGTATAATACATTGAAGGAAATAGCAACAATAAGAAAGTCAATGCATAAAAACTCTCATGTTTATATTATTTACTTGGGTTTTTTTCAAGTTAACTCCCTGTAATATGTCTAATGGGCAATTCACTTTCATGAGAAATAAAAATAGGCAATTTACCTTCCTGTGAAATGAAATAATGAGCAATTTACCTCTTTGTGATATAAAAATGGGCAATTTACCTCCCTGTGAATGAAATAATGAGCAATTTAATTTTCTATGATATGAATTAATAAGCAATTTAGAGGGAGACAATGTGCTACTTTTATAAAACACATGGAGGTATTTTACGCTTTTTCTTATCACAAGAAGTTAAGTTGTCTATTTAGAATATTACAGGGAAGTATTTTGCCCTTTTATTTATCAAAGGGAGTTAAATTACCTATTTAAAATAACATAGGGAGTTAATTTGCTATTCGCTCATTTTTACTTATTGTGCTCATGCGACATGTATTTCAACTGTTACATGAAAATATTATTTACTTTATGTGTATTTAAAATAACATAGGGATTTCAATTAATCATATTTAAAAACTACATTTTGATTTATTTAGATTAAAGAAAAGGACTTCTAATGTAGTTTACTTAGTGCAAGATTACTCATAATTGTGTTACATCTTTACTTAATTCAAGAATCGACTTAATTCAGGCTTGTCGATTCCTCCCCATGATTGATTGGACCCAGCCTCACTACTAGAATAAGATAAAATTTCAAGGGAAATTTTTCGAAAGATTTTATAAAAAATTTCGACATATTTCAATATTTCGACGGAATTTTCGACAGAGAAAAATCCGTCACAAAAAGGCTTGTCGAAATCAAGATTTCGAAAGAAAATATTTAGACTGAAATTACGACAGAAATTTTTTCGTTGAAATTTCAAAATTTCGACATATTTTTTCTGTTGAAATTTTGAAATTTCAACAGAAAAAAATCTGTTGAAAATATTAATGTTACTTTTGGCAAAAATAATTACGTAAAATTATGACATATATTTCGAAGAAAAAATATATAATAAATTATTTTCCTAATCTTAAAATAATAAGAAATTTATATTATTTTTTTCATATTGAAAAGACATATCAAGGGACATGTTATTACTCAAACTATAAGAAAAAAAGTATAACTTTTGCAAAAAAAAAAAAAAAAAAAAAATAAGCTACAAGAGAGTTCTTATATTTTAAAATCCGTTAAGAATTATAGGTTTGGCCTCTCCAATGTGATAGACCATTGTGAAATTTTAAAAATCCCTTTCGTAGGAGAGAATTGCATTTTTGGTACACAGCTATAGGCCAATTCCCACTTTTGGTACACAGCTTTATGTGTCCAACACATTTGGTACACCTCTTTAACAAAGTTCGACACATTTGGTACAACCGTTAAATAAATTGCAAAATCACCGTTAATTCCGTTAGTTCGACATATTTGGTACAGCTCTTTTACAAAATTGACATGTGCGCGGCACATGGCTGCCAAAAAAAAAAAAAAAATAAACTTGATAAACTTTTATAAAGATTATCATATGTATTTATTATATTTATCATATCATATTTATATAATGATAAAAAAATATGTATTTATTATTTATATGACATGTAAAATATAATAAACTATATAATGTCATTTATAGTTTAATACTGGAAGAAGAATAAAATATAATAAACAAGTTTATCAAGTTTCAATATTTAAAAATTATTTATAAAAATAGTTTATTATTTTTATAGTTTATTATTTATAAAAATTATTAAAAAATATGTATTTATTATTTGTATGACATGTAAAATATAATAAACTATAATGTCATTTATAGTTTAATATTGGAAGAAGAATAAAATATAATAAAAAAGTTTATCAAGTTTCAATTTTTTTTTCTGGGCAGCCATGTGCCGCGCGCATGCCAATTTTGTAAAAGAGGTGTACCAAATGTGTCAAACTAACGGAATTAACGGTTATTTTGCAATTTATTTAACGGTTGTACCAAATGTGTCGAACTTTGTTAAAGAGGTGTACCAAATGTGTTGGACACATAAAGCTGTGTACCAAAAGTGGGAATTGACCTATAGCTGTGTACAAAAAATACAATTCTCTCCTTTCGTAGGGAAAGTACATAAAAATCCACCTTTCCGCCTTTGGTTTGGCATGTTTTTGCATTGATCTCAGATCTAATTTTCATTTTTTTGCAAAAATTCAGCCAAACACGGCCCTTGGTTGATACTAGGCACGTGCTTTGGTTTGTTGACAAACAAGAGAGTAAAGAAAGGTTGCAATGTCACATTGAGAAACATGCACTAGAATTTGGATCGATTAAGATAAAGGACAACATTAGAGTTTGTGGTGATTGCATTCAAGTTGGCATCTAAGAAAACAATTTGAGAGATGCAAACATTATCTTTAATTAATTTATTCTAAGGAAAATAAATATCAGAAATAATTAATTTGAATGCATAGTCACTGTTTGGAATGAGAAATATTTCTCGAGGAAAGATTTGTTACTCGGTTATTCTTGTTTTCTCTTTAGTGGCCACTCTATTGATTACAATATTTAGCAATTAGCAGATGTAATCTATGTGCTCTAAATTTTCTCATCTCATTTTTTGAATATGTATAATTATTGAGATAAAATGTCCCACATGATTTAAAAATCATGTTCTTTTGAGTTCGCTTCAAGCCATGATGATTAATCAACCAATCTTGAGAATCATAGTTAAATTCATTTTATAAGACCCTGGACAATCATCACCTCTTAAGCTAGCTTTTAAGGTGAGTTAGACCCAAACTATGTAAGTGTACTTAATCTATCCATGTGGTGAATTTTAATAATAATGTAACTACCCGTTATAGTTTCTTAACCATTGACATCAATGTTTTTTAATTTTTAATTTTTTTATTATATCTAAAATTTTGAAGCATGTAATGGCAACCCAAGGTGGTTAGGCCAAGTGGTAGTGATTTGTGACCCCCAGAGTTAAGAATCAAGTTCGAATCCTACTGGAGACACCACACTGAGTAGGACCTATATCCTTTGCATTCTTCGGTCTGAACTGTATATACACAGTCTAACAGATAAAAAAAAGAAGCATGTAATGGCATTGAAGAAATTGCTCTTCTTATAAGAGAAACAAACCGAGGAAAATCTCAAACTTCTAGCTGAAATCCTAGTAATCTTGTTATTCAATTTTCCAGTCTCAACTTCTCCACGTCTCTTAAGATATCGGGTGATTCATTGTTATAATATTGAAGGTATTCTTGCTCGTAGATAAATACCTTTGCGTCAAACTCTTTTGGCCAAACCCCTTGTAAATTAATGTTGCTAACTTTTGGTCCATAACTTGTTCTTAATATCAAATGATATTCATAGTGTTACAAAATCGACGCTTACATATACACTCATGCAATAGAGCTCTCCCATGATTTCCGTAAGTGACTTAGAGCCATAGTCATATATTGAAGTTCATGAGGCAATTCAACAGTCAAGAAAACTCCATTCTCAATGTGAAAGGAGAGGACGCATGTATCTAACACTGCACGACACATCATCCAATAAAAAATCTCACGAACAAATAACTCGAATAATGGATAAATCTTGACATGGTTGATAAAGCAATTGATCGCCATCATTGGATATGGATGCAGTAAGGATCTGACAGCTCCAACTGGTGATACTTTTGACCAGGGCCGGCCCTACACATTTTGGGGCCGGCGAAATCTAAATTCAGGGTCTCAAAAAGTTTTTTTTTTTAAAAAAAAATGTCAAAAAGTTAATTTACGATTTGTTGTTGGAAAATTCCAATGGTTATGTGGGCCTAATATGTTAATTTAGTGTGTATTGCTATTATAAAGTAAAGTCCATAATTATGTGGTCTAATTATGTTAACTTTTGGACTATGGGTATTAAGTTTATCATGGAATAAAAGTGTAGATACCAGTTTGTGATTTTCAATTTGATGAAGGGCCGAATTGAAAATAATAGAACATATACTAACCCTAGTAGGTTATTATATATAAGGGGTTATGATCCCCACTTGTACACAACACAACAACAAAATATAGAGTTACATAACTCATATTCTCTGCAATCCCTTTCTGCGTGAGTATTAAGGTTTTAAGGTGTGTATCAAGTGGAAGATCATAAAACCCATCATCACTAAATCATCAATAACATCAAGATTGCTTGCATGAATCAAGGTAAGTTTCCGCTGCATTAAAGTTCCAGATCTACTTTTACTCTCTTGACAATTGACATGGTTAGGCAATAAGGTTTTCGGTACTAAATCGAATTAGATCTAATGATCATCATGTTTATGTATTCGATTGAGATCCAACAAGTGGTATCAGAGCCGCCCATGTTCGATTACTTGAGGTTTTCATAAACTTATGTTTATGATATATGAAAATTTGAATTTGGTTCTTAAGTTTATAAGATCTAGATTATGCATATTAGGATTTTTTGCTATCTGGATCTTGTTTATAAAAAAACTTCAGAATTTCATGCTTTGTAGATCTTGATTATGCAAATTAGGGTTTATTGCTTTCTTGATCTTGTTTTATAAAGATTCGGTTTCATTATTTATGCAATTAAAATTGTTTTATGGAGTTATTGATCTTTCGCATGATCCCTTAAGTCAGATCTAATAGAAATATGCTTTCTTAACTAGATTAATGAATTACAACTTAGATCTCTTGTTAATTATTGAGGAACTTAATAATTTAATTAAGAAAATTAAGGATTAAAAAAAAAAAAAAAAAAAAGGGAATTGAGTGTACGGTCTTCTTCTCCAAAATCAAGCCGTCAACTCCACTCATGAAGGAATAAAGGAAACCACTTCCATGGCTGTGAATACAAGGGGAATTATAGTCACTGCCCGATCTCACTAAAGTGAAATCAATTGCCAGAATTTATGGTTTTCTTCAACCGATTAAAATCTTGTTGGTACTTTCTTGATTTCTCTGATTTTGTTGTTAGAAATCATGATTCTTATGTTATCGTGTCTTTGCCGTGCTTCAAACGGCATAAACAACAACGTCAGAATGTTTCCGGCAATTTCAGAAATAGTTGAAGAAGACAATTGTTCGGGTCGGATTATTTGGATATGATCTGATAGTTTCATATCGGATCTGGCTGATTTATTTTTATTCTGGACCAAATCTGGACAGCTTTTGTTAGGGGCTGTTTGGCTTCTTGAAATTCCAAAATTACTGTTCCTAAGGGCCTGTTTGGCTAATAAAAAAAATATTAAGGAAATTGTCTTGTTTGACAATAAAATTCGCATAATTTTGATACATAACAGTGACTTTATCAGTCAGTCTGACATTCAATATAACCAATTGAAGCAACACGTCGCCAAAGTGACCTCTCTTGTGTAGATTGGCTTATTGAGAATGTTAAGATGAATTTGTGTATGCAAATTCATGCGAATATTAAACCGGCCCAAAGGAAGGATAATGTTTGGCCGAATTGCATATACACCTGTGGTGATGAATGTGTGATTATTATTAGGTGTCCATGTGGGTAATTAGTCGATCCAAAGATAGACTCTTTATTTGACAGGATTTATTTTCAACATTCGATCACTACAACAAGAGTACCACTTACAATTAATATTACTGTCCAAAGACTTGATATTAATGTTGTGCTAGGTATCTTGCTATGTATTTAATAATTATTTGAATTAATGTCTTTCATAAAGTAAATAATTATTCTATAATTATTCAACATGTGAACATGTGCCTAACTTAAAATTTGTTCTTTGTAATAGCTATAATATCTGCTATTACTATATCTACCAGTTCACTATTTGAGAATAATGATCGCATTTCCATGCTCAATGGGAATAACTTGGGCAATAAAATAAAATCATAAAATAATGCTGCTAAAGGTTCTTTCTTTAATTTGGTCTGTTCTGAAGTTAATTTAGCTTCAGTACCAATAAACACTTGGTGGTTAGATTCTGGTGCTACTACCCACATAAGTGTTTCTATGCATGGTTGCCTAAGCTACCGAAAGCCAAATGATGTTGAAAGACACATCTTTGTGGGCGATGAAAAATCGGTAGAAGTAGAAGCAATAGGTCATTTTAGGTTATTGTTAGGAACTGGTCATTATTTGGATTTGAAAGACACTTTTGTCGTACCGTCCTTTAGACGAAACTTGGTTTCTGTTTCTTTATTGGACAAATTTGGTTATCATTGTTCTTTTGGAAACAGTAAGTTCAGTCTTTCTTTAAATTCCAATATTATAGGAACTGGTTCATTAAGCATGCATGATAACCTATACTTACTTGATACTATTACTTCTTATAATGAAACCCTGCATGTGGAATCACGTGGTACTAAACGCAAATTAAATAAAGAAAATTCTTCAAAATTATGGCACAAGCGCTTAGGTCACATCTCAAAGTCTAGAATTGAGAGACTTGTGTCAGAAAATATTTTAGATTCACTCGATTTTTCGGACTTCGATATTTGTGTTGAGTGTATTAAAGGAAAACAGACCAAACAAAGAAGATTAGGTGCCTATAGATCTTCAGACGTCTTAGAGTTGATTCATACAGATATTTGTGGATCATTCTCTTCGGCTTCTTGGAATGGCCAACGATATTTCATATCATTCATAGACGATTACTCACGTTTTGGGTACCTGTATCTCATTCATGAAAAATCAGAGTCTCTGGACATGTTCAAAGCTTTTAAAGCTGAGGTTGAGAACCAACTCAACAAAAGAATTAAGTCCGTCAAGTCTGATCGTGGTGGTGAGTACTACGGCAGATACGATGGTTCAGGTGAACAACGTGCAGAACCATTCGCTAGATTCCTAGAGGAATGTGGAATCGTCCCACAGTACACCATGCCGGGGTCACCTAGCATGAATGGTGTAGCTGAAAGACGAAACAGAACACTTAAGGACATGGTAAGGAGTATGATCAGTCATTCTACCTTGCCAGAATCACTCTGGGGAGAAGCACTAAAGACAGCAGCTTACATTCTGAATAGAGTACCAACTAAAGCAGCCGCCAAAACACCTTATGAGCTTTGGACAGGCCACAAACCTAGTCTAAAGCATTTTCACATTTGGGGATGTCCTGCTGAAGCTAGGCCTTATAGGCCCAAAGAAGGAAAATTGGACTCCAAAACAGTGAGCAGCTACTTTATTGGATACTCTGAACGATCTAGGGGCTTTAAGTTTTACAATCCCACATTAAGGTCAATTTTTGAAACGGGAAACGCAATATTTTTTGAGGATGTTGAGTTTGGGGGGAGAAATAAGGTTAGAGACATTGTCTTTGAAGAAGAATCAATCACGGAGGAGGAATCAATTATATCTCCTCCTACTACTTCTGATACTGTTCAGATTTTCATTCTTGCATTTAGTCGAGAAGCAGATTTGAATCCTCAACAAGACAATGTTGATCGAACCCCAACTAAAGTTGAGATGATTGATCCTGAAGTTCAACCTCAACAACCTCAAGAAGAACCACCCTTAAGGAGATCCACGAGAGAGAGGAGAAATCCTATACCAGATGATTATATAGTGTTTCTCCAAGAAAATGAGGAACATAATGGATCGACGGAAAATGATCCAATCAACTTCCGTCAAGCCATGCAAGATATTAATTCTCTCAAATGGATTGAAGCCATGAACGATGATTATAAGTCTATGCAAGACAATCAAGTTTGGGATCTTGTCCCATTACCTGAAGGAAAGAAACCAATTGGTTGCAAATGGATATTTAAAACCAAGAAGGATTCACAAGGTAATGTGGAAAGATATAAAGCCCGTCTTGTAGCTAAAGGCTTTACTCAAAAGGAAGGCATCGAATATAAAGAAACTTTCTCTCCGGTATCTTCGAAAGACTCTTTTAGGACGATTATGGCACTTGTTGCGCATTTGAATCTTGAGTTACATCAGATGGATGTTAAGACGGCGTTTTTAAATGGTGACATTGATGAAACGATCTATATGGTGCAACCGGAAAACTTTGTGTCAGGAGACCCAAAGAAAATGGTTTGCAAATTAAGAAAATCCATCTATGGACTTAAGCAGGCTTCCTGTCAATGGTACTACAAATTTCATCAAGTAATTGTCTCATTTGGTTTCGAAACAAACACTGTTGAAGATTGTGTTTACCAAAAGTTCAGTGGGAGTAAATTTGTATTTTTGATTTTATATGTTGATGACATACTACTTGCCACAAATGATATAAATATGTTGCACGGAATCAAGAAATTTCTATCAAAGAAATTTGATATGAAAGATCTTGGGGAAGCTTCTTTTGTATTAGGAATTCAGATACATCGAGACCGCACTCGAGGTATTCTTGGATTATCACAAAAGAACTATATTGAAAAAGTGCTTTTAAGGTATGGCATGTTGAATTGTAAACCAGGAGACACCCCTGTTGCTAAAGGAGACAAATTTAGTCTCGATCAGTGCCCTAAAAATGAGCTTGAAGTTAAAGAAATGCAAAAGATCCCCTACGCTTCAGTAGTTGGAAGTCTGATGTATGCTCAAATTTGTACACGTCCTGACACAGCATTTATTGTTGGGATGCTTGGCAGATACTTTTAGAAATCTTAAGATGGATCATTGGAAAGCAACCGGTAGAATTTTAAAAGTATTTACAAAGAACTAAAAACTACATGTTTACATACCGGAAATCAGACCAGTTAGAGATCATAAGATATTCTGATTTCTGATTTTTTGTGGATGCCAAAACATTAGGTGATCCACATAATGCTCTAACTGTTTGCTAGCTGGAGAAGCTATCTAGTTAAAGACTATCGAACAAACAATCGTAACTTCCTCCATCTTGGCATAAAAGTTTGTAGCTTGTTATGAGGCATCCAATCAAGTTGTGTGATTGAAGAGTTTTGTCACTAGGTTGCATATTATGATTAGGTTAAAAAAGACCACCAAAGATATGTTGTGACAATAACTTAGCAATCTTATATTATGACAACAATAGAAGCTCATCAAAGTCAATGCATATTGACGCAAAGTTCCTAGTTGTAAACTAAAGAGTACATAGTTGACAGACTTTCATAGAGCATATTGGGACAAACTCCATGATTACGGTTCCGCTAATTAAAGTATTACAACCTGAAGGTCTTCCTGAGCATACTGCTCTTATGGGTGTAATATTAAATAAGGATATCAGATTTTAGTGGGAGTTTGTGATTTAGTTGCTCTATATGTCGTTAATTTTGGATCCATTTGTATATTTGGATAATTCTGCAGAAATAAAGTTTACAGTTTTTTTTTACTCTATGTACGATTATGTTAAAGTTGATCTCAATAAAGATTAAGGAGGATCAGTTGAAAATAGGCATGTTTAAGATCACATTACATGTAATTTTCATGCTACGCTCCATGATAGATCTATGTCATTTGGTTTTGTTGGTATATGTGATTACTGATGGGTTTAGTTACACTATTTGTGACGAAAGCTCCTTTAGTCCTTTGCCGACTAAATCAATGGACGAGATTGTTTGGAATACCTAAGGAAATAATAGTAAATTTTGAGCTCATAAGGATATACACATTTATCTGATAACATATGTGGCCCATGTGGGAGATTGTTGGAAAATTCCAATGGTTATGTGGGCCTAATATGTTAATTTAGTGTGTATTGCTATTATAAAGTAAAGTCCATAATTATGTGGTCTAATTATGTTAACTTTTGGACTATGGGTATTAAGTTTATCATGGAATAAAAGTGTAGATACCAGTTTGTGATTTTCAATTTGATGAAGGGCCGAATTGAAAATAATAGAACATATACTAACCCTAGTAGGTTATTATATATAAGGGGTTATGATCCCCACTTGTACACAACACAACAACAAAATATAGAGTTACATAACTCATATTCTCTGCAATCCCTTTCTGCGTGAGTATTAAGGTTTTAAGGTGTGTATCAAGTGGAAGATCATAAAACCCATCATCACTAAATCATCAATAACATCAAGATTGCTTGCATGAATCAAGGTAAGTTTCCGCTGCATTAAAGTTCCAGATCTACTTTTACTCTCTTGACAATTGACATGGTTAGGCAATAAGGTTTTCGGTACTAAATCGAATTAGATCTAATGATCATCATGTTTATGTATTCGATTGAGATCCAACATTTGTTTCTTGTCGTAAGTCAATATTTAACTTTTATATTTTGTCAAATTTCAATCTCAAAACAAAAGCTTAGGCAGCTTTACCGACTGAGTCTTTTTTTAAAAACGTTGTATGGTTTCCATAATACATTATATGTTTTTTCTTGATTTATGACAAGTCAATTTAAAAAATGAATAAAATAAATAAATAAAAATGTTATCGAAGTTAAAAACTTAATCTCGTTTGATAAATAGGTAAAATATAAAATTGAAACTTGAGAGAAGAAGTTGAATAAATTAATATAATATGGAATTATTTTAGGTTGTAGATTGAGATTGAGAAAAAAAATTCATAAATAAAAGAGCGAAAAATCAAAAGAAAATAGATAAGAAACCTGATTTTATGGAGAAACATAAAAGAAGAATTTTTTCTAAGAGAGGAAATATATATGTCAATATATAATTCTTGGAAAATTTTCTATGAATGTATACAAAATGGCAATATGCCAATATGGTAATGGGGCTTTTTTTTATGGAAATGTGATAACGGGCCTTATAATTATGTAAATAGACCATAATAATATGCATGTATGTAGGGTTGTCAATGGGCGGGTTTCAATTCGGATCCGTCTGAATTTGGTCCGATTTATTAGGATAATTATCCGATTAAAGATTCGATGAACCTGATCCGATTATAAAGATTCGAAATCCGAAACTCATGGAGCGAATATGGATTTAGGTCGATCCGATCCATTAAAGATCCATATCCGACAACAAATAAAAAGAAAGATATATATACAAAATAATTTATATAAGTTTAGACACTAGTATGTAATTATTCAATAGTATGTAAAATGATTTATATATTCAAAAGAAAGATATATATACAAAATAATTTATAAATTGATTTTATTATTCAATAATCACTAAATTTTATCTCGTATTTTGAGTATCACCTTAAAAAATATTCAGACACTAGTATATAATTATGCTAGCTTAGACACGATTGAATTATTCGAAATATATAAAATAAAATGCATCTTTCTTAATATATGTAATTATGCTAGCTATTATCTAATCATTAAATTGTCATGCCTATCTCGATTTTTAATATATTTATTCATAGTTTAAAAAGAAATTCTCCACGTTTGATGTTATAATTGTCAAAATCAATGCCAATTGGACTTTCTAGTTTTATGCATACATATAAGAATGTAGTGATAATTTTGTCAAATATTCAATTAATACTTCAAAAATTAAATCAAGTAAAATAGTTAATTAGTCTTTTTTACAAGTTTTTAGAAGAAAAACACTCTCTATTCAAAACATGGACCATTTGTTATAGGATTTTTCATATTATTCAGTATAGTTCATTCAAAGTCATTTCAAAATGAACATAAACTTTGCAAATAATATATCATCATTTCTACACTAGGTCCAAAGTTTCACTGGGGTCATTGCACCCCCTAAGGGCAAACCCAATGATGGGGGCAGGGGTCGAGCTCCGAAGCTCCCCTGCAGCCCCTGTCATTGCCCCCACCCTCTGCCTATCCAAATTCAATCCTGAGCTTCCCACTTCATTTAATCTCAATTTAATTTATCCTCACTCTCACCATTATAATAATTATATAATAACAATACTAATAAATATAATACTATTACTAATAATAATAACAAATATAATTATTTTAATAATAATAATATTATTAAAATATATAAATTAATAATAATATTAATATTAATAAAAATATTAATTAAATTGCCGGAGTACAACACGAAAATACAGTATCGAATTAAAAAAGTCCTACCACGTAACAAAGGAAAATAAAATAAAATACAAGAACACAAATCATCAGCAATTGGATATGACACAAAAATTTAAGTGTTTTCTTGCTTAAGTTTGTGTTAAAATGTTTGTTCTTATTTTATTAATCAAATTATATAGTATTGTTCCAATTATTTTCATTGCAAGTTATTAAATTTCACGTTGGTGATTTAATGTGATAAATATATTAACAAAAATTTCAACACAAAGTATGAATTTGAATTTTTTTTGTCTAAGTATTTAAATTATATTTTCAAAGTAATTTAAAAATTATATTGTTCAAATATATATATATATATATATATATATATATATATATATATATATATATATATATATATATATATATATATATATATATATATAACCACCTATATTCTAATTAAATGATTTAGTCATAAAAAATATGAACAATAAAAGTTAAACAAAAAAATTCTAACTAAAAATTATATCACAAATTTTTAACTAAAAACTATTAAATAATAATACACACATTAAAAACTAAACTAAAAAATTTTAAAAAATATTTTATTCAGTTGCGTAGACGCGCCTGGCGGGGTAACTGGGGAGCTCCATCCCCCATTGGGTTTGCCCTAAGGTGTATGTACCTACGCCAGTGTCCGTTGGGAAGTTGTGGTACCGACACCTCAATACAACTAAAGTAGAAATGAGAAAAATTGTGAAAATGAGATAAAACAATTGGAGTCGAGCAAACCGTAGAAGAATTTTATTAACGCAAAAAGATTACAACACTTTTCTATAACAAAGGAGAGACACAAAATATTAGGAGAAACCTCACTTTTTATTCTCTCTATATTTTTCTCACACTCTCTCAATGCTATTTTTTCAAGTGAAAATCAGTCCCTATTTTTTTTCTTATACTCAAAATGGGATTCAAATAATTATTCCCACTACACTACACTACTTAATTACACAAAGCATACATATATATATAGATGCTTAAAGGCGGTTTAGAAATCTCCACAGCCGTCTAAAGTTTTCCATTAGTTACTTGCCTTGTTTAACTTCTAAATGTAATTAATGAAGGTTTACTTGTTTGTTAAGGCATTACCAACGCCTTTAGTAATAAAATGTGGCTTTATCTTTAACAATCTCCCACTTAAAGTCACGTTTTGTTGTAACCTTTTCATCATTTCTACTTTGCTATTTCCATGCTGCTTACATTTCTGCTAGGCCAATAGAGGATCGACACCAAATGAACTTGTTTCTATTTACCGGCTTTGTCAGAACATCTGCTAGGTTGTCCTCTGTATGGATTTTCTGAAAATTCACACTTCCTTCTTCCACCTTCTCTCGTACAAAGTGGTACTAAACTCGTATGTGTTTTGTCTTTGAGTGAAATGCTGGATTCTTTGCCAAGTGCAAAGCGCTCTGACTATCACAAAATAGAGCAATATTCTCTTGTTTGTGTCCAAGCTCTTCCAGTAACATTTGCAACCATAATGCCTCTTTGCTAGCTTGTGTAGCTGCTATGTATTCTGCTTCCATCGTAGAAGTAGCCACGATAGACTGCAGTTTCGAAACCCAGCTTACAGCTCCTCCAGCAAGAGTAAACACATAACCCGTGGTGGACTTACTTTTATCAAGATCACCTGCAAAATCTGAATCAACATAGCCTCTGACAGTAAAGTCTGATTCCCATAACATAATGCAGCATTTGAGGTACCCTTGATATATCTCAAGATCCTCTTCATAGTACTTCAATGATCTTTACAAGGATTCGCCATGTACCGACTGACTGCTCCCACTGCATGTGCAATGTCTGGTCTAGTACAAACCATAGCGAACATTAAGCTACCCACTGCTGATGTGTACGGTACTCGAGACATTTCCATCATCTCGGCTTCGTTGCTAGGACTCATACTTGAGGATAACTTGAAATTAATAGGAAGAGGGGTAGAGATTGGCTTACAATCTTGCATGTTGAAGCGCCGCAAGATTTTCTTCAGATAATTTTGCTGAGAGGTTTTCCTATTATTTCTGTCTCTGTAAATTTGCATCCCTAGAATCTTGTTTGCTGGTCCCAAGTCCTTCATTTCAAATTCCATAGCCAGTTGTGCCTTTAATTCTTTAATACGATCTTTGTTGGGGCTGCTACCAACATGTCGTCAACATACAACAGCAGAATAATGAAATTACCATCACCAAATCTCTTGTAGTAAGCACAAGGATCTGAACTAAGTCTGTTGTATCCAAGACTCGTGATGAAGGAATCAAATCTCTTATACCAACACCTAGGCGCCTGTTTTAAACCGTATAGAGATTTGTTCAACCTGCAAACCAAGTTCTCTTTTTCTTTTTCTTCAAAACCTTCTGGTTGGAGCATATATATTTCTTCTTCAAGATCACCATGAAGAAATGCAATTTTCACATCTAACTGCTCTAAATACAAATCGAACGTAGCACACATCGCCAAAACTACTCTGACTATTCTTAGACGAACAACAGGAGAAAATATCTCATTGAAGTCAATACCTTCTTTCTGGCAAATCCTTTCACCACCAATCTAGCACGATACCGCTCCACTTGGTCATTGCCATCTCGTTTGATCTTGTAGACCCATTTATTTCCAGTGGCTTTTCTTCCTTGCGGTAGAGGAACAAGATCCCATGTTTTGTTTTTATAGAGAGCTTCAATTTCTTCTTGCATTGTTGTCATCCACAGAGAAGCTTCCTGGCTTTTTGTAGCCTCATGGAAAGTTGACGGCTCTCCATCCTCTGTGAGTAGACAGTATGCAACATTTCCCTCCATAATGTAATCTGAGTGCCAAGCTGGTTGTCTTCTCTCCCGAGTTGATCGTCGAACTTGTGGAGTTGTCAACTCAACTTGCTCTTGTTCTTCATGTTCTGGTGCTGCTTCAGAAGAATCTAGAACTTCATGTTCTTGTCTATCTTCAACTTCAACTGTAGTAATATCTGATTTTTCTGTTGACGTGCTATCATTTTCTTTTTCTTGTATTTTATCGTCTGTGAATATCACATCTCTGCTGATTAACACCTTGTGGGCAGTGGGATCCCACAGGCGGTACCCCTTAATTCCATCAGCATACCCCAAGAAAATACATCTTCTGGATTTTGGATCCAACTTCGATCTTTCTTGGGCATTGTACATAACGTACACAGGACTTCCAAATGTATGCAAATGAGAATAATTAGATGGCTTACCAGTCCACTTCTCCATTGGCGTTTTCAGATCAATTGCGGTTGTTGGTGACCGATTGATCACATAACAGGCGGTCTTGACTGCTTCTGCCCAAAATGATTTGGCTATCCCTGCAGTTCTCAACATAGCTCTTGTGCGTTCTAACAAGGTTCTGTTCATTCACTCTGCTACTCCGTTTTGTTGTGGAGTGTATGCCACTGTGAACTGTCTCTTGATTCCTTCTTGTTAGCAGAAGTTATCAAATTCATTGCTGGTATATTCTCCTCCATTGTCTGTCCTCAAACACTTGATCTTCTTTTCAGATTCAAGTTCCACCCGCGCTTTGAATGTTTTGAAAACAAAAAATACATCTGATTTCTTCTTAATTGGATACACCCAACATCTCCTGGAGTAATCATCTATAAAAGACACAAAGTATCTTGTTGCTCCTAGGGACATAACTGGTGCTTTCCAGAAATCAGAATGAATCAGTTCTAATATAGCTTTGCTTCTAACACTTGAATTGTTGAACTTTAATATGTGCTGCTTACTAGTGATACAATGCTCACAAAATGATAATGATACTTTTTTGAGCCCTGGAAGAAGCTTTTGTTTAGCAAAAATCCTCAAGCCTCGTTTCGACATGTGGCCAAGTTTACGGTGCCACATCATCGTTAAGTCTTCTTCTGAAGTTGCTGATACAATAGTTGTTTTTCCTTCTTGTTGTGTTTCCCCTTTAAGCATGTACAGATTTGCAGCTATCTTTTCTGCTTTCATCACCACAAGCGCGCCTTTGATTATTTTCATAATCCCGTCTTCGATATGAGTTTTGCACCCACTACTATCTAATTATCCTAAAGACAATAGATTTTTCTTTAGGCCCTTTACGTGTCGTACTTCTCGGATGGTGTGAACTGTACCATCATGCATCTGTAATTTGATGGTACCAATATCGGCAATCTCCAAGGCATGATCATCTCCCATGAACACAGATCCTCCTGAGATAGGTTCGTACTGGTGAAACCATTCTCTTCTAGGAGTCATATGCCATGTTGCTCCTGAGTCCATGAGCCAGACATCAGTGAATCTTTTTCTGCCTTTGGTAATTGTTGCTGCCTCACTGTATAAAATTTCTCCATCATCCGATGTACTTGCTACACAACCCTGAGCTTTTGATGACTCAGAACTTTTTCCTTTAGCTTCTTCGTTCTTCTTGAGAAGCCTACACTCACTTTTATAATGCCCTCTCTTGCCACAGTGATAGCACTTGACATTTTTCTTACTTCTGGATTTCGATCTCCTGTGATTTTGACTCCCACTGGGGCCACGTTCCGTTGATCTCCCTCTCATCATCGTCAAAGCTTCAACTTGTTGTGAGCTTCCTATTCTATCTTCTTTGTTTTTGCGCCGACTTTCTTCTTCAAGAACCGCAGTTGCAATATCATCAAACTCTAGAATTTCTAAACTGTTTGTTATGTTGATGATGAGTTGATCATACGAATTAGGAAGACTTTGAAGTAGAATTTCGGCACGTTCACTTGTCTCCATATTATGCCCCATTGTTGTGAGCTGTGAGAATAAAGTGTGAGGGTATTGATGTGGTCAGTCACCGTGGTTGACTCCATTATCCGAAGGGTGTAAAGCCTTCTTTTCAAGAAGATTTTGTTGTGTAGTGATTTGGCCTCATACAATTTTATAAGTGTATCCCAAATCTCTTTTGCAGTCTTCTTCTCAGCCACACTTGACAACACTTCGTCAGCTAATGCTAAGTGCAAATCAGCAATAGCATTGCCATCCATTTCGTTCCACTTGTCGTCAGTGATCCCCTCGGGTTTATCTCCAATTGCTGCCAAGCAATTATCTTTTCTTAACACTGCTTTCATTCTCATTTACCGTAATGAGAAATTATTCCCATTGAACTTCTCTATTTCGTACTTTGTCGTCATATTTTGAGGATGTCTTCTTTTTACCACTAACTGGATCTTACGGTAGCACCAAGAATTGGCTAGAAACCTGGTGGCTCTGATACCACTGTTGGGAAGTTGTGGTACCGACACCTCAATACAACTAAAGTAGAAATGATAAAACTTGTGAAAATGAGATAAAACAAGTGGAGTCGAGCAAACCGTAGAAGAATTTTATTAACGCAAAAAGATTACAACACTTTTCTATAACAGAGGAGAGACACAAAATATTAGGAGAAACCTCACTTTTTATTCTCTCTATATTTTTTTCACACTCTTTCCATGCTATTTTTTCAAGTGGAAATCAATCCCTATTTTTTTTCTTATACTCAAAATGGGATTCAATTAATTATTCCCACTACACTACACTACTTAATTACACAAAGCATACATATATATATATAGATGCTTAGAGGCGGTTTAGAAATCTCCACAGCCATCTAAAGTTTTCCATTAGTTACTTGCCTTGTTTAACTTCTAAATGTAATTAATGAAGGTTTACTTATTTGTTAAGGCATTACCACCGGCTTTAGTAATAAAATGTGGCTTTATCTTTAATAGTGTCCACAAATCAAATCGAACAAAAAAAATTTAATTGCCAAGAGCCCACAACAATTCACAAATCTAACTTAGAAGGTTGTGACTATTCGCTTCCTTACCGTTGGCAGCAACCAATCGTGGCCGGACACGATTGATGGTTAGGGGAATGGGAAGAGGTGGGGGGTCGGGGAAGGGGAAAATTTAGGAGTTTCAGATTTTTTGTTTTTGTTATTTAATTTTAATAAGAAGGGTATAAAAGTCAAAGCAACATTTTGGACACATGACACGTGGAGGATGTCAATCATAAAAAATCCGACATCTCCAATGCACGACTATCAAAATTCGACATCGAATACCATATAATGGTTGTCATTTTTTAGGCCCCTACAATCTATCTTCTTATAAATATATTTGAGATCAGTCATTTAACTGCCATCTATTAATTTTGACTCAATTCTAATTTTATAGAGTTTTGAATTTTCTTAAATTCTCCAAAATTATCACTCCGTTAAAATTCAAAATACAAACTCACATACAGTTTCTTCCTACTTTCTCCCACACGATTTACACTGCCAAGATCCACCACCATGAATATTTTCCTCTGATTTTTCCCCAAATTTGTGTCAACTCTTTTCTATATTACAAATTGCAAATTTCAGGAAAGGATAGCCACAAAACGGGGGAGATATTTGTGTTCTTTATTTTGTAATCAAGAGGTAAAGTCCCCAATTTTCTTAAATTTATTTACAGAAGGTTTTAGTTTTTTAAATGTTCTTCATTTTTTGGGTTTTAAGGATCAAAACACTTGAGTAAAGGATATCAGAAGGTTCACAACATTTTGGTGGGATTCTTTATTATGCAATTTTTCTTCAAATTGATAACAACACTTCACGAAAGGATAGCCATAAATTGGGGAGATTTTGGTGTTCTGGATTTTGTAATCAAGAGGTAAAATCAGCATGCTTATCTCTTAAATTTAAGTCTTTAAATGTTCTTATTTTTTGAATTTTTAGGATTTCAACACTTTAGTAGGCATTATGTGACACTAATTCATGTCTTTTTTTTATATAATAGAACAATTTTATGAGAAGCTACACATTTTTGGGTTTTTAGGATTTCAACACTTGAGTAGGCTTTATTCTATTTATACTTTGTAATTTGATTGGCCTTACCTCCGCAAGTGAAACACTTTTATGAGAAGCTACATAGATTTTTGAAGCATTCTCATGTCATTCTTATGGTTGATTTCACTAAATTATTTGTGTAGGTTATATGTAAATATAGTAGTAACTTCAAAAGAAAGTGTATTAATATGAGTTCAATAAAATGAAAAATCGAGATTCGTGTTTACTTTATTGTTGATAGTTTTGGTTGTTAGATATTAAATGTTAGGGACTTTGTCTTTATACTGAATAAATTGATTTTGTTTTGTCAATAATATATCGAGGGGTGAAATAGTTTGATTTGCTCAATGCGGGGTGAGGTGTGTCAAAACTTATAAACCAAAAAATTGGAAGTTCACTTTTGAAACATTCTCATGTCATTCTTATGGCTGATTTCACTAAATTGTCTTTGTAGGTTATATGTGAATAAAAAAGAACTCCACATTCGTCATGACTCGCCCTGAAGAATCTCAAACAGAACTTGGTAAGATTCTTTAAGAAAATTATTTAAGTCTTTAAATGTTATTCATTTTTTGGATTTTTAGGATTTCAACACTTTAGTAGGCATTATGTGACACTAATTCATATATCGTTTTTTATATATTAGAACAATTTTATGAGAAGCTTCACAGACTTTTGGGTTTTTAGGATTTCAACACTTGAGTAGGCGTTATTCTATTTATACTCTGTAATTTGATTGGCCTTACATCCGCAAATGAAACACTTTTATGAGAAGCTATACAAACTTTTGAAGCATTCCCATGTCATTCTTATGGTTGATTTCACGAAATTATCTGTATAGGTTATATGTGAATATAGTGGTAATTTCAAAAGAAAGTGTATTAATATGAGTTCAATAGAATGAAAAATCGAGATTGGTGTTTACTTTATTGTTTGATTGTTTTGGTTGATAGATATTAAATGTTATGGACTTTGTCTTTATACTGAATAAATATATTTTGGTTTGTCAATAGTATATTGAGGTGTGAAATAATTTGATTTGCTCAATGCAAGGAGAGGTGTGTCAAAACTTATAAACCAAAAAACTGGAAGATAACTAATGAAGCATTCTCATGTCATTCTTATGGCTAATTTTACTTAGTTGTATGTGTAGGTTATATGTGAATAAAAAATAACTCCACATTCGTCCTGACTCGCCCCGAAGAAATCTCAATAGAATGAAAATCGAGGTTGATGTTTACTTTATTGTTTGATTGTTTTGGTTGATAAATATTAAATGTTATGGACTTTGTCTTTATACTAAATAAGGGGATTTTGGTTTTTCAATAGTATATTGAGGGTGAAGTAATTTGATTTGCTCAATACAGGGAGAGGTGTGTCAAAACTTATAAACAAAAAAAGTGGAAGTTCTTCTTCTACTTATCCATATCAATATTTATCATGTTTTCCCTTTGTATTGAAGCGTTCTCATGATATTCTTATGACTGATTTCTTTCTTTACATATCAATGTTTATCATGTTTTAACGCCTAGGTTTTTTTGTTTTTCTTTTGTATATAAATATTATCATTTTATATGTTGGTTTTGTACGTTTTAATCATGACGTACGTTACACAATTCTATCATATTATGCAAGGTATTTGACAAAAATATATTTAGTTAGAGTCTGTGCATAGCACGGAGCGTATATTATTTTTTTTATTCCAATGCATAACTATCGGAAGGAAACATCAATTTTGAAATTTATTAAATCAACTTGAAACCAGTATTTTCAAAAGCGGACATGTCATAAAATCAGAAATCCTACTGGTTATTGGTTCGATTAGTTAGATCGATTTAATCAGTGATTCGATCGGAATAATCGGTGTGACGTCATTATTTTGTAATATTTATTTTATATATATTTTACTATCTAAAATACAGTTATAATAAATAAAAATTCTTATTATTTATCAATATGAATTCAAATTGTTCCATGCAAATAATTAAAATGTCTCAAAAATCAAGATCAATGTCAAAATCATAAGTCTCAAATATCATTCAATAATTTAGACATTCAAAACAAGACAACTTAGATTAAAAAACAACCGGCCAATGTCCGAAACATAAATTAAAATTCCACACAAAGAAACAACAATGTCATGTCTCAAAAGCTAACAGTACTATAAAGGTATAATTGTTAATGGAGCCATCTATAACAAACAAATCTTATAATCACTGGACAAATTTGGAGCTCCAAAAATATAACTCACATTTGTTCTATATAATTAGTAGGCTAATTACTTATAATTAATATACAGAAGAAAAAAAACCAATAAATGTTATTCCAATTCAAGTATATTAATTTAATCATATTAAATGTTTAAAAAAAAACCTCTACATTTTAGAAATTTAAAACTTACCTCAAATTAGTGAGAGAAAATCAATTAGAGGATGAAGATTGAAGAAGACTAGACCACTTGGAGAGGAAAGGTTTTGATTCTCTATTATAATTTGTGAAGGAAGAAGAAAAAGAAAACGGCCACTTGAAGAAAGGTTTTGTAAAAGCTGGTTGTGAAATTAGTATTGTTGCTGCTGCCCTAGGTAATGCCCTAGGTAAGTTTTACTAGGGGTGTTCGCGGTGCGATCTATTGCGGTTTTATACTCGCTCAAATCCGACCCATTATTTGCGGGTTTTTAATACTCTAGACCAAACCCAACCCAATAAGTCTAGAGGTTGCACTTTGTGGTCCCTTCGGGTTGGGGCGGTTTTTGCGGTCTTAGTTTTTCCTATTTTAATGAACTTTTTTTTGTTAGACTTTATTTTAATTTATTTTCACTTACTATTTCGTTATTGTAATTTTGTCTAAGAATAAAATTTTTGAATGTTTCATAATCATATGAACAATACTACTTTTTTATAATTTTTAGCTTTAATTTGTTAAACTATTTAAACTCTACATTCTCTATATAAAGATCAATAATTGTTACTTAAATACAAAACCGAACAAGATTTTTCCAAACAATAATAGAAAATACTTTAATTATTAAAGGTGAAATTGATGGTTGTCAATCGATAGAATTTAACTTGGACTGTTAATAAATTGTGTCGAGTAATTTTAGGGGACAAATTAATTAGGCTTTGGGGTTGAGACGGTAAATTAAAAGTATGTATGTGCTTAAATTATATTAAATAATAAAACACAATTTGTTATTTTATATACATGCTGTTGGGTGCGGTTTATGCGGTTTTTTATAATATAAACCCAAACTCGATCATAACATTACGGTTTTTTTTTTTCACGAAGCCCAAGACCAACCATTCATCGTTAAGCCCGCAAATTGCGGTTGGTTTGGGTTGGGGCGATCGGTCGGGGCGGTTTGACGGTTTTATTGAACACCCCTAAGTTTTACAATTTTTTTTTGGCATTAAGTGAGTTTTTCCGGTTTTGACCGATTCAAACTGGTTAATTTTGAGGGATAAATCGGACCGAATTGAGGACAGGTTAGCGGTTAAATCGAACGAACCGTACGGTCCGGTCCAATTTTAAGAACACTGCTTGAAACCAAAACAAAATTAAACTCATTTAAATGTGCAATCAAATGTAAAATAAGACTATGTCAGCACGAGTTTAAACGCGACACCAAGATTAAACTTTTTTCTTTTCTTTTTTAATTTTATTTTTTTGTCTTGTTTTTTATAATTTCAGATCGATTTTCTTTTAAATTTGATTTGTTTTTGTTAAATATACCAGTCCAAATTTTACAAAACTAGCAAAAACTATTTCTTCCCATAAAATTTGGCTCTTAAATTAGCCGTTGGATGATAAATTCTTCCCACTAAATTTTGATGTCAACTTTTGCTTCTATATTTTATCTTTATCGCAATGGGTTGTTGATATCAAAATCTTTCTAATTTGGTGGCTTCATGTAAGCTCAACTTTTTTATTTTCAGGCACAAAAAATAATCCCTCTATTTTCTTTTATTTGTCGCTTTGGTGGATCGCGCACACAGATTAAGAAATGTAATAAATAGTCACTTTCTTGAACTAAAAAATTCAAATTACCTTTTTAATCAAATAATCAATGCATTAATTAACATTAATAATAAGCATTGAACTCCTAAAACGACAAATAAATAAATTTGTTTTGCCAAAGCAACAAATAAAAAAAATGGAGGGACATGTGTCAGTGCAATGCACATATGCATTCTCCTAGTGATATGTGTCAATTTTTATTTTTAAAAAAATATAGCCTGTCAATGTTAATGTACAATAAGGACACATGTCATTTGGAAAATACATCCTTACATTGCTCGATAATATCTAAATTTCCTTCCTCACATTGCTCGATGTGTAATATCTAAATTTCCTCTTGGAGTGAATTCTTGGATATTTGGTCTAGTGATTTGTTAATAAGTTGAGAGAAATATGGAGATCAAATCAAATCAAATCAAATCATATCTAAATTTCCTCTTGGAGTGAATTCTTGGATATTTGGTCTAGTGATTTGTTAATAAGTTGACAGAAATATGGAGATCAAATCAAATCAAATCAAATCAAATCAAATCCCAAGACTTTTCTAAAATATTTTTGGTTCAAAGAAAGACTTTGTATTCCTTAATTTTCTGTAGCTTGTTTATGTAATCTTCTATAAATATACATTTTTCTAACTCTCTAGTTCATTTTCTTCTTTCTATTTATATTATTTTTCGTTTTAAGAGTTCAATGTAAAATAATTTTTTTTTATAAATTAATGTGGGTGTGGATGCTGTTTAGTTTATGTTCATAAGGGACACGGATTTCAATTAATCATATTTAAACTACATTTATTTCATTTTATTTCGATTAGCATTGTTATATGAAAATGTCTTTTGCAATTAAAATACCAATTTTAATATTTTTAATCCTTTTCAACTTTCTACCTTTAGCTCTTTGTGCATCTCAAGTTCCTTGTTTTTTCATTTTTGGAGACTCAGGAGTTGATAATGGAAATAATAATAAACTTACTACAAATGCTAAAGTAAATTATTTACCTTATGGTATTGATTTTCCTCAAGGACCAACTGGAAGATTCTCCAATGGTCGAAATATTGCTGATATCATTGGTAAGAATGAAATGCAAATTTACCACTTCTGTTTTGTCTAATTAAAAAAATATTTATTGTGTTATTTTTATTAGCAGAAACCGCGTATTAACTTTTATTAGCAAAAATACCTTTTTTAATTCAAAATGATAATTATATCTCCATAAAAAAAATGCAAAATTACCCCTCTTTACTTACAAAATTAATAATAATCCATTTGTCAACTTTGAAAATTGACAATAACCTTTTGTTCAGTGAAAATTTTGAAAAATCTCCCCTATGATTTATGAAGTGATTTTCTATGGGGTTTTTAGCTAATATAAAAAGAATACATGGAGGTTTTTTCCAATAGGCAAAGCACATGGGTACTTTTTTATTTAACTCTATTGGTATTTAATATATGAGTGAATAGCAAATTAACTCCCTATGGTATTTCAAATAGACAATTTAACTCCTTATAATAAATAAAAGGGCAAAATACCTCCCCGTGATATCCTAAATGGCCAATTTAATTCCCTGTTATAATAAAAATGGCAAAATACTTCCATGTGTTTTTATGAAAAAAGCACATTGCCTCCTCTAAATTGTTAATTAATTCATATCACGGGGAGTTAAATTGCTCATTATTTCATTTCACAGGGAGATAAATTGCCTACTTTTATATCACAAGGAGGTAAATTGCTCATTATTTCATTTCACATGGAGTTAAATTGCTTATTTTTATTTCACATGGAGGTAAATTGTCTATTAGACATATCACATGGAGTTAACTTGCATAAAACCCATTAATATATACTTTATTTTATAATGATATTGCTTATTATTTAATTTTCTTGGACATAAGTTGTACATATTAACTATATTCAATTATATAATAGATTAATCATGCTAAATTAAATTTGCAGGTGAACTTCTTGGATTTGATAGTTACATTCCACCATTTGCAACGGCACAAGGTACAGAAAATATTATCAAAGGTGTGAATTATGGGTCTGGAGGAGCAGGAATTCGTAGTGAAACTGGAAAGCAACTGGTAATTTACCTCAATTAATTTAATTTTTTAAAATAGATGACGAAATAAAGCCCTGAATTGAATATGATATGATATGATAGTTTCTCCTGCCCCTTTTTTTACCTTTTTATTAATCCATGACCATGTCTATACAAGAATTTTCCCCATATATGTGTCCATATCTTTTTTTTTTTTTTTTTATAACCCAGGTGTACAAGGTTACACTAGACTAATCCTGGACCCTCAGAACCCTTGCCCTAGAATCCTGAAGGATGTAAATCGCAGGATGTGCCTCCACCAAGCCCCGGGTTCCCACCATACTGCTGTACACTCTGCGCACAAAGGGGTCTTCACCACAAATGACCCTTAGATAGACCCATAGAAATGCTTCCATCCAAGTTTCAAATGGGATTCGAACCCCCACCCTTGCCGCTGGAGCAAGCCTTATGAATCATTGGTCGACCAGTTGGAGATATGCCCTGGGGGCTATGTGTCCATATCTTGCATCTATTACATCTAGCCTTATAGCCTTAGCCAGATGGTTAAGGATAAGGTTTTATGACATTTCTCGAGCGGTTGATTGGATCTCACCTCTACCCAAAATTCTTTTACCTTGGAAGATTTTCGTGTTTATTTGATTTTACCATACATTATATAATTTGATGAGAAAAATGTGAAAAAAAATTACGGAGTTTAGTTTTTTTAGGTAATTTTTCCTTTTTCGGAACGTCTAGCCTTTTTTGTTTGGGTTTTGGAAGGTTATCACCTTGTGATATATCTAGTGGACAAATTATCTTTATTTTATATGAAAATCAATGGCCTATGTGATATATAATACTGAGCTTTTTTTTAACCCTTATGTGGAAGGGTTGCACGCACACTTTACTTAAATGGACACTTCACCCCATCTAATATGCATCAATTGACACTTTCCCCCTATAAAAATGTAAAAATCAAGAAGAGGACAATATGCTTCCTTTACAAAAATACAGGAAGTATTTTACCCTTTATTTATTGCAGGGATATAATCACATAAGAAAATAATCTTATATGTGATTTTTTTTTTTCATTTGTTGATTGGTCTTGTATGGGATGTCTAAATAATATGAAAAGTCAGACAATTGGGTAAAGTCCAATTTTTTTTATTTTATTTTATTTTATTTTTTTCAGTCTTTTGGGTTTGTTTCATGATTCTTGCAGGGTGATCGAATCAGCATAGACAAACAATTAATAAATCACAACCACACAATATCCCACATCGCTCAATTACTTGGAAATGAATCTTCAGCCAAAAACCACCTCAACAAATGTCTCTACTATTTTGTAATTGGCAGCAATGATTACATATACAATTACTACCAACCTGAATATTACACCACAAGTGATAAATACACAACAAAGGAATATGCTGCTGTCCTAATCCAACAGTATTCTCAGCAGCTAAAGGTAATTGGTACAATTAATAAATTTCTTTAAAATATGTTCATGTGTTTCATTTTTTTTTAGGTATTTGTAAAATATGTTCATGTGTTTGTTTCAATTGATACATACGACATACGATTTTGTGTTATATTTATTGAAAAATACATTCTTGTGTTAGTGAGATAAAATACATAAATAATTTATTTTTCAAGTGTAAAAATCAGAAAATATATATTTATTTTTTCTTCTTAAAAAGCTTCTAGGAAAATGAAACTGTCATCGGTTGAGATGAACTAATGGTCCGAACCACTCAAGACTTTCAGTTTTCTACTTTTGGTCCCATAATGAGAGAAAAAAAAAAAAAAAAAAAAAAAAAGGCAAAGTTGGTCTAATAACGTATTGTCGTTGACAAGTTTGCCCATAAACTTTTGGACTGCCAATCTTACAACATAAGTCACAAAACTGAAACAAATTTGGGACAATCTGCTATAGGGTTTATAAATTTTAATTGAAATTATTTTACGGTGACTAGGAAAAAAGGGGAATTTTTTTTAATGTGGTTCATGCGTTATGATTATTTTTTCCTTAATTGCTTTTGAAAAATACATAAATTAGAAAGAGTAAAATATTTTCAAGAAAAATATTATTCCGAAATTACGCTCAGGATTTTAGGAATTTTTTTTTTCCAATTTTCATTCGAAAATAGCGAATAGGAAGAATAGAAAGAAAAAAACTAGTCCTAAAACCGCGATTAAGAAGGGCAAAATTTGTCTTTCCTCACATTAGGAAACCAAAAAAAAAAAGTCCTAAATTCGCGATTGGAGCTCTCTTAAAAGTCAAAATCAGATTTTGCCTGAATCATGTATGCGGCATATGATACAAAATCTTACTTTCATAAAGTCCTAGAGTGAAGCTCACTCTTCCAAAAATATCCTAAATTTGCTTCAATTTTATGGCTTATTAGATAAAATTATTAGCCCGAAAATTTATGGGACAGACTTACTAGAGACCATTGGACCAGTTTTACACCAGTTTTACCTTTTCCCGAAAATGGATCACAATTAACATAATTCTTCTTTGATTTAAATGTATAACTTGTAGCGTAACAATTGCTCGAATGAAACAGACAATTTACCATTATGGGGCAAGAAAAGTGGCCGTTTCTGGAGTTGGCCCGATTGGTTGCACTCCTTTAGAACTTGCCAGGGGTACAAATGGAAATTTATGTGTTGATTATATGAATGGAGCTGTTGATTTATTCAATGACAAGCTAAAGCATCTTGTGAATGAGCTCAATAATAATCTTGATGGTGCCAAATTTTTATACGTTACTGCCTTGGACTCCGATCCATCATTCTTTCTTGATCTTGGTAAGTAAATTTATCTGCAGTTTAAATTTTATGTTTTTTCACATTTCTCTTAGAAATTTGGTAGGAAATATAAGTTACGAACTACAGTAATGGATTTAAGGCGTGTTGCAATGCAACTTTCCTTTAGACTTATTTCGCCCCGCACCACACAATATATAATAAGGATTTGCGATTAGCCTTTAAGATACAATGAAAGTCAATGAATAACTATGTTGCGTGCTCACATAATTAAACCACATTGCAGACATGGAATTAACAAAATTATCTAAATTAACATAGAATATTTTTCTGTAGTAAAATATAATATGAGTAAGCTGAAGAAGAAAAAAAGATGTATTTAAATTCGAAATTGTGCTTCTTTTATAGACATATGAGTGTCTATTCTAGATAAACACGATTATTTGAATTTGAACACAACTGTTAAAATTAATTGTCATAAAACAGTCACAACTTTCAAATAAATTGTAAATTTGAATATTTAATTCAAATTCAAATTCAGAATTAAAACAAATATTAAAAAAGTACTACTTAATAAGTCTTCTACTTTTTAATTACAAGTGGAAGTGTCAAGGAAAAGATACTGAACTTCTCTTTTTTGGACGTTCCATAGCCATTTAGTATATAAAAATACAAAAATATTTTTGGTTTCCCAATGTGGGACAAGTTTCCACAAGGACCCACTTGCATATTTTAAAAATAACTCTAAGGGTCTATTTGGATGGGTTTTGGCTCGGTTTCGTGGGTCTCGGTTTAAAAAAATTGGTTTGAATGGTTTCGTTGAAACCTTTGAGACTTCATTTGGATGAGTTTTGGCTCTTGGATTTTTTGTGGTTGAAACCTTTGAGACCTCACTTGGATTGAGTTTGGATGTTGGGGTTTGGAGAGAAAAAGTAAATAATATGTCAAATCAATGTTTGTTATGGAGTTTTAAATATGATATTGTATTGTGTAATGATTGTAATAACAATTTTAATTAATAAGTTTTAATATAAAAAAGCTGATGGTCTCAAAGGTTTGGGCTCTAGTCTCAAGGTGGTTTGGACTTAAGTCTCACTAGTCTGAATAAATTTCATTTGGATGGGTTTTGGCCCGATCTCGCGAGACCCGCGAGACTGAGCCAAAACCCAGCCACACAAAGCCTAAATCTCCAACAATTTCAACATTTTATGCGTATATTTTTTGTTCCCATAACATAGTCTTTGTTTTGCATATTTGGTCTCGTAGGACTATCTCATCTTGCAGTTTTTATACTTAGAATAAATTAATTAAACAAGACATTGTTAAAGTCACAAATATACTAGGTCTGACAATGGATCGGATTCGGATCTGATCAAGGTTGACTCGTGTTCTAATACAAAGTTCAAAAACATAATCCAGATCCTCTCCGAGCTCAACCGAATTATGGGAAACACAGAGTTAGATGGATATGCGAGATCGGATTAAAAAATCCGGATCCATGAATATCTCAAGAAACTTCACTCTCTTCTCCCCCTCACTTTCTTACAGGATCCATGCTCTTGGTCATCAACTTATTGATATAATCCTATTATTAAGATAAGAGAGAAAGAAGAAAGAAAAAAATGGAAAAAATAAAACATAAAATATAGAGAAAAATGAAGAGAGAGAGAGATGGGGGCGGGGGCTTCATTAAATTAAATTTTGATATAAAGAGCTAAATATGTAAATGTACTCAATTGAATTTGTTTTGTAATATGAAAAGGCCCAAATTAGTTGCACATGTAGAGGGATGTGAATGGGCCGGGCTTTAATCTCAATCCAATCCGATATATTATGATATTTATTGGATTAGAGATTCGATTATAAATAACTATAATACGAAATAGATGGAGCGAATATGGATCTTACTTGATTCGATCCGTTAAAGATTCAAATCCAAAAATATATATTGTATACACATATTGTACGAGTGAATCACAGAGTCCTCTTTTGCACATTCATCCCTCCTAAATTTGTGTAAAAGATGCATTCCTCTTATCAATGTAGTGTATCACCAGTTTATTTTTTACTATTTCATGGCGGAGACGGCCTTAAGTACAAAACACGTGCATTATTTGAAAGATTAATATTAGGTGAAAGGGCAAAAATGCACTTCAAATACTGCACATTTGAGGCTCTCTCCGTCATATAATAATCGAAAATCGAATCATTGATACCCTATAAGAAGGATACATCTGCTACAATATATTTTTTGATTAGTTATATTAACTACTACTACAATTATTAATACTATTATTATTAATCTTTTAAGTTAATCTTGGTGCCATGATTTTTTTAATTTTTATTTTTGATATTTAAACTTTTATAAAAACTTAAGAAGCAACAAAGTTCAGTTTACAAGCAACTTCCATAGCAAAATACATAAATGAGGAGGTTTTGTGGACTAATATCATTAGTTAGCCCAAGCAACTAAATTATGGGGTTAATGGCAAATAATCCTATGTGATATTTAAAATATTCAATTTATTCTTCCAATAATTTGCAAAAGAGTAATTTATCCCGTTAAAATTTAAACAAGCAATTTATTCCCTTGAGTCGGAGATTGTAATTTACTTGTCAGAATTGAGAGTGGACATGAAATGTGTTTTGTAACATAGTGCATAAATTGCCACATTTATTGTAACACAAATGGATAAATATATGGAGATAAAGCGCCACATATTAAAATATCAAGGAGACAGTTTAAACTTTTATAAAATTATAGGAGAGTAAAATGCTCTTTTTCAAATTACAGAAAGATAAATTGAATATTATAAATATTACACAGAGATAAATTGTCATTAACTCCTAAATTATATACAACAAAATTTCCATTTCTAATAAATAGTCGGAATCTCTACTTGGGCCAACAAGCTTAATACCTCCATATTTCCTCAATTATAATATCAAAATAGACCAATCTAAATTATTTTCTCAATCCTTAATTGCATTTTTTGTTGATCCTATTTTTGCATTAATTTCAGGTCTCAGAATTTTGAATAAACCATGTTGCAATGTATCGAACAACGGATTTTGTATTCCCGGAAAATCTTCATTGCCATTTAGGGAATTGCATGCGTTCTATGATAATATTCATCCTACAGAGATTGTAACTAAAGCCATGGGCACTGCTGCATATTTTGAAATAAGTAAATTAATATGATATATAATAATTTGTTCGATTGTAAGGGGCCCTAGATATATTTTTATTTTAAATAATTTGTTTGCTCAATAAGAAAAAATGGGTGTAATTTTAGATATATTTTTATTTTGAATAATGTGTTTGATCAATAAAAATATTGGGAGTAATTGTAAGGGCAACAAATTACATCTAGTGCAAATTATATAAACAAAGAAAATACACCTATTACATTAAAATATTACATGATTTTTTTTTCTTTGGCAAAAAAACAAACTTTTTATTGATTCAAGTATTTGTACAATATTATTTAATTTACATTGAACTTCAGCAAAAATATATGGAAAGAATTGTATTTGTGGTACCAAGCTATATATCGATTCTCACTTGCGGTACTCACTTGTGGTATTATAAAAATCGAGGCTGACACATTTGGTACTATAATATAATAAATCAATAAATTTATGTACCATTGTTAAAACTGAACGTTAATTGATAAAGTGGCAGTTAAGTTTTATTGCAAAATTGATACCATTACTTTTATTGACTGATAATTATATCCTTAAAATTATAGGTTGTCAAATTACCCCATATTTTCCAATTTACTGACAATTTTTGTCCACATTATTGTCCACTTTCAAAATTGGCTCGAATAAGACACGTGCGTATCAATTTAGAGATTTTATTTATTATCTTTACATATTTATTTAACTAATTTAGTTTTATAAATAATATTAATAGACCAAAATAATACTTTATTATAAATCCAACAAAATATTAATTAAAATTTTAAATTTTAAGTAATAATATTAATATATTTAATATCTATTAAAAATAAAGTTATATATTATTAATAAAATAATTATAATTTAAAAAATAAAAATTAATAAGCACAAGGAATATTTGCTAGTAAAATATTACAGGAGTTTTTAATGGTTAGACAAAAGCATAAGGGGTGTTTCTACTTTCACTCTTTAAATAATGGGTTCGCCCAAAAAAAAATGGGTGAAATTGTAAGGCAGCAAAATACATTCACAAGTTAAATGTTTAATACATATATATTAATGTATATGACTGAACTAATAGAAATGAAAATATAAAGTGTTATTTAGAAACTCTTTCTTTGTGTTGAGACTCTCTTATGTTTTTTAAATTTTGTTAATTTCTTCATAATTTTTCTTCTTGTTTTTAAGATTTAAAAATAATGTTTAATATTTAGCTGACCAAAAACAAAGAAAAAACAATAACCAAAAATTTTGATCCATGGATACAATCATCCGATTTTAATCCACATCGAGTAGCATATGCATGAACTTGTTTACCTCGTGCAAATGAAACAGATCAATGTTTGGAATTGAAAATCACAGAGCTAGAATTGGTAAGAAAAAGAAAAGGAAATTATATAATTAAACAGAATAGGTTTTTAGCTAATGGAGTAAAAATAATGGAACAAACGGATTTTTGGCCTATTATTCAGCTTCATTGTGTCTCTTGAGCCGTCGTATGGTTCTTTGTAATACTGGCGGAGGTACTCTCGCCGGTAGATAAATGCATTTGCGTTAAAACCCTTTCGCCAATGGGGAACGCCTTGCAAACTAATGTTGCACTTTTGGGTCCATACATGGTTCTTCACATTAGACAGCGTCCACAATCTTATGGCATAGGAGCTATAGCATTGCCTAACGTAATACAGCTCTACCTTAATTTCCAAAAGTGACCTACAACCTCGGTGATATTCAAGATCTTGAGGCAACTGAACAGTCGAAAAAGCTTCATTCCTTATGTGAAACATCATACACTATCCAATAAAAAGCCTCGCAAGCGAAAATCATGAATCGGTAGCTATGGAGATGGTTAATAGCCGTGGTATCAGTGAATCTCCAAGAATTGTAATGCAACTCATCGTCGTCATGGCATGTGGATGCAGTGAGGATCTCACAACTCCAATAGCTCATTCTTCTAACGAAGTGCACAATTACGTATTCATCTTTGGATGGAACATAGCCAAAACCAGAGGAATGGATATATTTTTTGGAATGGGATTTGAAGGAGGGTCGGGCGGACAGAAGAGTCGTCGAGTGCTGGGATTAATTATACATGTAAAATCTTTCATTATTGGCAAAGCACACCAACTTAGATTGAGAAGGAATGGGGAGCATTTGTAGGTTTGATGGTGGTGGAACTATAGGGAGACTCCACTGTTGGACTAATTCTCCTTGGAGATTCAATATGGCTAGAACATATTGGCTGTCTAGATTAGAAAACTGCAAACCTAGCATCAATGGGGGATTATTGTTGTTTTGACGTTGTAATTTTTTGAATAAATTATCGGAAATTAGATATTTCCATTGACTCGAAACAGACATATACCTTAAAAGACTTTTCACAGGCAATCTTGATAATATCTCCCTCACTATCTCGTTCAGCAAATATCTCACTCCTTCTCCATGCTCAAGTTTGATCCTCTTCGATCTTTGCTTCTCTATTTGCATCTCTAATTTTGACTAATTATGTTTAACAATGTAAAATTACTTTTTTTTTTCTACAAGAACAATGTAAAAGTACGTTATGTGCAATGTATGTGTGGTTTACGGAAAATTCTTGTCCAAGCCTGTCTTGGCCAAACCCATCCAACCACCAAGCAAGTGTATTGCACTTGCTTTATGATTGGTCACTCTCCTGGGAGTTACATCCAATCCCAAAGCAAGTGTATTACACTTGCCATGTAATTGCTTTGAATTTGGCCAAACCCGGTCTGAATAAGAATTTCCCGTGGTTTACATAGTCATAGGTAAAACAAAACCCTAGGCGTTTAAGAAAACTATTTGTGAGAAATGGGCCCTTTCTTGATTCACGTTATGTACAGATTAGGTCCATAATTTTTGTTTGACAGTTGATAACAATTTTAATTTACTAAATACTAGAATAATTTTGACTTTTGGAATTTTATGTATCTGAATTCTGATAATACACGAGTTTGCTTTCCCGGTTTCTTGACTTTGTACAATTGGGTCAATCGATCTGATCCATTCCAAATAATTGAAGTTTGACGTAGGTTTCCCAAAATACAAATTTTAATTTTAAAATTTAAAATTTAATGAACTTCAAATTTATTAATAAAAATATTGATTGACATCTAATATATACTCCTTTTTTTATAAAATATTGATTTGACATATACGAATTAATTTTTCTTTCAAATCCTAATATCATAACCCAATTCAAATTATATTTGAACTTTTTTGAAAATCACAAAGTCCAATACCAAACCTAATCTAATCACTACACCATTTTTTTTTGGGAAAATAATGAAAATTAAATTAATTGTAACAACAATTGATTTAAATTTTGTAACCCTCGAATTGAAGGAGTTGTAACTCCCGTAACGGAAATGGGCCATTAATAATTTTTGTTCCGATTTTACCCTCCTTCGTTCCTATAAATAGTGGCTTCTTTTTCCACTCTAAACACACCAAAGTCACTCTCAATTCTCTCTTACTCATTCCTTCTCTAGAGTTCTAGTTGTTTCAGTTCGTCTAACAAAGCTTTGGTGCAAAGTATTTTGTTGGAGCCGTTGTATCCTGGAAGACAGACGTTCAAAGGAACCTCGAGCACAACCGGAAGGGTGAGGGAGCGAATCTGTCTTAAGGACACCGTGTTTACACGGGCCTCGGTTTGCTTCAATTTTGCATTTGTCGAATTTAATTTTATTTTCGTTTACAGTTTCTGTATTAAATTTAATTGTTCGTTTAACACTGTATTCTTTTTACGATTACAATTTTTGTAACAATCTTAAGACAGATTCGCATTTTCGTAAAAGGAAAACGCTTGGTAAATACCTTTGTTTTAGAAACTGTTTACTAGGAAAAAAAAAAAAGTCTTGGTTTCAAAAAGGAGTTCTAAAACCATTTACTCGTTCTTAATTTTACGGCCAAAGGACAAGAAACAATTTTTTGTGATTATTTAACAGTAAAGTACGTACCTTCTATACATTAATTGGTTTCATAAAGTGTTACGGACTTTTTGGACAGAATTTTGGTTGCCAATTCCAAATTTACTTCCCAAGGTTTTGATTACATATCATCAAGGATTTTTTTTCAACAGTGAAACAAATTTTGCTGTTTTTAAAACTTGCAACAAATTCTACTGTTACATATATATATAAATCTTTCCAAGGTTATTAAATTTGGTAATGACTGTTACATGACTTTACTACAAAAGGACAAATTGTTTGCAAAGTATTAGCACTATTGGACCTCCATCTTTAATTTATTTTCAAAATTTACATAGTTGAATAAGAATATTTTGGTAGTCCTTGAAAATTTGATTTGGGAAAATTCTAATTTGTTTTTCAAAATTGGCTATTAAATTTTGGTACAGTTACATATCTATTTTGGGATAGAAAAATTATTTGCAAAATTGGAAAAACATTTTCGAATACAACGAAATTTGGGACAGAAAATTTAGTGTTGTAATCTTGTTAAGATACTCACTTAAATATTTCTGAATTTCCTTTGTGGAAATTGACAATTGTGTTTTGGTTTCAGAAATGGCAACCAATGAGAACACTGAAGTTGTGGTAACTGGGAACTCATCTGGAGCGCCAGTACCAAACCAAGCTATGGCACCTTTGAGCCAAGCTGGAGCTGTGGCACCTCTGAGCCAAGCTGAAAAATCGGAGAAATTCAACAGGCTGAATTTCAAAGGTGGCAACAAAAGATGATGTTCTACCTGATCACCTTGCGCCTGGTGAGGTTCTTAACCGAGGATCCACCCAAGAAAGAAGGGGAGCAAGATACTGCCTTCCTCATTGCTCTTGATGGCTGGAACCAGTCGGACTACCTTTGCCGACACTATGTCATGAATTGTCTGAGTGATTCATTGTATGATGTATACTCTGACAAAAAGTCTGCAAAGGAACTTTGGGAAGCCTTGGACCGAAAATATAGAACTGAAGATGCCGGTACCAAGAAATTCGTTGTGGGTCGGTTTTTGGACTACAAGATGGTGGACTCCAAACCACTTATGACCCAAGTACAAGAATTTCAGCTGATTCTTCATGAAATTCAGGCTGAAAAGATGGAACTCGGTGAAACCTTCCAGGTGGCTTGTGTAATTGAAAAGTTGCCCCCTGCATGGAAGGATTTCAAAAATTACCTGAAGCATAAGCGAAAGGAAATGAGCATGGAGTATCTTGTTGTTAGACTTCGTATTGAAGAAGACAACAGGAAATCTGATAAAAAAGGGCTCACTTCTACTGAACCTAAGGCTAATGTCGTGGAGCATAGTCAAAGTTCAAAGTTCAAGAAGAACAACAAAGGGTCCAAGATGGGACCAAAAGGCGGTATTTCCAAGAAAACCAAGTTTCAAGGGAAATGCTTCCATTGTGACAAAATGCGTCACAAATCGGCAGATTGCAGGCTACCGAAAAAGAAAAGACCCAATGTAACCATTGTTGTTGAAGACAGTGGTGACATGGACCTCAGTGTTGTCATTTCAGAGGTGAATATGGTTGACTCTAATCCTAAAGAGTGGTGGGTAGATACAGGGGCTACAAAGCATGTATGCTCTGACAGGGAAGTGTTTACCACTTTTGAGCCGGTCCAGAATGGAGAAAAACTGTTCATGGGAAACTCAGCTACGTCAGCTATAGAATGCAAAGGGAATGTAAAAAATCAAAATGACCTCTGAGAAGGAGCTGACTCTGAAGAATGTCCTTTATGTACCAGATATCCGCAAGAATCTGGTTTCTGGGACGCTGCTGAACAAGCATGGTTTTCGCCTGGTTTTTGAATCTGACAAATTTAATTTAACCAAGAGTGGTATGTTTGTCGGAAAGGGATATGAATATGGCGGAATGTTTAAGCTGAATGTAATGGCTATTAAGCCTAAAGTTATTAATAAAGTTAATAATTCTGCTTACTTGCTTGAGTATCCTAATCTATGGCATGGTATACTAGGACATGTTAACTACGATTCCCTGCGTAGATTAATTAATTTGAAACATATCCCTAAATTTCAAATTGATCAAAAGCACAAGTGTGAAACTTGTATTGAAGCTAAATTAACGAGAACGTCTTTTCAAAAGGTTGAAAGGAATACTAAACCACTCGACTTGATACATAGCGACATAAGCGATCTTAAATGTGTGCAATCAAGGGGAGGTTATAATTATTTTATTACCTTCATTGATGATTGTACTAAATATTGCTATGTATATTTGCTAAGAGCAAAAAGTGAAGCTATAGATAAATTCATTCTATTCACAAAAGAAGTTGAGAATCAACTTGATAAAAAGATCAAAATACTTCGAAATGATAGAGGTGCTGAATATGTATCACCATTTAGTGAATTTTGTGCTGAACATGGAATCATACATGAGGTAACAACACCTTATTCACCGCAATCAAACGGAATTGCGGAAAGGAAAAATCGAACATTGAAAGAAATGATGAATTCAATGTTGATAAGTTCTGGATTACCACAGAACATGTGGGGGGAAGCTATCCTATCTAGCAATTATCTTTTAAATAAGATACCCCGGAAAAATCAGGAGAAAACTCCATATGAATTATGGAAAGGTAGAACACCTTCTTACAAATACTTGCGAGTGTGGGGGTGTCTTGCCAAAGTGGTAGTTCCTACACCCAAGGAAGAAAGGATAGGACCGAATACTGTAGATTGCATATTCATAGGTTATGCTCAGAACAATAATGCTTATCGGTTTCTTGTGCATGAATCTAAAAATCCTGAGATTCACAAAAACATGATAATGGAATCTAGAAATGCATCTTTCTTTGAAGATATATTTCCAGCAAAAATGAGAAAAGAAGTGAGTACATCCAAAAGAACTCATAGTCAAGACCATGAGTCTGAACAGGTAACTGATGATGAGCCAACTGAGGTTGATCCAAAAAGAAGTAAAAGAGCAAGGATAGAAAAATCTTTTGGCCCAGATTTTCTAATATATATGCTCGAAACTGAACCTCTAACCTTCAAAGAAGCTGTAACTTCTTTTGAAGGACCTTTGTGGAAAGAGGCAATCAATAGTGAAATTGATTCCATCTTGCACAACCATACCTGGGAGTTAGTTGATCTTCCTCCAGGTTGCAAACCACTAGGATATAAGTGGATTTTCAAACGGAAAATGAAACCAGATGGAACGATTGATAAATACAAGGCCAGACTAGTAATAAAAGGCTATCGGCAACGAGAAGGCCTTGATTACTTTGATACGTATTCTCCTGTGACGAGAATAACTTCCATTAGGATGATACTTGCTATCGCAGCTTTGCGAAACTTAGAAGTACATCAAATGGATGTAAAAACATCTTTTGTAGGATCTCAAGCGCTTTACCACTGCACCAAAAGCAATTGCTGTTAGTGATGGCGCAACTATTAATCTTTAACCCAAGGTTGATTCCTGTAGGGCACCCCCTACAGTTCACAACGGCAGCGCAGAGCCCCACACTAAGAGGTGGACGGACATGAGGGGCTTCGCAAGAATTCACGTGGATCCTCGGGTCTCCTCCGTGAACCTCGGCAAGTTGGGCTGCCAAACGCCGATGTAGCAAGCGCCACAGCGAATCCGTAAGGGTGACTGCTGGAACCCCATAAATCCCAACAATCTCCCCCCCAGCAGCACCCGGGAGGATTCGAACCTGCAACCTCGCTCTGATACCAGTTGTAGGATCTCAAGCGCTTTACCACTGCACCAAAAGCAATTGCTGTTAGTGATGGCGCAACTATTAATCTTTAACCCAAGGTTGATTCCTGTAGGGCACCCCCTACAGTTCACAACGGCAGCGCAGAGCCCCACACTAAGAGGTGGACGGACATGAGGGGCTTCGCAAGAATTCACGTGGATCCTCGGGTCTCCTCCGTGAACCTCGGCAAGTTGGGCTGCCAAACGCCGATGTAGCAAGCGCCACAGCGAATCCGTAAGGGTGACTGCTGGAACCCCATAAATCCCAACATCTTTCTTAAATGGAGATTTGGAAGAAGAAATTTACATGGAACAACCTGAGGGTATTTCTGCTCCAGGGAAAGAAAAGAAAGTCTGTAAACTGGTTAAGTCATTGTATGGCTTAAAACAGGCACCGAAACAGTGGCATCAGAAATTTGATGATGTCATGCTGGAGAAAGGTTTTAAAACCAGTGAATGCGACAAATTCATTTACGTGAAATAAACAAAAGATGGCTATGTCATTCTTTGTCTCTATGTTGACGACATGCTTATCATTGGAAGTAATGATAAGATGATTAAATCCACTAAGGATATGTTGAATGCTAGATTTGAAATGAAAGATATGGGTCTAGCAGACGTGATACTGGGAGTTAAAATCACGAGAAAATCAGATGGCATTATTTTGAGTCAATCCAATTATATTGGAAAAATCCTTGAAAAATTCAATAAGGATGACTCTAATGAGGCCAAAACTCCTATAGACCCAAGTCAACCTTTATCAAAGAATAAAGGTGAGAGCATCTCTCAAGTGGAGTACTCAAGGATTATTGGAAGTCTAATGTACCTGATGAGTTGTACAAGACCGGATATAGCATACGCTGTAGGTAAGCTAAGCAGATATACTAGTAATCCTGGTACTGACCACTGGAAAGCCATAGTGAGGTTACTGAGATACTTAAGGTATACTCGTAACTATGGGCTATACTATACAAGATATCCAGCTGTTGTAGAAGGATACAGTGATGCAAACTGGATATCTGATGTAAAAGATTCAAAATCCACCAGTGGATATGTATTCACCTTAGGTGGTGCAGCTGTATCTTGGAAATCCTCTAAACAAACTGTGATAGCCAGATCCACAATGGAGTCTGAGTTTATAGATCTAGACAAATGTGGAGAAGAGGCTGAGTGGCTACGCCAATTCTTAGAGGGTATTCCACAATGGTCTAAACCTGTGCCAGCAGTATGCATTCATTGTGATAGTCAATCTGCGATTGGAAGAGCACAAAGTAAAATGTACAATGGTAAGTCTAGGCATATACGCCGAAGGCATTATACCATTAGACAACTACTCTCAACTGGAGTGATTACTATTGACTATGTAAAGTAAAAGGATAATCTAGTGGATCCGCTAACCAAAGGGTTAACAAGAGAGATAGTTGCTAAGTCATCAAGAGGAATGGGACTAAAGCTCATGGAATAAAAACCTAGCGAAGGAAAACCCAACCTAGTTGACTGGAGATCCCAAGATCTAGGTTCAAAGGGACAACCTAACCGCAAAGGTTTAGTTAAGTCACTGTGGGGGTTTTTACCCTCAAGTCCATTCCTATGATGAAAACAGTGATAACGGTTGAGTAAGGATAAGCAAAGCTTTTAATGATTCTTGTAAAGAGAGTAACTCGGGATACTCTAAGGAAATGAATCACCTATGTGAGAGAGAAGAAGGGCCGTTTCAAAGGGAATTGTATAGGGCACAATTCTTAGAAACTCTTGCTGAACCAGGCAGATGTCCATGGCCAAAACGGACATAACCGTAAGAACTGAAACATTACGAGGTAAGATGCGTGTTAGGAGTATGTCATCGTTTACATAAACAACAGAACAGTTCAAGGACACCGTGTCTACTGATCAGCCAGTAAAGTAAACATACTTTCTCAAGGGAAGGTTCAAAGGGTTACTACTACCTATCCTATGCAAGTGTCTACCGCTGAACTCTATCCTCTTAGAACATCCTGTTAGGAATTTATTCAATTTTCATTCTTGTGGGGGATTGTTGGAAAATAATAAAAATTAAATTAATTGTAACAACAATTGATTTAAATTTTGTAACCCTCGAATTTAAGGAGTTGTAACTCCCGTAACGGAAATGGGCATTAATAATTTTTGTTCCGATTTTACCCTCATTCGTTCCTATAAATAGTGGCTTCTTTTTCCACTCTAAACACACCAAAATCACTCTCAATTATCTCTTACTCATTCCTTCTCTAGAGTTCTAGTTGTTTCAGTTCGTCTAACAAAGCTTTGGTGCAAAGTATTTTGTTGGAGCCGTTGTATCCTGGGAGACAGACGTTCGAAGGAACCTCGAGCACAACCGGAAGGGTGAAGGAGCGAATCTGTCTTAAGGACACCGTGTTTACACGGGCCTCGGTTTGCTTCAATTTTGCATTTGTCGAATTTAATTTTATTTTCGTTTACAGTTTCTGTATTAAATTTAATTGTTCGTTTAACACTGTTTTCTTTTTACGATTACAATTTTTGTAACATTTTTTAATTAAAATCAATCACTACAAGGCCAGTCCGATCCGGCTCAAAACCAATCTCCGTTTTTTTTTCAGTAGTATATTTTTTATGTTTCTTTTGCTCATAGAGTTGGCGAATTATGCCATGTCACATTTCGAACCCTTTTCAGATAATATGGGTTTTTTGCACTTTGCACCCCGAAACAAGAAATAGGCATTTTGCACCCTCGAAACTTAGATTTAGCACTTTGCACCCTCGAAATATGAAAAATATAGCACTTTGCACCCTCTTTTATTTTCAAGCAAAAACTCAAGGGCAAAATAGGTAATTCTATTATAAATCTTTGGCACTTTGCCCCCCAAAATAAAATTAGCACTTAACACTCCCTAATTAAGAACAAATTAAGAACTTGCATCCCCGAAACACAATAAATGGACATTTTGCACCCCAAAATATAAAATTTACACTTAACACCCTCAAATTAAAAAAAAAAAAAAACCTCAAATCCCTCATTTTTTCCGGAAAAGTTGACCATTAAGGTGAATTTTTTTAGGGCAAAATAGGTAATTATTTATGGGTCTTTGATATCTTGAATAGACAATGAGTCTTCGAGAAGTTTACTTGAACTTTATTTAGTTATTTATTGTTATATTGTTGAAAAGAAAGATGGAGAGAGAAATGAGTATTCGAGTATTTATAATTGCATTTTGCAAAATTTAAGTAAAAAATTGAATTACCTATTTTGCCTTAAATTTTTTCACTCGGATAGTCAACTTTGACAAAAAAAAGAGGGGTTTGGGTTTTTTAATTTGATGTTATTAAGTGTTAATTTGTGTTTTCGGGTGCAAAGTGTCCATTTATTGTGTTTCAGTGGTGAAAATTGCTGATTTGTTCTTAATTAGAGGGTGTTAAGTGCTAATGTTATTTTGGGGGTACAAAATGCGAAATTCTCAAGTTTTGAAGGAGCAAAGTGCCAATACTATTGAATTACCTATTTTGCCCTTGAATTTTTGCTTGAAAATAAACGAGGGTGCAAAGTGTTGCATTTTTCATATTTCGAGTGTGCAAAGTGCTAAATCTAAGTTTCGGGGGTGCAAAGTGCCTATTTTCCATGTTTCGGGGTGCAAAGTGCAAAAAACCCAGATAATATTGGACTCTTTTAGGTCTAACATGGAAAAATGCAAAATAATCTCATGTGTTATGTAAGACATGCTATAAACTACCCTATAAAGTATTTATTGCGCCAAATTTTCTTGTATTTTTAAAAACCTGCAAAAAGATCCAATTTATAAAAATAGGTCGTTTTGAATCGACATACTTCAAAAAAACCATTGTTAAAATACTTCAAGTTGGTCCCTACAATTTCACGTGATATATTTTTAAAATTATAATTGTCAATATTATTTAAAATACTTCAAGTTGGTCGGCGGTGGCCTGGGAATCAGGAGGAAGAGGGGTGGGTTAAATGGGTGGGTGGGTTGGATTTTAGCTTTCAATTATAATGATTTATTATTTATTATTTATTATTTTAATAAATATTAAATAGATTAATACTATTATATAAATTTTATATTTGAAAAAAATATGTTTTCTTAGTTTTTGTTATGTTAAAGTATGAATTAATTTAATAATATTGTTTATAAATCAAATTAGTTAATTAAATAAAATAAGTAAAATATTCAAATTAGTCCGCACGTGATATTGTTCGAGTCAATTTTGAAATTTGACAACAATATAGACTAAAAACCTCACTAAATTTGAAGATATAAGACTTTTTTGATAGCCTAAAATATTATGTGGTAAAATTATCAGTCAATATAAATAATGGCATCAGCTTTGTAAGTAGACTTAATTGTCACATCACCATCTAACGACAATTTTTTTTGGATGTACCAATTATGTCACAATTGTAATATCCCGTATTTTTAAAATAATGTAAAATGAATTCAAATTGATTTAATTTGATTAAGAAATAGAAGAAAATATATTTATTGTTGTAAGTGGTACTCAATTGAACATTAGAAATAAATTGAAGGACCTAATCATAGAAGAGGACTACAATAAATGTTTTAATAAATATAGAGGACTTTAAGGATCATGTTTAAAAGTTAAGGAAATCAACTAAATTCATTATGGACATAATAAATCACGTAATCGGAATAATGAAGTTAATGAGAACCTATCGAGAAGCCTAGGACTAAGGGTTATGTTTTCATAGCTTGAGATATCTTATTGTTAAAGTTTAGAAAATATAGGACTCATAAAAAAATACTAATAAAGTTTATGATTAAATATGAAATATACTAAGTCGGGTATTAAGTTATCTCCATACCATGACTCATGCAACAATTCATTTTATCCAATTCCTATTCTTCACCCACGCATCAACATAGATGACTAAGCATAGGTGGTTGAGCTCCAGGTAAGCAAAGCTATTCCTCACCTTCATATCAACTACTAATTAATTATATACTCTTATCATATCAACATGAAGTATTTATATAAACACTCTTAAGATATTCATACACAAAGGAAAAGAGAACGTGAAATAAATAATAAGATAGTGAGCGTAAGGATGGGGCTTGCGGTTCTAGCAAAGCAACAATACCAATCAGGTAGGTTGAGGGACTAAGTATGATTATCTTTGATTAGTTAAATTATTTAATCTCTAAGGATGAATGGACATAGATGGATTTGTATGGTAAATTGTTTAGTGCGGTGAGTATATATGTTAACATATTTAAGTAGGACAAACATTCAACTAATTATAAATGAGCATTGTTGATTAGCATAATTATACTACAAGAAAAATTGGTTTCAGCGACAATGGTTATTGGTTGCTAAAAGAGAGAAATTGGTCGCTAAAAGCTGCAGCGACCAAGACACGGTTGGTCGCTCATAGTGGCTACTAAAAGTCCTCAGCGACGAATTATTGGATGCTAAAAATGTTTTTTTGGCGACCAAATATTATCGGTCTCTATTGATATCAGCATTAGTAACAATATTTTTACTCGCTAATGTGAACTTTTATTGTCACTATAGCATTCTCTTCGTAGTTGCAGCTATACTGATAACAACCACAATTTATCCTTTAGAAACCAACAAAAAATGGTCTCTAAAAAATAGGGTAAACATCACTTTTGGTCCCTCTTATCATTAACTTTTTACAGAGTGGTCCCTCTTATGTTTTTTTTTTTCCACTTTAGTCCCTACTATGAATTATTTGTTTCACTTTAGTCCTTTTCAAGTGGTCCAAGACGATTTCGGTAACATGTGATATGCTCATGAGGGCAATTTTGTTATTTCAAGTAAACTAACAGGGATGTTTTCGTCTTTCTAATTATTTTTAAAAAAATTAAATATATAATGTCTTCCAAACTAGGCTTTCATTCCAATCCAATTTAATCGTACATTTCGTTCCAAACTAAAGTTTTTTCCTAAAATCTTTTCAAACACCAAAATTACTCATCAATTAAACAATATCTCAAATAGTCTCAATAGTGTACTGACGAAAATGCCCTAAAAAATATTCATATGCATGTCACGTGTTATCAGAACCATCTGATAAGGGCTAAGGTGAAACACATAATTCATAGTAGGGACTAAAGTGAAACAAATAATTCATAGTAGGTACTAAAGTGGAAAAAAAACATAAGAAGGACCACTCTGTAAAAGTTAATGATAAGAGGGACCAAACGTGATATTTACCCCTAAAAATAAGAACATTAGCAACAATTTTTTCCTTGCTAATGTGAGTTTCATGGTCAATGTAGCATTGTCTTGGTAGCTAAAGCTAGACATATAACAACCATATGACTCTAATTGGTAAAAAATATTATTTTATCAACCTCATCATTTTGCATATAGCAACCACATGATTTTTGTTGCGAAAGAATGATCTTTTACCAACCATGCCATTCTGCATAGCAAACGTATGATTTTGGTTTGTTAAAAATAAATGTTCATTAACTAGACGTAGTTATTGATTGCTAATAACGGAACAACTATGAATAATATCATGAAAAATTAAAAGGAAAATACATTAATGCTAGTTAAATCCAAAAACATGTTTTTCAATTTCAAAATAGTTGCGGTTAAGGAGTTGTAACTAACAATTAATACTAATCATGTAAAATAGTTACACTAATCGATTTCTATGCGACATCTCTAATTCGGCATTAGAACAAATCTCTTAGGCCTTCGCCGGAGGAGCATCATGTTGATGGCGCCCAATAATTCATTCATGAGTCTTGATTTGGTGCTTATATCATACTCCATTGCTCAAGATATGGGAATACAGTTGATGACGGGTACTTTGGATTCTTTACATTTAGGAGCTCAGGCAAGATTGAAATACGGATCACGCAAGATCGAAGATCATGAATCCCGACCTTGAAGACATAGAATCGAGCCCAAGCCCCAGTTTATCCAGTCCGATCTATTAGAAAGAGCACAAGGTCGAAGGTTACTGTTGGGCCGACCTCGGGCCCAGGCCTTTGGGCCAAGAAATGTACCCCTGCGGATGGTTCAGCTAGCTCACCATTTCAACTATAAATACCACAAGCATTTATGGCGCCGGAAACTCTTTCCCAGGTGCTCCCAACTCGAAGCTCCTGCTTGGACCAACCTTGGGAAGTTAGTTTAAGTTATTTTATATGTATCTATCCTCTAGCTTGTACGGCATCCTATACTGCTCAGATAGGACCCTCATTACTTGTAATATGTACACCTACGTTCGGAATATAAATTATTGATCTTCTCCTCATATGATTGTGTTTTAGCTATTTACCCTCCTACCTTGATCACCCTACGAATTAGCGTAAGATCAATTGGTGCCCATCCGAGGGGCCTTATTTGGGTGTTAGATCGAAAAATGCCTACTACGAGGATAAATACATATATTTGAGGAGAGCCTTCCCATGCAGTCGGAGCACAGAACTCAGTTAACAATGAGCCTGATAATCTATCTCGAGCGGCTCAACAACCAGAAGCTCCACCAGTCGTTCCCCAGGACGATGCTCCGATCCACACGACGGTCGCCGATCTGAGGTCTGTCATAGGCACTATGTGCAGGGAGTTTCTGAATAGTGGAAGGGCCGACCAGTCACCCGTGGATCAGACAGCAGCTCATGGGAGAGCAGAAATTCCTTCTTCGAACATCCAGAAGGAGAAAAGCGTACTACGATCCATATCGAATGCACCGGCACCAAACCCTCCCCGAGCAGCTCCGTCGAAGACTAACGTTCGATCAGGAATTCCTCCGAAGACGGTACACGATTTGGAGGATTTGGTAGTAGGGGAGAGTCAACCTATTGATATTGTGAAAAGCAAGAAACCGACCTACAAAAGAATTACAAAATTCGAGTTGGAAAAAATGGTGCAAGAACGAGTTGCCAAGAAACTAGATAGGGAAGACACGGTGATGGAAGTTCGCCACGCCATTGCAGCCGCTAGGCGCACTGAGATGATTCAAAACAGAGAAACTATCCGGGAAAACATCAGAGAAAGGGAGATCGGAAATAGTATCATGCGATGCTCGCCATTCTGCCGAGGAATACGTGAAGCTAGGAATACATAAACGGTACCAACAAGGTTACCACGGTATAATGGGACTACCGACCCCGGGGAACATATCAATAGTTTTATCAATGTGATGAATTTATATGGACATTCGGAGGACTTCTGCTGCAAAATCATGGTCACCACCTTCGAGGGGATTGCCCTTGATTGGTTTGGAAAACTGCCTCCAAACTCTATATTTTCTTTCGATGAATTTTGTGACAAGTTGAAACACCAATTTACAAGCCAGAGAAAACCTAGGTTGCCAGCGAATCATTTGGGAACGGTCAAGCAATTGGATGGAGAAACTTTGAGGCAATGGCTGGCAAGATTCAATATCAAACTCCTAAAAGTTGATACCCCGCAAATCGAGTATTTATCTTCTTTAATGTTCGAATTGACGAGGAACACACAGTTCGGAAATGAGTTATGTAGAAAGCAACCAAAGTATTTCGAGTGGATAATGGAAATTGCTGAGAAGTACATGATTCAGGAAGAGATGAATAAACTAAAAAATGCGCACAACACAAAACTCCCTCTCAATAAAAAGCAAGATCGAGCTCCTATTCCAAAACCAGGCGATTATGGAGGATCGAATAGAGGATCAGTATGGCAACGACTCAACACCTACAAACCGCTGGTGCCGACCCAAAGATCTAATGTCTATGGTCCGCCTCTCGATCAAAATCAGCCTCCACGACCTGGAAAGATTCTTTTTACCGAGTTGAACACCTCAAAGGAGGAAATTTTGACTGTATTAGAGGAAGGTAGTTTAATTCCCGAGGCTCAAAGAATTACTCAGGCAAGACCAGGAACGATGGGTTATGACAAATATTGCCGATATCATAGAGCTCGGAGACATAGCATTGAGAATTGTTACCAACTGAAGGTTGAGATCGAAAAATTAATCGTGCAAGGAAAACTTAAGGAGTTTGTTAAAAGAGGTAACTATAACAACCGCTATAGATCTAGGAGTCCTCGAAAATTTATCAGTCTTTGCTCAAAATCAGGCTGATGAGCAATTGAACAGAGTAATAAATATGATTGCCGGTGGATCGGCGGGAGGAGACATAAAAAATTCAAGAAAAAGGAGATGAGGTCGATAAAGACAGATGATTCGACCAAAAAGGAAGTATTCTCTTTGGAATTCCAGCGATGCAGATCGACCCTCAGACGTTACTTGGGATGTAAATGAAGATGATCCAGATTTTTCCATGGTACTAACTCTGAAAATTGCTAATTATGAGGTCAAAAGAGTTTTGGTTGACAATGGAAGTTCGGCGAACATTATCTCCTCCGAAGCTCTTACACGGATGAACCTTCAACATCCCTATCTGGATCGAGTAGCAACTCTTCTGGTCGGCTTCGGGGGTTCGGAGATTGTTCCACTAGGAACCATTCTGTTGAGCACGACACTCGAAAAAAAGCTTAAGAGTGTAACAAGAACGGTAAAATTTCTGGTGGTGGAAACACCTTTCGCTTACAATGCCATACTAGGAAGACCGGCTTTGAATGCCTTCAAGGATTCCACCTATCATCAAAAGGTAAAATTCCCAACTGATGGAGGAGTTGGGGAGATGCTAAACGACCAATACATGGCTTGGGAGTGTTATAACTCGTCTTTGAGTATAAAAAAAAAAGTTGAACCTGAAATCCTGACAAAAAGAAAAATGGTTGATTTGGAATCCGGATCAACTTCGAATTTACCAGTTCCCGATTGTGAGAAGCTACAAGGAAAGAAAGGAAAGAACGTAGGCATGAGCATGCAAGCGCCCAATCATAAGAAGGTGATTCTGGTTCCAGGATCCCCTATGAAATTTACCAGGATTGGAACAGAGCTAAGTGAAAGTATGGAAACCATGCTCATCGACTTTTTACGGAAGAATGTAGATGTTTTCGCTCGGAGTTCGGATGATATTGTGGGGATCGACCCACGTGTGATAACCCACTCTTTAAACATTGATCCGAAAGCCAAGCCGGTAAGGCAGAAGAAGCCTAATCATGGGCGCGAGAAAGATAAAATCATCAACGCCGAGGTCGATAGGTTGTTGGCTGCCGGTCAAATCAGAGAAATTAAATTTACCGAATGGTTATGTAATGTGGTTTTGGTCTCTAAAGGTGACAAGATCGATAATAAATGGAGAATGTGTAATGATTTTACCGATCTAAACAAGCTATGCCTAAGAGACCCTTACCCGTTACCTCGGATCGATATGCTGGTAGACTCCACCGTGGGTTTTGTGTTTTTTAGCATGATGGATGCTTTCCAGGTATTCTATCAATTTTTTATGAACGAAAGGGATTAGGATAAAACCGCGTTTATTACTGAGCGAGGAGTCTACTGTTTCATTGTTATGCCGTTTGGTTTAAGAAATGCGGGTGCAACTTATCAAAGATTAGTCAATATGATGTTTAAAGAATTGATAGGAGAAATCATGGAGGTTTATATGGACGACATGCTCATAAAGAGTATGACGGAGGAAGACCACATCAAGCATCTCGATAGATTCTTTGGAATTCTGAGAAAATACGGAATGAAGTTGAATCCAGCAAAAGGTACTTTTGGTGTACGATCGGAAAAGTTCCTCGGCTATCTCGTCCATGAACGAGGGATCGATGCTAACCCAGAAAAAATTCGAGCCATTACCGATCTTCAACCACCAAGAAAACTTTCAGATGTTCAGAGTTTGATCGGGAAGATTATTTCCTTAAACAAGTTCATCTCTCGATCCGCTGATAAGAGCTTGCTATTCTTCAAATTATTGCGGAAGTCAAAGGATTTTGAATGGAGCGCTGAATGTGACAAGGCTTTTGAAGATATAAAAACATATTTAACCTCGCCACCGATGTTGGCCAAGCCCTCCGATGGAGAACCTTTATACCTCTACATAGCCGTTTCGGAGGAGGCTATTCGTGCAAGCCTATGGAAATTGGCTTGCACGCAGCCGCTGTGCACATCAGTGTTGGTGACAAGACTATAGAAAGGCTCGTATTTGTGTTGGCAGAAGATGAGGTATCATTGTATTTGTCTTCTCCGAGACCGTATTACAGAGCAAGGAATGAATTCGTTGCCGGACCGTGTCCTTCCGAAGGCTCAAGTAGTTGCTCTACAAGTTCAGCATCTGTAAGGGACGCTATAATAAATGAAGGTCTAACCAGAAAAAATTACGTTCGATTCTTCAAAGCTTTGCTGGAAATGGAAGAGAAAAAAATGGAGGTCTGTGTTCATTAATCTCTAAACTGTCCGTGTTATAGTATTCATTTGAAAGGGTTTTTTTTTATGGTTTTTTGCAGGAAGATGTGCGGGCATATGATATGGGATATGTCACCATGCGGAGAATTGAATAACATTTATTGTCTCTTGAGGTCCTAGGTTTACCTGAGAAAAGGCCAACACTTGTTAATGGGGACCATATATATGTAAAGCTTGCTTCTGCGCATAAATATGCAAAAGCTTGTAAGGTGCATTCCAAAATTTTAACACAATTATTTATCCCCATTACTCTTACATAATATGGTTGCTTATTTTGAATTTTCCCGTGACATTCGAACATTTTGATCAAGATTTTACTTTGCTTATCAATTGTCCTTAGTTAATTCAACAATTGACATATACTGCTATGGCTTTTTTTTTTTTTTTTTTTTTAATCTTGCCATTGACTAAGCTCACATCCATCCTTATCCCTCAAAGTCCCATAATGTTACCAGTTTTTTAAGTGCTGTATTCCTCTAATCACAAATGTTCGAAGCTGAATTTCTGCGTTTTCTATGTACAGGGCTCCATTCATCGAGTAGGGGTTCATCAAATAATCTTATGGTTTGACACACAATTTGTTAAAATTCATAGAGAGAGTAACATGTATAATGTAAGCTTCACCATTAACCAAAGTCATATGCGTTTGTTGCGTCAAGCAGTTGAGGCTACTAAATATTTGAACAGCTACTTTCTTTTTCCATCCTTTTCCAACGTGAGACAAGTCAAACCTGCACCCTTCGTGCCCATATCCTGCAATCCGAACGAAGAGCAAACAAGGGCCATTCAGACGATCCTCGCTTACAAGGGAGGTTCCCCTCATGTAATTCATGGTCCGCCGGGCACAGGCAAGACGTCGACTCTCATCGAATCTATCCTTCAAATTTATCAGTCACAGCTAAAAGCTCGTATTCTAGTCTGTTCAACCTACAACAATGCAGCTGACCGTTTACTGGACAGACTCGTTAGTGAGGGGTCAAGAATGATTAAGACTAGTATCTTTAGGCTCAACGCCTTATCACATTGTTGTAAAGATGTGGACCCCGATTTGGTTGGGTTTTGCCGTGTAGAATATTGAAAATTGACGTGTCCTCTGGAGAATTATAGAATTGTTATAACAACATATGCAAGTTCATCTCTTCTCTACGCACAAGGCATTAAGAAAGGCCACTTCTCACACATTTTCTTAGATGACAACGCCTATGCTTCAGAGCCGGAGACAATGCTTCCACTATCCAGTCTTTACTCGAATAAGACTGTTGTTGTTCTTGCCGGGGATCCTATGCAGCTAGGTCCTGTAGTATTTTGCAATGAGGCTGTAATCAGTGGACTAGGGACTTCATTTATGGAGAGACTTTTAATGTGCGAGTTGTATGGTAATGGAAACAAGATTGTTACGACCAAATTGATTAGAGATTATCGGACTCATCCTGCATTAAGTCGATTTACTTCGCAATGGTTTTTTTTATCGGGGATTCATGACATGCAAAGAGGAAAATTCATGTTTCACAACATCCATGGATGACCTCTTACCAAATACAGATTGTCCTTTGGTTTTCGTAGGCATGATTGGTTTGGAGGAGCAAGAAAGTAGTAACCTGTCATGGTTCAATCGATACGAGGCTAGCGGAGTAATGGATATTATTAGAGTTCTGATTGAAAAGAAAGGATATCATGAGGAAGATGTTGGAGTTATAACACCATTCAGGCAGCAGATGCTGAAAATAAGAGGTGCACTCAACACATGTAATATAACCAACATTGAAATATGAGGCGTCGAACAATTCCGCGGTGATGGGGGCTATTTCGCACCCCTTATAATACTCGGATCGACTTAGGGATATCAGATCGGTTCGACCGTACAAGCTCATCCGGGATCATCCATCGACCCGATCAGAGACGATTCTACTCGGCGACCAGACTACAATCCTGACTTGAGAGGGAGTGTTATGACGAGTCCAATTAGGACTATGTTTCCTTGTAAAGCTAGGGCTAATATCATATAAATACCTAGATAAAACGTGGTATTACACACGATAGGAGCTTACGCCTACATACTTTGTCAATCTAATAACACATTGAATAGAAAAGCTTTTGCTATACTATTTACTGATTAACTCATTGATTGTCTTGTTTACCTTTTTGTTCTTTTACATAATTGTTCTTCCTTGAGATTGATCCATCCAGAATAAAGTAACAGAGCCCTATAATTCGTACTAAACCTGACCTCCTAATTACATATTATTGATTTAATCTTACCCAACTATTAACGGTTAAATCAGTTGGCGCCCACCGTGGGGCTAGGTTAATTATTCAATCGACATATGGCTCGCCCAAGGAAGAGCGCCCGTAACGGAGCAAGAAGTAACACGACCAACCCGAATAACACATCTGAGGGTCCACAGGGCAATACTGATAATAACGCCCCAATAACCAACGACAATCAGCAAGAGAACGAACATCTTCATAATCAAGAGGAACCACAAGGAATCCCTGCTGGTGCGATACCAGAAGAACATGCAGCTCCAGCAATCCCAGTTCCCCTGTCAGACACTCAGGAGAAGCTACGACAGATTGCTATGCTCTTTAAATCACTCTGCCCAGAGGAATTACTCATACCCGAGCAGTTTCCTCAAAACCCTAGAACTACTAGAGCAAATCCCATTCAAAGGATGCCGAGGCAGGTCGATCAAATCTCTCAACAAGCTGACAGCCCCGCAAGCGAACAACGATCGCTGCATAGTCCGCAAAAGGGAATTTCGAAACCCTCCGATGAGAACGTCCGAAGAAAAGCTGATCGAAGGAGACCGCAACCAGGATGCACCGGGTCCAAAGAACATACCATAATCCCCATCGAGGATGACGTAGGTGACGCGATCCACAATCAACCACGGACTATGCGATTCTCGGAAAGAGAAATAGAAAAGATGGTACATGAACAACTTGAGCAACGTTTACGAACCGTTCAAAACCCATGGGCCATAACCACGGAACTTCAGGAGAGCCTAGCGGCGTGCTCTCCCTTCTGTAAAGAAATCAATGAAGCACAGTCATCGGGACAAGTTCCTGGGCGACTACCCGGATATGATGGAACTACTGATCCAGATGACTATATATTTAGCTTCACGAACATAATGAACTTATATGCTCATTCGGCAGAATTCACAGCTAAATTAATGGTGACCACGTTCGAAGGACTTGCCTTGGATTGGTTTGCCAAGCAACCCACTAACTCCATATTCAGTTTCCGGGAATTATGCAACAAGCTGACACAACAGTTCGCCAGCCAGAAGAGGCAGAACTACCAATGAGTTATTTAGGAACCATTTATCAACAAGATGGTGAAACCCTAAGGAACTGGTTGGCAAGGTTTAATGTGGAATTACTTAAGATCGATTCCCCAAATTTCGATTATATAATCTCCATTCTCTTTGACCTTACCAAGAATAGGCAATTTGGAAATGCCCTCAGTAGAAAGCAACCAAGAATGTTTGCCGATATTATGAGCTTGGAAGAGATGAACTCTTTTAAAGATAATAACAAGAATAAAGCTCCTGCCTCAGGCTCCAAGCGGCAAGAAAGAATTCCTGTCCAGAAATCCCTGGATTATGAACGATCTTTTGGAAAATGCAATGTCTTCCAGCGATTGGAATACAATCAAAACAATCAAGACAGACGACCTAATGCCTATCAAAGACCTAGATCGGCCGAGCCGACGATCAGGAGCAGAATTAACCAAGTAGAACATCCAAGGCTGACTGTTCCAATAGAAGAAATCTTGGGAGTAGTAGAAAGAAATAATTGGATCCCGGAAGCCAAGAGAATCCCTCAACCCAGACCAGGAGCACGAAACTATGAATTATACTGCAAGTATCACCGAGCACATGGGCATCACACTGAAAATTGTTTTCACCTTAAAAGAGAAATTGAAAAACTAATTGAACAAGGAAAATTAGATGACTATTTAGAGCGGAATAATCGCAAGAGAGGAAGAAGTAGGAGTCCTCGGAACAATAACCAAAGAAGGGATTCCCGTAGAAGGTCCCCTAATGAGGGTCCCCCGCAGGAGTTGAACAATGATCAGATTAATGGAACCATCCATACAATCTCAGGAGGACCCGCTGGCGGGGACAGTCGTAATGCTCGTCGCAGGACCGCCAGATCCATAATTGGAATCTTAAAATACCCGAAAGAAGTATGGACTCTAGAAAGTAAACCAACAAACGACCAACTGATCAGTTTCAACGAGGGTGAAGTACCGAAGAACCTTGTTTGGGACGTAAAGGAAGACAACCCCGACTTCCCAATGGTGGTATCGCTAGAAATAGCGAACTACAACGTCAAAAGAATCATGATTGACAATGGAAGCTCAACGAACATCATTTCTAAAGAGGTCCTAGCCCAGATGAACTTGGGACAAATAACATTCCAAAAGGTAGCTACACCTTTAGTAGGATTTGGAGGTTCCGAAACTGTCCCCTGTGGCACAATAACTTTAAGCGTCTCGCTCGGAAAGAAACCGCGTCGGACGGTGAAGCTAGTCAAATTCTTAGTAGTCGAAACTCCCTTTGCCTACAATGCAATCCTAGGGCGACCCGCCCTTAACTTATTCCGAGCTGTTGTTTCAACCTACCATCATAAGATAAAATTTCCCACTGACATGGGAATCGGAGAAATAGTGAACGATCATTGCATGGCATGGGACTGCTACAACACCTCCTTAACTTTGGGGAACCGCTCTAAACCGATTACCCCAAGCAAAAGGAAGCTGGAAGACGACGTTGACAGAATCGAAGCGGAAATCCCAAGCATCGATCGAATAGATAAAAGAGGAAAGGAACCGATAGATTTGGCCTTGAAACCACCGGAACATAAAGATGTCCTACTGGTACAAGGGGACCCAACAAAAACAACCAGAATAGGGACCGAACTGAGCCAGGAAGGGGAAGTAATGTTGATCAACTTTCTCAGAGAAAACATAGATATCTTCGCCTGGAGCGCAAATGACATCGAAGGGATCGACCCTCGAATAATCAGTCACTCGCTAAAGATCGACCCCATGGCAAAACCAGCTAGACAAAAGAAGAGGAATCATGGGACAATAAAGGATAAAATAACTAAGGCAGAAGTTGAAAGGCTATTTAAGGCCAAACAAATTCAAGAAACACACTTCTCGGAATGGCTATGCAATGTTGTGCTAGTAGCAAAAGGGGATAAAAAGGATAACAAGTGGAGAATGTGCAATGACTTCACCGACCTTAATAAATTATGTCCGCGCGATCCATATCCCCTCCCAAGGATCGACTTATTAGTCGACTCAACCGCTGGTTTCGCAATTTTTAGCATGATAAATGCCTTCCAAGGTTTTTATCAAATATACATGGATGAACGAGACCAAGAGAAAACTGTCTTCATAACCGAGCAGGGAGTATACTGCTTCATAGTTATGCCATTTGGCCTAAGGAAAGCGGGGGCCACTTACCAAAGGTTAGTAAACCTGATGTTCAAAGAATTGATCAGAGAAATAATGGAAGTCTACGTAGACGATATGCTGGTCAAAAGTATTAATGAAGCTGATCATGTAAGGCATCTCGATCGATGCTTCCAAATACTGAGAAAGTACCGAATGAAGCTAAATCCTGCAAAATGCATTTTCGGTGTTAAGTCGGGAAAATTTTTGGGATATTTAGTACATCAACGAGGAATTGAGGCCAATCCCGAAAAAAATTCGAGCAATCACTGAAATGAAGCCTCCCAAAACGATTTCCCAAGTACAGAGCTTGGTAGGAAAGATCGTAGCGTTGAATAGATTCATATCCAAGTCGGTTGACAGAAGTTTACCTTTCTTCCAAACTCTTCGAAAAGCAAAGAACTTTGTTTGGAACGAAGAATGCGACCGGGCCTTCGACCAGTTAAAGGAATATCTGACGACATCCCCATTATTGGCCAAACCAACATAAGGGGAACCATTATACGTCTACATATCAATCTCCGACGTGGCCATTAGTTCAGTTTTGGTTAAAGTGGAAGGTTTAGAACATAAGCCTGTTTATTACTTAAGCAAGTTACTACAAGGGGCCAAGAAGAACTACTTGGAAATAGAAAAATTCGCCTTGGCCTTAGTGGTAGCAGCACGAAAACTCCGACCTTATTTTCTAAATTACAAAATTGTGGTCTTAACGAACCAACCACTAAGACAAATCCTAGCGAAGCCAGCCTCTGGAAGATTGATCAAATGGGCGATCGAACTCGGTCAGTTCGAAATCGAGTACAAACCAAGAATTGCGATAAAAGCCTAAGTCTTAGCCGATTTCCTATTAGAAACTCCAACCCAGGCAACCGAACGTACCGAATCAACTAGTCATAACAACGATATCTTGATCATAGAAAATCAAATCTGTTTGATGCACGTCGACGGTGCTTCATGCCGAGAGGGAGGAGGTGCCGGAATCAACTTTACCGGACCAAATAAGGAGGATATAAATTATGCAATAACGTTGGACTTCATCGTAACAAACAACGAAGCAGAATATGAAGCACTGATCGCAGGAATGGAAATGGCAATCAAGGCCAACATTAGAAGCCTTAAGGTATTAACCGATTCAGAGTTAATACAGAGACAGATAGAAGGTCTGTATGAGGCAAAGGAATTTAATATGGTCAAATACCTCGCCAAGGTGAAAAAATTGGCTGAAAAATTCGAAAGTTTTGGAATACAGAACATTCCACGGTCGGAAAATAAATGGGCCGATCAACTGTCTAGGTTCACAAGATTTCACGACGGAAAAATTGAAAGGGTTATCAATTGGTTAATTTCCAATGCGCCGGCAATCGATATCGATGAGACACCGGTCGCCGATATGATGGAAATCGAAGAAGCTAAAGGAAACTGGACGACTCCGATTATAGACTATCTTCGAGAAGGAAAATTGCCGCTTGACCAAAACGAAGCTCGGAAATTAAAATATCGGGCTCCAAAATATACATTGATAGAAGAAAAACTTTACCGAAGATCAGTATCGAGAATTCTTCTAAAATGCATCTCCGAATCTCAAACCAACGACATCCTCCGGGAGGAACATGAAGGAGATGCAGGGAATCACAGCGGAGCAAGGGTATTAGCTTTAAAATGCCTTCGAACAGGTTATTATTGACCTACCATCAACAATGATGCCGTCCAATATGTCCAAAAATGTCATCATTGCCAAGTCCATGCTAATATAAGTCATCAACCAGCCGAAAACATGCACCCAATACTAGTATGTTGGCCGTTCGATCAATGGGGAATGGACATCGTGGGACCTTTCCCAGCAGCTAGATCCAAGAAAGCGTATGTTCTAGTCGCTGTCGAATACTTCAGCAAATGGATAGAATGCATCGCCCTTGCTCGAATAACTCAATTCCAAGTGATCAATTTCTTATGGAAGTTCATAGTATGTCGATTTGGCATCCCAAGAACTCTGATCTCTGACAACGGAACCCAATTTGCGGGAAAACAGGTAATGGAATGGTGTGCAAGGATAGGAATTCAGCAAAATTTCACTTTAGTTGGGCATCCAAGAGCGAATGGACAAACTGAAGTAGCAAACCGAGAAATAATAAAATCTTTGGAGAAAAGATTAGGGGCAGCCAAAGGAAGATGGCTAGATGAACTCCCTGGAGTACTTTGGGCTAATCGAACTACGGTCAGAACTTCAACCGGGGAGACCCCATTCGGTCTAGTATATGGCTCAGAAGCTGTTATTCTAGTCGAAACACTAATTTCGACAACAAGAATTGAAATGTTTGACGACCAGGAAAATGGAAAGGCAAGAGAAAGTGATATCGATTTAACAGAAGCCTTAAAAGAAAAAGCGGTTGTACGATTGCAAGTCGCTAAATCAAACATGGAGAAAGCCTACAATCAAAAAGTACGCATATGAACCTTCAAAGAAGGAGACTTGGTCTTAAAAAAGGTAGAGGTATCCAAGCACGTGGGAAAACTACAAACAGAATTGGGACGGACCATACGTTGTCATCAATGTAGGAAAGAAAGGTTCGTACAAGATTGCACACTTGGATGGAACCCCCCTACCAAGAACTTGGAATGCAGTCAACATCAGAAAATACTATGGAAGATAAATCATAATGGATTATGCTGGTTTATTTCTTTTTTATTTAGTCCGTTTTATTTCTTTTTATTTTTTATTTTTATTATTCGTTGTAAAAAAGGCCTTGGCCTGAAATTCGTTTTTAAAAGATTTTTTGCAATTTCGAATACCAAACCAAAAGTTCTCTTGAGTAAAAAGTCGAAGCATAAAAACGAGTTGAGTATAAATCGATCGATTCGATAAACGCTCCTCGGATTTCTACAATCAACTTGGTTTGATCCAATAAGTTGATCATGAAGTATAACGACTCGAGTATAAATTGATCCGCTCAATAAACGCTCCTCGATCTATATCTAACGATAAAAAAGATTTGGGAAAAATACCTAAGTCTTAAAAACGAGTCGAGTATAAATTGATCCGCTCAATAAACGCTCCTCGATCTATATCTAACGATCAAAAAGATTTGGGAAAAATACCTAAGTCTTAAAACGAGTCGAGTATAAATTGATCCGCTCAATAAACGCTCCTCGATCTATATCTAACGATAAAAAAGATTTAGGAAAAATACCTAAGTCTTAAAAACGAGTCGAGTATAAATTGATCCGCTCAATAAACGCTCCTCGATCTATAACGATCAAAAAGATTTGGGAAAAATACCTAAGTCTTAAAACGAGTCGAGTATAAATTGATCCGCTCAATAAACACTCCTCGATCTATATCTAACGATCAAAAAGATTTGGGAAAAATACCTAAGTCTTAAAACGAGTCGAGTATAAATTGATCCGCTCAATAAACGCTCCTCGATCCATATCAAAAGATTTGGGAAAAATACCTAAGTCTTAAAAACAAGTTGAGTAAAATTGATTCGCTCAATAAACACTCCTCGACCGACAAAAAAGGTTTTTGATATAAAACCTAGGTATTAAAAAGAGTTGAGTATAAATTGATCCGCTCGATAAGCGCTCCTCGATATCATATCTAACGATCGAAAAGATATTGGCATGAAAACCTAAGTCTTATAAAGAGTTGAGTATAAATTGATCCGCTCAATAAAGGCTCCTCGATCTATATAATAACGATAAAAGTAAGTTACAGTTAGAGAGAAATCAACAACAAGAAATATGAGAATAATAACATTAAAAGTATTATTCATCTGAAGTTCTGAGAACAGATCTCAAGTTACATACGAAGAATACAAAGAACTTTGTACGATCTACATATCATCACAACTGTTTAGAAAAAATAATCCTATTCTATAGATCTGCGGTCTTCACGACAATGTCCACGGAAACATCAATCTCCTCCCTGGTACCTCGACGATCGGAATTAAACACCTAAGAAGCATGCTGCTCAGGATGGTCGACTTCTTTGGTTCGATGGTCAGGATCAGAAGATCAAATGTTCTTCCAGACGAAATGACCATTACCTGCCAGATGCCCGGTAACAGCCACTCGCCCAGAAGGAGATACTGCTGGTATGATGGGTTTGAATTTTACTCTAAAGCAGCATCTCTTCAGGACCGTCGCAGAAGAAAAATTTTACCAGCACACCCCGGTGGTCTATCAATCCGGAGGTAACATCCCAAAGCGGCGGTGCCTGGTAAATATGAACCCTCCATGTGCAAACAGAAACCACGGACCTCAAACCGGTGAAGACAAGGGTTGAGGCCTCATGGGACCCGTCAGTACAAGGTAGGGCTGCCATGGGACCTGTCAGTACAAGGCAGATGAAATTTAAGTCATTGTGATAATATGATTCTCGATAATGTGACTTTTTGAATATTATGGGATCAGAGGGCAAAATGAAATTCAAGGAAACTGAGAACTCCATCTTTTCTGAGAAGAGTTATAAACAAAGTGTGGAAACTGCCTATTTACTTATAGGCACGGAAAAAGGTTGATCCAACGGTTGGAAGATGATATAAGAGAAAAAGAACCGCAACCGTTTAACTTCCACCTATAAATGCGAGTAAGTTGGAACGGCTCCTCGAGGTCGAAAAGATTATTCGCTTACAAAGATGAATCAAGATCGAATCGACTAGTACAACGAGAACGCAGATCTAAAGAGATCCATACTGAAAAAGCTTACACACTTACAAATGACAGTCGCTTGAAAAAAGAGCTTGAGATCCTCGACAAAGACATGAAAGTCTACACCATTATGATAAAATACTGGATCACTTAGAGGTGTAAGACCTAACGCTCCGGCATAAGAGGGTCGTCACTACCTCATATGTCATATGGAAGATTATTAATTGGCTATACAAGACCTCCACTGGAGTCCAAGAAGCCTGACACCAATATTAGAGGAATAATCATCATCATTCCAATCTACACTATCGCCACTGCCTAACATTCCAAAGAATTGCTGAAGGAGGTCTGAACATGCTGGATCTAACTAATAAGTCTACATTTTTCAATTCCTCCTATATCAAAGAATTGACATGTTTGATGCACTGGTTGCTTTATTTGAGGAACATGGAACTCACAAGCAGTACAGAGAAACATGGATTTTAAAAAGATACCCAGAACGGTATCTTTCAGCGAATTTAGACCTATGATAAGAAAAACAGAGCTCAACAGAGGAAATGACAGCGTCCTTAAATAAGATATCCATAACAAAAGGACAAATTTACAAGGAATTGGTTGATCATCGACAAGAACGCTAAACATTCTTTCACAATTGTTCAATCAATTATCTACGTGAATGGCCTACAGTCCACATTTTAATGTCCAAAGTGACTTCGGAACAAGCCTAAGAAATAATACTTGGTCAATCATCATTCTCATATTTGATTCAAAAGTTTGATTTGCAGAACAAATATATGTCAGTCAGTTACTTGAGACTGATCGAGACAAACCGAGCTACTTTTTCAAAGGATAATCTCCCAGAAGATCAATATCAGATAAGTAAAACTAAACTCTCCTGCTTATTTAGAGAAGTTATACTTATTCACAGCAATAAGATGTTCATAACAAAATATATCTACTGACTAAAAATAACCAAGGCATGAGTTTGTACGTAAAAAATCATCATTGGCATTAATTCATACTTCCCATACAAAAATTCAGCCAAAACAACCGCACAAAGGTTGAGGCCCGCAAAAAAAAAAAAAAAAAAAAAAAGAGTAAGAGGAATAAACAGCTGAGTCAGATCAGGTCATTGAGATAGGCTGCTATCGCCGGGCTGACTAGCAGAAGCACCCCTCCGAGGAGTCGCGTTACCTACAAACGCCATCAATTCCTCCTGATGCTTTTGATAACCAGCATCATAACCTTGCTCATAGGCCTGCCGTCGAGACTCCTCAGTAAGAGCGAGAGCCTGAGCCAAGTCACTTTTTTTCCTTTTCAAGGACAGACTTCTCCTCTTGCGATTTCTGAAGATTAACATTGACAAGCTGCAACTGCAGGGTCTGCCCCGCAACCTTCGCCATCTCCGAATCTAAGCGACGTTGTTGGGCATCCCTACCAATCCACAGATCATCATTTTGCACACCCAGCTGGAGTGCAAAATACTTGGCCTGAAAAGAGAAAAAAGCTCATAAGTAACAAGGCAATTCAGATAAAGCAAAGAAAAATAGTCATAAATATGATTACCTGCTCGCATAACTTAACCAGCGACTGAACGAGGCGAACATTGGGAATACCTTCGTGCTTCCTCAACTCGCCGGGAAAAATTATGCTTAAGCCCAAATCCCAGGACAAAGCATCAGGCTCAACAGAGCTGGGCAGTTCACTATCGAGAGGAACACGATCAGGCCGAGGAGTAACCGAGTAAATTATATCCTTAACTTGCTCAAGAATACAACGGTCGTCTAACATACGAGGGAAATCTCTCTCGTTAGGACTCACCGAAGTCTCCTTGCCCGAAGCAGAGATAACGGTCCGCCGACCGGACCTAGAGCCTACCCGACCTCCAGAAGGTCCGCCGGCTTCGAAAGAGGTAGACACCACAATAGTATCATTAAACAAAAACTCAGGAAAATCTTGGGAAATAGATTGTGTTATCGATGGATTCAAAAGGTCACCCCTACTAATTGCCTCCGCAGCGACGCTCACTTGGCTTCCGCTAACAACCGGGGCAGTAGAAATAGAGGAAGGAACGGAGTTATCAGGAACATGATCATTTAAACCATGTTCAAAAGAGGTAACACCTGTAGAAACGGGTACGTTAAAAGTTTGTTCCATGAAGGACAAATCGCCGAAGGCCACCCGACCGGGGGAAGGCCTCATTTCTACCTCACCAGAAGTGGGAAAATTTTGCTGAATAAAACTTGAACTAATTACAGGAAAAGCTTCAGAAGGGATAACGGGAGTCTCGATCTCCGATCTTCTAGTTAATGTTGAACGAGATGGATCTATCGAAGGCCCCTCTGTACGAGACCTTTTAGGTCTAGCACTTCTACTATTTTCACGGGAGGGACGCTTCGAAGTATTACCAAAAAGATTACTCATGTTCGGAAATAAAAAAGAAACTTTGGTTATCGAGAAAGCTTATCGACCTCCTAGCAAGAGAGTATTCTATTGAAGTTGAGTAAAAGCGGTAAATAGCGAGTAAAATTTTCACCGCTTGTATTTATACTATACGAAAAGACGCGAGAGACCTAAAGAATGGGCGCGAATCACAGATACTAGCCTCTGAACAGCCGCAAGAATGTGAAAAGACATAAGCATAATGATTACGGCAAAGTTAATAACTTGTCTAAATTATTACAAAGAAGCCAAAAAGACGTAACTGTCAGAATATGAATCGTCTATTATACAAGAGGATAAAAAGGTAATATTACAAGCCGTCTCATGTTAACCATCACAAAGGATTGTTCCACGGGTCGATGAATCACTCCTTATTCACACAACCTGGTCGCCATCCGGGACTCTCTGTTCACCAGCGACCACTCCTTCATCCGCTGCCTCCTCATTTTCCCCCTCTTCCTCTGGTTCGATAAAATTATTATCGACCTCATCATTGATGTCCGAGGGAGGAATCGGCAATGGCTTCCCAAACTCTTCCACAAGGCGAGCCAAAGGATATTGTTGATAAATAGCGTCTGGCAGCTAGGAAGGAGAATATTCCTCGCCGTAACGATTCAGCCTGACATGCGCTGCTTTGAAATACTCCATTCGACGATCTTCAATCAGTTCTTGAGCCACCAGCTGATGGATCGCCTTCTTGAAATTACTTTCTAACAGCGGACCAATCATTCGATACACCAAAGCTGTATGAACAGGAGAATTGAGAAATTCACGAATGAGTCTTTCATCAAGATTCCGACCGTAGCGATCCTTTAGACCACTAGGGGGAATATCCTTATCAAACTCCTCCAAAGAGGCTTGAAGGCTTAACACCTGTGATTCCAGCTCGCTAATTCGAGCAGTACTCTGAAATTGATAATCTTCTAACTTTTTAGCCAATTGATTGGCTTGTTCTTGAGCGCGGGAAGTCTCCGGAACCTTATCTATAATCTCCTGGTCATCAGTCCCCGTAGCCCGAGTCTCTACGATCGGAAGAGAAGAAGACATCGAGGGACCAACCTCTGAACCAGAAGTCTTATGAAGTAAAGTCTTGTATTTCTCGTCCAGAAACTCACATTGTTGTTTCCAGAGAGCGGCTTCGTAGGCATATGATGCCAAACAAGTCTTAGTCTGAAAGAGAAAATAATGAAAGAAATAAATTAGCATGCTGAAGTATTCATTAAAGAAAATTACCCTATGAGCGCATATAAAAAGAGATCACCTTTTCAGCATAAAGAGAAGCCCGCTGAAATTTCTCCAAAGGATCCTTCCGAAGGAGCTTGTTCATATCGCGAGTAAACACACCAGAAAGAAGCACACGAGTTGCCTTGTCCACCGCATTATCGCTCTCATCATGAACTAAAGAATCATTCTCAGGATAATCGGCGGCTCTCCTCCCCTCTAGATGGTCCTCGATCATCTCGACAAGAGTGGGCTCCGGATGATTCTCACCTAGTAGAGACAGGTCCTCACCAGAGCGACCATAGTAACACATTTTTCTCTCCACCAGCTTGTCGTTAGGATGGGGCATCGACCAGCTACGGCACCCACGAATACCTAGAGAGGTTCGAAGGTGGAAGAGAGGATAGCCGGATCCGGTCCCATTACCGACGGGAAATTCTTGGGAATAATCCAGAGATTCCTCCCTGTTTTCCTCAGAATCGTGGCCCAATTCCAATTTTCTTTTTCGGAACGCTTTCTGCTCGATAGGGAAGTTCTCTATGGTTTTTGTGGATTTGGATAAAACCATTTTTCCCTTAGAAGAACGCAGGGAATTTTCTACCATGAGAGCTGAAATGAAACAAAGTCAAAATTAGACATGATGATAAAAGGGATTGTAATGAGTGAATACAAAAGAAATATACGTACCCAATGATTGAGAGGGGGAAGAAATGGAAAAACTATGAAAACTGAGTCCCGCCTTGCGAAGAAAGGCCTCACCAATAAGAAGAGCACTTTGGTATTTGTTGGCGCGCATTCCCTGAATTTCGCTAATCAATTGAGGGTCGTCAGGGATAAGATCGCCAGTCGCCAAGCGACCACCATAAATCCATTTGGAATCATGGTCCCACGAAAAGGCCCCAGTTGAGCCAACCGCCAAAGAATTATGAGAAGGTGGTTGTACGAAGAAAAAATGAGATTTCTAGCAAGGATTGCTAGAAACAGAGGAGTCGAAAATGGAGCGACTAGTCTTCTGACTGGCAAAGAAATATCCGCGATTGGAAGAACTAGAAACATTAAAACGGAACAATTGCGTAAAATTACGGAAAGAAGGCTGGAATCCTTTTGCTATCATCAAAACGGAAAAGGCCACCACGAAAGCCACAAAATTTGGAACCAATTGCGTCAAAGATACGCTGAATATTTTCAAAATGTCAAGAAATAGAGCAGACAAAGGAAGACGTAAGCCATAATTGAAATGAACGGTATATAAGGCTCGAAAAATTCCGGCGGAGAAGTAACCCTGTCCGAAGGAGAAGGGAGAATAATCTTAGAACCTTCCGGAAAATATTTCGCGTAGTTATCCACGACCTCGTGGAAAGTCTCCTCGGTATAAGCGCAAGTGAGGTCCTCAACTGGTTCAGAAATTTGAGGAACCGTACCTTTACCCTTCTTGGCCCTGGCGGCAACATCCGTATCAGATATAATTTGCACACTAAAATTATCCTCGTCAGGGACTGTGAATTCAGACGTTCCTATCTGCTCTGTCGGAGAGCTCGGGGGAACCTCCTCCTCGACATTAGGAGTAACTATTTCTTTGATTAACGAAGAAGATTTTCTTGAGATGGAAGCCATTTTTAGGATCCTCGAAGAATACGAGTCGATAAGAGCAAATTAGAAAAGAAATGAGCGAATAAGAAAATGATTGTAGAACATGGGAAGTAGAGAGTAAAAGATGACTGAAACAACAATCACCTATTTATAAAAAATGATGAAAAGACTTTTCGAACCTCTTACGGCTGATCACATTCCCGCCAAATGGCAGAAAAAATTGAAACGCTTTTTTCAAAGAGACACGTGATAGATCATGATTGGAACGACAAAACGACTATTTATGAAGTGTAGCACTCTTTTCCTTGCTTAAGATTTTTTCCCACAGGGTTTTTTCCTAAGGAAGGTTTTTAACGAGGCACACTTCATAGAACATACAGTCGTAATCCACCATCTACTTCTACGAGCTTCTACTACATATACGCTCGAAGAAGTGAGGGAGTACTGATGGGGGCTATTTCGCACCCCTTATAATACTCGGATCGACTTAGGGATATCAGATCGGTTCGACCATACAAGCTCATCCGGGATCATCCATCGGCCCTATCAGGGACGATTCTACTCGGCGACCAGACTACAATCCTGACTTGAGAAGGACTGTTATGACGAGTCCAATTAGGACTATGTTTCCTTGTAAAGCTAGGGCTAAATCATATAAATACCTAGTTAAAACGTGGTATTACACACGATAGGAGCTTACGCCTACATACTTTGTCAATCTAATAACACATTGAATAGAAAAGCTTTTGCTATACTATTTACTGATTAACTCATGATTGTCTTGTTTACCTTTTTGTTCTTTTACATAATTGTTCTTCCTTGAGATTGATCCATCCAGAATAAAGTAACAGAGCCCTATAATTCGTACTAAACATGACCTCCTAATTACATATTATTGATTTAATCTTACCCAACGAAAAATGGTTAAATCACACGGAGGAGAAAAAGACGTTATTATTATATATACTGTACATTCTACATTACATTATGAGGACTTTGACAGAGTACATTACCCGGGACTTTTGAACAATCCAAGACATATCAATGTTGCTCTTACCTGAGCCAAATCTTTGTTGATAGTCGTTAGAAACCCACACAACCTTTGCAAGGTACATTCCGTATGTCTCGTTAATACATGTTATTAGGACATTTACAATGTAGTAGTTCCTTAGGAAATTACTAATGTTTTTTTCTTGAGTCTCCTAGGTCCCTCATTGGAATAAACTCTTTTGGTACTGTGTGGATAATGGTTGCTTCCTTCCTGAAAAATTATCTACAAATGTTCCACCAGGGATTGAGGAAGGGTATTGTTGGTTCCAAGTGGTCAAATGAGGTCTGGAGGGGGGGGGGGTGAATAGACCACTGAAAATTTTAAGCAATTTTTAACTTTAAAACTTTTACTAACAATGAACAGACTAAGCTGTTACATAACAGTAAGTTACTTGGCTGATCTCGAACAAATCTTTTAACAGCTTTGTTGACCACTAATCTGATAGTTACTTAGCTGATTTTGTTAAAATCAGTTTCAATACTTATAGTACTTGCAGCGGATTTTCAAAGTGTTTTTCACAAGTAACCTGAGTAGTTTGAAAATTTATCCCCAGTTTTGTAAACTCCTTTAAACTAATTTTCAAACAGTTTTATCAAGTATTTTATGCAAGTCTGAAAATATGCATGTAAAAATACACAGATTTTTATAGTGGTTATATGGATTTAAATATCCTTTAGTCCACTCTTCCTAGTCACACAGATCTTGGGTTATACTAAAAACACAAAGTAATTAGTACACTCCACTTACGCCAATACAATAAATGAATCAGGCCGTAAGCTCGCAATAGGAAATCACAAAGAACTCCTATTCTACAGAGTTTTATCACTTCACTTAGATGGATAAACACTCCTCACAACACTTTAACAATTTTCACTCAGAAAAATTTATTTTTCTTTGATCTTCAACTTCGGCTTCAGTCAACAAATGACAGAGCTAATGAGTGAGATATTCTTGAGACTTAAGAGATTTTGCTTCGGATTCCTTCTCAGAGATTGTGTTATTCTTTCTCTTTGTCTCTTCAGCTATTTATAATAGAGGTTTGAAAAATGTCCGTTGAAGAAACACAGAATTCAAATTCCTCGGTTTCTGGTCCTTAATTTCCGCGAACGACTCTCTGCACACTGTCCGTACTGTCAATAGTACTTTTCTGCAGGCAGCGTTAAATGTACCAAGCTGATGCGAAGCATTTTTCAATCATTTGTCTTTAATAGCCTTGTACTTCAGCATTTATTACTTCCAGGGGCATTTATTACCGTTGGGACGACTTCTTGATCTTTTCCACTTGGCTGACGAAGGAGTAAGTCTGATGGCGAACGAAGCTGATCCCAAACTTGAACAAATCTGATTTGAGTCGGCTGATCTTCATCAATCTGATTCCTTTCCTTCAGCAGATCAATAGTCTTTTGGACCTTGAATATTTGACTCGTCTGATGTCTTCTTTACTTTGTCAAAATTCTTCTAATGGATATCAGCTAAGTTGTCCTATACTTAGCAGATTTTAAAGTTTTGGAAATCATCAAAACCTCCCTTTACTAATTTTCTTCAGTGCTCTTCATCTTCATCCTTTATCCAACAATTTTCCCCTTTTTGATGATGACAAAACTTCAGCTAAGTACCTGTTTTACCTATACTAAAGTTTTGATCCTCAAAATTTCTAAGATAGAAAAAATATATTGGAAGCAGAAACTTGTACTTCTTATTGATACTCTAATAAGAATTTACAAGTTACAGAATCTGTGAGATAACTTAAAAGGAAATACAGAAGACTGATTATAAAGAGATTTGTCTATACTAACTATCAGTTCCTTCGAGCACTTCTTCATATTCATAAGATGATTCTTCATCTTCATCAACATTTTCATCATCAGAGTCCAAGAGCAGATTAGATTTGGCAGCTTCCATTTTTTCTTTCAGTTCTTGCTCCTTTGCAGCCTGCTCTACTTTTCTCTTGATTCTGTCTTCATTCTTATACTTAGTATAAGGCTCTGATTTATCTCCATCAGAAGTTTTGTCCTTTGATTCTTCAGCAGCTTCATCCTTGCCTTCTACTTTTTCTTCAGCCTTAGTCTCTTTAGCAGCTTCAGGCTTATCATCTTCAGTTGCAGCAGTTTCTTCAGCAGCTTGCTCTTCCTTCTTCTCTTCCCCCTTTTTGTCATCATCAGAAATGGTGACACTGGCAGGTTTGATAGGAGGGTTGAGTGCAGCAGACTGAATCTTCATGGCAGCACACAAAGCCTTCAAGTTCTGATTGACTACATCGTGACTGGCAGATAAGTGATGAAGGGATGTGCTAATGGTATCATTTTGATCATTAATGCAATCAACATTAAGTTGCATTGTGGCAAGTTCAGTTTGTATAACTGTTCCAGCCTGATTTACTTCCCGCAACAGACCTACGTTGACTGCTTTCTCTTCTTCGCTGACACGTATGAAGTTTGCAGTTAGATCAGCTATGTTGTGCTCAGCTCTCTGTAAGGCAGCATGAAGATGGTTGACATCAGCCTTCACATCTTCTACGTTTCTGTTCATATCAACAAGGCTTTGCAGCAACTGCTTTGAGTGATCTTCGGGCATAGGGAAACTATCAATTGCATTTCTGATAGTTCTGGCAGTGAGGAGTTGCATACTTTCAAGCTGTAATCTGTTGGACTCTGCCAACTCTTGTTGCAACTTCTTCAGCTGTGTGCTGTTCTTCTCTTCCAGTTCTTTCATTGAATTCTCCATCAGCATCTGGAAGACTTCAATCAGTGATGAGTGTAAGTCACTTGATGAAGCAGAAGTGGCAGCAGCTTCCCTTTCTTCATCCTCCTGGTGGACAGGGGTATCCTTTAAGTCTGTCTCCTGATCAGCTTTGGTTTCCTTAGCATTCCACTCAAATGCTAAGGGTTCATCAGCTTTTTTGCTCTGATCAGTAACGTCTTCAAAAATTTTACTAATGATTTTGCCGTTATCAGTAAAGGTTGTTGTTTGACGAATCTGTCGCACAACAGGCCATAAGTCTGGCGTAGGATCCTTTATCTTAGGCACCTCATAATAATCTTTCATTTCTTTGCCAAAAGTGATGTGTTGAATGCTTGGCAGCAAAGGCAGGTCACTTGATGTCCCTTGCTGATATCTTGATCTTGCAACCCATCTCTTCAGGGCAGTCATCACAGCAATCTGAATTGCTCTTTCAACAGCATCATCTGATTTTCTCTTCTTTGCTGGCAAAGTGTTCTTTATGATCTTGGACTCGTGTGTAGCATACTCTTTTGCGTACTGATGCATTGCATCTCTTACATAGTGAGGATCCAAGGCTTGTTGAATTGAGTCAGTCCTTAGCCAATTCAAAACCCATCTTTCTTCATCAGCTAACTCCTTCCAACTCTGAAGCTCTTCAAAAGACTTGTTCAATCTGTAATCCCTCCATTTCATATATCTAGGCTTCTCGTGGGTGAACAGAGTCTTCAACATCAGCTTCTGGTCATAGTACGCCAAAGCCTTCTCAAATCTTTTGAAAAGAGCATTATTAGAATTGATAATGTCAAAGGCTCTTCTCACTTCATATTTGTCCTTGGGCTTGGCCTCACCAGCAGGCATCTTTGGTTTATTTGATTTATCCTCATCAATCTTGATGCCTCCAGCATGAACTGGTCCATGAGCATCAGTCTTGCTGATCTCAATGACCATAGCAAGCTCGGCGTCTTCAGCAGCTTTCCTCTCTGCTTCATACATTTTTCTTCTTGCTTCGTCTTTAGCTTCTTGAATCTTGATAAGTTCAAGAGCTTTCTTTTCCTCCAGCTCATCTCTTTTTCTCTGCTCAGCCTCCTCCCTTTTCTTCTTATCAGCTGCAGAGACCTTTTTCTTCTTAATTACAATCTTTCCCCTTCCCTTGTCAGCTGGGGCAGGTTGGGGAGCAGCAGATGCAAGAGGTGCAGCTGCAATAGGATTGATGATCATCACATCAGGATCATCTTGAGGTTTTGAAACTTCAGCTGTTGGATTTTCTTGAACAGTATGTTGAAACTCAGTCTGTTCAGCAGCAGGTTCTTGATCAGCTCCAACAGGCCTCTCTGCTGTTTGAGGACTTTCTCTTACTAAGTCCACCAGCTCAGTGGGCTTTTACACAAAAGTCATTTGTTTCCTTACTGTCTTCTTTGGTCTTCCTTGAACATGTTGGGAAGCACCAGTATCTCTCAATTGACTTCTGGTCCTGTGAGAGACATTCTCATCAGGTACTTCAGCAGATGAAGTTCTAGAAGATGATGCAGGAGACATATTCCTGACATCACTGGTAGTTTGATCTATGATCTTGTCAGCTTCAATATCAGCCACCTTCTTCACTTTCTTTGGAGCCTTCTCCTTAGGCTCTGCAACAGCCTTTTTCTTTTGAGTCTCAATAGCCAGCTGAGCTGTTTTGACTAATCTTTCGGGCCTCTTGGCAGGAACATCCTTTGGTTCCTCTGCTTCTTCCTCTGCATCAGCATCGTCTGCCTTTCTTTTTAGAACAGGCAAGTATTTTGACATTGCCTTCCCAGAGTGGATTTCCTTCCCATTTGTCACCTCACAGCCCATCTTGAACAGTAGATAGCTGAGAGTAATTATGTGATTTGTTTGAGGGGCCTTGCTCTTGACTTTCTTGTCCAAGAAGCTTGCAAAGATGTACCAGATTACTGTAGACCAGTCCACCTCCAGTCCATAGTAGATGGTAGTCATGATACTGAACCACTTCATAGTCACAGCATCCTGGGAGAAGGTCCAGTTTTCAATCAGCTTGCAGACTATATCAGCCATCCGCTGATACTCATCTGTCAGCTGCTTCTTCTTGATGTTGCCAGTCAACATCTCACCCTCCGACAGTGGCCTTAATCTCCAGTGTAGCATAATCAACAATCGCTGTACGGTAGTACTCCAGGAATTGATCAGTCCACACCAAACCTTCGTGGTATTCCATGAAATTTACCAAGGAAGCCGATTTGAATTTCTCCAGCAATTCTTTCATTAAAGCAGTACCAGATTGGTAATAGGACTGATACACTAGGTATATCCCCTCAGCCTTCGAATCTTGAGTAGATGCCATCTTAGTTCTGTTGAAAGTTAGTGAAAAAGAAGAATTATTCGCAGAAAATTGCAAGTAATTTGCTCACAAGTGCTCTCTGAATATTTAGGTGCGTAAAGAGCTACTGAGCTGATCAGATCTGGATTTATAGAGGTTAGGGTATTTCGGTTTCCGTGATACCAGCTAACCGTTAGATCCGTTTCTTGTCAGTTCTGATCGTGCGGCGTCAGTTACGACCATTCAAATTTAAAATACATTAATGAGGAGCAGGAATATGTACCGCTCGGTTCTCACTTGTAAAAGCGTATTTTTAAGTAAAACGTTTTAAGCAATAACCTTTTACACAAGTGATCAGATGAGTAAAATAAATACTTATCTGATGGGACTACTGTCCTGATGACCAAGCTGTTATCAGCGAAAGCTAATAGCTGATAACCTTCCTCAGCTGTTTGTCAATCCAGCTAGATAATTTAATCTTCAATCTTCAAGACTTTATTCTTCTAATGAAAACATAACTTCAACTAAATGTCATCAACAAATTTCATCTTTTAATCAGAAGTACCGCTAGTCTTACACGTTCCCCCTGACTTTAAGAATTCATAAGTTAACTAGTCTGTTGAGAGTTATTCCGTGAAGATAATGAGATGACTAAGCTGTTGATTCAGTCTTCTGATGAGTTCCCCCCTCAGCTTATGCATCCAATTTTAATAAACCCAGTTCAGCTCTTAGAGTTGAAAACCTTGTCTCACTTAGAGGTTTAGTGAACATGTCAGCAATCTGATTTTCAGTAAACACATATTCTATCATGACATTTCCTTTCTCCACATGATCTCTGATAAAGTGATGTTTGATCTCAATATGCTTAGTCCTTGAATGACTTGTAGTATTCTGAGTAAGGCTCATTGCACTTGTATTGTCACAGTAGATAGGGATTCTACTGATTTTTATGTTGTAATCTTCTAGTTGATGCTTCAACCATAATATTTGTGCACAGCAAGCTCCAGCAGCTATGTATTCAGCTTCAGCAGTTGATATTGATACTGAAGTCTGTTTCTTACTCATCCATGAGATCAGACGACTACCTAAGAACTGATAGACACCTGTTGTGCTTTTTCTGTCAATCTTGCAGCCAGCAAGGTCAGAATCTGAATATCCAATAAGTTCAAATCCAGATTCCCTTGGATACCACAATCCCAAATCATCAGTACCCTTAAGATATTTGAGTATCCTTTTGTCGGCTAAGAGATGAGATTCCTTAGGATTTGATTGAAATCTCGCACAAACCCCAACAGAGTACATAATATCAGGTCTGCTAGCTATTAAGTATAACAGTGACCCAATAATTCCTCTGTACTTGGTTATGTCTACTGATTTACCATCTTCATCTTTATCCAAACGAAGACTAGTAGACATTGGAATATTAGCAGTAGAGCTAGTTTCCATACCAAATTTCTTAAACAGATCTTTTGTGTATTTTGCTTGGCTGATGAATATTCCATCAGGCAACTGTCTTACTTAACCAAGAAAATAATTAAGTTCTCCCATCATGCTCATTTCAAACTTGTTCTGCATCAACTTTGAGAACTTATCACACATATGTTGATTTGTTGAACAAAAATTGATGTCGTCCACATATATTTGCACAAGCAAAATATGTTCTTCCCATTCAATAGTGAACAGGGTCTTGTCTACCTTACCTTTACGAAATCCTTTAATTAAAAGAAAATTAGATAGGGCAGCTTTGGGATACCTGCAATCTCTGATGAAATGACCCAGTTTCCTGCAATTATAGCACATTATTTTGGATTTAAAAGAATCCTTATCTTGAGAAGAAGAAGTAGGGTTAGAAGTAGAAGCATTGTTATATTTGTTCTTCATTTTTCGTCTGTAGAACTTTTTGAAGTTGTTCATCAGCAACGCAACGTCTCCAACAGTATACTCCTTTTTGTTGAGTAGTGTGGCTTCATCAGATAAGTCCACATCTTTGCTTTTGTGAGCTGGCCTTCTGGGATTTTCAGCAGCAACTAGGGCAACTATGGGACTTGAAGTAGAGGTTTCTTCAACACCCATTCTTGGCAGTTTATACTCGTGCGCCTTGAGTACTTAGAACAGCTCGGTGAGTGAAATCTTTCCCAGATCTCTTAACTCTTCCATGGCTGTCACCTTCATGTTGAACTTCGGAGGTAGAGCCTTCAGCACCCTGACGATTATCTCCTTATCAGTGAAGGTTTTTCCAAGCTTTAACACTTAATTCAGTGTCCTTGTAAACCTTGTATCCATTTGATCAATGGTTTCCGCAGACTTCATCTTGAAGTTGTCTAGTTTTTCAGAGCAACACTCAGATGATGCTCTTTGATGGCGTCGTTTCCTTCGCTCATGTCACGAACCTTATCCCACATCTCTTTGGCAGTCTTGCAGTGCTTGACTTTGTCAAATCGATCATTGTCAAGGGCCTTGGTCATGATGAAACGGCCAACTTTATCCAGATTGAACAGCTTTATTTCTTCTGCTGTCATCTCTGTTAGATCTTTTTCCACCACTAGTTCAGCTTCGTCAACTATGATAGTCTTGGTGAATTTGAATGGACCTTTGATGATACATGTGTACATGTTATCATTATAAGCAGCCAGGAAAATCTCCATTATGATTTTCCAGTCTTCAAAGCTCATACCAGCTATGTGGGGAACATGGCTGATACAATCCATTTTCAAAAATTTTAATTTTTCAAAATATGCTCTTTCTGAAAAGTATGAAATCTTTGAAAAACACTCGGATCAAGCTCGTTGATCAGGCAGCTGATTCTAATGAACCACCCGCTCTGATACCACTTGTTGGTCCCAAGTGGTCAGATGAGGTCTAGAGGGGGGGGGGGTGAATAAACCTCTAAACTTTTTCACCAATTTATAACATTAAAACTTCTGTTCTAACTTAAACAGACCAAGCTGTTATCGAACAGTAATTTACAAGGCTGATCGCGAACAAATCTTTGAACATCTTTGTTGACCACTAATCTAATAAACACTTAGCTGATTTTGCTAAAATCAGTTTTAATACTTAGAGTACTTGCAGCGGATTTGTAAAGTGTTTTTCACAAGTAAACTTAGCAGTTTGAAAGTTTATTCCCCAGTTTTACAAAACTTGTTTTCTTTTAAAACTTTTCAAACAGTTAAATCAAAGTGTTTTATGCAACTGAAAATATGCAAGTAAAAATGCAAGTAAAAACATAAGTAATTTTTATAGTGGTTATATGGATTTGAATATCCTATAGTCCACTCTTCCAAGTCAATTAGATCTTGGGTTATACTATAATCACAAAGTTTACAGTATCTCCACTTATGCCAAAACAACAAATGAATATGGCCGTAAGCTCGCAATAGGAAATCACAAAGAAACTCCTATCCTCTGAAGTTAGATCACTCACAAAGATGGATCTACACTTCGCACAACACTTACGTTTACAAAATCACTCAGAAGATGTAATTTTTCGTTGTTCTTCAACTCTGCTTTTGTCAACAAATGACTAAGCTGATGAGTGAGCTGTTCTTCAGACTTAAAGAATTTTGCTTCGAGAATTTCTCAGAGAATGTGTTGTTGTGTGTCTTCTCTTAGTCTCTTTCAGCTATTTATACTTGAGATTAGAAAAATGTCCGTTGAAGAGAGACCCAGCTGATGCGAAGCATTTCTTCAATCATTTGTCTTTAATAACCTTGTACTTCAGCATTTATTACTATCAGGGGCATTTATTACCGTTGGAATGACTTTATGATCCTTTCCACTTGGCTGACGAAAGTGCAAGTCTGGTGGCGAACTAAGCTGATCCCATACATGAACAAATCTGATTTGAGTCGGCTGATCTTCACTAGTCTGATTTCTTTCCTTCAGCAGATCAGTAGTCTTGGACCTTGAATTTTGACTCTTCTGATATCTTCTTTACTTAGTCAAAAATTCTTCTAAGGGATATCAGCTAAGTTAATCCATACTTAGCAGATTTTGAAGTTTTGGAATTCATCAAAACCTCCCTTTACAAATTGTCTTCAGTGCTCTTCATCTTCATCCTTGTCCAACAATTTCCCCCTTTTTGATGATGACAAAACTTCAGTTAAGTACCTGTTATACCTATACTAAGGATTGTAATCCTCAAAATTTTCTGAGAAGAAAAAATGTGTTGGAGTAAACTTGACTTTTATTAATGATGAAAATATTACAAGTACAAGTTTATCAGATGAGATGTCTGAAAAATAGATAAAGTAAACTGATTACAAAAGGATTTATACATTCTAACTACTAGCTTCCTCATCAGATCCTTCCAGCACTTCTTCATACTCATAAGATGATTCTTCATCATCTTCTTCTTCTTCTTCATCTTCATCTTCATCAGCTTCTTCATCCTGAAATATATTTGCCCTGGCAGCATCCATCTTTTCTTTAAGTTCTTGCTCCTTCAGTTTTTCCATTGCTATCCTGGTTGATTCAGTATTTTTGTACTTGGTAAATTCGTCTGTTTGATCTTCAGCAGAATCCTTGGTTGCAGCCATTTCCTCATCAGATTTGGCTTTTTCCTTAGCTTCTTCTTCAGACTTCTCTTTGCCTTCTACCTTTCCAACTTCTTCAGCAGCCTTAGTCTTTTCAGTAGCTTCCTCAGTCTTCTCAGCTTCAACAGCAGCAACAGTTTCCTTAGTTGATTCTTCCCTTTTATCTTCCCCCTTTTTGTCATCATCAGACTTGGTGACATTTTTAGGTTCAGTAGTTGGGTTAAGTGCAACAGTAGGAATCTTCATTGCAGCACACAAAGCTTTCAAGTTCTGATTGACAACGTCATGACTTGCAGTTAAATGATAAAGAGTAGTGCTGATGGTGTCAGTCTGGTCATTACAACAATCAATGTTAGTCTGCATAGTGGCAAGCTCAATGTTAGTCCTTCAAAACCTCCCTTTACAAATTGTCTTCAATGCTCTTCATCTTCATCATTATCTAACACCTTCTAAATTATGTAAAAGGCAACTAAAACTACCATTTTTAAAGCATAAAATAAAAAAGGAGAAAAAGGTGCAAGCAAAAGCAACAAACGTAGTAAAACACTAGATATATATCCATGAATTTATTAATCTAATCAAAGCAACAAAAGCAGAAACTACAAATCAATTAATCTAATCTAATCAACAAAACCCAACATTACGGAAAAATAAATAAAACAACACCATCTTCCACAAATTCCTCCCCTCCACCTGAATATATTTAGACAACCCCATTATTCTAATAAAACGCAGTAAAATACTAGATAGATAGATGAAGGAATTTACAAACCAGAAATGAAAGTGGAAGCGGAAAGAGCAGCGAAAAGTGGCTCCGGCGGTGGGCAGGGGCGGCGTGGTCTGGCTGGCAGTGGTGGGCAGGGGCGGCGCGGTGGGCAGCAGCACGGTCTCTAGCTTAGCTGCCGCGTGGAGCAGTGATTTGAGTGAAAGATTTTGATTTTGAGTGAGGAGAGAAAGAAGAAGACTTAGGCGGCGGGAGGAGAGAAAGAAGAAAGAATGAGGAGAGATTATGACTATTAGTGAAATTAGGGTTTTTGACCCAATTTTTCTTTAGGTAAGACTTATGTCAATTAATTAATATGTATAATTTAGGATCAAATTAAATTATTATTATAGATTTGCAAATGGCATGTATATATATTAAGTGAATTTTTCTAACAAAAAAATAATATTAAGTGAACAAATTAATTACGAACTAGTTACTCTCTCTCTAGGCAAAATATAATTGAGTACCAGTGGAGCTAGAGTTATAGAAATTACAATTTAGTCTTAAACATGATATCCAGCTAATTTTAAGTTATTCATATTATACTACATTAATTAATCATTATTTGAAACTCTAACCACTGTACGTGTCGTGACCAATATTGATCAATTCAAATAATTCAAGTAATGTGTTTGTGTTCATATTTATGTCTCAAAGAAAAAAATGTTTTTAATATATAAACACTCCTTTAATTAATTGGTTATAACTTAATATATAAACGGCAGACTAACTTGTATATGACCACTAACCCCTCCGTTAATCAAATTTTAAGGGAAGTTATTTAGAAATTTTGTCAATCGAAGATCCAAACGGGAAACTAATTTGGCTCAAAAATTCGAAATTGTTGACTATATTTGCCCTAAACTTATTGCTTATATATTAAGTATATATATTGAAGTTGTTCGCAATTATATTAGAAACAAATAAAAGTCATTTTTTAATATTTAAATAAAAAACAATTAACTTGTACATGACCATTATAACCCTTCCGTAAATCAATGTTTAAGGGAACTTATTTCAAAATTTCATCAATCGAAGATCAAAATGGCGGGAGACTAACTTGTTCAGGACCACTAACCCCTTCATAAATCAAAGTTTTGGGGAAAATATTTTGAAATTTTGTCAATCGAAGATCCAAATGTATTCTAACTTGGCTCGAAAATTCGGAATTGTTTACTATATATGCGCTAAAATTGTTGCTTATATATTGGATATGTATATTGAGGTTGTTCGCAATTATATTAGGAACAAATTAAAGTAATTTATTAAAAAAAAATAATGATGCATATTAGCGACGGATTTAATTTCCGTCGCAAAATGTATGACAATTCAGCGACGGAAAATAAATTCCGTCGCTAAACCTTTCACCAGCGACGAAAATCAATTTCCGTCACTAATATTTTCTCGCTATAAATGACAATTCAGCGACGGAAAAAAGATTCCGTCGCTAAACATTTAACCAGCGACGGAAAATCAATTTCCGTCGCTAATAATTTCATATCAGCGACGAAAATTGATTTTTCGTGGCTATTTTTTTAACGATTTAGCGACGGAAATTATTTCCGTCGCTGAAAGTAATATGTCAGCAACGGAAATACATTTCCGTCGCTGAATTAATTTTTTTTATGTATTTTTTTAATCAGACATTTTCATAGCGACGGAATTAGCGAGGGACCTAGGAACTGAAAATTTTAGCGATGGAATTTAGCGATGAATAAATGACCCATCGCTGTTTTGGTCCGATTTAGCGACGGGGTATTTTAGCGACGGAATTTAGCGACGGAATAGTGTTTCCGTCGCTATTTTAGTAAAAATTAGCGACGGATTTCCTTTCCGCCTCTAAATTCCGTCGCTAAAAACAGTTTTTCTAGTAGTGAGTTAATGATAATTTACTTTTGTGGTATTTATAATGTTAAATTTGTCTATTTAACAATGAGTATTTTATTCCTCCATAATTTTATAAAAGTTTTACATTGAATTCCTGATATTTTTATATGTGGCACTTTACTTCCACATGTTATGTAATGATAATGTGGCGAGAGGGGGAGGGGGGGGAGGGGAGGGGAGCAATTTATCCCCTTGCTTTATGATAATGTGATAATTTATCCCTTTTATTATAAAATATTTTTCATGCTCACTCTCTTATTTAAGTAAGTTACATTCTCTAGGGGTCAATTGATTCTTAAAATTTTCACAGAGGATAAATTACTCCTTTTTAAATCACATAAGGGTAAATTGAATATTATGAATATCACATTGAATAAATTGTCATTAACCCTATTAATCCGCCACAAATTCTTTCTTAATGGCCGGACAGAAATTCTGATTAATTCCTCCTATAGTTTAAGGCCCTATTTGTTTGGGTTTTTTAAAAATTATTTCGTGTTTGGAAAAGTCAAATGACCATAATTTTCCACTTTCGAAAATAAATTTATTATTTCTCAATTTTTTCAAACTACTCTCTCAAAAGTCAAATAAACACCAATTTTCTTATAGCTAAAAAAATCTTATACCATTTCAAAAAAAAAAAAAAAAAACTTATACAAACTCTATTCTGATTTGACGTAAATTAACTTATCTAACTTTTTCAGAAAAATATACACCTACTTTGAATATGTTCTTCTAGCCTCTCACTCTCTGAAACTGCATTTTGAGAGACCAAATCTCATAAAATATGTTCTTTTGACAAGCATCTCATAAAAAAAATTTAGAGAAATATGAGATAATTTGCTCATTTTCTGAAATCACCTCTCGTGGTGTTTATAGAAAAATTCTGAAATTTTTTCTAGAATAACAACTCTACCTTTTTTTATTGAAGACAATTATTTTGAATCTTCCTTAATTTACTTTCTAAACTAATAAATCACATTTATCCATCTCAAATTTCTTCTATTTCTTCTAAATTCGAGATCCATTCGGTAAACTTGAACACTTATTTTTCGTCAAGTGACGTGATTCAATTTAATACCCAACTTGCTATGTCCTAACCTTAAATTATTCTTCGAAACTTCAAAAAATTATATAACATTATGAAATTTAACTTCACATCTCAAAAAATGAAAATTCAAAGAACGTAATCTTAAACTCATCTTACATCTACAAAAATCAATTTTATAGAAAACCTCACAAAAACTCATTTCTAAAAGTGAGAGGCCAAAAGAACAAACAACATTACGTAAATCAAAATTATTTCACAAATCTCCACTACTATTTTAAACTACTTTCTCAAATATCAAATAAAGATGTCTTAAAGATTTCTCCAAGACATTAATATTCTCATTTGTACCTTTCTTTCTTCGCTCGTGTTACTCTTGACTTGAAATTTTATATAAAAATTGGAACATATTTTATATTTTTACATTTATGTGATTAAAAATTGGTTTGAGAATAATATGCATGAAATCATTATTTTATTTGAGATAATAATTTCGAACTTTTTCTTATTTCATTTCAGAAACTAGATCTTGTTACCGGCACATCTCAAAAGAAGATGTGAAATAAAAGCTAGGAATCTAAGAATAGATGATATAATTATTTATCGATGAAGATGTTGATTTAATATTAATTAATTTATTATTTACTATGTTGTCTAAGTTGTACCCTTTGATTATATTTACAGGAATTTGATCAGGAACAAGCATAATATGTCAAAGGCTGCATTATTAGATAAATCAACAATAATCTTTGTTGAATCAAAGAATTTTTAATAATATTATATGTAACTACAATAAATAATAATATTATGTTTTTCGACTTTAAATTTGTGTATTAAATTTATCTTTGTGCTTGTTCCAAATAAAGAGAAATTGGTAAATCAAGAATGATGTTGCGACATGATAACATGTATGCCTTTTTTTAAGGATAAACACAATTAATAGTCCTTCTTATCATTAATTTTTTATATAGTGATTTTCTTTTGTATTTTTTTTTCACGTTAATTCCCATTATGAATATTGTTTCATTTTAGTCATTTACAAGGGATCTTTAACTTATTGTGTTATACTTTAGTCCCTCATAAAATTATTTTCTATCAATTTAGTTCCTCATAAAATTTTTTATTTATTAATTTACTATTTTGGCACTTTAGTTCACAATGGACCACCTGAAAAAGATCAAAATGAAACAAATAATTTATAATGAGGACTAACTGGGAAAAAGATACAAGAAGGACCACTATTTAAAAAGTTAATGATAAGAGCATTAGAAATAAAAGGACTAATGTAGGAAAAAAAATACAAGAGAGACCACTCTATAAAAAATTAATGATACGAGGTCTATTAAGGGTGTTTTTTTTTTTAATTAAAAAAAAACTTTTTTTTTTAAAATATATATATTACCCCAGTTAGGTCCATATATATACCCCGTTTAGTATTTCTACTTTCTAGAATTTCTTTTAAAATTTCGAACATGACGAGTCTTAAAAATTTGGGTAAACGAATTTAAAGATTCAAAATATCAAATTGAACAACCCATCTCTATTTCTTTTTCCAATGCCAATGCAACCCATCTATTTTTTTTCCCAATTGAACAATAGCTACTATATAAAAATTTATTAATGTAATTGAATACCGACTTTCTAGTTTATATGTTACTTAATTAGTTTATTTGCCTTCCTTTTTAAAAGATGTATATGTTACTGAATTAGTTAAAATCAACGAATCATTAGCTTATAAAATGAAGTTATTAACTCTTTTTTTTATATGTTTGTTAACTTTTTTCATTAAGTTATTACCTTTTTTTTTAAATTAAATAGAGTGAAAATAAATACAGTGAATGAATGTTTTATTGCATTTTTACATTTGTGACGAACTCCAGTCGAGTATCAAATAATTTGATTTTCAACACTCACCATAAGAGACCAATAATTTTTTTTTTTTTTTGATTTTCCAAGGGTTTAATCTCTTTCAAGGCACGTCGAATACATAAAATGGGAACCCCTCCCAACAGGAATTCGAACCTTAATCCGCTATGTTGTAGTGACTAGTCCGTTTCACTATACCAATCACTTGTTGGTAGAGATCAATAACTTTTAAAAGTGCTCCTTCCATACAAATAAGCGAACAAATGAATATATCCAACAAATTTGTTACCAAATCATATCATGTTCATTTGGCGTTCATAAAATTCTGCCGTATCATTTTCACTTATTGGGGCAATCAAAAAAATTTCAAGGACCACAGCAATTGGGCGCCATGAATTACTCGTTGATGCATTGAATGCATCTAAAGTCATGACTTATTTAGATAGTTAGAACTTGTTTATATTGTTGGTCCCAAGTGGTCAGATGAGGTCTAGAGGGGGGGGGTGAATAGACATCTAAACTTTTTAGTTTACTTTTTAACTTTAAAACTTTTGTTATGACATTAACAGGCAAAGTTGTTACCAAACAGTAAGTTATTCGGCTGATCGCGAACAAATCTTTGAACAACTTAGGTGACCACTAATCTGATAATTACTTAGCTGATTTTGTTAAAAACAGTTTCAATAGTTAGAGTACTTGCAGCGGATTTGTAAGTGTTTTTCACAAGTAAACTTAGCAGCTGAAAAGTTTGTTCCCCAGATTTATAAAACCTTTTACTTATAAACTTTTCAAACAGTTAAATCAAAGTGTTTTTATGCGACTGAAAATATGCAAGTAGAAATGCAAGTAAAAACACACAGAATTTTTATAGTGGTTATATGGATTTGAATATCCTTTAGTCCATTCTTCCAAGTCACTCAGATCTTGGGTTATACTATAATCACCAAGTTTACAGTATACTCTGCTTGTGTCAATCAACAAATGAAAAGACCACAAGTGCGCAGTAGGAAATCACTCAGAAACTCCTACTCTCCGAAGTAATATCACTCACAAAGTTGGATATCTACTTCTCACAACACTCAGTTTTACAAATTCACTCAAAAGATGTATTTAGCTTTGTTCTTCAACTCTGCTTTTCTTCAACAAATGACTAAGCTGATGAGTGAGCTGTTCTTGAGACTTAAAGAATTCTGCTACGAAAATTTCTCAGAGATTGTGTTGTTATATTCTCTTCGTCTCTCTCAGCTATTTATACTTGAGGTTTGAAAAATGTTCGTTGAAGAGAGACAAGATTCAAATTCCTCGAGTTCTGGCCCTTAATTTTCGCGAACGGCTCTTTGCAGTCTGTCCGTACTGTCAACAGTACTTTTCTGCAGGCAGCATTAAATGCACCCAGCTGATACGAAGAATTTCTTCAATCATTTGTCTTTAATAACCTTGTACTTCAGCATTTATTACTTTCAGGGGCATTTATTAGCGTTGGGAAGACTTTATGATCCTTTCCACTTGGCTGTCGAAAGTGCTCGTCTGATGGTGAACTAAGCTGATCCCAAATTTGAACAAATCTGATTTGAGTCGGCTGATCTTCATCAGTCTGATTTCTTTCCTTCAGCAGATCAGTAGTCTTGGACCTTGAATTTTGACTCTTCTGATGTCTTCTTTACTTAGTCCAAATTTCTTCAAAGGGACATCAACTAAGTTAATCCATACTTAGCAGATTTTGAAGTTTTGGAATGCATCAAAACCTCCCTTTACTAATTGTCTTCGGTGTTCTTCATCTTCATCCTTATCCAACAATTTCCCTTTTTTGATGATGACAAAAATTCGGCTAAGTACCTGTTAATACCTAAACTAAAGAATGTAATCCTCAAAATTTTCTGAGATAGAAAATATATGTTGGAGTAAACTTGACTTTTTATTTATAATGAATATATTACAAGTACAAGTTTATCAGATGAGATGTCTGAAAGATAGATAAAGTAAACTGATTACAAAAGATTTATATATTCTAACTATCAGCTTCTTCATTAGATCCTTCTAACACTTCTTCATACTCATACGATGATTCTTCATCATCTTCTTCTTCATCTTCATCAGCTTCTTCATCTTGAAGGATATTTGCTCTGGCAGCATCTATCTTTTCTATAAGTTGTTGTTCCTTCAGTAGCTCCATTGCTTTCCTGGCTGATTCAGTATTTTTGTACTTGATAAATGGATCAGGTTGATCTTCAGCAGAGTCTTTAGATGCATCCATTTCTTCATCAGATTTGGCTTTTTCCTTAGCTTCTTCTTTAGATATCTCTTCTCCTTCTATCTTTCCAATTTCGTTAACAGCCTTAGTCTTTTCTGCAGCTTCCTCAGTCCTTTCAACTTCAGTAGCAGCATCAGTTTTCTTTGTTGTTTCTTCCCTTTTATCTTCCCCCTTTTTGTCATCATCAGTCTTGATGGCATTAACAGGATCAGCAGCAGGGTTGAGGGCAACAGTTGGAATCTTCATTGCAGCAAGCTTTCAGGTTCTGATTGACCACATCATGACTTGCAGTTAAGTGATGGAGTGAAGTGCTGATAATGTCAGTCTGATCATTGCAACAGTCAATGTTAATCTGCATAGTTGCAAGCTCACTTTGAATAACTCCTTCAGCCTGAGCAACTTCTTGCAACAATTTAACATTCACAGCTTTCTCCTCTTCACTGACTTTGATGAAGTTGGCAGTTAGTTCAGCAATGTTGTGATTTGCTCTGTCTAAAGCACCATGAAGATTATTGACATCAGCCTTCACATCTTCGACATTTCTATTCATCTCAACAAGGCTTTGAAAGAACTGTTTTGAGTTGTCTTGAGGCTTAGGAATGCTATCAATTGCATTCTTGATAGTCTTAGCAGTCAGAAGTTGCATTTTCTCCAGCTGTTGTTTGTTAGACTCAGCTAATTCTTCTTTCAAGTTCTGCAGCTGTAAGCTGTTCTTCTCTTCCATTTCCTTCATTTGATTCTCCATTAGCAACTGGAAGGCTTCCATCAGTGAAGAATGTTGATCACCTAATGAAGCAGAAGTATCAACTTCCCTTTCCTCATTCTCCTGGTGGACAGGAACATCTTCTAGTTTAGTCTCCTGAGCAGCTTTAGAGGCCTTAGCATTCCACTCAATAGCTAAGGGTTCATCAGCTTTCTTGTGCTCATCAGTGACATCATCATAAACTAGATTTGTGATTGTGCCATCATCATTGAAGCAGGTTGTTTGACGAATCTGTCGCACAATTATCCAAGGATTTACAAAGGCATTGTTACCCTTGGGCACTTCACAAAATTCTTTAACTTCTTTGCCAAAAATAATCTGCTGAATGCTTGGCAGCTGAGGCATTTCACTTGAACATCCCTACTGATATCTTGACCGTTTTGCCCATCTCTTCAAGGCGGTCATAACAGCTATGTTGATTGCCCTTTCTTCAGCATTGTCCGATTTTCTTCTTTTAGCTGGCAAAGTGTTCTGAATGATCTTGGCCTCCTCTAATGCAAACTCCCTTGCATAGAGATGCATAACATCTCTGACATAGTGAGGATCCAAGGCTTTCTGAATGGAGTCTGTCCTTAACCAATTTAGAACCCACTATTCTTCATCAGCTAACTCCTTCAGACTTTGAAGTTCTGCAATTGATCTGTTCAGCCTGTTATCTCTCCATTTGATGTATCTAGGCTTTTCATGGTTGAACAGAGTCTTCAGCATAAGCTTCTGATCATAGTATGCTAAGGTCTTTTCAAACCTTTTGAAGAGCTCCTTATCAGCATAGACAATGTCAAATGCCTTTCTCACTTCAAACTTTTGCTTGGGCTTAGCTTCTCCAGCAGGCATTTTGGGCTTTTTGGGTTGCTCTCCATCAGCTTCATCAATCTTGATGCCTCCAGCATGGACTGGTCCGTAGGCATCAGTCTTGCTGATTTCAAGTACCATAGCAAATTCTGCATCCTCAGCAGCTTTTCTCTCAGATTCAGTCATTTTCTTCTCTCTTCATCCTTGGCTACTTGGATCTTGCTAAGTTCATTTGCCTTCTGTTCTTCCTGCTCGTCTCTCTTTCTTTGTTCAGCTTCCTCTCTTTTTCTCTTCTCAGCTTTGGAAACCTTCTTCCTTTTAAGTACTATCTTTCTCTACCCTTTGTCAGTTGAGACAGGAGCTGGACCAGCAGATGAGATAGGTGCAGCAGCAATAGGATGGATGATCATAACATCTGGATCATCCTGATGTTTAGCAGCCTCAACTGTTGGTTTAGCTTGAGTCATCTGTTGCGCATCAGTTTGGTCAGCAATAGAAGCCTCATCAGCTCCAACAGGTCGTTCAGCAGATTTAGGACTCTCCCTTACTAAGTCTATCAGCTCAGTAGGTTCTTCAACAAAGGTCATCTGCTTTCTTGTTGTTTTCTTCGTCCTCCCTTGAGCGGGTCTTGAAGCAGCAGTGTCTTTTTGTTGACTCCTTGTCCTGTGAGAGATATTCTCAGCAGGCATCTCAGCGGATGGAGTCCTGGAAGGTGATGCAGGGGACATATTCCTAACATCAGCAGTGGTCTGATTTATGATCTTATCAACATCAGCAGTGTCAGCCACTATCTTCACTTTCTTCGGAGCCTTCTCCTTGGGCTTATCAGCAGCCTTCTTTTTCTGATTCTCAACAGCCAACTCAGCTGTTTTAACCAGTCTCCTTGGCCTTTTGGCAGGAACCTCCGTTGGTTCCTTGTCTTCATCCTCATCAGGCTCATCAGCCTTTCTCTTTAGAACAGGCAAGTACTTAGACATTGCCTTTGATTTGTGGATCTCCTTTACATTTGTCATTGCACAGCCTAGTTTGAACAGCAGATAACTGAGCGTGATTCTGTGATTTTTCTGAGGAGTCTTTCCTTTCTTCACCTCGTGAAAACCAGCCAAAATATACCAAACTATAACGGACTAGTTGACTTCTAGTCCATAGTAGACGACAGCCATGATGCTGAACCTCTTCATGGTAACAGCATCCAGAGAAAAAGTACAATTTTCGATCAGTTTTGAAACCATATCAGCCATACGCTGATACTCGTCTTTCAACTGTTTCTTCTTTATGTTGCCAGACAACATCTCCCCTTCTTTGGCGCAGATCGCCCAGAACTGTTGGTGCTTGTCCTCCGTCAGCACAGTGACGTCATGTCGTCCATTGTTAGGAAGCCCAAAAGTTTCATGAAGAACAGCGGGGGTAATTACAATTGTTTTACCTCCAACTGTAGCCTTGATCTCCTGTTTGCTATAATCGACAGCAGCAGTTTCATAATACTCCAAGACTTGATCTGTCCAAATCACGCCTTCATTGTATTCCATGAAATTAACCAACGAAGCCGTCTTGAATTTTTTACGAAGTTCCTTCATTAAATCAGCACCAGATTGGTAGTATGAGTCATAAAGAAGGAACATACCTTCAGCGGCCATTGAATCTGTTGAAAATTAGGGAAACAAGAAGAAATTTGCAGAAAATTGCAAGTAATTTTTCACAAGTGCTTTTGAAAGTTTAGGGTGCGTAAAGAACTACACGGCTGAACATATTGGATTTATAGAGTTAGGGTATTTCGGTTTCCGCGATACCAGCTAACCGTTAGATACGTTTCTTGTCAGTGCTGATCGTGCGGCGTCAGTTATGACCTTTCAAATTCAAATCGCATTTGAATGAGGAGCGGGAATTTATACCGCCCTTCTGTCACTCGTAAAAGCGTGTTTTTAAATAGAGCGTTTTAAAAAGTCAGCTTTTACACAAGCGATCAGATGAGTAAAATAAATACTTATCTGATGGACTACTGTCCTGATGACAAAGTTGTTCTCAGTGAAAGCCAATAGCTGATAACCTTCCTCGGCTGTTTGTCAATCCAGCTAGATAATAATCTTCATTCTTCAAGACTTTAATCTTCTGTTGAAAACATAACTTCAACTAACTGTCATCAACTAATTTCATCTTTTTAATCAGAAGTACCGCTAGTCTTACATGTTCCCCCTGACTTTAAGAATTCATAAGTTAACTAGTCTGTTGAGAGTTAATCCTTGAAGATAAATAAGATGAGTAAGCTGTTGAACTTCAGTCTTCTGATAAGTTCCCCCTCAGCTTATGCATCTAACTTTAATAAACATAGTTCAGCTCTTAAAGTTGAAAACCTTGTCTCACTTAGAGGTTTAGTGAAGATGTCAGCAATCTGATTTTCAGTAAACACATATTCTATTATGACATTTCCTTTCTCCACATGATCTCTAATAAAATGATGTTTGATCTCAATATGCTTAGTCCTAGAATGACTTGTAGTATTCTGAGTAAGACTGATTGCACTTGTATTGTCACAGTAGATAGGTATTCCACTGAATTTTACATTGTAATCTTCAAGTTGATGCTTCAACCATAATATTTGTGCACAGCAAGCTCCAGCAGCTATGTATTCAGCTTCAGCAGTTGATATGGATACTGAAGTCTATTTCTTACTCATCCATGAGATCAGACGACTGCCTAAGAACTGACAGGCACCTGTTGTGCTTTTTCTGTCAATCTTGCAGCCAGCAAGGTCAGAATCTGAATATCCAATAAGCTCAAATCCAGATTCCCTAGGATACCACAATCCCAAATCTTCGGTACCTTTAAGATACTTGAGTATCCTTTTGGCAGCTAAGAGGTGAGATTCCTTAGGATTTGATTGAAATCTCGCACAAACCCCAACAGAGTACATGATATCAGGTCTGCTAGCTGTTAAGTATAACAGTGACCCAATAATTCCTCTGTACTTGGTTATGTCCACTGATTTGCCATCTTCATCTTTATCCAAACGAAGACTTGTAAACATTGGAATATTAGCAGTAGAGCTAGTTTCCATACCAAATTTCTTGAACAGATCCTTTGTGTATTTTGCTTGGCTGATGAATATTCCATCAGGCAACTGTCTAACTTGCAAACCAAGAAAATAATTAAGTTCTCCCATCATGCTCATTTCAAACTTGTTCTGCATCAGCTTTGAGAACTTATCACACATCTGTTAGTTAGTTGAACCAAAAATAATAACGTCCACATAAATTTGCACAAGCAAAATATGTTCTTCCCATTCAATAGTGAACAAGGTCTTATCTACCTTACCTTTACGAAATTCTTTAATTAAAAGAAAATCAGATAGGGTATCATACCATGCTCTTGGAGCCTGTTTCAGTCCATAGAGGACTTTCTTCAAACGATACACCTTGTCTTCTTCTTGATAAGCTTCAAATCCAGGTGGTTGTTCAACATAAACTTCTTCTTGCAATTCTCCATTGAGAAAAACTGATTTCACATCCATCTGATAGACTATGAAATTCTTATGAGCAGCATAAGCCAGAAAGAGTCTGATAGCCTCTAATCTTGCTACTGGTGCAAAAGTTTCATCAAAGTCAATGCCTTCTTCTTGGCAGTAACCCTTGGCCACTAATCTTGCTTTATTTCTGGTGACTTCACCATCTTCATTCATTTTATTCCTGAATACCCACTTAGTGCCAATGACTCTTTGATGACTTGGTCTAGGAACCATGTACCAGACTTCATTCCTTTCAAATTGATTTAGCTCTTCCTGCATAGCTTCAATCCAGTTTGAATCACTAATAGCTTCTTCAATCTGTTTGGGCTCAATTTGAGATAGGAAGCTGACAAACATTGCTTCACTTGCAGCAGCTCTCCTTGTCTTCACTTTATCCAAAGGATCACCAATCACCAGTTCGGGTGGGTGATTCTTGAGCCATCTAAGATCAGGTTGCAAATCATAATGTTGTCCTTTGTTTTGATCTTGCAACACTACTGTTGGAGATCCAGTAGTAGTTTGTTGAACATTTCTCATCTGTTGAACAGTCTCTAGTCTATCAGCTGTCAGAAACTCGTCTGTTAGACAATCAGCATTGTGATTTTGAACAGCACTTGAGTTAGCAGCTTGGTTCAGATCAGGTAGTATGATGGGAACATATTCTTCATTCTTTTCAGTATTCAACTTCTGTAAATTAGTAGACAGATCTTGATTAGCACTCTCATTCTTTTCAGAATATTGACTTGGTTCATCAAATACTACATGAATAGATTCCTCTATAAGTAAAGTTCTTTTGTTAAAGACTCTATAAGCTTTACTAACAGTAGAGTATCCTACAAAAACAACTTCATCAGCCTTTTCTGCAAATGCAGTAAGGTGATTTTTCCCATTATTTAAAAAAAAGCATTTACAACCAAATTGATGAGTGAGTTATCGTTAGGGTAATTACTCCTTGTCGAACGCGACTCGCCAATAAGAGGATCGGCAGGTCAGCTATGCTTGTCCTCGATTTGTATATGGAATCCTAACCTGAAAACAAAGACAACCACGTCAGGTTAATGCCGGTGGTTACCCGGTGATAACCCTCCGATGCTAAAGTAAGTCTCGAGATAAGGGTGGAGATCGGAGTGTAATTGATAGTCGGAGTGTGCGTACCTTTTATCTCATTTATGAGGGTTATTTATAGTTTTCCAGAAGGGTCACCGGGTCGAATCATGATTAGACGTTGTGGTTCGGATATGGATCCTCAGCAATTGATTCGATCCGATCGTAGGTTGGTCAAACATAAAAGGACGTCGGCCACTATGTCGGATAAGTCGAAGAGACCGAGGTCAACGCCGACGTCATGCTTATTTGCTTGTATACGATGTGAATTCGAGGGGGAGGTCCTCGATAGTAATCGACAGATCGATGAGTGTTTATAATGACGAAGACTTGGTACATTAAGAGTCCCCCAAGTTCTAGAGTTTGAGCGTAAGTCGAACTCTGGAAATTTGAATTAGTGTTTGTTTGAATTTTTAAATTCTGCTAGTATCATTGGGAGTTCCCCAAGTTCGAGAGTTCGATTGCAAATCGAAGTCTGGGACTTAAAGTATCGGAGTAGAATTTCCCGCCATAATATCTATGCTTTCGCGCCTTCACTGATTTAGGGTTTAATTCAGCGGGAAATATCTATATTAGGGGTGGAAGTTCAAACGTCGCGTCTTTTCAAGGGGTATTGTGCAAATTTGGTTAAGCGGTAGTTTTTGCAGCTATATATAGGTCGTTCTTTCTGTGTTTTTACACTACGGTAAAAAATATTGTGACGTCGGAGCTTTATACGTGCATAAGAGAGTTTCATAGAATTCAGTTCTGATATATTAAGACGATGTCGGATATCGAAGTATCGAGTCCGGAGAGTGTTCATGTGGAGGATGTTGTCGAGTCGGTTTTTGGTGAGGAAACAAATCGACAGGAAGACAACGAAGGTGGTATATCCGGAAGTGGTGGGCAGGCAGATGACGACGATGAAGATGAAGAGGAAAAGAGGTTGGCATATCATGAGATTCAAGCCGGGGATTATAAAAAACCCTTGTCGAACTGGCTATCTTCGTTTCGATTGCGGAGGGTTGGGTTTTGTCGACTCCAAATAAGATACAGCGGATGCACAACCCTCCGAAGAAGACCATAGCTATACACGAGGCGTCGATGGAGTGCGGATTTCGAGTGCCAATTGCTCCTGAACTGGCTTCGATTCTCAATCAATTGGGTGTCGTGCCTGCCCAGATTGTCCCGAATGGCATGTCTATGATTCTGGGTTTTATCGTCGTCATGAAAGCTCTTAGGCAAGAGCCGTCGTTCGGAAACTTTTGGTGCTTATTCACGGTGAAGGAGTCGCCGAAGTCGGGTGAGGGCTTCTATCAGGTTAGGTCGAGGGGAAATAGAAATAGTTTTCTCACAAATGTCAAAAGTTCTCATGGGAAGGGGTGGAAATCTCGATTTGTATTTCTTAGACCACCAAAGGGGCAAAAACTAAACATCACATCGAGTTGGCGTACAGGCCCTATCGACGTACAGAGACCTCCACCATCTACTTTGTCGTCTCAATTTTTGGAAAATTTGCGTAAATATTGCCTCAATGTGAAGGTTCTCACGCAAGAGCCGCATCTGCGAACATGTGGGTTGTCTGCATCGAAAAGGAGTGGCGATGATCCTTCCTTAGAGGATCTTCTTAGGGGCGCTTTACTCGCACCCAAAGGGAAGAAAAAGGAGGCTCTAGACGCCGAGATTCAACGTAAGTGGCCGCATGGTTTTAACGCCATGGCTGAACCTAGCTCGGAGAGACGAACTAAGGGTGTTGGTGATTATGAGGCTCGTTGTATCGAGATTAAGCGAGGAAAGAGGACTCGAGTGGAAGAGGAGACGGAAATGAAGACAAGAAATGACCCCGTCGGTTCGATTGCGGATTATAGCGACAATAGTTCAAACGACGATGAGTTCGACCTTAGTTGGTCGATATCTCAATGGGTCGATTCCGAGCACAGATATCCCGGCGGTTTGGGTCCAAGTGATTCGGTTCTTCAACGAGGTTCTAAGGACGCTGGTTTCAAAAGTTTCATTCACAGCGTCTTTAGTCGCGATCAGAGGTGGTTGTCGAGGAAGTCGCTGCAAAAGAATTTACACACTTCAGGGCGAGCAGTCTCTGCGGTAAGAATTATTTCTCGACAACATATTTTCTACTCCCGATAATGAATCATAAACCTGAGGTTCTTTGATCTTTGTCTTATTTCATGTAGGTGATACAATATTTATTTCAAGGATACCTCCAGGCTGATCTCGCACAGCAAGAAGTGGAGAAGCTTAAGGCCGAGCATGATGTCGCGATGAAAGAACGAGAGCAGCAGCTCGATGAGGCGATTAAACAGCTCAGTATCGCCACTCGGGAAGTCGAACGTGTTCAAGCTGGGTACCCTCCAGAAGCTAGGGTAGTGTCCCCTGACCAACGTTTAGCTATTGTGAAGGAGTTTCTTGCGTCTCCTGTTTATGAGCACCTCGCATATGCTAGGATGGGAGATTCGCTGGTCGAAATGCATGAGAAGACCATCAAACAATGTCGATATAGAGGTTTTCTTACCGCAGATTTTGATCCTTCAATGATAGGGGCGGCGCTCGACGAGCAATGTCAACCCCCTGCGCTTATTGGTATAGATGAAGAAGTCGAAACCGCACGAGCGCATGAGTTCGGATGTTTGATTCCATCAGATTAGTTGTAGTTTAAGTAGAAGTTTAGGAGCTTTGTAAGCATAGGGTTTTATCAAGAGTATTTTGATCGTATTGACGAAACGTCAACATCTTGTTTTGATCGATAATTATATAACTTTCTATTCGTCTTTGTTTTTGAACATTTCTAATAGAACCATCGATTTTGAGTATTGTAAATGGGCTAATATTTGGGCCCGCTATTAGGAAGGAATGTTATTGGGCCGAAATATTTAATCCGTCCTTTTTAGATTGAACCGCCACGTCCATTCAATATATTTTGCCATTGGGCGCGCTCTTTGGCATTTTTGTCTATATATAGGATGCCAAGAGCTTGACTGTTCACAATTATTGAAAACATTTTGGGAGGATAATCGTCGGAGCCGCGTCGATCAGCGATAGCCTGCCATCTCTTAGTCGGAGTACTCCTTTCCTCTTAGGTATTTCTAACTCTTTTTCTTACTTATGTCTGGTGGGTCTAAGTCTATAGGAAATGAATCTGTCGGGGAAGGGGAAGGTGTGTCGATAGGTTCTGTAAGGCATCCGAAGAAGGAAGTCATGATTCCTTCTAGGTCTAAGTCGGACCGACATCGAACCAAGGAATTGTTCAGTGCCATATCGGCGTGTCGTATACGCATGTCGGATGAGTCATTACTGTCGAAATATCAATTCCCATCGGGTTGGGGTATTAGAATGCCGTCCTCGGATGAAAGGATGAACGAGCCTCCGAGTGGTTTTAGAGCTTTTCACATCGATAGTTTGGAAAATGGTCTTCGTTTTCCTTTAGCTAGTGAATTTATCGATATAGTGAATGGTCTCGGATTGTGCCCTACTCAACTGGTCCCTAATGCTATCGGATACATTATTGCTTTTTGTATAGTGATGAAAGCAATTGGTCAACCTGCGTCTTTTGCTAATTTTTGTGGTCTTTTCGATGTTCGCCCTTCTCCTCAGTCCAACGAAGGTTTTTACTTCGTACGGTCTAAACCCAAAGTTAGGTTTCTTAGTTATCTAAAATCGTCATATGGAAAAGGTTGGAAGAATAGGTTTATTTTCGTTCATGGCCCCGAGAACTATGTATGGAGGACGACACGTGAATGGAGGTCGGGTGGCATTCTGTTGAGGAATATTCCCGAACCGTCCTGGGGGCCCGACTTTCTTTCTCAGTTGTCGGAGTTGACCTATGACACCAACGCTCTTCTGCGGGAGCCTATTTTAAGTCTAGGAGGAATGTCGATGGCTCCTTTACCTGTCGATTGTCCTACCTTAGGTAGTTTTGATCGTTTGTTGTATTTCTTTATATAATATATCGATGTATTATCTAAATAAATCCATTTGTGCAGAGACAAGCGTAGTCCCTATGGCTAACCGTGCTATGAGAGCTATATGGAAGTCTCAAAATATCGTGAAGCCACCTGTGCCCTCGTCTCCGACCACTGCTACCGACAAGGCCCCGAAACCTCTTGGTCACTCGAGCACTGTCCCCCTAAAGACAGACCCTCGAGCGGAGGGAGAACAAGAAGTTGACAAGGGAAAAAAGGCCTATGTCGGCTGAAGTCGATCAGGAAGAGCTACCTTCGTCGAAAAAGGCTAGGTTGGAAGATCCACCGGCCCCGACAAGTAGTGAGATCCCTCTCCCCGCCGGAGGTAACTTAGAATCTATTCTTGAGGAGCACAAAAGAATGTATGGATCGAGGGCAGCTGGTATCTCGATGATGAATCCTGCAATTTTGGATTCTTCAATCACCCCACAGGCGTGGCAGAAATTCTTGTCGACAGTGTCCTTTGAGGACCATGCCACGCTGTTGAAGAAAGATGGAGCGGACATCCTACGCTTACAGGCGTCCCTCCTTCTATCGGTATTCGTCTTTCAAAATAGATTTACGTTCTATTTTTCTTTATTTCATACTAATAATGCATAAAAATTTGTATCTCGCAGTTAGGTCAGACCATCTATTCCTCTGCTGCCCGACAGGATGGTTTGAGGAAGCGTTATGAGAAGAGTAAAGGCCCTAGCTCGCATTTGAAGAAGAAGGTTGGTCAACTGGAGGAGAAGAAGAAGGAGGTCGATGAGAAGGTAGCTATTCTGGAGAAAGAAGCGGCGGCCAAAGATAGTCGTATCGCCGAGTTGGAGGCAGAACTCGAACGGAAGGGTCAAGAGTTTGCCACGAAGCTAAAGGAAGAGGTTGCCGATAGCTTTGAATTGGGTCGACGGGAAGGATTGAGGAGTCGTAGTGAGGCCACAACTGTTGAAAGGAAGGCCATCGTTACCGAATTCTTCAACAACGTTGTCTACGAGGAGTTGGTCGAACGCCAATCCGGGACCGATTTGTCCAAGGTCTTTGAGAAGGGTTGGAAACAGTGTAGGGCTCTCGGCTTCCTGAATGATGTTTTGATGAGACGAAGCTCAGCGCTACTTCTGATGAAAATGGTGTTCCGCTCGACTTGGATTTTTTGATAGATGACCATTCCAAGGGCGTTCCTGAGGACCATGAATTTGGATTCCTACTCGAGTTGCAAGCGGCGAAGCTGAGAGCTGAGAGTGCTGACCAGGGAGGTGAAGTTCCCAAGAAGACCTCCTCCGATCACATTGATCGTCTCAATTTCGAGACACATAATGATTGTTGACGGCATTTGTTTTGGCCCTGAGTTTGAAAAAAAAAAGAAAAAACTTTTATTTCCTCTAAAGCTTGGTTTGTTGGTTATCGAGTCGCGTGTGGGCGGCGTGTTTTGTTGTTTATATGTTGTGTTTAAGAAATGTCGAATATTTCCTTTTTTACTTAATCAATTGCGTACAATCCATTTATCTACAGTCTGCTTGCAAGTGATAAATTCTGATGTGTGTGTGCTAATTGGCCTTTTTGCCATCCGAGTATGTTCGATGAAGGTTATTTCTTAACATATCGCATAGTCGGATTGGGTCGATTTAATCTCCATCTAATTTAATTTGTTCGACGTCGCTGGTTCGTTTCCTAATTACTAGTCGAACCATTAAATACACTGGGTAGTTGAGGCGGTTTGCGCATTAAATAGGAACAATCTCAGCCGTTGATCGTGGCGTTTCCTTGACCGTTGGATATAGTCCGCGTTAGTTACCTTGGGTAGCGTAACAGTCGGCTACTTAAATGCGTTCCATCATGATCGTTGATCCTGATAAATTTGGGCCGTTGGATTGGATGGGCCAATCCTATAAATAGGTAAAGGGATGTCCAATATTCTTCACTTCCAAATCATAACAACATGTTCCTTTTTAAGAAATATCCGACGAAAAATCCCATCGATAGTTCGATCTTCAAGAATAAGTTATCGAAGGGTCCGTTATCCTACTTTGGGACCTTTCATCTTGTTCGACCTCCTGATCGATATAAAAATGTCGATATTATTTTCGATTGGGTGGTATCGGTAAAGGGAGTACTTCAATGGGTGGGTCTCGTTGTTCGAATGGGTGGCATCGGTAACGACAACGAGGTCTGCCCGGGGGCATCTCGGAATCCTCATTGGCTCGGCACTCTGCAACATATGCCGGGTCCTTGGTAATTTCGAGGTGCTTCCATTTTAGTCGGGGGACAGGGGTGAGGTAGAAGGTATGGCAGCCGATCAGATGGTGGAGGACTTAAAGCGCAAAAATTTTGAGCGGCTTTTTCCTCTTCTGTCACTTGGTCGAACCAGAGAGACCCATCACCCATGGTCAATTTATTGACTGAGATGGTGTGTGTCCGTCTGGTAAGCATGCTGCAATTAAAAGATCCTCCTGTCCTTCGCTTACGCCGAGGATGAATCGTCCCTTCAAGGCCCCGATCAATGAGAGGAAAAGCTATAGGCGGAAAACCTCCATATTTAAGCCTATAGCTAATCCGAGGTCGGTCGTCATCAGCAGTCCTCGGTCGTCGAATATGTAGGAAAACTCGGGATTTCCTCAACTTAGTCGATTAGCCAATGTAATAGTCTGTATTAGGTCTCTTAATATATTTGTATCCTCAACTCAGTCGATTTTACTTGTACATTTGTATCCATGTCGATATAATGAAATAAAATATTCATTAATACTTCAATTTTGTCGACTTGTTCCTTTTATTTGGAATTTTATTTTATTTTTTTTATTTCCGAATGTGTTTGTCGATATGGATTTCATGATCCCAGCCTTTATTATAAGCGAGATATATCACTGCTTTGCCGACGTTGTTGAAGGATTCGGTATCTTTACTTCTATTGAGATAGATTGTATACTTAGCTTCTTTATAGCCCTATGCTTCGCAATTTCGATTTTTCGACGTAGTAGTCGATCTCTTTTTTCATCTCATCAAGTTTGTCAATGTAATTTACGATCGATGTATTTACCATAATCGAAATATGTTTATACTCAGCTTATTTATAGCTTTTGCTCCGCAATTTCGATTTTTCGACGTAGTAGTTGATCTCGATTTTCATCTCATCAAGTTTGTCAATGTAATTTATGATCGATGTATTTACTATAATCGAAATATGTTTATACTCAGCTTATTTATAGCTTTTGCTCCGCAATTTCGATTTTTCGACGTAGTAGTTGATCTCGATTTTCATCTCATCAAGTTTGTCAATGTAATTTATGATCGATGTATTTACTATAATCGAAATATGTTTATACTCAGCTTATTTATAGCTTTTGCTCCGCAAGTTTTTTGATGTAAGTTGGGCGGTTTTGACGATTTGTAGAATTCATCCCAATGCCTCAACGGCTATCGAGGGACACTGGCGATTTCCTCCCGATGCCTCAGCGGCTATCAAGGGACATTGGCGATTTCCTCCCGATGCCTCAGCGGCTATCGAGGGACACTGGCGATTTCCTCCCGATGCCTCTGCGGCTATCGAGGGACATTGGCGATTTCCTCCCGATGCCTCTGCGGCTATCGAGGGACATTGGCGATTTCCTCCCGATGCCTCTGCGGCTATCGAGGGACATTGGCGATTTCCTCCCGATGCCTCTGCGGCTATCGAGGGACATTGGCGATTTCCTCCCGATGCCTCAGCGGCTATCGAGGGACATTGGCGATTTCCTCCCGATGCCTCTGCGGCTATCGAGGGACATTGGCGATTTCCTCCCGATGCCTCTGCGGCTATCGAGGGACATTGGCGATTTCCTCCCGATGCCTCAGCGGCTATCGAGGGACATTGGCGATTTCCTCCCGATGCCTCAGCGGCTATCGAGGGACACTGGCGATTTCCTCCCGATGCCTCTGCGGCTATCGAGGGACATTGGCGATTTCCTCCCGATGCCTCTGCGGCTATCGAGGGACATTGGCGATTTCCTCCCGATGCCTCTGCGGCTATCGAGGGACATTGGCGATTTCCTCCCGATGCCTCTGCGGCTATCGAGGGACATTGGCGATTTCCTCCCGATGCCTCTGCGGCTATCGAGGGACATTGGCGATTTCCTCCCGATGCCTCAGCGGCTATCGAGGAACTGGCGATTTCCTCCCGATGCCTCTGCGGCTATCGAGGGACATTGGCGATTTCCTCCCGATGCCTCTGCGGCTATCGAGGGACATTGGCGATTTCCTCCCGATGCCTCAGCGGCTATCGAGGGACATTGGCAATTTCCTCCCGATGCCTCAGCGGCTATCGAGGGACATTGGCGATTTCCTCCCGATGCCTCAGCGGCTATCGAGGGACACTGGCGATTTCCTCCCGATGCCTCAGCGGCTATCGAGGGACACTGGCGATTTCCTCCCGATGCCTCAGCGCATCTATATGATAGTATTAGAAAGTAACAAAAAGAGTTTTTTATATTGATTCCAAAATAAAAGATAGATTCTTCCTTTCCAGGAAACTACAAAAACATCTGGAAATATAGACAAACTAAAGAAAATTTCTTAAGCGTAGAATTTTCTGAGGTTTCTCTCGTTCCAGGTTCTCTTCACGAGTTCTCCTTCCATTGTGCTTAATCGATACGCGCCTTTTCTGCCTGCTTCGATTACTTTGAAAGGCCCTTCCCAATTGCAATCGAGCTTACCTTTTTGCTTGGATACGTCTACTCGTTTTAGGACGAGGTCTCCTACCTGAAAAGATTTTAATCTTACATTTTTATCGTAAGCCCTTGCCATGGTAGTCTTGTATGCTTGGGTTCGGGTGGAGGCTCTTTCTCGTTTTGCTTCCGCCTGATCAAGTTCGAAATTCCTTTTGTCCGTATTATCCGATTCATTGTACATATCAGTCCTCGGCGATGTGACTTCCAGTTCAGCAGGAGCAACTGCCTCAGAACCATACACGAGACTAAAAGGAGTTTCTCCAGTTGCAGCTCTTTCCTTTGTTCGATTGGCCCAAATGACCCATGGTAACTCATCGAGCCAAGCACCTCCCGCTTTCGATAATCTTTTCTTTAAAAGCTTTACGATTTCTCGGTTTGTTACCTCAGTTTGTCCGTTTGTTTGTGGGCAACCTACCGAAGTAAAACGCAGATCGATTTTGTGTTTCGAACACCAATCCACTACTCTTTTCCCCATAAATTGGGGTCCATTATCTGAGATGATTACTCTAGGTAAGCCAAACCTGCAGATGATCGACCAATAGAAGTTGATTATTTGGGTCTGAGAGATTTGCTTTAGTGGCACCACTTCTACCCATTTACTGAAATATTCCACTCCTACAAGTAAATAACGTTTCTGTCCTCGCGCCATCGGTAGCGGTCCAACCAAGTCTACACCCCATTGATCGAAAGGCCAAGCAATTGATATTGATTCCATCTTTTGCGCCGGTTGATTCGGCATGGTTGCATGATATTGGCATTTGCATACCTTTTAGCATAATCATTGGCGTCTTTGACCAAGGAAGGCCAATAATATCCCAGATGTGATATTCGAACTGCTAACGCTCTGCCTCCCGAATGGCTTCCACAAGATCCTTCATGGACTTCCTTTAGAATTAGGTCGATCTGGGGAGAAGCTACGCATTTGTGCAGTACTCCAGAGACAGATCGTCGATACAATTCGTTTCCAATGACTGCATAGCGGGGTGCCCTATACTTGAGTCTTCTTGCTTCAGTGTTGTTTGTTGGGAGGGTTCCGTTCACTAAATAATCCAGTATTGGAGCTTTCCAACTACTGCTATCGTCATCGAGATTGAGTATATCCGCTCCAGTCTTCTTTGTATCGATTGCCGGTTTCTCTGAAATCAACAGTGTTACCTTCCAAGTCTTGATTCCTTCTATTAGATTTTCGAACTTGGAGAGAGCATCGGCCCTCGTATTCTCTGTCCTCCTTATATATTCGAGTTGGAATGCATCGAGTCGCGATACCTGCTTATTGACCAAAGCTAAATATTTGATCATTGAATCTTCTTTGGTCTCGAAAAGACCCTTAAATTGCTTTTCCACGAGCTGTGAGTCGGTGTAAGCAATTAAGTTTTTTATTCCTGTTTCTACTGCCATTTTCAATCCTACCAGCAGGGCCTCATATTCTGCTTCGTTGTTGGATACTAGAAAGTCTAATTTTAAAGCAAATTCAAGCTCTTCCCCCGTTTGGGCCTTGAAAGTAAATTCCTGCACCACCGCCTGTCGACGTTGAGGATCCGTCGACATGTAGCATCCACTGCTCCTCCTTTTCTTCTATCGTTACAGTGCTTTCTAGTACAAAATCAGCTAATATTTGCCCTTTGACCGAGGTTCTCGGCAAATAATCGATGTCATACTCTCCTAGTTCGACCGCCCATTTGATTAGCCTTCCCGACGCATTAGGCTTCGAAAGTGTTTGCCTCAGTGGTTGGTTGGTTAGGACTATAACTTTGTGCGACTGGAAATAGGGTCTCAAATTCCGCGCAGTAGTTACGATAGACAGAGCAAACTTTTCAATCTCGGAGTAATTTCTTTCGGGGCCTTGAAAGACACGACTTACATAATAAATCGGATTGTTTTCCTTTGCTTCCATCCTGATAAGAGCTGAGCTGATCGCTTGTTCGGAAACTGCGATATAGAGGTATAGATCTTCATTATCTTTTGGTTTGGCCAAAAGGGGAGGTGACATAAGATAGGATTTGAGTTCTTCGAATGCCTGGTCGCATTCTTTCGACCACTCGAACTTCTTTGCATTCCTCATTATTTTGAAAAAAGGGAGGCTCTTATCTGCCGAATGAGATATGAATCGATTGAGGGCTGTGATTTTCCCAACAAGCCTCTGTACTTCATTTAAGTTCCGAGGAGCCTTCAAATCGATGACTGCTTGTATCTTTTCTGGGTTTGCTTCAATACCTCTCTCGTTTACCAGGTACCCAAGGAATTTTCCTGACCTAACCCCGAAAGTACATTTGGCTGTGTTGAGCTTCATTCCATATTTCCTCATTATGTCGAAAGCCTCTTTAATGTGTTCCAGATGATCTTTCTCATTTAGGCTTTTGACCAGCATATCATCGACATATACTTCCATTGATTTCCCCAACAAGCCTTCGAACATCTTATTCACCAGCCTTTGATAAGTGGCTCCTGCATTTCTCAATCCGAAGGGCATTACTTTGAAGAAATAAACACCCATTTCGGTAATAAAAGCTGTCTTGTCTCGATCTTCCAGTGCCATAAAAATTTGGTAAAACCCCTGGAAAGCATCCAACATACTCAAAATAGCACAACCAGTAGTGGAGTCGACCAGGGAGTCGATTCTTGGAAGCGGATATGGATCCCTCGGACATAGTTTGTTAAGATCCGTAAAGTCATTACACATTCTCCACTTTCCTCCTCCCTTGGAAACTAGGACGACATTGCACAGCCACTCCGTGAATTGTATCTCAGCGATGTAATCGGCATCTAGAAGTTTCTTCACTTCCTCCTTTATAATCCTGTTCCTCTCTGGACCAAAATTTCGTTTCTTTTGTCTCGCTGGTCGAGATGACGGATCGATATTGAGTCTATGGACGATAATCTTCGGATCTATTCCTTGGAGGTCAGTGGTTGACCAAGCGAAGACACCCACATTTTCCCTTAAGAATTCGATCAGCTGAGTTTCGAGCCCTTCAGATAGTTGAGTGCCTATCCTTGTCGTTTTCGATGATTCCCCCGGTATCAATTCGATCGATTTATGCCCTTCGGAAGATTCAATTCTTTCGAATTTTCTCTTTTTGGGATTCATCTCCTTTTGCATCTCGCTTCTTTCAGCAAAACACGTTTTCTTTACCTCGTCCACATCGACTAGTGCCGATGGACTATTCTGCTGCTCCGCTGGCGGCTTTTCGTTACCGAAGAAAGAGTCTTCTTTTTTATACTGTTTGTCTAATGACACCGTGTAACAGTCCCATCATTCCCTTAGATTTCCTCGAACTTCTCCTATCCCTGGAGTGGTCGGAAATTTCATCTTCTGGTGGTAAGTCGAGATAACGGCCTGGAAACTATTTAATGCCGGTCTTCCCAATATGACATTGTAGGCACAAGGTGCGTCGACAATCAAAAATTTAATCATTCTCGTTCTCGAGTTTCCTTCATCTCCCAAGGAAAGAGACAAAGTGAGTGTACCCTTGGGAATAACTTGAGCGCCTCCAAAACCTACAAGTGGGGTAACCACTGCGTCGAGGGGAGTAGGGCCGAGATCCATTCGCTCTAAAGCATCTTGGAAGAGGATATTTGCTGAACTGCCTGAATCTATTAAGATTCTCTTAACAGTAGCCCCCGCAATTTGTGCTGTGATCACCATAGGGCAGTCTGGTACATCCTGGTTGTTGAATGGTATGAAATTGGGTTGTAGGTCAGACTCATCGAAACTGATCATTTTGTTCTGCTGGGTTGGTCTTATCGAGAACACTTCCCTTCTTTCATTTTGGGCTCTATCTCTTATAACTCGAGACACTACCCTTCTTGAATTTTTACTATCTCCCCCCGCCGGGCCTCCAGAGATCATATTGACTATCGTTCCAGGTTGTGCTCTTCTCGGCTGGTCTTCTCTATCCTTCGAGCGTTGCTCTCTTCTAGCGGGGGATCTCGAACGTGACTTGTTGTCTTTCTGTCGATTTCTAGGTTGCTCATTCTTTGACGTCTTTACGTATCCAGTGAGGTGCCCTTCTGCTATCAATCTTTCAATTTCGTCTCTAAGTTGATAGCAGTCATCAGTATCGTGTCCTCTCTGTCGATGAAATCGACAATACTTTTTTGAGGCTGGGTAGTCCTTAATTGGAGCCGGTTTTCTCAGCAGGTTGTGGTCCTGGATAGCGAATAAGATCTCGGATCTTGGTTTTTTGAGGGGAGTGTAATTATCGTAGTACTCTTTATTCGACCTCCCCAATCCTTGTCTTCCTGGATTGTGATTTCTTTCTTCTCTATAAACCTTTCTGTTTCTACCTTCATAAGATCGATTGGGTTGCGGCCCCTCAATTGGTCTATCAGGGATGCCCGACGACTGCCCCTCCTCAGGCTTCGTCAACCCAAAGAAGGTTCCTCTTAATTTATTCATTTCTTCTTCATTCATGTATTGATTTGCCATTTCCATCAATTTTTCATATGTACCGGGGTTTTCTCTTACTATCGCACTGGCGAATCCTCGATTTAAGGTGCTTTGGAAAAGAACGATAATTAAAAAATCAACTCTTGGCATTTCAACCTTAAGGAGCTCATTGTTAAACCTTCCCATGAAACTTCTGAAAGTTTCTCCCGGATTATGTATGATTGAATATAAATGGTTTGCAGGGGGTCTGACCGCCCTCTTACTACCAAACTGACTCATAAACTTGTCACAGAGTTGGTCGTAGTCGAAGATAGATTTTTCCTCCAATCTTCCGAACCAGGATTGAGCCATTCCGGCTAGTGTGGTGGAGAATGCCTTTGCTGCCACATTATCGGAGATGCCGTGAAGCTGCATTTGGAGATTAAATGAGGCCAGGTGTTCATCGGGATCTTCCGTTCCGAAGTAACGGGGTAACTGAGTGGGCAATCTCTTGTCGAGAGGCAACCTTTCAAAGAATATTTCATCACAAAATGGTGATTTCCTTAATCGAGAGTTTGATACTGGAGGCTCATTCTTCCTTTCTTGTTTGTCTAACTTTTGGTGCAGCGATCTTACTTCTGAGGCCAATTTGTTGACTTCTCTGACCGATTGCTCCTGCAAGTCTTCTTCCGCGCCATGCCTGACCTGATGTTGATCGGCTCGACTGATTGCTTCATTTGCCTCGAATCCTGCTCGTGCACCAAAGGCGGCGACATGCGGGGGTCGTCGAGTTTGAATGGTGGTTTCTTTAATCTCCGCGAGCCATTCCTTTTTGGCTTCATCGAGAATGGCTTTTAGATCGTCTCTTGTAAGTTGTATTATCGGAGGAGCCGGTGGTCTTGAAGCCCCATCCTCGATATGAGGTGCTGGATCAGGATCACGAGTTATTAAATTATCTCCTTGACCCTCTCCATTTTGATCGCGATTTCCCTCCTTCTCTCGCGCTTGGACTGTTTTTGATCTTGTAGTCATTTTTTCACGTTTTCAAAGCTATGTTCCCACAGACGGCGCCAATTGATGAGTGAGTTATCGTTAGGGTAATTACTCCTTGTCGAACGCGACTCGCCAATAAGAGGATTGGCAGGTCAGCTATGCTTGTCCTCGATTTGTATATGGAATCCTAACCTGAAAACAAAGACAACCACGTCAGGTTAATGCCGGTGGTTACCCGGCGATAACCCTCCGATGCTAAAGTAAGTCTCGAGATAAGGGTGGAGATCGGAGTGTAATTGATAGTCGGAGTGTGCGTACCTTTTATCTCATTTATGAGGGTTATTTATAGTTTTCCAGAAGGGTCACCGGGTCGAATCATGATTAGACATTGTGGTTCGGATATGGATCCTCAGCAATTGATTCGATCCGATCGTAGGTTGGTCAAACATAAAAGGACGTCGGCCACTATGTCGGATAAGTCGAAGAGACCGAGGTCGACGCCGACGTCATGCTTATTTGCTTGTAAACGATGTGAATTCGAGGGGGAGGTCCTCGATAGTAATCGACAGATCGATGAGTGTTTATAATGACGAAGACTTGGTACATCACAAATATCTTAAAGTAGTGAATGTTTGGCTTCCTGTTGTTCCAAACTTCATATGGAGTCTTGTTTTGGTGCTTGTTGATCATGCATCTGTTTTGGGTAAAGCAGGCTGTATTTGTTGCTTCTGCCCAAAATCTTTGAGGCAGTTTAGCTTCAGCTATCATTGTCCTAGTAGCTTCTTTTAGAGTTCTGTTTCTCCTTTCAGCAACTCCATTTTGTTGAGGGGTTCTGGCAGCAGAGTATTCATGACTGATTCCTCTATCATTACAATACTCTTCAATAATAGAGTTTGTAAACTCAGTCCCTCTATCTGATCTGATCTTTAGTATTTTCATACTTTTCTCATTTTGAATCTTTTCCATCAGATTTGCAAGATGCTCCTTGGTTTCACTTTTCTTCTTCATGAAAATCACCCAAGTGTATCTTGAATAATCATCCACAAAAGCTAGGCAGTATTTCTTTCCACCATTGCTGACAGGATCAATGGGTCCAAATAAGTCCATGTGTAGCAGCTACAATATTCTTCCAGAAGATTGATGCTTCTTGCTTTTGAATAATGACTTGATTTGTTTACCCTTCTGACATGCGTGACAAAGCTTGTTTTGCTCATGACTGTCTTTGGAATCCCTTCTACCAGTTTGTTCTTGATAAGTCTGTTGATGGTCTTGAAATTCACATGATTCATTCTTTTGTGCCACAGCCAACTGACTTCACTTGGTGTTGATGCCACCAAACAAATGCTTGAATTATTATCAGCAGAATTCCAGTCTACTGTGTAAACATTCCCTTGTCGTCTTCCAGATAAAATTACCTTCTTTGTACCAATCTGTTCAACATAACATTTATCTATTGAGAAGATGACTGAATATCCTTTGTCACAAAATTGACTTATGCTCAGCAAATTGTATTTGAGGCCTTTAACATAAGAGACGTCAGATATCTCAATGTTGTCTTTGATCAGCTTTCCACTTGCTACAATCTTGCCTTCCTTGCTGTCTCCAAACGTTACATTCGGACCATCCACATCAACAACTTCAGTCAACTCATGTATGTTTCCACACACGTGTCTTGAACAGCCACTGTCCAAGTACCAGATTTTCTCTACTTTACTCCTATTCCTAATCCTAACCTACAAAACAAAATAAAATTGTTTTAGGTACCCTTATTGAGAGGGTCCTGAAGGATTATTTCCACCTTTGACAACCCAAGATGATGAAGTCTTAGGCTTCTTAGGTTTCTGTTGTTTGGCAGGAGCATAAACGGTTTCATCTTCATCATGTTTATCAGATTTGCTATGTTGATGATCATCAGCATGATAAGAATAGTGTTCAAATGCAGAGTAAGATGCATGATAAGGAGGATATGCATGCATTGGATGAGCAGGATATGGTGCATAATAAGTTGGAAATTGAGGTGCATGATACATAGGAGGATATGCAGCAGGTTGCACATAGTAAGACTCATTTCCATACCAAGCATTTTGATTTTTCTTGTTTTTATGCTTCTTTGGTTTACTTGATGCTTGCTCATTGACAGACGACTTAGTTTTATCACTAGTCTGATTAGTTTTAGCCTTATCTGAAGACTTCCAAGGACTCTTCTGTTTAGGCTTACTAGCTGTTTTCCTACACTAGGCTCTTTGCTCTTTTTAGCCTTAGGAGTTTTCGTCTCCTTTAATACTCTCTCAGGTGAAGCAGGTTTAGTAGTCTGAACATACAGGATGACCTTGCTATTGTCAGCTGATACAAATTTTTCAGTATGGTTCAGTTCTAACTTATCCTGATCTAAAGGTATCTTCTGTTTACTAGACATATGAGTGGATGCAACAGATGATTTATCATGAGACTCAATGACTTTTTCAAGTTCCACGATTTTACCTTTATAAACTTCACATTCAGCTTTCAGAGATTCATTCTCTTGCTCAAGCAGTTTGTATTCAGCTGATTCTTTTGGCTTTTCAGCTTTAAGTTTCAGTGAACTGTTTTGCTCTTTTAGCAATATCATCTCTTCCTTAAGCTTTTTAAATGCATCAGCAATGCTAGTATTGTTGAGCATCATTTGTTCAAATGAATTAAATAATTCATTATCAAGAGGAGTTACCTCATCATCCTCTGAGTTATCAGATTCCTTAGCCATCAGGCAGAGAAGAGCAAGGCTCTCTTCATCAGAAGTGTCTGAATCTAAATCAGATGAGTAGACAGCAGCTAGTTTTTCTGCTTCTGCTACCAGCACCTTTCCTTTCTGATTCTCTTTTCCTCTTCTGTATACTTCTCAGCTTTAGGATATGGGCAATCTCTGATGAAATGACCCAGTTTCCTACAATTATAACACATCATTTTGGATTTAAAAGAATCCTTATCTTGAGAAGAAGAAGTAGGGTTACAAGTAGAAGCATTGTTATATTTGTTCTTCATTTTTCGTCTGTAGAACTTTTTGAAGTTGTTCATCAGCAATGCAACGTCTCCAGCAGTGTACTCCTTTTTATTGAGTAGTGTGGCTTCATCAGATGAGTCCACATCTTTGTTTTTATGAGCTGGCCTTCTTGGATTTTCAGCAGCAACAAGTGCAGCTGTGGGACTTGAAGTTGAGGTTTCTTCAACACCCATTCTTGGCAGTTTATACTCATACGCCCTGAGTACTGAGAACAGCTCGGTGAGAGAAATCTTGCCAAGATCTCTCGACTCTTCCATGGCTGTCACCTTCATGTTGAACTTTGGAGGTAGAGCCTTCAGAACTCTGACGGTTATCTCCTTGTCGGTGAAGGTTTTTCCAAGCTTTAGTACTTCATTCAACGTCCTTGTAAACCTTGTATCCATCTGATCAATGGTTTCCGCAGACTTCATCTTGAAGTTGTCCAGCTTTTCTAGAGCAACACTCAGCTGATGCTCTTTGATGGCGTCGGTCCCTTCGCTCATGTCACGAACCTTATCCCACATCTCCTTTGCAGTTTTGCAATGTTTGACTTTATCAAACCGATCATTATCCAGGCTTTAGTCATGATAAAACGGCCAACTTTATCCAGATTGAACAGCTTTATTTATTCGGCTGTCATCTCTGTTAAATCTTTTTCCACCACCAGTTCAGCTTCATCAACTATGATGGTCTTGGTGAATTTGAATGGACCTTTAATTATACATGTATACATGTTATCATTGTAAGCAGCTAGAAAAATCTCCATCCTGATTTTCCAGTCTTCAAAAGACATACCACCAATGTGGGGAACATGGCTGATACAGTCCATTTTTCAAAAAGTTTTTGTTTTTAAAAAATATGATCTTTTGAAAACTTTTGAAAAACACTCGGATCAAGCTCGTTGATCAGGCAGCGGATTCTAATGAACCACCTGCTCTGATACCACTTGTTGGTCCCAAGTGGTCAGATGAGGTCTAGAGGGGGGGTGAATAGACCTCTAAACTTTTTAGTTTACTTTTTAACTTTAAAACTTTTGTTATGACATTAACAGGCAAAGCTGTTACCAAACAGTAAGTTACTCGGCTGATCGCGAACAAATCTTTGAACAGCTTAGGTGACCACTAATCTGATAATTACTTAGCTGATTTTGTTAAAATCAGTTTCAATACTTAGAGTACTTGCAGCGGATTTGTAAGTGTTTTTCACAAGTAAACTTAGCAGCTGAAAAGTTTGTTCCCCAGATTTATAAAACCTTTTACTTATAAACTTTTCAAACAGTTAAATCAAAGTGTTTTTATGCGACTGAAAATATGCAAGTAGAAATGCAAGTAAAAACAAACAGAATTTTTATAGTGGTTATATGGATTTGAATATCCTTTAGTCCACTCTTCCAAGTCACTCAGATCTTGGGTTATACTATAATCACAAAGTTTACAGATTCACTCAGAAGATGTATTTAGCTTTGTTCTTCAACTCTGCTTTTCGTCAACAAATGACTAAGCTGATGATTGAGCTGTTCTTTAAACTTAAAGAATTCTGCTTCGAAAATTTCTCAGAGATTGTGTTGTTATATTCTCTTCGTCTCTCTCAGCTATTTATACTTGAGGTTTTAAAAATGTCCGTTGAAGAGAGACAAGATTCAAATTCCTCGAGTTCTGGTCCTTAATTTCCGCGAACGGCTCTTTGCAGTCTGTCCGTACTGTCAACAGTACTTTTCTGCAGGCAGCATTAAATGCACCCAGCTGATACGAAGCATTTCTTCACTCATTTGTCTTTAATAACCTTGTACTTCAGCATTTATTACTTCCAGGGGCATTTATTACTGTTGGGAAGACTTTATGATCCTTTCCACTTGACTGTCGAAAGTGCTCGTCTGATGGTGAACTAAGCTGATCCCAAATTTGAACAAATCTGATTTGAGGCGGTTGATCTTCATCAGTCTGATTTCTTTCCTTCAGCAGATCAGTAGTCTTGGACCTTGAATTTTGACTCTTCTGATGTCTTCTTTACTTAGTAAAAATTTCTTCAAAGGGACATCAGCTAAGTTAATCCATACTTAGCAGATTTTGAAGTTTTGGAATGCATGAAAACCTCCCTTTACTAATTGTCTTCGGTGTTCTTCATCTTCATCCTTATCCAACATATATCATCCATTGTCTCAAGGAATGTGATAGTTCCATAATGGTTGGAACAGGTTGCGCAATAAGATTTATACGCAAAAGGTATGCATAACAGCATAAGCAAATGTGAATAAATACACATGTAACGACTAAATACAATATGCATAGTCAATAAAATTTAAATAATCAAGATTTCACACACTTGAATCGTTGTTTAACCAAAAGATGATACACGAGCACTAAGATAAATTTCCCAATTAAATATTCAAAAAATTGAGCTCGACTAGGTCGAGCTTGAATAGAATGCTAGAAATAGTAACCAACTTTCGAATCTTGTTTAACGGAAATTAAATTTAGTAGTTGGTTGCAAGGCAACCAAAAGGGATAAACAATTGTAATGAATTTAATCCATTTAAAAGTGTGTATAAACATTTAAGCATTAGTGAGAGGTAAGGCGTATCTTGTACCATCATGGGTAAAATTACATTGTGAAGTACAATTCCAAATTATTTTTGAAATAAACAAAAGAGCATAATCAATGAAATCATATAAGAGATTTGGATCGATTCAAATCGAACATACATTGGCAAATACGCCATTGATTATTTAATAGAGAATTAGATTCTCGAAATGTAAGATCCGCTCGAAACAGTGTCAGTTGTCGAGCATTCTGGACATGAAAATGTCCATTAAGAAATCTTACATGAAATTCCTTATTCAATCAAATAAAACATGATCGAGAAAATCGAAGATACTGAGGTAAGTATCTATGAAGCCAGTTCCAAAACATATCAAGTGATATGGGTTTTGGTATTCTACATTCATATACATTCATGCGCATATGGGATCTCCCACTTATGTGAATAAACTAGTGAGATATAAGATGGAAATATAATTCATTTTATGCAATTCGTGGAGTATCCAAAATCCTCAAAAGGATACGAGTTTTATGGTCTTGTAAGATAAACAACCTTTGTCTCAAGGAAAAACTAACTTCTTGGAGAAGGGAATAGTTTCGAGACCAGAATACATAAAGTCGAGACAAGTAAAGATACCGGTGAAAGTCCATAACCTTAGTCTTGACTGGGAGACCAACTAATGGAAGGATTAAGTCGTACATGTTAATTGTAAAGTAGAAAAGGTTCACTGAATTAATTCACTAGTTATTGGGCATCGCAGGCATGTGGCCAGACGTCGAATGCGGAGTGAGGGAGAATTCCCAAATTAACAGGGGTGTTGATTTCAGGAACGGTCAATAGACAGAGTATTCAATTGATTTTAATAGTAAGTGATTATTCGATTGACTGAACAAAAGTTTAATTATAACCCACGGCCAACTATGTGGTGGACTTACTGTGACATAGACAATACACATGGAGCGAAAACAAGTGAAATGAAGAAATATGGGATCGACTGAGTTGACCCAAGTAGGCTTGAAATGATCTAATTAGATTGGATCATCATATGAATTAAATTGGATTTAATTATGAGAAGTGATTAATTAATTAGATTTGAAGATGAACTAATTAATTAAATAAATTTAATTTTAATTTAATTTATGGGAGTGGATTTAATTAGATGGGCTTGGAGTCCAAATTAATTAAATGGGTAAATTAATTTGAAGGTTAATTGGAGCCCATATTAATAAATAGACTAGGCCATTGAATTAATTTCAAGATTGGACTTGCAAATTAATTAAGGCCTAACCCTAAAATAGAAGACTTAATCATGTTGGACAAGTAAGATAAGTCTTATAGTGTGAATAAGATTTGAAAGAACGGGGAGTCTAGGGTGAGACCCTCCGTAACTGGACTCATGTGCGACCACCCCTTAGAATCGCGCCATGTGGTAGCGGTAACTAGAGATTATTTTTTTTTAATTATTTTCGATTTTATAAATGTCCAGAATACCCTTTTAAATTTTTTTAAGGAAAATTTAAATTATCACACATACCCGAAATGTCTTTTATATCCTTTTTAATTATCTTAATTAAAACAATTGTTTCAATTGGGTTTAGAAACCAGGTCTTCAAGTTGAGCATATTAACTACCAAATCAATGTTCAAAGTCATATTTTTTGATTAAAATTGACAAATAAATGTACAAATAACATACAATGAGATTTACTTCCACAATTGTTAAATCCATAAAAAATTCTCAAAATAAGATTATGACAAATATTTAGGCATGTGCTACATTATGATTTCAATCAATTTATTCAAATTATTTAAAAAACATTATATAATAAAATATTGGCATAAAGTATATGAATATTCTTATGAAAATTATATTTGAAACTGAAATTTTGAATTGAACCTTAATGTACATTGGTTAAAATATTTTGGGGCCAAGTATGTACATTTAAGAAATAGAGGGACCTTTATGAAAATATTCAAAAATGTTAATCTCAAGTCGACTTTTTTGCAAATGAACTAATGTTATATGAAATTATCATACAAGATTTAGAAAAAAATTAATATATAAAATGTCTTATAAACATTGATATTTGAAACGAATATCTTTTAATATATAGGACCCCGTACACTTTCAAAAAATTTTGGGGTCAAATATGTTTATTTCAAAAATTGAGAGACATTTGTTAAATATTAAAAAATGTTAATCTCTTGTAGCATTTTTATGTAAATGGGAAAAATTTATATGAAATTATTGTACAAGATTTTTTGAAGTGTGTATTTTCTAGTCGGGACGTAATTAATAGTATTAGAGATTAGTCTCCGAGTCAAGATAGGGTCCTCGGACGGGGGTAAGGATGTTTGTTAAATTTAATATGTAAAGTTTCTTATAATGATATTTCTAACTTATATTTTGCAGTCAGACCTGAAAGTAAGCTTTTTAAAAGTATAAGGGTCAAATATATAATTTTCATAAGGGATCTTTTGTAAAAATGTAATCTACAATAGGATTTTTATGTAAATAAGCCAACGTTATGTGAAAATATTGTACAAGAAATCGTGGGTTTTAGATAAACATTAGATATGAATGATTATGAACGAAAGAAAAATAATTAATTAGGTTAGAATGGTTATTAAATTGATGTAATTGGTGGTTGGTCAAATTTGTTGTCAACGATTTTCATTCTCTCCGTATTAAATTAAAAATGGTGGAAAAGTCAACAAATATGTATGGAGTTATTGTAAAAATTGTGATAGGAAATAGTTAATTAGGTCTGAATGATTATGAAAGAAAATGAAAATATGTTGAAAAAAATTTTAAAAAATGATTTAATGTTAAAAAAAATTACAAATGTTAAAAAATGATTTATGTTATTAGGTACAAACAATCATGAAATAAAATGAAATAATGTTGAAATTAACTATAAAGAATGATTTAATGTTATTAGGTTTATGAGCTTATCAAAGAAAATTAAGGTGTTGACCTAAAACAATAATCATTTAAAAATAATCGTAGTTATAGAAAATTAGAATTAAAATAATTTCATCTCAATTAATTTAGAAAATAAATTCAATATTCAAGTATTAGGTGTTGATTAACTTTGTTGATAACGATGGAATAGTACAAAAACAACATTACGTTATGGATGATGTAAAAATGATGGAGAATAAATAGGAAATAATCAAAATTAGATTTGAGTGATATGGAAGAGAGGAAGATAATTAAGTAATTAGGTTTTAAAGAGGGGTATAACAGTCTTTATCAATTTTCCATGAATTAATGTTTTAACTAAATTAGCATCAAATTTAATGGGTGCTAAAATGTCTTTTCTTATGTTATTTTGATTTTTTAGTTTCTTTTAAAGAGATTAAATATAAGGGTGAATTAGTAAAATCAAATTTTTATTAAAGTTAATGGAAAAAAAATGGATTGACCAAGTTACCGTATGAACGATTCAGATCAATCTGTGACGATCTAATGGTTGATAAAACAGACCTCACATGAGGCCGTAACTAAAGAGGTCTCACCCGAGAAAAATCCTTGAAAGATATCTAAGGAATCTAGGATTCCTAGTATCTATAAATAAGGCTTATTAGTCTTGGATATTAAGTTACACTTTTTAGTCTTTCTACTCAAAAGAGAAAACAAGAAAAACCCTAGCTACTCCTAAGCAAAAGTCGCCCACACTGTGCAAGACTTCTTGCTTCTTTTTCTTCTAGTTTCTCGTCTAATTTTTCTGTGTTCTAGCCGATCAGATCAGTTACAGTATTTGTGTAATTGTGGTGTATTAACCGTAAAGACGCAACACCTGGAACGTTTTACAAAAGTTGAAGATCAACTTTATGGAGAAACAAACGGGACCACTTTGCACAGATTCAGAGGACCACTTTGCCCAGATTCAGAGGACCACTTTGCCAGATTCAGATATACAAAAACAAAGTGTATCGTCTGAAGAAAGCCCTCTATGGACTGAAACAGGCTCCAAGAGCATGGTATGGTACCCTATCTGATTTTCTCTTAATTAAAGGATTTCGTAAAGGTAAGATAGACAAGACTCTGTTCACTATTGAATGGGAAGAACATATTTTGCTTGTGCAAATATATGTGGATGATATCATTTTTGGTTCAACTAACCAACAGATTTGTGATAAGTTCTCAAAGCTGATGCAGAACAAGTTTGAAATGAGGATGATGGGAGAACTTAAATATTTTCTTGGATTGCAAGTAAGACAGTTGCCTGATGGAATATTCATCAGCCAAGCAAAATACACAAAGGATCTGTTGAAGAAATTTGGTATGGAAACTAGCTCTACTGCTAATATTCCAATGTCTACTAATCTTCGTTTGGATAAAGATGAAGATGGCAAATCAATGGACATAACCAAGTACAGAGGAATTATTGGGTCACTGTTATACTTAAAGCTAGCAGACCTGATATTATGTACTCTGTTGGGGTTTGTGCTAGATTTCAATCAAATACTAAGGAATCTCATCTCTTAGCTGCCAAAAGGATACTCAAGTATCTTAAAGGTACTGAAGATTTGGGATTGTGGTATCCTAGGGAATCTGGATTTGAACTCGTTGGTTATTCAGATTCTGACCTTGCTGGCTGCAGGATTGACAGAAAAAGCACAACAGGTGCTTGTCAGTTCTTAGGCAGTCGTCTGATCTCATGGATGAGTAAGAAACAAACTTCAGTATCCATATCAACTGCTGAAGCTGAATACATAGCTGCTAGAGCTTGTTGTGCACAAATATTATGGTTGAAGCATCAACTTGAAGATTACAACATAAAAATCAGTGGAATCCCTATCTACTGTGACAATACAAGTGCAATCAGTCTTACTCAGAATACTACAAGTCATTCAAGGACTAAACATATTGAGATCAAACATCATTTTATTAGAGATCATGTGGAGAAAGGAAATGTCATGATAGAATATGTGTTTACTGAAAATCAGATTGCTGACATCTTCACAAAACCTCTAAGTGAGTCAAGGTTTTCAACTCTAAGGATTGAACTGGGATTATTAAAATTGAATGCATAAGCTGAGGGGGAACTCATCAGAAGACTAAAGTTCAACAGCTTACTCATCTTATTTATCTTCAAGGATTAACTCTCAACAGACTATTTAACCTATGAATTCTTAAAGTCAGGGGGAACGTGTAAGACTAGCGGTACTTCTGATTAAAAGATGAAATTTGTTGATGACAGTTAGTTGAAGTTATGTTTTCAACAGAAGATTAAAGTATTGAAGATTGAAGATTTATTACCTAGCTGGATTGACAAACATCCGAGGGAAGTTATCAGACTATTGGCTTTCACTGATAACAGCTTTGTCATCAGGACAGTGGAAGTGCAAGGAACGAGGTATAAACTAGATTTGTTTATATGTTCGTATTTTATATTAGTTAAATATATACCGGATAGTATTCTGACAAGATTCCAAGGGAGCCAAAAAGTTTAATATTTCCGCTGCCTGAAGATCATTTTCCTGTAAGAATCCCAACAATATCATCTTAAAAGAGCAGCGACTGATGGTCCCAAGTGGTCAGATGAGGTCTAGAGGGGCGGGGGGGGGGGTGAATAGACCTCTAAACTTTTTGACAATTTTTAACTTTAAAACTTTTGTTCTAACTTAAACAGACTAAGCTGTTACCGAACAGTAATATTACAAGGCTGATTGCGAACAAATCTTTGAACAGCTTTGTTGACCACTAATCTGATAATCACTTAGCTGATTTTTGCTAAAATCAGTTTTAATACTAGAGTACTTGCAGCATATTTTCAAAGTATTTTTCACAAGTAAACTTAGTAGTTTGAAAGTTTGATCCCCAGTTTTATAAAACTCCTTTCCTTTTAAAACTTTTCAAACAGTTAAACCAACGTGTTTTTATGCAACTGAAAATATGCAAGTAAAAATGCAATGTAAAAACACAAGTAATTTTTATAGTGGTTATATGGATTTGAATATCCTTTAGTCCACTCTTCCAAGTCACAAAGATCTTGGGTTATACTAAGAACACAAAGTAATTAGTACACTCCACTTACGCCAAAACAACAAATGAATTTGGCCGTAAACTCGCAAATAGGAAATCACTAAGAAAGCCTATCCTCTGAAGTTAGATAACTCACAAAGATGGATCTACACTTCGCACAACACTCACGTTTACAAAATCACTCAGAAGATGTATTTTTCGTTGTTCTTCAACTCTGCTTTCATCAACAAATGACTAAGCTGATGAGTGAGCTGTTCTTGAGACTTAAGAGATTTTGATTCGAAAATTTTCTCAGAGATTGTGTTGTTGTGTATCTCTTCGTCTCTTCCAGCTATTTATACTTGAGGTTTGAAAAATGTCCGTTGAAGAGAGACAAGATTCGAATTCCTCGAGTACTGGTCCTTAATTTCCACGAACGAATCTCTGCAGTCTGTCCGTACTGTCGACAGTACTTTTCTGCAGGCAGCATTAAATGCACCAAGCTGATGCGAATCATTTCTTCAATCATTTTTCTTTATTAGCCTTGTACTTCAGCATTTATTACTTCCAGTGGCATTTATTACCGTTGGGATGGCTTCTTGATCTTTTCCACTTGGCTGACGAAAGTGCATGTCTGATGGCTAACTAAGCTGATCTCAAACTTGAACAAATCTGTTTTAAGTCGGCTGATTTTCACCAGTCTGATTTCTTTCGTTCAGCAGATCAGTAGCCTTCTGGACCTTGAATGCGATTTGAATTTGAAAGGTCGTAATTGACGCCGCACGATCAGGACTGACAAGAAACGGATCTAACGTTTAGCTGGTATCACGGAAACCGAAATACCCTAACCTCTATAAATCCCAATCTGATCAGCTGTGTAGCTCTTTACGCACCCAAACATTCAAAGATCACTTGTGAGAAATTTCAAGCAATTTTCTGCAAAACTCTTCTTGTTTCTCTAACTTCCAACAGATTCGAAATGGCTGCTGAAGGTATGTACTTAGTTTACGACTCATACTACCAATCTGGTACTGACTTGATGAAGGAGCTGCTGGAGAAGTTCAAATCAGCCTCACTAGTGAACTTCATGGAGTATAATGAAGGGCTAATCTGGACTGACCAGGTGTTGGAATACTACAAGACTGCTACTGTTGATTTCACCACCCAGGAAATCAAAGCTACTGTCGGAGGTAGATCTATCGTTATTACCCCCACTCTTCTTCACGAGACCTTTGGGCTTTCAAACAAAGGTCGACATGATGTCATTTTTATGATGGAAGAAAAGCACCAACAGTTTTGGGCAATCTGTGCCAAAGAAGGAGAGATGTTGTCTGGCAACATCAAGAAGAGACAGTTAAAGGATGAATATCAGCAGATGGCTGATATGGTCTCTAAGCTGATTGAAAATTGTACGTTTTCTCTGGATGCATTCCTATGAAGAGATTCAGCATCATGGCTGCTATTTACTACGGACTGGAAGTCAACTGGTCTGTAATTATCTGGTATGTTTTGGCTGGCTTCCACGAGAAAAAGAAAGGCAAGGGTCCCCAGACCAATCATAGAATCACTCTCAGTTATCTGCTGTTTAAGATGGGCTGTGAGGTGACAAATGGAAAGGAAATCTATCAATCTAAGGCAATGGCGAAATACTTGCCTGTTCTGGAAAGAAAAGCCGACGAGGCTGATGTGGAGGAAGAAACTGAGGAATCAAAAGAGGTTCCTGCCAAAAGGCCAAGGAGATTAGTTAAAACAGCTAAGTTAGCTGTTGAGACTCAGAAGAAGAAGGCTGCTGAAAAGCCTAAGGAGAAGGCTCCTAAGAAAGTGAAGACGGTGGCTGATGATACAGTTGACAAAATCATTGATCAGACCACTACTGATGTCAGGAACATGTCTCCTGCATCATCTTCAAGAACTCCAACTGCTCAAGTGCCTGATGAGACTGTCTCTCACAGAACCAGAAGTCAGTTGAGAGATACTGCTGCTTCCAGACCTATTCAAGGAAGATCAAAGAAAACAGCAAGGAAGCATATGACATTGTAGAGGAACCTACTGAGCTGGTGGACTTTGTAAGGGAAAGTCCTCAAACTGCTGAAAGACCTGTTGGAGCTGAAGAGGCTTCTGTTGCTGAACAGATTAATGCGCAACAGATTACTGAAGCTCAGCCAACAGTTGAGGTTCGTAAACCTCAGGATGATCCTGATGTGATGATCATCCAACCCATTGCAGCTGCACCTCATGCATCTGCTGCTCCTCAACCTGCCAAAGATGACAAGGGAAAAAGAAAGATAATAATCAAGAAGAAAAAAGGTCTCTGCAGCTGACAAAAAGAAAAGGGAGGAAGCTGAGCAGAGAAAGAGAAATGAGCTAGAACAACAGAAGGCATTAGAACTGAGCAAGATTCAGGAGGCTAAAGATGAAGAAAGAAGAAGAATGTCTGAAGCTGAAAGAAAGACAACTGAAGACGCTGAACTTGCTATGGTCATTGAGCTAAGTAAAACTGATGCTCATGGACCAGTTCGTACTGAAGGCATCAAGATTGATGGAGCTGATGAAGAAAAATCCAAGAAGCCTAAGATGCCTGCTGGAGAGGTCAAACCAAAAGCCAAATATGAAGTCAGAAGAGCTTTTGATATTATCGATGCTGATAAGGCTCTCTTCAAAAGGTTTGAAAAGACTTTGGCTTACTATGACCAGAAGCTTATGCTGAAGACTCTGTTCACCCATGAAAAGCCTAGATACATCAAATGGAGATATTACAGGCTGAACAGATTCAGAGTTGGAAGGAGTTAGCTGATGAAGAACAATGGGTTCTAAATTGGCTAAGGACTGACTCCATTCAGAAAGCTTTGGATCCTCATTTTGTAAGGGATGCTATGCATCAATATGCTAAGGATTTTGCCTTAGAGGAAGCCAAAACAATTCAAAACACTTTGCCTGCAAAGAGAAGAAAATCTGATGATGATGAAGAAAGAGCAATTAACATAGCTGTTATGACCGCCTTGAAGAGATGGGCAGAAAGGTCAAGATATCAGCAAGGGTGTTCAAGTGAATTGCCTCAGCTGCCAAGCATCAGACAGATTATATTTGGCAAGGAAGTAAAGGAGTACTGTGAAGTGCCTAAGGGCAACAATGCGTTTACAAATCCATGGATTATTGTGCGACAAATACGTCAAACTACATCATTTAATGATGATGACACTATCACAAGTTTGGTCTATGATGATGTCATTGATGAGCACAAGACTGCTGATAAACCCTTAGCAATTGAGTGGAATGCTAAGGAATCCAAAGCTGATCAGGAGACAGAGTTGATAGATGCACCTGTCCACCAGGAAGCTGAAGAATGGGAAGCTGCTATTTCTGCTTCATCAAGTGATATGCACTCATCACTGATGGAAGTTTTCCAGATGCTGATGGAAAATTCTATGAAGGAACTGGAAGAGAAGAACAGCCAGCAGCTGAAGAAGTTGAAAGAAGAGTTGGCAGAGTCCAACATACAACAGTTGGAAAGCATGCAACTCCTAACTGCAGAAACTATCAAGAAATCCATAGATAGTTTTCCCATGCTTCAAGACAATTCAAAGAAGTTCCTGCAAAGCCTTGTTGAGATGAACAGAAACGTAGAAGATTTGAAGGCTGATGTCAGCCATCTTCACGGTGCCTTAGACAGAGCAAATCACAACATTGCTGACCTAGCTGCTAACTTCATCAAAGTCAGTGAAGAAGAAAAAGCTGTTAATGTTGCACTGTTGCAAGAAGTCTCAAAAGCTGAAGGAGTTATTCAAGATGAGCTTGCCACTATGCAGATTAACATTGATTGCTGTAATGACCAGACTGACACCATCAGCACTACTCTTCATCATTTAATTGCAAGTCACGACGTAGTCAATCAGAGCTTGAAATCTTTTTGTGCTGCAATGAAGATTCCTACTGTTGCACTTAACCGAGCTAATGTCACCAAGTCTGATGATGACAAAAAGGGGGAAGATAAAAGGAAAGAATCAACTAAGGAAACTGTTGCTGCTGTTGAAGCTGAGAAGACTGACGAAGTAGCTGAAAAGACTAAGGCTGCTATAGAAGTTGGAAAGGTAGAAGGCAAAGCGAAGTCTGAAGAAGAAGCTAAGGAAAAACCCAAATCTGATGAGGAAATGGCTGCAACCAAGGACTCTGCTGAAGATCAAACAGAGCCATTTACCAAGTACAAAAATACTGAATCAGCTAAGAAAGCAATGGAAAAACTGAAGGAGCAGCAACTCAAAGAAAAGATGGAAGCTGCCAGGTCAAATCTGCTTTTGAATGAGGAAGCTGATGAAGATGAAGTGGAAGAAGAAGATGATGAAGAATCATCTTATGAATATGAAGAAGTGCTGGAAGGATCTGATGAAGAAGCTGATAGTTAGAATATACAAATCTATTTGTAATCAGTTTACTTTATCTATCTTTCAGACATCTCATCTGATAAACTTGTACTTGTGATATTTTCATCATAAATAAAAGTCAAGTTTACTCCAACACATCTTTTCTATCTCAGAAAATTTTGAGGATTACAATCTTTAGCATAGGTTCAACAGATACTTAGCTGAAGTTTTGTCATCATGAAAAAGGGGGAAATTGTTGGATAAGGATGAAGATGAAGGCACTGAAGACAATTTGTAAAGGGAGGTTTTGATGAATTCCAAAACTTCATATCTGCTAAGTATGGATTAACTTAGCTGATGTCCCTTTGAAGAAAATTTTTGACTAAGTAAAGAAGATATCAGAAGAGTCAAAATTCAAGGTCCATGACTACTGATCTGCTGAAGGAAAGAAATCAGACTGGTGAAGATCAGCCAACTCAAATCGGATTTGTTCAAGTTTGGGATCAGCTTAGTTCGCCATCAGACTTGCACTTTCGTCAGCCATGTGGAAAGGATCATCAAAGTCATCCCAACGGTAATAAATGCCCTGGAAGTAATAAATGCTGAAGTACAAGGCTATTTAAGACAAATGATTGAAGAAATGCGCTTCGCATCAGCTGGGTGCATTTAATGCTGCTTGCACAAAAGTACTGTTGACAGTACGGACAGCTGTAGAGAGCTGTTCACGGAAATTAAGGACCAGTACTCGAGGAATTTGAATCTTGTCTCTCTTCAACGGACATTTTTCAAACCTCGGGTATAAATAGCTGAAAGAGACGAAGAGAAGAAGAACAACACAATCTTTGAGAAAATTTTCGAAGCAGAATTCTTTAAGTCTCAAGAACAGCTCACTCATCAGCTTAGTCATTTATTGACATAAGCAGAGTTGAAGAACAACGAAAAATACATCTTCTGAGTGATTTTGTAAACGTGAGTGTTGTGCAAAGTTTAGATCCGTCTTTGTGAGTGATCTAACTTCAGAGGATAGGAGTTTCTTAGTGATTCCCTATTGCGACCTTACGGCCATATTCATTTGTTGTTTTGGCGTAAGTGGAGATATTGTAAACTGTGTGTTTATAGTATAACCCAAGATCTGTGTGACTTGGAAGAGTGGACTAAATGATTTAAATCCATATAACCACTATAAAAATTTGTGTGTTTTTACTTGCACCATTACTTGCATATTTTCAGTTGCATAAAAACATTTTGATTTAACTGTTTGAAAAGTTTTAAAGAAAAGAAGTTTTATAAAATTGGGGATCAAACTTTCAAACTACTAAGTTTACTTGTGAAAAACACTTTACAAATCCGCTGCAAGTACTCTAGTATTAAAACTGATTTTAGCAAAAATCAGCTAAGTAATTATCAGATTAGTGGTCAATCAAGCAGCTGTTCAAAGATTTGTTCGCGATCAGCTTTGAGGAATTACTGTTAGATAACAGCTTAGTCTGTCTAAGTTAGAACAAAAGTTTTAAAGTTAAAAATTGAAGTAAAAAGTTTAGAGGTCTATTAACCCCCCCCCCTCTAGACCTCATCTGACCACTTGGGACCAACACTCAATACATATAGTTATTACCCAGCAAACGGTGGAATCAGCGCTGAATGCGAACTAATACTTCTTTCTTTTAACCTACTTCAGCTCACCTACCCATAAGCCGTCTTGTTTAAATTTCTTGTTCTTTCGCTTCAAGCTAACTTGAGCTAGAGAAAGCGATCTATCGGACTAGAGTATTTTTAAACAAATGTGTCGACATAAATAGTTGTGGTATCAAATCCCTAAAATAGGTATAATTGTGGTATCAAAAGTGAAATTCTCTCCAAAGCAAAGTTTACAAACAATAAAACAAAGTGAAATCCATTGCCAAAAGGGTCTACTTACAATAATATGGTGCATATATAATATAGTGACCTTCAAAGACAATCTAATGATCGAAGCTTCCAAAACACATTCAAACAACAATATAAACTAAAAAGTGCACCAACAACAAACAGAAACATCAAAATAATGGTCTTAGCCCATTCGCACATGGGAATGTCAAATAACTCAAAGAAGCCACAATCGTATCCCCTATCATAATTGATGCACGAACGGAAATGCCTGCCAAGGCGGTCATTGCTCCAAGTACTTTTGATACAGGTTGGTTCTTGGCAATAAAAAAGCACCACCCTTGGGTCGGTGGAAACAGGCCGCCGGAAGTTGGAGGAGAAGGCAACCACGGTTGCACGAATTTGAAGTTAAATTGTAGCCTGATTGAAGATAATTTTGGAGGAGAAATTTTCAAAGGATAATTGTGCCTTTTGGAGAATGATTTTCCCTCGTAAACGCGTAGGTTTTATAACGTTAAAATAAATTTCCCATTTACTTTCTTTTTTTAGGAAACATATGTTTGTCAAGGTATCAAGATCATCTTCCTCCTCGTGATCCGTCCCCTCGATCTCAATTAACAATGCATGTGCTCAATGGTGCAATGTTATTAATTCATCAAGAAAAGGTGAAATCTTAATGTATGGTATAACTGAAACTTTATGGACAATTATACAATTTATTATATTTTTTTATACAAATATATAATTATCAGTTTGAAATTTGTGAAAGTCCCCTATTCCTTAATTTTTAGGTAAATATGCAATTATAAATTTTAATGCTCAATTTTAGTTATAGAGGGTATGTATGTAAATATTAACTTAAGAAATAATTCGAAATGCTCAAATCTGAAATATTGAGGGTGAAAATTTATTTATTAATTTTGATATCCGATCAATATCCAAAATTATTAGTCACGAGGCCCAATTTTTGCGATTGTTTGAATAATGATTAAATTTCTGACGTTTAAAAATTGTGTTTTAATTTTTCATCCAAAAAAAAAAAAAACAGTGGAAAGTTGCAAATGAACATGATTTATGGTACCTTTTTGCATTTCTATCCAAATACAAGGTATATCAGTTGTTTGTTATATTTGACTTACTTGTTATAATCAAATTATAAAACGAAGCAAGATTGCGTTAATATCAATTATTATGTATTTTGTGTAGAACTAATGTTATAAAAATTAATATAAGTTTATAATTGATTATATATTATATATTATTGCCATTTCCTTTTTAATTGACAAAATTGTTTTATTAAATTTTAGTTTTATTAGCTAAATAAGATAACATGAATTTCATTACTAAAATAACTATAATATATCAATTTTGGATGTGTCCTTATTCCTTTTCTATATACAGGCATAACTGAAAAAAAAAAACAAAGGACATAATTTATTTATAGAGAAATGGCGAACTATTTCATTGCTCGATGCAACCACTGCACGACTTATAATAAGGTAGTAAATAATTCTTAATTTACTCTAATGCTTTAGTTTTATTATAAATAAATAATTTGTAATTAATCATGAATCTCAAAGTTGTTAACTTTATAAATGGAAAAGTATTTTTTTAACTCGTAACTCATATATGCTTTTCCGTTGGAATTTCGGTTGTAATCTGGATTTCAACGTTACTTTCAATTGATTTTATTGGTCGCAAAAACGGTAGAAAATTTTATTTTTTACCATTTCCGTTTGTAATTTTGAGTTTTCTGGTAGTGTGTACTAAATACCAATCTTGATTTTTATTTTCCTGTAGGTGTTTTATCCACCCGAAGGCGGACCTGATGACGTTTCAGTTGAATGTACGAGTTGTACTAACACGTTTCCTACAAAAATATCAAAAGGAATTCAGGTGTGTTTCCTACAAAAATTGCCATCTTACTTACATTTGATAACCTATCTATCTATTTATTTTTCTATATGAAAGTCATTTTTTATAATCTATCACGTAAGAATACACCGACATTCAAACTCAACTTAAATATTATGCCAAAATTTTAAAATAAAATCTGCCAACAACGAAATTCAGTCCAAATTAGTAGTGTTTCAACAATTTCACTGAAACAACTCAATTAAACCAATTAATAAATGAAACCAAAACCAAGCGAAATTGGACCAATATCGATATAAACCCTACACTTTTGAGCTAAGCTTTATATGGAACTCTTTCGTTTAATAGTAAATTAATGAGAAAGTGCTTTTCATTTAGACTAAATAATTTGATTGATAAATGTTGGGAACTAAAATTATTTGATTGATATATATGCTGAGATCTTTGATTGCTTTTCTTCGTTGAAAGCTCGTTTAAAATGAAGAAATGACACATGTTTCTCGAAATTTATATTTTAACTTAAAAAATAATATTATCATGAATTAGTAAATGCATCCATTTTTTTTTTTAAAAAAACCCAAAAATTTTTCTCTATAAAATCGATCATATAACATCTGCTTTATTCCCTTAACCCAAGTTCTTAAAAATCACAAATTCAACTTTCAAATCGAAAGGTTCCACTTGAATCCAAATTATATTTTTGAAAAATAAAAAACCTAATTAAATGGAGCCAAAGTCAATCCAAGTTGCGAACATTCTATGCTACATTGAAAGTAAACAAGTCATCTCTTTCGTTTGATAGTAAATTAATAAGAGAGTGTTTTTCATTTAGACTAAATAAGTTGATTGATATATATATATGCTGAGATCTTGTATTGCTTTTCTTCGTTGAAACCTCGTTTAAAATGAAGAAGTTATGACACATGCTTTTTGAAAATTATACTCCGTTTCTGTTTCTTTGGCTAAATTGAGAGCATTTCAGATTCTCTAAAAAAGTCAAATAAACAAGTTTTTTTTTAAAAAAAAAAAGAAAATTGAAAAAGCTTAACTTGTAAATCCTCTCTTTGATTTTTCAAAAACAATCCTTGTGAAAATATAATATTTTAAATCTCTAGAAAGTGTACCCTACTTTAATTTTACATAAAGCTCTACTTCACTTACATAATAATGTTGATTTGACATTAAAAAAAATCCAAAACAAACCACTTCTATCAAATGCATAAAAATCGATATATTTTTTTTCATATCTTTAAAAGTCGTGTAAATTTAAAAACATAATGTAACTACACTATATAGGAATATACATATATTTCTTTAACTTTTACCGTATTTCAGTCTTTGTTCATCCTATATCAATATCAGATTTATACATAATAAATTAATATTATCATGTAACTTTCATTAAATTTCAGCTTTTACCTGCAAATTTATAAAAAGATTGAGTACGAAATTTGTTATGCATTAAATAAAAATTTGAAATAAGATCAAAGTTTAAGGACTAAATTAAATTGATATAGAATGAAAATTAAAAGACTAAACTTGCCTAGCATATCCGTGTTTGTTAGTATTCTCTATTTATAAGAACAGAAAAACTAGTTTATTTAATTTTTGTATGTCAAATTAATTTAAATGTAAATGTTAATTTTCAGGTTCGTGACTACTCGTCAAGCTCCTTACCCGAATCTACGAACCTTCATATTCAATTCATAGCGTAATTAATTCCCTCCTAATTGTTTTTCATGTATTGATTGTTGTAGATATCAATTAAATTATAATTTCACTATTTTTGATTAAATTAGATAAAAATTATACCTAATACATTTTCAGAGAGCAGATAGCTATAATTCGGGCGAATGATCCGTCAATCAACCATGAGGAAGCAAACAGGATGGCTGAAAAAATGGTAAGTGAAAATAAAAAAACACACACACACACATGTAAATGAAAAAAAAAAAAGAGAGAAAAGAAAATGAAAGGAGCATAAGGTACAACAATGAGCAGCCTAGATATTCCAAAACAACGTCGTTTTATATTAGGTGGGAGGTAAAAAATGGAAAGAAAATACCGGGCTACACTTTATTATTTATACGTTGTACAATTTAATTTCATTATTTATTTTTGAGGTGATGAGTTGTTGAGTTTCTTTGCTTTTGTTATACAGTGGAAAAGGCTGAATAGGAAATAATCACCCCTAAAGAAGCTACCGAAATTAATGGGGGTAAATCACGATATTAATTTTGAGTTAATAATAATTTACTCTTGCGATATTTATAGTGTTAAAATTTACCTATTTAAAAATAAATATTTTATTTCTGCGTAATTTTATAAAAGTTTTACATTGAATTCCTGATATTTTTATATGTGGCACTTTACTTCCATATGTTATAATAATGTGGCCGTTTACCCTCTTCCCCCCTCCTCCGGGAATTAATCATCTTGTGTTTTGGTAATATATTTTTCGTGTTCACTCTCAATTTCATTAAGTAAGTTACACTCTCTAGCTCAAGGAGGTCAATTACTTCTTAAATTTTTTTACAGGGGTAAATTAAGACAATAATTATGAATCTTCTTAATTCCTCCACAAATAAATCATATTTATCCATCTCAAATTTATTCTATTTCTTCTAAATTCGAGATCCAATCAGTAAACTTGAAAACGTATTTTTCGTCAAGTGACGAGGTTCAATTTAATACCCAATTTGCTATGTCTTAACCTTAAATTATTCTTCGAAACATCAAAAAATTATGTAAGATGGTTAGAACTTAACCTCATAAAATCAGTCTTATATAAAATCTCATGAAAACTAATTTCAAAAAGTGAGAGGCCAAGAAAACAAACAACATTTCGTAAATCAAAATTATTTCACGAACCTTCACTACTCTTTCGAACTACTTTTTCAAATATCAAACAAACATACATTAAAGATTTCTCCAAGACATTAATATTATCATTTGTACCTTTCTTTCTTCGCTCATGTTACTCTTGACTCGAAATTTTATATAAAAATTGGAACAAATTTTATATATTTTTACATTTATGTGATTAAAAATTGGTTTGAGAATAAAAAGCATGAAATCATTATTTTATATGAGATACTAGTTTCGAAATTCTTTTATATCATTTCAAAAACTAGATCTTGTTACCGGCACATCACAAAAGATGCGAAATAGAAGTTAGAATCTAAGAATAGATGATATAATTATTTATTGATGAAGATGTTGATTTTATATTAATTTATTATTTACTATGTTGTCTAAGTTGTACCCTTTGTTTATATTTACAGGAATTTGATCAGGAACAAGCATAATATGTCATAGGCGGCATTATTAAATAAATAAATAATAATCTTTGTTGAATCAGAGAATTTTAATAATACTATATGTAAAATAATAATATTATGTTTTTCAACTTTAAATTGTGTATTATATTTATGGTTGTGCTTGTTCCAAATAAAGAGAAATTGGTAAATCAAGAATGACGTTGCGACATGATAACATTTATACATTTTTTTTGGGATAAACACAATTAATAGCTCCTATCATTAACATTTTATAGAGTGGTTTTCTTTTGTATCTTTTTTCACGTTAATTTCCACTATGAATTATTTGTGTTACACTGTAGTCCATCATAATATTATTTTGTATCAATTCAGTTCCTAATAATACAGTTTCTTTATTAATTTACTACTTGGGCACTTTAGTTCACCTTGAATCACCTGAAAATGATCAAAATGAAACAAATAATTCATAATGAGGACTAACGTGAGAAAAAACACAAGAAGGACCACTATATAAAAAGTTAATTTAAAGTAACCAATTGTACATACCAGTTTCCTCGTTCCGAAAATCATAGAAGTCGTGATCCAAATTGTTGCTCTATTGCCTCAGTAACAGTCAAAGGTGCATATCGAAGTAGTTTTGCGAACAATCTACAAAGAAAAGTATTTATATATATAGTGAAATATCAAACTAGACATGCATTCGACATTTGCCCAAGAAAACGCGAAGCATCTACAATAGGGAATATTGCACATTACCCCTTTACCTTTAAGCCGTTTTTCACTTTACCATCTAATCTTTTTCCCCCATAAAATTCCTTCAACTACTTTAATCTTTCTTGTTCCATTTTAAGCAACTAAAAACTCGTAAACTCTAATATTGATACTGAAGGGACGACTTCGAAAATAGGAGTTCAACAATATTAAGGTTGATTAATATAAGTGTTAAGATGTTAAGCTTAATTTGTGTCAAAGTGATTAGGCCTTGATTGTGTTAGCTTTGATTATGCTAGCTTTGATTGTGTAAAATTGACTAAGCTTGATTGTAGTTGTTACTTAATCAGTTTTTATCATTTGTACTATAAATATAGGTGTTCATATTGTATAAATTAAAATAAGAAATATATTACAAAAAGATTTCTCCATTTTGTCTTTACTTTTTCATGGTATTGGAGCCAGATTTTTAAAGCCCTCACCTTCCGCAAATTTTCTATGAAAGATACTGATAGAATCAGTACTTCTAATACAAACAAAAACACAGACATTAGTATTGATCAAGGAATTACAAAGCCTATTGATCAAACTATGTCTTCTTTCACTATAGACCCAACTGACCCTCTTTTTATTATGTGCAACCTGCTGCATATCCTCCTATGTACCCTGCACCTCAATTTCCAACGTACTATGCACAATATCCTGCTCATCCAATGCATGCATATCCTCCATATCATGCATCATATCCTACTTATGAACATTATCCTTATCATGATGATTATCACCAGCATAGCAAATCTGATAAATATGATGAAGATGAAACTGTTCATGCTCCTGCCAAGACTCAGAAGCCTAAGAAGCCTAAGACCTCAAAATCTTGGGTTGTCAAAGGTGAAACTAATCCTCCAGGACCCTCTCAATAAGTGTACCTAGAACAATTTTTATTTTGTTTTGTAGGTTAGGATTAGGAGTAGGAGTAAAGTAGAGAAGATCTGGTACTTGGACAGTGGCTGTTCAAGACACATGTGTGGAAACATACATGAGCTGACTGATGCTGTTGCTGTGGATGGTCCTAAAGTTACTTTTGGGGACAGCAAAGAAGGCAAGATTGTTGCAAATGGAAAGCTAATCAAAGGGAACATTGAGATATCTGACGTCTCTTATGTTAAAGGCCTCAAATACAATTTGCTGAGCATAAGTCAATTTTGTGACAAAGGATATTCAGTCATCTTCTCAACAGATAAGTGTTACGTTGAACAGATTGGTATAAAGAAGGTAATTTTATCTGGAAGACGACAAGGGAATGTCTACACAGTGGACTGGAATTCTGCTGACAAGAATTCAAGTGTTTGTTTGGTGGCATCAACACCAAGTGAAATCAGTTGGCTGTGGCTCAAAAGAATGAACCATGTGAATTTCAAGACCATCAACAGACTTATCAAGAACAATCTGGTAGAAGGAATTTCAAAGACAGTCATGAGCAAAGATAAGCTTTGTGACGCCTGTCAGAAGGGTAAACAAATCAAGTCATCATTCAAAAGCAAGAATCATCAATCTTCTGGAAGAATATTGGAGCTGCTACATATGGACTTATTTGGACCCATTGATCCTGTCAGCAATGGTGGAAAGAAATACTGCCTAGCTGTTGTGGATGATTATTCAAGATACACTTGGGTGATTTTCATGAAAAAGAAAAGTGAAACCAAGAAGCATCTTACAAATCTGATGGAAAAGATTCAAAATGAGAAAAGTATAAAAATACTGAAGACAAGATCAGATAGAGGGACTGAGTTTACAAACTCTACTGTTGAAGAGTATTGTAATGCCAGAGGAATCAGTCATGAGTACTCTGCTGCCAGAACCCCTCAACAGAATGGAGTTGCTGAAAGGAGAAACATAACTCTTAAAAAAGCTACAAGGACAATGATAGCTGAAGCTAAACTGCCTCAAAGATTTTGGGCAGAAGCAACAAATACAGCATGCTTTACCCAAAACAGATACATGATCAACAAGCACCAAAACAAGACTCCATATGAAGTTTGGAACAATAGGAAGCCAAACAATCATTACTTTAAGATATTTGGTTGTAAATGCTTTGTTTTAAATAATGGGAAAAATCACCTTACTGCATTTGCAAAAAATGCTGATGAAGCTGTTTTTGTAGGATACTCTACTGTTAGTAAAGCTATAGAGTCTTTAACAAAAGAACTTTACTTGTAGAAGAATCCATTCATGTAGTATTTAATGAACCAAATCAATCTTCTGAAAAGAATCAAAGTGCTAATCAAGATCGTTCTACTGAGTTACAGAAATTGAATGTTGGAAAGAATGAAGAATATGTTCCCATCATACTACCTGATCTCAACCCAGCTGATAACTCCAGTGCTGTTCAAAATCACAATGCTGATTGTCTAACAGACGAGTTGCAAACAGCTGACAGACCAGAGACTGTTCAACAGACTTCAAATGTTCAACAGGCTACTACTGGAACTCCAACAGTAGTGTTTCAAGATCAAAGCAAAGGACAACATTATGATTTGCAACCTGATCATAGATGGCTCAAGAATCACCCACCAGAATTAGTGATTGGTGATCCTTTGGATAAAGTAAAGACAAGGAGAGCTGCTGCAAGTGAAGCAATGTTTGTCAGCTTCCTATCTCAAATTGAGCCCAAACAGATTGAAGAAGCTCTTAGTGATTCAAACTGGATTGAAGTTATGCAAGAAGAGCTAAATCAATTTGAAAGGAATGAAGTCTGGTACTTAGTTCCTAGACCAAGTCATCAAAGAGTAATTGGCACTAAATGGATATTCAGGAACAAAATGAATGAAGATGGTGAAGTCACCAGAAACAAAGCTAGATTAATGGCCAAGGGTTATTGCCAAGAAGAAGGCATTGACTTTGATGAGACATTTGCACAAGTAGCAAGATTAGAGGCAATCAGACTCTTTCTTGCTTATGCTGCTCATAAGAATTTCACAGTCTATCAGATGGATGTGAAATCAGCTTTTCTCAATGGAGAACTGCAAGAAGAAGTTTATGTTGAACAACCACCTGGATTTGAAGTCTATCAAGAAAAAGACAAAGTGTATCGTCTGAAGAAAGCCCTCTATGGACTGAAACAGGCTCCAAGAGCGTGGTATGATACCCTATCTGATTTTCTCTTAATTAAAGGATTTCGTAAAGGTAAGATAGACAAGACTCTGTTCACTATTGAATGGGAAGAACATATTTTGCTTGTGCAAATATATGTGGATGATATCATTTTTGGTTCAACTAACCAACAGATGTGTGATAAGTTCTCAAAGCTGATGCAGAACAAGTTTGAAATGAGCATGATGGGAGAACTTAAATATTTTATTGGATTGCAAGTAAGACAGTTGCCTGATGGAATATTCATCAGCCAAGCAAAATACACAAAGGATCTGTTGAAGAAATTTGGTATGGAAACTAGCTCTACTGCTAATATTCCAATGTCTACTAATCTTCGTTTGGATAAAGATGAAGATGGCAAATCAGTGGACATAACCAAGTACAGAGGAATTATTGGGTCACTGTTATACTTAACAGCTAGCAGACCTGATATTATGTACTCTGTTGGGGTTTGTGCTAGATTTCAATCAAATAATAATGAATCTCACCTCTTAGCTGCCAAAAGGATACTCAAGTATCTTAAAGGTACTGAAGATTTGGGATTGTGGTATCCTAGGGAATCTGGATTTGAACTCGTTGGTTATTCAGATTCTGACCTTGCTGGCTGCAGGATTGACAGAAAAAGCAAAACAGGTGCTTGTCAGTTCTTAGGCAGTCGTCTGATCTCATGGATGAGTAAGAAACAAACTTCAGTATCCATATCAACTGCTGAAGCTGAATACATAGCTGCTGGAGCTTGCTGTGCACAAATATTATGGTTGAAGCATCAACTTGAAGATTACAACATAAAAATCAGTGGAATCCCTATCTACTGTGACAATACAAGTGCAATCAGTCTTACTCAGAATACTACAAGTCATTCAAGGACTAAACATATTGAGATCAAACATCATTTTATTAGAGATCATGTGGAGAAAGGAAATGTCATGATAGAACATGTGTTTACTGAAAATCAGATTGCTGACATCTTCACAAAACCTCTAAGTGAGACAAGGTTTTCAACTCTAAGAGCTGAACTGGAATTATTAAAAGTGGATGCATAAGCTGAGGGGGAACTCATCTGAAGACTAAAGTTCAACAACTTACTCATCTTATTTATCTTCAAGGATTAACTCTCAACAGACTAGTTAACCTATGAATTCTTAAAGTCAGGGGGAACGTGTAAGACTAGCGGTACTTCTGATTAAAAGATGAAATTTATTGATGACAGTTAGTTGAAGTTATGTTTCCAACAGAAGATTAAAGTCTTGAAGATTGAAGATTTATTACCTAGCTGGATTGACAAACATCCGAGGAAAGTTATCAGACTATTAGCTTTCACTGATAACAACTTTGTCATCAGGACAGTAGTCCCATCAGATAAGTATTTATTTTACTCGTCTGATCGCTTATGTAAAAGCTTACTGATTAAATCGCTTTACTTAAAAACAAGCTTTTACAAGTGACAGAAGAGCGGTACATATTCCCGCTCCTCATTTAATGCGATTTGAATTTGAAAGGTCGTAACTGACGCCGCACGATCAAGACTGACAAGAAACGGATCTAACGGTTAGCTGGTATCACGGAAACCGAAATACCCTAACCTCTATAAATCCCAATCTGATCAGCTGTGTAGCTCTTTACGCACCCAAACATTCAAAGAGCACTTGTGAGAAATTTCAAGCAATTTTCTGCAAAACTCTTCTTGTTTCTCTAACTTCCAACAGATTCGAAATGGCTGCTGAAAGTATGTACTTAGTTTACGACTCCTACTACCAATCTGGTACTGACTTGATGAAGGAGCTGCTGGAGAAGTTCAAATCAGCCTCACTAGTGAACTTCATGGAGTATCATGAAGGGCTAATCTGGACTGACCAGGTGTTGGAATACTACAAGACTGCTACTGTTGATTTCACCACCCAGGAAATCAAAGCTACTGTCGGAGGTAGATCTATCGTTATTACCCCCACTCTTCTTCACGAGACCTTTGGGCTTTCAAACAAAGGTCGACATGATGTCATTGTTACGACGGAATAAAAGCACCAACAGTTTTGGGCAATCTGTGCCAAAGAAGGAGAGATGTTGTCTGGCAACATCAAGAAGAGACAGCTAAAGGATGAATATCAGCAGATGGCTGATATGGTCTCTAAGCTGATTGAAAATTGTACGTTTTCTCTGGATGCTGTTCCTATGAAGAGATTCAGCATCATGGCTGCTATTTACTACGGACTGGAAGTCAACTGGTCTGTAATTATCTGGTATGTTTTGGGTGGCTTCCACGAGAAAAAGAAAGGCAAGGGTCCCCAGACCAATCATAGAATCACTCTCAGTTATCTCCTGTTTAAGATGGGCTGTGAGGTGACAAATGGAAAGGAAATCTATAAATCTAAGGCAATGGCGAAATACTTGCCTGTTCTGAAAAGAAAAGCCGACGAGGCTGATGTGGAGGAAGAAGCTGAGGAATCAAAAGAGGTTCCTGCCAAAAGGCCAAGGAGATTAGTTAAAACAGCTGAGTTAGCTGTTGAGACTCAGAAGAAGAAGGCTGCTGAAAAGCCTAAGGAGAAGGCTCCTAAGAAAGTGAAGACGGTGGCTGATGATACAGTTGACAAAATCATTGATCAAACCACTACTGATGTCAGGAACATGTCTCCTGCATCATCTTCAAGAACTCCAACTGCTCAAGTGCCTGATGAGACTGTCTCTCACAGAACCAGAAGTCAGTTGAGAGATACTACTGCTTCCAGACCTATTCAAGGAAGATCAAAGAAAACAGCAAGGAAGCATATGACATTTGTAGAGGAACCTACTGAGCTAGTGGACTTAGTAAGGGAAAGTCCTCAAACTGCTGAAAGACCTGTTGGAGCTGAAGAGGCTTCTGTTGCTGAATAGATTAATGCGCAGCAGATTACTGAAGCTCAGCCAACAGTTGAGGTTGGTAAACCTCAGGATGATCCTGATGTGATGATCATCCAACCCATTGCAGCTGCACCTCTTGCATCTGCTGCTCCTCAACCTGCCAAAGCTGACAAGGGAAAAAGAAAGATAATAATCAAGAAGAAAAAGGTCTCTGCAGCTGACAAAAAGAAAAGCGAGGAAGCTGAGCAAAGAAAGAGAGATGAGCTAGAAGAACAGAAGGCATTAGAACTGAGCAAGATTCAGGAGGCTAAAGATGAAGAAAGAAGAAGAATGTCTAAAGCTGAAAGAAAGACAACTGAAGACGCTGAACTTGCTATGGTCATTGAGCTAAGTAAAACTGATGCTCATGGACCAGTTCGTACTGAAGGCATCAAGATTGATGGAGCTGATGAAGAAAAATCCAAGAAGCCTAAGATGCCTGCTGGAGAGGTCAAACCAAAAGCCAAATATGAAGTCAGAAGAGCTTTTGATATTATCCATGCTGATAAGGCTCTCTTCAAAAGGTTTGAAAAGATTTTGGCTTACTATGACCAGAATCTTATGCTGAAGACTCTGTTCACCCATGAAAAGCCTAGATACATCAAATGGAGATATTACAGGCTAAACAGATCTATTGCAGAGATTCAGAGTTGGAAGGAGTTAGCTGATGAAGAACAATGGGTTCTAAATTGGCTAAGGACTGACTCCATTCAGAAAGCTTTGGATCCTCATTTTGTAAGGGATGCTATGCATCAATATGCTAAGGATTTTGCCTTAGAGGAAGCCAAAACAATTCGAAACACTTTGCCTGCAAAGAGAAGAAAATCTGATGATGATGAAGAAAGAGCAATTAACATAGCTGTTATGACCGCCTTGAAGAGATTGGCAGAAAGGTCAAGATATCAGCAAGGGTGTTCAAGTGAATTGCCTCAGCTGCCAAGCATCAGACAGATTATATTTGGCAAGGAAGTAAAGGAGTACTGTGAAGTGCCTAAGGGCAACAATGCCTTTACAAATCCATGGATTATTGTGCGACAAATACATCAAACTACATCCTTTAATGATGATGACACTATCACAAGTTTGGTCTATGCTGATGTCACTGATGAGCACAAGATTGCTGATAAACCCTTGGCAATTGAGTGGAATGCTAAGGAATCCAAAGCTGATCAGGAGACAGAGTTGAAAGATGCACCTGTCCACCAGGAAGCTGAAGAAAGGGAAGCTGCTACTTCTGCTTCATCAAGTGATATGCACTCATCACTGATGGAAGTTTTCCAGATGCTGATGGAAAATTCTATGAAGGAACTGGAAGAGAAGAACAGCCAGCAGCTGAAGAAGTTGAAAGAAGAGTTGGCAGAGTCCAACATACAACAGTTGGAAAGCATGCACCTCCTAACTGCAGAAACTATCAAGAAATCAATAGATAGTTTTCCCATGCTTCAAGACAATTCAAAGCAGTTCCTGCAAAGCCTTGTTGAGATGAACAGAAACGTAGAAGATGTGAAGGCTGATGTCAGCCATCTTCACGGTGCCTTAGACAGAGAAAATCACAACATTGCTGACCTAACTGCTAACTTCATCAAAGCCAGTGAAGAAGAAAAAGCTGTTAATGTTGCACTGTTGCAAGAAGTCTCAAAAGCTGAAGGAGTTATTCAAGATGAGCTTGCCACTATGCAGATTAACATTGATTGTTGTAATGACCAGACTGACACCATCAGCACTACTCTTCATCATTTAATTGCAAGTCACGACGTAGTCAATCAGAACTTGAAAGCTTTGTGTGCTGCAATGAAGATTCCTACTGTTGCACTTAACCCAGCTAATGTCACCAAGTCTGATGATGACAAAAAGGGGGAAGATAAAAGGGAAGAATCAACTAAGGAAACTGTTGCTACTGTTGAAGCTGAGAAGACTGACGAAGCTGTTGAAAAGACTAAGGCTGCTGTAGAAGTTGGAAAGGTAGAAGGCAAAGCGAAGTCTGAAGAAGAAGCTAAGGAAAAACCCAAATCTGATGAGGAAATGCTGAAGATCAAACAGAGCCATTTACCAAGTACAAAAATACTGAATCAGCTAAGAAAGCAATGGAAAAACTGAAGGAGCAGCAACTCAAAGAAAAGATGGAAGCTGCCAGGTCAAATATGCTTTTGAATGAGGAAGCTGATGAAGATGAAGTGGAAGAAGAAGATGATGAAGAATCATCTTATGAATATGAAGAAGTGCTGGAAGGATCTGATGAAGAAGCTGATAGTTAGAATATACAAATCTATTTGTAATCAGTTTACTTTATCTATCTTTCAGACATCTCATCTGATAAACTTGTACTTGTGATATTTTCATCATAAATAAAAGTCAAGTTTACTCCAACACATCTTTTCTATCTTAGAAAATTTTGAGGATTACAATCTTTAGCATAGGTTCAACAGATACTTAGCTGAAGTTTTGTCATCATCAAAAAGGGAGAAATTGTTGGATAAGGATGAAGATGAAGGCACTGAAGACAATTTGTAAAGGGAGGTTTTGATGAATTCCAAAACTTCATATCTGCTAAGTATGGATTAACTTAGCTGATGTCCCTTTGAAGAAAAAATTTGACTAAGTAAAGAAGATATCAGAAGAGTCAAAATTCAAGGTCCATGACTACTGATCTGCTGAAGGAAAGAAATCAGACTGGTGAAGATCAGCCAACTCAAATCAGATTTGTTCAAGTTTGGGATCAGCTTAGTTCGCCATCAGACTTGCACTTTCGTCAGCCATGTGGAAAGGATCATAAAAGTCATCCAAACGGTAATAAATGCCCTGGAAGTAATAAATGCTGAAGTACAAGGCTATTTAAGACAAATGATTGAAGAAATGCTTCGCATCAGCTGGGTGCATTTAATGCTGCCTGCACAAAAGTACTGTTGACAGTACGGACAGCTGTAGAGCCGTTCACGGAAATTAAGGACCAGTACTCGAGGAATTTGAATCTTGTCTCTCTTCAACGGACATTTTTCAAACCTCAGGTATAAATAGCTGAGAGAGACGAAGAGAAGAAGAACAACACAATCTTTGAGAAAAATTTCGAAGCAGAATTCTTTAAGTCTCAAGAACAACTCACTCATCAGCTTAGTCATTTGTTGACAAAAGCAGAGTTGAAGAACAACGAAAAATACATCTTCTGAGTGATTTTGTAAACGTGAGTGTTGTGCAAAGTTTAGATCCGTCTTTGTGAGTGATCTAACTTCAGAGGATAGGAGTTTCTTAGTGATTTCCTATTACGAGCTTACGGCCATATTCATTTGTTGTTTTGGCGTAAGTGGAGATATTGTAAACTGTGTGTTTATAGTATAACCCAATATCTGTGTGACTTGGAAGAGTGGACTAAAGGATTTAAATCCATATAAACACTATAAAAATCTGTGTGTTTTTACTTGCACCATTACTTGCATATTTTCAGTTGCATAAAAACATTTTGATTTAACTGTTTGAAAAGTTTTAAAGAAAAGAAGTTTTATAAAATTGGGGATCAAACTTTCAAACTACTAAGTTTACTTGTGAAAAACACTTTACAAATCCGCTGCATGTACTCTAGTATTAAAACTGATTTTAGCAAAAATCAGCTAAGTGATTATCAGATTAGTGGTCAATCAAGCTGTTCAAAGATTTGTTCGCGATCAGCTTTGAGGAATTACTGTTAGATAACAGCTTAGTCTGTATAAGTTAGAACAAAAGTTTTAAAGTTAAAAATTGAAGTAAAAAGTTTAAAGGTCTATTAACCCCCCCCCCCCTCTAGATCTCATCTGACCACTTGGGACCAACACTAAATACTACCCAGCAAACGGTGGAATCAGCGCTGAATGCGAACTAATACTTCCTTCTTTTAACCTACTACAACTCACCTACCCATATGCCGTCTTGTTTAAATTTATTGTTCCTTCGCTTCAAGCTAACTTGAGCTAGAGAAAGCGATCTATCGGACTAGAGTATTTTTAAACAAATGTGTCGACATAAATAGTTGTGGTATCAAATCCCTAAAATAGGTATAATTGTGGTATCAAAAGTGAAACTATCTCCAAAGCAAAGTTTACAAACAATAAAACAAAGTGAAATCCATTGCCAAAAGGATCTACTTATATTAATATTGTGCATATACAATATAGTGACCTTCAAAGACAATCTAATGATCGAAGCTTTCAAATCACATTCAAACAACAATATAAACTAAAAAGTGCACCAACAACAAACAGAAACATCAAAATAATGGTCTTAGCCCATTCGCACATGGGAATGTCAAATAACTCAAAGAAGCCACAATCGTATCCCCTATCATAATTGATGCACGAACGGAAATGTCTGCCAAGGCGGTCATTGCTCCATGTAATTTTGATACAGGTTGGTTCTTGGTAATAAAAAAGCACCACCCTTGGGTCGGTGGAAACAGACCGCCGGAAGTTGGAGGAGAAGGCAACCACGGTTGCACGAATTTGAAGTTAAATTGTAGCCTGATTGAAGATAATTTTGGAGGAGAAATTTTCAAAGGATAATTGTGCCTTTTGGAGAATGATTTTCCCTCGTAAACGCGTAGGTTTTATAACGTTAAATAAATTTCCCATTTACTTTCTTTTTTAGGAAACATATGTTTGTCAAGGTATCAAGATCATCTTCCTCCTCGTGATCCGTCCCCTCGATCTCAATTAACAATGCATGTGCTCAATGGTGCAATGTTATTAATTCATCAAGAAAAGGTGAAATCTTAATGTATGGTATAACTGAAACTTTATGGACAATTATACAATTTATTATATTTTTTTATACAAATATATAATTATCAGTTTCAAATTTGTGAAAGTCCCCTATTCCTTAATTTTTAGGTAAATATGCAATTATAAATTTTAATGCTCAATTTTAGTTATAGAGGGTATGTATGTAAATATTAACTTAAGAAATAATTCGAAATGCTCAAATCTGAAATATTGTGGGTGAAAATTTATTTATTAATTTTGATATCCGATCAATATCCAAAATTATTAGTCACGAGGCCCAATTTTTGCGATTGTTTGAATAATGATTAAATTTCTGACGTTTAAAAATTGTGTTTTAATTTTTCATAAAAAAAAAAAAAAAAGTGGAAAGTTGCAAATGAACATGATTTATGGTACCTTTTTGCATTTCTATCCAAATACAAGGTATATCAGTTGTTTGTTATATTTGACTTACTTGTTATAATCAAATTATAAAACGAAGCAAGATTGCGTTAATATCAATTATTTTGTATTTTGTGTAGAACTAATGTTATACAAATTAATATAAGTTTATAATTGATTATATATTATATATTATTGTCATTTCCTTTTTAATTGACAAAATTGTTTTATTAAATTTTAGTTTTATTAGCTAAATAAGATAAAATGAATTTCATTACTAAAATAACTATAATATATCAATTTTGGATGTGTCCTTATTCCTTTTCTATATATAGGCATAACTGAAAAAAAAAAAACAAAGAAGGACATAATTTATTTATAGATAAATGGGGAACTATTTCATTGCTCGATGCAACCACTGCACGACTTATAATAAGGTAGTAAATAATTCTTAATTTACTCTAATGCTTTAGTTTTATTATAAATATATAATTTGTAATTAATCATGAATCTCAAAGTTGTTAACTTTATAAATGGAAAAGTATTTTTTTTAACTCGTAACTCATATATGCTTTTCCGTTGGAATTTCGGTTGCAATCTGGATTTCAATGTTACTTTCAATTGATTTTATTGGTCGCAAAATCGGTAGAAAATTTTATTTTTTACCATTTCCGATTGTAATTTTGAGTTTCCTGGTAGTGTGTACTAAATACCAATCTTGATTTTTATTTTCCTGTAGGTGTTTTATCCACCCAAAGGCGGACCTGATGACGTTTCAGTTGAATGTACGAGTTGTACTAACACGTTTCCTACAAAAATATCAAAAGGATATAAATTGGACCAAGCGAAATTGGACCAATATCGATATAAACCCTACACTTTTGAGCTAAGCTTTATATGTAACTCTTTCGTTTAATAGTAAATTAATGAGAAAGTGCTTTTCATTTAGACTAAATAATATGATTGATAAATGTTGGGAACTAAAATTATTTGATTGATATATATGCTGAGATCTTTGATTGCTTTTCTTCGTTGAAAGCTCGTTTAAAATGAAGAAATGACACATGTTTCTCGAAATTTATATTTTAACTTAAAAAATAATATTATCATGAATTAGTAAATGCATCCATTTTTTTTTTTTAAAAACCCAAAAAATTTTCTCTATAAAATCGATCATATAACATCTGCTTTATTCCCTTAACCCAAGTTCTTAAAAATCACAAATTCAACTTTCAAATCGAAAGGTTCCACTTGAATCCAAATTATATTTTTGAAAAATAAAAAACCTAATTAAATGGAGCCAAAGTCAATCCAAGTTGCGAACATTCTATGCTACATTGAAAGTAAACAAGTTATCTCTTTCGTTTGATAGTAAATTAATAAGAGAGTGTTTTTCATTTAGACTAAATAAGTTGATTGATATATATATGCTGAGATCTTGTATTGCTTTTCTTCGTTGAAACCTCGTTTAAAATGAAGAAGTTATGACACATGCTTTTCGAAACTTATATTCCGTTTCTGTTTCTTTGGCTAAATTGAGAGCATTTCAGATTCTCTAAAAAAGTCAAACAAACAAGTTTTTTTTTTTTTTAAAAAAAAGAAAATTGAAAAAGCTTAACTTGTAAATCCTCTCTTTAATTTTTCAAAAACAATCCTTGTGAAAATATAATATTTTAAATCTCTAGAAAGTGTACCCTACATTAATTTTACAAAATATACATATCTATATACTTAACCAAATATTTTAAGAGGTCCGTCCCTGCTCTTATATAAACTCCTAAAATTTATAAATTCTCTTTTACATGAATTTTTTTAATTTTAATCTTAATAAAATACTATTATATTAAATAGCCCCTAAAGTATATATAAAAATTATTATATTTTAGTATCAATATTTATATAAGTAAGAAAATGTTAATTTAAAGATTTAGTATAACATAAGTTATAAACACTCTAAATAAAAATACCCCTACTTAAATTATAGAGTGATATTTAATTAAATAGTAAATATATTAAAAGTTATTGAAGAGGTATATTTAGACATGAAGTCTTATTATATTTATCTCCTATATATACTCCTAAAATTTATAAATTATCTTTTACATAAATATTGTGAATTTAATCTTAAGAAAATACTATTATATTAAATAGCCCCTAAAAATATATATAGAAATTATTATATTTTAGCATCAATATTTATTGAAGTAAGAAAATGTTAATTTAAAGATTTAGTACAACATAAGTCATAAACACTCTAAATATAAATATTAGAATGAAATTATCTTAAATATCATTATGTTACAAAAAAAAATTAAAATTAAATCGCCATCTTACAATGAAAGAAGAAAAATTACTTATAACTTAGCTAATTATGTAATTTTACTTTGGCTAGAATATAAAATATGAAGAATATTCAAATATTTCAAGGCATGCGTAACCACTATGTAATTCTTTTCGTGAAAAAATGGGTGAAATTCGTGGAAATTGGTGAAATAGATAAAATATAATCATTGAAGCATGTGAATCAATGAAAATTCGAGTGAAACTGGTGAACACTGGCGAAGTTGATGAAAATTTGGTTGAAAATGATACAAAAAAAATACCCTGAAATCGATGAAAATTCGTGTGAATCAATGAAAATTCGAGTGAAATTGGTGAACACTGGCGAAGTTGATGAAAATTTGGTTGAAAATGATACAAAAAATTACCCTGAAATCGATGAAAATTCGTGAAGAAAAAAATAAAACCGGTGAAACGACAACAATATTGAAAAGCAGGTGAAATCGGTGAAAAAATAATAAAGTCGGTGAAAACGTGTCAAATCAATGAAAATTCAGGTGATATTGGTGAAAAGATCATGTGAAATCAGTGAAAAATATGTGTGAAATAGGTGAAAATGGGTAATATGACAAAAACGTTTTGATCAATAAAAAAAAATTTAACAGACAAAATAAGGTGAAACCGGTAGAAAATTAGTTTAAAACGGGTAAAACAAGAGGGCAAATTATAAAAACAATGAAAATAAGTTAAAACGGTAAAAAAAACTAAACTGGTAGAAATGAATTAAATCAGTTAAAAAACATGTTAAATTGTTGAAAAATGAATTAAATAGGTGAAAACGGGTAACTTACTTTATTTTATGACATAAGAAAATTAATTTTACTCTAACTTACAAAAAATATCAATGAAATTAACTAGATATGTACAACGTACGTGCACTTTCCTAGTTTAATAAACACGCCTAAATGCAAATGCAAGTATAAATTTGTAACAACAATAGTTGTCTTGGTAAATACGCTTACAAATATCATACTGGTCATTAATTTTTCTCCGATATTGTTATAATACACGATAAACATACGAAAACTTTCAAAATTAACTCATATTAATCAGAATTATCGCACAATATACCCGTTTATGTTATGTGATTAAGCAAAATTTTAAGATGATCATAATACATTTATCTTATAACTGAATATATTATGCTGTAGAGTCAATAATTAAATAGATTTGTCTAAACTTGAATATCTCTATTTCACAGACATACATGCATCACGAGGAATATATTACCATGTTCAATATTACAAACAAGTACACAAAATAAGGAAACAGGGCACCCTATTTATATTGCCAAAAACTGCTCATCATAAATGCATAATGAAATAGAAATGCTGAAAAAAAGTGGAAGCAAATTCAAGGGCATGGTCCATGGAGAAGTAAAATGACACCTATACCCTGCAACATCCACAAATGGAAAGATTGAAACCCACAAGCCAAAACAATATTCCACCTCTTTTCTGCATGCACGTGCTGGCTCCAATTGTGAGAAGGTCACCAGGTTAACTCTTCATTACATTCTTCAATAGCAAAACCAAATTGAATTATATATCTCCCTTTCTCTGCACAGACAGACACAACCCCAAAACTCAAAACCATTTTCTTGATTTCACCCCAGCAGATATCAGAATTACATAAAGCCGTCCATCCGAGAAGATAAGGTAGTAAAATATCACAACCTAACAGAGTTTTCTTTTTCATTTTTGCTTCTGTTGTTTCTATTTTCCATGAATCCATGTGCAAAGAGTATAGTGGAGAAATATTTTTGTTACAGGTTGTGTAATTCCTAGCTAATTTACATTTTCTGTTCTAATATATGGATGCAGAGTTTGTTAAGGATTGTTGGAACAAAGATGGATCCTGGTTCAGGTTTCTTCACAGCTATTTCACAAACAACAATAGCTGAAGGAAAAATGGTAAATCTTTTCGGAAGGTGTCAATACTACTCTAGATTAGTTATATGGTTTTCAAAAGTTCCAAGTGATTCTAAACATTTTCTAGCATATTGCTTAAGAATATCCACAGATCTACTTCTTCTTCTGACAATCTTGCTATTTGTTGCTTTTCTGTAATCCTTCATTACAAGGAGGAATTAGCTATCTTGAACATTTCACATATCAAGAATAAGCACTGCTACAAGTGATTTTGAAAAGTTTTAATTGGTATTCATTCCAATTTTTTCATTAGGAAGTCAGACTCATAGGTGGATTTCCATATTATTGTCTGAGAGACAGCAATCAAGGAAAAATAAGTGATGCAGCATTCTACTAATTAATAACTATTGATTTTCCTTTATGTTTAGAAAATTCCTTCAGCCATTGCAACGAGTATGCAGGTTCTCTCAACCAATCCTATCATCCTCAGAGATGGCTACAGAAACTTATGGCCAGTGGAGGTGGCTAAAGATAGAGGTGGCATGTACTTCGAGGAAGGTTGGATGAAATTATGTGCAGAATATTCTCTTGAGTCAGGGGATACTATGGTGTTCGAGTATAGGGGTAACAACTTGTTCGATTTCAAACTTCTTGGAATAAATGAATGTGAAAAGGAATGCGTAGGAGGTCTGAAGTTCACTGGTAAAGAAGAAGAGGAGGAGGAGGAGGCAGTGGAAGAAGAAGAAGAAGAGGATGACACTGAAGAAGTCGAAGAAAAAGAAGATGATGATGATGATGACACTGAACTGGAAGATAGCTACGATGAAGATGAAGAGTATGTTGAAATGGAGCATGAAGATGATGATGACGAGCAAGACAACACTTCCAGGAAAGTTAATCTCAAATCAAAATCAAAAACTAATCATGCAGGCAGCAATAGTTTAAATAGAGGCCATACAAGTAATCCAACTTCCACGTCTTTCAATTATCTTGTACACTGTTTATATATTCATGAATTTTTGCCTAACTACTTTGTCATTTGGATATGGTCTCAGTTGGAGCTGCAACTTCACCTAAAAAAGGGGAATACATAAGCAGCAAACTATATGACTGCTATGCTGCTGATCTCTTTAAGTCGGGAGTGGTTCCCCAGCCCAAAAATCCTTACTTCGTGTCCAAATCAAGAGCAGCATGTCGGTTCTATGAGTTGGTAAAGTTCATAATCTTCGTTTCCCTCAAATATCCTATATATTCAACATGACTTTATTTCTTCATAACCATTGCAGTGCATCCCCATAAATGTAATAAAAGACTTTAAGTTACAGATTCCGGATGAATTATACCTTGTTGATACAAATGGGAGGAAATGGGCCACGAAGATCAAAAAATGGGGAGATGGCCGGGTGTGGATCGGAAGAGGATGGAAAAGCCTCTGCAATGTAAACCTCATAGACATGCAAGATGTATGCATTTGTGAGTTCGTGCAAGAAGAAGGCAACAATGACCTCAGAATATTCGTAAAGGTTGTAGGCAAATGAATATTTGGTTGTTATGTGGCTTAACAGTCTAAGCATGTATTCAGATCCGGAATTAAGCTAACAGATTTTGCTTATTGTTAAGACCATGATATAATTCTGTACCTTTTGTAGTTCATTAAAACATACAAATGATAATTTTGTAGTTCATTAAGACCATGATATACGGAATTAAGCAAACAGGCACACGTATATGCTGCTTAAAACGGAATTAAGCAAACAGGCACACGTATATGCTGCTTAAAACGGAATTAAGCAAACAGGCACACGTATATCATGGTCTTAATGAACTACAAAATTATCATTTGTATGTTTTAATGAACTACAAAAGGTACAGAATTATATCATGGTCTTAACAATAAGCAAAATCTGTTAGCTTAATTCCAGATCTGAATACATGCTTAGACTGTTAAGCCACATAACAACCAAATATTCAATTGCCTACAACCTTTACGAATATGCTGAGGTCATTGTTGCCTTCTTCTTGCACGAACTCACAAATGCACACATCGTCCATGTCTATGAGGTTTGCATTGCAGAGGCTTTTCCATCCTCTTCCGATCCACACCCGGCCATCTCCCCATTTTTTGATCTTCGTGGCCCATTTCCTCCCATTTGTATCAATAAGGTATAATTCATCCGGAATCTGTAACTTAAAGTCTTTTATTACATTTATGGGGATGCACTGCAATGGTTATGAAGAAATAAAGTCATGTTGAATATATAGAATATTTCAGGGAAACGAAGATTATGAACTTTACCAACTCATAGAACCGACATGCTGCTCTTGATTTGGACACGAAGTAAGGATTTTTGGGCTGGGGAACCACTCCCGACTTGAAGAGATCAGCAGCATAGCAGTCATATAGTTTGCTGCTTCTGTATTCCCCTTTTTTAGGTGAAGTTGCAGCTCCAACTGAGACCATATCCAAATGACAAAGTAGTTAGGCAAAAATTCATGAATATATAAACAGTGTACAAGATAATTGAAAGACATGGAAGTTGGATTACTTGTATGGCCTCTGTTTAAACTATTGCTGCCTGCATGATTAGTTTTTGATTTTGATTTGAGATTAACTTTCCTGGAAGTGTTGTCTTGCTCGTCATCATCATCTTCATGCTCCATTTCATTTTCAACATACTCTTCATCTTCATCGTAGCTATCTTCCAGTTCAGTGTCATCATCATCATCATCTTCTTCTTCTTCTTCGACTTCTTCAGTGTCATCTTCTTCTTCTTCTTCCACGGCCTCCTCCTCCTCCTCTTCTTCTTCTTTACCAGTGAACTTCAGACCTCCTACGCATTCCTTTTCACATTCATTTATTCCAAGAAGTTTGAAATCGAACAAGTTGTTACCCCTATACTCGAACACCATAGTATCCCCTGACTCAAGAGAGTATTCTTCACATAATTTCATCCAACCTTTCTCGAAGTACATGCCACCTCTATCTTTAGCCACCTTCACTGGCCATAAGTTTCTGTAGCAATCTCTGAGGATGATAGGATTGGTTGAGAGAGCCTGCATACTCGTTGCAATGGCTGAAGGAATTTTCTAAACATAAAGGTAAATCAGTAGTCATTTATCAGTAGAATGCTGCATCACTTTGTTTTCCATGATTGCTGTCTCTCAGACAATAACATGGAAATCCACCTAGGAGTCTGACTTCCTAATGAAAAAATTGGAATGAATACCAATTAAAACTTTTCAAAATCACTTGTAGCAGTGCTTATTCTTGATCTGTGAAATGTTCAAGATAGCTAATTCCTCCTTGTAATGAAGGATTACAGAAAAGCAACAAATAGCAAGATTGTCAGAAGAAGAAGTAGATATGTGGATATTCTTAAGCAATATGCTAGAAAATGTTTAGAATCACTTGAAACTTTTGAAAACCATATAACTATTCTAGAGTAGTATTGACACCTTCCGAAAAGATTTACCATTTTTCGAGAGATTGAAAATGGTGTCATCTGGACTCCATGCAACATAAGAAATGGGGCTTTTGTGGCCATTCAACACGTGCTTTTGGGTTACTTCATTATGATCCTGGACCTGAGAAAAAAAATCAAAGAAATGAACTAAGAAAGAGAAGAACTTTTAAAGAAGAAATTCAATAAATTGACCCGAAAAAGAGAAAATTCAGTAGTTCAAACACTAAATAACATTAATCAGGATAACATATTTCAATCTGAAACAAATTTAAATATAGTGGTAGAAACTCATCCAGCTGCAGCAAACCCTCAATGTCAATGAAGCTAGGATCAATGAATGAAGTACACAATAAATCAGCAAAACCAGTTAAAAGACCTCCAATCAAGTCCAGCAATCACCTCAAAAGCATATCACTATAAAAATGGTCCACCTTCTTGCATTTACCATATCTAATGCGTTGATACTTTACAGGGGAATGTTTACATTTCTTGAGATCATAGAACTGATTCCTGTCCGTTGTATAAGTTACAACATACTCCATGTTCAGGGAATAAACATGGTTTCCCTCCAACAGAAGATATTAGTAACATAAACAACATGAAAGAAGTAACTGTCTAGTAAATACCTCCACTTCTATTATATGTGGAGCTATCTAACCGAACATGTATGCCTCACCTGATTTGGCAGTTGGAGTCACTCAAGCCAATAAGAGATTTAAGTGTCCAACTTCACCAGGAAGCATTCTAAACAAGGTTTAACTTCCTGAACAAGGGAAAAGAAGCCGCACAAATGAAGTAATAGTCAGTTCTCTAAACTCTGGGTACTAGAGAATATATAATCAAATATGACAAAAAGAATCCATTTTGGCCTTTACTATATCAGTATCAAAATACTAATTCTTGAAGAAAAAGATGCCAATTACTCTTTGTGAAAGGTGCATATACTAATGCTATATATTCCATGAAAGCTGGGGATAATAAATCCATAAGTTTCTAGTGCAATCCCCCTGCAATGTTTTATGCTGCTTCAATCAGAAACATGTTCAATTCTTAAGTATCTCTCGAGAGTTCCAAATAGTAACTCATGCAGACTATTTTTCCCTTATAGAACAATATGTGGAAAACAGAATTCCAGTTGATTTCTAGTTCACTTTCATATTCATTAGAGAACCTACAAGAAATATGGGATTGTCATGTGTAATATAGCTCCATAAAGATAGCCACTAAAGACTTCTTCAGTTTCTTTTCTCAAGGGAAATTTAAGAAAACACAGTCTGAAATTCTTGGATATAATCTCTTGGAGTTGTAACCTTTCCTTTAGAAGGACCAAGTGATCCTAGTTTTCATTTGGAGCAGCAACTAGAAAGAAAGACGGATCTTCTAAGCTATCCTAGATGATAGGAAAAGACCTCCAGTAAGGCCTAAGTGATTCATACTTGTTCATACAGCATGTGTTTTTCCTACAACCCCTTAAACATTAAGCTCTAATTTTAACTTTGTGCTTATCTCCATTTGAAACATCAAGTAACAAAAGATTCATAAGATGCTCCTGTGTTTGATGGGGAATTATGATTTATTCTTCTTAGGTACAAATTAGAAACGAGATATACCTGAAGACAAGTATTGGATTTTGTTCTTTTTTTTTTTTTTATTTTGGCAGGTCCTATTTTCTTCGTCCGCCTCATGTGGGCCCAATTTCCTTCGTTTCCTTTGCAATTTAGAATCATGAACAGCGGCAGCTCAAAATGGTTTCAATTCGTAATTGCAGAGGGATGGCCTGTGCTTCTTATTTTGTTGACTATAATCGTGTTCCTTCCTCCTCTGTACACGACGGCTTTTTCAAATTAGTGCTTATCCCTAATTTTCACCGCCTTATACTTTTCTTTTAGTCGATTATATCTCCTCCTGAATTCTTACAAATGGGTTTCTTGGCTTCTATTTTTCTCTCTTTTCAATTATTTTCCTTTCACACTTTTCAGGTTGTAGATAATTCATTATCTGATTCCAAGTTTCGAACTTCTGCTTGAATTGAGGTAAGAATTTTTTTAAAGTAGAGGAAGAACTTTACTGTTACTTGAATTACCTGCGATTAATCCATCGCCCCTAATTGGTTACTTATAAATATTCAATTTATTTTGTTTGGTTTTCTTTATTTCTGTATTTATATGTCAGTGTTCAGACCATTGAGGTGTGGTCGACTATAGGGGGTTAACTGAGTTTATTTTTTTCTTAGGTTGAGGTGGTTTGTTTGAAGGTCAGGGACACTTTCTACATTAATTAAAGTTATATAAAATATTTTACATTGCTGCTCTTTTTGTCTTCTTTTTGTAGTTGCGCACTCATTTATTTTACTGTGATAAGCTCGTTTGGAGTCTATGTTGTGCATGAGGATGTACGGTAGTAAGTGTTTCTACTGACAAGCAATGACAATAAAATAAAGACAAATATGACTTTGATAAATTTATTGAAGAAGAGTTACCTGAATTGAGATATACGAGTAAGGTGACATTGAAATCTTCATTGGTTTTTCTTATATTTTTCCATGCTACTTGAATACTTAAATAATTATTTAATGACTTGGTAATAATTTCTCTTGTTTTCTTATAATAAGCAGAGGTGTCTTACCAAAAAAATATATTGTCCAATGTTCGATTCTGACAAATTTTGTCTCGTTTATTTCATTATCACTGATTTTTTTTTTAATAATGCTTAGAATACAATACCTATGTGCAAATGTAGTTTGCCACATATCTGAAAAGGAAATCAGACGAGCGCTTAATCCTGTCATTCACAAACATTTTCATGGAGAAACTCAGTACCCGCGCAAGGTAATTGCTTATTGTTTTATATATGTGAATATTGATTGAGAGGGTAAAAACATCAACCTATGTTCTATTTATTCGTTTTCTATTTCAGTTTGCTAATCAAAATTATCAAGACATTCGTCAAATGTGTTCAGGCATTGCACAAGCTTGTTTATGGATCCCTCCTGGGCATGTGGTATGTGTGTTTGTTTTAAATTAACACTTTTATTTGCAACACTTTGAATTTTTATTATTTAGCTTCCTTCAAATGTTTTGCTTTGATTCATCTAATTTTAATTTTGGTTTTTATGTTATATGATAGTGTTTCCACCATTGATGCATGGTTTGAGTACTTTAGGTGCTGTTATTTATAGCATATCATTGCCTTATTCACTTTATTTTCATTGTAGGTGAAAGTACTTATCTGGTAATAAAGGACCACAATCATCTGGAAGAGATTTAGGTGAAATTCAGTATACAATCATCGGGGCACTAACCATACTAAAACTCAAAAACAACGTCACGTTTGTTCTTCTAGAAGAGATGAAAGACGAAATATGGGCTTTTCTGAACATATTAGGCATATATTAGCATATAATTGTCTGTTTGACTAAACTTTTCTGCATTTGTGTAGTAAAAATAATGTTTTGTTTGTAATAATAAACTATGATTGCACTTATCTTTATGAAAGTTTTGATTTTTCACAATGCTTGAAGGAAGAACAAAATATATAGAAAAACTACTTTTTCTTCAAAAAACAATAAAAATATGGATAAGTTACGGATATTCTCGTAAGTTAAGACCTGATTATATAAATACCCATCACGTATTTGGTATCACGAAATTACCCTTAGGTTTATCACCGTTTTTAAAAATATGGATAGTTATGGATATCCCAATAAGATAAGACTTAATTTAAAAAAAAATCCCTCACATATTTGGTAATTGGTATTACAAAATTCCCCTTCAATTTATCACTGTCATTCAATTAACCCCAAGCACCATTATCTCTAACATTTGAGGAAACCTTTTCTGAATTTTCAAATTTGCTCCTTAGGGGTTACTTTATGGACAAATTGCCCTGGGGTTAGTTGTAAGATTTTAACCAGTGTTTTTAAAATTGGATCGGACCGGCCAGTTGGCCTGGTTCAACAGTTAACCGGTCCTCAATCCGTAGCATTTAATGCAAGAATTTTTTTATTTTTGTAGCATTTAGTCACTAAATCTAGCAAAAATAACCTAAATATTTCTTAATACACAAAAAATGGAACAACTACTACAAAATGAAAGGAAAAAAGAAAACTCTCGCTTAGTCATTAGCAGCTGCCTGTTGAAGAAATAGGAACTCTTCCTAACTTACATTTTGTTATGTCTGGATTATAGTGTTTTTAGAGTCATAATTTATGCTCGCAAGTGTTTCTATCCCACAATTTATCGGGATTGGCACATTGAAGCCACATCTTTAATTTTGGTGGCAATTTTGATCCACATAAAGACACAATTTCAAAATTGACCCGAATTAAATCGCCCACTTGATCTGTAAATTGGGGATTTTGACCAAATTATCATCGCTTGTTTTAAAAGAAAAACTATTCTTGATTAAAAATAATCACATGTGGCACTTTGTCTATGGTATTAAAATTAAGATTTGTTTTCCTCATGTGTTATAATAAATGTGATACTTTACACATGAAGGGTATTCATGCTCACTCTCAATTTCGACTAGTGTGTTACACTCTCCGTTAGAAGTTACTCGCGTGAGAGATACATGCCAATTTGTAGAGTATTCCATCATTTAGAATTAGGGGCAATGGGCAACTCTAAAATTCAGGAGGAAATTGTTTCAAGGGTGTAAGTTTAGGGGGGAAGTGCAATAATGATGTAAGTTTAGGGGGGGAAACGCAATGTTCTGATTGGAAGTATTATTCTGCATCTTTAATTAATAAGCTTGCTTCTTTATTCCTTGAAATTTCGATTATTAACATAAATATTCACGATATCACATTGTCAAACAATTTTTTTTTAAAAAACTTGAAAATTCATTTGAAGAATGAAATGCTTAACTTACAAGATGTACTTAAAGTATATTATGAACTCAATTTTATAAAAATCTCTCACTCTGTAATGTCTGACTATGTTTAACTAATATATGTTTGTATCTATTTTTTATTTGTTGATTTCGTCATAATATTATTTTTGTTTTTCATGTATTATATATCTTATTAAAACCATAAATAATGTTTAAAATCTCATGTTATTTGCATTTTGAATTATATATAATTGCAAGAACATGTTTTTCCCCTTAAACTTACAATGAAGTTGTACTTTCCCCTAAACTTCATATTCACACTTTTCCCCTAATTTTAAATTTCGGAAGACTAAAGTTAAAGGGAAAAGAAAATTGATTGAAGCACAAAAAGGGTGAAAAATAGGCAAAACGGCGCCGTTTTCTTATTAAATGGGCTAAAATTAAATGGAAAAGAAAAGCAGGGACGGCCGATTAAAACTTCATGCCAATTATTAGTATAAACTAGGTATGTCAACACCACACAAGGCGTGGTGATTGGTGTCCGGTGTAATGGTTAATGTAGTGATATTTTCATTATCGAGAATGTAGAATGTACTGATGGAATAAGGTATATTTCAGAAAAGTTATGAGTGGAAATTTTTGAGGTCGAAGTTTCTTCTTTTGTGTTTTATGTATTGTAATGTAGATTTGAAGAGTCGGCGAATTGATAAAATCTCTTATTTTTTTATTTTCTTGTAGACCCTCAGAATAAAAGGGAATGATCCCAAATAGTCCTATTTTTTTCCCATGATGATAAGTCTCGAGAAAAGGTTTAGGTTCGGCCTCAATGGGAAAAGAAAATGGACCAAGAACTACAAGATCACCTCTTTCATTTTGGGGTGATGGAGGGATTGTATCGTTTGAGCCGTTTTTTTTTTCATGCTTTTTCGAGCGTGCAAATTTTTTTCCTTTTCGCTGCCTAATGTTGTTATATATTAATTGTATCTATTTTATTTGTATGTAAAGAAAAATGTCCTGTTTTAATTATTATATGAGATTCCGTGGATGAGATTTGGGCTCTTTTTTTTTAAATGGGTTAACTAAATTAAGGAGATAAAAGAAAATAATAATATCTTTATGTTTGATATTTTTTTGTAAGGTTTTTTGACATTGAATTTAGGAAATAATATAAATCGGTCCATTTTAATTCAATGGTGAATTATTTATAAGTTTATTTATTTTTTTTTGTGACAAAATAATGAATGATAAAAATTGCGATTTAAATAGTCACTGTTCACAATTGAGATTTGCAAAAAAGAAAATATATATGTAATTCTTGTATATATGTATAGAAGATATTAAATCGGATATTTTTTGTATTTTGTTTTTGATAAAAATGAAGGGAGTTGGGCTTTGCTTTAAATTGTAAAAGCGAAGAATGCAATAGAGATAAATGCAATTTTATAAATGGTCTCATGTTTGCAGATTACATCCGTATAACAAATTCTATTTTTCAGGGGAAAATATGCCACCCCTGACAACGTGGTATGTCTGATACTCAGATGCCAAGAAACCCTATAACTAAATTTTCACATTTGGGATCAAAACTCTAAAAGACAAAAGTTAAGCTGCTGTTAAAATCTTATGTACAACAACACTAAATTGGGATGAAATCAAATGCCTACTCACAAAGGAATGAATATATAATAGAACAACAAATTAACAAATATAGTTTTGAATAAAATTGTGCATTTGCGTGGTTGTTACGTGGTTATTGCGATCTTTTGGCCAGCATTTAACAGTAAACAATGAGATGAGACAGTTAAAAAAGAGATGTAACTTACAAAATGAAGAGAGAGAGAGAGAGAGAGAGAGAGACAGAGCTTGCCTTGCTCAAATACTTCTTGTGAATTTTAAGTGCCTCATGCAATGCTTTTTTTGCATCCAAATTTCCAGTTATTTCACCCAAGATCTAGGTAAGATTTTGGAAGAGAAGTATATTTGCTAAATCAAAAGACGGACTTCCAATGAATGAATAAGCAGTTGATATGCGAAGGGAATAAGTACCTAAACGACGTCATCTAGGCCTTGAGCCTCTCTTAGAAGTCGTTTATTCTTGGTCTCGAGTACGCTAGCCACAAGGAAAACAGCAACAGCACCTCTTTGGTCTGTCCATCCAGTTTCCAAATTTTTCCTCTCAAAATTTTCCATATTGCTTGAGTATCTTGTTATTTACCTTGACTTCATCATTTTTAATACCACTAGAAGAATTTGCATCACGCGAATCTTCATATGACGAGTATATATTCGGATTGTACTTCATGGCCCACATGACATGAATCAGAATTTTCAAATAGAACACGATTATGCTAAGATAGAAAATAAGAATAACTCTATTTGCAACAAAAACACATTCCAGTATAAGAAATTGTTTTGAAGGCACTCAAAAGTCCATGGAATAATCGAGGCAGGTTTAGTGAAGCATTTGAACAAAAGTAAGTGGTGTTCTTTTACCTCCCAGAGATATATATCATCAACCAATGAAAACTCTCTTCGAAAAATAACCATCAGCATGCGAATTGCGAATAAATATTCCCCACCATCAACGTCCTCTGTCAAAATTTATATGTAGCCAATGTGAATGAGCCAGAGAAAGATAAGAGGATACAATTCTCCAGTAGTATTTTTGTGATGAAACATTAATCATTTGTACCCTATTATAACTAAATTGGTAGTTCAACAATCTTTTAACAGAGCACCTCCAAATAAAAATTTGGATGTTGGTTTCAGGTGCAGAATTTACACGAGGAAAGTAGCCATACCAAGGTGCTGATGGAGCTTCGGGTTAATAGCTTTAATAACTTGTGCAAGGGTACTCAGTTGAGATTGCACGTGCATTTGAAATTTTCCCTCTGTGGTAAAAGGAAAGGAACGATGTCATCATTGCAAGTTAAACAAAAACTATAACACTCACAAATCTTCATTTACGAAATTCTAGATACTATGTATTATCTGGATAAATCTTTGAGAAAACATAATTTAATGTGTAACAAATCCAATATAAAAAATCTATAATATATACGAAAATACAAGCTGCTATGTAATTTTCATGACAGCTGAAAAATATTGAAGAGATACAGTAAGAAAAAGCATAAAGATGAACATACCTACACATGCAAATATAGAGAAAGTCAGCTGATGAAGGCTTCTAGAACAGATTAATTAAGTCGCAGATAACCACATAACTCATCTTTGACTTCAATCTTTAAATCACGGTAGCAATAGTAAAATTAATTTGCTACTAAGAAATGCCCCTTAGACATTATAAGTTCGACTCATAACAAGATTCATTGAAAGTTCAACTCATATGTATTTCAATTACTTTGCTAACATAGGAGGATGCCAATACAAACAACCAAAACTGATTGAAGTTACATATTGCTAGAATCATAGTTATATTGAACTACCTATGGAACAAGATAAAACATGCAACACATATAACTCTTGGAAGTTTTAAGAAAACAGAGAAGTAAAACAATAAGTTTGATTATTGATAAATAGAATAAATGCATGTTTCCTAGTTCACAGAATCTTACTAATCTACGCATTGCACGCTCAAAGCACCAGAAGGCATCTGCTTCGTGTTCTAGAAGAATAATCATTGGAGAGCATATGTCATTCATTCCTGCTCATGGGAATATAATCAATATAAAAAAAAAAAGGTAAGATGTATCAATTTGGTTAGAGTTCTGGTGCAGACTAATACGTGTAAATTACCTTGAACGTACACGATATCTTTGTCAATCCAAGCATAGAGACAACAAGAACATCCCACAGCTTTGCCTGATTAGCTTCATTCTCATAATATACAAGAGTGCGGTCTGTCCTAACAACATCCAAACCTAGAGCACCAATGTCATATATTCATGAATCTTAGATATATGATGCACAGGTACCAGAATCATTACTAAGATGGAGCCAAACGGGCTTGAGGAGTACAATGAGGCAGTTTATGTAATTTTGTTGTTACTTATAATACTCTGGACCACAAATTTAGTAATTATTGCTACAACATCCTTTTGATCCTAAGCCCTCCATGCAACTTGAATTTCAAGGTCCTCCTCAAAATTACAAATAAAATTAACAAACCCAAAGCTCGAAAATTGCAAGAATAATCAAAGTCTAACAATATAATACCCCCTTACCTTTAATGCTTCGAATGTAAATAGTATATCCTAGCTTCATTTATAAATTCTGAACTACATCATCTCAAACACAAGTATCAAACAATCATAACATGGCACCGAGTTTGTACAAACCAATACTTTAAGTAAAAGAAATTTCACAAATTTCAGCAAACTACTTATTTCACAAATGATACAACCATCAAACTATGTATTGCAAACATTATGTGCAGAATAAATAATCATATGTTCGCGTTTAAAAAATTTGAAGGCTTAAAAATAAAGTTATATTCGCCTCATCTTCCTCATCCTTGAAGTCAACATCTTCCTCAAGATGCCTATACACAATAATATCCTGAAAGTCAACAAGTTCACATGCACAAGACGCCTACACCATGCAAAAAGGTAGATTAGGTAACAAAATGGCTAAGATAACAAAATCTAAAAATATATATCACAAAATACCCACTCGGCTCATTTTATTTAGTTGCAAAAGAACACAAAAAATGAAAAGGAAATCCGAAATCATAAAAACAACAAACCACTACAAATAAGAGCAGAACAAAATTCAATGATCATAAAAACATAAAAAACAGGAAAATAGATGAAACAGGGAAAAAAATATTATTCACTACATACGAACACCTGCACATAAATGGAATCTCAAAAAAAAAAGGTCAACATCATTCAGAAACAAAACTCGTTCATAAATCGCACCACAAATCCAAGTATCTAAGTATGAAGAATTAAAAGAAAAAAAGTAGCATACATGTTTTGTATGTAAAAAATCCCACATCCATCACGTTTTTTCCCACTGCGTTTAGTGTATTTATATATATATACTTGAATACACAAAGCTCTTCATATTCTTCTCATAGAAACTATCATACTCATCTACTTCCTGATATATATGTTTTTGAATAATAAAAAGATTTACTGAAAATACTTTATCAAATTTGAGAGGAAAAATAAGAAAAAAATTGATACTTGTAGACAAAGAAAATCTGCCTCGAGACCTGAAAAAAAAAAACCCTAAAATGTAAGTAAAATCGCTTGCTCAACGTTTATATTGAATTCAAATTGCAATAATATATCTATCTAGTAAAGAACTTTAACATTAGACAGGTTCTATTTGAACACATGAGTCAAAACACATTAGGTTTGATGTAAGGCACATACTTAAGGGAACACAGACCTCTTCACATTTGCCTGAAAAATAAAACGAGAAGCTCATTTTATTGATTAGAAGGATTAAAAATTTCAAGTGGGGTAGGTACTTTACGAAATATAAATCTATTCAAAATACTATTAAACCAATTCCATATACACAGCTAAAATATATTCCGAAGAAGAAAAAGAAAAATATAATCAAACTCACACCCTGTAAAAACCAGGAACAGAAGTTCAACTTACCTGAGCCAACATATATGAAATAACTCACTGGTCATGTTTATGCAAAATTGTTTAAAATTGCAAAGTGTATAAAACACTTGAAAAAAAGACTCGGCAAAATACTTGTACATATTCACCTCAGCGGTCAGAAAAACAGTCGATGTATTAAATATTTTATGTATACACACTCACAAACCAAGAGAACAGAACATACAATCATTTTTTAGACTTACTAATACTGATTGAAATGGAAAAAGCTTACACTAACTGTACCTAAACTTCACGATTCCAAACAATAAAACAAAGAAACTTAAATATAAATGGAATAGCTGGAAAGAAATAACTTCAGACTAAAATTAAGAAGAAATCATTACTAACTTCAATCTATCAATACAACTATTCCAAACCAAGGAAAAGTTACATGAGAAACAGATCAATTTGAAGCATAACAATAAAACCGTAGTTATCCAACTTCAAGACTTGCAGGAAGTAAATCACGTTAACCTAAAATTAAGAACAAATCATTTCCTTATAATCCAGTAAATAACGACAGGGAGAGAAACGAAGACAATTTGAAAAAGCCCTCGTATAGAAGGAAGGGAAGAAGACGAATTTAATATAAAGGGGAAAAGCAAGGTCCTTTGTATACTATCAGAATCAAAATTGCAGAATTGAAATCACAATACGAGAGAAAACCTGGTACCCAATTTCTATAGTTTGGGATGAAGAAAGCAGAAAAATGACCATCTATTTGTCTCAATTTGTTTCAATGTTAATTGCAATTAGGAATTGAAGTACAAAGAACAGAACATGCTCCTGCAATGAAGAATTGAAGACAATTTCAGCTACCACTGTTCACGATTTCAATTTGCAAAGGAAACGAAGGAATTTGGGCCCACAGGAGATGGACGAAGAAAATACAATGTCCCAAAATTAAAGAGGAAAGAAAATGAATCCAAGCACAAAACCGGGAATAAATAGGCAAAGCGGCGTCGTTTTCTTATTAAATTGGCTATAATTAAATGGAAAAGAAAAGCAGGACCGTTGAATTAAAATTGATGACACTTATAAGTATAAATTTATTTTGAATAAGAGTCAGAAACACCTCTTGTACTATGTCGTACCATAAAAAAATTCCCATGTGTTCTTTTTTCGTAGCTAAAGATAGGGGCGGATCCAGGATTGGAGATTGGGGGGCTGAACTTTTTTGTCCGTCAAATTTTATCGACCACAATTTTGAAATTAATATTGTGCACAAACTCACGAATAATATTAAAAAAATAGATTGTCAATGAAAATTGTCTCGAATTCAGAAGGAAAAAGTAATTTAATTAAAAAATATTATCTAAGTGGTACACGCCGTTCTTTCATATCATAAAACTCATCTATGATAGAATCAATATAAATATATAAATTAACATACATTATAATCGAAGATACAAAACGAATCGATTCACAATTAATATTAAAGTTTTTCAAGAATCAATGAAATTCAATGTTTTGAGAAGGAGATATAGACAAATTCTCAAGAATCTTGTTTACACAATTTCTTCAATTAAAGTACAAAGATGAATTTATAAGTTTTACTATTAAATAAAAAACACCAAGTAGAATTAGGATGAGGGATTAACTATTATTCATAGAAAGAAAATAAATAGTTGGGCTGTAATTGTATTTGTTGGGCCTTGATTCGAAACAAATAAGTTTACTTGTAGTCCGTAGCCGTAGAAACTTTAGTTACTTTGTTGCAACATCAGCTAATTTTTAATTATTAATGCTCCTAAAGGTGTACTATTTTTTTTTTTTAATTCTTGGGGGGGCTATGTACGTCCGCCCCTGGCTAAAAAGTTCATTTGAAATTCCTTCATAAACCATATGGAGGTATTTGTCATTTTTTTTGTTAACAAAAGGATTATTGTCAATTTTTAAAGTTAATACGAGGTTTATTAACGTTTTTTTAGATTAAGAGGGGTGTTTTTTTGCAGTCTTTCGTGGGGGTATGATTGTCATTTCGGTTTGGGAGGGAGTTATTTTTTAGTAATAAATAAGCACAAGGATTTTATGCTTAAAAAAAATATTACAAGAATTTTTGATAGTTAGACAAAGCATAAGGGGTGTTTTTGCATTTTTTTCTTTAACTAATGGGTTCGAAAAAGAAAAAAAAAATGGATGTAATTGTAAGGCAGCAAAATACATCTATTACATTCACAAGTTAAATGTTTAATACATGTATAATGTGTATGACTGAATTAAAAGAAATGAAAATTTAAAGTGTTATTTAGAAACTCTTTCTTTGTGTTGAGACTCCCTTACTTTTCTTAAATTTTATTAATTTCTTTAAAAAATTTCTTGTTTTCTAAAAGATTTAAAAATAATGTTTAATATTTAGCTGACCAAAAACAAAGAAAAAACACTAACCAAAAATTTTGATCCATGGATACAATCATCCGATTTTAATCCACATCGAATAGCATATGAATGAACTTGTTTACCTCGTGCAAACGAACAGATCAATCTTTGGAATTGAAAATCACAGAGCTAGAATTGGTAAGAAAAAGAAAAGGAAATCATATAATTAAACAGAATAGGTTTTTAGTTAATGGAGTAAAAATAATGGAACGAACGGGTTTTTAAAATGAGAAAATGTTCGTGTGAATTACCAAGCCCCTAAAAGGCCCGATTGGCCTATTATTCAGCTTCACTATGTCTCTTGAGACGTCGTATGGTTCTTTGCAATACTGGTGGAGAGGTACTCTCGCCGGTAGATAAATGCATTTGCGTTAAAACCCTTTCGCCAATGGGAAATGCCTTGTAAACTAATGTTGCACTTTTGGGTCCATACATGGTTCTTCACATCAGATAGCGTCCACAATCTTATGGCATAGGGGCTATAGTATAGCCTCGCGTAATAGAGCTCTCCCTTAATTTCCAAAAGTGACCTACAACCTCTGCGATATGCAAGATCTTGAGGCAACTGAATCATCGAAAAAGCTTCATTCCTTATGTGAAAGGAGAGCAGACAACAATAATGTGACATTGCAACATTCACGATCCAATAAACAGCTTCGCAAACGAAAATCATGAATCGGTAGCTACGGAGATGGTTAATAGCCGTGGCATCAGTGAATCTCCAAGAATTGTAATGCAACTTATCATCGTCATGGAATATGGATGCAGTGAGGATCTCAAAACTCCGATTGCTCATTCTTTTGACGAAGTGCACAATTACGTATTCATCTTTGGATGGAACATAGCCAAAACCAGTTGAATATATATATTTTTTTGGAATGGGATTTGAAGGAGGGTTGGGCGGACAGAAGAGTCGTCGAGTGCTGGGATTATACAAATAAAATCTTCCTTTATTGACAAAGCACACTAACTTAGATTGAGAAGGAATGGGGAGCATTTGTAGATTTGATGGTGGTGGAATTATAGGGAGACTCCACTGTTGGACTAGTTCTCCTTAAAGATTCAATATGGCTAGAACATATTGGCGGTCTGGATTAGAAAACTGCAAACCTAGCATCAATGGGGGATTATTGTTGTTTTGACGTTGTAATTTTTTGAATGAATTATCGGAGATTAGAGATCTCCATTGACTCGAAACAGACATATACCTTAAAAGATTCTTCACAGGCAATCTTGATAATACCTCCCTCAATATCTCGTTTGGCAAATATCTCACTCCTCCTCCATGCTCAACTTTGATCCTCTTTGATCTTTGCTTCTCTATCTGCATCTCTAATTTTGACTAATTATTTGTAACAATGTAAAATTACCTTTTTTTTTCAACAAGAACAATGTAAAAGTACGTTATGTGCGATGTATGTGTGGTTTACATAGTCATAGGTAAAACAAAACCCTAGGCGTTTAGGAAAACTATTTGTGAGAAATGGGCCCTTTCTTGATTCAGGTTATGTACAGATTAGGTCCATAGTTTTTGACTGATAGTTAACAACAACTTTAATTTACTAACTACTAGAAAAAAATCATAATTAACTATTTAAACTCAAGAATTAATCAGCCAAGGAAAAGAAGATTGGGTTTTGAACAAGGGGGTTAATGGGCCCCTTCTTGATTCACGTTATGTACAGATTAGGGCTGTCAATGGGTCGAATTCTGGTCGGATCAGCCTTATCCAGATTCGGCTTCATTTATATCGGATTTGAATATTGCTCTCGAATCGAGAAATTTTTAATCCAACAGATCTTGATCGGATTTAGTCGGATATCGAATCTTTTTCGGATCCAATAAATTTTCATTTAAAAAGTTAAATTAATATTTTTTTCTAAAACAAGTTTATTAACTTTTAAATTTAATTTAATTTTAGCTCACATGTTCAAAGTTTCTTTACTATATTCATATTTGTAGAATGAAAATATTATTTTAAATAAATTTATATAAATGAGTTATAAATTACTATCTTATTAAATTAACGGTGAAATATTATTAATGATACTTACTTTTATAAAAAAATATGTATATATATATATATATATATATATATATATATATATTTCTTTTTATTTATCGTCGGATACGGATCGACCTAAATCCATATTCGCTCCATGAGTTTCGGACTACGGATCTTTATAATCGGATCAGGTCCATCGGATCTCTAATCGGACAATTATCCTAATAAATCGAATCGGATTCGGACGAATCTGAATTGAAATCCGCCCTATTGACAGCCCTAGTACAGATTAGTTCCATAATTTTTGTTAGATAGTTAACAACAATTTTAATTTCCTAACTACTAGAAAAAATTTGACTTATATTAGGTTCTCTTTTTGTGAATGTATATTGTACGAGTGAATCACAGAGTCCTCTTTTGCACATTCGACCCTCCTAAATTTTTGTAGAAGATGCATTCCTCTTATCAATGTAGTGTATCACCGGTTCATTTTCGACTATTTCACGGTGGAGACGGCCTTAAGTACAAAGCAAGTGCATTATTTGAAAGTTTAATATTAGGTGAAAGGGCAAAAATGCCCTTGTTGGTCCCAAGTGGTCAGAAGAGGTTTAGAGGGGGGGGGGTGAATAAACCTCTTTAAAATTTTCTTTCAAATTTAACTTTAAAACTTTACTCTAACTGAACAGACTAAGCTGATCAGATTAGTAAGTTACAAATCTGTTCGCGAACAAATCTTTGAACAGTCTTGTTGACCACTCGTCTGATAGTTACTTAGCTGATTTTGCAGAAATCAGTTTTAATACTTAGAGTACTTGCAGCGGATTTTCAAAGTGTTTTTCACAAGTATTCTTAGCAGTTTGAAAAATGTTTCCCCAGTTTTATAAACTCCTTTTTGTTCTTTTTCAAACAGTTAACTTAATGTGTTTTTATGCAAACAGAAGATATGCAGTTTTGAAACAATGTAAAAACACAAGTAATTTTTATAGTGGTTATATGGATTTAAATATCCTTTAGTCCACTCTTCCAAGTCACTCAGATCTTGGGTTATACTATAATCACAAAGTTTACAGTATACTCTGCTTGCGTCGAACAACAAATGAAACGACCACAAGTTCGCAATAGGAGATCACACAGAAAAACCTATCCTCTGAAGTTTGATCACTCACATAGATGGATCACAACTCCGCACAACACTCTTGTTTACAAAATCACTCAGAAGATGTATTTTTCTTGATTCTTCAACTCTGCTTTCGTCAACAAATGACTCAGCTGATGAGTGAGCTGTTCTTGAGACTTAAAGAATTTTGCTTCGGATTTTCTCTCAGAAAGTGTGTTGCTTGTTTCTTCTTCGTCTCTTTCAGCTATTTATACTTGAGGATTGAAAAGTGTCCGTTGAAGAGAGACAGGATTCAAATTCCTCGAGTACTGGTCCTTAAAATCCGCGAACGGCTCTTTTGCAGTCTGTCCGTACTGTAAACAGTACTATTCTGCAGGCAGCATTAAATGCAGCATTAAATGCACTCGGCTGATGCGAAGCTTTTCTTCAATCATTTGTCTTAAATGTCCTCGTACTTCAGCATTTATTACACCAAGGGGCATTTATTACCGTTGGGAACACTTCATGATCTTCTTCACTTGGCTGACGAAAGTATAAGTCTGATGGTGAACTCGGCTGATCTCAAGCTTGAACAAATCTGATTTGAGTCGGCTGATCTTCACTAATCTGATAACTTTGCTTCAGCAGATCAGAAGTCTTGGACCTTGAAACTTTGACTCTTCTGATGTCTTCTTTACTTAGTCAAAATTCCTTGATAAGTCTATCAGCTAAGTTACTCCATACTTAGCCAATCTTTGAAGTTTTGGAATGCATCAAAACCTCCCTTATCAAACTTTCTTCAGTGCCTTCATCTTCATCTTCATCCAACAATTTCCCCCTTTTTGATGATGACAAAACTTCAGCTTAGTACCTGTTGAATACCTAAACTAAAGATTGTAATCCTCAAAATTTTCTGAGATAGAAAAAGTTTATTGGATTGAACTTGAACATTTAATTGATATAGAAAGTGAATTACATGTACAAATTCATCAGATGAGATTTCTGAAAAAGTAAACTGATTACAATTGATTTTTCAATTTCTAACTATCAGCTTCTTCATCAGATTCGAGCACTTCTTCATATTCATATGATGATTCTTCATCATCATCTTCTTCATCAACTTCTTCTTCCAAGGTTGCTTTGGCAGCTTCCATCTTCTCTTTAAGTTGTTGTTCTTGAAGAGCTTTCAGAGCTTCCATAGCCTTTCTGGCAGAATCAGTGTTCTTGTACTTGGTATCTTCTTTTTCAATCGTTTCTGATTCTTCTACCTTTCCAAGATTATCAGCCTTGTCAGCAGTGTCTTCAGTTTCCTTGGCTTGAATGGTTGCAGCAGCAGTTTCTTCCTTAGTTGATTCTTCAGCAGCAGATTCCTCCTTTGCTGGTTCTTCCCTTTTATCTTCCCCCTTTTTGTCATCATCAACTCTGATGACATTAGAAGGTTCAACAGTAGGGTTGAGAGCAACTGTTGGAATCTTCACTCCAGCACACAAAGCCTTTAGATTCTGATTAACCACGTCATGACTAGCTGTGAGATGATGAATGTCAGTGCTGATGACATCAGTCTTATCATTGAAGTAGTCAATGTTGAGGTTGATAGTTGCAATTTCATTTTGAACTTCCTGTGCAGCCTTTGCAACTTCTTGCAACACTCCCAGATTGATTTCCTTCTCTTCATGACTGACTTTAATGAAAGTTGCAGTTAAGTCAGCAATCTTGTGCTCAGCTGATTTTAAAGCAGTGTGAAGATGATTCACATCACCCTTCACATCTTCCACGTTCTGGTTCAGTTCTCTTAAGCTGTTTATCAACTGCAATGAGTTGTCTTGAGGAATTGGAATACTGTTGATCTCCTTTTTGATGATCTCTTCTGTTGATCCTTGAACAGTTTCCAGCTGAAGTCTGTTGGTTTCTGCCAACTCTACTTTCAGCTCCTCCTTAACCTTTAATAGCTGTTGCTTGTGCTTGTCTTCCAGTTCCTTAAGTTGGTTTTCCATCAGCATCTGGATTGCTTCCATCAGTGATGAGTGCTTATCACCTGATGACGCAGAAGCAGCAGCTACATCCCTTTCATCAATTTCCTGGTGGACAGGAATATCTTCCATCTTTTCGTCTTGATGATTTCCAGAGTCCGTAGCCTTCCACTCAATGGCCAGGGGTTCATCAGCAGCCTTTTCAGCAGACTTATCTTCAGTCTGATCAGCAGACTTATCAGCAATTTGTTCAGCAGGCTTGTCAGCAGTCTGATCAGCAGTCTTGACTTCAGTCTGATCAGCAGACTTGACATCAGCTTTGTCCGCAGCTTTAGGCTCATCAGTAACATCATCATAGACTAAGTTGGTAATAGTGCCATCATCATTGAAGCAAGTGGTTTGTCTGATTTGCCTCACAATGATCCAGGGGTTAACAAAAGCATTATTCCCCTTTTGCACTTCATAGAACGGTTGCACTTCCTTGCCAAAAATGATTTGCTGGACACTAGGCAGTAGTGGCAAATCACTTGAACAGCCTTGCTGATACTTTGACTTTTTAGCCCATCTCTTCAGGGCAGCCATAACAACAAACTTAATTGCTCTTTCCTCAGCATCTTCAGACTTCTTCTTCTTTTCAGGCAAGGTGCTCTTGATTTTCTTGGCTTCCTCCAATGCAAAGCCTTTTGCATAGCTATGCATGATATCTCTCACATAGCTTGGATCAAGAGCCTTTTGGATGGAGTTTGTCTTCAGCCAACTTAGAACCCATCGTTTTTCATCAGCTAACTCCTTCATATCTTGAAGTTCAGTAATTGACTTGTTCAGCCTGTTGTCCCTCCAACTAATATATCTTGGCTTTTCTTGGTTGAACAGAGTCATCAACATAAGCTTCTGATCATAGTAAGCTAAGGACTTTTCAAACTTCTTGAACAGCTCCTTATCAGCATAGACTATCTCAAATGCTTTTCTGACTTCAAACTTGTCTTTTGACTTGGTTTTGGGGGCAGGCAGCAATATTTTCTTCTTGTCTTCTTCATCGTTCCCTTCACCAATCTTGATGCCACCTCCATGGACAGGTCCATAGGCATCAACCTTGCTCAATTCAATCACTGCAGCCATTTCAGCATCCTCAGCAGCTTTTCTTTCTGCTGCAGACATGCGTCTTCTGGCTTCATCCTTTGCTTCTTGAGCTTTGCTTAGCTCAAGTGCTTTCTTCTCTTCAAGCTCATCCTGCTTCCTCTGTTCAGCTTCTTCCCTTGCTCTTTTGTCAGCTTTAGTGATTTTCTTTCTCTTAATCACTATCTTTCTTTTGCCTTTATCAACAGGAGCTGGTCCAGCAGATGATATGGGAGCAGCAGCTATAGGATGGATGATTTGAACATCTGGATCTTCTTGAGGTTGAGCAACCTCAGCTGTTGAAGTGACTTGACTTGGCTGTTGCTTATCAGCTTTGTCAGTCTCAACAGTCTCAACTGTTTCAATAGGCCTTTGAGCAGCTTCAGGATCCTCCCTAGCTACATTTTCCAGATCAGTAGGTTTTTCAATGAATGTCATCTGCTTTCTAGCAGACTTCTTTGTTCTACCTTCACGGTAAGTAGTAGCAGCTGTACTTCTCAGTTGACTTCTTGTCCTTTGAGAAATATCCTCAGCAGGCCTCTCTGCTGATGGAGTTCTTGACGGTGATGCAGGGGATCCAGTCCTTACATCAGCAATAATGTTCTCAACAATCTTAGTGGCTTCAGCAGAAGTCACTCTCTCCATCTGCTTTAATTCTTTCTTTTTGGGCTCATCAGCAGCCCTCTTCCTTTTAGTCTCAACAGCCAAACTTGCTGTTTTGACTAATCTCTTTTGCCTTTTGGCAGGAACCTCCTTTGGTTCCTCAACTTCTTCTCGTTCAGGCTCGTCAGCCTTCCTCTTCTGAACAGGTAGATACTTGTTCATTGCTTTGGACTTGTGAATTTCTTTCCCATTTGTCATGACACAGCCCAACTTTGATAAGAGGTAACTTAAAGTGATTCTGTGGTTGGTGTAAGGGCCTTTTCCCTTCTTCACTTCCAGAAAATCAGCAAGTATATACCAAATTATGATGGACCAGTTTACCTCTAGCCCATAGCATACGGCAGCCATGATGCTGAAACGCTTCATTGTAACAGCATCTAGAGAAAAAGTACAGTTCTCAATCAGCTTCGAGACCATATCAGCCATCCGCTGATATTCATCCTTCAGCTGTTTCTTTTTAATGTTGCCAGACAACATTTCTCCTTCCTTGGCGCAGATCGCCCAAAACTGTTGGTGCTTCTCTTCAGTCAGTACGGTAACTTCGTGTCTTCCAGACTTGGGCAAACCAAACTGTTCATGAAGAACTTGTGGAGTGATGACAACAGATTTGTCACCCACTTTCGCTTTGATTTCTAGTTTGTTGTAGTCAGCCTTTGCCGTTCCATAATACTCCATAACCTGGTCAGTCCAGATTATTCCTTCATTGTACTCCATGAAATTTACCAACTGTGCCGATTTGAATTTCTCCAACAATTCTTTCATCAAACTTGTACCAGACTGATAATAGGACTCATAATCTAAGAACATACCTTCAGCAGCCATTTCAATCTGTTGAAAGTTAGTGAAAAGGAAAGGATTTTTGCAGAAAACTTGTTTAAGTTTTTCTCACAATTGCTTTTGAAAGTTTAGGGTGCGTAAAGAGCTACTCGACTGATCAGATGAGGATTTATAGAGTTGGGGTTTTTCGGTTTCCGTGATATCTGCCAACCGTTAGATCCGTTTTTCTGTCAGTGCTGATCGTGCGGCGTCAGTTACGACCTTTCAAATTCAAAAAGATATTTAATGAAGAGCGGGAATATGTACCGCCCGACAGTTTACTTGTAAAAGCGTGTTTTGAATAAAACGTTTTTAAATAGTTCGCTTTTATTTAAGTAATCAGATAAGTATAATAAACACTTATCTGATGGACTAGTGTCCTGATGACAATGCTGTTATCAGAGAATGCCAATAGCTGATAACCTTCCTCAGCTGTTTGTCAATCCAGCTAGATAAAATAGCTTCAATCTTCGATAGTTGAGTCTTCTGATGAAAACATAACTTCAACTAACTGTCATTAACAAATTTCATCTTTAGTTCAGAAGTACCGCTAGTCTTACACGTTCCCCCTGAGTTTAAGAATTCATAAGTTAACTAGTCTGTTGAAAGTTAATCCTTGAAGATAATAATGAAACACTAAGCTGTTGAACTCCAGTCTTCTGATGAGTTCCCCCTCAGCTTATGCTTCCAAATTAAGTAGTCCTAGCTCAGCTCTTAGAGTTGAGAACCTTACTTCACTTAGAGGTTTGGTGAAGATATCAGCAATCTGATTATCAGTATGAACATACTCAATCATTACATTGCCTTTTTCCACATGATCTCTAATGAAATGATGCTTGATCTCAATATGCTTAGTCCTTGAATGACTTGTAGCGTTCTGAGTAAGTGAAATTGCACTTATATTGTCACAGTAGATTGGAATTCCACTGATCTTGATGTTGTAGTCTTCTAGTTGATGTTTCAACCAAAGTATCTGTGCACAGCAAGCTCCAGCAGCTATATATTCAGCTTCAGCAGTAGATATAGAGACTGAGGTTTGCTTCTTACTCATCCATGAGATCAGACGACTGCCTAAGAACTGACAGGCACCTGTTGTGCTTTTCCTGTCAATCTTGCAGCCAGCAAGGTCTGAATCTGAATAGCCAACTAGTTCAAATCCAGATTCTCTAGGATACCATAATCCCAGTTCTTGAGTGCCTTTAACATACTTCAATATCCTCTTGGCAGCTAAGAGATGAGATTCTTTGGGGTTTGATTGAAATCTTGCACAGACTCCAACTGAGTACATTATGTCAGGTCTGCTTGCTGTTAGATACAACAATGAACCAATAATGCCTCTATATTTGGTGATGTCCACTGATTTGCCATCTTCATCTTTATCCAAACGAAGACTTGTAGACATAGGAATGGTAGCTGTTGAGCTAGTTTCCATACCAAATTTCTTGAACAGATCTCTTGTGTATTTTGCTTGGCTGATGAATATCCCATCAGGCAACTGTCTAACTTGCAATCCAAGAAAATAGTTAAGTTCACCCATCATGCTTATTTCAAACTTATTCTGCATCAGCTTGGAGAACTTATCACACATCTGTTGGTTAGTTGAACCAAAAATAATATCGTCCACATATATTTGCACAAGTAATATATGATTTTCCCATTCAATAGTGAACAAGGTTTTATCTACCTTACCTTTTCGAAATCCTTTAATTAAAAGAAAATCAGATAGGGTATCATACCATGCTCTTGGAGCCTGTTTCAGTCCATAAAGAGCTTTCTTCAGACGATATACTTTGTCCTCTTCTTGATAGACTTCAAATCCTGGAGGTTGTTCAACATACACTTCTTCTTGCAATTCTCCATTGAGAAAAGCAGACTTCACATCCATCTGATAGACAGTGAAGTTCTTGTAAGCAGCATAGGCAAGAAACAGTCTGATTGCTTCAAGTCTTGCTACTGGTGCAAAAGTTTCATCAAAATCAATTCCTTCTTCTTGACAATAACCCTTGGCCACTAGTCTTGCTTTGTTTCTGGTGACAACACCATCTTCATTCATTTTATTTCTGAATACCCACTTAGTGCCAATTACTCTTTGATGACTTGGTCTAGGAACTAAGTACCAGACTTCATTCCTTTCAAATTGATTCAACTCTTCTTGCATAGCTTCTATCCAGAAGGAGTCATTGAGAGCTTCTTCAATTTGTTTAGGCTCTATTTGAGATAGAAATGTGACAAACATAGCATCTTGTGCAGCAGCTCTTCTTGTTTTCACTCTATCTAAAGGATCACCAATAACTAATTCAGGAGGGTGATTCTTGAGCCATCTGAGATCAGGTTGCAAATCAGGATGTTGTCCTCTGTTATGATCTTGCAACACTACTGTTGGAGTTCCAGTAGTAGTCTGTTGAACATTTGTAGTCTGTTGAACAGTCTCTGGTCTGTCAGCTGTTAGCAACTCGTCTGTTAGACAATCAGCACTGTGATTTTGAACAGCACTTGAGTTAGCAGCTGAACTTAGATTAGGTAGTATGATGGGAACATATTCTTCATTTCTTCCAACGTCTAACTTCTGTAAATCAGTAGACAGATCTTGATTAGCACTTTGATTCTTTTCAGAAGATTGACTTGGCTCATCAAATACTACATGGATAGATTCTTCTATTAGTAATGTTCTTTTGTTAAACACTCTATAAGCTTTACTAACAGTAGAATATCCTACAAAAACAGCTTCATCAGCCTTTTCTGCAAATGCAGCAAGGTGATTTTTCCCATTATTCAATACAAAACATTTACAACCAAAAATCTTAAAGTAATGAATGTTTGGTTTTCTATTGTTCCAAACTTCATATGGAGTCTTGTTCTGATTTTTGTTGATCATACATCTGTTTTGGGTAAAGCATGCTGTATTTGTTGCTTCTGCCCAAAATCTTTGTGGCAGCTTAGCTTCAGCTATCATAGTTCTGACAGCTTCTTTTAGTGTTCTGTTTCTCCTTTCAGCAACACCATTCTGTTGAGGGGTTCTTGCAGCAGAATACTCATGATGTATTCCTTTGATATTACAGTATTCTTCAACAGTAGAGTTTGTAAACTCTGTCCCTCTATCTGATCTGATCTTTAATATCTTAATACTCTTCTCATTCTGGATCAGTTCCATCAGATTTGTAAGATGTTCCTTGGTTTCACTTTTCTTCTTCATGAAAATCACCCAAGTATATCTTGAATAATCATCCACAACAGCTAGGCAGTATTTCTTTCCACCATTGCTGACTGGATCAATGGGTCCAAATAAGTCCATATGCAACAGCTCCAATATTCTTCCAGAAGATTGGTGCTTCTTTTCTTTGAATGATGACTTGATTTGTTTACCCTCCTTACATGCATCACAGAGCTTGTCTTTGCTCATGACTGCTTTTGGAATCCCTTCTACCAAATCATTCTTGATTAATCTGTTTATGGTCTTGAAGTTTAAATGATTCATCCTCTTGTGCCATAGCCAACTGACTTCACTTGGTGCAGATGCCACCAAACAAACACTTGAATTCTTGTCAACAGAATTCCAGTCAACTATGTAGATATTTCCTTGTCGTCTTCCAGATAAAATTACCTTCTTTGTACCAATCTGTTCAACGTAGCACTTATCTGTTGAGAAGATGACTGAATATCCCTTGTCACAAAATTGACTTATGCTCAGCAGATTATATTTCAGGCCTTTAACATAGGAGACGTCAGATATCTCTATGTTTCCCTTGATTAATCTTCCTTTAGCTTTAATCTTGCCTTCTTTGCTGTCTCCAAAAGTGACTTTTGGACCATCCACAGCAACTGCATCAGTCAACTCATGTATGTTTCCACACATGTGTCTTGAACATCCACTGTCCAAGTACCAAATCTTTTCTACTTTACTCCTACTCCTAATCCTAACCTACAAAACAAAAATAAAATTGTTTTAGGTACCCTTATTGAGAGGGTCCTGAAGGATTAGTTCCACCCTTGACAACCCAAGATGTTGAAGTCTTAGGCTTCTTAGGTTTCTGAGTTTTAGGAGCATGAACAGTTTCATTTTTATCATAGTTATCAGATAAGTCATGTTGATGATCAGTATGATATGAATAATGTTCATAAGCAGGGTAAGGTGCATGATATGCAGGATATGCATGCATTGGATGAGCAGGGTAAGGTGCATAGTAACTAGGAAATTGAGGTGCATGATACATAGGATGATATGCAGCAGGTTGCACATAATATGACTCATTTCCATACCAAGCATTTTGATTTTTCTTGTTCTTATGCTTCTTTGGTTTACTAGATGCTTGCTCATTTGATTTTGACTTAGTTTTACCACTAGTCTGATTGACTTTAGCTTTATCAGCAGACTTCTTAGGACTCTGCTGTTTGGTCTTACTAGTCTGATTTCCTACATTAGGCTCTTTGCTCTTTTTAGCCTTAGGAGATTTCTTCTCCTTTAACACATTCTTAGATGAGGTAGGTTTAGAGGTTTGAACATACAGAATGACCTTACTATTGTCAGCTGAAATGAATTTTTCAGTATGGTTCAACTCTAGTTTATCCTTTTCTAAAGGTGTCTCCTGTTTCTTAGGTGTATGCATGAATGCAACAGTTGACTTATCATGAGACTCAATAATTTTCTCAAGTTCCATGATTTTCCCTTTATAAACCTCACATTCAGCTTTCAGAGATTCATGCTCTTGCTCAAGCTGTTTATATTCAGCTGATTCTTTTGGCTTTTCAGCTAAAAGTTTCAGTGAACTATTTTGCTCTTTTAGCAAGTTCATCTCTTCCTTAAGCTTAACAAACTCTCCAGCAATAGTAGTATTATTCAACATCATTTGCTCTAGAGAATTAAACAGTTCATTTTCTTGAGGAGTTACCTCATCCTCAGAGTCATCAGATTCCTTTGCCATCAGGCACAGGAGAGCAGGTTTTTCTTCATCAGACGATTCTTCATCAGACGAGTCTGAGTCTGAATCAGATGAGTAGACAGCAGCTGGCTTTTCTGCTTCAGCCATCATTGCCTTGCCTCTCTGATGCTTTCTTTCTTTTCTCATTTTCTTCTCTTCCTCAGTGTACTTCTCTGCTTTTGGATATGGGCAGTCTCTTATGAAGTGTCCTAATTTCCTGCAGTTGTAACACATCAGTTTTGATTTATAATCCTCTTTATCCTGAGAAGAAAAATTAGGTTTAGAAGTAGAAGCAGCATGATTGTATTTGTTTTTCATCTTTCTCTTATAGAACTTCTTGAAGTTGTTCATCAATAATGCTACATCTCCAGCAGTGTACTCCTTTTTGTTGAGTAGAGTGGCTTCATCAGATGAGTCCACTTCTTTGCTTTTCTGTGCTGGTCTTCTGGTGTTTTCAGCAGCAACAAGTGCAGCTGTGGGTCCTGAAGTTGAGGTTTCTTCAATTCCCATCCTTGGCAGTTTATACTCATAAGCCTTGAGTGCGGAGAACAGCTCTGTTAGAGAAATCTTGCCCAGATCTCTTGATTCTTCCATTGCTGTCACCTTCATGTTGAACTTGGGAGGTAGAGCCTTCAGTACTCTGACAGAAATCTCTTTGTCAGTGAAAGTCTTTCCCAGCTTCAAAACTTCATTCAGAGTTCTGGTGAATCTGGTGTCCATCTGATCAATGGTTTCTCCAGACTTCATCTTGAAGTTGTCCAGCTTCTCCAAGGCAACACTGAGCTGATGCTCTTTAATAGCATCATTGCCTTCACTCATGTCACGAACCTTATCCCACATCTCCTTTGCAGTTTTGCAATGCTTGACTTTGTCAAACCGATCATTATCCAGGGCTTTGGTCATGATGAATCTTCCGACTTTGTCCAGGTTGAACAGCTTTATTTCTTCTGCTGTCATTTCTGTTAAGTCTTTTTCCACCACTATTTGAGCTTCATCTACGATGATGGTCTTGGTGAATTTGAATGGACCTTTAATGATACATGTATGCATGTTGTCATTATAGGCAGCAAGGAAAATCTCCATTCTGATTTTCCAGTCCTCAAAGGACATACCAGCAATGTGGGGAACATGGCTGATGCAATCCATTTTTCAAAAGCTTTTTGTTTTTCAAAAAAATGCTCTTTTGAAAAGTTTTTGAAAACCTTTGAAAAACACTCGGATCAAGCTCGTTGATCAGGCAGCTGATTCTAATGAACCACCCGCTCTGATACCACTTGTTGGTCCCAAGTGGTCAGAAGAGGTTTAGAGGGGGGGGGGTGAATAAACCTCTTTAAAATTTTCTTTCAAATTTAACTTTAAAACTTTACTCTAACTGAACAGACTAAGCTGATCAGATTAGTAAGTTACAAATCTGTTCGCGAACAAATCTTTGAACAGTCTTGTTGACCACTCGTCTGATAGTTACTTAGCTGATTTTGCAGAAATCAGTTTTAATACTTAGAGTACTTGCAGCGGATTTTCAAAGTGTTTTTCACAAGTATTCTTAGCAGTTTGAAAAATGTTTCCCCAGTTTTATAAACTCCTTTTTGTTCTTTTTCAAACAGTTAACTTAATGTGTTTTTATGCAAACAGAAGATATGCAGTTTTGAAACAATGTAAAAACACAAGTAATTTTTATAGTGGTTATATGGATTTAAATATCCTTTAGTCCACTCTTCCAAGTCACTCAGATCTTGGGTTATACTATAATCACAAAGTTTACAGTATACTCTGCTTGCGTCGAACAACAAATGAAACGACCACAAGTTCGCAATAGGAGATCACACAGAAAACCTATCCTCTGAAGTTTGATCACTCACAAAGATGGATCACAACTCCGCACAACACTCTTGTTTACAAAATCACTCAGAAGATGTATTTTTCTTGATTCTTCAACTCTGCTTTCGTCAACAAATGACTCAGCTGATGAGTGAGCTGTTCTTGAGACTTAAAGAATTTTGCTTCGGATTTTCTCTCAGAAAGTGTGTTGCTTGTTTCTTCTTCGTCTCTTTCAGCTATTTATACTTGAGGATTGAAAAGTGTCCGTTGAAGAGAGACAGGATTCAAATTCCTCGAGTACTGGTCCTTAAAATCCGCGAACGGCTCTTTTGCAGTCTGTCCGTACTGTAAACAGTACTATTCTGCAGGCAGCATTAAATGCAGCATTAAATGCACTCGGCTGATGCGAAGCTTTTCTTCAATCATTTGTCTTAAATGTCCTCGTACTTCAGCATTTATTACACCAAGGGGCATTTATTACCGTTGGGAACACTTCATGATCTTCTTCACTTGGCTGACGAAAGTATAAGTCTGATGGTGAACTCGGCTGATCTCAAGCTTGAACAAATCTGATTTGAGTCGGCTGATCTTCACTAATCTGATAACTTTGCTTCAGCAGATCAGAAGTCTTGGACCTTGAAACTTTGACTCTTCTGATGTCTTCTTTACTTAGTCAAAATTCCTTGATAAGTCTATCAGCTAAGTTACTCCATACTTAGCCAATCTTTGAAGTTTTGGAATGCATCAAAACCTCCCTTATCAAACTTTCTTCAGTGCCTTCATCTTCATCTTCATCCAACAGCCCTTCAAATACTGCACATTTGAGGCTCTCTCCGTCATATAATAATCGAACCAGTGATACCCTATAAGAAGGATACATCTGCTACAATATATTTTTTTATTAGTTATATTAACTACTACTACTATTATTAATACTATTATTATTAATCTTTTAAGTTAATCTCGGTGCCATGATTTTTTTAATTTTTATTTTCGATATTTAAACTTTTATAAAAACATAAGAAGCAACAACGTTCAGTTTACAAGCAACTTCCATAGCAAAATACATAAATGAGGAGGGTATGTGGACTAATATCATTAATTGAGTTCATAAAGCCCAAGCAACTAATTTATGGGGTTAATGACAAATAATCCTATGTGATATTTAAAATATTCAATTTATTCTTCCAATAATTTGCAAAAGAGTAATTTACCCCGTTAAAATTTAAACAAGCAATTTATTCCCTTGAGCCGGAGATTGTAATTTACTTGTCAAAATTGAGAGTGGACATGAAATTTTTTTTGTAACATAGTGCATAAATTGCCACATTTATTGTAACACAAATGGATAAATATATGGAGATAAAGCGCCACATATTAAAATATCAAGGAGACAGTATAAACTTTTATAAAATTATAGGAGGGTAAAATGCTCTTTTTCAAATTACAGAAAGATAAATTGAATATTATAAATATTACACAGAGATAAATTGTCATTAACTCCTAAATTATATACAACAAAATTTCCATTTCTAATAAATAGTCGGAATCTCTACTTGGGCCAACAAGCTTAATACCTCCATATTTCCTCAATTATAATATCAAAATAGACCAATCTAAATTATTTTCTCAATCCTTAATTGCATTTTTTGTTGATCCTATTTTTGCATTAATTTCAGGTCTCAGAATTTTGAATAAACCATGTTGCAATGTATCGAACAACGGATTTTGTATTCCCGGAAAATCTTCATTGCCATTTAGGGAATTGCATGCGTTCTATGATAATATTCATCCTACAGAGATTGTAACTAAAGCCATGGGCACTGCTGCATATTTTGAAATAAGTAAATTAATATGATATATAATAATTTGTTCGATTGTAAGGGGCCCTAGATATATTTTTATTTTAAATAATTTGTTTGCTCAATAAGAAAAAATGGGTGTAATTTTAGATATATTTTTATTTTGAATAATGTGTTTGATCAATAAAAATATTGGGAGTAATTGTAAGGGCAACAAATTACATCTAGTGCAAATTATATAAACAAAGAAAATACACCTATTACATTAAAATATTACATGATTTTTTTTTCTTTGGCAAAAAAACAAACTTTTTATTGATTCAAGTATTTGTACAATATTATTTAATTTACATTGAACTTCAGCAAAAATATATGGAAAGAATTGTATTTGTGGGACCAAGCTATATATCGATTCTCACTTGCGGTACTCACTTGTGGTATTATAAAAATCGAGGCTGACACATTTGGTACTATAATATAATAAATCAATAAATTTATGTACCATTGTTAAAACTGAACGTTAATTGATAAAGTGGCAGTTAAGTTTTATTGCAAAATTGATACCATTACTTTTATTGACTGATAATTATATCCTTAAAATTATAGGTTGTCAAATTACCCCATATTTTCCAATTTACTGACAATTTTTGTCCACATTATTGTCCACTTTCAAAATTGGCTCGAATAAGACACGTGCGTATCAATTTAGAGATTTTATTTATTATCTTTACATATTTATTTAACTAATTTAGTTTTATAAATAATATTAATAGACCAAAATAATACTTTATTATAAATCCAACAAAATATTAATTAAAATTTTAAATTTTAAGTAATAATATTAATATATTTAATATCTATTAAAAATAAAGTTATATATTATTAATAAAATAATTATAATTTAAAAAATAAAAATTAATAAGCACAAGGAATATTTGCTAGTAAAATATTACAGGAGTTTTTAATGGTTAGACAAAAGCATAAGGGGTGTTTCTACTTTCACTCTTTAAATAATGGGTTCGCCCAAAAAAAAATGGGTGAAATTGTAAGGCAGCAAAATACATTCACAAGTTAAATGTTTAATACATATATATTAATGTATATGACTGAACTAATAGAAATGAAAATATAAAGTGTTATTTAGAAACTCTTTCTTTGTGTTGAGACTCTCTTATGTTTTTTAAATTTTGTTAATTTCTTCATAATTTTTCTTCTTGTTTTTAAGATTTAAAAATAATGTTTAATATTTAGCTGACCAAAAACAAAGAAAAAACAATAACCAAAAATTTTGATCCATGGATACAATCATCCGATTTTAATCCACATCGAGTAGCATATGCATGAACTTGTTTACCTCGTGCAAATGAAACAGATCAATGTTTGGAATTGAAAATCACAGAGCTAGAATTGGTAAGAAAAAGAAAAGGAAATTATATAATTAAACAGAATAGGTTTTTAGCTAATGGAGTAAAAATAATGGAACAAACGGATTTTTGGCCTATTATTCAGCTTCATTGTGTCTCTTGAGCCGTCGTATGGTTCTTTGTAATACTGGCGGAGGTACTCTCGCCGGTAGATAAATGCATTTGCGTTAAAACCCTTTCGCCAATGGGGAACGCCTTGCAAACTAATGTTGCACTTTTGGGTCCATACATGGTTCTTCACATTAGACAGCGTCCACAATCTTATGGCATAGGAGCTATAGCATTGCCTAACGTAATACAGCTCTACCTTAATTTCCAAAAGTGACCTACAACCTCGGTGATATTCAAGATCTTGAGGCAACTGAACAGTCGAAAAAGCTTCATTCCTTATGTGAAACATCATACACTATCCAATAAAAAGCCTCGCAAGCGAAAATCATGAATCGGTAGCTATGGAGATGGTTAATAGCCGTGGTATCAGTGAATCTCCAAGAATTGTAATGCAACTCATCGTCGTCATGGCATGTGGATGCAGTGAGGATCTCACAACTCCAATAGCTCATTCTTCTGACGAAGTGCACAAGTACGTATTCATCTTTGGATGGAACATAGCCAAAACCAGAGGAATGAATATATTTTTTTGGAATGGGATTTGAAGGAGGGTCGGGCGGGCAGAAGAGTCGTCGAGTGCTGGGATTATACATGTAAAATCTTTCATTATTGACAAAGCACACCAACTTAGATTGAGAAGGAATGGGGAACATTTGTAGATTTGATGGTGGTGGAACTATAGGGAGACTCCACTGTTGGACTAGTTCTCCTTGGAGATTCAATATGGCTAGAACATATTGGCTGTTTAGATTTGAAAACTGCAAACCTAGCATCAATGGGGGATTACTGTTGTTTTGAAGTTGTAATTTTTTGAATGAATTATCGGAGATTAGAGATTTTCATTGACTCGAAACAGACATATACCTTAAAAGACTTTTTACAGGCAATCTTGATAATATTTCTCTCACTATCTCGTTCGGCAAATATCTCAATCCTCCAGGCAATCTTGATAATATCTCTCTCACTATCTCGTTAGGCAAATATCTCAATCCTCCTCCATGCTCAAGTTTGATTCTCTTTGATCTTTGCTTCTCTATTTGCATCTCTAATTTTGACTAATTATATTTAACAATGTAAAATTACCTTTTTTTTTTTTTTCTACAAGAACAATGTAAAAGTACGGTATGTGCGATGTATGTGTGGTTTATATAGTCATAGGTAAAAGAAACCCTAGCGTTTAGGAAAACTATTTGTGAGAAATGGGCCCTTTCTTGATTCACGTTATGTACAGATTAGGTCCATAATTTTTGTTTGACAGTTAATAACAATTTTAATTTACTAACTACTAGAATAATTTTGACTTTTGGGAGTTTATGTATTTGAATTCTTGTTCCAAAAGGTGAAATCGCTCACTTCGAGCGCTCCTCACCCCCTGGCCGACGGGATTGTGAGAGGAGGTAAATCATGGCGACTCAACCGGCAACAGAGGCTGGGACCATTATGTATCTGAATTCTGATAATACACGAGTTTGCTTTCCCGGTTTCTTGACTTTGTACAATTGGGTCAATCTGATCCATTCCAAATCATTGAAGTTTGACGTAGGTTTCCCAAAATACAAATTTTAATTTAAAAATTTAAAATTTAATGAACTTCAAATTTATTAATAAAAATATTGATTTTGACATCTAACATATACTCCTTTTTATAAAATATTGATTTGACATATACGATTTGATTATTTTTCTTCCAAATCCTAATATCATAACCCAATTCAAATTATATTTCAACTTTTTTAAAAAGAGAGAATTGCATTTTTGGTACACAGCTATAGGTCAATTCCCACTTTTGGTACACAGCTTTATGTGTCTAACACATTTGGTACACCTTTTTAACAAAGTTCGACACATTTGGTACAACCGTTAAATAAATTGCAAAATCACAGTTAATTCCGTTAGTTCGACACATTTGGTACACCTCTTTTACAAAATTGGCATGCGCGCGGCACATGGCTGCCCAGAAAAAAAAAAGAAAAAATTGAAACTTGATAAACTTTTTTATTATATTTTATTCTTCTTCCAATATTAAACTATAAATGTATAGTTTATTATATTTTATATGTCATATAAATAATAAATACATATTTTTTAATAATTTTTATAAATATGATAAATTAAAGTAACTTGTTTATTATATTTTATTCTTCTTGCAATATTAAACTATAAATGACATTATATAGTTTATTATATTTTACATGTCATATAAATAATAAATACATATTTTCTAATAATTTTTATAAATAATAAACTATAAAAATAATAAACTATTTTTATAAATAATTTTTAAAAATTGAAACTTGATAAACTTTTTTATTATATTTTATTCTTCTTCCAATATTAAACTATAAATGACATTATATAGTTTATTATATTTTACATGTCATATAAATAATAAAGACATATTTTTAATAATTTTTATAAATAATAAACTATAAAAATAATAAACTATTTTTATAAATAATTTTTAAAAATTGAAACATGATAAACTTGTTTATTATATTTTATTCTTCTTCCAGTATTAAACTATAAATGACATTATATAGTTTATTATATTTTACATGTCATATAAATAATAAATACATATTTTTTTATCATTATATAAATATGATATGATAAATATAATAAATACATATGATAATTTTTATAAAAGTTTATCAAGTTTAGTTTTTTTTTTGGGCAGCCATGTGCCGCGCACATGTTAATTTTGTAAAAGAGGTGTACCAAATGTGTCGAACTAACGGAATTAACGGTGATTTTGCAATTTATGTATCGGTTGTACCAAATGTGTCGAACTTTGTTAAAAAGGTGTACCAAATGTGTTGGACACATAAAACTGTGTACCAAAAGTTGGAATTGGCCTATAGCTATGTACCAAAAATGCAATTCTCTCTTTTTAAAAATCACAAAGCCCAATATTATAAACTACCCTATAAAGTTTTTATTGCGTCAAATTTTCTTGTATTTTTAAAAACCTGCAAAAAAATCCAATTTATAAAAATAGGTCGTTTTGAATCGACATATTTAAAAAAAAACCATTGTTAAAATACTTCAAATTGGTCCCTACAATTTCACGTGATATATTTTTAAAATTATAGTTGTCAATATTATTTAAAATACTTCAAGTTGGTCGGCAGTGGCCTGGGAATCAGGAGGACGAGGGGTGGGGTTAAATGGGTGGGTGGGTTGGATTTTAGCTTTTAATAGTAATGATTTATTATTTATTATTTATTATTTTAATAAATATTAAATAGATTAATAGATTAATCCTATTATATAAATTTTATATTTGAAAAAAATATGTTTTCTTAGTTTTTTTTTATGTTAAAGTATGAATTAATTTAATAATATTGTTTATAAATCAAATTAGTTAATTAAATAAAATAAGTAAAATATTCAAATTAGTCCGCACGTGATATTGTTCGAGTCAATTTTAAAACTTGACAACAATATAGACTAAAATCGTCACTAAATTTGGAGATGTGAGACTTTTTTGATAGCTTGAAATATTATGTGGTAAAATTATCAGTCAATATAAATAATGGCATCAACTTTGTAAGTAGACTTAACTGTCACATCACCATCTAACGATAATTTTTTTTGGATGTACCAATTATGTCACAATTGTAATATCCCGTATTTTTAAAATAACGTAAAATGAATTCAAATTGATTTAATTTGATTAAGAAATAGAAGAAATATATTTATTGTTGTAAGTGGTACTCAATTGAACATTAGAAATAAATTGAAGGACCTAATCATAGAAGAGGACTACAATAAATGTTTTAATAAATATAGAGGACTTTAAGGATCATGTTTAAAAGTTAAGGAAATCAACTAAATTCATTATGGACATAATAAATCACGTAATTGGAATAATGGAGTTAATGTCAACCTATCGAGAAGCCTAGGACTAAGGGTTATGTTTTCATAGCTTGAGATATCTTATTGTTAAAGTTTAGAAAATATAGGACTCATAAAAAAATACTAATAAAGTTTATGATTAGATATGAAATATACTAAATTGGGTATTAAGTTATCTCCACACCATGACTCATGCAACAATTCATTTTATCCAATTCCTATTCTTCACCCACGCAGCAACATAGATGACTAAGCATAAGTGGTTGAGTTCCAGGTAAGCAAAGCTATTATATAGCCTTGAAACGTGTAAATCTCATGTTCTATTCCTCACCTTCAGATCAACTACTAATTAATTATATACTCTTATCATATCAACATGAAGTATTTATATAAACACTCTTAAGATATTCATACACAAAGGAAAAGAGAACGTGAAATAAATAATAAGATAGTGAGCGTTAGGATGGGGCTTGCGGTTCTAGCAAAGCAACAATACCAATCAGGTAGGTTGAGGGACTAAGTATGATTATCTTTGATTAGTTAAATTATTTAATCTCTAAGGATGAATGGACATAGATGGATTTGTATGGTAAATTGTTTAGTGCGGTGAGTATATATGTTAACAGATTTAAGTAGGACAAACATTCAACTAATTATAAATGAGCATTGTTGATTAGCATAATTATACTACAAGAAAAATTGGTTTCAGCGACAATGGTTATTGGTTGCTAAAAGAGAGGAAATGGTCGCTAAAAGCTGCAGCGACCAAGACACGGTTGGTCGCTCATAGTGGCTACTAAAAGTCCTCAGCGACGAATTATTGGTGCTAAAAATGTTTTTTTGGCGACCAAATATTATCGGTCTCTATTGATATCAGCATTAGTAACAATATTTTTACTCGCTAATGTGAACTTTTATTGTCACTATAGCATTCTCTTCGTAGTTGCAGCTATACTGATAACAACCACAATTTATCCTTTAAAAACCAACAAAAAATGGTCTCTAAAAAATAGGGTAAACATCACTTTTGGTCCCTCTTATCATTAACTTTTTACAGAGTGGTCCCTTTTATGTTTTTTTTTCCACTTTAGTCCCTACTATGAATTATTTGTTTCACTTTAGTCCTTTTCAAGTGGTCCAAGACGATTTCGGTAACATGTGATATGCTCATGACGGCAATTTTATCATTTCAAGTAAACTAACAGGGATGTTTTCGTCTTTCTAATTATTTTAAAAAAAATTAAATATATAATGTCTTCCAAGCTAGACTTTCATTCCAATCCAATTTAATCGTACATTTCGTTCCAAACTAAAGTTTTTTCCTAAAATCTTTTCAAACACCAAATTGCTCATCAATTAAACAATATCTCAAATAGTCTCAATAGTGTACTGACGAATATGCCCTAAAAAATATTCATATGCATGTCACGTGTTATCAGAACCATCTGATAAGGGCTAAGGTGAAACACATAATTCATAGTAGGGACTAAAGTGAAACAAATAATTCATAGTAGGGACTAAAGTGGAAAAAAATATAAGAGGGACCACTCTGTAAAAGTTAATGATAAGAGGGACCAAACGTTATATTTACCCCTAAAAATAAGAACATTAGCAACAATTTTTTCCTTGCTAATGTGAGTTTCATGGTCAATGTAGCATTGTCTTGGTAGCTAAAGCTAGACATATAACAACCATATGACTCTGATTGGTAAAAAATATTATTTTATCAACCTCATCATTTTGCATATAGCAACCACATGATTTTTGTTGCGAAAGAATGATCTTTTACCAACCATGCCATTCTGCATAGCAAATGTATGATTTTGGTTTGTAAAAAATGGATGTTCATTAACTAGACGTAGTTATTGATTGCTAATAACGAAACAACTATGAATAATATCATGAAAAATTAAAAGGAAAATACATTAATGCTAGATAAATCCAAAAACATGTTTTTCAATTGCAAAATAGTTGCGGTTAAGGAGTTGTAACTAACAATTAATACTAATCATGTAAAATAGTTACACTAATCGATTTCTATGCGACATCTCTAATTCGGCATTAGAACAAATCTCTTAGGCCTTCGCCGGACACGCTTTCCCAGGTGCTCCCAACTCGAAGCTCCTGCTTGGACCAACCTTGGGAAGTTAGTTTAGGTTATTTTATATGTATCTATCCTCTAGCTTGTACGGCATCCTATAATGCTCAGATAGGACCCTCATTACTTGTAATATGTACACCTACGTTCGGAATATAAATTATTGATCTTCTCCTCATATGATTGTGTTTTAGCTATTTACCCTCCTACCTTGATCACCCTACGAATTAGCGTAAGATCAATTGGCGCCCATCCGAGGGGCCTTATTTGGGTGTTAGATCGAAAAATGCCTACTACGAGGATAAATACATATATTTGAGGAGAGCCTTCCCATGCAGCCGGAGCACAGAACTCAGTTAACAATGAGCCTGATAATCTATCTCGAGCGGCTCCACAACCAGAAGCTCCACCAGTCGTTCCCCAGGACGATGCTCCGATCCACACGACTGTCGCCGATCTGAGGTTTATCATAGGCACTATGTGCAGGGAGTTTCTGAATAGTGGAAGGGCCGACCACGTGGATCAGCCAGCAGCTCATGGGAGAGCAGAAATTCCTTCTTCAAACATCCAGAAGGAGAAAAGCGTACTACGATCCATATCGAATGCACCGACACCAAACCCTCCCCGAGCAGCTCCGTCGAAGACTAACGTTCGATAAGGAATTCCTCCGAAGACGGTACACAATTTGGAGGATTCGGTAGTAGGGGAGAGTCAACCTGTTGATATTGTGAAAAGCAAGAAACCGACCTACAAAAGAATTACAAAATCCGAGCTGGAAAGAATGGTGCAACAACGAGTTGCCAAGAAACTAGATAGGGAAGACACGGTGATGGGAGTTCGCCACGCCACTGCAGCCGCTAGGCGCACTGAGATGATTCAAAACAGAGAAACTATCCGGGAAAACATCAGAGAAAGGGAGATCGGAAATAGTATCATGCGATGCTCGCCATTCTGCCGAGGAATACGTGAAGCTAGGAATACATAAACGGTACCAACAAGGTTACCACGGTATAACGGGACTACCGACCCCGGGGAACATATCAATAGTTTTATCAATGTGATGAATTTATATGGACATTCGGAGGACTTCGGCTGCAAAATCATGGTCACCACCTTCGAGGGGATTGCCCTTGATTGGTTTGGAAAACTGCCTCCAAACTCTATATTTTCTTTCGATGAATTTTGTGACAAGTTGAAACACCAATTTACAAGCCAGAGAAAATCTAGGTTGCCAGCGAATCATTTGGGAACGGTCAAGCAATTGGATGGAGAAACTTTGAGGCAATGGCTGGCAAGATTCAGTATCGAACTCGTAAAAGTTGATACCCCGCAGATCGAGTATTTATCTTCTTTAATGTTCGAATTGACGAGGAACACACAGTTCGGAAATGCGTTATGTAGAAAGCAACCAAAGTATTTCGAGCGGATAATGGAAATTGCTGAGAAGTACATGATTTAGGAAGAGATGAATAAACTAAAAAATGCGCACAACACAAAACTCCCTCTCAATAAAAAGCAAGATTGAGCTCCTATTCCAAAACCAGGCGATTATGGAGGATCGAATAGAGGATCAGTATGGCAACGACTCAACACCTACAAACCGCAGGTGCTGACCCAAAGATCTAATGTCTATGGTCCGCCTCTCGATCAAAATCAGCCTCCACGACCTGGAAAGATTCTTTTTACCGAGTTGAACACCTCAAAGGAGGAAATTTTGACTGTATTAGAGGAAGGTAGTTTAATTCTTTAGGCTCAAAGAATTACTCAGGCAAGACCAGGAACGATGGGTTATGACAAATATTGCCGATATCATAGAGCTCGGAGACATAGCATTGAGAATTGTTACCAACTGAAGGTTGAGATCGAAAAATTAATCGTGCAAGGAAAACTTAAGGAGTTTGTTAAAAGAGGTAACTATAACAACCGCTATAGATCTAGGAGTCCTCGAAAATTTATCAGTCTTTGCTCAAAATCAGGCTGATGAGCAATTGAACGGAGTAATAAATATGATTGCCGGTGGATCGGCGGGAGGAGACAAAAAAAATGCAAGGAAAAGGAGATGAGGTCGATAAAGACAGATGTTTCGACCAAAAAGGAAGTATTCTCTTTGGAATTCCAGCGATGCAGATCGACCCTCAGACGTTACTTGGGATGTAAATGAAGATGATCCAGATTTTTCCATGGTACTAACTCTGAAAATTGCTAATTATGAGGTCAAAAGAGTTTTTGTTGACAATGGAAGTTCGGCGAACATTATCTCCTCCGAAGCTCTTACACGGATGAACCTTCAACATCCCTATCTGGATCGAGTAGCAACTCCTCTGGTCGGATTCGGGGGTTCGGAGATTGTTCCACTAGGAACCATTCTGTTGAGCACGACACTCGGAAAAAAGCCTAAGAGTGTAACAAGAACGGTAAAATTTCTGATGGTGGAAACACCTTTCGCTTACAATGCCATACTGGGAAGACCGGTTTTGAATGCCTTCAAGGTTTCCACCTATCATCAAAAGGTAAAATTCCCAACTGATGGAGGAGTTGGGGAGATGCGAAACGACCAATACATGGCTTGGGAGTGTTATAACTCGTCTTTGAGTATAAAGAAAAAAGTTGAACCTGAAATTCTGACAAAAAGAAAAATGGTTGATTTGGAATCCGGATCAACTTCGAATTTACCAGTTCCCGATTGTGAGAAGCTACAATGAAAGAAAGGAAAGAACGTAGACATGAGCATGCAAGCTCCCAATCATAAGAAGGTGATTCTGGTTCCAGGATCCCCTGTGAAATTTACCAGGATCGGAACAGAGCTAAGTGAAAGTATGGAAACCATGCTCATCGACTTTTTACGGAAGAATGTAGATGTTTTCGCTCGGAGTTCGGATAATATTGTGGGGATCGACCCACGTGTGATAACCCACTCTTTAAACATTGATCCGAAAGCCAAGCTGGTAAGGAAGAAGAAGCATAATCATGGGCGCGAGAAAGATAAAATCATCAACGCCGAGGTCGATAGGTTGTTGGCTGCCGGTCAAATCAGAGAAATTTAATTTACCGAATGGTTATGTAATGTGGTTTTGGTCTCTAAAGGTGACAAGATCGATAATAAATGGAGAATGTGTAATGATTTTACCGATCTAAACAAGCTATGCCTAAGAGACCCTTACCCGTTACCTCGGATCGATATGCTGGTAGACTCCACCGCGGGTTTTGTGTTTTTTAGCATGATGGATGCTTTCCAGGTATTCTATCAATTTTTTATGAATGAAAGGGATCAGGATAAAACCGCATTTATTACTGAGCGAGGAGTCTATTGTTTCATTGTTATGCCGTTTGGTTTAAGAAATGCGGGTGCAACTTATCAAAGATTAGTCAATATGATGTTTAAAGAATTGATAGGAGAAATCATGGAGGTTTATGTGGACGACATGCTCATAAAGAGTATGACGGAGGAAGACCACATCAAGCATCTTGATAGATGCTTTGGAATTCTGAGAAAATACGGAGTGAAGTTGAATCCAGCAAAAGGTACTTTTGGTGTACGATCGGGAAAGTTCCTCGGCTATCTCGTCCACGAACGAGGGATCGAAGCTAACCCAAAAAAAATTCGAGCCATTACCAATCTTCAACCACCAAGAAAACATTCAGATGTTCAGAATTTGATCGGGAAGATTATTTCCTTAAACAGGTTCATCTCTCGATCCGCTGATAAGAGCTTGCTGTTCTTCAAATTATTGCGGAAGTCAAAGGATTTCGAATGGAGCGCTGAATGTGACAAGGCTTTTGAAGATCTAAAAACATATTTAACCTCGCCACCGATGTTGGCCAAGCCCTCCGATGGAGAACCTTTATACCTCTACATAGCCGTTTCGGAGGAGGCTATTCGTGCAAGCCTATGGAAATTGGCTTACACGCAGCCGCTGTTCACATCAGTGTTGGTGACGAGACTATAGAAAGGCTCGTATTTGTGTTGGCAGAAGATGAGGTATCATTGTATTTGTCTTCTCCGAGACCGTATTACAGAGCAAGGAATGAATTCGTTGCCGGACCGTGTCCTTCCGAAGGCTCAAGTAGTTGCTCTACAAGTTCAGCATCTGTAAGGGACGCTATAATAAATGAAGGTCTAACCAGAAAAAATTACGTTCGATTCTTCAAAGCTTTGCTAGAAATGGAAGAGAAAAAAATGGAGGTCTGTGTTCATTAATCTCTAAACTGCCCGTGTTATAGTATTCATTTGAAAGGGTTTTTTTTTATGGTTTTTTGCAGGAAGATGTGCAGGCATATGATATGGAATATGTCACCATGCGGAGAATTGAAGAACATTTATTGTCTCTTGAGGTCCTAGGTTTACCTGAGAAAAGGCCAACACTTGTTAATGGGGACCATATATATGTAAAGCTTGCTTCTGCGCATAAATATGCAAAAGCTTGTAAGGTGCATTCCAAAATTTTAACACAATTATTTATCCCCATTACTCTTACATAATATGGTTGCTTATTTTTAATTTTCCCGTGACATTCGAACATTTTGATCAAGATTTTACTTTGCTTATCAATTGTCCTTAGTTAATTCAACAATTGACATATACTGCTATGGCTTTTTTTTTTTTTTTAATCTTGCCATTGACTAAGCTCACATCCATACTTATCCCTCAAAGTCCCATAATGTTACCAGTTTTTTAAGTGCTGTATTCCTCTAATCACAAATGTTCGAAGCTGAATTTCAGCGTTTTCTATGTACAGGGCTCCATTCACCGAGTAGGGGTTCATCAAATAATCTTATGGTTTGACACACAATTTGTTAAAATTCATAGAGAGAGTAACATGTATAATGTAAGCTTCACCATTAACCAAAGTCATATACGTTTGTTGCGTCAAGCAGTTGAGGCTACTAAATATTTGAATAGCTACTTTCTTTTTCCATCCTTTTCTAACGTGAGACAAGTTGAACCTGCACCCTTCGTGCCCATATCCTGCAATCCGAACGAAGAGCAAACAAGGGCCATTCAGATTATCCTCGCTTACAAGGGAGGTTCCCCTTATGTAATTCATGGTCCGCCGGGCACAGGCAAGACGTCGACTCTCATCGAATCTATCCTTCAAATTTATCAGTCACAGCTAAAAGCTCGTATTCCAGTCTGTTCAACCTACAACAATGCAGCTGACCGTTTACTAGACAGACTCGTTAGTGAGGGGTCAAGAATGATTAAGACTAGTATCTTTAGGCTCAATGCCTTATCACATTGTTGTGAAGATGTGGACCCCGATTTGGTTGGGTTTTGCCGTGTAGAATATTGAAAATTGACGTGTCATCTGGAGAATTATAGAATTGTTATAACAACATATGCAAGTTCATCTCTTCTCTACGCACAAGGCATTAAGAAAGGCCACTTCTCACACATTTTCTTGGATGACAACGCCCATGCTTCAGAGCCGGAGACAATGCTTCCACTATCCAGTCTTTACTCGAATAAGACTGTTGTTGTTCTTGCCGGGGATCCTATACAGCTAGGTCCTGTAGTATTTTGCAATGAGGCTGTAATCAGTGGACTAGGGACTTCATTTATGGAGAGACTTTTAATGTGCGAGTTGTATGGTAATGGAAACAAGATTGTTACGACCAAATTGATTAGAGATTATTGGACTCATCCTGCATTAAGTCGATTTACTTCGCAATGGTTTTTTTTATCGGGGATTCATGACATGCAAAGAGGAAAATTCATGTTTCACAACATCCATGGATGACCTCTTACCAAATACAGATTGTCCCTTGGTTTTCGTAGGCATGATTGGTTTGGAGGAGCAAGAAAGTAGTAACCTGTCATGGTTCAATCGATACGAGGCTAGCGGAGTAGTGGTATTATTAGAGTTCTGATTGAAAAGAAAGGATATAATGAGGAAGATGTTGGAGTTATAACACCATTCAGGCAGCAGATGCTGAAAATAAGAGGTGCACTCAACACATGTAATATAACCAACATTGAAATATGAGGCGTCGAACAATTCCACGGTGATGGGGGCTATTTCGCACCCTTTATAATACTCGGATCGACTTCGGGATATCAAATCTGTTCGACCGTACAAGCTCATCCGGGATCATCCATCGACCCGATTAGAGACGATTCTACTCGGCGACCAGACTACAATCCTGACTTGAGAGGGAGTGTTATGACGAGTCCAATTAGGACTATGTTTCCTTGTAAAGCTAGGGCTAATATCATATAAATACCTAGTTAAAACGTGGTATTACACACGATAGGAGCTTACGCCTACATACTTTGTCAATCTAATAACACATTGAATAGAAAAGCTTTTGCTATACTATTTACTGATTAACTCATTGATTGTCTTGTTTACCTTTTTGTTCTTTTACATAATTGTTCTTCCTTGAGATTGATCCATCCAGAATAAAGTAACAGAGCCCTATAATTCGTACAAACATGACCTCCTAATTACATATTATTGATTTAATCTTACCCAACGAAAAACGGTTAAATCAGTTGGCACCCACCGTGGGGCTAGGTTAATTATTCAATCGACATATGGCTCACCCAAGGAAGAGCGCCCGTAACGGAGCAAGAAGTAACACGACCAACCCGAATAACACATCTGAGGGTCCACAGGGCAATACTAATAATAACGCCCCAATAACCAACGACAATCAGCAAGAGAACGAACATCTTCAGAATCAAGAGGAACCACAAGGAATCCCTGCTGGTGCGATACCAGAAGAACATGCAGCTCCAACAATCCCAGTTCCCCTGTCAGACACTCAGGAGAAGCTACGACAGATTGCTATGCTATTTAAATCACTCTGCCCAGAGGAATTACTCATACTCGAGCAGTTCCCTCGAAACCCTAGAACTACTAGGGCAAATCCCATTCAAAGGATGCCGAGGCAGGTCGATCAAATCTCTCAACAAGCTGACAGCCCCGCAAGCGAAGAACGATCGCTGCATAGTCCGCAAAAGGGAATTTTGAAACCCTCCGATGAGAACGTCCGAAGAAAAGCTGATCGAAGGAGACCGCAACCAGGACGCACCGGGTCCAAAGAACATACCATAATCCCCATCGAGGATGACGTAGGCGACGCGATCCACAATCAACCACGGACTATGCGATTCTCGGAAAGAGAAATAGAAAAGATGGTACAGGAACGACTTGAGCAACGTTTACGAACCGTTCAAAACCCATGGGCCAGAACCACGGAACTTCAGGAGAGCCTAGCGGCGTGCTCTCCCTTCTGTAAAGAAATCAAAGAAGCACAGTCATCGGGACAAGTTCCTGGGCGACTACCCAGATATGATGGAACTACTGATCCAGATGACTATATATTTAGCTTCACGAACATAATGAACTTATATGCTCATTCGGCAGAATTCACAGCTAAATTAATGGTGACCACGTTCGAAGGACTTGCCTTGGATTGGTTTGCCAAGCAACCCACTAACTCCATATTCAGTTTCCGGGAATTATGCAACAAGCTGACACAGCTGTTCGCCAGCCAGAAGAGGCAGAAACTACCAATGAGTTATTTAGGAACCATTTATCAACAAGATGGTGAAACCCTAAGGAACTGGTTGGCAAGGTTTCATGTGGAATTACTTAAGATCGATTCCCCAAATATCGATTATATAATCTCCATTCTCTTTGACCTCACCAAGAATAGGCAGTTTGGAAATGCCCTCAGTAGAAAGCAACCAAGAACGTTTGCCGATATTATGAGCTTGGCGTCAAAGTATATGACCCAGGAAGAGATGAACTCTTTTAAAGATAAGAACAAGAATAAAGCTCCTGCCTCAGGCTCCAAGCGGCAAGAAAGAATTCCTGTCTAGAAATCCTTGGATTATGAACGATCTTTTGGAAAATGCAATGTCTTCCAGCGATTGGAATACAATCGAAACAATCAAGACAGACGACCTAATGCCTATCAAAGACCTAGATCGACCGAGCCGGCAATCAGGAGCAGAATTAACCAAGTAGAACACCCAAGGCTGATTGTTCCAATAGAAGAAATCTTGGGAGTAGTAGAAAGGAATAATTGGATCCCGGAAGCCAAGAGAATCGCTCAACCCAGACCAGGAGCACGAAACTATGAATTATACTGCAAGTATCACCGAGCACATGGGCATCACACTGAAAATTGTTTTCACCTAAAAAGAGAAATTGAAAAACTAATTGAACAAGGAAAATTAGATGACTATTTAGAGCGGAATAATCGCAAGAGAGGAAGAAGTAGGAGTCCTCGGAACAATAACCAAAGAAGGGATTCCCGTAGAAGGTCCCCTAATGAGGGTCCCCCGCAGGAGTTGAACAATGATCAGATTAATGGAACCATCCATACAATCTCAGGAGGACCCGCTGGCGGGGACAGTCGTAATGCTCGTCGCAGGACCGCCAGATCCATAATCGGAAGCTTAAAATACCCGAAAGAAGTATGGACTCTAGAAAGTAAACCAACAAACGACCAACTGATCAGTTTCAACGAGGGCGAAGTACCGAAGAACTTTGTTTGGGACGTAAAGGAGGACAACCCCGACTTCCCAATGGTGGTATCGCTAGAAATAGCGAACTACAATGTCAAAAGAATCCTGATTGACAATGGAAGCTCAGCGAACATCATTTCTATAGAGGTCCTAGCCCAGATGAACTTGGGACAAATAACATTCCAAAAGGTAGCTACACCTTTAGTAGGATTTGGAGGTTCCAAAATTGTCCCCTGTGGCACAATAACTTTAAGCGTCTCGCTCGGAAAGAAACCGTGTCGGACGGTGAAGCTAGTCAAATTCTTAGTAGTAGAAACTCCCTTTGCCTACAATGCAATCCTAGGGCGACCTGCCCTCAACTTATTCCGAGCTGTTGTTTCAACCTACCATCAGAAGATAAAATTTTCAACTGACATGGGAATCGGAGAAATAGTGAATGATCATTGCATGGCATGGGACTGCTACAACACCTCCTTAACTTTGGGGAACCGCTCTAAATTGATTACCCCAAGCAAAAGGAAGCTAGAAGACGACGTTGACAGAATCGAAGCGGAAATCCCAAGCATCGATCGAATAGATAAAAGAGGAAAGGAACCGATAGATTTGGCCTTGAAACCACCGGAACATAAAGATGTCCTACTGGTACAAGGGGACCCAACAAAAACAACCAGAATAGGAACCGAACTGAGCCAGGAAGGGGAAGTAATGTTGATCAACTTTCTCAGAGAAAACATAGATATCTTCGCCTGGAGCGCAAATGACATCGAAGGGATCGACCCTCGAATAATCAGTCACTCGCCAAATATCGACCCCATGGCAAAACCAGCTAGACAAAAGAAGAGGAATAATGGGACAATAAAGGATAAAATAATTAAGGCAGAAGTAGAAAGGCTACTTAAGGCCAAACAAATTCGAGAAATACACTTCTCGGAATGGCTATGCAATGTTGTGCTAGTAGCAAAAGGGGATAAAAAGGATAACAAGTGGAGAATGTGCAATGACTTCACCGACCTTAATAAATTATGTCAGCGCGATCCATATCCCCTCCCAAGGATCGACTTATTAGTCGACTCAACCGCTGGTTTCGCAATTTTTAGCATGATGGATGCCTTCCAAGGTTTTTATCAAATATACATGGATGAACGAGACCAAGAGAAAACTGCCTTCATAACCGAGCAGAGAGTATACTGCTTCATAGTTATGCCATTTGGCCTAAGGAAAGCGGGGGCCACTTACCAAAGGTTAGTAAACCTGATGTTCAAAGAATTGATCGGAGAAATAATGGAAGTCTACGTAGACGATATGCTGGTCAAAAGTATGAATGAAGCTGATCATGTAAGGCATCTCGATCGATGCTTCCAAATACTGAGAAAGTACCGAATGAAGCTAAATCCTGCAAAATGCACTTTCGTTGTTAAGTCGGGAAAATTTTTGGGATATTTAGTACATCAACCCGAAAAAATTCGAGCAATAACCGAAATGAAGCCTCCCAAAACGATCTCCCAAGTACAGAGCTTGGTAGGAAAGATCGTAGCGTTGAATAGATTCATATCCAAGTCGGCTGACAGAAGTTTGCCTTTATTCCAAACTCTTCGAAAAGCAAAGAACTTTGTTTGGAACGAAGAATGCGACCGGGCCTTCGACCAGTTAAAGGAATATCTGACGAGATCCCCATTATTGGCCAAACCAACATAAGGGAAACCATTATACGTCTACATATCAATCTCCGACGTGGCCATTAGTTCAGTTTTGGTTAAAGTGGAAGGTTTAGAACATAAGCCTGTTTATTACTTAAGCAAGTTACTACAAGGGGCCAAGAAGAACTACTTGGAAATAGAAAAATTCGCCTTGGCCTTAGTGGTAGCAGCACGAAAACTCCGACCTTATTTTCTAACTTACAAAATTGTGGTCTTAACGAACCAACCACTAAGACAAATCCTAGCGAAGCCAGAAGCCTCTGGAAGATTGATCAACTGGGCAATCGAACTCGGTCAGTTCGAAATCGAGTACAAACCAAGAATTGCGATAAAAGCCCAAGTCTTAGCCGATTTCCTATTAGAAACTCCAACCCAGGCAACCGAACGTACCGAATCAACTAGTCATAACAACGATATCTTGATCATAGAAAATCAAATCTGGTTGATGCACGTCGACGGTGCTTCATGCCGAGAGGGAGGAGGTGCCGGAATCAACTTTACCGGACCAAATAAGGAGGATATAAATTATGCGATAACGTTGGACTTCGTCGTAACAAACAACGAAGCAGAATATGAAGCACTGATCGCAGGAATGGAAATGGCAATCAAGGCCAACATTAGAAGCCTTAAGGTATTAACCGATTCAGAGTTAATACAGAGACAGATAGAAGGTCTGTATGAGGCAAAGAAATTTAATATGGTCAAATACCTCGCCAAGGTGAAAAAATTGGCTGAAAAATTCGAAAGTTTTGGAATACAGAACATTCCACGGTCGGAAAATAAATGGGCCGATCAACTGTCTAGGTTCACAGGATTTCACGACGGAAAAACTGAAAGGGTTATCAATTGGTTAATTTCCAATGCGCCGGCAATCGATATCGATGAGACACCGGTCGCCGATATGATGGAAATCGAATAAGCTAAAGGAAACTGGACGACTCCGATGATAGACTATCTTCGAGAAGGAAAATTGCCGCTTGACCAAAACGAAGCTCGGAAATTAAAATATCGGGCTCCAAAATATACATTGATAGAAGAAAAACTTTACCGAAGATCAGTATCGAGAATTCTTCTAAAATGCATCTCCGAATCTCAAACCAACGATATCCTCCGGGAGGAACATGAAGGAGATGCAGGGAATCACAGCGGAGCAAGGGTATTAGCTTTAAAATGCCTTCGAACAGGTTATTATTGACCTACCATCAACAATGATGCCGTCCAATATGTCCAAAAATGTCATCATTGCCAAGTCCATGCTAATATAAGTCATCAACCAACCGAAAACATGCACCCAATACTAGTATGTTGGCCGTTCGATCAATGGGGAATGGACATCGTGGGACCTTTCCCAGCAGCTAGATCCAAGAAAGCGTATGTTCTAGTCACCGTCGAATACTTCAGCAAATGGATAGAATGCATCGCTCTTGCTCGAACAACTCAATTCCAAGTGATCAATTTCTTATGGAAGTTCATAGTATGTCGATTTGGCATCCCAAGAACTCTGATCTCTGACAACGGAACCCAATTTGCGGGAAAACAGGTAATGGAATGGTGTGCAAGGATAGGAATTCAGCAAAATTTCACTTCAGTTGGGCATCCAAGAGCGAATGGACAAACTGAAGTAGCAAACCGAGAAATAATAAAATCTTTGGAGAAAAGATTAGGGGCAGCCAAAGGAAGATGGCTAGATGAACTCCCTGGAGTACTTTGGGTTAATCGAACTACGGTCAGAACTTCAACCGGGGAGACCCCATTCAGTCTAGTATATGGCTCGGAAGCTGTTATTCCAGTCGAAACACTAATTCCGACACTAAGAATTGAAATGTTTGACGACCAGAAAAATGGAAAGGCAAGAGAAAGTGATATCGATTTAACAGAAGCCTTAAGAGAAAAAGCGGCTGTACGATTGCAAGTCGCTAAATCAAACATGGAGAAAGCCTACAATCAAAAAGTACGCATACGAACCTTCAAAGAAGGAGACTTGGTCTTAAAAAAGGTAGAGGTATCCAAGCACGTGGGAAAACTACAACAGAATTGGGACGGACCATACGTTGTCATCAATGTAGGAAAGAAAGGTTCGTACAAGATTGCACACTTGGATGGAACCCCCCTACCAAGAACTTGGAATGCAGTCAACCTCAGAAAATACTATGGAAGATAAATCATAATGGATTATGCTGGTTTATTTCTTTTTTATTTAGTCCGTTTTATTTCTTTTTATTTTTTATTTTTATTATTCGTTGTAAAAAAGGCCTTGGCCTGAAATTCGTTTTTAAAAGATTTTTTGCAATTTCGAATACCAAACCAAAAGTTCTCTTGAGTAAAAAGTCGAAGCATAAAAACGAGTTGAGTATAAATCGATCGATTCGATAAACGCTCCTCGGATTTCTACAATCAACTTCGTTTGATCCAATAAGTTGATCATGAAGTATAACGAGTCGAGTATAAATTGATCCGCTCAATAAACGCTCCTCGATCTATATCTAACGATAAAAAAGATTTGGGAAAAATACCTAAGTCTTAAAAATGAGTCGAGTATAAATTGATCCGCTCAATAAACGCTCCTCGATCTATATCTAACGATCAAAAAGATTTGGGAAAAATACCTAAGTCTTAAAAACGAGTCGAGTATAAATTGATCCGCTCAATAAACGCTCCTCGATCTATAACGATCAAAAAGATTTGGGAAAAATACCTAAGTCTTAAAACGAGTCGAGTATAAATTGATCCGCTCAATAAACGCTCCTCGATCTATATCTAACGATCAAAAAGATTTGGGAAAAATACCTAAGTCTTAAAACGAGTCGAGTATAAATTGATCCGCTTAATAAACGCTCCTCGATCTATATCTATCGATCAATAAGATTTGTGAAAAACACCTAAGTCTTAAAAACGAGTCGAGCAAATATTGACCCGTTCAATAAACGCTCCTCGATCCATATCAAAAGATTTGGGAAAAATACCTAAGTCTTAAAAACAAGTTGAGTAAAATTGATTCGCTCAATAAACACTCCTCGACCGACAAAAAAGGTTTTTGATATAAAACCTAGGTATTAAAAAGAGTTGAGTATAAATTGATCCGCTCGATAAGCGCTCCTCGATATCATATCTAACGATCGAAAAGATATTGGCATGAAAACCTAAGTCTTATAAAGAGTTGAGTATAAATTGATCAGCTCAATAAAGGCTCCTCGATCTATACAATAACGATAAAAGTAAGTTACAGTTAGAGATAAATCAACAACAAGAAATATGAGAATAATAACATTAAAAGTATTATTCATCTGAAGTTCTGAGAACAGATCTCAAGTTACATACGAAGAATACAAAGAACTTTGTACGATCTACATATCATCACAACTGTTTAGAAAAAATAATCCTATTCTATAGATCTGCGGTCTTCACGACAATGTCCATGGAAACATCAATCTCCTCCCTGGTACCTCGACGATCGGAATTAACCACCTAAGAAGCATGCTGCTTAGGATGGTCGACTTCTTTGGCTCGATGGTCAGGATCAGAAGATCAAATGTTCTTCCAGATGAAATGACCATTACCTGCCAGATGCCCGGTAACAGCCACTCGCCCAGAAGGAGATACTGCTGGTATGATGAGGTTGAATTTTACTCTAAAGCAGCATCTCTTCAGGACCGTCGCAGAAGAAAAATTTTACCAGCACACCCCGGTGGTCTATCAATCCGGAGGTAACATCCAAAAGCGGCGGTGCCTGGTAAATATGAACCCTCCATGTGCAAACAGAAATCACGGACCTCAAACCGGTGAAGACGAGGGTTGAGGCCTCATGGGACCCGTCAGTACAAGGTAGGGTTGCCATGGGACCTGTCAGTACAAGGCAGATGAAATTTAAGTCATTGTGATAATATGATTCACGATAATGTGACTTTTTGAATATTATGGGATCAGAGGGCAAAATGAAATTCAAGGAAACTGAGAACTCCATCTTTTCTGAGAAGAGTTATAAACAAAGTGTGGAAACTGCCTACTTACTTATAGGCATGGAAAAAGGTTGATCCAACGGTTGGAAGATGATCTAAGAGAAAAAGAACCGCAACTGTTTAACTTCCACCTATAAATGCGAGTAAGTTGGAACGGCTCCTCGAGGTCGAAAAGATTATTCGCTTACAAAGATGAATAAAGATCGAATGGACTAGTACAACGAGAACACAGATCTAAAGAGATCCAGACTGAAAAACCTTACACACTTACAAATGACAATCGCTTGAAAAAAGAGCTTGAGATCCTCGACAAAGACATGAAAGTCTACACCATTATGATAAAATACTGGATCACTTAGAGGTGTAAGACCTAACGCTCCGGCATAAGAGGGTCGTCACTACCTCATATGTCATATGGAAGATTATTAATTGGCTATACAAGACCTCCACTGGAGTCCAAGAAGCCTGACACCAATATTAGAGGAATAATCATCATCATTCCAGTCTACACTATCGCCACTGCCTAACATTCCAAAGAATTGCTGAAGGAGGTCTGAACAGGCTGTATCTAACTAATAAGTCTACATTTTTCAATTCCTCCCATATCAAAGAATTGACATGTTTGATGCACTGGTTGCTTTATTTGAGGAGCATGGAACTCACAAGCAGTACAGAGAAACATGGATTTTAAGAAGATACCCAGAACGGTATATTTCAGCGAATTTAGACCTATGATAAGAAAAACAGAGCTCAACAGAGGAAATGACAGCGTCCTTAAATAAGATATCCATAACAAAAGGACAAATTTACAAGGAATTGGTCGATCATCGACAAGAACGCTAAGCATTCTTTCACAATTGTTCAATCAATTATCTACGTGAATGGCCTACAGTCCACATTTTAATGTCCAAAGTGACTTCGGAACAAGCCTAAGAAATAATACTTGGTCAATCATCATTCTCATATTTGATTAAAAAGTTTGATTTGCAGAACAAATATATGTCAGTCAGTTACTTGAGACTGATCGAGACAGACCGAGCTACTTTTTCAAAGGATAATCTCCCAGAAGATCAATATCAGATAAGTAAAACTAAACTCTCCTGCATATTTAGAGAAGTTATACTTATTCACAGCAATAAGATGTGCATAACAAAATATATCTACTTACTTAAAATAACCAAGGCATGAGTCTGTACGTAAAAAATCATCATTGGCATTAATTCATACTTCCCATACAAAAATTCAGCCAAAACAACCGCACAAAGGTTGAGGCCCGCAAAAAAAAAAAAAAAAAAAAGAGTAAGAGGAATAAACAGCTGAATCAGATCAGGTCATTGAGATAGGCTGCAATCGCCGGGCCGACTAGAAGAAGCACCCCTCCGAGGAGTCGCGTTACCTACAAACGCCATCAATTCCTCCTGAAGCTTTTGATAACCAGCATCATAACCTTGCTCATAGGCCTGCCGTCGAGACTCCTCAGCAAGAGCGAGAGCCTGAGCCAAGTCACTTTTTTTCCTTTTCAAGGACAGACTTCTCCTCTTGCGATTTCTGAAGATCATCATTGACAAGCTGCAACTGCAGGGTCTGCCCCGCAACCTTCGCCATCTCCGAATCTAAGCGACGTTGTTGGGCATCCCTACCAATCCACAGATCATCATTTTGCACACCCAGCTGGAGCGCAAAATACTTGGCCTGAAAAGAGAAAAAAGCTCATAAGTAACAAGGCAATCCAGATAAAGCAAAGAAAAATAGTCATAAATATGATTACCTGCTCGCATAACTTAACCAGCGACTGAACGAGGCGAACATTGGGAATACCTTCGTGCTTCCTCAACTCGCCGGGAAAAATTGTGCTTAAGCCCAAATCCCAGGACAAAGCATCAGGCTCAACAGAGCCGGGCAGTTCACTATCGAGAGGAACACGATCAGGCCGAGGAGTAACCGAATACATTATATCCTTAACTTGCTCAAGAATGCAACGGTCGTCTAACATACGAGGGAAATCCCTCTCGTTAGGACTCACCGAAGTCTCCTTGCCCGAAGCAGAGATAACGGTCCGCCGACCGGATCTAGAGCCTGCCCGACCTCCAGAAGGCCCGCCGGCTTCGAAAGAGGTAGACACCACAATAGTATCATTAAACAAAAACTCAGGAAAATCTTGGGAAATAGATTGTGTTATCGATGGATTCAAAATGTCACCCCTACTAATTGCCTCCGCAGCGACGCTCACTTGGCTTCCGCTAACAATCGGGGCAGTAGAAATAGAGGAAGGAATGGAGTTATCAGGAACATGATCATTTAAACCATGTTCAAAAGAGGTAACACCTGTAGAAACGGGTACGTTAAAAGTTTGTTCCATGAAGGACAAATCGCCGAAGGCCTCCTTTCTACCTCACCAGAAGTGGGAAAATTTTGCTGAATAAAACTTGAACTAATTACAGGAAAAGCTTCAGAAGGGATAACGGGAGTCTCGATCTCCGATCTTCTAGTTAATGTTGAACGAGGTGGATCTATCGAAGGCCCCTCTGTACGAGACCTTTTAGGTCTAGCACTTCTACTATTTTCACGGGAGGGACGCTTCGAAGTATTACAAAAAAGATTACTCATGTTCGGAAATAAAAAAGAAACTTTGGTTATCGAGAAAGCTTATCGACCTCCTAGCAAGAGAGTATTCTATTGAAGTTGAGTAAAAACGGTTAATAGCGAGTAAAATTTTCACCGCTTGTATTTATACTATACGAAAAGACGCGAGAGACCTAAAGAATGGGCGCGAATCACAGAGACTAGCCTCTGAACAGCCGCAAGAATTTGAAAAGACATAAGCATAATGATTACGGCAAAGTTAATAACTTGTCTAAATTATTACAGAGAAGCCAAAAAGACGTAACTGTCAGAATATGAATCGTCTATTATACAAGAGAATAAAAAGGTAATATTACAAGCCGTCTCATGTTAACCATCACAAAGGATTGTTCCACGGGTCGATGAATCACTCCTTCTTCACACAACCTGGTCGCCATCCGGGACTCCCTGTTCACCAGCGCCCACTCCTTCATCCGCTCCATCATCCGCTGCCTCCTCATTTTTCCCCTCTTCCTCTGGTTCGATAAAATTATTATCGACCTTATCATTGATGTCCGAGGGAGGAATCGGAAATGGCTTCCCAAACTCTTCCACAAGGCGAGCCAAAAGGATATTGTTGATAAATAGCGTCTGGCAGCTAGGAAGGAGAATATTCCTCGCCGTAACGATTCAGCCTGACATGCGCTGCTTTGAAATACTCCATTCGACGATCTTCAGTCAGTTCTTGAGCCACCAGCTGATGGATCGCCTTCTTGAAACTACTTTCTAACAGCGGACCAATCATTCGATACACCAAATATGTATGAACAGGAGAATTGAGAAATTCACGAATGACTCTTTCATCAAGATTCCGACCGTAGCGATCCTTTAGACCCCTAAGGGGAATATCCTTATCAAACTCCTCCAAAGAGGCTTGAAGGCTTAACACCTATGATTCCAACTCGCTAATTCGAGCAGTACTCTAAAATTAATAATCTTCCAACTTTTTAGCCAATTGATTGGCTTGTTCTTGAGCGCGGGAAGTCTCCAGAACCTTATCTATAATCTCCTGGTCATCAGTCCCCGTAGCCCGAGACTCTACGATCGGAAGAGAAGAAGACATCGAGGGACCAACCTCTGAACCAGAAGTCTTGTATTTCTCGTCCAGAAACTCACATTGTTGTTTCCAGAGAGCGGCTTCGTAGGAATATGATGCCAAACAAGTCTTAGTCTGAAAGAGAAAATAATGAAAGAAATAAATTAGCATGCTGAAGTATTCATTAAAGAAAATTACCCTACGAGCGCATATAAAAAGAGATCACCTTTTCAGCATAAAGAGAAGCCCCCTGAAATTTCTCCAAAGGATCCTTCCGAAGGAGCTTGTTCATATCGCGAGTAAACACACCAGAAAGAAGCACACGAGTTGCCTTGTCCACCGCATTCTCGCTCTCATCATGAACTAAAGAATCATTCTCAGGATAATCGGCGGCTCTCCTCCCCTCTAGATGGTCCTCGATCATCTCGACAAGAGTGGGCTCCGGATGATTCTCACCTAGTAGAGACAGGTCCTCACCAGAGCGACCATAGTAACACCTTTTTCTCTCCACCGGCTTGTCGTTAGGATGGGGCATCGACCAGCTACGGTACCCACAAATACCTAGAGAGGTTCGAAGATGGAAGGGAGGATAGTCGGATCCGGTCCCTTTACCGACGGGAGATTCTTAGGAAGAATCCAGAGATTCCTCCCTGTTTTCCTCAGAATCATGGCCCAATTCCTATTTTCTTTTTCGGAACGCTCTCTGCTCGATAGGGAAGTTCTCTATGGTTTTTGTGGATTTGGATAAAACCATTTTTCCCTTAGAAGAACGCCAGGAATTTTCTACCATGAGAGCTGAAATGAAACAAAGTCAAAATTAGACATGATGATAATAGGGATTGTAATGAGTGAATACAAAAGAAATATACGTACCCAATGATTGAGAGGGGGAAGAAATGGAAAAACTATGAAAACTGAGTCCCGCCTTGCGAAGAAAGGCCTCACCAATAAGAAGAGCACTTTGGTATTTGTTGGCGCGCATTCCCTGAATTTCGCTAATCAATTGAGGGTCGTCAGGGATAAGATCGCCAGTCGCCAAGCGACCACCATAAATCCATTTGGAATCATGGTCCCACGAGAAGGCCCAAGTTGAGCCAACCGCCAAAGAATTATGAGAAGGTGGTTGTACGAAGAAAAAATGAGATTTCTAGCAAGGATTGCTAGAAACAGGGGAGTCGAAAATGGAGCGACTAGTCTTCTAACTGGCAAAGAAATATCCGCGATTGGAAGAACTAGAAACATTAAAACGGAACAATTGCGTAAAATTACGGAAAGAAGGCTGGAATCCTTTTGCTATCATCAAAACGGAAAAGGCCACCATGAAAGCCACATAATTTGGAACCAATTGCGTCAAAGATACGCTGAATATTTTCAAAATGTCAAGAAATAGAGCAGACAAAGGAAAACGTAAGCCATAATTGAAATGAACGGTATAGAAGGCTCGACAACCTTCCGGCGGAGAAGTAACCCTGTCCGAAGGAGAAGGGAGAATAATCTTAGAACCTTCCGAAAAATATTTCGCGTAGTTATCCACGACCTCGTGGAAAGTCTCCACGATATAAGCGCAAGCGAGGTCCTCAACTGGTTCAGAAATTTGAGGAACCGTACCTTTACACTTCTTGGCCCTGGCGGCAACATCCGTATCAGATATAATTTGCACACTAAAATTATCCTCGTCAGGGACAGTGAATTTAGACGTTCCTATCTGCTCTGTCGGAGAGCTCGGGGGAACCTCCTCCTCGACATTAGGAGTAACTCTTTCTTTGATTAACGAAGAAGATTTTCTTGAGATGGAAGCCATTTTTAGGATCCTCGAAGAATACGAGTCGATAAGAGCAAATTATAAAATAAATGAGCGAATAAGAAAATGATTGTAGAACATGGGAAGTAGAGAGTAAAAGATGACTGAAACAACAATCACTTATTTATAAAAAATGATGAAAAGACGTTTCGAACCTCTTACGACTGATCACATTCCCGCCAAACGGCAGAAAAAGTTGAAACGCTTTTTTCAAAGAGACACGTGATAGATCATGATTGGAACGACAAAACAACTATTTATGAAGTGTAGCACTCTTTTCCTTGCTTAGGATTTTTTCCCACAGGGTTTTTTCCTAAGGAAGGTTTTTAACGAGGCACACTTCATAGAACATACAGTCGTAACCCACCATCTACTTCTACGAGCTTCTACTACATATACGCTCGAAGAAGTGAGGGAGTACTGATGGGGGCTATTTCGCACCCCTTATAATACTCGGATCGACTTAGGGATATCAGATCGGTTCGACCATACAAGCTCATCCGGGATCATCCATCGGCCCAGATCAGAGACGATTCTACTCGACGACCAGACTACAATCCTGACTTGAGATATGACAAGTCCAATTAGGACTATGTTTCCTTGTAAAGCTAGGGCTAATATCATATAAATACCTAGTTAAAACGTGGTATTACACACGATAGGAGCTTACGCCTACATACTTTGTCAATCTAATAACACATTGAATAGAAAAGCTTTTGCTATACTATTTACTGATTAACTCATTGATTGTCTTGTTTACCTTTTTGTTCTTTTACATAATTGTTCTTCCTTGAGATTGATCCATCCAGAATAAAGTAACAGAGCCCTATAATTCGTACTAAACCTGACCTCCTAATTACATATTATTGATTTAATATTACCCAACGAAAAATGGTTAAATCACACGGAGAAAGACGTTATTATTATATCTACTGTATATTCTACATTACATTATGAGGACTTTGACAGAGTACATTACCCGGGACTTTTGAACAATCCAAGACATATCAATGTTGCTCTTACCTGAGCCAAATCTTTGTTGATAGTCATTGGAAACCCACACAACCTTTGCAAGGTACATTCCGTATGTCTCGTTAATACATGTTATTAGGACATTTACAATGTAGTAGTTCCTTAGGAAATTAATAATGTTTTTTTCTTGAGTCTCCTAGGTCCCTCATTGGAACAAACTCTTTTGGTACTGTGTGGATAATGGTTGCTATAAAGGTTGCTTCCTTCCTGAAAAATTATCTACAAATGTTCCACCAGGGATTGAGGAAGGGTATTGTTGGTCCCAAGTGGTCAGATGAGGTCTGGAGAGGGGGGGGGGGTGAATAGACCACTGAAAATTTTAAGCAATTTTTAACTTTAAAACTTTTACTAACAGTGAACAGACTAAGCTGTTACATAACAGTAAGTTACTTGGCTGATCTCGAACAAATCTTTTAACAGCTTTATTGACCACTAATCTGATAGTTACTTAGCTGATTTTGTTAAAATCAGTTTCAATACTTAGAGTACTTGCAGCGGATTTTCAAAGTGTTTTTCACAAGTAACCTGAGTAGTTTGAAAATTTATCCCCAGTTTTGTAAACTCCTTTAAACTAATTTTCAAACAGTTTTATCAAGTATTTTATGCAAGTCTGAAAATATGCATGTAAAAATACACAGATTTTTATAGTGGTTATATGGATTTAAATATCCTTTAGTCCACTCTTCCTAGTCACACAGATCTTGGGTTATACTAAAAACACAAAGTAATTAGTACATTCCACTTACGCCAATAAAATAAATGAATCAGGCCGTAAGCTCGCAATAGGAAATCACAAAGAAACTCCTATTCTACAGAGTTTTATCACTTCACTTAGATGGATAAACACTCCTCACAACATTTTAACAATTTTCACTCAGAAAAATGTATTTTTCTTTGATCTTCAACTTCGGCTTCAGTCAACAAATGACAGAGCTGATGAGTGAGATGTTCTTGAGACTTAAGAGATTTTGCTTCGGATTTCTTCTCAGAGATTGTGTTATTCTTTCTCTTTGTCTCTTCAGCTATTTATAATTGAGGTTTGAAAAATGTCCGTTGAAGAAAGACAGAATTCAAATTCCTCGGTTTCTGGTCCTTAATTTCCGCGAACAACTCTATGCACACTGTCCGTACTGTCAACAGTACTTTTCTGCAGGCAGCATTAAATGCACCAAGCTTATGCGAAGCATTTCTTCAATCATTTGTCTTTAATAACCTTGTACTTCAGCATTTATTACTTCCAGGGGCATTTATTACCGTTGGAACGACTTCTTGATTTTTTCCACTTGGCTGATGAAGGTGCAAGTCTGATGGCGAACGAAGCTGATCCCAAACTTGAACAAATCTAATTTGAGTCGGCTGATCTTCATCAATCTGATTCCTTTCCTTCAGCAGATCAATAGTCTTTTGGACCTTGAATATTTGACTCGTCTGATGTCTTCTTTACTTTGTCAAAATTCTTCTAAGGGATATCAGCTAAGTTGTCCTATACTTAGCAGATTTTAAAGTTTTGAAAATCATCAAAACCTCCCTTTACTAATTTTCTTAAGTGCTCTTCATCTTCATCCTTTATCCAACAATTTCCCCGTTTTTGATGATGACAAAACTTCAGCTAAGTACCTGTTTTACCTATACTAAAGTTTTGATCCTCAAAATTTCTGAGATAGAAAAAGTATATTGGAAGCAGAAACTTGTACTTCTTATTGATACTCTGATAAGAATTTACAAGTTACAGAATCTGTGAGATAACTTAAAAGGAAATACAGAAGACTGATTACAAAGAGATTTGTCTATACTAACTATCAGCTTCTTCATCCGTTCCTTCGAGCACTTCTTCATATTCATAAGATGATTCTTCATCTTCATCAACATTTTCATCATCAGAGTCCAAGAGCAGATTAGATTTGGCAGCTTCCATTTTTTCTTTCAGTTCTTGCTCCTTTGCAGCCTGCTCTACTTTTCTCTTGATTCTGTCCTTTGCTTTGTCAGAAGCTTTGTCCTTTGCTTTGTCCTTTGTCCTTTGCTTCTTCAGTAGCTTCATCCTTGCCTTCTACTTTTTCTTCAGCCTTAGTCTCTTTAGCAGCTTCAGGCTTATCAGCTTCAGTTGCAGCAGTTTCTTCAGCAGCTTGCTCTTCCTTCTTCTCTTCCCCCTTTTTGTCATCATCAGAAATGGTGACACTGGCAGGTTTGATAGGAGGGTTGAGTGCAGCAGACTGAATCTTCATGGCAGCACACAAAGCCTTCAAGTTCTGATTGACTACATCGTGATTGGCAGATAAGTGATGAAGGGATGTGCTGATGGTGTCATTTTGATCATTAATGCAATCAACATTAAGTTGCATTGTGGCAAGTTCAGTTTGTATAACTGTTCCAGCCTGATTTACTTCCCGCAACAGACCTACGTTGACTGCTTTCTCTTATTCGCTGACACGTATGAAGTTTGCAGTTAGATCAGCTATGTTGTGCTCAGCTCTCTGTAAGGCAGCATGAAGATGGTTGACATCAGCCTTCACATCTTCTACGTTTCTGTTCATATCAACAAGGCTTTGCAGCAACTGCTTTGAGTGATCTTCGGGCATGGGGAAACTATCAATTGCATTTCTGATAGTTCTGGCAGTGAGGAGTTGCATACTTTCAAGCTGTAATCTGTTGGACTCTGTCAACTCTTGTTGCAACTTCTTCAGCTGTGTGCTGTTCTTCTCTTTCAGTTCCTTCATTGAATTCTCCATCAGCATCTGGAAGGCTTCCATCAGTGATGAGTGTAAGTCACTTGATGAAGCAGAAGTGGCAGCAGCTTCCCTTTCTTCATCCTCCTGGTGGACAGGGGTATCCTTTAAGTCTGTCTCCTGATCAGCTTTGGTTTCCTTAGCATTCCACTCAAGTGCTAAGGGTTCATCAGCTTTTTTGCTCTGATCAGTAACGTCTTCAAAAATTTTACTAATGATTTTTCCGTCATCAGTAAAGGTTGTTGTTTGACAAATCTGTCGCACAACAGGCCATAAGTCTGGCGTAGGATCCTTTATCTTAGGCACCTCATAGTAATCTTTCATTTCTTTGCCAAAAGTGATGTGTTGAATGCTTGGCAGCAAAGGCAGGTCACTTGATGTCCCTTGCTGATATCTTGATCTTGCAACCCATCTCTTCAGGCCAGTCATCACAGCAATCTGAATTGCTCTTTCAACAGCATCATCTGATTTTCTCTTCTTTGCTAGCAAAGTGTTCTTTATGATCTTGGCCTCCTGTGTAGCATACTCTTTTGCGTACTGATGCATTGCATCTCTTACATAGTGAGGATCCAAGGCTTGTTGAATTGAGTCAGTCCTTAGCCAATTCAGAACCCATCTTTCTTCATCAGCTAACTCCTTCCAACTCTGAAGCTCTTCAAAAGACTTGTTCAATCTGTAATCCCTCCATTTCATATATCTAAGCTTCTCGTGGGTGAACAAAGTCTTCAACATCAGCTTCTGGTCATAGTACGCCAAAGCCTTCTCAAATCTTCTGAAAAGAGCATTATTAGAATTGACAATGTCAAAGGCTCTTCTCACATCATATTTGTCCTTAGGCTTGGCCTCACCAGCAGGCATCTTTGGTTTATTTGCTTTATCCTCATCAGTCTTGATGCCTCCAGCATGAACTGGTCCATGAGCATCAGTTTTGCTGATCTCAATGACCATAGCAAGCTCGGCGTCTTCAGCAGCTTTCCTCTCTGCTTCAGACATTTTTCTTCTTGCTTCGTCTTTAGCTTCTTGAATCTTGCTAAGTTCAAGAGCTTTCTTTTCCTCCAGCTCATCACTTTTTCTCTGCTCAGCCTCCTCCCTTTTCTTCTTATCAGCTGCAGAGACCTTTTTCTTCTTAATTACAATCTTTCTCCTTCCCTTGTCAGCTGGGGCAGGTTGGGTAGCAGCAGATGTAACAGGTGCAGCTGCAATAGGATTGATGATCATCACATCTAGATCATCTTGTGGTTTTGAAACCTCAGCTGTTGGATTTTCTTGAACAGTCTATTGAAACTCAGTCTCTTCAGCAGCAGGTTCTTGATCAGCTCCAACAGGCCTCTCTGCTGTTTGAGGACTTTCTCTTACTAAGTCCACCAGCTCAGTGGGCTTTTCCACAAAAGTCATTGTTTCCTTATTGTCTTCTTTGGTCTTCCTTGAACATGTTGGGAAGCACCAGTATCTCTCAATTGACTTCTGGTCCTGTGAGAGACATTCTCATTAGGTACTTCAGCAGATGAAGTTCTAGAAGATGATGCAGGAGACATATTCCTGACATCACCGGTAGTTTGATCTATGATCTTGTCAGCTTCAATATCAGCCACCTTCTTCACTTTCTTTGGAGCCTTCTCCTTAGGCTCTGCAACATCCTTTTTCTTTTGAGTCTCAACAGCCAGCTGAGCTGTTTTGACTAATCTTTCGGGCCTCTTGGCAGGAACATCCTTTGGTTCCTCTGCTTCTTCCTCTGCATCAGCATCGTCTGCCTTTCTTTTTAGAACAGGCAAGTATTTTGACAATGCCTTCCCAGAGTGGATTTCCTTCCCATTTGTCACCTCACAGCCCATCTTGAACAGTAGATAGCTGAGAGTAATTCTGTGATTTGTTTGAGGGGCCTTGCTCTTGACTTTCTTGTCCAAGAAGCTTGCAAAGATGTACCAGATTACTGTAGACCAGTTCACCTCCAGTCCATAGTAGATGGCAGTCATGATACTGAACCACTTCATAGTCACAGCATCCTGGGAGAAGGTCCAGTTTTCAAACAGCTTGCAGACCATATCAGCCATCCGCTGATACTCATCTGTCAGCTGCTTCTTCTTGATGTTGCCAGTCAACATCTCACCCTCCGACAGTGGCCTTAATCTCCAGTGTAGCATAATCAACAATCGCTGTACGGTAGTACTCCAGGACTTGATCAGTCCACACCAAACCTTCGTGGTATTCCATGAAATTTACCAAGGAAGCCGATTTGAATTTCTCCAGCAATTCTTTCATTAAAGCAGTACCAGATTGGTAATAGGACTCATACACTAGGTATATCCGCTCAGCCTTCGAATCTTGAGTAGATGCCATCTTAGTTCTGTTGAAAGTTAGTGAAAAAGAAGAATTTTTCGCAGAAAATTGCAAGTAATTTGCTCACAAGTGCTCTCTGAATATTTAGGTGCGTAAAGAGCTACTGAGCTGATCAAATCTGGATTTATAGAGGTTAGGGTATTTCGGTTTCCGTGATACCAGCTAACCGTTAGATCCGATGGATTTATAGATGAGTAAAATAAATACTTATCTGATGGGACTACTGTCCTGATGACCAAGCTGTTATCAGTGAAAGCTAATAGCTGATAACCTTCCTCAGCTGTTTGTCAATCCAGCTAGATAATTTAATCTTCAATCTTCAAGACTTTAATCTTCTAATGAAAACATAACTTCAACTAAATGTCATCAACAAATTTCATCTTTTAATCAGAAGTACCGCTAGTCTTACACGTTCCCCCTGACTTTAAGAATTCATAAGTTAACTAGTCTGTTGAGAGTTAATCCTTGAAGATAATGAGATGACTAAGTTGTTGATTCAGTCTTCTGATGAGTTCCCCCCTCAGCTTATGCATCCAATTTTAATAAACCCAGTTCAGCTCTTAGAGTTGAAAACCTTGTCTCACTTAGAGGTTTAGTGAAAATGTCAGCAATCTGATTTTCAGTAAACACATATTCTATCATGACATTTCCTTTCTCCACATGATCTCTGATAAAGTGATGTTTGATCTCAATATGCTTAGTCCTTGAATGACTTGTAGTATTCTGAGTAAGGCTCATTGCACTTGTATTGTCAAAGTAGATAGGGATTCCACTGATTTTTATGTTGTAATCTTCTAGTTGATGCTTCAACCATAATATTTGTGCACAGCAAGCTCCAGCAGCTATGTATTCAGCTTCAGCAGTTGATATTGATACTGAAGTCTGTTTCTTACTCATCCATGAGATCAGACCACTACCTAAGAACTGACAGGCACCTGTTGTGCTTTTTCTGTCAATCTTGCAGCCAGCAAGGTCAGAATCTGAATATCCAATAAGTTCAAATCCAGATTCCCTAGGATACCACAATCCCAAATCTTCAGTACCCTTAAGATATTTGAGTATCCTTTTGGCGGCTAAGAGATGAGATTTCTTAGGATTTGATTGAAATCTCGAACAAACCCCAACAAAGTACATAATATCAGGTCTGCTAGCTGTTAAGTATAACAGTGACCCAATAATTCCTCTGTACTTGGTTATGTCTACTGATTTACCATCTTCATCTTTATCCAAACGAAGACAAGTAGACATTGGAATATTAGCAGTAGAGCTAGTTTTACCAAATTTCTTAAACAGATCTTTTGTGTATTTTGCTTGGCTGATGAATATTCCATCAGGCAACTGTCTTACTTTCAAACTAAGAAAATAATTAAGTTCTCCCATCATGCTCATTTCAAAATTGTTCTGCATCAGCTTTGAGAACTTATCACACATATGTTGATTTGTTGAACCAAAAATGACGTCGTCCACATATATTTGCACAAGCAAAATATGTTTTTCCCATTCAATAGTGAACAGGGTCTTGTCTACCTTACCTTTACGAAATCCTTTAATTAAAAGAAAATCAGATAGGGCTGCTTTGGGATACGGGCAATCTCTGACGAAATGACCCAGTTTCCTGCAATTATAGAACATCATTTTGGATTTAAAAGAATCCTTATCTTGAGAAGAAGAAGTAGGGTTAGAAGTAGAAGCATTGTTATATTTGTTCTTCATTTTTCGTCTGTAGAACTTTTTGAAGTTGTTCATCAGCAATGCAACGTCTCCAGCAGTGTACTCCTTTTTGTTGAGTAGTGTGGCTTCATCAGATGAGTCCACATCTTTGCTTTTGTGAGCTGGCCTTCTGGGATTTTCAGCAGCAACTAGGGCAACTGTGGGACTTGAAGTAGAGGTTTCTTCAACACTCATTCTTGGCAGTTTATACTCGTGCGCCTTGAGTACTGAGAACAACTCGGTGAGTGAAATCTTTCGCAGATCTCTTGACTCTTCCATGGCTGTCACCTTCATGTTGAACTTCGGAGGTAGAGCCTTCAGCACCCTGACGGTTATCTCCTTATCAGTGAAGGTTTTTCCAAGCTTTAACACTTCATTCAGCGTCCTTGTAAACCTTGTATCCATTTGATCAATGGTTTCCGCAGACTTCATCTTGAAGTTGTCTAGTTTTTCCAGAGCAACACTCAACTGATGCTCTTTGATGGCGCCGTTTTCTTCGCTCATGTCACGAACCTTATCCCACATCTCTTTGGCAGTCTTGCAGTGCTTGACTTTGTCAAATCGATCATTGTCAAGGGCCTTGGTCATGATGAAACGGTCAACTTTATCCAGATTGAACAGCTTTATTTCTTCTGCTGTCATCTCTGTTAGATCTTTTTCCACCACTAGTTCAGCTTTGTCAACTATGATAGTTTTGGTGAATTTGAATGGACCTTTGATGATACATGTGTACATGTTATCATTATAAGCAGCCAGGAAAATCTCCATTATGATTTTCCAGTCTTCAAAGCTCATACCAGCTATGTGGGGAACATGGCTGATACAATCCATTTTCAAAAATTTTAATTTTTCAAAATATGCTCTTTTTGAAAAGTTTGAAAATCTTTGAAAAACACTCGGATCAAGCTCGTTGATCAGGCAGCTGATTCTAATGAACCACCCGCTCTGATACCACTTGTTGGTCCCAAGTGGTCAGATGAGGTCGAGAGGGGGGGGGGTGAATAGACCTCTAAACTTTTTCACCAATTTATAACTTTAAAATTTCTGTTCTAACTTAAACAGACCAAGCTGTTATCGAACAGTAATTTACAAGGCTGATCGCGAACAAATCTTTGAACAGCTTTGTTGACCACTAATCTAATAAAAACTTAGCTGATTTTGCTAAAATCAGTTTTAATACTTAGAGTACTTGCAGCAGATTTGTAAAGTGTTTTTCCACAAGTAAACTGTTGGTCCCAAGTGGTCAGATGAGGTTTAGAGGGGGGGGGGGGTGAATAAACCTCTTTAAAATTTTATTCAAATTTTAACTTTAAACTTTTCTCTAACTGTGAACAGACTAAGCTGATCAGAGTAATAAGTTACAAGTCTGTTCGCGAACAAATCTTTGAACAGATTTGATGACCACTCGTCTGATAATAACTTAGCTGATTTTGTTAAAATCAGTTTTAATACTTAGAGTACTTGCAGCGGATTTATAAAGTTTTTTTCACAAGTATTCCTAGTAGTTTGAAAAATGTTTCCGTAGTTTTATAAACTCCTTTAAATTCTTTTTCAAACAGTTAACTAAAGTGTTTTATGCAGTCTTCAAATATGCAAGTAAAAATGCAAATAAAAACACAAGTAATTTTTATAGTGGTTATATGGATTTGAATATCCTTTAATCCACTCTTCCAAGTCACTTAGATTTTGGGTTATACTAGAAACACAAAGTAACCAGTACACTCTGCTTACGCCTAACAACAAATGAACAGGCCGCAAGTTCGCAGTAAGAAATCACAAAGAAATCCTACCCTCTGAAGTAATATCACTCACAAAGATGGATATCTACTTCTCACAACACTCAGTTTTACAAATTCACTCAGAAGATGTATTTAGCTTGGTTCTTCAACTCTGCTTTTCGTCAACAAATGACTAAGCTGATGAGTGAGCTGTTCTTGAGACTTAAGAGATTTTGCTTCGGAAATTTTCTCAGAGATTGTGTTGTATCTTCTCTTCGACTCTTTCAGCTATTTATACTTGAGGTTTGAAAAATGTCCGTTGAAGAGAGACAAGATTCAAATTCCTCGAGTACTGGTCCTTAATTTCCGCGAACGGCTCTTTTGCAGTCTGTCCGTACTGTCAATAGTACTATTCTGCAGGCAGCATTAAATGCAGCATTAAATGCATCCAGCTGATGCGAAGCATTTCTTCAATCATTTGTCTTTAATAACATTGTACTTCAGCATTTATTACTCCAAGGGGCATCTATTACCGTTGGGAAGACTTTATGATCCTTTCCACTTGGCTGACGAAAGTGCAAGTCTGATGGCGAACTAGGCTGATCTCAAACTTTGAACAAATCTGATTTGAGTCGGCTGATCTTCATCAGTCTGATAACTTTCCTTCAGCAAATCAGAAGTCTTGGACCTTGAAATTTTGACTCTTCTGATGTCTTCTTATACTTAGTCAAAATTTCTTCCAAAGGGATCATCAGCTAAGTTACTCCATACTTAGCGGATTTTGAAGTTTTGGAATGCATCAAAACCTCCCTTTACTAATTGTCTTCAGTGTTCTTCATCTTCATCCTTATCCAACAATTTCCCCCTTTTTGATGATGACAAAACTTCAGCTATGTATCTGTTAAATACCTAAACTAATGATTGTAATCCTCAAAAATTTTCTGAGATAGAAAATCATATGTTGGAAAAACTTGAGTTTTACTGATAATGCATATATTATAAGTACAAGTCTTCTTTTTCAGATTAGATGTCTGAAGAATAGATAAGGTAAACTGATTACAAAAGATATTCATAAATTCTAACTATCAGCTCCGTCATCTGATCCTTCTAACACTTCTTCATACTCATAAGATGACTCTTCATCATCTTCTTCTTCATCATCAGCTTCGTCATCCAGGATTATGTTTGCTTTAGCAGCATCCATCTTCTCTTTAAGTTGTTGTTCTTTGACAAGCTCCATTGCCTTCCTGGCTGATTCAGTGTTCTTGTACTTGGTAGTTTCTTCTTCAGTCTTTTCTTCTTCTTCTACCTTTCCAAGTTTTTCAGTCTTGTCAGTAGTGTCTTCAATCTCTTTGGCTTCATCAGTAGCAGCAGCATTTTCCTTAGCTGGTTCTTCCCTTTTATCTTCCCCCATTTTTGTCATCATCAGATTTGATGACATTAGAAGGTCCAGCAGCAGGGTTGAGAGCAACTGTAGGAATCTTCATCTCCGCACATAAAGCTTTCAGATTCTGATTAACTACGTCATGACTTGCAGTCAGGTGAGTCAGAGTGGTGCTGATGTTGTCAGTTTGATCATTGAAGCAGTCAATATTGAGTTGCATAGTTGAGAGTTCTGTATGAATAACATCTCCAGCTTTGTGAAGTTCTTGCAACAGTCCAACATTGATAGACTTCTCTTCGTCACTGACTTTGATGAAGGTAGCAGTTAAGTCAGCAATCTTGTGCTCAGCTCTTTGCAATGCAGTATGAATGTGATTTACATCAGCCTTCACATCCTCAATGTTTCTGTTCATCTCATTTAGGCTTTGCACTAACTGCTTTGAGTAATCCTGAGGCACTGGGAAACTGTCAATCTCCTTCTTGATGATCTCTGCTGTTGATTCTTGTACAGTTTCTAGCTGAAGTTTGTTGGATTCTGCCAATTCTGCTTTTAGTTCAGTCTTCAGCTCCTCTTTCAATTTCATCAGCTGCTTGCCATGCTTCTCTTCCAGTTCCTTTACTGAATTTTCCATCAACATCTGGAAAGCTTCCATCAGTGATGAGTGTTCATCACCTGATGAAGCAGAAGCAGCAGCTTCCTTTTCTTCAGTCTCCTGTTGAACAGGGACATCTTCCATAACAGTCTCCTGATGATCTTCAGAAGTCTTAGCTTGCCACTCAATAGCTAAGGACTTATCAGCTTTCTTGTGTTCATCAATGACATCATCATAGAACAGATTAGTGATGGTGCCATCATCATTGAAGCAGGTTGTTTGTCTTATCTTCCTTACAATGATCCAGGGGTTGACAAATGCATTATTACCCTTTGGCACTTCACTAAACTCCTTCACTTCCTTGCCAAAGATTATTTGTTGAATACTTGGCATCTGAGGTAACTGACTTGAGTGTCCCTGCTGATATCGTGATCTTTCTGCCCATCTTTCCAGAGCGACCATAACAGCAATCTTGATAGCCCTTTCTTCAACATCATCAGTCTTCTTTCTCTTGGCAGGTAAGTTACTTCTTATAATTTTGGCCTCCTCCAGTGCAAACTCCCTTGCATAATGATGCATTACATCTCTGACATAGCTACGATCCAGGGCCTTTTGAATGGAGTCTGTTCTGAGCCAATTAAGAACCCATTGTTCTTCATCAGCTAACTCCTTCAGATTATGAAGTTCTGCAATAGACTTGTTCAATCTGTTATCTCTCCATTTGATATATCTTGGCTTCTCTTGATTGAACAGTGTCTTTAGCATGAGCTTCTGATCATAATACGCTAAGGACTTTTCAAATCTTTTGAAAAGCTCTTTGTCAGCATAGACAATTTGAAAAGCTTTTCTCACTTCATACTTGTCCTTAGGCTTAGCTTCCCCTGCAGGCATCTTGGGAACATCAGGCTTGTCCTTATAATCAGTAGCCTCTTTGATCTTTATTCATCCGCCATGAACAGGGCCATAGGCATCAACTTTGCTCATTTCTAAGACCATTGCCAGTTCAGCATCTTCAGCAGCTTTTCTCTCTGCCTCAGACATCTTCCTCCTGGCTTCATCCTTAGCAGCCTGAGCCTTGCTTAACTCCAGGACCTTTTTCTCTTCCAATTCATCTTGCTTCTTCTGTTCAGCTTCTTCTATTGCCTTCTTGTCAGCTTTAGAGATTTTCTTCCTTTTAATCGCAATTTTTCTCTTCCCTTTATCAGCAGGACCAACAGATGAAATTGGATTTGCAGCAATAGGATGGATGATCATGACATCCGGATCATCCTGAGGCTTTGAAACCTCAACTGTTGGTGCAGCTTGAGTAATTTGTTGCTCATCAGCTTTGGCAGCAGCAAAGTTCTCAACAGCTCCAACAGGTCTTTCAGCAGATACTGGAGATTGTCTGACTAAGTTTTCCAACTTAGTAGGCTCTTCTACAAAAGTCATCTGCTTCCTTGCAGTCTTCTTAGTCATCCCTTGGACAACTCTTGAAGTAGAAGTATCCTTCTGCTGACTTCTAGTTCTTTGAGAGATGCCTTCAGCAGGCTTCTCAGCTGATGGAGTTCTGGAGGGTGATGCAAGGGATGCAGTCCTGACATCAGCAGTGACTTGGTCAATAATTTTAGTGACTTCAGCAGCAGCAGTCACTGTCTCCTTTTTCTTTGAAACCTTCTCCTTAGGCTTATCAGCAGCCTTCTTTTTCGTAGTCTCAACAGCTAAGATAGCTGTTTTAACTAGTCTCATAAAAAATGATTTGGTAGAAGGGATTCCTAAAACAGTCATGAGCAAAGATAAGCTCTGTGACGCCTGTCAGAAGGGTAAACAAATCAAGTCATCATTCAAAAGCAAGAAGCTTCAATCTTCTGGAAGAATATTGGAGCTGCTACACATGGACTTATTTGGACCCATTGATCCTGTCAGCAATGGTGGAAAGAAATACTGCCTAGCTGTTGTGGATGACTATTCAAGATATACTTGGGTGATATTCATGAAGAAGAAAAGTGAAACCAAGGAACATCTTACTAATCTGATGGAACTGATCCAGAATGAGAAAAGCATAAAGATATTGAAGATCAGATCAGATAGAGGGACAGAGTTTACAAACTCTACTGTTGAAGAGTATTGTAATATCAAAGGAATACATTCTTTTGTGCCACAGCCAACTAACTTCACTTGGTGTCGATGCCACCAAACAAACATTTGAATTCTTGTCAGCAGAATTCCAGTCGACTATGTAGATATTTCCTTGTCGTCTTCCAGATAAGATTACCTTCTTTGTACCAATCTGTTCAACATAGCACTTATCTGTTGAGAAGATAACTGAATATCCTTTGTCACAAAATTGACTTATGATCAGCGGATTATATTTGAGGCCTTTAACATATGAGACTTCAGATATCTCAATGTTTCCTCTGATCAATTTTCCTTTAGCTTTAATCTTACCTTCTTTGCTGTCCCCAAAAGTAACCTTTGGACCATCCACAGCAACTGCATCAGTCAGCTCATGTATGTTTCCACACATGTGTCTTGAACAGCCACTGTCCAAGTACCAGATTCTCTCTACTTTACTCCTACTCCTAATCCTAACCCACAAAACAAAACAAAATTGTTTTAGGTACCCTTATTGAGAGGGTCCTGAAGGATTAGTTCCACCTTTGACAACCCAAGATGATGAAGTCTTAGGCTTCTTAGGCTTCTGAGTTTCAACAGGAGTATGAACAGTTTTGCCTTTACCACGTTCATCAGATTTGTCGTATTGTTGATGATCAGCATGATAAGGATAATGTTCAAATGCAGAGTAAGATGCATGATAAGGATGATATGCATGCATTGGATGAGTAGGGTAAGGTGCATAGTAAGTTGGAAATTGAGGTACATGATACATAGGATGATATGCAGCAGGTCGCACATAATAAGACTCATCTCCATACCAAGCATTTTCATTTTTCTTGATTTTATGCTTCTTTGGCTTACTACTTGCTTGCTCATTAACAGACGACTTAGTTTTATCACTAGTCTGATTAGTTTTAGCCTTGGCAGAGGACTTCCTAGGACTCTTTTGTTTAGGCTTACTAGTCTGTTTTCCTACGCTAGGCTCTTTGCTCTTTTTAGCTTTAGGAGTTTTCGTCTCGTTTACCACTTTCTCAGGTGAAGCAGGTCTAGCAGTTTGAACATACAGGATGACCTTACTATTGCCAGCAGATACAAATTTTTCCGTATGATTCAGTTCTTGCTTATCCTGTTCTAAAGGTGTCTTCTGTTTACTAGACATATGAGTGGATGCAACAGATGACTTCTCATGAGACTCAATGATTTTCTCATGCTCAATGATTTTACCCTTATATACTTCACATTCAGCTTTCAGAGATTCATGTTCTTGCTCAAGCTGTTTATATTCAGCTGATTCTCTTGGCCTTTCAGCTGAGAGTTTCAGTGAACTGTTTTGCTCTTTTAGCAATATCATCTCTTCCTTAAGCTTTTTATATGCTTCAGCAATAGTAGTATTGTTAAGCATCATTTGTTCAAATGAACTAAATAGTTCATTTTCAAGAGGAGTTACCTCACTATCCTCAGAGTCATCAGATTCCTTAGCCATCAGACACAGAAGAGCAGGGCTCTCTTCATCAGAAGACTCTTCATCAGAAGTGTCAGAATCTGAATCAGATGAGCAGACGGCAGCTGGCTTTTCTGCTTCTGCTACCATCGCCTTAGCTTTCTGATGCTTTCTTTCTTTTCTGATTCTCTTTTCTTCTTCAGTATACTTCTCAGCTTTAGGATATGGGCAGTCTCTGATGAAATGACCCAGTTTCCTGCAATTATAGCACATCATCTTAGATTTATAAGAATCCTTATCCTGAGAAGTAGAAGTAGAAGCATTATTATATTTGTTCTTCATTTTCCGTCTGTAGAACTTTTTGAAGTTGTTCATCAGCAATGCAACGTCTCCAGCAGTGTACTCCTTTTTGTTGAGTAGTGTGGCTTCATCAGATGAGTCCACATCTTTGCTTTTGTGACCTGGCCTTCTTGGATTTTCAGCAGCAACAAGTGCAGCTGTGGGACTTGAAGTTGAGGTTTCTTCAACACCCATTCTTGGCAGTTTATACTCATACGCCTTGAGTACGGAGAACAGCTCTGTAAGAGAAATCTTCCCCAGATCTCTTGATTCTTCCATGGCTGTCACCTTCATGTTGAACTTGGGAGGCAGGGCCTTCAGTACTCTGACGGTGATCTCCTTGTCAGTGAAGGTCTTTCCCAGCTTTAGAACATCATTGAGGGTTTTGGTGAATCTAGTGTCCATCTGATCAATAGTTTCTCCAGATTTCATCTTGAAGTTATCTAGCTTCTCCAAGGCAACACTGAGCTGATGCTCTTTGATGGCGTCGTTTCCTTCGCTCATGTCACGAACCTTATCCCACATCTCCTTTGCAGTTTTGCAATGTTTGACTTTGTCAAACCGATCATTGTCCAGGGCTTTGGTCATGATGAAACGGCCAACTTTATCCAGATTGAACAGCTTTATTTCTTCGGCTGTCATCTCTGTCAGATCTTTTTCCACCACTAGTTCAGCTTCATCAACTATAACGGTCTTGGTGAATTTGAATGGACCTTTGATGATACATGTGTACATGTTATCATTATAGGCAGCAAGGAAAATCTCCATTCTGATTTTCCAGTCTTCAAAAGACATACCAGCAATGTGGGGAACATGGCTGATACAGTCCATTTTTCAAAAAGTTTATGTTTTTAAAAAAGATGCTCTTTTGAAAAGTTATGAAAACCTTTGAAAAACACTTGGATCAAGCTCGTTGATCAGGCAGCTGATTCAAATGAACAACCTGGCTCTGATACCATTTGTTGGTCCCAAGTGGTCAGATGAGGTTTAGAGGGGGGGTGAATAAACCTCTTTAAAATTTTCTTCAAATTTTAACTTTAAACTTTTCTCTAACTGTGAACAGACTAAGCTGATCAGAGTAATAAGTTACAAGTCTGTTCGCGAACAAATCTTTGAACAGATTTGATGACCACTCGTCTGATAATAACTTAGCTGATTTTGTTAAAATCAGTTTTAATACTTATAGTACTTGCAGCGGATTTATAAAGTGTTTTTCACAAGTATTCCTAGTAGTTTGAAAAATGTTTCCCCAGTTTTATAAACTCCTTTAAATTCTTTTTCAAACAGTTAACTAAAGTGTTTCATGCAGTCTTGAAATATGCAAGTAAAAATGCAAATAAAAACACAATTAATTTTTATAGTGGTTATATGGATTTGAATATCCTTTAATCCACTCTTCCAAGTCACTTAGATCTTGGGTTATACTAGAAACACAAAGTAACCAGTACACTCTGCTTACGCCTAACAACAAATGAACAGGCCGCAAGTTCGCAGTAAGAAATCACAAAGAAATCCTACCCTCTGAAGTAATATCACTCACAAAGATGGATATCTACTTCTCACAACACTCAGTTTTACAAATTCACTCAGAAGATGTATTTAGCTTGGTTCTTCAACTCTGCTTTTCGTCAACAAATGACTAAGCTGATGACTGAGCTGTTCTTGAGACTTAAGAGATTTTGCTTCGGAAATTTTCTCAGAGATTGTGTTGTATCTTCTCTTCGTCTCTTTCAGCTATTTATACTTAAGGTTTGAAAAATGTCCGTTGAAGAGAGACAAGATTCAAATTCCTCGAGTACTGGTCCTTAATTTCCGCGAACGGCTCTTTTGCAGTCTGTCCGTACTGTCAACAGTACTATTCTGCAGGCAGCATTAAATGCATCCAGCTGATGCGAAGCATTTCTTCAATCATTTGTCTTTAATAACCTTGTACTTCAGCATTTATTACTCCAAGGGGCATTTATTACCGTTGGGAAGACTTTATGATCCTTTCCACTTGGCTGACGAAAGTGCAAGTCTGATGGCGAACTTGGCTGATCTCAAACTTTGAACAAATCTGATTTGAGTCGGCTGATCTTCATCAGTCTGATAACTTTCCTTCCACAGATCAGAAGTCTTGGACCTTGAAATTTTGACTCTTCTGATGTCTTCTTATACTTAGTCAAAATTTCTTCCAAATGGATCATCAGCTAAGTTACTCCATACTTAGCTGATTTTGAAGTTTTGGAATGCATCAAAACCTCCCTTTACTAATTGTCTTCAGTGTTCTTCATCTTCATCCTTATCCAACATAAACTTAGCAGTTTGAAAGTTTGTTCCCCAGTTTTACAAAACTTGTTTTCTTTTAAAACTTTTCAAAAAGTTAAATCAAAGTGTTTTATGCAACTGAAAATATGCAAGTAAAAATGCAAGTAAAAACACAAGTAATTTTTATAGTGGTTATATGGATTTGAATATCCTTTAGTCCACTCTTCCAAGTCATTTAGATATTGGGTTATACTATAATCACAAAGTTTACAGTATCGCCACTTACGCCAAAACAACAAATGAATATGGCCGTAAGCTCGCAATAGGAAATCACAAAGAAACTCCTATCCTCTGAAGTTAGATCACTCGCAAAGATGGATCTACACTTCGCACAACACTCACGTTTACAAAATCACTCAGAAGATGTAATTTTTCGTTGTTCTTCAACTCTGCTTTTGTCAACAAATGACTAAGCTGATGAGTGAGCTGTTCTTAAGACTTAAAGAATTTTGCTTCGAGAATTTCTCAGAGAATGTGTTGTTGTGTGTCTTCTCTTCGTCTCTTTAAGCTATTTATACTTGAGATTTGAAAAATGTCCGTTGAAGAGAGACCCAGCTGATGCGAAGCATTTCTTCAATCATTTGTCTTTAATAACCTTGTACTTCAGCATTTATTACTTTCAGGGGCATTTATTACCGTTGGAATGACTTTATGATCCTTTCCACTTGGCTGACGAAAGTGCAAGTCTGATGGCGAACTAAGCTGATCCCATACATGAACAAATCTGATTTGAGTCGGCTGATCTTCACCAGTCTGATTTCTTTCCTTCAGCAGATCAGTAGTCTTCGACCTTGAATTTTGACTCTTCTGATATCTTCTTTACTTAGTCAAAAATTCTTCTAAGGGATATCAGCTAAGTTAATCCATACTTAGCAGATTTTGATGTTTTGGAATTCCTCAAAACCTCCCTTTACAAATTGTCTTCAGTGCTCTTCATCTTCATCCTTGTCCAACAATTTCCCCTTTTTTGATGATGACAAAACTTCAGCTAAGTACCTGTTATACCTATACTAAAGATTGTAATCCTCAAAATTTTCTGAGATAGAAAAATGTGTTGGAGTAAACTTGTTTTTTATTAATGATGAAAATATTACAAGTACAAGTTTATCAGATGAGATGTCTGAAAGATAGATAAAGTAAACTGATTACAAAAGGATTTATACATTCTAACTATAAGCTTCTTCATCAGAACCTTCCAGCACTTCTTCATACTCATAAGATGATTCTTCATCATCTTCTTCTTCTTCTTCATCTTCATCAGCTTCTTCATCCTGAAATATATTTGCCCTGGCAGCATCCATATTTTCTTTAAGTTGCTGCTCCTTCAGTTTTTCCATTGCTATCCTGGCTGATTCAGTATTTTTGTACTTGGTAAATGAGTTTGTTTGATCTTCAGCAGAATCCTTGGTTGCAGCCATTTCCTCATCAGATTTGGCTTTTTCCTAAGCTTCTTCTTCAGACTTCTCTTTGCCTTCTACCTTTCCAACTTCTTTAGCAGCCTTAGTCTTTTCAGTAGCTTCCTCAGTCTTCTCAGCTTCAACAGCAGCAACAGTTTCCTTAGTTGATTCTTCCCTTTTATCTTCCCCCTTTTTGTCATCATCAGACTTGGTGACATTTTTAGGTTCAGTAGTTGGGTTAAGTGCAACAGTAGGAATCTTCATTGCAGCACACAAAGCTTTCATGTTCTGATTGACTACATCATGACTTGCAGTTAAATGATGAAGAGTAGTGCTGATGGTGTCAGTCTGGTCATTACAACAATCAATGTTAGTCTGCATAGTGGCAAGCTCAATGTTAGTCCTTCAAAACCTCCCTTTACAAATTGTCTTCAGTGCTCTTCATCTTCATCCTTATCCAACACCTTCTAAATTATGTAACTAAAACTACCATTTTTAAAGCATAAAATAAAAAAGGAGAAAAGGTGCAAGCAAAAGCAACAAACGTAGTAAAACACTAGATATATATATATATCCATGAATTTATTAATCTAATCAAATCTAATCAAAGCAACAAAAGCAGAAACTACAAATCAATTAATCTAATCTAATCAACAAAACCCAACAATACGGAAAAATAAATAAAACAACACCATCTTCCACAAATTCCTCCCCTCCACCTGAATTTATTTAGACAACCCCATTATTCTAATAAAACACAGTAAAATACTAGATAGATAGATGAAGGAATTTACAAACCAGAAATGAAAGTGGATGCGGAAAGAGCAGCGAAAAGTGGCTGCGGCGGTGGGCAGGGGCGGCGCGGTCTGGCTGGCAGCGGTGGGCAGGGGCGGCGCGGTCTCTGGCTTAGCTGCCGCGTGGAGCAGTTATTTGAGTGAAAGATTTTGATTTTGAGTGAGGAGAGAAAGAAGAAGACTTAGGCGGCGGGAGGAGAGAAAGAAGAAAGAATGAGGAGAGATTATGACTATTAGTGAAATTAGGGTTTTTGACCCAATTTTTTTTTAAGTAAGACTTATGTCAATTAATTAATATGTATAATTTAGGATCAAATTAAATTATTATTATAGATTTGCAAATGGCATGTATATATATTAAGTAAATTTTTCTAACAAAAAAATAATATTAAGTGAATAAATTAATTACGAACTAGTTACTCTCTCTCTAGGCAAAATATAATTGAGTACCAGTGGAGCTAGAGTTATAGAAATTGCAATTTAGTCTTAAACATGATATCCAACTAATTTTAATTTATTCATATTATACTACATTAATTAATCATTATTTGAAACTCTAACCACTGTACGTGTCGTGACCAATATTGATCAATTCAAATAATTCAAGTAATGTGTTTGTGTTCATATTTATGTCTCAAAGAAAAAAATGTTTTTAATATATAAACACTCCTTTAATTAATTGGTTATAACTTAATATATAAACGGGAGACTAACTTGTATATGACCACTAACCCCTCCGTAAATCAAATTTTAAGGGAAGTTATTTAGAAATTTTGTCAATCGAAGATCCAAACGGAAAACTAATTTGGCTCAAAAATTCAAAATTGTTGACTATATTTGCCCTAAACTTATTGCTTATATATTAAGTATATATATTGAGGTTGTTCGCAATTATATTAGAAACAAATAAAAGTCATTTTTTAATATTTAAATAAAAAACAATTAACTTGTACATGACCATTATAACCCTTCCGTAAATCAAAGTTTAAGGGAACTTATTTCAAAATTTCATCAATGGAAGATCAAAATGGGAGACTAACTTGTTCAGGACCACTAACCCCTTCATAAATCAAAGTTTTGGGGAAAATATTTTGAAATTTTGTCAATCGAAGATCCAAATGTAGCTAACTTGGCTCGAAAATTGGGAATTGTTTACTATATATGCGCTAAAATTGTTGCTTATATATTGGATATGTATATTGAGGTTGTTCGCAATTATATTAGAAACAAATTAAAGTAATTTATTAAAAAAAATAATGATGCATCTTAGCGACGGATTTAATTTCCGTCGCTAAATGTATGACAGTTCAGCGACGAAAAATAAATTCCGTCGCTAAACCTTTCACCAGCGACGAAAATCAATTTATGTCGCTAATATTCTCTCGCTATAAATGACATTTCAGCGACGGAAAAAAGATTCCGTCGCTAAACATTTAACCAGCGACGGAAAATTAATTTCCGTCGCTAATAATTTCAAATCAGCGACGGAAATTGATTTTTCGTGGCTATTTTTTTTACGATTTAGCGACGGAAATTATTTCCGTCGCTGAAAGTTATATGTCAACAACGGAAATACATTTCCGTCGCTGAATTAATTTTTTTATTTATTTTTTTAATCAGACATTTTCATAGCGACGGAATTAGCGAGGGACCTAGGGACTGAAAATTTTAGCGATGAATAAATGACCCGTCGCTGTTTTGGTCCGATTTAGCGACGGGGTATTTTAGCGACGGAATTTAGTGACAGAATAGTGTTTCCGTCGCTATTTTAGTAAAATTAGCGACGGATTTCCTTTCCGCCTCTAAATTCCGTCGCTAAACACAGTTTTTCTAGTAGTGAGTTAATGATAATTTACTTTTGTGGTATTTATAATGTTAAATTTGTCTATTTAAAAATGAGTATTTTATTCCTCCATAATTTTATAAAAGTTTTACATTGAATTCCTGATATTTTTATATGTGGCACTTTACTTCCACATGTTATGTAATGATAATGTGGCGAGAGGGGGGGGTGGGGAGGGGAGCAATTTATCCCCTTGCGTTATGATAATGTGATAATTTATCCCCTTTATTATAAAATATTTTTCATGCTCATTCTCTTATTTAAGTAAGTTACATTCTCTAGGGGTCAATTGATTCTTAAAATTTTCACAGAGGATAAATTACTCCTTTTTAAATCACATAAGGGTAAATTGAATATTATGAATATCACATAGAATAAATTGTCATTTACCCTATTAATCCGCCACAAATTCTTTCTTAATGGCCGGAAAGAAATTCTGATTAATTCCTCCTATAGTTAAAGGCCCTATTTGTTTGGGTTTTTTAAAAATTATTTCGTGTTTGGAAAAGTCAAATGACCATAATTTTCCACTTTCGAAAATAAATTTATTATTTCTCAATTTTTTCAAACTACTCTCTCAAAAGTCAAATAAACACCAATTTTCTTATAGCTAAAAAAATCTTATACCATTTCAAAAAAAAAAAAAAAAAACTTATACAAACTCTATTCTGATTTGACGTAAATTAACTTATCTAACTTTTTCAGTAAAATATACTCCTACTTTGAATATGTTCTTCTAGCCTCTCACTCTCTGAAACTGCATTTTGAGAGACTAAATCTCATAAAATATATTCTTTTGACAAGCATCTCATAAAAAAAATTTAGAGAAATATGAGATAATTTGCTCATTTTCTGAAATCACCTCTCGTGCTGTTTATAGAAAAATTCTGAAATTTTTTCTAGAATAACAACTCTACCTTTTTTATTGAAGACAATAATTTTGAATCTTCCTTAATTTACTTTCTAAACTAATAAATCACATTTATCCATCTCAAATTTCTTCTATTTCTTCTATTTCTTCTAAATTCTAGATCCAGTCGGTAAACTTGAACACTTATTTTTCGTCAAGTGACGTGGTTCAATTTAATACCCAACTTGCTATGTCCTAACCTTAAATTATTCTTCCAAACTTCAAAAAATTATATAACATTATGAAATTTAACTTCACATTTCAAAAAATGAAAATTCAAAGAACGTAATCTTAAACTCATCTCACATCTACAAAAATCAATTTTATAGAAAACCTCACAAAAACTCATTTTAAAAAGTGAGAGGCCAAAAGAACAAACAACATTACGTAAATCAAAATTATTTCACAAATCTCCACTACTTTTTTAAACTACTTTCTCAAATATCAAACAAAGATGTCTTAAAGATTTCTCGAAGACATTAATATTCTCATTTGTACCTTTCTTTCTTCGCTCGTGTTACTCTTGACTTGAAATTTTATATAATAATTGGAACATATTTTATATATTTTTACATTTTTGTGATTAAAAACTGGTTTGAGAATAAAATGCATGAAATCATTATTTTATTTGAGATAATAATTTCGAACTTTTTTTTATTTCATTTCAAAAACTAGATCTTGTTACCGGCACATCTCAAAAGAAGATGTGAAATAGAAGCTAGGAATCTAAGAATAGATGATATAATTATTTATCGATGAAGATGTTGATTTTATATTAATTAATTTATTATTTACTATGTTGTCTAAGTTGTACCCTTTGATTATATTTACAGGAATTTGATCAGGAACAAGCATAATATGTCAAAGGCTGCATTATTAGATAAATAAACAATAATCTTTGTTGAATCAAAGAATTTTTAATAATATTATATGTAACTACAATAAATAATAATATTATGTTTTTCGACTTTAAATTTGTGTATTAAATTTATCTTTGTGCTTGTTCCAAATAAAGAGAAATTGGTAAATCAAGAATGATGTTGCGACATGATAACATGTATGCCTTTTTTAATGGATAAACACAATTAATAGTCCTTCTTATAATTAATTTTTTATATAGTGATTTTCTTTTGTATTTTTTTTACACGTTAATCCCCATTATGAATATTGTTTCATTTTAGTCATTTATAAGGGATCTTTAACCTATTGTGTTATACTTTAGTCCCTCATAAAATTATTTTCTATCAATTTAGTTCCTCATAAAATTTTTTATTTATTAATTTACTATTTTGGCACTTTAGTTCACAATGGACCACCTGAAAAAGATCAAAATGAAACAAATAATTTATAGTGAGGACTAACTGGGAAAAAGATACAAGAAGGACCACTATTTAAAAAGTTAATGATAAGAGCATTAGAAATAAAAGGACTAATGTAGGAAAAAAAATACAAGAGAGACCACTCTATAAAAAATTAATGATACGAGGACTATTAAGGGTGTTTTTTTTTTAATTAAAAAAAACTTTTTTTTTAAATATATATAGTACCCCAATTAGGTCCATATATATACCCGTTTAGTATTTCTACTTTCTAGAATTTCTTTTAAAATTTCGAACATGACGAGTCTTAAAAATTTGGGTAAACGAATTTAAAGATTCAAAATATCAAATTGAACAACCCATCTCAATTTCTTTTTCCAATGCCAAGGCAACCCATCTATTTTTTTTCCCAATTGAACAATAGCTACTATAGAAAAATTTATTAATGTAATTGAATACCGACTTTCTAGTTTATATGTTACTTAATTAGTTTTTTTGCCTTCCTTTTTAAAAGATGTATATGTTACTGAATTAGTTAAAATCAACGAATCATTAGCTTATAAAATGAAGTTATTAACTCTTTTTTTTTATATGTTTGTTAACTTTTTTCATTAAGTTATTACCTTTTTTTTTAAATTAAATAGAGTGAAAATAAATATAGTGAATGAATGTTTTATTGCATTTTATATTTGTGACGAACTCCAGTCGAGTATCAAATAATTTGATTTTCAACACTCACCATAAGAGACCAATAATTTTTTTCTTTTTTTTGATTTTCCAAAGGTTTAATCTCTTTCAAGGCACGTCGAATATATAAAATGGGAACCCCTCCCAACAGGAATTCGAACCTTAATCCGCTATGTTGTAGTGACTAGTTCCTTTCACTATATCAATCACTTGTTGGTAGAGATCAATAACTTTTAAAAGTGCTCCTTCCATACAAATAAGCGAACAAATGAATATATCCAACAAATTTGTTACCAAATCATATCATGTTCATTTGGCGTTCATAAAATTCTGCCGTATCATTTTCACTTATCGGGGCAATCAAAAAAATTTCAAGGACCAAAGCAATTGGGCGCCATGAATTACTCATTGAAGCATTGAATGCATCTAAAGTCATGAATTATTTAGATAGTTAGAACTTGTTTATATTGTTGGTCCCAAGTGGTCAGATGAGGTCTAAGGGGGGGGGGAGGGGGGGAGGGGGGGGGGAATAGACATCTAAACTTTTTAGTTTACTTTTTAACTTTAAAACTTTTGTTATGACATTAACAGGCAAAGCTGTTACCAAACAGTAAGTTACTCGGCTGATCGCGAACAAATCTTTGAACAGCTTAGGTGACCACTAATTTGATAATTACTTAGCTGATTTTGTTCAAATCAGTTTCAATAGTTAGAGTACTTGCAGCGGATTTGTAAGTGTTTTTCACAAGTAAACTTAGCAGCTGAAAAGTTTGTTCCCCAGATTTATAAAACCTTTTACTTATAAACTTTTCAAACAGTTAAATCAAAGTGTTTTTATGCGACTGAAAATATGCAAGTAGAAATGCAAGTAAAAACACACAGAATTTTTATAGTGGTTATATGGATTTGAATATCCTTTAGTCCACTCTTCCAAGTCACTCAGATCTTGGGTTATACTATAATCACAAAGTTTACAGTATACTCTGCTTGTGCCAATCAACAAATGAAAAGACCACAAGTGCGCAGTAGGAAATCACTCAGAAACTCCTACTCTCCGAAGTAATATCACTCACAGAGTTGGATATCTACTTCTCACAACACTCAGTTTTACAAATTCACTAAAAAGATGTATTTAGCTTTGTTCTTCAACTCTGCTTTTCGTCAACAAATGACTAAGCTAATGAGTGAGCTGTTCTTGAGACTTAAAGAATTCTGCTTCGAAAATTTCTCAGAGATTGTGTTGTTATATTCTCTTCGTCTCTCTCAGCTATTTATACTTGAGGTTTGAAAAATGTCCGTTGAAGAGAGACAAGATTCAAATTCCTCGAGTTCTGGCCCTTAATTTCCGTGAACGGCTCTTTGCAGTATGTCGGTACTGTCAACAGTACTTTTCTGCAGGCAGAATTAAATGCACCCAGCTGATACGAAGCATTTCTTCAATCATTTTTCTTTAATAACCTTGTACTTCAGCATTTATTACATCCGGGGGCATTTATTACCGTTGGGAAGACTTTATGATCCTTTCCACTTGGCTGTCGAAAGTGCTCGTCTGATGGTGAACTAAGCTGATCCCAAATTTGAACAAATCTGATTCGAGTCGGCTGATCTTCATCAGTCTGATTTCTTTCCTTCAGCAGATCAGTAGTCTTGGACCTTGAATTTTGACTCTTCTGTTGTCTTCTTTACTTTGTTCAGCTTCCTCTCTTTTTCTCTTCTCAGCTTTGGAAACCTTCTTCCTTTTAAGTACTATCTTTCTCTTCCCTTTGTCAGCTGAGACAGGAGCTGGACCAGCAGATGAGATAGGTGCAGCAGCAATAGGATGGATGATCATAACATCTGGATCATCCTGATGTTTAGCAGCCTCAACTGTTGGTTTAGCTTGAGTCATCTGTTGCGCATCAGTTTGGTCAGCAACAGAAGCCTCATCAGCTCCAACAGGTCGTTCAGCAGATTTAGGACTCTCCCTTACTAAGTCTATCAGCTCAGTAGGTTCTTGAACAAAGGTCATCTGCTTTCTTGCTGTTTTCTTCGTCCTCCCTTGAGCGGGTCTTGAAGTAGCAGTATCTTTTTGTTTACTCCTTGTCCTGTGAGAGATATTCTCAGCAGGCATCTCAGCGGATGGAGTCCTGGAAGGTGATACAGGGGACATATTCCTAACATCAGTAGTGGTCTGAGTTATGATCTTATCAACATCAGCAGTGTCAGCCACTACCTTCACTTTCTTCGGAGCCTTCTCCTTGGGCTTATCAGCAGCCTTCTTTTTCTGATTCTCAACAGCCAACTCAGCTGTTTTAACCAGTCTCCTTGGCCTTTTGGCAGGAACCTCCGTTGGTTCCTTGTCTTCATCCTCATCAGGCTCATCAGCCTTTCTCTTTAGAACAGGCAAGTACTTAGACATTGCCTTTGATTTGTGGATCTCCTTTCCATTTGTCATTGCACAGCCCAGTTTGAACAGCAGATAACTGAGCGTGATTATGTGATTTTTCTGAGGAGTCTTTCCTTTCTTCACCTCGTGAAAACCAGCCAAAATATACCAAACTATAACGGACCAGTTGACTTCTAGTCCATAGTAGACGACAGCCATGATGCTGAACCTCTTCATGGTAACAGCATCCAGAGAAAAAGTACAATTTTCGATTAGTTTTGAAACCATATCAGCCATACGCTGATACTCGTCTTTCAACTGTTTCTTCTTTATGTTGCCAGACAACATCTCCCCTTCTTTGGCGCAGATCACCCAGAACTGTTGGTGCTTGTCCTCCGTCAGCACAGTGACGTCATGTCGTCCATTGTTAGGAAGCCCAAAAGTTTCATGAAGAACAGCGGGGATAATTACAATTGTTTTACCTCCAACTGTAGCCTTGATCTCCTGTTTGCTATAATCGACAGCAGCAGTTTCATAATACTCCAAGACTTGATCTGTCCAAATCACGCCTTCATTGTATTCCATGAAATTAACCAACGAAGCCGTCTTGAATTTTTTCCGAAGTTCCTTCATTAAATCAGCACCAGATTGGTAGTATGAGTCATAAACAAGGAACATACCTTCAACGGCCATTGAATATGTTGAAAATTAGGGAAACAAGAAGAAATTTGCAGAAAATTGCAAGTAATTTTTCACAAGTGCTTTTGAAAGTTTAGGGTGCGTAAAGAACTACACGGCTGATCAGATTGGGATTTATAGAGTTAGGGTATTTCGGTTTCCGTGATACCAGCTAACCGTTAGATCCGTTTCTTGTCAGTGCTGATCGTGCGGCGTCAGTTACGACCTTTCAAATTCAAATCGCATTTGAATGAGGAGCGGGTCACTTGTAAAAGCGTGTTTTTAAATAGAGCGTTTTAAAAAGTCAGCTTTTACACAAGCGATCAGATGAGTAAAATAAATACTTATCTGATGGACTACTGTCCTGATGACAAAGTTGTTCTCAGTGAAAGCCAATAGCTGATAACCTTCCTCGGCTGTTTGTCAATCCAGCTAGATAATAATCTTCATTCTTCAAGATTTTAATCTTCTGCTGAAAACATAACTTCAACTAACTGTCATCAACTAATTTCATCTTTTTAATCAGAAGTACCGCTAGTCTTACACGTTCCCCCTGACTTTAAGAATTCATAAGTTAACTAGTATGTTGAGAGTTAATCCTTGAAGATAAATAAGATGAGTAAGCTGTTGAACTTCAGTCTTCTGATAAGTTCCCCCTCAGCTTATGCATCTAACTTTAATAAACCTAGTTCAGCTCTTAAAGTTGAAAACCTTGTCTCACTTAGAGGTTTAGTGAAGATGTCAGCAATCTGATTTTCAGTAAACACATATTCTATTATGACATTTCCTTTCTCCACATGATCTCTAATAAAATGATGTTTGATCTCAATATGCTTAGTCCTAGAATGACTTGTAGTATTTTGAGTAAGACTGATTGCACTTGTATTGTCACAGTAGATAGGTATTCCACTGAATTTTACATTGTAATCTTCAAGTTGATGCTTCAACCATAATATTTGTGCACAGCAAGTTCCAGAAGCTATGTATTCAGCTTCAGCAATTATATGGATACTGAAGTCTGTTTCTTACTCATCCATGAGATCAGACGACTGCCTAAGAACTGACAGGCACCTGTTGTGCTTTTTCTGTCAATTTTGCAGCTAGCAAGGTCAGAATCTGAATATCCAATAAGCTCAAATCCAGATTCCCTAGGATACCACAATCCCAAATCTTCGGTACCTTTAAGATACTTGAGTATCCTTTTGGCAGCTAAGAGGTGAGATTCCTTAGGATTTGATTGAAATCTCGCACAAACCCCAACAGAGTACATGATATCAGGTCTGCTAGCTGTTAAGTATAACAGTGACCCAATAATTCCTCTGCACTTGGTTATGTCCATTGATTTGCCATCTTCATCTTTATCCAAACGAAGACTTGTAGACGTTGGAATATTAGCAGTAGAGCTAGTTTCCATACCAAATTTCTTGAACAGATCCTTTGTGTATTTTGCTTGGCTGGTGAATATTCCATCAGGCAACTGTCTAACTTGCAAAACCAAGAAAATAATTAAGTTCTCCCATCATGCTCATTTCAAACTTGTTCTGCATCAGCTTTGAGAACTTATCACACATCTGTTAGTTAGTTAAACCAAAAATAATATCGTCCACATAAATTTGCACAAGCAAAATATGTTTTTCCCATTCAATAGTGAACAAGGTCTTATCTACCTTACCTTTACGAAATCCTTTAATTAAAAGAAAATCAGATAGGGTATCATACCATGCTCTTGGAGCCTGTTTCAGTCCATAGAGGGCTTTCTTCAAGCGATACACCTTGTCTTCTTCTTGATAAGCTTCAAATCCAGGTGGTTGTTCAACATAAACTTCTTCTTGCAATTCTCCATTGAGAAAAGCTGATTTCACATCCATCTGATAGACTATGAAATTCTTATGAGCAGCATAAGCAAGATAGAGTCTGATAGCCTCTAATCTTGCTACTGGTGCAAAAGGTTCATCAAAGTCAATGCCTTCTTCTTGGCAGTAACCCTTGGCCACTAATCATGCTTTATTTCTGGTGACTTCACCATCTTCATTCATTTTATTCCTGAATACCCACTTAGTGCCAATGACTCTTTGATGACTTGGTCTAGGAACTAAGTATCAGACTTCATTCCTTTCAAATTGATTTAGCTCTTCCTGCATAGCTTCAATCCAGTTTGAATCACTAAAAGCTTCTTCAATCTGTTTCAGCTCAATTTGAGATAGGAAGCTGACAAATATTGCTTCACTTGCAGCAGCTCTCCTTGTCTTCACTTTATCCAAAGGATCACCAATCACCAGTTCAGGTGGGTGATTCTTGAGCCATCTAAGATCAGGTTGCAAATCATAATGTTGTCCTTTGTTTTGATCTTGCAACACTACTGTTGGAGATCAAGTAGTAGTCTGTTGAACAGTCTCTGGTCTATCAGCTGTCAGAAACTCATCTGTTAGACAATCAGCATTGTGATTTTGAACAGCACTTGAGTTAGCAGCTTGGTTCAGATCAGGTAGTATGATGGGAACATATTCTTCATTCTTTCCAATATTCAACTTCTGTAAATTAGTAGACAGATCTTGATTAGCACTCTCATTCTTTTCAGAAGATTGACTTGGTTCATCAAATACTACATGAATAGATTCCTCTATAAGTAAAGTTCTTTTGTTAAAGACTCAATAAGCTTTACTAATAGTTGAGCATCCTACAAAAACAGCTTCATCAGCCTTTTCTGCAAATGCAGTAAGGTGATTTTTCCCATTATTTAAAAAAAAAAGCATTTACAACCAAATATCTTAAAGTAGTGAATGTTTGGCTTCCTGTTGTTCCAAACTTCATATGGAGTCTTGTTTTGGTGCTTGTTGATCATGCATCTGTTTTGGGTAAAGCAGGCTGTATTTGTTGCTTCTGCCCAAAATCTTTGAGGCAGTTTAGCTTCAGCTATCATTGTCCTGGTAGCTTCTTTTAGAGTTCTGTTTCTCCTTTCAGCAACTCCATTTTGTTGAGGGGTTCTGGCAGCAGAGTATTCATGACTGATTCCTCTAGCATTACAATACTCTTCAATAGTAGAGTTTGTAAACTCAGTCCCTCTATCTGATCTGATCTTTAGTATTTTCATATTTTTCTCATTTTGAATCTTTTCCATCAGATTTGCAAGATGCTCCTTGGTTTCACTTTTCTTCTTCATGAAAATCACCCAAGTGTATCTTGAATAATCATCCACAAAAGCTAGGCAGTATTTCTTTCCACCATTGCTGACAGGATCAATGGGTCCAAATAAGTCCATGTGTAGCAGCTCCAATATTTTTCCAGAAGATTGATGCTTCTTGCTTTTGAATAATGACTTGATTTGTTTACCCTTCTGACATTCGTGACAAAGCTTGTCTTTGCTCATGACTGTCTTTGGAATCCCTCTACCAGATTATTCTTGATAAGTCTGTTGATGGTCTTGAAATTCACATGATTCATTTTTTTGTGCTGGTGTTGATGCCACCAAACAAATGCTTGAATTATTATTAGCAGAATTCCAGTCTACTGTGTAAACATTTCCTTGTCGTCTTCCAGATAAAATTAGCTTCTTTGTACCAATCTGTTCAACGTAATACTAATCTATTGAGAAGATGACTGAATATCCTTTGTCACAAAATTGACTTATGCTCAGCAAATTGTATTTGAGGCCTTTAACATAAGAGACGTCAGATATCTCAATGTTGCCTTTGATCAGCTTTCCACTTGCTACAATCTTGCCTTCCTTGCTGTCTCCAAACGTTACATTCGGACCATCCACATCAACAACTTCAGTCAGCTCATGCATGTTTCCACACATGTGTCTTGAACAGCCACTGTCCAAGTACCAGATTTTCTCTACTTTACTCCTACTCCTAATCCTAACCTACAAAACAAAATAAAATTATTTTAGGTACCCTTATTGAGAGGGTCCTGAAGGATTAGTTCCACCTTTGACAACCCAAGATGATGAAGTCTTAGGCTTCTTAGGTTTCTGTTGTTTGGCAGGAGCATAAACGGTTTCATCTTCATCATGTTTATCAGATTTGCTATGTTGATGATAATCAGCATGATAAGGATAGTGTTCAAATGCAGAGTAAGATGCATGATAAGGAGGATATGCATGCATCGGATGAGCAGGTTGCACATAGTAAGACTCATTTCCATACCAAGCATTTTGATTTTTCTTGTTTTTATGCTTCTTTGGTTTACTTGATGCTTGCTCATTGACAGACGACTTAGTTTTATCACTAGTCTGATTAGTTTTAGCCTTATCTGAAGACTTCCTAGGACTCTTCTGTTTAGGCTTACTAGTCTGTTTTCCTACACTAGGCTCTTTGCTCTTTTTAGCCTTAGGAGTTTTCGTCTCCTTTAATACTCTCTCAGGTGAAGCAGGTTTAGTAGTCTGAACATACAGGATGACCTTGCTATTGTCAGCTGATACAAATTTTTCATTATGGTTCAGTTCTAACTTATCCTGATCTAAAGGTATCTTCTGTTTACTAGACATATGAGTGGATGCAACAGATGATTTATCATGAGACTCAATGACTTTTTCAAGTTCCATGATTTTACCTTTATAAACTTCACATTCAGCTTTCAGAGATTCATTATCTTGCTCAAGCAGTTTGTATTCAGCTGATTCTTTTGGCTTTTCAGCTTTAAGTTTCAGTGAACTGTTTTGTTCTTTTAGCAATATCATCTCTTCCTTAAGCTTTTTAAATGCATCAGCAATGCTAGTATTGTTGAGCATCATTTGTTCAAATGAATTAAATAATTCATTATCAAGAGGAGTTACCTCATCATCCTCTGAGTTATCAGATTCCTTAGCCATCAGGCAGAGAAGAGCAGGGCTCTCTTCATCAGAAGACTCTTCATCAGAAGTGTCTGAATCTGAATCAGATGAGTAGACAGCAGCTAGCTTTTCTGCTTCTGCTACCAGCACCTTTCCTTTCTGATTCTCTTTTCCTCTTCTGTATACTTCTCAGATTTAGGATATGGGCAATCTCTGATGAAATGACCGAGTTTCCTGCAATTATAACACATCATTTTGGATTTAAAAGAATCCTTATCTTGAGAAGAAGAAGTAGGGTTAGAAGTAGAAGCACTGTTATATTTGTTCTTCATTTTTCGTCTGTAGAACTTTTTGAAGTTGTTCATCAGCAATGCAACGTCTCCAGCAGTGTACTCCTTTTTATTGAGTAGTGTGGCTTCATCAGATGAGTCCACATCTTTGCTTTTATGAGCTGGCTTTCTTGGATTTTCAGCAGCAACAAGTGCAGCTTTGGGACTTGAAGTTGAGGTTTCTTCAACACCCATTCTTGGCAGTTTATACTCATACACCTTGAGTACAGAGAACAGCTCGGTGAGAGAAATCTTGCCCAGATCTCTTGACTCTTCCATGGCTGTCACCTTCATGTTGAACTTTGGAGGTAGAGCCTTCAGAACTCTGACGGTTATCTCCTTGTCGATGAAGGTTTTTCCAAGCTTTAGTACTTCATTCAACGTCCTTGTAAACCTTGTATCCATCTTATCAATGGTTTCCGCAGACTTCATCTTGAAGTTGTCCAGCTTTTCTAGAGCAACACTCAGCTGATGCTCTTTGATGGCGTCGGTCCCTTCGCTCATGTCACGAACCTTATCCCACATCTCCTTTGCAGTTTTGCAATGTTTGACTTTATCAAACCGATCATTATCCAGGGCTTTAGTCATGATAAAACGGCCAACTTTATCCAGATTGAACAGCTTTATTTCTTCGGCTGTCATCTCTGTTAAATCTTTTTCCACCACCAGTTCAGCTTCATCAACTATGATGGTCTTGGTGAATTTGAATGGACCTTTAATAATACATGTATACATGTTATCATTGTTAGCAGCTAGAAAAATCTCCATCCTGATTTTCCAGTCTTCAAAAGACATACTAGCAATGTAGGGAACATGGCTGATACAGTCCATTTTTCAAAAAGTTTTTGTTTTTCAAAAATATGATCTTTTGAAAACTTTTGAAAAACACTCGGATCAAGCTCGTTGATCAGGCAGCTGATTCTAATGAACCACCTGCTCTGATACCACTTGTTGGTCCCAAGTGGTCAGATGAGGTCTAGAGGGGGGGGGTGAATAGACCTCTAAACTTTTTAGTTTACTTTTTAACTTTAAAACTTTTGTTATGACATTAACAGGCAAAGCTGTTACCAAACAATAAGTTACTCGGCTGATCGCGAACAAATCTTTGAACAGCTTAGGTGACCACTAATCTGATAATTACTTAGCTGATTTTGTTAAAATTAGTTTAAATACTTAGAGTACTTGCAGCGGATTTGTAAGTGTTTTTCACAAGTAAACATAGCAGCTGAAAAGTTTGTTCCCCAGATTTATAAAACCTTTTACTTATAAACTTTTCAAACAGTTAAATCAAAGTGTTTTTATGCGACTGAAAATATGCAAGTAGAAATGCAAGTAAAAACACACAGAATTTTTATAGTGGCTATATGGATTTGAATATCCTTTAGTCCACTCTTCCAAGTCACTCAGATCTTTGGTTATAATATAATCACAAAGTTTACAGTATACTCTGCTTGTGCCAATCAACAAATGAAAAGGCCACAAGTGCGCAGTAGGAAATCACTCAGAAACTCCTACTCTCCGAAGTAATATCACTCACAAAGTTGGAAATCTACTTCTCACAACACTCAGTTTTACAAATTCACTCAGAAGATGTATTTAGCTTTGTTCTTCAACTCTGCTTTTCGTCAACAAATGACTAAGCTGATGAATGAGCTGTTCTTGAGACTTAAAGAATTCTGCTTCGAAAATTTCTCAGAGATTGTGTTGTTATATTCTCTTCATCTCTCTCATCAATTTATACTTGAGGTTTGAAAAATGTCCGTTGAAGAGAGACAAGATTTAAATTCCTCGAGTTCTGGTCCTTAATTTCCGCGAACGGCTTTTTGCAGTCTGTCCGTACTGTCAACAGTACTTTTCTGCAGGCAGCATTAAATGCACCCAGCTGATACGAAGCATTTCTTCAATCATTTGTCTTTAATAACCTTGTACTTCAGCATTTATTACTTCCAGGGGCATTTGTTACTGTTGGGAAGGCTTTATGATCCTTTCCACTTGACTGTCGAAAGTGCTCGTCTGATGGTGAACTAAGCTGATCCCAAATTTGAACAAATCTGATTTGAGTCGGCTGATCTTCATCAGTCTGATTTCTTTCCTTCAGCAGATCAGTAGTCTTGGACCTTGTATTTTGACTCTTCTGATGTCTTCTTTACTTAGTCAAAATTTCTTCAAAGGGACATCAGCTAAGTTAATCCATACTTAGCAGATTTTGAAGTTTTGGAATACATCAAAACCTCCCTTTACTAATTGTCTTCGGTGTTCTTCATCTTCATCCTTATCCAACATATATCATCCATTGTCTCAAGGAATGTGATAGTTCCATAATGGTTGGAACAGGTTGCGCAATAAGATTTATACGCAAAAGGTATGCATAACAGCATAAGCAAATGTGAATAAATGCACATGTAACGACTAAATACAATATGCATAGTCAATAAAATTTAAATAATCAAGATTTCACACACTTGAATCGTTGTTTAACCAAAAGACGATACACGAGCACTAAGATAAATTTCCCAATTAAAGATTCAAAAAATTGAGCTCGACTAGGTCGAGCTTGAATAGAATGCTAGAAATAGTAACCAACTTTCGAATCTTGTTTAACGGAAATTAAATTTAGTAGTTGGTTGCTAGGCAACCAAAAGGGATAAACAATTGTAATGAATTTAATCCATTTAAAAGTGTGTATAAACATTTAAGCATTAGTGAGAGGTAAGGCGTATCTTGTACCATCATGGGTAAAATTACGTTGTGAAGTACAATTCCAAATTATTTTTGAAATAAACAAGAGAGCATAATCAGTGAAATCATATAAGAGATTTGGATCGATTCAAATCGAACATACATTGGCAAATACTCCATTGATTATTTAATAGAGAATTAGATTCTCGAAATGTAAGATTCGCTCGAAACAGTGTCAGTTGTCGAGCATTCTGGACATGAAAATGTCCATTAAGAAATCTTACATGAAATTCCTTATTCAATCAAAAAAAACATGATCCAGAAAATCGAAAATACTGAGGTAAGTATCTATGAAGCCAGTTCCAAAACATATCAAGTGATATGGGTTTTGGTATTCTACCTTCATATACATTCATGCGCATATGGGGTCTCCCACTTATGTGAATAAACTAGTGAGATATAAGATGGAAATAAAATTCATTTTATGCAATTCGTGGAGTATCCAAAATCCTCAAAAGGATACGAGTTTTATGGTCTTGTAAGATAAACAACCTTTGTCTCAAGGAAAAACTAACTTCTTGGAGAAGGGAATAGTTTCGAGACCAGAATACATAAAGTCGAGACAAGTAAAGATACCGGTGAAAGTCCATAACCTTAATCTTGACTGGGAGACCAACTAATGGAAGGATTAAGTCGTACATGTTAATTGTAAAGGAGAAAAGGTTCACTGAATTAATTCACTAGTTATTGGGCATCGCAGGCATGAGGCCAGACATCGAATGCGGAGTGAGGGAGAATTCCCAAATTAACAGGGGTGTTGATTTCAGGAACGATCAATAGACAGAGTGTTCAATTGATTTTAATAGTAAGTGATTATTCGATTGATTGAACAAAAGTTTAATTATAACCCACGGCCAACTATGTGGTGGACTTACTGTGACATAGACAATACACATGGAGCGAAAACAAGTGAAATGAAGAAATATGGGATCGACTGAGTCGACCCAAGTAGGCTTGAAATGATCTAATTAGATTGGATCATCATATGAATTAAATTGGATTTAATTATGAGAAGTGATTAATTAATTAGATTTGATGATGAACTAATTAATTAAATAAATTAAATTTAATTTAATTTATGGGAGTGGATTTAATTAGATGGGCTTTGAGTCCAAATTAATTAAATGGGTAAATTAATTTGAAGGTTAATTGGAGCCCATATTAATAAATAGACTAGGCCATTGAATTAATTTCAAGATTGGACTTGCAAATTAATTAAGGCCTAACCCTAAAATAGAAGACTTAATCTTGTTGGACAAGTAAGATAAGTCTTATAGTGTGAATAAGATTTGAAAGAACGGGGAGTCTAGGGTGAGACCCTCCGTAACTGGACTCATGTGCGACCACCCCTTAGAATCGCGCCATGTGGTAGCGGTAAGTAGAGATTATTTTTTTTAATTATTTTCGATTTTATAAATGTCCAGAATACCCTTTTAAATTTTTTTAAGGAAAATTTAAATTATCACACATACCCGAAATGTCTTTTATATCCTTTTTAATTATCTTAATTAAAACAATTGTTTCAATTGGGTTTAGAAACCAGGTCTTCAAGTTGAGCATATTAGCTACCAAACCAATGTTCAAAGTCATATTTTTTGATTAAAATTGACAAATAAATGTACAAATAACATACAATGAGATTTACTTCCACAATTGTTCAATCCATAAAAAATCCTCAAAATAAGATTATGACAAATATTTAGGCATTTGCTACATTATGATTTCAATCTATTTATCCAAATTATTTAAAAAACATTATATAATAAAATATTGTCATTAAGTATATGAATATTCTTATGAAAATTATATTTGAAACTGAAATTTTGAATTGAACCTTAATGTACATTGGTTAAAATATTTTGGGGCCAAATATGTACATTTAAGAAATAGAGGGACCTTTAGAAAATATTCAAAAATGTTAATCTCAAGTCGAATTTTATGCAAATGAACTAATGTTATATGAAATTATCATACAAGATTTAGAAAAAAATTAATATATAAAATGTCTTATAAACATTGATATTTGAAACGAATATCTTTTAATAGGACCCCCGTACACTTTTAAAAAATTTTGGGGTCAAATATGTTTATTTCAAAAATTGAGAGAAATTTGTTAAATATTAAAAAATGTTAATCTCTTGCAGCATTTTTATGTAAATGGGAAAATTTTATATGAAATTATTGTACAAGATTTTTTGAAGTGTGTATTTTCTAGTCAGGACGTAATTAATAGTATTAGAGATTAGTCTCCGAGTCAAGATAGGGTCCTCGGACGGGGGTAAGGATGTTTGTTAAATTTAAAATGTAAAGTTTCTTATAATGATATTTCTAACTTATATTTTGCAGTCAGACCTGAAAGTAAGCTTTTTAAAAGTATAAGGGTCAAATATATAATTTTCATAAGGGATCTTTTGTAAAAATGTAATCTACAATAGGATTTTTATGTAAATAAGCCAACGTTATGTGAAAATATTGTACAAGAAATCGTGGGTTTTAGATAAACATTAGATATGAATGATTATGAACGAAAGAAAAATAATTAATTAGGTTAGAATGGTTATTAAATTTGATGTAATTGGTGGTTGGTCAAATTTGTTGTCAACGATTTTCATTCTCTCCGTATTAAATTTAAAAATGGTGGAAAAGTCAACAAATAAGTATGGAGTTATTGTAAAAATTGTGATAGGAAATAGTTAATTAGGTCTGAATGATTATGAAAGAAAATGAAATTATGTTGAAAAAAATTTTAAAAAATGATTTAATGTTAAAAAAAATTTACAAATGTTAAAAAATGATTTATGTTATTAGGTACAAACAATCATGAAATAAAATGAAATAATGTTGAAATAAACTATAAAGAATGATTTAATGTTATTAGGTTTAAGAGCTTATCAAAGAAAATTAAGGTGTTGATCTAAAACAATAATCATTTAAAAATAATCGTAGTTATAGAAAATTAGAATTAAAATAATTTCATCTCAATTAACTTAGAAAATAAATTCAATATTCAAGTAATTAGGTGTTGATTAACTTTGTTGATAACAATGGAATAGTACAAAAACAACCTTACGTTATGGATGATGTAAAAATGATGGAGAATAAATAGGAAATAATCAAAATTAGATTTGAGTGATATGGAAGAGAGGAAGATAATTAAGTAATTAGGTTTTAAAGAGGGGTATAACAGTCTTTATCAATTTTCCATGAATTAATGTTTTAACTAGATTAGCATCAAATTTAATGGGGGCTAAAATGTCTTTTCTTATGTTATTTTGATTTTTTAGTTTCTTTTAAAGAGATTAAATCTAAGGGTGAATTAGTAAAATCAAATTTTTATTAAAGTTAATGGAAAAAAATATGGATTGACCAAGTTACCGTATGAACGATTCAGATCAATCTGTGACGATCTAATAGTTGATAAAACAGACCTCACATGAGGCCGTAACTAAAGAGGTCTCACCCGAGAAAAATCCTTGAAAGATATCTAAGGAATCTAGGATTCCTAGTATCTATAAATAAGGCTTATTAGTCTTGGATATTAAGTTACACTTTTTAGTCTTTCTACTCAAAAGAGAAAACAAGAAAAACCCTAGCTACTCCTAAGCAAAAGTCGCCCACACTGTGCAAGAAGTCAATCGACTTCTTGCTTCTTTTTCTTCTAGTTTCTCGTCTAATTTTTCTGTGTTCTAGCCGATCAGATCAGTTACAGTATTTGTGTAATTGTGGTGTATTAACCGTAGAGACGCAACACCTGGGACGTTTTACAAAAGTTGAAGATCCACTTTATGGAGAAACAAAGGGGACCACTTTGCACAGATTCAGAGGACCACTTTGCACAGATTCAGATATACAAAGTTGCATTGGAAGTGCAAGGAACGAGGTATAAACTAGATTTATTTATATGTTCGTATTTTATATTAGTTAAATATATACCGGATAGTATTCTGACAAGATTCCAAGGGAGCCTAAAAAGTTTTATATTTCCGCTGCCTGAAGATCATTTTCCTGTAAGAATCCCAACAATATCATCTTAAAAGAGCAGCGACTGTTGGTCCCAAGTGGTCAGATGAGGTCTAGAGGGGCGGGAGGGGTGGTGAATAGACCTCTAAATTTTTTGACAATTTTTAACTTTAAAACTTTTGTTCTAACTTAAACAGACTAAGCTGTTACCGAACAGTAATATTACAAGGCTGATTGCGAACAAATCTTTGAACAGCTTTGTTGACCACTAATCTGATAATCACTTAGCTGATTTTTGCTAAACTCAGTTTTAATACTAGAGTACTTGCAGCGGATTTTCAAAGTGTTTTTCACAAGTAAACTTAGTAGTTTGAAAGTTTGATCCCCGGTTTTATAAAACTCCTTTCCTTTTAAAACTTTTCAAACAATTAAACCAACGTGTTTTTATGCAACTGAAAATATGCAAGTAAAAATGCAATGTAAAAACACAAGTAATTTTTATAGTGGTTATATGGATTTGAATATCATTTAGTCCACTCTTCCAAGTCACAAAGTAATTAGTACACTCCACTTACGCCAAAACAACAAATGAATTTGGCCGTAAGCTCGCAAATAGGAAATCACTAAGAAAGCCTATCCTCTGAAGTTAGATCACTCACAAAGATGGATCTACACTTCGCACAACACTCACGTTTACAAAATCACTCAGAAGATGTATTTTTCGTTGTTCTTCAACTCTGCTTTCATCAACAAATGACTAAGCTGACGAGTGAGCTGTTCTTGAGACTTAAGAGATTTTGCTTCGAAAATTTTCTCAGAGATTGTGTTGTTGTGTATCTCTTCGTCTCTTCCAGCTATTTATACTTGAGGTTTGAAAAATGTCCGTTGAAGAGAGACAAGATTCAAATTCCTCGAGTACTGGTCCTTAATTTCCGCGAACGAATCTCTGCAGTCTGTCCGTACTGTCAACAGTACTTTTCTGCAGGCAGCATTAAATACACCAAGCTATGCGAATCATTTCTTCAATCATTTGTTTTTATTAGCCTTATACTTCTGCATTTATTACTTCCAGGGGCATTTATTACTGTTGGGATGGCTTCTTGATCTTTTCCACTTGGCTGACGAAAGTGCACGTCTGATGGCGAACTAAGCTGATCTCAAACTTGAACAAATCTGTTTTGAGTCGGCTGATTTTCACCAGTCTGATTTCTTTCCTTCAGCAGATCAGTAGTCTTCTGGACCTTGAATTTTGACTCCTCTGATGTCTTCTTTACTTAGTCAAAAATTCTTCAAAGGGATATCAGCTAAGTTGATTTATACTTAGAAGATTTGATGTTTTAGAATTCATTAGAACCTCCCTTTACAAATTGTCTTCAGTGCCTTCATCTTCATCCTTATCCAGCAGCGACATTTACAAATTTGTAGAGATATACTTTACTTTTGGGAAATTTGTTTTTTTTTTTACCATAGAAGATGTCATTTTGCAAATTTAGTATCATTACACGAAAAAATACATTTAATACTATAATTTAAGTTTTCATTGCAATATTCATGTCAACCCCAATTTTTTGGATGGAGACAGGACGGGAAAGCTTCACGTGCCATTATCTCCCATTTGGAGGGAAAAAACTCACATGCCCCTCACGTGAGTGTTATGGCTGTCCATGGTCAACAATTAGGGCACCATTTTTCATTTTTTTAAGAAAATCATAAAAGTGAAAAAATTGCCTTCCTATATTTTCCAAAATTATGGTCCTCCCTATATTCTCCAAAATTGCCTCAACTGAAGCCATAACTAAAACAACACAATTTCTCTTGATAATATAGAATTAAAAGAGAAATGAATTGAATTATAGAAAGATATAAAAAGGGTACGAACCTCGTGTGACACAATTCTCCACTGAAATATTGTGGGGGTTGTGTTGGGGTTGGTATCCTGTTGGCTCTTTCCCTCAGGACCTTGTTATCCGTGCACATCCCTCGATTTAAATCCTTCCTGATCAAGGGAGCTCTTATATAGGAAGGGGGTTTCTCCTTCGGGATAAACCTTTAGAAAACATGAAAGGAGCATGAAAGGCGGAAGCTTTTGGAGTTGTCTTCCAATGATGTGTTGATATTGTTCTCTGTAAAAGAAAATTGGGGAAAAACTAAAAATGGTAGTTAAAAAACAAAAGATAAAAGAAAAAAGATAAACTTATTATCTAATTTAGGCAAAATAACAAAATCGTCCCAAACTAATTACTGATTTTAAATTTTTGTCCCAAATTATTTAACTTGACGAATTTCGTCCCACCGTTAATTATAAGACGGAAATTACACATTTGCCGTAAAATTATCACATGCAGGGATATTTATGCTTTATATGTATATATGTGTATATATACAAACAATATCTTAGTATTAGTATATAGTCCAATTATAAATGAATTTGACTCGTTATAGTGGATGTTTATAGCTCAAATTACAAATAATGATGCACTGCTGCTAGCTAGTTTATTTGTTATACAATAGATGGTGAGTTATTAATTATATAAACTTGAAATTATAAGAAAATCAACCATGATTGATGCATTTTATCAAACAAAGAATGTTAATTATCTAGAACCTAAATCCTAATGTATAAAATTGTGTGTTGAAGGTTAATCCATCATTATGATTTATCCCATAGCAAAATTATCTTCATAAAATGTAACGATTGAAATAACAAAAAAAATCTAGAGTTATGTAAAGAAGTGAATTTGAAAATCACTATAAGAAAAATAACAGTAGTGAAATTCGGCCCCCCCAAGACTTCATTCCTGGATTCGTCCCTGATCACATGGCTACTTACGTGTCATGACGTGGTAAATTTTAACATGAATAATTATATAATATTGCAGAATTTATCCCAAACTAATTACAAGATTGAACCGTTATTTCCATTAAATTAAAATTTTAATATTGTGACTAAGTTCATACAATATAATTATGTGATGAAATTCGACGAATTGATATAGTTTAAGACAGAATATCAAAATTATTAATTAATTTAAAAAAATATTTAAAATAAATATTAAATTACGGAACGAAATTTGATAAGATACTATATATAGTTTAGGATGAAAATTCAAAATCACTAATTAATTGAAATATTTTCTGCAATTTTACCTCTAATTTATTACACCGCCAATGCCAGCGAGTGAACAAACGCCTTTGGTTTATTGGATTTGATGAAGCCAGCTGTTGTATTATCTATATTTTTATTTTACCCACCTATTATTGGTGCAGTTCTAATACTAGTATTAGATATATATTTATTTACAGATAAAAAACATAATACTCACTTAATGTTCTGAAAATCCTATTAGAATCCTCTTGTTGTTTTATAAAAAAGTTGCAAAAAAACTTTTTTCCTTTCAAAGTAACAGAGGGTGCATATCACTCGCGTTTTGTGATTACAAAATTATAAAAAAATAAATTTGCAACAAGAAAATGTAGAAACTGAAATTTATTAGGTCAGATTTGGGACTGATTATTGAGTGAATTGGGGGAAGGGGGGATGTTGCGCAATTCTTATTCAAATTGGGTACGAGCTAATCCAAAGTAATTACAAGGCAAGTGAAATACACTTACTTTGAGAGCAAACTTGTACAAAGTGGCCCCATGGATATGTCGGAGACGCCAGTCGGATCACCAACAAATGATAGGCCAGAGAGATAGGTTCATTCGACTAATTAGTGATCCATGGGCCTACCTAACACAGATGTCCTGGGGGATTGGTTGATCAGAAAGCTCAGGCACGAGTAGAACATTCCACAGTCATACAAAGATTTCTGATCTGCTAGCTGGTGGTCATCTCAAATCTCACTCGAGGTTCAGTTCTTGGTATTCTTTCTCAATACATATAGTTATTACCCAGCAAACGGTGGAATCAGCGCTGAATGCGAACTAATACTTCTTTCTTTTAACCTACTACAGCTCACCTACCCATATGCCGTCTTGTTTAAATTTCTCGTTCCTTCGCTTCAAGCTAACTTGAGCTAGAGAAAGCGATCTATCGTACTAGAGTATTTTTAAACAAATGTGTCGACATAAATAATTGTGGTATCAAATCCCTAAAATAGGTATAATTGTGGTATCAAAAGTGAAATTCTCTCCGAAGCAAAGTTTACAAACAATAAAACAAAGTGAAATCCATTGCCAAAAGGGTCTACTTACATTAATATGGTGCATATATAATATAGTGACCTTCAAAGACAACCTAATGATCGAAGCTTCCAAAACACATTCAAACAACAATATAAACTAAAAAGTGCACCGACAACAAACAGAAACATCAAAATAATGGTCTTAGCCCATTCGCACATGGGAATGTCATACAACTCAAAGAAGCCACAATCGTATCTCCTATCATAATTGATGCACGAACGGAAATGCCTGCCATGGCGGTCATTGCTCCAAGTACTTTTGATACAGGTTGGTTCTTGGCAATAAAAAAGCACCACCCTTGGGTCGGTGGAAACAGACCGCCGGAAGTTGGAGGAGAAGGCAACCACGGTTGCACGAATTTGAAGTTAAATTGTAGCCTGATTGAAGATAATTTTGGAGGAGAAATTTTCAAAGGATAATTGTGCCTTTTGGAGAATGATTTTCCCTCGTAAACGCGTAGGTTTTATAACGTTAAAATAAATTTCCCATTTACTTTCTTTTTTTAGGAAACATATGTTTGTCAAGGTATCAAGATCATCTTCCTCCTCGTGATCCGTCCCCTCGATCTCAATTAACAATGCATGTGCTCAATGGTGCAATGTTATTAATTCATCAAGAAAATGTGAAATCTTAATGTATGGTATAACTGAAACTTTATAGACAATTATACAATTTATTATATTTTTTTATACAAATATATAATTATCAGTTTGAAATTTGTGAAAGTCCCCTATTCCTTAATTTTTAGGTAAATATGCAATTATAAATTTTAATGCTCAATTTTAGTTATAGAGGGTATGTATGTAAATATTAACTTAAGAAATAATTCGAAATGCTCAAATCTGAAATATTGAGGGTGAAAATTTATTTATTAATTTTGATATCCGATCAATATCCAAAATTATTAGTCACGAGGCCCAATTTTTGCGATTGTTTGAATAATGATTAAATTTCTGACGTTTAAAAATTGTGTTTTAATTTTTCATCCAAAAAAAAAAAAAAGTGGAAAGTTGCAAATGAACATGATTTATGGTACCTTTTTGCATTTCTATCCAAATACAAGGTATATCAGTTGTTTGTTATATTTGACTTACTTGTTATAATCAAATTATAAAACGAAGCAAGATTGCGTTAATATCAATTATTATGTATTTTGTGTAGAACTAATGTTATAAAAATTAATATAAGTTTATAATTGATTATATATTATATATTATTGCCATTTCCTTTTTAATTGACAAAATTGTTTTATTAAATTTTAGTTTTATTAGCTAAATAAGATAACATGAATTTCATTACTAAAATAACTATAATATATCAATTTTGGATGTGTCCTTATTCCTTTTCTATATACAGGCATAACTGAAAAAAAAAAAAAACAAAGAAGGACATAATTTATTTATATAGAAATGGCGAACTATTTCATTGCTCGATGCAACCACTGCACGACTTATAATAAGGTAGTAAATAATTCTTAATTTACTCTAATGCTTTAGTTTTATTATAAATAAATAATTTGTAATTAATCATGAATCTCAAAGTTGTTAACTTTATAAATGGAAAAGTATTTTTTTTAACTCGTAACTCATATATGCTTTTCCGTTGGAATTTCGGTTGTAATCTGGATTTCAACGTTACTTTCAATTGATTTTATTGGTCGCAAAAACGGTAGAAAATTTTATTTTTTACCATTTCCGTTTGTAATTTTGAGTTTTCTGGTAGTGTGTACTAAATACCAATCTTGATTTTTATTTTCCTGTAGGTGTTTTATCCACCCGAAGGCGGACCTGATGACGTTTCAGTTGAATGTACGAGTTGTACTAACACGTTTCCTACAAAAATATCAAAAGGAATTCAGGTGTGTTTCCTACAAAAATTGCCATCTTACTTACATTTGATAACCTATCTATCTATTTATTTTTCTATATGAAAGTCATTTTTTATAATCTATCACGTAAGAATACACCGACATTCAAACTCAACTTAAATATTATGCCAAAATTTTAAAATAAAATCTGCCAACAACGAAATTAAGTCCAAATTAGTAGTGTTTCAACAATTTCACTGAAACAACTCAATTAAACCAATTAATAAATGAAACCAAAACCAAGCGAAATTGGACCAATATCGATATAAACCCTACACTTTTGAGCTAAGCTTTATATGGAACTCTTTCGTTTAATAGTAAATTAATGAGAAAGTGCTTTTCATTTAGACTAAATAATTTGATTGATAAATGTTGGGAACTAAAATTATTTGATTGATATATATGCTGAGATCTTTGATTGCTTTTCTTCGTTGAAAGCTCGTTTAAAATGAAGAAATGACACATGTTTCTCGAAATTTATATTTTAACTTAAAAAATAATATTATCATGAATTAGTAAATGCATCCATTTTTTTTTTTTAAAAAACCCAAAAAATTTTCTCTATAAAATCGATCATATAACATCTGCTTTATTCCCTTAACCCAAGTTCTTAAAAATCACAAATTCAACTTTCAAATCGAAAGGTTCCACTTGAATCCAAATTATATTTTTGAAAAATAAAAAACCTAATTAAATGGAGCCAAAGTCAATCCAAGTTACGAAGATTCTATGCTACATTGAAAGTAAACAAGTCATCTCTTTCGTTTGATAGTAAATTAATAAGAGAGTGTTTTTCATTTAGACTAAATAAGTTGATTGATATATATATATGCTGAGATCTTGTATTGCTTTTCTTCGTTGAAACCTCGTTTAAAATGAAGAAATTATGACACATGCTTTTTGAAACTTATACTCCGTTTCTGTTTCTTTGGCTAAATTGAGAGCATTTCAGATTCTCTAAAAAAGTCAAATAAACAAGTTTTTTTTTAAAAAAAAAAAAGAAAATTGAAAAAGCTTAACTTGTAAATCCTCTCTTTGATTTTTCAAAAACAATCCTTGTGAAAATATAATATTTTAAATCTCTAGAAAGTGTACCCTACTTTAATTTTACATAAAGCTCTACTTCACTTACATAATAATGTTGATTTGACATTAAAAAAAATCCAAAACAAACCACTTCTATCAAATGCATAAAAATCGATATATTTTTTTTCATATCTTTAAAAGTCGTGTAAATTTAAAAACATAATGTAACTACACTATATAGGAATATACATATATTTCTTTAACTTTTACCGTATTTCAGTCTTTGTTCATCCTATATCAATATCAGATTTATACATAATAAATTAATATTATCATGTAACTTTCATTAAATTTCAGCTTTTACCTGCAAATTTATAAAAAGATTGAGTACGAAATTTGTTATGCATTAAATAAAAATTTGAAATAAGATCAAAGTTTAAGGACTAAATTAAATTGATATAGAATGAAAATTAAAAGACTAAACTTGCCTAGCATATCCGTGTTTGTTAGTATTCTCTATTTATAAGAACAGAAAAACTAGTTTATTTAATTTTTGTATGTCAAATTAATTTAAATGTAAATGTTAATTTTCAGGTTCGTGACTACTCGTCAAGCTCCTTACCCGAATCTACGAACCTTCATATTCAATTCATAGCGTAATTAATTCCCTCCTAATTGTTTTTCATGTATTGATTGTTGTAGGTATCAATTAAATTATAATTTCACTATTTTTGATTAAATTAGATAAAAATTATACCTAATACATTTTCAGAGAGCAGATAGCTATAATTCGGGCGAATGATCCGTCAATCAACCATGAGGAAGCAAACAGGATGGCTGAAAAAATGGTAAGTGAAAATAAAAAAACACACACACACACATGTAAATGAAAAAAAAAAAAAAGAGAGAAAAGAAAATGAAAGGAGCATAAGGTACAACAATGAGCAGCCTAGATATTCCAAAACAACGTCGTTTTATATTAGGTGGGAGGTAAAAAATGGAAAGAAAATACCGGGCTACACTTTATTATTTATACGTTGTACAATTTAATTTCATTATTTATTTTTGAGGTGATGAGTTGTTGAGTTTCTTTGCTTTTGTTATACAGTGGAAAAGGCTGAATAGGAAATAATCACCCCTAAAGAAGCTACCGAAATTAATGGGGGTAAATCACGATATTAATTTTGAGTTAATAATAATTTACTCTTGCGATATTTATAGTGTTAAAATTTACCTATTTAAAAATAAATATTTTATTTCTGCGTAATTTTATAAAAGTTTTACATTGAATTCCTGATATTTTTATATGTGGCACTTTACTTCCATATGTTATAATAATGTGGTCGTTTACCCTCTTCCCCTCTCCTCCGGGAATTAATCATCTTGTGTTTTGGTAATATATTTTTCGTGTTCACTCTCAATTTCATTAAGTAAGTTACACTCTCTAGCTCAAGGAGGTCAATTACTTCTTAAATTTTTTTACAGGGGGTAAATTAAGACAATAATTATGAATCTTCTTAATTCCTCCACAAATAAATCATATTTATCCATCTCAAATTTATTCTATTTCTTCTAAATTCGAGATCCAATCAGTAAACTTGAAAACGTATTTTTCGTCAAGTGACGAGGTTCAATTTAATACCCAATTTGCTATGTCTTAACCTTAAATTATTCTTCGAAACATCAAAAAATTATGTAAGATGGTTAGAACATAACCTCATAAAATCAGTCTTATATAAAATCTCATGAAAACTAATTTCAAAAAGTGAGAGGCCAAGAAAACAAACAACATTTCGTAAATCAAAATTATTTCACGAACCTTCACTACTCTTTCGAACTACTTTTTCAAATATCAAACAAACATACATTAAAGATTTCTCCAAGACATTAATATTATCATTTGTACCTTTCTTTCTTCGCTCATGTTACTCTTGACTCGAAATTTTATATAAAAATTGGAACAAATTTTATATATTTTTACATTTATGTGATTAAAAATTGGTTTGAGAATAAAAAGCATGAAATCATTATTTTATATGAGATACTAGTTTCGAAATTCTTTTATATCATTTCAAAAACTAGATCTTGTTACCGGCACATCACAAAAGATGCGAAATAGAAGTTAGAATCTAAGAATAGATGATATAATTATTTATTGATGAAGATGTTGATTTTATATTAATTTATTATTTACTATGTTGTCTAAGTTGTACCCTTTGTTTATATTTACAGGAATTTGATCAGGAACAAGCATAATATGTCATAGGCGGCATTATTAAATAAATAAATAATAATCTTTGTTGAATCAGAGAATTTTAATAATACTATATGTAAAATAATAATATTATGTTTTTCAACTTTAAATTGTGTATTATATTTATGGTTGTGCTTGTTCCAAATAAAGAGAAATTGGTAAATCAAGAATGACGTTGCGACATGATAACATTTATACATTTTTTTTGGGATAAACACAATTAATAGCTCCTATCATTAACATTTTATATAGTGGTTTTCTTTTGTATCTTTTTTCACGTTAATTTCCACTATGAATTATTTGTGTTACACTGTAGTCCATCATAATATTATTTTGTATCAATTCAGTTCCTAATAATACAGTTTCTTTATTAATTTACTACTTGGGCACTTTAGTTCACCTTGAATCACCTGAAAATGATCAAAATGAAACAAATAATTCATAATGAGGACTAACGTGAGAAAAAACACAAGAAGGACCACTATATAAAAAGTTAATTTAAAGTAACCAATTGTACATACCAGTTTCCTCGTTCCGAAAATCATAGAAGTCGTGATCCAAATTGTTGCTCTATTGCCTCAGTAACAGTCAAAGGTGCATATCGAAGTAGTTTTGCGAACAATCTACAAAGAAAAGTATTTATATATATAGTGAAATATCAAACTAGACATGCATTCGACATTTGCCCAAGAAAACGCGAAGCATCTACAATAGGGAATATTGCACATTACCCCTTTACCTTTAAGCCGTTTTTCACTTTACCATCTAATCTTTTTCCCCCATAAAATTCCTTCAACTACTTTAATCTTTCTTGTTCCATTTTAAGCAACTAAAAACTCGTAAACTCTAATATTGATACTGAAGGGACGACTTCGAAAATAGGAGTTTAACAATATTAAGGTTGATTAATATAAGTGTTAAGATGTTAAGCTTAATTTGTGTCAAAGTGATTAGGCCTTGATTGTGTTAGCTTTGATTATGCTAGCTTTGATTGTGTAAAATTGACTAAGCTTGATTGTAGTTGTTACTTAATCAGTTTTTATCATTTGTACTATAAATATAGGTGTTCATATTGTATAAATTAAAATAAGAAATATATTACAAAAAGATTTCTCCATTTTGTCTTTACTTTTTCATGGTATTAGAGCCAGATTTTTAAAGCCCTCACCTTCCGCAAATTTTCTATGAAAGATACTGATAGAATCAGTACTTCTAATACAAACAAAAACACAGACATTAGTATTGATCAAGGAATTACAAAGCCTATTGATCAAACTATGTCTTCTTTCACTATAGACCCAACTGACCCTCTTTTTATTATGTGCAACCTGCTGCATATCCTCCTATGTACCCTGCACCTCAATTTCCAACTTACTATGCACAATATCCTGCTCATCCAATGCATGCATATCCTCCATATCATGCATCATATCCTACTTATGAACATTATCCTTATCATGATGATTATCACCAGCATAGCAAATCTGATAAATATGATGATGATGAAACTGTTCATGCTCCTGCCAAGACTCAGAAGCCTAAGAAGCCTAAGACCTCAAAATCTTGGGTTGTCAAAGGTGAAGCTAATCCTCCAGGACCCTCTCAATAAGTGTACCTAAAACAATTTTTATTTTGTTTTGTAGGTTAGGATTAGGAGTAGGAGTAAAGTAGAGAAGATCTGGTACTTGGACAGTGGCTGTTCAAGACACATGTGTGGAAACATACATGAGCTGACTGATGCTGTTGCTGTGGATGGTCCTAAAGTTACTTTTGGGGACAGCAAAGAAGGCAAGATTGTTGCAAATGGAAAGCTAATCAAAGGGAACATTGAGATATCTGACGTCTCTTATGTTAAAGGCCTCAAATACAATTTGCTGAGCATAAGTCAATTTTGTGACAGAGGATATTCAGTCATCTTCTCAACAGATAAGTGTTACGTTGAACAGATTGGTATAAAGAAGGTAATTTTATCTGGAAGACGACAAGGGAATGTCTACACAGTGGACTGGAATTCTGCTGACAAGAATTCAAGTGTTTGTTTGGTGGCATCAACACCAAGTGAAATCAGTTGGCTGTGGCTCAAAAGAATGAACCATGTGAATTTCAAGACCATCAACAGACTTATCAAGAACAATCTGGTAGAAGGAATTTCAAAGACAGTCATGAGCAAAGATAAGCTTTGTGACGCCTGTCAGAAGGGTAAACAAATCAAGTCATCATTCAAAAGCAAGAAGCATCAATCTTCTGGAAGAATATTGGAGCTGCTACATATGGACTTATTTGGACCCATTGATCCTGTCAGCAATGGTGGAAAGAAATACTGCCTAGCTGTTGTGGATGATTATTCAAGATACACTTGGGTGATTTTCATGAAAAAGAAAAGTGAAACCAAGGAGCATCTTACAAATCTGATGGAAAAGATTCAAAATGAGAAAAGTATAAAAATACTGAAGACAAGATCAGATAGAGGGACTGAGTTTACAAACTCTACTGTTGAAGAGTATTGTAATGCCAGAGGAATCAGTCATGAGTACTCTGCTGCCAGAACCCCTCAACAGAATGGAGTTGCTGAAAGGAGAAACATAACTCTTAAAAAAGCTACAAGGACAATGATAGCTGAAGCTAAACTGCCTCAAAGATTTTGGGCAGAAGCAACAAATACAGCATGCTTTACCCAAAACAGATACATGATCAACAAGCACCAAAACAAGACTCCATATGAAGTTTGGAACAATAGGAAGCCAAACAATCATTACTTTAAGATATTTGGTTGTAAATGCTTTGTTTTAAATAATGGAAAAAATCACCTTACTGCATTTGCAAAAAATGCTGATGAAGCTGTTTTTGTAGGATACTCTACTGTTAGTAAAGCTATAGAGTCTTTAACAAAAGAACTTTACTTGTAGAAGAATCCATTCATGTAGTATTTAATGAACCAAATCAATCTTCGGAAAAGAATCAAAGTGCTAATCAAGATCGTTCTACTGAGTTACAGAAATTGAATGTTGGAAAGAATGAAGAATATGTTCCCATCATACTACCTGATCTCAACCCAGCTGATAACTCCAGTGCTGTTCAAAATCACAATGCTGATTGTCTAACAGACGAGTTGCAAACAGCTGACAGACCAGAGACTGTTCAACAGACTTCAAATGTTCAACAGGCTACTACTGGAACTCCAACAGTAGTGTTTCAAGATCAAAGCAAAGGACAACATTATGATTTGCAACCTGATCTTAGATGGCTCAAGAATCACCCACCAGAATTAGTGATTGGTGATCCTTTGGATAAAGTAAAGACAAGGAGAGTTGCTGCAAGTGAAGCAATGTTTGTCAGCTTCCTATCTCAAATTGAGCCCAAACATATTGAAGAAGCTCTTAGTGATTCAAACTGGATTGAAGTTATGCAAGAAGAGCTAAATCAATTTGAAAGGAATGAAGTCTGGTACTTAGTTCCTAGACCAAGTCATCAAAGAGTAATTGGCACTAAATGGGTATTCAGGAACAAAATGAATGAAGATGGTGAAGTCACCAGAAACAAAGCTAGATTAATGGCCAAGGGTTATTGCCAAGAAGAAGGCATTGACTTTGATGAGACATTTGCACCAGTAGCAAGATTAGAGGCAATCAGACTCTTTCTTGCTTATGCTGCTCATAAGAATTTCACAGTCTATCAGATGGATGTGAAATCAGCTTTTCTCAATGGAGAACTGCAAGAAGAAGTTTATGTTGAACAACCACCTGGATTTGAAGTCTATCAAGAAAAAGACAAAGTGTATCGTCTGAAGAAAGCCCTCTATGGACTGAAACAGGCTCCAAGAGCGTGGTATGATACCCTATCTGATTTTCTCTTAATTAAAGGATTTCGTAAAGGTAAGATAGACAAGACTCTGTTCACTATTGAATGGGAAGAACATATTTTGCTTGTGCAAATATATGTGGATGATATCATTTTTGGTTCAACTAACCAACAGATGTGTGATAAGTTCTCAAAGCTGATGCAGAACAAGTTTGAAATGAGCATGATGGGAGAACTTAAATATTTTATTGGATTGCAAGTAAGACAGTTGCCTGATGGAATATTCATCAGCCAAGCAAAATACACAAAGGATCTGTTGAAGAAATTTGGTATGGAAACTAGCTCTACTGCTAATATTCCAATGTCTACTAATCTTCGTTTGGATAAAGATGAAGATGGCAAATCAGTGGACATAACCAAGAACAGAGGAATTATTGGGTCACTGTTATACTTAACAGCTAGCAGACCTGATATTATGTACTCTGTTGGGGTTTGTGCTAGATTTCAATCAAATAATAATGAATCTCACCTCTTAGCTGCCAAAAGGATACTCAAGTATCTTAAAGGTACTGAAGATTTGGGATTGTGGTATCCTAGGGAATCTGGATTTGAACTCGTTGGTTTTTCAGATTCTGACCTTGCTGGCTGCAGGATTGACAGAAAAAGCAAAACAGGTGCTTGTCAGTTCTTAGGCAGTCGTCTGATCTCATGGATGAGTAAGAAACAAACTTCAGTATCCATATCAACTGCTGAAGCTGAATACATAGCTGCTGGAGCTTGCTGTGCACAAATATTATGGTTGAAGCATCAACTTGAAGATTACAACATAAAAATCAGTGGAATCCCTATCTACTGTGACAATACAAGTGCAATCAGTCTTACTCAGAATACTACAAGTCATTCAAGGACTAAACATATTGAGATCAAACATCATTTTATTAGAGATCATGTGGAGAAAGGAAATGTCATGATAGAACATGTGTTTACTGAAAATCAGATTGCTGACATCTTCACAAAACCTCTAAGTGAGACAAGGTTTTCAACTCTAAGAGCTGAACTGGAATTATTAAAAGTGGATGCATAAGCTGAGGGGGAACTCATCTGAAGACTAAAGTTCAACAACTTACTCATCTTATTTATCTTCAAGGATTAACTCTCAACAGACTAGTTAACCTATGAATTCTTAAAGTCAGGGGGAACGTGTAAGACTAGCGGTACTTCTGATTAAAAGATGAAATTTATTGATGACAGTTAGTTGAAGTTATGTTTCCAACAGAAGATTAAAGTCTTGAAGATTGAAGATTTATTACCTAGCTGGATTGACAAACATCCGAGGAAAGTTATCAGACTATTAGCTTTCACTGATAACAACTTTGTCATCAGGACAGTAGTCCCATCAGATAAGTATTTATTTTACTCGTCTGATCGCTTATGTAAAAGCTTACTGATTAAATCGCTTTACTTAAAAACAAGCTTTTACAAGTGACAGAAGAGCGGTACATATTCCCGCTCCTCATTTAATGCGATTTGAATTTGAAAGGTCGTAACTGACGCCGCACGATCAAGACTGACAAGAAACGGATCTAACGGTTAGCTGGTATCACGGAAACCGAAATACCCTAACCTCTATAAATCCCAATCTGATCAGCTGTGTAGCTCTTTACGCACCCAAACATTCAAAGAGCACTTGTGAGAAATTTCAAGCAATTTTCTGCAAAACTCTTCTTGTTTCTCTAACTTCCAACAGATTCGAAATGGCTGCTGAAAGTATGTACTTAGTTTACTACTCCTACTACCAATCTGGTACTGACTTGATGAAGGAGCTGCTGGAGAAGTTCAAATCAGCCTCACTAGTGAACTTCATGGAGTATCATGAAGGGCTAATCTGGACTGACCAGGTGTTGGAATACTACAAGACTGCTACTGTTGATTTCACCACCCAGGAAATCAAAGCTACTGTCGGAGGTAGATCTATCGTTATTACCCCCACTCTTCTTCACGAGACCTTTGGGCTTTCAAACAAAGGTCGACATGATGTCATTGTTACGACGGAATAAAAGCACCAACAGTTTTGGGCAATCTGTGCCAAAGAAGGAGAGATGTTGTCTGGCAACATCAAGAAGAGATAGCTAAAGGATGAATATCAGCAGATGGCTGATATGGTCTCTAAGCTGATTGAAAATTGTACGTTTTCTCTGGATGTTGTTCCTATGAAGAGATTCAGCATCATGGCTGCTATTTACTATGGACTGGAAGTCAACTGGTCTGTAATTATCTGGTATGTTTTGGCTGGCTTCCACGAGAAAAAGAAAGGCAAGGGTCCCCAGACCAATCATAGAATCACTCTCAGTTATCTGCTGTTTAAGATGGGCTGTGAGGTGACAAATGGAAAGGAAATCTATAAATCTAAGGCAATGGCGAAATACTTGCCTGTTCTGAAAAGAAAAGCCGACGAGGCTGATGTGGAGGAAGAAGCTGAGGAATCAAAAGAGGTTCCTGCCAAAAGGCCAAGGAGATTAGTTAAAACAGCTGAGTTAGCTGTTGAGACTCAGAAGAAGAAGGCTGCTGAAAAGCCTAAGGAGAAGGCTCCTAAGAAAGTGAAGACGGTGGCTGATGATACAGTTGACAAAATCATTGATCAAACCACTACTGATGTCAGGAACATGTCTCCTGCATCATCTTCAAGAACTCCAACTGCTCAAGTGCCTGATGAGACTGTCTCTCACAGAACCAGAAGTCAGTTGAGAGATACTACTGCTTCCAGACCTATTCAAGGAAGATCAAAGAAAACAGCAAGGAAGCATATGACATTTGTAGAGGAACCTACTGAGCTAGTGGACTTAGTAAGGGAAAGTCCTCAAACTGCTGAAAGACCTGTTGGAGCTGAAGAGGCTTCTGTTGCTGAACAGATTAATGCGCAGCAGATTACTGAAGCTCAGCCAACAGTTGAGGTTGGTAAACCTCAGGATGATCCTGATGTGATGATCATCCAACCCATTGCAGCTGCACCTCTTGCATCTGCTGCTCCTCAACCTGCCAAAGCTGACAAGGGAAAAAGAAAGATAATAATCAAGAAGAAAAAGGTCTCTGCAGCTGACAAAAAGAAAAGCGAGGAAGCTGAGCAGAGAAAGAGAGATGAGCTAGAAGAACAGAAGGCATTAGAACTGAGCAAGATTCAGGAGGCTAAAGAGGAAGAAAGAAGAAGAATGTCTAAAGCTGAAAGAAAGACAACTGAAGACGCTGAACTTGCTATGGTCATTGAGCTAAGTAAAACTGATGCTCATGGACCAGTTCGTACTGAAGGCATCAAGATTGATGGAGCTGATGAAGAAAAATCCAAGAAGCCTAAGATGCCTGCTGGAGAGGTCAAACCAAAAGCCAAATATGAAGTCAGAAGAGCTTTTGATATTATCCATGCTGATAAGGCTCTCTTCAAAAGGTTTGAAAAGACTTTGGCTTACTATGACCAGAATCTTATGCTGAAGACTCTGTTCACCCATGAAAAGCCTAGATACATCAAATGGAGATATTACAGGCTAAACAGATCTATTGCAGAGATTCAGAGTTGGAAGGAGTTAGCTGATGAAGAACAATGGGTTCTAAATTGGCTAAGGACTGACTCCATTCAGAAAGCTTTGGATCCTCATTTTGTAAGGGATGCTATGCATCAATATGCTAAGGATTTTGCCTTAGAGGAAGCCAAAACAATTCGAAACACTTTGCCTGCAAAGAGAAGAAAATCTGATGATGATGAAGAAAGAGCAATTAACATAGCTTTTATGACCGCCTTGAAGAGATTGGCAGAAAGGTCAAGATATCAGCAAGGGTGTTCAAGTGAATTGCCTCAGCTGCCAAGCATCAGACAGATTATATTTGGCAAGGAAGTAAAGGAGTACTGTGAAGTGCCTAAGGGCAACAATGCCTTTACAAATCCATGGATTATTGTGCGACAAATACATCAAACTACATCCTTTAATGATGATGACACTATCACAAGTTTGGTCTATGCTGATGTCACTGATGAGCACAAGACTGCTGATAAACCCTTGGCAATTGAGTGGAATGCTAAGGAATCCAAAGCTGATCAGGAGACAGAGTTGAAAGACGCACCTGTCCACCAGGAAGCTGAAGAAAGGGAAGCTGCTACTTCTGCTTCATCAAGTGATATGCACTCATCACTGATGGAAGTTTTCCAGATGCTGATGGAAAATTCTATGAAGGAACTGGAAGAGAAGAACAGCCAGCAGCTGAAGAAGTTGAAAGAAGAGTTGGCAGAGTCCAACATACAACAGTTGGAAAGCATGCACCTCCTAACTGCAGAAACTATCAAGAAATCAATAGATAGTTTTCCCATGCTTCAAGACAATTCAAAGCAGTTCCTGCAAAGCCTTGTTGAGATGAACAGAAACGTAGAAGATGTGAAGGCTGATGTCAGCCATCTTCACGGTGCCTTAGACAGAGAAAATCACAACATTGCTGACCTAACTGCTAACTTCATCAAAGCCAGTGAAGAAGAAAAAGCTGTTAATGTTGCACTGTTGCAAGAAGTCTCAAAAGCTGAAGGAGTTATTCAAGATGAGCTTGCCACTATGCAGATTAACATTGATTGTTGTAATGACCAGACTGACACCATCAGCACTACTCTTCATCATTTAATTGCAAGTCACGACGTAGTCAATCAGAACTTGAAAGCTTTGTGTGCTGCAATGAAGATTCCTACTGTTGCACTTAACCCAGCTAATGTCACCAAGTCTGATGATGACAAAAAGGGGGAAGATAAAAGGGAAGAATCAACTAAGGAAACTGTTGCTACTGTTGAAGCTGAGAAGACTGACGAAGCTGTTGAAAAGACTAAGGCTGCTGTAGAAGTTGGAAAGGTAGAAGGCAAAGCGAAGTCTGAAGAAGAAGCTAAAGAAAAACCCAAATCTGATGAGGAAATGCTGAAGATCAAACAGAGCCATTTACCAAGTACAAAAATACTGAATCAGCTAAGAGAGCAATGGAAAAACTGAAGGAGCAGCAACTCAAAGAAAAGATGGAAGCTGCCAGGTCAAATATGCTTTTGAATGAGGAAGCTGATGAAGATGAAGTGGAAGAAGAAGATGATGAAGAATCATCTTATGAATATGAAGAAGTGCTGGAAGGATCTGATGAAGAAGCTGATAGTTAGAATATACAAATCTATTTGTAATCAGTTTACTTTATCTATCTTTCAGACATCTCATCTGATAAACTTGTACTTGTGATATTTTCATCATAAATAAAAGTCAAGTTTACTCCAACACATCTTTTCTATCTTAGAAAATTTTGAGGATTACAATCTTTAGCATAGGTTCAACAGATACTTAGCTGAAGTTTTGTCATCATCAAAAAGGGAGAAATTGTTGGATAAGGATGAAGATGAAGGCACTGAAGACAATTTGTAAAGGGAGGTTTTGATGAATTCCAAAACTTCATATCTGCTAAGTATGGATTAACTTAGCTGATGTCCCTTTGAAGAAAAAATTTGACTAAGTAAAGAAGATATCAGAAGAGTCAAAATTCAAGGTCCATGACTACTGATCTGCTGAAGGAAAGAAATCAGACTGGTGAAGATCAGCCAACTCAAATCAGATTTGTTCAAGTTTGGGATCAGCTTAGTTCGCCATCAGACTTGCACTTTCGTCAGCCATGTGGAAAGGATCATAAAAGTCATCCAAACGGTAATAAATGCCCTGGAAGTAATAAATGCTGAAGTACAAGGCTATTTAAGACAAATGATTGAAGAAATGCTTCGCATCAGCTGGGTGCATTTAATGCTGCCTGCACAAAAGTACTGTTGACAGTACGGACAGCTGTAGAGCCGTTCACGGAAATTAAGGACCAGTACTCGAGGAATTTGAATCTTGTCTCTCTTCAACGGACATTTTTCAAACCTCAGGTATAAATAGCTGAGAGAGACGAAGAGAAGAAGAACAACATAATCTTTGAGAAAAATTTCGAAGCAGAATTCTTTAAGTCTCAAGAACAACTCACTCATCAGCTTAGTCATTTGTTGACAAAAGCAGAGTTGAAGAACAACGAAAAATACATCTTCTGAGTGATTTTGTAAACGTGAGTGTTGTGCAAAGTTTAGATCCGTCTTTGTGAGTGATCTAACTTCAGAGGATAGGAGTTTCTTAGTGATTTCCTATTACGAGCTTACGGCCATATTCATTTGTTGTTTTGGCGTAAGTGGAGATATTGTAAACTGTGTGTTTATAGTATAACCCAAGATCTGTGTGACTTGGAAGAGTGGACTAAAGGATTTAAATCCATATAAACACTATAAAAATCTGTGTGTTTTTACTTGCACCATTACTTGCATATTTTCAGTTGCATAAAAACATTTTGATTTAACTGTTTGAAAAGTTTTAAAGAAAAGAAGTTTTATAAAATTGGGGATCAAACTTTCAAACTACTAAGTTTACTTGTGAAAAACACTTTACAAATCCGCTGCATGTACTCTAGTATTAAAACTGATTTTAGCAAAAATCAGCTAAGTGATTATCAGATTAGTGGTCAATCAAGCTGTTCAAAGATTTGTTCGCGATCAGCTTTGAGGAATTACTGTTAGATAACAGCTTAGTCTGTCTAAGTTAGAACAAAAGTTTTAAAGTTAAAAATTGAAGTAAAAAGTTTAAAGGTCTATTAACCCCCCCCCCCCCCCTCTAGATCTCATCTGACCACATGGGACCAACACTAAATACTACCCAGCAAACGGTGGAATCAGCGCTGAATGCGAACTAATACTTCCTTCTTTTAACCTACTACAACTCACCTACCCATATGCCGTCTTGTTTAAATTTATTGTTCCTTCGCTTCAAGCTAACTTGAGCTAGAGAAAGCGATCTATCGGACTAGAGTATTTTTAAACAAATGTGTCGACATAAATAGTTGTGGTATCAAATCCCTAAAATAGGTATAATTGTGGTATCAAAAGTGAAACTATCTCCAAAGCAAAGTTTACAAACAATAAAACAAAGTGAAATCCATTGCCAAAAGGATCTACTTATATTAATATTGTGCATATACAATATAGTGACCTTCAAAGACAATCTAATGATCGAAGCTTTCAAATCACATTCAAACAACAATATAAACTAAAAAGTGCACCAACAACAAACAGAAACATCAAAATAATGGTCTTAGCCCATTCGCACATGGGAATGTCAAATAACTCAAAGAAGCCACAATCGTATCCCCTATCATAATTGATGCACGAACGGAAATGTCTGCCAAGGCGGTCATTGCTCCATGTAATTTTGATACAGGTTGGTTCTTGGTAATAAAAAAGCACCACCCTTGGGTCGGTGGAAACAGACCGCCGGAAGTTGGAGGAGAAGGCAACCACGGTTGCACGAATTTGAAGTTAAATTGTAGCCTGATTGAAGATAATTTTGGAGGAGAAATTTTCAAAGGATAATTGTGCCTTTTGGAGAATGATTTTCCCTCGTAAACGCGTAGGTTTTATAACGTTAAATAAATTTCCCATTTACTTTCTTTTTAAGGAAACATATGTTTGTCAAGGTATCAAGATCATCTTCCTCCTCGTGATCCGTCCCCTCGATCTCAATTAACAATGCATGTGCTCAATGGTGCAATGTTATTAATTCATCAAGAAAAGGTGAAATCTTAATGTATGATATAACTGAAACTTTATGGACAATTATACAATTTATTATATTTTTTTATACAAATATATAATTATCAGTTTCAAATTTGTGAAAGTCCCCTATTCCTTAATTTTTAGGTAAATATGCAATTATAAATTTTAATGCTCAATTTTAGTTATAGAGGGTATGTATGTAAATATTAACTTAAGAAATAATTCGAAATGCTCAAATCTGAAATATTGTGGGTGAAAATTTATTTATTAATTTTGATATCCGATCAATATCCAAAATTATTAGTCACGAGGCCCAATTTTTGCGATTGTTTGAATAATGATTAAATTTCTGACGTTTAAAAATTGTGTTTTAATTTTTCATTAAAAAAAAAAAAAAAAGTGGAAAGTTGCAAATGAACATGATTTATGGTACCTTTTTGCATTTCTATCCAAATACAAGGTATATCAGTTGTTTGTTATATTTGACTTACTTGTTATAATCAAATTATAAAACGAAGCAAGATTGCGTTAATATCAATTATTTTGTATTTTGTGTAGAACTAATGTTATACAAATTAATATAAGTTTATAATTGAGTATATATTATATATTATTGTCATTTCCTTTTTAATTGACAAAATTGTTTTATTAAATTTTAGTTTTATTAGCTAAATAAGATAAAATGAATTTCATTACTAAAATAACTATAATATATCAATTTTGGATGTGTCCTTATTCCTTTTCTATATATAGGCATAACTGAAAAAAAAAAAAACAAAGAAGGACATAATTTATTTATAGAGAAATGGGGAACTATTTCATTGCTCGATGCAACCACTGCACGACTTATAATAAGGTAGTAAATAATTCTTAATTTACTCTAATGCTTTAGTTTTATTATAAATATATAATTTGTAATTAATCATGAATCTCAAAGTTGTTAACTTTATAAATGGAAAAGTATTTTTTTTAACTCGTAACTCATATATGCTTTTCCGTTGGAATTTCGGTTGCAATCTTGATTTCAATGTTACTTTCAATTGATTTTATTGGTCGCAAAATCGGTAGAAAATTTTATTTTTTACCATTTCCGATTGTAATTTTGAGTTTCCTGGTAGTGTGTACTAAATACCAATCTTGATTTTTATTTTCCTGTAGGTGTTTTATCCACCCGAAGGCGGACCTGATGACGTTTCAGTTGAATGTACGAGTTGTACTAACACGTTTCCTACAAAAATATCAAAAGGATATAAATTGGACCAATATCGATATAAACCCTACACTTTTGAGCTAAGCTTTATATGTAACTCTTTCGTTTAATAGTAAATTAATGAGAAAGTGCTTTTCATTTAGACTAAATAATTTGATTGATAAATGTTGGGAACTAAAATTATTTGATTGATATATATGCTGAGATCTTTGATTGCTTTTCTTCGTTGAAAGCTCGTTTAAAATGAAGAAATGACACATGTTTCTCGAAATTTATATTTTAACTTAAAAAATAATATTATCATGAATTAGTAAATGCATCCATTTTTTTTTTTAAAAAACCCAAAAAATTTTCTCTATAAAATCGATCATATAACATCTGCTTTATTCCCTTAACCCAAGTTCTTAAAAATCACAAATTCAACTTTCAAATCGAAAGGTTCCACTTGAATCCAAATTATATTTTTGAAAAATAAAAAACCTAATTAAATGGAGCCAAAGTCAATCCAAGTTGCGAACATTCTATGTGCTACATTGAAAGTAAACAAGTTATCTCTTTCGTTTGATAGTAAATTAATAAGAGAGTGTTTTTCATTTAGACTAAATAAGTTGATTGATATATATATGCTGAGATCTTGTATTGCTTTTCTTCGTTGAAACCTCGTTTAAAATGAAGAAGTTATGACACATGCTTTTCGAAACTTATATTCCGTTTCTGTTTCTTTGGCTAAATTGAGAGCATTTCAGATTCTCTAAAAAAGTCAAACAAACAAGTTAGTTTTTTTAAAAAAAAAAAGAAAATTGAAAAAGCTTAACTTGTAAATCCTCTCTTTAATTTTTCAAAAACAATCCTTGTGAAAATATAATATTTTAAATCTCTAGAAAGTGTACCCTACATTAATTTTACAAAATATACATATCTATATACTTAACCAAATATTTTAAGAGGTCCGTCCCTGCTCTTATATAAACTCCTAAAATTTATAAATTCTCTTTTACATGAATTTTTTTAATTTTAATCTTAAGAAAATACTATTATATTAAATAGCCCCTAAAGTATATATAAAAATTATTATATTTTAGTATCAATATTTATATAAGTAAGAAAATGTTAATTTAAAGATTTAGTATAACATAAGTTATAAACACTCTAAATAAAAATACCCCTACTTAAATTATAGAGTGATATTTAATTAAATAGTTAAATATATTAAAAGTTATTGAAGAGGTATATTTAGACATGAAGTCTTATTATATTTATCTCCTATATATACTCCTAAAATTTATAAATTATCTTTTACATAAATATTGTGAATTTAATCTTAAGAAAATACTATTATATTAAATAGCCCCTAAAAATATATATAGAAATTATTATATTTTAGCATCAATATTTATTGAAGTAAGAAAATGTTAATTTAAAGATTTAGTACAACATAAGTCATAAACACTCTAAATATAAATATTTAGAATGAAATTATCTTAAATATCATTATGTTACAAAAAAAAATTAAAATTAAATCGCCATCTTACAATGAAAGAAGAAAAATTACTTATAACTTAGCTAATTATGTAATTTTACTTTGGCTAGAATATAAAATATGAAGAATATTCAAATATTTCAAGGCATGCGTAACCACTATGTAATTCTTTTCGTGAAAAAATGGGTGAAATTCGTGGAAATTGGTGAAATAGATAAAATATAATCATTGAAGCATGTGAATCAATGAAAATTCGAGTGAAACTGGTGAACACTGGCGAAGTTGATGAAAATTTTGTTGAAAATGATACAAAAAAAATACCCTGAAATCGATGAAAATTCGTGTGAATCAATGAAAATTCGAGTGAAATTGGTGAACACTGGCGAAGTTGATGAAAATGATACAAAAAATTACCCTGAAATCGATGAAAATTCGTGAAGAAAAAAATGAAACCGGTGAAACGACAACAATATTGAAAAGCAGGTGAAATCGGTGAAAAAATAATAAAGTCGGTGAAAACGTGTCAAATCAATGAAAATTCAGGTGATATTGGTGAAAAGATCATGTGAAATCAGTGAAAAATATGTGTGAAATAGGTGAAAATGGTAATATGACAAAAACGTTTTGATCAATAAAAAAAATTTTAACAGACAAAATAAGGTGAAACCGGTAGAAAATTAGTTTAAAACGGGTAAAACAAGAGGGCAAATTATAAAAACAATGAAAATAAGTTAAAACGGTAAAAAAAAACTAAACTGGTAGAAATGAATTAAATCAGTTAAAAAACATGTTAAATTGTTGAAAAATGAATTAAATAGGTGAAAACGGGTAACTTACTTTATTTTATGACATAAGAAAATTAATTTTACTCTAACTTACAAAAAATATCAATGAAATTAACTAGATATGTACAACGTACGTGCACTTTCCTAGTTTAATAAACATGCCTAAATGCAAATGCAAGTATAAATTTGTAACAACAATAGTTGTCTTGGTAAATACGCTTACAAATATCATACTGGTCATTAATTTTTCTCCGATATTGTTATAATACACGATAAACATACGAAAACTTTCAAAATTAACTCATATTAATCAGAATTATCGCACAATATACCCATTTATGTTATGTGATTGGGCAAAATTTTAAGATGATCATAATACATTTATCTTATAACTGAATATATTATGCTGTAGAGTCAATAATTAAGTAGATTTGTCTAAACTTGAATATCTCTATTTCACAGACATACATGCATCACGAGGAATATATTACCATGTTCAATATTACAAACAAGTACACAAAAAAAGGAAACAGGGCACCCTATTTATATTGCCAAAAACTGCTCATCATAAATGCATAATGAAATAGAAATGCTGAAAAAAAGTGGAAGCAAATTCAAGGGCATGGTCCATGGAGAAGTAAAATGACACCTATACCCTGCAACATCCACAAATGGAAAGATTGAAACCCACAAGCCAAAACAATATTCCACCTATTTTCTGCATGCACGTGCTGGCTCCAATTGTGAGAAGGTCACCAGGTTAACTCTTCATTACATTCTTCAATAGCAAAACCAAATTGAATTATATATCTCCCTTTCTCTGCACAGACAGACACAACCCCAAAACTCAAAACCATTTTCTTGATTTCACCCCAGCAGATATCAGAATTACATAAAGCCGTCCATCCGAGAAGATAAGGTAGTAAAATATCACAACCTAACAGAGATTTCTTTTTCTTTTTTGGTTCTGTTGTTTCTATTTTCCATGAATCCATGTGCAAAGAGTATAGTGGAGAAATATTTTTGTTACAGGTTGTGTTATTCCTAGCTAATTTACATTTTCTGTTCTAATATATGGATGCAGAGTTTGTGAAGGATTGTTGAAACGAAGATGGATCCTGGTTCACGTTTCTTCACGGCTATTTCACATACAACAATAGCTGAAGGAAAAATGGTAAATCTTTTCGGAAGGTGTCAATACTACTCTAGAATAGTTATATGGTTTTCAAAAGTTTCAAGCGATTCAAAATATTTTCTAGCATATTGCTTAAGAATATCCACAGATCTACTTCTGACAATCTTGCTATTTGTTTCTTTTCTGTAATCTTTCATTACAAGGAGGAATTAGCTATCTTGAACATTTCACAGATCAAGAATAAGCACTGCTACAAGTGATTTTGAAAAGTTTTAATTGGTATTCATTCCAATTTTTTCACTCGGAAGTCAGACTCATAGGTGGATTTCCATGTTATTGTCTGAGAGACGGCAATCATGGAAAACAAAGTGATGCAGCATTCTACTGATTAATGACTATTGATTTACCTTTATTTTTAGAAAATTCCTTCAGCCATTGCAACGAGTATGCAGGCTCTCTCAACCAATCCTATCATCCTCAGAGATTGCTACAGAAACTTATGGCCAGTGGAGGTGGCTAAAGATAAAGGTGGCATGTACTTCGAGGAAGGTTGGATGAAATTATGTGAAGAATATTCTCTTGAGTCAGGGGATACTATGGTGTTCGAGTATAGGGGTAACAACTTGTTCGATTTCAAACTTCTTGGAATAAATGAATGTGAAAAGGAATGCGTAGGAGGTCTGAAGTTCACTGGTAAAGAAGAAGAAGAGGAGGAGGAGGAGGCCGTGGAAGAAGAAGAAGAAGAAGAGGATGACACTGAAGAAGTCGAAGAAGAAGAAGAAGATGATGATGATGATGACACTGAACTGGAAGATAGCCACGATGAAGATGAAGAGTATGTTGAAAATGAAATGGAGCATGAAGATGATGATGACGAGCAAGACAACACTTCCAGGAAAGTTAATCTCAAATCAAAATCAAAAACTAATCATGCAGGCAGCAATAGTTTAAACAGAGGCCATACAAGTAATCTAACTTCCACGTCTTTCAATTATCTTGTACACTGTTTATATATTCATGAATTTTTGCCTAACTACTTTGTCATTTGGATATGGTCTCAGTTGGAGCTGCAACTTCACCTAAAAAAGGGGAATACAGAAGCAGCAATCTATATGACTGCTATGCTGCTGATCTCTTCAAGTCGGGAGTGGTTCCCCAGCCCAAAAATCCTTACTTCGTGTCCAAATCAAGAGCAGCATGTCGGTTCTATGAGTTGGTAAAGTTCATAATCTTCGTTTCCCTCAAATATCCTATATATTCAACATGACTTTATTTCTTCATAACCATTGCAGTGCATCCCCATAAGATTCCGGATGAATTATACTTTGTTGATACAAATGGGAGGAAATGGGCCACGAAGATCAAAAAATGGGGAGATGGCCGGGTGTGGATCGGAAGAGGATGGAAAAGCCTCTGCAATGCAAAACTCATAGACATGGACGATATATGCATTTGTGAGTTCGTGCAAGAAGAAGGCAACAATGACCTCAGCATATTCGTAAAGGTTGTAGGCAAATGAATATTTGGTTGTTATGTGGCTTAACAGTCTAAGCATGTATTCAGATCCGGAATTAAGCTAACAGATTTTGCTTATTTTTAAGACCATGATATAATTCTGTACCTTTTGTAGTTCATTAAAACATACAAATGATAAATTTGTAGTTCATTAAGACCATGATATACGTGTGCCTGTTTGCTTAATTCCGTTTTAAGCAGCATATACGTGTGCCTGTTTGCTTAATTCCGTATATCATGGTCTTAATGAACTACACAATTATCATTTGTATGTTTTAATGAACTACAAAAGGTACAGAATTATATCATGGTCTTAACAATAAGCAAAATCTGTTAGCTTAATTCCGGGTCTGAATACATGCTTAGACTGTTAAGCCACATAACAACCAAATATTCATTTGCCTACAACCTTTACGAATATGCTGAGGTCATTGTTGCCTTCTTCTTGCACGAACTCACAAATGCATACATCGTCCATGTCTATGAGGTTTGCATTGCAGAGGCTTTTCCATCCTCTTCCGATCCACACCCGGCCATCTCCCCATTTTTTGATCTTCGTGGCCCATTTCCTCCCATTTGTATCAACAAGGTATAATTCATGCGGAATCTGTAACTTAAAGTCTTTTATTACATTTATGGGGATGCACTGCAATGGTTATGAAGAAATAAAGTCATGTTGAATATATAGAATACTTGAGGGAAACGAAGATTATGAACTTTACCAACTCATAGAACCGACATGCTGCTCTTGATTTGGACACGAAGTAAGGATTTTTGGGCTGGGGAACCACTCCCGACTTGAAGAGATCAGCAGCATAGCAGTCATATAGTTTGCTGCTTCTGTATTCCCCTTTTTTAGGTGAAGTTGCAGCTCCAACTAAGACCATATCCAAATGACAAAGTAGTTAGGCAAAAATTCATGAATATATAAACAGTGTTCAAGATAATTGAAAGACGTGGAAGTTGGATTACTTGTATGGCCTCTGTTTAAACTATTGCTGCCTGCATGATTAGTTTTTGATTTTGATTTGAGATTAACTTTCCTGGAAGTGTTGTCTTGCTCGTCATCATCATCTTCATGCTCCATTTCATTTTCAACATACTCTTCATCTTCATCGTAGCTATCTTCCAGTTCAGTGTCATCATCATCATCATCATCATCTTCTTCTTCTTCGACTTCTTCAGTGTCATCTTCTTCTTCTTCTTCCACGGCCTCCTCCTCCTCCTCTTCTTCTTCTTTACCAGTGAACTTCAGACCTCCTACGCATTCCTTTTCACATTCATTTATTCCAAGAAGTTTGAAATCGAACAAGTTGTTACCCCTATACTCGAACACCATAGTATCCCCTGACTCAAGAGAATATTCTTCACATAATTTCATCCAACCTTTCTCGAAGTACATGCCACCTCTATCTTTAGCCACCTTCACTGGCCATAAGTTTCTGTAGCAATCTCTGAGGATGATAGGATTGGTTGAGAGAGCCTGCATACTCGTTGCAATGGATGAAGGAATTTTCTAAACATAAAGGTAAATCAATAGTCATTAATCAGTAGAATGCTGCATCACTTTGTTTTCCATGATTGCTGTCTCTCAGACAATAACATGGAAATCCACCTATGAGTCTGACTTTCTAATGAACAAATTGGAATGAATACCAATTAAAACTTTTCAAAATCACTTGTAGCAGTGCTTATTCTTGATCTGTGAAATGTTCAAGATAGCTAATTCCTCCTTGTAATGAAGGATTACAGAAAAGCAACAAATAGCAAGATTGTCAGAAGAAGAAGTAGATCTGTGGATATTTCTTAAGCAATATGCTAGAAAATGTTTAGAATCACTTGAAACTTTTGAAAACCATATAACTATTCTAGAGTAGTATTGACACCTTCCGAAAAGATTTACCATATTTCGAGAGATTGAAAATGGTGTCATCTGGACTCCATGCAACATAAGAAATGGGGCTTTTGTGGCCATTCAACACGTGCTTTTGGGTTACTTCATTATGATCCTGGACCTGAGAAAAAAAATCAAAGAAATGAACTAAGAAGGAGAAGAACTTTTAAAGAAGAAATTCAATAAATTGACCCGAAAAAGAGAAAATTCAGTAGTTCAAACACTAAATAACATTAATCAGGATAACATATTTCAATCTGAAACAAATTTAAATATAGTGGTAGAAGCTCATCCAGCTGCAGCAAACCCTCAATGTCAATGAAGCTAGGAGCAATGAATCAAGTACACAATAAATCAGCAAAACCAGTTAAAAGACCTCCAATCAAGTCCAGCAATCACCTCAAAAGCATATCACTATAAAAATGGTCCACCTTCTTGCATTTACCATATCTAATGCGTTGATACTTTACAGGGGAATGTTTACATTTCTTGAGATCATAGAACTGATTCATGTCCGTTGTATAAGTTACAACATACTCCATGTTCAGGGAATAAACATGGTTTCCCTCCAACAGAAGATATTAGTAACATAAACAACATGAAAGAAGTAACTGTCTAGTAAATACCTCCACTTCTATTTATGTGGAGCTATCTAACCAAACATGTATGCCTCACCTGATTTGGCAGTTGGAGGCACTCAAGCCAATAAGAGATTTAAGTGTCCAACTTCACCAGGAAGCATTCTAAACAAGGTTTAACTTCCTGAACAAGGGAAAAGAAGCCGCACAAATGAAGTAATTGACAGTTCTCTAAACTCTGGGTACTAGAGAATATATAATCAAATATGACAAAAAGAATCCATTTTGGCCTTTACTATATCAGTATCAAAATACTAATTCTTGAAGAAAAAGATGACAATTACTCTTTGTGAAAGGTGCATATACTAATGCTATATATTCCATGAAAGCTGGGGATAATAAATCCATAAGTTTCTAGTGCAATCCCCCTGCAATGTTTTATGCTGCTTCAATCAGAAACATGTTCAATTCTTAAGTATCTCTGGAGAGTTCCAAATAGTAACTCATGCAGACTATTTTTCCCTTATAGAACAATATGTGGAAAACCAGAATTCCAGTTGATTTCTAGTTCACTTTCATATTCATTAGAGAACCTACAAGAAATATGGGATTGTCATGTGTAATATAGCTCCATAAAGATAGCCACTAATTCTTGGATATAATCTCTTGGAGTTGTAACCTTTCCTTTAGAAGGACCAAGTGATCCTAGTTTTCATTTGGAGCAGCAAATAGAAAGAAAGACGGATCTTCTAAGCTATCCTAGATGATAGGAAAAGACCTCCAGTAAGGCCTAAGTGATTCATACTTGTTCATACAGCATGTGTTTTTCCTACAACCCCTTAAACATTAAGCTCTTATTTTAACTTTGTGCTTATCTCCATTTGAAACATCAAGTAACAAAAGATTCATAAGATGCTCCTGTGTTTGATGGGGAATTATGATTTATTCTTCTTAGGTACAAATTAGAAACGAGATATACCTGAAGACAAGCATTGGGTTTTGTTCTTTTTTTTTTTTTATTTTGGCAGGTCCTATTTTCTTCGTCCGCCTCATGTGGGCCCAATTTCCTTCGTTTCCTTTGCAATTTAGAATCATGAACAGCGGCAGCTCAAAATGGTTTCAATATAATTGCAGAGGGATGGCCTGTGCTTCTTATTTTGTTGACTATATTCGTGTTCCTTCCTCCTCTGTACACGACGGCTTTTTCAAATTAGTGCTTATCCCTAATTTTCACCGCCTTATACTTTTCTTTTAGTCGATTATATCTCCTCATGAATTCTTACAAATGGGTTTCTTGGCTTCTATTTTTCTCTCTTTTCAATTATTTTCCTTTCACACTTTTCAGGTTGTAGATAATTCATTATCTGATTCCAAGTTTCGAACTTCTGCTTGAATTGAGGTAAGAATTTTTTTAAAGTAGAGGAAGAACTTTACTGTTACTTGAATTACCGCGATTAATCCATCGCCCCTAATTGGTTACTTATAATATTCAATTTATTTTGCTTGGTTTTCTTTATTTCTGTATTTATATGTCAGTGTTCAGACCATTGAGGTGTGGATCGACTATGGGGGGTTAACTGAGTTTATTTTTTTCTTAGGTTGAGGTGGTTTGTTTGAAGGTCAGGGACACTTTCTACATTAATTAAAGTTATATAAAATATTTTACATTGCTGCTCTTTTTGTCTTCTTTTTGCAGTTGCACACTCATTTATTTTACTCTGATAAGCTCGTTTGGAGTCTATGTTGTGCATGAGGATGTACGATAGTAAGTGTTTCTACTGACAAGCAATGACAATAAAATAAAGACAAATATGATAAATTTATTGAAGAAGAGTTACCTGAATTGAGATATACGAGTAAGGTGACTTTGAAATCTTCATTTGTTTTTCTTATATTTTTCCATGCTATTTGAATACTTAAATCATTATTTAATGACTTGGTAATAATTTCTCTTGTTTTCTTATAATAAGCAGAGGTGTCTTACCAAAAAAATATATTGTCCAAGGTTCGATTCTGACAAATTTTGTCTCGTTTATTTCATTATCACTGATTTTTTTTAATAATGCTTAGAATACAATACCTATGTACAAATGTAGTTTGCCACATATCTGAAAAGGAAATCAAACGAGCGCTTAATCCTGTCATTCACAAACATTTTCCTGGTGAAACTCAGTACCCGCGCAAGGTAATTGCTTATTGTTTTATACATGTGAATATTGATTGAGAGGGTAAAAACATCAACCTATGTTCTATTTATTCGTTTTCTATTTCAGTTTGCTAATCAAAATTATCAAGACATTCGTCAAATGTGTTCAGGCATTGCACAAGCTTGTTTATGGATCCCTCCTGGGCATGTGGTATGTGTGTTTGTTTTAAATTAACACTTTTATTTGCAACACTTTGAATTTTTATTATTTAGTTTCCTTCAAATGTTTTGCTTTGATTTAGAAGAGATGAAAGACGAAATATGGGCTTTTCTGAACATATTAGGCATATATTAGCATATAATTGTCTGTTTGACTAAACTTTTCTGCATTTGTGTAGTAAAAATAATGATTTGTTTGTAATATTAAACTATGATTGCACTTATCTTTATGAAAGTTTTGATTTTTTAAAATGCTTGAAGGAAGAACAAAATATATAGAAAAACTACTTTTTCTTCAAAAAACAATAAAAATATGGATAAGTTACGGATATTCTCGTAAGTTAAGACCTAATTATATAAATACCCATCACGTATTTGGTATCACGAAATTACCCTTAGGTTTATCACCGTTTTTAAAAATATGGATAGTTATGGATATCCCAATAAGATAAGACTTAATTTAAAAAAAAAAAATCCCTCACATATTTGGTAATTGGTATTACAAAATTCCCCTTCAATTTATCACTGTCATTCAATTAACCCCAAGCACCATTATCTCTAACATTTGAGGGAACTTTTCCTGAATTTTCAAATTTGCTCCTTAGGGGTTACTTTATGGACAAATTGCCTTGGGGTTAGTTGTAAGATTTTAACCAGTGTTTTTAAAATCGGATCGGACCGGCCAGTTGGCCTGGTTCAACAGTTAACCGGTCCTCAATCCGTAGCATTTAATGCAAGAATTTTTTTTATTTTTGTAGCATTTTAGTCACTAAATCTAGCAAAAATAACCTAAATATTTCTCAATACACAAAAAATGGAACAACTACTACAAAATGAAAGGAAAAAGAAAGTCTCGCTTAGTCATTAGCAGCTGCCTGTTGAAGAAATAGGAACTCTTCCTAACTTACATTTTGTTATGTCTGTATTATATTGTTTTTAGAGTCATAATTTATGCTCGCAAGTGTTTCTATCCAACAATTTATCGGGGTTGGCACATTTGAAGCCACATCTTTAATTTTGGTGGCAATTTTGATCTACATAAAGACACAATTTCAAAATTGACCCGAATTAAATCAGCCACTTGATCTGTAAATTGGGGATTTTGACCAAATCATCGCTTGTTTTAAAAGAAAAACTAATCTTGATTAAAAATAATCACATGTGGCACTTTGTCTATGGTATTAAAATTAAGATTTGTTTTCCTCATGTGTTATAATAAATGTGATACTTTACACATGAAGGGTATTCATGCTCTCTCTCAATTTCGACTAGTGTGTTACACTCTCCGTTAGAAGTTACTCGCGTGAGAGATACATGCCAATTTGTGGAGTATTCCATCATTTAGAATTAGGGGCAATGGGCAACTCTAAAATTCAGGAGGAAATTGTTTCAAGAGTGTAAGTTTAGGGGGGAAGTGCAATAATGATGTAAGTTTAGGGGGGAAACGCAATGTTCTGATTGGAAGTATTATTCTGCATCTTTAATTAATAAGCTTGCTTCTTTATTCCTTGAAATTTCAATTATTAACTAAAAAATTCACGATATCACATTGTCAAACAATTTTTTTTTTAAAAAACTTGAAAACTCATTTGAAGAATGAAATGCTTAACTTACAAGATGTACTTAAAGTATATTATGTACTCAATTTTATAAAAATCTCTCACTCTGGAATGTCTGACTATGTTTAACTAATATATGTTTGTATCTATTTTTTATTTGTTGATTTCGTCATAATGTTTTTGTTTTTCATGTATTATATATCTTATTAAAACCATAAATAATGTTTAAAATCTCATGTTATTTGCATTTTGAATTATATATAATTGCAAGAACATGTTTTTCCCCTTAGACTTACAATGAAGTTGTACTTTTCCCTAAACTTACACCCTCATTGCACCTTCCCCCTAAACTTCATATTCACACTTTTCCCCTAATTTTAAATTTCGGGAGACTAAAATTAAAGGGAAAAGAAAATTGATTGAAGCACAAAAAGGGTGAAAAATAGGCAAAACGGTTCTTATTAAATGGGCTAAAATTAAATAGAAAAGAAAAGCAGGGACGGCCAATTAAAACTTCATGCCACTTATTAGTATAAACTAGGTATGTCAACACCGCGCAAGGCGTGGTGATTGGTTAATGTAGTGATATTTTCATTATCGAGAATGTAGAATGTACTGATGGAATAAGGTATATTTCAGAATAGTTATGAGTGGAAATTTTTGAGGTCGAAGTTTCTTCTTTTGTGTTTTATGTATTGTAATGTAGATTTGAAGAGTCGGCGAATTGATAAAATCTCTTATTTTTTTATTTTCTTGTAGACCCTCAGAATAAAAGGGAATGATCCCAAATAGTCCTATTTTTTTCCCATGATGATAAGTCTCGAGAAAAGGTTTAGGTTCGGCCTCAATGGGAAAAGAAAATGGACCAAGAACTACAAGATCACCTCTTTCATTTTGGGGTGATGGAGGGATTGTATCGTTTGAGCTGTTTTTTTTTTTCATGCTTTTTCGAGCGTGCAAATTTTTTTCCTTTTCGCTGCCTATTGTTGTTATATATTAATTGTATCTATTTTATTTGTACGTAAAGAAAAATGTCCTGTTTTAATTATTATATGAGATTCCGTGGATGAGATTTGGGCTCTTTTTTTTTGAAATGGGTTAACTAAATTAAGGAGATAAAAGAAAATAATAATATCTTTATGTTTGATATTTTTTTGTAAGGTTTTTTGACATTGAATTTAGGAAATAATATAAATCGGTCCATTTTAATTCAATGGTGAATTATTTATAAGTTTTGTTTTTTTTTTTTTTTTTTGACAAAATAATGAATGATAAAAATTGCGATTTAAATAGTCACTGTTCACAATTGAGATTTGCAAAAAAGAAAATATATATGTAATTCTTGTATATATGTATAGAATATATTAAATCGGATATTTTTTGTATTTTGTTTTTGATAAAAATGAAGAGAGTTGGGCTTTGCTTTAAATTGTAAAAGCGAAGAATGCAATAGAGATAAATGCAATTTTATAAATGGTCTCATGTTTGCAGATTACATCCGTATAACAAATTCTATTTTTCAGGAAAAAATATGCCAGACAACGTGGTATGTCTGATACTCAGATGCCAAGAAACCCTATAAACTAAATTTTCACATTTGGGATCAAAACTCTAAAAGACAAAATTTAAGCTGTTGTTAAAATCTTATGTACAACAACACTAAATTGGGATGAAATCAAATGCCTACTCACAAAGGAATGAATATATAATAGAACAACAAATAAACAAATATAGTTTTGAATAAAATTGTGCATTTGCGTTGTTGTTACGTGGTTATTGCGATCTTTTGGCCAGCATTTAACAGTAAACAATGAGATGAGACAGTTAAAAAAGAGATGTAACTTACAAAATGAAGAGAGAGAGAGAGACAGAGCTTGCCTTGCTCAAATACTTCTTGTGAATTTTAAGTGCCTCATGCAACGCTTTTTTTGCATCCAAATTTCCAGTTATTTCACCCAAGATCTAGGTAAGATTTTGGAAGAGAAGTATATTTGCTAAATCAAAAGACGGACTTCCAATGAATGAATAAGCAGTTGATATGCGAACGGAATAAGTACCTGAACGACGTCATCTAGGCCTTGAGCCTCTCTTAGAAGTCGTTTATTCTTGGTCTCGAGTACGCTAGCCACAAGGAAAACAGCAACAGCACCTCTTTGGTCTGTCCATCCAGTTTCCAAATTTTTCCTCTCAAAATTTTCCATATTGCTTGAGTATCTTGTTATTTACCTTGACTTCATCATTTTTAATACCACTAGAAGAATTTGCATCACGCGAATCTTCATATGACGAGTATATATTCGGATTGTACTTCATGGCCCACATGACATGAATCAGAATTTTCAAATAGAACACGATTATGCTAAGATAGAAAATAAGAATAACTCTATTTGCAACAAAAACACATTCCAGTATAAGAAATTGTTTTGAAGGCACTCAAAAGTCCATGGAATAATCGAGGCAGGTTTAGTGAAGCATTTGAACAAAAGTAAGTGGTGTTCTTTTACCTCCCAGAGATATATATCATCAACCAATGAAAACTCTCTTCGAAAAATAACCATCAACATGCGAATTGCGAATAAATATTCCCCACCATCAACGTCCTCTGTCAAAATTTATATGTAGCCAATGTGAATGAGCCAGAGAAAGATAAGAGGATACAATTCTCCAGTAGTATTTTTGTGATGAAACATTAATCATTTGTACCCTATTATAACTAAATTGGTAGTTCAACAATCTTTTAACAGAGCACCTCCAAATAAAAATTTGGATGTTGGTTTCAGGTGCAGAATTTACACGAGGAAAGTAGCCATACCAATTTGCTGATGGAGCTTCGGGTTAATAGCTTTAATAACTTGTGCAAGGGTACTCAGTTGAGATTGCACGTGCATTTGAAATTTTCCCTCTGTGGTAAAAGGAAAGGAACGATGTCATCATTGCAAGTTAAACAAAAACTATAACACTCACAAATCTTCATTGACGAAATTCTAGATACTATGTATTATCTGGATAAATCTTTGAGAAAACATAATTTAATGTGTAACAAATCCAATATAAAAAATCTATAATATATACGAAAATACAAGCTGCTATTTAATTTTCATGACAGCTGAAAAATATTGAAGAGATACAGTAAGAAAAAGCATAAAGATGAACATACCTACACATGCAAATATAGAGAAAGTCAGCTGATGAAGGCTTCTAGAACAGATTAATTAAGTCGCAGATAACCACATAACTCATCTTTGACTTCAATCTTTAAATCACGGTAGCAATAGTAAAATTAATTTGCTACTAAGAAATGCCCCTTAGACATTATAAGTTCGACTCATAACAAGATTCATTGAAAGTTCAACTCATATGTATTTCAATTACTTTGCTAACATAGGAGGATGCCAATACAAACAACCAAAACTGATTGAAGTTACATATTGCTAGAATCATAGTTATATGAACTACCTATGGAACAAGATAAAACATGCAACACATATAACTCTTGGAAGTTTTAAGAAAACAGAGAAGTAAAACAATAAGTTTGATTATTGATAAATAGAATAAATGCATGTTTCCTAGTTCACAGAATCTTACTAATCTACGCATTGCACGCTCAAAGCACCAGAAGGCATCTGCTTCGTGTTCTAGAAGAATAATCATTGGAGAGCATATGTCATTCATTCCTGCTCATGGGAATATAATCAATATAAAAAAAAAGAAGGTAAGATGTATCAATTTGGTTAGAGTTCTGGTGCAGACTAATACGTGTAAATTACCTTGAACGTACACGATATCTTTGTCAATCCAAGCATAGAGACAACAAGAACATCCCATAGCTTTGCCTGATTAGCTTCATTCTCATAATATACAAGAGTGCGGTCTGTCCTAACAACATCCAAACCTAGAGCACCAATGTCATTAATTATGTCAGCTATGAGAATCAGCAATATATTCATGAATCTTAGATATATGATGCACAGGTACCAGAATCATTACTAAGATGGAGCCAAACGGGCTTGAGGAGTACAATGAGGCAGTTTATGTAATTTTGTTGTTACTTATAATACTCTGGACCACAAATTTAGTAATTATTGCTACAATATCCTTTTGATCCTAAGCCCTCCATGCAACTTGAATTTCAAGGTCCTCCTCAAAATTACAAATAAAATTAACAAACCCAAAGCTCGAAAATTGCAGGAATAATCAAGTCTAACAATATAATACCCCCTTACCTTTAATGCTTCGAATGTAAATAGTATATCCTAGCTTCATTTATAAATTCTGAACTACATCATCTCAAACACAAGTATCAAACAATCATAACATGGCACCGAGTTTGTACAAACCAATACTTTAAGTAAAAGAAATTTCATAAATTTCAGCAAACTACTTATTTCACAAATGATACAACCATCAAACTATGTATTGCAAACATTATGTGCAGAACAAATAATCATATGTTCGCGTTTAAAAAATTTGAAGGCTTAAAAATAAAGGTATATTCGCCTCATCTTCCTCATCCTTGAAGTCAACATCCTCCTCAAGATGCCTATACACAATAATATCCTGAAAGTCAACAAGTTCACATGCACAAGACGCCTACACCATGCAAAAAGGTAGATTAGGTAGCAAAATGGCTAAGATAACAAAATCTAAAAATATATATCACAAAATACCCACTCGGCTCATTTTATTTAGTTGCAAAAGAACACAAAAAATGAAAAGGAAATCCGAAATCATAAAAACAACAAACCACTACAAATAAGAGCAGAACAAAATTCAATGATCATAAAAACATAAAAAACAGGAAAATAGATGAAACAGGGAAAAAAATATTATTCACTACATACGAACACCTGCACATAAATGGAATCTCAAAAAAAAAAAAGGTCAACATCATTCAGAAACAAAACTCGTTCATAAATCGCACCACAAATCCAAGTATCTAAGTATGAAGAATTAAAAGAAAAAAAGTAGCATACATGTTTTGTATGTAAAAAATCCCACATCCATCACGTTTTTTCCCACTGCGTTTAGTGTATTTATATATATATACTTGAATACCCAAAGCTCTTCATATTCTTCTCATAGAAACTATCATACTCATCTACTTCCTGATATATATGTTTTTGAATAATAAAAAGATTTACTGAAAATACTTTATCAAATTTGAGAGGAAAAATAAGAAAAAAATTGATACCTGTAGACAAAGAAAATCTGCCTCGAGACCTGGAAAAAAAAAACCCTAAAATGTAAGTAAAATCGCTTGCTCAACGTTTATATTGAATTCAAATTGCAATAATATATCTATCTAGTAAAGAACTTTAACATTAGACAGGTTCTATTTGAACACATGAGTCAAAACACATTAGGTTTGATGTAAGGCACATACTTAAGGGAACACAGACCTCTTCACATTTGCCTGAAAAATAAAACGAGAAGCTCATTTTATTGATTAGAAGGATTAAAAATTTCAAGTGGGGTAGGTACTTTACGAAATATAAATCTATTCAAAATACTATTAAACCAATTCCATATACACAGCTAAAATATATTCCGAAGAAGAAAAAGAAAAATATAATCAAACTCACACCCTGTAAAAACCAGGAACAGAAGTTCAACTTACCTGAGCCAACATATATGAAATAACTCACTGGTCATGTTTATGCAAAATTGTTTAAAATTGCAAAGTGTATAAAACACTTGAAAAAAAGACTCGGCAAAATACTTGTACATATTCACCTCAGCGGTCAGAAAAACAGTCGATGTATTAAATATTTTATGTATACACACTCACAAACCAAGAGAACATAACATACAATCATTTTTTAGACTTACTAATACTGATTGAAATGGAAAAAGCTTACACGAACAGTACCTAAACTTCACGATTCCAAACAATAAAACAAAGAAACTTAAACATAAATGGAATAGCTGGAAAGAAATAACTTCAGACTAAAATTAAGAAGAAATCATTACTAACTTCAATCTATCAATACAACTATTCCAAACCAAGGAAAAGTTACATGAGAAACAGATCAATTTGAAGCATAACAATAAAACCGTAGTTATCCAACTTCAAGACTTGCAGGAAGTAAATCACGTTAACCTAAAATTAAGAACAAATCATTTCCTTATAATCCAGTAAATAACGACAGGGAGAGAAACGAAGACAATTTGAAAAAGCCCTCGTATAGAAGGAAGGGAAGAAGACGAATTTAATATAAAGGGGAAAAGCAAGGTCCTTTGTATACTATCAGAATCAAAATTGCAGAATTGAAATCACAATACGAGAGAAAACCTAGTACCCAATTTCTATAGTTTGGGATGAAGAAAGCAGAAAAATGACCATCTATTTGCCTCAATTTGTTTCAATGTTAATTGCAATTAGGAATTTGATGAGGGGTAATTTAGATTCCTTGCCTCTATGGGCCCGATGCAGTTCGAATGATACTAGATACTATCCCCAGAGAGCAAGAAATTGGTCCACGGCATAATATTAACTGTTCCGAGCTCATTTCAGAACCCAAGTTCGAAGGGTACTGTTGGGCCGAGCCCGGGCCCAAGCCCGTCAGATCAGCTATAAATACCCCATGCATTTATGATACCAGACACGACTTTCCAGGTGCTCCCTCCTCGAAGCTATTGCTCGGAACCGTTTAGGAGCATAGGCTTAGGATCATATGTATTTCGCCCTCTAGCTTGTACGACATCCAATAATGCTCGAATAGGACCCTTGAATACTTGTATTTGTACTCATTCAATTCGAATACAATTACTTTGGTCTTTGCTTTACTTTATTATTGTTATTATTGTATTACATCCCACCCTTGATCGAACTAACGAAATCCAGTAAGATCAATTGGCGCCCACCGTGGGGCCTTATTCGAGTATTAGATCGAAATATGCCTACTACGAGGAGAAATATGTATGCCAGCAAAAGGCTTTACTGGTCAGAAACTCCGCCAATCACTATTCGAGGTGATCCCCCAACCACCTGAGCGTTCGAAGTTGAAAATAATACCTATCCAATGAATTTCCGAACTTAATGTTAGCGACTTTATCCTGGGATTGTCGCGGCTTATCTTTTTCTTCAATGGATTTATTTTCCACAAAGGAACCATTTTCTTCGATAATCATTAACGTCGTAGACTTAGAAAATCTACGCAATTAGAGCTTATCGATGGTCGGAATTTATTTTTCCGATCGTAATATTTATTATCTTCAAAAGAAAAATTCTTCGAATCAGCTATCTTTGGGTTCAGTTGCATAATTCTTATACATTACTTATGAGTTACCTATATTTTTCTCGATTCGATGGGGATGAGTTGAATATTTGAACAACGGCAACAAGTTATAAGTTGGAGCTAAATATCAGCAGTCGTTCGACTAATAAAAGGAAGATTACATGGCGAAATTCGATTAAGAGAATAAAAACTTTATCATTCAAATTCTTCAAATAAGTTACAAAGTAAAGCCTCGAATAAAATTCGAACTCAAGAAGTACAATACAATCATTCCTATCATATTGTGAGTTCTACGAATAATCCTACCCCATCACGTTCTCGGTCTTCATTCGCCCCAGATGCAGAACTCAGCAGTGATTCTTCTTGATAATCACTAGCCACGTGTCGCACATCCGTCTTCATACGAAATGAAAGCCGGATCGAAGCTTCTCTTCGGAACTCCAAACCGACCTTGGTCTTCATCTGTAAATAATGATTGTTGAAATCAATCATTATCTACCGACCGATCCAAACCGGCGCAGCAGAGGATTATCTCAGCGACGGCACCCCAAGCAGGCTCGAGGGAGCTATGTTTCAAGAAAGCCCTCGAGGAAGCTGATGCCTCAGATTTGAAGAACTCCTCTCAGATAGGCCGGCTGCCCGATCGAGTGCTGCGCCAGAAAACCGGGGTGCAAACCTACCCAAGACAAAGTATATCCAGGAAGGTAGGTTGCCTGCCGGTATTCTAAGCGCAACTCCTTTTGCCTGTCGATATTCTAAGCGAAGATTACATCAAAAGGACTGAAGTCGGGAAATAAGGTTCGGGTTCTTATCTCAAATTCCATTATTTCGGAAGCTAAATGAATCGAAAGTGGAGTTCGACCCATATTGATCGGACAAAACGTAATGGAAAAATGAAAAATATCAGATCACCAAAGGGGAACTATATATAGTAGCCAAGTTTGTGAACCAACGGTCCAGATAACGGTGCACGGACGGTTGGGATATAGGCGGTAAATGGACTGACGGTTACATTTCCCGAGAAATAGGGTCCTGTTTGGTGACAAGGACACATGATTCAACAGGGCGTATAGGAGAATTATGATATTCTAAATACCAGACCGTCAAGTAACGCTGTTCGACTCGGAGGAATCATAATCGGACTATTCGAACAGAAATATCGACCTGAAAAATCACGCAACTATGCACTACCAAAGTTCAATTGCCAGATATTCTTTATTGATTTTAGCGCCACTAAAATATTTGTCTATTACTTAAATCGAGCAAACGATGTTTGATTATTTCTTTATTAATATTAGAGGATCGGAATGGAGATATTGAAGATGAGAGTTTATCTAATTATGTCTATTTTTATCAGCAAAACGGAGAAGAAATGTATTTATATTATCTCGGAAAATACAAAATATGGAAAATACATATCGAGCATAGCTCAAGCCCTCATATTACATCAGAACGCTATTATTTTCTACAATCCTATGAAATTTTCGGTCTCTTCTCCTATTGTTTATCAGGGATAACTTAGCTCCGACCATGGAATCTCCTTCGGACCCGCAGGCTTTTAACTTTATTTACAATCTTCCGAGGATAAAAGGGCGAGCACATGGCTTATCGAGTGACTAAACTCTGGATAGTTCGCCCCCTGCTATGTCTTCCTAAATGCATTGTAGCAACAGGTCCCTATTCAAAGACCTGCGCGACAGCCTGTGGACTTCCTGAATCTGGCATATTGGCTTTCAAGATGGAAATTGCACTTGCCTGACGATATTCTAAGCGAGGACGAGTTAGAAGACTGTCATCCTTAAATATTGTTCGAAGTCTGAGCTCAAATAATTGAATGGATGGAGTAACAATTTTGATTAACATGGTCGGACAGATAAGATGCATTGATACAGCGAATAAGAAAATCTCAAATAGCATGACGCCCCTTTTTATAACTAAAAAATGAAGGAATCCGGCGGCAGATAATTCGCGAAATGAATGGATGAGATTTGTCGACCCTTGCAATTCCCGATAAATGAGGAATTATTTAGAAAAAATCAAACATAACAAGATTGGGAACTTATAGACAAAGAGTTTTCTCGACAAGGCATAGAATTCATTTTTAAGCCCTAAAATTATTCACTATTTGGCTATTTCTCTATGATTCAGCTTTTCTAATGATTACAGAAGACTATTATCTCGTCAAAATTTATTTCAACCAGAGTTATATATTCAGTGAAAACTAATCTCATCAATATTTATATTCATTCATCTCTTTCTTATATTATCGACCTCGGTTCGTCTATTGTTCAATCCCTTCTCGTCTCCATCTACTATCAAAAAAGGGTGAAAGCCTCTGCTATGACCCAAGGGCTAAAAATGCTCTGATACGACTAAGGGTGAAAGCCGTTGCTATGCCCCTTAGATCGAAATTATTGAAAAGGGTGAAAGCCTCTGCTATGACCCAAGGGCTAAAAATGCTCTGATACGACTAAGGGTGAAAGCCGTTGCTATGCCCCTTAGATCGAAATTATTGAAAAGGGTGAAAGCCTCTGCTATGACCCAAGGGCTAAAAATGCTCTGATACGACTAAGGGTGAAAGCCGTTGCTATGCCCCTTAGATCGAAATTATTGAAAAGGGTGAAAGCCTCTGCTATGACCCTCGAGCTAAAAATGCTCTGAAAACGACTGAGGGTGAAAGCCGTTGCTATGCCCCTTAGATCGAAATTATTGAAAAGGGTGAAAGCCTCTGCTATGACCCAAGGGCTAAAAATGCTCTGATACAACTAAGGGTGAAAGCCGTTGCTATGCCCCTTAGATCGAAATTATTGAAAAGGGTGAAAGCCTCTGCTATGACCCTCGAGCTAAAAATGCTCTGAAAACGACTAAGGGTGAAAGCCTCTGCTATGCCCCTTAGATCGAAAATATTAATGGGTGAAAGCCTCTGCTATGACCCTCGAGCTAAAAATGCTCTGAAAACGACTGAGGGTGAAAGCCTCTGCTATGCCCCTTAGATCGAAAATATTAATGGGTGAAAGCCTCTGCTATGATCCTCAAGCTAAAAAATGCTCTCAAACGACTAAGGGTGAAAGCCGTTGCTATGACCCTTAGATCGATATTTTTTAAATGGTTGAAAGCCGTTACTACGACCCAAAGTGTACGAGATTCCGATATACATCCTATTTCGAACTACAGCAATCACAATCCGCCAAATTGGCCTATCATTATTAACCTAGTATTATTAAATTTTGATCGGTCTACAAAGGCCAATTATCGCTCATATCTGAATATCAGTGATTGAAGAACGTCAATTATTCTTTATTGAGATCATTCGAAAATGGTATTTGTTGCTCATATGTTAGGGGCGAAGAAGTCGGTGCTCGGTTACAAGAAAGTTCTGCGATAAGGATAAGGGAGAAAGTAAATATTCTTATCTTTCGAACGGTTACAAGAAATTTCGTGATTACAATAATAAAGAAAATCGAGCTAAGCTAAAAATCCACGTTCAACGTGACCCTATTACAAATTAACCATACCCTAAAACATTTTCATAATCAGAGGAAAGCGGAGCTCGAACAACACTTCTACCCTTCATCCTTCGTTTCCTCAATGGTCGTCCCATGTCGGACCAGATCGAGAGACAGGGAAGCAATCTCTGGAAAAATTATTCCACGCAATCTTGGAAGAAACATTCTTCAAGGCACATCTTGAAGAAGTGGATATTGAGTGCGGAAAAACTTCCCCAGCAGTCGACCCACTATCCGACTGGGTGGATTGACAGGATACAGGAGCTCTAACCAGTCTCAAGTAGATGGCATCAGAGAGAGCTGGTCGCCTATCGGTACCCCAGTCGCAATCCTTTTCGCCTGTCGATACCCTAGTCGAAATTATTCCCCATACAGGGACGCCGAAGAGATCGAAAAAGAGAATTCGTGTCCGAATCTCGAACGCTTTTATTGCTGAGACCGAATCGAAAATAAAGATGGTTGATGGAGGTAAAAATGCAACCATGTTGATTAAACGAAATGGTTACAGACAAGTAAAATATGGAGGAAAATTCAGAAGTATTTATAGGGGGAAGAATCCCGTATCAACGGTGTAGATCTCTTCAGATGAACGGTGGCAATATGTATAATAAAAGCGCTCTGACCGCTCAGATTCCCGATAAATCAGGGACCGTTTAGTTAGACGAAGACGGGATGTAACGGTAAAAACTCAATCACAAAAGCTGAACAGAACTAATGGCCAAAATGCGAGCAATAAATACAGCGACCGTTCCATTTCCCGAAAATTCAGGAACAATGTGGGTAAATGAAGAAACAGCCAAATTCAGCAATGCTCGAAATAATTATAGTTTAATTTCCGATCGTCAAAGAAAGTCACAAAGAAATAGTCGGACAATAACTGATCAAGGAACCATTATCAATAACTCGTCCGAAGATGGACCAAGATCGGTAAAGAGCTTTAGTAAAGCAGATAAGAACGAACGTAGGAAATTAATCGAGAAATTATTATTTTCAAAGTTTGATACATTGAAGAGTTACAAGTTACAAAGATATCAACTCCTATTACATTTTATAATTCTAGAAACACCTACGAAGACTAATATTTGTATCCGAGCGAAATAGGGACTTCATAGCCATCTGATCCTATGAAATTTTCGGCGGACGATAATGTCCCTACTCGAATTGGAGGAGCCTGTCAAGCCAACAGGCTTTTGTCTTTATTTTTGATTCCTCAAAAAGGAGAAGGGTAAGGCATCTTTTTCTAGGTATAACGAGAATACTTTATTGAGGGCCTCGACCCTCGAAGCTCCACCCCTTGCATCCTCGAGGAGGAACCGAACAAGCCGCTGGAGATCCCTAAAAAGATTTGATGCTTAAACTTCTCATAAACCACGGAGGGTCGAGGGGACTGCCCGGGTCGTGGGTGGTCAGCAATAAAACTGACCGGTCTCCAAGGTCTGAATATTGTTCGCCTGCAGATACCCTAGTCGAGGTCGAAGCACCAGTTAGCCTATGATCTGCAGAATAGATCCTAACTCGAAATTCAAAATATTGGGCCATGCAACAAGATCTTTCAACCAGCATGGTCGAAGGAGTCTGCTTTAGAAATAATTTTATAAAGATACAAATTGAAGATCTTTTTATAAGTACTATTCTCAAAATCCAACGGCTAGCAGAAAACGAAAGAAACGGTCAAGATCGAAAGACTGTTGCGCTTCCCGAGAATTTCATCGGGAAGAGAAAGTGATATATTCTGAAAATCGAGCAGAAGTAATATACCAATATCAAAGAGCGAAGATCACAAGCATAAGACCAAACGAAGTAAGTAAACAAAAGCATGGACAGAAGAGAGTATATTAAATTATGGACAAACTGGTAATCCGAGAAACTAATAGATTATTACAAACCATAGGGGATGAAAGTGTCTGAAATTATTCATGATCACATTAGTAAAAACAATATAACCATACTACAAGCCCGGGTAAATGAGAAGCAACACCTAGAGAAGTTTATTGTCGGAGAAAATCTTTCGAAGCTCGGCATTCCGAGCCCCATATCCAGCTTCATATCCACGGTCATAAGCCTCCTTTTCTAGACGCGTGAATTCTTACCTCTCCTGCTCATAAAGACTTTTCAGTTTGTCAAGCTCCTCATTCAGCTGCTTGTGGATCTCCTCTCCCTTTTCTTTAACAGACTTCTCCTTCTCTAAAGCAAGCTTCTCCGCGTAAACACGGTCGAATTCGGCTTTCTTCTCTTCCAGCTCGAGGGAAATAGCAGCACGATGATTCGTCTCCCGCTCAGCAAAAGTTTTAAGCTCAATAAAATCTTGTCCGGCCTGTCAAAGAATAGGTACTGTTCGTAAAAAAAAAAAAAAAAAAAAAAAAAAAAAAGGTAGTTATACCTGAAATAGGAAATGCTGTCCAGACTCGAACAACTCCTCTATGTTTCTCTCCTTGGACATGTTCCTTCCTTTGGGCATGTTAGTCTCCGAAGAAGTAAAATTAACCTGCAACAGACTATCCATGGGATCAGACCCATCTTTCGACTCTTCAGGCGCGGAAGAAGTAACTTTTGGAGGATTGGAGTCAACAAGGGGATCGGGAGGATTATCAATTCCTGAAGCTTCAGCAGAAGCCCCCCCACCTATTCCTAACTTGAGTTTCTTGTTGAGACCTCCTGCGGGAGGAACGGTCGAAGTATCGGGAGATGATTTACCACCAATGGCAAGATTTTGTAAAGCCTCAATGGGAGTGGCCCCGTCAGAATAAGGCCTTTTGTTTGAAGAAGGAACAGAAGTATTTTCTCTCACGGGATCTTTGTTTGAAGGATCGACAACTTTCGGGGAAGAACCCCCGAGCGCAGCCTCGAGCTCCTCGTCCAAAATTGACTTGCTAGAACTGCCCTTGTTTTGTTTTGAAGAAGTGTTTTTCTCTTTCTTGTTGTCTTCCCCTTTAGGTGCTCTTGGGGAAGACACAGAGGTCTTGGAAGAAGATTTGGAGGTTTTGGCCTCCTTGGCAACTTTCTGCTCCTTGCTCGGATTCTTATTTTTCGAACCGCCAAATAACGATTTGGGATCGATAGCTTTCCCTAATACGTTTTCCATGATAAGCGGATTTGGGGCCTATAGTTCGGACTATTACTCTTAAAGGGATTCGAAGAAGGCAGAAGATATGGCAAAAAGCTCCGATCTCTATAAGCAAGATGTCGTATGAATAATGAAAAGAAACCCTAATATTTATAGACACTACGCCCTGTGATTACGATAATGGATCGACGCAACCTTTAAAGAAAAATCCCGTAGGGAAAGGGCGATATCCGAGCATAAAGTTATCAAACCTTGAAAATTAAAAAGGTATCTGGATATTAGTAAGATCGGAATTTACAAGTTACAGCAGTCAAATCAAAAAAGAAACAAATCCGTTTACAAAAGTGAGTTACATGGGTATACACGATTAGTTCCTAACTACAAAACTATGAATCGCCCCTTCCAGCACGTTCGGTTCCGATAACTCGCTAAATAGAAAGTCAGGCGATACATGTTAGAAGCGGAGCAATTACTCGGTGTGGTCAAGAGTTCGATCGCCTTCTTTATCCGATACATCGCCTATGTTGACATCTTCGCCTTTTTCCTCCGACACAGGAGGATCGTCGGTTAAACGCTTGAGCACATCAGGGTTAGGCATCGGAATGCCATACTCCTCGACTAAGGGGGCAAAGCGATGATCTTGCCAATTAGTATCCATCTTGGGTAGAGAGAAAGCTTTGTAATCCTTCCCTTCAGCGTTCTTAAAAGGGTTCATGTGCTTAAAGTACTCGTCCATATCATCCGGAATCTTCTTGGCCGCGACCAATTGTTGAACCCCTTTATAAAAGATCGTCTGAAGGATTTCTCCCATTTTCCTTTGAACTAAGGGGTCCAAGACAGGGGATTCCAGGAATTCTCGTATGGCAGGGATCTCAGCTTCTTCCCGGCCTTGGGCATACGCACGCTCGGAGTCTTGCTTCGCTAGCTCGAGTTCAACCTTTATCTTCTTTAGCTCTTCCTCGAGGGCACTTCTCTCCTTAACAGATGCTAGTAAATCTTCTTCTACGGAGGAGGAATTTTTCGTAGTCGCTTCCTTGAGCTCCTTCTTTACTTGGGATAATTCTCGCTGAGGTTCTGCCAGTTGAGATCGAAGAGCTTGATTGTCAGAAAAAATCTGCGCATATGCATCATGAGCGTCCTGCGATTCCTGCTCCAATAGCGCCAAACGATAGGATTGGAGGGCGAACAAATCCCCCACCTAAGAGACATTTTCGGGTATCAGCAAGATTTAAGGACTCTAGAAGGAAATAAATAGGAGATAGATTTTCACCTCATGATATGTTCGGGAGAAATCGCTCAAAACCTCGAAATCACCTTTGACGGAATGGAGCAGCATATCCCTCTTAAACCGACTAGCCATAAAGATTCTAGTGGCTTTGTCGAATTCGTTCTCCCCATTCATATCCAGATCGGTCATAATGGTACCATCCTCAGGATATCCAGCAGTTCTGCTACTACGGAAATGCTCGTCCATAAAGTCTGCCACATCAGGCTCCGACCTACCTTCTCGACAAGGGACAGAAGCAGAACTCACGCCAAAGGGTTTTATCCTCCTCGAGGGCCCTGGGTGTTCGGCATTTCTTTTCTGGCCCAGAAGCTTCTCGTATTCCTGAATACCCTGAATCCGATTCCAGGAATGTTGACTGTAGCCGACAGACGAAAGAGCGGAAGTATCAGGGGAGAATAACGATCGAAGAGGTCCGGCCGTGGCAGAATTCAGGGAACTCATAGTGCCAACCCCTCTTAAGTCAGGAATCAAAGATGGTATGACAACTGAACTCCTACCAAAATTGTTTATGTCCGTTTTTTCTTCGGAGGCATAAGGTAACGGATCGAAATAAAATCGCTTATCTTCAACCGGGCCGGCAGCGGATACTCGAAATTTCTCGACAACTCGACCTGCAAGGATAATACGAATCGGGCACGAGTTTAAACAAGGAGAATTATTTAATAAAACCCAAAAGTAAGTTAAAGATAAGAAGCATACCCAGAGAAAGAGGAGCAAGGGTCGGAGCACTAGAGGTTTGCAGGAGGGATCCTTCGGAAGATTGGCTAGGGTATTTAATCGCCGGAGTAGGATAATTACAATGACTCAACCCGGCCAATCGCAAAACGCCTTCCTGAATCAGGAATCTAGTCTGGTAAGGGTTAGACTGCAACTGATCCAGGAGTTCATCAGAAAGACGATGGCTGAGCTTCTCTTTGATTCTGCGAGAACCGTATGTCCAGGTATTTGCACCATCCCATCGATACGGTCTTGTTTTCGAACTACCTTCAGACATTGGAAGATCAGGACCCTTCACAAAAAAGAATCTCCTCTTCCAACCTATACTCTTATCCGTTGTTATTTTCGTGAGAAAAGGACGTTCCGACCGTGGGCGGATGGACACGAACCCCAAATTCGAACCCTTACATGGGTCCATTCGGAATATCTGCCAAAAATTGCTAAAGGAGGCCTCTTCCCCTGTTACCTCCATGAGAGCGCTGAACGCTGCTAAATACGCTACAGAATGCGGGAGAAGCTGAGCAGGGGAAAGCGAAAAGAAGTTCAAGACATTTCTAACAAGGGGAATGAACGGGATACGCAAACCATAAGAAAATTGATCCTCGTAAAAGGCCTGACAGCCAGCCGGGGATTCGGTAGCGCGTTCGGTATAAGAGGGGATGACGATTGAAAACCCTTTAGGAAGAAATTTCCCGAACTCCGCCTCGAGGAAAGAGAGATCCTTCTTCGAAAAACAGCAGGAAGTCTGGCTGGCAGGAAGCTCTGACTTGTTCGGAATAACGGCGGTAGATGGTTGCGTATGTTTGAAAATCCTGACGTAAGCACCCTCGCCGATGTTGCGTTTCTCGACCTCATTTTCTTCAAGATCCTCGCTCGGATCCTCATCCTCGCGTCCTTGACAAAATTCCCCATCCTCATAATCATCAACAAGCTTTAGCAAAGGATCGGACTCTGGGTTTTCTCCGACCTTATTCTTGCCCCTGACACTTCTAGAGCTCGACATTATGGATTGAGAAACAAATATACAAATGACAAATGCTGTTTCGAACTCAAACGCTTCGAACTCAAGAGAGGACGTAATATGTAAATAATTTTTCAACGAATCGTCATATATATACGGGGTTAAAAAAGTAAAATTGCAGACAGGTCCCCGAGTAACCGCGACGGTTGAACTTACCCTGGGTAAAAACTCAGAGTTATTCCTCACATAATAGCACTTTGATCCTTCATTTTTTAAGATTACGGAATAAGTTCTTCGCAAATTTTTCCTAAGAATTTCATAAGTCCTCTTTGTTATGATCGAAAAATTTGGAAAGCACGCATTAAGGGATCGAACAACACATCGCGGAACCATAAAGGATATAACAATTTCAAGATCCTCCGACAAGGTTATCTTTACAATGCACCAACACATGTCTTCTTATATATGCACTCTTTTTCCCTGGCTCGGTTTTTATCCCAATGGGTTTTTCCGGGCTAGGTTTTTAACGAGGCATATCCTAAAGACATTATGAATGGCTCATCGCATAATCATGTGGGACGCAACTTGTACTTCATCGAGCGCAAGCTCCACTTCACGCTCGAGAAGTGGGGGAGTATTGATGAGGGGTAATTTAGATTCCTTGCCTCTATGGGCCCGATGCAGTTCGAATGATACTAGATACTATCCCCAGAGAGCAAGAAATTGGTCCACGGCATAATATTAACTGTTCCGAGCTCATTTCAGAACCCAAGTTCGAAGGGTACTGTTGGGCCGAGCCCGGGCCCAAGCCCGTCAGATCAGCTATAAATACCCCATGCATTTATGATACCAGACACGACTTTCCAGGTGCTCCCTCCTCGAAGCTATTGCTCGGAACCGTTTAGGAGCATAGGCTTAGGATCATATGTATTTCGCCCTCTAGCTTGTACGGCATCCAATAATGCTCGAATAGGACCCTTGAATACTTGTATTTGTACTCATTCAATTCGAATACAATTACTTTGGTCTTTGCTTTACTTTATTATCGTTATTATTGTATTACATCCCACCCTTGATCGAACTAACGAAATCTAGTAAGATCAGAATTGAAGTACAAAGAACAGAACATGCTCCTGCAATGAAGAATTGAAGACAATTTCAGCTACCACTGTTCACGATTTCAATTTGCAAAGGAAACGAAGGAATTTGGGCCCACAGGAGATGGACGAAGAAAATACATTGTCCCAAAATTAAAGAGGAAAGAAAATGAATCCAAGCACAAAACCGGGAATAAATAGGCCAAGCGGCGCCGTTTTTCTTATTAAATTGGCTATAATTAAATGGAAAAGAAAAGCAGGACCGTTGAATTAAAATTGATGACACTTATAAGTATAAATTTATTTTGAATAAGAGTCAGAAACACCTCTTGTACTATGTCGTACCATAAAAAAATTCCCATGTGTTCTTTTTTCGTAGTTAAAGACAGGGGCGGATCCAGGATTGGAGATTGGGGGGGCCGAACTTTTTTGTCCGTCAAATTTTATCGACCATAATATTGAAATTAATATTGTGCACAAACTCACGAATAATATTAAAAAAAATAGATTGTCAAATTGTATCAAATTCAGAAGGAAAAAGTAATTTAATTAAAAAATATTATCTAAGTGGTACACGCCGTTCTTTCATATCATAAAACTCATCTATGATAGAATCAATATAAATATATAAATTAACATACATTATAATCGAAGATACAAAACAAATCGATTCACGATTAATATTAAAGTTTTTCAAGAATCAATGAAATTCAATGTTTTGAGAAGGAGATATAGACAAATTCTCAAAAATCTTGTTTACACAATTTCTTCAATTAAAGTACAAAGATGAATTTATAATTTTTACTATTAAATAAAAAACACCAAGTAGAATTAGGATTAGGGATTAACTATTATTCATAGAAAGAAAATAAATAGTTGGGCTGTAATTGTATTTGTTGGGCCGATTCAAAACAAATAAGTTTACTTGTAGTCCGTAGCCGTAGAAACTTTAGTTACATTGTTGCAACTTCAGCTAATTTTTAATTATTAATGCTCCTAAAGGTGAACTATTTTTTTTTTTTAATTCTTGGGGGGGCTATGTACGTCCGCCCCTGGCTAAAGAGTTCATTTGAAATTCCTTCATAAACCATATGGAGGTATTTGTCATTTTTTTTGTTAACAAAAGGATTATTGTCAATTTTTAAAGTTAATAGGAGGTTTATTAACGTGTTTTTAGATTAAGAGGGGTGTTTTTTTGCAGTCTTTCGTGGGGGTATGATTGTCATTTCGGTTTGGGAGGGAGTTATTTTTTAGTAATAAATAAGCACAAGGATTTTATGCTTAAAAAAAATATTACAAGAATTTTTGATAGTTAGACAAAGCATAAGGGGTGTTTTTGCATTTTTTTCTTTAACTAATGGGTTCGAAAAAGAAAAAAAAATGGATGTAATTGTAAGGCAGCAAAATACATCTATTACATTCACAAGTTAAATGTTTAATACATGTATAATGTGTATGACTGAATTAAAAGAAATGAAAATTTAAAGTGTTATTTAGAAACTCTTTCTTTGTGTTGAGACTCTCTTATTTTTCTTAAATTTTATTAATTTCTTTAAAAAAATTCTTCTTGTTTTCTAAAAGATTTAAAAATAATGTTTAATATTTAGCTGACCAAAAACAAAGAAAAAACACTAACCAAAAATTTTGATCCATGGATACAATCATCCTATTTTAATCCACATCGAATAGCATATGAATGAACTTGTTTACCTCGTGCAAATGAAACAGATCAATCTTTGGAATTGAAAATCACAGAGCTAGAATTGGTAAGAAAAAGAAAAGGAAATCATATAATTAAACAGAATAGGTTTTTTAGCTAATGGAGTAAAAATAATGGAACAAACGGGTTTTAAAATGAGAAAATATTCGTGTGAATTTCCAAGCCTCTAAAAGGCCCGATTGGCCTATTATTCAGCTTCACTATGTCTCTTGAGCCGTCGTATGGTTCTTTGTAATACTGGTGGAGGTACTCTCGCCGGTAGATAAATGCATTTGCGTTAAAAACCTTTCGCGGAATGCCTTGTAAACTAATGTTGCACTTTTGGGTCCATACATGGTTCTTCATGTCAGATAGCGTCCACAATCTTATGGCATAGGGGCTATAGTATAGCCTCGCGTAATAGAGCTCTCCCTTAATTTCCAAAAGTGACCTACAACCTCGGCAATATTCAAGATCTTGAGGCAATTGAACTGTCGAAAAAGCTTCATTCCTTATGTGAAAGGAGAACAGACAACAATAATGTGACATTGCATCATACACGATCCAATAAACAGCTTCGCAAACGAAAATCATGAATCGGTAGCTACGGAGATGGTTAATAGCCGTGGCATCAGTGAATCTCCAAGAATTGTAATGCAACTTATCGTCGTCATGGAATATGGATGCAGTGAGGATCCAAAAACTCCAATTGCTCATTCTTTTGACGAAGTGCACAATTACGTATTCATCTTTGGATGGAACATAGCCAAAGCCAGTTGAATATATATATTTTTTTGGAATGGGATTTGAAGGAGGGTTGGGCGGACAGAAGAGTCGTCGAGTGCTGGGATTATACAAATAAAGTCTTACTTTATTGACAAAGCACACTAACTTAGATTGAGAAGGAATGGGGAGCATTTGTAGATTTGATGGTGGTGGAATTATAGGGAGACTCCACTGTTGGACTAGTTCTCCTTGGAGATTCAATATGGCTAGAACATATTGGCGGTCTGGATTAGAAAACTGCAAACCTAGCATCAATGGGGGATTATTGTTGTTTTGACCAGAGGCGGACCTCAAGAGGGACTGGGGGGGCCATGGTCCCCCCAGAAAAAAGTATATTTATACTATATATATGTAAATATTAACATGAATTTGTTTTTCGTAAAGTGGTTAGGCATCATGAGGAAAGCTAGAGGTCGGGAGTTCGACTTCTCTAGGGAGCTGAATTTATTTTAACCTCTTTTGCTGATATTTAATTCCCCTCTTTGGCCTACTAACTTTCTTTTATTTCATGCAGAATTAATATTTTTCCCTCTCCATTCTTTGTGGAGATTTAATTGCTTTCTTTGGCCCTCTCTTTATTAAGATTAATGTTTTTCTTTATTTTATGGAGACTAAATATTTTCTTCATCTTGTCCAATTGACATAAACACATCTACTCATCTACTCATGTACTATTATATTTACTTCTTTTTATATATATTCCAATTGACATATATATATATATATACTTCTTTTTATAAAAATTTAATTGACATAAACACATCTACTCATGCACTATTATATTTTTTTTATTTCACCCTAAAGTTTATTTAGTTTTTCCTTTTTAAAGTATACAATTATTGATGTTTCTCATGGATTTTGTCTTTGTGCAAGATTCAAGTTCTTTAGTAGATATAATTTTATTGAATTATGAGATCATAATTATATTATATTTACAGAAGTCGGAATATGATTTTAACAGTATATTATACATATTAATTGGACATTCGACATTTATATGACTTGGTTAAACATTTATTTGTTTTTAGGTCAGTTAGATTGCATCTTAAACATCTGTTTTGAGTGTTTAAAGATCCGTATACTTGAAATATGAAAAATATATTTTTTCACTTGTTTTTAAATAAAATAATAGTATTACTTTACCATAAGTTAATTTTTATTATTTTATCAAAACATTGAAAAAATACCAAGATTTTGTTACCAAAAAAATCTTCGGCCCCCCAACGAAAGTCGTCTAGGTCCGCCCCTGGTTTTGACGTTGTAATTTTTTGAATAAATTATCGGAGATTAGAGATCTCCATTGACTCGAAACAGACATATACCTTAAAAGATTCTTCACAGGCAATCTTGATAATACCTCCCTCAATATCTCGTTTGGCAAATATCTCACTCCTCCTCCATGCTCAACTTTGATCCTCTTTGATCTTTGCTTCTCTATCTGCATCTCTAATTTTGACTAATTATTTGTAACAATGTAAAATTACCTTTTTTTTTCAACAAGAACAATGTAAAGTAAAAGTACGTTATGTGCGATGTATGTGTGGTTTATATAGTCATAGGTAAAACAAAACCCTAGGCGTTTAGGAAAACTATTTGTGAGAAATGGGCCCTTTCTTGATTCAGGTTATGTACAGATTAGGTCCATAGTTTTTGACTGATAGTTAACAACTTTAATTTACTAACTACTAGAAAAAAATCATAATTAACTATTTAAACTCAAGAATTAATCAGCCAAGGAAAAGAAGATTGGGTTTTGAACAAGGGGGTTAATGGGCCCCTTCTTGATTCACGTTATGTACAGATTAGGGCTGTCAATGGGTCGAATTCTGGTCGGATCAGCCTTATCCAGATTCGGCTTCATTTATATCGGATTTGAATATTGCTCGAATTGTGCTCGAATCGAGAAATTTTTAATCCAACAGATCTTGATCGGATTTAGTCGGATATCGAATATTTTTCGAATCCAATAAATTTTCGTTTAAAAAGTTAAATTAATATTTTTTTCTAAAACAAGTTTATTAACTTTTAAATTTAATTTAATTTTAGCTCACATGTTCAAAGTTTCTTTACTATATTCATATTTGTAGAATGAAAATATTATTTTAAATAAATTTATATAAATGAGTTATAAATTACTATCTTAAATTACTATCTTCTTAAATTAACGGTGAAATATTATTAATGATACTTACTTTTATAAAAAAATATGTATATATATATATATATATATATTTCTTTTTATTTATTGTCGGATACGGATCGACCTAAATCCATATTCGCTCCATGAGTTTCGGACTACGGATCTTTATAATCGGATCAGGTCCATCGGATCTCTAATCGGACAATTATCCTAATAAATCGAATCGGATTCGGACGAATCTGAATTGAAATCCGCCCTATTGACAGCCCTAGTACAGATTAGTTCCATAATTTTTGTTAGATAGTTAACAACAATTTTAATTTCCTAACTACTAGAAAAAATTTGACTTATATTACGTTCTCTTTTTGTGAATATATATTGTACGAGTGAATCACAGAGTCCTCTTTTGCACATTCGACCCTCCTAAATTTTTGTAGAAGATGCATTCCTCTTATCAATGTAGTGTATCACCGGTTCATTTTCGACTATTTCACGGTGGAGACGGCCTTAAGTACAAAGCAAGTGCATTATTTGAAAGTTTAATATTAGGTGAAAGGGCAAAAATGCCCTTCAAATACTGCACATTTGAGGCTCTCTCCGTCATATAATAATCGAATCAGTGATACCCTATAAGAAGGTTACATCTGCTACAATATATTTTTTTATTAGTTATATTAACTACTACTACTATTATTAATACTATTATTATTAATCTTTTAAGTTAATCTCGGTGCCATGATTTTTTTAATTTTTATTTTTGATATTTAAACTTTTATAAAAACTTAAGAAGCAACAAAGTTCATTTTACAAGCAACTTCCATAGCAAAATACATAAATGAGGAGGTTATGTGGACTAATATCATTAGTTGAGTTCATAAAGCCCAAGCAACTAAATTATGGGGTTAATGGCAAATAATTCTATGTGATTTTAAAATATTCAATTTATTCTTCCAATAATTTGCAAAAGAGTAATTTACCCCGTTAAAATTTAAACAAGCAATTTATTCCCTTGAGTCGGAGATTGTAATTTACTTGTCAGAATTGAGAGTGGACATGAAATGTGTTTTGTAACATAGTGCATAAATTGCCACATTTATTGTAACACAAATGGATAAATATATGGAGATAAAGTGCCACATATTAAAATATCAAGGAGACAGTTTAAACTTTTATAAAATTTTAGGAGAGTAAAATGCTCTTTTTCAAATTACAGAAAGATAAATTGAATATTATAAATATTACACAGAGATAAATTGTCATTAACTCCTAAATTATATACAACAAAATTTCCATTTCTAATAAATAGTCGGAATCTCTACTTGGGCCAACAAGCTTAATACCTCCATATTTCCTCAATTATAATATCAAAATAGACCAATCTAAATTATTTTCTCAATCCTTAATTGCATTTTTTGTTGATCCTATTTTTGCATTAATTTCAGGTCTCAGAATTTTGAATAAACCATGTTGCAATGTATCGAACAACGGATTTTGTATTCCCGGAAAATCTTCATTGCCATTTAGGGAATTGCATGCGTTCTATGATAATATTCATCCTACAGAGATTGTAACTAAAGCCATGGGCACTGCTGCATATTTTGAAATAAGGAAATTAATATGATATATAATAATTTGTTCAATTGTAAGGGGCCCTAGATATATTTTTATTTTAAATAATTTGTTTGCTCAATAAGAAAAAATGGGTGTAATTTTAGATATATTTTTATTTTGAATAATGTGTTTGATCAATAAAATTTTTATTTTGAATAATGTGTTTGATCAATATAAATATATGGAATAAATTGTAAGGGCAACAAATTACATCTAGTGCAAATTATATAAACAAAGAAAATACACCTATTACATTAAAATATTACATGATTTTTTTTCTTTGGCAAAGAAACAAACTTTTTATTGATTCAAATATTTGTACAATATTCTTTAATTTACATTGAACTTCAGCAAAAATCTATGGAGAGAATTGTATTTGTGGTACCAAGCTATATATCGATTCTCAGTTGTGGTATTATAAAAATCGAGGCTGACACATTTGGTACTATAATATAATAAATCAATAAATTTATGTACCATTGTTAAAATTGAACGTTAACTGATAAAGTGGCAGTTAAGTTTTATTGTAAAATTGATACCATTACTTATGTTGACTGATAATTATATCCTTAAAATTACAGGTTGTCAAATTACCCCATATTTTCCAATTTACTGACAATTTTTGTCCACATTATTGTCCAATTTCAAAATTGGCTCGAATAAGACACGTGCGTATCAATTTAGAGATTTTATTTATTATCTTTACATATTTATTTAACTAATTTAGTTTTATAAATAATATTAATAGACCAAAATAATACTTTATTATAAATCCAACAAAATATTAATTAAAATCTAAAATTTTAAATAATAATATTAATATTTAATATCTATTAAAAATAAAGTTATATATTATTAATAAAATAATTATAATTAAAAAAATAAAAATTAATAAGCACAAGGAATTTTTGCTAGTAAAATGTTACAGGAGTTTTTAATGGTTAGACAAAAGCATAAGGGGTGTTTCTGCATTTCACTCTTTAAATAATGGGTTCGCCCAAAAAAAAAATGGGTGAAATTGTAAGGCAGCAAAATACATTAACAAGTTAAATGTTTAATACATATATAATGTATATGACTGAACTAATCGAAATGAAAATATAAAGTGTTATTTAGAAACTCTTTCTTTGTGTTGAGACTCTCTTATTTTTTTAAAATTTTGTTAATTTCTTCATAATTTTTCTTCTTGTTTTTAAGATTTAAAAATAATGTTTAATATTTAGCTGACCAAGAAACAAAGAAAAAACAATAACCAAAAATTTTGATCCATGGATACAATCATGCGATTTTAATCCACATCGAGTAGCATATGCATAAACTTGTTTACCTCTTGCAAATGAATCAATCTTTGGAATTGAAAATCACAGAGCTAGAATTGGTAAGAAAAGAAAAGGAAATTATATAATTAAACAGAATAGGTTTTTAGTTAATGGAGTAAAAATAATGGAACGAACGGGTTTTTAAAATGAGAAAATGTTCGTGTGAATTCCCAAGCCCCTAAAAGGCTCGATTGGCCTATTATTCAGCTTCACTATGTCTCTTGAGCCGTCGTATGGTTCTTTGTAATATTGGTGGAGGTACTCTCGCCGGTAGATAAATGCATTTGCGTTAAAACCCTTTCGCCAATGGGGAATGCCTTGTAAACTAATGTTGAACTTTTGGGTCCATACATGGTTCTTCACATCAGATAGCGTCCACAATCTTATGGCATAGGGGCGGCCATAGTATAGCCTCGCGTAACAGAGCTCTCCCTTAATTTCCAAAAGTGACCTACAACCTTTGCGATATTCAAGATCTTGAGGCAACTGAATCATCGAAAAAGCTTCATTCCTTATGTGAAAGGAGAGCAGACAACAACGATGTGACATTGCATAATTCACGATCCAATAAACAGCTTCGCAAACGAAAATCATGAATCGGTAGCTACGGAGATGGTTAATAGCCGTGGCATCAGTGAATCTCCAAGAATTGTAATGCAACTTATCGTCGTCATGGAATATGGATGCAGTGAGGATCTCAAAACTCGGATTGCTCATTCTTTTGACGAAGTGCACAATTACGTATTCATCTTTGGATGGAACATAGCCAAAACCAGTTGAATATATATATTTTTTTGGAATGGGATTTGAAGGAGGGTTGGGCGGACATAAGAGTCGTCGAGTGCTGGGATTATACAAATAAAATCTTCCTTTATTGACAAAGCACACTAACTTAGATTGAGAAGGAATGGGGAGCATTTGTAGATTTGATGGTGGTGGAATTATAGGGAGACTCCACTGTTGGACTAGTTCTCCTTGGAGATTCAATATGGCTAGAACATATTGGCGGTCTGGATTAGAAAACTGCAAACCTAGCATCAATGGGGGATTATTGTTGTTTTGACGTTGTAATTTTTTGAATGAATTATCGGAGATTAGAGATCTCCATTGACTCGAAACAGACATATACCTTAAAAGATTCTTCACAGGCAATCTTGATAATACCTCCCTCAATATCTCGTTTGGCAAATATCTCACTCCTCTTTGATCTTTGCTTCTCTATCTGCATCTCTAATTTTGACTAATTATTTGTAACAATGTAAAATTACCTTTTTTATTTCAACAAGAACAATGTAAAAGTATGTTATGTGCGATGTATGTGTGGTTTATATAGTCATAGGTAAAACAAAACCCTAGGCGTTTAGGAAAACTATTTGTGAGAAATGGGCCCTTTCTTGATTCAGGTTATGTACAGATTAGGTCCATAGTTTTTGACTGATAGTTAACAACTTTAATTTACTAACTACTAGAAAAAAATCATAATTAACTATTTAAACTCAAGAATTAATCAGCCAAGGAAAAGAAGATTGGGTTTTGAACAAGGGGGTTAATGGGCCCCTTCTTGATTCACGTTATGTACAGATTAGGGCTGTCAATGGGTCGAATTCTGGTCGGATCAGCCTTATCCAGATTCGGCTTCATTTATATCGGATTTGAATATTGCTCGAATTGTGCTCGAATCGAGAAATTTTTAATCCAACAGATCTTGATCGGATTTAGTTGGATATCGAATATTTTTCGGATCCAATAAATTTTCATTTAAAAAGTTAAATTAATATTTTTTTCTAAAACAAGTTTATTAACTTTTAAATTTAATTTAATTTTAGCTCACATGTTCAAAGTTTCTTTACTATATTCATATTTGTAGAATGAAAATATTATTTTAAATAAATTTATATAAATGAGTTATAAATTACTATCTTCTTAAATTAACGGTGAAATATTATTAATGATACTTACTTTTATAAAAAAATATGTATATATATATATATATATATATATATATATATATATTTCTTTTTATTTATTGTCGGATACGGATCGACCTAAAGCCATATTCGCTCCATGAGTTTCGAACTACGGATCTTTATAATCGGATCAGGTCCATCGAATCTCTAATCGGACAATTATCCTGATAAATCGGATCGAATTCGGACGAATCTGAATTGAAATCCGCCCTATTGACAGCCCTAGTACAGATTAGTTCCATAATTTTTGTTAGATAGTTAGCAACAATTTTAATTTCCTAACTACTAGAAAAAATTTGACTTTTGGAATTTTATGTTTCTGAATTCTAATAATACACGATTTAGCTTTCCCGGTTTCTTGATTCTGTAAAATTGGGTCAATCTGATCCATTCCAAATAAATGATGTTTGACGTAGGATTCGCGAAACACAAATTTTAATTTAAAATTTTAAAATATAATAAACTTCAAACCTATTAATAAAAATTTTGATTTTGACATCTAATATATACTCTTTGTATAAAATATTAATTTGACACATATGAACTAATTTTTCTCCCAAATTCTAACATCATAACCTATCCAAATTACATTTCAACTTTTTTAAAAATCACAAAATCCAATAATATCAAACCTAATCCAATCACTACACCATTTTTTTACAGTGTTTTAAAAAACGGATAGGACCGATTGGTTCGATCGGTTAAACCGTTAACCAGTTGCCAATTCGATCCGGTTAACTCTCCAAAATTAGCTTTGTTCCTGACCAGTTTGAATCAGAAAAAACCGGTCAAAAATCGGTAAAATCAATGAACCAGTGAACCGATTGAACCACTGGTTCACTAATAAAAATAAAAAGTTTACGCTAAGAATTTTTATTTCTTTTCCGCGACCTTTAAACTTCAACAATACTCTCACATCTCTTCTTCTATTTTTCACTTTGAATTAAACAAAATCAACAAGAAACAAAAAAATCTTATATATAATAAGTTATTTAAATATATTTGAGTATAAAATTCATTAGAAAATTCATTTTTTTCACAAACTTCAAGTATTTTTATTTTTTTTTTATATAATTCAATGATAAAATTCATCAATAATTTCTCTTTTTCATAGGTGATTAGTAATAACATTATTGTTTTGGATATGGTGTTTATTATAATTTGAATTGTTGCGTTGATATCATGTTATCATACTTGTAATTTTGTTGCTATCATTCATTCTTAACTCAAATTTTGTAGGAAAAATAATTGATCATGAGATAAACATTTAGTTTATGGAAATAAACTTGAAAAAATGAATAATATATTTTTTTAAATAGTTGATTACATATATTAAAATTAAAATTAAAATTATATATTATAATGACGTCACACCGGTTGGACCAGTGGTTAAAACGGTTAAATCGATTTAACCAGTAACAAGTAAGGCTATCGGTTCGATGTCTGGTCCGATTTTTAAAACATTGTTTTTTTAATTAAAATCAATCCAAACCAAACCAAGACATGCCCAGACAAGGCCAATCCGATCCGGCTCAAAACCAATCTCCGTTTTTTTTTTTTTATCACAAACAAATTAAAATTAATAATAAAAGGAAAGATTCGGTACAACATCAACAAACGGAAAACCCCCGTCGCAAATACAACAAAAAGGAATAAAATCTAAAGAAAGTTTATCCCAAACATTAGACAAAAAAGCCCAAGCGGCAAGGTTAGTAGTAAATATTTGATGTTTCTTTTGCTCATAGAGTTGGCGAATTATGCCATGGCACATTTCGAACCCGTTTAAGATAATATTGGACTCGATTAGTTTCTAACATGGAAAAATGCAAAAAAAATCCATATATTATGTTAAACATGCTATAAACTACCCTGTAAAATTTTTATTGCGCCAAACTTCTTTTTATTTTTAAAAATTCTGCAAAAAATGGTTCAATTTATAAAAAAAAATAGGTCGTTTTGGATCGACATATTTCAAGAAATCATTGTTAAAATGCTTCAACTTAGTCACTACAACTTCACGTGATATATTTTTAAAATTATAATTATTAATATTATTTAAAATACTTCAAGTTGACGGGGCGTGGCCTGAGAATTGGGAGGAAGAGGGGTGAGGTTAAGGGGTTGGGTTTTAGTTTTGAAATTATAATGATTTATTATTTATTATTTATTAGTATTTTAATAAATATTAAATAAATTAATACTATTATATAGATTTTATATTTGAAAAAATATGTTTTCTTAGTTTTTTTCATATTTATGCTAAAGTATTTATTTAATTTATTAATGTTGTTTATAAATAAAATTAGTTAATTAAATAAAATAAGTCAAATTAGTCTTCACGTGGTGTTGTTCAAGTCAATTTTGAAATTGGGCAACAATATAGATTAAAATCGTCACTAAATTAGGAGATGTGCGACTTTTTTGGTAGCCTAAAATATTATGTGGTAAAATTATCAGTCAACATAATTAATGGCATCAACTTTATAGTTAGACTTAACTGCCACATTATCATCTAACGATAATTTTTTTCGGATGTACCAAATATGTCACAATTTATTAAAACAATATACCAAATATATTGAACACATAAAACTGTGTACCAAAAGTTGAAATTGACCTAAAGCTCGCTACCAAAAATACAAATATAATGTAACCATTACAATGAACCTGAAAAAATCCGTTTTGGAGCGACGGCCAGAACTCGTCGCCGGAAGACTAAGCGGTGCAGTGGCCGGATTTTGAGCTGGTTCAATACCTCTGCAGCTTTCTCAAGTCCCTTAGTGATATATCAAATATTCGATCACTAACTTGGCATACTCCACGTCATATAAATAAATCAATATCAGGATTAAAACTCTTAGTCTATATACAATGAACATGATTATATTCGACATCCAGTTCAGATTAATCTGTTCCATTCGACATCCAGTTCATATTAATCTGTTATGTTCGACATCAAGTTTATAGTTCAGATTAATCTGTTCCATTCGACATCCAATTTTGATTATTCTGGCCTATTCGACATTGAATCCTAGTTAAATCTGTTCTGTTCGATACATATCAGATATAGTCCTAGCTGATTTGTTATGATTCGATGTACACACCAGACGACCCTTCGACCTCAATATATCGTTTGATCCGACCCGAAAGATCCATTTTGGAAAACTATAAATATAAGGCATTTATGGCTCTTGAAAGGTAAGTAATTTTGGAAAAACGATTAATATACTTCTGCTATTCAGATCATCATCTGTACTGACTTTATCATCGGAGGGTTAACGCCGGATCAACCAACCGGCAACACCTGACGAGTTCCTTTGAACGCAGGATTAGGATCCTAAAGAGGAGTTCTATTCGATCTGACCGACAAGAGCTCCTTACTGAAGAACAGGTATCAGCATCCACGTGGCGAGATATAATTGGACCAAGTGTTCGGACGAAATTACCTTTCATCACTTAGATCCGTAGCCGAATCGGACGGATTGATTAATCTATTTTTCCAATCGCGCGCGATCTATTCCTCAAATCCAAGGTATTTTCCGTGAAATCGCGATCTTAATTTAGATAGAGACATGAATTGGCTGGTGAATTTTTACTGATTTTAGACTAGAACAATCACGTGTATTTAATGATTTGTGAATTGTGAGAAATCATGTGTTAATAGGTGAGTAAACGAGTGGAGCAGTATCGAACGCCAAACTATTTATGCTTGGCTTGTATTTTATGGAACTTGAAATTTTGTGTTTGAACATGCTTTTGATTTCTTAACGAATCGATCTCAAACGAGTTCGAGCTGAGTATCGAGTAACTTGGTATGTTTACATGTATTTTGTCAATATTTAGCTTATCAAGTTGAGCTTCAAAAGTTATCAGACAAAAAATGATGTTCAAGCTTGTTTGATTTGTGTGACGAACTCAGCTCAAACAAACTCGAGTCGAGTATATATCATCATCATCATCATCGCCTCATATTTATTACAATCATATCATCATCGCCTCATATTTGTTAGAGAAGAAAATGTGTGGAGAGTTTGTTGATTGTTGCATATTAATGTAGATGATATTGACATGATTTGAATTGGTATTGTTTTACCACGATTTTGCCCTGCAACCATAGCAATCATATAGTGTAATGTTGAAGTATCGATTTTGTTCTCTCGCATTCTGAATATTTGTCGCGTATTTACCAGGTTTTGATGAATATCATGTCAACTCGTGGAGTACTCGAGCAAGGAGCATACCTTGATGCTTTATTTGCAACTATTTTGGACTCCTCTTCTAATAAAATGGTATATAGAACATGCCTCTAAAAATAGTTGAGAAATTACTTATTCTTAATGTAGTATTGATATGTGCCTGCTCAACTCATTAATTGATTTGTTCCGAGCATATTACGTATCACAATAATTAATTCCAATGAAAAGTCACTGCTTGGATGGTTTTTTACACTTTGCACCTCCGAAATATGGAAAATAGGCACTTTGCACACTTAAAATACGAAAAATGCAGCATTTTGCACTCTCTTTTATATTTAGACAAAAACTCAAGGGCAAAATAGGTAATTCAATTAGAAAATCTTTGGCACTTTGCACCCCCAAAACTTGAGAAATTGGTATTTTTCACCCCCAAAATAAAATTAACACTTATCGCCCTCGAATTAAGAACAAATTAGCAATTTGCACCCCCGAAACACAATAAATGGACACTTTACACCCCGAAACACATAATTAACACTTAAGACCCTTAAATTAAAAACAAAATACTCAAACCCCTCATTTTTTCCGACAAAGCTGACCATCGGGGCGAAAAAAAATTTAAGGCAAAATAGATAAGTTTCCGATCCGATTGAACAACCTACATTTATATGCATATATACAAATTAAATACCATGATTTGGAATGACTATATCATATAACAAATTAACAACCATGAATTATAGCTTGTACAAAACAATTGAATAAGTAAATTTGGTACAACATTGTCTTAGATCTTTTTCACCCCGATGGTCGACTTTGCGGAAAAGGATGGTGGGTTTGAGTTTTTTTTTTTTTAAATTTGACGGTATTAAGTGTTTATTTTGTGTTTCGGGGTACAAACTGTCAATTTATTGTGTTTGGGGGGTGCAAGTTGGTGATTTGTTCTTAATTCGAGGGTGATAAGTGCTAATTTTACTTTAGGGGTGCAAAGTGTCAATTTCTCATGTTTTGAGGGTGCAAAGTGCTGTATTTTTCATATTTTGAGCATGCAAAGTGCTAAATTTAAGTTTCAAGGGTGCAAAGTGCTTATTTCCTATGTTTTGGGGGTGCAAAGTGCCAAAAAACCCCTGCTTGGAATGAGAAATTCTAAAAGAAAGAGTTGTTATTCGATTCTTGTTTTCAATATTTAGCAGTTAGCAGATGTAATTTATGTGCTCTACAATTTTTCATTTTACTTTCTGAATATTTATAATGTGTCTATCTGTTATAGTTGCTTCAACATTGATTTCTATTTTTTTTTTCTTGAAGCATGTAAATAGCATTGAAGAAGTTCCTCTTCTTATGAATCAAGGAAATTTTAGGTATGCAATTTTTGCCTTTTTGGCTTCAAATCTTAGTTTTTTATTCTATGCAGAATATAGTCAAAACCAACAAGAGCAAAAGGAGTTTAAAAGTAGTAGATCTAGTACATAATAAGATGTTATCTGAGACACCAAGTGCTGAAGAATTTTTAGAAAGTTAATTTTTATCCTAGAGACTAGAAGATATATATGCAGTCGAAAGTAGGTTCCTTGTGTATTTAAAGTGAGAAAAGGTTCGTGTGAATTCCCACGCTATAAAGAGGTGTGATTTGCATATTTTCCAGTCTTGGCTTCTCCACGTCTCTTAAGATGTCGGATGATTCATTGTCATATTGGAGGTATTCTCGTCTGAATATGATTATCTTTGCACTTAACTCCCTTGGCCAAACCCCATGTAAAATAAAGTTGTAGCTTTGTGTCCATAACTGGCTTTTAACATCGGATATCATCCACAGTTTTACAATATCGCGGCTGAAGTTTACACTCATGCAATACAACTCTCCCTTGATTTCCATAAGTGACTTAGAGCCTAAGTCATATTGAAGATCACGAGGCAACTCAACTGTCGAAAAAACTTCATTCTCAATGTGAAAGGAGAGGACACATGTATCTAACATTGCACGATACATCATCCAATAAAAAGCCTCGCGAACAAAAGCCCCGAATAATTGGTAACTCTTGAGATGGTTGATAGACGTGGCATCAATGGATCCCCAAGAATTGTAATGCAACTGGTCATCGTTGTCGTGGGATGTGGATGCAGTGAGGATCTCACAACTCCAATATCTCTTTCTTTCGATGAAGTGCACAATTACGTATTCATCTTTGGGTGGAACATAGCCAAAACCAGAAGAATGGATATATTTTTTTGGAAAGGGATTAGTCGGAAGGTCGGGCGAGCAGAAGAGTCGTCGAGTGCTGGGATTACACAAATAAAATCTTTCTTCATTGACAAAGCACACCAACTTAGATTGAGAAGGAATGGGGAGCATTTTTAGATTTGGTGGTGGTGGAACTATAGGGAGACTCCACTTTTGGACTAGTTCTCCGTGGAGATTCAATATGGCTAGAGCATATTGGCGGTCTATACTAGAAAAGTGCAAACCTAGCATTGATGGGGGATTATTGTTGTTTTGACGTTGTAATTTTTTGAATGAATTGTCGGAGATTAAATATTTCCATTGACTCGAAACAGACATATACCTTAAAAGACTCTTCACAGGCAATCTTGATAATATTTCCCTCACTATTTCGTTTGGCAAATATCTCACTCCTCCTCCATTCTTAAGTTTGATCCTCTTTGATTTTTGCTTCTCTATTTGCATCTCTAATTTTCACTAATTATGTTTAACAATGTAAATTTACCTTCTTTTTTTTTTTTAACAAGAACAATGTAAAAGTACGTTATGTGCAATGTATGTGTGGTTTATATAGTCATAGGTAAAACAAAACCCTAGGCGTTTAGGAAAGCTAATTTCCTTAAGTAATAAATGCGTGGTGATTTGGTGGAGCCTTAGGTAAAAATCTATAATGACAGAACTACCCCTCATTAAATTTAATCATTAACTAATTTTTTTCTTTTTGGATAAAAATCATAATTAACTATTTAAACTAAAGAATTCATCAGCCAAGGAAAAGAAAATTGGGCTTTGAACAAGGGTGTTAATGGGCCCTTTCTTGATTCACGTTATGTACAGATTAGGTCCATAATCTTTGTTTGATAGTTAACAACAATTTTAATTTACTAACTACTAGAATAATTTTGATTTATGGAATTTTATGGGGAAAATTGTTTTTTTGGTACCATAGGATAGGCTAACTTGCATTTTTGGTACCATTGGATACGAAAATGCACATTTGGTACAATAGGATAGGATTTCATTGCAATTTTGATACAAAACCCAATTTTTCACAAATTTAATGGCAATTTACCTCTCTATAATCTGAAAAAAAAAATTATCCCCTGTAAATATTTTAATGAAGCAATTTACCCTCTTCAGTCGGAGAGTGTAATTCTCTAGCCGAAATTGAGACTAGGCATGCAAACTATTTTATAACATAGGGGGATAAATTGTCACATTTATCAAAACACTGGGGGGGGGGGGTGTAAAATGCCACATTATCATAACAAAAGTGGATAAAGTGTCGCCTATAAAAATATCAGGGAGGTGATGTGAAACTTTTACAAAATTTCAGGGGGTAAAATGCTCTTTTTTAAACCACGAGGGGGTAAATTGAACATTATGCATTTCATAGGGTTTAAATTATCATTAACTTTTGGGAAAAACTGGGTTTGGTACCAAAGTTGCAACGAAAACCTACCATGTGGTACTAAATTTGTATTTTTCATATCCAACGATACCAAAATTATAATTAGGTCTATTCTATGATACCAAAAAAGTAATTTTCCCGAATTTTATGTATCTGAATTCTGATAATACACGATTTAGCTTTCCCGATTTCTTTATTTTGTAAAATTGGATCAATATGATGCATTTTAAATAAATGAAGTTTGATGTAGGTTTCGGGAAATACAAGTTTTAATTTAAAAATTCAAAATACTTCAAACCTATTTTAAAAAAAAAAAATTTGATTTTGACGTCTAACATATACTCCTTTTTTTATAAAATATTAATTTAACACATACAAACTAATTTTTCTCCCAAATCTTAACATCATAACCCATCCAAATTATATTTCAACATTTTTAAAAACTCACAAAATCCAATACCAAACCTAATCCAATCACTACACCATTTTTGTAATTAAAATCAATCCAAACCAAACCAAACCATGCCAAGCCCAGTCAAGGCCAATCCGATCCGGCTCAAAATTAAGGGCATCTCTAAAGTATCAAGGGGATGGTGAATTTGGGGGTTTTTGGATCTAAGGGGATGAAAAAGTGAAATAAAATGTATAGAAGGGAAAAAAGGGATAATTGCCTTACCACACCTTGAAGCTGCACCGCTTGAGTTATTCATGCGCTGGGCTGCCCAATTTATTTATTTATTTAAATAAAAATCCTTTTAATTTAAAAAAAAGTTCTTTAAAATACCTTATTAAATAAAATGTAATTCTTATTTAATATTAATTTTATTTAATTTGTGTACTATTTTTAAAAAGTTAATTTTAGTATAAAAATATAACTTTTATTTAATAAAATCAAATTTAATGTAACTATTATGTTGGAAAATGTAATGTTAATATTAAATTATTTTTATTATTTTCAAATCATGTCAATCAAGTATTTAATTGTTGTATTATTGTGCACCAATTTTAAAATCCCTTTAAAAGTTAATTATTAGAAACTCAAAATTAATTTAATTAATAAAAATGAAACCTTAAACTAACTTTTTTTTTATAATAAACCTTAAAAGAACTTAATGAATCTTACATATGATTCGTTAAATTAAAAACGATATAACCCTAACTTAATGAACTTTATTATTGTTTAATTTTTATTATTATTATTGCTATTATTATTATTATTATTAAGTGAGAGTGGGGAAAATGAGAATTTTAATTAAATGGAATTGATAGATTGATACATTTTAGATGACTTATGAAAATGAAAGGGAAAGCTGGAGTTGGATTCTGAGGGAAAACTGGACTGAGTAAGGGAAAGCTGGACTTGAACTGAATATACACTGGAGATGCCCTAATCTCCGTTTTGTTTTTATTAGTAAATGTTTGATGTTTCTTTTGCTCATAGAGTTGGCGAATTATGCCATGGCACATTTCGAACCCGTTTCAGATAATATTGGACTCTTTTAGTTCTAACATGGGAAAATGCAAAATACTCACTGTGTTGCTAAACTTGCAATAAACTATTTTGTGAAATTTTTATTGCGCCAAACTTCCTTTATTTAAAAAAAATCTGCAAAAAACATCCAATTTATAAAAAATAGGTCGTTTTGAATGGACATATTTCAAGAAACCATTGTTAAAATACTTCAAGTTGGTCCCTATAACTTCACGTGATATATTTTTAAAATTATTTCTTGAAATATGTCGATCCAAAACGACCTATTTTTTATGAATTGGATATATTTTGCAGAGTTTTTAAAATTACAAGAAAATTTAACACAATAAAAATTTACAGGATAATTTCTTGCAAGTTTAACATGTTCCAGACTAGTTCAATGACAATCTTTCTATTTTACAGGGTAGTCTGATCCCGTAGTGGGAGCTTTAAAATTATTATTAAACATCTATCTTAGGCATCTAAAAAGAAATTAATTTAATTTTGATTTTCGTGCTAGTTGACTCTTAATGTCAGGAACACTTTTAGAATCTCCAAACATGAATTTATTTTTTGACAAATGCAATTCTACAAAATCAATTATTTAAAAATAAAAGTTTGACATAATAAATAATTGTAAAAATCAATGTTCATATAATATTTTTTCACTAGTGAAGTCGAATTCACCCTAAAAATCGAAATTATATTACTGATTACTCAAAGTTCTGTTTTCGTATTTCTTAATACTCAAACACCTATTATCCTACACTAATTTAGTTTCTCACATATATAGTTTCCCTAAAAAAAGTTTCTTAACATAGCAAGAGTGGTAATTCCTTTTTCTCCTTTTTTTTATACTAGTGCATTTACTCATTTATTGTATTCGATTAAATTTTGAATCAACCAAGTATCAACCAAGGAAGAAAGGGATTGGGCTTCGAACAAGGGTTAACGGGTGAATCCCATTTTGCCGGACTATTTGTGAGAAATGGGCCCTTTTAAATTCACGTTATGTCAGATTAGGTCCATAATTTTTGTTTGGGTAGTTAATAATTATTCAATTCACTACAGTCTACAGCTATAGTCTATATAAGTACTAGAATAACTTTTTTTGGAATTTTGTATATCTAATTATATACACGATTTAGCTTTTGGAGTAGGGCTTTGCCATTTTGGAAGGTTTTGGCCGGAATTCTCAATTTCGTAAAATTGGATTAAACTCATTTCAAATAAAGTCTGACATGGATTTCATGAAATTCAACTTTCACTTATCTTCAAATATAATAAATTTAAATAGACATTGATTTGATACAAATTATCTACCTTTTCTCATAAAAAATACTAGCCTATAACCCGTGCTATGCACGGAAAGTGCTGTAAATATATAATTTATATTGTCTATATTTATAATGTACATTGTAGATTAATTTGGATAACATATACGTAATTAATAAAAAAATGAATATTATAAAAATTAGTATGTAAGTACATCAAAACTTATAGAATATTAATCAAATGAAAATTGTGAAATTAATTTAATTCATCTAAATTATAAAATAATTAAATTAGATGGACTACATATGTATGTGATATAAAAGAAAAATACAAATTCAAACAAAAATTACAAATTTGGGGTTTCTTAAGTGTATCCATTCATGGAACACGTAATATAATACATACTCAATTAATAATCATAAAGTTGAATTCAATAGAGAAGAGAATAATGAACTAATATTGTGTTTTTCTTTTTTAACACGGTACACTTATAATAACTAAAAAGTATACCAAATTAATCCAAATTGGGAAAGATAAAGAAATTATGTTAATTGTTGTCCAATATTAATCATTTTATATAATTCAAATTGCACATATGAAATAAAAAAATAGATAAACTTTATTTTAAAACACATATTTCTTTTGCACAAAGAAAAAAATATCAAAATTAATTGAGAAAAGCAATGCATCAAAAGTAAACTTAAGAGGTAAAAAAATACATGTACATGCTAGCTAACAAATACTAACGATGCCTCCATGGCATATCTCCAACTGGCTGACCAACAATTCATAAGGCTTACTCCAGCGGCAAGGGTGGGGGCTCGAATCCCATTTGGAACTTGGATGGAAGTACATTTTCATGGGTCTGTCTAAGGGTCATTTGTGGTGAAGACCCCTTTGTGCGCAGAGTGTACAGCAGTATGGTGGGATCCCGAGGCTTGGTGGAGGCACATCCTGCGATTTACATCCTTTAGGGTTCTAGGGCAAGGATTATGAGGGTCCAGGATTAGTCTAGTGTAAGCTTGGACACCTGGATTATCAAAAAAAAAAAAAAAAAAAAAAACAAATACTAACGATTATACATGGATGCACGAGATTATGTTAGATGTAAATTAAAAAGTAGTTGTCAATTCACATCCCGTTGTGTTTTGGTATACAAAAATTCAATTAGATAAAACTCATATGTGAATTTCACCACATCATCCATGTAAAAATTTATGAAATAATATATTTTCATACATCGAGTAGATAGATCCAATACGACATTATATAATGAAAAATAAACTATAGAGAAGAATTGTAATGAGCCAAAAAAGTAAATATTCCAATATTAAGTGAAAAAATTTAACATAAATACAACGTGAAAATAGTTCTTGACCATGCACTAAAATTGGAAAAAAGAGATTTTTTAGAAAAATATGTCACAAATATACACGCATGTATATAAGATATATCTATAAATCAAACAAAGTGAAATTAATCCAACAAATAATTAAAATTACACTGGACAAATATAAAAAGAAAAGAAAAATCTAATCAAGTGAAAAAATTAACAAAGCAGAAATGAAAAAGAAAAACTCGATAAAAATAGAAAATAGAAAACGCACCTGATGTAGAAACGAAAATCGGTAAAAACAAACAATTATATAAGGTGATCACCTGCAACAAAATGTATAAAGTGAAAATTCTTGATGTTAGGTTTAAATTGAAAAGCTGAAACAAAACATGCACTAATGTTTCTTGGAAGAAAAAAAAAAGAAAGAAAGAAGAAGATGCAACCATAGGTTTTCTTTCACTTGAAATGCTAAAAAGACTGATTTATAAGAAGGAAAATTCTTGTCCAATAACTACAGTAACTCCATCAATTTGCAGCTATAATTATGGACATTTATTCTATTAATATCGAATTTACTACCAATTACCTTTAATAGGTTGTAAATTTGATTAAGAATTTCAAATTATTCAGAATTAATGATTCTCAATAAAGGCTAATTGCCATATGGATGACATATTTGATGATTTGATCTCTGACCTTATTCATTTGTACGTAAATGATAAATCAACAACTGAAAACACAAATATTTAATGAAGGAGTAATCCAAGGCAATTAAATTCAAAATTTATATAATTAAGGAATGACTACAATTATATAAAAAAAAAAAAAGGCCAACAACTTAGATTCTCTTTATGTGCTAACCAAGAAGAATTTTAAAAGATAATAAAAAAATTCAAAATTCTAAGAAAATAGAATTTGAGTCAAAACAATCAATTTGGGTCAAAACGTAAATGATAAATCAACAACTGAAAACACAAATATTTAATGAAGGAGTAATCCAAGGCAATTAAATTCAAAATTTATATAATTAAGGAATGACTACAATTATATAAAAAAAAAAAAAAGGCCAACAACTTAGATTCTCTTTATGTGCTAACCAAGAAGAATTTTAAAAGATAATAAAAAAATTCAAAATTCTAAGAAAATAGAATTTGAGTCAAAACAATCAATTTGGGTCAAAAACCACCCTTCAAATATATATATGTAACATAAATTTATAAGAAGTGAAAATAGTTCTTGACCATGCACTAAAATTGGAAAAAAGAGATTTTTTAGAAAAATATGTCACAAATATACACGCATGTATATAAGATATATCTATAAATCAAACAAAGTGAAATTAATCCAACAAATAATTAAAATTACACTGGACAAATATAAAAAGAAAAGAAAAATCTAATCAAGTGAAAAAATTAACAAAGCAGAAATGAAAAAGAAAAACTCGATAAAAATAGAAAATAGAAAACGCACCTGATGTAGAAACGAAAATCGGTAAAAACAAACAATTATATAAGGTGATCACCTGCAACAAAATGTATAAAGTGAAAATTCTTGATGTTAGGTTTAAATTGAAAAGCTGAAACAAAACATGCACTAATGTTTCTTGGAAGAAAAAAAAAAGAAAGAAAGAAGAAGATGCAACCATAGGTTTTCTTTCACTTGAAATGCTAAAAAGACTGATTTATAAGAAGGAAAATTCTTGTCCAATAACTACAGTAACTCCATCAATTTGCAGCTATAATTATGGACATTTATTCTATTAATATCGAATTTACTACCAATTACCTTTAATAGGTTGTAAATTTGATTAAGAATTTCAAATTATTCAGAATTAATGATTCTCAATAAAGGCTAATTGCCATATGGATGACATATTTGATGATTTGATCTCTGACCTTATTCATTTGTACGTAAATGATAAATCAACAACTGAAAACACAAATATTTAATGAAGGAGTAATCCAAGGCAATTAAATTCAAAATTTATATAATTAAGGAATGACTACAATTATATAAAAAAAAAAAAAAGGCCAACAACTTAGATTCTCTTTATGTGCTAACCAAGAAGAATTTTAAAAGATAATAAAAAAATTCAAAATTCTAAGAAAATAGAATTTGAGTCAAAACAATCAATTTGGGTCAAAAACCACCCTTCAAATATATATATGTACTAGCTTATTCCCGTGCTATGCACAAACCTATAAAATTTATTTTGATGTAAATTGAAATTTTATTTCAATTTACATCAAAATAAATTATAATGTGTTGTGATCACGGCAATTTTTATGCATGTAAAAATCACAATTTGAAACTTTTTTACCATGCTAGAAATATTTGTAAAAATATAATTTAGTTAAAATGAATGTTACATATATATATAGTTTTTCATGAGATATGTACTATGGATGGTTGACAATGCATAAGTTAACTCAAAAATGTCTATCTGTCATATTTATGTAAATTAATACAATGACCAAAGTTTAAGTTTTGGAAATAACTCAAACTACTCCGTAGGTATTTGATTCATTACATTACTTTTCGACGGCACATATTGATGTCATAAGAAAGAAAAGTAATTATTCGAGAAATATTCTTATATTTTAAATATATTTTTTCTCACTACACCACAATGTTTCCCCTCTTTATTCCCGAGTATGGGGTGAGTCCCATGCGTTAGTGTGTGGATCACGGTCTCACACACTAATCCCTACAAGTGCCCGTAGTAGGCCGGCCGCCCTACTTAAACCAATCATCATATCGGTCCCTAGGCCCCATTGCTAGAAAGGCTCGGCTTCTAAAACGTACGTGAAGCTTCCGCTTGGAAAAAGAGGGAGCGAGCCTATATATATAAATAAAACATGCAATAAAGAAAATTAGTAGAATGGAATCAGCTTACCGGGCTGACTTCTCGACACGATCGAACCTGAAATCCACTCTCAATCGCTATTTTTAGGTTGGAATAATATAGAAGATGCAAGTTGCATAGGGGTATGCTCTCTAAAGAAGCTTCCTTAACCACTTTAAAGATCAAGATTAAAGAAAATGAATTATATTTTAAATTTATTTACTTCAGTGTATAAAGATTAAAGAAAATTAATTAAATTACTAATCAACCATCAAGTATGTGCATATTTATTTTAAGTTGATTTATGTTAATAATGTTAATATTTGGTGAAAGCTTTAAAGATACATGAAATGATACTTTTTATGACAACATTATAATTACATGATATATGGTTTATTTAGAGTGAATTTTCTTACATAAACCTCAATTAAACCTAGAAATTTTAATATAAAAAATTGGCAAACATTAAAATGGTAGGAACCAACATCTGAAAACATGAAATTGAGACTTCAGACCTGCAATTTCATAGTTATTATTTATCAACCTACAAATAACACAAAACAAATATAAAGTTAGGATTTCATCATTCATATATATTTACACAAAATTAGCAAGTTCATTCAAATAAAAATCGAATATAAACAACAATAAATATAATATGTGCAGTTGTAAACAATGAAGTATATAAAAAAAATTAAATAAACCTCAATATTAAACCTAGAAATATTAATATAAAAAATAGAAAAAATTTAAAGGGTAAGAGATCAACCTCTGAAAATGTGAAATTGAGACTTTAGACCTGCACTTTCATAGTTATCATTTATCAACCTACAAATAACACAAGAAAAACATAAAGTTAGGATTTCATCGTATATTTACACAAAATTAGCAAGTTCTTTTACATAATAATCGAATATAAACCACAATAAAAATAATATGTACAGTAGTAAAATAGTGAAGTACATAAAAAAAATTAAATAAACCTCAATATTAAACCTAGAAATATTAAAAAAAAATAGTCAAACATTAAAACGGTAGGAGACCAACCTTTGAAAACATGAAATTGAGCTGCACTTTCATAGATATCATTTATCAACCTAAAAATAACACAAAACAAATATAAAGTTAGAAATTCATCATTTATTTACACATAATCAATCAAGAGAAAAAAAAATGAAAATGTGATGAAAAAAACAACTTAGAAAAAAAAAATATTATAATAAATTTTATTAGATGAAAGGAAATACATATGGAACAACTTCGAAATGCACATCTTCCTTGTAAGTTTGACAAAGACTGCACATATTGTCATATTCTATGATCCAAGAAATATGAGAATAATAATTATTAGAATTAAATTTACAGTTAGATAAATTAAACAACATATATCGGCCACTTCTCACTTATAACAAAAAACCACTGGATGAGAAAATAGAAAAGGAAGCCATGGTTAGTGCTTGGCGACGTAAGATGGGAGGTTATTAGTTGAGATGAAAATTGAGTTAGAAAAATGACAGCTTTAGCAAAATAAATAGGTAAGGTTGAATGATGTATTCGAATTCAAAATTTGATTTTCCTAATATTCAGCCTGCAATTACTCCGATTTCAAAATTTGATCTTCCTATTTAAGTCCATGATTTATGAAAATTTATTTGATTCCTTAATTTTTGTGGGTTGGTCAAGAATATTTTTAATCAATCATAAATATTATGATAATAAAAATAATTCAAAACTCTAAGAAAAAAGAATTTAGTCCAATTGAAGTCAAACACCATTCTCCTATATATAAATATATATGATATATGATTAGATATATACTATTTTTTTTCCTAAACTCCAACATTAAAATCCATTATGGCCAAATCATATCCCAACTTCTAATACTTACAAAACCCAACCTCAAACTTAGTCCAACACCAAACCAACTTTGTGAATCCAAAATCATTCACATTGACCAAAACCAATTATTTTGATTTTATTTTATGTTGTTTTGTTTTTTTATCTTTTTATGACATGGCACATTTTGGACCCGTTTTTGATCCGTTATTTGACTCTTTCAGATTTAAAATGCTACATTTCCAACAAACCAACTAGATTTTCTTAAAAAAAAAAAAACAAAAGTTGTCTCATACTTGATCCTTCCAAAACTAGTCAAATTAATGACAATCTTTATCTTTTATGGAGTAAGTTTGACCAACCGTGGGAGTTTTAAAATTGATTTTAGTGATCTATTTTGGTAGTAATTTTAATCTTTTAAATATCATTTTTTTCATGATTTTAGCTAATTTGATTTTAGTGTCATAAATATTTTTGCAATTTCCAAACGAGTAAAATTAAGATTTTTCAAAAGTTAAAGAATATATTTTTGGTAAATGCAGTATATAATCAAATATTTTTAAATTAAACTTTGACATGAAAATTATTGTAAAAACCATTTTTCATAATTAGTATATTTTTGGATATTTTTCAAATTTATTGCTAGTTTTTATAAGATGAATCTTTCTTTCCAGGAATGCAATCTCATCCACTTGTCAATTCTTGGTGTTAATTTATTTTTGTATTTTCGTAGTAATTAATTAGATTGGTAACGGTTTGCAATTCTCATAGGTGAAGCTCAGATTCAAATACTACTGAAGTCATCTCATGTGAAGACCTATACCCAATGTATTCTCCAGTTCTATTTATAAATACACAGTTTAGTAAATAAAAAAATAGACTGAAAATATTCTGATAGAATGATTATATGTTATAATATTTACATTTTCAAAAAATATTTATATAAAAAAATAAAAAAACAATTATTATGTCAAATTCGCTCAAACAAACAAACGAAAATATCAAATCCTTAATATTCAAAGTTCAGTTTTGATAATTCGTATTCAAACACCTGAAATCCTACACAAATATGTTAACATAGCACGACTGTACGAGTGCTATAAATTTCTTATTCCTTTTTCTGTTTTTTTTTTCATTTATTGTGTAATTTGTGTTTGATTAAATTTAGATATTCCAGGATAGTTGTTGTCACAACTTTGGACCGTGTTGTCGAATTGTGTCCTGTGAAATCAGCACATTAAGATTTTTGTCCAAATTATTGGTCCCACTTGAGAATTGACTAAATGAGAAACCCTTTCAATTTGATAGGAATTTTTACCCTAATTGCCTTTCAGTTAAAAAGTTTGTTCTCTAAAACAACAACCCATTTTCCCCTTTACTTGCAAAAAAGAGAAATTGACTTTATTTTTTGAAATTGAACGAAAGTGGTGTTTATTGTAATATATTTCATGGACAAGGTCATAAATCACATTGCAATTTTTGTATTTTCTAATTTTGTTTTGAAGCAGGTAGCACCGGATGTTTAATTAAGTTATTCAATACTCGCCTCGAGCTTAATAAAATTAAGTTTATTCGAGCTTGATTTATTGTACATATCAACAAATTTGAACAATATTTTTCGTTTCATAGTTTCTAAAGCTCAGTTCGAGCTTAAATTGAGAAGCTAAAATTTGATCATAAATGTGAAAGTATTAAATTATATGATACTCGACTCAAGTTCTTTCATCAATAAGATATCATTTGAGCTATGTTCTGTTATCAAATATATATCAAGCTCGATACAAATTCAAACCAAATTTATATATTACTCGACTCCTTTATATCTTTAAGATATAATATTAAATATATTTTCCTACTTCCTATGTTGTCGTTTCCATTTTCCTATCTTAGGATGTAAGGAGATATATATGACGATAATGATGTTGACTAACACACTTTAATTAGTCAAATGTCGGAGAAAAGAGTGTGAATATATTATTGAATTTTGTAAAGAATTTCTTCTTTAATGCCTACAAATCCTTTATGTAAAGTTACTTTGAAAAATTCTTATATGGTATTCATGGACGCGGCGGAATATAACCGTATGGAAATTTATCTACAATTGTAAGTTTGTAATGTACAATTAATTGGTTGTAAATATATGTATTTCATTGTTGTAACTAGAAAAATGCATACACGTTGTTGTGTCTGACTAATTAATATTTGAATTTTTAGCTAGAAAAATATATACGCGTTGCACAAAATTATTATAAATGTAGATTTTTTTCGATGCAATTCAATTAAGTAGCTTAGCTAGAGAACAATTAAGCTTTTCAATGCATTCAATTTATGATTACTTTGTCTTTATTTGTTACAACATTTTTAATTAGGTTTGAAACTAAGATTTATGTTAGAAAATTTTGGTAAGGTTTGGTTAAAGAATATCAGATAGGGGAGAGTAGTGGTGGTGGTTAGAGAAGAGTTTACTTAAAATATTAATGAATCTTTTAGAGGACATTATTGTTGAGGAAAGAAATAAAGTGGGTATATTTCATTTTTGGTCCTCTAATATGGACTCATTTTGAAATCCGACATCTAACATGGGATTCTTCTATTTTGCAACATTTGTATTTACACCATTAACTGTTAATTTTAGTCATTTTTTATTGGAAATTATTAATTTGTGATACTCAAAATTGGGGATTCTATGATTTTTGAGGCAAAATTGACTCAAAATTTGAGATTTTTCAAATTTAGAAGGTAAATTTGGCATATGAAATATACGTGACCAATGGAAAAACATTAGAATTTCTCTAATTTCCCTCCATCTTCTCATCTATATACAATTTTTTGTATTTTGGTTAATCGACATTTTATTTTGCAAATTCATATTTCATTTCACATCCTGAAAATTTATTTTTTGCAAGAAACCCCCCAAAAAGTTTCAATTGTTGCACTAAACTTCTAAATTTTTTTAATTGCAACAATTGAGACTTTTGGGGGTTTTATTGCAATAAATAAAATTTAGAAGTTTAGTGCAATAATTGAAACTTTTTGAGAGTTTTATTGCATAAATAAAATTCAGAAATTTAGTGCAACAATTAAAACTTTTTGGGAGTTTTATTTCAATAAATAAAATTCAGAAATTTAGTGCAATAAATAAAATTTTAGGATATGAAATGTTATGTGAATTTGCAAAATAAAATTTGCACATAACCATTATAAAAAAATTGTATATAGCTGACATGTTTGGGAGGGATGTTAATTAGTTTTTAAGAAAAATTAGAGTATTTTTTTTATTGATCACGTGCATCTCACATGCTAATTTTGCCATCTTAATTTGGATCACAAATTTTAATTCAATTTTGCCTCCAAAATCAGAAAGTCCCAATTTTAATGTGACAGACACGTGACATTTTTCGGCTAAATTAATAATTTTCAATCAAAGAGAACTAAAATTGACAATTATATAAGCATAAAGGATGCAAAATAGAGAGATTTCACACTAAAAGGACGAATTTAAAAATGAGGCCATATTATAGTACCAAAAATAAAATTTTGCCAAGCCAAGTGCGGAGAATGCATATGATTGATCGAGTTGATCATAGTATTGACGGTACAGATGAAGAAATAATAAACAAGGTAACATTTTAAATGCACATGCTTATAATTTTTTTAATAATTTTTTTGGAATTTTTTTTTTATTTTGTATTATATAATGGGATATTTGCAATCTTTGTATCATTGGATATGTAAATACATATTTAATATCATTTAAAGTGTGATTACAAATCACAGTCAAATAATTGGACGGAATTGGCCATGCACACCGCACATGACGGTTAGCTCGTCTTTTAGAGTGAAAATGATTATATTTCTCCCACTTTTGGAGGAAAAATGATCACATTATTTCATATTTCTAAGAAAAAATTACAACATTTCCCTCACGTTTTCACGTGATGATTTTCATTCCAAAAGACAATATAACAGTCACGTGCGGTGCATGTGGCCGATTTCATCCATTTCGGTATAATTATTTTGTGGTGGTATAAACATTGCAATCAGTATTAAAATTATGATACTAAATATGCATTTATATATTCAGTGGTATCAATATTGCAAAGTGCTCAATAGTACGTATCTAGACGGGTTAAATCAATCTATGGTTTAAATCAATGAGAATTGGTGCAGGTAATAAATTGTAACATGAATATAAACCTGAGGGGTTTTTTTAATGCCGAATATGTAAGGTAAAATTTTGTAGTTAAGGTACCCAATGGTAAATTAGGAATACTCCCCTTAAGTTAAAATATCTCTTTTAAATTTATAAGATATAATAATTACATCTCATGTTATAACATTTATAAGACATCTTAAACAATACAAGTAACAAACACCCAAGGAAAAAATTGATACATTCTAGATCGATGCAACGGGTTAATTATAAGAAGGTAACAAACATAGGAGAGATTTTTATAATCCCCGATATATAAGAGAGACTTTTATAATTAGGGATTACCTGAGGGGAGTATTTGTAATTTACCCTTTACACTAAACCATTTGCTGAAGAAATGGCTCCGCTGACGTGTGACTCATCAACATGACACATGATTCTCCATGATGAATCATGAACCGTTCAGTCTGCGGCGAGATGATTCCCTCTCCAGAAATTGACGGTTGTGATTGCTTTACTAGAGGGACACACGTCACGTGGGTCCCCCAACTCTTCTTACAGAGCCACACTAATCCTGACACGTTTCATTATCTTATTGGTGGAGGTGGGGCCCCCTTCAATTACTTTTAGTTTTCTGCCACGTGTTTGTTGCCCCTTTAACTTCTAGCCGCCATTAGAAGGTGCAAATCCTTAAATTGCGTGAAGAATTTTTGCAGAACAACTTTAGTATAGAAAATAAAATATATATTTTTTTTGGTACAAAGTATAGAAAATAAATGAATATTACTTCTTCCATTTAGTTTCATTTTGTAATGTAAGGCAATAAAAAAAAACTAAACGAAGTCAACCTACTTCAATGCTAAGTCTTGAGGTTTATGTGATCAAATTTGTATTCGATCTTGAGAAAAAGCAAACTTGCCCAAAATTATTTTAAATGAAGTCTAAGTGCATATTTCAAATTATATATTCATACATAGTGGAAAATTTGAACATATAAAATATAAAAAATAATAATTTGACATATATCATTTATTTTTTCTATACGAAAGACTTTAATTTAACATTAATCCTATACTTTTTTCATTCAAACTACAACATTTAAATATCAATTTAAATGGAGTTTCAATATTTTCAAAATCTTATAGGTTTCAAATATTTCATAGAAACGATAGGTTAGTTGAAATTTATCCCATGTGATTATAATAATGTTCAATTTACTTCTTTGTGATATGAAAAAAAAAAGGAATTTTACTCTCCTACAATTTTAAAAATGATTGACACGCCTCTCTTAGAAATTTGAAACTTTCAAAAAAATTGAATTTTGATATTAATACCCCCTTTATGTTTAATTCCCAGGCAGTACTTTATTTTGAGCTGATGGTCCTTAAACATGGCAGTACTTTAGTATTGTTGCAACATCATTCATTCCCGGGTTTTTAGCGAACAAGTAATAAAAATCAATCACGATTCAGCGAACAAGTAATAAAAATCAATCACGATTCAAGGTATTAGCACTGTTTGCTACAAGATTATGAATTCTTTCTTAGAAATGATTCAAAGAAAAACGTTGAGAATGAGAAATTAAACCCTTTTCCCTGGAATCGTAAATAAACTATTAGTGTAATATTGTCAAGTAACAAATGCAAAAACTCTCTGTCTCGGTGATCACCGTGGCGAGACTTTTGCTCACTGCGGTGAGCTTCTGACAAGGATTTTCTGCTTCCTGACTCAGTCTCACTGCGGCAAGACGTTTGCTCACCGCGGTGAACTTGAACTTAACAGAGGCGTGCGCAACACGTGACTTTTTTCGTCCAGAAATTGACGATCAAAGCAAATGTGTCGAACGATATGAAATATGTTTTTCAAATATTTTTGTTATTAAAAATGTAAAATTGATAAAAAAATTTAGTATGAAAAGTTAATTTCCCTCGTAATAATTAGGGCATTAGTACCTTATGCTAAAAACCTGTTGAAAAATTAATTTTGAAGATTTAGTCCTTTTTTCTCCGGTAACATGTGTAATGTATATCATCACTTCAAAACATTGACGAGTCTACAAGGTTAACCTCTAGCTAGCTGTAAAATATAATAATTCTTGTAAAGTGAAATATGAAAAATGTAAAAATGCAAAACATACCTTATAACTAGTACCTCAAGTGAAAAATATGAATTTAAGCTACAAGGTAAAAGGAGCAAAAAATATGAAAAATGTAAAAATGCAAAACATACCTTATAACTAGTACGTACCTCAAGTGAAAAATATGAATTTAAGCTACAAGGTAAAAGGAGCAAAAAATATGAAAAATGTTAAGTGTGGGTTGTAATGTGTGACCTTGAATAATAAGACACATACCTTATACAGGGACGGTTGACCTAGAGTTTGTACCTTGAAAATCAAACTAGATGGCACGGATGCACCTAGAGGAAATGTTTTTCTACTATGCAAAATGACGATTTCCTCATGGTTACTCATAATCGGATTGATATTATTATGATTCGATACGTACTATATGATGTCATTGTAGGGTATATAGCAGACAACAATGACGGTAATACTATTTTTTACCCTTAATTAGACAGAAGTGATGGAAGCGCAGCGCTGCTCATAGGGCATCGGGCGTCTCAACGGCAACCCTCTACATGACGATACATGATTTTTGAATGTCAGATGTCCTTCACGTCATTAGTCTGAAATGGTTCAACAAGTACGACGAACAGTTCCCAAGCTCGATATACTGAGACCGCGACGTTCCCTTCCAGAAGATCGCTATTGCCTAGTCTAGAACCTAGTTCAACTTGTGGTGGATCGGGTTCGAATTGGACTTGGAGTGGTCTCCCTATCATGGTCATTATTCATTCCACATCAAAATGATGAAAAACATAAAAAGAAAAATGGAAACATCTTCAAAGAAGTATCCTAAAATTTAAAATATTGACGACAAGTGGACAAAATTCACACCCAACCCACTCTCTACCACCCCACCCCACCTTTCCTTTCCACCCCCCACTACAAGCGGGCAATATTATAGCAAACCAACATATGCTACCGCCAAACACACACAAACCTCAAGTAGCTTTCTTGCTTTTAACACCACCACCTCTTTCAATTCAATACTCACTCTCCCTCAACCTTTTCTTTTTCTCTCTCTTTCTTTCTTTCTTTATCTCTCTCTTCTTTTTGCTGCTATGGATACTGCTCAGTGGCCACAGGTAAAAGCAAAAAACATGCTTTCTTTCTTTCTTTCTTTCAAATATGATATCATCACAACATGTATCTTTTTAGGGTTTGGGTAAATAATTCAACATAAATTAATTTTCTTGGATTTGGAAAAAAATAAATTTATTTTCTTTCTCTTTATTCATCACCATTTTAATTAAAGGTAACAACTTTATTAGTAGATCGATCAGCTGAGATGATCAAAACCCCACTAATAATCTTTCACTTTGAATAATTTTGTGTTTATGTTCTTTACTCTTTTTTTTTTTTACTTTTCTCTTTCCCACTACCTAATAAAGCATATGTTTGATTTCATTTTGTTTTCTTCTTATTTGTCTGAATTTGATCACTTGCAAAAGTTTCAGTGATTCTTTGTATCCTTTTAATAAATTTATGCGATGATATGTTGTTTTCATGTCCATTTAATTTCATTTCTTTTTCAATTTATTAGGGTATTGGAATTGTTGAACCAAATGATCAAAACTCATCAAGGGTGGTAGTAGAGAAGAAACCTAGACCACAAAAAGAACAAGCCTTGAACTGCCCAAGGTGCAATTCTACAAACACGAAATTTTGTTACTACAATAATTATAGTTTATCCCAACCCAGATACTTCTGCAAAACCTGCAGAAGGTACTGGACCGAAGGAGGCTCTCTGAGAAGTGTCCCAGTAGGTGGAGGCTCGAGGAAAAACAAAAGATCTTCGTCGTCTCTAAGTTCAAGTTCTTCCTCTTCATCGAAGAAACATATCGTCGTACCGGATCTCGTAAACCCACCACCAAATTTCTCATCCCCAAACCCTAAACTCCATGTTCAAGGGCAAGACCTAAATTTAGCATACAATCCACCTCATCATCACTATATTAATGGATTTGTGTCTCAACAAAACCCTAACCATGACCCTACTTCTTCAAATTCTTCACTAATGGATCTTCTCAAAAATGGGAATATGATTAGCTCAATGTATAATACTTCATCATCTGGGTATAATGGTAATTTACAAGTTCCTCATGTACATGATCATTTCAAGACAAGCTTGGGCTTTTCATTAGATGGGCTTGAGAATAATGATGGGTACAATGGTAATTTACAAGGAGTTCAAGATCATCATACAAACAATAATAATAATAATGACAATCCATCATCAAGAATTCTATTTCCTTTCGAAGAATTGAAGCCTACAAATGATCATCAAGGTCAACAAGGAGAATCAAATGGGTATTGGATTAATGGAATGCTTGCTGGAGGTTCATGGTGAAAAATAAGTTTCATAGTTATTAAATGTGTTCTTTTTTTTTTTGTGTTAATTTTTTTTTTTTTTTTTTTTGGTGTCTACTATAATGGTGAGTGACTTAATTGTGTTTTGATTTTATTTTGAAATTGTTATTATGATGATATAATTAAGAACTAATTTAAAAAGATAGGTTTTAATTAATTTGCATGTGTTCTTTCTTTAATTATTTCTGTATGTTTGCCAGATTTTGGTTGGGTCATGTCAAATGTAAATTGATTTAGCTTTTGCTTTCTTGTAGCTTTTTTGAAAAGCTGAAAATGAACTTCTGCAGTGTTTCAAAGCTGCTTTAATTCACTGCTAGTTATTGTACTAGTTATATATGGTAAACTTATCTTGTCAGATCTTAATTTGGATGCAGAAAATTTAACTTTTGCTGCTTCATTTCACATTGGTTTTTTCTTTTACTTGTCTTGTTAATTTAGAAGGGTATATGAAAAATTTTATTTTTTTAGATGCTTCGTTCATATTACATGAGAATCATTTTTCAATTTTAACCTTTTTTATTTTTAATTTTACACAATAAAGTAGAATGCATAAAGGTAAATGACATTAATTAAAATAATTATTGAATTTTTTAAACTGTGTGAAAATATCAAATATGTCAATTAATTTGAAACGAAGAAAATACCATTAATTTAATTCTCTATGGCTTCTTCTTCTTATGTTCTCCTAATTATTTTATTGTACTTAGGTTTTAATTAATTAAGTAAAACGTTGTTACAGCCTACTAGAGTAGGTGATATAGTGGGATGGATGATGGATTATATTAAGATAATTACTGTAATAATTAATGTCTGTTTAATTAATTACAGATTAATTAGTTACACTAATTAATTCTTTTACCTTAGCTTTAATATGTATCTCTCCATTTTCTAGCAGTTCAGACGTGTCAGGTGTTTGACAGAACATCTAATGGGTTTTAACTTTATAAGATTCTTCCAACCATTAAAGCACATTCAAGAATTTAAAGTAGGATACACATAGATCTCTTGGGAGAAGAGTATTATATTAAAATTTGTTTTTTTTATTAATATTTTTTTATATTTTTAGGATCGTTCAATGTAAATTTTTTTTATAATAAAGGGTATTTTGTAATTTGTACTTTAAAAAATTGATTATTTATTATATTTTTTAATATGTGTACAATTTATCAAAACGACAAATAAAAAAATAAAATTCACATCTTTTATGTGGAGCACTTATTGAGTTTGATATTTAGATATAATACTTATAAAAAAATTGTATTTTTAGTCCCATAATTGGATATTCAATAGTTTAATTATGTTCGTTGCTTGAAAAATTACATTCTAATTCATATTTATTTAAAATATCGCATTTTTTATCTCGAAATATTGTACATTCAGCACTCTACTTTGGTTTCGTGCTTGCAAAATTATATTTTTATTCATATTTTGTACTTCATGACTCGTACATTGTTTTAATTCTTCATTGGACAATATCAATTTAATTTATAGTTTTATTTTTAAATTGTATGGAAATGAGGCGATATGTTAAAATTAAAATACAAAATATATTAAAAGTTGGAGCTAAGGATGCAAGTTTCACAATTTTTGTTCCATTAATTAGAGGACAAAGTTAAACTTACTAATAATTTAAATGATTAATCAAGTTGAATTTCTTTTTTATGGTATTTTAAGTATAATTTTATCATGTTAATAGAATAAATAAGTTGTTATGTATGTATTATCAATTTTTGAAATTAAGTCAAATTGATTTGCATGCCAATATGATACATAATCATGAGATGGATGGAGAACATGGCTAAAAGTAACTCGTGAGACCAAAAAGGCAGACCGTGAGAGTAATTTTAGAAATAAACAAAAAGTTTGTTAAAAAAAAAGTAGTTATTTTCTCATTGTTATTTATTTGGGTTTGGTGCAAGTGGTTTCAGTAATAAAAAGATAGTTAAATTTATGCCAATTATATTTGTTATGTGAGATAAATAACTTAAGACTTAGACATATATTACTTTATACTAAATTGAAGTAATATTCTTTTTCTCCCGGAAAAAATATATGTAGATTTTTTCAAAAAGAATAATCTTTTTAAGATGAGATTTATTAGCAAAATTTAAAAAAATAGGGAAATCTAACTTTAAAACAAAAATTATTGTTGTTTTACTTTTCAAAAAACACCGAAATATTCTTTGAAGAATTAGACAAATAGACTCACATATTTTTTCTTTAATATTAATGAAGTTTCATACTTTAATATAAAAAAATATATAAATAAAGTTGATGCAGTGATTACATGATGAAATTTTCTATTTGACGAGAAGTTACATAGTTATATTTGCAATTGCACTCAATCCCAATGTGTCATCTCCATCACATCTGTAATTCCATTTGACGAATGATTGTTCTTTTGCTTGTTGGTTACACTTTTAAATAAATGGGGAAATAATTCTATATATAATATAATATATCGTGTAAGATCATCAGGTGTACAAATATTTGTTTCATTTTGTACACGTGACGTGATCTTTTGCTTTTCGAGAAATTTTCGGGCCAATTTGTTTGGATTCTTTTGAATTTTTTTGATGCTTTTGTAAGTTATAAAACAAACGCATATTAATTTTCAAGAAAAATGTTGGATTTGACATTTCACAATTCATTTTTGAAATTCTTACCCACTAGCTAAAATACAAACCTCATAACTTTCATTTTCCTCGAAGTATCACCCAAATTTTTCGAAGATTAATCTAGCATATTGTAAGTTTTCTAGTATATTTTCAAAAATTCTCGACCTTCTGAAAATATTTTTCAAAGAAACAAACCAAACAAGCCTTGTCATTTTCTAAACCTTGTGAATCATACCATATATTTATAGTGCCAAATTGCCAATGAAATTGTAGTATAGTGGTTATCTTCGACAGAGTTGAGGTCCTTGAGGACTCATGACCAGTTCAATTTTCACTAATTTGAGTATTTATTCAAACTTATTATTAGTATTTCGTATTTGATAATGTCTATTATTTGTAATTTTTTAGAGATTATGTGGTTGGATTTTGGCCCGATCTCGCAGGTTTTTAAAATCCCTTAAAAATGAGTTTTCGTCAAACTCATGATACTCATGACAGACCTATTCAGAAATCAATATTCGAATTCTTGAAATCTATAAAATTTTGATGTGACACCTACCACTATTCCCCCCTCAACACACAAATTCTATTAAAAAAAATTGATTTAACACTTACCACTTATTATTTTCCACAAACACAAACCTTCAAATCCAATACATGTAGGGTTTCAATTTTTTCAAAATTTCACAAAACCCAATATTCAAAACATAACCAAATGAGGTTTCAAATGTTTCACCTAAACTATTTTTTTGAAATCGAAACTCGTGAAATCGAGCCAAAATTTGATGTAATGATTAATGATGAATGTATTTTGGGAAAAAAAACATATTTTTACAGTTTAATGTTGCCAATTTTTTTCTTCAAGAAATCAAAAAACGAATTTAACCGATGCAAAATAATTCATAAATACAATCGGTGATCACATTTCGATCAGAGTTTAGATTTGCATTCATCCCAAATTTACACGTCCAATCATAGATTTCTATTATATGAAATTTCAAAAATAATTGAGACTTTTTGGAATCTACTCCTATGAAGTATAACATAATTGGTCTCAAAATGTAAGGTCATATAATTTTTTCTTAAAATATTAATTTTTAAATTTAGATTTTGAAACAAACGAATTAAAACAGATTGTTTGAATTTGCTAAACATGAAATACGATTTCGCTTATGTAGTATGTTTGAATCTGTTAAATATTAATAAAAATTGCAAACTTTTTAAACTTCTCGAAAATTTATACTATGAAAATTTCCAAATCAATGATACCATGTACGTAGAAGTAGAAATTACTTTATATTTTTTATTTTGATTAACTTTTTAATGATTTTTACTAAAAATTATGGATATTTTGATCCACGACCACCCCACCAAAAATGTTTTAGATATAAAATAATTGTATTGCATGCATTGTTGCTTGAATTGAGTTGGACTGCAATTTCCCGTGAAGTAGACATTCAATTCAATTAATATAGAAGGTTGTAGTGTCTGGGCAAAATTGCAAATTTTATCTCGAATTATATCTGTTTTTTACATATCATTCCGCCCTTTAGATGATTAACAATTTTAGTCCCATAACTTTAAAATGTTTATGAATTTCATCCCACAACTCGACAACTACGTACGTATCAAATAACATCCTACGCAGACTAGAGGAAACGCGAGGGATTAATATAAAGTCGAAAAAATATTTTAAGAAAATGGGGAAATTGGAGTAATTTTTCTTTATTTTGAAAAAAGTATTTGTACAAGAAAATATGAAAGGTAGGACAATATGTGAGGGAACAAAGAAAAATAATGATGGGGAAATATGAATAATTATTGTCTATTTTTTTTTTCTCCAAAGGATCATCTTGCACGAACAAAAAAAAAATCCACAAATACGACAAAATAAGAAAAGAGAAATCGCAACATGGTTTGTTTTTTGCCAACTTTTTAACATGATATGTATAAGTCGACCACGTATGAAGTTATTTGACACGTAATTGTCGAATTGACAACTAGTCAGCAATTTTCATCCAAAATCAAACGTCGGGATGAATTTCGCTAATTTTTTTTAAATTACGAGATTAAATTTACTACTCATTTAAAGCGGGAGACTACATTTAAGAAACAGATATAGTTGGGGACGAAAATCGCAATTTTACCTAGTATCAGACCTAAATTGAGTTGGCAATATAGCATAAAAAATCAGTAATAGTGTCTACTTAATTAATTAATAAGATTTGGCCCACAAAACATTCCCTCCGGCAGGCGTGCTGAAGAATTATCCACCCCCACTCAACAAAATCCTCTCGATTTGGCCCACCACCTCTTTCAATTAAATTTCAATTTTTTATTTGGACTTCATTTATTAATGGCAGAATTTTTGCTAGAACTACTATAGTTGCATTTATTATTTAATTAAATGTTCATCATGCCACCATCACTAATGTCTGAGCCAGGGATATTAAAATACCTTTTCCGTTTTATTTATTTTGTTCATTTTTTTTATATATAATTCAGATGTTCAAACTTACACTAGACTAATCATGGATCCTCAGAACCCTTGTTCTAGAACTCTGAAGGATGTAAATCGAAGGATGTGCCTTCACCAAGCCTCGGGATTCCATCATACTGCTGTACACTCTGCGCAAAAATGGGTTGTACACTCTGCGCACAAATAAGACTTTACCACAAATGACCCTTAGACAGACCCATGAAAATACTTCCATCCAAGTTCCAAATGAGATTCGAACCCCCACCCTTGTCGCTGGAGCAAGCCTAGTGAATTGTTGGTCAGCCAGTTGAAGATATGTCTTGGGGATTTTATTTTGTTCCTTTGATATAGTTAGATCAGTTATCTTGATTAAATTTATAAAAAAATATAATACATAATTTATTTAATATATTTTATTAATATATATTAATATTTAGAAATTTAATACACAAAAAATATAAATAATTTAAAATGATTAGTCATTTAAAATATAAAAATTTGATCGAGTATTGTAACAAATATATCAAAATAAATGGGATAGAGGAAGTATGATTTTTCATTTCGATGTGGGTTTGAGGGCATTCTAGTCATTTGATATTCTTATATTTTTCCTATTTGAACAAAAAAAAATTGATACAACTATTACGAATTTGTTTAGAGCAAGGAGAATTTTATACCTTTTAAAAAAAATCCAATTTTTTTTTTCAGAAAAAAAATTAATTTGTCTTATTTTGTTTGAAATATTATTTTTAAAAAATTAAAAAAAAAAATTGTTCTGGGGTGTGTAAGCATTTGAGACGAGTGAGAGTTCTGTAATTTTAAAATTGAAATTTCAACTACAGTAGGTTGTTTAGTTGACATTATACTGTATTTGTTACAAATTGTTAAGATAATATTTAATATATTATCACTTTCTTGAAATTTGCATTTGAGAGTGTACATTAGTCAACTTAACTTTATATGAATGCGATAGTGTACCTTCTCGCCGATGTTTATGAAAGATGTTCTGTAATCTTGAAAATGGATCAACTATTATTGGATTTCTGATTTTGCACTATAAAAATAAAAGATTTTGGTGTTGATGTCTAGCGATATTTGTACTTAAATATTTTGATCTATCACAATTTAAATATTTCGATTTATCATAAAAAATAGTGAAAAATACTTACTTGTATTGAAACTAAAGATCACTTCAATTTTTACGTAAAAAAACAAGAAAATTAGACTGAGGCTTGCCGAAACAAATTTCCTTAAGACAATATTTTCGGGGCTGCTACGGTGCATACAGTTTGATTCCCGATAGTCTCCCAATATACAACAGTCTGTTGTTCATTATTTGCACAAATAATGAACCCACGGCGAACTTGAACAAACAGAAATTTCGAACTAAATTTTGACGAAAGTAAGAGAAAGAGAAAGTAGTATTTTTTTCTTTTTGATTACTATCAAATTTGATTCAGAATTGGCCAGATTCTGTCTCATATTTATAGACACAAAAGTGCCTCTTGGAAAGGGACACAATGTTCGATCCAAAGGGTACATCTTCAAATCAAATAGCTAGATACATCTCTTACTTTTATTTATTTCATTCACACATAGAACCCAACAATCCCCTGATAGAAATAGTGTCCTGCAAGCCAGCTATATGGCTAGCATTTATTGTAATAAATAAGGAACTATTCAATCTCGATTAATAAATGCACTTTATTAAATGGTCTTCTTTATCTTATGTAATAAATATCTACGCATAAGGATAGAAGTCCTTAGATCACAGGGCTATGGGAAACCCGTGGACTGATCTCCAAGGCCGTGATCTAAAACATATTCAAGAGTCGTAGAATCCAATCGAGATAGGACATCGTTGGATTCGGTTAGACTCTCACTATTGTGTATACTCCGATGAACTGAAGAACGCTGGGGTCCACGAGCGTGACTGGGATAGTCGATACACATAAGTGGGTGGCTTGCTGGGATGGCAAACGCACTGAATACCCCAATTAGGAAATAATTCACCATGGAAGCGGTAGTCGCATATCGGGGCTGAAGTTATTCCAATTTACAATAGTATACGAGGATCGATACTTGAGGTGATAGGGTTTATCTGGTGCGAGAACGTTCATGCTTTGATATGAGGTCCGACTGACTGGAGATCACCAGAAAGTCTCTGTGAACTCATGTTGGGTATGAAGGAACTCGTATGCAGATTCATATCATCAACAAAGGATCCACTGACCCGACTTGATAGGTTGGGAAATTCTCCTATGGATTTCTGTGAAAAATTAATTCTGATAAAATTCTTGGCCAATGTATCTGATGACTTTATGTAAGTAGCTCATAAAGATTAAGTCAAAGATAATTTATTTCGAGACCAGAATACATAAGGTCAAGACAAAATAAAAGGGAGACCGATGAAAGACCATACCCTTTAAGTCTCGACTGGGAGACTGATCGATGGAGATTATGTCGTATATGAAAATTGTAAATGAGTTAAAAGGTTCACTGAATTAATTCACCAGTGATTGGGCTCCATGGGCTTGTGGCTGGACATTGATCGTGGAGTGTGGGAGAATTCCCAAATTGGCAGGGGTGCTAATTTTGGAATGATCAGTCGACAGAGTGTTCGATTGATTTAGAGTATTTGTTACTCGAATAATTAAATATTATTTAATTATAACCCACGGCCAATTATGTGGTGAACCTATGGGGGCATACACAATACACATGAGGCGAAAGCGAGGAAAAGAGAACAACCGAGTCGACTGGGTCAATAATCGACTGGGTCGATTAAAGTGGGTGGGCCGACTGGGTCGACCCAATTGGAGCTAAATAGGATCCAATTGAAATTGGATCAAGATCATAAATTAAATTGGAATTTAATTTATGAATTAATTAATTAAGTTGGATTTAATTAATTAAAGAAAAAATTAATTAAATAGGCTTGGAGCCTAATTTAATTAATTGGGTGAGTAGTTAATTAATTGAGCTATTTAATTGGGAGATTAAATAAAGCCTGATCAAATTAATTAACTAGGCCATGAATTAATTAGGAATACTTGGTCTTCTAATTAAGGTGGGCCATGACCCATGTAGGAGAATTAAAGTCCTAATCCTAATAGGACTAGGTTAATGAGATACCTATAAATAGGGGACTTGATGTCATATCTCACACACAACTCTAAGAGCAAAAACTGAGCAAAAGAAAATTCTCTCTCCCTCTCCTACGCAAAATCGGCCGAACCCTCTTCCATTTAGGAAGAATTTTTCGTTTTCGATTTTAGTTCCAAAGTCGTTCTTAAATCCTAGATATTAATATACCCTATGTTCTAGTCGATTAGGATATATTAATTTTCGTGATATTGTGGTGTATCAACTCGTAGAGGCGCAACACGTGGGGCGCTAGTAGCAGGACTTTGGATCGATCCAACCGAGGGAGAAAACGCAACTTTGCTGAGCTACTTGGATTTGCAAGGAGACATGTATAATTTAGATCTAATTATTCTTGTCGTTTTAATATTCATATATATACACCTAGGGTAGTATCCTGGTAAGATTCCGTAAGAGGTCCTATAAAATTTTAAATTCAACCGTGCCTAGGGCTGTTTATCTTACCGAATCCCAACGGTGGTATTAGAGCTAACTCTAGGCTTTGTATATATATGAATTTGCAAATTCTGTGAATTAAATCATATGTTTGATTTATGTGGCTAGTTTTTTAACTTTGCATGTTTTAGGATTGTATAGTTTAACTTGAAGTTAATGAATAATTTTGATTCGAAATTTTTTATCATGTTAGTTTTTATTTTGGATTGTGATTTAATTGACTAGATCTGCTTAATTAAATCATGGGTAATCGAACAACAATTTTTTTTTATTGGATCCAACCGCGGTGGCACGCAGCGGTGTGCCGCGCACCGTGGCTGGGCGGCAGCGCACCGCGGCTGGGCGGCCACCGCGTGCTGCTGCCCATGGCAGCGTGCGAACAGCACGCTGGCCGCGCGAGCAGCACACGACAGCAGCCTACGGGCTGCCAGCCGTGTGCTGCCACGCGCTACCACGAGCAGCAGCAGCTGCCGCAGGCAGCACACGCTTGGACTTCGTGGCATCGCGTGGGCTGTCCACGTGGCAGTCCGTGATTTGGTCTCGACTGGTCATGTTTGGGTTGGACTCTAATTTTGCCTATTTTGAAAAATTCTGAAAAATTTAGAATTTTGGAATATTAGGAAACTTGGAGTTTTTTGGATAAGGTAGTTATCTTGTTAGACTTAAACACTACCTTAATTAACTAATCTAGTCAAAATAGGATTATCTTGAGAATCTTGGAGATTTGGGAATATTTGGGAAACTTAGAGTTTTGGATAAGGTAGGAACCTTAGAGATTTGATCTACCTTAATTAACCAATATTAATCAAGATAAGGTTTGTATATTACTTAGAGCTCAAGTAAGAGCTAATTAATCTTAGAGGTTAATTGTTAATTCAAAATTAATTAACTTGGATAAATTTTGTGAATTAAAATTATAGGAGCCGGTAAATTTACATTTATGCCCTTATGTAAATTTATGCATGTTCTTGAGTGAATATGTGGATTGGTCGATTTTGCCCTTAAGTCCTGTGTAGTTTTGGTTTATTTACTTTATGGGTTGTAATTAAATGGGCCTGATTGGTGCCCTTGGTTGCGCAAACAAATGTAATAGAATAGGACCATTTAAATTTGTAAGCTAGGCTTAGATTAGGCTTGGAGCCGAGAAGACCTCGAGGCCCATTACCTTGGAGGAAGTGGAGGCCCAATTCATTACATGGAGGCCCAATCAAGCTGGATATTACAAGAAGGCCCATGACGTATGGGTTTGAAAATTGTAATAGTTAGGACATTTAATTTCCACCCTAGACTGACCAATTGATTCATCACATGGCTCGTGATGGATCGCATAGGATGGGTAATCGATCAATCATATCCTGCTAGGTGATGTATGTTTACTTATATTCTTTGACGTATGTCTTGAATGCTTAGAATAGATCACGCAAACAAGATAAAGCATAATCTGATGAGACCTCGCACAAGTGAACTAAAACCTCCAATTGAACTTAAAATTCAATTAGAATATTAAATCGAATAACGGGCGCATAAGAATAGTGTCTATGGTCCGAGCCTACCCAATTACTAGGTCTTAGGCATATTGTACGAATATATCTCGATGTCTCACGAGTCCTGGGTCGAGCTATAGGAAGATGATATGTCTATTACCTCAATGCATGAGATTAGTGCCAAGGGAGGGGATTGCAGGGTTCTAGGCGCTGTCTCACGAGACGTGAGGCCTCTAGGATTGAACTGTTTCTCTCCACGAGTATTGTACATGATTTAACGCTAGTAAATATGGATGTCTCACGAGTCGTGGGTCCATATCGAAAAACGAGGCTAAATGAACTTAAGGGTTAGCTGCGATGGTTAACCGACGACATAGTCGACCACCAAGTGAATCAAATAGTATGGCCAACGAGTCGTGGGTACTAGGAGATTGCATTTGGGCCTTAAGCCCGCTAGGATATTTTAAATTCCCGAAACTTATGAGGGGGCATAAGATTTTGATTAAAATAGTGGGAGTAATTTACAAATAAAAACCATGTTTGTAAATTGTGCATTTTAAATTAATCTTTCGCGTATTTATTTATTCTCTCGTCATTTTGTAGATATAATGTCTAAAAATCCGATTTCCATCATACTTGAACAAAACAAATTAACTGGACCCAACTTCCATGACTGGGTCAGGAACCTTAAGATCATTCTCGCTTCTGAAAAGCGAGGTTTTGTCCTTGATGGCCCCCCCTCCCGAACTTGCTAAGGATGCCGATGATACTGAGAAAGAAGCCGTGGATATGTGGCTTGACGATGACTTACAGTCACGTTGTCTCATGTTGGCATCCATGTCGAATGAGCTTCAAAAGCAGCACGAGCATATGAAGTCTTCTTTTGAAATCTACACGCACCTGAATGGTCTATTTGGGGTGCAAAGTAGATATGAGCGGTATGAAACTGCCAAAACTTTGCAACAAACGAGGATGGCTGAAGGTGCTGATGTTCGATCTCACTGCATCAAGATGATTGGGCTTATTGAAAAGCTTGGTCATCTTGACGTAAAGATGGACAAAACCTACTGCCAGGATATAATCCTCCAATCATTGCCAAGATCATTCGAGCAATTCGTAGTGAACAACAATCCAAGTCCAAAAGGACAAAGAAAGGGAAAGGGAAAGGGAAAGGAAATGTTTCTTCAAGCAAAGGCAAATGACCATCTGAGCCCATAGGGAAGGGAAAGAAGCGTAAAGTTTTGTATGGTGAACAAAAATGTTTCTACTGCAAGAAACCTGGACACTGGAAGAGGAACTGCAAAGAGTTCTTGGAGAGCTCGAAAGGTATATTCCTTGTTGAAGTTAATTTATCAATTAACTGTGCATCATGGGTGCTAGACACCGCTTGTGGTTCTCATCTTTGTAATGATTTACAGGTGATGGGAGCAACAAGGCCACTTAGGCCAGAGGATTGAATCCTGAGATTTGGCAATGGAGCTAGAGTTGCTGCCGAGGCCATTGGCAAAGTGGAGTTAGATTTAGGTGGTAATAAATTAGTCCTTAGGAACGTTCTTTATGTACCTGGTTTGGTGAAAAATATTATTTCTATTCCTGTTTTGGATAATGAAGGTTTTAATTTTACAACTAATAAATGTTCCTTTTCGTTATTCATGAACGATAATTTGTTTTTCACTGGTATATTGAAAGATGGACTATATACCATTGAACCACCTAAGTTAGTTATGCACGTACAACAAAACAAAAGGAAACAAGATAATGAAAATTCTGCCCAATTATGGCACGCTCGACTTGGACACATATCTAAGTCAAGGATTCAAAAGTTAGCATCTTCTGGTGAGATTGAAATCAATCGCATTGATAAAATACCAACATGTAAACCATGTCTAAAGGGTAAAATGTCTAAGTTGCCATTTAAAGGAAACCCTGAGCGAGCCAAGCAAACATTGGAGTTAATACATACTGACGTATGTGGACCACTAAGAAAAAGCGCCCGAGGTGGCTATGACTAAATTATCTTGTGGAGCATGGAATACTATCGCAGTGGACTCCTCCTGCAACACCCCAACTGAACGGAGTAGCAGAGAGAAGGAATCGAACCTTGATGGACATGGTTCGATCCATGATGAGTGCCACTGACCTTTCTCTTTCATTTTGGGGACATGCTCTCCTCACGGCAACAAAGATACTGAACATGGTACCTTCTAAATCCGTAGAAAATACATCATACGAATTATGGTTTGGCAAGGCACCCTCATACGCATTCATGCGCATATGGGGATCTCCCGCTTACGTTAAAAAGCTAGTGAGAGATAAATTGAAAACTAAATCCACTTTGTGCATATTCGTGGGGTATCCGAAAAACTCAATAGGATACGAGTTCTACGATCCTACAAGACAAACTACATTTGTCTCGAGGAACGCACACTTCTTGGAGAAGGATTTCTTGGTGGACAAGAAGAAAAATAACGTAGAACTGGATGAGGTCACTGAAGCTGAAAAGGCCGAAGAGGTCGATCGAGCTGACCCATCACCACAGGCAGTGGGAGAACATGAGCATGGAATCCGAATTGGACTCCATGCACTCAAACAAGGTCTGGGCCTTGGTAGATCCACCAGTGGGAGTGACTCCCGTGGATTGCAAGTGGATCTATAAGCGAAAGCTTGGAGTGAACGGAGAGGTAATAACCTACAAGGCGCGACTAGTGGCAAAAGGATACACTCAAAGGCCATGTATCGACTTTGAGGAGACCTTCTCGCTCGTCGCAATGCCTAAATCCATTCGAGTCTTGCTGGCCATAGCTGCGTGGTATAACTACAAGATATGGCAGATGGATGTAAAGACTGTCTTTCTCAATGGGGACATTGACAAGGAGATCTACATGGAGCAACCAAAAGGATATGCATCCAAAGGAGATGAACACAAGTTGTGCAAACTCCAAAAGTCCATTTATGGACTGAAACAAGCTTCCCGAAGTTGGAACATCCGTTTCGATGAAACAATCCAAACTTTTGGATTCATCAAAAACGTGTTCGAACCTTGCGTGTACAAGAAGATTAGTGGGAGTACAATTGAATTTTTGGTGCTTTACGTTGACGACATTCTTCTCATTGGAAACAATGTAAAGGTGTTGTCCGAAACTAAAGCATGGTTATCTACACAATTCTCAATGAAGGATTTGGGAGAAGCATCCTTTGTACTAGGTATAATGATATACCGAGATAGATCAAAAGGACTGCTGGGCCTCTCCCAATCCCAGTACATAGATAAAATCTCGAAAAGATTTAGCATGGAAGAATCCAAGAGAGGACTGCTTCCAATGAGACATGGAATTGCACTAAGTCTATGGCCCCAAAGACGCCTAAAGAGAGAAGCAATATGTCTCGAGTACCATATGCATCCGCAATAAAAAGCATAATGTATGGTATGTTATGTACTAGACCAGACGTAGCGTACACTTTAAGCGTTACAAGTCGCTACCAGTCTGATCCAGGTGAGCAGCACTGGATAGCCGTAAAGGCAATTCTGAAGTACCTGAGAAGGACTAAGGAATTGTTCTTGGTATATGGTCGAGGAGAATTGAAATTGGAAGGCTATACAGACTCGAGCTTCCAATGTGATGTAGACGACTTCAAGTCGACATCTGAATACGTGTTCTGCCTCAATGGTGGTGCTGTTAGCTGGAAGAGCTCCAAGCAAGACACTACTGCAGATTCAACCACCGAAGCAGAATACATTGCCGCGTGTGATGCAGCAAAGGAAGGTGTTTGGATGTGAAACTTCATCCAGGAATTGGATGTGATACCTAGCATCGCTAAGCCCATTACTATCTTCTGCGATAATAATGGGGCAATAGCGCAAGCAAAAGAGCCGAGATCTCATCAGAAATCCAAGCACGTACAAAGACGATACCACGTGATAAGATATATCTTTGGTAGAGGAGACATTAAGATGGAACGTGTCGACTCAGAAGATAATACCGCGAACCCGCTAATGAAGCCTCTGCCTCAAAAGGCATTTGAGAAACATCTGCTTAAAATGGGACTCAAGAACATAAAAGAATGGCTTTAGGACAAATTCGAGATCGATAGAAATAGTGTCCTGTGCTGTATGACTAGCATTTATTGTAATAAATAAGGAACTATTCAATTTTGATTAATAAATGCACTTTATTAAATGGTCATTTTTATCTTTTGTAATAAATATCTACGCATAAGGATAGAAGGCCTTAGATCACAGGGCTATGGGAAACCCGTGGACTGATCTCCAAGGCCGTGATCTAAAACATATTCAAGAGTCGTAGAATCCAATCGAGATATGACATCGTTGGATTCGGTTAGACTCTCACTATTGTGTATACTCCGATGAACTGAAGAACGCTGGGGTCCACGAGCGTGACTGGGATAGTCGATACACATAAGTGGGTGGCTTGCTGGGATGGCAAGCGCACTGAATACCCCAATTAGGAAATAACTCACCATGGAAGCGGTAGTCGCATATCAGGGCTGAAGTTATTCCAATTTACAATAGTATACGAGGATCGATCCCTAACTACTTGAGGTGATATGGTTTATCTGGTGCGAGAACGTTCATGCTTTGATATGAGTTCCGACTGACTGGAGATTACCAGAAAGTCTCTGTGAACTCATGTTGGGTATGGAGGAACTCGTATGCAGATTCATATCATCAACAAAGGATCCACTGACCCGACTTGATAGGTTGAAAAATTCTCCTATGGATTTCTGTGAGAAATTAATTCTGATAAAATCCTTGGCCAAGGTATCTGACGAATTTATGTAAGTAGCTCATAAAGATTAAGTCAAAGAGAATTTATTTCGAGACCAGAATACATAAGGTCAAGACAAAATAAAAGGGAGACCGATGAAAGACCATACCCTTTATGTCTCGACTGGGAGATTGATCGATGGAGAGATTATGTCGTATATGGAAATTGTAAATGAGTTAAAAGGTTCACTGAATTAATTCACCAGTGATTGGGCTCCATGGGCTTGTGGCTGGACATCGACCGTGGAGTGTGGGAGAATTCCCAAATTGGCAGGGGTGCTACTTTTGGAATGATCAATCGACAGAGTGTTCGATTGATTCAGAGTATTTGTTACTCGAATAATTAAATAATATTTAATTATAACCCACGGCCAATTATGTGGTGAACCTACGGGGGCATACACAATACACATGAAGCGAAAGCGAGGAAAAGAGAACAACCGAGTCGACTGGGTCAATAATCGACTGGGTCGACCCAATTGGAGCTAAATATGATCCAATTGGAATTGGATCAAGATCATAAATTAAATTGAAATTTAATTTGTGAATTAATTAATTAAGTTGGATTTAATTAATTAAAGAAAAAATTAATTAAATAGGTTTGAAGCCTAATTTAATTAATTGAGAGAGTAGTTAATTAATTGAGCTATTTAATTGGGAGATTAAATAAAGTCTGATCAAATTAATTAACTGGGCCATGAATTAATTAGGAAGACTTGGTCTTCTAATTAAGGTGGGCCATGGCCCATGTAGGAGAATTAAAGTCCTAATCCTAATAGGACTAGGTTAATGAGATACCTATAAATAGGGGACTTGATGTCATATCTCACACACAACTCTAAGAGCAAAAACTGAGCAAAAGAAAATTCTCTCTCCCTCTCCTACACAAAATCGGCCGAACCCTCTTCCATTTAGGAAGAATTTTTCGTTTTCGATTTTAGTTTCAAAGTCTCTCTTAAATCCTAGATATTAATATACCCTATGTTCTAGTCGATTAGGATATATTACTTTTCGTGATATTGTGGTGTATTAACTCGTAGAGACGCAATACTTGGGGCGCTAGTAGCAGGACTTTGGATCGATCCAACCGAGGGAGAAAACGCAACTTTGCTGAGCTACTTGGATTTGCAAGGAGACAGGTATAATTTAGATCTAATTATTCTTCTCGTTTTAATATTCATATATATACACCTAGGGTAGTATCCTGGCAAGATTCCGTAAGAGGTCCTATAAAATTTTAAATTCCGCTGTGCCTATTGCTGTTTATCTTACCGAATCCCAACATCCCCCACATGAATGAAATTGTTGTTCGAGTTCCTTCATATAGACATATTATGTCGAAATTTCTTTAGGAATAATACCGCATCAGGATAGGTGAAATATTTCATCTTGAACCTTTCTTAGTTAAAGCTTATCGGATTTACTTCGCCAATCGGTGAAATATCATCTTGAACCGTCGGCTGTTTGTGTAAACCAAGACAATAAACTTAACACAGTACTAAACCGATTTGTTCAAGTTCTTGGTTGTGTTCGTTTTTGCCCTGAACATTCTTGGTTATGCGAGTGCTTTAGAGTATTCCAGCCTATAAAGAAATTCTCAACGAGCCGACCCAGCTCACACTAACATAGGTGACAACATCTATCAAGAGTATCCTACTATACTCCACTTGTTAAAATTGTTTGCATAACCTTATAAACGCGGTAGGCTTGCACTTATTGCATCATAAGAATTTGATAGAGTTATACTCTTAAGTGCTTTCTTTTAAGTTAGCCAAGACTGGTTGTCCTATTGAACCTGGTCCGTGGGATCTTCAGTCGCCAGGTTAGGTTTCTGTATGATGTAACTTAATCTAATTTAGCCTTTAAGCCCATTGCCCTCGATGTACATACTACTCTCTAGATAAACCTTTAATATCCGGAATCAGGATTATCTCCTGACTTCATAAAGTCCATTCTATTTGAAAGTAGATGTTTCTCGGTATTGTATCAATGACAACGAATATGTCATGTCGTGACTTTACCATTATACATAGAGTTTTTTGAGCTCTGTGTATCACCGCTTGATTATCGCATTTATGTATGACTAACACAATTTTCAGTCATATTAATCTTCCAAGAATTCTGTGAAGCCATTCATATTCTTCACTAACTTTATCCAATGATATTTACTCTTATCTCATAGTTGAGTTATATGCGTATGTTTGGAAGATTTTCAGGAAATAGCGGTGCCTCCAAAATTGAATACATATCCACTTATAAACTTTGATTCATCTAAATCAGAAGTTTTATTTGTATTACTATATCCTTCCTGGATAGTTTGAAATTTTTTCAAAATATAATGCACATGTGTATGTATTCTTTCAAGATTCAAGCATTCTCATTAATGCATCCCAACGAATCTTGCTAAGATATTCATGTATCTCCTTAGTTTATTAACCAAAGAGAAGATGTCTAGCCTCTCGCATTTTATGATATATGCTCGACATCTAATTTTATGATCATACTCAAATTGTGATTTTCTATCACATTTGTTCTCATGAAGCATACAAGATATGAATTAAATAAAATTATGAAATCCCCTAATTTCATAAGTATTTAACTTAGACATCATTCATCCATATAATGTGCTTGAGATATTAATGTCATCACATGACCTCAAAATCATAATTGATTAAATTGACGTTTTTCATATCATTAGTTAATATTTCTCAATGAATTTAATATTCACAATATTAGTCTCGAATATTAACATATCATTTGCGCATAAACAAACTCTGATACTCAATTATCAAGTTAGTTTATATGGACACACTTGTCATATTTATTAATATGACAGTCAAATTTTGTTAGTGATACTTTCACATTTTTCGTGCCATTATTTAGGAGTTTGTTAAATGTAAACAAGATACAAAAGTTTCACAAACTATGTTTTCTTTTCATTTAACAACTAAACTCTCTGGATACTCCTTATAAATTTTCTCATTTAATTCACCATTAAGGATGATAATTTTAACGTCCATTGTATATAGTTATTAGAGCTATTAACATTCAAATGGATGTTATCCTAATCGCTAGTGAATATGAGTCAAAGAAGTAAAATTATTTCTTTTATAAGATAACTTGGCTACTCGTCTAGCCTAGTTTTTATCGATTGACTTATCGAAGTTTTTAAACTCTTGAACTTAAAAACCCATCTACATCTAATTGGTTCACTCCTCGAGGTCTACCAATTTTATGAATGTAACTCGCTGTCAATCGCCTCTTTTCAATCCACGATATTGGAACGTGACAGAATCTATTTATATCATCGAGGTTAATTCTTTAACATATAAATTAGAATATCTGGATCAAATAACTTCGAGCTTTTAGCTCATATGTCTCTTCAACTCATCAACAAACTCATATTGAAGTTAGAGATTGACCTCTTTAGAGATTGATTCATATGTATATTCTCTCAGAATAAAGTAATTTATAATTAAAAATAAGTATAGGCTTCACAAGGTAAACCCTCTAGATCAAAGTCAATTAAATATTTTCGCAAAATATTTTATGACTTTTAAATAAATATTCTAATCTAAAATGATTAGACCATACTTTTTATTCTCGGATACTCCCTCCATTCCATTTTACATGTCGTTTAAGGTTGTTTCACAAGAATTAAGGAATCATTTAATGCTCTAGATTTTAGAAAAATAAAAGGGTTGTTGGGCAAAATTACCCTCGAGAAACATGAGTAAATATTTTGTAACTCTCCATAATTCTCTCTCAATCTTGAAAATGAAAAAGGGTAAAAATGTCAAAGTAGCATTAAAGTCTATCTTGAAATTCTAAAGTGACATGCACTGTGGATTTTTCTCTCTCTTTAAAGTGACATGTAAAATGGAATGGAGGGAGTAACAAATAATTTAAAATTAACTATAATTATAAATTGTAGAAAGGTTTATGTAAGTAATAATTAAATAATATTACTTTAGCAGAATTTAATATCAGTACACCACACTTACTGAAAATAATTCTGAACCGAAAGAAAGATCAATTTATAAGAAGTGTTTCACAAATCCTTCTTACATTCTCAATGATTGTTACATGTACGTGACTCGGTTCACATGAGTACAATTATGTCAGATTTAACTACCAAAAATATTAGCTACTACTATTTATCGCATAAACTAGTAGTCTAGTAGTAATTTTATATTTTTAAGTTATTTTTCGGTGGTCAAATCGAAATCTAACCTAAGTACCCCCACATTTTGAGGTATTTGATTTTTCTTCCCTTCCATAACTCATATGGAATGATATTTAATTTACTTGTGTGAAACTCGGCTTAATATGCGTTTAGACATCTAAGGAGTTTCCCCCCACAAGTTATCATCCAAATTTATAGAATAATATTACCCGCACCTTCTTAGGTTTGAATATTCCGTTTAGCTACATACTGAACTGAATTGGGTTGAACTAGGTGAATTATTTTTACAAGTTAATCTCAATTTAACACAATTAAAATATCGTATTCACCCCCACAATTCTGATATAAGAGTTTTTCATTTTCTTATTCCATAATCCGGATTTGTATTTCACAAACGCTTCTTTTCATATTTCGCAAATACAATTATTGCGTCGTATTTATAACTCAACAAATAGAGCAATAATATATATGTGATTAAAAACATTCTCAAACTCCACGAGTTAGTAATGATTTCAACACATTTAATTTAAATTAGTTCAAAAGTTTTGAACTCTTACACATTTGTTCACAAACAAATAAATTATAATTTATTTCACAAATAATTTATAATTATTTTTCACAAATAAATTATAATTATTTTGCGAATAAATTACAAATATTATCAATATTTTCTCAATAGAATATTGATATTTATTTCACAAATAAATTATAAATATTTTAACAAATAATTAATAATTATCAATATATTCTCAAATAACATATTGAAATGAAAATAATTTATAATTTTTTAACAAATAAATTATAATTATTTTTCACAATTATATTATCAATATTTTCTCAAATAAAATATTGAATAGAAAATAAATCATATTTATTTTGCAAATAAAATATGACCATTTTCAAACATAAATAATCAATCTCAAATAAAACATTGATTAATACTAATTGATCCCTTATCTCCATATTAAGGATATTAGTAAATTTATATGTTTTTATATGCCTCGCATATGTATATAAGTCGATTAAATAATATACAGGAGCTATGAATCAAATACTCATATATGAAGTTCATACTTCAGTGCTCATGATATTTAATTATATTTTATTCATTACCTCAAATAGACATGTATAATTTACTTCCATCAATAAATAAATTAGTGCAATGCTAAAATATTTGTACAAGAAGTAAATATACTTGATTAGTGAATTAAAACGAAACTAATCAATTATTGCAATTAGTCGCACCGATTCATGAAAATCGTTGTTGTAACTCCTCACGTGCACGTACTCAAATTTATTTTAATGAATCATAAGAAATTAAGAATCCCAAGATTTTTGTCTTTAATTTCGTTTGATAATGCTCACTCCACTATTCCTTGAATTGATTTTTCAAATGTTCTACTTCGAATTTCTAAAGAAATTTTTGCTTCACAGAAATCCGACGTATTATTTTTAAATCATTTATTTGAGTATGGCATTCTTTCGGAATTTGGATTAATTACAGTACCAAAGACGTAAAAGCATCATTGTTTAAATACAGAACATTTTGTACTCATCTTTCGAGTTTGCTGATTTAGGCCATAGACATGCATAATAATGAAAAAATAACGACAAGGTGTTCCTTATATTTAACTCGTCTTTCAATATTTGCATGACTTTGCATAAGAGTGGTTCTAGTATTTTGGGTACAAAGATTTCTCATTCTAAGTATACAGTGCCTTAGAAAATTTAGAATATTTTCCAACTTTTGTTAAAGAATTTGCTCACTAGCAAACGAAAGTATCAACTCGCAGAAATAATGTTTTTTAGCCCAAATAAATGTTGCTTCCGGTAACATAATGTTAATACATAGTTTGTTAAAAAAAAATTTATTGTCTTAAGATTGTTGGTGTCTAACAATCTGTGTACTTAAATATTTCTATCTATCACAACTTAAATATTTCGATCTATCACAAAAAATAGTGAGAAATACTTACTTGTATTGAAACCAATTATCACTTCAATCTTTACGTAAAAAAACAAGGAAATTAGACTGAGGCTTGCCGAAACAAATTTCCTTAAGACAATATTTCCGGGGCTACCACGATGCATACAGTTGGATTCCCGGTAGTCTCCGAAGATACAGCAGTATGTTGTTCATTATTTGCACAAATAATGAACCCACGGCGAACTTGAACAAACAGAAATTTCGAACTAAATTTAGACAAAACTAAGAGAAAGAGAAAGTAGTATTTTTTTCTTTTTGATTACTATCAAATTTGATTCAGAATTGGCCAGATTCTGTCTCATTTTTATAGATACAAAAGTGCCTCTTGGAAAGGGACACAATGTTTCGATCCAAAGGGTACCTCTTCGAATCGAATAGACACATCTCTTACTTTTATTTATTTCATTCACACATAAAACCTCAAATTTGGTACTTTGCTTTTGATTTAAAAAGTTTGGCACTCACATCCTGAAAATATAATTCATTTGACATTTGCATCATAATGTGTATTTTAATAAGAAAATTTGTTGGTGAAAAAATATACTAGTCATTTTCATATAGATTTTTTGGCACATTACACCTTACAATTTTAGAATATTGGCCTTTTGCACCGTAAAAATATAAAATTATAGCACATTCCACAACAATTACCCAAAAAAAAAATTGCACTTACCTTAGAAATATAATTTTTGACAATTTGCACCTTAATGATTTTTTTTTTGAAAATAGCTCATAAATGTTTTCGGTGGATAAATAAAATGGTCCTTTTCAATGCAACAACAATCAAGCATTAAAAAAAATCATTCCGAGGTCAATCACAAAAATAATCATAGTATTTTATTATTTTTATTTGGCAAATTATATGTAAATTTTGACATTCTTATCCTAAGATAAAGACTCATTTGCATCAATTTTAATATTTATAGCAAAATTATATAATTGATACAATGTTATTCTTCTTGTTTTCATAAAATAAAGTATTGATTAAATTTTTATATTCTTATTTTTATAGCATTTTTCTTCCAGATAAAATAATCAGTTTATTTAGTAACTTTTGAGACTAGGTAAATCTTAAACATTGTATCGTAAAATAAAAAAATGATAAACATGTTATTCTTAATTTATTTTAGTTTTGAACAACTCTTTTTAACATTTTCACTATCTAAAACTTAGATCACTATCTTATTGTATTCTCTAGATTGTTTAAAATTATTTTACAAAATACGTTTAAAAATCTAACACCTTATCAATGATCTTGTTGATATATCGCTAGTAATTTGGTTTAAATAAAATAATGGGGTTTTTTTGCAAGTTAATTCTATGTGATATGTCTAATAGGCAATTTACCTCCATGTGAAATAAAAATAGGCAATTTAACTCCCTGTTAAATGAAATAATGAGCAATTTACCTCCTTGTGATATAAAAATGAGGAATTTACCTCCCTATGAAATGAAATAATGAGCAATTTAACTCCCTATGATATGAATTAATAAGTAATTTAGAGGGAGGCGATGTGCTTCTTTTACAAAAACACAGGGAGGTATTTTGCCCTTTTTCTTATAATAGGGAGTTAAGTTGCTTATTTAGGATATCACAGGGAGCTATTTTGCCCTTTTATTTTATCAAAGGGAGTTAAATTAAATATTTAAAATAACAGAAGGAGTTAATTTGCTATTCACTCTAAAATAATGTGCTAAAATGTTTAAATCGGGACGGAAAGTACAAAAAGTTTATATTTTCATGGTGTAACGTGAAAAAATCGATATTTTTTGTATGCAGAGTGCCAATAATTTATGAAAATGTTTTTTCTAACCTTTCTAAAACTAAAATTTTTCATTAAATCACACACTTGTATGCAAAGGACCAAACAAATCATATTTTCAGGGTGCATAGTATCCATAATTTTGAGTAAGTGTGCAAAGTGCCAAAAATTCAACTATTATTATTTGAATTTCAAAGCACAAATTCATTTAGGTCTCACTAATCCAAAACATCAAAAGTCCTATTTGGAAGGAGTATTGGATCGATTTCACGGAATTCAAATTCGAAAAAGTTGTTTGAATGCTTTAGGTGAAATTTTTGAAACCTCATTTTATTAAGTTTTGGACGTTGAATTTGATTCTTAAAAAGTCGAAACCCAACTTAGATTGAGTTTGAATATTAGGGTTTGGGAAAAAAAATAGGTGATAGGTCTCAAATCAATGTCTTTTTTTTATAAAGTTTGGGGTAAAAAATATGTGATAGATGTTAAATCAATGTTTTATAGGTTTTAAAAGTTTGAATATAAATCTGTGAATAAGTTTAAGATGAATTTCATGTGTTTTATCAAACTCTATTTGGAAGAGTTCTAGCTCAATTTTGCGAGACTCGCGAGACAGAACCAAAACTCTTCCAAACATGCCTAAATGGCCTGTCTCCTAAGTCCTAATTCAACATCAAATTATGACATAACTAAAATACCATATTAATCATATTTAAGCATCAAATAATCTTAATAGTGTAATGAGGGGAAATCGCATATTTGGGTACCATAAAATATGGCATCTTTTGGTACTACTGAATACATAAACGCATATTTAGTACCATAATTAAATATTTATTGTAATGTTCATACAACCAGCAAATATTAGACAAAAATTGACGAAATTGACCAAGTGCACCATTATTTCATCTTTTTGAGAAAAAATTACTACGTGATGTGCGATAAACGTTATTATTTTGCCTTCAAAAGATGAGATAAATGTGTTAATTTTTGTTCTATATATAAAAATTACGAATTTTCTAAAAAATAAAACTGCTGCTTATTTCATATTAAGATATTAGATTTTTTTGGCATTTTACACTTTGAAATAATAGGATTTTGGTATTTTGCACACTAAATTAAAAATTTTGACACTTTTGACCTTGTAAATATTTGGCACTTTGCACCCTGATATGTGTTTTGGTGAGAAAATTAATTGATAGAAGAGTCCATTCCAAATATTTTTTTGCACTTAGCAGCCTTATAGTATAGATTAGGGCTGTCAATGGGTCGGACTCGGACCGGATCAAGGCAGATCCGGATCCGAGTCCGATTTCCATTTCTTCTATCCGGATCCGCTCGGATCCATTTAGCAAGCTATTTTTTTTTCCGTTTTTCTCCAAATCACTTGCAGATTCCACCATCATGAATTAAAAATGTAAAATTTTACTTACTTCATAAAAACTATTGCCTAAAAATTGTAGAAGATGGAATATGATGGACAAATATAAACGATAATAATTAGAACAAAAGAATAAACAAAAATATAAGTAAAAAAGATATAAACTGGGACAAAGAAGAAGAAAATTCGTATAATATATAAACAATATATAGTAATATATATCGGATACGGATATGTAACGGATCGGATCAGCCTAGATTCATATTCGCTCCATATAATTCGGATTACAGATCTTCTTAATCAGATCAGGTCCATCGGATCACTAATCGGACAATTATCCTAATAAATCGGACAGGATTCAGATCGGATCCGGATTGAAATCCGCCCCAATGACAGCCCTAGTATAGATTATGGCACTCTGCACCTAAATATATAGAATATTGACACTTTGCATCTCGAATATATAAAATTTTGACACTGTTCACCACAATTTTTTTTTTTTGCACTCTTCACCCTAGAAATATATTTTGTATGGCATTTTGCACATAAATGTGTTTTCCTTTGGAAAAAACTCATTAATGTCTAAAATTTTGTCTCAATAAATTTAGATAAAAAAAATACATTGTCTTCTTGCACAGAAAAAATATTAAGTTAAAGTTGAAAATGCCAAAAAAAATATATTTTTAGGGTGCACAGTGCCAACATTCTATATTCATAGGGTATAAATTATCAAAATTTCCAAGGTGTAAAGTGCTAAAATATTACTATTTTAACTTTCGATTAATGAATTTTTTTCACCAAACACACTATAGGGTGTAAAGTGCCAAATAAAATATATTTCTTTGAAATAAAGTGCAAAACTTTTAAGTTAAATTGTTAAGTACCGAAGCCCTATAATTTCATAATGCAAATTGCCAAAAATCCTAATATTCAAACAAATAAATCTTCGTTCATGCATGAAACAAAAGGCATTTTAGACTCTCTACAAACCCAAACAAACGGGTCTCAAGATTTTGGTTGAAGACTTCAAAGGTGGTTCCATAAACTAACTCACCAAAGAAACAAACTTTAAGGATTCCTTTGAATTGTGGATGCAACTCTATGTCCTGATTGTTAGGTGTTTGGCAGAGTAGTAGATTTTTTGAAATAATATCGATTTGTGTGATATTGTTTGTTTGTGTTTTATGAGAAAAGTTCGAGAAATAAAGTATGGGTACCTTTTTTGGGTTTTTTGCACTTTGCACCCCCGAAATATGGGAAATAGGCACTTTGCACCCCTGAAACTTAGATTTAGCACTTTGCACCCTCAAAATATGAAAAATGCAGCACTTTGCACCCTCTTTTATATTTAGGCAAAAACTCAAGGGCAAAATAGGTAATTCATAAATATTTGGCACTTTACACCCCTAAAACTTGAGAAATTGGCAATTTGCACCCCCAAAATAAAATTAACACTTATCACCCTCGAATTAAGAACAAATTAGCAACTTGCACCCCCAAAACACAATAAATAATGGACACTTTGCACCCCGAAACATAAAATCAACAGTTAACACCCTCGAATTTAAAAGAAAAAATCAAACCCTCCTTTCTCCTACAAAGTCGACCATCGGGGTGAAAAAAATCTAAGGCAAAATAGGTAAGTTTCTGATCCGATCGAACAACCTACATTTATATACATATATACAAATTAAATACCATGAATTTGGAATGATTATATCATATAACAAATTAACATCCATAAATTATAGCTTGTACAAATTAAACGTGCTATGCAATAATTGAATAAGTAAATATTGGTAAGTTCAACTTTGTTTTAGATCTTTTTCACCCCGATGGTCGACTTTGCTGGAGAAAATGAGGGGTTTGAGTTTTTTTTTTTTAATTTGAGGGTGTTAAGTGTTAATTTTGTGTTTCAGGGTACAAACTGTCAATTTATTGTGTTTCGGGGGTGCAAGTTGCTGATTTGTTCTTAATTCGAGGGTAATTTTATTTTGGGGGTGCAAAGTGCCAATTTCTCAAGTTTTGGGGGTGCAAAGTGTCAAAGATTTATAATTGAATTACCTATTTTGCCCTTGAGTTTTTGCTTGAAAATAAAAGAGGGTGCAAAGTGCTGTATTTTTCATATTTTGAGGGTGCAAAGTGCTAAATCTAAGTTTCGAGGGTGCAAAGTGCAAAAAACCCACCTTTTTTGGAAGAATTAGATTATACATGTAAAATGTGTAAGACTTTATGTCAAATCGTGTTTATTATTTGAGATAAATTGTGTAAGACATATATTACTTAATGTCAAATTAGAATAGGGTTTGTATAAATTTTGTTTAGAGATAAAAAAAATTGTTGTCTTTCGGCTTTTGAGAGAGTAGTTTGAGAAAATTGTAAGATGAAAAATTCATTTCAAAAAGTAGAAAACATGTTTGTTTGGTATTTCCCAAACAAATTTTTTTTCGAGAAATGTCAAACAAACAAGTCCTAAATAATTTTTTTCCAAAATGACATTCATGACAAAATTATTTACCAAAATATCTTCAGCTCCACACTATTTTTCTCAATGTGCATTTTCCTTAAAATCATAGCCAGCAATTGCGACTCTTTTGAACAATCGTAGTTGTTAATTGTAATTTTTCATAATTTTTATATTATGAAAAATTTTAAAATTTTATTTTAATCAAAATCGCTTTTGCTAACTGCGATTTTGTTAATTAAAAAAGTAATTACTGGACGGCTAATTATTAAAAAATAGTAGTTACATAATTTTTGATAATTAACGTAAATCGCCAGATTATATTGGGAATAATTTAACTCTAGGTCCTTCAATGCAATTAATAAATAATAGTACAATATTCTGATTTATTTGTAGCCATATTCTTCTCAAAAAAAAAAAAAAAATATTTGTTTTATACCCATATGATAATCCTGTAACATAGAAAAGATGTTCTCACGATTACAAGTGGTAGTTCACGCGCCGCCATCGCCACCATCGGAGCCGCCACTAAACACCCATTCTCGCGTTAAATTCGATAAGCTCAGTAGCAGAGTCTCCTTGCATTATAACCAATATCCTCAAATAATTCTCCCTTTTCTAAATGGGAAAGTAAATTCCACCTCATATGCTTCTGTACTTGATTCCTGCACCACCCCCAAGCTCGGAAAACAAGTTCACGCTCACTTGCTGAAAAATGGGTATAATGGGCGAGAGTTTGTTGGTACAAAGTTACTCAAAATGTATGGAAAATTTAGGTGTTTTATTGACGTCGTCCTTCTGTTCGACAAAATGCCCGAGAGAAATTTGTACACTTACACAGCTCTTCTCAACGTACTTTTGGATAACGAATTATTTGACAAAGCTTTGTTGTATTTTGTACAATTATTGTTTGATGATGTGAAATTGGAATTTTTCGTATTTCCAGTGGCATTGAAGATATGTTGTGGGTATGGTGGGGTGGAATTAGGGAGGCAATTACATGGGATATCCATGAAAATAGGAGTTTTATCGCATATTTACGTAGGAAATGCCTTGATTGATATGTATGGAAAATGTGAAAGCTTGAATGAAGCTGAGAAAGTATTGAATAACATGTTCGAACGCGATTGCGTTTCTTGGAATACGATTATTACTGCTTGTGCTTCTAATGGGAAAGTATTTCAAGCTTTAAAGTTTTTGGAGGAAATGTCAAGGGAGAATAATTTGGCACCAAATCTCGTTTCTTGGAGCGCATTGATCGGTGGATTTTCGCAGAATGGATACGATCAAGAAGCCATTGAAATGCTTTTCAAAATGAGAGCTGCAGGGTGTGAACCTAATGCACGAACATTAGCAAGCGCTCTTCCTGCTGCTGCTCGATTGAGAAAATTAAGTCTAGGAAAAGAAATTTACGGATATATCATAAGACATGGATTTATGTCCAGCCCTTATGTTGCCAATGGATTGATTGATCTATACCGTAGGTGTAATGATATGGTAAGTGCTTCCAAAATATTTTCTAGATTCTCAATAAGAGACGAGGTCTCTTTCAATACCATGATTGCAGGGTACTGCGATAATGGAGAAATTCATAAAGCAAAAGAGCTTTTTGATCTGATGGAATATGAAGGGAAATCAAAGGATTTGATTTCATGGAACTCAATGATTTCGGGATATGCTGAAAATTCTTTATTTAATGAAGCTTTGAGAATGCTTATAGAATTAATGAGTGAAGGGACTGAACCTGATTCCTTTACATTGGGTAGTGTTCTTGGTGCTTGTGCTAGCATAGGTTTTCTAAGCTTGGGAAAGGGTATACATTCATATTGCATTGTAAAAGGGCACGAGTCGAACCTTTTTGTGGGTGGAGCATTGGTGGAGATGTACTGCAAATGCCAAGAGTTAGAAGCCGCAGAAAAAGCCCTACACCGTGTACCTGAAAAAGACATAGTAATATGGAATTCCCTCGTTTCTGGCTATGCACGTTGCAATAGAATCGAAAGCATTCAGGGTATACTACAATCCATGAAAGATGATGGGTTTGAACCCAATGTATATACATGGAATGGAATAATCGCGGGATACGTAGAGAATGACCACAACGAGTTGGCTCTAAAGCTATTGTTAGAGATGCAAAGTTCGAAATTGAGTCCGGATATCTACACGGTTGGAATAGTTTTACCCGCATGCTCAAAATTAGCTACTACCGAGCGAGGTAAGCAAGTTCATGCATATGCTATTAGAAGTGGATTTGTATCGGATGTTTATATTGTAGCTGCACTCATAGATATGTACGCTAAATGTGGAATTATGAATTACGCGAAATTGGTTCACGATAGGTCCAAAAATCATAATTTGGTAACTCGAAACGCAATGTTAAATGCTTACGCGATTCATGGGCATGGAGAGGATGGGATTGCTTTCTTCCGTAAATTCTTAAACGATGGTTTAATACCGGATAATGTGACTTTTTTAGCGGTTCTTTCTTCGTGTGTCCATGCAGGATCAGTTGATACCGGACTCGAATTCTTTGATTTAATGGGATTTTACGGTGTAGTACCTACATTGAAACATTATACGTGTATGGTTGACTTATTGAGTCGAGCGGGATTGCTCGAACGAGCTTATAAGGTGGTCGAGAGTATGCCCTTTGATCCTGATACAGTGATTTGGGGTGCATTGCTTGGGGGATGTATTATTCATGGGGATTCGGATTTAGGAGAAATAGCGGCTCATAAGCTTATTGCTTTAGAACCGGAAAACTCGGGGAACTATGTGATGTTGGCTAATTTATATGCTTCTAAAGGTAAATGGCACGAGCTTAAGAGAATACGACAGCAGATGAAGGAGGAACAACTGTGTAAAAATCCGGGGTGTAGTTGGATCGAGGTTAAAGATGAAATGCATGTATTTATGGCATGTGATAAATCACACAAGAGAGCAGAAGAGGTTTATGACATACTGGATAATTTAACAGCACATATGAGATTGGAAGTTGTTTAGTGTACACAACACAATCACTCATAGTATGCTTTGAATATTAAATCAAGTTACCAGGTATTACATTCCTTTCCCTTGTGATTAATAATTCTTCGGATTTTAACCATGGATCAAAAATTTCATCTTTTCCGTTGGAATCATCGAATATTTTCCGTTTTTGAATCAAGCTAAACGAAAACAAGATGTAATTTCGAAACTATTTCTTTGTCTGAGACTCTTATTTTTCTTAATTTAGTAATTCTTTTTACAATTTTTCCTCAGTGTTTCCGAAATATTTCCAAAAAGTTTTTAATATTTGGCTAGCCGAAATATACTAAACGAAATTTTGGTCCATTGTTTTAACTTTGTTTACCAATAAGGGAAGTACATATTTTAAATGCATATCAAAGAACCTTATTTACATGAATGAAATGGAGACTTTTGGGTCTATATGGATAGATTTTGGCCCAATTTTACTTGGTTTTAGCTTTAATAACATGTTTGGGTAATTTCGGTGAATATTTTAAAACATGAGTTCGATTGTTATTAGAAGTTGGGTTTTAGGAGTTTTGAAACTTTGAGATATTTTGAAACATGAGTTAGATTGTTATTGGAAGGTAGTGTTCACCATGTCTAGGTTAATTTTTCTTGTGAAATTGAAGGGTGATTTGGTAAATACAATGGGAAAAAAGTCAAAATTTGGACCAAAATAATATTAATTAACTTGTCAAATTAACTTAGTTACATGACTTAATTGTCAAATTCTATTCGTTACAAGACTTTTCTGCCAAACTGAAAAGTTACGAGATCAATTTTGCAGTTTTTCTGACCTTCAACAAGGGGGATAATCTTCCACGTCAGCAAGGGACGGGTAAGTTGGAGAACATATTTGCAGTTTGGGCCAAAATATATTAATTATATGATTTTTTTTGCTAGCTCGAAAAGTTACGGGATCAATTTTACAATTTTTCCCTTAGAACAAGGAAACAGAAAGATTTTTAATATGTACAAGAACTCCCATCATCAAGCTATTGAGCTTTAACTAAGAAAAGGCATAATATAAAATTACAAACCAACCAACCAACCAAACTAAATAAATCAAACTAAAAGTTCCGTGAAAGAATAAAACACCATTTTATTTTATTTTGATAAATGCTATACAATTCTTTTATAAGATTAAAGCCCAGCCCGTTTAACAATAATAACCATCTAATCAGGCGTTCGGATTAGATGGGCTGATTCATTTGTTTTCTTGAACAGCCCTAGCGGCTGTACATTCCCTTACAAAACTCGGAAACTTGTTTATATATATAGATACTAACTTCAACCCCTTTTTATTTCTTTTCATTAATATAATTCTAGGTTTTTCCATATATCTAAATATTCTTCTTGTTATACTAGATTTACATTGCTTCACAAGTCAAAGATGGAGGTAGAGAGGCAAATAGAGAAGCAAAGATCAAAGAAGATCAAAGTTGAGCATGAAGGAGATGGATTTTTGCCGGAGGATATCGTGAGGGAGATACTATCAAGATTGCCCGTGAAGAATTTATTAAGGTATATGTCCGTTTCGAGGCACTGGAAATCTCTAATCTCCAATAATTCATTCAAGAAACTACACCGTCAAAAAACCATAAACAAGAATAATCCCCCGTCGGTGCTAGTTCTGCGTTCTTCTAATAAAAACTCATATGTTCTAACAACTTTTGATCTCTATGGAAAAGTAATCCAACAATGGAGTCCCCCTATAATTCCATCAACTACCTATATACGTATGCTTACCTTTCCAATCCAATCTAAGTTGGTGTGCTTTCTCAGTAGCGAGAAATTCTATTTGTGTAATCCCAGCACTCGACGACTCTATAGCTTGCCGGACCCTCATTGTAAATGCCTACGACATAGCACTTGTATGTGTGGTTTTGCTTATGTTCCATCCAAAGATGAATACGTAATCTTACACTCAGACAATGGGAGTTGTGAGATCCTCTCTATATCCATATCCAATGACGACGATCAATTGCATTACGGTTCTTGGAGATCTATTGATCATGCCACGTCTATCGACCATGACAAGTGTTACTACTCGTTTGGGGTGTTTGTTTGTGGGACTTTTTATTGGATGATGCGTGATGAAGATGAAGTAAAATATTTCATCCTCTCCTTCAACATGGAGAATGAAGGTTTTTCTACTATAGGGTTGCCCAAGGATTTTGAACGCCGCTTATGTTTTTATCCCTCACTTGATGAAATCAAGGGAGAACTTTGTTTCACGGGTTTATCGTATCACGGCGAAACCTTAAAAGTGTGGATGCTTTCTGATGATAAGAGTCAGTTATGGACCCAAAGTTGGAGCATTGATTTACAGAACATTCGATGGTGGATGTGCTCTAAGAAACATATAATTATTTACATACGAGAATACCTTGAGAACCATAACGAGTCACACAAGAATTTCTCAAGTATTTGGACTAAGAATATCTTTGGTGTGGGAATTCACACGAGCATTTTCTCACTTTAAATACATGGAAGGAATCCACTTCTAACTTTGCTTAATTAAGTATCTTCTTGTGTTTAGGACCATAATTTAATTTTCTAAATTTTATGCTGCATTGACTAGCTGTTATATATAAAATCTTATTATGTATTAGTAGATGATATTTCAGGCAAAGATTAAATTGTTCTAATTATCAAAAAAAAAAAGATTAAATTGTTCCTTTTACTTTTGTTGGTTCCTTGATTTTGACTATATATATGCAGTCTAAAGTACCTTAATAGTCATTAATATAATTAAAATACTAGGATTCGAAGTTATACCTTAATACTTTCTATGCTGCTTCAAATCTTAATTTGTTATTTTCTAATATGTTTGCTTCATCTATTCCTTTGTGAAATGTGAGAGCGTGGACAATTTTCTCTCATATAAATTTTGTTATATTGATAAACATTTCTGCGGTCAAACTACAGACAAAATGCGTAACGATCAAATTATATTATTATAATACATAAAATCCAAAAATACTCTTACTAAGAGTCAAATAACATGCACGTAGTTGCATTCTCGTCAAAAATATGAATCCTGAATAAATTCAAGGTCGGGTCTAATAATAAAAAAGTTCCAGAAAGAAGATTAGATTAATATTTTCTCCTACCCAATTTATGAAAATTCTAATTACATATAGAACATAAATGTATCATATATCACAGAAAAAAAATTGAATTTTTCTTTTTCAATTCACAGAAAATATATTTTCTTAATTTATGTTTTTTAAACGCACATTTTTATTAACATTTTTTATGAAATCGAATATTTTGAACTTATCTTTTAAAACATTAATTAAATACCACCTTAACCCCAGCACACCTAAACAAAATCCATTTAATTGCTGAACTAAAATTAAACCGTAAATTAGAAATCCCTTTACAAGAATAATTAACCATTAATGCTAATAGGAGTGTCTGGGCTGGTTGAAAACTGATCGTACACGGGTTGGATTGTTAATGGGGTGGGTCATTAACGGGTTTGGGTCAACTGGGGCCAGCCGGTTATGTTTGTTGATGGTGTATATTTCATTAATTTAAAACTAAATATATTTGGAAATGAAATATATTTAATAAATTTATATTGTAGCTAAAATTTTCATTAATTTAGGAAAGAAAAAAAAAAGAATATTTGATAGTCAAAATTAAGTCATTAAATGTAAACAAGTTTAATTAAATTTGTTTTTTCATATGACCCAATAATGACCTGCTAATTAAAACCCCATAATAAGCCTTCAGTCAATCTAATAGCTCTTTAATTTCGGACTCAATTGAAGTAAATTATTCGGTTCTATTATTTTTTTTTCATAATATGCACAAGTATATATCTATACACTATTAAAAAAGAAAAGTCTTCACACCAACATCATCGGAAATCTACTGAATTACAATCAATTAATTTCATATCAGCTTTTCCGACGGATTGCTCGAATTCGATCGAATTCAAATTTCTTTAGAATACAGTAAAATCTTAGATTTTAAAATTTTCATTAATAATTTTTAATTTTTATGAAACCTGTAAAATCTTTGATTTTGTTGTAAATAATATAAATTAGTGGGTATTCCTATTTAGTATTTGTATAGTTTAGGGATTTCTTTTGTAATAGCTATCCACTATCTCACATCCCATGTATTGTAGAATTTGTAACTCCCCATGTAATAGATTGATTATTTAATATAATATATATCCTCTCCCCAAATCAGATCCCCCAATTCTCTACACGTTCAGTTTCTCTATATTCTCAATCTCTCTTTACAGTAATCATAACTATTGTTCATCAATCTCTTCACACATAATCACTTAATCAAATAAATGTTTTACAACATGTTATCAGCACGAGTTTGCTCTATAACTCGATTTCAAGGTTATATAAACATATAACAAAATAAGAGAGAAAAGAGGAAAACACTTTAAGAGGTAGATTTTCGGATTTGCACACAGCAGCTTCGGTTTTTCGATGATTCCGGCTTTCTCCACCGTTGGATCGTTTTCAAATTTAAACCGAAGGCTCATCACACCAGGATCTTACTTTTGACCGTTCGAACGTCGACATTCCAGTGTCTGAAAATGAAACAACAGCCATCAGAAGTTTACGAAAAATTTGAAGGAAGTAGTCTTAACCTCTTTCTGGTATGATCAATTTAACAAATAACTTGAACACTTATGAATTATATGCTTTTAAATCTGGGAATTCTATGGTTCTAAAGCATGTTTTAGTGTTTAAGTTAAGGTTGGTTATTATTGCTAATTGTTGAAACTGATTATTCTTTTGGCATTATTGATATTTATGTATCCTGTTATATGTAACTTCAAACCCATGTCTTTGCCGTAAACAACTACTGGTCTTTGGTACTTTAATCTTTTGAACAATATGAAAATTTCTTTTGATTTGTTCAATTTGTTGGGTCCAACAAAATCATACAATCAATTGATAAAAGTGATATGATGAAACTTGTGATCAAAAATATTCTTTAATAAAATAGTAGACATTTAAAATTATGTTAATATGATGGAATTTAAGGTTTTCTTATGTCCGTAAATCACAAAGCATGATGAATTCAGTATATTGATTTCATGCAGGGACGAATCCAGGAATGAAGTCTTGGGGGGTCCGAACTTCACTACCATTATTTTTCTTATAGTGATTCTCAAATTTACTTCTTTACGTAAGTACTCTAGAAATTTTTTGTTATTTCAATTTGTTACATTTTATGAAGATAATTTTGCTATGGGATAAACCATAATGATGGATTAACCTTCAACACACAATTTTATACATTAGGATTTAAGGTTCCATATTCTTAACATTCTTTGTTTGATAAAATGCGAGCTGGAGAAACTGAGGAAGCTAAGAAGGCTTTGAAAGAGGCTTTAAAAATGACAAATAGGGTTGAGTTATACGATGCTATACACTACAAGAAAAATGGATTTTACTGAAAAAATATTAAGTGACATTGTTGAATTTGTCACATTTTGCACACATTTAGTGATAATAATATTAGTTTTGTCACAATACACTACTAGAAAACCCAGAAATTTCGACAGAAAATTTTCAACGGAAATAAATCTGTTGAAATTTAAAGGAAATTTTCGACGTTGAAATTTAAAGGAAATATATTTGTTATAGAATAATATTTACTATAACTGTAACAGTTGCTTCGGCCGAAAGAAGTTTTTCAAAACTAAAACTAATAAAAACATATTTACGTTCAACTATGTCGCAAGAACGATTAAGTGACCAAGCAATTTTATCTATAGAACAAGATATACTAGAAGAACTAGAATATGAAGATTTAATTAATACTTTTGCATCTTTAAAAGGAACAAAAAATAAATTTAATAAAAAATATTAAAAAATTTATCAAGGACCCCGATTTTTAATTTAGCCTAGGACCCCCAAAACCCTAGGACCGGCCCTGATGAGATGGTAAAATAGTATAAACTAATAGTTAATGATTTTCATAAAATTTGAGATATGAAATGATTTGAGTTTTGGTGTTGGCGGAAAATGAGCTGAATAGCTAATAGATGTAAGATTTTTTTTACAGATAGAACCCCCTATTATATTTTTATGATTTTGATAATAATTTAAATTTATAATAAAAAAAATTATTGAGAAATAGAGTAACATATACATGGCCTTATGAAAATGGACATAATTCATAGAACCAACAAAAATAATTCCAGCAAAGGCTCATCAAGTTACTTTTTTTTTTCCACATAGTTTCTTGCAGGTATAACATAAATCCCCCAGAATGTGGCAGGGCTAGGAGTATGGAATGGATACAAAACTCATATAAATCCAATCAATCTACAGATAAAATTCTCAAGAAAATAATTAAATCTTGTAGACGGGAGTAATCCCAAGCAAATAGAAACATTTCCGCATGACTACAGCTGTTGCCTCGCAAAGCAGTAGTCGACTTGTCTCCTCTGCTGAGCCCAGAACCTACAAATTTTGTAAATCACAAAGTACATAGCCATTAATAGAGATCTATTTACAAATACAAATAGCTTTATTTGCTTAAATTTGATTCATAAATTAATGAAGGAGCACTGAATCAGAATACTTAATTTCATACCTGACAATTGGTATAAAATCTAGTGAAGTCTTCTGATAAATTGTACAAATACTCGCATAATGTGTTGGGAAGAAGAGTGGTGCATGCCTCTTCAACAACCTGGAGGCAAAATCGGAAGCATAGTAAGATCCAACGTGAATATGAAGAAGACGTAAATACCCACAAAATTAATGGTAATACCTCCGGAAACTGGAGCAAATGAAATCCTAATACACGTTCATCAGCATGAGCCAAGACTATCTTCCCATTCTGTAGCAAATACAAGAAACATAGGTTGGATATCTTTTCTTATAGTTTCATATAGTGCAAATGAAATCCTAAAACTGAAAATGATCCATTAAGATAATTGTTTGCCACGGCTTGAAACGAACTAAATATAGTGTCATATAGTGAAAAGCATGATAGAAACCATATAAAGAATTAAAATTAAGATCATGTCTTACCTCCTTCAGTTCTTCTACATCTTTACCAGATTTCCTGATAATTGAGCAGATCCGAGCATGTGCATACAATAAATATACAGCAGTATTTCCCTGCATGTGAAGCAAGACAGCAATGAGGACAAAATTGAATGACTGCATGTAGGATTTTAATTAGAGACTAGAAAATAGAGGCACAAGACCAGAAAGTTAAAGATACTGCCTAAACTTTAGATGCAATGAAACACATTGAACAGAGTAGGTTTCAGATAATAAGGGCTCTTGTGATATTCCTAAACTATTCAATAATTCCTCCTGTCCACATTTGAATATCAATAGGAACTAATATCAGACGCACCCTGTCATCAAGCATCTGATCAAAACTAAAGATATAATTGGTTGATCAGTTATTCTTCAGGTCAGCATATCTGTTATAAAAACAACAAAAAATAGAGGCCTGTCAGCAAAAACTAAAGAAAGAAACAGTGACATTTCTTCTGACCAAACATGCTAATACTTGCATATACTGATACCTCATCCAAAATGCACAATTAGAATCTGAAACCAAAAAGCAAGCTGATAGATCTAGTGATCCTTATGTCGAATCAGATTTATTTACGGAGATTGCTTAAGGTATTGAACTCTTCTCATACTGGGAAAAAAAGGTAACCGAAAAAAACAAGTCAGAGAGCAGGAAACTCACTTAACAGCCCCATATCCAACTGCTTCAGCAGTTTTATCAAGCTCTTCTTCAGTCCATTCTGCAGCCTTACCTGGCCATACATTTGAAACACTTTTGAGGTTCTGATTTGTGTACACACGTAGCATGAAAAGTTAATGCAGATTGTGTGGAAATGAAACAAGGATTTCACGAAGTAGCTAACCTCTTTCAACTAGAACTTCTTTACATTTAGTTTTGGCTTCATCAAGCAAATCGACCAGTTTGACTGTTTCAGTACTGCGAGTCCGGAATCGTTTTTTATCCTCTCCAAAAACAAGGCCAAAGCCTACATGGCTAACTTTAGGATACTTATCCTTTTCAGCTGGAAGCCAACCAGCATTCTTCGCAGCCTGAAAGACATTTCAGAAAACTTAATAGCCTAGTACCTTGAATATAGGGGACGTGTAGTTTGTAAGATAAAGACATAATGCCACATATATAGGAATAAAGTAAGCCAAAATTTCAAACTTACAGTAAAGAACATCTCAAAGTGGTCTCGTTGGCCATCATCAGTTACATATATTATCCAATCTGCCTTTTCTTCGTTCAGTCGATACCTAAAAATCGCACACATGTAAGGCTTGAAACAAGAGTGATGTCCACAATTTACATAACACGAGCAGCATATATACTGCAGCAATAGATCTGACATATCTATATAAAAAGTGAAGCCATGTCATGCTACACCATTTTTTTGGTTCTCCTATATTACCCGTAACATTTAAAGTTATCTAATTATGTAGTTTTTAAACTCCACTTCTCCCATTACATTCATTAATAAAATTTACTTTTCACTTTTTCTTTGGCTTAATCCCCCAGAAAGAAAAATCCTTATTTTTTGTGCTTAAATCTTTATGAACGCGAGGATGCGTGCTGAGGATGACCAGTGTTAATGATTGACATATCAAAAGTTGGGATTCAGCGACGATACTTCTGAACTTTAGGAGCCAACATGATCACAACATGCAAGTATAGGCGAATAAAATTATTCTTTTTTCGGTGATCTCTAATCTTGTTTCAAACCAGCAAATTATTGTTCAAGTAAGAAGTACGTAAAGTCTGACAAAAGAACATAAAGATTCCTTAAACAGAAGATGATCTCCTTAACAAGAGTTTAAAACTCACCATAAAGCAGTAAGATCAGTTGAAGCATAGTTGTACCCACCATCCCTCTTCACAACGATCAGTGGTATCTTTTTCCCTTCAATAAAGATAACACGAGCTCCTTCACTTTCTTTAATTAATCCCTGTCTATCCAATAACTCTAGAGCGCGAGGAATATAGGGATTGTAAAAGCTTTCTCCCTGGATAAAAAAATAAATAAAAAATGCATGGTACATAAAAAGCTTAAAACATAAAAGAATTCCGGACTTTAACATCTTACACACACAACTAATCGGGCCCAATCTCTATATCATATTAGACATAACATGATCTTCAATTAATTGCACAAAGCAGACATTAAGCCGACCATGTCGGATATCTGGAATCACATTATCCATCAAAATTATGTTGAAGATGGGATACCAGAACAAGATGTATAGATGATAAGCTAGTTAAGTATTCATAGGTTTCGAAAGGTGGCTGTCAGATACTGATATAATTCTTGTGTAAAAAGTGCCCACTGATCAACAAAACTGAATGTTTCTAGATGAAGATAAACTTAACATATGAATTTTATTAAAAAAATCAAATAGATCAACTTGGGCGATTTTTAAAATAAAAAGCAAAAAAGAGAACTTCCTCGAGTACCTTTTCCTCCAAATGAACTCCAAGCCGCTCATAAACCCTTTCAAATCCTTTTCGACTGATTTCACAAATATGAGCCCACGCCTTTCGGTACTTCTCTTCCCCTGCCTGAAATATGCATATAAAATACAAATAAACAGAAAAACTTATAAGTTTAAATATTTTGCTTTTAACTTTTTCAAAAGTTACATTAGGGAATGGGTACATAACTATTTGTTGAGGATCATTAAGGCAGAAACAAAAAATAATTATATAAAGTCAATCTCTCATTTTCTTAAGCTATAGAGATATTCACCTGAAGACTGAAGCTATAGAGATATTCACCTGAAGACTGACTACTGCTTGTTGGGCCTTCTCCTTGAAAGCAGGGTCACTATCAAATCTCTGCTTTGATGCCTTGTAGAAAGTCTGAAAAGCAAGATTAGGTAAGTACAACAACCCTGTTCGCCATAATATCACAATTATTTTTCAAGAAGTGCAACAACTGAGCATATATGTTCATGCAGAAAAGCCTAGCCAAGAATCACTACAGCAACATGAAAATGAAAAATTTTTGCACGCATGAGATTAAAGAATGAAATTTTAATTATATAAAACTCTCAAGTTCAGATAAATTATTGACCGGAGTGGAAAAACCACATCGAAATGTTAAAAAAATAGGTTTTCCAAAAAGCATGTTAGGTTTGTAGCAGTTTATGTGACCTTTTTCCTCGACAAAATTAAATATTGGATGAAAGACAAGCCATCCTCAGCTTAATTGCCAAACCCAAATCTTTAGTAGCATTAGTCCATCCAATCAAATAGTAAATAAGACCAAGGCTCATAAAAAAAATATCCAATAATTGTTTAAAGATGGTTAAAAAAGGGAAGACTCCTTCAGTAAACTTTCTGCCAGCAACGCGCCAATAAGTTCAAAACTGAACTATGAACGCTGAATTTCATAGGTTGTACTCATGCAAAGCAGCAGGGACTTTCAGAAAGCAGTTATTTTCAATAAAAAAAAATTCACCTAATAGATAAAAAGAAGTACAGGATAATTATATACATAAAAAAAATCACTAAATTTTACGTACAGCATTAAAATAAATGATTCCCCAAAAAAAAAAAAATCAGATCAAGATAACTACACAAGATATGTGCTGGTATTGAAAGTTTTCTTCTAACCTCTAGGTCTCCAATAGCCTGATCACTAGGAACTTCCCCACTTGGAAACTTTTCAAATAGGAATTCGATTAACATACCGAACTGCAAATCATGCAACACCGCCTTAGGATACATGATAGAATTCATAAAGAACAATCATTATCTCTAGCAGAAAATAACACGCCAGTGCTAAGAGTGTGTCTCAGATAAGCAGCAAAGTCTGATAAGAAGGTTCTTCATCTTAAGATACCAACTATAATTTTGTAGACACCTTGTAGAGAAAATTCCGACAAGGAATTATTGGCTGATTACAATAAAATTAAGGAATAAAAACAGCCCAATGTAATATCTTCAAGTTCACAGAATGATAGTCATCTTGGAATTGAAAATAGGGTTTCAGATTACGATGAATTTCAGAGTATAGAGGCAAGCACTAAAATAATAGTTCAAAGCATTGAACCAGGGAAAGAAAAAAAATGAGACGGTTGCAGAAGAAAAATTTATGCATGTAATTTTTAAATTTGATTTCGCAAGCTAAGCTAATCTACAAACAAATAAATCACTAATGCTACTGAACAAGAAAATCGACAATTTTGCAAAATGATAGGAACTTAACATATTTATGATTGTTAACACGCAGAAAATCATATTACCTGTGTCCCCCAGTCCCCTACATGATTTCTTCGGAGGACCTCCACATTTGAAAATTCCAACATACGAGCAATGGTATCCCCAATGATGGTTGATCTTAAGTGGCCAACATGCATCTCTTTTGCAATGTTGGGCGAGGAGAAGTCAACTACAGCCCTTTTGACCGGAAGTCTAGGGGCCCACGCTTCGACACCGTCAACCAACATCTTTTGAACACTCTGCACCAATGTAGGAAAGAAGTTCATAAACGTGAAATAGAAAAATATTGTCAGCTAAAGTAATGATAGGTACCAACAGAAAATTACCATGGCTATCCAGTCCGGAGACAGTTTCACATAAATAAAACCTTTAATCGTTGAGCAGGAATCTATCATCTCTGACGCAGGAAGATTTTTTTATAATGGCCTATAGAGTAAAACACAATTAGTAACACTTTTGATACTATCTACTTTATACAGAAGATTATGCATAATATGACACCTACTTAATGTTCGCCTTTGACTTCGAAAACCTTCAACATAGAACTTATTAACATGATATAATCCCATAATATTTTCTTCCTTGGCACAGAAACCTAAAACATATAGAGCATTTTTAATAAAGCATCATCACTACCTCTGCTAACGATTGGGGATTATTGAACTGGGGAGCCTTGCCTTTGAGTTTTTTATATAAGCCCATGGCATTATTGCTGTAAAACAGTGAAACAATTCCAAACTCAGTAGTCAAAGAGGTAGCAGACTAAAAGATACTTTAGTTGACTATTGAAATATTTCTTTTGCGCAATAATGAAAGAAAAGAACTAGCCATACCATTGATAATCACCAAATGTAGGATTTTGGCAAGGAGCGATAGCAGCATTTACATCCAACTCCTTGGGGGCCGTTAATCTCAACGATTCTTCAAATATATTTGCTAACTGTGTCTTAAGACTTCCAGCTATCTCTCTATCCTGTTTGATGATACATTTAACAAGAATTTAAGACAAACGTGGTGGGGCGATTTTTTGACCGGTATTTTAGGTTAGGTGGATAAACAGAAGTGGAACAGTCCAATCTGCCAGAACCTGTGCCTCCTCCAAGAGAGTGGCATACCTGAAATCCTGGCCAAGTAAAACAAATTGCAAAATAACATATATTAGCAAAATTCTTATGTAGATCAGCTCCAAGTATTCATTTCTATACACAATCACATTGTTATTTGATGAACAAAGTTCACACTTTTACCACATTAATTACAGCATCAGATATTTTATGTTTAAGAAAGTAATGATAAGAATAAAAATTTGGGATGGTTATCATATCATGTCATATAAAACCTCTTATCCAAATATAATGATGTGCATAGAAAGAGATAGGACATACATATACAATGTAAATATAATTAAACTGGAACAAACAAATAATTAGGCTATGCTCAATCCTAAGGTAACAAATGTCCACATTCAGGTTCAACGATTCCAAACGGGCATCTGAAAAACATAACATACAAGATCTCACAAAATCCGAATTAGAAACACCACGAAAATCACTTGCTAAATACAACTAAAAATCATACATGCAGCGAGAAAACCAACACAGAGCATAGCAATACCACCAACAACAAGCAATTTTCACAACTTACAAAATCAAATATGGAATGCATATATACATCATCAATTAATAAAAACAGAGAATAATATAGCTCGTAATTAGAAAAAAAACCTAGCAAGCAATAGCAGTTTTCGGCCTCCTTCCGTACAACATCTAGCACCGAATCAATCAACTCCGCGCCCTCAGTATAATGGGCTGGATTAGGATTAGAACTCGACGACGGCGTTAAAGTTGTTGGATTGGGATTGGAACTCGACGATGGCGTTGGTGGAGGAATATCAGACATTTTTCTTGAGAGAAAGGGGCGGAAGAAAACAGAGAGAATGTTTAGTTTGAATTCTTGATTCTTTGATCTGAAATTACTTAATTGATTATCAGGGGAAATAATTGGGGGTTTTATAATTTAAAAATCTTAAAATACATTAAAAAAAATTACAACCTATATCTCAACTTTAAAAATTACAAAATAACACCTAAATTAAACGATATTATTCATATAAAAAATAATTCATTACTTTTCAAATATTAATTTATCATTTATCAATATTTGAATATAAACTATCTTGAAAATTACAATAAAAATATACAATCATAATTTAAAAGTACTTGCAATGCCTATAATTTAGGGTTTATGACATAATATTAAATTTATGATTTGATTTAGAGTTTTAGGGTTTAGGGTTTTAGGGTCTAGGGTTTAGGGGTCTAAGGTTTTAGGGTTTAGGGTTTATTTTATAAATAGGATTTATTTTTATTTGATGATTAGTTAGGGTTTAGGGTTTATTTTATAAATAGGATTTATTTTTATTTGATGATTAATTATGGGTTTATTTTGGAGAGAATTTCACTTTTCATATCATAATTTAACCTACTTTAGGGATTTTATACTACAACTTTTTCTACCGACACATTTGATACCATAACTCAAATCAACTCGATACATTTGATACTTCCGTCAAACTGAAAACGGAATTGTCACGTGGCCGTTAAAACTTTGCACATTTGATACCATAACTTATGTTGACCGATAATTTTACCCCATAACATTTCATGTTACCAAAAAGCCCCACATCTCCAAATTTAGTGACGATTTTAGTCCACATTGTTGCCAAATTTCCAAATTAACTCGAATAAGACCACGTGCTGACCAATTTAGAACTTTACAAATTTGATACCATTATTTATGTTGACTAATAATTTTACCCCATAACATTTGAGGTTACCAAAAAAGCCCAAAATCTCCAAATTTAGTTACGATTTTAGTCCACATTGTTGTCAAATTTCCAAATAAAATTGCAAAATAAACGAAGGAATTTCACTTTCATACCATAATTCAACCTACTTTAGGGATTTGATACCACAACTTTTTCTACCGACACATTTGATATCATAACTCAAATCAACTCGACACATTTGATACTTCCGTCAAATTGGAAACGGAATTGTCACGTGATTGTCACGTGGCCGTTAAAACTTTGCACATTTGATACCATAACTTATGTTGACTGATAATTTTACCCCATAACATTTCAGGTTACCAAAAAAGCCTCCCTTCTCCAAATTTAGTGACGATTTTAGTCCACATTGTTGCCAAATTTCTAAATTGACTCGAATAAGACCACCTGCTGACTAATTTAGAACTTTACACATTTGATACCATTACTTATGTTGACTGATAATTTTACTCCATAACATTTCAGGTTACCAAAAAAGCTCCACATCTCCAAATTTAGTGACGATTTTAGTCCACATTGTTGCCAAATTTCCAAAATGACTCGAATAAGACAACGTGCTGACCAATTTAGAACTTTACACATTTGATACCATTACTTATGTTGACTGCTAATTTTACCCCATAACATTTCAGGTTACCAAAAAAGCGCCACATCTCCAAATTTAGTGACGATTTTGGTCCACATTGTTGCCGAATTTCCAGATTGGCTCGAATAAGACCACATGCTGACCAATTTAGAAAATTTTACTTATTTTATTTAAATATCTAATTTAATTTATAAACAATATTAATAAATTAAATAATACATTAACATAAATATCACCAAAATTAAGAAAACATATTATTTTTATATATAAAATTTATATAATAGAATTAATCTATTTAATATTTATTAAAATAATAAATTATATAATTAAAAAATATTTAATATATATTAAAAATTTTAAAAATTAAATAATAAATAATTATAATTTAATAAAAAAATCCCCACCCCACCCACCCCTACCCCCCGATTCCCGAACAGAACCCAGGCCGTCGGCCTGGGTTCTCATATCCCAGGCCACTGTCGGCCTGGGATCTTCGGTCCCAGGCCACCGCCTAGGTCGCCGGCGGCCTGGGAATCGGGGGTAGGGGGGAAGGGTGGGGTGGGGATTTTTTTTTCAAATTAAAATGATATTATTTAATATTTTAATAAATATTAAATAGTTTTAAATTATATAATTTATTATTTTAATAAATATTAAATATATTAATTTATTATATAAATTTTATATTTAAAAAAAATATTTTCTTAATTTTGGTGATATTTATGTTAATGTATTATTTAATTTATTAATATTGTTTATAAATTAAATTAGTTATTTAAATAAAATAAGTAAAATTTTCTAAATTGGTCAGCACGTGGTCTTATTCGAGTCAATTTGGTTATAATTTATGTTAATAATATATAATTAGGATTTATTTTTACTTGATGATTAATTATGGAACTTTTTTTGCAATTTCAATAACTTTTCATATCCACCGAGCTGACCAAGAGGACCGTGACCATGGGCTCTTATGCTAGTGGTGTCCAATTAACAATCGATAACACTATTTCATACGAGGTCGATTTAGAAGTCAGAGGTACTTCAATGCTTTATTACGCTAGACAAAATTGGACATTTAGTAGCACCGAGAACTTCTTAGACAACAATCTAGATTCCGATAATTACATCAATTTCAATGTTTTCTTTGCAAAATATCACTTTTCTAATGAGAGAATTGCATTTTTGGTACACAACTATAGGTCAATTCCCATTTTTGGTACACAGCTTTATGTGTCCAACACATTTGGTACACCTCTTTAACAAAGTTCGACACATTTGGTATAATCGTTAAATAAATTGCAAAATCACCGTTAATTCCGTTAGTTCGACACATTTGGTACACCTCTTTTACAAAATTGACATGTGCTCGGCACATGGCTGCCCAAAAAAAAAATTAAACTTGATAAACTTTTATAAATATTATCATATGTATTTATTATATTTATCATATCATATTTATATAATGATAAAAAAATATGTATTTATTATTTATATGACATGTAAAATATAATAAACTATATAATGTCATTTATAGTTTCATACTGGAAGAAGAATAAAATATAATAAACAAGTTTATCAGGTTTCAATTTTTAAAAATTATTTTTAAAAATAGTTTATTATTTATAAAAATTATTAAAAAATATGTCTTTATTATTTATATGACACGTAAAATATAATAAACTATATAATGTCATTTATAGTTTAATATTGGAAGAAGAATAAAATATAATAAAAAAGTTTATCAAGTTTCAATTTTTAAAAATTATTTATTATTTTTATAGTTAATTATTTATAAAAATTATTAAAAAATATGTATTTATTATTTATATGACATGTAAAATATAATAAACTATGTAATGTCATTTATAGTTTAATATTGCAAGAAGAATAAAATATAATTGTTGGTCCCAAGTGGTCAGATGAGGTCTAGAGGGGGGGGGGGAGGGATGAATAGACCTCTTTAAAATTTCTTCTTCAATTTTAACTTTAAAACTTTACTTTAACTGTGAACATACTAAGCTGATCAGAGTAGTTAATTTCAAATCTGTTCGCGAACAAATCTTTGAACATGTTTGTTGACCACGCGTCTGATAGTTACTTAGCTGATTTTGTTAAAATCAGTCTTAATACTTAGAGTACTTGCAGCGGATTTTCAAAGTATTTTTCACACGTATTCTTAGCAGTTTGAAAAGTGTTTCCCCAGTTTTATAAATTCCCTTTTTAAATTCTTTTTCAAACAGTTAACTCAATGTGTTTTATACGACTGAAAATATGCAAGTAAAAATGCAAGTAAAAATATAAGTAATTTTTATAGTGGTTATATGGATTTGAATTTCCTTTAGTCCACTCTTCCAAGTCACAAAGATCTTGGGTTATACTAAGAACACAAAGTAATTAGAACACTCTGCTTACGCCTTACAACAAATGAACAGGCCGTAAGTTCGCAGTAAGAAATCACAAAGAAATCCTACTTCTCTGAAGTAATATCACTCACTTAGATGGATATCTACTTCTCACAACACTCAGTGTTTACAAATTCACTTAGAAGATGTATTTAGCTTGGTTCTTCAAATCTGCTTTTGTCAACAAATGACTAAGCTGATGAGTGAGCTGTTCTTGAGACTTAAAGAATTTTGCTTCGAAAATTTCTCAGAGATTGTGTGTTGTTGTTTCTTCTTCGTCTCTTTCAGCTATTTATACTTGAGATTTGAAAAATGTCCGTTGAAGAGAGACACGATTCAAATTCCTCGAGTACTGGTCCTTAATTTCCGCGAACGGCTCTCTGCAGCTATTCGTACTGTTCAACAGTACTATTCTGCAGGCAGCATTAAATGCACCCAGCTGATGCGAATCATTTCTTCAATCATTTGTCTTTAATAACCTCGTACTTCAGCATTTATTACTCCAAGGGGCATTTATTACCATTGGGAAGACTTTATGATCTTTTTCACTTGGCTGATAAAAGTGCGCGTCTGATGGCGAACTAGGCTGATCTCAAACTTTAACAAATCTGATTTAAGTCGGCTGATCTTCATCAGTCTGATAACTTTCCTTCAGCAGATCAGAAGTCTTGGACCTTGAAATTTTGACTCTTCTAATGTCTTTTATACTTAGTCAAAATTCCTTGACAAGGGTGTCAGCTAAGTTACTCCATACTTAGCCAATTTCGAAGTTTTGGAATGCATCAAAACCTCCCATATCAAATTTCCTTTAGTGCCTTCATCTTCATCCTTATCCAACAATTTTCCCCTTTTTGATGATGACAAAACTTCAGCTAAGTACCTGTTAAACTAAAGAATGTAATCCTCAAAAATTTTCTAAGATAGAAAATAGTATGTTGGAATGAACTTGACTTTTTATTGATAAAAAAATATGTTACAAGTACAAGTACAAGTTCTTCAGATGAGATGTCTGAAAGATAGATAAAAGTAAACTGATTACAAAGATTTTATAGATTCTAATTATCAGCTCCTTCATCTGATCCTTCAAGCACTTCTTCATATTCATAAGAAGACTCATCATCGTCTTCTTCTTCTTCTTCACCAGCTTCATCATCCAGGTTCATGTTTGCTTTGGCAGCCTCCATTTTCTCTTTAAGTTGCTGCTCTCTTAAAAGCTCCATAGCCTTCCTGGCTGATTCTGTATTCTTGTACTTGGTAGGTTCTTCAAACTTTCCAAGATCAATCTTATCAGCTTCCTTAGCTGATTCTTCCCGTTTATCTTCCCCCTTTTTGTCATCATCAGAATTGATGACATTAGAAGGTGCAACAGCAGGGTTGAGAGCAACTGTTGGAATCTTCATTTCAGCGCACAAAGCCTTCAGATTTTGATTTACAACGTCATGGCTTGCTGTAAGATGATGAATATCAGTGCTGATGGCGTCAGTCTTGTCATTGCAGCAATCAATGTTAAGTTGCATGGTTGCAAGTTCATTCTGAATTACTCCTTCAGCTTGAGTGACCTCTTGCAACAGCTTTACATTGACAGCCTTCTCCTCTTCACTGACTTTGACAAAGGTTTCAGTCAGGCGTGCATGATAAAAATAGTGTCCTGCATGCCAGCTGTATGGCTAGTATTTATTGTAATAAATGCGGAACCATTCAATTTCGATTAATAAATGCACTTTATTAAATGGTCAACTTTATCTTATGTAATAATTATCTACGTATAAGGATAGAAGTCCTTAGATCACAGGGCTATGGGACAACCCGTGGACTGATCTCCAAGGCCGTGATCTAGAATATATTCAAGAGTCGTAGAATCCAATCGAGATGGGACAACGTTGGATTCGGTTAGATTCTCATTGTTGTGTATACTCCGATGAACTGGAGGACGCTGGGGTCCACGAGCGTGACTGGGATAGTCGATACACATAAGTGGGTGGCTTGCTGTGATGGCAAGCGCACTGAATACCCCAATTAGGAAATAACTCACCATGGAAGCGGTAGTCGCATATCGGGGTTGAAGTTATTCCAATTTGCAATAGTATACGAGGAACGATCCCTAACAACTTGAGGTGATAGGGTTTATCTGGTGCGAGAACGTCTATGCTTTGATACGAGTTCCGACTGACTGGGGATCACCAGAAAGTCTCTGTGGACTCACGCTGGGTATAGAGGAACTCGTATGCAGATTCATATCATCAACAAAGGATCCGTTGACCCGACTTGATAGGTTGGGAAATTCTCCTATGAATTTCTGTGAGAAATTAATTCTGGTAAAATCCTTGGCCAAGGTATCTGACGACTTTATGTAAGTAGCTCATAAAGATTAAGTCAAAGAGAATTTATTTCAAGATCAGAATACATAAGGTCGAAACGAAATAAAAAGGAATCCGATGAAAGACCATACCCTTAAGTCTCGACTGGAAGATTGATCGATGGAGAGATTATGTCGTATATGGAAATTGTAAATGATAAAAGGTTCACTGAATTAATTCACCAGTGATTGGGCTCCATGGGCTTGTGGCTGGACATCGACCGTGGAGTGTGGGAGAATTCCCAAATTGGCAAGGGTGCTAATTTTGGAATGATCGATCGACAGAGTGTTCGATTGATTTAGAGTAAGTCTTACTCGAGTAATTAAATAATATTTAATTATAACCCACGGCCAATTATGTGGTGAACCTACGGGGGCATACACAATACACATGAAGCGAAAGCGAGGAAATAAGAACGACCGAGTCGATTGGGTCGATTATATTGGGTGGGTCGACTGAGTCGACCCAATTGGAACAAAATGGGATCCAAATGAAATTGGATCAGGATCATAAATTGAATTGGAATTTAATTTGTGAATTAATTAATTAAGTTGGATTTAATTAATTAGAAAATAATTTAATTAAATAGACTTGGAGTCTAATTTAATTAAATGGGAGATTAAGTTAATTAGTTGGGCTATTTAATTGGAAGATTAAATTAGGCCTGGTCAAATTAATTAACTGGGCCATGAATTAATTAGAAGACTTGATCTTCTAATTAAAGAGGGCCATGACCCATGTAGGAAAGAGAAGACCTAGTCCTAATAGGACTAGGTTAGAGAGAAAACTATAAATAGCTTTCTTATAGTTAGTTTTCACACAACCTCATATGCAAAAATAGAGCAAGAGCAAAAATTCTCTCTCCCTCTCCCTAGCTATATCGACCGAACCCTTCTTCCACTTGGAAGAATTTTTCGTTTTCGAGTTTTGTTCCCAAATCGTTCCTAATTCCTAGTTTATAATATACCTTGTGTTCTAGCTGATCAAGTTATATTATTTTTGTGATATTGTGGTGTATCAACTCGTAGAGGCGCAACACGTGGGGCGCTACTCAAAAGGTGTGGGTCGATCTTGCCGGGGCAGAATTCAGAGCTCGTCTTGCTAGCCGAGGATTTGCAAGGAGATAGGTATAAACGAGAAAACTTATACTATCGTTTAATAATATTCATATATATACAACTAGAGAATATCCTGGCAAGATTCCGTAAGAGGTCCTAAAATTTTTATATTCCGCTGTGTCTTGGGCTGTTTATCTTACCGAATCCCAACAGTGGTATCAGAGCCAACTATGGGCTTTATATATATATATGAATTTGCAAATTCTGTGTTTATTAAATCATATGTTTGATTTATGTGGCTAGTTCTTTAACTTTGCATGTTATAGGACGTTTATTGTTTAACTTGGAGTTAATGGGTAATTTTAGATTCGAAAATTTTATCATGTTGATGTTATTTTGGATTGGGATTTAATTAACTGGGATTGTCAAATTAAATCTGTAAGTAATCGAAGAAACAAAAAAATATTATTTGGATCCAACCCGCGGTGGCACGCGGCGGTGCGCGGCAGCGCACCGCTAGCCGTGGCCTGCCGCAGCGTGCGAACAACATGCTGTCCGCGCACGCTGCGCACAGCAGTAGCCCAATGGCTGCTGTCTGCGCGCAGCTGCCCACGCGCCGCGGCTGCTGCCGTGGGCAGCTCAAGCGCACCTGGTGGTCGTGCGTGGGTTGTCTACGTGGCAGCCCGTGATTGGTCTCGACTGATCATGTTTGGGTTGAACTCTAATTCTGCCTATTTTGGAAGTCCTGAAAATCTTGGAGAATTTTGGAAGATTAGGAAACTTAGAGTTTTTGGATAAGGTAGTTATCTTGTTAGATGTGAACACTACCTTAATTAAACTAATCTAGTCAAAATAGGATTATCTTGAAAATCTTGGAGATTTGGGAATTTTTGAAAACTTAGAGTTTTGGATAAGGTAAGAATCTTAGAGATTTAGATTACCTTAATTAACCAATTTAATCAAGATAAGAATTGTAGATTACGTAGAGCTCAAGTAAGAGCTAATTAATCTTAGAGGTTAATTGTTAATTCAAAATTAATTAACTTGGATGAATTTTTGCGAATTAAAATTAATGAAGCCGGTAAATTTACATTATTGCCCTTATGTGAATTTATGCATGTTCTTGAGTGAATATGTGGATTGGTCGATTTTGCCCTTAAGCCCTGTGTAGTTTTGGTTTATTTATTTTATGGGTTGTAATTAAATGGGCCTGATTGGTGCCCTTGCTTGCGCAAACGAATGTAATAGAATAGGCCATTTATTTTTAATAAGTTAGACTTAGATTAGGCTTGGAGCCGAGAAGACCTCATGAAGATTTGGAGATCCACATGGAGGCCCAATTCATTATATGGAGGCCCAATCAAGCTGGATATTACAAGAAGGCCCATGATGTATGGGTTTGAAAATTGTAATAGTTAGGACATTTAATTTTCACCCTAAACTGACCAATTGATTCATCACTTGGCTCGTGATGGATCGCATAGGATGGGCAATCGACCAATCATATCTTGCTAGGTGATGAATGTTTACTTTTTCGCAAATTATTCTTTGATGTATGAGATGCATGCTTAGGATAGAAAACGTAAACAAGATAAGCATAATCTGATGAGACCTCGCACAAGAAAACTTAGAAACCTCCAATTGAACTTAAAATTCAATTAGAATATTAAATCGAATAACGGGCGCATATGAATAGTATCTTTGGTCCGAGCCTATCCAATTACTAGGTCTTAGGCATATTGTACGAATACATCTCAATGTCTCACGAGTCGTGGGTCGAGCTATAGGAAGATAATATGTATATTGCCTCGATGCACGAGAAAGTGCGAAGGGAGGGGATAGCAAGGTTTTAGGCACTGTCTCACGAGTCGTGGGGCGTCTAGGATTGAACTATTTCTCTTCACGAGTATTGGACATGATTTAACGCTAGTAAATATGGATGTCTCACGAGTCGTGGGTCCATATCGAAAAACGAGGCTAAATGAACTTAAGGGTTAGCTGCGATGGTTAACCGTCGACGTAATCGACCACCAAGTGTATCAAATAGTATGGCCAACGAGTCGTGGGTACTAGGAAATTGCATTTGGGCCTTAAGCCCGCTAGGATATTTTAAATTCCGGAAACTTATGTGGGGGCATAAGATTTTTATTAAAATAGTGGGAGTAATTTATAAATAAAAACCATGTTTGTAAATTTTGCATTTTAAATTAATCTTTCGCGTATTTATTTCTTCTCTCGTCATTTTATAGATATGATGTCAAAAGAGCTTAGAGCACTAAGAGATTTGTCCATCTCATCACTTGAACGTAATATTTTAACTGGACCCAACTTCCATGACTGGGTCAGGAATCTAAAGATCATTCTCGCTTCTGAGAAGTGAGGTTTTGTCCTTGATGGGCCCCCTCCGAAACTTGCTAAGGATGCCGATACTGAGAAAGAAGCCGTGGATATGTGGCTTGACGATGACTTACAGTCACGTTGTCTCATGTTGGCATCCATGACGAATGAGCTTCAAAAGCAGCACGAGCATATGAAGTCTTCTTTTGAAATCTACACGCACCTGAATGGACTATTTGGGGTGCAAAGTAGATATGAGCGGTATGAAACTGCCAAGACTTTGCAACAAACGAGGATGGCTGAAGGTGCTGATGTTCGATCTCACTGCATCAAGATGATTGGGCTTATTGAAAAGCTTGGTCATCTTGACGTAAAGATGGACAAGACCTACTGCCAGGATATAATCCTCCAGTCGTTGCCAAGATCATTCGAGCAATTCGTAGTGAACTACAACATGCACAAGATGGATGTTGAACTTCACGAGTTGGCTAATATGCTCGCCACTGCCGAGGCTTCCATGAAAAGAGAGAAGCCAGTGATGGTTGCTACCTCGACCCAATCCAAGTCCAAAAGGACAAAGAAAGGGAAGGAGAAGGGAAATGCTTCTTCAAGCAAAGGAAAAGCGCCATCTGGGCCCATAGGGAAGGGAAAGAAGCGTAAAGCTTCGTCCGGTGAACATAAATGTTTCTACTGCAAGAAACCTGGACACTGGAAGAGGAACTTCAAAGAGTTCTTGGAGAGCTCGAAAGGTATATTCCTTGTTGAAGTTAATTTTACAATTAACTGTGCATTTTTGGTGTTGGACACTAATTGGAGTTCTCATCCTTGTAGCTGATGGGAGCATTAAAGAAACTAGAGCCTGAGGATTGGATCCTTGAATAAGGCAATGGAGCTGGAGCTGCTACCAAGGCCGTAGGCAAAAGTAGATTTAGGTGGTTTGATAAAGTCATTAGGAAATTTTCATTTATGTAACTAGTTATTAATGAAAAACTTTTATTCATGTTATGAATAATGTTGATTTTAATTAAAGCTCCTGTTTTCGTTTTTCATTTGGTACATTGAATTATTGACTTTACATCATAAAACCACCTAAGTTAGTTATGCACGTACAACAAAACAAAAGAAACAAGATAATGAAATATCAGCCCAATTGTGGCACGCTCGACTTGGACATATATCTAAGTCAAGGATTTAAAAGTTAGCATCTTCTGGCGCAATTGAAATCAATCGCATTGAAGAAATGCCAACATGTGAACCATGTCTAAAGGGTAAAATGGCTAAGTTGCCATTTAAGGGAAACCCTGAGCGAGCCAAGAAAACATTGGACTTGATACATACTGACGTATGTGGACCACTAAGAAAAAGCGCCCGAGGTGGCTATGACTACTTCATCACTTTCACTGACGACTATAGTCGTTATGGTTATGTGTTCTTGTTGAAACACAAGTCCGAAGCCTTTGAGCGATTCAAAGAATTCAAGATGGAAGTAGAGAATCAACTTGGTCATACGATAAAGGCTCTTCGTTCTGACCGAGGCGGAGAATTTCTTAGTAACGAATTTCTAAATTATCTTGTAGAGCATGGAATACTATCGCAGTGGACTCCTCCTGCAACACCCCAATTAAATGGAGTAGCAGAGAGATGGAATCGAACCTTGATGGACATGGTTCGATCCATGATGAGTGCCACTGACCTTCCTCTTTCATTTTGGGGACATGCCCTCCTCACGGCAACGAAGATACTAAACATGGTACCTTCGAAATCCGTAGAAAAGACACCATACGAATTGTGGTTTGGCAAGGCACCCTCATACGCATATGGGGATCTCCCGCTTACGTTAAAAAGCTAGTGGGAGATAAATTGGAAACTAAATCCACTTTGTGCAAATTCGTGGGGTATCCGGAAAACTCAATTGGGTACGAGTTCTACGATCCTACAAGACAAACCACGTTTGTCTCAAGGAACGCTCACTTCTTGGAGAAGGATTTCTTGGTGGACAAGAAAGAAAATAACGTAGAACTGGATGAGATCACAGAAGCTGAAAAGGCCGAAGAGGTCGATCAAGCTGACCCATCGCCACAGACAGTGGGAGAACATGAGCATGAAAGTGCACCAGAAAGTACACCGATACTTCGTAGGTCAGAAAAACAACGTAGAGAACCCGAGAGGTACTACAGTCTGCTGCATGAGACTGGACAGTCTCTGAACGACCCAAGAACTTACGAAGAGGCTATGTTAGACGTAGACTCGGGAAAGTGGCGCGAAGCCATGGAATCCGAATTGGACTCCATGCACTCAAACAAGGTCTGGGCCTTGGTAGATCCACCAGTGGGAGTGACTCTCGATGGTTGCAAGTGGATCTATAAGCGAAAGCTTGGAGTGAACGGAGAGGTTAGTACCTACAAGGCGCGACTAGTGGCAAAAGGATACACTCAAAGACCTGGAATTGACTTTGAGGAGGCCTTCTCGCCCGTTGCAATGCCTAAATCCATTCGGATCTTGCTAGCCATAGCTGCATGGTATAACTACGAGATATGGCAGATGGATGTAAAGACTGCCTTTCTCAATGGGGACATTGACAAGGAGATCTACATGGAGCAACCAAAAGGATATGCATCCAAAGGAGATGAGCACAAGGTGTGCAAACTCCAGAGGTCCATTTATGGACTGAAGCAAGCTTCCCGAAGTTGGAACATTCGTTTCGATGAGACAATCCAAACTTTTGGATTCATCAAAAACATGTTCGAACCTTGCGTGTACAAGAAGATCAGTGGGAGTACAGTTGAATTTTTGGTGCTTTACGTAGACGACATTCTTCTCATTGGAAACAATGTAAAAGCATTGTCTGAAACTAAAGCATAGTTATCTACACAATTCTCAATGAAGGACTTGGGAGAAGCGTCCTTTGTACTAGGTATAAGGATCTACCGAGATAGATCAAAAGGACTGCTGGGCCTCTCCCAATTCCAGTACATAGACAAAATCTTGAAAAGATTTAGTATGGAAGAATCCAAGAGATGATTGCTTCCAATGAGACATGAGATTGCACTCTCTAACTTTATGGCCCCAAAGACGCCTGAAAAGAGAAGCAATATGTCTCGAGTACCATATGCGTCCAGGATAGGAAGCATAATGTATGGTATGCTATGTACGAGACCAGACGTAGCGTACGCCCTGAGCGTTGCAAGTCGCTACCAGTCTGATCCAGGTGAGCAACACTGGATAGCCGTAAAGGCAATTCTGAAGTACCTGAGAAGAACTAAGGAATTGTTCTTGGTATACGGTGGAGGAGAATTGAAATTGGAAGGCTATACAGACTCGAGCTTCCAATGTGATGTAGACGACTTCAAGTCGACATCAGGATACATTTTCTGCCTCAATGGTGGTGCGGTTAGCTGGAAGAGCTCCAAGCAGGAAACAACCACGGATTCAACCACCGAAGCAGAATACATTGCCGCGAGTGACGCAGCAAAGGAAGGTGTTTGGATGAGGAACTTCATATAGGAATTGGATGTGATACCTAGCATCGCTGAGCCCATTACTATCTTCTGCGATAATAATGGGGCAATAGCGCAAGCAAAGGAGCCGAGATCTCATCAGAAATCCAAGCACGTACTTAGACGATACCACGTGATAAGAGATATCATTGGTAGAGGAGACATTAAGATGGAACGTGTCGACTCGGAAGATAATACTGCGGACCCGCTAACGAAGCCACTGCCCCAAAAGGCATTTGAGAAACATCTGCAAAAGATGGGACTCAAGAACATGAAAGACTGGCTTTAGGACAAGTGGGAGATTGATAAAAATAGTGTCCTGCTGTATGGCTAATATTTATTGTAATAAATGCGGAACTATTCAATTTCGATTAATAAATGCACTTTATTAAATGGTCAACTTTATCTTATATAATAATTATCTATGCATAAGGATAGAAGTCCTTAGATCACAGGGATATGGGACAACCCGTGGACTGATCTCCAAGGCCGTGATCTAGAATATATTCAAGAGTCGTAGAATCCAATCGAGATGGGACATCGTTGGATTCGGTTAGACTCTCACTGTTGTGTATACTCCGATGAACTGGACGACGCTGGGGTCCACGAGCGTGACTGGGATAGTCGATACACATAAGTGGGTGGCTTGATGGGATGGCAAGCGCACTGAATACCCCAATTAGGAAATAACTCACCATGGAAGCGGTAGTCGCATATCGGGGTTGAAGTTATTCCAATTTGCAATAGTATACGAGGAACGATCCCTAACAACTTGAGGTGATAGGGTTTATCTGGTGCGAGAACGTCTATGCTTTGATATGAGATCCGATTGACTGGGGATCACCAGAAAGTCTCTGTGGATTCACATTGGGTATAGAGGAACTCGTATGCAGATTCATATCATCAACAAAGGATCCGTTGACCCGACTTGATAGGTTGGGAAATTCTCCTATGAATTTTTGTGACAAATTAATTCTGGTAAAATCCTTGGCCAAGGTATCTGACGACTTTATGTAAGCAGCTCATAAAGATTAAGTCAAAGAGAATTTATTTCAAGATCAGAATACATAAGGTCGAAACGAAATAAAAGGGAATCCGATGAAAGACCATACCCTTAGGTCTCGACTGGGAGATTGATCGATGGAGAGATTATGTCGTATATGGAAATTGTAAATGATAAAAGGTTCACTGAATTAATTCACCAGTGATTGGGCTCCATGGGCTTGTGGCTGGACATCGACCGTGGAGTGTGGGAGAATTCCCAAATTGGCAGGGGTGCTAATTTTGGAATGATCGATCGACAGAGTGTTCGATTGATTTAGAGTAAGTCTTACTCGAGTAATTAAATAATATTTAATTATAACCCACGGCCAATTATGTGGTGAACCTACGGGGGCATATACAATACACATGAAGCGAAAGCGAGGAAATAAGAACGACCGAGTCGACTGGGTGAAAAATCGACTGGGTCAATTATATTGGATGGGTCAACCCAATTGGAACAAAATGGGATCCAATTGAAATTGGATCAGGATCATAAATTGAATTGGAATTTAATTTGTGAATTAATTAATTAAGTTGGATTTAATTAATTAGAAAAGAATTTAATTAAATAGACTTGGAGTCTAATTTAATTAAATGGGAGATTAAGTTAATTAATTGGGCTATTTAATTGAGAGATTAAATTAGGCCTGGTCAAATTAATTAACTGGGCCATGAATTAATTAGAAGACTTGGTCTTCTAATTAAAGAGGGCCATGGCCCATGTAGGAAAGAGAAGACCTAGTCCTAATAGGACTAGGTTAGAGAGAAAACTATAAGTAGCTTTCTTATAGTTAGTTTTCACACAACCTCACATGCAAAAATAGAGCAAGAGCAAAAATTCTCTCTCCCTCTCCCTAGCTATATCGACCGAACCCTTCTTCCACTTGGAAGAATTTTTCGTTTTCGAGTTTTGTTCCCAAATCGTTCCTAATTCCTAGTTTATAATATACATTGTGTTCTACCTGATCAAGTTATATTATTTTCGTGATATTGTGGTGTATCAACTCGTAGAGGCGCAACACGTGGGGCGCTACTCAAAAGGTGTGGGTCGATCTTGCCGGGGCAGAATTCAGAGCTCGTCTTGCTAGCCGAGGATTTGCAAGGAGATAGGTATAAACGAGATGATAGAAATAGTGTCCTGCAAGCCAGCTGTATGGTTAGCATTAATTGTAATTAATGAGGAACTATTCAATTTTGATTAATAAGTGCACTTTTAATAAATGGTCAACTTTATCTTATGTAATATTTGTCTACGCATAAGGATAGAAGTTCTTAGATCACAGGGCTATGGGACAACCCGTGGACTGATCTCCAAGGCCGTGATCTAGAATATATTCAAGAGTCGTAGAATCCAATCGAGATAGGACATCGTTGGATTCGGTTAGACTCTCACTATTGTGTATACTCCGATGAACTGGAGGACGCTGGGGTCCACGAGCGTGACTGGGATAGTCGATACACATAAGTGGGTGGCTTGCTGGGATGGCAAGCGCACTGAATACCCCAATTAGGAAATAACTCACCATGGAAGCGGTAGTCGCATATCGGGGTTGAAGTTATTTCAATTTACAATAGTATACGAGGAACGATCCCTAACAACTTGAGATGATAGGGTTTATCTGGTGCGAGAACGTCTATGCTTTGATGTGAGTTCCGACTGACTGGGGATCGCCAGAAAGTCTCTGTGGACTCATGTTGGGTATAGAGGAACTCGTATGCAGATTCATATTATCAACAAAGGATCCATTGACTCGACTTGATAGGTCGAGAAATTCTCCTATGGATTTCTGTGAGAAATTAATTCTGATGAAATCCTTGGCCAAGGTAACTGACGACTTTATGTGAGTAGCTCATAAAGAACAAGTCAAAGAGAATTTATTTCGAGATCAGAGAACATAAGGTCAAGACAAAAGATAAGGGAATCCGATGAAAGACCATACCCTTAAGTCTCGACTGGGAGATTGATCGATGGAGAGATTGTGTCGTATATGGAAATTGTAAATGATAAAAAGGTTCACTGAATTAATTCACCAGTGATTGGGCTCCATGGGCTTGTGACTGGACATCGACCGTGGAGTGTGGGAGAATTCCCAAATTAGCAGGGGTGCTAATTTTGGAATGATTGATCGACAGAGTGTTCGATTAATTTAGAGTATTAATTGCTCGAGTAATTAAATAATATTTAATTACAACCCGCGGCCAATTATGTGGTGAACCTACGGGGGCATACACAATACACATGAAGCGAAAGCGAGGAAGTAGGAACGAACCAGTTGACTGGGTCGACTGGGTCAAAATCGACTGGGTCGATTAAATGGGTGGGTTGACTGGGTCGACCCATATGGAACGAAGATGGATCCAATTGGAATTGGATCAAGATTATAAATTAAATTGGAATTTAATTTATGAGTAAATTAATTAATTATGATTTAATTAATTAATGGAATAATTAATTTAATTAGACTTGGAGTTTAATTAATTAATTGGGAGATGATTTAATTAATTGGGCTATTTAATTGGGAGATTAAATAAAGCCCTGAAAGATTAATTAATATGGGCCATGAATTAATTGGAAGACTTAGTCTTCTAATTAAAGAGGGCCATGGCCCATGTAGGAGAATTAGTATCCTAATCCTAGGAGGATTAGGTTTTATGAGATATCTATAAATAAGAGACTAGGTCTCATATCTCACACACAACTCCACAAGAAAAATCAAGAAAAGCAAAATTCTCTCCCTCTCCCTCCCTGGATCGGCCGAACTCACTTCCACTTTAGGAAGAATTTTCGTCTTCGATTCTTCGTTCTAAAGTTGTTCTAAAACCTAGATATTAATATACCCTATGTTCCAGTTGATTAGGATATATTAATTTTCGTGATATTGTGGTGTATCAACTCGTAGAGGCGCAACACGTGGGGCGCTAAACAAAGGTGTGGGTCGATCTTACCGAGGCAGAATTCAGAGTTCGTCTTGCTAGCCGAGGATTTGCAAGGAGACAGGTATAAACGAGAAAACTTATACTGTCGTTTAATTATATTCATATATATACAACCAGAGAATATCCTGGCAAGATTCTTTAAGAGGCCCTAGAAATTTTTTATATTCCGCTGTGCCTAGGGCTGTTTTTCTTACCGAATCCCAACAGTGGTATCAGAGCCAACTCTAGGCTTTGTATATATATGAATTTGCGAATTCTGTGTTTAATTAAATCATATGTTTGATTTATGTGGCTATTTCTTTAACTGTGCATGTTATAGGACATATGTTTAATTAACTTGGAGTTAATGTTTAATTTAGGATTCGAAAATTTTATCATGTTGATGTTATTTTGAATTAGGATTTAATTGACTGGGTTTGTTGAATTAAATCTGTGGGTAATCGAAGAAACAAAAAAAAAAATTTTTTTTATTAGATCCGACTCGCGGTGGCACGCGGCGGTGCGCGGCAGCGCACCGCGGCTGGGCGGCCACCGCAAGCCGCTGCCAACGGCAGCGTGCTGGCAGCACGCTAGCCGCACACGCTGCGCGCAGCAGCAGCCTTCGGGCTGCTGTTTACGCGCTGCTGTGCGCGGCTACTCGCTGCCGCACGCAGCCGCGTGCAGCGGCTGCTGCCGCAGGCAGCTCACGCGCCGTCTTGGTGGTCGCGCGTGGGCTGTCCTACATGGCTGTCCGTGATTGGCCTCGTCTGGTTGATTTCTGGTTGGACTCTAATTCTGCTATTTTGAAAGTCCTGAAAATCTTGGAGAATTTTGGAAGATTAGGAAACTTGGAGTTTTTGGATAAGATAGTTACTTTGTTAAACTTAAACACTACCTTAATTAACTAATCTAGTCAAAATAGGATTATCTTGAGAATCTTGGAGATTTGGGAATTTTGGGAAACTTAGAGTTTTGGATAAGGTAAGAATCTTAGAGATTTAGATTACCTTAATTAACCAATTTAATCAAGATAAGAATTGTAGATTACTTAGAGCTCAAGTAAGAGCTAATTAATCTTAGAGGTTAATTGTTAATTCAAAATTAATTAACTTGGATGAATTTTTGCGAATTAAAATTAATGAAGCCGGTAAATTTACATTATTGCCCTTATGTGAATTTATGCATGTTCTTGAGTGAATATGTGGATTGGTCGATTTTGCCCTTAAGCCCTGTGTTGTTTTTGGTTTATTTAATTTTGGGTTGTAATTAAATGGGCCTGATTGGTGCCCTTGCTTGCGCAAACAAATGTAATAGAATAGGACCATTTAAATTATGTAAGCTAGGCTTATATTAGGCTTGGAGCCGAGAAGACCTCGTGAAGACTTGGAGATCCACATGGAGGCCCATTTACCTTGGAGGACATGGAGGCCCAATTCATTACATGGAGGCCCAATCAAGCTGGATATTACAAGAAGGCCCATGATGTATGGGTTTGAAAATTGTAATAGTTAGGACATTTAATTTTCACCCTAGACTGACCAATTGATTCATCACGTGGCTCGTGATGGATCGCATAGGATGGGCAATCGACCAATCATATCTTGCTAGGTGATGAATGTTTACTTTTTCGCAAATTATTCTTTGATGTATGAGATGCATGCTTAGGATAGAAAACGTAAACAAGATAAGCATAATCTGATGAGACCTCGCACACTTAGAAACCTCCAATTGAACTTAAAATTCAATTAGAATATTAAATCGAATAACGGGCGCATATGAATAGTATCTATGGTCCGAGCCTATCCAATTACTAGGTCTTAGGCATATTGTACGAATATATCTCGATGTCTCACGAGTCGTGGGTCGAGCTATAGGAAGATAATATGTCTATTGCCTCGATGCACGAGTTTAGTGCCAAGGGAGGGGATAGCAAGGTTTTAGGCGCTGTCTCACGAGTCGTGGGGCGTCTAGGATTGAACTATTTCTCTTCACGAGTATTGGACATGATTTAACGCTAGTAAATATGGATGTCTCACGAGTCGTGGGTCCATATCGAAAAACGAGGCTAAATGAACTTAAGGGTTAGCTGCGATGGTTAACCGTTGACATAGTCGACCACCAAGTGGATCAAATAGTATGGCCAACGAGTCGTGGGTACTAGGAGATTGCATTTGGGCCTTAAGCCCGCTAGGATATTTTAAATTCCCGAAACTTATGTGGGGGCATAAGATTTTGATTAAAATAGTGGGAGTAATTTGCAAATGAAATCCATGTTTGTGAATTGTGCATTTTAAGTTAATCTTTCGCGTATTTATTTCTTCTATCGTCGTTTTGTAGATATAATGTCTAAGAATCCGATTTCCATCATACTTGAACATAACAAATTGACTGGACCAAACTTCCATGACTGGGTCAGGAACCTTAAGATCATTCTCGCTTCTGAAAAGCGAGGTTTTGTCCTTGATGGGCCCCCTCCCGAACTTGCTAAGGATGCCGATGATACTGAGAAAGAAGCCGTGGATTTATGGCTTGACGATGACTTGCAGTCACGTTGTCTCATGTTGGCATCCATGACGAATGAGCTTCAAAAGCAGCACGAGCATATGAAGTCTTCTTTTGAAATCTACACGCACCTGAATGGTTTATTTGGGGTGCAAAGTAGATACGAGCGGTATGAAACTGCTAAGGCTTTGCAACAAACGAGGATGGCTGAAGGTGCTGATGTTCGATCTCACTGCATCAAGATGATTGGGGTTATTGAAAAGCTTAGTCATCTTGACGTAAAGATGGACAAGACCTACTGCCAGGATATAATCCTCCAGTCATTGCCAAGATCATTCGAGCAATTCGTAGTGAACTACAACATGCACAAGATGAATGTTGAACTTCACGAGTTGGCTAATATGCTCGCCACTGCCGAGGCTTCCATGAAAAGAGAGAAGCCAGTGATGGTTGCTACCTCAACCCAATCCAAGTCCAAAAGGACAAAGAAAGGGAAGGGGAAAGGAAATGCTTCTTCAAGCAAAGGCAAAGCACCATCTGGGCCCATAGGGAAGGGAAAGAAGCGTAAAGCTTCGTCTGGTGAACAGAAATGTTCCTACTGCAAGAAACCTGGACACTGGAAGAGGAACTGCAAAGAGTTCTTGGAGAGCTCGAAAGGTATATTCCTTGTTGAAGTTAATTTATCAATTAACTGTGCATCATGGGTGCTAGACACTGCTTGTGGTTCTCATCTTTGTAATGATTTACAGGTGATGGGAGCAACAAGGCCACTTAGGCCAGGGGATTGGATCCTGAGATTTGGCAATGGAGCTAGAGCTGCTGCCGAGGCCATAGGCGAAGTGGAGTTAGATTTAGGTGGTAATAAATTAGTCCTTAGGAACGTTCTTTATGTACCTGGTTTGGTGAAAAACATTATTTCAATTCCTGTTTTGGATAATGAAGGTTTTAATTTTACTATTAATAAAGGTTCCTTTTCGTTATTCATGAATGATAATATGTTTTTCACTGGTACATTAAAAGATGGACTATATACCATTGAACCACCTAAGTTAGTGATGCATGTACAACAAAACAAAAGGAAACAAGATAATGAAATATCTGCCCAATTGTGGCACGCTCGACTTGGACATATATCTAAGTCAAGGATTCAAAAGTTAGCATCATCTGGCGCGATTGAAATCAATCGCATTGATGAAATGCCAACATGTGAACCATGCTTAAAGGGTAAAATGGCTAAGTTGCCGTTTAAGGGAAACCCTGAGCGAGCCAAGCAAACATTGGACTTAATACATACTAACGTATGTGGACCACTAAGGAAAAGCGCCCGAGGTGGCTATGACTACTTCATCACTTTCACTGACGACTTTAGTCGTTATGGATATGTGTTCTTGTTGAAACACAAGTCTGAAGCCTTTGAGCGATTCAAAGAATTCAAGATGGAAGTAGAGAATCAACTTGGTCATACGATAAAGGCTCTTCGTTCTGACCGAGGTGGAGAATTTCTTAGTAACGAATTTCTGAATTATCTTGTAGAGCATGAAATACTATCGCAGTGGACTCCTCCTGCAACACCCCAATTAAATGGAGTAGCAGAGAGAAGGAATCGAACCTTGATGGACATGGTTCAATCCATGATGAGTGCCACTGACCTTCCTCTTTCATTTTGGGGACATGCCCTCCTCACGGCAACGAAGATACTAAACATAGTACCTTCTAAATCCGTAGAAAAGACACCATACGAATTATGGTTTGGCAAGGCACCCTCATACGCATTCATGCGCATATGGGGATCTCCCGCTTACGTTAAAAAGCTAGTGGGAGATAAATTGGAAACTAAATCCACTTTGTGCAAATTCGTGGGGTATCCAGAAAACTCAATAGGATACGAGTTCTACAATCCTACAAGACAAACAACGTTTGTCTCGAGGAACGCTCACTTCTTAGAGAAGGATTTCTTGGTGGACAAGAAAGAAAATAACGTAGAACTAGATGAGGTCACTGAAGCTGAAAAGACATTAGAGGTCGATCGAGCTGACCCGTCACCACAGGCAGTGGGAGAACAAGAGCATGAAGGTGCACCAGAAAGTACACCGATACTTCGTAGGTCAGAAAGACAACGTAGAGAACCCGAGAGGTACTACGGTCTGCTGCATGAGACTGGACAGTCTCTAACCGACCCAAGGACTTACGAAGAGGCTATGCTAGACATAGACTCGGGAAAGTGGCGCGAAGCCATGGAATCTGAACTGGACTCCATGCACTCAAACAAGGTCTGGGCCTTGGTAGATCCACCAGTGGGAGTGGCTCCCGTGGGTTGCAAGTGGATCTATAAGCGAAAGCTTGGAGTGAACGGAGAGGTAATAACCTACAAGGCGCGACTAGTGGCAAAAGGATACACTCAAAGACCAGGTATCGACTTTGAGGAGACCTTCTCGCCCGTCGCAATGCCCAAATCCATTCGGATCTTGCTGGCCATAGCTGCGTGGTATAACTACGAGATATGGCAGATGGATGTAAAGACTGCCTTTCTCAATGGAGACATTGATAAGGAGATCTACATGGAGCAACCAAAAGGATATGCATCCAAAGGAGATGAACACAAGGTGTGCAAACTCCAGAGGTCCATTTATGGACTGAAGCAAGCTTCCCGAAGTTGGAACATTCGTTTTGATGATACAATCCAAACTTTTGGATTCATCAAGAACATGTTCGAACCTTGCGTGTACAAGAAGATCAGTGGGAGTACAGTTGAATTTTTGGTGCTTTACGTTGACGACATTCTTCTCATTGGAAACAATGTAAAAGCATTGTCTGAAACTAAAGCATGGTTATCTACACAATTCTCAATGAAGGATATGGGAGAAGCATCCTTTGTACTAGGTATAAGGATCTACCGAGATAGATCAAAAGGACTGCTGGGCCTCTCCCAATCCCAGTACATAGATAAAATCTTGAAAAGATTTAGTATGGAAGAATCCAAGAGAGGATTACTTCCAATGAGACATGGGATTGCACTCTCTAAGTCTATGGCCCCAAAAACGCCAGAAGAGAGAAGCAATATGTCTCGAGTACCATATGCATCCGCGATAGGAAGCATAATGTATGGTATGCTATGTACGAGACCAGACGTAGCGTACGCTTTAAGCGTTACAAGTCGCTACCAGTCTGATCCAGGTGAGCAGCACTGGATAGCCGTAAAGGCAATTCTGAAGTACCTGAGAAGGACTAAGGAATTGTTCTTGGTATACGGTGGAGGAGAATTGAAATTGGAAAGCTATACAGACTCAAGCTTCCAATGTGATGTAGACGACTTCAAGTCGACATCAGGATATGTTTTCTGCCTCAATGGTGGTGCGGTTAGCTGGAAGAGCTCCAAGCAGGAAACAACCGCGGATTCAACCACTGAAGCAGAATACATTGCCGCGAGTGACGCAGCAAAGGAAGGTGTTTGGATGAGGAACTTCATCCAGGAACTGGATGTGATACCTAGCATTGCTGAGCCCATTACTATCTTTTGCGATAATAATGGGGCAATAGCGCAAGCAAAGGAGCCGAGATCTCATCAGAAATCCAAGCACGTACAGAGACGATACCATGTGATAAAAGATATCATTGGTAGAGGAGACATTAAGATGGAACGTGTCGACTCAGAAGATAATACGGCGGACCCACTAACGAAGCCTCTGCCTCAAAAGGTATTTGAGAAACATCTGCATAAGATGGGACTCAAGAACATAAAAGACTGGCTTTAGGACAAGTGGGAGATTGATAGAAATAGTGTCCTGCAAGCCAGCTGTATGGTTAGCATTAATTGTAATTAATGAGGAACTATTCAATTTTGATTAATAAATGCACTTTTAATAAATGGTCAACTTTATCTTATGTAATATTTGTCTACGCATAAGGATAGAAGTCCTTAGATCACAGGGCTATGGGACAACCCGTGGACTGATCTCCAAGGCCGTGATCTAGAATATATTCAAGAGTCGTAGAATCCAATCGAGATAGGACATCGTTGGATTCGGTTAGACTCTCACTATTGTGTATACTCCGATGAACTGGAGGACGCTGGGGTCCACGAGCATGACTGGGATAGTCGATACACATAAGTGGGTGGCTTGCTGGGATGGCAAGCGCACTGAATACCCCAATTAGGAAATAACTCACCATGGAAGCGGTAGTCGCATATCGGGGTTGAAGTTATTTCAATTTACAATAGTATACGAGGAACGATCCCTAACAACTTGAGATGATAGGGTTTATCTGGTGCGAGAACGTCTATGCTTTGATGTGAGTTCCGACTGACTGGGGATCGCCAGAAAGTCTCTGTGGACTCATGTTGGGTATAGAGGAACTCGTATGCAGATTCATATCATCAACAAATGATCCATTGACTCGACTTGATAGGTCGAGAAATTCTCCTATGGATTTCTGTGAGAAATTAATTCTGATGAAATCCTTGGCCAAGGTAACTGACGACTTTATGTGAGTAGCTCATAAAGAACAAGTCAAAGAGAATTTATTTCGAGATCAGAGAACATAAGGTCAAGACAAAAGATAAGGGAATCCGATGAAAGACCATACCCTTAAGTCTCGACTGGGAGATTGATCGATGGAGAGATTGTGTCGTATATGGAAATTGTAAATGATAAAAAGGTTCACTGAATTAATTCACCAGTGATTGGGCTCCATGGGCTTGTGACTGGACATCGACCGTGGAGTGTGGGAGAATTCCCAAATTAGCAGGGGTGCTAATTTTGGAATGATTGATCGACAGAGTGTTCGATTAATTTAGAGTATTAATTGCTCGAGTAATTAAATAATATTTAATTACAACCCGCTGCCAATTATATGGTGAACCTACGGGGGCATACACAATACACATGAAGCGAAAGCGAGGAAGTAGGAACGAACCAGTTGACTGGGTCGATTAAATGGGTGGGTCGACTGGGTCGACCCATATGGAACAAAGATGGATCCAATTGGAATTGGATCAAGATTATAAATTAAATTGAAATTTAAATTATGAGTAAATTAATTAATTATGGTTTAATTAATTAATGGAATAATTAATTTAATTAGACTTGGAGTTTAATTAATTAATTGGGAGATGATTTAATTAATTGGGCTATTTAATTGGGAGATTAAATAAAGCCCTGAAAGATTAATTAATATGGGCCATGAATTAATTGGAAGACTTAGTCTTCTAATTAAAGAGGGCCATGGCCCATGTAGGAGAATTAGTATCCTAATCCTAGGAGGATTAGGTTTTATGAGATATCTATAAATAAGAGACTAGGTCTCATATCTCACACACAACTCCACAAGAAAAATCAAGAAGAGCAAAATTCTCTCCCTCTCCCTCCCTGGATCGGCCGAACTCACTTCCACTTTAGGAAGAATTTTCGTCTTCGATTCTTCGTTCTAAAGTTGTTCTAAAACCTAGATATTAATATACCCTATGTTCCAGTTGATTAGGATATATTAATTTTCGTGATATTGTGGTGTATCAACTCGTAGAGGCGCAACACGTGGGGCGCTAAACAAAGGTGTGAGTCGATCTTACCGAGGCAGAATTCAGAGTTCGTCTTGCTAGCCGAGGATTTGCAAGGAGACATGTATAAACGAGAAAACTTATACTGTCGTTTAATTATATTCATATATATACAACCAGAGAATATCCTGGCAAGATTCTTTAAGAGGCCCTAGAAATTTTTTATATTCCGCTGTGCCTAGGGCTGTTTTTCTTACCGAATCCCAACAGAGAAAACTTATACTATCGTTTAATAATATTCATATATATACAACTAGAGAATATCCTAGCAAGATTCCGTAAGAGGTTCTTAAATTTTTATATTCCGCTGTGCCTAGGGCTGTTTATCTTACCGAATCCCAACAGTGCAATGTTGTTGTGAGCTCTTTCCAATGCACCATGTAGATGGTTAACATCAGCCTTGATATCTTCAACATTTTTGTGCAGCTCAACATTACTTTGCAGCAACTGTTTGGAATTGTCCTGAGGCATTGGGAAGCTATCAATTGCAGTCTTGATGAATTTTGCAGTTGATTGTTGCACAGCTTCCAGCTGAAGTCTGTTAGTCTCTACCAGATCTTCTTTCAGTTCATTCTTCAGTTCCTCCTTCATTTTAATCAGCTATTGATTGTGCTTCTCTTCCAGTTCCTTCAGTGAATTTTCCATAAGCATCTGGAAAGCTTCCATCAGTGATGAGTGTTGATCAGCTGATGAAGCAGAAGCAGCAGCAGCAACAGCCTCCTTCTCTTCAGTCTCCTGTTGAACAGGGACATCTTGCATATCAGTCTTCTGATGATCTTCAGAAGCCTTAGCATCCCATTCAATTGCTAAAGGCTTATCAGCTTTCTTATGTTCATAAGTGACATCTTCATACACCAGATTAGTAATAGTGCCATCATCATTGAAGCAAGTTGTCTGACGGATTTGCCTCACAATGATCCAAGGATTGACAAAGGCATTATTACCCTTGAGCACTTCACTAAAGTCTTTTACTTTCTTGCCAAAGATTATCTGTTGAATACTTGGCAGTTGAGGTAGTTCACTTGAATGTCCCTGCTGATATCTGGACCTTTCTGCCCATTTCTTCAGTGCAATGATAACAACAATTTTCACAGCCCTTTCTTCAACATTATCAGTTTTCTTCCTTTTGGCTGGAAAGGTGCTCTGGATCAGCTTGGCCTCCTATAGGGCATATTCCCCTGGCATAATGATGCATAGCATCTCTTACATAATGAGGATCCAAGGCCTTTTGAATTGAATCTGTCTTTAGCCACTTTAAAACCCATTCTTCTTCAGCAGCTAAGTCCTTCAGATTCTGAAGTTCTGTTATTGACTTGTTCAGCCTATTGTCTCTCCATCTGATATACCTTGGCTTTTCTTGAGTGAACATAGTCTTTAACATCAACTTCTGATTGTAATAGGCTAATGATTTTTTAAACTTCTGGAAAAGTTCTTTGTCTTCATATACAATATTGAATGCCCTTTCTGACTTCAAACTTTTCTTTAGGTTTTTCTTCCCCAGCATGCATTTTCAACTTTGGGGTTCTTCTCCTCCTTTAGCCTCATTAATCTTGATGCCACCTCCATGGACAGGTCCATAGGCATCAATTTTGCTCATTTCAATGACCATGGCCAATTCAGCATTCTCAACAGCTTTTCTTTCTGCTTCAGACATTTTCTCCTGGCCTCATCCTTTGCTGCTTGAGCTTTGCTCAACTCAAGAGCCTTTTTCTCCTCAGCTTCATCTTGCTTTCTTTGCTCAGCTTATTCTCTTTTCTTCTTTTCTGATTTAGAGATTTTCTTTCTCTTAAGCACTATTTTTCTTTTGCCTTTGTCAGCTGGGCTAGCAGATGAGATAGGATTGGCAGCAATGGGATGTATGATCATGACATCCGGATCATTCTGAGACTTTGAAGTCTCAACTGATGGTGCAACTTGAGTCAGCTGTTGCTCATCAGATTTGTCAGCAGCAGAGGCCTCAACAGTCACAACTGGCCTTTCTGCAGATTCAGGATTTTCTCTAACCACATTTTCCAATTTTGTAGGTTCTTCAATGAAAATCATTTGCTTTCTAGTAGTCTTCTTAGTCTTCCCTTCACGGTAACTTGAAGCAGCTGTGTCTTTCTGTTGGCTTCTAGTCCTTTGAGAGATACTCTCAGCAGGCCTCTCAACTAATGGAGTTCTTGAGGGTGATGCAGGGGATCCAGTCCTGACATCAGCAATAACTTTCTCAATAACCTTAGTGGCTTCAGCAGCAGAAGTCATTGTCTCCATCTTCTTTGACTCTTTCTCCTTAGGCTCGTCAGCAGCCTTCTTTTTCTTAGTCTCAACAGCTAAGTTAGCTGTTTTGACCAGTCTTCTTTGCCTCTTGGCAAGAACCCCCTTTGGGTCCTCATCCTCATCCTCCCCAGGCTCATCAGCCTTTCTCTTCTGAACAGGCAAGTATTTAGCCATTGCCTTTGACTTATGAATTTCTTTGCCATTCAGCATAGTACATCCCAGATGGGACAATAAGTAGCTGAGAGTGATCCTGTGGTTGGTGGTAGGTCCTTTTCCTTTCTTCACCTCCAGAAAATCAGCAAATATGTACCAGATGATTGTGGACCAGTTGACTTCCAGTCCATAATAAATGGCAGCCATTATGCTGAACCTCTTCATTGGAACAGCATCAAGGGAAAATGTGCAGTTTTCTATCAGCTTTGACACCATATCAGCCATCCGCTGATACTCGTCCTTCAGCTGTCTCTTCTTGATATTTCCAGAAAGTATCTCTCCTTCCTTGGCGCAGATCGCCCAAAACTCTTGGTGCCTGTCTTCCGTCAGCACAGTGACGTCATGACGTCCACTGTTAGGAAGCCCAAACTGTTCGTGAAGAACGGCAGGAGTGATAACTACAGATTTGTCTCCTACTGTAGCTTTGATCTCCAGTGAGTTGAAATCAGCAGTCGCGGTTCTGTAATACTCCAGAACCTGGTCAGTCCAGATTATGCCTTCATTATATTCCATGAAGTTCACCAGAGATGCAGACTTGAACTTCTCTAGTAGCTCCTTCATCAATTTTGTACCAGATTGGTAGTAAGAATCATAAACTAGAAACATTCCTTCGGCAGCCATTTCAGATCTGTTGAAAGTAGAGAGAAAACGAAGAGATTTTTGCAGAAAAATTGCAGAGATATTCTCACAAGTACTTTTGAAAATTTAGGGTGCGTAAAGAACTACACGACTGATCAGATTGGGATTTATAGAGTTTGGGTATGTCGATTTCCGTGATACCCGCCAACCGTTAGATCCATTTTCCTGTCAGTGCTGATCGTACGGCGTCAGTTACGACCTTTCAAATTCAAAAGATATTTAATGAGGAGCGGGAATTTGTACCGCCCTTCCGTTACTTGTAAAAGCGTGCTTTTGAATAAAACGTTTTAAATAGTTCAGCTTTTACTTAAGTAATCAGATGAGTAAAATAAATACTTATCTGAGGGAGTACTGTCCTGATGACAATGCTGTTATCAGTGAAAGCCAATAGCTGATAACCTTCCTCGGCTATTTGTCAATCCAGCTAGATAATAAAATTTTAGTCTTCAATAATTGAGTCTTCTGTTGAAAACATAACTTCAACTAACTGTCATTAACAAATTTCATCTTCAATTCAGAAGTACCGCTAGTCTTACACGTTCCCCCTGACTTTAAGAATTCATAAGTTAACTAGTCTGTTGAAAGTTAAACCTTGAAGATAAATGAGATGAATAAGCTGTTGAACTTTAGTTTTCTGATAAGTTCCCCCTCAGCTTATGCATCTAAATTAAGTAGTCCTAGTTCAGCTCTCAGAGTTGAAAACCTTACTTCACTTAAAGGTTTAGTGAAAATGTCAGCAATCTGATTGTCAGTATGAACATACTCAATCATAACATTGCCTTTTTTCACATGATCTCTAATGAAGTGATGCTTGATCTCTATATGTTTAGTCCTTGAATGACTTGTAGTGTTCTGAGTAAGAGAGATTGTACTTGTATTGTCACAGTAAATTGGAATTCCACTGATCTTGATGTTGTAATCTTCTAGTTGATGCTTCAACCAAAGTATCTGTGCACAGCATGCTCCAACAGCTATATATTCAGCTTCAGCAGTAGATATGGACATTGAAGTCTGTTTCTTACTCATCCATGAGATCAGACGACTGCCTAAAAACTGACAAGCACCAGTTGTGCTTTTCCTGTCAATCTTGCCGCCAGCAAGGTCTGAATCTGAATATTCAATGAGTTCAAATCCAGATTCTCTAGGATACCACAATCCCAATTCTTGAGTGCCTTTGATGTATTTCAATATCCTCTTGGCAGCTAAGAGATGAGATTCCTTGGGATTTGATTGGAATCTTGCACAAACCCCAACTGAATACATTATATCAGGTCTGCTTGCTGTTAGATACAACAGTGACCCTATAATGCCTCTGTATTTGGTTATGTCTACTGATTTGCCATCTTCATCTTTATCCAAACGAAGACTTGTAGACATTGGAACAGTAGCAGTAGAGCTAGTTTCCATACCAAACTTCTTGAACAGATCCTTTGTGTATTTTTCTTGGTTGATGAAGATTCTATCAGGCAACTGTCTAACTTGCAAACCAATAAAATAATTAAGTTCACCCATCATGCTCATTTCAAACTTGTTCTGCATCAGCTTGGAGAACTTGTCACACATCTGTTGGTTAGTTGAACCAAAAATGATATCGTCCACATATATTTGCACAAGTAATATATGATTTTCCCATTCAATTGTAAACAAGGTCTTATCTACCTTACCTTTACGAAATCCTTTAATTAAAAGAAAATCAGATAGGGTATCATACCATGCTCTTGGAGCCTGTTTCAGTCCATATAGGGCTTTCTTCAGACGATATACCTTATCTTCTTGTTGATAGACTTCAAATCCAGGTGGTTGTTCAACATATACTTCTTCTAGAAATTTTTCATTGAGAAAAGCAGACTTCACATCCATCTGATAGACAGTGAAGTTCTTGTAAGCAGCATAGGCAAGAAACAGTCTGATTGCTTCAAGTCTTGCTACAGGTGCAAATGTTTCATCAATGTCAATTCATTCTTCTTGACAATAACCTTTGGCCACTAATCTTGCTTTGTTTCTGGTAACAATACCATCTTCATTCATCTTATTTCTGAATACCCATTTAGTGCCAATGACTCTTTGATGACTTGGTATAGGAACTAAGTACCAGACTTCATTCCTTTCAAATTGATTCAACTATTCTTACATAGCTTCTATCCAGAAGGAATCACTGAGAGATTCTTCAATTTGTTTAGGCTCTATTTGAGATAGAAAAGTGACAAACATAGCATCTTGTGCAGCAGCTCTTCTTGTTTTCACTCTATCTAAAGGATCACCAATCACTAACTCAGGTGGGTGATTTCTAAGTCATCTGAGATCAGGTTGCAGGTCTGAATGTTGTCCTCTGTTATGATCTTGTAACACTACTGTTGGAGTTGCAGTAGTAGTCTGTTGAACATTTGTGGTCTGTTGAACAGTCTCTGGTCTGTCAGCTGTTTGTAACTCGTCTGTTAGACAATCAGCACTGTGATTTTGAACAGCACTTGTGTTAGCAGCTGAGCTGAGATCAGGTAGTATGATGGGAACATATTCTTCATTTCTTTCAACTCTCAATTTCTGAAAATCAGTAGACAAATTTTGATTTGCATTTTGATTCTTTTCAGAAGATTGACTTGGCTCATCAAATATTACATGATTGGATTCTTCTATTAGTAATATTCTTTTGTTAAAAACTCTGTAAGCCTTACTAATAGTAGAGTATCCTACAAAAACAGCTTCCTCAGCCTTTTCTGCAAATGCAGTAAGGTGATTTTTCCCATTGTTTAACACAAAGCATTTACAACAAAAAATTTTAAAGTAATGAATGTTTGGTTTTCTGTTGTTCCAAACTTAATATGGGGTCTTGTTCTGATTTTTGTTGATCATGCATCTGTTTTGGGTAAAACAGGCTGTATTTGTTGCTTCTGTCCAAAATCTTTGAGGCAGCTTAGCTTCAGCTATCATTGTTCTGACAGCTTCCTTCAGTGTTCTGTTTCTCCTTTCAGCAACACCATTCTGTTGAGGGGTTCTAGCAGCTGAATACTCATGATGTATTCCTTTCATATTACAATACTCTTCAACAGTAGAGTTATTGAACTATGTCCCTCTATCTGATCTGATCTTCAATATCTTTATACTTTTCTCATTCTGGATCAGTTCTATCAGATTAGTAAGATGTTCCTTAGTTTCACTTTTCTTTTTCATGAAAATCACCCAAGTATATCTTGAATAATCATCCACAACAGCTAGGCAGTATTTCTTTCCACCATTGCTGACTGGATCAATGGGTCCAAATAAGTCCATATGTAGTAGCTCCAATATTCTTCCAGAAGATTGATGCTTCTTGCTTTTAAAAGATGACTTGATTTGTTTACCCTTCTGACATGCGTCACAGAGTTTGTCTTTGCTCATGATTGTCTTTAGAATCCCTTCTACCAAATCATTCTTGATTAATCTGTTGATGGTCTTGAAGTTTAAAAGATTCATTCTTTTGTGCCACAGCCAACTGACTTCACTTGGTGCAGAGGCCACCAAACAAACACTTGAATTCTTGTCAACAAAATTCCAGTCGACTATGTAGATATTTCCTTGTCTTCTTACAGATAAAATTACCTTCTTTGTACCAATCTGTTCAACATAGCACTTATCTGTTGAGAAGATGACTGAATATCCTTTGTCACAAAATTGACTTATGCTCAGCAGGTTGTACTTTAGGCCTTTAACATATGAGACGTCAGATATCTCAATGTTCCCTTTGATTAATCTTCCTTTAGCTACAATCTTGCCTTCTTTGCTGTCTCCAAATGTAACACTTGGACTATCCACAACAACAACATCAGTCAACTCATGTATGCTTCCACACATGTGCCTTGAACATCCACTGTCCAAGTACCAAATCTTCTCTACTTTACTCCTACTCCTAATCCTAACCTACAAAACAAAAATAAAATTATTTTAGGTACCCTTATTGAGAGGGTCTTGAAGGATTAATTTCACCTTTGATAACCCAAGATGTTGATGTCCTAGGTTTCTTAGGCTTTTGAGTTTTGACAGGAGCATGAACAGTTTTGTCTTTACCATAATTATCAGATAAGTCATGTTGATGATCAGTATGATAAGGAAAATGTTCATAAACAGGGTAAGGTGCATGATAAGCAGGATATGCATGCATTGGATGAGCAGAGTAAGGTGCATAGTAACTTGGAAACTGAGGTGCATGATACATAGGATGATATGTAGCAGGTTGCACATAATATGACTCATTTCCATACCAAGCATTTTGATTTTTCTTATTTTTATGCTTATTTGGTTTACTAGATGATTGCAAATTTGTAGATGACTTAGTTTTACCACTAGTCTGATTCAGTTTAGCTTTATTAGCAGACTTCTTAGGACTCTGTTGTTTGGTCTTACTAGTCTGTTTTCCTACACTAGGCTCTTTGCTCTTTTTAGCCTTAGAAGATTTCTTTTCCTTTAATTCTTTCTCAGGTGAAGCAGGTTTAGTTGTCTGAACATAAAAAATGACCTTACTGTTGTCAGCTGATACAAATTTTTCAGTATGGTTCAGTTCTAACTTATTCTGTTCTAAAGGTATCTTCTGTTTACTAGACATATGAGTTGATGCAACATATGATTTTTCATGAGACTCAATAACTTTCTCAAGTTCCATGATTTTTCCTTTAAAAACTTCACATTCAGCTTTCAGACATTCATGTTCTTGCTCAAGCTGTTTATATTCAGCTGATTCTTTTGGCTTTTCAGCTAAAAGTTTCACTGAACTATTTTGCTCTTTCAGCAATATCATCTATTCCTTTAGCTTTTTATATGCTTCAGCAATACCAGTATTGTTAAGCATCATTTGTTCAAATCAATTAAATAATTAATTATCAAGAGGAGTTACCTCATCCTCAGAGTCATCAGATTCCTTTGCCATCAGGCACAGGAGAGTAGGGTTTTCTTCATCAGAAGATTCTTCATCAGACGTGTCTGAATCTGAATCAGATCAGTAGACAGTAGCCTGCTTTTCAGCTTCTGCCATCATCGCCTTGCCTCTCTGATGCTTTCTTTCTTTTCTCATTTTCTTCTCTTCTTCAGTGTATTTTTCTGCTTTTGGATATGGGCAGTCTTTGATGAAGTGACCCAATTTCCTGCAGTTATAACACATTAGTTTTGCTTTATAATCATCTTTTTCTTGAGAAGAGAAGTTAGGTTTAGAAGTAGAAGCATTGTTGTATTTGTTCTTCATTTTTCTCTTGTAGAACTTCTTGAAATTGTTTATCAGCAATGCAACGTCTACAGCAATGTACTCCTTTTTGTTGAGTAGTGTGGCTTCATCAGATGAGTCCACTTCTTTACTTCTCTGAGCTGGTCTTCTTTGATTTTCAGCAGCAACCAGGGCAGCTGTGGGTCCTGAAGTTGAGGTTTCTTCAATTCCCATTCTAGGCAGTTTATACTCGAATGCCTTGAGTACGGAAAACAGTTCTGTAAGAGAGATCTTTCCTAAATCTCTTGATTCTTCCATAGCTGTCACTTTCATGTTAAACTTAGGAGGTAAGACCTTTAGTACTCTGACGGTGATTTCCTTGTCAGTAAAGGTTTTTCCCTACTTTAGAACTTCATTCAGTGTTCTGGTGAATATGGTATCCATCTGATCAATGGTTTCTCCAGACTTCATCTTGAAGTTTGTCAAGTTTCTCCAAAGCAACAGTGAGCTGATGCTCTTTTATGGCATCATTTCCTTCACTCATATCTCTGACTTTATCCCACATCTCCTTTGCAGTTTTGCAATGTTTGACTTTATCAAACCGATCATTGTCCAGGGCTTTAGTCATGATAAATCTTCCGACTTTATCAAGATTGAACAGCTTTATTTCTTCTGTTGTCATCTCGTGTAAGTCTTTCTCCACAACCGCATCAACTTCATTGATTTTTATGGTCTTTGTGAATCTGAATGGAGCTTTAATGATACATGTGTACATGTTGTCATTATAAGCAGCCAGGAAAATCTCCATTCTGATTTTCCAGTCTTCAAAAGACATACCAGCAATGTGGGGAACATGACTGATAGAATCCATTTTCAAAAAGTTTTAATTTTTCAAAAAGATGCTCTTTTGAAAATTTTTGAAAACCTTTGAAAAACACTTGGATCAAGCTCGTTGATCAGGCAGCTGATTCTAGTGAACCACCTGCTCTGATACCACTTGTTGGTCCCAAGTGGTCAGATGAGGTCTAGAGGGGGGGGGGGGTGAATATACATCTTTAAAATTTCTTCTTCAATTTTAACTTTAAAACTTTACTTTAACTGTGAACAGACTAAGCTGATCAGAGTAGTTAGTTTCAAATCTGTTCGCGAACAAATCTTTGAACAGGTTTGCTGACCACACGTCTAATAGTTACTTAGCTGATTTTGTTAAAATCAGTCTTAATACTTAGAGTACTTGCAGTGGATTTTCAAAGTGTTTTTCACAAGTATTCTTAGCAGTTTGAAAAGTGTTTCCCCAGTTTTATAAATTCCCTTTTTAAATTCTTTTTCAAACAGTTAACTCAATGTGTTTTATACGACTGAAAATATGCAAGTAAAAACACAAGTAATTTTTATAGTGGTTTTATGGATTTGAATATCCTTTAGTCCACTCTTCCAAGTCCCAAAGATCTTGGGTTATACTAAGAACACAAAGTAATTTGTACACTCTGCTTACGCCTTACAACAAATGAACAGGACGTAAGTTCGCAGTAAGAAATCACAAAGAAATCCTACTTCTCTGAAGTAATATCACTCACTTAGATGGATATCTACTTCTCACAGCACTCAGTGTTTACAAATTCACTCAGAAGATGTATTTAGCTTGGTTCTTCAACTCTGCTTTTGTCAACAAATGACTAAGCTGATGAGTGAGCTGTTCTTGAGACTTAAAGAATTTTGCTTCGAAAATTTCTCAGAGATTGTGTGTTGTTGTTTCTTCTTCGTCTCTTTCAGCTATTTATACTTGAAATTTGAAAAATATCCGTTGAAGAGAGACACGATTCAAATTCCTCGAGTACTGGTCCTTAATTTCCGCGAACGGCTCTCTGCAGCTGTCCGTACTGTTCAACAGTACTATTCTGCAGGCAGCATTAAATGCACCCAGCTGATGCGAAGCATTTCTTCAATCATTTGTCTTTAATAACCTCGTACTTCAGCATTTATTACTCCAAGGGGCATTTATTACCGTTGGGAAGACTTTATGATCTTTTTCACTTGGCTGATAAAAATGCGCGTCTGATGGCGAACTAGGCTGATCTCAAACTTGAACAAATCTGATTTGATTCGGCTGATCTTCATCAGTATGATAACTTTCCTTCAGCAGATCAGAAGTCTTGGACCTTGAAATTTTGACTCTTCTGATGTCTTTTATACTTAGTCAAAATTCCTTGACAAGGGTGTCAGCTAAGTTACTCCATACTTAGCCAATTTCGAAGTTTTGGAATGCATCAAAACCTCCCTTATCAAATTTTCTTTAGTGCCTTCATCTTCATCCTTATCCAACAATAATAAACAAGTTACTTTAATTTATCATATTTATAAAAATTATTAAAAAATATGTATTTATTATTTATATGACATGTAAAATATAATAAACTATAATGTCATTTATAGTTTAATATTGGAAGAAGAATAAAATATAATAAAAAAGTTTATCAAGTTTCAATTTTTTCTTTTTTCTTTTTTTTTTCTTTTCTGGGCAGCCATGTGCTGCGCACATGCCAATTTTGTAAAAGAGGTGTACCAAATGTGTCGAACTAACGGACTTAACGGTGATTTTGCAATTTATTTAACGGTTGTACCAAATATGTCAAACTTTGTTAAAGAGGTGTACCAAATGTGTTGGACACATAAAGCTGTGTACCAAAAATGGAAATTGACCTATAATTGTGTACCAAAAATGCAATTCTCTCCTTTTCTAATCTTCGAACTTTACAGAACTGCGCGTATATCTCCCATCTCAGGGGCGGATCTACTTTATTGGTTGGGGGGGCCTTGGCCCCCTCAAGATTTTTTTTTTAATTCTATTCATGTATATATATCTTGTTCATTTGAATGCCTATTGGTTTCTTTTAAATTCTAATTTACAATATTTTGTAAATTTAAGTGATATGTCTATCAATAGTATGAATCAATTAATTAAACTATTATGGCTTTTAAATTTTAAACCAATATGATACCAATCTATTGTGATATTACATTATTCATTATTTCATATGTTCTGTATGCGAAATATAAAGGAAAGCTTGTGAAAAATAAGCTTGAAAACAATATACAAATCTATTTATTATATATTATTTTGCTGAATTTTTAATTCATAATGAATATAATACTAATTTTATTTGAGACTATTTATAGTATATTAATGAACATGATGTATAATTATAATATAGTGAAAATACATTTTAGAGTATACATTTTGTGTTCATCTATTTATACAATTTTTTTTTAATGATAATAAAAATTGGCCCCTTCGACTCTGGAATCCTGGATCCGCCCCTCCCATCTCGCTCACTTGGCCTTTGTCTCATAAACGCAAACTACATTGTGAAACTTCACTTTGCAAAAATTGTCTTAATGAATGATAGTTTATTCAACCGCCTTGGTAGACTAGTTTGATGTCTATTTGGAGGCAATTTTACATGAATGAGGAAATATAGGTAACATTGCATTTTTAGTCCCCCAGGTGACATGACTGGTTCCTCTGCACTTTTAGCAACGTGTTTTACAAAAAATTGAATTTTGATCCTAATTTAAAATTTGTACTTTTGTTCCTATCACCCCTTTTTCATTTAATTTGGGACCGAGTGTGCAAAATTGAGATGATCTTGTGAGTGCAAAACATGACTATTCTTATGGACAAAAAATGAAAAATCATATGAACATGGAAATATAGATAAAACTACATCCCAAATGATTGGTCACTTATCATTTTTAATCCCGCACTTTGCAAAATTGCACTTTTAATTTAAAATTTTAGAATATTTTGCACTTTTAGTATAATTTAGTCTTATAGGATTGGACATTATGGGCTTACAATGTCTCATACGATCCACCAATTTTTTTAATTGAAATAGAATTGAATGTCAAAGTCACATGATAATATAGTAATGCACTTTTTCATGGACATTAGGATCAAGTTAAAAACATTCTAGGTAAAAATAGAAAGAAAGCTTTTGCTATTAATATATATTCTAGAAAAGTACATGTATATTGCACGTGCGTATCTAATTTCAAATGTTAATTGCATCATATAATAAACGAATTGTTAAATACATTATGAATGTTGTTTTCTCAATTCTTTATAATACAATGCAATTAACATATAATTCATAATATTGTTAATAATACTTTTATTATTATATAATGCAACAAATATACGAAATTAATTAATCACGTGTGTTGCACGTGCAATTTTCAAATTATGAGAAATGGATAGGAGTGGGAGTGACAACATTAAACTTAGATGGATTTGCAAGGTGGTTGTGCTAAGTTGTAGTGACTTGCTATCCATAGACGGAAATAATAGATAACATAACAAATTCCATCTAAAATTTAGAGGGTCAAACATTTTACAAAGTTAATTGTTTAATAAATGTAATAATATTTAACCTATATGTATTTTGATCTTAATACGACAATATGACGTATTTGTATTAAATTTTTATCATGCTAAAATATAAGAACCGAATGACAAAAAATTCTCATGTAAACCTGATCATTTGTTTCTACAAGAGAATTTTGCAGGACCACTTTTAGCTGTTGTCTTTTTCGTACTTCATTCTCATAATAATTTGTGCATTCCCGAATTGGGCTGAGCCCAAACAAATATAGCTTTTCTGTTAGGCTGAACCCGACTTGCTCGTATAAGTTTGATTAACATGATCTAGTAGTATATTACCAATTTTTAAATTTCTTATAATGGGTTATTGTCAATTTTGGTCAAGTGGTACTCCTAGAAACTGGTATTCCAACCTAAACTCAGTCATATTTTATGACACAGTCCACCAAACCTTGTTGGTGTTTCCCGTGACATTTAACAAGGACTAGAAATGGTCTAAATGCTTATAGAGACACCATATTTGATCAATATTTTTTATAAATTATGAAAAAAATACTTCATAATTGTTGGGCATAGAACTAATATTGAAATTGGGTTAAAATTAAATGATTAAATGTGTGTTCAATATAGTAATATAGTTAGGGGCCGTTTGGTAGGACCTAATAGGGGGTATTAAGTCATATTATATGAGTTAATATGGCTTAATACAATGTTTGGTGGCATTGTTCTAATACCAGGTCAAATGGATTGAATCATTACGACCAGGTATTAAGACTAGATTATAATCCACCCAAGCATGGGTGGATTAGCTAATCCGGGTGAATATGGATTAGATAAAATGTTACTAATAACCTCAAATTTACATATTTTCTTTTTAACATATCATTATATATCATAAATTCTTATCAAATCTTTGAAAATATATAAATATATATCTAAACTCATAACTCTACAAATCATATTACGGTAGATTGGTTTAATATAATACGACTCAATCAAATCTACCAAACATATTTTTAATATGACTTTCAATCCGGCTCCAATCTAATTTACCTTAATCCCTTACACCCTACCAAACGGCCCCGTAGATGACTATTTTTGAAATATTACCATTGAACATTATTAATCATTTAATACGAATGAAGTTTCTTTGTATATTTATTAATTAGGCTAGAACAATAACTATTACATTTTAAAAAATATATGCCCTCAATTATATTTTAATATTGTTGTTGTTGATAGCAAATTTTTCTATATTAGTTAGTTTCTATAATTAGAACTTTCTAAATATTATCTACATATATAGAAAAAAAATTATATTTTCTTTAAATAGCACGTGAATTTTCATTTTGAATATCTTAAACAAGTTATTAAAATCTTAACAAAAATTCATATCTCAATTGGGTATTTGGCATTTTGCATCTTGAAAATATAGGTTTTTGACACTTTGATCTTCGACTTAAAAGTTTTGGCGCTTCACACCCTGAAAGTATAATTTATTTGACACTTTGCACCCTATTGTGTGTTTTAGTAAGAAAATTTATTAGTGGAAGGGTATAATATTCAATTTTTATTTTTTTGGCATTTTGCACCTAATAATTTTTGGCATTTTGCACATAATATTTTCCTTTGAATGTCATTGATGGAGAGGTAAAATCGTTAAAAAAAAATATTTCGAGATCAATCACAAAAATAATAAAAAAAAAAAATTTCGCAAATTATATTTACATTTTCTCCTTAAATAGACACTGATTTACATCAGTTGTAATATTCATACAAAATCATATGATTTGGTCAAATTTTTCTATATTAGTTAGTTTCCATAATTAGAACTTTCTAAATATTATCTACATATATAGAAAAAAATTATATTTTCTTTAAATAGCACGTGAATTTTCATTTTGAATATCTTAAACAAGTTATTAAAATCTTAACCAAAATTCATATCTCAATTGGGTTTTTGGCATTTTGCATCTTGAAAATATAGGTTTTTGACACTTTGATCTTCGATTTAAAAGTTTCGGCGCTTCACACCCTGAAAGTATAATTTATATGACACTTTGCACCCTATTGTGTGTTTAGTATGAAAATTTATTAGTGGAAGGGTATAATATTCATTTTTGAATTTTTTGGCATTTTGCACCTAATAATTTTTGGCATTTTGCACCTAATATTTTCTTTTGAATGTCGTTGATGGAGAGGTAAAATTGTTAAAAAAAATATTTCGAGATCAATCACAAAAATAATCAAAAAAAATTTTTTTCGCAAATTATATTTACATTTTCTCCTTAAATAGACACTGATTTACATCAGTTGTAATATTCATACAAAATCATATAATAGATACAAGTTTTTTTTTTTGTTTTAAAAAATTATACACTACATACTCTACAAATCTATAATTATTATCTACTAGCATGTCAAATTTGAAAATTACCAAAAAGGCCCTGTTCGTGTTTCCAGCGACATTTAACAAAGACTAGAAATGGTCTAAATGCTATTACACACACCATATATAATCAATATTAATTATAAATTATGACGAAGATACTTCATAAATATTGTTCATAGAGCTTTCTAAATATTATCTACAGATATAGAAAAAAAAAATTATGTCTTCTTTAAATATCATGTGCAATTTCATTTTGAATATCTTACACAAATTATTAAAATCTAAACATAAATTCATATTTCAAATCTTTAAATAGCTTGTCGGATTTTATTTTGAGTTAATCTAAACAAGTACATATCTCACATAACACATCAAACATTATGAACAAGTTATATTTGTTCATCCTTTCAACTTTTCTTTTTCAAACAATGAACCATGCTTGGAAGTGGGAACCTTGTTTTATCAGGTCGATTGGCATGGTTTACGTCATCAACAAGCTTCCTCCAAATTCTCCACAATTACTCTTGCATTGTGCAACTGGAGACGATGATTTTGGACTACAAACATTTTCCAGTAATCGTGGTTTCCATTTTAAAATATGTCGGCCTCCTAATGAATATTTCTTTTGTCGTGCTTGGTGGGGAAACATTAAGGATAAACTTTTTGAAGTTTATAGTTCTACTTCATGTACTTCACTATATTGTTATTGGGAAATAAGGAGTGATGGTATATATCTCTCAGAAACTTATCCTCCAACTGGGTTTGATAAAATATATGTTTGGTAATAAATAAAAATCTTTATTATATTATATGTACTAGTCTAAAACACGTGCTATGCACGATTCAAATACACTAAAAAGTAAAAAAAAAATCTTTAAATAAAAGACACTAAAGGACATACAATCTTAAACTAATAGTCGTGTTGTATAAATCAAAATTAATAGTTAACGATTGTCATTCATAAAATCAAATATTTAAAGCATGAGTCCGTGATTCGTTTGAGAATTAAAAATTAACACCTTGTTTATTATGTCTTTCATGCATTTTTTTTGACACTTTTGAAGATTCAAACAAATAAATATTTTTTGTTTCTAGAGATTATATCTCTTTTTTCTATATATGTAGATAATATTTTGACAACCTTGTAAGCTCTAACTGAACCCGATCTCGATATCCCAACCTAGGCTAAACCCGACTTGCTCGTATAAGTTGGATTAACATGATTTAGTAGTATATTACCAATTTTTAAATTTCTTAGAATGTGTTATTGTCAATTTTGGTCAAGTGGTACTCCTAGAAACTAGTATTCCAACCTAAACTCGTCATATTTTATGACACAATCCACCAAACCTTGTTGGTTATTCTCGTGACATTTAACAAGGACTAGAAATGGTCTAAATGCTTGTAGACACACCATATTTGATCAATATTTTTTATAAATTATGAAAAAAATAATTCATAATTGTTGGGCATAGAACTAATATTGAAATTGGGTTAAAATTAAATGATTAAATGTGTGTTCAATATAGTAATATAGTTAGATGACTATTTTTGAAATATTACCATTGAACATTATTAATTCATTTACTACGAATGAAGTTTCTTTATATATTTATTAATTAGGCTAGAACAATAACTGTTACATTTTCAAAAATATATGCCCTCAATTATATTTTAATATTGTTGTTGTTGATAGCAAATTTTTCTATATTAGTTAGTTTCCATAATTAGAACTTTCTAAATATTATCTACATATATAGAAAAACAATTATATTTTCTTTAAATAGCTCGTGAATTTTCATTTTGAATATCTTAAACAAGTTATTAAAATCTTAACAAAAAATCATATTTAAATTGGGTTTTTGGCATTTTGCATCTTGAAAATATAGGTTTTTGACACTTTGATCTTCGACCTAAAAGTTTCGGCGCTTCACACCCTGAAAGTATAATTTATTTGACACTTTGCACCCTATTGTGTGTTTTAGTAAGAAAATTTATATGTGCAAGGGTATAATATTCATTTTTGAATTTTTTGGCATTTTGCACCTAATAATTTTTGGCATTTTGCACCTAATATATTCCTTTGAATGTCGTTGATGGAGAGGTAAAATCGTTAAAAAAATATTTCGAGATCAATCACAAAAATAATAAAAAAAAAAATTTTCGCAAATTATATTTACATTTTCTCCTTAAATAGACACTGATTTACATCAGTTGTAATATTCATACAAAATCATATAATAGATACAAGTTTTTTTTTTTTTGTTTCAAAAAATTATACACTACATACTCTACAAATCTATAATTATTATCTACTAGCATGTCAAATGTGAAAATTACCAAAAAGGCCATGTTCGTGTTTCCAGCGACATTTAACAAAGACCAGCAATGGTCTAAATGCTATTACACACACCATATATAGTCAATATTATAAATTATGACGAAGATACTTCATAATTATTGTTCATAGAGCTTTCTAAATATTATCTACATATATAGAAAAAAAATTTGGTCTTCTTTAAATATCATGTGCAATTTCATTTTGAATATCTTATACAAATTATTAAAATCTAAACATAAATTCATATTTCAAATCTTTAAATAGCATTTCGGATTTTATTTTGATTTAATCTAAACAAGTTCATATCTCACATAACACATCAAACATTATGAACAAGTTATATTTTTTCATTCTTTCAACTTTTCTTTTTCAAACAATGAACCATGCTTGGAAGTGGGAACCTTGTTTTATCAGGTCGATTGGCATGGTTTACGTCATCAACAAGCTTCCTCCAAATTCACCACAATTACTCTTGCATTGTGCATCTGGAGATGATGATTTTGGACTACAAACATTTTCCAGTAATCATGGTTTCCATTTTAAAATATGTCGGCCTCCTAATGGATATTTCTTTTGTCGTGCTTGGTGGGGAAACATTAAGGATAAACTTTTTGAAGTTTATAGTTCTACTTCTTGTACTTCACTATATTGTTATTGGGAAATAAGGAGTGATGGTATATATCTCTCAGAAACTTATCCTCCAACTGGGTTTGATAAAATATATGTTCGGTAATAAATAAAAATCTTTATTATATTATATGTACTAGCCTAAAACACGTGCTATGCACGATTCAAATACACTAAAAAGTAAAAAAAAAATATCTTTAAATAAAAGACACTAAAGGACATACAATCTTGAACTAATAGTCGTGTTGTATAAATCAAAATTAATAGTTAACGATTGTCATTCATAAAATCACATATTTAAAGCATGAGTCTGTGATTCGTTTGAGAATTAAAAATTAACACCTTGTATATTATGTCTTTTATGCATTTTTTTGACACTTTTGAAGATTCAAACAAATAAATATTTTTTGTTTCTAGAGATTATATCTCTTTTTTCTATATATGTAGATAATATTTTGACATCCTTCTAAGCTCTAACTGAACCCGATCTCGATATCCCAACCTAGGCTGAACCCAACTTGCTCGTGTAAGTTTGATTAACATGATCTAGTAGTATATTACCAATTTTTAAATTTCTTAGAATGGGTTATTGTCAATTTTGGTCAATTGGTACTCCTAGAAACAGGTATTCCAACCTAAACTCGTTATATTTTAAGACACAGTCCACCAAACCTTGTTGGTGTTTCCCGTGACATTTAACAAGGACTAGAAATGGTCTAAATGCTTATAGACACACCATATTTGATCAATATTTTTTATAAATTATGAAAAAAATACTTCATAATTGTTGGGCATAGAACTAATATTGAAATTGGGTTAAAATTAAATGATTAAATGTGTGTTCAATATAGTAATATAGTTAGATGACTATTTTTGAAATATTACCATTGAACATTATTAATTCATTTACTACGAATGAAGTTTCTTTATATATTTATTAATTAGGCTAGAACAATAACTATTACATTTTTAAAAATATATGCCCTCAATTATATTTTAATATTGTTGTTGTTGATAGCAAATTTTTCTATATTAGTTAGTTTCCCCATAATAGAACTTTCTAAATATTATCTACATATACAGAAAAAAAAATTATATTTTCTTTAAATAGCACATGAATTTTCATTTTGAATATCTTACACAAGTTATTAAAATCTTAACAAAAATTCATATCTCAATTGGGTTTTTGGTATTTTGCATCTTGAAAATATAGGTTTTTGACACTTTGATCTTCGACTTAAAAGTTTCGGCGCTTCACACCCTGAAAGTATAATTTATTTGACACTTTGCACCCTATTGTGTGTTTTAGTAAGAAAATTTATTAGTGGAAGGGTATAATATTCATTTTTGAATTTTTTGGCATTTTGCACCTAATATTTTCCTTTGAATGTCGTTGATGGAGAGGTAAAATCGTTCAAAAAATATTTCGAGATCAATCACAAAAATAATCAAAAAAAAAAAATTTCGCAAATTATATTTACATTTTCTTCTTAAATCAACACTGATTTACATCAGTTGTAATATTCATACAAAATCATATACTAGATACAAGGTTTTTTTTTTTTTGTTTCAAAAAATTATAGACTACATACACTACATACTCTACAAATCTATGATTATTATCTACTAGCATGTCAAATTTGAAAATTACCAAAAAGGCCTTGTTCGTGTTTCCAGCGACATTTAACAAAGACCAGAAATGGTCTAAATGCTATTACACACACCATAAATAATCAATATTAATTATAAATTATGACGAAGATACTTCATAATTATTGTTCATAGAGCTTTCTAAATATTATCTACATATATAGAAAAAAAAATTATATCTTCTTTAAATATCATGTGCAATTTCATTTTGAATATCTTACATACATAAATTCATATTTCAAAACTTTAAATAGCTTGTCGGATTTTATTTTGAGTTAATCTAAACAAGTTCATATCTCACATAACACATCAAACATTATGAACAAGTTATATTTGGGCATCCTTTCAACTTTTCTTTTTCAAACAATGAACTATGCTTGGAAGTGGGAGCCTTGTTTTATCAGGTCGATTGGCATGGTTTACGTCATCAACAAGCTTCCTCCAAATTCTCCACAATTACTCTTGCATTGTGCATCTGGAGACGATGATTTTGGACTACAAACATTTTCCAGTAATCATGGTTTCCATTTTAAAATATGTCGGCCTCCTAATGGATATTTCTTTTGTCGTGCTTGGTGGGGAAACATTAAGGATAAACTTTTTGATGTTTATAGTTCTACTTCTTGTACTTCACTATATTGTTATCTTATTTTTTTTTTTTTTGATCTGAAAAGGACAATCACTGCCTATCTTTCTCAACTAAGTCCCTAATAGAATCAGGTGGTTCTTCCATCCAAAGCAGACTTTCTCCCGAAGTGTGGCCAAGTTTGGCCAAAGCATCCGCCACCGAATTAGCCGACCTTCTGATCTGACGGAGAGACACAATCCATGGCTTAGCAAGCAGAATCCTGCAATCCTCTAATATAAAATCCAGCGGGTGATCCCGGGTGTCAGTCTTTTGCAAGAGGGTATAGATAACCTCAGAGTCTATCTCTATCACCAAATTCTCATATCTCTTTTCCCACGCGGCGCTCAAACCAGCCCGAAGGGCCAGAAGCTCTGCCTGCTCAATTGAACATGAGCCTACACTTCGGCAAAAACCAAAAACCCACATACCATCATCATTCCTTACCACGCCACCTATTGCTGCGGAGTTCGATCTCGCCAGCCAACTCCCATCCGTGTTCAACTTGACCCAATCCTTGTCAGGGCGCGACCAAACCTGGTACCCCGAAGACCTTTTCTGTCGGATAAGAGCATACGAACTCTGAATGTCGAGTGCAAGTTGCTTTACCCTAAAAATAGTAGCTTGAGTAGCCTCTTCTCTCCCTTCAAAAACTCGAAAGTTCCTAGCCTTCCATATATTCCAAATAGCAGCTAAAAACACCCAACACCATTGAGTTCTAGGTAAAACAAAGTTACTCAGACTAAGTCGAATGGCCTTCTTCACCCAATTGTCCCTTCCAAGAGAAGCCAGGGCCGAAACGTCCATAGGGGAAATCAGTTTGCCCCAGATTTTCCTAGCAAAAGTGCAGTCGTAAAACAAGTGATACATATCTTCTCTAGCCAAGCAACCTCTAGAGCAGAGATCTGATTCTGCAAAGTGTCGATCAAAACGAAGAGCATTCGTCAACAGGCTCCCATGTTCAATTAACCACACAAAAAATTTCAAACGGTGAGGACATCGCAACTTCCACAGCCACGCAAATGTCCCATCCTCCCCTGAACTTAGTGTTTCTTGGGCATTGTAGGCAGATTTGCAAGAGAACTTACCATTCGACGAACCATACCACCCTCGTGAATCCAATCGATCTCTTCCAAAAGGAACAGGTACTGACAAAATACTGGTCCTGATGTTGTCCGGAATGTTTGTTCTAATAATCTCAAGATTCCAAGTTCCATTACTAATAAGATCAGAGATCCCCAACATCAATTCGTCACTTCTAATCTCGCCTTCAATAAGGTCACAAATCACACCTTCCTTTAGCCAGCGGTCAAACCAAAATGAAATAAGCTCCCCATTACCAATTCTCCATCTGATACTATTTTCCACCGCCTTTATGCTTCTTACAATCCCTTTCCAAATACTAGAGTCGATGGGCTTTATTCCATACTCTAACAGATCACCCCCTTTCAAGTATTTATTTTTATAGATTTCACTCCAGAAGGCTTCATGGTTGTTTAAAATGCGCCAACCAACTTTGGCAAGCAAAGCAATATTGGCCTTCCTAGTTTCCCTCAAGCCTAATCCTCCATGTGATTTTGGTCTCAAGACTTTTTCCCATTTAACCAAGTGCACTTTCCTCCGATTTGAGTCAGTTGCCCACAAAAAACTCCGATTCAATTTATCCAGTTGGGTGCACACCGAGCTTGGAAGCCAAGTTGTCTGCATATTGTAAGTCGGAATAGCCGATGTCACTGCTTGGATTAGGGTTGCCCGTCCTGCTAAACTCAAGTGCTTGGCTTTCCAAGCAGATAATCTCCTCTGAACTTTCTCCACCAAACCGCTGAAATTAGAAATCCGTGTCCGACCATGAATGATAGGAACTCCTAAATACTTCCCCAGATCTTCCGTGCAACAAAATTGAAGCAAATTAATAATCTGCTCCTTATTCCCGATAGGTGTCCTTGGATTGAAGAAAATTCTAGATTTTTGCAAGTTGACCCGTAGACCAGACTCATCACTAAAGATATCAAGAACTTGCCTGATAGATAAAGCATTACTCCTTGTAGCACCCGCAAATAGCAAGAGGTCATCGGCAAAGAAGAGGTGGGAAATAGAAGGCCCTCCCCTACAGATACGAACCGGTGTCCAAGAATTACTAGCAACAGCTTCCTCAATTAGATAACCGAGTCTCTCCATACATAAGACAAATAAATAGGGAGATAACGGATCACCTTGCCTTAGGCCGCGTTGGGGAGAAAATGGCTCTAAAGGTTCCCCGTTCCATATTAATCTGGGCTTCGAACTCCGCACACAAGCCATAATCAGATGCACAATATGTTGGGGAAACTGAAAAAAGTCGAGCGTTTGTTCCAAGAAAGACCATCTAACAGTATCGTATGCCTTTTCCAAATCGATTTTAAGGATCATATCTCCCTTCCTACCACCAGAACGTCTCATAGAGTGAACCACCTCTTGGACGATAAGAATATTGTCATGTGTACCACGTCCCGGGATGAAGCTACTTTGGAATGGGCTCACCAAATCTGACATAAAGGCCTTAAGTCTTTGAGCTATCAATTTGGTGACAACTTTATAACTAGTATTACAAAGAGATATTGGGCGAAAGTCCTTGACGCAGACAGGGGTATCGATCTTTGGAATAAGTACAATAAATGCATCTCCCACCTCTTGCGGCAAATAACCATGCAAAAATATGTCCCTCACCAAGTAGTATGTGGACTCACCCACAATAGTCCAAAAATTCTGAAAAAAGAAAGGTTGACAGCCATCTGGTCCCGGAGCTTTATACGGGCTGAGGAGCTTAACTACACTGGTTACTTCCTCAAAGGATATAGGAGAATGGTCTTTTGACCAAAATCTAGCAATTTTGACTCAATACTAATTTCTGGTAATTTTGATTTATTTTATTTTCTAAAAAAAGTTTTGATTGGTCAAGACAAAATTTATTATTTTCAGTTATAAAACAATTTAATTAATTGTCATCATACAAGAAAAGGAAGATTCATTTATGATAAAAAAAAAAAAATCATTTACTTTTAATTTCCAAATCTATGTTTTGAATTATGGTCAAAAGTTACCATTAATTGTCACAAACCCATAACATAACAAAATATACTCATTTTAATAATTAATTTTTATTAAGATCATTAAGCTATGGTTGGCATCGGTCCTATAGCTAATTAGGAAAATTTGGGTTTGACAATGAACTAAAATCTTATTTCATGCAAAAAATTTAACCATCCCATGATTAAGGCTAATTAATTAATTTGCTATATTCTTAATACTTTTCTTTCATGATCTATATATATAGCTAAACACTAGCAAGTTATTCCACTCTAGCATAATAACACGCCTCTCAATATGTGATCTCATTTTTTCCACTCTTGCAACATATTTGTGTCTATTGGTAATTATTTATTCTAGATTATTATTAACTTGATTACATGCATTTCTTTTTCGGATTTGGTCGAATTTATTTCTTGATAATATAGATAATATTGATATTCTACGAGAATTATCAAGTGAAGGATTCCTGATCTGATTTAAGACAATGATAGGTTTGTGATTCCTTTTCTTCATAAATTTATATTTGAAGGTATTTTTCTTTTAAGTTTGTATGAATATGTTAATTGTATAAGACTGATTATAATTGATTAGTTTTATTTAATTTATAGGTATTGAAAGAACATCAAGATTTCGCTGCAGAAAATCTTGAAACACAGTTAAGCTTGTAATCTCGGAAGGAATATATTGTTAAAAAGTAATTATTTTTTCTTGAATGTTTTGACTCTTAGATTTTAAATTTGTAAATTTATTGAACTTTTAATTTTTACTTATTAGAAATAAGTTGAAACATGAACTTTTAGTAGTTTTCCTCCCTGAACTTGAATCAAAAGATATGGAATTTCAATTACCACGAAACTTAAGAGATGGAATCTCAATTGTCATAGAAGCCCGAAGCCTAACATTGTCATAGAAGCCCGAAGCCTAACATTGTAGCAATCATTATTTTTTTTCTTTTTTCAATTTCAGGTTCTTACCTTTTCTATTTTATTAAGTTCTTACAATCTAACCTTCTTTTATATGTTTTCTGCTTTTCAGTGTAATTGGTTTACAGAGTTCTTTGCATATCCATTACATGTATATCAAGTAAGTAACATATTTTTGTTATTTATTTTTTCATATTTTTAATTAATAATAACGATTTTTTTCTTTTTATTTAATCTTGCATGATTGGCATTTGAGTACCAAGTAACCGATCTGAATTCACTCAAAGGTATTTTTGCTTTATCTGAAATAGTTGATTGAATTATTTTTAATTTATGGCTTAATGGATGATTATATCAATTTAATCATATTTGTGTTTTTCCCCATATTTTTTTTGTAACCATTTCAGACCAAGCAAAAAGGAATTTGTTTCAATTTTGCAGAAAATTTATTGTATCTTTCTATTTATTTATTTATTTATTCATTTTTGTATATTTGTTTCCCCCTCCTTTTTCGTAATAATTTAGTGGTTTTATTTTTGTACAAAATTAAATAAATGTAAATTTCGTAGCATACGTATTTTTGTTGAAGAAATATGAAAATGACTCATTTATCTCTCCATTCCAGAGTTACATTTCTAAGCTTTTCGTTCAATTTAATTATTTATGTTCAATATCTTTTGATTAGGAGAAGTGTTGTATTTGATAACTATTTTCCTTAATTTTAGCAGATCTTATATTTATTTTCATTTTTTTAAGTTAACGTGTTTATTGAGAAAAAATTATTTATTTTTCTTCTTTTGATTATCTTATATTAAATAAATTATAATATTGTAATCATGACAAATACATTTTTGTTTGTATTTTACATCTTCGTTATGACTATCGTCTTGTGCTATCACATATTTATTCTCACATTATTGAATTTTAATCTTTTTTTATCCAGGGGTTTACAAATCGTATTTAAAAAAGCTATTGTTTTGTTTGAAATATGCTAGCAGTCAATACATATATATATTTGAAGGGTGAGTGTTGACCCCAATTGGTTGTTTTGACCAAAATTCTAATTTTCTAGAGTTTTGATTTTTTTTTAATCCTACAAAATTCTATTATTGGTATTCTCTAAATACTAAAGTAATGCATTCAAAAAAAAATAATGTAATGAAGTTTACATCCATAAATTACTAATCTTTTCCAAAATAACTCTTTCTAAAATGAATCATCATTAATCATCATTAATCAGGCTAGAATTATTAGGCTAATTAGACGTTAAAAAGTTTCAAAACTTTAATTTGGGCTGTCAATATGTTTACATCTCAACTAAGTAAAGTAAAAAAATAATTTAAGTTTTAAATTTTATAATTTCCTAAAAATCAGCCAATTAAATCAATTTATTATACTTAATTGTTCCCTTAAATTTAGCTATTACTATCGTAAGAAATTGTACTTCTTATATAAGATGTCTTATATATATGTAAGAATCCTATTTTACAAAACTTAGAGTATTAGTGTGAATTTTCCAATATTGATTTTCTTCATTCTATTGATTCGATTGTTCAAATTAAGAATATATTTTCTTCATTCTATTGATTCGATTGTTCAAATTAAGAATCTAACATGGTTTGTTCTATGTCTTTGTTGCATGGCGTTTTTGAAGTTATTTTTAATTTCACATTCGATGCTTTTGCTAAATGAAGTCTCATTTTTAAGTTTATAGGTTTGTTATTATTTATTTTTGTCTTTTAATAATTCTTTTCACTTAATTTGAATATGATTTACTGAACTGTTGGATGAAGATGAAGATGAAGGCACTGAAGAAAGTTTGATAAGGGAGGTTTTGATGCATTCCAAAACTTCAAAGATTGGCTAAGTATGGAGTAACTTAGCTGATAGACTTATCAAGGAATTTTGACTAAGTAAAGAAGACATCAGAAGAGTCAAAGTTTCAAGGTCCAAGACTTCTGATCTGCTGAAGTAAAGTTATCAGACTAGTGAAGATCAGCCGACTCAAATCAGATTTGTTCAAGTTTGAGATCAGCCGAGTTTGCCATCAGACTTATACTTTCGTCAGCCAAGTGAAGAAGATCATGAAGTGTTCCCAACGGTAATAAATGCCCCTTGGTGTAATAAATGCTGAAGTACGAGGATATTTAAGACAAATGATTGAAGAAAAGCTTCGCATCAGCCGAGTGCATTTAATGCTGCATTTAATGCTGCCTGCAGAATAGTACTGTTTACAGTACGGACAGACTGCAAAAGAGCCGTTCGCGGATTTTAAGGACCAGTACTCGAGGAATTTGAATCCTGTCTCTCTTCAACGGACACTTTTCAATCCTCAAGTATAAATAGCTGAAAGAGACGAAGAAGAAACAAGCAACACACTTTCTGAGAGAAATTTCCGAAGCAAAATTCTTTAAGTCTCAAGAACAGCTCACTCATCAGCTGAGTCATTTGTTGACGAAAGCAGAGTTGAAGAATCAAGAAAAATACATCTTCTGAGTGATTTTGTAAACAAGAGTGTTGTGCGGAGTTGTGATCCATCTTTGTGAGTGATCAAACTTCAGAGGATAGGTTTTCTGTGTGATCTCCTATTGCGAACTTGTGGTCGTTTCATTTGTTGTTCGACGCAAGCAGAGTATACTGTAAACTTTGTGATTATAGTATAACCCAAGATCTGAGTGACTTGGAAGAGTGGACTAAAGGATATTTAAATCCATATAACCACTATAAAAATTGTTTGTGTTTTTACATTGCTTCTAAACTTGCATATTTCCTGATTGCATAAAAACACATTAAGTTAACTGTTTGAAAAGAAGTTAAAAGGAGTTTATAAAACTGGGGAAACATTTTTCAAACTGCTCAGATTACTTGTGAAAAACACTTTGAAAATCCGCTGCAAGTACTCTAAGTATTAAAACTGATTTCTGCAAAATCAGCTAAGTAACTATCAGACGAGTGGTCAACAAGACTGTTCAAAGATTTGTCCGCGAACAGAATTGTAACTTACAAATCTGATCAGCTTAGTCTGTTCAGTAAGGGTAAAGTTTTAAAGTTAAATTTGAAGAAAATTTTTAAAGAGGTTTATTCACCCCCCCCCCCCCTCTAAACCTCTTCTGACCACTTGGGACCAACAAGTGGTATCAGAGCAGGTGGTTCATTAGAATCAGCTGCCTGATCAACGAGCCTGATCCGAGTGTTTTTCAAAGGTTTTCAAAACTTTTCAAAAGAGCATCTTTTTGAAAAATAAAAACTTTTTGAAAAATGGATTGTATCAGCCATGTTCCCCACATTGCTGGTATGTCCTTTGAGGACTGGAAAATCAGAATGGAGATTTTCCTTGCTGCCTATAATGACAACATGCATACATGTATCATTAAAGGTCCATTCAAATTCACCAAGACCATCATCGTAGATGAAGCTCAAATAGTGGTGGAAAAAGACTTAACAGAAATGACAGCAGAAGAAATAAAGCTGTTCAACCTGGACAAAGTCGGAAGATTCATCATGACCAAAGCCCTGGATAATGATCGGTTTGACAAAGTCAAGCATTGCAAAACTGCAAAGGAGATGTGGGATAAGGTTCGTGACATGAGTGAAGGCAATGATGCCATTAAAGAGCATCAGCTCAGTGTTGCCTTGGAGAAGCTGGACAACTTCAAGATGAAGTCTGGAGAAACCATTGATCAGATGGATACCAGATTCACCAGAACTCTGAATGAAGTTTTGAAGCTGGGAAAGACTTTCACTGACAAAGAAATCACTGTCAAAGTACTGAAGGCTCTACCTTCCAAGTTCAACATGAAGGTGACAGCAATGGAAGAATCAAGAGATCTGGGCAAGATTTCTCTAACAGAGCTGTTCTCCGTACTCAAGGCGTATGAGTATAAACTGCCAAGGATGGGAATTGAAGAAACCTCAACTTCAGGACCCACAGCTGCACTAGTTGCTGCTGAAAATCAAAGAAGACCGGCTCAAAGAAATGCTGAAGTGGACTCATCTGATGAAGCCACTCTACTCAACAAAAAGGAGTACACTGCTGGAGATGTTGCACTGTTGATGAACAACTTCAAGAAGTTCTACAAGAGAAAGATGAAAAACAAATACAACAATGCTTCTACTTCTAAACCTAATTTTTCTTCTCAGGATAAGGATGATTATAAATCAAAACTGATGTGTTACAACTGCAGGAAATTGGGACACTTCATAAGAGACTGCCCATATCCAAAAGCAGAAAAGTACACTGAAGAGGAGAAGAAAATAAGAAAAGAAAGAAAGCATCAGAGAGGCAAGGCAATGATGGCTGAAGCAGAAAAGCTGACTGCTGTCTACTCATCTGATTCAGATTCTGACTCGTCTGATGAAGAATCGTCTGATGAAGAAAAACCTGCTCTCCTGTGCCTGATGGCAAAGGAATCTGATGACTCTGAGGATGAGGTAACTCCTCAAGAAAATGAACTGTTTAATTCTCTAGAGCAAATGATGTTGAATAATACTACTATTGCTGGAGAGTTTGTTAAGCTTAAGGAAGAGATGAACTTGCTAAAAGAGCAAAATAGTTCACTGAAACTTTTAGCTGAAAAGCCAAAAGAATCAGCTGAATATAAACAGCTTGAGCAAGAGCATGAATCTCTGAAAGCTGAATGTGAGGTATATAAAGGAAAAATCATGGAACTTGAGAAAATCATTGAGTCTCATGATAAGTCAACTGTTGCATCCATGCATACACCTAAGAAACAGGAGACACCTTTAGAAAAGGATAAACTAGAGTTGAACCATACTGAAAAATTCATATCAGCTGACAATAGTAAGGTCATTCTGTATGTTCAAACTTCTAAACCTACCTCATCTGAGAAAGTGGTAAAGGAGAAGAAATCTCCTAAGGCTAAAAAGAGCAAAGAGCCTAGTGTAGGAAATCAGACTAGTAAGACCAAACAGCAGAGTCCTAAGAAGTCTGCTGATAAAGCTAAAGTCAATCAGACTAGTGGTAAAACTAAGTCAAAATCAAATGAGCAAGCATCTAGTAAACCAAAGAAGCATAAGAACAAGAAAAATCAAAATGCTTGGTATGGAAATGAGTCATATTATGTGCAACCTGCTGCATATCATCCTATGTATCATGCACCTCAATTTCCTAGTTACTATGCACCTTACCCTGCTCATCCAATGCATGCATATCCTGCATATCATGCACCTTACCCTGCTTATGAACATTATTCATATCATACTGATCATCAACATAACTTATCTGATAACTATGATAAAAATGAAACTGTTCATGCTCCTAAAACTCAGAAACCTAAGAAGCCTAAGACTTCAACATCTTGGGTTGTCAAGGGTGGAACTAATCCTTCAGGACCCTCTCAATAAGGGTACCTAAAACAATTTTATTTTTGTTTTGTAGGTTAGGATTAGGAGTAGGAGTAAAGTAGAAAATATTTGGTACTTGGACAGTGGATGTTCAAGGCACATGTGTGGAAACATACATGAGTTGACTGATGCAGTTGCTGTGGATGGTCCAAAAGTCACTTTTGGAGACAGCAAAGAAGGCAAGATTAAAGCTAAAGGAAGATTAATCAAGGGAAACATAGAGATATCTGACGTCTCCTATGTTAAAGGCCTAAAATATAATCTGCTGAGCATAAGTCAATTTTGTGACAAGGGATATTCAGTCATCTTCTCAACAGATAAGTGCTACGTTGAACAGATTGGTACAAAGAAGGTAATTTTATCTGGAAGACGACAAGGAAATATCTACATAGTCGACTGGAATTCTGTTGACAAGAATTCAAGTGTTTGTTTGGTGGCATCTGCACCAAGTGAAGTCAGTTGGCTATGGCACAAGAGGATGAATCATTTAAACTTCAAGACCATAAACAGATTAATCAAGAACGATTTGGTAGAAGGGATTCCAAAAGCAGTCATGAGCAAAGACAAGCTCTGTGACGCCTGTCAGAAGGGTAAACAAATCAAGTCATCTTTTAAAGAAAAGAAGCACCAATCTTCTGGAAGAATATTGGAGCTGTTGCATATGGACTTATTTGGACCCATCGATCCAGTCAGTAATGGTGGAAAGAAATACTGCCTAGCTGTTGTGGATGACTATTCAAGATATACTTGGGTGATTTTCATGAAGAAGAAAAGTGAAACCAAGGAACATCTTACAAATCTGATGGAACTGATCCAGAATGAGAAGAGTATCAAAATATTGAAGATCAGATCAGATAGAGGGACATAGTTTACAAACTCTACTGTTGAAGAGTATTGTAACATCAAAGGAATACATCATGAGTATTCAGCTGCTAGAACCCCTCAACAGAATGGTGTTGCTGAAAGGAGAAACAGAACACTAAAAGAAGCTGTCAGAACCATGATAGCTGAAGCCAAGCTGCCTCAAAAATTTTGGGCAGAAGCAACAAACACAGCATGCTTTACCCAAAACAGATGTATGATCAACAAAAATCAGAACAAGACTCCATATGAAGTTTGGAACAACAGAAAACCAAACATTTATTATTTTAAGATTTTTGGTTGTAAATGTTTTGTATTGAATAATGGGAAAAATCACCTTACTGCATTTGCAGAAAAGGCTGATGAAGCTGTTTTTGTAGGATATTCTACTGTTAGTAAGGCTTATAGAGTTTTCAATAAAAGAACATTGCTAATAGAAGAATCTATCCATGTAGTATTTGATGAGCCAAGTCAATCTTCTGAAAAGAATCAAAGTGTAAATCAAGATCTGTCTGCTGATTTACAGAAGTTAGACGTTGGAAGAAATGAAGAATATGTTCCCATCATACTACCTAATCTAAGTTCAGCTGCTAACTCAAGTGCTGTTCATAATCACAGTGCTGATTGTCTAACAGACGAGTTGCAAACAGCTGACAGACCAGAGACTGTTCAACAGACCACAAATGCTCAACAGACTACTACTGGAACTCCAACAGTAGTGTTGCAAGATCATAACAGAGGACAACATCCTGATTTGCAACCTGATCTCAGATGGCTCAAGAATCACCCTCCTGAATTAGTCATTGGTGATCCTTTAGATAGAGTGAAAACAAGAAGAGCTGCTGCACAAGATGCTATGTTTGTCACATTTCTATCTCAAATAGAGCCTAAGCAAATTGAAGAAGCTCTCAATGATTCCTTCTGGATAGAAGCTATGCAAGAAGAGTTGAATCAATTTGAAAGGAATGAAGTCTGGTACCTAGTTCCAAGACCAAGTCATCAAAGAGTAATTGGCACTAAGTGGGTATTCAGAAATAAAATGAATGAAGATGGTGTTGTCACCAGAAACAAAGCAAGACTAGTGGCCAAGGGTTATTGTCAAGAAGAAGGAATTGACTTTGATGAAACTTTTGCACCAGTAGCAAGACTTGAAGCAATCAGACTGTTTCTTGCCTATGCTGCTCACAAGAACTTCACTGTCTATCAGATGGATGTGAAGTCTGCTTTTCTCAATGGAGAATTGCAAGAAGAAGTGTATGTTGAACAACCTCCAGGATTTGAAGTCTATCAAGAAGAGGACAAAGTATATCGTCTGAAGAAAGCCCTTTATGGACTGAAACAGGCTCCAAGAGCATGGTATGATACCCTATCTGATTTTCTTTTAATTAAAGGATTTCGTAAAGGTAAGGTAGATAAAACCTTGTTCACAATCGAATGGGAAAATCATATATTACTTGTGCAAATATATGTGGACGATATTATTTTTGGTTCAACTAACCAACAGATGTGTGATAAGTTCTCCAAGCTGATGCAGAATAAGTTTGAAATGAGCATGATGGGTGAACTTAACTATTTTCTTGGATTGCAAGTTAGACAGTTGCCTGATGGGATATTCATCAGCCAAGCAAAATACACAAGAGATCTGTTCAAGAAATTTGGTATGGAAACTAGCTCAACAGCTACCATTCCTATGTCTACAAGTCTTCGTTTGGATAAAGATGAAGATGGCAAATCAGTAGACATAACCAAATATAGAGGCATTATTGGTTCATTGTTGTATCTAACAGCAAGCAGACCTGACATAATGTACTCAGTTGGAGTCTGTGCAAGATTTCAATCAAACCCCAAAGAATCTCATCTCTTAGCTGCCAAGAGGATATTGAAGTATGTTAAAGGCACTCAAGAACTGGGATTATGGTATCCTAGAGAATCTGGATTTGAACTAGTTGGCTATTCAGATTCAGACCTTGCTGGCTGCAAGATTGACAGGAAAAGCACAACAGGTGCATGTCAGTTCTTAGGCAGTCGTCTGATCTCATGGATGAGTAAGAAGCAAACCTCAGTCTCTATATCTACTGCTGAAGCTGAATATATAGCTGCTGGAGCTTGCTGTGCACAGATACTTTGGTTGAAACATCAACTAGAAGACTACAACATCAAGATCAGTGGAATTCCAATCTACTGTGACAATACAAGTGCAATTTCACTTACTCAGAACACTACAAGTCATTCAAGGACTAAGCATATTGAGATCAAGCATCATTTCATTAGAGATCATGTGGAAAAAGGCAATGTAATGATTGAGTATGTTCATACTGATAATCAGATTGCTGATATCTTCACCAAACCTCTAAGTGAAGTAAGGTTCTCAACTCTAAGAGCTGAGCTAGGACTACTTAATTTGGAAGCATAAGCTGAGGGGGAACTCATCAGAAGACTGGAGTTCAACAGCTTAGTGTTTCATGATTATCTTCAAGGATTAACTTTCAACAGACTAGTTAACTTATGAATTCTTAAACTCAGGGGGAACGTGTAAGACTAGCGGTACTTCTGAATTAAAGATGAAATTTGTTAATGTCAGTTAGTTGAAGTTATGTTTTCATCAGAAGACTCAACTATCGAAGATTGAAGCTATTTTATCTAGCTGGATTGACAAACAGCTGAGGAAGGTTATCAGCTATTGGCATTCTCTGATAACAGCATTGTCATCAGGACACTAGTCCATCAGATAAGTGTTTATTATACTTATCTGATTACTTAAATAAAAGCGAACTATTTAAAAACGTTTTATTCAAAACACGCTTTTACAAGTAAACTGTGGGGCGGTACATATTCCCGCTCTTCATTAAATATCTTTTGAATTTGAAAGGTCGTAACTGACGCCGCACGATCAGCACTGACAGAAAAACGGATCTAACGGTTGGCAGATATCACGGAAACCGAAAAACCCCAACTCTATAAATCCTCATCTGATCAGTCGAGTAGCTCTTTACGCACCCTAAACTTTCAAAAGCAATTGTGAGAAAAACTTAAACAAGTTTTCTGCAAAAATCCTTTCCTTTTCACTAACTTTCAACAGATTGAAATGGCTGCTGAAGGTATGTTCTTAGATTATGAGTCCTATTATCAGTCTGGTACAAGTTTGATGAAAGAATTGTTGGAGAAATTCAAATCGGCACAGTTGGTAAATTTCATGGAGTACAATGAAGGAATAATCTGGACTGACCAGGTTATGGAGTATTATGGAACGGCAAAGGCTGACTACAACAAACTAGAAATCAAAGCGAAAGTGGGTGACAAATCTGTTGTCATCACTCCACAAGTTCTTCATGAACAGTTTGGTTTGCCCAAGTCTGGAAGACACGAAGTTACCGTACTGACTGAAGAGAAGCACCAACAGTTTTGGGCGATCTGCGCCAAGGAAGGAGAAATGTTGTCTGGCAACATTAAAAAGAAACAGCTGAAGGATGAATATCAGCGGATGGCTGATATGGTCTCGAAGCTGATTGAGAACTGTACTTTTTCTCTAGATGCTGTTACAATGAAGCGTTTCAGCATCATGGCTGCCGTATACTATGGGCTAGAGGTAAACTGGTCCATCATAATTTGGTATATACTTGCTGATTTTCTGGAAGTGAAGAAGGGAAAAGGCCCTTACACCAACCACAGAATCACTTTAAGTTACCTCTTATCAAAGTTGGGCTGTGTCATGACAAATGGGAAAGAAATTCACAAGTCCAAAGCAATGAACAAGTATCTACCTGTTCAGAAGAGGAAGGCTGATGAGCCTGAACGAGAAGAAGTTGAGGAACCAAAGGAGGTTCCTGCCAAAAGGCAAAAGAGATTAGTCAAAACAGCAAGTTTGGCTGTTGAGACTAAAAGGAAGAGGGCTGCTGATGAGCCCAAAAAGAAAGAATTAAAGCAGATGGAGAGAGTGACTTCTGCTGAAGCCACTAAGATTGTTGAGAACATTATTGCTGATGTAAGGACTGGATCCCCTGCATCACCGTCAAGAACTCCATCAGCAGAGAGGCCTGCTGAGGATATTTCTCAAAGGACAAGAAGTCAACTGAGAAGTACAGCTGCTACCACTTACCGTGAAGGTAGAACAAAGAAGTCTGCTAGAAAGCAGATGACATTCATTGAAAAACCTACTGATCTGGAAAATGTAGCTAGGGAGGATCCTGAAGCTGCTCAAAGGCCTATTGAAACAGTTGAGACTGTTGAGACTGACAAAGCTGATGAGCAACAGCCAAGTCAAGTCACTTCAACAGCTGAGGTTGCTCAACCTCAAGAAGATCCAGATGTTCAAATCATCCATCCTATAGCTGCTGCTCCCATATCATCTGCTGGACCAGCTCCTGTTGATAAAGGCAAAAGAAAGATAGTGATTAAGAGAAAGAAAATCACTAAAGCTGACAAAAGAGCAAGGGAAGAAGCTGAACAGAGGAAGCAGGGTGAGCTTGAAGAGAAGAAAGCACTTGAGCTAAGCAAAGCTCAAGAAGCAAAGGATGAAGCCAGAAGACGCATGTCTGCAGCAGAAAGAAAAGCTGCTGAGGATGCTGAAATGGCTGCAGTGATTGAATTGAGCAAGGTTGATGCCTATGGACCTGTCCATGGAGGTGGCATCAAGATTGGTGAAGGGAAGGATGAAGAAGACAAGAAGAAAATATTGCTGCCTGCCCCCAAAACCAAGTCAAAAGACAAATTTGAAGTCAGAAAAGCATTTGAGATAGTCTATGCTGATAAGGAGCTGTTCAAGAAGTTTGAAAAGTCCTTGGCTTACTATGATCAGAAGCTTATGTTAATGACTCTGTTCAACCAAGAAAAGCCAAGATATATTAGTTGGAGGGACAACAGGCTGAACAAGTCAATTACTGAACTTCAAGATATGAAGGAGTTAGCTGATGAAGAACGATGGGTTCTAAGTTGGCTGAAGACAAACTCCATCCAAAAGGCTCTTGATCCAAGCTATGTGAGAGATATCATGCATAGCTATGCAAAAGGCTTTGCATTGGAGGAAGCCAAGAAAATCAAGAGCACCTTGCCTGAAAAGAAGAAGAAGTCTGAAGATGCTGAGGAAAGAGCAATTAAGTTTGCTGTTATGGCTGCCCTGAAGAGATGGGCTAAAAAGTCAAAGTATCAGCAAGGCTGTTCAAGTGATTTGCCACTACTGCCTAGTGTCCAGCAAATCATTTTTGGCAAGGAAGTGCAACCGTTCTATGAAGTGCCAAAGGGGAATAATGCTTTTGTTAATCCCTGGATCATTGTGAGGCAAATCAGACAAACCACCTGCTTCAATGATGATGGCACCATCACCAACTTAGTCTATGATGATGTTACTGATGAGCCTAAAGCTGCGGACAAGCCTGATGTCAAGTCTGCTGATCAGACTGCTGACAAGCCTGCTGAACAAATTGCTGATAAGTCTGCTGATCAGACTGAAGATAAGTCTGCTGAAAAGGCTGCTGATGAACCCCTGGCCATTGAGTGGAAGGCTACGGACTCTGGAAATCATCAAGACGAAAAGATGGAAGATATTCCTGTCCACCAGGAAATTGATGAAAGGGATGTAGCTGCTGCTTCTGCTTCATCAGGTGATAAGCACTCATCACTAATGGAAGCAATCCAGATGCTGATGGAAAACCAACTTAAGGAACTGGAAGACAAGCACAAGCAACAGCTATTAAAGGTTAAGGAGGAGCTGAAAGCAGAGTTGGCAGAAACCAACAGACTTCAGCTGGAAACTGTTCAAGGATCAACAGAAGAGATCATCAAAAAGGAGATCAACAGTATTCCAATTCCTCAAGACAACTCATTGCAGTTGATACACAGCTTAAGAGAACTGAACCAGAACGTGGAAGATGTGAAGGGTGATGTGAATCATCTTCACACTGCTTTAAAATCAGCTGAGCACAAGATTGCTGACTTAACTGCAACTTTCATTAAAGTCAGTCATGAAGAGAAGGAAATCAATCTGGGAGTGTTGCAAGAAGTTGCAAAGGCTGCACATGAAGTTCAAAATGAAATTGCAACTATCAACCTCAACATTGACTACTTCAATGATAAGACTGATGTCATCAGCACTGACATTCATCATCTCACAGCAAGTCACGACGTTGTTAATCAGAATCTGAAGGCTTTGTGTGCTGGAGTAAAGATTCCAACAGTTGCCCTCAACCCTGCTGTTGAACCTTCTAATGTCATCAGAGTTGATGATGACAAAAAGGGGGAAGATAAAAGGGAAGAACCAGCTAAGGAAACTGCTGCTGAAGAACCAGCAAAGGAATCTGCTGCTGAAGATTCAACTAAGGAAGAAACTGCTGCTGCAACTATGAAAGCCAAGGAAACTGAAGACACTGCTGACAAGGCTGAAGTACTTGAAAAGGTAGAAGAAGAAGATACCAAGTACAAAAACACTGAATCTGCCAGGAAAGCCATGAAAGCTTTGAAAGCTCTACAAGAACAAGAACTTAAGGAGAAGATGGAAGCTGCCAAAGCGATTCTGGAAGAAGAAGTTGATGATGAAGAAGATGATGAAGAATCATCTTATGAATATGAAGAAGTGCTGGAAGAATCTGATGAAGAAGCTGATAGTTAGAAATTGAAAAATCAATTGTAATCAGTTTACTTTTTCAGAAATCTCATCTGATGAATTTGTACATGTAATTCACTTTCTATATCAATAAAATGTTCAAGTTCAATCCAATAAACTTTTTTCTATCTCAGAAAATTTTGAGGATTACAATCTTTAGTTTAGGTATTCAACAGGTACTAAGCTGAAGTTTTGTCATCATCAAAAAGGGGGAAATTGTTGGATGAAGATGAAGATGAAGGCACTGAAGAAAGTTTGATAAGGGAGGTTTTGATGCATTCCAAAACTTCAAAGATTGGCTAAGTATGGAGTAACTTAGCTGATAGACTTATCAAGGAATTTTGACTAAGTAAAGAAGACATCAGAAGAGTCAAAGTTTCAAGGTCCAAGACTTCTGATCTGCTGAAGTAAAGTTATCAGACTAGTGAAGATCAGCCGACTCAAATCAGATTTGTTCAAGTTTGAGATCAGCCGAGTTCGCCATCAGACTTATACTTTCGTCAGCCAAGTGAAGAAGATCATGAAGTGTTCCCAACGGTAATAAATGCCCCTTGGTGTAATAAATGCTGAAGTACGAGGATATTTAAGACAAATGATTGAAGAAAAGCTTCGCATCAGCCGAGTGCATTTAATGCTGCCTGCAGAATAGTACTGTTTACAGTACGGACAGACTGCAAAAGAGCCGTTCGCGGATTTTAAGGACCAGTACTCGAGGAATTTGAATCCTGTCTCTCTTCAACGGACACTTTTCAATCCTCAAGTATAAATAGCTGAAAGAGACGAAGAAGAAACAAGCAACACACTTTCTGAGAGAAATTTCCGAAGCAAAATTCTTTAAGTCTCAAGAACAGCTCACTCATCAGCTGAGTCATTTGTTGACGAAAGCAGAGTTGAAGAATCAAGAAAAATACATCTTCTGAGTGATTTTGTAAACAAGAGTGTTGTGCGGAGTTGTGATCCATCTTTGTGAGTGATCAAACTTCAGAGGATAGGTTTTCTGTGTGATCTCCTATTGCGAACTTGTGGTCGTTTCATTTGTTGTTCGACGCAAGCAGAGTATACTGTAAACTTTGTGATTATAGTATAACCCAAGATCTGAGTGACTTGGAAGAGTGGACTAAAGGATATTTAAATCCATATAACCACTATAAAAATTGTTTGTGTTTTTACATTGCTTCTAAACTTGCATATTTCCTGATTGCATAAAAACACATTAAGTTAACTGTTTGAAAAGAAGTTAAAAGGAGTTTATAAAACTGGGGAAACATTTTTCAAACTGCTCAGATTACTTGTGAAAAACACTTTGAAAATCCGCTGCAAGTACTCTAAGTATTAAAACTGATTTCTGCAAAATCAGCTAAGTAACTATCAGACGAGTGGTCAACAAGACTGTTCAAAGATTTGTCCGCGAACAGAATTGTAACTTACAAATCTGATCAGCTTAGTCTGTTCAGTAAGGGTAAAGTTTTAAAGTTAAATTTGAAGAAAATTTTTAAAGAGGTTTATTCACCCCCCCCCCTCTAAACCTCTTCTGACCACTTGGGACCAACATGAACATAATGTACTATTATGTGGTTACTAGATGACAAATATTGGAGACACCATATTGGGGGTGATATACACCAAATGCACTATTCGATCATAGTTGTAAATATATAATTTAATAAATAAATAAAAAATATGATTTTGCTTAACATAATTAATCTTATGTGGTTGTTAGATGATGGGTGATTTGTTACTCATAATTAATCTTATGAGTCAAAATCTAGCAATTTTGACTCAATACTAATTTCTGGTAATTTTGATTTATTTTATTTTCTTAAAAAAGTTTTGATTGGTCAAGACAAAATTTATTATTTTCAGTTATAAAACAATTTAATTAATTGTCATCATACAAGAAAAGGAAGATTCATTTATGATAAAAAAAAAAAAATCATTTACTTATAATTTCCAAATCTATGTTTTGAATTATGGTCAAAAGTTACCATTAATTGTCACAAACCCATAACATAACAAAATATACTCATTTTAATAATTAATTTTTATTAAGATCATTAAGCTATGGTTGGCATCGGTCCTACAGCTAATTAGGAAAATTTGGGTTTGACAATGAACTAAAATCTTATTTCATGCAAAAAATTTAACCGTCCCCTGATTAAGGCTAATTAATTAATTTGCTATATTCTTAATACTTTTCTTTCATGATCTATATATATAGCTAAACACTAGCAAGTTATTCCACTCTAGCATAATAACATGCCTCTCAATATGTGATCTCATTTTTTCCACTCTTGCAACATATTTGTGTCTATTGGTAATTTTTTATTCTAGATTATTATTAACTTGATTACATGCATTTCTTTTTCGGATTTGGTCGAATTTATTTCTTGATAATATAGATAATATTGATATTCTACGAGAATTATCAAGTGAAGGATTCCTGATCTGATTTAAGACAATGATAGGTTTGTGATTCCTTTTCTTCATAAATTTATATTTGAAGGTATTTTTCTTTTAAGTTTGTATGAATATGTTAATTGTATATATAAGACTGATTATAATTGATTAGTTTTATTTAATTTATAGGTATTGAAAGAACTTCAAGATTTCGCTGCAGAAAATCTTGAAACACAGTTAAGTTTGTAATCTCGGAAGGAATATATTGTTAAAAAGTAATTATTTTTTCTTGAATGTTTTGACTCTTAGATTTTAAATTTGTAAATTTATTGAACTTTTAATTTTTACTTATTAGAAATAAGTTGAAACATGAACTTTTAGTAATTTTCCTCCATGAACTTGAATCAAAAGATATGGAATTTCAATTACCACGAAACTTATGAGATGGAATCTCAATTGTCATAGAAGCCCGAAGCCTAACATTGTCATAGAAGCCCGAAGCCTAACATTGTAGCAATCATTATTTTTTTTCTTTTTTCAATTTCAGGTTCTTACCTTTTCTATTTTATAAGTTCTTACAATCTAACCTTCTTTTATATGTTTTCTGCTTTTCAGTGTAATTGGTTTACAGAGTTCTTTGCATATCCATTACATGTATATCAAGTAAGTAACATATTTTTGTTATTTATTTTTTCATATTTTTAATTAATAATAACGATTTTTTTCTTTTTATTTAATCTTGCATGATTGGCATTTGAGTACCAAGTTACCGATCTGAATTCACTCAAAGGTATTTTTGCTTTATCTGAAATAGTTGATTGAATTATTTTTAATTTATGGCTTAATGGATGATTATATCAATTTAATCATATTTGTGTTTTTCCCCATATTTTTTTTGTAACCATTTCAGACCAAGCAAAAAGGAATTTGTTTCAATTTTGCAGAAAATTTATTTTATCTTTCTATTTATTTATTTATTTATTCATTTTTGTATATTTGTTTCCCCCTCATTTTTCGTAATAATTTAGTGGTTTTATTTTTGTACAAAATTAAATAAATGTAAATTTCATAGCATACGTATTTTTGTTGAAGAAATATGAAAATGACTCATTTATCTCTCCATTCCAGAGTTACATTTCTAAGCTTTTCGTTCAATTTAATTATTTATGTTCAATATCTTTTGATTAGGAGAAGTGTTGTATTTGATAACTATTTTCCTTAATTTTAGCAGATCTTATATTTATTTTCATTTTTTTAAGTTAACGTGTTTATTGAGAAAAAATTATTTATTTTTCTTCTTTTGATTATCTTATATTAAAAAAAATTATAATATTGTAATCATGACAAATACATTTTTGTTTGTATTTTACATCTTCGTTATGACTATCGTCTTGTGCTATCACATATTTATTCTCACATTATTGAATTTTAATCTTTTTTTATCCAGGGGTTTACAAATCGTATTTAAAAAAGCTATTGTTTTGTTTGAAATATGCTAGCAGTCAATACATATATATATTTGAAGGGTGAGTGTTGACCCCAATTGGTTGTTTTGACCAAAATTCTAATTTTCTAGAGTTTTGATTTTTTTTTTAATCCTACAAAATTCTATTATTGGTATTCTCTAAATACTAAAGTAATGCATTCAAAAAAAAAAAAAATGTAATGAAGTTTACATCCATAAATTACTAATCTTTTCCAAAATAACTCTTTCTAAAATGAATCATCATTAATCATCATTAATCAGGCTCGAATTATTAGGCTAATTAGACGTTAAAAAAGTTTCAAAACTTTAATTTGGGCTGTCAATATGTTTACATCTCAACTAAGTAAAGTAAAAAAATAATTTAAGTTTTAAATTTTATAATTTCCTAAAAATCAGCCAATTAAATCAATTTATTATACTTAATTGTTCCCTTAAATTTAGCTATTACTATCTTAAGAAATTGTACTTCTTATATAAGATGTCTTATATATATGTAAGAATCCTATTTTACAAAACTTAGAGTATTAGTGTGAATTGTCCAATATTGATTTTCTTCATTCTATTGATTCGATTGTTCAAATTAAGAATCTAACATGGTTTGTTCTATGTCTTTGTTGCAGGGCGTTTTTGAAGTTATTTTTAATTTCACATTCGATGGTTTTGCTAAATGAAGTCTCATTTTTAAGTTTATAGGTTTGTTATTATTTATTTTTGTCTTTTAATAATTCTTTTCACTTAATTTGAATAGATTTACTGAACATAATGTACTATTATGTGGTTATTAGATGACAAATATTGGAGACACCATATTGGGGGTGATATATACCAAATGCACTATTCGATCATAGTTGTAAATATATAATTTAATAAATAAATAAAAAATATGATTTTGCTTAACATAATTAATCTTATGTGGTTGTTAGATGATGGGTGATTTGTTATATGTGCATGTCTATATATGTGTGATATGTTTACTAACTTTTTGTTCTTTTTTTTCTTTATATCCTTACATATATTTAAGCTTCTTATTTAGTCCTAACATTGTAGTTTTACTTATTCATTTTTTTTTTCAAAAGAATCATATTTTCTGTCTTCTTGAGTTTACTTCTGGATTTATTACGTGCCCATATTTTAAGCTTTTCATTGTGAACGCTTTCTATGTTTATTCTTTTTTCATTAGATTCTATTATTAGTTTTTCTCATAGTATTAAAAAATTAAAATATTTTGCTCATCTTAAATTCTTCTTACATTTTTAGGGCTTTCTTGCCTAATATTTTTTGGTATGTGAATCGTATGTAATATGAGTAAATATGGACAAAACAGTTTACAACCTTTTGCATGCCAATGATGTTTCTATTTGTCGGTCATCAACAAAAATATATTATAGTTTCTACTTGAAATTAATATTGCTTTGAAAAACATTCTTTTATTGAATTTTTCCTATAAAAATAAAAATAAAAGTTCTTAGAAGATTATATGGTCTAAACATACGAAGAAAATGAAATTGTAGCCCATTCAAAACATAGTTATGATAGTATTTATTATAGTGATTACCTACATATTCTAAATTGAGCTAATTAACCGATTAATAAATTCAAATGATTCATACTCATAGCTACTACTCATGAACATGATGGGTCTTGATGGTTCGTAAAGAAAATTTTATGATTTTAAATTAGAATGTAAATATTAATATTGATTTTTTTCTTGAGAATTGATTAAAATATTATCATCATGGTTTAAATGTTTAAATGTATCATGATCTAAGTAGTTTTAGTTTATATTTTTCTTAACCACTGTTATAGAGTTGTATTAATTTTAAAAGTTAATATACGTTTATATAAATATCGATAAGACTTAAGCAATAAAGTTGGTGATCATGTGATCACATTTTATCAATCACTGTAAATTAATATTAAAATTTTGCAATTTGATATATACATATCAAACAATACATCATTCTGAAGAAAAAAAATTATATATATACCTAGCTCATTTCTTTTCTAATTTTTTGATGTAGTTCGGTGAAGCTCTTTATTTTTATCGACATATTGCATATTTATTGTTTGATTGATTTAGTGACTAAGAAATGAAAAATAAAAAATAGCTTTTCAAACATGTAAAAAAATCAATATATAGATTTGCTCATGCTTGATCAATGTTCATCAACTTTCATTCAATATCATAGATTTATTAAAACAAAAATTGTTGCATTTTGTGTCTTCGGCTGTTTTGATTGAGTGTGAACGTTTAATGTCAATTGACTTAGAAAGTAAATGATATATTTTTTTTCTTAAATTGATTTCAATCGAAATATATAATTCGAAAATATTATGTATAAACCGTGCATAGCACGGGGCTAAAGCTAGTTGGGAAATAAGGAGTGATGGTATATATCTCTAAGACACTTATCCTCCAACTAGGTTTGATAAAATATATGTTTGGTAATAAATAAAAATCTTTATTATATTATATGTACTAGCCTAAAACACGTGCTATGCAAAATTCAAATACACTAAAAAGTGAAAAAAAAATATCTTGAAATAAAAGACACTAAAGGACATACAATCTTAAACTAATAGTCGTGTTGTATAAATCAAAATTAATAGTTAACGATTGCCATTCATAAAATCAAATATTTAAAGCATTAGTCCGTGATTCGTTTGAGAATTAAAAATTAACACCTTGTTTATTATGTCTTTTATGCATTTTTTTTGACACTTTTGAAGATTCAAACAAATAAATATTTTTTGTTTCTAGAGATTATATCTCTTTTTTCTATATATGTAGATAATATTTTGACAACCCTGTAAGCTCTAACTGAACCCGATCTCGATATCCCAACCTAGGCTAAACCCGACTTGCTCGTATAAGTTGGATTAACATGATTTAGTAGTATATTACCAATTTTTAAATTTCTTAGAATGGGTTATTGTCAATTTTGGTCAAGTGGTACTCCTAGAAACTAGTATTCCAACCTAAACTCGTCATATTTTATGACACAATCCACCAAACCTTGTTGGTTATTCTCGTGACATTTAACAAGGACTAGAAATGGTCTAAATGCTTATAGACGCACCATATTTGATCAATATTTTTTATAAATTATGAAAAAAATAATTCATAATTGTTGGGCATAGAACTAATATTGAAATTGGGTTAAAATTAAATGATTAAATGTGTGTTCAATATAGTAATATAGTTAGATGACTATTTTTGAAATATTACCATTGAACATTATTAATTCATTTACTACGAATGAAGTTTCTTTATATATTTATTAATTAGGCTAGAACAATAACTATTACATTTTCAAAAATATATGCCCTCAATTATATTTTAATATTGTTATTGTTGATAGCAAATTTTTCTATATTAGTTAGTTTCCATAATTAGAACTTTCTAAATATTATCTACATATATAGAAAAACAATTATATTTTCTTTAAATAGCTCGTGAATTTTCATTTTGAATATCTTAAACAAGTTATTAAAATCTTAACAAAAAATCATATTTAAATTGGGTTTTTGGCATTTTGCATCTTGAAAATATAGGTTTTTGACACTTTGATCTTCGACCTAAAAGTTTCGGCGCTTCACACCCTGAAAGTATAATTTATTTGACACTTTGCACCCTATTGTGTGTTTTAGTAAGAAAATTTATATGTGCAAGGGTATAATATTCATTTTTGAATTTTTTGGCATTTTGCACCTAATAATTTTTGGCATTTTGCACCTAATATATTCCTTTGAATGTCGTTGATGGAGAGGTAAAATCGTTAAAAAAATATTTCGAGATCAATCACAAAAATAATCAAAAAAAAAATTTCGCAAATTATATTTACATTTTCTCCTTAAATAGACACTGATTTACATCAGTTGTAATATTCATACAAAATCATATAATAGATACAAGTTTTTTTTTTTTTTCAAAAAATTATACACTACATACTCTAGAAATCTATAATTATTATCTACTAGCATGTCAAATGTGAAAATTGCCAAAAAGGCCCTGTTCGTGTTTCCAGCGACATTTAACAAAGACCAGCAATGGTCTAAATGCTATTACACACACTATATATAGTCAATATTATAAATTATGACGAAGATACTTCATAATTATTGTTCATAGAGCTTTCTAAATATTATCTACATATATAGAAAAAAAAATTTTGGTCTTCTTTAAATATCATGTGCAATTTCATTTTGAATATCTTATACAAATTATTAAAATCTAAACATAAATTCATATTTCAAATCTTTAAATAGCATTTCGGATTTTATTTTGATTTAATCTAAACAAGTTCATATCTCACATAACACATCAAACATTATGAACAAGTTATATTTGTTCATTCTTTCAACTTTTCTTTTTCAAACAATGAACCATGCTTGGAAGTGGGAACCTTGTTTTATCAGGTCGATTGGCATGGTTTACGTCATCAACAAGCTTCCTCCAAATTCACCACAATTACTCTTGCATTGTGCATCTGGAGATGATGATTTTGGACTACAAACATTTTCCAGTAATCGTGGTTTCCATTTTAAAATATGTCGGCCTCCTAATGGATATTTCTTTTGTCGTGCTTGGTGGGGAAACATTAAGGATAAACTTTTTGAAGTTTATAGTTCTACTTCTTGTACTTCACTATATTGTTATTGGGAAATAAGGAGTGATGGTATATATCTCTCAGAAACTTATCCTCCAACTGGGTTTGATAAAATATATGTTTGGTAATAAATAAAAATCTTTATTATATTATATGTACTAGCCTAAAACACGTGCTATGCACGATTCAAATACACTAAAAAGTAAAAAAAAATATCTTTAAATAAAAGACACTAAAGGACATACAATCTTAAACTAATATTCGTGTTGTATAAATCAAAATTAATAGTTAACGATTGCCATTCATAAAATCAAATATTTAAAGCATTAGTCCGTGATTCGTTTGAGAATTAAAAATTAACACCTTGTTTATTATGTCTTTTATGCATTTTTTTGACACTTTTGAAGATTCAAACAAATAAATATTTTTTGTTTCTAGAGATTATATCTCTTTTTTCTATATATGTAGATAATATTTTGACAACCTTGTAAGCTCTAACTGAACCCGATCTCGATATCCCAACCTAGGCTAAACCCGACTTGCTCGTATAAGTTGGATTAACATGATTTAGTAGTATATTACCAATTTTTAAATTTCTTAGAATGGGATATTGTCAATTTTGGTCAAGTGGTACTCCTAGAAACTAGTATTTCAACCTAAACTCGTCATATTTTATGACACAATCCACCAAACCTTGTTGGTTATTCTCGTGACATTTAACTAGGACTAGAAATGGTCTAAATGCTTATAGACACACCATATTTGATCAATATTTTTTATAAATTATGAAAAAAATACTTCATAATTGTTGGGCATAGAACTAATATTGAAATTGGGTTAAAATTAAATGATTAAATGTGTGTTCAATATAGTAATATAGTTAGATGACTATTTTTGAAATATTACCATTGAACATTATTAATTCATTTACTACGAATGAAGTTTCTTTATATATTTATTAATTAGGCTAGAACAATAACTGTTACATTTTCAAAAATATATGCCCTCAATTATATTTTAATATTGTTGTTGTTGATAGCAAATATTTCTATATTAGTTAGTTTCCATAATTAGAACTTTCTAAATATTATCTACATATATAGAAAAACAATTATATTTTCTTTAAATAGCTCGTGAATTTTCATTTTGAATATCTTAAACAAGTTATTAAAATCTTAACAAAAAATCATATTTAAATTGGGTTTTTGGCATTTTGCATCTTGAAAATATAGGTTTTTGACACTTTGATCTTCGACCTAAAAGTTTCGGCGCTTCACACCCTGAAAGTATAATTTATTTGACACTTTGCACCCAATTGTGTGTTTTAGTAAGAAAATTTATATGTACAAGGGTATAATATTCATTTTTGAATTTTTTGGCATTTTGCACCTAATAATTTTTGGCATTTTGCACCTAATATATTCCTTTGAATGTCGTTGATGGAGAGGTAAAATCGTTAAAAAAATATTTCGAGATCAATCACAAAAATAATCAAAAAATTTTTTTTTCGCAAATTATATTTACATTTTCTCCTTAAATAGACACTGATTTACATCAGTTGTAATATTCATACAAAATCATATAATAGATACAAGTTTTTTTTTTTTGTTTCAAAAAATTATACACTACATACTGTTGGATAAGGATGAAGATGAAGGCACTAAAGAAAGTTTGATAAGGGAGGTTTTGATGCATTCCAAAACTTCATAAATTGGCTAAGTATGGAGTAACTTAGCTGATAAACTTATCAAGGAATTTTGACTAAGTAATGAAGACATCAGAAGAGTCAAAGTTTCAAGGTCCAAGACTTCTGATCTGCTGAAGTGAAGTTATCAGATTAGTGAAGATCAGCCGACTCAAATCAGATTTGTTCAAGTTTGAGATCAGCCGAGTTCACCATCAGACTTGTACTTTCGTCAGCCAAGTGAGGAAGATCATGAAGTGTTCCCAACGGTAATAAATGCCCCTTGGTGTAATAAATGCTGAAGTACGAGGATATTTAAGACAAATGATTGAAGAAAAGCTTCGCATCAGCCGAGTGCATTTAATGCTGCCTGCAGAATAGTACTGTTTACAGTACGGACAGACTGCAAAAGAGCCGTTCGCGGATTTTAAGGACCAGTACTCAAGGAATTTGAATCCTGTCTCTCTTCAACGGACACTTTTCAATCCTCAAGTATAAATAGCTGAAAGAGACGAAGAAGAAACAAGCAACACACTTTCTGAGAGAAATTTCCGAAGCAAAATTCTTTAAGTCTCAAGAACAGCTCACTCATCAGCTGAGTCATTTGTTGACGAAAGCAGAGTTGAAGAATCAAGAAAAATACATCTTCTGAGTGATTTTGTAAACAAGAGTGTTGTGCGGAGTTGTGATCCATCTTTGTGAGTGATCAAACTTCAGAGGATAGGTTTTCTGTGTGATTTCCTATTGCGAACTTGTGGTCGTTTCATTTGTTGTTCGACGCAAGCAGAGTATACTGTAAACTTTGTGATTATAGTATAACCCAAGATCTGTGTGACTTGGAAGAGTGGACTAAAGGATATTCAAATCCATATAACCACTATAAAAATTGATTGTGTTTTTACATTGCTTTTCAAATTTGCATATTTCCTGATTGCATAAAAACACATTAAGTTAACTGTTTGAAAAGAAGTTAAAAGGAGTTTATAAAACTGGGGAATTACTTTTCAAACTACTAAGTCTACTTGTGAAAAACACTTTGAAAATCCGCTGCAAGTACTCGAAGTATTAAAACTGATTTCTGCAAAATCAGCTAAGTAATTATCAGACGAGTGGTCAACAAGACTGTTCAAAGATTTATTCGCGAACAAAATTGTAACTTACTAATCTGATCAGCTTAGTCTGTTCAGTAAGAGTAAAGTTTTAAAGTTAAATTCAAAGAAAATTTTTAAAGAGGTTTATTCACCCCCCCCCTCTAAACCTCTTCTGACCACTTGGGACCAACAAGTGGTATCAAAGCGGGTGGTTCATTAGAATCAGCTGCCTGATCAACGAGCTTGATCCAAGTGTTTTTCAAAGGTTTTCAAAACTTTTCAAAAGAGCATCTTTTTGAAAATAAAAACTATTTGAAAAATGGATTGTATCAGCCATGTTCCCCACATCGCTGGTATGTCCTTTGAGGACTGGAAAATCAGAATGGAGATTTTCCTTGCTGCTTACAATGATAACATGTACACATGTATCATCAAAGGTCCATTCAGATTCACAAAGACCATTAAAATAAATGAGGTAGATACGGTTGTGGAGAAAGACCTTCATGAGATGACTCCAGAGGAGATAAAGCTATACAATCTAGATAAAGTTGGGAGATTCATCATGACTAAAGCCCTTGATAATGATCGGTTTGACAAGGTCAAACATTGCAAAACTGCAAAGGAAATGTGGGACAAAGTCAGAGATATGAGCGAAGGCAATGATGCTATTAAAGAGCATCAGCTCAGTGTTGCCTTGGAGAAGCTGGACAACTTCAAGATGAAATCTGGAGAAACCATTGATCAGATGGACACCAGATTCACCAGAACTCTGAATGAAGTTTTGAAGCTGGGAAAGACTTTCACTGACAAAGAGATCACTGTCAGAGTACTGAAGGCCCTACCTTCCAAGTTCAACATGAAGGTGACAGCAATGGAAGAATCAAGAGATCTGGGCAAGATTTCTCTAACAGAGCTGTTCTCCGTACTCAAGGCGTATGAGTATAAACTGCCAAGGATGGGAATTGAAGAAACCTCAACTTCAGGACCCACAGCTGCACTGGTTGCTGCTGAAAACCAAAGAAGACCGGCTTAAAGAAATGCTGAAGTGGACTCATCTGATGAAGCCACTCTACTCAACAAAAAGGAGTACACTGCTGGAGATGTTGCACTGTTGATAAACAATTTCAAGAAGTTCTACAAAAGAAAAATGAAGAACAAATACAACAATGCTTCCTCTTCTAAACCTAACTTTTCTTCTCAGGATAAAGATGATTATAAATCAAAACTAATGTGTTACAACTGCAGGAAATTGGGACACTTCATAAAAGACTGCCCATATCCAAAAGCAGAGAAGTACACTGAGGAAGAGAAGAAAATAAGAAAAGAAAGAAAGCATCAGAGAGGCAAGGCAATGATGGCTGAAGCAGAAAAGCTTGCTGCTGTCTACTCATCTGATTCAGACTCAGACACGTCTGATGAAGAATCGTCTGATGAAGAAAAACCTGCTCTCCTCTGCCTGATGGCAAAGGAATCTGATGACTCTGAGGATGAGGTAACTCCTCAAGAAAATGAACTGTTTAATTCTCTAGAGCAAATGATGTTAAATAATACTACTATTGCTGGAGAGTTTGTTAAGCTTAAGGAAGAGATGAACTTGCTAAAAGAGCAAAATAATTCACTGAAACTTCTAGCTGAAAAGCCAAAAGAATCAGCTGAATATAAACAGCTTGAGCAAGAGCATGAATCTCTGAAAGCTGAGTGTGAGGTTTATAAAGGAAAAATCATGGAACTTGAGAAAATTATTGAGTCTCATGATAAGTCAACTGTTGCATCCATGCATACATCTAGTAAACAGGAGACACCTTTAGAAAAGGATAAATTAGAATTGAATCATACTGAAAAATTCATATCAGCTGACAATAGTAAGGTCATTCTGTATGTTCAAACTTCTAAACCTGCCTCATCTGAGAAAGTGGTAAAGGAGAAGAAATCTCCTAAGGCTAAAAAGAGCAAAGAGCCTAGTGCAGGAAATCAGACTAGTAAGACCAATCAGCAGAGTCCTAAGAAGTCTGCTGATAAAGCTAAAGTCAATCAGACTAGTGGTAAAACTAAGTCAAAATCAAATGAGCAAGCATCTAGTAAACCAAAGAAGCATAAGAACAAGAAAAATCAAAATGCTTGGTATGGAAATGAGTCATATTATGTGCAACCTGCTGCATATCATCCTATGTATCATGCACCTCAATTTCCTAGCTACTATGCACCTTACCCTGCTCATCCAATGCATGCATATCCTGCATATCATGCACCTTATCCTGCTTATGAACATTATTCATATCATACCGATCATCAACATGACTTATCTGATAACTATGATAAAAATGAAACTGTTCATGCTCCTAAAACTCAGAAACCTAAGAAGCCTAAGACTTCAACATCTTGGGTTGTCAAGGGTGGAACTAATCCTTCAGGACCCTCTCAATAAGGGTACCTAAAACAATTTTATTTTTGTTTTGTAGGTTAGGATTAGGAGTAGGAGTAAAGTAGAGAAGATTTGGTACTTGGACAGTGGATGTTCAAGGCACATGTGTGGAAACATACATGAGTTGACTGATGCAGTTGCTGTGGATGGTCCAAAAGTCACTTTTGGAGACAGCAAAGAAGGCAAGATTAAAGCTAAAGGAAGATTAATCAAGGGAAACATAGAGATATCTGACGTCTCATATGTTAAAGGCCTAAAGTATAATCTGCTGAGCATAAGTCAATTTTGTGATAAGGGATATTCAGTCATCTTCTCAACAGATAAGTGCTATGTTGAACAAATTGGTACAAAGAAGGTAATTTTATCTGGAAGACGACAAGGAAATATCTACATAGTTGACTGGAATTCTGTTGACAAGAATTCAAGTGTTTGTTTGGTGGCATCTGCACCAAGTGAAGTCAGTTGGCTATGGCACAAGAGAATGAATCATTTAAACTTCAAGACCATAAACAGATTAATCAAGAATGATCTGGTAGAAGGGATTCCAAAAGCAGTCATGAGCAAAGACAAGCTCTGTGATGCATGTCAGAAGGGTAAACAAATCAAGTCATCATTCAAAGAAAAGAAGCACCAATCTTCTGGAAGAATATTGGAGCTGTTGCATATGGACTTATTTGGACCCATTGATCCAGTCAGCAATGGTGGAAAGAAATACTGCCTAGCTGTTGTGGATGACTATTCAAGATATACTTGGGTGATTTTCATGAAAAAGAAAAGTGAAACCAAGGAACATCTTACAAATCTGATGGAACTGATCCAGAATGAGAAGAGTATCAAAATATTGAAGATCAGATCAGATAGAGGGACAGAGTTTACAAACTCTACTGTTGAAGAGTATTGTAACATCAAAGGAATACATCATGAGTATTCTGCTGCAAGAACCCCTCAACAGAATGGTGTTGCTGAAAGGAGAAACAGAACACTAAAAGAAGCTGTCAGAACCATGATAGCTGAAGCTAAACTGCCTCAAAGATTTTGGGCAGAAGCAACAAACACAGCATGCTTTACCCAGAACAGATGTATGATCAACAAAAATCAGAACAAGACTCCATATGAAGTTTGGAACAACAGAAAGCCAAACATTCATTACTTTAAGATTTTTGGTTGTAAATGTTTTGTATTGAATAATGGGAAAAATCACCTTACTGCATTTGCAGAAAAGGCTGATGAAGCTGTTTTTGTAGGATACTCTACTGTTAGTAAGGCTTATAGAGTTTTCAATAAAAGAACATTACTAATAGAAGAATCTATCCATGTAGTATTTGATGAGCCAAGTCAATCTTCTGAAAAGAATCAAAGTGCTAATCAAGATCTGTCTACTGATTTACAGAAGTTAGACGTTGGAAGAAATGAAGAATATGTTCCCATCATACTACCTAATCTAAGTTCAGCCGCTAACTCAAGTGCTGTTCAAAATCACAGTGCTGATTGTCTAACAGACGAGTTGCAGACAGCTGACAGACCAGAGACTGTTCAACAGACTACAAATGTTCAACAGACTACTACTGGAACTCCAACAGTAGTGTTGCAAGATCAAGACAGAGGACAACATCCTGATTTGCAACCTGATCTCAGATGGCTCAAGAATCACCCACCAGAGTTAGTCATTGGTGATCCTTTAGATAGAGTGAAAACAAGAAGAGCTGCTGCACAAGATGCCATGTTTGTCACATTTCTATCTCAAATAGAGCCCAAGCAAATTGAAGAAGCTCTCAATGATTCCTTCTGGATAGAAGCTATGCAAGAAGAGTTAAATCAATTTGAAAGGAATGAAGTCTGGTACTTAGTTCCTAGACCAAGTCATCAAAGAGTAATTGGCACTAAGTGGGTTTTCAGAAATAAGATGAATGAAGATGGTGTTGTCACCAGAAACAAAGCAAGACTAGTGGCCAAAGGTTATTGTCAAGAAGAAGGAATTGACTTTGATGAAACTTTTGCACCAGTAGCAAGACTTGAAGCAATCAGACTGTTTCTTGCCTATGCTGCTTACAAGAACTTCACTGTCTATCAGATGGATATGAAGTCTGCTTTTCTCAATGGAGAATTGCAAGAAGAAGTGTATGTTGAACAACCTCCAGGATTTGAAGTCTATCAAGAAGAGGACAAAGTATATCGTCTGAAGAAAGCCCTTTATGGACTGAAACAGGCTCCAAGAGCATGGTATGATACCCTATCTGATTTTCTTTTAATTAAAGGATTTCGAAAAGGTAAGGTAGATAAAACCTTGTTCACAATTGAATGGGAAAATCATATATTACTTGTGCAAATATATGTGGACGATATTATTTTTGGTTCAACTAACCAACAGATGTGTGATAAGTTCTCCAAGCTGATGCAGAATAAGTTTGAAATGAGCATGATGGGTGAACTTAATTACTTTCTTGGATTGCAAGTTAGACAGTTGCCTGATGGGATATTCATCAGCCAAGCAAAGTACACAAGAGATCTGTTCAAGAAATTTGGTATGGAAACTAGCTCAACAGCTACCATTCCTATGTCTACAAGTCTTCGTTTGGATAAAGATGAAGATGGCAAATCAGTGGACATAACCAAATACATAGGCATTATAGGTTCATTGTTGTATCTAACAGCAAGCAGACCTGATATAATGTACTCAGTTGGAGTCTGTGCAAGATTTCAATCAAACCCCAAAGAATCTCATCTCTTAGCTGCCAAGAGGATATTGAAGTATGTTAAAGGCACTCAAGAATTGGGATTATGGTATCCTAGAGAATCTGGATTTGAACTTATTGGTTATTCAGATTCAGACCTTGCTGGCTGCAAGATTGACAGAAAGAGCACAACAGGTGCCTGTCAGTTCTTAGGCAGTCGTCTGATCTCATGGATGAGTAAGAAGCAAACCTCAGTCTCTATATCTACTGCTGAAGCTGAATATATAGCTGCTGGAGCTTGCTGTGCACAGATACTTTGGTTGAAACATCAACTAGAAGACTACAACATCAAGATCAGTGGAATTCCAATCTACTGTGACAATACAAGTGCAATTTCACTTACTCAGAACACTACAAGTCATTCAAGGACTAAGCATATTGAGATCAAGCATCATTTCATTAGAGATCATGTGGAAAAAGGCAATGTAATGATTGAGTATGTTCATACTGATAATCAGATTGCTGATATCTTCACTAAACCTCTAAGTGAAGTAAGGTTTTCAACTCTAAGAGCTGAGCTAGGACTACTTAATTTGGAAGCATAAGCTGAGGGGGAACTCATCAGAAGACTGGAGTTCAACAGCTTAGTTATCTATTATTATCTTCAAGGATTAACTTTCAACAGACTAGTTAACTTATAAATTCTTAAACTCAGGGGGAACGTGTAAGACTAGCGGTACTTCTGAATTAAAGATGAAATTTGTTAATGACAGTTAGTTGAAGTTATGTTTTCATCAGAAGACTCAACTATCGAAGATTAAAGTTATTTTATCTAGCTGGATTGACAAACAGCTGAGGAAGGTTATCAGCTATTGGCATTCTCTGATAACAGCATTGTCATCAGGACAGTAGTCCATCAGATAAGTATTTATGTTACTCATCTGATTACTTTAATAAAAGCGGAACTATTTAAAAACGTATATTCAAAACACGCTTTTATAAGTAACTGTTGGGCGGTACATATTCCCGCTCTTCATTAAATATCTTTTGAATTCGAAAAGTCGTAACTGACGCCGCACGATCAGCACTGACAGAAAAACGGATCTAACGGTTGGCGGATATCACGAAATTCAAGATACCCCAACTCTATAAATCCCTATCTGATCAGTCGAGTCGCTCTTTACGCACCCTAAGCATTCAAAAGTACTTGTGAGAAATTTCTGCAAATTTTCTGCATACTTTCCTTTGTTTTTCTAACCTTCAACAGATCAACGATGGCCGCTGAAGGTATGTTTCTCGTCTATGATTCCTACTACCAATCCGGTACGGATCTGATGAAAGAACTGCTTGAAAAGTTCAAAGCTGCTTCGCTGGTAAACTTCATGGAATACCACGAAAGTATTATCTGGACTGACCAAGTGATGGAGTACTACAACTCTGCGAAAGCTGACTACAACAAACTGGAGATTAAGGCTTCAGTGGGAGGCAAATCTATCACTATCACTCCTGCTGTTCTTCACGAGACGTTTGGGCTTCCTAACAGTGGACGACATGACGTCACTGTGCTGACAGAGGACAAACATCAACAGTTCTGGGCGATCTGCGCCAAAGAGGGAGAAACGTGGTCTGGAAATATAAGGAAGAAGCAACTGAAGGATGAATATCAGCGGATGGCTGATATGGTGTCCAAGCTTATTGAGAACTGCACATTCTCACTGGATGCTGTTACCATGAAGAGGTTCAGCATCATGGCTGCCATATACTATGGATTGGAGATCAACTGGTCCATCATAGTTTGGTACATATTAGCTGACTTTCTTGATGATAAGAAAGGAAAAGGCCCCACTACCAACCACAGGATCACACTCAGCTATCTGCTGTCAAAGCTGGGCTGTGATATGAAGAATGGAAAAGAGATTCACAAATCCAAGGCATTGTCCAAGTACATGCCTGTTCAAAAGAGGAAGGCTGGTGAGCCTGAGGAAGCTGATGTTGAGGAACCAAAGGAGGTTCCTGCCAAAAGGCAGAGAAAAATGGTCAAGACTACTGACTTAGCTGTTGAAACCAAAAAGAAGAAGGCTGCTGACAAGCCTAAGGAAAAGATTCCTAAGCAGATGGAGAAAGTGACTTCTGCTGCTGAAGCCACTAAGATTGTGGAAAACATAATTGCTGATGTAAGGACTGGATCCCCTGCATCACCATCAAGAACTCCATCAGCAGAGAGGCCTGCTGAAGGTATCTCTAAACGAACAAGAAGTCAACAGAGAGATACTGCTACAACCATTTACCGTGAAGGAAGGACCAAGAAGTCTGCTAGAAAGCAGATGACATTTATAGAAGAACCAACGGACTTGGAGAATGTAGCAAGGGAAGACCCTGAAGCTGCTGAAAGGCCTGCTGAAACAATTAAGACTGTTGAGACTGACAAAGCTGATGAGCAACAGCCAAGTCAGGTCACATCAACAGCTGAGGTTACTCAACCTCAAGAAGATCCAGATGTCCAAATCATCTATCCTATTGCTGCTGCTCCCATATCATCTGCTGGACCAGCCCCTGCTGATAAAGGCAAGAGAAAAATAGTGCTAAGGAGAAAGAAAGTCTCCAAAGCTGATAAGAAGGCAAGGGAGGAAGCTGAACAAAGAAAACAAGATGAGCTTGAAGAGAAGAAAGCACTTGAGCTAAGCAAAGCTCAAGAAGCAAAGGATGAAGCCAGAAGACGCATGTCTGAAGCAGAAAGGAAAGCTGCTGAGGATGCTGAAATGGCTATGGTGATTGAATTGAGCAAAGTTGATGCCTATGGACCTGTCCATGGAGGAGGCATCAAAATTGGAGAAGGCAAGAATACTGAAGAGGACAAAAAGAAGATATTACTGCCTGCCCCCAAACTCAAGTCAAAGGACAAGTTTGAAGTCAGAAAAGCATTTGAAATAGTGTATGCTGATAAGGAGCTTTTCAAGAAGTTTGAGAAGTCTCTAGCTTACTATGATCAGAAGCTTATGTTGATGACTCTGTTCAACCAAGAGAAGCCAAGATATATCAGTTGGAGAGACAACAGGCTGAACAAGTCAATCACTGAACTTCAAAGCATGAAGGAGTTAGCTGATGAAGAACGTTGGGTTCTGAACTGGCTGAAAACAAACTCCATTCAAAAGGCTCTTGATCCCAGCTATGTGAGAGATATCATGCATAGCTATGCAAAAGGCTTTGCATTGGAGGAAGCCAAGAAAATCAAGAGCACCTTGCCTGAGAAGAAGAAGAAGTCTGAAGATGCTGAAGAAAGAGCAATTAAGTTTGCTGTTATGACTGCCCTGAAGAGATGGGCTAAGAAGTCAAAGTATCAGCAAGGCTGTTCAAGTGATTTGCCACTACTGCCAAGTATCCAGCAAATCATTTTTGGCAAGGAAGTACAACAGTACCATGAAGTCCCTAAGGGTAACAATGCTCCTGTTAACCCTTGGATTATTGTAAGGCAGATTAGACAGACAACTTGCTTCAATGATGATGGAACCGTTACTAATCTGTTCTACGATGATGTCACTGATGAGCACAAGTCTGCTGATAAGTCCTTAGCTATTGAATGCCAAGCTAAGACTTCTGAAGATCATCAGATGACGGATATGGAAGAGGTCCATGTTCAACAGGCGACTGAAGAGAAGGAAGCTGATGCTGATGCTTCTGCTTCATCAGCTGATCAACATTCATCACTGATGGAAGCAATCCAGATGCTGATGGAAAATCAACTTAAGGACCTGGAAGACAAGCACAAGCAACAACTATTGAAGGTTAAGGAGGAGCTGAAAGCAGAGTTGGCAGAATCCAACAGACATCAGCTGGAAACTGTTCAAGGATCAACAGAAGAAATCATCAAGAAGGAGATCAACAATATTCCAATTCCTCAAGATCATTCATTACAGTTAGTGCACAGTTTGAGAGAACTGAACCAGAACGTAGAAGATGTGAAAGGTTATGTAAATCATCTTCACACTGCTTTAAAATCAGCTGAGCACAAGATTGCGGATCTGACTGCAACCTTCATTAAAGTCAGTCATGAAGAGAAGGAAATCAATCTGGGAATGTTGCAAGAAGTGGCAAAGGCTGCACAGGAAGTTCAAAATGAAATTGCAACTATCAACCTCAACATTGACTACTTCAATGATAAGACTGATGTCATCAGCACTGACATTCATCATCTAACAGCTAGTCATGACGTTGTTAATCAGAATCTAAAGGCTTTATGCGCTGGAGTAAAGATTCCAACAGTTGCTCTCAACCCTGCTGTTGAACCTTCTAATGTCATCAGAGTTGATGATGACAAAAAGGGGGAAGATAAAAGGGAAGAACCAGCTAAAGAATCTGCTGCTGAAGAATCAACTAAGGAAGAAACTGCTACTGCAACTATTGAAGCCAAGGAAACTGAAGAAACAGCTGACAAGACTGAAAAGCTTGGAACGGTAGAAGAAGAAGAAATGACTGAAAAAGAAGATACCAAGTACAAGAATACAGAATCTGCCAGGAAGGCTATGGAAGCTTTGAAAGCTCTTCAAGAACAAGAACTTAAGGAGAAGATGGAAGCTGCCAAAGCAACCTTGGAAGAAGAAGCTGATGATGAAGAAGATGATGAAGAATCATCTTATGAATATGAAGAAGTGTTGGAAGGATCAGATGAAGAAGCTGATAGTTAGAAATTGAAAAATCTTTGTAATCAGTTTACTTTATCTATTTCTTCAGAAATCTCATCTGATGAACTTGTACTATGTAACTCTTTTTCAATATTAATGAAAAGTCAAGTTCAATCCAATAAACTTTTTCTATCTCAGAAAATTTTGAGGATTTCAATCTTTAGTTTAGGTATTCAACAGGTACTAAGCTGAAGTTTTGTCATCATCAAAAAGGGGGAAATTGTTGGATAAGGATGAAGATGAAGGCACTAAAGAAAGTTCGATAAGGGAGGTTTTGATGCATTCCAAAACTTCATAAATTGGCTAAGTATGGAGTAACTTAGCTGATAAACTTATCAAGGAATTTTGACTAAGTAATGAAGACATCAGAAGAGTCAAAGTTTCAAGGTCCAAGACTTCTGATCTGCTGAAGTGAAGTTATCAGATTAGTGAAGATCAGCCGACTCAAATCAGATTTGTTCAAGTTTGAGATCAGCCGAGTTCACCATCAGACTTGTACTTTCGTAAGCCAAGTGAGGAAGATCATGAAGTGTTCCCAACGATAATAAATGCCCCTTGGTGTAATAAATGCTGAAGTACGAGGATATTTAAGACAAATGATTGAAGAAAAGCTTCACATCAGCCGAGTGCATTTAATGCTGCATTTAATGCTGCCTGCAGAATAGTACTGTTTACAGTACGGACAGACTGCAAAAGAGCCGTTCGCGGATTTTAAGGACCAGTACTCGAGGAATTTGAATCCTGTCTCTCTTCAACGGACACTTTTCAATCCTCAAGTATAAATAGCTGAAAGAGACGAAGAAGAAACAAGCAACACACTTTCTGAGAGAAATTTCCGAAGCAAAATTCTTTAAGTCTCAAGAACAGCTCACTCATCAGCTGAGTCATTTGTTGACGAAAGCAGAGTTGAAGAATCAAGAAAAATACATCTTCTGAGTGATTTTGTAAACAAGAGTGTTGTGCGGAGTTGTGATCCATCTTTGTGAGTGATCAACTTCAGAGGATAGGTTTTCTGTGTGATTTCCTATTGCGAACTTGTGGTCGTTTCATTTGTTGTTCGACGCAAGCAGAGTATACTGTAAACTTTGTGATTATAGTATAACCCAAGATCTGTGTGACTTGGAAGAGTGGACTAAAGGATATTCAAATCCATATAACCACTATAAAAATTGATTGTGTTTTTACATTGCTTTTCAAATTTGCATATTTCCTGATTGCATAAAAACACATTAAGTTAACTGTTTGAAAAGAAGTTAAAAGGAGTTTATAAAACTGGGGAATTACTTTTCAAACTACTAAGTCTACTTGTGAAAAACACTTTGAAAATCCGCTGCAAGTACTCGAAGTATTAAAACTGATTTCTGCAAAATCAGCTAAGTAATTATCAGACGAGTGGTCAACAAGACTGTTCAAAGATTTATTCGCGAACAAAATTGTAACTTACTAATCTGATCAGCTTAGTCTGTTCAGTAAGAGTAAAGTTTTAAAGTTAAATTCAAAGAAAATTTTTAAAGAGGTTTATTCACCCCCCCTCTAAACCTCTTCTGACCACTTGGGACCAACAAGTGGTATCAAAGCGGGTGGTTCATTAGAATCAGCTGCCTGATCAACGAGCTTGATCCAAGTGTTTTTCAAAGGTTTTCAAAACTTTTCAAAAGAGCATCTTTTTGAAAATAAAAACTTTTTGAAAAATGGATTGTATCAGCCATGTTCCCCACATCGCTGGTATGTCCTTTGAGGACTGGAAAATCAGAATGGAGATTTTCCTTGCTGCTTAGTGCCAATTACCCTTTGATGACTTGGTCTAGGAACTAAGTACCAGACTTCATTCCTTTCAAATTGATTCAACTCTTCTTGCATAGCTTCTATCCAGAAGGAATCATTGAGAGCTTCTTCAATTTTCTTGGGCTCTATTTGAGATAGAAATGTGACAAACATGGCATCTTGTGCAGCAGCTCTTCTTGTTTTCACTCTATCTAAAGGATCACCAATAACTAATTCAGGAGGGTGATTCTTGAGCCATCTGAGATCAGGTTGCAGATCAGGATGTTGTCCTCTGTCTTGATCTTGCAACACTACTGTTGGAGTTCCAGTAGTAGTCTGTTGAACATTTGCAGTCTGTTGAACAGTCTCTGGTCTGTCAGCTGTTTGCAACTCGTCTGTTAGACAATCAGCACTGTGATTTTGAACAGCACATGAGTTAGCAGCTGAACTTAGATTAGGTAGTATGATGGGAACATATTCTTCATTTCTTCCAACGTCTAATTTCTGTAAATCAGCAGACAGATCTTGATTAACACTTTGATTCTTTTCAGAAGATTGACTTGGCTCATCAAATACTACATGGATAGATTCTTCTATTAGTAATGTTCTTTTATTGAAAACTCTATAAGCCTTACTAACAGTAGAGTATCCTACAAAAACAGCTTCATCAGCCTTTTCTGCAAATGCAGTAAGGTGATTTTTCCCATTATTCAATACAAAACATTTACAACCAAAAATCTTAAAGTAATGAATGTTTGGCTTTCTGTTGTTCCAAACTTCATATGGAGTCTTGTTCTGATTTTTGTTGATCATACATCTGTTCTGGGTAAAGCATGCTGTGTTTGTTGCTTCTGCCCAAAATATTTGAGGCAGTTTAGCTTCAGCTATCATGGTTCTGACAGCTTCTTTTAGTGTTCTGTTTCTCCTTTCAGCAACACCATTCTGTTGAGGGGTTCTTGCAGCAGAATACTCATGATGTATTCCTTTGATGTTACAATTCTCTTCAACAGTAGAGTTTGTAAATTCTGTCCCTCTATCTGATCTGATCTTCAATATTTTGATACTCTTCTCATTCTGGATCAGTTCCATCAGATTTGTAAGATGTTCCTTGGTTTCACTTTTCTTTTTCATGAAAATCACCCAAGTATATCTTGAATAATCATCCACAACAGCTAGGCAGTATTTCTTTCCACCATTGCTGACTGGATCAATGGGTCCAAATAAGTCCATATGCAACAGCTCCAATATTCTTCCAGAATATTGGTGCTTCTTTTCTTTGAATGATGACTTGATTTGTTTACCCTTCTGACATGCATCACAGAGCTTGTCTTTGCTCATGACTGCTTTTGGAATCCCTTCTACCAAATCATTCTTGATTAATCTGTTTATGGTCTTGAAGTTTAAATGATTCATTCTCTTGTGCCATAGCCAACTGACTTCACTTGGTGCAGATGCCACCAAACAAATGCTTGAATTCTTGTCAACAGAATTCCAGTCAACTATGTAGATATTTCCTTGTCGTCTTCCAGATAAAATTACCTTCTTTGTACCAATCTGTTCAACATAGCACTTATCTGTTGAGAAGATGACTGAATATCCTTTGTCACAAAATTGACTTATGCTCAGCAGATTATACTTTAGGCCTTTAACATAGGAGAAGTCAGAAATCTCTACGTTTCCCTTGATTAGTCTTCCTTTAGCTTTAATCTTGCCTTCTTTGCTGTCTCCAAAAGTGACTTTTGGACCATCCACAGCAACTGCATCAGTCAACTCATGTATGTTTTCACACATGTGCCTTGAACATCCACTGTCCAAGTACCAAATCTTCTCTACTTTACTCCTACTCCTAATCCTAACCTACAAAACAAAAATAAAATTGTTTTAGGTACCCTTATTGAGAGGGTCCTGAAGGATTAGTTCCACCTTTGACAACCCAAGATGTTGAAGTCTTAGGCTTCTTAGATTTCTGAGTTTTAGGAGCATGAACAGTTTCATTTTTATCATAGTTATCAGATAAGTCATGTTGATGATCAGTATGATATGAATAATGTTCATAAGCAGGATAAGGTGCATGATATGCAGGATATGCATGCATTGGATGAGCAGGGTAAGGTGCATAGTAACTAGGAAATTGAGGTGCATGATACATAGGATGATATGCAGCAGGTTGCACATAATATGACTCATTTCCATACCAAGCATTTTGATTTTTTTTGTTCTTATGCTTCTTTGGTTTACTAGATGCTTGCTCATTTGATTTTGACTTAGTTTTACCACTAGTCTGATTGACTTTAGCTTTATCAGCAGACTTCTTAGGACTCTGCTGTTTGGTCTTACTAGTCTGATTTCCTACACTAGGCTCTTTGCTCTTTTTAGCCTTAGGAGATTTCTTCTCCTTTACCACTTTCTCAGATGAGGTAGGTTTAGAAGTTTGAACATACAGAATGACCTTACTGTTGTCAGCTGATATGAATTTTTCAGTATGATTCAATTCTAATTTTTCCTTTTCTAAAGGTGTCTCCTGTTTACTAGATGTATGCATGGATGCAACAGTTGACTTATCATGAGACTCAATAATTTTCTCAAGTTCCATGATTTTCCCTTTATAAACCTCACACTCAGCTTTCAGAGATTCATGCTCTTGCTCAAGCTGTTTATATTCAGCTGATTCTTTTGGCTTTTCAGCTAAAAGTTTCAGTGAACTATTTTGCTCTTTTAGCAAGTTCATCTCTTCCTTAAGCTTAACAAACTCTCCAGCAATAGTAGTATTATTCAACATCATTTGCTCTAGAGAATTAAACAGTTCATTTTCTTGAGGAGTTACCTCATCCTCAGAGTCATCAGATTCCTTTGCCATCAGGCAGAGGAGAGCAGGTTTTTCTTCATCAGACGATTCTTCATCAGATGTGTCTGAATCTGAATCAGATGAGTAGACAGCAGCAAGCTTTTCTGCTTCAGCCATCATTGCCTTGCCTCTCTGATGCTTTCTTTCTTTTCTTATTTTCTTCTCTTCCTCAGTGTACTTCTCTGCTTTTGGATATGGACAGTCTTTAATGAAGTGTCCCAATTTCCTGCAGTTGTAACACATTAGTTTTGCTTTATAATCATCCTTATCCTGAGAAGAAAAATTAGGTTTAGAAGTGGAAGCATTGTTGTATTTGTTCTTCATTTTTCTTTTGTAGAACTTCTTAAAATTGTTTATCAACAGTGCAACATCTCCAGCAGTGTACTCCTTTTTGTTGAGTAGAGTGGCTTCATCAGATGAGTCCACTTCAACATTTCTTTGAGCTGGTCTTCTTTGGTTTTCAGCAGCAACCAGTGCAGCTGTGGGTCCTGAAGTTGAGGTTTCTTCAATTCCCATCCTTGGCAGTTTATACTCATACGCCTTGAGTACGGAGAACAGCTCTGTAAGAGAAATCTTGCCCAGATCTCTTGATTCTTCCATTGCTGTCACCTTCATGTTGAACTTGGAAGGTAGAGCCTTCAGTACTCTGACAGAAATCTCTTTGTCAGTGAAAGTCTTTCCCAGCTTCAAAACTTTATTCAGAGTTCTGGTGAATCTGGTATCCATCTGATCAATGGTTTCTCCAGACTTCATCTTGAAGTTGTCCAGCTTCTCCAAGGCAACACTGAGCTGATGCTCTTTAATAGCATCATTGCCTTCGCTCATATCTCTGACTTTGTCCCACATCTCCTTTGCAGTTTTGCAATGTTTGACCTTGTCAAACCGATCATTATCAAGGGCTTTAGTCATGATGAATCTCCCAACTTTATCTAGATTGTAAAGCTTGATTTCCTCTGGAGTCATCTCGTGAAGGTCTTTCTCCACAACCGTATCTACCTCATTTATTTTAATGGTCTTTGTGAATCTGAATGGACCTTTAATGATACATGTGTACATGTTATCATTGTAAGCAGCAAGGAAAATCTCCATTCTGATTTTCCAGTCCTCAAAGGACATACCAGCGATGTGGGGAACATGGCTGATACAATCCATTTTTCAAAAAGTTTTGATTTTTCAAAAAAAATGCTCTTTTGAAAAGTTTTGAAAACCTTTGAAAAACACTTGGATCAAGCTCGTTGATCAGGCAGCTGATTCTAATGAACCACCCGCTCTGATACCACTTGTTGGTCCCAAGTGGTCAGAAGAGGTTTAGAGGGGGGGGTGAATAAACCTCTTTAAAAATTTCCTTTGAATTTAACTTTAAAACTTTACTCTTACTGAACAGACTAAGCTGATCAGATTAGTAAGTTACAATTCTGTTCGCGAACAAATCTTTGAACAGTCTTGTTGACCACTCGTCTGATTATGACTTAGCTGATTTTGCAGAAATCAGTTTTAATACTTCGAGTACTTGCAGCGGATTTTCAAAGTGTTTTTCACAAGTAAACTTAGTAGTTTGAAAAGTAATTCCCCAGTTTTATAAACTCCTTTTAACTTCTTTTCAAACAGTTAACTTAATGTGTTTTTATGCAATCAGGAAATATGCAAGTTTGAAAAGCAATGTAAAAACACAATCAATTTTTATAGTGGTTATATGGATTTGAATATCCTTTAGTCCACTCTTCCAAGTCACACAGATCTTGGGTTATACTATAATCACAAAGTTTACAGTATACTCTGCTTGCGTCGAACAACAAATGAACCGACCACAAGTTCGCAATAGGAAATCACACAGAAAACCTATCCTCTGAAGTTTGATCACTCACAAAGATGGATCACAACTCCGCACAACACTCTTGTTTACAAAATCACTCAGAAGATGTATTTTTCTTGATTCTTCAACTCTGCTTTCGTCAACAAATGACTCAGCTGATGAGTGAGCTGTTCTTGAGACTTAAAGAATTTTGCTTCGGAAATTTCTCTCAGAAAGTGTGTTGCTTGTTTCTTCTTCGTCTCTTTCAGCTATTTATACTTGAGGATTGAAAAGTGTCCGTTGAAGAGAGACAGAATTCAAATTCCTCGAGTACTGGTCCTTAAAATCCGCGAACGGCTCTTTTGCAGTCTGTCCGTACTGTAAACAGTACTATTCTGCAGGCAGCATTAAATGCAGCATTAAATGCACTCGGCTGATGCGAAGCTTTTCTTCAATCATTTGTCTTAAATATCCTCGTACTTCAGCATTTATTACACCAAGGGGCATTTATTACCGTTGGGAACACTTCATGATCTTCTTCACTTGGCTGACGAAAGTACAAGTCTGATGGTGAACTCGGCTGATCTCAAACTTGAACAAATCTGATTTGAGTCGGCTGATCTTCACTAATCTGATAACTTTACTTCAGCAGATCAGAAGTCTTGGACCTTGAAACTTTGACTCTTCTGATGTCTTCATTACTTAGTCAAAATTCCTTGATAAGTTTATCAACTAAGTTACTCCATACTTAGCCAATTTATGAAGTTTTGGAATGCATCAAAACCTCCCTTATCAAACTTTCTTTAGTGCCTTCATCTTCATCCTTATCCAACAATTTCCCCCTTTTTGATGATGACAAAACTTCAGCTTAGTACCTGTTGAATACCTAAACTAAAGATTGAAATCCTCAAAATTTTCTGAGATAGAAAAAGTTTATTGGATTGAACTTGACTTTTCATTAATATTTAAAAAGAGTTACATAGTACAAGTTCATCAGATGAGATTTCTGAAGAAATAGATAAAGTAAACTGATTACAAGGATTTTTCAATTTCTAACTATCAGCTTCTTCATCTGATCCTTCCAGCACTTCTTCATATTCATAAGATGATTCTTCATCATCTTCTTCATCATCAGCTTCTTCTTCCAAGGTTGCTTTGGCAGCTTCCATCTTCTCCTTAAGTTCTTGTTCTTGAAGAGCTTTCAAAGCTTCCATAGCCTTCCTGGCAGATTCTGTATTCTTGTACTTGGTATCTTCTTTTTCAGTCATTTCTTCTTCTTCTACCGTTCCAAGCTTTGCAATCTTATCAGCTTCAGCTTCAGTCTTGTCAGCTGTTTCTTCAGTTTCTTTGGCTTCAGTTGTTGCAGCAGTAGTTTCCTCCTTAGTTGATTCTTCAGCAGCAGATTCCTTTGCTGGTTCTTCAGCAGCAGTTTCTTTAGCTGGTTCTCCCCTTTTATCTTCCCCCTTTTTGTCATCATCAATTCTGATGACATTAGAAGGTTCAACAGCAGGGTTGAGAGCAACTGTTGGAATCTTTACTCCAGCGCATAAAGCCTTTAGATTCTGATTAACAACGTCGTGACTAGCTGTTAGATGATGAATGTCAGTGCTGATTACATCAGTCTTATCATTGAAGTAGTCAATGTTGAGATTGATAGTTGCAATTTCATTTTGAACTTCCTGTGCAGCCTTTGCCACTTCTTGCAACATTCCCAGATTGATTTCCTTCTCTTCATGACTGACTTTAATGAAGGTTGCAGTTAAGTCAGCAATCTTGTGCTCAGCTGATTTTAAAGCAGTGTGAAGATGATTTACATCACCCTTCACATCTTCTACGTTCTGGTTCAGTTCTCTTAAGCTGTGTATCAACTGCAATGAGTTGTCTTGAGGAATTGGAATACTGTTGATCTCCTTCTTGATGATCTCTTCTGTTGATCCTTGAACAGTTTCCAGCTGAAGTCTGTTGGTTTCTGCCAACTCTGCTTTCAGCTCCTCCTTAACCTTCAAAAGCTGTTGCTTGTGCTTGTCTTCCAGGTCCTTAAGTTGGTTTTCCATCAGCATCTGGATTGCTTCCATCAGTGATGAGTGTTGATCAGCTGATGAAGCAGAAGCATCAGCATCAGCTTTCTTCTCCTCAGTCGCCTGTTGAACAGGGACATCCTCCAAGTCTGTCATCTGATGGTCTTCAGAAGTCTTAGCTGGCGGCTCAATAGCTAAGGACTTATCAGCAGATTTGTGCTCATCAGTAACATCATCGTAGAACAGATTAGTGATGGTTCCATCATCATTGAAGCATGTTGTCTGTCTAATCTGCCTTACAATAATCCAAGGGTTAACAGGAGCATTGTTACCCTTAGGGACTTCATGGTACTGTTGTACTTCCTTGCCAAAAATGATTTGCTGGATACTTGGCAGTAGTGGCAAATCACTTGAACAGCCTTGCTGATACTTCGACTTCTTAGCCCATCTCTTCAGGGCAGTCATAACAGCAAACTTAATTGCTCTTTCTTCAGCATCTTCAGACTTCTTTTTCTTTTCAGGCAAGGTGCTCTTGATTTTCTTGGCTTCTTCCAATGCAAAGCCTTTTGCATAGCTATGCATGATATCTCTCACATAGCTGGGATCAAGAGCCTTTTGAATGGAGTTTGTCTTTAGCCAACTTAGAACCCATCGTTCTTCATCAGCTAACTCCTTCATACTTTGAAGTTCAGTGATTGACTTGTTTAGCCTGTTGTCTCTCCAACTGATATATCTTGGCTTCTCTTGGTTGAACAGAGTCATCAACATAAGCTTCTGATCATAGTAAGCTAGAGACTTCTCAAACTTCTTGAAAAGCTCCTTATCAGCATACACTATTTCAAATGCTTTTCTGACTTCAAACTTGTCCTTTGACTTGAGTTTGGGGGCAGGCAGTAATATCTTCTTTTTGTCCTCTTCAGTCTTGCTTTCTCCAATCTTGATGCCACCTCCATGGACAGGTCCATAGGCATCAACTTTGCTCAATTCAATCACCATAGCCATTTCAGCATCCTCAGCAGCTTTCCTTTCTGCTTCAGACATGCGTCTTCTGGCTTCATCCTTTGCTTCTTGAGCCTTGCTTAGCTCAAGTGCCTTCTTTTCTTCAAGCTCATCTTGTTTTCTTTGTTCAGCCTCCTCCCTTGCTTTCTTATCAGCTTTGGAGACTTTCTTCCTCCTTAGCACTATTTTTCTCTTGCCTTTATCAGCAGGGGCTGGTCCAGCAGATGATATGGGAGCAGCAGCAATAGGATAGATGATTTGGACATCTGGATCTTCTTGAGGTTGAGTAACCTCAGCTGTTGATGTGACCTGACTTGGCTGTTGCTCATCAGCTTTGTCAGTCTCAACAGTCTTAATTGTTTCAGCAGGCCTTTCAGTAGCTTCAGGGTCTTCCCTTGCTACATTCTCCAAGTCCGTTGGTTCTTCTATAAATGTCATCTGTTTTCTGGCAGACTTCTTGGTCCTCCCTTCACGGTAAGTGGAGGTAACAGTATCTCTCTGTTGACTCCTTGTCCTTTGAGAAATACCCTCAGCAGGCCTCTCTGCTGATGGAGTTCTTGATGGTGATGCAGGGGATCCAGTCCTTACATCAGCAATTATATTCTCAACAATCTTAGTGGCTTCAGCAGAAGTCACTCTCTCCATCTGCTTAGATTCTTTCTTTTTGGGCTCATCAGCAGCCCTCTTCCTTTTAGTCTCAGCAGCCAAACTTGCTGTTTTGACTAACCTCTTTTGCCTTTTGGCAGGAACCTCCTTTGGTTCCTCAACATCAGCTTCCTCAGGCTCACCAGCCTTCCTCTTTTGAACAGGCAAGTACTTTGATACTGCCTTAGATTTATGAATCTCTTTTCCATTCTTCATATCACAACCCAGCTTTGACAGCAGATAACTGAGTGTGATCATGTGGTTGGTAGTGGGGCCTTTTCCTTTCTTATCATCAAGAAAGTCAGCTAATATGTACCAAACTATGATGGACCAGTTGATCTCCAATCCATAGTATATGGCAGCCATGATGCTGAACCTCTTCATGGTAACAGCATCCAGTGAGAATGTGCAGTTCTCAATAAGCTTGGACACCATATCAGCCATCCGCTGATATTCATCCTTCAGTTGCTTCTTCCTTATATTTCCAGATAACGTTTCTCCCTCTTTGGCGCAGATCGCCCAGAACTGTTGATGTTTGTCCTCTGTCAGCACAGTGACGTCGTGTCGTCCACTGTTAGGAAGCCCAAACGTCTCGTGAAGAACAGCAGGAGTGATAGTGACAGATTTGTCTCCTACTGAAGCCTTAATCTCCAGTTTGTTGTAGTCAGCTTTCGCTGTGTTGTAGTACTCCATCACTTGGTCAGTCCAGATAATTCCTTCGTGGTATTCCATGAAGTTTACCAGCGAAGCAGCTTTGAACTTTTCGAGCAGTTCTTTCATCAGATCCGTACCGGATTGGTAATAAGAATCATAAACGAGAAACATACCTTCAGCGGCCATCGTTGATCTGTTGAAGGTTAGAAAAACAAAGGAAAGTATGCAGAAAATTTGCAGAAATTTCTCACAAGTACTTTTGAATGCTTAGGGTGCGTAAAGAACGACTCGTCTGATCAGATGGGGATTTATAGAGTTGGGGTTTTTCGGTTTCCGTGATATCCGCCAACCGTTAGATCCGTTTTTCTGTCAGTGCTGATCGTGCGGCGTCAGTTACGACTTTTCGAATTCAAAAGATATTTAATGAAGAGCGGGAATATGTACCGCCCAACAGTTACTTATAAAAGCGTGTTTTGAATATACGTTTTAAACAGTTCCGCTTTTATTAAAGTAATCAGATGAGTAACATAAATACTTATCTGATGGACTACTGTCCTGATGACAATGCTGTTATCAGAGAATGCCAATAACTGATAACCTTCCTCAGCTGTTTGTCAATCCAGCCAGATAAAGCAACTTTAATCTTCGATAGTTGAGTCTTCTGATGAAAACATAACTTCAACTAACTGTCATTAACAAATTTCATCTTTAATTCAGAAGTACCGCTAGTCTTACACGTTCCCCCTGAGTTTAAGAATTCATAAGTTAACTAGTCTGTTGAGAGTTAATACTTGAAGATAATAACGAATTACTAAGCTGTTGAACTCCAGTCTTCTGATGAGTTCCCCCTCAGCTTATGCTTCCAAATTAAGTAGTCCTAACTCAGCTCTTAGAGTTGAAAACCTTACTTCACTTAGAGGTTTAGTGAAGATATCTGCAATCTGATTATCAGTATGAACATACTCAATCATTACATTGCCTTTTTCCACATGATCTCTAATGAAATGATGCTTGATCTCAATATGCTTAGTCCTTGAATGACTTGTAGTGTTCTGAGTAAGTGAAATTGCACTTGTATTGTCACAGTAGATTGGAATTCCACTGATCTTGATGTTGTAGTCTTCTAGTTGATGTTTCAACCAAAGTATCTGTGCACAGCAAGCTCCAGCAGCTATATATTCAGCTTCAGCAGTAGATATAGAGACTGAGGTTTGCTTCTTACTCATCCATGAGATCAGACGACTGCCTAAGAACTGACAGGCACCTGTTGTGCTTTTCCTGTCAATCTTGCAGCCAGCAAGGTCTGAATCTGAATAACCAATGAGTTCAAATCCAGATTCTCTAGGATACCACAATCCCAATTCTTGAGTGCCTTTAACATACTTCAATATCCTCTTGGCAGCTAAGAGATGAGATTCTTTGGGGTTTGATTGAAATCTTGCACAGACTCCAACTGAGTACATTATGTCAGGTCTGCTTGCTGTTAGATATAACAATGACCCTATAATGCCTCTATATTTGGTTATGTCCACTGATTTGCCATCTTCATCTTTATCCAAACGAAGACTTGTAGACATAGGAATGGTAGCTGTTGAGCTAGTTTCCATACCAAATTTCTTGAACAGATCTCTTGTGTACTTTGCTTGGCTGATGAATATCCCATCAGGCAACTGTCTAACTTGCAATCCAAGAAAGTAATTAAGTTCACCCATCATGCTCATTTCAAACTTATTCTGCATCAGCTTGGAGAACTTATCACACATCTGTTGGTTAGTTGAACCAAAAATAATATCGTCCACATATATTTGCACAAGTAATATATGGTTTTCCCATTCAATTGTGAACAAGGTTTTATCTACCTTACCTTTTCGAAATCCTTTAATTAAAAAAAAATCAGATAGGGTATCATACCATGCTCTTGGAGCCTGTTTCAGTCCATAAAGGGCTTTCTTCAGACGATATACTTTGTCCTCTTCTTGATAGACTTCAAATCCTGGAGGTTGTTCAACATACACTTCTTCTTGCAATTCTCCATTGAGAAAAGCAGACTTCACATCCATCTGATAGACAGTGAAGTTCTTGTAAGCAACATAGGCAAGAAACAGTCTGATTGCTTCAAGTCTTGCTACTGGTGCAAAAGTTTCATCAAAGTCAATTCCTTCTTCTTGACAATAACCTTTGGCCACTAGTCTTGCTTTGTTTCTGGTGACAATACCATCTTCATTCATCTTATTTCTGAATACCCACTTAGTGCCAATTACCCTTTGATGACTTGGTCTAGGAACTAAGTACCAGACTTCATTCCTTTCAAATTGATTCAACTCTTCTTGCATAGCTTCTATCCAGAAGGAATCATTGAGAGCTTCTTCAATTTGCTTGGGCTCTATTTGAGATAGAAATGTGACAAACATGGCATCTTGTGCAGCAGCTCTTCTTGTTTTCACTCTATCTAAAGGATCACCAATAACTAATTCAGGAGGGTGATTCTTGAGCCATCTGAGATCAGGTTGCAGATCAGGATGTTGTCCTCTGTCTTGATCTTGCAACACTACTGTTGGAGTTCCAGTAGTAGTCTGTTGAACATTTGCAGTCTGTTGCACAGTCTCTGGTCTGTCAGCTGTTTGCAACTCGTCTGTTAGACAATCAGCACTGTGATTTTGAACAGCACATGAGTTAGCAGCTGAACTTAGATTAGGTAGTATGATGGGAACATATTCTTCATTTCTTCCAACGTCTAATTTCTGTAAATCAGCAGACAGATCTTGATTAACACTTTGATTCTTTTCAGAAGATTGACTTGGCTCATCAAATACTACATGGATAGATTCTTCTATTAGTAATGTTCTTTTATTGAAAACTCTATAAGCCTTACTAACAGTAGAGTATCCTACAAAAACAGCTTCATCAGCCTTTTCTGCAAATGCAGTAAGGTGATTTTTCCCATTATTCAATACAAAACATTTACAACCAAAAATCTTAAAGTAATGAATGTTTGGCTTTCTGTTGTTCCAAACTTCATATGGAGTCTTGTTCTGATTTTTGTTGATCATACATCTGTTCTGGGTAAAGCATGCTGTGTTTGTTGCTTCTGCCCAAAATATTTGAGGCAGTTTAGCTTCAGCTATCATGGTTCTGACAGCTTCTTTTAGTGTTCTGTTTCTCCTTTCAGCAACACCATTCTGTTGAGGGGTTCTTGCAGCAGAATACTCATGATGTATTCCTTTGATGTTACAATACTCTTCAACAGTAGAGTTTGTAAATTCTGTCCCTCTATCTGATCTGATCTTCAATATTTTGATACTCTTCTCATTCTGGATCAGTTCCATCAGATTTGTAAGATGTTCCTTGGTTTCACTTTTCTTTTTCATGAAAATCACCCAAGTATATCTTGAATAATCATCCACAACAGCTAGGCAGTATTTCTTTCCACCATTGCTGACTGGATCAATGGGTCCAAATAAGTCCATATGCAACAGCTCCAATATTCTTCCAGAAGATTGGTGCTTCTTTTCTTTGAATGATGACTTGATTTGTTTACCCTTCTGACATGCATCACAGAGCTTGTCTTTGCTCATGACTGCTTTTGGAATCCCTTCTACCAAATCATTCTTGATTAATCTGTTTATGGTCTTGAAGTTTAAATGATTCATTCTCTTGTGCCATAGCCAACTGACTTCACTTGGTGCAGATGCCACGAAACAAATGCTTGAATTCTTGTCAACAGAATTCCAGTCAACTATGTAGATATTTCCTTGTCGTCTTCCAGATAAAATTACCTTCTTTGTACCAATCTGTTCAACATAGCACTTATCTGTTGAGAAGATGACTGAATATCCTTTGTCACAAAATTGACTTATGCTCAGCAGATTATACTTTAGGCCTTTAACATAGGAGAAGTCAGAAATCTCTACGTTTCCCTTGATTAGTCTTCCTTTAGCTTTAATCTTGCCTTCTTTGCTGTCTCCAAAAGTGACTTTTGGACCATCCACAGCAACTGCATCAGTCAACTCATGTATGTTTCCACACATGTGCCTTGAACATCCACTGTCCAAGTACCAAATCTTCTCTACTTTACTCCTACTCCTAATCCTAACCTACAAAACAAAAATAAAATTGTTTTAGGTACCCTTATTGAGAGGGTTCTGAAGGATTAGTTCCACCTTTGACAACCCAAGATGTTGAAGTCTTAGGCTTCTTAGATTTCTGAGTTTTAGGAGCATGAACAGTTTCATTTTTATCATAGTTATCAGATAAGTCATGTTGATGATCAGTATGATATGAATAATGTTCATAAGCAGGATAAGGTGCATGATATGCAGGATATGCATGCATTGGATGAGCAGGGTAAGGTGCATAGTAACTAGGAAATTGAGGTGCATGATACATAGGATGATATGCAGCAGGTTGCACATAATATGACTCATTTCCATACCAAGCATTTTGATTTTTCTTGTTCTTATGCTTCTTTGGTTTACTAGATGCTTGCTCATTTGATTTTGACTTAGTTTTACCACTAGTCTGATTGACTTTAGCTTTATCAGCAGACTTCTTAGGACTCTGCTGTTTGGTCTTACTAGTCTGATTTCCTACACTAGGCTCTTTGCTCTTTTTAGCCTTAGGAGATTTCTTCTCCTTTACCACTTTCTCAGATGAGGTAGGTTTAGAAGTTTGAACATACAGAATGACCTTACTGTTGTCAGCTGATATGAATTTTTCAGTATGATTCAATTCTAATTTTTCCTTTTCTAAAGGTGTCTCCTGTTTACTAGATGTATGCATGGATGCAACAGTTGACTTATCATGAGACTCAATAATTTTCTCAAGTTCCATGATTTTCCCTTTATAAACCTCACACTCAGCTTTCAGAGATTCATGCTCTTGCTCAAGCTGTTTATATTCAGCTGATTCTTTTGGCTTTTCAGCTAAAAGTTTCAGTGAACTATTTTGCTCTTTTAGCAAGTTCATCTCTTCCTTAAGCTTAACAAACTCTCCAGCAATAGTAGTATTATTCAACATCATTTGCTCTAGAGAATTAAACAGTTCATTTTCTTGAGGAGTTACCTCATCCTCAGAGTCATCAGATTCCTTTGCCATCAGGCAGAGGAGAGCAGGTTTTTCTTCATCAGACGATTCTTCATCAGATGTGTCTGAATCTGAATCAGATGAGTAGACAGCAGCAAGCTTTTCTGCTTCAGCCATCATTGCCTTGCCTCTCTGATGCTTTCTTTCTTTTCTTATTTTCTTCTCTTACTCAGTGTACTTCTCTGCTTTTGGATATGGACAGTCTTTAATGAAGTGTCCCAATTTCCTGCAGTTGTAACACATTAGTTTTGCTTTATAATCATCCTTATCCTGAGAAGAAAAATTAGGTTTAGAAGTGGAAGCATTGTTGTATTTGTTCTTCATTTTTCTTTTGTAGAACTTCTTAAAATTGTTTATCAACAGTGCAACATCTCCAGCAGTGTACTCCTTTTTGTTGAGTAGAGTGGCTTCATCAGATGAGTCCACTTCAACATTTCTTTGAGCTGGTCTTCTTTGGTTTTCAGCAGCAACCAGTGCAGCTGTGGGTCCTGAAGTTTAGGTTTCTTCAATTCCCATCCTTGGCAGTTTATACTCATACGCCTTGAGTACGGAGAACAGCTCTGTAAGAGAAATCTTGCCCAGATCTCTTGATTCTTCCATTGCTGTCACCTTCATGTTGAACTTGGAAGGTAGAGCCTTCAGTACTCTGACAGAAATCTCTTTGTCAGTGAAAGTCTTTCCAAGCTTCAAAACTTCATTCAGAGTTCTGGTGAATCTGGTATCCATCTGATAAATGGTTTCTCCAGACTTCATCTTGAAGTTGTCCAGCTTCTCCAAGGCAACACTGAGCTGATGCTCTTTAATAGCATCATTGCCTTCGCTCATATCTCTGACTTTGTCCCACATCTCCTTTGCAGTTTTGCAATGTTTGACCTTGTCAAACCGATCATTATCAAGGGCTTTAGTCATGATGAATCTCCCAACTTTATCTAGATTGTAAAGCTTGATTTCCTCTGGAGTCATCTCGTGAAGGTCTTTCTCCACAACCGTATCTACCTCATTTATTTTAATGATCTTTGTGAATCTGAATGGACCTTTAATGATACATGTGTACATGTTATCATTGTAAGCAGCAAGGAAAATCTCCATTCTGATTTTCCAGTCCTCAAAGGACATACCAGCGATGTGGGGAACATGGCTGATACAATCCATTTTTCAAAAAGTTTTGATTTTTCAAAAAAAATGCTCTTTTGAAAAGTTTTGAAAACCTTTGAAAAACACTTGGATCAAGCTCGTTGATCAGGCAGCTGATTCTAATGAACCACCCGCTCTGATACCACTTGTTGGTCCCAAGTGGTCAGAAGAGGTTTAGAGGGGGGGGGGGTGAATAAAACTCTTTAATAATTTCCTTTGAATTTAACTTTAAAACTTTACTCTTACTGAACAGACTAAGCTGATCAGATTAGTAAGTTACAATTCTGTTCGCGAACAAATCTTTGAACAGTCTTGTTGACCACTCGTCTGATTATGACTTAGCTGATTTTGCAGAAATCAGTTTTAATACTTCGAGTACTTGCAGCGGATTTTCAAAGTGTTTTTCACAAGTAAACTTAGTAGTTTGAAAAGTAATTCCCCAGTTTTATAAACTCCTTTTAACTTCTTTTCAAACAGTTAACTTAATGTGTTTTTATGCAATCAGGAAATATGCAAGTTTGAAAAGCAATGTAAAAACACAATCAATTTTTATAGTGGTTATATGGATTTGAATATCCTTTAGTCCACTCTTCCAAGTCACACAGATCTTGGGTTATACTATAATCACAAAGTTTACAGTATACTCTGCTTGCGTCGAACAACAAATGAACCGACCACAAGTTCGCAATAGGAAATCACACAGAAAACCTATCCTCTGAAGTTTGATCACTCACAAAGATGGATCACAACTCCGCACAACACTCTTGTTTACAAAATCACTCAGAAGATGTATTTTTCTTGATTCTTCAACTCTGCTTTCGTCAACAAATGACTCAGCTGATGAGTGAGCTGTTCTTGAGACTTAAAGAATTTTGCTTCGGAAATTTCTCTCAGAAAGTGTGTTGCTTGTTTCTTCTTCGTCTCTTTCAGCTATTTATACTTGAGGATTGAAAAGTGTCCGTTGAAGAGAGACAGAATTCAAATTCCTCGAGTACTGGTCCTTAAAATCCGCGAACGGCTCTTTTGCAGTCTGTCCGTACTGTAAACAGTACTATTCTGCAGGCAGCATTAAATGCAGCATTAAATGCACTCGGCAGATGCGAGGCTTTTCTTCAATCATTTGTCTTAAATATCCTCGTACTTCAGCATTTATTACACCAAGGGGCATTTATTACCGTTGGGAACACTTCATGATCTTCTTCACTTGGCTGACGAAAGTACAAGTCTGATGGTGAACTCGGCTGATCTCAAACTTGAACAAATCTGATTTGAGTCGGCTGATCTTCACTAATCTGATAACTTTACTTCAGCAGATCAGAAGTCTTGGACCTTGAAACTTTGACTCTTCTGATGTCTTCATTACTTAGTCAAAATTCCTTGATAAGTTTATCAGCTAAGTTACTCCATACTTAGCCAATTTATGAAGTTTTGGAATGCATCAAAACCTCCCTTATCAAACTTTCTTTAGTGCCTTCATCTTCATCCTTATCCAACAAAAAATCATATCTCAATTGGGTTTTTGGCATTTTACATCTTGAAAATATAGGTTTTTGACACTTTGATCTTCGACTTAAAAGTTTCGGCGCTTCACACACTGAAAGTATAATTTATTTGACACTTTACACCCTATTGTGTGTTTTAGTAAGAAAATTTATTAGTGGAAGGGTAAAATATTCATTTTTGAATTTTTTTGTCATTTTGCACCTAATAATTTTTGGCATTTTGCACCTAATATTTTTTTTTTTTTTTTCAATAAGAGTTCCTTCGAATGTTGTTGATGGAGAGGTAAAATCATTAAAAAAATATTTCGAGATCAATCACTAAAATAATAAAAAAAAATCTTTTTCGCAAATTATATTTACATTTTGTCCTTAAATAGACACTGATTTACATCAGTTGTAATATTCATACAAAATCATATAATAGATACAGGTTTTTTTTTTGGTTCAACTACATACTCTACAAATCTATAATTATTATCTACTAGCATGTCAAATTTGAAAATTACCAAAAAGGCCCTGTTCGTGTTTCCAGCGACATTTAACAAAGAACAGAAATGGTCTAAATGCTATTACACACACCATATATAATCAATATTAATTATAAATTATGATGAAGATACTTCATAATTTTTGTCAATAGAGCTTTCTAAATATTATCTACATATATAGAAAAAAAAATTATGTCTTCTTTAAATATCATATGCAATTTCATTTTGAATATCTTACACAAATTATTAAAATCTAAACATAAATTCATATTTCAAATCTTTAAATAGCTTGTCGGATTTTATTTTGAGTTAATCTAAACAAGTTCATATCTCACATAACACATCAAACATTATGAACAAGTTATATTTGTTCATCCTTTCAACTTTTCTTTTTCAAACAATAAACCATGCTTGGAAGTGGGAACCTTGTTTTATCAAGTCGATTGGCATGGTTTACATCATCAACAAGCTTCCTCCAAATTCTCCACAATTACTCTTGCATTGTGCATCTGGAGACGATGATTTTGGACTACAAACATTTTCCAGTAATCGTGGTTTCCATTTTAAAATATGTCGGCCTCCTAATACATATTTCTTTTGTCGTGCTTGGTGGGGAATCATTAAGGATAAACTTTTTGAAGTTTATAGTTCTACTTCTTGTACTTCACTAGATTGTTATTGGGAAATAATGAGTGATGGTTTATATCTCTCAGACAATTATCCTCCAACTGGGTTTGATAAAATATATGTTTGGTAATAAATAAAAATCTTTATTATATTATATGTACTAGCCTAAAACACGTGCTCTGCACGATTCAAATACACTAAAAAGTAAAACAAAAATATCTTTAAATAAAAGACACTAAAGGACATACAATCTTAAAATAATAGTCGTGTTGTATAAATCAAAATAAATAGTTAACGATTTTCATTCATAAAATCAAATATTTAAAGCATTAGTCCGTGATTCATTTGAGAATTAAAAATTAATACCTTGTTTATTATGTCTTTTATGCATTTTTTTGACACTTTTGAAGATTCAAACAAATAAATATTTTTTGTTTCTAGAGATTATATCTCTTCTTTAGATTTATGTCACATTAACCTAAAAACACAAACAAAAGAATAATGAAACTTCTTTTATTCTTTTTGTTTAAATAGTGCTTATGGAATTTGTTTTTGAAAAATCTTTTTATTTGGGAGTAAGTTAAGATTAATTATTAAGCTCACAAAAAGCTACATATATCTAAATCGAGGTGTAATACTACTACTCATATTTTCGTAATTGGTATTAAATAAAATAGAAGTTGATGTAAAGCTAGGGAAAAAAACGATAATTAAGATCTAACATTCTTAAAATAGGAGTATATTACAAAAATTAAGATCAACAAAAATAATAAGATACCAAAAAAAACCATATTGAAGCTACATGATTTAAAGATATTAATCAACTTTTAGAGATCACATATATGCTATATTTATGTAAAATGAAAAAGGAAATTCAAAATTTAGTTAGGTATTATTTGTACAATAAATACTAAAATAATGAAGAAATTCAATGTGTTATAATTTAATGAAAAATATAAAAAATTTAAATATGAATCACCTTTCATCATTGTTCGAAAAATATGATGTTCAAGTACAATCACTAATTAATACATCTATTTATTAAGGAAATATGAAGATAAATATTATGGCAAAATACTAAGATGTAATATGCAAATAATCTACACATATGAAGTATTCCAAGATAATAAAAATACATTTAAATAAACCCAAAACATAACAATCTTATACGAAAATCAATAAACAATAAATATATATGAAATTTAATTGAATAAACATAGAGTAGAAAATAATATAATAAATATTAAAAGATGCGTGTTTTTATCACATAAGATCATATAATTTTACAAAAGGAAAAAAAATATATTATTTCTATAAAAAAAATACAAACACATACTAAATTAAAATATAAAAACCTTGTACAACATGATATTATAATAAAAAAATGAGAAAAAAGTAATTATATAATTTCTTATGGAAGGAACATATGATATATGAAAAAATACATAAAAACTAAAAGTTCAACTGAAATTATTTAAGGTTTAAAACAAATAAATCAACTCGATTTCTTTATCTCACAAGACTGAAAGATGAAAAAAAAGGCCATGAAATAATAAAATACAATTAAATAAATCCAAAACATGAAAATCTTGTATGGAAATTAATAAACAATATATATATATATATATATATATATATATATATATATATATATATATATATATATATATATATATATATATATATGAAATTTAACTAAATAAACATAGAGTAAAAAATAATACAAAAGATATTAAAATATGCGTGTTTTTATTACATAAGATCATAAAATTATACAAAAGAAAAAAAAATTAAATTATTTCTATAAAAAAATATACAAACACACACTAAATAAAAATATAAAAGTACAACATAATATTATAGTCATAAAAAAATAGAAAAAAGACAGAAAATTTGATAGTTTAAAGCAAATTAGTCAGCTTGATTTGTTTATCTGACAAAACGAAAAGATGAAAACTAAAAATACCGCAATGAAATAATAAAATACAATTAAAGAAACTCAAAACATTACGAAAATTAGTAAATAATAAATAAATATGAAATTTAACTAAATCAACATATAATATAAAAGAATACAAAAGATATTAAAAAAATGCATGTTTTTATCACATAATATCATAAAATTGTACAAAAGAAAAAAAAATTAAATTATATCTATAAAAATGATACGAACACACAAAACACACACTAAATTAAAATATAAAAACCTTGTGCAACATGATATTATAATCATTAAAAATGAGAAAAAAGACGAAAAAATCGAAAGCTTATCACATATGATCATAAAACTAAAAAAAATTAAATTATTTCTATAACAAAAAAATAAAAGACAAATAAACACGAAATTAAAATATAAAACCTTGTATAATCGTAAGAAATAAAAAGAAGAATAGAAAATCGAAAGCTTCAAAGCTTCTCAAGTCATAGTTATGAAGAAGGAAATTAAAACCATGACTTTCATGGAAGAACCAAAGAGAATATGATATCCAATATTCAAAAAAGATGAATATAAAAGAAATATCCTTATGAAAGATAACTGTATATTATTTAGGGGAGAAATTTTAGGAATTAATAAAGTTTTCTCTTATTTTTTAGGTAAAACTATATATGGGAGTATGTAATTACATGATTAGTACTAATTGACATGAATTATAAGAGTCTAGTGTGATTGGGAATAGTGCAGGGTATTTTCTTTCCCCCTTTTTTTCCTCCCAATTAATATAAAACGACGTAGTTTTGAAATATCTAGGCTGCTTAATGTTGTACATTGTGCTCCATTCATTTTCTTTTATCTTTTTTTTTGGGCATTTCATTTACGTCCTGAATTCTCGTGTGGGTCCCTTGGTAAAGCCTCTATTATTTTATTACTGCAACAGGGACTTGGAATGTGGGCCTCTCTTAATCCGCAATAATGGAAAATATAGATTGTTGTACCTTGTGTTTAGGCTATTGTACCAAAATGAAAACTCCCTTCAATCGACCTCTGTTCAAATTGACCTCCGTAAAAAAATTGAAAACTCCCTTCCCTCTGTTCTTATCGACCTCTATAAAAAAATCAAAACTCCCTTCAATCGACCTTTGTAAAAACTCCCTCCAATCTACCTCTGTTCTAATCGACCTCTGTTAAACAAATCGAATCCCTTCAATCGACCTCTGTTCTAAAAAATAATCAAAACTCCCTTCAATCGACCTCTGTTCTAATCGACCTCTGTTAAAAAAATAGAATCCCTTCAATCGACCTCTGTTCTAATCGACCTGTGTAAAAAAAATGAAAACTCCCTTCATCTCCCTTATCGATCTATGTTAATCCACCTTTGTAAAGAAATGAAAAAGAATAACTCGGAAGAGCAGGGGTTGTTTGGTGCAATTCAAATAGGGGATTTTGAAACAGTTGAGGAAGTATTGAAAAAGGATTCTACTCTTATTCATCATTCCACAGTTTATGATCGCAACTCACTTTTGCATATTGCTGCTGCTAATGGCCAGATCGAGGTGAGGGGATTTGGAAACAGTTGAGGAAGTATTGAAAAGGAATTCAACTCTTATTCATCATTCCATAGTTTTTTATCGCAACTCACTTTCGCATATTGCTGCTGCTAATGGCTAGGGCAAGTGGGAGATTGATAGGATAGTGCCCAGCAAGCCAATTCAATTAGCTAGTAATAGGTCTATTTTGTATGAAACAATCTTTGATTTTATAACAATACGCACGTTTATTTATGTGTATAAGGTATAAGGATAAACAATGGCCAACTTCATCTCTCGCGAATACATTTAAGTGATTGGTTGAAACCCTTAGATTACATTAGACTATGGGACGATTCACTTCAGTACTGAGTGCAATCATGAAACAGTCTCAAAGGTCGTAATCTTAAAACTGTTCCAAGTCATAGATTCCGAACGAGACGGGGTATCGTAGGAATCGTCAAGACTTGTACAAGTATGCATGATTCACTTGGAGTGAATTTGTAGCATTTCATGAGCAAGGCATTTGAGGCCAGTGCATATGAGTAGGTGGTTCAATAGAGGATTGAACGCATCGAACGACCCGAACAGAGAAACCCATTGTGGAAGTGCATGACGCATATCGATAATGGGATGTTTCTCAAGGATTATAATAGTGGACGATTTAGTCCTTTGACTTGAGGTGCTAGGGCGAATTCGGTACATGAAAGTGCGTACTTAGATCTAGGTATAGATCACGTAGCTTGATTATAACATGCCTAGGTTGGGTGCGTATGGACATATACGCGGGTTGTTAGTACCAATATGGAATCTATTGACTCATCGTAATGGATGAGAGAAGCGTATGGACATATACGCGGGTTGTTAGTACCAATATGGAATCTATTGACTCATCGTAATGGATGAGAGAATTTCCTTGATCTTGCACGGTTTCGTGGTATGATCGAGATTAAATTGTAAATGATGTAAACACAAACACAACTAAATGGAGAAAAGATCAATAATGTATATTCCGATCGTAAGTTTACCGATTACAAGTATTGGGGGTCCTATTTGAGCATTATAGGATGCCGTACAAGCTAGAGTGTGAAATACATATAGAGTGGCCTAAAATATCTTTCCGAGCAACAGCTTCGAATAGAGTGCACCTGGACTGAGCATGGACTGCTTCTAGAGGATCGAGTTAGCTGAATTGAGACCCGAGCTTGATTCTAAGCCTCCGCGGTCGGGGCTATGGTTCTTCGATCATGCCTTAGCTCATAAAAGTAGAGTCCAAATTACCCCCCATCAATACTCCCTCACTTCTCGAGCGCAAAGTAAAGCTTAAGCTCGAAGAAGTATGTGTTATTCTGAACGTCGTGATGAACAAATTATCTATTGATGTGTTTCGGATATGCCCCATTAAAAGCCTAACTCGGAAAAATCCATTGGGATAAAAACCGAATCAGGGAAAAAGAGTGCATATCTTGGAAACAATATGATAAACTTGTCTTGATGACGTAAATTTCGACGTTAAAGAGTCTTTGCTTTGCTTTCGAAATGAATCTCGACCGTAACGTCTTTCCGCGTCGGTTACCGTGATGCTCACAATTCCAGAAGGTATAGGGGTCTAAAATGAAATTATTTGGAAGATAGTCTTGAATTTACCCTGAGGGAGCTTAACCGTCGCGGCTGTTCAGGGTCCGACTTGCAATTCACCTTTTTTACCTTTTATATATACGTTGACTTATTAAAAGTTACTTACAAAACGCCTTTTTTACTTGAGATCGGAGCACGGAGATCGTATAAGTTGTCCATTTCAAATAACTCTCTCTTTCTCATAATGTCCAGTTCGAGAGATTCGAGGGGCAAGGGCAAAGTTGGAGAGGATCCTGAGTTCGATCTTGACTTGAGGCTTATCGATGACTTTGAAGAGGGAGAATTTCATCCCGAGCATGAGGATGCAGATCAGGTTGAAGATCTCGAAGAAAACGTGGTAGAAAAACGTAATATTGGTGACAATGTTTTTGTCAGGATATATAAATTCGAAGCTCCTTTTGGATCAGTTGCTCATAATCGGGCCAAGCTTGGTGCAGATCAAACTTCTTGCATTTTTGTCCAGGAAAACCGTGCTTATCTGGACAAAGAGTTCGGAAAATTTCTTCCTGAGGGGTTTTCGATCGTCATCCCGTCCTACCGCCAACGTGCAACTGATCCTCCACCTTGGTGCCAGGCTTTTTATGAGAAACAATTTTCACATGGATTGCGCATCCCATTTATTCCCCTACTTTGAAATGTCTTATCCTCTTTTTCTCTCACCCCCGCTCAGATTCTTCCGAATTCTATAGCGTACATCGTGGCGTTCAGTGTTCTCATGGAGGCCAAAGGAGAGGAGGCTTCTTTTCGGAATTTTTGGCAAGTATTCCAGATGAGTATGTCTAAAGGTTCCAATGCGGGGTTCGTATCTTTCTCACAGCGGTCGAACCGGCCTATCCTTTCGAGTGTGGCTATGGATAAAACTAAAAGCTGGAAAAGAAGGTTCTTCTTTGTGAAGGGTCCCGACATTCGTCCTGAAGGAAGTTCGAAAACTAGACCATATCGATGGAATGGTGAATGGCCTTGGATGTATGGTCATCGTAGGATCAAGGAAAAGATTAATCCTCACCTTTCCGACGAGTTTTTGAACCATCTGCAATCCGATCCCTTCCAGACTATGCTCCTTGTTCAAGAAAGGATTTTGAGGCTGGCTGGCCTAAGCAAATGCGATTATCCAGCTCCGATGGTCGAATTTTCTCTTCCCTTGCTCACTCGGTCCCTTGGCGGATCTACCCAATCTTCCAGACGCATGTCCGAATAGGCCGTTTTATCTCGTGGGCCGCTCTCTTTAAGTATGCCATTATTCTTCTTTACTTTAAATGCGAGACAGATTAGACCTTCCCACTCAGCTTTCTGAACGTAACGCATTTTCTTTGCAGATCAATTCGTTGAGGAGTTTCGGCTGTCTGCTGTTATGTCAATTAGGACTGCTCGTTCCAGGGGCATACAAAGCCAATCCCAGCAGCCAATGAAGAAAAACAATGCGGAACAAGGAATGGGAGCAGATAATCCGGTCATCGACCCAATCAATATTCCAGAAGTATACCCAACTTTGAGAAGGGTTGGCAGCTCGAGTTCGTCGAATCCCGCTGTAGCGGGTCCCTTGTGTAGTGTATTCACGATCGATACTTCTAACCCATCCTCCGCTGATTATAGCCAATATTCCTAGAACCGTATTTTAGGCATACAAGAACATGAAAAGCGTATGGATCGGAAACAGAATGCTGAACATCCAAGGCCTTCGAGAAGAATAAAACCGTTCGGCAAGAGCTCTGACTTGGTTCCTTGCCGACCAGGCAGATAGGAACCGGATGTAGCAGATTTTATGAACGAACATTTTCGCGGATGTAGAGCCGCTGGTAACCCGGAAGAAAGGACCATTTTGTCCGACCTCGGACCAGATGGTGAAAACGAGTTTGATAAAGCCACCATAATTTTTATGGCCGGACGGTTCAAACAGGATCTGCTTCACCACACCATTAAAAGAGACTTTGAAGTCCTGAGTAACTTTTCTCGAACGTACTAGCAGGTAATAATTGTTTATATTTGAGTATTCCATATGTCTCGATCCTTAGGTACTATGATGATACCATTTTTCCGTCAAAGGCCGGAGATTATTTCACGCTTCAGACTTATCATTTGTCGTTGCTGGAGCAAGAATCGCAAGAGGCTCACGACGCGCTCGCGCAGGTTTCGACCGAGAATAAAACCTTTCAAGCTCGATTAGATGACGCTACGAATAAACTATCGGCCAGTCGTCGTGAATTGTCGAAAACCAAGGAGGAATTGGAGAATGCCAATAAGAAACATACCTCATCTGTGGAAGAAGATTTGTTATCAGCCGTTAAGGAGAAAAGTGCCCTCGAGGAATAGCTCAAGAAAGTCAAAATTGAACTCGAGCAAGCAAAGCAAGACTCCGAGCGAGCATATGCCCATGGCCGGGAAGAGGCTGTGATTCCAGCCATACGAGAATTTTGGAAGTCCCCTGTCCTAGATCCTTTAGTTCAAAGAACGGGTGGGATTCTTCAAACGATCTTCTAAAAGGGGGTTCAACAGCTAGTTTCAGCCAAGAAAATTCCAGATAAGATGGACGAATACTTTCAATATATGGACCTTTATAAGAATGCTGAAGGGAGGGACTATAAGGCTTCCTCTTTACCCAAGGCAGATACGAATTGGCAGGATCATCATTTTGCCCCCTTTGTCGAGGAGTTTGGCGTCCCAATGCCGAACCCTGATATGCTTGAGCTGTCCGATCCTAACCCCGAATCTACTTTAGGAGGCGAATCAGATGACGAGCAGAATGACCAATCTGGCAGTTGAGTACAGCCTTCGGCAAGGATTACGGTGGTTCAGACAACGAATCCGATTCCTCCGAAAAGAACCAATTCATAGTTCGATAACCAGAAATCGACCGTTTATAATAGCTATGTAATAGAAGTAGTACTTTACATAATAGGATCCCTTTCCAGTGTTTTTCATTTCATAACCTATATATCCCTCTCATTTTGTAAGAATTAATATTTGATTGAGTTCATGATCGAATCTCTATCGTTCCCTTTTGAACTTCTTGACAGTTGCGACGGTTCAATTATTGCAAAATTAGGATGTCGCTTCTATAAATATTAGGATTGTTTCAAATCATTTGCCTAAGACCCTTAATCACTTAGATCGGAGCTTCGTGCTTAGTACATATTTTCGAACTTTCAAACTTACTTCTTTGCTTACTATGGATAAAATATTGGGTAAGCCCATCGACCCCAAATCGTTGTTGGGTGGTAACAAGAGTAAAGGTCCATCCAAAGACCAAAAATCGACCAAAGAGAACAAATCCTCCAAGGCTTCCCCCAAAACATCTGCATATTCCCCCAAAACTTCCAAGGGCGGGGAGACTAAAAAGGATAAACAGGCTCCAGTAAAACATGCCAAAGTTATTCCTGGCAAATCAATTTTAGATGAGGAACTCGATGAGGAGCTCGAGGCTTCTCCACCGAAAAATCTTCAACCCGTACATTAGCTAAGCAGAAAGCGTCATCCCTTTCTTCGAATAAAAGGCCTTATTCTGATGGGATAACCCCTATCGAGACCTTGCAGAATCTTGTTGCTGGGAAGGAGTTGCCGACCAGTGATCTTAATGCTAGTTCCCCGACTGGAGGTTTGGGCAAAAAACCTAAACTGACTATTACTGGGGAAACTGATCCCTCGAAGACTGAAAATGAGCCCTCGAAGACTAAAACCGAGCCCTCGAAGCCTGAAAATTTTTCTGACCCTCTTACTTCTGCCTCCCCTGTGACCTCTGATTCCCCCCTCAGAGAGTCGGAGGATAAGTCTGTTCCAGAAGTGGAGCTCGAGAATCTTGTTGAGAATCCACTGCAGGCTGATCTCCCTATTCCTGAAACTGGTGCATTCAAGGGAAAGAGCCCTTCGGAACTGTTTCAGTCTGGATCGAATTCTCTCTTTCAGGTCCCCCTCTCTCTTTTAGCTTTTTTTTTTAACCACCTCATCCGTATAGGCTGGACAAGACTTTCTCGAACTAAAAATGTTTGCTGAGCGGGAGTTGAGCCAATATGTTGCTGTCACCCTCGAGCTGGAGAAGAAGAACAGCGAGTTGGACCGTGTCCTCGAGGAGAAATTGGCTTTAGAGAAAGAGAAGATTGCTCTCAATTTTTGAAAATCATTAGACAGACTTGGATTGGTACTTTGATTCTTTTAAGAAGATTGACATGGTTCATCAAATATCATATGAATAGATTCTTCTACAAGTAAAGTTCTTTTGTTAAAGACTCTGGATGCTTTACTAACTGTAGAGTATCCAACAAAAACAGCTTTATCATCCTTTTCTACAAAGGCAGTGAGGTGGTTTTCCCATTGTTTAAAACGAAGCATTTACAACCAAAAATTCTAAAGTAATGAATGTTTGGCTTCATGTTGTTCCAAACTTCATATGGAGTTTTGTTTTGGTGTTTATTGATCATTCATCTGTTTTGGGTAAAGCATGTTGTATTTGTAGCTTCTGCCCAGAATCTTTGGGGCAGTCTTTGCTTCAGCTATCATAGTTTTGGTAGCTTCTTTTAGAGTTCTGTTTCTCCTTTCAGCAACTCCATTTTGTTGAGGGTTCTGCATGCAGAGTACTCATGACTGATGCCTCTGATGTTACAATACTCTTCAACATATGAGTTTGTAAATTCAGTCCCTCTATCTGATCTGATCTTCAATATCTTCACGGTTTTCTTATGTTGGATCAGTTCCATCAGATTTGTAAGATGTTCCATGGTTTCACTTTTCTTTTCCATGAAAATCACCCATGTATATCTTGAAAAATCATCCGCAACAGCTAGGCAGTACTTCTTTCCACCATTGCTGATTGGATCAATGGGTCCAAATAAGTCCATATGTAGTAGCTCCAAAATCCTTCTAGATGATTGGTGCTTCTTGCTCTTGAAAGATGACTTGATTTGTTTACCCTTCTGACAGGCGTCACAGAGCTTGTCTTTGCTCATGACTGTTTTGGGAATTCCTTCTACTAGATCATTATTCATTAGTCTGTTTGTGGTCTTGAAATTCACATGATTCATTCTTTTGTGCCACAGCCAACTAACTTCACTTGATGTTGATGCCACCAAACAAACGTTTGAATTCTTATCTACAGAATTCCAGTCGACTATGTAGACATTTCCTTGTCGTCTTCCAGATGACCTTCTTTGTGCCAATCTGTTCAACGTAGCACTTATTTGATGAGAAGATAATTGAAGATCCCTTGTCAAAAAATTGACTTATGCTCAGCAAATTTTATTTGAGGCCTTTAAAATAAGAGACGTCAGATATCTCAATGTTGCATTTGATTAATCTTCAACTTGCCACAATTTTGCCTTATTTGATGTCTCCAAAGGTTAACTTAGGACCATCCACAGCAACAGCATCAGTCAGCTCATGTATGCTTCCACACATGTGTCTTGAACATCCACTGTTCAAGTACTAGATTTTCTCTACTTTACTCCTACTCCTACTCCTAACCTACAAAACAAAGTATAGTTATTTTAGGTACCCTTATTGAGAGGGTCTTGAAGGATTAGTTTCATCCTTGATAACCCAAGATGTTGAAGTCTTAGGCTTCTTATGTTTATGAGATTTGACAGGAGTATGAACAAGTTTATCTTCATCATATCCATCAAATTTGTTACGTTGATAATCAATATGATAAGGATGATGTTCATAAGTAGAGTAAGATGCATGATAAGCAGGATATGCATGCATTGGATGAGCAGGATAAGGTGCATAGTAAGTTGGAAAATGAGGTGCATGATACATAGAAGGATATGCAGCAGGTTGCACATAATATGATTCATTTCCATACCAAACATTTTGATTTTTCTTGTTCTTATGCTTCTTTGGTTTACTAGATGTTTGCTCATTAACAGGCGACTTAGTCTTGCCACTAGTCTGATTAGTTTTAGCTTTATCAGCAGACTTCCTAGGACTCTGCTGTTTAGTCTTACCAGTCTGTTTTCCTAAACTAGGCTCTTTGGTATTTTTAGTATTAGGAGCTTTCTTCTCCTTTAAAAATACAATATGACCTAACTATTGTCAGTTGATACAAAATTTTCAGTATGATTCAGTTCTAACTTATCCTGCTCTAAAGGCATCTTCTGTTTACTAGACATATGAGTGGATGCAAACAAATGACTAATCATGAGACTTAATAATCTTTTCAAGTTCCATGATTTTACCCTTATATAGACTTCACATTCAGCTTTCAGAGATTCATTCTCTTGTTTAAGCAGTTTATATTCAGCTGATTCTTTTGGTTCTTCAACCTTAAGTTTCAGTGAACTGTTTTTCTCTCTTAGCAATATCATCTCTTCCTTAAGTTTAGCAAATGCATCAGCAATACTTGTATTATTAACCATCATTTGCTGAAATGAATTTAATAAATTATTTTCAAGAGGAGTTACATCATCATCCTCAGAGTTATCAGATTCCTTAGCCATCAGGCAGATAAGAGCAGGGTTCTCATCTTCAGAAGACTCTTCATCAGAAGTGTCTGAGTCTGAATCAGACGAGTAGATAGCAGCCAACTTCTCTGCTTCGGCTATCAACACCTTGTCTTTCTGATTCTCTTGTCTTCTTCAGTGTACTTTTCAGCTTTATGATATGGGCAGTCTCTGATGAAGTGTCCTAATTTCCTGCAGTTGTAACATATTAGTTTGGATTTATACGCATTGTTATCTTGAGAAGAAGAAGTAAGGTTAGAAGCAGAAGCATTGTTGTATTTGTTCTTCATTTTTCTTTTATAGAACTTCTTGAAGTTGTTAATCAGCAATGCAACGTCTCCAGCAGTGTACTCCTTTTTGTTGAATAATGTGGCTTCATCAGATGAGTCCACTTCTTTGCTTTTGTGTGCTGATCTTCTAGGATTTTCAGCAGCAACTAGGGCAGCTGTGGGACCTGAAGTTGAGGTTTCTTCCACACCCATTCTTGGCAATTTATACTTGTATAACTTGAGTACGGAGAACAGCTCGGTAAGAGAGATCTTTTCCAAATCTCTTGATTCTTCCATGGCTATCACCTTCATGTTGAACTTTGGAGGCAGAGCTTTTAGTACTCTGACGGTTATCTCCATGTCAGTGAAGGATTTTCCTAACTTTAGAATTTCATTCAGCGTCCTTGTAAACCTTGTATTCATCTGATCAATGGTTTCCGCAGACTTCATCTTGAAGTTGTCCAGCTTTTCCAGAGCAACACTCAGCTGATGCTCTTTGATGGCGTTGTTTCCTTCGCTCATATCACGAACCTTATCACACATTTCTTTTGCAGTCTTGCAATTCTTGACTTTATCAAATCTGTCGTTATCCAAGGCTTTGGTCATGATGAAACGGTCAATTTTATAAAGATTGAACAACTTGATTTCTTCAGCTGTCATCTCTTGTAGATCTTTATCCTCCAGTGTATCTACTTCATTTATCTTTACAGTCTTGGTGAATCTGAATGGACCTTTTGTGATACATGTATACATGTTGTCATTATAAGCAGCTAAGAAGATCTCCATCCTAATCTTCCAGTCCTCGAAACTCATACTGCTAATGTGGGGAACATGACTGATACAATCCAATTTCAAAAAGTTTTGATTTTCCAAGAATATGCTCTTATTGAAAAAGTTTAAAACCTCTTGAAAAACAATCGGATCAAGCTCGTTGATCAGGCAGCTGATTCTAATGAACCACCTGCTCTGATACCACTTGTTGGTCCCAAGTGCTCAGATGAGGTCTGATGAGATAGTGCCCTGCAAGCCAATATATTTAGCTTGTATTGGAACTATCATTATCTTTCTTTAGTATAAATGATTTAATACGAACGTTTATTTATACGAGTATAAGGATAAACAATGGCCAACTTCATCTCTCGCGAATACATTTAAGCGATTGGTTGAAATACTTAGATTACATTTGACTATGGGACGATTCACTTCAGTACTGAGTGCAATCATGAAACAGTCTCAAAGGTCGTAATCTTAAAACTGTTCCAAGTCATAGATTTCGAAACGAGACGGGGTATCGTAGGAATCGCAAAGACTTGTACGAGTATGCATGATTCACATGGAGTGAATTTGTAGCGTTTCATGAGCAAGGCATTTGAGGCCAGTGCATATGAGTAGGTGGTTCAATGGAGGATTGAACGCATCGAACGACCCGAACAGAGAAACCCATTGTGGAAGCGCATGTCGCATATTGTTGATGGGATGTTTTTCAAGGATTATAATAGTGTACGATTTAGTCCTTTGACTTGAGGTGCTAGGGCGAATTCGGTACACGAAAGTGCGTACTTAGATCTAGGTATAGGTCACTTAGCTTGATCATAACATGCCTAGGTTGGGTGCGTATGGACATGTACGCGAGTGGTTAGTACCAATATGGAATCTATTGACTCATCGTAATGGATGAGAGAATTTCCTATGCGATTCTTAGATAATATATCCGAGAAACCCGTTGCCACGGTCAGTGACGGATTTGGAAAGGGGTTTCCAAATTTAGCAGTCACACTGGAATATTATCCTGAATTAGAAAGTATAGTTATCGAGACAAATTTAGAGGTGCCGATCAATTCACACACCTTAAGTCTTGATCAGGAATATTAGTCGATAGAAGGACCGTGTGTACATGGTAATTATATGAGACGAGGTTCACAAGTATCAATTCACCTGAAGTTGGGCTTCATGGGCTTGTGGCTAGACATCGACCATGAAGTGTGGGTACTCCTGAGTTAATAGAGGATTTGATTCTAGAAGTGGTCAGGAGCAATTTATTCTTCATAAATTAAATCACGAGGAATTCGTGGGCCTGCTGCCAATTGATGGTGAACCCAGAGGGTCACACACAATACAATTGGACGGTGATTGTTGAAAAAGGACATGAAAGGAATTAATTGATTTAATGGTAATTAAATCAATTAAATGAATTAAAGTATTTAATTCAAGTGGGAGATTAATTAATTAGTTGACTTAATTAATTAAATACTTAATTAAGTTGCTAGTTAATTATATAAAAGAAATATTGATTTATTTGGATTGGGCAATTAATTAATGTAGTTAATTAAATGAAAGGCTTGTAAAATATGGGCCTTTAATTAAAAGCCCGTAAGGAGTCTTGCATACCTAAGTCAAATAGAACTCTATAAATAGAGTTCTACAAGAGCTCAGAAAGCACACTCTAGCACAAAAACCCTGGCCTCTTTTCTCTGACCTAGCCGCCCCTCCCTGCGCCGCCAAGAGCATAGCCGCCGCCCCTAGCTGGCTGTGAGCTGCTGCAACGCCGCCGCACATCCTCCCTCGTTCCTTCGTGCTGGATTTTGCTCTGCCAATTAGATCTGCACAGTCCTCCATCGACAAATCTCTTAGATCCAGTTCTGAGCCTAAGACTAAGAGGTGTTACCAGAATCCAGTTGGTGTGTACTATCTTTGGAGGTGAGACGCTTGGATCACTTCTGTGAACTAGATCCAGATTCAGAATCAGAAAGAACTGAATGTTGCCACCACATTGCCTGTGGTGAGGTAAATCGCAAAAACCCCCTTGTTTAATTCATTATGTGTTTTTGCTTCATGCTTGCGTATATATAAGATGGGGATTCTTATATGGGACCTTGGGTGCTTCGAAAAATTTTAAATTTCGCACTTTTGTTGTTCTGACAATCGAGGCAACCCAACCACTATCCCAACAGTGGTATCAGAGCCAACTCCATAATTATTATACGAAAAGCCTGAACATAATGTGTTTTCATCGTATATGTTTGATTATGTATATGTAAACACGTGATAATTATGTTCTGTAAATTGATTCTTGATTGTTATGACTGGATCTATGATTGGGTAAAATTGTTTTTTCAGATCTGTGCCGATTTTATAGTTTTTGAAAACTTCAAGACTTTTGTGCAAAAATCGCATACAGGGTTTTTTGGGGGTTGAAAATTTGAAATTTTTGGATCTGGAAATTTCAAAATTTCTGGACTACTTTGCAAATCTGATCGCACGGTTTTTGGGGTCGTTTTGTAATTTCCAAAAGTTTGGGGACTTTTTTGCAATTATCGAAACTTCAAGGGTCTATTTGAAAAATCAAAAATTTTCAGAATTCAAAATTTTATTTTCTGGTCTGCTGGCCGAATCTGCTTGGGGGTGTTTTTGTAACTTTTTAAAAGTTTTGGGGTCAAAGTGCAATTTTCAAAAGTTGAGGGGCAAAAATGCAATTTTCAAAAGTCAAAAAACAGAATCTGAAATTGAGCAGAAAATTTACTTTTGTTTACCCGAATATTCATTTTGTCATAATTAGTAGTGACTAAAAAGTAAAAATCATAGGGAGTTAGTTTTAAAAGGTTGTTTTAAAATTAAGAAAGAAATACGTAAAAGTTGTTTGCATGTTTCTTGCTCTACGTGAACTGTTTACGTGGTTTTCGATCGAGCCGAGCCTTGACCTTAGGTTAGATGTGATTGGTTTAATTTATTGTTTGGTTTTTAATGGGCCTGCGAGCCTTTTATATTTTTGGGCCACTTTGAGCTTTTGTAATAGATCATAGGGCTTTTACTGTTTTCCTAGTTTAGGATGAAGGCCCGTTTACAAGCAAGGTGGGAGCCCAAGAAGATATGAAGGCCATGTATGCATGGTACATTGTGTAATAGCATAGGCCTGTTTTGAGAACCTTTTAGATTGACCAATAGGGCCAACATCATTGGCTCGATGATGGCCCACATAGGAGGCTCCCAATCGAAAACATATTGTGGTAGTATGCATGCTAGGCTTGTATGTCTTTTATTTATTAGTCGATTTATGATTGCTTGTGTGTATGCGCGCTAGAATCTAGATCGTAATAAAAGATAAAGCATAACTTAATCGGTGAGATCTCGAGGAGAGTTAGCATAACTTTCAAACCAGTAAATCCCCTCTTGAATTAAATATTAAGTCATATTGGATTAAAATAAAATGAAGTATTTATATAAATCCAAACCTTCCATCAATAGGGACTAGCGTATGTTATCTACTTATCGATAGAGGTGATCCAGAGTCTGGCACCCGAGTCGAAGAAAGGGACAATACGCGAAATTCCTTGACTCCTGTTTTTAACTAAACACGACAATGGTGAGGACTGGTTGGGATGTGAGGATCGACCGATAACTAGTTACGGAGAACTCACGACCGGGCCCGTTGCTCATCATGATTGATGGGTTAGACTTAACGATTAGTAACACTTATGATGTAGCAGTGCTAGATAAGTGCGAAAACCGAGGCAGAATAGCTTGAAGGTTGTGGAGTGACACAATTGGCAATAAGTACGCCTACCTGGGGAATTGGTTGTATGGCCACGAGTCATGGGTGCAATTAATTGCCGCTGGGACGTCAAGACCTACTAGGAAATAGAATTTCCCGAACAATTGAAGGGGTAATTGTTTCGATAAAATAGTGGGAGAACTTTTACGATAGAAAGTCCAACCTTCGTAGATAATAAGTATTATTCATTAACTAGTCCACTGAATGTTTGTCTTCTCTTTAAATTAGATACTGAGATATCTGTAATTATCCATTTTACTATTTATCCTCGACTAATAAAATAGCTGGATTAAAATATCAACTAGGCAAGAAACTTGAGAATTGTCTTAAATTCTAAGAGTGGGAATGATGTTCTTAAATGACAAGCCTATGCCTTATGCGCTTCCGAGATAAGTCAAAATATAAGAAACGAATTACCCGTAAAATATGGGAATATTAATGATCGTTTATCATATAAAGATGAATCTCAAAAGTGAAACGAATCACCTATGAAGTATGAGAATCTTAATGATCGTTTCCTCACATAAGCATCAAGATTGAACGAGCTATGGAAGTAACATGAGGAGCATCTCTGAAGCTTCCACCTCAAAAGCCCTGTTTTGAGGACCAGTCTTCTGAAACAAACCTCCACTTCAAAAGGCTTGTTTTGAGGAGTAGTTTTGAATCAATATGATTCGAGACTTCTAAGGAATTGTTTCAAAACTCGAGAATGAATGAAGGAACTATTGTCAAGGATCACTGTCATTGTTTTATCAATCTAGTTGAAAACTGGATCAATTAAACGTAAGCCTGCAAGTGATCTTAACATTAACTTCCTCCGAAATTCTCCTCCTGCTCATTCAAATGACTCCTGAAATACACTGATCTTATTTGATAAGTTGATCACATTTCATGAATCAACCAAAGAATTGGTTAAAGGCAAATAGGATAAACCTGTCATGATCGTTGACACTTAATGGACTGCAAAGTCATGGAAGAGTAAAATGAAGAGGAATTTATTCTCTTCTAATTCGACCATAAAGGTAGTCAAAAGAACGCAAGTACCCTAAAAGTCGAATTATCCCACTGGACCTAAGAAAGGCACTAATGTGTTTAATTGATTAGATGATCTAATTAATTAGGCAATGTTTCAATTAAAGGGTTAATTGAAAGAGAGAAGAAATCAATTAAAGAAGTTAATTGAAAGGAAGTAAATTAATTAAATTAAACCATTAACTCAATTTCATTGAATTAATGTGTGAAGTTCAAATTAATACAAAGATAATAATCCATAACTTTGGTACGCTAGACTTGGAAACATCTCCAAGAGTAGGATTCAAAAGTTGGTTTCGCCTAAGCTTCTTGAAAAATAGAACTTGGATGAACTTCCAACCTGCGAATCATGTCTCAAAGGAAATATGACCAGATCTCCCGTCACAGGGAATCCAGAGCGAACCAAAATCTGGATTTAATCCATGAATATGGACCACTAAAAGTTACTGTGAGAGGAGATTACTCATACTTCATATTTTTTGCTAATGACCTTGGTCGTTAGTGGAAAATGAATCTAGTGAGATACAAATCCGAAAAACCTTTGAATATTTTCAAGGTATTTCAATACGAAGTAGAGAATCAGCAAAGACAAAGTATTACGACCATTCGATCTAGTTGAGATAGCAAATACTTGTCAAGGATTCCTCAATTATCTTAATGAGAATGAGATTCTCATATAACAAACTCCTCTTAAGACGCCTCAACTTATTGAAGTGTCTAAAGAGATGGAATCTAACATTGTAAGGCATTGTTCGATCCATATTGAGATTTGTTAAGCTTCCTTATGAATTCTAGGGGTTAGTCCTCTTGACTTCATCGAAGATACTGAGCAAAGTACCTTCAAAGTACGTGACTGCAAAGCTTTACCAAGAAAGGTATGGCAAAATACCTTTATACTCTTACTTCTGAGTATGGAGATCTCCTGCCGATGGCAGAAACAAGAAATGAGATAAATTGGCTAGTAGATCGAATTTGTATATAATTGTGGGGTATCCAACAAAATCCATTGGATACATGTTCCACGACAATGAGAAACAATCGTTTCTCCTAGATACCCGTTCCTCTGTTGATGAAGTTCTCGTCAAAGGAAATGGAGACGTCATGGAACTTGATGAAGTCCAAGATTTGGACCCGTCCCCGCAAACAGTGGGAGTTAATCCAGAATTTACTAAACCTGCTAGTACACCTACTCTTCGAATGTCTGATCGAATTCGTAAGGAGCCAGAGCGATTTGGTTTCATTCACGAAAATGAGAATGTGGAAAGCAATCCAAAGACCTATCAAGAAGCGATGTCAGACATAGAATCGGGTGCATGGCTCAAAGCCATGCAAACCAAAATGGATCCCATCCATTCCAACAAGGTATAAACCTTGATTGATCCACACAAGGAATTTATCCCTATGTTGGCTATAAATTGTAAGTGGATCTTCAAACTTGGAATGAATAAAGAGGTGTTGCCGCTATGAATTGACTAGTGGTAAAGGGGCTATTCACAATGTTCTAGAACAGACTTTGATGAATCTTTTTCTCCATTAGCAATGTCTGAATCCATTTAGATTCACATTTGTTCTGATGAGATAGTCAAGACATTTGACTTCATCAAAACGAGTATGAACCATGAGTGTACAAGAGCATTAGTGGAAGCGCGATGAAGCTCATATTTTATATGTCGATAATGTTCTGGTTATCTGGGATGATATCGGAATGTTAGCACAGACGAAAGCATGATTGTCCATGCAATTCTCCATGAAAGATTTAGGAGAAGCATCTTGCGTATTGGGATACGTATCTATAGAATTAGATCAGAAAAGATGCTGACACTCTCTAAATCAAAGTACATAGAATCAATACTGGAAATATTCAGTATGAAGAATCCAAGAAAGGATTGCTTCTAATGAGACGATGTATCCCTTGTTCCAAAATCGATGTGCCTTACATCAAATGAGAACAAAGGAGAATGTTTCAAATACCTTATGCTTCAAACAAAAGGTTGCATGTGGCATGCTTTACTATGTACTAGACCAGACGTAGAACATGCTCAAGTGTCACAAGCAGTTGCTAGTCAAACTCCAGTGAAGAAATACTGGACCACCGTAAAAGATATCCTTAAGCTCTTGACAAAGACTAAGGATTTGTTCTTGGTCTACGGTGGTAGTGGAGAATTAAAATTCGAAGGATTCACTGATTCGAATTTTCAGTCTGATGTGGATGAATTAAATATATCCATTTTCGGATACATATCCTGCATCGATGGGGTAACGGTAAATTTGAAAGGGTTCCAAGCAAATCACCGTAACCATCTAAACCACTGAAGCAAGATATAATGCAGCATTAAATGTAGCATTAAATGCGGCTTAAGAAAGTGTTTGGATATAAAACTTCATCCTATGATTGGATGTAGTGCCTAGCATTGCGAAGCTCATGGTTATCTTCTATGATACCATTGGAGCTATAGCTAGTGCAAAGCATTCGGGATCTCACTAGAAATCTAAACACAATTGAAGGAAAAGTACCATTTGATTAGAGAAATCATTGGTAGAGTTAACGCACATAATGGATCGCGTCGACTCCGAAGACAACTTAGCGGATCCACCAAAAGAGGCTATATCATGAAATGAGTTCGAAGAACATCTTTAGAAAGATGGGTCCTAGAAACGTTTGTGATTGGCTTTAGGGCAAGTGGGAGATTGATGGGATAGTGCCCTGCAAGCCAATATATTTAGCTTGTATTGGAACTATTATTATCTTTCTTTAGTATAAATGATTTAATACGCACGTTTATTTATACGAGTATAAGGATAAACAATGGCCAACTTCATCTCTCGCGAATACATTTAAGCGATTGGTTGAAATCCTTATATTACATTTGACTATGGGACGATTCACTTCAGTACTGAGTGCAATCATGAAACAGTCTCAAAGGTCATAATCTTAAAACTGTTCCAAGTAATAGATTCCGAAATGAGACGGGGAATCGTAGAAATCGCAAAGTCTTGTACGAGTATGCATGATTCACATGGAGTGAATTTGTAGCGTTTCATGAGCAAGGCATTTTAGGCCAGTGCATATGAGTAGGTGGTTCAATGGAGGATTGAACGCATCGAACGACCCGAACAGAGAAACTCATTGTGGAAGCGCATGTCGCATATCGGTGATGGGATGTTTCTCAAGGATTATAATAGTGTACGATTTAGTCCTTTGACTTGAGGTGCTAGGACGAATTCGGTACACGAAAGTGCGTACTTAGATCTAGGTATAGGTCACTTAGCTCGATCATAACATGCCTAGGTTGGGTGCGTATGGACATGTACGCGAGTGGTTAGTACCAATATGGAATCTATTGACTCATCGTAATGGATGAGAGAATTTCCTATGCGAATCTTAGATAATATATCCGAGAAACCCGTGGCCACGGTCGGTGACGGATTTTGAAAGGGGTTTCCAAATTTAGCAGTCACACTGGAATATTATCCTGAATTAGAAAGTATAATTATCGAGACAAATTTAGAGGTGCCGATCAATTCACACACCCTAAGTCTTGATCGGGAATATTAGTCGATAGAAGGACCGTATGTACATGGTAATTATATGAGACGAGGTTCACAAGTATCAATTCACCTGAAGTTGGGCTTCATGGGCTTGTGGCTAGACATCGACTATGAAGTGTGGGTACTCCTGAGTTAATAGAGGATTTGATTCTAGGAGTGGTCAATTAAAGGTTGTTTAATTGACCGGAGCAATTTATTGTTCATAAATTAAATCACGAGGAATTTGTGGGCCTGCTGCCAATTGATGGTGAACCCAGAGGGTCACACACAATACAATTGGACGGTGACTGTTGAAAAAGGACATGAAAGGAATTAATTGATTTAAAGGTAATTAAATCAATTAAATGAATTAAAGTATTTAATTCAAGTGAGAGATTAATTTATTAGTTGACTTAGTTAAGTTGCTAATTAATTATATAAAAGAAATATTAATTTATTTGGATTGGGCATTTAATTAAAGTAGTTAATTAAATGAAAGGTTTGTAAGATATGGGCATTTAATTAAAAGCCCATAAGGAGTCTTGCAAACCTAGGTCAAATAGAACTCTATAAATAGAGTTCTACAAGAGCTCAGAAAGCTAACACCCTAGCACAAAAACCCTGGCCTCTTTTCTCTGACCTAGCCGCCCCTCCCTGCGCCGCCAAGAGCATAGCCGCCGCCCCTAGCTGGCCGTGAGTTGCTGCAACGCCGCCGCACATCCTCCCTCGTTCCTTCGTGCTGGATCTTGCTCTGCCAAGTAGATCTGCACAGTCCTCCATCGACAAATCTCTTAGATCCAGTTATGAGCCTAAGACTAAGAATCCAGTTGGTGTGGACTATCTTTGAGGTGAGACGCTTGGATCACTTCTGTGAACTAGATCCAGATTCAGAATCAGAATTAGAACTAAAGGTTGCCACCACCTTGCCTGTGGTGAGGTAAATCGCAAAAACTCCTTGTTTAATTCATTATGTGTTTTTGCTTCATGCTTGCGTATATATAATAAGGAGATTCTTATATGGGACCTTGGGTGCTTCGAAAAATTTTAAATTCCGCACTTTTGTTGTTCTCACAATCGAGGCAACCCAACCACTATCCCAACAAGGTCTAGAGGGGGGGGTGAATAGACCTCTAAAAACTTTTTAGATTTCAAAGTTTTAAGTCGTCTATCAGCAGACTAAGCTGATATAGAATAGTAGACTGACTGAGTTGTTCGTGAACAAATCTTGAGCAGCAGAGCTAACCACTCTCCTTAGTTACTTAGCTGATTTCAGCAAAACTCAATTTCGAAACAGAATACTTGCAGCGGATATTTGTAAGTGTTTTTCACAAGTATACTAAGTCATTTGAAAGATTTAATCCCCAGTTTTGACAAACTCTTTTTAAAATCTTTTCAGTAGTTTTCTGAAGTGTTTTATGCAGGCTTTGAAGATATGCTAGAAAATAATGTAAGTTAAAAACACAGAGAATTTTTATAGTGGTTATATGGATAAAAATCTTTTAGTCCACTCTTCCAAGTCACTTAGATCTTGGATTATACTATAAACACACAATTTACAATTTACAATATACTCCACATACGCCAAAATAACAAATGAAGAGGCCATAAACTCACAATAGGAAATCACAAAGAAAATCCTATCCTTTGAAGTTAGATCACTCACAAAGATGGATCTACACTTCTCACAACACTTCTCTTAACATATTCACTTAGAAAATGATTTATTCTTGAGCTTCAACTAGCTTCAGTTAACAAATAATTTCGGCGGACTAGTGAGATGTTCTTGAGTTTTGAGATTCAGAAGATTTTGCATCGCAGAACTAATCTTTGTTGTGTTGTTCACACTTCTTTCTCTTCAAACTCGCGAACTATTTATACTCTTTATTTGAAAAATGTTCGTTGAAGAAAGACATAATTCAATTTCTCGAATACTAGGTTCTGAATTTCTGAAAAACGGCTCTCTGCGACTGCTATTGTACTGTCTGCAGTACTTTCTGACAGTAGTATTTAAGAATCATTCGTCTAATGATGAGCTGAGCTGATCCCAAACTTGAACAAATCTGATTTGAGTCGGCTGTTTTTCATCAGACTGATTTCTTTCTTCAGCGACAGATCAGTATTCTTCTGGACCGCGTTGAATTGTGATTTGTTTGATTTGTCTTTGAGTTGATCAAAATTCTCCTAAGAGCTTGTACTAAGCATTCCTTACTTAGCTGGTTATGATGTTTTGGAAATCATCAAAACCTCCCTTAAATTTCTGACTTCCTTGTCTTCTGATCTTCATCTTTATCCAACAACATCCATATACAAACTCCCACTAGTTTGGTACATCGTCCAATAGATAAACAACCATACGAGCTACATGCTCATTAAACACCTTGGGTGGCAATCCCTTGGTGAGCAGATCATCTATATTGAAGTTTGTACTAATGTGTTCAATTGACACTTCATCATTTTGAACTCTTTCCTTAACAAGTAAATACTTGATGTTGATGTATTTCGACATTGATGAACTGCAACTTTTCTTAGAATATATCTCTGCGGATTTGTTATCACAATTAATCCTCAATGGCTTCTCAATGCCATCAACAATTTGCAGCCCAGAGATAAAATTTCGCAGCCATATAGCTTGATTTGATGTTTCATAACATATTATAAACTCTGCTTCCATAGTAGAAGAGGCTACAAGTGTTTGTTTAACACTTTTCCAAGAGATAGCTCATCCGGCCAACATGAAAACATAGCCAGAAGTAGATCTCATGTTATCCACGACCCAGCAAAGTCAGAGTCCGTATAACCAATAACCTCCAAGTGGTCAGATCTCCGAAAAAGTGAGCATAAAGTCTTCTATCCTGTGTAGATATCGCATAACCTGTTTTGCTGCTTCCAGTGAGCCAATCCTAGGTTACTTAAATATCTGCCCAACATCCCTACTATGTACCCAATATCCGGACGCGTACATACCTGAGCATACATGAGACTGCCTACTGCAGAAGCATAAGGGAACTTTTCCATTTCCTTCTTTTCAGTTTAACTTTAGGGCATTGGTGCAACCTAAATTTGTCACCTTTTGCCACTGGTGTATCACCTGGTGCACAATTACTGAGTACCTTATCATTATAAGCCTTTTGTGATAAACCAAGTATACATCTAGAACGATCCCGATGGATCTGTATACCTAACACAAAAGATCCATCACCAAGATCTTTCATTTCAAAATTCTTAAACAAGAATTTTTTGGTGTCATGCAACAAGTCTCTATCATTGCTTGCCATTAGAATGTCATCGACATAAAGCACCAAAATGATAAACTTTCTCCCACTGAACTTGAAATAAATGCATTGATCAACAATGTTCTCTTTGAAACCGAAAGAAGAGATCACTTGATCAAATTTCCGATACCATTGTTGGGAAGCCTGCTTTAAGCCATAAATGGACATCTTTAATTTACATACTAGGTGCTTTGAGTCTTCCGGCTCAAAATTCTCCGGTTGCACCATGTAAATTATTCCAACAATGTCACCATTGAGAAACGCTGTCTTTATGTCCATTTCATGTAGCTCAAGGTCATAGTGAGCCACAAGTGCCATGATTACCCTAAATGAGTCTTTTGTTGAAACGGGTAAAAAAGTCTCCCTGTAATCTATGCCTTCTTTCTTAGTAAATCCTTTTGCGACAAGGCGTGCCATATACCTCTCGATATTGCCTTGTGGATCATGTTTGGTTTTAAACACCCATTTACAACCAATCGTTTTAACACCTTTAGGCAAATTAACAAGTTCCCAAACACCATTGTCTGCCATGGATTTCATCTCATCCTTCGTAGCTTCAATTCACTTAGCTGAATTGGCACATGATTTGGCTTGATTGAAAGATATAGGATCATCCTCCAAACCTATATCAAATTCATGCTCTTGGAGATAAACATAATCATCAAAAAATGCATTTCTCATTTCTCTAGTGGATCTACTTAATGACACTTCCATTTGAGGTGGTTTAGGTGCAACTGCTACCACATGAGGTGTTTCCTCAACCATTATGGGATCCCCCAACTGAGTTCGTGGTTCCAAGGGAATGTCTCCAACTACTATATTGTCTGGATTTGCAACACCAACAATGTCAGGAATGGTTACCTGGTCACTATCAGTTGCAACTATGTCCCTTGAATTAGTGCTCCCACTGTCCTCAATAAATTCGGCATTCCCAGTTTCGAAAAAGGACATGCTTGAGGGATTATAAAATTTGAATCCTCTTGATCTCTCAGAATAACCCACAAAGAAACAGATGACTGTTCTTGAATCCAACTTTTTCTCATCAGGATTGTACTGTCGAGCTTCAGCTGGACAACCCCGAACATGCAAATGCCTAATGCTAGGTCTTTTGCCTGTCCATAATTCATATAGGATTTTGTCAACCGCTTTACTGGGTACTCTGTTAAGTATATAAACTGCAGTCTTTAATGCCTCACCCCATAATGATTCTGGTAAAGAAGAATGACTAATCATGCTTCTGACCATATCATTGATGGTTCGATTTCGTCTCTCAACCACACCATTCTGACTTATTCTGACATGGTGTTCCTGGCATGGTATATTGATGAACGATCCCACATTCGGCTAGGTACCTTGCAAAAGGCCCTGAATGTTGTTCACTTGATCCGTCATTTCTGCCGTAATGCTCACCACCACGATAAGATTTTATGGCTTTAATCATTTTTCCTAGTTGAAGCTCAACTTCGGCTTTAAAGATTTTGAACATATCCAAAGCTTGTGACTTCTCACGTATATGAAAAAAAATAAAAATAGCGGGAATAATCGTCTATGAACATGATAAAGTATGTTTGGCCATTCCAAGATGCCTTAGGAAGTGGTCCAGATATTTCTGTATGTATCAGTTCTAAGACATCATTACACCTATTTGCACATTTTTTCCGTTTGTCAGTTGTTTTTCCTTTAATATACTCTACGCAAATTTCAAAATCTGACATATCAAGTGATTCTAAAATTCCTTGTGATACTAACTTTTGTAAGCGTGGTTTGGAAATGTGACCTAAATGCCTATGCCACAACATTGAGGAATTTTCTTTTGTTAATTTGCATTTTGTACCAATATTACTTAATTGTAAACTTTCATTGTCAATTGAATTTAAAGTGTTTAATTTATATAGCTTGTCAATAAGTGAACCAGTGCCAACCAAAGTGGAATTATGAAAAATACGAAATAAACCATTTCCAAATGAACAATGATATCCAGAGTTGTCCAAATAAGAAATAGAAATTAAATTCCATCTAAAAGACGGTACCATAAAAGTATTTTTCAAATCCAAATAAACACCAGTTCTTAAAACAAACCTAAAAACACATATGGCTTCAACTTTGGCCTTATTTCCATTGACCGTAAAGATGTATCTTTCACCATCAGTTGGCTTTCGGCTCCTCAGACAATCCTGCATTGTGACACTTATGTGAGTAGTAGCACCAGTATCTATCCACCAAGTGTCAATTTGTACAATTGCTAAATTAACTTCTGAACTGATGAAGTTTAGAAGTGTACATTTCTTTACAGGCCAATTGCCGTATTTGGGACAGTCTTTCTTCATATGCCATTTCTTCTTGCAAAAGAAACAGGTAAAAACTAGATCCCGTGTCTTTTGCACCTTAGGGGCTGATGCCCCAGTTCCTGCAGTTTCTTTACCCTTATTGTTGTTCCTTTTTATTTTCTTAGTCGGATCATTTGAAGCAGATTCCAAGTGAGCACTTTCAACAGTTTCGAGTTTCATCTCTCCTCGTCTTGCACACATTGAGCTATAAGATCATTCAAAGTCCATTTGTCCCTTTGAGTATTGTAGCTTATCTTGAAAGGACTGAACTGTGCAGGGAGAGAAATCAAGACAAAATACACGAGAATGTCATCCGACACCTCTAACTTTAGTGCCCTTAGCCTTGTACCGCATAGAGACAAGCTTAGATAGGATAGTGCTTGTCTCGACCTTTTCATTGGCAGTGAATCACTCTGCTATTTCCTTAAGGAAGGTTTTTGCATCTCCTTCATCAGGTATTGCACCTCTAATGGATTCTGCAATGGATAGCTTCATGATCATAAGACTCATGCGATTAGATTATTCCCACTTTTCAAATGTAGTTTTCTGATCAGCAGTACTTTCACTGGTCAGAGCTACGAGAGGATCTACCCTTAATGCATGGTCAAGATCCATGCAACCCAACACAATCATAACGTGTTCTCTCCATTTCTTATAGTTTGTGCCCCTAAGCACAGGAATGCTGCTAATGTTTGCAGATATTGAAGATGCTGAATCAAACAAAAATTATTCTCACAATTAATAATCAAAAAATCGTATATATAAAATCCAAACAATTTGTAAACATACATATGTATGTAAGTGGGCCCCATCACAAGATACCAATCACAACATTAAATATAGTCTTTGGACAAAAATAACAATTTGTTAACGATACTCTTATAAAAATAGCTCAAAAAATATAATTTAAACCGGTCACACAATATGCCTTTCTTTGGACCGACATATTGAATACACAATAAAAATCTTAAATGTTCTTTCTTTAAGTTGAGCTAAAATAACCTTATCTGGCCTAAAATAATTTTCCTTTGTACTAATTATTTCAGCATAGATATATCATGTTTATAACTTTAGAATAATAACTCAAATTTAATAGTGGTTACTTTGGCAACATATTAAACTCAAATCATCAATTTCAAGAAATAAACACATAAATTGTACATTGTGTATATTAAATCCTTGAATTTCATTGATTATGTCATCAATACATCAAGATGACATCATGAATAAAACATAGTAATTTAACATAGCACTTTACAGTTTTCAAAAGCGTTGCAATATGACATGCAAAACACCTTTCGTAATTGATGCTAATGTGCAAGCCAAAAGTCATGGAACTTAATAGTTCAGGGCATTACCAAAAGAAACCCAAAAAATCAACAAATTAATTTCAAACAGTACATGATTCCGTAATACTGATTAAGAGCAATTCCAAAAGATAATCAGTCTCCCAAAAATTGATTCAACAACCGTACCAAAATTTGGAATAAATTTATTTTTAAATGCCACAAAACTTTGGCCCATAAAATTCATCAAATTTATATCAAGAATAGTACCGACAATTGATATCAAATAGCACATGTACATTAGCCCATCATTTTCTCAAAATCTGGAAAACTGATTTAAGTACTCCAAACTAAATGAGTAAAATCAATACCAAATAGCAAATATTTCATTGCTTTAAAATTTTTAACACAATAGCCCCAAAAACATGATTTCATGATTTCACCAATAAAATATTAGAAATTCAAATAAACATGAACCCTAACATTTCTATCATGATAAACAACAAGAGTGCAATATACATATACCATAATCAACAATTAACATGTGGCTCTGATACCACTTGTTAGAATTAACCAAATAATAATAGATATTCATCCTTATACTCTAAAGTACATAAATAAAGTATAATCTCAAGAACAACTATCTATGAATATCTATAATAGGATCACATGTTATTGCTTGAAAATGATATATAAAAGACATAATTCAATTAGGAATATAATCTGACTCCATTGATATCATGGTTGGAAGAACACCAAATACAAGATGCTTAATCTTCTATGAAAATGGCTCAGTACGTTATATTTATCAAGATGGGGAAGCGAAAATAATCTGATGTGTTTTATAGCCACTTCTTAGAGACCATAGCAATTCCATCTTAATTGTCTAATATGTAACTGACCCATCAATAATTACATATTAGACTAGTGGGCATCTACACATTAAATCCATATTATATATAAATAATCAAATAGTATTTCTTAAACCCTTTATATTCCATTAGATCACTTAAGTGAATTTTGGGTTTTAATTTAAATAAATGGTCCATATGTTATAATAATACATGTTAGCCCACAAAATAGAAGATTGCTAACACATAACTGCAGCAACAATTGAAAGCCACCATATTTTATCAAAGTATTGTATTTGTGAAAATATTATTTCCTCAACACCAAATGCAATCATGTAAGGATTGCTTGAAACTCTACAAAGGCTTTCATGTCCTTTTGTATGAGAACAACTTGAGCACTCAATTGCTCTGTTCCATTCAAATGTAAATAAATCAGTACTAAGCATTTCTCCACTACAAAAACATAATTAAACAAAATATATTATATATTCACATCAAGCTTATAGATGCTGCAATTGTATAGCCAATAGCAACACCAAAAAGATTGATGTACTGAATTGCCCCCACAAACATTGAAAGCCACATGTAATTCAAGAATAACACAAGGGCCAAACTGAATATTCACAACTTTGTCAAAAAAAATAATAAAATAAAAACAATGAACTTAGAGCTAACCAAAAGTACACCACAACATTTAGAGCTAACCAAAAGGGAAATTAAATTATCTCACTGTCACTTGTCCTGACAATGCATATGCGGTTAGTAGTGTCAGTCAATTTATGACTGCACCTACAGTGAAACATTGGGAAGCCTTAGAGAAAAATTTTTGTTATTTGAAAGGAGCTCCTGGTCTTGTCATTTTGTGTAGTAATCAAAGGCACACTCGCATTGAGTGTTTTGCGGATGCTGATTGGGCCAGGGTATTGTGTTTTTATTGGTGGAAATCTTGTGTCTTGGAGGAGCAGGATACAGAATGTCGTATCCTATTCCAGTGCAGAGTCAGAGTACATAGCGATGGCGTAGGCCACATGTGAAATTTGTGGATTCATCATCTTTTAGATGAGGTTGGATTGAAGCATTTGATGCTAGCTAAGCTTTGGTGTGACAATCAAGCGGCAAATCCAATGAACCATGAAAGGACTAAACACATTGAGGTTGATTGCCATTTCATTCGTGAGAAAATTGAGGCAAATCTAATATCTACTGGACATGTGAAGACTGGAGAGCAACTTGGGGATATTTTCACGAAGGCATTAATAGGGGCTCGAATTGAGTATCTATGTAACAAGTTGGGTATGATTAATATCTATACTCTAGCTTGATGGGGGAGTGTTAATATGTTTAAGTACTTTCCTTGTATATAGTATGCTAATTAGAAGGCGGATTAGTTGGCTATCATATATATTGTTTCCTTAGATAGCTATCTTGTAATTGTATATATATGTACGATTACCTATGGAATAAAATCATCAGAAATTATTCCAATTCTCTTTCACATCAAGTAATCAATAAGAGATTTAGAGGAAAGAAAAAGAGGGAAATTATATAGGCAAAACACTTAAGACAATTTTCGGCTCTCTACCCAGCATCCTAAGTTTTTCAACTAATTCGAGACCATCAACCGTTGGATAATCCTAAAATTTTAACTGAAGGTCCTAAACACTTGGTTTTACGTTTCAACCGTTCGGATCATCATTTTGCCACTGGAAGTTGGGGTAAACTTATGAATGCTTGGTGATTTTTTGAAATTCCGAAGAAATAAAAAAGAAGGGGTGAGCGTGAGATTTAAATAACGGCAGCTTGCCTCGACTCGTTATTTAAACGCGTTAAATGGTTTCGGTATTAATTTCATTAGTTTCATGACTTTATACGGTCACTTGAATGCTTTACTAAGAATAGTTGGTTAGTTTAGATGTCAAATAAATAGTGGTATATTGGCTATGTTATAGAGTTAGTTTATATTAGTTTATAAAATCTTATAATTTTGATAGGTGTTGGTCTAATAGCACTAAACCCCTCTTCAAAAACTGAAATTTGATAAAGTGGTATATACTAATGCATTGGTTAATAGGTATTAAGATGAGTTTGGTTAAATAGAAATGGGTGAAAGAGTTATATAAATTGGTAGATAGTTTTGATTCTGGAACAATGCCCATTTGCATTGGATGGATGAATTTGAAATGAAAAGGGATTTCAAATGAATGGATTTGATATTCCAATAATTTGAAATCTATTCATTTGCAATCTCTTGTTTGTATAAATTTTTTTACAAATGTTTCAAATCCATTCATTTAAAATCCGTTGTTTGATATATATCATTTGTGTTATTTGAAATTCTCAGTTGCGCCTTATAATTTGCTCTATGAGTTAATTCTTGTTGTTGATAACAGGATAAAATCGCATAAATCGATCTGAGGGACCAAAAATGCAAATTCGGATTTCAGAAAATCTAGGGTCAAATCACAATTTTTGAAAATTAAGGGACCAAAAGTGCAAATTTAGATTTTTGAAAATCAGGTGCCGAATTGAAAATTTTAATCTTTTGAAAATTATGGACTAAATTGCAGTTCTTATTTTTTTGAAAATATGGGGTCAAATTGTAATTTTTTAAAATAAAGGGACCAAAATTTAAAATTTGTATTTCTGAAAATCAGGGGCCGAATTGAAAATTTTAATCTTCCAAAATTAACTAAATTGTATTTCTGGATTTTTCAAAAATCAGGGTCAAATTGTAATTTCTAAAAATTGAGGGACCAAAAGTATAAATTTAAATTTCTGAAAATTTTGGGCCGAATTGAATTTTTTTAATTATATGAGAAATCTGAACTAAATCACAATTCTTGGTTTTTCAAAATTTTGGGGTCAAATTGTAATTTCCAAAAATTGAGGGACCATGCAAATTCAGTTCCTGAAAGTCAGGGTCCGAATTGAAAATGTTAATTTATGAATATTCTGATTCTTGGGTCAAAATTGTAATTTTCAAAAATAGAGGGACCAGAAGTGCAATTTGAATTTTTTAAAATAATAGCCTAATTGCAAATTTTAATTTTTTTGAAAAATTCTGAACTGAATTGCATTCTAGGTTTTTCGAAAATCTTGGATCAAATTGTAATTTTTGAAAATATACAATGTGGACCTTTTAAATGGATTTTAAATGACTAGTTTTAGGAGTAATTTCATATCCACTTAAAATTGAGTTGAAATATATTGAATTAAAATCCAGGATTTTAAATGAATAGATTTAATTTTGTATCCAAATAGCATGATGAATTTGACAAGAAATTTCAAATCCACCCAAACCAAATCCATCCATCCAAATGACCCTTAAGTTTTTGTTAAAGTTTCGATTTTACACACTATTTGCCTCAATTTCTATGACCTCTTGCACATACGTACACTTATATATATTCACCTACCTCTTGCACTATTAAAACTTTCAATTACCTCTTGACTCTTGACATATATGGTGAAAGCTAACAAATTTGTTTTCTTTACTTTCAAGAAAAAGAAAAAACAATTTTGGTTTCTTTGACACAATTTTGCATAATTAAAACTGAATTACTCTAACTAACTTCATCCTCCTTAAAAAATTGTAGATACATATCTGTCAATATTTTACTTCTCATTGATTAAATTTTTATTTACATAAATTCAAATTTTTCCAATTTCATATTTTTTATTAGTATAAATATTAAAAATTACTAAATATTTCAACTCACAATTTTAGTAAAATATAATAAATTTTCTCCCCCAGATTTGTGGTTATCCATGTGGTACGAATAAGAGCTTGGTTTCCAGATTTACATTATGTTCCCTTAAAATTTGTTCCTATAGTGTTGCACATAGAAAGTCTAGCCACTTAATATATTTCTAATTCTAAAAAAATGCGATCGAATTTGGATTGTTGAAAAAAATAAGAGTTTAATTTTGTTATTAAAAAAATGAGTAAAATGTTCATGAAAAGAAATAGTTGAATTGTGAATTTAGTTAGGGTAATTTAAGATTTTTATTTAGCAAAGAAAAAAGAAATTTTTAACATAAGGTAATTAAAGATTTTAATTTTTAATAGTCCAGAGGTAGTTGAAGGTATATAAAAGTGAATATATTTGAAAATAACAATTAAGGGTACAAAAGCTATATATTTTCCATGTCAGCAGTTGCCAATTGTCTTCTAAAGAAAAATTTAATAACGAGTGGTAACTTAAGGTTTTAATAGTACAAGGGTAATGGGTAAATGATTAACAAGAGTACAACGGAGACTTCATCGTATAAAACAGAGGCAAAGAAAATAAGAACTGCCTTCCAAGCCGCACTGAAAATACTCAATACTCCACTAACAAACTATAATAAAAAAAATTCAACATTGGACTTCATATTTATTATCATGTAAATATACCATAAAGTAACATGAACTGAATTCCATTTTCTTTTCAGTTGAGATTAATGACAAATCCAGCAAACGAACCAACACGAGCAGCAAGAGAAATCACCAAAAAAGTCATACTTATAATCTGCAAACAAATCCATTTCGTGCTCCATTTCGGAATCCTCTTCTGCACAATATACATTTCCACTGGAAAGTAAACGGTCAAAGGCCAAAACCCAAAAGCTCCAAGAATCCCTACGACGTCGATGAAGTAAGGCATGAGCATAGATATAATCGTCGTAAGTATCACGAACAACGTTCTCCAAACAAGTCGAAAAAGGTTGAGTTTTAATGGCTTAAATCCGGGAATAGGGATTTGGATTTCTTTCGTAATAATTATGTTGTTAGGGAACCATTCATTTCAATGAGAATGAGTGTGAAAGAAAAGGCAAAGGCTATAGCTCCAAGAGCTTGAAAAGTTCTCAATATCTTTTGTGTTTTAGTGACTATACCAATCCTTATTCCAGTAAGACTTCCCTTGATCATTCCATTTTCTGTAACAAAAAATTAATAAGATCAAGAAAATTAATTTTTGGTTTAGATGTAACAACATTTTTTGATAATAAAATAAAATTGAATATTTTTCTGTACGTACCTACTACTTTGGAAATTCCAAGGCCCAAAACAATAGTTGAATAAGTGAAGGACATAACTGCAGAAACAATGGAAAGCCACCATATTTGATCAAGATATGGTATTTCCACAACACCAAATGCAATCATATAAGTATTTCTTGAAACTCCACAAGGGCTTCCATGTCCTTTTGTATGCAAACAAATTGACCTCTCAATTGCTCTGTTCCATTCAAATGTAAATAAATCAGTCCTACACATTTATTATCCCTTCACTACAAAAACATAATGAAACAGAAATATATTATACTCACATCAAGCTTATAGATGCTGCAATTGTATAACCAATAGAAACACCAAAAAGGTTAATGTACTGAATTGCCCCACAAACTTTAACTTGAAAGCCACCTGTAATCAAGAATAACACAAGGGCCAAATTGAAACTTTGTCCAAAAACAAAAACAAAAAAACAATGAACTTAGAGCTATCCAAATTTACACTACAACATTTAACTTGTTCTTTTATTTTACAATTAGGGTAAATTACGAATACCCCATCAGGTAAGGTCGAATTACAAAAATCACCCTCACGTATTGGATATTACAAAAATCCCCCTCAGGTTTGTCACCTTCTTACAATTAACCCCTTATCCCTAAAATATTCCAATTTTGTCCTTGTAAGTTACTTGTAATGTTTATAATATATTATAAATTTTAAAAATTGGGTGTTAATTGGTATATCTTGTAAATATAAAAATAATAATCATATATTTACCACCAAAATAATTGGTATAATTTATAATTTCTCATAAATTTCAATAAATATTTCAATTTATAATACAAAATAAACTTTAACAAATTAAAATATCTTATTTATAATACAATATAATTTATTAAATTTACTAACTTATAAAATAAATTCGTTTAACTTATGTGTAAACAATTCATATTTATAAAGTATATTATTAAAGTTCTATTTAATTTAATATTATACAATTTAAAATTGCTAACAAATATATAAATACCTTTTTTTTTTTGCAATTTTATTAAAACTTATGGCCAATTATAAATTTTATCAATTGTTCTAGTAATAAATATATAATTATCTTTTATTCTAATTTAAACGATATAATAATTAGATCCCAAGTTTTAACATTAATAAGACATTACAAACAATACAAACAACACCTAAGGGCAAAAATGAAATATTTTAGGGGCAAGGGGTTAATTGTAAGAAGGTGACAAACCTGAGGGAAATTTTTGTAATACCCAATATGTGAGGGTAATTTTTGTAATTATGCATTATCTGATGGGGTATTTGTAATTTACCCATTGTAAAATGGGCCTCTGGTCTTGAAAATTGAAAGTAGGTAAGTTAGTGGAGAGACAATTTCGTTTTTTTTGGATCGAACCGAAACCATGTCGAACCGAATAATACCGAACTTCGGTTCGGTTCGGTCCAGTTTATACCGATTGCTCAACCCTTCTGCTATAATAAAGAAAAAGGTTGTTTTATTTTCCTTCAAAATTGGAGATTTGATATTATTTAGATTTCCACCAATTTATTTTGTAGGCCCATTCTTTCTCTTCTTCTGAAGTTGCAAATATTCATAGAGGAGGAGGGAGAGACAGAATCTGAATCTGAATTTGTACAAAAGTGAGGATTTTTTGCACTTTGTACAAAAGAAAGAATAGATATTTATGTTTTTACCTTTTTTCTTCATTTTCTTTCATTCCTGATATAGTATCGTATCTCCATGGAACTTAATTCTTCAATAGCTTGACTCCTAAGTCCATTTCCAAACCTAATTTCTTCAAAAGTCTCGTATTTACTCAATTCTTTTTTCAAAATCTTCTCTTTACTTAAATATGTAATTACATTCATAACAAATCACAAAGAAGAATCTTCTATGGCTTCAGGGGCAGATCTGGTGTTCGATGCTGGTGGTTGAGGGCTTTTGGAATAGAAATGAAGAGTTATGATTAAAGTAGTTGGATTTAGGAATTAGGATAAAGAAAAACATTTTGGTATTTTGATATTGTAATAGAATCATGGAAGAGAATAAAAAAAACAACGGTTTGATTTTCGCTGAGAAGAAGAGAAGAATTGGCTAGGGAGCATTGGGTTTAATCTTTGCGGTGGCGGGTGCAGTTGTGCGGCGGCGGCAGGTGGCTAGTGAAGAAAATATTGTGGTATGTTTTTAGAAGTGGCTAGGGTTTTGTGTGTAAAAATGTAGAAACAGGTTTAAAATTAGTATTTTAAGGAAGAAAAGAAAACATTTTGGTATTACCGGTTCGGTTCGGTAAACCGACAACCGACCGGTAATACCGAAAATCGAATGCAACCAAGGCTCGATTTTGAGACAGAAACCGAATACCAATCGGTCCGGATCAAAACTTCGGTTTCGGTTCGGTCCGATCGATTTCCCGGATCATACATTTATAGAGAAAAGAGAAAAAAGAAAGGTCAGTCCAGGTCTTGACCGAACTTGAACCCTTTCATTTGAGTAAATAAACTTGGGTCAGATTTAGGTATGGATACGATCGGATTTAGGTATGGGTACTAACGGATCGGGTCTGAATCCAGACCTGGTTATTGATAGGCCTACGCAGATTTTTCCAATTACTTACTTTTTTTCTTTTCCTTTGGTTTGGTAAAATCCTTGTTTCTCCCAAATTAAATTGCCCCTCACGTTTGTAAATTATTAGCCAATAGATACGGATATCCTTGGACTCATCTTAGCCGTCAAATCATATACCTCAGCAACAACAACAACAATATACACACACATAATAACCCATGTGACAGCAAAAGCAATAAAAAATTCAATATATAAAATTATTTTCAAGGCCAAAGGATAGGCTTGATTGAATAATATATTAAAATTTAATGTTCAAAACTACGGTCTCCTCGCCGAATCTAAGATTTGAGTTTCAAACTCAGGAGGCTGATGTTGTATTGATTTTTTAGTTTTTTCAGGTTTGATTTCATTCATAATACTGCATTCGGTTTTTGCATTGAAATATTTGATTTTTACATATCAAATTTTAAACAAATTTAAGCGCCGAACAGCATACATGTAATATGTACCTAAGTTGGCTCGAACAGCATCCATGTAGGTACGGTTCCTGTCTCCCGTATTCGGGTCGCCCGAGCGGTAACATGCCGCCAGAAGCGAAGAAGTGTAATACGTAACTACAGAGAACATAATCATCATTGCTGGCCCGGCAATCCATCCCAACTGAGCAACGGCCCAAGTCAAAGACAGAACTCCAGAACCAATCACCGCCGTTATGATATGGGCACTTGCAGTCCAAACATTCCCTTAAAAAAGAAAAATAAAAATTCATTCAAGAATCAAACAAAGTCTTAAGTATAAAAATCGAGAAAAAAGATTACCTGATCTTTCGAGACGGCCATGATCAATCATCTTGTTTTCTTGATCAACTAAGCTTAACGCGTTTTATATATCTTACATCTAAAGAAAATGAAGGTTATATATAGTAAAGGGTGTTGGTCCCAAGTGGTCAGAAGAGGTTTAGAGGGGGGGTGAATAAACTTCTTTAAAAAAAATTTCTTCAAATTTAACTTTAAAACTTTTACTTTAAACTGAACAGACTAAGCTGATCAGATTAGTCAGTTACAATTCTGCTCGCGAACAAATCTTTAAACAGCTTTGTTGACCACTCCTCTGATGGTTACTTAGCTGATTTTGTTAAAATCAGTTTTAATACTTAGAGTACTTGCAGCGGATTTTCAAAGTGTTTTTCACAAGTAATCTTAGCAGTTTGAAAAATGATTCCCCAGTTTTATAAACTCCTTTTTTTATCTCTTTTTCAAACAGTTAACTTAATGTGTTTTTATGCAAACAGAAGATATGCAGATTTAAAAGCAATGTAAAAACACAAGTAATTTTTATAGTGGTTATATGGATTTGAATATCCTTTAGTCCACTCTTCCAAGTCACACAGATCTTGGGTTATACTATAATCACAAAGTTTACAGTATACTCTGCTTGTGTCGAACAACAAATGAAACGACCACAAGTTCGCAATAGGAAATCACACAGAAGACCTATTCTCTGAAGTAATATCACTCACTTAGACGGATATCTACTTCTCACAACTCTCTTGATTACAAAATCACTCAGAAGATGTATTTTTCTTTGTTCTTCAACTCTGCTTTCGTCAACAAATGACTCAGCTGATGAGTGAGCTGTTCTTGAGACTTAAAGAATTTTGCTTCGAAAATTTCTCAGAGATTGTGTTGCTTGTTTCTTCTTCGTCTCTTTCAGCTATTTATACTTGAGGATTGAAAGGTGTCCGTTGAAGAGAGACATAATTCAAATTCCTCGAGTACTGGTCCTTAAAATCCGCGAACGGCTCTTTTGCAGTCTGTCCGTACTGTAAACAGTACTATTCTGCAGGCAGCATTAAATGCAGCATTAAATGCACCCAGCTGATGCGAAGCAAGTCTTCAATCATTTGTCTTAAATATCCTCGTACTTCAGCATTTATTACTCCAAGGGGCATTTATTACCGTTGGGAACACTTCATGATCTTCTTCACTTGGCTGACGAAAGTATAAGTTTGATGGCGAACTCGGCTGATCTCAATCTTGAACAAATCTGATTTGAGTCGGCTGATCTTCATCAGTCTGATAACTTTACTTCAGCAGATCAGAAGTCTTGGACCTTGAAACTTTGACTCTTCTGATGTCTTCTTGTACTTAGTCAAAATTCCTTGATAAGTTTATCAGCTAAGTTACTCCATACTTAGCCAAATATGAAGTTTTGGAATGCATCAAAACCTCCCTTATCAAACTTTCTTTAGTGCCTTCATCTTCATCTTTATCCAACAATTTCCCCCTTTTTGATGATGACAAAACTTCAGCTAAGTACCTGTTGAATACCTAAACTAAAGAATGTAATCCTCAAAAATTTTCTGAGATAGAAAATAATATGTTGGAATGAACTTGTCTTTATATTGATGTTTGAAAAGTATTACAGTGCAAGTTCATCAGATGAGATTTCTGAAGAAATAGATAAAGTAAACTGATTACAATGAATTTATAATTTCTTACTATCAGCTTCTTCATCTGATCCTTCAAGCACTTCTTCATATTCATAAGATGACTCTTCGTCATCTTCTTCATCATCAGCTTCTTCTTCCAAGATTGCTTTGGCAGCTTCCATCTTTTCTTTGAGTTGCTGCTCTCTAATTAGCTCCATTGCTTTCTTGGCGGATTCAGTGTTCTTGTACTTGGTAGTTTCTTTTTCAGTCTTTTCTTCTTCTTCTACCTTTCCAAGCTTTTCAGTCTTGTCAGCTGTGTCTTCAGTTTCCTTTGCTTCAATAGTTGCAGCAGCAGTTTCCTTAGCCGGTTCTTCAGCAGCAGATTCCTTAGCTGGTTCTTCAGCATCAGTTTCCTTAGCTGATTCTTCAGCATCAGTTTCCTTAGCTGGTTCTTCCCTTTTATCTTCCCCCTTTTTGTCATCATCAGCCTCGATGACATTAGAAGGTGCAACAGCAGGGTTGAGAGCCACTGTTGGAATCTTCACTCCAGCACATAAAGCCTTTAGATTCTGATTGACAACGTCATGACTTGCTGTCAGATGATGAATATCAGTGCTGATGACGTCAGTCTTATCATTGAAGTAATCAATGTTAAGGTTGATAGTTGCAATCTCATTCTGAACTTCATGCGAAGCCTTTGCTACTTCTTGCAATATCCCTAGATTGATTTCCTTCTCTTCTTTACTGACTTGAATGAAGGTTGCAGTTAGATCAGCAATCTTGTGCTCAGCCGATTTTAATGCAGTATGAAGATGATTCACATCACCCTTCACATCTTCAACATTTTGGTTCAGATCTCTTAAGCTGTGCACTAACTGCAGAGAATTATCTTGAGGAATTGGAATACTGTTGATCTCTTTCTTGAGGATCTCTGCTGTTGATCCTTGAACAGTTTCCAGCTGAAGTCTGTTTGAATCTTCCAATTCTTCCTTAAGTTCAACCTTCAGCTCCTCCTTAACCTTCAATAGCTGTTGCTTGTGCTTGTCTTCCAGTTCCTTAAGTTGGTTTTCCATCAGCATCTGGATTGCTTCCATCAGTGATGAATGTTGATCAGCTGATGAAGCAGAAGCAGTAGCATCAGCTTCCTTCTCTTCAGTCGCCTGTTGAACAAGGACTTCTTCCAAATATGCCAACTGATGATCTGTAGAGGCTTTAGCATTCCAATCTAGTGCTAGAGGCTCTTCAGCTTTCTTTTCTTCAGACTTTTTATGTTCATCAGTGACATCTTCATATACCAGATTTGTGACAGTGCCATCATCATTGAAGCAAGTTGTTTGTCTGATTTGCCTCACAATGATCCAAGGGTTAACAAACGCATTGTTTCCCTTAGGCACTTCAACAAACGGTTGCACTTCCTTGCCAAATATTATTTGCTGAATGCTTGGAAGTAGTGGCAAGTCACTTGAACAACCTTGCTGATATTTTGACCTTTTTTTGCCCATCTCTTCAAGGCAGTCATAACAGCAAACTTAATTGCTCTTTCTTCAGCATCTTCAGACTTTTTCTTCTTATCAGACAAGGTGCTTTGAATCTTCTTGGCCTCCTCCAATGCAAAGCCTTTTGCATAACTATGCATGACATCTCTTACATAGCTGGGATCAAGGGCCTTTTGAATGGAGTTTGTTTTCAGCCAAGTCAGAACCCATCGTTCTTCATCAGCTAACTCCTTCATGCTTTGAAGTTCTGTAATTGACTTGTTCAGCCTGTTGTCCCTCCAACTGATATACCTTGGCTTTTCCTGGTTGAACAGAGTCCTCAACATGAGCTTTTGATCATAGTATGCCAGGGACTTCTCAAACTTCTTGAAGAGCTCCTTATCAGCATATACTATTTCAAAGGCTCTTCTCACTTCAAACTTGTCCTTTGACTTGACTTTTGGGGCAGGCAGTAATATCTTTTTCTTTTCTTCTTCTTCATCTTTGCCTTCTCCAATCTTGATGCCACCTCCATGGACAGGTCCATAGGCATCAACTTTGCTCAATTCCACAACTAAGGCCATTTCAGCATCTTCAGCAGCTTTCCTCTCTGCTTCAGACATTTTCCTTCTGGCCTCATCCTTTGCTGCTTGAGCTTTGCTCAGCTCAATAGCCTTCTTCTCCTCCAATTCATCTTGCTTCCTTTGTTCAGCTTCCTCCCTTGCTTTCTTGTCTGCTTTAGAGATTTTCTTTCTCTTAAGCACTATTTTCCTCTTTCCTTTATCAGCGGGGGCTGGTCCAGCAGATGAAATCGGATCAGCAGCAATAGGTTCGATGATCATGACATCCGGATCATCTTGAGGTTGAGCAACCTCAGCTGTTTGTGTAACTTGATTTGACTGTTGCTCATCAGCTTTGTGGGCAGCAGCAGTCTCATCTGTTTCAGCAGGCCTTTCAGCAGCTTCAGGGTCTTCCCTAGCTACATTTTCCAAGTCCGTTGGTTTTTCAATAAAGGTCATCTGCTTTCTAGCAGATTTCTTGGTTCTCCCTTCACGGTAGGTAGTTGTAGCTGTATCTCTCTGTTGACTTCTTGTTCGTTGAGAGATACCTTCAGCAGGCCTTTCTGCTGATGGAGTTCTTGATGGTGATGCAGGGGATCCAGTCCTTACATCAGCAATTATGTTTTCAACAATTTTGGTGGCTTCAGCAGCAGAAGTCACTTTCTCCATCTGCTTAGTTTCTTTCTTCTTAGGCTCATCAGCAGCCTTCTTCTTTTTAGTCTCAACAGCTAAGCTGGCTGTTTTGACTAACCTCTTTTGCCTTTTGGCAGGAACCTCTTTTGGTTCCTCAACATCAGCTTCTTCAGGCTCACCAGCCTTCCTCTTTTGAACAGGCATGTACTTGGACAGTGCCTTTGATTTGTGGATCTCTTTCCCATTCTTCATGTCACAACCCAGTTTTGACAGCAGATAACTGAGTGTGATTCTGTGGTTGGTGGAGGGGCCTTTTCCTTTCTTATCATCAAGAAAATCAGCCAATATGTACCAGACTATAATTGACCAGTTGACCTCCAGTCCATAGTATATGGCAGCCATGATGCTGAACCTCTTCATGGTAACAGCATCCAGTGAGAAGGTGCAGTTCTCGATCAGCTTACATACCATATCAGCCATCCGCTGATATTCATCCCTCAGTTGTTTCTTTCTTATATTTCCAGACAGCACTTCTCCCTCCTTGGCGCAGATCGCCCAGAATTGTTGGTGCTTATCTTCCGTCAGTACAGTGACGTCATGTCGTCAACTGTTAGGAAGTCCAAACGTTTCGTGCAGAACAGCAGGAGTAATAGTGATAGATTTATCTCCCACTGTAGCCTTAATCTCCAGTGAGTTGTAGTCAGCCTTTGCTGTGTTGTAGTACTCCATCACTTGGTCAGTCCAGATCACTCCCTCATGGTATTCCATGAAATTTACCAAGTTTGCAGATTTGAACTTCTCCAGAATTTCCTTCATCAAATTTGTGCCAGATTGGTAATAGGAATCATATACGAGGAACATACATTCTGCGGCCATTGCTAATCTGTTGAAGGTTAGAAAGACAGAGAGAAATTTGCAGAGAATTGCAGGTAATTTTCTCACAAGTACTTTTGAATGCTTAGAGTGCGTAAAGAACTACACGGCTGATCAGATGTGGATTTATAGAGTTGGGGTTTTTCGGTTTCCGTGATATCCGCCAACCGTTAGATCCATTTTTCTGTCAGTGCTGATCGTGCGGCGTCAGTTACGACTTTTCGAATTCAAAAGATATTTAATGAAGAGCGGGAATATGTACCGCCCAACAGTTACTTATAAAAGCGTGTTTTGAGTAAGACGTTTTAAATAGCTCGCTTTATTTAAGTAATCAGATGAGTATAATAAACACTTATCTGATGGACTACTGTCCTGATGACAATGCTGTTATCAGAGAATGCCAATAGCTGATAACCTTCCTCAGCTGTTTGTCAATCCAGCTAGATAATATAACTTCAATCTTCGATAGTTGAGTCTTCTGATGAAAACATAACTTCAACTAACTGACATTAACAAATTTCATCTTTAATTCAGAAGTACCGCTAGTCTTACACGTTCCCCTTGAGTTTAAGAATTCATAAGTTAACTAGTCTGTTGAAAGTTAATCCTTGAAGATAATAGTGAATGACTAAGCTGTTGAACTTCAGTCTTCTGATGAGTTCCCCCTCAGCTTATGCATCCAAATTAAGTAATCCTAGCTCAGCTCTTAGAGTTGAAAACCTTACTTCACTCAAAGGTTTAGTGAAAATATCAGCAATCTGATTGTCAGTATGAACATACTCAATCATAACATTGCCTTTTTCCACATGATCTCTAATGAAGTGATGCTTGATCTCAATATGCTTAGTCCTTGAATGACTTGTAGTGTTCTGAGTAAGAGAGATTGCACTTGTATTATCACAGTAGATTGGTATTCCACTGATCTTGATGTTGTAGTCTTCTAGTTGATGTTTCAACCAAAGTATCTGTGCACAGCAAGCTCAAGCAGCTATATATTCAGCTTCAGCAGTAGATATAGAAACTGAAGTCTGTTTCTTACTCATCCATGAGATCAGACGACTACCTAAGAACTGACAGGCACCTGTTGTGCTTTTTCTGTCAATCTTGCAGCCAGCAAGGTCTGAATCTGAATAACCAATAAGCTCAAATCCTGATTCTCTAGGATACCACAATCCCAATTCTTGAGTGCCTTTAACATATTTCAATATCCTCTTGGCAGCTAAGAGATGAGATTCTTTGGGGTTTGATTGAAATCTTGCACATACTCCAACTGAGTACATTATGTCAGGTCTACTTGCTGTTAGATACAACAATGAACCAATAATGCCTCTATATTTGGTTATGTCCACTGATTTGCCATCTTCATCTTTATCCAAACGAAGACTTGTAGACATAGGAATTGTAGCAGTTGAGCTAGTTTCCATACCAAATTTCTTGGACAGATCTCTTGTGTATTTTGCTTGGCTGATGAATATTCCATCAGGCAACTGTCTAACTTGCAATCCAAGAAAATAGTTAAGTTCACCCATCATGCTCATTTCAAACTTATTCTGCATCAGCTTGGAGAACTTATCACATATCTGTTGGTTAGTTGAACCGAAAATAATATCGTCCACATATATTTGCACAAGTAATATATGATTTTCCCATTCAATTGTAAACAAGGTTTTATCTACCTTACCTTTATGAAATCCTTTAATTAAGAGAAAATCAGATAAGGTATCATACCATGCTCTTGGAGCCTGTTTCAGTCCATAGAGAGCTTTCTTTAGACGATATACCTTGTCCTCTTCTTGATAGACTTCAAATCCAGGAGGTTGTTCAACATACACTTCTTCTTGCAGTTCTCCATTGAGATAAGCAGACTTCACATCCATCTGATAGACAGTAAAGTTCTTGTAAGCAGCATAGGCTAGAAACAGTCTTATTGCTTCAAGTCTTGCTACTGGTGCAAAAGTTTCATCAAAGTCAATTCCTTCTTCTTGACAATAACCCTTGGCCACTAGTCTTGCTTTGTTTCTGGTGACAACACCATCTTCATTCATCTTATTTCTGAAAACCCATTTAGTGTCAATTACCCTTTGATGACTTGGTCTAGGAACTAAGTACCAGACTTCATTCCTTTCAAATTGATTCAACTCTTCTTGCATAGCTTCAATCCAGAAGGAATCATTTAGAGCTTCTTCAATTTGCTTAGGCTCTATTTGAGATAGAAAGGTGACAAACATAGCATCTTGTGCAGCAGCTCTTCTTGTTTTCACTCTATCTAATGGATCACCAATCACTAACTCTGGTGGGTGATTTCTGAGCCATCTAAGATCAGGTTGCAAATCATAATGTTGTCCTTTGTCTTGATCTTGCAACACTACTGTTGGAGATCCAGTAGTAGTATGTTGAACAGTCTCTGGTCTATCAGCTGTTTGCAACTCGTCTGTTAGACAATCAGCACTGTGATTTTGAACAGCACTCGAGTTGGCAGCTGAACTTAGATTAGGTAGTATGATGGGAACATATTCTTCATTATTTCCAACATTCAACTTCTGTATATCAGTAGCCAGATCTTGATTAGTACTTTGATTCTTCTCAGAAGATTGACTTGGCTCATCAAATACTACATGGATAGATTCTTCTATTAGTAATGTTCTTTTATTGAAAACTCTATAGGCCTTACTAACAGTTGAGTATCCTACAAAAACAGCTTCATCAGCCTTTTCTGCAAATGCAGTAAGGTGATTTTTCCCATTATTCAGTACAAAACATTTACAACCAAAAATCTTAAAGTAATGAATGTTTGGTTTTCTGTTGTTCCAAACTTCATATGGAGTCTTGTTCTGATTTTTGTTGATCATGCATCTGTTCTGAGTAAAGCACGCTGTATTTGTTGCTTCTGCCCAAAATCTTTGTGGCAGTTTAGCTTCAGCTATCATGGTCCTGACAGCTTCTTTTAGTGTTCTGTTTCTCCTTTCAGCAACACCATTCTGTTGAGGGGTTCTAGCAGCTGAATACTCATGATGTATTCCTTTGATATTACAATACTCTTCAACAGTAGAGTTTGTAAACTCTGTCCCTCTATCTGATCTGATCTTCAATATTTTGATACTCTTCTCATTCTGGATCAGTTCCATCAGATTTGTAAGATGTTCCTTGGTTTCACTTTTCTTCTTCATGAAAATTACCCAAGTATATCTTGAATAATCATCCACAACAGCTAGGCAGTATTTCTTTCCACCATTGCTGACTGGATCAATGGGTCCAAATAAGTCCATATGCAATAGCTCCAATATTCTTCCAGAAGATTGGTGCTTCTTTCCTTTGAATGATGACTTGATTTGTTTACCCTTCTGACAGGCGTAACAAAGCTTGTCTTTGCTCATGACTGTCTTTGGAATCCCTTCTACCAAATCATTCTTGATTAATTTGTTAATGGTCTTGAAGTTTAAGTGATTCATTCTCTTGTGCCATAGCCAACTAACTTCACTTGGTGCAGATGCCACCAAACAAACACTTGAATTCTTATCAGCAGAATTCCAGTCGACTATGTAGACATTCCCTTGTCGTCTTCCAGATAAAATTACCTTCTTTGTACCAATCTGTTCAACGTAGCACTTATCTGTTGAGAAGATGACTGAATATCCCTTATCACAAAATTGACTTATGCTCAGCAGATTATATTTTAGGCCTTTAACATATGAGACGTCAGATATCTCTATGTTTCCCTTGATTAATCTTCCTTTAGCTTTAATCTTGCCTTCTTTGCTATCTCCAAATGTAACACTTGGACCATCCAAAGCAACTGCATCAGTCAACTCATGTATGTTTCCACACATGTGCCTTGAACATCCACTGTCCAAGTACCAAATCTTCTCTACTTTACTCCTACTCCTAATCCTAACCTACAAAACAAAAGTAAAATTGTATTAGGTACCCTTATTGAGAGGGTCCTGAAGGATTAGTTTCACCTTTGACAACCCAAGATGTTGATGTCTTAGGCTTCTTAGGTTTCTGAGTTTTGACAGGAGCATGAACAGTTTTATTTTCATCATAGTTATCAGATAAGTCATGTTGATGATCAGTATGATAAGAATAATGTTCATAAGCAGGGTAAGGTGCATGATAAGCAGGATATGCATGCATTGGATGAGCAGGGTAAGGTGCATAGTAACCTGGAAATTGAGGTGCATGATACATAGGATGATATGCAGCAGGTTGCACATAATATGACTCATTTCCATACCAAGCATTTTGATTTTTCTTGTTCTTATGCTTCTTTGGTTTACTAGATGCTTGCTCTTTGACAGACGACTTAGTTTTCTCACTAGTCTGATTAGTTTTAACCTTATCAGAAGACTTCCTAGGACTCTTCTGTTTAGGCTTACTAGTCTGTTTTCCTATACTAGGCTCTTTGCTCTTTTTAGCCTTAGGAGATTTCTTCTCCTTTAACACATTCTCAGATGAGGTAGGTTTAGAAGTTTGAACATACAGTATGACCTTACTATTGTCAGCAGAAATAAATTTTTCAGTATGATTCAATTCTAGTTTATCCTTTTCTAAAGGTGTTTCCTGTTTACTAGATGTATGCATGGATGCAACAGTAGACTTATCATGAGACTCAATAATTTTCTCAAGTTCCATGATTTTTCCTTTATAGACCTCACATTCAGCTTTCAGAGATTCATGCTCTTGCTCAAGCTGTTTATATTCAGCTGATTCCTTTGGCTTTTTAGCTAAAAGTTTCAGTGAACTATTTTGCTCTTTTAGCAAGTTCATCTCTTCCTTAAGCTTAACAAATTCTCCAGCAATAGTAGTATTATTCAACATCATTTGCTCTAGAGAATTAAATAGTTCATTTTCTTGAGGAGTTACCTCATCCTCAGAGTCATCAGATTCCTTTGCCATCAGGCACAGGAGAGCAGGTTTTTCTTCATCAGATGATTCTTCATCAGACGTGTCTGAATCTGAATCAGATGAGTAGACAGCAGCCAGCTTTTCTGCTTCCGCCATCATAGCCTTGCCTCTCTGATGCTTTCATTCTTTTCTCATTTTCTTCTCTTCTTCAGTGTACTTTTCTGCTTTTGGATATGGGCAGTCTTTGATGAAGTGTCCCAATTTCCTGCAGTTGTAACGCATTAGTTTTGATTTATAATCATCTTTATCTTGAGAAGAAAAGTTAGGTTTAGAAGTAGAAGCATTGTTGTATTTGTTCTTCATTTTTCTTTTGTAGAACTTCTTGAAATTGTTCATCAACAGTGCAACATCTCCAGCAGTGTACTCCTTTTTGTTGAGTAGAGTGGCTTCATCAGATGAGTCCACTTCTTTGCTTTTCTGTGCTGGTCTTCTGGTGTTTTCAGCAGCAACAAGTGCAGCTGTGGGTCCTGAAGTTGAGGTTTCTTCGATTCCCATTCTAGGCAGTTTATACTCGAATGCCTTGAGTACAGAAAACAGCTCAGTAAGAGAGATTTTTCCCAAATCCCTTGATTCTTCCATTGCTGTCACTTTCATGTTGAACTTTGGGGGTAGAGCCTTTAGTACTCTGACAGTGATCTCTTTGTCAGTGAAGGTCTTTCCCAACTTTAAAACTTCATTCAGAGTTCTGGTGAATCTGGTATCCATCTGATCAATGGTTTCTCCAGACTTCATCTTGAAGTTGTCAAGTTTCTCCAAGGCAACAGTGAGCTGATGCTCTTTAATAGCATCATTGCCTTCGCTCATATCTCTGACTTTGTCCCACATTTCCTTTGCAGTTTTGCAATGTTTGACCTTGTCAAACCGATCATTGTCCAGGGCTTTAGTCATGATGAATCTCCCAACTTTATCCAGATTAAACAGCTTTATCTCTTCGGCTGTCATCTCTGTTAAGTCTTTTTCCACCACCAGTTCAGCTTCATCAACTATAATGGTCTTGGTGAATTTGAATAGACCTTTAATGATACATGTGTACATGTTGTCATTGTAGGCTGCTAGAAAGATTTCCATTCTAATCTTCCAGTCTTCAAAAGACATACCAGCAATGTGGGGAACATGGCTGATACAATCTATTTTTCAAAAAGTTTTGATTTTTCAAAAAGATGCTCTTTTGAAAAGTTTTTGAAAACCTTTGAATAACACTTGGATCAAGCTCGTTGATCAGGCAGCTGATTCTAATGAACCACCCGCTCTGATACCACTTGTTGGTCCCAAGTGGTCAGAAGAGGTTTAGAGGGGGGGTGAATAAACCTCTTTAAAAAAAATTTCTTCAAATTTAACTTTAAAACTTTTACTTTAAACTGAACAGACTAAGCTGATCAGATTAGTCAGTTAAAATTCTGCTCGCGAACAAATCTTTGAACAGCTTTGTTGACCACTCCTCTGATGGTTACTTAGCTGATTTTGTTAAAATCAGTTTTAATACTTAGAGTACTTGCAGCGGATTTTCAAAGTGTTTTTCACAAGTAATCTTAGCAGTTTGAAAAATGCTTCCCCAGTTTTATAAACTCCTTTTTTTTATCTCTTTTTCAAACAGTTAACTTAATGTGTTTTTATGCAAACATAAGATATGCAGATTTAAAAGCAATGTAAAAACACAAGTAATTTTTATAGTGGTTATATGGATTTGAATATCCTTTAGTCCACTCTTCCAAGTCACACAGATCTTGGGTTACACTATAATCACAAAGTTTACAGTATACTCTGCTTGCGTCGAACAACAAATGAAACGACCACAAGTTCGCAATAGGAAATCACACAGAAGACCTATTCTCTGAAGTAATATCACTCACTTAGACGGATATCTACTTCTCACAACACTCTTGATTACAAAATCACTCAGAAGATGTATTTTTCTTTGTTCTTCAACTCTGCTTTCGTCAACAAATGACTCAGCTGATGAGTGAGCTGTTCTTGAGACTTAAAGAATTTTGCTTCGAAAATTTCTCAGAGATTGTGTTGCTTGTTTCTTCTTCGTCTCTTTCAGCTATTTATACTTGAGGATTGAAAGGTGTCCGTTGAAGAGAGACAGAATTCAAATTCCTCGAGTACTGGTCCTTAAAATCCGCGAACGGCTCTTTTGCAGTCTGTCCGTACTGTAAACAGTACTATTCTGCAGGCAGCATTAAATGCACCCAGCTGATGCGAAGCAAGTCTTCAATCATTTGTCTTAAATATCCTCGTACTTCAGCATTTATTACTCCAAGGGGCATTTATTACCGTTGGGAACACTTCATGATCTTCTTCACTTGGCTGACGAAAGTATAAGTTTGATGGCGAACTCGGCTGATCTCAATCTTGAACAAATCTGATTTGAGTCGGCTGATCTTCATCAGTCTGATAACTTTACTTCAGCAGATCAGAAGTCTTGGACCTTGAAACTTTGACTCTTCTGATGTCTTCTTGTACTTAGTCAAAATTCCTTGATAAGTTTATCAGCTAAGTTACTCCATACTTAGCCAAATATGAAGTTTTGGAATGCATCAAAACCTCCCTTATCAAACTTTCTTTAGTGCCTTCATCTTCATCTTTATCCAACAAAGGGTGGGGCGATCCATAGCCAAACTCATATATATAATATATATTTAATTTGTATGCATGTACGTACGCAAGAGTTTACTTTTAGTTTGCTAAGTCAAAAATATGGAGTGAATAGCAAATTAACTCCCTGTGTTATTCTAAATAGGTAATTTAACTCACTGTGATAAATAAAAGGGCAAAATACCTCCTTGTGATATCCTAAATAGGCAACTTAACTCCCTGTGATAAGAAAAAGGGCAAAATGCCTCCCCGTGTTTTTATAAAAGAAGCACATTGCATCCCTCTAAATTGCTCATTTATTTATATCACAGGGAGGTATATTGCTCATTATTTTATTTCACGGGGGGGTAAATTGCCTATTTTTATATCACGAGGAGGTAAATTGCTCATTATTCATTTCACAGGGAATTAAATTGCCTATTTTTATTTCACAAGAAGATAAATTGCTCATTAAACATATCACAAAGAGTTAACATACAAAAAACCCCAAAAATATGTCCAGACAAAGAAGAATTACGATTGGCTAAATATTATATTGTTTCATGTTGTATCTCTTCCTCACACCGAATCGTGAAATATCTTGAAATTTCTTTCATGTTGAATTGGTGGCCTTTTTCACTTTTTTTTCATGTTAAATATTATAAATTCGTCAATACTTAGCTTTCTCACCCACGTAACTTTGGTCCATTAATGAGGTAAACTAAACAATGCAAATGAATTATGTTAATGTGACAAAAGTTATAGGAAATATTTAATTAAATTTGTAACATATTGGGCAAGCTCTTAATCTGAGCATAGAGGGAGGGAATCAGCTTCAACATGTTTATAAATTTTTCTTGTGTGTTTAAATTTATTCACTACAATGAATGATGTTTACAATAAGCCAAAAACCAAACTAGAAAGTAGTTCCGAGAATATCATAGGCAAAATTAAGCTGCTAAGTGCAAGTCCAATGGTAGTTTGTATATTTGGGGATATAAAATGTAATATACATTCTCAAATAGTTGTTTGCATACTCATTTAAATTGATTCATTCCAATGGTAAGCATGTAAATTGAGTTTCTATGTTACTTTATTAATATTTTTATTATTTACTAAATATTTTTATCCAATCACATTCATTCCCTCTCAACAACTACCCTATACATATTATGTTTCTCTCTCTTCAAGAGTAAGTAAATATAGTATTTGAAAATGAAAAATGTAAAATGGATCCCATTTTCCTTATCCCCATTGGAGTGAAAAATCCATAAAAAAATGTATGCAAATTGGCAGTTATACATTTGCATCCTCATTTGCATACTTGCATTGGACTTGCCCTAATGATGCAAAATATTCTATTGACTTAAAATTTAATAACGGTAGAAATTCCAAGATATTCTCTATTGACTTAAAAATTAATAATGGTAGAAATTCCAAGATATTCTATTGACTTAAAAAATTAACTAACTATAACATTGTTATAGTATAACATTAATCAAGAAAATTACAATGCATAAATAAGGACTTTCCCGAATTGAAGCTGAGGTGATGCAAATGCCATTTCCTGTTAATTTATTTTTACATGGTCGACACATGGATAAGATCTCTATCATCATCATCCAATTAAGAAATGTATAGACCTTCTAGAAAATAATTAATCACATCATCAATTTTGATTTACAAAATTAATAGTATGATTAAATTTAATCAGTGTTTAAGGAAGTACAAAAATTGTCAAACTAACAAATATAATGAATATCCAACTAATAAAACTAGTATTCTTATTACACTAAAAAATTATCGAAAACCACCACTTTTTATTCTTATTATAACATCAGAATAAATGGCGACTATTGTCTAATATTGGATAGGACATTGGTCTTCTAAACAAATGAAAGTAGTTGTCTTAGTGGAGGCTTGAGAAAATATAGAGAAATTAATTCCCTTGTAGCTTGTCTTGGTTGGGACTACCAAATACTACTGCGTAATAATTAATTAATTAATTACCTAAGTACTACTGCGTGGCGTGATGATGGTGACCTTCAAATTCAAATAAATTTGTTGGATTTTAAGATTGACACTTGTTCAAATTCAATTAAAATAATATTTCTCAATTAATCTTTGAATATTTGTCAACATACAATTAACTGAACATAATTATTTACTTAGGCATCTTCATACATAAATAATATTATGAATTTGAAAAGAATAACAATTTCATCCAAACTTAATTTGTAAAAAAATAAAATTTGGATAATTTAAAATCGAAATGAGATACGAGATTCACTAAAAGTGTGAGTATTCTTCCGGGTTTTTTGCACTTTGCATACTCGAAATATGAAAAATGCAGCACTTTGCACCATCGTTTATTTTCAAGCAAAAATTCAAGGGCAAAATAGGTAATTCAATAGTATTGGCACTTTGCACACTCAAAACTTGAGAATTTTGCACTTTGAACCCCCATAAATAAAATTAGCACTTAACACCCTTTGATTAAGAACAACTCAGCAACTTCCACTTCCGAAACATAATAAATGGGCATTTTGCACCCCAAATTACAAAACTAACACTTAACCCTAAAATTTTAAAAACTCAAACCCATCCTTTTTTGTCAAAGTTGTTGGTCCCAAGTGGTCAGATGAGGTCTAGAGGGGAGGGGGTGAATAGACCTCGAAACTTTAAAAAAAATTCTTAAACTTTTCTCCTATAAATAGAGTTCGCTCATCAGCAAAATAAGATGACTGAGCTGATTTTGCACTCAGCTTATCAGCAGAGTAAGCTGATCTTATTCGTGACACTACTATGCTGATTTAGCACTTAGCTTATTCAGTAAAGTAGACTACTATGCTGATTTTGCTCATCAAACTTATATAATCAGAGTTTCAAACAATGATGCAGCGGATAATGTTTATGTGTTTTTCAAACAATGTTTTCAACTCAATTAAACTTTTAAAGCACAAAGAAAGTTTTACCCCAAGTTGGAAATTCCTCGATTTAAAAGACTCTTCTTTTAAAATATTTACTTAGCTTATGAGATATGCAATGCAAGACAAATAAAGTAAATAACACAAGGAATTTTTATAGTGGTTATACAGGATCAAATCCTCTTAATTCACTCTTCCAAGTCACACAGATCTTAAGTTATACTATAATCACTAAGTTTACAGTATACTCTGCTTGCGTCGAACAACAAATGAAACGACCACAAGTTCGCAATAGGAAATCTACTCCTCACAGCACTCAGTTGAATATCACTCAGATATACAAGAGTTCACTCTTGTTCTTCAACAATTAGCTTCGTCATAAGATGACTCCGCTTATGAAAAGATGACTCAACTGATGGATTCTTGCTCTAAAGATTTGATCTTGAAAGTGTGCAAGTCTCACTTGAATCTTCGGTTTACCATCTATTTATACTCTTGGATTTTTAATTTTGCCCGCTGAAGGTTGGCAAAATTGCATTTAAGTCCTTGAGCAACGGTCATAATTTGAATGGTAACTTTTGCAGACTGTCGCACTGTTCACTGTACACTCTGCTGTACTTTCTGCACTGTTTACTGTATACTCTGCTGTACTTACTGTCAGCAGCATTTAATGCACTTAGGCCATCTCCAATGGGTATGGACTCCCATTCCCCTCAGACTCACATTCCCCTCAGACTCACCTTCCCCTTCAGACTTCTCTTTTTATAGTCATCTTCAGTGACTCAATCTTCATATTCTATTTAATTTCAATTCTCAAACTTCCCCACTCTCACTTAATTTTTCCAATGTTCACATTCTATTTAATTCCAATTCTTATCCATTTAATACTACTACTACTACTACTACTACTACTACTAATAATAATAATAATAATAAAGTCAATATTAACTTAAATATTGACATTAATAATAAGTAATTTAACATTGACATTAATAATAACTAATGTAGCATTAACATTAATAATAATAAAATATATAATAATAACAATATTATAGCATCACAATAATTAATAATTCATATATGAAAATTATCGTATTTAAATTATGTAACCAGTATTCCATTTTTAATTTAGAAGTTGTATTTCATTTCAATGTAACTTTATTTATTCCACAAAATTATAATTCTCATATTTTTTCACTCTCACTTAATAAAATTAATAATAATAGAGCTTAATAATAATAACAATTTATAAACATTATACATAAAATTATAATATTACAAGTGATAAAAGTACAAAATGCACAAGTAATAAAAATTAATTAATGTTAAGATATTAAAAGAATATATTTTTAAATATTTACATTAAAAAATAAAAATAAAAAAAAATATGGGTGCCCAGCCCAATTACAAATAAAAAAAATAAAAAAAAAATAGAAGAAATGGAGCTGGGCATCGCCTAGCCCAATTTCTTAAACAAAAAAATAAATAAATAAAAAAAAACAAAAGCCCAGCCCCAAAACAATAGATGTGTGGGGCGGTCCACTCATCCACCGCCCCACACATCTAGGCAGTGGTTGAGGACCTCTCAACCACCTCCCAAAATTCATCCCATTCCCCATAAAATTTCATTTTTTCTCCCCCTTCTTCACGGATTCCCCCTTCCATTGGAGCATTGGAGATGCCCTTAGCTTGTTACCGTTGGAAAGCTTACTGACCGATTTTACTTAGCTGATGGGATCCACTCCGCTGATGATCACTAGTCTGATGCACTAGTCTGATGCACAAGTCTGATATACAAAGTTGATGCACTAAGTTGATGCACTAGGCTGATGCACTAGTCTGATGTATAAAGTTGATGCACTAGTCATCTTATGATTAGTCATCTGATGATCTCATTTCCACTAAGCTGATTTTTACTAATCTGATTTCCAATCTTTCACTAATCCGATTTTCACTCTTATCATAAGATTGAATCTTCATTTCTTGAATACTTCTGTTCTTGAATGACTTTCTTTTAAACCAAGTATCCAATATTCAAAGGCTTACTAAGCTTCCGTAACTTAGTTGATGACACCTTTTTGTTATCATCAAAACATTTTAACTAACTTAATTAACTCAACTGATAAGATTACTTAGCTGCTCTTGAGTTAATAAATTCTTCCAACAATTTCCCTCTTTTTGATGATGACAAAACCTTCAACTAAGAACGTCTTCCAAATCTTCAGTTTAGTCTTCATACTCTAGAATTAAAATCATTAGGTCCAATGCAACCTTTGAAAGTTCTTAGTTGCATCTCACTTTTCCCCCTTTTTGTCATCAACACTAAAACTTAGTATGTTGAAGACAAGTAGGTGAATACTTAGCTGTTCGGGGTCGTTGGCTTTTAATTAATTCTTCTTTACACGTAAGCCAGCAGTTTCTAGTCTTCTTTACTGTTTATCACTCCAGTTAGAATAATTGTTCCCCCTGACTTCAAGAATTTATACCGCTTGTTGGTTACTTCCTTCACCCTTTTTGAAGTGTATTCTTGAATGTCACTTGGTTGTTGAGTTTCAGTCGGCTGATGAGAAGCAGTCTTATGATAACTTCATTTGACTTATTGAGAACATCAACTCTAATCAAGAGTACCGCTCGTCGTACACGTTCCCCCTGAGTTCAAGAATTTGTGGTCAAGTAGTCTTATGAGAGTCAGTCTCGAAAGATACTCAGCCGTTGAATTTCAGTAAGCTATTTAGATGATTCTTCTGATATGTTCCCCCTCAGCTCATGAATCCAAATTCAACAAACCCATTTTCAATTCTTGAGAGCTGAAAGATTGTTGTCACACGATTGACTATACCACTTGTTGGATACAAACGTTGATTCACTTGATAAACTTCAATTTTCCAACAATTTTGCTTTCCTTGTTATTTCCAAACAACGCGGCTACCACTTGTTGGCTGATATCACATGTTGATACAGTACTGGATACCAATTGTTGAGATTCTCCCATTCAATGGTAAAACCACTTGTTGAACTTGTTGAAATTAGCAAGGGCAGTCAACTCTCCTTTGTCATCACACATGCGTTTTTCCTACAAAACAGATTACTGTTTTTGGTACCCCTTATATTGGGTCCTGCATGGTTAGTATAACCTTTAACATGTGATGATTTTGTGACTTTGTTTTATCATGAATTTCAATAAATTTAGCATGGTAATAACTTTCATGATGAAAACAATGCTCATAAGCAAGGTAAGAAGCATGAATTAAGTGATAAGCTGAGTTAACTAATAACTCTCCTATAGATTCAGCAGACTTAACATTTTTAATTTTACTCCTATCAGCTGCATCTTTCAGCTTACTAAGCTGATGAGTTTTACTAGTCTGTTTAGTCTTAGGTTGCTTACTAGGTTTCTTAACCTTTTGAGCTTCAGTAGGCTTCTTCTCTTTAGCCTCTGATTTCTTTTTAGAGAATGATGCAATTGCTTCTTTCAAGTTCATTTATATTTTCTATACGAATTGCATACTCAGCTTTTAGAGTGTCATTCTCATTCTCAAGCTTTTTGTAGTCAGCTGATTCTTGAGATTTTTCAACCTGAAGTTTCAGTGATCTGTTTTGCTCTTTTTAGCAGAGTCATCTCTTCCTTAAGCTTGGCAAATACACCAACAATATTTGAATTTGAAATTAACATTTGTTCAAACGATTCAAATAATGCAAGTTCGTTAATTGGTAGAAGTTACCTCAATATCAGAATCATCAGATTCCTTGGCCATTAAGCAAAGAGTTTCAGGTACTTCTTCAATTTCTTTATCAGATGATTGGTTGTCTGAATAAGATATGCCGGAGTTTGTTAGCTTTGCTGCCTCAGCTAACTTTGCTTTGCTCTTACTTAGCTTATACTCCTTTTTGGCACCTTTTTCCTTGTTAGCAAACTTTTGAGATATTGGATGTGGACGATCTTTGGTGAAGAATCCATACTCCTTGTAATTTTAGTCTCCAAGTTTTGCTTTTGAGGAATCCCTGTTTTTCTGAAAATGATCAGAAGAAGATGAAATAGCATTTTCATATTTTAATTTCATTTTCTTTTTATAAAACTTCTTGAAATCATTCAGAAGTAGGGCAACGTTGTCAGCAGTGTATGCTTTTTCTGAATTTAGCAAAGTCTTCTTTTCGAACTTGTCTGCTGATTTTCTTGAATTTTCTGACGCGATAAGAGCAACAGTAGGGTCTGAACTAGATGACTCATCTATTTCCATTCTAGGCATCTTAAACTCATAAGCTTTGAGTGACGAGAACAGTTCAGAAAGGGAAATCTTCCCTAAGTCCCTTGATTCTTCCATGGCTGTCACCTTCATGTTGAATTTAAGTGGAAGAGCATTGAGAACCTTCATGGTGATCTCGTTGTCTGAAAACTTTTTATCAAGCCTTAAAACATCATTCAGAGTTTTGGTAAATCTGGTATCCATTTGATCAATCATTTCACCAGACTTCATCTTGAAGTTTTCAAACTCCTCAAGAGCCACACTAAGCTTATGTTCTTTGATAGCGTCGTTTCCTTCGCTCAGCTCACAAACTTTATCCCACATCTCCTTGGCTGTTTTGAGATGCTTGACCTTCTGGAATCTGTCTTCATCTAGAGCTTTGAACATTATGAACTTAGCCACCTTGTCTAGATTGACTAATCTGACTTCTTCGGGAGTTAGTTCATCCAGCTTTTTGTCAATGATATGATCAGGCTGGTCAGCAACCTTCACAATCTTCTTAAACCTGAATGGTCCTCGTGTAATACATGTAAACATGTTATCATTATAAGCAGCAAGAAGGATTTCCATTCTGATTTTCCAATCTTCAAAGTCCATAAGGCCAGTGTGAGGAACATGGCTTATGCATTCCATTTTCAAAAAGTTTTAATTTTTCAAAAAAATGCTCTTTTGAAAAAAAAATTAAAACCTTTGAAAAACACTTGGATCAAGCTCGTTGATCAGGCAGCTGATTCTAATGAATCACCTGCTCTGATACCACTTGTTGGTCCCAAGTGGTCAGATGAGGTTTAGAGGGGGGGGTGAATAGACTTCAAAACTTTAAAAAAATTTCTTAAACTTTTCTCCTATAAGTAGAGTTCGCTCATCAGCAAAATAAGATGACTGAGCTGATTTTGCACTCAGCTTATCAGCAGAGTAAGCTGATCTTATTCGTGACACTACTATGCTGATTTAGCACTTAGCTTATTCAGTAAAGTAGACTACTATGCTGATTTTGCTCATCAAACTTTTATAATCAGAGTTTCAAACAATGATGCAGCGGATAATGTTTATGTGTTTTTCAAACAATGTTTTCAACTCAATTAAACTTTTAAAGCACAAAGAAAGTTTTACCCCAAGTTGAAAATTCCTCGATTTAAAAGACTCTTCTTTTAAAATATTTACTTAGCTTATGAGATATGCAATGCAAGACAAATAAAGTAAATAACACAAGGAATTTTTATAGTGGTTATACAGGAACAAATCCTCTTAATACACTCTTCCAAGTCACACAGATCTTGGGTTATACTATAATCACTAAGTTTACAGTATACTCTGCTTGCGTCGAACAACAAATGAAACGACCACAAGTTCGCAATAGGAAATCACAAAGAAGACCTATTCTCCGAAGTAATATCACTCACAAAGATGAATATCTACTCCTCACAGCACTCAGTTGAATATCACTCAGATATACAAGGGTTCACTCTTGTTCTTCAACAATTAGCTTCGTCATAAGATGACTCCGCTTATGAAAAGATGACTCAACTGATGAATTCTTGCTCTAAAGATTTGATCTTGAAAGTGTACAAGTCTCACTTGAATCTTCAGTTTACCATCTATTTATACTCTTGGATTTTTAATTTTGCCCGTTGAAGGTTGGCAAAATTGCATTTAAGTCCTTAAGCAACGGTCATAATTTGAATGGTAACTTTTGCAGACTGTCGCACTGTTCACTGTACACTCTGCTGTACGTTCTGCACTGTTTACTATACACTCTGTTGTACTTTCTGTCAGCAGCATTTAATGCACTTAGCTTGTTACCGTTGGAGAGCTTACTGACCGATTTTACTTAGCTGATGGGATCCACTCCGCTGATGATCACTAGTCTGATGCACTAGTCTGATGTATAAAGCTGATGCACTAGTCATCTTATGATCAGTCATCTGATGATCTCATTTCCACTAAGCTGATTTTTACTAATCTGATTTCCAATCTTTCACTAATCCGATTTTCACTCTTATCATAAGATTGAATCTTCCTTTCTTGAATACTTCTGTTCTTGAATGATTTTCTTTTAAACCAAGTATCCAATCTTCAAAGGTTTACTAAGCTTCCGTAACTTAGTTGATGACACCTTTTTGTTATCGTCAAAACCTTTTAACTAACTTAATTAACTCAACTGATAAGATTATTTAGCTGTTCTTGAGTTAATAAATTCTTCCCACAAAAGTTGACTATTAGAGTGAAAAAAAATCTAAGCAAAATAGGTAATTCATTTTTTTACTTAAATTTTGCAAAATACAATTATTAATACTCGAATACTTATTTCTCTCTCCATTTTTCTATTCAACAATATACATATAAATAACTAAATAAAGTACAAATAAACTTCTTGAAGACCCATTGTCTACTTCAATATATCAAAGACACGGTCCCTGGATACTGGTCCACAGTTGCGTTCATCGATATAATCGGAAGATTCGCAATTCAGTTGATGGGATTCTTGTTTATGACGATTTTCATGTTTGCTTTGGCCTTTCCTTACAATCACTGGATTCAACCTGATAACAGAATAGGGTTCGTGGTGATTTATTCATTAACGTTTTTCTTTGCTAATTTTGGGCCTAATGCAACGACTTTTGTCGTGCCTGATGCAACGACTTTTGTCGTGCCTGCGGAGATTTTCCCTGCTAGGCTGAGGTCCACGTGTCATGGAATATCGGCAGCGGCTGAGAAGGCTGGAGGGATAATTGGGGCTTTTGGATTTTTGTACTTAGCACAGAATAAGGACCCGAAGAAAGCGGATGCGGGATACCCGGGTGGAATCGGTGTGAAGAATTCGTTGATTTTATTGGGTGTAGTGAATCTTTTGGAGTTGTTGTTTACATTCTTGGTGCCCGAATCTAAGGGTAAATCCTTGGAGGAATTGTCGGGTGAAAATGAGGATAATAATGAAGAAGCTGCTATTGTTAGTAACAGCGCGTAAAAATTGAAGAAGTTCTAATAGGCTTGTCATATAATAGGCTTATTTATTATAGATTTGTTGGTGTCTAACAATCTGTGCACTTATATAATATTCTAATAAATAATTTTATGCATTATTAAAGCATATAAATCATACTTACTTGGTTAGGATTAATTTGTAGAACACTTTGATCAACACGTAAATAGGAAATAAGACTGAGGCTTGCAGAAACAAATTTCCAGACAATATTTTCGGGGCTGCTACGGTGCATACAGTTTGATTCCGGTAGTCTCCCAAGATACAACAGTCTATTGTTCATTATTTGCACAAATAATGAACCCACGGCGAACTTGAACAAACAGAAATTTCGGACTAAATTTTTATGAAAGTAAAAGAAAGAGAGAATAGTGTTTTTCCTTTTTGTTACTATATAAATTGATTCAGAATTGGCCAGATTCTGTTTCATATTTATAGACAAAAAAGTGCCTTTTGAAAAAGGGACATAATGGTTCGGTCCAAAGGGTACCTCTTCGGACCGAATAGACACATCTCTTACTTTATTTATTTCATTCACACATAAAACCCCAACAATCCCCCACATGAATGAAATTGTTGATCGAGTTCCTTCACATAGACATACCATGTCGAAATTTCTTTAGGAATAATACCGCATCGGGATAGGTGAAATATTTCATCTTGAACCTTCCCTAGTTAAAGCTTATCGGATTTACTTAGCCAATCGGTGAAATATTTCATCTTGAACCGTCGGCTGTTTGTGTAAACCAAGACAATAAACTTAACACAGTACTAAACCGATTTGTTTTAAGTTCTCGGTTGTGTTCGTTTTGGCCCTGAACATTCTTGGTTATGCGAGTGCTTTAGAGAATTCCAGCCTATAAAGAAATTCTCAACGAGCCGACCCAGCTCACACTAACATAGGTGACCGCATCTATCAAGAGTATCCTACCATACTCTACTTGTTTTGACAAGATATAGACGTCATTAAAAGCATTTGCTTAACCTATAAAATAACGCGGTAGGCTTGCACTTATTGCATCATAAGAATGAGATAGAGTTATACTCTTAAGTGCTTTCTTTTAAGTTAGCCAAGACTGGTTGTCCTATTGAACCTGGTCCGTGGGATCTCCAGTCGCCAGGTTAGGTTTCCGTACGAGGTAACTTAGTCTAATTTAGGCTTGAAGCCTATTCCCCTCGATGCACATACTACTTTCTAGATAAACCTTTAATATCCGGAATCTGAATTATCTCTTGACTTCGTAAAGTCCATTCTATTTGAAAGTAGATGTCTCTCGGTATTATATCAACAACAACGAATATGTCGTGACTTTACCATTATACATAGAGTTCGTTCAGCTCTGTGTATCACCGCTTGATTATCGCATTTACGTATGACTAACACAATTTTCAGTCATATTAGAATATCTTTCAAGAATTTTGTGAAGCCACTCAAATTCTTCACTAGCTTTATCCAATGCTATGCAGTCTTCATAGTGAATTGAGCTATATACTTTTGTTTGGAAGATATTCAAGAAATTGCGGTGCCTCCTATATTAAATACGTATTCACTTATGAACTTCAATTCCTCTAAATTATAAGTTTCATTTGCATTACCATATTTCCTATGGATCGTTGGATATTTTTCCAAAGTATAATGCACATACACATGTACTCTTTCAAGATTCAAGCATTCTCATTAATGCATCCCAATGAATCTTGTTGGATAGAGATGAAGATGAAGGCACTGAAGTTAATTAGTAAAGGGATGTTTTGATGATTTTCAAAACCTAAGATCATATATTCACTTTTATATAGCTTCAACTATCTCTGCACTATTAAAACCTTCAATTACCTCGTAAAATTAAAAGTTCAATTTTCTTTGATTGAATTCTGCTAAAAAAATAATAAATTATTCTAACTAACTTCACATTTCTACTAATTGTGTAATCAAGTTAGTAGTAAAATTGCTATTAATTCTATATTGATATTAGTTAATGAATTACAGGATGGTGAGGCAACATAGGAGAAATCAGGAGTAGGATGTCCTCTTCCAACCCCAAGCCCTGCACCTCCTCGCAAGCCCAAAGTGAGCACCAACTTCAACGATGTCCTCGCCTTCAGCGGGCCCGCACACGAGAGGATCAACGGGCGCCTAGCGATGATAGGATTTGTGGCGGCAATCGGGGTGGAACTAGCAAACGGACAGGATATCTTCTCACAGATACAGAACGGTGGATTCCCATTGTTCTTAGGCACAAGCGTTTTGCTTTCAATGGCATCTCTAATTCCATTGAATTTAATGACATCTGATGCTGAATTGTGGAATGGAAGGTTTGCTATGTTGGGTTTGGTAGCATTGGCTTTCACTGAGTTTGTTAAAGGTGGTGCCCTTGTGTAAATTTTTCAAAAGTTATGCTTTAAGAATCAAGAGATTTTAGAAATTAACACAATTTATTTTAAATCACTATTAAAAAATATCAAATCTAGAGAACCAGTTTCGGAGCTGGGTCAAATCTCTCGAATCGGACGATGCGGCTAATCTATATTGCCACTCGCAAATCTAGATCTAGGTATTTTCAGTGTAAAAATTGTGAGATAGTGAGTGCTATTTGTTAAATAATTGTATATATTTCTTTGATATTTTTTTTTTTTTTTTAGTGAGAATTTGTTGATTTTCAGTGTAGTACTTGGATTGTGTTTGGATGTTGGAGTTTAGGGGAAAAATTAGTTAGTAGGTGTCAAATCAAAATTTTATAGGAAACAAGAGTTTGGATGAGAATTTATAAATAGGTTTGTGATACGTCTTATGTGTCTGACGAATGTAAACTCAATTAAAAGCTTTTGGGTCGCTAATTTTGATAACAAAATTTTACTAAAAATTAAGTAAAATGATATCGAGTAAAAATGCAATGTTGCACTATATATGTTGGCTTCAAATCCTAATTTCTTATGTACCCAAACAACATAAGGTTAGTTAATAACCAAGTAAATACATTTTGATAACGAAGGGAGTAAAATAATTCAAACATTTAATTAATAACTAATTTACAATCAAAAGTCAAAACCAACAACAGCAAACAAAATTTAGTTAAATCTTTGCCCGAAATATCATTAATAAGATAAAGAAAATTAATATATGGTTCTAAAGACTAGAAGATACCTTATTAAGTAGAGTCGGAAGTGATTCCTTCTACGTATTTAAAGTGAGAATTCCTGGCCTAAAATTCCCACATCCAGATACCCCTTATCTCTTGAGATATTCTCGTATGTTACGTTGTAATTCTCAAGGCATTCTAGCCTGTAACACTACAAGAAAAACCGGATTTTCCGACGGATTTTAGCAAAAATCCGTCGGAAAATGAATTTTCCGACAGATTTTGGCCATCGGAAAATCCGTCGGAAAAAGTGGCGTGGGAAATTTTCCGGCGGATTTTCCGATGGAAGTTTTCCGATGACCAAATCCATGGGAAAATCCGTCGGAAACTGGAAAACTTCCGACGAACAAAGATGTCGAAAAAACCGTCGGATATTTCCGACGGAAAACTAGGTTGTCGGAAATTTCAATTTGTTTTTTTTCCGACGGATTTTATCCGTCGGAAAACATAAAAAATTTAGCTTTGTTTTTTATTTTTCCGACGGGATCAAATCCGTCGGAAAAAAATAAATAAATATTTTTCATTTTTCCGACGGATTTAATTCCGTCGGAAATGGGAAAAAAATTATTTTTTCTTATTATCCCCCAATAAAAACAGGTATATTGTATAAATAATCAAAACTCATAAATTAAACAATTCATAATTATAAAATTAAATAACGAACAATATATTCAACATATTCTCCTAGACTAGTAAATATCTCATCCACTCGAAATTTATAACACCAACTTGAGGAACTGGGAGCTCAATCTCATCACTTTCCCCCTTAGGACTATTATAACTGCATAAAGAAATAAAAAATATGACAATTGATTCCGTAAGTTTGATCAGATGAAAGTAAAAGACAATACATGAATTAGGAAATTAAGGATAAAAATGATTAGCTTTATAATCTCTTGAGCCATAATAGCCATAGTGGAGCATTCAACCTGAATATGAAGGCACCATAATCATAAATCCAAATTTAAGAGCGAAATGATGCAGCAACATTTTTAGCAAATATTCACATTATGTTGTTAGCAACCATTGGAAAAAAAAAAAGCAATAGGGCCATTCTATGTGTACATTTTTAATGCAACTTAATTATGATATAGTACTACTAAGTGTATTGCTATTCCAGACTTCCAGTAAGATTATTGACAAATGACAAGTAAATAAATCAAAGAAACAAAGTTCGTTGCAGATTAAGCAAACAACTTTTTTTGCACTTTTGACCCCAAAAGAGTTCATGAGATCAAAACTGCAAAAAAGGAACTAAGTTTTAATCAAAGATCACATTTATAAACAATTTTACAATGATTTTGAAGTCAGAAGCAACATTTCAAGTATGAACTCCACAAGATAAACAAAAGTGCCAAGGATTAAAACGAAAAAATTATAATCTAATTCAAATTTGAATGAATATGGTACCATATAGTCTCAATATGCTTGACCCAGCTTAAAATGCTCCAACAGGTCTTCGATTTCAGCCAAATTTATTTGATCCTACACCAATATCAATAAGCACTATCAGGAAGAAGTCCATAAGTTGTTTTTGATTTATGAGCACAAGAAGATGTGGAGAATCTCACCACATAATACTTTCTTAGATCGGGTCTAGTCAAGAATTGTCCATGCTTTGCAAATAGGAAAGACATTAAATAAAAGCCAAAAATAGTTCTTGCAAATTGAGCAGTTTGTTGTGAACAAATGAGAGAAAGGGATTAGCATTAATTTAATCAATCTCAAAATTTAAGTCTAAAACAATGCAATTGAGCAAGTAAGACTCTTCTGGTCGGAAGCAGATATAAAAAAAATGCGCTGGGCAAAAATAGTACCATAATATGTGAAGCACTTGATCCAGACCTCAATCCAACTTCGTAGGATGAAAAATGAGCCCATTCACTTACATTGAACATCAACCTGCAGAAAGAATATTGATCATTAAATATCACACAGAACAGAAAGCTATCCACCCTCGTGGATGTAGATGTAATATACGGTTAATAGAATAGTGCATGTCCAATTTCAATTAAACATAGCATTACCCCATACTTATTTAAGAGCAACTACATTAATTATATATGAATGGCAGACATATGAGAATCAGGTATTCTGGCATTATTTCCAGCTCATTTCTTTACAGAGATATTCCTATTCCTTTTCCTTTTAACAATCTTTTCCTTTTCCTTTTTTTTATAAGAGAGTTCAATGAATTCAATCTCATATAATTCCTTAAATAGTTTGAGTAAAAAAAACTAAAGCAAGACATCGATGAATACTATCTCATATAATTCCTTTATGTTTCATTCTATCTCACATGAGTACAACAATTTCTCCTAAGCTTAATCTCCCTAGGTCAACTATGCAATTCTATTACCCTTTTAAGTAGAGTCATTTTCAACATACAATGCCTCTACGGAACTTAGCTACATTTGGTGACGAAAAATGGGGAGATATAAGTTGCATAACAAAAAATAGTTTGCAACAAAAATTTATACAAAAGCATTACATTCTACATTTTAAAGTTTAAAGACCTTGATTCGAATCCATTCAACAAAAGTAACCCACCCACTTAGAGAAATCCAGTGAAATCCACTACTCCAAAACTTTAAATATGTTTCAAATAAAGAAGTAATGACATAAAATCCAATTAAAATTCTAATGATTGAACCCAACACTTTAAGAAATAAAAATTCCTGAGCCAATAATCAACATACCAGAGGCTAAATATGTAATATAGCCATAACCTAAACATACTAACTCAAATCAAGCAAAAGAACTAATAAATCAACCACAAAATAATAATAATAAGAGGAAATATTTAAAGAAAAATTTCCTGTGAGAGAATGTTTACGGACAGGAGCTGGCCGTGTTGGGCGAGGAGGAGCAGAAGCAGGAGCAGGAGCGATCTGGGCTGGGCGGGTCGAACTAGTGCAGGAAAAACAGGAGCGGGATGGGCTGGGTGGCGCGAGTTCGGGCACGAGCAGGGGTGGGTCACGCGGGTTTAGACAGCTGGGGGAGGCAGATTGCTTAGGTCGGGAAGTGGTAGGTGGATTGTGCAAGAAGATGGTGGTGAGTGGTTGTTGCGGTGGCGAGCGGCGGGTGGGACAGAGAGGAATAGCAGAGTGTGGGAGAGAGAGAAGAGCGGCGGGTTTGAGGGAGTGAGGAAGAAGTGGTGAAATTTAGGGCTTTATGCCCTAAGTCAGTTGTTTTAAAAAGATCATTTTTTCATTCTTTTTAATGTAAATCTTTTATCTTAAGGTTATTTATAACTTCTATTTGTTAACATTTTTAAAATTAAATAATTAAATTATTGAAAAAATTATGAAATTAAAAGAATTAAATCAATCTAAATGGAATCAATATGGTGGAAGATGTGTTAATAGAGGTCATCGGAAATTAAATTGATATTTGGTTCATAATTAGTTAATTAGATCATAATTCAAAATTATTTACTATTTTTGTACATTGGTTCGAAATTAATTAAATATTCGTTAATTCAAAATTGTTGAACATATAGTTACTTACATTGATATTATTTGCAATCAGATCGATCGATTCTCGATTTGCAAAGTTAATTGCCATATAGTCGACATTGTTGATCTTATGATTATGTATATTGAGGTTATTCGAAATCAAATCGATAATTGGATATAAATTAATTAGTAACTAATTCAAATTGTTGAACTTATGTTTATATATATTGAGGTTATTCGCAATCAGATCGATCGATTCTCGATTTGTAAAGCTAATTGACCAATTGTTAACCTTAATAGGGTTATGTACTATGAGTTTATTCGAAATCAAATCGATAATTGGCTCGAAATTAATTAATTAGTTTCTAGTTCAAACTTGTTGACTATATGGTTATTTACAATAAGGTTATCGATATCCACAATCAGATCGATCGATTCTCAATTTGTAACGTTAATTGACAAAAGTCAACATTATTGACTTTATGGTTATTTACATTAAGGTTATTCGAAATCAAATCGATATGTGACTCGGAATTACTTAATTAGTCACTAATCCCAAATTATTGACTATATTGTTATGTAAATTGAGACTATTCACAGTCAGATCGATCGATTCTCGATTTGCAACGTTAATTGACCAAATCGTTGACCATAGTGTTATATTGTACATTTGAGGTTATTCGAAATCAAATCGATACTAGCTTGGCTCGGAATTATTAATTTGTCACTAATTCAAAATTGTTGATTATATAACCGGTTATGTCATTGAGATTATTCAAAATCAAATCGATCGACTCTCAACTTGTAAAATTAATTGACAATAACCAACATTGTTGACATTAGGGTCATGTACATTGAAGTTATTTATAATAAAATCGATATTAGTTTGGCTCGAAATTAATTAGTCACTAATTTAAAATTGTTAAGCATATGATTATGTAAATACGAGTTAAATCGATCCGAAAAGATTTGAATTAATCAAATTATTGCAAAAATTGTGCAAATTAGAAAAAGAAATATAATGAAAAACAAGTTAAATCAATAAATATTAATTTAACTCGATACAATTAGTGAAACGAGTTAAATTAAATATCTATTTTTTTTTAAATAACAAATTTTTTTATTTTTTTTGTTATTTTCCGACGGAAATAATCCGTCGGAAAATAATAAATACAATTGTAATTTCCGACGGATATAAATCCGTCGGAAAGTTCATAAAAAATAAAATAAAAATGTTTAACTTATTTCCGACGGAAATAATCCGTCGGAAATCAATTTAAAACATTTATTTTTATTTTTTTATAATTATTCCGACGGATTTATATCCGTCGGAAATTGCAATTGTATTTATTATTTTATTAATTCTTTTCCGACGGATTATTTCCGCCGGAATTTTTTTTTTAAATTTTCAATTAGCTTTTAATGTATTTTCCGACGTAAATTTAATTCTATCGGAAAATCCGTCGGAAATTTCCCACGGATTTGGTTCATCGGAAAATCCGTCGGAAATTTCCCGCGGAAATATTTTCATCGGAATTCCGTCGGAAAATTCCGACGGATTTATGTCCGTCGGAAAAATTCCGTCGGAAAATCTTGTTTTTTTTGTAGTGTAAATAGTTATCATCAAAATAAATCAGTGCTTTGTAAATTAATGCTCCAACTTTGGGTCCATAAATGATTCTTCATATCAGATAGCATCCACAATTTAAAGGTTAGGGGAGGATACAATAAAGTACTGAAATAGAGTTTTTCCTTGATTTCCAGAAGTGATTGACGAAAACCAAGTAAGTCATTTTAAAATCCTTGGACAACCCGATAGTAGAAAAACGTTCCTTCTCCTTGTTAAAGGAGAGGATGACATATTCATTAACCTCATTATCAAATATCATCCAATAGAAATCCCAACAAACAAATACTCCGAATGGGCGATAAAACTCAAGATTGCTGATTACCGCGGCATCAATGGATCTCCAAGAACTGAAATGCAAGTGGTCATCTTCATTGGATATTGATATAGTGAGCATCTTACAACTCCAACTATTGATATCTGGTTTGACTAAGTGCAAGGTTACGTATTCATCTTTGGAAAGGATATAAGCTAAACCAAATGCATAAGATTTTCTACATGGTATGGGATCAAAAGGAGGATCAGACAAGCGGAAAATTCGTCGAGTGCTAGGATTGCTCAAGTAGAATCTCTCGTTGTTGAGATAGCACACCAACTTTGATTGTGATGGAAAGGGAAGCATATGTAGATATGGTGCTGACGAAATTATAGGAAGAATCCATTCTTGGATTTCTTTTCCATGGAGATTGAAGGTGGTTAGAACATACTTGTTTTGATCAGAATAATGAAAAGCTAATAATAATGGGAGATTATTATTGTTTAGAATTTTTTGACGGTGTAATTTCTTGAATGAATTATGGGAGATTAGAGATTTCCAGTATCTCAAAACGGACATATACTTTAAAAGACTCTTCACGGACAAACTTGATAGTATCTCCCTCATTATGTCATCGGGCAAACATTCACCTCCTTTGATCTTTGCTTCTCTATTTGCATCTCTTCCTTCATCTGACTTGTGATAGATATATGGAAGAAACCTAGAATTATCTATGAAAGGTTGAAGGTAGTAGCTATATATAGACAACAACTTTCTGAGTTTTGAATGTTGTTTCAGTCTTTCATGGGTCTTTACGTCGATTTTTTTAATAAGTTGGTTTGGATTATGATTTTATAATGTTTTTTATAATTTTTCTTTCATGAGTCCGACAAAGCTCACCAAATTTATTTTTAGTTTTTTTTCTCATACATTGAACATGACGAATGTGCCGTGTGAGTAGTTCTTTCAAACTTTAGAAATTGTAAATTTTGTTTAGTTGGGTTCAATTAAGTTTCAATTGATTCCTAATTCCCAACTTAACTCAATTTTATTTTAGACTCAACTTCACTCAATTTATTCTCCAATGTTTTTAATGTTTACATTTTCTCTCCTTATTATCAATTAGTAATTTTTAATTTGCTAATATATATTATGAAATTAACATTCCATTTCTTATTTTTATTCAAACTTAGAAATTTTAAAATTAGTTTTAGTGGAAGAGTGTGACAACTGACAATTAAATTATTTAATGCAAGGGCTAGTGCTTCCTTGGAGAAATTGTCATATAATGATATGTTCATGGTTTCTCCATTAATTTGGTCACTTCTTGCCGGAAGTTGTTTGAGGTCGGGTGGGTAGGGAAGATGGGTAATTGGAGTGGGACCTATAATCTTATATACTCCAATATATTACAAGGGAAGATGGGTATAATTGTCTTTTTAAAAGTAAATTATTTAAAAATTAAGTGAAATGGACATGCGTCATGCAAATGACACTCTATCTATATAATTTTTATTTGGTGAAATCTCATTTTAAACAAGCAAATTCCGTATTAATTTGGGTACCCACGTTCGATTATTCGAATTATTGTGGGACGGAATGTGACGGGATTGCGGGATTCATATTTTTATAAACATCAATTATTCACACACCTATATCCTAACAAATGTAAATTACAAAATTATTTATTCGTACCTTTTTTTTTGCTAAACCGAATCACTTTTTATTCATTATTTACATAAAACAAGAGTAGTAAGTTGTACCACTATTTTAAATTATTAGCTATGTGATTTTAGAAGATTAGATTGTAAAAGACAAGATTATTAAAAAGGGATATATTAGGTTAAAGTAAAATAAAAAATAAAAAATAAAAAAATAAAAACTTTATTACATGATGTTAAGTAATTAAATAAATTATTTTTTAATTGTAGTTGAGTAAAGTGTATAAAATATAAAACAAGAGTAGTTAAGGATTGGTAAAGTTGCTTCACATATTTTCTGGTCGATAGATTTATCTCACAATTAACAAGTTTGAAGTATTTCAGTACTTCAATTGGAAAAATAATTAAATTATTAATCTTTATTTAATAAATTTTAAATTTTTATTGTTAAGTCTCTTAAACTATTTTTTGGCATCAAGTATCAAGACAAAAAAAAAAACAAAAGAAAATAATAAACAACACTACAAAATGCTCTGCCAGATTTCAGCTAACTACAAATAATTGACCACGAGAACCAAAGTAGATTCTAGCTGAAAAATTCACAAGGCATAATCTTAATTAGATCCATATCTTAATTAACCATCTGGTAAGAATATTTTCTGGTGTGGTTTGTGAACTTCTATGTAGTATGATCGCTTTTTCCTTTATATTTGTATCATGCGATGGAAATGTTTGTGATTATTTATATGTATATGATTGTGAAGGTGAAAATAGTGTCTTTTTTTTGTTTGATTTGATTGAACAATGGGCAGTTTATTTTACTCATTCTTTTATTTTCACTTCAATATATTCGATGATTTTGATAGCTTTAATTTCCCCTAAAGAATCCAAATAAAATTCAAGTAAAGGTTAAATTGGGGAATATTTTGGACTATAGTTTCTTTTGTCATTAGCATGGATCAAAATTTCGTTTCGAATGTATGTTTCGGTCATCCAAATATTAGAAACTTTTCGAGACTATTTTGAAACACAAAGGAAAAATTATAAAAAAGGTTATTAAATTTAGGAAAATATTGGAGTTCAAGGAAAATAAATAGTTTCGGAATTACATCTTATTTTATTTCACCTGATTCAAAAACGAAAACTTTTCGAATTTTTCAGTGGAAAAGATGGAAATTTGATCCATGGTCAGTAGCCATTATACTAATACATTTTTCTGCTTGTATATGTTTGATGATTTTTTGTTGAATGGTTCATAATTCTAAATTTTCATTGTGCCTGATTGCTGGTAATTACAAAAAGAGTCGTTCACATAATCTTTGGTTTTCTTTCATGAATTTTGATAGTATCTCTCTCATTATGTCCTCTGGCAAACTATGTAATATGAAATTTAGATTATTCCAAAATATATTTAAAAGGCAAGACCCTCAAATTAGTGTTGTTTTACCACAAAATTTTTATAGTACAATAGCTATCATTTGTAATGTTGAAGTATTTAAACACCATTTTTAGTTGTAATTTAAGAAATTGTTGGTGATCCTATTATGTTCTGTTTCAACATTCCCTAAAAGTATGATGAAGTGGCTCTTGCCTTATTTTTCCTTTGTCTTTGCCTTTGTTCTTATTTTGCCTTTGTTGAAAGGTTCATATTTCCGTTGTCATTGTCTTGTGTTTCTTTGCTAATTAAGGGATCTTTTAAATGAGGTCGTAATCAGTAAGTTGCATTTAATTAAATATCAAAACCAACAAAGAGTAAAAGGAGCAAACAAAGTTTAGTTGAAAATAGCATTTAGTACATTAATAAGATGTTATAACAGGTACTCAATCAATGTAGTATAAAATTTAGAAAATTAATTCATGGTCCTATAGACTAGAAGATGTATACCTACTTAAGCATAGTCAGAAGTAGATTGCTTCTATGTATTTAAAGTGAGAAAATGTTTGTGTGAATTCCCACACCCAAACGAGCTATGTTTTCCACTTTATGCTTTCTAAAGTCTTTTAAGATATCTTTGTATGATTCGTTGTAATTCTGATAAAATGGTATTGGTATATATATAAACAAAAGGCTTCTTTACGAATGGAGCCGCAACGGTTGTGGGCGATTTTTCAGCGTGTGTATGTTTGACGATTGTTTGTTCAAAGGTTCATATTTACTTTGTCATTGTCTTGTGTTTCTTTGCTAATTAAGGGATGTTTTCAACGAAGTCGTAATCAGTAAGTTGCATTTAATTAAATATTAAAACCAACAAAGAGTAAAAGGAGCAAACAAAGTTTAGTTGAAAAATAGCATCTAGTACATTAATAAGATGTTATAACAGACACTCAATCAATGTAGTATAAAATTTAGAAAATTAATTCATGGTCCTATAGACTAGAAGATGTATTAAGCATATTCCAAAGTGGATTGCTTCTATGTATTTAAAGTGAGAAAATGTTTGTGTGAATTCCCATATCCACAAGAGCCCTATTTTCCACTTTAAGCATTCCAAAGTCTCTTAAGATATCGTTGTATGATGCGTTATAATTCGGGAGGTATTCTCGCCTGTAAATAATTAGATCAATTAGATCAACTGAGTCAAATAATTCAGGCCAGTGTGAAATATTTTGTAAATTAATGCTCCAACTTTGGGTCCATAACTGGTTCTTAATATCAGATAGCATCCATAGTTCTAAGTTTCGTGGGTGATACCGAAAAGCTACGAAATGGAGTTTATATTTGATTTCGAAAAGTGACCCAAAAAAATCACCTAAGTCATTTTCAAAATCCTTGGGCATCCCAATAAAAGAAAAACCTTCATTCTCCATGTTAAAGGTGAGGATCACATATTTTCTAACCTCTTTATCAAACCCCATCCAATAGAAAGCCCCATAAACAAAAATCCCAAGTGGGTTATAACACGGGGGATGGCTGAAAGTTGCGACATCAACGGATCTCCAAGAATTGTAATGCAAGTGATCGTCATCATTGGACATGGATATAGTAAGCATCATACACCTCCATATGTCTAGATCTGATTTGATTAAGTATAAGATTACATATTCATCTTTGGATGAAACATAAGCAAAACCACATACATAAGATATTTTGGGATCAAAAGGAGGATCAGGCAAGCAGATAATTTTTCTAGTGCTGGGATTACACAAGTAGAATCTCTCATTGTTGACAAAGCACACCAATTTAGATTGTGATGGAAAGGGCAACATATTTAGGCATGATGTTGATGAAATTATAGAAAAACTCCATTCTTGGATTACTTTTCCATAGAGATTAAAAGTTGTTAGAACATATGAGTTTTTATTAGAAGAATGCAGAACTAACAATAAAGGGGGATTATTCTTGTTTATGGTTTTTTGACGGTGTAGTTTCTTGAATGAATTATTGGAGATTAGAGATTTCCAGTGACTCGAAATGGACATATACCTTAATAAACTTTTTACCGGCAATCTTGATAGTATCTCCCTCACTATATCCTCCGGCAAAAATCCACCTCCTTCATGCTCAAATTTGATCTTCTTCGATCTTTGCTTCTCTATTTGCATCTCTTCCTCCATCTTTAACTTGTGAAACAATGTAAATCTAGTATAACAAGAATATTTAAATATATGGAAAAACCTAGAATTATATTTATGAAAAGAAATAAAAAAAAAGGTTGAAGGTAGTAGCTATATATATAAAGTAATGCAATGTGCAGCCGCTAGGGCTGCTCAAAAATATATATAAATCAGCCCATCTAATCTGAACGCCTACTAATAATTAGATGGATAATTGTTAAACGGATTGGGCTTTAATTTTGTAAATGAATAGTATTGCATTTATCAGAATAAAAAATAAAATAAAATTGTGTTTTATTCTTGCCGCCGGACTTAGTTTAATTGTTTCCTAGGTCTGAATAAGGCTAGTTTGCAGAGGAATTTTCAGAAAAAGCGATTGTTGGGGTTGTCTACGATTCCTCGAGGTCATTTTTTGAGGAATCGTTTCATCCAATCAAATTTGACATATACTTACATGTACAACACTCACACATTTAAAATAGTTCATATAAAAAGACATTTTACCCTTTTTAATAGTTTTAATTTAACAAATTAAATTTTATTTAAAAAGTCCTTTTACCCTTTTTAATATTTTTAGTTTAGTAAATTAAATTTTAATTCCTTCACCACCAGGAATTGACTTAAGAATTTAAAAAAAAAAAAAGTTTCCTGTAAAAAGCTAATTTCAGTAAATGGTTATCAAAATTCATAGTCGCTTCTAAAGAAAGTTAAACATAGGTGATGAGTATCCAAAAAACGCAATTCAGTGAATGGTGCCAAAAAAATAATCACAATATGCACCACCAGGAATTGACTGAATAATTAAAAAAAAGTACTCTGTAAAAAGCAAATTTCAGTAAATGGTCATCCAAATTCAGATGTGAAAATATTGGTGATGAGTATCAAAATTAGATTGGACGTAAGAAAAGAAAAATCAAAATCCCAGGTCCTAAATCAACTCATCTGTCTAAACCACAGTGATGCGGCAAAAGGGAGACCCGAATGCGGCAAAAGGAAGCGAGAAGCACTGAATATGGCCGGAGACAGGAGGAGGGGTGGCGAAAGACATTCTCCGGCGACGTTGGTGTGAGACCGGCGTTTGTATTTGTAGAGGAAAGGAAAACATTGGGAGAGAGGGGTAGCGAGAAGCGCTGAATCTGGCCGGAGACAGGAGGAGAGGTGGCGAAAGACATTCTCCGGCAGCGTTGGTGTGAGACCGGCGTTTGATTTTGTAGAGGAAAGGAAAACATTGGGGAGAGAGGGGTTTGAAATGAAGGGGTTAATTGTAATTTCATATTTTTGAATTAATTTAGTTCAGGGATGTAATGGTAATTTTAATAGTGTACAATGTCTATTATAGGAAGTATAATATCAACCCATATGTTACACTTTATAATTTTTAATAACTGACTATGGTACACTCTCGTACATTATTGAATGGTTAAGATTGAAAATTTTAAATTTTTAGTGGCTCTGATGTTACATGAAACGATTCTCAAGAATGACCTCGAGGAACCGTAGAGAACCCCTTGTTTGTTGCTGGAGAAAAAGAAAAAGCCAAATTATTCAAAAAAATAAAAAATAAAAAAATAATTAATCAGTAGACTTTGTTTGTGTTGTACTTGCAATTTTGGGACTTCTGTCTGCATACGAATTATATAGCTTAATTTACAAAAGTTTTTCCATCCTATGGTCTGGAAATTGGCCAAGGGGAATATTATGTTTCAGCTGTCTATCTTGTATAAATTTTTTTGTCTAATATAAACTAAAAAATAAAAGGGTCCTGTTTTCTACTTTTCTCAATAAATGGGACAAAATATATTAGCAAAAATGAATAACTTTTTCTTTTCCGTCAGGAAAATTTTAGATCTCTGAGCTTTGTAATTAAATTACTCATAAACCTCAACTTACATGTTGAATTAAAATCCATCAATTTTTCATATTTTATCAGGAAATTATATTTGTCTAAAATACTCATAATTATGTAAAACACGCACTGCATAATAAACCCCAACTTTCATTTAAAATCGAAAATAAGTTTACTTCTATTTCTTTCTATATTTTTGCTACGTTTTTTTGTTGGGGTAAAGACAAAAACACCCTATATGATTTGTCTAACTCTTAAAAAATCTGTGTTCTTTTAACTCCCAACAACCCCCCTCCCCTTCCGTGTTTGGTTTTAATTATCACACTCGATCCAAGTAGAATTTGACTTTTGACTTTTGGCGGAATGACAAGATTACCCCTATGCATTAGTCTTTTTTTATTTATTCTTTTTGAAAACCCAAGCATAAGTAGTTGAGTTGAGTGTGGTAATTAAAATCAAACACGGGTGGATGTTTTTGGTAGTTAAAGTAAAAGTGATTTTTTAGGAGTTAAACAAAATATATGGGTGTTTTTGTCTTTCGCACTTTTTTTTGTTTGGTAAACAAATACAACATACATATTAATTCTAGCCCAGAAGAAACTTTTTCAGGAAAAAATAAGATAATAATAAAGAAACAGAATCAAAGAACTATTAGAATGCTCATGTCATGTGTATTGTAAGTAAATTGTTTCAGTCAGGCATTTTGTCGAACAACTGATCAACATCCCAAATTTTCCATTACAATGTTTAAAGTAACTTGGTCCCAATTAACTCTCGCCTATTTTTCAGAAACTTGGCGTGAATCTTTTCCGGAGCTTGGGGATGCTGCATGAATTAAGTACAGAAGTGTACGAGGTGTAATTTAATTTTCCGTTGGGAAAAGGGAGAACAGTTTTAGATTGAGAATCGCACTTCTTGTTATCCTGCAAGGACACTGCTACCCATCGGGTTGGATTCAACGCGAGAATGGGTTTTTAATGGCGGCTGCGGCAGTGGTTTTTAAGATATACAGTATATATTAGTATGTTCTCAGCACGCGTTTTTGCGTGAATGAATGCTTTAATTTCTTAGTACGCATTCCCGCCTGCGTTAAATTATTTAAATACAAAATGCTTGATTGGATTAAGGGCACTTTATTTTATTCATTCCTTTAGTTTCACTTTCCTTACTGATGATTTTCAAAAAAATGGCCAATCAAACCTATTTTATTTCCCGATTCAATAGAAGCTCATAGCTTTAATTTCAGTGCAATTGCAAGAATTTATCTTCTTTCCTCCAAAGAATTCAAAGAAAATTCAAGTAAAAGTTTAAGTTGGGAAATTTTTGGACTATAGTTCATCTGCCAATAAGTGGCTTTGTTCAATTGATCCTATCTGGAAGGGTTTTGGTTCGGTTTCGTTGGTCTCAGCCTCAAAAAAATCATATAGGTTGTTTCGATGAAACCTTTGAAACCCCATTTGATTAAATTTTGAATGTTGGCTTTTGTAATTTTGAAAATCCATTTGAATTATATTTAAATGTTAGGGAAAATTTTTGTTTGTAGGTATCAATTCAAAATATCTTCTGGTTAATTACATAAGCAGACTAAAAACAAAACATCACATCTTTTGAATTGTCAGCCCTCAAGTATGCAGAAACAGAAAATTATATGCTACAATAATCCTAACATTTCCAAAAACTCGAAGGCTCCACAATAATAACTTCAAAGTGACAAAGTCATTTAGAATCTAAAACTGGAGATGAATTTAATATTTCTGAATTCTTACGGACTCTTCATTGTGTCTATTTGCAGGTAATTAAAGAGTCGAATATTTATAATCAAAAGTCAACAAGAGTAGAAGGAGCAAACAAGATATAGTAAATTAATACATGCTACTAAAGATTAGAAGATAACTTATTGAGCAGAGTCGCAAGTGGATTCCTTCTACTTATTTAAAGTGAGAATCCCTGGCCCAAAATTCCCACACCCAGATATCCTATGTGTCTTGGGATACTCTCGTGTGTTTCGTTATAATTCTTAAGGTATTCTCGCCTGCAGTGGCGGAGCCAGAAAATAATTTTACCGGGGTCCTTTATAAAACTAAAGATTATATTAAATTTCGAATATTAATGAAAATAATTACTCTCAAACAAAATTAATTCAAACTTAAATGTCAAATAGCTAGATGAGAATCTTTTAACGAAGTCCACATAAGTTTTTCATAGATTGAAATTGTCATAGAGTCATTGAGGATGTTTCAAATAGTTATGTTTAAGAAATTTTGCTAGAAATTCCGAATTATTTGGAAATTTTTAATCAAATAAACATGTTGAGATATAAACTAGTCTATATTTTAGCTACATTGACCCAATAACAAAAACGTATATTTAAATTGTTCAAGAACATGTAAATTTTGATTCATGAAAATCAGTTCACAATAATAATTCCAAACGATCTCAAATACATATATTTATCTATATATGTGTCAAGTGGTCTTTTGTATGTTTCTTATATATACACATACGTTTGTAATATATAATAATATTTTTCAAACCATTATTAGAAATGTAGAATAAAATTAATAATTGATTAAAATATACAAGTGAACAAAAATAAAATTTTAATATAACTATATATTTCATACATGGACCCCTTTCTTTACAAAATTTTTATTTTTTAGTGGGGTCATTAAACAACAAAAATATACTTATTATATAATTTAATATAAAAATCAATATAAACTAAGCATTTCCTTACATTTTCTTAACAAATATTAGAACTTCAAGGGGGGTCCATGCACCCCCCTAATGTCAACGTGGCTCCGCCACTGCTCGCCTGTAAATAGTTATCATTGTGTCAAATAAATTAGTGCTTTGTAAATAAATGCTCCAACTTTGGGTCCATAATTGGTTCTTCACATCAGATAGCATCCATAGTTCTAAGTTTACGAGATGAAACAATGAAGTCCTGAAATAGAGTTTATCCTTGATCTCCAAAAGTGACCCACGGAAATCACGTGAGCTCTTTTCAAAATCTTTGGGCATCCCAATAAAAGAAAAACCTTCATTCTCCATGCTAAAGGACAGGAAAACATATTTTCTAACCCCTTTATCAAACATCAACCAATAAGAAGCTCCAGAAACAAAAACCTCAAATGATCGATGAAACTCGAGATGGCTGTTAAACGCGGCCTCAACGAATCTCCAAGAATTGAAATGCAATTGGTCGTCGTGAGATATGGATATAGTGAGCATCATACAACTCCATATGTCTATATCTGATTTGACTAAGTATAAGATTACGTATTCATCTTTGGATGAAACATAAGTAAAACCATAGCCATAGGATACTCCAGATAGCAAGGGACCAAAAGGAGGATTAGGCAAGCGAAAAATTTGTCGAGTGCTGGGATTACACAAGTAAAATTTCTCAACATCGAAAAAGCAGACCAACTTAGATTGTGACGGAAAGGGAAGCATATCTAAATATAGTGTTGACAAAATTATTGGAAGACTCCATTCTTGGATTACTTTTCCATGGATATTGAAGGTGGTTAGAAAATACTTACTTTTACCAGAATATAGAAAAGCTAGCAATAATGGAGGACTATAATTGTTTATGATTTTTTTACGGTGTTGTTTCTTGAATGAATTATGAGAGATTAGATATTTTCAGTGCCTCGAAACAGACATATACCTTAAAAGACTCTTCACATGCAATCTTGATAATATCTCCCTCATTATGTCCTCCGGCAAAAGTCCACCTCCTTCATGCTCAACTTTGATCTTCTTTGATCTTTGCTTCTCTATTTGCATCTCTTCCTCCATCTTTGACTTGATCTTTGACTTGAGTAGAAAATTCAAGTATGTACCGCCGCTAGAGTTGTTCAATAATCAAAACAAATATATCAGCGCATTTCATCTGCACGGCCAATATTGTTAAATGTGTTGGGCTTTATAATTTATAAAAGATTGGACTTGATTTATTTATTAACAAAATTCTTACCCAAATCGTGTTTGGTTGAATTCAAAGTATCTACATGTCAAACACAATACAATTGCTTGATGATTAAACGGGTTTGGTCAAGTCAGATTTAGACCAGAACTTTCCCAAATTTTTCCAGACTTATCCCGTCAAAAATAAAATATTGATATTAAACATACACCTATTTTCGTCCTAATTAACAAATGCACCCTTGTATTTGTATAAATCTAGCACAATTCCCCTTATGCCATCTATGTACTATTAAAACCCTCAATTATTTCCCTGTCGTTAACTTTTCTATTCAAGACCCTTAACAATTGTTGACTAGGAAAAAGACAAGCTACAATTTCCGATTTTATCCTTAATGGTTAATTTCATATATATATCCACTTTTATATACCTTCAATTATCTCTGCACTTTTCAAACCTTCAATTACCATGTAAAAATTAAAAGTTCAATGAAACTTTGCCTCCAAACTTTATATCATTTTGTACTTTACCCTCTACACTTTGTAAATACATAAGAGTTTATTCTCATGTTAAACGATAACACATGTAAATTATATTAATTAATATAATTTCTACAAAGCAAAGTACTAAATTTAATATCAAGATTAAGCTACAAACCTCCCGTTGTAAAATTTATTTTATTAGTCAAAATTACCATGAATTATGAAAGAAAACAATCAAGACGGAGATCAAACTGTGTAGTATGAAATTTAGATTATTCTAAAAATATTAAAAGGGGCAAGACCCTCGAATTAACATTTACTTTTTAAAAGGTTTATCCCGAAGGAGAAACCCCCTTCCTGTATCAGAGGTCTCTTGACCAGGAAGGATTTAAATCGAGGGATGTGCACGGATGACAGGGTCCTGAGGGAGAGAGCCAACAGGATACCAACTCCTAACACAACCCCCACAATATTTCAGTGGAAAATTGTGCCACACGAGGTTCGAACCAGCGTTGTCGGAGGAAAGATTCCCCACATCACCCCAATCCTTACCACTCCGCTAATGCCCCTAAAATTGAAATCATTTTGAAAAGAATTGAATCATCATTTCCACTTTCAACTCTCAAAATTTCAAAAGTTAACACAATCTATTTTAAATCATCTTGAACTCGTATATTTCATAATGGGATTTTGGCAATTTGCAACCTTAAATTATAGGTTTTGGTACTTAACACATTGCCTTAAAAGTTTTAGCACTTTGTACCCTAATTTGTGTTTTGACGAGAAAATTCATCTGTAGAAGGATAGAATAGTCCTTTTTGATTTTTTTTTTGCTACTTTGCTACTTGGCAATATAGATTCTGCACCATGAAAATATAGAATGTTGGCATTTTTCAACCTAAAATTATTTCCTTAAAAATAAATTCATGAATGTCGTCGATGTAGAGATAAAATGGCAATTTCGATGAATAGCAATCATAAAAATGTTATTTTAACTTAATTTATTTTATAATAACTTATTTTAACATTTTTTCTCAGTAAAATATTAATTAAAAAAAGACATTGTCTTAATTTTATTTTTAAATATCCTCTAGATTATTTACTTTATATTTGAAATATACGTTTACAAATCTAACATATTATTATATTGCATGTTATTTACATTATTTAGATTATCATATTAAGCGGAGGTTGTAAATGTCTAAAAATATATATTTGGGTGCAAAGTGACAATATTCTTTATTGTCATGGTGCAAAGTGCCAATTCTTTAAATCTAGGGTGCAATGAGCCAAAAATATTCGAAATGATTATTCTACCCTTCCATCGGTGAATTTTTTTTATTCAAAACTGTTGGTCCCAAGTGGTCAGAAGAGGTTTAGAGGAGGGGGTGAATAAACCTCTTTAAAATTTTCTTCCAAATTTTAACTTTAAAACTTTTTCTCTAACTGAGCAGACTAAGCTGATCAGAGTAGTAAGTTACAATTCTGTTCGCGAACAAATCTTTGAACAGCTTTGTTGACCACTCGTCTGATAGTTACTTAGATGATTTTGTTGAAATCAGTTTTAATACTTAGAGTACTTGCAGCGGATTTTTCAAAGTGTTTTTCACAATTAATCTTAGTAGTTTGAAAAATGTTTCCCCAGTTTTATAAACTCCTTTAAATCCTTTTTCAAACAGTTAAGTTTATGTGTTTTATGCAGCTGAAAATATGCAAGTAAAATGCAAATAAAAACACAAGCAATTTTTATAGTGGTTATATGGATTTGAATATCCTTTAGTCCACTCTTCCAAGTCACAAAGATCTTGGGTTATACTAAGAACACACAGTAATCAGTATACTCTGCTTACGCCTTACAACAAATGAACATGCCGTAAGTTCGCAGTAAGAAATCACAAAGAAATCCTACTCTCTGAAGTAATATCACTCACTAAGATGGATATCTACTTCTCACAACACTCAATGTTTACAAATTCACTCAGAAGATGTATTTGGCTTGATTCTTCAACTCGGATCTTGTCAACAAATGACTAAGCTGATGAGTGAGCTGTTCTTGAGACTTAAAGAATTCTGCTTCGAAAATTTCTCAGAGATTGTGTTGCTTCTTTCTTCTTCGTCTCTTTCAGCTATTTATACTTGAGGATAGAAAAATGTCCGTTGAAGAGAGACAAGATTCAAATTCCTCGAGTACTGGTCCTTAAAATCCGCGAACGGCTCTTTTGCAGTCTGTCCGTACTGTGAACAGTACTATTCTGCAGGCAGCATTAAATGCACCCAGCTGATGCGAAGCATTTCTTCAATCATTTGTCTTTAATAACCTTGTACTTCAGCATTTATTACTCCAAGGGGCATTTATTACCGTTGGGAACACTTCATGATCTTTTCCACTTGGCTGACGGAATATCAAGTCTGATGGCGAACTCGGCTGATCTCAAACTTGAACAAATCTGATTTGAGTCGGCTGATCTTCATCAGTCTGGTATCTTTCCTTCAGCAAATCAGAAGTCTTGGACCTTGAAATTTGACTCTTCTGATGTCTTCATTACTTAGTCAAAATTTCTTCTAAGGGATCATCAGCTAAGTTACTCCATACTTAGCCAACCTTGAAGTTTTGGAATCCTTCAAAACCTCCCTTAACTAATTGTCTTTAGTGCCTTCATCTTCATCTTCATCCTTATCCAACAATTTCCCCCTTTTTGATGATGACAAAACTTCAGCTAAGTACCTGTTGAATACCTAAACTAAAGAATGTAATCCTCAAAAATTTTCTGAGATAGAAAATAATATGTTGGAATGAACTTGACTTTTTATTGATGTGATAAGATTGTTACAAGTACAAGTACAAGTTCTTCAGATGAGATGTCTGAAAGATAGATAAAAGTAAACTGATTACAAGGATTTTATAAGTTCTAACTATCAACTTCTTCATCTGATCCTTCAAGCACTTCTTCATATTCATAAGATGACTCTTCATCATCTTCTTCTTCATCATCAGCTTCATCATCTAGGTCCATGTTTTCTTTGGCAGCTTCCATTTTCTCTTTAAGTTTTTGTTCCTTCAAAGCTTCCATGGCCTTCCTGGCTGATTCTGTGTTTTTGTACTTGGTTAAAGGCTCTGATTGATCGGCAGCAGAGTCTTTGGATTCAGCCATTACTTCATCAGTTTTGGCTTTTTCCTTGGTCTCTTCTTCAGACTTGTCTTTGCCTTGTTCCTTTCCAAGATCTTCTTCAGCAGGTTTGGTCAGTTCAGTAGCTTTATCAGTTTTGTTGGCTTCAGTAGAGGTTTCCTTGGTTGATTCATCCCTTTTCTCTTCCCCTTTTTTGTCATCATCAGACTTGATGACTTCTTCAGGTTTAGCAGTAGGGTTGAGTGCAACTGTTGGAATTTTCATCTCAGCACATAAAGTCTTTAAATTCTGATTCACTACATCATGACTTGCTGTAAGGTGATGAATAGTTGTGCTGATGTCGTCAGTCTTATCATTGAAGTAGTCAATGTTAAGGTTTATAGTTGCAATCTCAGTTTGGAGTCCTTGAGCAGCATTTGATACTTCTTGCAACATCCTAAGTTGACCGCCTTTTCTTCTTCACTGACCTTGATGAAGGTTGCAGTTAAATCACCTATCTTGTGCTCAGCTCTTTTTAATGCAGTGTGAAGGTGATTCACATCACCCTTCACATCTTCAACATTCTTGTTCAGGTCTCTTAAGCTGTGCACTAACTGCAAGGAGTTGTCTTGAGGAATGGGAAAACTGTCAATCTCCTTCTTGATTATCTTCTCTGTTGATTCTTGAACAGTTTCCAGCTGAAGTCTGTTGGATTCCACCAATTCTGACTTGAGTTCATTCTTCAGCTCCTCTTTGACCTTTAGTAGCTGTTGATTATGCTTCTCTTCCAGTTCCTTCACTGAATTTTCCATAAGCATCTGGAAAGCTTCCATCAGAGATGAATGTTCATCACTTGTTGAAGCAGAAGCAGCAGCTTCATCCTTTTCGTCAGTCGCCTGGTGGACAGGGACATTTTCCATCTTCGTCTCCTGATGATCTTCAGAAGCCTTAGTATTCCACTCAATGGCTAAGGTCTTGTCAGCAGACTTGTGTTCATCAGTGACGTCATCATAAAACAGATTAGTGATGGTGCCATCATCATTGAAGCAGGTCGTCTGACGAATTTGCCTCACAATGATCCAAGGGTTGACAAAGGCGTTGTTACCCTCTGGCACTTCACTAAAATCTTTCATTTCCCTGCCAAAAATTACATGTTGAATACTTGGTAGTTGAGGTAGTTCGCTTGAATGCCCTTGCTGATATCTGGACTTTTCTGCCCACTTATTCAGTGCAGTGATAACAGCAATCTTCACAGCCCTTTCTTCAACATCATCAGTCTTCTTTCTTTTCTCAGGCAAGGTGCTCTGTATCAGCTTGGCTTCCTCAAGGGCAAATTCCCTAGCATAGTGATGCATAGCATCCCTAACATGATGAGGATCCAAAGCTTTTTGGATAGAATCTGTCTTTAGCCACTCTAGTACCCATTTTTCTTCAGCAACTAAATCCTTCAGATTCTGAAGTTCAATGATGGACCTGTTCAGCCTATTGTCTCTCCATCTGATATATCTAGGCTTCTCCTGAGTGAACATGGTCTTCAGTATTAACTTCTGATTGTAGTAGGCTAAGGATTTTTCAAACTTCTGGAAAAGCTCTTTGTTGTTATATATGATCTTGAAGGCTTTCTTAACCTCAAACTTTTCCTTTGGTCTTTCTGCAGCAGCAGGCATCTTTGGCTTCTTAGGCTCTTCTTCATCAGCATCAGTAGCCTCTTTTATCTTGATGCCACCTCCATGGACAGGTCCATAGGCATCAATTTTGCTCTTTTCGATGACCATTGCTAGTTCAGCAGCCTCTGCAGCTTGTCTTTCTGCTTCAGACATTTTTCTCCTTGCCTCATCCTTAGCAGCTTGAGCTTTGCTTAGCTCAAGTGCCTTTTTCTCCTCAGCTTCATCTCGCTTCCTCTGTTCAGCTTCTTCTCTTGCTTTCTTGTCAGCTTTAGAGATCTTCTTTCTCTTAAGCACTATTTTTCTTTTTCCTTTATCAGCTGGAGCAGGAGCTGGACCAGCAGAAGAGATGGGAGCAGCATCTATAGGATGGATGATTTGGATATCTGGATCTTCTTGAGGTTGAGCAACCTCAACTGTTGGTGCACTTTGAGTTAACTGTTGCGCATCAGCTTTGTCAGCAACAGAGGTTTCAACAGTTTCAAGGGGTCTTTCAGCAGATTCAGGACTTGATCTCACCAAATCTACCAATTCAGTGTCCTTCTGTAAAAATGTCATCTGCTTCCTTGCTGACTTCTTTGACAGACCCTGAATAGGTCTTGAAGCAGCAGTATCCCTTATTTGACTCCTTGTCCTGTGAGAGACATTCTCAGCAGGTTTTTCAGCTGATGGAGTTCTTGATGGTGATGCAGGGGATCCTGTCCTTACATCAGCAATTATAGTTTCTACGATTTAGTGGCTTCAGCAGCAGAAGTCACTTTCTCCATCTGCTTGACTTCTTCCTTTTTAGGCTCATCAGTAGCCTTCTTCTTTTTAGTCTCAACAGCTAAGCTGGCTGTTTTGACTAATCTTTTTGGCCTTTTGGCAGGAATCTCCTTTGATTCCTCATCTTCATCCTCAGGCTCATCAGCCTTTCTTTTCAAAACAGGCAAGTATTTGTTCATAGCTTTGGACTTGTGAATTTCCTTGCCATTCAGCATAGGACACCCCAGTTTGAATAGCAGATAACTGAGCGTGATCCTGTGGTTGGTGGAGGGGCCTTTTCCTTTCTTCACTTCAAGGAAATCAGCCAAGATGTACCAAACTATGATGGACCAGTTGACTTCCAGTCCATAGTAGATAGCAGCCATGATGCTGAACCTCTTCATGGTAACAACATCCAGTGAGAATGTGCAGTTTTCAATCAGCTTAGACACCATATCAGCCATCCGCTGATATTCATCTCTCAGTTGTTTCTTCCTTATGTTTCCAGACATCACCTCTCCCTCCTTGGCGCAGATCGCCCAGAATTGTTGGTGCTTGTCTTCCGTCAGTGCAGTGACGTCATGTCGTCCACTGTTAGGAAGTCCAAACGTCTCGTGCAGAATAGCTGGGGTAATGGTGATAGATTTTCCTCCCACTGTAGCCTTAATCTCCAGTGCGTTGTAATCAGCTTTCGCTGTGTTGTAGTACTCCATCACTTGATCAGTCCAGATCACTCCCTCATTGTACTCCATGAAATTTACCAAATTTGCAGATTTGAACTTCTCCAGAAGTTCTTTCATCAGATTTGTGCCGGATTGGTAATAGGAATCATACACGAGGAACATACCTTCAGCGGCCATTGTAAATCTGTGGAAGGTTAGGAAAACAGAGAGAATTTTGCAGAAAATTGCAAGTAGTATTTCTCACAAGAGTTTTTGAATATTTATGGTGCGTAAAGAACTACACGACTGATCAGATCTGGATTTATAGAGTTAGGGTATCTTGGATTCCGTGATACCAGCCAACCGTTATATAAGTTTCTTGTCAGTGCTGATCGTGCGGCGTCAGTTACGACCTTTCAAATTCAAATCGCATTAAATGAGGAGCGGGAAAATGTACCGCTCTTCTGTTACTTGTAAAAGCGTATTTTTAGAATAAAACGTTTTTAATAGTTCAGCTTTTACACATGTAATCAGATTAGTAAAACAGATACGTATCTGATTGGACAACTGTCCTGACGACATAGCTGTTATCAGTGAAAGCCAATAGCTGATAACCTTCCTCAGCTGTTTGTCAATCCAGCTAGATAATATAACTTTATTCTTCGATAGTTGAGTCTTCTGTTGAAAACATAACTTCAACTAACTGACATTAACAGATTTCATCTTTAATTCAGAAGTACCGCTAGTCTTACACGTTCCCCCTGAGTTTAAGAATTCATAAGTTAACTAGTCTGTTGAAAGTTAATCCTTGAAGATAAGTATGATGAGTAAGCTGTTGAACTCTAGTCTTCTAATGAGTTCCCCCTCAGCTTATGCATCTAATTTTAATAAACCCAGTTCAGCTCTTAGAGTTGAAAACCTTGTCTCACTTAGAGGTTTTGTGAAGATGTCAGCAATCTGATTTTCAGTAAACACATATTCTGTCATGACATTTCCTTTCTCCACGTGATCTCTAATAAAATGATGTTTGATCTTGTTGGTCCCAAGTGGTCAGATGAGGTCTAGAGGGGGGGGGGGGGTGAATAGACCTCTGAAAATTTTTGAACTTAAAAACTTTTCAGTCTTCTGTCAGCAGACTAAGCTGATGAAGAACAGTAAGCAGACTAGTCTGATCGTGAACAAATCTTGAACAGACGACTGACCACTCTTCTTACAGTGACTTAGCTGTTTTTCAGCAAAACAGTTTTCCAAGAGTATACTTGCAGCGGATTGTTTGAAAGTGTTTTTCACAAGTAAACTAAGTTCTAAAAAGATTTTATCCCCAGTTTAAAACTCCTTATAAAATCTTTTGATTGATTCAAAGTGTTAAAAATGCAAACTTTAAAATATGCAAGAAAACTTTAAAAGCAAGATAACACAAAGAATTTTTATAGTGGTTATATGGATAAAAATCCTTTAGTCCACTCTTCCAGATCACACAGATTCTGGGTTATACTATAATCACTTAGATTACAATATTTCTCCACTTACACCTAAACAACTAATGAGAAGGCTGTAAGCTCACAATAGGAAATCACAAAGAAAACCTATCCTCTAAAGTAGAATCACTCACAAAGATGGATTCTCACTTCGCACAACACTCAGCTATTACAAAATCACTCAGATAATGTTTTTCTGATTTCTTCAACTGGGTTTCAGTCAACAGATGACTTCCACCAGACGAGTGAGCTGTTCGAGCTTTTGAGACTTAGAGAAATTCTGCTTCAAAATTTCGATCTCTGATTGTTGTTGTGTGTTTTTGCTCGATTGAAATTCAGCTCTATTTATACATGGAGATGAAAATATGACCGTTGAAGGCAAGTCACAAATCAAATCCATTCTTCAGCTCTTTTGAAACGGCTCTCTGCAGCAAACCGTACAGTGTACAGTACTTTTCTGTCCATTGCATTTAATGCTGCATTTAATGCACTCTGCTGATCCGAGGATATCTTCAATCATTTGCCATTACTACCCTTCTCTTCCAGCATTTATTACACCAAGTGCATTTATTACCGTTGGACTAATCTCTTGAACTCTTCCACTCTGCTGATCAAAACGACTCTGCTGATAGATACTCTGCTGATCAAATACTGAACTAATCTGATTTGACTCGGCTGATGATCTACCCTTCTGTTCGCTGTTTCAGCAAGAGATCACTAGTCTTCTGAGCTTTGAACTTTGAACTCTTCTGATGTCTTCTTTTACTTGTTCAAAATTCTACCAAGGGAACTAAGCTTTCCATACTTAGCTGATTATGATGTTTTGGAAATCATCAAAACCTTCCCTTAAATTCTGACTTCTTTCATCTTCATCTTCATCCAACAATTTCCCCCTTTTTGATGATGACAAAACTCCAGCTAAGTACCTGTACCTAAACTATAGTTTTGATCCTCAAAAATTTCTGAGATAGAAATAGTATGTTGGAGTCAAACTTGCAATTTTATAGATATTGAATTGATTACATTTTACAAGTTTTGGAAGATGAAAAGTACAAAATACTTTAGAAGATTACAAGGATTTTTAATATAAAAGAAATCTAGCCTAGACTAGTCTTCTTCCTTCTTCTCTTTTTCTGCTTCCTTGTCTTCTTTTTCAGACTCTTCATCAGATGATTTGGAAGACTCGGCTTCCAGATTTTCAAAGAATCTTTTTCTTAACAGCTCTATCTTTTTATATTTTACATCAGGGTCAAGCTGTTCTTCAGCTGAATCTTTGGCAGCAGCTAGTTCCTTGTCAGATTTGGCTTTTGCTTCAGATTCTTCAAGTTCAGCTTGCTCTTCTTCTGTAATTTTCTCATCTGTTGGTCTGCTTGATTCTCCCATATCTCTTTCAGTCTCACCAGCAGATTCTTCTAACACTTCAGTTTCTTCAGCAGTTTGATTTCCTTCTTCCCTTTGGAAATCAACCCTTTGTTGTCCAAATATCCTTTCTTCCCCCTTTTTGTCATCATCAGCAGGGACAGGTGGATATTGTGGCACAACTGGTGTGATTAGAAGTGAATCACAGAGAAGCTTGATGTTATCTTCTATAGCATTAATCTGAGCTTGTTGTTTAAGTTGATTGGCCTTAACAGTTTTTACTTCCTTGAGCAAGTCTTCTCCTTGATCACCCAATTGAATTTGAGTTCCCAAAATCCAATTTGATGAAGCAGTGAAGTCTTTCATCATGTTTCCCATGACTTCATCTTCTGCTTGGAGAGCCAATTCAACAGTTTGTTCTATCTGCTTCCAATCTTCAGTAGTGCTCTGAGTCCTTCTTCTAAGTATATCCATATCCTGACAGATGGATTTAACATTGTGAGCAGTGTCTTCTATCAGATCTGTTGGGACAGCAGCAGCTTTCTGATCTGGTTGTTTAACAGCAGCTATCATTTCTGCAGCTAATTCTTTCTTCATATCCTTCAGAGAATTGGTGATCATTTGTTGGATGGAGTCCAACAGATTTGTCTGAACACCATGAGAGGTTGAAGGCATATCTGAAGTAGCAGCAGGTGTATCTTTCATAAGTTGCTCTGTTAGCTGAGTTGTCAATGCAAGAGATTTATCTGCTGATTCACCAGCAAGGCTTGGAGTGCTTTCCTTCTCCTTAGCTTGATCATCTCCCTCAGCAGCAACTTCTTTATCTTTGTTCTGATCTGCTGGAATTTCTTCTTCCTTCTTTGAATCATCAGCAGCATCAGACTTGTCACTCTGTGCAGTGTTCTGATCAGATGGGTCTGAAGTACCCTCTTTTTGCTTTGGTTGATCAGATGGCTTTTCTTTTTCCTTAACAGTAGGGGCTATAATCTTCTTGACAGTCTCAACTGTCCTCATCAATCCTTCATTGTCCACAGCTGACCTGTTAGAAATCCAAGTAAAATTGTCAAGTGGAATAAAAGTGGATGAAGGTTCCTCAGGCAGCTCCTCATAGGGTTTGATGTTTGGACCATAGACAATGTGTTTGATGTTTGGAAGTGGGACCAGTGAGCTTGGTTGTCCCCTTAGCTTCCTTGATTTCTTTGCCCAAAGCTCCATTGCTTGAGCAATAGCCAACTTGATAGATCTTTCTTTGAGGTCTACTGAATCATCATAATCCTCAGCAATAGACTCAAAGATCTTCTTGGCTTCAGCTTTAACTAAGTGACTTATTCTCATTCTCAACCTGTCCAGAAAGAATTCTGAATCAAGTGCTTGAATGAGAGAATCCGTCTCAAGCCACTTAAGTACCCATGCTTCTTCAGCAGCAAAGGCTTTCCATTTGGTCATTTCAGCTGGACTCTTTGTCAGTCTGAATTCCCTCCACCTGTTGTATCTGATCTTCTGATTTGTGAACTGTGTCAGGCGGTTGACCCTTTCATTCTCAGCATCAAGCCTTTTTAGGAATTCTTCAAAGATAGCAGGGTCTTCCCTGACAATCTCCAAAGACAGTCTAATCTCTTCTCTCTTCTTTGGCTTTGTCTTAGGTGCAGGCATAGCTGGTATTGGTTTGTTAGGATCCCTTGGTTCACCAATAACTATCCCACCCGTATGCTGATGTCCGTGAGCATCCTTGGTGCTTGCTTCAATAGCAGCAGCCAACTCTGCTGCCTCAAGAGCATCCCTCTGCTCCTGAGTCATCTTGCTGGCTTCTTCCTCCAGCCTTTTTAGTTCTAGGCTCTTCAGCCTATCCTCTTCTGCTTTCTCTGCAGCTTTTCTTTGCTTCTCAGCATCATCCAATCTTTTCTTTTCTGCAGCAGTCAGATAAGTAGCAATCTTGCCAATCCTTCTTCTTCTCGTTTCAGGACTCTCAATTGCTTGAAGAGGGATTGCAGCAACTGGGGTAGGATGCAACAGAGGTGCATCTCCTTCATGTGTTGTACTAATCTGCTGTGCTCCTTTAACTTCAGCAGATGGTACAGCAGATGAGTCTTCTGTTGACCCTCCAACTTTAGAAACAACTTCATCTTCAGCAGCAGCAACTTTAGCTGCTTCAACAGCAGGCTCTTTAATTGTCAGTGGTCTTTCTGCTTCTGTTGTTTCTCTAACAGTTGCAACAGGTTCTTCAGAGAAAGTGACCTTTCTCTTAACCTTTGATTTTGCAATCTTTTTGACAATGGGGTTGGCAGTAGGAGGTCCCCTTGCCTCACTCTTTGTTCTCATCCTCTTCAACCTTTGAAGAGGAATTTCTTCCTCAGATTCTGTTCTCTCAGGAGAGGAAGCAGTACTCATCTGCTCAATCTCCTTTGTAAAGTCTTCAATTTCCTTTTCAGGAACTTCATCTTCAGGAAGTGCTGAAACAGTCTCATCAGCAGACTGTGCTGTTGGCTCAGCAGACTGACTAGTCTGACCTTCCTTCTTGCTCTTCTTAGAAGGAGTCTTTTTCGATTTTGCAGCAGCCTTCCTCTTTGGAGCAGCTACTAACTGTCTCACTGGTTCATAGAGTTTGAACTCTTTGCTACCATGGGTTTGCTTTCCACCTCCCATAGGGCATTGTAGGGATGCAAACAGATTGCTCAATAAAATGGCATGTGAAGGCCTTTTGTCACTCAGCAGCTCATACACATGATCAGCCCAGTTAACCTTAAACCCATAATAGATACACACCATTGTGTAGTATCTTTTCCTTGGCAATCCATCCAGAGAACCTGTAGCACAATCCAGAACCTTTGCTATGATATCAGCAAATCTCTGGTATTCATCCTTCAGCTGGGTCTTCATCAAAGTCCCAGTCATCTTCTCTCCTTTCTTAGCACAAATTGCCCAGAACTCCTCTTCCTTTTCTGACCCTAACGAGGTCACATCTCCTCCCTTGTCTGATAGTTTATAGATCTCACTGAGAACAGCAGCCGAGATCGCAATCTTCTTTCCACCTATTTCAGCAGACATGATCGTGTCATTTTTAGAGAATTTCCTGGTTATGTAGAAGTGCTCAACATCTTCTAAGTAGACCCTTTCTTCGTGAGCCTCCAAAACAGGAACTAACGAAGCTTCCTTAATCTTTTCCAGCAACGAGCGCATCAGATCAGTGCTCGAAAAATGGAATTTGCTGTAGTTGAAGTACCTTCCTTCGATAATCTTCTCCATTTCTGAAATTTTGAGAGTAGAAATCTACAAAGATGCAGTTAACTTTTTCGCAACAGCAGGGTTTGAGAGTTAGAGAGTTTTGAGAGTATTTGGGTGCGTAAGACGACTGTACTGTTTAGATCGGATTTTATAGGTTTCCTTTTGATTAGGTTTCCGTGATTTATCAGAACCGTTGATCTAATCTGACAGTTTTTAATCGTATGGACAGGAGAGACGGATTTCAATTTTATTATTTTATTGTCAGATGGGCGGGAAACTCTATCGACACTAATCTGTTACTTATAAAAGCGCGTTTCTAAAGATACGTTTTATGACCATGCTTATATAAGGTATCAGATGAGTAGAGTTTAACTTATCTGACAGACGAGTGATCTGTTATCTGATATTACTAGAGAATGCCAATAGCTAGTAATCTTCCTCTGCTGTTTGTCAATCCAGCAAGATAAAATAATCTTCAATCTTCAAGAATTAAGAGCACGTCTTCTTGATAATCTTAACTTCAACTAACTGACATTAACAGATTTCATCTTTTAGAGCAGAAGTACCGCTAGTCTTACATGTTCCCCCTGTCTTTAAGAATTCATGAGTTAACTAGTCAGTTGAAGGTTAATCCTTGAATAAAATAACTGATGACTAAGCTGTTGAACTCCAGTCTTCTGATGAGTTCCCCCTCAGCTTATGCATCCAAATTAAGTAGTCCTAACTCAGCTCTTAGAGTTGAGAACCTTGCTTCACTTAGAGGTTTGGTAAAGATATCAGCAATCTGATTATCAGTATGAACATACTCAATCAAAACATTGCCTTTTTCCACATGATCTCTAATGAAATGATGTTTGATCTCAATATGCTTAGTCCTTGAATGACTTGTAGTGTTCTGAGTAAGTGAAATTGCACTTGTATTGTCACAGTAGATTGGAATTCCACTGATCTTGATGTTGTAGTCTTCTAGTTGATGCTTCAACCAAAGTATTTGTGCACAGCAAGCTCCAGCAGCTATATATTCAGCTTCAGCAGTAGATATAGAAACTGAGGTTTGCTTCTTGCTCATCCATGAGATCAGACGACTACCTAAGAACTGACAGGCACCTGTTGTGCTTTTTCTGTCAATCTTGCAGCCAGCAAGATCTGAATCTGAATAACCAATAAGTTCAAATCCAGATTCTCTAGGATACCACAATCCCAATTCTTGAGTGCCTTTAACATACTTCAATATCCTCTTGGCAGCTAAGAGATGAGATTCTTTGGGGTTTGATTGAAATCTTGCACAGACTCCAACTGAGTACATTATATCAGGTCTGCTTGCTGTTAGATACAACAATGATCCAATAATGCCTCTATATTTGGTTATGTCCACTGATTTGCCATCTTCATCTTTATCCAAACGAAGACTTGTAGACATAGGAATGGTAGCTGTTGAGCTAGTTTCCATACCAAATTTCTTGAACAGATCTCTTGTGTACTTTGCTTGGCTGATGAATATCCCATCAGGCAACTGTCTAACTTGCAATCCAAGAAAGTAATTAAGTTCACCCATCATGCTCATTTCAAACTTATTCTGCATCAGCTTGGAGAACTTATCACACATCTGTTGGTTAGTTGAACCAAAAATAATATCGTCCACATATATTTGCACAAGTAATATATGATTTTCCCATTCAATTGTGAACAAGGTTTTGTCTACCTTACCTTTTCGAAATCCTTTAATTAAAAGAAAATCAGATAGGGTATCATACCATGCTCTTGGAGCCTGTTTCAGTCCATAGAGGGCTTTCTTCAGACGATATACTTTGTCCTCTTCTTGATAGACTTCAAATCCTGGAGGTTGTTCAACATACACTTCTTCTTGCAATTCTCCATTGAGAAAAGCAGACTTCACATCCATCTGATAGACAGTGAAGTTCTTGTAAGCAGCATAGGCTAGAAACAGTCTGATTGCTTCAAGTCTTGCTACTGGTGCAAAAGTTTCATCAAAGTCAATTCCTTCTTCTTGACAATAACCCTTGGCCACTAGTCTTGCTTTGTTTCTGGTGACAACACCATCTTCATTCATCTTATTTCTGAATACCCACTTAGTGCCAATTACTCTTTGATGACTTGGTCTAGGAACTAAGTACCAGACTTCATTCCTTTCAAATTGATTCAACTCTTCTTGCATAGCTTCTATCCAGAAGGAATCATTGAGAGCTTCTTCAATTTGTTTAGGCTCTGTTTGAGATAGAAATGTGACAAACATGGCATCTTGTGCAGCAGCTCTTCTTGTTTTCACTCTATCTAAAGGATCACCAATAACTAGTTCAGGAGGGTGATTCTTGAGCCATCTGAGATCAGGTTGTAGATCAGGATGTTGTCCTCTGTCTTGATCTTGCAACATTACTGTTGGAGTTCCAGTAGTAGTCTGTTGAACATTTGTAGTCTGTTGAACAGTCTCTGGTCTGTCAGCTGTTTGCAACTCGTCTGTTAGACAATCAGCACTGTGATTTTGAACAGCACTTGAGTTAGCAGCTGAACTTAGATTAGGTAGTATGATGGGAACATATTCTTCATTTCTTCCAATGTCTAACTTCTGTAAATCAGTAGACAGATCTTGATTAACACTTTGATTCTTTTCAGAAGATTGACTTGGCTCATCAAATACTACATGGATAGATTCTTCTATTAGTAATGTTCTTTTGTTAAAAACTCTGTAAGCTTTACTAACAGTAGAGTATCCTACAAAAACATCTTCATCAGCCTTTTCTGCAAATGCAGTAAGGTGATTTTTCCCATTATTCAATACAAAACATTTACAACCAAAAATCTTAAAGTAATGAATGTTTGGTTTTCTGTTGTTCCAAACTTCATATGGAGTCTTGTTCTGATTTTTGTTGATCATACATCTGTTTTGGGTAAAGCATGCTGTGTTTGTTGCTTCTGCCCAAAATCTTTGAGGCAGTTTAGCTTCAGCTATCATGGTTCTGACAGCTTCTTTTAGTGTTCTGTTTCTCCTTTCAGCAACACCATTCTGTTGAGGGGTTCTTGCAGCAGAATACTCATGATGTATTCCTTTGATGTTACAATATTCTTCAACAGTAGAGTTTGTAAACTCTGTCCCTCTATCTGATCTGATCTTCAATATCTTGATACTCTTCTCATTCTGGATCAGTTCCATCAGATTGGTAAAATGTTCCTTGGTTTCACTCTTCTTTTTCATGAAAATCACCCAAGTATATCTTGAATAATCATCCACAACAGCTAGGCAGTATTTCTTTCCACCATTGCTGACTGGATCAATGGGTCCAAATAAGTCCATATGTAACAGCTCCAATATTCTTCCAGAAGATTGGTGCTTCTTTTCTTTGAATGATGACTTGATTTGTTTACCCTTCTGACATGCATCACAGAGCTTGTCTTTGCTCATGGCTGCTTTTGGAATCCCTTCTACCAAATCATTCTTGATTAATCTGTTTATGGTCTTGAAGTTTAAATGATTAATCCTCTTGTGCCATAGCCAACTGACTTCACTTGGTGCAGATGCCACCAAACAAACACTTGAATTCTTGTCAACAGAATTCCAGTCAACTATATAGATATTTCCCTGTCGTCTTCCAGATAAAATTACCTTCTTTGTACCAATTTGTTCAACATAGCACTTATCTGTTGAGAAGATGACTGAATATCCCTTATCACAAAATTGACTTATGCTCAGCAGATTATATTTCAGGCCTTTGACATAGGAGACGTCAGATATCTCTATGTTTCCCTTGATTAAACTTCCTTTAGCTTTAATCTTGCCTTCTTTGCTGTCTCCAAAAGTGACTTTTGGACCATCCACAGCAACTGCATCAGTCAACTCATGTATGTTTCCACACATGTGCCTTGAACATCCACTGTCCAAGTACCAAATCTTCTCTACTTTACTCCTACTCCTAATCCTAACCTACAAAACAAAAATAAAATTGTTTTAGGTACCCTTATTGAGAGGGTCCTGAAGGATTAGTTTCACCTTTGACAACCCAAGATTTTGATGTCTTAGGCTTCTTAGGTTTCTGAGTTTTAGGAGCATGAACAGTTTCATTTTTATCATAGTTATCAGATAAGTCATGTTGATGATCAGTATGATATGAATAATGTTCATAAGCAGGGTAAGGTGCATGATAAGCAGGGTATGCATGCATTGGATGAGCAGGGTAAGGTGCATAGTAACTAGGAAATTGAGGTGCATGATACATAGGATGATATGCAGTAGGTTGCACATAATATGACTCATTTCCATACCAAGCATTTTGATTTTTCTTGTTTTTATGCTTCTTTGGTTTACTAGATGCTTGCTCATTTGATTTTGACTCAGTTTTACCAACAGATTGATTGACTTTAGCCTTATCAGCAGCCTTCTTAGGGCTCTGCTGTTTGGTCTTACTAGTCTGATTTCCTACACTAGGCTCTTTGCTCTTTTTAGCCTTAGGAGATTTCTTCTCCTTTGCCACTTTCTCAGATGAGGCAGGTTTAGAAGTTTGAACATACAGAATGACCTTACTATTGTCAGCTGATATAAATTTTTCAGTATGATTCAATTCTAATTTATCCTTTTCTAAAGGTGTCTCCTGTTTACTAGATGTATGCATGGATGCAGCAGTAGACTTGTCATGAGACTCAATGATTTTCTCAAGTTCCATGATTTTTCCTTTATAAACCTCACACTCAGCTTTCAGAGATTCATGCTCTTGCTCAAGCTGTTTATATTCAGCTGATTCTTTTGGCTTTTCAGCTAAAAGTTTCAGTGAACTATTTTGCTCTTTTAGCAGGATCATCTCTTCCTTAAGCTTCTTATATGCTTCAGCAATACCAGTATTGTTAAGCATCATTTGTTCAAATGAATTAAATAATTCATCATTAAGAGGAGTTACCTCATCCTCAGAGTCATCAGAGTCCTTTGCCATCAGGCACAGAAGAGCAGGTTTTTCTTCATCAGAAGATTCTTCATCAGACGAGTCTGAATCTGAATCAGATGAGTAGACATCAGTCAGCTTTTCTGCTTCAGCCATCATTGCTTTTCCTCTCTGATGCTTTCTTTCTTTTCTTACTTTCTTCTCCTCCTCAGTGTACTTTTCTGCTTTTGGATATGGGCAGTCTTTGATGAAGTGTCCCAATTTCCTGCAGTTGTAACACATTAGTTTTGATTTATAATCATCTTTATCTTGAGAAGAAAAGTTAGGTTTAGAAGAAGAAGCATTGTTGTATTTGTTCTTCATTTTTCTTTTGTAGAACTTCTTGAAATTATTCATCAACAGTGCAACATCTCCAGCAGTGTACTCCTTCTTGTTGAGTAGAGTGGCTTCATCAGATGAGTCCACTTCAGCATTTCTTTGAGCTGGTCTTCTTTGGTTTTCAGCAGCAACCAGTGCAGCTGTGGGTCCTGAAGTTGAGGTTTCTTCAATTCCCATTCTAGGCAGTTTATACTCGAATGCCTTGAGTACAGAAAACAGCTCAGTAAGAGAGATTTTTCCCAAATCCCTTGATTCTTCCATTGCTGTTACTTTCATGTTGAACTTTGGAGGTAGAGCCTTTAGTACTCTGACAGTGATTTCTTTGTCAGTGAAGGTCTTTCCCAACTTTAAAACCTCATTCAGAGTCCTGGTGAATCTGGTATCCATCTGATCAATGGTTTCTCCAGACTTCATCTTGAAGTTGTCAAGTTTCTCCAATGCAACAGTGAGCTGATGCTCTTTAATAGCATCATTGCCTTCGCTCATATCTCTGACTTTGTCCCACATCTCCTTTGCAGTTTTGCAGTGTTTGACCTTGTCAAACCGATCATTATCCAGGGCTTTAGTCATGATGAATCTCCCAACTTTATCTAGATTGTAAAGCTTGATTTCCTCTGGAGTCATCTCATGAAGGTCTTTTTCCACAACCGTATCTACTTCATTTATTTTGATGGTCTTTGTGAATCTGAATGGACCTTTAATGATACATGTGTACATGTTGTCATTGTAGGCTGCTAGAAAGATTTCCATTCTAATCTTCCAGTCTTCAAAAGACATACCAGCAATGTGGGGAACATGGCTGATACAATCCATTTTTCAAAAAGTTTTGGTTTTTCAAAAAGATGCTCTTTTGAAAAGTTTTAAAAACCTTTGAAAAACACTTGGATCAAGCTCATTGATCAGGCAGCTGATTCTAATGAACCACCTGCTCTGATACCACTTGTTGGTCCCAAGTGGTCAGATGAGGTCTAGAGGGGGGGGTGAATAGACCTCTGAAAATTTTTGAACTTAAAAACTTTTCAGTCTTCTGTCAGCAGACTAAGCTGATGAAGAACAGTAAGCAGACTAGTCTGATCGTGAACAAATCTTGAACAGACGACTGACCACTCTTCTTACAGTGACTTAGCTGTTTTTCAGCAAAACAGTTTTCCAAGAGTATACTTGCAGCGGATTGTTTGAAAGTGTTTTTCACAAGTAAACTAAGTTCTAAAAAGATTTTATCCCCAGTTTAAAACTCCTTATAAAATCTTTTGATTGATTCAAAGTGTTAAAAATGCAAACTTTAAAATATGCAAGAAAACTTTAAAAGCAAGATAACACAAAGAATTTTTATAGTGGTTATATGGATAAAAATCCTTTAGTCCACTCTTCCAGATCACACAGATTCTGGGTTATACTATAATCACTTAGATTACAATATTTCTCCACTTACACCTAAACAACTAATGAGAAGGCTGTAAGCTCACAATAGGAAATCACAAAGAAAACCTATCCTCTAAAGTAGAATCACTCACAAAGATGGATTCTCACTTCGCACAACACTCAGCTATTACAAAATCACTCAGATAATGTTTTTCTGATTTCTTCAACTGGGTTTCAGTCAACAGATGACTTCCACCAGACGAGTGAGTTGTTCGAGCTTTTGAGACTTAGAGAAATTCTGCCTCAAAATTTCGATCTCTGATTGTTGTTGTGTGTTTTTGCTCGATTGAAATTCAGCTCTATTTATACATGGAGATGAAAATATGACCGTTGAAGGCAAGTCACAAATCAAATCCATTCTTCAGCTCTTTTGAAACGGCTCTCTGCAGCAAACCGTACAGTGTACAGTACTTTTCTGTCCATTGCATTTAATGCTGCATTTAATGCACTCTGCTGATCCGAGGATATCTTCAATCATTTGCCATTACTACCCTTCTCTTCCAGCATTTATTACACCAAGTGCATTTATTACCGTTGGACTAATCTCTTGAACTCTTCCACTCTGCTGATCAAAACGACTCTGCTGATAGATACTCTGCTGATCAAATACTGAACTAATCTGATTTGACTCGGCTGATGATCTACCCTTCTGTTCGCTGTTTCAGCAAGAGATCACTAGTCTTCTGAGCTTTGAACTTTGAACTCTTCTGATGTCTTCTTTTACTTGTTCAAAATTCTACCAAGGGAACTAAGCTTTCCATACTTAGCTGATTATGATGTTTTGGAAATCATCAAAACCTTCCCTTAAATTCTGACTTCTTTCATCTTCATCTTCATCCAACAGATCTCAATATGCTTAGTCCTTGAATGACTTGTAGTATTCTGAGTAAGACTGATCGCACTTGTATTGTCACATTAGATTGGTATTCCACTGATTTTGATATTGTAGTCTTCAAGTTGATGCTTCAACCATAAGATTTGTGCACAGCAAGCTCCAGCAGCTATGTACTCAGCTTCAGCAGTAGATATAGAAACTGAAGTCTGTTTCTTACTCATCCATGACATCAGACGACTACCTAAGAACTGACAGGCACCTGTTGTGCTTTTTCTGTCAATCTTGCAGCCTGCAAGGTCAGAATCTGAATATCCAATAAGTTCAAATCCAGATTCTCTAGGATACCACAATCCCAAATCTTGAGTGCCCTTAATATATTTCAATATTCTCTTGGCAGCTAAGAGATGAGATTCCTTGGGATTTGATTGGAATCTTGCACAGACCCCAACAGAGTACATGATATCAGGTCTGCTAGCTGTTAGATATAACAGTGACCCAATAATGCCTCTGTATTTGGTTATGTCCACTGATTTGCCATCTTCATCTTTATCCAAACGAAGACTTGTAGACATTGGAATTGTAGCGGTAGAGCTAGTTTCCATACCAAATTTCTTGAACAGATCCTTTGTGTATTTTGCTTGGCTGATGAAGATTCCATCAGGCAACTGTCTAACTTGCAAACCAAGAAAATAGTTAAGTTCTCCCATCATGCTCATTTCAAACTTGTTCTGCATCAGCTTTGAGAACTTATCACACATCTGTTGATTAGTTGAACCAAAAATAATATCGTCCACATAAATTTGCACAAGCAAAATATGTTCTTCCCATTCAATAGTGAACAAGGTCTTTTCAACTTTACCTTTGCGAAATCCTTTAATTAAAAGAAAGTCAGATAAGGTATCATACCATGCTCTTGGAGCCTGTTTAAGTCCATAGAGGGCTTTCTTCAGACGATATACTTTGTCCTCTTCTTGATAAACTTCAAATCCAGGAGGTTGTTCAACATAAACTTCTTCTTGCAATTCTCCATTGAGAAAAGCTGATTTCACATCCATCTGATAGACTGTGAAATTCTTGTGAGCAGCGTAGGCAAGAAATAGTCTGATTGCCTCTAGTCTTGCTACTGGTGCAAATGTTTCATCAAAGTCAATGCCTTCTTCTTGGCAGTAACCTTTGGCTACTAGTCTTGCTTTGTTTCTGGTGACTTCACCATCTTCATTCATCTTATTTCTGAAAACCCACTTAGTGCCAATGACTCTTTGATGACTTGGTCTAGGAACTAAGTACCAGACTTCATTCCTTTCAAATTGATTTAGCTCCTCCTGCATAGCTTCAATCCAGTTGGAGTCACTAAGAGCTTCTTCAATCTGTTTAGGCTCAATTTGAGATAGAAAACTAGCAAACATAGCATCTTGTGCAGCAGCTCTTCTTGTTTTCACTCTGTCTAAAGGATCACCAATCACTAACTCTGGTGGGTGATTTCTGAGCCATCTGAGATCAGGTTGCAAATCATAATGTTGTCCTTTGTCTTGATCTTGCAACACTACTGTTGGAGATACAGTAGTAGTATGTTGAACATTTGTTGTCTGTTGAACAGACTCTGGTCTTTCAGCTGTTTGGAACTCGTCTGTTAGACAATCAACTCTGTGATTTTGAACAGCACTTGAGTTATCAGCTGAGTTGAGATCAGGTAGTATGATGGGAACATATTCTTCATTCCTTCCAACATTCATCTTCTGTAAATCAGTAGACAGATCTTGATTAACATTTTGATTCTTTTCAGAAGATTGACTTGGCTCATCAAATACTACATGAATGGATTCTTCTATTAGTAAAAACTCTATAAGCTTTACTAACAGTAGAGTATCCTACAAAAACAGCTTCATCAGCCTTTTCTGCAAATGCAGTAAGGTGATTTTTACCATTATTTAAAACATAGCATTTACAACCAAAAATCTTAAAGTAATGAATGTTTGGCTTTCTGTTGTTCCAAACTTCATATGGAGTCTTGTTTTGGTGCTTGTTGATCATGCATCTGTTTTGGGTAAAACATGCTGTGTTTGTTGCTTCTGCCCAAAATCTTTGAGGCAGCTTAGCTTCGGCTATCATGGTTCTGACAGCTTCCTTCAGTGTTCTGTTTCTCCTTTCAGCAACACCATTCTGTTGAGGGGTTCTAGCAGCTGAATACTCATGATGTATTCCTTTGATATTACAATACTCTTCAACAGTAGAGTTTGTGAACTCTGTCCCTTTATCTGATCTGATCTTCAATATCTTTATACTTTTCTCATTCTGGATCAGTTCCATCAGATTAGTAAGATGTTCCTTGGTTTCACTTTTCTTCTTCATGAAGATCACCCAAGTATATCTTGAATAGTCATCCACAACAGCTAGGCAGTATTTCTTTCCACCATTGCTGACAGGATCAATGGGTCCAAATAAGTTCATGTGTAGCAGCTCCAATATTCTTCCAGAAGATTGATGCTTCTTGCTTTTGAACGATGACTTGATTTGTTTACCCTTCTGACAGGCGTCACAGAGCTTATCTTTGCTCATGACTGTTTTAGGAATCCCTTCTACCAAATCATTCTTGATTAATCTGTTGATGGTCTTGAAGTTTAAATGATTCATTCTTTTGTGCCAAAGCCAACTAACTTCACTTGGTGTTGATGCCACCAAACAAACGTTTGAATTCTTGTCAGCAGAATTTCAGTCGACTATGTAGATATTTCCTTGTCGTCTTCCAGATAAAATTACCTTCTTTGTACCAATCTGTTCAACATAGCACTTATCTGTTGAGAAGATAACTGAATATCCTTTGTCACAAAATTGACTTATGCTCAGCAGATTATATTTGAGGCCTTTGACATACGAGACGTCAGATATCTCTATGTTTCCTCTGATTAGTTTCCCTTTAGCTTTAATCTTGCCTTCTTTGCTGTCCCCAAAAGTAACTTTTGGACCATCCACAGCAATTGCATCAGTCAGCTCATGTATGTTTCCACACATGTGTCTTGAACATCCACTGTCCAAGTACCAAATTTTCTCTATTTTACTCCTACTCCTAATCCTAACCTACAAAACAAAATAAAATTGTTTTAGGTACCCTTATTGAGAGGGTCCTGAAGGATTAGTTCCACCTTTGACAACCCAAGATGATGAAGTCTTAGTAGGTTTCTGAGTTTCAACAGGAGTATGAACAGCTTTGCCTTTACCACGTTCATCAGATTTGTCATATTGTTGATGTTCAGCATGATAAGGATAATGTTCAAATGCAGAGTAAGATGCATGACAAGGAGGATATGCATGCATTGGATGAGCAGGATATAGTGCATAGTAAGTTGGAAATTGAGGTGCATGATACATAGGATGATATGCAGCAGGTTGCACATAATAAGACTCATTTCCATACCAAGCATTTTGATTTTTCTTATTCTTATGCTTCTTTGGTTTACTACTTGTTTGCTCATTAACAGACGACTTAGTTTTATCACTAGTCTGATTAGTTTTAGCCTTATCAGATGACTTCCTAGGACTCTTCTGTTTAGGCTTACTAGTCTGTTTACCTACACTAGGCTCTTTGCTCTTTTTAGCCTTAGGAGTTTTCGTCTCCTTTAATACTTTCTCAGGTGAAGCAGGTCTAGCAGTTTGAACATACAGAATGACCTTACTATTGTCAGCAGATATAAATTTCTCAGTATGATTCAATTCTTGCTTATCCTGTTCTAAAGGTGTCTTCTGTTTACTGGACATGTGAGTGGATGCAACAAATGACTTCTCATGAGACTCAATGACTTTTTCAAGCTCCATGATTTTTCCTTTATAGACTTCACATTAAGCTTTCAGAGACTCATGTTCTTGCTCAAGCTGTTTATATTCAGCTGATTCTCTTGGCTTTTCAGCTTTAAGTCTCAGTGAACTGTTTTGCTCTTTCAGCAATATCATCTCTTCTTTAAGCTTTTTAAATGCATCAGCAATGCTAGTATTGTTGAGCATCATTTGTTCAAATGAATTAAATAATTCATTATCAAGAGGAGTTACCTCATCCTCAGAGTTATCAGATTCCTTAGCCATCAGGCAGAGAAGGGCAGGGCTCTCTTCATCAGAAGACTCTTCATCAGAAGTGTCAGAATCTGAATCAGATGAGTAAACGACAGCTGGCTTTTCTGCTTCTGCTACCATTGCCTTAGCTTTCTGATGCTTTCTTTCTTTTCTGATTTTCTTTTCTTCTTCAGTATACTTCTCAGCTTTAGGATATGGGTAGTCTCTAATGAAATGACCCAGTTTCCTGCAATTATAGCACATCATCTTAGATTTATAAGAATCCTTATCCTGAGAAGAAGAAGTAGGGTTAGAAGTAGAAGCATTGTTATATTTGTTCTTCATTTTCCGTCTATAGAACTTTTTGAAGTTGTTCATCAGCAATGCAACGTCTCCAGCAGTGTACTCCTTTTTGTTGAGTATTGTGGCTTCATCAGATGAGTCCACATCTTTGCTTTTGTGAGCTGGTCTTCTTGGATTTTCAGCTGCAACAAGTGCAGCTGTGGGACTTGAAGTTGAGGTTTCTTCAACACCCATTCTTGGCAGTTTATACTCATACGCCTTGAGTACGGAGAACAGCTCTGTAAGAGAGACCTTTCCCAAATCTCTTGATTCTTCCATAGCTGTCACCTTCATGTTGAACTTGGGAGGCAGGGCCTTCAGAACTCTGACGGTGATCTCCTTGTCAGTGAAGGTCTTTCCCAGCTTTAGAACTTCATTCAATGTTCTGGTAAACCTGGTATCCATCTGATCAATGGTCTCTCCAGATTTCATCTTGAAGTTATCCAGCTTCTCCAAGGCAACACTGAGTTGATGCTCTTTGATGGCGTCGTTTCCTTCGCTCATATCACGAACCTTATCCCACACCTCCTTTGCAGTTTTGCAATGTTTGACCTTGTCAAACCGATCATTATCCAGGGCTTTGGTCATGATGAAACGGTCAACTTTATCCAGGTTGAACAGCTTTATTTCTTCGGCTGTCATCTCTGTCAGATCTTTTTCCACCACCAGTTCAGCTTCATCAACTATAATGGTCTTGGTGAATTTGAATGGACCTTTAATGATACATGTGTACATGTTGTCATTATAAGCAGCAAGGAAAATCTCCATTCTGATTTTCCAATCTTCAAACGACATACCAGCAATGTGGGGAACATGGCTGATACAGTCCATTTTTCAAAAAGTTTTGGTTTTTCAAAAAGATGCTCTTTTGAAAATTTTGAAAACCTTTGAAAAACACTTGGATCAAGCTCGTTGATCAGGCAGCTGATTCAAATGAACCACCCGCTCTGATACCACTTGTTGGTCCCAAATGGTCAGAAGAGGTTTAGAGGGGGGGTGAATAAACCTCTTTAAAATTTTCTTCCAAATTTTAACTTTAAAACTTTTTCTCTAACTGAGCAGACTAAGCTGATCAGAGTAGTAAGTTACAATTCTGTTCGCGAACAAATCTTTGAACAGCTTTGTTGACCACTCGTCTGATAGTTACTTAGCTGATTTTGTTGAAATCAGTTTTAATACTTAGAGTACTTGCAGCGGATTTTTCAAAGTGTTTTTCACAAGTAATCTTAGTAGTTTGAAAAATGTTTCCCCAGTTTTATAAACTCCTTTAAATCCTTTATCAAACAGTTAAGTTTATGTGTTTTATGCAGCTGAAAATATGCAAGTAAAATGCAAATAAAAACACAAGCAATTTTTATAGTGGTTATATGGATTTGAATATCCTTTAGTCCACTCTTCCAAGTCACAAAGATCTTGGGTTATACTAAGAACACACAGTAATCAGTATACTCTGCTTACGCCTTACAACAAATGAACAGGCCGTAAGTTCGCAGTAAGAAATCACAAAGAAATCCTACTCTCTGAAGTAATATCACTCACTAAGATGGATATCTACTTCTCACAACACTCAATGTTTACAAATTCACTCAGAAGATGTATTTGGCTTGATTCTTCAACTCGGCTCTTGTCAACAAATGACTAAGCTGATGAGTGAGCTGTTCTTGAGACTTAAAGAATTCTGCTTCGAAAATTTCTCAGAGATTGTGTTGCTTCTTTCTTCTTCGTCTCTTTCAGCTATTTATACTTGAGGATAGAAAAATGTCCGTTGAAGAGAGACAAGATTCAAATTCCTCGAGTACTGGTCCTTAAAATCCGCGAACGGCTCTTTTGCAGTCTGTCCGTACTGTGAACAGTACTATTCTGCAGGCAGCATTAAATGCACCCAGCTGATGCGAAGCATTTCTTCAATCATTTGTCTTTAATAACCTTGTACTTCAGCATTTATTACTCCAAGGGGCATTTATTACCGTTGGGAACACTTCATGATCTTTTCCACTTGGCTGACGGAATATCAAGTCTGATGGCGAACTCGGCTGATCTCAAACTTGAACAAATCTGATTTGAGTCGGCTGATCTTCATCAGTCTGGTATCTTTCCTTCAGCAAATCAGAAGTCTTGGACCTTGAAATTTGACTCTTCTGATGTCTTCATTACTTAGTCAAAATTTCTTCTAAGGGATCATCAGCTAAGTTACTCCATACTTAGCCAACCTTGAAGTTTTGGAATCCTTCAAAACCTCCCTTAACTAATTGTCTTTAGTGCCTTCATCTTCATCCTTATCCAACAAAAACATACACTAGTGTGCAAAGTGCCAAACTAAAGTGTAATTTCATTGTGCAAAGTGCTAAAACTTTTAAGTTAATATGTAAAATGTAGGGGTGGGCGCGGGTAGGGTATTTCGGGTATTGGGTATTTCGGGTCAGGTACCCGACTTGGCGGGTAGTGAATTTTCATACCTGAAACCCTACCCGATTTGGCGGGTACCCGAAGTTCGGGTACCCGAAATTTTCGGGTATTTCGGGTATTGGGTATTGGGTACCCGAAATTTCACACTTTTTTTTTTCAAGAATTTTTTTTCAACATATATATACGTAAAATTGTAAATAATGAATTCAAACATTAATTGTACATAATAACTTCAAAACAAAACAATACAAATGTCTCAAGTCTTCAAGATTCAAGTATTCAATAAATTACAATCAAATCAAACTCGAAGTCTCAAAGCATAAAAATATTAAATATCACAATCGCATGGCATGAAAGTTACAACTTACAATAGACATAAAATCACAAATCACATTCAATAATATTTCACATTTTAACTCGTCATTCGGATCTTCACCAATCATATCCACCTACAAGCTTGAAAATCCAACTAAATTACTCGAAATTTTTTTTAAATACCCGAACGGGTACCCGAATCCCGTTCGGGTGTGAAATTAATACCCAATACCCTACCCGAATATATATTTCGGGTTCGGATACCCGAACCCGAATGTCAAAATACCCGTTTTTTTGTCCCAAAAGGGAAATAGTACCCAAACGGGTCGGGACGGGTCCCAAAATACCCGACCCAAACGCCCACCCCTAGTAAAATGCAAATATCCTATACCAAAAGCCCATTTTATATCACAAAAGAATTGCACATAAATTTCCTAATTTCAAAAGTAAACATTTATTAACATTAAATCATAAATTTCGCACATAATCTCCTACTTTCCAAAGGATTGGAAATTAAATGCAAAATGTTAAATAGGAAAGGCCGTTTGGTAGGGTGTTGAGATTAAAGTGGAATTGATTGAAGCTAGATTGAATGCCATATTAAAAATATGTTTAATAGATTTTATTGAGTCATATTAGATTAAAACAATCTACCGTAATATGTTTTGTAAAGTTATGAGTTTAGGCATATATTAATATATATTTTCATTAGTTAATTTAACATATTATGTTAGTTATGATATATCAATTCATCGAAGCCATTGGTTTAATATGTATAAGAGTATGAGTTGATCAATGTTTATTCAATATTCAGATTGAATGCCTCCATGTTACTATGTGATTTATTTATGTAAAATATGTTTCCATTTTCAGAGATTTGAGAAAAATTTATGATATTTAATGATATGTTAAAAAGAAAATATTCAAATTTAAGGTTATAACTGGCATTTTACCTAATTAATATTCACCCGGATTAATTAATTCACCCATAACTGGATGTATTATAATCTAGTCTTAATACCGGATCGTATTAAAAGAATTTAATCAAATGACCTATTACCCTACTAGGTCTTACCAAACGGCCCTGACAAACCTCAAATCTGGAGATGCGGTTAATGGAGATCAATCCAAGGTATTTTCAATGTAAAAATTGTAAGATCGTGAGTGTTATTTTTTAATTAATAGTATATATTTCTTTAATTTCTTTATTTTAGATATTTAGTGACAATTAATTGTTGATTTTGTTAAATCGCCTCATATTTTGTTCTTTCACATTCTGATTATTTGTCACTTATTTACCAGGTTTTGATGCTTTGATTGCAACCATATATGTTGGACTCCTCTTCTAATAAAATGCAGTATACAATTTATTAAGGTACATAATAATAATAAGATGTTATAACAGACACTCAATCAATGCAGTATATGATTTTCTAAAATTATTTCATGGTCCTATAGACTAGAAGATACCTACTTAAAGTGAGAAACTGTTTGTGTGAATTTCCGCACACAAAAGAGCCCTATTTTTCACTGTAAGCTTTCCAAACTGCAACTTGTAGCGGTGTAACTAAAAGTTAAATGTCACTATTATAACAAGATGTAACATTATAAAATGCCATAATAATATTAAAATGTCACTAAATAGTATATTTAACATTATTAATTCTTGACATTTTCAAAAAATGTAACTGCATTAATTTTTTCTCTCATTTTCTTCAAAATGCCATCAAGTTTGATGCCACCAAAGATCATTTTTGTTGTAGTGCGATATTACTGTTAGAACATAATAAAACTATGAAAATTAACTTTTTCTTCTTGAATTCTAAGTTCTGGCGATCACCTTTTATATTTTCTACTAACTTTCATTTTTTCTACTAACTTTTTCAATTCCATAGATTGGGATACAGAGTTTGGTATTGGAATCAGCAGACAGTTTGAGAACAACAGGATTTGCTTTTTTAGTGTGGACTAATGCTTGGAGAGCAATAGATGCTCTTGGCCTTGGAGAAATTCTTCGTTCAAAACAGAATCAACTTACAGGGTAATTTTTTTTTTTATATTATAGGGGGTAAATTGCCATTAACTCGAAAAAAAAACAATCATTCTCTTAATTTTTTGTTAAAGTTTCGATTTCAAACACTATTTGCCCTCAATTTCTATGACCTATACGTAGAGAAACATAGACTACAATTTAAGTACTAAGTTTTTTTTACCTAAATATTAAGAGTCAAATATTTTGTTTCTCAATATAATTCTTTTTCTCCATTTTTTGTTTGGGTGTATTTAAGATAGGTGTAAATATACACTGTCCGTTTTTGTTAAATATTCTTTTTCTCATTTTCTATGACACTCTCGGTTCTTGCCAGTGATTAAGTTGATTTGCAAAAGATTGCAGAAAAAATAAGTGAATATTTTATTTCCATTAATTCCCTCTCTTCAGAGGGCCCAAATCGTGGTCCAAACCGGTTCACAGGTATTTCATCATTTTCAAATCTCGCAGAACAGAATCACCACTTTTTAGTGGTTCGCATGGACTTTAGTCGCGACCGTGTAGGGGTTGTTTGGACCGGAGAGTCTTATGAGTTCCGATTGATAGTCAAACTAGTTGAACAGGTCGGCTCAATCCAGATTTAATATCATTTGAAGAAAATTTGAGATATTGTTATAGCGGTATCAAACCATCACTTTGAATGAGTGCGAGAAAGCTTTTTTTATTAGTATTACTAGCAACCTGGCGCACGCATAACTAATTAAACTCTCTATGATATTTAAAATTATAAACTTATGGATGTGAAAGTTAGGAGAATTGATTTATCTATAAAATTTATAATTATAAACTTTTGTCTAACTCTTTAAAGAAGATTTTACACTTCCACCTTCGACTACCCCGATATTTTCTTGTCACTTTCATTAAGATACCTAAGTCTTTTTTATTTTCTTGATTTAGGATCTACCAACATCATATTTATTATCCTAAAATGGTTAGTGATAACGCGGAGAGTGAACTAACTCACCTAATATTTTATTCATGATTAGCTAACAAATTTCATAGTTCAACAATCTATATCTGGTGGTATATATAAATATAAATCATTTTATATTATATATTTCATAGTTCATTATTTTGAGATGATTACGAGAGATGATCCATAGCGTATGACATTCAATTCTGGACAACCATACATTTCCCGTCCCATTGAGACCCCACAAACTTTTACCCCAATGATTTCTAATATGCTATGCCCTCCTTACTACAGAAAAGGGCGGTTACAACGATTCTTATATTCTTGTGACTTAGACTATCTTCGATTCATGGCGTGACTGTCTAAAACGAAGTTCAATCTCATATGACTCGGGTCCAACAAACGAGTTGACTAGATGTTCGGTAATTATAGCACAAACAGTGAATTTTTATATTATTTTATTATCTCAAGCATAATATTACTACTAAGAGCTAATCGAACTCATCATAGGCCTAAGGATAACTATGTCCATAAATTCAAGTCATTATCTTTATATATAGGGAACTCATAGCAAAGTGATTATTCATAACCATCTAAGATGGATAGATGATCAAAGCACTAGTCTAGTTTGTCTATGGAAGGAATCAAAGGATACAACGATGACAAGGCTTGAAAAAAAAGAAAGAAAATACAAGATCGTCACATCGGTCGACTTGTTACATGTCTAGGCCAATTTCCCAGGTTAACTTTTTCTATCACAAACTTACCTCGTTAGGGAAGAATCTTATATAAACAACAGGCCTTAAGGTAAAAAAATTTCCCTTGTCATTGTCTTGTGTTTCTTTTGCTAATTAATCAGTAAGTTGCATTTAATTAAATATCAAGACCATCAAAGAGTAAATGAGCAAACAAAGTTGAATTTTTGCCTGAAATAGCATCTAGTACATTAATGAGATGTTATGACAGACACTCAATCAATGCAGTATAAAATTAAGAAAATTAATTCATGGTCCTAAAAACTAGAAGAACCTACTTAATTAAGCATAGCCAGAAGTGGATTGCTTCAATGTTTTTAAAGTGAGAAAATATTTGTGTGAATTCCCACACCCAAAAGAACCCTATTTTTCACTTCATGCTCTCCAAAGTCTCTTAAGATATCCTCGTATGATTCGCTGTAATTTTGGAGGTATTCTCGCCTATAAACAATTAGATTAAGTAAGTCAAAAGACTCAGGCCAGCGTGAAGTGTTTTGTAAATTAATTCTCCAACTTTAGGTCCATAATTGGTTCTTAATATCAGATAACATCCATAGTTGTAAGTTTTCTAGGTGATACTGAAGAGCCATGAAATAGAGTTTATCTTTGATCTCCACAAGTGACTCAGGGAAAGCACGTGTGCTATTTTCAAAATCTTTGGCCATCCCAATAAAAGAAAAACCTCCATTCTCCATGTTAAATGAGAGGATTACAGATTTGCTAACCTTATTATCAAACACCATCCAATAGAAAGCCCCATAAACAAAAATTCCGGATGGGCGATAACACTCGAGATGCTTGATAGCCGCGGCATCAACGGATCTCCAAGAATTGTAATGCAAGTGATCGTCATCATTGGACATGGATATAGTAAGCATCATACACCTCCATATGTCTAGATCTGATTTAACTAAGTATAAGATTGCGTATTCATCTTTGGATGGAACATAAGCAAAACCACATACATAAAATATTCCATATAGCAAGGGACGAGAAGGAGGATTAGGCAAGCGGAAAATTCGTCGAGTGCTGGGATTACACAAGTAGAATTTCTTATTGTCGAGAAAGCACACCAACTTAGATTGTGTTGGAAAGGGAAGCATATGTAAAACTGATGATGCTGACACAATTATAGGAAGACTCCATTCTTGAATTATTTTTCCATGGAGATTGTAGGTAGTCAGAACATATAATTTTTTATTATTATGTGAATATTGTAAAGCTAGAACTAACGGGGTATTATTATTGTCTAGGATTTTTTGACGGTGTTGTTTCTTGAATGAATTATGGGAAATTAGAGATTTCCAGTGTCTCGAAACAGACACATACCTTAAAAGACTCTTCACAGATAACCTTGATAGTATCTCCCCCACTATGTCATCCGGCAAAAATCCACTTTCTTAATTGATGCTCAACTTTGATCTTATCTGTGCTTTGCTTCTTGATTTGCATATCTATTTTCTCCATCGATCTCTGACTAAAGAAATAATAGTATAAATAAGAGTCAGTTTCCAAGTTTCCAACTTTTGCGCGACAATGTACAGCCAGCAGCTAGGGCTGTTATATGAAGAAAGCTTTGAATAAAGAAACAGCCGTCTAATTAGAAGGTTAACTATTAAACGGGTTGGGCTTTTATTGGGCTTTGAATAAAGGTTACTTGTTTGGCCTTCTCTAACTGTAAAATTGTGTTAATTGTCAAATGATAAGAATTAACCCCATAAAAATTGCATAATTTTGAAGTCATATATCTTTTTTTTTGGTTTCCCAGGGTTTAATCCCTTTCGAGGCGAGTCAGGCACATAAAGTTGGAACCTCTCCCAACAAGAATTCGAACTTGAGTCCGCTATTTTGTAGTGACTAGTCCCTTCCACTAGACCAATCACGTGTTAGTGAAGAATATCAATGTCTTATTGTTCGAATGCTTTTAATCTTTGGTTTAAGTTCAATTTGATAAGTTAAAACGTGTTCGGTGAAACTCACTAAAATTAGATGGTTTAAACTATTGAACCTAGTTCAAGTCCAACTAAAAGAAAATTATTGCCACTGATTTCTGAATCTTTGTTAACATACAATTAACTGAAAATAATTATTTACTTAGACAACATTTTGGGATGAATAACACTTTGATCAAAACTTGTCCATTAAAAAGGGTAAATATTAGATATTTTAAAAATTGTAACGAGGTACGATTGTCATAAGAAGTGTGAGTATTCTTCTAATTTCATACTAGTTTTATTACTCAGTAGGGATTGTCTCCCACTAGTTTCATATTGTCCGACCCTAGGTAACTAAATTCGCAAGGGAGAGGCTCATGCGCGCACCCAATTCGCGCACTGAGCGCGAAAAGCAAATTCGATGCATAATTCACGCACTGTTTGAAGATAGTGCGCGCACTGGATAAAGATAGTGCGCGCTCTTATGAAGAAAAATCCGTGCACCGGCTGAAGATAGTGTGCGCTCTTGTGAAGCAAAATTTGTGCACTATCTTCAGCTAGTGCGCGCTCTTATGAAGCAAAATTCGCGCATCCCACATATTAGCCAATAAACATCTGACACTAGTACATAGAAATATCGTATTAGCTTTATGCTCTCTCTGTAAAGCCGTATTAGTAGGATTGAAAATCAAAGAAAGCTATTCGATACTCGGCTCAAGCTCATTTGAGCTCGGTTCGTCAAACATAACAAATAAGGTTGAACAAGATTTCTTGTTTGATAACTTTTGAAGCTCGGTTCGAACTCGACATCGATAAGATAAAATCTGAAACACATGTAAAATTCTAAGATACTCCCTACTCGGCTCGAGCTATGTTCGTTAACAAATCAAATAAAACTCAAACACATATTTTCAAGTTTGATAAAATTCAAACCAAACTTGAACAATGTACCGTTCGATACAACTCGACTCGTTTACACCCCTTGCTGTATGGAAAGTGGTTTATGGACACGATGTCCTACAATGATGACATTAGACATCATGACTATATATTGGGAATTCCAAAACAAAATGAAATATTACTATGTTATTTATTTGAATATTACTATGCAGAACACCACAATTAACTCATTGAAAGCAAGCTACACAGTGAAATATTAACTGGATAGAAATCATAATTACTTGCAAAATTTTAATTTTCACGCAATTCGAACTTATATCGAGAATGAAAGTTTACTATTTTCCATACATCAAGGTAAAACATTAACATTTTATAAATCAAATAATGTTCTATAAAAAATGTATATGATTTGTTCTAAACTTAAAAAAAAAAAAAAAAAAGAAGGATCTACTTTACTTAAAATTACACGTTGCGAAACCTAAATATATTTGTTATTTTTATAACAGATACATTGGACTAAAATTGTTGGAGTTATTTTCAAAATAACTACCAAATAACTTCCAATATTTAATTTCAAATTTGAATTTAAATTGGAAAGTTGTGACTATTAAAATTATGGCTCTTAATTTTAAAAGTTGTGTCCAAATTCAAATAATTGTGTCTATCCGAAATAGACACAAATATGTTTATAAAAGACAAGTACAATTCTAAAATTCATTACAACTTTTTCTCTTCTTCTCCAAATACTTATATTATATTTTACTGCAGAAACATATTCTATAAGTTAGATAATTTTGCCAAATTTGTGTGTGCCCTGTGGTTTGTTTCCGTGAGTACAAAACAGAATTAAACATTGGGTTTCATTGTATCCGAAAGGCTAATCGCAAAACCCTATTGTATACCGTGTAGTGGGGGCGAAATAAGTCTTAAGGAAAGTAGCATTGCAACCCGCCTTGATTCCATTACTGCAGTCCGTTACTTATTTCCTACCTAATATCTAACAAAAATTTCTATATAACTTTTAAATGTATAGAAAGAAAAAAATAACACATAGGTGTACATTAGAATATAAGTAATAAAATATATTGCTCAAACTAATTACTTTTAGTTCTATTAAGTTAGAAAGTATAATTTTTTTTTTGTTGAAGTTTACAATTCTGTAATATTAGTATTGTTAATATTTTAATTATTTTAATATATTTTTAAGACACTTCTGTAATATTAGTATTGTTAATATTTTAATTATTTTAATATATTTTTAAGATGCTTTATAGGCGCTCTCATAAATTAGAGTTTTAATATATCATGTTCACGCACCCGCACCCGCATTTCCACCCACTCCGCGAATTAGTTACCTAGGTCCGACCTATCAAAAGGTCAACACCAAATTAAGACACGTGTCCTACAAATTACTTGAAAGAAACTTTTTAAACAATTTGCTCTCCCACATCTAAATTTACCGAATCATCCTTTATGCTTCCTTTACAACTTCATCTTTAATCCGCCTCCATCTCCGTCGATTTTCATGTAAATTTGCAGATTTTAAATCCTTCACTTAAATCCATTATAGTATCTGAGTTTGGATTGAATGCATATTGTATCTGAGTGTAGTTAGAAAATGAAATTTGATTGTAAAGATCCCTTCTTTATGTATTGGGAAAATTTCTTTTTTGGTACCATATGATAGGTTAACTTGCACTTTTGATACCATTGCATACAAAAATGCAAATTTGGTAACATAGGATATATTTTCATTCCAATTTTGGTACCAAACTCAATTTTTCTGCAAAACTAATCACAATTTACCCCCTAAGAAATGCATAATGTTCAATTTACCCCTTATAATTTGAAAAAAAAAATCAATTTACCCCTGTAAAATTTTTAATGAAGAAATTTACCCCATTTAGCCTGAGATTGTAACTCACTTGTCGAAATTGAGAGTAGGCATGCGAACTATTTTATAACATAGGGGAATAAATTGCCACATTTATCATAATACAAGGGGTAAAATGTCACATTATCATAATAAAAGTGGATAAAGTGTCGTCTATAAAAATATTAGGGAGGCGAAGTGAAACTTTTACAAATTTCAGGGGGTAAAATGCTCTTTCTTAACTACGATGGGGTAAATTGAACATTATGCATTTCATAGGTATTAATTTATCATTAACTTTGACAAAAAAAATTGGGTTTGATACCAAAGTTGCAATGAAAATCCATCATATGGTACCAAATTTGCATTTTCGTATCCAATTATACCAAAATTGCAAGTAGCTCTATCATATATTCATATGGTAAAAAAAACAATTTTTCCCTTTATGTATTTTATCGGGTAAATATAATTTTCTGCATTTGTGATTCATGTCATTCCTATTTGCTCCTGCAATTTTTGGCTATTCTACCTGTGATGTCATCAATTATTTGAATTTTTCCAAAAAAGTTAATAATAAAATAAAAAAATGGTGAAATATGGCAGCTGCAAATTCCACCGACCTCCTCATCATCGGTGACAATCACCGTCACTCAATTTCCAACAACCCCAATTCTCCCTCAGAGGCTGCGGCAGCTAAAATCGCAGAGCTTCCGACGACGGGGAAATATTTCTCTTTTCCTCAAAAGACAGCACCGACGAATTTGTCGCATACACAAGGGGTGTTATAGTAATTTTGTAATTAAATTAAAACTACTCAGTGTAATTAAATGATTTTACAACACAACACAAACGGTTAACAATGACCGGTTGTGGAGGTCACTAACAATGAAAATATGTAGTCCATCTTTTTTTTTTAAATAAAAATGTGATTATGTATTTATTGTACGAACTTTGTCAGTGGAATTAATTGATATTTTAATATAATATGAATTGAAATTAATATTACATTAAAAGAATAAAAATGAAAAAGGGTTAAAAAAAAAAACCAACCGACTCAACCCACCTGATCAAAATAGTGACGATCTCCCTGGATTATTGTATTTTTGGTGTCACGACTTAAGTTCAGTAGCGTTTCTACCCCATATCCTACCGAACTGACACAGTTGGTGTTACACCTTCAACTTTGATGACAACTTTGGTCAAATTGATGTCAAATTTCAAAATTAGTTCGAATCGGCCATGTGCGGGCAATGTGACATTAATTGGGGATTTTGGCAAAATCGAAGGGGAATTTCGTAAAGGTGAAAATGTACAGGATCAATTTGCCAATTGAGATCAAGGGGCTGCTTTTACGAAGCTAAAACCTTCACCATTGACGTGAGCATGAAAATGGGGAATCTTTAATTCATCACCAAATTGGACAAGGTTGGTACAAAAAATTACTGCCACACAGAGGGGAGTCTACAACTGAAAGGGGAGGCAGTGGGTCAAGTTACAACGTCGAAGGTGGTGTAAAATTGAAAAATGCAAAATCTGTAGATCCGAAAATAGAGTGACGGGATACACTAGAAACTGACAATTAATGCTTGAGGTTTATAGAGAAGGTGAATAATAGTCTATCGCCAGCAAAAAGAGCACAAACTGTGGTAATTTTAGGGCTTCTAAATCGTGATTTTCAAAGGCCAAAATTAAGCAATTTATAAGGCTAGAAATGAAGTTGTTTATACCAGTGAGTCCGCGGTGGAAAGATCCACAAGACTCCCCGATCAACTCTAGTGGAAAATCGCTGGAGGTGATGGCCATGAAAAACAGGTGAGCAGGTTATGTAACAAGGACTTGAATGCAAAATCCCAACAGTTTTTTTTTTTTTTTTTTTTTTTTTTTTTTTTTTTTTTTTTTTTTAATATGGTAGAAAATCATTTACCCAAAAATAAATGCGTTGATTCGGTCAAAATACCCACGTGGGTGATTTCGGGCCAATTGGAACTAAAATTGCTAACGAAGTTGAAGGTATGGAACTAAAAATACCAATGAACTTTTATTGTTGGGATTCGGTAAGATAAACAGCCCTAGGCACAACGGAATATAAAATTTTAGGACCTCTTACAGAATCTTGTCAGGATACTACTCTAGGTGTATATATATAAATATTAATTAAAACAATAGTATAAGTTTACACGTTATACCTATCTCCTTGCAAATCCAAGTTGGCAGTCAGCAAAACGAACTCTGATTTCTGCTCCAGCAAAATCGATCCAGGCCTTTCCAGGAGCGCCCCACGTGTTGCGCCTCTACGAGTTGATACACCACAATATCACGAAAATAATATATCTTGATCAGCTAGAACACAAGATATATTATGATCTAGGAATTAGGAACGATTTATGAACATGATCGAAAACGAAAAATTCTTCCACAGGGAGGAATGGGTTCGGTCGACTTTTACTGGGAGAGGGGAGAGAGAATTTTTGCTCTTGCTCAAATTTTGCTTGTTGAGTTGTTTGAAAAATAACTACAAGATAGCTACTTATAGTTATCTACATAACCTAGTCCTAATAGGACTAGGTTATCTCTCTCCTACATGGGTCATGGCCCTCTTTAATTAGAAGACCAAGTCTTCTAATTAATTCATGGCCCAGTTACTTAATTTGACCACGCTTTATTTAATCTCCCAATTAAATAGCCCAATTAATTAACTTAATCTCCCATTTAATTAAATCAGACTCTAAGCCCATTTAATTAAAATCTCTTCTAATTAATTAAATCCAACTTAATTAATTAATCCACAAATTAAATTTCAATTTAATTTATGATCCTGATCCAATTCCAACTGGATCCCAATTTGTTCCAATTGGGTCGACCCAGTCGACCCACCCACAATAATCAACCCAGTCGATTATTCACCCAGTCGACCCAGTCGACTCGGTCGTTCTTATTTCCTCGCTTTCGCTTCATGTGTATTGTGTATGCCCCCGTAGGTTCACCACATAATTGGTCGTGGGTTATAATGAAATATTATTTAATTATTCGAGTAAGACTTACTCTAAATCAATCGAACACTCTGTCGATTGACCATTCCAAAATTAGCACCCCTGCCAATTTGGGAATTCTCCCACACTCCACGGTCGATGTCCAGCCACAAGCCCATGGAGCCCAATCACTGGTGAATTAATTCAGTGAACCTTTTATCATTTATAATTTCCATATACGACATAATCTCTCCATTGATCAATCTCCCAGTCGAGACTTAAGGGTATGGTCTTTCATTGGATTCCCTTTTCTTTTGTCTTGACCTTATGTACTCTGATCTCGAAATAAATTCTCTTTGACTTAATCTTTATGAGCTACTTACATAAAGTCGTCAGATACCTTGGCCAAGGATTTTACCAGAATTAATTTCTCTCCATAGGAGAATTTCCCAACCTATCAAGTCGGGTCAACGGATCCTTTGTTGATGATATGAATCTGCATACGAGTTCCTCTATACCCAACATGAGTCCACAGAGACTTTCTGGCAATCCCCAGTCAGTCGGAACTCATATCAAAGCATAGACGTTCTCGCACCAGATAAACCCTATCACCTCAAGTAGTTAGGGATTGTTCCTCGTATACTATTATAAATTTGGAATAACTTCAACCCCGATATGCGACTACCGCTTCCATGGTGAGTTATTTCCTAATTGGGTTATTCAGTGCGCTTGCCATCCCAGCAAGCCACCCACTTATGTGTATCGACCATCCCAGTCACGCTCGTGGACCCCAGCGTTCTCCAGTTCATCGGATATACACAATAGTGAGAGTCTAACCGAATCCAACGATGTCCTATCTCGATTGGATTCTACGACTCTTGAATATGTTCTAGATCATGGCCTTGGAGATCAGTCCACGGGTTGTCCCATAGACCTGTGATCTAAGGACTTCTATCCTTATGCGTAGATAATTATTACATAAGATAAAGATGACCATTTAATAAAGTGCATTTATTAATCGAAATTGAATAGTTCCGCATTTATTACAATAAATACTAGCCATACAGCTGGCTTGCAGGACACTATTTCTATCAATCTCCCACTTGTCCTAAAGCCAGTCTTTTATGTTCTTGAGTCCAATCTTTTGCAGATGTTTCTCAAATGCCTTTTGAGGCAGAGGCTTCGTTAGCGGGTCCGCCGTATTATCTTCTGAGTCGACACGTTCCATCTTAATGTCTCATCTACCAATGATATCTCTTATCACATGGTATCGTCTTTGTACGTGCTTGGATTTCTGATGAGATCTCGGCTCCTTTGCTTGCGCTATTGCCCCATTGTTATCACAGAAGATAATAATGGGCTCAGCGATGCTAGGTATCACATCCAGTTCCTGGATGAAGTTTCTCATCCAAACACCTTCCTTTGCTGCATCACTCGCAGTAATGTATTCTGCTTCGGTGGTTGAATCCGTGGTTGTTTCTTGCTTGGAGCTCTTCCAGCTAACCGCACCACCATTGAGGCAGAATACGTATCCTGATGTCGACTTGAAGTCGTCTACATCACATTGGAAGCTCGAGTCTGTATAGCCTTCCAATTTCAATTCTCCTCCACCGTATACCAAGAACAATTCCTTAGTCCTTCTCAGGTACTTCAGAATTGCCTTTACGGCTATCCAGTGCTGCTCACCTGGATCAGACTGGTAGCGACTTGTAACGCTTAAAGCGTACGCTACGTCTGGTCTCGTACATAACATACCATACATTATGCTTCCTATCGCGGATGCATATGGTACTCGAGACATATTGCTTCTCTCTTCTGGCGTCTTTGGGGCCATAGACTTAGAGAGTGCAATCCCATGTCTCATTGGAAGCAATCCTCTCTTGGATTCTTCCATACTAAATCTTTTCAAGATTTTATCTATGTACTGGGATTGAGAGAGGCCCAGCAGTCCTTTTGATCTATCTCGGTAGATCCTTATACCTAGTACAAAGGATGCTTCTCCCATATTCTTCATTGAGAATTGCGTAGATAACCATGCTTTAGTTTCGGACAACGCTTTTACATTGTTTCCAATGAGAAGAATGTCATCAACGTAAAGCACCAAAAATTCAACTGTACTCCCACTGATCTTCTTGTACACGCAAGGTTCGAACATGTTTTTGATGAATCCAAAAGTTTGGATTGTCTCATCAAAACGAATGTTCCAACTTCGGGAAGCTTGCTTTAGTCCATAAATGGACCTCTGAGCTTGCACACTGTTGGATGAAGATGAAGATGAAGTGCAAAGAAGATAAAAGTTAAGGGATGGTTTTGATGATTTCCAAAACGTCAGAATCAGCTAAGTATGGAAAGCTTAGTTCCCTTAGAAGAATTTTGAACAAGTTAAGAAGACATCAGAAGAGTTCAAAGTTCAAAGCCCAGAATACTACTGATCTCGTGCTGAAACAGCGAACAGAAGGGTAGGTCATCAGCTGAGTCAAATAAGATTAGTTCAGTATTTGATCAGCAGAGTATCTATCAGCAGAGTTGCTTTGATCAGCAGAGTAGAAGAGATCATGAGAGAAGTCCAACGGTAATAAATGCACCGGGTGTAATAAATGCTGGAAGAGAAGGGTAGTAATGGCAAATGATTGAAGAAAACTCTCGGATCAGCAGAGTGCATTTAATGCTGCTACAGGAAAGTACAGCAGAAAAAGGACTGTAGCAGGTACCCGTTCTGAAATTGGGCTAAGGCTATGGATTTGAGATTTGATTTCCTTCAACGGTCATATTTTCAAATCCTAGTATAAATAGAGCTGATTTCGAAGTGAGAGAACAACACAACAACATCTGAGATTTCGCATTCGAAGCAGAAATTTTTCTAAGTCTCAAGAAGCTCGAACAGCTCACTCGTCTGGTAGAAGTCATCTGTTGACAGAAACCCAGTTGAAGAAAACAGAAAAACATTATCTGAGTGATTTTGTAATAGCTGAGTGTTGTGCGAAGTTAGAATCCATCTTTGTGAGTGATTCTACTTTAGAGGATAGGTTTTCTGAGTGAATTCCTATTGTGAGCTTATAGCCTTTTCATTTGTTGTCTAGGTATAAGTGGAGAAATATTGTAATCTTTGTGATTATAGTATAACCCATAATCTAAGTGATATGGAAGAGTGGACTAAAGGATTTTCATCCATATAACCACTATAAAAATTCTTTGTGTTATCTTGCATTTAAGTTTTGTTGCTTATTTTGAACTTTGCATATTTCAACACTTTGAATTATCAAAAGATTTTATAAGGAGTTTTAAAAACTGGGGATAAAATCTTTTCAAGGACTTAGTCTACTTGTGAAAAACACTTTAAAACATCCGCTGCAAGTATACTCTTGATAAAACTGCTGGAGATGTAGCATTGCTGATGAACAATTTCAAGAAGTTCTACAAGAGAAAAATGAAGAACAAATACAACAATGCTTCTACTTCTAAACCTAACTTTTCTTCTCAAGATAAAGAGGATTATAAATCCAAACTAATGTGTTATAACTGCAGGAAATTGGGACACTTCATCAAAGACTGTCCATATCCAAGAGCAGAGAAATACACTGAGGAAGAGAAGAAAATCAGAAAAGAAAGAAAGCATCAGAGAGGCAAGGCTATGATGGCTGAAGCAGAAAAGCTGGCTGCTGTCTACTCATCTGATTCAGATTCAGACACGTCTGATGAAGAATCATCTGATGAAGAAAAACCTGCTCTCCTCTGCCTGATGGCAAAGGAATCTGATGACCCTGAGGAAGAGGTAACTCCTCTTGACAATGAATTATTTAATTCATTTGAACAAATGATGCTTAACAATACTACTATTGCTGAAGCATATAAAAAGCTTAAGGAAGAGATGATATTGCTAAAAGAGCAAAATAGTTCACTGAAACTCACAGCTGAAAAGCCAAGAGAATCAGTTGAATATAAACAGCTTGAGCAAGAACATGAATCTCTGAAAGCTGAGTGTGAAGTTTATAAAGGAAAAATCATGGAACTTGAAAAAGTTATTGAGTCTCATGAAAAATCATCTGTTGCATCCACTCATATGTCTAGTAAACAGAAGATACCTTTAGAACAGGATAAGCACGAATTGAATCATACTGAGAAATTTATATCTGCTGACAATAGTAAGGTCATTCTGTATGTTCAAACTGCTAGACCTGCTTCACCTGAGAAAGTGGTAAAGGAGAAGAAAACTCCTAAGGCTAAAAAGAGCAAAGAGCCTAGTTTAGGTAAACAGACTAGTAAGACCAAACAGCAGAGTCCTAAGAAGTCTGCTGATAAAGCTAAAGTCAATCAGACTAGTGGTAAAACTAAGTCGTCTATTAATGAGCAAGCTACTAGTAAGCCAAAGAAGCATAAGAACAAGAAAAATCAAAATGCTTGGTATGGAAATGAGTCATATTATGTGCAACCTGCTGCATATCATCCTATGTATCATGCACCTCAATTTCCTAGTTACTATGCACCCTATCCTGCTCATCCAATGCATGCATACCCTGCTTATCATGCACCTTACCCTGCTTATGAACATTATTCTTATCATACTGATTATCAACATGACTTATCTGCTAATTATGATAAAAATGAAACTGTTCATGCTCCTGTCAAAACTCAGAAGCCTAAGAAGCCTAAGATATCAACATCTTGGGTTGTCAAAGGTGAAACTAATCCTTCAGGACCCTCTCAATAAGGGTACCTAAAACAATTTTATTTTTGTTTTGTAGGTTAGGATTAGGAGTAGGAGTAAAGTAGAGAAGATCTGGTACTTGGACAGTGGCTGTTCAAGACACATGTGTGGAAACATACATGAGCTGACTGATGCAGTTGCTGTGGATGGTCCAAAAGTTACTTTTGGGGACAGCAAAGAAGGCAAGATTAAAGCTAAAGGAAGACTGATCAGAGGATACATTGAGATATCTGACGTTTCATATGTTAAAGGCCTCAAATATAATCTGCTGAGCATAAGTCAATTTTGTGACAAAGGATATTCAGTCATCTTCTCAACAGATAAGTGCTACGTTGAACAGATTGGTACGAAGAAGGTAATTTTATCTGGAAGACGACAAGGGAATGTCTACATAGTCGACTGGAATTCTGCTGACAAGAATTCAAGTGTTTGTTTGGTGGCATCAGCACCAAGTGAAGTTAGCTGGCTATGGCACAAAAGGATGAATCATTTAAACTTCAAGACCATAAACAGACTGATAAAGAATGATTTGGTAGAAGGGATTCCAAAGACAGTCATGAGCAAAGACAAGCTCTGTGATGCCTGTCAGAAGGGTAAACAAATCAAGTCATCTTTCAAAAGCAAGAAGCACCAATCTTCTGAAAGAATCTTGGAGCTGCTACACATGGACTTATTTGGACCCATTGATCCAGTCAGCAATGGTGGAAAGAAATACTGCCTAGCTGTTGTGGATGATTATTCAAGATATACTTGGGTGATATTCATGAAAAAGAAAAGTGAAACCAAGGAACATCTTACTAATCTGATGGAACTGATCCATAATGAGAAGAGTACAAAAATATTGAAGATCAGATCAGATAGAGGGACAGAGTTCACAAACTCTACTGTTGAAGAGTATTGTAACATCAAAGGAATACATCATGAGTATTCAGCTGCTAGAACCCCTCAACAGAATGGTGTTGCTGAAATGAGAAACAGAACACTGAAAGAAGCTATCAGGACTATGATAGCTGAAGCCAAGTTGCCTCAAAGATTTTGGGCAGAAGCAACAAATACAGCCTGCTTTACCCAGAACAGATGCATGATCAACAAAAATCAGAACAAGACTCCATATGAAGTTTGGAACAACAGAAAACCAAACATTCATTACTTTAAAAATTTTGGTTGTAAATGCTTTGTATTAAATAATGGGAAAAATCACCTTACTGCATTTGCAGAAAAGGCTGATGAAGCTGTTTTTGTAGGATACTCTACTGTTAGTAAAGCTTATAGAGTTTTTAACAAAAGAACATTACTAATAGAAGAATCTATCCATGTAGTATTTGATGAGCCAAGTCAATCTTCTGAAAAGAATCAAAGTACTAATCAAGATCTGTCTACTGATTTACAGAAGTTGGATATTGGAAAGAATGAAGAATATGTACCCATCATACCACCTAATCTCAATTCAGCTGCTGACTCAAGTGCTGTTCAAAATCACAGTGCTGATTGTCTAACAGACGAGTTAGAAACAGCTGACAGACCAGAGGATGTTCAACATACTACTACTGGAACTCCAACAGTAGTGTTGCAAGATCAAAATAGAGGACAACATCCAGACCTGCAACCTGATCTCAGAAATCACCCACCAGAGTTAGTGATTGGTGATCCATTAGATAGAGAGAAAACAAGAAGAGCTGCTGCACAAGATGCTATGTTTGCTAGTTTTCTATCTCAAATAGAGCCCAAACAAATTGAAGAAGCTCTCAATGATTCCTTCTGGATTGAAGCTATGCAAGAAGAGTTGAATCAGTTTGAAAGGAATGAAGTCTGGTACTTAGTTCCTAGACCAAGTCATCAAAGAGTAATTGGCACTAAATGGGTTTTCAGAAATAAGATGAATGAAGATGGCATTGTTACCAGAAACAAAGCAAGATTAGTGGCCAAGGGTTATTGTCAAGAAGAAGGAATAGAATTTGATGAAACATTTGCACCAGTAGCAAGACTTGAAGCAATCAGACTGTTTCTAGCTTATGCTGCTTACAAGAACTTCACTGTTTATCAGATGGATGTGAAGTCTGCTTTTCTCAATGGAGAACTGCAAGAAGAAGTATATGTTGAACAACCACCTGATTTGAAGCTTATCAACAAGAAGACAAGGTGTATCGTCTAAAGAAAGCTCTCTATGGACTGAAACAGGCTCCAAGAGCATGGTATGATACTTTATCTGATTTTCTTTTAATTAAAGGATTTCGTAAAGGTAAAGTTGACAAAACCTTGTTTACAATTGAATGGGAGAATCATATATTAATTGTGCAAATATATGTGGACGATATTATTTTTGGTTCAACTAACCAACATATGTGTGACAAGTTCTCCAAGCTCATGCAGAATAAGTTTGAAATGATCATGATGGGTGAACTCAATTATTTTCTTGGATTGCAAGTTAGACAGTTGCCTGATGGTATATTCATCAACCAAGCAAAATACACAAGAGATCTGTTCAAGAAATTTGGTATGGAAACTAGCTCTACTGCTACAATTCCTATGTCTACTAGTCTTCGTTTGGATAAAGATGAAGATGGCAAATCAGTGGACATAACCAAATACAGAGGCATTATTGGGTCACTGTTATATCTAACAGCAAGCAGACCTGATATCATGTACTCAGTTGGGGTCTGTGTAAGATTCCAATCAAATCCCAAAGAATCTCATCTCTTAGCTGCCAAGAGAATACTGAAGTATATTAAGGGCACTCAAGAATTGGGATTTTGGTATCCTAGAGAATCTGGATTCGAACTTATTGGTTATTCAGATTCAGACCTTGCTGGCTGCAAGATTGACAGAAAAAGCACAACAGGTGCCTGTCAGTTCTTAGGTAGTCGTCTGATCTCATGGATGAGTAAGAAACAGACTTCAGTTTCTATATCTACTGCTGGAGCTTGCTGTGCACAGATACTTTGGTTGAAACATCAACTAGAAGATTACAATATCAAGATCAGTGGAATACCAATCTACTGTGACAATACTAGTGCAATCTCACTTACTCAGAACACTACAAGTCATTCAAGGACTAAACATATAGAGATCAAGCATCACTTCATTAGAGATCATGTGGAAAAAGGGAATGTAATGATTGAGTATGTTCATACTGACAATCAGATTGCTGATATTTTCACTAAACCTTTAAGTGAAGTAAGGTTTTCAACTCTACGAGCTGAGCTAGGACTACTTAATTTGGATGCATAAGCTGAGGGGGAACTCATCAGAAGACTGAAGTTCAACAGCTTAGTTATCCGTTATTCTATTCAAGGATTAACTTTCAACAGACTACTTAACTTATGAATTCTTAAAGACAGGGGGAACGTGTAAGACTAGCGGTACTTCTGCTCTAAAGATGAAATTGGTTAATGACAGTTAGTTGAAGTTATGTTATCAGAAGATGTGTTCTTAATTCTTGAAGACTGAAGATTATTTTATCTTGCTGGATTGACAAACAGCAGAGGAAGATTACTAGCTATTGGCTTTCTCTAGTAATATCAGATAACAGATCACTCGTCTGTCAGATAAGTTAAACTCTGCTCATCTGATATCTTATATAAGCATGGTTATAAAATCGCATCTCTAGAAACACGCTTTTATAAGTAACAGATAGGTAACGATTGAGTTTCCCGCCTGTCTGACATTAAAATAATAAAATTGAAATCCGCAGCTCCCACCCACACGATTAATAAACTGTCAGATTAATCCAACATCTCAGATTAATCACGATAACCTAAACAGAGGGAAACATATAAAACCCGATCTGAACAGTACAGTCGTCTTACGCACACATAAACTCTCAAATTCTCTAACTCTCAAATGATAGAAATAGTGTCCTGCAAGCCAGCTGTATGGCTAGCATTAATTGTAATTAATGAGGAACTATTCAATTTAGATTAATAAATGCACTTTATTTAAATGGTCAACTTTATCTTATGTAATAATTATCTGCACATAAGGATAGAAGTCCTTAGATCACAGGGCTATGGGACAACCCGTGGACTGATCTCCAATGCCGTGATCTAGAACATATTCAAGAGTCGTAGAATCCAATCGAGATAGGACATCGTTGGATTCGGATAGACTCTCACTATTGTGTGTACTTCGATGAACTGGAGGACGCTGGGGTTCACGAGCGTGACTGGGATAGTCGACACACATAAGTGGGTGGCTTGCTGGGATGGCAAGCGCACTGAATACCCCAATTAGGAAATAACTCACCATGGAAGCGGTAGTCGCATATCGGGGTTGAAGTTATTCCAATTTATAATAGTATACGAGGAACGATCCCTAACTACTTGAGGTGATAGGGTTTATCTGGTACGAGAACGTCTATACTTTGATATGAGTTCCGACTGACTTGGGATAGCCAGAAAGTCTCTGAGGATTCATATTGGGTATAGAGGAACTCGTGTGCAGATTCATATCATCAACAAAGGATCCATTGACTCGACTTGATAGGTCGAGAAATTCTCCTATGGATTTCTGTGAGAAATTAATTCTGATGAAATCCTTGGCCAAGGTATCTGACGACTTTATGTAAGTGGCTCATAAAGATTAAGTCAAAGAGAATTTATTTCGAGATCAGAATACATAAAGTCGAGACGAAACGAAAGGGAAACCGATGAAAGACCATACCCTTAAGTCTCGACTTGGAGATTGTTAAATGGAGAGATTATGTCGTATATGGAAATTATAAATGATAAAAGGTTCACTGAATTAATTCACCAGTGATTGGGCTCCATGGGCTTGTGACTGGACATCGACCGTGGAGTGTGGGAGAATTCCCAAATTGGCAGGGGTGCTAATTTTGGAATGATTAATCGACAGAGTGTTCGATTAATTTAGAGTATTAATTGCTCGTGTAATTAAATAATATTTAATTATGACCCACGGCCAATTATGTGGTGAACCTACGGGGGCATACACAATACACATGAAGCGAAAGCGAGGAAGTAAGAACGAACGAGTCGACTGGGTCAACCGAGTCAAAAATCGACTGGGTCGATTAAATGGGTGGGTCGACTGGGTCGACCCATGTGGAACGAAATTGGATCCAATTGGAATCGGATCAAGGTTATAAATTAAATTGGAATTTAATTTATGAGTAAATTAATTAATTAGGATTTAATTAATTAATGGGAATAATTAATTAATTAGACTTGGAGTTTAATTAATTAATTGGGAGATGATTTAATTAATTGGGCTATTTAATTGGGAGATTAAATAAAGCCCTGAAAGATTAATTAATATGGGCCATGAATTAATTAGAAGACTTACTCTTCCAATTAAAGAGGGTCATGGCCCATGTAGGAGAATTAGTATCCTAAACCTAGAAGGATTAGGATATGAGAGATATCTATAAATAAGAGACTATGTCTCATATCTCATATACTACTCTACAAGAAAATCAAGAAGAGCAAAAATTCTCTCCCTCTCCCTCCCTGAATCGGCCGAACATACTTCCACTTTGGAAGAATTTTTCGTCTTCAATTTTTCGTTCCAAAGTTGTTCTAAAACCTAGATATTAATATACCCTATGTTCCAGTTGATTAGGATATATTAATTTTCGTGATATTGTGGTGTATCAACTCGTAGAGGCGCAACACGTGGGGCGCTACTCAAAGGTGTGGGTCGATCTTACCGGGGCAGAATTCAGAGCTCGTCTTGCTAGCCAAGGATTTGCAAGGAGATAGGTATAAACGAGAAAACTTATACTATCGATTTAATTATATTCACATATATACAACTAGAGAATATCCTGGCAAGATTCTTTAAGAGGCCCTAAAAGTTTTTATATTCCGCTGTGCCAAGGGCTGTTTTTCTTATCGAATCCCAACAGTGGTATCAGAGCCAACTCTAGGCTTTGTATATATATGAATTTGCAAATTCTGTGTTTATTAAATCATATGTTTGATTTATGTGGCTAGTTCTTTAACTATGCATGTTATAGGACGTTTATTGTTTAACTTGGAGTTAATGGGTAATTTTAGATTCGAAAAATTTTATCATGTTAGTTTTATTTTTGGATTGGGATTAAATTAGACTGGATGTGTTAAATTAAATCATGTGAGTAATCAAAACAAAAAAAAAAAATTTGAGTTCAACCGCGGTGGCACGCGGCGGTGCGCGGCAGCGCACCGCGGCTGGGCGGCCACCGCAAGCTGCCGCGAGCAGCAGCGCGTAAACAGCGCGCTGTCTGCGCGTGCAGCACACGGCAGCTGCCTTCGGGCAGTCTGCCGCGTGCTTGCAACGCGCAGCAGCACGCTGCTGCGTGCTGTTACGCGCGGCCTCCGTGGCCGCGTGTGTGCTGCCACGTGGCGATGTCCTATTCGTCACTACTTGGCTGAATTTTGGTTGATCTCAAACACACCTATTTTGAAAGTCCTGAAAATCTTGGAGAATTTTGGAAGATTAGGAAACTAGGAGTTTTTGGATAAGGTAGTTACTTTGTTAAACTTAAACACTACCTTAATTAACTAATCTAGTCAAAATAGGATTATCTTGAGAATCTTGGAGATTTGGGAATTTTGGGAAACTTAGAGTTTTGGATAAGGTAAGAATCTTAGAGATTTAGATTACCTTAATTAACCAATTTAATCAAGATAAGAATTGTAGATTACTTAGAGCTCAAGTAAGAGCTAATTAATCTTAGAGATTAATTGTTAATTCAAAATTAATTAACTTGGATGAATTTTTGCGAATTAAAATTAATGAAGCCGGTAAATTTACATTAATGCCCTTATGTGAATTTATGCATGTTCTTGAGTGAATGTGTGGATTGGTCGATTTTGCCCTTAAGCCCTATGTAGTTTTTGGTTTATTTATTTTATGGGTTGTAATTAAATGGGCCTGATTGGTGCCCTTGCTTGCGCAAACAAATGTAATAGAATAGGACCATTTGTATTATTTAAACTAGGCTTAGTTTAGGCTTGGAGCCGAGAAGACCTCATGAAGACTTGGAGATCCACATGGAGGCCCATTTACCTTGGAGGACATGGAGGCCCAATTCATTACATGGAGGCCCAATCAAGCTGGATGTTACAAGAAGGCCCATGATGTATGGGTTTGAAAATTGTAATAGTTAGGACATTTAATTTTCACCCTAGACTGACCAATTGATTCATCACGTGGCTCGTGATGGATCGCATAGGATGGGCAATCGACCAATCATATCTTGCTAGGTGATGAATGTTTCCTTTTTCGCAAATTATTCTTTGATGTATGAGATGCATGCTTAGGATAGAAAACGTGAACAAGATAAGCATAATCTGATGAGACCTCGCACAAGAAAACTTTAAAACCTCCAATTGAACTTAAAATTCAATTAGAATATTAAATCGAATAACGGGCGCATATGAATGGTGTCTATGGTCCGAGCCTATCCAATTACTAGGTCTTAGGCATATTGTACGAATATATCTCGATGTCTCACGAGTCGTGGGTCGAGCTATAGGAAGATGATATGTCTATTGCCTCGATGCACGAGTTTAGTGCCAAGGGAGGGGATAGCAAGATTTTAGGCACTGTCTCACGAGTCGTGGGGCGTCTAGGATTGAACTATTTCTCTTCACGAGTATTGGACATGATTTAACGCTAGTAAATATGGATGTCTCACGAGTCGTGGGTCCATATCGAAAAACGAGGCTAAATGAACTTAAGGGTTAGCTGCGATGGTTAACCGTCGACGTAATCGACCACCAAGTGGATCAAATAGTATGGCCAACGAGTCGTGGGTACTAGGAGATTGCATTTGGGCCTTAAGACCGCTAGGATATTTTAAATTCCCGAAACTTATGTGGGGGCATAAGATTTTGATTAAAATAGTGGGAGTAATTTACAAATAAAAACCATGTTTGTAAATTGTGCATTTTAAGTTAATCTTTCGCGTATTTATTTCTTCTATCGTCGTTTTGTAGATATAATGTCTAAGAATCCGATTTCCATCATACTTGAACAAAACAAATTGACTGGACCAAACTTCCATGACTGGGTCAGGAACCTTAAGATCATTCTCGCTTCTGAAAAGCGAGGTTTTGTCCTTGATGGGCCCCCTCCCGAACTTGCTAAGGATGCCGATGACACTGAGAAAGAAGCCGTGGATTTATGGCTTGACGATGACTTGCAGTCACGTTGTCTCATGTTGGCATCCATGACGAATGAGCTTCAAAAGCAGCACGAGCATATGAAGTCTTCTTTTGAAATCTACACGCACCTGAATGGTTTATTTGGGGTGCAAAGTAGATATGAGCGGTATGAAACTGCTAAGACTTTGCAACAAACGAGGATGGCTGAAGGTGCTGATGTTCGATCTCACTGCATCAAGATGATTGGGCTTATTGAAAAGCTTGGTCATCTTGACGTAAAGATGGACAAAACCTACTGCCAGGATATAATCCTCCAATCTTTGCCAAGATCATTCGAGCAATTCGTAGTGAACTACAACATGCACAAGATGAATGTTGAACTTCACGAGTTGGCTAATATGCTCGCCACTGCCGAGGCTTCCATGAAAAGAGAGAAGCCAGTGATGGTTGCTACCTCGACCCAATCCAAGTCCAAAAGGACAAAGAAAGGGAAGGGAAAAGGAAATGCTTCTTCAAGCAAAGGCAAAGCACCATCTGGGCCCATAGGGAAGGGAAAGAAGCGTAAAGCTTCGTCTGGTGAACAGAAATGTTTCTACTGCAAGAAACCTGGACACTGGAAGAGGAACTGCAAAGAGTTCTTGGAGAGCTCAAAAGGTATATTCCTTGTTGAAGTTAATTTATCAATTAACTGTGCATCATGGGTGCTAGACACTGCTTGTGGTTCTCATCTTTGTAATGATTTACAGGTGATGGGAGCAACAAGGCCACTTAGGCCAGGGGATTGGATCCTAAGATTTGGCAATGGAGCTAGAGCTGCTGCCGAGGCCATTGGCGAAGTGGAGTTAGATTTAGGTGGTAATAAGCTAGTCCTTAGGAACGTTCTTTATGTACCTGGTTTGGTGAAAAACATTATTTCTATTCCTGTTTTGGATAATGAAGGTTTTAATTTTACTATTAATAAAGGTTCCTTTTCGTTATTCATGAATGATAATATGTTTTTCACTGGTACATTAAAAGATGGACTATATACCATTGAACCACCTAAGTTAGTGATGCATGTACAACAAAACAAAAGGAAACAAGATAATGAAATATCTGCCCAATTATGGCACGCTAGACTTGGACATATATCTAAGTCAAGGATTCAAAAGTTGGCATCATCTGGCGCGATTGAAAACAATCGCATTGATGAAATGCCAACATGGGAACCATGTTTAAAGGGTAAAATGGCTAAGTTGACATTTAAGGGAAACCCTGAGCGAGCCAAGCAAACATTGGACTTAATACATACTGACGTATGTGGACCACTAAGAAAAAGCGCCCGAGGTGGCTATGACTACTTCATCACTTTCACTGACGACTTTAGTCGTTATGGATATGTGTTCTTGTTGAAACACAAGTCTGAAGCCTTTGAGCGATTCAAAGAATTCAAGATGGAAGTAGAGAATCAACTTGGTCATACGATAAAGGCTCTTCGTTCTGACCGAGGTGGAGAATTTCTTAGTAACGAATTTCTGAATTATCTTGTAGAGCATGGAATACTATCGCAGTGGACTCCTCCTGCAACACCCCAATTAAATGGAGTAGCAGAGAGAAGGAATCGAACTTTGATGGACATGGTTCGATCCATGATGAGTGCCACTGACCTTCCTCTTTCATTTTGGGGACATGCCCTCCTCACGGCAACGAAGATACTGAATATGGTACCTTCGAAATTCGTAGAAAAGACACCATACGAATTATGGTTTGGCAAGGCACCCTCATACGCATTCATGCGCATATGGGGATCTCCCGCTTACGTTAAAAAGCTAGTGGGAGATAAATTGGAAACTAAATCCACTTTGTGCAAATTCGTGGGGTATCCGGAAAACTCAATAGGATACGAGTTCTACGATCCTACAAGACAAACTACGTTTGTCTCGAGGAATGCTCACTTCTTGGAGAAGGATTTCTTGGTGGACAAGAAGGAAAATAACGTAGAACTGGATGAGGTCACTGAAGCTGAAAAGACCGAAAAGGTCGATCGAGCTGACCCGTCGCCACAGGCAGTGGGAGAACATGAGCATGAAAGTGCACCAGAAAGTACACCGATACTTCGTAGGTCAGAAAGACAACGTAGAGAACCCGAGAGGTACTACGGTCTGCTGCATGAGACTGGACAGTCTCTAACCGAACCAAGGACTTACGAAGAGGCTATGCTAGACATAGACTCGGGAAAGTGGCGCGAAGCCATGGAATCTGAACTGGACTCCATGCACTCAAACAAGGTCTGGGCCTTGGTAGATCCACCAGTGGGAGTGGCTCCCGTGGGTTGCAAGTGGATCTATAAGCGAAAGCTTGGAGTGAACGGAGAGGTAATAACCTACAAGGCGCGACTAGTGGCAAAAGGATACACTCAAAGACCAGGTATCGACTTTGAGGAGACCTTCTCGCCCGTCGCAATGCCCAAATCCATTCGGATCTTGCTGGCCATAGCTGCGTGGTATAACTACGAGATATGGCAAATGGATGTAAAGACTGCCTTTCTCAATGGAGACATTGATAAGGAGATCTACATGGAGCAACCAAAAGGATATGCATCCAAAGGAGATGAACACAAGGTGTGCAAACTCCAGAGGTCCATTTATGGACTGAAGCAAGCTTCCCGAAGTTGGAACATTCGTTTTGATGAGACAATCCAAACTTTTGGATTCATCAAGAACATGTTCGAACCTTGCGTGTACAAGAAGATCAGTGGGAGTACAGTTGAATTTTTGGTGCTTTACGTTGACGACATCCTTCTCATTGGAAATAATGTAAAAGCGTTGTCTGAAACTAAAGCATGGTTATCTACACAATTCTCAATGAAGGATATGGGAGAAGCATCCTTTGTACTAGGTATAAGGATCTACCGAGATAGATCAAAAGGACTGCTGGGCCTCTCCCAATCCCAGTACATAGATAAAATCTTGAAAAGATTTAGTATGGAAGAATCCAAGAGAGGATTGCTTCCAATGAGACATGGGATTGCACTCTCTAAGTCTATGGCCCCAAAGACGCCAGAAGAGAGAAGCAATATGTCTCGAGTACCATATGCATCCGCGATAGGAAGCATAATGTATGGTATACTATGTACGAGACCAGACGTAGCATACGCTTTAAGCGTTACAAGTCGCTACCAGTCTGATCCAGGTGAGCAGCACTGGATAGCCGTAAAGGCAATTCTGAAGTACCTGAGAAGGACTAAGGAATTGTTCTTGGTATACGGTGGAGGAGAATTGAAATTGGAAGGCTATACAGACTCGAGCTTCCAATGTGATGTAGACGACTTCAAGTCGACATCAGGATACGTTTTCTGCCTCAATGGTGGTGCGATTAGCTGGAAGAGCTCCAAGCAGGAAACAACCGCGGATTCAACCACCGAAGCAGAATACATTGCCGCGAGTGACGCAGCAAAGGAAGGTGTTTGGATGAGGAACTTCATCCAGGAATTGGATGTGATACCTAGCATTGCTGAGCCCATTACTATCTTCTGCGATAATAATGGGGCAATAGCGCAAGCAAAGGAGCCGAGATCTCATCAGAAATCCAAGCACGTACAGAGACGATACCATGTGATAAGAGATATCATTGGTAGAGGAGACATTAAGATGGAACGTGTCGACTTAGAAGATAATACGGCGGACCCGCTAACGAAGCCTCTGCCTTAAAAGGCATTTGAGAAACATCTGCATAAGATGGGACTCAAGAACATAAAAGACTGGCTTTAGGACAAGTGGGAGATTGATAGAAATAGTGTCCTGCAAGCCAGCTGTATGGCTAGCATTAATTGTAATTAATGAGGAACTATTCAATTTAGATTAATAAATGCACTTTATTTAAATGGTCAACTTTATCTTATGTAATAATTATCTGCGCATAAGGATAGAAGTCCTTAGATCACAGGGCTATGGGACAACCCGTGGACTGATCTCCAAGGCCGTGATCTAGAACATATTCAAGAGTCGTAGAATCCAATCGAGATAGGACATCGTTGGATTCGGATAGACTCTCACTATTGTGTGTACTCCGATGAACTGGAGGACGCTGGGGTCCACGAGCGTGACTGGGATAGTCGACACACATAAGTGGGTGGCTTGCTGGGATGGCAAGCGCACTGAATACCCCAATTAGGAAATAACTCACCATGGAAGCGGTAGTCGCATATCGGGGTTGAAGTTATTCCAATTTATAATAGTATACGAGGAACGATCCCTAACTACTTGAGGTGATAGGGTTTATCTAGTACGAGAACGTCTATACTTTGATATGAGTTCCGACTGACTTGGGATAGCCAGAAAGTCTCTGAGGATTCATATTGGGTATAGAGGAACTCGTGTGCAGATTCATATCATCAACAAAGGATCCATTGACTCGACTTGATAGGTCGAGAAATTCTCCTATGGATTTCTGTGAGAAATTAATTCTGATGAAATCCTTGGCCAAGGTATCTGACGACTTTATGTAAGTGGCTCATAAAGATTAAGTCAAAGAGAATTTATTTCGAGATCAGAATACATAAAGTCGAGACGAAATGAAAGGGAAACCGATGAAAGACCGTACCCTTAAGTCTCGACTGGTAGATTGTTAAATGGAGAGATTATGTCGTATATGGAAATTATAAATGATAAAAGGTTCACTGAATTAATTCACCAGTGATTTGGCTCCATGGTCTTGTGACTGGACATCGACCGTGAAGTGTGGGAGAATTCCCAAATTGGCAGGGGTGCTAATTTTGGAATGATTAATCGACAGAGTGTTCGATTAATTTAGAGTATTAATTGCTCGTGTAATTAATTAATATTTAATTATGACCCACGGCCAATTATGTGGTGAACCTACGGGGGCATACACAATACACATGAAGCGAAAGCGAGGAAGTAAGAACGAACGAGTCGACTGGGTCGCTTGAGTCAAAAATCGACTGGGTCGATTAAATGGGTGGGTCGACTGGGTCGACCCATGTGGAACGAAATTGGATCCAATTGGAATTGGATCAAGGTTATAAATTAAATTGGAATTTAATTTATGAGTAAATTAATTAATTAGGATTTAATTAATTAATGGAATAATTAATTAATTAGACTTGGAGTTTAATTAATTAATTGGGAGATGATTTAATTAATTGAGCTATTTAATTGGGAGATTAAATAAAGCCCTGAAAGATTAATTAATATGGGCCATGAATTAATTAGAAGACTTAGTCTTCTAATTAAAGAGGGCCATGGCCCATGTAGGAGAATTAGTATCCTAAACCTAGAAGGATTAGGATATGAGAGATATCTATAAATAAGAGACTAGGTCTCATATCTCATATACTACTCTACAAGAAAATCAAGAAGAGCAAAAATTCTCTCCCTCTCCCTCCCTGAATCGGCCGAACATACTTCCACTTTGGAAGAATTTTTCGTCTTCAATTTTTCGTTCCAAAGTTGTTCTAAAATCTAGATATTAATATACCCTATGTTCCAGTTGATTAGGATATATTAATTTTCGTGATATTGTGGTGTATCAACTCGTAGAGGCGCAACACGTGGGGCGCTACTCAAAGGTGTGGGTCGATCTTACCGGGGCAGAATTCAGAGCTCGTCTTGCTAGCCAAGGATTTGCAAGGAGATAGGTATAAACGAGAAAACTTATACTATCGATTTAATTATATTCACATATATACAACTAGAGAATATCCTGGCAAGATTCTTTAAGAGGCCCTAAAAGTTTTTATATTCCGCTGTGCCAAGGGCTGTTTTTCTTATCGAATCCCAACATCAAACTCTCTTGCTTTCAAAAGTTTATTGCTCTCACAGATTTCTACTCAGTAATCCCAGAAATGGAGAAGATTATTGATGGAAGGTACTTGAACTACAGCAAATTCCACTTCTCTGGTACTGATCTGATGCGCTCAATCATGGAGAAAATCAAAGAGGCATCTTTAGTTCCAGTTTTGGAAGCCCACGAAGATAGGGTTTACTTAAAAGATGTTGATCACTTCTACAAGACCAGGGAATTCACTAAAAATGACACTGTTATGTCAGCTGTCATTGGAGGTAAGAAAATCGTTGTGCTGCTGTTTTGAGTGAGATTTACCAACTGAAAAATGAAGGAGGAGACGTAACAGACCTGGGGTCTGAAAAGGAGGAAGAATTTTGGGCAATTTGTGCCAAGGAGGGAGAAGAGATGACTGGGACTCTGATGAAGACTTAGTTAAAAGATGAGTATCAGAGGTTCGCAGACATCATTGCGAAGGTATTGGATTGCTGCACAAGCTCTTTAGATGGGTTACCAAGGAAGAGGTACTACACCATGATTTGTATCTACTATGGACTGAAGGTGAACTGGGCAGCTCATGTCTATGATCTGCTGAGTGACAAGAGGACTTCGCATGCCATCTTGCTAAGTCATATGTTCATGTCATTGAACTGTCCTATGGCTGGTGGAAAGGTTACCCACGGTAGCAAAGAGTTTAAGTTGTATGAGCCAGTTAGGAAAGTGGCTGCTCCTAAAAGAGGCTCCTGCAAAGTCTAAGAAGACCCCTTCTAAGAAGAGCAAGAAGGAGGGTCAGACAAGTAAATCTGCTGATCAAACAGCAAGCCCTGCTGTTGAAGCTGGATCAGCACAGCCTGAAGTTGTAATCCCTGAAAAGGTGATTGAAGACTTCACCAAGGAGATTGAACAAATGGAGACAGGTTCCTCTCCTGAAAGAACTGAATCAGAAGAAGAAGTTCCTCTTCAAAGACTGAAGAGAATGAGAACAAAAAGAGAAGCAAGGGGACCTCCCCAAGCTAAGTCTCAACCTGAAGCTTCAAAGAGAATTCCTAAGTCTAAAGTGAAAAGGAAGGTGACATTCTCTGAAGAATCAACAGAAACAGTAAGGGAAACAACAGCATCAGCTGAAAGGCCTATCATTATTGAAGAGCCTGCTGTCAACCCTGCTGAAGTTGCTGCTGCTGAACTTGGAGTTTCTGCTACAGACTCATCTGCTGTAGTGTCTGCTGAAGTTAGAGAAGAACAGCAGACTGGCACAACAAGTGAAGGAAAAACTCTCCTTCTGCATCCTACTCCCGTTGCTGCAACTCCACTTCAAACTGTTGAAAGTCCTGAATCAAAGAGGAAAAGGACTGGTAAGATAGCAACTTATTTGACTGCTGCTGAAAAGAAGAAGCAAGATGAAGAAGAAAGGAAAAAGAAAGCTGCAGAAAAGGCTGAGGAGGATCGTCTGAAGAACCTTGAGCTCAAAAGACTGGAAGAAGAAGCCAGTAAGATGACTCAAGAACAAAGGGATGCCATAGAAGCAGCTGAGTTAGCTGCTGCTATTGAAGCAAGTGCTAAGGACTCTCATGGTCCTAAGCAGTCTGGTGGTATTGTCATTGATGAACAAAGAGATCCCACCAAGCCCAAACCAGCTATGCCAACTCCAGCAATACAACCTAAGAGAAGAGAAGAAGTCAAATTGGCTTTGGAGATTGTCAGGGATGACCCTGATGCCTTTGAAGAATTCATCAAAAGGTTGGATGCTGAGAATGAGAAGATTACTCGTCTGACGATGTTCAACAGAGAAAAGATCAGATACAATAGGTGGAGAGATTATCGTCTGACAAAGAGTAAAGACCAGATTGCAAGCTGGAAAATCTTTGCTGATGAGGAAGCCTGGGTAATGAAGTGGCTTGAGACAGGTTCACTTACTCGAGCATTAGACTCAGAGTTCTTCCTGGACAAGTTAAGACTGAGGATCAGTCAAGTTGTGAAAACAGAAGCAAATAAACTCTATGAATCTGTTCCTGAGGAATTTGCTGATGATGAAGACCTCAAGGAAAGATCCATCAAGTTGGCTGTTTCCCAGACAATGGAAACTTGGGCCAAAAAGACTAGAAAGACGCAGGGGCAACCGAGCACAATGATCCCTCTGCCTAGTCTGAAATAGATTGTCTATGGTCCTAAAATTAGGCCATATGAAGAGTTACCTGAGAATCCAATCTCACCGTTTATATCTCTTGATAATTTTACTTGGATTACTCACATGTCTACTGAAGATAATGCAGGTCTGATGAAAACAGTTGAAACTGTTAAGAAAGTTAAGTCACCTGCTGATGAAGAAAAGACCAAAGAAAAAGAAGGGTCATCTGATGTTGCTGATCAAGACAAAGATAAAGAGGGTACTGCTGACCCCACTGATCAGAACAAAGAAAAAGATGACAAGTCTGAACCAGCTGATGAGTCAAAGGGAGAAGAAACTATCCCAGCTGATCAGATTACTGGAAAAGAGGCTGCTGCTGAGCAAGATGATCAGACCAAGGAGAAGGAAAGCACTCCTGGTCAAGCTGATGAAACCAAAGAAGAAGGGATTGCTTCTGGTTCAGCAGATCAGATTGCAAAAGAGCCAACCCAAGCAGCAGATCAGATTACTGAAGAGGCAACTCTTGCCTTACCTCAAATTCCATCTGCAATTGACTCCACTTCTCAAAGCTTACAACAAACATCTTTGTTGGATTCTATTCAGCAAATTATCTCAAAATCTATGAAGGAAATGCAAGAGAAGTTAACTGCAGATGTGTTGGCTGCTGTAAGTCAACCAACTCCAAAAGCTGCTGTTCCAACCCAATTGATAGAAGACACTGCTCAGAATGTTCAATCTATCTGTCAAGATTTGGATGTACTCAGAAGACGGACTCAAAGCACAACTGATGGTTGGAGAGACATTACAGAAAAAGTTGAAATGGCTATCCAAGCTAAGGATGAAACCTTAGATAATATGATGAGAGACTTCAAGGCATCTGCTGATATGCTGCTGGCAACTCAATTTCAGCTAGGTGACCAAGGTGAAGTTGTTCTCAAAAGAATGGATGCATTTGAAGCCAATCAACTGAGACAACAAGCTCAACTGGATGCTCTAGAAGAAAACATCAAGCTTCTATGTGATTCACTTCAGATCACCCTAGTCTTTCCAAAATATCCAATCAACCCTGCTGATGATGACAAAAAGGGGGAATATAGGGTACTAAGGGAATAAAGGGAAGATAAGCTACCTTCTGATGAAGAAGAAAATGCTAACAGAGAGGTAACTAAAGTGTTAGAAGAATCTGCTGATAATGAAAAGAATGATGAAGAAAATGAAGTCACAAGCAGATCAACAGATGAGAAAATCACATAAGAAGAAGGTGAAGCTGAAGAAACTGAAGCTGAAGCAAAGGCTAAGTCTGACAAAGAGATAGCTGTTGCTAAGGATTCAGCTGAAGAACAGCTTGACCCTGATGTCAAAAAGAAGAAGTTAGAGCTGTTAAAGCAGAAGTTCTCTGAGGAGTTGGAAGCTGAGACTTCCAAACCTGCTGAAGAAGAAGAAGAGAGCAAGGAAACTGAAGAAGACAAGAAAGAAGAAGACAAGAAAGAAGAAGACAAGCTAGAAGACTAGTCTTGTTTAGATTACTTATGTATTTCCTTGTAATTTTTTTTTTTGCACAACTCATCTGAACAGACTTGTAATATGTAACACTTCTCAATATCTATAAAATTGCAGGTTTGAAATCCAACAGACTATTTCTATCTCGGAAATTTTTGAGGATCAAAACTTTAGTTTAGGTACAGGTACTTAGCTGAAGTTTTGTCATTATTAAAAAGGGGGAAATTGTTGGATGAAGATGAAGATGAAGTGCAAAGAAGATAAAAGTTAAGGGATGGTTTTGATGATTTCCAAAACGTCAGAATCAGCTAAGTATGGAAAGCTTAGTTCCCTTAGAAGAATTTTGAACAAGTTAAGAAGACATCAGAAGAGTTCAAAGTTCAAAGCCTAGAAGACTACTGATCTCGTGCTGAAACAGCGAACAGAAGGGTAGGTCATCAGCTGAGTCAAATAAGATTAGTTCAGTATTTGATCAGCAGAGTATCTATCAGCAGAGTTGCTTTGATCAGCAGAGTAGAAGAGATCATGAGAGAAGTCCAACGGTAATAAATGCACCGGGTGTAATAAATGCTGGAAGAGAAGGGTAGTAATGGCAAATGATTGAAGAAAACTCTCGGATCAGCAGAGTGCATTTAATGCTGCTACAGGAAAGTACAGCAGAAAAAGGACTGTAGCAGGTACCCGTTCTGAAATTGGGCTAAGGCTATGGATTTGAGATTTGATTTCCTTCAACGGTCATATTTTCAAATCCTAGTATAAATAGAGCTGATTTCGAAGTGAGAGAACAACACAACAACATCTGAGATTTCGCATTCGAAGCAGAAATTTTTCTAAGTCTCAAGAAGCTCGAACAGCTCACTCGTCTGGTAGAAGTCATCTGTTGACAGAAACCCAGTTGAAGAAAACAGAAAAACATTATCTGAGTGATTTTGTAATAGCTGAGTGTTGTGCGAAGTTAGAATCCATCTTTGTGAGTGATTCTACTTTAGAGGATAGGTTTTCTGAGTGAATTCCTATTGTGAGCTTATAGCCTTTTCATTTGTTGTCTAGGTACAAGTGGAGAAATATTGTAATCTTTGTGATTATAGTATAACCCATAATCTAAGAGATCTGAAGAGTGGACTAAAGGATTTTCATCCATATAACCACTATAAAAATTCTTTGTGTTATCTTGCATTTAAGTTTTGTTGCATATTTTGAACTTTGCATATTTCAACACTTTGAATTATCAAAAGATTTTATAAGGAGTTTTAAAAACTGGGGATAAAATCTTTTCAAGGACTTAGTCTACTTGTGAAAAACACTTTAAAACATCCGCTGCAAGTATACTCTTCATAAAATTGATTTTCGCTGAAATCAGCTAAGTAAACTGTAAGAAAAGTGGTCACTCTGCTATTCAAGATTTGTTCACGATCAGCATAGTCATCTTACTGTTCTTCATCAGCTTAGTCTGCTGACAGAAGAGTAAAAAGTTTTTAAGTCTAAAATTTTTAGAGGTCTATTCATCCCCCCCTCTAGACCTCATCTGACCACTTGGGACCAACACACACCTTGTGTTCATCTCCTTTGGATGCATATCCTTTTGGTTGCTCCATGTAGATCTCCTTATCAATGTCCCCATTGAGAAAGGCAGTCTTCACATCCATCTGCCATATCTCGTAGTTAATACCACGCAGCTATGGCTAGCAAGATTCGAATGGATTTAGGCATTGCGACGGGCGAGAAGGTCTCCTCAAAGTCAATTCCAGGTCTTTGAGTATATCCTTTTGCTACTAATCGCGCCTTGTAGGTTATTACCTCTCCGTTCACTCCAAGCTTTCGCTTATAGATCCACTTGCAACCCACGGGAGCCACTCCCACTGGTGGATCTACCAAGGCCCAGACCTTGTTTGAGTGCATGGAGTCCAATTCGGATTCCATGGCTTCGCGCCACTTTCCCGAGTCTATGTTTAGCATAGCCTCTTCGTAAGTCCTTGGGTCGGTTAGAGACTGTCCAGTCTCATGCAGCAGACCGTAGTACCTCTCGGGTTCTCTACATTGTCTTTCTGACCTACGAAGAATTTGTGTACTTTCTGGTGCACTTTCATGCTCATGTTCTCCCACTGCCTGTGGCGACGGGTCAGCTTGATTGACCTCTTCTGCCTTTTCAACTTCAGTGACCTCATCCAGTTCTACGTTATTTTCTTTCTTGTCAACCAAGAAATCCTTCTCCAAGAAGTGAGCGTTCCTCGAGACAAACATAGTTTGTCTTGTAGGATCGTAGAACTCGTATCCTATCAAGTTTTCTGGATACCCCACGAATTTGCACAAAGTGGATTTAGTTTCCAATTTATCTCCCACTAGCTTTTTAACGTAAGCGGGAGATCCCCATATGCGCATGAATGCGTATGAGGGTGCCTTGCCAAACCATAATTCGTATGGTGTCTTTTCTACGGATTTAGAAGGTACCATGTTCAGTATCTTCGTTGCCGTGAGGAGGGCATGTCCCCAAAATGAAAGAGGAAGGTCAGTGGCACTCATCATGGATCGAACCATGTCCATCAAAGTTCGATTCCTTCTCTCTGCTACTCCATTTAATTGGGGTGTTGCAGGAGGAGTCCACTGCGATAGTATTTCATGCTCTACAAGATAATTTAGAAATTCGTTACTAAGAAATTCTCCACCTCGGTTAGAACGAAGAGCCTTTATCGTATGACCAAGTTGATTCTCTACTTCCATCTTGAATTCTTTGAATCGCTCAAAGGCTTCAGACTTGTGTTTCAACAAGAACACATATCCATAACGACTAAAGTCGTCAGTGAAAGTGATGAAGTAGTCATAGCCACCTCGGGCGCTTTTTCTTAGTGGTCCACATACGCAGTATGTATTAAATCCAATGTTTGCTTGGCTCGCTCAGGGTTTCCCTTAAATGGCAACTTAGCCATTTTACCCTTTAGACATGGTTCACATGTTTGCATTCATCAATGCGATTGATTTCAATCGCGCCAAATGATGCTAATTTTTGAATCCTTGACTTAGATATATGTCCAAGTCTAGCGTGCCATAATTGGGCAGATATTTCATTATCTTGTTTCCTTTTGTTTTGTTGTACGTGCATGACTAACTTATGCGGTTTTATGATGTAAAGTCAATAATTCAATGTACCAAATGAAAAACTAAAACAGGAGCTTTTATTAAAATCAACATTATTCATTAACATGAATAAAAGTTTTTCATTAATAACTAGGTACATAAATGAAAGTTTCCTAATGACTTTATCAAACCACCTAAATCTACTTTTGCCTATGGCCTTGGTAGCAGCTCCAGCTCCATTGCCTTATTCAAGGATCCAATCCTCAGGCTCCAGTTTCCTTAATGCTCCCATCACCTACAAGGATGAGAACTCCAGTCAGTGTCTAACACCAAAAATGCACAGTTAATTGTAAAATTAACTTCAACAAGGAATATACCTGTTCGAACTCTCCATAGGTTCGAATTTAATCCTTTCCCTTGACCTTGTGCAGTAAGGAGCTCTGGTTTCCATTTGCTTTGGTTTTGAACGCCGCCCAGTTCTTTCGCCAACCCTCGCTTTCTTTCCAAAAGAAGCTTCGTGTTCCTCGAGCATCTGTCGCAGGACATGCACAGTGATATCTCACCTCTGGAGATTCAAGTCCGCAATAAATCGGTCATATGATCTAGGAAGAGATTGTAGAATCTTCTAAGATCTACTCGGAAATCGTTGTCCATCACGACAACCATATCATCGAGCTCAGAAAGAAGTCGAATCATCTTGTGTACGTGGATTCCGACAGGAGTTTTCCTTCTCTTTCTTGCTTGCAAGAGTTCCCTCGTGATCGCGAATCTGCTACGACCATCTCTAATCCCATAAAGGAATTTGAGACTCGAGAGAATCTCTTTCGCGGATGCCATATGCTCATGTTGCAAACGCAGATCAAGTGACATATATTCCAACATGTATTCACGAGCTAAGCCATCATCCAATTTCCATTTGGTGATGCTTTTACGGAGCTCATCAGGAACGTCATGTGAAATAGTAATGGGAGGTGGCACAGACAAAACATAGGATATGTTTTCAGCTTCAAATAATCCATTCAAATGATGCGTCCAGAAATGCAAGTTGGGTCCAGTTAAAATATTACGTTCAAGTGATGAGATGGACAAATCTCTAAGTACTCTAAGCTCTTTTGACATCATATCTATAAAATGACGAGAGAAGAAATAAATACGCCAAAGATTAATTTAAAATGCACAATTACAAACATGGTTTTTATTTGTAAATTACTCGCACTATTTTAATCAAAATCTTATGCCCCCACATAAGTTTCGGGAATTTAAAATATCCTAACGGGCTTAAGGCCCAAATGCAATCTCCTAGTACCCACGACTCGTTGGCCATACTATTTGATTCACTTGGTGGTCGATTACGTCGACGGTTAACCATCGCAGCTAACCCTTAAGTTCATTTAGCCTCGTTTTTCGATATAGACCCACGACTCGTGAGACATCCATACTTACTAGCGTTAAATCATGTCCAATACTCGTGGAGAGAAATAGTTCAGTCCTAGACACCCCACGACTCGTGAGACAGCGCCTAAAACCTTGCTATCCCCTCCCTTGGCACTAAACTCGTGCATCGAGGCAATAGACATATCATCTTCCTATAGCTCGACCCACGACTCATGAGACATCGAGATATATTCGTACAATATGCCTAAGACCCAGTAATTGGATAGGCTCGGACCATAGAGACTATTCATATGCGCCCTTAGGTTCGATTTAATATTTTAATTGAATTTTGAGTTCAATTGGAGGTTTTAAGTTTCCTTGTGTGAGGTCTCATCAGATTATGCTTTATCTTGTTTACGTGATCTATTCTAAGCATGCATGACATACATCAAAGAATATAAGTAAACATACATCACCTAGCAGGATATGATTGATTGATTGCCCATCCTATGCGATTCATCACGAGCCAAGTGATGAATCAATTGGTCAGTCTAGAGTGGAAATTAAATGTCCTAACTATTACAATTTTCAAACCCATACATCATGGGCCTTCTTGTAATATCCAGCTTGATTGGGCCTCCATGTCCTCCAAGGTAAATGGGCCTCCATGCGGATCTCCAAGTCTTCATGAGGTCTTCTCGGCTCCAAGCCTAATCTAAGCCTAGCTTACATAATTTAAATGGTCCTATTCTATTACATTTGTTTGCGCAAGCAAGGGCACCAATCAGGCCCATTTAATTACAACCCAAAAATAAATAAACCAAAAACTACACAGGGCTTAAGGGCAAAATCGATCAATCCACACATTCACTCAAGAACATGCATAAATTCACATAAGGGCATAAATGTAAATTTACTGGCTCAGTTAATTTTAATTCTCAAAAATTATCCAAGTCAATTTATTTTGAATTAACAATTAACCTCTAAGATTAATTTAGCTCTTACTTGAGCTCTAAGTAATCCACAAACTTATCTTGATTAAATTGGTTAATTAAGGTAATCTAAATCTCTAAGATTCTTACCTTATCCAAAACTCTAAGTTTCCCAAAGTTCCCAAATCTCCAAGATTTTCAAGATAATCCTATTTTGTCTAGATTAGTTTGATTAAGGTAGTGTTCATATCTAACAAGATAACTACCTTATCCAAAAACTCCAAGTTTCCCAATCTCCCAAAATTCTAAATTTTCAGAATTTTTGAAAATAGGAAGAATTAGAGTCCAACCCAATCATGACCAGTCGAGACCAATCATAGGCTGCCACGTGGACAACCCACGCGCGACCACCAGGTGCGCGTGAGCTGCCCGCGACAGCAGCCGCGGCGCGTGGGCTGCGTGCGGCAGCAGGCTGCCGCGCACAGCTGCACGCAGACAGCAGCCCGTGGGCTGCTGCTGTGCGCAGCGTGCGCGGACAGCGTGCTGTTCGCACGCTGCCGCAGGCCGCGGCTCGCGGTGGCCACCCAGCCGCGGTGCGCTTCCGCGCACCGCCGCGTGCCACCGCGGGTTGGATCCAATAAAAAAAAAAAAAAAAAATATATATATATATATATATATATATATATATATATATATATATTTTTGTTTCTTTGATTACTTATAGATTTAATTCAACAAACCCAGTTAATTAAATCCCAATCCAAAATACCATCAACATGATAAAATTTTCCGAATCTAAAATTATCCATTAACTCCAAGTTAAATAACAAACGTCCTAAAACATGCAAAGTTAAAGAACTAGCCACACATAAATCAAACATATGGTTTATAACACAGAATTTGCAAATTCATATATATACAAAGCCTAGAGTTGGCTCTGATACCACTGTTGGGATTCGGTAAGATAAACAGCCCTAGGCACAGCGGAATATAAAATTTTAGGACCTCTTACGGAATCTTGCCAGGATACTACTCTAGGTGTATATATATAAATATTAATTACAACGATAGTATAAGTTTACACGTTATACCTATCTCCTTGCAAATCCATGTAGCAAAACGAACTCTGATTTCTGCTCCAGCAAAATCGATCCAGGCCTTTCCAGGAGCGCCCCACGTGTTGCGCCTCTACGAGTTGATACACCACAATATCACGAAAATAATATATCTTGATCAGCTAGAACACAAGATATATTATGATCTAGGAATTAGGAACGATTTAGGAACAAGATCGAAAACGAAAAATTCTTCCACAGGGAGGAATGGGTTCGGTCGACTTTTACTAGGAGAGGGGAGAGAGAATTTTTGCTCTTGCTCAAATTTTGCTTGTTGAGTTGTTTGAAAAATAACTACAAGATAGCTACTTATAGTTATCTCCCCAACCTAGTCCTAATAGGACTAGGTTACCTCTCTCCTACATGGGCCATGGCCCTCTTTAATTAGAAGACCAAGTCTTCTAATTAATTCATGACCCAGTTAATTAATTTGACCAGGCTTTATTTAATCTTCCAATTAAATAGCCCAATTAATTAACTTAATCTCCCATTTAATTAAATCAGACTCTAAGACCATTTAATTAAAATCCCTTCTAATTAATTAAATCCAACTTAAGTAATTAATCCACAAATTAAATTCCAATTTAATTTATGATCCTGATCCAATTCCAACTGGATCCCAATTTGTTCCAATTGGGTCGACCTAGTCGACCCACCCACAATAATCAACCCAGTCGATTATTCAACCAATCGACCCAGTCGACTCGGTCGTTCTTATTTCCTCGCTTTCGCTTCATGTGTATTGTGTATGCCCCCGTAGGTTCACCACATAATTGGCCGTGGGTTATAATTAAATATTATTTAATTATTCGAGTAAGACTTACTCTAAATCAATCGAACACTCTGTCGATTCACCATTCCAAAATTAGCACCCCTGCCAATTTGGGAATTCTCCCACACTCCACGGTCGATGTCCAGCCACAAGCCCATGAAGCCCAATCACTGGTGAATTAATTCAGTGAACCTTTTATCATTTATAATTTCCATATACGACATAATCTCTCCATTGATCAATCTCCCAGTCGAGACTTAAGGGTATGGTCTTTCATCGGATTCCCTTTTCTTTTGTCTTGACCTTCTGTACTCTGATCTCGAAATAAATTCTCTTTGACTTAATCTTTATGAGCTACTTACATAAAGTCGTCAGATACATTGGCCAAGGATTTTACCAGAATTAATTTCTCACAGAAATCCATAGGAGAATTTCCCAACCTATCAAGTCGGGTCAATGGATCATTTGTTGATGATATGAATCTGCATACGAGTTCCTCTATACCCAACATGAGTCCACAGAGACTTTCTGGCGATCCCCAGTCAGTCGGAACTCATATCAAAGCATTGACGTTCTCGCACCAGATAAACCCTATCACCTCAAGTAGTTAGGGATTGTTCCTCGTATACTATTATAAATTTGGAATAACTTCAACCCCGATATGCGACTACCGCTTCCATGGTGAGTTATTTCCTAATTGGGGTATTCAGTGCGCTTGCCATCCCAGCAAGCCACCCATTATGTGTATCGACCATCCCAGTCACGCTCGTGGATCCCAGCGTTCTCCAGTTCATCGGAGTATACACAATAGTGAGAGTCTAACCGAATCCAACGATGTCCTATCTCGATTGGGTTCTACGACTCTTGAATATGTTCTAGATCATGGCCTTGGAGATCAGTCCACGGGTTGTCCCATAGCCCTGTGATCTAAGGACTTCTATCCTTATGCGTAGATAATTATTACATAAGATAAAGATGACCATTTAATAAAGTACATTTATTAATCGAAATTGAATAGTTTCGCATTTATTACAATAAATACTAGCCATACAGCTGGCTTGCAGGACACTATTTCTATCATTTATGACACAAAAAATATAACTATCCCAGATCTCCCCCTTTGCACTAATACGTACAGTACCAATTATAATGAACCATAAAAGGCCAATTGGCTTTTATACGTACAGAAATCGTAGCTGAATCGATTCCTGAACTCCGATTTCCATGTAGATATTGTGATTTATCAGTGTTAATTTTAGTTAGTACATATTTTAAAATTGGATATATTCAGGGAAATTTAAAAATAATTAATACTAGGGCTGTCAATGGGTCGAACTCGGATTGTATTAGAGCAGATCCGAATTCGAGTCAAATTTCTGTTTCTTCTATTCGGCTCGAATCTGGATCTGCTCGGATCTTGAATATTAGCAACTGAATTCGAATCTGGTAGATATCCCGGATCCAGATAAATCTTTAGCACATTTAACAATAAATTTTTTTTCTTTTTTGTTTTACTCCAAATCACTTTAGATTCCACCATAATGAATTAAAAATGTAACATTTTACTTATTTCATCAAAACTATTGGCTAAAAATTATAGAAAATGGAATATGGTGGGCAAATATAAACGATAAAAATTAGAACAAAGGAATAAACAAAAATATAAGTAAAAAAGATATAAATTGGAAAGAAGAAGAAAACTCAAAATTGAGAAATAGAAGAGAAAACAAAAATTGAATATTCTCTTCATATAATTCGGATACGAATAATAATGGATCGGATCAGCCTATATTCGTATTCACTCCATATAATTTAGATTACAGATCTTTTTAATCGGATCAAATTCATCAATTCACTAATCGGATAATTTTCCTGATAAATCGAACCGAATTCAGATCAAATTCGAATTGAAATCCGCCCCATTGACAGCCCAAAATAATACCATCGCCCCACATTTTCTTTTGATACGAAAATATGTGGAGAATTTGTTGGGTGTTGTCTCTTTATGTAAATATTGATATGATTTGATTAAATTAATCTATAGTATTTCTTAAAAAAATTGAAAATATTCAGTGACATTTATATGATGAAAAAGGTGTGGAGAATTTGCTAATTTTTGTCCGTTTATTAATGTGGATATTGACATGTTTTGAATCGGTAGTGTTAATTGTACTCAGAATATAGCATTCATGTGTAATGTTGAAGAATTGTTAAATGAGGTTGTACCCACTGGTAATCATTGATAAAATTGTTGGTATTTTCTTTAATTAATTACTAGTCGATGGGTTTATTACTAATTTTTTATAGTTGTTTATTATTTGTAATACTTTGTACCAAGCAATATTATATTTTAATATTTTCATTTCTTCATCAATTTTTTATATTAATTACGAATACATTCATTTACCAAACAATATTAAATTTCAATTTCTTCATTTATTTTGCTTCTTTTTTGTTATAAAAAAATGAAATAAAAATGAAGAAGAAATTTGAGATTGAAAAAAGCATGGTAAAAAAAGGAAGAAATTAAAACATAACGTCGTTTGGTGACCAAACAATATTAAATTTCAATTTCTTCATTTATTTTGCTTCTTTTTTGTTATAAAAAAATGAAGAAGAAATTTGAGATTGAAAAAAGCATGGTAAAAAAAGGAAGAAATTAAAACATAACGTCGTTTGGTGGATGAATAGATTCATAATTAATAAAGAGATAATTTTATTTTTATAAATTAATGAAGATATCTTTATTTATGAAAGGGGCGAGGGTATTTCTGCAATCAAAACTACAAAACTACAGGAGGTAATTGTTACAATTGATATTTTAGGGGTGTAACTGATATCACTTCATACTTTAATGGGGAAAACTGTATTTCACCCTTGTATAATGTTCAATATATTTTTCTATAATTTAAAAAAGAACACTGTAACCTATTATAATTTTATGAAAGTTTTCATGCACACCGCATCCCTGACATGCTTAAATATAGAAAAAATATGAATCGACAAAATTATTTCTCTTGTATGTGGCACTTTACCCCTTCTTCGATATGATAATTCACAACCGATCCCATGTGTCTTGGTAAATGTCGCACTTCACCCCCATGTTACCAAAACACTTTTCATGTCTACTCTCAAACTTAGTGAGTGAGTTACACTCTCTCTGTTACCGATGTGGGGGTTATTACTTATTAGTTGAAGGTGTACCTTTACTTAATTTATCTATATATGAGAAGAGATTATTAGAATTTGAGCTTGAAAAATAATCCTATTTTCGGGGAAAATGCATATTACTACTTTGTGATAACGAAAACCTGCAAAAAATTACCTTGTGAATTTTTTTTCTTCACCAGACTTCCTTGTGTTTTCAAAAACCCTGCAAATCACACCCATTCTCCGTTAATCATTGACACCGTTAATTTTTAATTGAATTGCCTAAATTATCCCTTATATATTAATAAAAAAATTATATTTTTATTAACGGGAAAAATGCATATTACTACCTTGTGATATTGAAAACCTGCAAAAAACTACCCTGTGAATTTTTTTTTCCATCAGACTTCCTTGTGTTTTCAAAAACCTTGCAAATTACACCCATTCTCCATTAATCATTGACACCTTTAATTTTTAATTGAATTGCCTAAATTACCCCTTATATATTAAAAAAAAATTTATCTTTACAATTACAAAAACTCTCACTAATTTTTCTCTCTCGCTTCTCATATGGAACAAACAAAGAAAAAGAAGAGATATTATGTGCGAAGTTTAAAAGATACAAAATTATGGGTCGTATAAAAGTATAAGGGAGTTTAAAAAATCGTTTAAAAGTATAAGAATTTTTTGTGCAAGCATTAAAAAATGAGTTACTTTTCTACAAACATTAAGAAAAGCATAGAAGTTTTTTGCAAACATTTCAAAGCACGCGGAAGATTAACGCAAACTTCCAAAAGTACAAGGAAGTTTTTTGCAAACAGTGGAAAACACAAGGAACTTATACCACAAGGAAGTTTTCTGCAAAGATTCAAATATACAAAGGTATTCTTGTCATTTTGAATGAAAAATTACGTTAGAAACAAAAAAATTGCATTTTTTGCGCGTAGACGCACATTAAAAAATTGACTAAGAGAGAAGGAATGGGTGCAATTTGCAGGGCTTTTGAAAACACAATTAAGTTTAGTACAACAAAATTTCACGGGATAGTTTTTTTTCAGGTTTTCGATATCACAGGGTAGTAATATGCATTTTCCCCCTATTTTCTTATGCAAAGTTGGTTTAATTAATCACCATTAAGATACTGTAGTAGGAAACATATATATAATCAAAACCAACAAAGAGTAAAAGGAGCAAGTAAAGTTTAGTTGAATCTTGCCTCAAATAGCATCTAGTATATAATAAGATGTTAAAAACACTCAATCAATGCAGTACACAATTTAGAAAATTAATTCATGGTCCTATAGACTAGAAGATATATACCTAATTAAGCATGGTCGGAAGTGGATTGCAGCTATGTATTTAAAATGAGAAAATGTTTGTGTTAATTCCCACACCCAAAAGAGCTCTATTTTCCACTTTAAGCTTTTCAATGTCTCTTAAGATATCCTCGTATGATTCGTTGTAATTCTGGAGGCATTCTCGCCTGTAAATAATTAGATTAAGTGAGTCAAATATTAAGAAATTAAGTGAGTTAAATTCTCCCTTTTAGATGTCGTTTAAGGTTGTTTCACAAATGATGTGGATATATAAATCATAAGGGTATTTTAGTAATTATCAAATTCCTGATTATTAAAATACTTAAACAAGAATTACATTTATGACGTTCATTAAAATGACCATCCTACCCCTAGTTAATTTTGGACATAGTGGAGACTTTTCCTCTCCACCTAATTGATGGTGGACTTCTCATCTCCCCCATTTAATATGAGACTCTTCACCTCCTCACTTTCACCTATAAATACTACCCTCATTTTCATTTGGAGAGGAGGTTGCCAGAAGTGTGAAGACTAGTTGAGTAGTTTCCTCAAAGTTCGTCCCGTGACGTCAGAACGAGAGGTGAAAACGATCAAGATAGGAGGAGGTCTTCTCGAAGAGACCCTTGATCATTTTCACGCAACATCATTATTGGCGCCGTCTGTGGGAAATTTCTGATAGGCACGTTGAGATGGCGGACGAGAATGAGGAAAACCGATGGATGGAAGAACCCGAGGGACCACCTGAAGGAGGAGAAGACGTGGTAGAAGGCGCACCAGATCCAGCATATATCCCGGAAGCAGCCCCTGATGCGGCACCTGTAGCACCCACAATTCAAATAACGCAGGAGAGGCTCGGTGCAATGGCAGCAACAGTTGCCGCACGAGCAGTCGCACAGTGTGGCTGAACAACGACGGACGCGCATTTCACCTGAATTCCATCACAGGGAATCAGGAGCAGCAACCAGAGAAGAACAAAGGCTTTTCTTTGAGGAGGGGAGGTGAAGTCAAATTTAGAGGAGGTGCAATGAGCAATCCAACTGGAGGAGGCACAAAAGTAAATATAGCTAGAGAAGGCACAATGAGCAATCCAACTGGAGGAGGCACAAAAGTCAATCCAACTGGAGAAGGTGCACAAGGCAATCCAACTGGAGGAGGCGCATCAGGCAATTCGACTGTAGAAGGAGGCACAAAAACTCAGATGCCTGATCCTGAAGCAACACCTGATGCGTCAAAAATTGAAGCACTGCTTGATGCGCTAAAAACTGAAGCAGCTCCTGAAGCGTCAAAAATTGAATCAGCCCCTGATGTTTCAAAAGCTGAAATAGCGCCTGAGGAGCCGAAAAATTAAGCAGCGCCTGTTGTGTCAAAAACTGAAGCAGCGCCTGAGGTGCCGAAATATTAAGCAGTGCCTAATACGCCAAAAGAAGAAGCAGTGCCTGAGGTGCCCAAAAAAAATAAGTAGCGCATGATGCGCCAAAAACTGAAGCAGCACCTGAGGCATAAAAAATTGAAGCAGTGTCTGGTGTGACAAAAATTGAAGTAGGGTCTGATGCAAAAAGTTGAAGCAGCGCCTGAGGCGCAGAAGAATAAAACATCTCCTGATGCGTCAAAAATTGAAGAGGTGTCTGATGCGCAAGCACCAAACTTTGAAGCAACACCTGAGGTGCCATCCATAGCACCCACAAACTCAAGAGATGATGGATGTAATGGCAGCAACGATTGCCGCACGAGCAGTCGCATAATATGTGGTTGAGCAGCAACAAGTGCATGCTTCACCCATGTTCCCTCACTGGGCATCATGAGCAGCAGCGAGAGAAGAACAAAGACCGAGGGAAAAACAAAGTCCAGGGCAACCTTGGAATGATGAAGAAATTAATAGTAAGGATCCAACAAGAGAAGTAGGAGAACCATATGCAACCATAACCCTAACGAGAAGAAGTCAATTTGCACCAACAGTGCTTTTAGAAACCTTACCACAAGGGTCCAGGGTCCCAAGCTTCACAAAGTGCGAAGGAATGGGAGATCCCAGAAGCATCCAGATAAATTTGAGGCCAAGACGGATCTATATGCAATGAGCGATGCAGCCACCTACAAAAAATTTCGCACAACTTTAGCGAAGAGTGCCCTCACATGGTTTAACCAGCTGCTCACGGGTGCAATTACTAACTTTGAGCAAATGAGTAAATGCTTCCTTCATCAATTCTCCATGAACATGAAGACATAAAAAACCACAATGCATTTGTTCATCGTGACACAAAGATCAGAAGAACCACTAAGAGAATATATACAACACTTTACTAATGCAGTTCTGGAAGTACCTCAAGTAGATCCAGAGCTCCTCACAAGTATACTCCAGCAAACACTACTAGATGAATGCCTGAAGGGGTCTTTGGCAGGACAACCCCAACGACTCTTGAACACTATTAGCAAGACCAAAGAAGTTCATCAGGAGTGGTTCGGTGCAAGGAAGACATGATGACAGTTTGCTCGGAGCAGGCATTATCAACGTGATATATAGAGGAACAACTAAAGGAGATTCAGCAAGTGCTAGAAAAGCTTTGTTGAGTTCAGAAAAACCATTTCCATAACTCCCACTATAAGCGGAGCAGCAGATTCAACAAGCTGAGAAGAACATCGATTCTATCACATTTGATGATAAAGATTCAGCAAACGGGCAATTACCTACCCTGAATGACGCCCTCGTGATCTCTGCTATTTTTGCAAATTATTGTGTGAAGGAAATATTGATTGATACCAGAAGCTCAGTAGATATAATCTTTTACAATGCATTCAAGCAGCTGAATATTGACACTGCCGAATTCAACAAAGTTAACAATGCACTATCAGGATTCGTAGGAGAAACACTAGGAGCATTAGGAGAATTCGTGTTGCCCATCTCATTGGGAAAACTGTCCGAGAAAGGCTACAAGAATTGTGAAATTCTTGGTGGTTAAGGCACCCTCCGCTTATAACATGATATTGTGAAGACCCAGCTTCAAACCTTTTCAAGGCTCTATCTCCACATACTATATGAGGATGAAATTTTCCACAACGAACAAAGTGGAAGAAGTGATGTTGGATCATATAATATCTCAAGAACATCATACCAATATCCTAGAGAATTTTGGTAGATCTCAATCAAATCCTATTGACGTGAATCAATTAATAAGTGAAGATACAATTATCAAAAAGAGAAGGTCAAAAACAAGAAAAGAAAATCAGAGGATCTACAGGTGGAGGTAGTGAAAAGAAAATTATCATGCTGCATAATCGCTAAGATTCAACTATAAAAGTTGTCATGTACCGATCAATGAAAGTTTAATGAGATCTGCAGGCGGATCCTATTTTTTCACACAAGAATGTACCTGATTTTGTCTGCCACTTTGAAGAAAAATAAAAAAGAGTCAGATTTTCAATATTTGGTATATTAAAAGAGAAGAGAAGAACTACACCTCTGAAAGGGGTCAGATTAAAAAAGTCCCAATAAAAGGACATTACACCTCTAAAAAGGGGTCAGATTAAAAAAGTCCCAATAAAAGGGCATTACACCTCTAAAAGGGGTCAGATTAAAAAAATCCCAATAAAAGGGCATTACACCTCTAAAAAGGGGTCAGATTAAAAAAGTCCCAATAAAAGGGCATTACACCTCTAAAAAGGGGTCAGATTAAAAAAGTCCCAATAAAAGGGCATTACACCACTAAAAGGGGTCTGATTAAAAAAGTCCCAATAAAGAGCATTACACCTCTATAAGGGTCAGATTAAAGAAGTCTCAATAAAGAGCATTACACCTCTAGAAGGGGTCAGATTAAAGAAGTCTCGATAAAAGAGAATTACACCTCTAAAAGGGGTCAGATTAAATAAGTCTCAATAGAAGAGCATTACACCTCTAAAAGGGGTCTTAATGAAGAAACACCTTCATACCGAAGGTGGAATAAACAACTCTTCAAAGGAGCATCACACCTCTAAAAGAGGTCAAACAAAAATGCTTTCATAGCGAAGACAAAAAGAAACACTCCAAAAGTGCTACACCTCTAAAAGGGGTCAAAAAGAAACTCTCCAAAAGTGTAACCCCTCTTAAAAGGAACAAACAAAAACTCTTTCATTTCGAAGGCATAATAATTCTTCTACAATGACAAGATGTTGTACAAACAACTCTAATGGAAATGCCATGTATACATATGTAGGTGAAATATCACAAGTCCAAAAGCAACTGAGATCAATCACAAGTTACTAACCATACATCAAAGAAAATAATCAAAACAAAAATAAAAACCAAGGTACATATAGAAAAACCCACTCCCGAAATCCAAGTACTTATTCGAGAAATATTTTGTCGAGCCTAGGCAAGAAAGCCTCGGTCGAACTACTATCGAGGCAAGAACGCTTCGACAGAACTTCTGCTCAGAGAAAAACTCCTCAGCAGAACTCCTGCCGAGGTAAGAACGCCTCGGCAGAACTCCTGTAGAGACAAAAATGCCTTGGCAGAACTCTTGCCGAGGCAAGAATCCTTCCGCAAAACTCCTGCCAAAACAAAAATGCCTCGGCAGAACTCCTGCCAAGGCAAGATTGCCTCGGCAAAACTAACGCCTCGGCAGGACTCCTGTCGAGGCAGGAATGCTTCAGTCAAACTACTGTCAAGACAAGGATGCCACGGCTAAACAACTTCTAAAGGAATCTATTTGAAAACTTCTAAAGGAAAATATCATGTTGATGTTTTGAAAACTATAAGCTGAAGAATCTATTTGAAAAGTTAACTCATGAAAAGATTCGCTCTTAAGAAGAAAAATAATTATCCGCAGAACTAACGCCTCGGCAGGACTCCTGTCGAGGCAGGAATGCTTCAGCCAAACTACTGTCAAGACAACGATGCCACGGCTAAACAACTTCTAAAGGAATCTATTTGAAAACTTCTAAAGGAAAATATCATGTTGATGTTTTGAAAACTATAAGCTGAAGAATCTATTTGAAAAGTTAACTCATGAAAAGATTCGCTCTTGAGAAGAAAAATAATTATCCTATAATAAAGTAACATCATTTTAACATGAAATGATGTTCTATTAAGTATTATTATTACATAAATTCCACAAGTAAATATTCTTTGATATTTACATATGGAATTCAGGGGCTTATGATGTGGATATATAAATCATAAGGGTATTTTAGTAATTATCAAATTCCTGATTATTAAAATACTTAAACAAGAATTACATTTATGACGTTCATTAAAATGACCATCCTACCCCTAGTTAATTTTGGACATAGTGGAAACTTTTCCTCTCTACCTAATTGATGGTGGACTTCTCATCTCCCCCATTTAATATGAGACTCTTCACCTCCTCACTTTCACCTATAAATATCACCCTCATTTTCATTTGGAGAGGAGGTTGCCAGAAGTGTGAAGACTAGTTGAATAGTTTCCTCAAAGTTCGTCCCGTGACGTCAGAACGAGAGGGGAAAACGATCAAGATAGGAGGAGGTCTTCTCGAAGAGACCCTTGATCATTTTCACGCAACATCAACAAAGATTAAGAAATTATTTAATGTTCTAGATTTTAGGAAAATTAAAGGATAGTTGGACAAAATTGCCCTTAATAAATGCATGGTTATTTGTTTTGAAAATTGGGAGATATTAAGTATAATATTTAGGATTATAGAAGGATAAAAATGTCAAATAAGCATTTAAATCTATCTTGAAATTATAAAGTGGCATGTATTTTTGAATTTTTTTTCTCTAAAATGACATGTAAAAGGGAACGGAGGGAGTAGTGTATTATGTCTGCATAATAATTGTGTATTATGTATTGTTGGGAAAACCTAGAATATATAAGAGTCAATTTCAATGTACAGCCGCTAGCTAGGGCTGTTATATCTCAAGAAAACTTTGAAAAAAGAAATAGCCCATCTCATGTGCCGGTCTAATTAGAAGGTTAATTAATTGTTAAACGGGTTAGGCTTTTATTGATAAAGAATTGTTTGGGCTTCTCTACGTTTCATATTAATCGTCATATTAATCAGCGAACCTAATCTAAAATTTAGTGAAATCTCTCTAATCGGACGATGCGATTAATGGAGATCAATTCAATGTATTTTCAATGTAAAAATTGTAACATCGTGAGTGTTATTTTTTAATTAATAGTATATATTTCTTTAATTTCTTTATTTTAGATATTCCGTGACAATTAATTGTTGATTTTTGTTAAATCGCCTCATATTTTGTTAGAGAAGGTAATGTGTGGAGAATTTGTTGATTGTTGTCTGTTAATTTAAGAAATTGTTGGTGATCTGTTCTGTTCTGTTATGTTCTGTTTCAACACTCCCTTAAAGAAGACCAAACAGTTTACCTTTGCGATTGAAGTGACGATGAAGTGGAATTTTGCCTTTGACGTAAACTATTTTTAAAAGAGAGAATTTCACTTTCGATACCATAATTATACATACTTTAGGGATTTGATACCACAACTATTTATGTCGACACATCTGATACCATAATTCAAATCAACTTTTCACATTTAATACTTCCGTCAAATTAATGACGGAATTGTCGACGTGGCCGTTAAATCTGAATTTGGGGGGAGACTCAATCCAAGTGACATCGTTTTTTGAGGAGAAAATTGCAATTTTTGGTACAGAGGTTTATGTGTCCAATACATATGGTACAATGCTTTATCAAATTGTGACACATTTGGTACAACCGTTAAAAATTGTCGTTGCAGTTAAGTCTAATTGAAAGTTGATGCCATTACTTATGTTGACTGATAATTTTATCCCATAACATTTCAGGTTACCAAAAAAGCCTCACATCTCCAAATTTAGTGACGATTTTAGTCCACATTGTTGCCAAGTTTCCAAATCGACTCGAATAAGACCACGTCTGACCAATTTAGAAAATTTTATTTATTTTATTTAAATAACTAATTTAATTTATAAACAATAATAATAAATTAAATAATACATTAACATAAATATCACCAAAATTAAGAAAACATATTCTTTTTAAATATAAAATTTATATTATAGAATTAATCTATTTAATAATTATTAAAATAATTAATTATATAATTAAAAACTATTTAATATTTATTAAAATATTGGGTTCTCCGATCCCAGGCCACTGTCGCCCTGGGATCTTCGGTCCCAGGCCAGCGGTGGCTTGGGACAGAAGACCCAGGCTGGCGGCGACATGGGAATTGGGGGGTGTAGGGGGAAGGGGTGGGGAGATTGGGTTGGGGTGGGTGGGGTCGGGCTTTTTTTTAAAATTAAAATTATTTATTATTTAATATTTTAATAAATATTAAATAGGTTTTAATTATATATTTAATTATTTTAATAAATATTAAATAGATTAATTATATTATATAAATTTTATATTTAAAAAGAATATGTTCTCTTAATTTTGGTGATATTTATGTTAACGTATTATTTAATTTATTAATATTGTTTATAAATTAAATTAGTTATTTAAATAAAATAAGTAAAAGTTTCTAAATTGGTCAGCACGTGGTCTTACTCGAGTCAATTTGGAAATTTGACAGCAATGTGGACTAAATCGTCACTAAATTTGAAGTATGTGGTGTTTTTTTGGTAACCTGAAATATTAATGGGTAAAATTATCAGCCAACATAAGTAATGGCATCAACTTTCAATTAGAATTAACTGCAACGGCAAGTTTTAACGGTTGTACCAAATGTGTCACGATTTGTTAAAGATTTGTACCATATTTGTTGGACACATAAACCTCTGTACCAAAATTGTAATTTTCTCCTCCAAAAACGATGCCACCTGAATTGAGTCTCCCCCCAAATTCAGATTTAACGGCCACGTCGACAATTCCATCATTAGTATTAAATGTGAAAAGTTGATTTGAGTTATGGTATCAAATGTGTCGACATAAATAGTTGTGGTATCAAATCCCTAAAGTAGGTATAATTGTGGTATCAAAAGTGAAATTCTCTCATTTTTAAAATCCCTGGACAACCTGATAGTGGAAAAATCTTCATTCTTCATGTTAATAGAGAGGATGACATATTCTCTATCCTCTTTATCTAACTCCATCCAATATAAAGCCCCATAAACAAAAATCCCAATTGGGCGATAAAGCGGGAAATGGCTGATAGCCGCGACATCAACGGATCTCCAAGAATTGTAATGCAAGTGATCGTCATCATATGACATGGATATAGTAAGCATCATACACCTCCATATGTCTAGATCTGATTTGACTAAATATAAGATTGCATATTCATTTTTGGATGGAACATAAGCAAAACCACATACATTCGATATTCCATCTAGCAAAGGACCAAAAGGAGGAGTAGGCAAGCTAAAATTTCGTCGAGTGCTGGAATTACACAAATAGAATCTCTCATTGTTGACAAATCACATCAATTTAGATTGTGATGCAAAGGGTAACATATTTGGCATGATGTTCGTGAAATTATAGAACAATCATAAAAATGCTATTTTTAATTTATTTTACTTAATAATAACTTAACATTTTTCTCAGTAAAATTTTAATTAAAAAAAGACATTCTTTTTAATTTTAGTTTCAAATATCCTCTATATTATTTATTTTGTATTTGAAATATACGTTTACAAATCTAACATGTTATTATATTGCATGTTATTTACATTATTTAGATTATCATATTAAGTGGAGGTTGAAAATGTCAAAAAATATATTTTTGGGTGCAAAATGACAATATTCTATATTTTCATGTTGCAAAGTACCAATTCTTTAATTTTAGGGTGCATTGTGCCAAAAATATTCGAATGACTATTCCACCCTTCCACCAGTGAATCTTTTTTTTTATTATTCAAAACATACACTAGTGTGCAAAGTGCCAAACTAAATTGTACTTTCATTGTGAAAAGTGCTAAAACTTTTAAGTTAAAGATGTAAAATTCAAAAATCCCCTGCCAAAAACCCATTTTATAACACGAAAGAATTCGTATATTTCAAAAGTTAACATTTATTAATATTAAATCATAAATTTCGCATATAATCTCCTAATTTCAATAGGATCGGAAATTAAATGCAAAATTTAAATAGGATAGGGTTTATAGGACCGTTTGGTAGGGTGTATGAGATTAAGGTGGATTAGATTGGAGCTGGATTGAAGGACATATTAAAAATACGTTTGATAGATTTGATTAAGTCATATTACATTAAAACAATCTACCGTAATATGTTTTGTAGAGTTATGAGTTTAGGCATATATTAATATATTTTCACTAGTTAATTTAACATATTATGATAGTTAAGATATATCAATTCATCGAAGCCATTTGTTTAATATGTATAAGAGTATGAGTTGATCAATGTTTGTTCAATATTTAGTTTGAATGCCTCCATGTTAATTTGTGATTTATTTATGTATAATGTGTTTCCATTTTAAGAGATTTGAGAAAAATTTATGATATGTAATGATATATTAAAAAAAATACATAAATTTGAGGTTATAAGTGATATTTTACCTAATCCATATTCATCGGAATTAACTAATTCACCCATGCCTTGATAGATTATAATTTGAAATATTGCATTAAAATCTCTACATTCTTAGAAAAAACTGACACTGACTCCATCACATTTTTAGACCTTAAAAGAAATATGATTTTTAAGGGATAATAAAAACCCCATATTATATAGTCCTACTATATATTTAGACCTATTTTAGTCCTCGAAAAAGTTTACACCATGTGTTATGGACAGAATTTAGCCCCTATAATATGTAATATTATCAGTTACCTGTCCTATTATTACAAACAAGGCATTTTACCGCTGCATTATTTTACATGGAGAAGGATATAAATTTTTTTTTAAGCAACACTTGTCACTCTCACATTAATTTTTTGGCGAATGAGCTACACTTTCAACAAAATGAGATAAAAACAAATGAGTAAAATGACCATTTTCAAATGACAAGAAGGTAAATTGATAATTATGCATATCACATGTAGATTAATAAGAATTAACCGCATAAAAATTGAAAATATTCATTGAAACTTAATAAAGATTAATATAGGGTTGTCAATGGGTCGGACTCGGACCGGATTAGGGCTGGTCCAGATTAGAGTCAGATTTACATTCCTATTATGATCGGGATCTGCTCGGATCTTGAATATTAGCAATTGAATTCGAATACGATGGATATCTCAGATCAGGATAAATCGTTTAGCACATTTAACAATAACTTCTTTTTTTTTTTTCTGTTTTTCTCCAAATCACTTGTAAATTCCACCGTCATGAATTAAAAATGTAAATTTTACTTATTTCATCGAAACTATTGCCTGAAAATTGTAGGAGATGCCATATGATGGACAAATATAAACGATCAAAATTTGAACAAAGAAATAAACAAAAATATAAGTGAAAAAGATGTAAACTCTGACAAAGAAGAAGAAGAAAACTCAATATTGAAAAACAGAAGAGAAAACAAAAATTGAATATTCTCTTCATATAATTCGGATATGAATGTGTAATGGATCGGAGTAGCCTTATATATCCATATTTGCTCCATATAATTCGGATTATAGATCTTCTCAACCAGATCAGGTCCATCAGATCACTAATCAGACAATTATTCTAATAAATCGAATAAAATTCAGATCTGATCGAAATTGAAATCCGACCCATTGACGGCCCTAATTAATACCATTGCCCCACATTTTGTTTTGATACGAAAATATATGGAGAAGTTTTTGGGTGTTGTTTCTTTATGTAAATATTGATTTGATTTGAACAGATTAATGTATAGTATTTCTTAATTTTTTGTTTTTTGAAAATATTTAGTGACATTTATATGTTGCCTCGTATTTTGTCGGGGTGAATGTGGTTCGGTATGGGCGAGTGTATATGAAAAAATCAACCCGACCCAATATATGCGGATTGTCAAAATTTTAAACCGCACCAGTATTTTTATGTTCATAAACCGCTCGGTTCGGGTGAGGCGGGTTGGCAAGTTGGTCGGGTGGATTTGCGGTTGATAAAATTTATGAGTGATTATATCAATACATGCAAATGTAAAATCAAACACTTATTGTTGCTATTATTAAATCGATTAAAAACAACATACACATTTTCAATATCACACTTAAAAATTTAAATACTAACTATGTATCTTTGCAGTAATGTTTATTTTACCAACTGATATGTCGATGACTATAATTGGAGATAAATTAGAGTTAAAAATGATTATCAAATTATGTATAATCTTATGTATACCATGAACATTAATATAAACAAGAAACTTGATGAAAGTTTACTTTTTGTTCTTAGTCATTTGTTAGTAAATGTGATTTATTTCACACTATTATTAAACATATGTATAAGAAGTACACTAAAGATGATTAAGTGTGGATTGTGGGTTGATCAGTTTATTAACCATCAAACCCGTCACCCGACCAATACTATACAGATTTACAAGTTACCAACCCGTAATTTATTATTTTAAAAATTAAAACAACGGGTTGCGGGCAGGTTGGGTTGGGTCGAACGGGAGAGTCAGGTGTAGCGGGTTTACGAACACCCCTAGTATTTTGTTAGAGAAGGTTGGAAAATGTGTGAAGAATTTGCTAATTTTTGTCCGTTTATTAATGTAGATATTGACATGTTTTGAATTGGTATTGTTAATTGCACTCAGACTATAGCAATCAGGTCTGAAGCCTATTATGATCAATAGGTTTAGGGTTCAACACCAAAAAAGGACAATGGGTATTTCCTTTAATTTATTAAATTTTTTTGGCAATTATTTATTATTTGTATAATGTTCAATTTATTTTCCTATAATTTGAAAAAGAACACCGTAACCTCTAATAATCTTACAAAAGTTTCACATTACATCCCTAAAAATTTTTAATATATAAAAAAAATATGAATTGACAAAACAATCTCTCTTATATGTGGCACTTTACCCCCTCAACCCCCCACCCCCCATCCGGTTGGCATAAACGTGGCACTTCACCCCTTCTGCATTAAGATAATTCACACCCGACCCCATGTGTCTTGATAAATGTTGCATTTCACCCTTATGTTACCAAAATACTTTTAATGTTTACTCTCAAATTCGGTGAGTGAGTTACACTCTCTGGCTGAGGGAGCTAAATTACTCTTTTAAAATTTTCGAGGGGCGGGGGGTAAAATGCTTTTTCAAATCATATAGGGGATAAATTGAACATTGTGAATTTTTTTTCTAGAGAATAATATGCATTTCACTAGGGTAAATTGAGACTAAGTAGATTACTATTCGTTTGATGTTGATGCATAATTGCTCTTCGGATTCGAAAGAGAAGATTCCAATGCTCAATGGGTCCCAACCGGATCCCCGTATTCCAATGTAACAAAAGAATCAGTGTTTGTGTTGCATGAAGGCTGTGTTTACCTTGTGTACTTCGGTTACTGCGGGTTTCCTTGTTAAAAAAATAAAAGAAAAAAAAAATGCATGTCAAGATTTTATAATTATGCAGGTTTTTTTTTTGTGTTGTGTGTGTGTAGTCCAAACTTTATGCTATTTTATGTTTGTGAATGTAGAAAATGGTTGATTGGATAGGTTAAATTATAGAGACAACATTCTTTAACAAAAGACAGAGATCTAGCATTAATAACAAAATCCTAGTTTCTTATGCAAAGTTGGTTTAATTGATGACCATTAAGATTAAGGTACTGTAGGCAGCATATATAATTATACTATAATTAAAACAAACAAGAGTAGAAGGAGCAAACAGAGTTTAGTTTAAATTTTGCATGAAATATCATCTAGTATATAATAAAATTTTGCCTGAAATATCAAAGCTAGAAACCTAATTAATCAAAGTAATTGAAAGTTGATTCCTTCTATGTATTTAAAGTGAGAAAACACTCGTGTGAATTCCCAACCCCATGATTTGCTCATCCATATTCTTTTCATCTCTTAAGATATTCTCAAGTGATTTGTATGATTTGTTGTAATCCTGTAGGTACTCTCGCCTATAAATAATTATCTTTGTCTCAATGTACATATCCAAGAGGGTAATGCTTTGTAAACTAATGCTCCAATTTTGGGTCCATAACTGGTTCTTAACATCCGATAGCTTCCACAACTTTATGGTTTTTGGGAGATCATTGATTAAACCCGTGAAACAGAGTTCTCCCTTGATTTCTAAAAGTGAACGATAAAATCTGCATAAGTCATATTCAAAATCCTTAGGCAACCCAATAGTAGAAAAACATTTATTATTCATGTTAAAGGAGATGATAAGATATTCATTAACCACTTTATCAAACACCCTCCAATAGAAAGTTTCACAAACGAAAACCCCAAACCCGAATTCACAAAACATGAGATGGTCCATAGGTGTGGCATCCACAGATCTCCAAGAATTGTAATGTATCTCTTCGTCATCATTGGACATGAATATAGTGAGAATCTTCCAACTCCACCTATATAAATCTAATTTTACCAAGTGCAAGATTATGTATTCATCTTTGGATGGAACATAAGCAAAACCACAAGCATAAATCTTTTTATTAGACAAGTTATCAGAAGGAGGATCGAGGAAAAGTCGTCGAGTGCTGGGATTATACAAGTAGAATCTCTCACTGTTATGAAAGCACACCAACTTAGATTGTGATGGAAAGTGAAGCAGTATATATGCTTTTGATGAAGTTATGGGAAGGCTCCATCGTTGGATTATTTTTCCATGGAGATTGAAGATGGTCAGAGCATATGAATTTTGATTAAAACAATAATGCAAAGCTAGCATTAACGGGGGATTATTATTGTCTAGGAGTTTTTGACGTTGTAAGTTTTTGAATGAATTTTCAAAAATTAGAGATTTCCAGTGTTTAGAAACTGATCTATACCTTAAAAGATTCTTAACAGACAATCTTGATAGTATCTCCCTCATTATATCCTCCGGCAAAAATCCACCTCCTTCATGCTCAACTTTGATCTTCTTTGATATTTGCTTCTCTATTTGCATCTCTTCCTCCATCTTGGACTTGTGTACAAAATTCAACTTTAACGATTGAAGGTAGTAGCTAGAATTATTGTACCGCCGCTAGGGTTGTTCAATAATCAAAACATATAAATTAGCGCATCTGATCTGCTTAGAGAGGATTAATTGTTTAACGGGTTGGGCTTTAAATTAATAAAAGAATTGTGGTTTCAATCTTTCACGGAACTTTTACTTGATTTATATATTAAGTTTGGCATGATATCATAATTTGCCTTTTCTTTAAAATATGATATGCTTGTACATACTAATTAATTAAAAACCAATTGTTTTAATATGCAAAATGTTGAAATGATAAAAAAAAAAAGTTAAATTTGATTTTTGCTAGTAAAACATATTAGACATTCTAAAGTCAAAACCAACAATCAGCTACGAAATGTCTAATATGTTTGCTGTTGTTGGTTTTGTAGGGAAAAAAAAAGTTAAAAAAAATAATAGGTCATGATGCAGCAAACATATTAAACATATTTAACCAAAATTTATAGGAAAAATAATAGATCATGATATAAACATTTAGTATATGGAAATAAAGTTAAAATAATGGATAATATATTTTTATTAAACAGTTGACTGCATACATTAAAACTTTAATTAGAATATTGTTTTATAATAACGTCACAACGGTTGAACCACCGATCTAAACAATAACTAGTAAGGCTATCGATTCGATGTACGATCCGATTTTGTAAACATTTAATTAGAGTATATCCGACAATACATCATCATTACATCATAATCTCATATCAATTCACATTACTGGTAATTTACCAGAACCTCTAGATTTTGGGGCATCAACTTGCTCAGTAGGCTACAACCTCATTGTCAAACATATATATAACATCATGGATCAAAATTTCTATATTTTCCGTCGAAAACACCGAAAGTTTTATGTTTTTGAATCAAAAAGAAAAGAATGTGTATTTCCGAAATTATATATTTGCCTTGAAACTTTCTGTTTTGTTAGAGAAGGAAATTCCACATTTGTTGCTATTATATGCTAGTGAAGGTGGAAAATGCTTGATTGGATTAAGGCCAGTTTATTTTATTCATTCCTTTTGTTTCAGTTCAATACTGATGATTTTCATAGCCTTAGATTCTGTGCAATTATAAGAATTTATTTTCTTTCCTCTAAAGAATTCAAAGAATATTCAAGTAGAAGATTAAGTTGGGAATTTTTTGGACTTTAGTTCATCTGCCAATAAATGGCTTTGAGCAATTGATCCTATTTCAAAGGGTTTTGAAATAGAAGGGTTTTGGTTTGGTTTTGTTGGTCTCGGCCTCCAAAAAATTATACAGGTTGTCTCGATGAAATTTTTGAAATCTCATTTGGTTAAGTTTTGTATGTTGCGTTTTGTGGTTTAGAGGAAAAAGTAGTTGGTATATGTCAAATCAAAACTTTATAGGAATCAATTGTTTGTGTGTAAGTTTCTGAATAGGTTTGAGATGAGTTTTATGTGTCTTACGAACGAAAACTCAATTAAAAGGGTTTGTAAGTGTTAATTCTCCTAATCCTCCGCTTTTGGGTTGCTGCTAGTTTATGAAAGTTTTTAGGTTACAAAATTATATTAAAAATTAAGTAAAATGATATCGAGTTTCACGCAGAGGCAGATATTGATTTTTTTTTAAATATAGTGGTGGTGTATGAAAAAAAAATTCAATAAATTAGCCCAATATGAAAATTTCAGCCTAAATATAATCTTAATTCTATTAATATCACACAATCCACTTTAATAATAACTCACTCTATTCCATTTCTAAGCCCCAATAAAAATTTCAATTTTTCTCTACTCCCAACATCTGCAAATGAGTTTATTTTTCTTGAGCTCTCGGCCCTTTCCAATCAACTTGAAAATTATATTAGGGATGTTCGATCAAGTGATGATTTTTCTAGCTTGAAAGGGATTGATGATCCTGCTAAGAAGATGGTTGCAACTAAAAGACATGTCGCATTTTTGATGGCTTACAAACTTGTGACATTGACGCTTATTCTACCTGTTGCAACTGCATCAGTGGAGAGAGCTTTTTCGGCTATGAAGATAGTAAAGAATCGACTTCGTAACCGAATGGGTGATCAATGGCTAAATGATAGTTATTTTGTCATTATAGAGGGAGACATATTTAGTAGTATTTGAAACGATGCTATCACGGACATATTTCAAAAGATGAAAAACCATCGCGGTTAATTATTAGAGTGAATATGTAGATATTTTGGGTTCTTTTGAGACTATAACGAGGTATCATATGTAATTAAAATATCTCGGGGGGTTTATTTCTGTCAAACTTTACCTCCCCATTTTTATATTGCGTCATATATTTTCTCGTGAATAATATAAATTTTAAGTTTAATTGTTTAATTTTTTTTTTTGTGTATAAATTTAGCCCCTTCTGACCAAAAATCCTGGATCGGCCCCTGGTTTCACGATGAATATGTATCTATAAGTCCAATGAAAATGTTGCACTATATGTTAGCTTCAAATCCTAGTTTCTTATGTAACCAACAACATAAGGTTAGTTAAATACAATTTGATAACGAAGGGAGTAAAATAATTCAAACATTTAATTAATAACGTACATTTATTAGATATTCTGATATTAATCTTACACTTACAATATGAAAGAGTTAATTTCTCCCATGTACTATTACATATTTATAACAGATACTCAATCAATGCAGTAACAATTTAGAAAATTAATTCATGGTCCTAACTCCTATAGCTTGTTTGGTTGTCAAGAAAATGAGGAAAAATTATAGGAAAAGGAAAAGGAAAAAGAAAAGAAAGTCATTTTCCTCTACATATTTGGTTGTCAAGAAACCTATTTTCTTGCAGATGTTTGGTTATCAAAAAAGTTTAGGAATATAATATTTTTGTTTGATTATGAATACTTTCAAAATTTTAAAATATATTAAAAGTGATTGCAAAATAAAACTTATCAAATTAATCTCTAGAAAATATAAAGTACTAGTTAAGTAATTGAATTAAATAAAAGCTAACAATAATGTGATAAATAAATTAAAATAGCTTATACATATATATATATTTCAAATCTTTAACTTTTCTTTGGTTGAAATTTATGTAAAAATGAGTTGATATTGTCTTTTGTTATCTGTACTTTTTTTATTTCAAGATAAGAATTACGTTATCTTTGTTGATAAAATATTACATGAATAATCACGTTTTCATTCTATTAACTATAATTTTTACATTAATTTGATGCTATTGTATATTCTTTTAGTCACCGAATTTACATCAATTTTCAAAGTTAACAAGGGGTTATTGTCAATTTTTAAAGTTAACAAGCTGATAATATTTTAGGTAAAAGGGTTGCTTTTGCTTCATTTTGTGGGGGTATAATTTTTTAATGACTTGAGAGGGTACTTTTTTGCTAATAATAAATAAGCACAAAGGGGCCTTGGGTAGGAAAAAAATCACAAATGGGTTGGAAGAAAAAAGAAAGAATGAAAAAAAAAAAAAAAAAAAGAAGAAAAAGGAAAGAATAAAAAAAGAGAAAAAAATATAGACCACATGGTCCAGGAGTTAACTCCTGGACCGGGTCTATAGAAGAATCTGCCAAATTTAATAGGTATAACTGACTCGTTCCTTTCTTTCTTTCACTACCCATGCTCTCCAAATCTTTCTCTCTCCCCGATACAATGCCCTAATTTCCTTTCAATAAAAATTCTCCCAGCTGCCGCGCGCGACTCCTCTTCTTCCATATCTGCTACCACCGCCGCACCACACCCCCTTCGCGACCCAGCCGTCACCTTCTCCAGAGAATCCACCGCCGCCGCGGCTCAAGCTCTCCAGATCCGTGCAACGCGCCTCCGGCCAGCTCCGACTCCGGCACCTACACCACCACAAGTCTTGTTGAAACATTCTAAGTAAGGTATAAATGCACTTTAATCCTTCAATTTCGATTTTAATCCTTCGAATCTCGTCTGCCATTATTAGGAAATTGGGTTCCTTTTTTAGTTTTGCATTTTTTATTAGCACACTAAAATGTTTAATCATTATTGTTATTTGGGATTTATTAGGTATAAAATGGGTTCCTTTTTTATTGTAATGCCTTGGATTCGGGATATATTGTTATTAGCACACTAAAATGTTTAATCATTATTTGGGATGTTATTAGCACACTAAAATTACCATGAAATTGATTATAATGCAAATGTATAGAGGAGAAGATAAGAAGCACTTAATTGAATTCCAAATTCCAATTAGGCTTGAGAAAACAAACTCTACTGCACCTTTTACCATAAGTATAGTTGAAATTAGCCCAGCTGTTAAAAGTGTAATCTCTAAGGCCTTTACTGCAATCTGTAGCACTCTGCTGTTTTTGTTGTTTGACAAACTTTCTACAAATAGAATTGCCATGAAACTTGGGAAAAACAACGCGATATTAAAGGAAATGAAGTATATAAACACGACAAAAATACGCGACGAAGTAATGAAAGAAATACCCTTTGGAGTTTAGAGTTTGGATGAAGTTTTTGTAAAGAAAAGAATGGTGGAGAATATGAGTGGTTTTTTTTTTGTTGGTTGGGTAGAGTCTTTACAGCCTAGCTAGCAACTGGAGAAATGATAATGGGCCATAAAACTCTGTTGGTTGGGTAGAGTCTTTAACAGAGTCTTTGAAGCGTACTGTACTGAAAATTGGATTATAACATGATATGTTTTGGTTATTGTTGTAAAGCTGATTTGAACAAGAGGAAAAATAATATGGTGATATATGGATGTATAAATACACCAACAACTTACTTTTAAATTATTTTTTAGTTACTAACACAGATCAAATACTTTTAGGTTAAAAATATATTCATTCAAATAATTTAAGTGTATATACCTTGTTTGGCTTAAGATTGCAATTTTGGAGGGTAGTGAGATTGCAACATATGTAAATTGGAAACCTATACCCACTGAAATTGAGTGACGACATGAGCGTTACAATCGACTTTTGACCCTTGAGATGTTTTATTTTGTCGGCAATAAATATACAATTTGAAGAAAGTCTAAACAGATTATCAAAAAGTTTAGAAAGGAAAAGTCTAAACAATAGTTACTTGGATATGGATGGCTGGTCATAAAATATGGTAGGGCAAATTTGAAAAGTAACGGAACTGGATGTTTGATATTTGAGAGAGTAGGTTGTAAAATAATCTCGATTTGCATAAAATTGTTTGTTTGAATTTTGGAAAAGTAATTTTTTTTAAGGGATAGTTTAAGTTGTAGGTGTAAGATGTGTATGACTTTATGTCAAATCATGTTTGTTATGTGAAATAAGTTATGTAACTAAAGATTACTTTATGTCAGATCAAAGTAGAATTTGTGCAGGCTCTGTATTAGAGATAAGAAAATTATTATTTGTTTGACTTTTGATAGAGTAGTTTGAGAAAATTGAGATATGAAAAATTTATTTCAAAAATTAGAAAAGATGTTTGTCTCGTTTTTTTTTAAATGCGAATTTTTCCGGGGAGATGCCAAACAAACAGGCCCAACATATTTCTTCTGTCATGCATTTTTCAATTAATTAATATTGATATTAAAAAAGTGAAGATCATTAATTTTATGAAATCTAAAGAGAATGCTCAAGATTGCAGATAATATTTCAATTATTTCTGATCAAGGGGAACATGTAAAAACGATATTAATTTATTAGTCAACTTCAATTTGATAAAGTCATCTAATTATCCATTCAATATCTGCTGTGGTCAAGTGCCACTTATGTAATTATAAAAAAAAAAAAAAAAAAAAGTGCCACTTATGCTAAATAGAAGAAAAAAATGCCAATACTATACGAAGTATTTGTTTTTTTCCTTTTCAATTAATGTTCTCATCATGAAGCAAGGCTTACGTACATAACATTTCTGAATTTCAAGATCTTAGGCAAAATAAAGAGGTGATCACAATCTAATTCTCAAAAGTTCAATTCTTGCTCTTTAAGGGTTCTTTGCACTTTGCACCCCGAAACTTAGATTTAGCATTTTACACCCTCGAAATATAAAAAATGCGCCATTGAGATTTAGTTTGATTTCTTGTTTAAATTGAATACCAAGTTGTTTTTACACTTTTGCAGAACGATGTTCAAAATTTAGTAAAGTTTGCGTTATAGTCCCACTTCCTGACAGATATCTCTATGAGAACCATCTTGGATCATTTAAAATTGTCTAAACTTGTTGAAAGGAGAAAATGTTTAAATAACATTATACTCCATTATGCTAATTAGACCTTGTTTTATAAAAAATATGAAAGCATTGAATTTTATGTGCCTTTATGAGTTGTTAACTGCCTTATGTGCTGATTATTCTTTTGATTTGTTTGATTCCAGTTTCTTACAAAAAATTGGTGGCAAGCTTTGGTGAGACAGATTTTCCTAATTCCATTTTCACCTGAGAAAGCAAATTCATAGGTAAGTTTACTTTCTCACAATTACTATGTACAGTATATATTGAGCTATTATTGTATTTGTGTCTGAACGGTAATTGGGGCTTTATTACTTTATAGTATTTGAATGATACAATCCTGAAATGTGAGCTTTTGTGTGTTGTGAAATTATAGAATTTGGGGCTTTTAAGTAGAAAATTCTTTGTTATGGAATAGATGTATTTTTCGGCTTATTATCCACACTTGTCTTTGCTTGCTAATTATTTCACCATTGTATGCAATTAAAAGCTATAAACTAATACTAATAAAATTTTAATTAACAAACGTATAAGTTATATGTTACATAAATGCGTTAAAATGCTGCTATATATAAAAATGCAATGAATTAACTAATTTATTAAATTGTACAAAAAATGTAGAAGCTAGATGAATATTCAGATTCAACGTAGTTGGATGTACAATCGGAAAGTCGGAAATGACTAGGGGTGGGATCGGGACGGGCTTTCAGGAATTCGTGTATTTTGGGTTTCGGGATTTCAAATTTAAGTCCCGAAATCCGGTAGCTCAACCAAGGTCCCGTGAGTTTCGGGTACCCGATTTAATTTCGGGATTTCGGGACGGGTTTGGGTGTCCCGAAAATCTTACCTACTTGGGGCCGAAATAGCAAGTTCCGTAATAATTTTCTGTAGTACCTTAGTTAGAAAAATATCTAGAAGCTTTGTTCCCACTTTCGAATCACACCCCTCAGATTGTTGATTACTGTTAATAATAAAAAAAATATTAAAATGATAGGATGAACAATTCCTATTATTAATAAAATGAAAAGAAAAGAAAAGAAAGTGAAAATCAAGCATACTTGATTCTGATGGGTTCGTAAAAGCGAAGGGGAATGCTTATTCTAAGTGGCTTTGGACAAACGACGCCGTTCGGAACACAGCCATCGACCAAGGCTTTCTGCTGGGGGCTTTTCAAAAGACTGAGGCTTTCTTTCAAAAGATTACCTGATTGAAGCAATCGGAGCTTTGAAATTGAAAGATTGAAATTGGCAGTGATGAAGGAGGAGGCTAGGGCTTGTGTTTTAAGTGGGTCGGTTTATTTAATTTTTTCCTATATACTACATTACATGTTGATGACTAAAATAGTAAAATAGAATTAATAGATATAGCCTCTCAAAAAAAAAAATTATAGATATAGGGTAATCGGGACCAGGTTCCCCGATGGGGTCAAAACCCAAAACTCGATAAAGAATTTTTTTTTTCTTTATCGGGTTTCGGGATGTCCCGAACCCGAAAAAGACCTGTTTTCTTCCGTCCCAAATGGGAAAGCCCGATCGGGACAGGACGGATACCCGAAACCCGGTCCCATTTACCCAGCCTTATAAATGACTTCAACCTAGAGTGGTTATATGGGGTTAACCAATTCCTTGACTATGCAAGATTGCAACCCGAATATATAGGAAATGGAGTACTTCGGTGTCCTTGTCGGAAATGTGAAAATATGCAATACGCGTCTGATGCGCAAGTCCAAGTACATTTATTTAAATATGAGTTTGTGGCTGATTATTAGTATTGGGTAAGTCATGGAGAGGTTGAGCCAACGACACAACTTAATATTAATGTTGGACCTTCGGGTAGTGATCAATATATCCATGACGAGGAGGACAACAGATATGAAGATATTGTATATGATGCCATGAGAGGTGGTGCCTTCAACTGCAACATCGGGGATACTGTTTATGCAAATAGCCCTCCAAACGAAGAATCTCAAGAATTCTACGAAGTGTTAGACAGTGCTCAACGACCCGTGTTCGAAGGTTGTAACAATCAATCGGAGTTGTCATTGGCTCTTCAACTAATGTCATTAAAATCCGACTACAACATTGCACAATCAGCTTTTGATCGAAATTGTTCGATAATTAGTCATTGTTGCCTGAAGAGAATTTAGTTCCTAATAATTTCTACAAAGCAAAGAAGTTGGTGGCAAAGCTTGGATTAACATCCCAAAAAATCGACTGTTGTAAAAATGGGTGTATGATATATTACAAGGAAGATGTTCACCTGACTGAATGCAAATTTTGTCACTTTGAACGTTTCAAGAGTACTAGGTCGGGTCGCAACGCGAGAAGTATAAAACCAATTCCTCACAAAAGAATGCACTACTTACCCTTAATTCCTAGACTTAAAACGATTATTTTCTTGCAACGGGATCGTTTGAAAGTGCAAAACTGGACTGTTTTGGAACTGTTGCACCAATACCAAGCCTACAAAACCTCCAATAAAATAAATATATACTTATAGTTGCATCATTCTGCAAAGTTAACTGGACATATGTACTCACCTAGATGGGCGGCCTTCCAAATCTACTGCAGTGGATTTATCAATCACCGAAGAATTACTCATGTTATTAACCCACTGTTCGGCCTGTACACAAAAATATATTTGATCATTTATATTCATAGGAAGTTTTCAACATAAACCACACTATAGATTTCTGAATTCCTGTGTCTGATTGAACTCGTGATAAGATCTATGTATCTACCACAAGTACAAATATTTCAGAAACATGTGTTGTAAAATTATGCAATATGTTGTCACTTTGGGAAAGAATTAAGTCCCACATCTAAAAAGCAGAAATTTAACATGGCGGCGAGAATCTATCATGCATTTTGAAAGCCCATTACTACTTTGAATGCCTTGTTCAACTTGACCAATTGAGGTTGCGGTTTTCTTTGAATCCTCTTCCTTACTAGTCATTTCTTCACACCTGATTGTCAGAGGAATTTATAATCAGAAGTATGCATGTTACAGTTAAAATTAAAATATCAATTTAGCAAGACAACCAAACAAGAAGTCGAACAAAACTGGTCAAACACATATACTCGAGAACTTGAGTGTTGCAATGTATATTTCCCCTCACTTAAAATTAATTCGACAAGTTAATCCAGAATACTAAGTGTTTGGAAATCAAACGCACTACTGATTACATTAGATGATATTTGAAGTGCTTTTTATGTTAAACTCTCACCCTTAATTTCAGTCTATTGCCTCTGTTGTTTTCCGATTAAATTGGATACAAAGAAAATACTTTTCTCTGAATTTGCATAAAACAAGCATTATCCAAACACGAGATGGCAAAAATTCCATGCATACATTCACCACAAATAATAAGTTGCTCCAAAATACAGAAATATTGTAATACTTCAATAATCAATCCATCATCTGAATTTTCAAAAATGAGAGAACCAAAAGACAAAACCATTGAAATCTCTCTTGTGAAAATATGAATGAACATTACATCAGTAGCTTCAAAAACACATAAACCATAGAACTTCAATTTTTTTTACTGAATCAACACTTAACTAAACTATCCAAGGAATGCAAAGGAGCTATTTTTTTTTTGTTTTCCCAAGGTTTAATCCCGCTAAGGAACTGCTCATATCCAGTATTTAACAGTAACTACATAAAGAAAGAAACTTTGATGCTCTGGCAAACGAAAAACGAAAATAAAATGTGAACCTGATAAATAAATACAAAAATCCTAAAATTGATCGAATCCGTACGGGCAATAGTTGTGATTAGCAGTGCAAGATTACAAATATATGGTTTTTTCACAGGGGGGATTCAAACCAAGAATTGGAGGGATACAAATTGATGAATGAAAGAGGAAGACTGAGATTCGGAAGTGTTAAACAGAATTTTCTGTGAAATTAGGGCTTTAAATTTCCAGTTAAGGGGAATTGCAGATTACGTTCTTTTTTCTATTGCTGTAAGCTATGTTCGGTTTGGGCTATAATTAATTGGGTCTAATTATACTTTGGCCCAATTAGGTGTGGGAAAAGTACAATGTCAATTTTGCCCTTGATATGGCTGCCAATATATGGAAAAAAAATTGAAGCTAAAAGGCATTATATTTTGAACAAATCAGGGGACTTTATGACACAATAAGGCTAACTAATATGCAATTTCAACACTCAAGAACCTACCTAATTATGTTGTAATCAAATACTCATCAACATTGAACAAGAACAAAATGAGGACTTTATTATAAAAATACCAACAATCAATATGCAAACTTTAGAATTATATAACAAACACTCAAGACTAAAATATGCAACTTATTCATCGATAATCATATACACATAAAAATTATACAAGAACACCTTCAGGACTATATCAACAAAAAAGTCAGTTTCCACTTTCCACTCAAATCAATATGCAAAGTTTATATTCAAGTATTTTCAGTACAATCTAAAGGCATTCAACAAAAATTAATATTAAACACATAAATATTTCAGTACAAGAACAGGCACCTTAATCACACTAGTATAAAAATTGATACTCCAATGGCTACAAGAAACAGTACAAATTCTAAAATTAACAAACTTTGTAGGATTCTCAAGAATGGCAATAGAGAATACTAATAAGAGAGATTCTTTTTCAGCAATTAAAAGTCACTACCCTTTTTGGTGATTTAATAAATAGTGATAATACAGTCACCTTCCTCACCTCCAGTTTGTTCAAAAGTGAAAACAGGCAACATGAGCAACTTTTCATTTCATAATAATTTTCAGATTGAAGTGGACAGACATAGAAGACAACCAAACCCCAGCTTTTAATAAGCTCACGTTTTTAATCTTTATGACCATATAACCAAAAATTATTAGACTATCGAAATTAAATATTTAATACTTTTCCTCATAGCTACCCATTTGCACATACAAACAGGCCATTCTACCGCACATACACGAATGAAATTATATGGAAAAAACTGACCTAGATTCGACAATCCAAGTGGAATGGAAGCTTCGGTGCTCTAACCTACAATAGGAGAAAATCCAAACATTAGGGCAAGCAAATAGCATGGATAATTGAATAAACTCTGTATAAGAACAACATGAAGGAAGAAGTCGAAGGCATTTTCTCCAGAAATGTCGTCGGAGCTCACTTGGGAAGAAGGGGGAAAGTGGTCGCGTGAGAGTGAGGATTGAAAATTTTCAGACTTTTGTTGAATTTCAGCTGGTTATTTTGTAATTCCTATCAAATCAAGGGGCAAATTCGGCACGAGAATTTTAATCTGGGCCGCCCAATTATAAATGCACAGGAGGGTGTCAAATTGGAATGGGCTGGATAAAGGGGGTGGCCCACATATCCGACAAATTAAGACGTGCTGCCCGTTATTTTATCAGCCCAACCGAATGGAATTTTATGGCCCCAATTAATTTATTCTGTCGAATTAAATTGCTTATTTGGGCCTTATATTGCAAACCGAACATTGCCTAAAAGAAAGAGACATGAGGTGATGCATCAATGGGTGGGACTTAATCCGAATCTGTATTCAATCAAGCCCGTAACTTTTCTATTTTTAAAACACTGGTCTGTTTGTTTGGCTTTATCAAAATTATTTTGTGTTTTGTAAATGCCGAACAAACATGTTTTTGGGTTTTTGGCATTTTGCACCCTAGAATTATAGAGTTTTGGCACTTTGCACCATGACTTAAAAGTTTTGGCACTTTGCACCATAAAAATATAATTTATTTGGCACTTTGCACCCTTAAAATTTATTTAGTGTGTTTTAGTGAGAAAATTCATTGATAGAAGCGTAGAATAGTTATTTTAAATTTTATTTTTCACTTTGCACCTTGGCAATATAGATTTTGCACCCTTAAAATATAAAATGTTGGCATTTTGCACACTTAGATTCAATTTTTTTTCCTAACCTTGAACTCAAAAAACTCCCGAATCCTATTAAAGATAAAAATGAATAATGATCCCATTTTTGGATATCGTGTTATGATTTGTAGACAACCCTAAATATAATTTCCACCTAATTACGTTTTATTGTAATTGTTCATGTGCAACTTTTAGGGTAAATTTGTTTAGGGTTGTATGTTTGGCATTTTCTAATTTTTTTTCGTGTTTGAAAAATGCCAAACAAATATATTATCTACCTTTTGAAATAAATTTTTCATTTCTCAATTTTCTCAAAATTTTCTCTCAAAAGCCAAACAAACAATAATATTCTTATTTCTAAACTAAACATATACAAACTCTATGGAAATTTTTTGTCCAAGCCTGGCTTGGCCAAACTCATCCAACCACCAAGCAAGTGTATTGCAATTGCTTTGTGATTGGTCACTCTCCTGGGAGTTATATCCAATCCCAAAGCAAGTGTATTACACTTGCCTTGTAGTTACTTTGGGTTCGGCCAAACCCGGTGTGGATAAGAATTTCCCTAAACTCTATTCTGATTTGACATAAAGTAATTTATCTCTTACACAATTTATTTCACATAATAAACATAATTTGACATAAAGTCTTACACAACGTACGCCTACAATCTAACACTTGCAAAAGTAGCCTACACCTACTTTATTTCTCAAACCAATCTCTCAAAACACAAACAAACAACATTACGCAAGTTGAAATTATTTCACAAACCTTCACTACTCTCTAAAACTGTTTTTCCAAACACCAAACAAACAGGCCCTTGGTGTTTGCGAAAGTAGTATGAGAGAGTTAAGGAGGTTTATGAAATCATTTGGATTTGCGTAATGTTGTTTGTTTGAGTTTTGTGAGAGTAATTTGAAAAATAACGGAGGTGTGAATTTTTTTTTAAAAGAGTTAGGTTGTATATGTAAAATGTGTAAGACTTTATGTCAAATAATGTTTGTTAGGTGAGATAAAATGTGTAAAATATAAGTTATTTTATGTCAAATCATAGTAGAGTTTGTATAAGTTTTGTTTAAAAATTGAAAAATTATTGTTTGTTTGGCTTGTGAGATACTAATTTGAGAATATTAAGAGATGAAAAATTTATTTCAGAAAGTAGAAAATATGTTTGTTTGGCAGTTGCCAAACACGAAAAAATTTTGGAAAACGCCAAACAAAGACCCGGTATTTTAAAAATAGAGCGGTTACGGGCAGGATTGAATACAAATCCGGATTAAAACCCACCCATTTATGCTTATGCTTCACCTCATCTGTCTCTTCTTTTTACAACAATGGCAAAAAGAACGTAATCTACAATTTTCCTTAACTGGAAATTTAAAGCCCTAATTTCACAGAAAGTTTTGTTTTTAACACTTCCGAATCTCAGTCTTTCTCTTTCATTCATCAATTTGTATCTCTCCAATTCTTGGTTTGAATCCCCCTGTGAAAAAACCATATATTTGTAATCTTGCACTGCCAATCGCAACTATTGCCCGTACGGATTCGATCAATTTCAGGATTTTTGTATTTATTTATCAGGTATACATTTGATTTTCGTTTTTCGTTTGCCGGAGCATCAAAGTTTCTTTCTTTATGTAGTTACTGTTAAATACTGGATATGAGTAGTTCCTTTGCGGGATTAAACCTTGGGTAACCAAAAAAAAAAAAAATTAGCTCCTTTGCATTCCTTGAATAGTATAGTTAAGTGTTAATTCAGTAAAAAAAATTGAAGTTCTATGATTTATGTGTTTTTTAATCTACTGATGTAATGTTCATTAATATTTTCACAAGAGAGATTTCAATGGTTTTGTCTTTTAGATCTCTCATTTTTGAAAATTCAGATGATAGATTAATTATTGAAGTATTACAATATTTCTGTATCTTGGAGCAACTCATTATATGGGGTGAATGTATGCATGAAATTTTTGCCATCTCGTGTTTGGATAATGCTTGTTTTTTGCAAATTCAGAGAAAAGTATTTTCTTTGTATCCAATTTAATCGGAAAACAACAGAGGTAATAGACTGAAATTAAGGGTGAGAATTTAACATAAAAAACATTCAAATATCATCTAATGTAATCAGTAGTGCTTTTGATTTCCAAACACTTAGTATTCTGGATTAACTTGTCGAATTAATTTCAAGTTCTCGAGTATATGTGTTTGACCAGTTTTGTTCGACTTCTTGTTTGGTTGTCTTGCTAAATTGATATTGTAATTTTAACTGTAACATGCATACTTCTGATTATAAATTCCTCTGACAATCAGGTGCGAAGAAATGACTAGTAAGGAAGAGGATTCAAAGAAGAAACCGCAACCTCGATTGGTCAAGTTGAACAGGGCATTCAAAGTGGTAATGGGCTTTCAAAATGCATGATAAATTCTCGCTGCCATATTAAATTTCTGCTCTTTAGATGTGAGACTTAGTTCTTTCCCAAAGTGACAAAGTAGTATTGCATAATTTACAACACGTGTTTCTGAAATATTTGTACTTGTGGTAGATACATAGATCTTATCACCTTGAAATTACTATATTGACCATGGTCTCTGTCTCTCTCAGTCCCCTATATTCACGATTTCATTCAGACACAGGAATTCAGAAATCTATAGTGTGCTTTATGTTGAAAACTTCCTATGAATATAAATGATCAAATATATTTTTGTGTACAGGCCGAACAGTGGGTTAATAACATGAGTAATTCTTCGGTGATTGATAAATCCACTTCAGTAGAATCGGAAGGCCGCCCATCTAGGTGAGTACATATGTCCAGTCAACTTTGCAAAATGATGCAACTATAAGTATATATTTATTTTATTGGAGGTTTTGTAGGCTTGGTATTGGTGCAACAGTTTCAAAACAGTCCAGTTTTGCACTTTCAAACGATCCCGTTGAAAGAAAATTACTTGCCAAGTTACAATATCACCAAAGAAACGTCACAAAGAAAGCTGAGGATTTGACTTCATCTGCAAAAGATGGAGATATTGATGAAGACAGTGATGAAGAGGAGTCGGAGAGTAAAGCCAAAGCTTTTACCAAGAAGAGACCTCCAAGTGTGAAATCTTTTGTACATGCGAAAAAGAAGGCTAGATAATTAACACGTTATGCATTGGAGTGAATGTTGATCCATCACCACAGAAGTTGAGTGATCAGCACAGCAGAGCGGTGACATTGAACTTGCAGTTTTGTTATGTATTGCGTCTCGTGAAACATCTGTGCACCATAAATCTTCACCTATGTGGAGGATATTAGCCTTGCAACTGTAGCAAAATTCCATAACGTGAACTTTATTATTTTCTTATATTAATGATCCCCTCGTGTAAGAGTCAAGTTTAGAAGTGAGAGAGATATTTTAATGGAGTATTTGTTATGCATAATCCACTCCTTCATATGCAAGTGGTATTCCTATTTTAAAATCTGATATGAAAAATTACTCTGATACAGGCCCGTTTGTTGCTTTAACATCTATAATTCTATACTATATCGAATAATTTTTCAAAAGTTTGAATGGGTGGATAGGAGTAAGTATATTTAGTATTTATTATTTCAAACCTTAAGAATTTCACTTTAGAATTAGTTCCATCCCCTATGATTAGTGTTTGCAAAACTAATGCAAACTTTAGGAGTAGACATAATGTTGAAAACAAATAGTATATATTATTCATATGAACAATCCTCTAGGAAGCGGAATTAGGCATTCCTATAGATTTGTGAAAGCAATGTTTGAGTCTCAGTTATCTTTATTAGAATAGATCAATTTGATAATACTTTTCTATTATGATTGGTTATTAACATGACAAGTGTTAGAAATGGAATAGATAACCATAGCTATTCTAACTTCAGCTCAAGTTTGATTGATATAAACCCGCCGTTTGAACTAAGTTCGTTATACACATCAACCCTAGTTTAAACAGATTTTATAGTTTGATAACTTCTAAACTCAATCGTCGGTAAGCTAAACAATGACAAATTGTATATTGCTATAAAAATATCAAACAACTTTAGCTCGACCCATGTTGATGTGATTAAAGCTCATCGAATGCAATTCGTATAAGAATCAAATTAAGTTTCTAAGAAACTGAAACTTAGTCAAACTTGAACAATAACTAAACTCGACTTGTTAAAACCCCGGGTTAGATAGAGATATGCAGATTACTAAATAATAGTGAATGTGGTTTAAAGCAAGCACATAACATGTATTCATGCCAGTTAAGGGTTTCCTGATTCTGTATTTACAAACAAGCAAAATGAAACGATAAGATACAACTCCAAAACTTGGATACAACACAAACTTAAACACACACTTACCACACCAGAACCTAAACATTATGGTGTATTATAGCTTAATACACCAAGAAGTTTATTCTTTCATCAGAGTAGATCCACTAAACCGTATTAAATCTTCTTCTAAAGAGCTCTTGTGGAATACTGCCTTTGTGTAGAACAAAATCCGTTATTTGTAACTGCAAACTCGAAAAAATCCCACTTTCATCAACTTTGTACTAAATAATCCTATCTATGCAGTTATCTTCTGCAATGCTCATTACAGTGTCTTCAACTAATTCATAAAAAATGGTCTCCCCCATTTCAAAGCCAATAAGCTCAACATCTGATTTAAGGTTCATCCATTCTTTAGACATTTCCATGTCTCTTTCCACAAGTTGATCAAGAGAATGAGAATGTTGATGCTGAAAGAAATGCCATTCTACTCGTTTCCATACCTCGTAAATAAGATCCATCTCTTTTGGGATTTGCTGAATATTTCGTTTAACACGTGATATCCCAGTGTAGCCACCAAAATAACCATCACATATCTCATTTAAAGCTTCATTTGTAGAGTCAAATAGGAGTTTTTGGTCGTTAAATGATCGACTAGAAAATAACTCGACTTCCTCAAACAATGACGAGTCGAGAATTTTGCTAAAAAGTAACCAACCTCAAAAGAAATTCATCACAGTTCAAACCTGAACCTAGCTACACTGCTTCAACATATTCAAAGGCAGATTCTTCATCCTTGGGAGAAATTCTTCTACAATTTCCTTGGTCACTGGAAGAAGATTCTTCTTGAATATGGATATGTCGCGGTTGAATTTCTCTTTCAACTGCATATTACAAACAATTTCATTTCATTCAGATGATGTATTGATTATTGAAGTATTACAATATTTCTGTATCTTGGAGCAACTTATTATTTGGGGTAAATGTATGCATGGAATTTTTGCCATCTCGTGTTTGAATAATGCTTGTTTTTTGCAAATTTAGAGAAAAGTATTTTCTTTGTATCCAATTTAATCGGAAAACAACAGAGGCAATAGACTGAAATTAAGTGTGAGAGTTTAACATAAAAAACACTTCAAGTATCATCTAATGTAATCAGTAGTGCGAGTGTTTTGATTTTCAAACACTTAGTTTTCTGGATTAACTTGTCGAATTAATTTTAAGTGAGGGGAAATATACATTACAACACTCAAGTTCTCGAGTATATGAGTTTGACCAGTTTTGTATGACTTCTTGTTTAGTTGTCTTGCTAAATTGATATTTTAATTTTAACTGTAACATGCATACTTCTGATTATAAATTCCTCTGACAATCAGGTGCGAAGAAATGACTAGTAAGGAAGAGGATTCAAAGAAAAAACCGCAACCTTAATTGGTCAAGTTGAACAGGGCATTCAAAGTGGTAATGAGCTTTCAAAATGCATGATAAATTCTCGCTGCCATATTAAATTTCTGCTCTTTAGATGTGGGACTTAGTTCTTTCCCAAAGTGACAAAGTATTATTGCATAATTTACAACACGTGTTTCTGAAATATTTGTACTTGTGGTAGATACATAGATCTTATCACCTTGAAATTACTATTTTGACCATGGTCTCTGTCTCTGTCTGTCCCCTATATTCACGATTTCATTCAGACACAGGAATTCAGAAATATATAGTGTGGTTTATGTTGAAAACTTCCTATGAATATAAATGATCAAATATATTTTTGTGTACAGGCCGAACAGTGGGTTAATAACATGAGTAATTCTTCGGTGATTGGTAAATCCACTGCAGTATATTAGGAAGGCCGCCCATCTAGGTGAGTACATATGTCCAGTCAACTTTGCAGAATGATGCAACTATAAGTATATACTTATTTTATTGGAGGTTTTGTAGGCTTGGTATTGGTGCAATAGTTCCAAAACAGTCCACTTTTGAACTTTCAAACGATCCCGTTGAAAGAAAATTACTTGCCAAGTTACAATCTCACCAAAGAAATGTCACAAAGAAAGCTTAGGATTTGACTTCATCTGCAAAAGATGGAGATATTGATGAAGACAGTGGTGAAGAGGAGTCGGAAAGTAAAGCCAAAGCTTTTGCCAAGAAGAGACCTCCAAGTGTGAAATCTTTTGTACATGCGAAAAAAAAGGCCAGATAATTAACACGTTATGCATTGGAGTGAATGTTGATCCATCACCACAGAAGTTGAGTGATCTGCACAGCAGAGCGGTGACATTGAACTTGCAGTTTTGTTATGTATTGCGTCTCGTGAAACTTCTGTTCACCATAAATCTTCACCTATGTGGAGGAAATTAGCCTTGCAACTTTAGCAAAATTCCATAACCTGAACTTTATTATTTTCTTATATTAATGATCCCCTCGTGTAAGAGTCAAGTTTAGAAGTGAGAGAGATATTTTAATGGAGTATTTTTTATGCATAATCCACTCCTTCATATGCAAGTGGTATTCCTATTTTAAAATCTGATATGAAAAATTACTGTGATCTAGGCTCGTTTGTTGGCTTTAACATCTTTAATTCTATACTATATTGAATAATTTTTTAAAAGTTTGAATGGGTGGATAGGAGTAAGTATATTTAGTATTTATTATTTCAAACCTTAAGAATTTCTCTTTAGAATTAGTCCCATCCCCTATGATTAGTGTTTGCAAAACTAATGCAAACTTTAGGAGTAGACATAATCTTGAAAACAAATAGTATAAATTATTCATATGAACAATCCTCTAGGAAGGGGAATTAGGCATTCCTATAGATTTGTGAAAGCAATGTTTGAGCCTCAGTTATCTTTATTAGAACAGATCAATTTGATAATACTTTTCTATTATGATTGGTTATTAACAGGACAAGTGTTTGAAATGGAATAGATAACCATAACTATTCTAACTCCAGCTCAAGTTTGATTGATATAAACCCGCCGTTTGAACTAAGTTCGTTATACACATCAACCCTAGTTTAAACAGATTTTATAGTTTGATAGCTCCTAAACTCAATTGTCGGTAAGCTAAACAATGACAAATTGTATATTGCTATAAAAATATCAAACAACTTTAGCTCGACCTATGTTGATGTGATTAAAGCTCATCGAACTCAATTCGTATAAGAATCAAATCAAGTTTCTAAGAAACTAAAACTCAATCAAACTTGAACAATAACTAAACTCGACTTGTTAAAACCCCGGGATAGATAGAGATATGCAGATTACTAAATAATAGTGAATGTGGTTTAAAGCAAGCACAAAACGTGTATACATGCCAGTTAAAGGTTTCCTGATTATGTATTTACAAGCCAAATTATGTGCAAAACGAAACGATAAGAGACAACTCCAAAACTTGGATACAACACAAACTTAAACACACACTTACCACACCAGAACCTAAACATTATGGTGTATTATAGCCTAATACACCAAGAAGTTTATTCCTTCATCAAAGTAGATCCACTAAACTGTATTAAATCTTCGTCTAAAGAGCTCTTGTGGAATACTGCCTTTGTGTGGAACAAAATCCGTTATTTGTAACTGCAAACTCGAAAAAATCCCACTTTCTCCAACTTTGTACTAAGTAATCCTATATATGCAGTTATCGTCTGCAATGCTCATTACAGTGTCTTCAATTAATTCATAAAAAATTGTCTCCCCCATTTAAAAAATAATAAGCTCAACATCTGATTTAAGGTTCATCCATTTTTTAGATATTTTCATGTTTCTTTTCACAAGTTGATCAAGAGAATAAGAATGTGGATGCTGAAAGAAATGCCATTCTACTCGTTTCCATACCTCGTAAATAAGATCCATCTCTTTTGGGACTGGCTGAAAATTTCGTTTAACACATGATATCCCAATGAAGCCACCAGAATAACCCTCACATATCTCTTTTAAATCCTCATTTGTAGAGTCAAAGAGGAGTTTTTGGTCGTTAAATGATCGACTAGAAAATAACTCGACTTCCTCAAACAATGACGAGTCGAGAATTTTGTTAAAAAGTATATATTTATTTTATTGGAGGTTTTGTAGGCTTGGTATTGGTGCAACAGTTCCAAAACAGTCCAGTTTTGCACTTTCAAACGATCCCGTTGAAAGAAAATTACTTGCCAAGTTACAATCTCACCAAAGAAACGTCACAAAGAAAGCTAAGGATTTGACTTCATCTGCGAAAGATGGAGATATTGATGAATGCAGTGATGAAGAGGAGTCGGAAAGTAAAGCCAAAGCTTTTGCCAAGAAGAGACCTCCAAGGGTGAAATCTTTTGTACATGCGAAAAAGAAGGCCAAACAATTAACACGTTATGCATTGGAGTGAATGTTGATCCATCACCACAGAAGTTGAGTGATCAGCACAACAGAGAGGTGACATTGAACTTGCAGTTTTGTTATGTATTGCGTCTCGTGAAACTTTTGTGCCCCATAAATCTTCACCTATGTGGAGGATATTAGCCTTGCAACTGTAGCAAAATTCCATAACGTGAACTTTATTATTTTCTTATATTAATGATCCCCTCGTCTAAGAGTCAAGTATAGAAGTGAGAGAGATATTTTAATGGAGTATTTGTTATGCATAATCCACTCCTTCATATGCAAGTGGTATTCCTATTTTAAAATCTAATATGAAAAATTACTGTGATACAGGCCCGTTTGTTGGCTTTAACATCAATAATTCTATACTATATTGAATAATTTTTGAAAAGTTTGAATTGGTGGATAGGAGTAAGTATATTTAGTATTTATTATTTCAAACCTTAAGAATTTCTCTTTAGAATTAGTCCCATCCTCTATGATTAGTGTTTGCAAAACTAATGCAAACTTTAGGAGTAGACATAATCTTGAAAACAAATAGTATAAATTATTCATATGAACAATCCTCTAGGAAGGGGAATTAGGCATTCCTATAGATTTGTGAAAGCAATGTTTGAGCCTCAGTAATCTTTATTGGAAAAGAACAATTTGATATTACTTTTCTATTATGATTGGTTATTAACAGGACAAGTGTTAGAAACGGAATAGATAACCATAGCTATTCTAACTTTAGCTCAAGTTTGATTGATATAAACCCGCCGTTTGAACTAAGTTCGTTATACACATAAACCCTAGTTTAAGCAGATTTTATAGTTTGTTAGCTCCTAAACTCAATTGTCAGTAAGCTAAACAATGACAAATTGTATATTGCTATAAAAATATCAAACAACTTTAACTCGCCCATGTTGATGTGATTAAAGCTCATCGAACTCAATTAACTTTAGCTCAAGTTTGATTGATATAAACCCGCCGTTTGAACTAAGTTCGTTATACACATAAACCCTAGTTTAAACAGATTTTATAGTTTGTTAGCAACTAAACTCAATTGTCAGTAAGCTAAACAAAGACAAATTGTATATTGCTATAAAAATATCAAACAACTTTAACTCGCCCATGTTGATGTGATTAAAGCTCATCGAACTCAATTCGTATAAGAATCAAATCAAGTTTCTAAGAAACTGAAACTCAATCAAACTTGAACAATAACTAAACTCGACTTGTTAAAACCCCGGTTTAGATAGAGATATGCAGATTACTAAATAATAGTGAATGTGGTTTAAAGCAAGCACAAAACGTGTATACATGCCAGTTAAAGGTTTCCTGATTCTGTATTTACAAACCAAATTATGTGCAAAACGAAACGATAAGAGACAACTCCAAAACTTGAATACAACACAAACATAAACACACACTTACCACACCAGAACCTAAACATTAAGGTGTATTATAGACTAATACACCAAGAAGTTTATTCTTTCATCAAAGTAGATCCACTAAACCGTATTAAATCTTTTTCTAAGGAGCTCTTGTGCAATACTGCATTTGTGTAGAACAAAATCCGTTATTTGTAACTGCAAACTCGAAAAAATCCCACTTTCGCCAACTTTGTACTAAGTAATCCTATCTATGCAGTTATCGTCTGCAATGCTCATTACAGTGTCTTCAACTAATTCATAAAAAATGGTCACCCCCATTTCAAAGCCAATAAGCTCAACATCTGATTTAAGGTTCATCCATTTTTTTAGATATTTCCATGTCTCTTTTCTCAAGTTGATCAAGAGAATGAGAATGTGGATGCTGAAATAAATGCCATTCTACTCGTTTCCATACCTCGTAAATAAGATCCATCTCTTTTCGGACTGGCTGATATTTCGTTTAACACGTGATATCCCAGTGAAGCCACCAAAATAACCCTCACATATATCTTTTAAAGCCTCATTTATAGAGTCAAAGAGGAGTTTTTGGTCGTTAAAGGATCGACTAGAAAATAACTCGACTTCCTCAAACAATGACGAGTCGAGAATTTTGTTAAAAAGTAACCCACCTCAAAAGAAATTCATCCCAGTTCAAACCTGAAGCTAGCAACACTGCTTCAACATATTCAAGGGCAGATTCTTCATCCTTGGGAGAAATTCTTCTACAATTTCCTTGGTCACTGGAAGAAGATTCTTCTTGAAAATGGATATGTCGCGGTTGAAATTCTCTTTCAACTACATATTACAAACAATTTCATTTCATTTAGATGATGGATTGATTATTGAAGTATTACAATATTTCTGTATCTTGGAGCAACTTATTATTTGGGGTAAATGTATGCATGGAATTTTTGCCATCTCGTGTTTGGATAATGCTTGTTTTTTGCAAATTCAGAGAAACGTATTTTCTTTGTATCCAATTTAATCGGAAAACAATAGAGGCAATAGACTGAAATTAAGGGTGAGAGTTTAACATAAAAAACACTTCAAATATCATCTAATGTAATCTGTAGTGCGAGTGTTTTTTGATTTCCAAACACTTAATTGTCGAATTAATCTTAAGTGAGGGGAAATATACATTGTAACACTCAAGTTCTCGAGTATATGAGTTTGACCAGTTTTGTATGACTTCTTGTTTGGTTGTCTTGCTAAATTAATATTTTAATTTTAAATGTAAAATGCATACTTCTGATTATAAATTCCTCTGACAATCAGGTGCGAAGAAATGACTAGTAAGGAAGAGGATTCAAAGAAAAAACCGCAACCTCAATTGGTCAAGTTGAACAGGGCATTCAAAGTGGTAAAGAGCTTTCAAAATGCAGGATAAATTCTCGCTGCCATATTAAATTTCTGCTCTTTAGATGTGGGACTTAGTTCTTTCCTAAAGTGATAAAGTAGTATTGCATAATTTACAACACAGGTTTCTGAAATATTTGTACTATCACCTTGAAATTACTATTTTGACCATGGTCTCTGTCTCTCTCAGTCCCCGACATTCACGATTTCATTCAGACACAGGAATTCAGAAATCTATAGTGTGGTTTATGTTGAAAACTTCCTATGAATATAAATGTTCAAATATATTTTTGTGTACAGGCCGAACAGTGGGTTAATAACATGAGTAATTCTCCGGTGATTGATAAATCCACTGCAGTAGATTTGGAAGGCCCCACATCTAGGTGAGTACATATGTCCTGTCAACTTTGCAGAATAATGCAACTATAAGTATATCTTTATTTTATTGGAGGTTTTGTAGGCTTGGTATTGGTGCAACAGTTCAAAAACAGTCTAGTTTTGCACTTTCAAACGATCCCGTTGACAGAAAATTACTTGCCAAGTTACAATCTCACCAAATAAACGTCACAAAGAAAGCTAAGGATTTGACTTCATCTGCGAAAGATGGAGATATTGATGAAGACAGTGATGAAGAGGAGTCGGAAAGTAAAGCCAAAGCTTTTGCCAAGAAGAGACCTCCAAGTGTGAAATCTTTTGTACATGCGAAAAAGAAGGCCAAATAATTAACACGTTATGCACTGGAGTGAATGTTGATCCATCACCACAGAAGCTGAGTGATCAGCACAGCCGAGCGGTGACATTGAACTTGCAGTTTCGTTATGTATTGAGTCTCGTGAAACTTTTGTGCACCATAAATGTTCACCTATGTGGAGGATATTAGCCTTGCAACTATAGCAAAATTCCATAACGTGAACTTTATTATTTTCTTATATTAATGATCCCCTCATGTAAGAGTCAAGTTTAGAAGTGAGAGAGATATTTTAATTGACTATTTTTAATGCATAATCCACTCCTTCATGTGCAAGTGGTATTCCTATTTTAAAATCTAATATGAAAAATTACTGTGATACAGGCCTGTTTGTTGACTTTAACATCTATATTTCTATACTATATTGAATAATTTTTGAAAAGTTTGAATGGGTGGATAGGAGTAAGTATATTTAGTATTTATTATTTCAAACCTTAAGAATTTCTCTTTAGAATTAGTCCCATCCCCTATGATTAGTGTTTGCAAAACTAATGCAAACTTTAGGAGTAGACATAATCTTGAAAACAAATAGTATAAATTATTCATATGAACAATTCTCTAGGAAGGGGAATTAGGCATTCCTATAGATTTGTGAAAGCAATGTTTGAGCCTCAGTTATCTTTATTGGAACAGATCAATTTGATAATGCCTTTCTATTATGATTGGTTATTTACAGGACAAGTGTTAGAAATGAAATAGATAACCATAGCTATTCTAACTTCAGCTCAAGTTTGATTTATATAAACCCGCCGTTTGAACTAAGTTCGTTATACACATCAACCCTAGTTTAAATAGATTTTATAGTTTGATAGCTCCTAAACTCAATTGTCTGTAAGCTAAACAATGACAAATTGTATATTGCTATAAAAATATCAAACAACCTTAGCTCGACCCATATTGATGTGATTAAAGCTCATCGAACTCAATTCGTATAAGAATCAAATCAAGTTTCTAAGAAACTGAAACTCAATGAAACTTGAACAATAACTAAACTCGACTTGTTAAAACCCCGGGTTAGATAGAGATATGAAGATTACATAATAATAGTGAATGCGGTTTAAAGCAAGCACAAAACGTGTATACATGCCAGTTAAAGGTTTCCTGATTCTGTATTTACAAACAAAATTATGTGCAAAACGAAACGATAAGAGTCAGCTCCAAAACTGGGATACAACACAAACTTAAACACACACTTACCATACCAGAACCTAAACACACAATGGACTGTTTTGAAACTGATGCACCAATACCAAGCCTACAAAACCTCCAATAAAATAAAGATATACTTATAGTTGCATCATTCTGCAAAGTTGACTGGACATATGTACTCACCTCGATGTGGGGCCTTCCAAATCTACTGCAGTGGATTTATCAATCACCGAAGAATTACTCATGTTATTAACCCACTGTTCGGCCTGTACACAAAATATATTTGATCATTTATACTCATAGGAATATAAATAATCTTGAAAACAAATAGTATAAATTATTCATATGAACAATCCTCTAGGAAGGGGAATTAGGCATTCCTATAGATTTGTGAAAGCAATGTTTGAGCCTCAGTTATCTTTATTAGAACAGATCAATTAGATAATACTTTTCTATTATGATTGGTTATTAACAGGACAAGTCTTAGAAATGGAATAAATAACCATAGCTATTCTAACTTCAGCTCAAGTTTGATGGATATAAACCCGCCGTTTGAACTAAGTTCATTATACACATCAACCCTAATTTAAACAGATTTTATAGTTTGATAGCTCCTAAACTCAATTGTCGGTAAGCTAAACAATGACAAATTGTATATTGCTATAAAAAAATCAAACAACTTTAGCTCGACCCATGTTGATGTGATTAAAGCTCATCGAACTCAATTCGTATAAGAATCAAATCAAGTTTCTAAGAAACTGAAACTCAATCAAACTTGAACAATAACTAAACTCGACTTGTTAAAATCCCGGGTTAGATAGAGATTTGCAGATTACTAAATAATAGTGAATGTGGTTTAAAGACAACACAAAACGTGTATACATGCCAGTTAAAGGTTCCCTGATTCTGTATTTATAAACCAAATTATGTGCAAAACGAAACGATAAGAGACAACTCCAAAACTTGGATACAAAACAAACTTAAACACACACTTACCACACCAAAACCTAAACATTATGGTGTATTATAGCCTAATACACCAAGAAGTTTATTCTTTCATCAGAGTAGATCCACTAAACCGTATTAAATCTTCTTCTAAAGAGCTCTTGTGGAATACTGCCTTTGTGTAGAACAAAATCCGTTATTTGTAACTGCAAACTCGAAAAAATTCCACTTTAGCCAACTTTGTACTAAGTAATCCTATCTATGCAGTTATCGTCTGCAATGCTCATTACAGTGTCTTCAACTAATTCATAAAAAATGGTCTCCCCCATTTCAAAGCCAATAAGCTCAACATCTGATTTAAGGTTCATCCATTTTTTAGATATTTCCATGTCTCTTTTCACAAGTTGATCAAGAGAATGAGAATGTGGATGCTGAAAGAAATGCAATTCTACTCGTTTCCATACCTCGTAAATAAGATCCATCTCTTTTGGGACTGGCTGAATATTTCGTTTAACACGTGATATCCCAGTGAAGCCACCAAAATAACCCTCACATATCTCTTTCAAAGCCTCGTTTGTAGAGTCAAAGAGGAGTTTTTGGTCGTTAAATGATCGACTAGAAAATAACTCGACTTCCTCAAACAATGACGAGTCGAGAATTTTGTTAAAAAGTAACCCACCTCAAAAGAAATTCATCCCAGTTCAAACCTGAACCTAGCAACACTGCTTCAACATATTCAAAGGCAGATTCTTCATCCTTGGGAAAAATTCTTCTACAATTTCCTTGGTCACTGGAAGAAGATTCTTCCTGAAAATGGATATGTCGCGGTTGAATTTCTCTTTCAACTGCATATTACAAACAATTTCATTTCATTCAGATGATGGATTGATTATTGAAGTATTACAATATTTCTGTATCTTGGAGCAACTTATTATTTGGGGTGAATGTATGCATGGAATTTTTGCCATCTCGTGTTTGGATAATGCTTGTTTTTTGCAAATTCAGAGAAAAGTATTTTCTTTGTATCCAATTTAATCGGAAAACAACAGAGGCAATAGACTGAAATTAAGGGTGAGAGTTTAACATAAAAAACACTTCAAATATCATCTAATGTAATCAGTAGTGCGAGTGTTTTTATTTCCAAACACTTACTATTCTGGATTAACTTGTCGAATTAATTTTAAGTGAAGGGAAATATACATTGCAACACTCAAGTTCTCGAGTATATGAGTTTGACCAGTTTTGTATGGCTTCTTGTTTAGTTGTCTTGATAAATTGATATTTTAATTTGAACTGTAACATGCATACTTCTGATTATAAATTCCTCTGACAATCAAGTGCGAAGAAATGACTAGTAAGGAAGAGAATTCAAAGAAAATACCGCAACCTCAATTGGTCAAGTTGAACAGGGCATTCAAAGTAGTAATGGGCTTTCAAAATGCATGATAAACTCTCGCTGCCATGTTAAATTTCTGCTATTTAGATGTGGGACTTAGTTCTTTCCCAAAGTGAAAAAGTAGTATTGCATAATTTTACAACACGTGTTTCTGAAATATTTGTACTTGTTGTCGATACATAGATATTATCACCTTGAAATTACTATTTTGACCATGGTCTCTGTGTCTCTCAGTCCCCTATATTCACGATTTCATTCAGATACAGGAATTCAGAAATCTATAGTGTGGTTTATGTTGAAAACATCCTATGAATATAAATGATCAAATATATTTTTGTGTACAGGCCGAACAGTGGGTTAATAACATGAGTAATTCTTCGGTGATTGATAAATCCACTGCAGTAGATTTGGAAGGCCGCCCATCTAGGTGAGTACATATGTCCAGTCAACTTTGCAGAATGATGCAACTATAAGTATATATTTATTTTATTGGAGGTTTTGTAGGCTTGGTATTGGTGCAACAGTTCCAAAACAGTCCAGTTTTGCACTTTCAAACGATCCCATTGAAAGAAAATTACTTGCCAAGTTACAATCTAACCAAAGAAACGTCATCAAACATTTTTGGTTCATCCATTTTTTAGATATTTCCATGTCTCTTTTCACAAGTTGATCAAGAGAATGAGAATGTGGATGCTGAAAGAAATGCAATTCTACTCGTTTCCATACCTCGTAAATAAGATCCATCTCTTTTGGGACTGGCTGAATATTTCGTTTAACACGTGATATCCCAGTGAAGCCACCAAAATAACCCTCACATATCTCTTTTAAAGCCTCATTTGTAGAGTCAAAGAGGAGTTTTTGGTCGTTAAAGGATCGACTAGAAAATAACTCGACTTCATCAAACAATGACGAGTCGAGAATTTTGTTAAAAAGTAACACACCTCAAAAGAAATTCATCCCAGTTCAAACCTGAACCTAGCAACACTGATTCAACATATTCAAAGGCAGATTCTTCATCCTTGGGAGAAATTCTTCTACCATTTCCTTGGTCATTGGAAGAAGATTCTTCTTGAAAATGGATATGTCGCGGTTGAATTTCTCTTTCAACTGCATATTACAAACAATTTCATTTCATTCAGATGATGGATTGATTATTGAAGTTTTACAATATTTCTGTATCTTGGAGCAACTTATGCATGGAATTTTTGCCATCTCGTGTTTGAATAATGCTTGGTTTTTGCAAATTTAGAGAAAAGTATTTTCTTTGTATCCAATTTAATCGGAAAACAACAGAGGCAATAGACTGAAATTAAGGGTGAGAGTTTAACATAAAAACACTTCAAGTATCATCTAATGTAATCAGTAGTGCGAGTGTTTTGATTTTCAAACACTTAGTTTTCTGGATTAACTTGTCGAATTAATTTTAAGTGAGGGGAAATATACATTGCAACACTCAAGTTCTCGAGTATATGAGTTTGACTAGTTTTGTATGACTTCTTGTTTGGTTGTCTTGCTAAATTGATATTTTAATTTTAACTTCAAAATGCATACTTCTGATTATAAATTCCTCTGACAATCAGGTGCGAAGAGATGACTAGTAAGGAAGAGGATTCAAAGAAAAAACCGCAACCTCAATTGGTCAAGTTGAACAGGGCATTCAAAGTGGTAATGGGCTTTCAAAATGCATGATAAATTCTCGCTGCCATATTAAATTTCTGCTCTTTAGATGTGGGACTTAGTTCTTTTCCAAAATGACAAAGTAGTATTGCATAATTTTACAACACGTGTTTTTGAAATATTTGTACTTGTGGTAGATACATAGATATTATCACCTTGAAATTACTATTTGACCATGGTCTCTGTCTCTCTCAGTCCCCTATATTCACAATTTCATTCAGATACAGGAATTCAGAAATATGTAGTGTGGTTTATGTTGAAAACTTCCTCTGAATATAAATGATCAAATATATTTTTGTGTACAGGCCGAACAGTGGGTTAATAACATGAGAAATTCTTCGGTGATTGATAAATCCACTGCAGTAGATTTGGAAGGCCCCCCATCTAGGTGAGTACACATGTCCAGTCAACATTGCAGAATAATGCAACTATAAGTATATATTTATTTTATTGGAGGTGTTGGTCCCAAGTGGTCAGATGAGGTCTAGAGGGGGGGGGGGGGTGAATAAACCTCTGAAAATTTTTGAACTTAAAAACTTTTCAGTCTTCTGTCAGCAGACTAAGCTGATGAAGAACAGTAAGCAGACTAAGCTGATCGTGAACAAATCTTTGAACAGCAGACTGACCACTCTTCTTACAATGACTTAGCTGTTTTTCAGCAAAACAGTTTTCCAAAGAGTATACTTGCAGCGGATTGTTTGAAAGTGTTTTTCACAAGTAAACTAAGTTCTTAAAGATTTTATCCCCAGTTTTTAAACTCCTTATAAATCTTTTTGTATTTCAAAGTGTTTAAATATGCAAACTTTAAAATATGCAAGAAAACTTGAATGCAAAATAACACAAAGAATTTTTATAGTGGTTATATGGATAAAAATCCTTTAGTCCACTCTTCCAGATCACTCAGATTCTGGGTTATACTATAATCACACAGATTACAATATTTCTCCACTTATACCTAGACAACTAATGAAAAGGCTATAAGCTCACAATAGAAAATCACTTAGAAATTCTACTCTCTGAAGTTTGATCACTCACAAAGACGGATCACAACTCCTCACAACACTCAGCTTTTTACAAGATCACTCAGATCGTAATTTTCTGTTTTCTTCAACTGGGTTTCTGTCAACAGATGACTTCCACCAGACGAGTGAGCTGTTCGAGCTTTTGAGACTTAGAAGAATTCTGCTTCAAAAACGAAATCTCTGATTGTTGTTGTGTATCTTGCTCGATTGAAATTCAGCTCTATTTATACATGGAGATGAAAATATGACCGTTGAAGCAAAGTCACAATTCAAATCCATTCTTCAGCTCATTTGAAACGGCTCCCTGCAGCAATCCGTACAGTGTACAGTACTTTTCTGTCCATTGCATTAAATGCACTCTGCTGATCCGAGGATATCTTTAATCATTTGCCATTACTACCCTTCTCTTTCAGCATTTATTACACCAAGTGCATTTATAACCGTTGAACTGATCTCATGATCTCTTCCACTCTGCTGATCTAAGCAACCCATCTGATAGGCACTCTGCTGATCAAATACTGAACTAATCTGATCTGACTCGGCTGATGACCTACCCTTCTGTTTGCTGTTTCAGCAAGAGATCACTAGTCTTCTGGTCTTTGAACATTTAACTCTTCTGATATTTTCTTGGCTTGTTCAAAGATCTTTCTAAGGGAACTAAGCTTTCCACACTTAGCTGATTATGATGTTTTGGAAATCATCAAAACCTTCCCTTAACTTCTGACTTCTTTTATCTTCATCTTCATCCAACAGGAGGTTTTGTAGGCTTGCTATTGGTGCAGTAGTTCCAAAACAGTCCAGTTTTGCACTTTCAAACGATCCCGTTGGAATAAATTTACATTCCAAGTTACAATCTCACCAAAGAAATGTCACAAAGAAAGCTTAGGATTTGACTTCATCTGCAAAAGATAGAGATATTGATGAAAAGGAGTCGGGAAGTAAAGCCAAAGATTTTGCCAAGAAGAGACCTCCAAGTGTGAAATCTTTTGTACATGCGAAAAAGAAGTCCAGATAATTAACACGTTATGCACTGGAGTGAATGTTGATCCATCACCACAGAAGTTGAGTGATCAGCACAGCAGAGCTGTGACATTGAACTTGCAGTTTTGTTGGTCTTCATACTCTTCATCATTTTCAACTTCCATAACATATATTTACTTCCTCTTTCCACATTGGTGCCCAAATACATACCTTTCATCACACCAAAAGCACAGGCCCTTTGCCCTTTTTTCATTCATTTCCTTAGAAGACAGAATCCTAGAATGTTGATTAGGTGGTTTGCTTGTATTGATAGGAATCTTATCAGTAGGTGTAGGCAAGATAGGATTGCTCCTTTGATAAGCAACAGAAGGTCTCTCGTGTACTGCCATGTTAGCTTGCTCCTGCATCCTGGCCAAACCATAGGTCCTTTGAAGGGTCCTAGGTGCAGACATCCTTATAGGATACTCTATCTCCTCCTTTAATCCAGCTAGAAACAAACTAACTGCATATTCTTCAGGAACGTCTACCTTGTTAAAAATCTCATCAAATGCATCTAAGTATCCTTGCACTGAACTAGTTTGCCTCAACTTTTTCAAGTCACTCATTGGATCTTCAAAAAGAGTAGGCCCAAATCTTTGCTGCAGAGCCATTACATACTCCTCCCAATGGATGATTCCCCTTTTCAACCTCATATAAGATTGGTGCCAATAAAGAGCCCTTCCTTCCATATACACACCAGCTATTTTCACCTTAGACTGATCATCAGTTCCCTCCAGCTCAAAATATTGCTCCACCCTATACAACTAGTCCTTCAGATTATCTCCAAAAAATTTTGGAAAATCTACCCTAATGTGTTGCTTGTGAACTCCATGATTCCATTGTTGACCCAATTAATGAGAAGAATTCCCTCTATAAAACTCATTCTCCCCCTGAGGTGATTGTCTCACACTAGACCTATCTCTATCACTGGTCATTTCAGCAAAAGTTTTCCTCATCTCCTCAATATACATATCAAACTTTTTTTTCTAAATTTTCAGAAGTGGTTCTAAGGTGTTCCACCTCTTTTTGTAAATCCTGAGATCTTGTGTTACCAACCATATGCGCAAGGAATTTAACCTAGGCTCTGGATACCACTGATAGATGTAAGATATAAATCCAACTAGTTTCACACACAATATAATCACAATCAACTCAATTAATCAACAAACACTCTATATAACAATAATTCTAGCAAATCAATCAACAACACTTCAATTAAGTAATGAATTAATCCAACAAAGAAAGCCCAATCCAATCCGTAAGAATAAGCAGAATAACAACACAAAAATGATCAAACAGTCTCAACAATTACACAGGATTGCCTACAATACAACCGAATGTAATTAAATCCAGCTCAAATCTCCATAGAACCTGAAATGAAGATGAAGATGCTTGGATTAGTCGCGCCAAATATCAGAGAGAAACCAACAAAAACAGAAGGAAGAAAGTTTACTTGTGCAGGGTGTTGAAGTCTGCATTGCATAAAACTTGCAATTTAAAGCAAGGAATTTCCACGTCATCCTTGCACTTTATCCAGTAGGAGCCAGCTCAGATTAATTGCTCCAATCATAATTCAGCTTTCCACGTCTTCGGTTGAGCTGAAGTCTCTCTTTATTTAATAAAAACGTAATGGACTAAAAACGTTTTCTTCAGTTAGCTATAAACGTAGGGAAATTGCAAAAAACCCCTTAGTCTCTTTCTTCTTATTTCATGCATGCAACAAAAATCAAGAGTTAATTGAATCGAAAAATGTACAGATCTATTAATACATATATATATATATATATATATATATATATATATATATATATATATATATATATATATATATATATATATATAACAGGAGAAACTAAACTAAATACTAAAATAGGGATAGTGCGACTGGGGGTTGCGGGTGCAGATGGTGGTTAGAATTTTGAAAAAAAAATTGGAAGAGATAAAATTATTTTAGAAAAACGGTGGTTAGTCATGAAAGTGATGGTGAAGGTGAAGATCGAGGTTGGAGATCAAATGGAGATGGAAAGATAAATTTTCAAAGAGAAAATAACAAAAATAATAAAGGAGAAAAAATAATCTATATTTAAAGTAAATTTGTTAAAGGATCTTTATGTAATTCAATCTAAAATTATGCTTTAAATCTTTTGTTAATTTTTTTTAATGGATGATAGAATATCTCATATACATTTCTGTTCAATAAATTATTATTTTAAAAAGACCATATAACATTGGTCAAATAACTCAAGCCTTCACATATTTTCTTTAGTGGATTAACGTGGAATCTTAAGTAGTAAAGAAGTGATTATTTGCTGTTGAAAGATTTCAGTTGATTCAATTTAAATAAAATTACTACTACTTTAGTACCGTAAGTACTTTTTCCATATAAACCTCAATCGCGCTTTAATTATTATGAAAACTGCCGTGAATTGTTTCAATCCAATGATACACTTGTAATATGGAAACCCACCATAAATAATCAAGAAAAGTAATAGTTCCCATAAAGATTTCAAGAAAATGAAAGCTTCCTAGAATAATTTCAAGAAAATATAGCCGATCCCACTTGGCCACAACACACTATATATACATATACATTATTTTCATTACATCTAAAATACATTTTCTCCATCATTCTTTGCTCCCGTCTCCTCTGTTAAAATATTTCTCACATTAAAAAAATGGAACAATAAAGTGAATATTGTCAACAAGAAGTCTATTGGAAAATAAGAAGACTCCGTGAAACGAAGATATGCAAAATTTCAAACCCGTCTACTGATTCCTTCTTCTCTAGGCTTCAATTCAATCTTCACTTTTCATGTCGAAAACTAACCCACCAATGGGTTTCAGAAGATGATTGGATAGAATTCGTAGGAGATGAAGTCGGACCCGTAATCGAGAACCTCATTCACGTCCATCAGCAACAATATTTATGCTCGGCACTTACGGTGAATCTATCCAAAGAACACTTAGTGACTGGCCTGTATCAGATCGGTGGCGTTCACTACAGAAGACATGATTAGTTCAATTTTTCCGGAATGTAATCAGTTGAATGTTGCTATAGCAGTTATGCATAAGCACAATCACATTCATTTCGTAAATGATGACATGATCCATGCGGTAATGCAACATTCTATGGAAGAAAGAGATTCGACTATGGTTCCGGCTACAGATTCATCGATTGATTCATTAGAGAACAAGACAATGGATTGTTTGAACGAGAGTTGTTCGATTTGTTTGGAAGAATTTTGTAACTGTTGTAAAGCTACGTGCATGCCTTGCTCGCATTTGTTTCATAAGAATTGCGTAGACAAGTGGCTTGGGACCAAGATACTCCTGCCCGCTTTGCCGTTTTGAGATGCCCACTGACTAGTTAGATACACCAAGATTGTTATGACAATTCTTTCATGTAATTGTATTCTTTTGAATGATATGAATTCATTTTTCTAAGTTCAAAGCTTATATGGTCTCTAGATATTAATTAACTTGGTTGTTGGTTTTATAGTATAACTTAAAGGCGCATGCACTTGAACATTCTAACAGCGATAGTTAGATGAACAAGTCTTGTTAATTGAAGTTATAGTGACAAAATATAATATCTTCATGAAAGTTAAGGGATTATGATGTTATCTCAAGGTAAAACAAATAATCCTTATGACTGTAAGAAGAATTAAATAAAAATTATATACGAATCATCAAGGTAAAAAAGAGTTCTTCCCAATATATCTACCAAACTAATAGAGTCCTAAACCACCTAGAATGCCAAAGACAATAAGAAAGCAAATACTAACTAACTAGATAAATAATTAAATAGCAACTACTAAATTAATTAACGGGGTGCCTTAGACCCTGTAGCGTGGGTTCAGTCTCGATGCACGACTGTTGCGCCGAACCGTAACATTCCCCTCCTCTTCAAAATGAACCTTGTCCTCAAGGTTCAAATCCGGGAACCTATTCACTACCACTCCGAAAGTCTCCCATGTCGCATCATCCTCCGGCAATGTCTTCCACTGCACAAGTACTTCTCTAAAAAGTCCCCCATTTCCAGCCACTGTGCGTGTATGCAATATATTCTCTGGTTCTATAAGCGGAGTCCCATCATCATCATATGGTGGTAAGGTGGGCGTTGGGACCTCTCTATCACCTAGCTTACGTCGGAGTAAGGAGAGATGAAATACCGGATGAATTCTCGACGTATCTGGTAACTCCAAACGATAAGCCACTGATCCCACCCGACCAATCACTCTAAATGACCCGTAAAAACGACTAGCTAGTTTTTGGTAAACTCTTTTGAACATCGAATTTTGTCTGTAAGGTCGGAGGCGAAGGTAAACCCAATCTCCCACTTCGAATCTCTCCTCCCTTCGATGCTTGTCAGCCATTTGTATCATATGATTCCTCGCAGCGGTTAAGTTACGCTTAAGCTCCCCTAATATCTCATCCCGTGATCTAAGAGCTCGGTCCACTTCTTGAAGCTATCCCCGGTGTATAATGGAGCAAAGTTGGTGGAGGTCGTCCGTATACTGCTTCGAATGGTGACATCCCAATCGATTGATGAAACGATAAGTTATACCAAAATTCGGCCCAAGCGAGGTACTCATCCCATTGTCGAGGCTTGAGGCAAACAAAGCAATGCAAGTATTGCTTGATACTAAGGTTTACCACTTTCGTTTGTCCATATGTCTCCAGATGATAAGCCAAACTAGTTTTCAATTCCATACCCTATAAGCGAAATAATTCTCTCCAAAAGTTACTCAAGAAAACCCGATCTCTATCTGATACAATCAATTATGGCAATCCATGTAATTTCACCACTCCCCGTACAAAAGCATTCGCCACATCCTTAGCTGAAAACGGATGTGTTAATGTCAAAAAATGAGCATACTTCGATAACCTATCTACTACCACCAATATCGTATATTTCCCCTGCGATCGGGGTAATCCCTCAATGAAATCCATACTAATATCAGTCCAAATCACCGACGGCATAGGCAATGGTTCGAGTAAACCTGCGAGTTTACGATTATCAGCTTTATTCCGTTGACATACATTGCATTCCCGAATAAACCTTCTAACATCCCCCCGTAGTCGGGGCCATGTAAATAACCCAGAAATCCGCTTCCAAGTTCGTAACATCCCCGAATGTCCAGCTGATGGCGAGCAATGAAATTCTTGTAACAATTTCTCCCGGAGTGGTACCACTTCTGGCCCAATCGCTCTCCCCGTGTACCATAAACATCCGTTCTTCCAACTATGTCCCGACGAACCTAGAGGATCCTTCTCTAATTTGTTTCGTAATTCCATGAGGAACGGATCAGCCGACGTTGCGTGAGCTAATTCTTCCCAAACAGCCTATGTCGGAGCAGTCACTGCTGTCAACTTTTCCTCGGCATCCGGTATGTCACGACACGATAAGGCGTCGGCAGCGCTGTTCTCCTTCCCTGGCTTGTAGACAATCTCATAATCAAAACCCAAAAGCTTGGCTATCCACTTCTGCTGTTCCGGAGTAGTAATCCGTTGTTCAAGCAAACAACAAAGACTCCGATGATCAGTGCAACATCGAAACCTTCTTCCAAGTAAATAGGGCCGCCAAATACGCACGGCTTCAAATATGGTTAGCATCTCCTTCTCATACGTTGACCATTACTTTTTTTCCCATTAATTCCCTTACTAAGAAAAGCTATAGGTCGACCCTTTTGGCTTAGCACAACCCCAATGCCATCTTCTGAAGCATCGGTCTCGATGACGAAATCTTCCATAAAATCTGGTAATGCTAAAACTGGTGTAGTTGTCATGGCGTGATTGAGTGTTTCGAATGCAATCTGAGCTATTTCGCTCCATTCGAAGCCCCCTTTTTTCAGCAAATTTGTTAATGGTTTCGCTATTGCCCCATAATTATGCACAAATTTGCGGTAGGATCCCGTCAATCCAAGGAAGTCGCGAAGAGCTCGTACTGTCGATGGTCGGGGCCAGTCCACCATAGCTATAACCTTCTGTTGATCAACTCGCACCCCTTCCCGTGAAATCCAATGACTCAAATACTCCACTTGTGTCTGCCCGAAACAACATTTACTCGGTTTGACATAAAATTGTTCTTTCCTTAAAATTTGTAACGTAATTCGCAAATGATCTAAATGTGCTTCCCAAGTGTCACTATAGACCAGTATGTCGTCAAAAAATACCAAGATAAAGCGGCGTAAGTGAGGTCAAAAAATCTCATTCATCGCAGCTTGAAACGTAGATGGTGCATTAAACAGGTCGAACGGCATCACCAAGTATTCATAATGACCGTTATGAGCTCTAAAAGCCGTCTTATGAATGTCGTCTGGATGAACTCTGATTTGATGATACCCTGCCCTTAAATTCGACTTACTGAAGTACTCAGCTCCGCGTAATTCGTCAAGCCTGTCATTGACAGTGGGGATCGGAAATCGATCCTTGATAGTGGCTTCGTTGAGACCCCTATAGTCAGTACAAAAATGCCACGATCCGTCCTTTTTCCTTACCAAAAGTACCGGTGACGAAAACGGACTATTACTGCATCTAATTAGGCCTGAATTCAACAATTCCTCCACCTGCTTTTCTATCTCATTTTTCTGATAATGCGCATAACGATAAGGAATCACATTAACTACTTTTGATTCATCGTGTGGTCGAATGCGATGGTCGAAGATACGTTGCGGCAGCAGCGACTTCGTTTCTGCCATAACCTCTTGAAACTCATCCAACAATCGCTGGTTGTCCTTGTTTCTCGAATTAGCTAGCTGGTATTGATTGCATCCCTTACCTTTCTATATTGCTGCCAATCGAAATAGTTCACCCCCTTCAGCCCAATCTGTCAGAATTGAACCCATATCGGTCATCTCGATCTCCTTTCGAACCCGTCCACGAAGGTGATACTCTGTTTCTCACTTCGTAAATTTCATCGACATAGCATGGTAATCAGTCAACACTGGTCCAAGACCCTCCAACCATGGCATGCCTAATACCACATCCAAACCTATAATTGGTAAAGCGAATAAGGTGGCTTTGAAATCGTACCCTTGTATTGATATCAGTATGTTCTCATACTTGTCCAGGCATTCTAGCTGTTCCCCATTAGCCACCCTTACTCCAAACTGTTCGACTTGAGTTACTGGCAGCTGCAGACGTTGAGCCAACCTCGGATTAATAAAGTTGAGGCTAGAGCCGCTGTCGACCAGCATCTCGACGGGTGAGTTACGTACTAACCCCTTGAGACGCATAGTTGGTGCTCCGGTCTCCCCTCCTAAGGCGTTAAGTGAGATTTTTGCTTCTTCCTCAAAATCCTCGTCATCCTCGTTATCTTCACCTTCGATTTGAATAAGTAGTGCATGGGTTCACTTACACTGATATCCCCTGACATATTCGTCACAATTAAAGCACAAATTTTTCTCCCGCCTTTGTTGCATCTCTTCCCACGTCATCTTACGTGACTCTCCACTCATCAGTAGCTTATTTGTACTTCCCAAGTTCCACTTGGCTGACCAGTTCTATACGTTGATCGACCCACCATTCCTAATTTCTTTCCCGTGGTCAATTGCTCATCCTTTCGTTTGGCGAGTTCCATCGCGGATTGTAGATCCCGCGGTTTGAACAGCCTCACGTCCCCAGCAATTTCCTCTTTAAGACCTGCCATGAACGCCCCCATCAGTGCCCCATCTGACCAATCAGGTAAACAATTCATCAAACGTTCAAATTCTCCCAAAAACTCACGGAATCCTCCTTTTTGTCTAAGTCTACATAGTGATTCATTCGGGTCCTCGTAATCTCCGTGTCTGAATCGAATCAATAACCCTTTTTCGAATATGGTCCATGAAATTTGTTGGTGGCGATTTGCCCGTTCAAACCATTGCCACCACTGGTTCGCATCTCCTTCCAAATTATATGAAGCAAGTGTAACTTTCTTTGATCCGTGGATATCATTAATCATGAAAAATTGTTTCGCTCGACTCAGCCAAACCCTAGGTTCTTATCCGACGAACTTTTGAAAATCCATTCGGATCTGGTTATTCCTCCTCTCACGATTTCCTGGTCTCCACTCATGACTCCTAACGGATCCATCAGAAGAGTTGGATCTCCTACCGTTCCTTGATCTAGATGACTCGACAGAATTCGCCGGCGAACGGATATGCCGCTGTCCCCATGGGTTTCGACTTTCATGTCGTTCCGTCTCTCTGTCCATAAGTTGTTGGATGGATGCCCTCATCTCCTACATCGAGTTTTCCAATCCCTCTAACCGTTCTCTGTTAGAGGCCACCATGATTTCAAGCGAAGCGTTGATATAATCGCAGCCTGGCTCTGGATACCAATTGATGCGATCTCAAGGTAAACAAATAATCCTTACGACTGTAAGAAGAATTAAACGAAAATAATATATGAATCATCAAGATAAAACATAGTTTTTATATAGAATAATTAGAATTGAATATGAGGTAATTAAATAATAATCGATAATAGGGGACAAGAAATTAATTTTATCATGGATCGACGATAATTAAATAAACGATATAGGCATGGAAACGAAAAATGTAGAAATCTAATTCTATATAAATGAGACAAATGTGTCAAGACAGTCAAGTATCAAGGTCTGAGTTAAATGGAAACAAAAATCATGCATTGAAGTATAAGAAAAATATAGTCATTTACCGAATCAAGCTAGAAGAATCTTTTCTTTTTATTTTTTTTCTCAGTTAGGTGGGATTGATAGTCTCGTAGAAGCAGTCAATAGGACAAAATAAGAAATCAAAGGTTGAGGATGCCAAAGGGTTACAGAACTAAAGAATAATATTTCAGCTGAACTTGATCAAATAAGTTTGCGAATGAAGTGAGAAAATGAATTAAATGAAATCGTAGATGATATCTGTTTGTAAGTAAGCTAGAATGAGCTAGAAATATGCAATTACTGATAGGAGATAGGAACTTTTACCACAATAAATTTATATGTATTTGAGATTTTCTTGATATATCATTAGTTTACGTTTATTAGCAGCAATCGAAGGGTAAACATTATCCTTGGTACCTCTTTATAAATTGGGTTGGCGTGTATACTCATTCTGAATTTCGAGTCGTGTAGCCTGCAAACACTTGAAAGTCGGAACTTTATCGCAATAGTCCCTAGGTTCTCACTCAATTAGTCGAATAGCCATAGATAGTGTTGATGCATCTCTTCCTCGTCTTCTTTGCTTCATCAATCTTGTAATTCTTTCATAAGACATTGAATAACGATATTCTCCGGTATCAAAATTTTGAATCTTTTGGTCGTGGGTGCGCACTATTTTCTCTTTATAACCAATACTTTCATCCAATTGGTGTCAGGTATGTGAAGCACTTGGGTAGTACTTTAGTTGAGAATTGTCATAGACCTTGTGAATCCTCGAAAGGTTATTTGGTAGGATCAATATATGTTACACCTCTAGTAAGTTCACAAATTGAGTTTTATTCCTAATCTAGTTGGTTTGAGCAGTTTGTCTTGGCAAAAATTAGAGAAATACGATATCGCTTATTTTCAACTTTTAAATCATCCATACGCTCGTCATCATAGTCCTTCATTGTCCATCCGAAGTCTTAAACCATTTAGTTAACCCTAATGAAAATGTGAACGAAATTTTTCTACCACACAAAGATTCACAAGAAGTCGTCTGGACCGTCGGCCATATATGCTAATATTGGATTAGAGTTTAAAACAGATTGATTAATTGATTAGTTGATGATCAGCAATAATTAAACACAAGTTTTGTGATATATATATATATATATATATATTTATGGTAGATACTAGAAAATGAGGTTTTTATACATGAAACTGAATAGAGGAGAATAGTCCAGTATTTAATTGATTAATTATGGTCGGCAATAGTGTTGTGCACAGGTGACAGGTCAGATACGACCTGATCCGATCCAGATTCAACTTCATTTATGTATAATCCGATTTAAGTCAAATAAGTATCTTGCCTGGATCATAATTCAAACTGATATCATACCTTTATAGAATTTGAAAAAATATGTACTTTCAAATTTTCTTTCACTAATATTACTTCCTAGAACAAATTTGTTAACATTACGTAATCATTTAACTTAAATTACATATTGAAACTTTCTTCATGATTCATTTAGGTACGATACAGAAACAAACAACTCTTGACACTTTTAATCAGTTGCTTCAAAAAAATTCATACTTCACTTGAAAAATGACAATATTGAGATTAATGCATCACAGTTACTTCATGTTGTTAGATGAAAATATGCTTAAAAATAAGATCAAGAATGAAACTTTGAATCATGTCTTGTTGAATTGGATTACATGAATCTAAATTCATATTCACTTCAAATATTTTATAATAAATCATCTTGATCAAATTAGATATAATAAATACTCAGCATTATTACAATCAGAAGAAAAGGCAGAAGAAGAAAAGTAGACGGAAGAGCTTACCTTAAGCTCTGGCGATGTAGTTTAACCTAAAGCCCCAAATCAATTTAATTGTATTAGTCGTTGTATTCTGTTAATTTTAAGTCACCGTCCTTTATTTGTTTATTTCCATTTTTACCCTTGTAAGCTCTTTGTATATATAGGTAGTTAATCTGTTGTATTTTACACAATTATCATTTATAATAATATACAGAATTGATTTCCATACTTTCTCTAAACAATTCTCTCTTCTTTACATATATTACAAATATATATATACAATATGAAAGACAATTAAAGCTAATATGGTATCAGTTGAACATCCATAACTTCGCTGCAATCTTCCATTCAAGAAAATCATATGCTTCATCATCTTCGCATCATCATCAGTTATGTTCTTCATCAGTTGGATCGGTCTTCTACTTTCCAGATTCAGTTTCAAATCAGATAAGTTTTCTTCATAATCTCATTTTCTTGTTCCTTCTTTGTTGTTCTTCTCTTCTTCTTGATCATCTTCTCTCACCATGTCCACTGCTCTACAAACCACCTCATCTTCTTCCCCTGCCCTTCCTTCATCTCAAAACAGACCCCCACTTGAAGATCCCTCTAGCCTCATCATACGGATGGCCCAGGAATCTCCTTGGTCTCTGAAAAATTAACTGAAACAAATTACCAAACCTGGAGTCGTGCCATGTGTATGGCTCTTTCTGTTAAAAAAAAATTTGGGTTCATTGATGGTTCTATCATAAAATCTGAAACTGGTCCTATCTTGGCCAATTACTGGGATAGGAACAACCTTCTTGTTCTTACTTGGTTGTCAAATTCTCTTTCTAAAGAAGTTTTTCACACCATCCAATACCACACCCTGGCAATCACCCTTTGGAAGGAACTACAACAACGATTTGAAAGAGCTAGTGGCCCTAGACTCTACCAAATTAAAAGATTTATATTCAACCTTCAACAACAAAACCTTTCTGTTAACTCCTATTTTTCTCAACTCAAAATTCTTTGGGATGAGATAACTAATTTAGACCTGCTTGTGAATGTGGAAAATTGGATGACTATTTTGAGAATGAATATTTGATCACTTTCTTGATGGGTTTACAAGACTCTTTGGGACATACAAGAAGTCAGCTTCTCCTTATGGATCCACTATCTCCTGTCACCAAGGCTTATGCCTTAGTCACTCAAGAAGAAACTCAACTCTCTATTCAACAGAACAACAGAAGCAACAACAGTTTGCCCTCTATGGCTTTCTCATCTAGATCCTCTCCCTCTAACATCCCACCCAGACCACCTCCTCAAAACTTCACACAACCAACAGCTCCTAGAGCACCTTTTAACAATTCCTACAGACCCCCTTACAACCCTGCTAATAGAAGGAATGGTAGACCCTATTGCACACACTGCCAAACGGCAGGACACACCATTGAGACATGCTTTAAAATACATAGTTATCCCCCTGGGTACAGATCTCCCTATCCTAAACAACCACAATCCACCCAACATTTTAACACCAATATTGTCACCATTACCACTCCCTCTCAACCCAGCACTCCCACCAACTCAACACTACAGCACTTTGTCCACACCCTCTCACCAGAACAGTGCACTCAGTTATCAAATCTACTTTCCTCACAACTGACTGGATCTTTCCCTAGTACCACCAACAACACAAGTTCAAATCAATCAGGTTCATTCACAATTAATGCATCTACAGGTACATGTTCTTCATCACTACCTTCTCATGTTCAATTAAACAAAAATGCATGGATTATTGATTCAGGTACTAATTCTTCCTTTTTAGCTATTTTGGTCTATGTTGATGATATTATATTGGCTGGTCCTAATCTTGATCTCTTATGTCATATTAAAAATCATTTAAATTCTGTCTTTAAACTTAGGGATTTAGGTAAGCTAAAGTTCTTTCTTGGTATTGAATTGGCATACTCCCCCTTTGGCTTAATCCTATCTCAGAGGCAGTACACATTACAAATTCTTCAGGATACTGGTTACTTAGGTTGTAAACCAGCATCCATACCTATGGACTATCATAACAACCTTAAAAATGATGAACTTAATCTCTTACCAGGTCATACTCCTTATAGGAGACTAATGAGCAGACTGATTTACCTGACCATTACTAGGCCAGATATCTCATTTGATGTCCACAAGCTTAGCCAATTTCTGGCTAAACCAACACACACACACTTATCAGTTGTCCATCACCTGTTGAGGTATTTAAAATCCTCTCCAGGTCAAGGACTGTTTTATGCTCATTCTTCTAACTTAGCTCTTATTGGGTTTTGTGACTCAGATTGGGGTGCTTGCTTGGACTCTAGACTCTCTACAACTGGATACTGTGCTTACCTAGGAAATTCACTCATATCTTGGAAGGCAAAGAGGCAACCTACAATATCTAAGTCATCTGCGGAAGCTGAATATAGATCTATTGCTGCTATAACAAGTGAAATACTTTGGCTACAACAATTATTAATTGACTTACAGATTTCTCCAGCAAAGCCTCCAGTGGTTTTTTGTGATAATCTCTCTGCCATTCACCTTGCTCATAATCCCGTATTTCACGAGCGCACAAAACATCTCGAAATTGATCTCCATTTCATCAGGGAGCATCTTGCTCGAAACCACTTGAAATTACTTCAATCTCGTCTGAATCCCAGTTGGCTGATATCTTTACAAAACCCTTGCCCCGTCTTCACTTTTCCTGCATATTATCCAAGATGGGAGTTAGAAATATCTACTTTCCATCTTGCGGGGGACTATTACAATCAGAAGAAAAGGCAGAAGAAAAAAAGAAGAAGGAAGAGCTTACCTTAAGCTCTAGCAATGCATTTTAACCTAAAGCTCCAAATCAATTTGCCAAATCAATTTAATTGTATTAGCCGTTGTATTCTGTTAGTTAGTTATTTTAAGTCACCGTCCTCTATTTGTTTATTTCCGTTTTTACCCTTGTAAGCTCTTTGTATATATATAGGTAGTTAATCTGTTGTATTTTACACAATTATCATTCATAGAAATATACAGAATTGATTTCAATATTTCAATACTTTCTCTAAACAATTCTCTCTTCTTTACATATATTACAAATATATATATACAATATGAAAGATAATTAAAGCTAATAAGCATTAATAAATCAGCCGGATTATGGAGCAGTACTAGTCGACAAGTATATATACATGGAACCATATCTCGAAATATTCAGTAATTGGTTTTCATTAATCACTTTTGACCGTTTACAGGTAATCAATCATTACCTAAGATGCAAGTTGGATTATGTTAATCATGCCGACCCAATAACAATATTAGAGATTCAAAGAAAATATGTTTTAACTTCTTTTATTGTAGGATAGTTATATAAGTGAAAATTAACGAAATATTGCAACAAAGACTAATCAATAACATATGAGCATAGTCCTAATTTGAATATTGTTACTATTTCAGATGATAAATATATTGCACCTTATAATTAGACAGCTCAGGATTTCTTGCCCATTTTCTCTCATATAGATATAACCAGTGTTTCTACCCATATCAATAGTCAATCTATATATATTGAATTTTTCATTCTGATTAATTTTTTCTTCATATTACTGATATTTTCAGTTTGCGGGTTGCAAATCCAAAAATGAATGAGTGAATACAATGGGCTTGTGCTGATTTTCAGAAATTGGCTGTTGATGGGCCATTTGGACTATTTCTCTCACCTGTCCGAGCCTTCTATGCATATATACTTAGCAGGGGTACATGGCCCAGGGAATTAAGTGATACTCTAAAGAAAGAGTAAAATGCACAAATATTACCCCATACATGTACTCTTTTTAATTTGAATTTATTTTATGTTAATATTTATTAGGAAAAATAATCTTCGTGTCAACATTTTATTACGTCGATGTACTCATTTAAAAATGAAGAGTTGGCCGCAAGGAAGTTATTGCTATACTTTAAGAAAAAAATTGGATTATTGCTAAAAAAAAATAAGTTAAACAAGGTATTTTTGCGTGAACTGATATTTATTTTGGTATAATTGTCCCTTTTGTGAAAATGATGAAGAATACTGTGACACCCCAGTGTCAACCGCCTATGATTTTTCTTCAAGAGTTATATCTTTTCTTTGTCGGAAAATCACAGGAACGGATTAAAGGAAGTAATGGACGTAATGAGCCATGTACTAAAGCATAATATGCCTCTTTCAAATGAAGTTGTCTCGGATTATGACCTGGACCATTTTCTCAAATAGTGTCCTCAAAGAACATTGTTACTAAATATATTTCATCATCCTTGCATACAACTACCTGAGGAAATAGAACACAAGAAAACAAAGAGGGTTAGTCTCAAATGACTCAGTGAGGGTAGAAGCACGAACAAAGGAAATAAAATGTGTTTACGGTGAACGATTGATAAAGTATGATTCGTACAAATGAATCAAAATATGAACATGATAGACATAGAAGGTACTTGAATCAATTCACCTATAAATTTTAGAATATTGCGACTTTCAAGTATAGTTATGTAAATGAACAAAGTTGTTAGACATGTGCACATATATCATATAAATATCACCTTGTGTGTGTATATATATATATATATATATATATATATATATATATATATATATATATATATATATATATATATATATATATATTCCATCTAGTAGCGACCTCGTGGCTTGACTTGTAACTTTCTTGTAAGCTTGTAACTTTTAAGCATATAAATTGTAACTTGTACTTGTAATTGGTTTACGTGCTCGAAATTTGGAATAAGAATTCGTAGTCATGTAAAAGACGAGATATTAACTTTCAGTATCAAGTTCCACAAGAATTGAGATAACATGTATATGATTTCAAGTGGTATGTGAGATATAATAATATGCAAGAATTCATGCATATTCGATTTCTACAAATATAACAAGAAATAGTTGAATTAAACTCTAATGAGCTAAAGTGCCCATTTATTGTGTTTCAGGGGTGGAAGTTGATGATTTATTCTTAATTAGAGGGTGTTAAGTGGTAATTTTATTTTAAGGGTAAAAAGAGCGAAATTTCTCATGTTTTGAGGGCGCAAAGTGACAATACTATTGAATTACCTATTTTGCCCTTGATTTTTGCTTGAAAGTAAACAAGGGTGTAAAGTGCTGCATTTTTTATATTTCGAGGGTGCAAAGTGCCTATTTTCCATATTTTGGGGGTGTCAAGTGCAAAAAGCCCAATAAGGGAAGTACATATTTTAAATGCATATCAAAGAACCTTTTTTACATGAATGAAATGGAAACTTTTGGGTCTATATGAGTAGATTTTGGCCCAATTTTACTTGGTTTTAGCTTTAATAACTTGTTTGGGTAATTTCGGTGAATATTTTAAAACACGAATTCGATTGTTATTGGAAGTTGGGTTTTACGAGTTTTGAAACTTTTAGATATTTTCAAATTCTGCTTTGGAGTTTGGAGGAAAACTTTCAGATATTTTAAAATACGAGTTAAATTGTTATTGGAAGCTAGTGTTCACCATATCTAGGTTAATTTTTCTTGTTAAATTGAAGGGTGATTTGGTAAATACAATGGGAATAAAGTCAAAATTTGGACCAAAATAATATTAATTAACTTTGTCAAATTAACTTAGTTACATGACTTAATTGTCAAATTCTATTCGTTACAAGACTTTTTTGCCAATCTGAAAAGTTACGAGATCAATTTTGCAGTTTTTCTGACCTTCAACAATGGGGATAATATTCCATGTCAGCAAGGGACATGTAAGTTGGAGAAAATATTTGCAATTCGGGCCAAAATATATTAATTATATGATTTGTTTGCTAGCTAAAAAAGTTATGGGATCAATTTTGCAATTTTTCCGTTGGAACAAGGAAGCAGAAAGATTTTTAATAGGTACACGAACTCCCATCATCAAGCTATTGAGCTTTAACTAATAAAAGGCATAATATAAATTTACAAAGTAACCAACCAAACTAAATAAATCAAACTAAAAGTTCCGTGAAAGAATAAAACACCATTTTATTTTGATAAATTGCAATACAATTCTTTTATAAATTAAAGCCCAACCCGTTTAACCATAATAACCATGTAATTAGGCGTTCGGATTAGATGGGCTGATTTATTTGTTTTCTTGAACAGCCCTAGCGGCTGTACATTGCCTTACAAACAATTTTTTGGACTGAGAATATTTTTGGTGTGGGAATCCATACGAGCAATGTCTCACTTTAAAAACTTAGAAGGAATCCCACTTCTAACTTTGCTTAATTAAATATAATTTTTGTGTTTAGGACCGCAATTTAATTTTTTAAATTTTATGCTGCATTGACTAGCTGTTATATATAAAATCTTATTTTGAGTTATTAGATGATATTTCAGGCAAAGTTTAAATTGTTGTGACTATGAGATTGAGTTTGTTTTGGTTGAACTAAAATTTATATGGCTAATAGATTCATGGTCGGGTCTAATAATAAAAAAGCTCCAGAAAGAAGATTAGATTAATATTTTATTCTGTCCCAATTTATGAAGGTTTTAATTACATATAGATCATAAATGTATCATAATCAGAGAAAAAAATTAAAATATTTTTTCAATTCGCAGAAAATATATTTTCTTAATTTTTTTTTTAAAAGCACATTTTTTATTAACATTTTTATGAAATCAAATATTTTAATAAAATTTTAAAATTTAAAATATTTAAACCTATCCTTTAAAACATTAATTCAATACCACCTGAACCCCAATTGACACCTAAACAAAATCCATTTAGTTACTAAATTAAACCGTAAATTAGAAATCCCTTTAGAAGAATAATTAACCATTAATGCTAATAAGAGTGTCTGGGCTGGTTGAAAATTGGTCATCCACGGGTTGGGTTGTTAATGGGACGGGTCTTCGGTCCCAGGCCACTGCCGGCCTGGGATCTTCGATCCCAGGCCACTGTCGGCCTGGGATCTTCGGTCATTGGCCGCGGTGGCTTGGATCAAAAAACCCAGGCCGACGACCTGGGTTCTGTAGCAGTACAGAACCCAGGCCGACGGCCTGGGTTCTCCGATCCCAGGCCACTGGCGGTGGCCTAGGACAGATGACCCAGGCCGCCGGCGGCCTGGGAATCGGGGGGTAGGGGAAGGGGTGGGGAGGTGGTGGGTGGGGTGGGATTTTTTTTAAAATTAAAATTATTTATTATTTTAATAAATATTAAATAGTTTTAAATTATATAATTTATTATTTTAATAAATATTAAATATATTAATTCTATTAATTCTATTATATAAATTTTATATTTAAAAATAATATGTTTTTTTAATTTTGGTGATATTTATGTTAATGCATTATTTTATTTATTAATATTGTTTATAAATTAAATTAGTTATTTAAATATAATAAGTAAAATTTTCTAAAGTGGTCAGCACGTGGTCTTATTCGAGTCAATTTGGAAATTTGGCTACAATGTGGACTAATATCGTCACTAAATTTGAAGATGTGGGGCTTTTTTGGTAACCTGAAATGTTATGGGGTAAATTATCAGTTAACATAAGTTATGGTATCAAATGTGTAAAGTTTTAACGGCCACGTGACATTCTCGTGGCAATTCCGTCATTAATTTGATGGAAGTATTAAATGTGCAAAATTGATTTGAGTTATGGTATCAAATGTGTCGGTATAAAAAATTGTGGTATCAAATCCCTAAAGTAGGTAGAATTATGGTATCAAAAGTGAAATTCTCTCTTTATTAATTTAAAATTCAAAATATTTGGAAATAAAAAATATTTAATAAATTTATATTGCACCTAAAATTTTCATTAATTTAGGAGAAAAAAATAAAAAGGCTATTTTTCAATTAAAATTAAATCATTAAATATTAACTAATTTAGTTAAATGTGTTTTTTTATATGGCCTGGTAGTGACTCGCTAATAAACCAACTAAAACCCCATGTAAATATTGATACTAATGTATATAGTCATCTATTAACAATAATAGATGAATATTAACTCATGTCTTGTTAAACATGGTGGTATAATATTCTTAAAATTACTTATAGAAATGAAAAGAATCACGTACAATTATATTTCTTTTATTTATAATCGAGTTTAGATGTTTAATGAATAAGATCGACTAAATTTATAGATTTTCATGTACTTCGAACTATGAATCTTGTTATATGAATTAAATCCTTTATATTTATGTAAAAAGGTTAAATCCTTTAATTCGCTAATCATGTAAAAATCATAAAAGAAATCACGAGTTCGAGATATATTTTCAAGTTACAGAAGTCTAAGGGCCTGTTTGTTCGGCGTTTTTTTAAAAAAAAATGTGTTTGAGAAATGCCAAACAAACATATTTTTTTATTTTCTGAAATAAATTTTTCATCTCTCAATTTTCTGAAACTACTTTCTTAAAACTCAAACAAACAACAATTTTTCTTATCTCTAAACAAATTCTATACAAACCCTACTCTGTTTTGACCAGTGTTTTCAAAATCGGACCGGACAGTGAACCGGTGAGCCGACTGGTTAGTGGTTTTACTGGTCGAACCGGTCGTACCACTGGTCGAACCGGATGACGTAATAATAATGTAATAAATATATTTAATTTTAAAGTATATGTAATATGCATAAAATTTAAACATTATCATACAATTGATTAAAAATATAAAAAAAAATTATAATATTATAAAATTAAAGCATATAATATTTATCTAACTTATATCATAACGGTAATATAGTACTAATTTGTATGCTCATATAAATATAATATGATTATATTTCTTTTTAAAAATTTAAAAGTGTAAGTTAAAAATACAACAAACTAAGATATTCATAAATTTTAAAATATGGTTATGTATAAAAGTCTAATATTCAAAGTCAAACTTGCATATTATATCGATTTGACTCTTTATCCTAAAAATAATATTGAAAAGAATATTTTATAGAATAAATTTTAATAAAAAACTATTATTTGAGTATTAATTTTCATTCATAATGTGTGAAATATTTATTTAAGTTAATTATCTAATTTATAAATAAATTTGGCTACAAGTTTCTATAATTTATAAATTTTAATTTGTACTAAAATTTTAAAAAAAATTGTGTGGCTCAAATGGTAAGGAAGTCATATTTCATCCTAGAGGTTAGGAGTTCAAATCCCACCTTGTACAAGAATTTTTAGTTTATTTTTAATATTAAAAAAATCAAAAAAAAAAAAGGAAAATCAGAACCGGGTTGAACCGGTCCAAAACCGGTGAACCGGTATGGACCGGTTCAACCCGGTCCAAACTGGTTTTTGGAGATACTGGTTTTAAGGGTAAACCGGACCGGACCGACCTCCGGTTCGCGGTCGAACCGGTCGGACCGGCCGGTCCGGTCCGGTTTTAATAACATTGGTTTTGACATAAAGTAACTTATCTTTTACACAATTTATCTCACAACAAACATAATTTGACATAAAGTCTTACAAACCTTACACCTACAATCTAATTCTTCAAAAAAAAATCATATATCTACTTTATTTCTCAAACCACTTTCTCAAAACTCAAATAAATAACATTACGCAAATCGAGATTATTTCACAAACTCCCACTACTCTCCCAAACTACTTTTCCAGACACCAAACAAATAAGCCCTAAACAATTCTCTATTAATTAAAGACCAACCCATTCAATAATTAAACCTCCAATTAGCCGTGCCCATGTGATGGGCCGTTTTTATTTTCTTGATACCTAACCTCAATAATTCTAGGTTTTCCCCATAACTATACATATACACACAGAGGCACGTATAATACACCAATTCATATTATTTAATTAGTAATTTAATTAGTCACATATCAATGGAGAAGTTATTTGCAAATAGAGGAGCAAAATTAAATTAGATGAAAGTTGTGCGTCGAGAAGAAGTTGGATTTTTGCTCGACGATATAGTGAGGGAGATAATATCAAGATTTTCCGTGAAAAGTCTTTTAAGGTACATGTGCGTTCCGAGGCTCTGGAAATCTCTAATCTCCCATAATTCATTCAAGAAGCTACACCGTCAAAAAAATCATAAACAAGAATAGTCCCCCGTTAATGCTAGTTTTGTATTATTATTCTAATAATAATTCATATGCCTTAAACACCTTCAATCTCCATGGAAAACTAATCCAAGAATGGAGTTTTTCTATAATTTCATCAACATCATGCCTAAAAATGTTACCCTTTCCATCACAATCTAAATTGATGTGCTTTGTCAACAATGAGAGATTCTACTTGTGTAATCCTAGCACTCGAAGAATTATCCGCTTGCCTGATCCTCTTTTGGATACCTTGCGATATGAAATGTATTATGTATATGGTTTTGCTTATGTTCCATCCAAAGATGATACATAATCTTATACTCAGTAAAATCAGATCTAGACATATGGAGTTGTATGATGCTTACTATATCCATGTCCAATGACGACGATCTCTTGCATTACAATTTTTGGAGATCCGTTGATGCTGCGGCTATCAAACATCTCGTGCGGTATCGCCCATCCGAGATTTTTGTTTATGGGGTTTGATAAAGAGATTAGAAATATGTGATCCTCACTTTTAATATGGAGAATTGAGGTTTTTCTTTCATTCGGCCGCCCAAGGATTTTAAGCTTTTTCAATAGTAATTTAAAATAGATTTTGTTAATTTCTAAAATCTATCGATTCCTAAAGCATTTGAAATTTTGAGTCTTGAAAGTGGAAATGATGCTTCAATTCTTTTCAGAATGATTTTAATATATTTTAGAATAATCTAAATTTCACACTACACGGTTTGATTTCCGTCTTGAATGTTTTCTTTCATAGTAATTTTGATTAATAACGTGATTATTAATACTAGCGGTTTGTATCTTAATCTTGATATTAAATTTAGTATTTTGCTTTGTAGAAATTAGATTAATTAATTTTAATTATATGTGTTATAATTTAATCTGAGTATAAATTCCCGTGTATCTAAAAAAGTGTATGGAGTAAAGTACAAAAAGATATAAAGTTTGGGGGTGAAGTACATAAAAATATCAGATTAGGAAATGTATTTAATATGCTATGCATGGACCAAAGTTTAGTTTTCGACGTAGATTTTAGTCAACTGAATATAATTTTTTTTAAAACTGAGAAATATTATAAAAAAGTTACTAAATTAAGAAAAAGAGATAAATTCAAGGTAAATTTAGAGTTTTGGAAATACACTTTATTTTTCTTTTCGATTGATTTAAAACATAAATTTTTCGATATTTTCGATAGAATAGATGAAAATTTTGATCCATGATGTTATGTATAAGTTTGACAATAAGATTGTAGCCAACAGGGAAAACTGAGGCCCCAAGAATCTGATTTAATGGGGTAAAGATCTTGAGCCGATTTAATGATGATGTATTTTTGGATATTCTATAATGTAATGATGAATTAACCATCCAAATAAAACATATGTATAAGTTTGAGGATAAGGAGTTTTTTCCTATATAATGTTCTGTAATAAATATTTGAGGCAGATGTATAACTATTTGTATAATTATTTTTCAGTAAAATTAGATAAAACTTTCAAATTAATTAGTGATTTTGAATTTTCGTCCTAAACTATATTATATTACCGAATTTCATCCTGCAATTTAATATTTTTTAGAAATATCGTCCCAAACTAATTACTAATTTTGATTTTTCATCCTAAACTATATCAATTCGCCGAATTTCGACCTGTAATTTACCATTTTCTATGAATTTAGTCCTGATCTTACGAGTTTTCGTGTGATCGGACTATATGGGGTGGTGTGCTAATCGAACATAAATGAATGCGAAATAATGGAGAAAGATCAATAGTATTAATATTCAATGAGTTTTAATACAAAGTACAAGTAGGATGAGTCCTATTCGAGCATTATTGGATGCCGTACAAGCTAGAGGGCAAAACCTGTACAATTAGGCCTATGCTAATAATCCGAGCTGTGAACTTAAGCTTGGAGTGTTTTTCTCTGGCCCCCTCAGTGTAATAAATGCATGGAGTATTTATAGCCAACTTTAAGGACTTGGGCCTGGGCTCGGCCCAACAGTGTCCTTCGACCATGTGAGCTCGAAACAATCGTTTTCATGCTTTGGTTCGTCTTTCGGTCCCTGGCGACAGGGTTCATAGCTATTCGAATCGCGTTGAGGCTAAAGAACAGGGAATCCGAATTACCCCTCATCAATACTCCCCCACTTCTCGAGTGTGAAGCGAAGTAAGCGCTCGAAGAAGTATAAAGTACGTTCCATGTTATGGTGAGACGAGCCGCTCAGTACGTTTTCAGAATATGCCTCGTTAAAAACCTGACTCGGAAAAACCCATTGGGATAAAAACCGAGTAAGGGAAAAAGAGTGCATATATAAGAAACATACTTTGGCGCGCTCTGAAATTGTCCTCGTCGGGGGATGTTGAAATAGTAATACCCCTTTCGGTTTCATGCTGCGTTGTTCGATCCCTTGATGAATGCTTTCCAGAATTTCCGATCTATAACCAAGAGGGCTTCTGAGAATCTTAAGGATAGATTGCCAGGACATATTCCGCAATTCTATGGAATGAAGGATCAAAAAGGTAATTTTGAGAGGGACGACCCTAAGCTTTTACCCTTGGTAAGTTCAACCGTCGTGGTTACTCGGGGACCTCTTTGCAATTTTACCTTTTTAACCCTGTATATATACATGTTGACTTCGTTGAAAAATATTTTCACATAACAACTTTCTTGAACTCGAAGCGTTTGAGCTTGAAATAGCATTTTTCTCCTGTATAAATACTTCTTAGTTCATTATGTCGAGCTCTATAAGCGTGAGAGGCAAGAAGAAGGTTGAGGAGAGCCAAGAATCTGATCCCTTGTTTAAGCTTGTAGATGACTTTGAAGACGGGGAATTTCATCGAGACGACGAAGACGACGATCCGAGCGAGGATCTCGAAGAGAAAGAGGTCGACAAACGTAGTATTGGCGAAGGTGCTTTTGTTAGGATTTTTGAACATACGCAAGCCTCACAAGCCGTCACCTCGGGTAAGTCAGAACTTCCTGCTAGTAAAACTTCCAGTTGTTTTTCGAAAAAAGATCGGGCTCGCCTTGAGGCGGATTATGGGAAATTTCTTCCCAAAGGTTTTTCGATTGTCGTTCCTTCTTACGCCGAACGTGCCACTGAGTCTCCCGCTGGATGTCAAGCCTTTTATGAGGGACAATTTTTCTGTGGCTTGCGTATCCCGTTCGCTCCTCTTATCAGAAATATTTTGAATTTCTTTTCGCTTTCCCCGGCTCAGCTTCTCCCGCACTCCGTTGCATATATAATAGCGTTTTGCGCTCTTATGGAGGCGAAAGGAGAGGAAGCTTCTTTTAGCAACTTTTGGCAGATATTCCGAATGGATCCTTGCAAAGGTTCGAATGTAGGCTTTGTGTCCGTTCGTCCGAGGTCTAAACGGCCATTTCTTACGAAAATATCAACAAAGAAAGCTTTAGGTTGGAAGAGGAGATTCTTTTTCGTGAAGGGCCCTGACGTTCCTATTTCGGAGGGTAGTTCGAAAACGAGACCTTATCGATGGGACGGCGCAAATAGTTGGACATACGGTTCTCGCAAAATAAAAGAAAAACTTAGCCATCGTCTTTCTGATGAACTCCTGGGGCGATTGGAGTCTAACCCTTATCAGACCAGATACTTGGTTCAAGAAGGCATTTTGCGACTGGCGGGGTTGAGCTACTGCGATTATCCTGCCCCGGCGATTAAATATCCCGGTCAGTCCTCCGAAGGGCCCCTTCCTCTGTCCGATGTACAGGCAACCTCCAGTGATCCGAACCCTACTTCTCTTTCTCTGGGTATGCTTCTCACCTTCTATTTGGTTTTATGTTTATCTAATAAATTTGTTATTTAAGCTCGTCCCGATCCATTTTATCCTTATAGGCCGGGTTGTTGAGAAATTTCGAGTGTCCGCTGCCGAATTAATTGAAGATAAACCCTTTTATTTTGATCCATTGTCTCATACTTCCGGAAATAGAACTGGTACAAGTAACTTGGGCGAAAATCCTGTTATTATTCCACTCACGATTCCCGAACCAAGAGGTGTCGGTACTTTGAGTTCCTTGAACTCTGCCTCTGCTGGGCCACTCCGAGCCTTATTTTGCCCTGATACTCCCGCCCTTTCATCAGTTGGTTATAGTCAATACTCCTGGAATCGAGTTCTGGGTGTCCAGGAGTACGAGAAACTTTTGAGTCGCAAGAGAAATGCTGAAGGTCCTGGACCCTCTAGGAGGGTAAAACCCTTTGGTGTGAGTTCCGGCCCCGTTCCAAGTCGAGAAGGCAGGTCAGAACCTGATGTAGCGGATTTCATGGATGAGCATCTTCGGGGTAGCAGGGCTGCTGGGTATTCTGAAGATGGTAGCATTTTAACCGATCTGGATTCAGGTGGTGAGAACGAGTTCGACAAAGCCATCAGAATTTATTTGGCTAGTCGGTTCAAGCGGGACATCCTGCTTCAGACCGTTAAAAGTGACTTCGAGGTTTTGAGTGACTTTTCCCGAACGTATCACGAGGTAAACGTTTACCTTTGATTTTCCTTTCTTTCTTCTGTGCCCTTGACACTTTGCTGATATGTTTGAACTACTTCGCAGATCGGAGATTTATTTGCTACCCAAACCTATCGCTTAGCTTTATTGGAGCAGGAATCGCAGGATGCTCATGACGCGTGTGCTCAGATTCTCGTTGATAACCAAACTCTTCGAGCTCAGTTAGTAGAAAACCAGCGGGAGCTGTCCCAAGTGAAGAAAGAGCTCGAAAAAGCTAATACGAAACATTCTTCCTCATTAGAAGAGGACTTGCTGGCGTCCGTTAAAGAGAGAAGTGTCCTTGAGGAGGAGCTAAAGAAAATAAAGATAGAACTCGATTTGGCGAAACGGGATTCCGAGCGTGCATATGCCCAAGGTCGGGAAGAAGCCGAGATTCCGGCCATACGAGGATTCTTGGAATCTCCAGTCTTAGATCCTTTAGTTCAAAGAAAAACGGGAGAAATTCTTCAGACGATTTTTTATAAAGGGGTTCAACAGTTGGTCGCGGCCGAGAAAATTCCGAATGACATGGAAGAATATTTCAAGTATATGGACCCTTTTAAAAACGCTGAAGGGAAGGCTTATAAAACTTCCTCCCTTCCCAAGGCGAATACTAATTGGCAAGAACATCGCTTTGCATCCTTAGTCGAGGAGTATGGTATTCCGATGCCTAACCCTGATGTGCTCGAGTACTCCTGCGACGATCGTTCTAATGCGTTCGGAGAAGAAGACAAAGATGTCAATACGGGCAATGCCCCGGATAAGGGAGACGGTCGATCTTTCAATCAAGCTGAGTAAGCCGGAGGGGGCGATTCGAGGTTTTCCAGTTAGGAATCAATTGTATTTTCTCATGCAACCCAATTTTGTAAACGACTTAACTTTATATTTCTTGATTTATTTTATGTAACTCATGAATTGTAACTTCATAAATATCGATGATTTTCCATATTTTCTGCTCGAACTTCGTTTATCAGAGTGGGGTTTTTTACCATGGTCGCGTCGATTCGTTATCTCAATCGTAGTGCATAGCGTCTATAAATATTAAGATCTCTTATCATTATTCACACGACATCTTTGCTTATAGAGATCGGAGCTTTCCCAAAATTTTTCTGCATTTTTCGAACTTCCTGCGGGTAGAGATCCGAGCAATTGATCCAAATTCACTCATCATGGAAAACGTGCTAGGCAAAGCTATCGACCCCATGTCGCTGTTTGGTGGTTCGAAAAATAAGAAGTCGAATAAAGAGCAAAAGGCTGATAAGGAGGTTAAACCCTCCAAATCTTCTTCTAAGACCTCCGCCTCTTCCCCAAAAGCACCTAAAGGTGGGGAAAAAACGAAAGAGAAAAGTACTTCATCGAAGCAGAACAAGGGTAGTTCCAGCAAGTCCATTCTGGACGAAGACCTCGAGGCTGAGCTTGGAGGTTCCTCCCCGAAGGTGATTGATTCTAAGAGCGAGGATAGTGTCCGGGAAAAGATTCCTGTTCCCTCTTCGAATAAGAGGCCTTATTCTGATGGGACGCCCATTGAGGCTTTGCAAAATCTTGCTATTGGCGGCAAGTCATCCTCCGATGCTTCGATCATTCCTCCCTCAGGGAATCCCAACAAAAAGTCCAAGTCAGAGACTGGTGTGGGGGCTTCCGCTGAAGCTTTAGGAATTGATAATCCTCCCCGATCTTTTGCCGATTCCTCTCCTCAAAAAACTGCTTCTTCCCTGCATGAGGAGTTGAAAGATGGATCTCCTTCTAAAGTTGACCCCATGGGTAACTTGTTGCAAGCTACCTTTACTTCTTCGGAGACTGACATGCCCAAAGGGAGAAATGCGTCTAAGGAGAGGAATGTAGAGGAGTTGTTCGAGTCCGGGCAGAATTTCCTGTTTCAGGTATAATTTTTTTTTTTTTTTTTTTTTTTTTTTTTTTTTTGAAGATTCAATGATAGAAAGTCTAACTTTTTGGCAGGCCGGGCAAGATTTTATTGAGCTTAAGACATTTGCTGAGCGGGAGATCAATTATCGTGCTGCTATTTCCCAGGAGCTGGAAGAGAAGAAAACCGAGTTCGATCGTGTCTTCGCGGAGAAACTCGCTCTAGAGAGGGAGAAGTCTGCTAGAGAAAGTGGAGAGGAGGTCCATAAGCAGCTGAGTGAAGAGCTCGACAAACTGAAAAGTCTTCACGAGCAGGATAAGCAGGAATTCATTCGTCGAGAAAAGGAAGCTTTCGATCGTGGATATAAAGCTGGATATGAGGCTCGTAGTGTCGAGCTTCGGAGGATTCTTTCTGACAATAAGCTCCTCTAGTCGTTGTCTTTTATTTTCTCGGATTTGTAGTACAGCTAAAATATCTTTACCTGTTGTGTAATCCTGAATAATTTTCATACATTATATTTTCTATGGTTTGCAGTAATCTACTCTCTTCTGGAATCGTATGCTTCCCTTGTGTGTTCTTTCTTTGATCATTCTTTAGTTTGCTTTTCCCGAATTTCCAATCTTGGCGTAGTGATTCCCCTTAATTCCCAAAAATGATATCACTTTCTTTTCCTGGTGAAGTTCTTCTGAGTCGTGAAAATCTTTTGACCTGGATCGTTTTCTTCGTTTTGCATTCTTATAATATTTTCTGAATATATATTCCTTCCATCATGCTGAATAGAAGATCTTGTTGCATACCTCATCATTTCGAATTTCATGTTAGGAGCTACTTGCATAATGTAGTCAGATTTATACTTTAATTTCGACTAGGGCATCTGCAGGCGAAACTATTTCAACCCTGAAAGTTTCGACCTGGTATGATGCAATTTGCTAGGCTCCCTTTTGAAAATGTTTCGGGCAGTGCTTCGGAGATTGACGTCCTTTATAAAATGTTCACGTTTTTCCTGGTAAAGAGGTGTATTGCCCTTCTCCTTTCCGAAGAAGTATGACCACAGTCGGAGACCTGTTGGCTCGATAGGCGTCTCCTTGTTGAGTAAGGACATTATCGTCCGCCGAAAATTTCATTGGGTCGGTCAGTTACGAAGATGTGACGGGGGTTGTTATCTTGTAATTACTTCCTATGCCAAGCTCGGAAAATACTTTTTATCGACATTTCGACGGCTTTACTTATTCTCGGGCCATTATGTGATGACGCTTTCTTTACAAGCTGTATTTAGATCTCTTTATGATTTCTCTTGGATGATAGGTACTGGGACTTCGATGAATTCGGATAGGAATGAACTCGAGTAGAATAACCTTGACATTTCCTTCATTTCTCTTTCGGAATGGTTTCTGCAATTTCGGGAATCGTAACGGTCAGCGCATTTACTGCTCATATCTCAGCCGTTAGCACCATCAGATCTTAGTCGTTGATTGCTCTTTCTCCTCACTATATATAGTTCTGTGGAGACCCCCAGATTTTACATTTCAGTAACAATTTTGAACAGTTCTATGACTGAAGATTTATTCTTTCTAGGCAACATGCCTCGTTTCCTTTCTTTGATCAAGTTGTACGAAGTTCTCCTTCGTACTATTTTTGAATTCCTCTTTCTCATGATGGTAACCCAATTCGACTAGGGTATCGGCAGGCGAAAATAATTGCGACTGGGGTACCGGCAGGCGACCTGCTTCTTTGGATTCATCCCTCCTGAGACGGGTTAGAATTCCGGTACCCTGATCTCCATCCAGTCGGATAGTGGGTCGACTGCTGGAGGAGTTTTCCTGCTCTCGATCTCTACTTCTTCAAGATATTTCTTGAAGAATGTTACCTTCGAGAATGCGTGGAATAATTTTTCTAGGGGTTGCCTCGCTATTTTTCGATCTGGATCGTTGAGGAGCAAGTACTAAGGGAGTGATGAATGAAGGGTAGAAGCGTTGTTTTGGTCCAGTCTTACTCCTTCAACCACGGAGAAAATCTAGTGTAGGATTTATTTGTAATAGGGTTACATTAAATGTAAAGTCTTTGCTTGACTTCTCTTATCCTTGTAATTTCGAATTCTTTTGTAACTGTTTGGAATGACATGAATAAGATATTCATTTCTTTATCACCCTTCCTTATTGTCAGTGGAATTGTTTTTGTATGTTGTTATCGAGCGTCAATTTTTCTTGCCTCCAAAATATGATCGAGTGACATTCTTTATCTACTTTGAATAATACTTAGTTGATAGATGATAATCGATATCTTTCGACTCTGAGTATAGCTTGTAAAAAGCTTTTATTCTCTCGCCATATATTTAAGACATTCAGGCAGAGCAATACAAAATGTTCTTCGAGCGACAAATTCTAATTTGAAGGGCCAAATTCTGTACTCTGGACAAATAATTGTGAAGTAATAATCGAACAGGGTCTTGTTCAATCTCGAATAATAGCTTTGATTTAAGTGTTTGTGAAGATGGCTACTTAGCCTTAGATGATCGAATAATAATAGAATCGAGTATCAGTTGATCTTGGTTGATCGAGGGTAATAGTTTCGATTTAAGGGGCGTAGCGATAGCTTTCACCCTTAGTCGTATCAGAGCTTTTTTAGCTCGAGGGTCATAGCAGAGGCTTTCACCCGTTCAATAATTTCGATCTAAGGGGTATAGCAGAGGCTTTCTCCCTTAGTCGTTTTTAGAGCATTTTTAGCCCTTGGGTCATAGCAGAGGCTTTCACCCGTTCAATAATTTCGATCTAAGGGGCATAGCAGAGGCTTTCACCCTTAGTCGTTTTTAGAGCAATTTCAGCCCTTGGGTCATAGCAGAGGCTTTCACCCGATAAATAATTTCGATCTAAGGGGCATAGCAGAGGCTTTCACCCTTAGTCGTTTTTAGAGCAATTTCAGCCCTTGGGTCATAGCAGAGGCTTTCACCCGATAAATAATTTCGATCTAAGGGGCATAGCAGAGGCTTTCACCCTTAGTCGTTTTTAGAGCAATTTCAGCCCTTGGGTCATAGCAGAGGCTTTCACCCGATAAATAATTTCGATCTAAGGGGCATAGCAGAGGCTTTCACCCTTAGTCGTTTTTAGAGCAATTTCAGCCCTTGGGTCATAGCAGAGGCTTTCACCCGATAAATAATTTCGATCTAAGGGGCATAGCAGAGGCTTTCACCCTTATATAATAGTAGACTGAGATAAGTACGGAACAAATAACAAAGATCGATAATATCAGGAAGAGATGAACGAATATGAATTTTGACGGGATCAGTTTCCATTGAATATATATATAACTTTCGATTGCAATAAATACTGAAGAGAAAATAGTCTTCTGCAATTATGGAGAAAGAGGCAGTAGTGAACAGCCTTAGAAAATAATCCTTATGCCTTTGTCGAGAAAATTCTTTGTTCGTAGGTTCCTAATTCTGATAAGTTTGATCTTTTCCAATCGGTTCCCGTTTTACCGGGAATTGCAACGGTCGACAAATCCTGTCCATTTAATTTGCGAATTATACGTCGTTGGATTCTTTTCTGTTCTTGGCTATAAAAGGCTGGCACATTGCTGAAATTATCTCATTCGTTGCATCGAGAATTTTTTCATCTGATCATGGCGGTCAAGAGAACTATTCGATTAATTCAACTATTTGAGTTCGGACTTCGGACGGTCTTTAAGCGGAATAGTCGTCGAGCGGAAAAAATTACAGCAACCACGCTTAGAATATCGACAGGCAAACGCAACTTCCATCTTGAAAGCCAATAAGCTAGGCTCATGGCCTTGCTGCTCCAATGCATTTAGGAAGACGTTGGGCCGATAGCATTCGATCCTCTGTCTTCTGAAGAATGCAAATAAAGTTAAAAGCCTGCGGGTCCTAAGGATATTCCTTGTTCGAAGGAAATGATAGGACGGGAGACCGAAAATTTCATAGGATTGTAATAACATATTGATGTAATATATAGGCTTATGCTATACTTGATGTATTTTCCCATTTCTTGTAATCTTTCGAGACAATATAAATATATTTCATCTCCCTTTTGTTGATAACCTTAATATAACTAGGTAGAATTTTATCTTGTTCTTCTAACATCGATCGATCAAGAAGTAATCTATCACCACTTGCTCGAGTGGATAACATATAAATATCTCAGCAGATCTGAGACTGACAAGAAAAAATTATGCCATAAATCTTTATCACTGTTGAATTTTCAATAATTGCATAACTTCCAGGTCGAGAATTCTGTTCGACTGAATCGATTATATTCCTTCTCAGTTGGCAACGTAAAAGCATAGCAATAATTACTTGTGTAAAAATATCCGAAATAATCGAACATGAATCCGACATGCCGTCCCTTCATGATATTAATACGTCGTCAAATTCTATAGAATGTCGTAATTCTTCTACACCCACTGTTGAATAGCGTGTCCTTCGTTACCAAACAGGGCCCTATTTCTCGGGAAATGTAACGGTCCTTCCATTTAATGCGGACATCCAGATCGCTCATAAGATACTATCTGGGCCGTTGATTTTAAATTCCCTACCCCTATAAATAGGTTCCTTCGCGTATTCAACACTTCTTGCTTTTCTCCTTATGCCCCATCCGACCACTATGGGTCGATTTTTAGATTTGATTCGCATTTTGTCCCAAATAAAAGAGTTTGAGATTAGAGTTCGAACTTTGTTTTTTAACCTTGCTTCCCTTGGTATAAGCTTTCCGCTTAGAATATCGACAGGCAAAAGAAATTGCGCCTAGAATACCGGCAGGCAACCTGTTTTGCCTGACATATCATCTCTGGTGCGGGTTAGAGCTCCGGATTCTAGGCGTAGTACTTGATCGGGCAGCTGGTTACTCCGAGCGGAGTTCTTTAAGTCTGAGGCACCAGCTTCCTCGAGGGCTTTCTTGCGAGATAGTTCCTTCGAGCTCCCTTGAAGCGCCTCTGCTGGGATAACCCTTTGCTGCTCCGGTTCGGATCGATCGGTAGATAATGGTTGATTTCGACCATCATTATTTACCGACGAAGACCTAAGATCAGTTTAAAGCCCTGGAAAGGAGCTCCGATCCGGCCTTTATCCCGTACGAAGTCGGATGTGCGACACGTGGCAAGCGATTGCCGGGAAAGAATCACTGCTGAGTTCTGCATCTGGGGCGATCTTAGGGATGGGAGACCAAGTCGTAATAGCACAGAATTATTCGGATAATTTGTAATAGAGTAGGAATAGTCGTACTTTATTTCTGGAGCTCGAACTCTGTATTCGAAGCTTCGCATTTGTAATTTGTTTGAATGACATCAATAAAACTTTGCTCTTGAATGAACTTTGTGTAATTTTCGAGAATTCGCACAACTTCCTTTAATTACTCCCAATTGATTTGAGAATCCCCATAATTTTCATTCTCGAAATTAATCGATACCATGATCGGAAAAATAAATTCCAACCATTAATAACCTGTGCATCTATTGAATTCTGGTCAGTGAGGCTCTCTGCTACCACATGTACCTCTCCTCGTAGTAGGCATTTTTCGATCAAATACTCGAATAGGGCCCCACGGTGGGCGCCAATTGATCTTACGAGTTTTCGTGTGATCGGACTATATGGGGTGGTGTGCTAATCGAACATAAATGAATGCGAAATAATGGAGAAAGATCAATAGTATTAATATTCAATGAGTTTTAATACAAAGTACAAGTAGGATGAGTCCTATTCGAGCATTATTGGATGCCGTACAAGCTAGAGGGCAAAACCTGTACAATTAGGCCTATGCTAATAATCCGAGCTGTGAACTTAAGCTTGGAGTGTTTTTCTCTGGCCCCCTCAGTGTAATAAATGCATGGAGTATTTATAGCCAACTTTAAGGACTTGGGCCTGGGCTCGGCCCAACAGTGTCCTTCGACCATGTGAGCTCGAAACAATCGTTTTCATGCTTTGGTTCGTCTTTCGGTCCCTGGCGACAGGGTTCATAGCTATTCGAATCGCGTTGAGGCTAAAGAACAGGGAATCCGAATTACCCCTCATCAAGTCCCAATATTAAATTTTTAATTTAATAGAAATGACGGTTCAATATTCTAATTAGTTTGGGACGAATTATGTAATATTATATAATTATTCATGTTAAAATTTACCACATCATGACACATAAGCAATAATGTGGTAATTTAATGGACAAATGCGTAATTTACGTCTCATAATTAACGTTGGGACGATATTTAAAAAAATATTAACAAGTTGATATAATTTGAAAAAAAAAATTCAAAATCAATGATTGATTTGAGATGATTTTTGCAATTTTACTTTATTTTTCACATATTGATTTAGATAAACTTTTCTAACTTCTTCATATCTCAACGTGTATCTTGAGTGCTTTTATAACCCGATAGGTGCAACAAAATTATGTGCTAATTGTTAGTTTTATTTTATTAAATGCTAACCTGAATTTACTCTCTAATTTGGAACTCTTCATGTTAAGGTTTAAATTTTAATATTTTAAATGAGTCCATATAGATTGGCCTTTCACTCATATATATAGTCTTCTACTCTTATCATTCATCCTTTTGAGGTGGAATGGTTGTATAGCTAGTGTTGATGGGCATTTGAATGTGATATCGTCTGTGTTGTTAACGTATATATTATATTATTGTGATATATTAATGGTTTTACAATTTAATAGACAGTTCATGAATTTCAAACATAATTTTTGCGGTAAAATTCAATTGCACCACTGCACTGGCTTCACTAAGTTGTTTTTGCAACTTACGCTTTCAAATAAATAGTATTTCAGGATCTCACAGAAATTTGAATGTGATCTCGTCTGTGCTATTAATGTACGTATTATACTTTGAGGGGCCGTTTGGTAGGGTGTATGGGATTAAGGTAGATTAGATTGGAGCCGGATTGAAGGCCATATTAAAAATATGTTTGGTAGACTTGATTGAATGCTTCCATGTTAATTGTGAATTGATATAAATTTTAATTTGTGATTTATTTATGTATAATGTGTTTCCATTTTAGAGATTTGAGAATAATTTATGATATGTTAAAAGGAAAATATGCAAATTTTAGGTTATTAGTGATCTTTTAACTTATACATATTCACCCGGATTAACTAATCCACCCATGAGTGGGTGGATTATAATCTAGTCTTAATACCGGGTCGTAAGTATTTAATCCATTTGACCCGGTATTAGAGCAATGCCACCAAACGATATATTAGCCCATATTAACTCATATAATATGACCTAATACCCCATATTAGGTCCTACCAAACGGCCCCTGAGTGAATAGCATTTTTGGTCCTCCTTATGGGCCGAATTTTTCATTTTCATCCCTCTTAATTTTTTTATAGCACGTCACTCATATCAATGTGTATCACATTCGACCCTCTTATAATACATTTTTTCTTATAATTTTTTTAGCATATTCGTCCCTCTTGTCAATATAGTGTATCATACTCGTGCCTCTTAAATTAAAAATACATCAACTATGGTCCGTTTTATAATATATTTTGGATTTAATTGATGTATTTTGTATTTAAAAGGGACTAATGTGTTACACTATATATTGATAAGAGGGACGAATGCGATATATTACATTGATAAGAGGGACGAATCTGCTACAAAAAATTTAAGAGGGACGAAAGTGCAAAAGGTAACCCATAAGAAGGACCAAAAAATCTTCTAGAGTGTAGCTACGTTAGGTGCCGATATTACCACATTAATGTATCATATATCACCAAAAAAAATGAAATCTTTTTTCAATTCACAGAAAATATATTTTCTTAATTTATTTTTTTAAACGCACATTTTTAATTAAATTTTTTATGAAATCGATTGTTTTAAACTTATCTTTTAAAACATTAATTAAATACCACCTGAACCCCAGCACTCCTAAACAAAATCCATTTAATCCTGAACTAAAATTAAAACGTAAATTAGAAATCCCTTTACAAGAATAATTAACCATTAATGCTAATAGGAGTGCCTGGGCTGGTTGAAAAATGAAAACTGATCGTGCACGGGTTCAACTGGGGCCAGCCGGTTATGTTTGTTGATTGTGTGTATTTCATTAATTTAAACCTAAATATATTTGGAAAGGAAATATATTTAATAAATTTATATTGTAGCTAAAATTTTTATTAATTTAGGAGAAAACAAAATAAAAAGAATATTTTTCAAACAAAATTAAGTCATAAAATATTAACTAGTTAAATTAAATGTGTTTTTTCCTAACTAGTTAAATTAAATGTGTTTTTTTTTTTTTTTCATATGGCCCAATAGTGACCCACTAATAAACCACTAAAACCCCATGCAAATATTTACAAACTGAACTCAACGACAACCCATTAACAATGTAAAATATATGGGTTGAGTCAGATTGGGTCGGGTTGACCCTCTAATAGGTCTTTAATTTCGGACTCAATTGAAGTAAATGATTTGGGGACCGAAGAGACTCTTCTGAAGTAAATGATTTGGTTCTATATATTATTTATTTTCATAATATTCACAAGTATATATGTATCCACTATTAAACACCAAAATCACTAATAAAAAATCTACTGAATTACAATCAATTAAGTTCATCTCAGTTTTTAACGGATCTTGCTCGAATTCGATCGAATTCAAATTTCTTTAAGATACGGTACAATCTTAAATTTTGAAATTTTCACTAATTTTTTATTTTTATTTTTATGAAACCTGTAAAATCTTTGATTTCAAAAATTTTCACCAATATTTTTTGTCTTTTTATTTTCATCCAACATAGTTCAATATTAACTCATGTCTTGTTAAACCCGGTGGTATAATATTCATAACATTACTTATAGAAATAAAAAGAATCATGTACAATTATATTTCTTTTATTTTTAATCGAGTTGAGATGTTTAATGAATAGGATCGACTAAATTCATAGATTTTCATGTATTTATATAAATTAGATCCTTTATATTTATCAAAGAAGGTTAAATCCTTTAATTCGCTAATCATGTAAAAATCATAATAAATCACCAGTTTGAGATATATTTTCAAGCTAAGTTACAAAAGGCTAAACAATTCTCTATTAACTAAAGCCCAACCCATTCAATAATTAAATCTCCAATTAGCCGTGCTCATGATGGGCCGTTTATTATTTTCTTGATACCTAACCTCAACAATTTTAGGATTTCAGAAATATGAATTTAGTATACATGAATTAACATTTACAAAATAAATGAAGTTTTTTCCCTCTAAAAGCAGAGGATTATGAGAATTAACATTTACATGTATAATTAATAAAATGTGGACGGGACCGTATTTTTCAATTGAGTTTTGTAAGACACATGAAATTCGTCACAAATCATTCAGAAACTCACGCTACACACCCAATGAAAACCTCATCTCCACCGAGCAGATTCAGAAGGTACAACTCTTACTTCTATAAGTACAATTATGTAGTTCTTTATAGCTTGCGTTTGAAAACTGAAATGAACTTACAATCACCAAAGTTCTATGGTGTTCTAGTTGTGTGAATTGCGTTCAAACTAAGGAATTTGAATGTAAAAAATGTGTTTACTTTTATTTATCTTCTTAGTAGTTCAATTTAAAATTAATTTTTTTTATCAATTTTTTTTACCTTTCTTGTTAACGTTTGTAATTAATGTTAAATAATTGTGTAATTATTTGATTAAAATGCTATTTTTGGAATTATTTTTTTCAAAAATAATATATATATTACATTTCTTAATTTATGTGTAATTCTATAAAACAACAAATTAAAAAAAAAATGGAGTATTTGATGCATTTATTTGTATAAAGTATGTGGCTTATGCCTAGTAATAGATGTAATAAATAGTAAATGCATCTCCAGGTTTAGATGCTAAATTCCTTTGTCACTTTCAACTTTATTGTGGAGCCTTTGTGTGTTTGGGAATTGGGATTCACAGTATCCGCTGATGTGATGTTAAATCTAATCAGCATATTTATTTATTGGCCAAAATGTTAGAATACTTTCGTCCGTTGTAGTCCGTTATTATTATTATTATTATTATTAAAATTATTTTCTTTTGTTATTTTCAGAAAGTTAAGTCTCATTGCTTTTAGGGACAGGATTAACACTAGCAATTTTAAGCACAGATTTTAGCTTGGAATTGGGTGGAGGCGCATTTTCCTTACCTTTTGCTCGTTTAGTTTTCATGGTAGACTTATTGGGTGGATGGGTAACACTAATATCAACTCCTATGGGGATATTGACCAGCGGGTTAGACAAGGGGTTCGGGGATTGGAGATGTAGTTCAGATACGGCATAGGCAGTGGCAGATGGGGTGTATGTCGCAGTGGTTGGGTTTGGTCCATATTTGATTTTGGGTTTAGTTGGTACCCGTGTACGGTTTAGTTTTCCTAATATTGTTTGTTAAGAATTTGTGAAAATGATTCCTTAAATAAAATCTTATTTTTTAGAAATTATGCAAATAAGGGAAATAATATATGTTATTTTATGTAAAATGAGAGGCAAAAGATAATACATTTTGGTTTCACATTATGAACCTACCTTATTAATTTCGTTGTATATACACACACTTCATCTTCTCCTTGTTTTCCTTCTGTACTAATACTACTAAACTTTTCTCCCAAGTTTTCTATTTTTTTTTGTACTACTTTTATTTAGTTTAAGACGAGGACAAATTAATCGAAGGATGTCCGGAAGAAGATAATAATAATAAGGTCACTAAAACACTATCTTCAAATCAATGTGGGATAAGGAGAGTTAAGTTTTTATCCCACATTAATTTAAAAATAATATTTGAGTGGTCTTCTAGTAGTATAAATTTGAAGGAGAAAATATTGTATCTTTTAAAATTATGGTTACATTTTTTTTTCTTAAAGAAAACATGCAATTATAGTTAGTTTTTATATTTTTTATACATTTAAATTACTTAATTTAAAAAAAAAAAAAAAAAAGAAAGAAAGAAAGAAAGAAAGAAGGAAAGGCACGGCAAAACAGCAAAAAAAAAAAAAAAAATGGAAAAAGAGGAGTGGGAGGGCGCCTAGAGAGCAGGCAGGCAACCAATGCTTTGACCATCATTCCACCCCAAAATATTTATCCGTAAATTAAAAATTTAGCTTAAAATCAGTAAATTACACTGTAATAAGATTGTTAATGAACTTCGGATTATATGTTGGAAACTTAAATGTTAATGCTGGGGTAGGATCATAATTTCTTTCTTCCGTATGGAATGAGAATGCATGCATTATCATCTGGAATTTTTATTTTAGTTTGCGTTTCACATAATCTCTGCATCATGGGAAAAAATCTAGGCTATAGCTTGGAAGGCAGTGTTGTTTTATTGAAGAACAATTTTGGTTTTTGGCTTATTGTAAACAACATTCATTGTAGTGAATTAATATTTTGTAATATTCAACAATCACATGCCATGTGATCAGCCATTTCATTCTATTCTACACATTTCATTCTATTCTATGAAATGTAAGCGTGGATGTCTTTTTCCTAGAACTATTGTCACAATCTTCCATTGCGCAATGAGATTGCTTTAGTTAGTTTACCACCTAAATGTGGACAAAATTCACTGAGTCATTTGTTTGACAAAAGATGACTTTGGCAGATCCTAAATCAAGAAAATGCAAGATATTTTAATGAGCTTTAATTGTCGGACACATTCTTTTAAAAAAAAAAAAAAAAAAATTGTCGGACACATTATAACTTATCAAACTAAAAGGAAAATTCTTGGACAGCTAGAGCCATAGCTCCTTTGTTAGTCGCCTATATGTAGCTCTTAAGCTTAAGAAAGTCATCTTAAGCTTAGTTAAGAAAGAAAACAAGATGAGTGATAATAGAAAAGGGGATGTAGATAATAGTACACTGGAGTTATTTCAAATTAACTTTTCATATTTTAAGTATAAGATTAATATTAGAATATTAATTGATTGTACTAACATTTTCTAATAAAAGCAAATTACAATGAATATGTAACTTCTAATTAATAAAATTAGTATGATATTAGATGAATACTCACACTTTTAGTGAATCTCATACCTCATTTCGATTTTAAATTATCCAAATTTTATTTTTTTACAAATTAAGTTTGGATGAAATTGTTATTCTTTGCAAATTCATATTATTATTTATGTATAAAGATGCCTAAGTAAATAATTATGTACAATTAATCGGACGTTGACAAATATTCAAAGATTAGTCGAGAAATATTCTTTTAATTGAATTTGAAAAATGTTCAATATTATAATCCAACAAATTTTAACGAGCTCGGACACATTTTAACTTATCAAACTAAAAGGAAAACACATTTTGGACAGAGAAATTTAAATATATATTATATACTACGTCTATGGGTCCCATTAGCTCCTTTGTTTTTGCATATATGTACCAGTCATCTTCTTTAAATGTAATCCTACAACCCATTGCGAAATCTTAAGCTTCGTTAAAAAAGAAAACAAGATGAGTGATGATGGCCGTCTCCAAAGATCAGGTAATCTTTCGTTCTCGATTTTTATACTTAAAATTGTGTTTGATTCTTGAAATGTTTTTAGTAAAATTTTCCATTGTCCTTCAATTTAAAATAGAAAACTGAAAATGGCTACGAAAAAGAGCTATGTCAGTTAATGCAATGAAATATTATCATTTAACTTTTTGCATCCTAAGTTTTTTTTTTCTTTTTTGTAGGGAATATTTGGACTGCAAGCGCTCATATCATAATTAACATCTGTGATTGGTTCTGGAGTTCTGTCTTTGGCGTGGGACGTAGCTCAATTGGGATGGATTGCCGGCCCATCAGTGATGATTATGTTCTCTTTTGTTACATAATACACTTCTTCGCTCCTTGCGGCATGTTATCGGTCGGGCGACCCGAATACGGGACACAGAAACTCTACTTACATGGATGCTGTTCGAGCCAACTTAGGTATGTATTACATGTATGCTGTTCTATCATGACTCACCCGTAGGAGAGAGTCATGCTTACGGGCGGAAGTTGACCGGAACGATTCCTGCTTGGTATTGAGCAAGCTTAAGAAACATGGGCATAGCACTTGATCTTATAGCAGGACCCACATACATCTCAGCCCATTATTGAACAGAGCAGTGCTTAATGCTGCCGTGTTCGCACCGTAGCCTTGGCTGTACAAATTTCCAAACCCACAAGCACCACCTATATTAAAAATTAAAAATTAAAAATAAATTATTAGGTTAGTAAAAGGGCATTTGGGTAAATTTACATGAAAAGAGAGGGGAGGGGGTTTAAGAATAGGTAGTTGTTATAGCCATGGTGCCGGAGGCGTCGCTGCTGCCGTAGATTGAGTCTACTTATCTAGATTAAAGTGGTGGGAAAATGAAAGTTACTCGTATGTGTTATGTTATTACTAAAAACTAAAAAATCAATACAACATCAGCCTCCTGAGTTTGAAACTCAAATCTTAGTTTTGCAGGTGTTATTATGTATAGGTAGTTGTTTTGCAGGTGTTATTATGTATGTGTGTATGTATGTTGCTTTTGTGATATGATTTGATGTGTATGTTGTTGTAGTTGCTGACATGGACTGACCTTTCTTCTCTCTCTCTCTTCTCTTCTAGGGGCTTTTTCCTATAATAAAGAAAAAGGTTTTTTTTTTTTTTATTTTCCTTCAAAATTGGAGATTTAATATTATTCCCATTCTTTCTCTTTTTCTGAAATTTGCAAATATTCAGAGAGGAGAAGGGAGAGAGACAGAATATGAATCTGAATTTGTACAAAAGAAAGAATAGATATTTAATTTCCCTTTTGGTTAGCTCTAAATGTTGTAGTGTAAATTTTTTTTTTTTTTTTTTTTTTTTTTTTTTTTTTTTTTTTATTTTTTTTTTTATGTTGTAGTGTAAATTTGGTTAGCTCTAAGTTCATTGTTTTTTTTTTTTGACAAAGTTGTGAAAATTCAATTTGGCCCTTGTGTTATTCTTGAATTACAGGTGGCTTTCAAGTTAAAGTTTGTGGGGCAATTCAGTACATCAATCTTTTTGGTGTTGCTATTGGGTATACAATTGCAGCATCTATAAGCATGATGTGAGTATATAATATATTTTGTTTAATTATGTTTTTGTAGTGAAGGGATAAATGTGCAGTACTGATTTATTTACATTTGAATGGAACAGAGCAATTGAGAGGTCAAGTTGTTTGCATACAAAAGGACATGAAAGCCCTTGTAGAGTTTCAAGCAATCCTTATATGATTTGGTGTTGTGGAAATAATATTTTCACAAATACCATATTTTGATCAAATATGGTGGCTTTCATTTGTTTCTGCAGTTATGTCCTTCACTTATTCCACTATTGTTTTAGGCCTTGGAATTTCCAAAGTAGCAGGTACCTACAGAAAAATATTCAATTTTATTTTATTATCAAAACCAAAAATTAATTTTCTTGATCTTAAGTTAATTTTTTGTTACAGAAAATGGAATGATCAAGGGAAGTCTTACTGGAGTAAGCATTGGTACAGTCACTAAAACACAAAAGATATGGAGAATTTTTCAAGCTCTTGGAGCTATAGCCTTTGCCTATTCTTTCACACTCATTCTCATTGAAATTCAAGTAGGATTTTTTTTTTGTTTTTTTGTTTTATTTTCAATTTATAATTTTTAATATATAAACTGATTTATGTTGTCTAAACAACAGGATACATTAAATTCTCCACCATCAGAATCAAAGACAATGAAAAGGGCTACTTTTATAAGTGTAGCAGTAACAACAATCTTCTACATGTTTTGTGGTTGTTTTGGTTATGCCGCGTTTGGAGACATGTCCCCCAGAAATCTTTTAACCGGTTTCGGCTTACACAATCCTTACTGGCTTCTTGACATAGCCAACGCGGCACTGGTTATCCATCTAGTTGGTGCATATCAAGTTTACAGCCAACCTTTATTTGCCTTTGTAGAGAAAACCGCAAACGAATGGTTCCCTGACAACATAATCACTACGAAAGAAATCCAAATCCAGATTCCTGGATTTAATCCATTAAAACTCAACCTTTTTCGACTTGTTTGGAGAACGTTGTTTGTGATACTTACGACGATTATATCTATGCTCATGCCTTACTTCAACGACGTCGGAGGGATTCTTGGAGCTTTTGGGTTTTGGCCTTTGACCGTTTACTTTCCAGTGGAAATGTATATTGTGCAGAAGAGGATTCCGAAATGGAGCAGGAAATGGATTTGTTTGCAGATTATAAGTATGATTTTCTTGGTGATTTCTCTTGCTGCTCGTGTTGGTTCGTTTGCTGGATTTTTCACCAGTCTCATCTGATAAGCAAATGGAATTCAGTTCATGTCTTGGTGTACGAGTGAGATTGATCTATTATGTTTTACTTTATGATAGATTTACATGATAAATATGAAGTCCAATGTTGAATTTTCTTTATTATAGTTTGCTAGTGGAGTATTGAGTATTTTCAGTGCGGCTTGGAAGGCAGTTCTTATTTTCTTTGTCTCTGTTTTATTGAAGATCAATGTAGATTGCAGTGTTGTTTCTTCACATATATATGTTAGCAATTCAACATTCAGAAGTGATTTGTGGTATAATATATTTCTCTATGTGATTTATGGTATCATATGCAGTATTATTTACCCAATTTCATGATAATTTTGTCTCAAGAACTTCCAAATGGTGGGGTGCAAAATGGCCCCTGCTTATGTGAGTATCTCCAGTTTTAAACCATATCATACTTGACTTTGCATTTTTGAAGATATCATCTGTATATCACTGCGATCGATACTTATGACTGCTTTCCTATGATATCATCTGTATATTTCCCTAAATATATATGTAAGAATTCTTATGGTTAAAAATAGAAATCCTAGACTAATCCCCCGATAACTCCAATAATCGAATTGTTGTAATAATATTTTAGAGAAAAAACTCAGTATTTTTTAAATCACTAGAAAAGTGCACGTGCTTTGCACGTGATTAACTAATTTCTTTTAATTAAATTAGTAAAGTGCACGTATTTTGCACGTGATTAACTAATTTTTTTTTATCAAATTAGAAAAGTGCACGTGTTTTGCACGTGACTAACTAATTTCTTTTAATCAAATTAGAAAAGTGCACGTGGTTTGCATGTGATTAACTAATTTCTTTTAATCAAATTAGAAAAGTGCACGTGGTTTGCATGTGATTAACTAATTTCTTATGTTAGTTGAATTATATCATCATTTTTAATCATACTATGGTCTAAATGACATACCATATAATTTCTTTGATTAAATCGCTTTAAAGTTGTTATCATTTTTAGGCATTTTAATAAGTCATAATTTTTTAAAAACTTACAAAATAAATATCGATTTTACCTGCTTTTACATTGAGTTTATCATTTCTTTTTTGTTATTTTAACCTGTTCGTTCACAATTTTTTATGGTTTATCCAGTTTATTTAAACGATCCATCCATTCTCTAGTTAACCATTAGTTGATTTTCACATTTGTTAATCAGTTCACTCATTCTCTTAACTAATTTCATTTAATCAAATTAGTTGATCGATTGTTGATTTTAACAATTTCTATCTTTTGACTTTTTTGGGCTTAAGCCAATTATACATTTTTAGTTAACTAAGTAGTACATTTTTTTATTCATGTAGCATGAATGTGACATAATTTTTTTTAATCTCTTAATATTTTTGAGGTTCTTATATCACAATATAATTTAAATTGGGGTATATTAGTCTTCACAAAAAAGGAAAGAAATTTCCTTAGGCCAACTCGTACATTTATATGTACTAGGAAAGTGCACGTACGTTGTACGTGTCTAGTTAATTTCATTGATATTTTTTGTAAGTTAGAGTATAAAATTAATTTTCTTATGTCATAAAATAAAGTAAATTATCCGTTTTCACCTATTTAACTTATTAGTTTAATTCATTTTTCAACAATTTAACCTTTTTTTAACTGATTTAATTCATTTCTACCAGTTTAGTTTTTTTTTACCATTTTACCCATTTTTAGAATTATAACTTATTTTCATTGTTTTTATAATTTTGCCCTCTTGTTTTACCCATTTTAAACTAATTTTCTACCGGTTTCACCTTATTTTGTCTGTTAAACTTTTTTTTATTGATCAAAACGTTTTTGTCATATTACCCATTTTCACCTATTTCACACATATTTTTCACTGATTTCACATGATCTTTTCACCAATATAACCTGAATTTTCATTGATTTGACACGTTTTCGCCGACTTTATTATTTTTTCACCTGCTTTTCAATATTGTTGTCGTTTCACCGGTTTCATTTTTTTCTTCACGAATTTTCATCGATTTCAGGGTACTTTTTTGTATCATTTTCAACCAAATTTTCATCAACTTCGCCAGTGTTCACCAATTTCACTCGAATTTTCATTGATTCACACGGATTTTCATCGATTTCAGGGTATTTTTTTTGTATCATTTTCAACCAAATTTTCATCAACTTCGCCAGTGTTCACCAATTTCTCTCGTATTTTCATTGATTCACATGCTTCAATGATTATATTTTATCTATTTCACCAATTTCCACGAATTTCACCCATTTTTTCACGAAAAGAATTACACAGTGGTTATATTCTATGCAGTTTTAGAAAATTAATACTAGTTCCAAACACATGCATTCGCCAAGAAAATTATGTCTTTTTCCTAGAACTATTGTCACTTTCTTCCACATGCAATGAGATTGCTTTATTTAGTTTACCTCCTAAATGGACAAAATTCACTGAGTCATTTGTTTGACAAAAGATGACTTTGGTAGGTCCTAAATCAAGAAAATTCAAGATATTTTAATGAGCTTTAATTGTCGGACACATTATAACTTATCAAACTAAAAGGAACATTCTTGGACAGATCTAGCCATAGCTCCTTTGTTAGTCGCCTATATGTAGCTCTTAAGCTTAAGAAAGTCATCTTAAGCTGTTAGAAATTGGAGAGCATAAACACTAAAATACTCAAACTCACTCAAGAGAATAGTGGAGGAAAATATGAGTGTTTATTGATTTCTTAACTTGACTTGACTTGTTACAAATGGGAAGAATACATGGGTATTTATAGGAAAATCCTATCACTCATCTAGCCTAGTACATGTACCAATATTTATTACATTCTTCCCCTTTTCTAAATACATGCACAAAGTAAATACATGAACTAAGGTTATACATGCATTGATCTAGTTCATGAATGAAAGATATCTAGACACTTTATAATGCATGTACTAACTTATTTATAAATATAGTTTATTTCTTCAACACCCCCCCTTAAACTAGATTTATTACGCCAAGAGACATTCGCAATCTTCGAAACACATCAATCCTCAATGGCTTGGTGAAAATATCCGCAATTTGATCTTGAGACTTCTCAAACTCAAGTTCAACTTCTTTCCTCGATATGCATTCCCGAATAAAGTGATACTTAGTATCAATATGCTTGCTTCTTTCATGAAACACCGGATTTTTCGCCAATGCAAGTGCGGACTTATTATCAACAAATATCTTCGTTGGATCTTCTTGTGGTTGATGAAGTTCCTTCATTAAACTTCTAAGCCAAATTGCATGACAAACACAAGAAGTAGCTGCCACATACTCAGCTTCGCAAGTAGAAAGAGTCACAATAGGTTGCTTTTTAGAATTCCAAGTAAAAGCTGAATTTCCCATAAAGTAAACAAACCCGGTAGTACTTTTTCGATCATCAATATCACCAGCCCAATCACTATCAGAATAACCAACAAGCTTGAAGTCTTGACAAAATGAATATAAGATTCCAAAGTCAAGTGTACCTTTAATATAACGAAGTATTCTTTTGGACGCCTTTAAATGAGAAGTAGTAGGAGCCTCCATATAACGGCTTACAAGTCCAACACCAAAAAGAATATCCGGTCTTGTACAAGTTAAATACCTCAAGCTTCCAACGAGACTTTTGAAAAATGTAGGATTGATCTTCTCACCATCTCCTTGCTTAGATAATTTTACTCCACATTCAACGGGGGTGCCAACTGGTTTGCTATTCTCCATCTTGAACTTCTTTAGAATTTCCTTGGCGTATCCTTCTTGGGATATAAAAATTCCATCCTCCCTTTGTTTCACCTCAATGCCGAGATAGTAGGACATTAAACCAATGTCCGTCATCTCAAATTCTCTAGCCATAGTTTTCTTGAAATCTTCAAACATTTTTGGATTATTCCCTGTCAAAATCAAGTCATCCACATACAAACAAACAAGTAAAATATCACCATTCTTATGCATTTTTACATAAAGCGCATGTTCATGTGGACACTTTGAAAAACCATTTGCTTGAAAGTACTTGTCGATTCTACTATTCCAAGCACGCGGGGCTTGCTTCAAGCCATATAGAGCTTTTTTCAATTTCAACACTTTATCTTCATGTCCTTTAACTTCATAACCCAAAGGTTGATCAACGTAGACTTCTTCCTCCAAAACTCCATTCAAAAATGCGGATTTTACATCCATTTGATGAATTTTCCAATTGTTTTGGGCTGCCATAGAAATAATCAAACGGATAGTTTCTAAACGAGCAACGGGAGCAAATACCTCACCATAGTCGATACCGGCTTTCTGTTTGTATCCTTTTGCGACCAGTCTCGCTTTATATCTCTCCACCTCGCCTTTTGAATTCTTTTTTGTCTTGAATACCCATTTGACTCCAATGGTTCTTTTATCTTTAGGTAATGTCACCAACTCCCATGTATCATTCTTCTTAATTGCGTTGATTTCCTCATCCATGGCATTTCTCCATTTTTTATCACGAGCAGCTTCTTCATAATCTAGAGGCTCACAATCCGCAAAGAGACATAATTGAGTCATATCACTTAGATTTTGTGTTACCTCATAAAGCTCTCTTAGACTTCTAGTTTTTCGAGGTCTTTCACTTGAACTTTCTTCACCAATCTGTGGATTTTGTGGTGGAGGTGTTGGTGGTGGTGTATTAGGTTGCATCGTGCCATCATCTCCTTCATCATCAGTGAGTGGACTGAAACTGTACTTTTCATTTGTAATGCCCCATTCCCAAGAATTTTCTTCATCAAACTCAACATCTCTACTTATTACAATTTTTCGATTGTTTGGGTTATACAGTTTGTAACCTTTGGAATTTTGATCATAGCCAATAAAGACGTACCTTTCACTTTTGTCATCAAGTTTAATCCTCTTTTGATCTGGCACATGTGCATAGGCTATGCTTCCAAAAACCCGCAAGTGCGAAACACTTGGCTTAAAACCACTCCATGCTTCTTGAGGGGTCTTTCCATGAACACTTTTAGTATGGCTCCGATTGGACAGATAAACTGCACATGCAACTGCTTCCGCCCAGAGTTCCTTTGGCATGTTCTTACTTTTCAACATACTCCTTGCTATGTTGAGAATCGTCCGGTTCTTTCTCTCGGCTACGCCATTCTGCTGCGGTGATCTTGGAACCGTCATAGGACGATGGATGCCATTTACCTCACAATAATTCTTGAATTCATTTGAAGTGAATTCTCCTCCTCTATCGGACCGAAGTGCTTTGATTTGATAACCGCTTTGTTTTTCCACCAAAGTTTTGAATTTTTTGAAAGTTTCAAACACCTCCGACTTTGCCTTCAAGAAATACACCCAAGTTTTCCGAGAATAATCATCAATAAATAGAATAAAATAATTATTCTTACCAAGCGATGATGGCTTGATAGGTCCACAAACATCCGAGTGAATTAGCTCTAAAGGATATTGAGCTCTCGTCAAAGACTCCTTCGGAAAACTTTTTCTTGCTTGTTTGCCAAAAAGACATCCTTCACAAAGTTGATTTGGAAGGTCAATAGTTGGTAAGCCCTTTACCATCCTTTCTTTGCTCATCGTTTTGAGGCCGTCAAAGTTCAAATGCCCAAGTCTCATATGCCAAAGCCAAGAAGAATCTTGAACACAAGATTTCAAACATCTCGGAACATCGCTTTGGATATTCAATAAAAACATCCTGTTTTTCATCATCGGCACCTTTGCTAACAACCTTCCTTTTTCATCTTTCATTATCAAACTTTTATCTTTCAAATGTATATCATAATTTTTCTCCAAAAGTTGTCCCAAACTCAAAATATTACTTTTCATTCCCGGCACATAAAACACATTAGAAATAAATTGATGGCTTCCATCTTTCAAACGAATTAAAATCGTACCTTTTCCTTTTATTTGAACTTTTGAAGAATCTCCAAATGTGATATTACCGTCAATGGATTCATCAAGTTTTGAAAATAACTCTTTCTTTCCACAAATATGATTACTTGCCCCAGAATCAAGATACCACTGATTGTATTCATCATTTCTATCACTTCTGCAAGCGAGAAGCAAAGTGGGGATCTCCTCTTCATAGTTGCTCTCCACAAAATTATTTTTCTCCTCCACATTATTTCTGCATTCCGAAGAGTAGTGACCATATTTATGACAAGTATAGCATTCAATATTCGACTTGTCATACCTTCCTTGATTTGGCCTCGAAGTTCTTCCTCTACCTCGTCCACGGCCACGACCTCTTCCTTGATTGAAAATTTGGCCGTTTTCTTCATTATACGAAGGTTGGTTTCCACCTCTTCCACGACCACGACCTCGTCCACGTCCTCGACCTCGGCCTCTTTGAGACGTGACATTCATTTCATCCTTTTCATTCATTGAAAGCTTTGCTTGCAAAGCTTGCTCCACCGGTTCTTGCTTCGGCTTCAGTCTTTCTTCGTGAGCTTGTAAAGATCCGGCAAGCTCTTCAATGGTCATGGTGTCCAAGTCCTTGGACTCTTCAATGGCGACGACCACGTAATTGAACTTCGAATCTAGTGATCGTAGTATTTTTCCAACAATCCGATCATCCTTCATTTCTTCTCCATTTCTCTTCATTTCATTGACCACGGTCAATACTCTTGAAATATAATCCGAAACCGATTCGGATTCCTTCATATGAAGCAATTCGAACTCAACTCTTAATGTTTGGAGACGTACTTTCTTCACTTTATCAGCCCCTTTAAAAGAAGTTTGAAGAATATCCCATGCTTGCTTGGAAGTGGTTGCACTAGCAACCTTCTCGAACATCTTCTCATCCAAACTTTGATAGATGAGGGTGAGAGCCTTCTGATCTTTCTTAACAGAGGCTGCATCATCAGTCTTTACACCGTTCTCCACCGTATCCCAAGCTTCATAACATCCAAGCAGGGCCTTCATTCGGAGGCACCAATTACCAAAATGTTCTTTGGTAAGTTGTGGAACTAAAAATGGAGTTCCGTTCGACATATCTTTCTTCAAACTCATACGTCTCTCAAACAAAGTGGCTCTGATACCAATTTGTTAGAAATTGGAGAGCATAAACACTAAAATACTCAAACTCACTCAAGAGAATAGTGGAGGAAAATATGAGTGTTTATTGATTTCTTAACTTGACTTGACTTGTTACAAATGGGAAGAATACATGGGTATTTATAGGAAAATCCTATCACTCATCTAGCCTAGTACATGTACCAATATTTATTACATTCTTCCCCTTTTCTAAATACATGCACAAAGTAAATACATGAACTAAGGTTATACATGCATTGATCTAGTTCATGAATGGAAGATATCTAGACACTTTATAATGCATGTACTAACTTATTTATAAATATAGTTTATTTCTTCAACATAAGCTTAGTTAAGAAAGAAAACAAGATGAGTGATAATGGCCGTCTCCAAAGATCAGGTAATCTTTTTTCTCGATTTTTATACTTAAGATTGTGTTTGATTCTTGAAATTTTTTTTAGTAAAATTTTCCAAGGTCCTTCAATTTAAAATAGAAAATTGAAAATTACCACGAAAAAGAGCTATGTCAGTTAATGCAATGAATATTATCATTTAACTTTTTGCATCCTAAGTTTTTTTTCTTTTTTGTAGGAAATGTCTGGACGGGGAGTGCTCATATCATAACCGCTGTGATGGGTTCTGGAGTTCTGTCTTTGGCGTGGGCCGTAGCTCAATTGGGATGGATTGCCGGCCCAACAGTGATGATTATGTTCTCTATTGTTACATATTACACTTCTTCGCTTCTGGCGACATGTTGCCGGTCGGGCGACCCGATTACGGGAAATAGGAACTGTACCTACATGGATGCTGTTCGAGCCAACTTAGGTACGTATTACTGTTCACAATACAAACACTTTCGGCTCTTTCTACATTTATAAATTAATAATAAATTGTAGTCTCTTCTTTATTTATTTGCTGGTTTTGGTTTCCTTCTCTTTTATGGAGGTTTACCAAATTAACTCTAATATTCTAAAATTCCTTGTTAATTCAGTTTGTTGCGTCTCTCTTTTGTGTTTATCTGTAAACTAATGTTTACGGCCATAAAATAAATTAAAGGGTTAATTGCTGTTGAAAGTAAGATCAGATCTTCCCATATATATATACTAGAAAAGTGCACGTGCTATACACGTGATTAACTAATTTCTTTTAATCAAATTAGAAAAATGCACGTGTTTTGCACGTGATTAACTAATTTCTTATGTTAGTTGAGTCATATCATCATTTTTAATCATGCTATGATCTAAATGACATACCATATAATTTCTTTGATTAAATCGCTATAATTCTTACTATATTGTTCAATAAAATTTAAAATTGTTATCATAAATATCTAAAATCAACATTTGAAAATAAAAAATAAGCAGCAAATTTGCTCTATCACCAATAACCAACCAAACCAAACAACAATATTTGATTAACCCATTATTACTATTGTTCATTGTCAAATAAACAAGAAGAAGCAGCTAACATGCAATTACAAGTACTAGTGTGTATTCAAAAGAAAAAGTTTAAGCTATACTAACTTAAAAATGATGATGAAAGATTAATGTAGCTAGGTAAATCATGAAATTTATAATGCTGCATAGCATAGCATAGCATAATTATTAAGCTACTTTAACCATAAATGAAAACTGCTAATTAAAATGAAATTGTACCAGAATTGGCAGATCAGATTCCTTTACCTTGTCTCTTTACGAACCTGTGCAGCTATGCTTTTAGTGATTTGAAGGGGCGAATTAAAAATCACAAATACTGGAGGATTTATTATTGTTATTATTATTATTTAATAAACTAATGGAACAAAAATGCAAATGTACATTGAAGAATATTTTATATTGTCATTCGTTACAAAAATAGAATCCATTTAAATATATTAGAAAAGTGCACGTGTTTTGCACCTGATTAACTAATTTTTTTAATCAAATTAGAAAAGTGCACGTGATTTGCACGTGATTAACCAATTTCTTATGTTAGTTGAATCATGTCATCATTTTTAATCATACTATGGTCTAAATGACATACCACACAATTTCTTTGATTAAATCGCTTTAATTATTACTATGTTGTTCCCCAATATTTAAAGTTGTTATCATAAATATCTAAAATCAACACTTGAAAATAAAAAATGGACTATAATTACTAAGTATTTCTAATATAAAACTACTTGTCTACATAACTATTATTCTAAAACAACCATTTGATCTAATGAATAATATCAATTTTTTTTCTTTGACTTTGATGTTTCCATCTAAATCAGTTTGTGTTATTTTAATCCGTTCTTTCACCAATCAGGTTGATGCATGTAGAATACACTTTTAGTCTAATAATACTTTTAGGATTTTTTTATTTTATCTTTCTGCCATAAAATTAAACATCACAATATAATTTAAATAGAGATATATTAATCTTTAAAAAAAAGGGAAGAAATTTCCTTACGCCAGTGACAATCTAATCTAATTAATTAATAAATTGATATATATTTTGTTTATTTTCTTATGGTTTCAGAGCTGTAATTTACGGGTGTAAGTAATTCGAATCTACATAGTGCACTGGAATTCGACACAAAACGGAATCTGAGTTTGTTTCATCTAGGAACATTTGAGGCTACATACGGCTTGCACAATCCAAGTAGAGCCGCGAGACTTGCCTAAAGAAAACGACATCAAATTTTAAGTGAGGATTCTGAATTCGAAATTTAACATGGTTTTGTTTCGTGCGGTACTTATAGGACTTGAATTTCTAATTGGTGTCATTGTCATCATCATTGATAGAACGATGATTTTGTGGGCTCACGCCTATTGCTATGGCTATATAGAGTGGTGGACATTCGCAGTTGGAGTGTTCATTACCATTTCGGCACTTTTCGGTGAATTCTTTCTTTGGAAGAACTACACTCGTTGTTACATTGGCCATCTTTTGATCAATTTGGTTCTCATAGTAGCTTTTTGTATCATTGTGGTCGTGTTTACGAGGTTAGCAGAAGTCTCCAACCAACCATCCAAGTACTCATGGCGAGCAACGGGCTAGTATAGTGCATTGTTTTCAAGAGAGTGAATTTTGCAACCGAGTTTCTGGTTTTGGCGACTGTTGTTAGAGTCCCACAGGATGTCAAAATTCAGATAATGTTGTAGATCCAGATTGCTTTCGATGGGTAAAGGTAAATAACACACGATGTTTTATGTGTACAAGAAAAGTGCACGTGCTTTGCACGTGTTTAACTAATTTCTTTTAATTAAATTAGAAAAGTGCACGTACTTTGCATGTGATTAACTAATTTTTTTTTCATAAATTGGAAAAATGCACGTGTTTTGCACGTGATTAACTAATTTTTTATGTTAGTTGAATCATATAATCATTTTTAATTATACCATGGTCTAAATGACATACCACATAATTTCTTTGATTAAATCACTTTAATTATTACTATGTTGTTCTAAAATATTTTAAGTTGTTATCATAAATATCTAAAATCAACTCTTGAAAATAAAAAATGAACTATAATTACTAAGTATTTCTAATACAAAACTACATGTCTACATAACTATTATTCTAAAACAACCATTTGAGATAATGAATAATATAAATTATTTTCTTCTTTGACTTTGATATTTTCATTTAAACCAGTTTGTGTTATTTTAATCCGTTCATTCACCAATTTTTGTGGTTTATTACAGTCGTTAATTAATTCACTCATTTTCTCCGATTTAACCAAATTTAAGTCGATTTTACTTATTCTTTTGCTGATTTATCATATTTTCTTGATTATTTCACCTTTCTATTTGGTCATTTTGACTCATCTTTTTGTTCTTGTTCTTTGTCAATTTGACCAGTTTTTTGTTATCATGTGTTTAGTCAATTTCATTCAATATTTTACCGGTTTTCTTCAATATTTTATCGATTTTATCATTTTTTGTTGCTTAATTCTTTTTTATTCGATCTAACCAATTTTTTCATTTTTATCTTATATTTTTCAATAGAGTTTTACCCGTGAGCACCACTTTTAACCATTTATATGTTTTTATTTTTTTTAACTTAATCTAATTATAAGTTTTTAAGTTAACTAAGCAGTACTTTATTACATTTATATAGCACGAAGGTGTTTTTTTTAAGGTTCTTTAATAATTGATCATTTCTTAAGAATTGTCTAATGTATTATCGATTGCACCCGCTTTTACACTGAGTTTACTTTTTTTTGTTTGTTATTTTAACACGTTCTTTGACCGATTTCACCCGTTTTTATGTTTTAACTCATTTGTTAATCAATTTATCCATTCTATCAAATTTAACCCAATTTTAGTAGATTTTCATATCTCATAATTTTTTTAACTAAATCGCTTTAATTATTACTATATTGTTCCCAAGAATTTAATGTTATTATCATAAATAGTTAAAGGATGAAATACAGTTTTCCTCCTTAAAGTATGAAAGTGGTATCAATTACCCCCTTAAAGTATCAATTGTGTTGGATAAGGATGAAGATGAAGGCACTAAAGGAAGTTTGATAAGGGAGGTTTTGATGCATTCCAAAACTTCATATTTGGCTAAGTATGGAGTAACTTAGCTGATAAACTTATCAAGGAATTTTGACTAAGTAAAGAAGACATCAGAAGAGTCAAATTACAAGGTCCAAGACTTCTGATCTGCTGAAGGAAAGATATCAGACTGATGAAGATCAGCCGACTCAAATCAGATTTGTTCAAGTTTGAGATCAGCCGAGTTCGCCATCAGACTTGCACTTCCGACAGCCAAGTGGAAAGGATCATAAAGTCTTCCCAACGGTAATAAATGCCCTTTGGAGTAATAAATGCTGAAGTACAAGGTTATTAAAGATAAATGATTGAAGAAATGCTTCGCATCAGCTGGGTGCATTTAATGCTGCCTGCAGAATAGTACTGTTCACAGTACGAACAGACTGCAAAAGAGCCGTTCGCGGATTTTAAGGACCAGTACTCGAGAAATTTGAATCTTGTCTCTCTTCAACGGACATTTTTCAATCCTCATGTATAAATAGCTGAAAGAGACGAAGAAGAAACAAGCAACACAATCTCTGAGAAATTTTCGAAGCAGAATTCTTTAAGTCTCAAGAACAGCTCACTCATCAGCTTAGTCATTTGTTGACAAAAGCAGAGTTGAAGAATCAAGCCAAATACATCTTCTGAGTGAATTTGTAAACATTGAGTGTTGTGAGAAGTAGATATCCGTCTAAGTGAGTGATATTACTTCAGAGAAGGAGAAATGTTGACTGGCAACAATAGGAAGAAGCAGCTGAAAGACGAATATCAAAGGATGGCTGATATGGTCTCTAAGCTGATAGAGAACTGTACTTTTTCTCTGGATGCTGTTACCATGAAGAGGTTCAGCATCATGGCTGCTATATACTATGGAATGGAAGTCAACTGGTCCATCATAGTATGGTACATCTTCGCTGATTTCCTTGAAGTGAAGAAAGGAAAAGGCCCCTCCACCAATCACAGAATCACACTCAGTTATCTTCTGTCAAAACTGGGTTGTGTTATGTTGAATGGAAAAGAGATCCACAAGTCCAAGGCAATGTCCAAGTACTTGCCTGTTATGAAGAGAAAAGGCTGGTGAGCCTGAAGAGGATGAATATGAGGAATCAAAGGAGGTTCCTGCCGAAAGGCAAAAGAGATTAGTCAAAACAGCCAGCTTAGCTGTTGAGACTGACGGGCCTAAAAGGAAAGAAACCAAGCAGATGGAGAAAGTGACTTCTGCTGCTGAAGCCACTAAAATCATAGAAACTGTAACTGCTGATGTAAGGACTGGATCCCCTGCATCACCATCAAGAACTCCATCAGCAGAGAGGCCTGCTGAAGGTATCTCTCAAAGAACAAGAAGCCAACAGAGAGATACAGCTACTTCTACTTACCGTGAAGGAAGAACCAAAAAGACTGCCAGAAAGCAGATGACTTTTATAGAAGAACCCACGGATTTAGAAAATGTGGCTAGTGTTGGGATTCGGTAAGATAAACAGCCCTAGGCACAGCGGAATATAAAAATTTTAGGACCTCTTACGGAATCTTGCCAGGATACTACTCTAGGTGTATATATATAAACATAAATAAAACGATAGTATAAACAGTTGTAGTTATACCTATCTCCTTGCAAATCCTTAGCTTAGCAAAACGGACTCTGAATTTCTCCTCAGCCAAATCGATCCAAGCTCTGCAGCAGCGCCCCACGTGTTGCGCCTCTACGGGTTGACACACCACAATTACACGAAAATAATAAATCTCGATCAGCTAGAACACTAGATATATTATGATCTAGGATATAGGAACGATTTTGGAACAAAGTCGAAAACGAAAAATTCTTCCAAAAGGAAGACAGGGTTCGGTCGACTAGTGGGGAGAGGGAGAGAGAATTTTGCTCTTGCTCAATTTTTGCATATTGAGTTGTGTGAAAAATAACTATAAGATAGCTACTTATAGTTATCTCCCTAACCTAGTCCTATTAGGACTAGGGCTCTTCTCTCCTACATGGGCCATGACCCTCTTTAATTAGAAGACCAAGTCTCCTAATTAATTCATGGCCCAGTTAATTAATTTGACCAGGCTTTATTTAATCTCCCAATTAAATAGCCCAATTAATTAACTTAATCTCCCATTTAATTAAATCAGACTCTAAGTCTATTTAATTAAAATCCTTTCTAACTAATTAAATCCAACTTAATTAATTAGTCCACAAATTAAATTCCAATTTAATTTATGATCCTGATCCAATTCCAATTGGATCCCATTTGTTCCAATTGGGTCGACCCAGTCGACCCACCCATAATAATCGACCCAGTCGATTATTTACCCAGTCGACCCAGTCGACCCGGTTGTTCTTATTTCCTCGCTTTTCGCTTCATGTGTATTGTGTATGCCCCCGTAGGTTCACCACATAATTGGCCGTGGGTTATAATTAAATATTATTTAATTATTCGAGTAAGACTTACTCTAAATCAATCGAACACTCTGTCGATTGATCATTCCAAATTAGCACCCCTGCCAATTTGGGAATTCTCCCACACTCCACGGTCGATGTCCAGCCACAAGCCCATGGAGCCCAATCACTGGTGAATTAATTCAGTGAACCTTTTATCATTTACAATATCCATATACGACATAATCTCTCCATCGATCAATCTCCCAGTCGAGACTTAAGGGTATGGTCTTTCATCGGATTCCCTTTTCTTTTGTCTTGACCTTATGCATTCTGGTCTCGAAATAATTCTCTTTGACTTAACCTTTATGAGCTACTTACATAAAGCCGTCAGATACCTCGGCCGAGGATTTTACCAGAATTAATTTCTCACAGAAATCCATAGGAGAATTTCCCAACCTATCAAGTCGGGTCAATGGATCCTTTGTTGATGATATGAATCTGCATACGAGTTCCTCTATACCCAATATGAGTCCACAAAGACTTTCTGGCGATCCCCAGTCAGTCGGAACTCATATCAAAGCATAGACGTTCTCGCACCAGATAAACCCTATCACCTCAAGTAGTTAGGGATCGTTCCTCGTATACTATTGTAAATTGGAATAACTTCAACCCCGATATGCGACTACCGCTTCCATGGTGAGTTATTTCCTTATTGGGGTATTCAGTGCGCTTGCCATCCCAGCAAACCACCCACTTATGTGTATCGACTATCCCAGTCACGCTCGTGGACCCCAGCATTCTCCAGTTCATCGGAGTATACACAATAGTGAGAGTCTAACCGAATCCAACGATGTTCTATCTCGATTGGATTCTACGACTCTTGAATATGTTCTAGATCACGGCCTTGGAGATCAGTCCACGGGTTGTCCCATAGCCCTGTGATCTAAGGACTTCTATCCTTATGCGTAGATAATTATTACATAAGATAAAGATGACCATATAATAATATAATGCATTTATTAATCCAATTGAATGGTCCTTCCAATTAAATGCAGCCAAAATAGTTGGCTTGCAGGACACTATTCTATCAATCTCCCACTTGTACTAAAGCCAACTTTTCATACTTCTGATTCCCATCTTAGACAGATGTCTTTCGGATGCCTTTGAGGCAATGGCTTAGATAGCGGGTCCGTCGTATTATCCTTTGAGGTGACACGTTCCATCTTTATGTCTCCTCTACCAGATGACATAACATATCAAATGGTATCGTCTTAGTTCGTGCTTGGATTCTGATGAGATCTCGACTCCTTCGCTTGCGAGATAGCTCCATTATTATCACAGAAGATAGTAATGGCTCGACAATGCTAGGTATCACATCCAATTCCTGGATGAAGTTTTTCATCCAAACACCTTTCTTTGCTGCTTCACTCGCGGCAATGTATTCTGTCTCGGTGGTTGAATCAGCGGTAGTGTTTTGCTTGGAGCTCTTCCAGCTTACCGCACCACTATTGGGGCAGAACACGTATCCAGATGTCGACTTGAAGTCGTCTACATCACATTGGAAGCTAGAATCAGTATAGCCTTCCAATTTCAATTCTCCTCCACCGTATACCAAGAACAATTCCTTAGTCCTTTTCAGGTACTTCAGAATTGCCTTTACGGCTATCCAGTGCTGCTCACCTGGATCAGACTGGTAGCGACTTGTAACGCTTAAAGCGTATGCTACGTCTGTTCTCGTACATAACATACCATACATTATGCTTCCTGTTGCGGATGCATATGGTACTCGAGACATATTGCTTCTCTCTTCAGGCGTCTTTGGGGCCATAGACTTAGAGACTGCAATCCCATGTCTCATTGGAAGCAATCCTCTCTTGGATTCTTCCATATTAAATCTTTTCAAGATTTTATCTATGTACTGGGATTGGGAGAGGCCCAGCAGTCCTTTTGATCTATTTCGGTAGATCCTTGTACCTAGTACAAAGGATGCTTCTCCCAAATCCTTCATTGAGAATTGTGTAGATAACCATGCTTTAGTTTCGGACAACACTTTCACATTCCAATGAGAAGAATGTCATCAACGTAAAGCACCAAAAATTCAACTGTACTCCCACTGATCTTCTTGTACACGCAAGGTTCGAACACGTTTTTGATGAATCCAAAAGTTTGGATTGTTTCATCGAAACGGATGTTCCAACTTCGGGAAGCTTGCTTCAGCCCATAAATGGACCCCTGGAGTTTGCACACCTTGTGCTCATCTCCTTTGGATGCATATCCTTTTGGTTGCTCCATGTAGATCTCCTTTTCAATATCCCCATTGAGAAAGGCAGTCTTCACATCCATCTGTCATATCTCGTAGTTATACCACGCAGTTATGACCAGCAAGATTCGAATGGATTCAGGCATTGCGACGGGCGAGAAGGTCTCCTCAAAGTCGATGCTTGGCCTTTGAGTGTATCCTTTTGCCACTAGTCGCGCCTTGTAGGTTATTACCTCTCCGTTCACTCCAAGCTTTCGCTTATAGATCCACTTGCAACCCAGGGGAGCTACTCCCACTGGTGGATCTACCAAGGCCCAGACCTTGTTTGAGTGCATGGAGTCCAATTCGAATTCCATGGCTTCACGCCACTTTCCCGAGTCTATGCCTAGCATAGCCTCTTCGTAAGTCCTTGGGTCGGTTAGAGACTGTCTAGTCTCACGCAGCAGACCGTAGTACCTCTTGGTTTCTCTACGTTGTCTTTCTGACTTACGAAGCACCGGTGTACATTCTGGTGCACTTTCATGCTCATGTTCTCCCACTGCCTGTGGTGATGGGTCGGCTTGATTGACCTCTTCGGCCTTTTCAGCTTCAGTGACCTTATCTAGTTCACGTTGTGTTCCTTCTTGCCTAGCAAGAAATCCTTCTCCAAGAAGTGTGCGTTCCTTGAGACAAACGTAGTTTATCTTGTAGGATCGTAGAACTTGTATCCTATAGAGTTTTCTGGATACCCCACGAATTGCATAAGATGGACTTTATATCTAACTTATCTCCCACTAGCTTATTCACATAAGCGAGAGACCCCATATGCGCATGAATGCATATGAAGGTACAATACCAAAACTCATATCACGTGATATGTTTTGGATCTGGCTTCAGAGATACTTAGCTCAGTATCTTCGATTTTCTCGATCAAGTTTTTATTTGATTGGATAAGGAATTTCATGTAAGATTTCTTAATGGACATTTACATGTCCAGAATGCTCAACAACTGACAATGTTTTGAGCGAGTCTTACATTTCGAGAATCCAATTCTCCATTAAATAATCAATGGCGTACTGCCAATGCATGTTTGATTTTGAATCGATCCAAATCTCTTACATGCTTTCATTGATTAGGCTCTCTTTATTTTATTCCAAAAGTAATTTGGAATTGTACATCACAACGTACTTTTACCCATGAGGGTACTAGAGACGCCTTATCTCCCACTAATGCTTTAGTGTTTCTACACACTTTTAAATGGATTAAATCCATTCCAGTTTGTTTATCCCTCTTGGTTGCCTAGCAACCAACTACTAAATCTAATTTCCATTAAGCAAGATTCGAAAGTCGGTTACTATGTACAGCATCCCAGTCAAGATCGACCCAGTCGAGCTCAGTCTTTGAATCTTTTAATTCAGAAATATGTTTAGTATTCGTGTATCACCTTTCGGTTTTTACAACGACTCAAGTGTGTGAAATCTTGATTATTTATATTTTATTGACTATGCATAATATATTTAGTCTATATATGAGTATCCATACTCATTTTCTTATGTACACCTTTTGCGTATAAATCTTATAGCGCAATCAGTTCCAACCATTATGGAACTATCACATCCCTTAAGACAAGAAATGGTATAAGCAAATTCTAATGATCTAAATAATTCATGGCTTTAGATGCATTGAATGCATCAATGAGTACTTCATCGGGCATCCAACACCCTTATGCATTACTTTAACCATTAGGTTAAGTTCAATAAAATTTAATCATCCCTATGGGATGAATAGGTTCAATTCCTTCTTTCCCTTGATCTTAATCCATGGAAGAACCATTTTTGATTGACTTTTCAATTTATCATCCTTATAGAAAAACCTCCAAGGTTATTTCCCTTCAGAGAGGATACATTCCTCTTCTTCCATCTCTCGAGCCTTTTAACAAGATGTTAATTCCCATTTATGGGAGACTGCATTTTTGTCTTCAAGAAAATTTGGGCTTGAGAACCATCATCAACCCTCTGGTGAAACTTATCACCTTTCTTATTTGAAGAGTAACTTCGAAAAAGGCAGCTTGATGAAACCTATCACCATTCCAGTCGAAGTGTAACTTCAAAGGGAAAACCAATGAAATCTTTGTAAGGAGATCAGTCCTTGCTCGGACTCGAGAATAATTTCTCAAGTTTTGAAGTCATTCAAAATTCATTTGGGTTCAGTCAATTTATTTGATTCAAGTATGATGGTAAATATTCAAGGATACATCATTTATGAAAAACTATCATAAACAAGACGATTAATACGCGACAGATTAATATCAATGCATAATTTACAAACATGGTTTTCATTTGTAAATTACTCCCACTATTTTTGTCGAATACTTATGCCCCCACATAAGGTTCGGGAAATAAAAATTTCCTAATGGGCTCAAGGCCCAAATGCAATCGCTCAGTACCCACGACTCGTTGGCCATATTAATCGATCCAATTGGTGGGCGATCACGTCGCCGGTTAACCATCCCAGCTAACCCTTGAGTTCATTTAGCCTCGGTTTTCGTTATGGACCCACGACTCGTGAGACATCCATACTTACTCGCGTTAAATCATGTCCAATACTCGCGGAGAGAAATAGTTCAATCCTAGACACCCCACGACTCGTGAGACAGCGCCTAAAACCTTGCTATCCCCTCCCTTGGCACTAAACTCGTGCATCGAGGCAATAGACATATCATCTTCTTATAGCTCGACCCACGACTCGTGAGACATCGAGATATATTCGTACAATATGCCTAAGACCTAGTAATTGGATAGGCTCGGACCATAGACACCATTCATATGCGCCCATTATTCGATTTAATATTCTAATTAAATTTTAAGTTCAATTGGAGGTTTTAAGTTTTCTTGTGCGAGGTCTCATCAGATTATGCTTTATCTTGTTTACGTTTTTCTATCCTAAGCATGCATCTCATACATCAAAGAATAATTACGAAAAAATAAACATTCATCACCTAGCATGATATGATTGATCGATTGCCCATCCTATGCGATCCATCACGAGCCATGTGATGGATCATTTGGTCAGTCTAGGGTGGAAATTAAATGTCCTAACTATTACAATTTACAAACCCATACATCATGGGCCTTCTTGTAATATCCACCTTGATTGGGCCTCCATGTAATGAATTGGGCCTCCAAGGTTATGGGCCTCCATGTGGATCTCCAAGTCTTCATGAGGTCTTCTCGGCTCCAAGCCTAATCTAAGCCTAGCTTACAAATTTAAATGGCCTTATTCTATTACATTCGTTTGCGCAAGCAAGGGCACCAATCAGGCCCATTTAATTACAACCCATAAAATAAATAAACCAAAACTACACAGGGCTTAAGGGCAAAATCGACCAATCCACATATTCACTCAAGAACATGCATAAATTCACATAAGGGCATAAATGTAAATTTACCGGCTCCTTTAATTTTAATTCACAAAAATTATCCAAGTTAATTTAATTTTGAATTAACAATTAATCTCTAAGATTAATTAACTCTTACTTGAGTTCTAAGTAATCTACAACTCTTATCTTGATAAAGTTGGTTAATTAAGATAGTTACAAATCTTCCAAGATTACTATCTTATCCAAAACTCTAAGTTTCCCAATTTTACAAATCTCCAAGATTTTCAAGATAATACTATTTTGAATATATTAGTTAACTAAGGTAGTGTCCAAATCCACCAAGATTTCTACCTTATCCAAAACTCCAAGTTTCCTAATTTAATAAGATCTCTAAGATCTTTAATCTTGGTAACTTACTAGAAGAGATTAATTTTAATTAAATCTCTTATCACAATTGAAACTCTAAGTTTCTTTGTTTAATAAGATCTCTAAGATCTTTAATCTTGGCAATTAACTACAAGACATTAATTTTAATTAAATGTCTTATATTAAATGAAACTCTAAGTTTCCTTGTTTAATTAGATCTCTAAGATCAATCCAAGATTCACCAAGATTCCATAACAACCATATCTCCAAGATTTTGTTCAAGATTATCCAAAATTCTGCCACGAAAATTTTGATCCACCATGTCATGGCCATAACTCGTTGGCTTCAAATTTACAAGAATCCAACACTTTGCAATTTACTAAACCAAATTGCAATACATGGTGTTGCTTAAAACCTTACGTAACATTTGCCAAATTAAAACAATATGCATGCTATTACACACATGGTCACGTGAACAGAGGAAGGGAAAAAAAAATTTGTGCCGAGCACTAAATAAATTCTCACCAAGAGAATAAAGTGCCGATGCATTAATTTTGTTTTTCCTTTTGCTTTGTTTTAATTTGTGTTTGATTACTTGTTGATTTAATTAGAAACAAATCCAGTTCAATTAAATCCCAATCCAAAATAAAAATTAACACGATAAAATTTTGAATCAAAAATTTTACATTAACTCTAAGTTAACAGATCTACGTTCTAAAACATATACAGTTAAAGAACTAGCCACATAATATGATTTAAAAACACAGAATTTGCAAATTTATATATATACAAAGCCTAGAGTTGGCTCTGATACCACTGTTGGGATTCGGTAAGATAAACAGCCCTAGGCACAGCGGAATATAAAAATTTTAGGACCTCTTACGGAATCTTGCCAGGATACTACTCTAGGTGTATATATATAAACATAAATAAAACGATAGTATAAACAGTTGTAGTTATACCTATCTCCTTGCAAATCCTTAGCTTAGCAAAACGGACTCTGAATTTCTCCTCAGCCAAATCGATCCAAGCTCTGCAGCAGCGCCCCACGTGTTGCGCCTCTACGGGTTGACACACCACAATTACACGAAAATAATAAATCTCGATCAGCTAGAACACTAGATATATTATGATCTAGGATATAGGAACGATTTTGGAACAAAGTCGAAAACGAAAAATTCTTCCAAAAGGAAGACAGGGTTCGGTCGACTAGTGGGGAGAGGGAGAGAGAATTTTGCTCTTGCTCAATTTTTGCATATTGAGTTGTGTGAAAAATAACTATAAGATAGCTACTTATAGTTATCTCCCTAACCTAGTCCTATTAGGACTAGGGCTCTTCTCTCCTACATGGGCCATGACCCTCTTTAATTAGAAGACCAAGTCTCCTAATTAATTCATGGCCCAGTTAATTAATTTGACCAGGCTTTATTTAATCTCCCAATTAAATAGCCCAATTAATTAACTTAATCTCCCATTTAATTAAATCAGACTCTAAGTCTATTTAATTAAAATCCTTTCTAACTAATTAAATCCAACTTAATTAATTAGTCCACAAATTAAATTCCAATTTAATTTATGATCCTGATCCAATTCCAATTGGATCCCATTTGTTCCAATTGGGTCGACCCAGTCGACCCACCCATAATAATCGACCCAGTCGATTATTTACCCAGTCGACCCAGTCGACTCGGTTGTTCTTATTTCCTCGCTTTTCGCTTCATGTGTATTGTGTATGCCCCCGTAGGTTCACCACATAATTGGCCGTGGGTTATAATTAAATATTATTTAATTATTCGAGTAAGACTTACTCTAAATCAATCGAACACTCTGTCGATTGATCATTCCAAATTAGCACCCCTGCCAATTTGGGAATTCTCCCACACTCCACGGTCGATGTCCAGCCACAAGCCCATGGAGCCACACTGGTGAATTAATTCAGTGAACCTTTTATCATTTACAATATCCATATACGACATAATCTCTCCATCGATCAATCTCCCAGTCGAGACTTAAGGGTATGGTCTTTCATCGGATTCCCTTTTCTTTTGTCTTGACCTTATGCATTCTGGTCTCGAAATAATTCTCTTTGACTTAACCTTTATGAGCTACTTACATAAAGCCGTCAGATATCTTGGCCGAGGATTTTACCAGAATTAATTTCTCACAGAAATCCATAGGAGAATTTCCCAACCTATCAAGTCGGGTCAATGGATCCTTTGTTGATGATATGAATCTGCATACGAGTTCCTCTATACCCAATATGAGTCCACAAAGACTTTCTGGCGATCCCCAGTCAGTCGGAACTCATATCAAAGCATAGACGTTCTCGCACCAGATAAACCCTATCACCTCAAGTAGTTAGGGATCGTTCCTAGTATACTATTGTAAATTGGAATAACTTCAACCCCGATATGCGACTACCGCTTCCATGGTGAGTTATTTCCTTATTGGGGTATTCAGTGCGCTTGCCATCCCAGCAAACCACCCACTTATGTGTATCGACTATCCCAGTCACGCTCGTGGACCCAAGCATTCTCCAGTTCATCGGAGTATACACAATAGTGAGAGTCTAACCGAATCCAACGATGTCCTATCTCGATTGGATTTTACGACTCTTGAATAAGAAGCCTAAGAAGCCTAAGACATCAACATCTTGGGTTGTCAAAGGTGGAACTAATCCTTCAGGACCCTCTCAATAAGGGTACCTAAAACAATTTTATCTTTGTTTTGTAGGTTAGGATTAGGAGTAGGAGTAAAGTAGAGAAGATTTGGTACTTGGACAGTGGATGTTCAAGACACATGTGTGGAAACATACATGAGCTGACTGATGCAGTTGCTGTGGATGGTCCAAGTGTTACATTTGGAGACAGCAAAGAAGGCAAGATTAAAGCTAAAGGGAAACTAATCAGAGGAAACATTGAGATATATGACGTCTCATATGTTAAAGGCCTTAAATATAATCTGCTGAGCATAAGTCAATTTTGTGACAAAGGATATTCAGTCATCTTCTCAACAGATAAGTGCTATGTTGAACAGATAGGTACAAAGAAGGTAATTTTATCTGGAAGACGACAAGGGAATGTCTACATAGTCGACTGGAATTCTGCTGATAAGAATTCAAGTATTTGTTTGGTAGCATCTGCTCCAAGTGAAGTCAGTTGGCTGTGGCACAAAAGAATGAATCATTTAAACTTCAAGACCATAAACAGATTAATCAAGAATGATCTGGTAGAAGGGATTCCAAAAGCTGTCATGAGCAAAGACAAGCTTTGTGATGCATGTCAGAAGGGTAAACAAATCAAGTCATCATTCAAAGGAAAGAAGCACCAATCTTCTGGAAGAATATTGGAGCTGTTACATATGGACTTATTTGGACCCATTGATCCAGTCAGCAATGGTGGAAAGAAATACTGCCTAGCTGTTGTGGATGATTATTCAAGATATACTTGGGTGATTTTCATGAAGAAGAAAAGTGAAACCAAGGAACATCTTACCAATCTGATGGAACTGATCCAGAATGAGAAGAGTATCAAAATATTGAAGATCAGATCAGATAGAGGGACAGAGTTTACAAACTCTACTGTTGAAGAGTACTGCAATATCAAGGGAGTACATCATGAGTACTCAGCTGCAAGAACCCCTCAACAGAATGGTGTTGCTGAAAGGAGAAACAGAACACTAAAAGAAGCTGTCAGAACCATGATAGCTGAAGCTAAGCTACCTCAAAGATTTTGGGCAGAAGCAACAAATACAGCATGCTTCACCCAAAACAGATGTATGATCAACAAAAATCAGAACAAGACTCCATATGAAGTTTGGAACAACAGAAAACCAAACATTCATTACTTTAAGATTTTTGGTTGTAAATGTTTTGTATTGAATAATGGGAAAAATCACCTTACTGCATTTGCAGAAAAGGCTGATGAAGCTGTTTTTGTAGGATACTCTACTGTTAGTAAAGCTTACAGAGTGTTTAACAAAAGAACATTACTAATAGAAGAATCTATCCATGTAGTATTTGATGAGCCAAGTCAAGCTTCTGAAAAGAATCAAAGTGTTAATCAAGATCTGTCTACTGATTTACAGAAGATGAGTGTTGGAAGAAATGAAGAATATGTTCCCATCATACTACCCAATCTAAGTTCAGCTGCTAACTCAAGTGCTGTTCATAATCACAGTGCTGATTGTCTAACAGACGAGTTGCAAACAGCTGATAGACCAGAGACTGTTCAACAGACGGCAAATTTTCAACAGACTACTACTGGAACTCCAACAGTAGTGTTGCAAGATCAAGACAGAGGACAACATCCTGATCTGCAACCTGATCTCAGATGGCTCAAGAATCACCCACCTGAGTTAGTGATTGGTGATCCTTTAGATAAAGTGAAAACAAGAAGAGCTGCTGCACAAGATGCTATGTTTGTCACTTTTCTATCTCAAATAGAGCCTAAGCAAATTGAAGAAGCTCTAAGTGATTCCTTCTGGATAGAAGCTATGCAAGAAGAGTTGAATCAATTTGAAAGGAATGAAGTCTGGTACTTAGTTCCTAGACCAAGTCATCAAAGAGTAATTGGCACTAAGTGGGTATTCAGAAATAAGATGAATGAAGATGGTGTAGTCACCAGAAACAAAGCAAGACTAGTGGCCAAGGGTTATTGTCAAGAAGAAGGAATTGACTTTGATGAAACTTTTGCACCAGTAGCAAGACTTGAAGCAATCAGACTGTTTCTAGCCTATGCTGCTCACAAGAACTTCACTGTCTATCAGATGGATGTGAAGTCTGCTTTTCTTAATGGAGAATTGCAAGAAGAAGTGTATGTTGAGCAACCTCCTGGATTTGAAATCTATCAAGAAGAGGACAAAGTATATCGTCTGAAGAAAGCTCTCTATGGACTGAAACAGGCTCCAAGAGCATGGTATGATACCCTATCTGATTTTCTTTTAATTAAAGGATTTCGTAAAGGTAAGGTAGATAAAACCTTGTTCACAATTGAATGGGAAAATCATATATTACTTGTGCAAATATATGTGGACGATATTATTTTTGATTCAACTAACCAACAGATGTGTGATAAGTTCTCCAAGCTGATGCAGAACAAGTTTGAAATGAGCATGATGGGTGAACTTAATTATTTTCTTGGATTGCAAGTTAGACAGTTGCCTGATGGAATATTCATCAGCCAAGCAAAATACACAAGAGATCTGTTCAAGAAGTTTGGTATGGAAACTAGCTCTACTGCTACTATTCCTATGTCTACAAGTCTTCGTTTGGATAAAGATGAAGATGGCAAATAAGTGGACATAACCAAATATAGAGGCATTATTGGTTCTTTGTTGTATCTAACAGCAAGCAGACCTGATATAATGTACTCGGTTGGAGTCTGTGCAAGATTTCAATCAAACCCCAAAGAATCTCATCTCTTAGCTGCCAAAAGAATATTGAAATATGTTAAAGGCACTCAAGAATTGGGATTATGGTACCCTAGAGAATCTGGATTTGAGCTTATTGGTTATTCAGATTCAGACCTTGCCGGCTGCAAGATTGACAGAAAAAGCACAACAGGTGCTTGTCAGTTCTTAGGTAGTCGTCTGATCTCATGGATGAGTAAGAAACAAACTTCAGTTTCTATATCTACTGCTGAAGCTGAATATATAGCTGCTGGAGCTTGCTGTGCACAAATATTATGGTTGAAGCATCAACTAGAAGATTACAACTTAAAGATCAGTGGAATACCAATCTACTGTGATAATACAAGTGCAATTTCACTCACTCAGAACACTACAAGTCATTCAAGGACTAAACATATTGAGATCAAACATCACTTCATTAGAGATCATGTGGAAAAAGGCAATGTTGTGATTGAGTATGTTCATACTGATAATCAGATTGCTGATATTTTCACTAAACCTTTAAGTGAAGTAAGGTTTTCAACTTTAAGAGCTGAACTAGGACTACTAAATTTGGATGCATAAGCTGAGGGGGAACTCATCAGAAGAATAAAGTTCAACAGCTTATTTATCGGTTATTATCTTCAAGGATTAACTCTCAACAGACTAGTTAACTTATGAATTCTTAAACTCAGGGGGAACGTGTAAGACTAGCGGTACTTCTGAATTAAAGATGAAACCTGTTAATGTCAGTTAGTTGAAGTTATGTTTTCATCAGAAGACTCAACTATCGAAGATCAAATTTATATTATCTAGCTGGATTGACAAACAGCCGAGGAAGGTTATCAGCTATTGGCTTTCACTGATAACAGCATTGTCATCAGGACAGTAGTCCATCAGATAAGTATTTATTTTACTCGTCTGATTACTTAAATAAAAGCGAACTATTCAAAACGTTTTATTCAAAACACGCTTTTATAAGTAACTGTTGGGCGGTACATATTCCCGCTCTTCATTAAATATCTTTTGAATTTGAAAGGTCGTAACTGACGCCGCACGATCAGCACTGACAGAAAAACGGATCTAACGGTTGGCGGATATCACGGAAACCGACATACCCCAACTCTATAAATCCCCATCTGATCAGTCGAGTAGCTCTTTAAGCACCCTAAACTTTCAAAAGTACTTGTGAGAATTTTGAGCAATTTTCTGCAAAAATCTCTTCGTTTTTCTTCCTAATCTCTACAGATCTGCAATGGCTGCTGAAGGCATGTACCTTGTGTATGATTCCTACTACCAATCCGGTACGGATCTGATGAAAGAACTGCTCGAAAAGTTCAAAGCTGCTTCGCTGGTAAATTTCATGGAATATCACGAAGGAGTTATCTGGACTGACCAAGTGATGGAGTACTACAACACAGCGAAAGCTGACTACAACAAACTGGAGATTAAGGCTTCAGTGGGAGACAAATCTATCACTATTACCCCATCCGTTCTTCACGAAACGTTTGGGCTTCCCAACAGTGGACGACATGACGTCACTGTACTGACGGAAGATAAGCACCAACAGTTCTGGGCGATCTGCGCCAAGGAGGGAGAAGTTATGTCTGGAAATATAAGGAAGAAGCAACTGAAGGATGAATATCAGCGGATGGCTGATATGGTGTCAAAGCTGATCGAAAACTGCACTTTTTCACTAGATGCTGTTACCATGAAGAGGTTCAGTATCATGGCTGCCATATACTATGGATTGGAGGTCAACTGGTCAATCATAGTCTGGTACATATTGGCTGACTTTCTTGATGATAAGAAAGGAAAAGGCCCCTCCACCAACCACAGGATCACACTCAGTTATCTGCTGTTCAAACTGAGATGTCCTATGCTGAATGGCAAGGAAATTCACAAGTCCAAAGCCATGAACAAATATCTGCCAGTTTTGAAAAGGAAGGCTGATGAGCCTGAGGAAGCTGATGATGAGGGACAGAAGGAAGTCCCTGCCAAAAGACAACGGAGGTTAGTCAAAATAGCCACCTTAGCTGTTGAGACTAAAAAGAAGAAGGCTGCTGATGAGCCTAAAAAGAAAGAACCCAAGCGGATGGAGAAAGTGACTTCTGCTACTGAAGCCACAAAAATCATTGAAAATATAATCTCTGATGTAAGGACTGGATCCCCTGCATCACCATCAAGAACTCCATCAGCAGAGAAGCCTGCTGAAAATGTCTCCTTCAGAACGAGAAGTCAAATGAAGGACACTGCTACTTCAAGGCCTATTCAGGGTCTGACTAAGAAGTCAGCAAGAAAGAAGATGACATTTTTGGAAAAGGATACTGAGTTGGTGGACTTGGTGAGAACAAGTCCAGAGTCTGCTGAGAGACCAGTTGAAGCTGCTGGAGTCTCTACTGTTGACAAAGCTGATGAGCAACAGACTACTCAGACTGCACCAACTGTTGAGGCTGCTCAACCTCAAGAAGATCCAGATGTTCAAATCATACATCCTATAGCTGCTGCTCCTATATCATCTGCTGGACCAGCTCCTGCTCCTATTGATAAAGGCAAGAGAAAGTTAGTGATTAAGAGAAAGAAAATCACTAAAGCTGACAAGAGAGCAAGGGAGGAAGCTGAACAGAGGAAGCAGGATGAGCTTGAAGAGAAGAAGGCTCTTGAGTTAAGCAAAGCTCAAGAAGCAAAGGATGAGGCCAGAAGAAAAATGTCTGAAGCAGAGAGAAAAGCTGCTGAAGATGCTGAACTGGCTATGGTGATTGAACAGAGCAAGACTGATGCCTATGGACCTGTCCATGGAGGTGGCATCAAGATTGGAGAAGGCAAGGATGAAGAAGACAAGAAAAGGATTTTACTGCCTGCCTCCAAGGCCAAATCAAAGGACAAATTTGAAGTCAGAAAAGCCTTTGAAATAGTATATGCTGATAAGGAAGTTTTCAAGAAGTTTGAGAAATCCTTAGCATACTATGATCAAAAGCTTATGTTAAGGACGCTGTTCAACCAGGAAAAGCCAAGATATATCAGTTGGAGAGACAACAGGCTGAACAAGTCAATAACAGAACTTCAAAGCATGAAGGAGTTAGCTGATGAAGAACGTTGGGTTCTGACTTGGCTGAAAACTAACTCCATCCAAAAGGCCCTTGATCCCAGCTATGTAAGAGATGTCATGCATATTTATGCAAAAGGCTTTGCATTGGAGGAGGCCAAGAAGATTAAAAGCACCCTGTCTGATAAGAAGAAGAAATCTGAAGATGCTGAAGAAAGGGCAATCAAGTTTGCTGTTATGGCTTCCTTGAAGAAGTGGGCAAAGAAATCAAGGTATCAGCAAGGATGTTCAAGCGATTTGCCACTGCTACCAAGTATCCAGCAAATCATTTTTGGCAAGGAAGTACAACCGTACTATGAAGTGCCAGAGGGTAACAATGCTTTTGTCAACCCTTGGATTATTGTAAGGCAGATTAGACAGACAACATGCTTCAATGATGATGGAACCTTCACTAATCTGTTCTACGATGATGTTACTGATGAGCACAAGAATGCTGATAAGTCCTTAGCTATTGAATGGCAAGCTAAGACTTCTGAAGATCATCAGATGACTGATATGGAAGAAGTCCCTGTTCAACAGGCGACTGAAGAGAAGGAAACTGATGCTGATGCTTCTGCTTCATCAGCTGATCAACATTCATCACTGATGGAAGCAATCCAGATGCTGATGGAAAACCAACTAAAGGAACTGGAAGACAAGCACAAGCAACAGCTGATGAAGGTCAAGGAGGAGCTGAAGGAAGAACTGAAAGCAGAGTTGGTAGACTCCAACAGACTTCAGCTGGAATCTGTTCAAGGATCAACAGAAGAGATCCTCAAAAGAGAAATCAACAGTATTCCCATTCCTCAAGATAATTCTCTGCAATTAGTGCACAGTCTAAGAGATCTGAACAGAAATGTTGAAGATGTGAAGGGTGATGTCAACCACCTTCATACTGCATTACAGAAAGCTGAGCACAAAATAGCAGACTTAACTTCAACCTTCATCAAAGTCAGTGATGAAGAGAAGGCAGTCAACTTAGGGATGTTGCAAGAAGTAGCAAAGGCTTCACAGGCAATCCAGAACGAAATTGCAACTATAAACCTTAACATTGACTACTTCAATGATAAGACTGATGTCATCAGCACTGATATTCATAACCTTACAGCAAGTCATGATGTTGTAAATCAGAATCTGAAAGCTTTATGCGCTGAAGTGAAGATTCCAACAGTTGCTCTCAACCCTGCTGTTACACCTTCTAATGTCATCAAAGTTGATGATGACAAAAAGGGGGAAGATAAAAGGGAAGAACCAGCTAAGGAAACTGCTGCTGCAACTATTGAAGCCAAGGAAACTGAAGACACTGCTGACAAGACTGTAAAGCTTGGAAAGGTAGAAGAAGAAGAAAAGATTGAAAAAGAAACTACCAAGTACAAGAATACTGAATCTGCCAAGAAAGCAATGGAGCTGATCAAAGAACAGCAACTCAAAGAGAAGATGGATGCTGCCAAAGCAGTCTTGGAAGAAGAAGCTGATGAAGATGAAGATGATGAAGAATCATCTTATGAGTACGAAGAAGTGCTTGAAGGATCAGATGAAGAAGCTGATAGTTAGAACTTGAAATATCATTGTAATCAGTTTACTTTATCTATTTCTTCAGAAATCTCATCTGATGAACTTGTACCTTGTAATTTTTTTTAATATTAATAAACAGACAAGTTCAATCCAATAAACTTTTTCTATCTCAGAAAATTTTGAGGATTACATTCTTTAGCTTAGGTATTTAACAGGTACTTAGCTGAAGTTTTGTCATCATCAAAAAGGGGGAAATTGTTGGATAAGGATGAAGATGAAGGCACTGAAGACAATTTTAGAAGGGAGGTTTTGATGCATTCCAAAACTTCAAAATTGGCTAAGTATTGAGAAACTTAGCTGATGAATCCCTTTGTAAGGAATTTTGACTAAGTACAAGAAGAAATCAGAAGAGTCAAAGTTTCAAGGTCCAAGACTTCTGATCTGCTGAAGGAAAATTATTAAACTGATGAAGATCAGCCGACTCAAATCAGATTTGTTCAAGATTGAGATCAGCCGAGTTCGCCATCAGATTTGTACTTTCGTCAGCCAAGTGAAGAAGATCATGAAGTGTTCCCAACGGTAATAAATGCCCCTTGGTGTAATAAATGCTGAAGTACGAGGATATTTAAGACAAATGATTGAAGATTTACTTCGCATCAGCCAAGTGCATTTAATGCTGCATTTAATGCTGCCTGCAGAATAGTACTGTTCACAGTACGGACAGACTGCAAAAGAGCCGTTCGCGGATTTTAAGGACCAGTACTCGAGGAATTTGAATCCTGTCTTTCTTCAACGGACATTTTTCAATCCTCTAGTATAAATAGCTGAAAGAGACAAAGAAGAAAAAAAAGGAACACACTTTCTGAGAGAAATTTTCGAAGCAAAATTCTTTAAGTCTCAAGAACAGCTCACTCATCAGCTGAGTCATTTGTTGACGGAAGCAGAGTTGAAGAATCAAGAAAAATACATCTTCTGAGTGATTTTGTAATCGAGAGTGTTGTGAGAAGTAGATATCCATCTAAGTGAGTGATATTACTTCAGAGAAGTAGGATTTCTGTGTGATTTCTTACTACGCACTTGTGGCCGTTTCATTTGTTGATTGGCACAAGCAGAGTATACTGTAAACTTTGTGATTATAGTATAACCCAAGATCTGAGTGACTTGGAAGAGTGGACTAAAGGATATTTAAATCCATATAACCACTATAAAAATTGATTGTGTTTTTACATAGCTTTTAAAACTGCATATTTTCCTATTGCATAAAAACACACTAAGTTAACTGTTTGAAAAAGAGTTAAAAGGAGTTTATAAAACTGGGGAAACATTTTTCAAACTGCTAAGATTACTTGTGAAAAACACTTTGAAAATCCGCTGCAAGTACTCTAAGTATTAAAACTGATTTCTGCAAAATCAGCTAAGTAACTATCAGACGAGTGGTCAACAAGACTGTTCAAAGATTTGTTCGCGAACAGAATTGTAACTTACTAATCTGATCAGCTTAGTCTGTTCAGTTAGAGTAAAGTTTTAAAGTTAAAATTGAAGAAAATTTTAAAGAGGTTTATTCACCCCCCCCCTCTAAACCTCTTCTGACCACTTGGGACCAACACTCGTTGGCTTCAAATTTACAAGAATCCAACACTTTGCAATTTACTAAACCAAATTGCAATACATGGTGTTGCTTAAAACCTTACGTAACATTTGCCAAATTAAAACAATATGCATGCTATTACACACATGGTCACGTGAACAGAGGAAGGGAAAAAAAAATTTGTGCCGAGCACTAAATAAATTCTCACCAAGAGAATAAAGTGCCGATGCATTAATTTTGTTTTTCCTTTTGCTTTGTTTTAATTTGTGTTTGATTACTTGTTGATTTAATTAGAAACAAATCCAGTTCAATTAAATCCCAATCCAAAATAAAAATTAACACGATAAAATTTTGAATCAAAAATTTTACATTAACTCTAAGTTAACAGATCTACGTTCTAAAACATATACAGTTAAAGAACTAGCCACATAATATGATTTAAAAACACAGAATTTGCAAATTTATATATATACAAAGCCTAGAGTTGGCTCTGATACCACTGTTGGGATTCGGTAAGATAAACAGCCCTAGGCACAGCGGAATATAAAAATTTTAGGACCTCTTACGGAATCTTGCCAGGATACTACTCTAGGTGTATATATATAAACATAAATAAAACGATAGTATAAACAGTTGTAGTTATACCTATCTCCTTGCAAATCCTTAGCTTAGCAAAACGGACTCTGAATTTCTCCTCAGCCAAATCGATCCAAGCTCTGCAGCAGCGCCCCACGTGTTGCGCCTCTACGGGTTGATACACCACAATTACACGAAAATAATAAATCTCGATCAGCTAGAACACTAGATATATTATGATCTAGGATATAGGAACGATTTTGGAACAAAGTCGAAAACGAAAAATTCTTCCAAAAGAAAGACAGGGTTCGGTCGACTAGTGGGGAGAGGGAGAGAGAATTTTGCTCTTGCTCAATTTTTGCATATTGAGTTGTGTGAAAAATAACTATAAGATAGCTACTTATAGTTATCTCCCTAACCTAGTCCTATTAGGACTAGGGCTCTTCTCTCCTACATGGGCCATGACCCTCTTTAATTAGAAGACCAAGTCTCCTAATTAATTCATGGCCCAGTTAATTAATTTGACCAGGCTTTATTTAATCTCCCAATTAAATAGCCCAATTAATTAACTTAATCTCCCATTTAATTAAATCAGACTCTAAGTCTATTTAATTAAAATCCTTTCTAACTAATTAAATCCAACTTAATTAATTAATCCACAAATTAAATTCCAATTTAATTTATGATCCTGATCCAATTCCAATTGGATCCCATTTGTTCCAATTGGGTCGACCCAGTCGACCCACCCATAATAATCGACCCAGTCGATTATTTACCCAGTCGACCCAGTCGACTCGGTTGTTCTTATTTCCTCGCTTTTCGCTTCATGTGTATTGTGTATGCCCCCGTAGGTTCACCACATAATTGGTCGTGGGTTATAATTAAATATTATTTAATTATTCGAGTAAGACTTACTCTAAATCAGTCGAACACTCTGTCGATTGATCATTCCAAATTAGCACCCCTGCCAATTTGGGAATTCTCCCACACTCCACGGTCGATGTCCAGCCACAAGCCCATGGAGCCCAATCACTGGTGAATTAATTCAGTGAACCTTTTATCATTTACAATATCCATATACGACATAATCTCTCCATCGATCAATCTCCCAGTCGAGACTTAAGGGTATGGTCTTTCATCGGATTCCCTTTTCTTTTGTCTTGACCTTATGCATTCTGGTCTCGAAATAATTCTCTTTGACTTAACCTTTATGAGCTACTTACATAAAGCCGTCAGATACCTCGGCCGAGGATTTTACCAGAATTAATTTCTCACAGAAATCCATAGGAGAATTTCCCAACCTATCAAGTCGGGTCAATGGATCCTTTGTTGATGATATGAATCTGCATACGAGTTCCTCTATACCCAATATGAGTCCACAAAGACTTTCTGGCGATCCCCAGTCAGTCGGAACTCATATCAAAGCATAGACGTTCTCGCACCAGATAAACCCTATCACCTCAAGTAGTTAGGGATCGTTCCTCGTATACTATTGTAAATTGGAATAACTTCAACCCCGATATGCGACTACCGCTTCCATGGTGAGTTATTTCCTTATTGGGGTATTCAGTGCGCTTGCCATCCCAGCAAACCACCCACTTATGTGTATCGACTATCCCAGTCACGCTCGTGGACCCCAGCGTTCTCCAGTTCATCGGAGTATACACAATAGTGAGAGTCTAACCGAATCCAACGATGTCCTATCTCGATTGGATTCTACGACTCTTGAATATGTTCTAGATCACGGCCTTGGAGATCAGTCCACGGGTTGTCCCATAGCCCTGTGATCTAAGGACTTCTATCCTTATGCGTAGATAATTATTACATAAGATAAAGATGACCATATAATAATATAATGCATTTATTAATCCAATTGAATGGTCCTTCCAATTAAATGCAGCCAAAATAGTTGGCTTGCAGGACACTATTCTATCAGCTAGGGAAGACCCTGAAACTGTTGAGCCTGCTACAACAGTCGAGACTATCGCAACAGTCGAGACTGCTGCAACTGACAAAGCTGATGAGCAACAGCCAAGTCAAGTTACTCAATCAGTTGAGACTTCAAAGTCTCAAGAAGATCCAGATATCCAAATCATCCATCCAATTGCTGCAAATCCTATCTCATCTGCTGGACCAGCCCCTGCTGATAAAGGCAAAAGAAAAATAGTGCTGAGGAAAAAGAAAATTTCCAAGGCTGACAAGAAAGCTAGGGAGGAAGCTGAACAAAGGAAACAAGATGAGTTGGAGGAAAAGAAGGCTCTTGAGCTAAGCAAAGCTCAGGCAGCAAAGGATGAGGCCAGGAGAAAGATGTCTGAAGCAGAGAGGAAAGCTGCTGAGGATGCTGAAATGGCCATGGTTTTGGAATTAAGCAAGACTGATGCCTATGGACCTGTCCATGGAGGTGGCATCAAGATTAAAGAGGCTGAAGGAGAAAAAGAACCCCCAAAAGTGAAAATGCCTGCTGGGGAAGTAAAACCAAACGAAAAGTTTGAAGTTAAGAAAGCTTTCAAGATTATATATAACAATAAAGAGCTTTTCCAGAAGTTTGAAAATTCCTTAGCCTACTACAACCAGAAGTTAATGTTGAAGACCATGTTCACACAAGAGAAGCCTAGATATATCAGATGGAGAGATAATAGGCTGAACAGGTCCATCATTGAACTTCAGAATCTGAAGGATTTAGCTGCTGAAGAGGAATGGGTACTAAAGTGGCTAAAGACAGATTCTATCCAAAAAGCATTGGATCCTCATTATGTTAGGGATGCTATGCATCACTATGCGAGGGAATTTGCCCTTGAGGAAGCCAAGCTGATACAGAGCACCTTGCCTGACAAAAGGAAGAAGACTGACAATGTTGAAGAAAGGGCTGTGAAGATTGCTGTTATCACTGCATTGAATAAGTGGACAGAAAAGTCCAGATATCAGCAAGGGCATTCAAGCGAACTCCCTCAACTTCCAAGTATTCAACATGTAATTTTTGGCAAGGAAATGAAAGATTTTAGTGAAGTGCCAGAGGGTAACAACGCCTTTGTCAACCCTTGGATCATTGTGAGGCAAATTCGTCAGACAACCTGCTTCAATGATGATGGCACCATCACTAATCTGGTGTATGAAGATGTCACTGATGAACATAAGAAGACTGAAGAAAAGAAAGCTAAAGAGCCTCTAGCAATAGAATGGAATGCTAAGGACTCTGAAGATCATCAGTTGACAAATATGGAAGAAGTCCCTGTTCAACAGGAGACTGAAGATAAAGAAGCTGATGCTGCTGCTTCTGCTTCATCAGCTGATCAACATTCATCACTGATGGAAGCATTCCAGATGCTTATGGAAAATTCACTGAAGGAACTGGAAGAGAAGCATAATCAACAACTACTTAAGGTCAAAGAGGAGCTGAAGAATGAACTTAAAGCAGAATTGGGAGAGTCAAATAAAATTCAGCTGGAAACTGTGCAACAGTCTGCTGAAAAGATCATCAAGAAAGAGATTGACAGTTTTCCTATCCCTCAAGACAACTCATTTCAGTTAGTGTACAATCTAAGAGACTTGAACAAAAACGTTGAAGATGTGAAGGGTGATGTAAATCATCTTCACACTGCATTAGAAAGAGCTGAGCACAAAATAGCTGCACTAACAGAGACCTTCATCAAAGTTGGTGAAGAAGAGAAGGCTGTCACTGTTCAAATGTTGCAAGAGGTTTCCAAAGCTGGAAAAGATCTCCAAAATGAGATTGCAACTATAAACCTGAACATTGACTACTTCAATGATCAGACTGACGCCATCAGCACTGATATTCTTAATCTTACAGCAAGCCATGATGTTACAAATCAAAATCCGAAGGCTTTGTGCGATGAATTGATGGTTCCAACAGTTGCTCTCAACCCTGCTGCTAAACCTGCAGAGGTCAACAAGTCTGATGATGACAAAAAGGGGGAAGGTAATGCTGCTGCTGTTGAAATCAACAACAAGACTGCTGAAGAAAAACTTGGAAAAGTTCAAGGCAAAGACAAGTCTGAAGAAGAGACCAAGGAAAAAGCCAAAACTGATGAAGTAATGGCTGAATCCAAAGACTCTGCTGCTGATCAATCAGAGCCTTTGACCAAGTACAAAAATACAGAATCAGCCAGGAAGGCCATGGAAGCTTTGAAGGAACAAAAACTTAAAGAGAAAATGGAAGCTGCCAAAGCAAACATGGACCTGGATGATGAAGCTGATGAAGAAGAAGATGACGAAGAGTCATCTTATGAATATGAAGAAGTGCTTGAAGGATCAGATGAAGAAGCTGATAGTTAGAGATTATAAATTCATTGTAATCAGTTTACTTTATCTATTTCTTCAGACATCTCATCTGATGAACTTGCATTGTAATACTTTTCAATTATCAATAAAATGACAAGTTCAATCCAATATACTTTTTCTATCTCAGAAAATTTTGAGGATTACATTCTTTAGTTTAGGTATTCAACAGGTACTTAGCTGAAGTTTTGTCATCATCAAAAAGGGGGAAATTGTTGGATAAGGATGAAGATGAAGGCACTAAAGGAAGTTTGATAAGGGAGGTTTTGATGCATTCCAAAACTTCATATTTGGCTAAGTATGGAGTAACTTAGCTGATAAACTTATCAAGGAATTTTGACTAAGTAAAGAAGACATCAGAAGAGTCAAATTACAAGGTCCAAGACTTCTGATCTGCTGAAGGAAAGATATCAGACTGATGAAGATCAGCCGACTCAAATCAGATTTGTTCAAGTTTGAGATCAGCCGAGTTCGCCATCAGACTTGCACTTCCGACAGCCAAGTGAAAAGGATCATAAAGTCTTCCCAACGGTAATAAATGCCCTTTGGAGTAATAAATGCTGAAGTACAAGGTTATTAAAGACAAATGATTGAAGAAATGCTTCGCATCAGCTGGGTGCATTTAATGCTACATTTAATACTGTCTGCAGAATAGTACTGTTCACAGTACGGACAGACTGCAAAAGAGCCGTTCGCGGATTTTAAGGACCAGTACTTGAGGAATTTGAATCTTGTCTCTCTTCAACGGACATTTTTCAATCCTCAAGTATAAATAGCTGAAAGAGACGAAGAAGAAACAAGCAACACAATCTCTGAGAAATTTTCGAAGCAGAATTCTTTAAGTCTCAAGAACAGCTCACTCATCAGCTTAGTCATTTGTTGACAAAAGCAGAGTTGAAAAATCAAGCCAAATACATCTTCTGAGTGAATTTGTAAACATTGAGTGTTGTGAGAAGTAGATATCCGTCTAAGTGAGTGATATTACTTCAGAGAAGTAGGATTTCTTTGTGATTTCTTACTGCGAACTTACGGCCTATTCATTTGTTGTAAGGCGTAAGCAGAGTATACTGATTACTGTGTGTTTTTAGTATAACCCAAGATCTTTGTGACTTGGAAGAGTGGACTAAAGGATATTCAAATCCATATAACCACTATAAAAATTGCTTGTGTTTTTATTTGCATTTTACTTGCATATTTTCAGTTGCATAAAACACATTAAGTTAACTGTTTGGAAAAGGATTTAAAAAGAGGTTTTACAAATCTGGGGAAACATTTTTCAAACTGCTAAGATTACTTGTGAAAAACACTTTGAAAATCCGCTGCAAGTACTCTAAGTATTAAGACTGATTTTAACAAAATCAGCTAAGTAACAATCAGACGTGTGGTCAGCAGACCTGTTCAAAGATTTGTTCGCGAACAGATTTGAAACTAACTAATCTGATCAGCTTAGTCTGTTCACAGTTAAAGTAAAGTTTTAAAGTTAAATTTGAAGAAAATTTTTAAAGAGGTCTATTCACCCCCCCCCCCCCTTCTAGACCTCATATGACCACTTGGGACCAACAAATTGTAACACTTACCCCCCTCTGTTATAATTTTGTAGTATTTATTCTAAAAATAGTGATACCCCTTTTCATAAATAATTTTTTTTATTACTTTGTCAAAATAAAATTGCATCTGTTATTAATTATGAATCCATTCATCCACCAAACTACATTATGTTTTATTTTCTTCATTTCTTTGTTACCTTCCTTTTTTCGATCTCAATTTTTTTCTTCATTTTCATCTCATTCTTTTATAACCGAAGGAAACAAAATAAATGAAGAAATTGAAACATAATATTGTTTGATGGATGGATGGATGAATTAATAATTAATAAAAAATTTGTTTTTTGATAAAGGATTGAAGAAATTAACACATAATATTATTTGGTGTTTAACTTGAATTTTGCGAAAAATAATTTGAAGGATAATTAATCAACATTTTGAATAATAACTCGTACCGAATATAAATGATATAATTATCACCAAATAAAAACTCAGAAAAATAAAAAGAAAAAATTTGAGATAAAAAATTGAAAAATAAAATAAAGAAAATAAATTGAAACAGATATAAAGAAAAAAGCGAGATGAAAATAATAAAGAGAATTTTAGAAACATAAAATGAAGGAAACAAAAAAAATGAAAAAATTAAAACATAACATTGTTTGGTGGATGAATGGATTAATAATTAATAAAGAGACAAATTTATTTTAATTAAGAAATTTATTCATTATGTAAAGGTTGGGGGTATTTTTAGAATAAATACTACAAAACTATAACAAAGGGGCGTAAGTGTTACAATTGATACTTTAGGAGACTGTATTTCACCTTTATCTTGAAGGCTAAAACCACAACTTGAAAATAAAAAAAATGAACTATAATTACTAAGTATATATAATATAAAACTACATTTCTACATAATTATTATTCTAAGACAACCATTTGAACTAATGAACAATATCAATTCTTTTCTTCCTTGACCTTTATATTTTTATCTAAACCTTTAACCAATTTTGCCGGTTATACCTATATTTTTGTGAGTTCATTTATATTCAATCACATGCCCAATCCATTTTTTAACTAATCTAACCCGTTTTTACCAATTTTTCTCAATCTAGTCGAGTAAACTTGCTTTTACACTAAGTTTATCATTTTTTTTGTTATTTTAACATTTTCTTTCATCGAGTTCATCTGCTTTTACATTGAGTTTACCATTTACTTTTTATTATCCCATGTTTAGTCAATATCATTCATTCCAGTTACGCATTTTTTGCCGGCTTACCCCTTTGTTTTATCAATTGCACCATTTTTTTCTTTAACTCGTTTTTCTTCTATCTAACTCATTTTTCCATTGATTTTCCATTTTTTTAATCATATATATTTTTTAATAGAATTTTACCATTTTTCACCAAACTATTCTAGGTTTTGATTATAAGTTTTTCAGTTAACTAAATAGTATTTTTTTTATTCCTATAGCCCGAGGGTGGCCTTTTATTTTTAGGTTCTTTAATAAGTTATAATTTTTTAAAATCTTACAAAAGAAATATCGATTTTACCTGCTTTTACATTGAGTTTATAATTTTTTTTGTTATTTTAACCAGTTCGTTCACATTTTTTTTATGGTTTGTCCAGTTTATTAATCGATCCATCCCTTCTCAAGTTAACCCATTAGTTGATTTTCACATATGTTAGTCAGTTCATCATTATCTCCGGTTTAACCAAATTTTAGTCTGGTTTTACTAATTATTTTGCTTATTTAACATATTTTCTTACATATTTCACCTTTTTTTTGCCAATTAACTATTTTTTTATTTTTTATTTTTTATCGATTTGATCCATTTTTTTGTTATCCCGTGTTTAGCCAATGTCATTCAATTTTTTTTAACGGTTTTACCCATTTTTTTGCCGGTTAAACGTGTTGTTTTATCAATTCACCATTTTTTTTGTTCTTTTATCGATTTGATGCATTTTTTGTTATCCCGTGTTTAGCCGATGTCATTCAATTTTTTTACCGATTTTACCCATTTTTTTGCCTGTTAACCTTGTTTTTTTTATCAATTCACCATTTATTTTTGATCCATTTTCCCATTGATTTTACTATTTTTATTATATATTTTTTTATCGAGTTTTTTATTTTAACAATTTCTATCTTTTGACTTTTTTGGGCTTAAACTTATTTTTTTGAATAAGTTTAGAAACCACTAAGGGTGAGTTTGGCCTGGCGATTTGAAAAGAATTATAGGATAATTAATTTTACTAAAATTGATTTTGGTAATAATTGATTATGATAATAATTAATTATAGAATAATTGCTTTTGTATAATAGCTTTTGTAAAAGTAATACTTTAGTTGCTTCTAAAATAAGTTGATTTTTTGCTTCTGATGATCCCAAAAGTGATTATTATCTTGGGGGCCAAACACCATGAAAATCACGATTGAACAGAAGTAATTTTTATAATCGGGGCCAAAAACTTCAAAAATCACAATAGAGATGTAAAAGTGATTTTAAGAGCTCCAATCCCTGGGCCAAACTCACCCTAAATATCCTAACCAAATGGGCTAAGATACTTATATGTCTAAAGATGTACTTATTTTTCATACATTATATTATTGTGATTTTCACTTTCTTGACAATTGTTCTTTTAATTTCTTTGAACCTTTTTCTTTCTTAATAATTTTTTTAATAACTATCAAGAAAATTCGAATATAATTTATAATGTTGTATCTTCTTATTAGTTTTTGATTTAATACATTACATAATGAAGTATCGTATGTAATTAAAGTAACTTTTTCAAAGTTATTTTTGTCAAAACTTCACCTCCTTCTTTTTGTATCTCCTCATATATTTTCTCAATGATATATGAGTTTTAAGTTTGACTATTTGATTGACTTTTTTTTTATTAATTTAGGATAAACTTTAGCCCCCACTGGACCAAATTTCTGGATCCGTCCCTGCGTATTACATGTATGCTATTGGGCGCTTAAATTTGTTTAAAAGTTGATGGAAATTGATATGTAAAAATCAAATATTTCAATGCAAAAACCGAACGCAGTATTATGAAATCAAACCTGAAAAAACTAAAAAATCAATACAACATCAGCCTCCTGAGTTTCAAACTCAAATCTTAGTTTCGATGAGGAGACTGTAGTTTTGTAGGTCTTATTATGTGTGTGTGTATGTATGTTGATATGATTTGATGTGTATGTTGTAGTTGCTGACCTGGACTGACCTTTCTTTTCTCTCTTTTCTCTTCTAGTGTTCTTTTCCTATAATAAAGAAAAAGGTTGTTTTATTTTCCTTCAAAATTGGAGATTTAATATTATTTAGATTTCCACCAATTTATTTTTTAGGCCCATTCTTTCTCTTCTTCTGAAATTTGCAAATATTCAGAGAGGAGGAGGGAGAGAGACAGAATGTGAATCTGAATTTGTACAAAAGTGAGGATTTTTTGCACTTTGTACAAAAGAAAGAATAGATATTTATGTTTTTTCCTCTTTTCTTCATTTTCTTTCATTGCTGATATCGTATCGTATCTTTGTAGAACTTAATTGTAAAATAAAAGAACAAGTTAATTATAAAAATTTGGTTAGCTCTAAGTTCATTGTTTTTTTTTTTTGACAAAGTTGTGAAAATTCAATTTGGCCCTTGTGTTATTCTTGATTACATGTGGCTTTCAAGTTAAAGTTTGTAGGGCAATTCAGTACATTAACCTTTTTGGTGTTTCTATTGGTTATACAATTGCAGCATCTATAAGCTTGATGTGAGTATAATATATTTTGTTTCATTATGTTTTTGTAGTGAAGGGATAATAAATGTGTAGTACTGATTTATTTACATTTGAATGGAACAGAGCAATTGAGAGGTCAATTTGTTTGCATACAAAAGGACATGGAAGCCCTTGTGGAGTTTCAAGAAATACTTATATGATTGCATTTGGTGTTGTGGAAATTATATTTTCACAAATACCATATCTTGATCAAATATGGTGGCTTTCAATTGTTTCTGCAGTTATGTCCTTCACTTATTCCACTATTGTTTTAGGCCTTGGAATTTTCAAAGTAGCAGGTTCCTACAGAAAAAATATTCAATTTTATTTTATTATCAAAAAATGTTGTTACATCTAAACCAACAATTAATTTTCTTGATCTTAAGTTAATTTTTTGTTACAGAAAATGGAATGATCAAGGGAAGTTATACTGGAATAAGCATTGGTACAATCACTAAAACACAAAAAATATGGAGAACTTTTCAAGCTCTTAGAGCTATAGCCTTTGCATATTCTTTCACACTCATTCTCAATGAAATTCAGGTAGACTTTTATTTTCTTATTTTTTTATTTTCAATTTTTAATTTTTAATATATAGACTGATTTATTTTGTTTAAATAATAGGATAAATTAAAATCTCCACCATCAGAATCAATGATAATGAATAGGGCTACTTTATAAGTGTAGCAGTAACAACAATCTTCTACATGTTTGGAGACATGTGCCCCGGAAATCTTTTAACCGGTTTCGGCTTATACAATCCTTACTGGCTTCTTGACATAGCCAACGCGACACTGGTTATCCATCTAGTTGGTGCGTACCAAGTTTACAGTCAGCCTTTATTCGCCTTTGTAGAGAAAACCTCAAACGAATGGTTCCCTGACAACATAATCATTACGAAAGAAATCCAAATCCCGATTCCCGAATTTATGCCATTAAAACTCAACCTTTTCGTCTTGTTTGGAGAACGTTGTTCGTGATACTTACGACGATTATATCTATGCTCATGCCTTACTTCAACCACGTTGTTGGGATTCTTGGAGCTTTTGCTTTTTGGCCTTTGACAGTATATTTTCCAGTGGAAATCTATATTGTGCAGAAGAGGATTCCGAAAATGGAGCACGAAATGGATTTGTTTGCAGATTATAAGTATGACTTTTTTGGTGATTTTGTTGGAATTATTATTCTTATCAGTCTAATAATATGGACTTACATGTTATATAATTGTATATGATAGGCTATTTCATTTATGTGCCGTAATTAATTGTGATCTAATAATAATAATTATGTGGCACTTAAGAATATCAATTAATTAAAGTATGGACTCTTTATATGTGTAGATACCTAATTGGACTCTAACTGTTCTTGATGGGCTGACAGTTAGAGCCCTACTAGGATTAGGGTTAATCATCTCCTATATATAGGGTTATGGTCCCTAAGCCAGTTCATACTTTGCACTTTCATCTTCCCCATCTAGAGAAAGCATAAGGCAATAGTGAATAAGGCTTAGAAGACCACAACCCCCTAGAATCCATATTTGTGATTCTTCCGCAACTCTACCGATGGATTCAGGTATACATCTCTTTAGCATAAACGTATCTTACTTAATCATCTGCGAATAAGTCCTGAGATATGTATGTTTTCATGGCTTGTATATTTCATGCTATCATAGCATATCTGTTACAAGTGGTATCAGAGCCACCTTTCGTTAGAGGATTAGAGTCCAGATTCGTTTATATGATTTTATGAATTTTTTGGTCTTCTAAACTCACGATTTTTTTAAGATCTAGATTTAGTTTTAATCCATACTTATTTTTTTTGCATATTTATGCGTAGTATAAAAATTGTAAGCATGAATTGTGTTTATGTTGAATTCATAACATCTTTGTGCATTTAGGCAAAGTTCGGAAATCATATTTAATTTTTTTTAATTGGAATCAGATTCTGTATTAATACTTGATTTGTATAAATCTGTTATTAGTTTTGGCTGCACACGTTTGTATTAATATGTCTTTGCTGAATCAAAAGATTCCCAATTCCTTCCTTTAAGTGGTGTGATTACATACCATTAATTAATTAAAAATATGGGAACGATGTTATATGATTCAACTGTTGCATTCTGTTTTTTCCTTTAAATAATATGAATGCAATTTTATGGGCCTAGGTTTGATTCTTTGGCCGTTCCACATGGATGCTGCAGTCACTAAATAAATTTTTTTTCATTGGGTTGATTCGCCCACTATTTAATTCCGGGGGTGGGGCATTTTGGTAATTAAACAAAATTTTTTTTTTTTTGCAATACTTGATATGTCTATTATTTACAATTGATTCGATTGAACCGACATGTTGCCAAAGTAACCTCTGTTGGGTAAAATTGATCAATTTTAAATAAGGGGACATAGTTATCCATGTGAAATAATCGGCCCAAAGGAAGGTTATTTTGACCGGATAATGTTTGGCTTTTACCCCTGAAGTATGCTAATTAATCGAAAATATTTCGATCGAACCAACACGTTGCCAAAGTAACCTCTGTTGGGTAAGATTGATTAATTTTAATTAATTTAGCATAGTTGTCCATGAAACAATCGGCCCAAAGGAAGGTTGTTTTGACAGGACAATGTGTAGTCTTGAATATGTGTTACATTTGGATTATCATGCTTTTGTTGTGTCGGCCCAAAGGAAGACACACCATTATGCCGATACTAGTATCAATATTTAAGTCTATGTAAAAGAGTACCACTTGCGAATTATTATTTTTGTCCAAAGACTAGATAATAACGACGTGCTAGGTATCTTAAGATGGGCCCACCAACTTGTGTATGTGTTAATATATTTGCTTTAATTCATACAATTTTATTAAAATAATTAATTTAAGCTGTGTTTTATTGTTTATGATTCAGCATCTTCAATATCTGCTAACTCGAACAACATCCCTGTGCTTAACGACACAAACTTCATGAAATGGAAAGAGCACATCATGATAGTGCTCGGTTGTATGGATTTGGACCATGCATTAAGAATTGAGCCTCCCACCGATCTGACCTCTGAAAGCACTGATGCTGAAAGGGTGGCTCATGAAAAGTGGGAGCGATCAAACCGCATGTGTCTGATGATGATGCAACATTCCATTCCGGAAACCATAAGGGGCGGCATAACTGAGGATAAGAATGCAACAAAGTTTCTGAAGCAACTAGCGGACCGATTCACGGCAAGTGAAAAGGTTGAAACGAGCACTATTCTGACCAAGCTCGTTTCCATGCGCTATAAGGGCGAAGGAAACATTAGGGAGTACATCATGGCAATGTCCAATCTTGTGACAAGACTGAGGGCCTTTAAGTTGGACGTCTCTGACGACATACTGGTGCACCTAGTCTTAATCTCACTTCCTGCACACTTTAGTCCCTTTAAGATCTCCTACAACACTCAAAAGGAGAAATGGACTTTGAATGAGCTTATAGCTCAATGTGTGCAAGAAGAAGAGAGACTAAAACAAGAGAGGACCGACAATGCTCACTTAGCATTTAACTCTAAGAATGCTGCCAAGAAACGAAAAAGGGACAAGGGTAAGGAAATTGCAACTCCTCCTGAAGCTTCACAACCTAAGAACCAAAAGGGACAGGATTCGGCTATTACTTGTCACTTTTGCAAAAAGGCTGGCCACTTTAAGCAATCATGTCCAGGATACGCTGCTTGGCGTGTAAAGAAAGGTAAGCTTCTCAACTTCGTTTGTTCTGAAGTTAATTTGGCTATGGTGCCTAGTGACACTTGGTGGATAGATACGGGAGCTACTACTCACATATGTGTCACATTGCAGGATTGCCTCCACTACCGAGCGCCAAATGATGATGAAAGATACATCTATGTAGGCAACGGGAACAAGGCTGCTGTGGAAGCTATAGGTGTCGTTAGGATTCATTTAAGTTCTAGTTTGTTTTTGGATTTAGAGGAAACTTTTATTGTACCGTCTTTTCGACGGAATTTGATTTCTGTTTCATGTTTGGACAAATTTGGTTATTCTTGTTCATTTGGAAATGGATTACTTACTGTTTCTTTAAGTTCAAAAATTATTGGTAGTGGAACTTTAATAGATAAATTATACAAATTGAACACCTTGACAACCAATCATGAAAACCTGCATTCAAGTAACTTAGGTGATAAAAGAAAATTAACTAATGAGAATTCATCATTATTGTGGCACAAGCGATTAGGACACATATCTCAACAGAGAATTCAAAGACTTGTGTCTGATGGAATTCTCGATTCCCTTGACTTAACGGACCTAAAAATTTGTATAGAATGCATTAAGGGAAAACAAACAAACAAACGAAATAAATGTGCATATAGAAGTAGTGAACCTTTAGAGTTGATACATACTGACATTTGTGGTCCATTCTCTAAGGCTTCTTGGAATGGACAATCGTATTTTATCAGCTTTATAGATGACTACTCTCGATATGGTCACCTTTACTTAATCCATGAGAAGTCTCAATCATTGGACATGTTCCAAATTTTCAAAACCGAAGTTGAAAATCAACTAGGTAAGAAAATTAAAGCTGTCAAATCTGATCGTGGAGAGGAATACTACGGTAGATACGACGGATCTGGGGAACAACGTTCCGGGCCTTTTGCCAGATACTTACAAGAATGTGGTATTGTACCTCAATACACCATGCCAGGGACTCCAAGTCAAAATGGTGTAGCTGAGAGGCGAAACCGCACACTTATGGACATGGTGAGAAGTATGATTAACCATTCTTCTCTACCAAGGTCACTTTGGGGCGAGGCTCTTAAAACTGCAGTTTACATACTTAATCGAGCACCAAGCAAAGCAGTAGCTAAAACTCCGTACGAGATGTGGACAGGCAGGAAGCCTAGTCTTAGGCATCTGCATGTCTGGGGTTGTCCAGCTGAGGCTAAACCTTATGGGCCTAACGAAAAGAAATTGGACTTTAAGACTACTAGCAGCTACTTTGTAGGATACTCAGAAAGATCGAGGGGTTACAAGTTTTATGACCCCTCAAAGAGATCCTTTTTCGAAACAGGGAACGCCAAATTCATCGAGGATGCTTACTATAGTGGGAGCACTAGTAGAAATGATATAGTGTTTGAGGAGGAGTGTGTAAACATTCCTGCTACAATTACAGTTGACAATGATACGGTAACCATTCCTATCACTGTTCAATCTGTAAATCAGGATTTTATACCAAACACTATCATTACTCCACCCGCTCCCACTACTTCTGTTCAGGAACCAAATCCCATACAAGTTGAGGAACCACCCCTAATTCCAGAGGTGATTCCGAGGGAAATTCCTAGTCTCCAGCAGCAACCTCAACTTGAGCAGCCAATAAGGAGATCCACAAGAGAAAGGAGAAAGACAACATCAGCTGATTATGTCTATCTCAATGAGCATGAATTCGACTTGGGGTTGGAAACTGATCCAACTTCATTTAGTGAAGTTGAATCATCTCCGAACTCTGATAAATGGATCAAAGCCATGAAAGATGAGTTAAAATCCATGGATGACAATGGTGTTTGGGATCTTGTCGAATTACCATTAGGAAAGAGACCAATTGGTTATAAATGGATTTATAAAACCAAACGTGACTCTAAAGGTAATATCGAAAGATATAAGGCGCGCCTTGTTGCCAAAGGTTTTACTCAAAAGGAAGGAATTGACTTCAAAGAGACATTCTCACCAGTCTCAACGAAGGATTCACTTAGGATTGTCATGGCATTAGTGGCTCATTATGATTTAGAGCTACAACAAATGGACGTTAAAACAGCGTTTCTCAATGGTGACATTGAAGAAACAATCTGCATGGTGCAACCAGAGAACTTTGGGTCGAAAGACTCAAAGAACCTTGTATGTAAACTTAACAAGTCCATTTATGGCTTGAAGCAGGCGTCCCGCCAGTGGTACCGGAAATTTGATCAGGTGATTACCTCTTACGGTTTCATGGAAAACACCATTGATCAGTGCATATATCTCAAGATCAGTGGGAGCAAGTTTATCATCCTGGTGTTGTACGTAGATGACATTCTACTAGCAAGCAGTGAAGTAATGCTTTTGCATGATACTAAGAAATTTCTTTCGAGTAAATTTGAGATGAAAGATCTTGGTGAAGCATCTTTTGTTCTGGGGATACAGATAGATCGTGATAGATCTAAAGGTATGCTTAGTTTATCCCAGAAAGCCTACATCGATAAGGTGCTTTGTCGTTTCGGCATGCATAAATGCGCACCAGGAGATACACCTGTCGCTAAAGGCGATAAATTCAGTTTGCTCCAATGTCCAAAATTAGACCTTGAGAAAAAGGAAATGGAGACGATCCCATATGCATCTGCTGTTGGGAGTCTTATGTATGCGCAGGTGTGTACGTGTCCGGATATTGCGTACATAGTTGGAATGTTAGGTAGGTATTTAAGCAACCCGGGGATGGACCATTGGAAATGGGTCAAACGGGTCCTAAGATACTTGCAAAGAACAAAAGAACATAAGCTCGTCTATCGGAGATCGGATCGATTGGAGATCATAGGGTACTCCGACTCGGACTTTGCTGGATGCATTGATAGCAAGAGATCCACATCTGGATACGTCTTTATGATGGCTGGAGGAGCTATATCTTGGAAGAGTGTCAAACAGACACTGGTGGCTTCTTCTACTATGGAAGCAGAGTTCATAGCTTGCTATGAAGCATCCAACCAAGCCATTTGGTTGAGAAATTTTGTCACTGGATTGCAAGTGGTTGACGGAATTGAAAGACCACTGAGGATTTATTGTGACAATAGAGCCGCTGAGTTATACTCAAAGAACAACATGAGCTCGTCAAAGTCTAAACACATCGACATTAAGTATCTTGTTGTGAAAGAACGAGTTCAGAGTCTTCAAGTGTCTATAGATCACATAAGTTCGAACTCCAACATTGCAGACCCACTCACCAAAGGCATACCGCCTAAGGTGTTTCATGAGCATGTTGCTCACATGGGTGTAATTAGGACTGATTATGTATTAGATTAGTGGGAGTTTGTCGTTAGTTTTATGATTTATAGACATGTTTTATGGTTTTTTATTCTGTACAGACTTTGGTTTTGATGATATAAATGAAAATTCATTTATTTTATATGAATACTCGGAAATAAAGTTAAGTTATGTGACTTTCTACTATGGTTAAATATTTGTATGGAAAGTTAGACTCTCGGAGTCATCAAGTTGGACCAGTTGGAAATTGACATGATATAGATCACATAAGATGTAATTTCCATTCTACACATCCATACTTGATCTATGCTGTTGATTATGTTGGTATCGTGACCATTGAAGGTTTAGTCATGAATTCCTGCGACAAATGCCGCTTTGATCCTATATTAGCATAATCGATGAACGAGATTGTTTGGGATATCTCGTAGTTGAAATAGCAAATTTTGTGCACACTTAGGCTTATACAATCTGAAGAAAACATGGTAGTCCAAGTGGGAGATTGTTGGAATTATTATTCTTATCAGTCTAATAATATGGACTTACATGTTATATAATTGTATATGATAGGCTATTTCATTTATGTGCCATAATTAATTGTGATCTAATAATAATAATTATGTGGCACTCAAGAATATCAATTAATTCAAGTATGGACTCTTTATATGTGTAGATACCTAATTGGACTCTAACTGTTCTTGATGGGCTGACAGTTAGAGCCCTACTAGGATTATGGTTAATCCTCTCCTATATATAGAGTTATGGTCCCTAAGCCAATTCATACTTTGCACTTTCATTTTCCCCATCTAGAGAAAGCATAAGGCAATAGTGAATAAGGCTTAGAAGACCACAAACCCCTAGAATCCATATTTGTGATTCTTCCGCAACTCTACCGATGGATTCAGGTATACATCTCTTTAGCATAAACGTATCTTACTTAATCATCTGCGAATAGGTCCTGAGATATGTATGTTTTCATGGCTTGTATATTTCATGTTATCATAGCATATCTGTTAATATCTAACAGATTTCTCTTGCTGCTCGTTTTAGTTCGTTTGCTGAATTTGTCACCTCTTGATAAGATAGAATTTTTTGTGTATTGGGGTATTCTATGTTGAGATTTTGTTGGTTGTTATGTAATTGAGCTCTTTATTTCAATGCGAAGTGCCTTTGTCATTCTCAAATTAAACACACGCAATCTAGCATTAGATAAAGCTGAAAACTGAAAAGTATATATGAAAAAAAATCTTCAAAAAGAAAATAAAATAGAGAATTAAGTTTTAATAAATGTATTCTTGCTACACGTGGCTGCTCCTGATTGGTTCTTTGCGGTACCCGCGCGTAGGTACTACTCCTAAGCAGTTCTACATATAATATACCAACCAGCATTTATTCGTCTGAAAAAAAAAAATCTAATATAGGGGAAAACATATACTCCTAATTGAAATCGAAAAACACGGCGAGCGGTGGTGGCGGAAAGGTGTCATTCAAAGTGACCCTTACTTCTGATCCCAGACTCTAACCGCATTAATTTGATGTTAATTATGTTTTTAATTATTTAGTTATCGGTAAAAAATTGAAAAATTAGGATTGTGCTTTGCTTGCTGCGGCACACAAGATTTATAATTAGGATCATTGTTTTATGAAGAAATAAGACATTTAAAAGTTAAATATGCCCTCATTAGATTTTAACTTGACGATCGTGTGGGTGAAAGTATTGACCGTAGATTATTGTTTATGCAGATGGAGTGGGAATTAATCCTCAACAAAAGTTAATAATTTTAAATTCAATAGATAGTTGAACCAATTCTCCTAACTTTCACGTCGAGAAGTTTATAATTTTAAATTTGATAAATAGTTTAATTAGTTTTGCATGTGTCAGGTTGCTAGTACTACTAATAAAATAAGCTTTGTTGCACTCATTCAAAGTGATGGTTTTGATACCGCTATATCAATTTCTCGAATTTATTCAAATGTTATTAATTCCGAATCGAACCGACATGTTCAACTAGAGTGACTATCAATCGGAACTCGCAAGACTCTCCGTTCCAGACAACACCAAACTAAACTTGAACCGAAAAAAGAATATTAAAAACATTTCAACTAAGAAAAGAGAATATAATAAAATTAAAATTAATACCACCAAAACCAACTTAAAAAATCAACGAAAAATTCCATGAAAATAGGAGCCCAGCTCATTTAACGAGTAACGCTCTAATTCACCGTGCAGATGAGATGGGCTAATTTTTTTTATTTTTTTTCTCTCGAACAGTCCTAGCTAGCGTCTGTACATTGTCTTACAAAACTGGGAAACTTGCTTATTTAATTCTAGGTTTTTCCCATATATCTATATATTCTTATTATATTAAATTTACATTGTTTCACAAATCATTAATGAAGGATGAGATGCAAATAGAGAAGCAGAGATCAAAGAAGATCAAAGTTGAGCATGAAGGAGGTGGATTTTTGCCGGATGACATAATAAGGAAGATACTATCAAAATTATCCGTGAAGAGTCTTTTAAGATATATGTCAGTTTCGAGGCAATGGCGAAATCTCTAATCTCCCATAATTCATTCAAGAAATTACACCGTCAAAAAATCCTAAACAATAATAATCCCCAATTATTGCTAGCTTTTCAATATTCTGATAAAAAGAAGTATTTTCTAACCTACTTCAATTTCCATGGAAAAGTAATTCAAGAATGGAGTCTTCCAATAATTTCGTCAACACCATATCTAGATATGCTTCCCTTTCCATCACAATCTAAGTTGGTGTGCTTTTTCGACACTGAGAGATTCTACTTGTGTAATCCCAGCACTCGACAAATTTTTCGCTTGCCTAATCCTCCTTTTGGTCCCTTGCTATATGGAGTATCCTATGGCTATGGTTTTGCTTATGTTCCATCCAAAGATGAATACGTAATCTTATACTTAGTCAAATCAGATATAGACATATGGAATTGCATGATGCTCACTATATCCATATCCAATGACGACGACCAATTGCATTTCAATTCATGGAGATTCGTCGATGCCGCATTTATCAGCCATCTCGAGTTTTATCTATCATTTGGAGTTTTTGTTTCTGGAGCTTTCTATTGTTTGATAGTGATGTTAGAAAATATGTGATCATATCCTTTAGCTTGGAGAATGAAGGTTTTTCTTTTATTGGGATGCCCAAGGATTTTGAAAAGAGCTTACGTGGTTTCCCTGAGTCACTTGTGAAGATCAAATATAAACTCTATTTCATGGCTTTTCGGTATCACCCCGTAAACTTACAACTATGGAAGCTATCTGATATGAACCAGTTATGGACCCAAAGTTGGAGCATTAATTTACAAAGCATTCCATACCTGTTTGGGACGTTATTTGACACACTTAGTCTAATTATTTACAGGTGAGAATACCTCCAGAATTACAACGAATCATACGAGGATATCTTAAGAGACTTTGGAAAGCATAAAGAGGAAAATAGGGCTCTTTTGGGTGAGGGAATTCACACAAACATTTTCTCACTTTAAACATATAGATGCAATCCACTTCTAACTATGCTTCAGTTGGTATACAGTATACATCTTCTAGTCTTTAAGACCATGAATTAATTTTCTAAATTGTACCTTAATTAAGGAGTGGACAACCCAAAAGAAAGAAAAACAAGACAATGTCAAAGGAAATACGAACAAGCATATATGTATGCAAGATTTATGAAAGAAAATCAAAGATTATGTGAACGACCCTTTTGTAATTACCAGCAAACAGGCACAATGAAAATTTAGAATTTTGAATCATCCAACAAAAAATCATCAAACATATACAAGCAGAAAAAAGTATTAGTATAATGGCTACTGACATAAAGAAACTATAGTACAAATTGTGCTTTGCAGTTTGGAGGGAAAAGCACGATGTTAAATATCAAATCAATGATTCGCATACAGTTTGAGATAGTATGATATATATTAAAGGTGTGAGTAGGGGTGTACGGTGTTGAATGTTAAATCAATAATTCTTATACAATTTGAGATAGTATGATATATACGAAATCACAATAGAGATGTAAAAGTAATTTTAAGAGCTCCAATCGCTGGGTCAAACTCATATACTTGCGGTTTTTTAATACTCCAGCCAAAGACCAACCCAATAAGTCTTCAGATTCGAGTTGGTACAGGCTCTGCGATGTTGCAACTTTAACATATTTTTATTATTTAATAAATTAAATGCACAAATTACTTATCGCTTTTGTAATTTGTCATTATTATATTCTTTCATTTATAAAGAAATTTTGTAAAATCACGTAAACATATATAATGGAAATAATCAAAATATCAACTAACAAAATATGATCTTCAATGGATATTTAATTTTACTTAAAACTAAAAAGATCTTGATCACTAATGTAAGAACTTTTCCCCACAAAATATGCTAGAATAATCTATATAACTACTTTTGAAAAAATTATGACTATTTGTGATCGGTTTGGGTTGACTCAATCGGTTGAAGCGGTTAGTCGATTTCATTGAACACCTATAGGTTTGAGGGGTGAGAGGAGATGCGCGAAACTTGCTTTGAACCTATACTGGAGTCTGGAACGAGACTAAATACATACCTGTTTCGATCCAATCTTGATAGTACAAGATCTAGACTATAATCAATCCATAAAGACCCTTTGTTTTAACTTGACTCAATCATAAAAAAGTGTTATCATGTTAAGTGTACATACTACTGTAAACCGGATTAAAACGGCGAAGTCGATTAAAAATATGTTAAACTAATATAAAAAACAGGTGAAAATGATATGTGATGACAAATACGAGCTATATGGCAAAAAAAATATGTGAAATCAATGAAAAATAGATAAAACCATCAAAATTGTGACACAGATGAAAATGGATTGACCAACAGAGATATACCTGAAAAATATCGAACATGTTTTATTAGCAAACGACCAATTAACTAAAAATCTTAACAATTAACATATACTTCCTCCGTCCCATTTATTTTGCTCTCTTTACTATAGTATATCCAGTCAAACTTTTCAATTTTTTTAAATGACTTATCATATTAAATTATTCACATTGTGGTGTATTAAATCTTTTAAATATTAATATACATGGTGTCATATAATATTATCAATTTAATAAAGTATATTAATTAAATTATTTATTTTAATTCTTATAATTTTAATCAAGTTGACTAGTTGACCGTACCAAGGTAGCAAATAAATGGGGCGGAAGGAGTATTCAGTTATAAAACTGGAAAATTGTAAAATTGGCCCCGTAACTATTGCTAGTTGGCAAAAAAAAAGTCTTGTAACAGTTCCAGCTGCAAAAAAGTTCTGTAACTAATATATTTTGGCAATATAGTCCAATTTTGGCCCGAATTGCCAACGTCTATGCCAAGTCATATGCCGTTTCCTAACGTGGAAAATTAGTCCCCTTGCTAACGAGGAAAAATTACAGAATTGGTCCCACAGCTATTGTTTGCTGTCAAAAAAATCCAAGAACTTTTAGGACTGGGCAAAAAGTCCAAGAACTTTTAGGACTGGCAAAAAAGTCATGGAAATAATATATTTTTGCAATTAAGTTCTAACATAATCTTCATCTTCATCTCAAGATTAAGTTTTAATGTAATTTTGAGATTACAAGTGACTACATCCTAGAAAATTATTTAGCATAATTGCAATTCCTTTGTTATCGTTATTAGATAATCTGAGATTTTCTTTTAAAATTTATTTCCTAAGAAAATAAACTAAAATATTTTGTTGTTGATGCCTTGTTGCAATTTTGGGCAATATGGTGTGATAAAGTGCCTCATAGGAATTCATCTTATCAATCTAGTTTACTAGTTTTTCAATGTTATATTGATAAATTTTGGTGCTATTCAATACCTTCTAATATAAATGTGACTGTGAGTCTAAATTAATTCTAAGGTAGTGTTCGCCATATCTAGGTTAATTTTTCATGCAAAATTGAAGGGTGATTTGGTAAATACAGTGGGAAAAAAATCACAATTTGGAAATTAACTTAATTAGTTACATGACTTAATTGTCAAAATATATTAGTTATAAGACTTTTTTCCCAGTCCGAAAAGTTACTAGACCAAGTTTGCAATTTTTCTGACCTTCAGCAAAAGGGATAATATTTCACGACAGCAAGGGGCGGGTGAGTTGAAGAACATATTGGCAATTCGGGCCAATGTAGGACTATATTGTCAAAATATATTAATTACATGACTTTTTTGCTAGCCCGAAAATTATAGATCCTGTTTCCTAGCAAGCAATAGTTCCGGGATCAATTTTGCAATTTTTTCCATTAGAAAACGGAAACAGTAAGATTTTTAACATCAAGCGATTGAGCTTTAACTAAGAAAAGGCATATTATATAATTAGAAAATAACCAACCAAACTAAATAAATAAAACTAAAAGTTCCGTGAAAGAATAAAACACCATTTAACAATAATAGCCATCTAATTAGGCATTCAGATTAAAAGGGCTGATTTATTTGTTTTCTTGAACAGCCCTAGCGGCTGTACATTGCCTTACAAAACTCGGAAACTTGTTTAGTTGTTTATATATAGCTACTACCTTCAGCCTTTTTTTTTATTTCTTTTCATAAATATAATTCTAGGTTTTTCCATATATCTATTCTTATTATATTAGATTTACATTGTTTCACAAATCATAGATGGAGGAAGAGATGCAAATAGAGAAGCCAAGATCAAAGAAGATCAAAGTTGAGCATGAAGGAGGTGGATTTTTGCCCGAGGACTTAATGAGAGAGATACTATCAAGATTGTCCGTGAAGAGTCTTCTAAGATATATGTCCGTTTCAAGGAGATGGAAATATCTAATCTCTCATAATTCATTCAAGAAATTACACCGTCAAAAAGTCCTAAACATTAATAATCCCCCATTATTGCTAGCTTTTCAATATTCTGATAAAAGGAATTACTTTTTAACAACCTTTAATTTTCATGGAAAAGTAATCAAAGAGTGGAGTCTTCCAATAACTTCGTCAACACCATATCTAAGTATGCTTCCCTTTCCGTCACAGTCTAAGTTTGTGTGCTTTTTTGACGGTAAGAAATTCTACTTGTGTAATCCCAGTATTCGACGAATTTTTCGCTTGCCTAATCCTCCTTTTGGTCCCTTGCTAATTGAAATAAATTATGTAAGTGGTTTAGCATATGTTCCTTCCATAGATGAATACACAATCTTATACTTAGTCAAATCAGATCTAGACATATGGAAGTGTATGATGCTTACTATATCCATGTCCAACGATGACGATCACGTGCATTACAATTCCTGGAGATCCTTTGATGTAGCAGCTATCAGTCATCTCGCGGTATCTCGCCCATTTGGGGTATTTGGGATTTTTATTTCTGGGGCTTTCTATTGGTTGATGTTTGATAAGAAGGTTAGAAAATATGTGATCCTCTCCTTTAATATGGAGAATCAAGGATTTTCTACTATCAGGTTGCCCAAGGAATTTGAAAATAATTTAGGTGATTTTCGTCAGTCACTTCTGGAAATCAAGGAAAAACTCTATATCAGGACTATATTGTATATCCCCCAAACCTTTAAATTGTGGTTGCTATCTGATGTGAAGAACCAATTATGGACCCAAAGTTGGAGCATTAACTTAAAATGCATTCCACACCGGCTTGAGAAGTCATTTGACACGCTTAATCTAATTATTTACATGCGAGAATACCTCCAGAATTTCAACGAATCATACGAGGATATCTTAAGAGACATTAGAAAATTTAAAGTGAAAAATAGGGCTCTTTCGGGTGTAGAAATTCACACAAACATTTTCTCACTTTAAATACATAGAAGCAATCCACTTCTGACTATGCTTAAATAGGTATCTTTTAGTCTTTAGGACCATGAGTTAATTTTCTTAATTTTTCACTGCATTGATTGAGTGTCTGTCATAACATCTTATTCATGTACTAGATGCTATTTGAGGCAAAGATTCAACTAAACTTTATTTGCTCCTTTTACTCTTTGTTGGTTTTGATATTTAATTAAATGCAATTAGCAAAAGAAACACAAGACAATGACAAGGGAAATTTTTTTACCTTAAGGACTGTTGTTTATATATACGCCAATATATAGTTGCAATCAAAATATCAATGTATGCTCCTTGCTCGAGGACTCCACGATTTTTACAAGATCATTTGTAAATGTGATAACAAAATCGAAATTTCTTAGGGAATGTTGAAACAGAACAGAACTGGATCACCAACAATTTCTTAAATTACAACTAAAAATGGCGTTTGAGTACTTCAACATTACAAATGATAGCTATTGTACTAGAAAAAATATTGTGGTAAAACAACACTAATTTACCTCTCTCACAAAATTGTGTGCGACCAGTATGTGAATCATTACAATTATGGTACAAAGATAAGTTTTTCCCTAACGAGGTAAGCTTGGCCTAGACATATAACAAGTCGACCGATGTGACAATCTTGTATTTTCATTTTATTCTTTGCAGCCTTATCATCGTTGTATCCTTTGATTCCTTCCATAGACAAACTAGATTAGTGCTTTGATCATCCATCCATCTTAGATGGTTATATAAAGATAATGAATTGAATTTGATGGACATAATTATCCTTAGGCCTATATGTTGAGTTCGATTAGCTCTTAGGAGTAATACTATGCTTGAGATAATAAAATAATATAAAAATTCATTGTTTGTGCTATAATTATCGAACATTTAGTCAACTCGTTTGTTGGACCCGAGTTATATGAGTTTGAACTTCGTTTTAGACAGTCACACCATGAATCAAAGATAGTCGAAGGTGACATAGGTATCTTAATGAAAGTGACAAGAAAACATCGGAATAGTCGAAGGTGGAAGTGTAAAATCTTCTTTAATGAATTAAACAAAAGTTAATAATTTTAAATTTCATTGATAGTTGAATCCATTCTCCTAACCTTCACATTCAAAAGTTTATAATTTTAAATTTCATAGAGAGTTTAATTAGTTATGCTTGTGCCAGGTTGCTAGTAATACTAAAAAAAAAGCTTTCTCGCACTCATTCAAACTGATGGTTTTGATACCGCTATACAAATTTCTCAATTTTTCTTCAAATGTTATTAAATTCGGATCGGGCAAGCCTGTTCAATTAGTTTGACTATCAATCGGAACTCATAAGACTCTCCGGTCGAGACAACCCCCTACACCGTCTTGACTAAAATCCAGTGCAAACCGCTAAAAAGCGGTGAAATACATGTGAACCGGTTTGGACCACGGTTTGGGCGCCCCTATGATTATTTTTCGTTCAAGTTAATGGCAATTTACTCCCAATAATATTTATAATATTCAATTTATCTCCTTCTAATTTGAAAAATAGCACTTTACCTAATTTTCAATCATCACAAATAATGATGTAGTACATTTTCAATTACAAGGTTCAGGAAATATCTCCAAATATGAAACAAAGAAGCAGCAGTTGAATGTGTACTTATTAATCCTTTTAGAATACTGCAAAAACTTCACATAAATAAATAAAACTAATAGTCTGAAAAATTCAATCTACTTTGGTAGAGTAGTCCTTATAATTATCGAAGAAAAAAAAATAAATAAGCTAAAAAAAAAACTTATTAATTAGAACATGATTAGAATAAAGAAAAAACATTTCAATCAAACCGCAAACTAACAACGTATATAATGGAGGATAAATGAATGTTTAAATAGAAAAAAGGGGATGTAGGTAATGGGGAGTTATTTCAAATTAACTCGTTCATATTTTAAGTGTAAGATTAATATTAGAATATTAATTGATTGCACTAACATGTTCTAATAAAAGCAAATTACAATGAATATGTAACTTCCAATTAATAAAACTAGTACGAAATTAGAAGAATACTGATCACACTTTTAGTGAAACTCGTAGCTCGTTTCGATTTAAATTATCCAGATTTTATTTTTTACAAATTTAGTTTGGATGAAATTGTTATTCTTTGGAAATTCATCTTCTTATTTATGCATAAAGATGCATAAGTAAATAATTATGTTCAATTAATCGTCTATTGACAAATATTCAAAAATTAGTCGAGGTATATTCTTTTAATTGAATTTGAAAAAGGAACAATATTTTAAACCAACAAATTTTAATGAGCTTTGTCGAATACATTTTAACTTATCAAACTAAACATGAACCGAATATTTAAAGCATTTCAACTAAGAAAAAAAAAATATTATAAAATTATAATATCACGAAAATCAACAAAAAGATATGAAAAATTGAAAACTGAAACTGCTAATTGCTACACAATCTTTTATAATGAAAGCCCAACCCGTTTAACAAATACCCTAGCGGCTGATTTGTTTGTTTTCCTGAACAGCCCTAGCGGCTGTACATTGTTTGTTTTTCCCATATATCTATCTATATATATATTCTTATTATATTAGATTTACATTGTTTCACAAATATGGAGGAAGAGATGCAAATAGAGAAGCAAAGATCAAAGAAGATCAAAGTTGAGCATGAAGGAGGTGGATTTTTGCCGGAAGACATAATAAGGGAGATACTGTCAAGATTGTCCGTGAAGAGTCTTTTAAGGTATATGTCCGTTTCGAGGAGATGGAAATCTCTAATCTCTCATAATTCATTCAAGAAATTACACCGTCAAAAAGTCCTAAACAATAATAATCCCCCATTATTACTAGCTTTTCAATATTCTGATAAAAAGAAGTATTTTTTAACCACCTTTAATTTTCATGGAAAAGTAATCCAAGAATGGAGTCTTCCAATAACTTTGCCAACACCATATCTAAGTATGCTTCCCTTTCCATCACAGTCTAAGTTAGTGTGCTTTCTCGACGGTATGAAATTCTACTTGTGTAATCCTAGTACTCGACGAATTTTCCGCTTGCCAAATCCTCCTTTTGGTCCCTTACGTATTGGAATAACTTATGTAAGTGGCTTAGCTTATGTTCCATCCAAAGATGAATACACAATCTTATACTTGGTCAAATCAAATCTAGACATATGGAGGTGTATAATGCTTACTATATCCATGTCCAATGATGATGATCACTTGCATTACAATTCTTGGAGATCCTTTGATGTCGCGGCTATCAACCATCTCACGGTATCTCGCCCATTTGGGGTATTTGGGGTTTTTGTTTCTGGGGCTTTCTATTGGTTGATGTTTGATAATAAGGTTAGAAAATATGTGATCCTCTCTTTTAATATGGAGAATCAAGGTTTTTCTACCATCAGGTTGCCCAAGGATTTTGATAATAATTTAGGTGATTTTAATCGATCAATTCTGGAAATCAAGGAAAAACTCTATATCAGGACTTTATTGTATATCCCCCAAACATTTAAATTGTGGTTCCTATCTGATGTGAAGAAACAGTTATGGACCCAAAGTTGGAGCATTAATTTAAAAAGCATTCCACACCAGCATGGGATGTCGCTTAATCTAATTATTTACATACGAGAATACCTCGAGAATTACAACGAATCAAACGAGGATATCTTATGGGACAATAGAAAGTTTAAAGTGAAAAATAGGGCTCTCTCGGGTGTGGGAATCCACACAAACATTTTCTCACTTTAAATACATAGAAACAATCCACTTCCGACTATAATTAAGTAGGTATATAACTTCTTGTCTTTAGGACCATAAATTAATTTTCTAAATTTTATATTGCATTGATTGAGTATATATTATATCATCTTATTGATGTACTAGATGCTATTTTAAACTAAACTTTGTTTGCTCCTTTTACTCTTTGTTGGTTATGATTATATATATGTTTCCTCTGCATAAGAAACTAGGATGTGAAGCCAACATATAGTGAAACAATGTATTATTTTTCAGGCAAAGAAACTAGATGATATATATATATATATATATATATGTTTCCTACGTACAGCTTTGCATAAGAAACTAGTATCTGAAGCCAAAATAAGGCATAGAGTGAAAATTTGACTCGACTCTTAGATACATATTCATCGTGAGACTCCTATATCATTTTAATTAATTTTTAGTAAAATCAAACAAGAATGAGTAAAGTAAACTGCCCCTTGTTCAATCAAATCAAACAAGAAAAAGAAACTATTTTCACCTTCAACAATAAATTAATTAAGATCAGATGAGCAGGAATCATTTACAGGGTAGATATTCTCAACTATTTTCAGAAGCATATTCTGAAAAAAATATATACATACCATTTTATTTGAAGAGGAGTCCAACATATATATAGTTGCAATCAAAGCATCAATTTATGCTCCTTGCTCGAGTACTCCACGAGTTTACAAGATATTCTTCATCAAAATCTGGTAAATAATGTGAGGGAACAAAATCGAAATCATTAACAAGATCCAAACTTGTAAATTGTTGAAACAGAACAGGATCACAACAATTTCTTAAATTACTTCTAAAAATGTCACCTTCAATAAAAAATAATTGAAATTAACATTACACCAAATATGATGCGATTTATGCATAAATTGTCTACTTCAAAATAACAAAGACCCATAAATAATTACCTATTTTGCTTTAAATTTTTTTCATCCCAATGACTAACTTTGCCGCGGGGTTTGAGTTTTTTTTTTTAATTCAAGGGTGTTAAGTGCGAATTTTGTGTTTTGTGGTGCAAAGTGTCCATTTATTATGTTTCGGGGGTGCAAGTCGTTGAATTATTCTTAATTAGAGGATGTTAATTGCTAATTTTATTTTTGGGGTGCAAAGTGTCAAGGATTTAAAACTGAATTACCTATTTTGCCTTTGACTTTTTGTCTAAAAAATAAAAGAGGGTGCAAAGTGCTGCATTTTTCATATTTCGAAGGTGCAAAATGCTAAATCTAAGTTTCATGGGTGCAAAATGCTTATTTCCCATGTTTCGGAAGTGCAAAGTGAAAAAAAAAACTCCAAATATGATGCGCATAAATTTTGTGGTAAAACAACATCAATTTTCAAATACATTAACAGGCTAAAATCAACAAATTCTCCACAAATTTCCTTCTCTAACAAAATATGGGGAGATTTATGCATAAATTAATTGTCACTGAATATCTTAAATAAAGAAATTGAAGAAATATATAGTATTAATTAACAAATAACACTCACGATCTTGGAGTTAAGGGATTGATTTCACTGAATTTTAGATTCGGTTTCAATTACGTACCATTAACTATAAAACATAAATAAATTGAATAATTTACCTGTAGAGAGGAGGAGAGAGCAGAGGACACCACCGGAGAATGCAAGGGAACTGGACTCAGAAGAAGTATTACTAATGCCAGGTGATTGGTACAAGTATTAAAGCAAATAGTACAGATCTGTTTCAAACGTTCTAGCCTGGAAGTAGTGTTTATGAAGGGTGTGGATAAAGTGAGTAAAGATCCTATTATTATTATTATTAACCGGCAAAAAGAATAAGTGAATTAAAATATAACAAAATAAAAAATGCTTGAATCATTTACAGGGTAGAAATAGATATATACAATATATACCATTTTATTGATGATTAATCTAAATTTCATGCAACACTGTTTGATCTCCGTCTTGATTGTTTTCTTTCATAATTCATGGTAATTTTGACTAATAAAATAAATTTTACCACGGGAGGTTTGTAGCTTAATCTTGATATTAAATTTAGTACTTTGGTTTGTAGAAATTAGATTAATTAATATAATTTACATGTGTTATCTTTTAACATGAGAATAAATTATGTATCTACGTACAAAGTGTAGGGGTTAGAAAATATGTGATCCTGTCCTTTAGCATGGAGAATGAATGTTTTTCTTTTATTGGGATGCCCAAAGATTTTGAAAAGAGCTCACGTGATTTCCGTGGGTCACTTTTGGAGATCAAGGATAATCTCTATTTCAGGATTTCATTGTTTCACCTCGTAAACTTAGAAATATGGATGCTATCTGATGTGAAGAACCAGTTATGGACCCAAATTTGGAGCATTTATTTACGAAGCACTAATTTATTTGACAAAATGATAACTATTTACAGGCGAGAATACCTTAAGAATTATAACGAAATACACGAGAATATCCCAAGACACATGGGATATCTGGGTGTGGGAATTTGGGCCAGGGATTCTCACTTTAAATAAGTAGAAGGAATCCACTTGCGACTCTGCTCAATAAGTTATCTTCTAGTCTTTAGTAGCATGTATTAATTTACTATATCTTGTTTGCTCCTTCTACTCTTGTTGACTTTTGATTATAAATATTCGACTCTATAATTACCTGCAAATAGACACAATGAAGAGTCCGTAACAATTCAGAAATATTAAATTCATCTCCAGTTTTAGATTCTAAATGACTTTGTCACTTTGAAGTCATTATTGTGGAGCCTTCGTGTTTTTGGAAATGTTAGAATTATTGTAGCATGCAATTTTCTGTTTCTGCATACTTGACGGCTAACAATTCAAAAGATGTGACAAATGTGATGTTTTGGTTTTAGTATGCTTATGTAATTAACCAGAAGAGATTTTGATTTGATATCTATAAACAACATTTTCCCTAATTTGGGTTTTCAGTTATTTCAAAGTTACAAAACCCAACATTCAAAATTGAACTAAATGGAGTTTCAAAGGTTTCATCGAAACAACCCGTATGATTTTTTTAAGGTCGATATCATCGAAACCGAACCAAAATCCTTCTAGATATGATCAATTGCACAGAGCCATTTATTGGCAGATAAACTATAGATCAAAAATTTCCCAACTTAAACTTTTACTTGAATTTTCTTTAAATTCTTTGGAGGAAAGAAGATAAATTCTTGTAATTGCACTGAAATTAAAACTATGAGCTCGAGAAATAAAATAAGTTTGATGGGGTCGTCTACGGTTCCTCAAGGTCATTCTTGAGGAATCGTTTTATGTAATATCAAAACCATTAAAAATTTATTATCTTTAATCTTGACCATCTAATATTGTACAAGAGTGTACAATAGTCAATCATTGAAAAAATTAGTGTACAATATAGGAGGTGATATCATACTTTCTTTAAATAACCTTGTACATTATAAAAATTACCATTATATCCCTGCATTAATTAATTAAAAAAACAAATCAAATTAATTAAAAAAACAAATCGGCCATCTCTCTCTCCCATCTCAATCTACCCCATGTTTACCTCCGGATCGGAGATGATGATTTCAACCGTCGTCAACACCACCGGATTTAGTACCGGACAAAGAAAATTAAGCCCAATTACACAATAATGGGCTAATTGGGGGCCGATTGTGGGAACTGAACGGAGCCTTATTGTCATCGTTAATTTAACTTGGAAATATGTTAGGGTTGTGAGTCGTCTCGTCTGAGGGATTAGAGAAGATGGCGTCTTCAGATGATGAAGGTGAAACGGTTCCAATCCTCAGTTCATTTGCACAGCAAAAACGATATTCTCTACATAGAAAGAGCTTGCATTAGTTTGCTGCCTTCCAGCATCAAACTTCCTAAAAATATGAAGCTTTAATATAGTGAAGCTTGTTCTTTTTCAAAACAAAAATCTTCCCGAGTGCTAGTTTAAACTTTTTTGTTGTTTTTCGAGCAGTAACTAGGGTCATAAAAATCTGGGTTCTTTTATCCTCAAGACAATGGGAGATTAATTTTGCTTGCACGGGCAGAGTTGCAAATTGCCTCGTCTGAAAGAAGTATCCGCGGCTGAATCACATGGAGTTGAATTCATCTTGATTTTGTAAAAATTGAAAAAGCCCTAATAATTAGATGTAATCAATAGATAAAAATTGAAAAGAATTGGAATTTGGGAGAAGGGTTTAGTCCTTGATGAGAAAAGAGATACATCGATGAAGATAAAAAAATTTATTTAGAGTGAAGGAATTAAAATTTAATTTACTAAACTAAAAATATTAAAAAGGGTAAAAATGTCTTTTTAAATAAAATTTAATTTGTTAAATTAAAACTATTAAAAAGGATAAAAATGTCTTTTTATATGAAGTATTTTAAATGTGTGAGTGTTGTACACGTAAGTATGTGTCAAAATTTCATTGGATGAAACGATTCCTCAAAGAATGACTTCGAGGAACCGTAGACAACCCCAAGTTTGATTGGCCATCTATTTTAAAATCATTAGTAAGGAAAGTGAAACTAAAGAAATGAATAAAATAAAATAAAGTGCCCTTAATCCAATCAAGCATTTTCCACCTTCACAAGCATATAATAGCATCAAATGTGGACTATATATCTTAACATGGAATGACTTGGAAATCAGCAATATAGGAAACAATTAAACCAAGTTCCGCGGCAAGAATAAAGCACAATTTTATTTTATTTTTTATTCTGATAAATGCAATACTATTCTTTTATAAAATTAAAGCCCAATCCGTTTAGCAATAATCCATCTAATTATTAGTAGGCGTTTAGATTAGATGGGCCGATTTATATATATTCTTGAGCAGCCCTAGCGGCTGCATATTGCATTACAAAACCAACAGGTGATTGGTCTAGTGGAAGGGACTAGTCACTACAAAGTAGCGGACTCAGGTTCGAATCCCTGTTGGGAGAGGTTCCCACTTTATGTGCCTGACGCGCCTCGAAAGGGATTAAACCCTTGGGAAACCAAAAAAAAAAAATATTGCATTACAAAATAATGCAACCTTTATTTTTTTATATTTAGCTACTACCTTAAACCTTTATTTTTTTTTTTCATAAATAATTTTTTTTCCATATATCTAAATATTTTTTTTTATACCAGATTTACATTGTTTCACAAGTCAAAGATGGAGGAAGAGATGCAAATAGAGAATGAAAGATCGAAGAAGATAAAAGTTGAGCATGAAGGAGGTGGATTTTTGTCGGAGGATATAGTGAGGGATATACTATCAAGATTGCCGGTGAAAAGTTTATTAATGTATATGTCCGTTTCGAGGCACTGAAGATCTCTAATCTCCAATAATTCATTCAAGAAACTACACCGTCAAAAAATCATAAACAAGAATAATCCCCTGTTATTGCTAGTTCTGCATTCTTCTAATAAAAACTCATATGTTCTAACAACTTTTGATCTCTATGGAAAAGTAATCCAAGAATGGAGTTTTTCTATAATTTCATCAGCATCGTGCCTAAAAATGTTGCCCTTTCCATCACAATCTAAATTGGTGTGCTTTGTCAACAATGAGAGATTCTATTTGTGTAATCTCAGCACTAGAAGAATTATCTGCTTGCCTGATCCTCCTTTTGATCCCTTGCTATACGAATTATCTTATATATGTGGTTTTGCTTATGTTCCACCCAAAGATGAATATGTAATCTTATACTCAGTAAAATCAGATCTAGACATATGGAGTTCTATGATACTTACTATATCCATGTCCAATGATGACGATCACTTGCATTATAATTTTTGGAGATCCGTTGATGTCACGGCTATCAACCATCTCGCGTTTTATAGCCCATTTGGGATTTTTGTTTATGGAGCTTTCTATTGGATGGGTTTGATAAAGAGGTTAGAAAATATGTGATTGTCACCTTTAACATGGAGAATGAAGGTTTTTCTTTTATTGGGATGCCCAAGGATTTTGAAAATGCCTTAGGTGCTATTTGTGAGCCACTTGTCGTAGTCAAGTATAAACTCCATTTAATGGCTTTTCGGTATCGAAACTTAGAACTATGGATGCTATTTGATATTAAGAATCAGTTATGGACCAAAGTTGGAGCATTAATTTACAGAACATTTCACACTGGCTTGAGTTATTTGACTCACTTGATCTAATTATTTACAGGCGAGAATACCTCCAAAATTATAACAAATCATACGAGGATATCTTAAAAGACTTCGAAAAGCATAAAGTGGAAAACAGTGCTCTTTTGGGTGTGGGAATTCACACAAACATTTTCTCACTTTAAATACATGAAGCAATCCACTTTTGACTATGCTTAAATAGATATACATCTTTTAGTCTATAGGACCATGAATTAATTTTCTAAATTTTATACTGCATTGATCGAGTGTCTGTTATAACATCTTATTATGTACTAGATGCTATTTCAGGCAAAGATTCAACTAAACCTTATTTGCTCCTTTTACTCTTTGTTGGTTTTGATATTTAATTAAATGCAACTTACTGATTACTTAATGATTAATGAGCAAAAGAAACACACGAGAATGACAAGGGAAATATGAACAAGCATGTATGCAGCCAACAACCTTTCCTTACCTTAAGGCGTTTTTACCGTTATGTATACAATGGATACCAATTTATTAGAAGTGGTATTTGACGATATAGTAAATTTCTTGGGGAATGTTGAATCAGAACAGAACAGAATCACCAATAATTTCTTAAATTACAACTAAAAATGGTGTTTAAATACTTCAACATTACAAATGATACCTATTGAACTAGAAAAAAATTTGACGAAGTTAATAATTTTAAATTTGATAGATAGTTGAAACAATTTTCCTAACTTTCACATCCAGAAGTTTATAATTTAAAATTTGAAAGATAATAATTAGTTCTGCGTGCGCCAGGTTGCTAGTATTACTAATAAAAGAAGCTTTATCGCACTCATTCAAAGTGATGGTTTTGATACCGCTATACCAATTTCTTAAATTTTATTCAAATGTTATTAATTCCGAATTGGACCACCATGTTCAACTAGTGTGACTATCAATCAGAACTCTGAAGACTCTCCGGTCCAGACAACACCCTAACAAAAACCAAGAAATTTTAATGAGCTTTGTCGAACATATTTTAACTTATGAAACTAAACTTGAACCGAATATTAAAAGCATTTCAACTAAGAAAAGAGAATATTATAAAATTATAATTAATACCACCAAACTAACATAAAAAACAAAGGAAAGAATCCATGAAAATAAAAGCCCAACCATTTAACGAAATAACCCTCTAATTCGCCGTGCAGATGTGATGGGCTGATTTGTTTTCCTTGTTTTTCTCTCGAACAGTCCTAGTTGCTGTACAGTGTCTTACAAAATTCGGAAACTAGTTTATTTATTCTAGGTTTTTCCCAGATATCTATATATTTTTATTATTCTAAATTTACATTGTTTCAGAAATCATAAATGGAGATGCAAATAGAGAAGATCGAAGTTGAGCATGAAGAAGGTGAATTTTTGCCGAAGGACATAACGAGTGAGATACTATCGAGATTACCTGTGAAGAGTCTTTTAAGGTATATGTCCGTTTCGAGGCACTGGAAATCTCTAATCTCCCATAATTCATTCAAGAAACTACACCGTCAAAAAATACTAAACAATTATAATCACCCATTATTGTTAGCTTTTCTATATTCTGGTAATGGTAAAAAAAAGTATTTTCTAACCACCTTCAATTTCAATGGAAAAGTAATCCAAGAATGGAGTCTTCCAATAACTTCGTCAACACCATATCTAATTAGTATGCTTCCCTTTCCATCACAATCTAAGTTGGTGTGCTTTTTCGACAGTGAGAGATTCTACTTGTGTAATCCCAGCATTCGACAAATTTTTCGCTTGCCTAATCCTCCTTTTGGTCCCTTGCTACGTAGAGTATCCTATGGCTATGGTTTTGCTTATGTTCCATCCAATGATCAATACATAATCTTATACTTAGTCAAATCAGATATAGACATATGGAGTTGTATGATGCTCACTATATCCATATCTGACGACGACCAATTGCATTTCAATTCTTGGAGATTCGTCGATGTCCCATTTATCAGCCATCTCGAGTTTATTCGACCATTTGGGGTTTTTGTTTCTGGAGCTTTCTATTGGTTGATATTTGATAGAGGGGTTTGGAAATATGTGATCCTATCCTTTAGCATGGAGAATGAAGGTTTTTCTTTTATTGGGATACCCAAGGATTTTGCAAAGAGCTCATGTAGTTTCCATACATCACTTTTAGAAATCAAGGATAAACTCTATTTCATGACTCCATTGTTTCACAACGTAAACTTTGAACTGTGGATGCTATCTGATGTGAAGAACCAGTTATGGACTCAAAGTTGGAGCATTAATTCACTTAACAATAGTTTATTTGACATGATGATAACTATTTACAGGCGAGAATACCTTAAGAATTACAACAAAACACACGAGAATATCGGAAAAGTCTCGAGGCATCTGGGTACTATGGGAATTTTGTACCAGGGATTCTGACTTTAGATACGTAGAAGGAATCCACTTCCGACTTTGCTTAATAAGGTATATTAATTTTCTATATCTTATGCCTATACATAACATCTTATTAATGATATTTCAGCAAAGATTTAACTAAACTCTGTTTGGTGTTGTTGGTTTTGACTTTTGATAATAAACAATGCTTGAATAAGATAACATGAGCAGGAATCATTTACAGGGTAGATATTCTCAACAATTTTCAGAAGCATATTCTTATATATACAATACAGACCATTTTAGAGTCCACGAGTTTATGCTCCTTGCTCGAGTACTCCACGAGTTGACAAGATATTATTCATGAAAACCTGGTAAATAAGTGACAAATAATCAGAATGTGAGAACAAAATTGAAACCATAAGCAAGACGATGGCAAAATAAGGCAAACGCCACTTCATCATTACTTTCATTGATAAGAAACATGTATTGAAAATTCTTAAGAACTATTTGGTTTTGCTAATTCTTTTGTCCAACACGATGAAAGAACTAGAAATTATATGTTCCTGCTAGGTAGAGTAGATGGATGAGATTCTAATTCCTAGTTCCTCATTTTAACAGCAAAGTATCAAAACAGATGTCGTACCTCATTTTATAGAGCAACGACCTTGTAAATTTCTTAAAAATAAATACAAAGCACAAACGATCATACTGCATAGAAGTTCACTATGAACACTAAAAGATGGATAGGTTCCATCGCAGAAAACACACCAGAGAACGTTCTTGCCAGATGGTTCTGGAACACTAGAGAACCTTCCTATTAAATAGATTTCTAACAGAAAACTTCATCTAATCACACAATTTGAATACTAATAGAACTATAACGCATAAAACAAATTCAAACAAAGAAAATCTAGAAGCTCTTCATTTCCACCAAAAACAAAGCAAAATTCTAACAATTCTGATCCAAACTTCAATATTACACATTTTCTTCTCTAACAAAATATGAGGCGATTTAACAAAAAACAACGACGAATCGTCAGTGAATATCTTAAATAAAGAAAGTAAAGAAATATATACTATTAATTAAAAAATATCACTCACGAACTCACAGTTTTTACAATTAAAATACCTTGGATTTCATGAATTGATCCGCATCATCCGATTCGAGCTAGAGATTTCACCATGCTCCGAAACTGGTTCTTCAGATTTGAAGTTTGTCAATACACTTAAACCCTATCCTACTTAACATTTTGCATTTAATTTCCTTTTGAAATTAGGAGATATGCGAAATTTATGAAGATTGGGAGTAATAAATCCCCCAAAATTAAAAATCACCCTACAAAATATCAATGCTTTCAGAACCGGACCGGACAGTGAACTCGATTTTATCTTATCAATACATGTTTTGATACTTTGCTGTTAAACATTATCCTCCAATTGATTAAAAATATAAAAAATCTTATAATATTCAAAGTCAAACTTGCATAATATATTGATTTGACTCTTTATCCTAAAAATAATATTGATAATAAATATTCTATAGGAAAATTTTTAATAAAAAATTATTATTTGAGTATTAATTTCCATTCATAATGTGTAAAATGTTAATTTGAGTTAATTATGTAATTTATAAATAAATTTGGCTACAAGTTTCTATAACTTATAAATATTAATTTGTACTACAAATTTAATTAGAATGATGTAGCCCAAATGGTAAGGATGTTATATTTCACCTTAAAGGTTACATGTTCAAATCCCACCTTTTTCAAGAATTTTTATCTTATTTTTAATATTAAAAAAAATTACAAAATCGAAAAAAAAAACATTAAAAAAAAAGGAAATTCAGAACCGGATTGAACCGGTTCGCTGGTTCAAACTGATTTTTGGATTAATTGATTTTAGGTGGTAAACCGGATCGGATCAATCTTCGATTCGCGGATCGATCGGTCCGTTCCAGTTTTAATAACATTGGCTGTTAGTGTAATATCACAAAAAATTTGAAGGAATTTCAAAGATTTTGCATTTACTTTATTCCCACCAATCAAATTTACTATATTATTTCAATTCTTACCACTTACCATCTACCTAAATTTACTCCACCCAAGTCCCAACCAATTTTTTTGTTTTTGTTTTTCTTTTTCTTTTTCATGGATAAATTGAATTTCAACCTAAAATCTAATTCAAATTGATGTTTTATTTCTACCTATTAAATGTGAAAAAATTACATATTCTTTTTATCTGCGGATTTTCTTGGATTAATTGTTTCTTGGTTTTGTTTAATGGTCAATATCGCAAATTCTTCAAGTTGATCTTAAATGTAATTCATTGGTGTGAACTTGCCATATTGATCAATTTCCCTACACTACAGTATCCCGTTTCGTGTTTGGACGCGCCCAAACACAGCTTTAAATAGTTGCCGCATTTGCAGACAGATTTTGATTCTGATTCTAATTCTGAAGCTGCCATCATGGCCCATACCCGAACCCGCTTGCCTGGCAGCGGGCCTAAGCTCATCACTCTTTCTTTCTTGGTTACCAAATATTAATATATAATTTTTCACATCTATAAAAGCAAGGTCTGGGCCCAATTTATTATTGAGCCAATTGAAGGAGCTAGAGTCCAATTCGTAGTCTATGTCCGAATCTGGGCACCTTTATCTAAAGGGGCCATTTCACTTTAAAAAGGATTCTATCAGTGAAATTAGCCCAGCCCACTTTGCTAGGAATTAATTACCAAAAATTGCCCAACCCAAAGCATTTTACAAGAAAATCTGCTGATCATGTAAATAATTTCCCATGATTTGGAAACCAAGTTTCTTGGCCCTTATTGTTTATAGGTTGTTAGATCGGATCTTAGGGATTGGAACAAATGGCACTTTGGGTAATTTCCCTAACAAAAATTGATATTTTTTAAGGATATGATGGGCACCAAATCGATATATATCTAATCATCGAATAGGCTTGCTGGATCTTAAGTAAGTCGATCAAATCGCAAAATTGTACCATGAACACTCTCAAGTAGGCTGCATTGTGTTAACAATTTTGAAAAAAAAAATATTCTTTTAAATGAGTTATTTCATGTAAAATTTTAGTATGTAAGATATTATAACTATAACGTTGATTCTTATCAAATTTAGTAAAAGAAGAAATGAAAGATTGCGAATGTGTTCCACTAAGAAAATATAACGTTTTTACCAACTTAGCAAATCAACTATACGAGGAATTAATATTACTTGAGAAGAAAATTTGTTATATAAAATTGCGAAATCATATAGTACTTTATTTTCTAGTTTTAAAAGGTTTTAAATCCTTTCGAAGCGCTTCAGATACATTTAATGGGAACCTCTCCCAACAAGGATTTAAATTCGGATTCGTTACTTTGTAGTGACTAGTTTCTTCCATTAAAATAATTATATAATGGGAACCTCTCCCAACAGGAATTCAAACCCGAATTCGCCACTTCTTAGTGACTAGTTTCTTTCACTAGAACAATTATATGATCGCATAAAATTATTGCATTGATATCATGTATATAAAACTCCAATTTAATTTAATTAGTTGCTTTCCGAGAGTTTTATATGCATCACTATCAAACTATGCAAAACATGCTATATTAAAAATTTAAAACTAAACCTTACCAATTAAACATAAGCAATATGATCATGACACCAGAATAAGGTTTCACAATAAGTAAAATATATTGATCAAAACCAGACACCACATAATACTTACTAGTAAGGAATAAATAGACTCTTTACAAATTAAGGAACTACTCAAAATATAGCAAAACTATCAATAAAGTAATAAAGACATGCATTACTCGAATGCCCACGCATTCTCCTTGCGAATCTCCGCTTCTTCCTCTGGAGTGAAGTCGTTTTTTATGTTAAAAAATGTTCGGATTTCCTCCACAGACTTTCTCTTTATTATGTCGGCAACAGTTTGACATGAAAGATCAAGAAGACTTTTGATATCCAAATAGTTTGCAGCCAAAATTAGATCAAACAATGTGCTTTGATCAATCTTCATGAACTCATCATCAAATGCCTTCAAATCGGCCTCGACTTTTTCGTCTGTGGGCGTGTCGGTCTTTGTGGTGGCTTGTGCATGGCGCTTGCAGTATTCGACAACTCTAGCCATAGTCTTTGATGTGACATTTGGCAATGGGATGGTGTTGTCTGCGCAATCTTCTTCGATCATATGTTTTATGGTCTGCGATTGGATGACAACGTTCTCCTCCAACTCAAAAGTATCTCCATCAGAGGTTTGCAACATGATCATCTTAGGAGATGACATCGTAATCAATGAATTAAGTTAAAAAGCTTTGAGAGAGATTTAGTAAAAATTAAATATGGAAAAACTAATGAAAGGAATTAAAAAAGTGTGAAAATAAAATAATGAAGAGTTGGGTATGTATTTATTATAGAGTAGGCCATCAATCGCATTCCTATTCGGACTAGGAAATCTTTATAAATTCCAATTCCATTCCTATTCGGGCTAGGAAATCTTAATTAATTCATTGGTTTTTTTGAATCGATGTATATGTACGTAATTTAGGTTTACTTCCATATTAGTATTGTAATGTAAGACAAATTTGTCGTTAGTATTTATTAAGCATTTTATTAAAAGAATATAAGATTATTTGTTAGTAATACTAATTAATTTTATAATGACCCGGTGAAAAACAAATCTGGCTCCACGTATGACCACCATGTATATATAGTTTTAGTTATGAAACTTTTTAATTAATCTTCACGGATTTTAATTTTATCGAATCTAGTTCAATTCATACCATGCACAGTTCAAGAAAAAAATACTTAATTAAACAATCTACGTTTATTTATTGTTTTCTTTTTTCGATCACATGGTGTTATTGTTTTTAACAGTATTGTATGTGGTTCATACAAATAGTAAACAAATACTCCCTTAGTCTTTTTTTTTTTTTTTTCGTTTTGATAAAAATAATTGTTTACGTTTTTTCAAAAAATTAATGTAAAATTATTATATTTTCTATTAATTTTTCTATTTTCTTTTTGCAATTAAAAGATGTTTTGAAACTTTTGCTTAAAACAGTGACTATTTAATATATTTTTTAATCAGTCAAATAACAAAAAATGCGGGGAGTAATAAATATATTAAGGGGCAGTTTGGCCCCACGATTAAGCAGCCCAAAATCCACGTTTGGGCTTTAATCGCTAAATTCAAAATATTTGGCCGTCAGATTAACTTATCACGACAGCGATTCATAACCCGAAATTCAACAGCTTGGCAAAAGCTACTATTGAGTTGCTTTTGGCAATCGCAGCAACATTAATTCGCCCAAAAGTCTATTATGCCCCTCCTTTAATGGCTCAAATACAATGATTGTATTATTATTCTGTTCATAATTTTTCATTATATGTTTACATGACAAAATAGAAAAACTTTATAATTAGTTAACATCTCCTCAATAGTTTTATTATAATATTATGTTATGTAAACAGTAAAATTTAAAGAATATTATTGAAAACTGTTATCTAGCACTCAAATAAGGTTACTATTGTAAATTGAATGAAAATTTATATTTCTAAAATCAACTTAAAAAAGTTGGAACCAAACGATAAATCAGTTATATCTAAATCAATTCTTTTAAAAGCAATTACCATAATCAATTATTTTAAAACTAATTACGCAACAGTGGTGTCAAACTGACTCTAATTGAGAACCTGGAAGCATGTACCCAAGACTTTGCCATGACATCCACTTTGTCCCACTTCACACCAAGAATATCGTTTTTGGTATTATAAGTATCCTTATTTTAAGGTTATGATATCATAAATTAAAAAATCAACATTTTTGGTATCAAAAGTTAATGGAACTCGATACATTTGGTATTTCTGTCGAAATTTTGACGGATATTTCAATTTTGGACGAAAAATTAATGAATATTTAGCAGAATTGATCGTATAATTAAAGATTGTTGCCAAAGTTTGCCACACAATTTACAAACTTTGCCAGCAATCTTTAATTACAGAACCAAGTCTGCAAATTTTTCATCAATTCCTAACTTAAAATTTCCGTAATTTTTTTATGGAAGCACCAAATGTATCGATCCCCATTACTTTTGGTACCAAATGAGTTGGTTTTTTTAACTTATGGTACCGTAACCTTAAAGTAAGGTCACTTATGGTACCAAAAGTTAAATTTTTAGTTGTTCTCCCATCAAGATTGAGAAGGATTTAAAAGAGTTTACAATCAACACAAATTTTCACCAAACAGTCAAATACCCTTTAATTTGTCCCCAAAATGTATCAATAAATTTTAATTTTAACCAAGCAAAAACATGGAAACAGTTTCACAGACAGAAAAAAAATTCCTACATTATCAAAAACATTGAAATAATTTCACAGGCCAAGGCATGAACCAGAGTTTGAGATCAAGGTCAGGCCAGGGACCAGCTCCTGCAACACATCAAGGCATTCATCAATTCTGGCCCTGAAGCAATAACATGCTTATTAGTGCATCTTTTATGGTAATAAGCATCATATGATGTAGCAACTGACAATTGAATAGCCAAAATGTCCCGAGAATTGAGTGTACTCAATTTGTTGGGGGTCCTAGGCGAATTTTAAATTTGGGGCCCGTTCTTATAAAAAAATTAAAATCAATTTATTTTTTTAAAGGCAAAAATATTAATTATATATTGATATATTATTTTCTCTAACATATTATTTATTAGATAGATAATTAAATAATAAACTTATTTAACTTTTAAAATATTCAACCGTGAAGTTTTTTTGTATAGTTTTTAATTTTAAAAATATTATTTTAGCTGAAGCAAATTTTACAAGTATATGTATATTCTTAACTCTATTTAGTTTTTTTACAAATATAATAATTGATTGCTTGACTTTATTTTATTTAGTGACATTCTTAACTCTATTAATTATATATTATCATGTATAGACTAAATTATACATCATATATAAAACAAAGAAAACGAGACACATATATATAAAAATATGGATGAGGCTAGAACAATTTTATTGAGGGTGAAATTATTTTTTGCAATGTACCAAGTGAGAAAGTAATAAACAGAAAAATTATATTTTAAAGAAAAAAACCGTATTCTTTTTAAAATAATTAAGAAATAATTTTTTTTTGGAAGTACTTATTGAGAAGAAAAAATTGACAAGAAATTATTAAGTAAGAAAAGGGATTAAAAGAATAATTACTACGAAACGGAAATAAAAAAGACGAACACTATTACTAAATCAAAAGTTAAATAACATAAACAATCAAAATATAAGACTCAATTTTGGGATTTAAACCCTAGACTCCCACTCATTATGAGAAAATCTTACCAAGTGAATCAAGATACATGTTATGTACATAAAATTAATAAAATTTAAAACATATAATTTTTTAATTTTTCTAAAGGCCTAAATATAAATTTTGGGCCCTCCGAACCGGAGGCCCTAGGCGCGGGCCTAAGTTACCTAGGACTTGGGCCGGCCCTGAACTAGTGGATTCTTTAACTAAAATTGTTCTAAGCCCCTGAAGATTGTAGAAAAATTTGTTAGCAGGTGATGGATAATTTGTTTCGAACAACAGCTTTGCTACATTATGCGCGCATTCTAGTACTCTATGCACAACTTTAAGCTTTTCCCATTAATCATCGGATGGCACAGGCTCCGTGTTGAATTCTCCCTTCGAGTGCAGATCTAAATCATTTTTTAGCTTGGAGATGGTGAGATGCCACATGCGTTCTGAGTTGGACCAACTCAACGTCTCGATCTTCTACTTGTCAACAAAATTACTCCTACGTATCGTGAATTGCATCTTCTGCCATTGAACTAAACATTTCAGCAGCACATGCATCTAACAGAAAAAAGGGATGCACCGAGAGGCAACCTTCTCTTCTTCATTACTCGAGCTTTAACTGTGTCAACATCTCTATCAAACTCATTAAGTACTTGTCTCCAAGTAATATTAGATACCTTATCCTCAATGTTCCAATCCTTCAGCGGCTTCAAGATCGATACTCCAATTGAATTATAATCCATGTTAATCAAATATTCGTGAAAACAAAGAATCCTTTTAGTCTATTTTCAATCATCGTCAAGAAAGTGCGCTTGCATACACATAAAATCAGCTTAGGAACCACACGGTTTGCAACCAGTTAACACGTCAATTGAAATAGCTATTGATCTGTCAATGTTATTTAAGACCTGTTTAACTTTTAATTTCTCTTCCTCGAAATAACGCAAGCAAGCCTTTGTGGATGAGTCGGCATTCAAGGCCACAGAAGGGCACGCAATACTCATAAACTTCGACATTTTTTCAACCACCTGTTCACCGTTTAAGGTGGGATGCGGCGCTTCCTGTTCATCTTCGTTGCCATCATCTCCTAATAAAAAGTAGCAAACATTATCCGATTCAACTATATGGATTGCTATAAAAAAAAGAATTATGCCCCAAACCCATCATACCACTAAGAAACTGCAAGAGTTAGACTTACTTTGTGATCGATTGTCTAGATTATGTGTTGGAATGTGAAGTAATGCACTTTCTAGATGTTTTGGAAGTCAAATAACTCATTGTAATCTTCAAGAAGTCATAAGTATTATGTCATTCAAATGAATCTATCCCTAGGAAATATGTTAGTCAATAATTCCATCTACCTAGGAATATTAAAGAGCTTGACTATGCAATTTTCCATGTACTCTAGATAGTTCCTACTACTAGTATAAATAGGAGTACTCTTCTTGATGTGTAAACCAATTGAGTGAAGAATTAGTAAAGTAATATTAAAGAGAGAGTTTGAGCTCTGCAGTAGCAACTCAAGAAAATCTTCTTGTTCTAAGTTTTTTTCACTCTTTCAAACTATCAAAGTGGCATCAGAGCCAGTTCGATTAGAACTGGGTATAGACTAAAAAAAAAAAAAAGGAGTTTCGAGAAGGCCTAGTCATTTGTGTTAAGAAATCAAATGGCGGAAACTTCTCATTCATTCCTACCAATTTTTGGTGGAGAAAATTATGACTTTTGGAAAATCAAGATGAGAACTTATCTCATGTCCGAAGGTTTGTGGAATGTCGTCGACAAAGGATTTGAAGAGCCACAAGACGATTCCAACTTTTCGAATGCTGAAAAGAAAAAGCTTGATGAGGCGCGTATCGCTGATGCGAAAGCACTCTCAAAGCTTCACAATGCTATGACCGCACCAATGTTTCCTCGAATCATGGCTGCAACAAATGCGAAGACAGCTTGGCAGATCTTGGAGCAAGAATTTCAAGGTGAAAGCAAGATTATTGCTATGAAAATTCAAAGTCTTCGAAGGGACTTTGAGAACCTAAAAATGAACGAATCAGAGACCATTCAAGATTACTCATCTCGAGTTACAGAAGTGATAAATCAGCTTTACTCCTTTGGAGAAAAATTATCGAATCAGACTATTGTCGAAAGAGTCCTAAATAGCTTGCCTGAGAAGTATGACGATATGGTGGATGTTATAGAAGAAACGAAGGACTTGTCTACCTTAAGTTTGCAACAATTATTGGGTTCGTTAAAAAACCATGAGCAAAGGAAATTGAGGCGTAACACTCAACCACTTGAAAGTGCTTTCCAATCAAAGGTAACTATCGGATCACATAAGAAGGGTGATTCAAGCAAGGGAGTTGATTCAAGAAAAGATAGGCAAGACAAGAATGCCGATCCAAAGTCAGAAAAAGGTACGAATGCTAAAGACTATAATCTTTTCTGTAAAAAATGTAAAAGGACGAACCATGATACAAAAGATTGTCGGTATCTCAGTCAACCAAAGTGCTATGGTTGTCAAAGATTTGGCCATGTGAAAAAGGATTGTCGAAATAAAAATAAAAATCAGTCGAAGTATGAGAATCGTGCAAATATCTCACAAGAAACCGAGGATGAGGTGAACTTGTTCTATGCTTGTCAGTCGGCTTTGGAAGAAAATTCAAATGTATGGCAACTTGATAGTGGGTGTAGCAATCACATGACTGGAAATGAGAAAATATTTCTTGACATGGATACTGCGATCACATCCAAAGTTCGTTTAGGCAATGGTTCAGTTGTTCAAGCGAAGGGGAAAGGCACTATTGTTGTTGAAACAAGAAATGGCAGAAGGAACACTCGCGACGTTCTATATGTTCCAGACATTGAAGAAAATCTCCTAAGTGTTGGTCAATTGGTAGAGAATGGTTATCATCTTCATTTTGCTGATAATGCTTGCAAGATCTTCGATAGCAAAAATCAATTGATTACACTTGTCAGAATGCAAGAGAAAAGAAGTTTTCCTATTAAATTCCACTATGGGAATTTGCATGCTTTGAAGGCTGAAGTCTTGCAGGATTCCTGGCTATGGCATAAACGATTTTGCCATTTGAATTTTCATTGTTTAAAGCTTCTAAAACAGAAAAGTATGGTTCATGGGCTGCCCGAAATCGAGGTGAATGGTGAACCGTGTGAAGAATGCATAATGGGAAAACAATCAAGACTGCCGTTCCCGAAAGGAAGGTCTTGGAGAGCTAAATCGCCTTTAGAGCTTGTCCATACCGATATTTGTGGGCAAATGAAAACTCCATCTTTCAACAAGCACAAATATTTCTTGACATTCATTGATGACTACTCAAGAATGACATGGGTATATTTCTTAAAGGAGAAGTCTGAAGCTTTCGACGTTTTCAAGCAGTTCAAAGCACTTGTTGAAAAGCAAAGCGGTTTAACTATCAAGACTATTCAGAGTGATAGAGGTGGAGAATATACTACCCATAAGTTTGAAAATTATTGCAAGAATGAAGGAATTCGGAAGCAGCTAACTACAAGCTATACACCGCAACAAAACGGTGTGGCGGAGAGAAAAAATAGAACAATCGTGGACATGGCTACCTCAATGATGAAGGAGAAAGGTTTGCCTAAAATCTTCTGGGCTGAGGCTGTCCATACAGCAGTTTATGTTCTAAATCGGTGTCCTACGAAAGCCGTGAAGAATCAGACACCTTATGAAGCTTGGAGTGGAGCTAAGCCATCTGTAAGTCATTTTAAAGTTTTTGGATGCATTTGTTATGCTCATATTCCTGTAGAAAAAAGGATAAAATTTGATAACAAAAGCACCAATTGTATTTTTGTTGGCTATAGCAACGAGACAAAAAGGTATAGGCTATATAATGTTGAATCTAAAAAACTAATTGTCAGTAGAGACGTTATTTTCAATGAGAAAGCCTCTTGGGACTGGAACAATAAAAAGGTGCAGGAATCACCATTCCTTGTAATTCAAGACGCTACAGAAGTACCTGAAGCTCCAGAAGAACCAACTTCTCCTCAGTCGACATCATCTTCAACTTCAGGATTTGGACCAACTTTGACTCTTTCTTCTCTTGAGTCTACTCCTCGAAAGTTTTGAAGTTTGAGAGATATCTATGAGTCATGCAACCTTTCTATCATAGAACCTGAATCTTTTGAAGAAGCCGAAAAACAAGACGTTTGGATGGATGCAATGTAAGAAGAAATACGAATGATCGAAAAGAATCATACATGGGATCTTGTTGATAGACCAAAGGGGAGAGAAGTTATTGGTTTGAAGTGGATATTCAAGACAATGTTCAATCAAGATGGGAGTATCCAAAAGCATAAGGCGAGGCTGGTCGCGAAAGGTTTTGTTAAAAAACCAGGCATCGACTTCTATGAAAGCTTTGCACCAGTCGCACGACTTGAGACAATTCGAACATTGATTGCACTTGCAGCACAAAAGGCATGGAAGATTTATCAACTCGATGTTAAGTCAGCATTTTTAAATGGGAAGTTGAAAGAAGAAGTCTACGTTGAGCAACCGCAAGGGTTTCGCGTAGATAAAACTGAAAATAAAGTTTACAAACTAAAAAAAGCGCTCTACGGGCTCAAGCAAGCGCCACGTGCTTGGTACGAGGAGATAGATAAGTATTTCACCAAGAAAGGATTTGAACGTAGCAAAAGTGAACCTACTCTCTATGTTCTTAGAAAGGAATCTCATATTCTGATCGTATCTCTTTATGTTGATGACTTAATTGTCACGGGCGATAGTGATCACTTGATTCAAAGTTTCAAGAGTGATATGATGAAAGCTTATGAAATGAGTGATCTCGGTTTGCTACATTATTTTCTGGGCATTGAAGTCTCCCAAGTCAGTGAAGGAATTTTTATTAGTCAACAAAAATATGCAGAAAACATGTTGCGAAAGTTCAAGATGGAAGGATGCAATGATGTTGTAACACCACTTGTTGCAACTGAAAAGCTTAAAAGAGACGATGATTCTGGAAATGCAGACAATATTATGTATAGAAGTTTGGTTGGCAGTTTGTTGTACTTAACAGCTACTCGACCAGATATGATGTTCGCAACAAGTTTACTCTCTCGATTTATGCATCAACCAAGTCAAGATCACCTTAGAGCTGCTAAAAGAGTTCTTAGGTACCTACATGGCACACGAGATTATGGAATATACTATAAAGCAAATGAACCAACAAAGCTAGTTGGCTATTGCGACAGTGATTGGGGTGGATTTCTTGACGACATGAAAAGTACCTCTGGTTATGTTTTTTCTCTTGGTTCAGGTATTTGCTCGTGGGCCTCAAAGAAGCAAAATACAGTAGCACTATCTTCCGCTGAAGCAGAGTATGTTGCTGCAGCTAAAGCAACTTCTCAAGCTATATGGTTACGAAGGATAATGAAAGACATAGGCAAAGAGCAAAACGAAGGAACTACGTTGTTTTGTGATAACAAATCTTGCAATAGGAAAGAATCCGGTGAGCCATGGTAGAACAAAACATATTGCTCTCAAGTATCATTTTATAAGAGACGCAATAGAAGATGGCGAGATTCAACTCGAGTATTGCAAATCGGAGGACCAACTTGCTGACATTCTCACTAAGCCTCTTACTAAGGAAAAGTTTCTCTACTTCAGGACATTGATTGGAGTGATGAAGAAAGCACATTAAGGGAGAGTGTTGGAATGTGAAGTAATGCACTTTCTAGATGTTTTGGAAGTCAAATAACTCATTGTAATCTTCAAGAAGTCATAAGTATTATGTCATTCAAATGAATCTATCCCTAGGAAATATGTTAGTCAATAATTCCATCTACCTAGGAATATTAAAGAGCTTGACTATGCAATTTTCCATGTACTCTAGATAGTTCCTACTACTAGTATAAATAGGAGTACTCTTCTTGATGTGTAAACCAATTGAGTGAAGAATTAGTAAAGTAATATTAAAGAGAGAGTTTGAGCTCTGCAGTAGCAACTCAAGAAAATCTTCTTGTTCTAAGTTTTTTTCACTCTTTCAAACTATCATTATGTACAAATAACATGAGTGAAAACACATGCCTCTATATAATTTTAGTTTTACTAGAAAAAAGTATGGATTAACACTCGCAAGCACGCACGCCTAATGGCACTTCTCCGGAGCAAGTAATATATTTTGATCAAATTGAAAAGGATATTAAGATACTAAAGTTTATACAAAAGGATATTAAGATACTAAAGTTTATACCGTAACTCTCTTCGCCTCCGGCATGTTGATGACCTTCACCTTGACAGTCATGACCATTTTCTTTCCTCTCAATATTTTCATCTGCAAATATTCATACACTGTGCATGTTAATTTGTAAAGTATCAAATAGCCCAAATAATATAAGAGTGCAAAAAAACAAAATGAAGAAAAAAATCAGTCACAAATGCAAGTCAAATCAACATAATCAGCACAATTGTCCACAAATATGATGATCCCAAAACAAAGTGAAGTCATACGATTAATTATTGCATATTTCAATTCATGGTTTATGATAAAAAAAAAAAAGATATACTGTAGAATAGACACCGAAATCTAGTGAAGAAGTAAAGTAATGAGGTTAATCCGCCGACGTTATTACCGGCCATTTCCGGAGCATCATCGGCAATTTCAGGATCACGACCCTGTTTCATGTTAAAGATTTTTACTTTAAGTCAATGTTTTCAGAACCGGACCAGACAGTGAATCCGTAAGCCGGCTGATCACTGATTTTACTGGTCGAATCGGTCGGACCGCTAATCGAACCGAATGACGTCATAATAATATAATAAATATATCTAATTTTAAAGTATATGTAATGTGCATATAATTTAAATATTATCCTACAATTGATTAAAAATATAAAAAAAATTATAATATACTAAAATTAAATCATATAATATTTATCTAACTTATATCATAACAATAATACGGTACTAATTTGTATGCTCATATAAATATAATATGATTATATTTCTTTATATAAAAATTTATAAGTGTAAGTTAAAAATACAATAAACTAAGAAATTCATAAATTTTAAAATATGATTATGTATAAAAGTCTAATATCCAAAGTCAAACTTGCATATTATATCGATTTGACTCTTTACCCTAAAAATAATATTGAAAATAAATATTTTATAGAACAAATTTTAATAAAAAATTATTATTTGAGTATTAATTTTCATTAATACTGTATAAAATATTTATTTGAGTGGGTTTTTTGCACTTTGCACCCCCGAATATGGGAAATAGGCACTTTGCACCCCCAAAACTTAGATTTAGCACTTTGCACCCTCAAAATATGAAAAATGCAGCACTTTGCACCCTCTTTTATTTTCAGGCAAAAATTTAAGGGCAAAATAGGTAATTCAATTATAAATATTTGGCACTTTGCACCCCCAAAATAAAATTAGAACTTATCACCCTCGAATTAAGAACAAATTAGCAACTTGCAACCCCGAATCACATAATCAACACTTAACACCTCAAATTAAAAAAAAAAAAACTCAAACCCCTCATTTTTTCCGGCAAAGTTGACCATCGGGGTGAAAAAAAAGGCAAAATAGGTAAATTTTTGATGTGATTGAACAACCTACATTTATATACATATATACAAATTAAATACCATGAATTTGGATTGATTACATCATATAACAAATTAACAAGCCAAGAATTATAGCTTGTACAAATCAAACGTGCTATGCACAACAATTGAGTGAGTAAAAATTGGTAAGTTCAATTGCCTTAGATTTTTTTCATCCCGACGGTCAACTTTGCCAGAGAAAATGAGGGGTTTGAGTTTTTTTATTTTATTTTATTTGAGGGTGTTACGTGTTAATTTTGTGTTTCGAGGTGCAAAGTGTCCATTTATTGTGTTTCGGGGGTGCAAGTTGCTGATTTGTTCTTAATTCGGGGGTGATAAGCGCTAATTTTATTTTGTGGGTGCAAAGTGCCAAAGATTTATAATTGAATTACCTATTTTGCCCTTGAGTTTAGCTTAAAAATAAAAGAGGGTGCAAAGTGCTATAGTTTTCATATTTTGAGGGTGCAAAGTGCTAAATCTAAATTTCAAGGGTGCAAAGTGCCTATTTCACATATTTCGGGGGTGCAAAGTGCAAAAAACCCAGTAATTTATAAATAACTTTGGCTACAAGTTTCTATAATTTATAAATTTTAATTTGTACTAAAAGTTCAACAAAAATGATGTAGCTCAAATGTTTCACCTTAGAGATTAGGTGTTCAAATCTCATATTTTACAAGAATTTTTAGTTTATTTTTAACATTAAAAAAAAAAGGAAATTCAGAACTGGTTCGTCGGTTTTGGACCGATTCAACCCGGTTCAAACTGGTTTTTGGAGTAAGTGGTTTTAGGGGGTAAACCGAACCGGACCAACCTCCGGTCCGGTCCGGTTTTAATAACATTGCAAAATATAGGAATTCAATAATGATTTAAAATAGATTGGGGTTTTTAGCATTTTGCACCCTGAAATTATAATATTATGATATTTTGTATCATGACTTAAAAGTTTTGATACTTTATACCCTAAAGATTGGCACTTTGCACCTTATTGTGCTTTGGTGAGAAACTTTATTGGTAGAAGGGTATAATTGTTATTGAAAATAGACGTTTACGTATCTAACATATTATTATATTGCATGTTATTTATATTATTTAGATTATAATATTAAATCAAGGTTGAAAATGCAAGAATTTATATTTTTTGATTGCAAAATGTCAATATTCTATATTTTAGAGTACAAAGTGTCAAAATCTATATTTTAATTTATGGTGCAAAGTGACAAAAATATTAAAAAATAACTATTATACCCTTCAATCAATAATTTTTTTTCTTCAAAACACGCTAGGATGAAAAAAAATTTTCTTCAAAACACGCTAGGATGAAATTTAAGTTATGGTGCAAAGTGCCGAAATTCGATAATTTCAGGGTCTAACCCCTTTTATATGTTTTTAGAATAATCTAAATTTCACTTTGCACTATTTGATCTCCGTCTTGAATGTTTTTTTTTAGTAATTTTGATTAGTAAAATACTCCGTAAATATTAATACGAGCTGTTTGTAATCTTAACATTAAATTTAGTATTTTGCTTTGTTGAAATTTGATAGTTTAATTTAAATTTCAAGTGTTATCGTTTAATCTGAGAATAAATTCTCATGTATCTACAAAAGTGTAGGGGTTAAAGTACATAAAATACCAAGACTAGGAAATACTCCCTCATTTTTTTATTTGTCATTTTAGAGAATTGTACACGAATTAAGAAATATCATAAATAACTACTTTTATTTATTTCTTTTCATAAATATAATTCTAGGTTTTTCCATATATCTAAATATTCTTGTTATACTAGATTTACATTGTTTCACAAGTCAAAGATGGAGGTAGAGAGGCAAATAGAGAAGCAAAGATCAAAGACGATCAAAGTTGAGCATGAAGGAGGTGGACTTTTGTCGGAGGATATCGTGAGGGAGATACTATCAAGATTGCCCGTGAAGAGTCTTTTAAGGTATATGTCCGTTTCGAGCCACTGAAAATCTCTAATCTCCAATAATTCATTCAAGAAACTACACCGTAAAAAAATCATTAACAACAATAATCCCCCGTCATTACTAATTCTGCATTCTTCTAATAAAAACTCATATGTTCTAACAACTTTTGATCTCTATGGAAAAGTAATCCAATAATGGAGTCTTCCAATAATTCCGTCAATACCATATCTAGATATGCTTCCCTTTCCATCACATTCTATGTTGGTGTGCTTTCTCGACAGTAAGAAATTCTACTTGTGTAATCCCAGCACTAGACGAATTTTCCGCTTGCCTAATCCTCCTTTTGGTCCCTTGCTAATTGGAATATCTTATGTATGTGTTTTTGCTTATGTTCCATCCAAAGATGAATACACAATCTTATACTTAGTCAAATCAGATCTAGACATATGGAGGTGCATGATGTTGACTATATCCATGTCCAATGATGACGATCACTTGCATTACAATTCTTGGAGATCCTTTGATGTCGCTGCTATCAGCCATCTCGCGGTTTATAGCCGATTTGGGGGTTTTTATTTCTGGGGCTTTCTATTGGTTGATGATTGATAGTGAGGTTAGAAATGTGATCCTCTACTTTATCATGGAGAATGAAGGTTTTTCTACTATCAGGTTGCCCAAAGATTTTGAAAATAATTTAGGTGATTTTCATAAGTCACTTCTGGAAATCAAGGAAAAACTCTATATCGGGACTTTATTGTATCCCCCCTGATGTGAAGAATCAGTTATGGATCCAAAGTTGCAGCGTTAATTTAAAAAGTATTCCACACTGGCTTGGGATGTTATTTGACTCACTTAATCTAAATATTTACAGGCGAGAATACATCCAGAATTACAACGAATCAGATGAGGATATCTTAAGAGACACTGGAAAGTTTAAAGCGGAAAATAAGTCTATTTCGGGTGTGGGAATTCACACAAACATTTTCTCACTTTAAATATATAGAAATAATACACTTCTAGCTATGCTTAAGTAGGTATATATCTTTTAGTCTTTAGGACCATAAATTAATTTTCTAAGTTGTATGCTTTCGAAAAACAAGACAATGACAATATATGCAAGATTTATCAAAGAAAATCAAAGATTATGTGCAGCCATCAAAATCTGGTAAACTGTTGAAACGGAACAAGATCACAACAATTTCTTAAATTACCACTAAAAATGTGACCTTCAATAAAAATTATTTGAAATTAAAAATTACAATGTTATGGACCCAATAATTAACAATCTATTTCTATCTGCTTAATTAGGTAGCTTCTAAATTTTAGGACCTAAAAATTTATGTTGCATTGATTGAATGGATGCTATAAAGTCATAACATTTTATTATGTACTAGATCATATTTCAAGCAAAGATTAATTTAAACTCTGTTTGCTACTTTTACTTTTGTTACTTTTGACTACATAAATGTGCTGCATAGAATACCTTAACTGTCATTGATTAAACTAACTCTTTGAGTAAGAAACTAAGATTTGAATAAAAATAAAATAAAAAATAATGAGATAAATTATAAACCCCACCGGAACAAGAAGAGAAAACAAAATTAATTAGAGCAGGCGCAGATCGATATGAGAAAACAAAAATAAATTAGGTTTCGATACTACAACACTCAACAAATTCTTCACATTTACGTTAATAGACAACATTTAACGAAATTCTCCACAAATTTTTCGATCAAAATAAAATATGAGGCCACGACGATATTATGCATTATTAAAATTCACTGAATTGGGTTGGTTTTTTTAACCCTTTTTCATTTTTTTTATTTTCTTTTATCTACTAAGCTGTGTATTTACAGCTCGGACCGAAAAGTGCAAAGGATATAAGTCCTCCCTCGTGTTGTGTCTTCAATATGAGTCCCGTTTCTGGGGATCAAAAGTCATTACCACTTGGTCCAACCACCTTGAATTTTTTTTTCATTTTTTCTTAATATTAGTGCAAGATTAATTTACATTATTATATCAATGGGAAAATTGCTTTTTTGGTACCATAGGATAGGCTAACTTGCACTTTTGGTACCATTGGATATGAAAATGCAAATTTGGTACCATAGGATAGGTTTTCATTGTAATTTTGGTACCAAACCCAATTTTTCTACAAAGTTAATGGCAATTTACCCCCTACTAAATGCATAATGTTCAATTTAACCCCGTGGTTTAAAAAAAGCATTTTACCCCTTGAAATTTTGTAAAAATTTCACATCGCCTCCCTGATATTTTTATAGGCGGCACTTAATCCACTTTTATTATGATAATTTGATTTTTTACCCATTGTGTTATGATAAATGTTGCAATTTATCCCCTATGTTAAATAGAATAATTTGCATGCATACTCTCAATTTCGGCAAGTGAGTTACAATCTCCGGCTGAAGGGGGTAAACTGCTTCATTAATATTTTATAGGGGTAAATTGATTTTTTTAAAATTATAGAGGGATAAATTGAACATCATGTATTTCATAGGGATTAAATTGCCATTAACTTTGTAGAAAAATTGGATTTGGTACCAAAATTGCAATGAAAACATATCTTATGGTACTAAATTTGCATTTTCGTATCCAATGGCATCAAAAGTGCAAGTCAGCCTGTCCTATGGTACCAAAAAAGCAATTTTCCCTTATATCAATATATCATTTGGTTCCACTAACAAGTTATAAGGAAATCATTTTTTCAGAAAAATGGGTCAGCGCTATTTATGCTTATTCTCTAAACATCATGATTATATATATATATATATATATATATATATATATATATATATATATATATATAATATTTTATTACATAGCTCTTTTTATCTCTCCAATTTATGTACCTCACCTATTCCTTTAATTTTTTCTTTCTGCCTTAATTGGGGAAAGGGGTTTTTGGTTGAGAGAATTTTTTGGTTGAGAAGAGAATAACAATACAATTGGTGAAGAGATATCCACTTAATGTGCTCGACCCGTTTCGAAATGGATTAAACCCTTGAAAAAAAAAAATTGGTGAAGGGATTTATTTTGTTGTCAAGAGAATAAGTGACGCTACTACTAAGAAAGTAGGAGTTGGCCCCCCGGGCACTTCTATAACTGGCTGACCAACAATTCATAAGGTTTGCTCCAGCGGTGAGGGTGGGGGATCAAATCCCATTTGGAACTTGGATGAAAGCATTTTCTTGAGTATGTTTAAGGTTCGTTTGTGGTGAAAGTCCCCTTTGTGACAGAGTGTACAACAATATGGTGGGATTCTGAGGCTTGTGGAGGCACATCCCGTGATTTACATCCTTCAGGGTTCTAGTGCAAGGGTTCTGAGGGTCCATAATTAGTCTAGTGTAATTTTGGACACATAGATTATCAAAAAAGAAAAAAAGAAAAAAAGAAAGTAGGATGAGGGAGAAGAAAACGTTCATCTCACATTAGAAATGCCCAGGAGTTGAGGGAGAAGAAAACGTTTACTGATATTTTGACAGATATCTGGGGAAAAAGGATATTCTTGTAAGTTTTGTTAATTCTAACGGAGAATATTAAATCGATCGTTAGTTTCAGAGGGGTAAATGAATGTTCAAATAGTACAAGAGAGGTATCTAAATAAGGTTAATTTCACATATATACCTCCCCTGTACCTACTATCTCTGTACTAATAAAACCTTTAATTACCCCCTACAGTTAACTTTTCCATTAGAAGACTATTAGCATTTACTGATGTAGCAAAAAACTACCTCTACTTCCAAATTTTACTCTTAATGTTAATTTCACATACTAACTCCACACATGTACTCTTATATATATATTCATCTACCTCTTGCACTATTAAACCTTTCAATTACCTCTTGAAATATATGGTGAAAGCTAATAATTTTGTTTTCTTTGACACAATTTTACTTAATTAAAACTAAATTACCCTATCTACCTTCATCCTCCTTACAAAATTGTAGATACATAATTCGGTTAGCTTTCTTTTTCTTATTCATTATTTTTTTATTTACACAAATTCCAACTTTCTCAACTGCATTAATTAGTACAAATATTAAAAATTAGTAATTATTTCAACTCACATTATTATTAAAATATAATAAATTTTCTCCTCCAGTTTTGTCGTTGTCCATGTGATACAAAAGAGAGCTTGATTTCCAAATAAACATTGTGCTCTTGTAAAACTTGTTACCATAGTGTTACACTTAGAAAGTGTAACACTTATAATCTTTGTAATTGCTAAAAGATGTGTAATTGAAATTGGATTGTGGAAAAAAAAAATAAGAGCTTAATATGTTGTTAAAAAAAGGAGTAAAATGTTCATGAAAAGAATTAGTAGAATTGTGAAATTAGTTGGAGTAATTTATTGTTTTTATTTAGCAGAATTCAATCAAAGAAAATTGAGCTTTTAACTTTTATGAGGTAATTGAAGGTTTTAATAGTGCAGAGGTAGATGAAGGTATATAAAAGTGGATATATATATATATATATATATATATATATATATATATATATATATATATATATATATATATGAAATTAACAATTAAGGGTAAAATCGGGAATTGTAGCTTGTTTTTTTTCTAGTCAACAATTGCTAACGGTCTTCGAATAAAAAAGTTAACGACAGGGTAATAACTGAGGATTGTAATAGTACGTATATGGTAAGTGAATGATTAACAAGAGTACAAGGGATGCATGTCAAATTAACAAGATTTTAATGTAAGATTAATTTACATAATTGCACTAACAATTTATAATAAGAGCAAACTACATAAATGAATATGTAATTAATAAATTATAAAGCCCAAACCATTTAAAAGTAACCCTCTAATTGGCCGTGCAGATGAGATGCGCTGATTTACTTGTTTTCATAGACTAGCAGCAACCCAAAAGAAAAACAAGACAATGACAATGGAAATACGAACAAGCAGAAAAATATATGCAAGATTTATCAAAGAAAACCAAAGATTATGTGAACGACCCTTTTGTAATTACCAGTAAATTAAACAGGCACAATGAAAAGTTCGTAGATATTTAGAATTATGAACCATTCAACAAAAAATCATCAAACACATACAAAAATTATGTAAAAATTATTATTATTTTATAATAATATATACCAACTAAATAGTATTTATTAAAAAAACTGGAATTTTTTTAAAAAATTATATTTATATAAATAATAATAATTTTAATTAATAAATTTATTATAATTAAAAAACCCTAATTTAGCCTAAAAGATTTTTTTTTAATTTTAAACTTTAATAAGTATATTTATTTTTCATATTAAAATATTATTTAATTTATATATATTATATGTAAAATCTAATTAGGTTGAAAGATTATTTTTTGAAACTAAAAAATTCTAATAAATTTAATTTATATTTATCAGATTTTATATGAAATATTATTTAGTTTATATATATTATAATTAGATTAAGAAATTTAATAATAATAACATATGAAATTTGTAAAATTATCTACAAGAAAATATGTGGGACAAACTTTGGCAATAATCTATAACTATAGGATTAATTATGCAAATTTTTCATTGACTTTCCATCCGAAATTGTATTTTCTGTCCAAAAATTGACGGTAGTATCAAATATGTCGAGGACAGTTAATATGTGATACCAAATATGTATGTTTTTAAAGTTATGGTACCGTAACCTTAAAGTAGGGTTACTTGTGGTACCAAAAGTGAAATTCACTCGATTCAAATTTAATGAGCATGTGAGAATCACGTGTCAATTCCGTCATTAATTTGACGGAAGTATCAAATCTGTAAAGTGGAATTGAAATATGGTACCAAATGTGTCGACAAAAATAGATATGGTATCAAATCCCTAAAATATGTATAATTATGATATCAAAAATGGAATTCTCTAAGAATATAAGGAGGTAACATGCAATTTTTGAAATTACATAAGAGTAAATTGTACATTATAAATATTAAGAGGGTAAATTGCCATTATTATCCTGAATTTTGGAATTTTTATGGGGTTAATTCTTATTAATCTCCATATGATACGTATAATTATCAATTTACCCTCTTATCTTTTGAAAATGATCATTTTAGTAATTTGCTTTTATCACATTTTGTTGAAAGTGTAGCTCATTCGCCAAAATTTGTTGAAGTGAAAAGTGTTGCATAAAAATAAAATAAAAATGTCCTTCTCCATTTAAAATAATGCAGGGGGTAAAATGCCACGCCTATAATAGTAGGACAGGTAACTGATAATATAACATATAATAGGGGCTAAATTGTGTCCATATATATTAACACATGGGGTAAACTGCTCCAATTTTTTTTCGAGGACTAAAAATAGGTATAATATAGGGTTTTTATTTCTTAAAAATCATATTTCTTTTTAGGTCTAAAAATGTGATGGAGTCAGTGTTAGTTTTTTATAAGAATATAGAGAGTTAAATGTAATTTTTCAAATTATAAAAAAAAATGGACATTATGAATATTAAGGAGGATAATTGTCATTAACTCAAATACTTCTTGAATTTAAAACAATTTTTACAGTTAGAGAAGGCAAAACAATTAACCTTTATTCAAAGCCCAATAAAAGCCCAACCCGTTTAACAATTAACCTTCTAATTAGACGGGCACATGAGATGGGCTGTTTCTTTTTTCATAGCTAGCGGCTGTGCATTGAAATTGACTCTTGTTTATTCTAGGTTTTCCCAACAAAAGACATAATACACTAATTTATCGATGGACAAAATAGATATGCAAATCAAGAAGCAAAGAACAGAGAAGATCAAAGTTGAGCATCAAGAAAGTGGGTTTTTGCCTGATGACATAGTGAGGGAGATACTATCAAGATTGTCGGTGAAGAGTCTTTTAAGGTATATGTCTGTTTCGTGGCACTGGAAATCTCTAATCTCCCATAATTCATTCAAGAAACTACACCATAAAAATATCCTGAGCAATAATAATCCCCCATTACTGCTAGCTTTACAATATTCTGATAAAAAGAAATATTTTCTAACCACCTTCAATTTCGATGGAAAAATAATCCAAGAATGGAGTCATCCAATATTTTCGTCAACACCATATCTACGTATGCTTTCCTTTCCATCACAATCTAAGTTGGTGTGCTTTCTCGACAGTAAGAAATTCTACTTGTGTAATCCCAGCACTCGACGAATTTTCCGCTTGCCTAATCCTCCTTTTGGTCCCTTGCTAGTTGGAATATTTTATTTATGTGGTTTTGCTTATGTTCCATTCAAAGATGAATACGCAATCTTATACTTAGTCAAATCAGATCTAGACATATGGAGGTGTATAATGCTCACTATATCCATGTCCAATGATGACGATCATTTGCATTACAATTCTTGGAGATCATTTGATGTCGCGGCTATCAGCCATCTCGCGGTTTTTCGCCCATTTGGGGTTTTTGTTTCTGGGGCTTTCTATTGGTTGATGATTGGTAGTAAGGTTAGAAAATATGTTGTGATCCTCTCCTTTAACATGGAGAATGAAGGTTTTTCTACTATCAGGTTGCCCAAGAATTTTGAAAATAATTTAGGTGATTTTCATAAGTCACTTTTGGAAATCAAGGAAAAACTCTATATCAGGGCTTTATTGTATACCCCCCCCCCCCCAACCTTGAAATTGTGGATGCTATCCGATGTGAAGAACCAGTTATGGACCCAAAGTTGCAGCATTAATTTAAAAAGCATTCCACACTGGCCTGGGACGATATTTGACTCACTTAATCTAAATATTTACAGGCGAGAATACCTCTAGAATTACAACGAATCATACAAGGATATCTTAAGAGACTTTGAAAAGCATAAAGTGGAAAATAGGGCTATTTTGGATGTGGGAATTCACACAAACATTTTCTCACTTTAATACATAGAAACAATCCACTTCTGACTATACTTAAGTAGGTATATATCTTCTAGTCTTTAGGACCATGAATTAATTTTCTAAATTTTATATTGCATTGATTGAGTGTATGCCATTTTTAACTAAACTTTGTTTGCTCCTTTTACTCTTTGTTGGTTTTGATTATAAATATGTTTCCTACGTACAGTACCGAACCAAAACCCTTCTATTTCAACACCCTTTGAAATAGGATCAATTGCACAAAGCCATTTATTGGCAGATGAACTAAAGTCCAAAAATTTCCCAACTTAAAACTTTTACTTGAATATTCTTTGAATTCTTTAGAGGAAAGAAAATAAATTATTATAATTGCACTGAAACTATAGCTATGAAAATCATCAGTATTGAACTGAAACTAAAGGAATGAATAAAATAAATTGGCCTTAATCCAATCAAGCATTTTCCACCTTCACAAGCATATAATAGCATCAAAAGTGGAATTTCCTTCTCTAAAAAAAGAAAGTGTTGGATAAGGATGAAGATGAAGGCACAAAAGGAAATTTGATAAGGGAGGTTTTGATGCATTCCAAAACTTCATAAACTGGCTAAGTATGGAGTAACTTAGCTGATAAACTTATCAAGGAATTTTGACTAAGTAATGAAGACATCAGAAGAGTCAAAGTTTCAAGGTCCAAGACTTCTGATCTGCTGAAGTAAAGTTATCAGACTAGTGAAGATCAGCCGACTCAAATCAGATTTGTTCAAGATTGAGATCAGCCGAGTTCACCATCAGACTTGTACTTTCGTCAGCCAAGTGAAGAAGATCATGAAGTGTTCCCAACGGTAATAAATGCCCCTTGGTGTAATAAATGCTGAAGTACGAGGATATTTAAGACAAATGATTGAAGAAAAGCTTCGCATCAGCCGAGTGCATTTAATGATGCCTGCAGAATAGTACTGTTTACAGTACGGACAGACTGCAAAAGAGCCGTTCGCGGATTTTAAGGACCAGTACTCGAGGAATTTGAATTCTGTCTCTCTTCAACGGACACTTTTCAATCCTCAAGTATAAATAGCTGAAAGAGACGAAGAAGAAATGAGCAACACACTTTCTGAGAGAAATTCCCGAAGCAGAATTCTTTAAGTCTCAAGAACAGCTCACTCATCAGCTGAGTCATTTGTTGACGAAAGCAGAGTTGAAGAATCAAGAAAAATACATCTTCTGAGTGATTTTGTAAAACAAGAGTGTTGTGCGGAGTTGTGATCCATCTTTGTGAGTGATCAAACTTCAGAGAATAGGTTTTCTGTGTGATTTCCTATTGTGAACTTGTGGTCGTTTCATTTGTTGTTCGACGCAAGCAGAGTATACTGTAAACTTTGTGATTATAGTATAACCCAAGATCTGAGTGACTTGGAAGAGTGGACTAAAGGATATTCAAATCCATATAACCACTATAAAAATTGATTGGGTTTTTACATAGCTTTCAAACTTGCATATTTTCTAACTGCATAAAAACACATTAAGTTAACTGTTTGAAAAAGAATAAAAAGGAGTTTATAAAACTGGGGAAACATTTTTCAAACTGCTAAGATTACTAGTGAAAAACACTTTGAAAATCCGCTGCAAGTACTCTAAGTATTAAAACTGATTTCTGCCAAATCAGCTAAGTAACTATCAGACGAGTGGTCAACAAGACTGTTCAAAGATTTGTTCGCGAACAGAATTGTAACTTACTAATCTGATCAGCTTAGTCTGTTCAGTTAGAGTGAAGTTTTAAAGTTAAAATAGAAGAAAATTTTTAAAGAGGTTTATTCACCCCCCCCTCTAAACCTCTTCTGACCACTTGGGACCAACAAGTGGTATCAGAGCAGGTTATTCATTAGAATCAGCTGCCTGATCAACGAGCTTGATCCGAGTGTTTTTCAAAGGTTTTCAAAACTTTTCAAAAGAGCATCTTTTTGAAAAATAAAAACTTTTTGAAAAATGGATTGTATCAGCCATGTTCCCCACATTGCTGGTATGTCTTTTGAGGACTGGAAGATCAGAATGGAGATTTTCCTTGCTGCCTACAATGACAACATGTATACATGTATCATCAAAGGTCCATTCAAATTCACCAAGACCATCATCGTAGATGAAGCTCAAATTGTGGTGGAAAAAGACTTAACAGAAATGACAGCAGAAGAAATAAAGCTGTTCAACCTGGACAAAGTCGGAAGATTCATCATGACCAAAGCCCTGGATAATGATCGGTTTGACAAAGTCAAGCATTGCAAAACTGCAAAGGAGATGTGGGATAAGGTTCGTGACATGAGTGAAGGCAATGATGCAATTAAAGAGCATCAGCTAAGTGTTGCCTTGGAGAAGCTGGATAACTTCAAGATGAAGTCTGGAGAAACCATTGATCAGATGGACACCAGATTCACCAGAACTCTGAATGAAGTTTTGAAGCTGGGAAAGACTTTCACTGACAAAGAAATTTCTGTCAGAGTACTGAAGGCTCTACCTTCCAAGTTTAACATGAAGGTGACAGCAATGGAAGAATCAAGAGATCTGGGCAAGATTTCTCTTACAGAGCTGTTCTCCGTACTCAAGGCGTATGAGTATAAACTGCCAAGGATGGGAATTGAAGAAACCTCAACTTCAGGACCCACAGCTGCACTGGTTGCTGCTGAAAACCAAAGAAGACCAGCTCAAAGAAATGCAGAAATGGACTTATCTGATGAGGCCACTCTACTCAACAAAAAGGAGTACACTGCTGGAGATGTTGCACTGTTGATGAACAACTTCAAGAAGTTCTATAAAAGAAAAATGAAGAACAAATACAACAATGCTTCTACTTCTAAACCTAACTTTTCTTCTCAAGAAAAAGATGATTATAAAGCAAAACTAATGTGTTATAACTGCAGGAAACTGGGACATTTCATCAGAGACTGTCCATATCCAAAAGCAGAGAAGTACACTGAGGAAGAGAAGAAAATGAGAAAAGAAAGAAAGCATCAGAGAGGCAAGGCTATGATGGCTGAAGCAGAAAAGCTTGCTGCTGTCTACTCATCTGATTCAGATTCAGACTCGTCTGATGAAGAATCTTCTGATGAAGAAAAACCTGCTCTCCTGTGCCTTATGGCAAAGGAATCTGATGACTCTGAGGATGAGGTAACTCCTCAAGAAAATGAACTGTTTAATTCTCTAGAGCAAATGATGTTAAATAATACTACTATTGCTGGAGAATTTGTTAAGCTTAAGGAAGAGATGAACTTGCTAAAAGAGCAAAATAGTTCACTGAAACTTTTAGCTGAAAAGCCAAAAGAATCAGCTGAATATAAACAGCTTGAGCAAGAGCATGAATCTCTGAAAGCTGAATGTGAGGTTTATAAAGGAAAAATCATGGAACTTGAGAAAATCATTGAGTCTCATGATAAGTCTACTGTTGCATCCATGCATACATCTAGTAAACAGGAGACACCGTTAGAAAAGGATAAATTAGAATTGAATCATACTGAAAAATTCATTTCAGCTGACAATAGTAAGGTCATTCTGTATGTTCAAACTTCCAAACCTACCTCATCTGAGAAAGTGGTAAAGGAGAAGAAATCTCCTAAGGCTAAAAAGAGCAAAGAGCCTAGTGTAGGAAATCAGACTAGTAAGACCAAACAGCAGAGTCCTAAGAAGTCTGCTGATAAAGCTAAAGTCAATCAGACTAGTGGTAAAACTAAGTCAAAATCAAATGAGCAAGCAACTAGTAAACCAAAGAAGCATAAGAACAAGAAAAATCAAAATGCTTGGTATGGAAATGAGTCATATTATGTGCAACCTGCTGCATATCATCCTATGTATCATGCACCTCAATTTCCTAGTTACTATGCACCTTATCCTGCTCATCCAATGCATGCATACCCTGCTTATCATGCACCTTACCCTGCTTATGAACATTATTCATATCATACTAATCATCAACATGACTTATCTGATAGCTATGATAAAAATGAAACTGTTCATGCTCCTAAAACTCAGAAACCTAAGAAGCCTAAGACTTCAACATCTTGGGTTGTCAAAGGTGGAACTAATCCTTCAGGACCCTCTCAATAAGGGTACCTAAAACAATTTTATTTTTGTTTTGTAGGTTAGGATTAGGAGTAGGAGTAAAGTAGAGAAGATCTGGTACTTGGACAGTGGATGTTCAAGACACATGTGTGGAAACATACATGAGTTGACTGATGCAGTTGCTGTGGATGGTCCAAAAGTCACTTTTGGAGACAGCAAAGAAGGCAAGATTAAAGCTAAAGGAAGAGTAATCAAGGGAAACATAGAGATATCTGACGTCTCATATGTTAAAGGCCTGAAATATAATCTGCTGAGCATAAGTCAATTTTGTGACAAGGGATATTCAGTCATCTTCTCAACAGATAAGTGCTATGTTGAACAGATTGGTACAAAGAAGGTAATTTTATCTGGAAGACGACAAGGAAATATCTACATAGTTGACTGGAATTCTGCTGACAAGAATTCAAGTGTTTGTTTGGTGGCATCTGCACCAAGTGAAGTCAGTTGGCTATGGCACAAGAGAATGAATCATCTAAACTTCAAGACCATAAACAGATTAATCAAGAATGATTTGGTTGAAGGGATTCCAAAAGCAGTCATGAGCAAAGACAAGCTCTGTGATGCATGTCAGAAGGGTAAACAAATCAAGTCATCATTCAAAGAAAAGAAGCACCAATCTTCTGGAAGGATATTGGAGCTGTTACATATGGACTTATTTGGACCCATTGATCCAGTCAGCAATGGTGGAAAGAAATACTGCCTAGCTGTTGTGGATGATTATTCAAGATATACTTGGGTGATTTTCATGAAAAAGAAAAGTGAAACCAAGGAACATCTTACAAATCTGATGGAACTGATCCAGAATGAGAAGAGTATCAAGATATTGAAGATCAGATCAGATAGAGGGACAGAGTTTACAAACTCTACTGTTGAAGAGTATTGTAACATCAAAGGAATACATCATGAGTATTCTGCTGCAAGAACCCCTCAACAGAATGGTGTTGCTGAAAGGATAAACAGAACACTAAAAGAAGCTGTCAGAACCATGATAGCTGAAGTTAAACTGCCTCAAAGATTTTGGGCAGAAGCAACAAATACAGCATGCTTTACCCAGAACAGATGTATGATCAACAAAAATCAGAACAAGACTCCATATGAAGTTTGGAACAACAGAAAACCAAACATTCATTACTTTAAGATTTTTGGTTGTAAATGTTTTGTATTGAATAATGGGAAAAATCACCTTGCTGCATTTGCAGAAAAGGCTGATGAAGCTGTTTTTGTAGGATACTCTACTGTTAGTAAAGCTTATAGAGTGTTTAACAAAAGAACATTACTAATAGAAGAATCCATCCATGTAGTATTTGATGAGCCAAGTCAATCTTCTGAAAAGAATCAAAGTGTTAATCAAGATCTGTCTGCTGATTTACAGAAGTTAGACGTTGGAAGAAATGAAGAATATGTTCCCATCATACTACCTAATCTCAATTCAGCTGCTAACTCAAGTGCTGTTCAAAATCACAGTGCTGATTGTCTAACAGACGAGTTGCTAACGGCTGACAGACCAGAGACTGTTCAACAGAATACAAATGTTCAACAGACTACTACTGGAACTCCAACAGTAGTGTTGCAAGATCAAGACAGAGGACAACATCCTGATCTACAACCTGATCTCAGATGGCTCAAGAATCACCCACCTGAACTAGTCATTGGTGATCCTTTAGATAGAGTGAAAACAAGAAGAGCTGCTGCACAAGATGCCATGTTTGTCACATTTCTATCTCAAATAGAGCCCAAACAAATTGAAGAAGCTCTCAATGATTCCTTCTGGATAGAAGCTATGCAAGAAGAGTTGAATCAATTTGAAAGGAATGAAGTCTGGTACTTAGTTCCCAGACCAAGTCATCAAAGAGTCATTGGCACTAAGTGGGTTTTCAGAAATAAGATGAATGAAGATGGTGTTGTCACCAGAAACAAAGCAAGACTAGTGGCCAAGGGTTATTGTCAAGAAGAAGGAATTGACTTTGATGAAACTTTTGCTCCAGTAGCAAGACTTGAAGCAATCAGACTGTTTCTAGCCTATGCTGCTTACAAGAACTTCACTGTCTATCAGATGGATGTGAAGTCTGCTTTTCTCAATGGAGAATTGCAAGAAGAAGTGTATGTTGAACAACCTCCTGGATTTGAAGTCTACCAAGAAGAGGACAAAGTATATCGTCTGAAGAAAGCCCTCTATGGACTGAAACAGGCTCCAAGAGCATGGTATGATACCCTATCTGATTTTCTTTTAATTAAAGGATTTCGTAAAGGTAAGGTAGATAAAACCTTGTTTACAATTGAATGGGAAAATCATATATTACTTGTGCAAATATATGTGGACGATATTATTTTTGGTTCAACTAACCAACAGATGTGTGATAAGTTCTCCAAGCTGATGCAGAATAAGTTTGAAATGAGCATGATGGGTGAACTTAATTATTTTCTTGGATTGCAAGTTAGACAGTTGCCTGATGGAATATTCATCAGCCAAGCAAAGTACACAAGAGATCTGTTCAAGAAATTTGGTATGGAAACTAGCTCAACAGCTACCATTCCTATGTCTACAAATCTTCGTTTGGATAAAGATGAAGATGGAAAATCAGTAGACATTACCAAATACAGAGGCATTATTGGTTCATTGTTGTATCTAACAGCAAGCAGACCTGACATAATGTACTCAGTTGGAGTCTGTGCAAGATTTCAATCAAACCCCAAAGAATCTCATCTCTTAGCTGCCAAGAGAATATTGAAATATGTTAAAGGCACTCAAGAATTGGGATTATGGTATCCTAGAGAATCTGGATTTGAACTTGTTGGCTATTCAGATTCAGACCTTGCTGGCTGCAAGATTGACAGAAAAAGCACAACAGGTGCATGTCAGTTCTTAGGCAGTCGTCTGATCTCATGGATGAGTAAGAAGCAAACCTCAGTTTCTATATCTACTGCTGAAGCTGAATATATAGCTGCTGGAGCTTGCTGTGCACAAATACTTTGGTTGAAACATCAACTAGAAGACTACAACATCAAGATCAGTGGAATACCAATCTACTGTGATAATACAAGTGCTATCTCACTTACTCAGAACACTACAAGTCATTCAAGGACTAAGCATATTGAGATCAAGCATCACTTCATTAGAGATCATGTGGAAAAAGGCAATGTTTTGATTGAGTATGTTCATACTGACAATCAGATTGCTGATATTTTCACTAAACCTTTAAGTGAAGTAAGGTTTTCTACTTTAAGAGCTGAGCTAGGACTACTTAATTTAGATGCATAAGCTGAGGGGGAACTCATCAGAAGACTGAAGTTCAACAGCTTAGTTATCTATTATTATCTTCAAGGATTAACTTTCAACAGACTAGTTAACTTATGAATTCTTAAACTCAGGAGGAACGTTTAAGACTAGCGGTACTTCTGAATTAAAGATGAAATTTGTTAATGACAGTTAGTTGAAGTTATGTTTTCATCAGAAGACTCAACTACCGAAGATTAAAGTTATTTTATCTAGCTGGATTGACAAACAGCTGAGGAAGGTTATCAGCTATTGGCATTCTCTGATAACAGCATTGTCATCAGGACAGTAGTCCATCAGATAAGTGTTTATTATACTCATCTGATTACTTTAATAAAAACGGAATCTTTTAAAACGTTTTATTCAAAACACGCTTTTATAAGTAACTGACGGGCGGTACATATTCCCGCTCTTCATTAAATATCTTTTGAATTTGAAAGGTCGTAACTGACGCCGCACGATCAGCACTGACAGAAAAACGGATCTAACGGTTGGCGGATATCACGGAAACCGAAAAACCCCAACTCTATAAATCCCCATCTGATCAGTCGAGTAGCTCTTTACGAACCCTAAACTTTCAAAAGCATTTGTGAGAAAAATTTGAACAAATTTTCTGCAAAATCCTTTCTTTTTCTCCAACTTTCAACAGATTGAAATGGCTGCTGAAGGTATGTTCTTAGATTATGAGTCCTGTTATCAGTCTGGTACAAAGTTGATGAAAGAATTGTTGGAAAAATTCAAATCGGCACAGTTGGTAAATTTCATGGAGTACAATGAGGGAATAATCTGGACTGACCAGGTTATGGAGTATTACTCAACGGCAAAGGCTGACTATAACAAACTAGAAATCAAAGCGAAAGTGGGTGACAAATCTGTTGTCATCACTCCAGAAGTTCTTCATGAACAGTTTGGTTTGCCCAAGTCTGGAAGACACGAAGTTACCGTACTGACTGAAGAGAAGCACCAACAGTTTTGGGCGATCTGCGCCAAGGAAGGAGAAATGTTGTCTAGCAACATTAGAAAGAAACAGCTGAAGGATGAATATCAGCGGATGGCTGATATGGTCTCGAAGCTGATTGAGAACTGTACTTTTTCTCTAGATGCTGTCACAATGAAGCGTTTCAGCATCATGGCTGCCGTATACTACGGGCTAGAGGTAAACTGGTCCATCATAGTATGGTATATACTTGCTGATTTTCTGGAAGTGAAGAAGGGAAAAGGCCCTTACACCAACCACAGAATCACTTTAAGTTACCTCTTATCAAAGTTGGGCTGTGTTATGACAAATGGGAAAGAAATTCACAAGTCCAAAGCGATGAACAAGTATCTACCTGTTCAGAAGAGGAAGGCTGATGAACCTGAAGGAGAAGAAGCTGAGGAATCAAAAGAGGCTCCTGCCAAAAGGCCAAAGAGGTTAGTCAAAACAGCAAGCTTGGCTGTTGAGACTAAAAGGAAAAGGGCTGCTGATGAGCCCAAAAAGAATGAAACTAAGCAGTTGGAGAGAGTGACTTCTGCTGAAGCCACTAAGATTGTTGAGAACATAATTGCTGATGTAAGGACTGGATCCCCTGCATCACCATCAAGAACTCCATCAGCAGAGAGGCCTGCTGAGGATATTTCTCAAAGGACAAGGAGTCAACAGAGAGATACAGCTGCTACCACTTACCGTGAAGGTAGAACAAAGAAGACTGCTAGAAAGCAGATGACATTTATTGAAAAACCTACTGATCTGGAAAATGTAGCTAGGGAGGACCCTGAAGCTACTCAAAGGCCTATTGAAACAGTTGAGACTGTTGTGACTGACAAAGCTGATAAGCAACAGCCAAGTCAGGAAGCACCAACAGCTGAGGTTGCTCAACCTCAAGAAGATCCAGATGTTCAAATCATCCATCCTATAGCTGCTGCTCCCATATCATCTGCTGGACCAGCCCCTGCTGATAAAGGCAAAAGAAAAATTGTGCTGAGGAAAAAGAAAGTTTCCAAAGCTGACAAGAAAGCAAGGGAAGAAGCTGAACAGAGGAAGCAGGATGAGCTTGAAGAGAAGAAGGTTCTTGAGTTAAGCAAAGCTCAAGAAGCAAAGGATGAGGCCAGAAGAAGAATGTCTGCAGCAGAGAGAAAAGCTGCTGAGGATGCTGAACTGGCTATGGTGATTGAACAAAGCAAAGTTGATGCCTATGGACCTGTCCATGGAGGTGGCATCAAGATTGGTGAAGGCAAGGATGGAGAAGACAAAAAGAAGATACTACTGCCTGCCCCCAAAAAGAAGTCAAAAGACAAGTTTGAAGTCAGAAAAGATTTTGAGATAGTCTATGCTGATAAGGAGTTGTTCAAGAAATTTGAGAAGTCATTAGCATACTATGATCAGAAGCTGATGTTGAAGACTCTGTTCAACCAAGAAAAGCCAAGATATATCAGTTGGAGGGACAACAGGCTGAACAAGTCAATCACTGAACTTCAAAGTATGAAGGAGTTAGCTGATGAAGAACAATGGGTTCTAAGTTGGCTGAAGACAAACTCCATTCAAAAGGCTCTTGATCCCAGCTATGTAAGAGACATCATGCATAGCTATGCAAAAGGCTTTGCACTGGAGGAAGCCAAGAAAATCAAGAGCACCTTGCCTGACAAGAAAAAGAAATCTGAAGATGCTGAGGAAAGGGCAATCAAGTTTGCTGTTATGACTTCCCTGAAGAGATGGGCTAAAAAGTCAAAGTATCAGCAAGCCTGTTCAAGTGATTTGCCACTATTGCCAAGTATCCAGCAAATCATTTTTGGCAAGGAAGTACAACCGTACTATGAAGTTCCAAAGGGAAACAATGCTCCTGTTAACCCTTGGATTATTGTAAGGCAGATTAGACAGACAACATGCTTTAATGATGATGGAACCATTACTAATCTGTTCTACGATGACGTCACTGATGAACACAAAGAAGCTGATAAGTCCTTAGCTGTTAGGACTTCTGAAGACCATCAGATGACAGACTTGGAGGAAGTCCCTGTTCAACAGGCGACTGAGGAAAAGGAAGCTGATGCTGATGCTTCTGCTTCATCAGCTGATCAACATTCATCACTGATGGAAGCAATCCAGATGCTGATGGAAAACCAACTTAAGGAACTGGAAGACAAGCACAAGCAACAGTTATTGAAGGTTAAGGAGGAGCTGAAGGATGAACTTAAAGCAGAGTTGGCAGAATCCAACAGACTTCAGCTGGAAACTGTTCAAGGATCAACAGAAGAAATCATCAAGAAGGAGATCAACAGTATTCCAATTCCTCAAGACAATTCACTGCAGTTAGTGCACAGCTTAAGAGAACTGAACCAGAATGTAGAAGAAGTGAAGGGTGATGTAAATCATCTTCACACTGCTTTAAAATCAGCTGAGCACAAGATTGCTGATCTGACTGCAACCTTCATTAAAGTCAGTCATGAGGAGAAGGAAATCAATCTGGGGATGTTGCAAGAAGTGGCAAAGGCTTCACAGGAAGTTCAAAATGAAATTGCAACTATCAACCTCAACATTGACTACTTCAATGATAAGACTGATGTCATCAGCACTGACATTCATCATCTAACAGCTAGTCATGACGTTGTTAATCAGAACCTAAAGGCTTTGTGTGCTGGAGTGAAGATTCCAACAGTTGCTCTCAACCCTGCTGTTGAACCTTCTAATGTCATCAGAGTTGATGATGACAAAAAGGGGGAAGATAAAAGGGAAGAACCAGTTAAAGAGACTGCTGCTGAAGAACCAGCAAAGGAATCTGCTGCTGAAGAATCAACTAAGGAGGAAACTACTGCTGCAACAACTGAAGCCAAAGAAACTGAAGAAACAGCTGACAAGACTGAAACTGAAGCTGACAAGATTGCAGAGCTTGGAACGGTAGAAGAAGAAGAAATGACTGAAAAAGAAGATACCAAGTACAAGAATACAGAATCTGCAAGGAAGGCCATGGAAGCTTTGAAAGCTCTTCAAGAACAAGAACTTAAGGAAAAGATGGAAGCTGCCAAAGCAACCTTGGAAGAAGAAGCTGATGATGATGAAGATGATGAAGAATCATCTTATGAATATGAAGAAGTGCTGGAAGGATCAGATGAAGAAGCTGATAGTTAAAACTTGAAAAATCCTTGTAATCAGTTCACTTTATCTATTTCTTCAGAAATCTCATCTGATGAACTTGTACTATGTAACCCTTTTTCAATATTAATGAAAAGTCAAGTTCAATCCAATAAACTTTTTCTATCTCAGAAAATTTTGAGGATTACATTCTTTAGCTTAGGTATTCAACAGGTACTTAGCTGAAGTTTTGTCATCATCAAAAAGGGGGAAATTGTTGGATAAGGATGAAGATGAAGGCACAAAAGGAAATTTGATAAGGGAGGTTTTGATGCATTCCAAAACTTCATAAACTGGCTAAGTATGGAGTAACTTAGCTGATAAACTTATCAAGGAATTTTGACTAAGTAATGAAGACATCAGAAGAGTCAAAGTTTCAAGGTCCAAGACTTCTGATCTGCTGAAGTAAAGTTATCAGACTAGTGAAGATCAGCCGACTCAAATCAGATTTGTTCAAGATTGAGATCAGCCGAGTTCACCATCAGACTTGTACTTTCGTCAGCCAAGTGAAGAAGATCATGAAGTGTTCCCAACGGTAATAAATGCCCCTTGGTGTAATAAATGCTGAAGTACGAGGATATTTAAGACAAATGATTGAAGAAAAGCTTCGCATCAGCCGAGTGCATTTAATGCTGCCTGCAGAATAGTACTGTTTACAGTACGGACAGACTGCAAAAGAGCCGTTCGCGGATTTTAAGGACCAGTACTCGAGGAATTTGAATTCTGTCTCTCTTCAACGGACACTTTTCAATCCTCAAGTATAAATAGCTGAAAGAGACGAAGAAGAAATGAGCAACACACTTTCTGAGAGAAATTCCCGAAGCAGAATTCTTTAAGTCTCAAGAACAGCTCACTCATCAGCTGAGTCATTTGTTGACGAAAGCAGAGTTGAAGAATCAAGAAAAATACATCTTCTGAGTGATTTTGTAAAACAAGAGTGTTGTGCGGAGTTGTGATCCATCTTTGTGAGTGATCAAACTTCAGAGAATAAGTTTTCTGTGTGATTTCCTATTGTGAACTTGTGGTCGTTTCATTTGTTGTTCGACGCAAGCAGAGTATACTGTAAACTTTGTGATTATAGTATAACCCAAGATCTGAGTGACTTGGAAGAGTGGACTAAAGGATATTCAAATTCATATAACCACTATAAAAATTGATTGTGTTTTTACATAGCTTTCAAACTTGCATATTTTCTAACTGCATAAAAACACATTAAGTTAACTGTTTGAAAAAGAATAAAAAGGAGTTTATAAAACTGGGGAAACATTTTTCAAACTGCTAAGATTACTAGTGAAAAACACTTTGAAAATCCGCTGCAAGTACTCTAAGTATTAAAACTGATTTCTGCCAAATCAGCTAAGTAACTATCAGACGAGTGGTCAACAAGACTGTTCAAAGATTTGTTCGCGAACAGAATTGTAACTTACTAATCTGATCAGCTTAGTCTGTTCAGTTAGAGTGAAGTTTTAAAGTTAAAATAGAAGAAAATTTTTAAAGAGGTTTATTCACCCCCCCCCCCCCCTCTAAACCTCTTCTGACCACTTGGGACCAACAGAAAGTTTCAAGGCAAATATAGAATTTCGGAAATACACATTCTTTTCGTTTCCATTGATTCGAAAGCATAAACTTTTCGGTGTTTCGAAGGAAAATCTAGAAATTTTGATCCGTGATGTTATGTATATGTTTGACAATGAGGTTGTAGCCTACTTAGCAAGTTGATGCCCCAAAATCTAGAGGTTCTGGTAAATTACCACTAATGTGAATTGATATGAGATTATGATGTCATGATGATGTATTGTCGGTTATACTCTAATTCAATGTTTTAAAAATCGGACCGGACATTGAATCGGTAGCCTTACTAGTTATTGTTTAGATTGGTGGTTCAACTGTTTTGACGTTATTTCAACTAAATGATATTTCAGGCAAAGATTCAACTAAACTTTGTTTGCTCCTTTTACTCTTTGTTGGTTTTGATTATATATATGTTTCCTACGTACAGCTTTGCATAAGAAACTAGGATTTGACTCAACTCTTGGATACATATTCATCGTGAGACTCGAGATCATTCTAACTAATTTTTTGGTAAAATTTTGTAACCCCAAAAGAAAAAGTAAAAGCTATCAATCAAAATTATCAAATGTAATGAAGTGAAACTAAAAGAATAAGTAAAGTAAACTGCCCCTTGTTCAATCAAATCAAACAAGAAAAAGACAGTATTTTCACCTTCACAAGCATATACATATAAATAATCCTGACCTTCGTATAGAACACTCAACAATTAAACACCACCAAAAGAGAAAACAAGAATAATCGTGTAACAAATTAATAATTATTGTGAGCAAATTAATTAACCACATGAGCAAAATCAATAAACAATGCTTGAATAAGATCACATGAGCAGGAATCATTTACAGGGTAGATATTCTCAGCACAAACGATCATACTGCATATGAACACTAAAAGATGGATAGGATTCCCTAGCAAATCGGCTTCCACGTATCCAACACTTCCATCGCATGAAACACACCAGAGAACGTTCTTACCAAATGGTTCTGGAACCTTCCTATTTTTCAGATTTCTAACAAAAACTTCATCTAATCACAATTTGTTTAATACTAATAGAACTATAATGCATAAAACAAATTCAAACAAAGACTCCAATAAACACACCATTCTAATTGAATATTTTAAGAAGAAAATCTAAGAAGCTCCACCCAGCTATTCATTTCCACAAAAAATGGAAGCAAAATTATTAAATTCTGATCCAAACATTACGCCTGATAGCTATTTTATTGGAACAAAATTGTGGTAAAACAACACCAATTCAAATCATGTCAATATCATCAAATTCTCCATACATTTCCTAATTTATGCATAAATTAATTGTCACAAAAGATCCTCAATAAAAAAAAAAATTAAACAATTAATTAACAAATAACACTTTAAATCTCACATTTTTTTACACTGAAAATACCTAGAACTTGATTCGCGAGTGGCAACGTAGATTGGCCGCATCGTCCGATTCGAGAGATTTGACCCGGCTCCTAGATTTGAGCTTTCTCAATAGTGATTTAATTTTAGTAAATGTTATTTCGAGGGTCTTAAAGAATAATCTAAATAAAATAAATATTGATACAAGCTGTTTGTAACTTAATCCTGATATTAAATTTAGTATTTTGCTTTGTAGAAATTAGATTAATTAGTTTAAATTACATGTTTTATTGTTTAATCGATAAATTCTCATGTATCTACAAAGTTGAAGGGAGTAAAGTACAAAAAGATTAAAAGTTTGGGGGTAAAGTATATAAAAACACCAAGATTAAGAAATTTATTGAAAATGATACGCATGGATCAAAATTTCGTAATCAATATAGATTTTAGTCACATGAAAATATGAATATTTTTGAAAAGTTTCCAGAAACGTATTGGAAAAATTAGGAACAATTATTAAAGAAGTTATTGAATTAAGAAAAAGAGAAAGTTTCAAGAAAAATATAGAGTATTTGAAATACACCTTCTTTTAGTTTCCATTGATTAAAAAAATTAACTTTTCGGTGTTTTCGAAGAAAAATATGAAATTTTTGATCCATGATGTTATGTGACAATGAGGTTGCTAAAGTCGAGGCCCCGAAATCTAAAATATCTAGTAAATTATGCTCAGTGATCACACAATCTCGCCAAATTAAATGAAATTCAAATTAATAGAAACATCCAATTCAGCTACGTATCGGAGAGATTCGAGAATTGAGAAGAGAAAAAAAATAAAATTTAGGACTAGTTTTTTGTTGCAAAGAAAACTACTGATCACAGTACAACTAAGAAAGTAGGAGTTGAGGGAAAAAAAACAGGCAAAATTGCAAAAATCGTCCCAAACTAATCGCTGATTTTGAATTTTCGTCCCAAATTATTTAAATTGGTGAATTTCGTCCCGTAATTTAATATTTTTTTGGATGGAATTGCGCATTTGCCGATGAATTATCACATGACTGCTTAAGTGTCATGACATGGTAAATTTTAACATGAATAATTATATAATATTGCAGAGTTCGTCCCAAATTAATTACAGGATTGAACGTCATTTTCATTAAATTAGAGATTTAATATTGGGACTAAATTCATACAAAAAGGTAAATTATGGGACGAAATTTGGCGAATTGATATAGTTTGAGACGAAAAATCAAAATTAGTAATTAGTTTGGGAATATATTCCAAAAAAATTAAATTACGGGACGAAATTCGCCAAGTTAAATAGTTCGGGACGAAAATCCAAAATCAGTAATTAGTTTGAGACGTTTTCTGCAATTTTACCAAAAAAACACCACGTGTACATAAGTTATTGATATTTTACATATATATGTAGGGATGAAATCGAGTTGAGTAATGTCGAACGACGCACTGTTCAAGTTATGTACACGTGGTGTTTGAGCTTAGTTTGATTGTTAATCGAGCCGAGCTTAAATGAGCTTTTATCGAACTAGCTCGGGCGAGTACCTAGTAGCTTGATATTTTACATGTATATAATTAATTTTTAGCTTATCGAGTCAAGCTTCAACAATTATTGAATGAAAAATAATGTTCAAGCTTATTTGTTAGTGTGACAAACTAAGAGCGAGTCCAGTATCGAATAATTTGGTGTGACAAGCTTATTGTGCTCCCGTAAAATTTGTTACTATAGTGTTGCACTTAGAAAGTCTAGCCACTTAATATATTTCTAATTGCTAAAAAAATGCGATTGAATTTGGATTGAGGAAAAAAAATAAGATTTTAATTTTGTTATTAAAAAAATGAGTAAAATGTTCATGAAAAGAATTAGTTGAATTGTGAATTTAGTTAGGGTAATTTAAGATTTTCATTTAGCAGAGAAAATAGAATTTTTAACTTTTAAGAGGTAATGGAAGGTTTTAATAGTCCAGAGGTAGTTGAAAGTATATAAAAGTGGATATATTTGAAAATAACAATTAAGGTAAAATCGGAAAATGTAGCTAGATTTTTTCCATGTCAGCAATTGCCAACTGTCTTTTAAGGGTTTTTTGCACTTTGTACTCCCGAATCATGAGAAATAGGCACTTTGTACCCCCAAAACTTAGATTTAGCACTTTGCACCTTCGAAATATGAAAAATACAGCACTTTGCACCCCAGTTTATTTTCAGGCAAAAATTCAAGTGCAAAATAGGTAATTCAATATTATTGGCACTTTGCACCTTCAAAACTTGAGAATTTTGCACTTTGTACCCCCAAAATAAAATAAACACTTAACACCCTCTATTTAAGAACAAATCAGCAACTTCCACCCCCCAAAACACAATAAATGGGCATAAGATTCAACTAAACTTTATTTGCTCCTTTTGCTCGTTGTTGGTTTCGATTATATATATGTTTCCTATGTATAGTACCTTAATGTTGATTAATTAAACCAACTTTGCATAAGAAAATAGGATTATTTTTCAAGCTCAAATTCTAATCATCTCATTTCATATATACATAAATTAAGTAAAGGTACACGTTCGACTTATAAGTAATAACCCCCAGATTGGTAAAAGAGAGAGGATAACTCACTCACCAAATTTGAGAATAGACATGAAAAATATTTCAGTAACATAGGGGGTTGAAGTGCAACATTTACTAAAATACATGGGTTCGGGTGTGAATTATCATAACACATGATTGCTATAGTCTGAGTGCAATTAACAATACCAATTCAAAACATGTCAATATGTACATTAATAAACGGACAAAAATTAGCAAATTCTTCACACATTTTTCATCATATAAATGTCACTGAATATTTTCAATTTTTTTTTTTAAGAAATACTATACATTAATCTAATCAAATCATATCAATATTTATATAAAGAGACAACACCCAACAAATTCTCCACATATTTTCGTATCAAAAGAAAACGTGGGGCGATGGTATTATTTTGGGCTGTCAATGGGGCGGATTTCAATTCGAATCCGATCTGAATTCGATTCGATTTATTAGGATAATTATCTGAGTAGTAATCTGATGGATTTGATCCGATTAAGAAAATTTGTAGTATGAATTATATGGAGTGAATATGAATATAGGTTGATCCAATCCATTACATATTCGTATCCGAATTATATGAAGAGAATATTCAATTTTTTGTTTTCTCTTTTATTTCTCAATTTTGAGTTTTCTTCTTCTTTGTCCCAATTTATATCTTTTTTACTTATATTTTTGTTTATTTCTTTGTTCTAATTTTTATCGTTTATATTTGCCCAACATATTCCATTCTCTATAATTTTTAGGCAATAGTTTCAATGAAAGAAGTAAAATGTTACATTTTTAATTCATAATGGTGGAATCTCCAAGTGATTTGGAGGAAAACGGAAAAAAAAAATTTATTATTAAATGTGCTAAAATTTATTACCTGGATCCGGGATATCCACCGGATTCGAATTCAGTTGCTAATATTCAAGATCCGAGCAGATCCAGATTCGAGCCGAATAGAAGAAATGAAAATTTGACTCGAATTCGGATCGGCTCTAATCCGATCCGAGTTCGACCCATTGACAGCCCTATTAATTATTTTCAAATTTCACTAAGTATTTTCAATTTTAAAATATGTGATAAATCACAATATCACAATTACATGGAAATTGTAGTTCAGGAATCGATTCAACTACGATTTCAAACCAGATAAAAAACAATCGGCTTTTTATGGTTCATTATAATTGGTACTGTACCTATTAGTGCATAGGGGAAGATCTGGAAAAATTATATTTTTGGTGTCATAAAAGTTCATTGGTATTTTTAGTGTCATACTGTTGGTCCCAAGTGGTCAGATGAGGTCTAGAGGGAGGGTGAATAGACCTCTTCAAATTTTAAACGAAATATTAACTTTAAAACTTTTGCTTAACTGTAAGCAGACTAAGCTGTTAAAGAACAGTAAGTTTACAAGGCTAATCGCGAACAAATCTTTGAACAGCTTTGTTGACCACTAGTCTGATAGTCACTTAGCTGATTTTAGTCAAAATCAATTTTAATACCAGAATACTTGCAGCGGATTTATAAAGTGTTTTTCACAAGTATACTTAGTAGTTTGAAAATTTTATCCCCAATTTTATAAGCTCCTTTAAATCTTTTTCAAACAGTTTTATCAAGTGTTTTATGCAATATGAAAATATGCAAGTAAAATGCAAGGTAAAAGCACAAGGATTTTTATAGTGGTTATATCACTATATGGATGCAATATCCTTTAATCCACTCTTCCAAGTCACAAAGATCTTGGGTTATACTAAAAACACACAGTAATCAGTATACTCCACTTACGCCAAAACAACAAATGAATCTGGCCGTAAGCTCACAATAGGAAATCACAAAGAAGACCTATTCTACAGAGTTTTATCACTTCACTCAGATGGATAAACACTCCTCACAACACTCTAACAGATTTCACTCAGAAAAATGTATCTATCTTTGATCTTCAGCTTCAGCTTGAGTCAACAAATGACAATGCTGATGAGTGAGCTGTTCTTGAGCTTTTGAGACTTAGAAAATATTTTGCTTCGAAATCAATCTCTCAGTTGTTGTGTTGTAGCACCTTTTTCTCTTCGTCTCTTCAGCTATTTATACTCACTCATTTGAACTATGTCCGTTGAAGAGAGACACAATTCAAATTTCTCGATTTCTGGTCCTTAATTTCCGCGAACGGCTCTCTGCACAGTGACAGTACTGCAGACTGTACTTTCTGTCAGACAGCATTAAATGCACTGAGCTGATACGAGTTATTTCTTCAATCATTTGTCATTAATAACCTCGGACTTCAGCATTTATTACTCCAGTGGCATTTATTACCATTGGTACGACTTCTTGATCATTTCCACTTGGCTGATGAGAGTACAAGTCTGATGATGAACAGAGCTGATCTCAAACTTGAACAAATCTGATTTGAGTCGGCTGATTTACACCAATCTGACCTTGAATGTTTGACCCTTCTGATTTGTCTTCATACTTGGTCAAAATTCTTCTAAGGGATTTTAGAGTAAGTTTTTCTTACTTAGCTGATGTTTGATTAGTTTTGGAAATCATCAAAACCCCCCTTAAATTCTCTAACTTCAGTGCACTCTTATCTTCATCTTTATCCAACACATACCTTCAATTTCATTGACAATTTTAGTCCCAATTGGCCCGAAATCACCCACGCGAGTATTTTGACCGAATCAACGCTTTTTTTTTTTTGTGGGAAAATGATTTTCTACCATATTAAAAAAAATAAAAACTTTCGGGATTTTGCATTCAAGTCCTTTTTAAATAACCGGCTCACCTATTTCTCATGGCCATCATGTTGGTCCCAAGTGGTCAGATGAGGTCTAGAGGGGGGGGGGGGTGAATAGACCTCTGAAAATTTTTGAACTTAAAAACTTTTCAGTCTTCTGTCAGCAGACTAAGCTGATGAAGAACAGTAAGCAGACTAGTCTGATCGTGAACCAATCTTGAACAGACGACTGACCACTCTTCTTACAATGACTTAGCTGTTTTTCAGCAAAACAGTTTTCCAAGAGTATACTTGCAGCGGATTGTTTAAAAGTGTTTTTCACAAGTAAACTAAGTTCCAAAAGATTTTATCCCCAGTTTTCAAACTCCTTATAAAATCTTTTGTTTGATTCAAAGTGTTTAAAATGCAAACTTTAAAATATGCAAGAAAACTTTAAATGCAAGATAACACAAAGAATTTTTATAGTGGTTATATGGATAAAAATCCTTTAGTCCACTCTTCCAGATCACACAGATTCTGGGTTATACTATAATCACAAAGATTACAATATTTCTCCACTTACACCTAACCAACTAATGAGAAGGCTGTAAGCTCACAATAGGAATTCACAAAGAAAACCTATCCTCTAAAGTAGAATCACTCACACAGATGGATTCTCACTTCGCACAACACTCAGCTATCACAAAATCACTCAGATAATGTTTTTCTGATTTCTTCAACTGGGTTTCTGTCAACAGATGACTTCCACCAGACGAGTGAGCTGTTCGAGCTTTTGAGACTTAGAGAAATTCTGCTTCAAAATTTCGATCTCTGATTGTTGTTGTGTATTGCTCGATTTGAAATTCAGCTCTATTTATACATGGAGATGAAATTATGACCGTTGAAGGCAAGTCACAAATCAAATCCATCCTTCAGCTCCTTTTGAAACGGCTCCCTGCAGCATTCCGTACTGTGTACAGTACCTTTCTGTCCATCGCATTTAATGCTGCATTTAATGCACTCTGCTGATCCGAGGATATCTTCAATCATTTGCCATTACTACCCTTCTCTTTCAGCATTTATTACACCAAGTGCATTTATTACCGTTGGACTAATCTCTTGACCTCTTCTACTCTGCTGACCAAAACGACTCTGCTGATAGGTACTCTGCTGATCAAATACTGAACTCATCTGATTTGACTCGGCTGATGATCTACCCTTCTGTTCGCTGATTCAGCAAGAGATCATTAGTCTTCTGAGCTTTGAATTTTGAACTCTTCTGATGTCTTCTTTTACTTGTTCAAAATTCTTCCAAGGGAACTAAGCTTTCCATACTTAGCTGATTATGATGTTTTGGAAATCATCAAAACCTTCCCTTAATTACTTGTCTTCTTTCATCCTCATCTTCATCCAACAATTTCCCCCTTTTTGATGATGACAAAACTCCAGCTAAGTACCTGTACCTAAACTAAAGTTTTGATCCTCAAAAATTTCTGAGATAGAAATAATGTGTTGGAGTCAAACTTGCAATTTTATAGATAATGATTTGATTACATTTTACAAGTTCTGAAAGATGAAAAGTACAAAATACTTTAAAAGATTACAAGGATTTTTAATATAAAGAAAATCTAGCCAAGGCTAGTCTTCTGTCTTCTTTTCTTCCTTAGTTTCCTTGTCTTCTTTCTCAGATTCTTCTTCAGATAATTTAGAAGTCTCAGCTTCCAAATTTTCAGAGAACCTTTTCTTCAGCAGCTCTAACTTCCTTTTCTTGACATCTGGATCAAGCTGTTCTTCAGCTGAATCTTTGGCAGCAGCTAGTTCCTTGTCTGACTTGGCTTTTGCTCCAGATTCTTCCCTTTCAGCTTGGTCTTCTTCCTCTGTGATTTTCTCATCTGTTGGTCTGCTTGATTCTTCCATATTTCTTTCAGTCTCACCAGCAGATTCTTCTAACACTTCAGTTTCTTCAGCATCTTGATTTCCTTCATCCCTTTGGAAATCAACCCTTTGCTGTCCAAATATCCTTTCTTCCCCCTTTTTGTCATCATCAGCAGGGACAGATGGATATTGTGGCATGACTGGTGTGATTAGAAGTGAGTCACATAGGAGTTTGATGTTTTCTTCCATTGCATTAATCTGAGCTTGCTGTTTAAGCTGATTGGCTTTAACAGTCTTGACTTCCTTGAGCAAGTCTTCTCCTTGATCACCTAATTGGATTTGAGTTCCCAGAATCCAATTTGATGAAGCCTTGAAGTCGTTCATCATGTTGCCCATGACTTCATCTTCTGCCTGGAGAGCCAATTCAACTGTCTGTTCAATCTGCTTCCAACCTTCAGTAGTGCTTTGTGTCCTTCTCCTTAGTATATCCATATCCTGACATATGGATTTTACATTCTGAGCAGTGTCTTCTATTACATCAATTGGGACAGTAGCAGCTTTCTGAACTGGTTGTTTAACAGCAGCTAACACATCTGCTTTTATCTCCTCCTTCATTTCCTTCATTGATTTGATAATCATTTGTTGGATGGAATCCAACAGATTGGTTTGAGCACTTTGAGAGATTGAAGGATCTTCTGATGGAGTAGCAGAGACGGTTTCCTTGAGATGTTGCTCTGATGGTTGAGTTATCATTGCAAGAGACTGATCTGCTGGTTCACCAGCATGGCTTGGAGTGCTTTCCTTCTCCTTAGCTTGATCATCATCTTCAGTAGCAACTTCTTTCTCTTTTAACTGATCTGCTGGAATTTCTTCTTCCTTCTTTGATTCATCAGCAGTATCAGACTTATCATCCTGCACTTTGTCTTGATCAGATGGGTCTGAAGTACCCTCAATTTGCTTTGGTTGATCAGAGGACTCTGCCCCTTCTTTATCAGCAGGTGATATAATCTTCTTGACAGTTTCAACTGTCCTCATCAAACCTTCATTGTCCACTGCTGACCTGTTACAAATCCAAGTAAAGTTGTCAAGAGGAATAAAAGTAGATGATTGTTCCTCAGGCAACTCTTCATAGGGTCTGATGTTTGGACCATAGACAATATGTTTGATGTTTGGAAGTGGGACCAGTGAGCTTGGTTGTCCTCTTAACTTCCTTGCTTTCTTGGCCCAAAGCTCCATTGCTTGAGCAATAGCCAACTTAATAGATCTTTCTTTGAGATCTACTGAGTCATCAAAATCCTCAGAAATGGATGCAAAGATCTTCTTAGCCTCTTCCTTGACTATGTGACATATCCTCATCCTTAACCTGTCCAGAAAAAATTCTGAATCAATTGCTTGAATGAGAGAATCTGTCTCAAGCCATTTCAATAACCAATCTTCTGTAGCCTTGAATTCTTTCCACTTGGCCATTTCAGCAGGACTTTTTGTTAATCTGAATTCTCTCCATCTGTTGTATTTAATCTTTTCAGAATGGAAGAGTGTCAGACGATTGACTCTTTCATTTTCAGCATCTAGTCTTCTGAGAAATTCTTCAAAAATTGCAGGGTCTTCCCTGACAATTTCAAGAGATAGTTTAATTTCTTCTCTTCTCTTTTCCTTAATCTTAGGTGCAGGCATAGCTGGGATTGGTTTGTTTGGATCCCTTGGTTCACCAATAGCTATCCCACCAGTACGCTGAGGACCATGAGCATCCTTGATGCTTGCTTCAATGACAGCAGCCAACTCTGCTGCCTCAAAAGCATCTCTCTGCTCTTGAGTCATTTTGCTGGCCTCTTCTTCCAGCCTTTTTAATTCTAGGCTTTTCAGCCTATCTTCTTCTGCTTTCTCAGCAGCAATCCTTTGCTTTTCAGCAGCGTCCAGTCTCATCTTCTCTGCAGCAGTCACATAAGTTGAGGTTTTGCCTATCCTCTTTCTTCTAGATTCAGGGCTCTCAACTGCTTGGATAGGTGTTGCAGCAACTGGAGTAGGATGCAGCAACAGAATTTTTCCCTCTAGTGGTGTACTAGTCTGCTGTTCCTTTTCTACATCAGCAGATAGTGCAGCCGTTGAGGCTTCTGTTGTCACTTCAACTGTAGGAACACTTTCAGGCTCAGCAGTAGCAGCCTTAGCAGCTTCAACAACTGGTTCTTCAACATTTAATGGCCTTTTTGCTTCAGTTGTTGTTTTTCTTACAGTTTCAACAGGCTCTTCAGGGAAAGTGACCTTTCTCTTGGCCTTTGACTTAGGAATTTTCTTGACAGCAGGGGGGTTGGCAGTAGGAGGTCCCCTTGCTTCACTCCTAGTCCTTAGTCTATTCAACCTTTGAAGAGGAATTTCCTCTTCAGACTCAGTTCTTTCAGGGGATGACCCTGTCTCCATATTTTCAATTTCAACAGTGAAGTCATCTATCACCTTCTTAGAGACTTCAACTTCGGGCTGTGCTGATTCAGACACAACAGCAGACTGTGCTGTTGGCTCAGCAGACTGACTAGTCTGACCTTCCTTCTTGCTCTTCTTAGAAGGGGTCTTCTTAGACTGTTTGGAGGCTTTTCTCTTTGGTTTTTCCACCAGTTGCCTCACTGGTTCGTAGAGTTTGAACTCTTTGCTTCCATGGGTTTGCTTTCCTCCACCCATAGGGCATTGTAGAGATGCAAACAGATTGCTTAATAGGATGGCATGAGAATGCCTTTTGTCACTTAACAGCTCATAAACATGAGCAGCCCAGTTCACTTTCATCCCATAGTAGATACACACCATTGTGTAGTATCTTTTCCTTGGCAACCCATCCAAAGAACCCGTAGCACAATCCAGAACCTTTGCTATGATATCAGCAAATCTTTGGTATTCATCCTTCAGCTGGGTCTTCATCAAAGTCCCAGTCATCTTCTCTCCCTTCTTAGCACAAATTTCCCAAAATTCCTCTTCTTTTTCTGACCCTAACGAGGTCACATCTCCTCCCTTGTCTGTCAACTTATAAACTTCATTAAGAACAGCAGCAGATACAACGATTTTCTTACCACCAATGACAGCAGTCATAACAGTGTCATCATCGTTGAATTTTCTGGTCATGTAGAAATGGTAGACATCCTCTAAGTAGACTCTTTCTTCGTGAGCCTCCAAAACAGGAACCAATGATGCTTCTTTGATCTTTACCAGTATGGAACGCATCAAATCCGTGCCAGAGAAATGAAATTTGCTGTAGTTGAAGTATCTTCCCTCAACAATCTTGTCCATTTTCAGAGATTAGAGAGTAGATTCTGCAAAAGAACAGTGAACTTTCGAAGCAGTAGGGTTTGAGAGTTTGAGAGTTTTTGAGTGCGTAAGATGACTATTCTGTTCAGATCGGATTTTATAGGTTTCCTTTTGATTTGGTTTTCGTGATTTATCCAAACCGTTGATCTAATCTGACAGTTTTTAATCGTGCGGATGAGAGTCGCGGATTTCAATTTTATTATTTTAATGTCAGATGGGCGGGAAACTCTATCGACACTAATCTGTTTACTTATAAAAGCGCGTTTTTAAAGTGCGATTTATGACCATGCTTATATAATAAATCAGATGAGTAGAGTTTAACTTATCTGACAGACGAGTGATCTGTTATCTGATATTACTAGAGAATGCCAATAGCTAGTAATCTTCCTCTGCTGTTTGTCAATCCAGCAAGATAAAATAATCTTCAATCTTCAAGAATTAAGAACACGTCTTCTTGATACTCTTAACTTCAACTAACTGACATTAACAGATTTCATCTTTAGAACAGAAGTACCGCTAGTCTTACACGTTCCCCCTGTCTTTAAGAATTCATAAGTTAACTAGTCTGTTGAAAGTTAATTCTCGAATGAAATAACTGATGACTAAGCTGTTGAACTCCAGTCTTCTGATGAGTTCCCCCTCAGCTTATGCATCCAGGTTAAGTAATCCTAACTCAGCTCTTAGAGTTGAGAACCTTGCTTCACTTAGAGGTTTGGTGAAGATGTCAGCAATCTGATTATCAGTATGAACATACTCAATCAAAACATTGCCTTTTTCCACATGATCTCTAATGAAATGATGCTTGATCTCAATATGCTTAGTCCTTGAATGACTTGTAGTGTTCTGAGTAAGTGAGATTGCACTTGTATTGTCACAGTAGATTGGAATTCCACTGATCTTGATGTTGTAGTCTTCTAGTTGATGCTTCAACCAAAGTATCTGTGCACAACAAGCTCCAGCAGCTATATATTCAGCTTCAGCAGTAGATATGGAAAATGAGGTTTGCTTCTTACTTATCCATGAGATCAGACGACTACCTAAGAACTGACAGGCACCTGTTGTGCTCTTTCTGTCAATCTTGCAGCCAGCAAGGTCTGAATCTGAATAGCCAACTAGTTCAAATCCAGATTCTCTAGGATACCATAATCCCAGTTCTTGAGTGCCTTTAACATACTTCAATATCCTCTTGGCAGCTAAGAGATGAGATTCTTTGGGGTTTGATTGAAATCTTGCACAGACTCCAACTGAGTACATTATATCAGGTCTGCTTGCTGTTAGATACAACAATGAACCAATAATGCCTCTATATTTGGTTATGTCCACTGATTTGCCATCTTCATCTTTATCCAAACGAAGACTTGTAGATATAGGAATGGTAGCTGTTGAGCTAGTTTCCATACCAAATTTCTTGAACAGATCTCTTGTGTATTTTGCTTGGTTGATGAATATTCCATCAGGCAACTGTCTAACTTGCAATCCAAGAAAGTAATTAAGTTCACCCATCATGCTCATTTCAAACTTATTCTGCATCAGCTTGGAGAACTTATCACACATCTGTTGATTAGTTGAACCAAAAATAATATCGTCCACATATATTTGCACAAGTAATATATGATTTTCCCATTCAATTGTGAACAAGGTTTTATCTACCTTACCTTTTCGAAATCCTTTAATTAAAAGAAAATCAGATAGGGTATCATACCATGCTCTTGGAGCCTGTTTCAGTCCATAAAGGGCTTTCTTCAGACGATATACTTTGTCCTCTTCTTGATAGACTTCAAATCCAGGAGGTTGTTCAACATACACTTCTTCTTGCAATTCTCCATTGAGAAAAGCAGACTTCACATCCATCTGATAGACAGTGAAGTTCTTGTGAGCAGCAGAGGCTAGAAACAGTCTGATTGCTTCAAGTCTTGCTACTGGTGCAAAAGTTTCATCAAAGTCAATTCCTTCTTCTTGACAATAACCCTTGGCCACTAGTCTTGCTTTGTTTCTGGTAACAATACCATCTTCATTCATCTTATTTCTGAAAACCCACTTAGTGCCAATTACTCTTTGATGACTTGGTCTAGGAACTAAGTACCAGACTTCATTCCTTTCAAATTGATTCAACTCTTCTTGCATGGCTTCTATCCAGAAGGAGTCATTGAGAGCTTCTTCAATTTGCTTGGGCTCTATTTGAGATAGAAATGTGACAAACATGGCATCTTGTGCAGCAGCTCTTCTTGTTTTCACTCTATCTAAAGGATCACCAATAACTAATTCAGGAGGGTGATTCTTGAGCCATCTGAGATCAGGTTGCAGATCAGGATGTTGTCCTCTGTCTTGATCTTGCAACACTACTGTTGGAGTTCCAGTAGTAGTCTGTTGAACATTTGCCGTCTGTTGAACAGTCTCTGGTCTGTCAGCTGTTTGCAACTCGTCTGTTAGACAATCAGCACTGTGATTATGAACAGCACTTGAGTTAGCAGCTGAACTTAGATTAGGTAGTATGATGGGAACATATTCTTCATTTCTTCCAACGTCTAACTTCTGTAAATCAGTAGACAGATCTTGATTTACACTTTGATTCTTTTCAGAAGATTGACTTGGCTCATCAAATACTACATGGATAGATTCTTCTATTAGTAATGTTCTTTTGTTAAAAACTCTATAAGCCTTACTAACAGATGAGTATCCTACAAAGACAGCTTCATCAGCCTTTTCTGCAAATGCAGTAAGGTGATTTTTCCCATTATTCAATACAAAACATTTACAACCAAAAATCTTAAAGTAATGAATGTTTGGCTTTCTGTTGTTCCAAACTTCATATGGAGTCTTGTTCTGATTTTTGTTGATCATACATCTGTTCTGGGTAAAGCATGCTGTGTTTGTTGCTTCTGCCCAAAATCTTTGAGGCAGTTTAGCTTCAGCTATCATGGTTCTGACAGCTTCTTTTAGTGTTCTGTTTCTCCTTTCACCAACACCATTCTGTTGAGGGGTTCTTGCAGCAGAATATTCATGATGTATTCCTTTGATATTACAATACTCTTCAACAGTAGAGTTTGTAAACTCTGTCCCTCTATCTGATCTGATCTTCAATATTTTGATACTCTTTTCATTCTGGATCAGTTCCATCAGATTGGTAAGATGTTCCTTGGTTTCACTTTTCTTCTTCATGAAAATCACCCAAGTATATCTTGAATAGTCATCCACAACAGCTAGGCAGTATTTCTTTCCACCATTACTGACTGGATCAATGGGTCCAAATAAGTCCATATGCAACAGCTCCAATATTCTTCCAGAAGATTGGTGCTTCTTTTCTTTGAATGATGACTTGATTTGTTTACCCTTCTGACATGCGTCACAGAGCTTGTCTTTGCTCATGACTGCTTTTGGAATCCCTTCTACCAAATCATTCTTGATTAATCTGTTTATGGTCTTGAAGTTCAAATGATTCATCCTCTTGTGCCATAGCCAGCTTACTTCACTTGGTGCAGATGCCACCAAACAAACACTTGAATTCTTGTCAGCAGAATTCCAGTCGACTATGTAGACATTCCCTTGTCGTCTTCCAGATAAAATTACCTTCTTTGTACCAATTTGTTCAACGTAGCACTTATCTGTTGAGAAGATGACTGAATATCCCTTGTCACAAAATTGACTTATGCTCAGCAGATTATATTTTAGGCCTTTAACATATGAGACGTCAGAAATCTCTATGTTTCCTTTGATTAATCTTCCTTTAGCTTTAATCTTGCCTTCTTTGCTGTCTCCAAAAGTGACTTTTGGACCATCCACAGCAACTGCATCAGTCAACTCATGTATGTTTCCACACATGTGCCTTGAACATCCACTGTCCAGGTACCAAATCTTCTCTACTTTACTCCTACTCCTAATCCTAACCTACAAAACAAAAATAAAATTGTTTTAGGTACCCTTATTGAGAGGGTCCTGAAGGATTAGTTCCACCCTTGACAACCCAAGATGTTGAAGTCTTAGGCTTCTTAGGCTTCTGAGTTTTAGGAGCATGAACAGTTTCATTTTTATCATAGTTATCAGATAAGTCATGTTGATGATCAGTATGATATGAATAATGTTCATAAGCAGGGTAAGGTGCATGATAAGCAGGGTATGCATGCATTGGATGAGCAGGGTAAGGTGCATAGTAACTAGGAAATTGAGGTGCATGATACATAGGATGATATGCAGCAGGTTGCACATAATATGACTCATTTCCATACCAAGCATTTTGATTTTTCTTATTCTTATGCTTCTTTGGTTTACTAGATGCTTGCTCAACTTGTTTAGACTTAGCTTTACCAACAGACTGGTTCAATTTAGCTTTATCAGCAGACTTCTTAGGACTCTGCTGTTTGGTCTTACTAGTCTGATTTCCTACACTAGGCTCTTTGCTCTTTTTAGCCTTAGGAGATTTCTTCTCCTTTACCACTTTCTCAGTTGAGGTAGGTCTAGAGGTTTGAACATACAGAATGACCTTACTATTGTCAGCAGAAATAAATTTTTCAGTATGATTCAATTCTAGCTTATCCTTTACTAAAGGTGTCTCCTGTTTCTTAGATGTATGCATGGATGCAACAGTAGACTTATCATGAGACTCAATAATTTTCTCAAGTTCCATGATTTTTCCCTTATAAACCTCACACTCAGCTTTCAGAGATTCATGTTCTTGCTCAAGCTGTTTATATTCAGCTGATTCTTTTGGCTTCTCAGCTAAAAGTTTCAGTGAACTATTTTGCTCTTTTAGCAGGATCATCTCTTCCTTAAGCTTTTTATATGCTTCAGCAATACCAGTATTGTTAAGCATCATTTGTTCAAATGAATTAAATAATTCATCATTAAGAGGAGTTACCTCATCCTCAGAGTCATCAGAGTCCTTTGCCATCAGGCACAGGAGAGCAGGTTTTTCTTCATCAGAAGATTCTTCATCAGACGAGTCTGAATCTGAATCAGATGAGTAGACAGCAGTTGGCTTTTCTGCTTCAGCCATCATTGCTTTGCCTCTCTGATGCTTTCTTTCTTTTCTCATTTTCTTCTCTTCTTCAGTGTATTTCTCTGCTTTTGGATATGGGCAGTCTCTTATGAAGTGTCCCAATTTCCTGCAGTTGTAACACATCAGTTTTGATTTATAATCCTCTTTATCTTGAGAAGAAAAGTTAGGTTTAGAAGTAGAAGCAGCATGATTGTATTTATTTTTCATCTTTCTCTTATAGAACTTCTTGAAGTTGTTCATCAATAATGCTACATCTCCAGCAGTGTACTCCTTTTTGTTGAGTAGAGTGGCTTCATCAGATGAGTCCACTTCTTTGCTTTTCTGTGCTGGTCTTCTGGTGTTTTCAGCAGCAACAAGTGCAGCTGTGGGTCCTGAAGTTGAGGTTTCTTCAATTCCCATCCTTGGCAGTTTATACTCATAAGCCTTGAGTACGGAGAACAGCTCTGTTAGAGAAATCTTGCCCAGATCTCTTGATTCTTCCATTGCTGTCACCTTCATGTTGAACTTGGAAGGTAGGGCCTTCAGTACTCTGACAGTGATCTCTTTGTCAGTGAAAGTCTTTCCCAGCTTCAAAACTTCATTCAGAGTTCTGGTGAATCTGGTATCCATCTGATCAATGGTTTCTCCAGACTTCATCTTGAAGTTGTCCAGCTTTTCCAATGCAACACTGAGCTGATGCTCTTTAATAGCATCATTTCCTTCACTCATGTCTCTGACCTTGTCCCACATCTCCTTTGCAGTTTTGCAATGTTTGACCTTGTCAAACCGATCATTATCCAGGGCTTTGGTCATGATGAATCTCCCAACTTTATCTAGATTGTAAAGCTTTATCTCTTCTGGAGTCATCTCATGAAGGTCTTTCTCCACAACCGTATCTACTTCATTTATCTTTATGGTCTTTGTGAATCTGAATGGACCTTTAATGATACATGTGTACATGTTGTCATTATAGGCAGCAAGGAAAATCTCCATTCTGATTTTCCAGTCCTCAAAGGACATACCAGCAATGTGGGGAACATGGCTGATACAATCCATTTTTCAAAAAGTTTTGATTTTTCAAAAAGATGCTCTTTTGAAAAGTTTTGAAAACCTTTGAAAAACACTCGGATCAAGCTCGTTGATCAGGCAGCTGATTCTAATGAACCACCTGCTCTGATACCACTTGTTGGTCCCAAGTGGTCAGATGAGGTCTAGAGGGGGGGGGGTGAATAGACCTCTGAAAATTTTTGAACTTAAAAACTTTTCAGTCTTCTGTCAGCAGACTAAGCTGATGAAGAACAGTAAGCAGACTAGTCTGATCGTGAACCAATCTTGAACAGACGACTGACCACTCTTCTTACAATGACTTAGCTGTTTTTCAGCAAAACAGTTTTCCAAGAGTATACTTGCAGCGGATTGTTTAAAAGTGTTTTTCACAAGTAAACTAAGTTCCAAAAGATTTTATCCCCAGTTTTCAAACTCCTTATAAAATCTTTTGTTTGATTCAAAGTGTTTAAAATGCAAACTTTAAAATATGCAAGAAAACTTTAAATGCAAGATAACACAAAGAATTTTTATAGTGGTTATATGGATAAAAATCCTTTAGTCCACTCTTCCAGATCACACAGATTCTGGGTTATACTATAATCACAAAGATTACAATATTTCTCCACTTACACCTAACCAACTAATGAGAAGGCTGTAAGCTCACAATAGGAATTCACAAAGAAAGCCTATCCTCTAAAGTAGAATCACTCACACAGATGGATTCTCACTTCGCACAACACTCAGCTATCACAAAATCACTCAGATAATGTTTTTCTGATTTCTTCAACTGGGTTTCTGTCAACAGATGACTTCCACCAGACGAGTGAGCTGTTCGAGCTTTTGAGACTTAGAGAAATTCTGCTTCAAAATTTCGATCTCTGATTGTTGTTGTGTATTGCTCGATTTGAAATTCAGCTCTATTTATACATGGAGATGAAATTATGACCGTTGAAGGCAAGTCACAAATCAAATCCATCCTTCAGCTCCTTTTGAAACGGCTCCCTGCAGCATTCCGTGCTGTGTACAGTACCTTTCTGTCCATCGCATTTAATGCTGCATTTAATGCACTCTGCTGATCCGAGGATATCTTCAATCATTTGCCATTACTACCCTTCTCTTTCAGCATTTATTACACCAAGTGCATTTATTACCGTTGGACTAATCTCTTGACCTCTTCTACTCTGCTGACCAAACGACTCTGCTGATAGGTACTCTGCTGATCAAATACTGAACTCATCTGATTTGACTCGGCTGATGATCTACCCTTCTGTTCGCTGATTCAGCAAGAGATCATTAGTCTTCTGAGCTTTGAATTTTGAACTCTTCTGATGTCTTCTTTTACTTGTTCAAAATTCTTCCAAGGGAACTAAGCTTTCCATACTTAGCTGATTATGATGTTTTGGAAATCATCAAAACCTTCCCTTAATTACTTGTCTTATTTCATCTTCATCTTCATCCAACACATCACCTCCAAAGATTTTCCACTAGAGTTGAGCGGGGAGTCTTGTGGATCTTTCCACTGCGGAATCACTTATATAAACAACTTCATTTCTAGTCTTATAAGTTGCTCAATTTTGGCCTCTGAAAATCACGATTTAGAAGCCCTAAAATTGCCACAATTTGAGCTCTTTTTGCTGGCGATTGACTATTATTCACCTCCTCTACAAACCTCAAGCATTAATTGTCAGTTCCGAGTGTATCTCGTCACTCTATTTTCGGATCTACAGATTTTGCATTTTTCAATTTTATACCACCTTCGACGGTGGAACTTGACCCACCGCCTCCCCTTTCAGTCGTAGACTCCCCTCTGTGTGGCGGTCATTTTTGGTACCAACCTTGTCCAATTTGGTGACAAATTCGTCAAAATCCCCAATTAATATGTCACATTGCCCGCACATGGCCGATTTCAGACAAATTTTGAAATTTGACATCAATTTGAGCCAAAGTTGCCACCAAAGTTGAAGGTCTAGCACCAAATGTGTCAGTCCGATAAGATATGGGGTAGAAACACTACTGAGCTTAAGTTGTAGCCCCAAAAATACAATAATCCTGGGGAGATCTTCACCTATGAAGCACCGACTCGGCAGAGAACATGAAGAATGCCGAGTCGACTCGTGACGGACTCGGACTCACGCCGGATTCGCCGTCGACTCGCTTCGGACTCGACATCTGGCGCGTCTGGTGGTGTGGAAGGCCCACTCGTGCCGGATTCGCCGTCGACTCGCGCCGGATACTCTATCTCTTTCTCAATCTGTAGTGTGTGGGGGAGGTTGATGTGGAGGGCGGCGGCGGTGGTGGTGTGGAAGGCGAGTGCCGAGTGTTATGTCTATGATGGTTCAGAAATGGGAAATTGAAAAAGAGAAGAAAAAACGTGAAGTGAGAGCAAGGAAGAAGATGGACTGGTTGCAGAGGAAATTGGAGATGATGTCTGAAAAGGGAAATGGATTTGGGCCTGTTGATGGGTTATTGGATTTAATTCCAAATAGCAGCTAATGGGTTATTGGATGTCTTAGTCAGCTACTTTATCCAATTAAATAAATCCAGTTATTATTATATTTTACAGCTCATATGTCATACATGCACTTGGGACCAATTTTAATTTTAGGTCAACCTCAGGTAATTTAATTTTGAATGTTAGAGTGAATGTTTATTTATTGACTTTGATGCTAAGGTATTTTTTTTATATATAACTATATAAATTTATTTTATTAAAATATACGTATCCATGCCGAGTCGTATCTTAATTTTTTTTCGAAAACGAGTCGCCGAATCCGAATCGTGTCGAGTCCGAGTCGCCGAGTCCGTATCCGTGCAACGTAGATCTTCACTAATTTGATCAGGTGGGTTGAATCGGATTGGGCTTTTTTTTTTTGTTAACCTTTTTCATTTTTATTCTTTTAGTGTAATATTAATTTCAATTAATATTATATTAAAATATCAATTAATTCCACTAACAAAGTTCGTACAATAAATACATAATCACATTTTTTATTACAAAAAAGATGGACTACATATTTTCATTGTTAGTGACCCTACACAACCAGTCCTTGTTAACCGTTTGTGTTGTGTTGTAAAATCCTTTAGTTACATTGAGTAGTTTAAATTTAGGGTTGCACATGGTACGGTTCTGCGGTATTTTTAATAAAATTTGTACCGTACCAATTAGTGCGGTTTTTAAAAACTCAAAACCAAACTAGAATTTAATGAACCATACCAACAAACTCGGTTTTGTGCGGTTCCGGTACGGTATGGTACGGTTTTGCGATTTTTTCGAACAAACTTTTTCGTGCAATTTTTCATAATATAATTGATCACATAGTTGACAATTATATAAGAAATTAATAACATAATATCTTATAAACTATTTTTTTACATTAAATAAAGCTTTGGGTAAGAAAATATTTACAAATTTGACGCTATAGTTCGACCTAATTGAATAAAATTAATTAATTAATTATTTGATCATTGTTTTTATTATGTGAAGAAACTTATTATTTGGTATTTGTTGTCTATAATTTTTGCAATTTAAGTTTTCAACATATAACAAGTTTAATTTGTGCTAAATTTGAGCATATCTTTTTTTAATTGAACGATAGCAATTTAGTAATTATAAACTATGATGGACTATAATATAATTTATAAATAATATAGTATTCAATAATATTTGAATTAAAAATTTATAAAATTTAGTTGTAAATTTAAAAAATAGTTAAAACATATTAGACATTTTGAAGTCTTACATATCTATGCTTATTGTTCGAATGCTTTTAATTTAATTGCTACTAATTGCAATTTATCCTCCGTACTATTCATAATATTCAATTTATCTCATGTGATTTGAAAAATAGTATTTCAACCTCTGTAATCCTATAAAGTTCCACACCACCTCCTTGATATTTTTATATGAGACATTTTATCTCTCTATGTTATGATAATATAGTAATTTAACCCCCTTGTGTTGTGATAAATGTGGCAATTTACTCTCCATGTATTGTGACAAATGTGGCAATTTACCCACGTGTTACGAAAAATGTAGCAATTTATCCTCTATGTTACAAAATACTTTTCATGTACATTATCAATTTCGATAAATGAGTAATTATACTCTCTATCTGAATGAAGTAAATTGCTTCTTTAAAATTTTCACAGTGAAGTAAATGGCTCTGTTTCAAATCACGGGGGAGTAAATTGAACATTATGAATTTCACAAGGAGATGAATTAGCATTAGCTAGAGTGAAAAGTGTTGCGCAAAAATAAAAACAAATATCCTTCTCCATGTCAAATAATAAGACAGTGGGTAACTGATAAATATAACATAATACAGGGGATAACCGTGTCCATATGAAATAACTAATAAGGTAGTACGTGATATAGGGTAATTTTATTAAACCATATTTCTTTTAAGGTTTAAAAATGTCTATGAGACAATGTGAGTCTTTTGTAAAAATATAAGGATGTAACAAGCAATTTTTGAAATTACAAAAGAGTAAATTGGTTATAAATGTTAAGAGGGTAAATTGCCATTAATATCCTAAATTATGCAATTTTTATGGGGTTAATTCTTGTTAAACTCCATGTGACATGCATAATTATTAATTTACCCTCTTGTCATTTGAAAATGACCATTTTACTCATTTGTGTTTTCACATTTTGTTGAAAGTATAGCTCAATCGCCAAAATTGAATGTGGAAGTAAAAAGTGTTGCATAAAAATAAAAAATAAAAATATCCTTCTACATGTAAAATAATGCAGGGGGTAAAATGCCACATTTGTAATAATAGGACAGGTAACTGATAGTATAACATATTATAGGGGCTACATTGTGTCCGTATATAGTAACACATGGAGTAAACTGCTCCAGTTTTTCGAGGACTAAAATAGGTCTAAGAATATAGTAGGATTATATAACATAGGGTGTTTTTTTTTTTAAAAAAAAAATCATATTTCTTCTAAGGTTTAAAAATGTGATGGAGTCAGTGTTAGTCTTTTATAAGGATATAGAGAGTTAAATGCAATTTTTCAAATTATAAAAAAAATAAAAAAAATTGGACATTATGAATATAAAGAGGTTAATTGGATTTAAAACAATTTTACAGTTAAAGAAGTTCAAAGCCCAATAAAAGCCCAATAATTAGACCCGCACATAAGATGGTCTGTTTCTTTCTTCAAAAGCTTTCTTGATATAACAGCCCTAGCTAGCGGCTGTACATTGAAATTGGCTCTTGTTTCTTCCCAACAAAACATATTATACTAATTTATACTATCATTTATTTAGTCAGAGATCGATGGAGAAAATAGATATGCAAATCAAGAAGCAAAGCACAGAGAAGATCAAAGTTGAGCATCAAGAAAGTGGGTTTTTGCCGGATGACATAGTGAGGGAGATACTATCAAGATTGTCCGTGAAGAGTCTTTTAAGGTATATGTCCGTTTCGAGGCACTGGAAATCTTTAATCTCCCATAATTCATTCAAGAAATTACACCGTAAAAAAATTCTAAACAATAATAATACCCAGTTATTGCTAGTTTTACAATATCCAGATAAAAAATTGTGTACTCTAACAACCTTCAATCTCAATGGAAAAATAATCCAAGAATGGAGTCTTCCTATATTTGTATCAGCATCATTTCTACGTATGCTTCCCTTTCCATCACAATCTAAATTGGTGTGCTTTCTCGACAGTGAGAAATTCTACTTGTGTAATCCTAGCACTCGACGAATTTTTCGCTTGCCTAATCCTCCTTTTGGTCCCTTGCTAAATGGAATATATTATGCATATGGTTTTGCTTATGTTCCATCCAAAGATGAATACACAATCTTATACTTAGTTAAATCAGATCAAGACGTATGGAGGTGTGTGATGCTTACTATATCCATGTCCAGTGATGACGATCACTTGCACTACAGTTCTTGGAGATCCTTTGATGTCGCGGCTATCAGCCATCTCACGGTTTATCGCCCATTTGGGGTTTTTGTTTGTGGGGCTTTCTATTGGTTGATGTTTGATTGGGAGGTTAGAAAATATGTGATCCTCTCCTTTAACATGGAGAATGAAGGTTTTTCTTTTATTGGGATGGCCAAAAATTTTGAAAATAGCTTACGTTGTTTCCCTGAGTCACTTGTGGAGATCAAAGATAAACTCTATTTCATGGTTGTTGGGTCTCAGCCCGTAAACTTACAACTATGGATGCTGTCTGATATGAACCAGTTATGGACCCAAAGTTGGAGCATTAATTTACAAAGCATTCCACACAGGCTTGGGACGTTATTTGACGCACTTAATCTAATTATTTACAGGCGAGAATACCTCCAGAATTACAATGAATCATACGAGGATATCTTAAGAGACTTTGGAAAGCATAAAGTGAAAAATAGGGCTCCTTTGGATACGGGAATTCACACAAACATTTTTTCACTTTAAATACATATAGAAGCAATCCACTTCTAACTATGCTTAAGTAGGTATATATCTTTTAGTCTTTAGGACCATAAATTAATTTTCTAAATTGTATACTACATTGATTGAGTGTTTGTTATAACATCTTATTATGTACCTTAATGGTGATTAATTAAGGAGTGGATAGCAGCAACCCAAAAGAAAGAAAAACAAGACAATGACAATGGAAATACTGTTATTATGTTAAATCATATTACAAAATACTGCTATTATCTGAAGATTACAATTATGAATGAAAATAGTAAATCATATCATGTTATACTAATGACTAAATATTGTTAAATCAAATGTTTAACTAATCGAATATGTCTAGCTAACCCAGCAATGTGAATTAATTTGCTACAACATCGATATCGTTGTTTTTATTACAAAATATGTTTCACATCGCATACTATTTGGTTTCGCTCATTCCTTTTGTCTAAAACAATGAAAGAAGTAGAAGATATCACACTTCAAGACTGTTCTTGCTAGGTAGAGTAGTTGAAATTTAGAATAATGAACCATTCAACAAAAAATCATCAAACATATACAAGCAGAAAAGAAACTATAGTCCAAAAAATTCCCCAACATAAACTTTTACTTGAATTTTCTTTGGATTCGTAAGGGGAAATTAAAGCTCTGAAAATCATCAAATGTATTGAAGTGAAACTAAAAGAATAAGTAAAATAAACTGCCCCTTGTTCAATCAAATCAAACAAGAAAAAGACCTTGATATAGAAACATTCACAACTCACAAGCATATTATTGTGAGCAAATTAATTAACCACATGAGCAAAATCAATAAACAATGCTTGAATAATTTACAGGGTAGATATAGATATATACAATACATACCATTTTATTGATGAGGAGTCCGACCGACATATATTTATAGTTGCAATCAAAGCATCAAGGTATGCTCCTTGCTCGAGTACTCCACGAGTTTACAAGATATATATTCTTCATCAAAATCTGGTAAATAATGTGAGGGAACAAAGCCAAAATCATCAACAAGATCCAAACTTGTAAACTGTTGAAACGGAACAGGATCACAACAACTTCTTAAATTAAAATGTCATCTTCAATAAAAAATAATTGAAATTAACATTACACCAAATAAAACAACACCAATTTTCAAATACATTAACAGGCTAAAATCAACAAATTCTCCACAAATTTCCTTCTCTAACAAAATATGGGGCGATTTATGCATAATGTAATTGTCACTGAATATCTTAATTAAAGAAATTAAAGAAATATATACTATTAATTAACAAATAAACATAAATAAATTGAATAATATTGTGTGAGTGCGTGGAATTTACCTGTAGAGAGGAGGATAGAGCAGAGGACACCACCGGAGAATGCAAGGGAACTGGACTGAGAAGAAGTATTACTGATGCCAGGTGATCGGTACAAGTATTAAAGCAAAGAGTACAGATCTGTTTCAAACGTTATAGCCTGGAAGTAGTGTTTATGACGGGTGGGTGTGGATAAAGTGAGTAAAGATCCATTTATTATTATTAACCGGGTAGGTAGAAATGCTTGTGAGTGAATTGACATATGATAAAATTACAAAAACAATCCTTCAAATTTGGGATTCTGAATCATGTGACCTTTAATTTTCATTCTAGCTCAATTTCAGTCTTATGCATTGTAGGTTACACTTACATATTTCTTAAAAGTTCAATTTATGACGGGTATCTCGTTAAAAATATTCAGAGCACATATATCATATGAGAAATTGGAGAGTTTTATGTAAACTTTTTTTTATTTTTGGTATCAATTAAATGCAAGTCACATATATAATATCATAATTTAACAGATTATTTTACATTTGTAATGTCGTTAACTAAATTTAAAAATCACTATCAAATTTGTGACGTGGCCATTGATTCACTTTCAATTATTGTAAAATTAGTGTCATAACTTATACAACCTGACAATTCTACTGAAGTGTTATTTTGCAGCTTGGAATTTTATATGTAAGAATTGTCAGTTAGTATAAGTTATTGCATTAATTTTGCAATAATTAATACTTACCTAATGGCCATATCATCAATTTTGATGGTGATTTTCAAATTTAGTTAACAGCGATATCAATTATTAGATGATTTATTAAATTATGATACTAAATGTGTTGACCTGCATTTGTTCATACCAAAAGTAGAAATTCTCGCAAAGCTAATTACCAAAAACATTTCACTATTTCAACCATTTGATTAGAAAAGCATCAAGGCATGCCTAGAACAACATCAAAACAACCTTAAGGTAATTCTTAGCTCATGTTTAATTAATTGTTGGGTGATTTACACCCAGACCCCTTCAGGTTTCGGCATATTACAATAAACCCCTCGATGTTTCAAATATTACAAGGACATTCCCTCAGGTTTGGGCATATTATAAGAAATCCCTTACTGCGTTAAAAACAAACGGAATTTGATGATATTAGCAAAAAAATTGTTTTTCCAAATTCACCCTTGGCTAAATATAGTAGGGTGTCTATGTAATAATATTATAGCACATGAGGTGTCTATGTAATAATATCATACCACATGAGGTGTATTTGAAATATTACAATAACTTCATGGAGTTACTTATAGCCAGCTATCATATTTTTAAAAAATGACCGTTAGATGTTGTATAAAAAATGCCCGTTAGCTATAATAAAGTTAAAGCCCAACCCGTTTAACAATAATAACCATCTAATTAGCTAGGCGTTCGGATTAAATGGGCTGATTTATTTGTTTTCTTGAAACTTGTTTAGTTGTTTATATATAGCTACTAGTCTACTACCTTCAAACTTTTTTTTTTATTTCTTTTCATAAATATAATTCTACGTTTTTTAATATATCTAAATATTCTTGTTATACTAGATTTACAATGTTTCACAAGTCAAAAATGGAGGTAGAGATTCAAATAGAGAAGCAAAGATTAAAGAAGATCAAAGTTGAGCATGAAGGATGTGGATTTTTTCCAGAGGAAATAATGAGGGAGATACTATCAAGATTGTCTGTATAGAGTCTTTTAAGGTATGTGTCTGTTTTGAGGCACTGGAAATCTCTAATCTTCCATAATTCATTCAAGAAATTACACCGTCAAAAAATTCTAAACAATAATAATCCCCCATTATTGCTAGCTTTTCAATATTCTGATAAGAAGTATGTTCTTACCACCTTCAATCTCCATGGAAAAGTAATCCAAGAATGGAGTCTTCCAATAATTTTGTCAACACCATGTCTATATATGGTTCCATTTACATCACAATCTAAGTTGGTGTGTTTACTCAACTGTGTGAGATTCTACTTGTGTAATCCCAGCACTCGACAAATTTTTCGTTTGTCTGATCCTCCTTTTTTAATAGTACAAATATGATAAGTGAATGATTAACAAAGGATGCATGTGAAATTAACTCATAGTATAAGGGAGATATTTAAAATCCACTCTTTCTTATTTTTAATGTAAAATTAATTTACATAATTATATCGTACTAACAATTTATATAAGAGCGAACTACATAAATGAATATGTAACTAATAATTAATAAGATCAGTATAAAATTAGAAGAATACTCACAATTCAGTTACACCACTAGTGTGATCACAATAGATTAGTCATATTCATTTGATTCCTTCATCAAACAGATAAGTAGGCATCAGGGGAATTGTGCTACATTTATACAAATACAAGGGTGCATTTGTTAATTAGGACGAAAATAGGTGTATGTTTAATATTAATATTTTATTTTTGAAGGGATAAATCTGGAAAAATTTGAGAAAATTCTTATTGAACCTAATTTTGATGGGATGTTTAATATCAAAGTTTTATTTTTGATGGGATGAGTTTGAAAGGAATTTTGGAAATTTTTTGTCCAAATTTAATTTGCCTAAACTCATCCAATCATCAAGCATATATATATAGTTAATTTGACTACATTTATACAAATCAAACATATAAGGGGAATTCTTGTCCAAACCTAATTTGACCCAATCATCAAGCAATGCATGTAGTTACTTTGAATTGGGCCAATCGAACATTATTTTGGTAAGAATTTGGGTAATAAATAAATCAAGTACAATCTTTCTTAGTAAATTATAAAGCCCAACCAATTTAACAATTAGCCCTCTAATCTTCTAGTCTTTAGGAGTTAGGACCATGAATTAACTCTTTCATATTGTAAGTGTAAGATTAATATCAGAATATCAATTGATTGAACTAACATGTTCTTCTGATGGAGGCCGAAACCTGCAACGTAAAGGAAATGAAGAGATAAAGATCGGGAATTACTCAATCGGCGCTGACTCATTCGATGCTACTAATAGCGGAATCACTCGACGCGACCAAATCACTCACTTGTAAAAGATGAATCACTCACTCTTAATGCAAGAACACTTGCAAACAAATATAATTTTTAAACTTAAACTCATCTATCTATATATTTATTTTGGAGGGGGTTTATGTAGGAGTTTTGGAAATAACAATTTGAATGACTTCACATATTCCTATTCTAGAAAATACATAATATTGACTTTGACTCATAAAATTATTAAACATGACCTTAATATCTTATAACAGTCCTGTTATTTCGAAAATAAAACATGACCTTAATATCTTATAACAATCATAATATTTCGAAAATAGGTTAATAAACCAAGTAAAACTCTTAGAAATACCAAAAGGCATAAATAATGTTGTTTCCCGAGTGCAATCTGACAGCCTTTAATGAACATAAATTTCTCCATAGACCTTCGTTTCGTAAACCGCTTAGTGTTCTGAAAACTAGACTACAATAGCTTTCTAACCATATATGATAGACCTTTTAGTTCCTCCCAATCAAAACAGTTTTGTGTTTGAAGTCACCCTTTCTGCAAAAATTGATTATGGGACAGCATTTGCATCATGTTCTGATTAATAAAAATAAATGACAATGAATATGTAACTATTTGAAATTATATCTTTCATAATATCAACTGATTGCACCAGCATGTTCTAATAAAAGCAAATTACAATGAATATGTAATAAAATTAGTACGAAATTAGAAGAATACTCACACTTTTAGTAAAACTCGTATCTCGTTTCGATTTTAAATTATCCAAATTTTATTTTTTACAAATTAAGTTTGGATGAAATTGTTATTCTTTGCAAATTCATCTTCTTATTCATGTATAAATATGCCTAAGTAAATAATTATGTTCAGTTAATTGTATGTTAGTTAATTGTATGTTGACGAATATTAAAAGATTAGTCGAGATATATTCTTTTAATTGAATTGAACAAGGAACAATATTTTAAACCAAAAATTTTTAATTTTTAATGAGATTTATCGAATACATTTTAACTTATCAAACTAAATTTGGACCAAATATTAAAAGCATTTCAACTAAGAAAAGAGAATAATATAAAACTATAATTTATACCACTAAACTAACTTAAAAAATCAACGGAAAATAAATGAAAATAAAAGCCCAAACCCTATAGCAAATAACCCTCAAATTCACCGTGCAGATGAGATGGGCTGATTTGTTTTTTTTTTTCCTTCAACAGCCCTAGCAGCTGTACATTGCCTTAGGTTATATTATCTATATATTCTAATTATTATATTAGATCTACATTGTTTCACAAATCATAGATGGAGGAAGAGATGCAAATAGAGAAGCAAAGATCAAAGAAGATCAAAGTTGAGCATGAAGGAGGTGGATTTTTGCCGGACGATATAACGAGGGAGATACTATCAAGATTGCCCGTGAAGAGTCTTTTAAGGTATATGTCTGTTTCGAGACAATGGAAATCTCTAATCTCCCATAATTCATTCAAGAAATTACACCGTCAAAAAATCCTAAACAATAATAATCCCCCATTATTGCTAGCTTTTCAATATTCTGATAAAAAGAAGCATTTTCTAACCTACTTCAATTTCCATGGAAAAGTAATTCAAGAATGGAGTCTTCCAATAATTTCGTCAACACCATATCTATATATGCTTCCCTTTTCATCACAATCTAAATTGGTGTGCTTTTTCGACACTGAGAGATTCTACTTGTGTAATCCCAGTACTCGACAAATTTTTCGCTTGCCTAATCCTCTTTTTGGTCCCTTGCTATATGGAGTATCCTATGGCTATGGTTTTGCTTATGTTCCATCCAAAGATGAATACATAATCTTATACTTAGTCAAATCAGATATAGACATATGGAATTGTATGATGCTCACTATATCCATATCCAATGACGATGACCAATTGCATTTCAATTCTTGGAGATTCGTCGATGCTGCATTTATCAGCCATCTCGAGTTTTATCTATCATTTGGGGTTTTTGTTTCTGGAGCTTTCTATTGGTTGATGTTTGATAGTGAGGTTAGAAAAAATGTGTTCCTATCCTTTAGCATGGAGAATGAAGGTTTTTCTTGTATTGGGATGCCCAAGGATTTTGAAAAGAGCTTACATGGTTTCCCTGAGTCACTTGTGGAGATCAAAGATGAACTCTATTTCATGGCTTTTCGGTATCAGCCCGTAAACTTACAACTATGGATGCTATCTGATATGAACCAGTTATGGACCCAAAGTTGGAGCATTAATTTACAAAGCATTCCATACCTGCTTGGAACGTTATTTGACACACTTAATCTAATTATTTACAGGCGAGAATACCTCCAGAATTACAACGAATCATACGAGGATATCTTAAGAGACTTTGGAAAGCATAAAGTAGAAAATAGCGCTCTTTTGGGTGTGGGAATTCACACAAACATTTTCTCACTTTAAATACATAGAAGTAATCCACTTCTGTCGTCTATGCTTCAGTAGGTATACTGTACACATCTTCTAGTCTTTAGGACCACGAATTAAGTTTCTAAATTGTACCTTAATTAAGGAGTGGACAACCCAAAAGAAAGCAAAACAAGACATTGACAACGGAAATACGAACAAGCATATATGTATGCAAAATTTATCAAAGAAAATCAAAGATTATGTGAACGACCATTTTGTAATTACCAGCAAACAGGCACAATGAAAATTTAAAATTATGAACCATCCAACAAAAAATCATCAAACATATACAAGCAGAAAAACGTATTAGTATAATGGCCCAAAAAACTATAGTCAGCTTAAACTTTTACTTGAATTTTCTTTGCATTCGTTAGGGGAAATTAAAGCTATCAAAATCATCGAATGTACTGAAGTGAAACTAAAAGAATGAGTAAACTGCCCTTGTCAATCAAATCAAACAAGAAATTTTGCAAGCAATAGTTCTGGGATCAATTTTGCAATTTTTTCCGTTAGAAAACGGAAACATTAAGATTAACATCAAGCGATTGAACTTTAACTAAGAAAAGGCATATTATAAAGTTACAAAATAACCAACCAAACTAAATAAATCAAACTAAAAGTTCCGTGAAAGAATAAAACACCATTTTATTTTATTTGATAAATGCAATACAATTCTATAATAAAGTTAAAGCCCAACCCGTTTAACAATAATAACCATCTAATTAGGCGTTCGGATTAGATGGGCTGATTTATTTGTTTTCTTGAAACTTGTTTAGTTGTTTATATATAGCTACTACCTTCAACTTTTTTTTTTTAATTTCTTTTCATAAATATAATTCTACGTTTTTTCATATATCTAAATATTCTTGTTATACTAGATTTACATTGTTTCACAAGTCAAAAATGGAGGTAGAGATTCAAATAGAGAAGCAAAGATTAAAGAAGATCAAAGTTGAGCATGAAGGAGGTGGATTTTTTCCAGAGGAAATAATGAGGGAGATACTATCAAGATTGTCCGTGAAGAGTCTTTTAAGGTATGTGTCTGTTTCGAGGCACTGGAAATCTCTAATCTTCCATAATTCATTTAAGAAATTACACCGTCAAAAAATTTTAAACAATAATAATCCCCCATTATTGCCAGCTTTTCAATATTCTGATAAAAAGAAGTATGTTCTAACTACCTTCAATCTCCTTGGAAAAGTAATCCAAGAATGGAGTCTTCCAATAATTTTGTCAACACCATATCTATATATGGTTCCATTTCCATCACAATCTAAGTTGGTGTGCTTACACAGCTGTGTGAGATTCTACTTGTGTAATCCCAACACTCGACAAATTTTCCGCTTGTCTAATCCTCCTTTTTTAATAATACAAATATGATGAATGATTAACAAGAGTACAAAGGATGCATGTGAAATTAACTCAAAGTACAAGGGATATATTTAAAATCAACTCTTTCATATTTTTAATGTAAAATTAATTTACATAATTATATCGTACTAACAATTTATAATAAGAGCGAACTACATAAATGAATATGTAACTAATAATTAATAAGATCAGTATAAAATTAGAAGAATACTCACAATTCAGTCACACCACTAGTGTGATCACAATAGATTAGTCATATTCATTTGATTCCTTCATCAAACAGATAAGTAGGCATCAGGGGAATTGTGCTACATTTATACAAATACAAGGGTGCGTTTGTTAATTAGGACGAAAATAGGTGTATGTTTAATATTAATATTTTATTTTTGACGGGATAAATTTAGAAAAATTTGAGAAAATTCTTATCGAACCTAATTTTGATGGGATGTTTAATATCAAAGTTTTATTTTTGATGGGATGAGTTTGGAAGGAATTTTCGAAATTTTTTGTCCAAATTTAATTTGACTAAACTCATTCAATCATCAAGCAATGTATATAGTTAATTTGACTACATTTATACAAATCAAACAGATAAGGGGAATTCTTGTCCAAACATAATTTGACCCAATCATCAAGCAAGACATGTAGTTACTTTGAATTGGGCCAATCGAACATTATTTTGGTAAGAATTTGGGTAATAAGTAAATCAAGTACAATCTTTCATAGTAAATTATAAAGCCCAACCAATTTAACAATTAATCCTCTAATCTTCTAGTCTTTAGGAGTTAGGACCATGAATTAACTCTTTCATATTGTAAGTGTAAGATTAATATCAGAATATCAATTGATTGAACTAACATGTTCTTCTGATGGAGGCCGAAACCTGCAACGTAAAGGAAATGAAGAGATAAAGATCGGGAATTACTCAATCGGCGTTGACTCACTCGATGCTACTAATAAGCGGAATCACTCGACGCGACCAAATCACTCACTTGTAAAAGATGAATCACTCACTCTTAATGCAAGAACACTTGCAAACAAATATAATTTTTAAACTTAAACTCATCTATCTATCTATTTATTTTGGAGGGGGTTTATATAGGAGTTTTGGAAATAACAATTTGAATGACTTCACATATTCCTATTCTAGAAAATACGTAATATTGACTTTGACTCATAAAATTATTAAACATGACCTTAATATCTTATAACAGTCATATTATTTCGAAAATAAAACATGACCTTAATATCTTATAACAATCATAATATTTCGAAAATAGGTTAATAAACCAAGTAAAACTCTTAGAAATACCAAAAGGCATAAATAATGTTGTTTCCCGAGTGCAATCTGACAGCCTTTAGTAAAATGAACATAAATTTCTCCATAGACCTTCGTTTCATAAACCGCTTAGTGTTCTGAAAACTAGACATCCATAGCTTTCTAACCATATATGACAGACCTTCTAGTTCCTTCCCAATCAAAACAGTTTTGTGTTTAAAGTCACCCTTTCTGCAAAAATTGATTATGGGACAGCATTTGCATCATGTTCTAATTAATAAAAATAAATGACAATGAATATGTAACTATTTGAAATTATATCTTTCATAATATCACCTGATTGCACCAGCATGTCCTAATAAAAGCAAATTACAATGAATATGTAATAAAATTAGTACGAAATTAGAAGAATACTCACATTTTTAGTAAAACTCGTATCTCGTTTCGATTTTAAATTATCCAAATTTTATTTTTTACAAATTAAGTTTGGATGAAATTGTTATTCTTTGCAAATTCATCTTCTTATTCATGTATAAATATGCCTAAGTAAATAATTATGTTCAGTTAATTGTATGTTGAAGAATATTAAAAGATTAGTCGAGATATATTCTTTTAATTGAATTGAACAAGGAACAATATTTTAAACCAAAAAATTTTAATTTTTAATGAGCTTTATCGAATACATTTTAACTTATCAAACTAAATTTGGACCAAATATTAAATGCATTTCAACTAAGAAAAGAAAACAATATAAAATTATAATTAATACCACTAAACTAACTTAAAAAATAAACGGAAAATCAATGAAAATAAAAGCCCAAACCCTATAGCAAATAACCCTCAAATTCACCGTGCAGATGAGATGGGCTGATTTGTTTTTTTTCCTTCAACAGCCCTAGCAGCTGTACATTGCCTTAGGTTATATTATCTATATATTCTAATTATTAAATTAGATTTACATTGTTTCACAAATCATAGATGGAGGAAAAGATGCAAATAGAGAATCAAAGATCAGTGAAGATCAAAGTTGAGCATGAAGGAGGTGGATTTCTGCCGGAGGACATAATGAGGGATATACTATCAAGATTGCATGTGAAGAGTCTTTTAAGGTATATGTCCGTTTCGAGGCACTGAAAATCTCTAATCTCTCAAAATTCATTCAAGAAACTACATCGTCAAAAAATCCTAAATAATAATAATCCTCCATTATTGCTAGCTTTCCAATATTCTGAAAAAAAGAAGTATTTTCTAACCTCCTTCAATTTCCATGGAAAATTAATCCAAAAATGGAGTCTTCCAATAAGATCGTCAACACCATATCTACGTATGCTTCCCTTTCCATCACAATCTAAATTGGTATGCTTTGTCAACATTGAGAGATTCTACTTGTGTAATCCCAGCACTCGACAAATTTTCCGTTTGTCTGATCCTCCATTTGGTCCCTTGCTAGATGGAATATCTAATGTATGTGGTTTTGCTTATGTTCCATCCAAAGAAGAATACGTAATCTTATACTTAGTCAAATCAGATATAGACATATGGAGTTGTATGATGCTCACTATATCCATATCCAAAGACGACGACCAATTGCATTTCAATTATTGGAGATTCGTTGATTCCGCGTTTACCAGCCATCTCAAGTTTTATTGGGCATTTGGGGTATTTGTTTTTGGAGCTTTCTATTGGATGGTGCTTGATAATGATGTTAATTAATATGTCATCATTTCCTTTAACAAGGAGAATGAATGTTTTTCTAATATCGGGTTGCCCAAGGATTTTAAAAATGACTTACGTGGTGTTCCTCTGTCACTTCTGGAAATCAAGGAAAAACTCTATTTCAGCAGTGTATTGTATTCCCCCCTAACCTTGAAATTGTGGATGCTATCTGATATCAAGGACCATTTATGGACCCAAAGTTGGATCATTAATTTACAAAGCATTTCACACTGGCCTGCGTCATTTAACTCACTCAATCTGATTATTTACAGGCGAGAGTACCTCCAGAATTACAACGAATCATACGAGGATATTTTAAGAGATATTGAAAAGCTTAAAGTGAAAAATAGGGCTCTTAAGTGTGTGGGAATTCACACAAACATTTTCTCACTTTAAATACATAGAAGAAATCCACTTCTGACTATGCTCAAGTAGGTATCTTCCAGTCTTTAGGACCATAAATTAATTTTCTAAATTTTATATTGTATTGATTGAGTGTTTGTTATAATATCTCAATTTTAGATTCAAGTTCTACACTCAATTTATTTTCCTGTTATCAATTTACCGTTAATTATGAAAAATAAATAAATTGTATAACATTGTGTGAGTGCATCGAATTTACCTGTAGAGAGGAGGAGCAGGACTGAGAAGACTTATTACTAATGCCAGGTGATGGGTACAAGTATTAAAGCAAAGTGTACAGATCTGTTTCAATCTTCAAAGCACGGTAGTAGTGTTTATGACTGGTGTAGATAAAGTGAATATAGATCCGATCCTATTATTAACCGGCAAAAAAAAATCAGTGAATTGAAATATGACAAAATTACAAAAACGATCCTGCAATTACAAAAATTAGTGAATTGAAATCATGTAACTATAATATGTATATATTTAGACCTTTAATTTTCATTCTAGCTCAATTTTAGTATAGTAGGTTACACTTAAATATTTCTTAAAAGTTCAGAACAAAGTTTTATACATAAGAATGAAATTGAAATAGAATAAAAGACTAAAAGTTAAAGTGCTAAACTCAAAATGGAACATTCTCTTTGAGGGAAAATTGTATGCACCTTCAAGAACTATTTGAAAAGCAAAGTATACTATTCATTTCCTTTCAATTTTTAGCCAAACAAAGAGGTGAAATTTTATTTGAACTGTCATCACAAAAATCCGAAGTAAGTTACAATCTCAATTTAGACAAGTGAGTTACATATAATGAATAAACAACAGTTTCTCTAAAAATTTTGATAAAAATCACAAAATATACTTAAATCATTAAAAATATTCTTAATAAAAGTACCTTGGATACCTGACTTGGTGCACTTTGACTTGCACTTGTATTCCAGTGTTGATACAAGCACCGATCAAAAGTTTCATCTTTTCCATCGTAAACATCAAAAAGTTTTCATTTTTGAATCAGGCGAAACGAAAACAAGATGTAATTCCGAAACTATTTATTTGCCTTAAACTCAGTTATTTTCCTAAATTTAATAACCTTTTTTAACAGATTTTCCTTAGTGTTTCTGAAATATTTCTGAATAGTCTCGAAAAGTTTTCAATATTTGGCTCTCCGAAACATACATTCGAAACGAAATTTTGATCCATGGATACAAGTGCAAGTTAAAGTGCACCATGTCAAGTATCCAAGGTACTTTTGTTAAGAATATTTTCAAAGATTTAAGTACACTTTGTGAATTTTATCAAATCTTTTAGAGAAATTATTTTCTGTTCATTATATGTGATTTTTATCAATTTAACGGGGACACTAAATGTGTCAAGAGTATATAAATTGTGGTACGAAATCTGTTTTTATGCAAATCATGGTACCAAATATGTTTTCTGGGGTAAAGTTTGGGACCCAAAGTGTTTTGACCGATTTGTCACGTGCAAAACTCGTGAACTTAACGGGCGCGTGACGGTCACGCGCGCAAATTTCGTCCAAAATTTAACGGAATGACTAAATGTGACAAGACTCTCTAAATTGTGGTACCAAATCTGTTTTTCTGCAAAGCATGATACCAAATGTATTATCTGGGGTAAAGTTTGGAACTAAAACTGTTTTTCCTTGTTTCTTTTAAGGTCTAAAAATGTGATGGAGTGGAGTCAGTTAGTCTTTTATAAGAATATATATAGAGAGTTAAATACAATTTTTCAAATTATAAAAAAAAAATGGTCATTATGAATATTAAGGAGGATAATTGCCATTAACTCAAGAACTTCTTGGATTTAAAACAATTTTACGGTTATATGTTAGAGAAGTCCAAACAATTAACCTTTATTCAAAGCCCAATAAAAGCCCAACCCATTTAACAAGTAACCTTCTAATTAGACAGGCACATGAGATGGGCTGTTTCTTTTTTCAAAGCTTTCTTGATATAACAGCCCTAGCTAGCGGCTGTACATTCTAGGTTTTCCCAACAAAACATAATACACTAATTTTGTAGTCAAAGATCGATGGAGAAAATAGACATGCAAATCATCAAGAAGCAAAGATCAGCGAAGATCAAAGATGAGTATGAAGATTTTACCGGATGATATAGTGAGGGAGATACTATCAAGATTGTCGGTGAAGAGTCTTTTAAGGTATATATCTGTTTCGAGGCACTGGAAATCTCTAATCTCCCATAATTCATTCAAGAAACTACATCGTAAAAAATCCTAAACAATAAAAATCCCCCGTTACTGCTAGGTTTAGATTTTATAAATAATAATAACTCATAAGCCTTAAACACCTTCAATTTTCATGGAAAACTAATCCAAGAAAGGAGTTTTTCTATAATTGCATCATCATGCCTAAAAATGTTGCCCTTTCCATCACAATCGAAATTGGTGTGCTTTGTAAAAAATGAGAGATTCTACTTATGTAATCACAACACTCGACGAATTTTCCGCTTGCCTAATCCTCCTTCTCGTCCCTTGCTATATGGAATATCTCATGTATGTGGTTTTGCTCATGTTCTATCCAAAGATGAATACACAATCTTATACTTAGTCAAATCAGATCTGGACATATGGAGGTGTATGATGCTTACTATATCCATGTCCAATTATGATGATCACTTGCATGACAATTCTTGGAGATCCTTTGATGTCGTGGCTATCAATCATCTCGCGGTTTATCGCCCATTTAGGGTTTTTGTTTATGGGGCTTTCTATTGGTTGATGATTGATAATGAGGTTAGAAAATATGTGGTCCTCTCCTTTAACATGGAGAACGAAGGTATTTCTACTATCAGGTTGCCCAAGGATTTTGAAAATAATTTATGTGATTTTCATCGATCACTTCTGGAAATCAAGGAAAAACTCTATATCAGGACTTTATCGTATCGCTCCCTAACCTTGAAATTTTGGATGCTATCTGATGTGAAGAACCAGTTATGGACCCAAAGTTGGAGCATTAATTTAAAAAGCATTCCACAGTGGCTTGGGACTTTATTTGACTCACTTAATCTAAATATTTACAGGCGTGAATACCTCCAGAATTACAAGAATCAGACGAGGATATCTTAAGAGACATTGAAAAGTTTAAAGTGGAAAATAGGGCTTTTTCGGGTGTGGGAATTCACACAAACATTTTCTCACTTTAAATACATAGAAGCAATCCACTTCTACATATGCTTAACTAGGTATATATATTCTAGTCTTTAGGACCATGAATTAATTTTCCAAATTGTAAACTATATTGATTAAGTGTATGTTATAACATCTTATTATGTACCTTAATGGTGATTATTATGTACCTTAATGGTGATTAATTAAACCAACTCTGCCTAAGAAACTAGAATTTGAAGCCAATATAAGGCATATAGTGAAACAGTGTATTATTTTACATATTCATCGTGAAAATCGAGATCATTTTATTTATTTAATTTTTAGTAAAATTTTGTGACCAAAACTAGCGTTAAGGAGTGGATAGTAGTACCCTAAAAACTTTAATAAACTAGCAGCAACCCAAAAGAAAGAAAAACAAGACAATAACAATGGAAATACGAACAAGCATATATGTATGCAAGATTTATCGAAGCATATAGAGTAGTCCTTATAACAATGAAAAGTTTGTAAAAATTTAGAATTATGAACCATTCAACCAAAAATCATCAATAAGCATTTGAACAATAAGCATAGATATTTAAAATGGATCTAATTGCCATTGATATATGACTTCAAAATGTCTAATATGTTTTAATAACAAAAGCATATCATATTTTAACTAAAAAATTAAAGAGCATACTATTAAATTATAATATCACGTACTAAACAAACTTTAAAAATCAACTCAAAAATCCATGAAAGATTGGAACACAAGTCAAAAAGGAAATGCAACACAAATTTTTTGAGTTAATCGCAATTTATCCTCCATAATATTCACAATGTTCAATTTTTCTCATGATTTGAAAAGGAGTACTTCGTCCTCTGTAATCCTATAAAGTTTTGGACCACCTCCTTCACATTTTTATATGAGACACTTTACCCTTCTGTGTTATGATAATGTGGTAGTTTAACCCCCTTGTGTTATGATAAATGACAATTTACTCTTCATGTGTTGTGACAAATGTGACACTTTACCCATGTGTTATGATAAATGTGGCAATTTACCCCCTATATTACAAAAATACTTTTCATGTACATTCTCAATTTCGATAAGTGAGTTATACTCTCTATCTGAATAAGGTAAATACTTCTTTAAAATTTTCACAGTGGAGTAATTTCAATTCACATGAGAGTAAATTGAATATTATGAATTTCATAAGGAAGTAAATTGGCATTAGCTAGAGTTAAAAGTGTTGTGTAAAAATAAAAATAAATATCCTTCTCCATATCAAATAATAAGGGGATAAAATATCATATTTATAATAAGATAAAAGGGTAACTGATAAATATAACACAATACAGGGGATAACCGTGTCCATATGAAATAACCTGGTAAACTACTTCAGCTTTTTTAGGATTAAAATATGTGTGAGTATAAAGTAGTACGTGATATAGGGTAATTTTATTAAATCATGGAGAATTTCTTTTAAGGTTTAAAAATGTGTAGGAGACAATGTGAGTCTTTTGTAACAATATAAGGAGGTAACATGCACTATTTGAAATTAGATAAGCGTAAATTGGACATTATGAATATTAATGAGGGTATATTGCCATTAATTACACAATTTTATGGGGTTAATTCTTATTAATCTCCATGTGATATGCATAATTATCAATTTACCATCTTGTCATTTGAAAATGATCATTTTATTTATTGTTTTTATCTCATTTTATTGAAGGTGTAGCTCACTCGTCAAAATAGAATGTGAAAGTGAAAAGTGTTACATAAAAATAAAAATAAATATCCTTCTCCATTGTAAAATAATGCAGGGGTAAAATGCCACATTTGTAATAATGGGATGGGTAAATGGTAATAAAACATAATATAGGGGCTAAATTGTGTCCATATATAGTAACACATAGAGTAAACTGCTCCAATTTTTTCGAGAACTAAAATTGATCTCGGTATATAGTAGGATTATATAATATAGGGTTTTTTTTTCCCTTAAAAATCATATTTCTTTTAAGGTCTAAAAATGTGATGGAGTCAGTGGTTAGTCTTTTATAAGAATATAGAGAGTTAGCCGCAATTTTAGAAAAAAAAAAACCAAAATAATAAAAAAAAAAAATTGGACATTATGAATATGAAGAGGTTAAATTGATATTAACTCAAATACGTCTTGGATTGAAAACAATTTTACGGTGAGAGAAGGCCAAACAATTCTTTATAAGTAAAGCCCAACCCGTTTAACATGAGATGGCTGTTTCTTTTTTCAAAGTTTTTTTTTTATATAACAGCCCTAGCTAGCGGCTGTACATTGGAAATTGACTCTTATTTATTCTAGGTTTCCCAATAAAACATAATATACAATTATTATGCAGACATAATACACTAATTTATATTTTCGATGGAGAAAATAGATATGCAAATCAAGAAGCAAAGCACAGAGAAGATCAAAGTTGAGCATCAAGAAAGTGGGTTTTTGCCGGATGACATAGTGACGGAGATACTATCAAGATTGTCGGTGAAGAGTCTTTGAAGGTATATGTCTCTTTCGAGGCACTGGAAATCTTTAATCTCCCATAATTCATTCAAGAAACTACATCGTCAAAAAATCCTAAACAATAATAATACCTTGTTACTGCTAGTTTTACAATATTCTTATAAAAATAAGTATTCTCTAACCACCTTCAATCTCCATGGAAAAATAATCCAAGAATGGAGTCTTCCTATAATTGTGTCAGCATCATTTCTACTTATGCTTCCCTTTCCATCACAATCTAAGTTGGTGTGCTTTCTCGACAATGAGAAATTCTACTTGTGTAATCCTAGCACTCGACGAATTTTTCGCTTGCCTAATCCTCCTTTGGGTCCCTTGCTAGATGGAAAATCTTATGCATGTGGTTTTACTTATGTTCCATCCAAAGATGAGTACGCAATCATATACTTAGTTAAATCAGATCTAGACATATGGAGGTGTATGGTGCTTACTATATCCATGTCCAATGATGACGATAACTTGCATTACAATTCTTGGAGATCCGTTGATGTCACGGCTATCAGCCATCTCGCGTTTTATCGTCCATTTAGTGGGATTTTTATTTATGGGGCTTTCTATTGGATGGGGTTTGATAAAAAGGTTAGAAAATATGTGATCATCACCTTTAACATGGAGAATCAAGGTTTTTCTTTCATTCGGCCGCCCAAGGATTTTGAAAACCGCGTACTTGGTTTATGTGAGTCACTTGTCGAAATCAAGTATAAACTCCATTTCATGGCTTCTCGGTATCACCCTCGAAAATTAGAACTATGGATGCTATCTGATATTAAGAATCAGTTATGGACCCAAAATTGGAGCATTAATTTACAAAGCATTTCACGCTGGCCTGAGTTATTTGACTCACTTAATCTAATTATTTACAGGCGAGAATACTTTCAAAATTACAACGAATCATATAAGGATATATTAAGAGACTTTAGAAAAAAAAGAATGGAAAACAGGGCTCTTTTGGGTGTGGGAATTCACACAAACATTTTCTCACTTTAAATACGTAGAAGCAATCCACTTCTGACTATGCTTAAGTAGCTAGGTATCTTCTTCTTTAGAAGTTAGGACCATGAATTAATTTTCTAAATTTTATTGATTGAGTGTCTGTTATGTACTAGATGCTATTTCAGGCAAAGATTCAAGTAAACTTTGTTTGCTCCTTTTACTCTTTTGATGGTTTTGATATTTAATTACAAGTCTGTAGCAATTCATAATTTTTTTTTACCTTAAGGCCTACTGTCTATATATATGCCAATACCATTTTATTAGAAGAGGAGCCCAACGTACATATTTGTAAATGTGATAACAAAATCGAAATTTCTTAGGGAATGTTGAAACAGAACATAATAGGATCACCAACAATTTCTTAAATTACAACTAAAAATGGTGTTTAAATACTTCAACATTACAAATGATAGCTATTGTAGTAGAAAAATTTTGTGGTAAAACACTAGTTTACTTATCTAACAAAATATGAGGCGATTATTAATGCGTAAATTAATTGTCACATAAGATCTCCAATAAAGAAATTAAAGAAACATATACTATTAATTAAAAAATAACATTCACGATCTCACACTTTTTACATAGAAAATACCTTGGAGTTCAGGAATTTATCTCGATTTGCGATTGACAAAATAGATTAACCGCATAGTCCGATTTGATCCGGCTCCGAAACTGGTTCTCTAGATTTGAGCTTTTTCAATAGTGATTTAAAATAGATTGTGTTAATTACTTTCTAAAATAGCTTTTGTAGGTTAGGATTAGGAGTAGGAGTAAAGTAGAGAAAATCTGGTACTTGGACAGTGGCTGTTCAAGACACATATGTGGAAACATACATGAGCTGACTGATGCTGTTGCTGTGGATGGTCCGAATGTAACGTTTGGAGACAGCAAGGAAGGCAAGATTGTAGCAAATGGAAAGCTGATCAAAGGCAAAATTGAGATATCTGACGTCTCCTATGTTAAAGGCCTCAAATACAATTTGCTGAGCATAAGTCAATTTTGTGACAATGGATATTCAGTCATCTTCTCAACAGATAAGTGTTACGTTGAACAGATTGGTACAAAGAAAGTCATCTTATCTGGAAGGCGACAAGGGAATGTCTACACAGTAGACAGGAATTCTGCTGATAAGAATTCAAGTGTTTGTTTGGTGGCATCAACACCAAGTGAAGTCAGTTGGCTGTGGCATAAAAGAATGAACCATGTAAATTTCAAGACCATCAACAGACTTATCAAGAATGATCTGGTAGAAGGAATTCCAAAGACAGTCATGAGCAAAGATAAGCTTTGTGACGCCTGTCAGAAGGGTAAACAAATCAAGTCATCGTTCAAAAGCAAGAAGCATCAATCTTCTGAAAGAATATTGGAGCTGCTACACATGGACTTATTTGGACCCATTGATCCTGTCAGCAATGGTGGAAAGAAATACTACCTAGCTGTTGTGGATGATTATTCAAGATACACTTGGGTGATTTTCATGAAGAAGAAAAGTGAAACCAAGGAGCATCTTACAAATTTGATGGAAAAGATTCAAAATGAGAAAAGTATGAAAATACTAAAGATCAGATCAGATAGAGGGACTGAGTTTACAAACTCTACTGTTGAAGAGTATTGTAGTGCCAGAGGAATCAGTCATGAGTACTCTGCTGCCAGAACCCCTCAACAAAATGGAGTTTCTGAAAGGAGAAACAGAACTCTAAAAGAAGCTACAAGGACAATGATAGCTGAAGCTAAACTGCCTCAAAGATTTTGGGCAGAAGCAACAAATACAGCATGCTTTACCCAAAACAGATGCATGATCAACAAGCACCAAAACAAGACTCCATATGAAGTTTGGAACAACAGGAAGCCAAACATTCATTATTTTAAGATATTTGGTTGTAAATGCTTTGTTTTAAATAATGGGAAAAACCACCTTACTGCATTTGCAGAAAAGGCTGATGAAGCAGTATTTGTAGGATACTCTACTGTTAGTAAAGCTTATAGAGTCTTTAACAAAAGAACTTTACTTATAGAGGAATCCATTCATGTAGTATTTGATGAACCAAGTCAATCTTATGAAAAGAACCAAAGTACTAATCAAGATCTGTCTACTGATTTACAGAAGTTGAATGTTGAAAAGAATGAAGAATATGTTCCCATCATACTACCTGATCTCAACCAAGCTGCTAACTCAAGTGCTGTTCAAAATCACAGTGCTGATTGTCTAACAGACGAGTTACTAACAGCTGATAGACCAGAGATTGTTCAACAGACAACAAATGTTCAACAGACTACTACTGGAACTCCAACAGTAGTGTTGCAAGATCAAAACAAAGGTCAACATTATGATTTGCAACCTGATCTTAGATGGCTCAAGAATCACCCACCTGAGCTGGTGATTGGTGATCCTTTGGATAAAGTGAAGACAAGGAGAGTTGCTACAAGTGAAGCAATGTTTGTCAGCTTCCTATCTCAAATTTAGCCAAAACAGATTGAAGAAGCTCTTAGTGATTCAAACTGGATTGAAGCTATGCAAGAAGAGCTAAATCAATTTGAAAGAAATGAAGTCTGGTACTTAGTTCCCAGACCAAGTCATCAAAGAGTCATTGGCACTAAATGGGTGTTCAGAAATAAAATGAATGAAGATGGTGAAGTCACCAGATATAAAGCAAGATTAGTGGCCAAGGGTTATTGCCAAGAAGAAGGCATTGACTTTGATGAAACTTTTGCACCAGTAGCAAGATTTGAGGCTATCAGACTCTTTCTTGCTTATGCTGCTCACAAGAATTTCACAGTCTATCAGATGGATGTGAAATCAGCTTTTCTCAATGGAGAATTGCAAGAAGAAGTTTATGTTGAACAACCACCTGGTTTTGAAGCCTATCAAGAAGAAGACAAGGTGTATCGTCTGAAGAAAGCCCTCTATGGACTGAAACAGGTTCAAAGAGCATGGTATGATACCCTATCAGATTTTCTTTTAATTAAAAGATTTCGTAAAGGTAAGGTAGACAAGACCCTGTTCACTATTGAATGGGAAGAACATATTTTGCTTGTGCAAATTTATGTGGACGATATCATTTTTGGTTCAAGTAATCAACAGATGTGTGATAAGTTCTCAAAGCTGATGCAGAACAAATTTGAAATGACCATGATGGGAGAACTTAACTATTTTCTTGGTTTGCAAGTAAGACAATTGCCTGATGGAATATTCATCAGCCAAGCAAAATACACGAAGGATCTGTTCAAGAAATTTGGTATGGAAACTAGCTCTACTGCTAATATTCCAATGTCTACTAGTCTTCGTTTGGATAAAGATGAAGATGGCAAATCATTGGACATAACCAAATACAGAGAAATTATTGGGTCACTGTTATGCTTAACTGCTAGCAGACCTGATATCATGTACTCTGTTGGGGTTTGTGCGAGATTTCAATCAAATCCTAATGAATCTCACCTCTTAGCTGCCAAAAGGATACTCAAGTATCTTAAAGGTACTGAAGATTTGGGATTGTGGTATCCTAGAGAATCTGGGTTTGAGCTTATTGGAAATTCAGATTCTGACCTTGCTGGCTGCAAGATTGACAGAAAAAGCACAACAGGTGCCTGTCAGTTCTTAGGTAGTCGTCTGATCTCATGAATGAGTAAGAAACAAACTTCAGTATCCATATCAACTGCTGAAGCTGAATACATAGCTGTTGGAGCTTGCTGTGCACAAATATTATGGTTGAAGCATCAACTTGAAGATTACAACATCAAAATCAGTGGAATACCTATCTACTGTGACAATACAAGTGCAATCAGCCTTACTCAGAATACTACAAGTCATTCAAGGACTAAGCATATTGAGATCAAACATCATTTTATTAGAGATCATGTGGAGAAGGGAAATGTCATGATAGAATATGTGTTTACTGAAAATCAGATTGCTGACATCTTCACTAAACCTCTAAGTGAGATAAGGTTTTCAACTCTAAGAGCTGAACTAGGTTTGTTAAAGTTAGATGCATAAGCTGAGGGGGAACTCATCAGAAGACTGAAGTTCAACAGCTTACTCATCTCTCTCATCTTCAAGGATTAACTCTCAACATACTAATTAACTTATGAATTCTTAAAGTCAGGGGGAACGTGTAAGACTAGCGGTACTTCTGATTAAAAGATGAAATTTGTTGATGACCGTTAGTTGAAGTTATGCTCTCAACATAAGATTAAAGTCTTGAAGAATGAAGATCTATTATCTAGCTGGATTGACAAACAGTTGAGGAAGGTTATCAGTTATTGGTTTTCACTAATAACAGCTTTGTCATCAGGACAGTATTCCATCAGATAAGTATTTATTTTACTCATCTGATCGCTTATGTAAAAGCTTGATGTTTAAAATGTTTCATTTAAAAACACGCTTTTACAAGTGATAAAAGAGCGGTACATATTCCCGCTCCTCATTTAATGCGATTTGAATTTGAAAGGTCGTAACTGACGCCGCACGATCAGCACTGACAAGAAACGGATGTAACGGTTAGCTGGTATCACGAAAACCGAAATACCCTAACTCTATAAATCCAGATCTGATCAGCTGTGTAGCTCTTTACGCACCCAAGCATTCAAAGAGCACTTGAGAGAAAAACTTGCAATTTTCTGTGAAAAATCTTCTTGTTTCTCTAACTTCCAACAGATTCAAAATGGCCGTTGAAGGAATGTATCTGGTTTATGAGTCATACTACCAATCTGGTACTGACTTGATGAAGGAGCTGCTGGAGAAGTTCAAGTCGGCTTCACTGGTGAATTTCATGGAGTACAACGAAGGGGTGTTTTGGACCGACCAAGTTCTTGAGTACTACAAGACTGCTGCCGTTGATTTCACCACTCTAGAAATCAAAGCTACGATCGGAGGGAAATCCATCGTCATTACTCCTGTTGTTCTTCCCGAGACTTTTGGCTTCCTAACAGCGGACGACATGTTGTCACTGTGCTGACAGAGGATAAGCACCAACAGTTTTGGGCAATCTGTGCCAAGGAAGGAGAGATGTTGTCTGGCAACATCAAGAAGAAACAGTTGAAAGACGAGTATCAGCGGATGGCTGATATGGTCTCTAAGCTGATTGAGAATTGTACCTTTTCTCTAGCTGTTGTCACCATGAAGAGATTCAGCATCATGACTGCCATTTACTACGGACTGGAAGTCAACTGGTCTATTATTATCTGGTACATTTTGGCAAGCTTCCATGAAGTGAAGAAAGGCAAGACTCCTCTGACCAATCACCGAATCACTCTCAGTTATCTGCTGTTCAAACTGGGTTGTGCTATGACAAATGGAAAGGAGATCCACAAATCCAAGGCAATGTCTAAGTACTTGCCTGTTTTGAAGAGAAAAGCCGACGAGGCTGATGAGGATGAAGATGAGGAACCAGAGGAGGTTCCTGCCAAAAGGTCAAGGAGATTGGTCAAAACAGCTGAGTTAGCTGTTGAGACCCAGAAGAAGAAGGCTACTGAAAAGTCTAAGGAGAAGGCTCCGAAGAAAGTGAAGATAGTGGCTGACACTGCTGATGTTGATAAAATAATTGATCAGACCACTGCTGATGTCAGGAACATGTCTCCTGCATCTTCTTCAAGAACTCCAACTGCTCAAGCACCTGATGAGACTGTTTCTCATAGGACCAGGAGTCAGTTGAGAGATACTGCTGCTTCAAGACCCGTTCAAGGGAGGACGAAGAAAACAGCAAGGAAGCAGATGATTTTTGTAGAAGAGTCCACTGAGTTGGAAAACTTTGTGAGACAAAGCCCCCAATCTGCTGAAAGACCTGTTGGAGCTGAGGAAGCTTTGGTTGCTGATCAGACAAATGAGCAACAGCTTACTCCAGCACAACCAACAGTTGAGGCTGCCAAACCTCAGGATGATCCTGATGTAATGATCATCCATCCTATTGCTACTGCACCTATCTCATCTGCTGGTCCAGTTCCTGCCCCAGCTGACAAAGGAAAAAGGAAGATAATAATCAAAAAGAAGAAAATCTCTGCAGCTGATAAAAGAAAAAGGGAGGAAGCTGAACAGATAAAGAGGGATGAGATGGAGGAGAAAAAGGCTCTTGAACTCAGCAAAATTCAAGAAGCCAAGGACGAGGCAAAAAGGAAAATGTCTGAGGCAGAAAGAAAAGCTGCTGAAGATGCAGAACTGGCAATGGTCATAGAGATCAGCAAGACTGATGCTCATGGACCTGTTCACAGTGGAGGCTTTAAAATTGATGAAAAAGATACAAAGAAGCCTAAGATGCCTGCTGGAGAGGTCAAGCTAAAGGCTAAATTTGAAGTTAGAAGAGCATTTGATATTGTCTATGCTGATAAAGAGCTCTTCAAAAGGTTTGAGAAGACCTTGGCTTATTATGACCAGAAGCTTATGCTGAAGACTCTGTTCACCCATGAAAAGCCTGGATACATCAAATGGAGAGATAACAGGCTGAACAGCTCTATAGCAGAACTTCATAATTTAAAGGAGTTAGCTGATGAAGAACAATGGGTTCTAAACTGGTTAAGGACTGACTCCATTCAGAAAGCTTTGGATCCTCACTTTGTCAGGGATGCTATGCATCAATATGCAAAGGACTTTGCATTAGAGGAGGCCAAGATCATCCGAAACACTTTGCCAGCAAAAAGGAGAAAATCTGATGATGCTGAAGAAAGGGCAATTAACATAGCTGTTATGACCGCCTTGAAGAGATGGGCAGAAAGGTCAAGATATCAGCAAAGTTGTTCAAGTGAATTGCCTTAGCTGCCAAGCATTCAGCAGATCATATTTGGCAAAGAAGTTAAGGAGTATGTGAAGTGCCCAAGGGAAATAACGCTTTTACTAATCCATGGATTATTGTTAGACAGATACGTCAAACAACTTCCTTTAATGATGATGGCACTATCACAAATCTTGTTTATGATGATGTCACTGATGAGCACAAGACTGCTGATAAACCCTTAGCAATTGAGTGGAATGCTAAGACGACTAAAGCTGATCGGGAGACAAATCTAGAAGATATACCTGTCCACCACGAAACTGAGGAAATGGAAGCTGATACTTCTGCTTCATCAGGTGATCAACATTCATCACTGATGGAAGCCTTCCAACTGCTAATGGAGAATCATATGAAGGAAATGGAAGAGAAGAATAGCTTACAGCTGAAGAAGTTGAAAGAAGAGTTAGCTGAGTCTAACAAGCAACAGCTGGAAAGCATGCAACTTCTGACTGCTATGACTATGAAGAATGCAATTGATAGTTTCCCAATGCCTCAGGATAATTCAAAGCAGTTGCTGCAAAGCTTTGTTGATGTGAGCAGAAACGTTGAAGATGTGAAGGCTGATGTAAATCACCTTCATGCTGCCTTAAAGAGAGCTGAACACAACATAGCTGATCTGACTGCAAACTTCATCAGAGTCAGTGAAGAAGAAAAAGCTGTTAATGTTGCACTGTTGCAAGAAGTCTCCAAAGCTGAAGGAGTCATTCAAGATGAACTTGCCACTATGCAGATTAACATTGACTGTTGCAATGATCAAACTGACGACATCAGCACCACTCTCACTCATTTAACTGCAAGTCACGACGTAGTCAATCAAAACTTGAAAGCTTTATGTGCTGCTATGAAGATTCCTACTGTTGCACTCAACCCTGCTGATGAACCTCAAACTGTCACCAACTCTGATGATGACAAAAAGGGGGAAGATAAAAGGGAAGAATCAACTAAGGAAACTGTTGCTGCTGTTGAAGCTGAGAAGACTGAAGAAACTACTGAAAAGACTAAGGCTGCTGAAGAAGTTGGAAAGGTAGAAGGCAAAGAGAAGTCTGAAGAAGAGACTAAGGACAAAGCCAAACCTAATGAGGAAATGGCTGAAACCAAGGACTCTGCTGAAGATCAAACAGAGCCATTTACCAAGTACAAAATTACTGAATCAGCCAGGATAGCAATGGAGAAACTGAAGGAGCAGCAACTCAAAGAAAAAATGGAAGCTGCTAAATCAAATCTCTTACTGGATGAGGAAGCTGATGAAGATAAAGAAGAAGATGATGAAGAATCATCTTATGAGTAAGAAGAAGTGCTGGAAGGATCTGATGAAGAAGCTGATAGTTAGAATATATAAATTCACTTGTAATCAGTTTACTTTATCTATCTTTCAGACATCTCATCTGATAAACTTGTACTTGTAATATTTTCATCATCAATAAAAGTCAAGTTTATTCCAACATATCTTTTCTATCTCAGAAAATTTTGAGGATTACAATCTTTAGTATAGGTATTAACAGGTACTTAGCTGAAGTTTTGTCATCATCAAAAAAGGGGAAATTGTTGGATAAGGATGAAGATGAAGGCACTGAAGACAATTTGTAAAGGGAGGTTTTGATGCATTCCAAAACTTTAAAATCTGCTAAGTATGGATTAACTTAGCTGATGTCCCTTTGAAGAATTTTTGACTAAGTAAAGAAGATATCAGAAGAGTCAAAATTCAAGGTCCAAGACTGTTGATCTGCTGAAGGAAAGATATCAGACTGGTGAAGATCAGCCGACTCAAATCAGATTTGTTCAAGTTTGGGATCAGCTTTGTTCGCCATCAGACTTGCACTTTCGCCAGCCAAGTGGAAAGGATCATAAAGTCATCCCAACGGTAATAAATGCCCCTCGAAGTAATAAATGCTGAAGTACAAGGTTATTAAAGACAAATGATTGAAGAAATGCTTCACATCAGCTGGGTGCATTTAATGCTGCCTGCAGAAAAGTACTGTTGACAGTACGGACAGACTGCAAAGAGCCGTTCGCGGAAATTAAGGACCAGTACCCGAGGAATTTGAATTCTGTCTCTCTTCAACGGACATTTTTCAAACCTCAAGTATAAATAGCTGAAAGAGACAAAGAGAATTAACACAGAACAACACATTCTCTGAGAATATTTTCGAAGCAGAATTCTTTAAGTCTCAAGAACAGCTCACTCATCAGCTTAGTCATTTGTTGACAAAAGCGAAGTTGAAGACCAAAGATAAATTGCATCTTCTGAGTGATTTTGTAAACGTGAGTGTTGTGCGAAGTGTAGATCCATCTGAGTGAGTGATTTAACTTCAGAGGATAGGAGTTTCTTTGTGATTTCCTATTACGAACTTGTGGCTGATCATTTGTTGTGAAGCACAAGCAGAGTATACTGTAAACTTTGTGATTATTGTATAAACCAAGATCTGTGTGACTTGGAAGAGTGGACTAAATAATATTTAAATCCATATAACCACTATAAAAATTCTGTGTGTTTTTCTTACATTTTTACTTGCATATTTTCAGTCGCATAAAAACACTTTGATTTAACTGTTTGAAAAGTTTATAAGAAAAGGAGTTTTATAAAACTGGGGAAGAAACTTTCAAACTACTAAGTTTACTTATGAAAAACACTTTACAAATCCGCTGCAAGTACTCTAACTATTGAAACTGATTTTAACAAAATCAGCTAAGTGATTATCAGATTAGTGGTCACCTAAGCTGTTCAAAGATTTGTTCGCGATCAGCCAAGTAACTTACTGTTCGGTAACAGCTTAGTCTGTTTAAGTTAGAACAAAAGTTTTAAAGTTAGAAATTGAATTAAAAAGTTTAGAGGTCTATTCACCCCCCCTCCCCCCATCTAGACCTCATCTGACCACTTGGGACCAACAAAATGTCACTATCGTTATTTCTTGTGATAACAATATCGTCAACATAAACCAAAATATATGTAAATGAGTTATCAATTTACGGTTCGGTTAACCGACCGAACCAAACCGAACCGAAGCAGTTCGGTGCAAACCGAACCGAACCGAATAAAATTCGGTTCGGTTTTCGGTTCTCAATTTTAAGAAAATTCGGTTATCGGTTCGGTTCGGTTTTTTTCTTTCGGTTAACCGAACCGAACCGATATTCGAATTTTTGGGCTGAGTATTATTGTCTTACATAATAATATCCGAAATTACATAATAATTTCGGTCATGTTTTATGTAGTTTTTGGAGTTGGAATTTATCCTTTAATTTATGTCATTTTGAGAATTCATTAACTTTATGACTATGGATATGGCCATATGGGGTATGGAGTATCGACTTTAGTTGTTTAATTTACGAATGAAGATTGTTAAAAAGTTAACTACTTAACTTGACTATTTAGTTTTATGTAACTTTATGATGTTTAGTGTTATGGTTATTTATGAATTTGATATTTTTTGTGATACATATTCTAGTATTTTGTTAAATATTTTTTTTAAAAATTGCAAATTTTTAAAAATTTTGGTTAAACCGAAACCGAACCGAACCAAACCGAAATATATCGGTTAAAACCGAAAACCGAATTAGGCAGTTCGGTTCGGTTTTCGGTTTTAAAAAATCAAGAACCAAAATTTCGGATATCCGAAATTTCGGTTCGGTTCGGTTTTCACCGAATGAACAGCCCTATCATTTATCTTTGTAAACAATGAATAATCAGCTTTGGATTGACAAAACCCTGCGGAAAGTATAGCATCTGAAAATTTTGAAGACGCGATGCTTGTTTTAGCCCGTAGAGAGATTTGTTGAGTTTACAAACACGATTCTCCCCCTTTTTCGCATATCCAGGTGGAAGTTTCATAAATACCTCTTTTCCAAATCCCCATGTAAAAAGGCATTTTGTACATCTAGCTGATGCAATGACCAATTTTTAGATGCAGCTAGAGCAAGTAGGCAACGAACAGTTGTAAGTTTTGCAACCGGTGCAAATGTTTCGTGATAATCTATACCCTCTATCTGATTATATCCTTTAGCAACAAGTCGCGCTTTATAGCGCTCAATAGAACCATCAGCTTTGTATTTTATTTTATAAACCCATTTGCAACCTATGGATGATTTACCTGAAGGAAGTTCCATCAATGTCCAAGTGTTGTTTGTCTCTAATGCAGTGATATCTTTGCTCATGGCTTCTCTCCATTGAGGTTGTGTAACAGCATCTTTGAATGAAGAGGGTTCGATATTCTTAGAAATTGTAGCTGCAAAAAATCTGGATTTTGGAGAAAGACGCTCATAAGATAAAACTTCGATTAGTGGATATTTTGTTACCTTGTTGGGTGGAGAACAAGATTTTGGAGTTGGCAAAGATGCAACAGTCGAGCAATGGTAATCTTCAAGGTATCGAGGCTTCTGCTTTTGTCCTGTAGAACGCCTATTATTAGCTGAATTATGAGTTGAAATATCATCAAAATTGTTCATAGAAGAAATAGGAGCTGTTACATTGGTAGAGTCACTTTGTAAATCAGAAGGCTGGTTTCTTAAAGGGGTCACAAGAGAAGGTGTTTCAAATATTGGGAGAGGTAAAACTGAACTTCCAGTGTTTTCTTCGTTAGTAGGAAAAGGAAAAATATCCTCATGGAATATGACGTCCCTGCTGATAAAAAATTGGTGATTTTCAAGGTCATAAACCCGATAAGCTTTTTGATTTATAGGATACCCCAAAAAAATACACTTTCGAGCTTTTGGGTCAAATTTGTGTTTAAAACTTGTATTTCGTGCATAACACAAGCACCCGAAGACTCGAAGATGGGATATATCTGGTGGTGAATTAAATAGAACCTCATAAGGGCTTTTATTATTTAGAATAGGTGTGGGAATTTGGTTAATTAAATAAGCAGCAGTAAGGATGCAATCACCCCAAAATCTTATTGGTAAATGGGCTTGAAAACGTAAGGCTCGAGCTACTTCAAGTAAATGTCTATGCTTACGTTCGACTCTACCATTTTGTTGGGGTGTATCAACACATGAATGTTGGTGCACGATCCCATGGTCATTGAAAAAAGTTTTTAATCCAGTACTGAAAAATTCCCGACCGTTATCAGTTCTAATGGACTCAATGGTATGGTAAAATTGTGTTTTGACATAAGCAAAAAAGTTTTTAATTATGGTTTCAGTTTCTAACTTGTATCTCATCAAAAAAGCCAAGTTGTTCGAGTAAATCATCGACAATGGTTAAAAAATAATGTGCATCATTTCGTGAAGGAGTATGGTATCCACCCCATATATCACAATGTAAAAGTGCAAAAGGATGAGATGAGATAGATGTACTAATAGGAAAAACAGGTCGAGAAAGTTTAGCCCGAGGGCATATATCACAATGACATGGATAAGAATTAATATTAGAATTTTGTTGCCTTATTGTGCATTGGCGCATCTTGGAAGGATGACCAAGTCGCCAATGCCATAAATCAAAAGTGGCAGATTTATTTATTGAAGATGCTAAAGCTGTAGAATTAGATTGAAGGATGTAGAGACCATTGCATTCTTTACCCGCTCCAATTATCTTGTTCGAGTTGTTGTCCTGAAAATAGCACTCAGTAGAAGAAAAATGAGCTGAACAATTTGAATCTTGAGTTAATTTTTGAACTGAAAGTAGGTTATATGAAAAAGAAGGGACACATAAAACATTTTGTAACATAATATTATGAGAAATAAGAACAGAACCAATGTGTAATACTGGGACTTGATGACCATTTGGTAAAGTTACTGTTGACAATGAGGAAGTAGAATGAATAGCAGAGAGTAATGAAGGTGAACAAACTATATGATTTGTAGCTCCACTATCGATAATAAATGATGTCAATGAAGAGAAGGCAGAACAAAGAATGGCACCTGCAAGACTAACAATTGATGTAGATGTACCTGAATTCAGTAAATTTAATGGTTGTCGATGTTGTTTCGGGGCACTTATTGGAGATATCACATTTGCTGGATTTGCAATAATAAAACCATGTGATGGTGATTTCTTCATATTGTCATGGGTGTTACCAGCCATGTGAAAGCAAATCAAAGGGATTAATTAAAAGGAAAAAGGATGAATGGATCGGTTTAGGCTGATACCATGTTAAGAAAAGTATTTCTTTTATTTTATTCTAAATGTATTACAAAGGTTACAATATATGTAAATATATATACAACTGAAATCCTAATTTACAGTGCTTGATTAAATTATATTACATGAGTCTAGCCATTGATGTTGCTCTCTTGATTTGAACCCAAGATTCATGCTTTCAGATTTAAGCATATCATATCTACCAAATCCTAAATTTTGAGCCATAGAATATTCTGTTACACGTGTATATACTTAGATTTTCAAAAGGAATAAATAAATAATGATAAGACTAATACATAGGGGTAATCTTGTCATTTCGCCAAAAGTCAAAATTTAAATTCTGCTTGAGTCGGATGTGGTAATTAAAACCAAACGCAGAAAGATTTTTGGGAGTGGAAATAACATAGTGTTTATTTTTGGGAGTTAGACAAAACGTCAAATACTTTCCGTTTTTGAATCAAGCGAAACAAAAACAAGATGTAATTTCGAACCTATTTGTTTGTCTGAGATTCTCTTATTTTTCTTAATTTAGTAATTCTTTTAACACTTTTTTTTTCAATGTTTCTGAAATATTTTTTAAAGTCTCAAAAAGTTTTTAATATTTGGCTAACCAAAACATACAATATAAACGAAATTGTGATCCATTGTTTTAACTTTGTTTACCGAATAAGGGAAGTACATATTTTTTTTTTGGGTTTCCCAAGGGTTTAATCCCTTTCGATGAGCGTCGGACACGGGAACCTCTCCCAACAGGGATTCGAACCTGAGTTCGCTACTTTGTAGTGACTAGTCCCTTCCACTAGACCAATCACCTGTTGGTGGGAAGTACATATTTTTAATGCATATCAAAGAACCTTATTTGCATGAATGAAATGGAAACTTTTGGTTCTATATGGATAGATTTTGGCCCAATTTTACTTGGTTTTAGCTTTAAAAATTTGTTTGGATAGTTTCGGTGAATATTTTAAACACGAGTTAGATTGTTATTGGAAGTTGGGTTTTACTAGTTTTGAAACTTTGAGATATTTTTCAAATTGTGCTTTGCAGTTTGGAGGGAAAAGCACGGTGTTGAATGTCAAATCAATGATTCTTATATAGTTTGAGATAGTATGATATATATTAAAGGTGTGAGTAGGGGTGTACGGTATTGAATGTTAAATCAATGATTCTTATACAATTTGAGATAGTATGATATATATGTACATAATGCGATTTGGTGTGGTTTTATACTTGTCAAAACTTGAAACAATACTTAAGGTTTTTTAATACTCCAGCCAAAGACCAACCCAATAAGTCTTTAGATTCGAGTTGGTGCAAGCTCTGCGATGTTGCAACTTTAACGTATTTTTATTATTTAATAAATTTAATGCACAAATTACTTATCACTTTTATAATTTGTCATTATTCTTTCATTTGTAAAGAAATTTTTTAAAATCACGTAAACATATATAATGGAAATAATCAAAATATCAACTAACAAAATATGATCTTCGATGGATATTCAATTTTACTTAAAACTATAAAGGATCATGATCACTTATGTAAGAAGTTTTCCCCGCAAAATATGCTAGAATAATCTATACAACTACTTTTGAAAAAATTATGACTATTTGTGATCGGTTTGGGTTGACTCAATTGGTTGAAGCGGTTAGTCGATTTTTCGTTGAACACCCATAGGTTTAAGGAGTGTGAGGAGATGGGCGAAACTTGCTTTGGACCTATATTGGGGTCTTGGACGAGACTAAATACATACCTGTTTCAATCCAATCTTGATAGTACGAGATCTAGACTATAACTAATCCTTAAAGACCTTAAGCTTGACTCAATCACAAAAAAGTGTTATCATGTTAAGTGTACATACTACAGTAAAGCAGATTAGAACAACAAAAAAATGGCGAAGTCGATTAAAAATGTGTTAAATTGACATAAAAGAACAGGTGAAAATGATATGTGATGACAAATACGAACTACGTGGCAAAAAATATGTGAATTGAATGAAAAATAGATAAAACCATCAAAATTGTGAAACAGACGATAATGGATTAACCAACAGAGATGTACCTGTAAAATATCAGACATGTTTTATGAGCAAACGACCAATTTAATTTTATAATCTTAACAATTAACATATATTTCCTCAGTCCCATAATTTGCTCACTTTACTATAGTATCCGGTCAAACTTTTTAACTTTTTAAGTGACTTATCATATTAAATTATTCACATTTGTGATGTACTAAATCTTTTAAATATTAATATATATGGTGTTATATAATATTATCAGCTTATTAGTGAAGCATATTAATTAAATAATTTATTATAATTATTATAACTTTAATCAAGTTGATCAGTTGACCGTGCCAAGGTAGCAAAATTAAAGTGGCGGAAGGAGTATTCAATTATAAAACTAGAAAATTGTAAAATTGGTCTCGTAACTACTGCTAGCTGGCAAAAAAAGTCTTGTAACAGTTCGAGCTGGCAAAAAAGTTCTGTAACTAATATATTTTGGCAACATAGTCCAATTTCGACTTGAATTGCCAACGTCTATGCCAAGTCTTATGGCCTTTCCTAACGTGGAAAATTAGTCCCCTAGCTAACGTGGAAAAATTGCAAAATTTGTCCCACGGCTATTGTTTGCTGTCAAAAAAGTCCAAGAACTTTTAGGACTGGCAAAAAAGTCCTGGCCAGAATAAATATATTTTTGTAGTTAAGTCCTGTAACTAAAATTACATGCAATTAAGTTCTACAATAATCTTCATCTTCATCTCAAGATTAAATTTTAATGTAATTTTGAGATTACATGTGACTACTTCCAAGAAAATTATTGAGCATAATTGCAATTCCTTTGTCATCGTTATTAGATAATATGAGATTTTCTTTTTAAAAAATTTCCTAAGAAAATAAACTAAAATATTTTGTTGTTGAGGCCTTGTTGCCATTTTGGGCAATATGGTGTGATAAAGTGTCTCATAGGAATTCATCTTATTAGTCTAGTTTACTAGTTTTTCAATGTTATGTGGATAAATTTTGGTGCTATTTGAATACCTTCTAATATAATCATGACTGTGAGTCTAAATTAATTCTAAGGTAGTGTTCGCCATATCTAGGTTAATTTTTCGTGCGAAATTGAAAGGTGATTTGGTAAATACAGTGGAAATAAATCACAATTTGGAGTAAAATAAGATTAACTTAGTTATATGACTTAATTGCCAAAATATATTAGTTATAAGACCTTTTTGCCAGTCCGAGAAGTTACGAGATCAATTTTGGAATTTTTCTGACCTTCAGCGAAGGGGATATATTTAACGTCAGCAAGAGGCGGGTGAGTTGAAGAACATATTGTCAATTCGGGCCAAAGTAGGACTATATTGTCAAAATATATTAATTATATGACTTTTTGCTAGTCCGAAAAGTTATAGGTCGCTTTTTCTAGCAAGCAATAGTTCCGGGATCAATTTTGCAATTATTTCCATTAGAAAACGGAAACAGTAAGAAATTTTGTTTTTTTTTTTTTTAATTCAAGTGTACAAGCTTACACTAGACTAATCCTGGACCCTCACAACCTTTGCCCTAAGAAAAGTCATATTATAAAATTTCAAAATAACCAACCAAACTAAAAGTTCCGTGAAAGAATAAAACACCATTTTATTTTATTTTGATAAATGCAATACAGTTCTTTTATAAAATTAAAGCCCAGCCCATTTAACAGTAATAGCCATCTAATTAGGCATTCAGATTAAAAGGGCTGATTTATTTATTTTCTTGAACAGCCCTAGCGGTTGTACATTGCCTTACAAAACTCGGAAACTTGTTTAGTTGTTTATATATAGCTAATACCTTCAAACCTTTTTTATTTCTTTTCATAAATATAATTATAGGTTTTTCCATATGTCTAAATATTCGTGTTATACTAGATTTACATTGTTTCACAAGTCAAAGATGGAGGTCGAGATTCAAATAGAGAAGCAAAGATCAAAGAAGATCGAAGTTGAGCATGAAGGAGGTGGATTTTTACCGGAGGACATAACGAGGGAGATACTATCAAGATTACCTGTAAAGAGTCTTTTAAGGTATATGTCCGTTTCGAAGCACTGGAAATCTCTAATCTCCAACAATTCATTCAAGAAACTACACCGTCAAAAAATCATAAACAAGAATAATCCCCCGTCACTGCTAGCTTTTCAATATTCTGATAAAAAGAAGTATGTTCTAACCACCTTCAATCTCCATGAAAAAGTAATCCAAGAATGGAGTCTTCCAATAATTTCGTCAACACCAAATCTAAGTATGCTTCCCTTTCCATCACAGTCTAAGTTGGTGTGCTTACTCAACAGTGTGAGATTCTACTTGTGTAATCCCAGCACTCGACAAATTTTTCGCTTGCCTGATCCTCCTTTTTATCCCATACCATTTAGAAAATCTTATGCATGTGGTTTTGCTTATATCCCATCCAAAGATGAATACGTAATTTTGCACTTAGTCAAATCATATATCGACAGTTGGAGTTCTAAGATGCTCACTATACCCATATCCAACGTTGATGACCAATTGCATTTCAATTCTTGGAGATCCGTTGATGCCGTGGTTATCAGCCATCTCGAGTTTTATCGCCCATTCGCGGTATTTGTTTCTGGGGCTTTCTATTGGATGATGTTTAATAGTGATGTTAATGAATATGTCATCCTCTCCTTTAACAAGGAGAATGAAGGTTTTTCTACTATCGGGTTGCCCAAGGATTTTAAAAATGACTTACGTGGTCCTCAGTCACTTCTCGAAATCAAGGAAAAACTCTACTTCAGCACTTTATTGTATCACCCCCTAACCTTGAAATTTTGGGTGCTATCTGATATTAAGAACCAGCTATGGACCCAAAGTTGGAGCATTAATTTACAAAGCATTGAGTTATTTGACTCACTTAATCTACTTATTTACAGTCGAGAATACCTCCAGAATTACAACGAATCATACGAGGATATCTTAAGAGACATTGGAAAGTTTACAGTGGAAAATAGGGCTCTTTTGTGTGTTGGAATTCACACAAATAGTTTCTCACTTTAAATAGGTATCTTCTAGTCTATAGGACTATGAATTAATTTTCTAAATCATATACTGGGATTGATTGAGTGTTTGTTATAATCTTATTATTATTATTTACCTTAATTACAGCATGTCATTAGAAGAGGAGTCCAACATATATGGTTGCAATCAATGCATCAAAACCTGGTAAATAAGTGACAAATAATCAGAATGTGAAAGGACAAAATATGAGGCGATTTAACAAAAATCAACAATTAATTGTCACTGAATATCTAAAATAAAGAAATTAAATAACTATATAATAATAATTAAAAAATAACACTCACGATCTTACAATTTTTACATTGAAAATACCTTGGATTGATCCCCGTTAACCGCATCTCCAGATTTGAGGTTTGTCGGGACCGTTTGGTAATACCTAGTAAGGTTAGTAGGTAATGTTATATGACTTTATATGATTAATACAACGTTTGGTGTCATTGTTCTAATATCGGGTAAAATAGATTAAATTTTTTTAATACGATCCAGTATTAAGACTAGATTATAATCCATCCAGTTATGAGTGGATTAATTAATCCGGGTGAATATGAATTAGGTAAAACGTCACTTATAACCTCAAATTTGAATATTCTTTTTAACATATCATTAAATATCATAAATTCTTCTCAAATCTCTGAAAATGGAAATACATTCTACATAAATAAATCACATATTAACATGAAGGCATTCAATCAAAATATTGAATAAACATTGATCAACTTATACTCTTATACATATTATACAAATGGCTTCGATGACTTGATATATCATAACTAATATAATATGTTAAATTAGCTAGTGAAAATATATATTAATATATGTCTAAACTCATAACTCTACGAAACATATTACGGTAAATTGTTTTAATCTAATATGACTCAATCAAATCTGCCAAACATATTTTTAATATGGCATTCAATCCAACTTCAATCTAATTCACCTTAATTTCATACACCCTACCAAACGGCCCTATAAACCCTATCGTATTTAACACTTTGCATTTAATTTCCGATCCTTTGGAAATTAGGAGATTATGTGTGAAATTTATGATTTAATTTTAATAAATGTTAACTTTTGAAATTAGGAAATTTATGTGCGATTCTTTTGAGTTATAAAATGGGCTTTTGGTATTGGATTTTTGCACTTTACATCTTAACTTAAAAGTTTTAGCACTTTGCACAATGAAAGTACAATTTAGTTTGGCACTTTGCACATTAGTGTATGTTTTGAATAAAAAAAAATTCACCAATGGAAGGATAGAATATCATTTCGAATATTTTTGCCACATTGAACCCTATAATTAAAGAATTGGCACTTTGCACGATGAAAATAAATAATATTGTCACTTTGCACCCAAATATATATTTTTAGACATTTACAACCTCCACTTAATATGATAATCTAAATAATGTAAATAACATGCAATATAATAACATGTTAGATTTGTAAACGTATATTTCAAATATAAAGTAAATAATCTCGAGAATATTTAAAAATAAAATTAAGACAATGCCTTTTTTAATTAAAATTTACTGAGAAAAATGTTAAAATAAGTTATTATAAAATAAAATAAATTAAGAATAGCATTTTTATGATTGCTATTCATAGAAATGGTCATTTTATCTCTACATTGACGACATTCATGAATTTATTTTAAGGAAATAATTTTAGGTTGAAAAATGACAACATTCTATATTTTCAGGGTGCAGAATCTATGTTGCCAGGTTGCAAAGTAAAAAAAAAGGACTATTCTACCTTTTTACCTATGAATTTTCTCGTCAAAACACAAATTATGGTGCGAAGTACCAAAACTTTAATTCAGGGTTGTAAGTACCAAAAAAAACCTATAATTTAAGGTTGCAAATTGCCAAAATCCCATTATTAAATATAGGAGTTCAATCATGATTTAAAATTGATTGTGTTAACTTTTGACATTTTGAGACATGAAAGTGGAAATGATGATTCAATTTTAATTTTAGTAAATGTTAATTCGAGGGTCTTACCCCTTTTAATATTCTTAGAATAATCTAAATTTCATACTACACTGTTTGATCTCCGTCTTGATTGTTTTCTTTCATAATTCATGGTAATTTTGACTAATAAAATAAATATTACCACGGGTGATTTGTAGCTTAATCTTGATATTAAATTTAGTATTTTGCTTTGTAGAAATTAGATTAATTAATATAATTTACATGTGTTATCGTTTAATCTGAGAATAAATTCTTATGTATAGGGGGTAAAGTACAAAATAATATAAAGTTTGGGGGCAAAGTTTCATTAAACTTTTAATTTTTACTAGATAATTGAAGGTTTGAAAAGTGCAGAGGTAGTTGAAAGTATATAAAAGTGGATATATATGAAATTAACAATTAAGGGTAAAATCGGAAATTGTAGCTTGTTTTTTGCCTAGTCAACAATTGCTAAATATCTTCGAATAGAAAGTTAACTACATGAAAATAATTGAGGGCTTTAATAGTACATAAATGGTAAGTGAATGATTAACAAGAGTACAAGGGATGCATGTGAAATTAACTCATCTGATTATGTCATAGTACAGGGGAGATATTTGAAATCAACTCTTTCATATTTTTAATGTAAGATTAATTTACATAATTATATCGCATTAACAATTTATAATAAGAGCAAACTACAATGGATATGTAACTTATAATTAATAAAATTAGTATAAAATTAGACATATTCATTTGATTCCTTCGTCAAACAGATAAGTAGGCATCAGGGGAATTGTGCTACAATCTACATTTATACGAATACAAGGGTGCATTTGCTAATTAGGATGAAAATAGGTGTACGTTTAATATCAATATTTTATTTTTGACGGGATAAGTTCAGAAAAATTATGGAAAATTCTTTTTCAAATCCGACTTAATCAAATCCGTTCATTCATCAAGCAAATGTATTGAATTTGACGTTTAATTACTTTGAATTCAACCGAACATAATTTGGATAAGAATTTGGATAATAAATAAATCAAGTTCAATCTTTTAAATATTATAAAGCCCAACACATTTAAAAATTAACCCACTTATTGGCCGTGCAGATGAGATGTGCTGATACATACTTGAATTTTCTACGCAAGTTAAATATAGAGGAAGAGATGCAAATAGAGAAGTAAAGAATAAAGAAGATCAAAGTTAAGCATGAAGGAAGTGGATTTTTGTCGGAGGATATAATGAGGGAGATGTTATCAAGATTGCATGTGAAGAGTCTTTTAAAGTATATGTATGTTTCGAGGCACTGGAAGTATCTAATTTCTCATAATTCATTCAAGAAACAACACCGTCAAAAAATCCTAAACAATTATTGCTAGCTTTTATATATTCTGATAAAAGTAAGTATTTTCTAACCACCTTCAATTTCCATGGAAAAGTAATCCAAGAATGGTGTCTTCCAATAATTTTGTCAACACCATATTTAGATATGCTTCCCTTTCCATCACAATCTAAGTTGGTGTGCTTTTTCGATATTGAAAATTTTTACTTGTGTAATCCCAGCATTAGACAAATTTTTCGCTTGCCTAATCCTCCTTTTGGTCCCTTGCTATCTGGAGTGTCCTATGGCTATGGTTTTACTTATGTTCCATCCAAAGATGAATACGTAATCTTATACTTAGTTAAATCGGATATATACATATGGCGTTGTATGATGCTCACTATATCCATATCTGACGACGATCAATTGCATTTCAATTCTTGGAGATTTGTTGATGCCGCATTTAACAGCCATCTCGAGTTTTATCGATCATTTGGGGTTTTTGTTTCTGGAGCTTTCTATTGGTTGATGTTTGATAGAGGGGCTAGAAAATATGTGATCCTATCCTTTAGCATGGAGAATGAAGGTTTTTCTTTTATTGGAATGCCCAAGGATTTTGAAAAGAGCCCACGTGGTTTCCGTGGGTCACTTTTGGAGATCAAGGATAAACTCTATTTCAGGACTTTCTTGTATCACACTTTAATCTTGAATTTGTGGATGCTATATGATGTTGAGAACCAGTTTTGGACCGAAAGGTGGAGCATTTATTTACAAAGCACTAATTTTTTGGACATAATGATAACTATTTACAGGCGAGAATACCTTAAAAATTATAACGAAACACACGAGAATATCCCAAGACACATGGTGTTACTGGGTGTGGGAATTTTGGGCCAGGGATTCTCACTTTAAATACGTAGAAGGAATCCACTTCAGACTCTGCTCAATAAGTTATCTTCTAGTCTTTAGTACCTTGTATTAATTTACTATATCTTGTTTGCTCCTTCTACTCTTGTTGACTATTGATTATAAATATTCGACTCTTTAATTACCTGCAAATAGACACACTTAAGAGTCCGTAAGAATTTAGAAATATTAAATTCATCTCCAGTTTTAGATTCTAAATGACTTTGTCACTTTGAAGTTATTATTGTGGAGCCTTCGTGTTTTTGGAAATGTTATTCTAAATTATGTTTCTGCATACTTGAGGGCTGACAATTCAAAAGATGCGATGTTTTGGTTTTAGTCTGCTTATGTAATTAACCAGAAGATATTTTGATTTGATACCTACAAACAAATTTTTTCCTAACATTTAAATATAATTCAAGTGGATTTTCAAAACTACAAAAGCCAACATCCAAAATTTAATTAAATGGGGTTTCAAAGGTTTAATTGAAACAACCCATATGATTTTTTTGAGATCAAGACCAACGAAACCGAACTAAAACCCTTCCAGATAGGATCAATTGCACAAAGCCATTTATTGGCAGATGAACTATAGTCCAAAATTTCCCAACTTAAACTTTTACTTGAATTTTCTTTGAATTGTTTGGAGGAAAGAAGATAAATTCTTGTAATTGCACTGAAATTAAAGCTATGAGGTTCTATTGAATCGAGAAATAAAATAGGTTTGATTGGCCATTTTTTCAAAATCATCAGTAAGGAAAGTGAAACTAAAGGAATGAATAAAATAAAGTGCCCTTAATCCAATCAAGCATTTTGTATTTAAATAATTTAACGCATGGGGGAATGTGTACTAGGAAATTAAAGCATTCATTTACGCAAAAACGTGAGAACATACTAACATATACTCTATATCTTAAAAACCACTGCCGCAGCCGCCATTAAAAACCCATTCTCGCGTTGAATCCGACCCGGTGGGTAGCAGTGTCCTTGCAGGGGCATAGAGCCCCTTGCAGGATAACAAGAAGTGCGTTTCTCAATCTAAAACTGTTCTCCCTTTTCCCAACGGAAAATTAAATTACACCTCGTACACTTCTCTACTTGATTCATGCAGCATCCCCAAGCTCCGGAAAAGATTGACGCCAAGTTTCTGAAAAATAGGCGAGAGTTAATTGGGACCAAGTTACTTAAAACATTGTAATGGAAAATTTGGGATGTTGATCAACTGTTCGACAAAATGCCTGACTGAAACAATTTACTTACACATGAGCATTCTAATAGTTATGAAGATTTGATCAACATTTTAGTGTCTCATTATTTGAATTTTCCCTCTTGGCCCTTGTTTTCTTGTAACTAATACTACGTTTTTCCTTGTTCTTTATTGTTCTTTGATTCTGTTTCTATGTGATTGTCTTATTTTTTCCTGAAAAAGTTTCTTCTGATTAGCTAAAAATGAATGGTCATTTAAATACCAAGTTGGAATTTTTTGTGAATAATTTATGTGTCCTTAAGTTGGGTTTGTGCTAGAATTAATATGCATGTTGTATTTGTTAACCAAACAGAGAAAAGTGCGAAAGACAAAAACACCCCTATATTTTGTGTAACTCCTAAAAAATCACTTGTATTTTAACTAAAACTAACAAAACATCCACCCGTGTTTGGTTTTAATTACCATACTCAACCCAAGTAGTTATACTTGGGTTTTCAAAAAGAATAAATAAAAAAAAAAGACTAATGCATAGGGATAATTTGTCATTCCGCCAAAAGTCAAAAGTCAAATTCTACTTGGATCGAGTGTGGTAACTAAACCAAACACGGAGGGGGAGAGGGAGATTTTTGGGAGTTAAAATAACACAAAGATTTTTTGGGAGTTAGACAAAACATATGGATTGTTTTTGTTATTCCCCCAACAAAAAAGCGCAGCAAAAATATAGAAAGAAATAAAAGTAAACTTATTTTCGATTTTAAATGAAAGTTGGGGTTTATTATGCAGTGCGTGTTTTACATAATTATGAGTATTTTAGACAAATATAATTTCCTGATAAAATATGAAAAATTGTTGGATTTTAATTCAACATGTAAGTTGAGGTTTATGAGTAATTTAATTACAAAGCTCAGATGTCTAAAATTTTCCCGACAGAAAACAAAAAGTTATTCATTTTTGCTAATATATTTTGTCCCATTTATTGAGAAAAGTATAAAACAGGACCGTTTTATTTTTTTAGTTTTTATTTGACAAAAAATTTATACAAGATAGACAGCTGAAACATAATATTCCCCTTTCCCAATTTCCAAACCATAGGATGGAAAATAAGTGCTACCTTAGTTAAAAACTTTCGTAATTTAAGCTATATAATTTGTATGCAGACAGAAGTCCCAAAATTGCAATTAAACCAAGTCCCGCGGCAAGAATACATGGGCAGCTCAACTGGTCTCAGGGGTGGAAGTTGGAACAAGTGACCAAGGATCGAACCTCACCAGCGGCAGTGTGGGAGCAACCTCTCAAAAAATGAGGGGGGCTCCTTGTGCGCAGTGAGTACTGGTCCCAGCCTCTGTTGCCGGTTGAGTCACCATGATTTACCTCCTCTCACAATCCCGTCGGACAGGGGGTGAGGGGCGCCCGGGGTGAGCGATTTCACCTTTTGGAACAATAAAGCACAATTTTATTTTATTTTTTATTCTGATAAATGCAATACTATTCTTTTATAAAATTAAAGCCCAATCCGTTTAACAATTATCCATCTAATTATTAGTAGGCGTTCAGATTAGATGGGCTGATTAATATATATTCTTGTGCAGTCCTAGCGGCTGCATATTGCATTATAAAAGTCGCAAACTTGTTTAGTTGTTTATATTTAGCTACAACCTTCAACCTTTATTTTTTTTCATAAATATAATTCTAGGTTTTTTTTCCATATATCTAAATATTTTTCTTATCCTAGATTTACATTGTTTCACAAGTCAAATATGGAGGAAGAGATGCAAATAGAGAAGCAAAGATCGAAGAAGATCAAAGTTGAGCATGAAGGAGGTGGATCTTTGCCGGAGGATATAGTGAGGGAGATACTATCAAGATTGAAGGTGAAAAGTTTATTAAGGTATATGTCCATTTCGAGGCACTGGAAATCTCTAATATCCAATAATTCATTCAAGAAATTACACCGTCAAAAAACCATAAACAAGAATAATCCCTCGTTATTGCTAGTTCTGCATTCTTCTAATAAAAACTCATATGTTCTTACAACTTTTAATCTCTATGGAAAAGTAATCCAACAATGGAGTTTTTCTATAATTTCATCAACATCATGCCTAAATATGTTGCCCTTTCCATCACAATCTAAATTGGTGTGCTTTGTGAATGATGAGAGATTCTACTTGTGTAATCTCAGCACTAGAAGAATTATCCGCTTGCCTGATCCTCCTTTTGATCTCTTGCTGTACGAAATATTTTATTTATGTAGTTTTGCTTATGTTCCATGTTTGGGAAACTGGGGTTGTTAATAATGTGAATGAACGGATTTACCCTTACTCGGGCGACTTAAATGTGCTGAAAATGATTGATGGTGCAATCTGAAATGAAATACTAGTTTATAGGGTGCAAATTGAGATAAAAAAAAATTGTAGAGAGCAAAGTGAAAAATGCTCCTATTTATAAGATGCAAAGTAGGATTAAGCCGTTGCGAAGAAATTTATGAAAGAAAAGATATATCTAAAATATAAAACTATTCGAACTACAATGGTGTTTCACTAAATTAAAGTTTATTCAAGTTCAAATGATATATCAATAGAAGTAAACTTAAATACAATCTCAAACTTAATAAAATAGTCCAATAAAATCTTATCATTGTTCGACTCGACTTTACCCATAAATTTCAATAATACACCCTTCAACTTATACAAATCACAAACATTACAATATATACTTTAAATGTTGCAAGAGCATCATAAACAACATTGAATCAATATGAAAAATCTTCTCCTTTGTCTATCTACTCTTCTCTTTTCTTTTTTTTTTCATTTTTTTTCTTTATCTACTTACTTCAATATTTCACAAACTCGGAAATGGATACCGACTGAATAAAAAGAATGAATATCAAAACTGCCGAGAAATATGACTTCAGAGCTAGAGCAGCTCACATGACGAACAATTGACCTGCATTGATTATGAAAAAAGAAGAATTTGACATACTTAATTGCGGTTTCGATACCACTAATCTAAAAAGAGTTTTTGGCATTTTACACCCTGGAATTATAGGATTTTGGCACTTTGCATCCTGAAAATATAATTTATTTGGCACTTTGCACTATAGTGTGTGTTTTAGTTAGAAAATTCTTTGATAGAAGAGTGGAATAGTTATTTTCAATTTTTTTTTCACTGTGCATCTTGGCAATATAGAATTTGCACCCTTAAAATATAGAATGTTGGCATTAATTTTGCATCCTAAAATTATAAAATATTAGCATTTTTCATCCCGATTTTTTTGGCACTCTGCACTCTAAAAATATAATTTGTATGACATTTTGCACCCTAATATATTTTTCTTAAAAAAAAAAATAGACTCATGAATGTCGACGATGTAGAGATAAAATGGTCATTTCTATACACAACAATCATAAACTTGTTATTCTAAATTTTTTTTTACTTTATAATAACTTATTTTAACATTTTCTCTCTGTAAAATTTAAATAAAAAAAAAAGACATTGTCTTCATTTTTTTTCAAGTATCCTCAAGATTATTTACTTTATTTCTAAAACACAGGTTTACATATATAACATAATATTATATTGCATGTTATTTACATAATTTAGATTATCATATTAAGTCGGGGTTGAAAATGCCAGAAAATTTATTTTTTGGGTGCAAAGTACCAATATTCTATATTTCATAGTGCAAAGTGTAAAATTCTATAGTTCTAGGGTTTAAAGTGCCAAAAATATTCGAAATAACTATTATACTCTTCAACCAATTAGTTTTTTCTTCAAAACACACTAGGGTGCAAAGTGCCAACTAAATTGTATTTATAGGGTGCAAAGTGCCAAAAATTTTAAGTTAGGGTAAAAAGTGCCAAAATCCTATAATTTCAGAATGCATAGTGCCAAAAGTCTAAACTAAATATATATTTTCCAAAATTACTAAATTTGAAAGTAAGGGCAATGATTACTTTTTATAAATTTATCTTCCATTAGCAACTAACCATATAAAAAAGAAAGTTTTGACATACTCACTTATTGCGGTTTCGATACCACTAAACTAAAAATATATTTTCCAAAATTACTAAATTTGTAACTAAGGACATAGCTCATCGGTATGGCAAATTTTTAGTACTAGTGATTTGGTGATTGATTTAGAAAATATATGCTTTAGGCAATGTTGTTGTGAACTTGTGATATATATAGAGAAAGATGAATTTTGTCTTGAGAATTTAATGTTTGTTGATATAGCTAATTCAACTCGACAATAGAATAATGCATTTAGAATTTTCATTTATAAAAGAAATATATATATATATATATATATATATATATATATATATTAATATATTAATATTATAATACTGAAAGCATGAGTTACTTACAGTTTAGAACCAGCTAGATCGCTAAGCCGAATCATAATCAGTTGGCCTGTTGCTGCATTAAGAAAAGAAAAAGGGAAATTAATTATGAGGACCATTAACAGAGACTGAAAATAATCAACTAAAAATGATAAATAATACTTAAACCTACCTATCATAGATGTATGGAATGTGGGAGATCTTGGGCCACTCAGAATCTGGTAATTGTGGATTGCACCTCTCACTTAACAAATCACAGTCCGAAATTCGTAAACTTTCTAATTTAGTGAGATGTAGCATGACTTCTTTAGAGGGAAAATGATTTAACTTTCGACATGAAACAAGCCATAATTCTTGTAGAGAAGATAGGTTTCCCAACCATTCAGGCAAATCTTCAATTCCGAAAATTTTCAACTGTAACTTTTTAATAGAAGTGAAATGTTGAATTTGATAAGGCAGAGAAGAGTCCGACTCTGATCCAATCAATTTCAATTTTTGAAGAGAGTGTGGCAGTCCATCCATCATGAATTCTTCTTCTGTAATTGGGCCAAATTCTAATTCCGTCAATCGACAGAATTCTATCCCTCTTGGCAAAACCTTCAAGTTGGGGCAATTATTAATTGTCAAGGAGGAGAGACACAACATTCTTTCTACTGAAAAGGGGGACAATTTTGTACAATCTTCCACAGTTAATGTCACAAGTGATGTACAATTATCCAACATTTCACATGGCAAGTTGGTAATACTATCGCACGAAACAATCTTAATAATTTCAAGAGAAGTGAGGTCGTTTGGAAATGAAATTGAACTAAGGCTTTCACAATCCGATATAAATAATTTCTCGAGGCACTTACTATGTTCAAATTTCAAGGAGATCAGTTCAGTACAACTTACAACTTCCAAATATTTGAGGACAGGGAAAGCAATTGCATTTACCTCAGCAGGTCCAACCCACCCTAAAAGAGTCATGAACCTCAGCTCTAGTCTTTTAAGTGCTGGAAAAAAGACGTTTGGAGATGAACTTTGGTTGTTGCTGTTGCTACCATTAGGAGGAATATTATCATAGATTGAAGCCTCTGTCGATCGTAATCTTCTCATTCCATCCAAAACTAGGACCACGAGTAGTGGTAAGGTACCGAGTGCTGGGATTTCTCTGCATCTATTACAGTTTTCCAATTTAACCTCAAGCAAATTGATAAACTTGACACTCATCTTCATTGTCCATGAAGGAAAGTGATCCCCCAGAAAGTTTTCTATGTTTAGGGATTTTATGTTTTGATGAGGTTGAAGACCGTCTAAGACTTGTTCATGATTGCTGTCTCCATAATTGAAATCATCACTCCATATAAGCTTTAACTTTTTTAGATTTGGCTTTTCAATCAAGCTTGCTCTTCCAGCTTCTTCTCTGTCATTCACGAGATCAAGATTGTATATTGTGAGTTTTCCCATTAAATTTTTTAAACCTCCCAGCTCTTCAATTCTTCGGCCCTTCTCGACCCCCACGGTAAAGAATATTAATGTTCGAAGAGAAGTCAGCTTTCCAATATTGACTGGCATTCTTTGTAGTTTCGCTTTCTCTAAATGTAAATGTCTCAGATTAATTAATTGTTCAAGTTTGTCCGGAAATGCATGTAGATAAAAGCAATTTGCCCTTAAAGTCTGCAAATGGAATAGCTTAGAAATAGAATCTGGTAAAGCTTTGGTACTGGTTTCGGACACATCAAGAAGTCTCAGATGTATAAGATTGCCAATTGAAGTATTCAACTCGTTTATAAATGTTCCTTGTAAAATTAGAATATGCAAGCTTTGGAAATTTTGGAACATTAGGTCTAGCCCATCGCCTGTCAAAAATAGTGTCCGCAAATAAATTGCTTCATCATGAATAATATTGTTTGCTTCTTCATCAAGTGAATCCATCACCAGATATCTACATCGAGAACTTTTATGTCCATCTTTCAAACTTTCCCTATTTGAAACCGAACATGCTAGATCATGCACTAGATCATGCATCTTAAAATACGTGATCATTCCAGTCTCGTCTTTTACTGCCTCTTGAAAGAACGAGTGTTGCAATAAAATTTCACATACTTTGTAACCTTGGCTTTCCATATCATTGTCTCCAAGAAACCCTTCTGCCATCCATAGTTGGATCAATAGCTCTGTACTGATTTCCTCATCCTTGGAGAAAATGGAGCAATATCCAAAACATTTTTTAAGTAATAAGTATGGCAAACGATTGTAGCTTATCTTCAATACTCGCATCACTCTACTTTCTTTCTCATTGGAATCTGAAAACACTCCCTCCAATATCGAAATCCAATCATCTTTTCCCTTATTTTTTAAAATTCCTCCAATCATGTTTGCAGCTAAAGGATGACCTCCGCATCTCTTAGCAATTTTCTTTCCAATGATCTCCAATTCTTCATGAATGCATGGTCTTCCAAAGAAAGCTTTTGTTTCTATTATGGACCAACAAGAATCATCTGACAAATTATCCAATTCATAATGCATGCATGGTCGACTCACAATCGATGCCACATCTTTATTTCGAGTAGTCACAAGAATAAAGTTTCCTGTATTAGAGTTGATTCCACTAAGAGAATTTTGAAAATCATCCCAATAATCGCTATTATTGTTCCACAGATCATCAAGAACCAGTAAATTTTACCATACAATATTTCTTGAAGTGACATTAAAATTGCTTGTCTACTCTCTACCCGATGATCTCCCCCTAATGATTCTAGGATAGATCGAAAAAGCTTAGTGGAGTCAAAATTTTCCGATACACAAACCCAAATCGTTTTATCAAAATAATTCACAATTTGCTGGTCTTTAGAGATTTTTCGAGCCAAAGTGGTCTTTCCCAATCCCCCCATTCCAATAATAGGAATGACCGAAATAACTTCATTGCTCGGAGTCATAAGCATGTCTATTATTTTTGACACATCATTTTCTCTACCAACAAAAATTGGATCTTGGCTTATGGAGTCGGTTTGTTCAAACACAGGCAAAACAGAAGTAGAAATTGCATTAATTACGCTAGCGAGGCCGTAGTTATTTGCATTCTTCTCAATTTCTTTCAACTTCTCATCCACCTCATTGATTTTATGAGCCATTTTCAAACGAAATGCTGAAGGATTAAAGAAGGGAAAGCAAAAGCATACCTTTCTCTTCATTTGATTATTGATCACTACCTTTCGGCGAATCTTTTCATATTCAAGCTCATCAAACAAGTTTTCTGCCTCAAATACAACATCTCCAAGATCCTTTAGCCACAACCTAATTCTTTCTTCTTCCACTTGCTTTCTTTCTGCATCATGTAAAAAAGCTTGAATCCTGGTCAATGATGCTTTGAGGTTATTGAGTTCATTTTTGAATCCAAAGTAAAGATTCAACTCTCGAGTAGCAACTTCAAGTAGCTTGCCCACCACAAATTGCAATGGGGCGTCAAGCAGAATTTCAGCCATTTTTTTTTTGTTTTTTTTTTTTTTTTTTGGTTAAAAAGAGACAGAATTAAAGACAGTACGTGTTTACAAGAGTGTTTCTACAAATCAAATAGCAAAGTCTATTTCCTTTTGTTTGGAATTTTATGCTATACTTAGGGAGAAGTTGATAATGTATTGTGTGTTTAGATCGAGCAATTTGTTCTCAATTATTGGGTTTGAATGACTAATTCAATTTAGTGTCATTTTTAATTCTTTAATTTATAATTTAATTTAATTATTTATGTAGTAGTTAGTGGTCATTCTCAGAGATAGTTGACTATATCGTAGATTATTCTAATGAGTAGGACAGCAATTTACACATCTCTATGACAGATTCCCTTGGTAAATACTACAACTTAATTTTTTTTACTATTTTTTGTCATAGGACCAATGTAACTTTATCTCAAATCAAATTCAGCCGTACCAATTGTTAATACTCGGTTCGACCATTTAATGAATCAAATGTGGCATCAATCAGAATTTCTGCTATTTTTTTTTTCATGTAGAGTAAATAGCGTTTTTATCCTTCTTATGGATTAATTTTTGTACTTTTGTCCCTCTTAATTTTTTTGAGCAGATTGGTCCCTCTTATCAATGTAGTATATGACATTCGTCCCTCTTAAATTTTTTATATCAAATTCATACCTCTTATCCATTTAGTGTGACACATTAGTCCCTCTTTAATGCAAAATAAATCACTTAAATTCAAATATATTCTAAATTGGACAAAAGTTGATGTATTTTGTATTTAAGATGGACTAATGTGTAATATTATATTTATAAGAAGGACGAATTTACTACAAAAAATTTAAGAGGGAAGAATGTGTTATAAGAGGGATGAATGTGATATATTATATTGATAAGAGGGACCAATATGCTACAAAAAGTTTAACAGGGGCGAAAATAAAAAAAAAATGCTATTCACTCTTTCGTGTATGGGTATGTATTTTTTTTTTTCTTTCTTTTTTGGTAATAAAAGACAGTGTGTTTACAAGAGAGTTTCTACAAATCAAATAAGTATGTTTCCTTATGTTTCGAATATTATGCTATTCTTGTGTGTTTAGATCGAGCAGTTTGTTCTCACCTATTGAGGGCATCTCCGGTCCTATGAAAAGAGGGAGGGGGAGATTGGATTGAGGGGAGATGAAATTAATGAACTTTTATGAAGAAAAGGTTGAAAAATGCAAATTCTCCTTGCCTCACTCCTTGAATCTGCTCACTAGCACCTGCTCATACCTATTTTTTTTGTTTTTGTTTTTATTTAATATTTTTTCTTTTTAAAAATCCTTTAATTTGTGTAATATTTTAAAAAATGTAACTCTTATTTAATAAACTTAATTTAATTTATTTGTCGGCAACGACGATGGCGGGTGGTTGTTCTTGTATGAGTAATTAATTGTTGTATTATTGTGTATTTTTAAAAGTATTATTGGTTGTCAACTAATTACTTGTTGTATTATTGTATACCAGCAATGACATGATGAACCAAAAAGTCTTCAGGGCGAGATTTGAAAATGACTTTCTTATTATTAATGTCAATCTTAAATTATTTTTTATTATTCCCAAATCATGTCAATCTTAAATATATTTTTTATTATTCCAAAATCGGTTTGTGTATTATTATGGGTTATTATTATTATTATTTATTTATTTATTTATTATTGTTTAATTTTTATTATTATTGCTATTATTATTATTTTTATTAAGTGAGAGTGGAAAAAATGAGAATTGAAACTAAATGAAATTGATAGATCGAATCATTTAAAATGACTTATAAAAAGAAAAAGGAAAGCTGATTGAAGAGTCAACGAAGATAGCGTGATTTTAATTGACTACTTCAAATTATTGCTGTTTTTAATTCTTGAATTTTTAATTGTAAATTTAATTAATTATGTAGTAGTTAGTGGTCATTGTCGAAGATAGTTGACCATATGGTAGATCATTGAAAGAACGTTCTCTCACTATGACGCTAGCATTATTTAATGAGTAGCATTATTCTAATGAGTAGGACTAATTTTTACAATTTTACATTTCTCTACGACAGACTAACTATTTCTAATGTAAAAGTTAAAAAAGTAAAAATTTGTATATTTTTACATATATGTCCTTAAAAATATTGGTGAAGTAAAAAATTTGTATATATTAACATATATGTCCTTTAAAATAGTGGTTAAGTAGAGGATATTGTTGAAAAAAAAATTCAATTTATAGAAAATTTATATTATCTAGGAACATCCCAAAAGGAAATATAAACTTACATACAGGGGAAGTATAACTTAATTTTCTACTAATTTCTGTCACATGACATGTAAATTTAGTTCAAATCAAATTAAGCTATACCAAAATTGTTAATAGAAGGAAAAAACTAATAATCAGTTTGACCGTTTAATCAATCAAACCTAGCATGATAACTTTACATTTTTGTCATCAAATTTGATAATAATATATGTAAAAAAATTAAAATATTGCGATGCCCGAGTTCAATAAATATTTGACTTAATTGAAACATACCAAGCATGCATGATGAAAATAAAATTGAATATATGTTTCGTCCGTTGTTTATATATGCTTGAAATATTACTCTTGGTCTTTGAAAAAAATTAATATGGACTAGATTTTTATTTATAGTTTACTAATCATGTTCATATGTTCAGATGTTCATATGTAGGGGTAAAATGCCACATTTGTAATAATAGGACAGGTAACTGATAGTATAACATATTATAGGGGCTAAATTGTGTCCATATATAGTAACACATGGGGTAAACTGCTCTAATTTTTTCGAGGACTAAAATAGGTCTAGGAATATAGTAGAATTATATAATATAGGGTTTTTTTAAAAAGAAAATCATATTTCTTCTAAGGTTTAAAAATGTGATGGAGTCAGTGTTAGTTTTTTATAAGAATATAGAGAGTTAAACGCAGTTTTTCAAATTATAAATAAAAATGGACATTATGAATATGAAGAGGTTAATTTGCCATTAACTCAAATCCTTCTTGGATTTAAAACAATTTTACAATTAGAGAAGTTCAAAGCCCAATAAAAGCCCAATAATTAGACCGACACATGAGATTGGCTGTTTCTTTTTTCAAAAGCTTTCTTGATATAACAGCCCTAGCTAGCGGCTGTACATTGAAATTGACTCTTGTTTCTTCTAGGTTTTCCCAACAGAACATATATAGAAATTTTAAAAAAGGCCACAAAATCAACTTTTAATTACTCAGAAGTCATTAAATTTTTAAAAATTTATCAAAGGCCATATGATTAATTAAACAATTAAAATAAATTAATTAACTCTTCCTAATTAAACTAAACTTTTCAAAAATCAAAATCAACCCCTCCCTTCAATTCGATTTCTCTCCCGATTTCTCTTCCAAAATCAACCACAAACCCTAACGCAATTCTCTTTACACAATTCCTTATTTTCACACAAATTTCACTCAAATCACGGAAGAATAGAAAGAAGAATAGCATAAAAGGTAAGCATTTACAAGTTTTGGATGTATTATTGTGTTATTTAGTTCGCAAAATGGAGAAAAATATAGTCAGCAAATTTCGCAATTCTTGGCGTTTGGCTTTTGGGAGGAACAAACGCCAAATGACAGGCCTATCTTCATGGCGTTTGGCGTTTGGGAAGGACCAAAAGCCAAAAGCCAAAAGCCAGGCCTATTTTCATGGCATTTGCGTTTGCCAAACGCCAAATCCCATGAAGGTATGCCTGGCTTTTGGCGTTTGGGAAGGACCAAAAGCACGTCATGCTGCCAGAATTCAAGAATGCATTTTTTTTATAGTTTGTGTATTAATTTTTGTTTTTAATTGTAGGAACGGACAAAATTATAATATATGTTCTATATGGGGGTGATTTTACACGCCAAATGGATGATAAATAGCATTGGAGTGGTGACGATAGAAATTCTATGAAAATAATAATGGTGAATAGGAGAATTTCGTTTGAGGAACTACTCGATAAAATTTGCGAGAAGTTGAATTTAGATCGGTATACTGATATTTTTGAGATTATGCGCGAATATGTTAATAACTCAATAGTGAAAGTATCAGATGAAGAAGATTGGGAGATAACTGTAATGCCCCATAATTAATTAACAAGTTTCAAAAGGTTAAGGGGTTAAAATGATATTTTTAAAAGTTCAAAGGTCAATATGACATTTCATAAAATCATTGGGACTGAAAATGCAATTTTGGAAAATAAAAATTATTATAGAAGGCAGCAGGGGACGTGCCCTGCTGCTCCACCATGTTCATTTATTTCATTCCATCCATATCCTTATGAAAATATGAATGGGGAAAAAAAAAGAAAAAAAAGTCAACAATCCATTTTCTTTTTCTCAATCTCAAACATAGATTTACACAACACTAAAGAGGGAGAAGCGTGAAAGAGAGAGGCAGGGACGAGAGTGATTGAAGGAAAATGAAAGGAAAGAAAATGAGAAGAGTAGAGAAGAAAAGTTCTCTTGGCCATTGAAATTCATCTTCAAGTGAAATTGGTTAGTGAGTGATAAAAGTTCGTGTAGTGTAGCATCACCAAACCCAAATTCTGGGTCTTATCTTTCGTGGCAGTGACCGATCAATGCATTTCGTGATTCGTGAGTGATAAAGCCTAAATTTTGGGTCCTTTCATTCGTGGCAGCGACCGGTCAATGCATTTCGTGATTCGTGAGTGATAAAATTCGTGTAGTGCAGCATCACCAAACACAAATTTTGGATCCTATATCTTTTCTATGTAATTATAAATCCTTGAAGCGTCAATTCATGAGAATTTATGTGAATTATGAATGAATTTCAAAAATACATTACTGAAAATATTAATACATGATTAGAATTTGAATATAGGTTCTGAGTATTGTTATTTATTTTATGTCACATATGTACAATATATTTTTCAAATGCACTCACTATATTCATCAACTTATGTTTGTTTTGTTGCTATTTTTATACAATTCAGGCATCGTGAACAGTTGGGAATAAGTTTGGTCTGAATATGTATTTTGTGTTTTGGTTAGGAACGTTCGTAATAATTATTGTAACTTTTGATGTAGTTGATCATGCCCTTTTATATATGTATATGTTATATATGAGCACTTTTAATAGTGATTTTAAATAGTTGGGTTTGTTAATTTTATTTTGTTATATGTAGGAATCTTTGTAAAAAAAAAATTATCTTGAGACATTTCATATTGAGAGTCCTTGAATTTAAATTTGAGGGCACCTGAGGGGATTTTTTATTAGTACCACCTGGGGAGTGGGCCATTACAATAACAAAATACTATGCCGTGGTTCTATTGATTTAATTTGGTCACAACGCATCTAGATGTCCCCATGGCGGCCAGAGTTCGGGCAATGTAGAAAGTGAATCCTAGATTTTGAGTGAATTTTATAAGTTGTATTTGATGTTTATTGAACAATGTTTGATGTAATTGATGTTTATTATTCGCAACTAATGAATTAACATTTTAATTTTGTGCAACTAATGAATTGAATCGTAATTATGAATTTTAATTTTAATTTTGTGCTATTGAATCGTAATTATGAATTTTTTATAAATTTTATGTAAAATTATAATCTATAAAAGTTAGGAATTGGAGGCAGAGTTTTGCAAACTCTCTACCTTTGAACATCAAACGCCATTGACATTTGGCCATTGACATTTGGCGTTTGCGTTTGAACATCAAACGCCAAATGTCATTGACATTTGCTTCAAACGCCAAATTAGCCAAACGCCATGTAAACACTAACCCTAAGCATTACCCTAACCCTAACTCTAACACTAAAACTAAAACTAACCCTAACCCTAACTCTAACTCTTACCCATGAATTTTGTAAGATTTGACCGAAAGGAGAAGTAACACTTACGGTAACTTCGTACATATTGGTCAATTTTGTAAGATTCGATCGATTTATCACCCGAAAGTAGAAGTAATACTTACAGTAACATTATATCCTCCGTAAATCATAAGTTTGTACATATTGGTCAATTTTGTAAGATTCGATCAATTTATCACTAGAAAGGTGAAAGAACACTTACGGTAACATTATATCCTCCGTAAATCATAACTTCGTACATATTGGTCAATTTTGTAAGATTCGATCAATTTATCACCCGAAAGGAGAAGTAACACTCACGTCAACATTATATCCTCCGTAAATCATAACTTCGTACATATTGGTCAATTTTGTAAGATTCGATCGATTTATCACTCGAAAGGAGAAGTAACACTTACGGTAACATTATATCCTCCGTAAATCATAACTTCGTACATATTTGTCAATTTTTGTAAGATTCGATCGATTTATCACTTGAAAGGAGAAGTAACACTTACGGTAACATTATATCCTCCGTAATTCATAACTTCGTACATATTGGTCAATTTTGTAAGATTCGATCGATTTATCACTCGAAAGGAGAAGTAACACTTACGGTAACATTATATCCTCCGTAAACATACTTTCGTACATATTGGTCAATTTTGTAAGATTCGATCAATTTATCACCCGAAAGGAGAAGTAACACTTACAGTAATATTATATTCTCCGTAAATCATAACTTCGTACATATTGGCCAATTTTGTAAGATTCGATCAATTTATCACTCGAAAAGAGAAGTACCCCAAAATTTTTAAAAAGTTTATTTTTGCGATTCAATCCGTTTGTCGCTCAAAATTAGAATGTTCATTCACTACGAATTTGCATTTAACCCAAATTTGCAGTTTGGTACATAACTTTTGAAAAATTACAATTTTACCCTAAAATCTTTAAAAATTCATTTTTGCTATTCAATCCGTTAGTACCTCAAAATTAGGATGTACATTCATTACGAATTTGTAGTTTGGTCCATAACTTTTGAAAAATTACAATTTTACCCCCAAAATTTTTAATAATTCATTTTTGCGATTCAATCCGTTAGTTCCTCAAAATTAGGATGCACATTCACTACGAATTTGCATTATAACCCAAATTTGCAGTTTGGTCCATAACTTTTGAAAATTACAATTTTACCCCCAAAATTTTTAAATAAATTATTTTTGCAATTCAATCCGTTAGTCGCTCAAAATTAGAATGTTCATTCACTACGAATTTGCATTATAACCCAAATTTGCACTTTGGTCCATAACTTTTGAAAAATTATAATTTTACCCCCAAAATTTTTAAAAAAATTATTTTTGCAATTCAATCCGTTAGTCGCTCAAAATTAGAATGTTTATTCACTACGAATTTGCATTTAACCCAAATTTGCAATTTGGTCCATAACTTTTGTAAAATTACAATTTTATCGAATTTTTTTTAAAAGTTTATTTTCGCGATTCAATCCGTTAGTCGCTCAAAATTAGAATGTTCATTCACTACGAATTTGCATTTAACCAAAATTTGCAATTTGATCCATAAGTTTTGAAAAATTACAATTTTATCCCCAAAATTTATAACTTCTAGTCCCTAACCGAATTAAATATTACACAAAAAAAAAACTAATTCCTCTGCTCCGAATCTGACTGGCTTTCCATTTATCAAAAACTAGTATTCATATATACTCTTTTCTTGCAGTCGTCGGCATACTCGGAGAATCAGACTGTGCAATATCGATGCCTTAAATTTGCCCCTCCCGGTTAGGCGTAAAAATCTACCAATCTGGGGATAATCATCTATAATCCGCCAATGGTCAGGTCTTAGCATGCTTGTAATGTCCAAAATTTCTCTCCATGTTGTGCGTTGTGTTATCCTTCCATCTACGATCACAGAGTCGTAGTGAAAGCGGGGTAACTTTGGGAGGGCCGAGGTAGGTAAGGTAAGGTATCTCTACAAAACAAGCAAAAAAAAATTAAATTTTCATTTTGTCATGAAAAAACAACAAAAAAATCAAAATTTTCATTCAGTCGTGTATACAAATATTAATAATCCAAGCAGCGGCATGCATGTGTAATTGTGTAAAGCTTAGTTTCCAAACATCAGTCAAATAACTTTGCAGGCCAGTAAACCCAACTCCAATATATATGCCACAACCCAACTCCAATATATATGCCACACCGGGTGTAGATCCTCTGTACCACTTTTGGTGTACCACTTAAGTGTATCACTATTAATTAATTGACACTTGCACATATGACAATTATAATAATTCTCACATATGCATGTGTCAATCAATTAGTGGTGATACACTAAATTGGTACACCAAAAGTGGTACATAAGATCTTGAGCCATGCCACACCATATTTCAGTACTGCACATATCCAATTAATATTAATATTAATATATATGTTGCGACTGGTGAATTCAAAGAACTTCCATTACATTTACTGCAACACAACAAATCACTCATTGATTAAAAACGATTAAAAAGCTAAGTACAATATTTACATTTACTCTGTTGATTTAAATATGCTGTGCATATATAGCTGATCAATCAGTTAAAAAAATTAATCAAGCTGTTTGTTTGATGATTAACTACGAAAGCGGTGAAATAAGATCAAAAAGCATACACAGGCGGCGTTTGTCGTGTAGACCAAACGGCAAACGCGGCAAGCAAACAGGCAGCGTTTGCCGTTTGGCGCCGCAAGAAAACAGGCGGCGTTTGCCGTTTGGAAACGCCATGTACAAATTCAAGTAGATCGGGGAATTTGCGAAATCTGGGGAACAAAAATTTATTCGAAATGCTTGAGAAAGGGCTCGAAACTTTACCTCAAATGGCCAATTGCTAATGTTTCTCTCACCATCATCGATTGTTCTTTCTTATGCCATCTCCAATTTGTTGCAATAATTTGGGAGAAAAAATTGAAAGAGAGAATTTTTTTCTTTTTCTTCTCGGCCGATTTTGAACTGTGAGAGAGGAGAGTTTTTTTTTTTGTTAGTTAGGGTTGGGGTGTTTTTGGTTTATTAAAGAAAATTGAGGGGGTAAAGGTAATTGTTAGGAGATATTAAATATTATTAACATTTTTTCTTTTTTTTTTAAACTGAAAAAGGCTTATGGCCTTTGAGGAAATTCTATTTTTGATTATGGCCTTTCTGTAAATCACTCCATTTTTAGGCATGATGTTGATGAAATTATAGAAAAACTCCACTCTTGGATTATTTTTTCATGAAAATTGAAGGTGGTTAGAGTATGCAATTTTTTATTGGATTAATTACAGGGACCTCCCTTGAGGTTTGGTGAAACTCGCATTCATTCCCCTCTAAGAATACTAATTACTCGGACCTCCCCTGAGGTTTGCAAAACCTTACAAAACCCTAACGGAGACTAACGGAGGTGGATGGAATGCGTGAAATTACCCTCTTGCCCTCATCAATTTTAATTACATCGACCTCCCCTAAGGTTTACAAAACCTTACAATAATGTATATTTGCCTATTAGTCCCCAAACTTTAATAAAATTAAATTTACACATAAAAAGAAAAGAAAAACTAACCCCACCCCGATTTATATCACATAAAAGAAATAGTTTATTAATTATGCAACTAATAGTAATAATAAATATGTAAATAAGATTTTATTTTTGTATTTTATAATAAAATATTATTTCATTGTATTGTATTTAAGTAAGATATAAATTTATGATTTCATTGTTGAAAATATTAAACACTTATATATATATATATATATATATATATATATATTTAAGTTTAAAACTGAAATAACCCATAAATTTAATTATTTACAAATACCTCATAGATAATTATTTTATAAAAGGGTATTTGAATTAGTATCTTTAAATTTTGTGAAAAAAATATTTATTGATTTTTTTAGTTAAATTTTTATAAAATACATATTTCAATACTGTATAATTTATCAATAGCGTAAAAAATAATTTATTAATTATGTAAACAAGATTTATTTTAGTATTTTATAGTAAATATTATTTAATAGTATTGGGTTTAAGTAATCAATAAATTATTGTCTGGGATCGCTGGTTCCAGGCCGGCGACGGCCTAGGATATTCTCCCCAGGTCGTCGCCGTCGTCGGGATGGCCTGGGAAGGTGGTGGCGGCGGGGTTGGGGGTTTGGGGTGGGGTGGGGTGGGGTGATTTTAGGGTTTTTTTTTAAAAAATTAAAATATTATTGAATATATTTATTTTCTTTAAAAATTGTTATGTTATATTTATGAATAATTAAAAAATAATAATTTCCCAACAAATAAGTTCTTTAATTATTTCATATCAATAAAACTTGAGTTGATATATGTGTAATATGTGTAATATTTTTTCTAAAACATTATTGGCTAATATAAAATTTTATAAACATGTGTAATATTTTTTCTAAAACATTATTGACCATTATAAAATTTTATATTTATAGACATAAAAATTAAACTCGAGTATTTTCAATATTTTTCTATCAAGTAAAATATAAGAACACTAAAAATAATAATAAAAATAAATTTGAATGTTTATATTTATTTGAATTTATATACACAAATAAGAGGGACAATGTGGAAATCTATACATTAAAAATATATTTCAATGTTTATATTTATTTGAATAAAAATAATTTTTTGTAAGAGTTAGTAGTGTATTTCTCTTTGCATATATTTTACAATAAGTAAGAATATACTTTAGAAATATTTAAAATGTTATTTTAAATATAAATATACATTAATAAAGTCATTACACATTTTATATAAATTTAACAACATTTTAATCCATAAATGTAATTTGACATTGCAACTAGATCCATTCTCTTGCAACAATGTAACATTTGCTGAGAGGGGTAATATAGTCCATACATATTTGCTACAGTAAGTCGGGGGCAAAATTGGCAATCTTCAAAAAATTTATGATGACGTAAGCAAAAATTAACGGAACCCTAACGGTTGTAAGGTTTTGCAAACCTCAGGGGAGGTCCGAGTAATTAGTATTCTTAGAGGGGAATGAACGCGAGTTTCACCAAACCTCAGGGGAGGTCCCTGTAATTAACCCTTTTTTATTTGAATTGTAAAGCTAGCAGTAACGGAGTATTATTATTGTTTAGGATTTTTTTACGGTGTAATTTTTTGAATGAATTATGGTAGATTAAAGATTTTCAGTGTCTCGGAACGGACATATACCTTAAAAGACTCTTCACGGACAATCTTGATAGTATCTCGCTCACTATATCATCCGACAAAAACCCACTTTCTTGATGCTCAACTTTGATCTTCTCTGTGCTTTGCTTCTTGATTTGCATATCTATTTTCTCCATCGATCTCTGACTAAATAAATAATAGTATAAATTTAAAATTTCTACATATTTCTTATGTATACACCATACCCAGAGGCGGACGGACAGGGAAGTGGGGGCTATAGCCCCACTGAAATTTTTTTTTTAATTTTTTTTTTGTAAATATAGTGGTGTTGCCTTTTTTTTTAAAAAGAAAAATTCAATAAATTAGCCCAATATAAAATTTTCAGCCCAAATATAAGTTATTTTTCTTTGTTCTAAGCAAGAATTAAAATTCCTTAAATGAGTAATGTCTATGTTCCATATGGGAGGCCAAAGCATAATATTGAACAAGTAACTATCGAGCATCATTACAAAGTTAAGAGATTCAATTCGGTGATAGATAGACAATTGCAAGAGTTGAACAACTTTAATAAAGTATACACGGAGTTGCATATTTGTGTTGCATGCTTAAACCCATCCAATCACTTTGAAGCCTTTGACAAAGTAAAACTTGTTCGTCTTGCTGAACTTTATCCAAATGACTTCTCTTTTTTTGAGCTCTCGGCCCTTTCCAATCAATTTGAAAATTATATTAGGGATGTTCGATCAAGTGATGATTTTTCAATATTGAAAGAGATTGGTGATCTTGATTAGAAGATGGTTGCGAATAAAAGACATGTCGCATTCTCGATGGTTTACAAACTTGTGACATTGGAGCTTATTCTACGCGTTGCAACTGCATGAATGGATAGAGCTTTTTAGGCTATGAAGATAGTAAAGAATCGAACTTCGTAGCCGAATGGGCGATCGATCAGTGGCTAAATGATAGTTTAATTGTCTTTATAGAGAGACATATTTAGTAGTATTTCAAACGATGCTATCATAAACCTGTTTCAAAAGATGAAAAACCGTTGTGGTCAATTACCAAAGTAAATATGTAGATATGTTGGGTTCTTTTGGAACTATAATGGGGTATTATATGTAATTAAAATATCTCGTGGGATTTATTTTTGTTAAACTCCACCTCCCCATTTATGTATTGCGTCATATATTTTCTCGTGAATAATATAAACTCTAAGTTTAACTATTTGATAGATTTTTTTTTTTTTTAAATTTAGCCTCCTGTCCCTGCCCCTGCACATACCATTTTATTAGAAGTGGAGTCCAACAGATATAGTTGCAATCAAAGCATCAAGGTATGCTCCTTGCTGGAGCCACGTGTTTACAAGAAAATGCAACACAATTTTTTTGAGTTAATCGAAATTTTTCCCATATCATGATGTTCAATTTATTCTACGTGATTTGAAAAAGAGTATTTGACCCTTTGTAATTTTATAAGAGATTCACACCACCTCCTTGATATTTTTATATGTGATAATTTACTCCTCCGTGTAATGATCATATGGTAGTTTACCCTCATTGTGTTATGATAAATGTGGCAATTAACTCTCCATGTGTTGTGACAAATATAATAATTTACCCATGTGTTATGAAAAATTTGACAATTTTACCCCCCATGTTACAAAAATACTTTCCATGTACACTCTCAATTTCGATAAGTGAGTTATACTCTCCATCTGAATGAGGTAAATTGCTTCTTTAAAATTTTCACGGCGGGGTAAAGTGTTCTTTTTCAAATCACAAGAGAGTAAATTGAACAATATGCATTTTACAGAGGGGGTAAATCGGGATTAGCTAGAGTGAAAAGTGTTGCGTAAAAACAAAAAATCATCCTTCTTCATGTCAAATAATGAGGGGGTAAAATGTCACAATTATAATAACACTACGGGTAACTGATAAATATAACATAATACAGGGGATAACCGTGTCCAAATGAAATAACACATGGGGTAAGCTATTTCAGCTTTTGTAAGATTAAAATATGTCTAAGTAGTACATAATAGGGTATTTTTATTAAATCATATTTTTTTAAGTTTTAAAAATGTCTAGAAGACAATGTAAACCTTTTGTAAGAATATAAGGCGGTAACATATACTTTTTGAAATTACATAAGAGTAAATTGGACATCACAAATATTAAGAGGGTAAATTACCATTAATATCCTAAATTATGCAATTTTTATGGGGTTAATTCTTTAATTTCCACGTGATATGATCAATTTACCCTCTTGTCATTTGACAATTATCATTTTACACATTTGTGTTTATCTCATTTTGTTGGAAGCATGGATCAAAATTTCGGATTTTTCCTAGGAAAAATCCGAAACTTTTCGGTTTTTCAAGGAATCGAAACGATTCCTCAATGTATTTTCGAAACTACAAGGTTTCCTTCGAAACCCACAATGTTTCCGAGTTTTCCACCGAAACAATGGAAACTTGCAAAGTTTCCTTCAATTTCCGAAAATAGCCGTTGCCTTCTTCGAAAAAAACGTTCCCAATTTTTTTTAAATCAAGAAAATGGTGGGGAGTTTACCAACTTGAGTCAATGTAAAGCTAGCCAACAAGGAATTTATTTCTCTGAAGAACAATACTTTGATTATGCTACTCAAGATGAAGATCATGGTAGCCGCCTATCAAAATTTTATTCTATGCGGAAGGGGAAGTGGAAGTGGAAATCAATTTGCTTATGTTACGTATAAACAATTGGATCTTTTAATTTTATTTTATTTTTGAACTATTAGTGCTTTAATATCATGAACTTTAATTAAGCTATGTTTTAATATGTATTAACTTTTATTAGTTTTTGAGGTACGTATATTTTGATTGTAGTTTATAGATTTCATCTAGGATATTTCGCTGTCTTTTCATTGTTTAGTTGTGATGCAATTCTTTTTTTTAATTATTAACAAGCACTCATTCTTGTTTGGTGATACTGGTTTGCAAGATTTGAAAAGGGCATTATTAATAATTGTTCGCATTCATTTTGCACATATATTTCAAGTTAAATTATGCTTTAGAAATAAGAACATGATTTTTATGTATTTTTTATGACTATTTGTGTGTTTTCAGGTTTTTGTAATTTTTTTTAGCGTTTCCGCAACGCTTCCGAAACGTTTCAGATTTTTGGATACCCGAAACTCACCTACGAAACGAAACTTTGATCCATGGTTGGAAGTGTAGCTCATTCGCCAAATTTAAATGTGAAAGTGAAAAGTGTTGCATAAACTAAAAACAAATATCCTTCTTCATGTAAAATAATGCAGGGGTTAAAATGCCACGGTTGTAATAATAGGACAGGCAACTGATAATATAACATATTATAGGGGCTAAATTGTGTGTCCATATATAGTAACACATGGGGTAAAACTGCTCTAGTTTTTCGAGGATAGAGTATATAGCTAGATAACTAAATTCGCACATCCAGGGTGTCGACGCGCTCCGAATTCGCGAATCGGAGCTCATTTGCGAAATTCGCAAAGAAAGCGCGAATTAATTTTGGGAGTGCAAATTTTTTATATATAGAGCTGTTTTAATTTTTATAGAGAGTGTATTATCTTTATAAGGAACATGCACTACACAATACAAATTTTAACAAAAAGATTAATTTTTACATAGATTTTGTAAAATTTAATAATTTATTGGTTTGTTTTGTCATTTATAAATACTTTAACTTAGAAGCTAATTAATTTACAACCATACAAAAAAATAACACAAATAATACTTGTAACTTTATTAAAGAGTAGACTAGAGACTAAGAATATAATACATCCATGCATACGTGAAGCATTAGCTTTTTGACAACTGTTCATCCATATGTCAAGCTATTTTTTGATTTGCCGACAACCAAAACAAATTAAATTGTAAATATTTGTTGGTTATTTTAACGCACTAATATGCTAGATGTTAGAATTTAAATACCACCATTGCGTGACACTTTTGGGAAAACATAATGAAGTTATAAATGTTTGAACTTTGTACTTTTCCTGGATATTTTGATTCATTAAACTGATAAATAGCTAAATAGTAAATATCAGTGTCCATGTCAAGCTATTCATTTAAGAAAACATATGTCTATATCAATGAAAATACATTTGCGTGTAAACACCACTGATGGTTCTCATTATCATTAACCTTTTATAGAGTGGTCCTTCTTGCGTTTTTTTTCCCACATTAGTCTCTACTATGAATTATTTGTTTCAATTTGGTCATTTTTAGGTGGTCCAAGGTGATCTAAAGTTCCAAAATAGTTTTATGAGAGACTAAATTGATAAATAAATAGTTTTATGAGGGACTAAATTAATACAAAATAATTTCATGAGGGATTAAAGTATAACACTATAAGAAAAAGACACTTGTAAATGACCAAAGTGAAACAAATAATTCATATTGGGGACTAACGTGGGAAAAAAACACAAAAGGTATCACTCTATAAAAATTTAATGATAAGGACGACCACTAGTAGTATTTACCCTACATTTGTTCATGATATTAAGTCATTTTAGATAATTAGATTTATATTTAGTCATCATAAACTATACTTATTAGTTGAATGACATACATTTTGCTTTTGAATCTTTTAAAAATGTAGTTGTAACTTATCTCTTTATTATATATTTCTAATTTTAATACCATAAAATAATTATGCTATATTATTAATAATAATTTTAATAGACGCTCTATAGGCGCTCTTATATTCTAAAATTTTAATATGTCACGCTCTCACGCTCCCGCTCCCGCACCTGCACCTGCACCGGCATCTGCTTCGCGTTTTAGTTATTTAGGTATATAGTAGGATTATATAATATAGGATTTTTATCCCTTACAAATCAAATTTCTTTTAAGGTCTAAAAATGTGATGGAGTCAGTGTTAGTCTTTTATAAAAATATAGAGAGTTAAATGCAACTTTTCAAATTAAATAAAGAAAATGGACATTATTCAATTAAGGAGGATAATTGCCATTAACTCAAATACTTCTTGGATTTAAAATAATTTTACAGCTCTAGACCAAACAATTCTTTATCAATTAAGCCCAACCCGTTTAGATGGGCACATGAGATGGGCTCTTCCTTTTTTCATAGTTTTCTTGATATAACAGCCCTAGCTAGCGGCTGTACATTGAAATTATTCTAGGTTTTCCCAACAAAACATAATATACTATTACGCAGACATAATACACAAATTTATGCTATTATTTATTTTGTCAGAGATCGATGGAAAAAATAGATATGCAAATCAAGAAGCAAAGCACGGAGAAGATCAAAGTTGAGCATCAAGAAAATGGGTTTTTCCCGGATGACATAGTAAGGGAGATACTATCAAGATTGTCGGTGAAGAGTCTTTTAAGGTATATGTCTGTTTCGGGACATTGAAAATCTTTAATCTCCCATAATTCATTCAAGAAACTACACCGTAAAAAAATCCTAAACAATAATAATACCACATTAGTTCTAGCTTTACAATATTCAAATAAAAAATTATATACTCTAACCACCTTCAATTTCCATGGAGAAATAATACAAGAATGGAGTCTTCCTATAATTGTGTCAGCATCATTTCTAAATGTGCTTCCCTTTCCATCACAATCTAAGTTGTTGTGCTTTGTCGACAGTGAGAAATTCTACGTGTGTAATCCCAGCTCTCGACGAATTTTCCGCTTACCTAATCCTCCTTTTGATCCCTTGCTAATTAGAATATCTTGTGTATGTGGTTTTGCTTATGTTCCATCCAAAGATGAATACGCAATCTTATACTTAGTCAAATCAGATCTAAACATATGGAGGTGTATGATGCTTACTATATCCATGTCCAATGATGACGATTACTTGCATTATAATTCTTGGAGATCTGTTGATGTCGCGTCTATTAGCCATCTCGCGGTTTATCATTCATTTGGGGTTTTTGTTTCTGGGGCTTTCTATTTGTTGATGATTGATAGTGAGGTTAGAAAATATGTGATCATCTCCTTTAACATGGAGAATGAATGTTTTTCTACGATCAGGTTGCTCAAGGATTTTGAAAATAATTTAGGTGATTTTTTTCATAAGTTACTTATGGAAATCAAGGAAAAACTCTATATCAAGACTTTATTGTATCGCGCCAAAACCTTGAAATTGTGGATGTTATCTGATGTGAAGAACCAGTTATGGACCCAAAGTTGGAGCATTAATTTAGAAAGCATTCCACGCTGGTTTGGGACAATATTTGACTCAGTTACTCTATATATTTACAGGCAATAATACCTCCATAATTACAACGAATCAGACGAGGATATCTTAAGAGACATTGGAAAGTTAAAAGTGGCTCTTTTGGGTATTGGAATCCACACAAACAATTTCTCACTTTAAATATATAGAAGCAATCCACTTCTAGCTATGCTTAAGTCGGTATATATCTTTTAGTCTTTAGGACCATTAATTAATTTTCTAAATTGTATACTGAATTGATTGAGTGTTTGTTATAATCTTATTATGTACCTTAATGGTGATTAATTAAGGAGTGGATAGCAGCAACACAAAAGAAAGAAAAACAAGACAATGACAATGGAATTACGAACAAGCATATATGTAATTACCAGCAAACAGGCACAATGAAAATTTAGAATTATGAACCATTCAACAAAAAATCATCAAACATATACAAGCAGAAAAATAAAGAAACTATATATAGTCCAAAAAATTCCCTAACATAAACTTTTACTTGAATATTCTTTGGATTCGTTAGGAGAAATTAAAGCTATCAAAATCAACAAATGTTGAAACGGAACTTGATTAAGCCGAATTTCGTCGGGTAAGATTAAATCAGTAAGGAGTGTGTTTAGGAGTTGTCAATCAATAATTAAATGGCTCTTGTTGCTTTATTCAGGATGGATCTATCTCAAGGAAGAACAATTAGATGGAACAATTAGTAATTAAGGCAATCAATTAGTAAATAGTATAGCAAAAACTTTTTTATTCAATATGATAATCAGAATGCTCAAGTATGTAGGCGTAAGCTCTGATTGTGTAAAGCGTGTGTAATACAATGATTAACTAGGTATTTATATCACGATTAACCTAGCTTTACAAGGAAACATAATTCTAATAGGACTCGGCCCAGTCGTCCCTCTTGAGTCCGGATTATAGTTTGCTCGCTAAGTGGAGTCGTCTTCAACTGGTCGATAGGAGATCTCGAACGGGCTTATATTATCGAACCGATCTGATATCCCTTAGTCGATCCGAATATTACAAGGGGTGCGAAATAGCCCCCATCAGTACTCCCTCACTTCTTCGAGCGTATATGTAGTAAAAGCTCGTAGAAGTAAATGGCTCATTTTGATTGTGTTTTCTATGAGTTGTGCCTCGTTAAAAACCTTATCTAAGAAAAAACCCTGTGGGAAAAAATCCTAAATAAGGAAAAGAGTGCAACTCCTCATACATAGTCATTTCATGTTCCTCCGATCCCGATACGCTACGTGGCTCTTCGGGAAACGTTTCGTTTCTTTGCTTTTTTGGCGGGAATACGATCAGTCATAAGAAATACGAAACGTTTCTTTTCATCACTCTCTTATAAATAGGTCATTGTTCCTTTAGTCAATTTTTACTTTCTACTTCCCCTATTTCTGCAGTCGTTTTCTCACTCGATTATTTCATTCTCAAGTTGTCTTTATCGATTCGTACTCTTCGAGATTTCAACAAAATGGCTTTGATTCCTAGAAAATCCTCCTCGTCTTCAAGGGAAAGAGTTACTTCTATTGTCGAGGAGGTGATTCCTACAAGTCCTTCGAATGAGCAGACTGGAGCGTCAGAATTTATCATTCCGACTGAGGACACTTTTAAGGTGCAAATCATATCCGATACGGATGTTGCTGCTCGGGCCAAGAAAAGAAAGAGTACAATTCCTCAAATCTCTGAACCAATTGAGGATCTCGCTTGTGCTTACAACGAGGAAACTTTTCACGAGGTTGTGGATAATTATGCGAAATATTTTCCGGAAGGTTCTGAGATCATTCTTCCTTCTCCCTCAGATAGGGTTACTTCTCCACCGGAGGGTTGCCGAGCTTTTTATACAGCCCACTTTAATTATGGCCTTCGGCTTCCATTGTCCGCTCTGTTTCTTGATATTCTGAGGATTTTTAGTGTATCTTTGACTCAATTGGTCCCAAATTCAATGGCATTTGTGGTCTGTTTTTCCGTTTTGATGATAGCGAAAGGATTCCAACCCTCTTTTCGCAATTTTATACAATTGTTTCGTTTCAACATTTCTATTTCTTCTAATCGCGGTTACTTTTTTGCTAGCCAAAGAACTAGTCGCTCAATCTTTGATTCCCCGATTTCTAGCAATCCTTCCTCGAAGTCTCATTTTTTCTTCGTTCGCCTTCTCATCTCCTTTTGGCGGATGGCTCGAGTGAGCCCTTTTCATGGGACCACGACTCCAAATGGATTTATGGTGGTCGCCTACCGACAGGGGACCTTATTCCCGATGACCCCCAGTTCCTTGGTGAGATCCAGGCTATGCGCCCCAACAAGTATCAGAGTGCTCTTCTTATTGGCGAGGTATTTCTTCGCAAGGCGGGATTGAGTACTCATATCTTTCCGGTTTCTTCTTCTTCCGAATCATTGGGTAAGTATTACTTTTAATGTGATACTCTTTTTGTATTAAGCCTAATTTTGATTTTGTTTCCTTATCAGCCCTTATGGTAGAAAGCTCCCAACGTTCTTTGAAGGGAAAAATGGTAGTATCTAAATCCACCAAAACCATAGAGAACGTTCCTATCGAACAAAGAGCGTCCCGGAAGAGAAAATTAGAATTGGGTAATGATTCTGAAGAGAATAGAGAGGAATCTCCAGATTCCTCCCAAGAATCTCCTGTTTGTCCGGGGACAGGATCTGGTTATCCTCCTTTTCAACTTCGAACTTCCCTGGGCATTCAAGGATGCCGTAGCTGGTCGATGACTCACCCTAATGATAATCCGGTGGAGAGAAAAAGGAGTTATTAAGGTCGTTCCGGTAACGATATTTTTGTTCTTGGCGAGAATCATCCGAAACCCACTTTGGTCGAGATGATCGAGGATCATTTAGAAGGAAAAAGAGCCGCTGGCTATCCCGAGAATGATTCTTTAGTTCATGACGAGAGCGAAAATGCTGTGGATAAGGCAACTCGCGTTCTTCTGTCTGGCGTTTTTACTCGTGACATGAATAAGCTTCTTCGGAAGGATCCTTTAGAGAAATTTCAGCGAGCTTCTCTTTATGCTGAAAAGGTGACCTCCTTTTATGAGTGCTCGTAGGGTATTTTTCCTCAATGAATACTTTAGCTTGCTAATTTATTTCCTTTATTTTTTTTTTTATCTTTCAGACTAAGACTTGTTTGGCATCATATGCCTATGAGGCTGCTCTCTGGAAACAACAATGTGAATTTCTGGATGAGAAATATAAAGTTTTACTTCATAAGTCTTCTGGTTCAGGGGTTAGTCCCTCAATGACTTCTTCTCTTCCGATTGTAGAGACTCAGGTTATGGGGACTGATGATCTGGAGATTATAGGTAGGGTTCTAGAGACTTCTCGTGCTCAAGAACAAGCCAATCAATTGGCCAAAAAATTGGAAGAGTATCAATTTCAGAGTACTGCTCGAATTAGCGAGTTGGAATCTCAAGTATCGAGTCTTCAGGCTTCTTTAGAGGAGTATGAGAGGGACATTCCTCTTAGTGGACTCAAGGATCGTTATGGCCGGAATCCTGATGAAAAAGTTATTCGTGAATTCCTTAGTTCTCCAGTTCATACAGCGTTGGTATATCAAATGGTCGGTCCTCTCCTAGAGAGTACGTTCAAGAAGGCGATTCATTAGTTGGTTGCTTTTAAACCGATAGATGATCGTCGAAAGGAATATTTTAAAGCGGCGCATATTCGGTTGAACCGTTATGGCGAAGTATATTCTCCTTCCGAGCTACCGGACGTCATTTATCAAAAGTTTCCTTTGGCTCACCTTGTGAAAGAGTTCGGTAAGCCATTGCCGATTCCTCCTTCAGATATCAATGATGAGGTCGATAATAATTTATCGATCCAGAGGAAGAGGAGGAGAATATTGAATCAACGAATGAAGGAGACATCGCTGGCGAACAGGAAATTCCCGATGGCGACCAAGTTGTATGATATGTTGATATGTGAAATAACCTTTGTAACTTGTTATCGTAGGTTGAATTATAATATTACTCTTTTATCCCTTTGTAAAATTGACGCTTTAATTTTTCTGACAGTTACGTCCTTTCGTCTTCTTTGTAATAATCTAGACAAGTTATTAACTTTGCCGTAATCATTATGCGTATGTCTTTTCGAATTCTTACGTCAATTCCTAGGCTAGTTTCTGTGTTAAGCACCCATTCCTTGAGTCTCTTGCTTCTTTTCGTATAGTATAAATACGAAAGGTAAAACTTTACTCGCTATTTACCGCATTTACTCATTTCTCAACAGAATACTCTTTCGTTAGCAGGTCGATAAGCTTTCTCGATAATTTAATTTTCTTTCTTAAATTCCGATCATGAGTAATCTTTTCGGTAACACATCAAAGCGTCCTTCCCGCGAGAGTGCTAGAAATTCTAGACCAAAAAAGCCTCGAACGGAGGGGCCCTCGATAGAACCTCCTCGTTCGTCTTCCATTAGTAGGTCGGCGATCGATACTCTTGTTGTTCCTTCTGAACCTTTTTCCGTAGTCAGTTCGTCTTTCACGCAACAAAACTTTTCCTCTTCTGGTGAGGCAGGAAGGAGGCCTTCCCCTGGTCGGGTGGCCTTTGGCTATTCGTCATTTATGGAGCAAGCTTTCGACGGGCGCTTCTTCTTTCGAACATGGCACATATGAGCATGTTCCTGTTAATTCCGTTCATTTTTCTACTTCTGCTGCCCCGGTTGTCAGCGGAGGCCAAGTTGGTGTTGTCTCCGAGGTGATTAATGAGGGTTCCTTTTAAATCCCTCCGCAACACAACCTATTTCTCAAGATTTCCCTGATTACTTGTTTAATAATACTACCGTGATGACTACTTCTTTTGAATCTGGCGGGCCTTCTGGAGGTCGGACCGGATCAAGGTCCGGTCGGCAGACCGTTATCTCAGCTTCGGGCAAGGAGACCTTAGTGAGTCCTAACGAGAGGCCATCCCCTCATATGTTAGATGACCGCTGCATTCTCGAGCAAGTTAAGGATATTATGCAGTCGGTGACTCCACGTCCTGATGGTGTTTCTTTTGGTAGTGAACTGCCTGGCTCTGTTGAGCCTGATGCTTTGTCCTGGGACATGGGCATGAGCACTATTTTTCCTGGCGAGTTGAGGAAGCTCGAGGGTACTTCCAATGTTCGCCTTGTTCAGTCGCTGGTGAAGATATGCGAGCAGGTAAATATAATTCTGATTATTTTTCCCGCTTCTCTTCTTGGGCTGAATTTTTTGTATGGGGAGAATGAACTAATGATAATCTTTTATGACTAGATTCATTCCTTGATTGATTTTAGTTAGTAAATATCTTTCGTTATGCAAATTTTGCTGTTATGAATAAGTATAACTTCTCGAAATAATCAGTATAGATTAGCATACTTATCTGATATTGATCTTCTGGGAGAATATGCTTTGTTCGAAAGAGTAGCTTAGTCTGGCTCGATCAGTTTTTAAGTAACTGAATGATTATAACGTTTGTTCTGCAAATCAAACTTTTAAATCAAGTATAAGAATGATGATCGACCAAGCATGGTCCCTTAAGATTGTCCCGAAGTCGTGTTAGACAAAAAAATGTGGACAACAGGCCATCCATGTAGATAGTTGATTGAATAATTGTTAAGGAACGCTCAGCGTTGTCGTCGATGTTCGACCAGTCCCTTGTAAATTTGTCCTTTTGCTAAGGATATCTTATTCTGTCATTTCCACTGTTGAGCTCTGCTTTGATCAGAGGTTTAAGTTCGCTGAACCTTGTGAAAATATATCGTTCTAGGTATCTTCTTAAAATCCATGTTTCTCTGTACTGATTGTGAGTTTCATGTTCCTCAAATAAAGCAACCAATGTATCAATACATCGATTTTTTTTTATATGGGAGGAATTGGAAAATGTAGAATCCTTAGTCAGATCTAGCTTCTTCAGACCCCTTTAAGCAATTCTTTGGAATATTAAGCAGTGACGAGACTATATATCCCAGTTTCGTTGACTGTTTTATCCGTTTGTTTATCATATTTCTTGGACTCTGTTGGAGGTATAGTATAGTTAACTAGTAACTGACCTTATGAGATATGAGGCTGTGATGGCCTTGTATGCTGGAATATGAGCTTTTATTCATCTAATCGAAGCATGACTTGTCGTTTAGTAAACTTATATGTTCAAATCCTGGATCTCTTACTTATCAAGTGATCCGGATCTTTGAGTTTGGACTGCTTCAGATCTTTTTACTGTTTTATTGATCGCTTCGATCATCATTCCTCTTCGAAACTGAACAGTCTTTTCGATTGCTAAAGTGTCGTTCCAACTTATTCTCATTTAATGGAGGAAGTCAAACGGTTGCGGTTGATTTTTCCGAGATCTTCTTCCAACCGTTGGATCAACATCATCTGTGCCTATAAATAGGTACGCAATCTTCATATCTCACTATCAGTTCTCAAAATGGAACCATCAATTTCTTTGAGTTACACCTTGCCCACTGATCCCATAATATTCAAAAAGTCACACTATCATGATTCTTTTTGTCAGAATATTTCAGATGTTAACTATCTTGTACTGACAGGTCCCATGGCAGCCCTTCCTTGTACTGATGGGTCCCATGAGGCCTCAAATCTTGTATTCACGGGTTTGAGGTCCGTGGTGTCCTGTTTGCACATGGAGGGTTCATACTTACCAGGCACCCCCGCTCTTCGATGTTACCTCCGGAGTGATAGACCTCTGGGGTGTGCTTGTAAATTTTAACTTTCACGGCGGCCCCGAAGAAATGCTGCTTTAGAGTAAAACTCAACCCTTAATGAAAAAGCAGTATTTTGTTGTGGGTGAATGAGTATTGCCAGTTATCTGGCTGGTAATGCTCATTTCGTCTAGAAGAACATTTGATCTTCAAAGCCCAGCCATCGAACTAAAGAAGTCGATCATCCTGAGCAGCATGCTTCTTAGGTGATCAATTACAATCGTCGAGGCACTAGGGAGGAGATTGGTGTTTCCGTGGACATTGTCGTGAAGATCTCCGATCCATTGGATAGGATTATTTTATCTAAATAGCTGTAGTGATTTGTAGAAAAATCCTCTGTATTCTGATCGAAATTTCGTATGTAATTTTGTTCTCCGAACTCAGATGAATAAAACTTTTGTGTTATTATTTTGCTATATCTGTTTGTTGTTGATTTCTTCTCAACATGTTATTTTGGAGCGATTATTGTCTCTCAATTTTGGTCGTTGGACATGAGATCGAGGAGTGTTTATTGAGCGGATCAATTCATACTCAACTCTTTAGTTTAGACTTAGGTTTTTATACCAAAGTCTTAAGTCGTTAAAAGTAGATCGAGGAGCGTTCATCGAGCGGATCAATTTATACTCAACTCTTTTTATTTAGACTGATGTTATCATACCAAAGTCTTTTAATCGATAATAGGTAGATCGAGGAGTGTTTATTGAGCGGATCAATTTATACTCAACTCTTTTTATTTAGACTGAGGTTTTCATACCAAAGTCTTTTTACTCGTTAAAAGTAAATCGAGGAGCGTTTATTGAGCGGATCAATTTATACTCAACTCTTTTTGTTTAGACTTAGGTTTTTATATCATAGTCTTTTAATCGTCAAAAATATATCGAGGAGCGTTTATTGAGCGGATCAATTTATACTCTACTCTTTTGTTTAGACTTAGGTTTTTATACCATAGTCTTTTAATCGTCAGAAATATATCGAGGAGCGATTATTGAGCGGATTAATTTATACTCTACTCTTTTGTTTAGACTTAGGTTTTTATACCATAGTCTTTTAATCGTCAGAAATATATCGAGGAGCGTTTATTGAGCGGATCAATTTATACACTTGTTTTGTTAGATCGAGGAGCATTATTGAGCGGATCAATTTATACTCAACTCGTCATATCTTATTGGATCTTCACCAAGAGGATAGTAGAATTTCGAGGAGCGTTTACCGAATCAATCGATTTATACTCAACTCGTTTTGATATTTTTCTCTAATCGAGCTTTGCTTTGATATTTAAAATTGCTAAAATCTTTAAAAATCGAACCATAGGCCAAGGCCTTTAATACAAAGAATAAAACTTACTAAAAAGAAAAATAAAGCAGCATAATCTATTGTGATTTATTTACCATAGTATTTTCTAAGGTTGACTGCATTCCATGTTCTTGGTAGGGTTGTTCCGTCCAAGTGTGCAATCTTGTATGAACCTTTCTTTCCTACACCGATGACAATGTATGGTCCATCCCAATTCTGTTGTAACTTGCCCACATGCTTTGATGCCTCTACCTTTTTCAAGACCAAGTCTCCTTCTTTGAAGGTTCTGACGCGTACTTTTTGATTGTAGGCTTTTTCCATATTTGATTTAGCGACATGCAAACGTACGGCCGCTTTTTCTCTTAAAGCTTCTGTTAAATCAATATCATTTTCTCTTGCCTTTTTCATTTTCCTCGTCGTCATACATTTCAATTCTTGGTGTCGGAATTAGCGTTTCGACTGGAATAACAGCTTCCGAGCCATATACTAGACTGAATGGGGTCTCCCCTGTTGAGGTTCTGACCGTGGTTCGATTAGCCCATAGTACCCCTGGGAGTTCATCTAGCCATTTTCCTTTGGCCGCCCCTAATCTTTTCTCCAGAGATTTTATTATTTCTAGGTTCGCTACCTCAGTCTGTCCGTTTGCTCTAGGATGCCCAACTGAAGTGAAACTTAGCTAAATTCCTAGCTTTGCACACCATTTCATTACCTGTTTTCCCGCAAATTGGGTTCCGTTATCTGAGATCAGAATTCTCGGGATGCCAAATCGACATACTATGAATTTCCATAAGAAATTGATCACTTGGAATTGAGTTATTTGGCAAGGGCGATGCATTCTATCCATTTGCTGAAGTATTCAACGGCGACCAAAACATATGCTTTCTTGGATCTAGCCGTTGGGAAAGGTCCCACGATGTCCATTCCCCATTGATCGAAGGGCCAACATACAGGTATTGGGTGCATGTTTTCGGCTGGTTGATGACATATATTAGCATGGAATTGGCATTGATGACATTTTTGGACATATTAGACGGCATCATTGTTGATGGTAGGCCAATAATAACCTGTTCGAAGGCACTTTAAAGCCAAGGCCCTTGCTCCGCTGTGATTCCCTGCATCTCCCTCATGTACCTCCCGGAGGATATCGTTGGCTTGAGATTCGGAGACGCATTTCAGGAGAATTCCTGATACTGATCTTCGGTAAAGTTTTCCTTCTATCAATGTATATTTTGGAGCCCGATATTTTATTTTTCGAGCTTCGTTTTGGTCAGACGGCAAGTTTCCTTCTCGAAGATAGTCTATCATTGGAGTCATCCAGTTTTCTTCCACTTCTTCGATTTCCATCATTTCGGCGACCGGTGTCTCATCGATATCGATTGTCGGCGCATTGGAGATTAACCAGTGGATCACCCTTTCAGTTTTCCCGTCGTGGGATCCTGTGAACCTAGACAGTTGATCGGCCTATTTATTTTCCGAGCGTGGAACGTTCTGAATACCGAAACTTTCGAATTTTTCAGCCAATTTTTTCACTTTGGCAAGGTATTTGACCATATGAAATTCCTTAGCCTCATATAGACCTTCTATCTGTCTCTGTACTAACTCTGATTCGGTTAATACCTTAAGGCTTTTTATGTTGGCCTTAATTTCCATTTCCATTCCTGCGATCAGCGCTTCATATTCTGCTTCGTTGTTTGTTAATACGAAGTCCAACGTTATCGCATAATTTATATCCTCCTTGTTAGGTCCGGTAAAGTTGATTCCGGCACCTCCTCCCTCTCGGCATGAAACACCGTCGACGTGCATTAACCAGGTTTGATTTTCTACGATCAAGATATCGTTGTTATGACTAGTTGATTCGGTATGTTCGGTTGCCTGGGTTAGAGTTTCTAACAGGAAATCGGCTAAGACTTGGGCCTTTATCGCAACTCTTGGTTTGTACTCGATTTCGAACTGACCGAGTTCAATAGCCCACTTGATCAATCTTCCAGAGGCTTCTGGCTTCGCTAGGACCGGTCTTAGTGGTTGGTTCGTAAAGACCACTATTTTGTAAGTTAGAAAATAGGGTCGGAGTTTTCGTGCTGCTACCACTAAGGCCAAAGCGAATTTCTCTATTTCCAAGTAGTTCTTCTCTGCCCCTTGTAGTAATTTGCTTAAGTAATAAACATGCTTATGTTCTAAACCATCCACCTTAACTAAAACCGAACTGATGGCCACGTCGGAGATCGATATGTAGACATATAATGGTTCTCCTTCGGTTGGTTTGGCCAATAGCGGGGATGTCGTTAGATATTCCTTTAGTCGATCAAATGTCTGGTCGCATTTTTCGGTCCAAACAAAGTTTTTTGCTTTTCGAAGAGTTTGGAAGAAAGGCAAACTTCTGTCATTCGATTTGGATATGAATCTATTTAGCGCCACGATTTTTCCTACCAAGCTCTGTACTTGGGAGATCGTTTTAGGAGGTTTTATTTCGGTTATAGCTCAAATTTTTTCAGGATTGGCCTCAATTCCTCTTTGATGTACTAAATAGCCCAAAAATTTTCCCGACTTAACACCGAAAGTGCATTTTGCAGGATTTAGCTTCATTCTGTACTTTCTCAATATTTGGAAACATCGATCGAGATCCCTTACGTGATCTGCTTCATTCATGCTCTTGACCAGCATATCGTCTACGTAAACTTCCATTATTTCTCCGATTAATTCTTTGAACATCAGATTTACCAATCTTTGGTAAGTGGCCCCGGCGTTCCTCAATCCAAATGGCATAACTATGAAGCAATACACTCCCTGCTCTGTTACGAAAGCAGTTTTTTCTTGGTCTTGCTCATCCATGTATATCTGATAGAAACCTTGGAAAGCATCCATCATACTAAAAATCACGAAACCAGTGGTTGAGTCGACTAATAAGTCGATCCTTGGGAGGGGATATGGATCGCGCGGACATAATTTATTAAGGTCGGTGAAATCATTGCACATTCTCCATTTGTTATCCTTTTTATCCCCTTTTGCTACTAGCACAACATTACAAAGCCATTCCGAGAAGTGTATTTCTCGAATTTGCTTTGCTTTGAGTAGCCTTTCTACTTCTGCCTTGATTATTTTATCCTTTATCGGCCCATGATTCCTCTTCTTCTGTCTAGCAGGTTTTGCCATGGGGTCGATTTTTAGCGAGTGACTGATTATTCGGGGGTCAATCCCTTCTATGTCGTTCGCACTCCAGGCGAAGATATCTGCATTGTTTCTGATAAAGTTGATCATCATCACTTCCCCCTCTTTGCTTAATTCAGTTCCAATTCTTGTTGTTTTATTTGGGTCCCCCTGCACCAGTAGGACATCTTTGTGTTCCGGTGGTTTCAAAGCTAGGTCTATCGGTTCATTTCCCTTCTTATCTATTCGGTCGGTGCTAGGAATTTCGATTTCAATTTTGTCAGCTTCGACGTCTAGCTTTCTCTTGCTTGGGGTAATCGATTCATGGCGATTTTTCAAAGTTAATGATGTGTTGTAGCAATCCCATGCCATGCAATGATCATTCACTATTTCTCCGATTCCTGTGTCAGTTGGAAATTTTATCTTCTGATGGTAAGTTGAAACAACAGCTCGGAATAGATTGAGGGCAGGTTGCCCTAAGATCGCATTGTAGGCAAAGGGAGTTTCTACTACTAACAATTTCACCAGCTTCACCGTCCGATGCGGTTTCCTCCCGAGTGAGACACTTAAAGTTATTGTGCCACTGGGGACAATCTCGGATCCTCCAAATCCTACTAAAGGCGTAGCTACTCTTTGGAATGTTATTTGTCCCAAGTTCATCTGAGCTAAGACCTCTTTAGAGATGATATTTGCTGAACTTTCATTGTCAATTAGGATGCTTTTGACGTTGTAATTTGCTATTTCTAGCGATACTACCATCGGGAAGTCGGGGTTATCCTCTTTTGTGTCCCAAACAAGGTTTTTGGGTACCTCGCCCTCGTTAAAACTGATCAGCTGGTTGTTTGTTGATTTGCTTTCTAGAGTCCATACTTCTTTCGGGTATTTTAAACCTCCGATTATGGATCTGGCGGTCCTTCGTCGAGCATTACGACTGTCCCCGTCGGCGGGTCCTCCTGAAATTGTATGGATGGTACCGTTAATCTGGTCATTGTTCAACTCCTGTGGGGGACCATCATCAGAGGACCTTCGACGGGAATTCCTTCTTTGATTATTATTCCGAGGACTCCTACTTATTCCTCTCTTGCGGTTATTCCGTTCTAAATAGTCATCTAGTTTTCCTTCACTACAACAAAATACAAGTTATGGGACACTTTTTAGGAGACACTTTTTTTAAAGTATCCTATAATATATATCATAGGTCAGTTATTATTAAGTTTCCCAAAGAAAAAAATTAATGGGACACTTACACTAAGATTTCTTCCATCTCTAGCGGGAATCGAAAAAGAGGCGCTAATTTTTTTTTTCTTTTGAGAACAATTGGCACTATAACATAAAATAAACCAAAATCTAAGGAAAAAAAGAGACAGACCGTTTATCTTCTTCTCACTTCTCAATTTCTCACTTCTATTACCAAAATCAAATCCAAGAAAAAGGGGAAAAACCTAAATAACGAAAAGAAGAGGCACAAGGCATCAATTTCTCACTTCTACTATCAATTTCACACTTTCCCTTTTCCATTATCAGATCTTCAAACACCAATAAGAAAGAAAGAGGCACAAGGTAACCCTTCTCACCATATCTATTTCAGTATTTATCAATTTTTTCAATTCTTCTTTATATTTTACAAAAAATTCAATTTTACTAGTAGCTTTGAAGTTCCTTCGTTTTGTGCATACGGTTTGTGCATTCTCCCAATTTCTCAATTTTTCAAAATATGGGTCTATGTTTTCTAACTAAATAATTCTCAATCTTTCAATCCCACATTGTTAATTGCAGAATATTTAACTTTTCTTTTGTAGATTTTAAGTCATTGGCTTCCAAAAAATTCTATGTCATGAAGGCTCTATATTAGTCACATTAGTTGTCTGTACGTCTTTGATGAATTTAGAAGGAATTTGACTTTATTGGGAAATTTATAAGACTGGTAATCTCCAGCTATGGATTATTTGAAGTATTTTACAGTGGAAAAAATTAATAGACAATTTCCAAGGAATTTCAAAGATAATTTTAGTTTGATGTTGTCTGCTTTATGAGTCAATTTGTGAAGTGTGTGGTTTGAGAACAAAATGAAGGCAATGACCAATTGTATTCTGCATTTTGAGTATGACTACTGTAATGACTCCATAATCACTACAAAGACAAATTTATGAAACTAAAACACCGTTGCCTTTTGTTGCAAAGTCTGTTCTAAACTTTGGCTTTGAACTTGCGCAACAATAATTGGAAGTTGGAAGAGTCCCATTTTTCTGTTTTAATATGTGAGATGTGACCAATTTTCATTTGTTTTAATTGCAGATTAATTTGCAAAAGACAGTCTTTATTCGCAATTTGTGGATCCCATCAAGTAGTTCGGTAATACTAATTAATTGGATATTACACTCATTTTTTTAATCATTGATTTTAATTTTGTCTATGGGTGTTTGTTGAACTCTTTTATGTTGTGACAAAATATTAGTTTTATGAGCTCCGTACTTAAGAGATGCATAGGTTTCTTACTTCAAAAATCTGAAATTTTATTCTTCTATTATGTGTAGTGTCTTTGATTTATCTAGTTAGTACAATTGTCTTTGTAATTTTCAGTAGTTTTGGGTTTGTCTATGCAAATAAACTTGAAATTTATCTCCACCGTAGCTATATTGTCATGAAATGTTGGATATTAAGTAGGGGTAAGCTTGATTAGTTTATTAATATAAAAGAAAAGGCTTTAAGATATTGCAAAATCATTTGAAGAACTTTAGTAGATTGGTAATACTAATTTGTGGATCATCGAGACTGTAAAATATTAGTATGATAATATATATAGTTACATAGTTTCAAATTAGAGATATGATTTGAATTTGAGTTTTATTTTGGGTGTTGGGGTTTTGGGGAGAAGTAAATAGTAGAGTCAATTGTTTTATAGGATTTTGGATAGATCAAATAAAGTACTTTATAGATTTGGGGAATCGACGTAGTAGTATAAGGAAATGAATTAATTCCATTTTTTTATTTTAGTTTATATTTGTTTAATTCTTAACCTTTTGCTTTTTACTTTTATTAACACTTATATTGAAAATAATACATGAAGTGCACTTTAAAGTGGTTATCCTTATATGTTATAAGCTAATAGGTGATAGTTGATTTTTTTTATGCATACCTGATAGTTGATTCTTAATATGATGGATTTGCTTGTTTATTAATAAGTTTCTATTGTAAGTTATTTTTTCTTTAAATCTCTATAGGTTAATATATTTTATTTCTATTATTTCAAACATTTATAATAGATACATGTCATTTCTTACATTTGATTCTATAAAACATAAGACGTTTACCTTATTATTAGGTTAAAAATGGACAAGAGTTGGATGAATAAATCGAGGTTCTCAAGAGAATATGAAAATGGGTTAAATAAATTCCTTGATATGGCCTTTACTAATGTATGTCTTAGTGGAAAGATCATATGTCCTTGCAAAAAATGTAAGAATGGAAAATGGGTAGATAGGGAGACCTCAAAAGAGCATTTCATAGTTGATGGATTCATGAAAGGTTACACATATTGGGTTTTACACGGGGAAGGTTCTTCATCTAGTGAACCTACTTTTCAACAAAATCACAACTTTGATATCCATGATGGCATGCATGATCTAGTACATGATGTTTTTGGGATCAATGATACAAGTGCAGAAATTGAAGAACCAAATGAACAAGCTAAAGCTTTTTACAAATTGTTAGATGATGCTCAACAAGAATTATATCCTGGATGCAAACAATTTTCCAAACTTAAATTTATAGTACGACTTTTTCACCTAAAGTGTATGAGAAAATGGTCTAACAAGACATTCACGATGCTTCTTGAATTGCTGAAAGAGGCATTTCCTGATCTAACACAGTCATTGCCTAATTCTTACTATGAAGTACAAAAGGTTATTGGGGGCATTAGGACTGACTTGTACTAAAATTGATGCATGCCCCAATGATTGCATGTTGTATTGGAAAGAGCATGAGAATGATATTATATGCCATGTCTGTAATACACCCAGATATATTCAAGCTGAAAATAATGTAGCAGATGAAGTTTCATCTGCTAAGAGCAAAAAAATTGCAGCAAAGGTGTTGAGGTACTTCCATTTAAAGCCTAGGTTGCAAATGCTCTTTATGTCATCCAAAACAGCATCATTTAAGAGATGGCACAAAGAGGATTGTACCAAGGATGGTAGCATGAGACATCCCAGCGATTCTCCTCTTTGGCATGCTTTCGACCGCCAAAATCGTGATTTTGCCAAAGATTCAAGAAATATAAGGCTTGGACTAGCATCGGATGGATTTAGCCCATTTAGAACTATGTGTTAATCATAGTACATGGCCAGTTATATTGACCCCATACAATATGCCTCCATGGATGTGTATGAAAGAGCCATTTTTCTTTTTAACTTTACTCATCCCTGGTCCGTTGCCTCCTGGAAACAACATTGATGTTTATTTGCAGCCTTTAATAGAATAATTGAAAGAATTGTGGGATGGGGTTGAAACTTATGATCCATCCACAAAACAAAACTTTAATATGCGTGCAGCTTTGTTGTGGACTATTAATGATTTTCCAGCATATGCAAATTTGTCTGGTTGGAGCACAAAAGGAGAACTTGCTTGTCCTTTATGTCATAAAGACACTTGCTTTAAATACTTGTACAAGAGCCACAAACATTGTTACATGAGTCATCGCAGGTTTCTCAATCGATATCATCCATATCGAAAAGATAAGAAATCCTTTGATGGCAATGAAGAACATCGTATGCCACCTATCACTTTGACAGGGGATATGGTGCTAGAGGAGCTAGGTGGAGTTAACATAAAATTTGGAAAGAAAGTCAATGATAATCCACCTCTTCCTCATAATTGGAAAAAAAGAAGCATATTCTTCGACTTGCCATATTGGAAAGGTAACATGTTGCGTCACAATTTGGATGTGATGCACATCGAAAAAATGTATGTGATAGCGTGATTGGAACTTTATTGAATTTGGAAGGGAAGATAAAAGATCATGAAAATTCACGTCTTGATTTAGAAGATATGGGCATAAGGAGAGAACTTCACCCTATTACTCTCGAGTCCGGAAAAAAGCTGCATGTTTTTCAATGAGTAAAAAGGAAAAAGAAATATTTTTGGGAATCCTCAAAAATGTAAAAGTTCCAGATGGATATGCTTCCAATATCTCCAGGCGTGTGCAAGTTAAGCCAAATAAAATTTCAGGTTTAAAGAGTCACGACAATCACATCTTGATGCAACAGTTGCTTCCAATTGCTTTGCGTGAAGTTTTACCAAAGCATGTTCGAACCCCTTTGATTAAGTTGTGCACTTTTTTCAGAGAGCTTTGCTCTAAAGTTCTTAATCCTGAAGATTTGATTCGTTTGGAAAAAGAGATCGCCAAAACTCTTTGTGACTTAGAGAAAATATTTCCTCCATCATTTTTTGATATCATGATTCATTTATCTATTCATTTGGCATATGAGGCTCGGATTGCAGGACCCGTACACTACCGTTGGATGTATCCAATTGAGAGGTATTAATACTTTTATCTAGCTGTTCTCTATTTATATATTTATATGAATACTTTTATATTAATGAATTAATTTATAGGTATTTGTCTACACTGAAATCATATGTTCGTAATCGAAGTCGTCCAGAAGGATGTATTGCAGAAGCATACTTGGTAGAGGAATGTTAACCTTTTGCTCAAGATATTTAGATGATGTGGAGACTAAATTCAACAAGGTTAAGAGAAATGATGATAGTGGGGGTGAAGTCACAACAGAGTTTCCTGTGTTCTCTAACCAAGGGCGTCACATTGGGAAGGAGGAATCTATAGGTCTTGAGAAAGAAAAAATTACCAAAGCGCATCAATATGTGTTATTCAACTTAATTCAATTGAATCCTTCATCGAGTAAGAATTTCTCAAACATTTTATTTTATTTTATATGATGACACATATTTATCTTTAATTTCAAAATGTATACAGAGAACACAAGGCTATGGTTAAATCTGAAAATCCTCGTCTTAGTAAAAAGAATGTTGAAGAAATCCATAGTAAAACATTTGCTAAGTGGTTTGATAAACATGTAAGCTAATTTAATTCCTAGCACTTTAATCTTGTTATTTTTGTCTTAATTTTTCATTATCTATAAAACTCATTTAATCTGGTAGCATCTTGTGTTTAACAGGTTGAAAATTTACATCTTGCTGGAAATCAAGTGTCAGAAGACCTTAGGGCCCTAGCTCGAGGCCCTAACCTAGTAGGAAAACGATACAGATGGTTTATTATCAATGGGTTTCGTTTTCACGTGAAAAATTACGAAATTCGAAGAAAAATCCAAAATAGTGGATTGGTTGTTACTGCCCAAACTAGTAGTTTTGCTAGCAGAAATGATATCATTGGTGATGTCACTTACTATGGAGTACTAAAAGATATTATTGAACTTGAGTACTTTGATGGGAGGAAGGTAGTGATGTTTGATTGTGATTGGGTTTCAGCAGGGAGTGCCCAAAAGCGAGATGAATATGGTTTTTCTTTGGTAAACTTGTCTAGACTAAGGCAGCATAATGAGCCTTTTGTTTTAGCATCTCAAGCACAACAAGTGTTTTATGTAGAAGATCCTTTAGAGAAAGGGTGGCATGTTGTTGTTAAAACAAAAGCCCAAGATACATTTGATATGGATCCGGTCATGAGTTTTGATGCAGATTCAGTTTCCCAAGATGAGACTAAAATATAGAACTAATGGATGAAGATGAACATCTCAGTTGGGTTAGGGAAGATGTAGAAGGAACTATAATTTGAGAATTGAGAAGTTACTTTGAATAGTTCATTAGTATTTTGAGTTGTACTTTGTTTTTCAATATTGGATTATAAAATCTAATTTTAAATTATTATATATTTTAGAATTGTTTTATTCTTTTCATTTCATAACTGATAAACATGTTATTCTTTTATATCTTTAATATTAAAATGTGCAAAATAAGTATATTTTTCATGGTAAGTTACTTTTTAAATATTTTCTAATTCATTTTGTATATTAATTTATATTACTCATTTAGTTATAATTCTTTTTTATTGCAGATAATGCCTCCCAAAACTAAACCTCGTACCAAGCGTGCAAGACCTGAAATGCCTGAGCAACAACATCAACCTCCAGTTCTACAAAATGGTGCAAATGATATTCTAAGAGGTTAATATTCTCTACCTTTTTCTTCAATTTTTTTAGTATTTTTACCTTTTAATATTATTACACTACCAATGTCACTAAATCATCAAAACTGAATATGAATTTGAAATCGTATAAAATGAAGGATCACGCCATCATGGTGTGAGTTCAAACCGACATGGTGCATCTACTTTACGACTTAATATAAATACCAATCAAGATACTCAACAAGTTAATTCGAATCATGTCACTGGCGAGCCTGGTAAATTAGTTTTATTAAATGCAAACGTATTTTCAGTTCATAAATTTTTTTATGGTAAAAAAGAAAGTTTATTAATTTGTTTTTATTATAGTTGGTATTCAACAACACCAGCCTCCAGTTCAGCAAAATAGTGCAAATGATATTCATAGAGGTTATATTTTTTACTTTTTTCTTCAATGTTTTTAGTATTTTCACCTTTGAATATTATTACACTAACATTATCATTGGATCATCAAAACTGAATATGAATTTGAAATCGTATAAATTGAAGGATCACGTCAGCATGATTTGAGTTCCAACCGAGATGGTGCAACTACTTTACAACTCAATAGAAATACCAATCAATATACTCAACAAGTTAATTCTAATCATGTCATTGACGAGCCTGGTGAGTTAGTTTTGTTATGTTCCAATATATTTTCAGTTCATAAATTTTATGGTTAAGAAGAGATTTTATTCATTTAATATTATTATAGTTGATAATAAGAAGAAGAGAGGAATGGGATCTACACTCATGCCCAAAGTATGGGGTCAACAACCTGGAAAATGTATTGTTGTGACATTTAATGACTTAGGACAGCCAAATGATGAGAAAACAGCGAGTGCTTTGGCTCATTTTTTGGGTACAATTGCAAGGAATGGAAGATATTGTCCGCTACACTATCCGGATTGGAGATTGATGCCACAACGTGACAAGGATGAAATGCTTAGACTTGTCAAGGTTATATGTATCACTGTATTTTTAAATTCTTACAATTTATATGACTTCTTGGTTTGAATTAATTTATAATGCTCCTTATTTCCTCTTTTTATAGGGAAAGTTTGAGATCCCTCTAGGACATGAGCCTTATATCTTGTGGTCTATTCAAAAAAATGGAGAAGTTGGAAATGTGCGATAAAGAAGTTGAATTTTGACCCCGATGTTCCAATTGAACAACAATTGCTTGAAATTCCTGAGATGGTGAATGAAGAGCAATATGAGACTCTAGTTGATCATTGGATGTCAGACAATGCAGAGGTATGGTTTTATTAATTCAATTACTTATTTTTATTTTATATTTTTGGTGAATTTACATACCTCATGTTATTTGTAATACTACAGAAAATAAGTCAAAAGAACAAACAAACTCGTGCCCAATTGGAGCATATTCATCGTATGGGAAAGAGAAGTTATGCACGAATGAAAGAAATAATGGTATTGTTTTGTTTGAAATTTTGGTAATTGTGAGTTTGTTGATAGAATAAGCTTTGCTAAAATGTGTAATATCACAATTGTGTAGAAAAAAGATATAGGTAGATATCCCACAAGAGCTGAGTTATTTAAGGAGTGTTATCTTAGACCTAATGGTACAAGTGAAGCTATACGAGAATCAATTGTAAGTGTATACATTAATAATTTTCATTTAGTTTTCATGTATCTTAATTTATTACTTATATCTCGTTCACTTTATAATATAGGCACAAATGGAAGAGCTAGCTGCACAAAACCTTGAAAACACGAATAGCAGTGATGATATTCATGGTCTTGATGATGAATTTGCTAAGGTAATAGGCAAGGATAAGGATGGACGATTGCGCTTGTATGGAATTGGAGTGACAGCAACAGATGTTTATGGGGAAAAACCAAGCCGTGCTGCACTTCATAGGCAGGTCATGGAGTATAAAGAGAAGTATTTTCAGCAAGTAGAAAAATTTGATGCTTTGAATGCAAAGGTAGAAGAGTTGACAGCAATTGTGCAAGGTAGATCACGCAATTTTGAGCAACCTGATGTAGGAAGTGCTCGAGTCACAACTGTTGGATAAGGATGAAGATGAAGGCACTGAAGGAAATTTGATAAGGGAGGTTTTGATACATTCCAAAACTTCAAATTATTGGCTAAGTATGAAGTAACTCAGCTGATAAACTTATCATGGAATTTTGACTAAGTATAGAAGACATCAGAAGAGTCAAAATTTCAAGGTCCAAGACTTCTGATCTGCTGAAGGAAAGTTATCAGACTGATGAAGATCAGCCGACTCAAATCAGATTTGTTCAAATTTGAGATCAGCTCTGTTCGCCATCAGACGTGCACTTTCGTCAGTCAAGTAAAGAAGATCATAAAGTATTCCCAACGGTAATAAATGCCCCTTGGAATAATAAATGCTGAAGTACGAGGTTATTAAAGACAAATGATTGAAGAAATGCTTCGCATCAGCTGGGTGCATTTAATGCTACCTGCAGAATAGTACTGTTGACAGTACGGACAGACTGCAAAGAGCCGTTCGCGGAAATTAAGGACCAGTACTCGAGGATTTTGAATCCTGTCTTTCTTCAACGGACATTTTTCAAACCTCAAGTATAAATAGCTGAAAAAGACGAAGAATTAACAAGTAACACAATCTCTGAGAAATTTTCGAAGCAGAATTCTTTAAGTCTCAAGAACAGCTCACTCATCAGCTTAGTCATTTGTTGACAAAAGCAGAGTTGAAGAACAACGAAAAATACTAAGTGTTGTGAGAAATAGATATCCATCTAAGTGAGTGATATTACTTCAGAGGGTAGGATTTCTTTGTGATTTCTTACTGCGAACTTACGGCCTGTTCATTTGTTGTAAGGCGTAAGCAGAGTATACTGATTACTGTATGTTTTTAGTATAACCCAAGATCTTTGTGACTTGGAAGAGTGGACTAAAGGATATTCAAATCCATATAACCACTATAAAAATTGCTTGTGTTTTCTGTTTGCGTTTTTGATTGCATATTTTAAGATTGCATTAAACACTTTAAGTTAACTGTTTGAAAACGATTTGCAAAGGAGTTTATAAAACTGGGGAAACATTTTTCAAACTACTCAGGAGACTTGTGAAAAACACTTTAAATCCGCTGCAAGTGCTCCAAGTATTAAAACTGATTTTAGCAAAATCAGCTATGTACCTATCAGACTAGTGGTCAACAAACCTGTTCAAAGATTTGTTCGCGAACAGAAGTGTAACCTACTACTCTGATCAGCTTAGTCTGTTCACAAATAGGAAGAAGTTTTAAAGTTAAAATTAGAAGAAATTTTTAAAGAGGTTTATTCACCCCCCCTCTAAACCTCTTCTGACCACTTGGGACCAACAAGTGGTATCAGAGCAGGTGGTTCATTAGAATCAGTTGCCTGATCAACGAGCTTGATCCAAGTGTTTTTCAAAGGTTTTCAAAACTTTTCAAAAGAACATCTTTTTGAAAAATCAAAACTTTTTGAAAAATGGACTGTATCAGCCATGTTCCCCACATTGCTGGTATGTCGTTTGAAGACTGGAAAATCAGAATGGAGATTTTCCTAGCTGCTTATAATGACAACATGTACACATGTATCATTAAAGGTCCATTCAGATTCACAAAGACCATAAAGATCAATGAAGTTGATACGGTTGTGGAAAAAGACTTACACGAGATGACATCAGAGAAAATAAAGCTGTTCAATCTTGACAAAGTCGGAAGATTTATCATGACTAAAGCCCTGTACAATGATCGGTTTGACAAAGTCAAGCACTGCAAAACTGCAAAGGAGATGTGGGATAAAGTCAGAGATATGAGCGAAGAAAACGACGCCATTAAAGAGCATCAGCTGAGTGTTGCTCTAGAAAAGCTGGACAACTTCAAGATGAAGTCTGCGGAAACCATTGACCAGATGGATACAAGGTTTACAAGGAAGTTAAATGAAGTGCTCAAGCTTGGAAAGACCTTCACTGACAAAGAGATAACAGTCAGAGTCTTGAAGGCTCTACCTCCGAAGTTCAACATGAAGATAACAGCTATGGAAGAATCAAGAGATCTGGGCAAGATTTCTCTCACAGAGCTGTTCTCAGTACTCAGGGCGTATGAGTATAAACTACCAAGAATGGGTGTTGAAGAAACCTCAACTTCAAGTCCCACAGCTGCACTGGTTGCTGCTGAAAATCCAAGAAGGCCAGCCTACAAAAGTAAAGATATGGACTCATCTGATGAAGCCACACTACTCAACAAAAAGGAGTACACTGCTGGAGACGTTGCATTGCTGATAAACAATTTCAAGAAGTTCTACAAAAGAAAAATGAAGAACAAATACAACAATGCTTCTACTTCTAAACCTAACTTTTCTTCTCAAGACAAAGATGATTATAAAGCAAAACTAATGTGTTATAACTGCAGGAAATTGGGACACTTCATCAAAGACTTGCCATATCCAAAAGCAGAGAAATACACCGAGGAAGAGAAGAAAATAAGAAAAGAAAGAAAGCATCAGAGAGGCAAGGCGATGATGGCAGAAGCAGAAAAGTTAGCTGCTGTCTACTCATCTGATTCAGATTCAGATACATCTGATGAAGAAAACCCTGCTCTCATGTGCCTGATGGCAAAAGAATCTGATGACGAGGATGAGGTAACTCCTCTTGATAATGAATTATTTAATTCATTTGAACAAATGATGCTCAACAATACTGGTATTGCTGAAGCATATAAAAAGCTTAAGGAAGAGATGATATTGCTAAAAGAGCAAAATAATTCACTGAAACTCACAGCTGAAAAGCCAAGAGAATCAACTGAATACAAACAGCTTGAGCAAGAACATGAATCTCTGAAAGCTGAATGTGAAGTTTATAAAGGAAAAATCATGGAACTTGAAAAAGTTATTAAGTCTCTGAAAAATCATCTGTTGCATCCACTCACATGTCTAGTAAACAGAAGATGCCTTTAGAACAGGATAAGCACGAATTGAATCATACTGAGAAATTTATATCTGCTGACAATAGTAAGGTCATTCTGTATGTTCAAACTGCAAGACCCGCTTCACCTGAGAATGTGTTAAAGGAGAAGAAATCTCCTAAGGCTAAAAAGAGCAAAGAGCCTAGTATAGGTAAACAAACTAGTAAGACCAAACAGCAGAGTCCTAAGAAGTCTGCTGATAAAGCTAAAGTCAATCAGACTAGTGGTAAAACTAAGTCGTCTGTCAATGAGCTAGCTACTAGTAAGCCAAAGAAGCATAAGAACAAGAAAAATCAAAATGCTTGGTATGGAAATGAGTCTTATTATGTGCAACCTGCTGCATATCATCCTATGTATCATGCACCTCAATTTCCAAGTTACTATGCACCATATCCTGCTCATCCAATGCATGCATACCCTGTTTATCACCCTGCTTATGAACACTACTCTTATCATACTAATCATCAACATGACTTATCTGATAAATATGATAATGATAAAGCTGTTCATGCTCCTGCCAAAACTCAGAAGCCTAAGACATCAACATCTTGGGTTGTCAAAGGTGGAACTAATCCTTCAGGACCCTCTCAATAAGGGTACCTAAAATAATTTTATTTTTGTTTTGTAGGATAGGATTAGGAGTAGGAGTAAAGTAGAGAAGACTTGGTACTTGGACAGTGGATGTTCAAGACACATGTGTGGAAACATACATGAGCTGATTGATGCAGTTGTTGTGGATGGTCCAAAGGTTACTTTTGGAGACAGCAAAGAAGGCAAGATTAAAGCTAAAGGAAAACTGATCAGAGGAAACATAGAGATATCTGACGTCTCATATGTTAAAGGCCTCAAATATAATCTGCTGAGCATAAGTCAATTATGTGACAAAGGATATTCAGTCATCTTCTCAACAGATAAGTGCTATGTTGAACAGATTGGTACAAAGAAGGTAATCTTATCTGGAAGAAGACAGGGAAATATCTACATAGTCGACTGGAATTCTGCTGACAAGAATTCAAGTGTTTGTTTGGTGGCTTCTACACCAAGTGAAGTTTGTTGGCTATGGCACAAAAGAATGAATCATTTAAACTTCAAGACCATCAACAGATTAATCAAGAATGATTTGGTAGAAGGGATTCCAAAAACAGTCATGAGCAAAGACAAGCTCTGTGACGCATGTCAGAAGGGTAAACAAATCAAGTCATCATTCAAAAGCAAGAAGCATCAATCTTCAGGAAGAATATTGGAGCTACTACATATGGACTTATTTGGACCCATTGATCCAGTCAGCAATGGTGGAAAGAAATACTGCCTAGCTGTTGTGGATGATTATTCAAGATATACTTGGGTGATATTCATGAAGAAGAAAAGTGAAACCAATGAACATCTTACTAATCTGATGGACGATATCAATTTATTATTTTACAGCTTGAATTCAATTAATTGCTATAAAAAAAAAGGCTCAATTCATTGCTGTAACTGATCCAGAATGAGAAAAGCATAAAGATATTAAAGATCAGATCAGATAGAGGGACAGAGTTCACAAACTCTACTGTTGAAGAGTATTGTAATATCAAAGGAATACATCATGAGTATTCAGCTGCTAGAACCCCTCAACAAAATGGTGTTGCTGAAAGGAGAAACAGAACACTAAAGGAAGCTGTCAGAACCATGATAGCTGAAGCTAAACTGCCACAAAGATTTTGGGCAGAAGCAACAAACACAGCCTGCTTTACCCAGAACAGATGTATGATCAACAAAAATCAGAACAAGACTCCATATGAAGTTTGGAACAACAGAAAACCAAACATTCATTACTTTAAGATTTTTGGTTGTAAATGTTTTGTATTGAATAATGGGAAAAATCACCTTACTGCATTTGCAGAAAAGGCTGATGAAGCTGTTTTTGTAGGATACTCAACTGTTAGTAAAGCTTATAGAGTTTTTAACAAAAGAACATTACTAATAGAAGAATCTATCCATGTAGTATTTGATGAGCCAAGTCAATCTTCTGAAAAGAATCAAAGTGTTAATCAAGATATTGGAAAGAATGAAGAATATGTTCCCATCATACTACCTAATCTCAATTCAGCTGCTAACTCAAGTGTTGTTCAAAATCACAGTGCTGATTGTCTAACAGACGAGTTGCTAACAGCTGACAGACCAGAGACTGTTCAACAGACCAGGAATGTTCAACATACTACTACTGAATCTCCAACAGTAGTGTTGCAAGATCAAAATAGAGGACAACATTCAGACCTACAACCTGATCTCAGATGGCTCAAGAATCACCCACCTGAGTTAGTAATTGGTGATCCTTTAGATAGAGTGAAAACAAGAAGGGCTGCTGCTCAAGACTCTATGTTTGTCACATTTCTATCTCAAATAGAGCCCAAACAAGTTGAAGAAGCTCTCAGTGATTCCTTCTGGATAGAAGCTATGCAAGAAGAGTTAAATCATTTTGAAAGAAATGAAGTCTGGTATTTAGTACCAAGACCAAGTCATCAAAGAGTAATTGGCACTAAATGGGTTTTCAGAAATAAAATGAATGAAGATGGTATTGTTACCAGAAACAAAGCAAGATTAGTGGCCAAAGGATATTGTCAAGAAGAAGGAATTGACTTTGATGAAACATTTGCACCAGTAGCAAGACTTGAAGCAATCAGACTGTTTCTAGCCTATGCTGCTTACAAGAACTTCACTGTCTATCAGATGTATGTGAAGTCTGCATTTCTCAACGGAGAATTGCAAGAAGAAGTATATGTTGAACAACCACCTGGATTTGAAGTCTATCAACAGGAAGATAAGGTATATCGTCTGAAGAAAGCCCTCTATGGACTAAAACAGGCTCCAAGAGCATGGTATGATACCCTATCTGATTTTCTTTTAATTAAAGGATTTCCTAAAGGTAAGGTAGATAAAACCTTGTTTACAATTGAATGGGAAAATCATATATTACTTGTGCAAATATATGTGGACGATATTATTTTTGGTTCAACTAACCAACAGATGTGTGACAAGTTCTCCAAGCTGATGCAGAATAAGTTCGAAATGAGCATGATGGGTGAACTTAATTATTTTCTTGGATTGCAAGTTAGACAGTTGCCTGATGGAATATTCATCAACCAAGCAAAATACACAAAAGATCTGTTCAAGAAATTTGGTATGGAAACTAGTTCTACAACTAATGTTCCTATGTCTACAAGTCTTCGTTTGGATAAAGATGAAGATGGCAAATCAGTGGACATAACCAAATATAGAGGCATTATTGGGTCATTGTTGTATCTAACAGCAAGCAGACCTGATATCATGTACTCGTTGGGGTTTGTGCAAGATTCCAATCAAATCCCAAAGAATCTCATCTCTTAGCTGTCAAGAGGATATTGAAATACATCAAAGGCACTCAAGAATTGGGATTGTGGTACCCTAGGGAGTCTGGATTTGAGCTTATTGGTTATTCAGATTCTGATCTTGCTGGCTGCAAGATTGATAGAAAAAGCACAACAGGTGCCTGTCAATTCTTAGGTAGTCGTCTGATCTCATGGATGAGTAAGAAACAAACTTCAGTATCCATATCTACTGCTGAAGCAGAATACATAGCTGCTGGAGCTTGCTGTGCACAGATACTATGGTTGAAACATCAACTAGAAGATTACAATATTAAGATCAGTGGAATTCCAATCTACTGTGACAATACAAGTGCAATCTCTCTTACTCAGAACACTACAAGTCATTCAAGGACTAAACATATAGAGATCAAGCATCACTTCATTAGAGATCATGTGGAGAAAGGCAATGTTATGATTGAGTATGTTCATACAGACAATCAGATTGCTGACATTTTCACTAAACCTTTAAGTGAAGTAAGGTTTTCAACTCTAAGAGCTGAGCTAGGACTACTTAATTTGGATGCATAAGCTGAGGGGGAACTTATCAGAAGACTGAAGTTCATCAGCTCAGACATCCGTTATTATCTTCAAGGATTAACTTTCAACAGACTAGTTAACTTATGAATTCTTAAAGTCAGGGGAAACGTGTAAGACTAGCGGTACTTCTGAATTAAAGATAAAATTTGTTATTGACAGTTAGTTGAAGTTATGTTTTCAACAGAAGATCAAAGTATTGAAGAATGAAGATTTATTATCTAGCTGGATTGACAAACAGCTGAGGAAGGTTATCAGTTATTGGCTTTCACTGATAACAGCATTGTCATCAGGATAGTAGTCCATCAGATAAGTATCTATTTTACTCATCTGATTACTTAAGTAAAAGCGGAACTATTTAAAAACGTTTTATTCAAAAATACGCTTTTACAAGTAACGGAAGGGCGGTACAAATTCCCGCTCCTCATTAAATGTCTTTTGAATTTGAAAGGTCGTAACTGACGCCGCACGATCAGCACTGACAGGAAAACGGATCTAACGGTTGGTGGATATCACGGAAACCGACACACACCAACTCTATAAATCCCAATCTGATCAGTAGTGTAGTTCTTTACGCATCCTAAATATTCAAAAGTACTTGTGAGAAATTTTGAGCAATTTTTCTGCAAAAATCTCTTCGTTTTTCTCTTTAATCTCTACAGATCTGCAATGGCTGCTGAAGGTATGTACCTCGTGTATGATTCTTATTACCAAACTGGCACAAATCTGATGAAGGAACTTTTGGAGAAGTTCAAATCTGCAACTTTCGTGAATTTCATGGAGTACAATGAAGGCATAATCTGGACTGACCAGGTTATGGAATACTACAAGACGGCAACTGTTGATTTCAATAAGCTGGAGATTACTGCTACAGTAGGTGACAAATCTGTTGTCATCACTCCTGATGTTCTTCACGAACAGTTTGGGCTTCGCAAGACTGGACGCCATGACGTCACTACACTGACAGAAGCAAAACACCAAGAATTTTGGGCGATCTGCGCCAAGGAAGGGGAGGCTCTGTCAGGAAATATCAAGAAGAGACAGCTGAAGGACGAGTATCAGCGGATGGCTGATATGGTGTCAAAGCTGATAGAAAACTGCACCTTTTCCCTTGATGCTGTCACTATGAAGCGATTCAGCATAATGGCTGCTATATATTATGGATTGGAAGTAAACTGGTCCATGATCATCTGGTACATCTTTGCTGAATTTATTGAGGTAAAGAAAGGAAAAGAACCTCACACCAACCACAGAATCACTCTCAGCTACCTGCTATCCCATCTGGGATGCACTATGATGAATGGCAAGGAAATTCACAAGTCCAAAGCCATGAACAAATACCTGCCATTTCAAAAGAGAAAGGCTGATGAGCCTGAGGAAGCTGATGATGAGGGACCAAAGGAGGTTCCTGCCAAAAGGCAACGGAGATTAGTCAAAACAGCCAGCTTAGCTGTTGAGACTAAAAAGAGGAAGGCTGCTGAAGAGCCTAAAAAGAAAGAATCTAAGCAGATGGAGACAGTGACTTCTGCTGCTGAAGCCACTAAAATTATTGAAAAAGTAACTGCTGATGTAAGGACTGGATCCCCTGCATCACCTTCAAAAACTCCATCAGCGGAGAGGCCTGCTGAGAATATTTCTCACCGAACAAGAAGTCAGCAGAAGGATACTGCTACTTCAAGAGTTGTTCAAGGACTGACTAAAAAGACTGCTAGAAAGCAAATGACTTTTATTGAGAAACCTACAGAACTGGAAAATGTAGTCAGACAGAGTCAAGAGTCTGCTGAAAGGCCCGTTGAAGCTGTTGAGGCTTCTGTTGCTGACAAAACTGATGCGCAACAGTTGACTCAAACTATCCCAACAGCTGAGGCTGCTCAACCTCAAAATGATCCTGATGTCATGATCATTCATCCAATTGCTGCCAATCCTATTTCATCTGCTGGACCAGCCCTTACCCAAGCTGATAAAGGCAAAAGAAAGATAGTGCTGAAGAAGAAGAAAATTTCTAAAGCTGACAAGAAGGCAAGAGAGGAAGCTGAGCAGAGAAAGCAAGATGAAGCTGAGGAGAAAAAGGCTCTTGAGTTGAGCAAAGCTCAAGAAGCAAAGGATGAGGCCAGGAGAAAGATGTCTGCAGCAGAGAGAAAAGCTGATGAGAAAGCTGAACTGGCAATGGTCATTGAACTGAGCAAAACTGATGCCTATGGACCTGTCCATGGAGAAGGCATTAAAATTGGAGAAGGCAAGGCTGAAGTGGAAAAGAAAAAGCCTAAGATGCCTGCTGCTGAGTCCAAGCCCAAAGAGAAATTTGAAGTCAGACGCGCTTTCAACATAGTGTATGCTGATAAGGAACTCTTCAAGAAATTCGAGAAGTCCTTAGCTTACTATGATCAGAAACTGATGTTAAAGACGTTGTTCAAGCAAGAAAAGTCAAGATACATAAATTGGAGAGACAACAGGCTGAACAAGTCTATAACAGAACTTCAAAACTCAAAGGAGTTAGATGATGAAGAACAATGGGTTCTTAATTGGCTAAAAACAGACTCCATTCAAAAGGCCCTGGATCCCAGTTATGTCAGAGATGTCATGCATAACTATGCAAGGGAATTTGCACTGGAGGAGGCCAAGAAAATAGACAGCTCCATGCCAGCCAAGAGAAGAAAAACAGACAATGCTGAAGAAAAGGCAGTTAACGTTGCTGTTATGACCGCCTTGAAGAGATGGGCAGAAAGGTCAAGATATCAGCAGGGTCACTCAAGTGAATTGCCTCAACTGCCAAGTATCCAGCACATTATCTTTGGCAAGGAAGTAAAGGAGTTCAGTGAAGTGCCAAAGGGGAATAATGCCTTTGTAAACCCTTGGATCATTGTGAGGCAAATCCGTCAGACGACCTGCTTCAATGATGATGGCACAATCACAAATCTGTTCTATGACGACGTCACTGATGAGCACAAAACAGCTGACAAGCCCTTAGCTATTGAGTGGCAAGCTAAGGCTTCTGAAGATCATCAAGAGACTGTTATGGAAGATGTCCCTGTTCAACAGGAGACTGAAGAGAAAGAAGCTGCTGCTTTTGATACATCAGGTGATGAACACTCATCACTGATGGAAGCCTTCCAGATGCTGATGGAGAATTCTGTAAAGGAACTGGAAGAGAAGCATAACCAACAGCTGATGAAATTGAAAGAGGAGCTGAAGGATGAACTCAAAGCAGAGCTGACAGAGTCAAGTAAACTTCAGTTGGAAACTATGCAACAGTCAACCGAGAAAATCATCAAGAAAGAAGTTGATAGTATTCCCATTCCTCAAGACAATTCTTTGCAACTAGTGCACAGCTTAAGTGAAATGAACAAAAATGTGGAAGACGTGAAGGCTGATGTAAATCACCTTCATACTGCCTTACAAAGAGCTGAGCACAGGTTAGCTGATTTAAATGCGACTTTACTCAGAGTCAATGAAGGAGAGAAGGCTTTCAATGCTGGTTTAATGCAAGAACTTCAGAAGGCTGGAGATCTTATTCAAATAGAACTTTCAATCTTGCAACTCAACATTGATTGCTTCAATGATTAGACTGACAACATCAGTACAACTCTTCATCACCTTACAGCAAGTCATGATGTAGTGAATCAGAATCTGAAGACTTTAGGTGCTGCACTGAAAGTTCCAACAGTTGCACTCAACCCTGCTGCTAAACCTGATGAAGTCATCAATTCTGATGATGACAAAAAGGGGGAAGATAATGGGGAAAAATCAACCAAGGAAATTCCTGCTACTGAAGAGAAGAAGACTGATGAAACTACTGGACTGACCAAGACTGCTGAAGAAGAGACTAAGGAAAAAGCCAAAACTGATGAAGTAATGGCTGAATCCAAAGACTCTGCTGCTGATCAATCAGAACCATTGACTAAATACAAGAACACAGAATCAGCTAGAAGGGCGATGGAACTTCTAAGAGAGCAGCAACTTAAAGAGAAGATGGAAGCTGCTAAAGAAGTTATCCTTCAAGGTGAAGAAGCTGATGATGAAGAAGAAGAAGATGATGATGATGAGTCATCTTATGAGTATGTAGAAGAGCTTGAAGGATCTAATGAAGAAGCTGATAATTAGGACTTGAATTGTAATATTCTGTAATCAGTTTACTTTATCTATTCTTCAGACATCTCATCTGATAAAACTTGTAATCTGTAACTTTTTCACATATCTATAAAATTGCAAGTTTTGAATCCAACAGACTATTTCTAACTCAGAAATTTTTTAGGATTACAATCTTTAGCTTAAGTTTTTAACAGGTACTTGGCTGAAGTTTTGTCATCATCAAAAAGGGGGAAATTGTTGGATAAGGATGAAGATGAAGGCACTGAAGGAAATTTGATAAGGGAGGGTTTGATGCATTCCAAAACTTCAAATTATTGGCTAAGTATGAAGTAACTCAGCTGATAAACTTATCATGGAATTTTGACTAAGTATAGAAGACATCAGAAGAGTCAAAATTTCAAGGTCCAAGACTTCTGATCTGCTGAAGGAAAGTTATCAGACTGATGAAGATCAGCCGACTCAAATCAGATTTGTTCAAATTTGAGATCAGCTCTGTTCGCCATCAGACGTGCACTTTCGTCAGTCAAGTAAAGAAGATCATAAAGTATTCCCAACGGTAATAAATGCCCGTTGGAGTAATAAATGCTGAAGTACGAGGTTATTAAAGACAAATGATTGAAGAAATGCTTCGCATCAGCTGGGTGCATTTAATGCTACCTGCAGAATAGTACCGTTGACAGTACGGACAGACTGCAAAGAGTCGTTCGCGGAAATTAAGGACCAGTACTCGAGGATTTTGAATCCTGTCTTTCTTCAACGGACATTTTTCAAACCTCAAGTATAAATAGCTGAAAGAGACGAAGAATTAACAAGTAACACAATCTCTGAGAAATTTTCGAAGCAGAATTCTTTAAGTCTCAAGAACAGCTCACTCATCAGCTTAGTCATTTGTTGACAAAAGCAGAGTTGAAGAACAACGAAAAATACATCTTCTGAGTGATTTTGTAAACACTGAGTGTTGTGAGAAGTAGATATCCATCTAAGTGAGTGACATTACTTCAGAGGGTAGGATTTCTTTGTGATTTCTTACTGCGAACTTACGGCCTGTTCATTTGTTGTAAGGCGTAAGCAGAGTATACTGATTACTGTGTGTTTTTAGTATAACCCAAGATCTTTGTGACTTGGAAGAGTGGACTAAAGGATATTCAAATCCATATAACCACTATAAAAATTGCTTGTGTTTTCTGTTTGCGTTTTTTATTGGATATTTTAAGATTGCATTAAACACTTTAAGTTAACTGTTTGAAAACGATTTGCAAAGGAGTTTATAAAACTGGGGAAACATTTTTCAAACTACTAAGGAGACTTGTGAAAAACACTTTAAATCCGCTGCAAGTGCTCTAAGTATTAAAACTGATTTTAGCAAAATCAGCTAAGTACCTATCAGACGAGTGGTAAACAAACCTGTTCAAAGATTTGTTCGCAAACAGAAGTGTAACCTACTACTCTGATCAGCTTAGTCTGTTCACAATTAGGAAGAAGTTTTAAAGTTAAAATTAGAAGAATTTTTTAAAGAGGTTTATTCACCCCCCCTCCCTCTAAACCTCTTCTGACCACTTGGGACCAATGTTGGTCCCAAGTGGTCAGAAGAGGTTTAGAGGGGGGGGGGGGGTGAATAAACCTCTTTAAAAATTTCTTAGAATTTTAACTCTAAAACTTTCACTCAACTGAACAGACTAAGCTGATCAGATTAGTTAGTTACAATTCTGTTCGCGAACAAATCTTTGAACAGTCTTGTTGACCACTCGTCTGATTATTACTTAGCTGATTTTGTTAAAATCAGTTTTAATACTTAGAGTACTTGCAGCGGATTTTCAAAGTGTTTTTCACAAGTAGTCTTAGCAGTTTGAAAAATGTTTCCCCAGTTTTGTAAACTCCTTTGAATTCTTTTTCAAACAGTTAACTTAATGTGTTTTTATGTAATCAGCAAATATGCAAGTTTGAAAAGCAGTGTAAAAACACAAGTAATTTTTATAGTGGTTATATGGATTTAAATATCCTTTAGTCCACTCTTCCAAGTCACACATATCTTGGGTTATACTATAATCACAAAGTTTACAGTATACTCTGCTTGCGTCGAACAACAAATGAAACGACCACAAGTTCGCAATAGGAAATCACACAGAAGACCTATTCTCTGAAGTTTGATCACTCACAAAGATGGATCACAACTCCGCACAACACTCTTGTTTACAAAATCACTCAGAAGATGTATTTTTCTTGATTCTTCAACTCTGCTTTTCGTCAACAAATGACTCAGCTGATGAGTGAGCTGTTCTTGAGACTTAAAGAATTTTGCTTCGAAAATTTCTCAGAGATTGTGTTGCTTGTTTCTTCTTCGTCTCTTTCAGCTATTTATACTTGAGGATTGAAAAGTGTCCGTTGAAGAGAGACAGGATTCAAATTCCTCGAGTACTGGTCCTTAAAATCCGCGAACGGCTCTTTTGCAGTCTGTCCGTACTGTAAACAGTACTATTCTGCATGCAGCATTAAATGCAGCATTAAATGCACTCGGCTGATGCTAAGCAATTCTTCAATCATTTGTCTTTATTAACCTTGTACTTCAGCATTTATTACACCAAGGGGCATTTATTACCGTTGGGAAGACTTTATGATCCTTTCCACTTGGCTGACGAAAATACACGTCTGATGGTGAACTCGGCTGATCTCAAACTTTGAACAAATCTGATTTGAGTCGGCTGGTCTTCATCAGTCTGATATTTTTCCTTCAGCAGATCAGAAGTCTTGGACCTTGAAACTTTGACTCTTCTGATGTCTTCTTTACTTAGTCAAAATTCCTTCCAAAGGGATCATCAGCTAAGTTACTCCATACTTAGCCAATCTTGAAGTTTTGGAATGCATCAAAACCTCCCTTCTAAATTTGTCTTCAGTGACTTCATCTTCATCCTTATCCAACAATTTCCCCCTTTTTGATGATGACAAAACTTCAGCTAAGTACCTGTCAAATACCTATGCTAAAGATTGTAATCCTCAAAATTTTCTGAGATAGAAAAAGTATATTGGATTGAACTTGACTTTTTATTAATTTTGAAAAAGCATTACATGTACAAGTTCATCAGATGAGATTTCTGAAGAATAGATAAAAGTAAACTGATTACAAAGATTTTACAAATTCTAACTATCAGCTTCTTCATCTGATCCTTCAAGCACTTCCTCATACTCATAAGATGACTCTTCGTCATCTTCTTCATCATCAGCTTCCTCTTCCAAGATTGCTTTGGCACCTTCCATCTTCTCCTTAAGTTGTTGTTCTCTAATAAGCTCCATTGCTTTCCTGGCAGATTCAGTGTTCTTGTACTTGGTAGTTTCTTTTTCAATCTTTCTTTCTTCTTCTACCTTTCCAAGCTTTTCAGTCTTGTCAGCTTCAGTCTTGTCAGCTGTTTCTTCAGTTTCCTTGGCTTCAGTTGTTGCAGCAGCAGTTTCCTTAGCTGGTTCTTCAGCAGCAGATTCCTTAGCTGGTTCCTCAGCTGGTTCTTCCCTTTTATCTTCCCCCTTTTTGTCATCATCAAATCTGATGACATTGGAAGGTACAACAGCAGGGTTGAGAGCAACTGTTGGAATCTTCACTCCAGCACACAAAGCCTTTAGGTTCTGATTAACAACGTCATGACTTGCTGTTAGATGATGAATATCAGTGCTGATGACGTCAGTCTTGTCATTGAAGTAGTCAATGTTAAGGTTGATAGTTGCAATTTCATTCTGAACTTCCTGTGAGGCCTTTGCCACTTCTTGCAACATCCCTAGATTGATTTCCTTCTCTTCTTTACTGACTTGAATGAAGGTTGCAGTCAGATCAGCAATCTTGTGCTCAGCTGATTTTAAAGCAGTGTGAAGATGATTCACATCACCCTTCACATCTTCAACATTTTGGTTCAGATCTCTCAGGCTGTGTACTAACTGCAATGAATTGTCTTGAGGAATTGGAATACTGTTAATTTCTTTCTTTATGATCTCTTCTGTTGATCCTTGAACAGTTTCCAGCTGAAGTCTGTTGGTTTCTGCCAACTCTGCTTTAAGTTCAACCTTCAGCTCCTCCTTAACCTTCATTAGCTGTTGCTTGTGCTTATCTTCCAGTTCCTTTAGTTGGTTTTCCATAAGCATCTGGATCGCTTCCATCAGTGATGAATGTTGATCAGCTGATGAAGCAGAAGCATCAGCATCAGCTTCCTTCTTTTCAGTCGCCTGTTGAACAGGGACTTCTTCCATATCCGTCATCTGATGATCTTCAGAAGTCTTAGCTTGCAGCTCAATAGCTAAGGACTTATCAGCTTCCTTGTGTTCATCAGTGACATCATCGTAAAATAAGTTAGTGATGGTGCCATCATCATTGAAGCAAGTTGTTTGTCTGATTTGCCTCACAATGATCCAGGGGTTAACAGGAGCATTGTTGCCCTTTGGCACTTCACTGAACTCTTTAACTTCCTTGCCAAAAATTATCTGCTGAATGCTTGGCAGTAGTGGCAATTCACTTGAACAGCCTTGCTGGTATTTTGACCTTTTTACCCATCTCTTCAGGGAGGTCATAACAGCAAATTTAATTGCCCTTTCTTCAGCATCTTCAGACTTTTTCTTCTTATCAGGCAAGGTGCTTTTGATCTTCTTGGCCTCCTCCAATGCAAAGCCTTTTGCATAACTATGCATGACATCTCTTACATAGCTGGGATCAAGGGCCTTTTGAATGGAGTTTGTTTTCAGCCAGTTCAGAACCCAACGTTCTTCATCAGCCAACTCCTTCATACTTTGAAGTTCTGTTATTGACCTGTTCAGCCTGTTATCCCTCCAACTAATATACCTTGGCTTTTCTTGGTTGAACATAGTCTTCAACATAATCTTTTGATCATAGTATGCCAAGGACTTCTCAAACTTCTTGAACAGCTCCTTATCAGCATACACTATTTCAAAGGCTCTTCGAACTTCAAACTTTTCCTTTGACTTGGTTTTGGGGGCAGGCAGTAGTATCTTTTTCTTGTCTTCTCCATCTTTGCCTTCTCCAATCTTGATGCCACCTCCATGGACAGGTCCATAGGCATCAACTTTGCTCAATTCCAAAACCATTTCCATTTCAGCATCCTCAGCAGCTTTCCTTTCTGCTTCAGACATGCGCCTTCTGGCCTCATCCTTTGCTTCTTGAGCTTTGCTTAGCTCAAGTGCCTTCTTTTCCTCAGCTTCATCTTGCTTCCTTTGTTCAGCTTCTTCTCTTGCCTTCTTGTCTGCTTTAGAGATTTTCTTTCTCTTAAGCACTATCTTCCTCTTTCCTTTATCAATAGGAGCAGGAGCTGGACCAGCAGATGATAGGGGAGCAGCAGCAATAGGATAAATGATTTGGACATCTGGATCTTCTTGAGGTTGAACAACCTCAGCTGTTGGTGTGACATGACTTGGCTATTGCTCATCAGCTTTGTCAGTCACAACAGTCTCAACTGTTTCAGCAGGCCTTTCAGCAGCTTCAGGGTCTTCCCTAGCTACATTTTCCAAGATTGTTGGTTCTTCTATAAAGGTCATCTGCTTTCTAACAGACTTCTTGGTTCTCCCTTCACGGTAAGTAGTTGTAGCTGTATCTCTCTGTTGACTTCTTGTTCGTTGAGAGATACCTTCAGCAGGCCTCTCTGCTGATGGAGTTCTTGATGGTGATGCAGGGGATCCAGTCCTTACATCAGCAATTATGTTTTCAACAATTTTAGTGGCTTCAGCAGCAGAAGTCACTTTCTCCATCTGCTTAGTTTCTTTCTTCTTAGGCTCATCAGCAGCCTTCTTCATTTTAGTCTCAACAGCTAAGCTGGCTGTTTTGACTAACCTCCTTTGCCTTTTGGCAGGAACCTCTTTTGGTTCCTCAACATCAGCTTCTGCAGGCTCTCCAGCCTTCCTCTTTTGAACAGGCATGTACTTGGACAATGCCTTGGATTTGTGGATCTCTTTTCCATTCTTTGTGTCACAGCCCAGTTTTGACAGTAGATAACTGAGTGTGATTCTGTGGTTGGTGGAGGGGCCTTTTCCTTTCTTCTCATCAAGGAAATCAGCCAATATATACCAAACTATGATTGACCAGTTGACCTCCAGTCCATAGTAGATGGCAGCCATGATGCTGAACCTCTTCATGGTAACAGCATCCAGTGAGAAGGTGCAGTTCTCAATCAGTTTTGCCACCATATCAGCCATCCGCTGATATTCATCTCTCAGTTGTCTCTTCCTAATGTTTCCAGACATTACTTCTCCCTCCTTGGCGCAGATCGCCCAGAATTGTTGGTGCTTATCTTCCGTCAGTACAGTGACGTCATGTCGTCCACTGTTAGGAAGTCCAAACGTTTCGTGCAGAACAGCAGGAGTAATAGTGATCGATTTACCTCCCACTGTAGCCTTAATCTCCAGTGCGTTGTAGTCAGCTTTCGCTGTGTTGTAGTACTCCATCACTTGATCAGTCCAGATCACTCCCTCATTATATTCCATAAAATTCACCAAGTTCGCAGATTTGAACTTCTCCAGAAGTTCTTTCATCAGTGTCGTACCAGATTGGTAGTAGGAATCATATACGAGAAACATACCTTCAACGGCCATTGTTAATCTGTTGAAGGTCAGGAAAACAGAGAGAAATTTGCAGAGAATTGCAGGTAATTTTCTCACAAGTACTTTTGAATGCTTAGAGTGCGTAAAGAACTACACGACTGATCAGATGGGGATTTATAGAATTGGGGTATCTTGAATTCCGTGATATCCGCCAACCGTTAGATCCGTTTTTCTGTCAGTGCTGATCGTTCGGCGTCAGTTACGACTTTTCGAATTCAAAAGATATTTAATGAAGAGCGGGAATATGTACCGCCCAACAGTTACTTATAAAAGCGTATTTTGAATTAAACATTTTAAATAGATTCGCTTTTATTAAAGTAATCAGATGAGTAACATAAATACTTATCTGATGGACTACTGTCCTGATGACATAGTTGTTATCAGAGAATGCCAATAGCTGATAACCTTCCTCAGCTGTTTGTCAATCCAGCTAGATAAAATAACTTTAATCTTCGATAGTTGAGTCTTCTGATGAAAACATAACTTCAACTAACTGACATTAACAAATTTCATCTTTAATTCAGAAGTACCGCTAGTCTTACACGTTCCCCCTGAGTTTAAGAATTCATAAGTTAACTAGTCTGTTGCGAGTTAATCCTTGAAGATAATAACGAACAACTAAGCTGTTGAACTTCAGTCTTCTGATGAGTTCCCCCTCAGCTTATGCTTCCAAATTAAGTAGTCCTAGCTCAGCTCTTAGAGTTGAAAACCTTACTTCACTTAAAGGTTTTGTGAAAATATCAGCAATCTGATTATCAGTATGAACATACTCAATCATTACATTGCCTTTTTCCACATGATCTCTAATGAAGTGATGCTTGATCTCAATGTGCTTAGTCCTTGAATGACTTGTAGTATTCTGAGTAAGAGAGATTGCACTTGTATTATCACAGTAGATTGGAATTCCACTGATCTTGATGTTGTAGTCTTCTAGTTGATGTTTCAACCAAAGTATTTGTGCACAGCAAGCTCCAGCAGCTATGTATTCAGCTTCAGCAGTAGATATAGAGACTGAAGTCTGTTTCTTACTCATCCATGAGATCAGACGACTACCTAAGAACTGACAGGCACCTGTTGTGCTCTTTCTGTCAATCTTGCAGCCAGCAAGGTCTGAATCCGAATAACCAATAAGCTCAAATCCAGATTCTCTAGGATACCACAATCCCAATTCTTGAGTGCCTTTAATGTATTTCAATATCCTCTTGGCAGCTAAGAGATGAGATTCTTTGGGGTTTGATTGAAATCTTGCACAGACTCCAACTGAGTACATTATGTCATGTCTGCTTGCTGTTAGATACAACAATGAACCAATAATGCCTCTATATTTGGTTATGTCCACTGATTTGCCATCTTCATCTTTATCCAAACGAAGACTTGTAGACATGGGAATGGTAGCAGTAGAGCTAGTTTCCATACCAAATTTCTTAAACAGATCTCTTGTGTATTTTGCTTGGCTAATGAATATTCCATCAGGCAACTGTCTAACTTGCAATCCAAGAAAATAATTAAGTTCACCCATCATGCTCATTTCAAACTTATTCTGCATCAGCTTGGAGAACTTATCACACATCTGTTGATTTGTTGAACCAAAAATAATATCGTCCACATATATTTGCACAAGTAATATATGATTTTCCCATTCAATTGTGAACAAGGTTTTATCTACCTTACCTTTTCGAAATCCTTTAATTAAAAGAAAATCAGATAGGGTATCATACCATGCTCTTGGAGCCTGTTTCAGTCCATAGAGGGCTTTCTTCAGACGATATACTTTGTCCTCTTCTTGATAGACTTCAAATCCAGGAGGTTGCTCAACATACACTTCCTCTTGCAGTTCTCCATTGAGAAAAGCAGACTTCACATCCATCTGATAGACAGTGAAGTTCTTATAAGCAGCATAGGCTAGAAACAGTCTAATTGCTTCAAGTCTTGCTACTGGTGCAAAAGTTTCATCAAAGTCAATTCCTTCTTCTTGACAATAACCCTTGGCCACTAATCTTGCTTTGTTTCTGGTAACAATACCATCTTCATTCATCTTATTTCTGAAAACCCATTTAGTGCCAATGACTCTTTGATGACTTGGTCTAGGAACTAAGTACCAGACTTCATTCCTTTCAAATTGATTCAACTCTTCTTGCATAGCTTCAATCCAGAAGGAATCATTTAGAGCTTCTTCAATTTGCTTAGGCTCTATTTGAGATAGAAATGTGACAAACATAGCATCTTGTGCAGCAGCTCTTCTTGTTTTCACTCTATCTAATGGATCACCAATCACTAATTCAGGTGGGTGATTTCTGAGCCATCTAAGATCAGGTTGCAGGTCTGAATGTTGTCCTCTGTTGTGATCTTGCAACACTACTGTTGGAGTTTCAGTAGTAGTTTGTTGAACATTTGCAGTCTGTTGAACAGTCTCTGGTCTGTCAGCTGTTTGCAACTCGTCTGTTAGACAATCAGCACTGTGATTTTGAACAGCACTTGAGTTAGCAGCTGAACCAAGATTAGGTAGTATGATGGGAACATATTCTTCATTTCTTCCAATGTCTAACTTCTGTAAATCAGTAGACAGATCTTGATTAACACTTTGATTCTTTTCAGAAGATTGACTTGGCTCATCAAATACTACATGGATAGATTCTTCTATTAGTAATGTTCTTTTGTTAAAAACTCTGTAAGCCTTACTAACAGATGAGTATCCTACAAAGACAGCTTCATCAGCCTTTTCTGCAAATGCAGTAAGGTGATTTTTCCCATTATTCAATACAAAACATTTACAACCAAAAATCTTAAAGTAATGAATGTTTGGTTTTCTGTTGTTCCAAACTTCATATGGAGTCTTGTTCTGATTTTTGTTGATCATACATCTGTTTTGGGTAAAGCATCCTGTGTTTGTTGCTTCTGCCCAAAACCTTTGTGGCAGTTTAGCTTCAGCTATCATGGTTCTGACAGCTTCCTTGAGTGTTCTGTTTCTCCTTTCAGCAACACCATTTTGTTGAGGGGTTCTAGCAGCTGAATACTCATGATGTATTCCTTTGATATTACAATACTCTTCAACAGTAGAGTTTGTAAACTCTGTCCCTCTATCTGATCTGATCTTTAATATTTTGATACTCTTCTCATTCTGGATCAGTTCCATCAGATTTGTAAGATGTTCCTTGGTTTCACTTTTCTTCTTCATGAAAATCACCCAAGTATATCTTGAATAATCATCCACAACAGCTAGACAGTATTTCTTTCCACCATTGCTGACTGGATCAATGGGTCCAAATAAGTCCATATGTAGTAGCTCCAATATTCTTTCAGAAGATTGATGCTTCTTGCTTTTGAAAGATGACTTGATTTGTTTACCCTTCTGACATGCGTCACAGAGCTTGTCTTTGCTCATGACTATCTTTGGAATCCCTTCTACCAAATCATTCTTGATTAATCTGTTTATGGTCTTGAAGTTTAAATGATTCAATCTCTTGTGCCATAGCCAACTGACTTCACTTGGTGCAGATGCCACCAAACAAACACTTGAATTCTTGTCAACCGAATCCCAGTCAACTATGTAGATATTTCCTTGTCGTCTTCCAGATAAAATTACCTTCTTTGTACCAATCTGTTCAACGTAGCACTTATCTGTTGAGAAGATAACAGAATATCCTTTGTCACAAAATTGACTTATGCTCAGCAGATTATACTTTAGGCCTTTAACATATGAGACGTCAGATATCTCTATGTTTCCCTTGATTAATCTTCCTTTAGCTTTAATCTTGCCTTCTTTGCTGTCTCCAAATGTAACACTTGGACCATCCACAGCAACTGCATCAGTCAACTCATGTATGTTTCCACACATGTGCCTTGAACATCCACTGTCCAAGTACCAGTTCTTCTCTACTTTACTCCTACTCCTAATCCTAACCTACAAAACAAAATAAAATTTGTTTTAGGTACCCTTATTGAGAGGGTCCTGAAGGATTAGTTCCACCTTTGACAACCCAAGATGTTGAAGTCTTAGGCTTCTTAGGCTTCTGAGTTTTAGGAGCATGAACAGCTTCATTTTTATCATAGTTATCAGATAAGTCATGTTGATGATCAGTATGATATGAATAATGTTCATAAGCAGGGTAAGGTGCATGATATGCAGGATATGCATGCATTGAATGAGCAGGGTAAGGTGCATAGTAACTAGGAAATTGAGGTGCATGATACATAGGATGATATGCAGCAGGTTGCACATAATATGACTCATTTCCATACCAAACATTTTGATTTTTCTTGTTTTTATGCTTCTTTGGTTTACTAGATGCTTGCTCTTTAACAGATGACTTAGCTTTATCACTAGTCTGATTAGTTTTAGCCTTATCAGATGACTTCCTAGGACTCTTCTGTTTAGGCTTACTAGTCTGTTTTCCTACACTAGGCTCTTTGCTCTTTTTAGCATTAGGAGATTTCTTCTCCTTTACCACTTTCTCAGATGAGGTAGGTTTAGAAGTTTGAACATACAGAATGACCTTACTATTGTCAGTAGAAATGAATTTTTCAGTATGGTTCAATTCTAGTTTATCCTTTTATAAAGGTGTCTCCTGTTTACTAGATGTATGCATGGATGCAACAGTTGACTTATCATGAGACTCAATAATTTTCTCAAGTTCCATGATTTTTCCTTTATAAACCTCACATTCAGCTTTCAGAGATTCATGCTCTTGCTCAAGCTGTTTATATTCAGCTGATTCCCTTGGCTTTTCAGCTAAGAGTTTCAGTGAACTATTTTGCTCTTTTAGCAGGATCATCTCTTCCTTAAGCTTTTTATATGCTTCAGCAATACCAGTATTGTTAAGCATCATTTGTTCAAATGAATTAAATAATTCATCATTAAGAGGAGTTACCTCATCCTCAGAGTCATCAGAGTCCTTTGCCATCAGGCACAGGAGAGCAGGTTTTTCTTCATCAGAAGATTCTTCATCAGACGAGTCTGAATCTGAATCAGATGAGTAGACAGCAGTCAGCTTTTCTGCTTCAGCCATCATTGCTTTTCCTCTCTGATGCTTTCTTTCTTTTCTCATTTTCTTCTCCTCTTCAGTGTACTTTTCTGCTTTTGGATATGGGCAGTCTTTGATGAAGTGTCTCAATTTCCTGCAGTTGTAACACATTAGTTTTGCTTTATAATCATCTTTTTCTTGAGAAGAAAAGTTAGGTTTAGAAGTAGAAGCATTGTTGTATTTGTTCTTCATTTTTCTTTTGTAGAACTTCTTGAAATTATTCATCAACAGTGCAACATCTCCAGCTGTGTACTCCTTTTTGTTGAGTAGTGATGCTTCATCAGATGAGTCCACATCTTTGCTTTTCTGTGCTGGTCTCCTGGTGTTTTCAGCAGCAACCAGTGCAGCTGTGGGTCCTGAAGTTGAGGTTTCTTCAATTCCCATTCTAGGCAGTTTATACTCGAATGCCTTGAGTACAGAAAACAGCTCAGTAAGAGAGATTTTTCCCAAATCCCTTGATTCTTCCATTGCTGTCACTTTCATGTTGAACTTTGGGGGTAGGGCCTTTAGTACTCTGACAGTGATCTCTTTGTCAGTGAAGGTCTTTCCCAACTTTAAAACTTCATTCAGAGTTCTGGTGAATCTGGTATCCATCTGATCAATGGTTTCTCCAGACTTCATCTTGAAGTTGTCAAGTTTCTCCAAGGCAACAGTGAGCTGATGCTCTTTAATAGCATCATTGCCTTCGCTCATATCTCTGACTTTGTCCCACATCTCCTTTGCAGTTTTGCAATGTTTGACCTTGTCAAACCGATCATTATCCAGGGCTTTAGTCATGATGAATCTCCCAACTTTATCTAGATTGTAAAGCTTTATTTCTTCTGGAGTCATCTCATGAAAGTCTTTCTCCACAACCGTATCTACTTCATTTATTTTTATGGTCTTTGTGAATCTGAATGGAACTTTAATGATACATGTGTACATGTTGTCATTGTAGGCTGCTAGAAAGATTTCCATTCTAATCTTCCGGTCTTCAAAAGACATACCAGCAATGTGGGGAACATGGCTGATACAGTCCATTTTTCAAAAAGTTTTGATTTGTCAAAAGGATGCTCTTTTGAAAAGTTTTGAAAACCTTTGAAAAACATTTGGATCAAGCTCGTTGATCAGGCAGCTGATTCAAATGAACCACCTGCTCTGATACCACTTGTTGGTCCCAAGTGGTCAGAAGAGGTTTAGAGGGGGGGTGAATAAACCTCTTTAAAAATTTCTTAGAATTTTAACTCTAAAACTTTCACTCAACTGAACAGACTAAGCTGATCAGATTAGTTAGTTACAATTCTGTTCGCGAACAAATCTTTGAACAGTCTTGTTGACCACTCGTCTGATTATTACTTAGCTGATTTTGTTAAAATCAGTTTTAATACTTAGAGTACTTGCAGCGGATTTTCAAAGTGTTTTTCACAAGTAGTCTTAGCAGTTTGAAAAATGTTTCCCCAGTTTTGTAAACTCCTTTGAATTCTTTTTCAAACAGTTAACTTAATGTGTTTTTATGTAATCAGCAAATATGCAAGTTTGAAAAGCAGTGTAAAAACACAAGTAATTTTTATAGTGGTTATATGGATTTAAATATCCTTTAGTCCACTCTTCCAAGTCACACAGATCTTGGGTTATACTATAATCACAAAGTTTACAGTATACTCTGCTTGCGTCGAACAACAAATGAAACGACCACAAGTTCGCAATAGGAAATCACACAGAAGACCTATTCTCTGAAGTTTGATCACTCACAAAGATGGATCAAAACTCCGCACAACACTCTTGTTTACAAAATCACTCAGAAGATGTATTTTTCTTGATTCTTCAACTCTGCTTTTCGTCAACAAATGACTCAGCTGATGAGTGAGCTGTTCTTGAGACTTAAAGAATTTTGCTTCGAAAATTTCTCAGAGATTGTGTTGCTTGTTTCTTCTTCGTCTCTTTCAGCTATTTATACTTGAGGATTGAAAAGTGTCCATTGAAGAGAGACAGGATTCAAATTCCTCGAGTACTGGTCCTTAAAATCCGCGAACGGCTCTTTTGCAGTCTGTCCGTACTGTAAACAGTACTATTCTGCAGGCAGCATTAAATGCACTCGGCTGATGCTAAGCAATTCTTCAATCATTTGTCTTTAATAACCTTGTACTTCAGCATTTATTACACCAAGGGGCATTTATTACCGTTGGGAAGACTTTATGATCCTTTCCACTTGGCTGACGAAAATACACGTCTGATGGTGAACTCGGCTGATCTCAAACTTTGAACAAATCTGATTTGAGTCGGCTGATCTTCATCAGTCTGATATTTTTCCTTCAGCAGATCAGAAGTCTTGGACCTTGAAACTTTGACTCTTCTGATGTCTTCTTTACTTAGTCAAAATTCCTTCCAAAGGGATCATCAGCTAAGTTACTCCATACTTAGCCAATCTTGAAGTTTTGGAATGCATCAAAACCTCCCTTCTAAATTTGTCTTCAGTGCCTTCATCTTCATCCTTATCCAACAACCAACAACAACTCCAAGAGGGCAATCTTATTCTCAAAGCGCTCCAGTCATATCTCCAAACAATCACATTTCATCAACATCAACTTCTCGTCCAATGCATATCAAGGTAAAAACAATTAATATTTAAACTTTTTCATTCATTATGCAACATGTGGGGCCGCGGATGCCATTTATTAGATTATGTTCAGTTTTGATGCACATAATTTGTTCTTGTGATCATATTCTTCATTTAAATAGACATTTTGTGCTGCGGACACATTGCTTAACTTGGAATAGAAACTGAAACTAGTAGCAAAGTTTATGTATGTGTGTGTGTGTGCATATGTTGGCTGAATTTGGTATATTTGGCATATTTGTGGCTGCTACAATTTGTTGTTGATGATTGAAAAAGTACAAACTGAAATTTTGATTTGATCTAGTTGGCAAGTGAAATTAATTTTTGTTTACAAATGAAATTTGCAGGTTGGATCTTATGTCGTTTTGAAAAGTGGGGGAAATTTGAATGAAACTATTGCAAGTGGTATAGTAACTAAGATGAGTAATGTTTTTGTGAATGGTATGGAGTTGGAACACGGGTTTTGTGAGATAATAATTCAATATCAAGAGAAAAGAGATGCAAGATTGTTATTCCCCCATAGTCATTTTCAAACAATTGGAGATGTTCTTGGAGTACCTATTGTTTGTCCTTTGTCTATGGTATTTTTCTTTTCTTTTCTTTATATCCATTTCATATAACTTTTTAAAAGAAAAGATAACATAATAATTATCTATATTGAACAGGTTGCTTTGGATGAAGAAGAAAATTAATACAAATTGGACAAGTGGGTACCATATCTCTTGAGCTTTAATGGTTAATGATGATATCAGTAATTAGTTTTGATTTTGATTTCTAGATATTGTGCCAGTGAATTTGTTTTAGGTTGTACTTGTTTCCAAGAACATGTTATTGTAGTTTTGTAGTATTGGAAAATTTCTATGGCATTAGAATACTATTAAGGATAATTCATACATTTTGGATGGGATATTGAAATTGTTTTGAAGAATTGATCATTTGTGTTTGATTGGTCACTTATATTGTTATTTTATATATTATAATATGATCGTTCGAATGAATATTGTAAAAGTGAATGGGAATAAAATAGTTTATGACACTCTTTCAAGTGTTCTTAGAAATCTAACACGGGACATTTATAGAGGTTATATGAAACTTCTTTAAGGATATTTAAATGTGATCTAATAAATCAGTTTAAAAACATAAATAAGTGTCTCAAAATAAGGAATGAATGTACATGTAACTTCACTAGGGATATTTAGATGTGTCTCCACAATGTTCTTATGGGACACATATAACTGTCCTTAGACATAGTTATCTAGGGACACATATTAATGTCGTTAGACGGAATTATCTAGGGACACATATAACTGTCCTTAGACATAGTTATCTAGGGACACATAGTAATGTCCTTAGACATAGTTATCTAGGGACACATATTAATGTCGTTAGACGGAATTATCTAGGGACACATATAACTGTCCTTAGACATAGTTATCTAGGGACACATAGTAATGTTGTAAGGCAGAATTATCTAGGGACACTTATAGAAGTGTTCCTACATATCACGGGACGCACAACCACGTGACACTTTTTTTAAATGTCCCAAAATCTCTAAGTGTCCCAAGATATGCAATCTTGGGACACTTTCTGTGTCTCCAAACATGAATTTTGTTGTAGTGCTTGATCGATTAGTTTTTCAATTTCTCTTTTGAGGTGAAAATAATCTTCAGTGCGATGTCCATGTGCCCGGTGGTATTTGCATTATAACTCATAGTTTCGTCCACCTGGTCTGGGCTGAGCGATTCTCTTTGCTTCCGGGATCCAATTATTCCTTTCTAGTACAGCCAAGATTTCTTCTATCGGAACAGTTAGCCTTGGGTGTTCTACTTGATTAACCCTGCTCCGGATTGCCGGCTCGGCGGTTCTAGGTCTTTGATAGATGTTAGGTCGTCTGTCCTGGTCGTTTTTATTGTATTCTAAATGCTGTAAGACATTGCCTTTTCTAAAAGATCTTTCATAGTCCATGGAGCTTTGGGCAGGAATTCTATTTTGCCGTTTGGAGCCTAAGGCCGTAGCTTTATTTTTGTTCTTATCTTTAAAAGAATTCATCTCCTCCTGGGTCATATATTTAGATGTCAAGCTCATGATTTTAGCGAACGTTCTCGGTTGCTTCCGGCTGAGGGCATTTCCAAACTGCCTATTCTTGGCGAGGTCGAAGAGAATGGAGATTATGTAATCGATATTTGGGGAATCGATCTTGAGCAATTCCACATTAAACCTTGCTAGCCAGTTTCTTAGGGATTCGCCCTCTTGTTGATAAATTGTTCCTAAATAGTTCATCAGAAGTTTTTGTCTCTTCTGGCTGGCGAACTGCTGTGTTAGTTTGTTGCATAATTCCCGGAAACTAAATATGGATAGCGGGTTGCTTGGCGAACCAATCCAAAGCGAGTCCTTCTAACGTGGTCACCATTAACTTAGCGGTGAATTCCGCCGAGTGAGCATATAAGTTCATTATGTTTGTAAAGCTAAAAATATAGTCATCTGGATCAGTAGTTCCGTCATATCTAGGTAGTCGACCTGGAACCTGTCCGGTTGACTGAGCTTCTTTTATTTCTCTGCAGAAGGGAGAGCATGCTGCTAGGCTCTCCTGGAGTTCTGTAGTTCTGGCCCATGGGTTTTGAACGGATCGTAAGCGTTGTTCAAGTCGTTCCTGTACCATCTTTTCGATTTCTCTTTCCGAGATTCGCATAGTTCGTGGTCGATTTGGGATTGCGTGATCTATGTTATCCTCAATGGGGATTATGGTATGTTCCTTGGATCCGCTGTGTCCTGGTTGCGGTCTCCTACGATCCGCTTTTCTTCGGACGTTGTCATTGGAGGGTTTTGTATTGCCCTGCTGCGGACTGTGTAGTGAGCGTTGCTCGCTCGCTGGGCTGTCAGCTTGTTGAGAGATTTGATCGTTCTGCCTTAGCGTCCTCTTATCGGGATTCGCCCTAGTAGTTCTAGGGTTTCGAGGAACCTGTTCGAGTACGAGTAATTCCTCTGGGGAGAGTGATTTGAAAAGCATAGCAATTTGTCGCAACTTTTCCTGAGCGTCCGACAGGGGAACCGGGATTGCTGGAGCCACATGTTCTTCCGGTACTGCACCAGTAGGGATCCCTTGTGGTTCCTCCTGGTTCTGATGATGCTCGTTCTGTTGCTGATTGTCGTTAGTTATAGGGGCGTTATTATCGGTATTGCCTTGCGAATCCTCAGATGTATTAGGCTGGTTGGTTGTGTTACTTCTTGCCCCATTACGTGCGCTCTTCCTTGGGCGAGTCATATGTCGATCAAATAATTAACCTAGCCCCACGGTGGGCGCCAACTGATTAAGCCGAATTTCGTCGGGTAAGATTAAATCAGTAAGGAGTGTGTTTAGGAGTTGTCAATCAATAATTAAAGGGCTCTTGTTACTTTATTCAGGAAGGATCAATCTCAAGGAAGAACAATTAGATGGAACAACTAGTAATTAAGGCAATCAATTAGTAAATAGTATAGCAAAAGCTTTTCTATTCAATATGATAATCAGAATGCTCAAGTATGTAGGCGTAAGCTCTGATTGTGTAAAGCGTGTATAATACAATGATTAACTAGGTTTTTATATCACAATTAACTAGCTTTACAAGAAAACATAATTCTAATAGGACTCGGCCCAATCGTCCCTCTTGAGTCCGGATTATAGTTTGCTAGCTAAGTGGAGTCGTCTTCAACTGGTCGATAGGAGATCTCAAACGAGCTTATATTATCGAACCGATCTGATATCCCTTAGTCGATCCGAATATTACAAGGGGTGCGAAATAGCCCCCATCAGAACAGGATCACAAAAATTTCTTAAATTACAACTAAAAATGTCACTTCAATAATAAATAATTGAAATTAACATTACACCAAATATGATGCGATTTATACATAAATTTCGTGGTAAAACAACACCAATTTTCAAATATATTAACAGGCTAAAAAAACATCAAATTCTTCCTTCTCTAACAAAATATGCGGCGATTTATGCATAAATTAATTGTTATTATTATTCTTAACCGGGTAGGAATGCTAGTGAGTGAATTGACATATGACAAAATTACAATAAAAATCCTGAAATTTTGGGATTCTGAATCATGTGACCTTACTATGTTTGATTCAAGGATTTCAGTGAGTAAAACGCTAAGGAAAATATTTTTTCTTGCATCCAATGATGTAACGTTGAGCTGCTTTTATTGTTCATTTGCATTTTACTTATCATTTTACTCACTGAAATTCATAAATCAAACATAACATTAATTTTCATTCTAGCTCAATTTTAGTCTTATGCATAGTAGGTTACACTTACATATTTCTTAAAAGTTCAATTTATGACGGGTATCTCATTGTAAATATCCAGAGCACATATATCATTATATTATTGTAAAATTAGTGCCATAACTTATACAACCTGACAATTCTATTGAAGTGTTATTTTACAGCCTGAAATGTTATACGTTAAAATTGTCAGTTAGTATAAGTTACTGCATTAATTTTGCAATAATTAATACTTACCTAAGGACCACATCATCAATTTTGATAATGATTTTCAAATTTAGTTAGTAGCCATACCAATTATTAGAAGATTTATTAAGTTATGGTACTAAATGTGTTGACCTGCACTTGTTCATACCCAAAGTAGAAATTCTCGCAAAGCTAATTACCAAAAATATTTCAGCCATTTGATTAGAAAAGCATCAAGGCATGCCCAGAACAACATCAAAACAACTTTATTTTCCTGTTATCAATTATCACGTACCTGTAGAGAAGAGGAGGAGGAGCAGAGGACACAACCTGAGAATGCAAGGGAACAGGGCTGAGAAGAAGTATTACTAATGCCAGGTGATGGGTACAAGTATTAAGGCAAAGAGTACAGATCTGGTAGTAGTGTTTATGACGGGTGTGGATAAAGTGAGTGAAGATCCGATCCTATTATTAACCTGCAAAAAAAGAAATCAGTGAATTGAAATATGACAAAATTACAAAAACAATCCTGCAATTTTGGGATTCTGAATTATGTACTATATTATTTATATATTTAGACCTTTAATTTTTATACTAGCTCCATTGTAGTCTTATGCATAGTATATAAGGCTTTGGACACTTTTCATCCTGAAATTATAGGATTTTGGCACTTTACATCTTAACTTAAAAGTTTTGGCACTTTGCACCTTGAAAGTATAATTTAGTTGGTACTTTGCACCCTAGTGTGTGTTTTGAAGAAAAAATTCAATGATTGAAGAGTATAATAGTTTTTTTCGAATATTGTTGGCACTTTGCACCTTAAAATTATATATTTTGACACTTTGCACTCTATTATATAGTATATTGGCACTTTGCACCTAATATAACTTCTGACATTTTCAACTCTGACTTAATATGATAATCTAAATTAGGTAAATAACATTCAAAACAAAAATATGTTAGACATGTAAACGTGTATTTTAGAAAAAAAATAAATAATCTGGAGGATATTTGAAAATAAAATGAAGACAATGTCTTTTTTTTTAATCTAAATTTTACTGAGAGAAAATATTAAAATAAACTATTATATATAAAGTAAAATAAATTTAGAATAGCAAGTTTATCATATAAATGACTATTTTATCTCTACAGCGCCAACATTAATGAGTTTGTTTTTTTTAAGAAAAATACATTAGAGTACAAAATGTCATATAAATTATATTTTTAGGGTGCAAAGTGCCAAAAAATTTAAATAGGGTTGCAAAAATGCTAATTTTTTTATAACTTTATGGTGCAAAATGACAACATTCTATATTTGAAGAGAGCAAAATCTATATTGTCAAGGTGCAAAGTGGAAAAAAAAATTAAAAATGCCTATTCTACCCATCTACGAATGAGTTTTCTCACTAAAAACACACACTAGAGTGCAAAGTGCCAAATAAATTATATTTTCAGGGTGCAAAGTGCCAAAACTTTTAAGTCAAGGTGCAAACCACCAAAACCCTATAATTTTATGGTGCAAAACGCCAAAAACCCTAGTATATATTATTTCTTAAAAGTTCAGAACAAAGTTTATTATACATAAGAATGAAATTGAAATAGAATAAAAGACTAAAAGTTAAAGTGCTAAACTCAAAATGGAACATTCTCTTTGAGAGAAAATTCTATGCACCTTCAAGAACTATTTGAAAAGCAAAGTATATAATTCATTTCCTTTCAATTTTTAGCCAACAAAAGAGGTGAAATCTTATTTCGAGCATTGAGTTATATACTCTCGTTAATTTCGATCGTAGGTAGAACAAAAGTTCTTGCATGATCACATGATATAGTCTTTCCCTTTTTGCTGGATTGAGCCATAACTTTTCTGATCGAAGATTGTAGCTGGGGGATTAGCTCTTGCAAGATGAGCAGATGGTTGACACTTCTCGAGTATCCTGGTGCTTCTGGTATTCTTCATGTTAGGTATATTTCGATTTAGCAATCAACCAGGCCCATTGGTGGGCGCCACTGATTTGGCCGTAAATCGTTAAACCACGGAAAACAGTAAATAAGAACCAATAGAATCAAATATAATGGGGTAAACACTGATTTCATGGTAATATTGATCTAGATGTGTACAAAAGAAGGTCTGATCCAAAGCTACAGGATGCCATATATATACAAGTAAGTAATAAGAGTCTATTGATCTTGCTATTCTGAGAAGCAATGTGAGGAAAACCCTCTCCCCCAATTCTCCTACATTACTAAAAGAAATATGTTTCCATGATAGAACCCTATGGCACAAGGTCTGGTGTGGCCCAGGAGTTGATCTGACAACTGTGATCGGACGGGTAGACCGATAATGCTTCTTCTGACCTTTTCGGATCTAAAATGATTGTCTTGATCTTGATCGATCGGTGAAAACCTCTAAGTGATCGGGATCGATCTTGAGCAGAGGGGATTATTCCGATCAGAGGTTGTACTCAATATCTCTAATCGAATAGCCATGACATTTGGCCATATCTTTTGGACCATTAACCACTTGCACTGTATCCATGAATTTGTCATTCCTATCGCAATCAAACTTCAATTTCTTACAATTACGGATGGTGAGCAAAAGAAGGTTGGGCATGGCTCCTTCATCCACTCTCCACTTCTCAAATCAGGCAATCTACGTAGCTGAAGCCACTTGAGTTGAGGAAAAGCTCCTGAATGACATACTATTTCTCTAGCACCTGTACAATTTTTTAGGTGAAGTTTTTGCAAATTGGGTAATTTCTCAAGTGTTCCCACAGAGTCCTCCTGAACTACTAAAATGTTTAGCTTTAACACTTTAAGAGCTCGTGTGAAAATGGATGGGTCCCGAAGTAATTGGTTTAGAATACAATCGAATGACGGTCTTGGATGATCAATTGTGTACGCGTCCATTTCAATAATCTTTATAGATAAGTGCTTCAATTGGCTTAAGTTACTAATGCCAATGATGATATCTATTATGGAGGAATGGTTGATGAACGCCCTTGCCTTTAGTTATTGGTCAATTTGGACAAGTCTTTAACTTCACAGTAAAATGTATCGAAGTTTTCAAGCACTTCTAACTTGTCTACTTTGTGAAGCTTTAGAAGATTTTTGTGGAAAGGAATGCATGCCCACTACTTTGTCTTTAGGAATATACAAGTATCTCAATTTGCTCATCTAAAGCAACGAGGTTGGTATCGAAAATATATCACTGGCCCTTAAATGAAGAATTTGCAAGTGTTCTAACTTACCAAGTGCAGCCAACATCGATAGAAATGTGGATCTGTTGGACACCTAAACTAAGTGTGCGGGTGACAGCAATTGTCCTGTGACATCCAAACTGATTGTGCGGATGGAGACCCAAACTGAGTGTGCGGGTGGAGCCACCATCGAATATCATGTGCGCTTGCTTGAATGCACTTTAAGGGAAGGGTATGTGCATTTCCTAACACCAATTGGTTTTGGGGCAAGTGGTAGAGCCTAAGATCCAACAACTGGCATCAGAGTGAGGTTGTAGGTTCGAATCCTCCCGGGTGCCGCTGGGGGGGGGGAGATTGTTGGGATTTATGGGGTTCCAGCAGTCACCCCTACGGATTCGATGTAGCGCTTGCTACATCGGTGTTTGGCAGCCCAACTTGCCGAGGTTCATGGAGGAGACCCGAGGATCCACGTGAATTCTTGTGAAGCCCCTCATGTCCGTCCACCTCTTAGTGTGGGGCTCTGCGCTGCCGTTGTGAACTGTAGGGGGTGCCCTACAGGAATCAACCTTGGGTTAAAGATTAATAGTTGTGCCATACCTAAAAACAATTGCTTTTGGTGCAGTGGTAAAGCGCTTGAGATCCTACAAGTGGTATCAGAACCAAGGTCACGTGTTCGATTCCCAGCAGGAGATATTGCTGAGGGGGAGATTGTTGGGCACCTAAACTAAGTGTGCGGGTGACAGCAATTGTCCTGTGGCATCCAAACTGAGTGTGCGGATGGAGACCCAAACTGAGTGTGCGGGTAGAGCCACAATCGAATATCGTGGGCGCTTGCTTGAATGCACTTTAAGGGAAGGGTATGTGCATTCCCTAACACCAATTGGTTTTGGGGTGAGGTCCTTCAGGATCCTTTGAAATTCAAGAATCTCAAGTGAGAGATATTCTTTCCTACAATTGAAGTCCACATTGTTAAAATTCTCTCTTTTTCATGTGAACGTAAACCATCAATTACCAAAACTCTTAGAAGCTTGCAGTCTTTGAGTTGTGCCTTAATTAACGGCAACAAGGACGGGCTTCTATTTACACATATAATTTTCAGTTGCAATGATCGAACATGATTTTCCATACCACCTGCTGGTAGTAGCCAACAATAATCAGGCTTTATTGCATCCTTACCATTTACAGTCATACTAACTCTACGGATCTTAGAGGCCGAAGAAGAAGAAGAAGTAGAAGAAGAGGAGAAGGAGGTCGAAAGGACATGATTGGATTGTACGAAATTCTCTTCTCTTGCTTTTTTTAAACAAAGTTCTCGCATAATGTCATGGAGGCGACATGATTCAAACTTAATAATCATGGGGAACATTTTAGCTTCCACTTGAACCATGCTACGGTCAACTAATTCTCCCAAGTAACGTTCAACAACATTCCCCTACCCAAAGTCTCATATCTTCACTAGTAATTCCGTGATCTGTGAATTATAAACAAACATGAGTATAATTATACAAACACAGTTAATTTAAGAGAGGTATTTTGCCATTTTTCTTAAACAGGGAGTTAAATTACTGTTTAGGATATCACATAGAGGTATTTTGCCATTTTATTTATCACAGAAAAATTAAGTTGCCTATTTAAAATAATATAGGGAGTTAATTTGTTATTCACTCTTAAGGGATGAATGAAATGCAACCTCTATGCATTAAGGGATGAATGAAATGCAACCTCTATGCATTACCCTGGTAAGTATGTTCCACTACAAGTTTCAAAGTGGTGTGTAGCGTTTACTGTTGAATTATTACAAGTCCTTATCAGAAACAAACGATTTAATTGATTTATTTAATTTTATTGCCTTATAAAATGAAATTAGAGAATTACATAGTACATTTTCACAAAGGTCCTCTGAAATTTAGGCATATTACAAGAAACTTCCTCTTGTTTCAAAAATTACAAAGACACTCCTTACAAGGTATTTTTAATTTATAAATATTTTTACAAGTTGTAGGGAGACTTGTTAAACCACTCTTTGTGCCTTTACAATTTCTAAATTTATAGGAGTTTTTATAATATGATTAAATCTTTTGGGTCTGAGTGTAAATCACCGTATAAACAATGTCTTTTACTCTGAAACTAGACTTATTCTGGAAAAAAAAAAAAAAAAAAAAAAAAGGACACAAGAAGACTTGGATAAAGAAACTGACTACAATAAATCAATACAACGTGCTTTTTTTTTAAAGATTTAGGGTGAGTTTGGCTTAGCAATTCGAAAATCAATTATAGGAGAATTAATTTTACTAAAATGGATTTTGGTAATAATCGATTATGATAAAATTTAATTATAAAATAATTACTTTTGGATAATTGCTTTTGCAAAAGTAACACTTTAGTTACTTCTAAAATAAGTTGAATTTTAGCTTGTGGAAATTCCAAAATTGATTATGATAGCGAGGGCCAAACACTATTAAAATCACGATTGACTAAAAGCAATTTCTATAATTGGGGACAAACACTTCAAAAATCACAATAAATATCTAGAAATGCTTTTAAGAGCTCTCACCGCTGAGCCAAACTCACCCTTAATATAGTAAAACGTCAAAAGTATATCTCTAAAGTAAGAAATTAAAAATGATGGATGGATTTTAAATAAAGAGGGATTTGAAATTCCAATTATTTAAAATCCTTTCATTTGCAATCTCTTGTTTGGATAAATATTTTTATAAAGGATTTCAAATTCATTCATTTGAAATCCATTGTTTGGTCTTTTATTTGGTATATATTATTTGTGTTATTTGAAAAATTCTCAATTGTGCCTTATAATTTACTCTATGAGTTAAGTTAGAGTATGGACTTTTTTTAAGTGAATTTCAAATTACTAGTTTTAGGAGGAATTTCAAATCTACTTAAAATTTGGCTGAAATCCATTGGACTAAATTCTAGGATTCCAAAATGAATGGATTTAATTTTGTATCCAAATAGCATGACGGATTTGACAAGGAATTTCAAATCCACCCAACCCATCCAAATGGGTCCTTTAACTATATTATACTACACCAAAAACTTAAAAAATTGATAACTATATTATGTGTTTTTTTCAAAAATCCAATATCAAATGTATTTTTTGGATTAAAGTTTGACATCAAAAGTATTTTTTTCTCCTTGAAAGTAGGATAATTTATTTTTCTTTTTAGTTAAAGGAAAACAAAAGTTAACGCTTCTTTTCTAAATTAGTTCTATGTTAAAGTAGCATGTCATGTTTTCATCACACACACGTCTATTATAATAGAACTCTAAATACCAACAGGTGATTGATCTAGTGGAATGGATTAGTCACTACAAAGTAGCGGACTCAGGTTCGAATCCCTGTTGGGAGAGGTACCCACTTAATGTGCCCGACCCGCCTCGAAAGGGATTAAACCCTTGGAAAACAAAAAAAAAATAATAGAACTCTAAATCTAGTTTTCAAATTTCTATAATAATATCATGTTAGAACTAGTAAGAAAAGAAAAATCAGAATTTTTCTACACATCGTTCAATTTACAATATTTTTGAATAATAGTAAAAATAGTCATAAGTTGGTAGAGATATTATTCCATTATGATTAGTTAAATGGAAAGAATATACTCGTTTAAGAATTAATGTCATTCTTAAGACAAAAAGAATAAATTTGTTTTTGTTTGTGGATCCAAAAACAAAGATTTAATTGTAAGTAAAAGATAAAACATTTTTATGATTAGCATATTAAAAAAATACAAATGATGAATAAATGCAATGTGTGATGTGTAACTTTCATAAATTACCTTGTCAGATATTTATTGCATAATATATTTTTGTATCATCGAATCTTCGGAACAAAATTACCTCATACATATATAATATACTATCAAAATTTGTATGGATGGTGGACTTTGTGCCCAATATTTAGTAGTCCAGGGTTATGATATGCGTTAAACATTTTAACAAGGATTTTTATGTCGAAGATTTAATAATATATGAAGGTTCTATGCAATAAACATTTTAATAGGAGATTTCACGCCAAATATTTAATGGTAACTAAAATAGTACTCTACGAAATAAAAATTTCGGTAGGGTATTACTCATTCCATATTAAACCAGTCTTTAAGGATGTGTATGGAATGAGTTTGCCTGATTTTGGTCTCACTCGAATTGGGACAAACCCCATATGGTAAATAGTTTGAATAAGTCTCAGCTCAAACCTAGGTTTCAGTTCAAAACGAAACCTACACAGACTTACTTGAGAACTATAAAATTATTGATTTGACATATGTCATCTACCATTTACACATATAAAGTTATTGATTTGATATCTACTATCTATTTTTCTCCTCCAAACCCCTACAACCAAACTCCAATCCAAATCAAATCTCAATGTTTCAAAACCCACTAACTGTTATTTAATAATATTTTATAATCTCAATATTCCATCGAAACTATTATCCAAATCGAGTTTCAAAAGTTTCGCCAAACTTTCGAAACCACTTATTAAGACCAAACCAAAATCAAACTCAGTCAAACTACTTCCATATTTACCCTAAGGGTCTATTTGGATGGGTTTTGGCTCGGTTTCGCGAGTCTCGGTTTAAAAAAAATTGGTTTGGGTGGTTTCAATGAAACCTTGGAGACTTCATGTGGATGGGTTTTCACTCTTGGATTTTGTGGTTTGAATAAGTTGAAATCCCACTTGGATTGGGTTTGGATGTTGGGGTTTAGGGGAAAAAGTAGGTGATATGTGTCAAATCAATGTCTTTTTTAGTGAGATTTGGGAAAAAAAATTGGTAATAGGTGTCTAATCAATGTTTTATAGGTTTGATGAGTTTGAGTGTGAGTTTTTGAATAGGTTTCTGATGGATTTATGGGTTTGACGAAAACTTATTTGAAAGAGTTTTAGCTCCATCTCGCGAAACCTGTGGGACCTGGCCAAAACCCATCCACACACACCCTAAGAACTTCCTATAAACTCTTTAATGACGCCTTTAAGGGAGTCTATAAAGCTATAAAAAGATGCTTTGTACCGAATTTTTGTAGTAAAGCTAGAGGATTCTATGCATAAAAAATTCATAGGATTTGGGATAACAAAGAAGAGTATCTTATAGTAATGTTTATCCCTACAAATTATATATAAAGATAATATAGGTATAATAGCATCATAATTTCATGAATTAGGGACGAAGAATGAGATAGACAAGGTGGTTGGGGAAAATGGAAGTGATTTGCGACCTTCAGAGGCGAAACTTAAGTTTAAATCCTACCGAAGACATCACACTAGGGAGGACCTATACCCAGCTTTTCACCCTTCAGTCCGAATTGTAAATACAGAGTCTATATAGTAGATGAAAAAAAAATTACATATATATAATCATACCTTTGTCGTTGAGGTATCAAGAATGTTTTCTTTTGAAGTAATTCCAAACATTCTCCCTCGTTCAATAATCGTGGTTGATGGTGAAAACCATTTGGGCTAATACGAATTGCGACTCCTTTGTTACGAGTTGTGAGCAATATTTTGCTGTTTTTGTGGATAGCGTGTCTGATGGACTCCCAAACATTAGTCTCCCATGCGTCATCCAGCACAAAGATGAATTTTTTTCCTTTTTGGGCATCAAACAATTTCCAGACAAGCTCATCCTCTCCATATTTCACAATCTCCTCCCTTTTGTTCGGGACGATTTTGGTTAAAAGATTTTGCAGGATGTCAATTGTTTGCCATTCTTGTGATATGCAAATCCAACACGATTCATTAAAATGACGCTTCACTTGAGGGTGGTTATAAACCTTTTGGGCTAGCGTTGTCTTCCCAAGACCACCCATGCCACATATAGAAACAAACTTATATTGTTTGCCCACTAGATGTTGTACCAACTTCTCAACATGGGAATACCATTGCTTTAGTTGTTGCCTTGTTCCCGAGAAACTCGATCCTATTAGATATCCTCATGTGTAGAGCTTGGAACTGCAATCCAATGTGGTGCTTTAGCCATGTCTTACTCAATATGCCGGCCCATCTATTAAAAGACATGGTTAAGACACCGCGCCCTTGCCTCCGGGACCCAATATTAAAAGCATATGATTCGAGCACGTCCTCTGTATCATAAGCAATCTCTCTAAACTCAGTAACCCATTCTTGAATCCTTATTTTGTCAACTTTCTTTCCTTGTGCATCTTTCAAGAACCATTGCATGCATCGCCTAAATCTCCTTGGAGTAGCTCGGCTTGGTCTTTCACCGAACCTAAAAACTTGGCTTACTTGATCAACAGGTTGCTGATTGTCTTCAAAGCCAAGTGCACTACGTAATGGACACTACTAGCATAACAGTCCTTTATCACAGTCTACTTGTATAGCCAGTAAAATATATGAAAAATTATTTGAAGAAGTAACCTGTTAAACAGGTAATAGATAACACAACTAAGTTTGAAAGCATTAAATAAGACTGTACAAAAGGCTGTGAAGAAATGGACTGTTATATAATCATTTTCCTTACGTAATCCACCATTTCAGCCAAATCGCTAAATTGAGAAGCAATAAAAATGATAACGACAATCTCTGGTGTCTCAAAACAAAAAAATTTGGATTCTTTTTATAGGACTTCTTATTTGACCTAGCTCAATTGGTATCTTTTTTTAGGGGAATCTGCTCGGAAACTTTCGTTAATAAGTCAAATCATCAAGTACAAAATCAGCAATAAACTGAAGAAGTTTTTTATTTTATTTATTTATATATATATATATATAAATTTATAATTATTTTATTAATAATATATAATTTTTTTTAATAATATTATATATATTTATATTATTATAAAAAATTTAGATTTAATTAATATTTTATCGAATTTGTGTTCATGTATTATTTGGTTTGTTAATATTATTTATAAATTAAATTAGTTAAATACATATGTAAATATATTAAGTTAAATCTCTAAATTGGTCTGCAAATGTTTTATTCGAGTCAATTTTGAAATTGGGCAACAATGTGGACTAAAATTATCAGTAAATTTGAAGATATGAGGTTATTTTGACAACTTGAAAAGTTAGGGGTATAATTGTCAGTCAATATAAGTAATGGGGTCAATTCTGCAATTAACGTTAACTGCCACGTCAGCAGTTAACGGCCAATTTTAACGGAAGTACCAAATGTGATTCAATTTCTTAAATTGCGGTAACAAATTGATCAACCTCATTTTCTGTGGTACCACAAGTTGGAATCACTATATTGTTTGGTACCACAAATGCAATTCTCTCCTAGTAATTACTTCACTTTGTTACTTTTTTACATTTCTTGTTATTAAGGTATCTATGTAAATCAGTTTAGTAAAAATATTTAACTTTTTTTTTTCACTTTGTCATTTAATATTTTATCATTAAAATATAATTTTTTTTAGTGAGGCAACTCAAAAAGGTGGGCCACCCGCCTTATTTTAGAAAATTACTCGTTTATTTGGTCAGTTAATAATTACACAACTCTCATATGATTCAATGAATTGCTTAAAATTTAATTATAATTTTGATAAAATTGCAGAAAAGGTCTCAAACTAATTAATGATTTTGGATTTTCGTCTTAAACTATATTATTTCATCGAATTTCGTCCCACAATTTAATATCTGTTTGAAATATCGTCTCAAACTAATTACTAATTTTGATTTTTCGTCCCAAACTATATCAATTAGCCGAATTTCGTCGGATAATTTACCATTTTGTATGAATTTAGTTTCAACTTTAAATTTCTAATTTAATGAAAATGACAGTTCAATCTTGTAAAAAAATTGCATGTGTGATAATTATAATATTTGTTATATATGTTAAAAAAAATCATTGAAATATATTGTTTAATCTGGATTTAAAAAAAATATAGTTATAATTGATTATGTCATACAAAAATTAAATGATTAGACCATTTTGTCACTGGGGAAAAGATATGGACCGATCTGATAATTGTACAAATATGTTCGACACATCATATTGGTTCTTTTTTCCAGACTAATTGAATTAAAGAGTTGACTTTACCATTTTTTATGAAGATGTGCAGTTGTGTACCAAATCATTTAGATTATTTATGAAGAGTTTGCCGTGTTAAACTGAATGTTCAAATTTAAGATCAAGATTCAATAATCATATTCCATGACTCATTCAAGAATGCGCGTTAAAAGGATAAGATGGTAAATTAAAACATTGTGTGCATTGCACGGCGGCATGTAGTATCTAAATTTTTTTTTAACTGTCATCACAAAAAATCTTAAGTGAGTTACAATCTAAATTTCAACAAGTGAGTTACAATATCCGGATGAATGGGGTAAATTGCTTCATTAAATTTTTTTTTTTCACAAGGGATAAATTGATTTTTTTCAAATTAATAAAGGTAAATTAAACATTATGTATTTTATAGGCGGTAAATTGCCATTAACTTTGTAGAAAAACAATTTTCTTGAAATTAAAGCTATCAAAATCATCAGTTCAGTATTGAAGTGAAACTAATAGAATGAGTAACTTGGAAATCTCATTCCAAGCAGTGACTTTGCATTCCAATTAAATATTATTGTGATATTTACTTTTAATAAAAACACTCCAACAAATTCTCCACACATTTTTACTTCTCTAATAAAACATGAAGCGATGATATTAAATGCCACTTAATATTTTGAATAAATAATGAAATAATTAATTAATTAAACAAATAAAGCTACAAATCACAATCTAACAGTAACATTGGAAATACATATTGCAGTTTAGGTATAAATTGCTAATGGAGTTGCAAATTAAATTAACTGAAACAACCAATTCAACTACTTATCGGATGAATTTTGAGAACTCAAGTGATTTCACCAGATCAAAAATCGACGATTGCGCTGCCTGGTCTTCCGGCAACTCCACCGCCTTAGAGTTCAAGCTCCAAAACGGAGTCTTAGATTCGATTTGTGTTTAGAGATATCTTGATTTAATTGGTCGTTGAATTGGTTGTTTATTTAATTTTAACATCGTTTCAATTTCCTACTTTTTAATATTTTATCAAAAAAAAAAAAAAAAAAAAAAACTTTATGTTCATATAAAAAAAAATAGCTAGAAAAAAAAATTGACAAGAACGTCCCGATGCTCCAAATAAGACTAATCATGGTCAGGGACTCAGGGGTGTAAGATACTTACCAATATATTAGAAGAGGAGTCCGACATTTTATTACATTCCTTTTCCTTGTGATACATTCCAAAATTGTGAAACAGACAAAAGTGGATTAACCGACATCGGATAGATCTGTAAAATATCTAACATGTTTTATTAGCAAACGACCAATTTAATTTTATAATCTTAACAATTAGCATATACTTCTTCAATTCCATTTATTTTACTCCCTTTATTATAATATCCGGTCAAACTTTTAAATTTTTTAAGTTACTTATCATATTAAATTATTATCATTTGTGGTGTATTAAATCTTTTAAATATTAATATATATGATGTTATGATATTATCAACTTATTAGTGAAAAATATTAATTAAATTATTTATTATAATTTTTATAAATTTAATCAAATTGACCTGTATAATGGGAGCAAAATAAATGGGGGAATGAGTATTCAGTTATAAAACGAGAAAATTGAAAAATTGATCCTGTAACTATTGTTAGCCGGCAAAAATAGTCTTGTAATTGTTCGAGTTGGCAAAAAAATTCTGTAATTAATATATTTTAAAAATATATTCCTATTTCGACCCGAATTGTCAACGTGTATGTCAAGTCAAATGCCCTTTCCTGACTAGAAAAATTAGGCGCCTTGCTGATGTGAAAAAATTGCAAAATTGGTCCCACAACTATTGTTTGTTGTCAAAATAGTCCTGGAAATAATATATTTTGACATTAAGTCCTGTAACTGAAATTACATGCAATTAAGTTCTAACATAATCGGCATCTTCATCTCAGATTTAGTTTAAATGTAATTTTGAGATTACATGTGGCTACTTTCGAGAAAATTATTGTGCTTAATTGTAATTCCTTTGTCATCGTTATTAGATAATCTGAGATTTTTCTTAATTTTCTCCTAGTAAAATAAAATATTTTGTTGTTGAAATTTTATTTTTGTCATGTATGTGCCTTGTTGCAATCTTGGGCAATATGGTGTGATAAAGTGCCTCATAGGAATTCATCTTATCAGTCTAGTTTTCTAGTTTTTCCATTGTTATTTTGATAAATTTTGGTCCTATTTGAATACCTTCTAATATTATCGTGAGTCTAAATTAATTCTAAGGAAGTGTTCACCATGTCTAGGTTAAATTTTCGTGTGAAATTGGAGGGTGATTTGGTAAACATAGTGGAAAAAATCATAATTTGGACCAAAATAAGAGTAACTTGCCAAATTAACTTAGATACATAACTTAATTGTCAAAATTTATGAGACCAATTTTGCAATTTTCTGATCATCAGCAAAAGAAAATAATTTTCCACGTCAGAAAGGGGCCGGTGGGTTGGAGAACATATTGGCAATTCGGACCAAAATAGGACTATATTGTCAAAATATATTAGTTATATGACTTTTTTTGCTAGTCCGAAAAGTTACAAAACCCTTTTTTTTAGCAAGCAATAGTTATTGGATCAATTATGCAATTTTTCCTTTAGAAAAGTCCGAAACAGTTTTTTTAGCAAGCAATAAGATTTTTAATATGTACACGAACTCCCACCATCAAGCGATTGATAAATTAACGTTTAACACCCTCAAATTAAAAACACTCAAACCCCTCATTTTTTTGGTCAAAGTTGACTATTGGAGTGAAAAAAATCTGGCAAAAGAGGTAATTCATTTTTTTTCCTTAAATTTTGCAAAATAAAATTATAAATACTCGAATACTCATTTTTCTCTCCATCTTACAAGTAAATTTGCAACAATATAACCATAAATAACTAAATAAAGTACAAGTAAATTTCTCGAAGATTCTCGAAGACTCGTTGTCTACTTCAAAATATCAAAGACCCATAAATTATTACCTATTTTGCCTTAAATTTTTTTCACCTTAATGGTTATCTTTGCCGGAAAAAATGAGGGGTTAGAGATTTTTTTTTTTAATTTGAGGGTGTTAAGTGTTAATTTTGTATTTTGGGGTGCAAAGTGTTCATTTATTGTGTTTCGGGTGTGCAAGTTGTTGATTTGTTCTTAATTAGGGAGTTTTAAGTGCTAATTTTATTTTGGGGTTGCAAAGTGCCAAAGATTTACAATAAAATTACCTATTTTGCCCTTGAGTTTTTTCTTAAAAATAAAAGAGGGTGCAAAGTGCTACATTTTTCATATTTCGACGGTGCAAAGTGCTAAATCTAAGTTTCGGAGGTGCAAAGTGCAAAAAACCCGATAAATAACCACTCAAACTAAATAAATCTAAAGAATAATACACCATTTGATTTTATTTTGATAAATGCAACACAATTCCAACCCATTTATTTGTTTTCTTGAACAGCCCCAGCGGCTGTACATTGCCTTACAACCTTTTTTTTTTTGGTTTCCCAATGGTTTAATCCCTTTCGAGGCGCGTCGGGCACATAATGTGGGAACCTCTCCCAACAGGGATTCGAACCTGAGTCCGCTACTTTGTAGTGACTAGTCCCTTCCACTAGACCAATCACCTGTTGGTGCCTTACAACCTTTTTTTATTTCTTTTCATACATATATTTCTAGGTTTTTCCATATATTTTAAATATTCTTGTTATACTAGATTTACATTGTTTCAAAAGTTAGGTAGAGATGCAAATATAGAAGCAAAGATAAAAAAAAAAAAAGATATAGTGAGAGAGATACTATCAAGATTGTCCGTGAATAGTCTTTTAAGATATATATCCGTTTCAAGGCCACTGAAAATCTCTAATCTCCAATAAATTCATTAAAAAAACTACACCGTCAAAAAACCATTAACAAGAATAATCCCCCATCATTGCTAGCTCTTCATTCTTCTAATAAAAACTCAAACATTTCCCAGGGAACTTAGCCAAGGGAATGAGCAATTAGATGTGTATCCTCCTCACTATATTCATATCCAATGACAACAATCAATTTAATCGCAATTTATCCTCCATAATATTCATAATGTTCAATTTATCTCATGATTTGAAAAAGAGTACTTCACCCTATGTAATCCTATAAAGTTTTAGACCACTTCCTTGAAATTTTTATATGAGACACATTACCCTTCTGTGTTATGATAATGTGGTAGTTTAACCCCCTTATGTTATCATGATAATTGTGGCAATTCACTCTTTATGTGTTGTGACAAATGTGACACTTTACTCACGCAAAAATACTTTTTATGTACATTCTCAATTTCGATAAGTGAGTTATACTCTCTATCTGAATAAGGTAAATACTTCTTTAAAATTTTCACAGTGGAGTAATTTCAATTCACATGGGAGTAAATTGAACATTATGAATTTCATAAGGAAGTAAATTGGCCTTAGCTAGAGTTAAAAGTGTTGCGTAAAAATAAAAATAAATATCCTTCTCCATATCAAATAATAATGGGATAAAATATCATATTTATAATAAGATAAAGGGTAGCTGATAAATATAACATAATACAGGGGATAACCGTGTCCATATGAAATAACCAGCTTTTTTAGGATTAAAATATGTGTGAGTATAAAGTAGTACGTGATATAGGGTAATTTTATTAAATCATGGAGTATTTCTTTTAAGGTTTAAAAATGTGTAGGAGACAATGTGAGTCTTTTGTAACAATATAAGGAGGTAACATGCACTATCTGAAATTAGATAAGCGTAAATTGGACATTATGAATATTAATGAGGGTATACTGCCATTAATTAAACAATTTTATGGGGTTAATTCTTATATATTAATCTCCATGTGATATGCATAATTATCAATTTACCATCTTGTCATTTGAAGATGATCATTTTATTTATTGTTTTTATCTCATTTTATTGAAGGTGTAGCTCATTCGTCAAAATAGAATGTGAAAGTGAAAAGTGCATGTTGCATAAAAATAAAAATAAATATCCTTCTCCATGTAAAATAATGCAGGGGTAAAATGCCACGTTTGTAATAATGGGATGGGTAAATGGTAATAAAACATATTATAGGGGCTAAATTGTGTCCATATATAGTAACACATAGAGTAAACTGCTCCAATTTTTTCGAGAACTAAAATTGATCTCAGTATATAGTAGGATTATATAATATAGGGTTTTTTTTTCCCCCTTAAAAATCATATTTCTTTCTTTTAAGGTCTAAAAATGTGATGGAGTCAGTGGTTAGTCTTTTATAAGAATATAGAGAGATAGCCGCAATTTAAAAAAAATAAAACAAAACAAAAAAAAAAAATATTGGACATTATGAATATGAAGAGGTTAAATTGATATTAACTCAAATACTTCTTGGATTTAAAACAATTTTACGGTGAGAGAAGGCCAAACAATTCTTTATAAGTAAAGCCCAACCCGTTTAACATGAGATGGCTGTTTCTTTTTTCAAAGTTTTTTTTTGATATAACAGCCCTAGCTAGCGGCTGTACATTGGAAATTGACTCTTATTTATTCTAGGTTTTCCCAATAAAACATAATATACAATTATTATGCAGACATAATACACTAATTTATATTTTCGATGGAGAAAATAGATATGCAAATCAAGAAGCAAAGCACAGAGAAGATCAAAGTTGAGCATCAAGAAAGTGGGTTTTTGCCGGATGATATAGTGACGGAGATACTATCAAGATTGTCGGTGAAAAGCCTTTTAAGGTATATGTCTGTTTCGAGGCACTGAAAATCTTTAATCTCCCATAATTCATTCAAGAAACTACATCGTCAAAAAATCCTAAACAATAATAATACCTTGTTACTGCTAGTTTTACAATATTCTTATAAAAATAAGTATTTTCTAACCACCTTCAATCTCCATGGAAAAATAATCCAAGAATGGAGTCTTCCTATAATTTGTCAGCATCATTTCTACTTATGCTTCCCTTTCCATCACAATCTAAGTTGGTGTGCTTTCTCGACAATGAGAAATTCTATAGAAATCTTTCGCTTGCCTAATCCTACTTTTGGTCCCTTGCTAGATGTAAAATCTTATGCATGTGGTTTTACTTATGTTCCATCCAAAGATGAGTACGTAATCATATACTTAGTTAAATCAGATCTAGACATATGGAGGTGTATGGTGCTTACTATATCCATGTCCAATGATGACGATAACTTGCATTACAATTCTTGGAGATCCGTTGATGTCATGGCTATCAGCCATCTCGCGTTTTATCGTCCATTTAGTGGGATTTTTATTTATGGGGTTTTCTATTGGATGGGGTTTGATAAAAAGGTTAGAAAATATGTGATCATCACCTTTAACATGGAGAATCAAGGTTTTTCTTTCATTCGGCCGCCCAAGGATTTTGAAAACCGCGTACTTGGTTTATGTGAGCCACTTGTCGAAATCAAGTATAAACTCCATTTCATGGCTTCTCGGTATCACCCTCGAAAATTAGAACTATGGATGCTATCTGATATATATTAAGAATCAGTTATGGACCCAAAATTGGAGCATTAATTTACAAAGCATTTCACACTGGCCTGAGTTATTTGACTCACTTAATCTAATTATTTACAGGCGAGAATACTTTCAAAATTACAACGAATCATATAAGGATATATTAAGAGACTTTAGAAAAAAAAGAATGGAAAACAGGGCTCTTTTGGGTGTGGGAATTCACACAAACATTTTCTCACTTTAAATACGTAGAAGCAATCCACTTCTGACTATGCTTAAGTAGCTAGGTATCTTCTAGTCTTTAGAAGTTAGGACCATGAATTAATTTTCTAAATTTTATACTGTATTGATTGAGTGTCTGTTATGTACTAGATGCTATTTCAGGCAAAGATTCAAGTAAACTTTGTTTGCTCCTTTTACTCTTTGATGGTTTTGATATTTAATTAAATGCAACTTACTGATTACTTACTGATTAATTAGCAAAAGAAACACAAGCACAATTAAAAGTCTGTAGTAATTCAGAATTTCTTTTTTTTACCTTAAGGCCTGTTGTCTATATATATGCCAATACCATTTTATTAGAAGAGGAGTCCAACGTACATAGTTGCAATCAAAACATCAATGTATGCTCCTTGCTCGAGGACTCCATAATTTTGACAAGATATTTGTAAATGTGATAACAAAATCGAAATATCTTAGGAAATGTTGAAACAGAACATAATAGGATCACCAACAATTTCTTAAATTACAACTAAAAATGGTGTTTAAATACTTCAACATTGCAAATGATAGCTATTGTAGTAGAAAATTTTTTGTGGTAAAACAACACTAATTTACTTATCTAACAAAATATGAGGCGATTATTAATGCGTAAATTAATTGTCACATAAGATCTCCAATAAAGAAATTAAAAGAAACATATACTATTAATTAAAAAATAACTCTAACAATCTCACACTTTTTGATCCTATTTGACCGGCCAAAACTTTTTAATCTAACAATCTCACACTTTTTAATTAAAATATGAGGAGTTCAAGAATTGATCTCGATTTGCGATTGGCAAAATAGATTAACCGCATAGTCCGATTTGACCGGCTCCAAAACTTGTTATCTAGATTTGAGCTTTTTCAATAGTGATTTAAAATAGATTGTGTTTCTTTCTAAAATCTCTTGATTCTTATAGCATAACTTTTGAAATTTTTCAATAGTGATTTAAAATAGATTGTGTTTCTTTCTAAAATCTCTTGATTCTTATAGCATAACTTTTGAAATTTTGAGACTTGAAAGTGGAAATGGGAAAATTCTTGTCCAAGTCTGGCTTGACCAAACCCATTCAACCACCAAGCAAGTGTATTGCACTTGCTTTGTGATTGGTCACTCTCCTGGGAGTTACATTAAATCGCAAAGCAAGTGGACACTTGCCTTGTAGTTACTTTGGGCTCGGCCAAACCTGGTGTGGGTAAGAATTTCCCGTGGAAATGATGCTTAAATTCTTTTCAAAATGATTTAAATTTTAATAAATGTTAATTTGAGGGTCTTGCCTTTTAAATATATTTTGGAATAATCTAAATGTCATATTACATAGTTTAGTGCAATATGTATATACCTGAAGCACTAAGAAAAGCAAGAATCAAAAAGCAACTTCTATATAGACTTCTTCACATCATATAAGCTTTAACAAAAATGATTGCAATCAGTAATAATAGTAAATCAAATTCAACCTACAAAATGGCATGATCATTAATCGAACACGATTACTGCTTCAGGCGAGGCTCGAGGAAAAGCAATTAGTGTATTAGATATCTTGATAAGATCTGTTGATGAAGATTGTTTAATGAATTCCTTTGCACTGAACAAAAAAACTGCTTGAAAATTTTAAAAGAAAGTGGGGTGCAGTGACTAAAAATTGGATGAAACTCAAAAGTCATAATCACCGGAGGTTACGGGTTCAACTCCCATGAATGTGAGTATTTTCTCTAGTTTCATATTAACTTTTCTCGAGTTTAATACTAGTAATTAATTCACTTTAATATAATTGTAATAGTTTCGATCGATTCGATATAATATTTGATGTAACAATGTATAAACCATCTAAAAATAATTAGTTTGTGTACATATATATGTTTGATTCGTGAATTTGATTTTACTAACTATCAAATTGTTCTAGTTGGGTATGTTTTTAATAATTCTCAAATATTGGGCTTTAATATGTCATGTGTTGGGTTTGTTTCACCCACACATTCAGTCCGTCCATACGTGAAGGGGGAGTATTAAGACTAAATGTCCTACATTGATTGAAAACAATAATTAAATCCACCTTATAAGACATTGGGCAATCATCACCTTACAAGCTAGCTTTTGAGGATTAGTTAGGTTCAAGCAAAGTAAGTGAACTTAGCCCAATCCATATGGTGAATGGGCATTTAAATACCTACCAATCCATATGGTGAATTCTAATAATATAATTGTTTGAAGGAAAAAGTTTCTTCTCATTATCTAAAGATGAATGGGCATTTAAATACCAATTAAGTTGGATTTTTTGTGAATGATTTACGTGTCACTAAGTTGGTTTTGTGCTAGAAGATCTGCGTGTTGTATTTGTTAACCAAACAAAAGAAGACCGAAAGACTAAATCACCCATATACTTTGGTTAACTCCCAAAAAATTCTCTATGTTATTTTAACTCCCAAAATCCCACATGTATATACTTAGATTTTCAAAAGAAATAAATAAATAATGATAAGACTAATATATAGAGGTAATCTTGTCATTTCGTCAAAAGTCAAAATTTAAATTCTGCTTAAGTCGGATGTGGTAATTAAAACCAAAGGCATGAAGATTTTTGGGAGTGAAAATAACATAGTGTTTATTTTTGGGAGTTAGACAAAACGTCAAATACTCTCCGTTTTTAAATCAAGCGAAACAAAAACAAGATGTAATTTCTAAGCTATTTATTTATCTGAGATTCTCTTGTTTTTCTTAATTTAGTAATTCTTTTAACAATTTTTTTTCAATGTTTCTGAAATATTTTTGAAAGTCTCAAAAAGTTTTTAATATTTGACTAACCAAGTACATACAATATAAACGAAATTGTGATCCATTGTTTTAACTATGTTTACCGAATAAGGGAAGTACATATTTTAAATGCATATCAAAGAACCTTATTTACATGAATGAAATGGAAACTTTTGGTTCTATATGGATAGATTTTGGCCCAATTTTACTTGGTTTTAGCTTTAAAATTTTGTTTGGATAGTTTCGGTGAATATTTTAAACACTGAGTTAGATTGTTATTGGAAGTTGGGTTTTACTAGTTTTGAAACTTTGAGATATTTTTCAAATTATGCTTTGCAGTTTGGAGGGAAAAGCACGGTGTTGAATGTCAAATCAATGATTCTTATATAGGTTGAAATAGTATGATATATATTAAAGGTGTGAGTAGGGGTGTACGGTGCTGAATGTTAAATCAATGATTCTTATACAATTTGAGATAGTATGATATATATGTACATAATGCGGTTTGGTGTGGTTTTATACTTGTCAAAACGCGAAACAATACTTGGGGTTTTTTAATACTCCAGTCAAAGACCAACCCAATAAGTCTTTAGGTTCGAGTTGGTGTAGGCTCTACGAAGTTGCAACTTTAACTTATTTTTATTATTTAATAAATTAAATGCACAATTTACTTATCACTTTTGTAATTTGTCATTATTCTGTCATTTGTAAAGAATTTTTTTAAAATAACGTAAACATATATAATGGAAATAATCAAAATATCAACTAACAAAATATGATCTTCCATGGATATTCAATTTTACTTAAAACTATAAAGGATCATGATCACTTATGTAAGAAGTTTTCCCCGCAAAATATGCTAGAGTAATCTATAGAACTACTTTTGAAAAAATTATGACTATTTGTGATCGGTTTGGGTTGACTCAATCGGTTGAAGCGGTTAGTCAATTTCGTTGAACACCCATAGGTTTAAGAAGTGTGAGGAGATGGGCGATACTTGCTTTGGACCTATACTGGGGTCTGGGACGAGACTAAATACACACCTGTTTCAATCCAATTTTGATAGTACGAGATCTAGACTATAACCAATCCTTAAATACCTTAAACTTGACTCAATCACAAAAAAGTGTTATCATGTTAAGTGTACATACTACAATAAAACAGATTAAAACAACAATAAAAATGGCGAAGTCGATTAAATATATGTTAAATTGATATAAAAAAATAGGTGAAAATGATATGTGATGACAAATACGAGCTACATGGCAAAAAATATGTGAAATGAATGAAAAATTGATAAAATCATCAAAATTGTGAAACAGACGAAAATGGATTAACCAACAGAGATGTACCTGTAAAATGTCAAACATGTTTTATTAGCAAATGACCAACTTAATTTTATAATCTTAACAATTAACATATATTCCCTCAGGCCCATTTATTTTGCTCCCTTTACTATAGTATTCGGTCAAACTTTTCAACTTTTTAAGTGACTTATCATATTAAATTATTCACATTTGTGGTGTACTAAATCTTTTAAATATTAATATATATGGTGTTATATAATATTATCAACTTATTAGTGAAGTATATTAATTAAATAATTTATTATAATTATTATAACTTTAATCAAGTTGATAAGTCGACCGTACCAAGGTAGCAAAATTAATGGGGCGGAAGGAATATTCAATTATAAAACTGGAAAATTGTAAAATTGGTCTCGTAACTACTGCTAGCTGGCAAAAAAAGTCTTGTAACAGTTCGAGCTGGCAAAAAAGTTCTGTAACTAATATATTTTGGCAACATAGTCCAATTTCGACCTGAATTGCCACCGTCTATGCCAAGTCATATGCCCTTTCCTAACGTGGAAAATTAGTCCCCTTGCTAACGTGGAAAAATTACAAAATTGGTCCCACGGCTATTGTTTGCTGTCAAAAAAGTCCAAGAACTTTTAGGACTGGCAAAAAAGTCCTGGCCGAAAATAATATATTTTTGCAGTTAAGTCCTGTAACTAAAATTACATGCAAAAAAGTCCTAGCCGGAAATAATATATTTTTGCAGTCAAATCCTGTAACTAAAATTACATGCAATTAAGTTCTAACATAATCTTCATCTTCATCTCAAGATTAAATTTTAAAGTAATTTTAAGATTACATGTGACTACTTCCAAGAAAATTATTGAGCATAATTGCAATTCCTTTGTCATCGTTATTAGATAATATGAGTTTTTCTTTTAAAAAAAATTTCCTAAGAAAATAAACTAAAATATTTTGTTGTTGAGGCCTTGTTGCTATTTTGGGCAATATGGTGTGATAAAGTGCCTCATAGGAATTCATCTTATCAGTCTAGTTTACTAGTTTTTCAATGTTATATTGATAAACTTTGGTGCTATTTGAATACCTTCTAATATAACCGTGACTGTGAGTCTAAATTAATTCTAAGGTAGTGTTCGCCATATCTAGGTTAATTTTTCATGCGAAATTGAAAGGTGATTTGGTAAATACAGTGGGAAAAAATCACAATTTGGAGTTAACTAAGATTAACTTAGTTATATGACTTAATTGCCAAAATATATTAGTTATAAGACTTTTTTGCCAGTTCGAGAATTTACGAGATCAATTTTGCAATTTTTCTGACCTTCAGCGAAGGGGATATATTTCACGTCAGCAAGAGGCGGGTGAGTTGAAGAACATATTGGCAATTTGGGCCAAAGTAGGACTATATTGTCAAAATATATTAATTCTATGACTTTTTTGCTAGCCCGAAAAGTTATAGGTCCGTTTTCTAGCAAGCAATAGTTCCGGGATCAATTTTTCAATTTTTTCCTTTAGAAACGGAAATAGTAAGATTTTTTTTTTTTTTGATAACCCAAGTGTACAAGCTTAAACTAGACTAATCATGTACCCTCAGAACCGTTGCCCTAAAAAAAGTCATTATAAAATTTCAAAATAACCAACCAAACTAAATAAATCAAACTAAAAGTTCCGTGAAAGAATAAAACACAATTTTATTTTGTTTTGATAAATGCAATACAATCCTTTTTTAAAATTAAAGCCCAACCCATTTAACAGTAATAGCCATCTAATTAGGCATTCTGATTAAAAGGGCTGATTTATTTGTTTTCTTGAACAACCCTAAACTTGTTTAGTTGTTTATATATAGCTACTACCTTCAACCTTTTTTTATTTCTTTTCATAAGTATAATTATAGGTTTTTCCATATGACTAAATATTCTTGTTATACTAGATTTACATTGTTTCACAAGTCAAAGATGGAGGTCGAGATTCAAATAGAGAAGCAAAGATCAAAGAAGATTGAAGTTGAGCATGAAGGAGGTGGATTTTTACCGGAGGACATAACGATGGAGATACTATCAAGATTACCTGTAAAGAGTCTTTTAAGGTATATGTCCGTTTCGAAGCACTGGAAATCTCTAATCTCCAATAATTCATTCAAGAAACTACACCGTCAAAAAATCACAAACAAGAATAATCCCCCGTCAATGCTAGCTTTTCAATATTCTGATAAAAAGAAGTATGTTCTAACCACCTTCAATCTCTATGGAAAAGTAATCCAGGAATGGAGTCTTCCAATAATTTCGTCAACACCATATCTAAGGGCATCTCCTATGTAAAGAGGGGAAGGTGGATTTGGGGGTTCTTGGATTTAGAGGGGAAAAAAAGTGAAGAAAAATGTATAGAGGGGAAAAAAGGGGTAAATGGATTCAGTCTTCACTTGGACTGCTTGAAGCTGTGAGGCAGTCCAACCTTGGATTGCCTCACCGCTTGAGTCATTCAGCTGCTCTTCATGCGCCCAGCCCAATTTATTTATTTTAAACTTTTTTCTTTTTTAAATAAAACCCCTTTTAATTTAAAAAAAAGTTCTTTAAAATACCTTATTAAATAAAATGTAATTCTTATTTAATCTTAATTTTATTTAATTTGGGTACTATTTTTAAAAAGTTAATTTTAGTATAAAAATGTAACTTTTATTTAATAAAATTAAATTTAATGTAAATTTAATGTAATTGAGAATTTTAATTAAATGGAATTGATAGATTGATACATTTTAGATGACTTCTGAAAATGAAAGGGGAAGCTGGACTTGGATTCTGAGGGGAAGCTGGACTGAGTGAGGGGAAGCTGGACTTGGGCTGAGGGATACATAGGAGATGCCTCAACAGTGTGAGATTCTAAGTTGGTGTGCTTACTCAACAGTGTGAGATTCTACTTGTGTAATCCCAGGACTCGACAAATTTTCCACTTGCCTGATCCTCCTTTTTATCCCATACCATTTAGAAAATCTTATGCGTGTAGTTTTGCTTATATCCCATCCAAAGATGAATACGTAATTTTACACTTAGTCAAACCATATATCAACAGTTGGAGTTCTAAGATGCTCACTATACCCATATCCAACGTTGATGACCAATTGCATTTCAATTCTTGGAGATCTGTTGATGCCGCGGTTATCAGCCATCTCGAGTTTTATCGCCCATTCGCGGCATTTGTTTCTGGGGCTTTCTATTGGATGATGTTTGATAATGATGTTAATGAATATGTCATCCTATCCTTTAACAAGGAGAATGAAGGTTTTTCTACTATCGGGTTGCCCAAGGATTTTAAAAATGACTTACGTGGTCGTCAGTCACTTCTCGAAATCAAGGAAAAACTCTATTTCAGCACTTTACTAACCTTGAAATTTTGGGTGCTATCTGATGTTAAGAACCAGTCATGGACCAAAAGTTGGAGCATTAATTTACAAAGCATTTCACACCGGCCTGAGTTATTTGACTCACTTAATCTACTTATTTACAGTCGAGAATACCTCCAGAATTACAACGAATCATACGAGGATATCTTAAGAGACACTGGAAAGTTTGCAGTGGAAAATAGGGCTCTTTTGTGTGTTGGAATTCACACAAATAGTTTCTCACTTTAAATAGGTATCTTCTAGTCTATAGGACCATGAATTAATTTTCTAAATCATATACTGGGGATTGATTGAGTGTTTGTTATAATCTTATTATTATTATGTACCTTAATAAATTGTATACGGCATTTTATTAGAAGAGTAGTCCAACATATATGGTTGCAATCAATGCATCAAAACCTTGTAAATAAGTGACAAATAATCAGAATGTGAGAGGACAAAATATGAGTTGATTTAACAAAAATCAACAATTAATTGTCACTGAATATCTAAAATAAAGAAATTAAATAACTATATACTATTAATTAAAAAATAACACTCACGATCTTACAATTTTTACATTGAAAATACCTTGGATTGATCTCCGTTAACCGCATCTCCAGATTTGAGGTTTGTCAGGACCGTTTGGTAATACATAGTAAAGGTAGTAGGTAATGTTATATGACTTAATATGATTAATATAATGTTTGGTGTCATTGCTCTAATATCGGGTCAAATAGATTAAATTCTTTTAATATGATCCAGTATATTAAGACTAGATTATAATCCATCCAGTTATAGGTGGATTAATTAATCCGGGTGAATATGAATTAGGTAAAATGTCACTTATGACCTCAAATTTGAATATTTTCTTTTTAACATATCATTAAATATCATAAATTCTTCTCAAATCTCTGAAAATGGAAATACATTCCACATAAATAAATCACATATTAACATGAAGGCATTCAATCAAAATATTGAATAAACATTGATCAACTTATACTCTTATACATATTAAACAAATGACTTCGATGACTTGATATATCATAACTAACATAATATGTTAAATTAGCTAGTGAAAATATATATTAATATATGCCTAAACTCATAACTCTACGAAACATATTACGGTAGATTGTTTTAATCTAATATGACTCAATCAAATCTACCAAACATATTTTTAATATGGCATTCAATCCAGCTTCAATCTAATCTACCTTAATCTCATACACCCTACCAAATGGCCCCATAAACCGTATCATATTTAACATTTTGCATTTAATTTCCGATCCTTTGGAAATTAGGAGATTATGTATGAAATTTATGATTTAATTTTAATAAATGTTAACTTTTGAAATTAGGAAATTTATGTGCGATTCTTTTGTGTTATAAAATGGGCTTTTGCTATTGGATTTTTGCATTTTACATCTTAACTTAAATGTTTTAAATGAAAGTACAATTTAGTTTGACACTTTGCACACTAACGTATGTTTTGAATTAAAAAAAAATTCACCAATGGAAGGATAGAATAATCATTTCGAATATTTTTGCCATATTGCACCCTAAAGTTAAAGAATTGGCATTTTGCACCATGAAAATAAAGAATATTGCCACTTTGCACTCAAATATATATTTTTAGACATTTACAACCTCCACTTAATTATGATAATCTAAATAATGTAAATAACATGCAATATAATAACATGTTAGATTGTAAACGTATATTTCAAATATAAAGTAAATAATCTAGAGGATATTTAAAAATAAAATTAAGACAATGTCTTTTCTAATTAAAATTTTACTGAGAAAAAATGTTAAAATAAGTTATTATAAAATAAAATAAATTAAGAATAGCATTTTTATGATTGCTATTCATAGAAATGGCCATTTTATCTCTACATCGATGACATTCATGAATTTATTTTTATGGAAATAATTTTAGGTTGAAAAATGCCAACATTCTATATTTTCAGGGTGCAGAATCTATGTTGCCAGGTTACAAAGTGGAAAAAAAATCAAAAAGGACTATTCTACCCTTTTACACATGAATTTTCTCGTCAAAACACAAACTATGGTGCGAAGTGCCAAAACTTTAAGTCAGGGTATTAAGTACCTAAACCTATAATTTAAGGTTGCAAATTGCCAAAATCCCATTTTAAATATACGAGTTCAATTATGATTTAAAATTGATTGTGTTAACTTTTAACATTTTGAGACTTGAAAGTGGAAATGATGATTCAATTCTTTTCAAAATGATTTTAATTTTACTAAATGTTAATTCGAGGGTCTTACCCCTTTTAATATTCTTAGAATAATCTAAATTTCATACTACACTATTTTATCTCCGTCTTGATTGTCTTCTTTCATAATTCATGGTAATTTTGACTAATAAAATAAATATTACCACGGGTGATTTGTAGCTTAATCTTGATATTAAATTTAGTAATTTTGCTTTGTAGAAATTAGATTAATTAATATAATTTACATGTGTTATCGTTTAATCTGAGAATAAATTCTTATGTATAGGGAGTAAAGTACAAAATGATATAAAGTTTGGGGGCAATGTTTCATTAAACTTTTATTTTTTACTAGGTAATTGAAGGTTTGAAAAGTGCAGAGGTAGTTGAAGGTATATAAAAGTGGATATATATGAAATTAACAATTAAGGGTAAAATCGGAAATTGTAGCTTGTTTTTTGACTAGCCAACAATTGCTAATGGTCTTCGAATAGAAAAGTTAAAGACATGGAAATAATTGAGGGTTTTAATAGTACATAGATGATAATTGAATGATTAACAAGAATACAAGGGATGCATGTGAAATTAACTCACCTGATTATGTCATAGTTCAGGGGAGATATTTGAAATCAACTCTTTCATATTTTTAATGTAAGATTAATTTACATAATTATATCGCACTAACAATTTATAATAAGTGCAAACTACAATGGATATGTAACTTATAATTAATAAGATTAGTATAAAATTAGACATATTCATTTGATTCCTTCGTCAAACAGATAAGTAGGCATCAGGGGAATTGTGCTACAATCTACATTTATACGAATACAAGGGTGCATGATGAAAATAGGTGAATGTTTAATATCAATATTCTATTTTTAACGGGTTAAGTCTGGAAAAATGTGGAAAAATTCTTGTCCAAATCTGATTTGATCAAACCCGTTCAATTATGAAGGAAGTGTATTGTATTTGACATGTAGTTACTTTGAATTCAGCCGAACTGGCCCGGACACGATTAGGGTAAGAATTTGGATAATAAATAAATCAAGTCCTATCTTTTATAAATTATAAAGCCCAACCCATTTAACAATTAACCCACTTATTGGCAGTGCAGATGAGATGCGCTGATATATTTGTTTTGATTATTGAACAGCCCTAGCTGCAGTCCATAATTGAGTTTTCTACGCAAGTCAAAGATGGCAGGTCTTACACCCTTTAATATTTTTAGAATAATCTAAATTTCAGACTACACTTTTGATCCGTCTTGAATGTTTTCTCTCATAGTAATTTTGACTAATAAAATAAATATTGATACGAGCGGTTGTAACTTAAATTTAGTATTTTGCTATGTAGAAATTAGATTAATTAGTTTGAATTACAATAACACATCTGTTATTGTTTTTTTTTTTTTTTGAGAAACCATGTGTTATTGTTTAATCGGACAATAAATTCTCATGTATCTACAAAATTGTAGGGAGTAAAGTACAAAAAGATAAAAAGGTTGGGGTAAAGTACATAAAAATACCAAGATTAAGAAATTTATTGAAAATGATCAAAGTTTCATATTTAATGTAGATTTCAGTCACATGAAAAAATGAATATTTTTGAAAAGTTTCCAAAAACGTATCAAAAAATATTAGGAACAATTATTAAAGAAGTTACTGAATTAAGAAAAATAGAAAGTTTCAAGGCAAATATAGAGTTTTGAAAATACACCTTCTTTTTGTTTCCATTTATTCAAAAATATAAACTTTTCGGTGTTTTCGAAGAAAAATTTGAAAATTTTGATCCATGATGTTATGTATATGTTTGACAATGAGATTGTAGCATACTGAGCAAGTTGAGGTCCCGAAATCTAAAGCACCTAGTAAATTACCACTAATAAGAGAAATATTAATCAAATAACAAATACTCCGTATTTCTCACTAATCAGACAATCTCACCAAATTAAATGGAATCCAAATTAATCAAAACATCTGATTCAACTACGTATCAGAGAGATTTGATAATTGAGCGCGTAATTTCACCAGCTAATTTTTGTACCGTGTGTTTTTTGTAACGTGAGTTCCTTCATTTATGCGACTTATTTTAGAGACACGAGACATGTACATTTAATAGAATGTCGCATTTTTCTTGTTAGTGCAAATTGGGTGGAGTCAAGCTTCAACAATTATCGAATGAAAAATGAGGTTCAAGTTTATTTGTTAGTTTGACGAACTGAGATCGAGTCTAGTATCGAATAACGTGATTTGATTTTCAGCCATATATCAGGGGTAAAATAATACTCTTGTAAGTTCTGTTAATTTTAACGTAGTATATATTAATTTCACCGTTAGTTTCAAATGGATGAATGAATGTTTAAATAGTACATGGGGTGTAAGTGAAGGTTTAAATAGTACAAGAGATATGTTATGTGGGATTGTCTATCTTGACTCTTGGACGGAGAGAGTAACGTACCATTTCAGTTAAATTGTGACATTTGTCAATTATTCATTCCTTGTCCATACCCTACTCAACATAAAATACCCAAAATACCCTCACAATTAAAAAAAACAAAAATAACAACACATCTTCTTCCCTAACCCATCCCAACCCCACCCGACCGGCCACCACCCTCCACCAACCGAGCCAACCTCCCTCCACCTTCCCAGGCCGGCGACTACCTCGGGAGAAACCGTCGCCGGCCGGAGGCCTGCGACGGCCTCCGAGTTCAGGCCGTCGCAGGCCTCCTCGGAGCTCTACTTCCAGGCCGGCGACGGCCTGGAGAGAAGGTCCCCAGGCCGTCGCCGACCTGGAATCGTTGATCCCAGGCCGTTGCCGGCCTAGGATCGACCGTTATGGCCTGGTATTGAGGGGGCGGCGGCTGGGTGGGTGGTAGGTTTTTTAGGTTTTTTTTTTTTTTTTTTTTTTAATAAAATAAAATAAAATAAATGTTTTTAAATTTGAATTTATTTATAAAAATTAAAATGTTAATAAATATTTATAATTTGAAAATTGTTGTATTGTAAATTAATGAGTAATTTTAAAAAAAAATGTTCCAATAAAGAATTTTTGTAATTACTCCTTTCATCACAACAATAAACTCGAGCGAGCACATATTTACGATATTCTTTTTTATAAAAAAGATATTTACAAATTATAATCAAGTTTGTTTCAACAACTTTGCAATTATTTGATTTGATATTTTAAAAATATATGTCAAAAGTTATAACATTAAATATTGAAAATATTGTAACACTAATAATTGAATCATTATTTTTTTTAAATTATTAAAATATTTTCAAATTAGTGTTACATAACCATCTAATAAAATTTGATCGGAATAATTATCGAATCTTTTATTTTTTATTTTTTTTATTTTGGTTGATCGGGACTCAACACGGAGAACCCAGTCGTTATGTAACATTAACTCCTCCGTTTGTAAAAAAAAGAATCTCATTTTTTTTTTATTTTGGTCGATCGGGATTCAAAACGGAGAATCAAGTCGTTATGTAACATTAACTCCTCCGTTTGTTAAAAAAAAAGGTCTCATTTTTTTATTTATTTTGATCGATCGAGATTCAAAACGAAGAATCAAGTCGTTATGTAACATTAATTCCTCCGTTGGTTAAAAAAAAAAGAATCTCAATTTATTTTTTGATTTTGGTCTATCGGGATTCAAAACGGAGAACCAAGTCGTTATGTAACATTAACTCCTCCGTTTGTACAAAAAAGAATCTCAATTTTTTTTATTTTGGTCGATCCGAGATTCAAAACGGAGAACCAAGTCGTTATATAACATTAACCATTCCGTTTGTAAAAAAAAAAAGAATCTCAGTTTTTATTTTTATTTTGGTCGATCAGGATTCAAAACGGAGAATCAAGTCGTTATGTAACATTAACTCCTCTGTTTGTGAAAAAAAGAATCTCATATTTTTTTTTTTATTTTGGTCGATAGGAATCTCAATTTTTTTTTTATTTTGGTCGATCGAGATTCAAAACGGATGTTTTTATGTAACATGTGCAAGACTTGTAGGAAAATATTTAAATCAACGAAAGTGTATGTTTTTATGTGAATTTATATATACAAATCAAGAGATGAATTTTTTTTTAAAAATTATCTCTTGAATGTTTATGTATATAAATTCAAATAAATATAAACATTCAAAATTATTTTTAATATTAAAAATATTAAAAATAATGTAACATTAACTCCTCTATTTGTAAAAAAAGAATCTCATTTGGTCGATTGTGATTTAAAACGGATGTTTTTTTATATTATTTGATAGAAAATATAATGACAGATTCAATTTATTTGAATTTATACACATAAACATTCAAGAGATAATTTTTTAAAAAAGTTCATCTCTTGATCATTCACTCATCTCTTGGTCACTCATCTATTTTTAAAAAAAGTTCATCTCTTGATCATTCACTCATCTCTTGGTCACTCATCTATTGAATGTTTATGTTCATAAATTCAAATAAATATAAATATTCAAATTTATTTTTATTATTTTTAATGTTTTTATATTTTACTAGATAGAAATTATAATGACATGTTCAATTTATTTGGATTTATATACATAATCATTCAATAGATAATTTTAAAAAAATTCGTCTCTTGATCACTAAGCTCATAATCACTCATCTCTTGAATTGTTATGTATATAAATTCAAATAAACATAAACATTCAATTTTTTGTATTATTTTTAATATTTTTATATTTTACTTGATAGAAACTATAATGACATATTATATTTATTTGAATTTATATACATAAACATTCAAGAGATAACTTAAAAGAAGTTCATCTCTTGATCACTCGGCTCTTGATCACTCACTCAGCTCATGAACACTCATCTCTTGATCACTCAGCTCATGAATACTTATCTCTTGATCACTCACTCAACTCATGATCACTCACTCAGCTCATGATCACTCACTCAGCTCTTGATCACTCAGCTCATGATCACTCACTCAACTCATGACCACTCATCTTTTGATCACTCAGCTCAAGACCACTCATCTCTTGATCACTCAGCTCATGAACATTTAAATATTTTTATATTTTACTTGATAGTAAATATAATGACATATACAATTTATTACTTGATATTTGATAGTAAATATAATGACATATACAATTTATTTGAATATAATAACATTAAAAATAATAAAAATAAATTTGAATGTTTATATTTATTTGAATTTATATACATAAATATTCAAGAGATAATTTTTAAAAAAATTCATCTCTTGATTTATAAAAAATGAGATTTTTTTTTTTTTTTTACAAACGGAGGAGTTAATGTTACATACCGATTTGATTCTCCGTTTTGAATCCCGATCGACCGAAATAAAAAAAATGAGATTTTCTTTTTTACAAACGAAGGAGTTAATGTTACATTACGACTTGGTTCTCCGTTTTATATCCCGATCGACCAAAATAAAAATAAATGAGAATTTTTACAAATGGAGGAGTTTACATAACGACTTGGTTCTCCGTTTTGAATCCCGATCGACCAAAATAAAAAAAATTGAGATTTTTTTTTACCAACGGAGGAGTTAATGTTACATAACGACTTGATTCTCCATTTTGAATCTCGGTCGACCAAAATATAAAAAAAAATGAGATTTTTTTTATCTAACTGTTAAGTTATCTCTTGAATGTTTATGTATATAAATTCAAATAATTTAAATATGTATATCTGTTGGAATGCCAAGAATGTCACGTTATCCTTCTTGTCTAGAAAATCCGAAAAAAAAATACAAATGCTCGATTTGCAAATTTACCGGACACAATGCAAAAACATGTCCTCAACAATTGGAGAACTCAGAGCAATCTTAGGTTGATGTCTATTTTAATGCAAACTACTTGTATTATTTGATATTTATTGAACAATATTTCTTATAATACTTGACCATTATTGTGTTGAAGCATTTATTATTATTGAAAGAGATAAAAAATTCTCCCATGTCTTGGGCGCTCGAAATATCCAAAGGCGCCCAGAATATCGAGCGCCTTTGTAAGCGCCCGAACTTCCGAGCGCCCTCAAAGGCTCCCGAAATCCTGAGCGCCTTCTAAGACGCCCGATATTCCGGGCGCCTTCAAAGGCACTCGATATTCTGGGCGCATGACCTCAACAGTTAGAGAACTCAGAGCAATCTTAGGTTGATGTCTATTTTAATGCAAGCTACTTGTATTATTTGATATTTATTGAACAATATTTCTTATAATACTTGACCATTATTGTGTTGAAGCATTTATTATTATTGAAAGAGATAAAAAATGCTCCCCTGTCTTGGGCGCTCGAAATATCCAAAGGCGTCCAGAATATCGAGCGCCTTTGTAAGCGCCCGAACTTCTGAGCGCCCTCAAAGGCTCCCGAAATCCTGAGCGCCTTCTAAGACGCCCGATATTCCGGGCGCCTTCAAAGGCACCCGATATTTTGGGCGCATGACCTCAACAGTTAGAGAACTCGGAGCAATCTTAGGTCGATGTCTATTTTAATGCAAACTACTTGTATTATTTGATGTTTATTGAATAATATTTCTAATAATACTTGATGATTATTGTGTTGAAGCATTTATTATTATTGAAAGAGATAAAAAATACTCCCCTGTCTTGGGCGCTCGAAATATCCAAAGGCGCCCAGAATATCGGGCGCCTTTGTAAGCGCCCGAACTTCCGAGCGCCGTCAAAGGCTCCCGAAATCCTGAGTGCCTTCTAAGACGCCCGATATTCCGGGCGCCTTCAAAGGCACCCGATATTCTGGGCGCATGACTATCAGAAAAATAATCGTCCTTACTCTAAATTTGTTGATTTAGTCAATCGAGGATCGTAACTTATCCTAAATTTGTAAACATTAACTCATCCATAAATCACAATTTAATGAAATTTGATTAATTGATGATCCGATCGGAGAACATCACTTATAACTCCTACGTAAATCATAACTTATTGAAATTTGATTAATTGAGATTCGAACGGAGAACATTCACTAGTAACATGTACCCCTCCGTAAATCACAACTTAGTGAAATTTAATTAATTTAAGATCCGATCGGAGAATATTCGTTTATAGTAACATTAACTCCTTCGTAAATCATAACTTAGTAAAATTTAATTAATTGAGGATTCGTACGAAGAACATTCATTTATAGTTACATTAACACCTTCGTAAATCACAACTTAGTGAAGTTTGATTAATTGGGGATTCGAACGGAGAAAATTCACTGGTAACATGAACCCCTCCGTAAATCACAACTTAGTGAAATTTAAGATCCAATCGGAGAATATTCATTTATAGTAACATTAACTCCTTCGTAAATCATAACTTAGTGAAATTTAATTAATTGAGGATTCGAACGAATAACATTCATTTATAGTAACATTAACCCCTTCGTAAATCACAACTTAGTGAAGTTTGATTATTTGAGGATTCGAATGGAAAACATTCACTTATAGCTCCTCCGTAAATAATAACTTAATTAAATTTTCAATTCGGCCCCTGATTTTCAGAAATCCAAGTATTCACTTTTGATCCCTTAATTTTCAAAAAATGCAATATGACTCCCATTTTCGAAAAATCCAGAATTGAGAGTTCAGTCCATAATTTTCAGAAGATTTTAATTTTCAAAAATCCATATTTGCAATTTTGGTCCCTTAAATTTTTAGAAATTGCCATTTGACCTCTAATTTTCGAAAAACCCAAAGTTCCAACTAAGTCCAAAATTAAGATTTTCAATTCAGCCCCAGATTTTCCAAAATATGAATTTGCACTCTTGGTCCCTCAATTTTCGGGAATTACAATATAATATGAAAAACCCAAATTTTGATTTGGTCCCTCAATTTCAAAAACTGCAATTTGACCCCAAATTTTGGAAAACCCTGTCTCAATTGCAATTCATTCCATAATTTTTGGAAAATTAAAATTTTCAATTCAAACCCTGATTTTCAGAAATCCAAAATTTCACTGTTGGTCCCTTAATTTTCAAAAAAATACAATTTGACTCCCATTTTCAGAAAACCCAGAATTGAGAGTTCAGTCCATTTTAATTTTCAAAATCCATATTTGCACTTTTAGTCCCTAAATTTTTTAGAAATTGCCATTTGACCCCAAATTTTCGGAAAACCCAGAGCTCCAATTAAGTCCAAAATTTTCAAAAAAAAAATTAAGATTTTCAATTCGGCCCCAAATTTTTTGAAATCCAAATTTGCACTTTTGATCCCTCAATTTTTAAAAATTTCAAATTTGCCTCTAATCAATTTATGCGATTCTATCCCGATATCAACAATAAATAACGAGCAAATTTTTTAACATAGAACAAATTATAAGGTATGATTAGAAATTTCAAGTACCACAAGTGAAATACCAAACAATAACACTGCCTAATTATTTAGAAGGCATCCTGGGCTTATATGTTGGTCTATCATCAACAAATGGAGTTCTAACATAGGCACTAGGTTTTCTTGTCCTTCGTGCCCTCTCTTCTGGAGTCATAACAATGCCCACCAAATCATCAACTTCGGGATCCTGCTCAAAATCCTCCGGATTATCATATCCGAGATTCTGCTGAGAACCCTGCGGATCATCAGCTCTGACTTTCATAACATCGCAGCTTAGATCATCAACTCCGTGATTCTGCTCAAAATGCTCTGGATCATTATATTCGAAATTGTGTTGAGAACCTTGAATATCATCAGCTCTGTGATTATGTTGATTACCCTCCAGATCATCAACTCCGGCAAAATGATGAGAATTCTATTTTAACAAAAAACATTGAAAATTAGAACAAAACATCCAAAAATATCCAATCCTAAATTAAAAACACAAAACCAAACACATCCAAATCCAAGCATAAAAAACTATCATTAATCTAAATCAAAGCATAAAAAACTATCATTAAAAACACAAAATTAAATCACTCATCCACCTCTTCGGATGGATATTCGATTCCTCTCGACTGAAAGTCAGTGCGGATTATCCTTTCAAGATGCTTGAAACTCTTTAGGATTTGTGCTTGCCCACTCTCAATTCGATCAAACCTTTGCTCCATTCGGTCAAATTTTCCTTCCATTTGGACAAACCAATCAGGTGGCAGTTCATCATTCGACGTTGAAGGGCGCTGAGAGGTGAAGGAATGGTCGGGTTGACCTCCACTGGTAGGAGCATGGCGAGAGCTAGAAGAATCATCGGGTTGATGCTGAGAAGATGATGACTCAATATCCTGAACGATGACGTAATCAAGGCCCAAGCCGCTAGTCAGGGCACCATACTCGGCTGCTTGATTATTTTTTAGTTGAAACCAATTCTTGGTTTCCCTAAAATAGGCCATCGTTATCTCATTTGCATCAGGCATCAATCTCGGGATCACAGCCTGATAACAAAAAAACACATAATTATTCCAAATTAGATTTTATTAGTGATATTATTAAAAAAAATACAATTAATTACTACAAAACATACATGAGCCCCTTTCTTCAAAAAAGCTTTGAACTTCTTATTGTTTGGCGGTACTTCTCCTAAGCTCCACCGCAACATCCTTGGATCCCTTGCAGAGTAACCAGTTCTTTTCTTAGACTTGGATGCTCTTTCCATGCCTTCGATAGCCTCTAACATCCAATACTGCACAACAAACATATACATGAAAAAATTTAATTCAAAAAAGAAAAACTTAACTAAGCAAGAGTTCATACCAATACAATCAAGGGACATCCATGTGCGTTCCAATTACGTTTACTTTGGGATGAATTACTTAAATCTCCTATATTGCTCAAGACGTCTCGAATGGTCTTATTCCAAACTTGAAGACCCCATGGATATTTTTCGCAAATATCCAAGTTATCACATACCTGTAATAATATCAGACAATTTTGAATATAAAGTACAATATAAGTTATAAATAACGACATTAAAATGGGATTAGTTGACCTATATTCAAAACAATGTTATCGACTGTTAAATAGCGGTCTGCAAGGAAAAATTGAGATATAATCAAAGCATATACTAATTTGATTATATCTTCAGAATTTGGATCACGTTCCATAATGGATGTAATTTTTTCCACGACTTCCGGTGCGGTGACTTTTTCATTCCCCTTTCTGGGCCATATTTGGCGTTTCAATTGATCAGATTTAATAGCTTCTTGTTCTTCTCTTGTTAATAATGTATCATCAAATTTGAGTCCTAATACAAGGCTAAACTCAATAGCGCTAAGCCTCACAGGCTTTTCATTTATCACAAACCACCACTCGAACAAGCTTTGACCTTTGTATTGCTTGCATGTTCTAATCATGAGCTGATCGTAACAAAAACCTTTAAATTTTCCATCTGTATCAAGATCTAGAAAATTTCCTACTTGGGGGTACATCTTAGTTCGATTAATTTGAACCGGCGTATTAAGCCATTCCCGGTACTGCGCAATATCTTTCCATCCTCCCCTCACTGATAATTTTCCTACACTTACAACTTTGTTGTAGTGAAGAAGAGGCAAAGATGGCAACTGATCTCTATATATTACGCGGTAATCCTCCTACAAAATAAACAAATCATTATTTCAAAATAAACAAAATCATTATTTCAAAATAGTATCTTGTTAACGAGAATTACAAAAGTTTCAAATATAGATGAACATTTTGATTGTTAAAGTCAATTTCTTTAGAGTGTTATATAAAGATAAATATGGAATTATAAATTAAAGAATGGAAGATTCAAATAAAATATGACAACGAACAAAAGATGCTCTCTGCCTCGGACGCATGGGTGCCAAGCGCCCTAGTCAAGGAGCATTCTTGCATTTTGCCTAGGGCGCCCGGATCCAAGTGCCCAAGTTAGGGCACCCGGAATCCGAGTGCCCAAGTTAGGGCGCCCGGAATTCGAGTGCCCAAGTTAGGGCGCCCAGAATGTCGGGCGGCGCCCGGAATGTTGGGCGCCTCTTCATGGGCGTTTGACATTCCGGGCGCCTATTAGGATTTAAAATCAGAATTTTTGGGTGTCCAAGTTCATCTAGGCGGCCTCTTAACTTTGATAAAATAAAATAAAAATTACCTGCAATTCGTGAGAGTAATCTTCGGATAAGAAGTTTCGATCTTGTTCGCTTCTACGTTTCGTCCGTCTTTCACCTTGGTCATCCATTCAAATTTGATTTGTAGGAGATTAGGGTTTTTTAAAATTGAAATTGGGAAATTAGGGTTTTTTAAAATTGAAATTGGGAGAGCGCTTTATAAATTTAGAAATTGAGATATAATTTTGGAAGAAAATTGAAGGATAATTGAAAAGAGTTGAAGGAGAATTGAAGAGAGTTGATTCTGTTGGTTTGGTTTGCCACGCGATACTGAAGAGAGCAGAGAGAGAAAATGTTAAGTGGGTGGAGAGTTCTGTGTTGTTACGTATTAAAACAATTTTAGGACTTTAATTAAAATAAGAAATAAAAGAAAAGGAAAAGAAAATAGGAGGGTCACTTTTAAAATTTCAACTTCTGAAAAGGTCAATTACCGCAATTCCTCTAAATTAATGAGTAATTTTAAATAAAGAATATTTGCAATTACTTTTTTCATCACAACAATCAAACTCGAATACATATTTACAACATTCTTTTATAAAAAAAATCTACACATTGTAATCAAGTTTGTTTCAACAATTTTTGAATTATTTGAGTTGATATTTTAAAAATATATGTAAAAAAGTGCAACATCAAATATTGAAAATGTTGTAACACTAATAACCGAATCAACATTTTTTTTAAATTATTAAAATATTTTCAAATTACGGAAGACTTATTGTTACATAATCATCAAATAAAATTTGATCGGAAAAATTACCAAATCATTTTTTTTATTTTGGTCGATTGGGATTCAAAACGGAGAATCAAATCGGTATATAACATTAACTCCTCCGTTTGTAAACAAAGAATCTCATTTTTTTTTCGTCGATCGGGATTTCAAACGGAGAACCAAGTCGTTATGTAACATTAACTCCTCCGTTTGTAAGAAAAAAAGAATTTCAATTTTTTTTTTATTTTGGTCGATTGGGATTCAAAACGGAGAACTCAGTCGTTATATAACATTAATTCCTCCGTTTGTAAAAAAAAAATCTCAATTTTATTTTTTTATTTTGGTCGATCGGGATTCAAAACGGAGAACCAAGTCGTTATGTAACATTAACTCTTCCGTTTGTAAAAAAAGAATCTCAAATTTTTTTTTTTAATTTGGTCGATCAGGATTCAAAACGGAGAATCAAATCGTTATGTAACATTAACTCCTTCATTTGTAAGAAAAAAGAATCTCATATTTTCTTTTATATGTTTATGTATATAAATTCAAATAAATATAAATATTCAAATTTATTTTTATTATTTTTAATGTTTTTATATTCAAATAAATTGTAAATGTTTAAATGTTTTTAACTATCAAGTGTTTTTATATTCAAGTAAATTGTAAATGTTTAAATGTTTTTAACTATCAAGTAATATATAAAAATATTAAAAATAATAAACAAATTTAAATGTTTATATTTATTTGAATTTATGTTCATGAGCTGAGTGATCAAGAGATCAGTGGTCATGAGCTGAGTTGTCAAGAGATGAGTGGTCATCAGCTGAGTAAGTGATCATGAGCTGAGTGATCAAGAGATGAGTGGTTATCAGCTAAGTGAGCTATGTGAGGGATCATGAGCTGAGTGATCAAGAGACGAGTAGTCATCAGCTGAGTTATCAAAAGATATTTTTTTAGTCTATAAATAGGAGACTTAATCTGGCCAATTAAGTATCATTTTTCCGATTATAATCAAAATAAAATTACTCTCATCTCAACTTTAAATTTATGTCGAGTTTTCTATTTGCTTCGGTTCGCCGTGGGTTTATTATTTGTGCAAATAATGAACAACAGACTGTTGTATCTTGGGAGACTACCAGGAATCAAACTGTATGCACCGTGGCAGCCCCAAAAATATTGTCTTAAGGAAATTTTTTTCGGCAAGCCTCAGTCTAATTTCCTCATATTTTACGTAAAGATTGAAGTGATATTTGGTTTCGATACAAGTATTTCTCACTATTTTAGATCAAAATATTTAAGTACACAGATTGTTAGACACCAACAATCTTAAGACAATAATATTTGTTTAATTAATCTGTGTGAATGCATAATTATTTATTAAGCACAAATCGTGTTTCCCACTTGAAATAAATGAAGAGGTGATTACGATCTTTATGAGTAAACATAATATGAAAAAACTGCTAGATATATATATTCATCATGGTTGTATGACTGTATTAAAAAACTGTGAAATTAGGTTCTTTGAATAGCAACATAATTTTATTTTCTGTAATTGTGAAACCAAGGTTTTTATTCCCTGCGATAGAAATATTGAATGAATTAATGGGCTTAGATTTCCATCAATTTGGAATAAACTGGAACCAATCATTTTATGCTATAATGTGGAAATGTGAATTAGCAATTGAGTTCATGAGTAAATGAGAATTGAAGATGCAGAGGCTCTTTCTTTTGGAAGCCTCATAATTAATCATTAAGCGCCTTTTCATATGAATCGGTACTTTTGTGCCAATTCGTGAATAGATGTATATTTTAATTGATTAACTAATCCTAACCAATGTGTTGGGAGATGAGAAATTTGAAAGAACTGAAAAGGTGTCTTTCTTAATCTCTCGGCCTATGATTCTATGAACCTGCTTGAATTGAAACTTAACCAATAGTCACGACTTTAAGGGAAGGTTCCCCCTTGTTTTATTTATTTAATTATGTAGAAATGAATCCCGAAATTAAATACCTGTGTGAAGGGAGTGTTTCATTCAGAAAATTTTAATAGGTGTGCTTTTACATTCCCTTGATAACTGCAATGAGTAATCCAATTCGGAGAGTCAATACTTGCATAAAGTGAATCGGTGCATTATTTGGACTATAATTTTTTTTAATCAAGTCTCTTTTTGCACGAATGGAGTGTATGTCTCTGATTCATGAGAGTACAAGTTTTTTTTTTTTGATGTAATAAAATCAACCTCATTAAATTGTCCAATAAGGATGTGATAATCTGGAGTGATAATCTTTAAATGAAATTAAAGACAAAGAGTTGTCACAATTATCCATTTCAAATTGTTAGAATGCGATTCAACAAGGGATAATAAGAAATCGTAATATATGCTATATCTGAATTGCGAATTCAATATATAGATGAGGAGAATTATTAAGTCATTCCATGAAGGTAATGATTTGAGTAAAATTTATTGACATGAGCGTGCAATTATGAACCTCATATGAGTATGTGATTCATAGCTTGTGTACATTTATTAGTGTGATTATGCATATGTCAAGCATAAGGAAAAGAGTGAATTACTAATAGCTTTATGTGAAAATAAAGAATTAATTAGTAATTATAATCATATCAATATTTTAATGTGAAAATATTGGTAATTTATTATTGAAAAATAATTAAAATTGTTTGCAAAATATTTGTAATTCATATCGATATTTTAATGAGAAAATATTGATAAGAATTATAATTTATATCAATATTTTAAATATTGAAAATTTATATGTAAAAGTAATTAGAATTCAATTGTGGAAGAATTATAATTTGCTATGGTATCAATATTTTATTGAAGAAATATTGATTATATTTATAATTTATTTGTGAAATAAATATCAATATTTTATTGAGAAAATATTGATAATATTTTAATTGTAAGAAATAATTATAAATTATTTGAGAAATAAGTATCAATATTTTATTGAGAAAATATAGATTGAACTTATTTGTGAAATAATTATTATTTATTTGTGAGAAATAAGTATATAATTATAATTTATTTGTTTGCGAAACAAATATGTAAAAGTTCAAATTTTTGAACTAATTCAAATTAATTATGTGATTTTAAATCATTACTAACTCGTGGAGTTTAAAATGTATTTGATCACATATATTTTATTGCGCTATTTATTGAATAATAAATAAGAGGCAATAAAAGTATTCGCGAAATACAAAAAGATGCATTTGTGAAATACAAATTCGGATAATGGAATAAGAAAATTTAAATTCTTATATCCAAATTGTGGGGGTACATACGAATATATTCATTTACACAAAAGTGTGTTAAATTAGGAATAATTTGTCAAATAATTTGCCTAGCTCGACCCATTTGAATTTGGTTGTTAAAATAACAGAATTTTAAGATGTGGTTAAACATCAATCTTTAAATTCAGGTTTACTTGACAACTTGTGGGGGAAAGCTCGTTAGATGTCTAGAGATATACTAAGTCGGGTTTCATACAAGAAAGTCAATTATCAGTCCATGTTGGATAAGGATGAAGATGAAGACACTAAAGGAAGTTTGATAAGGGAGGTTTTGATGCATTCCAAAACTTCATATTTGGCTAAGTATGGAGTAACTTAGCTAATAAACTCATCAAGGAATTTTGACTAAGTAAAGAAGACATCAGAAGAGTTAAAATTTCAAGGTCCAAGACTTCTGATCTGCTGAAGGAAAGATATCAGACTGATGAAGATCAGCCGACTCAAATCAGATTTGTTCAAGTTTGAGATCAGCCGAGTTCGCCATCAGACTTGCACTTTCGTCAGCCAAGTGGAAAGGATCATAAAGTCTTCCCAACGGTAATAAATGCCCCTTGGAGTAATAAATGCTGAAGTACAAGGTTATTAAAGACAAATGATTGAAGAAATGCTTCGCATCAGCTGGGTGCATTTAATGATGCATTTAATGCTGCCTGCAGAATAGTACTGTTCACAGTACGGACAGACTGCAAAAGAGCCGTTCGCGGATTTTAAGGACCAGTACTCGAGGAATTTGAATCTTGTCTCTCTTCAACGGACATTTTTCAAACCTCAAGTATAAATAGCTGAAAGAGACGAAGAAGAAACAAGCAACACAATCTCTGAGAAATTTTCGAAGCAGAATTATTTAAGTCTCAAGAACAGCTCACTCATCAGCTTAGTCATTTGTTGACAAAAGCAGAGTTGAAGAATCAAGTCAAATACATATTCTGAGTGAATTTGTAAACATTGAGTGTTGTGAGAAGTAGATATCCATCTTAGTGAGTGATATTACTTCGGAGAGTAGGAGTTTCTTTGTGATTTCCTACTGCGCACTTGTGGCCTTTTCATTTGTTGATTGGCGCAAGCAGAGTATACTGTAAACTTTGTGATTATAGTATAACCCAAGATCTTTGTGATTTGGACGAGTGGATTAAAGGATATTTACATCCATATAACCACTATAAAAATTAATTGTGTTTTTACATTGCTTTTAAACTTGCATATTTTCTGATTGCATAAAAAAAAAACACGTTCAGTTAACTGTTTGAAAAAGAACTAAAAGGAGTTTATAAAACTGGGGAAACATTTTTCAAACTGCTAAGATTACTTGTGAAAAACACTTTGAAAATCCGCTGCAAGTACTCTAAGTATTAAAACTGATTTTAACAAAATCAGCTAAGTAATTATCAGACGAGTGGTCATTAAACCTGTTCAAAGATTTGTTCGCGAACAGATTTGTAACTTACTACTCTGATCAGCTTAGTCTGTTCACAGTTAGAGAAAAGTTTTAAAGTTAAAATTAGAAGAAATTTTTTAAAGAGGTTTATTCACCCCCTCCCCCCCCTCTAAACCTCTTCTGACCACTTGGGACCAACAAGTGGTATCAGAGCGGGTGGTTCATTAGAATCAGCTGCCTGATCAACGAGCTTGATCCAAGTGTTTTTCAAAAGTTTTCAAAATTTTCAAAAGAGCATCTTTTTGAAAAACTAAAACTTTTTGAAAAATGACTGTATCGGCCATGTTCCCCATATTGCTGGTATGTCTTTTGAGGACTGGAAAATCAGAATGGAGATTTTCCTTGCTGCTTATAATGACAACATGTACACATGTATCATTAAAGGTCCATTCAAATTCACCAAGACTACAATAGTTGACGAAGCTGAACTAGTGGTGGAAAAAGATCTGACAGAGATGACAGCCGAAGAAATAAAGCTGTTCAATCTGGATAAAGTTGGCCGTTTCATCATGACCAAAGCCCTGGATAATGATCGGTTTGACAAGGTCAAACATTGCAAAACTGCAATGAGATGTGGGACAAGGTTCGTGACATGAGCGAAGGAAACGACGCCATCAAAGAGCATCAGCTCAGTGTTGCCTTGGAAAAGCTGGACAACTTCAAGATGAAATCTGGAGAGACCATTGATCAGATGGATACCAGGTTTACCAGAACATTGAATGAATTTCTAAAGCTGGGAAAGACCTTTACTGACAAGGAGATCACCGTCAGAGTTCTGAAGGCCCTGCCCCCCAAGTTCAACATGAAGGTGACAGCTATGGAAGAATCAAGAGATCTGGGGAAGATTTCTCTTACAGAGCTGTTCTCCGTACTCAAGGCGTATGAGTATAAACTGCCTAGAATGGGTGTTGAAGAAACCTCAACTTCAAGTCACACAGCTGCACTTGTTGCTGCTTAAAATCCAAGAAGACCAGCTCACAAAAGCAAAGACGTGGACTCATCTGATGAAGCCACACTACTCAACAAAAAGGAGTACACTGCTGGAGACGTAGCATTGCTGATGAACAACTTCAAAAAGTTCTATAGACGGAAAATGAAGAACAAATATAACAATGCTTCTACTTCTAACCCTACTTCTTCTTCTCAGGATAAGGATTTTTATAAATCTAAGATGATGTGCTATAATTGCAGGAAACTGGGTCATTTCATTAGAGACTGCCCATATTCTAAAGCCGAGAAGTACACGGAGGAAGAAAAGAGAATCAGAAAAGAAAGAAAGCAACAGAAAGGGAAAGCAATGGTAGCAGAAGCAGAAAAGCCAGCTGCCGTTTACTCATCTGATTCGGATTCAGACACTTCTGATGAAGAGTCCTCTGATGACGAGAGCCCTGCTCTTCTCTGCCTGATGGCAAAGGAATCTGATGACTCTGAGGATGAGGTAACTCCTCTTAACAATGAATTATTTAATTCATTTGAACAAATGATGCTTAACAATACTGGTATTGCTGAAGCATATAAAAAGCTTAAGGAAGAGATGATATTGCTAAAAGAGCAAAATAGTTCACTGAAACTTTTAGCTGAAAAGCCAAAGGAATCAGCTGAATACAAACAGCTTGAGCAAGAACATGAATCTCTGAAAGCTGAATGTGAAGTTTTAAAGGGTAAAATCATGGAACTTGAGAAAGTTATTGAGTCTCATGATAAGTCAACTGATGCATCTACTCACATGCCTAGTAAACAGAAGACACCTTTAGATCAGGATAAGTTAGAACTGAACCATACTGAAAAATTCATATCAGCTGACAACAGTAAGGTCATATTGTATGTTCAGACTTCTAAACCTGCTTCACCTGAGAAAGTATTAAAGGAGACGAAAACTCGTAAGGCTAAAAAGAGCAAAGAGCCTAGTGTAGGTAAACAGACTAGTAAGCCTAAACAAAAGAGTCCTAGGAAGTCATCTGATAAGGCTAAAACTAATCAGACTAGTAATAAAACTAAGTCGTCTGTTAATGAGCAAGCATCTAGTAAACCAAAGAAGCATAAGAACAAGAAAAATCAAAATGCTTGGTATGGAAATGAGTCCTATTATGTGCAACCTGCTGCATATCATCCTATGTATCATGCACCTCAATTTCCTAGTTACTATGCACCATATCCTGCTCATCCAATGCATGCATATCCTGCATATCATGCACCTTACCCTGCTTATGAACATTATTCTTATCATACTGATCATCAACATGACTTATCTGACAATTATGATAAAAATGAAACTGTTCATGCTCCTGTTAAAACTCAGAAGCCTAAGACATCAACATCTTGGGTTGTCAAAGGTGAAACTAATCCTTCAGGACCCTCTTAATAAGGGTACCTAAAACAATTTTATTTTTGTTTTGTAGGTTAGGATTAGGAGTAGGAGTAAAGTAGAGAAGATTTGGTACTTGGACAGTGGATGTTCAAGGCACATGTGTGGAAACATACATGAGCTGACTGATGCAGTTGCTGTGGATGGTCCAAGTGTTACATTTGGAGACAGCAAAGAAGGCAAGATTAAAGCTAAAGGAAGATTAATCAAAGGAAACATAGAGATATCTGACGTCTCATATGTCAAAGGCCTTAAATATAATTTGCTGAGCATAAGTCAATTTTGTGACAAAGGATATTCAGTTATCTTCTCAACAGATAAGTGCTATGTTGAACAAATTGGTACAAAGAAGGTAATTTTATCTGGAAGACGACAAGGAAATGTCTACATAGTCGACTGGAATTCTGCTGACAAGAATTCAAATGTTTGTTTGGTGGCATCTGCACCAAGTGAAGTTAGTTGGCTGTGGCACAAGAGAATGAATCATTTAAACTTCAAGACCATAAACAGGTTAATCAAGAATGATTTGGTAGAAGGGATTCCTAAAACAGTCATGAGCAAAGACAAGCTCTGTGACGCCTGTCAGAAGGGTAAACAAATCAAGTCATCGTTCAAAAGCAAGAAGCATCAATCTTCTGGAAGAATATTGGAGCTGCTACATATGGACTTATTTGGCCCCATTGATCCTGTCAGCAACGGTGGTAAGAAATACTGCCTAGCTGTTGTGGATGATTATTCAAGATATACTTGGGTGATTTTCATGAAAAAGAAAAGTGAAACCAAGGAACATCTTACCAATCTGATGGAACTGATCCAGAATGAGAAGAGTATCAAAATATTAAAGATCAGATCCGATAGAGGGACAGAGTTTACAAACTCTACTGTTGAAGAGTATTGTAATATCAAAGGAATACATCATGAGTATTCAGCTGCTAGAACCCCTCAACAGAATGGTGTTGCTGAAAGGAGAAACAGAACACTAAAGGAAGCTGTCAGAACCATGATAGCTGAAGCCAAGCTGCTACAAAGATTTTGGGCAGAAGCAACAAATACAGCATGTTTTACCCAAAACAGATGCATGATCAACAAGCACCAAAACAAGACTCCATATGAAGTTTGGAACAACAGGAAGCCAAACATTCATTATTTTAAAATATTTGGTTGTAAATGCTATGTTTTAAATAATGGTAAAAATCACCTTACTGCATTTGCAGAAAAGGCTGATGAAGCTGTTTTTGTAGGATATTCTACTGTTAGTAAAGCCTATAGAGTTTTTAACAAAAGAACATTACTAATAGAAGAATCCATTCATGTAGTATTTGATGAGCCAAGTCAATCTTCTGAAAAGAATCAAAATGTTAGTCAAGATCTGTCTACTGATTTACAGAAGATGAGTGTTGGAAGGAATGAAGAATATGTTCCCATCATACTACCTGATCTCAACCCAGCTGATAACTCAAGTGCTGTTCAAAATCACAGAGCTGATTGTCTAACAGACGAGTTTCAAACAGCTGAAAGACCAGAGACTGTTCAACAGACGACAAATGTTCAACAGACTACTACTGGATCTCCAACAGTAGTGTTGCAAGATTGTTGGTCCCAAGTGGTCAGATGAGGTCTAGAGGGGGGGGGGGGTGAATAGACCTCTGAAAATTTTTATTGACTTAAAAACTTTTCAGTCTTCTGTCAGCAGACTAAGCTGATGAAGAACAGACGGATGACTTCGCTGATCAAGAACAAGTCTAGAACAGCAGGGTGACCACTCTTCTTATAAATACTTAGCTGTTTTACAACAGAATAGTTTTCTCAAGAGTTTACTTGCAGCGGATGTTTGAAAGTGTTTTTCACAAGTAGACTAAGCCCTTAAAAGATTTTGTCCCCAGTTTTAAAACTCCTTTTAAAATCTTTCAATCAATTCAAAGTGTTTACTTATGCAGTTTTGAAATATGCAAGAAAACTTGAATGCAAATCAACACAAAGAATTTTTATAGTGGTTATATGGATAAAAATCCTTTAGTCCACTCTTCCAGATCACTTAGATTCTGGGTTATACTATAATCACACAGATTACAATATGTCTCCACTTATACCTAAACAACTAATGAAAAGGCTATAAGCTCACAATAGGAATTCACAAAGAAAACCTATCCTCTAAAGTAGAATCACTCACAAAGACGGATTCTCACTTTGCACAACACTCAGCTAATACAAAACACTCAGATTGTATTTTTCTGTTTTCTTCAATTGGGTTTCTGTCAACAGATGACTTCCACCAGACGAGTGAGCTGTTCAAGCTTCTTGAGACTTAGATGAATTTCTGCTTCGAATGCGAAATCTCAGATGTTGTTGTGTGTCTCGCTTATTGAAATCAGCTCCTTTTATACTTGGATTTGAAAATAAGACCGTTGAAGGGATTCAAATCCTCAAATCCATAGCCTTAGCCCGAAATCAGAACGGCTACCTGCTACAGTACCTTTTCTGCTGTACCTTCCTGTAGCTGCATTAAATGCACTCTGCTGATACGAGGTTTTTTTTCAATCATTTGCCATTACTACCCTTCTCTTACAGCATTTATTACTCCAAGTGCATTTATTACCGTTGGACTAATCTCTTGATCTCTTCTACTCTGCTGATCGAAGCAACCCATCTGATAGGCACTCTGCTGATCAAACTCTGAACTAATCTGATTTGAGTCAGCTGATGATCTACCCTTCTGTTTGCTGTTTCAGCATAAGATCATTAGTCTTCTGGGCTTTGAACTTTGAACTCTTCTGATGTCTTCTTTACTTGTTCAAAATTCTTCTAAGGGAACTAAGCTTTCCATACTTAGCTGATTATGATGTTTTGGAAATCATCAAAACCTTCCCTTAATTACTTATCTTCCTTGCACTTTAATCTTCATCTTCATCCAACAATTTCCCCCTTTTTGATGATGACAAAACTTCAGCTAAGTACCTGTACCTAAACTAAAGTTTTTATCCTAAAAAATTTCTGAGTTAGAAATGATCTGTTGGATTCAAAACTTGCAATTTTATAGATATATGAAAAGATTACAGATTACAAGTCTTATCAGATGAGATGTGCAGAATGAAAGAAAATTACAAGGAAAGATTACAAGTAAATTCAACTATTATTTGTCTTCTTCTTTTTCCTTGTCTTCTCCTTCTTTAGCTGGCTCAGATGTCTCAGCTGATGATTCATTGAACCTTTTCTTCAGAAGCTCCATCTTTTTGTTTTTGACATCAGGATCAAGCTGTTCTTCAGCTGAATCCTTAGCAGCAGCTATCTCTTTGTCGGATTTAGCCTTTGCTTCAGCTTCAGTTTCTTCAGCTTCACTGTTTTCTTCTGTGTCTGATTGATTTGCTGGTCTGCTGGTTCCTTCATTTTCACCTTCATTAGCAGACTCTTCCAGCATCTCAGTTTCTTCCAGTTCAGCAGTCTTCTCTTCTTCTACCTTATCTTCCCCCTTTTTGTCATCATCAGCAGGGTTGACTTGGTATTTTGGAGAGAGTGGTGTGATCTGGAGAGAATCACAGAGAAGTCTGATGTTCTCATTCATGGCATCCATTTGAACTCCTTGCCGTAGCTGATTTGCTTGAATAACATCAACTTGAGCAGCATTAGTTATCTGGTTTGCTTCCATAGCATGCATTCTGTTGAGAACTGCTTCACCTTGATCACCCAACTGAAATTGGGTTGCAAGTACCATATCAGCAGTAGATTTGAAGGATCTGCCCATATTCATCAAGGCTTCATCTTCAGCTTGCATTTCCATCTCAACAGTTTCAGTTATGTCCCTCCAACCAGCAGCTGTGCTCTTGGTTCTAGCTTGGATAACATCCATGTCCTGTCTGATTGACTTTACATTGTGAGCAGTGTCTTTGATTTCATCAGCAGGTATAGAGGCAGCTTTCTGGATTGATGGTTTCAGTGCATCCAAGATGTTTGCAGTTATCTTTTCTTCCATTTCCTTCAGGGATTTGGCAATCATCTGTTGGAACATGTTAGATAGGGAGTCCTGCAAAACCTTAAATGTGGAAGCAACATCAGTAGGAATAGGAGGTAAATCAAGAATTTCAGCTTCTGTGGTCTGATCAGCTGAACCAGATGCAATCTCCTGCATTTTGGCTTCATCAGCAGGACTGGGAGTGCTCTCCTTCTCCTCAGTTTGATCAGCTGTTTTCTCCTCCTCTTTCTCCTCTAAGGTCTTACTCTGATCAGCAGGGTCAGATAAGTTCTCTGTTTCTTCATTTGTCTTGTCTTGCTCAGCAGACTTATCTTGCTCCTTCCCTTGATCAGCAGCAGGGGCCTTGATCTTCTTCACCTCAGTGATGGTGTGGACTTTACCAGCCTCATCTAAGGCAGTCCTGTGAGTAATCCATGTCAGATCATCAATAGCAATAAAAGGAGACACTGGATTCTCGGGAAGATCTTCATATGGTCTGATAGCTGGACAATATACTATTTGCTTCAGACTAGGGAGGGGAATTAATGAGCTGGGTTGTCCCTCCATCTTTCTAGTCGTCTTTGCCCAAGTCTTCATAGTCTGGGAGATAGCCAATCTGATAGACCGTTCCTTCAAATCTTCATTTTCTGCATAGTCTTCTGGAACTGAGTCATAGATCTTTTTGGCTTCAGCCTTGACAACTTTACTGATTATCAGCCTAAGCTTGTCTAAGAAGAACTCTGAGTCAAGTGCTTGAGTTATTGATCCTGTTTCAAGCCACTTGAGGACCCAGGCCTCTTCATCATTAAAGGCTTTCCAGCTATTTATCTGTGCCTTGCTTTTTGTCAGACGATAATCCCTCCATCTGTTGTAGCGGACTTTTTCTTTGTTAAACATCGTCAGACGAGTGATTTTGTCATTTTCAATGTCCAATCTTTCTATGAACTCATCAAAGGCTTCTGGATTGTCTCTTACAATCTCCAGAGCTAATTTCACCTCTGATCTTTTCTTGGACTTGACCTTTGGAGCAGGCATTGATGGTATGGGCTTGTTGGGGTCTCTTGGTTCCCCAATTCTTATTCCTCCAGCTTGCCTTGGACCATGAGCGTCCTTGGTGCTGGCTTCTATTGCAGCAGCTAACTCAGCTGCTTCAATAGCATCCCTTTCAGCTTGAGTAAGTTTGCTGGCTTCTTCTTCCAGCTTCTTAAGCTCAAGGTTTTTCAACCTATCTTCCTCAGCCTTCTCTGCAGCTTTTCTTTGCTTCTCAGCATCATCTCTCTTCTTTTGCTCAGCAGCAGAAATGTAGGGAAGCACAATCTTTCCAGTCCTTAGCTTCCTAGCTTCAGGACTCTCAATCACTTGAATGGGAGTGGCAGCAACAGGAGTAGGGTGTATAAGAGGTACAGTCCCTTCACTTGTAGTGCCAGTCTGCTTGTCAACAGCTTCCACAGCAGACTCTTCATTCTTTTCAGCAGTAGCCTCTCCAGCAGGCTCTTGAACTTGTTCAACAGCGGCCTCAGCTATAGGCTCTTCAATGACAATTGGCCTCTCCGCTGTTGGTGATTCTCTGACTGTGATTGTTTGTTCTTCAGAGAAAGTTACCTTTCTCTTTGACTTGGACTTAGGAATTCTCCCAGTAGGCTTTTTAGCTTGGGGAGACCCCCTTGCTTCACTCCTAGTCCTTAGTCTTTTTAGTCTTTGAAGTGGGATTTCTTCATCAGACTCTGTCCTTTCAGGTGAGGAACCTGTTTTCATCTTCTCAAGTTCAGCAGTGAAGTCATCTATCACATTCTCAGAGACTTCAATCTCACCTTCTGTTGATCTAGCTTCAACAGTAGAGCTTGCTGCTTGATCAGCAGACTTGCTTGTCTGACCCTCCTTCTTGCTCTTCTTAGAAGGGGTCTTCTTAGACTTAGTAGGAGCTTTTCTCTTAGGAGCAGCCACACTCCTGACTGGCTAGCTCATACAATTTGAACTCTTTGCTAGGGTGAGTAACCTTCCCTCCTGCCATAGGACACTTTAGTGACATGAACAGATGACTAAGCAAGATAGCATGCGAAGTCCTCTTGTCACTCAGCAGATCATAGACGTGAGCTGCCCAGTTCGCCTTCAGCCCATAGTAAATGCATATCATGGTGTAGTACCTCTTCCTAGGTAACCCATCTAAAGAGCTTGTGCTACAGTCCAGCACTTTCGCAATGATGTCTGCGAACCTCTGATACTCGTCTTTTAACTGAGTCTTCATCAGAGTTCCAGTCATCTCTTCTCCCTCTTTTGCACAAATTCCCCAAAATTCTTCTTCCTTCTCAGACCCTAGGTCTGCCACATCTCCTCCTTCATTCTTAAGTTTGTAAATTTCACTTAAAACAGCAGCATAAACAGCAATTTTCTTACCCCCGATAACAACAGACATGACAGTTTCATCATCGTTGAATTTCCTGGTCGTGTAGAAGTGATATACGTCTTCTAAGTAGACCCTGTCTTCGTGTGCTTCCAGAACTGGAACTAAGGAGGCCTCTTTGATTTTCTCCATGAGTGAGCGCATCAGATCAGTACCAGAGAAGTGAAATTTGCTGTAGTTCAAGTATCTTCCATCGATAATCTTCTCCATTTCTGAGATTTCTAAGTGAAAATCTGTGAAAGCAGTAAACTTTTGAAAGCAAGAGATTTTGAGAGTTAGGAAATTTGAGAGTTTATGAGTGCGTAAGACGACTAATCTGTTCAGATCGGATTTTATATGTTTCCTGTAGTTTGGGTTATCGTGATTAATCTGATACGTTGGATCAATCTGACAGTTTATTAATCGTATGGATGGGAGTTGCGGATTTCAATTTTATTATTTTAATGTCAGATGGGCGGGAAACTCTATCGACACTAATCTGTTACTTATAAAAGCGCGTTTCTAAAATACGATTTATAACCATGCTTATATAAGATATCAGATGAGTAGAGTTTAACTTATCTGACAGACGAGTGATCTGTTATCTGGTATTACTAGAGAAAGCCAATAACTAGTAATCTTCCTCTGCTGTTTGTCAATCCAGCAAGATAAAATAATCTTCAGTCTTCAAGAATTAAGAACAGATCTTCTGATAGTGTAACTTCAACTAACTGACATTAACAAATTTCATCTTTAGAGCACAAGTACCGCTAGTCTTACACGTTCCCCCTGTCTTTAAGAATTCATAAGTTAACTAGTCTGTTGAAAGTTAATCCTTGAATAGAATAACGGATAACTAAGCTGTTGAACTTCATTCTTCTGATAAGTTCCCCCTCAGCTTATGCATCCAAATTTAGTAGTCCTAGCTCAGCTCTTAGAGTTGAGAACCTTACTTCACTTAAAGGTTTAGTGAAAATATCAGCAATCTGATTGTCAGTATGAACATACTCTATCATAACATTGCCTTTTTCAACATGGTCTCTAATGAAGTGATGCTTGATCTCAATATGTTTAGTCCTTGAATGACTTGTAATGTTCTGAGTAAGAGAGATTACACTTGTATTGTCACAGTAGATTGGAATTCCACTGATTTTGATATTGTAGTCTTCTAGTTGATGCTTCAACGATAGTATTTGTGCACAGCAAGCTCCAACAGCTATATATTCAGCTTCAGCAGTAGATATGGATACTGAAGTCTGTTTCTTACTCATCCAAGAGATCAGACGACTACCTAAGAACTGACAGGCACCAGTTGTGCTTTTTCTGTCAATCTTGCAGCCAGCAAGGTCTGAATCTGAATAACCAATAAGCTCAAATCCAGATTCTCTAGGATACCACAATCCCAAGTCTTGAGTGCCTTTTACATATTTCAATATCCTCTTGGCAGCTAAGAGATGAGATTCTTTGGGATTTGATTGAAATCTGGCACAAACCCCTACTGAGTACATTATGTCAGGTCTACTTGCTGTTAGATACAACAGTGACCCTATAATGCCTCTGTATTTGGTTATGTCTACTGATTTGCCATCTTCATCTTTATCCAAACGAAGACTTGTAGACATTGGAATATTAGCAGTAGAGCTAGTTTCCATACCAAACTTTTTAACCAGATCTCTTGTGTATTTAGCTTGATTTATAAAGATTCCATCAGGCAGCTGTTTAACTCGTAAACCAAGAAAATTATTAAGTTCTCCCATCATGCTCATTTCAAACTTATTCTGCATCAGCTTAGAGAACTTGTCACACATCTGTTGGTTAGTTGAACCAAAAATAATATCGTCTACATATATTTGCACAATTAATATATGATTTTCCCATTCAATAGTGAACAAGGTTTTATCTACCTTACTTTTATGAAATCCTTTAATTAAAAGAAAATCAGATAGGGTATCATACCATGCTCTTGGAGCCTGTTTCAGTCCATAGAGAGCTTTCCTCAGACGATATACCTTATCCTCTTGTTGATAGACTTCAAATTCAGGAGGTTGTTCAACATATACTTCTTCTTGCAGTTCTCCATTGAGAAATGCTGACTTCACATCCATCTGATAGACAGTGAAGTTCTTGTGAGCAGCATAAGCTAGAAACAGTCTGATTGCTTCAAGTCTTGCTACTGGTGCAAAAGTTTCATCAAAGTCAATGCCTTCTTCTTGACAATAACCTTTGGCCACTAATGTTGATTTGTTTCTGGTGACAACACCATCTTCATTCATCTTATTTCTGAACATCCATTTAGTGCCAATGACTCTTTGATGACTTGGTCTAGGAACTAAGTACCAGACTTCATTCCTTTCAAATTGATTCAACTCTTCTTGCATAGCTTCTATCCAGAAGGAATCACTGAGAGCTTCTTCAATTTGCTTAGGCTCTACTTGAGATAGGAAAGTGACAAACATGGCATCTTGTGCAGCAGCTCTTCTTGTTTTCACTCTATCTAAAGGATCACCAATCACTAACTCAGGTGGGTGATTTCTGAGCCATCTGAGATCAGGTTGCAGGTCTGGATGTTGTCCTATGTTGTGATCTTGCAACACTACTGTTGGAGTTGCAGTAGCAGTCTGTTGAACATTTGCAGTTTGTTGAACAGTCTCTGGTCTGTCAGCTGGTTGTAACTCGTCTGTTAGACAATCAGTGATTTGATTTTGAACAGCACTTGAGTTGACAACTGAGTTGAGGTCAGGTAGTATGATGGGAACATATTCTTCATTCCTTCCAACACTTAACTTCTGTAAATCAGTAGATAGATCTTGATTAGTGCTTTGATTCTTTTCAGAAGATTGGTTTGGTTCATCAAATACTACATGAATAGATTATTCTACTAGTAGTGTTCTTTTGTTAAAAACTCTATAAGCTTTACTAACAGTAGAGTATCCTACAAAAACAGCTTCATCAGCCTTTTCTGCAAAAGCAGTAAGGTGATTTTTCCCATTATTCAAAACAAAACATTTACAACCAAAAATTTTAAAGTAATGAATGTTTGGTTTTCTGTTGTTCCAAACTTCATATGGAGTCTTGTTCTGATTTTTGTTGATCATGCATCTGTTTTGAGTAAAGCATGCTGTATTTGTTGCTTCTGCCCAAAATCTTTGTGGCAGCTTAGCTTCAGCTATCATGGTTCTGACAGCTTCCTTTAGTGTTCTGTTTCTCCTTTCAGCAACACCATTTTGTTGAGGGGTTCTAGCAGCTGAATACTCATGATGTATTCCTTTCATGTTACAATACTCTTCAACAGTAGAGTTTGTGAACTCTGTCCCTCTATCTGATCTGATCTTCAATATCCTTATATTTTTCTCATTCTGGATCAGTTCCATCAGATTGGTAAGATGTTCCTTGGTTTCACTTTTCTTTTTCATGAAAATCACCCAAGTATATCTTGAATAATCATCCACAACAGCTAGGCAGTATTTCTTTCCACCATTGCTGACTGGATCAATGGGTCCAAATAAGTCCATGTGCAGCAGCTCCAATATTCTTCCAGAAGATTGATGCTTCTTGCTTTTGAACGATGACTTGATTTGTTTACCCTTCTGACATGCGTCACATAGCTTGTCTTTGCTCATGACTGTTTTTGGAATCCCTTCTACCAAATTATTCTTGATTAATCTGTTGATGGTCTTGAAGTTTAAATGATTCATTCTCTTGTGCCATAGCCAACTAACTTCACTTGGTGTAGAAGCCACCAAACAAACATTTGAATTCTTGTCAGCAGAATTCCAGTCGACTATGTAGATATTTCCCTGTCTTCTTCCAGATAAAATTACCTTCTTTGTACCAATCTGTTCAACATAGCACTTATCTGTTGAGAAGATGACTGAATATCCTTTGTCACAAAATTCACTTATGCTCAGCAGATTATATTTAAGGCCTTTGACATATGAGACGTCAGATATCTCTATGTTTCCTTTGATTATTCTTCCTTTAGCTTTAATCTTGCCTTCTTTGCTGTCTCCAAATGTAACACTTGGACCATCCACAGCAACTGCATCAGTCAGCTCATGTATGTTCCCACACATGTGTCTTGAACATCCACTGTCCAAGTACCAAATCTTCTCTACTTTACTCCTACTCCTAATCCTAACCTACAAAACAAAAATAAAATTGTTTTAGGTACCCTTATTGAGAGGGTCCTGAAGGATTAGTTCCACCTTTGACAACCCAAGATGTTGATGTCTTAGGCTTCTGAGTTTTAACAGGAGCATGAACAGTTTCATTTTTATCATAATTGTCAGATAAGTCATGTTGATGATCAGTATGATAAGAATAATGTTCATAAGCAGGGTAAGGTGCATGATAAGCAGGGTATGCATGCATTGGATGAGCAGGATATGGTGCATAGTAACTAGGAAATTGAGGTGCATGATACATAGGAGGGTATGCAGCAGGTTGCACATAATATGACTCATTTCCGTACCAAGCATTTTGATTTTTCTTATTCTTATGCTTCTTTGGTTTACTAGATGCTTGCTCATTTGATTTTGACTTAGTTTTACTAACAGTCTGATTTACTTTAGCTTTATCAGCAGACTTCTTAGGACTCTGTTGTTTGGTCTTACTAGTCTGATTTCCTACATTAGGCTCTTTGCTCTTTTTAGCCTTAGGAGATTTCTTCTCCTTTACCACTTTTTCAGGTGAGGTAGGTCTAGCAGTTTGAACATACAGAATGACCTTACTATTGTCAGCAGATATAAATTTCTCAGTATGATTCAATTCTTCCTTACCCTGTTCTAAAGGCATCTTCTGTTTACTAGACATATGATTTGATGCAACAGACGATTTCTCATGAGACTCAATGACCTTTTCAAGTTCCATGATTTTTCCTTTATAAACCTCACATTCAGCTTTCAGAGATTCATGTTCTTGCTCAAGCTGTTTATATTCAGCTGATTCTTTTGGTTTTTCAGCTAAAAGTTTCAGTGAACTATTTTGCTCTTTTAGCAATATCATCTCTTCCTTAAGCTTTTTATATGCTTCAGCAATACCAGTATTGTTTAGCATCATTTGTTCAAATGAATTAAATAATTCATTGTCAAGAGGAGTTACCTCATCCTCAGAGTCATCAGATTCCTTTGCCATCAGGCAGATAAGAGCAGGGTTCTCTTCATCAGTAGACTCTTCATCAGAAGTGTCTGAGTCTGAATCAGATGAGTAGACAGCAGCCAGCTTTTCTGCTTCCGCCATCATAGCCTTGCCTTTCTGATGTTTCCTTTATTTTCTGATTCTCTTTTCTTCCTCAGTGTACTTTTCTGCTTTTGGATATGGGCAGTCTCTAATGAAGTGTCCCAATTTCCTGCAGTTATAACACATTAGTTTTGCTTTATAATCATCTTTTTCTTGAGAAGAAGAGTTAGGTTTAGAAGTAAAGGCATTGTTGTATTTGTTCTTCATTTTTCTCTTGTAGAACTTCTTGAAATTGTTCATCAGCAATGCAACATCTCCAGCGGTGTACTCTTTTTTGTTGAGTATTGTGGATTCATCAGATGAGTCCACTTCTATACTTCTCTGAGCTGGTCTTCTTTGATTTTCAGCAGCAACCAGGGCAACTGTGGGTCCTGAAGTTGAGGTTTCTTCAATTCCCATTCTAGGCAGTTTATACTCGAATGCCTTGAGTACGGAGAACAGTTCTGTAAGAGAGATCTTTCCCAAATCTCTTGATTCTTCCATAGCTGTCACCTTCATGTTGAACTTGGGAGGTAAGGCCTTTAGTACTCTGACGGTGATTTCCTTGTCAGTAAAGGTTTTTCCCAACTTTAGAACTTCATTCAGTGTTCTGGTGAATCTGGTATCCATCTGATCAATGGTTTCTCCAGACTTCATCTTGAAGATCAAGTTTCTCCAAAGCAACAGTTAGCTGATGCTCTTTTATGGCATCATTTCCTTCACTCATGTCTCTGACTTTGTCCCACATCTCCTTTGCAGTCTTGCAATGTTTGACCTTGTCAAACCGATCATTGTCCAGGGCTTTAGTCATGATGAATCTTCCGACTTTATCCAGATTAAATAACTTGATTTCCTCTGGTGTCATCTCATGAAGGTCTTTTTCCACAACCGTATCTACTTCATTTATCTTTATGGTCTTTGTGAATCTGAATGGACCTTTAATGATACATGTATACATGTTGTCATTATAAGCAGCCAGGAAAATCTCCATTCTGATTTTCCAGTCCTCAAAGGACATACCAGCAATGTGGGGAACATGACTGATACAATCCATTTTCAAAAAGTTTTCATTTTCAAAGAAAATGCTCTTTTGAAAAGTTTTGAAAACCTTTGAAAAACACTCGGATCAAGCTCGTTGATCAGGCAGCTGATTCTAATGAACCACCTGCTCTGATACCACTTATTGGTCCCAAGTGGTCAGATGAGGTCTAGGGGGGGGGGGTGAATAGACCTCTGAAAATTTTTATTGACTTAAAAACTTTTCAGTCTTCTGTCAGCAGACTAAGCTGATGAAGAACAGACGGATGACTTCGCTGATCAAGAACAAGTCTAGAACAGCAGGGTGACCACTCTTCTTATAAATACTTAGCTGTTTTACAACAGAATAGTTTTCTCAAGAGTTTACTTGCAGCGGATGTTTGAAAGTGTTTTTCACAAGTAGACTAAGCCCTTAAAAGATTTTGTCCCAGTTTTAAAACTCCTTTTAAAATCTTTCAATCAATTCAAAGTGTTTACTTATGCAGTTTTGAAATATGCAAGAAAACTTGAATGCAAATCAACACAAAGAATTTTTATAGTGGTTATATGGATAAAAATCCTTTAGTCCACTCTTCCAGATCACTTAGATTCTGGGTTATACTATAATCACACAGATTACAATATGTCTCCACTTATACCTAAACAACTAATGAAAAGGCTATAAGCTCACAATAGGAATTCACAAAGAAAACCTATCCTCTAAAGTAGAATCACTCACAAAGACGGATTCTCACTTTGCACAACACTCAGCTAATACAAAACACTCAGATTGTAATTTTCTGTTTTCTTCAACTTGGTTTCTGTCAACAAATGACTTCCACCAGACGAGTGAGCTGTTCAAGCTTCTTGAGACTTAGATGAATTTCTGCTTCGAATGCGAAATCTCAGATGTTGTTGTGTGTCTCGCTTGTTGAAATCAGCTCCTTTTATACTTGGATTTGAAAATAAGACCGTTGAAGGGAGTCAAATCCTCAAATCCATAGCCTTAGCCCGAAATCAGAACGGCTACCTGCTACAGTACCTTTTCTGATGTACCTTCCTGTAGCTGCATTAAATACACTCTGCTGATACGAGGTTTTTTTTCAATCATTTGCCATTACTACCCTTCTCTTACAGCATTTATTACTCCAAGTGCATTTATTGCCGTTGGACTAATCTCTTAAACTCTGAACTAATCTGATTTGAGTCAGCTGATGATCTACCCTTCTGTTTGTTGTTTCAGCATAAGATCATTAGTCTTCTGGGCTTTGAACTTTGAACTCTTCTGATGTCTTCTTTACTTGTTCAAAATTCTTCTAAGGGAACTAAGCTTTCCATACTTAGCTGATTATGATGTTTTGGAAATCATCAAATCCTTCCCTTAATTACTTATCTTCCTTGCACTTTAATCTTCATCTTCATCCAACAAAGATCAAAACAAAGGACAACATTATGATTTGCAACCTGATCTTAGATGGCTCAAGAATCACCCACCTGAATTGGTGATTGGTGATCCTTTGGATAAAGTGAAGACAAGGAGAGCTGCTGCAAGTAATACAATGTTTGCCAGCTTCCTATCTCAAATCGAGCCCAAACAAATTGAAGAAGCTCTTAGTGACTCAAACTGGATTGAAGCTATGCAAGAGGAGCTAAATCAATTTGAAAGGAATAAAGTCTGGTACTTAGTTCCTAGACCAAGTCATCAAAGAGTCATTGGCACTAAGTGGGTATTCAGAAATAAGATGAATGAAGATGGTGAAGTCACCAGAAATAAAGCAAGACTAGTGGCCAAAGGTTACTGTCAAGAAGAAGGAATTGACTTTGATGAAACGTTTGCACCAGTAGCAAGACTTGAAGCAATCAGACTGTTTCTTGCCTATGCTGCTCACAAGAATTTCACAGTCTATCAGATGGATGTGAAATCAGCTTTTCTCAATGGAGAATTGCAAGAAGAAGTTTATGTTGAACAACCTCCTGGATTTGAAGTCTATCAAGAAGAATACAAAGTATATCGTCTGAAGAAAGCCCTCTATGGACTGAAACAGGCTCCAAGAGCATGGTATGATACCTTATCTGATTTTCTTTTAATTAAAGGATTTCGCAAAGGTAAAGTTGACAAGACCTTGTTCACTATTGAATGGGAAGAACATATTTTGCTTGTGCAAATCTATGTGGATGATATTATTTTTGGTTCAACTAATCAACAGATGTGTGATAAGTTCTCAAAGCTGATGCAGAACAAGTTTGAAATGAGCATGATGGGAGAACTTAATTATTTTCTTGGTTTGCAAGTCAGACAGTTGCCTGATGGAATTTTCATCAGCCAAGCAAAATACACAAAGGATCTGTTCAAGAAATTTGGTATGGAAACTAGCTCCATTGCTACTATTCCAATGTCTACAAGTCTTCGTTTGGATAAAGATGAAGATGGCAAATCAATAGTCATAACCAAGTACAGAGGCATTATTGGGTCACTGTTATATCTAACAGCAAGCAGACCTGATATCATGTACTCTGTTGGGGTTTGTGCGAGATTTCCATCAAATCCTAAGGAATCTCATCTCTTAGCTGCCAAGAGGATATTGAAATACATTAAAGGCACTCAAGAATTGGGATTATGGTATCCTAGGGAATCTGGATTTGAACTTATTGGATATTCAGATTCTGACCTTGCAGGCTGCAAAATTGATAGAAAAAGCACAACAGGTGCCTGCCAATTTTTGGGCAGTCGTCTGATCTCATGGATGAGTAAGAAACAGACTTCAGTATCCATATCAACTGCTGAAGCTGAGTACATAGCTGCTGGAGGTTGCTGCGCACAAATCTTATGGTTGAAGCATCAACTGGAAGATTACAATATCAAAATCAGTGGAATACCAATCTACTGTGACAATACAAGTGCAATCTCTCTTACTCAGAATACTACAAGTCATTCAAGGACTAAACATATTGAGATCAAGCATCACTTCATTAGAGATCATGTGGAGAAAGGAAATGTCATGATAGAATATGTATTTACTGAAAATCAAATTGCTGACATCTTCACAAAACCTCTAAGTGAGTCAAGGTTTTCAACTCTAAGAGCTGAATTGGGATTATTAAAATTAGATGCATAAGCTGAGGGGGAACTCATCAGAAGACTAGAGTTCAACAGCTTACTCATCTCATTTATCTTCAAGGATTAACTTTCAACAGACTAGTTAACTTATGAATTCTTAAACTCAGGGGGAACGTGTAAGACTAGTGGTACTTCTGAATTAAAAGATGAAATTTGTTAATGTCAGTTAGTTGAAGTTATGTTTTCAACAGAAGACTCAACTATTGAAGAACAAAGATATATTATCTAGCTGGATTGACAAACAGCTAAGGAAGGTTATCAGTTATTGGCTTTCACTGATAACAGCATTGTCATCAGGACAATAGTCCATCAGATAAGTATTTACTTTACTCATCTGATTACTTGAATAAAAGCGGAACTATTTAAAACGTTTTACTCGAAAATACGCTTTTATAAGTAACAGAAGGGCGGTACATTTTCCCGCTCCTCATTTAATGCGATTTGAATTTGAAAGGTCGTAACTGACGCCGCACGATCAGCACTGACAAGAAACGGATCTAACGGTTAGCTGATATCACGGAAACCGAAATACCCTAACTCTATAAATCCCAATCTGATCAGTCGTGTCGTTCTTTACGAACCCTAATCATTCAAAAGCACTTGTGAGAAAAATTATTTGCAATTTTCTGCAAAATTCTTCCTTTTTCTCTAATTTTCAACAGATCGAAATGGCTGCTGAAGGTATGTTCCTAGTCTATGAATCCTACTACCAGTCGGGTACGGATTTGATGAAGGAATTGTTGGAGAAATTCAAATCTGCTCAGTTAGTGAATTTCATGGAGTACAACGAAGGCATAATTTAGACTGATCAGGTTATGGAGTATTACAAGACGGCATCTGCTGATTACAACTCCCTGGAAATCAAGGCGACAGTTGGTGACAAATCTATTGTCATCACACCTGTTGTTCTTCACGAGACGTTTGGTCTCCCAAACAGAGGAAGACACGACATTACTGTACTGACTGAAGACAAGCACCAACAATTCTGGGCGATCTGCGCCAAGGAAGGAGAAATGTTGTCTGGCAACATTAGGAAGAAACAGCTAAAGGACGAATATCAGAGGATGGCTGATATGGTCTCTAAGCTGATAGAGAACTGTACCTTTTCTTTAGATGATGTTACCATGAAGAGGTTCAGCATCATGGCTGCTATTTACTATGGAATGGAAGTCAACTGGTCCATCATAGTATGGTACATCTTCGCTGATTTTCTGGAAGTGAAGAAAGGAAAAGGCCCCTCCACCAATCACAGAATCACACTCAGTTACCTTTTGTCAAAACTGGGATGTGTTATGTTGAATGGTAAAGAGATTCACAAATCCAAGGCAATGTCCAAGTACTTGCCTGTTATGAAGAGAAAGGCTGATGAGCCTGAAGAGGATGATGAAGAAGAATCAAAGGAGGCTCCTGCCAAAAGGCAAAGGAGATTAGTCAAAACAGCCAGTTTAGCTGTTGAGACTAAAAAGAAGAAGGCTGCTGATGAGCCTAAAAAGAAAGAAGTCAAGCAGATGGAGAAAGTGACTTCTGCTGCTGAAGCCACTAAAATCATAGAAACTATAATCACTGATGTAAGGACTGGATCCCCTGCATCACCATCAAGAACTCCATCAGCAGAGAGGCCTGCTGAAGGTATCTCTCAAAGAACAAGAAGCCAACAGAGAGATACAGCTACCACTACTTACCGTGAAGGAAGAACCAAAAAGACTGCCAGAAAGCAGATGACTTTTATAGAAGAACCCACGGATTTAGAAAATGTAGCTAGAGAAGGTCCTGAAAATGCTGAAAAGGCTGCTGAAACTGTTGAGCCTGCTAAAGCAGTTGAGACTGCTGAAACTGACAAAGCTGATGAGCAACAGCCAAGTCAAGTTATTCAAACAGTTGAGACTTCAAAGTCTCAAGAAAATCCAGATGTCATGATCATCCATCCCATAGCTGCTGCTCCCATCTCTTCTGCTGGTCCAGCCCCTGCTCCAGCTGATAAAGGAAAAAGAAAAATAGTGCTTAAGAGAAAGAAGATCTCTAAAGCTGACAAGAGAGCAAGAGAGGAAGCTGAACAGAGGAAGCAAGATGAGCTTGAAGAGAAGAAGGCACTTGAGCTAAGCAAGGCTCAAGCTGCTAAGGATGAGGCCAGGAGAAGAATGTCTGAAGCAGAGAGAAAAGCTGCTGAGGATGCTGAACTGGCCATGGTCATTGAAAATAGCAAAATTGATGCCTATGGACCTGTCCATGGAGGTGGCATCAAGATTAAAGAGGCTGAAGGAGGAGAAGAACCCCCAAAACCAAAGATGCCTGCTGCTGCAGAAAGACCAAAGGAAAAGTTTGAGGTTAAGAAAGCCTTCAAGATCATATATAACAACAAAGAACTTTTCCAGAAGTTTGAAAAATCCTTAGCCTACTACAATCAAAAGTTAATGCTGAAGACCATGTTCACTCAAGAGAAGCCTAGATATATCAGATGGAGAGACAATAGGCTGAACAGGTCCATCATTGAACTTCAGAATCTGAAGGACTTAGCTGCTGAAGAGAAATGGGTATTATAGTGGCTAAAGACAGATTCTATCCAAAAAGCTTTGGATCCTCATCATGTTAGGGATGATATGCATCACTATGCCAGGGAATTTGCCCATGAGGAAGCCAAGCTGATACAGAGCACCTTACCTGCCAAAAGGAGGAAAACTGATGATGTTGAAGAAAGGGCTGTGAAGATTGCTGTTATCACTGCACTGAACAAGTGGGCAGAAAAATCCAGATATCAGCAAGGGCATTCAAGTGAATTACCTCAACTGCCAAGCATTCAACATGTAATCTTTGGTAGGGAAATGAAAGATTTTTATGAAGTGCCAGAGGGTAACAACGCTTTTGTCAACCCTTGGATCATTGTGAGGCAAATTCATCAGACAACCTGCTTCAATGATGATGGCACCATAACTAATCTGGTGTATGATGATGTCACTGATGAACACAAGTCTGCTGACAAGACCTTAGCCATTGAGTGGAATGCTAAGGCTTCTGAAGATCATCAGGAGACGAAGATGGAAGAAGTCCCTGTCCACCAGGCGACTGAAGAAAAGGATGAAGCTGCTGCTTCTGCTTCATCAGCTGATCAACATTCATCACTGATGGAAGCCTTCCAGATGCTGATGGAAAATTCAGTTAAGGAACTGGAAGAGAAGCATCATCAACAGCTACTAAAGGTCAAAGAGGAGTTGAAGAATGAGCTCAAGACAGAATTGGCAGAATCAAATAAACTTCAACTGGAAACTGTGTAACAGTCTACTAAAAAGATTATCAAGACTGAAATCACAAGTATTCCTATTCCTCAAGATCACTCCTTGCAGTTAGTGAACAGCTTAAATGAAATGAACAGGAACGTGGAAGATGTGAAGGCTGATGTAAATCACCTTCATACTGCACTTCAAAGAGCTGAACACAAGATCGGTGATCTGACTGCAACCTTCATCAAAGTCAGTGAAGAAGAGAAGGCAGTCAACTTAGGGTTCTTGCAAGAAGTATCAAAAGCCTCACAAGAATTACAAAATGAAGTTGCAACTGTAAACCTTAATATTGACTACTTCAATGACAAGACTGATGACATCAGCACTGATACTCTTAATCTTACAGCAAGCCATGATGTTACAAATCAAAATCTGAAGGCTTTGTGCGCTGAATTGAAGGTTCCAACAGTTGCTCTCAACCCTGCTGCTAAACCTGCAGTGGTCATCAAGTCTGATGATGACAAAAAGGGGGAAAGTAATGCTGCTGCTGTTGAAATCAACACCAAGACTGCTGAAGAAGAACTTGGAAAGGTAGAAGAAAAAGAGAAAACTGAAAAAGAAACTACAAAGTACAAGAACACAGAATCAGCCAGGAAGGCCATGGAAGCTTTAAAGGAACAAAAACTTAAAGAGAAAATGGAAGCTGCCAAAGCAAACATGGACCTGGATGATGAAGCTGATGATGAAGAAGAAGATGACGAAGAGTCATCTTATGAATATGAAGAAGTGCTTGAAGGATCAGATGAAGAAGCTGATAGTTAGAAATCATAAATTCATTGTAATCAGTTTACTTTATCTATTTCTTCAGACATCTCATCTGATGAACTTGCATTGTAATACTTTTCAATTATCAATAAAATGACAAGTTCAATCCAATATACTTTTTCTATCTCAGAAAATTTTGAGGATTACATTCTTTAGTTTAGGTATTCAACAGGTACTAAGCTGAAGTTTTGTCATCATCAAAAAGGGGGAAATTATTGGATAAGGATGAAGATGAAGGCACTAAAGGAAGTTTGATAAGGGAGGTTTTGATGCATTCCAAAACTTCATATTTGGCTAAGTATGGAGTAACTTAGCTAATAAACTCATCAAGGAATTTTGACTAAGTAAAGAAGACATCAGAAGAGTCAAAATTTTAAGGTCCAAGACTTCTGATCTGCTGAAGGAAAGATATCAGACTGATGAAGATCAGCCGACTCAAATCAGATTTGTTCAAGTTTGAGATCAGCCGAGTTCGCCATCAGACTTGCACTTTCGTCAGCCAAGTTGAAAGGATCATAAAGTCTTCCCAACGGTAATAAATGCCCCTTGGAGTAATAAATGCTGAAGTACAAGGTTATTAAAGACAAATGATTGAAGAAATGCTTCGCATCATCTGGGTGCATTTAATGCTGCATTTAATGCTGCCTGCAGAATAGTACAGTTCACAGTACGGACAGACTGCAAAAGAGCCGTTCGCGGATTTTAAGGACCAGTACTCGAGGAATTTGAATCTTGTCTCTCTTCAACGGACATTTTTCAAACCTCAAGTATAAATAGCTGAAAGAGACGAAGAAGAAACAAGCAACACAATCTCTGAGAAATTTTCGAAGCAGAATTCTTTAAGTCGCAAGAACAGCTCACTCATCAGCTTAGTCATTTGTTGACAAAAGCAGAGTTGAAGAATCAAGTCAAATACATCTTCTGAGTGAATTTGTAAACATTGAGTGTTGTGAGAAGTAGATATCCATCTTAGTGAGTGATATTACTTCGGAGAGTAGGAGTTTCTTTGTGATTTCCTACTGCGCACTTGTGGCCTTTTCATTTGTTGATTGGCGCAAGCAGAGTATACTGTAAACTTTGTGATTATAGTATAACCCAAGATCTTTGTGACTTGGACGAGTGGATTAAAGGATATTTACATCCATATAACCACTATAAAAATTAATTGTGTTTTTACATTGCTTTTAAACTTGCATATTTTCTGATTGCATAAAAAAAAAACACGTTCAGTTAACTGTTTGAAAAAGAACTAAAAGGAGTTTATAAAACTGGGGAAACATTTTTCAAACTGCTAAGATTACTTGTGAAAAACACTTTGAAAATCCGCTGCAAGTACTCTAAGTATTAAAACTGATTTTAACAAAATCAGCTAAGTAATTATCAGACGAGTGGTCATTAAACCTGTTCAAAGATTTGTTCGCGAACAGATTTGTAACTTACTACTCTGATCAGCTTAGTCTGTTCACAGTTAGAGAAAAGTTTTAAAGTTAAAATTAGAAGAAAATTTTTAAAGAGGTTTATTCACCCCACCCTCTAAACCTCTTCTGACCACTTGGGACCAACAGTCCATATGAGTTATGGAAGGGAAGAAAAACCAAATACCTAAAATGTGGGGGTACTTGGGTCAAATTTCTGTTTCACCATCGAAAAGAAAAATAACTTAAAAATATTAATTACTACTAGTTTATACGATAAATAGTAGCAGTTCATATTTTTGGTGTTTAAATTTGAAATAAAAGTAATCATGTGAACCGAGTCACGTGATGTAACAATAATTGAGAATATAAGAAGGATTTGAGAATCATTTCTTATAAATTGATCTTTCTTTCGGTTCAGATTTATTTTCAGTTTGTGTGGTTTACTGATATTAAAATCTGATAAAGTAATATTATTTATTACTTACATAAACATTTCTACAATTTATAATTAGAGTTAATTATAAATTATTTGTTATGCGAGAATAAAAAGTATGGTCTAATCATTTTAGATTATAATATTTATTTTAAAAGTCATTAAATATTTTACAAAAATATTTAGTTGATTTTGATCTAGAGGGTTTACCTAGTGAAACTTATAATTATTTTTTAATTATAAACTACTTTATTCTAAGAGAATATGCATATGAATCGATCTCTAAAGAGGTCAATCTCTAACTTCAACATGAGTTTGTTGATGAGTGGAAGAGACATATGAGTTAAAAGCTCGAAGTTACTTGATCAAGATATTCTAACTTATATGTTAAAGAATTAACCTCGAACATATAAATAGATTGTGTCACATTCCAATACCGTGGATGGAAAGAGGCGAGTGACAGCAAGTTACATTCATAAAATTGGTAGACCTCGAGGAGTGAACCAATTAGATGTAGACGGGTTTTTAAATTAAAGAGTTTAAAAACTTTGATAAGTCAATCGATAAAAACTAGGCTAGACTAGCAACCAAGTTGCCTTATAAAAGAAATAATTTTACTTATTTGACTCATATCCATTTGAATGTTAATAGCTCTAATAGCTATATACAGTGGATGTTAAAATTATCATCATTAATGGTGAATTAAATGTGAAAATTTTAAGAGTAACTAGAGAGTTTCATTGTTAAATAAAAAGAAAACATAGTTTGCGAAACTTATGTATTTTCTTGTTGACGTTTAACAAACTCCTAAATAATGACTCGAAAAATGTGATAGTGTCACTAGCAAATTTTGACTATCATATTAATAAATATGACAATTGTGTCCATATAAACTAATTAGATAATTGAGTATCAGAATTTGTTTATATGCAAATGATATGTTATTATTTGAGACTAATACTGTGAGTATTAAATCCATTGAGAAAATATTAACTTATGATATGAAAAACTTCGGTTTAATCAATCATGATTAAGAGGTCATGTGATGATATTAAACTATCTCAAGCACATTATGTGAGATGAGTTATAAATAATTTAATACTTATGAAAAAGGATTTCTTCTATTTAATTCATACCTTGTGTGCAATACGAGAATAAATGTGATGTAGTATCATAATTTGGGTATGCTCATAAAATTAGATGTCACGCATATGTCGTAAAATGCAAGAGACTAGACATCGTCTCTTTAGTTAACAAACTAAGTAGATACATGAGCAATCTTAGCAAGATTCGTTGGGATGCATTAATGAGAATGCTTGAATCTTGATAGAATACATACATATGTACATTAGATTTGGAAAATCTTCAAACGATCCATGAGGGATATAGTAATACAAATTAAACTTCTGATTTAGATGAATCAAAGTTTATAAGCAGATATGTATTCAATTTCGGAGGCACCGCTATTTCCTGAGAATCTTCCAAACAAACGCGTATAGCTCAATCCACTATGAAATTAGAGTGCATAGCATTGGATAAAGCTAGTAAAGAATTTGAGTGGCTTCACAAAATTCATGGAAGATATTTTAATATGACTAAAAATTGTGTTAGTCATACATAAAATGCGATAATCAAGCGGTGATACATAGAGCTCAAACAACTCTATGTATAATGGTAAATTCACGACATAATTGTTGTCGTTGATACAATACCTAGAGACATCTACTTTCAAATAGAATGGACTTTATAAAGTCAAGAGATAATCCTAATTCCGGATATTAAAGGTTTATCTAGAGAGTAGTATGTGCATCGAGGGGAATGGGCTTAAAGCCTAAATTAGACTAAGTTACCTCGTACGGAAACCTAACCTGGCGACTGGAGATCCCATGGACCAGGTTCAATAGGACAACCAGTTTTGGCTAACTTAAAAGAAAGCACTTAAGAGTATAACTCTATCCCATTCTTATGATGCAATAAGTGCAAGCCTACCGCGTTTATAAGGTTAAGCAAATGCTTTTAATGACGTCTATATCTTGTCAAGAACAAGTAGAGTATGGTAGGATACTCTTGATAGATGCGGTCACCTATGTTAGTGTGAGCTGGGTCGGCTCGTTGAGAATTTCTTTATATGTTGGAATTCTCTAAAGCACTCGCATAACCAAGAATGTTCAGGGCCAAAACGAACACAACCGAGAACTTGAAGCAAATCGGTTTAATGCTGTGTTAAGTTTATTGTCTTGGTTTACACCAACAGCCGACGGTTCAAGATGAAATATTTCACCGATTGGCTAAGTAAATCCGATAAGCTTTAACTAGGGAAGGTTCAAGATGAAATATTTCACCTATCTCGATGCGGTATTATTCCTAAAAGAAATTTCGATATGAGGAGAACTATTTTATTCATGTGGGGGATTGTTGGAATTTATATTCTATATGTGAATAAAATTGTTGAGAGTAATGGGTCGTGTCTGTTTGATCTGAAGAGGTACCCTTTGGATCGAAACAGTATAATCCAAACATTGTGTCTCTTGTGAAAAGATATTTTTTTAGTCTATAAATAGGAGACTTAATCTGACCAATTAAGTATCCTTTTTCCGACTATAATCAAAATAAAATTACTCTCATCTCAACTTTAAATTTATGTCGAGTTTTCTATTTGCTTCGGTTCGCCGTGGGTTTATTATTTGTGCAAATAATGAACAACAGACTGTTGTATCTTGGGAGACTACCGGGAATCAAACTGTATGCACCGTGGCAGCCCCGGAAATATTGTCTTAAGGAAATTTGTTTCGGCAAGCCTCAGTCTAATTTCCTCATTTTTTACGTAAAGATTGAAGTGATATTTGGTTTCGATACAAGTAAGTATTTCTCACTATTTTAGATCAAAATATTTAAGTACACAGATTGTTGGACACCAACGATATATCCACCCATGAGCTCTTATATAAATTCAACTACATCTTGCACTATTAAAACTTTCAATTACCTCTTGACATATATGGTGAAAGCTAACAATTTTGTTTTCTTTGACACATTTTTGCGTAATTAAAACTGAATTGTCATGACTAACTTCATCCTCCTTAAAAAATTGTAGATGCACAATTCTATTAATGTTTTTCTTCTTATTGATTATATTTTTGTTTACATATATTCAAACTTTTTCAATTTCCTAGTTTTTTTATTAATATAAATATTAAAAATTAGTAAATATTTCTACTCACAAGTCACAATATTAGTAAAATATAATAAATTTTCTCCCCCGATTTGTGGTTGTCCATGTGATACGAATGAGAGCTTGGTTCCAGATGTAGATTTCAATTGTGCTTCGGTAAACATTGTTACGTCTAGTGTATTGTAATCAAATTGAAAAACTAAATTGCTTATATATACCATTAGTGTGACTTATCACAATAGGTTAGGCATATTCATTTGATTCTTTCAGCAAACAGATAAGTAGGCATAAGGGGAATTGTGCTACATTTATACAAATACGAGGGTGCATTTGTTAATTAGGACGAAAATAGGTGTATGTATAATATCAATATTTTATTTTTGACGGGATAAGATTGGAAGGAATTTGGAAAAATTCTTGTCCAAACCTTATTTGATCAAAATCATCCAATCATCAAGCAAGGCATCTAGTTACTTTGAACTGGGCTAGCCAAACATGATTTGGGTAAGAATTTGGATAATAAATGAATAAGGTCCAATCTTTCATATATTAAAAAGCCCAACCAATTTAACAATTAGCCCTCTAATCTTCTAGTCCTTAATGTATTGTTTGGTTGTCGAGAAAGTGAGGGAAAGTGAAGGAAAATCAGTTTTTTTTCCCCCACTTGTTGTTTGGATAGCAGGAAATGAAGTTATTATTTTCCTTCAACTTTTCTGCAGGAAAATTTTTGAAGAAAAAATTTTCTACTAATTTGGTGTGGAAATCCTGGGAAAATTTTAGAGTAAATTGCAAAACACCCCTTGTACTTTTTCTAACTATCATAATCCCTAGGGGTGGGCGTTTAGGTCGGGTATTTTGGGACCCGTCCCGACCCGTTTGGGTATTTCCCGTTTTGGACAAAAAACGGGTAAGGTTCGGGTACTCGAACCCGAAATATATTTTCGGGTAGGGTATTGGGTATTAATTTCACACCCGAATGGGTATTCGGGTACCCGTTCGGGTATTTAAAAAAAAAATTTTTGGCCCAATTAAATAATTGACAGCCCAAAATATGCCCAATATTTATTTTAACAATTAGTTGGGCTAGAAAAGGAAAAAAACCTAAACTGCCTATTCACAATTTCACACTCTCCCCTATTCTGCTATTTACACTCTCATGGCAATCGGATATTACATAAAAATAAGTGATGAGGTATGAAGTAGAAGCTGGGACAATGATCATAATTAATGCTTGGGCAAAAGGAAGAGATCCCCTTTTCGTATTTTATTATTCTCCTATAAATTAGTTAGGAAATCTAATTTGAAACTATATATTATAAATTAGTAAGGAAATCTAATTTGAAACTATGCGATTGTGATATTTAATATTTTGATGCTTTGAGACTTCGAGTTTGATTTGATTGTAATTTATTGAATACTTAAATCTTGAAGGCTTGAGACATTTGTATTGTTTTGTTTTGTAGTTATTGTGTACAATTAATGTTTGAATTCATTTATTTACAATTTTATGTACATATATGTTGAAAAAAGATTCTTGAAAAAAAAAAAAGTGTGAAATTTCGGGTACCCAATACCCAATACCCGAAGTACCCAAAAATTTCGGGTACCCGAACTTCGGGTACCCGCCAAATCGGGTAGGGTTTCGGGTATGAAAATTCACTACCCGCCAAGTCGGGTACCCGACCCGAAATACCCTACCCGCGCCCACCCCTACTTATAACTAATACTATTATTGTACACAATTCAAACACATTTATATATTTTATGTTGCAAACTTATAATATATTATTCCTATCAAAATTTTATTTTACACTACAAAAAAAAAAATTTAGTACCAAAATACTAAATGACAAAGTGATTAGAATTTAAATATTATCATTAAAATGATGTACATAGACACATTAGTGACAAAAAATATAAAAAAATTGATACTATTGACATTTAGTGACACCCCAAAAGTGACAACTTTTTCACTAGTTGTCTCTAAAATGTTGTCACTAATTGTCAATAATGACAACTTAAGTTCCACATACACCTATCACTAATAGCAATTAGTGACAATTTAGAAATATATTTTGTCAGTATTGCACTAAAAATATATTTTGTCACTATTCACTTGTCACTAAATATATGAAAAAAATTACAATTTCAACAATGTCCTTTAATATTTTGTCAATAAATTTTATTTTTCTTATAGTGGTGGTTTTTTTACGTATTATGTATTTTTCTTAATTGTTCAGTGTTGTTGTGATTATATGTTTATTTATTTTTGAAGATGTGAATTCATAAATTCATTGTGTCATTCTGTACTATAATTTATTAAATAATTAAGATAAATATTTCTTTATAGAATTAATTTAAACATTAAACATTTTTAAAGAAGAAATAATGAGTGAAAAATGCAAATAATAATTTTGATAGAAACAAACATCATCTTGTAAATTTACAACACAAAATATATGTCAATGTTTTTTTAATTGAATAAGAGAATTTTAATTATTAATGAAGAAAAGGAAAAAGAAGAGAAGAAGAGAAAAGAAAAAAGAAAATATATAGAAAAAATCTGGACCACATGGTCCAGGAGTTACTCCTGGACCAGGTCCATGTAAGACTCTCCCATTAAATTTCAACAGATTTCAAAATCTGTCAGAAAATTCAAAAAAGTTCTGTCGAAAAAGTTAAAAATATCTACAAATTTGTATTCTGTCGATTTTTCAACAGATTTTTTTCTGTTGAAATTTTATACTCAATTTTAAAAGATTTAAATCGATTGAATAGAAGTTTTATTTTTAGATAGATAAAAAGTATTACATCAATCACTATACAATCACTATACAAGTGCATCAATCATTATATAAAAAATTCATTCAAATATAATCAATCACTACCACAGCACAAAAATTATTATTATATTTAAGAAGAACACACCAGTAAAAAAACAATATTTGTTAGATGAAGTTATACTTTATCCCCATAAATTATTTTTTCTCTTACAAATAAACAATTAATTAGATTAAGCAAACAATTTAAATTTTGTGAGTAACATTCATGCATCAATTGCATTAAATTGTTTGCTTGAACATATTTAAGAAAAAGCTTGCAAAATATAGTAATTGCCTTGAAAGGAGAACTTACGACAAAAAATTGCTTTAAAATAAATAATAGTACTATAAGATACTACAAAATAAAACAAATCGAAAATACATTTCTTTAACAGAGAGCCTTTGAGGTCCCATATGTTTTACAGACACAGGTGACGTAAATTAAATAGAGTATAACATCTTCACAATTGTATTGTACAGTGGTACTATACTAGGTCTATGCAAGAATTATCCTTTTTACGGAAAATTCTTGTATAGATCTGGTTTATGAGTTTTTCATAGACCTTGTGGTTATCAATGAACCACATCATATATTTTGATGATGTCATACTCTCAAAATATATGATGTGGTTCATTTACAACCACAAGGTCTATAAAAAGCTCATAGACCAGGTCTATACAAGAATTATTCTATTTTTATGTATAGTATTTGTCGAATGTCTCTCTCTCTCTCACACACACGCACGCACACAAGAGAGAGAGAGAGACTATTATATATTACTATTATTATTATTTTCTCTAGTCTACTTTGCAACCTTTGGTTTCTTCCTTTTCCTTTTTCTTTTGTCATGTGTTTCAGTCGTTAATCACTACAAGAAACTGTACATTTGGTAACAAATTTTTTGGTTACAATAAATGTAATATTCATTACCACATGTATTGGTAACGAAATATTTTCGTGACATGATTTGTTTTTTAAAGTCCGTCCCGAAAAGTTTTAGTAACTAAAAATTATTGATCGTTACAATTGATATGGTAACAAAGAAGATTTTGTTACAATATGTCATCCATTGGTAACTACACCTTCGTCACAAAAAGATGATTTAATTTGTTGCTAAATATGTTTACGTTACCAATAATTGAATTGATGAATTATGAATATATAATAAATTTTTGTTACCAAAGAATAAGGAACCAAATATATTGTTACCTTTTCTATTTATTTTGTCATATAATAAATATTCAATTTTGTTTTAATAATGCAGCATGATGGTCATCAAAAAGTCCACATCTTTTCGTAAATCTATTCACAAAACAAGCTGCAAAATTAAAAATTAAATTGAATATAAAACTATACATATATTATATAAGAAGCAAAACATTTTGGTACAATTTAATCCAGCATAAATGAATCTTGGATTAAAATAAAATTTCGTTTCTAAAGTAAATAACATGACATCAATATCTCAATTTATACCAATTCTTAGGACACTTTGTAACTCCTTTAAAAAGATAAACTTTGTAGTATGTTCCAAAATGAATGTATCCCTCGCCAGGGTCTTGATTGAACAAAATACATCTAACTTGCTTAAGCTTGACCAAAATATCCAAATAGATGCTTAAACCTACAAATAAGATCAAAATATGGAAAGTTACGCTATTTATACAACCAAAAGTAAACAAAGTGAAAAGTCTGTCAGTCCAAACTAAACAAAAAAACTTCATATACATTGAAATACATATAATTTGCTGAAAATATGAATACCAAATTTCATTACAATATAACTGATTAAAATGCTTAGTAAAATGAAATAGAACACATTTATGTTTGAACATGTGGCATAGCTTAACAAGAAACATCACACAATCACTATCCATTAGCCTTAAGAAATTCTACAAAGGTTTTCACACCTTTCATATATTCTTGAATTTGAAACTTGAATTCACAAAAAAATAATATCAGTAGGGAATTGTAATCTATAATGCTACGACCAGTATATACATGCTCTTTGGCAAACGAAAAATGAAATATCCAAAAATCATACATCCCACGGTTACCACATAATTCTGGCATAAAAAATAAACAGTATTCAATATAATTTATTCCCACAATTACCATTTAAAGCTTGAAGAAATCATTAATATGATTATAGTATAAAAAATTAAAAATTCAATCATATTTATTCTTATCAGAATCAAGATAATAATCTATAATCAGAATAAATAAATCCTACAAAAACCATCTTAGTCACAAATGACAAGAGCAACTTATTGTCCGCATGGGCAGCTCAACTGGTCTCAGAGGTGGAATTTGGAACAAGACAAGAGCAACTTATTTGGAAATCTTAAGTGCAAAGCAACTCACGTTAGAAAGTCGTTTAGTTTGCAAATTTACCAGAAGTAGTGCATAAACAAGTACAAGACAAGAATTGTGATTGTACAGATTTCGATGTCGTGTTAAGCAATATTTTTCTAGGGGCACAATGCAGAACCTTCAATTGAGAAGAAAAAGATAAATTCATCAATAGTACAGTTTCTCAAACTTTTGTTTAGTCAATTGTCCGCACTAGAGATCTATAAAGTTAGATGAAGGACATAATGTTAACAATTAGCAACTCAAATCCTTTGAAAATCAACTTAGTATAAGATATTGAAAGATAAAGGAAGAAGATGAATACTAAAATAAAAAGGCACGTAACTTACTTTTCTTCCCACTTAATAATATTACCTTCTCTGTTGGGATTCGGTAAGATAAACAGCCCTAGGCACAGCGGAATTTAATAATTTTTAGGACCTCTTACGGAATCTTGCCAGGATACTACTCTAGGTGTATATATATGAATATTAAATAAAACGATAGTATAAGTTTGCACGTTATACCTATCTCCTTGCAAATCCAAGTTGGCAGTCAGCAAAACGGACTCTGAATTTCTCCTCAGCCAAATCGACCCAAGCTCTGCAGTAGCGCCCCACGTGTTGCGCCTCTACGGGTTGATACACCACAATTACACGAAAATAATAAATCTTGATCAGCTAGAACACAAGATATATTATGATCTAGGATATAGGAACGATTTTGGAACAAAGTCGAAAACGAAAAATTCTTCTACAGGAAGAAGTGGGTTCGGTCGACTAGTGGGGAGAGGGAGAGAGAATTTTGCTCTTGCTCAATTTTGCATATGGAGTTATGTGAAAAAGAACTACAAGAAGGCTACTTATAGTTATCTCCCTAACCTAGTCCTATTAGGACTAGGTCTTCTCTCTCCTACATGGGCCATGGCCCTCTTTAATTAGAAGACCAAGTCTTCTATTTAATTCATGGCCCAGTTAATTAATTTGTCCAGGCTTTATTTAATCTCCCAATTAAATAGCCCAATTAATTAACTTAATCTCCCTTTTAATTAAATCAGACTCTAAGTCTATTTAATTAAAATCCTTTCCAATTAATTAATCAAATCCAACTTAATTAATTAATTCACAAATTAAATTCCAATTTAATTTATGATCCAGATCCAATTCCAATTGGATCCCTTTTGTTCCAATTGGGTCGACCCAGTCGACCCACTCATAATAATCGACCCAGTCGATTATTTACCCAGTCGACCCAGTCGACTCGGTCGTTCTTATTTCCTCGCTTTCGCTTCATGTGTATTGTGTATGCCCCCGTAGGTTCACCACATAATTGGCCGTGGGTTATAATTAAATATTATTTAATTATTCGAGTAAGATTTACTCTAAATCAATCGAACACTCTGTCGATTGATCATTCCAAAATTAGCACCCCTGCCAATTTGGGAATTCTCCCACACTCCACGGTCGATGTCCAGCCACAAGCCCATGGAGCCCAATCACTGGTGAATTAATTCAGTGAACCTTTTATCATTTACAATTTCCATATACGACATAATCTCTCCATTGATCAATCTCCCAGTCGAGACTTAAGGGTATGGTCTTTCATCGGATTCCCTTTTCTTTTGTCTTGACCTTATGCATTCTTGTCTCGAAATAATTCTCTTTGACTTAACCTTTATGAGCTACTTACATAAAGCCGTCAGATACCTCGGCCGAGGATTTTACCAGAATTAATTTCTCACAGAAATCCATAGGAGAATTTCCCAACCTATCAAGTCGGGTCAATGGATCCTTTGTTGATGATATGAACCTGCATACGAGTTCCTCTATACCCAACATGAGTCCACATAAACTTTCTGGTGATCCCCAGTCAGTCGGAACTCATATCAAAGCATAGACGTTCTCGCACCAAATAAACCCTATCATCTCAAGTAGTTAGGGATCGTTCCTCGTATACTATTGCAAATTGGAATAACTTCAACCCCGATATGCGACTACCGCTTCCATGGTGAGTTATTTCCTAATTGGGGTATTCAGTGCGCTTGCCATCCCAGCAAGCCACCCACTTATGTGTATCGACTATCCCAGTCACGCTCGTGGACCCCAGCGTTCTCCAGTTCATCGGAGTATACACAATAGTGAGAGTCTAACCGAATCCAACGATGTCCTATCTCGATTGGATTCTACGACTCTTGAATATGTTCTAGATCACGGCCTTGGAGATCAGTCCACGGGTTGTCCCAAAGCCATGTGATCTAAGGACTTCTATCCTTATGCGTAGATAATTATTACATAAGATAAAGATGACCATATAATAATAAAATGCATTTATTAATCCAATTGAATGGTCCTTTTAATTAAATGCAGCCAAATAGTTGGCTTGCAGGACACTATTCTATCAATCTCCCACTTGTACTAAAGCCAACTTTTCATACTTCTGATTCCCATCTTAGACAGATGTTTTCGGATGCCTTTGAGGCAATGGCTTAGACAGCGGGTCCATCGTATTATCCCTTGAGGTGACACGTTCCATCTTTATGTCTCCTCTACCAATGTTATAACATATCAAATGGTATCGTCTTAGTTCGTGCTTGGATTCTGATGAGATCTCGACTCCTTCGCTTGCGAGATAGCTCCATTATTATCACAGAAGATAGTAATGGCTCGACAATGCTAGGTATCACATCCAATTCATGGATGAAGTTTTTCATCCAAAACACCTTCCTTTGCTGCTTCACTTGCGGCAATGTATTCTGTCTCGGTGGTTGAAACTGCGGTAGTGTCTTGCTTGGAGCTCTTCCAGCTTACCGCACCACTATTGAGGCAGAACACGTATCCATATGTCGACTTGAAGTCGTTTACATCACATTGGAACCTAGAATCAGTATAGCCTTCCAATTTCAATTCTCCTCCACCGTATACCAAGAACAATTCCTTAGTCCTTCTCAGGTACTTCAGAATTGCCTTTACGGCTATCCAGTGCTGCTCACCTGGATCAGACTGGTAGCGACTTGTAACGCTTAGAGCGTACGCCACGTCTGGTCTAGTACACATCATACCATGCATTATGCTTCCTATCGCGGATGCATATGGTATTCGAGACATATTGCTTCTCTCTTCAGGCGTCTTTGGGGCCAAAGACTTAGAGAGTGCAATTCCATGTCTCATTGGAAGCAATCCTCTCTTGGATTCTTCCATATTAAATCTTTTCAAGATTTTATCTATGTACTGGGATTGGGAGAGGCCCAGCTGTCCTTTTGATCTATTTCGGTAGATCCTTGTACCTAGTACATAGGATGCTTCTCCCAAATCCTTCATTGAGAATTGTGTAGATAACCATGCTTTAGTTTCGGACAACACTTTCACATTCCAATGAGAAGAATGTCATCAACGTAAAGCATCAAAAATTCAACTGTACTCCCACTGATATTCTTGTACACGCGAGGTTCGAACACGTTTCTGATGAATCCAAAAGTTTGGATTGTTTCATTGAAACGGATGTTCCAACTTCGGGAAGCTTGCTTCAATCCATAAATGGACCTCTGGAGTTTGCACACCTTGTGTTCATCTCCTTTGGATGCATATCCTTTTGGTTGCTCCATGTAGATCTCCTTGTCAATGTCCCCATTGAGAAAGGCAGTATTTACATCCATCTGCCATATCTCGTAGTTATACCACGCAGCTATGGCCAGCAAGATTCGAATGGATTTAGGCATTGCGACGGGCGAGAAGGTCTCCTCAAAGTCGATGCTTGGCCTTTGAGTGTATCCTTTTGCCACTAGTCGCGCCTTGTAGGTTATTACCTCTCCGTTCACTCCAAGCTTTCGCTTATAGATCCACTTGCAACCCACGGGAGCTACTCCCACTGGTGGATCTACCAAGGCCCAGACCTTGTTCGAGTGCATGGAGTCCAATTCGAATTCCATGGCTTCACGCCACCTTCCCGAGTCTATGCCTAGCATAGCCTCTTCGTAAGTCCTTGGGTCGGTTAGAGACTGTCTAATCTCTCGCAGCAGACCGTAGTACCTTTCGGGTTCTCTACGTTGTCTTTCTGACCTACGAAGTATCGGTGTACTTTCTGGTGCACTTTCATGCTCTTGTTCTCCCACTGCCTGTGGTGATGGGTCAGCTTGATTGACCTCTTCGGCCTTTTCAGCTTTAGTGACCTCATCTAGTTCTACGTTGTGTTCCTTCTTGCCTAGCAAGAAATCCTTCTCCAAGAAGTATGCGTTCCTTGAGACAAACCTAGTTTATCTTGTAGGATCGTAGAACTTGTATCCTATAGAGTTTTCTGGATACCCCACGAATTGCATAAGATGGACTATACGTTCAGCTTATCTCCCACTAGCTTATTCACATAAGCGGGAGACCCCATATGCGCATGAATGCATATAAAGGTGCAATACCAAAACTCATATCTCGTGATATGTTTTGGAACTGGCTTCAGAGATACTTACCCCAGTATCTTCGATTTTCTCGATCAAGTTTTTATTTGATTGGATAAGGAATTTCATGTAAGATTTCTTAATGGACATTTACATGTCCAGAATGCTCAACAACTGACAATGTTTTGAGCGAGTCTTACATTTCGAGAATCCAATTCTCCATTAAATAATCAATGGCGTACTGTCAATGCATGTTTGATTTTGAATCGATCCAAATCTTTTACATGCTTTCATTGATTAAGCTATCTTCTTTTATTCCAAAAGAAATTTGGAATTGTACATCACAACGTAGTTTTACCCACGAGGGTACTAGAGACGCCTTATCTCCCACTAATGCTTTAGTGTTTCTACACACTTTTAATGGATTAAATCCATTGCAATTGTTTATGCCTCTTGGTTGCCTAGCAACCAACTACTAAATCTAATTTCTATTAAGCACGATTCGAAAGTCGGTTACTATGTACAGCATCCCAGTCAAGTTCGACCCAGTCGAGCTCAGTCTTTGAATCTTTTAATTCGGAAATATGTTTCAGTATTCGTGGATCACCTTTCAGTTTTTACAACGACTCAAGTGTGTGAAATCTTGATTATTTATATTTTATTGACTATGCATAATATATTTGGTCGATATATGAGTATCCATACTCATTTGCTTATGTACACCTTTTGCGTATAAATCTTATAGCGCAATCAGTTCCAACCATTATGGAACTTTCACATCCCTTTAAGACAAGGGATGGTATAAGCAAATTCTAATGATCTAAATAATTCATGGCTTTAGATGCATTGAATGCATCAATGAGTGCTTCATCGGGCATCCAACACCCTTATGCATTACTTTAACCATAAGGTTAAGTTCAATAAAATTTAATTATCCCTTATGGGATGAATAGGTTCAATTCCCTCTTTCCCTTGATCTTAATCCATGGAAGAACCATTTTGATTGACTTTTCAACTTATCATCCTTACAGAAAAACCTCCAAGGTTATTTCCCTTCAGAGAGGAAACATTCCTCTTCTTCCATCTCTCGAGCCTTTTGAGTCCTTATAACAAGATGTTACTTCCCATTTATGGGAGATTTCATGTTTGCCTTCAAGAAAATCTGGGCTTGAGAACCATCCTCAACCCTCTGGTGAAACTTATCACCTTTCTTATTTGAAGAGTAACTTCGAAAAAGGCAGCCTGGTGAAACCTATCACCATTCCAGTCGAAGTGTAACTTCGAAAGGAAACACAATGAAATCTTTGTAAGGAGATTAGTCCTTGCTTGGACTTGAGAATAATTTCTCAAGTTTTGAAGTCATTCAAAATTCATTTGGGTTCAGTCAATTTATTTGATTCAAGTATGATGGTAAATATTCATGGATACATAACTTATGAAAAACTATCATAAACATGACGATAAATACGCGGCAGATTAATATCAATGCATAATTTATAAACATGGTTTTCATTTGTAAATTACTCCCACTATTTTTGTCGAATACTTATGCCCCCACATAAGGTTCGGGAAATAAAAATTTCCTAATGGGCTCAAGGCCCAAATGCAATCGCTCAGTACCCACGACTCGTTGGCCATACCAATTGATCCACTTGGTGGGCGATCACGTCGCCGGTTAACCATCCCAGCTAACCCTTGAGTTCATTTAGCCTCGGTTTTCGTTATGGACCCACGACTCGTGAGACATCCATACTTACTCGCTTTAAATCACGTCCAATACTCGTGAAGAGAAATAGTTCAATCCTAGACGCCTAGAACCTTGCTATCCCCTCCCTTGGCACTAAACTGTGCATCGAGGCAATAGACATATCATCTTCCTATAGCTCGACCCACGACTCATGAGACATCGAGATATATTTGTACAATATGCCTAAGACCTAGTAATTGGATAGGCTCGGACCATAGACACCATTCATATGCGCCCGTTATTTAATTTAATATTCTAATTGAATTTTAAGTTCAATTGGAGGTTTTAAGTTTTCTTGTGCGAGGTCTCATCAGATTATGCTTTATCTTGTTTACGTTTTTCTATCCTAAGCATGCATCTCATATATCAAAGAATAATTACGAAAAAGTAAACATTCATCACCTAGCATGATATGATTGATTGATTGCCCATCCTATGCGATCCATCACGAGCCACATGATGGACCAATTGGTCAGTCTAGGGTGGAAATTAAATGTCCTAACTATTACAATTTACAAACCCATACATCATGGGCCTTCTTGTAATATCCACCTTGATTGGGCCATGTAATGAATTGGGCCTCCATGTCCTCCAAGGTAAATGGGCCTCCATGTGGATCTCCAAGTCTTCCTGAGGTCTTCTCGGCTCCAAGCCTAATCTAAGCCTAGCTTATAAAAATAAATGCTTTATTCTATTACATTCGTTTGCGCAAGCAAGGGCACCAATCAGGCCCATTTAATTACAACCCATAAAATAAATAAACCAAAACTACACAGGGCTTAAGGGCAAAATCGACCAATCCACATATTCACTCAAGAACATGCATAAATTCACATAAGGGCATAAATGTAAATTTACAGGCTCCTTTAATTTTAATTCATAAAAATTATCCAAGTTAATTTAATTTTGAATTAACAATTGATCTCTAAGATTAATTAACTCTTACTTGAGCTCTAAGTAATCTACATCTCTTATCTTGATAAAGTTGATTAATTAAGATAGTTACAAATCTTCCAAGATTACTATCTTATCCAAAACTCTAAGTTTCTCAATTTCACAAATCTCCAAGATTCTCAAGATAATCCTATTTTGACTAGATTAGTTAACTAAGGTAGTGTCCAAATCCACCAAGATTTCTACCTTATCCAAAACTCCAAGTTTCCTAATTTAATAAGATCTCTAAGATCTTTAATCTTGGTAACTTACTAGAAGAGATTAATTTTAATTAAATCTCTTATCACAATTTGAAACTCTAAGTTTCCTTGTTTAATAAGATCTCTAAGATCTTTTAATATTGGTAACTTACTAGACATTAATTCTAATTAAATGTCTTATCACAAATGAAACTCTAAGTTTCCTTGTTAATTAGATCTCTAAGATCAATCCAAGATTCACCAAGATTTCATAACAACCAAATCTCCAAGATTTTCAGGACTTCCAAAATAGGTGAGTTTGAGATCAACCAAAATTCAGCCACGAAGTGACGAATTTAACGCTGCCACGTGCCAGCGCACGGCTCAAGATCCTCTGTACCAAAATTGTGCCACAAATGAGTAATTGCCACATGTATTTATGACAATTATAATAATTGTCATAAATACATGTGGCAATTACTCATTTGTGGCACAATTGTGGTACACAAAATTGTGGTACAGAGGATCTACTGCCGCCAGCGCACACATGGCCACGGAAGCCGCGTGTGAGCCCCACGCAGTGGCTGCTGCCGCGCGTGACAGCGCGTAGCAGCGTGCTGCTGCGCGTTGCCAGCACGCGGCAAACTGCCCGAGGGCAGCTGCCGTGTGCTGCACGCGCAGACAGCGCGCTGCCGCGTACGGCAGCACGCGGTGGCTGCCTAGCCGCGGTGCGCTGCTGCGCACCGCCGCGTGCCACCGCGGTTGATCCCTAAAAATATATTTTTTTTGTTCGATTACTTTCGATTTAATTAAACAGATCCAATTAATTAAATCCCAATCCAAAATAAAAATTAACACGATAAAATTTCGAATCAAAATTTTTTACATTAACTCTAAGTTAACAGATCTATGTTCTAAAACATGCAAAGTTAAAGAACTAGCCACATAAATCAAACATATGATTTAAAAACACAGAATTTGCAAATTCATATATATACAAAGCCTAGAGTTGGCTCTGATACCACTGTTGGGATTCGGTAAGATAAACAGCCCTAGGCACAGCGGAATTTAATAATTTTTAGGACCTCTTACGGAATCTTGCCAGGATACTACTCTAGGTGTATATATATGAATATTAAATAAAACGATAGTATAAGTTTGCACGTTATACCTATCTCCTTGCAAATCCAAGTTGGCAGTCAGCAAAACGGACTCCGAATTTCTCCTCAGCCAAATCGACCCAAGCTCTGCAGTAGCGCCCCACGTGTTGCGCCTCTACGGGTTGATACACCACAATTACACGAAAATAATAAATCTTGATCAGCTAGAACACAAGATATATTATGATCTAGGATATAGGAACGATTTTGGAACAAAGTCGAAAACGAAAAATTCTTCCACAGGAAGAAGTGGGTTCGGTCGACTAGTGGGGAGAGGGAGAGAGAATTTTGCTCTTGCTCAATTTTGCATATGGAGTTATGTGAAAAAGAACTACAAGAAGGCTACTTATAGTTATCTCCCTAACATAGTCCTATTAGGACTAGGTCTTCTCTCTCCTACATGGGCCATGGCCCTCTTTAATTAGAAGACCAAGTCTTCTATTTAATTCATGGCCCAGTTAATTAATTTGTCCAGGCTTTATTTAATCTCCCAATTAAATAGCCCAATTAATTAACTTAATCTCCCTTTTAATTAAATCAGACTCTAAGTCTATTTAATTAAAATCCTTTCCAATTAATTAATCAAATCCAACTTAATTAATTAATTCACAAATTAAATTCCAATTTAATTTATGATCCAGATCCAATTCCAATTGGATCCCTTTTGTTCCAATTGGGTCGACCCAGTCGACCCACTCATAATAATCGACCCAGTCGATTATTTACCCAGTCGACCCAGTCGACTCGGTCGTTCTTATTTCCTCGCTTTCGCTTCATGTGTATTGTGTATGCCCCCGTAGGTTCACCACATAATTGGCCGTGGGTTATAATTAAATATTATTTAATTATTCGAGTAAGATTTACTCTAAATCAATCGAACACTCTGTCGATTGATCATTCCAAAATTAGCACCCCTGCCAATTTGGGAATTCTCCCACACTCCACGGTCGATGTCCAGCCACAAGCCCATGGAGCCCAATCACTGGTGAATTAATTCAGTGAACCTTTTATCATTTACAATTTCCATATACGACATAATCTCTCCATTGATCAATCTCCCAGTCGAGACTTAAGGGTATGGTCTTTCATCGGATTCCCTTTTCTTTTGTCTTGACCTTATGCATTCTGGTCTCGAAATAATTCTCTTTGACTTAACCTTTATGAGCTACTTACATAAAGCCGTCAGATACCTCGGCCGAGGATTTTACCAGAATTAATTTCTCACAGAAATCCATAGGAGAATTTCCCAACCTATCAAGTCGGGTCAATGGATCCTTTGTTGATGATATGAACCTGCATACGAGTTCCTCTATACCGAACATGAGTCCACAGAAACTTTCTGGTGATCCCCAGTCAGTCGGAACTCATATCAAAGCATAGACGTTCTCGCACCAAATAAACCCTATCATCTCAAGTAGTTAGGGATCGTTCCTCGTATACTATTGCAAATTGGAATAACTTCAACCCCGATATGCGACTACCGCTTCCATGGTGAGTTATTTCCTAATTGGGGTATTCAGTGCGCTTGCCATCCCAGCAAGCCACCCACTTATGTGTATCGACTATCCCAGTCACGCTCGTGGACCCCAGCGTTCTCCAGTTCATCGAAGTATACACAATAGTGAGAGTCTAACCGAATCCAACGATGTCCTATCTCGATTGGATTCTACGACTCTTGAATATGTTCTAGATCACGGCCTTTGAGATTGATAGAATAGTGTCCTGCAAGCCAACTGTTTTGGCTGCATTTAATTGAAAGGGCCATTCGATTGGATTAATAAATGCATTTATATATATATGGTCAACTTTATCTTATGTAATAATTATCTACGCATAAGGATAGAAGTCCTTAGATCACAGGGCTATGGGACAACCCGTGGACTGATCTCCAGGGCCGTGATCTAGAACATATTCAAGAGTCATAGAATCCAATCGAGATAGGACATCGTTGAATTCGGTTAGACTCTCACTGTTGTGTATACTCCGATGAACTGGAGGACGCTGGGGTCCACGAGCGTGACTGGGATAGTCGATACACATAAGTGGGTGGTTTGCTGGGATGGCAAGCGCACTGAATACCCCAACTAGGAAATAACTCACCATGGAAGCGGTAGTCGCATATCGGGGATGAAGTTATTCCAATTTACAATAGTATACGAGGAACGATCCCTAACTACTTGAGATGATAGGTTTTATCTGGTGCGAGAACGTCTATGCTTTGATATGAGTCCCGACTGACTGGAGATCGCCAGAAAGTCTCTGTGGACTCATATTGGGTATAGAGGAACTCGTATGCAGATTCATATCATCAACAAAGGATCCATTGACCCGACTTGATAGGTTGGGGAATTCTCCTATGGATTTCTGTGAGAAATTAATTCTGGTAAAATCCTCGGCCGAGGTATCTGACGGCTTTATGTAAGTAGCTCATAAAGGTTAAGTTAAAGAGAATTATTTCGAGACCAGAATGCATAAGGTCAAGACAAAAGAAAAGGGAAACCGATGAACGACCATACCCTTGAGTCTCGACTGGGAGATTGGTTGATGGAGAGATTAAGTCGTATATGGAAATTGTAAATGATAAAAGGTTCACTGAATTAATTCACCAGTGATTGGGCTCCATGGGCTTGTGGCTGGACATCGACCGTGGAGTGTGGGAGAATTCCCAAATTGGCAGGGGTGCTAATTTTGGAATGATTAATCGACAGAGTGTTCGATTGATTTAGAGTAAGTCTTACTCGAATAATTAAATAATATTTAATTATAACCCACGGCCAATTATGTGGTGAACCTACGGGGGCATACACAATACACATGAAGCGAAAGCGAGGAAATAAGAACGACAGAGTCGACTGGGTCGACTGGGTGAATAATCGACTGGGTCGATTATTGTGGGTGGGTCGACTGGGTCGACCCAATTGGAACAAAATGGGATCCAATTAGAATTGGATCAGGATCATAAATTAAACTGTAATTTAATTTGTGGATTAATTAATTAAGTTGGATTTAATTAATTAGAAGAGATTTTAATTAAATGGGCTTAGAGTCTGATTTAATTAAATGGGAGATTAAGTTAATTAATTGGGCTATTTAATTGGAAGATTAAATAAAGCCTGGTCAAATTAATTAACTGGGCAATGAATTAATTAGAAGACTTGGTCTTCCAATTAAAGAGGGCCATGGCCCATGTAGGAGAGAAGAGCCCTAGTCCTAATAGGACTAGGTTAGGGAGATAACTATAAGTAGCTCTCTTGTAGTTATTTTTCACACAACTCCATAAGCAAAAATTGAGCAAGAGCAAAATTTTATCTCCCTCTCCCAAGCTAAAAGTCGACCGAACCCTTTTCTTCCTTTGGAAGAATTTTTCGTTCTCGATTTTTGTTCCAAAATCGTTCCTATATCCTAGATCATAATATATCTTGTGTTCTAGCTGATCAAGATTTATTATTTTCGTGTAATTGTGGTGTATCAACCCGTAGAGGCGCAACACGTGGGGCGCTACTGCAGAGCTAGGGTCGATTTGGCTGAGGAGAAATTCAGAGTTCGTTTTTGCTAGCCGAGGATTTGCAAGGAGATAGGTATAACGTGTAAACTTATACTATCGTTTTATTTATGTTCATATATATACACCTAGAGTAATATCCTGGCAAGATTCCGTAAGAGGTCCTAAAAATTATATTCCGCTGTGCCTAGGGCTGTTTATCTTACCGAATCCCAACAGTGGTATCAGAGCCAACTCTAGGCTTAGTATATATATGAATTTGCAAATTCTGTGATTTAAATCATATGTTTGATTTATGTATGGCTAGTTCTTTAACTGTATACGTTATAGGACGTAGATCTGTTTTAACTGGGAGTTAAAAGGATATTTTGATTCGAAATTTTATCACGTTAATTTTTAATTTTTGGATTTGGATTTAATTAATTGGATATGTTTTAATTAAATCAAATAGTAATCGAAACAACAACAAAAAAAATTGGAATCCAACCGCGGTGACACGCGGCGTAGGCGCCCACCGCTGCCCACGGCAGCATGCGAGCAGCACGCTGGCTGCGCGTGCGGCACACGGCAGCAGCCTACGGGCTGTCTGTCGCGTGCTGTCACGCACAGCCGCTCGCTGCTGTGCGCTGCCACGCGCAGCCGCGCGCTGCCAAGGACAGCCCACGCGCGGACTTTGTGGTCGCGTGTGATTGGCCACGTGGCAGTCCTCGATTGGTCACGTAGTGGCTGATTTTTGGTTGGACTCTTATTCTGCCTATTTTGATAAATCTGAAAATCTTGGAGATTTAATTGTTATGGAATCTTGGTGAATCTTGGATTGATCTTAGAGATCTAATTAACAAGGAAACTTAGAGTTTCAATTATGATAAGAGATTTAATTAAAATTAATCTCTTCTAGTAAGTTACCAAGATTAAAGATCTTAGAGATCTTATTAAACAAGGAAACTTAGAGTTTCAATTGTGATAAGAGATTTAATTAAAGTTAATCTCTTCTAGTAAGTTACCAAGATTAAAGATCTTAGAGATCTTATTAAATTAGGAAACTTGGAGTTTTGGATAAGGTATAAATCTTGGAGGATTTGGACACTACCTTAGTTAACTAATCTAATCAAAATAGGATTATCTTGAGAATCTTAGAGATTTGTAAAATTGGGAAACTTAGAGTTTTGGATAAGATAGTAATCTTGGAAGATTTGTAACTATCTTAATCAACCAACTTTATCAAGATAAGAGTTGTAGATTACTTAGAACTCAAGTAAGAGTTAATTAATCTTAGAGATTAATTGTTAATTCAAAATTAAAAATTAACTTGGATAATTTTTGTGAATTAAAATTAAAGGAGCCGGTAAATTTACATTTATGTCCTTATGTGAATTTATGCATGTTCTTGAGTGAATATGTGGATTGGTCGATTTTGCCCTTAAGCCCTGTGTAGTTTTGGTTTATTTATTTTATGGGTTGTAATTAAATGGGCCTGATTGGTGCCCTTGCTTGCGCAAACGAATGTAATAGAATAGGACCTTTATTTTTATAAGCTAGGCTTAGATTAGGCTTGGAGCCGAGAAGACCTCATGAAGACTTGGAGATCCACATGGAGGCCCATTACCTTGGAGGACATGGAGGCCCAATTCATTACATGGAGGCCCAATCAAGGTGGATATTACAAGAAGGCCCATGATGTATGGGTCTGAAAATTGTAATAGTTAGGACATTTAATTTCCACCCTAGACTGACCAATTGGTCCATCATGTGGCTCGTGATGGATCGCATAGGATGGGCAATCGACCAATCATATGTGCAATGCTAGGTGATATATGTTTACTATTATTCTTTGATGTATGTCTTGCATGCTTAGAATAGATCACGTAAACAAGATAAAGCATAATCTGATGAGACCTCGCACGAAGAAAACTTAAAACCTCCAATTGAATTTAAAAACTCAATTAGAATATTAAATCGAATAACGGGCGCATATGAATGGTGTCTATGGTCCGAGCCTATCCAATTACTAGGTCTTAGGCATATTGTACAAATATATCTCGATGTCTCACGAGTCGTGGGTCGAGCTATAGGAAGATGATATGTCTATTGCCTCGATGCACACTTTAGTGCCAAGGGAGGGGATAGCAAGGTTCTAGGCGCTGTCTCACGAGTCGTGGGGCGTCTAGGATTGAACTATTTCTCTTCACAAGTATTGGACATGATTTAACGCGAGTAAGTATGGATGTCTCACGAGTCGTGGGTCCATAACGAAAATCGAGGCTGAATGAACTCAAGGGTTAGCTGGGATGGTTAACCGGCGACGTGATCGCCCACCAAGTGGATCGATTGGTATGGCCAACGAGTCGTGGGTACTGAGCGATTGCATTTGGGCCTTGAGCCCATTAGGAAATTTTTATTTCCCGAACCTTATGTGGGGGCATAAGTATTCGACAAAAATAGTGGGAGTAATTTACAAATGAAAACCATGTTTGTAAATTATGCATTGATATTAATCTGCCGCGTATTTATCGTCATGTTTATGATAGTTTATCATAAGTTATGTATCCATGAATATTTACCATCATACTTGAATCAAATAAATTGACTGAACCCAAATGAATTTTTGAATGACTTCAAAACTTGAGAAATTATTCTCGAGTCCAAGCCAGGACTAATCTCCTTACAAAGATTTCATTGTTTTTCCTTTCGAAGTTACACTTCGACTAGGAATGGTGATAGGTTTCACCAAGCTGCCTTTTTGAAGTTACTCTTCAATTAAGAAAGGTGATAAATTTCACCAGAGGTTGAGGATGGTTCTCAAGCCCAAATTTTCTTGAAGGCAAACATGAAGTCTCCCATGAATGGGAAGTAACATCTCGTTGAAAAGCTCAAAAGACTTATGAGATGGTAGAAGAGGAATGAATCCTCTGTGAAAGGAAATGACCTTAGAGGTTTTTCTGTAAGAATGATAAGTTGTAAAGTCAATCAAAATTGTTCTTCCATGGATTAAGATCAAGGGAAAGAGGGAATTGAACCTATTCATCCCATAAGGGATGATTGAATTTTATTGTACTTAACCTTATGGTTAAAGTAATGCATAAGGGTGTTGGATGCCCGATGAAGCACTCATTGATGCATTCAATGCATCTAAAGCCATGAATTATTTAGATCATTAGAATTTGCTTATACCATCCCTTGTCTTAAGGGATGTGATAGTTCCATAATGGTTGGAACTGATTGCGCTATAAGATTTATACGCAAAAGGTGTACATAAGCAAATGAGTATGTCTACTCATAAAACGACTAAATAAAATATGCATAGTCAATAAAATATAAATAATCAAGATTTCACACACTTGAATCGTTGTAAAAACCGAAAGGCGATACACGAATACTAAAACATATTTCCAAGTTAAAAGATTCAAAGACTGAGCTCGACTGGGTCGAGCTTGACTGGGATGCTGTAAATAGTAACCGACTTTCGAATCTTGCTTAATGGAAATTAGATTTAGTAGTTGGTTGCTAGGCAACCAAGATGCATAAACAATTGCAATGGATTTAATCCATTTATAAGTGTGTAGATACACTAAGGCATTAGTGGGAGATAAGGCGTCTCTAGTACCCTCATGGGTAAAAGTACGTTGTGATGTACAATTCCAAATTACTTTTGGAATAAAGAAGAGAGCCTAATCAATGAAAGCATGTAAGAGATTTGAATCGATTCAAAATCAAACATGCATAGGCAGTACGCCATTGATTATTTGATAGAGAATTAGATTCTCGAAATGTAAGACCCGCTCGAAACGTTGTCTGTTGTCAAGCATTCTGGACATGTAAATGTCCATTAAGAAATCTTACATGAAATTCCTTATTCAAACAAATGAAACTTGATCGGGAAAATCGAAGATACTGAGCTAAGTATCTCTGAAGCCAGATCCAAAACATATCACGTGATATGAGTTTTGGTATTGTACCTTCATATGCATTCATGCGCATATGGGGTCTCCCGCTTATGTGAATAAGCTGGTGGGAGATAAGTTGGATGTAAAGTCCATCTTATGCAATTCGTGGGGTATCCAGAAAACTCTATAGGATACAAGTTCTACGATCCTACAAGATAAACTACGTTTGTCTCAAGGAACGCACACTTCTTGGAGAAGGATTTCTTGCTAGGCAAGAAGGAACACAACGTAGAACTAGATGAGGTCACTGAAGCTGAAAAGGCCGAAGAGGTCAATCAAGCCGACCCATCACCACAGGCAGTGGGAGAACATGAGCATGAAAGTGCACCAGAAAGTACACCGGTACTTCGTAAGTCAGAAAGACAACGTAGAGAACCCGAGAGGTACTACGGTCTGCTGCGTGAGACTAGACAGTCTCTAACTGACCCAAGGACTTACGAAGAGGCTATGCTAGGCATAGACTCGGGAAAGTGGCGTGAAGCCATGGAATTCGAATTGGACTCCATGCACTCGAACAAGGTCTGGGCCTTGGTAGATCCACCAGTGGGAGTGGCTCCCGTGGGTTGCAGGTGGATCTATAAGCGAAAGCTTGGAGTGAACGGAGAGGTAATAACCGACAAGGCGCGATTAGTGGCAAAAGGATATACTCAAAGACCTGGAATTGACTTTGAGGAGACCTTCTCGCCCGTCGCAATGCCTAAATCCATTCGAATCTTGCTGACCATAGCTGCGTGGTATAACTACGAGATATGGCAGATGGATGTAAAGACTGCCTTTCTCAATGGGGACATTGACAAGGAGATCTACATGGAGCAACCAAAAGGATATACATCCAAAGGAGATGAACACAAGGTGTGCAAACTCCAGAGGTCCATTTATGGACTGAAGCAAGCTTCCCGAAGTTGGAACATTCTTTTCGATGAGACAATCCAAACTTTTGGATTCATCAAAAACATGTTCGAACCTTGCGTGTACAAGAAGGTCAGTGGGAGTACAGTTGAATTTTTGGTGCTTTACGTTGATGACATTCTTCTCATTGGAAATAATGTGAAAGTGTTGTCCGAAACTAAAGCATGGTTATCTACACAATTCTCAATGAAGGATTTGGGAGAAGCATCCTTTGTACTGGGTATAAGGATCTACCGAGATAGATCAAAAGGACTGCTGGGCCTCTCCCATTCCCAGTACATAGATAAAATCTTGAAGAGATTTGATATGGAAGAATCCAAGAGAGGATTGCTTCCAATGAGACATGGAATTGCACTCTCTAAGTCTATGGCCCCAAAGACGCCTGAAGAGAGAAGCAATATGTCTCGAGTACCATATGCATCTGCAATAGGAAGCATAATGAATGGTATGTTATGTACGAGACCAGACGTAGCATACGCTTTAAGCGTTACAAGTTGCTACCAGTCTGATCCAGGTAAGCAGCACTGGATAGCCGTAAAGGCAATTCTGAAGTACCTGAGAAGGACTAAGGAATTGTTCTTGGTATACGGTGGAGGAGAATTGAAATTGGAAGGCTATACTGATTCTAGCTTCCAATGTAATGTGGACGACTTCAAGTCGACATCTGGATACGTGTTCTGCCTCAATAGTGGTGCGGTAAGCTGGAAGAGCTCCAAGCAAAACACTACCGCAGATTCAACCACCGAGACAGAATACATTGCCGCGAGTGAAACGAAGGTGTTTGGATGAAAAACTTCATCCAGGAATTGGATGTGATACCTAGCATTGTCGAGCCATTACTATCTTCTGTGATAATAATGGAGCTATCTCGCAAGCGAAGGAGTCGAGATCTCATCAGAATCCAAGCACGAACTAAGACGATACCATTTGATATTTATATCATTGGTAGAGGAGACGTAAAGATGGAACGTGTCACCTCAAGGGATAATACGACGGACCCGCTGTCTAAGCCATTGCCTCAAAGGCATCTGAAAACATCTGTCTAAGATGGGAATCAGAAGTATGAAAAGTTGGCTTTAGTACAAGTGGGAGATTGATAGAATAGTGTCCTGCAAGCCAACTGTTTTGGCTGCATTTAATTGAAAGGACCATTCGATTGGATTAATAAATGCATTTATATATATATGGTCAACTTTATCTTATGTAATAATTATCTACGCATAAGGATAGAAGTCCTTAGATCACAGGGCTATGGGACAACCCGTGGACTGATCTCCAGGGCCGTGATCTAGAACATATTCAAGAGTCATAGAATCCAATCGAGATAGGACATCGTTGGATTCGGTTAGACTCTCACTGTTGTGTATACTCCGATGAACTGGAGGACGCTGGGGTCCACGAGCGTGACTGGGATAGTCGATACACATAAGTGGGTGGTTTGCTGGGATGGCAAGCGCACTGAATACCCCAACTAGGAAATAACTCACCATGGAAGCGGTAGTCGCATATCGGGGATGAAGTTATTCCAATTTACAATAGTATACGAGGAACGATCCCTAACTACTTGAGATGATATGTTTTATCTGGTGCGAGAACGTCTATGCTTTGATATGAGTCCCGACTGACTGGAGATCGCCAGAAAGTCTCTGTGGACTCATATTGGGTATAGAGGAACTCGTATGCAGATTCATATCATCAACAAAGGATCCATTGACCCGACTTGATAGGTTGGGAAATTCTCCTATGGATTTCTGTGAGAAATTAATTCTGGTAAAATCCTCGGCCGAGGTATCTGACGGCTTTATGTAAGTAGCTCATAAAGGTTAAGTCAAAGAGAATTATTTCGAGACCAGAATGCATAAGGTCAAGACAAAAGAAAAGGGAAACTGATGAACGACCATACCCTTGAGTCTCGACTGGGAGATTGGTTGATGGAGAGATTAAGTCGTATATGGAAATTGTAAATGATAAAAGGTTCACTGAATTAATTCACCAGTGATTGGGCTCCATGGGCTTGTGGCTGGACATCGACCGTGGAGTGTGGGAGAATTCCCAAATTGGCAGGGGTGCTAATTTTGGAATGATTAATCGACAGAGTGTTCGATTGATTTAGAGTAAGTCTTACTCGAATAATTAAATAATATTTAATTATAACCCACGGCCAATTATGTGGTGAACCTACGGGGGCATACACAATACACATGAAGCGAAAGCGAGGAAATAAGAACGACCGAGTCGACTGGGTCGACTGGGTGAATAATCGACTGGGTCGATTATTGTGGGTGGGTCGACTGGGTCGACCCAATTGGAACAAAATGGGATCCAATTAGATTTGGATCAGGATCATAAATTAAACTGGAATTTAATTTGTGGATTAATTAATTAAGTTGGATTTAATTAATTAGAAGAGATTTTAATTAAATGGGCTTAGAGTCTGATTTAATTAAATGGGAGATTAAGTTAATTAATTGGGCTATTTAATTGGAAGATTAAATAAAGTCTGGTCAAATTAATTAACTGGGCCATGAATTAATTAGAAGACTTGGTCTTCCAATTAAAGAGGGCCATGGCCCATGTAGGAGAGAAGAGCCCTAGTCCTAATAGGACTAGGTTAGGGAGATAACTATATGTAGCTCTCTTGTAGTTATTTTTCACACAACTCCATAAGCAAAAATTGAGCAAGAGCAAAATTTTATCTCCCTCTCCCAAGCTAAAAGTCGACCGAACCCTTTTCTTCCTTTGGAAGAATTTTTCGTTCTCGATTTTTGTTCCAAAATCGTTCCTATATCCTAGATCATAATATATCTTGTGTTCTAGCTGATCAAGATTTATTATTTTCGTGTAATTGTGGTGTATCAACCCGTAGAGGCGCAACACGTGGGGCGCTACTGCAGAGCTTGGGTCGATTTGGCTGAGGAGAAATTCAGAGTTCGTTTTTGCTAGCCGAGGATTTGCAAGGAGATAGGTATAACGTGTAAACTTATACTATCGTTTTATTTATGTTCATATATATACACCTAGAGTAATATCCTGGCAAGATTCCGTAAGAGGCCCTAAAATTTTTATATTCCGCTATGCCTAGGGTTGTTTATCTTACCGAATCCCAACAGAGATCAGTCCACGGGTTGTCCCAAAGCCATGTGATCTAAGGACTTCTATCCTTATGCGTAGATAATTATTACATAAGATAAAGATGACCATATAATAATAAAATGCATTTATTAATCCAATTGAATGGTCCTTTTAATTAAATGCAGCCAAATAGTTGGCTTGCAGGACACTATTCTATCATTCTCAACCTTCAAAATGACATAAACTTAACTTTATATCAGGAACGTAATAGTCTTCTAAATAAAGGTTGTTCCTTTTTTTATTACCATTACTTTAATATCATTCTCAGTGTAGAATTACTTAAGGACCATTTGAAACTGAATTGCTACTTTTTTCTTGTTATTGATAGAGTGTTCTGCCCCTATGTTTGATTAAACTAATAACAAATGGTGATTGACTAACTACAACTACCATTTTGAAATATAAGTACCGCAAACACACCAAATTTGAGCAACTCAACCAAGCCAGAAATTTTTGAATATTGTGTATAGGTATATATATGTAGGAATAAATGAAATATAATTGGCAAGATGCAATAACATTTTCTGCACAAGGTGAAATTGGATAGCTCTTTATTGTGGAATTTCAATCTTCATGTTGTTTTAAATTATTGTTGGATCCCTTGAGATAAAGAAATAAAGAAAAAAAAAGTGAGATAACCTGAAGGCATGTGGTCATTCTATCTAATTGTTTGAAAATCTTTTAGTTCATATTTTACCTAGGCCCTATATCACCCTTTGATGTTGCAACCGTAATATTAGCTCTTTATGAAGTTGTAACAATATTGACATGGACTAAGAACTAGGACAAATATCATAAGTTTAATCTTGAATAAACAGAGACATAGTATATCTTGAATAAAGAAAGACACGGTATAGATCAATAATGGAATACCCATGCCTAAAACTCCCTAAATCCAGAAAACATGTTACAAATAAATATACTCCATTATTGAAGTCCCATTCACGTTTTAGCAAAACTCACAAATCTTGAAAATGAAATACTGTGAGCAAAACCGCAAAGAGAGAATATGGATTTGACTGAAAAATCAAAAGCAAATATCAAATGGAGAAAAAGATACCAGGTGGTGGACTAGCGATCGCTGTTCCGCGCTCTACGATCTCTGCCCTAACTTTGGAGATTTGAGGTGAAAAAAGATAACCACAAAAAAAAAGGATAATTTAGCAATGAGATTGGGGGTGAAGTAGATGGAAGGATAATAATTACAAACATACTTGTGGTGGCCGATCGACTCTTCGAGGAATTTCAATATTTGCCCTAATTTCTCAGATCTGAGAAGAGCAAGACAATAAAAGCACCGAAGAGTTGGCGGCAAATTTCCCGCCCTTTTTTCACCTTTTAATTTTTATGTATATTTGTTCTTAATCCGTCTCTTTTTATTTGGGAAAATTGCTTTCTTGGTACCATAGGATAGACCTACAAGAAGAAGGTATCTTTAAGGGGAAGTATGCCTTCTGTTAAGGTCATCAAAGATGGAAAAATGAAGAAACTCTTGTCTAAACCTGCTGAATTATCTCTCATGAGTCTTAGCTGGTTGCAGCAGGATCAAGAGTTTGTCCAGATCATGAGTTTAAGCACTAATGGTTCCTCAGGAAGACCTCCTGACTTACAGGAACTGTTGGATGAGTACAGTGACTTGTTTGCAATCCCTTCTGGTCTACCACAAAAAAGGATGCATGACCACTCCATCCCACTCAAAGAAGGACACCACCTGCGAATGTAAGACCTTATAGGTACCCTGCATTACAGAAGGATGAGATAGAAAAGATGATCAAGGAGTTGATGGAAGATGGGGTGATTAGGGACAGCACAAGTCCTTACTCTTCACCCATTATGATGGTTAAAAAAAAAAAGATGGTTCCTGGAGAATGTGTGTAGATTATAGGAAGATGAACAAATCTACTGTAAAAGATAAGTTTCCCATACCAGTCATTGAAGAATTGTTGGATGAACTGCATGGTTCACAATACTTTACAAAATTAGACTTGAGGTCAGGATATCATCAAATCCGCATGAATGAAGGTGATATTTGTAAAACTGCATTTAGGACACACAGTGGGCATTATGAGTTTGTTGTGATGCCCTTTGGGCTCACAAACGCCCCTTCCACCTTTCAAAGCCTTATGAATCACATATTCCAGCAGCAGTTAAGGAAGTTTGTGCTTGTTTTTTTTTATGACATCTTGGTGTATAGTCCAAGTTGGCAGACTCTCTTACAACACTTGACAGAAGTTTTTGAGGTTTTAAGGGAACATCAGTTGTTTATCAAAGAAAGCAAATGCAGCTTTGCTTTGACAACAATTGATTATCTTGGTTATATTATCTCTGCAGATGGTGTAGCAGCTGATCCACAGAAAATACAGGCCATGCTTGATTGGCCAATACCTAATACTATAAAAGACTTGAGGGGTTTCCTTGGGTTAATTGGTTACTACAGACAGTTTGTACAAGGTTATGGGTCAATTGCTAGACCCTTAACTAATCTCCTGAAGAAAGATAAGTTTGAGTGGAGTAGGATGCTACTGCAGCTTTCAGAAAATTACAAGAAGCAATGACTACTACACCAGTACTAGCATTACCAAATTTTGACTTCGAATTTGTTGTGGAAACAGATGCTTCTGGGAAGGGATTGGGAGTTGTACTGATGCAACAACATAAACCCATAGCTTTTTTCAGTAAAGCATTGAATGATAGGCATGCTTCATTACCTGTTTATGAGAGGGAACTCCTGGCCTTGGTCACATCAGTAGAAAAATGGAGGCCTTATTTGATTGGAGACATTTTACTATCAACACTGACCATCAAAGCCTCAAGTACTTGCTTGAACAAAGGATCTCTACTCCAGCACAGCAAAAGTGGCTAGGTATGACTTTACTATTGCATACAAGAAGGGGGTAGAAAATACAGTTGCTGATGGCTTGAGTAGACAAGCCTGTGCTGATCAAGTCCAAAATCTTAACGCACTTCCCACCCACATTAAATCAGAATATGATGATGGTTTCGGGGATGAGGATTGGGGTGGGGGTGTATTTAATTTAGTGGTGAAGAAAGAGGAAGTATTTACATATATAATTAGTAATAATATAGTGCAACATAAAATAGGCTATATTGGTCTATTTACAATTAGATAATTTAAAAATAAATTGAAATGGGACACTTGTCAACATGGGAAATAATATCTCACATGCTCTTCATTTGAAAAAAAATTATTTTAGACAACCCTAGATAAATATAGTTTCTTAATTTTTATCTCGTAAATAGTTGATAAAGTCAAATTCTAGAGTCTGTCTAAAATGACATTTTCAGTGATGGAGAGTATATGAGATAACATTTATCTTGGTGACACGTATCCCCCTAAAATTTATGTTAAAATAATTTGTTTTCTTCAAGATAAATTTACCCCTTTTTAATGAGTGAAATTCAATAACACTCGGGTCTGACCTAACTAAAAAAAAATTATGTTATTTTTATTAGAAAAAACCCTGTACTATTTTTATTATTACCAAAAAAAAAATATCTCTCAATTTGAAATGACAATTTTACCCCATCAAAAGATAAAAAAAAAAAAAAAAAAAAAACCATCCCCTTGACTTAGAAGATTACCAATAACCCCTCTAGATTTAAAGTTTTTCAATAAACCCTTTTTTTTTTTTTAAATTGACAAAAACTTTCATAGGATTTAGAAATCTACTTTAAAATGTTGAGAAAAATCTTATCCCCAAAGTTATATATTAGGGAAATTTACCTAGATACCCCCTCTGCCAAAACAATATTAAAAGAAGACCCCTTACAGAGTCAATTTTTGACGGCAGAGGATGACGTCATCAGAAATATTTAATATTTTTCCAATTTTGCCCCCAAATGGTGTATTTGTAATGTATTTTGTGTTACAGGAGGTGTTTTTATGACAATGTAATAAATATTGTAACTAAATTTATTAAATTTTAAAATTATAACAAAAGAATTTAAAATTTAATACAGTAACACAATTCGATAAATAAAGCTTTAATAACTTTACAATAACACGTTTATTTTCATTCAAAAAATGAAACAAATCAAATTAAAATTTATTAAATTAATTTACAATAACACAATTATTCAATAACATATATTTTCTTTCAAAAAAACATTTTAAAATTTAATAATTTATTGACAATAACACAATTGGTAAATAAAGTTTCACTTTAAGAACAAATTTTTTTCTTACAAAAATAAAACAAACCAATTTAAAATTTAATAAATTTATCTACAATAACACAATTCGAATTTTTGAAATCCAAAGAATTTTTGGGGATCTAGGGCTTGATGATTTTGTTACGGGATTATTGCATTTTTCACTACAAGAAAATCAGGTTTTTCCGACGGATTTTTCGGAAATTCCGTCGGAAATTAACATTTTCCGACAGAAACTGCCCGTCGGAAATATGCTCGTCGGTGATTTTCCGACGGACTTTATGACGGGCAATTTCCGACGAATCAAGGTCGTTGGAAAGTTCGTCGGAAAATTTCCAACGGGCAACTTCCGATGCCATTTCCATCAGAAACTAGTTTCGGGTCAACTGCTTGACCTTTATTTTCGACGGGCGAATCCGTCGGAAATTAATTATTTTTTTAAAAATAATTTTTATTTTCTAATTTCCGACGGGATATTCCCGTCGGAAATCTATTATTTTTTTTTAAAAAAAATTATTTATTAATTTCCAACGGAATGTCCCTTCGGAAATTTTTATTATTTTCTAAAAAATTAATTTTTATTAATTTATTTCCGACGGAATATTCCATTATCTACAGTACTTGGCATATGATATTCCATTAATTTATTTCCGACGGAATTTATTTAGTGCATAAAATTGTTGAAATTAAAAAAATACTCCCCCATCCCATTATTTTTATTCCATAATCTACAGTACTTGGCAAATTTTTTTAATTTTTTAATTTTTTAAATAACTTATCATGTAAAATTATTCATATTGGTGATGTATTAAATCTTTTAAATATTAATATTTATAGTGGCATATGATATTATCAAATTATGATTGAAATATATTAATTAAATTATTTATTATAATTTCTATAAATTTAGTCGAGTTGATATTATCGAAATCAACACTATTGACCTTAGGATTATGTACATTGATGTTATCCGTAATTAGATCGACCGATTCTCGAATTGAAGATCTAATTGGCCAAAGTCAAAACTATGGACCTCAGGGTTATGTACATTGAGGTTATCCATAGTTAGATCGACCAATTCTCGAATTGAAGGTCTAATTGACCAAAGTCAAAACTATTGACCTCGGGGTTATGTACATTGATGTTATCCGTAATTAGATCGAAATATTCTCGAATTGAATGTCTAATTGACCAAAGTCACCACTATTGACCCCTGGGGTAAATGCCATCGGAAAAAGTCAATGAATTCATTTTTAGTTATTTTCAAACGGAAAGAATACGTCGGAAATATCGAAAAATAATTATTGTAATTATACATATTATTGCAAAAAATAGATTAAATTAGAAAAAAAATGGTTAAATCAATGAAAATGGGTGGATAACGAGTTAAATAAATCAATAAGGATTTTAAATCGATAAATTTTGTGAAAATGAGTTAAATTAGTGAAAAAATGGTTAAATGGGTCAAGAATGGTCTAAATTACTCAAATAGGGAAAATAAGACGCAAATAATTTTTTTTTTATTATTTCCGATGGACTTATTCCTTCGGAAATAATTAATTTTCCATTTTTTATTTTCTAGAATAAATCCGTCGGAAAATAATTAATAACTTATTTTTAAAAAAAATTAATTTCCGACGGATTTAATCAGTCGGAAATTATCACAATTTTTTTTTTAAATATTTATTTTCCAACTGCTTTAATCCGTCGGAAATCTTGAATAAATTTTTTTATTTTTTAAAAATTATTTTCCGACGGATTTCGTCCGTCGGAAATGATTAGTTTTGAAATTTTTTATTAAAATTTAATGTTATTTCCGAGGGCTTTTGACCTCCGTTGGAAAGTCTATCGGAAGATTCGACGGATATTTTTTCGTCGAAAAAATCGTGCTTTCCGTCTGATAATTTCCCGTTGGAAAGTCTATAAGAAGATCCGACGGATATTTTTCCGTCTAAAAATTTCCGTCGAAAAAATCATGCTTTTCTTGTAGTGTTTGGTGCCACAGCTTAAGCTCACTAGCATTTTTTGCCCTGTATCTTTTTGGGTTAGCATATTTGGTGCCACACCTTCAACTTTAGTGGCAATTTTGGTCCAAACTGAGGCTCAATTTCAAAATTAACCCGAAATCGTGTATGTGTGGGCCATGTGACATATAGATTGTGAATTTTGACTAAATCAAAGTGGAAGCTTGAGTTTTTCTAAATATGTAGGGACATATTATAAAGGTGGGAAAATACGAGGGTCAATTTGCGAATTAAGATTGAGGGACTGATTTTGCGAAGATGAAGCATCCGCCATAGTAAGCTTGAAGATGGGGATTCTTCAATTCAACACCAATACAAGGTTGGTATCAAAATGACCGCCGACATCGAGGGGATTCTACGGCTGAAAGGAGAGGCGGTGGGTCGAGCTCCACCGTCGACGGCGGCGTAAAATAAAAAAATGCATCAAATTTGTAGATCTGAAAATAGAGTGACGGGATAAACTTGGAACTGATAATTAATGCTTTGGATTTGTAGAGGACGTGAAGACGAGTCTATAGCCATCAAATAGAGCTCAAACCGTATCCGGAATCACCGGAAAAGTGAAAAAGGGTGTTGTTGGAGCTTGCATCGGCAGCCATGGAGTTTTTTTTTTTTTTTTGTAAATATTAAAATAAATTAAGGGCTCTTTGGGCATTTTACGTGTACCGTTAAAGTTGACTAACGACCGTTAAGTCAAGGGGGTGTCTTTGTAATATTAAAAACAGAAGGGTAAAATTACTGTAATTAGACTTATACCCAGGGGGTGTCTAGGTAAATTTCCCTATATATTATGGCACTTTACCACCCATATGTACAAATTAATCACTTTACCGCCTCCAATAATTTTATTATTTTTGTTCGACGGAAAATATACATGTGACCCTCACATGATCATTTTCAAAGTTATTCCCAACACTTCGTACAAGTCCAACTACTACGCTCATGTAAATATCTGTTTTCATTTGGGGAAGGGTTGTACGGTGGTTGTGGTGCCGTAGGTGAAGAGAAAGGAATTGGTGGCGACAATAATTGCAATTACCCCTTCCAGTTTTTACCTTTTTAAGTATTTTTTGCTTAATTGGAAATATCCCCTGAGAAAAAAATGGTGATTTAAACGAACACATGCTTGACTCGTGACCTTTTTCATTTAAAAATTAACGGCTGAATGAAATGTATAAAAAAATTGTCCAACTTTTGTACGAAATGTGTCTTTTTGAAAAGTTTGGTGTGAAATGTGTAGACAAAAGTTTGGTATGAAAAGTGTAATTTCCCCGATTTTTTTTTTGGAAAGAAATATGAAATTAATTAGATATTAGAGAGTTATTTTAAACATATTAATTAAACAGGTTAGTATGTAATTTAATATATGTTTATCTATATCTATATAAGTGTGAATAATTTAAGTTTTTTTTCTTTTTTTGTGAAGATAAAAATACCCTTATTCAAGTTGTTAAGTATATTAACATAATATAATTAGACATAAATTTTCCTTAAATTTTCTCATCAAAATTTTGGTAGAAAAAAATTTGAAGAAAATTTGTAACTTCCTTTCCTTCTAACCAAGCAAAATGAATATGGAAGAAAACAAAAGTATATTCAAATTAAAAAGAAGTTTTATTATAGTTATTTTCTACATTAACTCCAATAATTAGGAAATTAACTCTTACATTACTTTTATAATTTCATTATTGTTCTCCTATAACACATAAAAATAAAAATACTATTATTTTGAATAGTTGCTCAAGTATTTTTGTAAAATTATTATAATATATTACCAATATGTTTTTATGTAAAAGATATTATTTATTTCATTTAAAGATTTAGTACAATATATCACTCCTAAAAAAAATCAATTTATATTAAATATCATAAAATATGTTAAAGTAGAATGGCTCTTACCAATAAAAATCCTTATGACTTAGTGGATCAAGTATTATTTATTTGACATGAGAAATATTACCTCAAACTTTCATGGATATTTTCGAGAAAAATGTGTAAAATAAGTGAAAAACGGATGAAAATCAATGAAAATTGATAAAACCGAGAAATAAATTTTATGTAATTGATGAAAACATGTGAAATCGATCTAAACGAAATTTATGAACACTGGTGAAGTAGGTGAAAAAGTGGGTGAAATCGGTAATAAAAAGTGCCGGTAAAATCGATAAACATATGTGAATTCGATGAAATTCCGGCAGTATTTGTGAAAACTGGGAAACAAATCAGTGAGAAACGGGTGAAATATATGAAGAATGAGTTAAATCATTGAAAAATATTAGAATATGTGAATAATTTAATCAATGAAAGATTAAGTGAAATAGATAAAAAAAATGTGCAATCAGTGAAATATAAAGTTAATCCAATAAAAATAAGTAAAATCAGAAAAGGTAAAAAAGTTTCACCAGAAAAACAGTGTGAACTGAAATAGTAGAATTTTTTTTAATAGGAGAAAACAAAATAAATCGATGGAAAATAGAAAATACATTGGACAATAGGTTATAATTGATCAAGAACGAACAAATTAGCAAAAATATATAAAACCAGTCAAAATCAATGAAACTTAAATTAATCTAGCTAATATAATAAGTTAAATGGCTTAGATCGGTAAAGAAATATCTTTCAAATTATAAGGTAAGTGAAATAATTTGAGATATACTTAAAAATAATTGAAGATGTTCAATTTTTTGAGTTGAAAATTCGGTAAATACATGTAAAATCCATGTAAATTCAAGTGAAATTCGCGAAAAAATGAAATACATCGGTGAAACGATCAAATTACATAAAAAATGATGAAATATGTGAAAATCAGGTAATATCTTTGAGAAAAATGCTAAAGTCGGTGAAAACATGTGAAAATTGATTAAATTGGTAAAAAATGATTGAAATCTGTAAAATGAAAAAAGTTCAACCAACAAAAATAGAGTCAAACCATTAGAAAAATGGTTTAAATCGAAAAAACTAAAGAAATAGATAAAAATACTCATGATGAAGTTAATAAATTAAATAGATGTCAGTGATATTTTATGACATAATAGAGTTAATTTAACTCTGATTTACAACAAAATATAACTAAAATTAAATAAACACCTACAACGTATATGCACTTTAAACCGATGAAAAATAATGCATGTGAAGTCTTAAATACATTTGAAATCGATAAAAAAATCGTGTAAAATTTGTGAAAAATTGATGAACACGGATAAAACTGGTTAAAATAAAGGTAAAGTTGGTCAAAATATGAGGAATCGATGAAAACTAATTCGAATGGAATTTATAAGAAAAACGATGAAACCAGTGAAATCCTGTAAAATTGAGTAAAGCCGGTGGAAAAGGGGTAAAATCGGTAAAAAAAAATGTAAAGTTGGTAAGAACATATTTACTAAATGAAAAATTCAGGTGAATAACATGTGAAATTAGTTTAAAAACATGAAAAATAGGTAAAAAAATGGGTTAAAATGGTAAAAACGAGTGAAATCAGTTAATTTTTTTTTTAATTGGAGAAATCGGTAGAAAAATGGTTTAAACTGAAGAAAAAAAAGAAATCAACAAAAAATGAGAAAACAATGAAAAATTTTATAACCGATAAAAAAAGGGGATATATTGCTTTAAAAAGTTTAAACAGTGAGAACATATGAATCGACGAAAGTTTGAGTGAAGTATGTGAAGAAACGGGTTCAGTCAATTTATTTGATTCAAGTATGATGGTAAATATTCAAGGATACATTACTTATGAAAAACTATCATAAACATGACGATAAATACGCAACAGATTAATATCAATTCATAATTTACAAACATGGTTTTCATTTGTAAATTACTCCCACTATTTTTTATCGAATACTTATGCCCCCACATAAGCTTCGGGAAATAAGAATTTCCTAATGGGCTCAAGGCCCAAATGCGATCGCTCAGTACCCACGACTCGTTGGCCATACCAATTGATCCACTTGGTGGGCGATCACGTCGCCGATTAACCATCCCAGCTAACCCTTGAGTTCATTTAGCCTCGTTATTCGTTATGGACCCACGACTCGTGAGACATCCACACTTACTCGCGTTAAATCACGTCCAATACTCGTGAAGAGAAATAGTTCAATCCTAGACGCCCCACGACTCGTGAGACAGCGCCTAGAACCTTGTTATCCCCTCCCTTGGCACTAAACTCGTGCATCGAGGCAATAGACATATTATCTTCCTATAGCTCGACCCACGACTCATGAGACATCGAGATATATTCGTACAATATGTCTAAGACCTAGTAATTGGGTAGGCTCGGACCATAAACACCATTCTATGCGCCCGTTATTCGATTTAATATTCTAATTGAATTTTAAGTTCAATTGGAGGTTTTATGTTTTCTTGTGCGAGGTCTCATCAGATTATGATTTATCTTGTTTACGTGATCTATTCTAAGCATGCAAGACATACATCAAAGAATATAAGTAAACATACATCACCTAGCAGGATATGATTGATCGATTGCCCATCCTATGCGATCCATCACGAGCCATGTGATGGATCAATTGGTCAGTCTAGAGTGAAAATTAAAAGTACTAACTATTACAATTTTCAAACCCATACATCATGGGCCTTCTTGTAATATCCACCTTGATTGGGCCTCCATGTAATGAACTGGGCCTCCATGTCCTCCAAGGTTATGGGCCTCCATGCGGATCTCCAAGTCTTCATGAGGTCTTCTCGGCTCCAAGCCTAATCTAAGCCTAGCTTATTAAAAAATAAAGGCCCTATTCTATTACATTCGTTTGTGCAAGCAAGGGCACCAATCAGACCCATTTAATTACAACCCATAAAATAAATAAACCAAAACTACACAGGGCTTAAGGGCAAAATCGACCAATCCACATATTCACTAAAGAACATGCATAAATTCACATATGGGCATAAATGTAAATTTACCGGCTCCTTTAATTTTAATTCACAAAAATTATTCATGTTAATTTAATTTTGAATTAACAATTAACCTCTAAGATTAATTAACTCTTACTTGAGTTCTAAGTAATCAACAACTCTTATCTTGATAAAGTTGGTTAATTAAGATAGTTACAAATCTACCAAGATTACTATCTTATCCAAAACTCTAAGTTTCCCAATTTCACAAATCTCTAAGATTCTCAAGATAATCCTATTTTATCTAGATTAGTTAACTAAGGTAGTGTCCAAATCCACCAAGATTTCTACCTTATCCAAAACTCCACGTTTCTTAATCTAATAAGATCTCTAAGATCTTTAATTTTGGTAACTTAATAGAAGACATTAATTTTAATTAAATGTCTTATCACAAATGAAACTCTAAGTTTTCTTGTTTAATAAGATCTCTAAGATCTTTAATCTTGGTAATTAAATACAAGACATTAATTTTAATTAAATGTCTTATATTAAATGAAACTCTAAGGGTTTGTTTGTTTGGTGTTTCGGAAAGTGTTTGGGAGAGTGGTGGAGGTTTGTGAAATAATCTCGATTTGCGTAATGTTGTTTGTTTGGGTTTTGAGAGAGTGATTTGAGAAATAAAGTAGGTATAGGTTTTTTTGGAAGAGTTAGGTTGTATGTGTAAGATGTGTAAGACTTTATGTCAAATCATGTTTGTTGTGAGATAAATTTTGCAAGAGATAGATTACTTTATGTCAAATCATAGTAGAGTTTATATAGGTTTTGTTTAGAGATAAGAAAATTATTGTTTGTTTGGGTTTTGGGAGAATAATTTGAGAAAATTAAAAGCTGAAAAATTTATTTTAAAAAATAGAGAACATGTTTGTTTGGCATTTCCCAAACACGAAATTTTTTTGGGAAACGCCAAAAAAACAGGCCTTAAGTTTTCTTGTTTAATTAGATCTCTAAGATCAATCAAAGATTCACCAAGATTCCATAACAACCAAATCTCCAAGATTTTGTTCAAGGATTCCAAAATTCTGCCACAAAAATTTTGAACCACCATATCATGGCCGTACTATGTTCGGCTTCAAGTTGTCTAAAATCCAGCATTTTGCAATTTACAAAATCAAATTGCAATACATGATATTGCTTCAAAATTTACGTAGCCCATGCCAAATTAAAACAACATTCATGCAATTACACATATGGTCATGTGAATTATGTTTACAAAAGAAAATCAAAAAAGTTGTGTCGAGCACTAAGGTCGACAATAATTCTCACCAAGAGAACAAATTGTGGATCTAATTACCTTGTTTTCCTTTTGTTTTGCTTTAATTTGTGTTTGATTCCTTAATTAATTAAAATCAACAGTTTTAATTAATTTAATCCAAAAATAAAAATTAACACGATAAAATTTTAGAATTAAAATTTTACATTAACTCTAAGTTAACAGATCTACGTTCTAAAACTTATACAGTTAAAAAACTAGCCACACATAAATCAAACATATGATTTATAACACAAAATTTGCAAATTCATATATATACAAAGCCTAGAGTTGGCTCTGATACCACTGTTGGGATTCGGTAAGATAAACAGCCCTAGGCACAGCGGAATTTAATAATTTTTAGGACCTCTTACGGAATCTTGTCAGGATACTACTCTAGGTGTATATATATGAATATTAAATAAAACGACAGTATAAATAGTTTACACGTTATACCTGTCTCCTTGCAAATCCTAGTTGGCAGATGAAATCAAAATTCTCCCTCGGTTGGTCGATCATATGCCCTGCGGTAGCGCCCCACGTGTTGCGCCTCTATGGGTTGATACACCACAATTACACGAAAATAATATATCCTGATCGACTAGAACACAAGATATATTAAGATCTAAGGTTAGGGAACAAGATTGGAACGAAGAAGGAAATCGAAAAGTTCTTCCTAAGGAAGAAGGTGTTTGGTCGATTTCTACTTGGGAGAGGAGAGGGAGAGTTTTTCTTGACTTGGCATTTTGGCTCTCAAAAGTTGTGTATGAAATATGACATCAAGTCCCCTATTTATAGGTATCTCATTAACCTAATCCTCCTAGGACTAAGACTCCAAGTCTCCTACATGGGCCATGACCCTCTTTAATTAGAAGACTAAGTCTTTCAATTAATTCATGGCCCAGTTAATTAATTTTGACCATGCTTTATTTAATCTCCCAATTAAATAGCCCAATTAATTAACTACTCTACCAATTAATTAAATTAGACTTTAAGTCCATTTAATTAAATACTTCTATAATTAATTAAATCCAACTTAATTAATTAACTCACAAATTAAATTTCAATTTAATTTATAATCTTGATCCAATTCCAATCGGATCTAATTTGTTCCAAATGGGTCGACCCAGTCACCAATCGACCCGGTCGATTTTTCTGACCCAGTTGACGCAGACGATTCGGTCGACCCAGTTGTTTCCTTTTCTTTCTCTTTCGCTTCATGTGTATTGTGTATGCCCCCATAGGTTCACCACATAATTGGCCGTGGGTTATAATTAAATATTTATTCAATTATTCAAGCATTAAATACTTTAAATCAGACGAACACTCTGTCGACTGACCATTCCAAAATTAGCACCCCTGCCAATTTAGGAATTATCCCACACTCCACGGTCGATGTCTGGCCACAAGCCCATGGATCCCAATCACTGCTGAATTAATTCAGTGAACCTTTTAATCATTTACCATTACCATATACGCCATAAACTCTCCATCGATCAATCTCCAAGTCGAGACTTAAGGGTATGGTCTTTCATCGGTTCCCTTTTTCTTTTGTCTTGACCTTATGCATTCTGGTCTCGAGATAATTCTCTTTGACTTAATCTTTATGAGCTACTTACATAAAGCCGTAAGATACCTTGGCCGAGGATTTTACCAGAATTAATTTCTCACAGAAATCCATAGGAGAATTTTCCAACCTATCAAGTCGGGTCAATGGATCCTTTGTTGATGATATGAATCTGCATACGAGTTCCTCAATACCCAACATGAGTCCACAAAGATCTTCTGGTATTCTCCAGTCAGTCGGAACTCACATCAAAGTATAGACGTTCTCGCACCAGATAAACCCTATCACCTCAAGTAATAAGGGATCGTTCCTCGTATACTATCGTAAATTGGAATAACTTCAACCCCGATATGCGACTACCGCTTCCATGGTGAGTTATTTCCTAATTGGGGTATTCAGTGCACTTGCCATCCCAGCAAGCCACCCACTTATGTGTATCGACTATCCCAGTCACGCTCGTGGACCCCAGCATTCTCCAGTTCATCGGAGTATACACAATAGTGAGAGTCTAACCGAATCCAACGATGTCCTATCTCGATTGGCTTCTGCAACTCTTGAATATGTTCTAGATCACGGCCTTGGAGATCAGTCCACGGGTTGTCCCATAGCCCTGTGATCTAAGGACTTCTATCCTTATGCGTAAATAATTATTACATAAGATAAAGATGACCATATAATAAAATGCATTTATTAATCCAATTGAATGGTCCTTTCAATTAAATGCAGCCAAAATAGTTGGCTTGCAGGACACTATTCTATCAATCTCCCACTTGTACTAAAGCCAACTTTTTATACTTCTGATTCCCATCTTAGACAGATGTTTTGGAATACCTTTGAGGCAATGACTTAGATAGCGGGTCCGTCATATTATCCTTTGAGGTGACACGTTCCATCTATATGTCTCCTCTACCAATGATGTAATATATCAAATGGTATCGTCATAGTACGTGCTTGGATTCTGATGAGATCTCGACTCCTTCGCTTGTGAGATAGCTCCATTATTATCACAGAAGATAGTAATGGCTCGACAATGCTAGGTATCACATCCAATTCCTGGATGATGATTTTTATCCAAACACCTCCCTTTGTTGCTTCACACGCGGCAATGTATTCTGTTTCGGTGGTTGAATTTGCGGTAGTGTCTTGCATGGAGCTCTTCCACCTTACCGCACCACCATTGAGGCAGAACATGTATCCAGATGTCGACTTGAAGTCGTCTACATCACATTGGAAGCTCGAATCAGTAAAGCCTTCCAATTTCAATTCTCCTCCACCGTATACCAAGAACAATTAGTTAGTCCTTCTCAGGTACTTCAGAATTGCCTTTACGGCTATCCAGTGTTGCTCACCTGGATCAGACTGATAGCGACTTGTAATGCTTAAAGCGTATGCTACGTCTGGTCTAGTACATAACATACCATACATTATGCTTCCTATTGCGGATGTATATGGTACTTGAGACTTTGCTTCTCTCTTCAGGCGTCTTTGGGGCCATAGACTTAGAGGGTGCAATTCCATGTCTCATTGGAAGCAATCCTCTCTTGGATTCTTCCATTTTAAATCTCTTCAAGATTTTATCTATGTACTGCGATTGGGAGAGGCTCAGCAGTCCTTTTGATCTATCTCGGTAGATCCTTATACCGAGTACAAAGGATGCTTCTCCCAAATCCTTCATTGAGAATTGTGTAGATAACCATGCTTTAATTTCGTACAACACTTTCACATTGTTTCCAATGAGAAGAATGTCATCAACGTAAAGCACCAAAAATTCAACTGTACTCCCACTGATCTTCTTGTACACGCATGGTTCGAACACGTTTTTGATGAATCCATAAGTTTGGATTGATTCATCGAAACAGATGTTCCAACTTCGGGAAGCTTGCTTCGGTCCATAAATGGAACTTTGGAGTTTGCACACCTTGTGTTCATCTCCTTTGGATGCATATCCTTTTGGTTGCTCCATGTAGATCTCCTTGTCAATGTCCCAATTGAGAAAGGCAGTCTTCACATCCATCTGCCATATCTCGTAGTTATACCACGCAGTTATGGCTAGCAAAATTCGAATGGATTTAGGCATTGCGACGGGCGAGAAGGTCTCCTCAAATTCGATGCCTGGCCTTTGAGTGTATCCTTTTGCCACTAGTCGCGCCTTGTAGGTTATTACCTCTCCGTTCACTCCAAGCTTTCGCTTATAGATCCACTTGCAACCCACGGGAGTCACTTCCACTGGTGGATTTACCAAGGCCCAGACCTTGTTTGAGTGCATGGAGTCCAATTCGGATTCCATGGCTTTGCGCCACTTTCCCGAGTCTATGTCTAGGATAGCCTCTTCGTAAGTCCTTGGGTCGGTTAGAGACGGTCCAGTCTCATGCAGCAGACTGTAGTACCTTTCGGGTTCTCTACGTTGTCTTTCTGACCTACGAAGTATCGGTGTACTTTCTGGTGCACTTTCATGCTCATGTTCTCCCACTACCTGTGGCGATGGGTCAGCTTGATTGACCTCTTCGGCCTTTTCAGCTTCTGTGACCTCATCTAGTTCTACGTTATTTTCCTTCTTGTCAACCAAGAAATCCTTCTCCAAGAAGTGTGCGTTCCTTGAGACAAACATAGTTTGTCTTGCAGGATCATAGAACTCGTATCCTATTGAGTTTTCTGGATACCCCCACGAGTTTGCACAAGATGGACTTTACGTCCAGCTTATCTCCCACTAGCTTATTCACATAAGCGAGAGACCCCATATGCGCATGAATGCATATGAAGGTACAATACCAAAACTCATATCACTTGATATGTTTTGGAACTGGCTTCATAGATACTTAGCTTAGTATCTTCGATTTTCTCGTTCAAGTTTTATTTGATTGAATAAGGAATTTTATGTAAGATCAGGTCATTATATGTCCAAGAATGCTCGACAACAGACAACGTTTCGAGCGGGTCTTACATTTCGAGAATCTAATTCTCTATTAAATAATCAATTGCGTAAATGTTCGATTTTGAATCGATCCAGATCTCTTACATGCTTTCATTGATTAGGCTCTCTTCTTTATTCCAAAAGTAATTTGGAATCGTACATCACAACGTACTTTTACCCATGAGGGTACTCGAGACGCCTTATCTCCCACTAATGCTTTAGTGTTTCTACACACTTTTAAATGGATTAAATCCATTGCAATTGTTTATGCCTCTTGGTTGCCTAGCAACCAACTAGTAAATTTAATTTCCATTAAGCAAGATTCGAAAGTCGGTTACTATGTACAGCATCCCAGTCAAGCTCGACCCAGTCGAGCTCAGTCTTTGAATCTTTTAATTCGGAAATATATTTTAGTATTCGTGTATCGCCTTTCAGTTTTTACAACGACTTAAGTGTGTGAAATCTTGATTATATATATTTTATTGACTATGCATATTATATTTAGTCGTTATATGTCTAGCTTATGTACACCTTTTGCGTATAGATCTTATAGCGCAATCAGTTTCAACCATTATGGAACTATCACATCCCTTAAGACAAGGGATGGTATAAGCAAATTCTAATGATCTAAATAATTCATGGCTTTAGATGCATTGAATGCATCAATGAGTACTTCATCGGGCATCCAACACCCTTATGCATTACTTTAACCACAAGGTTAAGTTCAATAAAATTTAATCATCCCTTATGGGATGAATAGGTTCAATTATTCTTTCCTTGATCTAAATCCATGGAAGAACCATTTTGATTGACTTTACAACTTATCATCCTTACAAAAAAAAACTTCCAAGGTTATTTCCCTTCAGAGAGGATTCATTCCTCTTCTTTCATCTCGTAAGTCTTTTGAGCTTTTCAACGAGATGTTACTTCCCATTTATGGGAGACTTCATGTTTGCCTTCAAGAAAATTTGGGCTTGAGAACCATCCTCAACCCTCTGGTGAAACTTATCACCTTTCTTATTTGAAGAGTAACTGTTGGGATTCAGTAAGATAAACAGCCCTAGGCACAGCGGAATATAAAACTTTTAGGACCTCTTAAGGAATCTTGCCAGGATATTCTCTAGTTGTATATATATGAATATAAATAAAACGATAGTATAAGTTTTCTCGTTTATACCTATCTCCTTGCAAATCCTCGGCTAGCAAAACGAGCTCTGAATTCTGCTCTGGCAAAATCGACCCAGACCTTTTGAGTAGCGCCCCACGTGTTGCGCCTCTACGAGTTGATACACCACAATATCACGAAAATAATATATCTCAATCAGCTAGAACACGAGATATATTATAAACTAGGAATTAGGAACGATTTAGGAACAAAACTCGAAAACAAAAAATTCTTCCAAGTGGAAGAAGGGTTCGGTCGATATAGCTAGGGAGAGGGAGAGAGAATTTTTGCTCTTGCTCAATTTTGCATATGGAGTTGTATGAAATTCAACTATAAGAAAGCTACTTATAGTTTTCTCTCTAACCTAGTCCTATTAGGACTAGGGTTCTTCTTCTCCTACATGGGCCATGGCCCTCTTTAATTAGAAGACCAAGTCTCCTAATTAATTCATGGCCCAGTTAATTAATTTGACCAGGCTTTATTTAATCTCCCAATTAAATAGCCCAATTAATTAACTTAATCTCCCATTTAATTAAATCAGACTCTAAGTCCATTTAATTAAAATCCCTTCTAATTAATTAAATCCAACTCAATTAATTAATGCACAAATTAAATTCCGATTTAATTTATGATCCTGATCCAATTCCAATTGGATCCCATTTTGTTCCAATTGGGTCGACCCAGTCGACCCACCCAATATAATCGACCCAGTCGACCCAGTCGACTCGGTCGTTCTTATTTCCTCGCTTTCGCTTCATGTGTATTGTGTATGCCTCCGTAGGTTCACCACATAATTGGCCGTGGGTTATAATTAAATATTATTTAATTATTCGAGTAAGACTTACTCTAAATCAATCGAACACTCTGTCGATTGATCATTCCAAAATTAGCACCCCTGCCAATTTGGGAATTCTCCCACACTCCACGGTCGATGTCCAGCCACAAGCCCATGGAGCCCAATCACTGGTGAATTAATTCAGTGAACCTTTTATCGTTTATAATTTCCATATACGACATAATCTCTCCATTGATCAATCTCCCAGTCGAGACTTAAGGGTATGGTCTTTCATCGGATTCCCTTTTCTTTTGTCTTGACCGTATGTACTCTGATCTTGAAATAAATTCTCTTTGACTTAATCTTTATGAGCTACTTACATAAAGTCGTCAGATACTTTGGCCAAGGATTTTACCAGAATTAATTTCTCACAGAAATCCATAGGAGAATTTCCCAACCTATCAAGTCGGGTCAATGGATCCTTTGTTGATGATATGAATCTGCATACGAGTTCCTCTATACCCAATGTGAGTCCACAGAGACTTTCTGGTGATCCCCAGTCAGTCGGAACTCACATCAAAGCATAGACGTTCTCGCACCAGATAAACCCTAGCACCTTAAGTAGTTAGGGATTGTTCCTCGTATACTATTATAAATTTGGAATAACTTCAACCCCGATATGAGACTACCGCTTCCATGGTGAGTTATTTCCTTATTGGGGTATTCAGTGCGCTTGCTATCCCAGCAAGCCACCCACTTATGTGTATCGACTATCCCAGTCACGCTCGTGGACCCCAGTGTTGGGATTCGGTAAGATAAACAGCCCTAGGCACAGCGGAATATAAAAATTTTAGAACCTCTTACGGAATCTTGCCAGGATACTACTCTAGTTGTATATATATGAATATAAATAAAACGATAGTATAAGTATACACGTTATACCTATCTCCTTGCAAATCCTTTAGCTAGCAAACGAACTCTGATTTTTCCCACAGTGAAAATCGATCCAAGCTCTGCAGTAGCGCCCCACGTGTTGCGCCTCTACGGGTTGATACACCACAATTACACGAAAATAATAAATCTTGATCAGCTAGAACACAAGATATATTATGATCTAGGATATAGGAACGATTTTGGAACAAAGTCGAAAACGAAAAAATTCTTCCAAAAGGAAGACAGGGTTCGGTCGACTACACAGGGAGAGGGGAGAGAGAATTTTTGCTCTTGCTCAAATTTTGCTTATTGAGTTATTTGAAAAATAACTACAAGATAGTTACTTATAGTTATCTCCCTAACCTAGTCCTATTAGGACTAGGGCTCTTCTCTCCTACATGGGCCATGGCCTTCTTTAATTAGAAGACCAAGTCTCCTAATTAATTCATGGCCCAGTTAATTAATTTGACCAGGCTTTATTTAATCTCCCAATTAAATAGCCCAATTAATTAAATTAATATCCCATTTAATTAAATCAGACTCTAAGTCCATTTAATTAAAATCATTTCTAATTAATTAAATCCAACTTAATTAATTAGTCCATAAATTAAATTCCAATTTAACTTATGATACTGATCCAATTCCAATTGGATCCCATTTGTTCCAATTGGGTCGACCCAGTCGACCCACCCATAATATTCGACCCAGTCGACTCGGTCGTTCTTATTTCCTCGCTTTCGCTTCATGTGTATTGTGTATGCCCCCGTAGGTTCACCACATAATTGGCCGTGGGTTATAATTAAATATTATTTAATTATTCGAGTAAGACTTACTCTAAATCAATCGAACACTCTGTCGATTGATCATTCCAAAATTAGCACCCCTGCCAATTTGGGAATTCTCCCACACTCCACGGTCGATGTCCAGCCACAAGCCCATGGAGCCCAATCACTGGTGAATTAATTCAGTGAACCTTTTATCATTTACAATTTCCATATACGACATAATCTCTCCATCGATCAATCTCCCAGTCGAGACTTAAGGGTATGGTCTTTCATCGGTTTCCATTTTCTTTTGTCTTGACCTTATGCATTCTGGTCTCGAAATAATTCTCTTTGACTTAACATTTATGAGCTACTTACATAAAGCCGTCAGATACCTCGGCCGAGGATTTTACCAGAATTAATTTCTCACAGAAATCCATAGGAGAATTTCCCAACCTATCAAGTTGGGTCATTGGATCCTTTGTTGATGATATGAATCTGCATACGAGTTCCTCTATACCCAATATGAGTCCACAGAGACTTTCTGGTGATCTCCAGTCAGTCGGGACTCATATCAAAGCATAGACGTTCTCGCACCAGATAAACCCTATCATCTCAAGTAGTTAGGGATCGTTCCTCGTATACTATTGTAAATTGGAATAACTTCAACCCCGATATGCGACTACCGCTTCCATGGTGAGTTATTTCCTAATTGGGGTATTCAGTGCGCTTGCCATCCCAGCAAGCCACCAACTTATGTGTATCGACTATCCCAGTCACGCTAGTGGACCCCAGCGTTCTCCAATTCATCGGAGTATACACATCAGTGAGAGTCTAACCGAATCCAACGATGTCCTATCTCGATTGGATTCTACGACTCTTGAATATATTCTAGATCACGGCCTTGGAGATCAGTCCACGGGTTGTCCCATAGCCCTGTGATCTAAGGACTTCTATCCTTATGCGTAGATAATTATTACATAAGATAAAGATGACCATATAATAATAAAATGTATTTATTAATCCAATTGAATGGTCCTTTCAATTAAATGCAGCTAAATAGTTGGCTTGCAGGACACTATTCTATCAATCTCCCACTTGTACTAAAGCCAACTTTTCATACTTCTGATTCCCATCTTTGACAGATGTTTTCGGATGCCTTTGAGGCAATGGCTTTGACAGCAGGTCCGTCGTATTATCCCTTGAGGTGACACATTCCATCTTTATGTCTCATCTACCAATGATATAACATATCAAATGGTATCGTCTTAGTTCGTGCTTGGATTCTGATGAGATCTCGACTCCTTCGCTTGCGAGATAGCTCCACTATTATCACAGAAGATAGTAATGGCTCGACAATGCTAGGTATCACATCCAATTCCTGGATGAAGTTTTTCATCCAAACACTTTTCTTTGCTGCTTCACACGCGGCAATGTATTCTGTTTCGGTGGTTGAATCTGCGATAGTGTCTTGCTAGGAGCTCTTCCAGCTTACCGCACCACTATTGAGGCAGAACACGTATCCATATGTCGACTTGAAGTCGTCTACATCACATTGGAAGCTAGAATCAGTATAGCCTTCCAATTTCAATTCTCCTTCACCGTATACCAAGAACAATTCCTTAGTCCTTCTCAGGTACTTCAGAATTGCCTTTACGGCTATCCAGTGCTGCTCACCTGGATCAGACTGTTAGCGACTTGTAACGCTTAGAGCGTACGCCACGTCTGGTCTAGTACACATCATACCATGCATTATGCTTCCTATCGCGGATGCATATGGTATTCGAGACATATTGCTTCTCTCTTCAGGCGTCTTTGGGGCCAAAGACTTAGAGAGTGCAGTTCCATGTCTCATTGGAAGCAATCCTCTCTTGGATTCTTCCATATTAAATCTTTTCAAGATTTTATCTATGTACTGGGATTGGGAGAGGCCCATCAGTCCTTTTGATCTATTTCGGTAGATCCTTGTACCTAGTACAAAGGATGCTTCTCCCAAATCCTTCATTGAGAATTGTGTAGATAACCATGCTTTAGTTTCGGACAACACTTTCACATTCCAATGAGAAGAATGTTATCAACGTAAAGCACCAAAAATTCAACTGTACTCCCACTGATCTTCTTGTACACGCAAGGTTCGAACACGTTTTTGATGAATCCAAAAGTTTGGATTGTTTCATCGAAACGGATGTTCCAACTTCGGGAAGCTTGCTTCTGATAGAATAGTGTCCTGCAAGCCAACTATTTGGCTGCATTTAATTAAAAGGGCCATTCAATTGGATTAATAAATGCATTTTATTATTATATGGTCATCTTTATCTTATGTAATAATTATCTACGCATAAGGATAGAAGTTCTTAGATCACAGGGCTATGGGACAACCCGTGGACTGATCTCCAAGGCCGTGATCTAGAACATATTCAAGAGTCGTAGAATCCAATCGAGATAGGACATCGTTGGATTCGGTTAGACTCTCACTATTGTGTATACTCCGATGAACTGGAGAACGCTGGGGTCCACGAGCATGACTGGGATAGTCGTTACACATAAGTGGGTGGCTTGCTGGGATGGCAAGTGCACTGAATACCCCAATTAGGAAATAACTCACCATGGAAGCGGTAGTCGCATATCGGGGTTGAAGTTATTCCAATTTACAATAGTATACGAGGAACGATCCCTAACTACTTGAGATGATAGGGTTTATCTGGTGCGAGAACGTCTATGCTTTGATATGAGTCTCGACTGACTGGAGATCGCCAGAAAGTCTCTGTGGACTCATATTGGGTATAGAGGAACTCGTATGCAGATTCATATCATCAACAAAGGATCCATTGACCCAACTTGATAGGTTGGGAAATTCTCCTATGGATTTCTGTGAGAAATTAATTCTGGTAAAATCCTCGGCCGAGGTATCTGACGGCTTTATGTAAGTAGCTCAAAAGGTTAAGTCAAAGAGAATTATTTCGAGACCAGAATGCATAAGGTCAAGACAAAAGAAAAGGGAATCCGATGAAAGACCATACCCTTAAGTCTCGACTGGGAGATTGATCGATGGAGAGATTATGGCGTATACGGAAATTGTAAATGATAAAAGGTTCACTGAATTAATTCACCAGTGATTGGGCTCCATGGGCTTGTGGCTGGACATCGACCGTGGAGTGTGGGAGAATTCCCAAATTGGCAGGGGTGCTAATTTTGGAATGATTAATCGACAGAGCGTTCGATTGATTTAGAGTAAGTCTTACTCGAATAATTAAATAATATTTAATTATAATCCACGGCCAATTATGTGTTGAACCCACGGGGGCATACACAATACACATTAAGCGAAAGCGAGGAAATAAGAACGACCGAGTCGACTGGGTGAATAATCGACTGGGTCGATTATTATGGGTGGGTCGACTGGGTCGACCCAATTGGAACAAAATGGGATCCAATTGGAATTGGATCAGGATCATAAATTAAATTGGAATTTAATTTGTGGATTAATTAATTAAGTTGGATTTAATTAATTAGAAGGGATTTTAATTAAATGGACTTAGAGTCTGATTTAATTAAATGGGAGATTAAGTTAATTAATTGGGCTATTTAATTGGGAGATTAAATAAAGTCTGGTCAAATTAATTAACTGGGCCATGAATTAATTAGAAGACTTGGTCTTCTAATTAAAGAGGGTCATGGCCCATGTAGGAGAGAAGAGCCCTAGTCCTAATAGGACTAGGTTAGGGAGATAACTATAAGTAGCCTTCTTGTAGTTATTTTTCAGACAACTCCATATGCAAAATTGAGCAAGAGCAAAAATTATCTCCCCTTTCCCAAGCTAAAAGTCGACCTAACCCTATTCTTCTTTTGGAAGAATTTTCATTTTTGATTCTTGTTCCTAAATCATTCCTAATTCCCAGATCTTAATATATCTTGTGTTCTAGTCGATCAAGATATATTATTTTCGTGATATTGTGGTGTATCAACCCGTAGAGGCGCAACACGTGGGGCGCTCCTGAGAAGCTTGGATCGATTTCTGCTGGAGAAGAATTCAGAGCTCGTTTTGCTAGCCTGAGGATTTGCAAGGAGATAGGTATAACGTGAAAACTTATACTATCGTTTTATTTATATTCATATATATACAACTAGAGAATATCCTGGCAAGATTCCTTAAGAGGTCCTAAAAGTTTTATATTCCGCTGTGCCTAGGGCTGTTTATCTTACTGAATCCCAACAGTGGTATCAGAGCCAACTCTAGGCTTTGTATATATATGAATTTGCAAATTCTGTGTTTTTAAATCATATGTTTGATTTATGTATGGCTGGTTCTTTAACTATACATGTTTTAGAACGTAGATCTGTTAACTTAGAGTTAATGTAAAAAATTTTTGATTCGAAAATTTTATCGTGTTAATTTTTATTTTGGATTGGGATTTAATTTAACTGGATTTGTTTCTAATTAAATCAACAAGTAATCAAACACAAATTAAAACAAAGCAAAAGGAAAACAAAATTAATGCATCGGCACTTTATTCTCTTGTTGAGAATTTATTTAGTGCTCGGCACAAATTTTCTTTCCCTTTGTTCACGTGAACGTGTGTGCTATTGTATGCATGTTGTTTTAATTTGTAATATATGTGTTACGTAAGATTTGCGGCCACCTAATGTGTTAAATTGCAATTGAATTTTGTTAATTGCAAAATGTTGGATTCTTGTCAATTTGAAGCCAACGATTTACGATACATGGTGGTCCAAAATTTTCGTGGCGGAATTTTGGATAATTTTGAATAAAATCTTGGAGATTTGGTTGTTATGGAATCTTGGTGAATCTTGGATTGATCTTAGAGATCTAATTAACAAGGAAACTTAGAGTTTCATTTGTGATAAGACATTTAATTAGAATTAATGTCTAGTAAGTTACCAAGATTAAAAGATCTTAGAGATCTTATTAAACAAGGAAACTTAGAGTTTCATTTGTGATAAGACATTTAATTAGAATTAATGTCTAGTAAGTTACCAAGATTAAAAGATCTTAGAGGTCTTATTAAACAAGGAAACTTAGAGTTTCAATTGTAAGAAGAGATTTAATTAGAATTAATCTCTTCTAGTAAGTTACCAAGATTAAAGATCTTAGAGATCTTATTAAATTAGGAAACTTGGAGTTTTGGATAAGGTAGAAATCTTGGTGGATTTGGACACTACCTTAGTTAACTAATCTATTCAAAATAGTATTATCTTGAGAATCTTGGAGATTTGTAAAATTGGGAAACATAGAGTTTTGGATAAGATAGTAATCTTGGAAGATTTGTAACTATCTTAATTAACCAATTTTATCAAGATAAGAGTTGTAGATTACTTAGAACTCCAGTAAGAGTTAATTAATCTTAGAGATTAATTGATGATTCAAAATTAAATTAACTTGGATAATTTTTGTGAATTAAAATTAAAGGAGCCGGTAAATTTACATTTATGCCCTTATGTGAATTTATGCATGTTCTTGAGTGAATATGTGGATTGATCGATTTTGCCCTTAAGCCCTGTGTAGTTTTGGTTTATTTATTTTATGGGATGTAATTAAATGGGCCTGATTGGTGCCCTTGCTTGCGCAAACGAATGTAATAGAATAGGGCCATTTAAATTTGTAAGCTAGGCTTAGATTAGGCTTGAAGCCGAGAAGACCTCATGAAGACTTGGAGATCCACATGGAGGCCCATAACCTTGGAGGACATGGAGGCCGAATTCATTACATGGAGGCCCAATCAAGGTGGATATTACAAGAAGGCCCATGATGTATGGGTTTGTAAATTGTAATAGTTAGGACATTTAATTTCCACCCTAGACTGACCAAATGATCCATCACATGGCTCGTGATGGATCGCATAGGATGGGCAATCGATCAATCATATCATGCTAGGTGATGAATGTTTACTTTTTCGTAATTATTCTTTGATGTATGAGATGCATGCTTAGGATAGAAAAACGTAAACAAGATAAAGCATAATCTGATGAGACCTCGCACAAGAAAACTTAAAACCTCCAATTGAACTTAAAATTCAATTAGAATATTAAATCGAATAACGGGCGCATATGAATGGTGTCTATGGTCCGAGCCTATCCAATTACTAGGTCTTAGGCATATTGTACAAATATATCTCGATGTCTCACGAGTCGTGGGTCGAGCTATAGGAAGATGATATGTCTATTGTCTCGATGCACAGTTTAGTGCCAAGGGAGGGGATAGCAAGGTTCTAGGCGCTGTCTCACGAGTCGTGGGGCGTCTAGGATTGAACTATTTCTCTTCACGAGTATTGGACATGATTTAACGCGAGTAAGTATGGATGTCTCACGAGTCGTGGGTCCATAACGAAAACCGAGGCTGAATGAACTCAAGGGTTAGCTGGGATGGTTAACCGGCGACGTGATCGCCCACCAAGTGGATCAATTGGTATGGCCAACGAGTCGTGGGTACTGAGCGATTGCATTTGGGCCTTGAGCCCATTAGGAAATTTTTATTTCCCGAACCTTATGTGGGGGCATAAGTATTCGACAAAAATAGTGGGAGTAATTTACAAATGAAAACCATGTTTGTAAATTATGCATTGATATTAATCTGCCGCGTATTTATCGTCATGTTTATGATAGTTTTTCATAAGTTATGTATCCATGAATATTTACCATCATACTTGAATCAAATAAATTGACTGAACCCAAATGAATTTTGAATGACTTCAAAACCTGAGAAATTATTCTCGAGTCCAAGCAAGGACTAATCTCCTTACAAAGATTTCATTGTTTTTCCTTTCGAAGTTACACTTCGACTGGAATGGTGATAGATTTCGCCAAGCTGCCTTTTTTCGAAGTTATTCTTCAAATAAGAAAGGTGATAGGTTTCACCAGAGGGTTGAGGATGGTTCTCAAGCCCAAATTTTCTTAAAGGCAAACATGAAATTCTCCCATAAATGGGAAAGTAACATCTCGTTGAAAAGCTCAAAAGACTTACGAGATGGAAGAAGAGGAGTGAATCCTCTCAGAAGGGAAATAACCTTAGAGGTTTTTCTGTAAGGATGATAAGTTTTAAAGTCAATCAAAAATGGTTCTTCCATGGATTAAGATCAAGGGAAAGAAGGAATTGAACCTATTCATCCCATAAGGATGATTAAATTTTATTGAACTTAACCTTATGGTTAAAGTAATGCATAAGGGTGTTGGATGCCCGATGAAGTACTCATTGATGCATTCAATGCATCTAAAGCCATGAATTATTTAGATCATTAGAATTTGCTTATACCATCCCTTGTCTTAAGGGATGTGATAGTTCCATAATGGTTGGAACTGATTGCGCTATAAGATTTATACGCAAAAGGTTTACATAAGCAAATAAGTATGAATACTCATATAATGACTAAATATATTATGCATAGTCAATAAAATATAAATAATCAAGATTCCACACATTTGGTTCGTTGTAAAAACCGAAAGGCGATACACGAACACTAAAACATATTTCCGAATTAAAGATTCAAAGACTGAGCTCGACTGGGTCGAGCTTGACTGGGATGCTGTACATAGTAACCGACTTTCGAATCTTGCTTAATGGAAATTAGATTTAGTAGTTGGTTGCTAGGCAACCAAGAGGCATAAACAATTGCAATGGATTTAATCTATTTAAAAGTGTGTAGAAACACTAAAGCATTAGTGGGAGATAAGGCGTCTCTAGTACCCTCATGGGTAAAAGTACGTTGTGATGTACAAATCCAAATTACTTTTGGAATAAAAGAAGAGAGCCTAATCAATAAAAGCATGTAAGAGATTTAGACCAATTCAAAATCGAACATGCACGCAATTGATTATTTAATAGAGAATTAGATTCTCGAAATGTAAGACCCGCTCGAAACGTTGTTTGTTGTCAAGCATTCTGGACATGTAAATGTCCATTAAGAAATCTTACATGAAATTCTAAAACTTGATCAAGAAAATCGAAGATACTGAGCTAAGTATGTCTGAAGCCAGCTCCAAAACATATCACGTGATATGAGTTTTGGTATTGCACCTTTATATGCATTCATGCGCATGTGGGGTCTCCCGCTTATGTGAATAAGCTAGTGGGAGATAAGCTGAACATATAGTCCATCTTATGCAATTCGTGGGGTATCCAGAAAACTCTATAGGATACAAGTTCTACGATCCTACAAGATAAACTAGGTTTGTCTCAAGGAACGCATACTTCTTGGAGAAGGATTTCTTGCTAGGCAATAAGGAACATAACGTAGAACTAGATGAAGTCACTGAAGCTGAAAAGGCCGAAGAGGTCAATCAAGCCGACCCATCACCACAGGCAGTGGGAGAACAAGAGCATGAAAGTGCACCAGAAAGTACACCGCTACTTCGTAGGTCAGAAAGACAATGTAGAGAACCCGAGAGGTACTACGATCTGCTGCGTGAGACTAGGCAGTCTCTAACCGACCCAAGGACTTACGAAGAGACTATGCTAGGCATAGACTCGGGAAAGTGGCGTGAAGCCATGGAATTCGAATTGGACTCCATGCACTCGAACAAGGTCTGGGCATTGGTAGATCCACCAGTGGGAGTAGCTCCCGTGGGTTGCAAGTGGATCTATAAGCGAAAGCTTGGAGTGAACGGAGATGTAATAACCTACAAGGCGCGACTAGTGGCAAAAGGATACACTCAAAGGCCAAGCATCGACTTTGAGGAGACCTTTTCACCCGTCGCAATGCCTAAATCCATTCGAATCTTGCTGGCCATAGCTGCGTGGTATAACTACGAGATATGGCAGATGGATGTAAAGACTGCCTTTCTCAATGGGGACATTGACAAGGAGATCTACATGGAGCAACCAAAAGGATATACATCCAAAGGAGATGAACACAAGGTGTGCAAACTCCAGAGGTCCATTTATGGACTGAAGCAAGCTTCCCGAAGTTGGAACATTCGTTTCGATGAGACAATCCAAACTTTTGGATTCATCAAAAACATGTTCGAACCTTGCGTGTACAAGAAGGTCAGTGGGAGTACAGTTGAATTTTTGGTGCTTTACGTTAATGACATTCTTCTCATTGGAAATAATGTGAAAGTGTTGTCCGAAACTAAAGCATGGTTATCTAGACAATTCTCAATGAAGGATTTGGGAGAAGCATCCTTTGTACTGGGTATAAGGATCTACCGATATAGATCAAAAGGATTGCTGGGCCTCTCCCAATCGCAGTACATAGATAAAATCTTGAAGAGATTTGAAATGGAAGAATCCAAGAGAGGATTGCTTCCAATGAGACATGGAATTGCATTCTCTAAGTCTATGGCCCCAAAGATGCCTGAAGAGAGAAGCATTATGTCTCGAGTACCATATGCATCCGCAATAGGAAGCATAATGTATGGTATGTTATGTACGAGACCAGACGTAGCATACGCTTTAAGCGTCACAAGTCGCTACCAGTCTGATCCAGGTAAGCAGCACTGGATAGCCGTAAAGACAATTCTGAAGTACCTGAGAAGGACTGAGGAATTGTTCTTGGTATACGGTGGAAGAGAATTGAAATTGGAAGGCTATACTGATTCTAGCTTCCAATGTAATGTAGACAACTTCAAGTCGACATCTGGATACGTGTTCTGCCCCAATAGTGGTGCGGTAAGCTGGAAGAGCTCCAAGCAAAACACTACCGCTGATTCAACCACCGAGACAGAATACAATGCCGCGAGTGAAGCAGCAAAGGAAGGTGTTTGGATGAAAAACTTCATCCAGGAATTGGATGTGATACCTAGCATTGTCGAGCCATTACTATCTTCAGTGATAATAATGGAGCTATCTTGCAAGCGAAGGAGTCGAGATCACATCAGAATCCAAGCACGAACTAAGACGATACCATTTGATATGTTATATCATTGGTAGAGGAGACATAAAGATGGAACGTGTCACCTCAAGGGATAATACGACGGACCCGCTGTCTAAGCCATTGCCTCAAAGGCATCCGAAAAACATCTGTCTAAGATGGGAATCAGAAGTATGAAAAGTTGGCTTTAGTACAAGTGGGAGATTGATAGAATAGTGTCCTGCAAGCCAACTATTTGGCTGCATTTAATTAAAAGGGCCATTCAATTGGATTAATAAATGCATTTTATTATTATATGGTCATCTTTATCTTATGTAATAATTATCTACGCATAAGGATAGAAGTCCTTAGATCACAGGGCTATGGGACAACCCGTGGACTGATCTCCAAGGCCGTGATCTAGAACATATTCAAGAGTCGTAGAATCCAATCGAGATAGGACATCGTTGGATTCGGTTAGACTCTCACTATTGTGTATACTCCGATGAATTGGAGAACGCTGGGGTCCACGAGCATGACTGGGATAGTCGTTACACATAAGTGGGTGGCTTGCTGGGATGGCAAGTGCACTGAATACCCCAATTAGGAAATAACTCACCATGGAAGCGGTAGTCGCATATCGGGGTTGAAGTTATTCCAATTTACAATAGTATACGAGGAACGATCCCTAACTACTTGAGATGATAGGGTTTATCTGGTGCGAGAACGTCTATGCTTTGATATGAGTCCCGACTGACTGGAGATCGCCAGAAAGTCTCTGTGGACTCATATTGGGTATTGAGGAACTCGTATGCAGATTCATATCATCAACAAAGGATCCATTGACCCAACTTGATAGGTTGGGAAATTCTCCTATGGATTTCTGTGAGAAATTAATTCTGGTAAAATCCTCGGCCGAGGTATCTGACGGCTTTATGTAAGTAGCTCATAAAGGTTAAGTCAAAGAGAATTATTTCGAGACCAGAATGCATAAGGTCAAGACAAAAGAAAAGGGAAACCGATGAAAGACCATACCCTTAAGTCTCGACTGGGAGATTGATCGATGGAGAGATTATGGCGTATACGGAAATTGTAAATGATAAAAGGTTCACTGAATTAATTCACCAGTGATTGGGCTCCATGGGCTTGTGGCTGGACATCGATCGTGGAGTGTGGGAGAATTCCCAAATTGGCAGGGGTGCTAATTTTGGAATGATTAATCGACAGAGCGTTCGATTGATTTAGAGTAAGTCTTACTCGAATAATTAAATAATATTTAATTATAATCCACGGTCAATTATGTGATGAACCTACAAGGGCATACACAATACACATTAAGCGAAAGCGAGGAAATAAGAACGACCGAGTCGACTGGGTCGACTGGGTGAATAATCGACTGGGTCGATTATTATGGGTGGGTCGACTGGGTCGACCCAATTGGAACAAAATGGGATCCAATTGGAATTGGATCAGGATCATAAATTAAATTGGAATTTGATTTGTGTATTAATTAATTAAGTTGGATTTAATTAATTAGAAGGGATTTTAATTAAATGGACTTAGAGTCTGATTTAATTAAATGGGAGATTAAGTCAATTAATTGGGCTATTTAATTGGGAGATTAAATAAAACCTGGTCAAATTAATTAACTGGGCCATGAATTAATTAGAAGACTTGGTCTTCTAATTAATGAGGGCCATGGCCCATGTAGGAGAGAAGAGCCCTAGTCCTAATAGGACTAGGTTAGGGAGATAACTATAAGTAGCCTTCTTGTAGTTATTTTTCAGACAACTCCATATGCAAAATTGAGCAAGAGCAAAAATTATCTCCCCTTTCCCAAGCTAAAAGTCGACCTAACCCTATTCTTCTTTTGGAAGAATTTTCATTTTCGATTCTTGTTCCTAAATCATTCCTAATTCCTAGATCTTAATATATCTTGTGTTCTAGTCGATCAAGATATATTATTTTCGTGATATTGTGGTGTATCAACCCGTAGAGGCGCAACACGTGGGGCGCTCATGAGAAGCTTGGATCGATTTCTGCTGGAGAAGAATTCAGAGCTCGTTTTGCTAGCCTGAGGATTTGCAAGGAGATAGGTATAACGTGAAAACTTATACTATCGTTTCATTTATATTCCTATATATACAACTAGAGAATATCCTGGCAAGATTCCTTAAGAGGTCCTAAAAGTTTTATATTCCGCTGTGCCTAGGGCTGTTTATCTTACCGAATCCCAACAGCTTCAGCCCATAAATGAACCTCTGGAGTTTGCACACCTTGTGCTCATCTCCTTTGGATGCATATCCTTTTGGTTGCTCCATGTAGATCTCCTTTTCAATGTCCCCATTGAGAAATGCAGTCTTTACATCCATCTGTCATATCTCGTAGTTATACCACGCAGCTATGGCCAGCAAGATTCGAATGGATTTAGGCATTGCGATGGGCGAGAAGGTCTCCTCAAAGTCGATGCCTGACCTTTGAGTGTATCCTTTTGCCACTAATCGCGCCTTGTAGGTTATTACCTCTCCGTTCACTCCAAGCTTTCGCTTATAGATCCACTTGCAACCCACGGGAGCTACTCCCACTGGTGGATCTACCAAGGCCCAGACCTTGTTCGAGTGCATGGAGTCCAATTCGAATTCCATGGCTTCACGCCACTTTCCCGAGTCTATGCCTAGCATAGCCTCTTCGTAAGTCCTTGGGTCGGTTAGAGACTGTCTAGTCTCATGCAGCAGACTGTAGTACCTTTCGGGTTCTCTACGTTGTCTTTCTGACCTACGAAGTATCGGTGTACTTTCTGGTGCACTTTCATGCTCATGTTCTCCCACTGCCTGTGGCGATGGGTCAGCTTGATCGACCTCTTCGGCCTTTTCAGCTTCAGTGACCTCATCTAGTTCTACGTTGTGTTCCTTCTTGCCTAGCAAGAAATCCTTCTCCAAGAAGTGTGCGTTCCTTGAGACAAACGTAGTTTATCTTGTAGGATCGTAGAACTTGTACCTTGTATCCTATAGAGTTTTCTGGATACCCCACGAATTGCATAAGATGGACTTTATATCCAACTTATCTCCCACCAGCTTATTCACATAAGCGGGAGACCCCATATGCGCATGAATGCATATGAAGGTACAATACCAAAACTCATATCACGTGATATGTTTTGGATCTGGCTTCAGAGATACTTAGCTCAGTATCTTCGATTTTCTCGATCAAGTTTTTATTTGATTGGATAAGGAATTTCATGTAAGATTTCTTAATGGACATTTACATGTCCAGAATGCTCAACAACTGACAATGTTTTGAGCGAGTCTCACATTTCGAGAATCCAATTCTCCATTAAATAATCAATGGCGTAGTGCCAATGCATGTTTGATTTTGAATCGATTCAAATCTCTTACATGCTTTCATTGATTAGGCTCTCTTTATTTTATTCCAAAAGTAATTTGGAATTGTACATCACAACGTACTTTTACCCATGAGGGTACTAGAGACGCCTTATCTCCCACTAATGCTTTAGTGTTTCTACACACTTTTAAATGGATTAAATCCATTTTATGCCTCTTGGTTGCCTAGCAACCAACTACTAAATCTAATTTCCATTAAGCAAGATTCGAAAGTCGGTTACTATGTGTAGCATCCCAGCCAAGCTCGACCCAGTCGAGCTTAGTCTTTGAATCTTTTAATTCGGAAATATGTTTTAGTATTCGTGTATCGCCTTTCGGTTTTTACAACGAACCAAGTGTGTGGAATCTTGATTATTTATATTTTATTGACTATGCATAATATATTTAGTCATTATATGAGTATTCATACTTATTTGCTTATGTAAACCTTTTGCGTATAAATCTTATAGCGCAATCAGTTCCAACCATTATGGAACTATCACATCCCTTAAGACAAGGGATGGTATAAGCAAATTATAATGATCTAAATAATTCATGGCTTTAGATGCATTGAATGCATCAATGAGTACTTCATCGGGCATCCAACACCCTTATGCATTACTTTAACCAGAAGGTTAAGTTCAATAAAATTTAATCATCCCTTATGGGATGAATAGGTTCAATTCCCTCTTCCCTTGATCTCAATCCATGGAAGAACCAGTTTGATTGACTTTACAACTTATCATCCTTAAAGAAAAACCTCTAAGGTTATTTCCCTTCAGAGAGGATTCATTCCTCTTCTTCCATCTCTCGAGCCTTTTGAGGTTTTTTAACAAGATGTTACTTCCCATTTATGGGAGATTTCATGTTTGCCTTCAAGAAAATTTGGGCTTGAGAACCATTCTCAACCCTCTGGTGAAACTTATCACCTTTCTTATTTGAAGAGTAACTTCGAAAAAGGCAGCTTGGTGAAACCTATCACCATTCCAATCGAAGTGTAACTTCGAAAGGAAAAACAATGAAATCTTTGTAAGGAGATTAGTCCTTGCTTGGACTCGAGAATAATTTCTCAAGTTTCGAAGTCATTCAAAAATTCATTTGGGTTCAGTCAATTTATTTGATTCAAGTATGATGGTAAATATTCATGGATACATAACTTATGATAAACTATCATAAACATGACGATAAATACGCGGCAGATTAATATCAATGCATAATTTACAAACATGGTATTCATTTGTAAATTACTCCCACTATTTTTGTCGAATACTTATGCCCCCACATAAGGTTCGGGAAATAAAAATTTCCTAATGGGCTCAAGGCCCAAATGCAATCGCTCAGTACCCACGACTCGTTGGCCATACCAATTGATCCACTTGGTGGGCGATCACGTCGCCGGTTAACCATCCCAGCTAACCCTTGAGTTCATTTAGCCTCGGTTTTCATTATGGACCCACGACTCGTGAGACATCCATACTTACTCGTGTTAAATCATGTCCAATACTCGTGAAGAGAAACAGTTCAATCCTAGACGCCCCACGACTCGTGAGACAGCGCCTAGAACCTTGCTATCCCCTCCTTTGGCACTAAACTCGTGCATCGAGGCAATAGACATATCATCTTCCTATAGCTCGACCCACGACTCGTGAGACATCGAGATATATTCGTATAATATGCCTAAGACCTAGTAATTGGATAGGCTCGGACCATAGACACCATTCATATGCGCCCGTCATTCGATTTAATATTCTAATTGAATTTTAAGTTCAACTGGAGGTTTTAAGTTTTCTTGTGCGAGGTCTCATCAGATTATGCTTTATCTTGTTTACTTTTTTCTATCCTAAGCATGCATCTCATACATCAAAGAATAATTACGAAAAAGTAAACATTCATCACCTAGCATGATATGATTGATCGATTGCCCATCCTATGCGATTCATCACGAGCCTTGTGATGAATCAATTGGTCAGTCTAGGGTGGAAATTAAATGTCCTAACTATTACAATTTTCAAACCCATACATCATGGGCCTTCTTGTAATATCCAGCTTGATTGGGCCTCCAGGTAATGAATTGGGCCTCCATGTCCTCCAAGGTTATGGGCCTCCATGCGGATCTCCAAGTCTTTATGAGGTCTTCTCGGCTCCAAGCCTAATCTAAGCCTAGCTTATAAAAATAAATGGCCCTATTCTATTACATTCGTTTGCGCAAGCAAGGGCACCAATCAGGCCTATTTAATTACAACCCATAAAATAAATAAACCAAAACTACACAGGGCTTAAGGGCAAAATCGACCAATCCACATATTCACTCAAGAACATGCATAAATTCACATAAGGGCATAAATGTAAATTTACCGGCTCCTTTAATTTTAATTCATAAAAATTATCCAAGTTAATTTAATTTTGAATTAACAATTAATCTCTAAGATTAATTAACTCTTACTTGAGTTCTAAGTAATCTACAACTCTTATCTTGATAAAGTTGGTTAACTAAGATAGTTACAAATCTTCCAAGATTACTATCTTATCCAAAACTCTAAGTTTCCCAATTTTACAAATCTCTAAGATTCTCAAGATAATCCTATTTTGACTAGATTAGTTAACTAAGGTAGTGTCCAAATCCTCCAAGATTTATACCTTATCCAAAACTCCAAGTTTCCTAATTTAATAAGATCTCTAAGATCTTTAATCTTGGTAACTTACTAGAAGAGATTAATTTTAATTAAATCTCTTATCACAATTGAAACTCTAAGTTTCCTTGTTTAATAAGATCTCTAAGATCTTTTAATCTTGGTAACTTACTAGACATTAATTCTAATTAAATGTCTTATCACAAATGAAACTCTAAGTTTCCTTGTTAATTAGATCTCTAAGATCAATCCAAGATTCACCAAGATTCCATATCAACCAAATCTCCAAGATTTTCAGATTTATCAAAATAGGCAGAATTAGAGTCCAACCAAAAATCAGCCAATACGTGACCAATCGAAGACTGCCACGTGGACAACATACGCGCGGACACGAAGTCCGCGCGTGGCTGTTCGCGGCAGCCGCTGCTGCGCGTGACAGCGTGCGGCAGCGCGCGGCTGATCGTGACAGCACATGGCTGGCAGCCCGTAGGCTGATCGTGACAGCACACGGATGTACGTACGCTGCCGTGGGCAGCAGGACGCGGTGGTCGCCCAGCCGCGGTGCGTTGCCGCGCACCGCCGCGTGCCACCGCGGTTGGATCCAATAAAAATATTTTTTTTTGTTTCTTCGATTACTTATGATTTAATTAAACAAACCCAGTCAATTAAATCCCAATCCAAAATAAAAATTAACACGATAAAATTTTGAATAAAAAATTTTACATTAACTCTAAGTTAACAGATCTACGTTCTAAAACATTTACAGTTAAAGAACTAGCCACATAAATCAAACATATGATTTAATAAACACAGAATTTGCAAATTCATATATATACAAAGCCTAGAGTTGGCTCTGATACCACTGTTGGGATTCGGTAAGATAAACAGCCCTAGGCACAGCGGAATATAAAAATTTTAGGACCTCTTACGGAATCTTGCCAGGATACTACTCTAGTTGTATATATATGAATATAAATAAAACGATAGTATAAGTTTACACGTTATACCTATCTCCTTGCAAATCCTTTAGCTAGCAAACGAACTCTGATTTTTCCCACAGTGAAAATCGATCCAAGCTCTGCAGTAGCGCCCCACGTGTTGCGCCTCTACGGGTTGATACACCACAATTACACGAAAATAATAAATCTTGATCAGCTAGAACACAAGATATATTATGATCTAGGATATAGGAACGATTTTGGAACAAAGTCGAAAACGAAAAAATTCTTCCAAAAGGAAGACAGGGTTCGGTCGACTACACAGGGAGAGGGGAGAGAGAATTTTTGCTCTTGCTCAAATTTTGCTTATTGAGTTATTTGAAAAATAACTACAAGATAGCTACTTATAGTTATCTCCCTAACCTAGTCCTATTAGGACTAGGGCTCTTCTCTCCTACATGGGTCATGGCCCTCTTTAATTAGAAGACCAAGTCTCCTAATTAATTCATGGCCCAGTTAATTAATTTGACCAGACTTTATTTAATCTCCCAATTAAATAGCCCAATTAATTAACTTAATCTCCCATTTAATTAAATCAGACTCTAAGTCCATTTAATTAAAATCCTTTCTAATTAATTAAATCCAACTTAATTAATTAGTCCATAAATTAAATTCCAATTTAACTTATGATCCTGATCCAATTCCAATTGGATCCCATTTGTTCCAATTGGGTCGACCCAGTCGACCCACACAAAATAATCGACCCAGTCGATTATTTACCCAGTCGACCTAGTCGACTCGGTCGTTCTTATTTCCTCGCTTTCGCTTCATGTGTATTGTGTATGCCCCCCTAGGTTCACCACATAATTGGCCGTGGGTTATAATTAAATATTATTTAATTATTCGAGTAAGACTTACTCTAAATCAATCGAACACTCTGTCGATTGATCATTCCAAAATTAGCACCCCTGCCAATTTGGGAATTCTCCCACACTCCACGATCGATGTCCAGCCACAAGCCCATGGAGCCCAATCACTGGTGAATTAATTCAGTGAACCTTTTATCATTTACAATTTCCATATACGACATAATCTCTCCATCGATCAATCTCCCAGTCGAGACTTAAGGGTATGGTCTTTCATCGGTTTCCCTTTTCTTTTGTCTTGACCTTATGCATTCTGGTCTCGAAATAATTGTCTTTGACTTAACCTTTATGAGCTACTTACATAAAGCCGTCAGATACCTCAGCCGAGGATTTTACCAGAATTAATTTCTCACAGAAATCCATAGGAGAATTTCCCAACCTATCAAGTTGGGTCAATGGATCCTTTGTTGATGATATGAATCTGCATACGAGTTCCTTTATACCCAATATGAGTCCACAGAGACTTTCTGGTGATCTCCAGTCAGTCGGGACTCATATCAAAGCATAGACGTTCTCGCACTAGATAAACCCTATCATCTCAAGTAGTTAGGGATCGTTCCTCGTATACTATTGTAAATTGGAATAACTTCAACCCCGATATGCGACTACCGCTTCCATGGTGAGTTATTTCCTAATTGGGGTATTCAGTGCGCTTGCCATCCCAGCAAGCCACCCACTTATGTGTATCGACTATCCCAGTCACGCTCGTGGACCCCAGCGTTCTCCAGTTCATCGGAGTATACACATCAGTGAGAGTCTAACCGAATCCAACGATGTCCTATCTCGATTGGATTCTACGACTCTTGAATATATTCTAGATCACGGCCTTGGAGATCAGTCCACGGGTTGTCCCATAGCCCTGTGATCTAAGGACTTCTATCCTTATGCGTAGATAATTATTACATAAGATAAAGATGACCATATAATAATAAAATGCATTTATTAATCCAATTGAATGGTCCTTTCAATTAAATGCAGCCAAATAGTTGGCTTGCAGGACACTATTCTATCACCCAGCGTCCTCCAGTCCATCGGAGTATACACAATAGTGAGAGTCTAACCGAATCCAATGATGTCCTATCTCAATTGGATTTCTACGACTCTTGAATATGTTCTTGATCACGGCCTTGGAGATCAGTCCACGGGTTGTCCCATAGCCCTGTGATCTAAGGACTTATATCCTTATGCGTATATAATTATTACATAAGATAAAGTTGACCATTTAATAAAGTGCATTTATTAATCGAAATTGAATAGTTCCTCATTTATTACAATAAATGCTCGCCATACAGCTGGCTTGCAGGACACTATTTCTATCAGTAACTTCGAAAATAGGCAGCTTGGTGAAACCTATCACCATTCCAGTCGAAGTGTAACTTCGAAAGGAAAACCAATGAAATATTTGTAAGGAGATCAGTCCTTGCTTGGACTCGAGAATAATTTCTTAAGTTTTGAAGTCATTCAAAATTCATTTGGGTTCACTCAATTTATTTGATTCAAGTATGATGGTAAATATTCAAGGATACATTATTTATGAAAAACTATCATAAACATGACGATAAATACGCGACAGATTAATATCAATGCATAATTTACAAACATGGTTTTCATTTGTAAATTACTCCCACTGTTTTTTATCGAATACTTATGCCCCCACATAAGCTTCGGGAAATAAGAATTTCCTAATGGGCTCAAGGCCCAAATGTGATCGCTCAGTACCCACGACTAGTTGGCCACATCAATTGATCCCTTGGTGGGCGATCACGTCGCCGGTTAACCATCCCAGCTAACCCTTGAGTTCATTTAGCCTCGTTTTTTGTTATGGACCCACGACTCGTGAGACATCCACACTTACTCGCGTTAAATCACGTCCAATACTCGTGAAGAGAAATAGTTCAATCCTAGACGCCCCACGACTCGTGAGACAGCGCCTAGAACCTTGTTATCCCCTCCCTTGGCACTAAGCTCGTGCATCGAGGCAATAGACATATTATCTTCCTATAACTCGACCCACGACTCACGAGACATCGAGATATATTCGTATAATATGCCTAAGACCTAGTAATTGGGTAGGCTTGGACCATAAACACCATTCTATGTGCCCGTTATTCGATTTAATATTCTAATTGAATTTTAAGTTCAATTGGAGGTTTTATGTTTTCTTGTGCGAGGTCTCATCAGATTATGCTTTATCTTGTTTACGTGATCTATTCTAAGCATGCAGGACATACATCAAAGAATATAAGTAAACATACATCACCTAGCAGGATATGATTGATCGATTGTCCATCATATGCAATCCATCACGAGCCATGTGATGGATCAATTGATCAGTTTAGAGTGGAAATTAAAAGTCCTAACTATTACAATTTTCAAACCCATACATCATGGGCCTTCTTGTAATATCCACCTTGATTGGGCCTCCATGTAATGAATTAGGCCTCCATGTCCTCCAAGGTTATGGGCCTCCATGCGGATCTCCAACTCTTCATGAGATCTTCTCGGCTCCAAGCCTAATCTAAGCCAAGCTTATTAAAAAATAAAGACCCTATTCTATTACATTCGTTTGTGCAAGCAAGGGCACCAATCAGGCCCATTTAATTACAACCCATAAAATAAATAAACCAAAACTACACAGGGCTTAAGGGCAAAATTGACCAATCCACATATTCACTCAAGAACATGCATAAATTCACATAAGGGCATAAATGTAAATTTACCGGCTCCTTTAATTTTAATTCACAAAAATTATTCATGTTAATTTAATTTTGAATTAACAATTATCCTCTAAGATTAATTAACTCTTACTTGAGTTCTAAGTAATCAACAACTCTTATCTTGATAAAGTTGGTTAATTAAGATAGTTACAAATATACCAAGATTACTATCTTATCCAAAACTCTAAGTTTTCCAATTTCACAAATCTCTAAGATTCTCAAGAAAATCCTATTTTGTCTAGATTAGTTAACGAAGGTAGTATCCAAATCCACCAAGATTTCTACCTTATCCAAAACTCCACGTTTCCTGATCTAATAAGATCTCTAAGATCTTTAATCTTGGTAACTTAATAGAAGACATTTATTTTAATTAAATGTGTTATCACAAATGAAACTCTAAGTTTCCTTGTTTAATAAGATCTCTAAGATATTTAATCTTGGTAATTAACTACAATACATTAATTTTAATTAAATGTCTTATATTAAATGAAACTCTAAGTTTCCTTGTTTAATTAGATCTCTAAGATCAATCCAAGATTCACCAAGATTCCATAACAACCAAATCTCCAAGATTTTGTTCAAGATTATCCAAAATTCTGCCACGAAAATTTTGAACCACCATATCATGGTCGTACTTTGTTTAGCTTCAAGTTGTCTAAAATCCAACATTTTGCAATTTACTAAATCAAATTGCAATACATGATATTGCTTCAAAATTTACGTAGCCCATGCCAAATTAAAACAACATTCATGCAATTACACATATGGTCATGTGAATTATGTTTACAAAAGAAAATCAAAAAAGTTGTGCCAAGCACTAAGGTCGACAATAATTCTCACCAATGGAACAAATTGTCGATCTAATTACTTTGTTTTCCTTTTGTTTTGTTTTAATTTGTGTTTGATTCCTTAATTAATTAAAATCAACAGTTTTAATTAATTTAATCCAAAAATAAAAAGTAACACGATAAAATTTTACATTAACTCTAAGTTAACAGATCTACGTTCTAAAACATATACAGTTAAAGAACTAGCCACACATAAATCAAACATATGATTTATAACACGGAATTTGCAAATTCATATATATACAAAGCCTAGAGTTGGCTCTGATACCACTGTTGGGATTCGGTAAGATAAGCAGCCCTAGGCACAGCGGAATTTAATAATTTTTAGGACCTCTTACGGAATCTTGCCAGGATACTACTTTTAGGTGTATATATATGAATATTAAATAAAACGACAGTACAAACAGTTTACACGTTATACCTGTCTCCTTGCAAATCCTAGTTGGCAGATGAAGTCAAGATTCTCCCTCGGTTGGTCGATCATATGCCCTGCAGTAGCACCCCACGTGTTGCGCCTCTATGGGTTGATACACCACAATTACACGAAAATAATATATCCTGATCGACTAGAACACAAGATATATTAAGATCTAAGGTCAGGGAACAAGATTGGAATGAAGAACGAAATCGAAAAATTCTTCCTAAGGAAGAAGGTGTTTGGCCGATTTCTACTTGGGAGAGGAGAGGGAGAGTTTTTCTTGACTTGGCATTTTGGCTCTCAAAAGTTGTGTATGAGATATGACATCAAGTCCCTTATTTATAGGTATCTCATTAACCTAATCCTCCTAGGACTAGGACTCCAAGTCTCCTACATGGGCCATGACCCTCTTTAATTAGAAGACTAAGTCTTTCAATTAATTAATGGCCCAGTTAATTAGTTGTGATCAGGCTTTATTTAATCTCCCAATTAAATAGCCCAATTAATTAACTACTCTACCAATTAATTAAATTAGACTTTAAGTCCATTTAATTAAATCCTTCTATAATTAATTAAATCCAACTTAATTAATTAACTCACAAATTAAATTCCAATTTAATTTATAATCTTGATCCAATTCCAATCGGATCTATTGTTCCAATTGGGTTGACCCAGTCACCATTCGACCCGGTCGATTTTTCTGACCCAGTCGACCCAATCGACCCGGTCGATTCGGTCGACCCAGTTGTTTCCTTTTCTTTCGCTTTCGCTTCATGTGTATTGTGTATGCCCCCATAGGTTCACCACATAATTGGTCGTGGGTTATAATTAAATATTTATTCAATTATTCAAGCATTAAATACTTTAAATCAGTCGAACACTCTGTCGACTGACCATTCCAAAATTAGCACCCCTGCCAATTTATGAATTCTCCCACACTCCACGGTCGATATATGGCCACAAGCCCATGGATCCCAATCACTGCTGAATTAATTCAGTGAACCTTTTAATCATTTACAATTACCATATACGCCATAATCTCTCCATCGATCAATCTCCCAGTCGAGACTTAAGGGTATGGTCTTTCATTGGTTCCCCTTTTCTTTTGTCTTGACCTTATGCATTCTGGTCTCGAAATAATTCTCTTTGACTTAATCTTTATGAGCTACTTACATAAAGCCGTCAGATACCTCGGCCGAGGATTTTACCAGAATTAATTTCTCACAGAAATCCATAGGAGAATTTCTCAACCTATCAAGTCGGGTTAATGGATCCTTTGTTGATGATATGAATCTTCATACGAGTTCCTCAATACCCAACATGAGTCCACAGAGAGCTTCTGGTATTCTCCAGTCAGTCGGAACTCACATCAAAGTATAGACGTTCTCGCATCAGATAAACCCTATCACCTCAAGTAATTAGGGATCGTTCCTCGTATACTATCGTAAATTGGAATAACTTCAACCCCGATATGCGACTACCGCTTCCATGGTGAGTTATTTCCTAATTGGGGTATTCAGTGCACTTGCATTCAAGCCACCCACTTATGTGTATCGACTATCCCAGTCACGCTCGTGGACCCCAGCGTTCTCCAGTTCATCGGATTATACACAATAGTGAGAGTCTAACCGAATCCAACGATGTCCTATCTCGATTGGATTCTGCGACTCTTGAATATGTTCTAGATCACGGCCTTGGAGATCAGTCCACGGGTTGTCCCATAGCCCTGTGATCTAAGGACTTCTATCCTTATGCGTAGATAATTATTACATAAGATAGAAATGACCATATAATAAAATGCATTTATTAATCCAATTGAATGGTCCTTTCAATTAAATGCAGCCAAAATAGTTGGCTTGCAGGACACTATTCTATCAATGTAATAACTAAATCATTCATCATTTGTATATTTTATTATAACTATTCAAAAAGCCATCAAAATCAATTATAATTATTAAAAATAAATTGACCAGTCGTAAATATATGATATTCAATGACATAAAGGTAGCTAATTTTACTATAATTTATGAAAAATACACATGAAATTAAAACTAAACACGTAGGTGCACTTTTCTAGTTTTTTTTAAATGTCCGATGTCACGCTTTATTGGACATTTTTTACTATAATTTGCAGTTCCGATTTATTACTGATTTTTTTTAATAATTGAGATAGGGTATCTCATATACACCTATATTCTATAAAATTTTATTTTAAATAGATCCATCTATATAAACTACTGTAAAAAAATAATGACTAAGAGTTTAACTCTATCAATATCAATATGCAAACCAACAGGTGATTGGTCTAGTGGAAGGGACTAGTCACTACAATGTAGCGGACTCAGGTTCGAATCCCTGTTGGGAGAGGTTCCCACTTTATGTGCCTGACGCGCCTCGAAAGGGATTAAACCCTTGGGAAATCAAAAAAAAAATATATCAATATGCAAGAAAGAGATTACAATTAACTAAAAGCTAAATTTCAACACATGATTAATTACTTTTTTGATTTAGTAAAATTCCATGTTTACGTAAGAGTGGACCTAGGATTATACATTATTGAGGCACTGATCTAATCTTATTTCTTTATATCAATCTGCCCAATATAGTTTTAATATGAAATCAAATTATCTTTGCATTCAAGCACATTCTCTACAAAGTCACATTTTGAAAAAAATGGCGTACTTTTCAACAATCTCATGAGAATTGAAGTTTATATATATTGATTGATCTAATTAATCCAAAGGAGTATGGAAACCATGAAGCATTGACAATTGATAAAAGTTTCACTTTCGATAATGTTTCGTTTAAATGAATATTGGAAACTTTTCAAAAAAATTCTAGAGACCTTTTGAAAATACTAGAAAAAATTATGAACAGACATTACTAAATTAGGAAAAAAAAAATTTGAAAGTGTGTATTTGGTGAATTAGGATACTGTTTAAATCAAAGTGAATATTGAATTGTGTTGCACCTTTTGAGAAGAACTGCAATGAATATATATATAATAATTTAATGTGTTTATAATTGATATTTGATTGAAATTCGCAAAAGTTGCCGTCGGCTCGTTTATTTAGATAATCATCTGGAAGTTAGATCAATTTAGATGGTGACGGTAGCAATCAACAACAACAATGATGACAACAAATACGATGGAGATGATGAATTTCCTTACATGGATTAATTTATATTTAGTGTAAGTATTTTCTTTTCTATGTTCCTTAATGTACTTTTTGTTACATGCCAAAAAATAAAAAAGAGAATACACTTTCTTAAAGAGGGATGTTTAAATAATAATAATAATAATAATAATAATAATAATAATAATAATAATAATAATAATAATAATAATTTTCATTAAAGATCATCATAAATTTAAAAAACGAAAATTAGAAATCACGCCCAAATACTTACCCTCACTCTTCACCCTACAAAAGCTAGTAGAGTTTTGATTGAGAGGTAGAGAATAATAAGAAAATGGGGAAAAGGAGGTAAAGATGGAGAAGAAGAGAACATGGCAGCCTCCTCTCGGTACTTGATTTCTTCTTTTTCTATCTCGCCTTTCCTTTTTCTATTTTTCTATTTTTTTTTTTTGGATAAATTGGGTGAATAATTGTATGTATTGTTTGATGGGTTTTAATTTTTAGTCCCTAAAATTAACTTTTTTTTAAAAAGAAAAATGCAATCCCAGCGCGTTTCCCAGCCGGCAAGATTGCCATCCTGCTTGCCGGCTTGCCTGCCCGACTTGCCCCGTGTCTCGCCCAATTGCCAGTCACCATCTCCAACCGAATCAAGATGCAACCCCCCCTCATGTTCGGTTGCCGACTTGGTTGAAGATGGTCTAATAGTCAAAATACACTGTTTTTCATAATATTAGTCAAATTATGTAAGTCTCAACATTTAATGACACTTTGCTTTAAGATACTCTTTAATTCATAACATGTATTTAACCACCACCTTTTCTTTTCTTTGGTTCACTTTTACTGAATAAAAAAATAAAAAGATAATTAGACTCGAGAACATCAGAATATTTAATTTGTTTTCAAAACAACGAAACCAAAATAAAGTGTAATATCGATTTTTTTTGTTTGCCCCATTACTCTTATTTTTCTTAATTTAATATTTTATTAACAATTTTTCTGGAATTTCTGAGAAATGTTTTTCAAAATTTAGCTAGTCAACTAACACATACGCAAAAAGCAAAATTTTAATCATGTAATTAAATACCATCAATTTAATTTTTGATACAATTTCATCAAAAAGGTCTGTTTTTGAGTCAGTCGAAACAAAATATATTATATTTTTCTGCATGTTCCTCTAGTTACGCATTTCCATATGTTTCCCTACAATTTTTTAAAAAATTCACAATGTTTTCAATTTTTTTCTTAAACTTAGTTGACCTAAAAATACTATTGTTTTTGGAGTGAAATACCAAAACTTTATGCCATGTTGGGTTTTTTGCACTTTACACCCTCGAAACATGGAAAATAGGCGCTTTGCACCCCTGAACCTTAGATTTTGCACTTTGCACGTTTGAAATATGAAAAATACAGCACTTTGCACCCTCTTTTATTTTCAAGCAAAAATTCATGGGCAAAATAGGTAATTCTATTGTAAATCTTTGGCACTTCCCCCACCCCCCCCCCCCTCCCCCCAAAAAAAAATTAGCACTTAACACTCCCAAATTAAGAATAAATTAACAACTTGCACCCCCGGAACACAATAAATGGACATTTTGCATCCCAAAATATAAGATTAACACTTAACACCCTCAAATTTAAAAAAAAACACTCTAACCCCTCATTTTTTCCGACAAAGTTGACCATTATGGTGAAATTTTTTTAAGGCAAAATAGGTAATTATTTATGGGTCTTTGATATGTTGAAGTAGACAATGGGTCTTCGAGAAGTTTACTTGTACTTTATTTAGTTATTTATGGTTAGCAGTCTTGTCTTCTTCTTTCGAACTCGCTTGCCTTAAGTAAAAAATGAATTACCTATTTTGCCTTAATTTTTTTTTAATATGATAGTCAATTTTGACGAAAAAAATGAGGGGTTTGAGTTTTTTTAAATTTGAGGGTATTAAATGTCAATTTTGTGTTTTGGGGTACAATGTGTCCATTTATTGTATTTCGGGGGTGAAAGTTGTTGATTTGTTCTTAATTAGAGAGTGTTAAGTGCTAATTTTTTAGGGTACAAAGTGCAAAATTTTCAAGTTTTGAGGGTGTAAAGTGCCAATACTATTGAATTATCTATTTTGCCTTTGAATTTTTGCTTGAAATGCAAAGTGCTGCATTTTTTATATTTCGAGGGTGCAAAGTGCCAAATCTAAGTTTTGGAGGTGCAAAGTGCCTATATTCCATGTTTCGGGGGTGCAAAGTGCAAAAACCCTGCCATGTTAATTACTGATGAAAAAACTCTAATTAATTTGGTTTAATATGAAATACTCGTACCCGAAACTTGTAAAGATAAAATTGGACCTCATTTCTCAAATAAATCTTAAACGCTTTTAAATATCACAACGGTACGGTTGCAATAGGAAACTCCCCATAAATAAATATTCAAGATAACAAAAACTTACCATAAAGATATCAAGAAAATCAAGAGTTACCATAAACATTTCAAGAAATTATTTCCGAACCTACTTGATTAATTATCCCTCATCACTATAATATATATACATATATATATATATATATATATATATATATATATATATATATATATATATATATATATATACACTATCTTCATCATACTCTGTCTCATCAATTAAACTCCTTTCCACAACTCTCAAAATAAACCTTAAAAAAATGGAAGAAGAATGGCGGCAAGAAGTCTACTGGAAAACCTTAAAGCTTAGTGAATTGAAGACAACCACTCCTTCAAACCTGTCCGCAAGTTCCTTCTACTCCAGCCCTCAAATCAATCTTTACTTTTCATATAGAACACTAACTCACCATTGGCTTTCAAACCAAGTTTCTGTCGAATTCTTAAGAGACGAACTAGGACCCCTACTCGTAAATTACTTTCACGTCAATCACAAAGAAGCTTTGTGCTCCGCAAATACGCGTGAAAATATCCAAAGAGCACTAAATCACTGGCCTTTATCTGTTATGTCTGTGCTTGCTGATGGTTTGAATACTGGCATTACGAAGGGAGAAGGAAGGGAGATGAAACGGGATAAGGTGAGAATTGGGCCATTCGCTCAGGATAAAGGAATTGGGCCGTGGTTTATTGATTCTGGATCTGCAGCAGAGAATGGGCCGAGCTTTGTTAATTCTGGACTTACCGAAGGGAATGGGCTGATAGAAGACTGCGAACTGAAGGAGGCCGAGCTGGGTGAAGTATTGGGTCATGCGGAAGATTAATTAGAACAGGCCCAATAGTTTTATTATTAATATTAATTACTACTATAGTTTTGTCTAAGCCCAATTAAATCAATTGCTAAATTGGGACATACAGAATATTCCTTTGTCAGAGTTGGTTAGTAGCAGCACGTATATGTAATGTGTAATTGGAAGAAAGGGAATTAAGCAATTACAGTATTTTCATCTCTCACTCTCAACTTTCTTCTCTAATTCTCTATTCTCTACTCATCAATCTTATCTTATCTTACAAGTAATTACAAATATAAATATAAAAAAATACAAAAATATAGCCAGAACCTAACATTTGGCTACCAGAGCAAGGTTTTGATTTACTGGGCTTGAATTACTAATGGCTGAAGGTACTCGACTGAGGGAGATCCATGAATCAAATAGGCAGCTAGAGTTGAGGTTGCAGGAGGAAGTTGATAGGAGGGAAGCTATAGCATTAAACCTGCAAGACCAAATCAACTCAATGTCTGGAAAAATGGATGAAAAACAGGATAAATTGCAAGAGACTATGGGGACATTACAGCTGCAGCTGATTAAGATAGCAGAGAGAATAGATACTTATCATAAGGAGAAATCAATCATGGGTAACACATCACAGAATGGTAATGCATCTTATACTAATAACTTTACACCAGAAAATATTAGTAGATCTAATACTGAGGGTAGAACACAGAAGTTTAATGATGATGCTAGTCAGTTTACTATGGGTTATAATCACAATCCTAAACTGGATTTTCCCAGATTTGATGGTACTAACCCTAGAGCTTGGTTATTAAAGTGTGATAGCTACTTTCAGTTAGTGCCTAATGTGCCTGAGACTTACAAGGTTACATTAGCCTCACTGCATTTTGATGGGAAGGCTGCTCAATGGTTTGGACAGATTAACCAAAAACGGAGAGATTTAACCTGGGAACAGTTCATTGGGCTGATTTCTGACAGATTTGAGGAACTTAGAGAGGGCAAGATTGTGGCTGAGTTCAACAAGCTGAGGGTCACTTCTTCATTAGAGGAGTATATTGAAAAGTTTGAGGAACTGAAATCTTATTTGGTAATGATTAATAACAGAAATTATGATGAGGATTATTTCATTGCATGCTTTGTAAGTGGATTATCAGAAGAGAGCCAGTCCTTCTTTTCCATGTTTGAACCAAAAACACTTCAACAAGCCATTGATTTGCTTAGGAAGCAAGAGGTTACTTTAGATGCTATTGCTAAGAGGAATAAATGAACCTATAAACCTATTATGAACTCTAATAATAATGGGTTTAGAAGGCCACCTATAACCTCACCTACAGTTAACAATTCAAAGGTTAACAACTATACTCCACCTGCCTTACTACCACCTAGAAAGTTTCTCACTAATGCTGAAATGAATGCTAGAAAAGAGAAAGGACTATGCTATAACTGTGATGAAAAGTTCTTCTTAGGTCATAGATGTAAGAAACAACAAGTCTACATATTGTTGTCTGAGGAAGATGAAGAATCTTACTTACAATCTATGAATGAAGAGGAAATCACTGGAGAAGAGATTGTGGATGAGGATATGCATGTTTCAATTAATGCTATGGCTGGGAGTGTTAGCAATAATATCATCAAGATGATTGGGGAGGTGGGGAACAACAAGCTCAACATTCTGATTGATACAGGCAGCACCCATAGCTTCATAAATGAGGAACTGGCATATAAGCTTAACTGTTCTGTAGAAGACACTAGTCCTATGCTTATTAGTGTGGCTGATGGGGGAAAATTTTTTAGTAGAAAGAGAATTGGCAGTTTTACTTGGAGAATGCAGGGCTATGACTTTGTTTATCCAGTTAGAATGATCAAGTTGGGGGGATGTCATATGGTATTGGGTTGTGATTGGATGACATATGTTGGATTGGATTTTGACTTTAAAAACAGGAGCATGGGGATCCAGATTGATGGCAGGAGAGTAGAGTTCACTCCTGTGAGGGGAGTAGGTGACTGTAAACTGATTTCTGGTTCTTCTTTATTCAAAATGTTGCAAATGGGAGAGGAAGGTGAAATTGGATGGTTATTTACTATACATGGAAATGTAACAAGTCCTATGAATAATTCTGAACTGGAGCAATTACTGTCACAATATAGTGACATCTTTGAAGAACCTACTGGATTACCACCTAACAAGGGGGTTGAACATCATATCATTCTGAAACCTGAAGCCTTGCCTAAACAAATGTATCCTTATAGGTATTCCCATGCCTATAAGAATGAGATAGAGCAGATTGTGAAGGATCTACTCAGCAATGGAACTATCAGGCACAGTCAGAGTCCATTTGCCTCACCAGTTTTACTTGTAAGGAAGAAAGACTCAACTTGGAGAATGTGTGTGGACTACAGATATCTTAACACTGTAACAGTGAAACATGCTATTCCAGTAATTGATGAGTTGCTGGATGAGTTACATGGGGCAAGGTGGTTTACCAAGATGGATTTGAGATCTGGTTACTTCCAGATCAGAATGAAGGAGGAGGATGTTTACAAAACTGAATTCAAGACTCATCATGGCCACTATGAATTCCTAGTGATGCCATTTGGTCTTTGTAATGCACCAACAACCTTCCAATCTCTAATGAACCAGGTTTTTGCACCACACCTAAGAAAATTTATTCTGGTTTTTTTTATGACATTTTGGTGTATAGCAGGACATTGGAAGAGCATTTACACCATCTGAATTTGGCTTTGGCTCTACTAAGGAAACATCAACTATATGCTAAGAAGTCTAAATGTCAATTTGGCCAAAACCAAATTGAATATTTAGGTCACATTATTTCTGAGAATGGAGTCTCTACTGATCCTGAGAAGATTAAGGGAATGTTAGAGTGGCCTAAACCAGCTACTGTTGAAGGGTTAAGAGGATTCCTAGGCCTTACTGGCTATTACAGAAAATTCATTAGGGGTTATGGGATTATCAGTAAGCCCCTTACTGATATGTTGAGAAAAGATGGATTTGTTTGGACTAGTGATTCTGAAGCTGCATTTGAGAACCTCAAGCAAGCCATGGTTACATCTCCAGTACTGGCCCTGCCTGATTTCACTAAGGTTTTTGTGGTAGATACTGATGCTAGCTCAAAGGGTTTGGGGGCAGTTTTAATGCAAGATTCTAAACCTATTGCTTTTTTGAGTAAATCCTTAAGTTTGAAGAATCAGGCCCTATCAATCTATGAAAGGGAATTTATGGCTGTTTTGTTAGCCATCCAGAAGTGGAAACACTATTTACAAGGTCACCACTTTATTATAAGGACTGACCAACAGAGTATCAAGTACATCATGGAGCAGAAATTCACCACTGCCCTTCAACAGAGGTGGATTTCTAAACTAGTTGGATTGGATTATGAGGTTCAATATAAAAAAGGTGCAGAAAACAAAGTGGCAGATGCTCTTTCTAGAAGGGACATGGATCAGGAAGGCACTATATCAGCTATTACTACAGTTCAACCCAGATGGATGTTGGAAGTCATAGACAGTTATACAGGAGATCCTATTTTACAAAATGTATTGGCAGCTAAAGTTGTGGATAGCCAATCCTTTGCTGACTATACCCTTACTCAAGGTATACTCAGGTTTCATGGGAAGGTGTGTGTTGGTCAAGGTTCAGATTTGAGGGAGAAGCTGATTCAGAGCTTACATGACTCAGCTTTAGGGGGCCATTCTGGTATGTCAGCTACCTATCACAGAGCTAAGGCCATTTTTCATTGGCCTGGTCTTAAAACTGATATCATAAACTATGTGCAAAAGTGTGATGTATGTAAGATGGCTAAACATGATAATAATCCATATCCTGGATTACTGGTACCATTAGAAATCCCTAAGAAGGCTTGGTCACACATTTGTATGGATTTTGTTGAGGGACTACCCAAATCAGATGGTAAAAATGTGATCTTGGTGATCATTGATAGATTCACCAAGTATGCACATTTTTTGAGATTATCTCATCCCTTTAATGCCAGCACTGTGGCTAAATTGTTCTTGGATAATGTGGTGGAACTACATGGATTGCTAGTTAGCATTGTTACTGACAGAGATAAAATTTTTACTAGTTCATTTTGGAAGGATTTGTTCAAGTCACACTAATTTGGATATGAGTACTGCCTATCACCCCCAAAGTGATGGCCAAACTGAGAGGTTAAACCAGTGTCTAGAAAACTATCTCAGGTGTTTTACTAGCCAAACACCCCATCAATGGTTCAAGTGGCTTACATTGGCTGAATACTGGTATAATACCAGTTTCCATTCAGGTTTACAGATGACACCTTTCAAGGCTTTATATGGATATGACCCTCCTAATCTATCTCTGGGACCCTACTTAGACACTATTCACCCTACTGTGTCAGAGCTACTTCAGGAGAGGATTAAAATGGTTGACTTAATCAAGGACAACTTAATCAAAGCACAGGAGAGGATGAAGTTCTATGCTAATAAAAGGAGAAGTGAACGAAGCTTTGAAATTGGGGATGAAGTATACTTAAAGCTGCAACCTTTCCGTCAGAATTCCGTCGCCCTCCGCCGGAACTTGAAGCTGTCCAACCGCTATTACGGACCTTACAAAATAATTGAAAGAATTGGTCAGGTCGCGTATAAGCTTCAATTACCCCCTACTGCTGCGATACATAATGTGTTCCATGTATCTCTCTTGAAAAAGAAAATCAGTTCTAAATACATACCAAGCCCTACTCTACCTCTTACAGATAACAATGGAGGCTTGAAAACTTACCCTCATAAAGTGTTGGACAAACGGATGGTTAAGAAACATAACGCTGCTGCAACAGAAATCCTTGTTCAGTGGGAAAATTCTGGACCGCTTCAAGCCACTTGGGAGGATTACCACCAGATTGTGGCCCAATTTCCTGATTTTGATCCTTGGGGACAAGGATCTGGTTCACAAGGGGGTAATGTTATGTCTGTGCTTGCTGATGGTTTGAATACTGGCATTACGAAGGGAGAAGGAAGGGAGACGAAACGGGATAAGGTGAGAATTGGGCCATTCGCTCAGGATAAAGGAATTGGGCCGTGGTTTATTGATTCTGGATCTGCAGCAGAGAATGGGCCGTGCTTTGTTAATTCTGGACTTACCGAAGGGAATGGGCTGATAGAAGACTGCGGACTGAAGGAGGCCGAGCTGGGTGAAGTATTGGGTCATGCGGAAGATTAATTAGAACAGGCCCAATAGTTTTACTATTAATATTAATTACTACTATAGTTTTGTCTAAGCCCAATTAAATCAATTGCTAAATTGGGACATACAGAATATTCCTTTGTCAGAGTTGGTTAGTAGCAGCACGTATATGTAATGTGTAATTGGAAGAAAGGGAATTAAGCAATTACAGTATTTTCATCTCTCACTCTCAACTTTCTTCTCTAATTCTCTATTCTCTACTCATCAATCTTATCTTATCTTACAAGTAATTACAAATATAAATATAAAAAAATACAAAAATATAGCCAGAACCTAACATATCAAATCGACGGCTTTCACGTTTGATTGAGGATGTATCGCAGAATACGAGAGACATGGTTAATTCGGTTTCTTCGGGATGTAATGTCTTGAATGTGGCTGTAGAAGTTATTCATCAACACGTTCACATTGTTTTCGCAAATGACCAAGAAGTCGATTTGGTAATGCAGCGGTCTATGGAAGAAAGCTCTTCTGTTACGGTCCCGGCTACAGATGCATCAATCAAGTCCTTGGAGAGAAAGACGATGGATTGTGTGAACGAGAATTGTTCGATTTGTTTAGAAGAGTTTTTCAACGGTTGTGAAGCCGCGTGCATGCCTTGCTCACATATGTTTCATAGAGATTGCATAGCTGAGTGGCTGAGGACTAGTCACTACTGCCCGCTTTGCCGTTTTGAGATGCCCACAGCCTAGATAGATAGATGTCAAGTTAATGTACTGTAGGAAATAATACTGGTGCATTGTTTTTGATGCACCAAGATTGTTATGAATGATAACTTTTTGATGTAACTGAATTCTTTTGAATGAAATATGGTTTCTTCTATCCAAGCTTAAATCTTATGCAATATCCAGACAATAATTAACTTGTTTAAATCATTTTTGTTAATGTGACAGTTCACTGAATATTCATCCAGGGTTAATGGCTAATTCTCCCATTTTCAGATTTCTGGACATACTTTAAGTTTAAGAGAGGAAATAGGTAGTTCTTATATAGGCTGTTCTTATATTTCTATATTTACAAGCAGCACATAAAAAGAAATCCTACATTATAGTACTAAGAGAAAGAGGAAGCATGAAGAATATGATCTGCTGCAAAATTAAGAATTGAAGTTTGATTATCCAGAAACCAAACAAGTTTTGAACTTAAAACGGAAAAGTGTATCCAAAATTTGCTGGAGGGGCAGATATCCAACATCTTGACAAAAAAAAAAGAAACTAAGAAAAGAGGTTAAGGGTGACCACAATTAAATGAAGAAGTAAAAAAGTTTAAATGATGCATGTGAATATGGTGGAAGGAGTAGATTTTGGATTCCTCGAGGAACAATTTGTTGGGATCAATTTCATTTGAAGGTTCTTGCAAAGGTTCCATGGCTTTTTTGATAAAAGGGACTCTAAAAGCTACTACAGATCCCCAACAATTCTTTACAGATACATGGATTGGTTTTCGATATCTGGACAAATTAACTGTTAAAGGTGGTGGATATTTAAATGGCCAAGGGGCTGCTGCATGGCCCTACAATGACTGCAGTAGGAATAGTAATTGCAGAACCCTTCCTACAGTAAGTTTTATTAATCTACAGTCATTTTTATTTTTCAAAATTATTTTGATTAATTTCCGAGTCAAGTTCACAAGTTCGACTCTCGTTAGGTCTATAGAAGAATATATAGAAACTTTATATTTAGTGATATATATATATATATATATATTTGTATTAGTTAATGTACGAGATCATTCTTATTTAGAATAGATTTTTAATGTATTTAATTTCAATCTTATTAATTATATGCAGACATTGAGATTCGATTTCATAACAAATTCAGCAGTCAATAACATAAAATCAGTCAACAGCAAAAATTCCCATATCAACATCTTTGCTTGCCACAACATGAACATAAGCAACATTAGATTGACAGCACCAGCAAACACATTGGCACCTCAAACAAAATTAAGATTTCGCGTGCTGTCATTGGGACTGGAGACGACTGTATAGCCATGGTCTCTGGCAGCCGAGACATTGATATAGACAACGTTGCTTGGGATTTGTACAAAAATGTAACTCGTGTAATGAGATTAACGAGCTAAAAAAGCACCTATTTCGCGTAATAAAGGCCATACAGATATCCATCTTTCCAGTGTTTCTATCATACAGTTAATCTCCACAAATTTCACAACAGAGAAAGATAATTAAGCCCAAAAGTGAAGAAATTTTTTCAGCTCAACTTTATAAAGCTCATTCAAGCTTGAACATTCTTTCAGGCTTGCAAAATTTACTTAGCTGAGGTACAATTAATGTGCAGCTACATTGACGGATAATAAACTGAAAATTGTTTTCTTCAGCAAATAATTTTAGGTCAAGTAACAAATTCAGCAATAAATCAAATCTATTTCCCCAATTCAACAAATTCATACTGATTGGAGCATAACAACCGAAACTCGAAAGCAAAACATAAATTGAAATAGATTTTCGGCAAAAGCCCTAACCTTAAACTCAACCTAAGAGCTGGATTTCAGCGGCTGGAGAATTCGGGCTGAGGATGAACGATTTGCACACCGGGCTTCAAATACGCCTTACATTTTCTTTCTCCTTCTCCCAATTTTTGAACGTATACTGTTACTGATTCCCTCCACTTCATCTTTTACTTTTACCATCAAATTGTACTTAGGTTTGCTTCCACTCGATTATTATCATAATTAAAATCAATTTTTGAAGAAAATGAAAATGGGCTTCATTCAGACCTAAATTTTCAGATTTTCAGTCTCAAGAATAGTGAACAACAGTAAAACTTTTGGCCCGACATTTCAAAAGAGAGCTAATATCATTTTGCCCCCGTGAAATAATTAATGTTTAATTTTTATTATTTTACCTTTCCTATGATTTGAATAGAGTCACTTTACCCTCCCCTGAAAATTTTAAAGAGACAAATAGTGTAGGTGTTGTTTGTCGGGATTTTTAAATAGTACTTTAAAAAATTAGAGAAGTTTTAAGATATTTTCGATTTTGTCTTTATTTGAAAGATGTTTATTTGATTCTTAATAAAATTTATAGTCGATTTTATTTCTAGAAAATTTTTAGGTTTCTTTTAGAGACTATGGGAAGAAGAGATAAATTATTTTAGAGAAAATCTCACTCTTCCCTCAATAACTTAAGAGTTAAATTTTATTTTTCTTGTGAACTAGTTTTTTTAGCACTATTCCGTCTTGAAATTACATTAATATGAATATGAAACTCTTTTCCATCAATTTTTCAGCCAAAGTAGGTTAGATGAGAGACACAAGCCACTAAGTGGAGTATTTTCGTCATTTAAGATTAGGAAGGAAAGTTCAAGGTGAAAAGTTCAACAAGGTGTAAGTGCACGAAGAAAGTACACAGAGATCTAAGTTCGGGGAAAAATTGGAACTCAACTATTCAATTTATACATATATCTCCACTCTTTAACGTTTAACGAATATGTTCTATCATTTTGTATGAATTTAGTTCTAATATTTAAAATTGTAATTAATGAAAATGACAGTTCAATCTTGTAATTAGTTTGAGACGAATTTTACAATATTATATAATTACTTATGTTAAAATTTACCACATCATGACACTTAAATAGCCATGTGGTAATTTAACGATAAATGCGCAATTTTACGTTTCATAATTAACGATGGGATGATATTCCAAAAAAAATATGCTTAATGCTTCCTCTTTGTACTATAATGTTGGATTTATTATATGTTGCTTGAATACTGCAAACAATATTCAATTCAAGATACTGAAATTGGATGGTGGTTTTATTTTCTATACTTTCATATGGGAACACCATTGATGTGAAAGTTAGATGAAACCCTTAGAATTGAGCCAATAATGTCTAGTTTATGTTATTCTCTAGATCTCTTGTTTATTAACATGTCATTGTTCTGTTTCCTTTTTTATGGAAAATTAACACATTTCTACCCAATAGGTTTCCCAAAGAGCAAAAGACAAAAACATCCCTTATGCTTTGTCTAACTCCCAAAAATCCCCCTACGTTATTTTAATTACCAAAAAATTTTATGTATTTGATTTTAAATACCACACTCGACCCAAATAATATATACTTAAAATTTTATTTTTGACTTTTGATGGAATGACAATGTTATCCCTACGTGTTTTTTTTTTTAAATTTATTTATACTTTTTGGAAAAATAAGTATATACTACTTGGGTCGAATGTGGTATATAAAATCAAACATAGGGGGTTTTTGGAGATTTAAAATGACACATATGGGGTTTTTGGGAGTTAAACAAAGCATAGGGGTGTTTTTGTCTTTAGATGTCAGGAGTAAAATTGTCATATCAAAAGCAAAATGTGAATAAATACTTGCAATTTTGACGTTTGAAACACACTCTCTTTTTTTGGGGTGTATTTGGCACTTATTTGAAATCGTAGGGAGATTTCAAATATCGATCTGACGTCACGGGATGAACTTCGAGGAAATTCTTTAGCTATTCTTCACTTTGTCTTCAACTTGTCTTTTTCTAATGAATAGAGTAAGTATTTATAGGGGGAAAAATGAGAAATGAAGATTCATTAATTTAGGAAATTTAAGAGACATCCTCTTAATTTGGGGAGAGGAAGAGTTTTCTTCACAAATTAAATAAGGGCAACGCAGTCTTTTTAGTGTAGGACATAAGTGTCATTCTTTATTGCTTATTTATTATGTTAATTACTAATATACCCCTAAAACACAAATTATCACCATCAATATACTAGGAATTATTTTAAGAGTACGAAGTCTGAAACATTCAATATAAAATGTTCAAGACGGAAATTTGGTTGGACAGATAACAAATAAATGTTGCTTAGGCAAAACATGAAAATACGATTAATTTTTTATTTATCATACATTAAAAATAGTATTGTAATATTGTGCATAACACAAAAGTTATGAAATCATGTGTTTGACAATATAATCTATCGGGCTTTTGGCACTTTGCACCCTGAAATTATAGGGTTTTGGCACTTTGCACCCTAACTTAAAAAGTTTGGCACTTTGCACCCTGAAAATACAATTTAGTTGGCACTTTGCACCCTAGTGTGTGTTTTGAAGAAAAAATTAATTGATTGAAGAATATAATAGTTATTTTCGAATATTTTTGGCACTTTAAACCCTAAAAGTCTACATTTTGACATACTTTGCACTCTTAAATATAGAATATTGGCACTTTGCACCCAAAAATATAATTTCTGGCATTTTCAACCCCGACTTAATATGATAATCCATATTATGTAAATAACATGTAATATAATAATATGTTAGATATGTAAACGTGTATTTTAGATATAAAGTAAATAATCTTCAGGATACTTGAAAATAAAATGACGATAACGTCTTTTTTGTAATCTAAATTTTACAGAGAGAAAATGTTAAAATAAGTTATTATAAAGTAAAATAAATTTAGAATAACAAGTATGATTATTGTGCATAGAAATGACCATTTTATCTCTACATTGTCGACATTCATGAGACCCTTTTTTGTAAGAAAAATACATTAGGGTGCAAAATGTCATACAAATTATTTTTTTGTGTGCAGAGTGCCAAAAAAATTAAATTGGGGTCAAAATGCTAATATTTTATAATTTTAGGCTGTAAAATGCCAACATTCTATCTTTTAAGGATGTAAAAATCTATATTGCCAAGGTGCAAAGTGAAAAAAAAATTGAAAATAACTATTCTACCTTTTTATCAATGATTTTTCTCACTAAAACACACACTAGGGTGCAAAGTGCCAAATACATTATATTTTCAGAATGCAAAGTGCCAAAACTTTTAAGTTAGAGTGCAAAGTGCCAAAACCCTATAATTCCAGGGTGCAAAATGCCAAAAACCCTAATCTATCTAAAGAAAATGGAATTCCATAAAAATGATACAAACAAAATTATTAGGACATATGATAAATAGAGATTTGAAAAGACATTTAATGAATGGCGCTTTTAGATGTTGATGATAAATAGGAAATCAAAATGAAATTGGATGAAAAAATGATGAGAAAAATATTATATGTACTGCTCAGCCTGAGAAACAAAATTATCAATTATGTCAAATGTTATTTTGAGTTAGACACATACATAGAAATGTATTAATATCTTGATAAATAGCAAAATAAATGACATTGAATGAAAAATGATGTAAAAAAATATCACATGACTATCTCAGGGGTCGAACCAGTGACCTTTTCCTTTTCCTTCTCCTTCCTTTTCCAACTTTTTAGAGAACAGTTCCATTGGGCCAAAACCATATTTACGATAACATGCACGTATATAAATAGATGATGTAATTATTTCTGGGGGGACCATGCCCCCCAAGTCCCCACTATGGTCCGTCCCCGAATCAAGCTTTACTCAAACAGGTTCGATGCTACTTCTCCGTAGAACTTACATTAGTTGAATTCGTATCGGATGTGAAGATCTCATAAAATATTAGCAATGGTGCCTTTGAAATGATTTGAGTTTATATGGAACACGAGTAGGTCGGTTAATATGCCTAGTTCTTCCGGTAGTGAGCCACAAATACGTGTGTGGTTTTAGTCAATACCGACAATGTGGTTGTGTGAGGTTCGTCCGGGGTCGGGGCGCTGCATATTCCGTTGTAGTTGCAAACTTGGACCATGTTCAACTATACATGCAATATATCAAAGTAGCATAAATCCAACATAACTTGGATTTGTCCTTTGAAAATAGGAAAAAAAATGGACCAAACCTCCATATTTATACATCCAAAGCCAACCAAAAGTAAATACAACCGATCGAACCAATAGAACCAGTTACCAATATGGTTATTGTATTATGTTGGGTCCGGTTATGAAAATAGTACTTAAACTAATATTAGATGCAAATATATCATTTTTTTTTCCAACAAAAAATTTTTAGGTAGATTTATTTCACTTTTCGGAGTTTATTTTGATGCCCTCTGAAGAGCCAAACACCATAGAGAATCTCATCTTATAAGTTTAAATTTCAATTAAAAGATAATCTATTTTAAAGTTATCTATATACATTTATTTAAAAAAAAATAGCATATTTCTTACACTATTTATATCACAAAAGATCGAAAATATTAGAGAAATCTCTCATTTTATGAAAGTACTATCTGAAAAGTGAAATGAATATGATCTACATTATGTGCCCCATAAAAGTGATTATTACAATAATTTTAGTCCCAACATATAATTACGCGTTCCTTACGTGACCACGGTCATAAAGAAAGATGAACAGTTTTACATATGAAAATTTGTGTACTGAAGTTGTTATCAATTGAAATGTGGGGCCAAAATTATTACTTCACTACTCTTAAGATTGAAAATGCAATTCATTCCATTGATATTGTTTGGTTTCAAAACCAAAGTTTCTTAATAACAATATATTTTAATTCCGCACAAAATTCTAGCAAAATAGTATGTCTTAATTTCCATTTAAAATAGAAGAGTTAATTGCAATTTACCTCCTATAATATTTAAAATGTTAATTTGTTTTTCTATAATCTTATAAAAAATTCACACAGTCTTTCTGATACTTTTATAAGTTACACTTTATCTCTGTGTTATGATAATTATGACAATTGACCTCTATGTTATGATAACTGTAACAATTTACCCTCTTATGTTACAAAAATATTTTTAAAGTCCACTCTCAATTTTGACAAATGGTTACACTATCCGGCTAAAGGAGGTAAATTGCTTCTTTAAAATATTCATGGGGATAAAATGCTTTTTTCCAGATTATATAGGGTAAATTGAACATTATATATTTTAAGGGGGTAAATTGATATTAGCTCTAAAATAAAATAATAATCGAAAAGAAGCAAATAGTATAAGTTCAGAAACAATTTTAAAAATGCCCTTACTCATATGTTTTATTAGATTTTTTCCATTAAATGTTTGAAAATTGTAAAAATGCCATTGTTTAAATTAAGCCACATAATTAACTTAATTAAATCTCCCTAATTAAACAACAACTTAAACAAACTATTATCTATACCCCAACATTTTTAAAAATTAAAATAAAACCCCATTCTACAATTTTTCATTCTCTCACTATAAACCCTAACAAAATTTTCTCTCACAAAATTCCAAATTTTGACACACATTCACTCAAATCAAAGAGGAAAAGGAAGAACAACAACATATAAGGTTAGTATTTGCAAGTTATTTTAATTTTGAAGTGAATTTTTGGTGATTTACGGGCAAAACGCGAAAAAAAAAATCCTGGTATTGTTTCGCAGTAAGAATCTCACCGCGGTGAATATATAGCTCACCGTGGTGAGCTATGTTGCCCTCTCCAATCTCGGACTGGAGACTGTAGACCATCTCCAGTCTCCGGAGACTAGAGATTGGAGACCAAACTCCAGTCTCCAGCCTCCAATTGGAGTCTCCGGAGACTGGAGTTTGGTAGGACAAATACCAAAACTCAAAATAACATATTTAGCTGAATTTTAAATATTTTTTTATTCAGATAGTTTGTGAGTTAATATTAGTTGTTTACTTGTAGGTATGGACAAAATTATACTATATATTTGGTATGGTGGTGAATTTAAATACGATACGAATGGAAAATTTGAATATAATGATAATAGTAGATTTGGTCATAGTAAATCTTTGGAAACATTGTTGGTGGATAGGACAATCTAATTTGGGGAACTAGTTGAAAAAATATACAGAACGTTTGATTTTGTTCGGGATATGAGTAATATTGAGATATATCGCCAATGTGGTGCAGCAGCTAACTACAAGGTAATGAACATAGCAAATGAATCAGACTGGGTTATAACAATGTACTATATCCGAAATATGGATGAATATAATTTGTACGTGGTTTGGGATCCGAGGATAGAAGAAAATCCGAGGATAGAAGAAACTCCAATGATAGAAGAAAATCCAAGGATAGAAGAAACTCCGAGCATAGAAGAAACATTATATCCAGTTCAGGATGATGAACATAACCCTTGGATGCTCGATCCTAATCGTCGCACTCCTGAACTTATATCTTGTGCTAAAAAAAACGACAATGAAGGTGGGGATGGAGGTTATGATATAGGTGGTGATGAATGTGGTGATATAGGTCCTGATGTAGGTCCTGATGTAGATGGTTATGGAAATGAACATCCAAATTATGACGAGCCACCTAATGTTCATGGTCAAGCGTCAGAATTTTACGAACCACCTAGTCATGAAGGATTTGATGATGCTCTAAGAATTTGTTCGGGATCAAATTCAAATGAGGAGAGGAATGATGGATCGGGTTGGACAATTGGTCAGCGGTTTAATAACAAAATACATTTTGATGGAGAAATTCGCAAAGTTGCTATACATAATCATTTTAGATTTAGGGTGGAAAAGTCGGACCTAAATATAAAGATAGTCCGGTGTTTGACAGATAATTGTCCATGACGACTATATGGGAAGAAGGAAAAGTATGGTATTGAATATGTTATTACGTCATATCATAACATTCACACTTGTGGACTGATGGATAGAGGTGCCGATCATATACAAGCATCGTCTAGATACATTGGTAACCGGACCAAGGGACTTATTCTTGAATTCCATGAATCCTCCAAAACTTGAAGCACTGATCAACTTCATGCGTAGTGAAGAACATGTTTCCATTAGCTACGAGAAAGCTTGGAGGGGGAAACAATTTGCTCAAGATGAGGTTAGGGTACTTTCGATGAAAATTTTGCCAAGCTCCCCTCCTATGCTTACATGATTAGGGTAATGAATCCTGGCACGGTAACTCGCATCCATACAGACTCAGAAAACAAATTTAAATATTTCTTCATGGCTTTAGGAGGACCGATTAGACGATTTCATCACGTAAGAGATGTCATTGTAATCGATGCAACATTTACAGGCAATAAATATAAACAAACCATTCTAATTGCAAGTGTGCGGACGGTGACCGTCGTTGTTATTCGATTGCATGGGGGGTAGCTGATGCCGAGGACACGGCGAGTTGGATTTGGTTCCTTGAGTAGTTGAGAGATATCATACCAGACAGAGAAGATCTGGTTATTATTTCGGACAGGGGCACAACGATTATACCCGCGGTTGAGAAGGTCTACCCTTTAGCAGACCATGGGTTTTGTTATTGGCACCTCAAGGAAAACCTGGTAAAAAGATTTTCCGGTGCGGCTGTAACCGGGTATTATTATAAAGCTGCTACCGCTTACAATGAGTTTGAGTTCCAAAAATATTTTGGTTACTTGAAAGCCAAGAAGCCAGAAATTACAGATTGGCTAGAGAAAGAGGTGAACTTTCATAAATGGGCAAGGGTCCACTATCGGGTCAACAGATATGAGGTCATAACGTCTAACAACGTCGAGGTCCTTTATAATATGATCAAGGAGGCAAAAACTTATCATATATGTGCTCTGCTCAAACTTATCCCATATGTGCTCTGCTCAAATTTAGAAGAAATGGAGTTCATTACTATCGAGGGCACAAGTCTAGTGGGTAAAATTCCTCACAACCGGTTGACAAAAGAGGCCAAAGCTTTGGTCATTGATTATGTGTTCTCGCATCGCTCCGACCTCGTACAATACATTGTACGGTGATGATCGTATCCCTCTGCTTTATAATCTCACCTTCGGAAACAAATTTAACGTTGGGGTAGTTATTCACGAGTGGCTTATGAAGACCATTAAACGATCATCACCAAACTTGAAGAGTTTCATCTTTCCTTACCTCATTAACGGGTTGTGTTTGAGGGTCGGAGTCAAAATCACGGATGTTAGGGAAGAAATCAAGTTGGCCAACCCGATCAACACTCATTCAATTTGCAAGACTTTGAATTTGACTTATGTGAGTGCAGACACCGGCCGGTCTTATACTTATCAGGAGAACCCTCAAGCCGAGCAAGTTCAAATCCCACAACGGGGAAGGGTTCCCCGTGGACAAGGGTTGATATTCGTCGAGGTGGCAGCCCTTCAAAGAACAATGAATGACAACTTCAATACCTTGGCGAAGTACATGTCAAACGCATTGGGTACCCTCGCTGACCGGCAAGACTATTACTTTCGGAATGTTGGCACAAATCCTCCCACCCTTCCTCTGCGTCCCATCATTCACCTACCCACGCACAATGTCGATGAAATGCATATTGATGAGCAGGAGGATGAGGATCGGAACCAGTAATTGTTATTTTTACATTTTTTGCATTGGATAATGTTATTTTCTTTTTGGTGAATTGTGTTAATGAATTGTGTTGATGAATTGCGTTGATGAATTGCATTGATGAATTGCGTTGATGAATTGCGTTAATGAATTATGTTGATGAACTGTGTTAATTGAATTGTGTTGATTAATTGTGTTGATGTGTGTTGATGAATTGTGTGATGATATTGCATTTCGATTCTGTATTTTTAAAATATACACACTAATAATAAAAAACCACACAATAATAATCAAATATTATATGAATTCATTAAATATTACAAAAATTATTTCGAAGGCCTGTTCTAACTTCAAAGAATACAGGGACCGTAGCTTAGTTCACGGACCATTCCATTATCTTTGCCAATTTTCTGATGTACAGGATCCTCCTAAGAGGCAAGTACAGAGCATACTTATTGATAAAGTTAGAGTATATTAATCAAGAACCATGACAAATTTATCCAACAAAGTTATTTTGCCATGAAGTGCTGTTCTTTGCAGAAAAAAGATTTGGACTTCCATTACAAAAGAATGGCAGAACTCTACTAGGCTTGATAGTCCTTTTTTCTCTTTCTGTCGCATCCCTATCAAGAAATTTCTTCGACCTTCTCCTTACACTCGGGCCCACTTCGAGATCACCATGATCGAAATTCTCTTCCGCAGTATAAGCCTGAAAATGCGTAGATTATGAATTCATATCAAACATCACATATTAACATATTCAATCATTTATTTAAAAATAATCAAAACAATCCAACATACATTTCCAAAAATAATCCCAAGACAATCAAAAAAGCATTAAAAACCATAAATAAAAGATAATTTAATCGTTCACCTCATTAACGGGTTCTTCGTTCTCCTCTTCCTATTCCACTTCCTCACTTTCCACTTGCCCATTCCCCTCCTCGTTCTCCTCCACATCAATCCCTCTGTTTTGGAGGTCCTTCAACATCAAACTTTGAAGGCGAGCCATGGCTACACTATATTGCTGTTGCGTCTCCGAGATTCCTGTAATCTGTCCAAGAAACCTCTGCTCCATCTGGACTTGATCATATCGAATTCCTGTAATCTGTCCAAGGAGCCTCTGCTCCATCTGGACTTGATCATGTCGAAGCCTCTGCTCTATCTGGTGTAACTTTGTCAACCAGTCTCCAGGTATTTCTTGATTATTTGGACGCGGTTGAGATTAGGAAGTGGAGGCATCATGGTCTCTTCTTGGGAGACGTTGGCGTTTCGAGCCGACAACTTGGGTGGCCGGTTAATACCATCGGGATGTCCCTCTTCGTCCCGATTAATACAATAATTATCGCCAAAAAAGTGGGTCAGGCGACGATATGCTGAAAATCGACTCTCGGGGCTAATATCATCGACCCACAGTCTTGTAATCGTATAATAATCAGCCTGGGACTCCACTTCATCCGGCATTAGTTGCGGGATCACAATCTAAAATAATTAACAAAACACAGATTATTTATTTCCAATATATCAAATTCATGACATTATAAAAAAAAAAAAAGAGTAGTAATAACTATTAACATGCCTTAACTTTAGCAAAGTATTCGTCAACACGATCACAATTTGGAAAATTGGCGCGCCCAAGCGTCCAACGTAACATTCTCGGATACGAAAGAATATCTGGAGACATATTTGATGAACAATTGGCCAATTCGGGTAAGCCTTTAATGCTCTCCAACATCCAAAACTGCACAAAAATAGCCTAAATTAAAAAAAAAATTAAAACATATTCAAATCGAAAATTGAGTGGACAAAATACTAATATAAGAAAAGGACATCCATCCGCATGCCATCTACGAGGTCCCTCTTGTCTCATTGTCTCATCTGAGGAGCAGAGCCAATTTTCTCCAATATATCACCTACCGTGGCTTCCCAGTTTTTATTACCCCATCCATACCTTTCGCATACGCACATGTCATCACATACCTGTAGTATAAGTCAAATTTGTATGGATAATTAGTTCTAAAAGTTGAAGCAAAATCAATATAAAAAATTATATTTGAATTTACTTACCCTGAAAATAAAATCATCAACATCTTTATCTTTATCACGTGTAGGAATCAACACCGTTGATATAACCCATACAAATAACAATTTAAGAATATCATCATAGCGGTCATTCACAATCATTAATCTCCTTATTTCATCTGCAACTGCCTCGACAGTTACCTTATCCGTCCCCCATCTTTCAAACCTTCTGTCTTTCAGGGTTGCACCTTCCGCAATATGTTGCGCATCCTCAGAACTCTATTCACAAAAGCTGGTTTTCCATTGATCAAAAACCAATACTCGTATTTACTTCTTGGTGAATTTTCTTTCCGTTTACACATTCTAATCATCAAGTTGTGTAATAAGGTCCCCTTAAATGTACCTTCCCCACTAAGCAACAAAAAATTTCCAATTTTGGGGCAGTTTTCCAACATCTCAATATGATGAGGTCGCATCATTTCTCGCATTGATTTAATTTCCGACCATATAGTATGTTGTGTGATTTTTTGCTTGTACTAGCGCTTGATTATAGTGGAATGGAGGTAATTTTGGAAGGGTATGCGTCGGTATTATGCCATATCCCTATAAAACAAATAATTAAAGCATAAATTTTGGATCAATTTCGAATTTAAATTCGATCTCCACATGTTCATGAATATCTGGAGACCTCCAGTCTCCGGTCTCCAGATATTCATGACTTTTGGAGACTGGAGACTGCAGTCTCCAACATTCGAGTCTCTAGCATTCTCGTGAATGCTGGAGACTGAATAGTCTTAGTCTCCAGTTCAACAAATGTTGAACTGGAGACTGTGGACCTGAGAATAACCAAGCTCACCGCACCGCGGTGAGTTTTAAGGCTCACCGTGGTGTGCTCTTCAAATGGGTTGCAAATTGCAGTATGAAAAAAAAAAACGCAATTGATTATGTAATAAAAATTAAAACTTACATTGTATGGATGTGGTGCTTAACCTTCTAGATTTATTTCCTAGCCTCCATTGTAGTTGTTATGTGCCATTTTGAGTGAAATTTTATGAAGAAATTGAAGTTAGGTTGGGGAGTGTTTGAACTCGCAGATCTGATTTGTGAGATAGAGAAATGTTTTTGTTTTTTTTTTTAATATATAAGGTATTGTAAAAACAAATAAGTCAAAAATAGGAGGTGTATTTTGCAATTTTTATAAGTTTTAATCACTTTTTAACTGAAATTAAATATTTAAAAAATAAAAAGAAAAAGAAAAAGAAAAATAGGTGATGGCATTTTTCTAATTTCAATCTTTGGGGATGGCATTTAGCCAAATTTCCCGTGCTAGGCAATAAAACTGGCAGAAAGAAGAAGGTGATGATATAAGTCAGGTCGAGCAGAACGGTGTATTCTCAGCCCGGTGTGCAATTCGTGTATCCTCAACCCGAATTAGACCGCCGCAGAAATTCAGCTCTCTTCGACTTAATCGCCTTAGGTCAAGTTCAAGGTTAGGGATTTTGCTTATGAAATGATCTCGATTTATTTTGCTTTCAAGTTTTGGTCCTATTATAGTATAGATTGTATCCATTTACTATGATTTTGTTGAAATTGAGTAAATAGAAAAGATTTGCTGATGAATTTCGACTATTTTTGTGTAGTTTTGCTCCTATTATAGCATAGACTATAGAGTGTATTCAATTAGTATAATTTTGTTGAAATTGATAAATGTGCAATTACTATTATGTTAGTTTTATTGAAGAAATCAATTTTCAGTTTATTTGCCTTCACTTGATAAATGTGCAAACCTCACTAGCAACTTCAGATAGTTGTAACATTAGCAAGTCTCAGAGAATGTTCAATCTTTTTTAACTAAATTATAATCTGGATTTTTTCCAAGAAAATTGAAATCTTTTTTCCAATCATTATCCTCACTCTTTTGGTTGCATTTTATTCAAATGTGCTCTGCAATCTGATAATGAGCCATCCAAGTTCCACGAATATGCAGGCTAGAAAGATGCTATGTAAGGTTACTCTAGCAGTAATAGTCAATTTCAGAAGAAATTGGTTGATGAAAACGGTGAAAATAAGAAGCGGGATATTTCCCATTCATGCATCCTCAGCCCGAATTTGGCCACCGCAGAAATCTATCTAATCCTTCCTTGCCGCTAAAGGTTAGGGCTTTTGCCGATGAAATGATTTCAGTTTATCTGAATTTTGTAGTTTAACTCCTAGCACAGTATAGAGTGTATTTAGTTAGTATGAATTCAGGAAATATAAATGATTTTTTTTATGTGACTGGTAATACCTAATATTCTAATGTGGATTTATTATATGCTGCTTGAATATTATTATTAATGCTCACTTATTTTGTTTTGAGTAGCTAGTCGCTACTCATATTAGGAAATAAAACATGGAAATTTTAAAACCCATTTGAGCCATGGATATCTCGATCGACATTCGTTTTTCTTCGCCAATCTATTTCAAAATGGGTATTCTTACACTTCAGGTTCCATTTTTCTTGCCTTTAGCACACAACTTTTCTATACATCTGATTCTCTCGATTATTCTTATCTCCTCTCTACATCAAAGTATTCAACATCATTGTTGTTAGGTAAGTTCACTTCTATTTCCCTAATTTGGTTGCCCTGATTTGATTGAATGAATTATTCTTTTGAATTCAATATGTTTGATTCTGTTAGAAATTGAAAAGCAGTACATAATCAAACCCAAATACTTATCCTGCTAATCCTGAACTCGGTTTATATATTGTTCCATTCCTTTTCAGTTACAAATTAGCTAAAGGAGAAAAGATCTACCTTAAAAATAATAGAAAAGAAAAAGCTATTTCATTCCATGTTCACCAATCTTCTATCCGAAAATCTAAAATAAAATGGGTCATTCCCTTTATGAGATATAGACTGATGATTTTGTTATTGTGAATGGTGATGTTAGCTGCACATTGTGTATGTTTCGGTATTGGTGGCTTGAGTATTATTTACAGTTTTGATTGGTAACGTTTTCAGTTTTCAGTTTGTAGTCAAGCTTGAATGATCTTTATAAAGTTGAGTTGAATGAGGTCTGATTTAATCTTTAGGTCAGTGAGTCAAACTTCATATAATTGTATGTTTGTCCTAAGTCTGAATGAGTTCTTATGAAGTTAACTTCATATAATGTGACAGATTAAATTTTGGTCTTTTGTTGCCAAGTCCAACTGATGTCTTATAATGATGCATTACGCGAAATTTGAGCTTTTTTAGCTCCTTATTCTCATTACAATAGTTCCATTTTACTACAAATTCCAGGACAATGCCAAAACAGTATCTTACTTGTTTGTTATTCTGGTTTCTTTACATAGTAGTTATCTACTTTTTCGTTTACTCTGCTGTCACCCTCAACCTCTTATGTTTTTCCCAATGTCTTGCACAGTTTCAAGATCTCTCATATATGCCCCTCCTGGATTTTCAGCACCACCTCCAGACTTTTCTTCGCATCAAAGGACGGGGAAATTATTTGATATTATTTCCGTTTAGTTTTATACACTAAAATCATTCAACGTTTATGTTTCAAGTTCAATTCGGAATTTTGCAGCAAAACGTATGCTTGGTGCGTTTTCTTTGTACTACAATGTGTGATTTATTATATGCTGCTTGAATATACAAACATCGAAGACAAGATACTGCAAATTAAATGGTGGTCTTTTATTTGCTATGCTTTCGTCACGGGAACACCATTTATATGAAAGTTTGATGATACTCTTAGAATTGAGTTAGGTATGTCTAGTTTATTACATCTCATTGTTATGTTTCCTTTTTTATGGAAAATTAACACATTTCTACCCAATAGGTTTCCCAAATAATGACTTGTTTTGGATCATATAACCGCGATTGAGTCACAAATTATAGTACAACTTGTTTCTATTCTCTTGAAGAACCAAAGATTCAGAAGGCTTTGACTGCCACCATCCAAATACCCAATGGAATGAATGGCTTCAAGCCTTTTCCATTTCCTCTCTAGCACAAGGAAATCTAAAAAGGGGATAATTAGCCATTAACCCTAGTTAAATATTCAATTAACTGTCACATTAATAAAAATTATAAAACCAACAACCAAGTTAATTAATATCTAGATACCACATAAGATTTGAACTTAGAAAAATGAATTCATATCATTCAAAAGAATACAATTACATGAAAGAATTGTCATAACAATCTTGGTGTATCTAACTAGTCAGTGGGCATCTCAAAACTGTAAAGAGGGCAGTAGTGACTAGTCCTAAGCCACTCGGCTATGCAACTGTTATGAAACAAATGCGAGCAAGGCATGCACGTAGCTTTACAACCTTTAGAAAATTCTTCCAAACAAATCGAACAACTCTCATTCGAACAATCCATTGTCTTGCTCTCTAATGAACCGATTGATGAATCTGTAGCCGGAACCATAGTCGTCGAATCTCCTTCTTCCATAGAATGTTGCATCACCGCATTGATCGTGTCATCATTTACGAAATGAACATGATTGTGTTCATGCATAACTTCTATAGCAACATTCAACTGATTACTTTCCCGAGAAACAGAACTAACCATGTCTTGTACGTTGCAAAGTAAATCCTCAATCAGTAGGTATTACTTTCTCACTTAGTACATTGCAAAAAAAGAATTTTACCCCCAATAAAATTGGTCTAGCCCCATCCATATTTTTATATGTATGTGTATCTTTCTCACTTAGTACATTGCAAAAAAAGAATTTTACCCCCAATAAAATTGGTCTAGCCCCATCCATATTTTTATATGTATGTGTATCTTTTTATTAGTTTTATATATGATGTATAACTTTTTCTATATATGATAATATATAATTAATAGAGTTAAAAATATCACGAAATGAAATAAAGTCAAGCAATCAATTATGATATTTGTAAAAGAATGAAATAGAGTTAAGGATGTACATATACTTGTAAAATTTGCTTCGGCTAAAATAATATTTTTAATATTAAAAATTATACAAAAAAATTCATGATGAAATCTTTTAAAAGTTAAATAAGTTTGTTATTTAATTATTTATCCAAAAAATAATATATTAGAGAAAATAATATGTTAATATTCAATTAATATTTTTGCTTTTAAATAAATAAATTGATTATATATTTTTATAAGAACGAGCCCCAAATTTAAAATTCGCCTAGGACCCCCGAATGTCTAGGGCCGGCCCTGGGTGAATATTCTGTAGTTTATACTTCTTCTGAATTGTTGAAAAATATTGTATTATTGGAATTCTTATCCCAATCAAATTTAATTATGTTCATTCAATTACAAAGCAAATATATTTCATATGTCTTGTAGTTAAAAATTTGTTAATTGTATACAATCACAAACACAGTTATATTTTATTTACCTTGTGACTGAATGTCTCTGACTAGCTGAATAAGAACTACGTGCCATCATCATAAATATAGTTAATATAATTAACAAATTGTGAATCACCATAGGAAATTGTAAATTAGGGCTTTTTAGTTTCGTTAATTTAAATTCAATCAAGTTTGTGCATTGTTCCAAGTGAGACACTCACTTGCATCTTAACTCGAAATAAAACAAAATATATGGTTTAAATTAATTAATGTTGTGTTCTTTAAATAAATGGAAAAAATTCATAATATTCTTGTTTCATTTATGTAAAGCTCTAGTCCCCATGTCAAAACAGCTACATTTTACACCCCTTTGCGCAAGGTAAGTGATATTGCAAGAGAAGATATTGTTGCTGCCAAAGCAATAATTTTTTATTTCCAACTTAATTTGCTCTTTTTAGTCAAAGGTCAAAATCTATATTTCTCACTCCACATAATACCTTTAGTATTAATTGAAAATTTAATTTTCTCTCTTATTAATAATACAATATTACCTTTTCTTCATTTCCCTAGGAAACATTAAACACGAAACTAATCAGATATAAACATAAAAAATATAACCGATTTCACACAATTATTAGGGCTTAAATATGAATTAATTTATTCAAAATTCGGCTATAATTTGTTCATTGGAGTCCTATTTGAGTAATTGAGTTGAATTCATTATTGTTATGAAATCAAGCTTGGATAATCTAGTAAGATAATTTTTAAAGCTCGTTGCCATCTTGATCGAGTAAATTAAAAATAAAAGTTATAAAAAACATTTGAGTCCAGATCATTTGAAAATAAAGCTAAGTTTAAGCAAATTCAAGTAAAAAGTTCCAACCAAACTTAAATAAATTATTTTCTAGTCTACTTAGTAATTTCATATATTTAAGTTGGAGTCTTGGAGATGTTACGAATCTACTCGATACGTTTACATCCAAACTACATCCAGATGGTTCGAACAAGTTTTAATTAATCGAACATTCAAACTAAATAACTTAAATTTTACATATATTTTTATTTTTAACTTATCGAATCGAGCTTGAAACGAGCTCTGAAAATTATCCAACTATGTTAACAAGTTATAATGAAGGAACTGTAGCCAAACTTTGAACAATTAAATTCATATTCGGCCTTAATTGTGTAAATTCGGTTACACTTATTTTCAAATAACATAATTTTGCTTTACAGGTTAGGAACAATAGAAAAAATGCAAAAGTTCATTTTAAAAAAATAAATAAAAAGGTGAAGGTATGCAAGATTTCTTTTTATTAGTTTCATAATTAGTATTATATGGTTGTTGACCTGGTTAATCTCCGTATCGTATAAAATTATTTGACTTTTTCCGTGTTTAAGTTTGATAATTTCCATGTTTAAAGATTTATGGGAAAAGATAATATAATTAATAATGTATTAATAAGAGAGATTAAATAGCAAGGGGTAGATTTATGACCTTTGACTAGACAGGGCAAAGTAGGAAACAAAAAAAAGTTGTTCTGACAACAACAATATGTGCTCTTACAATATCGCTAGCCTTTGCGTAAATCAGAGTAGTACTATTGGTGATTTTTGGATTTAAGAGGTGTGAATGTGTTACACAACATTGATAATAGAGACGCATCTGCTATAAAATATTTAAGAGGGACGAATGTGTTACATTACATAGACAAGAGAGACGAATGTGTTATGTTACATTGACAAGAGAGACGAATCTGTTATAAAAAAATTAAGAGGAACGAATGTACAAAAATTTACCCATAAGAAGGACCAAAGTGTTATTTACTCTTGTCATAAATAGTTAAATACTCCCTTTGATCCATTATAGTTGTTGTTTTAGAGATTTTTTTTTTTAATTTTAAAATATTTGTTGCTTCAGAGTTTCAATGCAATAACCAATATTAATTACCCAATTTTCTATTTTGCCTTATTAGTTACACCAAAAACTCTATTTTATCATATCCTTGCTATATATGAAGAGTATTTTAGAGAGTTTTTTGCACGTTCACACTCCCTAAACATTAAAAATAGATAATTTGCACTCTCAAAATATAAATTTAGCACTTCACCCCTGTAATATGAACAATTCAGCACTTGTTTTTATTTTCCTCAAAAAATTCCAAGGACAAAATAGGTAATTCATTTTTGGATTTTTAGCACTTTGCACCCTCGAATCACGAGAAATGGGTATTTTGCACATCCGTAATAGAATTAGCACTTAAAACCCTCGAATTAAGAACAACTCAGCAACTTGCGCCCCCCGAAACATGAGAAATGGACACTTTGAACCCCCTAAACACAATATAATTAGTCCTTAGCACCTTAAATTAAAAAAAAAATCAACAACTAGCACCCCTCGTTTTTTTCGTCAAAGTTGGCCACCGAGGTCAAAAAAAACCTAGGGGCAAAATAGATAAATTCTTTTTCTTTTTCTTTTTCTTTTTCAAATTTATAAAATACGATTAAGAATACTAGAATATTCATCTTTAAAATCTATTTTAACATAGTTCATTAATTATCAATTTTCTAAATGTCCTCAAAATATCCGAAAGAATTCGAAAATTTCTAGAAAGTTATATTACATAAAATTGACTAAATAATATCACAAAAACAAACTTTAAGATGGAGAGAGAAATGAGTATACTAGTATTCATAATCGTATTTCCAAATTTAAGGAAAAAAGAAAATGAATTACCTATTTTGCCCCTTGTTTTTGTCCCCCGTGGTCAATTTGCTAAAAAAATGAGGAGATGCTACTTGTTGAGTTGTTTTTAATTCAAGGGTGCTAAGTGCTAATTCTATTTCGAGGGTGTAAAATGTCTATTTCTCATGTTTCAGGAGTGCAAAGTGCCAAAGATCAAAAAATAAATTACCTTTTTTGTCCCTAAATTTTTCGAGGAAAATAAAAGGTGTAAAGTGCTGAAGTGTTCATATTTTGAGGGTGTAAAGTGTCTTTTCTCATATTTGGAGGTGTAAAGAGCAAAAACCCTATATTTTAGATATATCTTTTGTCTTTTTTCAAACATTCATGCTATCATGCTATTTATTAGGTTCCTTAACTTTCTTGCAAAACTCTTGAATGGATATTGTAGAAAATTTTGGTTCTTTAATTTTTTTATCTATAAATTAATTAAATAGTTGAAATATAGTGCCTTCATCATTATCTAATTTTAGATAGTCTCTTTAATTAAAAAAAAAAATAGATGATATAGTGCAAGTCATTAAAATATATACATTAAAATTTCGTCTCCCTTGTGCATTTTTAACAAATATCAAAATTGAATGTATATACGGTTATTGCACAAGAAAATTTCTAATTTGTTTAGACTTTTTTTTAAATATTTACGGTGGCTTTATGTGGATGAATTTTGGTCTGATCTCGCTTTAATATTTAGAACTATGATAATGATATATTTTAATTATTTTAATTATAAGAATACTTTGACAATCTCTAATTTGTTTAGACTTTTCAAATAAAGTCTAATTAAAAGTATTCTTATAATTGAAGTGACGAATCATTATATTAGTTCTAGAATTTTAAGGATGATTATATTGTCAAAAAGATCGAGAATATATATTCACTGGTATTGCACACCAGCAGGTCTGAATTTAAATAATCGTCTGTCAGCTTCTTCGGAAATTGACACTTTGAGTAGCATGTGCCGTTGTTTTGACATGCAAAACTTGTACTTTGCAAATTTTTTTAGCCTTTTGGTTATTGCGTTTTTTGGCTTAGCCAGGTTGGTCTTTAGGTTATCTTCAGTGTTGCTTCAATCAAAGTCCAGTTTTTTTTTTTTAAAAGTCATCTAAAATGTATCAATTTATCAATTCTATTTAATTAAAATTCTCATTTTCCCCACTCTCACTTAATAATAGTAATAATAATAATAATAATAATTAAACAATAATAAAGTTCATTAAGTTAGGGTTATATCCTTTTTAATTTAACGAATCATATGTAAGGTTCATTAAGTTCTTTTAAGGTTTATTATCAAACAAAAAAAAAGTTCTTTTAATGTTTCATTTTTATTAATTAAATTAAATTTCAGTTTCTAAAAATTAACTTTTAAAGGGATTTTAAAATTGGTGCACAATGATACAACAATTAAATACTTGATTGACATGATTTGGAAATAATAAAAATAATTTAATATTGACATTAAATTTTCCAACATAATAGTTACATTAAATTTGATTTTATTAAATAAAAGTTACATTTTTATACTAAAATTAACTTTTTAAAAATAGTACACAAATTAAATAAAATTAAGATTAAATAATAATTACATTTTATTTAATTATCTAGTGATCTACCCGCACGTTGACTGCTCATCAATGCAATTGCATGCTCATATAAGAGGACACATCTACTTTCTACTAATTAATCTTCCATTTAATTTAATTACTCGATCGAGTGATGAAGATAATTCAGAAATTTTAGTAATAGAAATGACAATCCAATTGTATATATGTTATTTAAATTTAATAAATTATTTGTTCGAACTTAATTTGATTTATAACGAATTTATATGAGGTTGTATTTGTTTTTCCTCCTTTGGGTGGATATATATAGTTTCTTTGAAACAAATACCTTGATGTAATTTTTGCCCAGCAAGTTAATAGGACAAAGGCGCATTGATATATATAAATTGTGCCAAAGAGACACTTTTCTTAAAGTTTGATTTAGATTCATAGATTTTCACAATGCTATGATATTGGACGATATAGTAGTAAAGACCTATCCCTGCGTTTTCTAGTCATTAGCGATGCCTGAGAATTGAAATGAACTTTAAAGTAGTTAATCTGTCCACAGCCTATATATTTATTCATATGCATTAAAGTTTAGCAAATTAGTATGTTATAAGTCAACTATATAATATAATATAGAGAATTGGAGAAGCCGATTAGTAGACAAATGTTTTTTCCAGTGATGGTAATTAAAACAAGATTTAAACCGCTTAACCTAAATAATAGCGCACTTCACTCGAATTAATTTCATGTCCTTAGAAGGAAAAATTCTTGTCCAAGCCTGGCTTGGCCAAACCCATCCAACCACCAAGCAAGTGTATTGCACTTGCTTTGTGATTGGTCACTCTCCTGGGAGTTATAACCAATCCCAAAGCAAGTGTATTACACTTGTCATGTAGTTGTTTTGGGTTCGGCCAAACCCGATCTGGGTAAGAATTTCCCCCTTAGAAGTTACACAAAGAAATTCCAGGTCAATTCTAATTAATGCCTTAAAAACATAAACCCTCCCGTTTTTTTTTTTTTTTAGAATTGAAATGTAATAAATACTTAACTTTTTAATAAAAACTCCAAAATACCCTTCTCATCAAATAATCACAACATTATTAATGACAAGTATTGACAAGAAAAATAAAATTGATATAAAAATAATTAAATCTATTTTGAACTCGATAAATAAATATTTTTTTTTTTTTTTATCAAAGCAACAAATAAAAAAATGAATATTTTCTTATAGTTTACATTAATTATTAGAACCCGGTAATCCAATTACTAATAAACAAAATTTATCACTTACACAACTAATAACAAATTGAGCTAAAAAACAAAATGTAAAAAGTACTCGATCAATGGAATTGATAATTATAATAGAAACCTTTAATTAATAATTGTAGCCAACAAAAAAATACTGTAATATTCTAGAAATTATTATTATTAATAAACAAAAAGACACCAAAAGAAATCATATAGCTAGTATTTCAAAATGGAACATTCCTTTTTTGAGCAATGACAGTCAACGGGTGCTTCATCTCACAAGAGAGCTTCAAAACCTCACTCAAATCCACCGGCATGTTCGCATCCTCCGTCCACTCAAACCCCCTAACCAGCTTCGCCACCCACATCGCCACCGTCACAAGCCCCAAATTCTTGCCTGGGCAAACCCTCCTCCCCGCCCCAAAAGGCGCCAACCTCAAATCAAAGCCGCGCACGTCGACCTTAGCGCCGCCCATACCCGGCACAAACCTCTCAAGCTTGAACTCAAGTGGGTCCGCCCACAGCGCCCCGTCATGCGTAATGGCCCACATGTTAACCATAGCAGTGGTGTTAGCTGGGACCACCATCCCATTGCTGAGCTGGACATCGGAGGTGGATAACCGGGCCCAAGATAACAGTGGGCCTGGAGGATGCAGCCTTAACCCCTCCTTCACCACCACCTGAAGGTACGGTAACCTCGCCACATCAGCATCAGTTAAATTCACTAGAGAGTCCAGTTCCTCCCGCAGCTTTGATTGTACCTCAGGGTGCAACACCAGCTCCGCCATTACCCACTCCGTCAAAAGTGCTGTCGTATCAGTTCCTCTGAATATCATTTCCTGTAATTAAAATAAATAATTAAATTAGAAATTTATTATATTCTATTATTATTATTATTATTATTATTATTTAAGTAGGTACCCATAAAACGGCGATCATGTCATCCTCATTAAGCTTCTCATCGCCATTCAAAGACAATAAAACATCAACGAAATCATCATTATCAGAAACATTCTCCAGATGTTTTCGCCCGTGTTGTTCAATTATTTCACGAGGGAATTGCACTTTTTATACCAAACCTTTACCTACTTTAGAGATTTCATACCATACCTTTCATAATTGCACATTTCATACTAAAATCGAACAACCTTTTTCAATTTACATACCAACGTTAAATTTTGGACGGAATTGGACACGTGCCCGTTAACTCTAAAAAAAAAAAAAAAAAAGGAAAAAAAAAAGTGTCACTTTTCATACTAAACCTTTACCTACTTTATACATTGCATACCACACCTTTCATAATGACACATTTCATACCAAAATCAATCAACCTTTTTTAATTTTCATACCGACGTTAAATCACAAAAAAAAAAACATCGCGGGCACTGTACTACTACATATGATATTCTTGTTCATCAATTTTTTATAATTAACGCCTTGCCTCCTAAAATGTTCCAATTTTATCCTTGGGTGTTATTAGTACTAATAAATATGTAAAAAATTGAAATTTATGGGCAATTATAAATTATATCAATTAATGAATACGATGATTGAATTATACTTAAAAAATTTTTTGATTGTGTATGATTTTCATAGGTAGAGAAGACCGTATTTTATTATATTTTGTACCCTTTCGAAAAAGAAGCAAGAATGTTATCGATCATATGATTTATTATGGTTTCCTCAAATTGAGAAGACCCTATGTGGTACTACTGTTTCAATTCAAAATCATCATATTCATTAATTGATATAATTTATAATTGCCCATAAATTTCATTTTTTTACATATTTATTAGTACTAATAACACCCAAGGGTAAAATTGGAATATTTTAGGAGGCAAGGCGTTAATTGTAAAAAATTGATGAACAAGAATAGCATATGTAGTAGTACAGTGCCCGCGAGGTTTTTTTTGTGATTTAACGTCGGTATGAAAATTGAAAAAGGTTTATTGATTTTGGTATGAAATGTGTCATTCTGAAAGGTGTGGTATGCAATGTATAAAGTAGGTAAAGGTTTAGTATGAAAAGTGACACTTTTTTTTTTCCTTTTTTTTTTTTGGGTTAACGGACACGTGCGGTGCACGTGTCCAATTCCGTCCAAAATTTAACGTTGGTATGTAAATTGAAAAAGGTTGTTCGATTTTGGTATGAAATGTGCAATTATGAAAGGTATGGTATGAAATCTCTAAAGTAGGTAAAAGTTTGGTATAAAAAGTGCAATTCCCTCATTATTTCACCAACTAATTTCCTCACACGGAGGACGAGTGCTTCACACCGCGCCACAATTCTAGAAGGATTGAAACAATAATGAAAAAAGGGCTGCAAATAATCGGACCAATTAAAGGCTCCCAATAGCTCAAATCCTTCCCTCACCATTTCCTCAAGTTCCCTCAACTCTTCATTATCAATTGACACGTCATAACGCTTCCCGAAAACACTCCCCTTTATGTTGTTCAGCGCCGCACCTTGCAAATGCTTCCTCAAATAAACGACGCCGTTAGACAACTGTTCTCTTGATATATTTTCCAGCATCGTGGCGCTGTCTACCTGGCGATCGACCAGTCTCATAAGCAGAAATGCGCCGGGGTGAAAAGAGGTGCGAGGATGAAATTCTACGGAGTAATCGCCAGTAAGTACCGTTTGGAGAGAACCCGATGGCTCGCGTAAACATCAAGCTCCGAGCCGACTGTTTAATCGGACGGTCTGCAAAGTGTGGTTTCCTTGGCGATTGTAGGGTCGGAAGAAACCACAGCAGGGGTTGAGCCGAGGCTGAAAGCCATCAACTGTTTGGCGTTCATCGAAGAAGCAATGGAAGCTAAGGAGCGGTGAGCCAAGCCGCGGCTAAGAGTGAAAAGGCTACCGAAAAAGGGAAGACCTCTGGGGCCGGGTATAGGAACGGCGCCGTTTCGGTTTCTGTTATTTTTCCATGCGGTTCCTCCGGGTGAGAAAGCCCATGTGAGAAGCGAGAGGGCAAAGAGAGAGATGAGTATTGTGGAGATTATTGATGAGTGTGTTATGGTTAGGGTATTTATTTCTAATCTATGTCTTCGGTTACACGACTCGTCAATGTGAGGATTAGCAGGTCAATCAAACTTCTCCTCGATTTGTATAAGGGATCCTAACCTGCAATCAAAGATAACTACGTCAGGTTAATGCCGGTGGTTACCCGGCGATAACCCTCCGATGCTAAAGTAAGTATCGAGATAAGGTTGTATGTCGGAGCGTATTTAATGCTAGGAACGTGCGTACCTTTTTACTTCATTTATGAGGGCTATTTATAGTTTCAGGATGGGTTACCGGGTCGAACCAGGTTCGGACGTTTTGGTTCGAATATGGATCCTATACATTTGATTCGATCCGATCGTAAGTGGGTCAATTTTAAGAGAACGTCGGTCACTACGTCGAATAGATCGAGGTAGATGCCGACGTTAAGTTATCTTTTTATGTTCGATGTGAATCGGAGAGGGGAGGTCCTCGATATTACTCGATTGACCACTTAGTAATTTTATGATGACGAAGACTTGGTACATCAAGAGTCCCCCAAGTTCTAGAGTTTGAGCGTAAGTCGAACTCTGGAAATTTGAAGTAGTGTTCGTTTGAATTTTAAATTCTGCATGTATCGGTGGGAGTCTCCCAAGTTCTAGAGTTTGACTTAAGTCGAACTCTGGAAATTTGAAGTATTGGAGCAGAATTTTCCGCCATGAGCGTTTATGTTTTCGCGCCATCGTAGAATTAGGGTTGAAATTGGCGGGTAATTTTTATATTAGGGGTGGAAGATTAAACGTCGCGTCTTGTCATGGGGCAGTGTGCAATTTTAGTGAAGCGGTAGTTTTTGCGCCTATATATAGGTTGGTTGTTCTTGCTGTGCTTTTACACTACGGTAAAAAATATTTTTGACGTCGGAGCTTTGTACGCAAAATAAGAAAGAGTTTCATCGATTTCTGTTCTGAGAAAGCTAAGAGATGTCGGACAGCGAAGTATCTAGTCCGGAAAATGTTCATGTAAAGGAAGTCATCGAGGAAGTCTTTGGCGAGGAAGAAAATCGACAGGAGGGCACCGAAGGTGATATGCCTGTAAGTGGCGGTCAGGCCGATGACGATGACGAAGACGAAGAGGAAAAGAGGCTTGCACATCATGAGATTCAAGCTGGGGATTATAAAAAACCGTTGTCTGACTGGCCCTCGTCATTGTCGATTGCGGAAGGTTGGGTCTTATCGACTCCGAATAAGGTACAGCGGATGCATAACCCTCCGAAGAGGGCCATAGCCATACACGAGGCGTCGATGGAGTGTGGATTTCGAGTACCAATCGCTCCTGAAGTGGCTTCAATTCTCAATCAGTTGGGTGTCGTGCCTGCCCAGATCGTCCCCAACGGCATGTCGATGATTCTAGGATTTATCGTCGTCATGAAAGCTCTTAGGCAAGAGCCGTCGTTCGGCAACTTTTGGCGTTTATTTTCGGTGAAAGAGTCACTGAAATCGGGCGGGGGCTTCTATCAAGTCAGGTCTAGGGGGAATAAAAATAGTTTTCTAACAAATGCCAAAAGTTCTCATGGGAAGGGGTGGAAAGCTCGATTCGTGTTTCTCAGGCCACCAAAGGGGCAAAATCTAAATATCACATCGTCCTGGCGTGTCGGTCCTATCGATGTACAGAGACCTCCACCATCCACTCTAACGGCTCAATTTTTGGAAAATTTGCGTAGATATTGCCTCAATGTAAAGGTTCTTATCCAAGAGCCGCATTTGCGAACATGTGGGCTATCTTTGTCCAAAAAGAGGGACGATGACCCTTCTTTAGAGGATCTTCTTAGAGGCGCCGTGCTTGCGCCCAAGGGGAAGAAGAAGGAAGCTTTAGAGGCCGAGAATCAGCGTAAGTGGCCCCAAGGCTTTGGCGCCATGGCTGGACCTAGCGCGATGGGACGAGCGAAGAGCGTCGGTGATATTGAGGCTCGACGATTAGAAATTAAGCGAGGAAAGAGGCCTCGCACAGAAGAAGGGACAGTATTGACGGCAGTAAACGATCCCGTTGTTTCGATCGAGGACGATAGCGACGAAAGCTCAGATGATGATGAGGTCGATCTTAATTGGTCGATATCTCAATGGGTCGATTCCGAGCATAAGTATCCCGGCGGTTTGGGCTCCGGAGATTCGGTTCTTCAACGAGATTCAAAGGATACTGGTTTCAAAAGTTTTATTCACAACATTTTTAGTCGCGATCAGAGGTGGTTGTCGAGGAAATCTCTACAGAAGAATTTACATACCTCGGGGCGAGCAGTCTCTGCAGTAAGTAGTGTTTCTCGATATCCAATTTTTAACATTGATAATGAATCATGTATCGTAGGTCATTTGTTTTGTTTTATGCAGGTAACACAATATCAGTTTCAAGGCTACCTCCAGGCGGATCTCGCGCGACAAGAATTGGAAAAATTGAAGGCCGAGCATGACGTCGCTATTAAAGAGCGAGAGCGGCAACTTGATGAGGCTATGAAGCAGCTTAGCATTTCTTCTCGAGAAGTTGATCTACTTCGTTTTGGGTACCCTCCAGAAGCTAGGGTGGTCTCTTCCGCCCAACGTCTTGAAATTGTTAAGGAGTTTCTCGCGTCTCCCGTTTATGACTTCCTTGCTGAAGCCAAGATGGGAGACGCCTTGGTCGAAATGCATGCAAAGACCATCAAATAGTGCCAGCATAAAGGTTTTCTTACTGCGAATTTCGATCCATCAGTTATAGGAGCAGCTCTCGACGAGCAGTGTCAACCCCCGGTGCTCGATGGTATAGAAGAAGAATACGAGGCAGCTCGGTCGCATGAGTTTGGATGCTTAATTGTAGATAGGGTGTAGTTCTTAGGAGTAGGGTTATATGTGAAGAACATTTTGACTGTATCGATGGTCTATCGACGGATATTTTTGATCGATAAATAAATATATATATATAATTGTCTATTTGACTTTTATCGTTTATTAATCGAATCATCGACTTTGAATATTGTAAATGGGCTAATACTTGGGCCAAGTTCCTTACTTCGAAAGGAGTGTTATTGGGCCGGAATATTGAATCAGTCTAATTTTGAGGGAACCGCCACATCTATTCAAATAATTTGCCAATGGGCGCGCTCTTTAGGAATTCTCGTCTATATATAGGGTGTTAGGAGCTTAACTGTTCATACTTATAAAAACGGCTTGGGCGGAAAGTTGTCGGAGCATTATCGATCAGCGATAGCCTGCAGCCTCTAAGTCGGAGTACTCCTTCCCTCTTAGGTATTTATATCTCTTTCTCTTATTTATGTCTGGTGGGTGTAAGTCCATAGGAGGTGAGTCTGTCGGGGAAGGGGAAGGTGTGTCGATAGGTTCTGTAAAGCCTCCGAAGGAGGAAGTCGCGGTCCCTTCAGGGTCTAAGTCGGACCGCCATCGAACGAAAGAATTATTCAGTGCCATATCGGCATGTCGTCTACGTATGTCGGACGAGTCGTTACTGTTCAAATATGAATTCCCTCCAGGTTGGGGTATTAGGATGCCATCTTCGGATGATAGGATGAACGAGCCTCCGAGCGGTTATAGGGCTTTTCATATCGATAGCCTGGAAAATTGTCTTCGTTTTCCTTTAGCAGATGAATTCATCGACATAGTTAATGGTCTTGGTTTATGCCCTACTCAATTGGTTCCTAACGCTATTGGATATATAATTGTTTTCTGTATAGTGATGAAAGCGGTCGGTCAACCCGCTTCTTTCGCTAATTTTTGTGGTCTTTTCGATGTCCGCCCTTCCCCTCAGTCTAATGAAGGTTTCTACTTTGTACGGTCTGAACCCAAAGTTAGGTTTCTTAGTGATCTAAAGTCGTCACATGGGAAAGGTTGGAAGAATAGGTTTATTTTTGTTCATGGCCCCGAGAACTATGTATGGAGGACAACACGTGAATGGAGGTCGGGTGGCATTCTTTTGAAGAATATACCCGAACCTTCATGGGGGCCCGACTTTCTTTCTCAGTTGTCGGAATCGACTTATGACACCAACGTACTTCTGCGGGAGCCAATTTTGAGTCTAGGAAAAATGTCAATGGCTCCCTTACCTGTCGATTGTACTACTTTAGGTAGTTTTGATCATTCTTTGTGTTTCCTTATATAATATATTGATATATTCTTTTAATATATTCGCTTGTGCAGAAAACATCGTTCCTATGGCTAATCGTTACCTTAGATCCATATGGAAATCTCAGCATATCGTGAAACCGCCTGTACCTCCGTCTCCGACTGCTGCTACTGACAAGGCATCAAAGCCTCTTGGCCACTCGAGCACTGTCCCTCCGGAGACAAGCCATCGAGCGGAGGGAGAACAAGGAGTTGATAAGGGAAAAAGGCCTGTTTCGGCTGAAGTCGATCAGGAAGACCTACCTTCGTCGAAAAAGGCTAGGTTGGATGATCTTCCGACCCCGACAAGTAGTGAGATCCCCGCTCCTGCCGGAGGCAACCTCGAGTCGATTCTCGAGGAACATAAAAGAAAGCTCGGATCGAGGACGGCCGGTATCTCGATGATGAATCCTGCAATCTTGGATTCTTCAATCACTCCTCAGGCTTGGGAGAAATTTTTGTCGACAGTGTCCTTCGAGGATCACGCTACGCTTTTGAAGAAAGATGATGCGGACATCCTACGGTTGCACGCGTCCCTCCTTCTCTCGGTATTCGTCTTTCGATATCAATACATATTCCGTTTTTTGTAGCCCGTGTTAATAATGTACGAAATTTGGATCTTGTAGCTTGGCCAGACCATCTATTCTTCTGTTGCTCGACATGACAGCTTGAGGAAGCGTTACGAGAAGAGTAAAGGCTCCAGCTCGCATCTGAAGAAAAAGGTTGGTCATCTGGAGGATAGGATGAAGGGGGTCGATGAAAAGGTAGCTGCTTTGGAGAAAGAGGCGACGATTAAAGATAGTCGTATTGCCGAGTTGGAGGCAAAACTTGAGCTGAAGGATCAAGAGTTTGCCACGAAGCTAAAGGATGAGGTCGCCGATAGCTTTGAATTGGGTCGACAAGAGGGACTGAAAAGTCGCCAAGAAGCAAGTGCTGCCGAAAGGAAGGCTATCGTTACTGAATTCTTTAACAGTGTCGTCTATGAGGAGCTTGCCGAACGCCAATCCGGAACTGATCTATCTAAGGTCTTCGAGAAGGGCTGGAAGCAGTGTAGGGCGCTCGGGTTCCTGAACGATCGTTTTGACGAGACGAAACTTAGCGCTACTTCTGATGAAAACGGTGTTCCGCTCGACTTGGATTTCTTGATAGATGATGATTCCAAGGGTGCTCCCGAGGATCATGAATTTGGCTTCCTACTCGAGTTGGAAGCGTCCAAGCTGAGAGCTGAGAGTGCTGAGCAAGGGGGTGAAGTTCCCAAGTCGACTTCCTCCGATCATGTTGATCTCCTCAATTTTCAGACCCATTAGGATTGTTGACGGCATTTGTTTTGGCCCTGAGTTTGAAAAAAGAAAAAACTTCTGTTTCCTCTAAAGCTCGGTTTGTTGGTTATCGAGTCGCGTGTGGGCGGCGTGTTTTGGTGTTTATATGTAATTTGTAAGGAATGTTGAATATTTCGGTTTTCATTAATCAATCGCGTTTAATCTACTCATCTCCTCTTTGGTTGTTGATTATGTAGTTTAATGTGTTCATGGTAATTAGCCTTTTGTCTTCTGAGTATGTTTGTTGAATGTCGTCTTGTATTTCATCGCACAATCGAATTAAGTCGATCAAATCTCCATCCAACTCGATAAAAACAATCTGCACCTTTCAGTAGTTTATTCTCGACAAACCGAGGTACGAAAAGGTACCAAAGAGGTTATTTTCCTATTTAAACTTATAAGTCGATCTGCTCGGCGTCGCAGTGTTAGTTCCATAATTACTAGTCGAAGCATTAAAAACATGGGGTAGTTGAGGCGGTTAGCGCATTAAATGGGAACAATCTCAGCCGTTGATCTTGGTGTTCCTTTGACCGTTGGATGTAGTCCGCGTTAGTTACCTTGGGTAGCGTAACGGTCGGCTACTTTAATGCTTCCCATCCTGACCGTTGATCCAGATAAATCTGGGCCATTGGATTGGATGGGCCAATGCTATAAATAGGTAGAAGGGGGTGTCCAGTATTCTTCACATTCAAATCATACCAACATGTTCCTTATTAAGAAATATCCGACGAAAAATTCCATCGACAGTTCGAATTCTGAGGTCAAGTTATCGAAGGATCCCTTACCCTCTTTTGGGGTCTTTCATTCTGTTCGACCTCCAGATCGATATAAAAGATGTCGATATTCTTTTCGATTGGGTGGTATCGGTAAAGGGAGTACTTCAATGGGTGGGCCTCGTTGTTCGAATGGGTGGCATCGGTAACGACAACGAGGTCTGACTGGGGGCATCTCGGAATCCTCATTGGATCGGCACTGTGCAACATATGTCGGTCCTCGATGATTTCGAGACGCTTTCGATGATTCGGAGGGCAGGGGTGAGGTAGAAAGTATGGCAGCCGATCAGATGGTGGAGGACTTAAAGCGCAAAAATATTAAGCGACTTTTTCCTCTTCTGTCGCTTGATCGAAGCAGAGAGACCCATCACCCATGGTCGATCTATTGACTGAGATGGTGTGTGTCTGTCTGGTAAGCATGCTGCAATTAAAAAATCCTCCTGTCCTTCGCTGACGCCGAGGATGAATCGTCCCTTCAAGGCCTCGATCAATGAGAGGAAAAGCTACAGGCGGAAAACCTCCATATTTAAGCCTATAGCTAATCCGAAGTCGGTCGTCTTCAGCAGTCCTCGGTCGCCGAATATGTAGGAAAACTCGGAATTTCCTCAACTTAGTCGATCAACCAATGTAATAGTTTGTATTAGGTTTCCTGATAGCAGTACTTGTCGATTTCATTTGTACACTTGTATCTACGTTGAGATAACGAATAAAAAATATTCATTAATACTTCAATCATAAATTATGTCGATTTGTTCCTTTCATTTAAAACTTTAATTTTTATTTCTGAATGTGTTTGTCGATATTGACTTTATGATCCAAATCTTCATCATAACCGAGTTATGTCACTGCTTCGTCGACGCTGCTTTTACAATCGATGTCTTTATTATGATCGAGATACATTTTATACTCAGCTTATCCATAGTCGTTTGCTCCGCAATTTTTATTTTTCAATGTATTCATCGATCTCGATTATTTGTACCTTAAAGCCCATTAATGTGATTTATGATCAATGCCTTTACCATAACCGAGATAGGTTTATACTTAGCTTGTAAATAGCTTTTTCTCCACAATTTTGATGGTGATTTCGACGATTTGGAGATTTCCTCTCGACGCTCAGCGGCTATCGAGGAACGTTTGGAGATTTCCTCTCGACGCTTAGCGGCTATCGAGGAACGTTTGGAGATTTCGACGATTTGGAGATTTCCTCTCGACGCTTAGCGGCTATCGAGGAACGTTTGGAGATTTCGACGATTTGGAGATTTCCTCTCGACGCCTAGCGGCTATCGAGGAACGTTTGGAGATTTCGACGATATGGAGATTTCCTCTCGACGCTCAGCGGCTATCGAGGAACGTTTGGAGATTTCGACGATTTGGAGATTTCCTCTCGACGCCTAGCGGCTATCGAGGAACGTTTGGAGATTTCGACGATTTGGAGATTTCCTCTCGACGCCTAGCGGCTATCGAGGAACGTTTGGAGATTTCGACGATATGGAGATTTCCTCTCGACGCTCAGCGGCTATCGAGGAACGTTTGGAGATTTCGACGATTTGGAGATTTCCTCTCGACGCCTAGCGGCTATCGAGGAACGTTTGGAGATTTCGACGATTTGGAGATTTCCTCTCGACGCCTAGCGGCTATCGAGGAACGTTTGGAGATTTCGACGATTTGGAGATTTCCTCTCGACGCCTAGCGGCTATCGAGGAACGTTTGGAGATTTCGAGATGTTTGCAGAATCATTAGAAAATGGCCACAGAAGATGACATCAGTATTCAAAAATAACTTATCCAGGAATTTACAAAACATCTGGAAGTATAAAATTACGAAATAGTTGGAAATAAAGACAAACTAAAGAAAATTGCTTAAGTATAGAATTTTCTGAGGTTTCTCCCGTTCCAGGTTCTTTTGACCAGTTCTCCCTCCATCGTCTTTAATCGATAAGCGCCCTTTTTTCCAACTTCGACCACTTTGAAAGGTCCTTCCCAGTTACTGTCAAGCTTTGCTTTTTTCTTCGAGACGTCAACTCGTTTTAGCACGAGGTCTCCTACCTGAAAAATTTTTAATCTTACATTTTTGTCGTATGCCTTTGCCATCGTGGTTTTGTAAGCCTGTATCCGCGCGGAGGCCTTTTCTCTTCTCGATTCCAGTTGGTCGAGCTCGAAGTTCCTTTTGTCAATATTTTCCGACTGATCGTAAAGATCGATTCTCGGAGAGGGTACTTCTAGTTCTGCTGGGGCCACCGCTTCGGAACCATAAACTAGACTGAAAGGAGTTTCTCCGGTTGCTGTTTTCTCCTTCGTTCGATTAGCCCAAACGACCCATGGTAATTCATCCAGCCAGGCACCTCCAGCTTCCGACAACCTCTTCTTCAGTAATCTTAAGATTTCTCTATTAGTGACTTCAGTCTGTCCATTGGTCTGCGGGCATCCAACCGACGTGAATCGCTGTGTAATCTTGTGCTTGGTGCACCAGTTGGTCACCCTTTTTCCTGCAAATTGAGCACCGTTATCGGAAATGATCACCCTCGGGAGTCCAAACCTGCAGATTATTGACCAGTAGAAGTTGACAATTTGAGTTTGGGTGATTTGCTTTAATGGCACGACCTCTATCCACTTGCTGAAGTACTCGACTCCCACCAGTAAGAAACGTTTCTGCCCTCTGGCAACAGGTAATGGTCCGACCAAGTCTGCGCCCCATTGGTCGAAGGGCCAGGAAATCGAGATCGACTCCATCACTTGGGCAGGTTGATGAGGCATAGTCGCGTGATACTGGCACTTGGCACATTTTCTGGCGTAACTATTGGCGTCCTTTACCAAGGATGGCCAATAGTATCCTAAGCGAGATACTCTAACTGCTAGTGCTCTGCCGCCCGAGTGGCTTCCACAAGAACCCTCATGAACCTCCTTAAGTATCAAGTCGGTTTGAGGAAGCGCTATGCATTTTTGAAATACTCCCGTGACAGATCGTCTGTACAAATCGTTATTGATAATAGCATAGTGAGGAGCTCGGTTGAGTCGTCGAGCTTCAGAGCGATCAGTTGGCAATGTCCCTTTGAGTAGATAATCTAATAATTCCGTTTTCCATGTCAGCTCATTGCTTTGGAGATTCAGTACTTCCGCGCATGGAACGTCGCACCGTACGTCGATAGCGGGCTTGTTTGATATCATTAGCGTTACCTTTCTGGTGGTGATTCCTTCTATCAAATTCCCGAACTTTGAAAGCGCGTCGGCTATCGTGTTTTCAGTTCGCCTTATGTATTCCAATTGGAAGGTTTCAAACTTCGAAGCTTGAGCCTTAACTAAAGATAAGTATTTGATCATCGAATCTTCTTTGGCCTCAAATAATCCTTTGAATTATTTCTCGACTAATTGCGAATCGGTATAAGCAACGAGGTTCCGAATTCCCGTTTCAGCTGCCATTTTCAGGCCGGCCAGTAAGGCTTCGTATTCCGCTTCATTGTTCGACACGATAAAATCTAATTTTAAGGCGAATTCCAGTTCTTCCTCATTGGGGCCCTGGAAATAAATTCCGGCACCACCCCCTGCCGACGTCGACGATCCATCAACATGAAGCATCCACATTTCTTTTTTCTTCTCTTCCACCTGAGTGCTCTCGAGCACGAAATCGGCCAGTATCTGTCCTTTTATCGACGTTCTAGGTTGATACTGGACATTATATTCCCCCAACTCCACGGCCCATTTGACTAATCGTCCCGACGCGTCTGGTTTTGATAGCGTTTGCCTCAGTGGTTGATTAGTTAGGACGATGATCTTATGGGACTGGAAATATGGTCTCAGCTTGCGAGCAGTGGTCATCACGGCAAGGGCGAACTTTTCAATTACAGAATAATTCTTTTCAGGGCCTTGCAAAACTCTACTTACATAGTATATCGGGTAGTTGTCCTTAGCTTCCATTCTCACTAGGACCGAGCTGATCGCCTGTTCAGAGACAGCTACATAGAGGTGGAGATCTTCGTTGCCCTGAGGTTTTGTTAGAAGCGGATGAGATACGAGATACGCTTTTAATTGTTCGAAAGCCCGATCACATTCCTCTGACCATTCGAATTTCTTTGCGTTTCTCATGATTTTGAAAAAAGGGAGGCTTTTGTCGGCAGATCGAGATATAAATCTATTCAGGGCCGTGATTTTGCCGACGAGCTTTTGCACTTCATTCAAGTTACGCGGGGCTTTGAGGTCAATTATTGCTTGAATCTTCTCCGGATTAGCCTCAATTCCTCTTTCGTTTACCAAATAACCAAGGAACTTTCCCGACCTAACTCCAAATGTGCATTTTGCTGGGTTTAGTTTCATACCATACTTTCTCATTATATCAAACGCTTGTTTGATATGGACCAGGTGGTCGTTCTCGTCAAGACTTTTAACTAGCATGTCATCGACATATACTTCCATTGACTTGCCTATTAATGCTTCGAACATCTTGTTCACTAGTCGTTGGTAAGTCGCTCCCGCGTTTCTTAGTCCGAACGGCATTACTTTGAAAAAATAGACGCCCATCTCTGTGATAAATGCTGTTTTCTCCTGATCTTCAAGGGCCATAAAGATCTGGTAGAAACCCTGGAAGGCATCCATCATACTCAAGATAGCACATCCTGCTGTGGAATCGACTAGGGAGTCGATCCTCGGAAGGGGATATGGATCCCTCGGGCAGAGTTTGTTTAAGTCTGTGAAGTCGTTATACATTCTCCATTTTCCACCTCCTTTAGTGACTAAAACGACATTGCAGAGCCACTCCGTGAATTGAACCTCAGCAATATAGTCGGCGTCCAGAAGCTTCTGAACCTCTTCCTTTATTATTTTGTTTCTTTCTGGGCCGAAGTTTCTCTTCTTCTGCCTGGCAGGACGAGATGAAGGATCGATATTGAGCCTATGGACTATGATCTTTGGGTCGATTCCCTGTAAGTCGGTGGTTGACCAAGCAAAGACGTCCACGTTTTCCCTCAAGAATTCAATTAATTGAGTTTCCAGCCCTTCAGAGAGTTGAGTTCCTACCCTGGTAGTTTTTTACGGCTCTCCAGGTACTAATTCAATCGATCTGTGTCCTTCCAGTGGTTCGATTCTTTCAAACTTTCTTTTCTTGGAATTGATTTCTTCTTGTTTTTCTTTCTTCTCCCGCGTCATATCTGGTTTGAGCAAGTCGTCAGTATCGACCGAGGCAACCGGCTTGACTTTTACTCCCGCGCCTATCTTCTGAGCTTCTGAGCAAAGCTCCTTATTCTTCGCTTCTTGATTGAGGGAGACTGTGTAGCAATCCCACCCGTCTTTCAGGTTTCCAATTACTTCACCGACTCCTTGAGGGGTCGGAAATTTTAGCTTTTGGTGATAGGTGGAAATGATAGCCTGAAAGGCATTTAGAGCGGGTCTACCCAATATTACATTATAAGCACACTGCGCCTCAACCACCAGGAATTTTATCATTCGGGTTCTCGAGTTACTAGCCTCTCCCAAGGTAAGGGATAGGGTTAACGTCCCTCGAGGAACGACCTGGGCTCCTCCAAAGCCAATAAGCGGTGTTACTACTGTTCCCAAAGGAGCGGGACCGATGTCCATTCTTTCCAGCGCGTCGAAGAAAATGATATTTGCCGAACTCCCTGAGTCTATCAAGATTCTTTTGACGGTAGCTCCAGCGATTTGGGCCGTGATTACCATCGGGCAATCCGGCACGTCCTGGTCATTGAATGGCAGATAATTCCTTTGCCGATCAGAATCATCAAATCCTATTACTTGATTTTGTGTCGTAGGTCGTATCGAGAACACCTCCTTCCTATCATTCTGGGCTCCCTCTCGGAGTGTTCGAGAAACAACTCTTCGTGAGTTCCTACTATCTCCTCCGGCTGGCCCCCCTGATATCATATTGACGATAGTTCCAGGCTGGGCTCTCTTGGGCTGCTCTTCTCTGGTGTCCTGATTGTGATCCCTCCTTGGGGGAGACCTGGACCGCGACCTATTGTTTTGTGGTCGATTTTCAATACGGTCATTGTTCGAGACCTTTACGTAGCCAGTTAAGTGTCCCTCCGCTATCAATCTTTCTATTTCGTCTTTCAACTGATAACAGTCATCCGTATCGTGTCCTCTTTGTCTATGGAAACGACAATACTTCCTTGAGCTCGGACTCTCTCTTATTGCTGCAGGCTTCCTCAACAAGTTTTTGTCTTGTATGGCAAATAAGATTTCCGATCTGAGTTTTTTCAATGGAGTGTAGTTGTCGTGGTTCTCTCTATTCGATTTTCCTGCTCCTCGTTTCCCAGGATTAAAGTTTCTTTCTTCTCCGTATCCTCTTCTTTCTTTCCTCTCATTATATCGATTGTTTGGAATCCTTTCAAAGGGTCGATCTACGAGAACGGCCGGCTGCTTCTGTTCGGTTTTTGCCAGTCCAAAGAAGGTTCCTCTTAGCTTGTTCATTTCTTCCTCGTTCATATATTGATTGGCCATTTCCATTAGTTTTTCATATGTCGATGGATTTTCCCTGACTATGGCACTAGCAAAGCCTCTATTCAGGGTACTTTGAAATAATACAGTTATCAGGAAGTCCACTCTTGGCATCTCGACCTTTAGAAGCTCGTTGTTAAATCTACCCATAAAGCTTCTAAAACTCTCGTCAGGTTTGTGTATGATAGAGTATAGGTGATTTGCGGGGGGCCTAACTGCTCTTTTGCTACCAAATTGGCTCATAAACTTGTTGCAAAGCTGATCGTAGTCGAAGATGGATTTTTCCTCTAACCTTCCAAACCACGACTGCGCCATTCCCGATAACGTCGTCGAGAAGGCTTTGGCCGCTACATTGTCCGAGATTCCGTGGAGCTGCATCTGAAGGTTAAACGAGGCTAGGTGCTCGTCAGGGTCCTCGGTTCCAAAGTAACGAGGCAATTGAGTAGGTAATCTCTTGTCGACTGGCAATCTCTCGAAGAAGATTTCATCGCAAAAGGGCGATTTCCTTAAACGGGAATTTGACACTGGGAGCTCGTTTCTTTTTTCTTGCCTGTCCAACTTATGATGAAGCGACCTCACTTCTGAGGCGAGCTTGTTGACCTCCCTAACAGATTGTTCTTCACAATCCTGTTTTCCCAAGCGTCTAGCTTGTCGTTTATTTGCCCAACTGTCAGCTTGGTCAACTTCCACTTCATTTTCGACGTCCTGGATGACGGCGCGAGGGAGTCTCTGGGGAAGGTTATGATTTTCCTTCGCGGCTTCTGCTAGCCACTCCTTCTTGGCATCATCCAAGAGCGCCTTCAAGTCATCCTTGGTGAGCTGAAAAATAGGTGGGGCTGGGGGTCTAGAAGTTCCCCCTTCCTCATTCTGCGGTTGCCCAGGGTTTCGAGGTAACAAGTTGTCACCCTGTCCTTCCCCGTTTTGATCTCGATTGGTCTCTCGCTCACGAGCTAGAGCCGCTTTAGATCTCGTAGTCATCTTTCTCGATTCAAAGTTAAAGTTCCCACAGACGGCGCCAATTGATGAGTGTGTTATGGTTAGGGTATTTATTTCTAATCTATGTCTTCGGTTACACGACTCGTCAATGTGAGGATTAGCAGGTCAATCAAACTTCTCCTCGATTTGTATAAGGGATCCTAACCTGCAATCAAAGATAACTACGTCAGGTTAATGCCGGTGGTTACCCGGCGATAACCCTCCGATGCTAAAGTAAGTATCGAGATAAGGTTGTATGTCGGAGCGTATTTAATGCTAGGAACATGCGTACCTTTTTACTTCATTTATGAGGGCTATTTATAGTTTCAGGATGGGTTACCGGGTCGAACCAGGTTCGGACGTTTTGGTTCGAATATGGATCCTATACATTTGATTCGATCCGATCGTAAGTGGGTCAATTTTAAGAGAACGTCGGTCACTACGTCGAATAGATCGAGGTCGATGCCGACGTTAAGTTATCTGTTTATGTTCGATGTGAATCGGAGAGGGGAGGTCCTCGATATTACTCGATTGACCACTTAGTAATTTTATGATGACGAAGACTTGGTACATCAATTATGTATTCGTCTAAGAGGATTTTGGAGTTGAGGAAAGCTGGAAGAGTGAAAACCCACCAGGTTGAATCCTTTGTAGTAGCAGCCATGTTGTTGTTTAAGTTCATTTTTAGTGCGTCTGTGTGTGTGTGAAATAGAGAGATACTATGAGAGAGAGAGAGAGAGTTGTTGTGAGTGATGCAAATGGCGGTGGGGAAATTCATTTATATAGGCGGGTGAATGGGTAATTAGGGAAATTAAAGGCTGATTTTGAATTTAGACTTTTAATATTTTGCTTTAATGTTAATATTTTGATCGGTTATTGCGTGTAGACGAATACATAATCTTAAGAATTACTCTTTTTTTTTTTAAATCTTAATAATTAATTATGTATTACATTCGATAATCTTAACATTCAACCATAATAATATGCTAATACACATTCCATAATTTAAGAAAATAATCCTAATAATTATGTAATCCTGTATTGATACATTCCTTAATCTTAACATTTTCCACTCATATGGCTCCATGTTAAGATTCTATTATGTTATCATAAGATTATTTTCTTTTAGTTATTTTATTCTCATATGATTCTATTTTCATATTTATTTACTTGTAAGTTTTTGTTTTATATAAGCATTCATCGTAATATTTTAATAGTTATAGAATTAATACGAGTTTATGATTTTCTCCACCTTAAGTGAGATCGTGGTCCATTTTATGTCCTCTAAAATAAGATTATGGTTCTTCTTACGACCATTGAAGTAAGAAACGAACAATGGTGCTAAAAGATCGTATCAAATGGTATAAGAGCCGGTTGAGATCACATCAATGCTTCGCTCGTAAACAAGTGAAGATTGCATCAATACCTTGTTTTTCCAATCCGTAGATTTACTTTTAAGGTTGGGCGTTTCGATCGGAATTTTTGGGACCTGTCCCGGCCCGATCGGGTATTTCCCATTTGGGACTTGTTGGATTTCAGGTATCATATTTACACCCGAACGGGAATTTCGGGACCCGTTCTGGTATTGAATAAAAAAAATTGGCCCAATATTATTATTATATTTGTGTCTATTGTAACTTTTAATTTGATTGTAATATTTTGATGCTTGGAGTTTGTAATATTGTTGAATGTGAAAGACTTAATACTTGTATGTTATGTTTTGTTTAAGAATCCTCGATTGTAGTATTGTTGAAGATTTGATAAGTTTGTTTTTTCTTTTTACAATTTTACATACATATATGTTAAATAATTTTGAATTATATATATATATATATATATATATATATATATATATATATATATATATATATATATATTCCTAAGTTTGAATTATTTTTATTGCATTAAATAATTTATAATTAATATACATTTACAAGGAGTTACAAAAAAAAATTGTTACAACCTAAATGGCTAAATTTGTGGAAAACGTATTTGGACATAATCTAATTAATTGCACAATTTAAAAAAAAATTGTTACAAGCTAAACATAGAAATATGTATTAGATCATGGAATCTAACTAATTGCACAAAATTAGGCATTTATCATCCACTAAAACATATGTATTTGGACTTGAGAATCTAACTAATTGAACAAATTATCCACTTATTCCAAAATAAAAAATAAATAAAAAATTTCAGTTACAAGCTAAACATGGTAAAATATGTTTTATCTTGCAAAAAATTAGGCATTTATTCATCCACTAAAACATGTAACCAATTTTTTTATTTAATGCAATTATTTGATTTTACATTTAATAGGAAAGAGTTAAAAGAACTTTTCAAACCATACATATATATAAGATATGTTTATTTCATTGTCTTAATCTTGCTTAAAAAATTCAATTTTAACTTCACCTTTGGAATTTGGACATCCATCTCTTTGTAAGCATCTAAACTAATTCATGGTTTTTTTACTATTAATTTTTGTAATTTATTTTGTAATTGTACATTTGGAATTTGGGTGCTTCTCATATTTTTTGATGTAATTTATTGGTTGGACACACACACACACACACATATATATATATATATATCCTAATTTTGAATTATTTTTATTGCATTGAATAATTTATAATTAATATACATATACAAGGAGTTACAAAAAAAAAATTGTTACAACCTAAATGGCTAAATTGGTGGAAAACGTATTTGGACATAATCTAATTAATTGCACAATTTTAAAAAAAATTGTTACAAGCTAAACATAGAAATACGTATTAGATCATGGAATCTAACTAATTGCACAAAATTAGGCATTTATCATCCACTAAAACATATGTATTTGGACTTGAGGATCTAACTAATTGCACATATTATCCACTTATTACAAAATTAAAAATAAATAAAAAAATTCAGTTACAAGCTTTTTTTTTTTGAATGAAAATTTGAGTTACAAGCTAAACATGGTAAAATGTATTTTATCTTGAAAAAAATTAGGCATTTATCCATCCACTAAAACATGTAACCGATTTTTTTATTTAGTGGGAGAACTACATTTTTGTGAACAAGTACATCAACTTTGATTACTAGTATATAGATTTTTCTCAGTACATTTGAACCCTCATGTTATATATTTTAAGCTCTTGATTATTGATTAAAGAATTTTTTTTCTTGGAAATTTTCAGGAAAATTCTATAAGAAATAGTTGATGAGAGTTAATATCTAAGGTAATTTATATATATATTTTAAGTATTTGAATATTGATTTGGAATTTTTTTATTTATTTTTGATAATTTTTTGGGATATGTTATAAGAAAAAATAGATGAGACTTAATATGAAAGGTTTTGGCCTCTTTTATTCTAAACTTTTCTATTAATTATGAACTTCAAATATTAATAATTTATTATTTTTAATGTTATTAAGTTTCCCCCGTAAAGCTACAATTTTGATTTAATGAAATTTTTTGATAGTTTTTTTTAATTATGTGGAACTCATATTGGCAGGAAAAGAATTTATTAAATTTTTTTTATATAATATCTTTTGTTATACTTTTCTTTTCACAATAATCACATTTTGTTAACATGATAGTAATTTATTTCGATGTGGCCTATTTACATATCTTTTGAAGAATTTAAATTAAACAATCAATATTATAGTAATTTTTTTCCATTTTCTACTACCTTTAAAATAGTAAAATTTGACTTTAAATTTAAAAGAAATTAATACCTTAGCTACATGTTAAAGAAAGTACATGCTTCTACATCCACATAATTTTGACACTACTAAACCTTATTACTTACCAAAATTCACAATTAAAAAGATTTTAACTAATTTAAGGAAAATGGTTTAAACAACTAAAATATAAATATAAAAGAATTTTTTCTAATTTTTTATCATATCTTTTGTTATACTTTTCTTTTCACAATAATCACATTTTCTTAATGTGATAGTAATTTATTTCAGTGACTGGCCTATTTACATATTCTTTTGAAGAAAAAAAATTAAACAATTAATATAGTAGTAAATATTTTCCATTTTCTACTACTTTAAAAATAATAAAATTTGGCTTCCAATTTAAAAAAAATTAATACCTTAGCTACATGTTAAGAAAGTATATGCTTCTACATCCACATAGTTTTGACACTACTAAACCTTATTACTTACCAAAATTCTCAATTAAAAAGATTTTGTAAAGTAAGAAAATAAATTACTTTAAAAAATGGCCCAAATAATATTTATAAATTACTTTAGAAACAAAACTTAAGGATCTTCGGCAAGCTCAAGGCAACGAATCTCACGTTCCACTCGGGGGACTTCATTCTCTAATACAAATTTAGGGCAAACTAATCAAAATGAAAACGAAGTCAATGGTTTGTACTTACTTCAATATTAATTTACAAAAGAAATCTCACAAAATTTTACTTAAATATTAAATATTAAATATCTTAAAGAAAATAAATTACTTAAAAAATAGCCCAAATAATATTTATAAAATATAAATGCAATTTATACTTTTACATTTAGAGCATTTTCAAACAAAAATCTGATTGGTAAGAGTTTTCATCTTCTACTACTTTAAAAATGGTAAAATTTTACTTCCAAAATAAATGGCTAAAAAAAATTCCCCCAAAAATTTTTCAATTTGAAAGACTAATCATTCCCTAAAATTGTGCTAAATAAACAGCTAAGATAATAGTGTGCCAAACAAAGAGCCAGAATATAATAAAACTTTTCAATGAAAGAAATATTAAATCAAATACCTTAAAGTGTGCCAAGTAAATGGCTAAAAGTTAAGGTAAAGTACTTTAAAAAATTAATACAATATTTTATAAGATATAATAGTTTAATGCTAAAAGATAGTTCTAATATTATTTATAAAATATGACTGTAATTTATGCTTTTATATAGAGCTTTTTCAAACAAAAATCTCATTTGGTAAGAGTTTCTTAAAATTGATGGTTGATTAGCAATTTAATTCATTTTCTTTAATCTTTAGACACTAAAGTAAAAGCCCTATGATCATGATATATATATATATATATATATATATATATATATATTTTTTTTCAGAAGGGTAATATAGTAAAACAAAAGTAGTAAGTTTAGTTACTACATTTTAAGGAAGCAATATTTGAGGTGTAATGCGTAAATCAATAATGTCAAATTGAAATGATTATAAAATGATACGAGATTATGACTATTTAGCTATATTATATTTAGAGAAACTTAAAATTTAACTTCTTATTTTCTCATTTACGTTTATTTTTATTTTTAAGGTTGTAATGATATTTGTAGTCAAATCCAATACCTTTGCGGTAGTTTGAGTAATTATTTTTTAAAGTTGGAGTGTGGGCGTGTAATTGGATAACTTCGAGGTGTAATTAGAAAAAAAAATTTAAAATATAAGGATATTTCTCGAACAATTTTCTTTCTTTCTTATGACATCAATTTGTGCAGTCGGAATGTAATGTAATGAATCAAATACCTACGGAGCAGTTTGAGTTATTTCCAAAACTTAAACGGTGGTAATTATATTCACACTAAATATGACATTATGATATTGTTGAGTTAACTTATGCATTCTCAATCATCCATGGTACATATCACATGAAAAAAATATATATATATATATGAAACATTCATTTTAATTAAATTATACTTTTACAAATATTTCTAGCACGGTAAAAAAGTTTCAAATTTTATAATTTATTTAGATGTAAATTGAAATAAATTTTATAGGTTTGTGCATAGGAGAATGGTCTTTTGACCAATTTGGACCAAATTTTTTTTCTCCTAATTTTGACTTATTTTTATTGCATTAAATAATTTATAATAGTGACATTAAATAATTGCATTATAATAGTTGTTTAAGGTTTGAGTTCTATATAAGCACTCATTGTAATATTTACATAGTTATGGAATATGAATTTATGGTTTTCTTCACCTTAAGTAAGTTTGTGGTCCATCTTACGTCCCCTAAAGTAAGATTTCCATTAAAGTAAAAAAATAAACGAATAATTGTGCTAGAAGATCGTATCAAATTTTCATTAGTATGTATTTTTATTTAATTTTGCATTACTATTTGTTAGTTATTGAATTGATTTTCATGTAATAGTGATATACCGTTGGATGGAATATGACAGAACAATGCAAAAGTAACCACATTTGTGGTTTAAAAAACCATATTTCCTCGAAAAGTTTTAAGTAAGTTTAAATTTTCACATAGGGACATGGTTCGAGAATTATGACCCACCGAATGTATTCAATTAGGACAATTTGGGGTCCAATTCTTTTAGACGTTAACTACAATATTTATATTAATTAGTACATTACAAATTCTATTCTTATATTGCAATTACAAAAAAAATTACTTATAAAAAATACACTACAACAAAAATAATCTTTGATGGAACCACACTTAGTGACATTTTTTAACACAAAATATTAATATAGTCATACTTTTGAAAAATGTCATAAATTTTAAATGTAAAATTAACTGATTAGCGATATTTTTATACTATAGTGATATTTTATAATGTTATTTTTAACTACAATTGTGACATTGTTACATTTAGCCACACCGCTACAAGTGGCATTTTGCTAGTGACATTTTATAAATAACGATATTTTCAAACTGCCACTTGTAGCGGTGTAGGTAAATGTTAAATGTCACTATAATAACAAGATATAACATATAAAGTATCATAATAATATAAATATGCCACTAAACAGAGTGATTAACATTTTTAGTTCCAGATATATTTTTAAAAAAGTAACTGTATATATGTTTTGTTATATTTTCTCCTAAATGCCATTAAACTTGATGCCACCAAAGATCATTTTTATTGTAGTGGCAAACAAAAGGGTTGCAGTAGGTCCGAGAAGGTTGAAAATGGTTCAGGAGTTATTAGTCTTGGTAATGATGTGTATATTACTAATTTAAAATTAAAAAAAAATTATAGTATCATACTAAGTAAATGTTATTCTATTATTATTATATTTGTGTCTAGTGTAACGTTTAATTTGATTGTAATATATTGATGCTTGGAGCTTGATTGTAATATTGTTGAATGTGAAAGACTTAATACTTGTATGTTATGTTTAGTATAGGAGTCCTCGATTGTAGTATTGTTGAAGATTTGATAAGTTTGGGTTTTTTTTTACAATTTTACATACATATATGTTAAATAATAAAATTATATATATATATATATATATATATATATAAAATAGGACCTTAGAAAATAATGTGGGTATGGGTTTTAGTAACCGAAAGCTATATTTGTTTGGGCTCAGCCCAATTCGGGAATGCACAAATTATTATGAGAATGAAGTATGAAAAAGACAACAGCTAAAAGTGGTCCTGCAAAATTCTCTTGTAGATCCAGTGTTTATAAACCATGAACGAAATCTACTTATTCCACTCATGACTTATATCAGGTTTATATGAAATTTTTTTGTCATTCGGTTCCTATATTTTAGCATGATAAAAATTTAATACAAATACGTCATACTGTCATATTAAGATCAAAATACATATAGGTTAAATATTATTACATTTATTAAACAATTAACTTAATAAAATGTTTGGCCCTCTCAATTTTAGATGGAATTTGTTATGTTATCTATTATTTCCGCCTATGAATCGCAAGTCACTACAACTTAGCACAATCACCTTGCAAATCCATCTAAGTTTAATGTTGTCACTCCCACTCCTATCCATTTCTCATAATTTGAAAAATGCACGTGCAACACACTTGATTATGTTATGAAACTAATATTAGGTGGATGCATTTGGAAGTTCATTAACCTTATGATGAACCTTTGAACTCAACATATGAAAGGACATATACATTATGTATTGACCAACATTAATGAAATACTAATCGTCTTGCAACCTTTCGCTTTTGAGTTGCTTTTCTAGTCCTATAAATAGGAGTGTTGTAAGGTGTTTATACATAGAATTGTATACACAATCATCTATGAAATAAAAAGAACTTCTCTTCCTACTATATCTTGTCTTTTACATTGTTTATTCTAGTTAGTTGTTGTTCCAATTAGCTTAGTTTTATAACACGTTATCTGAATGAATTTGCTCTATAAATCGATTTCAAGGTTATGAAATATATCACAAAACAAGAGAGAAAGGAGGAAAATACTTGGAGATGTAGATTTTCGGATTTGCACGCAGCAGCTTCGATTTTTCAATGATTCTGGCCTCATCCACCGTTGGATCGTATTAAAATTTGGACTGAAGTTTCATCACACGAGGATCTTAATTTTGACCGTTCGGATCGTCATCCCAGTACCTGTAAATGAAACGGAAGCCATTAGAAGTTTACGAAAAAGTTGAAGGAAGTAGCCACAACCTCTCTCTGGTATGATCAAATTAACAAACAACTTGAACCCTTATTAATTTTATATGCTCTAAATATGAAAAAATTATGATTCTAAAGCATGTTCTAGGGTTTAAGTTTAATTATTGTTGCCAAAATCTGAAGTTTTTATCTATTCGACAAAATTTGATGGGTTCTGTTAATTAATTCGATAGTCTAATTATGTGATCTAAAGTGTATGCTACCCTTTAGATTTATCTTTTTGTTTATTTGAAACACATGAATTGGATGATTAATCATAAAGTGTATGCTAGCGATTCATGTAAACAAGAGTTTTGGTTTGTTTTACATAATGCTTGTGATCATCAGTCACATAAGATATCTAGTAGTAAAATGATTATTATATATAAACCCACCATCTACTACTTGACTTCTAAAATTATTTCGGGATTCGAAATCTCAAACTGTGTAGATAGTTGAATTTCATCCACGTTTAGGATTTCAGTTTCTTGTTTAGGCATGATATTGATCATTAGGGGTGGGCGCGGGTAGGGTATTTCGGGTATTGGGTATTTCGGGTCGGGTACCCGACTTGGCGGGTAGTGAATTTTCATACCCGAAACCCTACCCGATTTGGCGGGTACCCGAAGTTCGGGTACCCGAAATTTTCGGGTATTTCGGGTATTGGGTACCCGAAATTTTACACTTTTTTTTTTCAAGAATTTTTTTTCAACATATATGTACATAAAATTGTAAATAAAGGAATTCAAACATTAATTGTACACAATAACTTCAAAACAAAACAATACAAATGTCTCAAGCCTTCAAGATTCAAGTATTCAAAAAATTACAATCAAATCAAACTCGAAGTCTCAAAGCATCAAAATATTAAATATCACAATCGCATAGTTTCAAATTAGATTTCCTAACTAATTTATAATATATAGTTTCAAATTAGATTTCCTAACTAATTTATAGGAGAATAATAAAATACGAAAAGGGGATCTCTTCCGATTGCCCAAGCATTAGTTATGATCATTGTCCCAGCTTCTACTTCATACCTCATCACTTATTTTTATGTAATATCCGATTGCTATGAGAGTGTGAATAGCAGGATAGGGGAGAGTGTGAAACTGTGAATAGGCAGTTTAGGTTTTTTTTCCTTTTCTAGCCCAACTAATTGTTAAAATAAATATTGGGCATATTTTGGGTTGTCAAGTGGGCCAAAAAATTTTTTTTTTTAAATACCCGAACGGGTACCCGAATACCCGTTCGGGTGTGAAATTAATACCCAATACCCTACCCGAAAATATATTTCGGGTTCGGGTACCCGAACCCGAATGTCAAAATACCCGTTTTTTTGTCCCAAACGGGAAATACCCAAACGGGTCGGGACGGGTCCCAAAATACCCGACCCAAACGCCCACCCCTATTGATCATCCTATGAAACTATGAATAAATTAATGCATCTATATATTAATATATGTCTATCCTTGAATCATGACAACAATTCCATTTAAAGAATGTCTTTAATCTCTTTTTGGCAACAAAGCAATTAGTTCTATAATAGCTATTTCGGTCTATTGAAATTGATGGTTTACTCGTTTTTGTTTGATATTTGAGAATACTATTACTTCAGTGCATTTCCCAAAACACATGACATGAGAATTTGATTAAATTTTATAAAGTTCAGTGAATTGAGGCCGACGGTATCTTGGATTATTTTAGCAGATTGATTTTTGTGTTATTCTTTATGTCATATGTGTTTTAAGGAATTGAATCTCGAAACTTCAAAACGGTTTTATCTTTATTATGTACTACATGATTATTGTTCCTTATGAATAATTTAGTTACTGCTAGAAATTATTTTATCTTCATTTGGTACATAAGGCAATTCATCTTTATGTTTGGATTTAACGTATGTCAATTTGTAGATCACTTTAATTGATTACATTGATTTGAAGAATATGTGTTTACTTTAAATGTGAGTTACTGGTATAAATTTCAGAACTATGTTTGATCCTATGAAATTTAAATTCCCGAGTTGTAATTTGTAATTTAATTTTGGTCGTTTCATTTATTTATAATATCTTATTTTTGGGGCATAAGTTTTCAAATTATAAGGGAATTTGCCTTTATGTTTTACCTTATGCATGTGGTGAATGATTATATATGATTGCATGATAAATGAATGTGAGTACACTTGGGTTCATGAACATTGGGATTGGAGTTTCCTGAATTAAAACCACATAATTCATTATAAATGGAACCAAAGGGGTTCAAATTACTTATGGAGACATATGCCCGTAAGAAACCGAGCATTACAATTGTTGGGGACAATTTGCTAACTAATGTCCCAAAATGCTGAGGTTATGGTTCTGATCAGGAGACACTTGGATGAGGTCCTTAGGTTGAATTACTCATCAATTCCCAGAAACGTTGGGATGTCCTGGTTAATCGTTTTGATCATCAAAAGACTATTCTTGTTGCCAGAAGCGACAAATAGGTGGAATACTTTGATGTTTGCAGAACCACATTTATATATTTGAACTATGTTTGGTTTATTTTGGACCACATTTTGGGTGGTTTTATTTTAATCCGATTATTATGGTATTTAGTGGTATTAGCTCGAATTACTTTTTCAAGTAAATGTTTAAATTGGAATATATTTGGTTCCTAGGCATGACATGTGGGGAATAATGTCTAGCTAATAGTGCAATTACGCACACTATCCTAAGGGATAGATCGTTAATATAATGCTTATTAAGACCTCTATGACAACAATATATGGCACATATGATTTGATAGATGGCTTTGGTAATGCCCACCTTATGTTGTCAAATGGCACATTTTTAGCCATTAAAGAGGCTATGTATGCTCCATGTTTAAGGGGAACGTTGTTGAGTTTTAAAGATATTCGAGCTAATAGTTACCACATTGAAACCACTGAGGAAAAGGGAATATAGTATTTATGCATTACCTCTAATTTGTGCATTACCACAATACGAGTGCTCGAAACACACCTTGTAGATAGCTCGAATCCAACTGACTCGAGCATGTATTTTTCTATGGCATGACCGGCTGGGACATCCAGGTCAAAATGTGATGCGCTATATCGGGCATCCACTAATAAATAATAAGGATCTAGTACACAGTGATAACTTGAGTGTACCATGTTCTATTGGAAAATTGGTTCACATGCCAGCTTATGCACAAATTATGTGAGCATCTTGAAGATGCATGAACAATTATGTGAGCATTGTAAAAATGAAGGGTGAAAATATTTATTTAGTTGACAGTAGGTCGACACACACAATTCTTCGAGATTGAAAATATTATCTAACTTGAACTTAGCAAAAGCAAAAGTTAATACAAATTGAGTTATACTATAAAGGCTCCAGAAGAGCAAATATAAATTGTCTAGATGAGCAAATATTTTTGTAAAAGAGGCTTTGTGCTCTATAAAATCCAAAATGGATTTGTTGAATTCAAAGAAATACGTCTTGAAGAACATATTGACGAATATCATATGGAAATTATATATACGAGGGGAATATGATACTTATACTACATCCAATATTTCATGCCAGAAAAATTTTGTTGAATAAAATCCCAGTTTTCTCATCAAAATGAATTTTGCGATCATAAGTAATGTTGGATCATAAATTTAAGTTGAACCAGAAGTTCAATGATCCATAATATTTTGAAGTGACATGATAAACTTGGTCATCCAGGAAAAATTACAAATGCGCCGAATTATTACGGGCATCTTCTAAAGAACCATATAATTATTTACCTCATGAGTATGTGTGTGTTGATTGCTCACAAAGAAAGTAAATTATAAGATCATCTACTGTGAAGATTGGTCATGAATCCCAAACCTTTTTATGATAATTTTAATGGGATGTATGTGGACTTACAGATCCACTTTGTGGACCATTATGTAATTTCATGGTCCTGTAAAAGTTTTTTTTTTTTGGGTTTAAATATATCTATTGTCAACACGTATCGTTTTTGCTGAGATTCTTGCTTAAGTATAAGATTGAGGACAACCTTGCAACTTGTGTCAGGCTGGAAGCCTAATAATTCTCAATTAAAATTTATGATTGTGCGATTTATGTTTTGATTTTTCCACCAAAATGAACATATATGGGTCTACAAAGACGTGTCGGTTAGTTTTTATTTCCCGACTGTAATCATATATTTTAAACGCCTGAAGATGCTATAACCATATATCTTAAACGTATGACGAGACGATATGGTTAAATCAAAATATCATGATAATTTTTTTAAGACAGTTTTCTCGCCGTTAGGGGGGGAGTTGATGTCATTGCATGTAGAACGGAGTGAAATTATTTTGACATGAGTACATAAATGTACATTACTTGTCTCATCTTGGCCCACGCACAAATAGTATGAGCAAGAATTGAAAATTGCAACAACATGAATTGAAGTCCTTGAAGGACAATATGCTAGCATACTATATACGCAATTAAAGCGTGAAATTACTATTGATGCAAAATAAAACTTCTGAAAGAAATTCCCTTATGAGGAGGAATCTGTTTCAAAATAAAGCGCTATAAAATAAAAATGACTGATCAGTCTAGATCACGAGATACCCATTAAGAGGTACATGAAACAGAAATAAAACTGGGATAGAAAGCAAAATAATAGTTTTTCTTGTTCGGGTCGAACTAAATAAAAGTTATAAATCAGGATTCTGAACCGTGAATTGTTAATTTAATGTCGACATAAATAAATAAATAATTTGGCCTTATAGAAAGATGCGATTCAAGATCGCTATTAAATTGTAAAAGTATTTGGACTAGTTGTCCGCACGCCCAAATACATGAAATTTATATGTCACAAACATATAATTTTACGAAAACATGATGAAAATGTGAGATATAAAACACAACTTCTTGTACGAATTCTCACAGAGACCAATAACTACGATGAAACATATTCCCCCGTGATTGGTGCAATTACGTTGCGGTATTTAATTGATTTGTAGTCCCCGAAGGACTTGAAATGTGTTTATGGATGTAGTTACCGCATATTAGATAAATCATTGGGCAGTGATATTTATATTAATATTCCTAAAGTAATTAAATGGTCTCATGCTCATCTTTTAGTAAACAAATATGATGCTTATATGAGTAAGGGTGATCTGGTCTGATATAACCAGCTAAATGTATACCTCGTAAAAGAAGGATTCGTGCACAATCCAATTTGTCCATGTATTTTGCATTGAAAGATTTTGAAACGAGTTTTCTATTATGGCGGTATGTGCTGATGATTTTAAATCTCGTGAGGACTCTTGAAGAGCTCATTGAGACCGCAAACTACTTGATGAAATAGTTTGGGAGAAAAATCTCGAAATAACAAAGTTTTGTCTCGGCCTGCAGATCGAGCATTTATTAGAGAATATATTTGTCCATATAAAAAAAATTCTGAAAAGATCTTATATGGATAAAGTTCATCCATTAAGCACTCTTATGGTTGTTCGATCTTTAGATATAAATAAATATCAAATTTGTCCTCAAGAGGACAATGAAGAACTGTTAGGTCCTGAAGTACCTTATCTAAATGCAATTAGAGCTTTAATGTATTCTGCAAATTGTATGATGTCGTATTTTGCATTTAAAGATATAACTCTGCATCTACATGCAGATATTGAAATGAAATTAAACATGTATTATGCTATCTTTGTGGAACAACCGACATGTGCTTGTTTTAATCAGAGGTTACAATCCACATATGGTGTGTTATGCTTATGATTAAGGTCTATGATTCAACATTTCCAAGAATCATGCCACTTGTATTTCTCAAATCAAGAATGGGTATATAAAAGGAGACTGAACAAATTACATATTACCAATGTTTTTCTTCACTAACGATCTTCAGAAAAAAAATGGTAATATTGATGTTCAATAAATTCAGTCAAACAATAATTTTGCTGATTTGTTCACTAAAGCATTGCCGACTATGTCATTCAAATTGATGGTCATAATATTAGAATGCGTCAATTTGTGTACCTTACGCCAGCATCAGAGGGAGCGTGTCATTAATAATCCACACATTGTACTCTTTTTCCTTCGTCAAGATTTTGTCCCAATGGGTTTTCTTGGCAAGGTTTTAACGAGGCAGTGTTACACGCTTATCAGCCCCATATGGATATGTACTCTTTTTTCCTTGTTCAGGTTTTTCCCACTGGGTTTTTCTGACGAGGTTTTTAACGAGGCATTTTCCATAAGCAACATGCATCCAAGGGGGAGTGTTATGAAACTAATATTAGGTGGATGCATTTGGAAGTTCATTAACATTATGATGAACCTTTGAACTCAACCTATGAAAGGACATATACATTATGTATTGACCAACATTAATGAAGTACTAATTGTCTTGTAACCTTTGGTTTTTGAGTTGCTTTTCTAGTCCTATAAATAGAGTGTTGTAAGGTGTTTATACATAAAATTGTATACACAATCATCTATGAAATAAAAAGAACTTCTCTTCCTACTCTATCTTGTCTTTTACATTGTTTATTCTAGTTAGTTGTTGTTCCAATTAGCTTAGTTTTATAACAAATTAATTAATTTCGTATATTTGTTACATTATATAATAATAAAAATATTATTAACAATATTATGAATTATATGTTAATTGCATTATATTATAAAGAACTAAGAAAACAGCATTCATAATGTATTTAACAATTCGTTTATTATATGATACAATTAACATATGAAATTAGATACTCACGTGCAATATACATGTACTTTTCTAGAATATGTATTCATAGAATAAGCTTTCTTTCTATTTTTACCTAGAATGTTTTTAACTTGATCCGAATGTCCATGAAAAAATACATTACTATATTATCATGTGACTTTGACATTCAATTCTATTTCAATTAAAAAATTTGGTGGATCGTATGAGACATGGTAAGCCTATAATGTCCAATCCTATAAGACTAAATTATACTAAAAGTGCAAAATATTCTAAAATTTAAAACTAAAAGTGCAATTTTGTAAAGTGCAGGACTAAAAATGATAAGTGACCAATCATTTGGGATGTAGTTTTATCTATATTTCCATGTTCATATAATTTTTCATTTTGTTGAGAAAATCAGTTTTAAGATTATCAAAATCCGAATACAAATTGAAACTGAAACAAACAAACCATTATGAACAGTAAAAGAAAACATAATCAGTTATAAAAACCGAACAGATAAATTAAAATAACTTATCTCACAATTCTGTATTGTAACAGAATTGATCCAACCAAATCGCAGAAATGATTCTGCTTGCCTTGAAGAAATTATCGACCCACTTCCGGTGCAATTGGGAATCACGAACACTTCTTCCAGGATAATTTGGTTACAGGAATTCCTCCACTGCACAATGGCAGAAATTCCACTTCGAAAAATACTCAGAAGCAAAATAACCAAAATAGATTTTCTTTCTTTTCAGAGAGGGAATCGAGAGAATGTGTTGTGTTCGTTGGTTTCTGAAACCAGAATACACATATATATAGGTGGGGAGTGGGCTACACAATTAATTCTGCAACATAAATTTTTGTAACTAAAAAAACGTTTTTCTCAATTAATTTCTGTAACCGAAAGGGGTTACACAATCAATTAATTTCTGTAACCGAAAGGAGTTACACAATTTAAAACCTGCATAATTAATATTGTGACTGTTTCAATTTTGAATTTCAAATTAATTGAAATTTTAATTAAAAATTCCTCCAAAAAGATAAGTCCGAGACGAGACAATTCGCGCGCGTGTGGTGTATTCATATGATCTTCTCTATAAATATTTATACCAAGTTTAAACACTTAAGTTCATATATACTAGTACACACAAATATAAAAAGGCAATGTGGGACAAATGAAGAGTTTGAAACTCTTCAACTTCCTCACAAGGCTTTTTTAATTTGTCAATTAGTCTTAGAACAATGTGGGACAAGCCCACATACAAATTATCTTATTTGAATATTAATTTCCCCATTTTATATATAATAATTTATCTATGGATTCCAACCTTTTAATTAGGTATCCATCCACATAATTACAACAATCCCCCACAAATTCATAGAAAAATAATCTATTAGGGTTATCGTAATGTGCTTTCAGCAATCGTACCTTTCGGTTTGAACCACTGCCTAAGTTATCCAACTTATGCTGCCACGGGGACAAATGGATCTAAGCCTTGAATTTGGACCTTGAAGTGGTAGCGTCCATTGGTAACAACACGTTACTTGCTATGTGTTAATCTTTAGGTTTGACACTTTAGGCCATGTGTCCCGATCCTGTATCATGAATGTTATTTGAGGAATGATCCTATTTCCTCTAGTCGCGGCCAAACAACTACTTTCACTTAGTTGAGCGTCTCAGGATGTACTGCTAGCATCCCGTCTTACAGACTTGACCTCATTCAGTGTTAATTCACTTACTAGATTAGCAGTAGTCAGCTCCTATCAGGTATATCAGGGGATAGACTCAGGTACTTAGTATCAGTCTTAGTTAGGAGCAACTTTTATATACCCAGCAGTTTGTTTATACCACATTGAACCTTCCTTGTGGGATCTCCACTTGGTAGGTTGGGTTGCCACTGCTTGTATATCAGTTTAGGGTTTTCAGTCCCTGTTGGGATTCGATAAGATAAACAGCCCTAGGCACAGCGGAATATAAAATTTTTTTAGGACCTCTTAAGGAATCTTGCCAGGATATTCTCTAGTTGTATATATATGAATATAAATAAAACGATAGTATAAGTTTTCTCGTTTATACCTATCTCCTTGCAAATCCTCGGCTAGCAAAACGAGCTCTGAATTCTGCTCAAGCAAAATCGACCCAGACCTTTTTAGTAGCGCCCCACGTGTTGCGTCTCTACGAGTTGATACACCACAATATCACGAAAATAATATATCTCGATCAGCTAGAACACGAGATATATTATAAACTAGGAATTAGGAACGATTTAGGAACAAAACTCGAAAACGAAAAATTCTTCCAAGTGGAAGAAGGGTTCGGTCGATATAGCTAGGGAGAGGGAGAGAGAATTTTTGCTCTTGCTCAATTTTGCATATGGAGTTATATGAAATTCAACTATAAGAAAGCTACTTATAGTTTTCTCTCTAACATAGTCCTATTAGGACTAGGTCTTCTCTCTCCTACATGGGCCATGGCCCTTTTAATTAGAAGACCAAGTCTTCTAATTAATTCATGACCCAGTTAATTAATTTAATCAGGCCTAATTTAATCTCCCAATTAAATAGCCCAATTAATTAACTTAATCTCCCATTTAATTAAATCGGACTCTAAGTCTATTTAATTAAAATCATTTTCTAATTAATTAAATCCAACTTAATTAATTAATTCACAAATTAAATTCCAATTTAATTTATGATTCTGATCCAATTCCAATTGGATCCCATTTTGTTCCAATTGGGTCGACCCAGTCGACCCACCAATATAATCGACCTAGTCGATTTTTCACCCAGTCGACCCAGTCAACTCGGTCGTTCTTATTTTCTCGCTTTCGCTTCATGTGTATTGTGTATGCCCCCGTAGGTTCACCACATAATTGGCCGTGGGTTATAATTAAATATTATTTAATTATTCGAGTAAGACTTACTCTAAATCAATCGAACACCCTGTCGATTGATCATTCCAAAATTAGCACCCCTGCTAATTTGGGAATTCTCCCACACTCCACGGTCGATGTCCAGCCACAAGCCCATGGAGCCCAATCACTGGTGAATTAATTCAGTGAACCTTTTATCATTTACAATTTCCATATACGACATAATCTCTCCATCGATCAATCTCCCAGTCGAGACTTAAGGGTATGGTTTTTCATCGGATTCCCTTTTAATTCGTCTTGACCTTATGTACTCTGATCTTGAAATAAATTCTCTTTGACTTAACCTTTATGAGCTACTTACATAAAGCCGTCAGATACCTTGGCCAAGGATTTTACCAGAATTAATTTCTCACAGAAATTCATAGGAGAATTTACCAACCTATCAAGTCGGGTCAATGGATCCTTTGTTGATGATATGAATCTGCATACGAGTTCCTCTATACCCAATGTGAGTCCACATAGACTTTCTGGTGATCCCCAGTCAGTCGGAACTCACATCAAAGCATAGACGTTCTCGCACCAGATAATCCCTATCACCTCAAGTTGTTAGGGATCGTTCCTCGTATACTATTGCAAATTGGAATAACTTCAACCCCGATATGCGACTACCGCTTCCATGGTGAGTTATTTCCTAATTGGGGTATTCAGTGCGCTTGCCATCCCAGCAAGCCACCCACTTATGTGTATCGACTATCCCAGTCACGCTCGTGGACCCCAGCGTCCTCCAGTTCATCGGAGTATACACAACAGTGAGAGTCTAACCGAATCCAACGATGTCCTATCTCAATTGGATTCTACGACTCTTGAATATGTTTTAGATCACGGCCTTGGAGATCAGTCCACGGGTTGTCCCATAGCCCTGTGATCTAAGGACTTCTATCCTTATGCGTAGATAATTATTACATAAGATAAAGATGACCATTTAATAAAGTGCATTCATTAATCGAAATTGAATAGTTCCGCATTTATTACAATAAATACTAGCCATACAGCTGGCTTACAGGACACTATTTCTATCCCCAGCCTGGATTTTTGTACTAAGGACAAATCAAGTCCTTTAGTTAAAGGGTCAGCCACATTGTCTTTGGTACCAACAAAGTCAACGACTATGACCCTATCAGACACAAGTTCCCTTATAGACTTTAGTCTAACTTGGATGTGTCTCTTGGTCTTTTGATTATATTTTTGGCTTTAATCTTTGCAATTGTGGTTTAAGAATCACAATGCACCACGACTGCTGGAAGAGGCAAGCTAACCATGGGTAATTGGATTAATAACCCATGTAGCCATTCAGCTTCAGTCCCTATCGTGTCTAAAGCACATAATTCGGCCTCAAATGTAGACCGAGTAACCAAGGTTTGCTTGGTTGACTTCCAGGAGACAGCGCCCCCACAAAGGGTAAAAACTTACCCCGTACACCCATTGCTTCCGGAGTTCTTGGCTATCCAACTAGCGTCACTATACCCTTCAAGTACTGCAGGGAACCTGCCATATTGAAGAGATAGTGATACTGTGCCCTTCAGATACCTAAGTACCCGGTCAAGAGCTTCCCAATGGGTTCTATTTGGACAACTTGTATATCTTGCTAACTTCGAGACTGCAAATGAAATGTCTGGTCTCGTGCCATTTGCCAGATATTGCAAGCTTCCAATAATTTGTGAATATCTTAATTGAGATACATGAATACCACTTTCATTTTTAAAGAGAGCTACTGAAGGATCATATGGTGTTTTGGCAATTTTACATTCTTTATAGCCAAATTTCTCAATTATCTTCTCAACATAGTGAGATTGAGAAACTGCTATACCCTCAGTTGACCGAGTCAACTTGAGTCCAAGAATTACATTTGCCACACCCATATCCTTCATTTCAAACTTACTCTTTAAAAATGACTTGGTTTCATTGATTATCTCAATATTATCCAATCAATAGAATATTATCAACATACAGACATAAGACAATACATTTTCACCTTTAACTTTACAGTAGATGCACTTATCATTATCGTTTACAACGAAGCCAAAAGATAAAATAGTTTTATCAAACTTTTCATGTCATTGTTTAGGAGCTTGTTTCAAACCATATAGTGATTTAACAAGCTTACAAACTTTTCGCTCATTTCCAGAAGCTACAAATCCCTCTGGCTGATCCATATAGATTTCTTCCTCGAGATCACCATACAGGAATGCTGTTTTAACATCCATCTGGTGAATCGGGAAATCATATTTAGAAGCCAGTGCTATTAGCACCCGGATTGTAGTCAAACGAGCAACAGGGGAATATGTATCGAAAAAATCGATTCCCTCTTTTTGCCTAAACCCTTTGACAACTAACCTGGCTTTAAACTTATCTATGGTTCCATCAAATTTAAATTTTTTTTAAAGATCCATTTACATCCAATCGTATTACACCCCGGAGGGAGATCGACTAGTTCCCATGTCCCATTAGAGACAATGGAGTCCATCTCACTTTTGACAGCTACCTTCCAATGCTTTGCTTCTTTCGAAGTCATTGCATCTTTGAAGGTTACAGGATCACCCTCGATGTTGTAAGTGATAAAATCACTTCCAAAATCCTTGGCAATTCTGGCCCTCTTACTCCGTCTAGGTTAATCTGATTCAATCAGTACTGAATCAGAACTACTTGGATTAACCCCCACATTTGTCATCTTTTCCACATATGTAAGGGTTGAATCTAAAGAATTTTCATTAGGCATTCCCGTTTTCATGGGAAATACGTCCTCAAAGAACGTAGCATCACGATATTCAACTATTGTGTTAACCTCTATGCCAGGAATTTCTGATTTAATAATTAGAAACCTGAGAGCATAGCTTGTTTTCACATAACCTAAAAAGATTGCATCAACCGTCTTTGGACCCAGTTTCTTTCTTTTGTGTTCTGGAACTAGAACTTTTGCAAGACAGCCCCACACACGAAAGTATTTTAAACTAGGTTTTCTGCCTTTCCAGAATTCAAACGGAGTGCTTTCATTATGTTTTAGAGGAACTCTATTCAGAATATGGCAAGTCGTATTCAAAGCTTCTCCCCACATATATTTAGGCAATCCAGAATTCAAAAGCAAATTATTAATCATATCTTTAAAAGTTCTATTCTTTCGTTCTGCTATCCCATTCGACGAAGGGGAATATGGAGGAGTCTCTTCGTGAATAATGCCAAACTTTCGGCAATATTATTCGAACAAATTAGACTCATATTCTCCACCTCTATCTGATCTTAACCGTTTTAAGTTTCTTACCAGTTTAAGTTTCAGCTTCATTCTTAAACGTTATGAATTTTTCAAGTGCTTCAGATTTATTTTCTAACAAATAAACATAACAGTATCTACTGCAATCATCTATAAAAGTAATAAAGTATTTCTTATTATCTTTAGTTAAAATTCCATTGAATTTACAAATGTTCGTATGAACCAAATCAAGTATTTCAGAATGCCTTTCAACCGATTGGTATGGCTTTCTTACTTGTTTTGCTTCAACACACATGTGACATTTGTGTTTATGGTTTATTTCATGTTTGGGGATTAGATTTAAATTCTTCATCCGTTTAACAGAACCAAAATTTAAATGTCCTAATATATCATGCCAAACATTAGAAGATTCAATTGCATTCACAACAGGAAATTCAGAAAATTTAATAGAACCAACATTTTCAACTCTTAATTTAAATAAACCATCATCTAAATAACCTTTACCAACAAAAGTCCCATAATACAGAATTACGACTTTATTGGATTTAAAGTTCATTTCGTAACCCTTCCTAACTATTACAGAACCACTTATTATGTTTCTCCTGATCGTTGGAACATGATACACCCTTTGTAGTGATAGTATGCGCCCTGAAGGAAACTTCAAGTCCACGCGTCCTATCCCTAACACTTTTGCACCACTTGAATTTCCCATCGTCACGGATTTTCCATCAACAGGCTGATAGGACACAAATAGCAATATATCAGCACATACATGCACATTTGCCCCAGTGTCTATTAGCCAATCAAATGGTTCATAAATAGTAAGAATTTCAGGTTTCAAGGAAACATACCCATCAACAGAGTTTTCTGGAGCTTTAGGTTCACTAGTATCTCCCACAACCATGTTTACCATAGCCGGAGCTCTAGTTTCACCAATGTCTCCCACAACCATGTTGACTGTAGCCGGTGTAGTAGACTCAGATTTGGCCTTGGACTTTTTAGTAGGACACTCCTTAGCCCAGTGACCTATCTGTCCACAAGTCCAGCATGGTTTGTTTGCCTTTGGTTTCTTTTTGTTTTTAGGTTTATTTATGGATTTCGAGTTGGGGTTTACATGATTCAATTTTTTTTTTCTTTCCAGTTATCTGGTACTCAACAGGAACACCATGAGTTTGGTTTTTGTGTTCCTCTTCGATACTTATGGCAATCATAAGATCATCAAGAGTAAACTTTCCCTTTTGATGTTTTAATGTCATGCCAAAGTTTTCCCAAGATTTGGGAAGCTTATCAATAATTGACATAACCAGAAATTTATCTGGAAGTTTCATTTCAGTATCAGAAAGAGCGTGCTCAAGATTTATCAATTCATGCTTTTGTTCAGTTACAGACTTTCCTTCAACCATCTGAAATTTCAGGAACTTGGAAACATAATACTTTTCGAGCCCTTTCTCTTTAGTATTATATTTCCTATCCAATTCGTCCCAAAGAGACTTAGCTGTGTATGAATCAGAACAGTACACGTCAAAGAGTACATTCAATAAAGCAGAAAGAATGACTCATCGACCAATTTGGTCCCGTTCTGACCATTCAGCTATTTGAACAGTCTTTGGATCGGCTTCAGTTGGTTCAGGTCTAGTCACCTGAATAACCGACAAAAGTCCCTTCATCGTAAACCAAATTTTTCATGCGCTGTTGCCAACGCTTAAAAAATTGACCCGAAAACTTTTCCAGTAAACCGGATAAGTCGACTTTTGTGGCTGGCATGGACACAGTACCGGAGCCTCCTGCAGATGACATGATAATTTTAAAACACGAAAATAATTTCTTCAAGATTGTTGAGAAAATCAGTTTTAAGATTATCAAAATCCGAATACAAATCGAAACTGAAACAAACAAACCATTATGAACAGTAAAAGAAAACATAATCAGTTATAAAAACCGAACAGATAAATTAAAATAACTTATCTCACAATTCTGTATAGTAACAGAATTGATCCAACCAAATCGCAGAAATGATTCTGCTTGCCTTGAAGAAATTATCGACCCACTTCCGGTGCAATTGGGAATCACGAACACTTCTTCCAGGATAATTTGGTTACAGGAATTCCTCCACTGCACAATGGCAGAAATTCCACCTCGAAAAACACTCAGAAGCAAAATAACCAAAATAGATTTTCTTTCTTTTCAGAGAGGGAATCGAGAGAATGTGTTGTGTTCGTTGGTTTCTGAAACCAGAATACACATATATATAGGTGGGGAGTGGGCTACACAATTAATTCTGCAACATAAATTTTTGTAACTGAAAAAACGTTTTTCTCAATTAATTTCTGTAACCGAAAGGGGTTACACAATCAATTAATTTCTGTAACCGAAAGGAGTTACACAATTTAAAACCTGCAGAATTAATATTGTGGCTGTTTTAATTTTGAATTTCAAATTAATTGAAATTTTAATTCAAAATTCCTCCAAAAAGATAAGTCCGAGACGAGACAATTCGCGCGCGTGTGGTGTATTCATATGATCTTCTCTATAAAGATTTATACCAAGTCTAAACACTTAAGTTCATATATACTAGTACACACAAATATAAAAAGGCAATGTGGGACAAATGAAGAGTTTGAAACTCTTCAACTTCCTCACAAGGCTTTTTTAATTTGTCAATTAGTCTTAGACCAATGTGGGACAAGCCTACATACAAATTATCTTATTTGAATATTAATTTTCCCATTTTATATATAATAATTTATCTATGGATTCCAACCTTTTAATTAGGTATCCATCCACATAATTACAACACATTTTTTGTCCATAAGAATAGTCATGTTTTGCACTCACAAGATCATCTCAATTTTGCACGCTCGGTCCCAAATTAAATGAAAAAGGGGTGATAGGAACAAAAGTGCAAATTTTAAATTAGGATCAAAATTCAATTTTTTGTAAAACACGTTGCTAAAAGTGCAGAGGAACCACTCATGTCACCTGGGGGACTAAAAATGCAATGTTACCTATATTTCCACATTCATGTAAAATTGCCTCCAAATAGACATCAAACTAGTCTACCAAGGCGGTTGAATAAACTACCATTCATAAAGGCAATTTTTGCAAAGTGAAGTTTCACAATGTAGTTTGCGTTTATGAGACAAAGGCCAAGTGAGCGAGATGGGAGATATACACGCAGTTCTGTAAAGTTCGAAGATTAGGAAAGTGATATTTTGCAAAGAAAAATATTGAAATTGATGTAATTATCGGAATCAAGATTGTTGTCTAAGAAGTACCCGGTGCTACTAAATGCCCAATTTTTGTCTAGTGTAATAAAGCATTGAAGTACCTCTGACTTCTAAATTGACCTCGTATGAAATAGTATGAAATAGTGTTATCGACTGTTAATTGGACACCACTAGCATAACAACCCATGGTCACAGTCCTCTTGTACAGCCCGATGGATATGAAAAGTCATTGAAATTGCAAAAAAAGGTCCATAATTAATCATCAAGTTAAAATAAGCCCTAATTATATATTATTAACATAAATTATAAAATAAAATTGCAAAATAAACCCATAACTAATCATCAAATAAAAATAAATCCTATTTATAAAATAAACCCTAAACCCTAAATCCTAAACCCCTAATCCCTAGACCCTAAACCCTAACTAATCATCAAATAAAAATAAATCCTATTTATAAAATAAACCCTAAACCCTAAATCCTAAACCCTAAACCCCTAAACCCTAACTAATCATCAAATAAAAATAAATCCTATTTATAAAATAAACCCTAAACCCTAAAACCTTAGACCCCTAAACCCTAGACCCTAAAACCCTAAATTAAATATTATGTCATAAACCCTAATTATAGGCATTGCAAATACTTTTAAATTATGATTGTATATTTTTATTGTAACGACAAAAGGATCACCCTAAGATGATCATTTCATTTTCAAGATAATTTATATTCAAATATTGATAAATGATAAATTAACATTTGAAAAGTACTGAATTATTTTTTATATGAATAATATCATTTAATTTAGGTGTTATTTTATAATTTTTTAAAGTTGAAATATAGATTGTAAATTTTTTTAATGTATTTTTAAATTTTTAAATTATAGAATCGACAAATTATAGAATTCACTATACAGCATTGCGTAGAAGAGAGTTGGTTACATTTTCCCTCCAAATTAAAAATCCGATCGAGAACTGTATGTATGTATAATGTATGTACGTCGGCACTTTATAAAACCCCCAATTATTTCCCCTGATAATTAATTAAGTAATTTCACATCACAAAATCAAGAATTCAAACAAAACATTCTCTCTATTTTCTTCCGCCCCTTTCTCTCAAGAAAAATGTCTAATCCCAATCCAACAACTTTAACGCCGTCGTCGAGTTCTAATCCTAATCCAACAACTTTAACGCCGTCGTCGAGTTCTAATCCTAATCCAGCCCATTATACTGAGGGCGCGGAGTTGATTGATTCGGTGCTCGATGTTGTACGGAAGGAGGCCGAAAACTGCGATTGCTTGCTAGGTTTTTTTTTTCTAATTACGAGCTATATTATTCTCTGTTTTTATTAATTGATGATGTATATATGCATTCCATATTTGATTTTGTAAGTTGTGAAAATTGCTTGTTGTTGGTGGTATTGCTATATTCTGTGTTGGTTTTCTCGCTACATGTGTGATTTTTAGTTGTATTTAGCAAGAGAATTTCGTGGTGTTTCACTGTTTCTAATTTGGATTTTGTGAGAACTTGTATGTTATGTTTTTCAGGAATCGTTGAACCTGAATGTGGACATTTGTTACCTTAGGATTGAGTCATAGCCTAATTATTTGTTTGTTCCTGTTTAATTAACTTTACATTGTATACGTATGTCCTATCTCTTTCTATGCAAATCATTAAAAGATATGGATTGGTATCAGAGCTTTACCTTGCATGCTATGTAATTAGATCTTAGTTCTATGACATGATATGATAACCATCCCAAATTTTTATTCTTATCATATTAATTTCTTAAACAGAAAATATTTGATGCTGTAATTAATGTGGTAATAGTGTGAACTTTGTTCATCAAATAACAATGTGATTGTGTATAGAAATGACTACTTGAAGCTGATCTATATAAGAATTTTGCTAATATATGTTATTTTGCGATTTGTTCTACTTGGCCAGGATTTCAGGTATGCCACTCTCTTGGAGGAGGCAAGGTTCTGGCATGGGTACCCTCTTGATATCAAAGATCAGAGAGGAATACCCTGACAGGATGATGCTCACTTTCTACGTTTTCCCTTTCACCAAAGGTCTCCGATACTGTCGTTGAACCCTAATGCTACACTATCAGTGCACCAATTGGTGGAGAATGCTGATGAATGCATGGTTCTTGATGATAAAATTGAAATGAAACATATTTATAAGGTAACTAATTAACTAAAGAGATCTAAAATGCAAATTGGCCTAATTAATCGAGCTAGGTAGAAACCAAGAAGCCGGCAGATTGGACTGTTCCACTTCTGTTTATCCACCTAACCTAAAATACCGGTCAAAAAATCGCCCCACCACGTTTGTCTTAATTTCTTGTTAAATGTATCATCAAACAGGATAGAGAGATAGCTGGAAGTCTTAAGACACAGTTAGCAAATATATTTGAAGAATCATTGAGATTAACGGCCCCCGAGGAGTTGGATGTAAATGCTGCTATCGCTCCTTGCCAAAATCCTACATTTGGTGATTATCAATGGTATGGCTAGTTCTTTTCTTTAGTTATTGCGCAAAAGAAATATTTCAATAGTCAACTAAAGTATCTTTTAGTCTGCTACCTCTTTGACTACTGATTTTGGAATTGTTTCACTGTTTTACAGCAATAATGCCATGGGCTTATATAAAAAACTCAAAGGCAAGGCTCCCCAGTTCAGTAATCCCCAATCGTTAGCAGAGGTAGTGATGATGGTTTATTAAAAATGCTCTATATGTTTTAGGTTCTCTGTGCCAAGGAAGAAAATATTATGGGATTATATCATGTTAATAAGTTCTATGTTGAAGGTTTTCTAAGTCAAAGGAGAACATTAAGTAGGTGTCATATTATGCATATCTTCTGTATAAAGTAGATAGTATCAAAAGCGTTACTAATTGTGTTTTACTCTATAGGCCATTATAAAAAATCTTCCTGCATCAGAAATGATAGATTCCTGCTCAACAATTAAAGGTTTTATTAATGTGAAACTGTCTCCGGACTGGATAGCCATGGTAATTTTCTGTTGGTACCTATCATTTCTTTAGCTGACAATATTTTTCTAATTCATGATTATGAAATTCTTTCCTACATTGGTGCAGAGTGTTCAAAAGATGTTGGTTGACGGTGTCGAAGCGTGGGCCCCTAGACTTCCGGTCAAAAGGGCTGTAGTTGACTTCTCCTCGCCCAACATTGCAAAAGAGATGCATGTTGGCCACTTAAGATCAACCATCATTGGGGATACCATTGCTCGTATATTGGAATTTTCAAATGTGGAGGTCCTCCGAAGAAATCATGTAGGGGACTGGGGGACACAGGTAATATGATTTTCTGCGTGTTAACAATCATAAATATGTTAAGTTCCTATCATTTTGCAAAATTGTCGATTTTCTTGTTCAGTAGCATTAGTGATTTATTTGTTTGTAGATTAGCTTAGCTGTGTTTATTGTACCTGCGAAATCAAATTTAAAAAATTCATGCATAAATTTTTCTTCTGCAACCGTCTCATTTTTTTTTTCTTTCCCGGGTTCAATGCTTTGAACTATTATTTTAATGCTTGCCTCTATACTCTGAAATTCATCGTAATCCGAAACCCTATTTTCAATTCCAAGATGACTCATTCTGTGAACTTGAAGATATTACGTTGGGCTGTTTTTATTCCTTAATTTTATTGTAATCAGCCAATAATTCCTTGTCAGAATTTTCTCTACAAGGTGTCTACAAAATTATAGTTGGTATCTTAAGATGAAGAACCTTCTTATCAGACTTTGCTGCTTATCTGAGACACACTCTTAGTACTGGCGTGTTATTTTCTGCTAGAGATAATGATTGTTCTTTATGAATTCTATCATGTATCCTAAGGCGGTGTTGCATGATTTGCAGTTCGGTATGTTAATCGAATTCCTATTTGAAAAGTTTCCAAGTGGGGAAGTTCCTATTGATCAGGCTATTGGAGACCTAGAGGTGAGAAGAAAACTTTCAATACCAGCACATATCTTGTGTAGTTATCTTGATCTGATTTTTTTTTTTTGAGAATCAATTAATTTAATGCTGTACGTAAAATTTATTGATTTTTTTTATGTATATAAATATCCTGTACTTCTTTTTATCTATTAGGTGAAATTTTTTATTGAAAATAACTGCTTTCTTAAAGTCCCTGCAACTTTGCATGAGTACAACCTACGAAATTCAGCGTTCATAGTTCAGTTTCGAACTTATTGGCGCCTTGCTGGCAGAAAGTTCACTGAAGGAGTCTTCCCTTTTTTAACCATCTTTAAACAATGATTGGATATTTTTTTTTATGAGCATTGGTCTTATTTACTATTTGATTGGATGGACTAATGCTACTAAAGATTTGGGTTTAGCAATTAAGCTGAGGATGTCTTGTCTTTGATCCAATATTTAATTTTGTCGAGGAAAAAGGTCACATAAACTGCTACAAACCTAACATGCTTTTTGGAAAACCTATTTTTTTTAACATTTCGATGTGGTTTTTCCACTCCGGTCAATAATTTATCTGAACTTGAGATTTTTATATAATTAAAATTTCATTCTTTAATCTCATGCGTGCAAAAATTTTTCATTTTCATGTTGCTGTAGTGATTATTGGCTAGGCTTTTCTGCATGAACATATATGCTCAGTTGTTGCACTTCTTGAAAAATAATTGTGATATTATGGCAAACAGGGTTGCTGTACTTACCTAATCTTGCTTTTCAGACTTTCTACAAGGCATCAAAGCAGAGATTTGATAGTGACCCTGCTTTCAAGGAGAAGGCCCAACAAGCAGTAGTCAGTCTTCAGGTGAATATCTCTATAGCTTAAGAAAATGAGAGATTGACTTTATATAATTATTTTTTGTTTCTGCCTTAATGATCCTCAACAAATAATTATGTACCCATTTCCAAATGTAACTTTTGAAAAAGTTAAAAGCAAAATATTTAAACTTATAAGTTTTTCTGTTTATTTGTATTTTATATGCATATTTCAGGCAGGGGAAGAGAAGTACCGAAAGGCGTGGGCTCATATTTGTGAAATCAGTCGAAAAGGATTTCAAAGGGTTTATGAGCGGCTTGGAGTTCATTTGGAGGAAAAGGTATTCGAACAAGTTCTCTTTTTTGCTTTTTATTTTAAATCGCTCAAGTTGATCTATTTGATTTTTTTAATAAAATTCATATGTTAAGTTTATCTTCATCTAGAAACATTCAGTTTTGTTGATCAGTGGGCACTTTTTACACAAGAATTATATCATTATCTGACAGCCACCTTTCGAAACCTATGAATACTTAACTAGCTTTTCATCTACATCTTGTTTTGGTATCCCATCTTCAACATAATTTTGATGGATAATGTGATTCTAGATATCCGACATGGTCGGCTTAATGTCTGCTTTGTGCAATTAATTGAAGATCATGTTATGTCTAATATGATAGTTGTGTGTGTAAGATGTTACAGTCCGGATTTCTTCTATGTTTTAAGCTTTTTATGTACCATGCATTTTTTATTTATTTTTTTATCCAGGGAGAAAGCTTTTACAATCCCTATATTCCTAGCGCTCTAGAGTTATTGGATGGACAGGGATTAATTAAAGAAAGTGAACGCGCTCGTGTTATCTTTATTGAAGGGATAAAGATACCACTGATCGTTGTGAAGAGGGATGGTGGGTACAACTATGCTTCAACTGATCTTACTGCTTTATGGTGAGTTTTAAACACTTGTTAAGGAGATCATCTTCTGTTTAAGGAATCTTTATGTTCTTTTGTCAGACTTTAAGTACTTCTTACTTGAACAATAATTTGCTGGTTTGAAACAAGATTAGAGATCACCGAAAAAAGAATAATTTTATTCGCCTATACTTGCATGTTGTGATCATGTTGGCTTCTAAAGTTCAGAAGTATCGTCGCGTAATCCCAACTTTTGATATGTCAATCATTAACACTGGTCATCCTCAGCACGCATCCTCGCGTTCATAAAGATTTAAGCACAAAAAATAAGGATTTTTCTTTCTGGGGGATTAAGCCAAAGAAAAAGTGAAAAAGTAAATTTTATTAATGAATGTAATGGGAGAAGTGGAGTTTAAAAACTACATAATTAGATAACTTTAAATGTTACGGGTAATATAGGAGAACCAAAAAAATGGTGTAGCATGACATGGCTTCACTTTTTATATAGATATGTCAGATCTATTGCTGCAGTATATATGCTGCTCGTGTTATGTAAATTGTGGACATCACTCTTGTTTCAAGCCTTACATGTGTGCAATTTTTAGGTATCGACTGAACGAAGAAAAGGCAGATTGGATTATATATGTAACTGATGATGGCCAACGAGACCACTTTGAGATGTTCTTTACTGTAAGTTTGAAATTTTGGCTTACTTTATTCCTATATATGTGGCATTATGTCTTTATCTTACAAACTACATGTCCCCTATATTCAAGGTACTAGGCTATTAAATTTTCTGAAATGTCTTTCAGGCTGCGAAGAATGCTGGTTGGCTTCCAGCTGAAAAGGATAAGTATCCTAAAGTTAGCCATGTAGGCTTTGGCCTTGTTTTAGGAGAGGATAAAAAACGATTCCGGACTCGCAGTACTGAAACAGTCAAACTGGTCGATTTGCTTGATGAAGCCAAAACTAAATGTAAAGAAGTTCTAGTTGAAAGAGGTTAGCTACTTCGTGAAATCCTTGTTTCATTTCCACAGAATCTGCATTAACTTTTCATGCTACGTGTGTACACAAATCAGAACCTCAAAAGTGTTTCAAATGTATGGCCAGGTAAGGCTGCAGAATGGACTGAAGAAGAGCTTGATAAAACTGCTGAAGCAGTTGGATATGGGGCTGTTAAGTGAGTTCCTGCTCTCTGACTTGTTTTTTTCGGTTACCTTTTTTTCCCAGTATGAGAAGAGTTCAATACCTTAAGCAATCTCCGTTAATAAATCTGATTCGACATAAGGATCACTAGATCTATCAGCGTGCTTTTTGGTTTCAGATTCTAATTGTGCATTTTGAATGAGGTATCAGTATATGCATGTATTAGCATGTTTGGTCAGAAGAAATGTCACTGTTTCTTTCTTTAGTTTTTGCTGACAGGCCTCTATTTTTTGTTGTTTTTATAACAGGTATGCTGACCTGAAGAATAACAGATCAACCAGTTATATCTTTAGTTTCGATCAGATGCTTGATGACAGGGTGCGTCTGATATTAGTTCCTATTGATATTCAAATGTGGACAGGAGGAATTATTGAATATCACAAGAGCACTTATTATCTGAAACCTACTCTGTTCAATGTGTTTCATTGCATCTAAAGTTTTTCATGAATATTATTTTTATGGTTAACATAGGCAATTAGGCAGTATAACTTTCTGGTCTTGTGCCTCTATTTTCTAGTCTCTAATTAAAATCCTACATGCAGTCGTTCAATTTTGTCCTCATTGCTGTCTTGCTTCACATGCAGGGAAATACTGCTGTATATTTATTGTATGCACATGCTCGGATCTGCTCAATTGTCAGAAAATCTGGTAAAGATGTAGAAGAACTGAAGGAGGTAAAACATGATCTTAATTTTAATTCTTTATATGGTTTCTACCATGCTTTTCAATATATGACACTATATTTAGTTGGTTTCAAGCCGTGCCAAACAATTATCTTAATGGATCATTTTCAGTTTTATATCACAACAACATGAATACTATAAGGTGGAGTTTATATTTGTGCTTGCTAGTATGCATAATTTCCCACAAAATCTTTCTCTGTTATATTCTGTATTTTGGTCCTGTTCAATAATTTCTAAATAAGAAAAGATATCCGACCTATGTTTCTTGTATTTGCTACAGAGTGGGAAGATAGTCTTGGCTCATGCTGATGAACGTGTATTAGGATTTCATTTGCTCCAGTTTCCGGAGGTATTACCATTAATTTGGTCTTCTTCATATTCACGTGGCTAGTGATAATGCCAGAGCATAAAGTGTTGCTTCCAGAGCAATTATTTTATTTTGACTAAAATAACCTTGTTTGTAATAGGCAGCTGACAAAATTAAATGTTTCTTCATCCTCTTACTGAAAATGACTAATCAATCCTCTTCCCGTCTTCCATATATATTCCTTCACCCACAGAACTTCTCCAATCACTAACCTTTTTTTTTCTTTTTTCTTTTTTCATCTTTGATTTGACAATTAAAATTATAAGCCTTGCATCTACATTCTTATGTAGTTAATCATCCGAAAGAATAATTTTTCCCAAAATTCACCCAGGCTCTTATAATATTAGTCTGTCAAAAACATGTTCAACTTAAAGTGTAGATCCAAGAATGAGTACAAATCAATTATTAAATTCATAATTCATTTTTTACATTAATTGGATTGATGTCTTTTTTTTATTGTTGAGTTTTTGTAAGTGTTTTCCAATCAATTTTGGTGGTTTACAGATCTGTGATTTATTCATTCACAATAGAATCAGTCCTCATATTTGAGATGATAGTACAAGTGTGTAACTGATATTTTGTCAAGAAAGTGACTCAAAACTCTTTCATGGAGGTTATTATGAGCGTGACGGTACGCCATATCAAAGATTAAAAGCTGTAAGCTGGCAAGGATGACGGTTGAGAAAAAAAAAAAAAGAGCCTGACAAATGTGGTCTAAATTTGATCGAAATCTAGCATTTAAAAATTCCATCTTCGTCGTGCTTACAATTAAAATGAGCAATAAGGGGAAAAATACGCAAGTAATGCCACCATTAAAGGAAGAAAATTCAAAGACTTGGGTTATGGAGAGGACAGAACTGTTAATAGGAGAGAGACAATTGGGATAAATTCATGTACAGTAATTAAGGGTAAATTAGTCAGAATAAAATAATTGCTCTGTAAGCAACACTTTGTGCTCTGGCAATATCGCTAGCCTATTCACGTTGGATCTTACTATGCTTCCGATTTTGCCTCCAGGTTGTTGAAGAGGCATGCGCCACTCTTCTTCCCAACACATTATGCGAGTATTTGTACAATTTATCAGAAGACTTCACTAGATTTTATACCAATTGTCAGGTATGAAATTAAGTATTCTGATTCAGTGCTCCTTCATTAATTTATGAATCAAATTTAAGCAAATAAAACTATTTGTATTTGTAACTAGATCTCTATTAATGGCTATGTACTTTGTGATTTACAAAATTTGTAGGTTGTGGGCTCAGCAGAGGAGACAAGTCGACTACTGCTTTGCGAGGCAACAGCTGTAGTCATGCGGAAATGTTTCTATTTGCTTGGGATTACTCCCGTCTACAAAATTTAATTATTTTCTTTGAGAATTTTATCTGTAGATTGATTTGATGAGCCTTTGCTGGAATTATTTTTGTTGGTTCTATGAATTATGTACATTTTCATTAGGCCATGTATATGTTACTCTATTTCTCAATATTTTTTTTTTATTATAAATTTAAATTATTATCAAAATCATAAAAATATAATAGGGGGTTGTGTCTAAAAAAATTCTTACATCTATTACCTATTCAGCTCATTTTCCTCCAACACCATAACTCAAATAATTTCATATCTCAAATTTTATGAAAGTCATTAACTATTAGTTTATTACTATTTTACCATCTCAATAGATTGAATATGGGTTTTTTGCACTTTGCACCCTCGAAACATGGTAAATAGGCACTTTACACCCCCAAAACTTAGATTTAGCACTTTGTACCCTCGAAATATGAAAAATACAACACTTTGCACCCTCTTTTATTTTCAAGCAAAAACTCAAGGGCAAAAGAGGTAATTTTATTGTAAATCTTTGGCACTTTGCCCCCCAAAATAAAATTAGCACTTAACACTCCCTAATTAAGAACATATTAATAATTTGCACCCCCGAAACACAATAAATGGACACTTTGCACCCCAAAATATAAAATTAACACTTAACACCCTCAAATTAAAAAAAATCCAAACCTCTCGTTTTTTCCGGGAAAGTTGACCATTAAGGTGATTTTTTTTAAGGCAAAATAGGTAATTATTTATGAGTCTATCTTGAAGTAGACAATGGGTCTTCGAGAAGTTTACTTGTACTTTATTTAGTTATTTATGGTTATATTGTTGAAAAGAAAGATGGAGAGAGAAATGAGTATTCGACTATTTATAATTGTATTTTGCAAAATTTAAGTGGAAAAATGGATTACCTATTTCGCCTTAGATTTTCTTCACTCCGATAGTCAACTTTGACAAAAAAAAAAACGAGGTTTTTGGATTTTTGAAATTTGAGGGTGTTAAGTGTTAATTTTGTGTTTTGGAGTGCAAAGTGGCCATTTATTGTGTTTCGGGGGTGAAAGTTGTTGATTTGTTCTTAATTAGAGGGTGTTAAATGCTAATTTAATTTTGGGGGTACAAAATGCAAAATTCTCAAGTTTTGAGGGTGCAAAGTGTCAATACTATTGAATTACCTATTTTGCCCTTGAATTTTTGTTTGAAAATAAAAGAGGGTGCAAAGTGTTGCATTTTTCATATTTCGAGGGTGCAAAGTGCTAAATCTAAGTTTCGGAGATGCAAAGTGCCTATTTCCCATGTTTTAGGGGTGTAAAGTGCAAAAAACCCATTGAATATCAACCTAAATTGAATTTAGAAGGATTCGATTCACGAAAACTCACAAATCTTTTGAAACCTAACCAGAACAAAATCGGGCCAAATTTTTTTCATGAATCTTATCTGCAGATAAGATAGGTACTTTGCGGAAATTAACTAGATGAAGAAAATAAAGTAACTAGATGAGCTTTAGCTGGAACTATTTTTGTTGGTTTTATGAATTACTTCCATTAATTTTCATCAGGCCATGAATATTTTTTGCTTGGCTTTTACATTTCCAGTTTTCTTAGGCTTATCATGAAAATGCTTTGGACTCACCCAGATCGAGCCAAATTTTATCTGAAATGATATTTAAAATGCTCGTGCCTTTGGTCCCGATATGTTTTATTATTTATAGTAACTTAAATCACTACAAAAATCATAACAATATAATTATTATTATCATATCAATCAGTACATAATATAAAATTTTATCTCAAATACTAATTATTTCGACAAACTTACTTATCTTTCTCAAACTCCACAAGGAGGATTATCTCGAGTTTTCGGTACCAAGGAGTATGCTAGTACACATTTCTTTCCACATGTCCAATGTATCCGAAATAGACAACCAAAAAAAAAAAAACTCATAGCATAAGGGCATCTCCAATGGTGAAGGAGGGGGGAGGGGCTCCGGAGCCCCGGGGCTGACCCTGCCCCCACCCGAAGCCCTGTCTGGTTGTCTCTAATGACATGGCTTCGGAATGGAATTAATTTCATTTTTTTCCTTTGCCCACTCTCACCTATTAATATTATAGTTTTAATTTTATTTTTTATATTAATATTAATAATACTAATAATTAATTTATTAATTATATTAAAATATTAAAATTAAGGAGAGTAAATAATCATAAAATTAAAATTGATACATAATATTAAGTATTAATCTAAATTATTTATATAAGTGTTTAATTTTATTTTTAACTAATTCGGTATTGAAAAATATATAGCCACTAACTATCTTTACGACGTTGCATGAAAAGCAATATAACTAAATACAAAATAGTATCATCCGACGAATGAAATATGTGAAATTTAATTCTAAAGCTTAATCATTCACTAATGTTGTAGTGAATCTTTATTATGTATTCAATGCCTTATAAATTTCATAAAAGATCACACATAAGATTAGAGAAATATACAACTCAGTACACTTTATTTCAAGGGAAACATCAACTGGATATCTACTTAATTCTTTATTTAAACCACTATTAAATTTATAACATATCACACATAATATTAGAAAATAAATTTTGCTCTCAGATAAATATGGTAGGAATAAATAAAGCCTTAGAAATACAAATCTTTTTTAGTAAAGTATGAGAACACTAGCTTGCAAATACAAATAATACTACCTTAATTTGCAAGTTACAAAAAACTTACCATCTTGAAAAGAAATTACATTATTCATCATGTCCGAATCTATAAATATACCAAAAACCAAGGGCCTAAAGAATAAAAGACAACAAAAAAAATATTAGTATTAAAATACCACAGTGAATGAGTGAAGAGAAACACCATAACAGAGTGTGCTGATCAACTTTCTTTTTTTTTTTAAAAAAAAAGCGGATTAAAGAGGGGCGCGTGATTTGGGCACGTGCAAATCACGCGCCGCGGCCACGACCCGTTCCCGCCTCGTTCCCAGGCCCGCCCCGAGACCCCGCCGCTGTAGACAACTTCTCCACCTAGTCCTAGCCCCGCCAGGCCAGTAGCCATTCGAGATGGCCTAAGTAGCTCAAAGATGAAAATATAGAACTGAAGACTCTGAACTATGAAGGGATGAGAATGCACTTGTCCAGAAAATGAAAAAAAAAATTATTTTGGATGAAAAAGCATTTTGTCAAAAAATTCAAGAAAATGATTGAAAAAAATTTGGACCATTTCTCGATTTGTGCGTGTCATCCTTGCGCAGGGGCCATGCTAATCTTCTCTGTATCGTTCCAATTTTATCGGATGTCCCCGAAGGGACAATATATGTTACAAATTCTTCATTATATAAGACAATACTTTAAGCGTACTTATGTCAATGTGGGACTGGGACGGACTTGTTTTCTATATAAACACAATTCAGTTAGTAATTAGTCAACTTCTAAATAATTAAGTAAGATTTAATGTGTAAAACACGCTGATTAACTTATCTGGACATAATAATTGCACTGTTGGATATCTAATCCAAATTTTTTAAATAGAAATGAATATAATTCAATATTCATAAAAAGCAAAAGTTACCATACTGCTAAAAAAACGTGTTATTTTATGTGGATAGTCGATGAATATATAAAGCTTTAAAAAGAAGATTTTTACTGACAATTAATGTACTTTTGTAGTACTTCATTGCTTCTTAAGTTAGTCTTTTAATATTCCAGTAAGAAATGTATGCTTAATCAAATATGATAGGTTAATAAATATAAAAGGTGTGGAGAATTACAAATACGCAGAAATATTATCGTTTTTCCAATATTAGAAAAATAATAATCCTTAATTAAGCAACAAATCTTTATTACCATTACGATTAGGCGTGTGCATGATTTCAAATCGTTTTCTTTATCTTAGTGTAGCCATCAAAATAAATTTTATGATGAATTAAAATTACTGTACAATATTAAATTATTAATAGATAAAATGAATTTGGAGATACCCATGTCCAGCCCATAACAACTAAGCCCAATTCAATTCTTATTTCCCAACACTACAACATTTAAGGGTTTTCCCGGCACTTTTTAAGCGCCGGGAATAGCAAAATTAGCGCCGGGCGCTTCCAAAAGCGTCCCACTGTCGCCGGGTAAAAGGGGCGACGGGAATAAAAAAACCGCCAGCGCTTAAAATGCGCCGCGAATAAGTCTATTTTTAATTATAAATATAAAAAAATTTCATTTTAAGATATATTTTATACTTTTTATTATTACTGCGTTTATATATCCCAAATCTAAATTCAATAATTTTTTCTTTATGATCTTTTAACAAATTCAATCACAATAAATTTTTCTAATCATCCAATATATACTATCAAAATATACATCTTTTCCAAATCATCCAACAAATGAAATGCCTCAACAATTTGCATTAACAAAAAATATCTATCAAACTAAATACAAAATTATGTGCAAGTTAACCCTTCATCTTAAACCTTCTTCTTTGGCAACACCTTCCTAAAATACAAAAATGAATGTGTTAGAAACATAACAATGAAACACAAATAGTCAATTCAAGAAATGAAACTTATCATATAATAAACAAGACAAACCAACAATAAATACGATGAATTCTACCAAATAGAACTTAACGTAGACATGAATTATATTACTAATAGAAGCACTTCCACAATCATAATTGCCAAAGCATATGGTAGTAGTTAAACAAGATGCATAACATAGACATGTAATTCATTAACTAAAGAGAAATTTCCAAACCATATGGTAGTAGCTAAATAAGACAAACCAACAATAAGTACGATCAATTCAACCTAATAAAACTTCAACATAGACATGATATTCATTAGTGACATTACCAATAGAAAAACTTACATGAACACAATTAGCAGATTGTTAATTAATATTGAGGGGAAAAAACTCGCCAGAATTTAGTATTTCCCATCTTCTAATCAATCAAATCTCATCCACTTAATTAGCTTTCACATATTAGTGAAAACATCATATAAGTTTCCCACTGTCCTGGCCTTTTATACAACAACAGATGTTCTGTGTAGAATCAATCATGGAACATATCCAATTAGGGGTGAGCATTTGGTCCGAACCGGACCGAATTTCGGTTCTTCGCCGGTTCGGTCCTGAAAAAATGAGGACCGTTTACCGGACTGAAATATTCGATCCGGTTCGGTAAAAAAATCGATCGGTCCGATTCGGTCCGGTTCGGTCCTATATGTACCGAATTTTCATCCATTTTCTCCTCTTTGAATCAGAAATGACTCCCACAAACAAATATACCATCAAATTGAAAAACCAAACACATCCAAATACTTACAAAATAAAAAATGGAATTTGTTTATAATAGATCTAAGAGAAGGAGAGGAAGAAAGAGAAGAAAGAGGAAGAAAGGAGTTTATGGCTGTCAAATGAGAGAAGAAAGAAGAAGAAATGGATTTATGGCTGTCAAAATCGAGAAGAGCGGCGCGACAGCGGACAAAGGAGCGGCGGCACGGCAGCGGACAAAGGAGAAGGGCGGCGGCGTTGGTATGCTTAAACTTGGAGACTTGGAGTTGTGGAAGAGTAGATCTAGGGTTTGTCAATTTGTGTTGTTTTTGACTTTTGACAGAAGAAACATGAAAGAAGAAAGAGTTTTAGGGTTTTTCATGTTGTGACTTTGTGTTATTGGGCTGGGCTATTAGCTGGATATTATAAAAAAAAAAAAAAAAAGGGTTATCGGTTCAACCGGTTCGGTTCGGGGAACCGGCCGGTTTTACCGAAAACCGACCCCTATAAGGGGTCGGTTTTGATGCAAGAACCGGTTACCGTCCGGACCGAATCAGTCGGTCCGGTTCGGTTCGGTCGATTGACCGAACCGGGCTCAGCCCTGTATCCAATCAAGAATATTCAGCACCAAAGAGAGCAATAAGACAGATGAACAGAGCAAGAGTACCTCCAATATTGCATGAAATTCTTCTTTGGCAACCACCAGTCGATCAATATCACTTGAATCAACAACATATATTATGGCTTGAGTGTTTGGAAAGTAGCATCTCCAGTAAGGCCTAAATATGAAAACCCAAATAAAACAAGCATACAATGAGCCTTAGCTAGGAATAACTACTACAGAACATAATAGCAAATGCATCTCAAGTCAAAGCCTCATGAAAGTAAATTTAATCAAAGCAGCAATAATCTTCCGAATAATTGAAATATTCCCAAATCATTAGCTAGTAATACAAGAAAAAACTGTTAAAACTAAGCAAATTAAGGCTAGAATTGGCAGAAATAGAGAGTCAAAGGTAAGCTATACCTGATACTAGTCTGTCCACCTGCCATCAACAAAGAAAGCCTATGTTAGATATAAACTTGAAATACGAGTAGATTTATGGGACGGAAAGTGCAATATGTTTTTGAAAACCTGGACAAAAATGCAAATCTATATAAGTGTGTGATCAAAGTGTATAGGGCCTTAAAAGTAAAACAATTATGGCAATGCTAATTTCTATGAAAATATTAAGGAATTTATATAGCTAAAGCACATGATATGATCACTTTTTTCCTGATAAACAAATAATGGTACCGTTTAGATTCATCAGCTCAACTCTGATCTCCATGCCTAAAAAATCCTATTTAAATGTCAGTTCTGCTTTTCTTATCCGTACTATTAAGTCCTCAAATCTTAATCCAAATAAATACTAATATATTTATACTAATCTTGACCCCCTCATATCAGACTTCGATTAAAAACACGGAAAAATTGCAAAACACGCCCTGTGACACAACATAGAAGCTTAAAAGTAAATCTAGAATACATATAAAAAAGTAAATCACCAGTTGGTGAATTTGAAGAGACTTTTGCATATAGACACTACATATTTAAAGTGAATCACAAGATATTAACTTAAATGCATATAGCTAATCTAAATATACAAATATTTTCAAGAGAAAAGATGTTTACCTTGTAAAATGTCTCGACAGAGGCTCCTAATGTAACTGTGCAGTAGGTAAAGCTTACAGAAAATTTCTGCAGCAAATACGCTAAATCAACAGTCCAAATACTGAAACAGATACAATATGATAGGCTATCAGATAAAACATTCGAATCTACCTAACTTTTTGCATTAATTAGTCAAACAATTTAACAATTACAGTAAACTGAAACCAGATTCAATGAACAAAATCTAAGGAAAAAAATTGGCATGATCAACAATTAACAGAAGAAGCTTACCTTATCCCTTCTTAGCCCTTCAACAATTAACTAAAAGATTTCGTGCAATATTAATCAGCTTCATTAACAGAACATATCTTAAGGCTAAATCATGCAAATGACCTTTCCTGTCTTTATTTAACATAAACTTCATTACAACAATATCAAGTATCAACTGGAAAAATTACCAAAATTTGACACGAGGTCTGAAGAAAAACAAATTTTGGTACAAACCGTGTGTTGTTTATTTTACTAATTGTCTTAAAGTCATAAAAACGACAGGAGACAAGCCTAAGCCCCAATTTGCCAAAATAATATATAAAATCCAAGCAATAAAGGACAAGTTACATAATATGAGCGAGAGATAAGACTGTCACTAGAATTGTTATCAATAAAAAAAAAATGCCATTAGAACAAAGTTTATACATTCAAAGTTCAAACATATAAAAATAATTTTGATGGTACAAAGATATAAGAGGACCACAATGAACAATTGGTGAATTAAATATTCTCTAGACCTCACCACAGCTGATGAACATTAGAATACTTTTTAGCTGTTAATCGTTGAGGATGTGAGTTAGGCCATCCTTAAATTCAGGTCCAAAAAGTATACCACAATCAAAAACCTCATTTATAATAACAAAGAGTACCACTTCTAGTTTTTTGCCACTCCAATTATTTTGCATACAAAATATTGGCAAGCCCGATTAATACTTAATTATCTAATATTGTAAAATTTATTTAGATCAATTTGCTAAAAGATAAGTAAAATGAAAACCCCAAGTAAATTCATGAATAATAAATACATAAATGGGCCAAGTGAGGGAATTAATTACCTTTAAGCGAGGTTCTCAAGAGTTTGGGGGAAAATGAGAGATGGTCATGCTTATTGCTTCCCCTCTTTGATTTCTTCTACGGATTCAAGTAGATGAAGAAGCTAACTGAATAATAAATGAAATTAGCGCGGAAGATTTTTCAAAATCAGAGCAATTTGGGGAAAATGTTAGGGTTTTCTAAAACACTTAAAAGTGCTTCTGGCTTAACAGTAGAATAAAAGAGAAAAAAAAATGAAAGTAAAAGCGTTTTATGAAGATCACTCTCTAAAGCACTACAAGAAAAATGAATTTTAGTGACAAAATATTAAGTGACATTGTTGAAATTGTCATTTTTTGCATACATTTAGTGATAAGAATATTATTTTTGTCACAATAATAATAGTGACAAGTGCAATAGTGACAAAATATATTTTTAAGTTGTCACTAATGGATATTAGTGACAAGTTTATGGAACTTAAGTTGTCACTATTGACAATTAGTGACACCCTTTCAGTGACAACTTAGTGACAATAAATATTGTCACTATAATTTAGTGATAACTTTTTAGTTGTCACTATTGGGGTATCACTAAATGTCAATAGTGATAACTTTTTCACATTTCTTGTCACTAGTGTGTCTATATACATCGTTTTAGTGACAATATTAAAATTCTTGTCACTTTGTCATTTCCTATCTTATCACTAAAATTTAATTTTTTTGTAATGAGGGTACAACTTGAAATGCGTCAGGTACCATCAAATTATACTCGGCGGTTACAAACCATTGAAATTGCGTTGGGAAATTATAAAAAGCATCGGGAATAATAAAAAAAGCGTCGGGTATCAAATTTATTCCCGACAGATACAAAAGCGCCGGGAATAAAGCATTGGGGAAACCCTTAAATGTTGCAGTGAAACGAGGTCATAGTCATGATTTAAATATATAAATATATCACTTGGAGTTTTATTAGTTGAAATGATTAAAAATAAAATTTTCACATTTAAGAAAATTTAAACCGTAAACATACCTGAGAAATCTCCCTTCCATAAAACTTAAGAGGCTCCTAACAAAAATCGGAGAATTCCAAATTAATTTGAAAATTCCTAAATTTAATATACCCGAATAAAGGAGAAAGATTCCAATGGTACATGATACCTGTGAAGATATGTGATTAACTTTAATTCACTTAAGACTTTTCTGGAAATTAACCCAAAGTCAAATTCTTCTGTTGCTATTTAGTATTTATTACATATTCCAAAAACACTCTCAAATAAATTTCACGCGAGCAAATCATAGTAATAGTATTGTTTACTAACTAACTATTTAATTATCATTCTAGAAAAGAACCCAAGGATAAGTAATTTTGTATAATTGATTTTCTTTTTTTATTGACGATTTTCTTGTGTTACTATTTACTAATAAAAGCATTGTTATGGCATGCATTTTTTGTGTTATTCACATTTAACCAACTCACTACAAGAAAAATGAATTTTAGTGACAAAATATTAAGTGACATTGTTGAAATTGTCACTTTTTGCATACATTCAGTGATAAGAATATTAGTTTTGTCACAATAATAATAGTGACAAGTGCAATAATGACAAAACATATTTTTAAGTTGTCACTAATGGCTATTAGTGACAAGTTTATGGAACTTAAGTTGTCACTATTGACAATTAGTGACACCCTTTCAGTGACAACCTAGTGACAATAAATATTGTCACTGTAATTAAGTGATAACTTTTTAGTTGTCACTATTGGGGTATCACTAAATATCAATAGTGACAACTTTTTCACATTTATTGTCACTAGTGTGTCTATATACGTCAATTTAGTGACAATATTAAAATTCTTGTCACTTTGTCATTTACTATTTTGTCACTAAAATTTAAATTTTTTGTAGTGACTGTTCATATAAAATTTTATTTTTTTTGGGCATAATTGATAAATATTATATTATCGATCAAATAACAATTGGAATATTTTCTCTAATAAGCTAAATAACATGCTATGTTTGAGTTAAACAAATTATAATGATAAAAAAAGAAAAAGAGTTAAAGAAATTAATAATATTTCCATAAAAGTTTGACTGGTGAAGGCCGGGAATATACCGTAAAAGATACCTGATGTTTACGGTGCTCTCCCTTCATATAAATAAATATATATAAATACGCTTTTCATTTCTAGAAGTTCCCATTTTCACTTAACCTCCAAAAACTTGCACATCTATATACATATAAAAGTACGAGTTGGCCTAAGAAAATTTCTTTCCTTTATTGTGAACACTAATATACCCCTATTTAGATTATATTGTGATATAGGAACCTCAAAAATATTAAGAGACTAAAAAAATTATGTCACATTCATGCTACATGAATAAAAAAATGTACTACTTAGTTAACTAAAAATGTATAATTGGCTTAAGCCCAAAAAAGTCAAAAGATAGAAATTGTTAAAATCAACAATCGATCAAAATATATGATAAAGATAGTAAAATCAATGGGAAAATGGATCATATAGAAAGAAAAGCGAGTTAAACAAAAACAAACGGTGAATTGATAAAAAAAAAAAAAAAAACAAGGTTAACCGGCAAAAAAATGGGTAAAACCAAAAGGAAAAAAAATTGAATGACATTGGCTAAACACGGGATAACAAAAAAATGGATCAAATCGATAAAAGAAAAAAAAAATGAGTTAATTGGAAAAAAAAGGGTGAAATATGTGAGAAAATAAGTTTAATAAGCAAAAGAATAAGTAAAATAAGACTAAAATTGGGTTAAACCGGAGAGAATGAGTGAACTGATTAACAAATGTGAAAATCAACTAATGGGTTAACTTTAGAATGGATGGATCGTTTAATAAACTTGATAAACCATAAAAGAATTGTGAACGAACGGGTTAAAATAACAAAAAGAAATGATAAACTCAATGTAAAAGCAGGTAAAATCGATATTTTTTTGTAAGTTTTTAAAAAATTATAGTTAATCAAGTGCAAAACACGTGCACTTATCTAATTTGATTAAATGAAATTAGTTAAGAGAATGAGTGAACTGATTACCAAATTTGAAAATCAACTAATGGGTTAACTAGAGAATAGATGGATCGTTTAAATAAACTGGATAAACCATAAAAAATTGCGAACGAACAGGTTAAAATAACAAAAAAGAAATGATAAATTCAATGTAAAAGCAGGTAAAATCGATATTTATTTTGTAAGTTTTTAAAAAATTATGACTTATTAAAATGCCTAAAAATGATAACAACTTTAAAGCGATTTAACCAAAGAAATTATGTGGTATGTCATTTAGACCATAGTATGATTAAAAATGATGATATAATTCAACTAACATAAAAAATTAGTTAATCACATGCAAACCACGTGCACTTTTCTAATTTGATTAAAAGAAATTATATAATTACGTGCAAAGCATGTGCACTTTTCTAATTTGATTAAAAGAAATTAGTTAATCACGTGCAAAACACGTGCACTTTTCTAATTAGATAAAAAAAATTAGTTAATCACGTGCAAAATACGTGCACTTTACTAATTTAATTAAAAGAAATTAGTTAATCACGTGCAAAGCACGTGCACTTTTCTAGTTATAATAAAAAACAGAGCATCCAAACGCAACTTTTCTCTGTTCTCGCTGAATTTCTCTCTTTCTTCTCTTTTTCATTAGAGAAGCAGGTTAGTGATTAAATCTCTGTTTAAACGCACTCGATGTGGCTAAAACGCAATGGTACCATTTCACCATAATTATAATCTCTGGAATGGGATTCTTTACTGATGCCTACGATCTCTTCTGTACATCACTCGTAACAAAAATGCTCGGCCGTATTTACTACCATGTCCCTGGTTCACCTAGACCTGGTTCTCTGCCGCCTAACGTGGCAGCAGCTGTAAATGGTGTCGCACTCTGTGGAACGCTCGCGGGCCAGCTCTTCTTTGGCTGGCTTGGGGACAAAATGGGAAGAAAAAGAGTCTATGGTGTCACACTCATGCTTATGTGTGGATGTTCCCTTGCATCCGGTCTTTCTTTTGGACAAGATGCGAAATCCGTTATGGCTACTCTCTGTTTCTTCAGGTTTTGGCTTGGGTTTGGTATCGGTGGGGATTATCCCCTTTCCGCCACCATCATGTCGGAGTATGCTAATAAGAAGACTCGTGGTGCGTTCGTTGTAGCGGTGTTTGCCATGCAGGTAAGGGTGTTCAATTTTGTGTTGTGTTTGAAATTATGTTTGATCTTAATTTAATTGTAAGGTCAAACAATCTTATATGGAATGAGTTGGAGTCAAATAGTGAGTTGCTTGATTTTAAAGTTATATGCAAAAATACCTAATGCGTTTTGCCTAAATGACAAACTCCCCCTGTATTCGTTTTATTAGGAAAAAACCTCATTTGGAATTCCTTCATATATATATATATATTGCCCGATTTTTAAATGAACAAGGGGGATTTTCAAAGTTAGTAGGGGAATATTGCCAATTGGTTTAGGTGATTTTTTAGCTTATTGGTCAAAGCATAAGGGATGTTTATGCATTTCATTCCATATACGTTGCCAATTTTCAGCTTATTAGTCAAGCTTGGCCAAGCTTCAATTGCATCAATTGAAAAACATTTTGGTTCAGATGAACTCAATTCGAGTATTGAGTAACTTGGTTGATTTTCAATCTTACCATGTAGGGGATCGGGATTTTGGCTGGTGAGATTTTCGCTATGGCACTATCTGCTGCGTTTGAGGCTAGATTTAAAGCACCTGCATATGAAGTTGATCCAATTAGGTCCACGATCCCACAAGCAGATTACGTGTGGAGGATTGTTTTAATGTTTGGTGCCATCCCAGCTTTGCTTACTTTCTACTGGCGGATAAGGATGCCGGAAACAGCTCGTTACACTGCCCTTGTGGCCAAGAACGCCCAACATGCGGCCGCGGATATGTCAAAAGTCTTGAACATGGATATCGAAGCCGAGGAACAAAAAGTAGAGCAAATTGCTAAGAAAAGGGGCTCATATGGTCTATTCTCAAAAGAGTTCCTTACACGACACGTATTACATTTACTCGGAACCACTAGTACATGGTCCTTGCTCGACATCACTTCCTACAGTCAAAACCTTTTCCAAAAAGACATATTTAGTGCGATAGGGTGGATCCCGGCTGCGAAGACGATGAGCGCGATCAAGGAAGTATATACGATTGCCAGAGCTCAAACGTTGATCGCACTTTGCAGTACGGTCCCTGGATACTGGTTCACAGTTGCGTTCATCGATATAATCGGAAGATTTGCAATTCAGTTGATGGGATTCTTGTTTATGACGATTTTCATGTTTGCTTTGGCCTTTCCTTACAATCACTGGATTCAACCTGATAACAGAATAGGGTTTGTGGTGATTTATTCATTAACGTTTTTCTTTGCTAATTTTGGGCCTAATGCAACGACTTTTGTCGTGCCTGCGGAGATTTTCCCTGCTAGCTGAGGTCCACGTGTCATGGAATATCGGCAGCGGCTGAGAAGGCTGGAGGGATAATTGGGGCTTTTGGATTTTTGTACTTAGCACAGAATAAGGACCCGAAGAAAGCGGATGCGGGATACCCGGGTGGAATCGGTGTGAAGAATTCGTTGATTTTATTGGGTGTAGTGAATCTTTTGGGGTTGTTGTTTACATTCTTGGTGCCCGAATCTAAGGGTAAATCCTTGGAGGAATTGTCGGGTGAAAATGAGGATAATAATGAAGAAGCTGCTATTGTTAGTAACAGCGCGTAAAAATTGAAGAAGTTCTAATAGGCTTGTCATATAATAGGCTTATTTATTATAGATTTGTTGGTGTCTAACAATCTGTGCACTTATATAATATTCTAATAAATAATTTTATGCATTATTAAAGCATATAAATCATACTTACTTGGTTAGGATTAATTTGTAGAACACTTTGATCAACACGTAAATAGGAAATAAGACTGAGGCTTGCCGAAACATATTTCCTTAAGACAATATTTACGGGGCTGCCACGGTGCATACAGTTTGATTCCGGTAGTCTCCCAAGATACAACAGTCTATTGTTCATTATTTGCACAAATAATGAACCCACGGCGAACTTGAACAAACAGAAATTTCGGACTAATTTTTTATGAAAGTAAGAGAAAGAGAGAATAGTGTTTTTCCTTTTTGTTACTATATAAATTGATTCAGAATTGGCCAGATTCTGTTTCATATTTAGACACAAAAGTGCCTTTTGAAAAAGGGACACAATGGTTCGGTCCAAAGGGTACCTCTTCGGACCGAATAGACACATCTCTTACTTTATTTATTTCATTCACACGTAAAACCCCAACAATCCCCCACATGAATGAAATTGTTGATCGAGTTCCTTCACATAGACATACCATGTCGAAATTTCTTTAGGAATAATACCGCATCGGGATAGGTGAAATATTTCATCTTGAACCTTCCCTAGTTAAAGCTTATCGGATTTACTTAGCCAATCGGTGAAATATTTCATCTTGAACAGTCGGCTGTTTGTATAAACCAAGACAATAAACTTAACACATTACTAAACCGATTTGTTTTAAGTTCTCGGTTGTGTTCGTTTTGGCCCTGAACATTCTTGGTTATGCGAGTGCTTTAGAGAATTCCAACCTATAAAGAAATTCTCAACGAGCCGACCCAGCTCACACTAACATAGGTGACCGCATCTATCAAGAGTATCCTACCATACTCTACTTGTTTTGACAAGATATAGACGTCATTAAAAGCATTTGCTTAACCTATAAAATAACGCGGTAGGCTTGCACTTATTGCATCATAAGAATGGGATAGAGTTATACTCTTAAGTGCTTTCTTTTTAAGTTAGCCAAAACTGGTTGTCCTATTGAACCTGGTCCGTGGGATCTCCAGTCGCCAGGTTAGGTTTCCGTACGAGGTAACTTAGTCTAATTTAGGCTTTAAGCCCATTCCCCTCGATGCACATACTACTTTCTAGATAAACCCTTAATATCCGAAATCAGGATTATCTCTTGACTTCATAAAGTCCATTCTATTTGAAAGTAGATGTCTCTGGGTATTATATCAACAACAACGAATATGTCGTGACTTTACCATTATACATAGAGTTCGTTCAGCTCTGTTTATCATCGTTTGTTTATCGCATTTACGTATGACTAACACATTTTTCAGTCATATTAGAATATCTTTCAAGAATTTTGTGAAACCACTCAAATTCTTCACTAGCTTTATCCAATGCTATGCAGTCTTCATAGTGGATTGAGCTATATACTTTTGTTTGGAAGATATTCAAGAAATTGCGGTGCCTCCTATATTGAATACATATTCACTTATGAACTTCAATTCCTCTAAATTATAAGTTTCATTTGCATTACCATATTTCCCATGGGTCGTTGGATATTTTTCCAAAGTATAATGCACATACACATGTATTCTTTCAAGATTCAAGCATTCTCATTAATGCATCCCAATGAATCTTGTTGGATAGAGATGAAGATGAAGGCACTGAAGTTAATTAGTAAAGGGAGGTTTTGATGATTTCCAAAACCTAAGATCATATATTCACTTTTATATAGCTTCAACTATCTCTGCACTATTAAAACCTTCAATTACCTCCTAAAATTAAAAGTTCAATTTTCTTTGATTGAATTCTGCTAAAAAAATAATAAATTATTCTAACTAACTTCACATTTCTACTAATTGTGTAATCAAATTAGTAGTAAAATTGCTATTAATTCTATATTGATATTAATTAATGAATTACAGGATGGTGAGGCAACATAGGAGAAATCAGGAGTAGGATCTCCTCTTCCAACCCCAAGCCATGAACCTCCTCGCAAGCCCAAAGTGAGCACCAACTTCAACGATGTCCTCGCCTTCAGCGGGCCCGTACACGAGAGGATCAACGGGCGCCTAGCGATGATAGGATTTGTGGCGGCAATCGGGGTGGAACTAGCAAACGGACAGGATATCTTCTCACAGATACAGAACGGTGGATTCCCATTGTTCTTAGGCACAAGCGTTTTGCTTTCAATGGCATCTCTAATTCCATTGAATTTAATGACATCTGATGCCGAATTGTGGAATGGAAGGTTTGCTATGTTGGGTTTGGTAGCATTGGCTTTCACTGAGTTTGTTAAAGGTGGTGCCCTTGTGTAAATTTTTCAGAAGTTATGCTTTAAGAATCAAGAGTTTTTAGAAATTAATACAATTTATTTTAAATCACTATTAAAAAATATCAAATCTAGAGAACCAGTTTCGGAGCTGGGTCAAATCTCTCGAATTGGACGATGCGGCTAATCTATATTGCCACTCGCAAATCTTGATCTAGGTATTTTCAGTGTAAAAATTGTGAGAGTGAGTGCTATTTGTTAAATAATTGTATATATTTCTTTGATATATTTTTTTAATTTTTCTTTTAGGGAGAATTTGTTGATTTTCAGTGTAGTACTTAGATTGTGTTTGGATGTTGGAGTTTAGGGGAAAAATTAGTTAGTAGGTGTCAAATCAAAATTTTATAGGAAACAAGAGTTTGGATGAGAATTTATAAATAGGTTTGTGATAAGTGTCTGACGAATGTAAACTCAATTAAAAGCTTTTGGGTCGCTAATTTTGATAACAAAATTTTACTAAAAATTAAGTAAAACGATATCGAGTAAAAATGCAATGTTGCACTATATATGTTGGCTTTAAATCCTAATTTTTTATGTACCCAAATAACATAAGGTTAGTTAATAACCAAGTAAATACATTTTGATAACGAAGGGAGTAAAATAATTCAAACATTTAATTAATAACTAATTTACAATCAAAAGTCAAAACCAAAAATTTAGTTAAATCTTTGCCCGAAATATCATTAATAAGATAAAAGAAAATTAATATATGGTTCTAAAGACTAGAAGATACCTTATTAAGTAGAGTCGGAAGTGGATTCCTTCTACGTATTTAAAGTGAGAATCCCTGGCCTAAAATTCCCACACCCAGATACCCCTTATCTCTTGAGATATTATCGTATGTTACGTTGTAATTCTCAAGGCATTCTCGACTGTAAATAATTATCATTGTGTCAAATAAATTAGTGCTTTGTAAATTAATGCTCCAACTTTGGGTCCATAAATGATTCTTCATATCAGATAGCATCCACAATTTCAAGGTTAGGGGAGGATACAAGAAAGTGCTGAAATAGAGTTTTTCCTTGATTTCCAGAAGTGATTGACGAAAACCAAGTAAGTCATTTTTAAAATCCTTGGGCAACCCGATAGTAGAAAAACGTTCCTTCTCCTTGTTAAAGGGGAGGATGACATATTCATTAACCTCATTATCAAACATCATCCCATAGAAATCCCCACAAACAATTACCCCGAATGGGCGATAAAACTCAAGATTGCTGATTACCGCGGCATCAATGGATCTCCAAGAATTCAAATGTAATTGGTCATCTTCATTGGATATTGATATGGTGAGCATCTTACAACTCCAACTATTGATATCTGGTTTGACTAAGTGCAAGATTGCGTATTCATCTTTGGAAAGGATATAAGAAAAACCACATGCATAAGATTTTCTACATGGTATGGGATCAAAAGGAGGATCAGACAAGTGGAAAATTCGTCGAGTGCTAGGATTGCTCAAGTAGAATCTCTCGCTGTTGAGATAGCACACCAACTTTGATTGTGATGGAAAGGGAAGCATATGTAGATATGGTGCTGACGAAATTATAGGAAGAATCCATTCTTGGATTTCTTTTCCATGGAGATTGAAGGTGGTTAGAACATACTTGTTCTGATCAGAATAATGAAAAGCTAATAATAATGGGAGATTATTATTGTTTAGAATTTTTTGACGGTATAATTTCTTGAATGAATTATGGGAGATTAGAGATTTTCAGTGTCTCGAAACGGACATACACTTTAAAAGACTCTTCACGGGCAATCTTGATAGTATCTCCCTCATTATGTCATCGGGCAAAAATCCACCTCCTTTGATCTTTGCTTCTCTATTTGCATCTCTTCCTTCATCTGACTTGTGATAGATATATGGAAGAAACCTAGAATTATCTATGAAAGGTTGAAGGTAGTAGCTATATATAGACAACAACTTTCTGAGTTTTGAATGTTGTTTCAGTCTTTCATGGGTCTTTACGTCGATTTTTTTAATAAGTTGGTTTGGATTATGATTTTATAATGTTTTTTATAATTTTTCTTTCATGAGTCCGACAAAGCTCACCAAATTTATTTTTAGTTTTTTTTCTCATACATTGAACATGACGAATGTGCCGTGTGAGTAGTTCTTTCAAACTTTAGAAATTGTAAATTTTGTTTAGTTGGGTTCAATTAAGTTTCAATTGATTCCTAATTCCCAACTTAACTCAATTTTATTTTAGACTCAACTTCACTCAATTTATTCTCCAATGTTTTTAATGTTTACATTTTCTCTCCTTATTATCAATTAGTAATTTTTAATTTGCTAATATATATTATGAAATTAACATTCCATTTCTTATTTTTATTCAAACTTAGAAATTTTAAAATTAGTTTTAGTGGAAGAGTGTGACAACTGACAATTAAATTATTTAATGCAAGGGCTAGTGCTTCCTTGGAGAAATTGTCATATAATGATATGTTCATGGTTTCTCCATTAATTTGGTCACTTCTTGCCGGAAGTTGTTTGAGGTCGGGTGGGTAGGGAAGATGGGTAATTGGAGTGGGACCTATAATCTTATATACTCCAATATATTACAAGGGAAGATGGGTATAATTGTCTTTTTAAAAGTAAATTATTTAAAAATTAAGTGAAATGGACATGCGTCATGTAAATGACACTCTATCTACATAATTTTTATTTGGTGAAATCTCATTTTAAACAAGCAAATTCCGTATTAATTTGGGTACCCACGTTCGATTATTCGAATTATTGTGGGACGGAATGTGACGGGATTGCGGGATTCATATTTTTATAAACATCAATTATTCACACACCTATATCCTAACAAATGTAAATTACATAATTATTTATTCGTACCTTTTTTTTTTGCTAAACCGAATCACTTTTTATTCATTATTTACATAAAACAAGAGTAGTAAGTTGTACCACTATTTTAAATTATTAGCTATGTGATTTTAGAAGATTAGATTGTAAAAGACAAGATTATTAAAAAGGGATATATTAGGTTAAAGTAAAATAAAAAATAAAAAATAAAAAAATAAAAACTTTATTACATGATGTTAAGTAATTAAATAAATTATTTTTTAATTGTAGTTCAGTAAAGTGTATAAAATATAAAACAAGAGTAGTTAAGGATTGGTAAAGTTGCTTCACATATTTTCTGGTCGATAGATTTATCTCACAATTAACAAGTTTGAAGTATTTCAGTACTTCAATTGGAAAAATAATTAAATTATTAATCTTTATTTAATAAATTTTAAATTTTTATTGTTAAGTCTCTTAAACTATTTTTTGGCATCAAGTATCAAGACAAAAAAAAAACAAAAAAAAATAATAAACAACACTACAAAATGCTCTGCCAGATTTCAGCTAACTACAAATAATTGACCACGAGAACCAAAGTAGATTCTAGCTGAAAAATTCACAAGGCATAATCTTAATTAGATCCATATCTTAATTAACCATCTGGTAAGAATATTTTCTGGTGTGGTTTGTGAACTTCTATGTAGTATGATCGCTTTTTCCTTTATATTTGTATCATGCGATGGAAATGTTTGTGATTATTTATATGTATATGATTGTGAAGGTGAAAATAGTGTCTTTTTTTTGTTTGATTTGATTGAACAATGGGCAGTTTATTTTACTCATTCTTTTATTTTCACTTCAATATATTCGATGATTTTGATAGCTTTAATTTCCCCTAAAGAATCCAAATAAAATTCAAGTAAAGGTTAAATTGGGGAATATTTTGGACTATAGTTTCTTTTGTCATTAGCATGGATCAAAATTTCGTTTCGAATGTATGTTTCGGTCATCCAAATATTAGAAACTTTTCGAGACTATTCTGAAACACAAAGGAAAAATTATAAAAAAGGTTATTAAATTTAGGAAAATATTGGAGTTCAAGGAAAATAAATAGTTTCGGAATTACATCTTATTTTATTTCACCTGATTCAAAAACGAAAACTTTTCGAATTTTTCAGTGGAAAAGATGGAAATTTGATCCATGGTCAGTAGCCATTATACTAATACATTTTTCTGCTTGTATATGTTTGATGATTTTTTGTTGAATGGTTCATAATTCTAAATTTTCATTGTGCCTGATTGCTGGTAATTACAAAAAGAGTCGTTCACATAATCTTTGGTTTTCTTTCATGAATCTTGATAGTATCTCTCTCATTATGTCCTCTGGCAAACTATGTAATATGAAATTTAGATTATTCCAAAATATATTTAAAAGGCAAGACCCTCAAATTAGTGTTGTTTTACCACAAAATTTTTATAGTACAATAGCTATCATTTGTAATGTTGAAGTATTTAAACACCATTTTTAGTTGTAATTTAAGAAATTGTTGGTGATCCTATTATGTTCTGTTTCAACATTCCCTAAAAGTATGATGAAGTGGCTCTTGTCATATTTTGCCTTTGTCTTGTCAAAATCGTTGAGTCCTCTTCTGATAAAATGGTATTGGTATATATATAAACAAAAGGCTTCTTTACGAATGGAGCCGCAACGGTTGTGGGCGATTTTTCAGCGTGTGTATGTTTGACGATTGTTTGTTCAAAGGTTCATATTTACTTTGTCATTGTCTTGTGTTTCTTTGCTAATTAAGGGATGTTTTCAACGAAGTCGTAATCAGTAAGTTGCATTTAATTAAATATTAAAACCAACAAAGAGTAAAAGGAGCAAACAAAGTTTAGTTGAAAAATAGCATCTAGTACATTAATAAGATGTTATAACAGACACTCAATCAATGTAGTATAAAATTTAGAAAATTAATTCATGGTCCTATAGACTAGAAGATGTATTAAGCATATTCCAAAGTGGATTGCTTCTATGTATTTAAAGTGAGAAAATGTTTGTGTGAATTCCCATATCCACAAGAGCCCTATTTTCCACTTTAAGCATTCCAAAGTCTCTTAAGATATCGTTGTATGATGCGTTATAATTCGGGAGGTATTCTCGCCTGTAAATAATTAGATCAATTAGATCAACTGAGTCAAATAATTCAGGCCAGTGTGAAATATTTTGTAAATTAATGCTCCAACTTTGGGTCCATAACTGGTTCTTAATATCAGATAGCATCCATAGTTCTAAGTTTCGTGGGTGATACCGAAAAGCTACGAAATGGAGTTTATATTTGATTTCGAAAAGTGACCCAAAAAAATCACCTAAGTCATTTTCAAAATCCTTGGGCATCCCAATAAAAGAAAAACCTTCATTCTCCATGTTAAAGGTGAGGATCACATATTTTCTAACCTCTTTATCAAACCCCATCCAATAGAAAGCCCCATAAACAAAAATCCCAAGTGGGTTATAACACGGGGGATGGCTGAAAGTTGCGACATCAACGGATCTCCAAGAATTGTAATGCAAGTGATCGTCATCATTGGACATGGATATAGTAAGCATCATACACCTCCATATGTCTAGATCTGATTTGATTAAGTATAAGATTACATATTCATCTTTGGATGAAACATAAGCAAAACCACATACATAAGATATTTTGGGATCAAAAGGAGGATCAGGCAAGCAGATAATTTTTCTAGTGCTGGGATTACACAAGTAGAATCTCTCATTGTTGACAAAGCACACCAATTTAGATTGTGATGGAAAGGGCAACATATTTAGGCATGATGTTGATGAAATTATAGAAAAACTCCATTCTTGGATTACTTTTCCATAGAGATTAAAAGTTGTTAGAACATATGAGTTTTTATTAGAAGAATGCAGAACTAACAATAAAGGGGGATTATTCTTGTTTATGGTTTTTTGACGGTATAGTTTCTTGAATGAATTATTGGAGATTAGAGATTTCCAGTGACTCGAAATGGACATATACCTTAATAAACTTTTCACCGGCAATCTTGATAGTATCTCCCTCACTATATCCTCCGGCAAAAATCCACCTCCTTCATGCTCAAATTTGATCTTCTTCGATCTTTGCTTCTCTATTTGCATCTCTTCCTCCATCTTTAACTTGTGAAACAATGTAAATCTAGTATAACAAGAATATTTAAATATATGGAAAAACCTAGAATTATATTTATGAAAAGAAATAAAAAAAAGGTTGAAGGTAGTAGCTATATATATAAAGTAATGCAATGTGCAGCCGCTAGGGCTGCTCAAAAATATATATAAATCAGCCCATCTAATCTGAACGCCTACTAATAATTAGATGGATAATTGTTAAACGGATTGGGCTTTAATTTTGTAAATGAATAGTATTGCATTTATCAGAATAAAAAATAAAATAAAATTGTGTTTTATTCTTGCCGCCGGACTTAGTTTAATTGTTTCCTAGGTCTGAATAAGGCTAGTTTGCAGAGGAATTTTCAGAAAAAGCGATTGTTGGGGTTGTCTACGATTCCTCGAGGTCATTTTTTGAGGAATCGTTTCATCCAATCAAATTTGACATATACTCACATGTACAACACTCACACATTTAAAATAGTTCATATAAAAAGACATTTTACCCTTTTTAATAGTTTTAATTTAACAAATTAAATTTTATTTAAAAAGTCCTTTTACCCTTTTTAATATTTTTAGTTTAGTAAATTAAATTTTAATTCCTTCACCACCAGGAATTGACTTAAGAATTAAAAAAAAAAAAAAAAATTCCTGTAAAAAGCTAATTTCAGTAAATGGTTATCAAAATTCATAGTCGCTTCTAAAGAAAGTTAAACATAGGTGATGAGTATCCAAAAAACGCAATTCAGTGAATGGTGCCAAAAAAATAATCACAATATGCACCACCAGGAATTGACTGAATAATTAAAAAAAAGTACTCTGTAAAAAGCAAATTTCAGTAAATGGTCATCCAAATTCAGATGTGAAAATATTGGTGATGAGTATCAAAATTAGATTGGACGTAAGAAAAGAAAAATCAAAATCCCAGGTCCTAAATCAACTCATCTGTCTAAACCACAGTGATGCGGCAAAAGGGAGACCCGAATGCGGCAAAAGGAAGCGAGAAGCACTGAATATGGCCGGAGACAGGAGGAGGGGTGGCGAAAGACATTCTCCGGCGACGTTGGTGTGAGACCGGCGTTTGTATTTGTAGAGGAAAGGAAAACATTGGGAGAGAGGGGTAGCGAGAAGCGCTGAATCTGGCCGGAGACAGGAGGAGAGGTGGCGAAAGACATTCTCCGGCAGCGTTGGTGTGAGACCGGCGTTTGATTTTGTAGAGGAAAGGAAAACATTGGGGAGAGAGGGGTTTGAAATGAAGGGGTTAATTGTAATTTCATATTTTTGAATTAATTTAGTTCAGGGATGTAATGGTAATTTTAATAGTGTACAATGTCTATTATAGGAAGTATAATATCAACCCATATGTTACACTTTATAATTTTTAATAACTGACTATGGTACACTCTCGTACATTATTGAATGGTTAAGATTGAAAATTTTAAATTTTTAGTGGCTCTGATGTTACATGAAACGATTCTCAAGAATGACCTCGAGGAACCGTAGAGAACCCCTTGTTTGTTGCTGGAGAAAAAGAAAAAGCCAAATTATTCAAAAAAATAAAAAATAAAAAAAATAATTAATCAGTAGACTTTGTTTGTGTTGTACTTGCAATTTTGGGACTTCTGTCTGCATACGAATTATATAGCTTAATTTACAAAAGTTTTTCCATCCTATGGTCTGGAAATTGGCCAAGAGGAATATTATGTTTCAGCTGTCTATCTTGTATAAATTTTTTTGTCTAATAAAAACTAAAAAATAAAAGGGTCCTGTTTTCTACTTTTCTCAATAAATGGGACAAAATATATTAGCAAAAATGAATAACTTTTTCTTTTCCGTCAGGAAAATTTTAGATCTCTGAGCTTTGTAATTAAATTACTCATAAACCTCAACTTACATGTTGAATTAAAATCCATCAATTTTTCATATTTTATCAGGAAATTATATTTGTCTAAAATACTCATAATTATGTAAAACACGCACTGCATAATAAACCCCAACTTTCATTTAAAATCGAAAATAAGTTTACTTCTATTTCTTTCTAGGGAATGGCTATGGACAGTTCCACTTGTGGAAAACTGTCCATAGTTCCACTCACATAAATTATTTTATTATTATTTTGGTGACCTGCTAATCCGGTTACCATTAGCAGGTCACATTTTGTTATTTTACATAATTGACCCTGTTTATTAATAATACAAAATAAAATCATAAAATCCCAATTATTTCATTTACATATTTGTCCCTGCATATTAATAATAGATAATAAAAACTAAAATCCCTAATTTATAGTAAAAACATAAATTTTACTTATTGTTTATACAAATTTATTTAACTAATTTAATTTTATAAATAATATTAACAATCAAATAATACTTTAAAATTAAAAAAAATTCAAATAAAAAATTTATATACATTATATAAAAATTTTGTATATAATATTTGATTGTTCGGATATACAAAAAGTTTATACAAAATTATATAACTTTTGTTAAATAAATTTGTATATACAAAAAGTAAAATTTATGTTTTTACTATATGTTAGGGATTTTATATAATTTGTATATAATGTATATAATTTTTTGTTAAATAAATAATCATAATTAAAGTTATATAATATATAAATAATCATAATTAAAGTTAAATATATAACTTTATTTTACTAAAGTTATATATTATTATATAATAAATAATCATAATTAAAAAAAAATTAAACCCTAACCACCCCCCACCCCACCCCACCCCCCCACACCACTCCACCCCACCCCACCCCGTAAAACCCTAACCCTAACTACCCCACCCGCCGGCGGTACCCCAGGCCGGCGGCGGCCTGGGATCTTCGTCCCAGGCCGCCGGCGGGGCCTGGGACGGAGGAACCCAGGCCACCACGGCCTGGGTTCTGCAAGTCGCGACCCAGGCCGTGGTGGCCTGGGTTCCTCCGTCCCAGGCCCCGCCGGCCTGGGAGGGGTCGATCCCAGGCCGCCGCTGGCCTGGGACGACGATCCCAGGCCGGCGGCGGCCTGGGCTATGTTGGGGGCGGCGGATTTGGGCGGCGGATTTGGGTGGGTGGGAGGGAGGGAGGGAGGGTGGGTGGGGTGAAAGAGTTTTAGATTTTTTTTTTTAATTTTTTCCAAGATTAATTGAGGAGGGTATAAAAGTCATTTCGATTTTGCCTATGGTGTATTGTTTCTTCCGGTAATAGGTGAAGATTTTGCCACATGGCATTGAATGAATGGTGAACTGTGGGCAGTTCCGCCAAAGCGGAACTGCCCCTAGCAAGCCCGTTCTTTCTATATTTTTGCTACGTTTTTTTGTTGGGGGAAAGACAAAAACACCCTATATGATTTGTCTAACTCTTAAAAAATCTGTGTTCTTTTAACTCCCAACAACCCCCCTCCCCTTCCGTGTTTGGTTTTAATTATCACACTCGATCCAAGTAGAATTTGACTTTTGACTTTTGGCGGAATGACAAGATTACCCCTATGCATTAGTCTTTTTTTATTTATTCTTTTTGAAAACCCAAGCATAAGTAGTTGAGTTGAGTGTGGTAATTAAAATCAAACACGGGTGGATGTTTTTGGTAGTTAAAGTAAAAGTGATTTTTTAGGAGTTAAACAAAATATATGGGTGTTTTTGTCTTTCGCACTTTTTTTTGTTTGGTAAACAAATACAACATACATATTAATTCTAGCCCAGAAGAAACTTTTTCAGGAAAAAATAAGATAATAATAAAGAAACAGAATCAAAGAACTATTAGAATGCTCATGTCATGTGTATTGTAAGTAAATTGTTTCAGTCAGGCATTTTGTCGAACAACTGATCAACATCCCAAATTTTCCATTACAATGTTTAAAGTAACTTGGTCCCAATTAACTCTCGCCTATTTTTCAGAAACTTGGCGTGAATCTTTTCCGGAGCTTGGGGATGCTGCATGAATTAAGTACAGAAGTGTACGAGGTGTAATTTAATTTTCCGTTGGGAAAAGGGAGAACAGTTTTAGATTGAGAATCGCACTTCTTGTTATCCTGCAAGGACACTGCTACCCATCGGGTTGGATTCAACGCGAGAATGGGTTTTTAATGGCGGCTGCGGCAGTGGTTTTTAAGATATACAGTATATATTAGTATGTTCTCAGCACGCGTTTTTGCGTGAATGAATGCTTTAATTTCTTAGTACGCATTCCCGCCTGCGTTAAATTATTTAAATACAAAATGCTTGATTGGATTAAGGGCACTTTATTTTATTCATTCCTTTAGTTTCACTTTCCTTACTGATGATTTTCAAAAAAATGGCCAATCAAACCTATTTTATTTCCCGATTCAATAGAAGCTCATAGCTTTAATTTCAGTGCAATTGCAAGAATTTATCTTCTTTCCTCCAAAGAATTCAAAGAAAATTCAAGTAAAAGTTTAAGTTGGGAAATTTTTGGACTATAGTTCATCTGCCAATAAGTGGCTTTGTTCAATTGATCCTATCTGGAAGGGTTTTGGTTCGGTTTCGTTGGTCTCAGCCTCAAAAAAATCATATAGGTTGTTTCGATGAAACCTTTGAAACCCCATTTGATTAAATTTTGAATGTTGGCTTTTGTAATTTTGAAAATCCATTTGAATTATATTTAAATGTTAGGGAAAAATTTTGTTTGTAGGTATCAATTCAAAATATCTTCTGGTTAATTACATAAGCAGACTAAAAACAAAACATCACATCTTTTGAATTGTCAGCCCTCAAGTATGCAGAAACAGAAAATTATATGCTACAATAATCCTAACATTTCCAAAAACTCGAAGGCTCCACAATAATAACTTCAAAGTGACAAAGTCATTTAGAATCTAAAACTGGAGATGAATTTAATATTTCTGAATTCTTACGGACTCTTCATTGTGTCTATTTGCAGGTAATTAAAGAGTCGAATATTTATAATCAAAAGTCAACAAGAGTAGAAGGAGCAAACAAGATATAGTAAATTAATACATGGTACTAAAGATTAGAAGATAACTTATTGAGCAGAGTCGCAAGTGGATTCCTTCTACTTATTTAAAGTGAGAATCCCTGGCCCAAAATTCCCACACCCAGATATCCCATGTGTCTTGGGATACTCTCGTGTGTTTCGTTATAATTCTTAAGGTATTCTCGCCTGCAGTGGCGGAGCCAGAACCGGGGTCCTTTATAAAACTAAAGATTATATTAAATTTCGAATATTAATGAAAATAATTACTCTCAAACAAAATTAATTCAAACTTAAATGTCAAATAGCTAGATGAGAATCTTTTAACGAAGTCCACATAAGTTTTTCATAGATTGAAATTGTCATAGAGTCATTGAGGATGTTTCAAATAGTTATGTTTAAGAAATTTTGCTAGAAATTCCGAATTATTTGGAAATTTTTAATCAAATAAACATGTTGAGATATAAACTAGTCTATATTTTAGCTACATTGACCCAATAACAAAAACGTATATTTAAATTGTTCAAGAACATGTAAATTTTGATTCATGAAAATCAGTTCACAATAATAATTCCAAACGATCTCAAATACATATATTTATCTATATATGTGTCAAGTGGTCTTTTGTATGTTTCTTATATATACACATACGTTTGTAATATATAATAATATTTTTCAAACCATTATTAGAAATGTAGAATAAAATTAATAATTGATTAAAATATACAAGTGAACAAAAATAAAATTTTAATATAACTATATATTTCATACATGGACCCCTTTCTTTACAAAATTTTTATTTTTTAGTGGGGTCATTAAACAACAAAAATATACTTATTATATAATTTAATATAAAAATCAATATAAACTAAGCATTTCCTTACATTTTCTTAACAAATATTAGAACTTCAAGGGGGGTCCATGCACCCCCCTAATGTCAACGTGGCTCCGCCACTGCTCGCCTGTAAATAGTTATCATTGTGTCAAATAAATTAGTGCTTTGTAAATAAATGCTCCAACTTTTGGTCCATAATTGGTTCTTCACATCAGATAGCATCCATAGTTCTAAGTTTACGAGATGAAACAATGAAGTCCTGAAATAGAGTTTATCCTTGATCTCCAAAAGTGACCCACGGAAATCACGTGAGCTCTTTTCAAAATCTTTGGGCATCCCAATAAAAGAAAAACCTTCATTCTCCATGCTAAAGGACAGGAAAACATATTTTCTAACCCCTTTATCAAACATCAACCAATAAGAAGCTCCAGAAACAAAAACCTCAAATGATCGATGAAACTCGAGATGGCTGTTAAACGCGGCCTCAACGAATCTCCAAGAATTGAAATGCAATTGGTCGTCGTGAGATATGGATATAGTGAGCATCATACAACTCCATATGTCTATATCTGATTTGACTAAGTATAAGATTACGTATTCATCTTTGGATGAAACATAAGTAAAACCATAGCCATAGGATACTCCAGATAGCAAGGGACCAAAAGGAGGATTAGGCAAGCGAAAAATTTGTCGAGTGCTGGGATTACACAAGTAAAATTTCTCAACATCGAAAAAGCAGACCAACTTAGATTGTGACGGAAAGGGAAGCATATCTAAATATAGTGTTGACAAAATTATTGGAAGACTCCATTCTTGGATTACTTTTCCATGGATATTGAAGGTGGTTAGAAAATACTTACTTTTACCAGAATATAGAAAAGCTAGCAATAATGGGGGATTATAATTGTTTATGATTTTTTTACGGTGTTGTTTCTTGAATGAATTATGAGAGATTAGATATTTTCAGTGCCTCGAAACAGACATATACCTTAAAAGACTCTTCACATGCAATCTTGATAATATCTCCCTCATTATGTCCTCCGGCAAAAGTCCACCTCCTTCATGCTCAACTTTGATCTTCTTTGATCTTTGCTTCTCTATTTGCATCTCTTCCTCCATCTTTGACTTGATCTTTGACTTGAGTAGAAAATTCAAGTATGTACCGCCGCTAGAGTTGTTCAATAATCAAAACAAATATATCAGCGCATTTCATCTGCACGGCCAATAAGTGGGTTAATTGTTAAATGTGTTGGGCTTTATAATTTATAAAAGATTGGACTTGATTTATTTATTAACAAAATTCTTACCCAAATCGTGTTTGGTTGAATTCAAAGTATCTACATGTCAAATACAATACAATTGCTTGATGATTAAACGGGTTTGATCAAGTCAGATTTAGACCAGAACTTTCCCAAATTTTTCCAGACTTATCCCGTCAAAAATAAAATATTGATATTAAACATACACCTATTTTCGTCCTAATTAACAAATGCACCCTTGTATTTGTATAAATCTAGCACAATTCCCCTTATGCCATCTATGTACTATTAAAACCCTCAATTATTTCCCTGTCGTTAACTTTTCTATTCAAAGACCCTTAACAATTGTTGACTAGGAAAAAGACAAGCTACAATTTCCGATTTTATCCTTAATTGTTAATTTCATATATATATCCACTTTTATATACCTTCAATTATCTCTGCACTTTTCAAACCTTCAATTACCATGTAAAAATTAAAAGTTCAATGAAACTTTGCCTCCAAACTTTATATCATTTTGTACTTTACCCTCTACACTTTGTAAATACATAAGAGTTTATTCTCATGTTAAACGATAACACATGTAAATTATATTAATTAATATAATTTCTACAAAGCAAAGTACTAAATTTAATATCAAGATTAAACTACAAACCTCCCGTTGTAAAATTTATTTTATTAGTCAAAATTACCATGAATTATGAAAGAAAACAATCAAGACGGAGATCAAACAGTGTAGTATGAAATTTAGATTATTCTAAAAATATTAAAAGGGGCAAGACCCTCGAATTAACATTTACTTTTTAAAAGGTTTATCCCGAAGGAGAAACCCCCTTCCTGTATCAGAGGTCTCTTGACCAGGAAGGATTTAAATCGAGGGATGTGCACGGATGACAGGGTCCTGAGGGAGAGAGCCAACAGGATACCAACTCCTAACACAACCCCCACAATATTTCAGTGGAAAATTGTGCCACACGAGGTTCGAACCAGCGTTGTCGGAGGAAAGATTCCCCACATCACCCCAATCCTTACCACTCCGCTAATGCCCCTAAAATTGAAATCATTTTGAAAAGAATTGAATCATCATTTCCACTTTCAACTCTCAAAATTTCAAAAGTTAACACAATCTATTTTAAATCATCTTGAACTCGTATATTTCATAATGGGATTTTGGCAATTTGCAACCTTAAATTATAGGTTTTGGTACTTAACACATTGCCTTAAAAGTTTTAGCACTTTGTACCCTAATTTGTGTTTTGACGAGAAAATTCATCTGTAGAAGGATAGAATAGTCCTTTTTGATTTTTTTTTGCTACTTTGCTACTTGGCAATATAGATTCTGCACCATGAAAATATAGAATGTTGGCATTTTTCAACCTAAAATTATTTCCTTAAAAATAAATTCATGAATGTCGTCGATGTAGAGATAAAATGGCAATTTCGATGAATAGCAATCATAAAAATGTTATTTTAACTTAATTTATTTTATAATAACTTATTTTAACATTTTTTCTCAGTAAAATATTAATTAAAAAAAGACATTGTCTTAATTTTATTTTTAAATATCCTCTAGATTATTTACTTTATATTTGAAATATACGTTTACAAATCTAACATATTATTATATTGCATGTTATTTACATTATTTAGATTATCATATTAAGCGGAGGTTGTAAATGTCTAAAAATATATATTTGGGTGCAAAGTGACAATATTCTTTATTGTCATGGTGCAAAGTGCCAATTCTTTAAATCTAGGGTGCAATGAGCCAAAAATATTCGAAATGATTATTCTACCCTTCCATCGGTGAATTTTTTTTATTCAAAACTGTTGGTCCCAAGTGGTCAGAAGAGGTTTAGAGGAGGGGGTGAATAAACCTCTTTAAAATTTTCTTCCAAATTTTAACTTTAAAACTTTTTCTCTAACTGAGCAGACTAAGCTGATCAGAGTAGTAAGTTACAATTCTGTTCGCGAACAAATCTTTGAACAGCTTTGTTGACCACTCGTCTGATAGTTACTTAGATGATTTTGTTGAAATCAGTTTTAATACTTAGAGTACTTGCAGCGGATTTTTCAAAGTGTTTTTCACAATTAATCTTAGTAGTTTGAAAAATGTTTCCCCAGTTTTATAAACTCCTTTAAATCCTTTTTCAAACAGTTAAGTTTATGTGTTTTATGCAGCTGAAAATATGCAAGTAAAATGCAAATAAAAACACAAAGATCTTGGGTTATACTAAGAACACACAGTAATCAGTATACTCTGCTTACGCCTTACAACAAATGAACATGCCGTAAGTTCGCAGTAAGAAATCACAAAGAAATCCTACTCTCTGAAGTAATATCACTCACTAAGATGGATATCTACTTCTCACAACACTCAATGTTTACAAATTCACTCAGAAGATGTATTTGGCTTGATTCTTCAACTCGGATCTTGTCAACAAATGACTAAGCTGATGAGTGAGCTGTTCTTGAGACTTAAAGAATTCTGCTTCGAAAATTTCTCAGAGATTGTGTTGCTTCTTTCTTCTTCGTCTCTTTCAGCTATTTATACTTGAGGATAGAAAAATGTCCGTTGAAGAGAGACAAGATTCAAATTCCTCGAGTACTGGTCCTTAAAATCCGCGAACGGCTCTTTTGCAGTCTGTCCGTACTGTGAACAGTACTATTCTGCAGGCAGCATTAAATGCACCCAGCTGATGCGAAGCATTTCTTCAATCATTTGTCTTTAATAACCTTGTACTTCAGCATTTATTACTCCAAGGGGCATTTATTACCGTTGGGAACACTTCATGATCTTTTCCACTTGGCTGACGGAATATCAAGTCTGATGGCGAACTCGGCTGATCTCAAACTTGAACAAATCTGATTTGAGTCGGCTGATCTTCATCAGTCTGGTATCTTTCCTTCAGCAAATCAGAAGTCTTGGACCTTGAAATTTGACTCTTCTGATGTCTTCATTACTTAGTCAAAATTTCTTCTAAGGGATCATCAGCTAAGTTACTCCATACTTAGCCAACCTTGAAGTTTTGGAATCCTTCAAAACCTCCCTTAACTAATTGTCTTTAGTGCCTTCATCTTCATCCTTATCCAACAATTTCCCCCTTTTTGATGATGACAAAACTTCAGCTAAGTACCTGTTGAATACCTAAACTAAAGAATGTAATCCTCAAAAATTTTCTGAGATAGAAAATAATATGTTGGAATGAACTTGACTTTTTATTGATGTGATAAGATTGTTACAAGTACAAGTACAAGTTCTTCAGATGAGATGTCTGAAAGATAGATAAAAGTAAACTGATTACAAGGATTTTATAAGTTCTAACTATCAGCTTCTTCATCTGATCCTTCAAGCACTTCTTCATATTCATAAGATGACTCTTCATCATCTTCTTCTTCATCATCAGCTTCATCATCTAGGTCCATGTTTTCTTTGGCAGCTTCCATTTTCTCTTTAAGTTTTTGTTCCTTCAAAGCTTCCATGGCCTTCCTGGCTGATTCTGTGTTTTTGTACTTGGTTAAAGGCTCTGATTGATCGGCACCAGAGTCTTTGGATTCAGCCATTACTTCATCAGTTTTGGCTTTTTCCTTGGTCTCTTCTTCAGACTTGTCTTTGCCTTGTTCCTTTCCAAGATCTTCTTCAGCAGGTTTGGTCAGTTCAGTAGCTTTATCAGTTTTGTTGGCTTCAGTAGAGGTTTCCTTGGTTGATTCATCCCTTTTCTCTTCCCCTTTTTTGTCATCATCAGACTTGATGACTTCTTCAGGTTTAGCAGCAGGGTTGAGTGCAACTGTTGGAATTTTCATCTCAGCACATAAAGTCTTTAAATTCTGATTCACTACATCATGACTTGCTGTAAGGTGATGAATAGTTGTGCTGATGTCGTCAGTCTTATCATTGAAGTAGTCAATGTTAAGGTTTATAGTTGCAATCTCAGTTTGGAGTCCTTGAGCAGCATTTGATACTTCTTGCAACATCCTAAGTTGACCGTCTTTTCTTCTTCACTGACCTTGATGAAGGTTGCAGTTAAATCACCTATCTTGTGCTCAGCTCTTTTTAATGCAGTGTGAAGGTGATTCACATCACCCTTCACATCTTCAACATTCTTGTTCAGGTCTCTTAAGCTGTGCACTAACTGCAAGGAGTTGTCTTGAGGAATGGGAAAACTGTCAATCTCCTTCTTGATTATCTTCTCTGTTGATTCTTGAACAGTTTCCAGCTGAAGTCTGTTGGATTCCACCAATTCTGACTTGAGTTCATTCTTCAGCTCCTCTTTGACCTTTAGTAGCTGTTGATTATGCTTCTCTTCCAGTTCCTTCACTGAATTTTCCATAAGCATCTGGAAAGCTTCCATCAGAGATGAATGTTCATCACTTGTTGAAGCAGAAGCAGCAGCTTCATCCTTTTTGTCAGTCGCCTGGTGGACAGGGACATCTTCCATCTTCGTCTCCTGATGATCTTCAGAAGCCTTAGTATTCCACTCAATGGCTAAGGTCTTGTCAGCAGACTTGTGTTCATCAGTGACGTCATCATAAAACAGATTAGTGATGGTGCCATCATCATTGAAGCAGGTCGTCTGACGAATTTGCCTCACAATGATCCAAGGGTTGACAAAGGCGTTGTTACCCTCTGGCACTTCACTAAAATCTTTCATTTCCCTGCCAAAAATTACATGTTGAATACTTGGTAGTTGAGGTAGTTCGCTTGAATGCCCTTGCTGATATCTGGACTTTTCTGCCCACTTATTCAGTGCAGTGATAACAGCAATCTTCACAGCCCTTTCTTCAACATCATCAGTCTTCTTTCTTTTCTCAGGCAAGGTGCTCTGTATCAGCTTGGCTTCCTCAAGGGCAAATTCCCTAGCATAGTGATGCATAGCATCCCTAACATGATGAGGATCCAAAGCTTTTTGGATAGAATCTGTCTTTAGCCACTCTAGTACCCATTTTTCTTCAGCAACTAAATCCTTCAGATTCTGAAGTTCAATGATGGACCTGTTCAGCCTATTGTCTCTCCATCTGATATATCTAGGCTTCTCCTGAGTGAACATGGTCTTCAGCATTAACTTCTGATTGTAGTAGGCTAAGGATTTTTCAAACTTCTGGAAAAGCTCTTTGTTGTTATATATGATCTTGAAGGCTTTCTTAACCTCAAACTTTTCCTTTGGTCTTTCTGCAGCAGCAGGCATCTTTGGCTTCTTAGGCTCTTCTTCATCAGCATCAGTAGCCTCTTTTATCTTGATGCCACATCCATGGACAGGTCCATAGGCATCAATTTTGCTCTTTTCGATGACCATTGCTAGTTCAGCAGCCTCTGCAGCTTGTCTTTCTGCTTCAGACATTTTTCTCCTTGCCTCATCCTTAGCAGCTTGAGCTTTGCTTAGCTCAAGTGCCTTTTTCTCCTCAGCTTCATCTCGCTTCCTCTGTTCAGCTTCTTCTCTTGCTTTCTTGTCAGCTTTAGAGATCTTCTTTCTCTTAAGCACTATTTTTCTTTTTCCTTTATCAGCTGGAGCAGGAGCTGGACCAGCAGAAGAGATGGGAGCAGCATCTATAGGATGGATGATTTGGATATCTGGATCTTCTTGAGGTTGAGCAACCTCAACTGTTGGTGCACTTTGAGTTAACTGTTGCGCATCAGCTTTGTCAGCAACAGAGGTTTCAACAGTTTCAAGGGGTCTTTCAGCAGATTCAGGACTTGATCTCACCAAATCTACCAATTCAGTGTCCTTCTGTAAAAATGTCATCTGCTTCCTTGCTGACTTCTTTGACAGACCCTGAATAGGTCTTGAAGCAGCAGTATCCCTTATTTGACTCCTTGTCCTGTGAGAGACATTCTCAGCAGGTTTTTCAGCTGATGGAGTTCTTGATGGTGATGCAGGGGATCCTGTCCTTACATCAGCAATTATAGTTTCTACGATTTAGTGGCTTCAGCAGCAGAAGTCACTTTCTCCATCTGCTTGACTTCTTCCTTTTTAGGCTCATCAGTAGCCTTCTTCTTTTTAGTCTCAACAGCTAAGCTGGCTGTTTTGACTAATCTTTTTGGCCTTTTGGCAGGAATCTCCTTTGATTCCTCATCTTCATCCTCAGGCTCATCAGCCTTTCTTTTCAAAACAGGCAAGTATTTGTTCATAGCTTTGGACTTGTGAATTTCCTTGCCATTCAGCATAGGACACCCCAGTTTGAATAGCAGATAACTGAGCGTGATCCTGTGGTTGGTAGAGGGGCCTTTTCCTTTCTTCACTTCAAGGAAATCAGCCAAGATGTACCAAACTATGATGGACCAGTTGACTTCCAGTCCATAGTAGATAGCAGCCATGATGCTGAACCTCTTCATGGTAACAGCATCCAGTGAGAATGTGCAGTTTTCAATCAGCTTAGACACCATATCAGCCATCCGCTGATATTCATCTCTCAGTTGTTTCTTCCTTATGTTTCCAGACATCACCTCTCCCTCCTTGGCGCAGATCGCCCAGAATTGTTGGTGCTTGTCTTCCGTCAGTGCAGTGACGTCATGTCGTCCACTGTTAGGAAGTCCAAACGTCTCGTGCAGAATAGCTGGGGTAATGGTGATAGATTTTCCTCCCACTGTAGCCTTAATCTCCAGTGCGTTGTAATCAGCTTTCGCTGTGTTGTAGTACTCCATCACTTGATCAGTCCAGATCACTCCCTCATTGTACTCCATGAAATTTACCAAATTTGCAGATTTGAACTTCTCCAGAAGTTCTTTCATCAGATTTGTGCCGGATTGGTAATAGGAATCATACACGAGGAACATACCTTCAGCGGCCATTGTAAATCTGTGGAAGGTTAGGAAAACAGAGAGAATTTTGCAGAAAATTGCAAGTAGTATTTCTCACAAGAGTTTTTGAATATTTATGGTGCGTAAAGAACTACACGACTGATCAGATCTGGATTTATAGAGTTAGGGTATCTTGGATTCCGTGATACCAGCCAACCGTTATATAAGTTTCTTGTCAGTGCTGATCGTGCGGCGTCAGTTACGACCTTTCAAATTCAAATCGCATTAAATGAGGAGCGGGAAAATGTACCGCTCTTCTGTTACTTGTAAATGCGTATTTTTAGAATAAAACGTTTTTAATAGTTCAGCTTTTACACATGTAATCAGATTAGTAAAACAGATACTTATCTGATTGGACAACTGTCCTGACGACATAGCTGTTATCAGTGAAAGCCAATAGCTGATAACCTTCCTCAGCTGTTTGTCAATCCAGCTAGATAATATAACTTTATTCTTCGATAGTTGAGTCTTCTGTTGAAAACATAACTTCAACTAACTGACATTAACAGATTTCATCTTTAATTCAGAAGTACCGCTAGTCTTACACGTTCCCCCTGAGTTTAAGAATTCATAAGTTAACTAGTCTGTTGAAAGTTAATCCTTGAAGATAAGTATGATGAGTAAGCTGTTGAACTCTAGTCTTCTAATGAGTTCCCCCTCAGCTTATGCATCTAATTTTAATAAACCCAGTTCAGCTCTTAGAGTTGAAAACCTTGTCTCACTTAGAGGTTTTGTGAAGATGTCAGCAATCTGATTTTCAGTAAACACATATTCTGTCATGACATTTCCTTTCTCCACGTGATCTCTAATAAAATGATGTTTGATCTCAATATGCTTAGTCCTTGAATGACTTGTAGTATTCTGAGTAAGACTGATCGCACTTGTATTGTCACAGTAGATTGGTATTCCACTGATTTTGATATTGTAGTCTTCAAGTTGATGCTTCAACCATAAGATTTGTGCACAGCAAGCTCCAACAGCTATGTACTCAGCTTCAGCAGTAGATATAGAAACTGAAGTCTGTTTCTTACTCATCCATGACATCAGACGACTACCTAAGAACTGACAGGCACCTGTTGTGCTTTTTCTGTCAATCTTGCAGCCTGCAAGGTCAGAATCTGAATATCCAATAAGTTCAAATCCAGATTCTCTAGGATACCACAATCCCAAATCTTGAGTGCCCTTAATATATTTCAATATTCTCTTGGCAGCTAAGAGATGAGATTCCTTGGGATTTGATTGGAATCTTGCACAGACCCCAACAGAGTACATGATATCAGGTCTGCTAGCTGTTAGATATAACAGTGACCCAATAATGCCTCTGTATTTGGTTATGTCCACTGATTTGCCATCTTCATCTTTATCCAAACGAAGACTTGTAGACATTGGAATTGTAGCAGTAGAGCTAGTTTCCATACCAAATTTCTTGAACAGATCCTTTGTGTATTTTGGTTGGCTGATGAAGATTCCATCAGGCAACTGTCTAACTTGCAAACCAAGAAAATAGTTAAGTTCTCCCATCATGCTCATTTCAAACTTGTTCTGCATCAGCTTTGAGAACTTATCACACATCTGTTGATTAGTTGAACCAAAAATAATATCGTCCACATAAATTTGCACAAGCAAAATATGTTCTTCCCATTCAATAGTGAACAAGGTCTTGTCAACTTTACCTTTGCGAAATCCTTTAATTAAAAGAAAGTCAGATAAGGTTTCATACCATGCTCTTGGAGCCTGTTTAAGTCCATAGAGGGCTTTCTTCAGACGATATACTTTGTCCTCTTCTTGATAAACTTCAAATCCAGGAGGTTGTTCAACATAAACTTCTTCATGCAATTCTCCATTGAGAAAAGCTGATTTCACATCCATCTGATAGACTGTGAAATTCTTGTGAGCAGCGTAGGCAAGAAAGAGTCTGATTGCCTCTAGTCTTGCTACTGGTGCAAATGTTTCATCAAAGTCAATGCCTTCTTCTTGGCAGTAACCTTTGGCTACTAGTCTTGCTTTGTTTCTGGTGACTTCACCATCTTCATTCATCTTATTTCTGAAAACCCACTTAGTGCCAATGACTCTTTGATGACTTGGTCTAGGAACTAAGTACCAGACTTCATTCCTTTCAAATTGATTTAGCTCCTCCTGCATAGCTTCAATCCAGTTGGAGTCACTAAGAGCTTCTTCAATCTGTTTAGGCTCAATTTGAGATAGAAAACTAGCAAACATAGCATCTTGTGCAGCAGCTCTTCTTGTTTTCACTCTGTCTAAAGGATCACCAATCACTAACTCTGGTGGGTGATTTCTGAGCCATCTGAGATCAGGTTGCAAATCATAATGTTGTACTTTGTCTTGATCTTGCAACACTACTGTTGGAGATACAGTAGTAGTATGTTGAACATTTGTTGTCTGTTGAACAGACTCTGGTCTTTCAGCTGTTTGGAACTCGTCTGTTAGACAATCAGGTCTGTGATTTTGAACAGCACTTGAGTTATCAGCTGAGTTGAGATCAGGTAGTATGATGGGAACATATTCTTCATTCCTTCCAACATTCATCTTCTGTAAATCAGTAGACAGATCTTGATTAACATTTTGATTCTTTTCAGAAGATTGACTTGGCTCATCAAATACTACATGAATGGATTCTTCTATTAGTAAAAACTCTATAAGCTTTACTAACAGTAGAGTATCCTACAAAAACAGCTTCATCAGCCTTTTCTGCAAATGCAGTAAGGTGATTTTTACCATTATTTAAAACATAGCATTTACAACCAAAAATCTTAAAGTAATGAATGTTTGGCTTTCTGTTGTTCCAAACTTCATATGGAGTCTTGTTTTGGTGCTTGTTGATCATGCATATGTTTTGGGTAAAACATGCTGTGTTTGTTGCTTCTGCCCAAAATCTTTGAGGCAGCTTAGCTTCGGCTATCATGGTTCTGACAGCTTCCTTCAGTGTTCTGTTTCTCCTTTCAGCAACACCATTCTGTTGAGGGGTTCTAGCAGCTGAATACTCATGATGTATTCCTTTGATATTACAATACTCTTCAACAGTAGAGTTTGTGAACTCTGTCCCTCTATCTGATCTGATCTTCAATATCTTTATACTTTTCTCATTCTGGATCAGTTCCATCAGATTAGTAAGATGTTCCTTGGTTTCACTTTTCTTCTTCATGAAGACCACCCAAGTATATCTTGAATAGTCATCCACAACAGCTAGGCAGTATTTCTTTCCACCATTGCTGACAGGATCAATGGGTCCAAATAAGTTCATGTGTAGCAGCTCCAATATTCTTCCAGAAGATTGATGCTTCTTGCTTTTGAACGATGACTTGATTTGTTTACCCTTCTGACAGGCGTCACAGAGCTTATCTTTGCTCATGACTGTTTTAGGAATCCCTTCTACCAAATCATTCTTGATTAATCTGTTGATGGTCTTGAAGTTTAAATGATTCATTCTTTTGTGCCAAAGCCAACTAACTTCACTTGGTGTTGATGCCACCAAACAAACGTTTGAATTCTTGTCAGCAGAATTTCAGTCGACTATGTAGATATTTCCTTGTCGTCTTCCAGATAAAATTACCTTCTTTGTACCAATCTGTTCAACATAGCACTTATCTGTTGAGAAGATAACTGAATATCCTTTGTCACAAAATTGACTTATGCTCAGCAGATTATATTTGAGGCCTTTGACATACGAGACGTCAGATATCTCTATGTTTCCTCTGATTAGTTTCCCTTTAGCTTTAATCTTGCCTTCTTTGCTGTCCCCAAAAGTAACTTTTGGACCATCCACAGCAATTGCATCAGTCAGCTCATGTATGTTTCCACACATGTGTCTTGAACATCCACTGTCCAAGTACCAGATTTTCTCTATTTTACTCCTACTCCTAATCCTAACCTACAAAACAAAATAAAATTGTTTTAGGTACCCTTATTGAGAGGGTCCTGAAGGATTAGTTCCACCTTTGACAACCCAAGATGATGAAGTCTTAGTAGGTTTCTGAGTTTCAACAGGAGTATGAACAGCTTTGCCTTTACCACGTTCATCAGATTTGTCATATTGTTGATGTTCAGCATGATAAGGATAATGTTCAAATGCAGAGTAAGATGCATGACAAGGAGGATATGCATGCATTGGATGAGCAGGATATAATGCATAGTAAGTTGGAAATTGAGGTGCATGATACATAGGATGATATGCAGCAGGTTGCACATAATAAGACTCATTTCCATACCAAGCATTTTGATTTTTCTTATTCTTATGCTTCTTTGGTTTACTACTTGTTTGCTCATTAACAGACGACTTAGTTTTATCACTAGTCTGATTAGTTTTAGCCTTATCAGATGACTTCCTAGGACTCTTCTGTTTAGGCTTACTAGTCTGTTTACCTACACTAGTCTCTTTGCTCTTTTTAGCCTTAGGAGTTTTCGTCTCCTTTAATACTTTCTCAGGTGAAGCAGGTCTAGCAGTTTGAACATACAGAATGACCTTACTATTGTCAGCAGATATAAATTTCTCAGTATGATTCAATTCTTGCTTATCCTGTTCTAAATGTGTCTTCTGTTTACTGGACATGTGAGTGGATGCAACAAATGACTTCTCATGAGACTCAATGACTTTTTCAAGCTCCATGATTTTTCCTTTATAGACTTCATATTCAGCTTTCAGGGACTCATGTTCTTGCTCAAGCTGTTTATATTCAGCTGATTCTCTTGGCTTTTCAGCTTTAAGTCTCAGTGAACTGTTTTGCTCTTTCAACAATATCATCTCTTCCTTAAGCTTTTTAAATGCATCAGCAATGCTAGTATTGTTGAGCATCATTTGTTCAAATGAATTAAATAATTCATTATCAAGAGGAGTTACCTCATCCTCAGAGTTATCAGATTCCTTAGCCATCAGGCAGAGAAGGGCAGGGCTCTCTTCATCAGAAGACTCTTCATCAGAAGTGTCAGAATCTGAATCAGATGAGTAAACGGCAGCTGGCTTTTCTGCTTCTGCTACCATTGCCTTAGCTTTCTGATGCTTTCTTTCTTTTCTGATTTTCTTTTCTTCTTCAGTATACTTCTCAGCTTTAGGATATGGGTAGTCTCTAATGAAATGACCCAGTTTCCTGCAATTATAGCACATCATCTTAGATTTATAAGAATCCTTATCCTGAGAAGAAGAAGTAGGGTTAGAAGTAGAAGCATTGTTATATTTGTTCTTCATTTTCCGTCTATAGAACTTTTTGAAGTTGTTCATCAGCAATGCAACGTCTCCAGCAGTGTACTCCTTTTTGTTGAGTATTGTGGCTTCATCAGATGAGTCCACATCTTTGCTTTTGTGAGCTGGTCTTCTTGGATTTTCAGCAGCAACAAGTGCAGCTGTGGGACTTGAAGTTGAGGTTTCTTCAACACCCATTCTTGGCAGTTTATACTCATACGCCTTGAGTACGGAGAACAGCTCTGTAAGAGAGACCTTTCCCAAATCTCTTGATTCTTCCATAGCTGTCACCTTCATGTTGAACTTGGGAGGCAGGGCCTTCAGAACTCTGACGGTGATCTCCTTGTCAGTGAAGGTCTTTCCCAGCTTTAGAACTTCATTCAATGTTCTGGTAAACCTGGTATCCATCTGATCAATGGTCTCTCCAGATTTCATCTTGAAGTTATCCAGCTTCTCCAAGGCAACACTGAGCTGATGCTCTTTGATGGCGTCGTTTCCTTCGCTCATATCACGAACCTTATCCCACACCTCCTTTGCAGTTTTGCAATGTTTGACCTTGTCAAACCGATCATTATCCAGGGCTTTGGTCATGATGAAACGGTCAACTTTATCCAGGTTGAACAGCTTTATTTCTTCGGCTGTCATCTCTGTCAGATCTTTTTCCACCACCAGTTCAGCTTCATCAACTATAATGGTCTTGGTGAATTTGAATGGACCTTTAATGATACATGTGTACATGTTGTCATTATAAGCAGCAAGGAAAATCTCCATTCTGATTTTCCAATCTTCAAACGACATACCAGCAATGTGGGGAACATGGCTGATACAGTCCATTTTTCAAAAAGTTTTGGTTTTTCAAAAAGATGCTCTTTTGAAAATTTTGAAAACCTTTGAAAAACACTTGGATCAAGCTCGTTGATCAGGCAGCTGATTCAAATGAACCACCCGCTCTGATACCACTTGTTGGTCCCAAATGGTCAGAAGAGGTTTAGAGGGGGGGGGGGTGAATAAACCTCTTTAAAATTTTCTTCCAAATTTTAACTTTAAAACTTTTTCTCTAACTGAGCAGACTAAGCTGATCAGAGTAGTAAGTTACAATTCTGTTCGCGAACAAATCTTTGAACAGCTTTGTTGACCACTCGTCTGATAGTTACTTAGCTGATTTTGTTGAAATCAGTTTTAATACTTAGAGTACTTGCAGCGGATTTTTCAAAGTGTTTTTCACAAGTAATCTTAGTAGTTTGAAAAATGTTTCCCCAGTTTTATAAACTCCTTTAAATCCTTTATCAAACAGTTAAGTTTATGTGTTTTATGCAGCTGAAAATATGCAAGTAAAATGCAAATAAAAACACAAGCAATTTTTATAGTGGTTATATGGATTTGAATATCCTTTAGTCCACTCTTCCAAGTCACAAAGATCTTGGGTTATACTAAGAACACACAGTAATCAGTATACTCTGCTTACGCCTTACAACAAATGAACAGGCCGTAAGTTCAGAGTAAGAAATCACAAAGAAATCCTACTCTCTGAAGTAATATCACTCACTAAGATGGATATCTACTTCTCACAACACTCAATGTTTACAAATTCACTCAGAAGATGTATTTGGCTTGATTCTTCAACTCGGCTCTTGTCAACAAATGACTAAGCTGATGAGTGAGCTGTTCTTGAGACTTAAAGAATTCTGCTTCGAAAATTTCTCAGAGATTGTGTTGCTTCTTTCTTCTTCGTCTCTTTCAGCTATTTATACTTGAGGATAGAAAAATGTCCGTTGAAGAGAGACAAGATTCAAATTCCTCGAGTACTGGTCCTTAAAATCCGCGAACGGCTCTTTTGCAGTCTGTCCGTACTGTGAACAGTACTATTCTGCAGGCAGCATTAAATGCACCCAGCTGATGCGAAGCATTTCTTCAATCATTTGTCTTTAATAACCTTGTACTTCAGCATTTATTACTCCAAGGGGCATTTATTACCGTTGGGAACACTTCATGATCTTTTCCACTTGGCTGACGGAATATCAAGTCTGATGGCGAACTCGGCTGATCTCAAACTTGAACAAATCTGATTTGAGTCGGCTGATCTTCATCAGTCTGGTATCTTTCCTTCAGCAAATCAGAAGTCTTGGACCTTGAAATTTGACTCTTCTGATGTCTTCATTACTTAGTCAAAATTTCTTCTAAGGGATCATCAGCTAAGTTACTCCATACTTAGCCAACCTTGAAGTTTTGGAATCCTTCAAAACCTCCCTTAACTAATTGTCTTTAGTGCCTTCATCTTCATCCTTATCCAACAAAAACATACACTAGTGTGCAAAGTGCCAAACTAAAGTGTAATTTCATTGTGCAAAGTGCTAAAACTTTTAAGTTAATATGTAAAATATAGGGGTGGGCGCGGGTAGGGTATTTCGGGTCAGGTACCCGACTTGGCGGGTAGTGAATTTTCATACCCGAAACCCTACCCGATTTGGCGGGTACCCGAAGTTCGGGTACCCGAAATTTTCGGGTATTTCGGGTATTGGGTATTGGGTACCCGAAATTTCACACTTTTTTTTTTCAAGAATTTTTTTTCAACATATATATACGTAAAATTGTAAATAATGAATTCAAACATTAATTGTACATAATAACTTCAAAACAAAACAATACAAATGTCTCAAGTCTTCAAGATTCAAGTATTCAATAAATTACAATCAAATCAAACTCGAAGTCTCAAAGCATAAAAATATTAAATATCACAATCGCATGGCATGAAAGTTACAACTTACAATAGACATAAAATCACAAATCACATTCAATAATATTTCACATTTTAACTCGTCATTCGGATCTTCACCAATCATATCCACCTACAAGCTTGAAAATCCAACTAAATTACTCGAATTTTTTTTTAAATACCCGAACGGGTACCCGAATCCCGTTCGGGTGTGAAATTAATACCCAATACCCTACCCGAATATATATTTCGGGTTCGGATACCCGAACCCGAATGTCAAAATACCCCTTTTTTTGTCCCAAAAGGGAAATAGTACCCAAACGGGTCGGGACGGGTCCCAAAATACCCGACCCAAACGCCCACCCCTAGTAAAATGCAAATATCCTATACCAAAAGCCCATTTTATATCACAAAAGAATTGCACATAAATTTCCTAATTTCAAAAGTAAACATTTATTAACATTAAATCATAAATTTCGCACATAATCTCCTACTTTCCAAAGGATTGGAAATTAAATGCAAAATGTTAAATAGGAAAGGCCGTTTGGTAGGGTGTTGAGATTAAAGTGGAATTGATTGAAGCTAGATTGAATGCCATATTAAAAATATGTTTAATAGATTTGATTGAGTCATATTAGATTAAAACAATCTACCGTAATATGTTTTGTAAAGTTATGAGTTTAGGCATATATTAATATATATTTTCATTAGTTAATTTAACATATTATGTTAGTTATGATATATCAATTCATCGAAGCCATTGGTTTAATATGTATAAGAGTATGAGTTGATCAATGTTTATTCAATATTCAGATTGAATGCCTCCATGTTACTATGTGATTTATTTATGTAAAATATGTTTCCATTTTCAGAGATTTGAGAAAAATTTATGATATTTAATGATATGTTAAAAAGAAAATATTCAAATTTAAGGTTATAACTGACATTTTACCTAATTAATATTCACCCGGATTAATTAATTCACCCATAACTGGATGTATTATAATCTAGTCTTAATATCGGATCGTATTAAAAGAATTTAATCAAATGACCTATTACCCTACTAGGTCTTACCAAACGGCCCTGACAAACCTCAAATCTGGAGATGCGGTTAATGGAGATCAATCCAAGGTATTTTCAATGTAAAAATTGTAAGATCGTGAGTGTTATTTTTTAATTAATAGTATATATTTCTTTAATTTCTTTATTTTAGATATTTAGTGACAATTAATTGTTGATTTTGTTAAATCGCCTCATATTTTGTTCTTTCACATTCTGATTATTTGTCACTTATTTACCAGGTTTTGATGCTTTGATTGCAACCATATATGTTGGACTCCTCTTCTAATAAAATGCAGTATACAATTTATTAAGGTACATAATAATAATAAGATGTTATAACAGACACTCAATCAATGCAGTGTATGATTTTCTAAAATTATTTCATGGTCCTATAGACTAGAAGATACCTACTTAAAGTGAGAAACTGTTTGTGTGAATTTCCGCACACAAAAGAGCCCTATTTTTCACTGTAAGCTTTCCAAACTGCAACTTGTAGCGGTGTAACTAAAAGTTAAATGTCACTATTATAACAAGATGTAACATTATAAAATGCCATAATAATATTAAAATGTCACTAAATAGTATATTTAACATTATTAATTCTTGACATTTTCAAAAAATGTAACTGCATTAATTTTTTCTCTCATTTTCTTCAAAATGCCATCAAGTTTGATGCCACCAAAGATCATTTTTGTTGTAGTGCGATATTACTGTTAGAACATAATAAAACTATGAAAATTAACTTTTTCTTCTTGAATTCTAAGTTCTGGCGATCACCTTTTATATTTTCTACTAACTTTCATTTTTTCTACTAACTTTTTCAATTCCATAGATTGGGATACAGAGTTTGGTATTGGAATCAGCAGACAGTTTGAGAACAACAGGATTTGCTTTTTTAGTGTGGACTAATGCTTGGAGAGCAATAGATGCTCTTGGCCTTGGAGAAATTCTTCGTTCAAAACAGAATCAACTTACAGGGTAATTTTTTTTTTTTATATTATAGGGGGTAAATTGCCATTAACTCGAAAAAAAACAATCATTCTCTTAATTTTTTGTTAAAGTTTCGATTTCACACACTATTTGCCCTCAATTTCTATGACCTATACGTAGAGAAACATAGACTACAATTTAAGTACTAAGTTTTTTTTACCTAAATATTAAGAGTCAAATATTTTGTTTCTCAATATAATTCTTTTTCTCCATTTTTTGTTTGGGTGTATTTAAGATAGGTGTAAATATACACTGTCCGTTTTTGTTAAATATTCTTTTTCTCATTTTCTATGACACTCTCGGTTCTTGCCAGTGATTAAGTTGATTTGCAAAAGATTGCAGAAAAAATAAGTGAATATTTTATTTCCATTAATTCCCTCTCTTCAGAGGGCCCAAATCGTGGTCCAAACCGGTTCACAGGTATTTCATCATTTTCAAATCTCGCAGAACAGAATCACCACTTTTTAGTGGATCGCATGGACTTTAGTCGCGACCGTGTAGGGGTTGTTTGGACCGGAGAGTCTTATGAGTTCCGATTGATAGTCAAACTAGTTGAACAGGTCGGCTCAATCCAGATTTAATATCATTTGAAGAAAATTTGAGATATTGTTATAGCGGTATCAAACCATCACTTTGAATGAGTGCGAGAAAGCTTTTTTTATTAGTATTACTAGCAACCTGGCGCACGCATAACTAATTAAACTCTCTATGATATTTAAAATTATAAACTTATGGATGTGAAAGTTAGGAGAATTGATTTATCTATAAAATTTATAATTATAAACTTTTGTCTAACTCTTTAAAGAAGATTTTACACTTCCACCTTCGACTACCCCGATATTTTCTTGTCACTTTCATTAAGATACCTAAGTCTTTTTTATTTTCTTGATTTAGGATCTACCAACATCATATTTATTATCCTAAAATGGTTAGTGATAACGCGGAGAGTGAACTAACTCACCTAATATTTTATTCATGATTAGCTAACAAATTTCATAGTTCAACAATCTATATCTGGTGGTATATATAAATATAAATCATTTTATATTATATATTTCATAGTTCATTATTTTGAGATGATTACGAGAGATGATCCATAGCGTATGACATTCAATTCTGGACAACCATACATTTCCCGTCCCATTGAGACCCCACAAACTTTTACCCCAATGATTTCTAATATGCTATGCCCTCCTTACTACAGAAAAGGGCGGTTACAACGATTCTTATATTCTTGTGACTTAGACTATCTTCGATTCATGGCGTGACTGTCTAAAACGAAGTTCAATCTCATATGACTCGGGTCCAACAAACGAGTTGACTAGATGTTCGGTAATTATAGCACAAACAGTGAATTTTTATATTATTTTATTATCTCAAGCATAATATTACTACTAAGAGCTAATCGAACTCATCATAGGCCTAAGGATAACTATGTCCATAAATTCAAGTCATTATCTTTATATATAGGGAACTCATAGCAAAGTGATTATTCATAACCATCTAAGATGGATAGATGATCAAAGCACTAGTCTAGTTTGTCTATGGAAGGAATCAAAGGATACAACGATGACAAGGCTTGAAAAAAAAGAAAGAAAATACAAGATCGTCACATCGGTCGACTTGTTACATGTCTAGGCCAATTTCCCAGGTTAACTTTTTCTATCACAAACTTACCTCGTTAGGGAAGAATCTTATATAAACAACAGGCCTTAAGGTAAAAAAAATTCCCTTGTCATTGTCTTGTGTTTCTTTTGCTAATTAATCAGTAAGTTGCATTTAATTAAATATCAAGACCATCAAAGAGTAAATGAGCAAACAAAGTTGAATCTTTGCCTGAAATAGCATCTAGTACATTAATGAGATGTTATGACAGACACTCAATCAATGCAGTATAAAATTAAGAAAATTAATTCATGGTCCTAAAAACTAGAAGAACCTACTTAATTAAGCATAGCCAGAAGTGGATTGCTTCAATGTTTTTAAAGTGAGAAAATATTTGTGTGAATTCCCACACCCAAAAGAACCCTATTTTTCACTTCATGCTCTCCAAAGTCTCTTAAGATATCCTCGTATGATTCGCTGTAATTTTGGAGGTATTCTCGCCTATAAACAATTAGATTAAGTAAGTCAAAAGACTCAGGCCAGCGTGAAGTGTTTTGTAAATTAATTCTCCAACTTTAGGTCCATAATTGGTTCTTAATATCAGATAACATCCATAGTTGTAAGTTTTCTAGGTGATACTGAAGAGCCATGAAATAGAGTTTATCTTTGATCTCCACAAGTGACTCAGGGAAAGCACGTGTGCTATTTTCAAAATCTTTGGCCATCCCAATAAAAGAAAAACCTCCATTCTCCATGTTAAATGAGAGGATTACAGATTTGCTAACCTTATTATCAAACACCATCCAATAGAAAGCCCCATAAACAAAAATTCCGGATGGGCGATAACACTCGAGATGCTTGATAGCCGCGGCATCAACGGATCTCCAAGAATTGTAATGCAAGTGATCGTCATCATTGGACATGGATATAGTAAGCATCATACACCTCCATATGTCTAGATCTGATTTAACTAAGTATAAGATTGCGTATTCATCTTTGGATGGAACATAAGCAAAACCACATACATAAAATATTCCATATAGCAAGGGACGAGAAGGAGGATTAGGTAAGCGGAAAATTCATCGAGTGCTGGGATTACACAAGTAGAATTTCTTATTGTCGAGAAAGCACACCAACTTAGATTGTGTTGGAAAGGGAAGCATATGTGTTTGCATATAATTTGGCCATGTTATGCCTTGACGTCATCGAGGGATTGGCATCAGACCATACATGGCATCAAGGGATTGTTTGCATATAAATTCAGTATCGAGGAACACCTCGACGACATCGAGGGACCGACTGACATCGAGAGGTACCAAAAATATTGTTTGCGGTAAAACTGATATCAAGGGATGCTTGGCATCGAGGGGTTGACATCGAGGGGTTGTTGGCATCAGGGTGTGCCAAAATATTGTTCGTTGTAAACCTGTCAGTGAATCCCTCGACGAGCCAATGGCTCGATATGAAATGCCTCGATATGATATAAAATAGTGCGGGCGTGCCAATGTTTGTGCGTGCAAACATAACGATTTGAAAATAGACATGTGGATATCAGTAGATTGATAATGCAAGTGTCCTGACAGGGACATGTTGATATCGAAATAAAATGTCCTGATAAGGCTGACTTCTAAACGATTGTGACAGAGTAGGCAAACACTACCCCTAGTTCTTTTCTATGCCTGCCTGGCCGCAGGACTTAAACAATTTATGAAAATCTCTCTTAAATGCCAAAAACTTATGACCAATCGATGGCCTGTTTAACATATCAGCGGATTTGAAAATCAGCAAATGCTTTGACAGTCAATCAATTAAAGTATACACCTTGACAGAAAACATAAGCTTGACAGAAACAGCATATCAAATGAAAATCAATTGACGTATGGTATATTTATGTAAAAGAGTCAAGACATACGAGCCAAACGACTTCCATTAAAAACAAAAGAATATTGGCAAGTTCCCCGATGTACAAACATTACAAAAATATACAAAACGATGAGTCTCCTGTTTCGGCATAGTCTGCCAGATGAGTTGATAAATCAGTTAGGTTCTGAAAATTGACCCCTTGATCGGCAGGTAAACCCACCGATGGGCTGATAATGCATGAAAAAACGACTTGTTGACAGAAAGTAACATTGACGACGGGAGACCCACCGTCAATGGTTCGCCCAACCTTGATGGGTAACCACCAATCGGGCTCCTGATCAGCGGGTGGCCACTGACCAAGGCATCGACGGAGCAGATGGCTACTCAGCCGATAGCCGTCAAGCAGATGGCTACTTGACGACGAGCTCATCAGGCAGATGGCTACTTGATGAGTTTGTCATATAAATACGTGGGCACTTACATGACAGTTAACAGCGAGCTACTTGCTGATATGAGTGGTATCGCTCGAGTCAGTGTCAGCTGACGGCGGAAGACGGCGGCGGCGGCGGCGGCTGACTGTGAGCGGCGGCGGCGGCGGCGGCAGGCCTTCAGGCTGTCAGGGATCACTGGTGGCTGAGGAGGGACAAACTGATATCGAGGAGTTGGCGGGCTGATAACTTGACAGAAAACAGCTGTTAACTGCCTGCTATCAAGGGGTTTCGCTCGAGACAGCGCCTGGACAGCGGAAGCAGCGGCGGCGGCGGCTTAGTATCGACGGCGGCGGCTTAATGTCGGCGGCGGCGGCGGCTTATTTTTAGCGGCGGCGGCGGCGGACCTTGGGCGGCGGCGGAAGATTTTGGGCGGCGGCGGCGGCAAGACTTCAGGCTGTCGAGGGTAGCTGGTGGCTGAGGAGTGACGGTTGATATCAGGGGTTCTACAGGGTGTTTGCTGAAAAAGAAGCAGCGGAGCGCTAGACTTCCGGAGAGGCGTTGAGCCGATCAGTGTTAGACTGAAAAGTTGTTGATTAAGTTGTGTGTGTGTCGCGTGTAGCAGCCTCCTGCTGTATTTATAGCTGCTGGAAAATAAGCTGATGGCTGTCAAGTAACCTCCTGATGGACGAAAATCAAGGAGCTGATGGCCACTATCCCACTTCTCCCACTACTTTGCTATCTTCCCACTACCTCCACTATTTCAATGGTGGTTTTCTCTTTATTTCCTGCTGAAAATTAAGGCTAATGGGAGTTGGAGAAGAAAGAACGTGTCTTTTATTTAATTTGAATTTGAATTTGTGTTGGTAACTAATTATGAGAAAAATAGGGAGTTTGTTATTAGCCAATTAATTAGCCTTTATCCCTTATCTCTTAATTTAGTTTTCCAATAATTCATTAAATAAAACAAAAGACACAAGTGGGCCAAGAAATTAAGTGATGGCCGATCTGGACTGGGCTGGGGCCGGCTGGAGCTGATCGGGCCATGGGTGGCCTTGGGTCGAGTGGTTAAATTGATTGGGCCATGTCGATTTTGTATGTTAATTGTAATTAATTAACCAATTAATTACTTAATGGCCTTATTTATCATTTGGGCCTATTAATTAGACTTGGCCCAGCTAATTAATCAACTTAATTAATTAATTTAGCCTTTAATCATCGAAATTAGCCATTGGGTTGGTTGGGCCCGTTCATGTTTAACCATATCCTGGCTTAATTAATTAACTTTGGCCCATAAATTAATTAACTTTTCAATTAATTAATTTATATTTAGCCCAAACGTTAATTAATTATGAAAGTTGGGTCGAGTTTCAAAGTGGGCTCGTGGCCAGTTTGTTGTCTCGATTGGATCCACTTCCGGGTCAAATTGGGTCTGATCCGGTCCGACCCGTTTTGGAGTGACTTGGCTCGGCCCTATTGCCATTTTTGGCTTGTCATCGAGCCGTCGTTCCTCGATAAATCGAGGGTGATTTTTTGGGTACAAACAATGCCCCCCGTAAGTCGTATTCGATGTAATTAATTTAAAAATTAATTTAATCGAATTAGACTTAGATTAAAGTTTTTCTCTCTCTTTTAAAGATGAGAAGTTGGGACAATGCTTCAATTAATAACCCACTATCGGCTTTATGAAACCAGAACTATCAGTAGATAATAGACCATATCACAATGGCCTTGATGATAGCGGATCTCTCGATATCAGATCAATGTGGATCTCTCGATATCAAGACATCTCTTGATATCAGGACACCTATTGATACTAGCGCGTCGATATCAGTTGGCCTCTCGATATTGAATAAACTCGATATAAGACACCATTTAGTAATATATCGGAGACTTAGCAGTCAGCCAAAATTTTGGCAATTAACCAAATTCACTTCTTCAAGTGACTGACGCAATGGCCTGATGGCCAAAGACTCCTTTTATTTTCTGCTCTCACTGATGTAATGGCCTGATGGCCATAGACTAGTTTTCATTTCCTTAGTAGAATTTCTTTTGGCTTGGTTTATTTTCTGTTTTTCTCCAAAACCGAAACCAAATATGACTAAGTACAAAAAATCAAAGCCATTGATTTTCCAACTCAACAAACAACTTCGCAAGCAAAAACACAACTTTCTTGTCAACAAGACTTAATTGAAATCAAATCAACCCAAGAGACTTAACCGAAATGCCTTGATGTAAAAACTTGAAAATCGGGAAAACAAAAATTTAAATTAAAACGAAAGTATTTGGACAAAACTTAAAAATAAATGCAACTACTAGTATTAATTTTAAAAACTTAGTCTAACAAAACGGAAAGGGAAATAAAAAACAAGACTAAAAGTAAACCTAACTTATACTTACAAAGGGATCGGCGCACTAAAGTACTCTTGGCGCCGTTCGATTTCCAGCTCCAAAGCTCGTTGATGTTCTAGACAGATCGATTCCCAAAGGGTGGGCCTAAACTTTTTCAAATATCTTCCATTGATGGGGTCTCGACAGAGATCCCCATCTGGCTTTTTCAAAATGTAACCCCCACCTCGGGTTATCGAGTAGACTTCATATGGTCCTTGCCATGTCGCGCTCCATTTACCATACTTTTTCTCGCGCTGATGAAGTGGCAAAACAACTCTCCAGACCATGTCCCCGACGTCAAAGTGTTTCCTGCGTATCTTTTTATCGTAGCATCGGGCAACTAGCCTTTTTTGTGCCTCGATTTTGTCTAACGCGGCAACCCTGATCTCGTCGAGCTCATCGAGCTGCTGGAACATATTTTCAGTATACTCTTCGGGCGTCAGCTCGTTTTGCTGCATCACCCGCAGAGATCGGACGTTGATCTCCATCGGTAGAACGGCTTCCTGTCCGTAAGTTAACTTATACGGGGTGGTGCCTGTACTTGTCCGTTTGCTTGTCCGATAAGCCCACAATGCCTCTGACAGCATTAAGTGCCAAGCTCTTGGGTTCTCCTCGATCATTTTCGAGATAATGTCCTTGAGGAATCGATTAGAAGCTTCCGCTTGGCCATTCCCTTGTGCATAATACGGCGTTGAATGGACCAATTCAAAACCCATCGATCTGGCAAACTCCTTGATTTCTTGACCGACGAACATCAGTCCCCTGTCAGTGACAACGGTCTGCGGCAGACCAAACCTGTGGATGATTAAGTCCTTGATGAACTTCATCACCTCGGCCTGATTGGCCTGTTTGAGCGGTTTGGCCTCTACCCACTTAGTAAAGTAATCCGTGGCCACAATGATGTATCGATGGTGTTTGGAAGACGAGGGATGGATCTCCCCGATGATATCGATGGCCCAGCATCTGAAAGGCCACGGCTTGATTATCATGTTCATTTCCTCGACGGGCATCCTTTGGACCACCCCGAAGCGTTGGCATTTCTCACAACCCCTTGCCAATTGAATACAGTCTCCCACCATCTTTGGCCAGTAATAGCCATATCGGCGCAGCAGCCATGCTAACTTGTGACCATTTTGATGGGCCCCACAAATTCCTTCATGAGCCTCCATCATAATTCTCATGGCCTCTTGCTGATCAACGCATAACAAGAGCACACCGTCATGGCTTTTTCTGAACAGTTGATCGCCTATCAAGACATAATTGACTGCCCTGAGCCTCGTCTGTCGAGATGCTCGGTCCGACGGATCAGCCAGATATTTTCTGATCGGCTCTCTCCAGTCATCAGGGTCCTGAAACACACTCAAAACAGTCAGGACGTTGTCTCGATACATAAATGAAGGACAGTGTCGTCTCCTGACGACATAGAGGGATTCCTCGATGTCATCAGGGAGATCAACACCAGTCGCCAGTTGGGCCAAACTGTTGGCCTCGCTGTTGTTTCCCCTTGTTACATGGTAACACGTAACATCAACAAACTCCGACAACAAGGACATCGCAGTTAAATAATATTTGTCAAGTGTTGGGTTTCGGCATTTGTAAGTACCTTGTATCTGCCTGATAACCAACTGCGAGTCCCCGACGATGACGACAGATTTACTGTCGAGCTCTCTAAGCATTTCCAGTCCAATGATCAAGGCTTCGTATTCGGCCTGATTGTTAGTACATTCAAAATCAAATTGAATTGATAGCTTAGTTTTTATATTTGATGGAGAAATCAAGACTATACCTGCTCCAGACAGCCTGTCGGTTCTAGACCATCGAAGGCCAGTGTCCATGGCCTGATCTCTATTGTCATCGAGTCCAGTTCCTTGAGAACGGCTTGATCGATATCGAGACACGGATGGTCAACCAGAAAATCAGCCAATACTTGGCCTTTGACGGCTTTTTGCGGTATGTATTGTAATTGATACTCCATCAGTTGGATGGCCCATCGACCGATCCTTCCCCTCATTACAGGCTTAGCTATCATGTACTTTATCACATCAATACCAGAAATAACCAATACTTTCACAGGCCACATATAATGACGTAATTTCTTGCAAGAGAAAAATAAAGCGAGGCATACCTTTTCTATCGGCGAGTACCTTTGCTCCGTTTCTGTCAAGTGCCTGCTCAAGTAATAGATTGCTCGCTCGAATCCATCCTCGTCGTCTTGTGCCAGAAATCCGCCGACAGTGTCATCCGTGGCAGATATATATAGTTTCAAGGGCTTCCCCTTGACAGGCGGCATCATTACAGGCGGCGTCGTCAGCTTGTCTTTGATTTGCTGAAACGCCTGCTCGTGCTCCGTTTGCCAGCAGAACTCCTCTTTGTCCTTCAGCTTCAACAAAGGCGAGAAGACCTTCGTTTTTCCAGCCAAGTTAGAAATGAACCTCCGTAAAAAGTTAACTTTCCCAAGGAATTGTTGTAATTCCTTCTTCGTCGACGGAGGTCTGGCCGTCATGATAGCTTTGGACTTATTTTTATCAATCTCAATCCCCTTGCGATGCACCAAGAAGCCAAGAAAATTGGCTGACGCAACTGCAAACACACACTTCAAGGGGTTAAGTTTTAGTTTATGTTTTCTCATTTTGGCAAATGACTTCGCCAAATGTATTAGATGTTCCTCGTAACTAGCCGATTTAATAATAATGTCATCGATGTAAATTTTTACAAAGTCATCGATGTACTTACTGAAAATGCAGTTCATGGCTCGTTGATAAGTGGCTCCGGCGTTTTTGAGTCCGAATGGCATCACTTTCCATTGGAAGGTGCCTATCCCGCCGGGACATTGGAAAGCCAACTTTGGTACGTCGTCGACAGCCACAAAGATCTGATTGTAACCTGCACTTCCGTCGACGGCTGTCAGGAACATATTGCCAGCGGCAGCATCGATTAGCATGTCCGCCATTGGCATTGGATACTCGTCTTTGGGAGATGCAAGATTCAGGTCTCTGAAATCAATGCATATCCTGATTTTCCCGTTTTTCTTCATTACGGGGACTACATTTGCTACCCACTCCGGATATCGGGCCACTTCGATGAAACTGGCCTTTAACAGCTTCTCGATCTCCTCCCTGATCAGTCTGCAGACCTCGACAGACATCCTTCGCAGGGGCTGTTTCCGGGGTAAGTACCCTTCAAGTATCGGAATACGATGTTCTACCAACTCCCTGCTTAACCCAGGCATCTCGTCGTAATTCCAGGCGAAACAGTCCTTGTACTCCGTCAATACTTGGATCAATCGATCCTTCTGGCCATCATCAAGCAATGCGCTGATATAAGTTGGCCTATGATCAACCTCGGTACCTAACTCAATCTCGATGACAGGGTCCTGCACCTGTATCTTGATGTCATCGAGCTTGGCTGGCGCCGCTGCTAGTTCATCTAACTGAATTTCATCGCCGACCGACGGTGGCGTTTCTTCCTCGAAGATGAGATCACCTGTATAGCATTCGGCCACATAGGCCCGAAACTTCTTGATCAAATCGGCACATGCTTCCTGCTGCGGCCCGATAACAACAATCTCATCAATTTCCAATCTGTCGGCCTTACAAGCCGATGGTCTTTCGTCATCAGGACAATTCATTGATCCTGCCCGTGCTCTACTTGCGGCCCTGATTCCTTGACGTTGCAGGGCCGACTTAGTTCCTTGGCTAAACAAACCATTTCCAATTGCGTCAACTTCTTGCTTGAAGTGACTTCCTTTGGTCGTCCGTATTTGTCCTGCCCGATAAATCGATAAGGACCTACATCATCTCGATAATACGCTGCCTCGACAGCGTTGACCTTGGCGGTGAATGGCCTGTTGTCGGCCATAATAATTTCAGGTTCGGGGGAGTCTCCCCAGATTAACAAGCATTGATGAAGAGAGGACGGTACACAAAGGGCTGAGTGAATCCAGTCCCTTCCCAACAACGCATTGTAAGAAGTGGCAGCATCCACTACAAAGAAAGCGATCCTCAAACTGGTTTTTCCAATCTTTACCTCGACGGGCAATATCCCTAACGTGTCAGCTTTTCCCCCTGTGAAGTTGCTGACAATCACCTTAGTCTCCATCAAGTCCTCGCTGACCTTTCCCAGTTTGTGCATCGTCGATGCAGGCATCACGTTAACGGCTGCCCCATTGTCGACCAGCATTCTGTCGATGGGTTTTCCGTCGATATGGCCTGATACATAAAGTGGCCTGATGTGTCGAGCCATAAATGATGGTGGCTTTTGGAAGATAGTTTCAACTCTTTTATCCCAATCGGTCTCTTTCTCGTCATCGACCGATAACAGCTCTAGGTCCTCTGCCATTTGTACCACTGGCATACTGTCGTCCCAAAAGCCATCAGAGGCATACTCCAGCTCCTCGTTGACGAATTCAACAAGCTCAGAATCGATAGCGTTGCATTCCATCACTGTCGAGCCGTTCGTCGGCTGACTGGTGGTAGCATTGTCTACTGTCTTTGTTTCTGTTTTCTTATCGACCGCTTGCTTAGTGACCTCCTGTTGCTCGATTTCCTGCTGCTCAACAGGTCGATCGACCTGTTTCTCGATTTCCTGGCCAGATTTGGCCTTGACAGTCTGGTCAGATTTGGCCTCGTTTTCCTTATTGCCTCTGTCGTTGTAGATCTCGGCAAATTTTGCCTCGAGATCGTTTCCGTCTTCCTCGTCGGACAGTAGGTCATCATCTGCCATTATCTTTTCCATGTCGATAGTGCCAAATTGGGCTTTCCCCGGAGTCCACTTGGAAGTGTCGATTTGCATCGAGGTATTGGCCTCGATATTGACTCCTTGGCCAGATTTGGCCTCGTTTGTTCCCCGTTTCAGTTTCTGTTCCCTTGACGGAGGTTTCTTTACTGATTCTCTCATCGGGGCCTTCCCCTTAGCAATTTCCATCTCCTTTCGTTGGCGTAAGTAACGCCTATACTGTGTCCGAGTCATCTGATCGACCCTTCGATCTCCAGGAAATTTCGGGTGCCTGACTGGAACCCATCGATCCACCTGTGTGTCGGCGGGAGTATGAACAGTTCGCGGCCTTGATGGGCCTGGCGGTGTAGTCTTTGGCGACGAACCATGTGTCCTGTCTCTGCGACTGGCGGTCGATCTGACCTGTCTGATTGGTGCTTTATCAGGGGATCTCTCCCTGATTCTGCTGTTACGGCTTGTATCCCCTCGATTCTGTCGAGGCATTCTGTCTTCAGCCCGTTCTCGGCCTTGTCCCATTGTTGCCAATGCATGCTCCGTGTATTCCATCGGTAATGGAATTGGACATGGCCCCGTCGGTCGAGGCGGAGGTGGTGGTGGTGTTGCCTGCGGTTGCGGCGCTGTTTGTGGCGTTGCCGGCGGTCGCGGCATTGTTTGATATGGGTACCCTGTCGGCACTGTATTCAGCCAGGGCATGTATGGGCTGTATAACGCTGGATTGAGGAATAAAGGTATTGTTGCCAACTCATTTTGGCATCTTGCGCATAAACCCATCTCCCTGATTGCCGGCGAGCGTTCTGGTTCCTCATCAACGTATAGGTGTTCACCCGTTGACGGATCTGTAACCATTATCACATTAATCCCCACTTCATTTTGTTGGAAAGGATTGGTGTCAACCGTCATCGGCTTTGTGATCTTCCAATCCGGGGCGAACCTCAAAATGCCCTTGTCGAGGTGGTCCTGCACCATCCACCTGAAGACTAGACACTCGTTTGTTGTGTGAGTCCAAACATCATGATACTTACAATACGTTTTACCTGATATTTTCACTGATGGTGGAATCACATGGTCTCCTTTGAGGCGGAGGATCTTGTCGGCCAGCAACTGATCGAATATGGCCTCTGTTTTCGAGACGTCGAAAGAGTATCGTCTTTCCCTGTCGGTTTTATATTCAGCGTCTCGACGCACCAGATTATTCGGCACCTTGATAGTAGGTTGAGGTTCTTTCGGCTTAGCGAGAGCCGGACAGACGGTGTACTTAGGGCAGACCACTTCTGCCAGCCCGATCTCGATACCCTGCTGCTCAATCGGTCTGCTGACCTGATTGATTTGCTCCTCGCCAGAGTCGGCCATACTCACTTGATAATAGCTTCCTCGGGGCTGTCGGCCGTTCTCGTCTCTCAATACTCTTTCATACCGGACCGCATGATCGGTCAATTCAAACAAGTCTTCGTGGTATTGTGCCATCATGATCTTTCGTAATTCGAAATGCATGCCATGGATGGCAATTTTGATGCATTCCCTTTCTGGCAGCGGGATGGCGCAGAACCCCCTGGCCCTGATGAACTTCTTCATGTATTCTTCGACAGTTTGTCCTGTCAGCTGCCTCATGTTCGACAGCTCGATGACGGACACCTCGAGTGGGGCCTGATAGTGGTTCATCACAAAAACTTTCTCCATGGATGGCCAATCGAGGACCGATCCAGGCTTTAAATTGGCGTACCAGTGGAACGCCATTCCCGTCAAGGAGTTAGGAAACAGTTTCAATTTTAACTCGTTTGTCATGTTGCCACATTCCAAAGAAAATCGAGCAAGGTGCTCAGTGGCAGATTGTGATCCCTCGCCTGAAAACAGTGTAAAATTCGGCGGTCTGTAATTCAACGGGAATGGGATCTGATCGATATACTCCGGGTGAGGCTTATTATACCTCGCTGCCCTGTTCCCTTGTCTCCTGACGAACATTTCTTCGGCTTGGTTCACCGTCAAGAGGTCTTCTGGACCATCTGCAGCGCGGTGAACTGTCCTGTCATAGGCCGATAGATTGGCCTGATGTACTTCATGGCCGTACCCGACGGCCTCTGAGCGGTCCTCTTCGGACCTGCCCCCCGAGTCTTGACGGGTGTTCCTTGCTTTAGAAGTGCTTCCCCTCTTATCCGGGACATTAGATTGTCCATTGCCTTGCTTGAAGGGCGTCTCGTCTCTCGATGAGCTTCCCCCGATATGGATTGCAGGACCTTTGCCCTTGTCAACAGCAGTCCTCTGCGGCCCAGTCCAGGCCTGCGTTTGGATGCCATTGGCGAGCATGTTGATGCTTTCAGTGAGCGACGTCAACTTTGCCTCCAAGTGTATCAAGGCGTTATTTACAGTGTGGCTGGCTTCTGTACTGGCCTGACTTGCGGCAGTGGCCGAGCCCAGCATGTTCTCAAACTTACTGACGATGTTATACCAATCCTCCTGTTTGGTCTCAAGGTCCCTGGAGAAGCTACGGACCTGTTCAGTCAGTTCATCGATTCTGTCGGCTCCTTCCATAGTTAGCGGAACCGTTGATAAATTTTCCAAAGTATGTGTTAAATCAGAGCGTGTCCTCGTCAAGGTAGATCGAGTCCTTCGTGGTACCTGTAATGTCATCTGTCGATAACAAAAAGCACCCACTTAATATCAACTGATTGACTGTTTGGCAAAGAGATAATCAAGCTGTCAGCTAGCCAAAATTGGCTGATAATCGTTTTATGGCAACTCAATTAAAACCCAAAAATCACTTTCATGCCCCCCGAGCCATAAACTGCTTGGCTGGTGGGTTTTTCAATAAAAACATTTTGAGAAACTTTCATGTCCCACTGGGCGTGCCAAAATATTGTTTGCATATAATTTGGCCATGTTATGCCTTGACGTCATCGAGGGATTGGCATCAGACCATACATGGCATCAAGGGATTGTTTGCATATAAATTCAGTATCGAGGAACACCTCGACGACATCGAGGGACCGACTGACATCGAGAGGTACCAAAAATATTGTTTGCGGTAAAACTGATATCAAGGGATGCTTGGCATCGAGGGGTTGACATCGAGGGGTTGTTGGCATCAGGGTGTGCCAAAATATTGTTCGTTGTAAACCTGTCAGTGAATCCCTCGACGAGCCAATGGCTCGATATGAAATGCCTCGATATGATATAAAATAGTGCGGGCGTGCCAATGTTTGTGCGTGCAAACATAACGATTTGAAAATAGACATGTGGATATCAGTAGATTGATAATGCAAGTGTCCTGACAGGGACATGTTGATATCGAAATAAAATGTCCTGATAAGGCTGACTTCTAAACGATTGTGACAGAGTAGGCAAACACTACCCCTAGTTCTTTTCTATGCCTGCCTGGCCGCAGGACTTAAACAATTTATGAAAATCTCTCTTAAATGCCAAAAACTTATGACCAATCGATGGCCTGTTTAACATATCAGCGGATTTGAAAATCAGCAAATGCTTTGACAGTCAATCAATTAAAGTATACACCTTGACAGAAAACATAAGCTTGACAGAAACAGCATATCAAATGAAAATCAATTGACGTAAGGTATATTTATGTAAAAGAGTCAAGACATACGAGCCAAACGACTTCCATTAAAAACAAAAGAATATTGGCAAGTTCCCCGATGTACAAACATTACAAAAATATACAAAACGATGAGTCTCCTGTTTCGGCATAGTCTGCCAGATGAGTTGATAAATCAGTTAGGTTCTGAAAATTGACCCCTTGATCGGCAGGTAAACCCACCGATGGGCTGATAATGCATGAAAAAACGACTTGTTGACAGAAAGTAACATTGACGACGGGAGACCCACCGTCAATGGTTCGCCCAATCTTGATGGGTAACCACCAATCGGGCTCCTGATCAGCGGGTGGCCACTGACCAAGGCATCGACGGAGCAGATGGCTACTCAGCCGATAGCCGTCAAGCAGATGGCTACTTGACGACGAGCTCATCAGGCAGATGGCTACTTGATGAGTTTGTCATATAAATACGTGGGCACTTACATGACAGTTAACAGCGAGCTACTTGCTGATATGAGTGGTATCGCTCGAGTCAGTGTCAGCTGACGGCGGAAGACGGCGGCGGCGGCGGCGGCGGCGGCGGCTGACTGTGAGCGGCGGCGGCGGCGGCGGCAGGCCTTCAGGCTGTCAGGGATCACTGGTGGCTGAGGAGGGACAAACTGATATCGAGGAGTTGGCGGGCTGATAACTTGACAGAAAACAGCTGTTAACTGCCTGCTATCAAGGGGTTTCGCTCGAGACAGCGCCTGGACAGCGGAAGCAGCGGCGGCGGCGGCTTAGTATCGACGGCGGCGGCTTAATGTCGGCGGCGGCGGCGGCTTATTTTTAGCGGCGGCGGCGGCGGACCTTGGGCGGCGGCGGAAGATTTTGGGCGGCGGCGGCGGCAAGACTTCAGGCTGTCGAGGGTAGCTGGTGGCTGAGGAGTGACGGTTGATATCAGGGGTTCTACAGGGTGTTTGCTGAAAAAGAAGCAGCGGAGCGCTGGACTTCCGGAGAGGCGTTGAGCCGATCAGTGTTAGACTGAAAAGTTGTTGATTGAGTTGTGTGTGTGTCGCGTGTAGCAGCCTCCTGCTGTATTTATAGCTGCTGGAAAATAAGCTGATGGCTGTCAAGTAACCTCCTGATGGACGAAAATCAAGGAGCTGATGGCCACTATCCCACTTCTCCCACTACTTTGCTATCTTCCCACTACCTCCACTATTTCAATGGTGGTTTTCTCTTTATTTCCTGCTGAAAATTAAGGCTAATGGGAGTTGGAGAAGAAAGAACGTGTCTTTTATTTAATTTGAATTTGAATTTGTGTTGGTAACTAATTATGAGAAAAATAGGGAGTTTGTTATTAGCCAATTAATTAGCCTTTATCCCTTATCTCTTAATTTAGTTTTCCAATAATTCATTAAATAAAACAAAAGACACAAGTGGGCCAAGAAATTAAGTGATGGCCGATCTGGACTGGGCTGGGGCCGGCTGGAGCTGATCGGGCCATGGGTGGCCTTGGGTCGAGTGGTTAAATTGATTGGGCCATGTCGATTTTGTATGTTAATTGTAATTAATTAACCAATTAATTACTTAATGGCCTTATTTATCATTTGGGCCTATTAATTAGACTTGGCCCAGCTAATTAATCAACTTAATTAATTAATTTAGCCTTTAATCATCGAAATTAGCCATTGGGTTGGTTGGGCCCGTTCATGTTTAACCATATCCTGGCTTAATTAATTAACTTTGGCCCATAAATTAATTAACTTTTCAATTAATTAATTTATATTTAGCCCAAACGTTAATTAATTATGAAAGTTGGGTCGAGTTTCAAAGTGGGCTCGTGGCCAGTTTGTTGTCTCGATTGGATCCACTTCCGGGTCAAATTGGGTCTGATCCGGTCCGACCCGTTTTGGAGTGACTTGGCTCGGCCCTATTGCCATTTTTGGCTTGTCATCGAGCCGTCGTTCCTCGATAAATCGAGGGTGATTTTTTGGGTACAAACAATATGTAAAACTGATGATGCTGACACAATTATAGGAAGACTCCATTCTTGAATTATTTTTCCATGGAGATTGTAGGTAGTCAGAACATATAATTTTTTATTATTATTTATTATTATGTGAATATTGTAAAGCTAGAACTAACGGGGTATTATTATTGTCTAGGATTTTTTGACGGTGTTGTTTCTTGAATGAATTATGGGAAATTAGAGATTTCCAGTGTCTCGAAACAGACACATACCTTAAAAGACTCTTCACAGATAACCTTGATAGTATCTCCCCCACTATGTCATCCGGCAAAAATCCACTTTCTTGATGCTCAACTTTGATCTTATCTGTGCTTTGCTTCTTGATTTGCATATCTATTTTCTCCATCGATCTCTGACTAAAGAAATAATAGTATAAATAAGAGTCAGTTTCCAAGTTTCCAACTTTTGCGCGACAATGTACAGCCAGCAGCTAGGGCTGTTATATGAAGAAAGCTTTGAATAAAGAAACAGCCGTCTAATTAGAAGGTTAACTATTAAACGGGTTGGGCTTTTATTGGGCTTTGAATAAAGGTTACTTGTTTGGCCTTCTCTAACTGTAAAATTGTGTTAATTGTCAAATGATAAGAATTAACCCCATAAAAATTGCATAATTTTGAAGTCATATATCTTTTTTTTTGGTTTCCCAGGGTTTAATCCCTTTCGAGGCGAGTCAGACACATAAAGTTGGAACCTCTCCCAACAAGAATTCGAACTTGAGTCCGCTATTTTGTAGTGACTAGTCCCTTCCACTAGACCAATCACGTGTTAGTGAAGAATATCAATGTCTTATTGTTCGAATGCTTTTAATCTTTGGTTTAAGTTCAATTTGATAAGTTAAAACGTGTTCGGTGAAACTCACTAAAATTAGATGGTTTAAACTATTGAACCTAGTTCAAGTCCAACTAAAAGAAAATTATTGCCACTGATTTCTGAATCTTTGTTAACATACAATTAACTGAAAATAATTATTTACTTAGACAACATTTTGGGATGAATAACACTTTGATCAAAACTTGTCCATTAAAAAGGGTAAATATTAGATATTTTAAAAATTGTAACGAGGTACGATTGTCATAAGAAGTGTGAGTATTCTTCTAATTTCATACTAGTTTTATTACTCAGTAGGGATTGTCTCCCACTAGTTTCATATTGTCCGACCCTAGGTAACTAAATTCGCGAGGGAGAGGCTCATGCGCGCACCCAATTCGCGCACTGAGCGCGAAAAGAAAATTCGATGCATAATTCACGCACTGTTTGAAGATAGTGCGCGCACTGGATAAAGATAGTGCGCGCTCTTATGAAGAAAAATCCGTGCACCGGCTGAAGATAGTGTGCGCTCTTGTGAAGCAAAATTTGTGCACTATCTTCAGCTAGTGCGCGCTCTTATGAAGCAAAATTCGCGCATCCCACATATTAGCCAATAAACATCTGACACTAGTACATAGAAATATCGTATTAGCTTTATGCTCTCTCTGTAAAGCCGTATTAGTAGGATTGAAAATCAAAGAAAGCTATTCGATACTCGGCTCAAGCTCATTTGAGCTCGGTTCGTCAAACATAACAAATAAGGTTGAACAAGATTTCTTGTTTGATAACTTTTGAAGCTCGGTTCGAACTCGACATCGATAAGATAAAATCTGAAACACATGTAAAATTCTAAGATACTCCCTACTCGGCTCGAGCTATGTTCGTTAACAAATCAAATAAAACTCAAACACAAATTTTCAAGTTTGATAAAATTCAAACCAAACTTGAACAATGTACCGTTCGATACAACTCGACTCGTTTACACCCCTTGCTGTATGGAAAGTGGTTTATGGACACGATGTCCTACAATGATGACATTAGACATCATGACTATATATTGGGAATTCCAAAACAAAATGAAATATTACTATGTTATTTATTTGAATATTACTATGCAGAACACCACAATTAACTCATTGAAAGCAAGCTACACAGTGAAATATTAACTGGATAGAAATTATAATTACTTGCAAAATTTTAATTTTCACGCAATTCGAACTTATATCGAGAATGAAAGTTTACTATTTTCCATACATCAAGGTAAAACATTAACATTTTATAAATCAAATAATGTTCTATAAAAAATGTATATGATTTGTTCTAAACTTAAAAAAAAAAAAAAGAAGGATCTACTTTACTTAAAATTACACGTTGCGAAACCTAAATATATTTGTTATTTTTATAACAGATACATTGGACTAAAATTGTTGGAGTTATTTTCAAAATAACTACCAAATAACTTCCAATATTTAATTTCAAATTTGAATTTAAATTGGAAAGTTGTGACTATTAAAATTATGGCTCTTAATTTTAAAAGTTGTGTCCAAATTCAAATAATTGTGTCTATCCGAAATAGACACAAATATGTTTATAAAAGACAAGTACAATTCTAAAATTCATTACAACTTTTTCTCTTCTTCTCCAAATACTTATATTATATTTTACTGCAGAAACATATTCTATAAGTTAGATAATTTTGCCAAATTTGTGTGTGCCCTGTGGTTTGTTTCCGTGAGTACAAAACAGAATTAAACATTGGGTTTCATTGTATCCGAAAGGCTAATCGCAAAACCCTATTGTATACCGTGTAGTGGGGGCGAAATAAGTCTTAAGGAAAGTAGCATTGCAACCCGCCTTGATTCCATTACTGCAGTCCGTTACTTATTTCCTACCTAATATCTAACAAAAATTTCTATATAACTTTTAAATGTATAGAAAGAAAAAAATAACACATAGGTGTACATTAGAATATAAGTAATAAAATATATTGCTCAAACTAATTACTTTTAGTTCTATTAAGTTAGAAAGTATAATTTTTTTTTTGTTGAAGTTTACAATTCTGTAATATTAGTATTGTTAATATTTTAATTATTTTAATATATTTTTAAGACACTTCTGTAATATTAGTATTGTTAATATTTTAATTATTTTAATATATTTTTAAGACGCTTTATAGGCGCTCTCATAAATTAGAGTTTTAATATATCGTGTTCACGCACCCGCACCCGCATTCCCACCCACTCCGCGAATTAGTTACCTAGGTCCGACCTATCAAAAGGTCAACACCAAATTAAGACACGTGTCCTACAAATTACTTGAAAGAAACTTTTTAAACAATTTGCTCTCCCACATCTAAATTTACCGAATCATCCTTTATGCTTCCTTTACAACTTCATCTTTAATCCTAATCCGCCTCCATCTCCGTCGATTTTCATGTAAATTTGCAGATTTTAAATCCTTCACTTAAATCCATTATAGTATCTGAGTTTGGATTGAATGCATATTGTATCTGAGTTTAGTTAGAAAATGAAATTTGATTGTAAAGATCCCTTCTTTATGTATTGGGAAAATTTCTTTTTTGGTACCATAGGATAGGTTAACTTGCACTTTTGATACCATTGCATACAAAAATGCAAATTTGGTAACATAGGATATATTTTCATTCCAATTTTGGTACCAAACTCAATTTTTCTGCAAAACTAATCACAATTTACCCCCTAAGAAATGCATAATGTTCAATTTACCCCTTATAATTTGAAAAAAAAAATCAATTTACCCCTGTAAAATTTTTAATGAAGAAATTTACCCCATTTAGCCTGAGATTGTAACTCACTTGTCGAAATTGAGAGTAGGCATGCGAACTATTTTATAACATAGGGGAATAAATTGCCACATTTATCATAATACAAGGGGTAAAATGTCACATTATCATAATAAAAGTGGATAAAGTGTCGTCTATAAAAATATTAGGGAGGCGAAGTGAAACTTTTACAAATTTCAGGGGGTAAAATGCTCTTTCTTAACTACGATGGGGTAAATTGAACATTATGCATTTCATAGATATTAATTTATCATTAACTTTGACAAAAAAAATTGGGTTTGATACCAAAGTTGCAATGAAAATCCATCATATGGTACCAAATTTGCATTTTCGTATCCAATTATACCAAAATTGCAAGTAGCTCTATCATATATTCATATGGTAAAAAAAACAATTTTTCCCTTTATGTATTTTATCGGGTAAATATAATTTTCTGCATTTGTGATTCATGTCATTCCTATTTGCTCCTGCAATTTTTGGCTATTCTACCTGTGATGTCATCAATTATTTGAATTTTTCCAAAAAAGTTAATAATAAAATAAAAAAATGGTGAAATATGGCAGCTGCAAATTCCACCGACCTCCTCATCATCGGTGACAATCACCGTCACTCAATTTCAACAACCCCAATTCTCCCTCAGAGGCTGCGGCAGCTAAAATCGCAGAGCTTCCGACGACGGGGAAATATTTCTCTTTTCCTCAAAAGACAGCACCGACGAATTTGTCGCATACACAAGGGGTGTTATAGTAATTTTGTAATTAAATTAAAACTACTCAGTGTAATTAAATGATTTTACAACACAACACAAACGGTTAACAATGACCGGTTGTGGAGGTCACTAACAATGAAAATATGTAGTCCATCTTTTTTTTTAAATAAAAATGTGATTATGTATTTATTGTACGAACTTTGTCAGTGGAATTAATTGATATTTTAATATAATATGAATTGAAATTAATATTACATTAAAAGAATAAAAATGAACCAACCGACTCAACCCACCTGATCAAAATAGTGACGATCTCCCTGGATTATTGTATTTTTGGTGTCACGACTTAAGTTCAGTAGCGTTTCTACCCCATATCCTACCGAACTGACACAGTTGATGTTACACCTTCAACTTTGATGACAACTTTGGTCAAATTGATGTCAAATTTCAAAATTAGTTCGAATCGGCCATGTGCCGGCAATGTGACATTAATTGGGGATTTTGGCAAAATCGAAGGGGAATTTCGTAAAGGTGAAAATGTACAGGATCAATTTGCCAATTGAGATCAAGGGGCTGCTTTTACGAAGCTAAAACCTTCACCATTGACGTGAGCATGAAAATGGGGAATCTTTAATTCATCACCAAATTGGACAAGGTTGGTACAAAAAATTACTGCCACACAGAGGGGAGTCTACAACTGAAAGGGGAGGCAGTGGGTCAAGTTACAACGTCGAAGGTGGTGTAAAATTGAAAAATGCAAAATCTGTAGATCTGAAAATAGAGTGACGGGATACACTAGAAACTGACAATTAATGCTTGAGGTTTATAGAGAAGGTGAATAATAGTCTATCGCCAGCAAAAAGAGCACAAACTGTGGTAATTTTAGGGCTTCTAAATCGTGATTTTCAAAGGCCAAAATTAAGCAATTTATAAGGCTAGAAATGAAGTTGTTTATACCAGTGAGTCCGCGGTGGAAAGATCCACAAGACTCCCCGATCAACTCTAGTGGAAAATCGTTGGAGGTGATGGCCATGAAAAACAGGTGAGCAGGTTATGTAACAAGGACTTGAATGCAAAATCCCAACAGTTTTTTTTTTTTTTTTTTTTTTTTTTTTTTTTTTTTTTAATATGGTAGAAAATCATTTACCCAAAAATAAATGCGTTGATTCGGTCAAAATACCCACGTGGGTGATTTCGGGCCAATTGGAACTAAAATTGCTAACGAAGTTGAAGGTATGGAACTAAAAATACCAATGAACTTTTATTGTTGGGATTCGGTAAGATAAACAGCCCTAGGCACAACGGAATATAAAATTTTAGGACCTCTTACAGAATCTTGCCAGGATACTACTCTAGGTGTATATATATAAATAATAATTAAAACAATAGTATAAGTTTACACGTTATACCTATCTCCTTGCAAATCCAAGTTGGCAGTCAGCAAAACGAACTCTGATTTCTGCTCCAGCAAAATCGATCCAGGCCTTTCCAGGAGCGCCCCACGTGTTGCGCCTCTACGAGTTGATACACCACAATATCACGAAAATAATATATCTTGATCAGCTAGAACACAAGATATATTATGATCTAGGAATTAGGAACGATTTATGAACATGATCGAAAACGAAAAATTCTTCCCCAGGGAGGAATGGGTTCGGTCGACTTTTACTGGGAGAGGGGAGAGAGAATTTTTGCTCTTGCTCAAATTTTGCTTGTTGAGTTGTTTGAAAAATAACTACAAGATAGCTACTTATAGTTATCTACATAACCTAGTCCTAATAGGACTAGGTTACCTCTCTCCTACATGGGTCATGACCCTCTTTAATTAGAAGACCAAGTCTTCTAATTAATTCATGGCCCAGTTACTTAATTTGACCACGCTTTATTTAATCTCCCAATAAAATAGCCCAATTAATTAACTTAATCTCCCATTTAATTAAATCAGACTCTAAGCCCATTTAATTAAAATCTCTTCTAATTAATTAAATCCAACTTAATTAATTAATCCACAAATTAAATTTCAATTTAATTTATGATCCTGATCCAATTCCAACTGGATCCCAATTTGTTCCAATTGGGTCGACCCAGTCGACCCACCCACAATAATCAACCCAGTCGATTATTCACCCAGTCGACCCAGTCGACTCGGTCATTCTTATTTCCTCGCTTTCGCTTCATGTGTATTGTGTATGCCCCCGTAGGTTCACCACATAATTGGTCGTGGGTTATAATTAAATATTATTTAATTATTCGAGTAAGACTTACTCTAAATCAATCGAACACTCTGTCGATTGACCATTCCAAAATTAGCACCCCCGCCAATTTGGGAATTCTCCCACACTCCACGGTCGATGTCCAGCCACAAGCCCATGGAGCCCAATCACTGGTGAATTAATTCAGTGAACCTTTTATCATTTATAATTTCCATATACGACATAATCTCTCCATTGATCAATCTCCCAGTCGAGACTTAAGGGTATGGTCTTTCATTGGATTCCCTTTTCTTTTGTCTTGACCTTATGTACTCTGATCTCGAAATAAATTCTCTTTGACTTAATCTTTATGAGCTACTTAGATAAAGTCGTCAGATACCTTGGCCAAGGATTTTACCAGAATTAATTTCTCTCCATAGGAGAATTTCCCAACCTATCAAGTCGGGTCAACGGATCCTTTGTTGATGATATGAATCTGCATACGAGTTCCTCTATACCCAACATGAGTCCACAGAGACTTTCTGGCAATCCCCAGTCAGTCGGAACTCATATCAAAGCATAGACGTTCTCGCACCAGATAAACCCTATCACCTCAAGTAGTTAGGGATTGTTCCTCGTATACTATTATAAATTTGGAATAACTTCAACCCCGATATGCGACTACCGCTTCCATGGTGAGTTATTTCCTAATTGGGTTATTCAGTGCGCTTGCCATCCCAGCAAGCCACCCACTTATGTGTATCGACCATCCCAGTCACGCTCGTGGACCCCAGCGTTCTCCAGTTCATCGGATATACACAATAGTGAGAGTCTAACCGAATCCAACGATGTCCTATCTCGATTGGATTCTACGACTCTTGAATATGTTCTAGATCATGGCCTTGGAGATCAGTCCACGGGTTGTCCCATAGCCCTGTGATCTAAGGACTTCTATCCTTATGCGTAGATAATTATTACATAAGATAAAGATGACCATTTAATAAAGTGCATTTATTAATCGAAATTGAATAGTTCCGCATTTATTACAATAAATACTAGCCATACAGCTGGCTTGCAGGACACTATTTCTATCAATCTCCCACTTGTCCTAAAGCCAGTCTTTTATGTTCTTGAGTCCAATCTTTTGCAGATGTTTCTCAAATGCCTTTTGAGGCAGAGGCTTCGTTAGCGGGTCCGCCGTATTATCTTCTGAGTCGACACGTTCCATCTTAATGTCTCATCTACCAATGATATCTCTTATCACATGGTATCGTCTTTGTACGTGCTTGGATTTCTGATGAGATCTCGGCTCCTTTGCTTGCGCTATTGCCCCATTGTTATCACAGAAGATAATAATGGGCTCAGCGATGCTAGGTATCACATCCAGTTCCTGGATGAAGTTCCTCATCCAAACACCTTCCTTTGCTGCATCACTCGCAGTAATGTATTCTGCTTCGGTGGTTGAATCCGTGGTTGTTTCTTGCTTGGAGCTCTTCCAGCTAACCGCACCACCATTGAGGCAGAATACGTATCCTGATGTCGACTTGAAGTCGTCTACATCACATTGGAAGCTCGAGTCTGTATAGCCTTCCAATTTCAATTCTCCTCCACCGTATACCAAGAACAATTCCTTAGTCCTTCTCAGGTACTTCAGAATTGCCTTTACGGCTATCCAGTGCTGCTCACCTGGATCAGACTGGTAGCGACTTGTAACGCTTAAAGCGTACGCTACGTCTGGTCTCGTACATAACATACCATACATTATGCTTCCTATCGCGGATGCATATGGTACTCGAGACATATTGCTTCTCTCTTCTGGCGTCTTTGGGGCCATAGACTTAGAGAGTGCAATCCCATGTCTCATTGGAAGCAATCCTCTCTTGGATTCTTCCATACTAAATCTTTTCAAGATTTTATCTATGTACTGGGATTGAGAGAGGCCCAGCAGTCCTTTTGATCTATCTCGGTAGATCCTTATACCTAGTACAAAGGATGCTTCTCCCATATTCTTCATTGAGAATTGCGTAGATAACCATGCTTTAGTTTCGGACAACGCTTTTACATTGTTTCCAATGAGAAGAATGTCGTCAACGTAAAGCACCAAAAATTCAACTGTACTCCCACTGATCTTCTTGTACACGCAAGGTTCGAACATGTTTTTGATGAATCCAAAAGTTTGGATTGTCTCATCAAAACGAATGTTCCAACTTCGGGAAGCTTGCTTTAGTCCATAAATGGACCTCTGAGCTTGCACACTGTTGGATGAAGATGAAGATGAAGTGCAAAGAAGATAAAAGTTAAGGGATGGTTTTGATGATTTCCAAAACGTCAGAATCAGCTAAGTATGGAAATCTTAGTTCCCTTAGAAGAATTTTGAACAAGTTAAGAAGACATCAGAAGAGTTCAAAGTTCAAAGCCCAGAATACTACTGATCTCGTGCTGAAACAGCGAACAGAAGGGTAGGTCATCAGCTGAGTCAAATAAGATTAGTTCAGTATTTGATCAGCAGAGTATCTATCAGCAGAGTTGCTTTGATCAGCAGAGTAGAAGAGATCATGAGAGAAGTCCAACGGTAATAAATGCACCGGGTGTAATAAATGCTGGAAGAGAAGGGTAGTAATGGCAAATGATTGAAGAAAACTCTCGGATCAGCAGAGTGCATTTAATGCTGCTACAGGAAAGTACAGCAGAAAAAGGACTGTAGCAGGTACCCGTTCTGAAATTGGGCTAAGGCTATGGATTTGAGATTTGATTTCCTTCAACGGTCATATTTTCAAATCCTAGTATAAATAGAGCTGATTTCGAAGTGAGAGAACAACACAACAACATCTGAGATTTCGCATTCGAAGCAGAAATTTTTCTAAGTCTCAAGAAGCTCGAACAGCTCACTCGTCTGGTAGAAGTCATCTGTTGACGGAAACCCAGTTGAAGAAAACAGAAAAACATTATCTGAGTGATTTTGTAATAGCTGAGTGTTGTGCGAAGTTAGAATCCATCTTTGTGAGTGATTCTACTTTAGAGGATAGGTTTTCTGAGTGAATTCCTATTGTGAGCTTATAGCCTTTTCATTTGTTGTCTAGGTATAAGTGGAGAAATATTGTAATCTTTGTGATTATAGTATAACTCATAATCTAAGTGATATGGAAGAGTGGACTAAAGGATTTTCATCCATATAACCACTATAAAAATTATTTGTGTTATCTTGCATTTAAGTTTTGTTGCTTATTTTGAACTTTGCATATTTCAACACTTTGAATTATCAAAAGATTTTATAAGGAGTTTTAAAAACTGGGGATAAAATCTTTTCAAGGACTTAGTCTACTTGTGAAAAACACTTTAAAACATCCGCTGCAAGTATACTCTTGATAAAACTGATTTTCGCTGAAATCAGCTAAGTAAACTGTAAGAAAATTGGTCACTCTGCTGTTCAAGATTTGTTCACGATCAGCATAGTCATCTTACTGTTCTTCATCAGCTTAGTCTGCTGACAGAAGAGTAAAAAGTTTTTAAGTCTAAAATTTTTAGAGGTCTATTCAGCCCCCCCTCTAGACCTCATCTGACCACTTGGGACCAACAAGTGGTATCAGAGCAGGTGGTTCATTTGAATCAGCTGCCTGATCAACGAGCTTGATCCAAGTGTTTTTCGAAGGTTTTTCAAAACTTTTCAAAAGAGCATCTTTTTTAAAAAATTAAAACTTTTTGAAAAATGGACTGTATCAGCCATGTTCCCCACATTGCTGGTATGTCTTTTGAGGATAGGAAGATTAGAATGGAAATCTTTCTAGCTGCCTACAATGACAACATGTATACATGTAACATTAAAAGTCCATTCATATTCACAAAGACCATAAAAATCAATGAAATTGATACGGTTGTGGAAAAAGACCTTCAAGAGATGACTCCAGAGGAAATCAAGTTATTTAATCTGGATAAAATCGGAAGATTCATCATGACTAAAGCCCTGGACAATGATCGGTTTGACAAGGTCAAACATTGCAAGACTGCAAAGGAGATGTGGGATAAAGTCAGAGATATGAGCGAAGGCAATGATGCAATAAAAGAGCATCAGCTCACTGTTGCTTTGGAGAAACTGGATAACTTCAAGATGAAGTCTGGAGAGACCATTGATCAGATGGATACCAGGTTCACCAGAACACTCAATGAAGTTCTAAAGCTGGGAAAGACCTTCACTGACAAAGAGATCACCGTCAGAGTACTAAAGGCCTTACCCCCAAAGTTCAACATGAAAGTAACAGCAATGGAAGAATCAAGAGATCTGGGAAAGATTTCTCTCACAGAGCTGTTCTCCGTACTCAAGGCATTCGAGTATAAACTGCCTAGAATGGGAATTGAAGAAACCTCAACTTCAGGACCCACAGCTGCACTGGTTGCTGCTGAAAATCCTAGAAGACCAGCACAGAAAATCAAAGAAGTGGACTCATCTGATGAAGCCACTCTACTCAACAAAAAGGAGTACACTGCTGGAGATGTAGCATTGCTGATGAACAATTTCAAGAAGTTCTACAAGAGAAAAATGAAGAACAAATACAACAATGCTTCTACTTCTAAACCTAACTTTTCTTCTCAAGATAAAGAGGATTATAAATCCAAACTAATGTGTTATAACTGCAGGAAATTGGGACACTTCATCAAAGACTGTCCATATCCAAGAGCAGAGAAATACACTGAGGAAGAGAAGAAAATCAGAAAAGAAAGAAAGCATCAGAGAGGCAAGGCTATGATGGCTGAAGCAGAAAAGCTGGCTGCTGTCTACTCATCTGATTCAGATTCAGACACGTCTGATGAAGAATCATCTGATGAAGAAAAACCTGCTCTCCTCTGCCTGATGGCAAAGGAATCTGATGACCCTGAGGAAGAGGTAACTCCTCTTGACAATGAATTATTTAATTCATTTGAACAAATGATGCTTAACAATACTACTATTGCTGAAGCATATAAAAAGCTTAAGGAAGAGATGATATTGCTAAAAGAGCAAAATAGTTCACTGAAACTCACAGCTGAAAAGCCAAGAGAATCAGTTGAATATAAACAGCTTGAGCAAGAACATGAATCTCTGAAAGCTGAGTGTGAAGTTTATAAAGGAAAAATCATGGAACTTGAAAAAGTTATTGAGTCTCATGAAAAATCATCTGTTGCATCCACTCATATGTCTAGTAAACAGAAGATACCTTTAGAACAGGATAAGCACGAATTGAATCATACTGAGAAATTTATATCTGCTGACAATAGTAAGGTCATTCTGTATGTTCAAACTGCTAGACCTGCTTCACCTGAGAAAGTGGTAAAGGAGAAGAAAACTCCTAAGGCTAAAAAGAGCAAAGAGCCTAGTTTAGGTAAACAGACTAGTAAGACCAAACAGCAGAGTCCTAAGAAGTCTGCTGATAAAGCTAAAGTCAATCAGACTAGTGGTAAAACTAAGTCGTCTATTAATGAGCAAGCTACTAGTAAGCCAAAGAAGCATAAGAACAAGAAAAATCAAAATGCTTGGTATGGAAATGAGTCATATTATGTGCAACCTGCTGCATATCATCCTATGTATCATGCACCTCAATTGCCTAGTTACTATGCACCCTATCCTGCTCATCCAATGCATGCATACCCTGCTTATCATGCACCTTACCCTGCTTATGAACATTATTCTTATCATACTGATTATCAACATGACTTATCTGCTAATTATGATAAAAATGAAACTGTTCATGCTCCTGTCAAAACTCAGAAGCCTAAGAAGCCTAAGATATCAACATCTTGGGTTGTCAAAGGTGAAACTAATCCTTCAGGACCCTCTCAATAAGGGTACCTAAAACAATTTTATTTTTGTTTTGTAGGTTAGGATTAGGAGTAGGAGTAAAGTAGAGAAGATCTGGTACTTGGACAGTGGCTGTTCAAGACACATGTGTGGAAACATACATGAGCTGACTGATGCAGTTGCTGTGGATGGTCCAAAAGTTACTTTTGGGGACAGCAAAGAAGGCAAGATTAAAGCTAAAGGAAGACTGATCAGAGGATACATTGAGATATCTGACGTTTCATATGTTAAAGGCCTCAAATATAATATGCTGAGCATAAGTCAATTTTGTGACAAGGATATTCAGTCATCTTCTCAACAGATAAGTGCTACGTTGAACAGATTGGTACGAAGAAGGTAATTTTATCTGGAAGACGACAAGGGAATGTCTACATAGTCGACTGGAATTCTGCTGACAAGAATTCAAGCGTTTGTTTGGTGGCATCAGCACCAAGTGAAGTTAGCTGGCTATGGCACAAAAGGATGAATCATTTAAACTTCAAGACCATAAACAGACTGATAAAGAATGATTTGGTAGAAGGGATTCCAAAGACAGTCATGAGCAAAGACAAGCTCTGTGATGCCTGTCAGAAGGGTAAACAAATCAAGTCATCTTTCAAAAGCAAGAAGCACCAATCTTCTGAAAGAATCTTGGAGCTGCTACACATGGACTTATTTGGACCCATTGATCCAGTCAGCAATGGTGGAAAGAAATACTGCCTAGCTGTTGTGGATGATTATTCAAGATATACTTGGGTGATATTCATGAAAAAGAAAAGTGAAACCAAGGAACATCTTACTAATCTGATGGAACTGATCCATAATGAGAAGAGTACAAAAATATTGAAGATCAGATCAGATAGAGGGACAGAGTTCACAAACTCTACTGTTGAAGAGTATTGTAACATCAAAGTAATACATCATGAGTATTCAGCTGCTAGAACCCCTCAACAGAATGGTGTTGCTGAAATGAGAAACAGAACACTGAAAGAAGCTATCAGGACTATGATAGCTGAAGCCAAGTTGCCTCAAAGATTTTGGGCAGAAGCAACAAATACAGCCTGCTTTACCCAGAACAGATGCATGATCAACAAAAATCAGAACAAGACTCCATATGAAGTTTGGAACAACAGAAAACCAAACATTCATTACTTTAAAATTTTTGGTTGTAAATGCTTTGTATTAAATAATGGGAAAAATCACCTTACTGCATTTGCAGAAAAGGCTGATGAAGCTGTTTTTGTAGGATACTCTACTGTTAGTAAAGCTTATAGAGTTTTTAACAAAAGAACATTACTAATAGAAGAATCTATCCATGTAGTATTTGATGAGCCAAGTCAATCTTCTGAAAAGAATCAAAGTACTAATCAAGATCTGTCTACTGATTTACAGAAGTTGGATATTGGAAAGAATGAAGAATATGTACCCATCATACCACCTAATCTCAATTCAGCTGCTGACTCAAGTGCTGTTCAAAATCACAGTGCTGATTGTCTAACAGACGAGTTAGAAACAGCTGACAGACCAGAGGATGTTCAACATACTACTACTGGAACTCCAACAGTAGTGTTGCAAGATCAAAATAGAGGACAACATCCAGACCTGCAACCTGATCTCAGAAATCACCCACCAGAGTTAGTGATTGGTGATCCATTAGATAGAGAGAAAACAAGAAGAGCTGCTGCACAAGATGCTATGTTTGCTAGTTTTCTATCTCAAATAGAGCCCAAACAAATTGAAGAAGCTCTCAATGATTCCTTCTGGATTGAAGCTATGCAAGAAGAGTTGAATCAGTTTGAAAGGAATGAAGTCTGGTACTTAGTTCCTAGACCAAGTCATCAAAGAGTAATTGGCACTAAATGGGTTTTCAGAAATAAGATGAATGAAGATGGTATTGTTACCAGAAACAAAGCAAGATTAGTGGCCAAGGGTTATTGTCAAGAAGAAGGAATAGAATTTGATGAAACATTTGCACCAGTAGCAAGACTTGAAGCAATCAGACTGTTTCTAGCTTATGCTGCTTACAAGAACTTCACTGTTTATCAGATGGATGTGAAGTCTGCTTTTCTCAATGGAGAACTGCAAGAAGAAGTATATGTTGAACAACCACCTGATTTGAAGCTTATCAACAAGAAGACAAGGTGTATCGTCTAAAGAAAGCTCTCTATGGACTGAAACAGGCTCCAAGAGCATGGTATGATACTTTATCTGATTTTCTTTTAATTAAAGGATTTCGTAAAGGTAAAGTTGACAAAACCTTGTTTACAATTGAATGGGAGAATCATATATTAATTGTGCAAATATATGTGGACGATATTATTTTTGGTTCAACTAACCAACAGATGTGTGACAAGTTCTCCAAGCTCATGCAGAATAAGATTGAAATGATCATGATGGGTGAACTCAATTATTTTCTTGGATTGCAAGTTAGACAGTTGCCTGATGGTATATTCATCAACCAAGCAAAATACACAAGAGATCTGTTCAAGAAATTTGGTATGGAAACTAGCTCTACTGCTACAATTCCTATGTCTACTAGTCTTCGTTTGGATAAAGATGAAGATGGCAAATCAGTGGACATAACCAAATACAGAGGCATTATTGGGTCACTGTTATATCTAACAGCAAGCAGACCTGATATCATGTACTCAGTTGGGGTCTGTGTAAGATTCCAATCAAATCCCAAAGAATCTCATCTCTTAGCTGCCAAGAGAATACTGAAGTATATTAAGGGCACTCAAGAATTGGGATTTTGGTATCCTAGAGAATCTGGATTCGAACTTATTGGTTATTCAGATTCAGACCTTGCTGGCTGCAAGATTGACAGAAAAAGCACAACAGGTGCCTGTCAGTTCTTAGGTAGTCGTCTGATCTCATGGATGAGTAAGAAACAGACTTCAGTTTCTATATCTACTGCTGGAGCTTGCTGTGCACAGATACTTTGGTTGAAACATCAACTAGAAGATTACAATATCAAGATCAGTGGAATACCAATCTACTGTGACAATACTAGTGCAATCTCACTTACTCAGAACACTACAAGTCATTCAAGGACTAAACATATAGAGATCAAGCATCACTTCATTAGAGATCATGTGGAAAAAGGGAATGTAATGATTGAGTATGTTCATACTGACAATCAGATTGCTGATATTTTCACTAAACCTTTAAGTGAAGTAAGGTTTTCAACTCTACGAGCTGAGCTAGGACTACTTAATTTGGATGCATAAGCTGAGGGGGAACTCATCAGAAGACTGAAGTTCAACAGCTTAGTTATCCGTTATTCTATTCAAGGATTAACTTTCAACAGACTACTTAACTTATGAATTCTTAAAGACAGGGGGAACGTGTAAGACTAGCGGTACTTCTGCTCTAAAGATGAAATTGGTTAATGACAGTTAGTTGAAGTTATGTTATCAGAAGATGTGTTCTTAATTCTTGAAGACTGAAGATTATTTTATCTTGCTGGATTGACAAACAGCAGAGGAAGATTACTAGCTATTGGCTTTCTCTAGTAATATCAGATAACAGATCACTCGTCTGTCAGATAAGTTAAACTCTGCTCATCTGATATCTTATATAAGCATGGTTATAAAATCGCATCTCTAGAAACACGCTTTTATAAGTAACAGATAGGTAACGATTGAGTTTCCCGCCTGTCTGACATTAAAATAATAAAATTGAAATCCGCAGCTCCCACCCACACGATTAATAAACTGTCAGATTAATCACGATAACCTAAACAGAGGGAAACATATAAAACCCGATCTGAACAGTACAGTCGTCTTACGCACACATAAACTCTCAAATTCTCTAACTCTCAAATGATAGAAATAGTGTCCTGCAAGCCAGCTGTATGGCTAGCATTAATTGTAATTAATGAGGAACTATTCAATTTAGATTAATAAATGCACTTTATTTAAATGGTCAACTTTATCTTATGTAATAATTATCTGCACATAAGGATAGAAGTCCTTAGATCACAGGGCTATGGGACAACCCGTGGACTGATCTCCAATGCCGTGATCTAGAACATATTCAAGAGTCGTAGAATCCAATCGAGATAGGACATCGTTGGATTCGGATAGACTCTCACTATTGTGTGTACTTCGATGAACTGGAGGACGCTGGGGTTCACGAGCGTGACTGGGATAGTCGACACACATAAGTGGGTGGCTTGCTGGGATGGCAAGCGCACTGAATACCCCAATTAGGAAATAACTCACCATGGAAGCGGTAGTCGCATATCGGGGTTGAAGTTATTCCAATTTATAATAGTATACGAGGAACGATCCCTAACTACTTGAGGTGATAGGGTTTATCTGGTACGAGAATGTCTATACTTTGATATGAGTTCCGACTGACTTGGGATAGCCAGAAAGTCTCTGAGGATTCATATTGGGTATAGAGGAACTCGTGTGCAGATTCATATCATCAACAAAGGATCCATTGACTCGACTTGATAGGTCGAGAAATTCTCCTATGGATTTCTGTGAGAAATTAATTCTGATGAAATCCTTGGCCAAGGTATCTGACGACTTTATGTAAGTGGCTCATAAAGATTAAGTCAAAGAGAATTTATTTCGAGATCAGAATACATAAAGTCGAGACGAAACGAAAGGGAAACCGATGAAAGACCATACCCTTAAGTCTCGACTGGGAGATTGTTAAATGGAGAGATTATGTCGTATATGAAAATTATAAATGATAAAAGGTTCACTGAATTAATTCACCAGTGATTGGGCTCCATGGGCTTGTGACTGGACATCGACCGTGGAGTGTGGGAGAATTCCCAAATTGGCAGGGGTGCTAATTTTGGAATGATTAATCGACAGAGTGTTCGATTAATTTAGAGTATTAATTGCTCGTGTAATTAAATAATATTTAATTATGACCCACGGCCAATTATGTGGTGAACCTACGGGGGCATACACAATACACATGAAGCGAAAGCGAGGAAGTAAGAACGAACGAGTCGACTGGGTCAACCGAGTCAAAAATCGACTGGGTCGATTAAATGGGTGGGTCGACTGGGTCGACCCATGTGGAACGAAATTGGATCCAATTGGAATCGGATCAAGGTTATAAATTAAATTGGAATTTAATTTATGAGTAAATTAATTAATTAGGATTTAATTAATTAATGGGAATAATTAATTAATTAGACTTGGAGTTTAATTAATTAATTGGGAGATGATTTAATTAATTGGGCTATTTAATTGGGAGATTAAATAAAGCCCTGAAAGATTAATTAATATGGGCCATGAATTAATTAGAAGACTTAGTCTTCCAATTAAAGAGGGCCATGGCCCATGTAGGAGAATTAGTATCCTAAACCTAGAAGGATTAGGATATGAGAGATATCTATAAATAAGAGACTAGGTCTCATATCTCATATACTACTCTACAAGAAAATCAAGAAGAGCAAAAATTCTCTCCCTCTCCCTCCCTGAATCGGCCGAACATACTTCCACTTTGGAAGAATTTTTCGTCTTCAATTTTTCGTTCCAAAGTTGTTCTAAAACCTAGATATTAATATACCCTATGTTCCAGTTGATTAGGATATATTAATTTTCGTGATATTGTGGTGTATCAACTCGTAGAGGCGCAACACGTGGGGCGCTACTCAAAGGTGTGGGTCGATCTTACCGGGGCAGAATTCAGAGCTCGTCTTGCTAGCCAAGGATTTGCAAGGAGATAGGTATAAACGAGAAAACTTATACTATCGATTTAATTATATTCACATATATACAACTAGAGAATATCCTGGCAAGATTCTTTAAGAGGCCCTAAAAGTTTTTATATTCCGCTGTGCCAAGGGCTGTTTTTCTTATCGAATCCCAACAGTGGTATCAGAGCCAACTCTAGGCTTTGTATATATATGAATTTGCAAATTCTGTGTTTATTAAATCATATGTTTGATTTATGTGGCTAGTTCTTTAACTATGCATGTTATAGGACGTTTATTGTTTAACTTGGAGTTAATGGGTAATTTTAGATTCGAAAAATTTTATCATGTTAGTTTTATTTTTGGATTGGGATTAAATTAGACTGGATGTGTTAAATTAAATCATGTGAGTAATCAAAACAAAAAAAAAATTTTTAGTTCAACCGCGGTGGCACGCGGCGGTGCGCGGCAGCGCACCGCGGCTGGGCGGCCACCGCAAGCTGCCGCGAGCAGCAGCGCGTAAACAGCGCGCTGTCTGCGCGTGCAGCACACGGCAGCTGCCTTCGGGCAGTCTGCCGCGTGCTTGCAACGCGCAGCAGCACGCTGCTGCGTGCTGTTACGCGCGGCCTCCGTGGCCGCGTGTGTGCTGCCACGTGGCGATGTCCTATTCGTCACTACTTGGCTGAATTTTGGTTGATCTCAAACACACCTATTTTGAAAGTCCTGAAAATCTTGGAGAATTTTGGAAGATTAGGAAACTAGGAGTTTTTGGATAAGGTAGTTACTTTGTTAAACTTAAACACTACCTTAATTAACTAATCTAGTCAAAATAGGATTATCTTGAGAATCTTGGAGATTTGGGAATTTTGGGAAACTTAGAGTTTTGGATAAGGTAAGAATCTTAGAGATTTAGATTACCTTAATTAACCAATTTAATCAAGATAAGAATTGTAGATTACTTAGAGCTCAAGTAAGAGCTAATTAATCTTAGAGATTAATTGTTAATTCAAAATTAATTAACTTGGATGAATTTTTGCGAATTAAAATTAATGAAGCCGGTAAATTTACATTAATGCCCTTATGTGAATTTATGCATGTTCTTGAGTGAATGTGTGGATTGGTCGATTTTGCCCTTAAGCCCTATGTAGTTTTTGGTTTATTTATTTTATGGGTTGTAATTAAATGGGCCTGATTGGTGCCCTTGCTAGCGCAAACAAATGTAATAGAATAGGACCATTTGTATTATTTAAACTAGGCTTAGTTTAGGCTTGGAGCCGAGAAGACCTCATGAAGACTTGGAGATCCACATGGAGGCCCATTTACCTTGGAGGACATGGAGGCCCAATTCATTACATGGAGGCCCAATCAAGCTGGATGTTACAAGAAGGCCCATGATGTATGGGTTTGAAAATTGTAATAGTTAGGACATTTAATTTTCACCCTAGACTGACCAATTGATTCATCACGTGGCTCGTGATGGATCGCATAGGATGGGCAATCGACCAATCATATCTTGCTAGGTGATGAATGTTTCCTTTTTCGCAAATTATTCTTTGATGTATGAGATGCATGCTTAGGATAGAAAACGTAAACAAGATAAGCATAATCTGATGAGACCTCGCACAAGAAAACTTTAAAACCTCCAATTGAACTTAAAATTCAATTAGAATATTAAATCGAATAACGGGCGCATATGAATGGTGTCTATGGTCCGAGCCTATCCAATTACTAGGTCTTAGGCATATTGTACGAATATATCTCGATGTCTCACGAGTCGTGGGTCGAGCTATAGGAAGATGATATGTCTATTGCCTCGATGCACGAGTTTAGTGCCAAGGGAGGGGATAGCAAGATTTTAGGCACTGTCTCACGAGTCGTGGGGCGTCTAGGATTGAACTATTTCTCTTCACGAGTATTGGACATGATTTAACGCTAGTAAATATGGATGTCTCACGAGTCGTGGGTCCATATCGAAAAACGAGGCTAAATGAACTTAAGGGTTAGCTGCGATGGTTAACCGTCGACGTAATCGACCACCAAGTGGATCAAATAGTATGGCCAACGAGTCGTGGGTACTAGGAGATTGCATTTGGGCCTTAAGACCGCTAGGATATTTTAAATTCCCGAAACTTATGTGGGGGCATAAGATTTTGATTAAAATAGTGGGAGTAATTTACAAATAAAAACCATGTTTGTAAATTGTGCATTTTAAGTTAATCTTTCGCGTATTTATTTCTTCTATCGTCGTTTTGTAGATATAATGTCTAAGAATCCGATTTCCATCATACTTGAACAAAACAAATTGACTGGACCAAACTTCCATGACTGGGTCAGGAACCTTAAGATCATTCTCGCTTCTGAAAAGCGAGGTTTTGTCCTTGATGGGCCTCCTCCCGAACTTGCTAAGGATGCCGATGACACTGAGAAAGAAGCCGTGGATTTATGGCTTGACGATGACTTGCAGTCACGTTGTCTCATGTTGGCATCCATGACGAATGAGCTTCAAAAGCAGCACGAGCATATGAAGTCTTCTTTTGAAATCTACACGCACCTGAATGGTTTATTTGGGGTGCAAAGTAGATATGAGCGGTATGAAACTGCTAAGACTTTGCAACAAACGAGGATGGCTGAAGGTGCTGATGTTCGATCTCACTGCATCAAGATGATTGGGCTTATTGAAAAGCTTGGTCATCTTGACGTAAAGATGGACAAAACCTACTGCCAGGATATAATCCTCCAATCTTTGCCAAGATCATTCGAGCAATTCGTAGTGAACTACAACATGCACAAGATGAATGTTGAACTTCACGAGTTGGCTAATATGCTCGCCACTGCCGAGGCTTCCATGAAAAGAGAGAAGCCAGTGATGGTTGCTACCTCGACCCAATCCAAGTCCAAAAGGACAAAGAAAGGGAAGGGAAAAGGAAATGCTTCTTCAAGCAAAGGCAAAGCACCATCTGGGCCCATAGGGAAGGGAAAGAAGCGTAAAGCTTCGTCTGGTGAACAGAAATGTTTCTACTGCAAGAAACCTGGACACTGGAAGAGGAACTGCAAAGAGTTCTTGGAGAGCTCAAAAGGTATATTCCTTGTTGAAGTTAATTTATCAATTAACTGTGCATCATGGGTGCTAGACACTGCTTGTGGTTCTCATCTTTGTAATGATTTACAGGTGATGGGAGCAACAAGGCCACTTAGGCCAGGGGATTGGATCCTAAGATTTGGCAATGGAGCTAGAGCTGCTGCCGAGGCCATTGGCGAAGTGGAGTTAGATTTAGGTGGTAATAAGCTAGTCCTTAGGAACGTTCTTTATGTACCTGGTTTGGTGAAAAACATTATTTCTATTCCTGTTTTGGATAATGAAGGTTTTAATTTTACTATTAATAAAGGTTCCTTTTCGTTATTCATGAATGATAATATGTTTTTCACTGGTACATTAAAAGATGGACTATATACCATTGAACCACCTAAGTTAGTGATGCATGTACAACAAAACAAAAGGAAACAAGATAATGAAATATCTGCCCAATTATGGCACGCTAGACTTGGACATATATCTAAGTCAAGGATTCAAAAGTTGGCATCATCTGGCGCGATTGAAAACAATCGCATTGATGAAATGCCAACATGTGAACCATGTTTAAAGGGTAAAATGGCTAAGTTGCCATTTAAGGGAAACCCTGAGCGAGCCAAGCAAACATTGGACTTAATACATACTGACGTATGTGGACCACTAAGAAAAAGCGCCCGAGGTGGCTATGACTACTTCATCACTTTCACTGACGACTTTAGTCGTTATGGATATGTGTTCTTGTTGAAACACAAGTCTGAAGCCTTTGAGCGATTCAAAGAATTCAAGATGGAAGTAGAGAATCAACTTGGTCATACGATAAAGGCTCTTCGTTCTGACCGAGGTGGAGAATTTCTTAGTAACGAATTTCTGAATTATCTTGTAGAGCATGGAATACTATCGCAGTGGACTCCTCCTGCAACACCCCAATTAAATGGAGTAGCAGAGAGAAGGAATCGAACTTTGATGGACATGGTTCGATCCATGATGAGTGCCACTGACCTTCCTCTTTCATTTTGGGGACATGCCCTCCTCACGGCAACGAAGATACTGAATATGGTACCTTCGAAATTCGTAGAAAAGACACCATACGAATTATGGTTTGGCAAGGCACCCTCATACGCATTCATGCGCATATGGGGATCTCCCGCTTACGTTAAAAAGCTAGTGGGAGATAAATTGGAAACTAAATCCACTTTGTGCAAATTCGTGGGGTATCCGGAAAACTCAATAGGATACGAGTTCTACGATCCTACAAGACAAACTACGTTTGTCTCGAGGAATGCTCACTTCTTGGAGAAGGATTTCTTGGTGGACAAGAAGGAAAATAACGTAGAACTGGATGAGGTCACTGAAGCTGAAAAGACCGAAAAGGTCGATCGAGCTGACCCGTCGCCACAGGCAGTGGGAGAACATGAGCATGAAAGTGCACCAGAAAGTACACCGATACTTCGTAGGTCAGAAAGACAACGTAGAGAACCCGAGAGGTACTACGGTCTGCTGCATGAGACTGGACAGTCTCTAACCGACCCAAGGACTTACGAAGAGGCTATGCTAGACATAGACTCAGGAAAGTGGCGCGAAGCCATGGAATCTGAACTGGACTCCATGCACTCAAACAAGGTCTGGGCCTTGGTAGATCCACCAGTGGGAGTGGCTCCCGTGGGTTGCAAGTGGATCTATAAGCGAAAGCTTGGAGTGAACGGAGAGGTAATAACCTACAAGGCGCGACTAGTGGCAAAAGGATACACTCAAAGACCAGGTATCGACTTTGAGGAGACCTTCTCGCCCGTCGCAATGCCCAAATCCATTCGGATCTTGCTGGCCATAGCTGCGTGGTATAACTACGAGATATGGCAAATGGATGTAAAGACTGCCTTTCTCAATGGAGACATTGATAAGGAGATCTACATGGAGCAACCAAAAGGATATGCATCCAAAGGAGATGAACACAAGGTGTGCAAACTCCAGAGGTCCATTTATGGACTGAAGCAAGCTTCCCGAAGTTGGAACATTCGTTTTGATGAGACAATCCAAACTTTTGGATTCATCAAGAACATGTTCGAACCTTGCGTGTACAAGAAGATCAGTGGGAGTACAGTTGAATTTTTGGTGCTTTACGTTGACGACATCCTTCTCATTGGAAATAATGTAAAAGCGTTGTCTGAAACTAAAGCATGGTTATCTACACAATTCTCAATGAAGGATATGGGAGAAGCATCCTTTGTACTAGGTATAAGGATCTACCGAGATAGATCAAAAGGACTGCTGGGCCTCTCCCAATCCCAGTACATAGATAAAATCTTGAAAAGATTTAGTTTGGAAGAATCCAAGAGAGGATTGCTTCCAATGAGACATGGGATTGCACTCTCTAAGTCTATGGCCCCAAAGACGCCAGAAGAGAGAAGCAATATGTCTCGAGTACCATATGCATCCGCGATAGGAAGCATAATGTATGGTATACTATGTACGAGACCAGACGTAGCATACGCTTTAAGCGTTACAAGTCGCTACCAGTCTGATCCAGGTGAGCAGCACTGGATAGCCGTAAAGGCAATTCTGAAGTACCTGAGAAGGACTAAGGAATTGTTCTTGGTATACGGTGGAGGAGAATTGAAATTGGAAGGCTATACAGACTCGAGCTTCCAATGTGATGTAGACGACTTCAAGTCGACATCAGGATACGTTTTCTGCCTCAATGGTGGTGCGATTAGCTGGAAGAGCTCCAAGCAGGAAACAACCGCGGATTCAACCACCGAAGCAGAATACATTGCCGCGAGTGACGCAGCAAAGGAAGGTGTTTGGATGAGGAACTTCATCCTGGAATTGGATGTGATACCTAGCATTGCTGAGCCCATTACTATCTTCTGCGATAATAATGGGGCAATAGCGCAAGCAAAGGAGCCGAGATCTCATCAGAAATCCAAGCACGTACAGAGACGATACCATGTGATAAGAGATATCATTGGTAGAGGAGACATTAAGATGGAACGTGTCGACTCAGAAGATAATACGGCGGACCCGCTAACGAAGCCTCTGCCTTAAAAGGCATTTGAGAAACATCTGCATAAGATGGGACTCAAGAACATAAAAGACTGGCTTTAGGACAAGTGGGAGATTGATAGAAATAGTGTCCTGCAAGCCAGCTGTATGGCTAGCATTAATTGTAATTAATGAGGAACTATTCAATTTAGATTAATAAATGCACTTTATTTAAATGGTCAACTTTATCTTATGTAATAATTATCTGCGCATAAGGATAGAAGTCCTTAGATCACAGGGCTATGGGACAACCCGTGGACTGATCTCCAAGGCCGTGATCTAGAACATATTCAAGAGTCGTAGAATCCAATCGAGATAGGACATCGTTGGATTCGGATAGACTCTCACTATTGTGTGTACTCCGATGAACTGGAGGACGCTGGGGTCCACGAGCGTGACTGGGATAGTCGACACACATAAGTGGGTGGCTTGCTGGGATGGCAAGCGCACTGAATACCCCAATTAGGAAATAACTCACCATGGAAGCGGTAGTCGCATATCGGGGTTGAAGTTATTCCAATTTATAATAGTATACGAGGAACGATCCCTAACTACTTGAGGTGATAGGGTTTATCTAGTACGAGAACGTCTATACTTTGATATGAGTTCCGACTGACTTGGGATAGCCAGAAAGTCTCTGAGGATTCATATTGGGTATAGAGGAACTCGTGTGCAGATTCATATCATCAACAAAGGATCCATTGACTCGACTTGATAGGTCGAGAAATTCTCCTATGGATTTCTGTGAGAAATTAATTCTGATGAAATCCTTGGCCAAGGTATCTGATGACTTTATGTAAGTGGCTCATAAAGATTAAGTCAAAGAGAATTTATTTCGAGATCAGAATACATAAAGTCGAGACGAAATGAAAGGGAAACCGATGAAAGACCGTACCCTTAAGTCTCGACTGGTAGATTGTTAAATGGAGAGATTATGTCGTATATGGAAATTATAAATGATAAAAGGTTCACTGAATTAATTCACCAGTGATTGGGCTCCATGGTCTTGTGACTGGACATCGACCGTGGAGTGTGGGAGAATTCCCAAATTGGCAGGGGTGCTAATTTTGGAATGATTAATCGACAGAGTGTTCGATTAATTTAGAGTATTAATTGCTCGTGTAATTAAATAATATTTAATTATGACCCACGGCCAATTATGTGGTGAACCTACGGGGGCATACACAATACACATGAAGCGAAAGCGAGGAAGTAAGAACGAACGAGTCGACTGGGTCGACTGAGTCAAAAATCGACTGGGTCGATTAAATGGGTGGGTCGACTGGGTCGACCCATGTGGAACGAAATTGGATCCAATTGGAATTGGATCAAGGTTATAAATTAAATTGGAATTTAATTTAGGAGTAAATTAATTAATTAGGATTTAATTAATTAATGGAATAATTAATTAATTAGACTTGGAGTTTAATTAATTAATTGGGAGATGATTTAATTAATTGAGCTATTTAATTGGGAGATTAAATAAAGCCCTGAAAGATTAATTAATATGGGCCATGAATTAATTAGAAGACTTAGTCTTCTAATTAAAGAGGGCCATGGCCCATGTAGGAGAATTAGTATCCTAAACCTAGAAGGATTAGGATATGAGAGATATCTATAAATAAGAGACTAGGTCTCATATCTCATATACTACTCTACAAGAAAATCAAGAAGAGCAAAAATTCTCTCCCTCTCCCTCCCTGAATCGGCCGAACATACTTCCACTTTGGAAGAATTTTTCGTCTTCAATTTTTCGTTCCAAAGTTGTTCTAAAATCTAGATATTAATATACCCTATGTTCCAGTTGATTAGGATATATTAATTTTCGTGATATTGTGGTGTATCAACTCGTAGAGGCGCAACACGTGGGGCGCTACTCAAAGGTGTGGGTCGATCTTACCGGGGCAGAATTCAGAGCTCGTCTTGCTAGCTAAGGATTTGCAAGGAGATAGGTATAAACGAGAAAACTTATACTATCGATTTAATTATATTCACATATATACAACTAGAGAATATCCTGGCAAGATTCTTTAAGAGGCCCTAAAAGTTTTTATATTCCGCTGTGCCAAGGGCTGTTTTTCTTATCGAATCCCAACAGTGGTATCAGAGCCAACTCTAGGCTTTGTATATATATGAATTTGCAAATTCTGTGTTTATTAAATCATATGTTTGATTTATGTGGCTAGTTCTTTAACTATGCATGTTATAGGACGTTTATTGTTTAACTTGGAGTTAATGGGTAATTTTAGATTCGAAAAATTTTATCATGTTAGTTTTATTTTTGGATTGGGATTAAATTAGACTGGATGTGTTAAATTAAATCATGTGAGTAATCAAAACAAAAAAAAAATTTTAGTTCAACCGCGGTGGCACGCGGCGGTGCGCGGCAGCGCACCGCGGCTGGGCGGCCACCGCAAGCTGCCGCGAGCAGCAGCGCGTAAACAGCGCGCTGTCTGCGCGTGCAGCACACGGCAGCTGCCTTCGGGCAGTCTGCCGCGTGCTTGCAACGCGCAGCAGCACGCTGCTGCGTGCTGTTACGCGCGGCCTCCGTGGCCGCGTGTGTGCTGCCACGTGGCGATGTCCTATTCGTCACTACTTGGCTGAATTTTGGTTGATCTCAAACACACCTATTTTGAAAGTCCTGAAAATCTTGGAGAATTTTGGAAGATTAGGAAACTAGGAGTTTTTGGATAAGGTAGTTACTTTGTTAAACTTAAACACTACCTTAATTAACTAATCTAGTCAAAATAGGATTATCTTGAGAATCTTGGAGATTTGGGAATTTTGGGAAACTTAGAGTTTTGGATAAGGTAAGAATCTTAGAGATTTAGATTACCTTAATTAACCAATTTAATCAAGATAAGAATTGTAGATTACTTAGAGCTCAAGTAAGAGCTAATTAATCTTAGAGATTAATTGTTAATTCAAAATTAATTAACTTGGATGAATTTTTGCGAATTAAAATTAATGAAGCCGATAAATTTACATTAATGCCCTTATGTGAATTTATGCATGTTCTTGAGTGAATGTGTGGATTGGTCGATTTTGCCCTTAAGCCCTATGTAGTTTTTGGTTTATTTATTTTATGGGTTGTAATTAAATGGGCCTGATTGGTGCCCTTGCTAGCGCAAACAAATGTAATAGAATAGGACCATTTGTATTATTTAAACTAGGCTTAGTTTAGGCTTGGAGCCGAGAAGACCTCATGAAGACTTGGAGATCCACATGGAGGCCCATTTACCTTGGAGGACATGGAGGCCCAATTCATTACATGGAGGCCCAATCAAGCTGGATGTTACAAGAAGGCCCATGATGTATGGGTTTGAAAATTGTAATAGTTAGGACATTTAATTTTCACCCTAGACTGACCAATTGATTCATCACGTGGCTCGTGATGGATCGCATAGGATGGGCAATCGACCAATCATATCTTGCTAGGTGATGAATGTTTCCTTTTTCGCAAATTATTCTTTGATGTATGAGATGCATGCTTAGGATAGAAAACGTAAACAAGATAAGCATAATCTGATGAGACCTCGCACAAGAAAACTTTAAAACCTCCAATTGAACTTAAAATTCAATTAGAATATTAAATCGAATAACGGGCGCATATGAATGGTGTCTATGGTCCGAGCCTATCCAATTACTAGGTCTTAGGCATATTGTACGAATATATCTCGATGTCTCACGAGTCGTGGGTCGAGCTATAGGAAGATGATATGTCTATTGCCTCGATGCACGAGTTTAGTGCCAAGGGAGGGGATAGCAAGATTTTAGGCACTGTCTCACGAGTCGTGGGGCGTCTAGGATTGAACTATTTCTCTTCACGAGTATTGGACATGATTTAACGCTAGTAAATATGGATGTCTCACGAGTCGTGGGTCCATATCGAAAAACGAGGCTAAATGAACTTAAGGGTTAGCTGCGATGGTTAACCGTCGACGTAATCGACCACCAAGTGGATCAAATAGTATGGCCAACGAGTCGTGGGTACTAGGAGATTGCATTTGGGCCTTAAGACCGCTAGGATATTTTAAATTCCCGAAACTTATGTGGGGGCATAAGATTTTGATTAAAATAGTGGGAGTAATTTACAAATAAAAACCATGTTTGTAAATTGTGCATTTTAAGTTAATCTTTCGCGTATTTATTTCTTCTATCGTCGTTTTGTAGATATAATGTCTAAGAATCCGATTTCCATCATACTTGAACAAAACAAATTGACTGGACCAAACTTCCATGACTGGGTCAGGAACCTTAAGATCATTCTCGCTTCTGAAAAGCGAGGTTTTGTCCTTGATGGGCCTCCTCCCGAACTTGCTAAGGATGCCGATGACACTGAGAAAGAAGCCGTGGATTTATGGCTTGACGATGACTTGCAGTCACGTTGTCTCATGTTGGCATCCATGACGAATGAGCTTCAAAAGCAGCACGAGCATATGAAGTCTTCTTTTGAAATCTACACGCACCTGAATGGTTTATTTGGGGTGCAAAGTAGATATGAGCGGTATGAAACTGCTAAGACTTTGCAACAAACGAGGATGGCTGAAGGTGCTGATGTTCGATCTCACTGCATCAAGATGATTGGGCTTATTGAAAAGCTTGGTCATCTTGACGTAAAGATGGACAAAACCTACTGCCAGGATATAATCCTCCAATCTTTGCCAAGATCATTCGAGCAATTCGTAGTGAACTACAACATGCACAAGATGAATGTTGAACTTCACGAGTTGGCTAATATGCTCGCCACTGCCGAGGCTTCCATGAAAAGAGAGAAGCCAGTGATGGTTGCTACCTCGACCCAATCCAAGTCCAAAAGGACAAAGAAAGGGAAGGGAAAAGGAAATGCTTCTTCAAGCAAAGGCAAAGCACCATCTGGGCCCATAGGGAAGGGAAAGAAGCGTAAAGCTTCGTCTGGTGAACAGAAATGTTTCTACTGCAAGAAACCTGGACACTGGAAGAGGAACTGCAAAGAGTTCTTGGAGAGCTCAAAAGGTATATTCCTTGTTGAAGTTAATTTATCAATTAACTGTGCATCATGGGTGCTAGACACTGCTTGTGGTTCTCATCTTTGTAATGATTTACAGGTGATGGGAGCAACAAGGCCACTTAGGCCAGGGGATTGGATCCTAAGATTTGGCAATGGAGCTAGAGCTGCTGCCGAGGCCATTGGCGAAGTGGAGTTAGATTTAGGTGGTAATAAGCTAGTCCTTAGGAACGTTCTTTATGTACCTGGTTTGGTGAAAAACATTATTTCTATTCCTGTTTTGGATAATGAAGGTTTTAATTTTACTATTAATAAAGGTTCCTTTTCGTTATTCATGAATGATAATATGTTTTTCACTGGTACATTAAAAGATGGACTATATACCATTGAACCACCTAAGTTAGTGATGCATGTACAACAAAACAAAAGGAAACAAGATAATGAAATATCTGCCCAATTATGGCACGCTAGACTTGGACATATATCTAAGTCAAGGATTCAAAAGTTGGCATCATCTGGCGCGATTGAAAACAATCGCATTGATGAAATGCCAACATGTGAACCATGTTTAAAGGGTAAAATGGCTAAGTTGCCATTTAAGGGAAACCCTGAGCGAGCCAAGCAAACATTGGACTTAATACATACTGACGTATGTGGACCACTAAGAAAAAGCGCCCGAGGTGGCTATGACTACTTCATCACTTTCACTGACGACTTTAGTCGTTATGGATATGTGTTCTTGTTGAAACACAAGTCTGAAGCCTTTGAGCGATTCAAAGAATTCAAGATGGAAGTAGAGAATCAACTTGGTCATACGATAAAGGCTCTTCGTTCTGACCGAGGTGGAGAATTTCTTAGTAACGAATTTCTGAATTATCTTGTAGAGCATGGAATACTATCGCAGTGGACTCCTCCTGCAACACCCCAATTAAATGGAGTAGCAGAGAGAAGGAATCGAACTTTGATGGACATGGTTCGATCCATGATGAGTGCCACTGACCTTCCTCTTTCATTTTGGGGACATGCCCTCCTCACGGCAACGAAGATACTGAATATGGTACCTTCGAAATTCGTAGAAAAGACACCATACGAATTATGGTTTGGCAAGGCACCCTCATACGCATTCATGCGCATATGGGGATCTCCCGCTTACGTTAAAAAGCTAGTGGGAGATAAATTGGAAACTAAATCCACTTTGTGCAAATTCGTGGGGTATCCGGAAAACTCAATAGGATACGAGTTCTACGATCCTACAAGACAAACTACGTTTGTCTCGAGGAATGCTCACTTCTTGGAGAAGGATTTCTTGGTGGACAAGAAGGAAAATAACGTAGAACTGGATGAGGTCACTGAAGCTGAAAAGACCGAAAAGGTCGATCGAGCTGACCCGTCGCCACAGGCAGTGGGAGAACATGAGCATGAAAGTGCACCAGAAAGTACACCGATACTTCGTAGGTCAGAAAGACAACGTAGAGAACCCGAGAGGTACTACGGTCTGCTGCATGAGACTGGACAGTCTCTAACCGACCCAAGGACTTACGAAGAGGCTATGCTAGACATAGACTCAGGAAAGTGGCGCGAAGCCATGGAATCTGAACTGGACTCCATGCACTCAAACAAGGTCTGGGCCTTGGTAGATCCACCAGTGGGAGTGGCTCCCGTGGGTTGCAAGTGGATCTATAAGCGAAAGCTTGGAGTGAACGGAGAGGTAATAACCTACAAGGCGCGACTAGTGGCAAAAGGATACACTCAAAGACCAGGTATCGACTTTGAGGAGACCTTCTCGCCCGTCGCAATGCCCAAATCCATTCGGATCTTGCTGGCCATAGCTGCGTGGTATAACTACGAGATATGGCAAATGGATGTAAAGACTGCCTTTCTCAATGGAGACATTGATAAGGAGATCTACATGGAGCAACCAAAAGGATATGCATCCAAAGGAGATGAACACAAGGTGTGCAAACTCCAGAGGTCCATTTATGGACTGAAGCAAGCTTCCCGAAGTTGGAACATTCGTTTTGATGAGACAATCCAAACTTTTGGATTCATCAAGAACATGTTCAAACCTTGCGTGTACAAGAAGATCAGTGGGAGTACAGTTGAATTTTTGGTGCTTTACGTTGACGACATCCTTCTCATTGGAAATAATGTAAAAGCGTTGTCTGAAACTAAAGCATGGTTATCTACACAATTCTCAATGAAGGATATGGGAGAAGCATCCTTTGTACTAGGTATAAGGATCTACCGAGATAGATCAAAAGGACTGCTGGGCCTCTCCCAATCCCAGTACATAGATAAAATCTTGAAAAGATTTAGTTTGGAAGAATCCAAGAGAGGATTGCTTCCAATGAGACATGGGATTGCACTCTCTAAGTCTATGGCCCCAAAGACGCCAGAAGAGAGAAGCAATATGTCTCGAGTACCATATGCATCCGCGATAGGAAGCATAATGTATGGTATACTATGTACGAGACCAGACGTAGCATACGCTTTAAGCGTTACAAGTCGCTACCAGTCTGATCCAGGTGAGCAGCACTGGATAGCCGTAAAGGCAATTCTGAAGTACCTGAGAAGGACTAAGGAATTGTTCTTGGTATACGGTGGAGGAGAATTGAAATTGGAAGGCTATACAGACTCGAGCTTCCAATGTGATGTAGACGACTTCAAGTCGACATCAGGATACGTTTTCTGCCTCAATGGTGGTGCGATTAGCTGGAAGAGCTCCAAGCAGGAAACAACCGCGGATTCAACCACCGAAGCAGAATACATTGCCGCGAGTGACGCAGCAAAGGAAGGTGTTTGGATGAGGAACTTCATCCTGGAATTGGATGTGATACCTAGCATTGCTGAGCCCATTACTATCTTCTGCGATAATAATGGGGCAATAGCGCAAGCAAAGGAGCCGAGATCTCATCAGAAATCCAAGCACGTACAGAGACGATACCATGTGATAAGAGATATCATTGGTAGAGGAGACATTAAGATGGAACGTGTCGACTCAGAAGATAATACGGCGGACCCGCTAACGAAGCCTCTGCCTTAAAAGGCATTTGAGAAACATCTGCATAAGATGGGACTCAAGAACATAAAAGACTGGCTTTAGGACAAGTGGGAGATTGATAGAAATAGTGTCCTGCAAGCCAGCTGTATGGCTAGCATTAATTGTAATTAATGAGGAACTATTCAATTTAGATTAATAAATGCACTTTATTTAAATGGTCAACTTTATCTTATGTAATAATTATCTGCGCATAAGGATAGAAGTCCTTAGATCACAGGGCTATGGGACAACCCGTGGACTGATCTCCAAGGCCGTGATCTAGAACATATTCAAGAGTCGTAGAATCCAATCGAGATAGGACATCGTTGGATTCGGATAGACTCTCACTATTGTGTGTACTCCGATGAACTGGAGGACGCTGGGGTCCACGAGCGTGACTGGGATAGTCGACACACATAAGTGGGTGGCTTGCTGGGATGGCAAGCGCACTGAATACCCCAATTAGGAAATAACTCACCATGGAAGCGGTAGTCGCATATCGGGGTTGAAGTTATTCCAATTTATAATAGTATACGAGGAACGATCCCTAACTACTTGAGGTGATAGGGTTTATCTAGTACGAGAACGTCTATACTTTGATATGAGTTCCGACTGACTTGGGATAGCCAGAAAGTCTCTGAGGATTCATATTGGGTATAGAGGAACTCGTGTGCAGATTCATATCATCAACAAAGGATCCATTGACTCGACTTGATAGGTCGAGAAATTCTCCTATGGATTTCTGTGAGAAATTAATTCTGATGAAATCCTTGGCCAAGGTATCTGATGACTTTATGTAAGTGGCTCATAAAGATTAAGTCAAAGAGAATTTATTTCGAGATCAGAATACATAAAGTCGAGACGAAATGAAAGGGAAACCGATGAAAGACCGTACCCTTAAGTCTCGACTGGTAGATTGTTAAATGGAGAGATTATGTCGTATATGGAAATTATAAATGATAAAAGGTTCACTGAATTAATTCACCAGTGATTGGGCTCCATGGTCTTGTGACTGGACATCGACCGTGGAGTGTGGGAGAATTCCCAAATTGGCAGGGGTGCTAATTTTGGAATGATTAATCGACAGAGTGTTCGATTAATTTAGAGTATTAATTGCTCGTGTAATTAAATAATATTTAATTATGACCCACGGCCAATTATGTGGTGAACCTACGGGGGCATACACAATACACATGAAGCGAAAGCGAGGAAGTAAGAACGAACGAGTCGACTGGGTCGACTGAGTCAAAAATCGACTGGGTCGATTAAATGGGTGGGTCGACTGGGTCGACCCATGTGGAACGAAATTGGATCCAATTGGAATTGGATCAAGGTTATAAATTAAATTGGAATTTAATTTAGGAGTAAATTAATTAATTAGGATTTAATTAATTAATGGAATAATTAATTAATTAGACTTGGAGTTTAATTAATTAATTGGGAGATGATTTAATTAATTGAGCTATTTAATTGGGAGATTAAATAAAGCCCTGAAAGATTAATTAATATGGGCCATGAATTAATTAGAAGACTTAGTCTTCTAATTAAAGAGGGCCATGGCCCATGTAGGAGAATTAGTATCCTAAACCTAGAAGGATTAGGATATGAGAGATATCTATAAATAAGAGACTAGGTCTCATATCTCATATACTACTCTACAAGAAAATCAAGAAGAGCAAAAATTCTCTCCCTCTCCCTCCCTGAATCGGCCGAACATACTTCCACTTTGGAAGAATTTTTCGTCTTCAATTTTTCGTTCCAAAGTTGTTCTAAAATCTAGATATTAATATACCCTATGTTCCAGTTGATTAGGATATATTAATTTTCGTGATATTGTGGTGTATCAACTCGTAGAGGCGCAACACGTGGGGCGCTACTCAAAGGTGTGGGTCGATCTTACCGGGGCAGAATTCAGAGCTCGTCTTGCTAGCTAAGGATTTGCAAGGAGATAGGTATAAACGAGAAAACTTATACTATCGATTTAATTATATTCACATATATACAACTATAGAATATCCTGGCAAGATTCTTTAAGAGGCCCTAAAAGTTTTTATATTCCGCTGTGCCAAGGGCTGTTTTTCTTATCGAATCCCAACAGTGGTATCAGAGCCAACTCTAGGCTTTGTATATATATGAATTTGCAAATTCTGTGTTTATTAAATCATATGTTTGATTTATGTGGCTAGTTCTTTAACTATGCATGTTATAGGACGTTTATTGTTTAACTTGGAGTTAATGGGTAATTTTAGATTCGAAAAATTTTATCATGTTAGTTTTATTTTTGGATTGGGATTAAATTAGACTGGATGTGTTAAATTAAATCATGTGAGTAATCAAAACAAAAAAAAAAATTTGAGTTCAACCGCGGTGGCACGCGGCGGTGCGCGGCAGCGCACCGCGGCTGGGCGGCCACCGCAAGCTGCCGCGAGCAGCAGCGCGTAAACAGCGCGCTGTCTGCGCGTGCAGCACACGGCAGCTGCCTTCGGGCAGTCTGCCGCGTGCTTGCAACGCGCAGCAGCACGCTGCTGCGTGCTGTTACGCGCGGCCTCCGTGGCCGCGTGTGTGCTGCCACGTGGCGATGTCCTATTCGTCACTACTTGGCTGAATTTTGGTTGATCTCAAACACACCTATTTTGAAAGTCCTGAAAATCTTGGAGAATTTTGGAAGATTAGGAAACTAGGAGTTTTTGGATAAGGTAGTTACTTTGTTAAACTTAAACACTACCTTAATTAACTAATCTAGTCAAAATAGGATTATCTTGAGAATCTTGGAGATTTGGGAATTTTGGGAAACTTAGAGTTTTGGATAAGGTAAGAATCTTAGAGATTTAGATTACCTTAATTAACCAATTTAATCAAGATAAGAATTGTAGATTACTTAGAGCTCAAGTAAGAGCTAATTAATCTTAGAGATTAATTGTTAATTCAAAATTAATTAACTTGGATGAATTTTTGCGAATTAAAATTAATGAAGCCGGTAAATTTACATTAATGCCCTTATGTGAATTTATGCATGTTCTTGAGTGAATGTGTGGATTGGTCGATTTTGCCCTTAAGCCCTATGTAGTTTTTGGTTTATTTATTTTATGGGTTGTAATTAAATGGGCCTGATTGGTGCCCTTGCTAGCGCAAACAAATGTAATAGAATAGGACCATTTGTATTATTTAAACTAGGCTTAGTTTAGGCTTGGAGCCGAGAAGACCTCATGAAGACTTGGAGATCCACATGGAGGCCCATTTACCTTGGAGGACATGGAGGCCCAATTCATTACATGGAGGCCCAATCAAGCTGGATGTTACAAGAAGGCCCATGATGTATGGGTTTGAAAATTGTAATAGTTAGGACATTTAATTTTCACCCTAGACTGACCAATTGATTCATCACGTGGCTCGTGATGGATCGCATAGGATGGGCAATCGACCAATCATATCTTGCTAGGTGATGAATGTTTCCTTTTTCGCAAATTATTCTTTGATGTATGAGATGCATGCTTAGGATAGAAAACGTAAACAAGATAAGCATAATCTGATGAGACCTCGCACAAGAAAACTTTAAAACCTCCAATTGAACTTAAAATTCAATTAGAATATTAAATCGAATAACGGGCGCATATGAATGGTGTCTATGGTCCGAGCCTATCCAATTACTAGGTCTTAGGCATATTGTACGAATATATCTCGATGTCTCACGAGTCGTGGGTCGAGCTATAGGAAGATGATATGTCTATTGCCTCGATGCACGAGTTTAGTGCCAAGGGAGGGGATAGCAAGATTTTAGGCACTGTCTCACGAGTCGTGGGGCGTCTAGGATTGAACTATTTCTCTTCACGAGTATTGGACATGATTTAACGCTAGTAAATATGGATGTCTCACGAGTCGTGGGTCCATATCGAAAAACGAGGCTAAATGAACTTAAGGGTTAGCTGCGATGGTTAACCGTCGACGTAATCGACCACCAAGTGGATCAAATAGTATGGCCAACGAGTCGTGGGTACTAGGAGATTGCATTTGGGCCTTAAGACCGCTAGGATATTTTAAATTCCCGAAACTTATGTGGGGGCATAAGATTTTGATTAAAATAGTGGGAGTAATTTACAAATAAAAACCATGTTTGTAAATTGTGCATTTTAAGTTAATCTTTCGCGTATTTATTTCTTCTATCGTCGTTTTGTAGATATAATGTCTAAGAATCCGATTTCCATCATACTTGAACAAAACAAATTGACTGGACCAAACTTCCATGACTGGGTCAGGAACCTTAAGATCATTCTCGCTTCTGAAAAGCGAGGTTTTGGCCTTGATGGGCCTCCTCCCGAACTTGCTAAGGATGCCGATGACACTGAGAAAGAAGCCGTGGATTTATGGCTTGACGATGACTTGCAGTCACGTTGTCTCATGTTGGCATCCATGACGAATGAGCTTCAAAAGCAGCACGAGCATATGAAGTCTTCTTTTGAAATCTACACGCACCTGAATGGTTTATTTGGGGTGCAAAGTAGATATGAGCGGTATGAAACTGCTAAGACTTTGCAACAAACGAGGATGGCTGAAGGTGCTGATGTTCGATCTCACTGCATCAAGATGATTGGGCTTATTGAAAAGCTTGGTCATCTTGACGTAAAGATGGACAAAACCTACTGCCAGGATATAATCCTCCAATCTTTGCCAAGATCATTCGAGCAATTCGTAGTGAACTACAACATGCACAAGATGAATGTTGAACTTCACGAGTTGGCTAATATGCTCGCCACTGCCGAGGCTTCCATGAAAAGAGAGAAGCCAGTGATGGTTGCTACCTCGACCCAATCCAAGTCCAAAAGGACAAAGAAAGGGAAGGGAAAAGGAAATGCTTCTTCAAGCAAAGGCAAAGCACCATCTGGGCCCATAGGGAAGGGAAAGAAGCGTAAAGCTTCGTCTGGTGAACAGAAATGTTTCTACTGCAAGAAACCTGGACACTGGAAGAGGAATTGCAAAGAGTTCTTGGAGAGCTCAAAAGGTATATTCCTTGTTGAAGTTAATTTATCAATTAACTGTGCATCATGGGTGCTAGACACTGCTTGTGGTTCTCATCTTTGTAATGATTTACAGGTGATGGGAGCAACAAGGCCACTTAGGCCAGGGGATTGGATCCTAAGATTTGGCAATGGAGCTAGAGCTGCTGCCGAGGCCATTGGCGAAGTGGAGTTAGATTTAGGTGGTAATAAGCTAGTCCTTAGGAACGTTCTTTATGTACCTGGTTTGGTGAAAAACATTATTTCTATTCCTGTTTTGGATAATGAAGGTTTTAATTTTACTATTAATAAAGGTTCCTTTTCGTTATTCATGAATGATAATATGTTTTTCACTGGTACATTAAAAGATGGACTATATACCATTGAACCACCTAAGTTAGTGATGCATGTACAACAAAACAAAAGGAAACAAGATAATGAAATATCTGCCCAATTATGGCACGCTAGACTTGGACATATATCTAAGTCAAGGATTCAAAAGTTGGCATCATCTGGCACGATTGAAAACAATCGCATTGATGAAATGCCAACATGTGAACCATGTTTAAAGGGTAAAATGGCTAAGTTGCCATTTAAGGGAAACCCTGAGCGAGCCAAGCAAACATTGGACTTAATACATACTGACGTATGTGGACCACTAAGAAAAAGCGCCCGAGGTGGCTATGACTACTTCATCACTTTCACTGACGACTTTAGTCGTTATGGATATGTGTTCTTGTTGAAACACAAGTCTGAAGCCTTTGAGCGATTCAAAGAATTCAAGATGGAAGTAGAGAATCAACTTGGTCATACGATAAAGGCTCTTCGTTCTGACCGAGGTGGAGAATTTCTTAGTAACGAATTTCTGAATTATCTTGTAGAGCATGGAATACTATCGCAGTGGACTCCTCCTGCAACACCCCAATTAAATGGAGTAGCAGAGAGAAGGAATCGAACTTTGATGGACATGGTTCGATCCATGATGAGTGCCACTGACCTTCCTCTTTCATTTTGGGGACATGCCCTCCTCACGGCAACGAAGATACTGAATATGGTACCTTCGAAATTCGTAGAAAAGACACCATACGAATTATGGTTTGGCAAGGCACCCTCATACGCATTCATGCGCATATGGGGATCTCCCGCTTACGTTAAAAAGCTAGTGGGAGATAAATTGGAAACTAAATCCACTTTGTGCAAATTCGTGGGGTATCCGGAAAACTCAATAGGATACGAGTTCTACGATCCTACAAGACAAACTACGTTTGTCTCGAGGAATGCTCACTTCTTGGAGAAAGATTTCTTGGTGGACAAGAAGGAAAATAACGTAGAACTGGATGAGGTCACTGAAGCTGAAAAGACCAAAAAGGTCGATCGAGCTGACCCGTCGCCACAGGCAGTGGGAGAACATGAGCATGAAAGTGCACCAGAAAGTACACCGATACTTCGTAGGTCAGAAAGACAACGTAGAGAACCCGAGAGGTACTACGGTCTGCTGCATGAGACTGGACAGTCTCTAACCGACCCAAGGACTTACGAAGAGGCTATGCTAGACATAGACTCAGGAAAGTGGCGCGAAGCCATGGAATCTGAACTGGACTCCATGCACTCAAACAAGGTCTGGGCCTTGGTAGATCCACCAGTGGGAGTGGCTCCCGTGGGTTGCAAGTGGATCTATAAGCGAAAGCTTGGAGTGAACGGAGAGGTAATAACCTACAAGGCGCGACTAGTGGCAAAAGGATACACTCAAAGACCAGGTATCGACTTTGAGGAGACCTTCTCGCCCGTCGCAATGCCCAAATCCATTCGGATCTTGCTGGCCATAGCTGCGTGGTATAACTACGAGATATGGCAAATGGATGTAAAGACTGCCTTTCTCAATGGAGACATTGATAAGGAGATCTACATGGAGCAACCAAAAGGATATGCATCCAAAGGAGATGAACACAAGGTGTGCAAACTCCAGAGGTCCATTTATGGACTGAAGCAAGCTTCCCGAAGTTGGAACATTCGTTTTGATGAGACAATCCAAACTTTTGGATTCATCAAGAACATGTTCGAACCTTGCGTGTACAAGAAGATCAGTGGGAGTACAGTTGAATTTTTGGTGCTTTACGTTGACGACATCCTTCTCATTGGAAATAATGTAAAAGCGTTGTCTGAAACTAAAGCATGGTTATCTACACAATTCTCAATGAAGGATATGGGAGAAGCATCCTTTGTACTAGGTATAAGGATCTACCGAGATAGATCAAAAGGACTGCTGGGCCTCTCCCAATCCCAGTACATAGATAAAATCTTGAAAAGATTTAGTTTGGAAGAATCCAAGAGAGGATTGCTTCCAATGAGACATGGGATTGCACTCTCTAAGTCTATGGCCCCAAAGACGCCAGAAGAGAGAAGCAATATGTCTCGAGTACCATATGCATCCGCGATAGGAAGCATAATGTATGGTATACTATGTACGAGACCAGACGTAGCATACGCTTTAAGCGTTACAAGTCGCTACCAGTCTGATCCAGGTGAGCAGCACTGGATAGCCGTAAAGGCAATTCTGAAGTACCTGAGAAGGACTAAGGAATTGTTCTTGGTATACGGTGGAGGAGAATTGAAATTGGAAGGCTATACAGACTCGAGCTTCCAATGTGATGTAGACGACTTCAAGTCGACATCAGGATACGTTTTCTGCCTCAATGGTGGTGCGATTAGCTAGAAGAGCTCCAAGCAGGAAACAACCGCGGATTCAACCACCGAAGCAGAATACATTGCCGCGAGTGACGCAGCAAAGGAAGGTGTTTGGATGAGGAACTTCATCCTGGAATTGGATGTGATACCTAGCATTGCTGAGCCCATTACTATCTTCTGCGATAATAATGGGGCAATAGCGCAAGCAAAGGAGCCGAGATCTCATCAGAAATCCAAGCACGTACAGAGACGATACCATGTGATAAGAGATATCATTGGTAGAGGAGACATTAAGATGGAACGTGTCGACTCAGAAGATAATACGGCGGACCCGCTAACGAAGCCTCTGCCTTAAAAGGCATTTGAGAAACATCTGCATAAGATGGGACTCAAGAACATAAAAGACTGGCTTTAGGACAAGTGGGAGATTGATAGAAATAGTGTCCTGCAAGCCAGCTGTATGGCTAGCATTAATTGTAATTAATGAGGAACTATTCAATTTAGATTAATAAATGCACTTTATTTAAATGGTCAACTTTATCTTTTGTAATAATTATCTGCGCATAAGGATAGAAGTCCTTAGATCACAGGGCTATGGGACAACCCGTGGACTGATCTCCAAGGCCGTGATCTAGAACATATTCAAGAGTCGTAGAATCCAATCGAGATAGGACATCGTTGGATTCGGATAGACTCTCACTATTGTGTGTACTCCGATGAACTGGAGGACGCTGGGGTCCACGAGCGTGACTGGGATAGTCGACACACATAAGTGGGTGGCTTGCTGGGATGGCAAGCGCACTGAATACCCCAATTAGGAAATAACTCACCATGGAAGCGGTAGTCGCATATCGGGGTTGAAGTTATTCCAATTTATAATAGTATACGAGGAACGATCCCTAACTACTTGAGGTGATAGGGTTTATCTAGTACGAGAACGTCTATACTTTGATATGAGTTCCGACTGACTTGGGATAGCCAGAAAGTCTCTGAGGATTCATATTGGGTATAGAGGAACTCGTGTGCAGATTCATATCATCAACAAAGGATCCATTGACTCGACTTGATAGGTCGAGAAATTCTCCTATGGATTTCTGTGAGAAATTAATTCTGATGAAATCCTTGGCCAAGGTATCTGACGACTTTATGTAAGTGGCTCATAAAGATTAAGTCAAAGAGAATTTATTTCGAGATCAGAATACATAAAGTCGAGACGAAATGAAAGGGAAACCGATGAAAGACCGTACCCTTAAGTCTCGACTGGTACATTGTTAAATGGAGAGATTATGTCGTATATGGAAATTATAAATGATAAAAGGTTCACTGAATTAATTCACCAGTGATTGGGCTCCATGGTCTTGTGACTGGACATCGACCGTGGAGTGTGGGAGAATTCCCAAATTGGCAGGGGTGCTAATTTTGGAATGATTAATCGACAGAGTGTTCGATTAATTTAGAGTATTAATTGCTCGTGTAATTAAATAATATTTAATTATGACCCACGGCCAATTATGTGGTGAACCTACGGGGGCATACACAATACACATGAAGCGAAAGCGAGGAAGTAAGAACGAACGAGTCGACTGGGTCGACTGAGTCAAAAATCGACTGGGTCGATTAAATGGGTGGGTCGACTGGGTCGACCCATGTGGAACGAAATTGGATCCAATTGGAATTGGATCAAGGTTATAAATTAAATTGGAATTTAATTTAGGAGTAAATTAATTAATTAGGATTTAATTAATTAATGGAATAATTAATTAATTAGACTTGGAGTTTAATTAATTAATTGGGAGATGATTTAATTAATTGAGCTATTTAATTGGGAGATTAAATAAAGCCCTGAAAGATTAATTAATATGGGCCATGAATTAATTAGAAGACTTAGTCTTCTAATTAAAGAGGGCCATGGCCCATGTAGGAGAATTAGTATCCTAAACCTAGAAGGATTAGGATATGAGAGATATCTATAAATAAGAGACTAGGTCTCATATCTCATATACTACTCTACAAGAAAATCAAGAAGAGCAAAAATTCTCTCCCTCTCCCTCCCTGAATCGGCCGAACATACTTCCACTTTGGAAGAATTTTTCGTCTTCAATTTTTCGTTCCAAAGTTGTTCTAAAATCTAGATATTAATATACCCTATGTTCCAGTTGATTAGGATATATTAATTTTCGTGATATTGTGGTGTATCAACTCGTAGAGGCGCAACACGTGGGGCGCTACTCAAAGGTGTGGGTCGATCTTACCGGGGCAGAATTCAGAGCTCGTCTTGCTAGCTAAGGATTTGCAAGGAGATAGGTATAAACGAGAAAACTTATACTATCGATTTACTTATATTCACATATATACAACTAGAGAATATCCTGGCAAGATTCTTTAAGAGGCCCTAAAAGTTTTTATATTCCGCTGTGCCAAGGGCTGTTTTTCTTATCGAATCCCAACAGTGGTATCAGAGCCAACTCTAGGCTTTGTATATATATGAATTTGCAAATTCTGTGTTTATTAAATCATATGTTTGATTTATGTGGCTAGTTCTTTAACTATGCATGTTATAGGACGTTTATTGTTTAACTTGGAGTTAATGGGTAATTTTAGATTCGAAAAATTTTATCATGTTAGTTTTATTTTTGGATTGGGATTAAATTAGACTGGATGTGTTAAATTAAATCATGTGAGTAATCAAAACAAAAAAAAAAAATTTGAGTTCAACCGCGGTGGCACGCGGCGGTGCGCGGCAGCGCACCGCGGCTGGGCGGCCACCGCAAGCTGCCGCGAGCAGCAGCGCGTAAACAGCGCGCTGTCTGCGCGTGCAGCACACGGCAGCTGCCTTCGGGCAGTCTGCCGCGTGCTTGCAACGCGCAGCAGCGTTTACGCGCGGCCTCCGTGGCCGCGTGTGTGCTGCCACGTGGCGATGTCCTATTCGTCACTACTTGGCTGAATTTTGGTTGATCTCAAACACACCTATTTTGAAAGTCCTGAAAATCTTGGAGAATTTTGGAAGATTAGGAAACTAGGAGTTTTTGGATAAGGTAGTTACTTTGTTAAACTTAAACACTACCTTAATTAACTAATCTAGTCAAAATAGGATTATCTTGAGAATCTTGGAGATTTGGGAATTTTGGGAAACTTAGAGTTTTGGATAAGGTAAGAATCTTAGAGATTTAGATTACCTTAATTAACCAATTTAATCAAGATAAGAATTGTAGATTACTTAGAGCTCAAGTAAGAGCTAATTAATCTTAGAGATTAATTGTTAATTCAAAATTAATTAACTTGGATGAATTTTTGCGAATTAAAATTAATGAAGCCGGTAAATTTACATTAATGCCCTTATGTGAATTTATGCATGTTCTTGAGTGAATGTGTGGATTGGTCGATTTTGCCCTTAAGCCCTATGTAGTTTTTGGTTTATTTATTTTATGGGTTGTAATTAAATGGGCCTGATTGGTGCCCTTGCTAGCGCAAACAAATGTAATAGAATAGGACCATTTGTATTATTTAAACTAGGCTTAGTTTAGGCTTGGAGCCGAGAAGACCTCATGAAGACTTGGAGATCCACATGGAGGCCCATTTACCTTGGAGGACATGGAGGCCCAATTCATTACATGGAGGCCCAATCAAGCTGGATGTTACAAGAAGGCCCATGATGTATGGGTTTGAAAATTGTAATAGTTAGGACATTTAATTTTCACCCTAGACTGACCAATTGATTCATCACGTGGCTCGTGATGGATCGCATAGGATGGGCAATCGACCAATCATATCTTGCTAGGTGATGAATGTTTCCTTTTTCGCAAATTATTCTTTGATGTATGAGATGCATGCTTAGGATAGAAAACGTAAACAAGATAAGCATAATCTGATGAGACCTCGCACAAGAAAACTTTAAAACCTCCAATTGAACTTAAAATTCAATTAGAATATTAAATCGAATAACGGGCGCATATGAATGGTGTCTATGGTCCGAGCCTATCCAATTACTAGGTCTTAGGCATATTGTACGAATATATCTCGATGTCTCACGAGTCGTGGGTCGAGCTATAGGAAGATGATATGTCTATTGCCTCGATGCACGAGTTTAGTGCCAAGGGAGGGGATAGCAAGATTTTAGGCACTGTCTCACGAGTCGTGGGGCGTCTAGGATTGAACTATTTCTCTTCACGAGTATTGGACATGATTTAACGCTAGTAAATATGGATGTCTCACGAGTCGTGGGTCCATATCGAAAAACGAGGCTAAATGAACTTAAGGGTTAGCTGCGATGGTTAACCGTCGACGTAATCGACCACCAAGTGGATCAAATAGTATGGCCAACGAGTCGTGGGTACTAGGAGATTGCATTTGGGCCTTAAGACCGCTAGGATATTTTAAATTCCCGAAACTTATGTGGGGGCATAAGATTTTGATTAAAATAGTGGGAGTAATTTACAAATAAAAACCATGTTTGTAAATTGTGCATTTTAAGTTAATCTTTCGCGTATTTATTTCTTCTATCGTCGTTTTGTAGATATAATGTCTAAGAATCCGATTTCCATCATACTTGAACAAAACAAATTGACTGGACCAAACTTCCATGACTGGGTCAGGAACCTTAAGATCATTCTCGCTTCTGAAAAGCGAGGTTTTGGCCTTGATGGGCCTCCTCCCGAACTTGCTAAGGATGCCGATGACACTGAGAAAGAAGCCGTGGATTTATGGCTTGACGATGACTTGCAGTCACGTTGTCTCATGTTGGCATCCATGACGAATGAGCTTCAAAAGCAGCACGAGCATATGAAGTCTTCTTTTGAAATCTACACGCACCTGAATGGTTTATTTGGGGTGCAAAGTAGATATGAGCGGTATGAAACTGCTAAGACTTTGCAACAAACGAGGATGGCTGAAGGTGCTGATGTTCGATCTCACTGCATCAAGATGATTGGGCTTATTGAAAAGCTTGGTCATCTTGACGTAAAGATGGACAAAACCTACTGCCAGGATATAATCCTCCAATCTTTGCCAAGATCATTCGAGCAATTCGTAGTGAACTACAACATGCACAAGATGAATGTTGAACTTCACGAGTTGGCTAATATGCTCGCCACTGCCGAGGCTTCCATGAAAAGAGAGAAGCCAGTGATGGTTGCTACCTCGACCCAATCCAAGTCCAAAAGGACAAAGAAAGGGAAGGGAAAAGGAAATGCTTCTTCAAGCAAAGGCAAAGCACCATCTGGGCCCATAGGGAAGGGAAAGAAGCGTAAAGCTTCGTCTGGTGAACAGAAATGTTTCTACTGCAAGAAACCTGGACACTGGAAGAGGAATTGCAAAGAGTTCTTGGAGAGCTCAAAAGGTATATTCCTTGTTGAAGTTAATTTATCAATTAACTGTGCATCATGGGTGCTAGACACTGCTTGTGGTTCTCATCTTTGTAATGATTTACAGGTGATGGGAGCAACAAGGCCACTTAGGCCAGGGGATTGGATCCTAAGATTTGGCAATGGAGCTAGAGCTGCTGCCGAGGCCATTGGCGAAGTGGAGTTAGATTTAGGTGGTAATAAGCTAGTCCTTAGGAACGTTCTTTATGTACCTGGTTTGGTGAAAAACATTATTTCTATTCCTGTTTTGGATAATGAAGGTTTTAATTTTACTATTAATAAAGGTTCCTTTTCGTTATTCATGAATGATAATATGTTTTTCACTGGTACATTAAAAGATGGACTATATACCATTGAACCACCTAAGTTAGTGATGCATGTACAACAAAACAAAAGGAAACAAGATAATGAAATATCTGCCCAATTATGGCACGCTAGACTTGGACATATATCTAAGTCAAGGATTCAAAAGTTGGCATCATCTGGCGCGATTGAAAACAATCGCATTGATGAAATGCCAACATGTGAACCATGTTTAAAGGGTAAAATGGCTAAGTTGCCATTTAAGGGAAACCCTGAGCGAGCCAAGCAAACATTGGACTTAATACATACTGACGTATGTGGACCACTAAGAAAAAGCGCCCGAGGTGGCTATGACTACTTCATCACTTTCACTGACGACTTTAGTCGTTATGGATATGTGTTCTTGTTGAAACACAAGTCTGAAGCCTTTGAGCGATTCAAAGAATTCAAGATGGAAGTAGAGAATCAACTTGGTCATACGATAAAGGCTCTTCGTTCTGACCGAGGTGGAGAATTTCTTAGTAACGAATTTCTGAATTATCTTGTAGAGCATGGAATACTATCGCAGTGGACTCCTCCTGCAACACCCCAATTAAATGGAGTAGCAGAGAGAAGGAATCGAACTTTGATGGACATGGTTCGATCCATGATGAGTGCCACTGACCTTCCTCTTTCATTTTGGGGACATGCCCTCCTCACGGCAACGAAGATACTGAATATGGTACCTTCGAAATTCGTAGAAAAGACACCATACGAATTATGGTTTGGCAAGGCACCCTCATACGCATTCATGCGCATATGGGGATCTCCCGCTTACGTTAAAAAGCTAGTGGGAGATAAATTGGAAACTAAATCCACTTTGTGCAAATTCGTGGGGTATCCGGAAAACTCAATAGGATACGAGTTCTACGATCCTACAAGACAAACTACGTTTGTCTCGAGGAATGCTCACTTCTTGGAGAAGGATTTCTTGGTGGACAAGAAGGAAAATAACGTAGAACTGGATGAGGTCACTGAAGCTGAAAAGACCGAAAAGGTCGATCGAGCTGACCCGTCGCCACAGGCAGTGGGAGAACATGAGCATGAAAGTGCACCAGAAAGTACACCGATACTTCGTAGGTCAGAAAGACAACGTAGAGAACCCGAGAGGTACTACGGTCTGCTGCATGAGACTGGACAGTCTCTAACCGACCCAAGGACTTACGAAGAGGCTATGCTAGACATAGACTCAGGAAAGTGGCGCGAAGCCATGGAATCTGAACTGGACTCCATGCACTCAAACAAGGTCTGGGCCTTGGTAGATCCACCAGTGGGAGTGGCTCCCGTGGGTTGCAAGTGGATCTATAAGCGAAAGCTTGGAGTGAACGGAGAGGTAATAACCTACAAGGCGCGACTAGTGGCAAAAGGATACACTCAAAGACCAGGTATCGACTTTGAGGAGACCTTCTCGCCCGTCGCAATGCCCAAATCCATTCGGATCTTGCTGGCCATAGCTGCGTGGTATAACTACGAGATATGGCAAATGGATGTAAAGACTGCCTTTTTCAATGGAGACATTGATAAGGAGATCTACATGGAGCAACCAAAAGGATATGCATCCAAAGGAGATGAACACAAGGTGTGCAAACTCCAGAGGTCCATTTATGGACTGAAGCAAGCTTCCCGAAGTTGGAACATTCGTTTTGATGAGACAATCCAAACTTTTGGATTCATCAAGAACATGTTCGAACCTTGCGTGTACAAGAAGATCAGTGGGAGTACAGTTGAATTTTTGGTGCTTTACGTTGACGACATCCTTCTCATTGGAAATAATGTAAAAGCGTTGTCTGAAACTAAAGCATGGTTATCTACACAATTCTCAATGAAGGATATGGGAGAAGCATCCTTTGTACTAGGTATAAGGATCTACCGAGATAGATCAAAAGGACTGCTGGGCCTCTCCCAATCCCAGTACATAGATAAAATCTTGAAAAGATTTAGTTTGGAAGAATCCAAGAGAGGATTGCTTCCAATGAGACATGGGATTGCACTCTCTAAGTCTATGGCCCCAAAGACGCCAGAAGAGAGAAGCAATATGTCTCGAGTACCATATGCATCCGCGATAGGAAGCATAATGTATGGTATACTATGTACGAGACCAGACGTAGCATACGCTTTAAGCGTTACAAGTCGCTACCAGTCTGATCCAGGTGAGCAGCACTGGATAGCCGTAAAGGCAATTCTGAAGTACCTGAGAAGGACTAAGGAATTGTTCTTGGTATACGGTGGAGGATAATTGAAATTGGAAGGCTATACAGACTCGAGCTTCCAATGTGATGTAGACGACTTCAAGTCGACATCAGGATACGTTTTCTGCCTCAATGGTGGTGCGATTAGCTGGAAGAGCTCCAAGCAGGAAACAACCGCGGATTCAACCACCGAAGCAGAATACATTGCCGCGAGTGACGCAGCAAAGGAAGGTGTTTGGATGAGGAACTTCATCCTGGAATTGGATGTGATACCTAGCATTGCTGAGCCCATTACTATCTTCTGCGATAATAATGGGGCAATAGCGCAAGCAAAGGAGCCGAGATCTCATCAGAAATCCAAGCACGTACAGAGACGATACCATGTGATAAGAGATATCATTGGTAGAGGAGACATTAAGATGGAACGTGTCGACTCAGAAGATAATACGGCGGACCCGCTAACGAAGCCTCTGCCTTAAAAGGCATTTGAGAAACATCTGCATAAGATGGGACTCAAGAACATAAAAGACTGGCTTTAGGACAAGTGGGAGATTGATAGAAATAGTGTCCTGCAAGCCAGCTGTATGGCTAGCATTAATTGTAATTAATGAGGAACTATTCAATTTAGATTAATAAATGCACTTTATTTAAATGGTCAACTTTATCTTATGTAATAATTATCTGCGCATAAGGATAGAAGTCCTTAGATCACAGGGCTATGGGACAACCCGTGGACTGATCTCCAAGGCCGTGATCTAGAACATATTCAAGAGTCGTAGAATCCAATCGAGATAGGACATCGTTGGATTCGGATAGACTCTCACTATTGTGTGTACTCCGATGAACTGGAGGACGCTGGGGTCCACGAGCGTGACTGGGATAGTCGACACACATAAGTGGGTGGCTTGCTGGGATGGCAAGCGCACTGAATACCCCAATTAGGAAATAACTCACCATGGAAGCGGTAGTCGCATATCGGGGTTGAAGTTATTCCAATTTATAATAGTATACGAGGAACGATCCCTAACTACTTGAGGTGATAGGGTTTATCTAGTACGAGAACGTCTATACTTTGATATGAGTTCCGACTGACTTGGGATAGCCAGAAAGTCTCTGAGGATTCATATTGGGTATAGAGGAACTCGTGTGCAGATTCATATCATCAACAAAGGATCCATTGACTCGACTTGATAGGTCGAGAAATTCTCCTATGGATTTCTGTGAGAAATTAATTCTGATGAAATCCTTGGCCAAGGTATCTGACGACTTTATGTAAGTGGCTCATAAAGATTAAGTCAAAGAGAATTTATTTCGAGATCAGAATACATAAAGTCGAGACGAAATGAAAGGGAAACCGATGAAAGACCGTACCCTTAAGTCTCGACTGGTAGATTGTTAAATGGAGAGATTATGTCGTATATGGAAATTATAAATGATAAAAGGTTCACTGAATTAATTCACCAGTGATTGGGCTCCATGGTCTTGTGACTGGACATCGACCGTGGAGTGTGGGAGAATTCCCAAATTGGCAGGGGTGCTAATTTTGGAATGATTAATCGACAGAGTGTTCGATTAATTTAGAGTATTAATTGCTCGTGTAATTAAATAATATTTAATTATGACCCACGGCCAATTATGTGGTGAACCTACGGGGGCATACACAATACACATGAAGCGAAAGCGAGGAAGTAAGAACGAACGAGTCGACTGGGTCGACTGAGTCAAAAATCGACTGGGTCGATTAAATGGGTGGGTCGACTGGGTCGACCCATGTGGAACGAAATTGGATCCAATTGGAATTGGATCAAGGTTACAAATTAAATTGGAATTTAATTTAGGAGTAAATTAATTAATTAGGATTTAATTAATTAATGGAATAATTAATTAATTAGACTTGGAGTTTAATTAATTAATTGGGAGATGATTTAATTAATTGAGCTATTTAATTGGGAGATTAAATAAAGCCCTGAAAGATTAATTAATATGGGCCATGAATTAATTAGAAGACTTAGTCTTCTAATTAAAGAGGGCCATGGCCCATGTAGGAGAATTAGTATCCTAAACCTAGAAGGATTAGGATATGAGAGATATCTATAAATAAGAGACTAGGTCTCATATCTCATATACTACTCTACAAGAAAATCAAGAAGAGCAAAAATTCTCTCCCTCTCCCTCCCTGAATCGGCCGAACATACTTCCACTTTGGAAGAATTTTTCGTCTTCAATTTTTCGTTCCAAAGTTGTTCTAAAATCTAGATATTAATATACCCTATGTTCCAGTTGATTAGGATATATTAATTTTCGTGATATTGTGGTGTATCAACTCGTAGAGGCGCAACACGTGGGGCGCTACTCAAAGGTGTGGGTCGATCTTACCGGGGCAGAATTCAGAGCTCGTCTTGCTAGCTAAGGATTTGCAAGGAGATAGGTATAAACGAGAAAACTTATACTATCGATTTACTTATATTCACATATATACAACTAGAGAATATCCTGGCAAGATTCTTTAAGAGGCCCTAAAAGTTTTTATATTCCGCTGTGCCAAGGGCTGTTTTTCTTATCGAATCCCAACAGTGGTATCAGAGCCAACTCTAGGCTTTGTATATATATGAATTTGCAAATTCTGTGTTTATTAAATCATATGTTTGATTTATGTGGCTAGTTCTTTAACTATGCATGTTATAGGACGTTTATTGTTTAACTTGGAGTTAATGGGTAATTTTAGATTCGAAAAATTTTATCATGTTAGTTTTATTTTTGGATTGGGATTAAATTAGACTGGATGTGTTAAATTAAATCATGTGAGTAATCAAAACAAAAAAAAATTTTGAGTTCAACCGCGGTGGCACGCGGCGGTGCGCGGCAGCGCACCGCGGCTGGGCGGCCACCGCAAGCTGCCGCGAGCAGCAGCGCGTAAACAGCGCGCTGTCTGCGCGTGCAGCACACGGCAGCTGCCTTCGGGCAGTCTGCCGCGTGCTTGCAACGCGCAGCAGCACGCTGCTGCGTGCTGTTACGCGCGGCCTCCGTGGCCGCGTGTGTGCTGCCACGTGGCGATGTCCTATTCGTCACTACTTGGCTGAATTTTGGTTGATCTCAAACACACCTATTTTGAAAGTCCTGAAAATCTTGGAGAATTTTGGAAGATTAGGAAACTAGGAGTTTTTGGATAAGGTAGTTACTTTGTTAAACTTAAACACTACCTTAATTAACTAATCTAGTCAAAATAGGATTATCTTGAGAATCTTGGAGATTTGGGAATTTTGGGAAACTTAGAGTTTTGGATAAGGTAAGAATCTTAGAGATTTAGATTACCTTAATTAACCAATTTAATCAAGATAAGAATTGTAGATTACTTAGAGCTCAAGTAAGAGCTAATTAATCTTAGAGATTAATTGTTAATTCAAAATTAATTAACTTGGATGAATTTTTGCGAATTAAAATTAATGAAGCCGGTAAATTTACATTAATGCCCTTATGTGAATTTATGCATGTTCTTGAGTGAATGTGTGGATTGGTCGATTTTGCCCTTAAGCCCTATGTAGTTTTTGGTTTATTTATTTTATGGGTTGTAATTAAATGGGCCTGATTGGTGCCCTTGCTAGCGCAAACAAATGTAATAGAATAGGACCATTTGTATTATTTAAACTAGGCTTAGTTTAGGCTTGGAGCCGAGAAGACCTCATGAAGACTTGGAGATCCACATGGAGGCCCATTTACCTTGGAGGACATGGAGGCCCAATTCATTACATGGAGGCCCAATCAAGCTGGATGTTACAAGAAGGCCCATGATGTATGGGTTTGAAAATTGTAATAGTTAGGACATTTAATTTTCACCCTAGACTGACCAATTGATTCATCACGTGGCTCGTGATGGATCGCATAGGATGGGCAATCGACCAATCATATCTTGCTAGGTGATGAATGTTTCCTTTTTCGCAAATTATTCTTTGATGTATGAGATGCATGCTTAGGATAGAAAACGTAAACAAGATAAGCATAATCTGATGAGACCTCGCACAAGAAAACTTTAAAACCTCCAATTGAACTTAAAATTCAATTAGAATATTAAATCGAATAACGGGCGCATATGAATGGTGTCTATGGTCCGAGCCTATCCAATTACTAGGTCTTAGGCATATTGTACGAATATATCTCGATGTCTCACGAGTCGTGGGTCGAGCTATAGGAAGATGATATGTCTATTGCCTCGATGCACGAGTTTAGTGCCAAGGGAGGGGATAGCAAGATTTTAGGCACTGTCTCACGAGTCGTGGGGCGTCTAGGATTGAACTATTTCTCTTCACGAGTATTGGACATGATTTAACGCTAGTAAATATGGATGTCTCACGAGTCGTGGGTCCATATCGAAAAACGAGGCTAAATGAACTTAAGGGTTAGCTGCGATGGTTAACCGTCGACGTAATCGACCACCAAGTGGATCAAATAGTATGGCCAACGAGTCGTGGGTACTAGGAGATTGCATTTGGGCCTTAAGACCGCTAGGATATTTTAAATTCCCGAAACTTATGTGGGGGCATAAGATTTTGATTAAAATAGTGGGAGTAATTTACAAATAAAAACCATGTTTGTAAATTGTGCATTTTAAGTTAATCTTTCGCGTATTTATTTCTTCTATCGTCGTTTTGTAGATATAATGTCTAAGAATCCGATTTCCATCATACTTGAACAAAACAAATTGACTGGACCAAACTTCCATGACTGGGTCAGGAACCTTAAGATCATTCTCGCTTCTGAAAAGCGAGGTTTTGTCCTTGATGGGCCCCCTCCCGAACTTGCTAAGGATGCCGATGACACTGAGAAAGAAGCCGTGGATTTATGGCTTGACGATGACTTGCAGTCACGTTGTCTCATGTTGGCATCCATGACGAATGAGCTTCAAAAGCAGCACGAGCATATGAAGTCTTCTTTTGAAATCTACACGCACCTGAATGGTTTATTTGGGGTGCAAAGTAGATATGAGCGGTATGAAACTGCTAAGACTTTGCAACAAACGAGGATGGCTGAAGGTGCTGATGTTCGATCTCACTGCATCAAGATGATTGGGCTTATTGAAAAGCTTGGTCATCTTGACGTAAAGATGGACAAAACCTACTGCCAGGATATAATCCTCCAATCTTTGCCAAGATCATTCGAGCAATTCGTAGTGAACTACAACATGCACAAGATGAATGTTGAACTTCACGAGTTGGCTAATATGCTCGCCACTGCCGAGGCTTCCATGAAAAGAGAGAAGCCAGTGATGGTTGCTACCTCGACCCAATCCAAGTCCAAAAGGACAAAGAAAGGGAAGGGAAAAGGAAATGCTTCTTCAAGCAAAGGCAAAGCACCATCTGGGCCCATAGGGAAGGGAAAGAAGCGTAAAGCTTCGTCTGGTGAACAGAAATGTTTCTACTGCAAGAAACCTGGACACTGGAAGAGGAACTGCAAAGAGTTCTTGGAGAGCTCAAAAGGTATATTCCTTGTTGAAGTTAATTTATCAATTAACTGTGCATCATGGGTGCTAGACACTGCTTGTGGTTCTCATCTTTGTAATGATTTACAGGTGATGGGAGCAACAAGGCCACTTAGGCCAGGGGATTGGATCCTAAGATTTGGCAATGGAGCTAGAGCTGCTGCCGAGGCCATTGGCGAAGTGGAGTTAGATTTAGGTGGTAATAAGCTAGTCCTTAGGAACGTTCTTTATGTACCTGGTTTGGTGAAAAACATTATTTCTATTCCTGTTTTGGATAATGAAGGTTTTAATTTTACTATTAATAAAGGTTCCTTTTCGTTATTCATGAATGATAATATGTTTTTCACTGGTACATTAAAAGATGGACTATATACCATTGAACCACCTAAGTTAGTGATGCATGTACAACAAAACAAAAGGAAACAAGATAATGAAATATCTGCCCAATTATGGCACGCTAGACTTGGACATATATCTAAGTCAAGGATTCAAAAGTTGGCATCATCTGGCGCGATTGAAAACAATCGCATTGATGAAATGCCAACATGTGAACCATGTTTAAAGGGTAAAATGGCTAAGTTGCCATTTAAGGGAAACCCTGAGCGAGCCAAGCAAACATTGGACTTAATACATACTGACGTATGTGGACCACTAAGAAAAAGCGCCCGAGGTGGCTATGACTACTTCATCACTTTCACTGACGACTTTAGTCGTTATGGATATGTGTTCTTGTTGAAACACAAGTCTGAAGCCTTTGAGCGATTCAAAGAATTCAAGATGGAAGTAGAGAATCAACTTGGTCATACGATAAAGGCTCTTCGTTCTGACCGAGGTGGAGAATTTCTTAGTAACGAATTTCTGAATTATCTTGTAGAGCATGGAATACTATCGCAGTGGACTCCTCCTGCAACACCCCAATTAAATGGAGTAGCAGAGAGAAGGAATCGAACTTTGATGGACATGGTTCGATCCATGATGAGTGCCACTGACCTTCCTCTTTCATTTTGGGGACATGCCCTCCTCACGGCAACGAAGATACTGAATATGGTACCTTCGAAATTCGTAGAAAAGACACCATACGAATTATGGTTTGGCAAGGCACCCTCATACGCATTCATGCGCATATGGGGATCTCCCGCTTACGTTAAAAAGCTAGTGGGAGATAAATTGGAAACTAAATCCACTTTGTGCAAATTCGTGGGGTATCCGGAAAACTCAATAGGATACGAGTTCTACGATCCTACAAGACAAACTACGTTTGTCTCGAGGAATGCTCACTTCTTGGAGAAAGATTTCTTGGTGGACAAGAAGGAAAATAACGTAGAACTGGATGAGGTCACTGAAGCTGAAAAGACCGAAAAGGTCGATCGAGCTGACCCGTCGCCACAGGCAGTGGGAGAACATGAGCATGAAAGTGCACCAGAAAGTACACCGATACTTCGTAGGTCAGAAAGACAACGTAGAGAACCCGAGAGGTACTACGGTCTGCTGCATGAGACTGGACAGTCTCTAACCGACCCAAGGACTTACGAAGAGGCTATGCTAGACATAGACTCAGGAAAGTGGCGCGAAGCCATGGAATCTGAACTGGACTCCATGCACTCAAACAAGGTCTGGGCCTTGGTAGATCCACCAGTGGGAGTGGCTCCCGTGGGTTGCAAGTGGATCTATAAGCGAAAGCTTGGAGTGAACGGAGAGGTAATAACCTACAAGGCGCGACTAGTGGCAAAAGGATACACTCAAAGACCAGGTATCGACTTTGAGGAGACCTTCTCGCCCGTCGCAATGCCCAAATCCATTCGGATCTTGCTGGCCATAGCTGCGTGGTATAACTACGAGATATGGCAAATGGATGTAAAGACTGCCTTTCTCAATGGAGACATTGATAAGGAGATCTACATGGAGCAACCAAAAGGATATGCATCCAAAGGAGATGAACACAAGGTGTGCAAACTCCAGAGGTCCATTTATGGACTGAAGCAAGCTTCCCGAAGTTGGAACATTCGTTTTGATGAGACAATCCAAACTTTTGGATTCATCAAGAACATGTTCGAACCTTGCGTGTACAAGAAGATCAGTGGGAGTACAGTTGAATTTTTGGTGCTTTACGTTGACGACATCCTTCTCATTGGAAATAATGTAAAAGCGTTGTCTGAAACTAAAGCATGGTTATCTACACAATTCTCAATGAAGGATATGGGAGAAGCATCCTTTGTACTAGGTATAAGGATCTACCGAGATAGATCAAAAGGACTGCTGGGCCTCTCCCAATCCCAGTACATAGATAAAATCTTGAAAAGATTTAGTTTGGAAGAATCCAAGAGAGGATTGCTTCCAATGAGACATGGGATTGCACTCTCTAAGTCTATGGCCCCAAAGACGCCAGAAGAGAGAAGCAATATGTCTCGAGTACCATATGCATCCGCGATAGGAAGCATAATGTATGGTATACTATGTACGAGACCAGACGTAGCATACGCTTTAAGCGTTACAAGTCGCTACCAGTCTGATCCAGGTGAGCAGCACTGGATAGCCGTAAAGGCAATTCTGAAGTACCTGAGAAGGACTAAGGAATTGTTCTTGGTATACGGTGGAGGAGAATTGAAATTGGAAGGCTATACAGACTCGAGCTTCCAATGTGATGTAGACGACTTCAAGTCGACATCAGGATACGTTTTCTGCCTCAATGGTGGTGCGATTAGCTGGAAGAGCTCCAAGCAGGAAACAACCGCGGATTCAACCACCGAAGCAGAATACATTGCCGCGAGTGACGCAGCAAAGGAAGGTGTTTGGATGAGGAACTTCATCCTGGAATTGGATGTGATACCTAGCATTGCTGAGCCCATTACTATCTTCTGCGATAATAATGGGGCAATAGCGCAAGCAAAGGAGCCGAGATCTCATCAGAAATCCAAGCACGTACAGAGACGATACCATGTGATAAGAGATATCATTGGTAGAGGAGACATTAAGATGGAACGTGTCGACTCAGAAGATAATACGGCGGACCCGCTAACGAAGCCTCTGCCTTAAAAGGCATTTGAGAAACATCTGCATAAGATGGGACTCAAGAACATAAAAGACTGGCTTTAGGACAAGTGGGAGATTGATAGAAATAGTGTCCTGCAAGCCAGCTGTATGGCTAGCATTAATTGTAATTAATGAGGAACTATTCAATTTAGATTAATAAATGCACTTTATTTAAATGGTCAACTTTATCTTATGTAATAATTATCTGCGCATAAGGATAGAAGTCCTTAGATCACAGGGCTATGGGACAACCCGTGGACTGATCTCCAAGGCCGTGATCTAGAACATATTCAAGAGTCGTAGAATCCAATCGAGATAGGACATCGTTGGATTCGGATAGACTCTCACTATTGTGTGTACTCCGATGAACTGGAGGACGCTGGGGTCCACGAGCGTGACTGGGATAGTCGACACACATAAGTGGGTGGCTTGCTGGGATGGCAAGCGCACTGAATACCCCAATTAGGAAATAACTCACCATGGAAGCGGTAGTCGCATATCGGGGTTGAAGTTATTCCAATTTATAATAGTATACGAGGAACGATCCCTAACTACTTGAGGTGATAGGGTTTATCTAGTACGAGAACGTCTATACTTTGATATGAGTTCCGACTGACTTGGGATAGCCAGAAAGTCTCTGAGGATTCATATTGGGTATAGAGGAACTCGTGTGCAGATTCATATCATCAACAAAGGATCCATTGACTCGACTTGATAGGTCGAGAAATTCTCCTATGGATTTCTGTGAGAAATTAATTCTGATGAAATCCTTGGCCAAGGTATCTGACGACTTTATGTAAGTGGCTCATAAAGATTAAGTCAAAGAGAATTTATTTCGAGATCAGAATACATAAAGTCGAGACGAAATGAAAGGGAAACCGATGAAAGACCGTACCCTTAAGTCTCGACTGGTAGATTGTTAAATGGAGAGATTATGTCGTATATGAAAATTATAAATGATAAAAGGTTCACTGAATTAATTCACCAGTGATTGGGCTCCATGGTCTTGTGACTGGACATCGACCGTGGAGTGTGGGAGAATTCCCAAATTGGCAGGGGTGCTAATTTTGGAATGATTAATCGACAGAGTGTTCGATTAATTTAGAGTATTAATTGCTCGTGTAATTAAATAATATTTAATTATGACCCACGGCCAATTATGTGGTGAACCTACGGGGGCATACACAATACACATGAAGCGAAAGCGAGGAAGTAAGAACGAACGAGTCGACTGGGTCGACTGAGTCAAAAATCGACTGGGTCGATTAAATGGGTGGGTCGACTGGGTCGACCCATGTGGAACGAAATTGGATCCAATTGGAATTGGATCAAGGTTATAAATTAAATTGGAATTTAATTTAGGAGTAAATTAATTAATTAGGATTTAATTAATTAATGGAATAATTAATTAATTAGACTTGGAGTTTAATTAATTAATTGGGAGATGATTTAATTAATTGAGCTATTTAATTGGGAGATTAAATAAAGCCCTGAAAGATTAATTAATATGGGCCATGAATTAATTAGAAGACTTAGTCTTCTAATTAAAGAGGGCCATGGCCCATGTAGGAGAATTAGTATCCTAAACCTAGAAGGATTAGGATATGAGAGATATCTATAAATAAGAGACTAGGTCTCATATCTCATATACTACTCTACAAGAAAATCAAGAAGAGCAAAAATTCTCTCCCTCTCCCTCCCTGAATCGGCCGAACATACTTCCACTTTGGAAGAATTTTTCGTCTTCAATTTTTCGTTCCAAAGTTGTTCTAAAACCTAGATATTAATATACCCTATGTTCCAGTTGATTAGGATATATTAATTTTCGTGATATTGTGGTGTATCAACTCGTAGAGGCGCAACACGTGGGGCGCTACTCAAAGGTGTGGGTCGATCTTACCGGGGCATAATTCAGAGCTCGTCTTGCTAGCCAAGGATTTGCAAGGAGATAGGTATAAACGAGAAAACTTATACTATCGATTTAATTATATTCACATATATACAACTAGAGAATATCCTGACAAGATTCTTTAAGAGGCCCTAAAAGTTTTTATATTCCGCTGTGCCAAGGGCTGTTTTTCTTATCGAATCCCAACATCAAACTCTCTTGCTTTCAAAAGTTTATTGCTCTCACAGATTTCTACTCAGTAATCCCAGAAATGGAGAAGATTATTGATGGAAGGTACTTGAACTACAGCAAATTCCACTTCTCTGGTACTGATCTGATGCGCTCAATCATGGAGAAAATCAAAGAGGCATCTTTAGTTCCAGTTTTGGAAGCCCACGAAGATAGGGTTTACTTAGAAGATGTTGATCACTTCTACAAGACCAGGGAATTCACTAAAAATGACACTGTTATGTCAGCTGTCATTGGAGGTAAGAAAATCGCTGTGCTGCTGTTTTGAGTGAGATTTACCAACTGAAAAATGGAGGAGACGTAACAGACCTGGGGTCTGAAAAGGAGGAAGAATTTTGGGCAATTTGTGCCAAGGAGGGAGAAGAGATGACTGGGACTCTGATGAAGACTCAGTTAAAAGATGAGTATCAGAGGTTCGCAGACATCATTGCGAAGGTATTGGATTGCTGCACAAGCTCTTTAGATGGGTTACCAAGGAAGAGGTACTACACCATGATTTGTATCTACTATGGACTGAAGGTGAACTGGGCAGCTCATGTCTATGATCTGCTGAGTGACAAGAGGACTTCGCATGCCATCTTGCTTAGTCATATGTTCATGTCATTGAACTGTCCTATGGCTGGTGGAAAGGTTACCCACGGTAGCAAAGAGTTTAAGTTGTATGAGCCAGTTAGGAAAGTGGCTGCTCCTAAAAGAGGCTCCTGCAAAGTCTAAGAAGACCCCTTCTAAGAAGAGCAAGAAGGAGGGTCAGACAAGTAAATCTGCTGATCAAACAGCAAGCCCTGCTGTTGAAGCTGGATCAGCACAGCCTGAAGTTGTAATCCCTGAAAAGGTGATTGAAGACTTCACCAAGGAGATTGAACAAATGGAGACAGGTTCCTCTCCTGAAAGAACTGAATCAGAAGAAGAAGTTCCTCTTCAAAGACTGAAGAGAATGAGAACAAAAAGAGAAGCAAGGGGACCTCCCCAAGCTAAGTCTCAACCTGAAGCTTCAAAGAGAATTCCTAAGTCTAAAGTGAAAAGGAAGGTGACATTCTCTGAAGAATCAACAGAAACAGTAAGGGAAACAACAGCATCAGCTGAAAGGCCTATCATTATTGAAGAGCCTGCTGTCAACCCTGCTGAAGTTGCTGCTGCTGAACTTGGAGTTTCTGCTACAGACTCATCTGCTGTAGTGTCTGCTGAAGTTAGAGAAGAACAGCAGACTGGCACAACAAGTGAAGGAAAAACTCTCCTTCTGCATCCTACTCCCGTTGCTGCAACTCCACTTCAAACTGTTGAAAGTCCTGAATCAAAGAGGAAAAGGACTGGTAAGATAGCAACTTATTTGACTGCTGCTGAAAAGAAGAAGCAAGATGAAGAAGAAAGGAAAAAGAAAGCTGCAGAAAAGGCTGAGGAGGATCGTCTGAAGAACCTTGAGCTCAAAAGACTGGAAGAAGAAGCCAGTAAGATGACTCAAGAACAAAGGGATGCCATAGAAGCAGATGAGTTAGCTGCTGCTATTGAAGCAAGTGCTAAGGACTCTCATGGTCCTAAGCAGTCTGGTGGTATTGTCATTGATGAACAAAGAGATCCCACCAAGCCCAAACCAGCTATGCCAACTCCAGCAATACAACCTAAGAGAAGAGAAGAAGTCAAATTGGCTTTGGAGATTGTCAGGGATGACCCTGATGCCTTTGAAGAATTCATCAAAAGGTTGGATGCTGAGAATGAGAAGATTACTCGTCTGACGATGTTCAACAGAGAAAAGATCAGATACAATAGGTGGAGAGATTATCGTCTGACAAAGAGTAAAGACCAGATTGCAAGCTGGAAAATCTTTGTTGATGAGGAAGCCTGGGTAATGAAGTGGCTTGAGACAGGTTCACTTACTCGAGCATTAGACTCAGAGTTCTTCCTGGACAAGTTAAGACTGAGGATCAGTCAAGTTGTGAAAACAGAAGCAAATAAACTCTATGAATCTGTTCCTGAGGAATTTGCTGATGATGAAGACCTCAAGGAAAGATCCATCAAGTTGGCTGTTTCCCAGACAATGGAAACTTAGGCCAAAAAGACTAGAAAGACGCAGGGGCAACCGAGCACAATGATCCCTCTGCCTAGTCTGAAATAGATTGTCTATGGTCCTAAAATTAGGCCATATGAAGAGTTACCTGAGAATCCAATCTCACCGTTTATATCTCTTGATAATTTTACTTGGATTACTCACATGTCTACTGAAGATAATGCAGGTCTGATGAAAACAGTTGAAACTGTTAAGAAAGTTAAGTCACCTGCTGATGAAGAAAAGACCAAAGAAAAAGAAGGGTCATCTGATGTTGCTGATCAAGACAAAGATAAAGAGGGTACTGCTGACCCCACTGATCAGAACAAAGAAAAAGATGACAAGTCTGAACCAGCTGATGAGTCAAAGGGAGAAAAAACTATCCCAGCTGATCAGATTACTGGAAAAGAGGCTGCTGCTGAGCAAGATGATCAGACCAAGGAGAAGGAAAGCACTCCTAGTCAAGCTGATGAAACCAAAGAAGAAGGGATTGCTTCTGGTTCAGCAGATCAGATTGCAAAAGAGCCAACCCAAGCAGCAGATCAGATTACTGAAGAGGCAACTCTTGTCTTACCTCAAATTCCATCTGCAATTGACTCCACTTCTCAAAGCTTACAACAAACATCTTTGTTGGATTCTATTCAGCAAATGATCTCAAAATCTATGAAGGAAATGCAAGAGAAGTTAACTGCAGATGTGTTGGCTGCTGTAAGTCAACCAACTCCAAAAGCTGCTGTTCCAACCCAATTGATAGAAGACACTGCTCAGAATGTTCAATCTATCTGTCAAGATTTGGATGTACTCAGAAGACGGACTCAAAGCACAACTGATGGTTGGAGAGACATTACAGAAAAAGTTGAAGTGGCTATCCAAGCTAAGGATGAAACCTTAGATAATATGATGAGAGACTTCAAGGCATCTGCTGATATGCTGCTGGCAACTCAATTTCAGCTAGGTGACCAAGGTGAAGTTGTTCTCAAAAGAATGGATGCATTTGAAGCCAATCAACTGAGACAACAAGCTCAACTGGATGCTCTAGAAGAAAACATCAAGCTTCTATGTGATTCACTTCAGATCACCCTAGTCTTTCCAAAATATCCAATCAACCCTGCTGATGATGACAAAAAGGGGGAAGATAGGGTACTAAGGGAATAAAGGGAAGATAAGCTACCTTCTGATGAAGAAGAAAATGCTAACAGAGAGGTAACTAAAGTGTTAGAAGAATCTGCTGATAATGAAAAGAATGATGAAGAAAATGAAGTCACAAGCAGATCAACAGATGAGAAAATCACATAAGAAGAAGGTGAAGCTGAAGAAACTGAAGCTGAAGCAAAGGCTAAGTCTGACAAAGAGATAGTTGCTGCTAAGGATTCAGCTGAAGAACAGCTTGACCCTGATGTCAAAAAGAAGAAGTTAGAGCTGTTAAAGCAGAAGTTCTCTGAGGAGTTGGAAGCTGAGACTTCCAAACCTGCTGAAGAAGAAGAAGAGAGCAAGGAAACTGAAGAAGACAAGAAAGAAGAAGACAAGAAAGAAGAAGACAAGCTAGAAGACTAGTCTTGTTTAGATTACTTATGTATTTCCTTGTAATTTTTTTTTTTGCACAACTCATCTGAACAGACTTGTAATATGTAACACTTCTCAATATCTATAAAATTGCAAGTTTGAAATCCAACAGACTATTTCTATCTCGGAAATTTTTGAGGATCAAAACTTTAGTTTAGGTACATGTACTTAGCTGAAGTTTTGTCATCATTAAAAAGGGGGAAATTGTTGGATGAAGATGAAGATGAAGTGCAAAGAAGATAAAAGTTAAGGGATGGTTTTGATGATTTCCAAAACGTCAGAATCAGCTAAGTATGGAAAGCTTAGTTCCCTTAGAAGAATTTTGAACAAGTTAAGAAGACATCAGAAGAGTTCAAAGTTCAAAGCCCAGAAGACTACTGATCTCGTGCTGAAACAGCGAACAGAAGGGTAGGTCATCAGCTGAGTCAAATCAGATTAGTTCAGTATTTGATCAGCAGAGTATCTATCAGCAGAGTTGCTTTGATCAGCAGAGTAGAAGAGATCATCAGAGAAGTCCAACGGTAATAAATGCACCGGGTGTAATAAATGCTGGAAGAGAAGGGTAGTAATGGCAAATGATTGAAGAAAACTCTCGGATCAGCAGAGTGCATTTAATGCTGCTACAGGAAAGTACAGCAGAAAAAGGACTGTAGCAGGTAGCCGTTCTGAAATTGGGCTAAGGCTATGGATTTGAGATTTGATTTCCAACGGTCATATTTTCAAATCCTAGTATAAATAGAGCTGATTTCGAAGTGAGAGAACAACACAACAACATCTGAGATTTCGCATTCGAAGCAGAAATTTTTCTAAGTCTCAAGAAGCTCGAACAGCTCACTCGTCTGGTAGAAGTCATCTGTTGACAGAAACCCAGTTGAAGAAAACAGAAAAACATTATCTGAGTGATTTTGTAATAGCTGAGTGTTGTGCGAAGTTAGAATCCATCTTTGTGAGTGATTCTACTTTAGAGGATAGGTTTTCTGAGTGAATTCCTATTGTGAGCTTATAGCCTTTTCATTTGTTGTCTAGGTACAAGTGGAGAAATATTGTAATCTTTGTGATTATAGTATAACCCATAATCTAAGAGATCTGAAGAGTGGACTAAAGGATTTTCATCCATATAACCACTATAAAAATTCTTTGTGTTATCTTGCATTTAAGTTTTGTTGCATATTTTGAACTTTGCATATTTCAACACTTTGAATTATCAAAAGATTTTATAAGGAGTTTTAAAAACTGGGGATAAAATCTTTTCAAGGACTTAGTCTACTTGTGAAAAACACTTTAAAACATCCGCTGCAAGTATACTCTTGATAAAATTGATTTTCGCTGAAATCAGCTAAGTAAACTGTAAGAAAAGTGGTCACTCTGTTGTTCAAGATTTGTTCACGATCAGCATAGTCATCTTACTGTTCTTCATCAGCTTAGTCTGCTGACAGAAGAGTAAAAAGTTTTTAAGTCTAAAATTTTTAGAGGTCTATTCACCCCCCCCCCCTCTAGACCTCATCTGACCACTTGGGACCAACACACACCTTGTGTTCATCTCCTTTGGATGCATATCCTTTTGGTTGCTCCATGTAGATCTCCTTATCAATGTCCCCATTGAGAAAGGCAGTCTTCACATCCATCTGCCATATCTCGTAGTTAATACCACGCAGCTATGGCTAGCAAGATTCGAATGGATTTAGGCATTGCGACGGGCGAGAAGGTCTCCTCAAAGTCAATTCCAGGTCTTTGAGTATATCCTTTTGCTACTAATCGCGCCTTGTAGGTTATTACCTCTCCGTTCACTCCAAGCTTTCGCTTATAGATCCACTTGCAACCCACGGGAGCCACTCCCACTGGTGGATCTACCAAGGCCCAGACCTTGTTTGAGTGCATGGAGTCCAATTCGGATTCCATGGCTTCGCGCCACTTTCCCGAGTCTATGTTTAGCATAGCCTCTTCGTAAGTCCTTGGGTCGGTTAGAGACTGTCCAGTCTCATGCAGCAGACCGTAGTACCTCTCGGGTTCTCTACATTGTCTTTCTGACCTACGAAGAATTGGTGTACTTTCTGGTGCACTTTCATGCTCATGTTCTCCCACTGCCTGTGGCGACGGGTCAGCTTGATTGACCTCTTCTGCCTTTTCAGCTTTAGTGACCTCATCCAGTTCTACGTTATTTTCTTTCTTGTCAACCAAGAAATCCTTCTCCAAGAAGTGAGCGTTCCTCGAGACAAACATAGTTTGTCTTGTAGGATCGTAGAACTCGTATCCTATCAAGTTTTCTGGATACCCCACGAATTTGCACAAAGTGGATTTAGTTTCCAATTTATCTCCCACTAGCTTTTTAACGTAAGCGGGAGATCCCCATATGCGCATGAATGCGTATGAGGGTGCCTTGCCAAACCATAATTCGTATGGTGTCTTTTCTACGGATTTAGAAGGTACCATGTTCAGTATCTTCGTTGCCGTGAGGAGGGCATGTCCCCAAAATGAAAGAGGAAGGTCAGTGGCACTCATCATGGATCGAACCATGTCCATCAAAGTTCGATTCCTTCTCTCTGCTACTCCATTTAATTGGGGTGTTGCAGGAGGAGTCCACTGCGATAGTATTTCATGCTCTACAAGATAATTTAGAAATTCGTTACTAAGAAATTCTCCACCTCGGTTAGAACGAAGAGCCTTTATCGTATGACCAAGTTGATTCTCTACTTCCATCTTGAATTCTTTGAATCGCTCAAAGGCTTCAGACTTGTGTTTCAACAAGAACACATATCCATAACGACTAAAGTCGTCAGTGAAAGTGATGAAGTAGTCATAGCCACCTCGGGCGCTTTTTCTTAGTGGTCCACATACGTCAGTATGTATTAAATCCAATGTTTGCTTGGCTCGCTCAGGGTTTCCCTTAAATGGCAACTTAGCCATTTTACCCTTTAGACATGGTTCACATGTTTGCATTCATCAATGCGATTGATTTCAATCGCGCCAAATGATGCTAACTTTTGAATCCTTGACTTAGATATATGTCCAAGTCTAGCGTGCCATAATTGGGCAGATATTTCATTATCTTGTTTCCTTTTGTTTTGTTGTACGTGCATGACTAACTTATGCGGTTTTATGATGTAAAGTCAATAATTCAATGTACCAAATGAAAAACTAAAACAGGAGCTTTTATTAAAATCAACATTATTCATTAACATGAATAAAAGTTTTTCATTAATAACTAGGTACATAAATGAAAGTTTCCTAATGACTTTATCAAACCACCTAAATCTACTTTTGCCTATGGCCTTGGTAGCAGCTCCAGCTCCATTGCCTTATTCAAGGATCCAATCCTCAGGCTCCAGTTTCCTTAATGCTCCCATCACCTACAAGGATGAGAACTCCAGTCAGTGTCTAACACCAAAAATGCACAGTTAATTGTAAAATTAACTTCAACAAGGAATATACCTGTTCGAACTCTCCATAGGTTCGAATTTAATCCTTTCCCTTGACCTTGTGCAGTAAGGAGCTCTGGTTTCCATTTGCTTTGGTTTTGAACGCCGCCCAGTTCTTTCGCCAACCCTCGCTTTCTTTCCAAAAGAAGCTTCGTGTTCCTCGAGCATCTGTCGCAGGACATGCACAGTGATATCTCGCCTCTGGAGATTCAAGTCCGCAATAAATCGGTCATATGATCTAGGAAGAGATTGTAGAATAAGATCTACTCGGAAATCATTGTCCATCACGACAACCATATCATCGAGCTCAGAAAGAAGTCGAATCATCTTGTGTACGTGGATTCCGACATGAGTTTTCCTTCTCTTTCTTGCTTGCAAGAGTTCCCTCGTGATCGCGAATCTGCTACGACCATCTCTAATCCCATAAAGGAATTTGAGACTCGAGAGAATCTCTTTCGCGGATGCCATATGCTCATGTTGCAAACGCAGATCAAGTGACATATATTCCAACATGTATTCACGAGCTAAGCCATCATCCAATTTCCATTTGGTGATGCTTTTACGGAGCTCATCAGGAACGTCATGTGAAATAGTAATGGGAGGTGGCACAGACAAAACATAGGATATGTTTTCAGCTTCAAATAATCCATTCAAATGATGCGTCCAGAAATGCAAGTTGGGTCCAGTTAAAATATTACGTTCAAGTGATGAGATGGACAAATCTCTAAGTACTCTAAGCTCTTTTGACATCATATCTATAAAATGACGAGAGAAGAAATAAATACGCCAAAGATTAATTTAAAATGCACAATTACAAACATGGTTTTTATTTGTAAATTACTCGCACTATTTTAATCAAAATCTTATGCCCCCACATAAGTTTCGGGAATTTAAAATATCCTAACGGGCTTAAGGCCCAAATGCAATCTCCTAGTACCCACGACTCGTTGGCCATACTATTTGATTCACTTGGTGGTCGATTACGTCGACGGTTAACCATCGCAGCTAACCCTTAAGTTCATTTAGCCTCGTTTTTCGATATAGACCCACGACTCGTGAGACATCCATACTTACTAGCGTTAAATCATGTCCAATACTCGTGGAGAGAAATAGTTCAGTCCTAGACACCCCACGACTCGTGAGACAGCGCCTAAAACCTTGCTATCCCCTCCCTTGGCACTAAACTCGTGCATCGAGGCAATAGACATATCATCTTCCTATAGCTCGACCCACGACTCATGAGACATCGAGATATATTCGTACAATATGCCTAAGACCTAGTAATTGGATAGGCTCGGACCATAGAGACTATTCATATGCGCCCTTAGGTTCGATTTAATATTTTAATTGAATTTTGAGTTCAATTGGAGGTTTTAAGTTTCCTTGTGTGAGGTCTCATCAGATTATGCTTTATCTTGTTTACGTGATCTATTCTAAGCATGCATGACATACATCAAAGAATATAAGTAAACATACATCACCTAGCAGGATATGATTGATTGATTGCCCATCCTATGCGATTCATCACGAGCCAAGTGATGAATCAATTGGTCAGTCTAGAGTGGAAATTAAATGTCCTAACTATTACAATTTTCAAACCCATACATCATGGGCCTTCTTGTAATATCCAGCTTGATTGGGCCTCCATGTCCTCCAAGGTAAATGGGCCTCCATGCGGATCTCCAAGTCTTCATGAGGTCTTCTCGGCTCCAAGCCTAATCTAAGCCTAGCTTACATAATTTAAATGGTCCTATTCTATTACATTTGTTTGCGCAAGCAAGGGCACCAATCAGGCCCATTTAATTACAACCCAAAAATAAATAAACCAAAAACTACACAGGGCTTAAGGGCAAAATCGATCAATCCACACATTCACTCAAGAACATGCATAAATTCACATAAGGGCATAAATGTAAATTTACTGGCTCAGTTAATTTTAATTCTCAAAAATTATCCAAGTCAATTTATTTTGAATTAACAATTAACCTCTAAGATTAATTTAGCTCTTACTTGAGCTCTAAGTAATCCACAAACTTATCTTGATTAAATTGGTTAATTAAGGTAATCTAAATCTCTAAGATTCTTACCTTATCCAAAACTCTAAGTTTCCCAAAGTTCCCAAATCTCCAAGATTTTCAAGATAATCCTATTTTGTCTAGATTAGTTTGATTAAGGTAGTGTTCATATCTAACAAGATAACTACCTTATCCAAAAACTCCAAGTTTCCCAATCTCCCAAAATTCTAAATTTTCAGAATTTTTGAAAATAGGAAGAATTAGAGTCCAACCCAATCATGACCAGTCGAGACCAATCATGGGCTGCCACGTGGACAACCCACGCGCGACCACCAGGTGCGCGTGAGCTGCCCGCGACAGCAGCCGCGGCGCGTGGGCTGCGTGCGGCAGCAGGCTGCCGCGCACAGCTGCACGCAGACAGCAGCCCGTGGGCTGCTGCTGTGCGCAGCGTGCTGTTCGCACGCTGCCGCAGGCCGCGGCTCGCGGTGGCCACCCAGCCGCGGTGCGCTGCCGCGCACCGCCGCGTGCCACCGCGGGTTGGATCCAATAAAAATATATATATATATATATATATATATATTTTTTGTTTCTTTGATTACTTATAGATTTAATTCAACAAACCCAGTTAATTAAATCCCAATCCAAAATACCATCAACATGATAAAATTTTCCGAATCTAAAATTATCCATTAACTCCAAGTTAAATAACAAACGTCCTAAAACATGCAAAGTTAAAGAACTAGCCACACATAAATCAAACATATGATTTATAACACAGAATTTGCAAATTCATATATATACAAAGCCTAGAGTTGGCTCTGATACCACTGTTGGGATTCGGTAAGATAAACAGCCCTAGGCACAGCGGAATATAAAATTTTAGGACCTCTTACGGAATCTTGCCAGGATACTACTCTAGGTGTATATATATAAATATTAATTACAACGATAGTATAAGTTTACACGTTATACCTATCTCCTTGCAAATCCATGTAGCAAAACGAACTCTGATTTCTGCTCCAGCAAAATCGATCCAGGCCTTTCCAGGAGCGCCCCACGTGTTGCGCCTCTACGAGTTGATACACCACAATATCACGAAAATAATATATCTTGATCAGCTAGAACACAAGATATATTATGATCTAGGAATTAGGAACGATTTAGGAACAAGATCGAAAACGAAAAATTCTTCCACAGGGAGGAATGGGTTCGGTCGACTTTTACTAGGAGAGGGGAGAGAGAATTTTTGCTCTTGCTCAAATTTTGCTTGTTGAGTTGTTTGAAAAATAACTACAAGATAGCTACTTATAGTTATCTCCCCAACCTAGTCCTAATAGGACTAGGTTACCTCTCTCCTACATGGGCCATGGCCCTCTTTAATTAGAAGACCAAGTCTTCTAATTAATTCATGACCCAGTTAATTAATTTGACCAGGCTTTATTTAATCTTCCAATTAAATAGCCCAATTAATTAACTTAATCTCCCATTTAATTAAATCAGACTCTAAGCCCATTTAATTAAAATCCCTTCTAATTAATTAAATCCAACTTAAGTAATTAATCCACAAATTAAATTCCAATTTAATTTATGATCCTGATCCAATTCCAACTGGATCCCAATTTGTTCCAATTGGGTCGACCTAGTCGACCCACCCACAATAATCAACCCAGTCGATTATTCAACCAATCGACCCAGTCGACTCGGTCGTTCTTATTTCCTCGCTTTCGCTTCATGTGTATTGTGTATGCCCCCGTAGGTTCACCACATAATTGGCCGTGGGTTATAATTAAATATTATTTAATTATTCGAGTAAGACTTACTCTAAATCAATCGAACACTCTGTCGATTCACCATTCCAAAATTAGCACCCCTGCCAATTTGGGAATTCTCCCACACTCCACGGTCGATGTCCAGCCACAAGCCCATGAAGCCCAATCACTGGTGAATTAATTCAGTGAACCTTTTATCATTTATAATTTCCATATACGACATAATCTCTCCATTGATCAATCTCTCAGTCGAGACTTAAGGGTATGGTCTTTCATCGGATTCCCTTTTCTTTTGTCTTGACCTTCTGTACTCCGATCTCGAAATAAATTCTCTTTGACTTAATCTTTATGAGCTACTTACATAAAGTCGTCAGATACCTTGGCCAAGGATTTTACCAGAATTAATTTCTCACAGAAATCCATAGGAGAATTTCCCAACCTATCAAGTCGGGTCAATGGATCCTTTGTTGATGATATGAATCTGCATACGAGTTCCTCTATACCCAACATGAGTCCACAGAGACTTTCTGGCGATCCCCAGTCAGTCGGAACTCATATCAAAGCATTGACGTTCTCGCACCAGATAAACCCTATCACCTCAAGTAGTTAGGGATTGTTCCTCGTATACTATTATAAATTTGGAATAACTTCAACCCCGATATGCGACTACCGCTTCCATGGTGAGTTATTTCCTAATTGGGGTATTCAGTGCGCTTGCCATCCCAGCAAGCCACCCATTATGTGTATCGACCATCCCAGTCACGCTCGTGGATCCCAGCGTTCTCCAGTTCATCGGAGTATACACAATAGTGAGAGTCTAACCGAATCCAACGATGTCCTATCTCGATTGGGTTCTACAACTCTTGAATATGTTCTAGATCATGGCCTTGGAGATCAGTCCACGGGTTGTCCCATAGCCCTGTGATCTAAGGACTTCTATCCTTATGCGTAGATAATTATTACATAAGATAAAGATGACCATTTAATAAAGTACATTTATTAATCGAAATTGAATAGTTCCGCATTTATTACAATAAATACTAGCCATACAGCTGGCTTGCAGGACACTATTTCTATCATTTATGACACAAAAAATATAACTATCCCAGATCTCCCCCTTTGCACTAATACGTACAGTACCAATTATAATGAACCATAAAAGGCCAATTGGCTTTTATACGTACAGAAATCGTAGCTGAATCGATTCCTGAACTCCGATTTCCATGTAGATATTGTGATTTATCAGTGTTAATTTTAGTTAGTACATATTTTAAAATTGGATATATTCAGGGAAATTTAAAAATAATTAATACTAGGGCTGTCAATGGGTCGAACTCGGATTGTATTAGAGCAGATCCGAATTCGAGTCAAATTTCTATTTCTTCTATTCGGCTCGAATCTGGATCTGCTCGGATCTTGAATATTAGCAACTGAATTCGAATCTGGTAGATATCCCGGATCCAGATAAATCTTTAGCACATTTAACAATAAATTTTTTTTCTTTTTTGTTTTACTCCAAATCACTTTAGATTCCACCATAATGAATTAAAAATGTAACATTTTACTTATTTCATCAAAACTATTGGCTAAAAATTATAGAAAATGGAATATGGTGGGCATATATAAACGATAAAAATTAGAACAAAGGAATAAACAAAAATATAAGTAAAAAAGATATAAATTGGGACAAAGAAGAAGAAAACTCAAAATTGAGAAATAGAAGAGAAAACAAAAATTGAATATTCTCTTCATATAATTCGGATACGAATAATAATGGATCGGATCAGCCTATATTCGTATTCACTCCATATAATTTAGATTACAGATCTTTTTAATCGGATCAAATTCATCTATTCACTAATCGGATAATTTTCCTGATAAATCGAACCGAATTCAGATCAAATTCGAATTGAAATCCGCCCCATTGACAGCCCAAAATAATACCATCGCCCCACATTTTCTTTTGATACGAAAATATGTGGAGAATTTGTTGGGTGTTGTCTCTTTATGTAAATATTGATATGATTTGATTAAATTAATCTATAGTATTTCTTAAAAAAATTGAAAATATTCAGTGACATTTATATGATGAAAAAGGTGTGGAGAATTTGCTAATTTTTGTCCGTTTATTAATGTGGATATTGACATGTTTTGAATCGGTAGTGTTAATTGTACTCAGAATATAGCATTCATGTGTAATGTTGAAGAATTGTTAAATGAGGTTGTACCCACTGGTAATCATTGATAAAATTGTTGGTATTTTCTTTAATTAATTACTAGTCGATGGGTTTATTACTAATTTTTTATAGTTGTTTATTATTTGTAATACTTTGTACCAAGCAATATTATATTTTAATATTTTCATTTCTTCATCAATTTTTTATATTAATTACGAATACATTCATTTACCAAACAATATTAAATTTCAATTTCTTCATTTATTTTGCTTCTTTTTTGTTATAAAAAAATGAAATAAAAATGAAGAAGAAATTTGAGATTGAAAAAAGCATGGTAAAAAAAGGAAGAAATTAAAACATAACGTTGTTTGGTGGATGAATAGATTCATAATTAATAAAGAGATAATTTTATTTTTATAAATTAATGAAGATATCTTTATTTATGAAAGGGGCGAGGGTATTTCTGCAATCAAAACTACAAAACTACAGGAGGTAATTGTTACAATTGATATTTTAGGGGTGTAACTGATATCACTTCATACTTTAATGGGGAAAACTGTATTTCACCCTTGTATAATGTTCAATATATTTTTCTATAATTTAAAAAAGAACACTGTAACCTATTATAATTTTATGAAAGTTTTCATGCACACCGCATCCCTGACATGCTTAAATATAGAAAAAATATGAATCGACAAAATTATTTCTCTTGTATGTGGCACTTTACCCCTTCTTCGATATGATAATTCACAACCGACCCCATGTGTCTTGGTAAATGTCGCACTTCACCCCCATGTTACCAAAACACTTTTCATGTCTACTCTCAAACTTAGTGAGTGAGTTACACTCTCTCTGTTACCGATGTGGGGGTTATTACTTATTAGTTGAAGGTGTACCTTTACTTAATTTATCTATATATGAGAAGAGATTATTAGAATTTGAGCTTGAAAAATAATCCTATTTTCGGGGAAAATGCATATTACTACTTTGTGATAACGAAAACCTGCAAAAAATTACCTTGTGAATTTTTTTTTTCACCAGACTTCCTTGTGTTTTCAAAAACCCTGCAAATCACACCCATTCTCCGTTAATCATTGACACCGTTAATTTTTAATTGAATTGCCTAAATTATCCCTTATATATTAATAAAAAAAATTATATTTTTATTAACGGGAAAAATGCATATTACTACCTTGTGATATTGAAAACCTGCAAAAAACTACCCTGTGAATTTTTTTTTCCATCAGACTTCCTTGTGTTTTCAAAAACCTTGCAAATTACATCCATTCTCCATTAATCATTGACACCTTTAATTTTTAATTGAATTGCCTAAATTACCCCTTATATATTAAAAAAAAATTTATCTTTACAATTACAAAAACTCTCACTAATTTTTCTCTCTCGCTTCTCATATGGAACAAACAAAGAAAAAGAAGAGATATTATGTGCGAAGTTTAAAAGATACAAAATTATGGGTAGTATAAAAGTATAAGGGAGTTTAAAAAATCGTTTAAAAGTATAAGAATTTTTTGTGCAAGCATTAAAAAATGAGTTACTTTTCTACAAACATTAAGAAAAGCATAGAAGTTTTTTGCAAACATTTCAAAGCACGCGGAAGATTAACGCAAACTTCCAAAAGTACAAGGAAGTTTTTTGCAAACAGTGGAAAACACAAGGAACTTATACCACAAGGAAGTTTTCTGCAAAGATTCAAATATACAAAGGTATTCTTGTCATTTTGAATGAAAAATTACGTTAGAAACAAAAAAATTGCATTTTTTGCGCGTAGACGCACATTAAAAAATTGACTAAGAGAGAAGGAATGGGTGCAATTTGCAGGGCTTTTGAAAACACAATTAAGTTTAGTACAACAAAATTTCACGGGATAGTTTTTTTTCAGGTTTTCGATATCACAGGGTAGTAATATGCATTTTCCCCCTATTTTCTTATGCAAAGTTGGTTTAATTAATCACCATTAAGATACTGTAGTAGGAAACATATATATAATCAAAACCAACAAAGAGTAAAAGGAGCAAGTAAAGTTTAGTTGAATCTTGCCTCAAATAGCATCTAGTATATAATAAGATGTTAAAAACACTCAATCAATGCAGTACACAATTTAGAAAATTAATTCATGGTCCTATAGACTAGAAGATATATACCTAATTAAGCATGGTCGGAAGTGGATTGCAGCTATGTATTTAAAATGAGAAAATGTTTGTGTTAATTCCCACACCCAAAAGAGCTCTATTTTCCACTTTAAGCTTTTCAATGTCTCTTAAGATATCCTCGTATGATTCGTTGTAATTCTGGAGGCATTCTCGCCTGTAAATAATTAGATTAAGTGAGTCAAATATTAAGAAATTAAGTGAGTTAAATTCTCCCTTTTAGATGTCGTTTAAGGTTGTTTCACAAATGATGTGGATATATAAATCATAAGGGTATTTTAGTAATTATCAAATTCCTGATTATTAAAATACTTAAACAAGAATTACATTTATGACGTTCATTAAAATGACCATCCTACCCCTAGTTAATTTTGGACATAGTGGAGACTTTTCCTCTCCACCTAATTGATGGTGGACTTCTCATCTCCCCCATTTAATATGAGACTCTTCACCTCCTCACTTTCACCTATAAATACTACCCTCATTTTCATTTGGAGAGGAGGTTGCCAAAAGTGTGAAGACTAGTTGAGTAGTTTCCTCAAAGTTCGTCCCGTGACGTCAGAACGAGAGGTGAAAACGATCAAGATAGGAGGAGGTCTTCTCGAAGAGACCCTTGATCATTTTCATGCAACATCATTATTGGCGCCGTCTGTGGGAAATTTCTGATAGGCACGTTGAGATGGCGGACGAGAATGAGGAAAACCGATGGATGGAAGAACCCGAGGGACCACCTGAAGGAGGAGAAGACGTGGTAGAAGGCGCACCAGATCCAGCATATATCCGGGAAGCAGCCCCTGATGCGGCACCTGTAGCACCCACAATTCAAATAACGCAGGAGAGGCTCGGTGCAATGGCAGCAACAGTTGCCGCACGAGCAGTCGCACAGTGTGGCTGAACAACGACGGACGCGCATTTCACCTGAATTCCATCACAGGGAATCAGGAGCAGCAACCAGAGAAGAACAAAGGCTTTTCTTTGAGGAGGGGAGGTGAAGTCAAATTTAGAGGAGGTGCAATGAGCAATCCAACTGGAGGAGGCACAAAAGTAAATATAGCTAGAGAAGGCACAATGAGCAATCCAACTGGAGGAGGCACAAAAGTCAATCCAACTGGAGAAGGTGCACAAGGCAATCCAACTGGAGGAGGCGCATCAGGCAATTCGACTGTAGAAGGAGGCACAAAAACTCAGATGCCTGATCCTGAAGCAACACCTGATGCGTAAAAAATTGAAGCACTGCTTGATGCGCTAAAAACTGAAGCAGCTCCTGAAGCGTCAAAAATTGAATCAGCCCCTGATGTTTCAAAAGCTGAAATAGCGCCTGAGGAGCCGAAAAATTAAGCAGCGCCTGTTGTGTCAAAAACTGAAGCAGCGCCTGAGGTGCCGAAATATTAAGCAGTGCCTAATACGCCAAAAGAAGAAGCAGTGCCTGAGGTGCCCAAAAAAAATAAGTAGCGCATGATGCGCCAAAAACTGAAGTAGCACCTGAGGCATAAAAAATTGAAGCAGTGTCTGGTGTGACAAAAATTGAAGTAGGGTCTGATGCAAAAAGTTGAAGCAGCGCCTGAGGCGCAGAAGAATAAAACATCTCCTGATGCGTCAAAAATTGAAGAGGTGTCTGATGCGCAAGCACCAAACTTTGAAGCAACACCTGAGGTGCCATCCATAGCACCCACAAACTCAAGAGATGATGGATGTAATGGCAGCAACGATAGCCGCACGAGCAGTCGCATAATATGTGGTTGAGCAGCAACAAGTGCATGCTTCACCCATGTTCCCTCACTGGGCATCATGAGCAGCAGCGAGAGAAGAACAAAGACCGAGGGAAAAACAAAGTCCAGGGCAACCTTGGAATGATGAAGAAATTAATAGTAAGGATCCAGCAAGAGAAGTAGGAGAACCATATGCAACCATAACCCTAACGAGAAGAAGTCAATTTGCACCAACAGTGCTTTTAGAAACCTTACCACAAGGGTCCAGGGTCCCAAGCTTCACAAAGTGCGAAGGAATGGGAGATCCCAGAAGCATCCAGATAAATTTGAGGCCAAGACGGATCTATATGCAATGAGCGATGCAGCCACCTACAAAAAATTTCGCACAACTTTAGCGAAGAGTGCCCTCACATGGTTTAACCAGCTGCTCACGGGTGCAATTACTAACTTTGAGCAAATGAGTAAATGCTTCCTTCATCAATTCTCCATGAACATGAAGACATAAAAAACCACAATGCATTTGTTCATCGTGACACAAAGATCAGAAGAACCACTAAGAGAATATATACAACACTTTACTAATGCAGTTCTGGAAGTACCTCAAGTAGATCCAGAGCTCCTCACAAGTATACTCCAGCAAACACTACTAGATGAATGCCTGAAGGGGTCTTTGGCAGGACAACCCCAACGACTCTTGAACACTATTAGCAAGACCAAAGAAGTTCATCAGGAGTGGTTCGGTGCAAGGAAGACATGATGACAGTTTGCTCGGAGCAGGCATTATCAACGTGATATATAGAGGAACAACTAAAGGAGATTCAGCAAGTGCTAGAAAAGCTTTGTTGAGTTCAGAAAAACCATTTCCATAACTCCCACTATAAGCGGAGCAGCAGATTCAACAAGCTGAGAAGAACATCGATTCTATCACATTTGATGATAAAGATTCAGCAAACGGGCAATTACCTACCCTGAATGACGCCCTCGTGATCTCTGCTATTTTTGCAAATTATTGTGTGAAGGAAATATTGATTGATACCAGAAGCTCAGTAGATATAATCTTTTACAATGCATTCAAGCAGCTGAATATTGACACTGCCGAATTCAACAAAGTTAACAATGCACTATCAGGATTCGTAGGAGAAACACTAGGAGCATTAGGAGAATTCGTGTTGCCCATCTCATTGGGAAAACTGTCCGAGAAAGGCTACAAGAATTGTGAAATTCTTGGTGGTTAAGGCACCCTCCGCTTATAACATGATATTGTGAAGACCCAGCTTCAAACCTTTTCAAGGCTCTATCTCCACATACTATATGAGGATGAAATTTTCCACAACGAACAAAGTGGAAGAAGTGATGTTGGATCATATAATATCTCAAGAACATCATACCAATATCCTAGAGAATTTTGGTAGATCTCAATCAAATCCTATTGACGTGAATCAATTAATAAGTGAAGATACAATTATCAAAAAGAGAAGGTCAAAAACAAGAAAAGAAAATCAGAGGATCTACAGGTGGAGGTAGTGAAAAGAAAATTATCATGCTGCATAATCGCTAAGATTCAACTATAAAAGTTGTCATGTACCGATCAATGAAAGTTTAATGAGATCTGCAGGCGGATCCTATATTTTCACACAAGAATGTACCTGATTTTGTCTGCCACTTTGAAGAAAAATAAAAAAGAGTCAGATTTTCAATATTTGGTATATTAAAAGAGAAGAGAAGAACTACACCTCTAAAAGGGGTCAGATTAAAAAAGTCCCAATAAAAGGACATTACACCTCTAAAAAGGGGTCAGATTAAAAAAGTCCCAATAAAAGGGCATTACACCTCTAAAAAGGGGTCAGATTAAAAAAGTCCCAATAAAAGGGCATTACACCTCTAAAAAGGGGTCAGATTAAAAAAGTCCCAATAAAAGGGCATTACACCACTAAAAGGGGTCTGATTAAAAAAGTCCCAATAAAGAGCATTACACCTCTATAAGGGTCAGATTAAAGAAGTCTCAATAAAGAGCATTACACCTCTAGAAGGGGTCAGATTAAAGAAGTCTCGATAAAAGAGAATTACACCTCTAAAAGGGGTCAGATTAAATAAGTCTCAATAGAAGAGCATTACACCTCTAAAAGGGGTCAGATTAAATAAGTCTCAATAGAAGAGCATTACACCTCTAAAAGGGGTCTTAATGAAGAAACACCTTCATACCGAAGGTGGAATAAACAACTCTTCAAAGGAGCATCACACCTCTAAAAGAGGTCAAACAAAAATGCTTTCATAGCGAAGACAAAAAGAAACACTCCAAAAGTGCTACACCTCTAAAAGGGGTCAAAAAGAAACTCTCCAAAAGTGTAACCCCTCTTAAAAGGAACAAACAAAAACTCTTTCATTTCGAAGGCATAATAATTCTTCTACAATGACAAGATGTTGTACAAACAACTCTAATGGAAATGCCATGTATACATATGTAGGTGAAATATCACAAGTCCAAAAGCAACTGAGATCAATCACAAGTTACTAACCATACATCAAAGAAAATAATCAAAACAAAAATAAAAACCAAGGTACATATAGAAAAACCCACTCCCGAAATCCAAGTACTTATTCGAGAAATATTTTGTCGAGCCTAGGCAAGAAAGCCTCGGTCGAACTACTATCGAGGCAAGAACGCTTCGACAGAACTTCTGCTCAGAGAAAAACTCCTCAGCAGAACTCCTGCCGAGGTAAGAACGCCTCGGCAGAACTCCTGTAGAGACAAAAATGCCTCGGCAGAACTCTTGCCGAGGCAAGAATCCTTCCGCAAAACTCCTGCCAAAACAAAAATGCCTCGGCAGAACTCCTGCCAAGGCAAGATTGCCTCGGCAAAACTAACGCCTCGCCAGGACTCCTGTCGAGGCAGGAATGCTTCAGTCAAACTACTGTCAAGACAAGGATGCCACGGCTAAACAACTTCTAAAGGAATCTATTTGAAAACTTCTAAAGGAAAATATCATGTTGATGTTTTGAAAACTATAAGCTGAAGAATCTATTTGAAAAGTTAACTCATGAAAAGATTCGCTCTTAAGAAGAAAAATAATTATCCGCAGAACTAACGCCTCGGCAGGACTCCTGTCGAGGCAGGAATGCTTCAGCCAAACTACTGTCAAGACAACGATGCCACGGCTAAACAACTTCTAAAGGAATCTATTTGAAAACTTCTAAAGGAAAATATCATGTTGATGTTTTGAAAACTATAAGCTGAAGAATCTATTTGAAAAGTTAACTCATGAAAAGATTCGCTCTTGAGAAGAAAAATAATTATCCTATAATAAAGTAACATCATTTTAACATGAAATGATGTTCTATTAAGTATTATTATTACATAAATTCCACAAGTAAATATTCTTTGATATTTACATATGGAATTCAGGGGCTTATGATGTGGATATATAAATCATAAGGGTATTTTAGTAATTATCAAATTCCTGATTATTAAAATACTTAAACAAGAATTACATTTATGACGTTCATTAAAATGACCATCCTACCCCTAGTTAATTTTGGACATAGTGGAGACTTTTCCTCTCTACCTAATTGATGGTGGACTTCTCATCTCCCCCATTTAATATGAGACTCTTCACCTCCTCACTTTCACCTATAAATATCACCCTCATTTTCATTTGGAGAGGAGGTTGCCAGAAGTGTGAAGACTAGTTGAATAGTTTCCTCAAAGTTCGTCCCGTGACGTCAGAACGAGAGGGGAAAACGATCAAGATAGGAGGAGGTCTTCTCGAAGAGACCCTTGATCATTTTCACGCAACATCAACAAAGATTAAGAAATTATTTAATGTTCTAGATTTTAGGAAAATTAAAGGATAGTTGGACAAAATTGCCCTTAATAAATGCATGGTTATTTGTTTTGAAAATTGGGAGATATTAAGTATAATATTTAGGATTATAGAAGGATAAAAATGTCAAATAAGCATTTAAATCTATCTTGAAATTATAAAGTGGCATGTATTTTTGAATTTTTTTTCTCTAAAATGACATGTAAAAGGGAACGGAGGGAGTAGTGTATTATGTCTGCATAATAATTGTGTATTATGTATTGTTGGGAAAACCTAGAATATATAAGAGTCAATTTCAATGTACAGCCGCTAGCTAGGGCTGTTATATCTCAAGAAAACTTTGAAAAAAGAAATAGCCCATCTCATGTGCCGGTCTAATTAGAAGGTTAATTAATTGTTAAACGGGTTAGGCTTTTATTGATAAAGAATTGTTTGGGCTTCTCTACGTTTCATATTAATCGTCATATTAATCAGCGAACCTAATCTAAAATTTAGTGAAATCTCTCTAATCGGACGATGCGATTAATGGAGATCAATTCAATGTATTTTCAATGTAAAAATTGTAACATCGTGAGTGTTATTTTTTAATTAATAGTATATATTTCTTTAATTTCTTTATTTTAGATATTCCGTGACAATTAATTGTTGATTTTTGTTAAATCGCCTCATATTTTGTTAGAGAAGGTAATGTGTGGAGAATTTGTTGATTGTTGTCTGTTAATTTAAGAAATTGTTGGTGATCTGTTCTGTTCTGTTATGTTCTGTTTCAACACTCCCTTAAAGAAGACCAAACAGTTTACCTTTGCGATTGAAGTGACGATGAAGTGGAATTTTGCCTTTGACGTAAACTATTTTTAAAAGAGAGAATTTCACTTTCGATACCATAATTATACATACTTTAGGGATTTGATACCACAACTATTTATGTCGACACATCTGATACCATAATTCAAATCAACTTTTCACATTTAATACTTCCGTCAAATTAATGACGGAATTGTCGACGTGGCCGTTAAATCTGAATTTGGGGGGAGACTCAATCCAAGTGACATCGTTTTTTGAGGAGAAAATTGCAATTTTTGGTACAGAGGTTTATGTGTCCAATACATATGGTACAATGCTTTATCAAATTGTGACACATTTGGTACAACCGTTAAAAATTGTCGTTGCAGTTAAGTCTAATTGAAAGTTGATGTCATTACTTATGTTGACTGATAATTTTATCCCATAACATTTCAGGTTACCAAAAAAGCCTCACATCTCCAAATTTAGTGACGATTTTAGTCCACATTGTTGCCAAGTTTCCAAATCGACTCGAATAAGACCACGTCTGACCAATTTAGAAAATTTTATTTATTTTATTTAAATAACTAATTTAATTTATAAACAATAATAATAAATTAAATAATACATTAACATAAATATCACCAAAATTAAGAAAACATATTCTTTTTAAATATAAAATTTATATTATAGAATTAATCTATTTAATAATTATTAAAATAATTAATTATATAATTAAAAACTATTTAATATTTATTAAAATATTGGGTTCTCCGATCCCAGGCCACTGTCGCCCTGGGATCTTCGGTCCCAGGCCAGCGGTGGCTTGGGACAGAAGACCCAGGCTGCGGCGACATGGGAATTGGGGGGTGTAGGGAGAAGGGGTGGGGAGATTGGGTTGGGGTGGGTGGGGTCGGGCTTTTTTTTAAAATTAAAATTATTTATTATTTAATATTTTAATAAATATTAAATAGGTTTTAATTATATATTTAATTATTTTAATAAATATTAAATAGATTAATTATATTATATAAATTTTATATTTAAAAAGAATATGTTCTCTTAATTTTGGTGATATTTATGTTAACGTATTATTTAATTTATTAATATTGTTTATAAATTAAATTAGTTATTTAAATAAAATAAGTAAAAGTTTCTAAATTGGTCAGCACGTGGTCTTACTCGAGTCAATTTGGAAATTTGACAGCAATGTGGACTAAATCGTCACTAAATTTGAAGTATGTGGTGTTTTTTTGGTAACCTGAAATATTAATGGGTAAAATTATCAGCCAACATAAGTAATGGCATCAACTTTCAATTAGAATTAACTGCAACGGCAAGTTTTAACGGTTGTACCAAATGTGTCACGATTTGTTAAAGATTTGTACCATATTTGTTGGACACATAAACCTCTGTACCAAAATTGTAATTTTCTCCTCCAAAAACGATGCCACCTGAATTGAGTCTCCCCCCAAATTCAGATTTAACGGCCACGTCGACAATTCCATCATTAGTATTAAATGTGAAAAGTTGATTTGAGTTATGGTATCAAATGTGTCGACATAAATAGTTGTGGTATCAAATCCCTAAAGTAGGTATAATTGTGGTATCAAAAGTGAAATTCTCTCATTTTTAAAATCCCTGGACAACCTGATAGTGGAAAAATCTTCATTCTTCATGTTAATAGAGAGGATGACATATTCTCTATCCTCTTTATCTAACTCCATCCAATATAAAGCCCCATAAACAAAAATCCCAATTGGGCGATAAAGCGGGAAATGGCTGATAGCCGCGACATCAACGGATCTCCAAGAATTGTAATGCAAGTGATCGTCATCATATGACATGGATATAGTAAGCATCATACACCTCCATATGTCTAGATTTGATTTGACTAAGTATAAGATTGCATATTCATTTTTGGATGGAACATAAGCAAAACCACATACATTCGATATTCCATCTAGCAAAGGACCAAAAGGAGGAGTAGGCAAGCTAAAATTTCGTCGAGTGCTGGAATTACACAAATAGAATCTCTCATTGTTGACAAATCACATCAATTTAGATTGTGATGCAAAGGGTAACATATTTGGCATGATGTTCGTGAAATTATAGAACAATCATAAAAATGCTATTTTTAATTTATTTTACTTAATAATAACTTAACATTTTTCTCAGTAAAATTTTAATTAAAAAAAGACATTCTTTTTAATTTTAGTTTCAAATATCCTCTATATTATTTATTTTGTATTTGAAATATACGTTTACAAATCTAACATGTTATTATATTGCATGTTATTTACATTATTTAGATTATCATATTAAGTGGAGGTTGAAAATGTCAAAAAATATATTTTTGGGTGCAAAATGACAATATTCTATATTTTCATGTTGCAAAGTACCAATTCTTTAATTTTAGGGTGCATTGTGCCAAAAATATTCGAAATGACTATTCCACCCTTCCACCAGTGAATCTTTTTTTTATTATTCAAAACATACACTAGTGTGCAAAGTGCCAAACTAAATTGTACTTTCATTGTGAAAAGTGCTAAAACTTTTAAGTTAAAGATGTAAAATTCAAAAATCCCCTGCCAAAAACCCATTTTATAACACGAAAGAATTCGTATATTTCAAAAGTTAACATTTATTAATATTAAATCATAAATTTCGCATATAATCTCCTAATTTCAATAGGATCGGAAATTAAATGCAAAATTTAAATAGGATAGGGTTTATAGGACCGTTTGGTAGGGTGTATGAGATTAAGGTGGATTAGATTGGAGCTGGATTGAAGGACATATTAAAAATACGTTTGATAGATTTGATTAAGTCATATTACATTAAAACAATCTACCGTAATATGTTTTGTAGAGTTATGAGTTTAGGCATATATTAATATATTTTCACTAGTTAATTTAACATATTATGATAGTTAAGATATATCAATTCATCGAAGCCATTTGTTTAATATGTATAAGAGTATGAGTTGATCAATGTTTGTTCAATATTTAGTTTGAATGCCTCCATGTTAATTTGTGATTTATTTATGTATAATGTGTTTCCATTTTAAGAGATTTGAGAAAAATTTATGATATGTAATGATATATTAAAAAAAAATACATAAATTTGAGGTTATAAGTGATATTTTACCTAATCCATATTCATCGGAATTAACTAATTCACCCATGCCTTGATAGATTATAATTTGAAATATTGCATTAAAATCTCTACATTCTTAGAAAAGATTGACACTGACTCCATCACATTTTTAGACCTTAAAAGAAATATGATTTTTAAGGGATAATAAAAACCCCATATTATATAGTCCTACTATATATTTAGACCTATTTTAGTCCTCGAAAAAGTTTACACCATGTGTTATGGACAGAATTTAGCCCCTATAATATGTAATATTATCAGTTACCTGTCCTATTATTACAAACAAGGCATTTTACCGCTGCATTATTTTACATGGAGAAGGATATAATTTTTTTTTTAAGCAACACTTGTCACTCTCACATTAATTTTTTGGCGAATGAGCTACACTTTCAACAAAATGAGATAAAAACAAATGAGTAAAATGACCATTTTCAAATGACAAGAAGGTAAATTGATAATTATGCATATCACATGTAGATTAATAAGAATTAACCACATAAAAATTGAAAATATTCATTGAAACTTAATAAAGATTAATATGGGGTTGTCAATGGGTCGGACTCGGACCGGATTAGGGCTGGTCCAGATTAGAGTCAGATTTACATTCCTATTATGATCGGGATCTGCTCGGATCTTGAATATTAGCAATTGAATTCGAATACGATGGATATCTCAGATCAGGATAAATCGTTTAGCACATTTAACAATAACTTCTTTTTTTTTTTCTGTTTTTCTCCAAATCACTTGTAAATTCCACCGTCATGAATTAAAAATGTAAATTTTACTTATTTCATCGAAACTATTGCCTGAAAATTGTAGGAGATGCCATATGATGGACAAATATAAACGATCAAAATTTGAACAAAGAAATAAACAAAAATATAAGTGAAAAAGATGTAAACTCTGACAAAGAAGAAGAAAACTCAATATTGAAAAACAGAAGAGAAAACAAAAATTGAATATTCTCTTCATATAATTCGGATATGAATGTGTAATGGATCGGAGTAGCCTTATATATCCATATTTGCTCCATATAATTCGGATTATAGATCTTCTCAACCGGATCAGGTCCATCAGATCACTAATCAGACAATTATTCTAATAAATCGAATAAAATTCAGATCTGATCGAAATTGAAATCCGACCCATTGACGGCCCTAATTAATACCATTGCCCCACATTTTGTTTTGATACGAAAATATATGGAGAAGTTTTTGGGTGTTGTTTCTTTATGTAAATATTGATTTGAACAGATTAATGTATAGTATTTCTTAATTTTTTGTTTTTTTGAAAATATTTAGTGACATTTATATGTTGCCTCGTATTTTGTCGGGGTGAATGTGGTTCGGTATGGGCGAGTGTATATGAAAAAATCAACCCGACCCAATATATGCGGATTGTCAAAATTTTAAACCGCACCAGTATTTTTATGTTCATAAACCGCTCGGTTCGGGTGAGGCGGGTTGGCAAGTTGGTCGGGTGGATTTGCGGTTGATAAAATTTATGAGTGATTATATCAATACATGCAAATGTAAAATCAAACACTTATTGTTGCTATTATTAAATCGATTAAAAACAACATACACATTTTCAATATCACACTTAAAAATTTAAATACTAACTATGTATCTTTGCAGTAATGTTTATTTTACCAACTGATATGTCGATGACTATAATTGGAGATAAATTAGAGTTAAAAATGATTATCAAATTATGTATAATCTTATGTATACCATGAACATTAATATAAACAAGAAACTTGATGAAAGTTTACTTTTTGTTCTTAGTCATTTGTTAGTAAATGTGATTTATTTCACACTATTATTAAACATATGTATAAGAAGTACACTAAAGATGATTAAGTGTGGATTGTGGGTTGATCAGTTTATTAACCATCAAACCCGTCACCCGACCAATACTATACAGATTTACAAGTTACCAACCCGTAATTTATTATTTTAAAAATTAAAACAATGGGTTGCGGGCAGGTTGGGTTGGGTCGAACGGGTGAGTCAGGTGTAGCGGGTTTACGAACACCCCTAGTATTTTGTTAGAGAAGGTTGGAAAATGTGTGAAGAATTTGCTAATTTTTGTCCGTTTATTAATGTAGATATTGACATGTTTTGAATTGGTATTGTTAATTGCACTCAGACTATAGCAATCAGGTCTGAAGCCTATTATGATCAATAGGTTTAGGGTTCAACACCAAAAAAGGACAATGGGTATTTCCTTTAATTTATTAAATTTTTTTGGCAATTATTTATTATTTGTATAATGTTCAATTTATTTTCCTATAATTTGAAAAAGAACACCGTAACCTCTAATAATCTTACAAAAGTTTCACATTACATCCCTAAAAATTTTTAATATATAAAAAAAATATGAATTGACAAAACAATCTCTCTTATATGTGGCACTTTACCCCCTCAACCCCCCACCCCCCATCCGGTTGGCATAAACGTGGCACTTCACCCCTTCTGCATTAAGATAATTCACACCCGACCCCATGTGTCTTGATAAATGTTGCATTTCACCCTTATGTTACCAAAATACTTTTAATGTTTACTCTCAAATTCGGTGAGTGAGTTACACTCTCTGGCTGAGGGAGCTAAATTACTCTTTTAAAATTTTCGAGGGGCGGGGGGTAAAATGCTTTTTCAAATCATATAGGGGATAAATTGAACATTGTGAATTTTTTTTCTAGAGAATAATATGCATTTCACTAGGGTAAATTGAGACTAAGTAGATTACTATTCGTTTGATGTTGATGCATAATTGCTCTTCGGATTCGAAAGAGAAGATTCCAATGCTCAATGGGTCCCAACCGGATCCCCGTATTCCAATGTAACAAAAGAATCAGTGTTTGTGTTGCATGAAGGCTGTGTTTACCTTGTGTACTTCGGTTACTGCGGGTTTCCTTGTTAAAAAAATAAAAGAAAAAAAAATGCATGTCAAGATTTTATAATTATGCAGGTTTTTTTTTTGTGTTGTGTGTGTGTAGTCCAAACTTTATGCTATTTATGTTTGTGAATGTAGAAAATGGTTGATTGGATAGGTTAAATTATAGAGACAACATTCTTTAACAAAAGACAGAGATCTAGCATTAATAACAAAATCCTAGTTTCTTATGCAAAGTTGGTTTAATTGATGACCATTAAGATTAAGGTACTGTAGGCAGCATATATAATTATACTATAATTAAAACAAACAAGAGTAGAAGGAGCAAACAGAGTTTAGTTTAAATTTTGCATGAAATATCATCTAGTATATAATAAAATTTTGCCTGAAATATCAAAGCTAGAAACCTAATTAATCAAAGTAATTGAAAGTTGATTCCTTCTATGTATTTAAAGTGAGAAAACACTCGTGTGAATTCCCAACCGCATGATTTGCTCATCCATATTCTTTTCATCTCTTAAGATATTCTCAAGTGATTTGTATGATTTGTTGTAATCCTGTAGGTACTCTCGCCTATAAATAATTATCTTTGTCTCAATGTACATATCCAAGAGGGTAATGCTTTGTAAACTAATGCTCCAATTTTGGGTCCATAACTGGTTCTTAACATCCGATAGCTTCCACAACTTTATGGTTTTTGGGAGATCATTGATTAAACCCGTGAAACAGAGTTCTCCCTTGATTTCTAAAAGTGAACGATAAAATCTGCATAAGTCATATTCAAAATCCTTAGGCAACCCAATAGTAGAAAAACATTTATTATTCATGTTAAAGGAGATGATAAGATATTCATTAACCACTTTATCAAACACCCTCCAATAGAAAGTTTCACAAACGAAAACCCCAAACCCGAATTCACAAAACATGAGATGGTCCATAGGTGTGGCATCCACAGATCTCCAAGAATTGTAATGTATCTCTTCGTCATCATTGGACATGAATATAGTGAGAATCTTCCAACTCCACCTATATAAATCTAATTTTACCAAGTGCAAGATTATGTATTCATCTTTGGATGGAACATAAGCAAAACCACAAGCATAAATCTTTTTATTAGACAAGTTATCAGAAGGAGGATCGAGGAAAAGTCGTCGAGTGCTGGGATTATACAAGTAGAATCTCTCACTGTTATGAAAGCACACCAACTTAGATTGTGATGGAAAGTGAAGCAGTATATATGCTTTTGATGAAGTTATGGGAAGGCTCCATCGTTGGATTATTTTTCCATGGAGATTGAAGATGGTCAGAGCATATGAATTTTGATTAAAACAATAATGCAAAGCTAGCATTAACGGGGGATTATTATTGTCTAGGAGTTTTTGACGTTGTAAGTTTTTGAATGAATTTTCAAAAATTAGAGATTTCCAGTGTTTAGAAACTGATCTATACCTTAAAAGATTCTTAACAGACAATCTTGATAGTATCTCCCTCATTATATCCTCCGGCAAAAATCCACCTCCTTCATGCTCAACTTTGATCTTCTTTGATATTTGCTTCTCTATTTGCATCTCTTCCTCCATCTTGGACTTGTGTACAAAATTCAACTTTAACGATTGAAGGTAGTAGCTAGAATTATTGTACCGCCGCTAGGGTTGTTCAATAATCAAAACATATAAATTAGCGCATCTGATCTGCTTAGAGAGGATTAATTGTTTAACGGGTTGGGCTTTAAATTAATAAAAGAATTGTGGTTTCAATCTTTCACGGAACTTTTTACTTGATTTATATATTAAGTTTGGCATGATATCATAATTTGCCTTTTCTTTAAAATATGATATGCTTGTACATACTAATTAATTAAAAACCAATTGTTTTAATATGCAAAATGTTGAAATGATAAAAAAAAAAAAAGTTAAATTTGATTTTTGCTAGTAAAACATATTAGACATTCTAAAGTCAAAACCAACAATCAGCTACGAAATGTCTAATATGTTTGCTGTTGTTGGTTTTGTAGGGAAAAAAAAAAGTTAAAAAAAATAATAGGTCATGATGCAGCAAACATATTAAACATATTTAACCAAAATTTATAGGAAAAATAATAGATCATGATATAAACATTTAGTATATGGAAATAAAGTTAAAATAATGGATAATATATTTTTATTAAACAGTTGACTGCATACATTAAAACTTTAATTAGAATATTGTTTTATAATAACGTCACAACGGTTGAACCACCGATCTAAACAATAACTAGTAAGGCTATCGATTCGATGTACGATCCGATTTTGTAAACATTTAATTAGAGTATATCCGACAATACATCATCATTACATCATAATCTCATATCAATTCACATTACTGGTAATTTACCAGAACCTCTAGATTTTGGGGCATCAACTTGCTCAGTAGGCTACAACCTCATTGTCAAACATATATATAACATCATGGATCAAAATTTCTATATTTTCCGTCGAAAACACCGAAAGTTTTATGTTTTTGAATCAAAAAGAAAAGAATGTGTATTTCCGAAATTATATATTTGCCTTGAAACTTTCTGTTTTGTTAGAGAAGGAAATTCCACATTTGTTGCTATTATATGCTAGTGAAGGTGGAAAATGCTTGATTGGATTAAGGCCAGTTTATTTTATTCATTCCTTTTGTTTCAGTTCAATACTGATGATTTTCATAGCCTTAGATTCTGTGCAATTATAAGAATTTATTTTCTTTCCTCTAAAGAATTCAAAGAATATTCAAGTAGAAGATTAAGTTGGGAATTTTTTGGACTTTAGTTCATCTGCCAATAAATGGCTTTGAGCAATTGATCCTATTTCAAAGGGTTTTGAAATAGAAGGGTTTTGGTTTGGTTTTGTTGGTCTCGGCCTCCAAAAAATTATACAGGTTGTCTCGATGAAATTTTTGAAATCTCATTTGGTTAAGTTTTGTATGTTGCGTTTTGTGGTTTAGAGGAAAAAGTAGTTGGTATATGTCAAATCAAAACTTTATAGGAATCAATTGTTTGTGTGTAAGTTTCTGAATAGGTTTGAGATGAGTTTTATGTGTCTTACGAACGAAAACTCAATTAAAAGGGTTTGTAAGTGTTAATTCTCCTAATCCTCCGCTTTTGGGTTGCTGCTAGTTTATGAAAGTTTTTAGGTTACAAAATTATATTAAAAATTAAGTAAAATGATATCGAGTTTCACGCAGAGGCAGATATTGATTTTTTTTTTTAATATAGTGGTGGTGTATGAAAAAAAAATTCAATAAATTAGCCCAATATGAAAATTTCAGCCTAAATATAATCTTAATTCTATTAATATCACACAATCCACTTTAATAATAACTCACTCTATTCCATTTCTAAGCCCCAATAAAAATTTCAATTTTTCTCTACTCCCAACATCTGCAAATGAGTTTATTTTTCTTGAGCTCTCGGCCCTTTCCAATCAACTTGAAAATTATATTAGGGATGTTCGATCAAGTGATGATTTTTCTAGCTTGAAAGGGATTGATGATCCTGCTAAGAAGATGGTTGCAACTAAAAGACATGTCGCATTTTTGATGGCTTACAAACTTGTGACATTGACGCTTATTCTACCTGTTGCAACTGCATCAGTGGAGAGAGCTTTTTCGGCTATGAAGATAGTAAAGAATCGACTTCGTAACCGAATGGGTGATCAATGGCTAAATGATAGTTATTTTGTCATTATAGAGGGAGACATATTTAGTAGTATTTGAAACGATGCTATCACGGACATATTTCAAAAGATGAAAAACCATCGCGGTTAATTATTAGAGTGAATATGTAGATATTTTGGGTTCTTTTGAGACTATAACGAGGTATCATATGTAATTAAAATATCTCGGGGGGTTTATTTCTGTCAAACTTTACCTCCCCATTTTTATATTGCGTCATATATTTTCTCGCGAATAATATAAATTTTAAGTTTAATTGTTTAATATTTTTTTTTTTGTGTATAAATTTAGCCCCTTCTGACCAAAAATCCTGGATCGGCCCCTGGTTTCACGATGAATATGTATCTATAAGTCCAATGAAAATGTTGCACTATATGTTAGCTTCAAATCCTAGTTTCTTATGTAACCAACAACATAAGGTTAGTTAAATACAATTTGATAACGAAGGGAGTAAAATAATTCAAACATTTAATTAATAACGTACATTTATTAGATATTCTGATATTAATCTTACACTTACAATATGAAAGAGTTAATTTCTCCCATGTACTATTACATATTTATAACAGATACTCAATCAATGCAGTAACAATTTAGAAAATTAATTCATGGTCCTAACTCCTATAGCTTGTTTGGTTGTCAAGAAAATGAGGAAAAATTATAGGAAAAGGAAAAGGAAAAAGAAAAGAAAGTCATTTTCCTCTACATATTTGGTTGTCAAGAAACCTATTTTCTTGCAGATGTTTGGTTATCAAAAAAGTTTAGGAATATAATATTTTTGTTTGATTATGAATACTTTCAAAATTTTAAAATATATTAAAAGTGATTGCAAAATAAAACTTATCAAATTAATCTCTAGAAAATATAAAGTACTAGTTAAGTAATTGAATTAAATAAAAGCTAACAATAATGTGATAAATAAATTAAAATAGCTTATATATATATATATATATATTTCAAATCTTTAACTTTTCTTTGGTTGAAATTTATGTAAAAATGAGTTGATATTGTCTTTTGTTATCTGTACTTTTTTTATTTCAAGATAAGAATTACGTTATCTTTGTTGATAAAATATTACATGAATAATCACGTTTTCATTCTATTAACTATAATTTTTACATTAATTTGATGCTATTGTATATTCTTTTAATCACCGAATTTACATCAATTTTCAAAGTTAACAAGGGGTTATTGTCAATTTTTAAAGTTAACAAGCTGATAATATTTTAGGTAAAAGGGTTGCTTTTGCTTCATTTTGTGAGGGTATAATTTTTTAATGACTTGAGAGGGTACTTTTTTGCTAATAATAAATAAGCACAAAGGGGCCTTGGGTAGAAAAAAAATCACAAATGGGTTGGAAGAAAAAAGAAAGAATGAAAAAAAAAAAAAAAAAAACAAGAAGAAAAAGGAAAGAATAAAAAAAGAGAAAAAAATATAGACCACATGGTCCAGGAGTTAACTCCTGGACCGGGTCTATAGAAGAATCTGCCAAATTTAATAGGTATAACTGACTCGTTCCTTTCTTTCTTTCACTACCCATGCTCTCCAAATCTTTCTCTCTCCCCGACACAATGCCCTAATTTCCTTTCAATAAAAATTCTCCCAGCTGCCGCGCGCGACTCCTCTTCTTCCATATCTGCTACCACCGCCGCACCACACCCCCTTCGCGACCCAGCCGTCACCTTCTCCAGAGAATCCACCTCCGCCGCGGCTCAAGCTCTCCAGATCCGTGCAACGCGCCTCCGGCCAGCTCCGACTCCGGCACCTACACCACCACAAGTCTTGTTGAAACATTCTAAGTAAGGTATAAATGCACTTTAATCCTTCAATTTCGATTTTAATCCTTCGAATCTCGTCTGCCATTATTAGGAAATTGGGTTTCTTTTTTAGTTTTGCATTTTTTATTAGCACACTAAAATGTTTAATCATTATTGTTATTTGGGATTTATTAGGTATAAAATGGGTTCCTTTTTTATTGTAATGCCTTGGATTCGGGATATATTGTTATTAGCACACTAAAATGTTTAATCATTATTTGGGATGTTATTAGCACACTAAAATTACCATGAAATTGATTATAATGCAAATGTATAGAGGAGAAGATAAGAAGCACTTAATTGAATTCCAAATTCCAATTAGGCTTGAGAAAACAAACTCTACTGCACCTTTTACCATAAGTATAGTTGAAATTAGCCCAGCTGTTAAAAGTGTAATCTCTAAGGCCTTTACTGCAATCTGTAGCACTCTGCTGTTTTTGTTGTTTGACAAACTTTCTACAAATAGAATTGCCATGAAACTTGGGAAAAACAACGCGATATTAAAGGAAATGAAGTATATAAACACGACAAAAATACGCGACGAAGTAATGAAAGAAATACCCTTTGGAGTTTAGAGTTTGGATGAAGTTTTTGTAAAGAAAAGAATGGTGGAGAATATGAGTGGTTTTTTTTTTGTTGGTTGGGTAGAGTCTTTACAGCCTAGCTAGCAACTGGAGAAATGATAATGGGCCATAAAACTCTGTTGGTTGGGTAGAGTCTTTAACAGAGTCTTTGAAGCGTACTGTACTGAAAATTGGATTATAACATGATATGTTTTGGTTATTGTTGTAAAGCTGATTTGAACAAGAGGAAAAATAATATGGTGATATATGGATGTATAAATACACCAACAACTTACTTTTAAATTATTTTTTAGTTACTAACACAGATCAAATACTTTTAGGTTAAAAATATATTCATTCAAATAATTTAAGTGTATATACCTTGTTTGGCTTAAGATTGCAATTTTGGAGGGTAGTGAGATTGCAACATATGTAAATTGGAAACCTATACCCACTGAAATTGAGTGACGACATGAGCGTTACAATCGACTTTTGACCCTTGAGATGTTTTATTTTGTCGGCAATAAATATACAATTTGAAGAAAGTCTAAACAGATTATCAAAAAGTTTAGAAAGGAAAAGTCTAAACAATAGTTACTTGGATATGGATGGCTGGTCATAAAATATGGTAGGGCAAATTTGAAAAGTAACGGAACTGGATGTTTGATATTTGAGAGAGTAGGTTGTAAAATAATCTCGATTTGCATAAAATTGTTTGTTTGAATTTTGGAAAAGTAATTTTTTTTAAGGGATAGTTTAAGTTGTAGGTGTAAGATGTGTATGACTTTATGTCAAATCATGTTTGTTATGTGAAATAAGTTATGTAACTAAAGATTACTTTATGTCAGATCAAAGTAGAATTTGTGCAGGCTCTGTATTAGAGATAAGAAAATTATTATTTGTTTGACTTTTGATAGAGTAGTTTGAGAAAATTGAGATATGAAAAATTTATTTCAAAAATTAGAAAAGATGTTTGTCTCGTTTTTTTTTAAATGCGAATTTTTCCGGGGAGATGCCAAACAAACAGGCCCAACATATTTCTTCTGTCATGCATTTTTCAATTAATTAATATTGATATTAAAAAAGTGAAGATAATTAATTTTATGAAATCTAAAGAGAATGCTCAAGATTGCAGATAATATTTCAATTATTTCTGATCAAGGGGAACATGTAAAAACGATATTAATTTATTAGTCAACTTCAATTTGATAAAGTCATCTAATTATCCATTCAATATCTACTGTGGTCAAGTGCCACTTATGTAATTATAAAAAAAAAAAAAAAAAGTGCCACTTATGCTAAATAGAAGAAAAAAATGCCAATACTATACGAAGTATTTGTTTTTTTCCTTTTCAATTAATGTTCTCATCATGAAGCAAGGCTTACGTACATAACATTTCTGAATTTCAAGATCTTAGGCAAAATAAAGAGGTGATCACAATCTAATTCTCAAAAGTTCAATTCTTGCTCTTTAAGGGTTCTTTGCACTTTGCACCCCGAAACTTAGATTTAGCATTTTACACCCTCGAAATATAAAAAATGCGCCATTGAGATTTAGTTTGATTTCTTGTTTAAATTGAATACCAAGTTGTTTTTACACTTTTGCAGAACGATGTTCAAAATTTAGTAAAGTTTGCGTTATAGTCCCACTTCCTGACAGATATCTCTATGAGAACCATCTTGGATCATTTAAAATTGTCTAAACTTGTTGAAAGGAGAAAATGTTTAAATAACATTATACTCCATTATGCTAATTAGACCTTGTTTTATAAAAAATATGAAAGCATTGAATTTTATGTGCCTTTATGAGTTGTTAACTGCCTTATGTGCTGATTATTCTTTTGATTTGTTTGATTCTAGTTTCTTACAAAAAATTGGTGGCAAGCTTTGGTGAGACAGATTTTCCTAATTCCATTTTCACCTGAGAAAGCAAATTCATAGGTAAGTTTACTTTCTCACAATTACTATGTACAGTATATATTGAGCTATTATTGTATTTGTGTCTGAACGGTAATTGGGGCTTTATTACTTTATAGTATTTGAATGATACAATCCTGAAATGTGAGCTTTTGTGTGTTGTGAAATTATAGAATTTGGGGCTTTTAAGTAGAAAATTCTTTGTTATGGAATAGATGTATTTTTCGGCTTATTATCCACACTTGTCTTTGCTTGCTAATTATTTCACCATTGTATGCAATTAAAAGCTATAAACTAATACTAATAAAATTTTAATTAACAAACGTATAAGTTATATGTTACATAAATGCGTTAAAATGCTGCTATATATAAAAATGCAATGAATTAACTAATTTATTAAATTGTACAAAAAATGTAGAAGCTAGATGAATATTCAGATTCAACGTAGTTGGATGTACAATCGGAAAGTCGGAAATGACTAGGGGTGGGATCGGGACGGGCTTTCAGGAATTCGTGTATTTTGGGTTTCGGGATTTCAAATTTAAGTCCCGAAATCCGGTAGCTCAACCAAGGTCCCGTGAGTTTCGGGTACCCGATTTAATTTCGGGATTTCGGGACGGGTTTGGGTGTCCCGAAAATCTTACCTACTTGGGGCCGAAATAGCAAGTTCCGTAATAATTTTCTGTAGTACCTTAGTTAGAAAAATATCCAGAAGCTTTGTTCCCACTTTCGAATCACACCCCTCAGATTGTTGATTACTGTTAATAATAAAAAAAATATTAAAATGATAGGATGAACAATTCCTATTATTAATAAAATGAAAAGAAAAGAAAAGAAAGTGAAAATCAAGCATACTTGATTCTGATGGGTTCGTAAAAGCGAAGGGGAATGCTTATTCTAAGTGGCTTTGGACAAACGACGCCGTTCGGAACACAGCCATCGACCAAGGCTTTCTGCTGGGGGCTTTTCAAAAGACTGAGGCTTTCTTTCAAAAGATTACCTGATTGAAGCAATCGGAGCTTTGAAATTGAAAGATTGAAATTGGCAGTGATGAAGGAGGAGGCTAGGGCTTGTGTTTTAAGTGGGTCGGTTTATTTAATTTTTTCCTATATACTACATTACATGTTGATGACTAAAATAGTAAAATAGAATTAATAGATATAGCCTGACAAAAAAAAAAAATTATAGATATAGGGTAATCGGGACCAGGTTCCCCGATGGGGTCAAAACCCAAAACTCGATAAAGAAAATTTTTTTTCTTTATCGGGTTTCGGGATGTCCCGAACCCGAAAAAGACCTGTTTTCTTCCGTCCCAAATGGGAAAGCCCGATCGGGACAGGACGGATACCCGAAACCCGGTCCCATTTACCCAGCCTTATAAATGACTTCAACCTAGAGTGGTTATATGGGGTTAACCAATTCCTTGACTATGCAAGATTGCAACCCGAATATATAGGAAATGGAGTACTTCAGTGTCCTTGTCGGAAATGTGAAAATATGCAATACGCGTCTGATGCGCAAGTCCAAGTACATTTATTTAAATATGAGTTTGTGGCTGATTATTAGTATTGGGTAAGTCATGGAGAGGTTGAGCCAACGACACAACTTAATATTAATGTTGGACCTTCGGGTAGTGATCAATATATCCATGACGAGGAGGACAACAGATATGAAGATATTGTATATGATGCCATGAGAGGTGGTGCCTTCAACTGCAACATCGGGGATACTGTTTATGCAAATAGCCCTCCAAACGAAGAATCTCAAGAATTCTACGAAGTGTTAGACAGTGCTCAACGACCCGTGTTCGAAGGTTGTAACAATCAATCGGAGTTGTCATTGGCTCTTCAACTAATGTCATTAAAATCCGACTACAACATTGCACAATCAGCTTTTGATCGAAATTGTTCGATAATTAGTCATTGTTGCCTGAAGAGAATTTAGTTCCTAATAATTTCTACAAAGCAAAGAAGTTGGTGGCAAAGCTTGGATTAACATCCCAAAAAATCGACTGTTGTAAAAATGGGTGTATGATATATTACAAGGAAGATGTTCACCTGACTGAATGCAAATTTTGTCACTTTGAACGTTTCAAGAGTACTAGGTCGGGTCGCAACGCGAGAAGTATAAAACCAATTCCTCACAAAAGAATGCACTACTTACCCTTAATTCCTAGACTTAAAACGATTATTTTCTTGCAACGGGATCGTTTGAAAGTGCAAAACTGGACTGTTTTGGAACTGTTGCACCAATACCAAGCCTACAAAACCTCCAATAAAATAAATATATACTTATAGTTGCATCATTCTGCAAAGTTAACTGGACATATGTACTCACCTAGATGGGCGGCCTTCCAAATCTACTGCAGTGGATTTATCAATCACCGAAGAATTACTCATGTTATTAACCCACTGTTCGGCCTGTACACAAAAATATATTTGATCATTTATATTCATAGGAAGTTTTCAACATAAACCACACTATAGATTTCTGAATTCCTGTGTCTGATTGAACTCGTGATAAGATCTATGTATCTACCACAAGTACAAATATTTCAGAAACATGTGTTGTAAAATTATGCAATATGTTGTCACTTTGGGAAAGAATTAAGTCCCACATCTAAAAAGCAGAAATTTAACATGGCGGCGAGAATCTATCATGCATTTTGAAAGCCCATTACTACTTTGAATGCCTTGTTCAACTTGACCAATTGAGGTTGCGGTTTTCTTTGAATCCTCTTCCTTACTAGTCATTTCTTCACACCTGATTGTCAGAGGAATTTATAATCAGAAGTATGCATGTTACAGTTAAAATTAAAATATCAATTTAGCAAGACAACCAAACAAGAAGTCGAACAAAACTGGTCAAACACATATACTCGAGAACTTGAGTGTTGCAATGTATATTTCCCCTCACTTAAAATTAATTCGACAAGTTAATCCAGAATACTAAGTGTTTGGAAATCAAACGCACTACTGATTACATTAGATGATATTTGAAGTGCTTTTTATGTTAAACTCTCACCCTTAATTTCAGTCTATTGCCTCTGTTGTTTTCCGATTAAATTGGATACAAAGAAAATACTTTTCTCTGAATTTGCATAAAACAAGCATTATCCAAACACGAGATGGCAAAAATTCCATGCATACATTCACCACAAATAATAAGTTGCTCCAAAATACAGAAATATTGTAATACTTCAATAATCAATCCATCATCTGAATTTTCAAAAATGAGAGAACCAAAAGACAAAACCATTGAAATCTCTCTTGTGAAAATATGAATGAACATTACATCAGTAGCTTCAAAAACACATAAACCATAGAAATTCAATTTTTTTTACTGAATCAACACTTAACTAAACTATCCAAGGAATGCAAAGGAGCTATTTTTTTTTTGTTTTCCCAAGGTTTAATCCCGCAAAGGAACTGCTCATATCCAGTATTTAACAGTAACTACATAAAGAAAGAAACTTTGATGCTCTGGCAAACGAAAAACGAAAATAAAATGTGAACCTGATAAATAAATACAAAAATCCTAAAATTGATCGAATCCGTACGGGCAATAGTTGTGATTAGCAGTGCAAGATTACAAATATATGGTTTTTTCACAGGGGGGATTCAAACCAAGAATTGGAGGGATACAAATTGATGAATGAAAGAGGAAGACTGAGATTCGGAAGTGTTAAACAGAATTTTCTGTGAAATTAGGGCTTTAAATTTCCAGTTAAGAGGAATTGCAGATTACGTTCTTTTTTCTATTGCTGTAAGCTATGTTCGGTTTGGGCTATAATTAATTGGGTCTAATTATACTTTGGCCCAATTAGGTGTGGGAAAAGTACAATGTCAATTTTGCCCTTGATATGGCTGCCAATATATGGAAAAAAAATTGAAGCTAAAAGGCATTATATTTTGAACAAATCAGGGGACTTTATGACACAATAAGGCTAACTAATATGCAATTTCAACACTCAAGAACCTACCTAATTATGTTGTAATCAAATACTCATCAACATTGAACAAGAACAAAATGAGGACTTTATTATAAAAATACCAACAATCAATATGCAAACTTTAGAATTATATAACAAACACTCAAGACTAAAATATGCAACTTATTCATCGATAATCAAATACACATAAAAATTATACAAGAACACCTTCAGGACTATATCAACAAAAAAGTCAGTTTCCACTTTCCACTCAAATCAATATGCAAAGTTTATATTCAAGTATTTTCAGTACAATCTAAAGGCATTCAACAAAAATTAATATTAAACACATAAATATTTCAGTACAAGAACAGGCACCTTAATCACACTAGTATAAAAATTGATACTCCAATGGCTACAAGAAACAGTACAAATTCTAAAATTAACAAACTTTGTAGGATTCTCAAGAATGGCAATAGAGAATACTAATAAGAGAGATTCTTTTTCAGCAATTAAAAGTCACTACCCTTTTTGGTGATTTAATAAATAGTGATAATACAGTCACCTTCCTCACCTCCAGTTTGTTCAAAAGTGAAAACAGGCAACATGAGCAACTTTTCATTTCATAATAATTTTCAGATTGAAGTGGACAGACATAGAAGACAACCAAACCCCAGCTTTTAATAAGCTCACGTTTTTAATCTTTATGACCATATAACCAAAAATTATTAGACTATTGAAATTAAATATTTAATACTTTTCCTCATAGCTACCCATTTGCACATACAAACAGGCCATTCTACCGCACATACACGAATGAAATTATATGGAAAAAACTGACCTAGATTCGACAATCCAAGTGGAATGGAAGCTTCGGTGCTCTAACCTACAATCGGAGAAAATCCAAACATTAGGGCAAGCAAATAGCATGGATAATTGAATAAACTCTGTATAAGAACAACATGAAGGAAGAAGTCGAAGGCATTTTCTCCAGAAATGGCGTCGGAGCTCACTTGGGAAGAAGGGGGAAAGTGGTCGCGTGAGAGTGAGGATTGAAAATTTTCAGACTTTTGTTGAATTTCAGCTGGTTATTTTGTAATTCCTATCAAATCAAGGGGCAAATTCGGCACAAGAATTTTAATCTGGGCCGCCCAATTATAATTGCACAGGAGGGTGTCAAATTGGAATGGGCTGGATAAAGGGGGTGGCCCACATATCCGACAAATTAAGACGTGCTGCCCGTTATTTTATCAGCCCAACCGAATGGAATTTTATGGCCCCAATTAATTTATTCTGTCGAATTAAATTGCTTATTTGGGCCTTATATTGCAAACCGAACATTGCCTAAAAGAAAGAGACATGAGGTGATGCATCAATGGGTGGGACTTAATCCGAATCTGTATTCAATCAAGCCCGTAACTTTTCTATTTTTAAAACACTGGTCTGTTTGTTTGGCTTTATCAAAATTATTTTGTGTTTTGTAAATGCCGAACAAACATGTTTTTGGGTTTTTGGCATTTTGCACCCTAGAATTATAGAGTTTTGGCACTTTGCACCATGACTTAAAAGTTTTGGCACTTTGCACCATAAAAATATAATTTATTTGGCACTTTGCACCCTTAAAATTTATTTAGTGTGTTTTAGTGAGAAAATTCATTGATAGAAGCGTAGAATAGTTATTTTAAATTTTATTTTTCACTTTGCACCTTGGCAATATAGATTTTGCACCCTTAAAATATAAAATGTTGGCATTTTGCACACTTAGATTCAATTTTTTTTCCTAACCTTGAACTCAAAAAACTCCCGAATCCTATTAAAGATAAAAATGAATAATGATCCCATTTTTGGATATCGTGTTATGATTTGTAGACAACCCTAAATATAATTTACACCTAATTACGTTTTATTGTAATTGTTCATGTGCAACTTTTAGGGTAAATTTGTTTAGGGTTGTATGTTTGGCATTTTCTAATTTTTTTTCGTGTTTGAAAAATGCCAAACAAATATATTATCTACCTTTTGAAATAAATTTTTCATTTCTCAATTTTCTCAAAATTTTCTCTCAAAAGCCAAACAAACAATAATATTCTTATTTCTAAACTAAACATATACAAACTCTATGGAAATATTTTGTCCAAGCCTGGCTTGGCCAAACTCATCCAACCACCAAGCAAGTGTATTGCAATTGCTTTGTGATTGGTCACTCTCCTGGGAGTTATATCCAATCCCAAAGCAAGTGTATTACACTTGCCTTGTAGTTACTTTGGGTTCGGCCAAACCCGGTGTGGATAAGAATTTCCCTAAACTCTATTCTGATTTGACATAAAGTAATTTATCTCTTACACAATTTATTTCACATAATAAACATAATTTGACATAAAGTCTTACACAACGTACGCCTACAATCTAACACTTGCAAAAGTAGCCTACACCTACTTTATTTCTCAAACCAATCTCTCAAAACACAAACAAACAACATTACGCAAGTTGAAATTATTTCACAAACCTTCACTACTCTCTAAAACTGTTTTTCCAAACACCAAACAAACAGGCCCTTGGTGTTTGCGAAAGTAGTATGAGAGAGTTAAGGAGGTTTATGAAATCATTTGGATTTGCGTAATGTTGTTTGTTTGAGTTTTGTGAGAGTAATTTGAAAAATAACGGAGGTGTGAATTTTTTTTTAAAAGAGTTAGGTTGTATGTGTAAAATGTGTAAGACTTTATGTCAAATAATGTTTGTTAGGTGAGATAAAATGTGTAAAATATAAGTTATTTTATGTCAAATCATAGTAGAGTTTGTATAAGTTTTGTTTAAAAATTGAAAAATTATTGTTTGTTTGGCTTGTGAGATACTAATTTGAGAATATTAAGAGATGAAAAATTTATTTCAGAAAGTAGAAAACATGTTTGTTTGGCAGTTGCCAAACACGAAAAAATTTTGGAAAACGCCAAACAAAGACCCGGTGTTTTAAAAATATAGCGGTTACGGGCAGGATTGAATACAAATCCGGATTAAAACCCACCCATTTATGCTTATGCATCACCTCATCTGTCTCTTCTTTTTACAACAATGGCAAAAAGAACGTAATCTACAATTTTCCTTAACTGGAAATTTAAAGCCCTAATTTCACAGAAAGTTTTGTTTTTAACACTTCCGAATCTCAGTCTTTCTCTTTCATTCATCAATTTGTATCTCTCCAATTCTTGGTTTGAATCCCTCTGTGAAAAAACCATATATTTGTAATCTTGCACTGCCAATCGCAACTATTGCCCGTACGGATTCGATCAATTTCAGGATTTTTGTATTTATTTATCAGGTATACATTTGATTTTCGTTTTTCGTTTGCCGGAGCATAAAAGTTTCTTTCTTTATGTAGTTACTGTTAAATACGGGATATGAGTAGTTCCTTTGCGGGATTAAACCTTGGGTAACCAAAAAAAAAAAAAAATTAGCTCCTTTGCATTCCTTGAATAGTTTAGTTAAGTGTTAATTCAGTAAAAAAAATTGAAGTTCTATGATTTATGTGTTTTTTAATCTACTGATGTAATGTTCATTAATATTTTCACAAGAGAGATTTCAATGGTTTTGTCTTTTAGATCTCTCATTTTTGAAAATTCAGATGATAGATTAATTATTGAAGTATTACAGTATTTCTGTATCTTGGAGCAACTCATTATATGGGGTGAATGTATGCATGAAATTTTTGCCATCTCGTGTTTGGATAATGCTTGTTTTTTGCAAATTCAGAGAAAAGTATTTTCTTTGTATCCAATTTAATCGGAAAACAACAGAGGTAATAGACTGAAATTAAGGGTGAGAATTTAACATAAAAAACACTTCAAATATCATCTAATGTAATCAGTAGTGCTTTTGATTTCCAAACACTTAGTATTCTGGATTAACTTGTCGAATTAATTTCAAGTTCTCGAGTATATGTGTTTGACCAGTTTTGTTCGACTTCTTGTTTGGTTGTCTTGCTAAATTGATATTGTAATTTTAACTGTAACATGCATACTTCTGATTATAAATTCCTCTGACAATCAGGTGCGAAGAAATGACTAGTAAGGAAGAGGATTCAAAGAAGAAACCGCAACCTCGATTGGTCAAGTTGAACAGGGCATTCAAAGTGGTAATGGGCTTTCAAAATGCATGATAAATTCTCGCTGCCATATTAAATTTCTGCTCTTTAGATGTGAGACTTAGTTCTTTCCCAAAGTGACAAAGTAGTATTGCATAATTTACAACACGTGTTTCTGAAATATTTGTACTTGTGGTAGATACATAGATCTTATCACCTTGAAATTACTATATTGACCATGGTCTCTGTCTCTCTCAGTCCCCTATATTCACGATTTCATTCAGACACAGGAATTCAGAAATCTATAGTGTGCTTTATGTTGAAAACTTCCTATGAATATAAATGATCAAATATATTTTTGTGTACAGGCCGAACAGTGGGTTAATAACATGAGTAATTCTTCGGTGATTGATAAATCCACTTCAGTAGATTCGGAAGGCCGCCCATCTAGGTGAGTACATATGTCCAGTCAACTTTGCAAAATGATGCAACTATAAGTATATATTTATTTTATTGGAGGTTTTGTAGGCTTGGTATTGGTGCAACAGTTTCAAAACAGTCCAGTTTTGCACTTTCAAACGATCCCGTTGAAAGAAAATTGCTTGCCAAGTTACAATATCACCAAAGAAACGTCACAAAGAAAGCTGAGGATTTGACTTCATCTGCAAAAGATGGAGATATTGATGAAGACAGTGATGAAGAGGAGTCGGAGAGTAAAGCCAAAGCTTTTACCAAGAAGAGACCTCCAAGTGTGAAATCTTTTGTACATGCGAAAAAGAAGGCCAGATAATTAACACGTTATGCATTGGAGTGAATGTTGATCCATCACCACAGAAGTTGAGTGATCAGCACAGCAGAGCGGTGACATTGAACTTGCAGTTTTGTTATGTATTGCGTCTCGTGAAACATCTGTGCACCATAAATCTTCACCTATGTGGAGGATATTAGCCTTGCAACTGTAGCAAAATTCCATAACGTGAACTTTATTATTTTCTTATATTAATGATCCCCTCGTGTAAGAGTCAAGTTTAGAAGTGAGAGAGATATTTTAATGGAGTATTTGTTATGCATAATCCACACCTTCATATGCAAGTGGTATTCCTATTTTAAAATCTGATATGAAAAATTACTCTGATACAGGCCCGTTTGTTGCTTTAACATCTATAATTCTATACTATATTGAATAATTTTTCAAAAGTTTGAATGGGTGGATAGGAGTAAGTATATTTAGTATTTATTATTTCAAACCTTAAGAATTTCACTTTAGAATTAGTTCCATCCCCTATGATTAGTGTTTGCAAAACTAATGCAAACTTTAGGAGTAGACATAATGTTGAAAACAAATAGTATATATTATTCATATGAACAATCCTCTAGGAAGCGGAATGAGGCATTCCTATAGATTTGTGAAAGCAATGTTTGAGTCTCAGTTATCTTTATTAGAATAGATCAATTTGATAATACTTTTCTATTATGATTGGTTATTAACATGACAAGTGTTAGAAATGGAATAGATAACCATAGCTATTCTAACTTCAGCTCAAGTTTGATTGATATAAACCCGCCGTTTGAACTAAGTTCGTTATACACATCAACCCTAGTTTAAACAGATTTTATAGTTTGATAGCTTCTAAACTCAATCGTCGGTAAGCTAAACAATGACAAATTGTATATTGCTATAAAAATATCAAACAACTTTAGCTCGACCCATGTTGATGTGATTAAAGCTCATCGAATGCAATTCGTATAAGAATCAAATTAAGTTTCTAAGAAACTGAAACTTAGTCAAACTTGAACAATAACTAAACTCGACTTGTTAAAACCCCGGGTTAGATAGAGATATGCAGATTACTAAATAATAGTGAATGTGGTTTAAAGCAAGCACATAACATGTATTCATGCCAGTTAAGGGTTTCCTGATTCTGTATTTACAAACAAGCAAAATGAAACGATAAGATACAACTCCAAAACTTGGATACAACACAAACTTAAACACACACTTACCACACCAGAACCTAAACATTATGGTGTATTATAGCCTAATACACCAAGAAGTTTATTCTTTCATCAGAGTAGATCCACTAAACCGTATTAAATCTTCTTCTAAAGAGCTCTTGTGGAATACTGCCTTTGTGTAGAACAAAATCCGTTATTTGTAACTGCAAACTCGAAAAAATCCCACTTTCATCAACTTTGTACTAAATAATCCTATCTATGCAGTTATCTTCTGCAATGCTCATTACAGTGTCTTCAACTAATTCATAAAAAATGGTCTCCCCCATTTCAAAGCCAATAAGCTCAACATCTGATTTAAGGTTCATCCATTCTTTAGACATTTCCATGTCTCTTTCCACAAGTTGATCAAGAGAATGAGAATGTTGATGCTGAAAGAAATGCCATTCTACTCGTTTCCATACCTCGTAAATAAGATCCATCTCTTTTGGGATTTGCTGAATATTTCGTTTAACACGTGATATCCCAGTGTAGCCACCAAAATAACCATCACATATCTCATTTAAAGCTTCATTTGTAGAGTCAAATAGGAGTTTTTGGTCGTTAAATGATCGACTAGAAAATAACTCGACTTCCTCAAACAATGACGAGTCGAGAATTTTGCTAAAAAGTAACCAACCTCAAAAGAAATTCATCACAGTTCAAACCTGAACCTAGCTACACTGCTTCAACATATTCAAAGGCAGATTCTTCATCTTTGGGAGAAATTCTTCTACAATTTCCTTGGTCACTGGAAGAAGATTCTTCTTGAATATGGATATGTCGCGGTTGAATTTCTCTTTCAACTGCATATTACAAACAATTTCATTTCATTCAGATGATGGATTGATTATTGAAGTATTACAATATTTCTGTATCTTGGAGCAACTTATTATTTGGGGTAAATGTATGCATGGAATTTTTGCCATCTCGTGTTTGAATAATGCTTGTTTTTTGCAAATTTAGAGAAAAGTATTTTCTTTGTATCCAATTTAATCGGAAAACAACAGAGGCAATAGACTGAAATTAAGGGTGAGAGTTTAACATAAAAAACACTTCAAGTATCATCTAATGTAATCAGTAGTGCGAGTGTTTTGATTTTCAAACACTTAGTTTTCTGGATTAACTTGTCGAATTAATTTTAAGTGAGGGGAAATATACATTACAACACTCAAGTTCTCGAGTATATGAGTTTGACCAGTTTTGTATGACTTCTTGTTTGGTTGTCTTGCTAAATTGATATTTTAATTTTAACTGTAACATGCATACTTCTGATTATAAATTCCTCTGACAATCAGGTGCGAAGAAATGACTAGTAAGGAAGAGGATTCAAAGAAAAAACCGCAACCTTAATTGGTCAAGTTGAACAGGGCATTCAAAGTGGTAATGAGCTTTCAAAATGCATGATAAATTCTCGCTGCCATATTAAATTTCTGCTCTTTAGATGTGGGACTTAGTTCTTTCCCAAAGTGACAATGTATTATTGCATAATTTACAACACGTGTTTCTGAAATATTTGTACTTGTGGTAGATACATAGATCTTATCACCTTGAAATTACTATTTTGACCATGGTCTCTGTCTCTGTCTGTCCCCTATATTCACGATTTCATTCAGACACAGGAATTCAGAAATATATAGTGTGGTTTATGTTGAAAACTTCCTATGAATATAAATGATCAAATATATTTTTGTGTACAGGCCGAACAGTGGGTTAATAACATGAGTAATTCTTCGGTGATTGGTAAATCCACTGCAGTATATTAGGAAGGCCGCCCATCTAGGTGAGTACATATGTCCAGTCAACTTTGCAGAATGATGCAACTATAAGTATATACTTATTTTATTGGAGGTTTTGTAGGCTTGGTATTGGTGCAATAGTTCCAAAACAGTCCACTTTTGAACTTTCAAACGATCCCGTTGAAAGAAAATTACTTGCCAAGTTACAATCTCACCAAAGAAATGTCACAAAGAAAGCTTAGGATTTGACTTCATCTGCAAAAGATGGAGATATTGATGAAGACAGTGGTGAAGAGGAGTCGGAAAGTAAAGCCAAAGCTTTTGCCAAGAAGAGACCTCCAAGTGTGAAATCTTTTGTACATGCGAAAAAAAAGGCCAGATAATTAACACGTTATGCATTGGAGTGAATGTTGATCCATCACCACAGAAGTTGAGTGATCTGCACAGCAGAGCGGTGAGATTGAACTTGCAGTTTTGTTATGTATTGCGTCTCGTGAAACTTCTGTTCACCATAAATCTTCACCTATGTGGAGGAAATTAGCCTTGCAACTTTAGCAAAATTCCATAACCTGAACTTTATTATTTTCTTATATTAATGATCCCCTCGTGTAAGAGTCAAGTTTAGAAGTGAGAGAGATATTTTAATGGAGTATTTTTTATGCATAATCCACTCCTTCATATGCAAGTGGTATTCCTATTTTAAAATCTGATATGAAAAATTACTGTGATATAGGCTCGTTTGTTGGCTTTAACATCTTTAATTCTATACTATATTGAATAATTTTTTAAAAGTTTGAATGGGTGGATAGGAGTAAGTATATTTAGTATTTATTATTTCAAACCTTAAGAATTTCTCTTTAGAATTAGTCCCATCCCCTATGATTAGTGTTTGCAAAACTAATGCAAACTTTAGGAGTAGACATAATCTTGAAAACAAATAGTATAAATTATTCATATGAACAATCCTCTAGGAAGGGGAATTAGGCATTCCTATAGATTTGTGAAAGCAATGTTTGAGCCTCAGTTATCTTTATTAGAACAGATCAATTTGATAATACTTTTCTATTATGATTGGTTATTAACAGGACAAGTGTTTGAAATGGAATAGATAACCATAACTATTCTAACTCCAGCTCAAGTTTGATTGATATAAACCCGCCGTTTGAACTAAGTTCGTTATACACATCAACCCTAGTTTAAACAGATTTTATAGTTTGATAGCTCCTAAACTCAATTGTCGGTAAGCTAAACAATGACAAATTGTATATTGCTATAAAAATATCAAACAACTTTAGCTCGACCTATGTTGATGTGATTAAAGCTCATCGAACTCAATTCGTATAAGAATCAAATCAAGTTTCTAAGAAACTAAAACTCAATCAAACTTGAACAATAACTAAACTCGACTTGTTAAAACCCCGGGTTAGATAGAGATATGCAGATTACTAAATAATAGTGAATGTGGTTTAAAGCAAGCACAAAACGTGTATACATGCCAGTTAAAGGTTTCCTGATTATGTATTTACAAGCCAAATTATGTGCAAAACGAAACGATAAGAGACAACTCCAAAACTTGGATACAACACAAACTTAAACACACACTTACCACACCAGAACCTAAACATTATGGTGTATTATAGCCTAATACACCAAGAAGTTTATTCCTTCATCAAAGTAGATCCACTAAACTGTATTAAATCTTCGTCTAAAGAGCTCTTGTGGAATACTGCCTTTGTGTGGAACAAAATCCGTTATTTGTAACTGCAAACTCGAAAAAATCCCACTTTCTCCAACTTTGTACTAAGTAATCCTATATATGCAGTTATCGTCTGCAATGCTCATTACAGTGTCTTCAATTAATTCATAAAAAATTGTCTCCCCCATTTAAAAAATAATAAGCTCAACATCTGATTTAAGGTTCATCCATTTTTTTAGATATTTTCATGTTTCTTTTCACAAGTTGATCAAGAGAATAAGAATGTGGATGCTGAAAGAAATGCCATTCTACTCGTTTCCATACCTCGTAAATAAGATCCATCTCTTTTGGGACTGGCTGAAAATTTCGTTTAACACATGATATCCCAATGAAGCCACCAGAATAACCCTCACATATATCTTTTAAATCCTCATTTGTAGAGTCAAAGAGGAGTTTTTTGTCGTTAAATGATCGACTAGAAAATAACTCGACTTCCTCAAACAATGACGAGTCGAGAATTTTGTTAAAAAGTATATATTTATTTTATTGGAGGTTTTGTAGGCTTGGTATTGGTGCAACAGTTCCAAAACAGTCCAGTTTTGCACTTTCAAACAATCCCGTTGAAAGAAAATTACTTGCCAAGTTACAATCTCACCAAAGAAACGTCACAAAGAAAGCTAAGGATTTGACTTCATCTGCGAAAGATGGAGATATTGATGAATGCAGTGATGAAGAGGAGTCGGAAAGTAAAGCCAAAGCTTTTGCCAAGAAGAGACCTCCAAGTGTGAAATCTTTTGTACATGCGAAAAAGAAGGCCAAACAATTAACACGTTATGCATTGGAGTGAATGTTGATCCATCACCACAGAAGTTGAGTGATCAGCACAACAGAGAGGTGACATTGAACTTGCAGTTTTGTTATGTATTGCGTCTCGTGAAACTTTTGTGCCCCATAAATCTTCACCTATGTGGAGGATATTAGCCTTGCAACTGTAGCAAAATTCCATAACGTGAACTTTATTATTTTCTTATATTAATGATCCCCTCGTCTAAGAGTCAAGTATAGAAGTGAGAGAGATATTTTAATGGAGTATTTGTTATGCATAATCCACTCCTTCATATGCAAGTGGTATTCCTATTTTAAAATCTAATATGAAAAATTACTGTGATACAGGCCCGTTTGTTGGCTTTAACATCTATAATTCTATACTATATTGAATAATTTTTGAAAAGTTTGAATTGGTGGATAGGAGTAAGTATATTTAGTATTTATTATTTCAAACCTTAAGAATTTCTCTTTAGAATTAGTCCCATCCTCTAACCTAAGTGTTTGCAAAACTAATGCAAACTTTAGGAGTAGACATAATCTTGAAAACAAATAGTATAAATTATTCATATGAACAATCCTCTAGGAAGGGGAATTAGGCATTCCTATAGATTTGTGAAAGCAATGTTTGAGCCTCAGTAATCTTTATTGGAAAAGAACAATTTGATATTACTTTTCTATTATGATTGGTTATTAACAGGACAAGTGTTAGAAACGGAATAGATAACCATAGCTATTCTAACTTTAGCTCAAGTTTGATTGATATAAACCCGCCGTTTGAACTAAGTTCGTTATACACATAAACCCTAGTTTAAGCAGATTTTATAGTTTGTTAGCTCCTAAACTCAATTGTCAGTAAGCTAAACAATGACAAATTGTATATTGCTATAAAAATATCAAACAACTTTAACTCGCCCATGTTGATGTGATTAAAGCTCATCGAACTCAATTAACTTTAGCTCAAGTTTGATTGATATAAACCCACCGTTTGAACTAAGTTCGTTATACACATAAACCCTAGTTTAAACAGATTTTATAGTTTGTTAGCAACTAAACTCAATTGTCAGTAAGCTAAACAAAGACAAATTGTATATTGCTATATAAATATCAAACAACTTTAACTCGCCCATGTTGATGTGATTAAAGCTCATCGAACTCAATTCGTATAAGAATCAAATCAAGTTTCTAAGAAACTGAAACTCAATCAAACTTGAACAATAACTAAACTCGACTTGTTAAAACCCCGGTTTAGATAGAGATATGCAGATTACTAAATAATAGTGAATGTGGTTTAAAGCAAGCACAAAACGTGTATACATGCCAGTTAAAGGTTTCCTGATTCTGTATTTACAAACCAAATTATGTGCAAAACGAAACGATAAGAGACAACTCCAAAACTTGAATACAACACAAACATAAACACACACTTACCACACCAGAACCTAAACATTAAGGTGTATTATAGACTAATACACCAAGAAGTTTATTCTTTCATCAAAGTAGATCCACTAAACCGTATTAAATCTTTTTCTAAGGAGCTCTTGTGCAATACTGCATTTGTGTAGAACAAAATCCGTTATTTGTAACTGCAAACTCGAAAAAATCCCACTTTCGCCAACTTTGTACTAAGTAATCCTATCTATGCAGTTATCGTCTGCAATGCTCATTACAGTGTCTTCAACTAATTCATAAAAAATGGTCACCCCCATTTCAAAGCCAATAAGCTCAACATCTGATTTAAGGTTCATCCATTTTTTTAGATATTTCCATGTCTCTTTTCTCAAGTTGATCAAGAGAATGAGAATGTGGATGCTGAAATAAATGCCATTCTACTCGTTTCCATACCTCGTAAATAAGATCCATCTCTTTTCGGACTGGCTGATATTTCGTTTAACACGTGATATCCCAGTGAAGCCACCAAAATAACCCTCACATATATCTTTTAAAGCCTCATTTATAGAGTCAAAGAGGAGTTTTTGGTCGTTAAAGGATCGACTAGAAAATAACTCGACTTCCTCAAACAATGACGAGTCGAGAATTTTGTTAAAAAGTAACCCACCTCAAAAGAAATTCATCCCAGTTCAAACCTGAAGCTAGCAACACTGCTTCAACATATTCAAGGGCAGATTCTTCATCCTTGGGAGAAATTCTTCTACAATTTCCTTGGTCACTGGAAGAAGATTCTTCTTGAAAATGGATATGTCGCGGTTGAAATTCTCTTTCAACTACATATTACAAACAATTTCATTTCATTTAGATGATGGATTGATTATTGAAGTATTACAATATTTCTGTATCTTGGAGCAACTTATTATTTGGGGTAAATGTATGCATGGAATTTTTGCCATCTCGTGTTTGGATAATGCTTGTTTTTTGCAAATTCAGAGAAACGTATTTTCTTTGTATCCAATTTAATCGGAAAACAATAGAGGCAATAGACTGAAATTAAGGGTGAGAGTTTAACATAAAAAACACTTCAAATATCATCTAATGTAATCCGTAGTGCGAGTGTTTTGATTTCCAAACACTTAATTGTCGAATTAATCTTAAGTGAGGGGAAATATACATTGTAACACTCAAGTTCTCGAGTATATGAGTTTGACCAGTTTTGTATGACTTCTTGTTTGGTTGTCTTGCTAAATTAATATTTTAATTTTAAATGTAAAATGCATACTTCTGATTATAAATTCCTCTGACAATCAGGTGCGAAGAAATGACTAGTAAGGAAGAGGATTCAAAGAAAAAACCGCAACCTCAATTGGTCAAGTTGAACAGGGCATTCAAAGTGGTAAAGAGCTTTCAAAATGCAGGATAAATTCTCGCTGCCATATTAAATTTCTGCTCTTTAGATGTGGGACTTAGTTCTTTCCTAAAGTGATAAAGTAGTATTGCATAATTTACAACACAGGTTTCTGAAATATTTGTACTATCACCTTGAAATTACTATTTTGACCATGGTCTCTGTCTCTCTCAGTCCCCGACATTCACGATTTCATTCAGACACAGGAATTCAGAAATCTATAGTGTGGTTTATGTTGAAAACTTCCTATGAATATAAATGTTCAAATATATTTTTGTGTACAGGCCGAACAGTGGGTTAATAACATGAGTAATTCTCCGGTGATTGATAAATCCACTGCAGTAGATTTGGAAGGCCCCACATCTAGGTGAGTACATATGTCCTGTCAACTTTGCAGAATAATGCAACTATAAGTATATCTTTATTTTATTGGAGGTTTTGTAGGCTTGGTATTGGTGCAACAGTTCAAAAAAAGTCTAGTTTTGCACTTTCAAACGATCCCGTTGACAGAAAATTACTTGCCAAGTTACAATCTCACCAAATAAACGTCACAAAGAAAGCTAAGGATTTGACTTCATCTGCGAAAGATGGAGATATTGATGAAGACAGTGATGAAGAGGAGTCGGAAAGTAAAGCCAAAGCTTTTGCCAAGAGGAGACCTCCAAGTGTGAAATCTTTTGTACATGCGAAAAAGAAGGCCAAATAATTAACACGTTATGCACTGGAGTGAATGTTGATCCATCACCACAGAAGTTGAGTGATCAGCACAGCCGAGCGGTGACATTGAACTTGCAGTTTCGTTATGTATTGCGTCTCGTGAAACTTTTGTGCACCATAAATGTTCACCTATGTGGAGGATATTAGCCTTGCAACTATAGCAAAATTCCATAACGTGAACTTTATTATTTTCTTATATTAATGATCCCCTCATGTAAGAGTCAAGTTTAGAAGTGAGAGAGATATTTTAATTGACTATTTTTAATGCATAATCCACTCCTTCATGTGCAAGTGGTATTCCTATTTTAAAATCTAATATGAAAAATTACTGTGATACAGGCCTGTTTGTTGACTTTAACATCCATATTTCTATACTATATTGAATAATTTTTGAAAAGTTTGAATGGGTGGATAGGAGTAAGTATATTTAGTATTTATTATTTCAAACCTTAAGAATTTCTCTTTAGAATTAGTCCCATCCCCTATGATTAGTGTTTGCAAAACTAATGCAAACTTTAGGAGTAGACATAATCTTGAAAACAAATAGTATAAATTATTCATATGAACAATTCTCTAGGAAGGGGAATTAGGCATTCCTATAGATTTGTGAAAGCAATGTTTGAGCCTCAGTTATCTTTATTGGAACAGATCAATTTGATAATGCCTTTCTATTATGATTGGTTATTTACAGGACAAGTGTTAGAAATGAAATAGATAACCATAGCTATTCTAACTTCAGCTCAAGTTTGATTTATATAAACCCGCCGTTTGAACTAAGTTCGTTATACACATCAACCCTAGTTTAAATAGATTTTATAGTTTGATAGCTCCTAAACTCAATTGTCTGTAAGCTAAACAATGACAAATTGTATATTGCTATAAAAATATCAAACAACCTTAGCTCGACCCATATTGATGTGATTAAAGCTCATCGAACTCAATTCGTATAAGAATCAAATCAAGTTTCTAAGAAACTGAAACTCAATCAAACTTGAACAATAACTAAACTCGACTTGTTAAAACCCCGGGTTAGATAGAGATATGAAGATTACATAATAATAGTGAATGCGGTTTAAAGCAAGCACAAAACGTGTATACATGCCAGTTAAAGGTTTCCTGATTCTGTATTTACAAACAAAATTATGTGCAAACGAAACGATAAGAGTCAGCTCCAAAACTGGGATACAACACAAACTTAAACACACACTTACCATACCAGAACCTAAACACACAATGGACTGTTTTGAAACTGATGCACCAATACCAAGCCTACAAAACCTCCAATAAAATAAAGATATACCTATAGTTGCATCATTCTGCAAAGTTGACTGGACATATGTACTCACCTCGATGTGGGGCCTTCCAAATCTACTGCAGTGGATTTATCAATCACCGAAGAATTACTCATGTTATTAACCCACTGTTCGGCCTGTACACAAAATATATTTGATCATTTATACTCATAGGAATATAAATAATCTTGAAAACAAATAGTATAAATTATTCATATGAACAATCCTCTAGGAAGGGGAATTAGGCATTCCTATAGATTTGTGAAAGCAATGTTTGAGCCTCAGTTATCTTTATTAGAACAGATCAAATAGATAATACTTTTCTATTATGATTGGTTATTAACAGGACAAGTCTTAGAAATGGAATAAATAACCATAGCTATTCTAACTTCAGCTCAAGTTTGATGGATATAAACCCGCCGTTTGAACTAAGTTCATTATACACATCAACCCTAATTTAAACAGATTTTATAGTTTGATAGCTCCTAAACTCAATTGTCGGTAAGCTAAACAATGACATTGTATATTGCTATAAAAAAATCAAACAACTTTAGCTCGACCCATGTTGATGTGATTAAAGCTCATCGAACTCAATTCGTATAAGAATCAAATCAAGTTTCTAAGAAACTGAAACTCAATCAAACTTGAACAATAACTAAACTCGACTTGTTAAAATCCCGGGTTAGATAGAGATTTGCAGATTACTAAATAATAGTGAATGTGGTTTAAAGACAACACAAAACGTGTATACATGCCAGTTAAAGGTTCCCTGATTCTGTATTTATAAACCAAATTATGTGCAAAACGAAACGATAAGAGACAACTCCAAAACTTGGATACAAAACAAACTTAAACACACACTTACCACACCAAAACCTAAACATTATGGTGTATTATAGCCTAATACACCAAGAAGTTTATTCTTTCATCAGAGTAGATCCACTAAACCGTATTAAATCTTCTTCTAAAGTGCTCTTGTGGAATACTGCCTTTGTGTAGAACAAAATCCGTTATTTGTAACTGCAAACTCGAAAAAATTCCACTTTAGCCAACTTTGTACTAAGTAATCCTATCTATGCAGTTATCGTCTGCAATGCTCATTACAGTGTCTTCAACTAATTCATAAAAAATGGTCTCCCCCATTTCAAAGCCAATAAGCTCAACATCTGATTTAAGGTTCATCCATTTTTTAGATATTTCCATGTCTCTTTTCACAAGTTGATCAAGAGAATGAGAATGTGGATGCTGAAAGAAATGCAATTCTACTCGTTTCCATACCTCGTAAATAAGATCCATCTCTTTTGGGACTGGCTGAATATTTCGTTTAACACGTGATATCCTAGTGAAGCCACCAAAATAACCCTCACATATCTCTTTCAAAGCCTCGTTTGTAGAGTCAAAGAGGAGTTTTTGGTCGTTAAATGATCGACTAGAAAATAACTCGACTTCCTCAAACAATGACAAGTCGAGAATTTTGTTAAAAAGTAACCCACCTCAAAAGAAATTCATCCCAGTTCAAACCTGAACCTAGCAACACTGCTTCAACATATTCAAAGGCAGATTCTTCATCCTTGGGAAAAATTCTTCTACAATTTCCTTGGTCACTGGAAGAAGATTCTTCCTGAAAATGGATATGTCGCGGTTGAATTTCTCTTTCAACTGCATATTACAAACAATTTCATTTCATTCAGATGATGGATTGATTATTGAAGTATTACAATATTTCTGTATCTTGGAGCAACTTATTATTTGGGGTGAATGTATGCATGGAATTTTTGCCATCTCGTGTTTGGATAATGCTTGTTTTTTGCAAATTCAGAGAAAAGTATTTTCTTTGTATCCAATTTAATCGGAAAACAACAGAGGCAATAGACTGAAATTAAGGGTGAGAGTTTAACATAAAAAACACTTCAAATATCATCTAATGTAATCAGTAGTGCGAGTGTTTTTATTTCCAAACACTTACTATTCTGGATTAACTTGTCGAATTAATTTTAAGTGAAGGGAAATATACATTGCAACACTCAAGTTCTCGAGTATATGAGTTTGACCAGTTTTGTATGGCTTCTTGTTTAGTTGTCTTGATAAATTGATATTTTAATTTGAACTGTAACATGCATACTTCTGATTATAAATTCCTCTGACAATCAAGTGCGAAGAAATGACTAGTAAGGAAGAGAATTCAAAGAAAATACCGCAACCTCAATTGGTCAAGTTGAACAGGGCATTCAAAGTAGTAATGGGCTTTCAAAATGCATGATAAACTCTCGCTGCCATGTTAAATTTCTGCTATTTAGATGTGGGACTTAGTTCTTTCCCAAAGTGAAAAAGTAGTATTGCATAATTTTACAACACGTGTTTCTGAAATATTTGTACTTGTTGTCGATACATAGATATTATCACCTTGAAATTACTATTTTGACCATGGTCTCTGTGTCTCTCAGTCCCCTATATTCACGATTTCATTCAGATACAGGAATTCAGAAATCTATAGTGTGGTTTATGTTGAAAACATCCTATGAATATAAATGATCAAATATATTTTTGTGTACAGGCCGAACAGTGGGTTAATAACATGAGTAATTCTTCGGTGATTGATAAATCCACTGCAGTAGATTTGGAAGGCCGCCCATCTAGGTGAGTACATATGTCCAGTCAACTTTGCAGAATGATGCAACTATAAGTATATATTTATTTTATTGGAGGTTTTGTATGCTTGGTATTGGTGCAACAGTTCCAAAACAGTCCAGTTTTGCACTTTCAAACGATCCCATTGAAAGAAAATTACTTGCCAAGTTACAATCTAACCAAAGAAACGTCATCAAACATTTTTGGTTCATCCATTTTTTAGATATTTCCATGTCTCTTTTCACAAGTTGATCAAGAGAATGAGAATGTGGATGCTGAAAGAAATGCAATTCTACTCGTTTCCATACCTCGTAAATAAGATCCATCTCTTTTGGGACTGGCTGAATATTTCGTTTAACACGTGATATCCCAGTGAAGCCACCAAAATAACCCTCACATATCTCTTTTAAAGCCTCATTTGTAGAGTCAAAGAGGAGTTTTTGGTCGTTAAAGGATCGACTAGAAAATAACTCGACTTCATCAAACAATGACGAGTCGAGAATTTTGTTAAAAAGTAACACACCTCAAAAGAAATTCATCCCAGTTCAAACCTGAACCTAGCAACACTGATTCAACATATTCAAAGGCAGATTCTTCATCCTTGGGAGAAATTCTTCTACCATTTCCTTGGTCATTGGAAGAAGATTCTTCTTGAAAATGGATATGTCGCGGTTGAATTTCTCTTTCAACTGCATATTACAAACAATTTCATTTCATTCAGATGATGGATTGATTATTGAAGTTTTACAATATTTCTGTATCTTGGAGCAACTTATGCATGGAATTTTTGCCATCTCGTGTTTGAATAATGCTTGTTTTTTGCAAATTTAGAGAAAAGTATTTTCTTTGTATCCAATTTAATCGGAAAACAACAGAGGCAATAGACTGAAATTAAGGGTGAGAGTTTAACATAAAAAACACTTCAAGTATCATCTAATGTAATCAGTAGTGCGAGTGTTTTGATTTTCAAACACTTAGTTTTCTGGATTAACTTGTCGAATTAATTTTAAGTGAGGGGAAATATACATTGCAACACTCAAGTTCTCGAGTATATGAGTTTGACCAGTTTTGTATGACTTCTTGTTTGGTTGTCTTGCTAAATTGATATTTTAATTTTAACTTCAAAATGCATACTTCTGATTATAAATTCCTCTGACAATCAGGTGCGAAGAGATGACTAGTAAGGAAGAGGATTCAAAGAAAAAACCGCAACCTCAATTGGTCAAGTTGAACAGGGCATTCAAAGTGGTAATGGGCTTTCAAAATGCATGATTAATTCTCGCTGCCATATTAAATTTCTGCTCTTTAGATGTGGGACTTAGTTCTTTTCCAAAATGACAAAGTAGTATTGCATAATTTTACAACACGTGTTTTTGAAATATTTGTACTTGTGGTAGATACATAGATATTATCACCTTGAAATTACTATTTTACCATGGTCTCTGTCTCTCTCAGTCCCCTATATTCACAATTTCATTCAGATACAGGAATTCAGAAATATGTAGTGTGGTTTATGTTGAAAACTTCCTCTGAATATAAATGATCAAATATATTTTTGTGTACAGGCCGAACAGTGGGTTAATAACATGAGAAATTCTTCGCTGATTGATAAATCCACTGCAGTAGATTTGGAAGGCCCCCCATCTAGGTGAGTACACATGTCCAGTCAACATTGCAGAATAATGCAACTATAAGTATATATTTATTTTATTGGAGGTGCTGGTCCCAAGTGGTCAGATGAGGTCTAGAGGGGGGGGGGGTGAATAAACCTCTGAAAATTTTTGAACTTAAAAACTTTTCAGTCTTCTGTCAGCAGACTAAGCTGATGAAGAACAGTAAGCAGACTAAGCTGATCGTGAACAAATCTTTGAACAGCAGACTGACCACTCTTCTTACAATGACTTAGCTGTTTTTCAGCAAAACAGTTTTCCAAAGAGTATACTTGCAGCGGATTGTTTGAAAGTGTTTTTCACAAGTAAACTAAGTTCTTAAAGATTTTATCCCCAGTTTTTAAACTCCTTATAAATCTTTTTGTATTTCAAAGTGTTTAAATATGCAAACTTTAAAATATGCAAGAAAACTTGAATGCAAGATAACACAAAGAATTTTTATAGTGGTTATATGGATAAAAATCCTTTAGTCCACTCTTCCAGATCACTCAGATTCTGGGTTATACTATAATCACACAGATTACAATATTTCTCCACTTATACCTGGACAACTAATGAAAAGGCTATAAGCTCACAATAGAAAATCACTTAGAAATTCTACTCTCTGAAGTTTGATCACTCACAAAGACGGATCACAACTCCTCACAACACTCAGCTTTTTACAAGATCACTCAGATCGTAATTTTCTGTTTTCTTCAACTGGGTTTCTGTCAACAGATGACTTCCACCAGACGAGTGAGCTGTTCGAGCTTTTGAGACTTAGAAGAATTCTGCTTCAAAAACGAAATCTCTGATTGTTGTTGTGTATCTTGCTCGATTGAAATTCAGCTCTATTTATACATGGAGATGAAAATATGACCGTTGAAGCAAAGTCACAATTCAAATCCATTCTTCAGCTCATTTGAAACGGCTCCCTGCAGCAATCCGTACAGTGTACAGTACTTTTCTGTCCATTGCATTAAATGCACTCTGCTGATCCGAGGATATCTTTAATCATTTGCCATTACTACCCTTCTCTTTCAGCATTTATTACACCAAGTGCATTTATAACCGTTGAACTGATCTCATGATCTCTTCCACTCTGCTGATCTAAGCAACCCATCTGATAGGCACTCTGCTGATCAAATACTGAACTAATCTGATCTGACTCGGCTGATGACCTACCCTTCTGTTTGCTGTTTCAGCAAGAGATCACTAGTCTTCTGGTCTTTGAACATTTAACTCTTCTGATATTTTCTTGGCTTGTTCAAAGATCTTTCTAAGGGAACTAAGCTTTCCACACTTAGCTGATTATGATGTTTTGGAAATCATCAAAACCTTCCCTTAACTTCTGACTTCTTTTATCTTCATCTTCATCCAACAGGAGGTTTTGTAGGCTTGCTATTGGTGCAGTAGTTCCAAAACAGTCCAGTTTTGCACTTTCAAACGATCCCGTTGGAATAAATTTACATTCCAAGTTACAATCTCACCAAAGAAATGTCACAAAGAAAGCTTAGGATTTGACTTCATCTGCAAAAGATAAAGATATTGATGAAAAGGAGTCGGGAAGTAAAGCCAAAGATTTTGCCAAGAAGAGACCTCCAAGTGTGAAATCTTTTGTACATGCGAAAAAGAAGTCCAGATAATTAACACGTTATGCACTGGAGTGAATGTTGATCCATCACCACAGAAGTTGAGTGATCAGCACAGCAGAGCTGTGACATTGAACTTGCAGTTTTGTTGGTCTTCATACTCTTCATCATTTTCAACTTCCATAACATATATTTACTTCCTCTTTCCACATTGGTGCCCAAATACATACCTTTCATCACACCAAAAGCACAGGCCCTTTGCCCTTTTTTCATTCATTTCCTTAGAAGACAGAATCCTAGAATGTTGATTAGGTGGTTTGCTTGTATTGATAGGAATCTTATCAATAGGTGTAGGCAAGATAGGATTGCTCCTTTGATAAGCAACAGAAGGTCTCTCGTGTACTGCCATGTTAGCTTGCTCCTGCATCCTGGCCAAACCATAGGTCCTTTGAAGGGTCCTAGGTGCAGACATCCTTATAGGATACTCTATCTCCTCCTTTAATCCAGCTAGAAACAAACTAACTGCATATTCTTCAGGAACGTCTACCTTGTTAAAAATCTCATCAAATGCATCTAAGTATCCTTGCACTGAACTAGTTTGCCTCAACTTTTTCAAGTCACTCATTGGATCTTCAAAAAGAGTAGGCCCAAATCTTTGCTGCAGAGCCATTACATACTCCTCCCAATGGATGATTCCCCTTTTCAACCTCATATAAGATTGGTGCCAATAAAGAGCCCTTCCTTCCATATACACACCAGCTATTTTCACCTTAGACTGATCATCAGTTCCCTCCAGCTCAAAATATTGCTCCACCCTATACAACTAGTCCTTCAGATTATCTCCAAAAAATTTTGGAAAATCTACCCTAATGTGTTGCTTGTGAACTCCATGATTCCATTGTTGACCCAATTAATGAGAAGAATTCCCTCTATAAAACTCATTCTCCCCCTGAGGTGATTGTCTCACACTAGACCTATCTCTATCACTGGTCATTTCAGCAAAAGTTTTCCTCATCTCCTCAATATACATATCAAACTTTTTTTTCTAGATTTTCAGAAGTGGTTCTAAGGTGTTCCACCTCTTTTTGTAAATCCTGAGATCTTGTGTTACCAACCATATGCGCAAGGAATTTAACCTAGGCTCTGGATACCACTGATAGATGTAAGATATAAATCCAACTAGTTTCACACACAATATAATCACAATCAACTCAATTAATCAACAAACACTCTATATAACAATAATTCTAGCAAATCAATCAACAACACTTCAATTAAGTAATGAATTAATCCAACAAAGAAAGCCCAATCCAATCCGTAAGAATAAGCAGAATAACAACACAAAAATGATCAAACAGTCTCAACAATTACACAGGATTGCCTACAATACAACCGAATGTAATTAAATCCAGCTCAAATCTCCATAGAACCTGAAATGAAGATGAAGATGCTTGGATTAGTCGCGCCAAATATCAGAGAGAAACCAACAAAAACAGAAGGAAGAAAGTTTACTTGTGCAGGGTGTTGAAGTCTGCATTGCATAAAACTTGCAATTTAAAGCAAGGAATTTCCACGTCATCCTTGCACTTTATCCAGTAGGAGCCAGCTCAGATTAATTGCTCCAATCATAATTCAGCTTTCCACGTCTTCGGTTGAGCTGAAGTCTCTCTTTATTTAATAAAAACGTAATGGACTAAAAACGTTTTCTTCAGTTAGCTATAAACGTAGGGAAATTGCAATAAACCCCTTAGTCTCTTTCTTCTTATTTCATGCATGCAACAAAAATCAAGAGTTAATTGAATCGAAAAATGTACAGATCTATTAATACATATATATATATATATATATATATATATATATATATATATATAACAGGAGAAACTAAACTAAATACTAAAATAGGGATAGTGCGACTGGGGGTTGCGGGTGCAGATGGTGGTTAGAATTTTGAAAAAAAAATTGGAAGAGATAAAATTATTTTAGAAAAACGGTGGTTAGTCATGAAAGTGATGGTGAAGGTGAAGATCGAGGTTGGAGATCAAATGGAGATGGAAAGATAAATTTTCAAAGAGAAAATAACAAAAATAATAAAGGAGAAAAAATAATCTATATTTAAAGTAAATTTGTTAAAGGATCTTTATGTAATTCAATCTAAAATTATGCTTTAAATCTTTTGTTAATTTTTTTTTAATGGATGATAGAATATCTCATATACATTTCTGTTCAATAAATTATTATTTTAAAAAGACCATATAACATTGGTCAAATAACTCAAGCCTTCACATATTTTCTTTAGTGGATTAACGTGGAATCTTAAGTAGTAAAGAAGTGATTATTTGCTGTTGAAAGATTTCAGTTGATTCAATTTAAATAAAATTACTACTACTTTAGTACCGTAAGTACTTTTTCCATATAAACCTCAATCGCGCTTTAATTATTATGAAAACTGCCGTGAATTGTTTCAATCCAATGATACACTTGTAATATGGAAACCCACCATAAATAATCAAGAAAAGTAATAGTTCCCATAAAGATTTCAAGAAAATGAAAGCTTCCTAGAATAATTTCAAGAAAATATAGCCGATCCCACTTGGCCACAACACACTATATATACATATACATTATTTTCATTACATCTAAAATACATTTTCTCCATCATTCTTTGCTCCCGTCTCCTCTGTTAAAATATTTCTCACATTAAAAAAATGGAACAATAAAGTGAATATTGTCAACAAGAAGTCTATTGGAAAATAAGAAGACTCCGTGAAACGAAGATATGCAAAATTTCAAACCCGTCTACTGATTCCTTCTTCTCTAGGCTTCAATTCAATCTTCACTTTTCATGTCGAAAACTAACCCACCAATGGGTTTCAGAAGATGATTGGATAGAATTCGTAGGAGATGAAGTCGGACCTGTAATCGAGAACCTCATTCACGTCCATCAGCAACAATATTTATGCTCGGCACTTACGGTGAATCTATCCAAAGAACACTTAGTGACTGGCCTGTATCAGATCGGTGGCGTTCACTACAGAAGACATGATTAGTTCAATTTTTCCGGAATGTAATCAGTTGAATGTTGCTATAGCAGTTATGCATAAGCACAATCACATTCATTTCGTAAATGATGACATGATCCATGCGGTAATGCAACATTCTATGGAAGAAAGAGATTCGACTATGGTTCCGGCTACAGATTCATCGATTGATTCATTAGAGAACAAGACAATGGATTGTTTGAACGAGAGTTGTTCGATTTGTTTGGAAGAATTTTGTAACTGTTGTAAAGCTACGTGCATGCCTTGCTCGCATTTGTTTCATAAGAATTGCGTAGACAAGTGGCTTGGGACCAAGATACTCCTGCCCGCTTTGCCGTTTTGAGATGCCCACTGACTAGTTAGATACACCAAGATTGTTATGACAATTCTTTCATGTAATTGTATTCTTTTGAATGATATGAATTCATTTTTCTAAGTTCAAAGCTTATATGGTCTCTAGATATTAATTAACTTGGTTGTTGGTTTTATAGTATAACTTAAAGGCGCATGCACTTGAACATTCTAACAGCGATAGTTAGATGAACAAGTCTTGTTAATCGAAGTTATAGTGACAAAATATAATATCTTCATGAAAGTTAAGGGATTATGATGTTATCTCAAGGTAAAACAAATAATCCTTATGACTGTAAGAAGAATTAAATAAAAATTATATACGAATCATCAAGGTAAAAAAGAGTTCTTCCCAATATATCTACCAAACTAATAGAGTCCTAAACCACCTAGAATGCCAAAGACAATAAGAAAGCAAATACTAACTAACTAGATAAATAATTAAATAGCAACTACTAAATTAATTAACGGGGTGCCTTAGACCCTGTAGCGTGGGTTCAGTCTCGATGCACGACTGTTGCGCCGAACCGTAACATTCCCCTCCTCTTCAAAATGAACCTTGTCCTCAAGGTTCAAATCCGGGAACCTATTCACTACCACTCCGAAAGACTCCCATGTCGCATCATCCTCCGGCAATGTCTTCCACTGCACAAGTACTTCTCTAAAAAGTCCCCCATTTCCAGCCACTGTGCGTGTATGCAATATATTCTCTGGTTCTATAAGCGGAGTCCCATCATCATCATATGGTGGTAAGGTGGGCGTTGGGACCTCTCTTTCACCTAGCTTACGTCGGAGTAAGGAGAGATGAAATACCGGATGAATTCTCGACGTATCTGGTAACTCCAAACGATAAGCCACTGATCCCACCCGACCAATCACTCTAAATGACCCGTAAAAACGACTAGCTAGTTTTTGGTAAACTCTTTTGAACATCGAATTTTGTCTGTAAGGTCGGAGGCGAAGGTAAACCCAATCTCCCACTTCGAATCTCTCCTCCCTTCGATGCTTGTCAGCCATTTGTATCATATGATTCCTCGCAGCGGTTAAGTTACGCTTAAGCTCCCCTAATATCTCATCCCGTGATCTAAGAGCTCGGTCCACTTCTTGAAGCTATCCCCGGTGTATAATGGAGCAAAGTTGGTGGAGGTCGTCCGTATACTGCTTCGAATGGTGACATCCCAATCGATTGATGAAACGATAAGTTATACCAAAATTCGGCCCAAGCGAGGTACTCATCCCATTGTCGAGGCTTGAGGCAAACAAAGCAATGCAAGTATTGCTTGATACTAAGGTTTACCACTTTCGTTTGTCCATATGTCTCCAGATGATAAGCCAAACTAGTTTTCAATTCCATACCCTATAAGCGAAATAATTCTCTCCAAAAGTTACTCAAGAAAACCCGATCTCTATCTGATACAATCAATTATGGCAATCCATGTAATTTCACCACTCCCCGTACAAAAGCATTCGCCACATCCTTAGCTGAAAACGGATGTGTTAATGTCAAAAAATGAGCATACTTCGATAACCTATCTACTACCACCAATATCGTATATTTCCCCTGCGATCGGGGTAATCCCTCAATGAAATCCATACTAATATCAGTCCAAATCACCGACGGCATAGGCAATGGTTCGAGTAAACCTGCGAGTTTACGATTATCAGCTTTATTCCGTTGACATACATTGCATTCCCGAATAAACCTTCTAACATCCCCCCGTAGTCGGGGCCATGTAAATAACCCAGAAATCCGCTTCCAAGTTCGTAACATCCCCGAATGTCCAGCTGATGGCGAGCAATGAAATTCTTGTAACAATTTCTCCCGGAGTGGTACCACTTCTGGCCCAATCGCTCTCCCCGTGTACCATAAACATCCGTTCTTCCAACTATGTCCCGACGAACCTAGAGGATCCTTCTCTAATTTGTTTCGTAATTCCATGAGGAACGGATCAGCCGACGTTGCGTGAGCTAATTCTTCCCAAACAGCCTATGTCGGAGCAGTCACTGCTGTCAACTTTTCCTCGGCATCCGGTATGTCACGACACGATAAGGCGTCGGCAGCGCTGTTCTCCTTCCCTGGCTTGTAGACAATCTCATAATCAAAACCCAAAAGCTTGGCTATCCACTTCTGCTGTTCCGGAGTAGTAATCCGTTGTTCAAGCAAACAACAAAGACTCCGATGATCAGTGCAACATCGAAACCTTCTTCCAAGTAAATAGGGCCGCCAAATACGCACGGCTTCAAATATGGTTAGCATCTCCTTCTCATACGTTGACCATTACTTTTTTTCCCATTAATTCCCTTACTAAGAAAAGCTATAGGTCGACCCTTTTGGCTTAGCACAACCCCAATGCCATCTTCTGAAGCATCGGTCTCGATGACGAAATCTTCCATAAAATCTGGTAATGCTAAAACTGGTGTAGTTGTCATGGCGTGATTGAGTGTTTTGAATGCAATCTGAGCTATTTCGCTCCATTCGAAGCCCCCTTTTTTCAGCAAATTTGTTAATGGTTTCGCTATTGCCCCATAATTATGCACAAATTTGCGGTAGTATCCCGTCAATCCAAGGAAGTCGCGAAGAGCTCGTACTGTCGATGGTCGGGGCCAGTCCACCATAGCTATAACCTTCTGTTGATCAACTCGCACCCCTTCCCGTGAAATCCAATGACTCAAATACTCCACTTGTGTCTGCCCGAAACAACATTTACTCGGTTTGACATAAAATTGTTCTTTCCTTAAAATTTGTAACGTAATTCGCAAATGATCTAAATGTGCTTCCCAAGTGTCACTATAGACCAGTATGTCGTCAAAAAATACCAAGATAAAGCGGCGTAAGTGAGGTCAAAAAATCTCATTCATCGCAGCTTGAAACGTAGATGGTGCATTAAACAGGTCGAACGGCATCACCAAGTATTCATAATGACCGTTATGAGCTCTAAAAGCCGTCTTATGAATGTCGTCTGGATGAACTCTGATTTGATGATACCCTGCCCTTAAATTCGACTTACTGAAGTACTCAGCTCCGCGTAATTCGTCAAGCCTGTCATTGACAGTGGGGATCGGAAATCGATCCTTGATAGTGGCTTCGTTGAGACCCCTATAGTCAGTACAAAAATGCCACGATCCGTCCTTTTTCCTTACCAAAAGTACCGGTGACGAAAACGGACTATTACTGCATCTAATTAGGCCTGAATTCAACAATTCCTCCACCTGCTTTTCTATCTCATTTTTCTGATAATGCGCATAACGATAAGTTATCACATTAACTACTTTTGATTCATCGTGTGGTCGAATGCGATGGTCGAAGATACGTTGCGGCAGCAGCGACTTCGTTTCTGCCATAACCTCTTGAAACTCATCCAACAATCGCTGGTTGTCCTTGTTTCTCGAATTAGCTAGCTGGTATTGATTGCATCCCTTACCTTTCTATATTGCTGCCAATCGAAATAGTTCACCCCCTTCAGCCCAATCTGTCAGAATTGAACCCATATCGGTCATCTCGATCTCCTTTCGAACCCGTCCACGAAGGTGATACTCTGTTTCTCACTTCGTAAATTTCATCGACATAGCATGGTAATCAGTCAACACTGGTCCAAGACCCTCCAACCATGGCATGCCTAATACCACATCCAAACCTATAATTAGTAAAGCGAATAAGGTGGCTTTGAAATCGTACCCTTGTATTGATATCAGTATGTTCTCATACTTGTCCAGGCATTCTAGTTGTTCCCCATTAGCCACCCTTACTCCAAACTGTTCGACTTGAGTTACTGGCAGCTGCAGACGTTGAGCCAACCTCGGATTAATAAAGTTGAGGCTAGAGCCGCTGTCGACCAGCATCTCGACGGGTGAGTTACGTACTAACCCCTTGAGACGCATAGTTGGTGCTCCGGTCTCCCCTCCTAAGGCGTTAAGTGAGATTTTTGCTTCTTCCTCAAAATCCTCGTCATCCTCGTTATCATCACCTTCGATTTGAATAAGTAGTGCATGGGTTCACTTACACTGATATCCCCTGACATATTCGTCACAATTAAAGCACAAATTTTTCTCCCGCCTTTGTTGCATCTCTTCCCACGTCATCTTACGTGACTCTCCACTCATCAGTAGCTTATTTGTACTTCCCATGTTCCACTTGGCTGACCAGTTCTATACGTTGATCGACCCACCATTCCTAATTTCTTTCCCGTGGTCAATTGCTCATCCTTTCGTTTGGCGAGTTCCATCGCGGATTGTAGATCCCGCGGTTTGAACAGCCTCACGTCCCCAGCAATTTCCTCTTTAAGACCTGCCATGAACGCCCCCATCAGTGCCCCATCTGACCAATCAGGTAAACAATTCATCAAACGTTCAAATTCTCCCAAAAACTCACGGAATCCTCCTTTTTGTCTAAGTCTACATAGTGATTCATTCGGGTCCTCGTAATCTCCGTGTCTGAATCGAATCAATAACCCTTTTTCGAATATGGTCCATGAAATTTGTTGGTGGCGATTTGCCCGTTCAAACCATTGCCACCACTGGTTCGCATCTCCTTCCAAATTATATGAAGCAAGTGTAACTTTCTTTGATCCGTGGATATCATTAATCATGAAAAATTGTTTCGCTCGACTCAGCCAAACCCTAGGTTCTTATCCGACGAACTTTTGAAAATCCATTCGGATCTGGTTATTCCTCCTCTCACGATTTCCTGGTCTCCACTCATGACTCCTAACGGATCCATCAGAAGAGTTGGATATCCTACCGTTCCTTGATCTAGATGACTCGACAGAATTCGCCGGCGAACGGATATGCCGCTGTCCCCATGGGTTTCGGCTTTCATGTCGTTCCGTCTCTCTGTCCATAAGTTGTTGGATGGATGCCCTCATCTCCTACATCGAGTTTTCCAATCCCTCTAACCGTTCTCTGTTAGAGGCCACCATGATTTCAAGCGAAGCGTTGATATAATCGCAGCCTGGCTCTGGATACCAATTGATGCGATCTCAAGGTAAACAAATAATCCTTACGACTGTAAGAAGAATTAAACGAAAATAATATATGAATCATCAAGATAAAACAGAGTTTTTATATAGAATAATTAGAATTGAATATGAGGTAATTAAATAATAATCGATAATAGGGGACAAGAAATTAATTTTATCATGGATCGACGATAATTAAATAAACGATATAGGTATGGAAACGAAAAATGTAGAAATCTAATTCTATATAAATGAGACAAATGTGTCAAGACAGTCAAGTATCAAGGTCTGAGTTAAATGGAAACAAAAATCATGCATTGAAGTATAAGAAAAATATAGTCATTTACCGAATCAAGCTAGAAGAATCTTTTCTTTTTATTTTTTTCTCAGTTAGGTGGGATTGATAGTCTCGTAGAAGCAGTCAATAGGACAAAATAAGAAATCAAAGGTTGAGGATGCCAAAGGGTTACAGAACTAAAGAATAATATTTCAGCTGAACTTGATCAAATAAGTTTGCGAATGAAGTGAGAAAATGAATTAAATGAAATCTTAGATGATATCTGTTTGTAAGTAAGCTAGAATGAGCTAGAAATATGCAATTACTGATAGGAGATAGGAACTTTTACCACAATAAATTTATATGTATTTGAGATTTTCTTGATATATCATTAGTTTACGTTTATTAGCAGCAATCGAAGGGTAAACATTATCCTTGGTACCTCTTTATAAATTGGGTTGGCGTGTATACTCATTCTGAATTTCGAGTCGTGTAGCCTGCAAACACTTGAAAGTCGGAACTTTATCGCAATAGTCCCTAGGTTCTCACTCAATTAGTCGAATAGCCATAGATAGTGTTGATGCATCTCTTCCTCGTCTTCTTTGCTTCATCAATCTTGTAATTCTTTCATAAGACATTGAATAACGATATTCTCCGGTATCAAAATTTTGAATCTTTTGGTCGTGGGTGCGCACTATTTTCTCTTTATAACCAATACTTTCATCCAATTGGTGTCAGGTATGTGAAGCACTTGGGTAGTACTTTAGTTGAGAATTGTCATAGACCTTGTGAATCCTCGAAAGGTTATTTGGTAGGATCAATATATGTTACACCTCTAGTAAGTTCACAAATTGAGTTTTATTCCTAATCTAGTTGGTTTGAGCAGTTTGTCTTGGCAAAAATTAGAGAAATACGATATCGCTTATTTTCAACTTTTAAATCATCCATACGCTCGTCATCATAGTCCTTCATTGTCCATCCGAAGTCTTAAACCATTTAGTTAACCCTAATGAAAATGTGAACGAAATTTTTCTACCACACAAAGATTCACAAGAAGTCGTCTGGACCGTCGGCCATATATGCTAATATTGGATTAGAGTTTAAAACAGATTGATTAATTGATTAGTTGATGATCAGCAATAATTAAACACAAGTTTTGTGATATATATATATATATATATATATATATATATATATATATATATATATATATATATGGTAGATACTAGAAAATGAGGTTTTTATACATGAAACTGAATAGAGGATAATAGTCCAGTATTTAATTGATTAATTATGGTCGGCAATAGTGTTGTGCACAGGTGACAGGTCAGATACGACCTGATCCGATCCAGATTCAACTTCATTTATGTATAATCCGATTTAAGTCAAATAAGTATCTTGCCTGGATCATAATTCAAACTGATATCATACCTTTATAGAATTTGAAAAAATATGTACTTTCAAATTTTCTTTCACTAATATTACTTCCTAGAACAAATTTGTTAACATTACGTAATCATTTAACTTAAATTACATATTGAAACTTTCTTCATGATTCATTTAGGTACGATACAGAAACAAACAACTCTTGACACTTTTAATCAGTTGCTTCAAAAAAATTCATACTTCACTTGAAAAATGACAATATTGAGATTAATGCATCACAGTTACTTCATGTTGTTAGATGAAAATATGCTTAAAAATAAGATCAAGAATGAAACTTTGAATCATGTCTTGTTGAATTGGATTACATGAATCTAAATTCATATTCACTTCAAATATTTTATAATAAATCATCTTGATCAAATTAGATATAATAAATACTCAGCATTATTACAATCAGAAGAAAAGGCGGAAGAAGAAAAGTAGACGGAAGAGCTTACCTTAAGCTCTGGCGATGTAGTTTAACCTAAAGCCCCAAATCAATTTAATTGTATTAGTCGTTGTATTCTGTTAATTTTAAGTCACCGTCCTTTATTTGTTTATTTCCATTTTTACCCTTGTAAGCTCTTTGTATATATAGGTAGTTAATCTGTTGTATTTTACACAATTATCATTTATAATAATATACAGAATTGATTTCCATACTTTCTCTAAACAATTCTCTCTTCTTTACATATATTACAAATATATATATACAATATGAAAGACAATTAAAGCTAATATGGTATCAGTTGAACATCCATAACTTCGCTGCAATCTTCCATTCAAGAAAATCATATGCTTCATCATCTTCGCATCATCATCAGTTATGTTCTTCATCAGTTGGATCGGTCTTCTACTTTCCAGATTCAGTTTCAAATCAGATAAGTTTTCTTCATAATCTCATTTTCTTGTTCCTTCTTTGTTGTTCTTCTCTTCTTCTTGATCATCTTCTCTCACCATGTCCACTGCTCTACAAACCACCTCATCTTCTTCCCCTGCCCTTCCTTCATCTCAAAACAGACCCCCACTTGAAGATCCCTCTAGCCTCATCATACGGATGGCCCAGGAATCTCCTTGGTCTCTGAAAAATTAACTGAAACAAATTACCAAACCTGGAGTCGTGCCATGTGTATGGCTCTTTCTGTTAAAAAAAAATTTGGGTTCATTGATGGTTCTATCATAAAATCTGAAACTGGTCCTATCTTGGCCAATTACTGGGATAGGAACAACCTTCTTGTTCTTACTTGGTTGTCAAATTCTCTTTCTAAAGAAGTTTTTCACACCATCCAATACCACACCCTGGCAATCACCATTTGGAAGGAACTACAACAACGATTTGAAAGAGCTAGTGGCCCTAGACTCTACCAAATTAAAAGATTTATATTCAACCTTCAACAACAAAACCTTTCTGTTAACTCCTATTTTTCTCAACTCAAAATTCTTTGGGATGAGATAACTAATTTAGACCTGCTTGTGAATGTGGAAAATTGGATGACTATTTTGAGAATGAATATTTGATCACTTTCTTGATGGGTTTACAAGACTCTTTGGGACATACAAGAAGTCAGCTTCTCCTTATGGATCCACTATCTCCTGTCACCAAGGCTTATGCCTTAGTCACTCAAGAAGAAACTCAACTCTCTATTCAACAGAACAACAGAAGCAACAACAGTTTGCCCTCTATGGCTTTCTCATCTAGATCCTCTCCCTCTAACATCCCACCCAGACCACCTCCTCAAAACTTCACACAACCACCAGCTCCTAGAGCACCTTTTAACAATTCCTACAGACCCCCTTACAACCTTGCTAATAGAAGGAATGGTAGACCCTATTGCACACACTGCCAAACGGCAGGACACACCATTGAGACATGCTTTAAAATACATAGTTATCCCCCTGGGTACAGATCTCCCTATCCTAAACAACCACAATCCACCCAACATTTTAACACCAATATTGTCACCATTACCACTCCCTCTCAACCCAGCACTCCCACCAACTCAACACTACAGGACTTTGTCCACACCCTCTCACCAGAACAGTGCACTCAGTTATCAAATCTACTTTCCTCACAACTGACTGGATCATTCCCTAGTACCACCAACAACACAAGTTCAAATCAATCAGGTTCATTCACAATTAATGCATCTACAGGTACATGTTCTTCATCACTACCTTCTCATGTTCAATTAAACAAAAATGCATGGATTATTGATTCAGGTACTAATTCTTCCTTTTTAGCTATTTTGGTCTATGTTGATGATATTATATTGGCTGGTCCTAATCTTGATCTCTTATGTCATATTAAAAATCATTTAAATTCTGTCTTTAAACTTAGGGATTTAGGTAAGCTAAAGTTCTTTATTGGTATTGAATTGGCATACTCCCCCTTTGGCTTAATCCTATCTCAGAGGCAGTACACATTACAAATTCTTCAGGATACTGGTTACTTAGGTTGTAAACCAGCATCCATACCTATGGACTATCATAACAACCTTAAAAATGATGAACTTAATCTCTTACCAGGTCATACTCCTTATAGGAGACTAATGAGCAGACTGATTTACCTGACCATTACTAGGCCAGATATCTCATTTGATGTCCACAAGCTTAGCCAATTTCTGGCTAAACCAACACACACACACTTATCAGTTGTCCATCACCTGTTGAGGTATTTAAAATCCTCTCCAGGTCAAGGACTGTTTTATGCTCATTCTTCTAACTTAGCTCTTATTGGGTTTTGTGACTCAGATTGGGGTGCTTGCTTGGACTCTAGACTCTCTACAACTGGATACTGTGCTTACCTAGGAAATTCACTCATATCTTGGAAGGCAAAGAGGCAACGTACAATATCTAAGTCATCTGCGGAAGCTGAATATAGATCTATTGCTGCTGTAACAAGTGAAATACTTTGGCTACAACAATTATTAATTGACTTACAGATTTCTCCAGCAAAGCATCCAGTGGTTTTTTGTGATAATCTCTCTGCCATTCACCTTGCTCATAATCCCGTATTTCACGAGCGCACAAAACATCTCGAAATTGATCTCCATTTCATCAGGGAGCATCTTGCTCGAAACCACTTGAAATTACTTCAATCTCGTCTGAATCCCAGTTGGCTGATATCTTTACAAAACCCTTGCCCCGTCTTCACTTTTCCTGCATATTATCCAAGATGGGAGTTAGAAATATCTACTCTCCATCTTGCGGGGGACTATTACAATCAGAAGAAAAGGCAGAAGAAAAAAAGAAGAAGGAAGAGCTTACCTTAAGCTCTAGCAATGCATTTTAACCTAAAGCTCCAAATCAATTTGCCAAATCAATTTAATTGTATTAGCCGTTGTATTCTGTTAGTTAGTTATTTTAAGTCACCGTCCTCTATTTGTTTATTTCCGTTTTTACCCTTGTAAGCTCTTTGTATATATATAGGTAGTTAATTTGTTGTATTTTACACAATTATCATTCATAGAAATATACAGAATTGATTTCAATATTTCAATACTTTCTCTAAACAATTCTCTCTTCTTTACATATATTACAAATATATATATACAATATGAAAGATAATTAAAGCTAATAAGCATTAATAAATCAGCCGGATTATGGAGCAGTACTAGTCGACAAGTATATATACATGGAACCATATCTCGAAATATTCAGTAATTGGTTTTCATTAATCACTTTTGACCGTTTACAGGTAATCAATCATTACCTAAGATGCAAGTTGGATTATGTTAATCATGCCGACCCAATAACAATATTAGAGATTCAAAGAAAATATGTTTTAACTTCTTTTATTGTAGGATAGTTATATAAGTGAAAATTAACGAAATATTGCAACAAAGACTAATCAATAACATATGAGCATAGTCCTAATTTGAATATTGTTACTATTTCAGATGATAAATATATTGCACCTTATAATTAGACAGCTCAGGATTTCTTGCCCATTTTCTCTCATATAGATATAACCAGTGTTTCTACCCATATCAATAGTCAATATATATATATATTGAATTTTTCATTCTGATTAATTTTTTCTTCATATTACTGATATTTTCAGTTTGCGGGTTGCAAATCCAAAAATGAATGAGTGAATACAATGGGCTTGTGCTGATTTTCAGAAATTGGCTGTTGATGGGCCATTTGGACTATTTCTCTCACCTGTCCGAGCCTTCTATGCATATATACTTAGCAGGGGTACATGGCCCAGGGAATTAAGTGATACTCTAAAGAAAGAGTAAAATGCACAAATATTACCCCATACATGTACTCTTTTTAATTTGAATTTATTTTATGTTAATATTTATTAGGAAAAATAATCTTCGTGTCAACATTTTATTACGTCGATGTACTCATTTAAAAATGAAGAGTTGGCCGCAAGGAAGTTATTGCTATACTTTAAGAAAAAAATTGGATTATTGCTAAAAAAAAATAAGTTAAACAAGGTATTTTTGCGTGAACTGATATTTATTTTGGTATAATTGTCCCTTTTGTGAAAATGATGAAGAATATTGTGACACCCCAGTGTCAACCGCCTATGATTTTTCTTCAAGAGTTATATCTTTTCTTTGTCGGAAAATCACAGGAACGGATTAAAGGAAGTAATGGACGTAATGAGCCATGTACTAAAGCATAATATGCCTCTTTCAAATGAAGTTGTCTCGGATTATGACCTGGACCATTTTCTCAAATAGTGTCCTCAAAGAACATTGTTACTAAATATATTTCATCATCCTTGCATACAACTACCTGAGGAAATAGAACACAAGAAAACAAAGAGGGTTAGTCTCAAATGACTCAGTGAGGGTAGAAGCACGAACAAAGGAAATAAAATGTGTTTACGGTGAACGATTGATAAAGTATGATTCGTACAAATGAATCAAAATATGAACATGATAGACATAGAAGGTACTTGAATCAATTCACCTATAAATTTTAGAATATTGCGACTTTCAAGTATAGTTATGTAAATGAACAAAGTTGTTAGACATGAGCACATATACCATATAAATATCACCTTGTGTATATATATATATATATTCCATCTAGTAGCGACCTCGTGGCTTGACTTGTAACTTTCTTGTAAGCTTGTAACTTTTAAGAATATAAATTGTAACTTGTACTTGTAATTGGTTTACGTGCTCGAAATTTGGAATAAGAATTCGTAGTCATGTAAAAGACGAGATATTAACTTTCAGTATCAAGTTCCACAAGAATTGAGATAACATGTATATGATTTCAAGTGGTATGTGAGATATAATAATATGCAAGAATTCATGCATATTCGATTTCTACAAATATAACAAGAAGTTAGTTGAATTAAACTCTAATGAGCTAAAGTGCCCATTTATTGTGTTTCAGGGGTGGAAGTTGATGATTTATTCTTAATTAGAGGGTGTTAAGTGGTAATTTTATTTTAAGGGTAAAAAGAGCGAAATTTCTCATGTTTTGAGGGCGCAAAGTGACAATACTATTGAATTACCTATTTTGCCCTTGATTTTTGCTTGAAAGTAAACAAGGGTGTAAAGTGCTGCATTTTTTATATTTCGAGGGTGCAAAGTGCCTATTTTCCATATTTTGGGGGTGTCAAGTGCAAAAAGCCCAATAAGGGAAGTACATATTTTAAATGCATATCAAAGAACCTTTTTTACATGAATGAAATGGAAACTTTTGGGTCTATATGAGTAGATTTTGGCCCAATTTTACTTGGTTTTAGCTTTAATAACTTGTTTGGGTAATTTCGGTGAATATTTTAAAACACGAGTTCGATTGTTATTGGAAGTTGGGTTTTACGAGTTTTGAAACTTTTAGATATTTTCAAATTCTGCTTTGGAGTTTGGAGGAAAACTTTCAGATATTTTAAAATACGAGTTAAATTGTTATTGGAAGCTAGTGTTCACCATATCTAGGTTAATTTTTCTTGTTAAATTGAAGGGTGATTTGGTAAATACAATGGGAATAAAGTCAAAATTTGGACCAAAATAATATTAATTAACTTTGTCAAATTAACTTAGTTACATGACTTAATGTCAAATTCTATTCGTTACAAGACTTTTTTGCCAATCTGAAAAGTTACGAGATCAATTTTGCAGTTTTTCTGACCTTCAACAATGGGGATAATATTCCACGTCAGCAAGGGACATGTAAGTTGGAGAAAATATTTGCAATTCGGGCCAAAATATATTAATTATATGATTTGTTTGCTAGCTAAAAAAGTTATGGGATCAAATTTGCAATTTTTCCGTTGGAACAAGGAAACAGAAAGATTTTTAATAGGTACACGAACTCCCATCATCAAGCTATTGAGCTTTAACTAAGAAAAGGCATAATATAAATTTACAAAGTAACCAACCAAACTAAATAAATCAAACTAAAAGTTCCGTGAAAGAATAAAACACCATTTTATTTTGATAAATTGCAATACAATTCTTTTATAAATTAAAGCCCAACCCGTTTAACCATAATAACCATGTAATTAGGCGTTCGGATTAGATGGGCTGATTTATTTGTTTTCTTGAACAGCCCTAGCGGCTGTACATTGCCTTACAAACAATTTTTTGGACTGAGAATATTTTTGGTGTGGGAATCCATACGAGCAATGTCTCACTTTAAAAACTTAGAAGGAATCCCACTTCTAACTTTGCTTAATTAAATATAATTTTTGTGTTTAGGACCGCAATTTAATTTTTTAAATTTTATGCTGCATTGACTAGCTGTTATATATAAAATCTTATTTTGAGTTATTAGATGATATTTCAGGCAAAGTTTAAATTGTTGTGACTATGAGATTGAGTTTGTTTTGGTTGAACTAAAATTTATATGGCTAATAGATTCATGGTCGGGTCTAATAATAAAAAAGCTCCAGAAAGAAGATTAGATTAATATTTTATTCTGTCCCAATTTATGAAGGTTTTAATTACATATAGATCATAAATGTATCATAATCAGAGAAAAAAATTAAAATATTTTTTCAATTCGCAGAAAATATATTTTCTTAATTTTTTTTTAAAAGCACATTTTTTATTAACATTTTTATGAAATCAAATATTTTAATAAAATTTTAAAATTTAAAATATTTAAACCTATCCTTTAAAACATTAATTCAATACCACCTGAACCCCAATTGACACCTAAACAAAATCCATTTAGTTACTAAATTAAACCGTAAATTAGAAATCCCTTTAGAAGAATAATTAACCATTAATGCTAATAAGAGTGTCTGGGCTGGTTGAAAATTGGTCATCCACGGGTTGGGTTGTTAATGGGACGGGTCTTCGGTCCCAGGCCACCGCCGGCCTGGGATCTTCGGTCCCAGGCCACTGTCGGCCTGGGATCTTCGGTCATTGGCCGCGGTGGCTTGGATCAAAAAACCCAGGCCGACGACCTGGGTTCTGTAGCAGTACAGAACCCAGGCCGACGGCCTGGGTTCTCCGATCCCAGGCCACTGGCGGTGGCCTAGGACAGATGACCCAGGCCGCCGGCGGCCTGGGAATCGGGGGGTAGGGGAAGGGGTGGGGAGGTGGTGGGTGGGGTGGGATTTTTTTTAAAATTAAAATTATTTATTATTTTAATAAATATTAAATAGTTTTAAATTATATAATTTATTATTTTAATAAATATTAAATATATTAATTCTATTATATAAATTTTATATTTAAAAATAATATGTTTTTTTAATTTTGGTGATATTTATGTTAATGCATTATTTTATTTATTAATATTGTTTATAAATTAAATTAGTTATTTAAATATAATAAGTAAAATTTTCTAAAGTGGTCAGCACGTGGTCTTATTCGAGTCAATTTGGAAATTTGGCTACAATGTGGACTAATATCGTCACTAAATTTGAAGATGTGGGGCTTTTTTGGTAACCTGAAATGTTATGGGGTAAATTATCAGTTAACATAAGTTATGGTATCAAATGTGTAAAGTTTTAACGGCCACGTGACATTCTCGTGGCAATTCCGTCATTAATTTGATGGAAGTATTAAATGTGCAAAATTGATTTGAGTTATGGTATCAAATGTGTCGGTATAAAAAATTGTGGTATCAAATTCCTAAAGTAGGTAGAATTATGGTATCAAAAGTGAAATTCTCTCTTTATTAATTTAAAATTCAAAATATTTGGAAATAAAAAATATTTAATAAATTTATATTGCACCTAAAATTTTTATTAATTTAGGAGAAAAAAATAAAAAGGCTATTTTTCAATTAAAATTAAATCATAATATTAACTAATTTAGTTAAATGTGTTTTTTTATATGGCCTGGTAGTGACTCGCTAATAAACCAACTAAAACCCCATGTAAATATTGATACTAATGTATATAGTCATCTATTAACAATAATAGATGAATATTAACTCATGTCTTGTTAAACATGGTGGTATAATATTCTTAAAATTACTTATAGAAATGAAAAGAATCACGTACAATTATATTTCTTTTATTTATAATCGAGTTTAGATGTTTAATGAATAAGATCGACTAAATTTATAGATTTTCATGTACTTCGAACTATGAATCTTGTTATATGAATTAAATCCTTTATATTTATGTAAAAAGGTTAAATCCTTTAATTCGCTAATCATGTAAAAATCATAAAAGAAATCACGAGTTCGAGATATATTTTCAAGTTACAGAAGTCTAAGGGCCTGTTTGTTCGGCGTTTTTTTAAAAAAAAATGTGTTTGAGAAATGCCAAACAAACATATTTTTTTATTTTTTGAAATAAATTTTTCATCTCTCAATTTTCTGAAACTACTTTCTTAAAACTCAAACAAACAACAATTTTTCTTATCTCTAAACAAATTCTATACAAACCCTACTCTGTTTTGACCAATGTTTTCAAAATCGGACCGGACAGTGAACCGGTGAGCCGACTGGTTAGTGGTTTTACTGGTCGAACCGGTCGTACCACTGGTCGAACCGGATGACGTAATAATAATGTAATAAATATATTTAATTTTAAAGTATATGTAATATGCATAAAATTTAAACATTATCATACAATTGATTAAAAATATAAAAAAAAATTATAATATTATAAAATTAAAGCATATAATATTTATCTAACTTATATCATAACGGTAATATAGTACTAATTTGTATGCTCATATAAATATAATATGATTATATTTCTTTTTAAAAATTTAAAAGTGTAAGTTAAAAATACAACAAACTAAGATATTCATAAATTTTAAAATATGGTTATGTATAAAAGTCTAATATTCAAAGTCAAACTTGCATATTATATCGATTTGACTCTTTATCCTAAAAATAATATTGAAAAGAATATTTTATAGAATAAATTTTAATAAAAAACTATTATTTGAGTATTAATTTTCATTCATAATGTGTGAAATATTTATTTAAGTTAATTATCTAATTTATAAATAAATTTGGCTACAAGTTTCTATAATTTATAAATTTTAATTTGTACTAAAATTTTAAAAAAAATTGTGTGGCTCAAATGGTAAGGAAGTCATATTTCATCCTAGAGGTTAGGAGTTCAAATCCCACCTTGTACAAGAATTTTTAGTTTATTTTTAATATTAAAAAAATCAAAAAAAAAAAAAAAGGAAAATCAGAACCGGGTTGAACCGGTCCATACCGGTTCACCGGTTTTGGACCGGTTCAACCCGGTCCAAACTGGTTTTTGGAGATACTGGTTTTAAGGGTAAACCGGACCGGACCGACCTCCGGTTCGTGGTCGAACCGGTCGGACCGGCCGGTCCGGTCCGGTTTTAATAACATTGGTTTTGACATAAAGTAACTTATCTTTTACACAATTTTTCTCACAACAAACATAATTTGACATAAAGTCTTACAAACCTTACACCTACAATCTAATTCTTCAAAAAAAAATCATATATCTACTTTATTTCTCAAACCACTTTCTCAAAACTCAAATAAATAACATTACGCAAATCGAGATTATTTCACAAACTCCCACTACTCTTCCAAACTACTTTTCCAGACACCAAACAAATAAGCCCTAAACAATTCTCTATTAATTAAAGACCAACCCATTCAATAATTAAACCTCCAATTAGCCGTGCTCATGTGATGGGCCGTTTTTATTTTCTTGATACCTAACCTCAATAATTCTAGGTTTTCCCCATAACTATACATATACACACAGAGGCACGTATAATACACCAATTCATATTATTTAATTAGTAATTTAATTAGTCACATATCAATGGAGAAGTTATTTGCAAATAGAGGAGCAAAATTAAATTAGATGAAAGTTGAGCGTCGAGAAGAAGTTGGATTTTTGCTCGACGATATAGTGAGGGAGATAATATCAAGATTTTCCGTGAAAAGTCTTTTAAGGTACATGTGCGTTCCGAGGCTCTGGAAATCTCTAATCTCCCATAATTCATTCAAGAAGCTACACCGTCAAAAAAATCATAAACAAGAATAGTCCCCCGTTAATGCTAGTTTTGTATTATTATTCTAATAATAATTCATATGCCTTAAACACCTTCAATCTCCATGGAAAACTAATCCAAGAATGGAGTTTTTCTATAATTTCATCAACATCATGCCTAAAAATGTTATCCTTTCCATCACAATCTAAATTGATGTGCTTTGTCAACAATGAGAGATTCTACTTGTGTAATCCTAGCACTCGATATGAAATGTATTATGTATATGGTTTTGCTTATGTTCCATCCAAAGATGATACATAATCTTATACTCAGTAAAATCAGATCTAGACATATGGAGTTGTATGATGCTTACTATATCCATGTCCAATGACGACGATCTCTTGCATTACAATTTTTGGAGATCCGTTGATGCTGCGGCTATCAAACATCTCGTGCGGTATCGCCCATCCGAGATTTTTGTTTATGGGGCTTTCTATTGGATGGGGTTTGATAAAGAGATTAGAAATATGTGATCCTCACTTTTAATATGGAGAATTGAGGTTTTTCTTTCATTCGGCCGCCCAAGGATTTTAAAAATGGCGTACGTGGTTTATGTGAGTCACTTGTCGAAATTAAGTATAAACTCCATTTCATGGCTCTTCGGTTTCACCCTCGAAACTTAGAACTATGGATGCTATCTGATATTAAGAACCAATTATGGACCCAAAATTGGAGCATTAATTCACAAAGCATTCCAATCTGGCGTGAGTCTTTTAATTCACTTAATCTAATTATTTACAGGTAAGAATACCTCCAGAATTTCAACGAATCTTACGAGAATATACTAAGAGACTTTGGAAAGCATAAGGTCGAAAATATGGCTCTTTCTGGTGTGGGAATTCACACAAATATTTTCTCACTTTAAATACATAGAAGAAATCCACTTCTGACTATGCTTAAGTAGCTATGTATCTTCTAGTCTTTAGGAGTTAGGACCATGAATTAATTTTCTAAATTTGATATTGCATTGATTGAGTGTCTCTTATAACATCTTATTAATGTACTAGATATTTCAGGCAAAGATTCAACTAAACTTTGTTTGCTCCTTTTACTCTTTGATGGTTTTGATATTTAATTAAATGCAACTTATGATTACTTACTGATTAATTAGCAAAAGAAACAAAAGATCTTTTGTATGACTATTTCTAAATTTTAATTAACAAATAACAGTCACGATCTCACAATTTTGACACTGAAAACTAGATTAACAGCATCATCCGATTCGAGAGATTGACCTGGCTCCGAAACTGGTTCTCCAGTTTTAAGCTTTTTCAATAGTAATTTAAAATAGATTTTGTTAATTTCTAAAATCTATCGATTCCTAAAGCATTTGAAATTTTGAGTCTTGAAAGTGGAAATGATGCTTCAATTCTTTTCAGAATGATTTTAATATATTTTAGAATAATCTAAATTTCACACTACACGGTTTGATTTCCGTCTTGAATGTTTTCTTTCATAGTAATTTTGATTAATAACGTGATTATTAATACTAGCGGTTTGTATCTTAATCTTGATATTAAATTTAGTATTTTGCTTTGTAGAAATTAGATTAATTAATTTTAATTATATGTGTTATAATTTAATCTGAGTATAAATTCCCGTGTATCTAAAAAAGTGTATGGAGTAAAGTACAAAAAGATATAAAGTTTGGGGGTGAAGTACATAAAAATATCAGATTAGGAAATGTATTTAATATGCTATGCATGGACCAAAGTTTAGTTTTCGACGTAGATTTTAGTCAACTGAATATAATTTTTTTTAAAACTGAGAAATATTATAAAAAAGTTACTAAATTAAGAAAAAGAGATAAATTCAAGGTAAATTTAGAGTTTTGGAAATACACTTTATTTTTCTTTTCGATTGATTTAAAACATAAATTTTTCGATATTTTCGATAGAATAGATGAAAATTTTGATCCATGATGTTATGTATAAGTTTGACAATAAGATTGTAGCCAACAGGGAAAACTGAGGCCCCAAGAATCTGATTTAATGGGGTAAAGATCTTGAGCCGATTTAATGATGATGTATTTTTGGATATTCTATAATGTAATGATGAATTAACCATCCAAATAAAACATATGTATAAGTTTGAGGATAAGGAGTTTTTTCCTATATAATGTTCTGTAATAAATATTTGAGGCAGATGTATAACTATTTGTATAATTATTTTTCAGTAAAATTAGATAAAACTTTCAAATTAATTAGTGATTTTGAATTTTCGTCCTAAACTATATTATATTACCGAATTTCATCCTGCAATTTAATATTTTTTAGAAATATCGTCCCAAACTAATTACTAATTTTGATTTTTCATCCTAAACTATATCAATTCGCCGAATTTCATCCTGTAATTTACCATTTTCTATGAATTTAGTCCCAATATTAAATTTTTAATTTAATAGAAATGACGGTTCAATATTCTAATTAGTTTGGGACGAATTATGTAATATTATATAATTATTCATGTTAAAATTTACCACATCATGACACATAAGCAATAATGTGGTAATTTAATGGACAAATGCGTAATTTACGTCTCATAATTAACGTTGGGACGATATTTAAAAAAATATTAACAAGTTGATATAATTTGAAAAAAAAAATTCAAAATCAATGATTGATTTGAGATGATTTTTGCAATTTTACTTTATTTTTCACATATTGATTTAGATAAACTTTTCTAACTTCTTCATATCTCAACGTGTATCTTGAGTGCTTTTATAACCCGATAGGTGCAACAAAATTATGTGCTAATTGTTAGTTTTATTTTATTAAATGCTAACCTGAATTTACTCTCTAATTTGGAACTCTTCATGTTAAGGTTTAAATTTTAATATTTTAAATGAGTCCATATAGATTGGCCTTTCACTCATATATATAGTCTTCTACTCTTATCATTCATCCTTTTGAGGTGGAATGGTTGTATAGCTAGTGTTGATGGGCATTTGAATGTGATATCGTCTGTGTTGTTAACGTATATATTATATTATTGTGATATATTAATGGTTTTACAATTTAATAGACAGTTCATGAATTTCAAACATAATTTTTGCGGTAAAATTCAATTGCACCACTGCACTGGCTTCACTAAGTTGTTTTTGCAACTTACGCTTTCAAATAAATAGTATTTCAGGATCTCACAGAAATTTGAATGTGATCTCGTATGTGCTATTAATGTACGTATTATACTTTGAGGGGCCGTTTGGTAGGGTGTATGGGATTAAGGTAGATTAGATTGGAGCCGGATTGAAGGCCATATTAAAAATATGTTTGGTAGACTTGATTGAATGCTTCCATGTTAATTGTGAATTGATATAAATTTTAATTTGTGATTTATTTATGTATAATGTGTTTCCATTTTAGAGATTTGAGAATAATTTATGATATGTTAAAAGGAAAATATGCAAATTTTAGGTTATTAGTGATCTTTTAACTTATACATATTCACCCGGATTAACTAATCCACCCATGAGTGGGTGGATTATAATCTAGTCTTAATACCGGGTCGTAAGTATTTAATCCATTTGACCCGGTATTAGAGCAATGCCACCAAACGATATATTAGCCCATATTAACTCATATAATATGACCTAATACCCCATATTAGGTCCTACCAAACGGCCCCTGAGTGAATAGCATTTTTGGTCCTCCTTATGGGCCGAATTTTTCATTTTCATCCCTCTTAATTTTTTTATAGCACGTCACTCATATCAATGTGTATCACATTCGACCCTCTTATAATACATTTTTTCTTATAATTTTTTTAGCATATTCGTCCCTCTTGTCAATATAGTGTATCATACTCGTGCCTCTTAAATTAAAAATACATCAACTATGGTCCGTTTTATAATATATTTTGGATTTAATTGATGTATTTTGTATTTAAAAGGGACTAATGTGTTACACTATATATTGATAAGAGGGACGAATGCGATATATTACATTGATAAGAGGGACGAATCTGCTACAAAAAATTTAAGAGGGACGAAAGTGCAAAAGGTAACCCATAAGAAGGACCAAAAAATCTTCTAGAGTGTAGCTACGTTAGGTGCCGATATTACCACATTAATGTATCATATATCACCAAAAAAAATGAAATCTTTTTTCAATTCACAGAAAATATATTTTCTTAATTTATTTTTTTAAACGCACATTTTTAATTAATTTTTTTATGAAATCGAATGTTTTAAACTTATCTTTTAAAACATTAATTAAATACCACCTGAACCCCAGCACTCCTAAACAAAATCCATTTAATCCTGAACTAAAATTAAAACGTAAATTAGAAATCCCTTTACAAGAATAATTAACAATTAATGCTAATAGGAGTGCCTGGGCTGGTTGAAAAATGAAAACTGATCGTGCACGGGTTCAACTGGGGCCAGCCGGTTATGTTTGTTGATTGTGTGTATTTCATTAATTTAAACCTAAATATATTTGGAAAGGAAATATATTTAATAAATTTATATTGTAGCTAAAATTTTTATTAATTTAGGAGAAAACAAAATAAAAAGAATATTTTTCAAACAAAATTAAGTCATTAAATATTAACTAGTTAAATTAAATGTGTTTTTTCCTAACTAGTTAAATTAAATGTGTTTTTTTTTTTTCATATGGCCCAATAGTGACCCACTAATAAACCACTAAAACCCCATGCAAATATTTACAAACTGAACTCAACGACAACCCATTAACAATGTAAAATATATGGGTTGAGTCAGATTGGGTCGGGCTGACCCTCTAATAGGTCTTTAATTTCGGACTCAATTGAAGTAAATGATTTGGGGACCGAAGAGACTCTTCTGAAGTAAATGATTTGGTTCTATATATTATTTATTTTCATAATATTCACAAGTATATATGTATCCACTATTAAAACACCAAAATCACTAATAAAAAATCTACTGAATTACAATCAATTAAGTTCATCTCAGTTTTTAACGGATCTTGCTCGAATTCGATCGAATTCAAATTTCTTTAAGATACGGTACAATCTTAAATTTTGAAATTTTCACTAATTTTTTATTTTTATTTTTATGAAACCTGTAAAATCTTTGATTTCAAAATTTTTCACCAATATTTTTTGTCTTTTTATTTTCATCCAACATAGTTCAATATTAACTCATGTCTTGTTAAACCCGGTGGTATAATATTCATAACATTACTTATAGAAATAAAAAGAATCATGTACAATTATATTTCTTTTATTTTTAATCGAGTTGAGATGTTTAATGAATAGGATCGACTAAATTCATAGATTTTCATGTATTTATATAAATTAGATCCTTTATATTTATCAAAGAAGGTTAAATCCTTTAATTCGCTAATCATGTAAAAATCATAATAAATCACCAGTTTGAGATATATTTTCAAGCTAAGTTACAAAAGGCTAAACAATTCTCTATTAACTAAAGCCCAACCCATTCAATAATTAAATCTCCAATTAGCCGTGCTCATGATGGGCCGTTTATTATTTTCTTGATACCTAACCTCAACAATTTTAGGATTTCAGAAATATGAATTTAGTATACATGAATTAACATTTACAAAATAAATGAAGTTTTTTCCCTCTAAAAGCAGAGGATTATGAGAATTAACATTTACATGTATAATTAATAAAATGTGGACGGGACCGTATTTTTCAATTGAGTTTTGTAAGACACATGAAATTCGTCACAAATCATTCAGAAACTCACGCTACACACCCAATGAAAACCTCATCTCCACCGAGCAGATTCAGAAGGTACAACTCTTACTTCTATAAGTACAATTATGTAGTTCTTTATAGCTTGCGTTTGAAAACTGAAATGAACTTACAATCACCAAAGTTCTATGGTGTTCTAGTTGTGTGAATTGCGTTCAAACTAAGGAATTTGAATGTAAAAAATGTGTTTACTTTTATTTATCTTCTTAGTAGTTCAATTTAAAATTAATTTTTTTCTATCAATTTTTTTTTACCTTTCTTGTTAACGTTTGTAATTAATGTTAAATAATTGTGTAATTATTTGATTAAAAGGTTATTTTTGGAATTATTTTATTCAAAAATAATATATGTATTACATAATTTATGTGCAATTCTATAAAACAACAAACTTAAAAAAAAAATGGAGTATTTGATGCATTTATTTGTATAAACTATAAAGCAACATATGTGGCTTATGCCTATTAATAGATGTAATAAATATTAAATGCATCTCCAGTTTTTAGATTCTAAATGACTTTGTCACAAAACTTTGAAGTTATTATTGTGGAGCCTTTGTGTTTTTGGGATTCACAATATCCGCTGATGTGATAGTTAAACCTAATCAGCATATTTATTTATTGGCCAAAATGTTAGAATACTTACGTCCGTTGTAGTCAAAGCTAAACTTTTTATGCGCAAATTATCCTTCACATTACCATTATTATTTTAAATTTTTAACAACTACTCCATCCGTCCCATTTATTTTACTCCTCTGGTACAGTTGACCAATCAACTTGACTAAATTTATAAAATTTTTAATAAATAATTTAATCAATATATTTCAATAATTAGTTGATAATATCTTATGACATCATATATATTAATATTTAAAAAGTTTAATACACCATAAATGTGAATAATTTAATATGATAAGTCACTTAAAAGATTAAAAAATTTGACCGAGTACTGTAGCCAATGGAGCAAAATAAATGGGACAGAGGGAGTATTACATATTGTAGTCAAAGCTAAACTTTTTATGCGCAAATTATCGTTCCCATTACCATTATTATTTTAACAACTATTACATATTTATATCCATTATTAGTATTAATCACGGGCGGAGCTACAGCCATGCTGGGTTTGCATGGACCCCCCTAAATTTTAGTGCTATCAAATTTAATTGTTAAATTTATTTTATTAAAAATTGATATATATATATATATATATATATATATATATATATATATATATATATATAATACTAGGATAGTTTAAGTTTATTGTTAAATGGACCCCGCTATTAATCATAAAAATTCTATAGTAAAGGGTCTAATTTAACAAGAGATATTCATTAATTTTTATTCAAGTAGAAAATATTTAAGTAATTTTTTTATCACATTACTTTTCTAATTGAACAAAATTATTATCATAATTTATTTGTTTGTATGAAATATTTAACAATATCAAAGATCATTCGATAACTATATGTACATAAGGATTATGTATTTAATATTGTTTAAAATATTTAAATAATGAAATGATTTTTACGGGTCAAAATTTACATATATATTTATGTTAAAGTATAATTTTTTTATTCAAGTACAACCAAATTACAAAGAAAAATAACTTTCATAGAATTAGTATTTAAATTAGAAGAAAACCCATATTAGAAGGAGTTGAACTCAAGACCTCTTAGTCTAAGTACATTACCAACAGATTGCGATCTCATTGACTCTATACATTTCTATTGTAAACAAGAACATTTTTTTTTTTTAATCAACTCATTGTGACCCCGGTAAAATTTTTAATCCTAGGACAAATCCAATTACCAATTTAACACCATAATATACTCATCCCTTATCAACAATTGGTCGCTTTCGTGTTTTTATGATGAGGTTACCCCTTATCAACAATTTATTCATTTGAGTTTTATGGAATATTTACTTATCTTAAAAAAATTGTATGTTTAACGCAGTCCGCATTCCATTTTAGAGCCGAGGGAGAATTTCGATTTGACCGTTGAGTAAAAAATTCTCCATTTTTCCCTGATCATTGTTTTATCTCCACATGCATTTCAACAAGAAGATTGTTTAGTGATCTTCAATGTTTGTTAATTAGTTTTGATTTCGCTGAATTTATACTTCTTCGAAATTATGATAGTGACAATTAACTTTAAATCATACCATTACAAGTGACAATTTGAAAAATATTATTATGTATAAAATGTCATATGTAGTGATATGACTAAATTTATCGGTGTCACAATTATAGTTAAAAATAACATTATCAAATATCACTATAGTATAAAAATGTCACTAATAAGTAAAATTAATATTTATATTGTGACATTTTTCAAAATAATGACTATTAATATTTTGCGACATTTTCTTCAAATTGCCATCAAACATGGTGCAAGCCAAGTTCATTTTTGTTGCAGTATTTGTTATTATCAAAACTTATACATATTATTAAAAGAACGTGACTTGGAATTTTGCATCACCACATCGAAATTAAGGGTTGTTGGTTTGATTTAATCTATATATATATATATATATATATATATATATATATATATAAGAATTCCTATGGTTAGAAATAGAAATCCTAGACTAATAACCCGATAACTCCAATAATCGAATTGTTGAATCAATGGTGACCTGTAATAATTCTTTAAAGAAAAAAACTCTGTATTTTGTAAAACTCATTAGCAGCTTAATTTAAATATTAGCTGAATAATTTAATAATGCTAGAATCCAAAGGCAATCTTACCCTTAATTAATCCTCCCTTTTTTCCTATTTTTTATGATTGAGAAAGTTCTAAATTAGTAATAGGCCCACAAAGATTTTCATGCATGCTATTTCTTCAAAATTAAAGAAGATTAATCTTGTTTTTAAATGTTTAAAAATTGACAGATATTTTGGATTTAACAAGTTGTAGGGCCTGTTTGTTTGGTGTTTGGGAAAGTAGTTTGGAAGAGTAGTTGAGGTTTGTGAAACAATCTCAATTTGCGTGTTTGTTTGTGTTTTGGGGGAATGGTTTGATAAATAAAGTAGATGTAGTTTTTTTTTGGAAGAATTAGGTTGTAGGAGTAAGATCTGTAAGACTTTATGTCAAATTATGTTTGTTGTGAGATAAATCGTGTAAGAGATATGTTACTTTATGTCAAATCAAAGTAGAGTTTGTACAGGTTTTATTTAGAGATAAGAAAATTGTTGTTTGTTTGGGTTTTGAGATATTAGTTTGAGAAAATTGAGAGATGAAAAATTTATTTGAGAAAATAAAAAACATGTTTATTTGACATTTCCCAAACACGAATTTTTTTTAAGAAACGCCAATCAAACAGGCTCGTAAAGTTTGGGAAAGTTTGATGGAACAATCTATGGTGACTCTTTCGCAATCAAGAGTCACCATTCTTTATACATGCATTGTTTATTGATTTTGCTCATGAAGTATCAATCTTCCATCCTTGACATGTGTAGAAAGTTCAAAAGTATATTATGCATACTTCATTACACTCTTTCTCTCTCTACTAAACCCATTCACACCGCATCTATATCTACCTCTTTATATATCACGTTAATAATAATAATAATAATAATAATAATAATAATAATAATAATAATAATAATAATAATTCTTCCTCTTATTAATCAAGCAAACATACAAAGAAAAAATCAAAGATCCGTGAGAAGAAAATTATAAAAAAAACTTATATATTAAATTAATGAGTATTCTTGACATACTTACATGCATGCTAATAAATATTAAAATTACATTAGACATAATAACTAGTAAATATATATACAAAACATAATTATTAGTATTTGATTATAATGTATTATAGTAATAAAAATAGAAAGTAAAGTATTTGTGATGGAAACCTAAACCTAATTATATAATAATATATAGTATAATGGGAGGAGAAGAGAGTGGTATATATAGTAAAGCATTGTTTATTACTCCCTCCGTTTCATTTTAGATGTCGTTTAAGGTTATTTCACAAGGATTAAAAAATTATTTAATGCTAGATTTTAGAAAAATTAAAGGATAGTTGGACAAAATTGCCCTTGAAAAAGATGTTTTGAAAATTGGGAGATATTAAGTATAGTACTTAGGATTAAAGAAGGGTAAAAATGTCAAATTGCATTTAAATCTATCTTGAAATTATAAAGTGACATGTATTGTGGAATTTTTTTTCTTTCTCTAAAGTGACATGTAAAATGAAACGGAGGGAGTAATATGTACTAAGCAAAATAAATATCACAATCATTATTAATTTGAAGATTCCGATGCTTATTCCAAGGTAAGACAGGAGCCCACCGTGTATTTAAGCATGAATGTTACTCCATCCGTTTCATTTTACATGTCACTTTAGAGAAAAAAAAATATTCCACAATACATGTCACTTTATAATTTCAAGATAGATTTAAATGCAATTTGACATTTTTACCCTTCTTTAATACTAAGAGAGAGAAAGAAAGGTTTATGGGAAATAGAGAGATAATTATGTGGAGTAATAAAATATTTACTCATCTTTTTCAAGGGCAATTTTGTCCAACTATCCTTTAATTTTTCTAAAATCTAGAGCATTAAATAATTTCTTAATCCTTTAGATATCAAAATCACTATGTCACTACGAAAAAACAAAGCAACAGGAAATGGCATTTGAGTACCTTCCAATTCCATGACCCTAAAATTAAAGATGTTTATAAAATCCGACAGAAAATAAAACATATTCACTACATCGATTAATATAATTCCCATCTTCTCACCTCAGCTTCAATTCCAAGGAAAAGTCCTTATTTATGCATTGTAATTTTCTTGATTAATGTTATACTAGGTTGAGAATTATTATTATAACAATGTTATTGCTAGTTATTTTTTAAGTCAATAGAATATCTTGCATTTTCTACCATTATTAATTGAAAATTATGATTATCATGAACATGAATATGAATTTTATAGATAGAAGACATAATTAATCTGTGAATATTTTTTTTTACTTGACTTAATTTGCCAAGTATGTATTTCAACAAACGTTTCATTAACAAAAACTTGATTAATTATTGCACTCATATATAATTAATACTTACTATTACATTAACGAGGGAGGAGGACTATTTAATTAAACTGCAACGTGTTAGAGATTCTCTCGACTTTGCATCTTCTTAATACTAATTGCTAGCAAAATTTAAGCTTATTTATCAGTTCTCCCGCAATATATATTATTTAACATTAATATTTTTAATGTCCCAATCACCAGATTGGCTAAATCGCACGCATTTATGACCTCAATTAAAAAAATACTATTTTACATATCCTCTTACCAAAAAATACTTCCCCCACATACATCTCTTTTGCCAATAAATTACATTTAAGTCCTCTTATATAAAATTTGTCACACCGATAGATACTTTTCCGATGAAAATACGATTATGTGATTTTTACTAAAGGTATTTTCAGATTAATATTTTGATTTGATCGGAAATCACATTTTAATGATGTAATTTGATTGGAAAATACATTTTATATAAGAATGACTTAAGTGTAAATTTTGACATAAAAAATATAAATGTAACACATTTTAAGATTTTTTTTTTTACACAAGGAATATGGATGTGAAATACTCTAATACTTGAGAGACCATAAATGAGATTTAGCCCACTATATTCTACCTAAGAATGGATGACCTTTTTTGCTTTCTCCAATTAAATTACTAAAAACGACAATTTTCAGCTCCCAAAACTAAATACATTTTTTCTTCTTGGTTGGTCTTTAGACCTGCCTTTACCCTCTTGTCCACGAGAAGGCCAAACAATTAAAAGAATGTTACTCCATAAATAAAAGAATTACGCACTAATATGAATAAATCACTCTTACTTAATACACAAGAGACAAGAATATGTAAATTCCACATTTGTTCTTTATAATAGTAAACATTAAATAACATTTAAAATTAAAGATCAAGTCACAGATGTTATAATATACTCATCAAAATCTATTTTTTCGACAAGTACCCATATTACATAAAAAGTAATCTCTTTTAATTGCCTCATATAATTTTTTTGAGTTAATTGCAATTTATCCTCTGTACGAAAAAACAAAGCAACATGAAATGGCATTTGAGTACCTTCCAATTCCATGTCCCTAAAAAATGTTTATAAAATCTATAACCTGAGATTATTAATAATGCATAAAATGTTTTATTAATAGTCTCAGGTTATAGATTTTATAAACACTTTTTAGGGACATGGAATTGGAAGGTACTCAAATGCCATTTCATGTTGCTTTGTTTTTTCGTACAGAGGATAAATTGCAATTAACTCAAAAAAATTGTGTTGCATTTTCTTTTTGACTGGTGTTCCAATCTTTCATGGATTTTTTAGTTGATTTTTTATGTTTGTTTAGTACGTGATATTATAATTTAATAGTATGCTCTTTTCTTAGTTAAAATATGATATGCTTTTGTACATAATTGGTTCCATTTTATAAATGAATATGTTTTTTGTTATTAAAACATATTAGACATTTTATAGTATCTGAGTTTAGTTAGAAAATGAAATTTGATTGTAAAGATTCCTTCATTATGTATTTTATAGGGTAAATACAATACAAATTTCTGCATTTATGATTCTTGTAATTCCTATTTGCTCCTGCAATTTTTGGCTATTCTACCTGCGATGTCATCAATTATTTGAATTTTTTCCAATAAAGTTAATAATAAAATAAAAAAATGGTGAAAAATGGCAGCTGCTAATATTATTTGAATTAACAATCAGCGTCACCTCCTCCGGTGGGCCGCGAAACATGGGATTAACAAGCCCAATCCACGTCACTCAATTTCCAACAACCCCAATTCCGAACGTGGCGAAATATTTCTCTCCTTCTGGAAGGACAACACCGATGAATTTGTCGCATACACAAGGGGTGTTATAGTAATTTCGCAATTAATAAGAACAGTACCAGTTATAATGATCCATAAAGAAGCCCCAATACTCACTGGGTCCCAACCGGTTTAATTGATGACGATTAAGGTACTGTAGGCAGCATTTATAATACTAGGAACCTAATTAATCAAAGTAATTGAAAGTCAATTCCTTCTATGAATTTAAAGTGAGAAAGCACTCGTGTGAATTCCCAACCCTCATCCATATTCTTTACGTCTCTTAAGATATTCTTTAATTATTTGTATGATTTGTTGTAATCTGTAGTTACATTTGCCTCAATGTATATATCCAAGAGGGGAATGATTTGTAAATTAATGCTCTAATTTTGAGTTCATAATCGGTTATTAACATCCGATAGCTTCCACAGCTTTATAGTGTTACGATTTTGATTTTATTATGTTACCATAGTTATTAGGATTGTTTTCTTATTTTGATCAATTTGACTAGACAAAGTCATAATTGTAATAAACTTATTTCCTTCTTTTGATTCATAGCAACTAGCTACTTCGTCAAAATAATCTTCATCAAATGATGAAACATCATCTTCACCATCAGATTCATCAAATAATGGAGGCCCTTCATAAAGAAAATGAGAATACTCCGCAACTGGCTCATCAAAATTTGGGGGATTTTCGTCCATAAGAGAAACATCTTCCTCATCTGATTCATCATAAACCGAAAGTCCTTCATCAACATAAGGAATGTCTTCAGTTTCAGATTCATCATAATTAGGAAGATTCATCTCGATTTCACTCGACAACTCGGGAAGATCAATTGGAAACTCGAATTGTCGATGTCGCTCCTCCCGGCCGGTCATGGTGCTCTCGAAATACTTGACGTTTGTGATATTTTTCACGCGCCGCCAAACGCCGGGACAAATATGCAATATTTCTCTGTAGATCCTCAATCATCTCCATCGTAGCGAAACGTTTATGGTGTTGGACTTCCTCTTTCGGAACCTGCCCATGCCAACCATGAACCTTGCCACCAGGAAACGAATGCGGCTCTGATGCCAATTGATGCCGGGCAGAATAGTGATTATTCTGCAGACGAGTTTTCATCATAAATCTACAAATTTGAAATGCATAAAAATGAACCCAAGATGGGTAAAAACCCGAGAGAGAAAAATCTCTTCTATTTTTTTAATATAAAAAAAAAAATACAAACAAAAAAAAAGAAAAAAAAAAGAAAAAAAGAAAATAATCCTGATAAGTATGGTAACATAATAAAATCAGAATCGTAATATATAGTTTTTGGGGAGGTCATCGAATAAACTCGTGAAATAGAGTTCTCCGTTGATTTCCAAAAGTGAACGACGAAAACCGCGTAAGTCATATTCAAAATTCTTAGGCAACCCAATAGTAGAAAAATATTTATTATCCATGTTAAAGGAGATGATAAGATATTCATTAACCAATTTATCAAACACCATCTAATAAAATGTTCCACAAACAAAAACCCCAAACCTGAATTCACAAAACACAAGATGGTCCATAGATGTGGCATCCACGGATCTCCAAGAATTATAATGTATCTCTTCGTCATCATTGGACATGAATATAGTAAGCATCTTCCAACTCCACCTGTATATAGAAATTTGACCAAGTGCAAGATTTTGATGAATGGATGGAACATAAGCAAAACCACAAGCATAATTTTTTTTCAAATTACAAGGAGATAAATTGAATATTATGATTATTATAGGGAGTAAATTAATTGCCATTAACTCGAACGAAAAATAATCATTCTCTTAAGTTTTTGTTAAAGTTTCTATGACCTGTACGTAGACCACAGTTTTCATGTTTTGTATGAACTAGATTTAAGTACTATGTGTTTTTTTTCCAAAACAACTCAAACTTGAAAGTAGTTCCCAGAATGTCATAGGCCAAGATTATGGGCAAAATCAAGCTGCTAATGATGCAGACAATCTATTCTTTCGGAGCTTATGGAAGCTAAACAATATTCAGATAAACAGCAAAAATTCAATTTTCATACCATAGAATAGGTCAAAGTCCATTTTTCATACAAAATTTACAAATTTGATACTTCCGTTAGTTTTTTGGATGGAATTGTCATATTACCGTTAACTTCATATTAATATTAAGAAAATTAATTAATAATAAAATTAAGAGAAAAGAAAAAGAAAAAGGAAAAAAAGCATCCCCTTCCCATCAACTTCCCCCATCGGAAAACCCATGCCCAATCCAGTCCACCACCCTCCCAACCACTGCCACCCCTACCAGCGCCCCAAACCCCCCGGCCGATTCACACCTCTATCTACTCCCTCATCCGCCACCAACTTCTCCCTTAGCCACCACCACCACAACCCACCAAAATTCATGCCCACCATCACCTTCTCCACGCACCCATCCACCACCTGAAATTAAAATCAAATCCTTCAAACCTTTGATTTCATTTCCCACCTTGACCCAACCACTGCCACCCCTACCAGCGCCCCAAACCCCCCGGCCGATTCACACCTCTATCTACTCCCTCATCCGCCACCAACTTCTCCCTTAGCCACCACCACCACAACCCACCAAAATTCATGCCCACCATCACCTTCTCCAAGCACCCATCCACCACCTTCTCCGCCCACCCCTCCACCACCTGAAATTAAAATCAAATCCTTCAAACCTTTGATTTCATTTCCCACCTTGACCCAACCACTGCCACCCCTACCAGCGCCCCAAACCCCCCGGCCGATTCACACCTCTATCTACTCCCTCATCCGCCACCAATTTCTCCCTTAGCCACCACCACCACAACCCACCAAAATTCATGCCCACCATCACCTTCTCCACACACCCATCCACCACCTGAAATTAAAATCAAATCCTTCAAACCTTTGATTTCATTTCCCACCTTGATCGTCTCTCTCCACGATCCCAAATTGCAAACCCTAATTTACCATCCATGAACCCTAGCTCAGAATTCTTCAATCCTCCACCAATTCTAATCGTTTTCACCCAGAATCAGAACATGGATGATACGATAATTAGGTTTTAGGTGGTGGAGGGGTGGGCAGAGAAGTGGCGGTGGGGATTAATTTTGGTGGGTTGTGGTGGTGGCGGTCGAGGAGGAGGTGTAGGCAGCCAAGGGAGGAGACGATGGTGCTAATCGGCGGTGCTGTTTGGAAGTTGAAGGCGTTGGTAGGGGTGGCGGTGTTTTTGGGAGGGTGGTTGCCTGGCTGGATAGCCTGGATTGGGCCGGAGGAAGAAGAAGAAGGGTTATTTTGCAAATTGCCAAAAGATAGGGGGTCAATTCGCAATACATATACTTATAAATACTAATATTTTTTTAAAAAAAAAAAATTTAACGGACACGTGGCGATTCCGTTAAAAAAACTAACGGAAGTATGATTTTTGAAACGTCCGTTTATTCTACGGTATGATTTTAGTTCGTTTGGTATGAAAAATGGACTTTGGTCTATTCTATGGTATGAAACTTGAATTTTTGCCCAGATAAACTAGGAATACAACCATGAATGAACGAAGAAGAAATTTAAAAAAAATGATAACACAAAAATATTTAGTCACTTTTATTGTACAAGAAATTTAAAGAAATATTTTCTTCTTATTTTTGTGTTATTATTACTAAACGAGTCACTTTGCTTTGGTGAAATCAAATCCATGAATGAAAGAAGTAATGTTTTACAAGATACTGAGTTTTTTTCTCAGAAGAATTATTACAACAATTCGATTATTGGAGTTATCGGGTTATTAGTCTAGGATTTCTACTTTTAACCATAGGAATTCTTATATATATATATATATATATATATATATATATATATATGGAAATTTACAAGATCCAATCATGAAAATCTTCTCTATCTAATGTATAGATTAAATCAAACCAACAACCCTTAATATCGATGTGGTGATGCAAAATGCCAAGTGACATTCTTTTATTTATACGCAGATAATCCGTAAGACCAAAGAAGATAAAGAATTATTTTAAATCATACTAAATGGTGTAGATTTTCTTACCCAAGAACAAAATTATGATTAAGACAGTGATTAGCCAATAGGGGAAGACTATAATTAAAGACACACCAAAAGTGATACCAAGCATATGCAAGGGCTGGAACAAACTATATAATATATTTTCAAAATTACTTTTAATTTTGAAATTAAATCTCGACCTTTCATTAATAACTGTTATATTCATAGGCGGACCGAGATAGGGGCAAGGGGGGGCTCCGGAATTTTTTTTTTTTATATAGGTGTGTTGTAATTGTTTTACAAAAAATTTAATATATTAGTTCAATATGAATTTTCAGCCAAATATAACTTCAATCCACTTTAATAATAACTTACTCTATTCAATTGTAAGTCCAAATTTTTTCCTACTCCCAACATCTCTAAACCCAAGAGTTGAACAACCGTTTTAATGAAGTAAACACGGAGTAACTTCTTCGTGTTGCATGCTTCACCCATCCAATTACTTTGAAGCTTTTGACAAAGGAAAACTTGTTCGTTTTGTCGAATTTTATCCAAATGACTTCTCTTTTCTTGAGTTCTCAGCTCTTACCAATCAATTTGAAAATTTTATTAGGGATGTTCGATCAAGTGATGATTTTTCTAGTTTGAAAGGGAATGGTGATCTTGCTAAGAAGATGGTTGCAACTAAAAGACATGTCGCATTCTTGATGGTTTACAAATTTATGACATTGGCGATTATTCTACCCGTTGCAGCTGCATCAGTGGAGAGAGCTTTTTCGGCTATGAAGATAGTAAAGAATCGACTTCGTAACCGAATGGACGAGCAATGGCTAAATGATAGCTAGTTTAGTTGTCTTTATAGAGAGAGAGACATATTTAGTAGTATTTCAAACGATGCTATCATGGATCGGTTTCAAAAATCGTCGTGGTTAATTATTAAAGTAAATATGTAGATATTTTGGGTTCTTAAACGAATAATATAAACTTTATGTTTAACTGTTTAATAAATTTTTTTTTTTTTTTTTTTTTGTAAAAGTTTAGCCTCCAGATAAAAATTTCTGGATCCGCCCTGGTTATATTAGCCACTATTCAATATTACACCTTTTAAATTTTGGCTGAAACCTTTTTAAAAAGATACTAACAGTTGCTATATATCAAAGCATTGTGATCTTTAAGGAAAAGGTATATGCATTGATATTTATAGACACATGGTAGAAAAATTTATCTTATGCCATTTTCTCTTACGCACAATTACTGGAAGTAAGAAAAGGTCACATTGTTATGTTTTGACTTTTCTTTCATACTTATATTTTCCACCTTGATACTAAAGGAATGAATAAAATAAACTGCCCCTAATTCAATCATATATATATATATATAATACTGCATGGAAATTAACACCACCAATAAATAGAGAAAACAAGAATAATTGAATGATTGTGATATTTATTTTGCTTAGTACAAATTAATAAACTAAACTTGAACCAAATATTAAAAGCTTTTCAACTAAGAAAAGAAAATATTATAAAATTATAATATCACGAAAAGATATGAAAGACTGAAAGAACATTCAATTGGATAATTCAACAGAATCTTTTATTAATAAAAGTCCAACTAATCCGACTCTGTTTGGTCCTTCTACTCTTGTTGACTTTTGATTATAAATATTTGACTCTTTAATTCTCTTGCTTTTTCTTCCAAGTGGAGTGGCATTTGCTGTTCAACTTGCTTCTAGTTACTACTAATTTATCTTACCAAATACTTAATTAATTTTCTGAATGTATATTACTTGACAAATTTGAAATTTTGGTATATAATTATTGTAAAGGGAGATTTATATTTCGTAAAATATAGTAGGACTAAAGCAATTTTCCTTATGACAATCGCTTACACAATTTCTTATTTAATTTTAATAAAATATATTTGTTACATAAATAGTCTATTTTATTTAAAAGTTACTAATACGTACGTTATAGATTAATCCATGAATTCATCAATGCCTTTAATTAAATCCCATGTCCATATATATTCCATATAATTAATATATACATAATAAAGGTCTCTTTGTCCCAATCTCATCCCAAAGCAGGGGCGGATGGAGAGAGGGACAAGGTGGGCCAAAACTGTAATTAAGTTATAATAAGCAGTTTTGTACAACAAATGAGCAAAAGATAAATGGAATTATTGATTCTCAGTGTAATTATAATTCTGCATTAGGTGGGCCAAAACTGTAATTAAGTTATAATAAGCAGTTTTGTACAACAAATGAGCAAAAGATAAATGGAATTATTGATTCTCAGTGTAATTATAATTCTGCATTATCCTAAAATGAGAATCTGATAAGTAATTAAATTGTGCAAAGTGAAAAAAATCACAAACTGAGCTCAAATATGTTTGCTTTGATAACATAATAATGGGTATTCTAAATTTAAAAATCAAATCTTTTTAGCCTTTTCTTATTTACTTATTTTCTTATTTATTGGACTCTTTAATTCACTTGCTTTTTCTTCCAAGTGGAGTGGCATTTTCTGTTCAACTTGCTTTAATTACTACTAATTTATCTTACCAAATATTTAATTAATTTTCTGAATGTGGTATATGATTATCGTAAAGGGAGATTTAGATTTCGTAAAATATTGTAGTATATTGGTACTCACTGTGCACTTTTCAAGTAGCGTAAATTTATTACTTAACATTGTTTACTAAATCAATTTCCGAAAGACTTAGGGCCTGTTTGTTTGGCCTCTGGGAGAATGATTTGAGAAAATGGTAGATGTTTGAGAAATAATCTCGATTTACGTAACGTTGTAAGTTTGAATTTTGGGAGAGTGGTTTGAGAAATAATGAAAATGTATGTTATTTTGATAGATTTAAATTATAATGAATTAGTTAATTAGGTGTAAGACTGTATGTCAAATCAATTAGTTATATATATATATGATTGATTATTGATTTGTTTGATTAAAGTTATTAATATACTATATAAATAGATATTATGTAATATATTTAATAAATAATATTTTATAATTAATTAGAGGAGAGAGAGAGAGAGAGGGGAGTATAGAGAGATGATGGAACGGGCCACGTGAGGAGAGAGAGAAAAAGTAGTTGAATAGGTTTTTTTTTTTTTTTTTTTCTCAAAATTTTGCCTACTTTTCAAATCAAGAAATATTCTCTCACGGCGGACTCGACAAGTTTTAAATCTTAATGCAGATCAAGTAAATATCGTTTTTCAATTAAATCTGCCGATTCACTAATGGTATGACACTACAACAAAACAGCAAAAGGTAAATGGAATTATTAATTCTCAGTGTAATTATAATTCTGCATTATCCTAAAATGGGAATCTGATAAGTAATTAAAGTGTGCAAAGTGAAAAAAAATATCACAACAAACTGTAACTGAGCTCAAATATATATGTTTGCTTTCATAATTACATAATTAATAATGGGTATTCTAAATTTTTAAAAAACCAAATCTTTTTAGCCTTTTCTTATTTACTTTTAAAAAGAAAACGAAAAGAACAATAAGTTTTAAAAATTAAAATAACAGATTAGTTTCGATCGAGAACCAAGAAGTTGGAAAAGGGGAAAAGTGAAAACAATAATTAAGAACAATATTAATGATCATAATTATCAATACCGTCTTTTATATAGGAAAAAATGTTGGTAGACCAACATCCCTTTTCAAAGATATGTTGGAATTTCCGTCTTTACCATATAAACTATTTACTAGAAGGTCTATACATTTCTTAATTGGATGATAATAGAGATCTTATCCACGCGTAGACCACGTACATTCCAATTCCAATTTAATTCATGTCTACTCGAAATTTTTGTAGGTAATTTAGTGCTGAAAGAAAATTTTCAAAAATAAAAGTCACTACAAAAAAATTTGAATTTTAGTGACAAAATAGTAAATGACGAAGTGACAAGAATTTAAATATTGTCACTAAAATGATGTATATAGACATACTAGTGACAAGAAATGTGAAAAAGTTGTCACTATTGATATTTAGTGATACCCCAAAAGTGACAACTAAAAAATTGTCACTCAATTATAGTGACAATATTTATTGTCACTAGATCGTCACTGAAATGGTGTCACTAATTGTCAATAGTGGCAACTTAAGTTCCATACACTTGTCACTAATAGCCATTAGTGACAACTTAAAAATATATTTTGTCACTATTGTTATTCTGACAAAACTAATATTTTTGTCATTAAATATATACAAAAAGTGACAATTTCAATAATGTCACTTAATATTTTGTCACTAAAATCCATTTTCTTGTAGTGAGTAAGTCCTGAAAAATTCAATCTACTTTCGTAGAGTAGTCCTTATAATTATGGAAGAAAAGGAATAATCATTACGAAAGAAATAAATAAGTTAAAAAAAACTTATTAATTAGAACATGATTAGAATAAAGAAAAAGCATTTCAATCAAACCCAATACTAACAACGTATATAATATATTCGCCCACTCTCATCCTAAGCGGTTGTAACTCAAACTCCAATATCGAAAGCTCAAAACTTAAAACCGTTTGCACCAATGGATTCAGAAGGCACGAAAATGGGGTTAGCCAAAAGGCCAACACCGATCCAACACGCAGAAGGCGGCGCGTGTTCCACACGGGCCACCACCGCGAGTGGGAATTTGGTAGTTGCCTCTTTCTGCCCCCCCTCTGTAAAATTAATACTGCAAAAAACAGAAAGACTTGTATGAGAGACATACTCAAATAAATTAATATCTTGCTTTCCTCGAAACGAAAAGGGGATGTAGGTCATAGTGCAGGGGAGTTATTTCAAATTAATTATTTCATATTTTAAGTGTAAGATTAATATTAGAATATCAATTAATTGCACTAACATGTTCTAATAAAAGCAAATTACAATGAATATGTAACTTCTAATTAATAAAATTAGTACATATTAGAAGAATACTCACACTTTTAGTGAATCTCGTACCTCATTTCGATTTTAAATTATCCAAATTTTATTTTTTACAAATTAAGTTTGGATGTAATTGTTATTCTTTGCAAATTCATATTATTATTTATGTATAAAGATGCCTAATTAAATAATTATGTTGACAAATATTCAAAGATTAGTCGAGCAACTGAATTTGATTGAGGTTCAATATTTTAATCCAACAAATTTTAATGAGCTTTATCGGACATACAAATTAAATACATATTATGAGTGGGGCTGATCCCACTTGCCCCCTTGTTAGTCTCTTTTAAGTACCCTTTGTCCTCACTCCCCTATAACTTCATCTTCCTACACAATCCATTACTAGTGGGATATTCATTATTTTTGTTAGTTTGACAATTTTTATACTTCGTTAAACACTGATTAAAATTAATCACACCATTAGTTTTATAAATTAAAATTGATGATGTGATTAATTATCTACTAGAAGGTCTATACATTTCTTAATTGGATGATGATATGATAGAGATATTATCCACGAGTAGATCACGTAAAAAACAAAGCAACATGAAAAGTCCTTATTTATGCATTGTAATTTTCTTGATTAATGTTATACTAGGTTGAGAATTATTATTATAACATTGTTATAGCTAGTTATTTTTTAGAAATTATGCAAATAAGGGAAATAATATATGTTATTTTATGTAAAATGAGAGGCGGGTAAACACCACATTTGGTCCCTCTTATCATTACTTTTTTATAGAGTGGTCCCTCTTATGTTTTTTTTTCCAGTTTAGTCCCTAATATGTATTATTTGTTTCACTTTAATCCTTTTCAGGTGTTCCAAGGCGGTTCCGATAACATGTGATATGCTCATAAGGGCAATTTCATCATTTCAAGTAAACTAACATGGATATTTTCGTCTTTCTAATCATTTGAAAAAAAACTAATGATTTAATCTCTTCCAAACTAGGCTTTCATTCCAGTCCAACTTAATCGTCCATTTCGTTCCAAACTAAAGTTTTCTCTCAAAATCTTCTTCAAACACCAAAATTGTTCACCAATTAAACAATATCTCAAATGGTCTCAATAGCGAATGGACGAAAATGTCCTAAAAAATATTCATATGCATGTCACGTGTTATCAGAACCACATGATAAGGACTAAAGTGAAACACATAATTCATAGTAGGGACTAAAGTGGAAAAAAAACATAAGAGGAACCAATCTGTAAAAAGTTAATGATAAGAGGGACCAAAAGTTATATTTACCCATGAGAGGCAAAAGATAATACATTTTGGTTTCACGTTATGAACTTACCTTATAAATGTGTGCATGGACCACACCAATTTTAAATTTGCACACTGGTTGAAAAATCTATATGAGTGAAACAACTAATTAAATTTAAGTGTGATATAGATCAACCCCTCAAATGAGATAGTTTAATTTATGTCTACTCGAAATTTTCGTGGGTAATTTATTGCTGAAAGAAAATTTTCAAAAATGAGATTTGTTTATTAAAATTAAAAGGGAAAAAAAAAGGTAGTTTTAAAATAAGTTTTTTAGACTTTTCAAATAGCATTAAAGCGCACGTTGAAAAGGGAGACAAATGTGTCATGTTGTATTTTTAGTTATTAGGAAAATTATTTAAGTTATTAGGAAATTATTTAAAGTATTAATTCTGTAGTAGATTCGACTATTCGAAAATAATAAATATATTTATATAAATATATCCGCCGTCAAAATGTAGAAGAGCAGAAAAATAGTGTGAAATCGAAACTTTAACAAAAACATAAGAGAATGATTAATCTTCGTTCGAGTTAATGACAATTAATTTACTCCCTATAATATTCATAATATTCAATTTATCTCCTTGTAATTTTTAAAATAGCACTTTAACTATTTTTAATCATCACAAATAATGATGTAGTGCATTTTCAGTTACAAGCTCTAGAGTCTCTAGACTAGGAGATATCTCTAAAGATGAGACAAAGAAGTAGTAGTTGAATGTATACTTACTGATTTTATCATAAGTTAATTTTTTTGTTACATAAAATGAAATAATCAAGGGAAGTCTTACCGGGTAAACATTGGTACAGTCAATAAAACACAAAAGATATGGAGAACTTTTCAAGATCTAGAAGTATAGCCTTTGCCAATTCTTTGACACTCATTCTCATTGAAATTCGGCTAGATTTTTTTATTTTTATTTTGTTTTTTTGTTTTGTTTTCAATTTTCAATTTTTAATCTAATAGTCCTGAAAATTTCAATCTACTTTGGTAGAGTAGTCCTTATAATTATGGAAGAAAGAAATAAATAAGCTAATAAAAAAACTTATTAATTAGAACATGATTAGAATAAAGAAAAAACATTTCAATTCAAACCGCAAACTAACAACGTATATTATGGTGGCCTGGTGGGTAAATGAGTGTTCAGATGAACTCTTTCATATTAGAATATTTATTGATTGCACTAACATGTTCTAATAAAAGCAAATTACAATGAATATGTAACTTGTAATTAATAAAACTAATACGAAATTAGAAAGAATACTCACACTTTTAGTGAATCTCGTACCTCATTTCGATTTTAAATAATTCAAATTTTATTTTTTACAAATTAAATTTGAATGTAATTGTTATTCTTTGCAAATTCATATTATTTAAGTATAAAGACGCCTGAGAAAATAATTATGTTGACAAATAGTCAAAGATTAGTCTAGCAATATGTCGGACACACAAATTAAATATATATTATACCTTATAAGTAGCGATGGAGGTTGCTACAGTGCAACTCCATTTCTTTTCCCTTTTTTTTTAATTGTTTTATTGCTAAAACGACGCCGTTTTGAGCAATTTTCGATGATTTTGTGCTTCATCAATTTTTCTTTTTCCTTTTCATTTGACGGCTCAAGTGATGGTCCGTATATGCTTGTGGGCCCTTTGCTTTAAACATTTTCTTCTCCATTCTTACACAAATCAATTAATTAATTTCCTCCTTCGTCCATCTCTCCCCTTCTACGTTTCCTTTCCCTCCCTCCAAAGACTACATTCTACTATATGCGATTCACACAGTTCACCGAAATACTCATCCCGTTCATCTTCTCCGGCTATGACTCACTCATTTAAGGTCGGTTTTTACATTTTTTGTTCTCGTTTTGTTCAACTATAATTCCCGCATCTCATTTTTTGTTGTTTACGTTTAGTTTCAAGAAAAACCAAAAAATTATATTTCTTGGGTGAATTACTGGAGTCACTCATTGGTGCTGAATATACTTGTTTGGCCGTCCCAATTTCACGTTTAATCTGGTTATTGAATCACAATTTACAGATTGAGGAATTTAGGTTTTGCGATCCCCAATTGCGGAATTTTGATATCTAGGAATTTATGTGCTTTTCTTCGTGTTTCTCTACTTAATCACATTGCTGAGCATATCCCGAACTTTAATTTTGCAGAAATTTCATCAATTGTTGCCAATTTCAATGGTAGAATTTCGGGTGTTCTTCCCCTGTTTCTACGAATTTGCTTTTTCCGTGGATTTGTGCCTATTTTGTGGTTGATTTTGGTTCTAAATAGTTTGTCTCAGCTGGTATTTGATTCAATTTGGTGCGATTTGCTTGAATTTTGGTGGATTGAAAGTTGGGTTTGATCACTTTCTTCTATTACAGTTGCTGTACGTGAAGAAGCCTTGGAGATGATGAGTAAATTGCATAAACAGCCCTCAGGTTCTGCCACAGTTCAAAATCACCCCTGTACTTTTATGATTTACCATGATTTAGTTATTTAGTGTTTGAAAGTAATTAGCATCTTTTACTATTGTTGATTGAGATTGTGTTCTAACATTGTTTTAGTTTATCAGATTTTGAGGTATTGGCATTCCCGGGCAATCAACTCTTGTTGCGATCAAGCCAAGAAGCAGAACAATTTGCCTGCACAAGATTGCAAGTTGATTGTTGTATCTTACAAAAGGTATATTATGAAAATTTCATTGGGTTATTACTACAAGGATTTTCATCCATATTTTCTTGTTGCAAATACTTAGCATTGATGAGTATCTTGAGGTTGACTAATTATAGCTTATGATGCTTATTAGCCATGCTTTGTTTTACTTTGTTGTCAAGTACAATGTATATCCATTCCATTAATGAACTTCTCGTGCCTAAAAATTTCTTTGCATTTAATTTAAACATTATTAGATATATTGGGCATGGAACGATGTTACATATTAACCAAAAGTCATATAGAGAAGTCTAATAAAGCTTGTTTGAGTTATGGGAAAAAAGAAGTCTTTAAACACAATTATGTCTCGTTCAAATCATGTTATATGTGTTACATGAAAAGTGAGCTTTCTGAATTTGTTTGGTTAGTAGATACTATTGTAATCATATGAGTTTGTGTAGTATTAGTAGTTGATAATTAAGTTTTAAATCAATGGTGCAATTCTTAAAAATTCTTCATTCTATGACCATAATTTAGTTCAGCAAATCCACTCTCCACATCGTTGTAGATGGCAAATGTTATTATGTTCTTAATAATTTGCAACTGTCTTTGGCACGCGATCCTCTGCCGAATTAGTCATCATATCATCAACTTGTACAAGTCTTTGTATGTTCAGCTCTCATACTACCATTCCTTATTTAAATGTGGGCGACTACTCTACTTCATTGATTGTTGGTAGTTTGGAATCTATTGTTTAGGAGCATCTTAAGTGTAACTTTGACATTATTTTTTCATTAGAAAAAATTATGACATAAGATATATTAAGTTAATAATACAAGAGTTATAAGTTGATGAATTCTATTTCTTTGCTATGGTCAATAAGGTTTTCTTGCTGATATCTTATCTGGATATTGTCTTCTAGAAGAACATGGAGATGCTCAAGATAACATCAAACCTGGTGCAGAAAACGGGTTGGAAATCATTCATAACTCATCTTGTTGAAGGTAATAATAAAAACATTGTGTTGAATCAATATAGGTTTCTTATTTTGTGCATAGAATTGAATAAGAACCGCAAATTGACACATTTTTTTGTTGAAAGTTTTCTTATTTTGTTTTGTTGAATTTCAATTAGATGGCATGGTTCTGCTCTCCCATGTATATTGTGTAAATATTATTAGATTCTGAACTTTACTTTAACCTAAAAAGGTTTTATTTCCTGGATTGGTACTTGATATAGAATGGATGGGGTTACATGATAAATTAAACTTTTTACCCATTAAAGTATCAAATTTATAGAAAAAATAGAATTTTGTACATTGTTTTAACATCTAATCACTTTACTAGCTTAATGGAGTAAAGCAAGAATGAATATAAAGCAATGGTAAAGAAATGAGGATGGACATGACAAACTAACTCGCGGAACTTGTTTGTAGTTTCAATATTTTAGCATTTTTTATTAATTGTTTTTACTTTTTCTCAGGTTTGTCGTTAATTATGGAGAATCTCTAGTGCTAATTTGTGGATTTCTTATTGGCTTGATTTGTTGGCTCTTTGATCTGTTGCATGCACTGTTGGTTCGGCTAAGGCTCTTTTGGTGTTGGATGGTGTTGATTGTGAAGGCGTGAGGTGTTCTTCGGAAGCTTTTTTTTTGCTATTTTGATTTGATTAGGGAAATTGCAAGTTGCCGCTCACTTGTAGATTTTGTGAGTTTATTACTTAGCATATGCATATATTTGCTTATAGTTCTTTTGTAATATTCTTTGTAATACTCATTGAGAGTAAGGGTATATCCTCCTCTTGTAAGCGATATTTTGATCAATATATCTTTATTTTGGAATAGTATTTGTGTATGTGTTAAGTATTGAAATACAATAGTTTCTGTTTTAGTGATGCAAATATTGATTATGATATTTTAGGCCTAATTATTAATTGCAAGCACGAAATTATATTTTGTTACTAAAACGTAGCCGTAACAAATACAAGAAATATTATAATAAAAAGTATGTTTTTCATTACGCCTTACACTACCGTAACAAAATGTTCGCATTTCTCCAACTATTTATTACGAAAATTCAATCGTAATAAATAGCACAAAATTCGTAATAAATATTTTTTGTTATGATATTAAAACCGTAACAAAGCATTAGCTACGCCAGTATAGATTACGGTGGAAAATTCGTAACAAACCCGTAACAAAAGGGTTTTTGTTATGAATATTGGCTTTTTATTACGGTTTTATTTCGGTAATAAAAAGCTAAATTTTTTAGTGACATAATTAAACGGGAGCAGATTTTCTCTAACACATTAATATCACACCAATGTATAATAGACACGTGTCATCCTCTCAAAATTGATTATGTACCATATAACATGCTCTAATACTTAACACATGTTTAAAGGTATTTAATTAAGAAATGATTGTAAATCAAACAAGGAAAGAGATAGAAAAAAGGTAATAAAAAAATCTCTGCGTTTCTATGGTAGAGATTATGACTCCTTCTCCAACATTCTTAATAATTTTTTTATTCAAATTCATTATTAATTTACTTCATCATTTTCACCAATCTTACATTGCTCTATGTGTATTACTAATCACACCTAATCATTTTAAATTTTTTCAACTTATTTTTTGATAGCACAATTGCAAAAATTAAGGTTATGATTTTCCGCTCATTTAGTCTTTTAAAATGCACTAATGAAAACTTCTGAAATTTTTTGATAAAATAAATTGTATATGCAAGTATATCAAAACAAAAGAATGAAAAAATGGCAGAATTTTGATTGAGATTTTTGAGAAGAATGGTAGAGAAGAAGGAGCCATAATCTCTACCATGAAAATGTAGAATTTTTTTTTAATTACTCCCTCTGTCCCAATTTATGTGTCGTTTTAGAGAAAAAAAATTCTCCCAAATTATTTGTCACTTTAAAATTTCAATGCACTATTAATTACATATTTTTCCATATTGCCCTTATTTAATGTATCTAAAACTCTCTTTAAGAGAAAAAGTAAGAGAGAGAATGTAAGGGTATTTTAGGAATATCATTTATTTTTTCCCTAAGATTGAGGCAATTTAGTAGGTGTCTTAATATGTGTGAAAACACCTAAAACGACACATAAATTGGGACAGAGGGAGTACCTTTTTTCTATCACTTTCCTTGTTTAATTTACAATAATTCCTCATTTAATTACCTTTAAAATATGTTAAATATTAGTGCATATTATCCGGTACAAAATTAATTTTGAGAGGTGGGGAGTGATGAGTTTATATATGTACATAGGCCCAATTTTACTCTGCAGCTAGGGTTGTTCACTGTTCATCAAAATCGTGAAATCGCCCCAATCGATTGACCCAACCTGATCTTCCTGAAAAAAAGACTGCAAGTTACTATCGTGCTTGAGTTTATATTATTATTAAAAATCGCACAAACCGCATCCGATCGCATTATATATATAAATAAGAAATTATATGAATTGTAACCTGTTGTTTACATATATATATATATATATATATATATATATATATATATATATATACTATTAACTTAATTTATTACCTCCAAAGCTGAATATATCCCCTAAGAACTTAATTGCTCGACACAATTTATTATCAGTCCTTAATTTAAATTTTATTTGAACGACAACCACCAACATCAACTTTGATTATCATGAAACTTTCTATTTTTTTATAGCTTGGAAAACTCTTTTTCAGTTCGGAAAACTTTGATAGAGTAACATAGTTCATGTCGTCACAAAGTATAATTCACATATACCAGTTTTGTTCATTAGTGAAAATACAAAAACAAAATATATAGTGATAATTAATTTGTGCATTTAATTAATCAAATAATAAAAATCTAAAGTCGGAAAAGTTAAGACCGCAAAATCCGCTCCAACCCGAATGGACCGTAAAATACAATCTCAAGACTTGTTAGGTTGAGTTTGAGCAATACTATTAAAAAATCACGAATATTGAATTGAATTTGGACGGATATAAAGCTCTATGATCATAAAACTGAACAATATTAAAGTTTTACCCACTTACAGTTTTCCTCACAAAGCCCAATTGATAAATCTAATATATATTAACAACAGAGTACTCATTTACTATGTCAGTTTTAAGTGTCACCATGGATATGTATTACACAGTTGCTTTCCACGTTAATATATAGATTGGATTAGACTCATACCACTAGCTCTAACTTGTCATCTCCCCTACTGCTGGGCATCAAGCACCGCGCCTTGCGCGGTGCTCTTAACCTAGTTATATATATGAGTGGGGCTGATCCCCTTTAGCGTACTACTCTATAACTTCATCTTCTCACAACTTCACACTTTAAGCTTAGTTAGAAAGGAAAGATGAATGATGAGGGCCTTCTCCAACGATCAGGTAATATTTTTTCTCGATTTTTAATGCAATGAAATATTCTAATTTAACTTTTTGCTCACTGAAATTGAAGGCTTGAATGCATCCTAAGCTTTTTTTTTTTCTTTTTTAGGGAATGTTTGGACTGCAAGTGCCCATATCATAACGGCGGTGATTGGTTCTGGAGTTCTCTCTTTGGCTTGGGCCGTTGCTCAGCTGGGATGGATTGCCGGCCCAGCAGTGATGATTATGTTCTCTGTTGTTACATACTACACTTCTTCGCTTCTGGCGGCATGTTACCGGTCGGGCGACCCGAATACGGGAGACAGGAACTCTACCTACATGGATGCTGTTCGAGCCAACTTAGGTACATATTACATGTATGCTGTTCGGCGCTTAAATTTGTTTAGAAGTTGTTGGAAATTTGTTTAAATTTGTTCAATGCAAAATCCGAATGCAGTATTATGAAATCAAACCTGAAAAAACTAAAAAATCAATACATCATCAGCCTCCTGAGTTTGAAACTCAAATCTTAGTTTCGGTAAGGAGACTGTAGTTTTGCAGGTGTTATTATGTATGTGTGTATGTATGTTGCTTTTGTGATATGATTTGATGTGTATGTTGTTGTAGTTGCTGACATGGACTGACCTTTCTTTTCTCTCTCTTCTCTTCTAGGGGCTTTTTCCTATAATAAAGAAAAAGGTTTTTTTTTTTTTTTTTTTTTTTTTTTTATTTTCCTTCAAAATTGGAGATTTAATATTATTCCCATTCTTTCTCTTCTTCTGAAATTTGCAAATATTCAGAGAGGAGAAGGGAGTGAGACAGAATCTGAATCTGAATTTGTACAAAAGAAAGAATAGATTCAATTTCCCTTTTGGTTAGCTCTAAATGTTGTAGTGTAAATTTGGTTAGCTCTAAGTTCATTGTTTTTTTTTTTTTTTTTTTTGACAAAGTTGTGAAAATTCAATTTGGCCCTTGTGTTATTCTTGAATTACAGGTGGCTTTCAAGTTAAAGTGTGTGGGACAATTCAGTACATTAACCTTTTTGGTGTTGCTATTGGCTATACAATTGCAGCATCTATAAGCTTGAGGTGAGTATATAATATATTTTGTTTAATTATGTTTTTGTAGTGAAGGGATAAATGTGAGTACTAAATGTGAGTACTGATTTATTTACATTTGAATGGAACAGAGCAATTGAGAGGTCAAGATGTTTGCATACAAAAGGACATGAAAGCCCTTGTAGAGTTTCAAGCAATCCTTATATGATTGCATTTGGTGTTGTGGAAATAATATTTTCACAAATACCATATTTTGATCAAATATGGTGGCTTTCAATTGTTTCTGCAGTTATGTCCTTCACATATTCCACTATTGTTTTAGGCCTTGGAATTTCCAAAGTAGCAGGTACCTACATAAAAATATTCAATTTTATTTTATTATTATAATCAAAAATTAATTTTCTTGATCTTAAGTTAATTTTTTGTTACAGAAAATGGAACAATCGAGGGAAGTCTTACTGGAGTAAGCATTGGTACAGTCACTAAAACACAAAAGATATGGAGAATTTTTCAAGCTCTTGGAGCTATAGCCTTTGCCTATTCTTTCACACTCATTCTCATTGAAATTCAGGTAGATTTTTTTTTTTGTTTTTTTGTTTTATTTTCAATTTTTAATTTTTAATATATAAAGTGATTTATTTTGTCTAAACAACAGGATACATTAAATTCTCCACCATCAGAATCGAAGACAATGAAAAGGGCTACTTTTATAAGTGTAGCAGTAACAACAATCTTCTACATGTTTTGTGGTTGTTTTGGTTATGCCGCGTTTGGAGACATGTCCCCCAGAAATCTTTTAACCGGTTTCGGCTTACACAATCCTTACTGGCTTCTTGACATAGCCAACGCGGCACTGGTTATCCATCTAGTTGGTGCATATCAAGTTTACAGCCAACCTTTATTTGCCTTTGTAGAGAAAACCGCAAACGAATGGTTCCCTGACAACATAATCACTACGAAAGAAATCCAAATCCCGATTCCCGGATTTAATCCATTAAAACTCAACCTTTTTCGACTTGTTTGGAGAACGTTGTTCGTGATACTTACGACGATTATATCTATGCTCATGCCTTACTTCAACGACGTCGGAGGGATTCTTGGAGCTTTTGGGTTTTGGCCTTTGACCGTTTACTTTCCAGTGGAAATGTATATTGTGCAGAAGAGGATTCCGAAATGGAGTACGAAATGGATTTGTTTGCAGATTATAAGTATGACTTTTTTGGTGATTTCTCTTGCTGCTCGTGTTGGTTCGTTTGCTGGATTTGTCATCAATCTCAACTGATAAGCAAATGGAATCTCAACTTATGTTTTACTTTATGGTACATTTACATGATAATAAATATGAAGTCCGGATGTTGAATTTTTTTATTATAATTTGCTAGTGGAGTATTAATTGAGTATTTTCAGTGCGGCTTGAAAGGCAGTTCTTAGTGAATTTGTATATATGTTAGCAATTCAACATTCAGAAGTCATTTGTGGTATAATATATTTCATTCTATTCTACATAATTTTGGTTTTTGGCTTATTGTAAACAGCATTCATTACAGTGAATTAATTTAAACACACAAGAAAAATTTCTAAACTTAATTCAATTTTGTCACTTTCATTAAGATTAAAAGCATTCATTAAATGTAATTTCCTTTATTAATATGCATTAAGTTTTAAATATTATCTGAATATTGTTTAGCTTCCTTAAGCTCCGAAAGAATAAATTGTCTGCATCAATAGCAGCTTAATTTAAATACTAGCTGAATAATTTAATAATGCTAGAATCCAAAGGCAATCCTTTTCTATGTTACCTCCCAATTCGTCCAAATTGATTCAAATCAAGCACTTTCTACCTTTACAAGCACTAGAAAAGTGCACGTGATTAACTAATTTCTTTTAATTAAATTAGTAAAGTGCACGTATTTTGCACGTGATTAACTAATTTTTTTTTATCAAATTAGAAAAGTGCACGTATTTTACACGTGATTAACTAATTTTTTTAATCAAATTAGAAAAGTGCACGTGCTTTGCACGTAATTAACTAATTTCTTTTAATCAAATGAAAAGTGCACGTAGTTTGCATGTGATTAACTAATTTCTTATGTTAGTTGAATTATATCATCATTTTTAATCATACTATGGTCTAAATGACATACCACATATATAATTTCTTTGATTAAATGGCTTTAAAGTTGTTATTATTTTTAGGCATTTTAATAAGTCATATTTTTTTAAAAACTTACAAAATAAATATCGATTTTACCTGCTTTTACATTGAGTTTATCATTTCTTTTTTGTTATTTTAACCTGTTCGTTCACAATTTTTTATGGTTTATCCAGTTTATTTAAACGATCCATCCATTCTCTAGTTAACCCATTAGTTGATTTTCACATTTGTTAATCAGTTCACTCATTCTCTTAACTAATTTCATTTAATCAAATTAGATAAGTGCACGTGTTTTGCACGTGATTAACTATAATTTTTTAAAAACTTACAAAGAAATATCGATTTTACCTGCTTTTACATTGAGTTTATCATTTCTTTTTGTTATTTTAAGTCGTTCGTTCACAATTCTTTTATGGTTTATCCAGTTTATTAAACGATCCATCCATTCTAAAGTTAATCCATTAGTTGATTTTCACATTTGTTAATCAGCTCACTCATTCTCTCCGGTTTAACCCAATTTTAGTCTGATTTTATTTATTTTTTGCTTATTAAACTTATTTTCTCACATATTTCACCCTTATTTTTTTTCCCAATTAACTCATTTTTTTTCTTTTATCGATTTGATCCATTTTTTTTATCCCGTGTTTAGCCGATGTCATTCAATTTTTTTTACCGGTTTTGCCCATTTTTTTTGTTGGTTAGCCTTGATTTGATGTTTTATCAATTAACAATTTTTTTGTTTGTTCTTTTATCGATTTGATCCATTTTTTTGTTATCCCGTGTTTAGCCGATGTCATTCAATTTTTTTTCCTTCTGGTTTTACCCTTTTTTTGCCGGTTAACCTTTTTTTTTTTTTTTTTTTTTTATCAATTCACCGTTTTTTTTTGTTTAACTCGCTTTTCTTTCTATATGATCTATTTTCTTATTGATTTTACTATCTTTATCATATATTTTTGATCGGTTGTTGCTTTTAACAATTTTTATCTTTTGACTTTTTTAGGCTTAAGCCAATTATACATTTTTAGTTAACTAAGTAGTACATTTTTTTATTCATGTAGCATGAATGTGACATAATTTTTTTTAATCTCTTAATATTTTTGAGGTTCCTATATTACAATATAATTTAAATAGGGGTATATTAGTCTTCACAAAAAAGGAAAGAAATTTCCTTAGGCCAACTCGTACTTTTATATGTATATATAATATATAATATAATAGATATAGATATAATAGCATCAAATGTAGACTACATATAAAAATTATAAAATCTTAACATTCATGCTTAAATACACGGTGGGCTCCTTTTTTTTTTTTTTTTAAAGCAATAATATTCATTCATGGGTCAATTCAGCGTTTACAATATCGTGAATAAAAACAGGAAGAGCATTCAAAGAATACGTTTCTATGCTAGATAATTTAGCTACTTCATGCGCCACACTATTTCCTTCACGCCAAATATGCCGAGCCTCAAAAGAATCAAATAAGCCGATTGATAACTTAATGTCTTCAATAATAGTTCCAAAATCCGCATAAGACTTGGATTCACTTCCAATTGCTGTGATAATTACTTGTGAGTCTCCTTCAATTATTACTTTTCTCCATTGATGTTCAAGGGCCAATTCTAGTGCCATTAATGCAGCTTTCGCCTCCGCAGCCGGCGGATCAAGAGGTTGTTTAATGCAGATCAACTTCCATCCAATACATTCACCCTCAGATGATCGAGCAATTGCCCCCAAACCACAACGACCCCCTGTCCTATTTATGGCTGCGTCAAAATTTATTTTTACCGTATCATCATTCGGTGATCTCCATCGAACTTCACATCTGCTACCCACAGTACGAACAGTTAAGACTTCGGCTTCAGCTTTTCGGAGCTCTTCTAGATATTTTAGTGCAAAACTTGCAATTTCCAGCGCCTTGGGTTTCGAACCTTCAAAGAACTTTTTGTTTCTATTATTTTTGATCGATTGTTGCTTTTAACAATTTTTATCTTTTGACTTTTTTAGGCTTAAGCCAATTATACATTTTTAGTTAACTAAGTAGTAAATTTTTTTATTTATGTAGCATGAATGTAACATAATTTTTTTTAATCTCTTAATATTTTTGAGGTTCCTATATTACAATATAATTTAAATAGGGGTATATTAGTCTTCACAAAAAAGGAAAGAAATTTCCTTAGGCCAACTCGTACTTTTATATGTATATAATATAAATAATATAATATAAATAATAATATAATATAATAGATATAGATATAATAGCATCAAATGTAGACTACATATAAAAATTATAAAATCTTAACATTCATGCTTAAATACACGGTGGGCTCCTTTCTTACCTTGGAATAAGGCAATAAGCATCGGAATCTTCAAATTAATAAACTATGCTTGAATAAGATTAAAAGCATTTCAACTAACAAAATAAAATATTATAAAATTATTATAAAATCACGAAAAGATATGAAATACTGAAACAACATTCAACCTTTTATTAAGAAAAGATATGAAATACTGAAACAACATTCAACCTTTTATTAATAAAAGTCCAACCCTTCCGACTCTGCTCAATAAGGTATCTTCTATTCTATTTTTATTATTATATATTATTATATAATTAGGTTTAGGTTTCCATCAGAAATACTTTACATTCTATTTTTATTACTACAATACATTATAATCAAACACTAATAATTATGTTTTGAATATATGTATATTTACTAGTTACTATGTCTAATGTAATTTTAATTTATTATCATGCATGTAAGTATGTTTTTTGAATTAATAAATTTATCTTTATTATCTAGTATATTATATGATAGACTGATTAAATTAAATTACTAACTACTAATACTTTATGGATTTGGTTTCCATAAACCTAATGATGATGTCTATGGAGCTGTCTGGTCCTAAGGAGTATATATATTATAAAATTAGAATAATTAATTTAGAATGATAAGACGGAGAAGATTAGTATATATTATGGTCAGGTGACACGTACAAATTGAGATATTGATTGTGGTTATCAATTAAAGAACCCACATCCACATGGATCATCTTATACTCCGTATTATTCATCTCGCGTGGAAAGCAACCGTACCCTAGTTGAATGGTGGGAAAAATTAATTATGTGGCTTCCGACTTTGCTTAATAAGGTATCTGTAAGTCTTTAGCCATCAAAATCACTATAGCTGAATTTGGATGGGTTTTGGCACGGTCTCGTGAGTTTCGCGAGACCGAACCAAAACCCATCAAAATGAGTTTTTGTTAAATTCATAAAACTATCAAAAACAAATTTTGAAACTTACACTCAAATTCTTCAAACATATAAACATTGACAGTAGAACTCACTTTGGCAATGGGCAGTGTTTTTAAAACCGGACCGGTCATTGAACCGGAAGTCTTACTGGTTACTGGTTAGATCGGTTAGATCGGATCAACCACTGGTTCGATCGGTATAACCGGTGTGACTTTATTATTATGTAATATTTATATATATATTTTTAGATTATCTAAAATATAATTATAATTCAAGAAATTATCATTCTTTGCAATTATAAATTTTTATTGTTTCATGCAAATAATCAAAATGTCTTAAAAATTAAGACTAATGTCAAAAATATAAATCTCAAGTATCCCTGAAAGATACATACATTCAAAACAAGACAACAAAATTAAAAGTTCATCTCATTTTCAAAGTTTTGGCTTGTTGATTCTAAACATGATGAAGCTGATTCCCTCTATGCTCAGATTAAGAGCTTGCCGAATATGTTAGAAATTTAATTCAATATTTCCTATAACTTTTGTCACTTTCATTAATATTAACAACATTCATTTGTTAGTTTACCTCATTAAAGGACAAAAGTTATATATGTGGGGGAAAGAATTGACTATTTTGTAATATTCAAGGAAGATGATGTTGGTAGGTCCTAAATCAAGAAAATGATGTTGAATATTTTGTAATATTCAACATTCACAAGTCATTTGTGGTATAAGTTTGTGGGTCTTAATGGGACGGAAAAGGTATGGTTGGCCAAAATCGAATGCTATACACTACGGATCATGCTTTTGTAATCAAGAAAATAAAAAAAAAAAAATGAAAAAGACATAAGTATCTTAATGAAAGTGACAAAAAAAAAAAAACATCGCGTAGCCAAAAGTGAAAGTGTAAACTCTTTATGGGGCTTCTACCAGCAGTTCAACTTGTGGAAAACTGCTGGCAGTTTTTCTCAAAATTGAACTGCTGGAATTTTTTAATATTAAAAAAGTCACCTGTTGTTCAGGTCACTTATAGCAGGTAACATTTATTTCATTTACACATTTGCCCCTCCTTATTAATAATATATATTAAAAACATAAAATTCCATATATTAAAAAGGGTTGACCCGATTTACATACATCATTTCCTGTCCCGATTTACTCTTTTTAGTATTAAACAAGTGATTTACATACATCCTTTGCCCCTTTGTTGGTCCCAAGTGGTCAGATGAGGTCTAGAGGGGGGGGGTGAATAGACCTCTGAAAATTTTTGAACTTAAAAACTTTTCAGTCTTCTGTCAGCAGACTAAGCTGATGAAGAACAGTAAGCAGACTAGTCTGATCGTGAACAAATCTTGAACAGACGACTGACCACTCTTCTTACAATGACTTAGCTGTTTTTCAGCAAACAGTTTTTCAAGAGTATACTTGCAGCGGATTGTTTAAAAGTGTTTTTCACAAGTAAACTAAGTTCTAAAAAGATTTTATCCCCAGTTTTCAAACTCCTTATAAAATCTTTTGTTTGATTCAAAGTGTTTAAAATGCAAACTTTAAAATATGCAAGAAAACTTTAAATGCAAGATAACACAAAGAATTTTTATAGTGGTTATATGGATAAAAATCCTTTAGTCCACTCTTCCAGATCACACAGATTCTGGGTTATACTATAATCACAAAGATTACAATATTTCTCCACTTACACCTAAACAACTAATGAGAAGGCTGTAAGCTCGCAATAGGAATTCACAAAGAAAACCTATCCTCTGAAGTAGAATCACTCACACAGATGGATTCTCACTTCGCACAACACTCAGCTATTACAAAATCACTCAGATAATGTTTTTCTGATTTCTTCAACTGGGTTTCTGTCAACAGATGACTTCCACCAGACGAGTGAGCTGTTCGAGCTTTTGAGACTTAGAGAAATTCTGCTTCAAAATTTCGATCTCTGATTGTTGTTGTGTTATTGCTCGATTTGAAATTCAGCTCTATTTATACATGGAGATGAAATTATGACCGTTGAAGGCAAGTCACAATTCAAATCCATCCTTCAGCTCTTTTTGAAACGGCTCCCTGCAGCATTCCGTACTGTGTACAGTACCTTTCTGTCCATCGCATTTAATGCTGCATTTAATGCACTCTGCTGATCCGAGGATATCTTCAATCATTTGTCATTACTACCCTTCTCTTACAGCATTTATTACACTAAGTGCATTTATTACCGTTGGACTAATCTCTTGACCTCTTCTACTCTGCTGATCAAAACGACTCTGCTGATAGATACTCTGCTGATCAAATACTGAACTCATCTGATTTGACTCGGCTGATGATCTACCCTTCTGTTCGCTGATTCAGCAAGAGATCACTAGTCTTCTGAGCTTTGAACTTTGAACTCTTCTGATGTCTTCTTTTACCAGTTCAATATTCTTCTAAGGGAACTAAGCTTTCCATACTTAGCTGATTATGACGTTTTGGAAATCATCAAAACCTTCCCTTAATTACTTGTCTTCTTTCATCTTCATCTTTATCCAACAATTTCCCCCTTTTTGATGATGACAAAACTCCAGCTAAGTACCTGTACCTAAACTAAAGTTTTGATCCTCAAAAATTTCTGAGATAGAAATGATATGTTGGAGTCAAACTTGCAATTTTATAAATATAGAACTGATTACATTTTACAAGTTGAAAGATGAGAAGTACAAAATACTTTAAAAGATTACAAGAATTTTTAAAGAAAATCTAGCTAAGCTAGTCTTCTGTCTTCTTTTTTTCTTCAGCAGACTTGGAGGTTCCAACTTCCAATTTCTGCATCAACAGCTCTAGCTTCTTCTTTTTAACATCAGGATCAAGCTGTTCTTCAACTGAATCTTTGGCAGCAGCTAGTTCTTTGTCTGACTTGGCTTTTGCTTCAGATTCTTCCTCATCAGCTTGGTCTTCTTCTTCTGTGATCTTCTCATCTGCTAATCTGCTTGTGTCTTCATTTGCTGCATCATTCCTATTATTAGCAGACTCTTCAGATTCTTCTAACACTTCTGTTTCTTCAGCATTTTGATTTCCTTCCCTTTGGAAATCAACCCTTTGCTGTCCAAATATCCTTTCTTCCCCCTTTTTGTCATCATCAGCAGGGACAGATGGATATTGTGGCACAACTGGTGTGATTAGAAGTGAATCACATAGAAGCTTGATGTTTTCTTCCATAGCATTGATCTGAGCTTGCTGTTTAAGTTGATTGGCTTTAACAGTCTTGACTTCCTTGAGCAAGTCTTCTCCTTGATCACCCAACTGGATTTGAGTTCCCAGAATCCAATTTGATGAAGCAGTGAAGTCTTTCATCATGTTGCCCATGACTTCATCTTCTGCTTGGAGTGCCAATTCAACAGTCTGTTCAATCTGCTTCCAACCTTCAGTGGTGCTTTGTGTCCTTCTCCTGAGTATATCCATATCCTGACATATAGATTGTACATTCTGAGCAGTATCTTTCATTAAATCAGTAGGAACAGCAGCAGCAACCTTCTGAATAGGTTGATGAACAGCAGCTAACACTTCTGCTTTTAACTCTTCTTTCATCTCCTTCATGGATTTGGTAAACATTAGATGAATAGAGTCCAACAGATTTGAAGTTGAAGGTATATCTGTTGTTGCAGCAGGTGTTTCTTTGATGAGTTGCTCTGTTGAGTGAGTTGTTAGGGCAAGAGACTGATCAGCTGATTTATCAGCAAGGCTTGGAGTGCTTTCCATTTCCTTAGCCTGATCATCTCCATCAGCAGCAACTTCTTTCTCCTTTGACTGATCTGCTGGAATTTCTTCTTCCTTCTTTGATTTATCAGCAGCCTCAGACTTGTCTCCCTGTTTTCTGTTCTGATCAGATGGGTCTGAAGTACCCTCTTTTTGCTCTGGTTGATCAGATGACTTTTCTTTCTCTCCATCAGCAGGGGCTATAATCTTCTTGACAGCTTCAACTGTCCTCATCAAACCTTCATTGTCAACAGCAGACCTGTTACAAATCCAAGTAAAGTTGTCAAGAGGAATAAAGGTAGTTGATGATTCCTCTGGCAGCTCCTCATAGGGTTTGATGTTTGGTCCATAGACAATATGCTTGATGTTTGGAAGTGGGACCATTGAGCTTGGCTGTCCCCTTAACTTCCTTGCTTTCTTGGCCCAAAGCTCCATTGCTTGAGCAATAGCCAATTTAATAGATCTTTCTTTGAGATCTACTGAGTCATCAGAATCCTCAGGAATGGATGCAAAGATCTTCTTGGCTTCTTCTTTGACCACATGACAAATCCTCATCCTTAACCTGTCCAGAAAGAATTCTGAATCAAGTGCTTGAATGAGTGAATTTGTTTCAAGCCATTTCAACACCCAGTCTTCTGTAGCCTTGAATTCTTTCCACTTGGCCATTTCAGCAGGACTCTTGGTTAATCTGAATTCTCTCCATCTATTGTATTTGATCTTTTCAGAGTGGAAGAGTGTCAGACGATTGACTCTTTCATTTTCAGCATCAAGTCTTCTGAGAAATTCTTCAAAGATCTCAGGATCTTCCCTGACAATCTCTAAAGATAATCTTATTTCTTCTCTCCTCTTTTCCTTGATCTTAGGTGCAGGCATAGCTGGGATTGGTTTGTTTGGATCCCTTGATTCACCAATCACTATCCCACCACCTTGCTGATGACCATGAGCATCCTTCATGCTTGCTTCAATGACAGCAGCCAACTCTGCTGCCTCAAAAGCATCTCTCTGCTCTTGGGTCATTTTGCTGGCCTCTTCTTCCAGCCTTTTTAATTCTAGGCTTTTCAGCCTATCTTCTTCTGCTTTCTCAGCAGCCATCCTTTGCTTTTCAGCATCATCCAGTTTCTTCTTCTCTGCAGCAGTTATACAAGTTGAAGCTTTGCCCTTAATGGCTCTTTTTCTTTTAGCTTCAGGACTTTCAACTATTTGAATAGGTGTTGCAGCAACTGGAGTAGGATGCAGCAACAGAATTTCTCCCTCTTGTGGTGTACTAATCTGCTGTTCCTTTTCTACATCAGCAGATAGTGCAGCAGTAGAGTCTTCTGTTGTCCCTTCAACTGTAGGAACACTTTCTGGCTCAGCAGTAGCAGCCTTTGCAGTTTCAACAACTGGTTCTTCAATAAGCAATGGCCTTTCTGCCTCAGTTGTTGTTTTCCTCACAGTTACAGCAGGCTCTTCAGGGAAAGTGACCTTTCTCTTGGCCTTTGACTTAGGAATCTTCTTGATAGCAGGGGGGTTGGCAGTAGGAGGTCCCCTTGCCTCACTCCTAGTCCTTAGTCTCTTCAGTCTTTGAAGTGGAATTTCCTCTTCAGACTCAGTTCCTTCAGAGGATGACCCTGTCTTCATGTTTTCAATTTCAACAGTGAAGTCATCTACCACCTTCTTAGAGACTTCAATTTCAGGCTCTGCTGATCCAGCTACAACAGCAGACTGTGCTGTTGGCTCAGCAGACTGACTGGTCTGACCTTCCTTCTTGCTCTTCTTAGAAGGAGTCTTCTTAGCCTGTTTGGGTGCTTTTCTCTTTGGTTTTTTCACCAGTTGCCTTACTGGTTCGTAAAGTTTGAACTCTTTGCTTCCATGGGTTTGCTTTCCTCCACCCATAGGGCATTGTAGAGAAGCAAACAAGTTACTCAGCAGAATGGCATGAGAATGCCTTTTATCACTTATCAGCTCATAAACATGAGCAGCCCAGTTCACTTTCATCCCATAGTAGATGCAAATCATGGTGTGAAGCCTTCTTCTGGGTAAACCATCCAGAGAACCCGTAGCACAATCCAAAACCTTTGCTATGATATCAGCAAATCTTTGGTATTCATCCTTCAGCTGGGTCTTCATTAAAGTCCCAGTCATCTCCTCTCCCTTCTTAGCACAAATTCCCCAAAATTCCTCTTCTTTTTCTGACCCTAACGCGGTCACATCTCCTCCCTTGTCTGTCAGCTTATAAAGTTCATGTAAAACAGCAGCAGATACAGCAATTTTCTTACCACCTATGACAGCAGTCATAACGGTGTCATCATCGTTGAACTCCCTGGAAGTATAGAAGTGGTATACATCTTCAAGATAAACCCTATCTTCGTGTGCTTCCAAGACTGGGACCAAAGATGCTTCCTTGATCTTTTCCAGTAAAGCGCGCATCAAATCGGTGCCAGAGAAATGGAATTTGCTGTAGTTGAAGTATCTTCCTTCAATAACTTTGTCCATTTCTGAGATTTGTGAGTAAATTCTGCAAAATAATGAACTTTCGCAACAAGAGGGTTTGAGAGATAGAGAGTTTGAGAATTTTTGAGTGCGTAAGACGACTATGCTGTTCAGATCGGATTTTATAGGTTTCCTTTTGATTTGGTTTTCGTGATTTATCTAAACCGTTGATCTAATCTGACAGTTTTTAATCGAGCGGATGAGAGTCGCGGATTTCAATTTTATTATTTTAATGTCAGATGGGCGGGAAACTCTATCGACACTAATCTGTTTACTTATAAAAGCGTGTTACTAATAATGCGTTTTATGACCATGCTCATATAAGGTATCAGATGAGTAGAGTTAAACTTATCTGACAGACGAGTGATCTGTTATCTGATATTACTAGAGAATGCCAATAGCTAGTAATCTTCCTCTGCTGTTTGTCAATCCAGCAAGATAAAATAATCTTCACTCTTCAAGAATTAAGAACACATCTTCTTGGTAACATAACTTCAACTAACTGTCATTAACAGATTTCATCTTTAGAACAGAAGTACCGCTAGTCTTACACGTTCCCCCTGTCTTTAAGAATTCATAAGTTAACTAGTCTGTTGAGAGTTAATTCTTGAAATAAATGACTGATGACTAAGCTGTTGAACTCCAGTCTTCTGATGAGTTCCCCCTCAGCTTATGCATCCAGGTTAAGTAATCCTAACTCAGCTCTTAGAGTTGAGAACCTTGCTTCACTTAGAGGTTTGGTGAAGATATCAGCAATCTGATTATCAGTATGAACATACTCAATCAAAACATTGCCTTTTTCCACATGATCTCTAATGAAATGATGTTTAATCTCAATATGTTTAGTCCTTGAATGACTTGTAGTGTTCTGAGTAAGTGAAATTGCACTTGTATTGTCACAGTAGATTGGTATTCCACTGATCTTGATGTTGTAGTCTTCTAGTTGATGCTTCAACCAAAGTATCTGTGCACAGCAGGCTCCAGCAGCTATATATTCAGCTTCAGCAGTAGATATAGAAACTGAGGTTTGCTTCTTACTCATCCATGAGATCAGACGACTGCCTAAGAACTGACAGGCACCTGTTGTGCTCTTTCTGTCAATCTTGCAGCCAGCAAGGTCTGAATCTGAATAACCAATAAGCTCAAATCCAGATTCTCTAGGATACCACAATCCCAATTCTTGAGTGCCTTTAACATACTTCAATATTCTCTTGGCAGCTAAGAGATGAGATTCTTTGGGGTTTGATTGAAATCTTGCACAGACTCCAACTGAGTACATTATGTCAGGTCTGCTTGCTGTTAGATACAACAATGAGCCAATAATGCCTCTATATTTGGTTATGTCCACTGATTTGCCATCTTCATCTTTATCCAAACGAAGACTTGTAGACATAGGAATGTTAGCTGTTGAGCTAGTTTCCATACCAAATTTCTTGAACAGATCTCTTGTGTACTTTGCTTGGCTAATGAATATTCCATCAGGCAACTGTCTAACTTGCAATCCAAGAAAGTAATTAAGTTCACCCATCATGCTCATTTCAAACTTATTCTGCATCAGCTTGGAGAACTTATCACACATCTGTTGGTTTGTTGAACCAAAAATAATATCGTCCACATATATTTGCACAAGTAATATATGATTTTCCCATTCAATTGTGAACAAAGTTTTATCTACCTTACCTTTTCGAAATCCTTTAATTAAAAGAAAATCAGATAGGGTATCATACCATGCTCTTGGAGCTTGTTTTAGTCCATAAAGGGCTTTCTTCAGACGATATACTTTGTCCTCTTCTTGATAGACTTCAAATCCTGGAGGTTGTTCAACATAAACTTCTTCTTGCAATTCTCCATTGAGAAAAGCAGACTTCACATCCATCTGATAGACAGTGAAGTTCTTGTGAGCAGCATAGGCAAGAAACAGTCTGATTGCTTCAAGTCTTGCTACTGGTGCAAAAGTTTCATCAAAGTCAATTCCTTCTTCTTGACAATAACCCTTGGCCACTAGTCTTGCTTTGTTTCTGGTGACAACACCATCTTCATTCACTTTATTTCTGAATACCCACTTAGTGCCAATTACTCTTTGATGACTTGGTCTAGGAACTAAGTACCAGACTTCATTCCTTTCAAATTGATTCAACTCTTCTTGCATAGCTTCTATCCAGAAGGAGTCATTTAGAGCTTCTTCAATTTGTTTAGGCTCTATTTGAGATAGAAATGTGACAAACATAGCATCTTGTGCAGCAGCTCTTCTTGTTTTCACTCTATCTAAAGGATCACCAATAACCAATTCAGGAGGGTGATTCTTGAGCCACCTGAGATCAGGTTGCAGATCAGGATGTTGTCCTCTGTTATGATCTTGCAACACTACTGTTGGAGTTCCAGTAGTAGTCTGTTGAACATTTGCCGTCTGTTGAACAGTCTCTGGTCTGTCAGCTGTTAGCAACTCGTCTGTTAGACAATCAGCACTGTGATTATGAACAGCACTTGAGTTAGCAGCTGAACTTAGATTAGGTAGTATGATGGGAACATATTCTTCATTTCTTCCAACGTCCAACTTCTGTAACTCAGCAGACAGATCTTGATTTACACTTTGATTCTTTTCAGAAGATTGACTTGGCTCATCAAATACTACATGGATAGATTCTTCTATTAGCAATGTTCTTTTATTGAAAACTCTATAAGCCTTACTAACAGATGAGTATCCTACAAAAACAGCTTCATCAGCCTTTTCTGCAAAAGCAGTAAGGTGATTTTTCCCATTATTCAATACAAAACATTTACAACCAAAAATCTTAAAGTAATGAATGTTTGGCTTTCTGTTGTTCCAAACTTCATATGGAGTCTTGTTCTGATTTTTGTTGATCATACATCTGTTTTGGGTAAAACATGCTGTATTTGTTGCTTCTGCCCAAAATCTTTGTGGCAGCTTAGCTTCAGCTATCATGGTTCTGACAGCTTCTTTCAGTGTTCTGTTTCTCCTTTCAGCAACACCATTCTGTTGAGGGGTTCTAGCAGCAGAATACTCATGATGTATTCCTTTGATATTACAATACTCTTCAACAGTAGAGTTTGTAAACTCTGTCCCTCTATCTGATCTGATCTTCAATATCTTGATACTCTTCTCATTCTGGATCAGTTCCATCAGATTGGTAAGATGTTCCTTGGTTTCACTTTTCTTCTTCATGAAAATCACCCAAGTATATCTTGAATAATCATCCACAACAGCTAGGCAGTATTTCTTTCCACCATTGCTGACTGGATCAATGGGTCCAAATAAGTCCATATGCAACAGCTCCAATATTCTTCCAGAAGATTGGTGCTTCTTTTCTTTGAAAGATGACTTGATTTGTTTACCCTTCTGACAGGCGTCACAGAGCTTGTCTTTGCTCATGACTGCTTTTGGAATCCCTTCTACCAAATCATTCTTGATTAATCTGTTTATGGTCTTGAAGTTTAAGTGATTCATCCTCTTGTGCCATAGCCAACTGACTTCACTTGGTGCAGATGCCACCAAACAAATACTTGAATTCTTGTCAACAGAATTCCAGTCAACTATGTAGATATTTCCTTGTCGTCTTCCAGATAAAATTACCTTCTTTGTACCAATCTGTTCAACGTAGCACTTATCTGTTGAGAAGATGACTGAATATCCCTTGTCACAAAATTGACTTATGCTCAGCAGATTATACTTTAGGCCTTTAACATATGAGACGTCAGATATCTCTATGTTTCCCTTGATTAATCTTCCTTTAGCTTTAATCTTGCCTTCTTTGCTGTCTCCAAAAGTGACTTTTGGACCATCCACAGCAACTGCATCTGTCAACTCATGTATGTTTCCACACATGTGCCTTGAACATCCACTGTCCAAGTACCAAATCTTCTCTACTTTACTCCTACTCCTAATCCTAACCTACAAAACAAAAATAAAATTGTTTTAGGTACCCTTATTGAGAGGGTCCTGAAGGATTAGTTCCACCCTTGACAACCCAAGATGTTGAAGTCTTAGGCTTCTTAGGTTTCTGAGTTTTAGGAGCATGAACAGTTTCATTTTTATCATAGTTATCAGATAAGTCATGTTGATGATCAGTATGATATGAATAATGTTCATAAGCAGGGTAAGGTGCATGATAAGCAGGGTATGCATGCATTGGATGAGCAGGGTAAGGTGCATAGTAATTAGGAAACTGAGGTGCATGATACATAGGATGATATGCAGCAGGTTGCACATAATATGACTCATTTCCATACCAAGCATTTTGATTTTTCTTATTCTTATGCTTCTTTGGTTTACTAGGTGCTTGCTCAACTTGTTTAGACTTAGATTTACCACTAGTCTGATTGACTTTAGCTTTATCAGCAGACTTCTTAGGACTCTGCTGTTTGGTCTTACTAGTCTGATTTCCTACACTAGGCTCTTTGCTCTTATTAGCCTTAGGAGATTTCTTCTCCTTTACCACTTTCTCAGTTGAGGTAGGTCTAGAGGTTTGAACATACAGAATGACCTTACTATTGTCAGCTGATACAAATTTTTCAGTATGGTTCAACTCTAATTTTTCCTTTTCTAAAGGTGTCTCCTGTTTACTAGATGTATGCATGGATGCAACAGTAGACTTATCATGAGACTCAATGATTTTCTCAAGTTCCATGATTTTTCCTTTATAAACCTCACATTCAGCTTTCAGAGATTCATGCTCTTGCTCAAGCTGTTTATATTCAGCTGATTCTTTTGGCTTTTCAGCTAAAAGTTTCAGTGAACTATTTTGCTCTTTTAGCAAGTTCATCTCTTCCTTAAGCTTAACAAACTCTCCAGCAATAGTAGTATTATTCAACATCATTTGCTCTAGAGAATTAAACAGTTCATTTTCTTGAGGAGTTACCTCATCCTCAGAGTCATCAGATTCCTTTGCCATCAGGCACAGGAGAGCAGGTTTTTCTTCATCAGACGATTCTTCATCAGACGAGTCTGAGTCTGAATCAGATGAGTAGACGGCAGCTGGCTTTTCTGCTTCAGCCATCATTGCCTTGGCTCTCTGATGCTTTCTTTCTTTTCTCATTTTCTTCTCTTCCTCAGTGTACTTCTCTGCTTTTGGATATGGGCAGTCTCTTATGAAGTGTCCCAATTTCCTGCAGTTGTAACACATCAGTTTTGATTTATAATCTTCTTTATCCTGAGAAGAAAAGTTAGGTTTAGAAGTAGAAGCAGCATGATTGTATTTGTTTTTCATCTTTCTCTTATAGAACTTCTTGAAGTTGTTCATCAATAATGCTACATCTCCAGCAGTGTACTCCTTTTTGTTGAGTAGAGTGGCTTCATCAGATGAGTCCACTTCTTTGCTTTTCTGTGCTGGTCTTCTGGTGTTTTCAGCAGCAACAAGTGCAGCTGTGGGTCCTGAAGTTGAGGTTTCTTCAATTCCCATCCTTGGCAGTTTATACTCATAAGCCTTGAGTACGGAGAACAGCTCTGTTAGAGAAATCTTGCCCAGATCTCTTGATTCTTCCATTGCTGTCACCTTCATGTTGAACTTGGATGGTAGGGCCTTCAGTACTTTGACAGTGATTTCTTTATCAGTGAAAGTCTTTCCCAGCTTCAAAACTTCATTCAGAGTTCTGGTGAATCTGGTATCCATCTGATCAATGGTTTCTCCAGACTTCATCTTGAAGTTGTCCAGCTTCTCCAATGCAACACTGAGCTGATGCTCTTTAATAGCATCATTGCCTTCGCTCATATCTCTGACTTTGTCCCACATCTCCTTTGCGGTTTTGCAATGCTTGACTTTGTCAAACCGATCATTATCCAGGGCTTTAGTCATGATGAATCTCCCAACTTTATCTAGATTGTAAAGCTTTATTTCTTCTGGAGTCATCTCATGAAGGTCTTTCTCCACAACCGTATCTACTTCATTTATCTTTATGGTCTTTGTGAATCTGAATGGACCTTTAATGATACATGTGTGCATGTTGTCATTATAGGCAGCAAGGAAAATCTCCATTCTGATTTTCCAATCCTCAAAGGACATACCAGCAATGTGGGGAACATGACTGATACAATCCATTTTTCAAAAAGTTTCTGTTTTTCAAAAAGATGCTCTTTTGAAAAGTTTTGAAAACCTTTGAAAAACACTCGGATCAAGCTCGTTGATCAGGCAGCTGATTCTAATGAACCACCTGCTCTGATACCACTTGTTGGTCCCAAGTGGTCAGATGAGGTCTAGAGGGGGGGGGTGAATAGACCTCTGAAAATTTTTGAACTTAAAAACTTTTCAGTCTTCTGTCAGCAGACTAAGCTGATGAAGAACAGTAAGCAGACTAGTCTGATCGTGAACAAATCTTGAACAGACGACTGACCACTCTTCTTACAATGACTTAGCTGTTTTTCAGCAAACAGTTTTTCAAGAGTATACTTGCAGCGGATTGTTTAAAAGTGTTTTTCACAAGTAAACTAAGTTCTAAAAAGATTTTATCCCCAGTTTTCAAACTCCTTATAAAATCTTTTGTTTGATTCAAAGTGTTTAAAATGCAAACTTTAAAATATGCAAGAAAACTTTAAATGCAAGATAACACAAAGAATTTTTATAGTGGTTATATGGATAAAAATCCTTTAGTCCACTCTTCCAGATCACACAGATTCTGGGTTATACTATAATCACAAAGATTACAATATTTCTCCACTTACACCTAAACAACTAATGAGAAGGCTGTAAGCTCGCAATAGGAATTCACAAAGAAAACCTATCCTCTGAAGTAGAATCACTCACACAGATGGATTCTCACTTCGCACAACACTCAGCTATTACAAAATCACTCAGATAATGTTTTTCTGATTTCTTCAACTGGGTTTCTGTCAACAGATGACTTCCACCAGACGAGTGAGCTGTTCGAGCTTTTGAGACTTAGAGAAATTCTGCTTCAAAATTTCGATCTCTGATTGTTGTTGTGTTATTGCTCGATTTGAAATTCAGCTCTATTTATACATGGAGATGAAATTATGACCGTTGAAGGCAAGTCACAATTCAAATCCATCCTTCAGCTCTTTTTGAAACGGCTCCCTGCAGCATTCCGTACTGTGTACAGTACCTTTCTGTCCATCGCATTTAATGCTGCATTTAATGCACTCTGCTGATCCGAGGATATCTTCAATCATTTGTCATTACTACCCTTCTCTTACAGCATTTATTACACTAAGTGCATTTATTACCGTTGGACTAATCTCTTGACCTCTTCTACTCTGCTGATCAAAACGACTCTGCTGATAGATACTCTGCTGATCAAATACTGAACTCATCTGATTTGACTCGGCTGATGATCTACCCTTCTGTTCGCTGATTCAGCAAGAGATCACTAGTCTTCTGAGCTTTGAACTTTGAACTCTTCTGATGTCTTCTTTTACCAGTTCAATATTCTTCTAAGGGAACTAAGCTTTCCATACTTAGCTGATTATGACGTTTTGGAAATCATCAAAACCTTCCCTTAATTACTTGTCTTCTTTCATCTTCATCTTTATCCAACACCCTTTTACAACAATTAAGCAACAATACCGTAGGAAATTTTGCTGGTTCCTTTTACACTACCAGCAGCCCTTTTACATTCCATGAATATTAAAAGAACATATTCAAGTTTATATCTCTCTCTTTATGAGACTTTTTCTCTCTCTCTTTATGAGAGTAGATTTTATTAATTTTCTCTTTTAGTAGTACACTAAATTCTTTTGAGGTTATGGAGGACGTTCTCACGCGATTGCGTTCTCAACTGAAATTGACTGAGGACGAGGAGGAGGAAAGTAGGCCTCCGGTGGAAGCATGGAACACCATAAATCATAATATTGATTTGCAATTGATAGGTCGGATCTTAACCTGTACAGAGATCAATATTAATGCTCTTGAACGGACTATGTCAAAAGTATGGAGTCCCGTCCATGGGATCACAGTGGACAAAATTGGGGAAGGACGTTTTATATTTACTTTCAAACATAAATTGGATCGTTTGAGAGCCATGGAGGAGTGGCCATGGTGTTTTGATAAGAAATTGTTAATTCTGAACAAAATAGAGGAGGATGAAAATCCTAGACGTATAAATCTGGACTGGTGTGATTTTCTCGTTCATGTGTCGGGTCTCCCTCTCCGTAACATGAACAAGACAATGGTTGCTCTATTGGAGACTCCCTGGGCTATTCTAGGGTTAACGAAAACAAGGATGGTTACTTAGTTTTTGGAGAAGTGTTGCGGATTCGGGCTTCGTTAAATGTTACCAAACCTTTACGTAGGATCATGAAATTAAGAACTGCTAAAAATGCACTAATTGAGGTCACTCTTCAATACGAGCGTCTTCCAAATTTTTGCTATTATTGTGGGCACATGGATCATATTTCCGGCTGCTGCAATCTGATCTATGAACTCTCACCGGAAGAAAAAGAGAGAGAACCCCCCTACGGTGACTGGTTGAGAGCAACTGCTCCGACCAAAGATACAATTAAACAATCGAAAAACTCCGATAGAGGCGAGGGGAGTCAGATTTCGATAGGGAATGGAGCTCCTCCGCCTGGAGGAGCCTCTTTTTCTCCTTCGTCGACGGTGAATCCAAATGGTGATGGGATTCCAGGGTTTCAATATAGGGGCAATATGGTAATTCGCCATAATATAGAATCCCTACATATCAGGGAGAATGAAGTTTTGGGGGGAAATTTCCAAAATCAAATGATTCCGTTTGAAGGGATTAACGGGGGAGAAAGATGTGGGAATCCTAGAGAATTTCAGATTTCCGGCCCTAATTTGGGAACTTTTATTGCTGGTGGTTCGAGTAAGGTAGTGGAGTCGGATTCGGGTTTATTTCCAGGTCAAACAGGACCCAAAACTTTTTCGTTGGGCCTTCAAAATACTTCTGGGCCGATCTTCTCATTGGGTCATTTTCCCAAAGCAGGATTTGTTATGGATAATATTAATAATGGGCCATTAATAGCTAACTTAAATAGAGTGGACTCTATTAATTTGCTGACCCAAAAAACAGTGACACCAAAATCTACCAGGGGAATGGGTCGTGGACAAACCAAAATAAATAATAATATGGATGGAGGTGATCGTGAATTACTTGAACAGAGCAAAGGTGCAAAGCGTAAACGTGGGGAAACAAGTTCTGTCCAGAGACGTGTTGTGGTTAAAGGTAAGAAAAAAGTATCAGTACCTATGGAAACAGATTCGGATGAGGAAAATAAGAAAAAACAGTTGGTGATTCGAGACTTGAATTCTGCAACTACCAATATTCTAACGGCGGAGGCTGCTAGCAGCCCCGCCGATCGCAATGAGTTGCCTCGTATGGAACTGCCGAGGGTTAGGGGGCACTCGGAAAGTTCAAAATCTCGGAGAGATTATCTGAGCAAATAACCCCCTGCTCATTTTTCTATCGGAAACAAAACTATCTGTTAGGAAATTTGAGCGTTTGAAAATTCACTTGGGTTTGAATGGTGTTTGTGTGGCTGCTAGAGGTTTATCAGGGGGCTTAGCGCTTATGTGGCAGAAGGAGGTTCAAGTTTTATTGCAGAGTTTTTCGTTTAATCACATTGATGCTTTTATCTTCGATAATGTGATGGATATTGAGTGGAGATTTACTGGTTTTTATGGCGAGCCAGACGACAATTTAAGATTCCAATCATGGAGATTACTGAGACATCTGGCCTCTTTATTGAACAAGGCTTGGTTATGTGCGGGGGATTTCAATGCTATGCTCTCTATTTCCGAAAAATGTGGAAGACATTTAGCGTCTTTTACGAATATTCAGGATTTCAGCGCGTGCTTGCGAGACACACGATTAAATGATTTGGGTTTCGTTGGTTATCCGTTTACTTGGTCAAATAGAAAGGGACTCCCGTTTACTACTAGAGAACGACTCGATCGAGCTTGTGCTACCTCGGAGTGGATTGATCTTTTTCCGAATCATCGAGTTGTACATTTGGATTCCTTGTACTCTGACCATCTTCCGATACTTGTTGAACTAAATAGTAGAAATATTTCAGGTAAAAGGCGGAGAAATCGGGACTTTAAGTTTGAAGCGATGTGGTTAAAATCGGAAGACTGCACAAAAATTATTGAGGAAAATTGGCATACTAATTTAGGGGAGCTGGATTCGGCTGATTTGCTTGGAAATTTGGAGAATTGTAAATTGGGTCTTCTTTGCTGGAGTAAAGATTCTTTCAGTGGGGTTTTAAAGAGGATTAGTAAGCTCAAGGAGGAAATTATGAATTTACAAAAGGGTGTGATAACAGAGGAGGTAAATCAAGTAATTAAGAATCTGACTCGGGAATTGGAAGAACTCGCAGACAAAGAGGAGATGATGTGGAAACAACGAGCAAAAGCTCACTGGATGCGAGAGGGAGATAAAAATACAATATACTTCCATGCTAAAGCTTCTTCTCGACGTAAAAAGAACACTATAACTGGGTTGTGTAATTCAGAAGGAGTTTGGTGTGAGAAAGAAGCCGAGTTGGAGAGTATTGTTGTGGACTACTTCCGTAATATATTTACCTCGAAGAATTCGTCTATGAATGAGTTAGAAGAAGTGCTGGGAGTTATTGAGCCGCGAGTAAATAATGAAACCAATGCAATACTTTTGCGATCATATACGGCTGAGGAAGTTAAAACGGCTTTGGATTGTATGCACCCACTTAAGTCTCCAGGTCCCGATGGATTTCCAGTGGTTTTTTACCAGCGGTTTTGGCATATTGTTGGAAATGAGGTTACAAAATGGGTCCTAAAGTTACTCAATCATAAAGAGCTCCCATCTTCAAGTAACTTTACTCACATAGTTCTTATTCCCAAGTGCTTAAATCCAAGAATTATGACTCAATTTAGACTTATTAGTCTAAGTAATGTGGTGTATAAAATTGCATCTAAAGTTGTGGTAAATCGTTTGAAACAGTTTATGAATGGTGTTATTTCAGAGTCCCAATCAGCATTTGTACATGCACGCCTTATTTCTGATAATATTCTCATTTCTTATGAGTTTATACACTATATGAAGCGAAGTAAAGTGGAACATATGGCAATAAAACTGGATATGAGCAAGGCATACGATCAAATAGAATGGGCTTTTTTGCGTAATGTTATGCTTCGCCTTGTTTTTGATAGTGGATTTGTGGATTTGATTATGCTTTGTGTCTCGACAGTAACATACTCCTTTGTCTTAAATGGCGGATCTTTCGGATTTCTAGCTCTTGAGAGAGGAATTCGATAAGGGGACCCGTTGTCACCGTATATTTTTCTATTTTGTGCTGAGGCACTTAGTGCGCTAATCAAACGAGAAGAAGCCCGAGGAAATATAGCAGGATTAGCGGTTTGTAATGGGGCTCCGAAAATTTCTCATTTGCTCTTTGCGGATGACACAATGATATTTTGTAATGCTAATATCACTTCTGCCAATTGTGTTAAGAAAATTCTACAAACTTATGAATTGGCCTCGGGACAAGCAGTTAATTATCAGAAGTCGTGTATAATGTTTAGCAAAGCCACAAGTGCGGAGAATATAGCTCTTATTTGTATGGAGTTACCGATGGAGGTGGTCAAAAAACATGATAAATATATCGGCCTCCCTGCTATGATTGGAAAGTCGAAACGAGAAGTTTTTGCTCATCTACGAGACCGGGTATGTCAGCGACTTCAAGGGTGGAAATAGAAGTGGTTATCAAAAGGTGGCAAAGAAATTCTTATCAAATCAGTCGTACAAGCAATCCCTTCGTATGCTATGAGCTGCTTCAAACTCCCCCGTTACTTTACGCATGAAATTGAAATGCTTATGGCCAAATTTTGGTGGGAAGACACTCAAGGGAGGGGCATTCATTGGGCTAAATGGCAGGACCTTTGTAAAAGTAAAGGGTTCGGGGGTCTTGGCTTTCGAGATTTAGATGCTTTCAATATGGCGCTACTAGCAAAACAAGTGTGGAGACTTTTGGAATCTCCGAACAGCTTGCTGGGAAGAATGTATAGCTAGGTATTATCCTCATACGGACGTTCTTGGCTCTACTTTAGGATCGAATCCATCCTACACATGGCGAAGTATTTGGAGTGCAAAATCACTTGTTGATGAAGGCACTAGATGGAGAATTAGCAATGGAGAAAATGTAAATGTTTGGAGGGATAAATGGCTTCCTAGGGAGACAACTTTTAAAGTGTTCACTCCTAGAGAAAACTGGCCGTGTAATATGAAAGTGAGCAGCCTTATTGACATGAATACAGGGTTGTGGAATGTTGAACGTATTGCTTCAATTTTCGACGAGAAAGATGGAAGATGCATCCTATCTATTCCTTTAGGAAGCCAGGCAAACGAAGATCAGCGTATCTGGCACTACAATCAGAATGGACTTTTTTCTGCCCGTAGTGCTTGCCACCTAGTTGTACGTATAGAGCGGGAACAAACTAATACCTCGGCAAGCAGCTCATCGACGAGTAGTTCCGGCGACTGGAAATGGTTGTGGGCAATTAATCTTCCAAGCAAAATAAAAATATTCTTTTGGCGAGCGTGTAAGAATCATCTTCCTACGCGTTTAAATCTTGCAAAACGTAAAGTCTTGGACGTGGCTTTGTGCGAAATCTGCCATAGTTTCGACGAGGATGCTATTCATAGTTTATCTTTATGCACTTTTGCTAGACAAGTTTGGGCTCTTAGTGGAATACCTTGGTCTATCCATTTTCCAAGAGGTAATTCTCTACTTGATTGGATACTTGATATGCGCAAGAAGTTGGATGCGGTAGAGTTCGAATTTTGTGTTGTTGTCTGTTGGTCTGTTTGACATGCTAGAAACAAGAGATTCTTTGAGGGTACTCATGACTCGGCAATTGAGGTTATTTCTTTTTCGAAGAAATATTTGCAAGCCTTAAGAGGAGCTAGATTTGAAGTACTTAAACCAAGTGTAAACATTGGTAGGTAGAGAACTGGAGTTGCATGGGAACCTCCTCCAATGGGTGAAATAAAAATCAATTTTGACGCCTCATTATGTGCTGAAAGTTGTTGTGGGTTAGGGGGACTTGCAAGATCTCATTCAGGTAATTGCCTTGCTTGGTTTTCTTATTGTTTTCTCATGCCTCTTGATCCTTCTACGGCAGAGGCAATGGCTGCTCTTAAAGCTTTGGAGTTTGCCTGGGAACATAACTGGAACAAGATTATATTGGAGGGTGATTCGAGTAACATTATGGCTGCCATTGAAGGAGAAGTTGGTTCTCATACGCCTTACGGGAACATTATTGCCGACATCAAAAGATTGGCGAGCGGTTTCGAAATTTTCAAAGTTCGACATGTGTTAAGAGAAGGAAATCGAGCGGCACATGAGATAGCCAAATTATCTTCTACCGAGTCTTTTGTGTCGAATTCTTTACCACTTTCAATTCTTGATATTGTAAACTCCGAGTTACATCATTAATGAATTTTCATGGTTCCTCAAAAAAAAAAAAAATTAAAAGAACATTATTAACTACATCTTTCTTTTACATCTTTTACACTTCGTATATTATTAATTAAATCCAATGAAGAATTCGTATAACAAAAGGGCTGACCCGATTGCTGGTAATGTAAAAGGAACATTGCTGGTAATGAATTCCTCCTACGGCTACAAGTATTGCTGGTAATGTAAATCATGAAGAAAGATGTAAAAGGGCTGACCCGATTCATGGTAGTGTATCCATTTGTCATAAAATCTAATCTAATCAATTAAAATCCATTTTATAATATCAACCTGCAGCTATATTCTTCCGATAGTGAAATTAAAAGAATATAAAATTATCTCTACAAATTGCAATTAAAATCATATAAAATCTTTTGACAATTAAAATTCTTCACATAGAGACAATTGTTGCTCGTTTACTCTTCTCTAGGGCCTGGGTAGAGTGTTTCCGAAGTTAATTTCGCATTACAAACACTAATTGAGCTGGAATTTAATTCGGGCCGTGAAGAACTTGAACGGGCCGTGAGATTTTTGTTCGATTTTGATTGGAAAACACTCCTGGAGTGTTTAATCGTTGTTTGACATGTTCATTTAAGTGATTTAGAGGTTCGCGCTCTCAAGAACTTAAACGGGCCGTGAATTCCATTCAAAATTGGTTCGAATTTCTTGAGGAATCTTCTTCTTTTTGTTCGGAAGTTTGATTACAGCCTATTTCCTACGCAATTAACAGCATCTCTTGTTTAATTTTGCAAATTGGGCTTCAAATCAGATTTCGGGTTCTTCGATTCTAGCGGTTTTTTGAGTGTTTTTGTTCTTGATTCTTGTTCTACATTGCTTGTTTTGGTTCGTAATGTTTAATTTCATGTGTTTTTTGCTTAAATTTGATAATTGATTAATTGACATACTTCTCTGTCTTAAGAAGAATGGAAGAAGAAGAAGAAGACAGGAGCATTCATTTCTCGCAACCCTATAGTGTAAATATTTATCAGGTAACAGGTGAATTTTTTGCCACATGGCGCCTGGTAAGTGGTGAACTGCGGGCAGTTCCGCCAAACGTGAACTGCATTTAGCAAGGCCGAACTCTTTAATGAAGTAAACAAAAGTTAATAATTTGTTGATTCCCTTTAATTGTTGAAAAAGATTAAGAGCTTGACGAATATGTTAGAAATTTAATTCAATTTTGTCACTTTCGTTTAGTTTATCTCATTAATGGACAAAAGTTATGTGGGTGGACGCGTAAATCTAGTTTCGTTTCGTCCAGTCAACTCGTTTGTTGGAAAAAAAACACTTAGTACTTAAATCTAGTTCAATGTGGTGTTGCAGACAACATTAAAACTGTAGTCTACGTACAGGTCATAGAAATTGAGGGCAAATTGTGTGTGTAATCGAAATTTTAACAAAAACTGTTGGATAAAGATGAAGATGAAGGCACTAAAGAAAGTTTGATAAGGGAGGTTTTGATGCATTCCAAAACTTCAAGATTGGCTAAGTATGGAGTAACTTAGCTGATAAACTTATCAAGGAATTTTGACTAAGTAATGAAGACATCAGAAGAGTCAAAGTTTCAAGGTCCAAGACTTCTGATCTGCTGAAGTGAAGTTATCAGATTAGTGAAGATCAGCCGACTCAAATCAGATGTGTTCAAGTTTGAGATCAGCCGAGTTCACCATCAGACTTGTACTTTCGTCAGCCAAGTGAAGAAGATCATGAAGTGTTCCCAACGGTAATAAATGCCCCTTGGTGTAATAAATGCTGAAGTACGAGGATATTTAAGACAAATGATTGAAGAAAAGCTTCGCATCAGCCGAGTGCATTTAATGCTGCATTTAATGCTGCCTGCAGAATAGTACTGTTTACAGTACGGACAGACTGCAAAAGAGCCGTTCGCGGATTTTAAGGACCAGTACTCGAGGAATTTGAATCCTGTCTCTCTTCAACGGACACTTTTCAATCCTCAAGTATAAATAGCTGAAAGAGACGATGAAGAAACAAGCAACACACTTTCTGAGAGAAATTTCCGAAGCAAAATTCTTTAAGTCTCAAGAACAGCTCACTCATCAGCTGAGTCATTTGTTGACGAAAGCAGAGTTGAAGAATCAAGAAAAATACATCTTCTGAGTGATTTTGTAAACAAGAGTGTTGTGCGGAGTTGTGATCCATCTTAGTGAGTGATCAAACTTCAGAGAATAGGTTTTCTGTGTGATCTCCTATTGCGAACTTGTGGTCGTTTCATTTGTTGTTCGACACAAGCAGAGTATACTGTAAACTTTGTGATTATAGTATAACCCAAGATCTGTGTGACTTGGAAGAGTGGACTAAAGGATATTCAAATCCATATAACCACTATAAAAATTACTTGTGTTTTTACATTGCTTTTCAAACTTGCATATTTCCTGATTGCATAAAAACACATTAAGTTAACTGTTTGAAAAGAAGTTAAAAGGAGTTTATAAAACTGGGGAAGTATTTTTCAAACTGCTAAGTTTACTTGTGAAAAACACTTTGAAAATCCGCTGCAAGTACTCTAAGTATTAAAACTGATTTCTGCAAAATCAGCTAAGTAACTATCAGACGAGTGGTCAACAACACTGTTCAAAGATTTGTTCGCGAACAGAATTGTAACTTACTAATCTGATCAGCTTAGTCTGTTCAGTAAGAGTAAAGTTTTAAAGTTAAATTTGAAGAAAATTTTAAAGAGGTTTATTCACCCCCCCTCTAAACCTCTTCTGACCACTTGGGACCAACAAGTGGTATCAGAGCGGGTGGTTCATTAGAATCAGCTGCCTGATCAACGAGCTTGATCCAAGTGTTTTTCAAAGGTTTTCAAAACTTTTCAAAAGAGCATCTTTTTGAAAAATAAAAACTTTTTGAAAAATGGATTGTATCAGCCATGTTCCCCACATCGCTGGTATGTCCTTTGAGGACTGGGAAATCAGAATGGAGATTTTCCTTGCTGCTTACAATGATAACATGTATACATGTATCATCAAAGGTCCATTCAAATTCACCAAGACCATCATCGTAGATGAAGCTCAAATAGTGGTGGAAAAAGACTTAACAGAAATGACAGCAGAAGAAATAAAGCTGTTCAACCTGGACAAAGTCGGAAGATTCATCATGACCAAAGCCCTGGATAATGATCGGTTTGACAAAGTCAAGCATTGCAAAACTGCAAAGGAGATGTGGGATAAGGTTCGTGACATGAGTGAAGGCAATGATGCAATTAAAGAGCATTAGCTAAGTGTTGCCTTGGAGAAGCTGGACAACTTCAAGATGAAGTCTGGAGAAACCATTGATCAGATGGACACCAGATTCACCAGAACTCTGAATGAAGTTTTGAAGCTGGGAAAGACTTTCACTGACAAAGAGATCACCGTCAGAGTACTGAAGGCTCTACCTTCCAAGTTTAACATGAAGGTGACAGCAATGGAAGAATCAAGAGATCTGGGCAAGATTTCTCTTACAGAGCTGTTCTCCGTACTCAAGGCTTATGAGTATAAACTGCCAAGAATGGGAATTGAAGAAACCTCAACTTCAGGACCCACAGCTGCCCTGGTTGCTGCTGAAAACCAAATAAGACCAGCTCAAAGAAATGCTGAAGTGGACTCATCTGATGAAGCCACTCTACTCAACAAAAAGGAGTACACTGCTGGAGATGTTGCACTGTTGATGAATAATTTCAAGAAGTTCTACAAAAGAAAAATGAAGAACAAATACAACAATGCTTCTTCTTCTAAACCTAACTTTTCTTCTCAAGATAAAGATGATTATAAATCAAAACTAATGTGTTACAACTGCAGGAAATTGGGACACTTCATCAAAGACTGCCCATATCCAAAAGCAGAAAAGTACACTGAGGAGGAGAAGAAAGTAAGAAAAGAAAGAAAGCATCAGAGAGGAAAAGCAATGATGGCTGAAGCAGAAAAGCTGACTGCTGTCTACTCATCTGATTCAGATTCAGACTCGTCTGATGAAGAATCTTCTGATGAAGAAAAACCTGCTCTTCTGTGCCTGATGGCAAAGGACTCTGATGACTCTGAGGATGAGGTAACTCCTCTTAATGATGAATTATTTAATTCATTTGAACAAATGATGCTTAACAATACTGGTATTGCTGAAGCATATAAAAAGCTTAAGGAAGAGATGATCCTGCTAAAAGAGCAAAATAGTTCACTGAAACTCTTAGCTGAAAAGCCAAGGGAATCAGCTGAATATAAACAGCTTGAGCAAGAGCATGAATCTCTGAAAGCTGAGTGTGAGGTTTATAAAGGAAAAATCATGGAACTTGAGAAAATCATTGAGTCTCATGACAAGTCTACTGTTGCATCCATGCATACATCTAGTAAACAGGAGACACCTTTAGAAAAGGAAAAATTAGAATTGAATCATACTGAAAAATTTATATCAGCTGACAATAGTAAGGTCATTCTGTATGTTCAAACTTCTAAACCTGCCTCATCTGAGAAAGTGGTAAAGGAGAAGAAATCTCCTAAGGCTAAAAAGAGCAAAGAGCCTAGTGTAGGAAATCAGACTAGTAAGACCAAACAGCAGAGTCCTAAGAAGTCTGCTAATAAAGCTAAAGTCAACCAGACTAGTGGTAAAACTAAGTCAAAATCAAATGAGCAAGCATCTAGTAAACCAAAGAAGCATAAGAACAAGAAAAATCAAAATGCTTGGTATGGAAATGAGTCATATTATGTGCAACCTGCTGCATATCATCCTATGTATCATGCACCTCAATTTCCTAGTTACTATGCACCTTACCCTGCTCATCCAATGCATGCATATCCTGCATATCATGCACCTTACCCTGCTTATGAACATTATTCATATCATACTGATCATCAACATGACTTATCTGATAACTATGATAAAAATGAAACCGTTCATGCTCCTAAAACTCAGAAACCTAAGAAGCCTAAGACATCAAAATCTTGGGTTGTCAAAGGTGAAACTAATCCTTCAGGACCCTCTCAATAAGGGTACCTAAAACAATTTTATTTTTGTTTTATAGGTTAGGATTAGGAGTAGGAGTAAAGTAGAGAAGATTTGGTACTTGGACAGTGGATGTTCAAGGCACATGTGTGGAAACATACATGAGTTGACTGATGCAGTTGCTGTGGATGGTCCAAAAGTCACTTTTGGAGACAGCAAAGAAGGCAAGATTAAAGCTAAAGGAAGATTAATCAAGGGAAACATAGAGATATCTGACGTCTCCTATGTTAAAGGCCTGAAATATAATCTGCTGAGCATAAGTCAATTTTGTGACAAAGGATATTCAGTCATCTTCTCAACAGATAAGTGCTATGTTGAACAAATTGGTACAAAGAAGGTAATTTTATCTGGAAGACGACAAGGAAATATCTACATAGTTGACTGGAATTCTGTTGACAAGAATTCAAGCATTTGTTTGGTGGCATCTGCACCAAGTGAAGTCAGTTGGCTATGGCACAAGAGGATGAATCATTTAAACTTCAAGACCATAAACAGATTAATCAAGAATGATTTGGTAGAAGGGATTCCAAAAGCAGTCATGAGCAAAGACAAGCTCTGTGATGCATGTCAGAAGGGTAAACAAATCAAGTCATCTTTTAAAGAAAAGAAGCACCAATCTTCTGGAAGAATATTGGAGCTGTTGCATATGGACTTATTTGGACCCATTGATCCAGTCAGCAATGGTGGAAAGAAATACTGCCTAGCTGTTGTGGATGATTATTCAAGATATACTTGGGTGATTTTCATGAAAAAGAAGAGTGAAACCAAGGAACATCTTACCAATCTGATGGAACTGATCCAGAATGAGAAGAGTATCAAAATATTGAAGATCAGATCAGATAGAGGGACAGAGTTTACAAACTCTACTGTTGAAGAGTATTGTAATATCAAAGGAATTCATCATGAGTATTCTGCTGCAAGAACCCCTCAACAGAATGGTGTTGCTGAAAGGAGAAACAGAACACTAAAAGAAGCTGTCAGAACCATGATAGCTGAAGCTAAACTGCCTCAAAGATTTTGGGCAGAAGCAACAAATACAGCATGCTTTACCCAAAACAGATGTATGATCAACAAAAATCAGAACAAGACTCCATATGAAGTTTGGAACAACAGAAAACCAAACATTCATTACTTTAAGATTTTTGGTTGTAAATGTTTTGTATTGAATAATGGGAAAAATCACCTTGCTGCATTTGCAGAAAAGGCTGATGAAGCTGTTTTTGTAGGATACTCTACTGTTAGTAAAGCTTACAGAGTTTTTAACAAAAGAACATTACTAATAGAAGAATCTATCCATGTAGTATTTGATGAGCCAAGTCAATCCTCTGAAAAGAATCAAAATGCTAATCAAGATCTGTCTACTGATTTACAGAAGTTAGACATTGGAAGAAATGAAGAATATGTTCCCATCATACTACCTAATCTAAGTTCAGCTGCTAACTCAAGTGCTGTTCAAAATCACAGTGCTGATTGTCTAACAGACGAGTTGCAAACAGCTGACAGACCAGAGACTGTTCAACAGACTACAAATGTTCAACATACTACTACTGGAACTCCAACAGTAGTGTTGCAAGATCATAACAGAGGACAACATCCTGATCTACAACCTGATCTCAGATGGCTCAAGAATCACCCTCCTGAATTAGTTATTGGTGATCCTTTAGATAGAGTGAAAACAAGAAGAGCTGCTGCACAAGATGCCATGTTTGTCACATTTCTATCTCAAATAGAGCCCAAGCAAATTGAAGAAGCTCTCAATGATTTCTTCTGGATAGAAGCTATGCAAGAAGAGTTAAATCAATTTGAAAGGAATGAAGTCTGGTACTTAGTTCCTAGACCAAGTCATCATAGAGTAATTGGCACTAAGTGGGTATTCAGAAATAAGATGAATGAAGATGGTGTTGTCACCAGAAACAAAGCAAGACTAGTGGCCAAGGGTTATTGTCAAGAAGAAGGAATTGACTTTGATGAAACTTTTGCACCAGTAGCAAGACTTGAAGCAATCAGACTGTTTCTAGCCTATGCTGCTTACAAGAACTTCACTGTCTATCAGATGGATGTGAAGTCTGCTTTTCTCAATGGAGAATTGCAAGAAGAAGTGTATGTTGAACAACCTCCTGGATTTGAAGTTTATCAAGAAGAGGACAAAGTATATCGTCTGAAGAAAGCCCTCTATGGACTGAAACAGGCTCCAAGAGCATGGTATGATACCCTATCTGATTTTCTTTTAATTAAAGGATTTCGAAAAGGTAAGGTAGATAAAACCTTGTTCACAATTGAATGGGAAAATCATATACTACTTGTGCAAATATATGTGGACGATATTATTTTTGGTTCAACTAACCAACAGATGTGTGATAAGTTCTCCAAGCTAATGCAGAATAAGTTTGAAATGAGCATGATGGGTGAACTTAATTACTTTCTTGGATTGCAAGTTAGACAGTTGCCTGATGGAATATTCATCAGCCAAGCAAAGTACACAAGAGATCTGTTCAAGAAATTTGGTATGGAAACTAGCTCAACAGCTACCATTCCTATGTCTACAAGTCTTCGTTTGGATAAAGATGAAGATGGCAAATCAGTAGACATTACCAAATATAGAGGCATTATTGGTTCATTGTTGTATTTAACAGCAAGCAGACCTGATATAATGTACTCAGTTGGAGTCTGTGCAAGATTTCAATCAAACCCCAAAGAATCTCATCTCTTAGCTGCCAAGAGGATATTGAAGTATGTTAAAGGCACTCAAGAATTGGGATTATGGTATCCTAGAGAATCTGGATTTGAACTAATTGGCTATTCAGATTCAGACCTTGCTGGCTGCAAGATTGACAGGAAAAGCACAACAGGTGCATGTCAGTTCTTAGGCAGTCGTCTGATCTCATGGATGAGTAAGAAGCAAACCTCAGTTTCTATATCTACTGCTGAAGCTGAATATATAGCTGCTGGAGCTTGCTGTGCACAGATACTTTGGTTGAAGCATCAACTAGAAGACTACAACATCAAGATCAGTGGAATTCCAATCTACTGTGACAATACAAGTGCAATTTCACTTACTCAGAATACTACAAGTCATTCAAGGACTAAGCATATTGAGATCAAGCATCACTTCATTAGAGATCATGTGGAAAAAGGCAATGTTTTGATTGAGTATGTTCATACTGATAATCAGATTGCTGATATCTTCACTAAACCTCTAAGTGAAGTAAGGTTTTCAACTCTAAGAGCTGAGCTAGGACTACTTAATTTGGAAGCATAAGCTGAGGGGGAACTCATCAGAAGACTGGAGTTCAACAGCTTAGTTATCTATTATTATCTTCAAGGATTAACTTTCAACAGACTAGTTAACTTATGAATTCTTAAACTCAGGGGGAACGTGTAAGACTAGCGGTACTTCTGAATTAAAGATGAAATTTGTTAATGACAGTTAGTTGAAGTTATGTTTTCATCAGAAGACTCAACTATCGAAGATTGAAGTTATTTTATCTAGCTGGATTGACAAACAGCTGAGGAAGGTTATCAGCTATTGGCATTCTCTGATAACAGCATTGTCATCAGGACAGTAGTCCATCAGATAAGTATTTATGTTACTAATCTGATTACTTTAATAAAAGCGGAACTGTTTAAAAACGTATATTCAAAACACGCTTTTATAAGTAACTGTTGGGCGGTACATATTCCCGCTCTTCATTAAATATCTTTTGAATTCGAAAAGTCGTAACTGACGCCGCACGATCAGCACTGACAGAAAAACGAATCTAACGGTTGGCGGATATCACGAAATTCAAGATACCCCAACTCTATAAATCCCTATCTGATCAGTCGAGTCGCTCTTTATGCACTCTAAGCATTCAAAAGTACTTGTGAGAAATTTCTGCAAATTTTCTGCATACTTTCCTTTGTTTTTCTAACCTTCAACAGATCAACGATGGCCGCTGAAGGTATGTTTCTCGTTTATGATTCTTACTACCAATCCGGTACGGATCTGATGAAAGAACTGCTCGAAAAGTTCAAAGCTGCTTCGCTGGTAAACTTCATGGAATACCACGAAGGAATTATCTGGACTGACCAAGTGATGGAGTACTACAACACAGCGAAAGCTGACTACAACAACCTGGAGATTAAGGCTTCAGTAGGAGACAAATCTGTCACTATCACTCCTGCTGTTCTTCACGAGACGTTTGGGCTTCCTAACAGTGGACGACATGACGTCACTGTGCTGACAGAGGACAAACATCAACAGTTCTGGGCGATCTGCGCCAAAGAGGGAGAAACGTTATCTGGAAATATAAGGAAGAAGCAACTGAAGGATGAATATCAGCGGATGGCTGATATGGTGTCCAAGCTGATTGAGAACTGCACATTCTCACTGGATCCTGTTACCATGAAGAGGTTCAGCATCATGGCTGCCATATACTATGGATTGGAGATCAACTGGTCCATCATAGTTTGGTACATATTAGCTGACTTTCTTGATAATAAGAAAGGAAAAGGCCCCACTACCAACCACAGGATCACACTCAGTTATCTGCTGTCAAAGCTGGGTTGTGATATGAAGAATGGAAAAGAGATTCATAAATCTAAGGCAGTATCAAAGTACTTGCCTGTTCAAAAGAGGAAGGCAGGTGAGCCTGAGGAAGCTGATGTTGAGGAACCAAAGGAGGTTCCTGCCAAAAGGCAAAAGCGGTTAGTCAAAACAGCAAGTTTGGCTGCTGAGACTAAAAGGAAGAGGGCTGCTGATGAGCCCAAAAAGAAAGAATCTAAGCAGATGGAGAGAGTGACTTCTGCTGAAGCCACTAAGATTGTTGAGAATATAATTGCTGATGTAAGGACTGGATCCCCTGCATCACCATCAAGAACTCCATCAGCAGAGAGGCCTGCTGAGGGTATTTCTCAAAGGACAAGGAGTCAACAGAGAGATACTGTTACCTCCACTTACCGTGAAGGGAGGACCAAGAAGTCTGCCAGAAAACAGATGACATTTATAGAAGAACCAACGGACTTGGAGAATGTAGCAAGGGAAGACCCTGAAGCTACTCAAAGGCCTGCTGAAACAGTTGAAACTGTTAAGACTGACAAGGCTGATGAGCAACAGCCAAGTCAGGTCACATCAACAGCTGAGGTTGCTCAACCTCAAGAAGATCCAGATGTCCAAATCATCTATCCTATTGCTGCTGCTCCCATATCATCTGCTGGACCAGCCCCTGCTGATAAAGGCAAGAGAAAAATAGTGCTAAGGAGAAAGAAAGTCTCCAAAGCTGATAAGAAGGCAAGGGAGGAAGCTGAACAGAGGAAGCAAGATGAGCTTGAAGAGAAGAAAGCACTTGAGCTAAGCAAAGCTCAAGAAGCAAAGGATGAAGCCAGAAGACGCATGTCTGAAGCAGAAAGAAAAGCTGCTGAGGATGCTGAAATGGCTATGGTGATTGAATTGAGCAAAGTTGATGCCTATGGACCTGTCCATGGAGGTGGCATCAAGATTGGAGAAGGCAAGACTGAAGAGGACAAAAAGAAGATATTACTGCCTGCCCCCAAACTCAAGTCAAAGGACAAGTTTGAAGTCAGAAAAGCATTTAAAATAGTGTATGCTGATAAGGAGCTGTTCAAGAAGTTTGAAAAGTCCTTGGCTTACTATGATCAGAAGCTTATGTTGATGACTCTGTTCAACCAAGAAAAGCCAAGATATATCAGTTGGAGGGACAACAGGCTGAACAAGTCAATCACTGAACTTCAAAGTATGAAGGAGTTAGCTGATGAAGAACGATGGGTTCTAAGTTGGCTGAAGACAAACTCCATTCAAAAGGCTCTTGATCCCAGCTATGTGAGAGATATCATGCATAGCTATGCAAAAGGCTTTGCATTGGAGGAAGCCAAGAAAATCAAGAGCACCTTGCCTGAAAAGAAAAAGAAGTCTGAAGATGCTGAAGAAAGAGCAATTAAGTTTGCTGTTATGACTGCCCTGAAGAGATGGGCTAAGAAGTCAAAGTATCAGCAAGGCTGTTCAAGTGATTTGCCACTACTGCCAAGTATCCAGCAAATCATTTTTGGCAAGGAAGTACAACAGTACTATGAAGTCCCTAAGGGTAACAATGCTCCTGTTAACCCTTGGATTATTGTAAGGCAGATTAGACAGACAACATGCTTTAATGATGATGGAACCATCACTAATCTGTTCTACGATGATGTTACTGATGAGCACAAATCTGCTGATAAGTCCTTAGCTATTGAGCCGCCAGCTAAGACTTCTGACGACCATCAGATGACAGACTTGGAAGAGGTCCCTGTTCAACAGGCGACTGAAGAGAAGGAAGCTGAAGCTGATGCTTCTGCTTCATCAGCTGATCAACACTCATCACTGATGGAAGCAATCCAGATGCTGATGGAAAACCAACTTAAGGAACTGGAAGATAAGCACAAGCAACAGCTTTTGAAGGTTAAGGAGGAGCTGAAAGCAGAGTTGGCAGAAACCAACAGACTTCAGCTGGAAACTGTTCAAGGATCAACAGAAGAGATCATCAAGAAGGAGATCAACAGTATTCCAATTCCTCAAGACAACTCATTGCAGTTGATACACAGCTTAAGAGAACTGAACCAGAACGTAGAAGATGTGAAGGGTGATGTAAATCATCTTCACACTGCTTTAAAATCAGCTGAGCACAAGATTGCTGACTTAACTGCAACCTTCATTAAAGTCAGTCATGAAGAGAAGGAAATCAATCTGGGAATGTTGCAAGAAGTGGCAAAGGCTGCACAGGAAGTTCAAAATGAAATTGCAACTATCAATCTCAACATTGACTACTTCAATGATAAGACTGATGTAATCAGCACTGACATTCATCATCTAACAGCTAGTCACGACGTTGTTAATCAGAATCTAAAGGCTTTATGCGCTGGAGTAAAGATTCCAACAGTTGCTCTCAACCCTGCTGTTGAACCTTCTACTGTCATCAGAGTTGATGATGACAAAAAGGGGGAAGATAAAAGGGAAGAACCAGCTAAGGAAACTGCTGCTGAAGAACCAGTTATGGAATCTGCTGCTGAAGAACCAGCTAAAGAGACTGTTGCTGAAGAACCAGCAAAGGAGTTTGCTGCTGAAGAATCAACTAAGGAAGAAACTGCTACTGCAACTATTGAAGCCAAGGAAACTGAAGAAACAGCTGACAAGACTGAAAAGCTTGGAACGGTAGAAGAAGAAGAAATGACTGAAAAAGAAGATACCAAGTACAAGAATACAGAATCTGCCAGGAAGGCTATGGAAGCTTTGAAAGCTCTTCAAGAACAAGAACTTAAGGAAAAGATGGAAGCTGCCAAAGCAACCTTGGAAGAAGAAGCTGATGATGAATAATCATCTTATGAATATGAAGAAGTGCTGGAAGGATCAGATGAAGAAGCTGATAGTTAGAAATTGAAAAATCCTTGTAATCAGTTTACTTTATCTATTTCTTCAGAAATCTCATCTGATGAACTTGTACTATGTAACCCTTTTTCAATATTAATGAAAAGTCAAGTTCAATCCAATAAACTTTTTCTATCTCAGAAAATTTTGAGGATTTCAATCTTTAGTTTAGGTATTCAACAGGTACTAAGCTGAAGTTTTGTCATCATCAAAAAGGGGGAAAGTGTTGGATAAAGATGAAGATGAAGGCACTAAAGAAAGTTTGATAAGGGAGGTTTTGATGCATTCCAAAACTTCAAGATTGGCTAAGTATGGAGTAACTTAGCTGATAAACTTATCAAGGAATTTTGACTAAGTAATGAAGACATCAGAAGAGTCAAAGTTTCAAGGTCCAAGACTTCTGATCTGCTGAAGTGAAGTTATCAGATTAGTGAAGATCAGCCGACTCAAATCAGATGTGTTCAAGTTTGAGATCAGCCGAGTTCACCATCAGACTTGTACTTTCGTCAGCCAAGTGAAGAAGATCATGAAGTGTTCCCAACGGTAATAAATGCCCCTTGGTGTAATAAATGCTGAAGTACGAGGATATTTAAGACAAATGATTGAAGAAAAGCTTCGCATCAGCCGAGTGCATTTAATGCTGCCTGCAGAATAGTACTGTTTACAGTACGGACAGACTGCAAAAGAGCCGTTCGCGGATTTTAAGGACCAGTACTCGAGGAATTTGAATCCTGTCTCTCTTCAACGGACACTTTTCAATCCTCAAGTATAAATAGCTGAAAGAGACGAAGAAGAAACAAGCAACACACTTTCTGAGAGAAATTTCCGAAGCAAAATTCTTTAAGTCTCAAGAACAGCTCACTCATCAGCTGAGTCATTTGTTGACGAAAGCAGAGTTGAAGAATCAAGAAAAATACATCTTCTGAGTGATTTTGTAAACAAGAGTGTTGTGCGGAGTTGTGATCCATCTTAGTGAGTGATCAAACTTCAGAGAATAGGTTTTCTGTGTGATCTCCTATTGCGAACTTGTGGTCGTTTCATTTGTTGTTCGACACAAGCAGAGTATACTGTAAACTTTGTGATTATAGTATAACCCAAGATCTGTGTGACTTGGAAGAGTGGACTAAAGGATATTCAAATCCATATAACCACTATAAAAATTACTTGTGTTTTTACATTGCTTTTCAAACTTGCATATTTCCTGATTGCATAAAAACACATTAAGTTAACTGTTTGAAAAGAAGTTAAAAGGAGTTTGTAAAACTGGGGAAGTATTTTTCAAACTGCTAAGTTTACTTGTGAAAAACACTTTGAAAATCCGCTGCAAGTACTCTAAGTATTAAAACTGATTTCTGCAAAATCAGCTAAGTAACTATCAGACGAGTGGTCAACAAGACTGTTCAAAGATTTGTTCGCGAACAGAATTGTAACTTACTAATCTGATCAGCTTAGTCTGTTCAGTAAGAGTAAAGTTTTAAAGTTAAATTTGAAGAAAATTTTAAAGAGGTTTATTCACCCCCCCCCCCTCTAAACCTCTTCTGACCACTTGGGACCAACAAAAACTTAAGAGAATAATTAATAATTATTTTGTGTTCGAGTTAATGGCAATTAATTTACTCCCTATAATATTCATAATATTCAATTTATCTCTTTGTAATTTGAAAAATAGCACTTTACCAATTTTCAGTCATCACAAATTAATAATGTAGTGCATTTTCAATTACAAGGTCTAGGACGTATCTCCAAAGATGAGACATAGAAGCAGTAGTTGAATGTATACTTATTAATCCTTTTAGGCCCCGTTTGGTTGCCAAGACTAGATTACACTGGATTGGGCAGCTTATCAGGCCCATGAGACTATTTTTTTTATCTTAGACTGGATTTAAGTTATAATCCAGTGTTTGGTTAATTTTTTTGGGCCATGACTAAGAAATGGTCCTCAACCCATTAAATAGCCCATTTTACTGAAAATGACGAATTTGCCCCTAAAAATTAATGAATTGTATCTCCTTCCCAAACGTAAACACATTGAAGCACACTCCTCTCTTCCTCTTCCATTATCACGGCCTGCTGCCTCAATCCAAACTTGGGAATTTTTTTTCCATCAACAATTTTAGCTCAAGGAGTTCAATTATTAGGTAATTAAGCTTTCAAGAGATCTGCCAACGAAAGGTATAGCACTTGTAATTAATCACAAGTCTAAATCACATATGCATAAAATATGTCCAATAAAAGTTAAACAAACTTCAGTCGTAACATAGGCACTAAATAACTAAATCCAAAATATTAATTCCTTTCCATAGTAATAGCAATCCAAAGTATTTTGCTCCTCAAAATAAAAATATCAACTCATCCATTAATTGGATATCTCATACCACCTTCCCCCCTATGATTGATTGGATGAAGTTCAATTGGTCGTTCTCCGGCATAGATAGAAACAAATCCATGTAGTACTGATTTGATCCGATTTTGGTTATCACAAAGAAACGTGTATCGGATGGCTCAATGTTGAACTTGACAACATTCTCGTACACTTGCTTAGCCAATGTGGACGTTTGGGGAGCCGATTGAGTAGGTGGAATTGAGGAATTTCCCTCATTGTCAAACTTGGTAAGCAAGGTGGCAAACGTAGACTCCGCGCTATTAACAAAGCGGTCCAAGTAGATGTTATCATCCCGAGAGGATTCTCCACTTTTCCTCTTGCGTCCAACCAAACTCTTTGACTTTAGACCCACCATCTTTGGGGCACAATTCATTCGATCAACCGGTGTTATACACGAATCTTCATCACCGTCCGTGCCTAAATTGACATAATCAGGCATGTCTTCATAGATTGTTTCAACCGCCGATTTCTTTCCCTTATTGCTTGGTGTAGTGTAACGATCATCATCCGTGACCTCTTCAACCGCTGCATCTACAAAGCATGTTGCACCTTCCCCGGTGGCCCTATCTTTCCCAAATATTTCGATCCAATCTTCGTAGAACGGCCAACTTTTTCCCTTAAAAGTTTTGGCTTCGGGATGAACCTACAAAATTAAGAATCAATTAGAACTCAAAATCACTTGCAAGAATGCTTTTTAACAATCGGTAAATTATAATATTCATTACCCTCACGTAGTTATCCCACACGTCGGCATCATCAATGAGAATCTTTTTAGCATCATCATCCCATCCAATCCCACTTGTTCCTAGTATCCCAATAAGAATGGCATACCATTTTTTCCACACGGTTAGCTTTGAACTAATATGACGTTGATTTAGATCACCACCGGGGCACCTAACGGTCAACAATTTCTCCAAGGCGCCAACATAACCGGGCTTGAAGGAATTATCCGCCCTCCAACCATTAGTAACTAGTTCCCTCAATGAAACTATCAAAGCATCCTCTTCACGACGTGACCAAGTCCTTCGTGATTGAATTGGACCTTCCATTTTTTCCTACTAAGAAAAAAACGAGTAATGCAATACATTAATATACTTTTGCCAATTAACATTTTCATAGCCAACATAAATTGTAGTTCAAATAACATCACATAACAACAACTAAAGTAATTACAATTCATTGCAACACGTTAACAAACATATCACATTCAACACAACATTCGTCCAAACATGCTTTAATACAATCCCACAAGACAAACATTGTAAAAATACTCCAATTAAAAATAATCGTTCATAAAAGTACACATAAAAACACAAATAACATAATCCAACGTAAGAACATCCTTAACGGCGAGCAAGTCTCCATTGCCCGTACATTTCCCTTGCTAAACGGTCACGGAATCTAGACCAAGCATTAGAAGGTTCCACCGTTTCCACATATAGGGTGGTATCAATATTATCATCCTCATCATCACTTTGATATTGATCCTCCAATTCAATAGGATCAAATGCCATCTCACTCTTAATAAAATTGTTGATTAGGCAACAAGAAAGGATAATATGATTTTGAATCTTTAGAGGATAAAATGAAGGACTTCGCAATATTGCCCAACGAGTTTTAATGTTTCCGAATGTACGCTCTATAACATTTCTTGCACGCGAATGGCGCATGTTAAAATACTCGCGGTAGTCTTGGGGAGCTTGTTGACCTTGTCCCCATTCTTTGAGATGGTAGCGAACACCTCGGTATGGTGTGAGAAAACCTTCTCCATTTGTGTATCCATTATCCGCCAAGTAATACGTGCCTACAACATATTTTAATAATATTGTCAATGAAATCATGTGAAATATTGGTATATATTAATTTTTGGTTATACTTTAATAATTTACAAAAAATATACCTTTGGCCACCTTTAATCCATCGGGCCTACTGATAGCATCTCTCAATATTCTACCATCGGCGGCGGATCCTTCCCAACCAGTCAATACATAGGTAAATAACATATCCTTATTGCAACATGCTAATGCATTTGTAGCTATCTCACCTTTGCGACATCTATAACGCGGTCTATCAACCGCCAATGTACTAACCTTTATGTAAGTCCCATCTAATGCACCAACACAACCCTAAACATAAAATACAATTATTAACACTTAAAAAGAGGTAAATATTTGGCTATAATTTTATTATTTACATCACAAGCGTACCGGAAAATATTTCCAAGTGTATATATCACAATCGGGCCCAATAGGCTCAGGTGCAGCTACGAGGAGAGGATGAAGTCGTAAAACTGCCCTCAACACGCTATTGAAGCATTTGCTTACAGTTTCACCAGATCTCTTATAGTCGTGGCCAACTATTCTATTTTTCTTATGATGGGACAACACAGCTAAGAACATGGCTAATTGTTCGTGAACACTAACATATTTTGTAGGACATAATCCACCTCTAGCTTCAAGCAAAGCAGAAAGTTTAAAGAATGTGGCCCTATCCATCCGTAAATTCTTGCAACAGTCGACGTCATCACTTCCTATTAAACTTTCTAAATTCTCCGTAGTGTGAGACATTCTATCTATTATACTATAACGGACTCTTCTCCTATTCATCCTAATACGTTCTTCCCTAATTCTTTGCTCACGTGAACGTAAGTACATATAAAGAAGAATGCAATATCGATATAAAAATTGATGAATTATAATTATAAGTAGTAACTTCTGACGACGGTTCATTTTCAGATTCTGTAAAACAAAAATGATATCAAAGTATTAATTTCTAAACTTAAAATAAAATAGTTTAAATTATAAATAAACATTAAGAAAGTGGCTAAACTTATAAACCACTTTACACATCTAGCACAAACACCACAAATCATGGAAACATTTTACAAATAAGCTTAATCATCTCAAAATCCCCCAAAAAATAATTAAGGTTTTCATATATACTATATACCCATAAATAAATAACTAGAAAAAACAAATCAAACGAGACCTAACTTTACACATCTACCGTAAGAAACTATAAATTAATACTATAAAGCCATCAAAACTGTTGGAACTTAACCAAGGAAGAAATATTGACTCAATTAAAGTATTAAACCAAACAATACAAGACACTAGACACTAATATACTATATTTAGTTTCAGTATGGTTCTATATAATTAATCTTGAAACTTCAAAGCCTTGAAATTAATTACTTCATATATTAGACTACAATATTAAATTAGTTAGCTGTCAAATTTTATAATCAAGTGAAAAATGGTTTATTAAATTAAGAAATTCCTCATTTATAGAGTATATGACATATAGTTGAAAATAGTAGAAGCTGAAAGAAACACCCATCTATTTATTTGTTTATAAAATTGCACTGTTTTGGTATATAATTTCTTCCTTAGACAATTCAACTCCCATACCATACCATACCATACCAGACTCATGGCTGAAGTTTTCATGGCCCGTCGTCTGATGAAAGATTGGTGCATATGAATGTTCTTTGTTCCTATTTTCACAACTTCAATTCTTTTTTTGGACTACATATCTCCTACTTCAAAACTGTTGTACAATCATCCAAGTCTAATTCCTCATATATACTATATACCCATAAAAATAATTAAGGTTCTCATATATACTATATACCCATAAATAAATAACTAAATAACTAGAAAAAACAAATCAAATGAGACCTAACTTTACACATCTACCGTAAGAACCACGAATGAAGTATACATTTTACGAAATTTCAACATTTGCAAAAAAATTTAGGGTTCTTACCTTAGATTGATATCACCAGAGGCGGACCTCAAGAGGGACTGGGGGGGGGGCCATGGTCCCCCCAGAAAAAAATATATTTATACTATATATATGTAAATACTAACGTGAATTTATAGTTGGCGAAGTGGTTAGGCATCATGAAGAACCAAGGGGTCGGCAGTTCGATTCCTTTGGAGAGCTAAATGAATTTTAAACTCTTTTTGGCCTCTTTTTATTTCATGCAGATTTTTTTTTCTTCTCTCCATTCTTTGTGGAGATTTAAATTTAATTGCTTTCTTTGGCCCCCTCTTTATTAAGATTAATGTTTTTCTTTATTTTATGGAGACTAAATCTTTTTATAAAAATTCAGTTGACATAAACACATCTACTCATGAACTATTATATTTATTTTTTTATTTCACCCTAAAGTTTATTTAGTTTTTCCTTTTTAAAGTATTCAATAATTGATGTTTCTCATGGATTTTGTCTTTGTGCAAGATTCAAGTTCTTTAGTAGATATAATTTTATTGAATTATGAGATCATATTTATACTATATTTACAGAAGTCGGAATATGATTTTAACAGTATATTATACATATTAGTTGGACATTCGACATTTATATGATTTGGTTAAACAAAATTTATTTGTTTTTAGGTCAGTTAGATTGCATCTGAAACATTTTGAGTGTTTAAAAATCCGTATTCTTGAAATATGAAAAATATATTTATTCACTTGTTCTTGAATAAAATAATAGTATTACTTTACCATAAGTTGATTTTTGTTATTTTATCAAAATATTGAAAAAATTCCAAGGTTTTGTTACCAAAAAAATCTTCGGCCCCCCCAACCAAAGTCGTCTAGGTCCGCCCCTGGATATCACCTTCAAAATGGTATGAAATTCTTCAACTACAAAGAAAGAGGAGAAAGGGAAGAGTGGTGATTAATAAAACATCAATTTTTCATGCTTTAGTAAAGAACTGAATTTAAAAAATAAAAAAAAAAACAGAGTAGAAGAAATCGTACCTGGGCAGTGAAGAAAGAAAGTGGAGAAGGAAATGGGTTTGATATATTTTAATTAAAGGAAGGGACAATTCATGTAAATACAATAAAAGTACAAGGACAATAAGGTCACAAAAAAAATTGTCATCCCCCACTAATTTCAATCTCAGGGTCGAAGGCAGGACAAGAATGGTGGGATTAAGCTGATGTGGCACCTTAATCCCGGGCAGCCCACCTTTTTAGTCTTGACAACCAAACTCCCAATTAAACCTGCCACGTCACAATCCAGGCCCCTAATCTTGTCTAATCTTGGCAACCAAACGGGGCCTTAGAATACTGCAAAAATTCACACAAATAAATAAAACTAATAGTCCTGAACAATTCAATCTACTTTGGTAGAGTAGTCCTTATAATTATGGAAGAAAAGGAATAATCATTACGAAAGAAATAAATAAGCTAAGAAAAAACTTATTAATTAAAGCAAGATTAGAATAAAGAAAAAGCATTTCAATCAAACCGGAAACTAACAACGTACATAATATATTCGTCCACGCTCATCCTAAGCGGTTATAACTCAAACTCCAATATTGAAAGCTCAAAACTTAAAATAGTTTGCACCAATGGATTCAGAAGGCACCGAAAATGGGGGTAGCCAAAAGGCCGACACTGGTCCAACATGCAGAAGGAGGAGCGTGTTCCACACGCTCCACCACCGCGAGTGGGCATTTGGTAGTTGCCTCTATGTGTAAAATTAATTTACTGTGAAAAACAGAAAGGCTTGTAAGAGGGACTTACTCAAATAAATTAATCTTGCTTTCCTCGAAACAAAAAAGTTGTCGTCCAATCTCTTCTCTTGTGAAAGTGTTGGTACGTAAATAAGTTTAGATATTATAGAGAATAATTAAATAAGTATATATACAATGAATGAAATACAAGGTCACGTGCAATACCAAGTGTAGATGGATTAGAAAGCACTAATTTATTATTTATATTTTAAGTGTAAGATTAATATTAGAATATTAATTAATTGCACTAACATGTTCTAATAAAAGCAAATTACAATGAATATGTAACTTCTAATTAATAAAATTAGTACGATATTAGAAGAATACTCACACTTTTAGTGAATCTCGTACCTCATTTCGATTTTATATTATCCCAATTTTATTTTTCAAATTAAGTTTGGATGTAATTTTTATTCTTTGCAAATTCATTTTCTTATTTATGTATAAAGATGCCTAAGTAAATAATTATGTTGACAAATAGTAAAAGATTAGTCTAGCAATGACGGCGGACACACAAATTAGATATTTGAGGAATTGCTGATGGTATCATCTAGTGAAATTGCAATTATTTGAGGAATTCGATCTTTTTTTCCTTCCAATTTGTGTTCTTACTAATGATTATTATTGTTCTTTTTTCATTTTAGGAGATGAGAATTGGAATTGGGATTTGGGATTTTGGAATTTTAGTTGGAATGAGAAAGTAATCGGGCTAATTTCAGTACTTTGTATAGGAAATTGAAAAAAAAAATGTAATTGGTTCAACCAGTTCGATTTTACCGAAAATCGATACCTATACAGGATCGGTTATGAGGCTAGAACCGAGTCCGGACCGATTCAGTCAGTCCAGACCGGTTCGATCGGTTACCGGACCGGACTCAGCCCTACTCTGTATAACTTAATTATAAAATTATAGAATTTAATTTCCCTTTTGAATAGCTCTCTAAATATTGTAGTGTAAATTTGGTTAGCTCCTAGTTGTGAAAATTCAATTTGGCCCTTGCATTATTCTTGATTACAGGTGGCTTTCAAGTTAAAGTTTGTGGGACAATTCAGTACATTAACCTTTTTGGTGTTGCTATTGGTTATACAATTGCTGCATCTATAAGCATGATGTGAGTATATAATATATTTTGTTTAGTTATGTTTTTGTAGTGAAGGGATGAATGTGTAGTACTACTGATTTATTTACATTTGAATGGAACAGAGCAATTGAGAGGTCAAGTTGTTTTCATAAAAAAGGACATGAAAGCCCTTGTGTAGTTTCAAGAAATACTTATATGATTGCATTTGGTGTTGTGGAAATAATATTTTCACAAATACCATGTTTTGATCAAATATGGTGGTTTTCAATTGTATCTGCAGTTATGTCCTTCACTTACTCCACTATTGTTTTGGGCCTTGGAATTTCCAAAGTAGTAGGTACGTACAGAAAAATATTCAATTTTATTTTATTATCAAAAAATGTTGTTACATCTAAACCAAAAATTAATTTTCTTGATCTTATTAATTTTTTGTTACAGAAAATGGAATGATCAAGGGAAGTCTTACTGGAATAAGGATTGGTATAGTCACTAAAACACAAAAGATACTGAGAACTTTTCAAGCTCTTGGAGCTATAGCCTTTGCCTTTTCTTTCACACTCATTCTCATTGAATTTTTTTTTTATTTTTTTTTTATTTTCAATTTTTAATATATAAACTGCTTTATTTTGTCTAAATAATAGGATACATTAAAATCTCCACCATCAGAATCAAAGACAATGAAAAGGGTTACCTTTATAAGTGTAGCAGTAACAACAATCTTCTACATGTTTTGTGGTTGTTTTGGTTATGCCGCGTTTGGAGACATGTCCCCCGGAAATCTTTTAACAGGTTTCGGCTTATACAATCCTTACTGGCTTCTTGACATAGCAAACGCGGCACTAGTTATCCATCTAGTTGGTGCATATCAAGTTTACAGCCAGCCTTTATTTGCCTTTATAGAGAAAACCGCGAACGAATGGTTCCCTGACGACATAATCATTACGAAAGAAATCCAAATCCCAATTCCCGGATTTCAGCCATTAAAACTCAACCTTTTTCGACTTGTTTGGAGAACGTTGTTCGTGATACTTACGACGATTATATCTATGCTCATGCCTTACTTCAACCACGTCGTTGGGATTCTTGGAGCTTTTGCTTTTTGGCCTTTGACCGTTTATTTTCCAGTGGAAATCTATATTGTGCAGAAGAGGATTCCGAAATGGAGCAGGAAATGGATTTGTTTGCAGATTATAAGTATGACTTTTTTGGTGATTTATCTTGCTGCTCGTGTTGGTTCGTTTGCTGGATTTGTCATCAATCTTAACTGATAAGCAAATGGAATTCAGTTTTGGATCTATATATATGATATCAATTCAACATTCAGAAGTCATTTGTGGTATAATATATTTCTCTATGTAAACAGCATTCATTGTAGTAATGTAACAGTATGTGAGTTGTTCTCTGATTTATATTTTTGGAGCTCTTCTTGGGCGCATATGAGTCTGTCTACACAAAAGAAGAGTACTTAGTGCTTAAAGTAAGCTTTCTAAATACATATTTACGGAAGAGTTCACATTATGTAACAGTATGTTAATACCTATATTTCACAACAGAAGTTCAACATATTTTAAGTTTACATTGGACCTCAATTTCAAATTAAAATCACAACAATGCAAAAAGAAAATTTGAAATTGTTGAAAAATCTCTTTTACTCTCACGTACTATCTAGATAGAACAATATACAATTCATTCCAAACAATCCTAAATGAATAGAATGTTGGTGTCTAACAATCTGTGTATTTAAATATTACGATCTAACACAAAAAATAGCGAGAAATACTTACTTGTATCGAAACCAAAGATCACTTCAATCTTTACGTAAAAAGCAAGGAAATTAGACTGAGGCTTGCCGAAACAAATTTCCTTAAGACAATATTTTCGGGACTGTCACGGTGCATACAATTTGATTCCCGGTAGTCTCCCAAGATACAACAGTCTGTTGTTCATTATTTGCACAAATAATGAACCCACGGCAAACCGAAGCAAATAGAAAATTCGACATAAATTTAAAGTTGAGATGAGAGTAATTTTTTGATTATTGTCTGAAAAAGGATACTTAATTGGCCAGATTAACTCTCCTATTTATAGACTCAAAAAATGTCTTTTCGCAGGAGACACAATGTTTGGATTGTACTGTTTCGATCCAAAGGGTACCTCTTCAGATCGAACAGAGACGACCCCTTACTCTCAACTAGTTTTATTCACATATAGAATATAAAATCCAACAATCCCCCACATGAATAAAATAGTTCTCCTGGTTCATTCACATAAGACATATCATGTCGAAATTTCTTTAGGAATAATACCGCATCGAGATAGGTGAAATATTTCATCTTGAACCTTCCCTAGTTAAAGCTTATCGGATTTACTTAGCCAATCGGTGAAATATTTCATCTTGAACCGTCGGCTGTTTGTGTAAACCAAGACAATAAACTTAACACAGTAATAAACCGATTTGTTTCAAGTTCTCGGTTGTGTTCGTTTTGGCCCTAAACATATTCTTGGTTATGCGAGTGCTTTAGAGAATTCCAGCTTATAAAGAAATTCTCAACGAGCCGACCCAGCTCACACTAACATAGGTGACCGCATCTATCAAGAGTATCCTACCATACTCTACTTGTTTTGACAAGATATAGACTTCATTAAAAACATTTGCTTAACCTATAAAATAACGCGGTAGGCTTGCACTTATTGCATCGTAAGAACGAGATAGAGTTATACTCTTAAGTGCTTTCTTTTAAGTTAGCCAAGACTGGTTGTCCTATTGAACCTGATCCGTGGGATCTCCAGTCGCCAGGTTAGGTTTCCGTACGAGGTAACTTAGTCAAATTTAGGCTTTAAGCCCATTCCCCTCGATGCACATACTACTCTCTAGATAAACCTTTAATATCCGGAATTAGGATTATCTCTTAACTTTATAAAGTCCATTCTATTTGAAAGTAGATGTCTCTCGGTATTGTATCGACGACAACAATTATGTCGTGAATTAACCATTATACATAGAGTTTGTTGAGCTTTGTGTATCAACGTTTGATTATCGCATTTTATGTATGACTAACACAATTTTCAGTCATATTAAAATATCTTCCATGAATTTTGTGAATCCACTCAAATTCTTTACTAACTTTATCCAATGCTATGCACTCTAATTTCAGAGTGGATTGAGCTATACGCGTTTGTTTGGAAGATTCTCAGGAAATAGCGGTGCCTCCGAAATTGAATACATATCCGCTTATAAACTTTGATTCATCTAAATCAGAAATTTAATTTGCATTACTATATCCCTCCTGGATCGTTTGAAATTTTTTCAAATCTAATGCACATATGTATGTATTTTATCAAGATTCAAGCATTCTCATTAATGCATGCCAACGAATCTTGCTAAGATTGCTCATGTATCTATTTAGTTTATTAACTAAAGAGACGATGTCTAGCCTCTTGCATTTTAAGATATATGCGTGACATCTAATTTTATGAGCATACTCAAATTGTGATATTATCTCACATTTATTCTCGTATTGCACACAAGGTATGAATTAAATAGAATTATGAAATCCCGTTTCATAAGTATTAAACTATTTATAACTCATCTCACATAATGTGCTTGAGATAGTTTAATATCATCACATGACTTCTTAATCATGATTGATTAAACCGAAGTTTTTCACATCATAAGTTAATATTTTCTCAATGGATTTAATACTCACAGTATTATTTTCAGATATTAACATATCAATTGCATATAAACAAACTATGATACTCAATTATCCAGTTTGTTTATATAGACACACTTGTCATATTTATTAATATGACAGTCAAGATTTGTTAGTGACACTATTACATTTTTCATGTCATTGTTTAGGAGTTTGTTAAAGGTTCACAAGAAAATACATAAGTTTCGCAATTTTTTTTTTTTGTTCTCATTTAACAACGAAACTCTCTGGTTGCTCCTTATAAATTATCTCATTTAATTCACCATTAGGTATGATAATTTCAACTTTCACTGTATATAGCTATTAGAGCTATTAACATTCAAATGAATGTTTTCCTAATCGCTAGTGAATAAGAGTCAAAGAAGTAAAATTATTTCTTTTATAAGGCAACTTGGCTACTCGTCTAGCCTAGTTTTTATCGATTGGCTTGTCAAAGTTTTTAAACTCTTGAAAGTAAAACTCATCTGCATCTAATTGGTTCAATGCTCGAGGTCTACCAATTAACTTTATGAATGTAACTCGCTGTCAATCGCCTATTTTCAGTCCATGCTATTGGAACGTCACATAATCTATTTATATGTTCGAAGTTAATTCTTTAAAATATAAGTTAGATTATCTGGATCAAATAACTTCGAGCTTTCAGCTCATATGTCTCTTCAATTCATCAACAAACTTATGTTGAAGTTAGAGACTGACCTCTTTAGAGATCGATTCATATGTATATTCTCTCAGAATAAAATAGTTTATAATTAAAAATACTTTTAGGGCATCTCCAATGGAGACCCCATATGGGTCATCAAACCCATTAACTTCCAATTTGATGGCTGAAATAAAAAAAAAACTCCTCTCCAATGGAGGCCCTATTTGAGCCATCAAATTGATGTCCAGAAGCTCTTGCCATAAAAAATAGGGCCAATTCCTCTTGGCCCCAAATTTTGGTAGGAAAAATTTCACACTCCCAACGGCTAGAAGATTGAAAACGGAACCTTTTTTTTTTTTTTTGAAAAAGAGCCGTTGCAAAATTTTGTGTATAAATTAAACATCATTTTCATCCCAAAATTATACTTGCAACATATCTAGATAAATAAAAAAAACTACAGGAAATTAAAATCAAAGGAAAAAAGAAAGTTACAAAGATTCATATATTATATTATATGGATACGAAATCTGATTATATACCTTGATATTTGAATTCAAATCGACACGTGACATTTTTAAATTTTATCATATGATATAATATAAAAAGTTATCAAGATATAATATTTGTAATATACACTTTAGTCTCATTTTTATATTTGATTGCATTTTTAAATGGGTTTGATTTTGTTTTAATATCAATTTGACTTAATTTTAAATAATGAAAAAAATTGATGTTCCATTTTGATGGTTGTGCATTGGAATATAAAACATTTGCAGAGGCCCCAAACCACTGTAGCAGTCATCAAATGAGTATTTGATTACGCACTTTGATGGCTTAGGATTGGAGATGCCCTTAGCTTCACAAGGTAAACCATCTAGGTCAAAGTCAATTAAATATTTTCGTAATACATTTTATGACTCTTAAATAAAATATTCTAATCTAAAATGATTAGACCATACTTTTGATTCTCGCATAACAAATAATTTATAATTAACTCTAATTATAAATTGTAGAAAGGTTTATGTAAGTAATAAATAATATTACTTTATAAGATTTTAATATCAGTAAACCACACAAACTGAAAATAAATCTAAACGGAAAGAAAGATCAATTTATAAGAAATGATTCTCAAATCCTTCTTTTTTTTTTTTTTTTTTTTTTGAGAAAACCCGAGGGTAAAAGTATATTAATGAGAAATATCAATGTTAACAAGATCACAAATATAACCGGGAAGGACAACAGTGTCCGAAAGACTAGTAAAAGCTAATTTCGCTAATGCGTGTGCCACCGAATTGCTTTCTCAAAACACATGAGAGCATGAGAAGAAGTCAAGTGAAGCAGCTAACGAGAAGATGTCATCAAAGATCGCCCCCAATGGATGAAAGACGGCCTGCTTCTATGGTTAGTGACAGCGTTAACCACTGAGCAACAGTCGCCTTCTAACTCTATATTTCTCCACCCCATCAAGATTCCAAACTCCAAACCTTTTCTTAAGGCAAAGGCCTCGGCAGCTTCAGGATCCAAGTGAGCATTAAATTTTTCAGATTTCCAATGAACACACGAACCAAATTGATCTCGGATAATGATACCTATACCGAAGCAGCCATCGATTCGATCAATTGCAGCGTCCACATTGATTTTAACATTTCCAGCAGCTGCAGGTTTCCATGACGAATTAGGAGGCCTGTTTTCCTTGAAGACGGTAATGCGAGAAGAGGACTCTTTGAATCTTTGATAAAAATTTCGGGAGAGAGAAATCAATTCATCCGGCAGGATTAGTTTGTTATCCCAAAGCAATTTATTTCGCCCAAACCATATCCACCAAGCCAAGCAAACTGCAGCACCCAATTCAAAAGAATCCAAACAGGAAAAGAGATGGTTAAACCAATCACTAACCTCAGGAGAGTCATGCATATAATGAGTATATGGAATTCCGGAGAGAGCCCAACATTGTCTTGCAAAGGAGCAGCGTAGCAGGCAATGAAGAACCGTTTCCTCTTTAGATTCGCAGCGGAGACAAGTGTCTTCACATGGTACTTTCCTTCGATTCAGTGCACTACGGACAGGTAGCGAGCCTATGCAACAGGACCACATGAAATGCTTGATCTTTGGCGGGGTTTTTAAAGACCAAATACGGTTCCAAGTCGGATTAAGAGGGGAGCTGGTGCTACCGGACGATGAAATGGAAGATAACTCTTTAAAGAAACGGTGTAGTTTGTAGGCTGATTTGACCGTGAAGACAATGTTGCGTTCAAAGTGCCAAATCATGATATTCGGGCTGTCAAAATTGCCGAGTGGGATGGAGAGGGTAAGCCGAGCCTCATCGTTAAGGAACAAGTTTTCAACAAGTTCCCTATTCCAGAATCTAGAGTCTTGGTCAATCAAATCCGAAACCTTGGCGTTTTCCGGAAGAAGGCGAGGAGGCGATATGATCTTGAAAGAATTATCCCTAGGAATCCAATTATCACCCCAAATACAAATGTTGTTACCATTTCCTACTCTCCACCGTACCCCTTTTCTAATTAGATCAATTGAGTTCCAAATGCTGCGCCAAGTGAGAGAGGGTGCAGAGCCAAGTTGTGAGTCCAGAAAGTTAGTTTGTGGGAAGTAGCGAGCCTTCAGTATGCGACTCAACAGAGTATCAGGAGATGTTAAAGTTCGCCATGCTTGCTTAGCAAGTAGAGCCACATTGAAGGAGTTCAAATCTCTAAATCCAATGCCTCCGTCCCTTTTGCTATTACATAACGAACTCCAATTTTTCCAATGAATTCTTTTAGTGCTGTTTTCATCCCACCAGAAGTTAGATATCATGGACTCGATTTCTTGTATGAGATAACCGAGGATCTTAAAACAGCTCATAAGATAGGAAGGGATAGCTTGAATGACTGCCTTAATCATGATTTCCTTCCCTGCTTTAGAGAGAGTACGCGATCATAGGCTTTGCAGCCGAGCCCAAACTCGTTCGCGGATATAGTCAAAGACTTCTCGCTTAGATTTTCCGATGGAGAGGGGAAGACCGAGGTATCTGTCGTGTTTTAATTCTCTTCGGAGAGGAAGTACTTGAAGGATCAGTTAAATTAAACTCTCCTCCATATTTTTTGTAAACACTACGCTTGATTTGTCAAAATTGATGCTCTGACCCGAGGCTGCTCCATAAGCATGAAGAAGGTTGTTGATTCGGATAGCCGCCTCCTCCGTAGCTTGGCATAAAATAAGGGTATCGTCAGCGAATAAAAGATGAGAGACTGTAGGAGCTCCTCTGCAGATAGAAATCCCATGAATATGTCCTCGATTCTCCTCCTGGCTGAGCAGTGAGCTCAAGCTTTCTGCACAGAAAATGAAAAGATAAGGGGACAGGGGATCTCCTTGGCGGATTCCCCTTCCCGGAGTAACAGCACCAAATTGAACGCCATTCAGCATAAATGAGTAGGAAACCGTAGTAACACATGTCATAATGATTTCAACAAATTGCGGGGCAAAACCTAGTCGGATCATTACAGCTCTAATAAACTCCCACTCAACTCTATCATAGGCTTTACTGAGGTCCAGTTTAAGAGACATTCTGCCTACCTTATTCTTATTATAATTTTTCAAAAAAGGTTAATCTCGAAGGCAACAAGAACATTATCCGTGATTTGTCTACCCGGAACAAAAGCAGATTGGTAGTCAGAGATAACTTTGTTCATTAGGGGTTTTAAACGGTTAGCTAGTGTTTTAGAAGCAATTTTATAAACAACATTACACAAGCTAATGGGACGGAAGTGGGTCATGTACTCAGGATTTTTGCATTTAGGAATAAGGACGATATTAGTACAATTACAAGAAGGGTCAAAACTACCATCATTCAAGAAACACAATACCCACTTAACAGCGTCAGAACCAACAACAGGCCAAAACTTTTGAAAGAATAAAGGGGGGAAGCCATCTGGCCCCGGGGACTTAAGTGGGTACATAGAAGAAAGGGCACAGAATACCTCTTTAGCAGTGTACGGCTGAAGTAGGAAGTGATTATCATCGGAACTCACTCTCGATTCCAAAGCACCAAGGACCAGATTGATCTCTTCCCGAGACGGTTGGCTAGAAGTAAAAATATTACTGAAATAGTCTCCAACTACCCGCTCAATATCTGCCAGCTTTGTGAACCAAGTGCCATCTTCATTTCTAACCCCCGAAATTGTATTCTTATCTCTTCTCCCCGAAGCTCGACTATGAAAGTATCTCGTATTGCGGTCCCCTTCTTTCATCCAGTGAGCTTTAGCCCTTTGTTGCCACATTTGTTCCTCCTTATCTAAAAGTCCCTCTAATTCCAAATACAGCTCCTTTTCCTCCTCTCTCGAATTGTTCGAGACCGTCCCCAGATTTAATGCATGAATTTTCTTGCGGATCTTAGCAACTTTTTTCTGGACCCCCCCCCCAAATGAAACCTTACTCCAAGTCTCTAATTTCTCCTTGCATAAATCGAGTTTTCGCCAGATGCACGAATCGGTAACAGAGGACTGATCGTCCCACAAGTTTTTAATAACCTCAGGGCATTCATTATTATCCAGCCACATAGATTCAAACTTAAACCCTCTTCTGTTCCTCCCTTGCTGATGCACCTCACGGTCTAGAATTCTCAATAGAATAGGACAATGGTCCGAGCCCCCGAAACTCAGGTGTTCAACCTTACTAAATGGAAATTTTTGCAGCCAGTTATCGGAAACGCAAGCTCTGTCAATCCTAACACTAACAGTACGCGGAAACTCCCATTTATTTGTCCAGGTGAAGGGGGAACCAGAAAAACCGATATCTCGAAGGCCGGAATCATGGAGAGCAGTTCTAATTATGTTACATTTATCAATCCCATTTATCATGGAGAGCAGCTCTATTTGTCAATCCCATTTATTCTCAAATCCTTCTTACATCCTCAATATTGTTACATCACGTGACTCGGTTCACATGATTATAATTATGTCAGATTTAAATACCGAAAATATGAGCTACTACTATTTATCGCATAAACTAGTAGTAATTAATATTATTAAGTTATTTCCGGTGATGAAATCGAATTTTGACCCCCACATTTTGAGGCATTTGATTTTTCTTCCCTTCCATAACTCATATGGAATTATACTTGACTTTCTTGTATGAAACTCGACTTAGTATGTGTGTAGACATCTAACGAGTTTCCCCCCACAAGTTGTCAAATAAACCTGAATTTAAAGATTAACATTTAACCACATCTTAAAATTCTATTATTTTAGTAACCAAATTGAATTGAGTTGAGCTAGGTAAATTATTTGACGAATTATTCCTAATTAAACACACTCTTGTGTAAATGAATATTTTCGTATTTACCCCCACAATTTGGATATAAGAATTTAAAATTTTCTTATTTCATTTTCTAGATTTGTAGTTCACACAAATACTTTTATTGCCTCTTATTTATTATTCAATAAATTGCGTAATAAAATATATGTGATCAAATACATTTTAAACTTCATGAGTTAGTAATGATTTAAAATCACATAATTAATTTGGATCGGATTAGTTCAAAAAATTTGAACTTTTACATATTTGTTTCGCAAACAAATAAATTATAATTATATACTTATTTCTCACAAATAAATAATAATTATTTCACAAATAAGTTCAATCAACATTTTCTCAATAAAATATTGATATTTATTTCTCAAATAATTTATACTTATTTCTCACAAATTAAATATTTTCAATATTTGCTCAACACAATGTTAATATTGATATTTATTTCTCAAATAAATTATAACAATTTTTCACACGTAAATAATCAATCTCAAAATGAGATTAATACTAACTAATCATTTATATTCGCATTAAGGATTAGTAAATTTATATGCTTTTAATATACCACACATAAGTATAAGTCGCACTTATACAATCGATGAATCACATACTCATATAAAGTTCCAATAAATGATTTTCTTCAATCAAAATTAGTGCATCACCAAAATATTATTATATAAGAAGTAATTTGATAAATCAGGAATTAAATATTAATTCCTAAATAATACTTTTGACGCAATTATATTCACGTATACGACATACTAAGATTTCTTAAAAATCTTATATTGTCAATCACATTAAAAGAATGGAATTAGGTAATAATCATTTCAAATGCTCCAACTCATACCGTTTTCATGTTGTAGTTACACACTTGTCAATTAATTTAATAGTCTCATATACAATATTTAATTAATTGACATTTAATGGTGATACCAATTTGTAGATTGTAAATAGACAATTCTACAAAGAAACCAAACTACTATTCAACGGCACCTTTTCATTTCGGTTAATTGCATGGTTCTCAAATTTATTAAATTCCACTTAAAATGGAATGAGTTTGATGAATGTGATTTGTCATCAATTTCTTCTGAGGATACTAGCCGTATCATCCTGTTTATTTATTTAATAATCTTGTCCTTTTGACAAGAGCCTATATTATTTCCTCATTAAAATAATGAAAGGCTTTGTTCTGTTCTCATAAGTTTGCTTATTATCAATTTGCAAGTTAAATTCTGACATTTTAAGCACCCTCTTACGAGGATAACCGAATTTATGATGATGCAACTCATGAAACAAAGCAAAGCAACGAATCATTAAACTAAAATTATGTCGAGTAATTTAAGTAAACAAAAAAAATGATCATATCTCCACTAACAGTTCCATTTATAAAGTTTCCAAATTTCAATTTATTCTCTAGCAATGATCATATCTCCACTAACAGAGAATATATAATATAAATATCAGATTCTACATCTGATAATTAAGGTGTCTATGGTATGATATAAGACCAAAATTAAGCATCATACATACAGGAAATTTGATAGCTTATACACAAGCGAGAATCATATCTTAAGTATACAATCTCATAGATTCATGCATACTTACTGATTTTGAACTCCGTTGTGATTAGGGGTGGCAAATGGACTATTCGGATTGGATCTGGATCGGATCTTTGTGGATCGGATATCAAATGGATCGAATCCTAAATGGATCCATAAATGTGTGAGTGATATTACTTCGGAGAATAGGAGTTTCTGAGTGATCTTCTATTGCGAACTTGTGGCTGATCATTTGTTGTGAAGCACAAGTAGAGTATACTGTAAACTTTGTGATTATAGTATAACCCAAGATCTGAGTGACTTGGAAGAGTGGACTAAAGGATTTCAATCCATATAATCACTATAAAAATTACCTGTGTTTTTACTTGCCTTTTACTTGCATATTTTCAGTTGTATAAAAACACTTCATTAATCTGTTTGAAAAGTTTTAAGAGAAAAGATGTTTTATAAAACTGGGGAACAAACTTTCAAACTACTAAGTTTACTTGTGAAAAACACTTTACAAATCCGCTGCAAGTACTCTAAGTATTGAAACTGGTTTTAACTAAATCAGCTAAGTCAATATCAGATTAGTGGTCTATAAAGCTGTTCAAAGATTTGTTCGCGATCAGCAGAGTACATTACTGTTCTGTAACAGCTTAGTCTGTTTATTTTCAGAAAAAGTTTTAAAGTTTTTAGAGGTCGATTCACCACCCCTCCCCTCTAGACCTCATCTGAACACTTGAGACCAACACGAACCGAAGCAAATAGAAAATTCGACATAAATTTAAAGTTGAGATTAGAGTAATTTTTTGATTATTGTCTGAAAAATGATACTTAATTGGTCAGATTAAGTCTCCTATTTATAGACTCAAAAAATGTCTTTTCGCAAGAGACACAATGTTTGAATTGTACTGTTTCGATCCAAAGGGTACCTCTTCAGATCGAACAGACACGACCCCTTACTCTCAACTAGTTTTATTCACATATAGAATATAAAATCCAACATATAACAAACCTACATGAAGAAAGTAAAACAAGGATGCAGGCTATCTCCCATTGAGGCTATTTCTCTAAATTTAGTGCAATAAGTATATAACTGAAGCACTAAGAAATGCAAGAATCAAAAAGCAACTTATATATATAGACTTCTTCACATCATATAAGCTTTAACAAAAATGATTGCAATTAGTAATAATAGTAAATCAAATTCAACCTACAAAATGGCATGATCATTAATCGAACAGGACTACTGCTTCAGGCGAGGCTCGAGGAAAAGCAATTAGTGTATTAGATATTTTGATAAGATCTGTTGATGAAGATAGTTTAATGAATTCCTTTGCCCTGAAAAAAAAATTAAAAGAAAGTGGGGTGAAGTGACTAAAAAATTGGATGAAACTCAAAAGTCCTAATCACTGGAGGGTATGGGTTCAACTTTCATGAATGTGAGTATTTTCTCCAGTTTCATATTAGTTTTTCTCTAGTTTAATATTAGTAATTAATTCCCTCTAATATCATTAAAATAGTTTCGATTCAATATAATATTTGATGTAACAATATATTAACCATCTAAAATTTAATTAGTTTGTGTACATATATATGTTTGATTCATGAATTTGATTTGACTAATTAACTATCAAATTGTTCGTCTCATCTCATTTGGCCCAATCATTTTTGTAGGTTGAATTTGATTTTCTATTATTACTAAATACTAATTGCAATAAGTGATTGCACCCCTAGTGAAACTTCCATGTTTCTTCTTATTTTTGTGTTATCATTAAATGGATCCCACTAAATATACAGTTTTGTCATATTAATGGATCCCAATAAATAAAGTTTAAAATTGCACACTAAATATACAGTTTTCCACCTTCACAAGCATATAATAGCATCAAATGTGGAAATAATATATAAAAATTATAAAATCTTTAACATGCATCCTTAAATACACACTGCCTCCAGTCTTACCTCTTCAAAATCAGCAATAACTTATATACACACTGGCTGAGGGGTAAAATTGCTCTATTAAAATTTTTACAGGGGTTAAATTGATTTTTTTCCAAATTATAGAAGGTAAATTAAATATTATACATTTCATAATGGGTAAATTGCCATTAATTTTGTATAAAATTGAGATTGGTACCAAAATTGCAATAAAAACTTATCTTATGGTACCAAATTTGTATTTTCGTATTCAATGATACCCAAAGTGCAAGTTAACTTATTATATGGTACCAAAAAAGCAGTTTCCCCAAAATTAAAGCAATCAAATTCATAATATTGAAGTGAAACTAAAAGAATGAATAATTAAACTTCCCCTTCTTCAATCAAATCAAACAAAAAAAAAGAACATTCAACAATAACTTGGAAATCTCATTCCAAGCAGCGACGTTGCATTTGAATTAATTATATTGTGATATATCTATACTATTAAAAAAGAGAAGCTTGTTTTTACTTACAAAGTGGCGGTTGTGACACCATGCTACACCAAAAAATTGTCACTTTTCAAAATTACCCTTTTTTTAAAATTTAAAATTACAAAACATAAAACTGCTCAATAAAAAAAAATCTACATTTTTCCACTTTGATTATCATGACAAAGACACGATTGATTCTCCACTACTCCCTTTACCCCTCATATTTCTTTCCGCTTCATATTATTTATCTTTTCATGATTATAGATTTCTTAATATTTCTTCAACTTAAAGTATAATTGTTCTTTGCATGTATTTTTTGCATATTCAAAATTAGTCTGATATATTACAAAAAATTAATATGCCAAGAAAAATTATAATTCAAGGAATTCAACACACGCGAGTACCGCGTGCCACGACGGCTAGTATCTTTAATAAAAACACTCTCAACAAATTCTTCACACATTTTTCCTTTTCTAGTAAAATATGAGGCGATGATATTAAATGCCACTAAATATTTTGAATAAATAAATGAAATAAATCAATTAATTAAACAAATAACGCTATAAATCACAATCTGATAGTAATATTAAACTTACACATATTGCAAGTCTAGGAATAAATTGCGAGTGAAGTTGCAAATTAGATTAATCGAAACAACCGATTCAGCTACTTATCGAAGAAATTTGAGAACTCAAGTGATTTCACCAGATCGAGAATCGATGACTGCGCCGCTTCGTCTTCCGGCGACTGCAACGCCTCAGAGTTCAAGCTCCAAAACGGAGTCTTAGATTCAAATTTTTTTTTGGAGATATCTTGATTTAATTGATCGCTGAATTGACTGTTTATTTAATTTTAACATCGTTTCAATCTCTTTTTTCTAATATGTTATCCCAAAAATAAAAATATATATATTATGTACATATAAAGAAAAATAGCTAGAAAAATGAATATTCTTACCTAAACATAGTCAAATTGACAAGAACGTCCCGATGCTCCAAATAAGACTAATCATGGTCAGGGGTGATATGATCCTTTTAGGAGAATATCATGAATAAAAGAGTATCATTACTGTTTAACTTAATACCTCAAAAAATAAAAAAATAAAATGTCAAAATATCCATAAGTACAAAATTATCCCCTCATGTAAATTTCCTATTAAAACAAATTGGTACTTACATACAATAGCAAATAATGTGGTTTTAATTTCAAACTGAAAATAGCCGAACCACAAGTATTTTCAATTATTTTGAGATTGTGTAACACTCAATGAATCAAAATAGATATATATTGCAAATTTATTGTGACTGAATTAGTTAGGCCAAATCAATTTATTGTGTTCGAACTTTGTCGAATTTTCAAAGTCTCCAACCATCTCAAAAGCCCATATTATAATCGAATTTTAAGATAAAATATAAAATCCAAAGAAATTTCAGCCTTCAACCTTCCCCACACTTATTTTCGTTTATGTCAATTTTTTTATGCTATATAATCATTCAAATTGACTTACAAGTTAATTCTTTTTAAATAATCCACTGAATTCAAACATAGAAACGATCAAATTTCTGTATATAATGACTTATATACTTCAAAATATTATTCAAATATTGTCATAAAAACAATGATATCGATGTTGTGGCATATTAATTCATGTTGCTAGGTTAGATAGATATAAGATTACAATTATGAATAAAAATAGTAATCATATTATGTTATACTAATGACTAAATACTGTGAAATTAAATGTTTAGCTAATCGAAAGCTATTTGCTCGATTACGACATTGTTTTCTGATAAGTATCGAAAGCTATCAACATTTCATACTCCAGCCAAAGACCAACCCAATTAGTCTTTTGATTCGAGTTGGTGCAGGCACTGCGATAATTTTGCAACTTTAACGTATTTTTATTTAATAAAGTAAATGCACAAATTACTTAAACAATCCATTTTGTAATTTGTCATTATTCTTTCATCTATAAAGAAATTTTGTAAAATCACGTAAACATATATAATGGAAATAATCAAAATATAAACTAACAAAATATGATTTTCAATGGATATTTAATTTTACTTAAAACTAAAAAGATCTTGATCACTAATGTAAGAAGTATTCCCCTCAAAATATGCTAGAATAATCTATATAACTACTTTTGAAAAAATTATGACTATTTAATCGGTTTGGGTTGACTCAATCGGTTGAAGTGGTTAGTCAATTTCGTTGAACACATATAGATTTGAGAAGTGTGAGGAGATGGGCGAAACTTGCATTGGACCTATACTGGGGTCTGAAACGAGACTAAATACATACCTGTTTCGATCCAATCTTAATAATATGAGATCTAGACTATAATCAATCCACAAAGACACTTTGTTTTAACTTAACTCAATCATAAAAAAAGTGTTATCATGTTAAGTGTACATAGTACTGTCAAACAGATTAAAACAACAAAAAATGGCGAAGTCGATTAAAAATATGTTAAACTGATATAAAAACAGGTGAAAATGATATGTGATGACAAATACGAGCTACATGTCAAAAAATATGTGAAATTAATAAAAAATAAATAAAACCATCAAAATTGTGAAACAGACGAAAATGGATTGACCAAAGAGATATACCTGTAAAATATCAAACATGTTTTATTAGCAAACGACCAATTTAATTTTATAATCTTAACAATTAACATATACTCTCTCAGTCCCATTTATTTTGCTCCCTTTATTATAGTATCCGGTCAAACTTTTCAATTTTTTAAATGACTTATCATATTAAATTATTCACATTGTGGTCTATTAAATTTTTTAAATATTAATATACATGGTGTCATGTAACATTAATATCAACTTATTAATGAAGTATATTAATTAAATTATTATTATAATTCTTATAACTTTAATCAAGTTGACCAGTTGACCGTATCAAGGTAGCAAAATAAATGGGGCAGAAGGAGTATTCAATTATAAAACTGGAAAATTGTAAAATTGGTCCCGTAACTATTGCTAGCGGGTAAAAAAGTTCTGTAATTAATAAATTTTGGCAATATAGTCCAATTTCGGCCCGAATTGCCAACGTCTATGCCAAGTCATATGCCGTTTCCTGACATTGAAAATTAGTCCTCTTGCTAACGAGAAAAAATTGCAAAATTGGTCCCCACAGCTATTGTTTGCTGTCAAAAAAGTCCAATAACTTTTAGGACTGGCATAAAAGTTCCGGAAATAATATATTTTTGCAATTAAATCTTGTAACTAAAATTACATGCAATTAAGTTCTAACATAATCTTCATCTTCATCTCAAGATTAAGTTTTAATGTAATTCTGAGATTACATGTGACTACTTCCAAGAAAATTATTGAGCATAATTGCAATTCCTTTTTCATCGTTATTAGATAATCTAAGATTTCTTTTAAATTTTTTTTCTTATGAAAATAAACTAAGTTATTTTGTTGTTGAGGCCTTGTTGCAATTTTGGGCAATGTTGCAATTTTGGGCAATACGGTGTGATAAAGTGCCTCATAGGAATTAATCTTATCAGTCTAATTTACTAGTTTTTCAATGTTATGTTGATAAATTTTGATGCTTTTTTGAATACCTTCTAATATAACCGTGACTGTGAGTCTAAATTAATTATAATAAGGTAGTGTTCGCCATGTCTAGGTTAATTTTTCGTGCGAAATTGAAGGGTGATTATACAGTGGGAAAAAATCACAATTTGGAGCAAAATAAGATTGACTTAGTTACATGACTTAATTGTCAAAATATTAGTTATAAGACTTTTTTGCCAGTCAGAGAAGTTACGTGACCAATTTTGCAATTTTCTTGACCTTCAACAAAGGGGATATATTTCACGTCAGCAAGGAACGGGTGAGTTGAAGAACACATTGGCAATTCGAGCCAAAGTAGGAGTATATTGTCCAAATATATTAATTATATGACTTTTTTGCTAGCCCGAAAAGTTATAGGTCCTTTTTTCTAGCAAGCAGTAGTTTCGAGATCAATTTTGCAATTTTTTCCGTTAGAAAACGGAAACAGTAAGATTTTTAACATCAAGCGATTGAGCTTTAACTAAGAAAAGGCATATTATAAAATTAAAAAATAACCAACCAAACTAAATAAATCAAACTAAAAGTTCCGTGAAAGAATAAAACACCATTTTATTTTATTTTATAAAATTAAAGCCCAACCCATTCAGATTAAAAAGGCTGATTTATTTGTTTTCTTGAACAGCCCTAGCGGCTGTACATTGCCTTACAAAACTCGGAAACTTGTTTAGTTGTTTATATATATAGCTACTACCTTCAACCTTTCTTTATTTCTTTTAATAAATATAATTATAGGTTTTTCCATATATCTATATATTCTTGTTATACTAGATTTACATTGTTTCACAAGTCAAAGATGGAGGTCGAGATTAAAATAGAGAAGCAAAGATCAAAGAAGATCGAAGTTGAGCATAAAGGAGGTGGATTTTTATCAGAGGACATAACGAGGGAGATACTATCAAGATTACCTGTGAAGATTCTTTTAAGGTATATGTCCGTTTCGAAGCACTGAAAATCTTTAATCTCCAATAATTCATTCAAGAAACTACCGTCAAAAAATCATAGACAAGAATAATCCCCCGTCAGTGCTAGCTTTTCAATATTCTAATAAAAAGAATTATGTTCTAACCACCTTCAATCTCCATGGAAAAGTAATCCAAGAATGGAGTCTTCCAATAATTTCGTCAACACCATATCTAAGTATGCTTCCCTTTCCATCACAGTCTAAGTTGGTGTGCTTACTCAACTGTGTGAGATTCTACTTGTGTAATCCTAACACTCGACAAATTTTCCGCTTGTTTGATCCTCCTTTTTATCCCATACCATTTAGAAATTCTTATGCATGTGGTTTTGCTTATATCCCATGCAAAGATGAATACGTAATCTTGCACTTAGTCAAACCATATAGCAACCGTTGGAGTTGTAAGATGCTCACTATATCCATATCCAACGATGATGACCAATTGCATTTCAATTCTTGGAGATCCGTTGATGCCATAGTTATCAGCCATCTCGAGTTTTATCGCCCATTCGCGGTATTTGTTTGTGGGGCTTTCTATTGGATGGTGTTTGATACTGATGTTAATGAATATGCCATCCTCTCCTTTAACAAGGAGAATGAAGGTTTTTCTACTATCGGATTGCCCAAGGATTTTAAAAATGACTTACGTGGTGTTCGTCAGTCACTTCTCGAAATCAAGGAAAAACTCTATTTCAGCACTTTATTGTATCACCCCCTAACCTTGAAATTTTGGGTGCTATCTGATGTTGAGAACCAGTTATGGATCCAAAGCTGGAGCATTAATTTACAAAGCATTTCACACCGGCCTGAGTTATTTGACTGACTTAATCTACTTATTTACAGGCGAGAATACCTCTAGAATTACAACGAATCATACGAGGATATCCTAAGAGACATTGGAAAGCTTGCAGTGGAAAATAGGGCTCTTTTGTGTGTGGAAATTCACACAAATAGTTTCTCACTTTAAGTAGGTATCTTCTAGTCTACAGGACCATGAATTAATTTTCTAAAATCATATACTGCATTGATTGAGTGTCTGTTATAACATCTTAATATTATTATGTACCTTACAGTTATTATTATTATGTACCTTAATAAATTGTATACTGCATGTTACTAGAAGAGGAGTCCAACATATATGGTTGCAATCAAAGCATCAAAACCTGGTAAATAAGTGACGGATAATCAGAATGTGAGAGAACAAAATATGAGGCGATTTCACAAAAATCAACAATTAATTGTCACTGAATATCTAAAAAAAAAATTAAAGAAATATATACTATTCATTAAAAAATAACACTCATGATCTTACAGTTTTTACATTGAAAATACCTTGGATTGATCTCCATTAACCACATCTCCAGATTTGAGGTTTTTCAGGGCCGTTTGGTAGGATCTAATAGGGGTAGTAGGTCATGTCATATGACTTAATATGGATTAATACAATGGTGTAGATTATAATCCATCAAGGTATGGGTGAATTAGTTAATCCGGGTGAATATGGATTAGGTAAAATGTCATTTATAACCTCAAATTTATGTATTTTGTTTTTAACATATCATTAAATATCATAAATTCTTCTCAAATCTCTGAAAACGGAAACACATTTTACATAAATAAATCACAAATTAACATGGAGGCATTCAAACTAAATATTGAACAAACATTAATCAACTCATGCTCTTATACATATTAAATAAATGACTTCGATGAATTGATATATATATCATAATTAACATAATTTGTTAAATTAACTAGTGAAAATATATATATATACTAATATATGCCTAAACTCATAACTCTACAAAACATATTACGGTAGATTTTTTTAATCTAATATGACTCAATCAAATCTACCAAACGTATTTTTAATATGGCATTTAATCCAGCTTCAATCTAATCCACTTTAACCTCATACACCCTACCAAACGGCCCTATAAACCCTATCCTATTTAACATTTTGCATTTAATTTCCGATCCTTTGGAAATTAGGAGATTATGTGCGAAATTTATGATTTAATTTTAATAAATGTTAAAGTTTTGAAATTAGGAAATTTATGTGCGATTCTTTTGTGTTATAAAATGGGCTTTTGGTATAGGATTTTTGCATTTTACATCTTATTTAAAAGTTTTAGGACTTTGCACAATGAAAGTACAATTTACATAAAATGCTTGAAAATTTGTATAAGGCCAAAGACTTTGCACATGATATTAATACTATGGTTTTACTTGAACACTTAAATAAAATGTAAATAACATTATTTATTTTAATATGGAATAAAAACTAAATAAATATTACATAATTTTTTTAATTTATTTTTAAATATACAGACACGTATTTTTACCGTATCGAATTCTATAAATTTTGAAAATCCGTATTGCGGTACTCATTACAAAATGATATAAAGTTTGGAGGCAAAGTTTCATTGAACTTTTAATTTTTACTGGGGTAAGTGAATGTTTGAAAAGTGTAGAGGTAGTTGAAGACTTGAAGGTATATAAAAGTGGATATATATGAAATTAACAATTAAGGGTAAAATCGGAAATTGTATCTTGTTTTTGGCCTAGTCAACAATTGCTAAAGGTCTTCGAATAGAAAAGTTAACGACAGAGGAATAATCGAGGGTTTTAATAGTACATAGATAGTAAGTGAATGATTAACAAGAGTACAAGGGATGCATGTGAAATTAACTCATCTGATTATGTTATAGTAAATCATGTGATATTTCAAATCTAACTCTTTCATATTTTTAATGTAAGATTAATTTACATAATTATATTGCACTAACAATTTATAATAAGAGCAAACCTACAATGGATATGTAACTTATAATTAATAAGATTAGTATAAAATTAGACATATTCATTTGATTCCTTCGTAACAGATAAGTAGGCATCAGGGGAATTGTGCTACAATCTACATTTATACCAATACAAGGGTGCATTTGCTAATTAGGATGAATATAGGTGTATGTTTAATATCAATATTTTATTTTGACGGGATAAGTTCAGAAAAATTTGGGAAATGTTATGAACCAATATTAGGTGGATGCATTTGGAAGTTCATTAACCTTATGATGAACCTTTGAACTCAACATATGAAAGGACGTATACATTATGTCTTGACCAACATTAATGAAGTACTAATTGTCTTGCAACATTTGGCTTTTGAGTTGCTTTTCTAGTCCTATAAATAGGAGTGTTGTAAGGTGTTTATACATAGAATTGTATACACAATCATCTATGAAATAAAAAGAACGTCTCTTCCTACTCTATCTTGTCTTTTACATTGTTTATTCTAGTTAGTTGTTGTTCCAATTAGCTTAGTTTTATAACAAGTTATCAGCACGAATTTGCTCTATAAATCGATTTCAAGGGGAATTGTGCTACAATCTACATTTATACCAATACAAGGGTGCATTTGCTAATTAGGATGAATATAGGTGTATGTTTAATATCAATATTTTATTTTTAACGGGATAAGTTCAGAAAAATTTGGGAAATGTCTTTTTCAAATCTGATTTGATCAAATCCGTTCATTCATCAAGCAAATGTATTGAATTTGACGTTTAGTTACTTTGAATTCAGCAGAACATAATTTGTGTAAGAATTTGAATAATAAATAAATCAAGTCCAATCTTTTAAATATTATAAAGCCCAACACATTTAACAATTAACCGACTTATTATAAAGCCCAACACATTTAACAATTAACCCACTTATTGGCCGTACAGATGAGATGTGCTAATATATTTGTTTTGATTATTGAATAACCCTAGCCGCGGTACATACTTGAATTTTCTACACAAGTTAAAGATGGAGGAAGAGATGCAAATTGTTAGCCGAAAAGTTGATGATTAACAAACGAACTTTTAATATATTGATGCTCTTTAGTTTTATGATTTGGACAGGTTTTTATTTATAAAAGAGCAACTCATTTGGAGGTTGAGATAGTCCAAAACAATAAAGAAGGCCCAAGTTTGATATGAAAGGCTTATGCAAATTATGAAGGAAGATCATGAGAAGGCCAATTTTAGCTAAAGGCTCGTTACGAATGAAGATCAAGATCGAAGCCCCTAGCACCCCTGAAGGGCCCAATTTTCGATTCAAGAAAATTGTGGTCTACTTAGTAAGTATTTTTCAATTGCTTAAAAGAGCAAGAAAATTCCTAGCCCAAACTTTTTAAATACTTTTAGTCCAACCTTTTTGGCCATTTTCTAAAATATGTTTCTATCCAAATGGCCTGACTATCTTTTTTAATTAATGAGCCGTGACTTTGTTTTTAACTATGGCCGAAAATTACTCTTTAATTAAGCCTAATTATCTTGTAAATTTATTTAATTTTGGCCATTGTTTTTGAATTATTAATCAAATCAATTTTTAAAGGTATGATTTTTTCAAATCCCTTGACTTAGCTAGCAAAACAATTTGTCTCCAATTTGCCTCCAATTTGTCTCCAATTTGTCTAGCTAAATATCTTACTCTTATTTCTAAAATCAATTCTTTTGGAAAGATTTCATCTCCACCTAATTACTAAACCTTGTCCACATTCATTGAAAAATTAGTCACATGATTTAATCTTGCAAAATCATTTTGATTGTGACAAAATCATTTTTGAATTTCAAAATCATTCCCTATTGAACCAACTCTACTCAACTATAAATACCAACTCTTTTCTCATGGCAAAGCACAACTCCTCAATCTCAAAAAGTCTCAATTGCTAAATCATTCTCTTTGCTAAAGTTTTTTGAGTAGTCTTTATATTTGCAAAAATCATTTTTCTCAAAAAGGCCTTTTTAAAAAAATATATTTTCTTCTTGCTCTTGAAATCTTGAATATACTCTAAGTTATAGAAGAAAAAAGATTAGCGCTTACTACTTTGCAAAATCAGCTCATCTTGGAGCATATATTTGTAATCAAAATTTTACTACTGTTTCTGAGCGAAAGTTTTGTACTTGCAAGCTCGTAGTGCGATAGGACTGAGTGTTCTAGCAAGCACTGTTTTTGTGCGATAGGTAAGAACCTAGCAAGCACGGTTTTTGTTGAGCGATAGGTTAGTCCTAGCAAGCTCGTTTCGAGAGAAAGAATTGATCTTGTAATCTCGAGTGGCGAAGGTTCGTCCTGCAAGCCACGATATATTAGTGAATTTTACCCAGGGGTGCTGGAAGAGAGGAAGTAGGCTGTTGGGGCGCGAACCTCTATAAATTGTGTTTGCCTTCTCTCCTTTTATTTTTTGCACTTTACTTCTTTCGTAACTTTAATCTTAAAATCATTGGAACGATCATCTTTTATTTAAAGTTACTGGAACTATTTACTAATTGTCTTCTGGAAAATAAACTCTTTGAAAAAGTTATATACCTAATTCACCCCCCCTCTTAGGTATCAATTGGTACCAGAGCAGGTGCTCTATTATCTATTTAACTGTGCGGGTTAACCCCCGAGAGCTAACGATCTTATGTCTACTTTTAGCAATGATGTTTTCGCAGAAGGACAATCGCATAACAGGCCCCCACTATTTGATGGAACTGCATACTCGATATGGAAAAATAGAATGGAGGAATTCATGATCTCCATTGATTGTGATCTATGGAGTGTAATTCTTGAAGGACCTTCCATACCAATGAAAACCGAAGGCGAGAAGCAAATCCCCAAAGCATGGAAGGAACTAGCCGACACTGACAAGAAACTGGTGTCACTAAATTCAAAGGCCAAAAATCTACTAGCATGCGCCCTCACCAAATCCGAATACAATCGGGTATGTTCGTGCGCTACGGCAAAAGACATGTGGGATATGTTACAAGTAACTCATGAGGGGACAAGTCAAGTCAAAGAGCAACGAATCACCATATTGGTTCATCAATATGAAATGTTCAACATGAAAGAGGATGAAAGCATAAGTCAAATGTATACTCGATTCATGGAGATCATTAACCCCATGACTGCACTTGGAAAAATATACCCTCAAAGTGAGCAAGTCAAGAAGATTCCGAGATCTCTCCCACGAGAATGGACACCCAAAGTCACTGCCATACAAGAAGCCAAGGACCTCAACAAAATGACCATGGCTGTACTCATAGGCTCGCTCACATCACATGAACTCACCATCCTGTCTAAGGATGAGGTAAGCGCAATTAAAGATAGAAGATCTATTGCATTTAACTCAAATATTTTGCAAGACGATGACAGTGACATTGAGGAACTAGACGAAGATGAGCGGAATGAAGAAATAGCCATGCTTACCAAAAGGCTTAACCAACTTTCAAGAAATAGGTTCACAAAAAGATTTTCGAAAAACAATAAGAAGCCTTTCAAAGCCGAGAACAAAGTGAGATGCTACGAATGTCACGAAACGGGACACATACGACCTGAATGTCCAAAATTAAAGAAATCCGAGAAGGCATTCATGAAAACCAAAAGCAAAGGAATGATCGCGTCTTGGGATGAACCGGACTCCGAAGAAGAACAAACGGAAGACGAATCCGGAAGTCTTTGCTTCATGACTCGAAATGAGGTATTACCTTCATACTATTTTGATGAATGTGATGATTTAGATAATGAAATAGATTGTGAAGATGAATGGACCGTTATGATAAATGAATGCAAAAAGGATCTTAAAAATCTTGCTTCTAAAAATGAAAAACTCAAGAAAAAGATAACTTTGCTAAATAGAGAAAGAGAAGAATTTGACATTAGAATGAAAGAAAGCCTTGAGAAAATTGAAAAACTTGAAAATGAAAATTCTCGTATTTGAAAAGAAAATGCTTTTCTTAAAGCCAAAGTTGTTGATCTAACTAGATGTCTAGAAAAATTCACTAAAGGAAAAGAGAATCTAGATAGACTTCTAGGAATGCAAAATGTGTCATTAAATAGAGCCGGAATTGGATATGAGCATTCTTTTGACAAATTAAGCAAACTTGCAAAAAATTCTTCTTTGTCTTACCATACTTGCAATTTCTGTGGAAAAACCGGTCACAAATCATTTAATTGCATCTACAAAAGGAACAACGCCAATAAACTTATGTGGATACCTAAAAATGTTGTGACTAACTTGCAAGGACCCAAAATCTGGGTACCTAAAGTGCAAACCTTGTCTCATTGTTGAATAGGTACAAAAGACTTCTTCACGAAAAGACAAATGATTTCTTGATAGCGGTTGTTCTCGTCACATGACGGGAGATCTATCAATATTTTGTGAAATTGATAAATGTGAAGGAGGCTATGTCACTTTTGCGGACAACACGAAAGGTAAAATGATTGGACGTGGAAATGTTGGTAAGAATTCATCTACATGCATTAAAGACGTTTGGTTTGTTAAAGGATTAAAATATAATTTATTGAGTATTAGCCAATTCTGTGATAACGGTTATGAAGTTTATTTTGAAACATCCAAGTGCATTGTTAAAAGGGATGGAAAAATTGTTTTTGAAGCTTTAAGAGAAGGTAATACTTATTGCATTGATTTTGCTGATTTATCTAACCAAAATGTCAAGTGTTTAGCAGTAAGTGATAACTCCCAATCAATCTGGCATAGACGTCTTGGCCACGTAAACACTGATTTAATATCAAAAATTGCCAAGTCGGACCTTGTGAGAGGAATACCAAAAATCACTTATCAAGAGGAAGGACTTTGCGATGCTTGCCAAATGGGCAAACAAATCAAGAGATCATTCAAACCCAAAAAGGTAGTAACCACAACAAGACCTCTTGAACTACTGCACCTTGATCTTTTCGGTCCTATGAAAACAAGAACTCTAGCAGGTAAAAGATTTGTTTTCGTCATTGTTGATGATTATTCTCGCTTTACATGGGTTCTATTTCTTGTGCACAAAAATGAAGCCTTAGATGCGTTTATTACTTTGACTAAAAAGTTGCAAAATAAAAAGGGTTATCTTATTAATTCAATTAGAACTGATCATGGTACTGAATTTGATTCTAAATACTTTGCTTCATTTTGTGATGAAAATGGTTACTCTCATAATTTTTCTGCACCTAAGACCCCTCAACAAAATGGGGTAGTTGAAAGAAAGAATCGTGTTTTACAAGAAATGGCAAGAACTTTTTTACATGAATATAATGTGCCTAAATCTTTCTGGGCTGAAGCCGTTAGTACTGCATGCCATATATCCAATCGTGTTTTTCTTAGATCTATCTTAAATAAAACTCCGTATGAACTATGGAATGGAAAAACTCCTAATATTGCTTACTTTAGAGTCTTTGGTTGCAAATGTTATATTCTTAATGATCGTGATTATCTTACTAAATTTGATCCTAAAGCTGATGAAGGCATGTTTGTTGGATACTCTGTAACTAGTAAAGCATATCGTGTTTATAACAAAAGGAAACAAACTATACAAGAATCTATGCATGTTCGTTTTGATGAAACTAACCCCTTTGATGCCAAGAAATCCTTGAGCAATAATGTTTCAGATGTTGAAGACGAAATCACAATCGAAAAACAGAAACTGCCGGAACCAGTACTGGAACAAGTAACCAAAATAGAAGAACGTTCCGAAAAGGATTCGGAACATGAAGCTGAAGCAGAAACAGAAACTGAAGAAGGAAGTTCCAGAACCAAAAATGAACCAGCAGTCAGAAAGTTCAAACATGCATCTAGCCATCCCACTACACAAGTGATTGGTGATCTAAGGAGTGGACTTCAAACCAGATCAAAGGTACAACAACATCAAAGTGCCAATTTCATCATACTCTCAATCACCGAACCAAAAGACGTTAATGAAGCACTAAGGGATGAATCTTGGGTTGCCGCTATGAAAGATGAGCTCGCTCAATTCGATAAAAATCAGGTATGGACTTTAGTCGAAAGGCCGAGTAAGCACACCATCATTGGAACAAAATGGGTATTTAGAAATAAACTCAATGAAGAAGGTGAGGTTACTCGAAACAAGGCGAGATTAGTCGCTAAAGGCTACAATCAACAAGAAGGTATCGATTTCGATGAAACCTATGCTCCTGTTGCTAGACTTGAATCTATTCGTATGTTACTCGCTTATGCATCTTTTAGAAAATTTACTCTTTTTCAAATGGATGTTAAAAGTGCTTTTTTAAATGGTTTTTTGAATGAAGAAGTTTTTGTGGAGCAACCTCCGGGTTTTGAAAATGAAAAATTTCCTAACCATGTTTTTAAATTGTCAAAAGCTCTTTATGGATTAAAACAAGCCCCTAGGGCTTGGTACGAAAGATTAAGTAAATTTCTTTTAGAAAATGGTTTTTCTATTGGTACTGTTGATACAACACTTTTTCTAAAAGCAAATGAAAATGACTTGTTAATTGTTCAAATTTACGTTGATGATATAATATTTGGTGCTACTAATGATCTTCTTTGCCGAGACTTTGCTAAGTGTATGCAGGATGAATTTGAGATGAGTCTTATGGGCGAACTAACATATTTCCTTGGGCTTCAAATAAAACAAAATGAAAAGGGAATCTTTATTTGCCAAACGAAATACACTAAGGAACTCATCAAAAGATTTGGAATGGAAGAGTGCAAAGAAATGGGTACTCCCATGAGCCCTACCACGAAACTTGATAAGGACGAGAAAGGTAAACCCTTTGATGAAACAAGGTATCGAGGTATGATCGGAAGTCTTCTTTACTTAACTGCTAGTAGGCCCGATATAATGTTTGCCACTTGTTATTGTGCTCGTTTTCAATCTGCACCAAAATAGTCGCATTTTGTCGCTGTCAAAAGAATTTTTCGGTACTTAAAAGGAACCATAAATTTTGGTCTATGGTATCCAACTAGCAAAATTTTTAATCTCACTTCCTACTCTGATGCGGACTTAGCAGGATGCTTGCTAGACCGTAAAAGTACCAGTGGCACATGTCAACTCTTGGGAAATTGTCTTGTTGCATGGCATAGTAAAAAGCAAAACTCTGTTGCACTTTCAACCGCTGAAGCGGAATATGTTGCATTATCTAATTGTTGTGCTCAGATTTTGTGGATGAAAAGTTATTTGCGTGATTTTGGTTTAATGTTTGAAAATGTGGAAATATTATGTGATAATTCGAGTGCCATTAGTATTACCAAGAATCCAGTGCAACATTTTCGTACTAAGCATATAGATATTAAGTTTCATTTCATACGTGACAATGTGCAAAAAGGAAATATTTGTGTTAATTTTGTGAACTCTGAAAATCAACTTGCAGATATTTTTACAAAGGCAGTCGCTGAGGATCAATTTTGTTTGAATAGAAAAAATTTGGGCATTTTAAGTGAAAATGAAATTTGAAAAGATTATGCTTCCGCCTAATTATTCGTGAAACTCTGATCTTATATTGCCTAACTTAAGAGTAAACTGATTGATTGACAAAAGGGGGAGAAGAAGTACTTTGATGCTTGTTTAAAAAGATCTGTTTATCTCTTGAATATTATATTGATATGATTTTATTATTGCAGATATGATCCCTTGATTATTGCTAATTGATATTATGCCCTGGACTTAACTTGCTCATATTTACATTGGCATTGCATGATTTTGAAAATTTGTATAAAAATATTTTTTCAAAAATTCATTGGTCAAAGAGACTTGACAATTAATGTTAAGGCCTCTTATATTTCCCAAGAAATATTTTTTTGAAAATGCCTCAATTGAGGGGGAGTTTGAAATTTTCAAAATTGCATAAAGTTAGGGGGAGTTCCCTTAAAATCTTTTTCGCATCAAAAGTTGTTTGTCAATCAAGGGGGAGATTGTTAGCCGAAAAGTTGATGATTAACAAACGAACTTTTAATATATTGGTGCTCTTTAGTTTTATGATTTGGACAGGTTTTTATTTATAAAAGAGCAACTCATTTGGAGGTTGAGATAGTCCAAAACAATAAAGAAGGCCCAAGTTTGATATGAAAGGCTTATGCAAATTATGAAGGAAGATCATGAGAAGGCCAATTTTAGCTAAAGGCTCGTTACGAATGAAGATCAAGATCGAAGCCCCTAGCACCCCTGAAGGGACCAATTTTCGATTCAAGAAAATTGTGGTCTACTTAGTAAGTATTTTTCAATTGATTAAAAGAGCAAGAAAATTCCTAGCCCAAACTTTTTAAATACTTTTAGTCCAACCTTGTTGGCCCTTTTCTAAAATATGTTTCTATCCAAATGGCCTGACTATCTTTTTTAATTAATGAGCCGTGACTTTGTTTTTAACTATGGCCGAAAATTACTCTTTAATTAAGCCTAATTATCTTGTAAATTTATTTAATTTTCGCCATTGTTTTTGAATTATTAATCAAATCAATTTTTAAAGGTATGATTTTTTCAAATCCCTTGACTTAGCTAGCAAAACAATTTGTCTCTAATTTGTCTAACTAAATATCTTACTCTTATTTCTAAAATCAATTCTTTTGGAAAGATTTCATCTCCACCTAATTACTAAACCTTGTCCACATTCATTGAAAAATTAGTCACATGATTTAATCTTGCAAAATCATTTTGATTGTGACAAAATCACTTTTGAATTTCAAAATCATTCCCTATTGAACCAACTCTACTCAACTATAAATACCAACTCTTTTCTCATGGCAAAGCACAACTCCTCAATCTCAAAAAGTCTCAATTGCTAAATCATTCTCTTTGCTAAAGTTTTTTGAGTAGTCTTTATATTTGCAAAAATCATTTTTCTCAAAAAGGCTTTTTAAAAAAAATATATTTTCTTCTTGCTCTTGAAATCTTGAATATACTCTAAGTTATAGAAGAAAAAAGATTGGCGCTTACTACTTTGCAAAATCAGCTCATCTTGGAGCATATATTTGTAATCAAAATTTTACTACTGTTTCTGAGCGAAAGTTTTGTACTTGCAAGCTCGTAGTGCGATAGGACTGAGTGTTCTAGCAAGCACTGTTTTTGTGCGATAGGTAAGAACCTAGCAAGCACGGTTTTTGTTGAGCGATAGGTTAGTCCTAGCAAGCTCGTTTCGAGAGAAAGAATTGATCTTGTAATCTCGAGTGGCGAAGGTTCGTCCTGCAAGCCACAATATATTAGTGAATTTTACCCAGGGGTGCTAGAAGAGAGGAAGTAGGCCGTTGGGGCGCGAACCTCTATAAATTGTGTTTGCCTTCTCTCCTTTTATTTTTTGCACTTTACTTCTTTCGTAACTTTAATCTTAAAATCATTGGAACGATCATCTTTTATTTAAAGTTACTGGAACTATTTACTAATTGTCTTCTGGAAAATAAACTCTTTGAAAAAGTTATATACCTAATTCACCCCCCCTCTTAGGTATCACAAATAGAGAAGCAAAGATCAAAGAAGATCAAAGTTGAGCCTGAAGTAGGTTGATTTTTGGCGAAGGACATAATGAGGGAGATATTATCAAAATTGTCTGTGAAGAGTCTTTTAAGGTATATGTCTGTTTCGAGGTACTGGAAATATCTAATCTCTCATAATTCATTCAAGAAACAACACCGTCAAAAAATCCTAAACAATTATAACCCCCCATTATTGCTAGCTTTTCTATATTCTGGTAAAAGTAAGTATTGTCTAACCACCTTCAATTTCCATGGAGAAGTAATTCAAGAATGGAGTCTTCCAATAATTTTGTCAACACCATATTTAGATATGCTTCCCTTTCCATCACAATCTAAATTGGTGTGCTTTTTCGATGTTGAGAAATTTTACTTGTGTAATTCCTGTACTCGACAAATTTTTCGCTTGCCTAATCCTCCTTTTGGTCCCTTGCTATCTGGAGTATCCTATGGCTATGGTTTTACTTATGTTCCATCCAAAGATGAATATGTAATCTTATACTTAGTCAAATCAGATATAGACATATGGAGTTGTATGATGCTCACTATATCCATATCTCATGATGACCAATTGAATTTCAATTCATGGAGATTCGTTGAGGCCGCGTTTAACAGCCATCTCGAGTTTTATCAATCATTTGGGGTTTTTTTTTCTCGAGCTTTCTATTGGCTGATGTTTGATAAAGGGGTTAGAAAATATGTGATCCTCTCCTTTAGCATGGAGAATGAAGGTTTTTTTTTTTATTGGGATGCCCAAAGATTTTGAAAAGAGCTCACGTGATTTCCGTGGGTCACTTTTGGAGATCAAGGATAAACTCTATTTCAAGACTTCATTGTTTCACCTCGTAAACTTAGAACTATGGATGCTATCTGATGTGAAGAACCAGTTATGGACCCAAAGTTGGAGCATTTATTTACAAAGCACTAATTTATTTGACTCAATGATAACTATTTACAGGCGAGAATACCTTAAGAATTATAACGAAACACACGAGAATATCCCAAGACAGATGGGATATCTGGGTGTGGGAATTTTGGGCCAGGGATTCTCACTTTAAATACGTACAAGGAATCCACTTCCGACTCGCTCAATAATGTATCTTCTAGTCTTTAGTACCTATTTAGGCAAAGATTTAACTAGAGTCTGTTTGCTCCTACCCTTGTTGACTTTTGATTATAAATATTCGACTCTTTAATTACCTGCAAATAGACACAATGAAGAGTCCGTAAGAATTCAGAAATATTAAATTCATCTCCAGTTTTAGATTCTAAATGACTTTGTCACTTTGAAGTCATTATTGTAGCATGCAATTTTCTTTTTATGCGCAGGGAAAGATCTTAAATGTTGTAGTGATACTTGACGGCTGACAATTCAAAAGATGTGATGTTTTGGTTTTAGTCCTGCTTATGTAATTAACCAGAAGAGATTTTGATTTGATACCTACAAACAACATTTTTCCCTAATTTGGGTTTTCAGCTATTTCAAAGTTACAAAACCCAACATTCTAAATTGAACTAAATGAAGTTTCAAAGGTTTCATCGAAACAACCCGTATGAATTTTTTAAGGTCGATATCATCGAAACCGAACCAAAACCCTTCTCGATATGATCAATTGCACAGAGCCATTTATTGGCAGATAAACTATAGATAAAAAGTTTCCCAACTTAAACTTTTACTTGAATTTTCTTTAAATTCTCTGAAGGAAAAAAGATAAATTCTTGTAATTGCAGAAATTAAAACTATGAGCTCGAGAAATAAAATAAGTTTGATTGACCATCTATTTTAAAATCATCAGTAAGGAAAGTGAAACTAAAGAATGAATAAAATAAAGTGCCCTTAATCCAAGCAAGCATTTTCCATCTTCACAAGCATATAATAGCATCAAATGTGGACTATATATCTTAACTAGGGCTGAAAATCAAACCAAGATACTCGATACTCGGCTCGAGCTCGTTCGATAAAAGCTCGTTTGAGCTGGGTTCGTCAAATAAATCAAACAAGCTTGAACAAGATTTCTCGTTCGATAACTTTTGAAGCTCGGCTCGAACTCGACTCGATAAGCAAAAAATGGAAAAAGTACATGTAAAATACCAAGCTACTCGATACTCGGCTCGAGCTCGTTCGATAAAAGCTCGTTTGAGCTCGGTTCGTTAAGAAATCAAACCAAGCTCAAACACAAAATTTCAAGCTCGATAAAATTCAAACCAAGCTTGAACAACATGTCGTTCGATACTACTCGGCTCGTTTACACCCCTAATCTTAACATGGAATGACTTGGAAATCAGCAATAACTTGGAAGAAAAGAGCTAGGAAACAATTAAGGGTAAATTACGAATTCCCCCTCAGGTAAGGCATAATTACAAAAATCACCCTCAAGTATTGGGTATTACAAAAATTCTCCTCAGGTTTGTCACATTCTTACAATTAACCCCTTGTCCCTAAAATATTCAAATTTTGCCCTTGGATGTTATTTGTATTGTTTGTAATGTCTTATCAATGTTAAAACTTAGGATCTAATTATTATATCTTATAAATTAGAAAAACAATTATATATTTACTACTAGAATAATTGATAAAATTTATAATTGCCGATAATTTTTAATAAAATTGCAAAAAATAGTGTATTTATATATTTATTAGCAATTTTAAATTGTATAATATTAAATTAAATAGAATTTTAATAATATACTTTATAAATATGAATTATTTACACATTAGTTAAATGAATTTATTTTATAAATTAGTAAATTTAATAAATTATATTGTATTATAAATAAGATATTTTAATTTGTTAAAGTTTATATTGTATTATAAATTGAAATATTTATTGAAATTTATGAGAAAATATAAATATATCAAAATATTTTGGTGGTAAATATATGATTATTATTTTTATATCTACAAGATATAACAAGTAACACCCAATTTTTAAAATGTATAACATATTATAAACATTACAAATACTTCTAAGGGCACAATTGGAACATTTTAGGGACAAGGGGTTAATTGTAAGAAGGTGACAAACTTGAGGGGGATTTTTGTATAAATATCCAATACGTAGGGGTGATTTTTGTAATTCGACCTTACATGAGGGGGGTATTCGTAATTTACCCAACAATTAAACCAAGTTCCGCGGCAAGAATAAAGCACAATTTTATTTTATTTTTAATTCTGATAAATGCAATACTATTCTTTTATAAAATTAAAGCCCAATCCGTTTAGCAATAATCCATCTAATTATTAGTAGGCGTTTAGATTAGATGGGCCGATTTATATATATTCTTGAGCAGCCCTAGCGGCTGCATATTGCATTACAAAAGTCGGAAACTTGTTTAGTTGTTTATATTAGCTACTACCTTCAACTAGGGGTGTTCGCAGTGCGGTTTTGTACTTGCCCATACTCAACCCAATATTTCCGGGTTTCGAAATTTCTAGTCCAAACAACCCAACAAGTCTTGAGATTGCACTTTGCGGTTCGTTTGGGTTGGGGCGGTTTGGGCTGGGTTTTGCGGTCTCAATTATCAACTTTATTGTATTTTTATTATTTGATGAGTCAAATATAAATGCACAAGTTAATTACAATTTTTTGTTTTTATTAATAAATTTAGTAAACTTTTATAGATAAAATAATGGAGATGATGTAAAATATCAATTAAAATATGATTTTCAATGAATACATAATTTAATGAAAGCTAAAAACAAACCCGAACATTAAATTAACAAGTTTTCATTACACAAAAATCAAATTGTTCCCAAAGAATAAACAAAAGAGAAAAATATCTTTATATTCGAACTTGGTGTTGGTGGTTAATGGCCAATGAAAAGTTTGATTGATATATTTTTTTTGCTTTACTTTTTGTTTTTCGCTGAATATTTTTTAACTAATTTGTTCTAGTTTTGGATCTACTTTTTATCTTTTTGACACTTAAAATTGGAGATTTACGTAAGATTGTAGGGTTTATCTAATATAATTGAGGTTTGGGTTTTGGAACACATTAATTTATTAAAGTATATACTTATATTATATTTCTCATTTTCTTAAATTTGTGACTAAATTAAATAATATAATAAAATAAAACATATATACATCATCATTTATATAAAGTGCGGTCAAATGCGGTTATGCGGTCTAAAAAAGTATAAAACCAAACCCGATCGAAAATTGCGGTCTTTTTTTCATGATGCCCAAGATCAACCCATCAAACCTTGAGCCCGTAAAATTGCGGTCGGTTTAGGTTGGGTTGATCGGTTGGGGCGGTCTAGCGGTTTCGTTGAACACCCCTACCTTCAACCTTTTTTTTTTTCATAAATAAATTTTTTTTCCATATATCTAAATTTTTTTTTGTACTAGATTTACATTGTTTCACAAGTCAAAGATGGAGGAAGAGATGCAACTAGAGAAGGAAAGATCGAAGAAGATCAAAGTTGAGCATGAAGGAGGTGGATTTTTGTCGGAGGATATAGTTAGGGAGATACTATTAAGATTGCCGGTGAAAAGTTTATTAAGGTATATGTCCGTTTCGAGGCACTGGAGATCTCTAATCTCCAATAATTCATTCAAGAAATTACACCGTCAAAAAATCATAAACAAGAATAATCCCCCGTTATTGCTAGTTCTGCATTCTTCTAATAAAAACTCATATGTTCTAACAACTTTTGATCTCTATGGAAAAGTAATCCAAGAATAGGGTTTTTCTATTATTTCATCAGCATCGTGCCTAAAAATGTTGCCCTTTCCATCACAATCTAAATTGGTGTGCTTTGTCAACAATGAGAGATTCTCTTTGTGTAATCCCAGCACTAGAAGAATTATCTGCTTGCCTGATCCTCCTTTTGATCCCTTGCTATACGAATTATCTTATATATGTGGTTTTGCTTATGTTCCATCCAAAGATGAATATGTAATCTTATACTCAGTAAAATCAGATCTAGACATATGGAGTTCTATGATACTTACTATATTCATGTCCAATGATGACAATCTCTTGCATTATAATTCTTGGAGATCCGTTGATGTCGCGGCTATCAACCATCTCGCATATTATAGCCCATTTGGGATTTTTGTTTATGGGGCTTTCTATTGGATGGGGTTTGATAAAGAGGTTAGAAAATATGTGATCCTCACCTTTAACATGGAGAATGAAGGTTTTTCTTTTATTGGGATGCCCAAGATTTTAAAAATGCCTTAGGTGATATTTGTGAGCCACTTGTCGTAATCAAGTATAAACTCCATTTAATGGCTTAGAACTATGGATGCTATTTGATATTAAGAATCAGTTATGGACCAAAAGTTGGAGCATTAATTTACAGAACATTTCACACTGGCCTGAGTTATTTGACTCACTTGATCTAATTATTTACAGGCGAGAATACCTTCAAAATTATAACGAATCATACGAGGATATCTTAAAAGACTTCGAAAAGCATAAAGTGGAAAACAGTGCTCTTTTGGGTGTGGGAATTCACACAAACATTTTCTCCCTTTAAATACATGAAGCAATCCACTTCTGACTATGCTTAAATAGATATACATCTTCAAGTCTATAGGACCATGAATTAATTTTCTAAATTTTATACTGCATTGATTGAGTGTCTATTATAATATCTTATTATGTACTAGATGCTATTTCAGGCAAAGATTCAACTAAACCTTATTTGCTCCTTTTACTCTTTGTTGGTTTTGATATTTAATTGAATGCAATTTACTGATTACTTAATGATTAATGAGCAAAAGAAACACACGAGAATGACAAAGGAAATATGAACAAGCATGTATGCAGCCAACAACCTTTCCTTACCTTAAGGCGTTTTTACCGTTATGTATACAATGGATACCAATTTATTAGAAGTGGTATTTGACGATATAGTAAATTTCTTAGGGAATGTTGAATCAGAACAGAACAGAATCACCAATAATTTCTTAAATTACAACTAAAAATGGTGTTTAAATACTTCAACATTACAAATGATAGCTATTGAACTAGAAAAAAATTTGACGAAGTTAATAATTTTAAATTTGATAGATAGTTGAAACAATTTTCCTAACTTTCACATCCAGAAGTTTATAATTTAAAATTTGAAAGATAATTTAATTAGTTCTGCATGCGCCAGGTTGCTAGTATTACTAATAAAAGAAGCTTAATCGCACTCATTCAAAGTGATGGTTTTGATACCGCTATACCAATTTCTCAAATTTTATTCAAATGTTATTAATTCCGAATTGGACCGCCATGTTCAACTAGTGTGACTATCAATCAGAACTCTGAAGACTCTCCGGTCCAGACAACACCCTACCAAAAACCAAGAAATTTTAAATAGTTTTGTCGAACATATTTTAACTTATGAAACTAAACTTGAATCGAATATTAAAAGCATTTCAACTAAGAAAAGAGAATATTATAAAATTATAATTAATACCACCAAACTAACATAAAAAATAAAGGAAAAAATCCATGAAAATAAAAGCCCAACCATTTAACGAAATAACCCTCTAATTCGCCGTGCAGATGTGATGGGCTGATTTGTTTTCCTTGTTTTTCTCTCGAACAGTCCTAGCTGCTGTACAGTGTCTTACAAAATTCGGGAAACTAGTTTATTTATTCTAGGTTTTTCCCAGATATCTATATATTTTTATTATTCTAAATTTACATTGTTTCAGAAATCATAAATGGAGATGCAAATAGAGAAGATCGAAGTTGAGCATGAAGGAGGTGAATTTTTGCCGAAGGACATAACGAGTGAGATACTATCAAGATTACCTGTGAAGAGTCTTTTAAGGTATATGTCCGTTTCGAGGCACTGGAAATCTCTAATCTCCCATAATTCATTCAAGAAACTACACCGTCAAAAAATACTAAACAATTATAATCCCCCATTATTGCTAGCTTTTCTATATTATGGTAATGGTAAAAAAAAGTATTTTCTAACCACCTTCAATTTCAATGGAAAAGTAATCCAAGAATGGAGTCTTCCAATAACTTCGTCAACACCATATCTAATTAGTATGCTTCCCTTTCCATCACAATCTAAGTTGGTGTGCTTTTTCGACAGTGAGAGATTCTACTTGTGTAATCCCAGCATTCGACAAATTTTTCGCTTGCCTAATCCTCCTTTTGGTCCCTTGCTATGTAGAGTATCCTATGGCTATGGTTTTGCTTATGTTCCATCCAATGATCAATACATAATCTTATACTTAGTCAAATCAGATATAGACATATGGAGTTGTATGATGCTCACTATATCCATATCTGACGACGACCAATTGCATTTCAATTCTTGGAGATTCGTCGATGTCCCATTTATCAGCCATCTCGAGTTTATTCGACCATTTGGGGTTTTTGTTTCTGGAGCTTTCTATTGGTTGATATTTGATAGAGGGGTTTGGAAATATGTGATCCTATCCTTTAGCATGGAGAATGAAGGTTTTTCTTTTATTCGGATACCCAAGGATTTTGCAAAGAGCTCATGTAGTTTCCATACATCACTTTTAGAAATCAAGGATAAACTCTATTTCATGACTCCATTGTTTCACAACGTAAACTTTGAACTGTGGATGCTATCTGATGTGAAGAACCAGTTATGGACTCAAAGTTGGAGCATTAATTCACTTAACAATAGTTTATTTGACATGATGATAACTATTTACAGGCGAGAATACCTTAAGAATTACAACAAAACACACGAGAATATCGGAAAAGTCTCGAGGCATCTGGGTACTATGGGAATTTTGTACCAGGGATTCTGACTTTAGATACGTAGAAGGAATCCACTTCCGACTTTGCTTAATAAGGTATATTAATTTTCTATATCTTATGCCTATACATAACATCTTATTAATGATATTTCAGCAAAGATTTAACTAAACTCTGTTTGGTGTTGTTGGTTTTGACTTTTGATAATAAACAATGCTTGAATAAGATAACATGAGCAGGAATCATTTACAGGGTAGATATTCTCAACAATTTTCAGAAGCATATTCTTATATATACAATACAGACCATTTTAGAGTCCACGAGTTTATGCTCCTTGCTCGAGTACTCCACGAGTTGACAAGATATTATTCATCAAAACCTGGTAAATAAGTGACAAATAATCAGAATGTGAGAACAAAATCGAAACCATAAGCAAGACGATGGCAAAATAAGGCAAACGCCACTTCATCATTACTTTCATTGATAAGAAACATGTATTGAAAATTCTTAAGAACTATTTGGTTTTGCTAATTCTTTTGTCCAACACGATGAAAGAACTCGAAATTATATGTTCCTGCTAGGTAGACTAGATGGATGAGATTCTAATTCCTAGTTCCTCATTTTAACAGCAAAGTATGAAAACAGATGTCATACCTCATTTTATAGAGCAAAGACCTTGTAAACAGTGGCGGAGCTAGACCGATTTACTTGGGGGGGCGAAATTTTTTCTAGGGATGCATTAAATAAAATAAATAATTAGGAAAAAATATATCCTTTTATAATTATTAACAAAGATTTTTTTTTAAAATGTACATTACAATAAATAAAGAATATTATATAAAGAACACTAAATAAATATAATTATAAGGAGAAAACCTTATATGTTATAAAAAAATAAAAATCTTATTTTTCTTACAATTATTCAGATTTTTTTTTTTTGGATATGCACTAAATAAAGAATATTATAAAATCTTGTATTTTAATAACAATAAAATATTATATTCCTTATATAATCATTAAGAAGAAAGAGAAAATTTAAAGAAAAGCTTAACTATTGAGAAAGAAAGAATTTTTTTTAAAAATAGCTTAAAAATTGAAAAAAAAGAAAGAAAAATGGCTTAAGAATTGAAATGAAAATCATTTGCACAAAGCTGGATTCGAACACGGGTCTCCACTCTCCACATTGAACTTTCAAATACTCTAACCATCCGGCCAACACAGTCAGTATGTAAAATATTACTACTAATATTATTTATTCCAAATATTTTGGGGGGGCGGTCGCCCCCCCAGTCTACACATAGCTCCGCCCCTGCTTGTAAATTTCTTAAAAATAAATACAAAGCACAAACGATCATACTGCATAGAAGTTCACTATGAACACTAAAAAGATGGATAGTTCCATCGCAGAAAACACACCAGAGAACGTTCTTGCCAGATGGTTCTGGAACACTAGAGAACCTTCCTATTAAATAGATTTCTAACAGAAAACTTCATCTAATCACACAATTTGAATACTAATAGAACTATAACGCATAAAACAAATTCAAACAAAGAAAATCTAGAAGCTCTTCATTTCCACCAAAAACAAAGACAAAATTCTAACAATTCTGATCCAAACTTCAATATTACACATTTTCTTCTCTAACAAAATATGAGGCGATTTAACAAAAAACAACGACGAATCGTCAGTGAATATCTTAAATAAAGAAAGTAAAGAAATATATACTATTAATTAAAAAATAACACACACGAACTCACAGTTTTTACAATTAAAATACCTTGGATTTCATGAATTGATCCGCATCATCCGATTCGAGAGATTTCACCAGGCTCCGAAACTGGTTCTTCAGATTTGAGGTTTGTCAATACACTTAAACCCTATCCTACTTAATATTTTGCATTAAATTTCCTTTTGAAATTAGGAGATATGCGAAATTTATGAAGATTGGGAGTAATAAATCCCCCAAATTTAAAAATCACCTTACAAAATATTTTTAGAACCGGACCGGACAGTGAACTCGATTTTATTGGTCGAACTGGTTGGATCGCTGGTCGGATCGAATGACATCATAATAATGTAGTAAATATATTTAATTTAAAATTATACGTAATATGCATAAAATTTAAACATTATCCTACAATTGATTAAAAATATAAAAAATCTTATAATATTCAAAGTCAAACTTGCATAATATATCGATTTGACTCTTTATCTTAAAAATAATATTGAAAATAAATATTCTATAGGACAAATTTTAATAAAAAATTATTATTTGAGTATTAATTTCCATTCATAATGTGTAAAATGTTAATTTGAGTTAATTATGTAATTTATAAATAAATTTGGCTGCAAGTTTCTATAATTTATAAATATTAATTTGTACTACAAATTCAATTAAAATGATGTAGCCCAAGTGGTAAGAATGTTATATTTCACCTTAAAGGTTAGATGTTCAAATCCCACCTTTTTCAAGAATTTTTATCTTATTTTTAATATTAAAAAAATAATAAAATCGAAAAAAAAACATAAAAAAAAAAGAAATTCAGAACCGGATTGAACTGGTTCGCTGGTTCAAACTGATTTTTGGATTAATTGGTTTTAGGTGGTAAACCGGACCAGATCAATCTTTGATTCGCGATCGGATCGATCGGTCCGTTCCAGTTTTAATAACATTGGCTGTATCAGTGTAATATCACAAAAAATTTGAAGGAATTTCAACGATTTTGCATTTACTTTTTTCCCACCAATCAAATTTACTATATTATTTCAATTCTTACCACTTACCATCTACCTAAATTTACTCCACCCAAGTCCCAACCAATTTTTTTCTTTTTCTTTTTCTTTTTCATGGTTAAATTGAATTTCAACCTAAAATCTAATTCAAATTGATGTTTTATTTCAACCTATTAAATGTGAAAAAATTACATATTCCTCTTTTTATCTGCGGATTTTCTTGGATTAATTGTTTCTTGGTATTGTTTAATATAATTGGTCAATATCGCAAATTCTTCAAGTTGATCCTAAATGTAATTCATTGGTGAACTTGCCATATTGATCAATTTCCCTACACCTACACTACAGTATCCCGTTTCGTGTTTGGACGCGCCCAAACACAGCTTTAAATAGTTGCCGTATTTGCAGACAGATTTTGATTCTGATTCTAATTCTGAAGCTGCCATCATGGCCCATACCCGAACCCGCTTGCCTGGCAGTGGGCCTAAGAGCATCTCCAACCGTGGGCTGGGGGCCGCGTGAGTGCCGATCCGGGGCGGAGAAGTGATCTCCAGCGGCGGGGCGGGGCGCGGGGCGGGGCAGCGCGGGCTGGGCGACGGTCGCGGGCGAGAACAGCTCCAAGCTCGGGTGCCACGTGAGTTTTATGGAGGAAAGAGGGGTTCTTTAAGTCAGGTGGCGCAACTTGGCGCCACCTGACTGGTTCTTCTTTTTGTTTTGTTTTTCTTTTTTTAATATGTTTTTTGGTACGGTGAGAGTGTTTGTTTTAATTGTTTGTATTAATTGTTTGTTTAATGTTATATAAAACATTCTTAATTGTTTGTTTTTAATTTTTTTAGTTTTTAATTGAGAAATGTAAATGATTCGTTAGTATATTAAATGAAAATATAATTGCATACTTACACAAACAATTAAAACTGTTACTTAAAGTAAGAAATGAAAATATAATTACACACTTGGAAAATGATTTAATAAGAATAAAATTTCCTCTAAATTAGAATTAGTATTACTTGAAAATATAATTAAACACCGATAAATAATTTAAATTGATACCCTAAACATAGAAATATTTAAAAACATACTTAATTAAAAAAATACATAAATTTTACAATTTACATATATTATTAACCATATTTTGCGTAGACATTGGCGATTAAGTCTTGTTGGAGTCTACGGTTGGTTTCTTTGGATCGTATAGCATCATGACGAATAATATAGTTATCCAAAGTTTGTCTTCTTGGTAATGGATTTTCCAACTCAACACCTTCCGATGGATAAATTTTAGCACGTGCCCTACGAGATGTACTTAAGTCATCATCGTCGTCGTCGGAAATTATTTGGAAGAAAAAAAGAAAAGAAATACAACAAAAAAATCTTGCTCGAGACTTATTTGGAGGATCATCGCATGAAGAAACCGACTGGTTCAAGAGGGCAAATCAATAAATATTGTAATCTTCTTTATTTTTTTTTTTTTTGGGGGTGTTCATGTGAGTTTGTTGTAACATTTATCTTGTTTTTATGTGTGCCTTTTATTTAATGTTATAATTCGTGTTTTGAATTAATTATAATTATAATTTATATTTTAATGTTTAAATATTTTAATTATAATATTTTTAAATTAATTATATTATTAAAATTATAATTATTGTTATTCTATTATTATTATTAATATTAATATTAAAACTATTATAAAAAGGGTGAGAGTGGGGAAGAAATTTTTTTGAAAGAAATTGAGTGCTGAAGACCACCACTGGAGATGATCACCCAAAGTCTGGGCTGGCCCGGGAGCTGGCTCGGGAATAGCCCCGAAAAACCATTGGAGACGGCCTAAGCTCATCACTCTTTCTTTCTTGGTTACCAAATATTAATATTTAATTTTCACATCTATAAAAGCAAGGTCTGGGCCCAATTTATTATTGAGCCAATTGAAGGAGCTAGAGTCCAATTCGTAGCCTATGTCCAAATCTGGGCACCTTTATCTAATGGGGCCATTTCACTTTAAAAAGGATTCTATCAGTGAAATTAGCCCAGCCCACTTTGCTAGGAATTAATTACCAAAAATTGCCCAACCCAAAGCATTTTACAAGAAAATCTGCTGATCATGTAAATAATTTCCCATGATTTGGAAACCAAGTTTCTTGGCCCTTAATTGTTTATAGGTTGTTAGATCGGATCTTAGGGATTGGAACAAATGGAACTTTGGGTAATTTCCCTAACAAAAATTGCTATTTTAAAGGATATGATCGGCACCAAATCGATATATATCTAATCATCGAATAGGCTTGCTAGATCTTAAGTAAGTCGATCAAATCGCAAAATTGTACCATGAACACTCTCAAGTAGGCTGCATTGTGTTAACAATTTTGAAAAAAAAAATATTCTTTTAAATGAGTTATTTCATGTAAAATTTTAGTATGTAAGATATTATAACTATAACGTTGATTCTTATCAAATTTAGTAGGGTCTTTCTAATATAAGATTTTGTGGAACAATGGTGTATATAAGATACTCAATTTTAACCACAAAAAAAAATCAATAATAAAATTGAGCCACAAATTTTGGTCAAAATGTCCCTTGATGATGTGGCATTGAACATTGCATTTGAAATTACCAAAAATCAAAAATATGAAATTATTAAATTACCCCATCCAAAATTACCAAATTGCCCTATCATAATTCAGTCTCTCTCTCTTTGAACATCTTCCTCCTGAAATCATTAAGCCACTCTCTCTGAACATCTTCCTCCTGAAATCATTAAGCCTCTCTCTCTGTCTTCCTCCTAAATAATTCAGCCTCTCTTCAAGAAATTAGTCAATCCCAATCGGCCCGATTATACATTGACTTGAATTTCTGAAATCGCATGTGAGAAGATGTTATGAAACCTCGCCGTGGAAATATCATAGTTCCGTGGATAATAAAGGGACATTCTTGATTTAGCTTATAGGAGTTATACAACGGCCTGTATATACTTAGCTTCTTATAAATCTTGTTTGACGCTTGAATCTTCTTATAAAGAGAATTGTATATGCATCACTATCAAACTATGCAAAACATGCTATATTAAAAATTTAAAACTGAACCTTACCAATTAAACATAAGCATTTAAGCAATATGATCATGACACCAGAATAAGGTTTCACAATAAGCCAAAATATATTGATCAAAACCAGACACCACAGATCTTAAAAATAACAACTAGACACCACATAATACTTACTAGTATGGAATAAATAGACTCTTTACAAATTAAGTAACTACTCAAAATATAGTAAAACTATCAATAAAGTAATAAAGACACACATTACTCGAATGCCCACGCATTCTCCTTGCGAATCTCCGCTTCTTCCTCTGGAGTGAAGTCGTTTTTTATGTTAAAAAACGTTCGGATTTCCTCCACAGACTTTCTCTTTATTATGTCGGCAACAGTTTGACATGAAAGATCAAGAAGACTTTTGATGTCCAAATAGTTTGCAGCCAAAATTAGATTAAACAATGTGCTTTGATCAATCTTCATGAACTCGTCATCAAATGCCTTCAAATCGGCCTCGACTTTTTCGTCTGTGGGCGTGTCGGTCTTTGTGGTGGCTTGTGCATGGCGCTTGCAGTATTCGACAACTCTAGCCATAGTCTTTGATGTGACATTTGGCAATGGGATGGTGTTGTCTGCGCAGTCTTCTTCGATCATATATTTTATGGTCTGTGATTGGATGACAACGTTCTCCTCCAACTCAAAAGTATCTCCATCAGATGTTTGCAACACGATCATCTTAGGAGATGACATCGTAATCAATGAATTAAGTTAAAAAGCTTTAAGAGAGATCAAGGAAAAATTAAATAAGGAAAAACTAATGAAAGGAGTTAAAAAAATGTGAAAATAATGAAGAGTTGGGTATGTATTTATTATAGAGTAGGCCATCAATCCCATTCATATTCGGACTAGGAAATCTTTATAAATTCCAATTCCATTCCTATTCGGGCTAGGAAATCTTAATTAATTCATTGGTTTTTTGAATCGATGTATATGTACGTAATTTAGGTTCACTTCCATATTAGTATTGTAATATAAGACAAATTCGTCGTTAGTATTTATTAAGCATTTTATTAAAAGAATATAAGATTGTTTGTTAGTAATACTAATTAATTTTATAATGACCCGGTGAAAAACAAATCTGGCTCCACGTATGACCACCATGTATCATGTATATATAGTTTTAGTTATGAAACTTTTTAATTAATCTTCACGGATTTTAATTTTATCGAATCTAGTTCAATTCATACCATGCACAGTTCAAGAAAAAAATACTTAATTAAACAATCTACGTTTATTTATTGTTTTCTTTTTTCGATCACATGGTGTTATTGTTTTTAACAGTATTGTATGTGGTTCATACAAATAGTAAACAAATACTCCCTTAGTCTTTTTTTTTTTTTTTTTTTTTTCCGTTTTGATAAAAATAATTGTTTACGTTTTTTCAAAAAATTAATGTAAAATTATTATATTTTCTATTAATTTTACTATTTCCTTTTTGCAATTAAAAGATGTTTTGAAACTTTTGCTTAAAACAGTGACTATTTAATATATTTCTTAATAAGTCAAATAACATAAATTGCGGGGAGTAATAAATATACTAAGGGGCAGTTTGGCCCCACGATTGAGCAGCCCAAAATTCACGTTTGGGCTCTAAACGCTAAATTCAAAATGTTTGGCTGTCAAATTAACTGATCACGTCAGCGATTCATAAACCGAAATTCAACAGCTCGGCAAAAGCTACTATTGAGTTGCTTTTGGCAATCGCAGCAACATTAATTCGCCCAAAAGTCTATTATGCCCCTCCTTTAATGGCTCAAATACAATGATTGTATTATTATTCTGTTCATAATTTTTCATTATATGTTTACATGACAAAATAGAAAAACTTTATAATCAGTTAACATCTCCTCAATAGTTTTATTATAATATTATGTTATGTAAACAGTAAAATTTAAAGAATATTATTGAAAACTGTTATCTAGCACTCAAATAAGGTTACTATTGTAAATTGAATGAAAATTTATATTTCTAAAATCAACTTAAAAAAGTTGGAACCAAACGATAAATCAGTTATATCTAAATCAATTCTTTTAAAAGCAATTACCATCTAATCTAATCTAATCTAATACATATATATATTTGAAGGGTGGGTGTTGACTCCAATTGAGTGTTTGACTAAAATCCTAATTTTCTAGAGTTTTGAATTATTTTTAATTCTACAAAATTATATTTTAGGTAATCTTTTAAATCCATTTCATATTTAATTTAAATCCTACGAAAAAAAGAATGTTAAAACTAAATTAATGCTAATCAAATACATTTATGATGAGGTGTATATCTTCAAAACAATAACATATTAAACGTACCAATATTATGGCCGTAATTTAGGTAATCATATTTAATTTATATTAGCTGGTAAATTGTATGGTTCTATATATAATTCATTCTTGGTCATTAGCGCAATTAACTCTCACTAAATGATTGCTAAAATAATTTGAAAAATATTACACCTTTACTACACGATCTATATAAATAATTGTTTGAATAATTTGCAAACCGCCCAAAAAAAAAACCATTTTCAATATGCATTAGTTCCTTAAAATCGTCTACAATCTTTAATCATCGGTCATTTTCATTAAATTTATAGCTATGTGATTCAGATTTTATTAACTATATAAAGATGGTGAGCCTAAAAAAAAGACTATTGTGCATCTCTATATAATTTTTCTCTGTACTTTTAACTTTTTTGTCTCTTACTACTTTGAATCATTTTTTTGCTTTGTAGGTACAAGCACAAGATGATCTTGAATGCCAATCTTATTTTTTTTGATGAAGTATATTCATTTGAACAATTAAAAATGTATTTAACAAGAAGTGTAAGCTTTTAAGATTTTATTTTTCCTATTTCGTCATAAAAATTTAAAATTTTCATTTTTTTTTATCTACTAAACTGTGTATTTATTTGTATCGTATGTACAAGTATTTTTTAGTCCCTTCTGATCCATTTGCATGTACCACAACTGTGTTAAACAATAAGGTAAGCTTTTTTCATTTCTAATGTTCTCTGAAGTCAACTTCTACATGAGCTTTAGGAAGTTAAATTTTGTTTCAAGTGCATATTTAATACTATCAACAATAATGCAATTCCTTTTTCCCGGTTATTAACAGGGAAAAAAAAATTGTGTAAGTGTTTATAGTTATGAATTAGTTAATCTTAAATCCATAACAATTTTTTTTTATTTGAATTTTTCTTTTCAGGGCGATACTTTGAATAATTCAGAATTTGGATTGATGCAAAGAATGGGTGATAATATTGCGCATTGGCTTAGAATTTGTTACTAATGTAAAATAATTTTCTTAATTTTTTTTTTTTGGTGAAAAATCACTTCTTAAATTCAGTGTGCTTGGAATTTACTTAGCAAGAAAAGTTGGGCTCTCAATAATATTTAGAAGATTGTATATATTTATGTTATTTTATCTATTTAATATTATTACTTTTTCATGTATTTCATCTTGAATCACGACAAATTTGTCAAAAATACTTTGCAAATTGTCATTGTTTTGGTTTATACTATATTTTTTTTCATATTTTATCTTTTTGTTTCGTATTTGATTTAATGTGATTTGATATACATTGGTTTCTTTTATTTGATTAGTTCATTTTGTAGGCGGAATTTTAGATAACTATACATACATTTATCTCAATTGTGAATGTATTTATCTAAGTATCAGAGGCACACATCTTTATATGAACTAATTAGTTGAAGTTGATATAATAGAAATTGAGATTTGACATAATATGAAACAACATATTAACAAATTCAACTTAAACAGTTAGAGATTATTTAAAATATATATACCCACCAGAAAAATAATGTGAACTGTAAAATTCTCATATAACAACAATTTTCAAATATTTAAAGAGGGAATTGCACTTTTCATACCAAACTTTTACCTACTTTATACATTTCATACCACACCTTTCAGAATGACACATTTCATACCAAAATCGATCAACCTTTTTCAATTTTGGTACCACAGTTAAATATTGGATGGAATCCGTTAACTCTCAGGAAAAAAAAAAAAAAAAAAAAGAAAAAAGAAAAATTCGTGAAGAAGATGATGAATAGTATCCTAAATTTTAAAAATTGTGGATTTCTTCAATACTTGATGAAAATGGATGAGGTTGGTGGCAAAAGAACCGCAACAGCAAGGGGAATGAACGGCGGTAGGTATTAGACGGTGGGTCGACCTCCTCTGCCGGCGGCGGAATAAAAATCGAAAAAGTTAAAATTCATAGATTTGAAATAAAAGTGACGGCAACGTAATAGTGTATCATCTTTGTAGAGGAGGTCAAGACGAAGCTATAGCCACCAAGGAGAGGTTTAATGGTGGCCGGAGTCACCGGGAAATTGAAAATTACGTGGAGGTGGTGGAGGTGGTGGAGATGGTGGAAAATAATTGCAAAACTCCCCCCTGACCAATTGCAAAAATCTCCCCTGACCAATTGCAAATCTCCACCCCTAAGAATTCAAAATTGTGACTTAACGGGTTTCCATCCAATATTTAACGATGGTACCAAAATTGAAAAAGGTTGATCGATTTTGGTATGAAATGTGTCATTCTGAAAGGTGTGGTATGAAATGTATAAAGTAGGTAAAAGTTTGGTATGAAAAGTGCAATTCCCTCAATATTTAAAGTACCCAAGTTGCAATTATTAACAAATGTGGATATAGCAATAATGTAAATAAACTAAATTTTTAGTTAATTTCTAGGATACATATTATAAATTAATTTTGATTCGTGCACAGCAGGATTTTTTGCACTTTGCACCCCCTGATATATGAAAAATAGGCACTTTGCACCCATAAAACTTAAATTTAGCACTTTGCACCATCGAAATATGAAAAATACAGTACTTTGCACCCTCTATTATTTTCAGGCAAAAACTCATGAGCAAAATAGGTAATTCAATTGTAAATCTTTGGCACTTTGTACCCTCAAAACTTGAGAAATTGGTATTTTGCACCTTTGAAATAAAATTAGCACTTAACACTCTCTAATTAAGAAAAAATCAGCAACTTGCTCCCCAAAACACAATAAATGGGCACTTTGCACCCCAATACTCAAACCCCTCTTTTTTTTTCCGTTAAAGTTGATCATCCGGGTGAAAAAAACCTGAGGCAAAATAGGTAATTCATTTTTTTCCTTTAACATTTGTAAAATACAATTATAAATATTATAATACCCATTTCTCTCACCATCTTTCTTTTCATCCCTATACATATCCATAAATAACTAAGGGTGGGTTTGGCCTAGCGATTCGAAAATCAATTATAGGAGAATTAATTTTACTAAAATGGATTTTAGCAATAATTGATTATGATAAAATTCCATTATAAAATAATTGCTTTTGGATAATAGCTTTTGCAAAAGTAACACTGTAGTTACTTATAAAATAAGTTGATTTTTAGCTTCTGGAGATCCCAAAAGTGATTATGATAGTGAGGGTCAAACACCATTAAAATCACGATTGACTAAAAGCAATTTCTATAATTAGGGCCAAACACTTCAAAAATCACAATGAATGTCTAGAAGTGTTTTTAAGAGCTCCCACCGCTAGGTCAAACTCACCCTAAATAAAGAATAAGTAAACTTCTCGAAGACCCATTGTCTACTTCAAAATATCAAAGACTCATAAATAATTACCTATTTTGTCTTAGATTATTTCATTCCAATGGTCAACTTTGCCGAAAAAAAATGAGGAGTTTGAGTTTTTTTTTTTTTTTTTTTTTTTTTTTATTTGAGGGTGTTAAATGTTAGTTTTGTATTTTGGGGTGCAAAGTGACCATTTATTGTGTTTTGGTGGTACAAGTTGCTGAATTGTTCGTAATTAGAGAGAGTTAAGTGCTAATTTTATTTTGGGGATACAAAGTGCCAAAGATTTTCAATTGAATTACCTATTTTGCCCTTGATTTTTTGCCTGAAAATAAAATAGGGTGCAAAGTGCTGCATTTTTCATATTTCAAGGGTGCAAAGTGCTAAATCTAAATTTTCGAGATGCAAATTGCCTATTTCCCATATTTCGGGGGTGCAAAGTTCAAAAATCCCGTGCATAGCACGGGTTGTAGGCTAGTAATCAATTATTTTAAAACTAATTACGCAACAGTGGGGTCAAACTGACTCTAATTGAGAACCTGGAAGCATGTACCCAAGACTTTGCCATGACATCCACTTTGTCCCACTTCACACCAAGAATATCGTTTTTGGTATTATAAGTATCCTTATTTTAAGGTTATGATATCATAAATTAAAAAATCAATATTTTTGGTATCAAAAGTTAATGGAACTCGATACATTTGGTATTTCTGTCGAAATTTTGACGGAAATTTCAATTTTGGACGAAAAATTAATGAATATTTAGCAGAATTGATCGTATAATTAAGGATTGTTGCCAAAGTTTGCCACACAATTTACAAACTTTGCCAGCAATCTTTAATTACAGAACCAAGTCTGCAAATTTTTCATCAATTCCTAACTTAAAATTTCCGTAATTTTTTTATGGAAGCACCAAATATATCGATCCCCATTACTTTTGGTACCAAATGAGTTGGTTTTTTTAACTTATGGTACCGTAACCTTAAAGTAAGGTCACTTATGGTACCAAAAATGAAATTTTTAGTTGTTCTCCCATCAAGATTGACAAGGATTTAAAAGAGTTTACAATCAACACAAATTTTCACCAAACAGTCAAATACCCTTTAATTTGTCCCCAAAATGTATCAATAAATTTTAATTTTAACCAAGCAAAAACATGGAAACAGTTTCACAGACAGAAAAAAAATTCATACATTATCAAAAACATTGAAATAATTTCACAGGCCAAGGCATGAACCAGAGTTTGAGATCAAGGTCAGGCCAGGGACCAGCTCCTGCAACACATCAAGGCATTCATCAATTCTGGCCCTGAAGCAATAACATGCTTATTAGTGCATCTTTCATGGTAATAAGCATCATATGATGTAGCAACTGACAATTGAATAGCCAAAATGTCCCGAGAATTGAGTGTACTCAATTTGTTGGGGTCCTAGGCGAATTTTAAATTTGGGGCCCGTTTTTAAAAAAAATTATAATCAATTTATTTTTTTAAAGGCAAAAATATTAATTATATATTGATATATTATTTTCTCTAACATATTATTTATTAGATAGATAATTAAATAATAAACTTATTTAACTTTTAAAATATTCAACCGTGAAGTTTTTTTGTATAGTTTTTAATTTTAAAAATATTATTTTAGCTGAAGCAAATTTTACAAGTATATGTATATTCTTAACTCTATTTAGTTTTTATACAAATATAATAATTGATTGCTTGACTTTATTTTATTTAGTGACATTCTTAACTCTATTAATTATATATTATCATGTATAGACTAAATTATACATCATATATAAAACAAAGAAAACGAGACACATATATATAAAAATATGGATGAGGCTAGAACAATTTTATTGAGGGTGAAATTATTTTTTGCAATGTACCAAGTGAGAAAGTAATAAACAGAAAAATTATATTTTAAAGAAAAAAACCGTATTCTTTTTAAAATAATTAAGAAATAATTTTTTTTTGGAAGTACTTATTGAGAAGAAAAAATTGACAAGAAATTATTAAGTAAGAAAAGGGATTAAAAGAATAATTACTACGAAAGGGAAATAAAAAAGACTAACACTTAACACTATTACAAAATCAAAAGTTAAATAACATAAACAATCAAAATATAAGACTCAATTTTGGGATTTAAACCCTAGTCCTCCCACTCATTATGAGAAAATCTTACCAAGTGAATCAAGATACATATTATGTACGTAAAATTAAAAACATATAATTTTTTAATTTTCCTAAAGGTCTAAATATAAATTTTGGGCCCTCCGAACCGGAGGCCCTAGGCGCGGGCCTAAGTTGCCAAGGACTTGGGCCGGCCTGAACTAGTGGATTCTTTAACTAAAATTGTTCTAAGCCCCTGAAGATTGTAGAGAAATTTGTTAGCAGGTATACTTTGTTTCGAACAACAGCTTTGCTACATTATGCGCACATTCTAGTCATCTATGCACAACTTTAAGCTTTTCCCATTAATCATCGGATGGCACAGGCTTCGTGTTGAATTCTCCCTTCGAGTGCAGATCTAAATGAATCATTTTTTAGCTTGGAGATGGTAAGATGCCACATGCGTTTAGTTGGACCAACTCAACGTCTCGATCTTCTACTTGTCAACAAAATTACTCCTACGTATCTCGTGAATTGCATCTTCTGCCATTGAACTAAACATTTCAGCAGCACATGCATCTAACAGAAAAAAGGGATGCACCGAGAGGCAACCTTCTCTTCTTCATTACTCGAGCTTTAACTGTGTCAACATCTCTATCAAACTCATTAAGTACTTGTCTCCAAGTAATATTAGATACCTTATCCTCAATGTTCCAATCCTTCAGCGGCTTCAAGATCGATACTCCAATTGAATTATAATCCATGTTAATCAAATATTCGTGAAAACAAAGAACCCTTTTAGTCTATTTCCAATCATCGTCAATAAAGTGCGCTTGCATACACATAAAATCAGCTTAGGAACCACACAGTATGCAACCAGTTAACACGTCAATTGAAATGGCTATTGATCTGTCAATGTTATTTAAGACCTGTTTAACTTTTAATTTCTCTTCCTCGAAATAACGCAAGCAAGCCTTTTAATTTCTCTTCCAAGGCCACAGAAGGGCACGCAATACTCATAAACTTCGACATTTTTTCAACCACCTGTTCACCGTTTAAGGTGGGATGCGGCGCTTCCTGTTGATCTTCGTTGCCATCATCTCCTAATAAAAAATAGCAAACATTATCCGATTCAACTATATGGATTGCTATAAAAAAAAGAATTATGCCCCAACCCCATCATGCCACTAAGAAACTGCAAGAGTTAGACTTACTTTGTGATCGATTGTCTAGATTATGTACAAATAACATGAGTGAAAACACATGCCTCTATATAATTTTAGTTTTACTAGAAAAAAGTATGGATTAACACTCGCAAGCACGCACGCCTAATGGCACTTCTCCGGAGCAAGTAATATATTTTGATCAAATTGAAAAGGATATTAAGATACTAAAGTTTATACCGTAACTCTCTTCGCCTCCGGCATGTTGATGACCATCACCTTGACAGTCATGACCATTTTCTTTCCTCTCAATATTTTCATCTGCAAATATTCATACACTGTGCATGTTAATTTGTAAAGTATCAAATAGCCCAAATAATATAAGAGTGCAAAAAAACAAAATGAAGAAAAAAATCAGTCAATCAAATCAACATAATCAGCACAATTGTCCACAAATATGATGATCCCAAAACAAAGTGAAATCATACGATTAATTATTGCATATTTCAATTCATGGTTTATGATAAAAAAAAAGATATACTGTAGAATAGACACCGAAATCTAGTGAAGTAAAGTAATGAGGTTAATCCGCCGACGTTATTACCGGCCATTTCCGGAGCATCATCGGCAATTTCAGGATCACGACCCTGTTTAATGTTAAAGATTTTTACTTTAAGTCAATGTTTTCAGAACCGGACCGGACAGTGAATCGGTGAGCCGACTGAGCACTGATTTTACTGGTCGAACCGGTCTGATCGCTAATCGGACCGGATGGCTTTATAATAATATAATAAATATATTTAATTTAAAGTATATGTAATGTGCATATAATTTAAACATTATCCTACAATTGATTAAAAATATAAAAAAAATTATAATATACTAAAATTAAATCATATAATATTTATCTAACTTATATCAAAACGGTAATACGGTATTAATTTGTATGCTCATATAAATATAATATGATTATATTTCTTTATATAAAAATTTAAAAGTGTAAGTTAAAAATACAATAAACTAAAAAATTCATAAATTTTAAAATATGGTTATGTATAAAAGTCTAATATCCAAAGTCAAACTTGCATATTATATCGATTTGATTCTTTACCCTAAAAATAATATTGAAAATAAATATTTTATAGAACAAATTTTAATAAAAAATTATTATTTGAGTATTAATTTTCATTCATAATGTATAAAATATTTATTTGAGTAATTTATAAATAACTTTGGCTACAAGTTTCTATAATATATAAATTTTAATTTGTACTAAATGGTAAGAAAGTTATGTCTCACCATAGAGATTAGGTGTTCAAATCTCACATTTTACAAGAATTTTTAGTTTATTTTTAACATTAAAAAAAAAAAAATTCAGAACCGGTTCGACGATTTTGGACCGGTTCAAACTGGTTTTTGGAGTAAGTGGTTTTAGGGGGTAAACTGGACCAGACCAACCTTCGGTCCGATCCGATTTTAATAACATTGCAAGATATTCGAATTCAATAATGATTTAAAATAGATTGGGGTCTTAGCATTTTGCACCCTGAAATTATAATTTTATGATATTTGGCATCATGACTTAAAAGTTTTGATACTTTATACCCTAAAGATTGGCACTTTGCACCCTATTGTGTTTTGGTGAGAAACTTTATTGGTAGAAGGGTATAATAGTTATTGAAAATACACGTTGACGTATCTAACATATTATTATATTGCATGTTATTTATATTATTTAGATTATAATATTAAATCAGGGTTGAAAATGCAAGAATTTATATTTTTTTATTGCAAATTGTCAATATTCTATATTTCAGAGTACAAAGTGTCAAAATCTATATTTTTATGGTGCAAAGTGACAAAAATATTAAAAAATAACTATTATACCCTTCAATCAATAATTTTTTTTCTTCAAAACACGCTAGGATGCAAAGTGCCAAAAAATTTAAGTTATGGTGCAAAGTGCCGACATTCGATAATTTCGGGGTCTAATCCCTTTTATATGTTTTTAGAATAATCTAAATTTCACTTTGCACTATTTGATCTCCGTCTTGAATGTTTTTTTTTTTTTTTAGTAATTTTGATTAGTAAAATACTCCGTAAATATTAATACGAGCTGTTTGTAATCTTAACATTAAATTTAGCATTTTGCTTTGTTGAAATTTGATAGTTTAATTTAAATTTCAAGTGCTATCGTTTAATCTGAGAATAAATTCTCATGTATCTACAAAAGTGTAGGGGTTAAAGTACAAAAAGATATAAAGCACATAAAATACCAAGACTAGGAAATACTCCCTCATTTTTTTATTTGTCATTTTAGAGAATTGTACACGAATTAAGAAATGTCATAAATAACCACTTTTTGAAGCAAAAAATTTTAAAATACCCTTTTAGTCAAATATTTTTTGCATTAATTAGCATTAATTATAAGTATTAGTGAGAAGGGTAAAATTGGTAAATGAACATTAATTTTACATTAAAATCCTAAAACGACAATAAAAGTAAACAAATTTTCTTTGCCAAGTGACAAATAAAAAAAAAACGGAGGGAGTATATTGAAAATGTTATGTATAAATTTGGCAACGCGGTTGTAGCCAACTGTGAAAGCTGGGCCCTCATAATCTAGGGGCATATGTGAATGGGTTTTGTCCTAGTTTTGTGTAATCGGGCCAAAACTCTTCCAAATGAATTTTTATCAGACCCATGCATGAAACTCATCACAAACTCACATCCAAACTCTTGAAACCTATAAAATTTTGATAGATCAGGCTTATGATTTTTAATTTTGGAAGATTTTCACTATATCCATATCCAGTGACGATGATCAATTGCATTACAATTCTTGGAGATCCGTTGATGTCGCAGCTATTAGACATCTCGTGTGTTATCACCTATTCGGGGTTTTTGCTTCCGAGGCTTTCTATTTGATGATGATATTTGATAATGAGGTTACCAAATATGTGAGAATGAAGCTTTCACAACTCACATGTTAATTATTAATTGTGCGTCATCTTTCTCTTTTGTTTCCTTGTTTGATATTAGGCAAAATAGCATTTTTAGTCCTTTAAGTTTTACTAGTCCGCAAAAAGTAGGACACTTAAATCTCCGGCAAGCATTTTTAGTCCCATAAGTTTCGTAAGTCTGCGAAATTAGGACATTTAAATATTCGGCAAGCATTTTTAGTCCCTTAAGTTTCACTTGTCCGCGAAATCAGGACAATTAAATTTTCCAGCATGCAAGATACGTCCTATAACTTTTCTATACCCGCAAATTTAGTCCACTTGACTGCAATTATAGTCCACAATTTGCCAAAAATTGCATAATTGCCCATTGGACAATTAATTTGAGAATTTTGCCACATTGAACAATTAATTTAGGGATTTTGCCAAACTGGACAATTAATTCGGGGATTCATGTGCTTTATTTGTAAAATTTAGAGCATCAACTTAGGTAAGTTCTTATTTATAGAATAGTGTTCTTTGTTTTCAATAGTTGTACTATTTAATGTTATGAATGAATTAGAAAGCGGCGTATAACAATTAAATTGAATTTTTTTTCCAATATAGCCTTTTAGATAAAAGTATTTCCCAAAATGACTCAAACTGAAAAGTATTTCCCTAAATGTACATTTTATGACCTAGCGGATTAGATGAGCTGATTTGATTTGTTTTCTTGAACAGCCCTAGCGGCTGTACATTGCCTTGCAAAACTCGGAAACTTGTTTATATATATATAGATACTAACTTCAACCTTTTTTTTATTCTTTTCATAAATATAATTCTAGGTTTTTCCATATATCTAAATATTCTTGTTATACTAGATTTACATTGTTTCACAAGTTAAAGATGGAGGTAGAGAGGCAAATAGAGAAGCAAAGATCATAGACGATCAAAGTTTAGCATGAAGGAGGTGGAATTTTGTCGGAGGATATCGTGAGGGAGATATTATCAAGATTGCCCGTGAAGAGACTTTTAAGGTATATGTCCGTTTCGAGGCACTGGAAATCTCTAATCTCCAATAATTCATTCAAGAAACTACACCGTCAAAAAATCATTAACAAGAATAATCCCCCGTCATTACTAGTTCTTCATTCTTCTAATAAAAACTCATATGTTCTAACAACTTTTGATCTCTATGGAAAAGTAATCCAAGAATGGAGTCATCCAATATTTTCGTCAACACCATATCGACGTATACTTCCATTTCCATCACAATCTAAGTTGGTGTGCTTTCTCGACAGTAAGAAATTCTACTTGTGTAATCCCAGCACTAGACGAATTTTCTGCTTGCCTAATCCTTCTTTTGGTCCCTTGCTGATTGGAATATCTTATGTATGTGGTTTTGCTTATGTTCCATCCAAAGATGAATACGCAATCTTATACTTACTCAAATCAGATCTAGACATATGTAGGTGTATGATGTTGACTATATCCATGTCCACTGATGACGATCACTTGCATTACAATTCTTGGAGATCCTTTGATGTCGCTGCTATCAGCCATCTCGCGGTTGATCGCCGATTTGGGGTTTTTGTTTCTGGGGCTTTCTATTGGTTGATGATTGATAGTGAGGTTAGAAATGCGATCCTCTCCTTTAACATGGAGAATGAAGGTTTTTCTACTATCAGGTTGCCCAAGGATTTTGAAAATAATTTAGGTGATTTTCATAAGTCACTTCTGGAAATCAAGGAAAAACTCTATATCAGGACTTTATTGTATCCCCCAACCTTGAAATTATGGATGCTATCTGATGTGAAGAATCAGTTATGGATCAAAGTTGCAGCATTAATTTAAAAAGCATTCCACACTGGCTTGGGACGTTATTTGACTCACTTAATCTAAATATTTACAGGCGAGAATACATCCAGAATTACAAAGAATCAGATGAGGATATCTTAAGAGACACTGGAAAGTTTAAAGCGAAAAATAGGTCTATTTCGGGTGTGGGAATTCACATAAATTTTTTCTCACTTTAAATACATAGAAATAATCCACTTCTAGCTATGCTTAAGTAGGTATATATCTTTTAGTCTTTAGGACCATAAATTAATTTTCTAAATTGTATGTTTTCGAAAAACAAGACAATGACAATATATGTGCAGCCATCAAAATCTGGTAAACTGTTGAAACGGAGCAGGATCACAACAATTTCTTAAATTACAACTAAAAATGTGACCTTCAATAAAAATTATTTGAAATTAAAAATTACAATGTTATGGACCCAAAAATTAACCATCTATTTCTATCTGCTTAATTAGGTAGCTTCTAATCTTTATGACCTAAAAATTTATGTTGCATTGATTGAATGGATGCTTTAAAGTCATAACATTTTATTATGTACTAGATCATTTCAAGCAAAGATTAATCTAAATTCTGTTTGCTGCTTTTACTTTTGTTGCTTTTGACTACATAAATGTGCTGCATAGAATACCTTAATTGTCATTGATTAAACTAACTCTTTGAGTAAGAAACTAAGATTTGAATAAAAATAAAATAAAAAATAATGAGATAAATTATAAACCCCACGGGAACAAGAAGAGAAAACAAAATTAATTAGAGCAGACGCATATCGATATGAGAAGACAAAAATAAATTAGGTTTCGATACTACAACACTCAACAAATTCTTCACATTTACGTTAATAGACAACATTTAACGAAATTCTCCACAAATTTTTCGATCAAAATAAAATATGAGGCCACGACGATATCATGCATTATTAAAATTCACTGAATTGGGTTGGTTTTTTAACCCTTTTTCATTCTTTTTATTTTCTTTTATCTACTAGGCTGTGTATTTACATCTCAGACCGAAAAGTGCAAAGGATATAAGTCCTTCCCAGTGTGGTGTCTTTAATATGAGTCCCATTTCTGAGGATCAAAAGTCACGACCACTTGGTCCAACCACCTTGGATTTTTTTTTTCATTTTTTCTTAATTTTAGTGCAAAATTAATTTACATTATTATATCAATATATCATTTGGTTCCACTAACAAGTTATAAGGAAATCAATTTTTCAGAAAAAGGGGTCTAGCGCTATTTATGCTTATTCTCTAAACATCATGATTATATATATATATATATATATATATATATATATATATATATTTATTACATAGCTCTTTTTATCTCTCCAATTTATGTACCTCATCTATTCCTTTAATTTTTTCTTTCCGCCTCTAATTGGGGAAAGGAGTTTTTGGTTGAGAAGAGAATAACAATACAATTGGTGAAGAGATATCCACTTAATGTGTCCGACCTGTCTCGAAATGGATTAAACCCTAGAAAAAAAAAAGAAATTGGTGAAGGGATTTATTTTGTTGTCAAGAGAATAAGTGACGCTACTACTAAGAATGTAGGAGTTGGCCCCCGGGTACTTCTCTAACTGGCTGACCAACAATTCATAAGGCTTGCTCCAGCGGTGAGGGTGGGGGATCAAATCCCATTTGGAACTTGGATGGAAGCATTTTCTTGAGTATGTCTAAGGTTCGTTTGTGGTGAAAGTCCCCTTTGTGACAGAGTGTACAACAATATGGTGGGATTCTGAGGCTTGGTGGAGGCACATCCCATGATTTACATCCTTCAGGGTTCTAGTGCAAGAGTTCTGATGGTCCATAATTAGTCTAGTGTAAGTTTGGACACATAGATTATCAAAAAAGAAAAAAAGAAAAAAAGAAAGTAGGAGTTGAGGGAGAAGAAAACGTTTACTGATATGTTGACAAATATCAGGGGAAAAAGGATATTCTTGTAAGTTTTGTTAATTCTAATGGAGAATATTAAGTCGATCGTTAGTTTCAGAGGATAAATGAATGTTCAAATAGTACAGATGATGTAATTGAAGGTTTAAATAAGTTTTTCATATTAAAATATTATTTAATTTATATATATTATATGTAAAATCTAATTAGGTTGAAAGATTATTTTTCGAAACTAAAAAATTCTAATAAATTTAATTTATATTTATCAGATTTTATATAAAATATTATTTAGTTTATATATATTATAATTAGATTAAGAAATTTAATAATAATAATATATAAAATTTGTAAAATTATCTACAAGAAAATAGGTGGGACAAACTTTGGCAATAATCTATAACTATAGGACTAATTATGCAAATTTTTCATTGACTTTTCATCCGAAATTGTATTTTCTATCCAAAAATTGAAGGTAGTATCAAATATGTCGAGGACAGTTAATATGTGATACCAAATGTGTATGTTTTTAAAGTTATGGTACCGTAACCTTAAAGTAGGGTTACTTGTGGTACCAAAAGTGAAATTCACTTGATTCAAATTTAACGAGCACGTGAGAATCACGTGTCAATTCTGTCATTAATTTGACGGAAGTATCAAATCTGTAAAGTGGAATTGAAATATGGTAACAAATGTGTCGACAAAAATAGTTGTGGTATCAAATCCCTAAAGTATGTATAATTATGATATCAAAAGTGAAATTATCTCGGAGAATTTGAGGAGGTAACATGCAATTTTTGAAATTACATAAGAGTAAATTGGACATTATAAATATTAAGAGGGTAAATTGCCATTATTATCCTGAATTTTGGAATTTTTTTGGGGTTAATTCTTATTAATCTCCATGTGATATGTATAATTATCAATTTACCCTCTTATCATTTTTTAGTAATTTGTTTTTATCTCATTTTGTTGAAAGTGTAGCTCATTCGCCAAAATTTGTTGAAGTGAAAAGTGTTGCATAAACATAAAAAAAAAAAAAAAAATACCCTTCTCCATTTAAAATAATGCAGGGGGTAAAATGCCATGCCTATAATAGTAGGACAGGTAACTGATAATATAACATATTATTGGGGCTAAATTGTGTCCATATATTGTAACACATGGGGTAAACTGCTCCAATTTTTTTCTAGGACTAAAAATAGGTATAATATAGGGTTTTTGTTTCTTAAAAATCTTATGTTTTTTATAAGAATATAGAGAGTTAAATGTAATTTTTCAAATTATAAAAAAAAATGGACATTATGAATATTAAGGAGGATAATTGTCATTAACTCAAATACTTCTTGAATTTAAAATAATTTTACAGTTAGAGAAGGCAAAACAATTAACCTTTATTCAAAGCCCAATAAAAGCCCAACCCGTTTAACAATTAACCTTCGAATTAGACGGACACATGCGATGGGCTGTTTCTTTTTTCAAAGCTAGCGGCTGTGCATTGAAATTTACTCTTGTTTATTCTAGGTTTTCCCAACAAAAGACATAATACACTAATTTATCGATGGAGAAAATAGATATGCAAATCAAGAAGCAAAGCACAGAGAAGATCAAAGTTGAGCATCAAGAAACTGGGTTTTTGCCTGATGACATAGTGAGGGAGATACTATCAAGATTGTCGGTGAAGAGTCTTTTAAGGTATATGTCTGTTTCGAGGCACTGGAAATCTCTAATCTCCCATAATTCATTCAAGAAACTACACCATAAAAATATCCTAAGCAATAATAATCCCCCATTACTGCTAGCTTTACAATATTCTGATAAAAAGAAATATTTTCTAACCACCTTCAATTTCGATGGAAAAGTAATTCAAGAATGGAATCATCCAATATTTTCGTCAACACCATATCTACGTATGCTTCCCTTTCCATCACAATCTAAGTTGGTGTGCTTTCTCGACAGTAAGAAATTCTACTTGTGTAATCCCAGCACTCGACGAATTTTCCGCTTGCCTAATCCTCCTTTTGGTCCCTTGCTAGTTGGAATATTTTATTTATGTGGTTTTGCTTATGTTCCATTCAAAGATGAATACGCAATCTTATACTTAGTCAAATCAGATCTAGACATATGGAGGTGTATGATGCTTACTATATCAATGTCCAATGATGAAGATCATTTGCATTACAATTCTTGGAGATCCTTTGATGTCGCGGCTATCAGCCATCTCGCGGTTTTTCGCCCATTTGGGGTTTTTGTTTCTGGGGCTTTCTATTGGTTGATGATTGATAGTAAGGTTAGAAAATATGTTGTGATCCTCTCCTTTAACATGGAGAATGAAGGTTTTTCTACTATCAGGTTGCCCAAAGATTTTGAAAATAATTTAGGTGATTTTCATAAGTCACTTTTGGAAATCAAGGAAAAACTCTATATCAGGACTTTATTGCATACCCCCCCAACCTTGAAATTGTGGATGCTATCTGATGTGAAGAACCAGTTATGGACCCAAAGTTGCAGCATTAGTTTAAAAATCATTCCACACTGGCCTGGGACGATATTTGACTCACTTAATCTAAATATTTACAGGCGAGAATACCTCCAGAATTACAACGAATCATACAGGGATATCTTAAGAGACTTTGAAAAGCATAAAATGGAAAATAGGGCTATTTTGGATGTGGGAATTCACACAAACATTTTCTCACTTTAATATATAGAAACAATCCACTTCTGACTATACTTAAGTAGGTATATATCTTCTAGTCTTTAGGACCATGAATTAATTTTCTAAATTTTATATTGCATTGATTGAGTGTATGCTATTTTTAACTAAACTTTGTTTGCTCCTTTTACTCTTTGTTAGTTTTGATTATAAATATGTTTCCTACGTACAGTACCGAACCAAAACCCTTCTATTTCAACACCCTTTGAAATAGGATCAATTGCACAAAGCCATTTATTGGCAGATGAACTAAAGTCCAAAAATTTCCCAACTTAAAACTTTTACTTGAATGTTCTTTGAATTCTTTAGAGGAAAGAAAATAAATTCTTATAATTGCACTGAAACTATAGTCTATAGCTATGAAAATCACCAGTATTGAACTGAAACTAAAGGAATGAATAAAATAAACTGGCCTTAATCCAATCAAGCATTTTCCACCTTCACAAGCATATAATAGTATCAAATGTGGAATTTCCTTCTCTAACAAAAAGAAAGTTTCAAGGCAAATATAGAATTTCGGAAATACACATTCTTTTCGTTTTCATTGATTAGGATGCCCAATGATTTTGAAAATAGCTTACATGGCTTTTGGAGATCAAGGATAAACTCTATTTCAGGACTTTCTTGTATCGTACTTTAACCTTGAAATTGTGGATGCTATCTGATGTTGAGAATCAGTTATGGACCCATAGTTGGAGCATTAATTTACAAAGCGCTAATTTATTTGACACAATGATAACTATTTACAGGCGAGATACCGTAAAAACTACAACGAAACACACGAAAATATCCCAAGAGACAAGGAGTGTCTGGGTGTGGGAATTTTGGGCCAGGGATTCTCACTTTAAATACGTAGAAGGAATCTACTTTCAACTTTGTATAATAAGGTATCTTCTAGTCTTTAGGACCATATATTAATTTACTATATCTTATTAATGATATTTTAGGCAAAGATTTAACTAAACTCTTTTGATGTTGACTTTTGATTATAAATATGCTTCCTACGTTATCAAATTAAATGTTTGAATTATTTTACTTCCTTCGTTATCAAAATGTATTTAACTAACCTTATGTTGTTGGGTACATAAGAAACAAGGATTTGAAGCCAACATATAGTGCAACAATGTGTTATTTCACTTGACTTATAGATACATATTCATCGTGAAACTTGATATCATTTTACTTAATTTTTAGTAAAATTTTGTACCCTAAACACTTTCATAAATTAGCAGCAACCCAAAAGCAGAGGATTAGGAAAATTAACACTTACAAACCCTTTTAATTGAGTTTTCCTTCGTAAGACACATAAAACTCGTCGCAAACCTATTCAAAAACTTATACACAAACAATTGATTCCTATAAAGTTTTGATTTGACACATACCAACCATTTTTTCCTCTAAACTCCAATATCCGAACACAATCCAGGTGGGTTTTAGCTTAATCAAAACCACAAAATCCAACATCCAAAACTTAACCAAATGAGATTTCAAAAATTTCATCGAAACAACCCGTATGATTTTTTGGAGGCCAAGACCAACACCAACAAAATCGAACCAAAACCCTTCTATTTCAACACCCTTTGAAATAGGATCAATTGCACAAAGCCATTTATTGGCAGATGAACTAAAGTCCAAAAATTTCCAAACTTAAACTTTTACTTGAATATTCTTTGAATTCTTCAGAGGAAAAAAAATAAATTCTTATAATTGCACAGAAAATAAAGCTATGAAAATTATCAGTATTGAACTGAACTAAAGGAATGAAAAAAATAAACTGGTCTTAATCCAATCAAGCATTTTCCACCTCACAAGCATATAATAGCATCAAATGTGGAATTTCATTCTCTAACAAAAGATAAAGTTTCAAGGCAAATATAGAATTTCGGAAATACACATTGTTTTCGTTTCCATTGATTCGATAAATGTTTTCGAAGGAAATTCTAGATTTAAATTGTGCTTCCGTAAAAATTGTTACTTGTAGTATATTGTAATCAAATTGATAAACTAAATTGCTTGTCTATACCATTAGTGTGACTGATCACAATAGATTAGTCATATTCATTTGATTCCTTCATCAAACAGATAAGTAGGCATCAGGGGAATTGTGCTACATTTATACAAATACAAGGGTGCATTTGTTAATTAGGACGAAAATAGGTGTATGTTTAATATCAATATTTTATTTTTGATGGGATAAAGTTTATTTGAGAAATTTTTTGTCCAAATCTAATTTGACCAAAATCGTCCAATCATCAAGAAAGGCATGTAGTTATTTTGAACTGGCCAGCCAAATATGATTTGGGTAAGAATTTGGATAATAAATAAATCAAGTCCAATCTTTCATAAATTTTAAAACCCAACCAATTTAACAATGAGCCCTCTAATCTTTTAGTAGTGTATTGTTTGGTTGTCGGAAAAGTGAGGGAAAGTGAATAAAATTCAGTTTTTTTTCCCCACTTGTTGTTTGGACAGCTGGAAAGGAAGTTATTATTTTCCTTCAAATTTTCTGCAGGAAAATTTGTGAACAAAATTTTTTCCCTCTAATTTGATGGGAAAATCCGGGGAAAATTATAGAGTAAATTGCAAAACACCCCTTCTACTTTTTCTAACTATCATAATCTCCCATTTGTGATTTTTCTCCTACCAAAAGCTCATTTGTGCTTATTTATTATTAGATAAAAAGTACACTCTCAAGTCATTATAAAATTATACCCCCACAAGATGATGTAAAAGCAGCCCTTTTACCCGAAATATTATCAGTACAACCCTTGTTAACTTTAAAAATTGACAATAATCCCTAGTTAACATTGAAAATTAATATAAATTCGGTGACTAAAAAATATACAATAGCATTAAATTAATCTAAAAACTATAGGTAATAGAATGAAAACGTGATTTTTCATGTAATATTTTATCAACAAAGATAGCATAATTCTTATCATGAAATAAAAAAAGTACAGATAACAAAAGACAATATCAACTAATTTTTACATAAATTTCAACCAAAGAAAAGTTAAAGATTTTTCAGTATTCTAATAAAAAGAAGTATGTTCTAACCACCTTCAATCTCCACGGAAAAGTAATCCAAGAATGGAGTCTTCCAATAACTTCATCAACACCAGATCTAAGTATGCTTCCTTTTCCATCACAATCTAAGTTGGTGTACTTACTCAACAATGTGAGATTCTACTTGTGTAATCCCAGCACTCAACAAATTTTTCGCTTGTCTGATCCTTCTTTTTATACCATATAATTTAGAAAATCTTATGCATGTGGTTTTGCTTATATCCCATCCAAAGATGAATACATAATCTTGCACTTAGCCAAACCATATACCAACAGTTGGAGTTGTAAGATGCTCACTATGCCCATATCCAACGACGATGACCAATTGCATTTCAATTCTTGGAGATCCGTTGATGCCGCGGTTATCAGCCATCTCGAGTGTTATCGCCCATTCGTGGTATTTGTTTGTGGGGCTTTCTATTGGATGATATTTGATAATGATGTTAATGAATATGTCATCCTCTCCTTTAACAAGGAGAATGAAGGTTTTTCTACTATCGAGTTGCCCAAGGATTATCAAAATGACTTACGTGGTTACGATGAGCCACTTGTGGAGATAAAAGATAAACTCTATTACATGGCTTTTCGGTATAACTCTCAAAACTTGGAACTATGGATGCTATTTGATATTAAAAACCAGTTATGGATCCAAAGTTGGAGCATTAATTTACAAAGCATTTCAGTCTCGCGTGAGTCACTTGACTCATTTAATCTAATTATTTACAGGCGAGAATACCTCCAGAATTTCAAGGAACCGTACGAGGATATCTTAAGAGACATTGAAATGCTTAAAATGGAAAACATGGCTCTTTTGGGTGTGGGAGTTCACACAAACATTTTCTCACTTTAAATACATTGAAGCAGTCCACTTCTTACTATGCTTAATTAAGTAGGTATCTTCTAGTCTTTAGGACCATGAATTAATTTTCTTAATTTGTCATAACATTTTATTAATGTACTAGATGCTATTTGAGGCAAATATTCAACTAAACTTTGTTTGCTCCTTTTACTCTTTGTTGGTTTTGATATTTAATTAAATGCAACTTACCGATTAATTAGCAAAAGAAACACAGGACAATGACAAGGGAATTTTTTTTACCTTAAGGCCTGTTGTTTATATATATGCCAATACCATTTTATTAGAAGAGGGGTCCAACGTATATAGTTGCAATCAAAACATCAATGTATGCTCCTTGCTCGAGGACTCCACGATTTTGAAATGTTGAAACAGAACAGAACTAGATCATAAATTACAAATGATAGCTATTGTACTAGAAAAAATAGTGGTAAAATAACACTAATTTACCTCTCTCACAAAATTGTGTGCGATCAGTATGTGAATCATTACAATTATGGTACAAATATAGGTTTTTCCCTAACGAGCTAAGTTTGTGATAAAAAAATTAACCTGGGAAATTGGCCTAGACATGTAACAACTAGAACAATGTGACGATCTTGTATTTTCATTTTTTTTCTTTCCAGCCTTATCATCGTTGTATCCTTTGCCATATATAGTCTTAGATGGTTATGAATAATCACTTTGTTATGAGTTCCCTATATATAAAGATAATGACTTGAATATGATGGACATAGTTATCCTTATGCCTATGTTGAGTTCGATTAGCTGAGGAGTAATACTATGCTTGAGATAATAAAATAATATAAAAATTCACTGTTTGTGCTAAAACTCGTTTGTTAGACCAGACCCGACTTATATGATATTGAATTTCGTTTTAGACAGTCACGCCATGAATCGAAGATAGTCGAAGTCACAAGCAACGAGAGTCGACAACAAAATTTATGTGATGAAGAAATCATTGGGGTAAAAGTTTGTGGGGTCTCAATGGGACGGGAAAGGTATGGTTGTCCAGAATCGAATGTCATCTTCCACGGATCATGCTCTTGTAATCATCTCAAAATATTGAACTATGAGATATATAATATAAATTGATTTATATATACCACCCGATATAGATTGTTGAACTATGAAATTTGTTAGCTAACCATGAATAAAATATTAGGTGAGTTAGTTCACTCTCCGCGTTATCACGAACCATTTTAGGATAATAAAGATGATGTTGGTAGATCCTAAATCCAGAAAATGAAAAAGATATAAGTATCTTAATGAAAGTGACAAGAAAATATCGGGGTATTCGAAGGTGGAAGTGTAAAATCTTCTTTAAAGAATTAAACAAAAGTTAATAATTATAAATTTTATAGATAGTTGAATCAATTCACTCCTAACTTTCACATGCAGAAGTTTATAATTTTAAATTTCACAGAGAGTTTAGTTAGTTATGATTGTGCTAGTTTGCTAGTAATACTAATAAAAGAAGATTTGTCGCACTCATTTAAAGTGATGGTTTTGATACCGCTATAACAATTTATCAAATTTTCTTCAAATGTTATTAAATCTGAATTGAACCGATCTATTCAACTAGTTTGACTATCACTTGAAACTTAAAAGACTCTTCCATCCAGACAATCATTTATACCGTTGCGACTAAAATCTAGTGCAAACCACTAAAATGCGGTGAAATACCTGTGAACCGGTTTGGACCACGATTTGGGCGCCCCTATGAAGAGAGGGAGTTAATGGAAATAAAATACTGATTCACTTATTTTTTCTGCAATCTTTTGCAAATCATCTTAAATATTTACACCTATCTTAAATACGCCAAAAAAAAAATGGAGAAAAAGAATTCTATTGAGAAACAACATATTTGACTCTTAATATTCTGGAAAAAAACACGTAGTACTTTAGAGTGGTGTTACACACAACATGAAAACTGTAGTCTACGTACAGGCCATAGAAATTGAGGGCAAATAGTGTGTGAAATCGAAACTTTAACAAAAATTTAAGGGCCATTTGGATGGATGGATGGATTTGGGTTGGGTGGATTTGAAATTTCTTGTCAAATTCATCATGCTATTTGGATACAAAATTAAATCCATCATTTAAAATCCTGAATTTTAGTCCAATGGATTTCAGCCCAATTTTACGTGAATTTAAAATTCCTCCTAAAACTAGTCATCTGAAATCCACTTACAAAAATGTCCATTGTATATTTTCAAAAATTGTAATTTGATCCCAGATTTTCAAAAAACCTAGAATGCAATTCAGTCCAGAATTTTGAAAAAAAATTAAAATTTGCAATTTGGCTACATTTTTCAGAAATTCGAATTGCACTTTTGGTCCCTATATTTTCAAAAATTGCAATTTTGACCCCAAATTTTCGAAGAACCCAGAATTACAATTCAGTCAAGAATTTTCATAAATTAAAATTTTCAATTTCGAACCTAATTTTTAGGAACCGAAATTTGGACCTTTTGTCCCTCAATTTTTGGATATATATTGCAACTTAAACTTTTACTTGAATTTTCTTTAAATTCTTTGGAGGAAAGAAAATAAATTCTTGTAATTGCACTGAAATTATACAAAGTTAAGCTGAGGAGTCAATGGAGATGACCTTAATCCAATCAAGCATTTTCCACCTTCACATGCATATAATAGCATCAAATGTGGACTACATATATAAAAAAATTATAAAATCTTTAACATGCATCCTTAAATACACACTGCCTCCAGTCTTACCTCTTCAAAATCAGCAATAACTTAAATACACATATTTAGAAATATATCCCCAAATATTTAGAACCTATGGGTTTGTATGGAATGAGATTGACTAGGTTTGGTCTCACCCATATCGGGTCAAACCCCTTATGGTAAAGAGTTTGAATAAGTCTCAGCTCAAACCTATGTTTCAGTTCAAAATGAAACCTACACAAACCTACTTGAGACCTATAAAATTATTGATTTGACATATGTCATCTACCTTTTACACATAAAGTTATTAATTTGACACCTACTGCTTATTTTTCTCCCCCAAACCCCTACAACCAAACTCCAATCCAAATCAAATCTCAAATTCTCAAAACTCACTAATTATTATTTAATAATATTTTATAATCTCAATATTCCATTGAAACCATTATCCAAATCGAGTGTCAAAAGTTTCGTCAAACTATTGAAACCACTTATTGAGACCAAACTCAGTTAAATTACTTTCATATTAACCCTAAGAAACTTTGATTTGACATCTATCACCAATTTTTTCCCCAAAATCTATAAAAAATATTGTTTTAAGACAAAACTCTATTAAAAATAAAAATCATTGATTTGACACATACCACCTACTTTTTTACTCAAATCCAAATATTCAAACTCAATCCTAGTGGGATTTCAAATTTTTTCAGAACCAAAACTCAACATCCAAAACCTAACCAAATGAGCTTTTCAATGTTTCACCGAAAATCACCCAAACTGGTTTTTCTTTAAAATGAGACCAACGAAACTGAATCAAATTCCTTCCAAATAAGACCTCAAATTGACTTACAATTTTTTTTTAATATTCCAATAAATTCAAACATAGAAACGATCAAAATTCTGATACATATAACCACTTATCAAATTAATTTCTAACTATTGTCATTAAAACTGTTGTAACCAATTTAATTCGCATTGCCAGGTGAAATACTCATAAAATAAAATTATGAGTATTAATATTAAATTCAATATTTATGATAACAACATGGGGTATTAAAGTGCAATATTTATCATAACACTAGGGTAAAATGTCATATTTATCATAATACGGGGTAAAACTCGACATATATCATAACAAAGGGTAAAGTTCCACTTATAAGAGGGGTAGTTATGTTAATTAGTTCATATTTTTTTCTAGGCAATGTGAAATTTTTATAATATTATAAGAAAGTAAATTTCTTTTTTTCGAATCACAAAAATATAAATTGAATATTATGCATATTACATTAGAGTAAGTTGCCCTAAACTAATAAGGGAATTGCACACTTTTCATGCCAAACCTTTATCTACTTTATACATTTCATACCACACCTTTCATACCAAAATCAATCAACTTTTTTCAATTTTCATATCACCGTTAAAATTTGGACGCAATCAGACACGTGCGCGTGTCCGTTAACTCACTTAAAAAAAATATATATTTTCGGGCAGGGAGGAAATTTTTTGGGCAGGGAGAGAGTTATGAACTTCAATTTTCATACCAAACATTTACCTACTTTATACATTACATACCACACCTTTCAGAATGACATATTTCATACCAAAATCAATCAACCTTTTTCAATTTTCATACATACGTTAACTCACCGAAAAAAATAAATAAATAAACGCTCGCGGGCAGGGGATTAATTGAATAGGGCTGAAAATTTGGGGGTGGGGGATCAATTTCCTTTCATTATCCATTTTTTGCAAATTGGGGGAAAAATCAGTTGAATAAATTTGCAAATACCCCCTGTAAAATTACAAATATCCCCTGTATTATTGCAAATACCTCCTTGTATAATTGCAAATACCCCCTGTACAATTGCAAATACCCCTTTTAAATTTGCAAATACCCCTTTTAAATTTGCAAATACCCCCTATACAATTGCAAATACCCCCCTGTAAATTTGCAAATACCCCACTGTAGCAGCTTTGCGGTGGCCGCCCAGCCGAGGATTTTTTTTTGGTTTGATTGATTACTTATTATTTAATTAAAAACAGGTCCAGTAATAAAATCCTAATCTGAGGGTTTTTTTTTTGTCACAACCAATACGTGGGGTATATTTTTGTAAGTAGGCCTTTTCTCATGGAGTTATTCGTAATTTACCTTTTCGAAAATAATCTTATCAATTCAAAAAACGTGATTTATTTCGGTTTCTTCAAATTGATAAGATCATATGTGGTAATACTGTTTCAATTCAAAATCTTCTTATCAATCATAAAATAATAAAATTCATAATTGCCCGTAAATTATATAGAAAAATTTGGCAGAAAAAATTCAAATTTACGATTTATTATGGTTTTCCCAAACTGAGTAGATCATATTTGACATTTTCAACTCAAACTCAATGGTCATAATTGTAACATTTTAGGGGCAATGAATTAATTATAAGAAAGTGACAAACACGAGGGTTTTTATTTTTTTTTGTAAATGAATTATACTTAAAAATTTGGCAGAAAAATTGCAAAATTATGATTGAGTATGATTTTCATAGATAGAGAAGTCCGTATTTTATTATATTTATTACGGCTTCCTCAAATTGAGAAGACCCTATGTGGTACTACTGTTTCAATTCAAAATCATCATATTTATTGATTGATATAATTTATAATTGCCCATAAATTTAAAAATTATTTCAATTTTTTACATATTTATTAGTACTAATAACACCCAAGGGCAAAATTGGAACATTTGAGGGGGCAAGGGGTTAATTGTAAAAAAGTGACGAACCTGAGATACTTACCCTTTCGAAAAAGAAACAGGAATGTCATATGTCATATGATTTTTTACAGTTTCCTCAAATTAAGAATAGCATATGTGGTAGTACAGTGCCCGAGAATTTTTTTTTTTTTTTTTTTGTGAGTTAACTTCGGTTTGAAAATTGAAAAACGTTGATTGATTTTGGTATGAAATGTGTCATTCTGAAAGTGTGGTATGCAATGTATAAAGTAGGTAAATGTTTGGTATGAAAAGTGAAATTCATAACTCTACCCAACAAATTTCCTTCCTGCCCGAATTTTTTTTTTTAAGGTGAATTAACGGACACGTGCGTCCGATTCCGTCCAAAATTTAACGGTGGTATGAAAATTGAAAAATGTTGATTGATTTTGGTATGAAATGTGTCATTCTGAAAGATGTGGTATGAAATGTATAAGGTAGGTAAAAGTTTGGTATGAAAAGTGCAATTCCCTCCTAAACTAATTGGTTAGAACTTAATAAATATTCAGATGAATATTTCTAAAACTAAAATCTACTTATAATATATTTCACAGCAGTATTTGACTTCAATTAAATTGTTTTGACCAAAATACTAATTTCTCCTTATTTTGATTTATTTTATTTTATCTAATAATTACATCATACATATTATAACCACCTCCAAACTCACACCCACGTTTTTCTCCTCAGTTTGATTTATTTTATTTTACTTGTTTGATAAGGATGAAGATGAAGGCACTGAAGACAATTTGTTAAGGGAGGTTTTGAAGGATTCCAAAACTTCAAGATTGGCTAAGTATGAGTAAACTTAGCTGTTGATCCCTTTGAAGAAATTTTGACTAAGTAATAAAGACATCAGAAGAGTCAAATTTCAAGGTCCAAGACTTCTGATCTGCTGAAGGAAAGACCTCAGACTGATGAAGATCAGCCGACTCAAATCAGATTTGTTCAAGTTTGAGATCAGCCTAGTTCGCCATCAGACTTGCACTTTCGTCAGCCAAGTGGAAAGGATCATAAAGTCTTCCCAACGGTAATAAATGCCCCTGGAAGTAATAAATGCTGAAGTACAAGGTTATTAAAGACAAATGATTGAAGAAATGCTTCGCATCAGCTGGGTGCATTTAATGCTGCCTGCAGAATAGTATTGTTCACAGTACGGACAGACTGCAAAAGAGCCGTTCGCGGATTTTAAGGACCAGTACTCGAGGAATTTGAATCTTGTCTCTCTTCAACGGACATCTTTCAATCCTCAAGTATAAATAGCTGAAAGAGACGAAGAGAAGAAAAACAACAGACTTTCTGAGAGAAATTTTCGAAGCAGAATTCTTTAAGTCTCAAGAACAGCTCACTCATCAGCTTAGTCATCTGTTGACAAAAGCAGAGTTGAAGAACAACGAAAAATTACATCTTCTGAGTGATTTTGTAAACGTGAGTGTTGTGCGAAGTGTAGATCCATCTTTGTGAGTGATCTAACTTCAGAGGATAGGTTTTCTTAGTGATTTCCTATAGTGAGCTTACGGCCAGATTCATTTGTTGTTTTGGCGTAAGTGGAGTGTCCTAATTACTTTGTGTTTTTAGTATAACCCAAGATCTTTGTGACTTGGAAGAGTGGACTAAAGGATATTCAAATCCATATAACCACTATAAAAATTCTGTGTGTTTTTACTTGCATTTTTAATTGCATATTTCAAGATTGCATAAAACACTTTACTTAACTGTTTGAAAAGAATTTAAAAGGAGTTTATAAAACTGGGGAAACACTTTTCAAACTACTGAGAATACTTGTGAAAAACACTTTGAAAAATCCGCTGCAAGTACTCTAAGTATTAAAACTGATTTTAACAAAATCAGCTAAGTAATTATCAGACGAGTGGTCATCAAACCTGTTCAAAGATTTGTTCGCGAACAGACTTGTAACTTACTACTCTGATCAGCTTAGTCTGCTCACAGTTATAGAAAAGTTTTAAATTTAAAATTGGAAGAAAATTTTAAAGAGGTTTATTCACCCCCCCTCCCTCTAAACCTCATCTGACCACTTGGGACCAAGAAGTGGTATCAGAGCAGGTGGTTCATTAGAACCAGCTTCCTGATCAACGAGCTTGATCCAAGTGTTTTTCAAAGGTTGTCAAAACTTTTCAAAAGAGCATCTTTTTGAAAAATTAAAACTTTTTGAAAAATGGACTGTATCAGCCATGTTCCCCACATTGCTGGTATGTCGTTTGAAGATTGAAAAATCAGAATGGAGAGTTTCCTTGCTGCTTACAATGACAACATGTATACATGTATCATCAAAGGTCCATTCAAATTCACCAAGACTATAATAGTTGATGAAGCTGAACTAGTGGTGGAAAAAGATCAGACAGAGATGACAGCCGAAGAAATAAAGTTGTTCAATCTGGATAAAGTTGGCCGTTTCATCATGACTAAAGTCCTGGACAATGATCGGTTTGACAAGGTCAAACATTGCAAAACTGCAAAGGAGATGTGGGACAAAGTCAGAGATATGAGCGAAGGAAACGACGCCATCAAAGAGCATCAGCTCAGTGTTGCCTTGGAGAAGCTGGATAACTTCAAGATGAAATCTGGAGAAACTATTGATCAGATGGACACTAGATTCACCAGAACCCTCAATGAAGTTCTAAAGCTGGGAAAGACCTTCATTGACAAGGAGATCACCGTCAGAGTACTGAAGGCTCTGCCTCCCAAGTTCAACATGAAGGTGACAGCCATGGAAGAATCAAGAGATCTGGGGAAGATTTCTCTTACAGAGCTGTTCTCCGTACTCAAGGCGTATGAGTATAAACTGCCAAGAATGGGTGTTGAAGAAACCTCAACTTCAAGTCCCATAGCTGCACTGGTTGCTGCTGAAAATCCAAGAAGGCCAGCTCACAAAAGCAAAGATGTGGACTCATCTGATGAAGCCACACTACTCAACAAAAAGGAGTACACTGCTGGACGTTGCATTGCTGATGGACAACTTTAAAAAGTTCTACAGACAAAAAATGAAGAACAAATATAACAATGCTTCTACTTCTAACCCTACTTCTTCTTCTCAGGATAAGGATTCTTATAAATCCAAAATGATGTGCTATAATTGCAGGAAACTGGGTCATTTCATCAGAGACTGCCCATATCCTAAAGCTGAGAAGTATACGGAAGAAGAAAAGAATATCAGAAAGGAAAGAAAGCAACAGAGAGGAAAAGCAATGGTAGCAGAAGCGGAAAAGCCAGATGCCATCTACTCATTGATTCAGATTCAGACACTTCTGATGAAAAGTCCTCTGATGAAGAGAGCCCTGCCCTTCTCTGCCTAATGGCTAAGGAATCTGATGACTCTGAGGATGAGGTAACTCCTCTTGATAATGAATTATTTAATTCATTTGAACAAATGATGCTCAACAATACTAGCATTGCTGATGCATTTAAAAAGCTTAAGGAAGAGATGATATTGCTAAAAGAGCAAAACTGCTCACTGAAACTCAAAGCTGAAAAGCCAAGAGAATCAGCTGAATATAAACTGCTCGAGCAAGAGAATGAATCTCTGAAAGCTGAATGTGAAGTTTTAAAGGGTAAAATCATTGAGCTTGAGAAAGTCATTAAGTCTCATGAGAAGTCATCTGTTGCATCCAATTACATGTCTAGTAAACAGAAGACACCTTTAGATCAGGAAAAGTTAGAACTGAACCATACTGAGAAATTCATATCAGCTGACAACAGTAAGGTCATATTGTATGTTCAGACTACTAAACCTGCTTCACCTGAGAAAGTATTAAAGGAGACGAAAACTCCTAAGGCTAAAAAGAGCAAAGAGTCTAGTGTAGGAAAACAGACTAGTAAGCCTAAACAGAAGAGTCCTAGGAAGTCCTCTGACAAGGCTAAAACTAATCAGACTAGTAATAGAACTAAGTCGTCTGTTAATGAGCAAGCATCTAGTAAACCAAAGAAGCATAAAAACAAGAAAAATCAAAATGCTTGGTATGGAAATGAGTCTTATTATGTGCAACCTGCTGCATATCATCCTATGTATCATGCACCTCAATTTCCAACTTACTATGCACCATATCCTGCTCATCCAATGCATGCATATCCTCCATATCATGCATCTTACTCTGCATTTGAACATTATCCTTATCATGCTGATCATCAACAATATGATAAATCTGATGAACGTGGTAAAGGCAAAGCTGTTTACACTCCTGTTGAAACTCAGAAACCTAAGAAGCCTAAGACTTCATCATCTTGGATTGTCAAAGGTGGAACTAATCCTTCAGGACCCTCTCAATAAGGGTACCTAAAACAATTTTATTTTGTTTTGTAGGTTAGGATTAGGAGTAGGAGTAAAGTAGAGAAGATTTGGTACTTGGACAGTGGCTGCTCAAGACACATGTGTGGAAACATACATGAGCTGACTGATGCAATTGCTGTGGATGGTCCAAAGGTTACATTTGGGGACAGCAAAGAAGGCAAGATTAAAGCTAAAGGAAAACTGATCAGAGGAAACATAGAGATATCTGACGTCTCATATGTTAAAGGCCTCAAATATAATCTGGTGAGCATAAGTCAATTTTGTGACAAGGGATATTCAGTTATCTTCTCAACAGATAAGTGCTATGTTGAACAGATTGGTACAAAGAAGGTAATCTTATATGGAAGACGACAAGGAAATATCTACATAGTCGACTGGAATTCTGCTGACAAGAATTCAAACGTTTGTTTGGTGGCATCAACACCAAGTGAAGTTAGTTGGCTGTGGCACAAGAGGATGAATCACTTAAACTTCAAGACCATCAACAGATTAATAAAGAATGATTTGGTAGAAGGGATTCCAAAGACAGTCATGAGCAAAGATAAGCTCTGTGACGCCTGTCAGAAGGGTAAACAAATCAAGTCATCGTTCAAAAGCAAGAAGCATCAATCTTCTGGAAGAATATTGGAACTGTTACACATGGACTTATTTGGACCCATTGATCCTGTCAGCAATGGTGGAAAGAAATACTGCCTAGCTGTTGTGGATGATTTTTCGAGATATACTTGGGTGATATTCATGAAGAAGAAAAGTGAAACCAAGGAACATCTTACTAATCTGATGCAACTGATCCAGAATGAGAAAAGCATAAAAATATTGAAGATCAGATCAGATAGAGGGACAGAGTTTACAAACTCTACTGTTGAAGAGTATTGTAATATCAAAAGAATACATCATGAGTATTCAGCTGCTAGAACCCCTTAACAGAATGGTGTTGCTGAAAGGAGAAACAGAACACTAAAGGAAGCTGTCAGAACCATGATAGCTGAAGCTAAGCTGCCACAAAGATTTTGGGCAGAAGCAACAAATACAGCATGTTTTACCCAAAACAGATGCATGATCAACAAGCACCAAAACAAGACTCCATATGAAGTTTGGAACAACAGGAAGCCAAACATTCATTATTTTAAGATATTTGGTTGTAAATGCTATGTTTTAAATAATGGGAAAAATCACCTTACTGCATTTGCAGAAAAGGCTGATGAAGCTGTTTTTGTAGGATACTCTACTGCTAGTAAAGCTTATAGAGTCTTTAACAAAAGAACATTACTAATAGAAGAATCCATTCATGTAGTGTTTGATGAGCCAAGTCAATCTTCTGAAAAGAATCAAAGTGTGAATCAAGATCTGTCTACTTATTTACAGAAGTTGAATGTTGGAAAGAATGAAGAATATATTCTCATCATACTACCTGATCTCAACCCAGCTGATAACTCAAGTGCTATTCAAAATCACAGAGTTGATTGTCTAACAGACGAGTTGCAAACAACTGATAGACCAGAGACTGTTCAACAGACAAGAGAAGTTCAACAGACTACTACTGGATCTCCAACAGTAGTGTTGCAAGATCAAAACAAAGGACAACATTATGATTTGCAACCTGATCTTAGATGGCTCAAGAATCACCCGCCAAAATTGGTGATTGGTGATCCTTTGGATAAAGTGAAGACAAGGAGAGCTGCTGCAAGTGATGCAATGTTTGCCAGCTTTCTATCTCAAATTGAGCCCAAACAAATTGAAGAAGCTCTTAGTGATTCAAACTGGATTGAAGCTATGCAAGAAGAGTTAAATCAATTTGAAAGGAATGAAGTCTGGTACTTAGTTCCTAGACCAAGTCATCAAAGAGTCATTGGCACTAAGTGGATATTCAGGAATAAGATGAATGACGATGGTGAGGTCACCAGAAACAAAGCAAGATTAGTGGCCAAGGGTTACTGCCAAGAAGAAGGCATTGACTTTGATGAAACGTTTGCACCAGTAGCAAGACTAGAGGCAATCAGACTCTTTCTTGCCTATGCTGCTCACAAGAATTTCACAGTCTATCAGATGGATGTGAAATCAGCTTTTCTCAATGGAGAATTGCAAGAAGAAGTTTACGTTGAACAACCTCCTGGATTTGAAGTTTATCAAGAAGGAGACAAGGTGTATCGTTTGAAGAAAGCCCTCTATGGACTGAAACAGGCTCCAAGAGCATGGTATGATACCTTATCTGATTTTATTTTAATTAAAGGATTTCGCAAAGGTAAAGTTGACAAGACCCTGTTCACTATTGAATGGGAAGAACATATTTTGCTTGTGCAAATTTATGTGGACGATATTATTTTTGGTTCAACTAACCAACAGATGTGTGATAAGTTCTCAAAGCTGATGCAGAACAAGTTTGAAATGAGCATGATGGGAGAACTTAATTATTTTCTTGGTTTGCAAGTTAGACAGTTGCCTGATGGAATATTCATCAGCCAAGCAAAATACACAAAGGATCTGTTCAAGAAATTTGGTATGAAAACTAGCTCTACTGCTACTATTGCAATGTCTACAAGTCTTCGGTTGGATAAAGATGAAGATGGCAAATCAGTAGACATAATCAAATACAGAGGCATTATTGGGTCACTGTTATATCTAACAGCTAGCAGACCTGATATCATGTACTCTGTTGGGGTTGTGCGAGATTTCAATCAAATCCTAAGGAATCTCATCTCTTAGTTGCCAAGAGAATATTGAAATATATTAAGGGCACTCAAGAATTGGGATTGTGGTACCTTAGGGAATCTGGATTTGAACTAATTGGATATTCAGATTCTGAACTTGCTGGCTGCAAGATTGATAGAAAAAGCACAACAGGTGCCTGTCAATTCTTAGGTAGTCGTCTGATCTCATGGATGAGTAAGAAACATACTTCAGTATCCATATCAACTGCTGAAGCTGAGTACATAGCTGCTGGAGCTTGTTGTGCACAAATCTTATGGTTGAAGCATCAACTGGAAGATTACAATATCAAAATCAGTGGAATACCAATCTACTGTGACAATACAAGTGCAATCTCACTTACTCAGAATACTACAAGTCATTCAAGGACTAAGCATATTGAGATCAAGCATCACTGTTGGATGAAGATGAAGATTAAAGTGCAAAGAAGATTAGTAATTAAGGGAAGGTTTTGATGATTTCGAAAACATCATAATCAGCTAAGTATGGAAAGCTTAGTTCCCTTAGAAGAATTTTGAACAAGTAAAGAAGACATCAGAAGAGTTCAAAGTTCAAAGCCCAGAAGACTAATGATCTCATACTGAAACAGCGAACAGAAGGGTAGACCATCAGCTGACTCAAATCAGATTAGTTCAGAGTTTGATCAGCAGAGTGCCTATCAGATGGGTTGCTTCGATCAGCAGAGTAGAAGAGATCAAGAGACTAGTTCAACGGTAATAAATGCACTTGGAATAATAAATGCTGTAAGAGAAGGGTAGTAATGGCAAATGATTGAAGAAAACCTCGTATCAGCAGAGTGCATTTAATGCAGCTACAGGAAAGTACAGCAGAAAAGGTACTGTAGCAGGTAGCCGTTCTGATTTCGGGCTAAGTCTATGGATTTGAAGATTTGATTTGCTTCAACGGTCTTATTTTCAAATTCAAGTATAAAAGGAGCTGATTTCAACGAGCGAGACACACAACAACAATCTGAGATTATACTTTGAAGCAGAAATCATCTAAGTCTCAAGAAGCTCGAACAGCTCACTCGTCTGGTGGAAGTCATCTGTTGACAGAAACCCAGTTGAAGAAATCAGAAAATTACGATCTGAGTGATCTTGTAACAGCTGAGTGTTGTGAGAAGTTGTGATCCATCTTTGTGAGTGATCAAACTTCAGAGAGTAGAATTTCTTAGTGATCTTCTATTGCGAGCTTATAGCCTTTTCATTAGTTGTCTAGGTATAAGTGGAGAAATATTGTAATCTGTGTGATTATAGTATAACCCAGAATCTAAGTGATCTGGAAGAGTGGACTAAAGGATTTTTATCCATATAACCACTATAAAAATTCTTTGTGTTATCTTGCATTTAAGTTTTCTTGCATATTTTAAAGATTACATATTTAAACACTTTGAATTATTAAAAGATTTTATAAGGAATTTCAAAACTGGGGATAAAATCTTTTTAGAACTTAGTTTACTTGTGAAAAACACTTTCAAACAATCCGCTGCAAGTATACTCTTTGGAAAACTGTTTTGCTGAAAAACAGCTAAGTATTTGTAAGAAGAGTGGTCAGTCTGCTGTTCAAGATTTGTTCACGATCAGCTGAGTCTGCTTACTGTTCTTCATCAGCTTAGTCTGCTGACAGAAGACTGAAAAGTTTTTAAGTTCAAAAATTTTCAGAGGTCTATTCACCCCCCCCTCCTCTAGACCTCATCTGACCACTTGGGACCAACAAGTGGTATCAGAGCAGGTGGTTCATTAGAATCAGCAGCCTGATCAACGAGCTTGATCCGAGTGTTTTTCAAAGGTTTTCAAAACTTTTCAAAAGAGCATCTTTTTGAAAAATCAAAACTTTTTGAAAAATGGATTGTATCAGCCATGTTCCCCACATTGCTGGTATGTCCTTTGAGGACTGGAAAATCAGAATGGAGATTTTCCTAGCTGCTTATAATGACAACATGTATACATGTATCATTAAAGGTCCATTCAGATTCACAAAGACCATAAAAATCAATGAGGTTGATACGGTTGTGGAAAAAGACCTTCATGAGATGACTCCAGAAGAAATAAAGCTTTACAATCTAGATAAAGTTGGGAGATTCATCATGACTAAAGCCCTGGACAATGATCGGTTTGACAAGGTCAAACATTGCAAGACTGCAAAAGAGATGTGGGACAAAGTCAGAGATATGAGCGAAGGCAATGATGCAATAAAGGAGCATCAGCTCACTGTTGCTTTGGAGAAACTTGACAACTTCAAGATGAAGTCTGGAGAAACCATTGATCAGATGGATACCAGATTCACCAGAACATTGAATGAAGTTTTAAAGCTGGGAAAGACCTTCACTGACAAAGAGATCACTGTCAGAGTACTAAAGGCCCTACCCCCAAAGTTCAACATGAAAGTGACAGCAATGGAAGAATCAAGGGATTTGGGAAAAATCTCTCTTACTGAGCTGTTTTCTGTACTCAAGGCATTCGAGTATAAACTGCCTAGAATGGGAATTGAAGAAACCTCAACTTCAGGACCCACAGCTGCACTGGTTGCTGCTGAAAACACCAGAAGACCAGCACAGAAAAGCAAAGAAGTGGACTCATCTGATGAAGCCACTCTACTCAACAAGAAGGAGTACACTACTGGAGATGTTGCACTGTTGATGAACAATTTCAAGAAGTTCTACAAAAGAAAAATGAAGAACAAATACAACAATGCTTCTACTTCTAAACCTAACTTTTCTTCTCAAGATAAAGATGACTATATAGCAAAATTAATGTGTTACAACTGCAGGAAATTGGGACACTTCATCAAAGACTGCCCATATCCAAAAGCAGAAAAATAAACTGAAGAGGAGAAGAAAATGAGAAAAGAAAGAAAGCATCAGAGAGGCAAGGCAATGATGGCTGAAGCAGAAAAGCTGACTGCTGTCTACTCATCTGATTCAGATTCAGACACGTCTGATGAAGAATCGTCTGATGAAGAAAAACCTGCTCTCCTGTGCCTGATGGCAAATGAATCTGATGACTCTGAGGATGAGGTAACTCCTCTTAACAATGAATTATTTAATTCATTTGAACAAATGATGCTTAACAATACTGGTATTGCTGAAGCATATAAAAAGCTTAAGGAAGAGATGATATTGCTAAAAGAGCAAAATAATTCACTGAAACTTTTAGCTGAAAAGCCAAAAGAATCAGCTGAATATAAACAGCTTGAGCAAGAACATGAATCTCTGAAAGCTGAATGTGAGGTTTATAAAGGAAAAATCATGGAACTTGAAAAGGTTATTGAGTCTCATGAAAAATCATCTGTTGCATCAAATCACATGTCTAGTAAACAGAAGATGCCTTTAGAACAGGATAAGCAAGAATTGAATCATACTGAGAAATTTATATCTGCTGACAATAGTAAGGTCATTATGTATGTTCAAACTGCTAGACCTACCTCAACTGAGAAAGAATTAAAGGAGAAGAAATCTCCTAAGGCTAAAAAGAGCAAAGAGCCTAGTGTAGGAAATCAGACTAGTAAGACCAAACAGTAGAGTCCTAAGAAGTCTGCTGATAAAGCTAAATTGAATCAATCTGTTGGTAAAACTAAGTCAAAATCAATTGAGCAAGCATCTAGTAAACCAAAGAAGCATAAAAACAAGAAAAATCAAAATGCTTGGTATGGAAATGAGTCATATTATGTGCAACCTGCTGCATATCATCCTATGTATCATGCACCTCAATTTCCAGGTTACTATAAACCTTACCCTGCTCATCCAATGCATGCATACCCTGCTTATCATGCACCTTACCCTGCTTATGAACATTTCCCTTATCATACTGATCATCAACATGACTTATCTGATAACTATGATAAAAATGAAACTGTTCATGCTCCTGTAAAAGCTCAGAAGCCTAAGAAGCCTAAGACATCAACATCCTTCAAGACCCTCTCAATAAGGGTACCTAAAACAATTTTATTTTGTTTTGTAGGTTAGGATTAGGAGTAGGAGTAAAGTAGAGAAGATTTGGTACTTGGACAGTGGATGTTCAAGACACATGTGTGGAAACATACATGAGCTGACTGATGCAGTTGCTGTGGATGGTCCAAAAGTTACTTTTGGAGACAGTAAAGAAGGCAAGATTGTAGCTAAAGAAAGAGTTATCAAAGGAAACATTGAGATATCTGACGTCTCATATGTTAAAGGCCTCAAATATAATCTGCTAAGCATAAGTCAATTTTGTGACAAAGGATATTCAGTCATCTTCTCAACAGATAAGTGCTATGCTGAACAGATTGGTACCAAGAAGGTAATTTTATCTGGAAGAAGACAGGGAAATATCTACATAGTCGACTGGAATTCTGCTGATAAGAATTCAAGTGTTTGTTTGGTGGCATCTGCACCAAGTGAAGTCAGTTGGCTGTGGCACAAGAGAATGAATCATCTAAACTTCAAGACCATAAACAAACGTTTGTTTGGTGGCATCAACACCAAGTGAAGTTAGTTGGCTGTGGCACAAGAGGATGAATCACTTAAACTTCAAGACCATCAACAAATTAATAAAGAATGATCTGGTAGAAGGGATTCCAAAGGCAGTCATGAGCAAAGACAAGCTCTGTGACGCATGTCAGAAGGGTAAACAAATCAAGTCATCTTTCAAAAGCAAGAAGCACCAGTCTTCAGTAAGAATATTGGAGCTATTACATATGGACTTATTTGGACCCATTGATCCAGTCAGCAATGGTGGAAAGAAATACTGCCTAGCTGTTGTGGATGACTATTCAAGATATACTTGGGTGATTTTCATGAAGAAGAAAAGTGAAACCAAGGAACATCTTACCAATCTGATGGAACTGATCCAGAATGAGAAGAGTATCAAAATATTAAAGATCAGATCAGATAGAGGGACAGAGTTCACAAACTCTACTGTTGAAGAGTATTGTAACATCAAAGGAATACATCATGAGTATTCAGCTGCTAGAACCCCTCAACAGAATGGTGTTGCTGAAAGGAGAAACAGAACACTAAAAGAAGCTGTCAGGACCATGATACCTGAAGCTAAGCTGCCACAAAGATTTTGGGCAGAAGCAACAAATACAGCATGCTTCACCCAAAACAGATGTATGATCAACAAAAATCAAAACAAGACTCCATAAGAAGTTTGGAACAACAGAAAACCAAACATTCATTACTTTAAGATTTTTGGTTGTAAATGTTTTGTATTGAATAATGGGAAAAATCACCTTACTGCATTTGTAGAAAAGGCTGATGAAGCTGTCTTTGTAGGATACTCAACTATTAGTAAGGCTTACAGAGTCTTTAACAAAAGAACATTACAAATAGAAGAATCTTTCCATGTAGTATTTGATGAGCCAAGTCAATCTTCTGAAAAGAATCAAAATGTTAACCAAGATCTGTCTACTGATTTACAGAAGTTAGACATTGGAAGAAATGAAGAATATGTTCCCATCATACTACCTAATCTTAGTTCAGCTGCTAACTCAAGTGCTGTTCAAAATCACAGTGCTGATTGTCTAACACACGAGTTGCAAACAGCTGACAGACCAGAGAATGTTCAACAGACTACAAATGTTCAACAGACTAATACTGGAACTCCAACAGTAGTGTTGCAAGATCAAGACAGAGGACAACATCCTGATCTGCAACCTGATCTCAGATGGCTCAAGAATCACCCTCCTGAGTTAGTAATTGGTGATCCTTTAGATAGAGTGAAAACAAGAAGGGCTGCTGCACAAGATGCTATGTTTGTCACATTTCTATCTCAAATAGAGCCTAAACAAATTGAAGAAGCTCTTAATGATTCCTTCTGGATTGAAGCTATGCAAGAAGAGTTGAATCAATTTGAAAGGAATGAAGTCTGGTACTTAGTTCCTAGACCAAGTCATCAAAGAGTAATTGGCACTAAGTGGGTATTCAGAAATAAGATGAATGAAGATGGTATTGTTACCAGAAACAAAGCAAGATTAGTGGCCAAAGGTTATTGTCAAGATGAAGGAATTGACTTTGATGAGACATTTGCACCAGTAGCAAGATTTGAAGCAATCAGACTGTTTATTGCCTATGCTGCTCACAAGAACTTCACTGTCTATCAGATGGATGTGAAGTCTGCTTTTCTCAATGGAGAACTGCAAGAAGAGGTATATGTTGAACAACCTCCTGGATTTGAAGTCTATCAAGAAGAGGACAAGGTATATCGTCTGAAGAAAGCCCTCTATGGACTGAAACAGGCTCCAAGAGCATGGTATGATACCCTATCTGATTTTCTTTTAATTAAAGGATTTCGTAAAGGTAAGGTAGACAAAACCTTGTTTACAATTGAATGGGAAAATCATATATTACTTGTACAAATATATGTGGACGATATTATTTTTGGTTCAACTAACCAACAGATGTGTGATAAGTTCTCCAAGCTGATGCAGAATAAATTTGAAATGAGCATGATGGGTGAACTTAATTATTTTCTTGGTTTGCAAGTTAGACAGTTGCCCGATGGAATATTCATCAGCCAAGCAAAATACACAAGAGATCTGTTCAAGAAGTTTGGTATGGAAACTAGCTCAACTGCTACCATTCCTATGTCCACAAGTCTTCGTTTGGATAAAGATGAAGATGGCAAATCAGTGGACATAACCAAATATAGAGGCATTATTGGTTCATTGTTGTATCTAACAGCAAGTAGACCTGATATAATGTACTCAGTTGGAGTCTGTGCAAGATTTCAATCAAACCCCAAGGAATCTCATCTCTTAGCTGCCAAGAGGATATTGAAATACATTAAGGGCACTCAAGAATTGGGATTGTGGTATCCTAGAGAATCTGGATTTGAGCTTATTGGTTATTCAGATTCAGACCTTGCTGGCTGCAAGATTGACAGAAAGAGCACAACAGGTGCCTGTCTGTTCTTAGGTAGTCGTCTGATCTCATGGATGAGTAAGAAACAGACTTCAGTTTCTATATCTACTGCTGAAGCTGAATATATAGCTGCTGGAGCTTGCTGTGCACAAATACTTTGGTTGAAGCATCAACTAGAAGACTACAATATCAAAATAAGTCGAATTCCAATCTACTGTGATAATACAAGTGCAATCTCTCTTACTCAGAATACTACAAGTCATTCAAGGACTAAACATATTGAGATCAAGCATCACTTCATTAGAGATCATGTGGAAAAAGGCAATGTTATGATTGAGTATGTTCATACTGACAATCAGATTGCTGATATCTTCACTAAACCTTTAAGTGAAGTAAGGTTTTCAACTCTAAGAACTGAGCTAGGACTACTTAATTTGGATTCATAAGCTGAGGGGGAACTCATCAGAAGACTGAAGTTCAACAGCTTAGTTATTCACTATTATATTCAAGGATTAACCTTCAATAGACCAGTTAGCTTATGGATTCTTAAAGTCAGGGGGAACGTGTAAGACTAGCGGTACTTCTGCTCTAAAGATGAAATCAGTTAATGACAGTTAGTTGAAGTTAAGTTATCAGAAGATATGTTCTTAATTCTTGAAGACTAAAGATTATTTTATCTTGCTGGATTGACAAACAGCAGAGGAAGATTACTAGCTATTGGCCTTCTCTAGTAATAACAGAGATCAGATCACTCGTCTGTCAGATAAGTTAAACTCTACTCATCTGATGTCTTATATAAAGCATGGTTATAAAGTCGCATTTTTAGAAACACGCTTTTATAAGTAACAGATTAGTGTCGATAGAGTTTCCCGCCCATCTGACATTAAAATAATAAAATTGAAATCCGCAGCTCCCATCCACACGATTGAAAAACTATCAGATTGATCCAACGTATCAGATTAACCACGATAACCCAAACTACAGGAAACGTATAAAATCCGATCTGAACAGATTAGTCGTCTTACGCACTCAAACAATCTCAAATTCTCTAACTCTCAAACTCTCCTGTTTCGAAAGTTTATTGCTTTTGCAGAACTCCACTCACTAATCTCAGAAATGGAAAAGATTATTGATGGAAGATACCTAAACTACAGCAAATTTCACTTTTCGGGTACTGATCTGATGCGCTCACTCATGGAGAAAATCAAAGTGGCATCTTTAGTTCCAGTTCTGGAAGCACACGAAGACAGGGTCTACTTAGAAGACGTATATCACTTCTATACGACCTGGAAGTTCAACGATGATGAGACTGTCATGTCTGCTGTTATTGGTGGTAAGAAAATTGCTGTTTCTGCAGCTTTTTTAAGTGAAATTTACAAACTTAAGAATAAAGGAGGAGATGTGGCAGACCTAGGGTCTGAAAAGGAGGAAGAATTTTGGGGAATTTGTGCAAAATAGGGAGAAGAGATGACTGGAACTCTGATGAAGACTCAGTTGAAAGATGAGTATCAGAGGTTCGCAGACATCATTGCGAATGTGCTGGATTGTAGCACTAGTTCTTTAGATGGGTTACCTAGAAGGAGGTACTACACCATGATCTGTATATACTACGGACTGAAAGTTAACTGGGCTGTTCACGTATATGAGCTGCTGAGTGATAAGAGGCATTCTCATGCTATCTTACTCAGTAATCTGTTTGCATCCCTGCAATGTCCTATGGGTGGTGGAAAGTCCACTCACAGTAGCAAGGAGTTCAAACTGTATGAACCAGTGAGAAAAGTGGTGGCAGAACCAAAAAGAAAGGCCACTGCAAAAACCAAAAAGTCCTCTTCTAAGAAGAGCAAGAAGGAGGGTCAGACAAGCAAGTCTGCTGATCAAGCAGCAAGCTCTACTGTTGAAGCTAAATCAACAGAAGGTGAAAATGAAGTCCCTGAGAAGGTGATAGATGACTTCACTGCTGAACTTGAGAAGATGGAAACAGGTTCATCACCTGAAAGGACAGAGTCCGAAGAGGAAATCCCACTTCAAAGGCTCAAAAGACTAAGGACTAGGAGTGAAGCAAGGGGACCTCCCCAAGCTAAAAAGGCTACTGGAAGAATTCCTAAGTCCAAAGCAAAGAGAAAGGTCACTTTCTCTGAAGAACCAACAATCACAGTCAGAGAATCACCAACAGCAGAAAGGCCACTTGCTATTAAAGAGCCTGTTCAAGAGGCTGTTGTTGATATGGTTGAAAAGCCTGCTGTTGAGGCTACTGCTGAAAAGAATGGAGAGTCTGCTATGGAAGCTGTTGAACAGCAGACTGGCACTGCAAGTGAAGGGACTGTACCTCTTATACACCCTACTCCTGTTGCTGCCACCCCTATTCAAGTGATTGAGAGTCCTGAAGCTAGGAAGCTAAGGACCGGAAAGATTGTGCTCCCTTATATTTCTGCTGCTGAGCAAAAGAAAAGAGATGCTGAGAAGCAAAGGAAAGCTGCAGAGAAGGCTGAGGAAGACAGGTTGAAAAACCTTGAGCTAAAGAGGCTGGAAGAAGAAGCCAGCAAACTTACTCAAGCAGAAAGGGATGCTATTGAAGCAGCTGAGTTAGCTGCTGCAATAGAGGCCAGCACCAAGGACGCTCATGGTCCAAGGCAAGCTGGAGGAATAAGAATTGGGGAACCAACAGACCCCAACATGCCCAAACCATCAATGCCTGCTCCAAAGGTCAAGTCCAAGAAAAGATCAGAGGTGAAATTAGCTCTGGAGATTGTAAGAGACAATCCAGAAGCCTTTGATGAGTTCATAGAAAGATTGGACATTGAAAATGACAAAATCACTCGTCTGACGATGTTTAACAAAGAAAAAGTTCGTTACAACAGATGGAGGGATTATCGTCTGACAAAAAGCAAGGCACAGATAACTAGCTGGAAAGCCTTTAATGATGAGGAGGCCTGGGTCCTCAAGTGGCTTGAAACAGGATCAATAACTCAAGCACTTGACTCAGAGTTTTTCTTAGATAAACTTAGGCTGATGATCAGCAAAGTTGTCAAGGCTGAAGCCAAAAAGATTTATGACTCAGTTCCAGAAGACTATGCAGAGAATGAAGACTTAAAGGAACGGTCTATCAGATTGGCTGTCTCCCAGACTATGAAGACTTGGGCAAAGAAGACTAGAAAGATGGAGGGCCAACCAAGCTCACTGATTCCCCTCCCTAGTCTGAAACAGATAGTATATGGTCCAGCTATCAGACCATATGAAGATCTTCCTGAAAATCCAGTGTCACCATTCGTTGCCATTGATGAGCTGACATGGATTGTTCATAGGACTGCCTTAGATGAGGCTGGTAAACTCCACACCATTACTGAGGTGAAGAAGATCAAAGCCCCTACTGCTGATCAAGGGAAGGAGCAAGATAAGTCTGCTGAACAAGACAAGACGATCAAAGAAACAGAGAACTTATCTGACCCTGCTGATCAGAGTAAGGACTCAGAGGAGAAAAAGGAGGAGAAGATATCTGATCAAACTGAGGAGAAGGAGAGCACTCCCAGTCTTGCTGATGAAGCTAAAATGCAGGGGATTGCATCTGGTTCAGCTGATCAGATTCCTGAAGCTGAAATTCTTACTTTACCTCCCATTCCTACTGATGTTGCTTCCACATTTAAGGTTTTGCAGGACTCCCTATCTAACATGTTCCAACAGATGATTGCTAAATCCCTGAAGGAAATGGAAGAAAAGATAACTGCAAATATCTTGGATGCTTTGAAACCATCAATCCAGAAAGCTGCCTCTATACCTGCTGATGACATCAAAGATACTGCTCACAATGTGAAATCAATCAGACAGGACATGGATGTTATCCAAGCTAGAACCAAGAGCACAGCTGCTGGTTGGAGGGACATAACTGAAACTGTTGAGATGGCAATGCAAGCTGAAGATGAAGCCTTGATGAATATGGGCAGATCCTTCAAATCTACTGCTGATATGGTACTTGCAAACCAATTTCAACTGGGTGATCAAGGTGAAACAGTTCTCAACAGAATGAATGCTATGGAAGCAAACCAGATAACTCATGCTGCTCAAGTTGATGTCATTCAAGCAAATCAGCTAAGGCAAGGAGCTCAAATGGATGCTATGAATGAGAACATCAGACTTCTATGTGATTCTCTCCAGATCACACCACTCTCTCCAAAATACCAAGTCAACCCTGCTGATGATGACAAAAAGGGGGAAGATAAGGTAGAAGAAGAGAAAACTGCTGAACTGGAAGATACTGAGATGCTGGAAGAGTCTGCAAGTGAAAATGAAAATGAAGAAACCAGCAGACCAGCAAATCAATCAGACACAGAAGAAGACAGTAAAGCTGAAGAAACTGAAGCTGAAGCAAAGGCTAAATCTGACAAAGAGATAGCTGCTGCTAAGGATTCAGCTGAAGAACAGCTTGATCCTGATGTTAAAAACAAAAAGATGGAGCTTCTGAAGAAAGGGTTAAATGAACCAACAGTTGAGACATCTGAGCAAGCTGAAGAAAAAGAAGAATAAGACAAGGAAAAAGAAGAAGACAAATGATAGTTAAATATTACTTGTAATTTTCCTTCTAATTTTCTTTCATTTTGCACATCTCATCTGACAAGACTTGTAATCTGTAAACTCTTCATATATATATATATAAGATTGCAAGTTTTGAATCCAACATATCATTTCTAACTCAGAAATTTTTTAGGATAAAAACTTTAGTTTAGGTACAGGTACTTAGCTGAAGGTTTTGTCATCATCAAAAAGGGGGAAATTGTTGGATGAAGATGAAGATTAAAGTGCAAGGAAGATTAGTAATTAACGGAAGGTTTTGATGATTTCCAAAACATCATAATCAGCTAAGTATGGAAAGCTTAGTTCCCTTAGAAGAATTTTGAACAAGTAAAGAAGACATCAGAAGAGTTCAAAGTTCAAAGCCCAGAAGACTAGTGATCTCATGCTGAAACAGCGAACAGAAGGGTAGACCATCAGCTGACTCAAATCAGATTAGTTCAGAGTTTGATCAGCAGAGTGCCTATCAGATGGGTTGCTTCGATCAGCAGAGTAGAAGAGATCAAGAGACTAGTTCAACGGTAATAAATGCACTTGGAGTAATAAATGCTGTAAGAGAAGGGTAGTAATGGCAAATGATTGAAGAAAACCTCGTATCAGCAGAGTGCATTTAATGCAGCTACAGGAAAGTACAGCAGAAAAGGTACTGTAGCAGGTAGCCATTCTGATTTCGGGCTAAGTCTCCTGGATTTGAAGTTTATCAAGAAGGAGACAAGGTGTATCGTCTGAAGAAAGCCCTCTATGGATTGAAACAGACTCCAAGAGCATGGTATGATACCTTATCTGATTTTCTTTTAATTAAAGGATTTCGCAAAGGTAAAGTTGACAAGACCCTGTTCACTAGTGAATGGGAAGAACATATTTTGCTTGTGCAAATTTATGTGGACGATATTATTTTTGGTTCAACTAACCAACAGATGTGTGATAAGTTCTCAAAGCTGATGCAGAACAAGTTTGAAATGAGCATGATGGGAGAACTTAATTATTTTCTTGGTTTGCAAGTTAGACAGTTGCCTGATGGAATATTCATCAGCCAAGCAAAATACACAAAGAATCTGTTCAAGAAATTTGGTATGGAAACTAGCTCTACTGCTACTATTGCAATGTCTACAAGTCTTCGGTTGGATAAAGATGAAGATGGCAAATCAGTAGACATAACCAAATACAGAGGCATTATTGGGTCACTGTTATATCTAACATCTAGCAGACCTGATATCAAGTACTCTGTTGGGGTTTGTGCGAGATTTCAATCAAATCCTTAGGAATCTCATCTCTTAGCTGCCAAGAGAATATTGAAATATATTAAGGGCACTCAAGAATTGGGATTGTGGTACCTTAGGGAATCTGGATTTAAACTAATTGGATATTCAGATTCTGACCTTGCTGGCTGCAAGATTGATAGAAAAAGCGCAACAGGTGCCTGTCAATTCTTAGGTAGTCGTCTGATCTCATGGATGAGTAAGATACAGACTTCAGTATCCATATCAACTGCTGAAGCTGAGTACATAGCTGCTGGAGCTTGTTGTGCACAAATTTTATGGTTGAAGCATCAATTGGAAGATTACAATATCAAAATCAGTGGAATACCAATCTACTGTGACAATACAAGTGCAATCTCACTTACTCAGAATACTACAAGTCATTCAAGGACTAAGCATATTGAGATCAAGCATCACCGTTGGATGAAGATGAAGATTAAAGTGCAAGGAAGATTAGTAATTAAGGGAAGGTTTTGATGATTTCCAAAACATCATAATCAGCTAAGTATGGAAAGCTTAGTTCCCTTAGAAGAATTTTGAACAAGTAAAGAAGACATCATAAGAGTTCAAAGTTCAAAGCCCAGAAGACTAATGATCTCATGCTGAAACAGCGAACAGAAGGGTAGACCATCAGCTGACTCAAATCAGATTAGTTCAGAGTTTGATCAGCAGAGTGCCTATCAGATGGGTTGCTTCGATCAGCAGAGTAGAAAAGATCAAGAGACTAGTTCAACGGTAATAAATGCACTTGGAGTAATAAATGCTGTAAGAGAAGGGTAGTAATGGCAAATGATTGAAGAAAACCTCGTATCAGCAGAGTGCATTTAATGCAGCTACAGGAAAGTACAGCAGAAAAGGTACTGTAGCAGGTAGCCGTTCTGATTTCGGGCTAAGTCTATGGATTTGAAGATTTGATTTGCTTCAACGGTCTTATTTTCAAATTCAAGTATAAAAGGAGCTGATTTCAACGAGCGAGACACACAACAACAATCTGAGATTATACTTTAAAGCAGAAATCATCTAAGTCTCAAGAAGCTCGAACAGCTCACTCGTCTGGTGGAAGTCATCTGTTGACAGAAACCCAGTTGAAGAAATCAGAAAATTACGATCTGAGTGATCTTGTAACAGCTGAGTGTTGTGAGAAGTTGTGATCCATCTTTGTGAGTGATCAAACTTCAGAGAGTAGAATTTCTTAGTGATCTTCTATTGCGAGCTTATAGCCTTTTCATTAGTTGTCTAGGTATAAGTGGAGAAATATTGTAATCTGTGTGATTATAGTATAACCCAGAATTTAAGTGATCTGGAAGAGTGGACTAAAGGATTTTTATCCATATAACCACTATAAAAATTCTTTGTGTTATCTTACATTTAAGTTTTCTTGCATATTTTAAAGATTGCATATTTAAACACTTTGAATTATTAAAAGATTTTATAAGGAATTTCAAAACTGGGGATAAAATCTTTTTAGAACTTAGTTTACTTGTGAAAAACACTTTCAAACAATCCGCTGCAAGTATACTCTTTGGAAAACTGTTTTGCTGAAAAACAGCTAAGTATTTGTAAGAAGAGTGGTCAGTCTGCTGTTCAAGATTTGTTCACGATCAGCTGTGTCTGCTTACTGTTCTTCATCAGCTTAGTCTGCTGACAGAAGACTGAAAAGTTTTTAAGTTCAAAAATTTTCAGAGGTCTATTCACCCCCCCTCCCCTCTAGACCTCATCTGACCACTTGGGACCAACAATCATTTTATTAGAGATCATGTGGAGAAAGGAAATGTCATGATAGAATATGTGTTTACTGAAAATCAGATTGCTGACATCTTCACAAAACCTCTAAGTGAGACAAGGTTTTCAACTCTAAGAGCTGAACTGGGTTTATTAAAATTGGATGCATAAGCTGAGGGGGAACTCATCAGAAGACTAGAGTTCAACAGCTTACTCACCTTATTTATCTTCAAGGATTAACTTTCAACAGACTAGTTAACTTATGAATTCTTAAAGTCAGGGGGAACGTGTAAGACTAGCGGTACTTCTGATTAAAAGATGAAATGTGTTGATAACAGTTAGTTGAAGTTATGGTTTCAACAGAAGATTAAAGTCTTGAAGAATGAAGATTTATTATCTAGCTGGATTGACAAACAACTAAGGACGGTTGTCAGTTATTGGCTTTCACTGATAACAGCTATGTCATCAGGACAGTAGTCCAATCAGATAAGTATTTAATTTACTAATCTGATCACTTATGTAAAAGCTTACTGTTTAAAACGTTTTATTTCAAAACACGCTTTTACAAGTAACAGAAGGGCAGTACATATTCCCGTTCCTCATTTAATGCGATTTGAATTTGAAAGGTCGTAACTAACGCCGCACGATCACCACTGACAAGAAACGGATCTAACGGTTGGCTGGTTTCACGGAAACCAAGATACCCTAACTCTATAAATCCAGATCTGATCAGCCGTGTAGTTCTTTACGCACCCTAAATATTCAAAGCATACTTGAGAGAAAAATTAATTGCAATTTTCTGCAAATTTCTTCCTGTTTCCCTAATTTTTCAACAGATCACAATGGCCGCTGAAGGTATGTTCCTCGTTTATGAATCATACTATCAATCTGGAACGGATCTAATGAAGGAACTTCTGGAAAAGTTCAAATCTGCTCTGTTGGTGAACTTCATGGAGTACAACGAAGGCATAATCTGGACTGACCAGGTTATGGAGTACTACAAGACTGCATCTGCTGACTACAACTCCATGGAAATCAAGGCTACAGTCGGAGACAAATCTGTGGTCATTACGCCCACTGTTCTTCACGAAACGTTTGGTCTTCCTAACAGAGGACGACACGACGTCATTATGCTGACTGAAGAAAAGCACCAACAATTCTGGGCGATCTGCGCCAGGAAAGGAGAAATGTTGACTGGCAACATAAGGAAGAAACAATTAAAGGATGAATATCAGCGGATGGCTGATATGGTCTCGAAGCTGATAGAAAATTGTACTTTTTCTCTGGATGCTGTTACCATGAAAAGGTTCAGCATCATGGCTGCTATCTACTATGGGCTGGAAGTCAACTGGTCCATCATAGTTTGGTACATCTTAGCTGATTTCCTTGAAGTGAAGAAAGGAAAAGGCCCTCACACCAACCACAGAATCACACTCAGTTATCTGCTGTCAAAACTGGGATGTGATATGACTAATGGAAAAGAAATCCATAAGTCAAAGGCAATGGTGAAGTACTTGCCTGTTCAGAAGAGAAAGGCTGATGAGCCTGAGGAAGCTGAAGATGAGGAACAAAAGGAGGTTCCTGCCAAGAGACAAAGGAGATTGGTTAAAACAGTTGAATGAGCTGTTGAGACCCAGAAAAAGAAGGCTGCTGAAAAGCCTAAGGAGAAGAAAATGAAGAAAGTAGAGGATGCTGAAGGCAACAAGGTTGTTGACCTAACCACTACTGATGACAGGAACGTGTCCCCTGCATCATCTTCAAGAACACCATCTAATCAAGCTCCTGATGAGAATGTTTCTCATAGGACAAGAAGTCAAATAAAAGACACTGCTGCTTCAAGACCCACTCAGGGATTATTGAAGAAAACAGCAAAGAAGCAGATAACATTTGAAGAGCCTGACAACTTAGCAAATGTGGTGAGGCAAATTCTTCAAACTGCTGAAAGACCTATTGAAGCTGTTGAGGCTTCTGTTGCTGACAAAGCTGATGCGCAACAGTTTACTCAAGCTGCACCAACAGTTGAGGCTGCTCAACCTCAGGATGATCCAGATGTTGTGATTATTCATCCTATAGCTGCTGATCCCATTTCTTCTGCTGGACCAGCCCCTGCTCAAGCTGATAAAGGAAAGAAGAAACTTGTGCTTAAGAGAAAGAAAATCTCTAAGGCTGACAAGAAAGCTAGAGAAGAAGCTGAACAGAGGAAGCAAGATAAAATGGAGGAAAAGAAGGCACTTGAGCTGAGCAAGGCTCAAACTGCTAAGGATGAGGCTAGGAGGAAGATGTCTGAGGCAAAAAGAAAAGCTGCTGAAGATGCTGAAATGGCAATGGTCATATAAATGAGCAAGAATGATGCCTATGGACCTGTCCATGGAGGAGGCATCAAGATCAAAGAGGCTGATGGAAAAGAACCCCCAAAACTGAAGATGACTGCTGGGGAACAGAAGCCTAAAGAAAAATTTGAAATCAGAAGAGCATTCAACATAGTATATGCTGACAAAGAGCTCTTCAAAAAGTTTGAGAAGTCCTTAGCCTACTATGATAAGAAGTTGATGTTAAAGACTATGTTCACGCAAGAAAAGCCAAGATATATCAGATGGAGAGACAACAGGCTGAACAAGTCCATAACAGAACTTCAGAATCTGAAAGACTTAGCTGCTGAAGAACAATGGGTTCTGACCTGGCTAAAGACAGATTCAATTCAAAAGGCCTTAGACCCTCATCACGTCAGAGATGCTATGCATCCCTATGCAAGGGAGTATGCCCTAGCAGAGGCGAAGATAATTGAGAACAACTTACCTGCCAAGAGGAAGAAATCAGAAAATGCTGAAGAAAGGGCATTGAACATTGCCACAATGACTGCGTTGAAGAGATGGGCAGACATGGCAAGGTATGAACAAGGCTGTTCAAGTGATTTGCCCCAGCTGCCAAGTATTCAGCACATCATCTTTGGTAAGTAAGTGAAGGAGTATTGATGTACCAAGTCTTCGTCATGATAAACACTCATCGGTCAATCGATTAATATCGAGGACCTCCCCCTCGAATTCACATCGTTTATGAACAAATAAGCATCACGTCGGCGTCGACCTCGATCTCTTCGACTTATCCGACATAGTGGCCGACGTCCTCTTATGTTTGATCCACTTACAATCGGATCGAATCAATTGCTGAGGATCCATATTCGAACCATAACGTCCAATCGTGATTCGACCCGATGGCCCACCTGGAAAACTATAAATAACCCTCATAAATGAGATAAAAGGTAGGCACTTTCCGACTATCAATTACACTCCGATCTCTACCCTTATCTCGATACTTACTTTAGCATCGGAGGGTTATCGCCGAGTAACCACCGGCATTAACCTGACGTAGTTGTCTTTGTTTTCAGGTTAGGATTCCCTATACAAATCGAGGACTAGCATAGCTGACCTGCCGATCCTCTTATTGGCGAGTCGCGTTCGACAAGGAATAAGTACCCGAACGATAACGCACTCATCAATTGGCGCCGTCTGTGGGAAACATAACTTTGAAAACGTGAAAAAATGACTACAAGATCAAAAACAGTCCAAGCGCGAGAAAAGGAGGGAAATCGCGATCAAAATGGAGAGGGTCAAGGAGATAATTTAATAACTCGTGATCCTGATCCAGCACCTCATGTCGAGGCCGGGGCTTCAAGACCACCGGCTCCTCCGATAATACAGCTTACAAGAGACGATCTAAAAGCCATTCTCGATGAAGCCAAAAAGGAGTGGCTCGCGGAGATTAAAGAAACCGCCATTCAAACTCGACGACCCCCGCATGTTGCAGCCTTTGGTGCACGAACAGGATTCGAGGCAAACGAAGCAATCAGTCGAGCCGATCAACATCAGGTCAGGCATGGCACGGAAGAAGACTTGCAGGAGCAATCAGTCAGAGAGGTCAACAAATTGGCCTCAGAAGTAAGATCGCTGCACCAAAAGTTAGACAAACAAGAAAGGAAGAATGAACCTCCAGTATCAAACTCTCGATTAAGGAAATCACCATTTTGTGATGAAATATTCTTTGAAAGGTTGCCTCTCGACAAGAGATTGCCCACTCAGTTACCCCGTTACTTCGGAACGGAAGATCCCGATGAACACCTGGCCTCATTTAATCTCCAAATGCAGCTTCACGGCATCTCCGATAATGTAGCAGCAAAGGCATTCTCCACCACACTAGCCGGAATGGCTCAATCCTGGTTCGGAAGATTGGAGGAAAAATCTATCTTCGACTATGACCAACTCTGTGACAAGTTTATGAGTCAGTTTGGTAGTAAGAGGGCGGTCAGACCCCCTGCAAACCATTTATATTCAATCATACATAACCCGGGAGAGACTTTCAGAAGTTTCATGGGAAGGTTTAACAATGAGCTCCTTAAGGTTGAAATGCCAAGAGTTGATTTTTTAATTACCGTTCTTTTCCAAAGCACTTTAAATCGAGGATTCGCCAGTGCAATAGTAAGAGAAAACCCCGCTACATATAAAAAATTGATGGAAATGGCAAATCAATACATGAATGAAGAAGAAATGAATAAATTGAGAGGAACCTTCTTTGGGTTGACGAAGCCTGATGAGGGACAGTCGTTTGGCATCCCTGATAGACCAATCGAGGGGCCGCAACCCAATCGGTCTTATGAAGGTAGAAACAGAAAGGTATATAGAGAAGAGAGAAATCACAATCCAGGAAGACAAGGATTGGGGAGGTCGAACAAAGAATACTACGATAATTACACTCCCCTCAAAAAGCTAAGATCCGAAATCTTATTCGCTATCCAAGACCACAACCTGCTGAGAAAACCGGCTCCAATTAAGGACAACCCAGCCTCAAAAAAGTATTGTCGATTTCATCGACAGAGAGGACACGATACTGATGACTGCTATCAACTTAGAGACGAGATTGAAAGATTGATAGCAGAAGGGCACCTCACTGGGTATGTAAAGACGTCAAAGAATGAGCAACCTAGAAATCGACAGAAAGACAACAGGTCACGTTCGAGATCCCCCGCTAGAAGAAAGCAACGCTCGAAGGATAGAGAAGACCAGCTGAGAAGAGCACAACCTGGAACAATAGTCAATATGATCTCTGGAGGCCCGGCGGGGGGAGATAGTAAAAATTCAAGAAGGGTAGTGTCTCGAGTTATAAGAGATAGAGCCCAAAATGAAAGAAGGGAAGTGTTCTCGATAAGACCAACCCAGCAGAACAAAATGATCGGTTTCGATGAGTCTGACCTACAACCCAATTTCATACCATTCAACAACCAGGATGTACCAGACTGCCCTATGGTGATCACAGCACAAATTGCGGGAGCTACTGTTAAGAGAATCTTAATAGATTCAGGCAGTTCGGCAAATATCCTCTTCCAAGATGCTTTAGAGCGAATGGATCTCGGCCCGACTCCCCTCGACGCAGTGGCTACCCCACTTGTGGGTTTTGGAGGTGCTCAAGTTATTCCCAAGGGTACACTCACTTTGTCTCTTTCCTTGGGAGATGAAGGAAACTCGAGAACGAGAATGATTAAATTTTTGATTGTCGACGCGCCTTGTGCCTACAATGTCATATTGGGAAGACCGGCTTTAAATAGTTTCCAGGCCGTTATCTCAACTTACCACCAGAAGATGAAATTTCCGACCACTCCAGGGATAGGAGAAGTTCGAGGAAATCTAAGGGAAGGCTGGGACTGTTACACGGTATCTTTAGACAAACAGTATAAAAAAGAAGACTCTTTCTTCGGTAACGAAAAGTCGCCGGCGGAGCAGTAGAATAGTCCATCGGCACCGGTCGATGTGGACGAGGTAAAGAAAACGTGTTTTGCTGAAAGAAGCGAGATGCAAAAGGAGATGAATCCCAAAAAGAGAAAATTCGAAAGAATTGAACCTTCCGAAGGGCATAAATCGATCGAATTGGTACCAGGGGAATCATCGAAAACAACGAGGATAGGCACTCAACTATCTGAAGGGCTCGAAACTCAGCTGATCGAATTCTTGAGGGAAAATGTGGATGTCTTCGCTTGGTCAACCACTGACCTCCAAGGAATAGATCCGAAGATTATAGTCCATAGACTCAATATCGATCCGTCATCTCGACCAGCGAGACAAAAGAAACGAAATTTTGGTCCAGAGAGAAACAGGATTATAAAGGAGGAAGTGAAGAAACTTCTAGATGCTGACTACATCGCTGAGATACAATTCACGGAGTGGCTGTGCAATGTCGTCCTAGTTTCCAAGGGAGGAGGAAAGTGGAGAATGTGTAATGACTTTACGGATCTTAACAAACTATGTCCGAGGGATCCATATCCGCTTCCGAGAATCGACTCCCTGGTCGACTCCACTGCTGGCTGTGCTATTTTGAGTATGATGGATGCATTCCAGGGGTTTTACCAAATTTTTATGGCACTAGAGGATCGAGACAAGACAGCTTTTATTACCGAAATGGGTGTATATTTCTTCAAAGTAATGCCCTTTGGATTGAGAAATTGATGAGGGGTATTTTGGGGCTCCGTTTGTTCTACAACCATGTCAGATCGAACAATATTTGTCTGAGGAGCTCAATTTCGACCCCAATGCTCAAGTATACAATGTATAGACGGACCTGGATCAAAGGTTACTGTTGGGCCGAGCTCTGGTCCAAACTCGTGGGCCGAGGAATGCACATCTGCGGGTGGATCACCTAAACCCCGTTCTCGGCTATAAATACCCCATGCATTTATTACACCAGACACAACTTCCCAGGTGCACTAGCTTTGAAACTGCTGCTCGGATTCACTCGAGAATAGTTGTATAGGCTTTCTCATATGTATTTCGCCCTTTGACATGTACGGCATCCTATAATGCTCGAATAGGACTTCAAACACTTGTAATCAGTACTTGATAATTCAGAATACAATACTATTGATCTTTCTAATTTATTGTCTAACATATTTACCGCATTGATTATCCACCCTTGATCGAACATACAAAAACGCGTAAGATCAATTGGCGCCCACCGTGGGGCCTTATTCGAGTATTAGATCGAAATATGCCTACTACGAGGAGAAATACGTACAACCGAGGAGAACCCTCCCAGGCAGCAGGAGCGCAGAATTCAGTCAATAACGAGCCCGATAATCTATCTCGTGCGGCTCAACAACCAGAGATTCCACCAATAGTTCCCCAGGATAATGTTCCAATCCACACAACCGTTGGTGATCTAAGATCTATCATAGGCACAATGTGCAGGGAGTTCCTGAACAGTGGGAGGGCTGATCAATCACCCGTAGACCAACCGGGAAATCACGGGAGACCTGAAATACCTTCTTCGAACATCCAGAAGGAAAATAGCATACTGCGATCTATATCGCGTGCCCCAGTTACGAATCCTCTTCGAGCAATGCCCTCGAAAAACAATGCCCGATCGGAAAACCCACCGAGATCGGTACATAATCTGGAGGATTCAGTGGTAGGAGAGAGCCACTCTGCTGGCGTGGTTGGAAGTAGAAAGTCTGCCTACAAAAGAATTACCGAATCAGAGTTAGAAAAGATAATATGCGAGAGAGTAGCTAAGGAATTGGGAAAAGAAGAAACGATGATAGAAGTCCCCCGTAACAATCAGGCCGTCAGGCGAGGGGAGAATACTCTAACTAGAGGGAACTTACGAGATAGGGAGGTTTCAAACAGTATCATGCGCTGTTCGCCATTTTGTCGAGAGATACGAGCAGCTCGAAACTCAGAAACGGTGCCAACAAGGCTGCCGCGGTATAACGGGACTACCGACCCCGGAGAACACATCAACAACTTTATTAATGTGATGAACTTGTACGGACATTCGGAGGATTTCTGTTGCAAAATTATGGTCACTACTTTTGAGGGAATTGCTCTCGATTGGTTCGGGAAGTTACCTTCTAACTCCATATTTTCTTTTGGGGAATTCTGTGATAAACTGAAACATCAATTTGCTAGCCAGAGGAAGCCAAGACTGCCAGCGAATCACCTGGGCACCGTAAAACAATTGGAAGGAGAGACGTTGAGGCAATGGCTAGCAAGATTTAGTATTGAGCTCCTGAAAGTAGATACCCCGCAGATCGAGTATCTGTCCTCCCTGATGTTCGAACTAACCAAAAGCACTCAATTTGGAAATGCTTTGTGTAGAAAACAACCTAAGACCTTCGAACGGATAATGGAAATAGCAGAGAAGTACATGATACAGGAAGAGATGAACAAATTGAAGAGTTCACATGTTGACAAGTCTCATCTCAACAAGAAGCAAGATCGGGCTCCGATCCCAAAACCAGGTGATTATGGGGGATCGAGCAGAGGATCTGTCTGGCAACGAATTAATACTTATAAGCCACATATACCGCCTCAAGCCCCAAATTCATATGGGCCTCCATATGACCGGATTCGAGCCCCGAGACCGGCTAAAATGCAGTTTACCGAGCTTAACACCTCAAAGGAAGAAGTACTAACCGTGTTGGAAGAAGGAAATTTAATCCCTGAAGCTCAAAGGATCACCCAAGCCAGAGCAGGGGCACCAGGATATGAGCAATACTGTCGGTATCACCGTGCTCGGGGACATAGTACTGAAAATTGTTATCAATTGAAAGTTGAGATTGAAAAATTAATTGCCCAAGGAAAACTGAAAGAGTTTATCAAAGGTAACAACTATAACGGTCGTTATAGATCCCGAAGTCCGCGAAAGTTTAATAACCAGCAAAGACGAATGCAAAGCCAAGCAGAAGAGCGTTCGAATGGAGTGATAAACATGATCGCAGGCGGACCAGCAGGAGGTGATAGCAGAAACGCTAGAAAAAGAACTTTGAGATCGATAAAAGCTGGAGTCTCTGCTAAGAGAGAGATTCTATCCTTAGAATCTCCCTCCATAGAAAATCAAGTTATAAGCTTCAGTGAGGCCGACAGACCCTCTGATGTCAATTGGGACACAAGTGAAGACGATCCGGACTTTTCCATGGTGTTGACATTGAGGATTGCTAACTTCGAAGTAAAGAGGGTGCTGGTCGATAACGGGAGCTCGGCAAACATAATTTCGTCGGAAGCTCTTACAAGAATGAACCTCTGTCATCCACGTTTGGATAAGGTAACCACCCCTTTGGTCGGTTTCGGGGGGTCGGAAATCATTCCGCTCGGGACCATACTCTTGAGTACCACCCTAGGGATCAAACCAAAGAATGTCACGAGAATGATCAAGTTCCTAGTGGTGGATACGCCGTTTGCTTACAATGCCATTTTGGGAAGACCTGCTCTGAATATTTTTAAGGCTGTCGTATCTACCTACCATCAAAAGGTAAAGTTCCCAACTGACGGAGGAGTAGGAGAAATGAGAAACGACCAATACATGGCCTGGGAGTGTTACAGTTCATCTTTAACTATCAAGAAGAAAGTGGAGCCCGAACTCCCGACCAAGAGAAAGATAAGTGATTTAGCGTCTGAGTTGGAAAAGCCAATTCCAGACTGCGAAAAATTCCAAGCAAAGAAAGGAAAAAACGTTGACATGAGCGTACAAGCGACTGACCACAAAAAGGTGACTTTAGTTCCTGGATCCCTAGAAAGGTTCACTAAAATTGGAACGGAATTGAGCGAGGGCATGGAAACCATGCTCATAGAATTTTTGCAGAAGAATGTGGATGTTTTTGCCTGGAGCTCGGATGATATCGTCGGAATCGACCCGCGAGTGATAACACATTCACTAAACATCGATCCGAAAGCAAAGCCTGTAAGGCAGAAGAAGCGCAATCATGGTCGCGAAAAAGATAAAATAATTAATGCAGAAGTCGATAGATTGTTAGCAGCAGGACAGATCAGGGAAATCAAGTTCACAGAATGGTTATGTAATGTGGTCCTGGTCTCTAAAGGTGAAAAGGCCGAAAACAAATGGAGAATGTGCAATGATTTCACCGACCTAAACAAATTATGCCCAAGGGATCCTTATCCACTGCCCCGGATCGATATGCTAGTAGATTCCACTGCAGGGTTTGCGTTGTTTAGTATGATGGATGCATTCCAAGGTTTTTACCAAATTTTCATGAACGAAAGGGACCAGGATAAAACAGCGTTCATCACGGAAAGAGGAGTCTATTGCTTCATTGTTATGCCTTTTGGCCTAAGAAATGCGGGTGCAACCTATCAGAGGCTAGTTAACATGATGTTCAAAGAATTGATAGGCGAGATAATGGAGGTCTACGTAGACGACATGCTCGTAAAGAGTATGACGGAGAAGGACCACATTGGTCATCTGGACAGATGTTTCGAAATCCTGAGAAAATATGGGATGAAGCTGAATCCAGCCAAGTGTACCTTTGGTGTGCAATTGGGAAAATTCCTCGGATACTTAGTCCACGAAAGAGGAATCGAAGCAAACCCGGAAAAAATTCGAGCAATCACCGATCTCCAGCCACCACGGAAGCTCTCGGATGTCCAAAGTTTGATCGGAAAAATCATTTCATTGAATAGATTCATCTCCCGATCTGCCGACAAAAGTTTACCATTTTTCAAGCTCCTACGGAAATCTAAGAACTTCGAATGGAATGCAGAGTGCGATAAAGCATTCGAGCAGTTGAAAGTGTACCTGACCTCGCCACCCATGCTGGCCAAACCATCTGAAGGAGAGCCTCTATGTCTATACATAGCTGTGTCGGAAGAGGCCATTAGTTCGGTTTTGGTGAAACTTGATAAGACTGAGCACAAACCGGTTTATTATCTAAGTAAGCTATTGCAAGGCGCCGAGAAAAACTACATGGAAATCGAGAAATTCGCACTAGCGTTGGTAGTGGCTGCCCGAAGGCTAAGGCCTTACTTTCAAACATACAAGATCATTGTCCTAACAAATCAACCTTTGAGACAGGTCTTATCCAAACCGGAAGCATCAGGCAGGTTAATCAAATGGGCAGTCGAACTTGGTCAATTCGAAATAGAGTATCAACCGCGAGTCGCCATAAAAGCTCAAGTGTTAGCTGACTTCGTGCTCGAATCAACAGGCATATCGAGCACCGAAGAAGCAGTTTCTGAGCAAAATATGGTCGAAGAAGTCAAGAGTCAAATCTGGCTAATGCATGTGGACGGGTCCTCAACCAAGGATGGAGGTGGAGCAGGAATTCATTTCCAAGGACCCAACGGTGAGGATTTGAGTTATGCTATAACATTGGATTTCGTCGTGACCAACAACGAGGCCGAGTACGAAGCATTGATCGCAGGATTAGAGATGGCTCTTAAAGCAAAGGTAAAATCAATTGTTGTACTAACAGATTCAGAGCTTGTCCATAGGCAGGTAAAAGGCACGTACGAGGCCAGGGAGTTCAATATGATCAAATACTTGGCCAGAACGAAAAAATTGACTTCTCAATTTGACAAGTTCGATATTCAACCTGTGCCGAGAGAGGAAAATTTATGGGCAGATACATTGTCAAAATTCTCAGGTCTGGCCGACGGAAAGAATGAAAGAATAATCACGTGGCTGCTATCGAATACATCCGCTATCGACCTGGATGCGGCCCCGGCCATCGATATCATGGAGATTGATGAACCAAGTAACTCATGGTGCAACCCCCTTGTTGCCTATCTTAAGGAAGGGAAACTTTTGGAAAACCCAAACGAGGCTCGGAGGATCAAATACAGAGCGCCGTCGTTTACCCTGATCGGTGATCAACTCTATAAACGATCCTCCTCAGGAATCCTGTTAAAATGCGTCCCTAAAATTCACTACAATGCTATTTTAAAAGAAGTTCATGAGGGGGAAGCGGGAAACCATTGTGGTGCTCGAGCCTTAGCGCTTAAATGCTCGAGATCTGGATATTATTGGCCTACTCTTTTCTCTGATTCAGTTGATTATGTGAAGAAATGCCACCATTGTCAAATTCATTCGAACTTGATTCATCAACCGGCTGAACACATGCATTCTCTTCCTATTTGTTGGCCCTTTGATAAATGGGGCATTGATATTGTAGGACCTTTTCCAACAGCAAGAGCTCGAAAAAATTATGTGTTGGTTGCAGTCGAATATTTTAGCAAATGGGTCGAATGCGTCGCTCTAACCAAGATCACTCAGTTCCAGGTTATTAATTTCTTATGGAAGAATATTATTTGCAGATTTGGGATTCCTAGGATCTTAATATCAGATAATGGAACACAGTTCGCCGGAAAAAGGATCACGGAATGGTGCGAAAAGTTCGGAATACAGCAGAATTTTGCATCTGTAGGTCATCCCCAAGCTAATGGGCAGACGGAAGTCGTGAACAGGGAAATCGTTCGATCCTTGGAAAAACGCCTATCTGAGGCAAAAGGAAAATGGCTCGATGAACTTCCAGGGGTTTTATGGGCCAATAGGACTACTGTTAAAGCCGCAACGGGAGAAACTCCATTTAGTCTGGTCTATGGATCAGAGGCCGTTATCCCAGTAGAAAATCTCGTACCTTCCCCCAGGGTCGAATTTTACGATCCCGAAGAAAACCGATCCCTAAGGGAGGTGGAAGTCGATCACGCGGATAGTCGAAGGGACCGTGCGAAATTAAAAATCCAGTCCACAAAGTCTAGCATGGAAAAATCTTATAATCGAAATGTTCGAATCCGAACATTCAAGGTGGGGGATCTGGTGCTAAAGAAGGTGGAAGTATCGAAGCACGTTGGAAAACTCCAACCTAATTGGGAAGGCCCTTTCGTGGTCGTTGAAGTCGGAAGAAAAGGTTCTTACAAGATTGCTTACCCTGATGGGGAAGTACTACCTCGAGCTTGGAACGCTATTAATCTGAGACGATATTATGGAAGATAATCGAATTACTGCTGATTAGTCATCTTGCTTTGTTCTCTTAGTTTCTAGTAAATTAGTAATTTACATATTCAATGAAGGCCTGTTCTCGACTCAGTTGTCCAAAGGATGTTTATTCCGATTGAGTATTTATTCAATAAAAGTTTATTTCGCCTAAATTCTTATTTATTCGTCATATTCTAGATATTCTCGATCTATATTCATCTATTATCAATCTCTCTTTTATCAATTATTAAGGGTGAAAGCTGTTGCTATGATCCTCGAAAATCGACCAAGGGTAAAAGCCGTTGCAACGCCACTTGGATCGAAAAATAAAAATGGGTGACGACCCTTGAGCTAAAAATGCTCTGATACGACTAAGGGTGAAAGCCGTTGCTATGTCCCTTAGATCGAAATTATTAAAAAGGGTGAAAGCCTCTGCTATGACCCAAGGGCTAAAAATGCTCTGATACGACTAAGGGTGAAAGCCGTTGCTATGCCCCTTAGATCGAAATTATTGAAAAAGGGTGAAAGCCTCTGCTATGACCCAAGGGCTAAAAATGCTCTAATACGACTAAGGGTGAAAGCCGTTGCTATGCCCCTTAGATCGAAATTATTGAAAAAGGGTGAAAGCCTCTGCTATGACCCAAGGGCTAAAAATGCTCTAATACGACTAAGGGTGAAAGCCGTTGCTATGCCCCTTAGATCGAAATTATTGAAAAAGGGTGAAAGCCTCCACTATGACCCGCGAGCTAAAATTGCTCTGACACGACTAGGGATGAATCCCATTTACTAAGGTCTTTTAAATCGAAAGCATATCCAAGATCGGTCAAGATTCTATTATCTCCCGAGAAATAAGGGACCAAAAAAAAAAAAGAGAAAGAGAGAAGGAGAACATCAACAGCAAATATTATCATTACAACAGGGATTGTGTTACAACAAGAAAGGGAAATCGTCACGGCAAGCTCATAATACAAAGGAAAGGAAAACCAGGTAAACCACAGTGTTACTAAATGAAATTATTTTCGAAAAGGATCTTTCGAACTTCAGCACTACGATCAGCATACCCGCGGATGTAAGCTTCTCTCTCGCGAAGCTCGAAGTTCCTCTTCTCACGTTCGTAGATATCTTTGAGTCTCTCTAATTCTGAACTTAACTTATCCTGAGACAATTTTTCCTTGAAAAATCTATTAGCTTCCAGTGCGCGTTCCAGCTCGACCTTTTTCCCAATCAACTCGAGCGAAATAGAAGCCCGTTGTTCGATCTCATGATTGGCCAACGCATAAAGCCTAGAAAAGTCTTTGCCAGCCTGAACTTATAAGAAAATACATCATAGCAGAAATAAAGGAGTTGGAGAGTCATGATAAAGAAGTTAGAAAGAATTACCTAGGCAAGAGATTCCGACCCAGAATGAAACAGGAACGAGGAATATTCTCCAGTCGAGAAGACCACCTCAGAGATAGAAACATCGGCCTAAAGAATGCTCAAGTCAGATTTCTCATGTGACACTGTATTAAAAGGAGTCACACCACTTTTAGATGAAGATCCTCCGACCAACGAGGGTACGGATTGAAAAAAAGTACGCCCAGATACTTCATCCGCAAAAGAAACCTTTTTAATTCTCTTATTTGAGCTCCTAGATCTCAAGCACGAAGAAAAGGCAACAGTCGAAGATTTATTTTCCCCATGAAAGTTTAACTGATCAGAACTAGCGGATTTAATTGGGGATCGGTTTCTTTTTCTTGTTTTTCTACCATCACGTGGTCCGGAGAAAGGCGCGGGAGAAATCACAAGAGCGTTCGAATTTTTATTCATCTCTTGATTTCCAAGTAAAGATTCAACCGAGATGATTTTCTAAAGCTCCGATCGCCGTGAGCAATATTATTGTGAAAGCAACACAAAAGACCTGGGTATTTATAAAGACATGACATCATGCGAGCTATAATAATTGGTAGGTCGCTACTCCCAAGAAAGATTTGATGACGCAAATAAGTATGCAAGAATGACGTTATAAATTTAGCAAGACAGTCAAACAGGCAAAAGATTGAGCATGGCATTAAGGAAAAGTTAAATTTGAGCATTCACCAAATAGACAAAGCAGAAGATTATAAATATACAAAGACAATGGTTCAATAAGTAAATCCTATTACATAATAATCGTCACTGGCTGGATTCATTCACGACCAGGATCATAGTCCATTTTCCCTTGTTCCTCTGCTTCGCTAGAACCGCTTTCCGAACCATTGGAATCACCTTTACTCGAGCTGCTCCCTTCTCCATCATTACTTTGTGCATCGGTCGCAGGTTTGCTCAAATCGGGGGAAGAGTTATCTTGCTCCCCCTGATTCCGAGAATCCCCTTCGATATCCACATCTTCATCTTCAGATCGAGCTTCGAGCGCATCGGGATTTGGCATCGGCACTCCAAATTCCTCTAGAAAGGAAGCGAACTCATGAGCGGCCAAATCCTCGAGCTTGGGAGGAAGGGACGACGCTTTATAATCTTCACCAAAGATATTTTTATAAAGATTCATGTTAGGAAGGTAGTGATCAAGGGCGCCTTCAATCTTGGCAGCCGTAAGGAGGTGCTGAGCCCCTTTATAGTAGAAGGCTTGGTTAATTTCACCCGACCGTAAGCGAACCAAGGCATCAAGGATTGGAGACTCCAGGAACTCCCTTATGGCAGGAAGCCTAGCTTCGGCTCGACCTCGCTCGTAAAGCTGTTCGGCGGACACTTTGGTTTGCTCGAGCTCCAGTTTTAGTTTCGCCACTTCACCCTCTAAGGCCCTCTTCGCCTCCAACTCCTTCTTAATCTTCTCGAGTTCTATCTCGACCTCAGACAACTTAGTTTTGGCATTCTCTAGCTGACTGGTCTTTGCAGCTTCATCCTTCAAAATATTGTATAGGGCTTTCTGTACCGCCTGAGACTCTTCGCTCAGTACGGCCAGTCGAAGAGCAGTTTGAGTAAACAAGTCTCCGGCCTGCAAAGAAAAAGATATGTAAGACACAAAATAAGAATTATAAGGGAAGAACTAGAAACTTTCAGAATAGACAGTACCCTTTGATGAACATAGGCGTAATCGCCTACTATCTCAAAATCCGGCTTAACGAAAGATTGGATAGTATCATCCTTGAACCTCCCGGCCAAGAACATCCGAAGAGATTTATCCACCGTATGCTCGCCCTCGGGACCTAAGTCAGATTCAATTGTCCCACCCTCGGGGTATCCGGCCAATCTGGGCCCTCGCAGATGATCCTCGATGAAGTCAGCCAGATCCGGTTCGGAATGACCAGTCCGGCAAGAAATCGAATCTGATCCTCGACCAAAAGGTTTAACTCTCCTGGAGGACTCAGCAACATCGCTACTTCTTTTGCGAGCCGTCCTGGCCTGCATAATCTCCCTGGCACGATTCTCCATCAAAGTGTAGTTACTGTACCCTGCGTCATTCGGGTCAGAAGTGCCAGTGGGAAAAACGGACCGAAGGATGTCGGAATCTTGGGAATTAGGAGCCCCCCCCACCTCAACTCGAGAACGAGAGGTTCCTACTTCGGTGATTGGGGGAATAATCACTAAGGCATTCGAGGTTAGCATGATCCCAACCTGGGCCTTAGACTTTTTCGCTTTCCGAGAAGTTGTTGATCTTTGGGGACGAGGCCGACCTTTATTACCCTTCGAAAAGGAAGCAACATGTGGACCGGCTACTGATGTACGGAATTTGTCAACAATATCGGCTAACGTAGAAGGGGGTTAGCGGGATCGATCTGAGCCCTCCCATACTCGATCGGATCGGCCGGAAAAGCGCAACTGCTGAGCTCGGCCAATCGCAAAACCGCCTCCTGAGTCATCAACGCGGTCTGATGAGGGTCAGCACGAAGAGATTGCAGGAATTGATCCGTTATCTCATTCTTCATACTTCCCTCAAGACGGCGTTTACCGTATATCCATGCCTTTGCTCCAGGCCAAGAGAATGGAGTAGGTTCGGGGTTATCTTCGGAAGGAGGAGTCTCTGGTCCTCGAACAAAGAAGAACTCTTGCTTCCATCCTTTCAAATTGCTACTGACGTTGGCCGATAAGATTGAAATCTTTGGTCTCTGAGAGAAATATACATAACCTGCGTTCGAAGACGTGGAAGCACTCATCTGGAATATCCGCCAAAAGTTCTGAAAGGCCGCCTTTTTCCCTTTGGCTTTCATCAGCACGCAAAAGGCTATAATCAGACCAATCGAGTTCGGTAAAATCTGGCAAGGAGTCAATAGGAAAGCATCCAGAAGGTTCTCTATCAAAGGAGGGAAGGGGATGCGTAGGCCATAATGGAAATGTTTCGAATAAAAAGCTTGACAACCCGCGGGAGGATCAGTAACCCGTTGGTCGGGGGTAGGAAGTACTATCGAAAAACCGGCGCCTAAATATGGGCGAAACTCTTTTTGCAACTCGCCCAGATCTTTTTCCTGGTAGGAACAAACAATCTCGTCTGCCCTCTCCTCAGTCATGTTTAGACCTGCGCTGGTCGAGGGCTCTTCCCAATCGAAGATCGTGACCACCACGTTGCGGTTCAATCTATATTTCCTTTGCTAATTTTTCCCCAAAGGAAGGTCCCCATCCTCTACATCTTCCTCATCAGAGACCGTTGCTTCACTTGAATTTTCATCGCCGCTATCTCCCGTTTCAGAATTCGATTCCCGTTCCTCCCCGCTGGAATCGGAGGTGGAACTCGAAATTTGTGAATTCTCGATCTCAGATGATCGAGCTTCTACAGCTTCTTTCTCTTTCCGATTATCTGCCTCATTCTCCTCTAAAGGAGATTTTCCCTTTAAGTCTACTGAACTCGACATAATGAATGTATGAAGACTGCTCGAAAAAGGCTGCTCGAACTTACTTATCGATATGTACGCTCCGATCTAATTTTTTCCTCTTGAGAGTCTTTGATGAACGGTGACCCTCTGCAAAACTATATATACAAGGACAAAACGGGAAATTGCAAACCGGTCCCCGAGTAACCGCGTCGGTTGAACTTCCTCAAGGTAAACTTAAAATCATATTTCCAAGAATTACATTTAAGGCCCCATACTTTGCGAAATTCCCAAATTGAAGACCCACACGACACGCGGCGCATCGAAGAAATGCTAGCTCCGAATTCCAACACAATCCTGTGAGATAATGAAACTAATTGAACTGCTCCAGTAAAATGGCGATGAAATATCCGAATCACAAGCTCCAATTCCATCAACAAACGACAAAGGTAATATCTGGATGGCATAGTTACATGGTTTCTCAAGTGTGCACTCTTTTTCCCTAGTTCGGTTTTTATCCGAATTGGGTTTTTCCGAATTAGGTTTTTAATGAGGCATACCCGAAGCCAGGGCCGAAGTTGATTCATTCTCCCTGATCGTCCTAGACTATATGTACTTCTTCGAGCTCAAGCTTCACTTTACGCTCAAGAAGTGGGGGAGTATTGATGAGGGGTATTTTGGGGCTCCGTTTGTTCTACAACCATGTCAGATCGAACAATATTTGTCTGAGGAGCTCGATTTCGACCCCAATGCTCAAGTATACAATGTATAGACGGACCTGGATCAAAGGTTACTGTTGGGCCGAGCTCTGGTCCAAACTCGTGGGCCGAGGAATGCATATCTGCGGGTGGATCACCTAAACCCCGTTCTCGGCTATAAATACCCCATGCATTTATTACACCAGACACAACTTCCCAGGTGCACTAGCTTTGAAACTGCTGCTCGGATTCACTCGAGAATAGTTGTATAGGCTTTCTCATATGTATTTCGCCCTTTGACATGTACGGCATCCTATAATGCTCGAATAGGACTCCAAACACTTGTAATCAGTACTTGATAATTCAGAATACAATACTATTGATCTTTCTAATTTATTGTCTAACATATTTACCGCATTGATTATCCACCCTTGATCGAACATACGAAAACGCGTAAGATCAGAAATGCAGGAGCCACTTATCAAAGGCTGGTGAATAAGATGTTCGAAGGCTTGTTGGGGAAATCGATGGAAGTATATGTCGATGACATGCTGGTCAAAAGCCTAAATGAGAAAGATCATCTGGAACACATTAAAGAGGCTTTCGACATAATGAGGAAATATGGAATGAAGCTCAACCCAGCCAAATGTACTTTCGGGGTTAGGTCAGGAAAATTCCTTGGGTACTTGGTAAACGAGAGAGGTATTGAAGCAAACCCAGAAAAGATACAAGCAGTCATCGATTTGAAGGCTCCTCGGAACTTAAATGAAGTACAAAGGCTAGTTGGAAAAATCACAGCCCTCAATCGATTCATATCTCGTTCGGCAGATAAGAGCCTCCCTTTTTTCAAAATAATGAGGAATGCAAAGAGGTTCGAGTGGTCGAAAGAATGCGACCAGGCATTCGAAGAACTCAAATCCTATCTTATGTCACCTCCCCTTTTGGCCAAACCAAAAGATAATGAAGATCTATACCTCTATATCGCAGTTTCCGAACAAGCGATCAGCTCAGCTCTTGTCAGGATGGAAGCAAAAGAAAACAACCCGATTTATTATGTAAGTCGTGTCTTGCAAGGCCCCGAAAGAAATTACTCCGAGATTGAAAAGTTTGCTCTCTCTATCGTAACTACTGCGCGGAAATTCAGACCCTATTTCCAGTCGCACAAAGTTATCGTCCTAACCAACCAACCACTGAGGCAAACACTTTTGAAGCCTAACGCGTCGGGAAGGCTAATCAAATGGGCGGTCGAACTAGGAGAATATGACATCGATTATTTGCCGAGAACCTCGGTCAAAGGGCAGATTTTAGCTGATTTTATACTAGAAAGCACTGTAACGATAGAAGAAAAGGAGGAGCAATGGATGCTGCATGTCGATGGATCTTCAACGTCGACAGGCGGTGGTGCAGGAATTTACTTTCAAGGCCCAAATGGGGAAGAGCTTGAATTTGCTTTAAAATTAGACTTTCTAGTATCCAACAACGAAGCAGAATATGAGGCCCTGCTGGCAGGATTGAAAATGGCAGTAGAAACAGGAATAAAAAACTTAATTGCTTACACCGACTCACAGCTCGTGGAAAAGCAATTTAAGGGTCTTTTCGAAACCAAAGAAGATTCAATGATCAAATATTTAGCTTTGGTCAACAAGCAGGTATCGTGACTCGATGCATTCCAACTCGAATATATAAGGAGGACAGAGAATACGAGGGCCGATGCTCTCTCCAAGTTCGGAAATCTAATAGAAGGAATCAAGACTCGGAAGGTAACACTGTTGATTTCAGTCAAACCGGCCATCGATACCAAGAAGAGTCCCCCTGGAGCGGATATACTCTATCTCGATGACGATCGCAGTAGTTGGAAAGCTCCAATACTGGATTATCTAGTGAACGGAACCCTCCCAACAAACAACACTGAAGCAAGAAGACTCAAGTATAGGGCACCCCGCTATGCAGTCATTGGAAACAAATTGTATCGACGATCTGTCTCTGGAGTGCTGCACAAATGCGTAGCTTCTCCCCAGATCGACCTAATACTAAAGGAAGTCCATGAAGGATCTTGTGGAAGCCATTCGGGAGGCAGAGCGTTAGCAGTTCAAATATCACATCTGGGATATTATTGGCCTTCCTTGGTCAAAGACGCCAATGATTATGCTAAAAGGTGTGCCAAATGCCAATATCACGCCACCATGCCGAATCAACCGGCGCAAAAGATGGAGTCAATATCCATTGCTTGGCTTTTCGATCAATGGGGTGTAGACTTGGTTGGACCGTTACCGATGGCGCGAGGACAGAAACGTTATTTACTTGTAGGAATGGAATATTTCAGTAAATGGGTAGAAGTGGTGCCACTAAAGCAAATCTCTCAGACCCAAATAATCAACTTCTATTGGTCGATCGTCTGCAGGTTTGGCATACCTAGAGTAATCATCTCAGATAATGGACCCCAATTTGTGGGGAAAAGAGTAGTGGATTGGTGTTCGAAACACAAAATCGATCTGCGTTTTACTTCGGTAGGTTGCCCGCAAACAAACGGACAAACTGAGGTAACGAACCGAGAAATCGTAAAGCTTTTAAAGAAAAGATTATCGGAAGCGGGAGGTGCTTGGCTCGATGAGTTACCATGGGTCATTTGAGCCAATCGAACAAAGGAAAGAGCTGCAACTGGGGAAACTCCTTTTAGTCTCGTGTATGGCTCTGAGGCAGTTGCTCCTGCTGAACTGAAAGTCACATCGCCGAGAACTGATATGTACAATGAATCGGATAATACGGACAAAAGGAATTTCGAACTCGATCAGGCGGAAGCAAAGCGAGAAAGAGCCTCCACCCGAATCCAAGCATACAAGACTACCATGGCAAGGGCTTACGATAAAAATGTAAGATTAAAATCTTTTCAGGTAGGAGACCTCGTCCTAAAACGAGTAGACGTATCCAAGCAAAAGGGTAAGCTCGATTGCAATTGGGAAGGGCCTTTCAAGGTAATCGAAGCAGGCAGAAAAGGCGCGTATCGATTAAGCACAATGGAAGGAGAACTCGTGAAGAGAACCTGGAACGGGAGAAACCTCAGAAAATTCTACGCTTAAGAAATTTTCTTTAGTTTGTCTATATTCCCAGCTGTTTTTGTAATTTCCTGGAGAGGAACAATCTTTCTTTTATTTTGGAATCAATATAAAAAGCTCTTTTGTTACTTTCTAATACTATCATATAGATCGATATCCGCTGAGGCATCGGGATGAAATCGCCAATGTCCCTCGATAGCCGCTAAGGCATCAGGATGAAGTCGCCAATGTCCCTCGATAGCCGCTGAGGCATCGGGATGAAATCGCCAATGTCCCTCGATAGCCGCTGAGGCATCGGGATGAAATCGCCAATGTCCCTCGATAGCCGCTGAGGCATCGGGATGAAATCGCCAATGTCCCTCGATAGCCGCTGAGGCATCGGGATGAATTCGCCAATGTCCCTCGATAGCCGCTGAGGCATCGGGATGAAATCGCCAATGTCCCTCGATAGCCGCTGAGGCATCGGGATGAATTCGCCAATGTCCCTCGATAGCCGCTGAGGCATCGGGATGAAATCGCCAATGTCCCTCGATAGCCGCTGAGGCATCGGGATGAAATCTCCAAACGTACCTCGATAGCCGTTGAGGCATTGAGAGGAATTCTCCAAATCGTCGAAATCTCCAAACGTACCACGATAGCCGTTGAGGCATTGAGAGGAATTCTCCAAATCGTCAAAACCACCAAACGTGCATCGAAAAAATTGCGGAGCAAAAAGCTATAAATAAGCTGAGGATAAACGTATCTCGATTATGGTAAATACATCGATCATAAATTACATTGACAAACTTGATGAGATAAAAATCGAGATCGACTACTACATCGAAAAATCGAAATTGCGGAGCAAAGGGCTATAAATAAGCTGAGGATAAACGTATCTCGATTATGGTAAATACATCGATCATAAATTACATTGACAAACTTGATGAGATAAAAATCGAGATCGACTACTACATCGAAAAATCGAAATTGCGGAGCAAAGGGCTATAAATAAGCTAAGTATACAATATATCTTGATAATAGTAAAGACACCGATTATAAAAGCAACGTCGGCAAAGCAGTGATATATCTCGATTATAATAAAGGCTTGGATCATGAAATCCATATCGACAAACACATTCGGAAATAAAAATTAAAATTCCAAATAAAAGGAACAAGTCGACAAAATTGAAGTATTAATGAATATTTTATTTCATTATATCGACATGGATACAAATGTACAAGTGAAATCGACTAAGTTGAGGATACAAATGTATAAAGAAACCTAATACAGACTATTACATTGGCTAATCGACTAAGTTGAGGAAATCCCGAGTTTTCCTACATATTCGGCGACCGAGGACTGCTGATGACCACCGACTTCGGATTAGCTATAGGCTTAAATATGGAGGTTTTCCGCCTATAGCTTTTCCTCTCATTGATCGGGGCCTTGAAGGGACGATTCATCCTCGGCGTCAGCGAAGGACAGGAGGATCTTTTAATTGCAGCATGCTTACCAGACAGACACACACCATCTCAGTCAATAAATCGACCATGGGTGATGGGTCTCTCTGCTTCGACCAAGTGACAGAAGAGGAAAAAGCCGCTCAAAATTTTTGCGCTTTAAGTCCTCCACCATCTGATCGGCTGCCATACCTTCTACCTCACCCCTGTCCCCCGACTAAAACGGAAGCACCTCGAAATTACCAAGGACCCGGCATATGTTGCAGAGTGCCGAGCCAATGAGGATTCCGAGATGCCCCCGGGCAGACCTCGTTGTCGTTACCGATGCCACCCATTCGAACAACGAGGCCCACCCATTGAAGTACTCCCTTTACCGATACCACCCAATCGAAAAGAATATCAACATTTTTTATATCGATCTGGAGGTCGAACAAGATGAAAGGTCCCAAAGTAGGGTAAGGGACCCTTCGATAACTTGATCTCAAAGATCGAACTATCGATGGATTATTTCGTCGGATATTTCCTAAAAAAGAACATGTTGGTATAGTTTAGAAGTGAAGAATATTGGCCACCCCTTTACCTATTTATAGGATTAGCCAATCCAATCCAATGGCCCAGATTTATCAGGATCAACGGTCAGGATGGAACGCATTTAAGTAGCCGACTGTTACGCTACCCAAGGTAACTGACGCGGACTATATCCAACGGTCAAGGAAACGCCACGATCAACGGCTGAGATTGTTCCCATTTAATGCGCAAACCGCCTCAACTACCCAGTGAATTTAATGGTTCGACTGGTAATTAGGAAACGAACCAGCGACGTCGAACAAATTAAATTAGATGGAAATTAAATCAACACAATCCGACTATGCGATAAAATAAGAGACAACCTTCATCGAACATACACGAATGGCGAAAAAGCCAATTAGCACACACGTATCAGAATTTATCTCTTGCGAGCAAAATGAAGATAAATAGATTGAACGCAATTAATTAAGTGAAAAAGGAAAATATTCGACATTTCTTAAACACAACATATAAACAACAAAACACGCCGCCCACACGCGACTCGATAACCAACGAACCGAGTTTTAGAGGAAATATAAGTTTTTTCTTTTTTCAAACTCAAGGCCAAAACAAATGCCGTCAACAATCATTATGGGTCTCGAAATTGAGAAGATCAATATGATCGGAAGAGGTCGTCTTGGGGACTTCACCTCCCTGGTCAGCACTCTCAGCTCTCAGCTTTGCCGCTTGCAACTCGAGTAGGAATCCAAATTCATGGTCCTCAGGAGCGCCCTTGGAATGGTCATCTATCAAAAAATTCAAGTCGAGCGGAACACCATTTTCATCAGAAGTAGCGCTGAGCTTCGTCTCATCAAAACGATCATTCAGGAAGCCAAGAGCCCTACACTGTTTCCAACCCTTCTCAAAGACCTTCGACAAATCGGTCCCGGTTTGGCGTTCGACCAACTCCTCGTAGACAATGCTGTTGAAGAATTCGGTAACGATAGCCTTCCTTTCAGCAGCTGTTGCCTCACTACGACTCATCAATCCTTCTCGTCGACCCAATTCAAAGCTATCGGCAACCTCTTCCTTTAGCTTCGTGGCAAACTCTTGATCCTTCCGTTCGAGTTCTGCCTCCAACTCGGTGATACGACTATCTTTAGCCGCCGCTTCTTTCTCCAGAATAGCTACCTTTTCATCGACCTCCTTCTTCTTCTCCTCTAGATGCCCAACCTTTTTCTTCAAATGCGAGCTAGAACCTTTACTCTTCTCATAACGCTTCCTCAAACCATCCTGTCGGGCAGCAGAGGAATAGATGGTCTGACCTAACTGCGAAATAAAAAATTTATACATTATTACTATGAAATAAAGAAAAATAGAACGTAAATCTATATCGAAAGACGAATACCGATAGAAGGAGGGACGCCTGTAAGCGTAGGATGTCCGCTCCATCTTTCTTCAACAGTGTGGCGTGGTCCTCAAAGGACACCGTCGACAAAATTGAAGAATCCAAAATTGCAGGATTCATCATCGAGATACCAGCTGCCCTCGATCCGTACATTCTTTTGTGCTCCTCGAGAATAGATTCTAAGTTACCTCAGGCGGGGGGAGGGATCTCATTGCTCGTAGGAGTTGGTAGATCGTCCAGCTTAGCCCTCTTCGGAGTAGGAATGTCTGCCTGATCGACTTCAGCTGAAACAGGCCTTTTTCCCTTATCCCTTTCTTCTTCTCCCTCCGCTCGATGGCCTGTTGGTAAAGGAACAGTGCTCGAGTGGCCAAGGGAATTGGGGGCCTTGTCGGTAGCAGTGGTCGGAGACAAGGGCACAGGTGGCTTCACGATATTTTGAGACTTCCATATAGCTCTCATAGCACGATTAGCCATAGGGATTACACTTGTCTCTGCACAAATGGATATATTAAGATAATACATCAATATTTTATTTAAAGAAATACAAAAAACGATCAAAACTACCTAAGGTAGGACAATCGACAGGTAAAGGAGCCATCGACATTCCTCCTAGACTCAAAATAGGCTCCCGCAGAAGAGCGTTGGTGTCATAGGTCAACTCCGACAACTGAGAAAGAAAGTCGGGCCCCCAGGACGGTTCGGGAATATTCCTCAACAGAATGCCACCAGACCTCCATTCACATGTCGTCCTCCATACGTAGTTCTCGGGGCCATGAACGAAAATAAACCTATTCTTCCAACCTTTTCCATATGACGATTTTAGATCACTAAGAAACCTAACTTTGGGTTTAGACCGTACGAAGTAAAAACCTTCGTTGGACTGAGGAGAAGGGCGAACATCGAAAAGACCACAAAAATTAGCAAAAGACGCAGGTTGACCAATTGCTTTCATCACTATACAAAACGCAATGATGTATCCAATAGCATTAGGGACCAATTGAGTAGGGCACAACCCGAGACCATTCACTATATCGATAAATTCGCTAGCTAAAGGAAAACGAAGACCGTTTTCCAAACTATCGATATGAAAAGCTCTAAAACCACTCGGAGGCTCGTTCATCCTCTCATCCGAGGACGGCATTCTAATACCCCAACCCGAAGGGAATTGATATTTCGACAGTAATGACTCATCCGACATGCATATACGACACGCCGATATGGCACTGAATAATTCCTTGGTTCGATGTCGGTCCGACTTAGACCTAGAAGGAATCATAACTTCCTTCTTCGGATGCCTTACAGAACCTATCGACACACCTTCCCCTTCCCCGATAGATTCATTTCCTATAGACTTAGACCCACCAGACATAAATAAGAAAAAGAGTTAGAAATACCTAAGAGGGAAGGAGTACTCTGACTAAGAGATGGCAGGCTATCGCTGATCAACACGGCTCCGACGATTATCCTCCCAAGATGTTTTCAATAAGTGTGAACAGTTAAGCTCTTAACACCCTATATATAGACAAAAATCCCAAAGAGCGCGCCCAATGGCAAAATATTTTGAATGGACGTGGCGGTTCAATCTAAAATGGACGGATTTAGTTTTTCGGCCCAATAACATTCCTTTCGAAGTAAGGAAGTTGGCCCAAATATTAGCCCATTTACAATACTCAAAATCGATGATTCGATTAGAAATACTCAAAAAGATATGTCAGACGAATAGAAAGTTATATAATTATCGATCAAAACGAGATGGTGACGTTTCGTCAATACAATCAAAATACTCTTGATATAACCCTATGCTTACAAAGCTCCTACTTAACTACAACTAATCTGATGGAATCAAACATCCGAACTCGTGCGCTCGAGCGGTTTCAACTTCTTCATCTATACCGATTAGCACAGGGGGTTGACATTGCTCGTCGAGCGCCGCCCCTATCATTGAAGGATCAAAATCTGAGGTAAGAAATCCTCTATATCGACATTGTTTGATGGTCTTCTCATGCATTTCGACCAGCGAATCTCCCATCCTAGCATCTGCGAGGTGTTCATAAACAGGAGACGCAAGAAACTCCTTCACAATAGCTAAACGTTGGTCAAGGGAAACGACCCTAGCTTCTGGAGGGTACCCAGCTCGAACACGTTCGACTTCTCGGGTGGCGATACTGAGCTGTCTAATCGCCTCATCGAGCTGCTGCTCTCGTTCTTTTATCGCGACATCGTGTTCAGCCTTAAGCTTCTCCACTTCTTGTTGCGCGAGATCAGCCTGGAGGTATCCTTGAAATAGATATTGTATTACCTATATGACATAAAACAGAGATCAAAGAACCTCAGGTTTATGATTCGTTATCAGAGGTAGAAAAGGTGATGTTGAGAAATAAAACTTACCGCAGAGATTGCTCGCCCTGAAGTATGTAGGTTTTTCTGCAGAGTCTTCCTCGACAACCACCTCTGATCGCGACTAAATATGCTGTGGATAAAACTTTTGAAACCAGCATCCTTAGAACCTCGTTGAAGAACTGAATCACTTGAGCCCAAACCGCCGGGATACTTGTGCTCGGAATCGACCCATTGAGATATCGACCAACTAAGGTCGAACTCATCGTCATCCGAACTGTTGTCGCTATCATCCACATTCGGAACGACGGGGTCATTTCTTGTCTTCATTTCCGTCTCCTCTTCCACTCGAGTCCTCTTTCCTCGCTTAATCTCGATACGACGAGCCTCATAATCACCAACACTCTTAGTTTGTCTCTCCGAGCTAGGTCCAGCCATGGCGTTAAAACCATGCGGCCACTTACGTTGAATCTCGGCGTCTAGAGCCTCCTTTTTCTTCCCTTTGGGCGCGAGTAAAGCGCCCCTAAGAAGATCCTCTAAGGAAGGATCATCGCCCCTCCTTGGGTAAGAACCTTCACATTGAGGCAATATCTACGCAAATTTTCCAAAAATTGAGGCGACAAAGTAGATGGTGGAGGTCTCTGTACATCGATAGGGCCGATACTCCAGGACGATGTTATATTTAGCTTTTTCCCCTTTGGTGGTCTAAGAAACACGAACCGGGCTTTCCATCCCTTCCCATGAGAACTTTTTGCATTTGTGAGAAAACTATTTTTATTCCCCCTAGATCTGACCTGATAAAAGCCCTCGCCCGACTTCGGCGACTCCTTCACCGTAAATAAACGCCAAAAGTTGCCGAACGACGGCTCTTGCCTAAGAGCTTTCATGATGACGATAAACCCCAGAATCATCGACATGCCATTCGGAACGATCTGGGCAGGCACGACACCCAATTGATTGAGAATCGAAACCAGTTCAGGAGCGATTGGCACTCGAAATCCGCACTCCATCGACGCCTCGTGTATAGCTATGGTCTCTTCGGAGGGTTGTGCATCCGCTGTACCTTATTCGGAGTCGTCAAAACCCAACCTTCCGCAATCGAAAACGAAGATAGCCAGTTCGACAAGGGTTTTTTATAATCCCCGGCTTGAATTTCATGATATGCCAACCTCTTTTCCTCTTCGTCTTCATCGTCGTCATCAGCCTGCCCACCACTTCCAGATATACCACCTTCGTTGCCTTCCTGTCGATTTGCTTCCTCACCAAAAACCGACTCGACAACATCCTCCACATGAACACTCTCCGGACTCGATACTTCGCTATCCGACATCGTCTTAATATATCAGAACTGAATTCTAAGAAGCTCTCTTATGCACGTATAAAGCTCCGACGTCAGAAATATTTTTTTTTGTTGGATAAGGATGAAGATGAAGGCACTAAAGAAAGTTTGATAAGGGAGGTTTTGATGCATTCCAAAACTTCAAAAATTGGCTAAGTATGGAGTAACTTAGCTGATAAACTTATCAAGGAATTTTGACTAAGTAATGAAGACATCAGAAGAGTCAAAGTTTCAAGGTCCAAAACTTCTGATCTGCTGAAGTAAAGTTATCAGACTAGTGAAGATCAGCCGACTCAAATCAGATTTGTTCAAGTTTGAGATCAGCCGAGTTCACCATCAGATTTGTACTTTCGTCAGCCAAGTGAAGAAGATCATGAAGTGTTCCCAACGGTAATAAATGCCCCTTGGTGTAATAAATGCTGAAGTACGAGGATATTTAAGACAAATGATTGAAGAAAAGCTTCGCATCAGCCGAGTGCATTTAATGCTGCATTTAATGCTGCCTGCAGAATAGTACTGTTTACAGTATGGACAGACTGCAAAAGAGCCGTTCGCGGATTTTAAGGACCAGTACTCGAGGAATTTGAATCCTGTCTCTCTTCAACGGACATTTTTCAATCCTCAAGTATAAATAGCTGAAAGAGACGAAGAAGAAAAAAAAACAACACACTTTCTGAGAGAAAATTTCGAAGCAAAATTCTTTAAGTCTCAAGAACAGCTCACTCATCAGCTGAGTCATTTGTTGACGAAAGCAGAGTTGAAGAATCAAGAAAAATACATCTTCTGAGTGATTTTGTAAACAAGAGTGTTGTGCGGAGTTGTGATCCATCTTTGTGAGTGATCAAACTTCAGAGAATAGGTCTTCTGTGTGATTTCCTATTGCGAACTTGTGGTCGTTTCATTTGTTGTTCGACGCAAGCAGAGTATACTGTAAACTTTGTGATTATAGTATAACCCAAGATCTGAGTGACTTGGAAGAGTGGACTAAAGGATATTTAAACCCATATAACCACTATAAAAATTACTTGTGTTTTTACATTGCTTTCAAATCTGCATATCTTCTGTTTGCATAAAAACACATTAAGTTAACTGTTTGAAAAAGAGACAAAAAGGAGTTTATAAAACTGGGGAAGCATTTTTCAAACTGCTATTACTTGTGAAAAACACTTTGAAAATCCGCTGCAAGTACTCTAAGTATTAAAACTGATTTCTGCAAAATCAGCTAAGTATCTATCAGACGAGTGGTCAACAGACTTGTTCAAAGATTTGTTCGCGAACAGAACTGTAACTTACTAATCTGATCAGCTTAGTCTGTTCAGCTTAAAGTAAAAGTTTTAAAGTTAAAATTTGAAAGAAATTTTTAAAGAGGTTTATTCACCCCCCCCCCTCTAAACCTCTTCTGACCACTTGGGACCAACAAGTGGTATCAGAGCGGGTGGTTCATTAGAATCAGCTGCCTGATCAACGAGCTTGATCCAAGTGTTTTTCAAAGGTTTTCAAAACTTTTCAAAAGAGCATCTTTTTGAAAAATCAAAACCTTTTGAAAAATGGACTGTATCAGCCATGTTCCCCATATTGCTGGTATGTCTTTTGAGGACTGGAAAATCAGAATGGAGATTTTCCTTGCTGCCTACAATGACAACATGTACACATGTATCATTAAAGGTCCATTCAGATTCACAAAGACCATAAAAATCAATGAAGTAGATACGGTTGTGGAAAAAGACCTTCACGAGATGACTCCAGAGGAGATAAAGCTTTTCAATCTTGATAAAGTTGGGAGATTCATCATGACTAAAGCCCTGGATAATGATCGGTTTGACAAGATCAAACATTGCCAAACTGCAAAAGAAATGTGGGACAAAGTCAGAGATATGAGCGAAGGCAATGATGCAATTAAAGAGCATCAGCTCAGTGTTGCCTTGGAGAAGCTGGACAACTTCAAGATGAAGTCTGGAGAAACCATTGATCAGATGGACACCAGATTCACCAGAACTCTGAATGAAGTTTTGAAGCTGGGAAAGACTTTCACTGACAAAGAGATCACCGTCAGAGTATTGAAGGCTCTACCCTCCAAGTTCAACATGAAGGTGACAGCAATGGAAGAATCAAGAGATCTGGGCAAGATTTCTCTTACAGAGCTGTTTTCCGTACTCAAGGCTTATGAGTATAAACTGCCAAGAATGGGAATTGAAGAAACCTCAACTTCAGGACCCACAGCTGCACTGGTTGCTGCTGAAAACCAAAGAAGACCAGCTCAAAGAAATGCTGAAGTGGACTCATCTGATGAAGCCATTCTACTCAACAAAAAGGAGTACACTGCTGGAGATGTTGCACTGTTGATAAATAATTTCAAGAAGTTCTACAAAAGAAAAATGAAGAACAAATACAACAATGCTTCTACTTCTAAACCTAATTTTTCTTCTCAGGATAAAGATGATTATAAAGCAAAACTAATGTGTTACAACTGCAGGAAATTGAGACATTTCATTAAAGACTGTCCATATCCAAAAGCAGAGAAGTACACTGAGGAAGAGAAGAAAATGAGAAAAGAAAGAAAGCATCAGAGAGGCAAGGCAATGATGGCGGAAGCAGAAAAGCTAGCTGCTGTCTACTCATCTGATTCAGATTCAGACTCGTCTGATGAAGAATCTTCTGATGAAGAAAAACCTGCTCTCCTGTGCCTGATGGCAAAGGAATCTGATGACTCTGAGGATGAGGTAACTCCTCAAGAAAATGAACTGTTTAATTCTCTAGAGCAAATGATGTTGAATAATACTACTATTGCTGGAGAATTTGTTAAGCTTAAGGAAGAGATGAACTTGCTAAAAGAGCAAAATAGTTCACTGAAACTCTTAGCTGAAAAGCCAAGGGAATCAGCTGAATATAAACAGCTTGAGCAAGAGCATGAATCTCTGAAAGCTGAGTGTGAGGTTTATAAAGGAAAAATCATGGAACTTGAGAAAATTATTGAGTCTCATGATAAGTCAACTGTTGCATCCATGCATACATCTAGTAAACAGGTGACACCTTTAGAAAAGGAAAAATTAGAATTGAATCATACTGAAAAATTCATATCAGCTGACAATAGTAAGGTCATTCTGTATGTTCAAACTTCTAAACCTGCCTCATCTGAGAAAGTGGTAAAGGAGAAGAAATCTCCTAAGGCTAAAAAGAGCAAAGAGCCTAGTGTAGGAAATCAGACTAGTAAGACCAAACAGCAGAGTCCTAAGAAGTCTGCTGATAAAGCTAAAGTCAATCAGACTAGTGGTAAAACTAAGTCAAAATCAAATGAGCAAGCATCTAGTAAACCAAAGAAGCATAAAAACAAGAAAAATCAAAATGCTTGGTATGGAAATGAGTCTTATTATGTGCAACCTGCTGCATATCATCCTATGTATCATGCACCTCAATTTCCTAGTTACTATGCACCTTATCCTGCTCATCCAATGCATGCATATCCTGCATATCATGCACCTTACCCTGCTTATGAACATTATTCATATCATACTGATCATCAACATGACTTATCTGATAACTATGATAAAAATGAAACTGTTCATGCTCCTAAAACTCAGAAACCTAAGAAGCCTAAGACATCAACATCTTGGGTTGTCAAAGGTGGAACTAATCCTTCAGGACCCTCTCAATAAGGGTACCTAAAACAATTTTACTTTTGTTTTGTAGGTTAGGATTAGGAGTAGGAGTAAAGTAGAGAAGATCTGGTACTTGGACAGTGGATGTTCAAGGCACATGTGTGGAAACATACATGAGTTGACTGATGCAGTTGCTGTGGATGGTCCAAAAGTTATTTTTGGAGACAGCAAAGAAGGCAAGATTAAAGCTAAAGGAAGATTAATCAAGGGAAACATAGAGATATCTGACGTCTCATATGTTAAAGGCCTAAAATATAATCTGCTGAGCATAAGTCAATTTTGTGACAAAGGATATTCAGTCATCTTCTCAACAGATAAGTGCTACGTTGAACAGATTGGTACCAAGAAGGTAATTTTATCTGGAAGACGACAAGGAAATATCTACATAGTCGACTGGAATTCTGCTGACAAGAATTCAAGCGTTTGTTTGGTGGCATCTGCACCAAGTGAAGTTAGTTGGCTATGGCACAAGAGAATGAATCATTTAAACTTCAAGACCATTAACAGATTAATCAAGAATGATTTGGTAGAAGGGATTCCAAAAGCAGTCATGAGCAAAGATAAGCTCTGCGACGCATGTCAGAAGGGTAAACAAATCAAGTCATCGTTCAAAAGCAAGAAGCACCAATCTTCTGAAAGAATATTGGAGCTACTACATATGGACTTATTTGGACCCATTGATCCAGTCAGCAATGGTGGAAAGAAATACTGCCTAGCTGTTGTGGATGACTATTCAAGATATACTTGGGTGATTTTCATGAAAAAGAAGAGTGAAACCAAGGAACATCTTACAAATCTGATGGAACTGATCCAGAATGAGAAGAGTATCAAAATATTGAAGATCAGATCAGATAGAGGGACAGAGTTTACAAACTCTACTGTTGAAGAGTATTGTAATATCAAAGGAATACATCATGAGTATTCAGCCGCTAGAACCCCTCAACAGAATGGTGTTGCTGAAAGGAGAAACAGAACACTAAAGGAAGCTGTCAGAACCATGATAGCTGAAGCTAAACTGCCTCAAAGATTTTGGGCAGAAGCAACAAATACAGCATGCTTTACCCAAAACAGATGTATGATCAACAAAAATCAGAACAAGACTCCATATGAAGTTTGGAACAACAGAAAACCAAACATTCATTACTTTAAGATTTTTGGTTGTAAATGTTTTGTATTGAATAATGGGAAAAATCACCTTACTGCATTTGCAGAAAAGGCTGATGAAGCTGTTTTTGTAGGATACTCTACTGTTAGTAAAGCTTACAGAGTTTTTAACAAAAGAACATTACTAATAGAAGAATCTATCCATGTAGTATTTGATGAGCCAAGTCAATCTTCTGAAAAGAATCAAAGTGTAAATCAAGATCTGTCTGCTGATTTACAGAAGTTAGACGTTGGAAGAAATGAAGAATATGTTCCCATCATACTACCTAATCTAAGTTCAGCTGCTAACTCAAGTGCTGTTCAAAATCACAGTGCTGATTGTCTAACAGACGAGTTGCTATCAGCTGACAGACCAGAGACTGTTCAACAGACTACAAATGTTCAACAGACTACTACTGGAACTCCAACAGTAGTGTTGCAAGATCAAGACAGAGGACAACATCCTGATCTACAACCTGATCTCAGATGGCTCAAGAATCACCCACCTGAACTAGTGATTGGTGATCCATTAGATAGAGTGAAAACAAGAAGAGCTGCTGCACAAGATGCCATGTTTGTCACATTTCTATCTCAAATAGAGCCCAAGCAAATTGAAGAAGCTCTCAATGATTCCTTCTGGATAGAAGCTATGCAAGAAGAGTTGAATCAATTTGAAAGGAATGAAGTCTGGTACTTAGTTCCTAGACCAAGTCATCAAAGAGTAATTGGCACTAAGTGGGTATTCAGAAATAAGATGAATGAAGATGGTGTTGTCACCAGAAACAAAGCAAGACTAGTGGTCAAGGGTTATTGTCAAGAAGAAGGAATTGACTTTGATGAAACTTTTGCACCAGTAGCAAGACTTGAAGCAATCAGACTGTTTCTAGCCTATGCTGCTTACAAGAACTTCACTGTCTATCAGATGGATGTGAAGTCTGCTTTTCTCAATGGAGAATTGCAAGAAGAAGTGTACGTTGAACAACCTCCAGGATTTGAAGTCTATCAAGAAGAGGACAAAGTATATCGTCTGAAGAAAGCCCTATATGGACTGAAACAGGCTCCAAGAGCATGGTATGATACCCTATCTGATTTTCTTTTAATTAAAGGATTTCGAAAAGGTAAGGTAGATAAAACCTTGTTCACAATTGAATGGGAAAATCATATATTACTTGTGCAAATATATGTGGACGATATTATTTTTGGTTCAACTAATCAACAGATGTGATATAAGTTCTCCAAGCTGATGCAGAATAAGTTTGAAATGAGCATGATGGGTGAACTTAACTATTTTCTTGGTTTGCAAGTTAGACAGTTGCCTGATGGAATATTCATCAGCCAAGCAAAATACACAAGAGATCTGTTCAAGAAATTTGGTATGGAAACTAGCTCTACTGCTACCATTCCTATGTCTACAAGTCTTCGTTTGGATAAAGATGAAGATGGCAAATCAGTGGACATAACCAAATATAGAGGCATTATTGGTTCATTGCTGTATCTAACAGCAAGCAGACCTGATATAATGTACTCAGTTGGAGTCTGTGCAAGATTTCAATCAAACCCCAAAGAATCTCATCTCTTAGCTGCCAAGAGGATATTGAAATATGTTAAAGGCACTCAAGAATTGGGATTGTGGTATCCTAGAGAATCTGGATTTGAGCTTATTGGTTATTCAGATACAGACCTTGCTGGCTGCAAGATTGACAGAAAAAGCACAACAGGTGCCTGTCAGTTCTTGGGTAGTCGTCTGATCTCATGGATGAGTAAGAAGCAAACCTCAGTCTCTATATCTACTGCTGAAGCTGAATATATAGCTGCTGGAGCTTGCTGTGCACAGATACTATGGTTGAAGCATCAACTAGAAGACTACAATATTAAGATCAGTGGAATTCCAATCTACTGTGACAATACAAGTGCAATCTCACTTACTCAGAACACTACAAGTCATTCAAGGACTAAGCATATTGAGATCAAGCATCATTTCATTAGAGATCATGTGGAAAAAGGCAATGTAATGATTGAGTATGTTCATACTGATAATCAGATTGCTGATATCTTCACTAAACCTCTAAGTGAAGTAAGGTTTTCAACTTTAAGAGCTGAGCTAGGATTACTTAATTTGGAAGCATAAGCTGATGGGGAACTCATCAGAAGACTGGAGTTCAACAGCTTAGTACTTCGTTATTATCTTCAAGGATTAACTTTCAACAGACTAGTTAACTTATGAATTCTTAAACTCAGGGGGAACGTGTAAGACTAGCGGTACTTCTGAATTAAAGATGAAATTTGTTAATGACAGTTAGTTGAAGTTATGTTTTCATCAGAAGACTCAACTATCGAAGATTGAAGTTATTTTATCTAGCTGGATTGACAAACAGCTGAGGAAGGTTATCAGCTATTGGCATTCTCTGATAACAGCATTGTCATCAGGACAGTAGTCCATCAGATAAGTATTTATGTTACTCATCTGATTACTTTAATAAAAGCGGAACTATTTAAAACGCTCTACTCAAAACACGCTTTTATAAGAAAATGTCGGGCGGTACATATTCCCGCTCCTCATAAATATCTTTTGAATTTGAAAAGTCGTAACTGACGCCGCACGATCAACACTGACAGAAAAACGGATCTAACGGTTGGCGGATCTCAGGGAAACCTAAAAACCCCAACTCTATAAATCCACATCTGATCAGTCGTGTAGTTCTTTACGCATTCTAAGCATTCAAAAGTACTTGTGAGAAATTTATCTGCAATTCTCTGCATACTTCTCTGTGTTCTTCTAACCTTCAACAGATTAACAATGGCCGCTGAAGGTATGTTTCTCGTCTATGATTCCTACTACCAATCCGGTACGGATCTGATGAAAGAACTGCTCGAAAAGTTCAAAGCTCCTTCGCTGGTAAACTTCATGGAATACCACGAAGGAATCATCTGGACTAACCAAGTGATGGAGTACTACAACTCTGCGAAAGCTGACTATAACTCACTAGCAATTAAGGCTACTGTGGGAGAAAAATCTATCACTATCACTCCTGCTGTTCTTCACGAGACGTTTGGGCTTCCCAACAGTGGACGACATGACGTCACTGTTCTGACAGAGGACAAGGACCAACAGTTCTGGGCGATCTGCGCCAAAGAGGGAGAAATGTTATCTGGAAATATAAGGAAGAAACAACTGAAGGATGAATATCAACGGATGGCTGATATGGTATGCAAGCTGATTGAGAACTGCACCTTCTCACTGGATGCTTTTACTATGAAAAGGTTCAGCATCATGGCTGCCATATACTATGGACTGGAGGTAAACTGGTCAATCATAGTCTGGTACATATTAGCTGACTTTCTTGATGAAAAGAAAGGCAAAGGCCCCACTACCAACCACCGAATCACTCTCAGTTATCTGCTGTCAAAACTGGGCTGTGACATGAAGAATGGAAAGGAAATTCACAAATCAAAGGCACTGTCCAAGTACATGCCTGTTCAAAAGAGGAAGGCTGGTGAGCCTGAAGAAGCTGATACTGAGGAACCAAAAGAGGTTCCTGCCAAAAGGCAAAGGAAGTTAGTCAAAACAGCAAGCTTCGCTGTTGAGACTAGAAAGAAGAGGGCTGCTGATGAGCCTAAGAAGAAAGAAGCTAAAAAGATGGAGAAAGTGACTTCTACTACTGAAGCCACCAAAATTGTTGAAAATGTACTTGCTGATGTAAGGACTGGATCCCCTGCATCACCATCAAGAACTCCATCAGCAGAGAGGCCTGCTGAAAATATCTCTTACAGGACAAGAAGTCAACTAAGGGATACTGCTGTCTCAAGACCTATTCAAGGTCTGACTAAAAAGTCAGCAAGAAAGCAAATGACCTTCATTGAAATACCAACAGAGTTGGAAAATGTAGCAAGGGAAGACCCTGAAGCTGCTGAAAGGCCTACTGAACCAGTTGAGACTGTTGAGACTGACAAAGCTGATGAACAACAGCCAAGTCAAGTCACATCAACAGCTGAGGTTGCTCAACCTCAAGAAGATCCAGATGTGCAAATCATCTATCTATTGCTGCTGCACCCATATCATCTGCTGGACCAGCCCCTGCTGATAAAGGCAAGAGAAAAATAGTGCTGAGGAAAAAGAAAGTTTCCAAAGCTGACAAGAAAGCAAGGGAGGAGGCTGAACAAAGAAAACAGGATGAAATGGAGGAAAAGAAGGCACTTGAGCTGAGCAAGGCTCAAGAAGCAAAGGATGAAGCCAGAAGGCACATGTCTGAAGCAGAAAGAAAAGCTGCTGAAGATGCTGAATTGGCGATGGTTTTGGAATTAAGCAAAGTTGATGCCTATGGACCTGTCCATGGAGGTGGCATCAAAATTGGAGAAGGCAAGAATGATGAAGAAGACAAGAAGAAGATATTACTGCCTGCCCCCAAAACCAAGTCAAAGGACAAGTTTGAAGTCAGAAAAGCTTTTGAGATAGTGTATGCTGACAAGGAGCTTTTCAAGAAATTTGAGAAGTCTCTGGCATACTATGATCAGAAACTTATGTTGAGGACTCTGTTCAACCAAGAAAAGCCAAGATATATCAGTTGGAGAGACAACAGGCTGAACAAGTCAATAACAGAACTTCAAAGCATGAAGGAGTTAGCTGATGAAGAACGTTGGGTTCTGACCTGGCTGAAAACAGACTCCATCCAAAAGGCCCTTGATCCAAGCTATGTAAGGGATGTCATGCATAGTTATGCAAAAGGCTTTGCATTGGAAGAGGCCAAGAAAATCAAAAGCACCTTGCCTGACAAGAAAAAGAAGTCTGAAGATGCTGAAGAAAGAGCAATTAAGTTTGCTGTTATGACTGCTCTGAAGAGATGGGCTAAAAAGTCAAAATATCGGCAAGGATGTTCAAGTGACTTGCCACTGCTGCCAAGTATTCAACAGATCATTTTTGGCAAGGAAGTACAACCGTACTATGAAATCCCTAAGGGAAACAATGCTTTTGTTAACCCTTGGATTATTGTAAGGCAGATTAGACAGACAACATGCTTCAATGATGATGGAACCATTACTAATCTGTTCTACGATGATGTCACTGATGAACATAAAGCTGCGGCCAAGCCTGCTGATCAGACCGCTGACAAAGCTGAAGACAAGTCTGCTGACCAAGTTGCTGACAAGTCGACTTCTGAAGATCATCAGATGACGGATATGGAAGAGGTCCCTGTTCAACAGGCGACTGAAGAGAAGGAAGCTGATGCTGATGCTTCTGCTTCATCAGCTGATCAACATTCATCACTGATGGAAGCAATCCAGATGCTGATGGAAAATCAACTTAAGGAACTGGAAGACAAGCACAAGCAACAGTTATTGAAGGTTAAGGAGGAGCTGAAAGTTGAACTTAAAGCAGAGTTGGCAGAAACCAACAAACTTCAGCTGGAAACTGTTCAAGGATCAACAGAAGAATTCATCAAGAAAGAGATCAACAGTATTCCAATTCCTCAGGACAATTCATTGCAGTTAGTGCACAGCTTAAGAGAACTGAACCAGAACGTAGAAGATGTGAAGGGTGATGTAAATCAGCTCCACACTGCCCTAAAATCAGCTGAGCACAAGATTGCTGACTTAACTGCAACCTTCATAAAAGTCAGTGAAGAGGAGAAGGCAGTCAACTTAGGGATGTTGCAAGAAGTAGCAAAGGCTTCACAGGAAATTCAGAATGAAATTGCAACTATCAACCTTAATATTGACTACTTCAATGACAAGACTGACGTCATCAGCACTGATATTCATCATCTTACAGCAAGTCATGACGTTGTAAATCAGAACCTAAAGGCTTTATGTGCTGAAGTTAAGATTCCAACAGTTGCGCTCAACCCTACTGTTACACCTTCAAATGTCATCAGTTCTGATGATGACAAAAAGGGGGAAGATATAGAAGGAGAACCAACTAAGGAGGAAACTGCTGCTGCAATTATTGAAGCCAAGGAAACTGAAGAAACAGCTGACAAGACTGAAAATCTTGGAAAGGTAGAAGAAGAAGAAGAAAAGATTGAAAAAGAAGATACCAAGTACAAGGATACAGAATCTGCCAGGAAGGCCATGGAAGCTCTGAAAGCTCTTCAAGAACAACAACTTAAGGAGAAGATGGAAGCTGCCAAAGCAACCTTGGAAGAAGAAGCTGATGATGAAGAAGATGACGAAGAGTCATCTTATGAATATGAAGAAGTGCTTGAAGGATCAGATGAAGAAGCTGATAGTTAGAAATTGTAAAATCCTTGTAATCAGTCTACTTTATCTATTTCTTCAGAAATCTCATCTGATGAACTTGTACTCTGTAACTCTTTTTCAATATTAATGAAAAGACAAGTTCAATCCAATAAACTTTTTCTATCTCAGAAAATTTTGAGGATTACAATCTTTAGCTTAGGTATTTAACAGGTACTTAGCTGAAGTTTTGTCATCATCAAAAAGGGGGAAATTGTTGGATAAGGATGAAGATGAAGGCACTAAAGAAAGTTTGATAAGGGAGGTTTTGATGCATTCCAAAACTTCAAAAATTGGCTAAGTATGGAGTAACTTAGCTGATAAACTTATCAAGGAATTTTGACTAAGTAATGAAGACATCAGAAGAGTCAAAGTTTCAAGGTCCAAAACTTCTGATCTGCTGAAGTAAAGTTATCAGACTAGTGAAGATCAGCCGACTCAAATCAGATTTGTTCAAGTTTGAGATCAGCCGAGTTCACCATCAGATTTGTACTTTCGTCAGCCAAGTGAAGAAGATCATGAAGTGTTCCCAACGGTAATAAATGCCCCTTGGTGTAATAAATGCTGAAGTACGAGGATATTTAAGACAAATGATTGAAGAAAAGCTTCGCATCAGCCGAGTGCATTTAATGCTGCATTTAATGCTGCCTGCAGAATAGTACTGTTTACAGTACGGACAGACTGCAAAAGAGCCGTTCGCGGATTTTAAGGACCAGTACTCGAGGAATTTGAATCCTGTCTCTCTTCAACGGACACTTTTCAATCCTCAAGTATAAATAGCTGAAAGAGACGAAGAAGAAAAAAAAAGCAACACACTTTCTGAGAGAAAATTTCGAAGCAAAATTCTTTAAGTCTCAAGAACAGCTCACTCATCAGCTGAGTCATTTGTTGACGAAAGCAGAGTTGAAGAATCAAGAAAAATACATCTTCTGAGTGATTTTGTAAACAAGAGTGTTGTGCGGAGTTGTGATCCATCTTTGTGAGTGATCAAACTTCAGAGAATAGGTCTTCTGTGTGATTTCCTATTGCGAACTTGTGGTCGTTTCATTTGTTGTTCGACGCAAGCAGAGTATACTGTAAACTTTGTGATTATAGTATAACCCAAGATCTGAGTGACTTGGAAGAGTGGACTAAAGGATATTTAAATCCATATAACCACTATAAAAATTACTTGTGTTTTTACATTGCTTTCAAATCTGCATATCTTCTGTTTGCATAAAAACACATTAAGTTAACTGTTTGAAAAAGAGACAAAAAGGAGTTTATAAAACTGGGGAAGCATTTTTCAAACTGCTAAGATTACTTGTGAAAAACACTTTGAAAATCCGCTGCAAGTACTCTAAGTATTAAAACTGATTTCTGCAAAATCAGCTAAGTATCTATCAGACGAGTGGTCAACAGACTTGTTCAAAGATTTGTTCGCGAACAGAACTGTAACTTACTAATCTGATCAGCTTAGTCTTTTCAGCTTAAAGTAAAAGTTTTAAAGTTAAAATTTGAAAGAAATTTTTAAAGAGGTTTATTCACCCCCCCCCTCTAAACCTCTTCTGACCACTTGGGACCAACATTTTTTTACCGTAGTATAAAAGCACAGGAAGAACGACCTATATATAGCAGCAAAAACTACCGCTTCACCAAATTTGCACAATACCCCTTGAAAAGACGCGACGTTTGAACTTCCACCCCTAATATAGATATTGCCTGCCGAATTAAACCCTAAATCAGCGAAGGCGCGAAAGCATAGATATTATGGCGGGAAATTCTACTCCGATACTTTAAGTCCCAGACTTCGATTTGCAATCGAACTCTCGAACTTGGGGGACTCCCAATGATACTAGCAGAATTTAAAAATTCAAACAAACACTAATTCAAATTTCCAGAGTTCGACTTACCCTCAAACTCTAGAACTTGGGGGACTCTTGATGTACCAAGTCTTCGTCATGATAAACACTCATCGGTCAAACGATTAATATCGAGGACCTCCCCCTCGAATTCACATCGTTTATGAACAAATAAGCATCACGTCGGCGTCGACCTCGATCTCTTCGACTTATCCGACATAGTGGCCGACGTCCACTTATGTTTGATCCACTTACAATTGGATCGAATCAATTGCTGAGGATCCATATTCGAACCATAACGTCCAATCGTGATTCGACCCGGTGGCCCACCTGGAAAACTATAAATAACCCTCATAAATGAGATAAAAGGTAGGCACTTTCCGACTATCAATTACACTCCGATCTCTACCCTTATCTCGATACTTACTTTAGCATCGGAGGGTTATCGCCGAGTAACCACCGGCATTAACCTGACGTAGTTGTCTTTGTTTTCAGGTTAGGATTCCCTATACAAATCGAGGACTAGCATAGCTGACCTGCCGATCCTCTTATTGGCGAGTCGCGTTCGACAAGGAATAAGTACCCTAACGATAACGCACTCATCAAGTATAGTGAAGTGCCCAAGGGAAACAATGCTTTTGTCAACCCTTGGATCATTGTTAGGCAAATACGACAGACAACCTGCTTCAATGATTATGGCACAGTCACTGATCTGGTCTATGATGATGTCACTGATGAGCACAAGGAAGCTGACAAGACATTAGCCATTGAGTGGAATGCTAAGGCATCTGAAGATCATCAGGAGACTAAAATGGAAGAAGTTCTTGTCCACCAGGAGACTGACGAAAAGGAAGCTGCTGCTTCTGCTTCATCAAGTGATGAACACTCATCACTGATGGAAGCTTTCCAGATGCTTATGGAGAGTTCAATGAAAGAACTGGAAAAGAAGCATGGTCAGCAGCTGATGAAGTTAAAAGAGGAGCTGAAGGATGAACTCAAAGCAGAGTTGGGAGAGTCCAACAGACTTCAGCTGGAAACTGTGCAACAGTCAACTGAAAAGATCATCAAGACTGAAATTACTAGTTTCCCTGTTCCTCAAGACAACTCCTTGCAGTTAGTGCAAAGCTTAAATGAACTGAACAGAAATGTGGAAGATGTGAAAGCTGATGTAAATCACCTTCATGCTGCCCTTCAAAGAGCTGAGCACAAGATAGCTGATCTAACTGCAACCTTCATCAGAGTTGGTGAAGAAGAGAAGGCTGTTAATGTTCAACTGTTGCAAGAGGTTTCCAAAGCTGGAAAAGATCTACAAAATGAGCTTACAACAATGCAACTGAATATTGACTGCTTCAATGATCAGACTGACAACATCAGTACAACTCTTCATCAATTAACTGCAAGTCATGATGTAGTTAATCAGAATCTGAAAGCTTTATGTGCGGAGATGAAGATTCCAACAGTTGCTCTCAACCCTGCTACTGAACCTTCTAATGTCATCAAGTCTGATGATGACAAAAAGGGGGAAGATGAAAGGGAAGAATCAGCTAAGGAAAATGCTGCTGCTGCTGCTGATGAAGCTAAGGAGACTGAAAAAACTGCTGACAAGACTGAAAAACTTGGAAAGGTAGAAGAAAAAGAAAAGACTGAAGAAGAAACTACCAAGTAGAAGAACACTGAATCAGTCAGGAAGGCAATGGAGCTAATCAAAGAACAGCAACTTAAAGAGAAGATGGATGCTGCTAAAGCAAACATTCTCCTGGATGAGGAAGCTAATGAAGAAGAAGAAGAAGACGATGAAGAATCTTCTTATGAATATGAAGAAGTGCTTGAAGAATCTGATGAAGAAGCTGATAGTTAGAAATTTTAAACATATTTTGTAATCAGTTTACTTTATCTTTTCTTCAGACATCTCATCTGAAGAACTTGTACTTGTAATATTTTCTCTATCAATAAAAAGACAAGTTCAATCCAATACATCTTTTCTATCTCAGAAAATTTTGAGGATCACAATCTTTAGCTTAAGTTTAACAGGTACTTAGCTGAAGTTTTGTCATCATCAAAAAGAGAAAAATTGTTGGATAAGGATGAAGATGAAGGCACTGAAGACAATTTGTTAAGGGAGGTTTTGAAGGATTCCAAAACTTCAAGATTGGCTAAGTATGAGTTAACTTAGCGGTTGATCCCTTTGAAGAAATTTTGACTAAGTAATAAAGACATCAGAAGAGTCAAATTTCAAGGTCCAAGACTTCTGATCTGCTGAAGGAAAGACATCAGACTGATGAAGATCAGCCGACTCAAATCAGATTTGTTCAAGTTTGAGATCAGCCTAGTTCGCCATCAGACTTGCACTTTCGTCAGCCAAGTGGAAAGGATCATAAAGTCTTCCCAACGGTAATAAATGCCCCTGGAAGTAATAAATGCTGAAGTACAAGGTTATTAAAGACAAATGATTGAAGAAATGCTTCGCATCAGCTGTGTGCATTTAATGTTGCATTTAATGCTGCCTGCAGAATAGTACAATACGGACAGACTGCAAAAGAGCCATTCGCGGATTTTAAGGACCAGTACTCGAGGAATTTGAATCTTGTCTCTCTTCAACGGACATCTTTCAATCCTCAAGTATAAATAGCTGAAAGAGATGAAGAGAAGAAAAATAACACACTTTCTGAGAGAAATTTTCAAAGCAGAATTCTTTAAGTCTCAAGAACAGCTCACTCATCAGCTTAGTCATCTGTTGACAAAAGCAGAGTTGAAGAACAACGAAAAATTACATCTTCTGAGTGATTTTGTAAACGTGAGTGTTGTGCGAAGTGTAGATCCATCTTTGTGAGTGATCTAACTTTAGAGGATAGGTTTTCTTAGTGATTTCCTATTGTGAGCTTACGGCCAGATTCATTTGTTGTTTTGGCGTAAGTGGAGTGTACTAATTACTTTGTGTTTTTAGTATAACCCAAGATCTTTGTGACTTGGAAGAGTGGACTAAAGGATATTCAAATCCATATAACCACTATAAAAATTATGTGTGTTTTTACTTGCATTTTTAATTGCATATTTCAAGATTGCATAAAATACTTTACTTAACTGTTTGAAAAGAATTTAAAAGGAGTTTATAAAACTGGGGAAACACTTTTCAAACTACTGAGAATACTTGTGAAAAACACTTTGAAAAATCCGCTGCAAGTACTCTAAGTATTAAAACTGATTTTAACAAAATCAGCTAAGTAATTATCAGACGAGTGGTCATCAAACCTGTTCAAAGATTTGTTCGCGAACAGACTTGTAACTTACTACTCTGATCAGCTTAGTCTGCTCACAGTTAGAGAAAAGTTTTAAAGTTAAAATTGGAAGGAAATTTTAAAGAGGTTTATTCACCCCCCCCCCCTCTAAACCTCATCTGACCACTTGGGACCAATATTATTTAATAATAATATAATTACCTCCAAACCCACGTACAATCCCAAACCCACTTACAATTCAGTTTTTTCCATCTTCTCTTCAATATGTTTTAATCATTTTTTTTCAGTTTCATAATATTTTCACCTTTCTGATTTCAATATTTTCCTTACGATAACTCATTATGTGATGCTCTTTCCATTTATTTTGACTGAACAGTTTTCTCTAGGCGGTTGCACAACTTATTTCTTAAAAAAAAATTCGGTTTTCATAATGCCATATTTGATTGGTTAAGAAATTAATTTTTCAGTTTCATAATATTTTCAAATTTAATTTCAAATTTTTATATTTCCTTACTTGCAACAGCGCATTCATACTTCTTAGAGTAAAGGAACAAGAGATGAAGCAGGGGTGTTTGAAGTATGGTAGACGGTTTAACTCATTATGTTATGCACTTTTCATTTCTTTTAATGCGATTTGGCTGAACAATTTGCTTTAGTGCATATATATTACATTGACTAAGATATGTGTTCTTTTTACATGGGTTAAGTTCTTAATATTCTTAGTCATTTCAAATGTATTTTACTTTTCATATTATCTTCATGTTTGTAATCAGGTATTCTATCCATTAGGAAGAAAGTTTCAAGTCCTTAAATGTTTTGATTTTTTTTCTTATGATAACAACACTTGATAAAGGGATAGACAGAAAATTTAGAGAATTTTGGTGGTGTTCTTTATTATGTAATCGAGAGGTAAGCTTAGCTTTTTTTATCTCTTAAATTTTTTTGGCCAAGTTTTCAAGTCTTCAAATGTTTTTAATTTGTTATGTTTTTATGATAACAACAGTGGAGTAAAGTATATCTTAAACAGGCAGTTGAGAAGATTTTGAAGGTGTTATTTATTAATCAAAGAGGTAAGTATTATATGCCACTAATTCTTATGTTTTTTTTATATATATATATATATATATATATATATATATATATATATATATATATATATATATATATATATATATATATATATATAGTTATCAAGTGTTGTTATCATATAAGGGAAAAAAATCAAAACATTTAAGGACTTGAAACATTCTTCCTAATGCATAGAATACCTTATTACAAACATGAAGATAACATGTAAAGTAAAATACATTTGAAATCATTCCAATTTTTCAAACAAACTGCTTGCCTATGATTTTGTTTATATTTAATGTTTCAACGATCAATTCTTTTGACCCTATACCCCGACATGGGTTCTACGCAATTTGATTATATTTTTTCTTTGTATTTTAATGTGAAGCATTCTGATTATTATTATTTTTCTTAAAATTTGTCCCTTTGTATTAAAATTTAAGTAGTATTTTTATTTATACTTGCGGGTGAGCAAAACAAAAATTGGCACCAAATAATCACATCTTCAATTGCCATATTAACATTCAACAAATTCAAATTGGAAAATTTCATTAATATACTGTCGATACCAAAAAATAAAACTCGCATAAATATGATAGAATTTTTACTTTAATTTTTCATTCGTTTTGCAGGTATTAGTTTAACATTGATGTTGTGCAAATATTCCTATGTAGCTTAAATGTCCAGAGTGATGTATTTGTAAAGAATATAACTTCGTCCTCTATCCTTTTTTTTTTAATATTTAACATATTATTTTTCTTTGTATATAAATATTGTTATTCTCATTATATATATATATATATATATATATGGTACAATCATTTTATATATTTAACCATGTCGTACAATAGATATTTTTAACATATTAAACAAGATACTTAACATATATATTTTTTAAAACCCGTGCATAGCACGGGGACATATGCTAGTAATACTTGAATGCAACATATTAAAAAACTTTTTAATGTATACTTTATCTATTTAATCGTCTACAAGCGGCTTATTAATTCGTTTCTGCCACTTGCTTTAACATTATTTTCTAATTTATCTAATTTTTCTCCAACTGTTATAAAAGAAGTTGAGGTTTTGGTCACAGTCTAACAATAGAAAAGCGCCTTATCAAATGTTCTATTTGCGAAACTAGCCTTCCCTTTTTTCTTTTCTTTTTTCGGTTTTAATAACAATTAAATCTAATTAAACACAATTCAGTTAATCAATCAATTAATCTATCTAATAATAAAACAAAACACCCGTAAAAACACATTTTTACTTCCAATTCAAATTTCAAAATTTCTCTTACCACAAAAAACTCTCTAAAAAATTCATCCCAACTTTTTGTCACTTGCCCAAGTGACCCGACAGCACAAGGGGCCAAAATTCATTTTTTTTATTGTAATTTTTCATTTAGTTTAGATTTTAATTAATAACCTAATTTAAGTAAGGCTAATTTTGCAATTGAAAAATCTAGTTTTAAGTTAAATTTTGTGAAAATATATATATGATATGATATAAAATCATCAAATATATTTCAAATGTGAAAACAAAAAGGGCTTTTGGCACTTTGACTCTGAAATTATAGGTTTTTGGCACTTTGCATCATAACTTAAAAGTTTTGGCACTTTACACTCTGAAAATACAATTTAATTGGTACTTTGCACCCTATTGTGTGTTTTAAAGAAAAAATTCATTGATTGAATGGTATAATAGTTATTTTTAAATATTTTTGGCACTTTGCACACTAAAACTAACACTTTGAAATATAAAACATTGGCACTTTGCACCCAAAATAATATAAGTTTTGGCATTTTCAACCCTGACTTAATATGATAATTTAAATAATGTAAATAACACGCCATATATGTAAACGTGTATTTTAGATATAAAGTAAATAATCTAGAGGATACTTGAAAATAAAATAAAGACAATGTCTTTTTTTTTAATCTAAATTTTACTGAGAAAAAAATGTTAAAATAATTTATTATAAAGTAAAATAAATTTAGAATAACAAATTTATGATTACTGTGCAAAGAAATGACTATTTTATTTTTACATCGCCGACATTCATGAGTTTGTCTTTTTTAAGAAAAATAAATTAGGGTGCAAAATGTCATACCAACTATATTTTTAGGGTGCAGAGTACCAAACAATTTAAATCGGGGTGAATAATGCTAATATTTTATAATTTTAGGGTGTAAAATACCAACATACTATATTTTAATGGTGCAATATAGAGCAAAGTGAAAAAAAAATTGAAATAACTATTCTACCCTTCTACCAATAGATTTTCTCACTAAAACACACACTAGAGTGCAAAGTGCCAAATAAATTATATTTCTAGGATGCAAAGTGCCAAAACTTTTAAGTCATGGTGCAAAGTGTCAAAACTCTATAATTTCAAGGTGCAAAATGCCAAAAACCCAAACAAAAACTTAAAAATCTTTTACAAATTTATTTATATATACTACTAATAAATATTTACTTGTTATAAAAAAAATACTTAATATAAGATTATATTTTAGAACAACAATTATTATAATACAAATATTTATAATAGCTTGTGGTCATTTGTCATATCCACATAAGAAAAAATTAAAAAGAATTCTAATAAAAAAAATAGATATGTAAAACAAAAGATTGACCTTCATGAAGTCGAGGACATACAGAATTAATTAAAGAGTTAAACAAAAACTGATAATAAAAATTATAATTTATGATAGTAAATAATGACAAATTCTTTTAACAGTAAATCACAAAAAATAAAATGTGGAGTGTCAGTAAATAAGATTATTGTATTTGAACAAAGTACACAAAAAATTTAATATATTGTTAAATTGGTATGATCTATGACTTCTATCTATAATTGACCACTTCAAATAACTTGGAATGGATAAGTTAAACAAATAACAAAGTTTATATTATACATCTATATAGTATTAGGCAAACTTTTTAAATAATTCAATCAATAAAGAATCTCTATGTGCTAAAAAAATCAAAATTTTAATTCAACTCAATATTTAATTAATAAAAAAAATACTAATTGGAGTCAACATTATTATTCAAATGTGTGTTTGTAAAGATAGATGTAAAACTATAATGACAAATGCAAAATAGTGGGAAAAAAGTAAGAAAGAAGAACTTGTGAAAATAAAAAAAATGAAATAATCTAAAATCAAAACTAATCAATTTATAATCACATTATTTCAAAAGATGAAACCCAAAAAAAAAGAAGATGAAATTAAATATATAACAATATTAATGACAACTGCAAATATTAATGAAACTTGTGAAAATAAAAATGAAATTATCTAGAATCAAAATAAATCAATCTATAAGCTCACTAAATCGAAAGATGAAACCCGAAATAAAATCTAGAAGAAAAAAATGAAAAGTTCAAAAGAATAAAACAAAATTAATGAATATTTAATTTAAATAATATATCTAAAATTGAAACGAATTAATCTATCATCAAATTAAATCACAAGGCTAAACATAAAAATGAAATTATCTAAAATAAAATTAAACAAATAACGCTACAAATCACAATCTGACAGTAACATTGGAAATACACATATTGCGGTTTATGAATAAATTGTGAGTGGAGTGGCAAATTTGATTAATTAATCGAAACATCCGGTTCAGCTACTTACCGGAAAAGTTTGAGAACTCAAGTGATATCATCAGATCGAGAATCGACGATTGCGTCGCCTCGTCTTCCGGTGACTGCACCACCTCAAAGTTAGAGCTCCAAATCAGAGTCTTCAGATTCATAGACAGTTTGTTTGTTTGGAGAGATCTTGATTTAATTGATCGTTGAATTGGTTGTTGATTTAATTTTAATATCGTTTCAATTTCTTTTTTCTAATATTTCATCCAAAAAAAGAAAAAAAATTATGTACAAAAGAAAAATAGCTAGAAAAATGAGTATTCTTATCCTTTTTTATTTTTTTTAATAAGTTGGGTATTCTTACCTGAACATAGTCAAATTCAAAATATTTTCGTTGCCTGAAGGATCATTTTCCCAAAGAAATCCCAACAAATATGCACAACATACTTGCATTTTTCTAATTACTTCTAAATTCTTTTAGAAAATATTATTACCATTTCGTTGGTATGCTTCACTACAAAAGTGTACAATTCAAATCGATTTGACATGTATGAACAAGAACCAAAAGCAAATATTAATAATATTTGCACTAACCAGTGTCATTTTGGGTACACAGATTTTCAACATTCATATTAAATAAATTTCTAATTTCTTAAGAAAATTTCCCAAAATTTCCCAAATAAATTTTGACGCAGAACGGAAGTGCAAATAGTCAGACCAACGTCAAAGCTATAAAAGTTTATTCTCAAGACAGAGAAAATAACCAAAGTTCATAAAAGCAAGAGTAAAAAGTTATGTTCTGGTAGGCTTTGTAAGCCTTAAATAGTCTAACCCTAAAGGTAAGACTTAACCAAAAATACTAAAAATATAAAATGCAAATAAAAATAAATCTAAATATTTTGTAATATTTCCCCTTCATCAGTCCCTTCTTCTTCGAAAGAGCTCGACCCCGAGCTATAATTTGGATAGAGAGGTGTATCTTCGTGAAACTCATGGATGTCAGCCACATTAAAAGTCTTTGAAATCCCCATACTCTCTGGCAGGTCGATAACATATGCGTTATCATTTATCTTCCTCAGAACTTTGAAAGGCCCATACTTCTTCATCTTAAGCTTGTTGTATGTACCTGCTGGAAAACGTTCCTTCCTTAAGAATATCATCACTGAATCTCCAACATTAAAAACCTTGGAGCGACGATGTTTATCAGCAGCTTCCTTATACTTGGCATTCTTCTTTTCCAAAGCTTGTCTAACCTCTTCATGAACATCTTGTATTTGCTCAGCTAGCTTCTTAGCCGCAATGTTCCCTCTTTTCGGCAAACTAATAAGATCAACAGTGTGACGCGGCGGAGTAATGTATACAATTGCAAACGGTGACTTGCCGGTAGAAGAATGAACTCCACTGTTATATGCAAATTCAGCTTGAGCCAATGCCACGTCCCACTGTTTCGGTCTATCCCCACATATACATCGAATAAGGTTGCCCAGAGTTCGGTTTGTAACCTCCGTTTGCCCATCTGTTTGAGGGTGCGCGGTAGTACTGCGCTTCAGTGAAGTATCAAAAAGCGTCCATAAAGTCACCCAAAAATGGCTAAGGAACTTTGTATCTCGATCTGATGTAATAGATGTTGGTACTCCATGTAGACGTACTACTTCCCGAAAGAATAACTTTGCAATGTTACTAGCATCAGAAGTTTTTCGGCAAGGAATAAAATGAGCCATCTTTGAAAACCGATCAACCACAACAAAAACATAATCAACTCCGTGTTGGGTCCTAGGAAGACCCAACACAAAATCCATAGAAAGATCTTCCCAAACTCCCTTCGGAAACGGTAGAGGGGTATAAAGGCTGGTGTTTTGGGACTGCCCTTTCCCCACCTGACAAATGTAACATTTTCTGACAAAGTTGCCGACATCTTTCTTCAATTGAGGCCAATAGAATCTCTCATTCATAGTAGCAATTGTTTTGTCTCGTCCCAAATGCCAGCTCAATCCCCCGCTATGCAAGTCTTGAATCAGTTTCTCTCTTACCGACGCCCGTGGTACATACAAACAATTTCCTTTGAAAAGATAGCCATCATTTATGTGAAAATCCAAAAGTGGTTGTCCATTGGTACACTTACCCCACAATTCTCCAAAATCCTCATCCTCAGCATATAAGTCCTTCAAATATTCAAAGCCAACCACTTCGTGAGTTAGAGTAGTCAACAATGTAGCACGTCTCCTAAGTGCATCAGCCACTCGATTCGATGTTCCCGACTTGTGTTTGATCACGAACGGAAACTTCTGCAAGAAGTTGGACCACCAAATATGCATGTTATCTAGATTATTTTGACTATTCAGAAACTTCAAAGCTTGGTGATCAGTGTATAAGATAAATTCACGCTGAATCAAATAATGTTCCCAATGCTTTAAAGCTCGAACTACATCATAGAATTCCTGATCGTATGTACTCCACCTTTGGCGTGCTTCACTAAGTTTCTCACTAAAGAAAGCCACAGGTCAACCTTCTTGAGATAAAACCGCTCCAACCCCAACACCACTAACATTACACTCGACCTGAAAGAGTTTATCAAAACTAGGTAAAGCTAGAACTGGAGCCGTACACAACCGTTCATTAATAAGTGCAAAACTCTGCTTTGCCTCGATCCCCCATAAAAACTTTCCTTTCTTCATGCACTCAGTGATGGGTGCCATAAGAGTGCTGAAATTCCGAATAAATCGGCGGTAAAATGTAGCTAGTCCGTGGAAGCTACGAACCTCACTAACATTCTTTGGAGCAGGCCAGTCTCGAATTGCCCGAATTTTTTCTTCATCCACATGAACACCGTCAGCACCAACCACAAACCCAAGGAACAAAAGTTTGTCGGTGAGAAACTCGCACTTCTTCAAGTTAATGTAGAGCTTATTTTGCTGCAAAACTGTAAGAACAGACTCTACGTGCCCCACATGTTCATCCTCAAGCTTGCTATATATAAGTATGTCGTCGAAATAAACGACAACAAATTAACCAATAAAAGGACGCAAAACCTAATTCATCAAACGCATAAAGGTGCTGGGTGCGTTAGACAATCCAAACGGCATAACCAACCACTCAAACAAACCATCCTTCATCTTAAAAGCAGTCTTCCATTCGTCCCCTGGCCTAATACGAATCTGATGGTACCCACTGCGCAAATCGATCTTCGAGAATACCCGTGAACCATGTAGCATATCTAGCATATCATCCAACCTTGGAATTGGGAATCGGTATTTGATGGTGATCTTATTAATGGCTCTACTATCCACGCACATGCGCCAACTACCATCTTTCTTGGGTGCTAGAAGTGTAGGAACATCACAAGGGCTCATGCTCTCTCGAATAAACCCCTTCTGTAACAACTTCTTTACTTTCTCTTGAAGTATCCCATTCTCTTTAGGACTCATCCTATAATGTGGTAGATTAGGGAGATTAGCACCGGGAACTAAATCAATATGATGCTAGATGTCCCTCATGGGAGGTAGCTCATCTGGTAGGTTATCAGAAATTAACTCCTTAAACTGACTAAACAATGCCTGCAATTTCTCTGGAATAACCGTGACTGACTCCTCCTCACTGTCAACTACTAAAGCATGAACAACCAAAGCATATAACACCTTAGCTGTTTTAGTTGTGATCTCAAAATCAGAAGGATGTTTAGCAACAGTAAGAAAAGCATCTGTTTTAGTTGGACCATTATCTTTGTTTGGTTTCTTCGGTGCCATAGCTATCTTACGACCACCCCAATTAAACAAATAAGCATTGTCGCGCCCTTTATATGTAACATCAACATCAAATTGCCACGGCCTACCCAAAAGTATATGACTAGCATCCATATCTACAACATCACATGCAACATCAGACTTATAATGCTTACCAATGGAAATAGGGACACGACATACCTCAGTAACACGAACAGATGGCCCTTTTTTTATCCAGCCAATTGAATAGGGCATCGGGTGCGGTTCCGTGGGCAGACCGAGATGCTTCACCACATTAGCAGATACAAAATTCTCGCAACTACCACTATCAATGATTAGATCACAAACTTTACGATTAATCGTGCATTCCGCTCGAAAGATGTTATTCCGCTGTCCTTGTTCTTCTTTTGGTGCAAATAAAACTCGTTGAACCACCAAATTAAGCCTATTTGCCTGTTCCTCCTCCGTCCATTCACACCCATCATAAGGGTCCTCACCTCCTACGAACCCCCCGTACTCAGGATCATCCTGAACTTTCCCATTCTCTTCTTCTACCAAGTTAGCCATCTTACGCAGAGGACATTGATCAGAACGATGTCCTGGAGCATTACATCTGTAGCATTTTCCAGGGGTAGGTCTAGCATAAGGATTAGGATTTGAACCAGAAGGGCGAGGTGCGTTCCGGCTACTTTGACCTGGCTGGTACATATTAGTCTTCTCATGCAGAATGTTGTTCCTTTCGGATAGATTATTATTACGAACAGGATGAGCGTGAGGTTGTGCTAGTGTGCTTGTGGAAACAACCTCCTTGTTCTTATCTGTCACGGCAGTGTCAGTTTTTCCCCTACGAAAGTAACCAATAGATTGTTTCTCCAATAATTCTGCTTTGAGGGCAAAGTTGTATGCTTCATCAACATTCCATAGAGTATGCAACCCAATTTTAGTCCGGATAGACGGTTTAAGACCATTTGTATATCGTGCCACCTTCTGATGATCCGATTCATAAAGATTATTTTTGTCTGATAGCCTAGTAAATTCGGATGTTTAGTCAAAAACTGTTCGATTACTTTGCACGCAATTCTGATATAGCTGTAATAAATATTGCTCATAATCAGGAGGTAAAAATCGACCTAACATCAATTGTTTCATCTTCCTCCAAGTACGAATTGGTGCCTTACGCTGCCGCACTCTGGTATTCTGAATCTGATCCCACCAAACTGCAGCACCTCCTTTCAGTTTGAAAGCGATTAATTTCACCATTTTTGTTTCTGGAACCTACATCATATTCAAGAACCTCTCCACCTCCGAGATCCAATCTAAAAAGTCCTCCACTTGTAGGTTGCCATTGAAAGTGGAAATATCATAATTCATTCGATAATCTTGCAAAAGTTGACTGGGGCGTTAATGAACCCCAATTGGTTCATCCAATTCCTCCTCTGAATCAGATTCATCGATATGGGCATGTTGTATTTGACAATGCCTCCCAAAATCTGGAACAATACGATCAACAGGACGCCCATGGGCTAACCCTGGTACGAGATTCCTGTCGACAGCGGCCCCCTACCGTTGATGACGAGCGTGAGTTCTTGCATCGCTTCACGAAGATCGTGAACCTCCGCTCGAAGAGTCCCCATCTCCGTTTCTAAGGTTTCCATCCTACGACCAACGTCAATAGGGTTGTTGACTCCCTCTTGTCCCATAGCCATCACAAGGCAATCCTTGCTCTGAATACCACTTGACGCAGAACGGAAGTACAAATAGCCAGACCAACGTCAAAGCTATAAAAGTTTATTCTCAAGACAGAGAAAATAACCAAAGTTCATAAAAGCAAGAGTAAAAATTTATGTTCTGGTAGGCTTTGTAAGCCTTAAATAGTCTAACCCTAAAGGTAAGACTTAACCAAACATACTAAAAATATAAAATGCAAATAAAAATAAATCTAAATATTTTGTAATATTTTCCCTTCATCATTTTTTCTAACATTTCATCCAAAAAAAGAAAAAAAATTATGTACAAAAGAAAAATAGCTAGAAAAATGAGTATTCTTACCCTTTTTTTTTTTTAATAAGTTGGGTATTCTTACCTGAACATAGTCAAATTCAAAATATTTTCGTTGCCTGAAGGATCATTTTCCCAAAGAAATCCCAACAAATATGCACAACATATTTGCATTTTTCTAATTACTTCTAAATTCTTTTAGAAAATATTATTACCATTTCGTTGGTATGCTTCACTACAAAAGTGTACAATTCAAATCCATTTGACATGTATGAACAAGAACCAAAAGCAAATATTAATAATATTTGCACTAACCAGTGTCATTTTGGGTAAACAGATTTTCAACATTCATATTAAATAAATTTCTAATTTCTTAAGAAAATTTCCCAAAGAAGTTAAGACAGCTACAGATGATAGAATAATGTCCTGCAAGCCAACTATTTTGGCTGCATTTAAATTGAAATGACTATTCAATTGGATTCAATTCTCCACCACATATCCGCTATAGGAAGCATAATGTATGATATGTTATGTACTAGACAGACATAGCATACGCTTTAAGCGTTACAAGTCGCTACCAGTCTGATCCAGGTGAGCAGCATTGGATAGCCGTAAGGTAATTCTGAAGTACCTGACAATGACTAAGGAATTGTTCTTGGTATATGGTGGAGAATTGAAATTGGAATGCTATACTGATGCTAGCTTCCAATTTGATGTAGACGACTTCAAGTCGATATCTGGATACATATTCCGCTTCAATAGTGGTGCGGTAAGCTGGAAGTGCTCCAAGCAAGACACTACCGCAGAATCAACCACTGAGGCAGAATACATTTCCGCCTATGAAGCAGCAAATGAAGGTGTATGGATAACTTCATCCAGGAATTGGATGTGATATCTAGCATTGTCGAGCCATTACTATCTTCTGTGATAATAATGGAGTTGTCTCGCAAGCGAAGGAGTCGAGATCTCATCAGAATCCTAGCACGTACTAGGACAATACCATTTGATTTGTTATATCATTGGTAGAAGAGACATAAAGATGGAACGTGTCACCTCAAAGGATAATACAACTTACCCGCTATCTAAGCCATTACATCAAAGGAATTCGAAAAACATCTGTCTTAGATGGGAATCAGAAGTATGAAAAATTGGCTTTAGTACAAGTGCGAGATTGATAGAATAATGTCCTGCAAGCCAACTATTTTGGCTGCATTTAAATTGAAAGGACTATTCAATTGGATTAATAAATGCATTTTATTATATATGGTCAACTTTAGCTTATGTAATAATTATCTACGCATAAGGATAGAATTCCTTAGATCACAGGGCTATGGGACAACCCGTGGACTGATATCCAAGGCCGTGATCTATAACATATTCAAGAGTCGCAGAATCCAATCGAGATAGGAAATCGTTGGATTCGGTTAGACTCTCACTGTTGTGTATACTCCGATAAGCTGGAGAACGCTGGGGTCCACGGGCGTGACTGGGATAGTCGATACACATAAGTGGGTGGCTTGCTGGGATTGCAGGCGCACTGAATACCCCAATTAGGAAATAACTCACCATGGAAGTGGTAGTCGCATATGGGGGCTGAAGTTATTCCACTTTACAATAGTATACGAGGAACGATCCCTAACTACTTGAGGTGATAGGGTTTATCTGGTGCGAGAACGTCTATGCTTTAATATGAGTGCCGACTGACTAGAGATTACTAGAAGGTCTCTGTGGATTCATGTTGGGTATAGAGGAACTCATATGCAGGTTCATATCATCAACAAAGGATCCATTGACCCGATTTGATTGGTTGGGAAATTCTCCTATGGATTTTTGTGAGAAATTCATTCTGGTAAAATCTTTGGCCAAGATATCTGACGGCTTTATGGAAGTAGCTCATAAATATTAAGTCAAATAGAATTATTTCGAAACTAGAATGCATATGGTCAAGACAAAATAAAAGGGACTAATGGAAGACCATACCCTTAAGTACACCGAAACTTTGTAGGTCAGAAAGATAACGTAGAGAACCCGAGAGGTACTAAGGTCTACTGCACGAGACTGGACAGTCTCTTACCGACCCAAGGACTTACGAAGAGGCTATGCTAGACATAGACTCGGGAAAGTGGCGCGAAGCCATGGAATCCAAATTGGACTCCATGCACTCAAACAAGGTCTGGGCCTTGGTAGATCCACCAGTGGGAGTGACTCTCGTGGGTTGCAAGTGGATCTATAAGCGAAAGCTTGGAGTGAACGAAGAGGTAATAACCTACAAGGCACGGCTAGTGGCAAAAGGATACACTCAAAGACCAGGCATCGACTTTGAGGAGACCTTCTCGCCCGTTGCAATGCCTAAATCCATTCGAATCTTGCTGGCCAATGCAGCGTGGTATAACTACGAGATATGGTAGATGGATGTGAAGACTGCCTTTCTCAATGGAGACATTGACAAGGAGATCTACATGGAGTAACCAAAAGGATATGCATCCAAAGGAGATGAACACAAGGTGTGCAAACTCCATAGGTCCATTTATGAACTGAAGCAAGCTTCTCGAATTTGGAACATCCGTTTCGATGAAACAATCCAAACTTTTGGAGTCATAAAAAATGTTCGAACCTTGCGTGTACAAGAAAATCAGTGGGAGTACAGTTGAATTTTTGGTGTTTTATGTTGATGACATTCTTCTCATTGGAAACAATGTGAAAGTGTTGTCCGAAACTAAAGCATGGTTATCTACACAATTCTCCATGAAGGATTTGGGAAAAGCATCCTTTGTACTAGGTATATGGATCTACCAAAATAGATCAAAAAGACTGTTGTGTCTCTCCCAATCACAGTACATAGATAAAATATTAAAAAGATTTTATATGGAAGAATCCTAGAGAGGATTGCTTCAAATGAGACATGGAATTGCACTCTCTAAGTCTATGGCCCCAAAGACGCCTTAAGAGAGAAGTAATATGTCTCAAGTACCATATGCATCCGCTATAGGAAGCATAATGTATGGTATATTATATACTAGACCAGACGTAGCATACGCTTTAAGCGTTACAAGTCGCTACCAGTCTGATCCAGGTGAGCAGCACTGGATAGCCGTAAGGCAATTCTGAAGTACCTGAGAAGGACTAAGGAATTGTTCTTGGTATACGGTGGACGAGAATTGAAATTGGAAGGCTATACTGATTATTGCTACCAATGTGATGTAGATGACTTCAAGTCGACATCTGGATACATATTCTGCTTCAATAGTGGTGCGGTATGCTGGAAGAGCTCCAAGCAAGACACTATCGCAGATTCAACCATCGAAGCAGAATACATTGCCACGTGTGAAGCAGCAAATGAAGGGGTTTAGATAACTTCATCCAGGAATTGGATGTGATACCTAGCATTGTCGAGCCATTACTATCTTCTGTGATAATAATGGAGCTATCTCGCAAGCGAAGGAGTCGAGATCTCATCAGAATCCAAGCACGTACTAAGACAATACCATTTGATATGTTATATCATTGGTAGAGGAGGCATAAAGATGGAATGTGTCAACTCAAAGGATAATACGATGGACCCGCTATCTAAGCCATTGCCTCAAAGGCATTCGAAAAACATCTGTCTAAGATGGGAATCAGAAGTATGAAAAGTTGGCTTTAGTACAAGTGGGAGATTGATAGAAAAATGTCTTGCAAGCCAACTATTTTGGCTGCATTTAAATTGAAAGGACTATTCAATTGGATTAATAAATGTATTTTATTATATATGGTCAACTTTATCTTATGTAATATTTATCTATGCATAAGGATAGAAGTCCTTAGATCACAGGGCTATGGGACAACCCGTGGACTGATCTCCAAGGCCGTGATCTAGAACATATTCAAGAGTCACAGAATCCAATCGAGATAGGACATTGTTGGATTCGGTTAGACTCTCACTGTTGTGTATACTCCGATGAACTGAAGAACGTTGGGGTCCACGAGCGTGACTGGGATAGTCGATGCACATAAGTGGGTGGCTTGCTGGGATGACAAGCGCACTGAATAACCCAATTAGGAAATAACTCACCATGGAAGCGGTTGTCGTATATCGGGGTTGAAGTTATTCCAATTTACAATAGTATACGAGGAAGGATCCCTAACTACTTGAAGTGATAGGGTTTATCTAGTGCGAGAACATCTATGCTTTGATATGAGTTCCGACTGACTGGAGATTACCAGAAGGTCTCTGTGGATTCATGTTGGGTATAGAGAAACTCGTATGTAGGTTCATATCATCAACAAATGATTCATTGACCCGACTTTATAGGTTGAGAAATTCTCCTATGGATTTTTGTGAGAAATTAATTCTGGTAAAATCCTTGGCCAAGGTATTTGACGGCTTTATGTAAGTAGCTCATAAGGATTAAATCAAAGAGAATTATTTCGAGACCAGAATGCATAAGGTCAAGACAAAAGAAAAGGGAGACCGATGGAAGACCATACCCTTAAGTCTCGACTGGGATTATGGCTTATATGGTAATTGTAAATGATAAAAGGTTCACTGAATTAATTTACCAGTTATTGGGCTCCATGGGCTTGTGACTGGACATCGACCGTGGAGTGTGGGAGAATTCTCAATTTGGTAGGGGTGCTAATTTTGGAATGATCAGTCAACAGAGTGTTCGGTTAGTTTAGAATATATGCTGCTCGAATAATTAAATTATATTTAATTATAACCCACGGCCAATTATGTGGTGAATCTACGGGGGCATACACAATACACATGAAGCGAAAGCAAGGAAAAGGAGAACAACTGAGTCGACCAAATCAACTGGGTCGACTGGGTTGACTGGGTCAGATAAATCGACTAGGTCGATTAAGTGACTGGGTCGACCCAATTAGAGCTAAATAGATCCGATTGAAATTGGATCAAGATCATAAATTTAAATTGAATTTTAATTTGTGAACTAATTAATTAAGTTGAATTTAATTAATTAAAGGAAAAGTTAATTAGATAGACTTAGAGTCTAGTTTAATTAATTGGGAGAGTAATTAATTAATTGGGCTATTTGATTGGGAAATTAAATAAAGCCTAATTAAATTAATTAAGTGGACCATAGATTAATTGGAATACTTAGTCTTCTAATTAAAGAGGGCCATGGTCAATGTAGAAGAATAGAAGTCATAATCCTAAAAGGATTAGGTTAATGAGATAACTATGAATAGGTAACTTGTAGTTATTTCACACACACAACTCTAAGAGCAAAAACCAAGCAAATAAAAATTCCCTCTCTCTCCCTACACAAATCGGCCGAACCTACTTCCTATTTGGAAGAATTTTTCGTTTTCGATTTTAGCTCCTAAGTTGTTCTCAAATCTTAGATATTAATATACCCTATGTTCTAGTCGATTAGGTTATATTAATTTTCGTGATATTGTGGTGTATCAACTCGTAGAGGCACAACACGTGGGGCGCTACAAGGAGGCTTTGGATCGACCTACCCGAGGGAGAAACGCATCTTTGCTAAGCTGCCTGGATTTGCAAGGAGACAAGTATAGTTTGGATCTAATTATTCTTGTCGTTATTATATTCATATATATACAACCTAGAGATTTATCCTGGCAAGATTCCGTAAGAGGTCGTATGAAATTTTTATATTTTGTTGTGTCTAGGGATGTTTTTCTTACCAAATCGCAACAACAGAAAGAAGAATTCTCGATCGAGTCAGATTCTTGAGTACTTTTATTTACTATAGCGAGTTTTGATACAAAATTTTAGGTAAGAGTTGAAAATGTAAAACTTTATGCCTTCAAAAGAAGTGGTAGAATTAGTGGTGACAAATCAATATTTTATGTGAAATGATACTTTTGAGGAAAAAAATTATATTTGGAAATAAGGTATTGATTTGTGACACTCCAAAAAAGAAATAAGAGCAAGCAAAAAACGATTGGGTGAATATAAATTTTCCGGAATTTCATGATAGTTATTATGTGTTCCAAAATATGACCATAAGATGGAATAGAAATTTATGAAAGAAAGAAAAGAAATATCTAAGATATAAAACTATTCGAACTAGAATGATGTTTCACTAAATTAAAGTTTATTCAAGTTCAAATGATTTATCAATAGAAGTAAACTTAAATACAATCTCAAACTTAACAAAATAGTCCAATAGAATCTTATCATTGTTCCACTCGACTTTACCCAGGAATTTCAATAATACATCCTTCAACTTATACAAATCACAAACATTACAATACTTACTTTAAATGTTGCAAGAGCATCATAAACAACATTGAATCAATATAAAAAATCTTCTCCTTTATCTATCTACTCTTTTTTTTTTATCATTTTTTTCTTTTTTCCTTTTTTTTCGTTTTATTTCGTTTTCTTTTTCTTTTTTTCTTTTCTTTTTTTTCATTTTTTTTTTCTTTATCTACTTACTTCAATATTTCACAAACTCGGAAATGGATGCCGACTGAATAAAAAGAATGAATATCAAACCTGCCAAGAAATATGACTTCAGATACCAACAGCTCACATGACGAACAATTGACCTGCATTGATTATGAAAAAAAGAAGAATTTGACATACTAAATGGCGGTTTCGATATCACTAAACTAAAAAGGGTTTTTGACATTTTACACCTGGAATTATAGGATTTTGGCACTTTGCATCCTGAAAATATAATTCATTTGGCACTTTGCACCGTAGTGTGTGTTTTAGTTAGAAAATTCTTTGATAGAAGGTGGAATAGTTATTTTCAATTTTTTTTTTCACTTTGCACATTGGCAATATAGATTTTGCACCCTTAAAATATAGAATGTTAGCATTTTGCATCATAAAATTATAAAATATTAGCATTTTTCATCCCAATTTTTTTTTTGACACTCTGCACCCTAGAAATATAATTTGTATGACATTTTGCACCCTAATATATTTTTCTTAAAAGAAATAGACTCATGAATGTCGGCGATGTAGAGATAAAATAGTCATTTCTATGCACAACAATCATAAACTTGTTATTCTAAATTTATTTTACTTTATGATAACTTATTTTAACATTTTCTCTCTGTAAAATTTAAATTAAAAAAAAAGACATTGTCTAATTTTATTTTCAAGTATCCTCAAGATTATTTACTTTATTTCTAAAATACACGTTTGCATATCTAACATATTATTATATTGCATGTTATTTACATAATTTAGATTATCATATTAAGTCGGGGTTAAAAATGCCAGAAATTTTATTTTTTGGGTGCAAAGTGCCAATATTTTATTTTTTAGAGTGCGAAGTGTCAAAATCTATACTTTTAGGGTTTAAAGTGCCAAAAATATTTGAAATAACTATTATACTCTTCAACCAAGTAGTTTTTTCTTCAAAACACATATTAGGGTGCAAAGTGCCAACTAAATTGTATTTACAGGATGTAAGTGCCAAAACTTTTAAGTTAGGGTAAAAAGTTGCAAAACCCTATAATTTCAGGATGCAAAATGCCAAAAGTCCAAACTAAATATATATTTTCCAAAATTACTAAATTCGAAACTAAGGGCAATGATGACTTTTTATACTTTTATCTTCCATTAGCAACTAACTATATAAAAAAGAAAGTTTTGACACACTCACTTAATGGCGGTTTCGATACCACTAAACTAAAAATATATTTTCCAAAATTACTAAATTTGTAACTAAGGACAATAATGACTTTTTATAAATTTGTCTCTCATTAGCAACTCCCTATTGATGACATAGCTCATTGGTATGGCAAATTTTAAGTGCTAGTGATTTGGTGATTGATTTAGAAAATATTTGTTTTAGACAATGTTGTTGTGATATATATAGAGAAAGAGGAATTTTGTCTTGAGAATTTAATGTTTGTTGATATAGCTAATTCAACTGGGCAATAGAATAATGCATTTAGAATTTTCATTTATAAAAGAAAATATATATATATATATATATATATATATATATTATAATACTGAAAGCCTGAGTTACTTACAATTTAGAACAAGCTACATCGCTGAGCAAAATTAGAAACAGTTGAGAACAAGCTAGATCGCTGAGCAAAATTAGAAACAGCTGGCCTACTGCTGCATTAAGAAAAGAAAAAGGGAAATTAATTATGAGGACCATTATGACAGAGACTGAAAATGAATCAACTAAAAATGATAAATAATACTTAAACCTACTTATAAAAGATGAGTGGAATGTGAGAGATCTTGGGCCACTCAGAATCTGGTAATTGTGGATTGCACCTCTCACTTAACAAATCACACCACATAATTTGTAAACTTTTTAATTTAGTGAGATGTAGCATGACTTCTTTAGAGGGAAAATGCTTTAACTTTTTACATGAAACAAGCCATAATTCTTCTAGAGAAGATAGGTTTCCCAACCATTCAGGCAAATCTTCAATTCCGAAACTTTTCAACTCCAAAGTTTTAAGAGAAGTGAAATGCTGAATTTGATACGGCAGAGAAGAGTCCGACTCCGACCCAATCAATACCAAATTTTGGAGAGAGTGTTGCAGTCCATCCACCATGAATTCTTCTTCTGTAATGGGGCCTAATTCTAATTTCTTCAATCGACAAAATTCTATCCCCCTTGGCAAAACCTTCAAGTTGCGGCAATCAATAATTTTCAAGGAGGAGAGACACAACATTCTTTCTACTGAAAAGGGGGACAATTTTGTACAATGTTCCACATATAATCTCTCAAGTGATGTACAATTATCCAACATTTCACATGGCAAGCTGGTAATACTATCGCACGAAACAATCTTAATAATTTCAAGAGAAGTGAGGTTGTTTGGAAATGAAATTGAACTAAGGCTTTTACAGTACCATATATTTAATGTCTCGAGGCACTTACTATGTGCAAATTCCAAGGAGATCAATCCAGAACAATTTACAACTTCCAAATCTTTGAGGGCAGGGAAAGCAATTGCATATGTCTCATCTGGTCCAACCCACCTTAAAAGAGAAGTCATGTACCTCAGCTCTAGTCTTTTAAGTGTTGGAAAAAAGACAGTTGGAGATGATATTTGGTTGTTGTTGCTGCTACTGTTAGGAGGAATATTATGATAGATTGAAGGTTCTATCGATCGTAAGCTTCCCATTCCCTCCAAAGATAGGACCTCAAGTAGTGGTAAGGTACCGAGTGCTGGGATTTCTCTGCATCTGTTACATTTTTTCAATTTAATCTTAATCAAATTGATAAACTTGACACTCATCTTCATTGTCCATGAAGGAAAGTGATCCCCCATAAAGTTTTCTATGCTTAAGGATTTTATGTTTTGATGAGGTTGAAGACCGTCTAAGACTTGTTCATGATTGTTGTCTCCATCACTTGAATCATCACTCCATGTATCACTTGAATCATCACTCCATATAAACTCTAACTTTTTTAGATTTGGCTTTTCAATCAAGCTTGCTCTTCCAGCTTCTTCTCTGTCATTCACGAGATCAAGATTGTATATTTTGAGTTTTCCCATTAGATTTTTTAGACCTCCCAGCTCTTCAATTCTTCGGCCCTTCTCGAACCCCACGATAAAGAATATTAATGTTCGAAGAGAAGTCAAGTTTCCAATATTAACTGGCATTCTTTGTATATTCGCTTTCTGTACATGTAAATGTCTCAGATTAATTAATTGTTCAAGTTTGTCCGGAAATGCATCTAGAGACCAGCAATATTTTGCCTTTAAAGTTTGCAAATGGAATAGCTTAGAAATAGAAACTGGTAAAGTTTCGATATCGGTTTTGGACACATCAAGAAGTCTCAGATGTACAAGATTGCCAATTGAAGTATTCAACTTGTTTATAATTCCTCCTTCTAAAACTAAAATATGCAAGCTTTGGAAATTTTGGAACATTTGGTCTAGCACATTGCCTTTCAAAAATAGTGTCCGCAAATAAATTGCTTCATCTTGAATAACATTGTTTGCTTCTTCATCAAGTGAATCCATCACCAGATATCTACATCGAGAACTTTTATGTCCAACTTTCAAACTTTTCATATTTGAAACCGAACATGCTAAATCATGCACTAGATCATGTATCTTAAAATACATGATTATTCCAGTCTCGTCTTTTACTGCCTCTTGAAAGAACGAGCGTTGCAATAAAATTTCACATACTTCGTTACCTTGGCTTTCCATATCCTTGTCTTCAAGAAACCCTTCTGCCATCCATAGTTGGATCAATAGCTCTGTACTGATTTGTTCATCCTTGGAGAAAATGGAGCAATATACAAAACATTTTTTAAGTAATAAGGATGGCAAACGATTGTAGCTTACCTTCAATACTCGCATCACTTTATTTTCTTTCTCATTGGAATCTGAAAATGTAACCTCCAATATCGAAATCCAATAATCTCTTCCCTTGTTTTTTAAAATTCCTCCAATCACGTTTGCAGCTAATGGATTACCTCCACACCTCTGAGCAATTTTCTTTCCAATGATCTCCAATTCTTCATGAATGCATGGTCTTCCAAAGAAAGCTTTTGTTTCTATTATGGACCAACAAGAATTTTCTGATAAGTCATTCAATTCATAATGCATGCAAGATCGACTCACAATCGATGCCACATCTTTATCTCGAGTAGTCACAAGAATAAAGTTTCCTGTATTAGAGTTGACTCCACTAAGAGAATTTTGAAAATCATCCCAATAATCGCTATTATTTTTCCATAAATCATCAAGAACAAGTAAATATTTTTTACCGTTCAATATATCTTGAAGTGACTTTAAAATTGCTTCTCTACTCTCTACCCCATGATCTCCCCCTAATGATTCTAGGATAGATCGAAAAAGCTTAGTGGAGTCAAAATTTTCCGATACACAAACCCAAATCGTTTTATCAAAATAATTCACAATTTGCTGGTCTTTAGAGATTTTTCGAGCCAAAGTGGTCTTTCCCAATCCCCCCATTCCAACAATAGGAATGACTGAAATGACTTCATTGCTCGGAGTCATAAGCATGTCTATTATTTCTGACACATCATTTTCTCTACCAACAAAAATTGGATCTTGGCTTATGGAGTCGGTTTGTTCTAACACGGGAAAAACAGAAGCAGAAATTGCATTAATTACGCTAGCGAGGCCATAGTTATTTGCATATCTCTCAATTTCTTTCAACTTCTCATCCACCTCATTGATTTTATGAGCCATTTTGAAACGAAATGCTGAAGGATTAAAGAAGGGAAAGCAAAAGCATACCTTTCTCTTCATTTGATTATTGATCACTACCTTTCGACGAATCTTTTCATATTCAAGCTCATCAAACAAGTTTTCTGCCTCAAATACAACATCTCCAAGATCCTTTAGCCACAACCTAATTCTTTCTTCTTCCACTTGCTTTCTTTCCGCATCATGTAAAAAAGCTTGAATCCTGGTCAATGATGCTTTGAGGTTATTGAGTTCATTTTTGAATCCAAAGTAAAGATTCAACTCTCGAGTAGCAACTTCAAGTAGCTTGCCCACCACAAATTGCAATGGGGCGTCAAGCAGAATTTCAGCCATTTTTTTTTTTTTTTTGTGTTTTTATTTTTTATTTTTTTTTGGTTAAAAAGAGACAGAATTAAAGATAGTACGTGTTTACAAGAGTGTTTCTACAAATCAAATAGCGAAATCTATTTCCTTTTGTTTCGAATTTTATGCTATACTTAGGAAGAAGTTGATAATGTATTGTGTGTTTAGATCGAGCAATTTGTTCTCAATTATTGGGATTGACTGACTAATTCAGTTTATTGTCATTTTTAATTCTATAATATATAATTTAATTTAATGAATTATGTAGTAGTTAGTGGTCATTCTCGAAGATAGTTGACAATATTCTACTGAATTTTGAAACCCACAATTAATGCCACGAGCAATATTCTAATGAGTACACATCTCTATGACAGATTCCCTTGGTAAATAATACAACTTAATTTTTTCTACTATTTTTTCTATATTTTGTCATAGGACCTATGTAACTTTTATCTCAAATCAAATTCAGCCATACCAAAATTGTTAATTGAACGAAAATTGTTAATACTCGGTTCGACCATTTAATGAATCAAATGTGGCATCAATTAGAATTTGGGTCATTTTTTTCTTCGTGTAGAGTAAATAGCGATTTTTGTCCTTCTTATGGATTAACTTTTGTACTTTCGTCTCTCTTAAATTTTTTGTAGCAGATTGGTCTCTCTTATCAATGTAGTATATCACATTCGTCCCTCTTAAATTTTTTGTATCAAATTCGTACCTCTTATCAATGTAGTGTAACACATTAGTTCCTCTTAAATACAAAATAAATCACTTAAATTCAAAATATATTCTAAAGTGGACAAAAGTTGATGTATTTTATATTTAAAATGGACTAATGTGTTACATTATATTTATAAGAAGGATGAATTTGCTACAAAAAATTTAAGAGGGAAGAATGTGTTATAAGAGGGACGAATGTGATATATTACATTAATAAGAGGGACCAATATGCTACAGAAAATTTAAGAGGGATGAAATTGAAAAAATTACCCCATAAGGACCAAAAATGTTGTTCACTCTTTTCGTGTATGGGTATGTATTTTTTTTCTTTCTTTTTTGGTAATAAAAGACAGTGTTTGTTTACAAGAGAGTTTCTACAAATCAAATAAGTGAAGTATGTTTCCTTCTTTTTCGAATTTTATGCTATTCTTGTGTGTTTAGATCGAACAGTTTGTTCTCACCTATTGAGGGCATCTCCTATGAAGAGGGGGAGGGGGAGATTGGATTGAGGGGAGGTGAAAATAATGAACTTTTATGAAGAAAGGGGTGAAAAATGCAAATTCCCCTTGATCTAGTAATCCATCGCCCAAACGCGTGAGGCCATGGGAAAGTCCCTTGCCTCATTCCTTGAATCTGCTCACTCCCAACAAGCACCTGCTCATCCCTATTTTTTATGTTTTATTTGTGTAATGTTTTAAAAAATGTAATTCTTATTTAATAAACTTAATTTAATTTATCTGTTGGCAACGACGATGGTGGGTGGCTGTCCTTACATGATTAATTAATTGTTGTATTATTGTGTATTTTTAAAAGTATTATTGGTTGTTAATTAATTAATTGTTGTATTATTGTATACCAATTTTTATTTCTTATTATTAATGTCAATCTTAAATATATTTTTAATTATTCCAAAATCGGTTTGTGTATTATTCAATGTTTTCAAAATCGGACTGGATAGTGAACCGGTGAGTCGACTGGTTAGTGGTTTTACTGGTCAAACCGGTCGGACCGTTGGTCGGACCGGATGACATCATAATAATGTAATAAATATATTTAATTTTAAAGTATATATAATATGCATAAAATTTAAACATTATCCTACAACTGAATAAAAATCTACAAAATCTTATAATATATTTAAATTAAATCATATAATATTTATCTAACAAAAATCATAACGGTAATATGATACTAATTTGTATGCTCATATAAATATAATATGATTACATTTCTTTATAAAAATTTAAAAGTGTAAGTTAAAAATACAACAAACTAAAAAATTCATAAATTTTAAAATATTGTTATGTATAAAAGTCTAATATTCAAAGTCAAATTTGCATAATATATCGAGTTGACTCTTTATCCTAAAAATAATATTGAAAATAAATATTTTATAGAACAAATTTTAATAATAAATTATTACTTGAGTATTAATTTTCATTCATAATGTATAAAATGTTAATTTGGCTACAGTTTCTATATTTATAAATTTTAATTTGTACTAAAAGTTCAACAATATTGATGTAGCTCAAATGATAAGGAAGTTATGTTTCACCTAAGAGGTTGGGTGTTCAAAACCAACATTTTACAAGAATTTTTAGTTTAATTTTAACATTTAAAAAAATCAAAAAAAAAAAAAAAATTCGAAACCGGGTTGAACCGGTCCATACCGGTTCACCGATTTTGGACCGGTTCAACCCGGTTGAGACTGGTTTTTAAGTAAGGTGGTTTTAGGGGGGTAAATCGGACCGGACCAACCTCCGGTTCGCGGTTGAACCGGTTGGACAGGCCGGTCCGGTTTTAATAACATTGGTATTATTATGGGTTATTATTATTTATTTATTTATTTAATATTATTTAATTTTTATTATTATTGCTATTATTATTATTTTTATTGAGTGAGAATGAGGAGAATGAGAATTGAAACTAAATTAAATTGATATATTGAATCATTTGAGGTGACTTATAAAAAAAAAAAAAAAGGCTGGACTTAAATTGAGTAGTCATCGGAAATGACCTGAGTTTGATTGACTACTTCAAATTATTGCTATTTTTAATTCTTGAATTTTTAATTTAAATTTAATTAATTATGTAGTAGTTAGTGGTCATTGTCGAAGATAGTTGACCACATGGTGATCATTGAAAGAACGTTCTCTCACTATGACACTAGCATTATTTAATGAGTAGTTAGTGGTCATTGTCTATTTTTAATCTAAAAGTTAAAAAAGTAATAAATTTGTATATTTTTTCATATATGTTCTTAAAAGTAGTGATTAAGTAGAGGATATTGTTGAAATAAAAGATTCAATTTGTGGAAAATTTATATTATTTAGGAACATCCAAAAGGAAATATAAATTTACATACACGGGAACTATAACTTAATTTTCTACTAATTTCTGTCACGTGATATATAAATATAGCTCAAATCAAATTAAGCTGTACCAAAATTGTTAATTGAAGGAAAAAGCTAATAATCAATTTGACCGTTTAATGAATCAAACCTAGCATGATAACTTTACATTTTTGTCATCAAATTTGATAATAATATATGTAAAAGAAATTAAAATATTGCGATGCCCGAATTCAATAAATATTTGACTTAATTGAAACATACCAAGCATGCATGATGAAAATAAAATTGAATATATGTTTCGTCCTTTGTTTATATATGCTTGAAATATTCCTCTTGGTCTTTGAAAAAAATTAATATGGACTAGATTTTTATTTATAGTTTACTAATAATGTTCATATGTTCAAATGTTCAAATCACTCATTAATAATTTTTTGTAATAATGGAATTAATTTTATTCTACAAGAGAAAAAATACACATAAAATTGACTGGACATATACAAAGTACACATATTTTTGTAGTATATATATTTAAAAGTACCAAATTATGCGAACTAGAAATCAAATTATCTCTCAACTAACAAGAGAAATTTTCACAGTTTGAGACCATTTGATTTTCACCTTTTGTCAATCACCATGGTTGCCTGTTCAGTTAGTTCAAACTTGTAAATTTTAACTAAGAAAAGGCATATTATAAAATTACCAAATAACCAACCAAACTAAATAAATCAATTAAAAGTTTCATGAAGCAAAGATCAATGATGATCAAAGTTGAGCATGAAAGAGGTGGATTTTTGCCGGAGGATACAATGAAGGAATACTATCAAGATTGTCCTTGAAGACTCTTTAAAGTATATGTCCGTTTTGAGGCACTGAAAATCTATAATCTCCCATATATCAAGAAATTAACTACAATGTCAAAAACCCATAAACAAGAAAAGTCCCTCCCCCCCCTTAATGCTAGTTTTGTATTATAATTCTAATAATAACTCATATGCTTTAAACACCTTCAATCTCCATAGAAAACTAATCAAAGAATGGAGTTTTTCTATAATTTCATCAACATCATGCCTAAAAATGTTGCCCTTTTCATCACAATCTACATTGGTGTGCTTTGTCAACAATGAGAGATTCTACTTGTGTAATCCCAGTACTTGAAGAATTATCCGCTTGCCCGATCCTCCTTTTGATCCCTTGCACTACAAGAAAATGGGTCTTATGTAACACAATTTTTTGTTGGTGAAGCCTCGATTTCCGTTGGTATTCAATAGTAGCGACGAATTTTTTCCGTTAGATATTTCGTGTGTGAAGGCCCCATAGGTAAATGGAGTGACGGAATCATTTCCTTTGGTAAATATAGCAACAATAATTTGTTTGTTGGTAATACCTTGAAATTACTCCGCTTCAAATAGCTTTGCAAATGAAAAAATTGTAGGTACTTCTAGTAGAATATTACCAACAGATTTCATTCGGCTTAATTCAGTTAGTGTTTTGTTATTAATCGGTTGAAAACATATCAATGGATCTAGCATCCAAATTATTCTGTTGCTTGAAATATGTTGGTAATTTCTCGCTAATTTTGTTGGAAGCATTCCGATAGGTTTATCATAAGAAGTATTCCGTCGGCTTAGATTTGTTGGTATTCTTTCACTGATCGGTTGGAAAAATACCGACGATATTAGAATCAAAATATTTTTCGTTATGCTCACATAGCCCGTTTAATCGGGCTTTGCCTAGGCTCATAGGTGGTCGGGCTTCGCCTAGCAGTTGGTCCTCGACTAGTGGTTTGGTTGATCAGGCATTGCCTGGGCACCCAAGCAATCATGCTTAGCCTAAGCGCTTGGGAGTTGATTTGCCTGGGCGCCCAGGCGATGGGGCTATGCCTGACTAGTCAAGCAGTCGGGCTTGGACTGGGCATTTGCGCGATCGATCTACGCCTGGGCGCCTGATCGGTCTTAGCCCAGGCGCCCGTGCCACTCATGGGGCTGCCCTGGGAGCCTCTGTATCACTTGGGCTTGGCCTAGGCGCCAATGCCATTCCTAGTTCTGGCCCGAGTGCCCGGGTCACTCAAGGGGCCGCCTCGGGCTCGCCTGGGCTTGGCCTAGGCCCCTAGGCCACACAGTGGGTCTTGCCTGGGCAATGTGCGCCCGGGCGATGCTTGGTGACTAGGCAATGTGTTTTTAATACTTGTTCGATATGAGATTTGAACCCTTGACCTCATATGTACATATTAAAGGATCAAACCATTTGAGTTGTACTACTTTATTGTCTTTTCATTAGACAAATATATATATGAGCCACCTAATAGTTTTTTTCGTCAATCTCATAAGTTTTTTTTTTCGATTGAACCCATTTTTTAATTGATTTCACCCTTTTTTTTCTCTCAATTCATTGATTTAATTTTTTTATCGATATAACTAGTTTTTTTCCTTAATTTCATCAATTTAAATCGTTTTGACCAATTTAACTAGTTTTTCCACCATTTCCATCCTCTTTTACCCATTTTCATCGATTTTCGCCATTTTCGTCAATTGTTTTTTTTTCACAAATTTATCAACTTGATTTGTTTGATTGATCCCATATGGATTGGATCCAACAAATTGATCCATATTGCCACCTCTATGCCTAGCTGATTTATTAATGATCTTAGTCACAATGTAATTGATTAAGTGTAATTGCATTTACTCTATGTTTCATGAAATTTGATTAGTTGGATATAATTATTATCTTTGGATTGGGAAAACTATCTTACTTCAAGATAATCTAATTTATCGGTTCTTGTTTCATAGTTTTTAGATATAAAATCACTTCAACTTTAATTTATGTGTTATGAAAGAGAAGTAATGACGTATTTTTTTCACCTGAATGATTTCACTACTATGGATCACCTTTCCCGACAGCTTAATAACAAATGTTATACATAAAATGTTTTCTATTTAAAAATTTCTTTGGTAATTTCAAGTAGATTGCCCACCACAAATTGCAATGGGGCGTCAAGCAGAATTTCAGCCTTTTTTTTTTTTTTGTGTGTATTTTTTTTTTCGGTAAAAGGAGACAGAATTAAAGACAGTACGTGTTTACAAGAGTGTTTCTACAAATCAAATAGCAAAGTCTATTTCCTATTGTTTCGAATTTTATGCTATACTTAGGGAGAAGTTGATAATGTATTGTGTGTTTAGATCGAGCAATTTGTTCTCACTTATTGGGTTTGACTGACTAATTCAATTTATTGTCATTTTTAATTCTTTAATTTATAATTTAATTTAATTATTTATGTAGTAGTTAGTGGATATTTTTTTAAACCCACAATTAATGCCACCAGCAATATTCTAATGAGTAGGACAGCAATTTACACATCTCTATGACAGATTCCCTTGGTAAATAATACAACTTAATTTTTTCTACTATTTTTTGTCGTAGGAACTATGGAACTTTATCTCAAATCAAATTCAGCCGTACCAAAATTGTTAATTGAAGGAAAATTGTTAATACTCGGTTCGACCATTTAATGAATCAAATGTGGCATCAATCAGAATTTTTGTCATTTTTTTCTTCATGTATGGATATGTATTTCTTTTTTCTTTTTTGATAATAAAAGACAGTGTGTGTTTACAAGAGAGTTTCTACAAATCAAAAAGTGAAGTATGTTTCCTTCTTTTTCGAATTTTATGCTATTCTTGTGTGTTTAGATTGAGCAGTTTGTTCTCACCGACGAACCAGCCAGTCCGATCCAATTTTTAAAACACTGACTCTAATGTAATAATATATGTATAAGTTTGAGAATTATGAGTTTTATCCTATATGATGTTATGTAATAGATATTTGTATCTGATCTAACATGTCAAATGTACGACGGTTAATTTTTTAAGGTTAGATTCTCTAAACATTTCTCTTTCTTTCAAATGGTAATTAGTTTTCAGCCATTATATTACTTCTCAAGACAAAAATAAAATTTTATACAGGCCCACTTGCGCACTAATTTCGATATCTAAATTAAATGTAATGCTTAGCTTAACATTGAAGGCTTATCAATAAAGAACTTAGGCTGTGTTTGGATGGATTTTGGCCCAGTCTCGTAGGTTTCGTGAGATCGAGCCAAAATCCATCCAAATGAGTTTTCGTCACACTTATAAAACCATCAAAAGTCTATTTATTTGCACTCAAAATCTTTAAATATATAAAACATTAATTTGACACCTACCACCTACTTTTTTTCCCAAATTTCACTAAAAAAGATATTGATTTGACATCTATCACCTATTTTGTTCCCTAAACTCCAACATCCAAACTCAATTCAAGTGAGGTTTCAACTTATTCAAACTACAAAACCCAAGAGCCAAAACTCATATAAATGAAGTCTCAAAGATTTCATCGAACCACCAAAACTAATTTTTTAAACCGAGACCCACAAAACCGAGCAAAAACTCATCCAAATAAACCCTTAAAGCATAGATCCTAGATCTAAGCTGGTTCGTTCAGTAATTAATAATAATATATGTCTCGTTATTGACAGACACTAACATGGCAATATTCACAACAGTCGATGCTCAATTATTGTAATTTATTTTCAGTCGATCTGGCCGGTGAAAGTGATTGGCTTCTCATTTTTGGAAAGCTAAAACATAATTTTAACAAAAAGAATATAAAACATTTTATTTTATTCATAATAATCAATAAATGAAAATCGGATTTATGAGTATTAGACATTGTAGCCCACGTTATTCGCATGAATACGATAATAAAACTTTCATATATTGGAAAAGATGAAAGTATGCAGTAAAAGATTTTTATTTATGGACCTAAGTGCTTTAGTATGTAGTTAATAAGTATAGAAGCATTATGGTGGAACAAAATTAGATGTCATGCTATCAAAAGTTCAAAACCAATGTTTTGTTGATAAGACATAAATGCCCTTTCTTTATTGGATTGCTTATATATAATGAAGATGTATATAGTTGAGCCTGAGTATTTAATTTCCGGTTAGTTTTATATAATGAAGATGTATATAGTTGAGCCTGAGTATTTAATTTCCGGTTAGATTTGAAACTTACTTTGTGTTAGGAATAATTTGATTCGAGTGAGCCTCATTTAAGCCTCAAGATTAGCCTAGTTACGTTGGTTGAGCAAATGACTGCGATGTCTTTGATTCGAGTTCGAATCCTCTTGTCAACACATTCAAGGTCAAACTCGTTACACCTGATTTGTTTAGTGTGGTTTGCGAGTTACTGCATGAGGACGGTATAAGAAAAAAATGTAGGAGTTGAGGAAAAAAAAGTCAAAATCGCAGAAACTTCCCAAACTATTTAGCTATTTTGAATTTTCGTCCCGAACTATATCACTTCACCGAATTTCGTCCCGTAATTTTATTTTATTTTAAAATATTATCTCACCGTTAATTAGGAAACATAAATTGTGCATGTGTCCGTGAAATTGCCACTTGGCAACTTATGAGTCATGACGTGGCAAATTTTAGCATGAATAATTATTCAATATTGCAAAATTCGTCCCAAACTAATTATAAATTTTGATTTTTTGTCTCAAACTATATTAAATCGCCGAATTCCGTCCCCTAATTTATCATTTTGCATGAATTGAATCCCATTATTAAAGTTCTAATTAAATGAAAATGATGGATCACTCTTTTACTTTTTTTTTTAAGAGAAAAATAGTATTGGTTTTCAAAACTACCGTGCCCTTTTGAGAATAAAAAAAATTCGTGTCATATCATTGGGAAACATTGTACGTTCTATTTTGGTATTAATATAAAATAAATTATTTATTATTGGGACGTTTTCTGCAAATTTTCCCTAAAAAAATACCACATGTATCTAAGTTTTTTTATAGTTTTACAGATATAGGGGTAAAATAATACTCTTGTAAGTTTTGTTAATTTTAGAGGAGAATATTGAATTTACCATTAGTTCCAGAGGGGTAAATGAATGTTTAAATAAATACATGGATGTTAGTGAAGATTTTTTTTTTTTTTTTTGATAATACCAAATTTTCATTACTAAACAAAAATATTACAAATACAATATACTCTTAATGTTAATTTCACATACACCCATGTACTGTTGGGATGGGTTTAGGAGATGCTACATGGTGAGTATTGCATTATGGGTCTCTATGAATGACACATGTCTAAAGTAGACTACTTTTTTAATATAAAAGCAAAAGGAATTGATTCACTTTGAACATGTGTCATTCATAGAGACCCATAATGCAATACCCACCATGTAGCATCTCCTAAATCGTTGGGATGCTCTCTCATTAGTTTTCAATTGTCCAACCTTTTATAAGATTGCCACCGAGAGGTGACACGTGTCCAAGAAAAAACTGGCAACCCTTTAAATTTATTTTTACACTGACCAAAATAACCTTCTCCTTCTTCCATATTAAAATTGAATAATTTATATATAACTTTACATCTATAGAGCCGATTCTTAACATTTACTTGTTATGAAAAAATTCTGATTAATTTTTAATCTAATTCCACTTTTGGATTCTTCACTTTACTGTGATCATTTCCACATTTCAATTGAGCAATTTGGTTCAGTTTTGGGGGTTTTCTTATTTCTATGTAAAAAACCATTTGAGCTCTGAGGAACCGATTTCTTCAATTTTGTTGTTGCTCGAGGTTCCTTCATCTACAACTAATGTTTATTCATCACTTTGGGGGCAAATTTCAGAGATTATAGTTGATTGCAGCGATTTGGGTGTTCATCCCTATTTTTTATGTCAAATTTTTTGTGATCAAATTGTCGTGATTCGTTGTTGATTTCAATTCTTATGTGTTTGAATTTGTTGATGGTTGATTTAGTTTGGTGAAATTTGAGTTAATTTAGCGGGATTAAAAATTGGTTTTAGATGTATATTTCATTCCTTTTCACTACTGTATATTGTGTTCGGGAAGATGATATATTTGCACATTCAGCCCCCATGCTATGTCATTGGTCAAAATTGCCCTCAAACTTTCAATTTTGATGAAAAATTAAAGATTTTGTAAGATTTAATAAAGTTTAAAATTTAATAACGTGATTAGTTTAAATACTGTTAGTTTAATTTCTAAGTCTAAAATTTGAAAAATACGAAATAGGTACGACTTAATTAGAATTTTTGAAAAAAAAATTAAATAAATCTTAATTAATATACAATACATCTTAAATAAAAACATAACTTTTTTTTTTTAAGATGGCGAATTTCCTTTTCTTTTCTTTTTAAAAGAAATTCCTTTTCTAAAATTTTTATTCATTTTTTAAATTACAAATTCATGTGATTTGATTTTTTTTTCAAATTCTTGTTTTTTAAATTCCGTAATTTGAGAAAATATTGATAATTTTAAAAAAAATTATTGACTCGGTTATTATTTCGATCAAATTGTACTTTAGATGGTTGAAACATTAACTCCTCCGTAATTAGAAAATATATTCATATTTTTTTTTAAAAATTGATGATTTGGTCATTATTTCGATCAAATTGTCTATTAGATGGTATTGAACACTATGTCCTCCATAATTTAAAAAAATATTGATAATTTTGAAAAATTTGATGACTCGGTCATTATTCCGATTAAGATGGTTATGTAACACTGAGTCCTCCGTAATTAGAAAACATCTTGATAATTTTGAAAAATTTGATGAGTCGGTCATTATTTCGATCAAATTGTCTATTGTATGGTTATGTAACATTAAAGTCCTCCGTAATTTGAAAATATATCGATAATTTAAAAAAAAATGATGATTCGGTCATTATTTCGATCAAATTGTCTATTAGATGGTTATGTAACACTGAGTCTGTTGGTATAAATTAGAGAAGGTTTTGAAGATGACAAAAAGACCATAATGGTTTTGAAGATTAAAAAGGTTAAAAGAATTGTCATCAACTAAGAACAACTTAGTGAAACCTATCTCAAGGTCTGGAAGCGAAGTAACCGAATCAGCCGAGTGGGATATCAGACTGGTTATCATCAGTCGAGTCAAGATAGATCTGTTCATTCTTGAATCAGCCGAGTAAGTCATCAGCCGAGCGTTCCCATCAACGAAGTGAAGTCAGTGAAGTAAGCTTACCAACGGTAACATGCTGAGTGCATTAAATGCGACTGACATAAAGCAGATATCCGTACAGCAGAGTGTACAAAGCAACAGTTGCAGGAAGCCGTTCCAGAAATTGGGGACCAGTACTCGAGGACTATAGATTTCTGTCTCATCTTCAGCGGGAAGAAATTCAAATCCGAGAAGTATAAATAGAACACTAACTGGAGATCGAAAAGAGACTTGCAAATTTCAAGATCACATCTTAAGAGCAAGATCCATCAGTTGAGTCGTCTGATCACAAGCAAAGTCATTTGTTGACAGAGCTAAAATCGTTGAAGAATAGAGTTCAAACCTTTGTTTGTCTGAGTGACATTCAACTGTAAATAGAGAACTTTATATCCATCTTTGTGAGTGATATAACTTCGTAGTATAGGTCTTCTGAGTGATTTCCTATACTGAGAGTTGCGAGGAGCTGTTATCCATCTGTGTGAAGTGATAACACTCTGTAGAATAGGTTTTCTTTGTGAATTTCTATTGCGCACTTGTGGCCATTTCATTTGTTGTTTGGCGCAAGCATTGTATACTGATTACTTTGTGTTTTCTAGTATAACTCAAGATCTGTGTGACTTGGAAGAGTGGACTAAAGGATTTTTATCCATATAACCACTATAAAAATTCCTTGTGTTTGATTACTTGTTTTCAACTTGCATATTTTCATAAGCAAACAAACATTTAAAAGACAAAGCTTTTAAATTGAGGAATTTGCAAAACTGGGGTAAAGCTTTGAAGAAGAACTTGTTTGAAAAACATACTTGATAAATCCGCTGCATACAAGTTTTGAAACTCTGAGTTTATCTGAATCAGATAGGTTAAATCAGGAGAGTGGTCAACTCTGCTGTTCAAGCTTTGTGCGCGATAAGCTTAGTAGTCTTACGCTTTCTCGATCAGCTTAGTCTGGTGACAGAAAAAGCTACAGAAAAGTTTTTAAAGTTTATGAGATCTATTCACCCCCCCCTCCCCCTCCCCCTCTAGATCTCATTGACCACTTTTGGGACCAACAAGTGATTTCAATGCAGATTGTTCAGCAGATTTGTTCACCTGATCTTCTGCCTGATCAAACGAACTTGATCATAAGTAGGTTTTTCAAAATTTTCAAAAAGAGCATACTTTGAAAAATCAAAACTTTTTGAAAATGGAGTGCATAAACCATGTTCCTCACATTGGCCATATGGACTTTGAAGATTGGAAAATCAGAATGAAAATCCTTCTTGTTGCTTTTAATGATAACATGTTCACATGTATTACAAAAGGACCATTCAGATTTAAGAAGATTGTGAAGGCTACTGACCAGCCTGATCAGAATGTTGATAAAGAGCTGGATGAGCTAACCCCTGAAGAAGTCAAATTAGTAAATCTTGACAAGGTGGCCAAGTTCATAATGTTCAAAGCTCTAGATAAAGACAGATTCCAGAAGGTCAAGCATCTCAAAACAGCTAAAGAGATGTGGGATAAAGTCTGTGAGCTAAGCGAAGGAAACGATGCTATCAAAGAACACAAGCTCAGTGTGGCTCTTGAGGAGTTTGAAAATTTCAAGATGAAGTCTGGTGAAATGATTGATCAAATGGATACCAGATTTACCAAAACTCTGAACGAAGTTCTAAGGCTTGGTAAAAAGTTTTCAGACAAGGAGTTCACCATGAAGGTTCTCAAGGCTCTTCCACCTAAATTCAACATGAAGGTGACAGCCATGGAAGAATCAAGGAATTTAGGAAAGATTTCCCTTTCCGAACTGTTCTCTTCTCTCAAAGCATTTGAATATAAGATGCCAAGAATGTGATTAGAAGTGTCAACCAGTTTAGACCCTACTGCTGCTCTAATGGCGTCAGACAAGTCAAGAAAATTAGCAGACAAGTCAAAACAGAAGACTCTGCTGAGTTCAGAAAAAGTCTACACTGCTGACGGCGTTACCCTGCTGCTGAATGATTTTGAGAAGTTCTACAAGAAGAAAATGAAATTAAAATATAAAAATGCTACTTCATCTTCTTCTAATCATTTTCAGGAAAACAGGGATTCCTCCAAAGCAAAACTTAGAGACTACAATGAAGAGGAGTATGGACTCTTGATCAAAGATCATCCTCACTCATCATCTGAAAAGTTTGCTGAAAAGGAAAAGCATTCCAAAAAGGAGCGTAAGCTTAGAAAGAGCAAATCAAAGTTAGCTGATGCAGCAAAGCTAATAAACTCCTGCACATCTTATTCAGACCGTCAGTCGTCTGATAAAGAATTTGAAGAAGTACCTGAAATACTATGCTTAACTGTCATAGAATCTGATGATTCTGAATCTGAGGTAACTTCTACTATTAATTAAATGCACTATTTGAATTGTTGAATAAATGCTATATTAAAAATTCAAATATTGTTTGTGCATTTGCCAAGCTTAATGAAGAGATGACTCTGCTGAAAAGAGCAAATCAGATCACTGAAACTTCAGGTTGCAAAACTTCAAAAAATCAGCTGACTACGAAAAGCTTTGGCATGAGAATGAAACTCTAAGAGCTGAGTATGCAGTTTGTTTTGAAGATATAAATGAACTTGAAAGAAGAAATTGCATCATTCTCTAAAAAGAAATCAGAGGCTTAGAAGAACAAGTCTACTGATGCTCAACATGTTAGAAAACCTAGTAAGCTACCTAAGACGAATCAGACTACTAAACCCATCAGCCGAATAGGCTGCTGATAGGAGTAAAATTTAAATGTCAAGTCTGGTAAATCTAAGGTGAGTTGTTAGATAACTCGGGTAAGAAATTGAGGTAAAAATGAAATAATTGGCAAAAATTTTAATCACATTATGATAATGATTATTATGACATCCTATGCTTATTCATATTATCATGTTGATCATGTTCACTGTGCTGTTTGCCATTCTCATTTCAATATGCATGTTTATCACACAGTTCATGCATATTACCTTGCTTATGAGCATTGTTTTAATCATGACCAGAAAGTGGTATCATAATGACAAGTGGTATCATCATGATAAAACATAAGTCACTGGATCATCACATGTCAAAGGTTATACTAACCATGCTAGACCCAAAAATAAGGGGTACCAAAAGTAGTCATCTGTGTTACAGGTGAAGTACATGTGAGATGACAAAGATGAGTTGACTGCCTTGCAAATTTCACCAAGTTCAACAAGTGGTCTCACCAGCAAGCATGTACCAACAAGTGTGTTATCAAATAAGTGTTATCAACAAAGTGGTATAATTCAAGTGGTAGACTCTACATTTGGAGATTTCAAGGAATGCAATAATGTTGAAAAGTTGAAGATTATCAAAGAACAGCAAGTGGTATTAATGACCAACAACTGATCACAACAAGCAGTATCTATCAGTCAACCATGTGACAAAGTAAGTGGTTTGTTGATTTTGGATTCATAAGTTGAGGGGGAACTTTCAGAAGACTAACCCAGAACAGCTTACTGGAATTCAACGGCTGAGTGTCTTTGAAGAGAAACTCTCATTAGACTACTTGACCACGGATTCTTGAACTTAGGGGGAACGTGTACGACTAGCGGTACTCGTAAATAAAGATGAAGTTTTCAATAAGTCAAAATAAATCTATCAGAAGACTGCTTCTTATCAGCCAACTGGAACTCAACAGCCAAGTGTTATTCAAGAATGTACTACATCAAGTGGTATCAACAAGTGTTATCACATCCACAAGTGATATCAGCTGACTAATCTGATTTACATTCATACAAGTAGTATCAGACTACAAGTGGAATCAGACCACAAATACCATCAAGTGGTATCAATTCTTGAAGTTAAGGGAAATTTTCTAGCTGGAGTGATAAACAGCAACGAAGATTACCTAAATTAGCTTAGTTTTCACCTAATTGTCTTCAACATACTAAGTTTGCAATCCTATAAAGAGAAAAAGGGGGAGAAGAGATGCAACTCAAGTATTGGCGTTGATGACAAAAAGGGGGAAGATAAATGATGCAACTAAGAACCCTTTAAACATAAGATCAGAAAAGGGAAAATAACCAACTATTGGTATTTTTTGAAAGTTGTATCAGATCAATAAATTTCCATCTCAAGGTATGAAGACCAAATCTGAAGGCTTAGAAGACGTTCTTAGTTGAAGGTTTTGTCATCATCAAAAAAGGGGAAGTTGTTGGTATTAATTAGAGAAGGTTTTGAAGATGACAAAAAGGCCATAATGGTTATGAAGATTAAAAAGGTTAAAAGAATTGTCATCTACTAAGAACAACTTAGTGAAACTTATCTCAAGGTCTGGAAGCGAAGTAACAGAATCAGCCGAGTGGGATATCAGACTGGTTATCATCAATCGAGTCAAGATAGATGTGTTCATTCTTGAATCAGCCGAGTAAGTCATCAGCCGAGCGTTCCCATCAACGAAGTGAAGTCAGTGAAGTAAGCTTACCAACGGTAACATGCTGAGTGCATTAAATGCGACTGACATAAAGCAGATATCCGTACAACAGAGTGTACAGAGCAACAGTTGCAGGAAGCCGTTCCAGAAATTGGGGACCAGTACTCGAGGACTATAGATTTCTGTCTCATCTTCAACGGGAAGAAATTCAAATCCGAGAAGTATAAATAGAAGACTAACTAGAGATCGAAAAGAGACTTGCAAATTTCAAGATCACATCTTAAGAGCAAGATCCATCAGTTGAGTCGTCTGATCACAAGCGAAGTCATTTGTTGACGGAGCTAAAATCGTTGAAGAACAGAGTTCAAACCTTTGTTTGTCTGAGTGACATTCAACTGTAAAGAGAGAAGCTTATATCCATCTTTGTGAGTGATATAACTTCGTAGTATAGGTCTTCTGAGTGATTTCCTATATTGAGAGTTGCGAGGAGCTGTTATCCATCTGTGTGAAGTGATAACACTCTGTAGAATAGGTTTTCTTTGTGATTTTCTATTGCGCACTTGTGGCCATTTCATTTGTTGTTTGGCGTAAGCATTGTATACTGATTACTTTGTGTTTTCTAGTATAACCCAAGATCTGTGTGACTTGGAAGAGTGGACTAAAGGATTTTTATCCATATAACCACTATAAAAATTCCTTGTGTTTGATTACTTGTTTTCAACTTGCATATTTTCATAAGCAAACAAACGTTTAAAAGACAAAGCTTTTGAATTGAGGAATTTGCAAAACTGGGGTAAAACTTTGACGAAGAACTTGTTTGAAAAACATACTTGATAAATCCGCTGCATACAAGTTTTGAAACTCTGAGTTTATCTAAATCAGATAGGTTAAATCAGGAGAGTGGTTAACTCTGCTGTTCAAGCTTTGTGCGCGATCAACTTAGTAGTCTTACGCTTTCTCGATCAGCTTAGTCTACTGACAGAAAAAGTTAGAGAAAAGTTTTTAAAGTTTATGAGATCTATTCACCCCCCCCCCTCTAGATCTCATTGACCACTTTTGGGACCAACAGAGTCCTCCGTAATTTGAAAATACGTCGATAATTTTTAAAATTTTGATGAGTCGGTCATTATTCCGATCAAATTGTCCATTAGATGGTCATGTAACATTAAGTCCTCTGTAATTTGAAAATATATCGAATATTTTAAAAAAATTGATAACTCGGTCATTATTTCGATCAAATTGTCTATTAGATGGTTGTGTAACACTATGTCCTCCGTAATTTGAAAATATAGCGATAATTTTTAAAAATTGATGACTCGATCATTATTCAAATCAAATTGTCTATTAGATGGTTATGTAACACTAAGTCCTCCGTAATTTGAAAATATATTGATAATTTAAAAAAATTTAGTGAATCGGTCATTATCCTATCAAATTGTCTATTAGATGGTAATGTAACACCAAGTTCTCTGTAATTTGAAAATATATCGATAATTTTTTAAAATTTGATGCTTCTGTTATTATTTCGAATCAATTTGTCTATTAGATGGTTATGTAATAATAATTTCTCCGTACTTTGAAAATATATTGATAATTTAAAAAAAAAAATTGATGACTTGATCATTATTCCTATAAAATTGTCTATTAGATGGTTATGTAACACTAGTTCTCCGTAATTTGAAAATATATTGATAATTTAAAAAACATTAATGACTCAATCATTATTTCGATCAAATTGACTTTTAGATGACTATGTATCACTAACTCTTCCGTAATTTGAAAATATGTCGCTAATTTTTTAAAAAAAATTCATGAGTCGATCACTATTTCGATTCAATTTTCTATTAGGTGGTTATGTAGCACTAAATCCTCCGTAGTTTGAAAATTTATCAATAATTTAAAAAAGTTGATGAGTCAGTCATTATTCCGATCAAATTATCAATTAGATGGTTATGTAATATTAAGTTCTCCGTAATTTGAAAATATATCGATAATTTTAAAAAAAATTGATGAGTCGGTCATTATTTCGATCATTTGTCTATTAAATGATTATGTAACACTAAGTTCTCCGTAATTTGAAAATATATTGATAATTAAAAAAAATTGATGACCAGATCAAATTGAATATTAGATAATTATGTAACACTAAATCCTTCGTAATTTAAAAATATATCGATAAAAAAATTTAATAATACTAAAATTTAAGAATATTTAGAATTTTTCTATCATTAAATTTGAGAATTAAAAATAATTAAAAGAAATTAATGTTTTCTACTATGATTTATTAATATTAAAATTATTATTTTTTGTACTTGTATACACATTTAACATTCAATAACATATTTTTATTGTCGTATTATAATCCCATAAATTAAAATAATTAAAATATAAATTTATAAAATTATAAAAAAATCCCAAGTTCTCAAATATTATTGAATTAGATCTAATTTATATTTAAGTTATAATTAATAAAATAAAACTTGGACGTATTTCCTTAAACATTTATTTGACCTTTATTGCAAAAACAACCCTTCTTCTTCCTCACATCACCTCACCCAACCTCCCAACACCTACCCCCTGCAACGCCACAACTTCCTCTCACCCCACGTGCCGCTAGTTTTCCACCTACGAAAAATATGGTTCATTCATGAATTGATTTCGGATTTGGGGATTCTTGGAATTTTCTGATCTGAGATTTTTTTTTTTTTTTTTTTTTTTTTTGTGTGTGTTCATACCCAATTTCAGAAAATAAGAACAAAATTAATGTGGGTTCCTGTCTTCTTGAAATAGATCTGTGCGGCGCAGTCGGTGGAAGAGTGTGGCGGAGCAGTGGATTTTTTTAGTTACCAAATAAAAAAAATTAGAAAATAATTTTGAAGCTCAAATCGGTAACTAAAATCCCCAAATCGGTCAATTAGAAAAGTTATGGAACTAAAATGGAACTCAAATAATTAGAAAATAAATGGAACTACAATGGAACTAAAATCCCCAAAATTGTGGAGGAGCAGTGGATTTTTTTATTTTGAAGCTCAATTAAAAAAAATGGAACTAAAATGGAACTCAAATTGGCGGAGCAGTGGATGAAGTTTCATAAATAAATAAAATGGAACTCAAATAATTTAGAAAGTAATTGAACTCAAGTTGGGGAAAAACAACGGGAAAGAAGTCGGTCAATTGGTGGTGGAGGGTAAGGAAAGTGGTGGCATGTGGTGGAAGGAGTTTTGGTGAATAATATGAAATATATGTAATTTCATGGATTAATTTGGAGAGGAACATGACAGAACAGAACAAGAATGAAATTCTAGCTATGGAGATAGAATAAATATTTTTATTTAGTAAGGGCTTTAAAGTAATTCAACAATATATCCAATTAACAACACTACATGGTTGGGACAATGACCGGCTGTGTTGGTCATCTCCAAAAAATAGCATGAATAAATTATTCAAGATAGTAAAATTCGTCCTAAACTAATTATAAATTTTGATTTTTCGTCCCAAACTATATTAACTCGACAAATTCCGTCCCCTAATTTATTATTTTGCATGAATTGAGTCCCACGATTAAAGTTTTAATTAAATGAAAATGATGAATCACTCTTTTACTTTTTTTAAGAGAAAAATAGCATTGGTTTTCAAAACTACCGTGCCCTTTTGAGAATAAAAAATTCGTGTCATATCATTAGGAAACATTGTACGCATGGATCAAAATTTCCATCTTTTCCATCGAAAACATCGAAAAGTTTCCGTTTTTGGATCAGGCGAAACGAAAACAAGATGTAATTCCGAAACTATTTATTTGTCTTAAACTTTGTTATTTTCCTAAATTTAGTAACTTTCTTTACAAATTTTCCTTAGTGTTTCCGAAACATTTCCGAATAATCTCGAAAAGTTTCCAATATTTGACTGACCGAAACATACATTTGAACCGAAATTTTGATCCATGATTGTACGTTCTTTTTTGGTAATAATATAAAATAAATTATTTATTACAAGGGTAATAGGTAAATGATTAACAAGAGTACAAAGGAGGTATGTGAAATTAACCCATCTAAATACGTAATAATACAGGGTAGATATTTCAAATCAACTCTTTCATATTTTAAATGTAAGATTAATTTACATGATTATATCACACTAACAATTTATAATAAGCGCAAACTTCAAATGAATATGTAACACTCGTATCTCGTTTCCATTAATTTGAGATCTCTAAAGGGGTTATCGCATAATCTTCTATGTATTGTACTAAATTGCTTGTTTATACCAATAGGGTGATCGCCATAGATTAGTCATATTCATTTGATTCCTTCATCAAACAGATAAGTAGGCATGAGGGGAATTGTGCTACATTTATACAAATATAAGGGTGCATTTGTTAATTAGGACGTGTGTATGTTAATATCGAAGTTTTATTTTGATCGGATAAGTTTGGAAGGAATTTTGGAAATTTTTTGTCCAGATCTAATTTGACTAAACACATCCAATCATCAAGCAATGTATATAGGGTCTATTTGTATGAGTTTTGGCTCGATTTCACGAAATGTCTGGTTTAAAATAAATAGTTTTGGTGGTTTCGATGAAACCTTTGAGACCTCAATTGGATGGATTTTGGCCATTGGATTTTGTGGATTGAATAAGTTGAAACCTAACTTGGATTGAGTTTAGATGTTGGGTTCAATATTTTTTTTAGTGAAATTTGGAAAAAAAAAATAAATGATAGGTATTAAATCAATGTTTTATAGGTTTGCAGAGTTTGAGTTTGAATTTCCGAATATGTTTTTGATAGTTTTATGAGTTTTATGAAAACTCATTTGAAAGGGTTTTGACTCGATCTCATAAAATACGTGAGATCGGGTCAAAACCCTTCCACTTACACCCATAATTTCTTTAGGAAATAAATAAATCAAGTCAATCTTTCATAAATTATAAAGCCCAACCCATTTTACAATTAGCCTTCTAATTGGCAGTGCAGTGCAGATGATGCGCTGATTTGTTTGTTTTCTTGAACAGCCCTAGCGGCCGTACATTGCCTGGCAAAAGTCGGAAACTTTATTTTTCTACGCAAGTCAAAGATGGAAGAGATGCTGATAGAGAAGAAAAAATCAGAGAAGATCAAAGTTGAGTGTGAAGGACATAGATTTTTGCCTGAGGACATAACGAGGGAAATACTATCAAGATTGTCCGTGAAGAGTCTTTTAAGGTATATGTCTGTTTCGAGGCACTGAAAATCTCTAATCACCCATAATTCATTCAAGAAACAACATCGTCAAAAAATTCTAAACAATAATAATCCCCCATTACTGCTAGCTTCGCGTCGTTCTGATCGAAATTCATTTTTTCTATCCATCTTCAATCTCAATGGAAAAATAATCCAAGAATGGAGTCTTCCCTTAATTTTGTCAACATTAGATCTATATATGCTTCCTTTTCCATCACAATCTAAGTTGGTGTGCTTTCTCGACATTGATGTTGAAAAATTCTATTTGTGTAATCCCAGCACTCGACGAATTTTCCACTTGTCTGATACTCCTTTTGATCCCATACCATGTAGAAAATCTTATGTATGTGGTTTTGCTTATATCCCATCCAAAGATGAATATGTAATCTTGCACTTAGTCAAATCAGATATCAACAGCTGGAGTTGTAAGATGCTCATTATATCCATGTCCAACGACGATGACCAATTGCATTTCAATTCTTGGAGATCCGTTGATGTCGAGATTATCAGCCATCTCGATTTTTATTGCCCATTCTGGGTATTTGTTTGTGGAGCTTTCTATTCTATGGTATTTGATAATGAGGTTAAAGAATATTTCATCCCCTCCTTTAACATTGAGAATGAATGTTTTTCTTTTATAGAGATGCCCGATTCTGACTATAACTTACATCGTCAGAAACTTCTGGAAATCAAGGAAAAACTCTATTTCACCACTTTACGGTGTCCCCCTCTAATCTTGAAATTGTGGATACTATCTGATGTTGAGAACAAGTTATGGACTCACAGATGGAGCATTAAATTACAAAGCCTTAATTTTTTTGACGCAATGTTAACTCTTTACAGACGAGAATACCTTAAGAATTACACCGAAACACACGAGAATATCTCAAGAGATACTGGGAATCTGACTGAGGGAATTTTGGGCCATGGATTCTCACTTTAAATACGTAGAAGGAATCCACTTCTGGCTGTACTTAATAAGGTTTCTTCTTGTCTTTAGGACTATATATTAATTTACTATGTCTATTTAAAGATATTTTAGGCAAAGATTTAACTAAACTTTGTTTAATGTTGTTGGTTTTGACTTTTGATTATAAATATGCTTCCTACGTTATTGATTAAATGTTTGAATTATTTTACTCCCTTCGTTATCAAAGTGTATTTACATGGTTATTAACAAACCTTATGTTGTTGGATGCTATCTGATATTAAGAATCATTTATGGACTCAAAGTTTGATCATTAGTTTACAAAACATTTTATTTGGCGTGAGTCTTTTGACTCATTTCTAATTATTTACAGGCGATAATACCTCCAGAATTACAATGAATCATACGAGGATATATTAGTAGACATTAGAAAGCATAAAGTATGGGAAATAGGGCTCTTTTGGGTTTGGGAATTCACACAAACATTTTCTAACTTTAAATATTTAGCAGCAATCCACTTCCGACTATGCTTAAGTAGATTTTCAAAATTTTATACTGCATTGATTAAGTATCTGTTATAACAACTTATTATACACTAGATGCTATTTCAGGCAAAGATTCAACTAAACTTTATTTTCTCCTTTTGCTCTTTGTTGGTTTAGATTATATATATGTGTCCTACGTATAGTACTTCAATGGTGATTAAATAAAATAAACTTTGCATAAGAAAATAGAATTATTTTTCAAGCTCAAATTCTAATCATCTCATCTCATATATACATAAATTAAGTAAATGTACACGATCGACTTATAAGTAATAATCCCCAGATTGGTAACATATAACAGAGATAGTGTAACTCACTAACCAAATTTAGAAATAAACATGAAAAATATTTCGATAACATAGGGGTTGAAGTAAAACATTTACCAAAACACATGAGTTCGGGTGTGAATTATCATAATACATGATTGCTATAGTCTGCAATTAACAATACCAATTCAAAACATGTCAATATCTACATTAATAAACAAACAAATATTAGCAAATTCTTCGCACATTTTTCATCATATAAATGTCACTGAATATTTTCAATTTTTTTTTAAGAAATACTATACATTAATCTAATCAAATCATATCAATATTTACATAAAGAGACAACACCCAACAAATTCTCCAAATATTTTCGTATAAAAAAAAACGTGGGTCGATTGTATTATTTTGGGCTGTCAATGGGGCGGATTTCAATTCAAATCCGATCTGAATTCGGTTTGATTTATTGGGATAATTATCCGATTAGTGATTTGATGGACTTATCCGATTAAGAAGATCTGTAGTCTGAATTATATAGAGTGAATATCAATATAGGCTGATCCGATCCATTACATATTTGTATCCGAATTATATGAAGAGAATATTCAATTTTTGTTTCCTCTTCTATTTCTCAATTTTGAGTTTTCTTCTTCTTTTTCCCAATTTATATCTTTTAAGGAAATTTCTTCCCTTTTTTGTAAAGAGTATATAACCCTATTTAAATTATATTGTGGTATTTTATTTTATGGCATATCTATCTATATATCTATATCTATCTATATACATATAAAAGTATGAGTTGGCCTAAGAAAATTTCTTCATTTTTTAGTAAAGACTAATATACCCCTATTTAAATTATATTATGATATTTTATTTTATGGCATAAAGGTAAAAGAAAAAAAATCCTAGAATTACCCCTTTTTACTTATATTTTTGTTTATTATGTTCTAATTTTTATCGTTTATATTTGCCCACCATATTCCATTTTCTATAATTTTCAGGCAATAGTTTCAATAAAATAAGTAAAATGTTACCTTTTTAATTTACGAAGGTGGAATCTCCAATTGATTTGAGGGAAAACAGAAAAAAAAAAAATTATTGTTAAATGTGCTAAAGATTTATTCGGATCTGGGATATATATCCACCTATTTCGAATTCAGTTGCTAATATTCAAGATCTGAGCAGATCCAGATTCGAGCCGAATAGAAGAAATGGAAATTTGACTCGAATTAGGATCAGCTCTAATCCGATCCGAATTCGACGTATTGACAGTCCTAGTATTAATTATTTTTAAATTTCACTGAATATTTTCAATTTTAAAATATGTACTAACTAAAGTGAACACTGATAAATCACAATTACATGGAAATTGGAGTTTAGGAATTCATTCAGCTACAAATTCAAACCGGATAAAAAACAATCGGCTTTTTAGTGCACAGGGGAAGATCTGGGATAATTATATTTTTGGTGTCATAAGTTAAGTTCATTGTTATTTTTAGTGCCATACATTCAATTTCATTGGCAATTTTAGTCCCAATTGGCCCAAAATCACCCACGTGGGTATTTTACCGAATCAACGCATTTTTTTTTTTGGAAAAATGATTTTCTACCATATTAAAAAAAAAAAAAAACTTTCGGGATTTTGCATTGAAATCCCTGTTACATAGCCGGCTCACCTATTTCTCATGGCCATCACCTCCAATGATTTTCCACTAGAGTTGAGCGGGGAGTCTTGTGGATCTTTCCACCGCGGACTCACTCGTATAAACAACTTCATTTCTAGCCTTATAAATGCTCGATTTTGGCCTCTGAAAATCACGATTTAGAAGCCGAGTGTATCCCGTCACTCTATTTTTAGATCTACAGATTTCGCATTTTTCAATTTTACACCTCCTTCAACGGTGGAAGTTGACCCACCGCTTCCCCTTTCAGTTGTAGACTCCCCTCTGTGTGGCGGTCATTTTTGAACCAACCTTGACCATTTGGTGATGAATTAAAGTGTTGGATAAGGATGAAGATGAAGAGCACTGAAGACAATTAGTAAAGGGAGGTTTTGATGCATTCCAAAACTTCAAATCTGTTAAGTATAAATCAACTTAACTGATATCCCTTTGAAGAATTTTTGACTAAGTAAAGAAGATATCAGAAGAGTCAAAATTCAAGGTCCAAGACTACTGATCTGCTGAAGGAAAGAAATCAGACTGATGAAGATCAGCCGACTCAAATCAGATTTGTTCAAGTTTGGGATCAGCTTTGTTCGCCATCAGACTTGCACTTTCATCAGCCAAGTGGAAAGGATGATAAAGTCGCCCCAACGGTAATAAATGCCCCTGGAAGTAATAGATGCTGAAGTACAAGGTTATTAAAGACAAATGATTGAAGAAATGCTTCGTATCAGCTGGGTGCATTTAATGTTGCCTGCAGAAAAGTACTGTTGACAGTACGGACAGCTGCAGAGAGCCGTTCGCGGAAATGAAGGACCAGAACTCGAGGAATTTGAATCTTGTCTCTCTTCAACAAACATTTTTCAAACCTCAAATATAAATAGCTGAAAGAGACGAAGAGAAAACAACAACACAATCTCTGAGAAAATTTTCGAAGCAAAATCTCTTAAGTCTCAAGAACAGCTCACTCATCAGCTTAGTCATTTGTTGACAAAAAGCAGAGTTGAAGAACAACGAAAAATTACATCTTCTGAGTGATTTTGTAAACGTGAGTGTTGTGCGAAGTGTAGATCCATCTTTGTGAGTGATCTAACTTCAGAGAATAGGAGTTTTTTAGTGATTTCCCATTGCGAGCTTACGGCCAGTTTCATTTGTTGTATTGGCGTAAGTGGAGTGTACTAATTACTTTGTGTTCTTAGTATAACCCAAAATCTTTGTGACTTGGAACAGTGGACTAAAGGATATTCAAATCCATATAACCACTATAAAAATTACTTGTGTTTTTACATTGCTTTGAACTTGCATATTTTGAGATTGCATAAAACATATTCAAAACTGTTTGAAAGAGTTTAAAAGAAGTTTATAAAACTGGGGATAAAATTTTCAAACTACTAAGTTTACATGTGAAAAATACTTTAAAATCCGCTGCAAGTACTCTAGTGTTAAAACTGATTTTAGCAAAAATCAGCTAAGTATTTATCAGACTAGTAGTCAACAAAGCTGTTCAAAGATTTGTTCGCGATCAGCATTGTAAAATTACTGTTCGATAACAGCTTGGTCTGTTTAAGTTAAAACAAAAGTTTTAAAGTTAACAATTGAATTAGAAAGTTTAGAGGTCTATTCATCCCCCCCTCTAGACATCATCTGACCACTTGGGACCAACATAAAGATTCCCCATTTCTATGCTCACGTCAATGGCGGAGGTTTCATCTTCGTAAAAGCAGCCCCTTGATTTTAATTGACAAATTGACCCTATACTTTTCCACCTTTACAAAATTCCCCTTCGATTTTGTCAAAATTCCCAATCAATATGTCACATTGCCCGCACATGGCCGCTTTCGGACTAATTTTGAAATTTGACATCAATTTGAACCAAAATTGCCACCAAAGTTGAAGGTGTAGCACCAAATGTATCAGTCCGATAAGACATGGGGTAGAAACTCTTCTGAACTTAAGTTGTAGCACCAAAAATACAATAATCCCGGATAGATCTTCACTAATTTGATCAAGTGGGTTGAATCGGGTTGGTTTTTTTTTTTAACCCTTTTACATTTTTATTCTTTTAGTGTAATATTAATTTCAATTAATATTATATTAAAATATCAATTAATTCCACTAACAAAGTTAGTACAATAAATACATAATCACATTTTTATTACAAAAGAGATGGACTACATATTTTCATTGTTAGTGACCTACACAACCAGTCATTGTTAACCGTTTGTGTTGTGTTGTAAAATCATTTAGTTACATTGAGTAGATTTAATTTAATTACGAAATTACTATAACACCCCTTGTGTATGCGACAAATTCGTTGGTGCTGTCTTTTGAGGAAAAGAGAAATATTTCCCCGTCGTCGGAAGCTCTGCGATTTTTAAATTAGAAGAATACTCACATTTCTAGTGACAATCGTAGCTCGTTACAATTTTTAAATATCTAATAATTTACCTTTTTTAATGGACTGTTATAAAACTATGTTAAAAGGAACAACAATTAAAGTAGACAAAGTAGAACAAAGAAGAAAATAGATAGGGAGAGAGTTTCTTCTTATTCATATATTCTTGTGTATATCAAATCATTTACAATGCATCTATTTATAGGGTTATAAGTGCAACCCAAAAGCCAAGAGTTACAAAATAATTAAGTAAAGTTCAATGAATAAAATATATGACTTTTCATATGTTGTTCAAAGAATCTTAACTAGTAACCTTCTAAATGCATCCATCAAATGAAGACTATATTCATAACACTCCCCCTTGGATGCATGTTGTTTATGGAATATGCCTCGTTAAAAACCTTGTTAGAAAAACCCTGTGGGAAAAACCTGAACAAGGAAAAAAGAGTACATATCCATTGGGGACTGATGAGCGTGTAACACTGCCTCGTTAAAACCTTGCCAAGAAAACCCATTGGGATAAAAACTTGGACGAAGGAAAAAGAGTACAATGTTGGTCCCAAGTGGTCAGAAGAGGTTTAGAGGGGGGGGGGGGGTGAATAAACCTCTTTAAAAATTTTCTTCAGATTTAACTTTAAAACTTTACTCTTACTGAATAGACTAAGCTGATCAGATTAGTAAGTTACAATTCTGTTCGTGAACAAATCTTTGAACAGTCTTGTTGACCACTCGTCTGATAGTTACTTAGCTGATTTTGCAGAAATCAGTTTTAATACTTAGAGTACTTGCAGCGGATTTTCAAAGTGTTTTTCACAAGTAATCTGAGCAGTTTAAAAAAATGTTTCCCCAGTTTTATAAACTCCTTTTAACTTCTTTTCAAACAGTTAGTTTAATGTGTTCTTATGCAATTAGGAAGTATGCAAGTTTAAAAGCAATGTAAAAACACAATCAATTTTTATAGTGGTTATATGGATTTGAATATCCTTTAGTCCACTCTTCCAAGTCACTCAGATCTTGGGTTATACTATAATCACAAAGTTTACAGTATACTCTGCTTGCGTCGAACAACAAATGAAACGACCACAAGTTCGCAATAGGAAATCACACAGAAAACCTATCCTCTGAAGTTTGATCACTCACAAAGATGGATCACAACTCCGCACAACACTCTTGTTTACAAAATCACTCAGAAGATGTATTTTTCTTGATTCTTCAACTCTGCTTTCGTCAACAAATGACTCAGCTGATGAGTGAGCTGTTCTTGAGACTTAAAGAATTTTGCTTCGGAAATTTCTCTCAGAAAGTGTGTTGCTTGTTTCTTCTTCGTCTCTTTCAGCTATTTATACTTGAGGATTGAAAAGTGTCCGTTGAAGAGAGACAGGATTCAAATTCCTCGAGTACTGGTCCTTAAAATCCGCGAACGGCTCTTTTGCAGTCTGTCCGTACTGTAAACAGTACTATTCTGCAGACAGCATTAAATGCAGCATTAAATGCACTCGGCTGATGCGAAGCTTTTCTTCAATCATTTGTCTTAAATATCCTCGTACTTCAGCATTTATTACACCAAGGGGCATTTATTACCGTTGGGAACACTTCATGATCTTCTTCACTTGGCTGACGAAAGTATAAGTCTGATGGCGAACTCGGCTGATCTCAAACTTGAACAAATCTGATTTGAGTCGGCTGATCTTCACTAGTCTGATAACTTTACTTCAGCAGATCAGAAGTCTTGGACCTTGAAACTTTGACTCTTCTGATGTCTTCATTACTTAGTCAAAATTCCTTGATAAGTTTATCAGCTAAGTTACTCCATACTTAGCCAACATATGAAGTTTTGGAATGCATCAAAACCTCCCTTATCAAACTTTCTTTAGTACCTTTATCTTCATCTTTATCCAACAATTTCCCCCTTTTTGATGATGACAAAACTTCAGCTTAGTACCTGTTGAATACTTAAACTAAAGATTGAAATCCTCAAAATTTTCTGAGATAGAAAAAGTTTATTGGATTGAACTTGGACATTTTATTAATGTTGAGAGTGAATTACATGTACAAATTCATCAGATGAGATTTCTGAAAAAGTAAACTGATTACAATTGATTTTTCAATTTCTAACTATCAGCTTCTTCATCAGATTCGAGCACTTCTTCATATTCATAAGATGATTCTTCATCATCTTCTTCATCATCAGCTTCTTCTTCCAAGGTTGCTTTGGCAGCTTCCATCTTTTCTTTAAGTTCTTGCTCTTGAAGAGCTTTCAAAGCTTCCATGGCCTTCCTTGCAGACTCTGTATTCTTGTACTTGGTATCTTCTTTTTCAGTCATTTCTTCTTCTTCTACCGTTCCAAGCTTTTCAGTCTTATCAGTTTCAGCTTCAGTCTTGTCAGCTGTTTCTTCAGTTTCTTTGGCTTCAGTAGTTGCAGTAGCAGTTTCTTCCTTAGTTGATTCTTCAGCAGCAGATTCCTTTGCTGGTTCTTCAGCAGCAGTTTCTTTAGCTGGTTCTTCCCTTTTATCTTCCCCCTTTTTGTCATCATCAACTCTGATGACATTAGAAGGTTCAACAGCAGGGTTGAGGGCAACTGTTGGAATCTTTACTCCAGCACACAAAGCCTTCAGATTCTGATTAACAACGTCGTGACTAGCTTTTAGATGATAAATGTCAGTGCTGATGACATCAGTCTTATCATTGAAGTAGTCAATGTTGAGGTTGACAGTTGCAATTTCATTTTGAACTTCCTGTGCAGCCTTTGCCACTTCTTGCAACATTCCCAAATTGATTTCCTTCTCTTCATGACTGACTTTAATGAAAGTTGCAGTTAAGTCAGCAATCTTGTGCTCAGCTGATTTTAAAGCAGTGTGAAGATGATTCACATCACCCTTCACATCTTCCACGTTCTGGTTCAGTTCTCTTAAGCTGTGTATCAACTGCAATGAGTTGTCTTGAGGAATTGGAATACTGTTGATCTCCTTTTTGATGATTTCTTCTGTTGATCCTTGAACAGTTTCCAGCTGAATTCTGTTGGTTTCTGCCAACTCAGCTTTCAGCTCCTCCTTAACCTTTAATAGCTGTTGCTTGTGCTTGTCTTCCAGTTCCTTAAGTTGGTTTTCCATCAGCATCTGGATTGCTTCCATCAGTGAGGAGTGCTTATCACCTGATGAAGCAGAAGCAGCAGCTACATCCCTTTCATCAAATTCCTGGTGGACAGGAATATCTTCCATCTTTTCGTCTTGATGATTTCCAGAGTCCGTAGCCTTCCACTCAATGGCCAGGGGTTCATCAGCAGCCTTTTCAGCAGACTTGTGATCAGTCTGATCAGCAGACTTATCAACAATTTGATCAGCAGGTTTGTCAGCAGTCTGATCAGCAGACTTGACTTCAGGCTTGTCCGCAGCTTTAGGCTCATCAGTAACATCATCATAGACTAAGTTGGTGATAGTGCCATCATCATTGAAGCAAGTGGTTTGTCTGATTTGCCTCACAATGATCCAGGGGTTAACAAAAGCATTATTCCCCTTTGGCACTTCATAGAACGGTTGCACTTCCTTGCCAAAAACGATTTGCTGGATGCTTGGCAGTAGTGGCAAGTCACTTGAACAGCCTTGCTGATACTTAGACTTTTTAGCCCATCTCTTCAGGGCAGCCATAACAGCAAACTTAATTGCTCTTTCCTCAGCATCTTCAGACTTCTTCTTCTTCTCAGGCAAGGTGCTCTTGATTTTCTTGGCTTCCTCCAATGCAAAGCCTTTTGCATAGCTATGCATGATATCTCTCACATAGCTGGGATCAAGAGCCTTTTGAATGGAGTTCGTCTTCAGCCAACTTAGAACCCATCGTTCTTCATCAGCTAACTCCTTCATACCTTGAAGTTCAGTGATTGACTTGTTCAGCCTGTTGTCCCTCCAACTAATATATATTGGCTTTTCTTGGGTGAACAGAGTCATCAACATAAGCTTCTGATCATAGTAAGCCAAGGACTTTTCAAACTTCTTGAACAGCTCATTGTCAGCATAGACTATCTCAATTGCTTTTCTGACTTCAAACTTGTCTTTTGACTTGGTTTTGGGGGCAGGCAGCAAAATTTTCTTCTTGTCTTCTTCATCCTTCCCTTCACCAATCTTGATGCCACCTCCATGGACAGGTCCATAGGCATCAACTTTGCTTAATTCAATCACCGCAGCCATTTCAGCATCCTCAGCAGCTTTTCTTTCTGCTTCAGACATGCGTCTTCTGGCTTCATCCTTTGCTTCTTGAGCTTTGCTTAGCTCAAGCGCTTTCTTCTCTTCAAGCTCATCCTGCTTCCTCTGTTCTGCTTCTTCCCTTGCTCTTTTGTCAGCTTTAGTGATTTTCTTTCTCTTAATCACTATCTTTCTTTTACCTTTATCAATAGGAGCAGGAGCTGGTCCAGCAGTTGATATGGGAGCAGCAGCTATAGGATGGATGATTTGAACATCTGGATCTTCTTGAGGTTGAGCAACCTCAGCTGTTGGTGCTTCTTGACTTGGCTGTTGCTTATCAGCTTTGTCAGTCACAACAGTCTCAACTGATTCAATAGGCCTTTGAGTAGCTTCAGGGTCCTCCCTAGCTACATTTTCCAGATCAGTAGGTTTTTCAATGAATGTCATCTGCTTTCTAGCAGACTTCTTTGTTCTACCTTCACGATAAGTGGTAGCAGCTGTACTTCTCAGTTGACTTCTTGTCCTTTGAGAAATATCCTCAGCAGGCCTCTCAGCTGATGGAGTTCTTGATGGTGATGCAGGGGATCCAGTCCTTACATCAGCTATTATGTTCTCGACAATCTTAGTGGCTTCAGCAGAAGTCACTCTCTCCATCTGCTTTGATTCTTTCTTCTTGGGCTCATCAGCAGCCCTCTTCCTTTTAGTCTCAACAGCCAGACTTGCTGTTTTGACTAATCTCTTTTGCCTTTTGGCAGGAACCTCCTTTGGTTCCTCAACTTCTTCTCGTTCAGGCTCATCAGCCTTCCTCTTCTGAACAGGTAGATACTTGTTCATTGCTTTGGACTTGTGAATTTCTTTCCCATTTGTCATAACACAGCCCAACTTTGATAAGAGGTAACTTAAAGTGATTCTGTGGTTGGTGTAAGGGCCTTTTCCCTTCTTCACTTCCAGAAAATCAGCAAGTATATACCAAATTATGATGGACCAGTTTACCTCTAGCCCATAGTATACGGCAGCCATGATGCTGAAACGCTTCATTGTGACAGCATCTAGAGAAAAAGTACAGTTCTCAATCAGCTTCGAGACCATATCAGCCATCCGCTGATATTCATCCTTCAGCTGTTTCTTTTTAATGTTGCCAGACAACATTTCTCCTTCCTTGGCGCAGATCGCCCAAAACTGTTGGTGCTTCTCTTCAGTCACTACGGTAACTTCGTGTCTTCCAGACTTGGGCAAACCAAACTGTTCATGAAGAACTTGTGGAGTGATGACAACAGATTTGTCACCCACTTTCGCTTTGATTTCTAGTTTGTTGTAGTCAGCCTTTGCCATTCCGTAATACTCCATAACCTGGTCAGTCCAGATTATTCCTTCATTGTACTCCATGAAATTTACCAACTGTGCCGACTTGAATTTCTCCAACAATTCTTTCATCAAACTTGTACCAGACTGATAATAGGACTCATAATCTAAGAACATACCTTCAGCAGCCATTTCAATCTGTTGAAAGTTAGTGAAAAGGAAAGGATTTTGAAGAAAGCTTGTTTAAGTTTTTCTCACAATTGCTTTTGAAAGTTTAGGGTGCGTAAAGAGCTACTCGACTGATCAGATGGGGATTTATAGAGTTGGGGTTTTTCGGTTTCCGTGATATCTGCCAACCGTTAGATCCGTTTTTCTGTCAGTGCTGATCGTGCGGCGTCAGTTACGACCTTTCAAATTCAAAAGATTTTTAATGAAGAGCGGGAATATGTACCGCTCATCAGTTTCTTATAAAAGCGTGTTTTAAATATACGTTTTAAACAGTTCCGCTTTTATTAAAGTAATCAGATGAGTAACATAAATACTTATCTGATGGACTATTGTCCTGATGACAATGCTGTTATCAGAGAATGCCAATAGCTGATAACCTTCCTCAGCTGTTTGTCAATCCAGCTAGATAAAATAACTTCAATCTTCGATAGTTGAGTCTTCTGAGGAAAACATAACTTCAACTAACTGTCATTAACAAATTTCATCTTTAATTCAGAAGTACCGCTAGTCTTACACGTTCCCCCTGAGTTTAAGAATTCATAAGTTAACTAGTCTGTTGAGAGTTAATCCTTGAAGATAATAACGAATTACTAAGCTGTTGAACTCCAGTCTTCTGATGAGTTCCCCCTCAGCTTATGCTTCTAAATTGAGTAGTCCTAGCTCAGCTCTTAGAGTTGAGAACCTTACTTCACTTAGAGGTTTGGTGAAGATATCAGCAATCTGATTATCAGTATGAACATACTCAATCATTACATTGCCTTTTTCCACATGATCTCTAATGAAATGATGCTTGATCTCAATATGTTTAGTCCTTGAATGACTCGTAGTGTTCTGAGTAAGTGAAATTGCACTTGTATTGTCACAGTAGATTGGAATTCCACTGATCTTGATGTTGTAATCTTCTAGTTGATGCTTCAACCAGAGTATCTGTGCACAACAAGCTCCAGCAGCTATATATTCAGCTTCAGCAGTAGATATAGAAACTGAGGTTTGCTTCTTACTCATCCATGAGATCAGACGACTGCCCAAGAACTGACAGGCACCTGTTGTGCTCTTTCTGTCAATCTTGCAGCCAGCAAGGTCTGAATCTGAATAGCCAACTAGTTCAAATCCAGATTCTCTAGGGTACCATAATCCCAATTCTTGAGTGCCTTTAACATACTTCAATATCCTCTTGGCAGCTAAGAGATGAGATTCTTTGGGGTTTGATTGAAATCTTGCACAGACTCCAACTGAGTACATTATATCAGGTCTGCTTGCTGTTAGATACAACAATGAACCAATAATGCCTCTGTATTTGGTTATGTCCACTGATTTGCCATCTTCATCTTTATCCAAACGAAGACTTGTAGACATAGGAATGGTAGCTGTTGAGCTAGTTTCCATACCAAATTTCTTGAACAGATCTCTTGTGTACTTTGCTTGGCTGATGAATATCCCATCAGGCAACTGTCTAACTTGCAATCCAAGAAAGTAATTAAGTTCACCCATCATGCTCATTTCAAACTTATTCTGCATCAGCTTGGAGAACTTATCACACATCTGTTGGTTAGTTGAACCAAAAATAATATCGTCCACATATATTTGCACAAGTAATATATGATTTTCCCATTCAATTGTGAACAAGGTTTTATCTACCTTACCTTTACGAAATCCTTTAATTAAAAGAAAATCAGATAGGGTATCATACCATGCTCTTGGAGCCTGTTTCAGTCCATAAAGGGCTTTCTTCAGACGATATACTTTGTCCTCTTCTTGATAGACTTCAAATCCAGGAGGTTGTTCAACATACACTTCTTCTTGCAATTCTCCATTGAGAAAAGCAGACTTCACATCCATCTGATAGACCGTGAAGTTCTTGTAAGCAGCATAGGCTAGAAACAGTCTGATTGCTTCAAGTCTTGCTACTGGTGCAAAAGTTTCATTAAAGTCAATTCCTTCTTCTTGACAATAACCCTTGGCCACTAGTCTTGCTTTGTTTCTGGTGACAACACCATCTTCATTCATTTTATTTCTGAATACCCACTTAGTGCCAATTACTCTTTGATGACTTGGTCTAGGAACTAAGTACCAGACTTCATTCCTTTCAAATTGATTCAACTCTTCTTGCATAGCTTCTATCCAGAAGGAGTCATTTAGAGCTTCTTCAATTTGTTTAGGCTCTATTTGAGATAGAAATGTGACAAACATAGCATCTTGTGCAGCAGCTCTTCTTGTTTTCACTCTATCTAAAGGATCACCAATAACTAATTCAGGAGGGTGATTCTTGAGCCATCTGAGATCAGGTTGCAAATCAGGATGTTGTCCTCTGTCTTGATCTTGCAACACTACTGTTGGAGTTCCAGTAGTAGTCTGTTGAACATTTGCCGTCTGTTGAACAGTCTCTGGTCTGTCAGCTGTTTGCAACTCGTCTGTTAGACAATCAGCACTGTGATTATGAACAGCACTTGAGTTAGCAGCTGAACTTAGATTAGGTAGTATGATGGGAACATATTCTTCATTTTTTCCAACGTCTAACTTCTGTAAATCAGCAGACAGATCTTGATTTACACTTTGATTCTTTTCAGAAGATTGACTTGGCTCATCAAATACTACATGGATAGATTCTTCTATTAGTAATGTTCTTTTGTTAAAAACTCTATAAGCCTTACTAACAGATGAGTATCCTACAAAGACAGCTTCATCAGCCTTTTCTGCAAATGCAGTAAGGTGATTTTTCCCATTATTCAATACAAAACATTTACAACCAAAAATCTTAAAATAATGAATGTTTGGTTTTCTGTTGTTCCAAACTTCATATGGAGTCTTGTTCTGATTTTTGTTGATCATACATCTGTTTTGGGTAAAGCATGCTGTATTTGTTGCTTCTGCCCAAAATCTTTGTGGCAGCTTAGCTTCAGCTATCATGGTTCTGACAGCTTCTTTTAGTGTTCTGTTTCTCCTTTCAGCAACACCATTCTGTTGAGGGGTTCTTGCAGCAGAATACTCATGATGTATTCCCTTCATGTTACAATACTCTTCAACAGTAGAGTTTGTAAACTCTGTCCCTCTATCTGATCTGATCTTCAATATCTTGATACTCTTTTCATTCTGGATCAGTTCCATCAGATTGGTAAGATGTTCCTTGGTTTCACTTTTCTTCTTCATGAAAATCACCCAAGTATATCTTGAATAATCATCCACAACAGCTAGGCAGTATTTCTTTCCACCATTGCTGACTGGATCAATGGGTCCAAATAAGTCCATATGCAGTAGCTCCAATATTCTCCCAGATGATTGGTGCTTCTTTTCTTTGAATGATGACTTGATTTGTTTACCCTTCTGACATGCATCACAGAGCTTGTCTTTGCTCATGACTGCTTTTGGAATCCCTTCTACCAAATCATTCTTGATTAATCTGTTTATGGTCTTGAAGTTTAAATGATTCATCCTCTTGTGCCATAGCCAACTGACTTCACTTGGTGCAGATGCCACCAAACAAACACTTGAATTCTTGTCAACAGAATTCCAGTCAACTATGTAGATATTTCCTTGTCGTCTTCCAGATAAAATTACCTTCTTTGTACCAATTTGTTCAACGTAGCACTTATCTGTTGAGAAGATGACTGAATATCCCTTGTCACAAAATTGACTTATGCTCAGCAGATTATATTTTAGGCCTTTAACATAGGAGACGTCAGATATCTCTATGTTTCCCTTGATTAATCTTCCTTTAGCTTTAATCTTGCCTTCTTTGCTGTCTCCAAAAGTGACTTTTGGACCATCCACAGCAACTGCATCAGTCAACTCATGTATGTTTCCACACATGTGCCTTGAACAACCACTGTCCAAGTACCAAATCTTCTCTACTTTACTCCTACTCCTAATCCTAACCTACAAAACAAAAATAAAATTGTTTTAGGTACCCTTATTGAGAGGGTCCTGAAGGATTAGTTCCACCCTTGACAACCCAAGATGTTGAAGTCTTAGGCTTCTTAGGTTTCTGAGTTTTAGGAGCATGAACAGTTTCATTTTTATCATAGTTGTCAGATAAGTCATGTTGATGATCAGTATGATATGAATAATGTTCATAAGCAGGGTAAGGTGCATGATATGCAGGATATGCATGCATTGGATGAGCAGGGTAAGGTGCATAGTAATTAGGAAACTGAGGTGCATGATACATAGGATGATATGCAGCAGGATGCACATAATATGACTCATTTCCATACCAAGCATTTTGATTTTTCTTATTCTTATGCTTCTTTGGTTTACTGGGTGCTTGCTCAACTTGTTTAGACTTAGCTTTACCAACAGACTGGTTCAATTTAGCTTTATCAGCAGACTTCTTAGGACTTTGCTGTTTGGTCTTACTAGTCTGATTTCCTACACTAGGCTCTTTGCTCTTTTTAGCCTTAGGAGATTTCTTCTCCTTTACCACTTTCTCAGATGAGGTAGGTTTAGAAGTTTGAACATACAGAATGACCTTACTGTTGTCAGCTGATATGAATTTTTCAGTATGGTTCAACTTTAGTTTATCCTTTTCTAAAGGTGTCTCCTGTTTCTTAGGTGTATGCATGGATGCAACAGTTGACTTATCATGAGACTCAATGATTTTCTCAAGTTCCATGATTTTTCCTTTATATACCTCACACTCAGCTTTCAGAGATTCATGCTCTTGCTCAAGCTGTTTATATTCAGCTGATTCTTTTGGCTTCTCAGCTAAAAGTTTCAGTGAACTATTTTGCTCTTTTAGCAGGATCATCTCTTCCTTAAGCTTTTTATATGCTTCAGCAATACCAGTATTGTTAAGCATCATTTGTTCAAATGAATTAAATAATTCATCATTAAGAGGAGTTACCTCATCCTCAGAGTCATCAGAGTCCTTTGCCATCAGGCACAGGAGAGCAGGTTTTTCTTCATCAGAAGATTCTTCATCAGACGAGTCTGAGTCTGAATCAGATGAGTAGACAGCAGCTGGCTTTTCTGCTTCAGCCATCATTGCCTTGCCTCTCTGATGCTTTCTTTCTTTTCTCATTTTCTTCTCTTCCTCAGTGTACTTTTCTGCTTTTGGATATGGGCAGTCTCTTATGAAGTGTCCCAATTTCCTGCAGTTGTAACACATCAGTTTTGATTTATAATCCTCTTTATCTTGAGAAGAAAAGTTAGGTTTAGAAGTAGAAGCAGCATGATTGTATTTGTTTTTCATCTTTCTCTTGTAGAACTTCTTGAAGTTGTTCATCAATAATGCTACATCTCCAGCAGTGTACTCCTTTTTGTTGAGTAGAGTGGCTTCATCAGATGAGTCCACTTCTTTGCTTTTCTGGGCTGGTCTTCTGGTGTTTTCAGCAGCAACGAGTGCAGCTGTGGGTCCTGAAGTTGAGGTTTCTTCAATTCCCATCCTTGGCAGTTTATACTCATAAGCCTTGAGTACGGAGAACAGCTCTGTTAGAGAAATCTTGCCCAGATCTCTTGATTCTTCCATTGCTGTCACCTTCATGTTGAACTTGGAGGGTAGAGCCTTCAGTACTCTGACGGTGATCTCTTTGTCAGTGAAAGTCTTTCCCAGCTTCAAAACTTCATTCAATGTTCTGGTAAATCTGGTATCCATCTGATCAATGGTTTCTCCAGACTTCATCTTGAAGTTGTCCAGCTTTTCCAATGCAACACTGAGCTGATGCTCTTTAATAGCATCATTTCCTTCACTCATGTCTCTGACCTTGTCCCACATCTCCTTTGCGGTTTTGCAATGTTTGACCTTGTCAAACCGATCATTATCCAGGGCTTTGGTCATGATGAATCTCCCAACTTTATCAAGATTGTAAAGCTTTATCTCTTCTGGAGTCATCTCATGAAGGTCTTTCTCCACAACCGTATCTACTTCATTTATCTTTATGGTCTTTGTGAATCTGAATGGACCTTTAATGATACATGTGTACATGTTGTCATTGTAGGCAGCAAGGAAAATCTCCATTCTGATCTTCCAGTCCTCAAAAGACATACCAGCAATGTGGGGAACATGGCTGATACAGTCCATTTTTCAAAAAGTTTTGATTTTTCAAAAAGATGCTCTTTTGAAAAGTTTTAAAAACCTTTGAAAAACACTCGGATCAAGCTCGTTGATCAGGCAGCTGATTCTAATGAACCACCTGCTCTGATACCACTTGTTGGTCCCAAGTGGTCAGAAGAGGTTTAGAGGGGGGGGGGGGGTGAATAAACCTCTTTAAAAATTTTCTTCAGATTTAACTTTAAAACTTTACTCTTACTGAATAGACTAAGCTGATCAGATTAGTAAGTTACAATTCTGTTCGTGAACAAATCTTTGAACAGTCTTGTTGACCACTCGTCTGATAGTTACTTAGCTGATTTTGCAGAAATCAGTTTTAATACTTAGAGTACTTGCAGCGGATTTTCAAAGTGTTTTTCACAAGTAATCTGAGCAGTTTAAAAAAATGTTTCCCCAGTTTTATAAACTCCTTTTAACTTCTTTTCAAACAGTTAGTTTAATGTGTTCTTATGCAATTAGGAAGTATGCAAGTTTAAAAGCAATGTAAAAACACAATCAATTTTTATAGTGGTTATATGGATTTGAATATCCTTTAGTCCACTCTTCCAAGTCACTCAGATCTTGGGTTATACTATAATCACAAAGTTTACAGTATACTCTGCTTGCGTCGAACAACAAATGAAACGACCACAAGTTCGCAATAGGAAATCACACAGAAAACCTATCCTCTGAAGTTTGATCACTCACAAAGATGGATCACAACTCCGCACAACACTCTTGTTTACAAAATCACTCAGAAGATGTATTTTTCTTGATTCTTCAACTCTGCTTTCGTCAACAAATGACTCAGCTGATGAGTGAGCTGTTCTTGAGACTTAAAGAATTTTGCTTCGGAAATTTCTCTCAGAAAGTGTGTTGCTTGTTTCTTCTTCGTCTCTTTCAGCTATTTATACTTGAGGATTGAAAAGTGTCCGTTGAAGAGAGACAGGATTCAAATTCCTCGAGTACTGGTCCTTAAAATCCGCGAACGGCTCTTTTGCAGTCTGTCCGTACTGTAAACAGTACTATTCTGCAGACAGCATTAAATGCAGCATTAAATGCACTCGGCTGATGCGAAGCTTTTCTTCAATCATTTGTCTTAAATATCCTCGTACTTCAGCATTTATTACACCAAGGGGCATTTATTACCGTTGGGAACACTTCATGATCTTCTTCACTTGGCTGACGAAAGTATAAGTCTGATGGCGAACTCGGCTGATCTCAAACTTGAACAAATCTGATTTGAGTCGGCTGATCTTCACTAGTCTGATAACTTTACTTCAGCAGATCAGAAGTCTTGGACCTTGAAACTTTGACTCTTCTGATGTCTTCATTACTTAGTCAAAATTCCTTGATAAGTTTATCAGCTAAGTTACTCCATACTTAGCCAACATATGAAGTTTTGGAATGCATCAAAACCTCCCTTATCAAACTTTCTTTAGTACCTTCATCTTCATCTTTATCCAACATACAATGTGCAAGTAATAATTAATAACACGCTCCCCCTGATGTTGGCACAAAGACCACAAGTTGATGCACTCTGATATTGTGGACCATCTTTCTAAATGATGTATTTGGCAGTGCTTTAGCAAACACATCGAAAAGAATGTTGCAAGACTGAAATCGATGAACGTCCAAATCACCACTTTTATGAGACTTGTTGGCGAAGAGAAACTTTTGGTGATAAGTATTCCGTTATGTCTCTTCTGATATATTCATTTTCGATTTGAGCAATACAAGTGACATTATCTTCATATAGTAATGTTGACATATTCCTTGTTGAATGTAACCCACATGTTTATCAAAAATATTCAATCATAGATCTCATCCATAAACATTTATGAAATGTCAAAATTTCAGAGTGGTTGGATGGAAGAGGTGGCTGCTAAAGTTTGTTTAAGATATTGTCATGATTTAGCATCTCCACCACAAGTAAATTCATGTTCACTTTGGAATAAAATGTTATGCAACCAACATCTACATAACCCTCTACTTGTGGGCTTGAATATTTAGAGTAAAAATAAGCTCATGATAGTTATTCCACAAAGATAACATAATACTTATTTAATGTCATTTCAATGACTTCATGTTGGTGCAAAGTTGTATCTAGTTCACCGAGAAAGCTATATGCGACCTCGAACAATTCAAGGTACATGAGAGCTCTTATTGCACTTAAATATGGTACTTCAGGACCAAATATTTATTCATTGTTCTTTCCGGGAAGAAAGTGATATTCATATATCTAAAGAACAATCAACCACGAAATTTGCTCAACGAATAAACATTTATTAAAATTTTATATGAAGTTATTTCATTAATTAATTTACGGCATTTGTGGGCTCTGCAGAAGTCCTCATAAAATTTAAATCATCCACACATACCGCAATAACAGAAAACTATTTCAAAATCTTTCAATGCAAAAATACATGGACACATTAGATTGTGTACGGATTCTTCTTTACGAGATATTCATTTAGCTGGTTATACCACATCAAACCAGATCATCCTAACTCGTATAAGGAATATATTTATTTAATAAAGGTTAAGCATGCGACCATTTAATTCCTTCTGGAATTTTAATATAAATATCATTGTCGAATAATCAATCTAATATGCGGTAACTACATCCATAAGCACATTTTAAATCCTTCAGGGACTGTAAATCAATTAAATATCGCAACGTGATTGCACAAATCACGGGGGAATATGTTTCATCGTAGTTATTGGTCTCTGTGAAAATTAGTACAAGAAGTTGTGTCTTATATCTCACATTTTCATCATGTGTTCATAAAATCATATGTTTGTGACATATAAATTTCACGTATTTGGGCGTGCGGACAACTAGCCCAAATACTTCTATAATTTAATAGCGATCTTGTATCGCAACTTTCTATAAGGCCAAATTATTTATTTATGTCGACATTTATAACCGCTCACGGTTCAGGATCCTGATTTATAACTTTAGTTCGACCCAAATAAGCAAAACTATTATTTATAATTAATTTGCTCTCTATCCCAGTTTTCTTGATTTATTCATATGTTCTATTCCTGTTTCATGTGCCACTTAATGGGCATCTCGTGATTTAGACTGATCAGTCAATTTTATTTTATAGCGCTTTATTTTGAAACAGTTTCCTCTTCAAGATGGATATGTACTTTGAGTACCATTTTCCTTCTTAAGTTTTTTGTTGCACCAATAATAATTTCACGTTTTAAGTGCGTTTATAGTATGCTAGCATATTGTCCTTTTAGGACTTCAATCCATGTTGGTGCAATTTTCAATTCTTGCTCTACTATTTGTGCGTGGGCCAAGCTGAGACAAGTAATGTACATTTATGTACTCATGTCAAAATAATTTCACGCCGTTCTTCATGCAATGACATCAAATCTCCCCCTAACGGCGAGAAAACTGTCTCAAAAAAATTATCATGATATTTTGATTTAACCATATCGCCTCGTCAGACGTTTAAGATATATGGTTATAGCCTCGTCAGGCGTTCAAAATATATGATTACAGTCGCGAAATGAAAACTAACCAACACGGTTTTGTAGACCCATATGTGTTCATTTTGGTGGAAAAATCAGAACATAAATCGCACAATCATAAATTTTAATTGAGAATTATTAGGCTTCCAGCCTGACAGAAGTTGCAACGTTGCCCTCAATTTTATACCTGAGCAAGAATCTCAACAAAAACAATACGTGTTGACAATAGGCATATTTAAACAATAAAATAAAACTTTTAAAGGACCATGAAATTACATAATGGTCCACAAAGTAGATCTACAGGTCCACATACGTCCCATTAAAATCATCATAAAAAGGTTTGGGACTCACGACCAATCTTCACAATAGATGGTCTTACAATTTACTTTCTTTGTGAGCAATCAACACACACATACTCATGAGGTAAATAATAATATGGTTCTTTAAAAGATGCGGCACATTTGTAGTTTTCCCTGGATGACCAAGTTTATCATGCCACTTCATAATATTTTGGATCATTGAACTTCTGGTTCAACTTAAATTTATGATCCAATAATGCTTATGGTCGCATAATTCATTTTGATAAGAAAACTGGGATCATATTCATCAGTATTTTTCTGGCATGAAATATTGGATGTAGTATAAGTATATTTTATATTCCCCTCATATACATATTTTCCATATAAAACTTGTCAATACTCTCTTCAAGACGGATGTCTTTGAATTCAACAAATCCATAAAGAGCACATAGCCTCTTTCAGAAAAAATATTTGTTCATCCAGACAATTTACATTTGATCTTCTGGAGCTTTTATAGTATACCTCAATATATATTAAATTTTACTTTTGCTAATTTTAAGTTAGAGAATATTTTCAATCTCGAAGAATTGTGTGTGTCGACCTATTGTCAACTATATAAATATTTCCACCGTTGGTATTTAAAATGCTCATTTGTATCTTCATGATGCTCACAAAATGTTGTGCATCTAACATGATACTTATATAATTGTGCATCTTCAAGATGCTCATAACATTAATTAATGTTGTAATTGACATTGATTCAAAATTTGCACACCGTTGTCTATAATTGTTTGTCTTCGAGTGGCAATTGATCATGACTAAACCATGTCATGTCTATAGTTAATTTCAGTTGCTTCCGGGAAATAAATTATTTACATTCACTTCCGGGAATGAATAATTCATATTCACATTTGCATTCACTTTGAGGAATCAGTCTGGTGAGAGTTATGATTTTTCATCCAGAGGTCATTATTATATATTTCTCAAAACCTCTCTTTAATCTTTGCTTCTTCACGAGCAATTTACAATCATACTCTATCTCCACAAAATTTTGATTTAGATATAATTTCACAATTGTGGAGTATAATGATTTCTCAATTTAAGATATTGCAACTTCGGGTGCATATTTATAGTGAGCATTTGTGAGAATCCCATGGCTTTGGTGATTATATTACTCTTTCAAATATATCATATGATACAACCTCATGTGCAATCATTTAAAGCAAGTACGTGAAAATATCACAATTGTGATTAAATCGCTCCTCCAAAATTTCTAGCATAGCCGATTTTTCCCTTTAGGATTTCAATCCTCCAAGGAGGAATTGGCTAATGCAAAGCACTTCTATTACTTTACATACATAATTTCGAGGTTTCAACATAAAAAAAATCACAGTATAACTCCAAAGCATTAAAAATACTAAACACATACACAAATCTTTGAGTTCGAGTTGATCACCCAAACTCCATGCCTAACATAAACATTTACCCGAAAGTTTAAGTTTTGCACATAGGTTTTAACTTGGCATAACATTTTGATTTTAAAAACTTCAAGTTCTTGATATGATGATAAAATATTAATATTCTTTTAAACATGGTAACGGCCAAAATTAGCATTGTAAAACCTATATTTTTGAATTTAATACATTTTAAATGTAAAAGGATAAGCTAATGCTAGTAAAGAACCTTTAATGATAAAGAGCTCAAATAGTCTGTTAAATGACAAATGAGCAATTGAGAAGGCACAATGTGAAATTTACATTTCTATTTTGTATTTTGTATTATGACATTTCCTTGATCAATTTAATTTCATCAACAGTGAATCAGCATTAGTTAGAACTAACTCTACTATCTATAAATCAATTAGAAAATTTCTCTGGTAAATATTTCCTTCTCAATCTAAATTCAAAATGACTTCAATAATATTGAGAAGCATTTGACTGCTTATTCATGTCAAGTAGAAATATTCATTATATAATGGACTTTGACAAGGATCGGCATTTTTCCTTGAGAAGTAAAAATAATTGCAATTTCAAGAGTAATTTGACTACAAAAGCAAATTCATAAAGATTTGCAAATCATTTTGATAAAAAAATCGGATTTTACAAATTACCGTAACCATGGTATCAAAATAAGACATATAATATTTTTAAGGGTCAACATTAATCAATAGTGACAAAGAAATGAATAATTTTCATGATCAATGAATCAAAATGACAAAATAGTTTAAATCTCTCATATTTTCATTAAATCGTAGGTACTAACTTAGGCTGGGAAAATCGAACAAATTAACTGAATGTGCAGCCCTTGAAAGCAATCATTAGCAGAAATGTTTCAAGTCCATTAAAAATATTTTTCTTGACTTGAACGGCAAATAAGCCAATCAGTCTGGAGCCTTGAACATATAATTCAAGCTTATTCTCAATCTAAACCTTCATATTAAATTTCTTATGCAAAATACGGTGCGTCATTTTTGTAAGTAAACACGCATTTATATTTCCATTTAAACACAGTCTTATAAGATGTAGTAATAAGACTATTTCCACACATTTATTCTATGTATTAAAGTTATCATTTAGAAGTAAGAGATCACAATTTCTTTTGTTACCTCGTGTCTTCCTTTAAAGTTGATTACCAAAATGCAGTACCTTCCCACATGCATAAAGCTTTCCATATGCCTCAGTATTTTGATAGCTCATTGTTGATCCGATTAGCTAGCTAGTTTGGAATTAAAACATAGAGCAATCGTGCTGATAACGTGTTATAAAACTATGTTAAAAGGAACAACAATTAAAGTAGACAAAGTAGAACAAAGAAGAAAATAGATAGGGAGAGAGTTTCTTCTTATTCATATATTCTTGTGCATATCAAATCATTTACAATGCATCTATTTATAGGGTTATAAGTGCAACCCAAAAGCCAAGAGTTACAAAATAATTAAGTAAAGTTCAATGAATAAAATATATGACTTTTCATATGTTGTTCAAAGAATCTTAACTAGTAACCTTCTAAATGCATCCATCAAATGAAGACTATATTCATAACATGGACAAGTTTTTTAACTTATGAAACTGAACTTAAACCAAATACTAAAAGCATTCGGACAATAAGCAGTGTTTTGAAACTCGGATCGGACCCTGGTTGACCTGATTCAATCGTTAACCGGTCTCCAATCCGGTCCGATTCACCCCTAAAAATTAGTCTCCTAATTAATCAGTTCGAACCGGTAAAAGCCAGCTCCAAAATCGGTAAAATCAGTGAACTGGTAAAATTAATGAACCGGTGATTCACTTAATTTTTTTTTAATTTATAGATTTTTTGTTATTGTTATTTATTTGAACTCTTGTTTAACATTTAATAGAATTACATTTATATACTTTAATTGGAATAACATTTATTATTTAATGTTTTCACAATCAATGTAATAATACATTTTCTTTTACATAAAGAAGTACATAATCATTTTCTCATCATTGTGAATAATATTATTTTGTATATAAAATTATGCAAATCAATTACCATATAAACATGAACTTAAAACAATAGAACTCAAATGAACAAGCCAAAACTTTAAAAATGACGTGAACTTTTAATTTTGTTGTCTTGTTTTGAATGTATGCATATTTGAGGAATACTTGATATTTATATTTTTGAGTCTTAATTATTAAGACATCTTGATTATTTGCATGAGACAATAAAAATTTATATTGACAAAGAATGATAAGTTCTTGAATTATAATTGTATTTTAGATAATATATATATATAATAAAGTCACACCGGTTATACCGATCGAACCAGTGGTTGACCCGATTTAACCGATCGAACCAATAACTAGTAAGGCTTCCGGTTCAATGATCGGTCCTATTTTAAAGACACTGACAATAAGCATAGATATTAAAATGGATTTAATTGCTACTGATATATATGACTTCAAATGTCTAATTAATTTGTTTTAATAACAAAAAACATATTCAGTTATAAAATGGTATCAATTAGTTTCTTTATGTACAAAACATAAAAAATCAACTCAAAATTCCATGAAAGATTGGAACACCAGTCAAAAAGAAAATGCAACACAATTTTTTAAGTTAAATGCAATTTATCCCCCGTACTATTCATAATATTCAATTTATCTCATGTGACTTGAAAAATAGTATTTCACCCTCTGTAATCCTATAAAGTTCCACACCACCTCCTTGACATTTTATATGAGATATTTTATCCCTCTGTGTTATGATAATGTGGTAGTTTAACCCCCATGTGTTGTGATAAATGTGGCAATTTACTCTCCATGTATTGTGACAAATGTGGCAATTTACCCACGTGTTATGAAAAATGTAGCAATTTACCCTCTATGTTACAAAAACACTTTTCATATACATTTTCAATTTCGATAAGTGAGTAATTATACTCTCTATCTGAATGATGTAAATTGCTTCTTTAAAATTTTCACAATGAAAGTAAAAGGCTATTTTTCAAATTATGGGGGAGTAAATTGAACATTATGAATTTCACAAGAAGGTAAATTAGCATTACCTAGAGTGAAAAGTGTTGCATAAAAATAAAAACAAATACAGGGGATCACCGTGTCCATATGAAATAACTGGGTATACTAGTTCAGCTTTTTTAGGATTAAAATATGTGCAAGTATAAAGTAGTACAACCATATTTCTTTTAAGGTTTAAAAATGTCTATGAGACAATGTGAGTCTTTTGTAAGAATATAAGGATGTAACAAGCAATTTTTTAAATTACAAAAGAGTAAATTGGTTATAAATATTAAGAAGGTAAATTGCCACTAATATCCTAAATTATACAATTTTTATGGGGTTAATTCTTGTTAATCTCCATGTGACATGCATAATTATCAATTTACCCTCTTGTTATTTGAAAATGACCATTTTACTCATTTGTGTTTATCTAATTTTGTTGGAAGTGTAGCTCAATCGCCAAAATTGAATGTGGAAGTGAAAAGTGTTGCGCATAAATAAAATAAAATAAATATCCTTCTATATGTAAAATAATGCAGGGGGTAAAATGCCACATTGTAATAATAAGACAGGTAACTGATAATATCTTATATATTTATATATAGGAGAATGGTATGGTCTTTGACTCCAGTTTGACCAAATTTCTTTTTCTAGAATTTAGAATTATTTTTATTAGTGTAATATTTATGATAGATAAATTGGAATTCACAAATTTATTAAGTTTATGAATTGTAGTTTTTGTAACCTAAATCTAGATCAACGTTAGTTAAGGAAAATAAATAAGTTTTCCCAAATTGTAGGCTTAATGTTAGGGAAAAAAAGTTAATGTAATATACATGTGCATGCAACTGCAATTTCCATTTCATATAATTGCATGAAATTAGGAAATTTTAATTATATATCCTAATTCATCTTACTTCAATTTTCAAATCCGGATTCTTCTCACTTTTTCATTATATATATTCATTAAAAAATTATTCAACACAAATATATCTTATGTTAATCTCGTTCTTTTCTTTTTTCCATGAACATTTTCATTTATAATTAGGCATATCTTCGTTAATATGTACTACATTTTGTCACTTGCATTGTTATATAATTGTCATTGTGTAAGTTTTGAATACTCAAAATATTTTTCTCTTATTCCAATTTCAGGTAAATCCTATCATCGGTACCAAAGACTCAAATTCGTATCATATTTATGATTGAAGGTAAAATATCTATGTTTATAGCTAAACTTTGTTATAAAGAAGAAAATAGCCGATATTATTCATTTTGTGTGTTAAAATTTCGTCTTTGACAATTTATGTCTCTTTAAACATTCTGGTATTTTGAATTATTTTATTTTAATGGTAGCCAATCGCCTTACAAGAAAATGAAGGTTCCTTCCATTTTAGAAAATCTTTTAGTTGTAATTCTGAATCAATGTTTTGAAACTTGGTCAAAGTTATCATTAATTGTCATAAACCTATTTAATAAATATGCTCATTTTACTAAAATTTGAGTTGGCAATTATTTAAATTTCTTAATTCATGCCAAAAGTTTAGCCATGTTTAAGGCTAACCAGTTAAATTTCTTATTATTTTCTTTTTATTATCTATCTTTTTAAAACGAGGCAAAGAGAAATTAGTTTAATTTTTTCAGAACATTTAATATATCTTTCCCTTTTATTTATTTTTCATATTTATTTTTTATCTTTGCTTTCGCATCTTTTTCATATTTGATGATTTTGTACATGTGGGTTTTTGCATATACATTATCTTTGGAAGAATGTCGGAGACTATTCATTCGGCTCTCAATCATCTGTGTTTGATCATCATAATTCTTATTTTTCTGTTTAGATACTTATGTTTGATATATTTTTATCAATTATTTTTTTACAAGTGTTGTTATATAGGAGGCACATATCTACAAAATTGGGCAAGTCGTGATTATATTGAAGAAATTCAAAGTTTTTGGAATTGGAGGTTTCGTTTCATTGCTAGAGGCTCCAATCATGCGGCGCATACTTTCTAGCTTGGACCTAAGTGTTCCATTTTTTGTACCGTTCTTTTGATTTGATGAAATAAAATGTTAATTATAAAGAAAAAATTATGTCACATTTTGAATTGAATATTATATCCAAGAATATATATTAGAACCATATTATTTAGATTTTGAAATCAATTTTTGTTTCTTTTTTTGCAGAATCTTTTATGCAAGCTAATTCGATGGTTCAATAATTAATACATCCAAGAATAAAAACCAAATTTGGAAATAAGAACTATGAAGTTTTCATCTTTTCTAAAAATTAAAATGTTGATTTTCACGTAATATAATATTTGCAAATAATTTTTTTAATTTTACACTTATACTAAAGTACCAAGTTTGACAATTCTATAATTTTAATAGTTGAGGTTTAGATAAATCATATTAATAATTTTATCAAAAATATATTTCATAAAATTACTATTTAATGTAATTTGTTCATAGCACGGGAATAAGCTAGTAACATATCATAGGGGCTAAATTGTGTCCATATATAGCAACACATGGGGTAAACTGCTCCAGTTTTTTCGAGGACTAAAATAGGTCTAAGAATATAGTAGGATTATATAATATAGGGTTTTTTTTAAAAAAAAAATCATATTTCTAAGGTTTAAAAATGTGATGGAGTCAATGTTAGTCTTTTATAAGAATATAGAGAGTTAAACCCAATTTTTCAAATTATAAAAAATAAAAAAAGTTGGACATTATGAATATGAAGAGGTTAATTTGCCATTAACTCAAATACTTATTGGATTTAAAACAATTTTTACAGTTAGAGAAGTTCAAAGCGCAATAAAGGCCCAATAATTAGACCGGCACTTGAGATGGGCTGTTTTTCTTTTCAAAGCTTTCTTCATATAACAGCCCTAGCTAGCGGCTGTAAATTGAAATTGACTCTTGTTTCTTCTAGGTTTTCCCAACAAAACATAATATACTAATTTATACTATTATTTATTTAGTCAGAGATCGATGGAGAAAATAGATATGCAAACCAAGAAGCAAAGCACAGAGAAGATCAAAGTAGAGCATCAAGTAAATGGGTTTTTGCCGGATGATATAGTGAGGGAGATACTATCAAGATTGTCGGTGAAGAGTCTTTTAAGATATATGTCCGTTTCGAGGTACTGGAAATCTTTAATCTTCCATAATTCATTCAAGAAACTACACTGTAAAAAAATCCTAAACAATAATAATACCCCCTTACTGCTAGCTTTACAATATACAGGTAAAAAATTGTATACTCTAACAACCTTCAATCTCCATGAAAAAATAATCCAAGAATGGAGTCTTCCTATAATAGTATCAGCATCATTTCTACGTATGCTTCACTTTCCATCACAATCTAAGTTGGTGTGCTTTTTCGACAGTGAGAAATTCTACTTGTGTATTCCTAGCATTCGACGAATTTTTCGCTTGCCTAATCCTCCTTTTGGTCACTTGCTAGATGGAAAATCTTATGCGTGTGGTTTTGCTTATGTTCCATCCAATGATGAATACGCAATCTTATACTTAGTTAAATCAGATCTAGACGTATGGAGGTGCATGATGTAAGTATATCCATGTCCAATGATGATGATCACTTGCATTACAATTCTTGGAGATCCTTTCATGTCACGGCTATCAGCCATCTCGCGGTTTATCGCCCATTTGGGTTTTTTGTTTCTGGGGCTTTCTATTGGTTGATGTTAGATATTGAGGTTAGAAAATCTGTGATCCTCACCTTTAACATGGAGAATGAAGGTTTTTCTTTCATTCGGCTGCCCAAGGGGTTTGAAAATTGCTTACGTGGTTTCCATATGTCACTTTTGGAGACCAAGGATAAACTCTATTTCAGGACTTTCTTGTATCGCACTTTCACCTTGAAATTGTGGATGCTATCTGATATTGAGAACCAGTTATGGACCCACAGTTAGAGCACTAATTTACAAAGCACTAATCTATTTGATGCAATGATAACTATTTACAGACGAGAATACCTGAAGAATTACAACGAAACACACGAGAATATCCCAAGAGACAAGGAGTATTTCGATGTGGGAATTTTGGGCCAGGGATTCTCACTTTAAATATACGTAGAAGGAATCCACTTTGGACTCTGATTAATAAGGTATCTTCGGGGAAAATGCATATTACTATCCTGTGATATCGAAAACCTGCAAAAGACTACCCTGTGAATTTTTTTTTGCACCAAACTTTCCTGTGTTTTCAAAAATCCTACAAATTACATCCATTCTCCGTTAATCATTGACACCGTTAATTTTTAATTGAATTGCCTAAATTACCCCTTACATATTAATAAAAAATTATATTTTTATTAATGGGAAAAATGCATAGTACTACCCCGTGATATCGAAAACCTGAAAAAACTACCATGTGAATTTTTTTTTTTGCACCAGACTTTCTTTTTTTTAAAAAGACCTTGCAAATCACACCCATTCCGTCTCCCTCCGTCAATGATTAACGGATAATGGGTGTAATTTGCAGGGTTTTTAAAAACACAAGGAAGTCTGATGCAAAAAAAATTTCACAGGATAATTTTTTGCAGGTTTTCGATATCACAGGGTAGTAATATGCATTTTTCCCGGTATCTTCTAGTCTTTAGGATCATATATTAATTTTCAGTATCATCTTATTAATGATATTTCAGGCAATGATATAACTAAACTCTTGTCGGTATTGTCTTTTGATTGTATGATTATGCTTCCTATGTTATTAATTAAATGTTTGAATTATTTTACTCCCTTCGTTATCAAAATGCTGTTGTGAAATTTTAGTTTTATACTGAATTTAAGTAAATCATAGTTTTGAAATAAACAACTCATATAATTTTATAATATAATATATGACATAAAATAATTAAAATATAGAACGACTGGCCTGATGAGAGTCACGCCACTAGACGCTCGTCCTAAGATAAAACCAATATGGCCACGCCGTGTCCTCATCCGTGAGCACGCTCACAGGAAGACAAAGAACCAGACTTTATCTCTAGTGCCCAATAACAATATAGAAAGTATTTTGTGAATGCAACCTATCTATCTAGTGAGTGTGTATTTCTAAGACTCTAGGACACTCTTATTTATAGTGTTCATGAGAGTCCTTAATGGTCAAAATATTAAGAGCCACTTAATGGTGCATTAGGGGGGTGTTAATGCATTTGACGTTACAAAATTTATTTTTTATTTTGAAGTTTAAAAACTTCTAAAATTCCAACAATCCCCCACAAGTTTTAAAACTTCAAAATATGCAAAAATAATTGGGCACTAAAATACTATGCAATGGGTGCAGGAGCCTTCCGGGCTTGAACCTACACTTAGTGTTGATGATATTCATTTGAGGAAACCATAATGGCGCAAGCGCTTTGAATTAGGTCCCTTGGCCAAACTTCAATACATCACACACACAGTATCGACATCGGTCTTAGTTCGCGGGTTAGCGCGTTAACGGTCGTGCGCTCGAATCTTGATTCTAATGAGAGTTTCTAGGGTCAGCCCAAACCCATAGCCACGGCCCCATGGCAACTCTCACTTAGGTGAAACCTCCAAGGGTACGTGTGAACTATACCCTGCGGAATTCCCGCCTTGATCTCATTAAGGGTTATACCCAGCCGTAATATCACACTATGAAACACTATCACAATAGGGATGGGAAGGAGGTGCTCTCCTATAAATTAGTGTTAAACGAGTCACGCATTACAGGTTGTTCCTACCCATTGAACCTTCTTCATGGGGTCTCCAATCACAAAGGTTGGGTTACTCCTGGAGGTGACTCCCTTACGGGCTTACGCCCATCCCCCTCGATGAAGGATCAAGCCTTTATAGCTAGTCCTGAGACAAAATTCCACCTCGTGAAATTATTATATATTGCCTCTTATATTTTAATTTTCACCATTTTTTTTTGAAGTGCGATATGTGTCGCATTATTAATTTTTAGATATTCCTCTTTGTCTCGTGTATGTGCACCTGTTATAATAATAACTCAACAAAAGAGAATTGTTAATAAATAATCATGATGTGTTCGCCATCATCCATCATTTTGTTTTTCTTTTTTTCTTTCAGACTTTTCCTCCATCAAATTTAGCATGAGCTTTGAATCTTTTGCTACAAGTTATTTAGGGATTTCCCTCTCATTGATTTTCTTTTAATCAAAATAAAATATTTATCACATCATTTGATTTCTTATCATAGTGCACAACTTCAACACTATAATGTATGTCATAAAGAATTGATAAGCGGTCAATTTAAACATTTCACAGTAGCTCATATCATAATTTCATATGAATGAATTAAATTAAGACAATAAAGTCTTTATCCGTAATAAGTTTTAGTTTCATCAAAGTAACCACCACAATAAATTATATTTAATGAGTAATAGTATATATCACACTAATAATTATATGCTTTAAATCTAAGCAAACAAATATCTCAGTGTAATCAGAATAGACGATTTAACTTAGATAAAACTTTCACCCCCACATTTAATCAAGATAGCTTATCACCACATAATTTCATCATTTTACCCAAATATTTGGAAAATATTAAGTTACTTACATAGTACTCCGTATATAATTTCTTGTTTAACATGCATAAAACCTTTCATGGTGTAAACTAGTTTACTTTCAGCATGCCTAAAATTGTTTATAGGCTAGCAAGTAACTTTATTCTAATTTATAATGCACTGATATGTAACTCTCATAATAAAGTCATATATATTATAGGCATTGATGTCTAGTATTCAAAATATTTAATATTTAAATATCATTTAGCTATTGGAGTTACATGTAACTTCTAATTAACATTAGAGATAGACCATAATTTATTTATTTATTTATTTTTATCAATCATGAAATGCATAAAATTTCATACCATTACGCAAGATTAAGAAATTCCAGCACATAAATCCGTCATAAATATTCAATCAAAATAATGCCACAAAGAAATCAATGCACTAAATTACAATTTAAAATCTCTTTAATAATGAATAACTTCAAATTTAACCAATCAGACTACATCCAGACGTACGTTTCCTTTTTATTTTTTATTTTATTTTATGACATTAAAATAATGTAACCCCATACATATTACTTATGTAATATATGCCATTGGAGATTATAATAATGCTAGAAATAATACCTCAAGGTCAAAGGAATTAAATATGTATTTAATAGCTAGGGTGTTTTATTCTATTTCAATAAATTGGTTTTAAGGCTCGTCTTATAAAAGAAATATTATTAACAATATATTAACGGCAATAATTTTTAGCATTAAATGCTTCATTAATTTATTAAAGAAATCAATTAGCCATTAAATAATAATATCCATGTAATTTTCACACAAATAAACTAAAATAATTCATGAAGCACATAAAACACAATTATTTAAGTTTTATTTTATACAAACTTTATCTCTTACATGTATGTATAGCTTATATGACAAGAAAGCACTGATGTACTTTCCAAAGATTAGAGTAAAATCTTATATGTCCTTAATTAATTCACTTCATCCATGAACAAACCAATTACGGTTGGTAATGTCTATATATTTTATAAGGATAAATCAAAACGACTTTATGGCATTCAAATTTTGTTTTTCATTATAAATGTAAAGAACTCCAGTACCAATTCTTGGCTTGAAGAAATACTTTTAATATTAAAATGTAAATTCATTTAACCACCAAAATAAAAGGCTCGTTAAAATAGGCTTTAATCACTTAATGGGTTTCAGTATAATATTCTTCAATTACTATGTACGAAATTGCATCCTAACCACTGTTCATGCAATTAATCACACATGAGAATAACAACTTTAATGACCGACAAGGACTACACCAATTTAAAATTTAAAAATTAAAACCATCGGCACATATCACACTATGGCCAAACTTGAGAAGAGCAGTCACAATTTGATCTTTTAAAGTTTGACGTGTTATTTACAAATTATTTATTCTTTTTAATAGTTAGATATTATTTTTAACACGGAAAATAAATTGTAATAGGCTAAGTTATAAGCTGAATGTGTACTCATCGAATAACATTCCAGCATTCACACATCACATTAGAATTAGATCAAAGGAAATAATCTCGATTATAAATCGTACCTGAATTTTGATTCTCCAATGAATTCTATTCCTCTTAAAATAGTCTAACAGAGATATACATGCTCCTTTGATATATCCCAAAATCTTTTGCATTAGACAAACTTTTGATTTGCATAAACTCTCCGAAGTACCTCAATAAAACATAAGATGAAATTGTTAGAGAATTCAAACCCCTCAGAGTCTCTTACTAAACACAAATCACAAATATAAACCACTTTCTTAGATTGTTGTGAAATTTTAGTTTTATACTGAATTTAAGTAAATCATAGTTTTGAAATAAACAACTCATATAATTTTATAATATAATATATGACATAAAATAATTAAAATATAGAACGACTGGCCTGATGAGAGTCACGCCACTAGACGCTCGTCCTAAGAAAATGATTGCCTCCCCTCGTGCAGGTATTGGCGGCTGATCACAATCCCAAGATAAAACCCATATGGCCACGCCGTGTCCTCATCCGTGAGCACGTTCACAGGAAGACAAAGAACCAGACTTTATCTCTAGTGCCCAATAACAATATAGAAAGTATTTTGTGAATGTAACCTATCTATCTAGTGAGTGTGTATTTCTAAGACTCTAGGACACTCCTATTTATAGTGTTCATGAGAGACCTTAATGGTCAAAATATTAAAAGCCACTTAATGGTGCATTAGGGGGGTGTTAATGCATTTGACGTTACAAAATTTATTTTTTATTTTGAAGTTTAAAAACTTCTAAAATTCCAACAAATGCATTTAACTAACCTTATGTTTGAAGCCAACATATAGTGCAACAACCCAAAAGTAGAGGATTAGGGAAACGATCATAATAAACACAAACGATGATACTGCATAGAAGTTCACGATGAACACTAAAAGATGGATAGGGTTCCCTAGCAAATTGGCTTCCACGTATCCAACACTTCCATCGCATAAAACACACCAGAGAACGTTCTAACCAGATGATTCTGGAACCTTCCTATTAAATAGATTTCTAACAAAAAACTTCATCTAATCACACAATTTGTATAATACTATTAGAACTATAACGCATAAAACAAATTCAAACAAAGACTCAAATAAACACACCATTCTAATTGAATATTTTAAGAAGCAAATCTAAGCAGCTCCACCCAGCTATTTATTTCCACAAAAAATGTGACAATAAAGTCTGATACAAACATTACGTCTGATAGCTATTGTATTAGAAAAAAATTGTGGTAAAAAAATATGATCAAATAAAAGAAAGTTATTTGTATTACAAACTCAAATAAAAGAAGTTATTAATAAGGTTTCGATACCTTCAATCAACGTTGACATGGCCGAGTTGGTCTAAGGCGCCAGATTAAGGTTCTGGTCCGAAAGGGCATGGGTTCGAATCCCATTGTCAACATGTAAGTTAGTTTTTTTTATTTTTATTTTTTTCACATGACAAAATAAGTTCGATAAAGAGGATTATAAAGAAATAATACAGAAAAAGAATCTGACAATTATAAATTTAAAAAGGCTTTTAGCTGGGCATAATTATGGGCTTCTTTCAGCCCATAATAAATTAGACCAGTTGTATTGTCAATGCCGGGGAGGATTTCGAATTCCATTTCAAGTCTCTATTATATATACAATTATTTTATTTTGGTTTATCACTAAATCAAAAAATATTACTTAATAATTAGTTTATAATCTCTCTTCTTCTTCTTCTTCTTCTTCTTTTTTCCCCATATTTCCATCTAAACAATATGAGCTAATTTACATATTTTAATATTAATATCAATAATATTTTTCAAATTAACATGTTAAATCGTTAGAAAAAAATTGTGGTAAAACAACACCAATTCAAATCATGTCAATATCATCAATTCTCCACACATTTCCTTCTCTAACAAAATATGAGGAGATTTATGCATAAATTAATTGTCACAGAAGATCTTCATTTAAAAAAAAATTAAACTGTTAATTAACAAATAACACTTCTAATCTCACAATTTTTACACTGAAAATACCTAGATTTGCCGCATCGTCCGGTTCGAGAGATTTGACCCGGCTCCGAAACTGGTTCTCTAAGATTTGAGCTTTTTCAATATTGATTTAAAATAAATTGTGTTTATTTCTAAAATCTCTCCATTCTTAAAGCATAACTTTTGAAATTCTGAAACTTGAAAGTAGGACTGATGCTTCAATTTTTTTTTCAAAAAAGGTTTTAATTTTAGTAAATGTTAATTCGAGGGTCTTACCCCTTTTAATAGTTTTAGAATAATCTAAACTTCTCACTACACTTTTGATCTCCGTCTTGAATGTCTTCTTTCTTAGTAATTTTAACTAATAAAATAAATATTCATACGAGCGGTTTGTAACTTAATCCTGATATTAAATTTAGTATTTTGCTTTGTAGAAATTAGATTAATTAGTTTAAATTACATGTGTTATTGTTTAATCGGGCAATAAATTATCATGTATCTACAAATTGTAGGGAGTAAAGTACAAAAAGATTAAAAGTTCGGGGATAAAGTACATAAAAATACCAAGATTAAGAAATTTATTGAAAATGATCAAAGTTTCGTATTCAATGTAAATTTCAGTCACAGAAAAATACGAATATTTTTGAAAAGTTTTCAAAAACTTATCGAAAAAATTAGGAACAATTATTAAAGAAGTTACTGAAAATAATAGAAAATTTCAAGGCAAATATAGAGTTTTGGAAATACACCTTCTTTTCGTTTCCATTTATTCGAAAATATAAACTTTTCGGTGTTTTCGAAGAAAAATTTGAAAATTTTGATCCATTATGTTATGTATATGTTTGACAATGAGATTGTAGCATACTGAGCAAGTTGAGGTCCTGAAATCTAAAGCACCTAGTAAATTACCACTAATAAGAGAAATATCAATCAAATAACAAATACTTCGTATTTCTCACTAATCACACAATCTCACCAAATTAAATGGAATCCAAATTAATCAAAACATCTGATTCAACTACGTATCAGAGAGATTTGATAATTGAGCGCGTAATTTCACCAGCTAATTTTTGTACCGTGTGTTTTTTGTAATGTGAGTTCCTTCATTTATGCGACTTATTTTAGAGACACGAGACATGTACATTTAATAGAATGTCGCATTTTTCTTGTGAGTGCAAATTGGGTGGAGTCAAGCTTCAACAATTATCGAATGAAAAATGAGGTTCAAGTTTATTTGTTAGTTTGACGAACTGAGATCGAGTCTAGTATCGAATAACGTGATTTAATTTTCAGCCTGTTTGCATATAAATTTGGCCCTGTTATACCTCGACGTCGAGGTGCTTGGCATTGATCGTGCCAAAGTATTGTTTGCATAAAACTCAGTGTCAAGGGACACCTCGACGACATCGAGTAACCTTTGGCATCGAGAAGTGCCAAAATATTGTTTGCGTTAAAGTGGATATCGAGGGATCCTTGGCATCAAGGGATTGACATCGAGGTATGCTTGGCATCAAGGTGTGCCAAAATATTGTTTGTTGTAAACCTGTCAGTGAATCCCTCGACGAACCAATGGCTCGACGTGAAAGACCTCGATATGATGTAAAATAGATGCGAGCGTGCCAATGTTTGTGCGTGCAAACATAACGATTCAAAAATAGACATGTTGATATCAGTATAATAGTAATACGAGTGTCTTGATGAAGACATATTGATATCGAAATTAGTTGTCCTGATAAGGCTGACTTCTAAACGATTGTGACGGAGTAGGCAAACACTACCCCTAGTTCTTTTTTATGCCTGCCTGGCCGCAGGACTTAAACAATTTATGAAAATCTCTCTTTAAGTGCCAAAAAACTTATGACCAATCGATGGCCGGCTTAACATATCAGCGGATTCGAAAATCAGCAAGTGCCTTGACAATCAATCAATTTAAATAAACACCTTGACAGAAAAAACATAAGCTTGACAGAAACAGCATATCAATTGAAAATCCCTCGACGTAAAGCATACTTAAGTAAATGAATCACGAAATACGAACTAAATTACTCCCATAAATAATAAAAGAAAATCAGTACGTTTTCCGATGTGCAAATATTACAGAAACATGCTCGTCGATATAGTTCTCCTATTTTGGCATAGTCTGCCAAGTGAGCTGATGAGTCTATTAGGTGCTGAAAGTTAACTCCTTGATCGGCAGGGAACCCGCCGATGAGCTGATAAAACATGACAAATCAATTTGTTGACAGAAAGTAACATTGACGACGGGAGACCCACCGTCAATGGTTCGCCCAACCTTGATGGGTGACCACCAATCGGGCTCCTGATCAGCGGGTGGCCACTGACCAAGGCATCGACGGAGCAGATGGCTACTCAGCCGATAGCCGTCAAGCAGATGGCTACTTGACGACGAGCTCATCAGGCAGATGGCTACTTGATGAGTTTGTCATATAAATACGTGGGCACTTACATGACAGTTAACAGCGAGCTACTTGCTGATATGAGTGGTATCGCTCGAGTCAGTGTCAGCTGATGGCGGAAGACGGCGGCGGCGGCGGCTGACTGTGAGCGGCGGCGGCGGCGGCGGCAGGCCTTCAGGCTGTCAGGGATCACTGGTGGCTGAGGAGGGACAGACTGATATCGAGGAGTTGGCGGGCTGATAACTTGACAGAAAACAGCTGTTAATTGCCTGCTATCAAGGGGTTTCGCTCGAGACAGCGCCTGGACAGCGGAAGCAGCGGCGGCGGCGGCTTAGTATCGACGGCGGCGGCTTAATGTCGGCGGCGGCGGCGGCTTATTTTTAGCGGCGGCGGCGGCGGAGGATTTTGGGCGGCGGCGGCGGCAAGACTTCAGGCTGTCGAGGGTAGCTGGTGGCTGAGGAGTGACGGTTGATATCAGGGGTTCTACAGGGTGTTTGCTGAAAAAGAAGCAGCGGAGCGCTGGACTTCCGGTGAGGCGTTGAGCCGATCAGTGTTAGACTGAAAAAGTTGTTGATTGAGTTGTGTGTGTGTCCTGCGCGACTGACAGTATCAAGGTATTTATAGCTGCTGGATCTGTAGAGCTGATGGCCAGAAACTGATGCCTTGACAGCCACTTTCCCACTTTCTCCACTATTTTGAAACCTCTCCACTACTTCCACTACCTTGATGGTAGTTTCCTTGTTCTTTTTTGATGAAAATTAGTGTTAATGGAGGTTAACGGAGAAAGAAACGTGTCTTTTGTTTTAATTTGAATTTCAATCTGACATGGTAACTAATTATGAGAAGATTAAGGAATTTTGTTATGCCAACTAAATTAGCACTTATCCTTCTCTCATAATTAAATCAAATTAATTAAAACACACTAGTGGGTCGACCCATTTGGTCATGGCCGATCTGGGCTGGGCCGCGGTTGGCTTGGGCTGGTCGGACCAAGCTTGGCCTTGGGTCGGGCCATTTTGGTCTCGTTTTATCATTTGCCCAATTAATTAATTAATGGCCCTATTAGCTGAGTGGGCCAATTAATTAGCCTTGGTCCAATTAATTAATTAACTTAATTAATTAATCCAAAATCATTTATTGAGTTAATTGGGCTCAATCGGTTTTAAGCGTAATTTGGCCTCAATTGTTAATTAATTAAATTTGGCCCATAAATTAATTAACTTTGTCAATTAATTAATTTATGTTTGTCCTAAATTTTAATTAATTGCGAAAATTTCGTGGCCAATTCATTGTCTCGATTGGGTTCATTTTCGGTCCAACTTGGGTCCGATCTGGTTCGACCCGTTTGGAGTGACTTGGTTCGGCTTTATTGCCATTTTTGGCTTATTGTCGAGCCGTCATTCCTCGATTAATCGAGGGTGATTTTTTGGGTACAAACACAGCCATATATCAGGGATAAAATAATACTCTTGTAAGTTCTGTTAATTTTAACGTAGTATATATTAATTTCACCGTTAGTTTCAAATGGATGAATGAATGTTTAAATAGTACATGGGGTGTAAGTGAGTGTTTAAATAATAAAAGAGATATGTTATGTAACAGTACATGAGCGGTATCTATATAGGGTTAGTTTCACATACTTCTATACTAATAAAACCTTCAATTACCTTCTGATGTTAATTTTTTCATTAAAAGACTGTTAACATTTATTGATGTGGTGAAAAACTAACTCTACTTCCTAATTTCACATATATCCACCATGTACTCTTATATAAATTCAACTACCTCTTGCACTATTAAAACTTTCAATTACCTCTTGACATAAATGGTGAAAGCTAACAATTTTGTTTTCTTTGACACATTTCTGCGTAATTAAAACTGAATTGTCATAACTAACTTCATCCTCCTTAAAAAATTGTAGATGCATAATTCTATTAATATTTTTCTTCTTATTGATTATATTTTTATTTACATAAATTCAAACTTTTTCAATTTCAATTTTTTTATTAGTATAAATATTAAAAATTAGTAAATATTTCTACTCACAATATTAGTAAAATATAATAAAATTCCCCCCCCCCCCCCCCCATTTGTAGTTGTCCATGTGATACGAATGAAAGCTTGGTTCCATATTTAGATTTAAATTGTGCTTCCCTAAATATTGTTACTTCTAGTGTATTGTAATCAAATTGATAAACTAAATTGCTTGTCTATAACATTAGTGTGACTGATCACAATAGATTAGTCATATTCATTTGATTCCTTCATCAAACAGATAAGGTAGGCATAAGGGGAATTGTGATGCATTTATACAAATACAAGGGTGCATTTGTTAATTAGGACCAAAATAGGTGTATGTTAGAAGGAATTTGGAAAAATTCTTGTCCAAACCTGATTTGACCAAAATTATGCAATCATCAAGTAAGCCATGTAGTTACTTTGAACTCCAGTCAAATATGATTTGAGTAAGAATTTGGATTATAAATAAATCAAGTCCAATTTTTCATAAATTATAAAGCTCAACCAATTTAACAATGAGCCCTCTAATTCTAGTAGTGTATTTTTTGGTTGTCGGAAAAGTGAAGGAAAATGAAGGAAAGTCAGTTTTTTTTCTCCACTCGTTTGGATAGCAGGAAAGGAAGTTACTATTTTCGTTCAACTTTTCTACAGGAAAATTTGTGAAGAAAAATTTTTCCCACTAATTTCATGGGAAAATCCAGGGAAAATTTTAGAGTAAATTGCAAAACACCCTTTGTACTTTTTCTAACTATCATAATCTCCCATTTGTGATTTTTTTCCTAGCAAAAGCCCCTTTGTGCTTATATATTATTAGCAAAAAAGTACCCTCTCAAGTCATTATAAAATTATACCTCCACAAGATGATGCAAAAGCAACCCTTTTACCTAAAATATTATCAGTAAACCCTTGTTAGCTTTAAAAATTGACAATAATCCCTAGTTAACTTTGAAAATTGATATAAATTCGGTGACTAAAAAATATACAATAGCATTAAATTAATCTAAAAACTATAGTTAATAGAATGAAAACGTGATTATTCATGTAATATTTTATTAACAAAGATAACATAATTCTTAACTTGAAATAAAAAAAGTACAAATAACAAAAGACAATATCAACTAACTTTTACATAAATTTCAACCAAAGAAAAGTTAAAGATTTGAAATATATATATATATATATATATATATATATATATATATATATATATATATATATATATATATATATATAAAATAAATGTATATATAAATGTATAAGCTATTTTAATTTATTTATTTCATTATTATTAGTTTTTATTTGAATCAATTACTTAATTAGTAATTTATATTTTCTAGAGATTAATTTGATAAGTTTTATTTTGCAATCACTTTTACAATGTTTTACAATTTTAAAAGTATTCATAATCAAACAAAAATATTGGGCCTGTTTGTTTGGCGTTTCCCAAAAAAAATTTGTGTTTCGGAAATGCCAAACAAACATGTTTTCTATTTTCTGAAATAAATTTTTCATCTCTTAATTTTCTCAAACTACTTTCTCAAAACTCAAACAAACTACAATTTTCTTATTTCTAAACAAAACCTATACAAACTCTACTCTGATTTGATATAAAGTAATATATCTCTTACACAATTTATCTCACAACAAATATCATTTGACATAAAGTCTTACATCTACAATCTAATTCTCCCAAAAAAAACCTACATCTACTTTATTTTTCAATCCAATCTCCCAAAACCCAAACAAACAACATTATGCAAATCGAAATTATTTCACAAACCTCCACTACTCTCCCAAACTACTTTCCCAAACACCAAACAAACAGGCCCATTATATTCCTAAACTTTCTTGATAACCAAAAATCTGCAAGAAAATAATTTTCTTGACAACCAGACATGTAGAGACAAATGACTTTCTTTTCTTTTTTTTCCTTTCCTTTCCTCTTCCTTTTCCTACAATCTTCTCTCACTTTCTGGATAACCAAACAAGCTATAGGAGTTAGGACCATGAATTAATTTTCTAAATTATATACTATATTGATTGAGTGTCTGTTATAAATATGAAATAGTACATGGGAGAAATTAACTCTTTCATATTGTAAGTGTAAGATTAATATCAGAATTTCTACTAAATTTACATTATTAATTAAATGTTGAATTATTTTACTCCCTTCGTTATCAAATTGTATTTAACTACCCTTATGTTGTTGGGTACATAAGAAACTAGGATTTGAAGCCAACATATAATCCAACAATGTATTATTTCACTCGACTTAAAAGATACATATTCATCGTGAAATCAGGGGCGGATCCAGGATTTTTGGTCAGGAGGGGCTAAACTTATACACAAAAAAAATCTATTAAATATATAAACTTAAAATTTATATTATTCACGAGAAAATTTATGATGCAATACAAAAATGAGGAGGTGAAGTTTGACAAAAATAAACCTCACGAGATATTAATTACATATGATAACTCGTTATAGTCTCAAAATAACCCAAAATATTTACATATTTACTCTACTAATTAACCACGATGATTTTTCATCTTTTGAAATATGTCCATGATAGCATCGTTTCAAATACTACTAAATATGTCTCTCTCTATAAAGACAAAATAACTATCATTTAGCTATTGATCACCCATTCGGTTACGAAGTTGATTATTTACTATCTTCGTAACCGAAAAAGCTCTCTCCACTGATGCAGTTACAACGGGTAGAATAAGCGTCAATGTCACAAGTTTGTAAGTCATCGAGAATGCAAGATGTCTTTAGTTGTAACCATATTCTTAGCAGAATCATTAATCCCTTTCAAGCTAGGAAAATCATCACTTGATCGAACATCCCTAATAAAGTGGATTGTGAAAAAAGAACTCATTTGGAGATGTTGGGAATAGAGAAAACTTGGACTTTTTATTGGGGCTTAGAAATTGAATAGAGTGAGTTATTATTAAAGTTGATTTTGTGATATTAATAGAATTAAGATTATATAAGGGCTGAAATTTTCATATTGGACTAATTTTTTTTTTTTATAAACCACCATTATATTAAAAAAATCAAAATTTCAGGGGGGGCTATAGCCCCCCTTATTCCTGTCTTCGTCTGCCTCTGCGTGAAATTCGATTACATTTTACTTAATTTTTAGTATTTAGTATAATAATGTACCCTAAAAACTTTCATAAACTAGCATCAACCCCAAAGTAAAGGATTAGGAGAATTAACACTTACAAACTATTTTAATTGAGTTTTTGTTCGTCAGACACATAAAACTCATCGCAAACCTATTCAGAAACTTATACACAAACTCTTGATTCCTATAAGGTTTTGATTTGACATATACCAACTACTTTTTCCCCTATACTTCAACATCCGAACACAATCCAAGTGAGATTTCAACTTTATCAAAACCAAACTCAACATCCAAAACTTAACAAAATGAGATTTCAAAAATTTCATCAAAACAACCGGTATGATTTTTTGGAGGCCGAGACCAACAAAACCAAACCAAAACCCTTCTATTTCAAAATCCTTTAAAATAGGATCAATTGCACAAAGCCATTTATTGGCAGATGAACTAAAGTCCAAAAATTTCCCAACTTAAACTTTTACTTGAATATTCTTTGAATTCTTTAGAGGAAAGAAAATAAATTCTTATAATTGCACAGAATCAAAGCTATGAAAATCAGCAATATTGAAGTGAAACTAAAGGAATGAATTAAATAAAGTTCCCTTAATCCAATCAAGCATTTTCCAACTTCACAAGCATATAACAACATCAAATGTGGAATTTCCTTCTCTAACAAAAGATAAAGTTTCAAGGCAAATATAGAATTTCGGAAAAACACATTCTTTTTGTGTTGATATAAAAACATAAAATTTTCAGTGTTTTCAACGGAAAATATAAAAATTTTGATCCATGATGTTATGTATATATTTGACAATGAGGTTGTAGCCTACTAAGCAAGTTGATGCCCCAAAATCTAGAGGTCCTGGTAAATTACCACTAATGTGAATTGATATAAGATTATGATGTAATGATGATGTATTGTCGGATATACTCTAATTAAATGTTTTAAAAATCGAATCGGACATCAAATCAATAGCCTTACTAGTTATTGTTTAGATCAGTGGTTCAACCGTTGTGACGTTATTACAAAATAACATTCTAATTTAAATTTTAATGTAGCCAGTCAAGTACTCTTTAATAAAAATATATTATCCATTTTTTTAACTTTATTTTCATAAACTAATGTTTATCTCATGACCTATTATTTTTTCTACAAATTTTGGTTTATTATGTTTGTTGGATAAGGATGAAGATGAAGGCACTAAAGAAAGTTTGATAAGGGAGGTTTTGATGCATTCCAAAACTTCAAGATTGGCTAAGTATGGAGTAACTTAGCTGATAAACTTATCAAGGAATTTTGACTAAGTAATGAAGACATCAGAAGAGTCAAAGTTTCAAGGTCCAAGACTTCTGATCTGCTGAAGTGAAGTTATCAGATTAGTGAAGATCAGCCGACTCAAATCAGATGTGTTCAAGTTTGAGATCAGCCGAGTTCACCATCAGACTTGTACTTTCGTCAGCCAAGTGAAGAAGATCATGAAGTGTTCCCAACGGTAATAAATGCCCCTTGGTGTAATAAATGCTGAAGTACGAGGATATTTAAGACAAATGATTGAAGAAAAGCTTCGCATCAGCCAAGTGCATTTAATGCTGCATTTAATGCTGCCTGCAGAATAGTACTGTTTACAGTACGGACAGACTGCAAAAGAGCCGTTCGCGGATTTTAAGGACCAGTACTCGAGGAATTTGAATCCTGTCTCTCTTCAACGGACACTTTTCAATCCTCAAGTATAAATAGCTGAAAGAGACGAAGAAGAAATAAGCAACACACTTTCTGAGAGAAACTTCCGAAGCAAAATTCTTTAAGTCTCAAGAACAACTCACTCATCAGCTGAGTCATTTGTTGACGAAAGCAGAGTTGAAGAATCAAGAAAAATACATCTTCTGAGTGATTTTGTAAACAAGAGTGTTGTGCGGAGTTGTGATCCATCTTTGTGAGTGATCAAACTTCAGAGGATAGGTTTTCTGTGTGATTTCCTATTGCGAACTTGTGGTCGTTTCATTTGTTGTTCGACGCAAGCAGAGTATACTGTAAACTTTGTGATTATAGTATAACCCAAGATCTGTGTGACTTGGAAGAGTGGACTAAAGGATATTCAAATCCATATAACCACTATAAAAATTGATTGTGTTTTTACATTGCTTTTCAAACTTGCATATTTCCTGATTGCATAAAAACACATTAAGTTAACTGTTTGAAAAGAAGTTAAAAGGAGTTTATAAAACTGGGGAATTACTTTTCAAACTACTAAGTTTACTTGTGAAAAACACTTTGAAAATCCGCTGCAAGTACTCTAAGTATTAAAACTGATTTCTGCAAAATCAGCTAAGTAACTATCAGACGAGTGGTAAACAAGACTGTTCAAAGATTTGTTCGCGAACAGAATTGTAACTTACTAATCTGATCAGCTTAGTCTGTTCAGTAAGAGTAAAGTTTTAAAGTTAAATTTGAAGAAAATTTTTAAAGAGGTTTATTCACCCCCCCTCTAAACCTCTTCTGACCACTTGGGACCAACAAGTGGTATCAGAGCAGGTGGTTCATTAGAATCAGCTGCCTGATCAACGAGCTTGATCCAAGTGTTTTCCAAAGGTTTTCAAAGCTTTTCAAAAGAGCATCTTTTTGAAAAATCAAAACCTTTTGAAAAATGGATTGTATCAGCCATGTTCCCCACATTGCTGGTATGTCTTTTGAGGACTGGAAGATCAGAATGGAGATTTTTCTTGCTGCCTACAATGACAACATGTATACATGTATCATCAAAGGTCCATTCAAATTCACCAAGACCATCATCGTAGATGAAGCTCAAATAGTTGTGGAAAAAGACTTAACAGAAATGACAGCAGAAGAAATAAAGCTGTTCAACCTAGATAAAGTTGGGAGATTCATCATGACTAAAGCCCTGGATAATGATCGGTTTGACAAAGTCAAACACTGCAAAACTGCAAAGGAGATGTGGGATAAGGTTCGTGACATGAGTGAAGGCAATGATGCAGTTAAAGAGCATCAGCTAAGTGTTGCCTTGGAGAAGCTGGATAACTTCAAGATGAAGTCTGGAGAAACCATTGATCAGATGGACACCAGATTCACCAGAACTCTGAATGAAGTTTTGAAGCTGGGAAAGACTTTCACTGACAAAGTGTTGGGATTCGGTAAGAAAAACAGCCCTAGGCACAGCGGAATATAAAAAAAAATTTCTAGGGCCTCTTAAAGAATCTTGCCAGGATATTCTCTAGTTGTATATATACAAATATAATTAAACGACAGTATAAGTTTTCTCGTTTATACCTGTCTCCTTGCAAATCCTCGGCTAGCAATATGAGCTCTGAATTCTGACCCCGGTAAGATCGACCCACACCTTTTGTAGCGCCCCACGTGTTGCGCCTCTACGAGTTGATACACCACAATATCACGAAAATTAATATACCTAATCGACTAGAACATAGGCTATATTAATATCTAGGTTTTAGGAACGATTTGGGAACAAAACGAAGACGAAAAAATTCTTCCACAGGGAAGAACTGGTTCGGCCGATCTGGTAGGGAGAGGGAGAGAGATTTTTGCTTTGCTCAATTTTTGCTTTTGGAGTTGTGTGAAAAATAACTAGAAGAAAGCTATTTATAGTTTTCTTTCTATCCTAGTCCTATTAGGATTAGGTCTTCTCTCTCCTACATGGGCCATGGCCTTCTTTAATTAGAAGACTAAGTCTTCTAATTAATTCATGGCCCATATTAATTAATCTTTCAGGGCTTTATTTAATCTTCCAATTAAATAGCCCAATTAATTAAATCATCTCCCAATTAATTAATTAAACTCCAAGTCTAATTAAATTAATTATTCCATTAATTAATTAAATCCTAATTAATTAATTTACTCATAAATTAAATTCCAATTTAATTTATAATCTTGATCCACTTCCAATTGGATCCATTTTCGTTCCATATGGGTCGACCCAGTCGACCCACCCATTTAATCGACCCAGTCGACCCAGTCGACTGGTTCGTTCCTTTTTTCCTCGCTTTCGCTACTTGTGTATTGTGTATGCCCCCGTAGGTTCACCACATAATTGGCCGTGGGTTGTAATTAAATATTATTTAATTACTTGAGCAGTTAATGCTCTAAATTAATCGAACACTCTGTCGATTAATCATTCCAAAATTAGCACCCCTGCTAATTTGGGAATTCTCCCACACTCCACGGTCGATGTCCAGTCACAAGCCCATGGAGCCCAATCACTGGTGAATTAATTCAGTGAACCTTTTATCATTTACAATTTCCATATACGACACAATCTCTCCATCGATCAATCTCCCAGTCGAGACTTAAGGGTATGGTCTTTCATCGGATTCCCTTATCTTTTGTCTTGACCTTATGTTCTCTGATCTCGAAATAAATTCTCTCTGACTTGTTCTTTATGAGCTACTTACATAAAGTCGTCAGTTACCTTGGCCAAGGATTTTATCAGAATTAATTTCTCACAGAAATCCATAGGAGAATTTCTCGACCTATCAAGTCGAGTCAATGGATCCTTTGTTGATGATATGAATCTGCATACGAGTTCCTCTATACCCAACATGAGTCCACAGAGACTTTCTGGTGATCCCCAGTCAGTCGGAACTCATATCAAAGTATAGACGTTCTCGTACCAGATAAACCCTATCATCTCAAGTTGTTAGGGATCGTTCCTCGTATACTATTGTAAATTGGAATAACTTCAACCCCGATATGCGACTACCGCTTCCATGGTGAGTTATTTCCTAATTGGGGTATTCAGTGCGCTTGCCATCCCAGCAAGCCACCCACTTATGTGTATCGACTATCCCAGTCACGCTCGTGGACCCCAGCGTCCTCCAGTTCATCGGAGTATACACAATAGTGAGAGTCTAACCGAATCCAACGATGTCCTATCTCGATTGGATTCTACGACTCTTGAATATATTCTAGATCACGGCCTTGGAGATCAGTCCACGGGTTGTCCCATAGCCCTGTGATCTAAGGACTTCTATCCTTATGCGTAGACAAATATTACATAAGATAAAGTTGACCATTTAATAAAAGTGCATTTATTAATCTAAATTGAATAGTTCCTCATTAATTACAATTAATGCTAGCCACACAGCTGGCTTGCAGGACACTATTTCTATCAATCTCCCACTTGTCCTAAAGCCAGTCTTTTATGTTCTTGAGTCCCATCTTATGCAGATGTTTCTCAAATGCCTTTTGAGGCAGAGGCTTCGTTAGTGGGTCCGCCGTATTATCTTCTGAGTCGACACGTTCCATCTTAATGTCTCCTCTACCAATGATATCTCTTATCACATGGTATCGTCTCTGGACGTGCTTGGATTTCTGATGAGATCTCGGCTCCTTTGCTTGCGCTATTGCCCCATTATTATCGCAGAAGATAGTAACGGGCTCAGCGATGCTAGGTATCACATCCAATTCCTGGATGAAGTTCCTCATCCAAACACCTTCCTTTGCTGCGTCACTCGCGGCAATGTATTCTGCTTCAGTGGTTGAATCCGCGGTTGTTTCCTGCTTGGAGCTCTTCCAGCTAACCGCACCACCATTGAGGCAGAAAACATATCCTGATGTCGACTTGAAGTCGTCTACATCACATTGGAAGCTTGAGTCTGTATAGCCTTCCAATTTCAATTCTCCTCCACCGTATACCAAGAACAATTCCTTAGTCCTTCTCAGGTACTTCAGAATTGCCTTTACGGCTATCCAGTGCTGCTCACCTGGATCAGACTGGTAGCGACTTGTTACGCTAAGAGCGTATGCTACGTCTGGTCTCGTACATAGCATACCATACATTATGCTTCCTATCGCGGATGCATATGGTACTCGAGACATATTGCTTCTCTCTTCAGGCGTCTTTGGGGCCATAGACTTAGAGAGTGCAATCCCATGTCTCATTGGAAGCAATCCTCTCTTGGATTCTTCCATACTAAATCTTTTCAAGATTTTATCTATGTACTGGGATTGGGAGAGGCCCAGCAGTCCTTTTGATCTATCTCGGTAGATCCTTATACCTAGTACGAAGGATGCTTCTCCCATATCCTTCATTGAGAATTGTGTAGATAACCATGCTTTAGTTTCAGACAATGCTTTTACATTGTTTCCAATGAGAAGAATGTCGTCAACGTAAAGCACCAAAAATTCAACTGTACTCCCACTGATCTTCTTGTACACGCAAGGTTCGAACATGTTCTTGATGAATCCAAAAGTTTGGATTGTCTCATCAAAACGAATGTTCCAACTTCGGGAAGCTTGCTTCAGTCCATAAATGGACCTCTGGAGTTTGCACACCTTGTGTTCATCTCCTTTGGATGCATATCCTTTTGGTTGCTCCATGTAGATCTCCTTATCAATGTCTCCATTGAGAAAAGCAGTCTTTACATCCATCTGCCATATCTCGTAGTTATACCACGCAGCTATGGCCAGCAAGATCCGAATGGATTTGGGCATTGCGACTGGCGAGAAGGTCTCCTCAAAGTCGATACCTGGTCTTTGAGTGTATCATTTTGCCACTAGTCGCGCCTTGTAGGTAATCACCTCTCCGTTCACTCCAAGCTTTCGCTTATAGATCCACTTGCAACCCACGGGAGCCACTCCCACTGGTGGATCTACCAAGGCCCAGACCTTGTTTGAGTGCATGGAGTCCAGTTCGGATTCCATGGCTTCGCGCCACCTTCCCGAGTCTATGTCTAGCATAGCCTCTTCGTAAGTCCTTGGGTCGGTTAGAGACTGTCCAGTCTCATGCAGCAGACCGTAGTACCTCTCGGGTTCTCTACGTTGTCTTTCTGACCTACGAAGTATCGGTGTACTTTCTGGTGCACTTTCATGCTCCTGTTCTCCCACTGCCTGTGGTGACGGGTCAGCTTGATCGACCTCTAAGGTCTTTTCAGCTTCAGTGACCTCATCTAGTTCTACGTTATTTTCCTTCTTGTCAACCAAGAAATCCTTCTCCAAGAAGTGAGCGTTCCTCGAGACAAACGTTGTTTGTCTTGTAGGATCGTAGAACTCGTATCCTATTGAGTTTTCTGGATACCCCACGAATTTGCACAAAGTGGATTTAGTTTCCAATTTATCTCCTACTAGCTTTTTAACGTAAGCGGGAGATCCCCATATGCGCATGAATGCGTATGAGGGTGCCTTGCCAAACCATAGTTCGTATGGTGTCTTTTCTACGGATTTCGAAGGTACCATATTCAGTATCTTCGTTGCCGTGAGGAGGGCATGTCCCCAAAATGAAAGAGGAAGGTCAGTGGCACTCATCATGGATCGAACCATGTCCATCAAGGTTCGATTCCTTCTCTCTGCTACTCCATTTAATTGGGGTGTTGCAGGAGGAGTCCACTGCGATAGTATTCCATGCTCTACAAGATAATTCAGAAATTCGTTACTAAGAAATTCTCTACCTCGGTCAGAACGAAGAGCCTTTATCGTATGACCAAGTTGATTCTCTACTTCCATCTTGAATTCTTTGAATCGTTCAAAGGCTTCAGACTTGTGTTTCAACAAGAACACATATCCATAACGACTAAAGTCGTCAGTGAAAGTGATGAAGTAGTCATAGCCACCTCGGGCGCTTTTTCTTAGTGGTCCACATACGTCAGTATGTATTAAGTCCAATGTTTGCTTGGCTCGCTCAGGGTTTCCCTTAAATGGCAACTTAGCCATTTTACCCTTTAAACTTGGTTCACATGTTGGCATTTCATCAATGCGATTGATTTCAATCGCGCCAGATGATGCTAACTTTTGAATCCTTGACTTAGATATATGTCCAAGTCTAGCGTGCCATAATTGGGCAGATATTTCATTATCTTGTTTCCTTTTGTTTTGTTGTACGTGCATAACTAACTTAGGTGGTTTTATAATGTAAAGTCAATAATTCAATGTACCAAATGAAAAACAAAAACAGGAGCTTTTATTAAAATCAACATTATTCAATAACATGAATAAAAAGTTTTTCATTAATAACTAGGTACATAAATGAAAGTTTCCTAATGACTTTATCAAACCACCTAAATCTACTTTTGCCTACGGCCTTGGTAGCAGCTCCAGCTCCATTGCCTTATTCAAGGATCCAATCCTCAGGCTCCAGTTTCTTTAATGCTCCCATCACCTACAAGGATGAGAACTCCAGTCAGTGTCTAACACCAAAAATGCACAGTTAATTGTAAAATTAACTTCAACAAGGAATATACCTGTTCGAACTCTCCATAGGTTCGAATTTAATCCTTTCCCTTGACCTTGTGCAGTAAGGAGCTCTGGTTTCCATTTGTCTTGGTTTTGAACGCCGCCCAGTCTTTTCGCCAACCCTTGCTTTCTTTCCAAAAGAAGCTTCGTGTTCCTCGAGCATTTGTCGCAGGACATGTACAGTAATCTCTCGCCTCTGGAGATTCAAGTCCGCGATAAATCTGTCATATGATCTTGGAAGAGATTGTAGAATAAGATCTACTCGGAAATCATTGTCCATCACGACACCCATATCATCGAGTTCAGAAAGAAGTCGAATCATCTTGTGTACGTGGATTCCGACAGGAGTTTCCCTTCTCTTTCTTGTTTGCAAGAGTTCCCTCGTGATCGCGAATCTGCGACGACCATCTCTAATCCCATAAAGGAATTTGAGATTTGAGAGAATCTCTTTTGCGGATGCCATATGCTCATGTTGCAAACGCAGATCAAGTGACATATATTCCAACATGTATTCACGAGCTAAGCCATCATCCAGTTTCCATTTGGTGATGCTTTTACGGAGCTCATCAGGAACGTCATGTGAAATAGTAATGGGTGGTGGCACAGACAAAACATAGGATATGTTTTCAGCTTCAAATAATCCATTCAAATGATGCGTCCAGAAATGCAAGTTGGGTCCAGTTAAAATATTACGTTCAAGTGATGAGATGGATAAATCTCTAAGTGCTCTAAGCTCTTTTGACATCATATCTATAAAACGACGATAGAAGAAATAAATACGCGAAATATTAACTTAAAATGCACAATTCACAAACATGGATTTCATTTGCAAATTACTCCCACTATTTTAATCAAAATCTTATGCCCCCCACATAAGTTTCGGGAATTTAAAATATCCTAGCGGGCTTAAGGCCCAAATGCAATCTCCTAGTACCCACGACTCGTTGGCCATACTATTTGATCCACTTGGTGGTCGACTATGTCAACGGTTAACCATCGCAGCTAACCCTTAAGTTCATTTAGCCTCGTTTTTCGATATGGACCCACGACTCGTGAGACATCCATATTTACTAGCGTTAAATCATGTCCAATACTCGTGAAGAGAAATAGTTCAATCCTAGACGCCCCACGACTCGTGAGACAGCGCCTAAAACCTTGCTATCCCCTCCCTTGGCACTTAACTCGTGCATCGAGGCAATAGACATATTATCTTCCTATAGCTCGACCCACGACTCGTGAGACATCGAGATATATTCGTACAACATGCCTAAGACCTAGTAATTGGATAGGCTCGGACCATAGACACTATTCATATGCGCCCGTTGTTCGATTTAATATTCTAATTGAATTTTAAGTTCAATTGGAGGTTTCTAAGTGTGCGAGGTCTCATCAGATTATGCTTATCTTGTTTACGTTTTCTATCCTAAGCATGCATCTCATACATCAAAGAATAATTTGCGAAAAAGTAAACATTCATCACCTAGCAAGATATGATTGGTCGATTGCCCATCCTATGCGATCCATCACGAGCCACGTGATGAATCAATTGGTCAGTCTAGGGTGAAAATTAAATGTCCTAACTATTACAATTTTTAAACCCATACATCATGGGCCTTCTTGTAATATCCAGCTTGATTGTGCCTCCATGTAATGAATTTGGGCCTCCATGTCCTCCAAGGTAAATGGGCCTCCATGTGGATCTCCAAGTCTTCATGAGGTCTTCTTGGCTCCAAGCCTAATCTAAGCCTAGCTTACATAATTTAAATGGTCCTATTCTATTACATTTGTTTGCGCAAGCAAGGGCACCAATCAGGCCCATTTAATTACAACCCAAAATTAAATAAACCAAAAACAACACAGGGCTTAAGGGCAATATCGACCAATCCACATATTCACTCAAGAACATGCATAAATTCACATAAGGGCAATAATGTAAATTTACCGGCTTCATTAATTTTAATTCGCAAAAATTCATCCAAGTTAATTAATTTTGAATTAACAATTAACCTCTAAGATTAATTAGCTCTTACTTGAGCTCTAAGTAATCTACAATTCTTATCTTGATTAAATTGGTTAATTAAGGTAATCTAAATCTCTAAGATTCTTACCTTATCCAAAACTCTAAGTTTCCCAAAATTTCCAAATCTCCAAGATTCTCAAGATAATCCTATTTTGACTAGATTAGTTAATTAAGGTAGTGTATAAGTTTAACTAAATAACTACCTTATCCAAAAACTCTAAGTTTCCTAATCTTCCAAAATTCTCCAAGATTTTCAGGACTTTCAAAATAGGCAGAATTAGAGTCCAACCCAAAAACGACTAGTCGAGACCAATCAGGACTGCCACGTAGGACAGCCCACGCGCGACCACCAAGGCGGCGCGTGAGCTGCCTGTGGCAGCAGCCGCTGCACGCGGCTGCGTGCGGCAGCGAGCAGCCGCGCACAGCAGCGCGTAAACAGCAGCCCGAAGGCTGCTGCTGCGCGCAGCGTGTGCGGCTTGCGTGCTGCCAGCACGCTGCCGTTGGCAGCAGCTTGCGGTGGCCGCCCAGCCGCGGTGCGCTGCCGCGCACCGCCGCGTGCCACCGCGAGTCGGATCTAATAAAAAAATTTTTTTTTTGTTTCTTCGATTACTTATGATTTAATTAAACAAAACCCAGTCAATTAAATCCCAATCCAAAAAATCAACACGATAAAATTTTCGAATCCAAAATTAAACATTAACTCCAAGTTAATTAAACATATGTCCTAAAACATGCAAAGTTAAAGAACTAGCCACATAAATCAAAAATATGATTTAATAAACACAGAATTCGCAAATTCATATATATACAAAGCCTAGAGTTGGCTCTGATACCACTGTTGGGATTCGGTAAGAAAAACAGCCCTAGGCACAGCGGAATATAAAAAAAAAATTCTAGGGCCTCTTAAAGAATCTTGTCAGGATATTCTCTAGTTGTATATATACAAATATAATTAAACGACAGTATAAGTTTTCTCGTTTATACCTGTCTCCTTGCAAATCCTCGGCTAGCAATATGAGCTCTGAATTCTGACCCCGGTAAGATCGACCCACACCTTTTGTAGCGCCCCACGTGTTGCGCCTCTACGAGTTGATACACCACAATATCACGAAAATTAATATACCTAATCGACTAGAACATAGGCTATATTAATATCTAGGTTTTAGGAACGATTTGGGAACAAAACGAAGACGAAAAAATTCTTCCACAGGGAAGAACTGGTTCGGCCGATCTGGTAGGGAGAGGGAGAGAGATTTTTGCTTTGCTCAATTTTTGCTTTTGGAGTTGTGTGAAAAATAACTAGAAGAAAGCTATTTATAGTTTTCTTTCTATCCTAGTCCTATTAGGACTAGGTCTTCTCTCTCCTACATGGGCCATGGCCTTCTTTAATTAGAAGACTAAGTCTTCTAATTAATTCATGGCCCATATTAATTAATCTTTCAGGGCTTTATTTAATCTTCCAATTAAATAGCCCAATTAATTAAATCATCTCCCAATTAATTAATTAAACTCCAAGTCTAATTAAATTAATTATTCCATTAATTAATTAAATCCTAATTAATTAATTTACTCATAAATTAAATTCCAATTTAATTTATAATCTTGATCCACTTCCAATTGGATCCATTTTCGTTCCATATGGGTCGACCCAGTCGACCCACCCATTTAATCGACCCAGTCGACCCAGTCGACTGGTTCGTTCCTTTTTTCCTCGCTTTCGCTACTTGTGTATTGTGTATGCCCCCGTAGGTTCACCACATAATTGGCCGTGGGTTGTAATTAAATATTATTTAATTACTTGAGCAGTTAATGCTCTAAATTAATCGAACACTCTGTCGATTAATCATTCCAAAATTAGCACCCCTGCTAATTTGGGAATTCTCCCACACTCCACGGTCGATGTCCAGTCACAAGCCCATGGAGCCCAATCACTGGTGAATTAATTCAGTGAACCTTTTATCATTTACAATTTCCATATACGACACAATCTCTCCATCGATCAATCTCCCAGTCGAGACTTAAGGGTATGGTCTTTCATCGGATTCCCTTATCTTTTGTCTTGACCTTATGTTCTCTGATCTCGAAATAAATTCTCTCTGACTTGTTCTTTATGAGCTACTTACATAAAGTCGTCAGTTACCTTGGCCAAGGATTTTATCAGAATTAATTTCTCACAGAAATCCATAGGAGAATTTCTCGACCTATCAAGTCGAGTCAATGGATCCTTTGTTGATGATATGAATCTGCATACGAGTTCCTCTATACCCAACATGAGTCCACAGAGACTTTCTGGTGATCCCCAGTCAGTCGGAACTCATATCAAAGTATAGACGTTCTCGTACCAGATAAACCCTATCATCTCAAGTTGTTAGGGATCGTTCCTCGTATACTATTGTAAATTGGAATAACTTCAACCCCGATATGCGACTACCGCTTCCATGGTGAGTTATTTCCTAATTGGGGTATTCAGTGCGCTTGCCATCCCAGCAAGCCACCCACTTATGTGTATCGACTATCCCAGTCACGCTCGTGGACCCCAGCGTCCTCCAGTTCATCGGAGTATACACAATAGTGAGAGTCTAACCGAATCCAACGATGTCCTATCTCGATTGGATTCTACGACTCTTGAATATATTCTAGATCACGGCCTTGGAGATCAGTCCACGGGTTGTCCCATAGCCCTGTGATCTAAGGACTTCTATCCTTATGCGTAGACAAATATTACATAAGATAAAGTTGACCATTTAATAAAAGTGCATTTATTAATCTAAATTGAATAGTTCCTCATTAATTACAATTAATGCTAGCCACACAGCTGGCTTGCAGGACACTATTTCTATCACAAAGAGATCACCGTCAGAGTACTGAAGGCTCTACCTTCCAAGTTTAACATGAAGGTGACAGCAATGGAAGAATCAAGAGATCTGGGCAAGATTTCTCTTACAGAGCTGTTCTCCGTACTCAAGGCTTATGAGTATAAACTGCCACGAATGGGAATTGAAGAAACCTCAAGTTCAGGACCCACAGCTGCCCTGGTTGCTGCTGAAAACCAAAGAAGACCAGCTCAAAAAAATGCTGAAGTGGACTTATCTGATGAAGCCACTCTACTCAACAAAAAGGAGTACACTGCTGGAGATGTTCCACTGTTGATGAATAATTTCAAGAAGTTCTACAAAAGAAAAATGAAGAACAAATACAACAATGCTTCTTCTTCTAAACCTAACTTTTCTTCTCAAGATAAAGATGATTATAAATCAAAACTAATGTGTTACAACTGCAGGAAATTGGGACACTTCATCAAAGACTGCCCATATCCAAAAGCAGAAAAGTACACTGAGGAGGAGAAGAAAGTAAGAAAAGAAAGAAAGCATCAGAGAGGAAAAGCAATGATGGCTGAAGCAGAAAAGCTGACTGCTGTCTACTCATCTGACTCAGATTCATACTCGTCTGATGAAGAATCTTCTAATGAAGAAAAACCTGCTGTTCTGTGCCTGATGGCAAAGGACTCTGATGACTCTGAGGATGAGGTAACTCCTCTTAATGATGAATTATTTAATTCATTTGAACAAATGATGCTTAACAATACTGGTATTGCTGAAGCATATAAAAAGCTTAAGGAAGAGATGATCCTGCTAAAAGAGCAAAATAGTTCACTGAAACTTTTAGCTGAAAAGCCAAAAGAATCAGCTGAATATAAACAGCTTGAGCAAGAGCATGAATCTCTGAAAGCTGAATGTGAGGTTTATAAAGGAAAAATCATGGAACTTGAGAAAATTATTGAGTCTCATGATAAGTCAACTGTTGCATCCATGCATACATCTAGTAAACAGGAGACACCTTTAGAAAAGGATAAATTAGAATTGAATCATACTGAAAAATTCATATCAGCTGACAATAGTAAGGTCATTCTGTATGTTCAAACTTCTAAACCTGCCTCATCTGAGAAAGTGGTAAAGGAGAAGAAATCTCCTAAGGCTAAAAAGAGCAAAGAGCCTAGTGTAGGAAATCAGACTAGTAAGACCAAACAGCAGAGTCCTAAGAAGTCTGCTGACAAAGCTAAAGTCAATCAGACTAGTGGTAAAACTAAGTCAAAAGCAAATGAGCAAGCATCTAGTAAACCAAAGAAGCATAAGAACAAGAAAAATCAAAATGCTTGGTATGGAAATGAGTCATATTATGTGCAACCTGCTGCATATCATCCTATGTATCATGCACCTCAATTTCCTAGCTACTATGCACCTTACCCTGCTCATCCAATGCATGCATATCCTGCATATCATGCACCTTACCCTGCTTATGAACATTATTCATATCATACTGATCATCAACATGACTTATCTGATAACTATGATAAAAATGAAACTGTTCATGCTCCTAAAACTCAGAAACCTAAGAAGCCTAAGACTTCAACATCTTGGGTTGTCAAGGGTGGAACTAATCCTTCAGGACCCTCTCAATAAGGGTACCTAAAACAATTTTATTTTTGTTTTGTAGGTTAGGATTAGGAGTAGGAGTAAAGTAGAGAAGATTTGGTACTTGGACAGTGGATGTTCAAGGCACATGTGTGGAAACATACATGAGTTGACTGATGCAGTTGCTGTGGATGGTCCAAAAGTCACTTTTGGAGACAGCAAAGAAGGCAAGATTAAAGCTAAAGGAAGATTAATCAAGGGAAACATAGAGATATCTGACGTCTCCTATGTTAAAGGCCTAAAATATAATCTGCTGAGCATAAGTCAATTTTGTGACAAAGGATATTCAGTCATCTTCTCAACAGATAAGTGCTATGTTGAACAGATTGGTACAAAGAAGGTAATTTTATCTGGAAGACGACAAGGAAATATCTACATAGTTGACTGGAATTCTGTTGACAAGAATTCAAGTGTTTGTTTGATGGCATCTGCACCAAGTGAAGTCAGTTGGCTATGGCACAAGAGGATGAATCATTTAAACTTCAAGACCATAAACAGATTAATCAAGAATGATTTGGTAGAAGGGATTCCAAAAGCAGTCATGAGCAAAGACAAGCTCTGTGATGCATGTCAGAAGGGTAAACAAATCAAGTCTTCATTCAAAGAAAAGAAGCACCAATCTTCTGGAAGAATATTGGAGCTGTTGCATATGGACTTATTTGGACCCATTGATCCAGTCAGCAATGGTGGAAAGAAATACTGCCTAGCTGTTGTGGATGATTATTCAAGATATACTTGGGTGATTTTCATGAAAAAGAAGAGTGAAACCAAGGAACATCTTACCAATCTGATGGAACTGATCCAGAATGAGAAGAGTATCAAGATATTGAAGATCAGATCAGATAGAGGGACAGAGTTTACAAACTCTACCGTTGAAGAATACTGTAATATCAAAGGAATACATCATGAGTATTCTGCTGCAAGAACCCCTCAACAGAATGGTGTTGCTGAAAGGAGAAACGGAACACTAAAAGAAGCTGTCAGAACCATGATAGCTGAAGCTAAACTGCCTCAAAGATTTTGGGCAGAAGCAACAAATACAGCATGCTTTACCCAAAACAGATGTATGATCAACAAAAATCAGAACAAGACTCCATATGAAGTTTGGAACAACAGAAAACCAAACATTCATTACTTTAAGATTTTTGGTTGTAAATGTTTTGTATTGAATAATGGGAAAAATCACCTTGCTGCATTTGCAGAAAAGGCTGATGAAGCTGTTTTTGTAGGATACTCTACTGTTAGTAAAGCTTACAGAGTTTTTAACAAAAGAACATTACTAATAGAAGAATCTATCCATGTAGTATTTGATGAGCCAAGTCAATCTTCTGAAAAGAATCAAAGTGTTAATCAAGATCTGTCTGCTGATTTACAGAAGTTAGACATTGGAAGAAATGAAGAATATGTTCCCATCATACTACCTAATCTAAGTTCAGCTGCTAACTCAAGTGCTGTTCAAAATCACAGTGCTGATTGTCTAACAGACGAGTTGCAAACAGTTGACAGACCAGAGACTGTTCAACAGACTACAAATGTTCAACAGACTACTACTGGAACTCCAACAGTAGTGTTGCAAGATCATAACAGAGGACAACATCCTGATCTACAACCTGATCTCAGATGGCTCAAGAATCACCCACCTGAACTAGTGATTGGTGATCCTTTAGATAGAGTGAAAACAAGAAGAGCTGCTGCACAAGATGCCATGTTTGTCACATTTCTATCTCAAATAGAGCCCAAGCAAATTGAAGAAGCTCTCAATGATTCCTTCTGGATAGAAGCTATGCAAGAAGAGTTAAATCAATTTGAAAGGAATGAAGTCTGGTATTTAGTTCCTAGACCAAGTCATCAAAGAGTAATTGGCACTAAGTGGGTTTTCAGAAATAAGATGAATGAAGATGGTGTTGTCACCAGAAACAAAGCAAGACTAGTGGCCAAAGGTTATTGTCAAGAAGAAGGAATTGACTTTGATGAAACTTTTGCACCAGTAGCAAGACTTGAAGCAATCAGACTGTTTCTAGCCTATGCTGCTTACAAGAACTTCACTGTCTATCAGATGGATGTGAAGTCTGCTTTTCTCAATGGAGAATTGCAAGAAGAAGTGTATGTTGAACAACCTCCAGGATTTGAAGTCTATCAAGAAGAGGACAAAGTATATCGTCTGAAGAAAGCCCTTTATGGACTGAAACAAGCTCCAAGAGCATGGTATGATACCCTATCTGATTTTCTTTTAATTAAAGGATTTCGAAAAGGTAAGGTAGATAAAACCTTGTTCACAATTGAATGGGAAAATCATATATTACTTGTGCAAATATATGTGGACGATATTATTTTTGGTTCAACTAACCAACAGATGTGTGACAAGTTCTCCAAGCTGATGCAGAATAAGTTTGAAATGAGCATGATGGGTGAACTTAATTACTTTCTTGGATTGCAAGTTAGACAGTTGCCTGATGGGATATTCATCAGCCAAGCAAAGTACACAAGAGATCTGTTCAAGAAATTTGGTATGGAAACTAGCTCAACAGCTACCATTCCTATGTCTACAAGTCTTCGTTTGGATAAAGATGAAGATGGCAAATCAGTAGACATAACCAAATATAGAGGCATTATTGGTTCATTGTTGTATTTAACAGCAAGCAGACCTGATATAATGTACTCAGTTGGAGTCTGTGCAAGATTTCAATCAAACCCCAAAGAATCTCATCTCTTAGCTGCCAAGAGGATATTGAAGTATGTTAAAGGCACTCAAGAATTGGGATTATGGTATCCTAGAGAATCTGGATTTGAACTAATTGGCTATTCAGATTCAGACCTTGCTGGCTGCAAGATTGACAGGAAAAGCACAACAGGTGCATGTCAGTTCTTAGGCAGTCGTCTGATCTCATGGATGAGTAAGAAGCAAACCTCAGTTTCTATATCTACTGCTGAAGCTGAATATATAGCTGCTGGAGCTTGCTGTGCACAGATACTTTGGTTGAAGCATCAACTAGAAGACTACAACATCAAGATCAGTGGAATTCCAATCTACTGTGACAATACAAGTGCAATCTCACTTACTCAGAACACTACAAGTCATTCAAGGACTAAACATATTGAGATCAAGCATCATTTCATTAGAGATCATGTGGAAAAAGGCAATGTAATGATTGCGTATGTTCATACTGATAATCAGATTGCTGATATCTTCACTAAACCTCTAAGTGAAGTAAGGTTTTCAACTCTAAGAGCTGAGTTAGGACTACTTAATTTGGAAGCATAAGCTGAGGGGGAACTCATCAGAAGACTGGAGTTCAATAGCTTAGTTATCTATTATTATCTTCAAGGATTAACTTTCAACAGACTAGTTAACTTATGAATTCTTAAACTCAGGGGGAACGTGTAAGACTAGCGGTACTTCTGAATTAAAGATGAAATTTGTTAATGACAGTTAGTTGAAGTTATGTTTTCATCAGAAGACTCAACTATCGAAGATTGAAGTTATTTTATCTAGCTGGATTGACAAACAGCTGAGGAAGGTTATCAGCTATTGGCATTCTCTGATAACAGCATTGTCATCAGGACAGTAGTCCATCAGATAAGTATTTATGTTACTAATCTGATTACTTTAATAAAAGCGGAACTGTTTAAAAACGTATATTCAAAACACGCTTTTATAAGTAACTGTTGGGCGGTACATATTCCCGCTCTTCATTAAATATCTTTTGAATTCGAAAAGTCGTAACTGACGCCGCACGATCAGCACTGACAGAAAAACGGATCTAACGGTTGGCGGATATCACGAAATTCAAGATACCCCAACTCTATAAATCCCTATCTGATCAGTCGAGTCGCTCTTTACGCACTCTAAGCATTCAAAAGTACTTGTGAGAAATTTCTGCAAATTTTCTGCATACTTTCCTTTGTTTTTCTAACCTTCAACAGATCAACGATGGCCGCTGAAGGTATGTTTCTCGTTTATGATTCTTACTACCAATCCGGTACGGATCTGATGAAAGAACTGCTCGAAAAGTTCAAAGCTGCTTCGCTGGTAAACTTCATGGAATACCACGAAGGAATTATCTGGACTGACCAAGTGATGGAGTACTACAACACAGCGAAAGCTGACTACAACAAACTGGAGATTAAGGCTTCAGTAGGAGACAAATCTGTCACTATCACTCCTGCTGTTCTTCACGAGACGTTTGGGCTTCCTAACAGTGGACGACATGACGTCACTGTGCTGACAGAGGACAAACATCAACAGTTCTGGGCGATCTGCGCCAAAGAGGGAGAAACGTTATCTGGAAATATAAGGAAGAAGCAACTGAAGGATGAATATCAGCGGATGGCTGATATGGTGTCCAAGCTGATTGAGAACTGCACATTCTCACTGGATGCTGTTACCATGAAGAGGTTCAGCATCATGGCTGCCATATACTATGGATTGGAGATCAACTGGTCCATCATAGTTTGGTACATATTAGCTGACTTTCTTGATGATAAGAAAGGAAAAGGCCCCACTACCAACCACAGGATCACACTCAGTTATCTGCTGTCAAAGCTGGGTTGTGATATGAAGAATGGAAAAGAGATTCATAAATCTAAGGCAGTATCAAAGTACTTGCCTGTTCAAAAGAGGAAGGCTGGTGAGCCTGAGGAAGCTGATGTTGAGGAACCAAAGGAGGTTCCTGCCAAAAGGCAAAAGCGGTTAGTCAAAACAGCAAGTTTGGCTGCTGAGACTAAAAGGAAGAGGGCTGCTGATGAGCCCAAAAAGAAAGAATCTAAGCAGATGGAGAGAGTGACTTCTGCTGAAGCCACTAAGATTGTTGAGAATATAACTGCTGATGTAAGGACTGGATCCCCTGCATCACCATCAAGAACTCCATCAGCAGAGAGGCCTGCTGAGGGTATTTCTCAAAGGACAAGAAGTCAACAGAGAGATACTGCTACAACCACTTACCGTGAAGGGAGGACCAAGAAGTCTGCTAGAAAACAGATGACATTTATAGAAGAACCAACGGACTTGGAGAATGTAGCAAGGGAAGACCCTGAAGCTACTCAAAGGCCTGCTGAAATAGTTGAAACTGTTAAGACTGACAAGGCTGATGAGCAACAGCCAAGTCAGGTCACATCAACAGCTGAGGTTGCTCAACCTCAAGAAGATCCAGATGTCCAAATCATCTATCCTATTGCTGCTGCTCCCATATCATCTGCTGGACCAGCCCCTGCTGATAAAGGCAAGAGAAAAATAGTGCTAAGGAGAAAGAAAGTCTCCAAAGCTGATAAGAAGGCAAGGGAAGAAGCTGAACAGAGGAAGCAAGATGAGCTTGAAGAGAAGAAAGCACTTGAGCTAAGCAAAGCTCAAGAAGCAAAGGATGAAGCCAGAAGACGCATGTCTGAAGCAGAAAGAAAAGCTGCTGAGGATGCTGAAATGGCTATGGTGATTGAATTAAGCAAAGTTGATGCCTATGGACCTGTCCATGGAGGTGGCATCAAGATTGGAGAAGGCAAGACTGAAGAGGACAAAAAGAAGATATTACTGCCTGCACCCAAACTCAAGTCAAAGGACAAGTTTGAAGTCAGAAAAGCATTTGAAATAGTGTATGCTGATAAGGAGCTGTTCAAGAAGTTTGAAACGTCCTTGGCTTACTATGACCAGAAGCTTATGTTGATGACTCTGTTCAACCAAGAAAAGCCAAGATATATCAGTTGGAGGGACAACAGGCTGAACAAGTCAATCACTGAACTTCAAAGTATGAAGGAGTTAGCTGATGAAGAACGATGGGTTCTAAGTTGGCTGAAGACAAACTCCATTCAAAAGGCTCTTGATCCCAGCTATGTGAGAGATATCATGCATAGCTATGCAAAAGGCTTTGCATTGGAGGAAGCCAAGAAAATCAAGAGCACCTTGCCTGAAAAGAAAAAGAAGTCTGAAGATGCTGAAGAAAGAGCAATTAAGTTTGCTGTTATTACTGCCCTGAAGAGATGGGCTAAGAAGTCAAAGTATCAGCAAGGCTGTTCAAGTGATTTGCCACTACTGCCAAGTATCCAGCAAATCATTTTTGGCAAGGAAGTACAACAGTACTATGAAGTCCCTAAGGGTAACAATGCTCCTGTTAACCCTTGGATTATTGTAAGGCAGATTAGACAGACAACATGCTTTAATGAAGATGGAACTATTACTAATATGTTCTACGATGATGTCACTGATGAGCACAAATCTGCTGATAAGTCCTTAGCTATTGAGCCGCCAGCTAAGACTTCTGACGACCATCAGATGACCGACTTGGAGGAAGTCCCTGTTCAACAGGCGACTGAAGAGAAGGAAGCTGAAGCTGATGCTTCTGCTTCATCAGCTGATCAACACTCATCACTGATGGAAGCAATCCAGATGCTGATGGAAAACCAACTTAAGGACCTGGAAGACAAGCACAAGCAACAGCTATTGAAGGTTAAGGAGGAGCTGAAAGCAGAGTTGGCAGAAACCAACAGACTTCAGCTGGAAACTGTTCAAGGATCAACAGAAGAGATCATCAAGAAGGAGATCAACAGTATTCCAATTCCTCAAGACAACTCATTGCAGTTGATACACAGCTTAAGAGAACTGAACCAGAACGTAGAAGATGTGAAGGGTGATGTGAATCATCTTCACACTGCTTTAAAATCAGCTGAGCACAAGATTGCTGACTTAACTGCAACCTTCATTAAAGTCAGTCATGAAGAGAAGGAAATCAATCTGGGAATGTTGCAAGAAGTGGCAAAGGCTGCACAGGAAGTTCAAAATGAAATTGCAACTATCAATCTCAACATTGACTACTTCAATGATAAGACTGATGTAATCAGCACTGACATTCATCATCTAACAGCTAGTCACGACGTTGTTAATCAGAATCTAAAGGCTTTATGCGCTGGAGTGAAGATTCCAACAGTTGCTCTCAACCCTGCTGTTGAACCTTCTACTGTCATCAGAGTTGATGATGACAAAAAGGGGGAAGATAAAAGGGAAGAACCAGCAAAGGAGTTTGCTGCTGAAGAATCAACTAAGGAAGAAACTGCTACTGCAACTATTGAAGCCAAAGAAACTGAAGAAACAGCTGACAAGACTGAAGCTGAAACTGATAAGATTGCAAAGCTTGGAACGGTAGAAGAAGAAGAAATGACTGAAAAAGAAGATACCAAGTACAAGAATACAGAATCTGCAAGGAAGGCTATGGAAGCTTTGAAAGCTCTTCAAGAACAAGAACTTAAGGAAAAGATGGAAGCTGCCAAAGCAACCTTGGAAGAAGAAGCTGATGATGAAGAAGATGATGAAGAATCATCTTATGAATATGAAGAAGTGCTGGAAGGATCAGATGAAGAAGCTGATAGTTAGAAATTGAAAAATCCTTGTAATCAGTTTACTTTATCTATTTCTTCAGAAATCTTATCTGATGAACTTGTACTATGTAACCCTTTTTCAATATTAATGAAAAGTCAAGTTCAATCCAATAAACTTTTTCTATCTCAGAAAATTTTGAGGATTACAATTTTTAGTTTAGGTATTCAACAGGTACTTAGCTGAAGTTTTGTCATCATCAAAAAGGGGGAAATTGTTGGATAAGGATGAAGATGAAGGCACTAAAGAAAGTTTGATAAGGGAGGTTTTGATGCATTCCAAAACTTCAAGATTGGCTAAGTATGGAGTAACTTAGCTGATAAACTTATCAAGGAATTTTGACTAAGTAATGAAGACATCAGAAGAGTCAAAGTTTCAAGGTCCAAGACTTCTGATCTGCTGAAGTGAAGTTATCAGATTAGTGAAGATCAGCCGACTCAAATCAGATGTGTTCAAGTTTGAGATCAGCCGAGTTCACCATCAGACTTGTACTTTCGTCAGCCAAGTGAAGAAGATCATGAAGTGTTCCCAACGGTAATAAATGCCCCTTGGTGTAATAAATGCTGAAGTACGAGGATATTTAAGACAAATGATTGAAGAAAAGCTTCGCATCAGCCAAGTGCATTTAATGCTGCATTTAATGCTGCCTGCAGAATAGTACTGTTTACAGTACGGACAGACTGCAAAAGAGCCGTTCGCGGATTTTAAGGACCAGTACTCGAGGAATTTGAATCCTGTCTCTCTTCAACGGACACTTTTCAATCCTCAAGTATAAATAGCTGAAAGAGACGAAGAAGAAATAAGCAACACACTTTCTGAGAGAAACTTCCGAAGCAAAATTCTTTAAGTCTCAAGAACAGCTCACTCATCAGCTGAGTCATTTGTTGACGAAAGCAGAGTTGAAGAATCAAGAAAAATACATCTTCGGAGTGATTTTGTAAACAAGAGTGTTGTGCGGAGTTGTGATCCATCTTTGTGAGTGATCAAACTTCAGAGGATAGGTTTTCTGTGTGATTTCCTATTGCGAACTTGTGGTCGTTTCATTTGTTGTTCGACGCAAGCAGAGTATACTGTAAACTTTGTGATTATAGTATAACCCAAGATCTGTGTGACTTGGAAGAGTGGACTAAAGGATATTCAAATCCATATAACCACTATAAAAATTGATTGTGTTTTTACATTGCTTTTCAAACTTGCATATTTCCTGATTGCATAAAAACACATTAAGTTAACTGTTTGAAAAGAAGTTAAAAGGAGTTTATAAAACTGGAGAATTACTTTTCAAACTACTAAGTTTACTTGTGAAAAACACTTTGAAAATCCGCTGCAAGTACTCTAAGTATTAAAACTGATTTCTGCAAAATCAGCTAAGTAACTATCAGACGAGTGGTAAACAAGACTGTTCAAAGATTTGTTCGCGAACAGAATTGTAACTTACTAATCTGATCAGCTTAGTCTGTTCAGTAAGAGTAAAGTTTTAAAGTTAAATTTGAAGAAAATTTTTAAAGAGGTTTATTCACCCCCCCTCTAAACCTCTTCTGACCACTTGGGACCAACAAGTGGTATCAGAGCAGGTGGTTCATTAGAATCAGCTGCCTGATCAACGAGCTTGATCCAAGTGTTTTTCAAAGGTTTTCAAAACTTTTCAAAAGAGCATCTTTTTGAAAAATCAAAACCTTTTGAAAAATGGATTGTATCAGCCATGTTCCCCACATTGCTGGTATGTCTTTTGAGGACTGGAAGATCAGAATGGAGATTTTCCTTGCTGCCTACAATGACAACATGTATACATGTATCATCAAAGGTCCATTCAAATTCACCAAGACCATCATCGTAGATGAAGCTCAAATAGTTGTGGAAAAAGACTTAACAGAAATGACAGCAGAAGAAATAAAGCTGTTCGACCTAGATAAAGTTGGGAGATTCATCATGACTAAAGCCCTGGATAATGATCGGTTTGACTAAATAGTTGGGAGATTCATCATGACTAAAGCCCTGGATAAAGTTGGGAGATTCATCATGGAACCTAAATAGTTGTTCTTTTTGACTTTAGAATGTCTGATATGTTTTACTAGCAAAAATCAAATTAAAATTTTTTTTTTATCATTTCAACATTTAGCATATTCAATTATAAATTAAAACAATTGGTCTCTAATTAATTAGTATGTACAAGCATATTACATTTTAAAGAAAACGCAAATTAGGATATCATGCCAAACATAATAAATCAACCATAAGTTCCATGAAAGATTGAAACCACAATTCTTTTATTAATTTAAAGGCCAACCCGTTTAACAATTAATCCTCTCTAAGCAAATGAGATGCGCTGATTTATTAGTTTTGATTATTGAACAACCCTAGCGGCGGTACAATAATTCTAGCTACTACCTTCAATCATTAAAGTTGAATTTTCTACACAAGTCCAAGATGGAGGAAGAGATGCAAATAGAGAAGCAAATATCAAAGAAGATCAAAGTTGAGCATGAAGGAGGTGGATTTTTGCCGGAGGATATAATGAGGGAGATACTATCAAGATTGTCTGTTAAGAATCTTTTAAGGTATAGATCAGTTTCTAGACACGGGAAATCTCTAATTTTTGATAATTCATTCAAAAACTTACACCGTCAAAAAATTGTGGACAATAATAATCCCCCGTTAATGCTAGTTTTGCATTAGACTTTTAATCAAAAGTCATATACTCTGACCACCTTCAATCTTCATGGAAAAATAATCCAACAATGGTGCCTTTCCATAACTTCATCAAAATCATATCTACGTATGTCTCACTTTCCGTCACAATCTAAGTTGGTGTGCTTTCATAACAGTGATAGATTCTACTTGTATAATCCCAGCAGCACTCGACGACTTTTCCTCGATCCTCCTTCTGATCACTTGTCTAATAAAAAAAATTATGCTTGTGGTTTTGCTTATGTTCCATCCAAAGATGAATACAAAATCTTGCACTTGGTCAAATTAAATTTATACAGCTGGAGTTGGAATATGCTCACTATATTAATGTCCAATGACGACGATGAGATACATTACAATTCTTGGAGATCCATGGATGCCACATCTATGGACCATCTCGTATTTTGGGAATCCGGGTTTGGGGTTTTTGTTTGTGGAACTTTCTATTGGATGGTGTTTGATAAAGTGGTTAATGAATATCTTATCATCTCCTTTAACATGGATAATACAGGTTTTTCTACTATTGGGTTGCCTAAGGATTTTGAATATGACTTACGCGGTTTTTGTCGTTCACTTTTGGAAATCAAAGGAGAACTCTGTTTCATGAGTATACTTGATGATCTCCCCAAAACCATAAAGTTGTGGAAGCTATCGGATGTTAAGAACCAGTTATGGACCCAAAATTGGAGCATTAGTTTACAAAGCATTCCCTCCTTGGATATGTACATTGAGGCAAAGGTAACTATTTATAGACGAGAGTATCTACAGGATTACAACAAATCAGACAAATCATACGAGAATACCTTAACAGACGTAAAGAATATGGATGATCGAATCTTGGGGTTGGAAATTCACACAAGTGCTTTCTCACTTTAAATACATAGAAGAAATCAACTTTCAATTACTTTGATTATAAGGTTTCTAGCATTGACAAGTTATATAGTTATATATATTTTTCTCACTTTAAATACGTAGAAGGAATCAACTTTCAATTACTTTGATTAATTACTTTCAATTACTTTGATTAATTAGCAGCTGCCATTTTCACCATTTTTTTTATTTTATTATTAACTTTTTTCGGAAAAATTCAAATAATTGATGACATCACAGGTAGAATGGCCAAAAATTGTAGGAGCATAAAAGAATTACAAGAATCACAAATGCAGAAAATTATATTTACCCTATAAAATACATAAAGAAGGAATCTTTACAATCGAATATCATTTTCTAACTAAACTCAAATGCAATATGCATTCAATCCAATCTCAGATACTATAATGGATTTAAGTGAAGGGTTTAAAATCTGCAAATTTAGATGAAAATCGACGGAGATGGAGGCGGGTTAAAGATGAAGTTGTAAAGGAAGCATAAAGGATGATTCGGTAAATTTAGATGTGGGAGAGCAAACTGTTTAACAAGTTTCAAGTCATTTGTAGGACATGTGTCTTAATTTGGTGATGATCTTTTAATAGGTCGGACAAGGAAAAATTGCAAATATCGTCCCAAATTAATCACTGATTTTAAATCTTCGTCCTAAACTATTTAACTTGGCGAATTTCGTCCCGTAATTAATATTTTTTTGGAATATCGTCCCACCGTTAAATGTAAGACGGAAGTTGCGTATTTGCCGTTAAATTATCACATGGCTGCTTACGTGTCATGACGTGGTAAATTTTAACATGAATAATTATATAATATTGTAGAATTTGTCCCAAACTAATTACAAGATTGAACCGTTATTTCCATTAAATTGAAATTTTAATATTGGGACTAAATGCATACAAAATGGTAAATTATGGGACGAAATTCGACGAGTTGATATAGTTTGGGACGAAAAATTAAAATTAGTAATTAGTTTGGGACGATATTTCAAACAAATATTAAATTGTGGGATGAAATTCGATGAGGTAATATAGTATGGGACCAAAATCTAAAATCATAATTAGTTCGGGACGTTTTCTGCAATTTTACAGTCGGACAATATGAAACTATTGGCAACAATCCCTACTGAGTAATAAAACTAGTATGAAATTAGAAGAATACTCAAACTTCTAGTGACAATCGTACTTTTTTTAATGGACAAGTTTTGATGAAAGTGTTATTCATCCCAAAATGATGTCTAAGTAAATAACTCAAATATGAATATGAAGAGGTTAATTTGCCATTACCTCAAATACTTCTTCGATTTAAAACAATTTTACAGTTAGGGAAGTTCAAAGCCCAATAATTAAACCGACACATGAGATGGGTTGATTCTTTTTTCAAAAGCTTTCTTGATATAATAGCACTAGCTAGCGGCTGTACATTGAAATTGACTCTTATTTCTTCTAGGTCTTCCCAACAAAAATTATACTAATACTAATTTATACTATCATTTATTTAGTCAGAGATCGATGGAGAAAATAGATATGCAAAGCACATAGAAGATCAAAGTTGAGCATCAAGAAAGTGGATTTTTGCCGGATGACATAGTGAGGAAGATTCTATTAAGATTGTCGGTGAAGAATCTTTTAAGGTGTTGGTCCCAAGTGGTCAGATGAGGTATAGAGGAGGGGGGGATGAATAGACCTCTGAAAATTTTTAATCAAATTTTAACTTTAAAATTGTTGCTCAAACTTAAACAGACTAAGCTGTTACAGAACAGTATGTTAACAAGACTGATCGCGAACAAATTTTTGAACAACTTTGTTGACCACTAATCTGATAGTTACTTAGCTGATTTTGATGAAAATCAGTTTTAATACCAGAATACTTGCAGCGGACCATGTCCCCCAGTGTGGCGACATGGGGGCGAAAAAAGGAAAGAGAGGGGTGGGGTTTCTCTCGCTTTTGTCATAGCGGGCCCCCAGTGGGAGGCTCGCACGACGGGCTATTAGCTCAGTGATAGAGCGCGCCCCTGATAATTGCGTCGTTGTGCCTGGGCTGTGAGGGCTCTCAGCCACATGTGCTCATCGGCGCCTGACCTGTATCATCCAAGGCACATTAGCATAGCGTATTCCTCCTGTTCGAACCGGGGTTTGAAACCAACCAGAATACTTGCAGCGGACTTTTAAAGTGTTTTTCACAAGTATACTTAGTAGTTTGAAAATTTTATCCCCAGTTTTGATAAACTCCTTATTAACACTTTTCAAACAGTTATCAAAATGTGTTTTGTGCAATTTTAGAGATATGCGAGAAAACTTATGCAAAAATCAAAACACCAGAATTTTTATAGTGGTTATATAGATTTAAATCCTTTAGTCCACTCTTCCAAGTCACACAGATCTTGGGTTATACTATAATCACAAAGTTTACAGTATACTCTGCTTGTACTTTACAACAAATGATATGCCACAAGTTCGCAGCAGAAAATCACAAAGAAACTCCTACTCTCCAAAGTAGTATCACTCACAAAGATGGATATCTACTCCTAACAACACTCTCTTTTACAAATTCACTCAGAAAATGTGTATTCTTTTAAACTTCAACGGCTTTTGTCAACAAATGACTTCAGCAGACGAGTGAGCTATTCTTGAGCTTTGAGACTTAGAAAATATTTTGCTTCAAAATCAATCTTTCAGTTGTTGTGTTATTTTCTCTTCGTCTCTCTCAGCTATTTATACTCACACTTTGAATTGTATCCGTTGAAGAGAGATACAATTCAAATTTATTGATTTCTGGTCCTTAATTTCCGCGAACGGCTCTTTGCACAGTGACAGTACTGCAGACAGTACTTTCTGTCAGGCAGCATTAAATGCACCAAGCTGATACGAGTTATTTCTTTAATCATTTGCCATTAATAACCTCGGAATTCAGCATTTATTACTCCAGTGGCATTTATTACCGTTGGGACGACTTCTTGATCTTTCCACTTGGCTGATGAGAGAACACGACTGATGATGAACAGAGCTGATCTCAAACTTGAACAAATCTGATTTGAGTCGGCTGATTTACACCAGTCTGATTTCTTCTCTACAGCAGATCAGTAGTCTTCTGGACCTTGAATTTTTGACCCGTCTGATATGTCTTCTTACTTGGTCAAAATTCTTCTAAGGGATTATAACTAAGTTATTTTTACTTAGCTGATATGAAGTTTTGAAAATCATCAAAACCTCCCTTAACTAAATTAAATTCAGTGCACTTCATCTTTATCTTTATCCAACAATTTCCGCCTTTTCTATGATGACAAAACTTCAGCCTGGTACCTGTTTACCTATACTAAAGTTTTGATCCTCAAAGTTTTCTGAGATAGAAAAAATATGTTGGAAACAGAACTTGAACTTTTATTGATAATGTGAAATTCATTACAAGTACAATTCTGTTCAGATAAGATGTCTGACAGAAAGTAAAGAGATCTGATTACATAAGATTTATCTATTCTACTTATCAGCTTCTTCACTTTCTCCTTCAAGTTCCTCATAATACTCATATGAGGATTCTTCATCTTCATCTTCTTCATCATCTAAGAGCAGATTGGACTTGACATCTTTCATCTTTTCTTTAATTTCTTGCTCTTTAAGTTCTTTCTCTACCTCCTCCATCTTTCTCTTAATTCTTTCTTCATCTTTGTACTTGGTGAATAACTCTGATTTTTTTTTTCAGAAGGTTCCTCGGATGCAGCCACTTCTTCATCAGTCTTGGCATAAAATTTACTATATCGAGTTTTGACACAAAATTTTAGGTAAGAATTGAACATGTAAAACTTTTATGTATTTTTACTTTTATGCCTTCAAAAGAAGTGGTAGAAAATTAGTGGTGACAAATCAATATTTTATGTGAAATGATATTTTTGAGGAAAAAATTATATTTGAAAATAAAGTATTGATTTGTGACACTCCAAAAAAGAAATAAGAGAATACAAAAAATGACTGGATGAATATAAATTTTCCGAAATTTCATGATAGTTATTATGTGTTCCAAATATGACGATAAGAATAGAAATTTATGAAAGAAAAGAAAAGAAATATCTAAAGATATAAAACTATTCGAACTAGAATGGTGTTTCACTAAATTAAAGTTTATTCAAGTTCAAATGATTTATCAATAGAAGTAAACTTGAATACAATCTCAAACTGAACAAAATAGTCCAACAAAATCTTATCATTGTCCGACTCGACTTTACCCATGAATTTGAATAATAAATCCTTCAACTTATACAAATCACAAACATAACAATATTTACTTTAAATGTTGCAAGAGCATCATAAACAACATTGAATCAATATGAAAAATCTTCTCCTTTATCTATCTACTCTTTTTTTTTTTTTTTTCGTTTTTTTTTCCTTTATCTACTTACTTCAATATTTCACAAACTCTGAAATGGATCGATACCGACTGAATAAAAGAATGAATATTAAAACTGCCAAGAAATATGACTTCAGATACCAGCTCACATGACGAACAATTGACCTGCATTGATTACGAAAAAAAAAAAAAGAATTTGACATACTTAATGGCGGTTTCGATACCACTAAACTAAAAAGGGTTTTTGGTATTTTGCACCCTGAAATTATAGGGTTTTGGCACTTTGCATCCTGAAAATATAATTTATTTGGCACTTTGCATCCTACTGTATGTTTTAGTTTGAAAATTATTTGATAGAAGGCTGGAATAGTTATTTTCAATTTTTTTTTTCACTTTGCATCTTGGCAATATAGATTTTGCACCCTTAAAATATAGAATGTTGGCATTTTGCACCCTAAAATTATAAAATATTAGCATTTGTCATCCCAATTTTTTTTTTGGCACTCTGCACCCTAAAAATATAATTTGTATGACATTTTGCACCCTAATATATTTTTCTTAAAAAAAGCAGACTCATGAATGTCGGCGATATAGAGATAAAATGGTCATTTCTATGCACAACCATAAACTTGTTATTCCAAATTTATTTTACTTTATAATAACTTATTTTCACATTTTCTCTCTTTAAACTTTAAATTAAAAAAAAAAGACATTGTCTTCATTTTATTATCAAGTATCCTCAAGATTATTTACTTTATTTCTAAAATACACGTTTGCATATCTAATATATTATTATATTGTATGTTATCTACATAATTTAGGTTTATCAAAATTAAGCCAGGGTTGAAAATGCCATAAATTTTATTTTTTAGGTGCAAAGTGCCAATATTCTATATTTCAGAGTGCAAAGTGGCAAAATCTAGATTTTTAGGGTTTAAAGTGCAAAAAATATTCAAAATAACTATTATAATCTTCAACCAATTAGTTTTTTCTTCTAAACACATATTATTGTGCAAAGTGCCAGCTAAATTGTATTTACAGGGTGCAAAGTGTCACAACTTTTAAGTTAAAATGAAAAGTGCCAAAACCCTATAATTTCAGGGTGTAAAGTGCCAAAAGTCCAAACTAAATATATATTTTCCAAAATTACTAAATTTGAAAGTAAGGGAAATGATGACTTTTTATAAATTTATCTTCCATTAGAAATTAACTATATAAAAAAGAAATTTTTGACACACTCACTTAATGGCGGTTTCGATACCACTAAACTAAAAATATATTTTCCAAAATTACTAAATTTGTGACACACTCACAATGAGGACTTTTTACAAATTTGTCTCCCATTAGCAACTACCTATTGATGACATAGCTCATTGATATGGCAAATTTTTAGTACTAGTGATTTGGTGGTTGATTAGAAAATATTTGCTTTTAGGCAATGTTGTTGTGAACTTGTGATATATTTTGTCTTGAAAATTTTTAGTACTAGTGATTTGGTGGTTGATTAGAAAATATTTGCTTTTAGGCAATGTTGTTGTGAACTTGTGATATATTTTGTCTTGAAAATTTTTAGTACTAGTGATTTGGTGGTTGATTAGAAAATTTTGTCTTGAAAATTTAATGTTTGTTGATATAGCTAATTCAACTCGGCAATAGTATAATACATTTAGAATTTTCATTTATAAAATTATATATATATATATATATATATATTATAATACTGAAAGCCTGAGTTACTTACAGTTTAGAACAAGTTAGGATGGCTGAACAAAATTAGAATAATCTGGCCTGCCGCTGCCAATATTATGATAAGTTGGGTATTTTTACCTGAACATAGTCAAAATCAAAATATTTTCGTTGCCTGAATGGTCATTTTCCCAAAGAAATCCCATTCTAATTACTTCTAAATTCTTTTAGAAAATATTATTACCATTTCGTTGGTATGCTTCACTACAAAAGTGTACAATTAATTTAAATTGATTTAACATGTATGAACAAGGACCAAAAGCAAATATTAATAATATTTGCACTAACCAGTGTTTTTGGGTAAACAGATTTTCAACATTCATATTAAATAAATTTCTGATTTCTTAAGAAAATTTCCCAAAGAAGTTAAGACAGCTACAAAAAGAAGAATTCTCAATCGAGTCAGATTCTTGAGTATTTTTATTTACTATATCGAGTTTTGACACAAAATTTTAGGTAAGAGTTAAAAATGTAAAACTTTTATGTATATTTACTTTTATGCCTTCAAAAGAAGTGGTAGAGAATTAATGGTGACAAATCAATATTTTATATGAAATGATACTTTTGAGGAAAAAAATTATATTTGGAAATAAAGTATTGATTTGTGACACTCCAAAAAAGAAATAAGATCAAGCAAAAAACGACTGGGTGAATATAAATTTTCCGGAATTTCATGATAGTTATTATGTGTTCCAAAATATGACCATAAGATGGAATAGAAATTTATGAAAGAAAAAAGAAATATTCGATCTATTCGAACTAGAATGGTGTTTAACTAAATTAAAGTTTATTCAAGTTCAAATGATTTATCAATAGAAGTAAACTTAAATACAATCTCAAACTTAACAAAATAGTCAAATAAAATTTTATCATTGTCCGACTCGACTTTACCCAGGAATTTCAATAATACACCCTTCAACTTATACAAATCACAAACATTACAATACTTACTTTAAATGTTGCAAGAGCATCATAAACAACATTGAATCAATATAAAAAGTCTTCTCCTTTATCTATCTACTCTTTTTTTTTTTTTTTTCGTTTTCTCTTTTTTTTTCGTTTTTTTTTTCCTTTATCTACTTACTTCAATATTTCACAAACTCGGAAATGGATGCCGACTGAATAAAAAGAATGAATATCAAACCTGCCAATAAATATGACTTCAGATACCAACAGCTCGCATGACGAACAATTGACCTGCATTGATTATGAAAAAAGAAGAATTTGACATACTTAATGGCGGTTTCGATACCACTAAACTAAAAAGGATTTTTGACATTTTACACCCTGGAATTATAGGATTTTGGCACTTTGCACCGTAGTGTGTGTTTTAGTTAGAAAATTCTTTGATAGAAGGGTGGAATAGTTATTTTCAATTTTTTTTTTCACTTTGCACCTTGGCAATATAGATTTTGCACCCTTAAAATATAGAATGTTAGCATTTTGCATCCTAAAATTATAAAATATTAGCATTTTTCATCCCGATTTTTTTTTTTGGCACTCTGCACCCCAAAAATATAACTTGTATGACATTTTGCACCCTAATATATTTTTCTTAAAAAAAATAGACTCATGAATGTTGGTGATGTAGAGATAAAATGTTCATTTCTATGCACGACAATCATAAACTTGTTATTCTAAATTTATTTTACTTTATAATAACTTATTTTAACATTTCTCTCGATCTGTAAATTTAAATTAAAAAAAAGACATTGTCTTTATTTTATTTTCAAGTATCCTCAAGATTATTTACTTTATTTCTAAAATACACGTTTGCATATCTAACATATTATTATATTGCATGTTAATTACATAATTTAGATTGTCATATTCGGGGTAGAAAATTTATATTTTGGGTGCAAAGTACCAATATTCTATATTTTATAGTGCAAAGTGTAAAATTCTATAGTTCCAGGGTTTAAAGTGCCAAAAATATTTGAAATAACTATTATACTCTTCAACCAATTAGTTTTTCTTCAAAACACATACTATGGTGCAAAATGCCAACTAATTTATATTTACAAGGTGCAAAGTGCCAAAATTTTTAAGTTAGGGTGAAAAGTGCCAAAACCCTATAATTTCATAGTGCAAAATGCCAAAAGTCCAAACTAAATACATATTTTCCAAAATTACTAATTTGAAAGTAAGGGCAATGATGACTTTTTATAAATTTATCTTCCATTAGCAACTAACTATATAAAAAAGTAAGTTTTGACAATTGACCTGCATTGATTATGAAAAAAGAAGAATTTGACATACTTTATGGCGGTTTCGATACCACTAAACTAAAAAAGGTTTTTGACATTTTACACTCTGAAATTATAGGATTTTGGCACTTTGCATTCTAAAAATATAATTTATTTGGCACTTTGCACCCTAGTGTGTGTTTTAGTTAGAAAATTTTTTGATAGAAGGATGTAATAGTTATTTTCAATTTTTTTTTTCACTTTGCACCTTGGCAATACAGATTTTGCACACTTAAAATATAGAATGTTGGCATTTTGCATCCTAAAATTATAAAATATTAGCATTTTTCATCCCGATTTTTTTTTTTGGCACTCTGCACCCCAAAAATATAACTTGTATGACATTTTGCACCCTAATATATTTTTCTTAAAAAAAATAGACTCATGAATGTTGGTGATGTAGAGATAAAATGTTCATTTCTATGCACGACAATCATAAACTTGTTATTCTAAATTTATTTTACTTTATAATAACTTATTTTAACATTTCTCTCGATCTGTAAATTTAAATTAAAAAAAAGACATTGTCTTTATTTTATTTTCAAGTATCCTCAAGATTATTTACTTTATTTCTAAAATACACGTTTGCATATCTAACATATTATTATATTGCATGTTAATTACATAATTTAGATTGTCATATTCGGGGTAGAAAATTTATATTTTGGGTGCAAAGTACCAATATTCTATATTTTATAGTGCAAAGTGTAAAATTCTATAGTTCCAGGGTTTAAAGTGCCAAAAATATTTGAAATAACTATTATACTCTTCAACCAATTAGTTTTTCTTCAAAACACATACTATGGTGCAAAATGCCAACTAATTTATATTTACAAGGTGCAAAGTGCCAAAATTTTTAAGTTAGGGTGAAAAGTGCCAAAACCCTATAATTTCATAGTGCAAAATGCCAAAAGTCCAAACTAAATACATATTTTCCAAAATTACTAATTTGAAAGTAAGGGCAATGATGACTTTTTATAAATTTATCTTCCATTAGCAACTAACTATATAAAAAAGTAAGTTTTGACATACTCACTTAATGGCGGTTTCGGTACCACAAAACTAAAAATATATTTTCCAAAATTACTAAATTTGTAACTAAGGACAATGATGACATTTTATAAATTTGTCTCCCATTAGCAACTACCTATTGATGACATAGCTCATTGGTATGGCAAATTTTTAGTACTAGTGATTTGGTGATTGATTTAGAAAATATTTGTTTTAGACAATGTTGTTGTTGTGATATATCTAGAGAAAGAGAAATTTTGTCTTGAGAATTTAATGTTTGTTGATATAGCTAATTCAACGCGGCAATAGAATAATACATTTAGAATTTTCATTTATAAAAGAAATATATATATATATATATATATATATATATATATATATATATATATATATGTTATATATATATATATGTTATAATACTGAAAGCTTGAGTTACTTACAGTTTAGAACCAACTAGATCGCTAAGCCGCAGTTCGCCTGTTGCTGCATTAAGAAAAGAAAAGGGAAATTAATTATGAGGACCATTAAGACAGAGACCGAAAATGAATCAACTAAAAATGATAAATAATATGACTTCAGATACCAACAGCTCACATGACGAACAATTGACCTGCATTGATTATGAAAAAAGAAGAATTTGACATACTTTATGGCGGTTTCGATACCACTAAACTAAAAAAGGTTTTTGACATTTTACACTCTGAAATTATAGGATTTTGGCACTTTGCATTCTAAAAATATAATTTATTTGGCACTTTGCACCCTAGTGTGTGTTTTAGTTAGAAAATTTTTTGATAGAAGGATGTAATAGTTATTTTCAATTTTTTTTTTCACTTTGCACCTTGGCAATACAGATTTTGCACACTTAAAATATAGAATGTTGGCATTTTGCACCCTAAAATTATAAAATATTAGCATTTTTCATCCCGAATTTTTTTTGGCACTCTGCACCCCAAAAATATAACTTGTATGACATTTTGCACCCAAATATATTTTTCTTAAAAAAAAATAGACTCATGAATGTCGGTGATGTAGAGATAAAATGTTCATTTCTATGCACGACAATCATAAACTTGTTATTCTAAATTTATTTTACTTTATAATAACTTATTTTAACATATTCTCTCTGTAAAATTAAAATTAAAAAAAAAGACATTGTCTTTACTTTATTTTCACGTATCCTCAAGATTATTTACTTTATTTCTAAAATACACGTTTGCATTCTAACATATTATTATATTGCATGTTATTTACATAATTTAGGTTGTCATATTCGGGGTTGAAAATGCCAGAAGATTTATTTTTTGGGTGCAAAGTACCAATATTCTATATTTTATAGTGCAAAGTGTCAAAATCTATACTTTTAGGGTTTAAAGTGCCAAAAATATTTGAAATAACTATTCTACTCTTCAACCACTTAGTTTTTTCTTCAAAACACATAATAAGGTGCAAAGTGCCAACTAAATTGTATTTACAAGGTGCAAAGTGCCAAAACTTTTAAGTTAGGGCGAAAAGTGCCAAAACCCTATAATTCCAGGGTGCAAAATGCCAAAAGTCCAAACTAAAATATATATTTTCCAAAATTACTAAATTTGTAACTAAGGACAATGATGACTTTTTATAAATTTGTCTCCCATTAGCAACTACCTATTGATGACATAGCTCATTGGTATGGCAAATTTTTAGTACTAGTGATTTGGTGATTGATTTAGAAAATATTTGTTTTAGACAATGTGTTGTGATATATATAGAGAAAGAGAAATTTTGTCTTGAGAATTTAATGTTTGTTGATATAGCTAATTCAACTTGGCAATAGAATAATACATTTAGAATTTTCATTTATAAAAGAAATATATATATATATATATATATATATATATATGTATTATAATAATGAAAGCCTGAGTTACTTACAGTTTAGAACAAGCTAGATCGCTGAGTTTAATGTTTGTTGATATAGCCCTTGTGGCTGCATTAAGAAAAGAAAAAGGGAAATTAATTATGAGGACCATTAAGACAGAGACTGGAATTGAAATCAACTAAAAATGATAAATAATACATAAACCTACCTATCAAAGATTTCTGGAATGTGAGAGATCTTGGGCCACTCAGAATCTGGTAATTGTGGATTGCACCTCTCACTTAACAAATTACAGTCCGAAATTCGTAAACTTTCTAATTTAGTGAGATGTAGCATGACTTCTTTAGAGGGAAAATGCTTTAACTTTCGACATGAAACAAGCCTTAATTCTTGTAGAGAAGATAGGTTTCCCAACCATTCAGGCAAATCTTCAATTCCGAATCTTGTCAACATCAATTCTTTAAGAGAAGTGAAATGCTGAATTTGATACGGCAGAGAAGAGTCCGACCCCGACCCAATCAATACCAATTCTTGAAGAGAGTGTTGCAGTCCATCCACCATGAATTCTTCTTCTGTAATAGGGCCAAATCCTAATATCTTCAATCGACAGAATTCTATCCCCCTTGGCAAAACCTTCAACTTGCGGCAATTAATAATACTCAGGGAGGAGAGACACAACATTCTTTCTACTGAAAAGGGGGACAATTTTGTACAATTTTCCACAGTTAATGTCTCAAGTGATGTACAATTATCCAACATTTCACATGGCAAGCTGGTAATACTTTTGCACGAATCAATCTTGATCGATTTAAGAGAAGTGAGGCCGTTTGGAAATGAAATTGAACTAAGGCTTTCACATTTCGATATATCTAATGTCTCGAGGCATTTACTATGTGCAAATTTCAAGAAGATCAGTCCAGCACACGTATCAACATGCAAATCTTTTAGGACAGGGAAAGCAATTGCATTTATCTCATCTGGTCCAACCCACCTTACAAGAGAAGACATGCCTATCAGCTCCAGTTTTTTAAGTGCTGGAAAAAAGACGGTTGGAGATGATCTTTGGTTGTTGCTGCTGCTACCATTAGGAGGAATATTATGATAGATTGAAGGTTCTATCGATCGTAAGCTTCCCATATTCGCCAAATATAGGAACTCGAGTAGTGGTAAGGTACCGAGTGCTGGGATTTCTTTGCATCTGTCACAGTTGTACAATTTAATCTCAATTAAATTGATAAACTTGACACTCATCTTCATTGTCCATGAAGGAAAGTGATCCCCCATAAAGTTTTTTATGGTTAGGGATTTTATGTTTTGATGAGGTTGAAGACCGTCTAAGACTGGTTCATGATTGTTGTCTCCATCACTTGAATCATCACTCCATATAAGCTCTAACTTTTTTAGATTTGGCTTTTCAATCAAGCTTGCTCTTCCAGCTTCTTCTCTGTCATTCACGAGATCAAGATTGTATATTTTGAGTTTTCCCATTAAATATTTTAAACCTCCCAGCTCTTCAATTCTTCGGCCCTCCTCGTCCCCCACGATAAAGAATCTTAATGTTCGAAGAGAAGTCAGCTTTCCAATATTGACTGGCATTCCTTTTATATACTTTTTCTCTACATGTAAATGTCTCAGATTAATTAATTGTTCAAATTTGTCCGGAAATGCATCTAGAGACCTGCAATCTTCTGCCCTTAATGTTTGCAAATGGAATAGCTTAGAAATAGAAACTGGTAAAGCTTTGATATCGGTTTCGGACACATCAAGAAGTCTTAGATGTATAAGATTGCCAATTGAAGTATTCAACCCGTGTATATTTTTTCCTCTTAAAACTAGAATATGCAAGCTTTGGAAATTTTGGAACATTAGGTCTAGCACATAGACTTCCAAAAATAGTGTCCGGAAAGAAATTGCTTCATCTTGAATAAAATTGTTTGCTTCTTCACGAACCAAATCCATCACCACATATCTACATCGAGAACTTTTATGCCCAAATTTCAAACTTTTCGTATTTGAAACCAAACATGCTAGATCATGCACTAGATCATGCATCTTAAAATACATGATCATTCCACTCTCGTCTTTTATTGCCTCTTGAAAGAACGAGTGTTGCAATAAAATTTCACATACTTTGTTACCTTGGCCTTCCATATCATTGTCTCCAAGAAACCCTTCTGCCATCCATAGTTGGATCAATAGCTCTTTTCTGATTAGCTTATCCTTGGAGAAAATGGAGCAATATTCAAAACATTTTTTAAGGAATAAGTATGGCAAACGATTGTAGCTTACCTTCAATACTTGCATCACTCTACTTTCTTTCTCATTGGAATCTAAAAATGTACCCTTCAATAGCGAAATCCAATCATCTCTTCCCTTGTTTTTTAAAATTCCTCCAATCATGTTTGCCACTAATGCATGACCTCCACATCTCTGAGCAATTTGCTTTCCAATGATCTCCAATTCTTCATGAATGCATGGTCTTCCAAAGAAAGCTTTTGTTTCTATTATGGACCAACAAGAATCATCTGACAAATTATCCAATTCATAATGCATGCATGATCGACTCACAATCGATGCCACATCTTTATTTCGAGTAGTCACAAGAATAAAGTTTCCTGTATTAGAGTTGACTCCACTAAGAGAATTTTGAAAATCATCCCAATAATCACTATTATCGTTCCACAAATCATCAAGAACCAGTAAATATTTTTTACCGTTCAATATTTCTTGAAGTGACTTTAAAATTGCTTCTCTACTCTCTACCCGATGATCTCCCCCTAATGATTCTAGGATAGATCGAAAAAGCTTAGTGGAGTCAAAATTTTCCGATACACAAACCCAAATCGTTTTATCAAAATAATTCACAATTTTCTGGTCTTTAGAGATTTTTCGAGCCAAAGTGGTCTTTCCCAATCCCCCCATTCCAACAATAGAAACGACTGGAATGACTTCATTGCTCGGAGTCATAAGCATGTCTATTATTTTGGACACATCATTATCTCTACCAACAAAAATTGGATCTTGGCTTATGGAGTCGGTTTGTTCAAACGCGGGCAAAACAGAAGCAGAAATTGCATTAATTACGCTAGCGAGGCCGTAGTTATTTGCATTCTTCTCAATTTCTTTCAACTTCTCATCCACCTCATTGATTTTATGAGCCATTTTCAAACGAAATGTTGAAGGATTAAAGAAGGGAAAGCAAAAGCATACATTTCTCTTCATTTGATTATTGATCACTACCTTTCGGCGAATCTTTTCATATTCAAGCTCATCAAACAAGTTTTCTGCCTCAAATACAACATCTCCAAGATCCTTTAGCCACAACCTAATTCTTTCTTCTTCCACTTGCTTTCTTTCTGCATCATGTAAAAAAGCTTGAATCCTGGTCAATGATGCTTTGAGGTTATTGAGTTCATTTTTGAATCCAAAGTAAAGATTCAACTCTCGAGTAGCAACTTCAAGTAGCTTGCCCACCACAAATTGCAATGGGGCGTCAAGCAGAATTTCAGCCATTTTTGTTTTTTTTTTTTTTGTGTTTTTTTGTGTTTTTTTTTTTTCCCCCTGTAAAAAGAGACAGAATTAAAGACAGTACGTGTTTACAAGAGTGTTTCTACAAATCAAATAGCAAAGTCTATTTCCTTTTGTTTCGAATTTTATGCTATACTTAGGGAGAAGTTGATAATGTATTGTGTGTTTAGATCGAGCAATTTGTTCTCAATTATTGGGTTTGACTGACTAATTCAGTTTATTGTCATTTTTAATTCTTTAATATATAATCTAATTTAATTATTTATGTAGTAGTTAGTGGTCATTCTCGAAGATAGTTTACAATATCGTAGATTATTGAATTTTGAAACCCACAATTAATGCCACCAGCAATATTCTAATGAGTAGGACAGCAATTTACACATCTCTATGAGAGATTCCCTTGGTAAATAATACAACTTAATTTTTTCTACTATTTTTTGTCATAGGACCTATGTAACTTTATCTCAAATCAAATTCAGCCGTACCAAAATTGTTAATTGAAGGAAAATTGTTAATACTCGGTTCGATACTTGGACCATTTAATGAATCAAATGTAGCATCAATTAGAATTTCTACCATTTTTTTTTTTTTGTGTACGGGTATGTATTTTTTTTACTTTCTTTTTTGGTAATAAAAGACAGTGTTTTTACAAGAGAGTTTTCTTCTATTTCGAATTTTATGCTATTCTTGTGTGTTTAGATCGAGCAGTTTGTTCTCACCTATTGAGGGCATCTCCTATGAAGAGAGGGAGGGGGAGATTGGATTGAAGGGAGGTGAAAATAATGAACTTTTATGAAGAAAGGGGTGAAAAATGTAAATTCCCCTAGATCTAGTAATCCATCGCTCAAAGGCGTGAGCCGTGAGGCCATGGGAAAGTCCCTTGCCTCACTCCTTGAATTTTCTCACTCCCAGCAAACAAGCACCTGCTCGTAAGGCTGAAAACGAGCCCAATAGAGCCGAACACATCGTTGTTCAGACTCGGCTCGAAAATTGGGACCATTGTTCAGGCTCGGCTCGAATTCGAGCCTTGCAAATTATTTCTTGTTTGAGCTCGGCTCGAGCTTAAAGAAAACGGCTCGCGAGTACTCGGCTCGTCTCGGTAAGTGATAAGACCAACTCCAAGAGGCCATTTAAAACTCAAATTATAAGAAAATTTATAAGAATCCTTAAAATGTGTTGCTCCAAGAGACCATTTATAATTTAGAGACCTCTTATATTTTTAAGTTTGGACTCTCATATTTGAGAGTCCAAACTCAAAATTTATCCTTGCCAAAGTTGTACTTTCCCTTAACACAAAAAGTCACCTCCTCCAAATAATTTACTTCCTCCAACTCCAAATTCCCCAACCAACAAAATTAAATCAAAGTAAATGAAGAATGCAAATACAAATTTACCTCTATAAAATTAATCTTTACCACAATAATTTTACTACATCAAAAAAGTAAAGAATAATTTTTACAAATCTGAAAATTAAGAAATCAAGGTTTGTCGAATAATTAAAAGAATGTATGTTTTTTTCAAGTTAATGCAAAAACAGAGACAAACACGACCTTAAATATTTTTCCCAAAATAAAAAAAAAATACAATTTTTTCAAAATGAATTTATGAGATAATAATATTTTTAATTTTTCAAATTATTATATATTATATCATTATTATTTCTATATTAATAAATATTAAAAGTAGTTTGTTAAAATATAAATGAATTGTTGGAGTGATGTGATGTGATTGTTTAAAAGTGAACTCTTAAAATATAAACTAGCTGTTGGAGTGCAGAGTAAAAAGTGGGAATGTATAACACTGTTCACCATTTAAATTTTAAGATAAGAGGCCTGAATTTAAACGGACTGTTGGAGATGGTCTAAAGTATTTATCTGCTTTTACTTTATACATTTTTACTTTATACAACTATTGTTATAGTCAACAAGCAAAAGCCTATAACTTATGACATCAGCTATATTTGGGTAATAAAAAAAGCTAGAGAAGCCTATGACATATCACTATGTGCAAACTTTTAATATAAAAAAGACAATTTTCCGACAAACGGTCAATTCTACTTTATATAGTGCACATCTATTCATTTTCCATTTTGTAAAGTTCTTTACACGTCTACCGAAGTTCTGAACATTAATAAAAGAAGAAATCTTCCCTCTGCTAAACACCAAAACCGCCGGCTGCAGATTCTCTATACCACACAAATGTACCACATTTGTGTACCACCATTATAAAAATGACACATGTCAAAACTAAATAGCATACATTGCATAGGATTATATTTTCCACCCTTTCTCCTTCTTATCTCCATTTTTTGTTTTAACATCTTTTTTTCTAAATAATAATACCGATTTTTATATATTTAGGCTGCGAATTAAATGACATTATATATTTGTGTACCATTATTTGTAAATAATAATACCGACTTTTAATGAAATTAGCGAAATAACAACTCAAAATTTTGAATTATACTTTAAAAAACTATTTTTTTATTTTGAAATAAAATCAATTAGTATTATAAATATATCATTATTATTTATATAAAATAATAATTAAAATTATTTTTTAAAATATAAACTAGCTATTGGAGTGAAATGATATGATTATTAAAAAGTAATCTCTTAAAATATAAACTAGTTGTTGGAATGTTGAGTAAAAAATGAAAGTGTATAATATTGTTCATTAATTATATTTTAAGATAAGAGACTGAAATTTAAGAGAGCTGATGAAGATAGCCTTACTATTATTTTTGCACCTTTTAATTTTGAGTAAAAGTTTGAAAAAATATTTACTAGTCATAGATTATGGCCCGAATTAAATATTAATTAAAGGGATTTATCAGTCACTTGCTATGATAAATTATTATATTATACGATATAATTATTTCTCAAAACCATATAAAGTTTCATCTCAGAAACCCAAATATTAAAAATCTTAAAATATAATTAATGAACAAAAAGAGATGTTAAAACTAAAAATGGAGATAAGAAGGAGAAGAGTGGAGTATATAATCCTATGCAATGCATGCTATTTAGTTTTGACATGTGTCACTTTTATAATGGTGGTACACAAATATGATACATTTGTGTGGTATAGAGGATCTGCTGCCAAAACCGCCATAGTCTTTATGAGCTCCATCGACACTACAACAAAACATGATCTTTGGTGGCATCAAGCTTGATGGCATTTTGAAGAAAATGTGAGAAAAAATAAATATAGTTACATTTTTTAAAAATATCAGGAATTATAAATGTTAAATATACTATTTAATGACATTTTAATAATATTATGGCATTTTATAATGTTACATCTTATTATGATAATGACATTTAACTTTTAGTCACACCGCTACAAGTGGCAGTTTGAAAAATGTCGTTATTAATAAAATGTCACTAGCAAAGTGCCACTTGTAACGGTGTGGCTAAATGTATCAATGTCACAATTATAGTTAAAAGTAACATTATAAAATATCACTATAGTATAAAAATGTCACTAAAATTAACACTTATACTTTGTGGCATTTTTAAGAAATATGACTATATTAATAATTTGTGACATTTTCTTTAAAATATTATCAAGCATGGTGCCACTATAGATCATATTTGTTGTAGTGCGAGTTGAACAAAGTACTGTTCGAACTCGGTTCGGAAAATCAACCGAGCTTTATTTCTTGTTCGAGCTCGGATTGGTAGAAACATGAACGAGCTCGGTCGAGCTTTTCACGAGCCGAGTACGACTCGAGTAGCGAGTTACTCGGGTCGATTTTCAGGCCTACCTGCTCGTCCCTATATTTTTTGTTTTTATTTAATATTTTTTTTTAAATCCTTTAATTTGTGTAATATTTTAAAAATTGTAACTCTTATTTAATAAACTTAATTTAATTTATTTGTTGGCAACGACGATGGCAGGTGGCTGTCCTTATATGAGTAATTAATTGTTGTATTATTGTGTATTTTTAAAAGTATTATTGGTTGTCAACTAATTAATCGTTGTATTATTGTGTACCAATTTTTATTTCTTATTATTAATATCAATCTTAAATATATTTTTTATTATTCCAAAATCGGTTTGTGTATTATTATGGGTTATTATTATTATTTATTTATTTATTATTATTTAATTTTTATTATTATTGCTATTATTATTATTTTTATTAAGTGAGAGTGGAGAAAATGAGAATTGAAACTAAATGGAATTAATAGATTGAATCATTTGAAATGACTTATAAAAAGAAAAGGAAAAGCTGAACTTAAGTGGAGGAGTCACCGAAGATGGCGTGAGTTGATTGACTACTACAAATTATTGCTATTTTTAATTCTTGAATTTTTAATTTAAATTTAATTAATTATGAAGTAGTTAGTGGTCATTGTCGAAGATAGTTGGCCATATGGTAGATCATTGGAAGAACGTTTTCTCACTATGACACTAGCATTATTCTAATGAGTAGGACTAATTTTTACACTTCTCTACGCACGATAGATTGTCTATTTTTAATGTAAAAGTTAAAAAAGTAAAAATTTGTATATTTTTATATATATATTCTTAAAAGTAGTGGTTAAGTAAGAGGATATTGTTGAGAAAAAAATTCAATTTGTAGAAAATTTATATTATTTAGGAACATCCCAAAAGGAAATATAAATTTACATACACGCGAAGTATAAATTAATATTACAAAATAACCAACCAAACTAAATAAATCAATTAAAAGTTTCATGAAGCAAAGATCAAAGATGATCAAAATTGAGCATGAAAGAGGTGGATTTTTGTCGGAGTATACAATGAGGGAATACAATCAAGATTGTCCGTGAAAACCCTTTTAAGGTATATGTCCGGTTCGAGGCACTGGAAATATATAATCTCCCATAATTCATTCAAGAAACAGCACCGTGAAAAAACCATAAACAAGAATAGTCCCCCGTTAATGCTAGTTTTGAATTATAATTCTAATAATAACTCATATGCCTTAAACACCTTCAATCTCCATGGAAAACTAATCCAAGAATAGAGTTTTTCTATAATTTCATCAACATCATGCCTAAAAATGATGCCCTTTCCATCACAATCTAAATTGGTGTGCTTTGTCGACAATGAGAGATTCTACTTGTCTAATCCCAGTACTTGAAGAAATCCGCTTGCCCGATCCTCCTTTTGATCCCTTGCTATACGGAATATCTTATGCACGTGGTTTTGCTTATGTTCCATCCAAAGATGAATACGTAATCTTATTCTTAGTCAAATTAGATCTAGACATATGGAGGTGTATGATGCTTACTATATCCATGCCCAATGACGACGATCACTTGCATCACAATTCTTGGAGATCCGTTGATGCCGCGTCTATCAGCCATCTCACGTTTTATCGCCCATTTGTGATTTTTGTTTATGGAGCTTTCTATTGGATGGTGTTTGATAAAAAGCTTAGAAAATATGTGATCCTCACCTTTAACATGGAGAATGAAGGTTTTTCTTTTATTGGGATGCCCAAGGATTTTGAAAAAAGCTTAGGTGGTTTTTGTTAGACACTTGTCGAAATCATGTATAAACTCCATTTCATGGCTTTTCGGTATCGCTCTCGAAAATTAAAACTATGGATGTTATCTGATATTTAGAATCAGTTATGGACTCAAAATTGGAGCATTAATTTACAAAGCATTTCACACTGGCATGAGTTATTTGACTAACTTAATCTAATTATTTACAGGCGATAATACCTCCAGAATTACAACGAATCATATGAGGATATATTAAGAGACTTTTGAAAACATAAAGTGGAAAACAGGGCTATTTTGGGTGTGGGAATTGACACAAACATTTTCTCACTTTAAATAAATAGAAGCAATCCAATTTTGACCCTGCTTAAGTAACTAGGTATCTTCTAGTCTTTAGAAGTTAGGACCATGAATTAATTTTCTAAGTTTTATACTGCATTGATTGAGTCTCTGTTATGTACTAGATGATATTTCAGGCAAAGATTCAACTAAACTCTGTTTGCTCCTTCTACTCTTTGATGGTTTTGATATGTAATTAAATGCAACTTACTGACTAATTAGCAAAAGAAACACAAGACAATGACAAGGGAAATATGAACAAGCATGTATGCAGCCAATAAAGACTCTTTTGTAATTACCATCAAACAAGCACAATTACAAGTCTGTAGCAATTCAGAATTTTTTTTACCTTAAGGCCTGTTGTTTATATATATATGCCAATATCATTTTATTAGAAGAGGAGTCCAACGTATATTACAACTAGAAATGGTGTTTGAGTACTTCAACATAGCTATTGTACTAACAATTGTGGTAAAACAACACTAATTTACCTCTCTCACAAAATTGTGTGCGACCAGTATGTGAATCATTACATTTTTTGTACAAAGATAGATTTTTCTCTAACGAGGTAAGTTTGTGATAGAAAAAGCTAACCTGGGAAATTGGCCTAAACATGTAACAAGTCGGCCAATGATGCTTTGAGGTTATTGAGTTCACTTTTAAAATCAGAGTAAAGATTCAACTCTCGAGTAGCAATTTCAATTAGCTTGCCCATCACAAATTGCAATGGGGCGTCAAGCAAAATTTCTGCCATTTTTTTTTTTTTTTTTTATAATAAGAGACAGAGAATTAAAGACAGTACTTGTTTACAAGAGAGTTTCAACAAATCAAATAGTGAAGTCTATTTCCTTTTGTTTAGAATTTTATGCTATAATTAGGGAGAAATTGATAATGTATTGTGTGTTTAGATCGAGCAATTTGTCCTCAATTATTGGGTTTGACTGACTAATTCAATTTATTGTCATTTTTAATTCTTTAATTTATAATTTAATTTAATTATTTATGTAGTAGTTAGTGGTCATTCTCGAAGATAGTCGACAATATCATAGATTATTGAATTTTGAAGCCACCAGCAATATTCTAATGAGTAGGACAGCAATTTACAAATCTCTATGACAGATTCCCTTTGGTAAATAATACAACTTAATGAGTAGGGCCTATGTAACTTTATCTCAAATCAAATTCAGCCGTACCAAAATTGTTAATTGAAGGAAAATTGTTAATACTCGGTTGGACCATTTAATGAATCAAATGCATCATCAATCAGAATTTCTGCCATTTTGTTTTCGTGTATGGGTATGTATTTTTTTTTTCCTTTCTTTTTTGGTAATAAAAGACTCTGTGTGTTTACAAAAGACTTTCCTTCTGTTTCGAATTTTATGCTATTCTTGCGTGTTTAGATCGAGCAGTTTGTTCTCACCTATTGAGGGCATCTCCTATGAAGAGAGAGGAGGGGGAGATTGGATTGAGGGGAGGTAAAAATAATGAACTTTTATGAAGAAAGGGGTGAAAAATGTAAATTCCCCTAGATCTAGTAATCCATTGCTCAAAGGCGTGAGCCGTGAGGCAATGGGAAAGTCTATTGCCTCACTCCTTGAATCTGCTCACTCCCAGCTAGCAAGCACCTGCTCATCCCTATTTTTTTTGTTTTATTTAATATTTTTTTTTAAATCCTTTAATTTGTGTAATATTTTAAAAAATGTAACTCTTATTTAATAAACTTAATTTAATTTATTTGTTGGCAACGACGATGGCGGGTGGCTGTCCTTATACGAGTAATTAATTGTTGTATTATTGTGTATCTTTAAAAGTATTATTGGTTGTCAACTAATTAATCGTTGTATTATTGTGTACCAATTTTTATTTCTTATTATTAATATTAATCTTAAATATATTTTTTATTATTCCAAAATCAGGTTGTGTATTATTATGGGTTATTATTATTATTTATTTATTTATTATTGTTTAATTTTATCATTATTGCTATTATTATTATTTTTATTAAGTGAGAGTGGGGAAAATGAAAATTGAAACTAAATGAAATTAATAGATTGAATCATTTGAAATGACTTATAAAATGGAAAGGAAAAGCTGAATTTAAGTTGAGGAGTCACCGAAGATGGCCTGAGTTTGATTGACTACTTCAAATTATTGCTTTTTTAATTCTTGAATTTTTAATTTAATTTAATTAATTATGTAGTAGTTAGTGGTCATTGTCGAAGATAGTTGGCCATATGGTAGATCATTGGAAGAACGTTCTCTCACTATGACACTAGCATTATTCTAATGAGTAGAACTAATTTTTACACTTCTCTACGACAGACTGTCAATTTTTAATGTAAAAGTTAAAAAAGTAAAAAATTTGTATATTTTTATATATATATCCTTAAAAGTAGTGGTTAAGTAAGAAGATATTGTTGAGAAAAAAATTCAATTTGTAGAAAATTTATATTATTTAGGAACATTCCAAAAGGAAATATAAATTTACATACACGTGAAAGTATAACTTAATATTACAAAATAACCAACCAAACTAAATAAATCAATTAAAAGTTTCATGAAGCAAAGATCAAAGATGATCAAAATTGAGCATGAAAGAGGTGGATTTTTGTCGGAGGATACAATGAGGGAATACAATCAAGATTATCCGTGAAAACCCTTTTAAGGTATATGTCCGTTTCGAGGCACTGGAAATATATAATCTCCCATAATTCATTCAAGAAACAGCACCATCAAAAAACCATAAACAAGGATGGTCCCCCGTTAATGCTAGTTTTGTATTATAATTCTAATAATAACTCATATGCCTTAAACACCTTCAATCTCCATGGAAAACTAATCCAAGAATAGAGTTTTTCTATAATTTTATCAACATCATGCCTAAAAATGATGCCCTTTCCATCACAATCTAAATTGGTGTGCTTTGTCAACAATGAGAGATTCTACTTGTGTAATCCCAGTACTTGAAGAAATCCGCTTGCCCGATCCTCCTTTTTATCCCTTGCTATACGGAATATCTTATGCACGTGGTTTTGCTTATTTTCCATCCAAAGATGAATACGTAATCTTATTCTTAGTCAAATTAGATCTAGACATATGGAGGTGTATGATGCTTACTATATCCATGTCCAATGACGACGATCACTTGCATTACAATTCTTGGAGATCCGTTGATGCCGCGGCTATCAGCCATTCTCGCGTTTTATCGCCCATTTGCGATTTTTGTTTATGGAGCTTTCTATTGGATGGTGTTTGATAAAAAGCTTAGAAAATATGTGATCCTCACATTTAACAAGGTTTTTCTTTTATTGAAATGTCCAAGGATTTTGAAAATAGCTTGGGTGGTTTTTGTCAGACACTTGTCGAAATCAAGTATAAACTCCATTTCATGGCTTTTCGGTATCACCCTCGAAAATTAGAACTATGGATGCTATATGATATTAAGAATCAGTTATGGACCCAAAATTGGAGCATTAATTTACAAAGCATTTCACACTGGCATGAGTTATTTGACTCACTTAATCTAATTATTTACAGGCGAGAATACCTCCAGAATTACAACGAATCATATGAGGATATATTAAGAGACTTTAGAAAACATAAAGTTGAAAACAGGGCTATTTTGGGTGTGGGAATTGACACAAACATTTTCTCACTTTAAATAAATAGAAGCAATCCACTTCTGACTATGCTTAAGTCGCTAGGTATCTTCTAGTCTTTAGAAGTTAGGACCATGAATTAATTTTAGAAATTTTATACTGCATTGATTGAGTGTCTGTTATGTACTAGATGATATTTCAGGCAAAGATTCAACTAAACTCTGTTTGCTCCTTTTACTCTTTGATGGTTTTGCTATGTAATTAAATGCAACTTACTGATTAATTAGCAAAAGAAACACAAGACAATGACAAGGGAAATATGAACAAGCATGTATGCAGCCAACAAAGACTTTTGTAATTACCATAAAAAATTTCAGAAGTAAGAACCTTTCCTTACCTTAAGGCGTTTTTACCGTTAACATGTATACAATGCATACCATTTTATTAGAAGAGGAGTCCACTATTTGACGATATATTAATAAGAGGCAGTTTGGCCCCACAATGCAAAAGCCCATTTCAACGATTGGAGCCCAAACGTGAAAGTCAGACTGTTTGGCCGAAAAAATCCGCGGCAACGTTTGCTTCTCCATCACCACAAAATCACGGTCCAAGAGAAGCGAGCAAATGGTTGCTTCTCTCAACGTGAGATTGATAGTTAAGGGAAAATCTCTGATGTACCTTTTCATCTATATAACTATTTATGATTTATGGTTTTCCATTTTAATTCTTGAAATATCGTAACTATTATGATTTATGGTTGAAAAATTATTTGAAAGAGAATATTTTTTTGACAAGTGTTAGACCTAATTACTGGTGTTAGAATCAAATCGTCATGATATTTTTTTAATTAAATAAAATCATAAAATAGTTAAGTTCTCTTTCTAATTTTATTATCCTTTAATATTATAGTCTCTTTTTATTTTATTTTTTATTTTTAACGAATATTATTTGACTGTATTCTTTGACATATATGTAAGGCTAGTTTTGTAATTTATATGAGAATCTACAGGTCTATTTGGATGGGTTTTAGCTTGGTTTTGCGGGTCTCGATTTAAAAAAATTGGTTTGGGTAGTTTTGATGAAACTTTGAGACTTCATTTGGATGAGTTTTGTGGTTTGAATAAGTTGATATTCCACTTGGATTGAGTTTGGATGTTGGGGTTTAGGGGAAAAATTAGGTGATAATGTCAAATCAATGTCTTTTTTAGTGAGATTTGGGGAAAAAAATAGGTGGTAGGTGTCAAATCAATGTTTTATAGGTTTGAAGAGTTTGAGTATTAGTTTCTGAATAGGTTTTGGATGGTTTTATGGGTTTGGAAAAAACTCATTTAAAAGGATTTTGGCTCGATCTCACGAAACCGTGAAACCGGGCCAAACCCCATCCACATACACCCTACATTTCTATAATCAATTTTGGAAAGTGGAAACCAAACGCATAATCAATTCTATTATAAGTAATTCTCTTAAAAGCAATTATATTTTAATCAATTATTCTAAAAGCACTTATACAATCGCTAGGTCAAACTAACCCTAAATGTGATAACAAAATCGAAATCAATAAAAAGACAAAGGCAAAATAAAGAGAGAATTACAAGTATCAAACTATATTGATTTTCACTTTTGGTACCATAAAAAACGAGATCGACATATTTGGTATCATCATTTAAGAAATCAATTACTTTTGGTACCTCCGTTAAAAATGGACATTAACTGATGATGTGGCGGTTAAGTTTTATTGCAAAATTGATACTATTATTTATGTTGATTGACAATTATAACCCTAACATTTCAGATTGTCAAAATAACCCTATATTTTCAAATTTACTGACACTTTTAGTCCACTTTATTGCCAAATTTCAAAAATTGACTCGAATAAGACCGTGCAGACCAATTTAGAAATTTTACTTATGATATTCACATAGCTATTTAACTTATTTAGTTTTATAAATAATATTAACAGACTAACTAATACTTTAATATTAATCTGGTAAAATATTAATTAAATCTATAATTTATATAATAATATTACTATATTTAATATTTATTTAAAAATAAAGTTATATATAATTAATAAAATAATTATAATTTTTTTAAAAAAACATTGGTCTGCACATGTCTTATTTGAGCAAATTTTAAAATTGGGCAACAATATAGACTAAATTTGTTAGACAACTTGAAAATATATATGGAGTTATTTTGACAACCTGAAATTTTTCAATTTACAAATGATACTATTTCTTATGTTGAAACATTAACAAAATATTTGTGGCTACCCAGATCTGTCATGTTATGTCACTTTTAGGGACACTTTTACATAAAAAGTGTCCCTATAACCCCCTAGCATGACGGATGGTGGCTACCTCAAAGGATAGCCACGAAAATTCCAACATGAACAAGACAATTTGGAATATTTGTGGCTGGGTAGCCACCATTTGTCATGTTAGGTTGGGGACACTTTTGCATAAAAAGTGTCCATATAACCCCCTAACATAGTGGATGATAGCTACCTCAGAGGGTAACCACGGAAATTCCAATTTCTTAGGAAATGTTGAATCAGAACATAACAGAATCACCAACCATTTCTTAAATTACAACTAAAAATGGTGTTTAAATTCTTCAAAATTACAAATGATAGCTATTGTACTAGAAAAAAATTGTGGTAAAACAACACCAATTCAAATCATATCAATATCATCTGCATTAACAGACAAAAATCAACAAAATCTCCTCACATTTTCTTCTCTAACAAAATATGAGGCGATTTTTATAAAGAAATTAAAGAAACATATACTGTTAATTAACAAATAACAGTTACGATCTCACAATTTTGACACTGAAAATACCTAGATCTCGATTTGCGAGTGGCAAACTAGATTAACCGCATCATCCGATTCGAGAGAATGACCCGGTTTTTATACCGCTATAACAATTTCTCAAATTTTCTTCAAATGTTATTAAATCCGGATTGAACCGACCTGTTCAATTAGTTTGACTATCAATCGAAACTTAAAAAAGTCTTCGGTCCAGACAATCCTTTACACCGTCGTGACTAAAATCTAGTGCAAACCGCTAAAATGCGGTGAAATACCTGTGAACCGGTTTGGACCACGGTTTGGGCGCCCCTATGAAGAGAGGGAGTTAATGGAAATAAAATATTCACTTAATCATTACCAAGAACCGAGAGTGTCTTTGAAATTATTGAAAGAATCCATGAAAAGGAAAGTGTATATTAAATCGGGATATTCTTGCATAGACCTGGTCTATGAGATTTTTATAGACCTTGTGGTAGTAAATACATCACATCATACATTTTGAGAACATGACATCATCAAAATGTATGATGTGGCGCATTTACAATCACAAGGTCTATGAAAAGTTCATAGACCAGGTCTATAAAAGAATTTTCCTATTAAACCTATCTTAAATATAAAAAAGAAAAAATGGAGAAAAAGAATTATACTGAGAAACAAAATATTTGACCCTTAATATTTAGGAAAAAAACACTTAGTACTTAAATCTAGCTAAGTGTGGTGTTACACACAACATGAAAATTGTAGTCAACGTACAAGTCATAGAAATTGAGGGCAAATAGTGTGTGAAATCGAAACTTTAACTAAAAACTTCAGAGAATGATTATTTTCCGTTCGAGTTAATGGCAATTTACCCCCTATAATATTCATTTTATCTTCTTATAATTTGAAAAATAACACTTTGTCTATTTTCAGTCATCACGATTAATAATGTAGTGCATTTTCAATCATTTTAAATAAATAAAACTAATAGTCCTGAAAAATTCAATCTACTTTGGTAGAGTAGTCCTTATAATTATGGAAGAAAAGAAATAAATAAGCTAAAAAAAACTTATTAATTAGAACATGATTAGAATAAAGAAAAAATATTTCAATCAAACCGCAAACTAAGTAACTAACAAGTAACAACGTATATAAAGGTGGGTAAATGAATGTTTAAATAGAAAAGGGGATGGAGGTAATAGTACAGGGGAGTTATTTCAAATGAACTCTGTCATATTTTAGGTGTAAGATTAATATTAGAATATCAATTAATTGCACTAACATGTTCTAATAAAAGCAAATTACAATGAATATGTAACTACTAATTAATAAAACAAGTACGAAATTAGAAAAATACTCACTCTTTTAGTGAAACTCGTACCTCGTTTCGATTTTAAATTATTCAAATTTTATTTTTTTACAAATTATGTTTGGATGAAATTGCTATTCTTTGCAAATTCATCTTCTTATTTATGTATAAAGATGCCTAAGTAATTAATTATGTTCAGTTAATTGTATGTTAACAAAGATTCGAAGATTAGTCGAGATAATATTCTTTTAATTGAATTTGAACAAGGTTCCAAATATTTTAAACCAACAAATTTTAGTGAACTTTATCGGACACATTTTAACTTATCAAACTAAACATGAACCGAATATTTAAAGCATTTCAACTAAGAAAAGAAAATATTATAAAATTATAATATCACGAGAAATCAACGAAAAGATATGAAAATATGAAAGACTGAAACAATATTCAATTGAATAATGCAACACAATCTTTTATTAATAAAAGCCCAACCCGTTTAACAAATAACCCTCTAATTATAATGGGCTGATTTGTTTTCTTTTCTTGAACAGCCCTAGCAGCCGTATCTTAGACTTACAAATCTCGGAAACTTGTTTATTTAATAATCTAGGTTTTTCCCATATATCTATATATATTCTTATTATATTAGATTACATTGTTTCACAAATCATAGATTGAGGAAAAGATGCAAATAGAGAAGCAAAGATCAAAGAAGATCAAAGTTGAGCATGAAGGAGGTGGATTTTTGCCGGAGGACATAACGAGGGAGATACTATCAAGATTGTACGTGAAGAGTCTTTTAAGGTATATGTCCGTTTCGAGGCACTGGAAATCTCTAATCTCTCATAATTTATTCAAGAAACTACACCGTCAAAAAATCCTAAACAATAATAATCCCCCATTATTGCTAGCTTTTCAATATTCTGATCAAAAGAAGGTTTTTCTAACCACCTTCAATTTTAATGGAAAAGTAATACAAGAATGGAGTCTTCCAATAATTTTGTCAACACCATATATACGTATGCTTCCCTTTCCATCACAATCTAAGTTGGTGTGCTTTCTCGACAGTAAGAAATTCTACTTGTGTAATCCCAGCACTCGACGAATTTTCCGCTTGCCTAATCCTCCTTTTGGTCCCTTGCTAGTTGGAACATTTTATTTATGTGGTTTTCCTTATGTTCCATTCAAAGATGAATACGCAATCTTATACTTAATCAAATCAGATCTAGACATATTGAGGTGTATGATGCTTACTATATCCATGTCCAATGATGACGATCATTTGCATTACAATACTTGGAGATCCTTTGATGTCGCGACTATCAGTCATCTCGCGGTTTATCGCCCATTTGGGGTTTTTGTTTCTAGGACTTTCTATTGGTTGATGATTGATAGTAAGGTTAGAAAATATGTTGTGATCCTCTCCTTTAATATGGAAAATGAAGGTTTTTCTACTATCAAGTTGCCCAAGGATTTTGAAAATAATTTTGGTTATTTTGGTTAGTCACTTCTGGAAATCAAGGAAAAACTCTATATCAAGAATTTATTGTATTCCCCCTTAACCTTGGAATTGTGGATGCTATCTGATGTGAAGAACCAGTTATGGACCCAAAGTTGGAGCATTAACTTAGAAGAAAGCATTTCACACTTTCATGAGTTATTTGACTCACTTTATCTAATTATTTACAGGCGAGAATACCTCTAGAATTATAACGCATCAAACGAGGATATCTTAAGAGACACTGGAAGCTTAAAGTGCTAAGTAGTGCTAATTATTGGCTTGTGGTGCTTCACACAAACATTTTCTCACTTTAAATACATAGAAGCAATCAACTTCTAGCCATATTTAAGTAGGTATATATCTTTTAGTCTTTAGGACCATAAATTAATTTTCTAAATTGTATACTACATTGATTGAGTGTTTGTTATAACATCTTATTATGTACCAAAAGAAAGAAAAACAAGACAATGACAATGGAAATACGAACAAGCATATATGTATGCAAGATTTATCAAAGAAAATCAAAGATTTATCAAAAAAGTTCTGGTAAACTGTTGAAACGGAGCAGGATCACAACAATTTATTAAATTACAACTAAAAATGGTGTTTAAATGCTTCAACATTACAAATGATAGCTATTGTATTAGAAAAATTTTGTGGTAAAACAACACTAATTTACTTCCTAACAAAATATGAGGCGATTATTAATGCATAAATTAATTATCACAGAAGATCTTCAATAAAAAGAATTAAAGAAGTATATATACTATTAATGAATAAATAACACTACGATCGCACAACTTTTATATTGAAAATACCTTGGATTGATCTCCATTAACCGCATCGTCCGATTCGAGAGATTACACTCGATCTATTTTCATGTTATCAATCACGTACCATTAATTATAAAACATAAATCAAAATATAGGATTCATTTCATTTCAATTTTTAGCCAAACAAAAGAGGTGAAATCTTAATTGAACTGCCATCACAAAAAATCTTAAGTGAGTTACAATCTAAATTTCAACAAGTGCGTTATAATATCCAATTGAATGGGGTAACTTGCTTCATTAAAATTTTTACAAGAGGTAAATTGATTTTTGTCAAACTATAGAAGGTAAATTGAACATTATGCATTTCGTACCAAAATTGCAATGAAAACCCATCCTATGGCACTAATTTGCATTTTAATAAAAAGACTCAACAAATTCTCGACACATTTTTCCTTCTCTAATAAAATATGAGGCGATGATATTAATTAAATGCCACTAAATATTTTGAATAAATAAATTAAATAAATCAACTAATTAAACAAACGACGCTACAAATCACAATCTGACAGTAACATTGAAAATACACATGTTGCAGTTTAAGAATAAATTGCGAGTGGAGTTGCAAATTAGATTAATTGAAACAATCGATTCAACTACTTATCGGAGGAATTTGAGAACTCAAGTGATTTCACCTGATCGAGAATCGGCGACTGTACCGCCTCAGAGTTCAAGCTCCAAAATGGAGTCTTAGATTCGGTTTGTGTTTGGAGATATCTTGATTTAATTAATCGTTGAATTGGTTATTTATTTAATTTTAACATCGTTTCAATTTCCTTTTTTTTAATATTTTATCAAAAAAAAAAAATACTATGTACATAAAAAGAAAAATAGCTAGAAAAATGAATATTCTTACCTAAACATAGTCAAATTGACAAGTTAACGTCCCGATGCTCCAAATAAGACTAATCATGGTCAGGGGTGACATGGTCCTTTTAGGAGAATATCTTGAATAAAAGAGTATCATTACTGTTTAACTTAATACTTAAAAAAATAAAAAATAAAATGTCAAAATATCCATAAGTGCAAAATTATCCTTTCATGTAAAATTCCTTTTTCCTATTAAAACAAATTGGTATGTACAAACAATAGTAAGTAATATATGGTTTTAATAAATCGAATATAGTCGAACCATAAGTATTTACCCTTATTTTGAGATTATGTAACACTCAATCAAACCAAAAAATAGATATATTGCATTTTTATTGTGATTGAATTAATTAGGCCAAATCAATTTATTGTGTTCGAACTTTGTCGAATTTATTGTAATCGAATTTTAAGATAAAATATAAAATCCAAAGAAATTTCAGCCTTCAACCTTCCCCACACTTATTTTCGTTTATGACAATTTTTTTATGCTATATGATCATTCAAATTGACTTACAAGTTAATTTTTTCTAAATAATCCACTGAATTCAAACATAGAAACGATCAAATTTCTGATATATAACGACTTATATACTTCAAAATATTTTTCAAATATTGTCATAAAAACAACGATATCAATATTGTAGCAAATTAATTCATGTTGCTAGGTTAGATAGATATAAGATTACAACTTTGAATGAAAATAGTAAATCATATTATGTTATACTAATGACTAAATATTGTTAAATCAAATGTTTCACTAATCGAATATGTCTAACTAACCTAGCAATGTGAATTAATTTGCTATAACATCGATATAGTTGTTTTTATTACAAAATATGTTTCATATCGCATACTAGTTTGAATCCAAATGTTTAACTAATCGAATTTTCTTAAAATTATATTTGATTCATGTATTTTAAACTATCTATTTTATCAGATTAAATCCATGATACCAACTTAATCAATATTCAGTTCAAACTAAAATTCAAATTGAACTTCGCTTGAGCACTCATCATAATATCTCTAAAACTAAAACAATAGAATGCAACATCATAAAAGCTAATCGAGGAGAAGTTCTCTAGACATCTCTGGTTGTTACCGTTTTTATAACATACACTTTTTCTATGTTCTCAAGTCGACGACTTCTTAATTTGTTTATGTCAGTGAGCCCGTAACCTAGTTATAATTACTGGCAAAGCTGAGACCTATGACAAATAGGTTATGAGTTCAACACTCATTAATAATTGGTAGTGATTCATTATTTGTAATTAATTGTACTTAGTTATATAATTTCAGATGTAATGATTGATAATTAATGCATTCTAAAAAAAAATTGAATGCTTCAAAGGTGTTTTCCTAAATTCACCAAAGAAACTTATGAGGATCTCTTTGAATTTAAGATGCAATTCTAAGGCCTTGTCTGCAATTGTAAGGTCTTAATAAACAATGAGTTATTCATTCATTAAAAACAAGAAGTCTTAAACTTAAACCATTCTCCCTTTTCTCTACGGCAATGTAATCAGCACCCCCAAATTCGGCAAAAGAATTCAAGCCATGTTTCTGAATAATAGGCGAGAGTTAACTGGGACAAAATTACTTAAAAAAATTTAGTGGAAATGTTGGGTGTTTTAATGATGTTGATCAGCTGTTCAGCGAAATGCCTGAGAGAAACTTTAGGCAAACTTTTTATTAAGTACAATATAGTAATTTACTTACACATGAGCATTTTAATAGTTATAAAGATTTGATCCATTTAGTCTCTCATTATTTAAATTTTAGAACCGCCGCCTTTAAATAATTTGCTCGATTACGATTATGTTTTCTGTTAAGTATCGAAAGCTATCAACATTTCATTCTTTATGGAGTTCGTCTAATCGCCGTGCCAATCGTGTTAATTATGTTTTCTTGTAACTAATACTACGTTGTCACTTATTCTTAATTGTTCTTTGTAGATGTATAATGGAGGAAAGCTAAAGAGGAAACACAAGTAGAGGTAATTCTTTTTCTATATAAGAGTCTTATTTATTTGAACAGGTTTATATCAGAGTTAGATATTTGGAGGAAAAAGGTTCTTCTCATTAGCTATAGCTAAAGATGAATATTTGTGCTAGAATCTGCATGTTGTATTTGTTAACCAAATAAAAAAGAGCGAAAGACAAAAATACCCTATACTTTGTTTAACTCTCAAAAAATCCTTTATGTTATTTTAACTCCCAAAACTCACACGTATTCGACCTAAGTATTGTATACTTGAATTTTCAAAATGAATAAATAAATTGAAAAAAGACTAATACATATAGGAGTAATCTTTTCATTTTCATTTCCCCCAAAGTCAAATTTTTCTTGGGTCGCGTGTGGTAATTAAACTCAAGCATAGGGATTTTTGAGAGTTAAAATATCACATAGTTTATTTTTGGGAGTTAGACAAAGTATAGGAGATATTTTTGTCTTTCCCTCAAAAAAAAAAAAAAAAAAATGTAGTAAAAATGTAGAAAGAAAGAAAAGTAAACTTATGTTCGATTTTAATATAAGTTGGGGTTTATTAAGCAGTGTGTGTTTTACATAATCTTGAGTATTTTAGACTAATATAATTTCCAGATAAAAATTGGTTGTTTTTATTATGAAATTAAATAAATAAGTATTATTAATATATCATTATTATTTATATAAAATAATAATTAAAAGTAATTTGTTAAAATATAAAGTAATTGTTGGAGTGAAGTGGTGTGGTTGTTAAAATGTGATATATATCTTAAAATATAAATTATATATTGGAGTGCAAAGTAAAAATATAAAACACTATTCATTACTTATTAAACTTGAACCGAAAGTAAAAGCATTTCAACTAAGATAAGAAAAGAAAATATTATAAAATTATAATATCACGAAAAATCAACGAAAAATTATGAAGATATGAAAGACTGAAACAACGTTCAATTGGATAATGCAACATAATATTTTATTAATAAAAGCCCAACCCGTTTAACAAATAACCGTGCAGAAGAGAATGCGGTAATTTGTTTGTTTTCCTGAACAGCCCTAGCGGCTGTACATTGTTTGTTTTTCCCATATATCTATCTATATATATATATTCTTATTATATTAGATTTACATTTTTTCACAAATCATAGATGGAGGAAGAGATGCAATTAGAGAAGCAAAAATCAAAGAAGATCAAAGTTGAGCATGAAGGAGGTGGATTTTTGCCGGAGGACATAATAAGGGAGATACTATCAAGATTGCCCGTGATCAGTCTTTTAAAGGTATATGTCTGTTTCGAGGCATTGAAAATCTCTAATTTCCCATAATTCATTCAAGAAACTACACCGTCAAAAAATTCTAAACAATAATAATCCCCCATTATTGCTAGCTTTTCAATATTCTGATAAAAAGAAGTATATTCTAACAACTTTCAATTTCCATGGAAAAGTAATCCAAGAATGGAGTCTTCCTATAATTTCGTCAGGACCATATCTACGTATGCTTCCCTTTCCATCACAATCTAAATTGATGTGCTTTCTCGACAGCGCGAGATTCTACTTGTGTAATCCTAGCACTCGACGAATTTTCCGCTTGTGTGATCCTCCTTTTGATCCCAAACCATGTAGAAAATTTAGCCCATGTGGTTTTGCTTATATCCCATCCAAAGATGAATACGTAATCTTACACACAGTATATTCAAATATTTACACTTGGAATTGTATGATGCTTACTATATCCACGTCCAATGATGACGATCACTTGTATTACAATTCTTGGAAATCCGTTGACGCCACGGCTATCAGGCATCTCGTGTGTTATCGGCCATCCGGGATTTTTGTTTCTGGGGCTTTCTATTGGACGGTGTTTGATAAAGAGGTTAGAAAATATGTGATCCTCACCTTTAATATGGAGAATGAAGGTTTTTGTTTCATTCGGCCGCCCAAGGATTTTGACAATAGCTTAGGTGTTTTTGTAATTCACTTGTGGAGATCAAAGATAAACTCTATTTCATGGGTTTTCGGTATCACCCTCGAAACTTAGAACTATGGATGCTATCTGATATTAAGAACCAGTTATGGACCCAAAGTTGGAGCATTAATTCACAAAGCATTTCACACTGTTCTGAGTTACATGACTCACGTAATCTAATTGTTTATTGGCGAGAATACCTCCAGAATTACAACGAATCATACGAGGATATCTTAAAAGACTTGAGAAAGCGTAAAGTGAAAAATAGGTTTCTTTTGGGTGTGGGAATTCACACAAACATTTTCTAACTTTAAGTACATAGCAGCAATCCACTTCTGACTATGCTTAAGTAGTTATCTTCTAGTTTTTAGGACCATGAATTAATTTTCTAAATTTTATACTGCATTGATTGAGTGTCTGCCATAACATCTTATTATGTACTAGATGCTATTTCAGGGCAAAGATTCAACTAAACCTTATTTGCTCCTTTTACTCTTTGTTGGTTTTGATTATACTAGCCGCCGTCGCACGCGGTACTCGGGTGTGTCGAATTTTTTGATTATAATTTATCTTGGCATATTAATTTTTTATAATATATCATACTAAACTTGAATATGCATAAAATATATGCAAATATTCAACGAAGAAAAATTCATTTCACATATTGACTTTAAACGAAGACACACAAAAGAAAGATAAAAATATAATTAAAATCAACTCACGTGTGTGGTTTCTCTTTTCTTGTTCGGGTATTATGTCACATTCCATAGTATTATCCATCCATCAAAATAGTAAGTTTCATTCGTTGTCCCTGCAACCATGAAATAAAGAACAATTAAAGTTTAAGTTGAAGACATATATATTAATAAATCTATAAACATTAAAAGACAAATAATAGGAAGAGGAAAGAAATATGGGGGGGAAAGGGAGTAATGGAGAATCAATCGTGGCTTTTTCATGGTGATCAAAGTGGAAAAAGTTAGTTTTTTTTTTTTTTTTTATTGGGCAGTTGTTGTGTCTCGTAATTTTAAATTTTGAAAAAAGGGTAATTTTAGAAAGCGATAAATTTTTGGTGTAGCATGGTGTCACAACCGCCACTTTATGAGCAAAAACAGACTTCTCCTTTTTAAAAGTATAGATATAGATATATGTTCCCTACGTACAGCTTTGCATAGATTGAAAATTTGACTTGACTCCCAAAACTAGCGTTAAGGAGTGGATAGTAGTACCCTAAAAACTTTCACAAATTATATGTATGCAAGATTTATGTGCAGCCAATAACGACCCTTTTGTAATCACCAGCAAACAGGCACAATGAAAATTTAAAATTATGAACCATTCAAAAAAAAACATCAAACATATACAAGCAGAAAAATAATAAAGAAACTATAGTCCAAAAAATTCCCCAACATATACTTTTACTTGAATTTTCTTTGGATTCGTAAGGGGAAATTAAAGCTATGAAAATCATCAAATGTATTGAAGTGAAAGAAAAAGAATAAGTAAAATAAACTGCTCCTACCCAAGGTGGTTGGGCCAAGTGGTAGTGACTTGCGACCCCCAGAGGCAAGACTCAAGTTCGAATCCTACTGGCGACACCACACTGGGGAGGATCTATACCCTTTGTACTCTTCGGTCCGAGCTATAAATACACAGTCTAGTAGATCAAAAAAAAAAAAAAATAAACTGCTCCTTGCTCGAGTACTCCACGAGAATTTGCATCAAGATAGATATTATTCATCAAAATCATAATCATTAATAAGATCCAAACTTGTAAATTGTTGAAACAGAACAGGATCACAACAATTTCTTAAATTACAACTAAAAATCACCTTCAATAAAAAATAATTGAAATTAACATTACACCAAATATGATGCGATTTTTGCATAAATTGTCTACTTCAAAATATCAAAGACCCATAAATAATTACCTATTTTGCTTTAGATTTTTTTTCACCCAAATGATCAACTTTGCCGAAAAATCTGTGGGGTTTGAGTTTTTTTTTTTTAATTCGAGGGTGTTAAGTGCTAATTTTGTGTTTTGTGGTGCAAAGTATCCATTTATTATGTTTTGGGGGTGCAAGTTGTTGAATTATTCTTAATTAGAGGATGTTAATTGCTAATTTTATTTCGCGGGTGCAAAGTGCCAAATTCTAAAGTTTTGAGAATGCAAAGTGCCAAGAATTTAAAATTGAATTACCTATTTTGCCCTTGACTTTTTGTCTAAAAATAAAAGAGGGTGCAAAGTGCTGCATTTTTCATATTTTGAGGGTGCAAATGCTAAATTTAAGTTTCAGGGGTGCTAAGTGCCTATTTTTCATATTTCGGAAGTCAAAGTGCAATAAAACTCCAAATATGATGCGCATAAATTTTATGGCAAAACAACACCAATTTTCAAATACATTAACTGGCTAAAATCAACAAACTCTCCACAAATACATTAATATGGGGAGATTTATGCATAAATTAATTGTCATTGAATATCTTAAAACAAGAAATATATACTATTAATTAACAAATAACACTCACGATCTTGGAGTTAAGGGATTGATTTCACTCAATTTTAGATTCGGTTTCAATTACGTACAATTAACTATAAAACATAAATAAATTGAATAATTTACCTGTAGAGAGGAGGAGAGAGCAGAGGACACCACCGGAGAATGCAAGGGAACTGGACTCAGAAGAAGTATTACTGATGCCAGGTGATGGGTACAAGTATTAAAGCAAAGAGTACAGATCTCTTTCAAACTTTCTAGCCTGGAAGTAGTGTTTATGACGGGTGTGGATAAAGTGAGTAAAGATCCTGTTATGATTATTAACTGGCAAAAAGAATAAGTTAATTGAAATATGACAAAATTACAAAAACAATCCTCCAATTTTGGGACTCTGAATCATGTAACTATAATATGTATATATTTATTTAGACTTTTAATTTTCATTCTAGCTCAATTTTAGTATAGCAGGTTACACTTAAATATTTCTTAAAAAAGTTCATTAAAAATATTCAGAGCACATATATCATATGAGAAAATGGATAGTTTTATGTAAACTTTTTTATTTTTGGTATCAATTAAATGCAAGTCACATATTTAATATCATAATTTAACAGATTATTCTACATTTGTACTGCAGTTAACAAAATTTAAAAATCACCGTCAAATTTGTGACATGGCCATTGATTCACTTTCAATTATTGTAAAATTAGTGTCATAACTTATACAACCTGACAATTCTACTGAAGTGTTTTTTTACTGCCTGGAATGTTATACGTAAGAATTGTCAGTCAGTATAAGTTATTGCATTAATTTTGCAATAATTAATACTTACCTAACGGCCACATCATCAAAACAACTTTAAGTTAATCCTTAACTCATGTTTAACATCATAAATTCTTCTCATATCATTAAATACCATAAATTCTTCTGAAATCTCTGAAAATGGAAACATATTCTACATAAACAAATCACAAATTAACATGGAGGCAGTCAAACTAAATATTGAACAAACATTGATCAACTCATACTCTTATACATATTAAACAAATGACTTCGATGAACTGATATATCATAATTAACATAACATGTTAAATTAACAAGTGAAAATATATATTAATATATGCCTAAACTCATAACTCTACAAAACATATTACGGTAGATAGTATTAATCTAATATGACTTAATCAAATCCACCAAACGTATTTTTAATATGATATTCAATCCAGCTTCGATCCAATCCACTTTAATCTCATACACCCTACTAAATGGCCCTATAAATAAAATTTTGCATTTTATTTCTGTTCCTTTGGAAATTAGGAGATTATGTGAGAAATTTATGATTTAATTTTAATAAATGTTAACTTTTGAAATTAGGAAATTTATGTGCGATTCTTTTGTGTTATAAAGTGGGCTTTTGGTATAGGATTTTTGCATTTTAAATCTTAACTTAAAAGTTTTAGCACTTTGCGCAATGAAAATACAATTTAGTTTGACACCTTGCACACTAGTGTATGTTTTGAATAAAAAAAATTCACCGATGGAAGGGTAGAATAATCATTTCGAATATTTTTGGCACATTGCACCCTAAAATTAAAGAATTGGCACTTTGCACCATGAAAATAAAGAATATTATCACTTTGCACCCAAATATATATTTTTAGACATCTACAACCTCCACTTAATATGATAATTTAAATAATGGAAATAACATGCAATATAATAACATGTTAGATTTGTAAACGTATATTTCAAATATAAAGTAAATAATCTAGAGGATATTTGAAAATAAAATTAAGACAATGTCTTTTTTTAATTAAAATTTTTATGAGAAAAAAATGTTAAAATAAGTTATTATAAAATAAAATAAATTAAGAATAACATTTTTATGATTGCTATTTATCAAAATGACCATTTTATCTCTACATCGACGACGTTCATGAATTTATTTTTAAGGAAATAATTTCAGGTTGAAAAATGTCAGCATTCTATATTTTCATGGTGCAAAATCTATATTGCCAGGTTGCAAAGTGGCAAAAAAAAAAAAAAATCAAAAAGGACTATTCTATCCTTCTACAGATGAATTTTCTCGTCAAAACACAAACTAGGTACAAAGTGCCAAAACATTTAAGTCAGGATGTTAAGTACCAAAACCTATAATTTAAGGTTGCAAATTGCCAAAATCCCATTATTAAATATACGAGTTCAATCATGATTTAAAATAGATTGTGTTAACTTTTGACATTTTGAGACTTTGAAGTGGAAATGATGATTCAATTCTTTTCAAAATGATTTCAATTTTTGTAAATGTTAATTCGAGGGTCTTGCCCCTTTTAATATTTTTAGAATAATCTAAATTGTATGCAACACTGTTTGATCTCCGTCTTGATTGTTTTCTTTCATAATTCATGGTAATTTTGACTAATAAAATAAATATTACCACGGGTGACTTGTAGCTTAATCTTGATATTAAATTTAGTATTTTGCTTTATAGAAATTAGATTAATTAATATAATTTACATGTGTTATTGTTTAATCTAAGAATAAATTCTTATGTATCTACAAAGTGTAGGGGGTAAAGTACAAAATGATATAAAGTTTGGGAGCAAAGTTTCATTAAACTTTTAATTTTTGCTGAGGTAATTGAAGGTTTGAAAAGTGTAGAGGTAGTTGAAAGAATATAAAAGTGGATATATATGAAATTAACAATTAAGGGTAAAATCGAAAATTGTAGCTTTTTTTTTTTTTTTTGCCTAGTCAACAATTGCTAACAATCTTCGAATAGAAAGTTAACGACAGGGAAATAATTGAGGGTTTTAATAGTACATAAATGGTAAGTGAATGATTAACGAGAGTACAAGGGATGCATGTGAAATTAACTCATCTGATTATGTCATAGTACAGGCCTACAGGGAGATACTTCAAATCTAACTCTTTCATATTTTAATGTAAGATTAATTTACATAATTATATCGCACTAACAATTTATAATAAGAGCAAACTACAATGGATATGTAACTTATAATTAATAAGATTAGTATAAAATTAGACATATTCATTTGATTCCTTCGTCAAACAGATAAGTAGGCATCAGGGGAATTGTGCTACAATCTACAATACAAGGGTGCATTTGCTAATTAGGATGAAAATAGGTGTAATATATATATATATATATATATATATATATATATAATGTTTAATATCAATATTTTATTTTTGACGGGATAAGTTCAGAAAAATTTGGGAAAATTCTTTTTCAAACTGACTTGATCAAACTCATTCAATCATCAAGCAAGTGTATTAAATTTGACATTTAGTTACTTTGAATTCAGCTGAACATAATTTGTATAAGAATTTGGATAATAAATAAATCAAGTTCAATCTTTTTTATTATAAAGCCCAACACATTTAACAATTAACCCACTTATTGGCCGTGCAGATGAGATGTGCTGATACATACTTGAATTTTCTACGCAAGTTAAATATGGAGGAAGAGATGCAAATAGAGAAGTAAAGATCAAAGAAGATCAAAGTTGAGCATGAAGGAGGTGGATTTTTTTCGGAGGATATAATGAGGGAGATATTATCAAGATTGCATGTTAAGAGTCTTTTAAGGTATATGTCTGTTTCGAGGCACTGGAAGTATCTAATTTCTCATAATTCATTCAAGAAACAACACCGTCAAAAAATCCTAAACAATTATAATCCCCCATTATTGCTAGCTTTTACATATTCTGGTAAAAGTAAGTATTTTCTAACCACCTTCAATTTCCATGGAAAAGTAATCCAAGAATGGTGTCTTCCAATAATTTTGTCAACACCATATTTAGATATGCTTCCCTTTCCATCACAATCTAAGTTGGCGTGCTTTTTCGATATTGAAAATTTTTACTTGTGTAATCCCAGCACTAGACAAATTTTTCGCTTGCCTAATCCTCCTTTTGGTCCCTTGCTATCTGGAGTGTCCTATGGGTATGGTTTTACTTATGTTCCATCCAAAGATGAATACGTAATCTTATACTTAGTTAAATCAGATATATACATATGGAGTTGTATGATGCTCACTATATCCATATCTTACGACGATCAATTGCATTTCAATTCTTGGAGATTCGTTGATGCCGCGTTTAACAGCCATCTCGAGTTTTATCGATCATTTGGGGTTTTTGTTTCTGGAGCTTTCTATTGGTTGATGTTTGATAGAGGGGTTAGAAAATATGTGATCATATCCTTTAGCATGGAGAATGAAGGTTTTTCTTTTATTGGGATGCCCAAGGATTTTGAAAAGAGCCCACGTCGTTTCCGTGGGTCACTTTTGGAGATCAAGGATAAACTCTATTTCAGGACTTTCTTGGATCACAATTTAATCTTGAATTTGTGGATGCTATCTGATGTTGAGAACCAATTTTGGACCGAAAGGTGGAGCATTTATTTAGAAAGCACTAATTTTTTGGACATAATGATAACTATTTACAGGCGAGAATACCTTAAAAATTATAACGAAACATACGAGAATATCCCAAGACACATGGGGTTACTGGGTGTGGGAATTTTGGGCCAGGGATTCTCACTTTAAATACGTAGAAGGAATCCACTTCAGACTCTGCTCAAGAATGTATCTTCTAGTCTTTAGTACCTATTTAGGCAAAGATTTAACTAGAGTCTGTTTGCTCCTTCTACTCTTGTTGACTTTTGATTTTAAATAATCGACTATTTAATTACCTGCAAATAGACACAATGAAGAGTCCGTAAGAATTCAGAAATATCAAATGCATCTCCAATTTTAGATTCTAAATGACTTTGAAGTTATTATTGTGGAGCCTTTGTGTTCACAATATGCTTACATCTGCTGATGTGATAGTTAAATTATTCACAGCTTTATTTGCAAATGTTAGAATTATTGTAGCATGTAATTGTCTGTTTCTGCATATTTGACAGCTGACAATTCAAAAGATGTGATGTTTTGGTTTTAGTCTGCTTATGTAATTAATCATAACAGATTTTGATTTGATACCTACAAACAAAAATTTTAAAACTACAAAAGCCAACATCCAAAATTTAATCAAATGTGGTTTCAAAGTTTCATCGAAATAATCCGTATGATTTTTTTGAGGCAGAGACCAACGAAACCTAACCAAAACCCTTCCAGATAGGATCAATTGCACAAAGCCATTTATTGGCAGATGAACTATAGTCCAAAAATTTCCCAACTTAAGCTTTTACTTGAATTTTCTTTAAATTCTTTGGAGGAAAGAAGATAAATTCTTGCAATTGCACTGAAATTAAAGCTATGAACTTCTATTGAATCGGGAAATAAAATAGGTTTGATTGGCCATTTTTTTTAAAATCATTAGTAAGGAAAGTGAAACTAAAGGAATGAATAAAATAAAGTGCCCTTAATCCAATCAGGCATTTTGTATTTAGATAATTTAACGCAGGCGGGAATGCGTACTAAGAAATTAAAGCATTCATTCACGCAAAAACGCGTGCTGAGAACATACTAATATATTCTCGCGTTGAATCCGACCCGATGGGTAGCAGTGTCCTTGCAGGATAACAACAAGTGCGTTTCTCAATCTAAAACTGTTCTCCCTTTTCCCAACGGAAAATTAAATTACACCTCGTACACTTCTGTACTTGATTCATGCAGCATCCCCAAGTTTCTGAAAAATAGGCGAGAGTTAATTGGGACCAATTTACTTAAGACAATGTAATGGAAAATTTGGGGTGTTGATCAGCTGTTCGACAAGATGCCTGACTGAAACAATTTACTTGTACATGAGCATTCTAATAGTTTTTATGATCCTGAAAAGGCTTCTTCTGATTAGCTAAAAATGAATGGCCATTTAAATACCAAGTTGGAATTTTTTGTGAATAATTTATGTGTTCTTAAGTTGGGTTTGTGCTAGAATTAATATGCATGTTGTATTTGAAAAAAAAAGAAAAAAGCGAAAGATGAAAACACCCCTATATTTTGTTTAACTCCTAAAACATCACTTGTATTTAACCTACCAAAACATCCATCGGTGTTTGTTTTTAATTACCACACTCAACCCAAGTAGTTATGCTTGGGTTTTCAAAAAGAATAAATAAAAAAAAGACTAATGTATAGGGGTAATCTTGTCATTCCGCCAAAAGTCAAAAGTCAAAAGTCAAATTCTACTTGGATCGAGTGTGGTAATTAAAATCAAACACAGAGGCGGGAGGAGGGTTGTTGGAGTTAAAATAACATAAAGATTTTTTGGGAGTTAGACAAAGCATATGGGATGTTTTTGTCTTTCCCCCAACAGAAAAACGTAGCAAAAATATAGAAAGAAATAAAAGTAAACTTAATTTTCGATTTTAAATGAAAGTTGGGGTTTATTATGCAGTGTGTGTTTTACATAATTATGGATATTTTAGACAAATATAATTTCCTGATAATATTCGAAAAATTGTTGGATTTTAATTCAACATGTAAGTTGAGGTTTATGAGTAATTTAATTACAAAGCTCAAATGTCTAAAATTTTCCTGACAGAAAAGAAAAAGATATATAATTCATTTTTGCTAATATATTTTGTTCCATTTATTGAGAAAAGTAGAAAACAGGACCGTTTTATACAAGATAGACAGCTGAAACATAATATTCCCCTTTCCCAATTTCCAGACCATAGGATGGAAAATAAGTGGTACCTTAGTTAAAAACTTTTGTAAATTAAGCTATATAATTCGTATGCAGACAGAAGTCCCAAAATTGCAAGTACAACACAAACAAAGTCTACTGATTATTTAATTTTTTATTTTTTATTTTTTTGAATAATTTGACTTTTTCTTTTTCTCCAGTAACAAACAATCGCTTTTTCTGAAAATTCCTCTGCAAACTAGCCTTATTGAGACCTAGGAAACAATTAAACTAAGTCCAGCGGCAAGAATAAATGCATTACTATTATTTTACAAAATTAAAGCCCAATCCGTTTAACAATTATCCATCTAATTATTAGTAGGCGTTCATATTAGATGGGCTGATTTATATATATTTTTTAGCAGCCCTAGCGGCAGCACATTGCATTACTTTATATATATAGCTACTACCTTCAACCTTTTTTTATTTCTTTTCATAAATATAATTCTAGGTTTTTCCATATATTTAAATATTCTTGTTATACTTGATTTACATTGTTTCACGAGTCAAATATGGAGGAAGAGAAGCAAATAGATAAGCAAAGATCGAAGAAGATCAAAGTTAAGCATGAAGGAGGTGGATTTTTGCCGGAGGATATAGTGAGGGAGATATTATCAAGATTGCCGGTGAAAAGTTTATTAAGGTATATGTCCGTTTCGAGGCACTAAAAATCTCAAATCTCCAGTAATTCATTCAAAAAACTACACCGTCAAAAAACCATAAACAAGAATAATCCCCCGTTATTGCTAGTTCTGCATTCTTCTAATAAAAACTCATATGTTCTAACAACTTTTGATCTCTATGGAAAAATAATCCAACAATGGAGTTTTTCTATAATTTCATCAACATCATGCCTAAATATGTTGCCCTTTCCATCACAATCTAAATTTGTGTGCTTTGTCAACAATGAGAGATTCTACTTGTGTAATCCCAGCACTAGAAGAATTATCCACTTGCCTGATCCTCCTTTTGATCCCTTGATATACGAAATATTTTATATATGTGGTTTTGCTTATGTTCCATCCAAAGATGAATATGTAATCTTATACTTAATCAAATCAGATCTAGACATATGGAGTTCTATGATGCTTACTATATCCATGTACAATGATGACGATCACTTGCATTACAATTCTTGGAGATCTGTTGATGTCGCGGCTATCAGCCATCTCCCGTTTTATAGCCCATTTGGGATTTTTTTTTATGGGGCTTTCTATTGGATGGGGTTTGATAATGAGGTTAGAAAATATGTGATCCTCACATTTAACATGGAGAATGAAGATTTTTCTTTTATTAGGATGCCCAAGGATTTTGAAAATGACTTAGGTGGTTTTTGTGAGTCACTTGTCGAAATCAAGTATAAACTCCATTTCATGGCTTTTCGGTATCACCCACGAAACTTAGAACTATGGATGCTATCTGATATTAAGAACCAGCTATGGACCCAAAGTTGGAGCATTAATTTACAAAACATTTCACACTGGCATGAGTTATTTGACTCAGTTGATCTGATTATTTACATGCGAGAATACCTCCAGAATTACAACGAATCATACAAAGATATCTTAAAAGACTTTAGAAAGCATAAAGTGGAAAACATAGCTCGTTTGGGTGTGGGAATTCACACAAACATTTTCTCACTTTAAATACATAGAAGCAATCTACTTCTGACTATGCTTAAGTAGGTATACATCTTCTAGTCTATAGGACCATGAATTAATTTTCTAAATTTTATACTACATTGATTGAGTACCTGTTATAACATCTTATTAATGTACTAAATGCTATTTTCAACTAAACTTTGTTTGCTCCTTTTACTCTTTGTTGGTTTTGATATTTAATTAAATGCAACTTACTGATTACGACCTCATTTAAAAGATCCCTTAATTAGCAAAGAAACACAAGACAATGACAACGGAAATATGAACCTTTCAACAAAGGCAAAATAAGAACAAAGGCAAAGACAAAGGAAAAATAAGGCAAGAGCCACTTCATCATACTTTTAGGGAATGTTGAAACAGAACAGAACAGGATTACCATCAATTTCTTAAATCACAACTAAAAATGGTGTTTAAATACTTCAACATTACAAATGATAGCTATTGTATTAGAAAAAAATTGTGGTAAAACAACACTAATTTACTTCTCTAACAAAATATGAGGCGATTATTAATGCGTAAATTAATTGTCACAGAAGATCTTCAATAAAGAAATTAAAGAAACATATACTATTAATTAAAAAATAACACTCACGATCTCACACTTTTTTCATCGAAAATACCTTGGAGTTCAGGAATTAATCTCGATTTGCGATTGACAAAATAGATTAATCGCATAGTCCGATTTGATCCGGCTCCGAAACTGGTTCTCTAGATTTGAACTTTTTCAATAGTGATTTAAAATAGATTGTGTTAATTACTTTCTAAAATCTCTTGATTCTTATAGCATTACTTTTGAAATTTTGAGACTTGAAAGTGGAAATGATGCTTCAATTCTTTTCAAAATGATTTTAATATTAATGAATGTTAATTTGAGGGTCTTGCCTTTTAAATATATTTTGGAATAATCTAAATTTTATATTACATAGTTTGCCAGAAGGACACAATGAGGAAGATACTATCAAAATTTATGAAAGAAAATCAAAGATTATGTGAACGACCCTTTTTGTAATTACCAGCAAACAGGCACAATGAAAATTTAGAATTATGAACCATTCAACAAAAATAATCAAACATATACAAGCAGAAAATGGATTAGTATAATGGCTACTGACCATGGATCAAATTTCCATCTTTTCCACTGAAAAAATCGAAAAGTTTTCGTTTTTGAATCAGGTGAAATAAAACAAGATGTAATTCCGAAAATATAGATCCTGACCCATATTGTATTAGTTATAACAGGCCGTGACTCCGTGTGATTGAGATTGTTTCGATCATGGATCAAAATCGTTTCGAGTGAATGTTTCGGTCAGTCAAATATTGAAAACTTTTCGAGATTTTTCGAAAACGTTTCGGAAACACTAAAGAAAAATTGTAAAAAAAGTTATTAAATTTAAAAAAAATAATAGAGTTTAAGGCAGACAAATAACTTCGGAATTACTTTTCATTTTCGTTTCGTTTGATTCAAAAACGGAAACTATTCAGTTTTTTCGACCAAAAAAATGAAAATTTTGATCTATGATTTCGATTGCATTAAAATTTATATGGGTAATAGATTCAGGTCGGCGCTAATTATAAAAATGGGAAAATTCTAGGGTGCCGCTACGTTACGTACCGCTAATACCACATTAAGTGGTATTACCACACAATGTGTATCACATTGTATGGTACACGATCACATTACATAGTATTAACCCCATATATTTAGTATGTCCACCACATCATGTAATATTTATTCCAAATTAGGTGGTATTACCACGCAATGTGTGTCACATTCTATGGTATAAATTATACTCCTTATACCATACAATGTGATACACATTATGTGATAATACCACCTAATGTGGTATTAGCGGCATGTGACGTAGCGGCACCCTAGAATTTCCATAAAAATGCTCCAGAAAGAAGATTAGATTAATATTTTCTCCTTTCCCAATTTATGAAGATTCTAATTACATATTTATAGAACATAAATGTATCATATATCACAGAAAAAAATGAAATATTTTTTCAATTCACAGTAAATATATTTTCTTAATTTATTTTTTCAAACGCACATTTTTATTAACATTTTTATGAAATCGAATATTTTAAACTTATCTTTTAAAACATTAATTAAATACCACCTGAACCCCAGCACACCTAAACATAATCCATTTAATTGCTGAATTAAAATTAAACCGTAAATTAGAAATCCCTTTACAAGAATAATTAACCATTAATGATTAATGTTAATAGGAGTGTCTGGGCTGGTTGAAAAATGAAAACTGATCGTACACGGGTTGGGTTGTTAATGGGGCGGGTCATTAACGGGTTTGGGTCAACTGGGCCAGCCAGTTATGTTTGTTGATTGTGTGTATTTCATTAATTTCAACCTAAATATATTTGGAAAGGAAATATATTTAATAAATTCATATTGTAGCTAAAATTTTAAAGAATATTTTTCAAACAAAATTAAATCCTTTAATGTTTACTAGTTATTAAATGTGTTTTTTTCATATGGCCCAATAGTGACCCGCTAGTAAACCACTAAAACCCCATGTAAATATTTACAAATTGAACTCAACAACAACCCATTAGGCCATCTCCAACAGCTCTCTTAAATTTCAGCCTCTTATCTTAAAATATAACTAATGAACAGTGTTATACAATTTCACTTTTTACTCAGCACTCCAACAGCTAGTTTATATTTTAAGAGACTACTTTTTAATAACCATATCATTTCACTCAAATAACTACTTTATATTTTAACAAATAACTTTATTTATTATTTTATATTAATAATAATATATTTATAACACTAATTGATTTTTATTTCATAATAGAAAAAATATTTTTTTTAAAAAAAATATTAATTTTTAGTATTGACATTTAGCGATGCCCCAAAAATTATAATCAAAATATTATCACTAAATCATCGTGACTCGTTAATTATCGCTAAAGAGATTCCACTATTTGTCAATAGTGACAAATTTTTTATAATGATATTCAAATTATAAAATTTGAATTTTAAAATTTTTATTCAAATTTGTATGCATTTGAATTTAATTAATATGTATTTGAATGTACAAGCAATATGGATTTAGTTAGTACAAACTATGAATTTAAATTTATTATTAATTTAATTAGCAATGCCTCCAATTTATTGTTTTGCATAAAAGTATAAAAGTTTTTTGTACTTTCCTACAAACAATTGCATATAGCAATTCTAATTTGGCCATGGGTATTTGGCAAGCCAAACTTATAAAATTTAGCAACTCTTAAATTATAGAAGTGCTCTTGGAGAGCACTTTTTATCAAAATTTTAGCAAAACTCTTAAATTTTAACTTTTACAATAGCTCTTGGAGATGGCCTTAACCATTGTAAAATATATGGGTTGAGTTAGATTGAATAGGTCTTTAATTTCGGACTCAATTGAAGTAAATGATTTGGGGATCGAAGAGTCACTCTTCCGAAGTAAATGATTTGGTTCTAGATCCGATCACAATTCGAGCAAAATTCGTATCCGACAGGATTCGATCCGATATAAATGAAGCAAGATCTGGACGAGCCTAATCCTACTAGAATCCGACCCATTGACAGCCCTAAGTATATATCTATACACTATTAAAACACCAACATCACTAATAAAAAATCTACTGAATTACAAATCAATTAATTTCATCTCAGTTTGACGGATCTTGCTCGAATTCGATCTAATTCAAATTTCTTTAGGACATGGTAAAATCTTAAATTTTGAAATTTTCACTAATTTTTTTTAATTTCTAGCTATGAAAATAAATTAATTTTATTAAAATAAATTAATTTTTCATTTAGGATTTTGCCACAGTGACCTCCTAAAAAATTATTATTGTGCACAGTATGGTTCATTCCGTTTAGTACTGTAAATTTACTACGCTGCTCTAAATTAGTCCCCTTTAATTCTGGTTATATAGTACAACTGTAATTTCGTCCCCCATTGTAGAAATTTTGCTACGAAAAGTAGCTATTGGAGACGGTTTTAGTGGTCTTTGGGGACGATTTTTAGTGTGCACAAAGATATATAATTGGGCACGAAAAATATGATTTGTCCTATATGGAATACATTTGGGGACAAAAACACTAACAGCGTCCCCAGTGACTTTTATCGTCGCGGTTTTAGCGACGCTCAGGGCTACGAAAGTTTTTCGTTTACAGTTCTTTTTGGCGACGATTTTTCAAGATTTGGCTACGAAAATTTTCGTACCAAAAGAGCGAATTTCTTGTAGTGTCTATGAAACCTGTAAAATCTTTGATTTCAAAGTTTTTCACCAATATATATATACTTTTCACTATAACTGTTTTTTCTTTTTATTTTCATCCAACTTAGGTCATAACATAAGCCCCAATATTGGGTAGATCAACTTTCGACACATTTAACCAAGTCAAATATAATAAACTATCTTTGAAAAATAGTAGTATTGACACTAATGTATATATTTAAACTAATTCACATTTTTACACGAAAAAATTAACAAAAATAGTTCAATATTAACTCATGTCTTGTTAAACCCAAAGGTATAATATTCTTAACATTACTTACAGAAATAAAAAGAATCATGTACAATTATATTTCTTTTGTTTTTAATCGAGTTGAGATGTTTAATGAATAAGATCGACCAAATTCATAGATTTTCATGTATTTATATAAATTAAATCCATTATATTTATCAAAAAAGGTTAAATCCTTTAAATCGCTAATCATGTAAAAATCATAATAAATCACTAGCTCGAGATATATTTTCAAGTTACAGAAGGCTAAACAATTCTCTATTAATTAAAGCCCAACCCATTCAATAATTATATCTCCAATTAGCCGTGCTCATGACGGGCCGTTTTTTATTTTCTTGATACCTAACCTCAACAATTTTAGGTTTTCCCCATAACTATGCATATACACATACAGGCACATATAAGACACTAATTCATATTATTTAATTTAGCCACAGATCAATGAAGTTATTTGCAAATAGAGGAGCAAAATTAAATAAGATGAAAGTTGAGCGTCAAGGAGAAGTTGGATTTTTGCCGGAAGATATAGTGAGGGATATACTATCAAGATTGTCCGTGAAAAGTCTTCTAAGGTACATGTGTGTGTCGAGGCACTGGAAATCTCTAATTTCCCATAATTCATTCAAGAAATTACACCGTCAAAAAACCATAAACAAGAATAGTCCCCCATTAATTCTAGTTTTGTATTATTATTATAATAATAACTCATATGCCTTAAACACCTTCGATCTCCATGGAAAACTAATCCAAGAATGGAGTTTTTCTATAATTTCATCAACATCATGCCTACAAATGTTGTCCTTTTCATCACAATCTAAATTGGTGTGCTTTGTCAACAATGAGAGATTCTACGTGTGTAATCCCAGCACTCGAAGAATTATCCGCATGCCTGATCCTCCTTTGGATACCTTGCGATATGGAATGTATTATGTATATGGTTTTGCTTATGTTCCATCCAAAGATGAATACGTAATCTTATACTCAGTAAAATCAAATATATACATATCGAGTTGTATGATGCTTACTATATCCCTGTCCAATGATGACGATCACTTGCATTAAAATTTTTGGAGATCCATTGATGCCGCGGCTATCAACCATCTCACGTTTTATAGCTCAATTGGGATTTTTGTTTATGGGGCTTTCTATTGGATGGTGTTTGATAAAGAGGTTAGAAAATATGTGATCCTCACCTTTAACATAGTGAATGAAGGTTTTTCTTTTATTGGAATGCCCAAGGACTTTGAAAATGCCTTTGGTGGTTTACGTGAGCCACTTGTCGAAATCAAGTATAAACTCCATTTCATGGCTTTTGGGTATCACCCTCTGAACTTAGAACTATGGATGCTATATGATATTAAGAACCAGTTATGGACCCAAAGTTGGAGCATTAATTTACAAAGCATTTCACACTGGGCCGAGTTACTTGACTCACTTAATCTAATTATTTATAGGCGAGAATACCACCAGAATTTCTACGAATCATACGAGGATATCTTAAGAGACTTGGAAAATAGGGCTCTTGTGGGTGTGGGAATTCACACAAACATTTTCTCACTTTAAATACATAGACGCAATCCACTTCTGAGTATGATTAAGTATGTATCTTCTAGTCTTTAGGACCATGAATTAATTTTCTTAATTTTATACTGCATTGATTGAGTGTCTGTTTTAACATCTTAGTACTAGATGCTATTTCGGGCAATGATTCAACTAAACTTTATTTGCTCCTTTTAGTCTTTGTTGGTTTTGATATTTAATTAGCAAAAGAAACACAAGAAAATGACAAGGGAAAAATGAACAAGTATGTAAGCAGCCAACATAAAAAAATTTCAGAAATATGAAGCTTTCCTGACCTTAAGGTGTTTTTACCATTAACATGTATACAATGCATACCATTTTATTAGAAGAGGAGTCCACTATTTGACGATATATTAGTAAATGTGATAACAAAATCGAAATCAATAAAAATACAAAGGCAAAATAAAGAGGGAATTGCACTTGTAGTATCAAACTATATATTAATTTTCACGTTTGGTATCATAAATATCGAGGTCGATATATTTGGTACCACCATTTAGGGTGAGTTTGGCCTAGCGATTCGAAAAGCAATTATAGGATAATTAATTTTACTAAAATTGATTTTGGTAATAATTGATTATGATAATGATTAATTATAGAATAATTATTTTTGTATAATAGCTTTTGTAAAAGTAACACTTTAGTTGCTTCTAAAATAAGTTTATTTTTTGCTTCTGAGGATCCCAAAAGTGATTATGATCTTGGGGGCCAAACACCATGAAAATCACGATTGAACAGAAGTAATTTTTATAATCGGGACACTTCAAAAATCACAATAGAGATGTAAAATGATTTTAAGAGCTCTAATCGCTGGGCCAAACTCACCCTTAAGAAATCAATTACTTTTGGCATACCCATTAAAAATGGACGTTAACTGATGATGTGGCAGTTAAGTTTTATTGCAAAATTGATACTGTTACTAATATTAACTGATAATTATACCCTTAACATTTTAGGTTGTCAAAATAACCATATATTTTTAAATTTACTGACATTTTTAATCCACGTTGTCGCCAAATTTACAAATGATACTATTTCTTATGTTGAAACATTAACAAGACAGAGACAAATTTCTTAGGGAATGTTGAAAAGAACAGAATAGAATCACTAACAATTTCTTAAATTACAACTAAAAATAGTGTTTAAAAACTTCAACATTACTAATGATATCTATTGTACTAGAAAAAAATTGTGGTAAAACGACATTAATTCAAATCATGTCAATATCATCTGCATTAACAGACAATAATCAACAAATAAAGATTATGTTGGTAGATCCAAATAGGATTCGAACCCCCATCCTTGCCACTGGAGCAAATCTTATGAATTGTTGGTCAGCCAATTGAAGATATGCCATGGGGGCAAAACACAAGGTAAACAATTCCGTTAACATTTCTCAATACTATACTATACTACTATTATTATTATTATAAAGAAAAGTCATGTCAATATTGTATCACTTTTTTGATATTTCTATTTTGCCTTTAGTTATTCAATTGATTTAATTATTTAACTTTTTAAATTCATTATTTGTCATATTTAAATAAAATTTACTTTCATTTTTTTACATAAACAAATCTTATCTTTTGTACTTAAATAATTTAATGCATGCGAAAATGCGTACTAAGAAATTAAAGCATTCATTCATGCAAAAACGCGTGCCGAGAACATACTAATATATACTGTATATCTTAAAAACCACTGCCGCAGCTGCCATTAAAAACCCATTCTCGCGTTGAATCCGACCCAATGGGTAGCAGTGTCCTTGCAGGATAACAACAAGTGCGTTTCTCAATCTAAAACTGTTCTCCCTTTTCCCAACGGAAAATTAAATTACACCCCGTACACTTGTGTACTTGATTCATGCAGCATCCCCAGGTTCCGGAAAAGAATTCACGCCAAGTTTCTGAAAAATAGGCAAGAGTTAATTGGGACCAAGTTACTTAAAACAATGTAATGGAAAATCTGGGATTTTGATCAGCTGTTCGACAAAATGCCTAACTGAAACAATTTACTTACAATACACATGACATGAGCATTCTAATAGTTCTTTGTTCTGTTTCTTTATTATTATCTTATTTTTTCCTGAAAAAGTTTCTTCTGGGCTAGAATTAATATGCATGTTGTATTTGTTAACCAAACAAAAAAAGTGCGAAAGACAAAAACACCCCTATATTTTGTTTAACTCCTAAAAAATCACTTGTACTTTTGTTAGCCGAATGATTAATGATTAACAAACAACTTGATATTTGAGCTTGTTTCTTGAGTTTAATCTTAACAGGATTTATTGAGAAGCTCATTATTTGAAGAAAGAGGCTCATTTACGAATAAAGCTTAATTGAGAAGAAAAGGCCCAGTAAAGATCTTACAAGTCCATCAAATAAAGAAAGACCAAATCGAAGAATAGTTTGAAGACCCACGCACCCTTGGAAGGGCCCAATTTTTTATACAAGAAAATTGAGGTCATGTAAGTATCAAATGTCTCAAACTATTAAGAGCAAGAAAATTCCTAACCCAAACCATTTTTTAAATACCTTTAGTCCAACAATTTTTGGCCCTTTTCTAAAAATGTGTTTAAAATCAAGTAGCCTGCCTACCAATTTTAAAATGGGCCGTGGTCTGTTTTTACTTAATTATGGCCGAAACCTTTTTCTTAATTAAGTCTAATTACTCTTGAATATTTAACTAATTTTGGCCATTGTTTTGAATTCTTAATCAAATCATTTCTTAAAGGTATGATTTCTTTCAAATCATTTGATTAGCTAGCAAAACAATTTGTCTCCAATTTGTCTTCAATTTGTCTAGCTAAATATCTTACCCTTGTATCTAAAATCAATTTTTTTGGAAAGATTTCTTCTCCACCTAATTACTAAAACTTGTCCACATTCATTGGAAAATTAGTCACATGGTTTAATCTTGCAACATCTTTTTAAATGTGACAAATTCATTTTTGAATTGCAAAATCTTTCCTAAACTATCCAATTTCTCCACCTATAAATTGAGCTCTCTTGAATCATTTTACACAACAACTTTGAGAGAAAAATAGAGCTTTACTTTGAGAAAATTATTTTTGCATTTTCATGCTTTAATTTGTTAAAATCTTTTAAAAAGCAAAATTCGTTTTTGAATTACACTTGCGAAAATATTTTGTGAAAAACGAAAATCTTTTTAACCCTAGCTCTTGAGAACTTTGAGATATTTTGAGAGGTTAAAAGAAATACTAGTGAGCATACTTTTGTACATCTTACTCGAGAGGAGTGTTCATTGTACTACTTTAAAATCATCTTGTAATAGTGCGATAGGAAGTGTCCTAGCAAGCACAATTGTTTAGTGCGATAGGTTGTTTACCTAGCAAGCACATATTTGGTGCGATAGAACAAAGGGTTCTAGCAAGCACATGTTAGTGCGATAGGCCGAGGTCTAGCAAGCACATTGTTGGAGCGATAGGAGGTGTCCTAGCAAGCTCGTATCGAGAGAAAGAATTGATATCTTGTAATCTCGAGTGGCAAAGGTTTGTTTTGCAAGCCACGATATATTAGTGAATTTTACCCAGGGGTGCTGGAAGAGAGGAAGTAGGCCGTTGGGGCGCGAACCTCTATAAATTGTGTTTGATCTCTTCTCCTTTTATTATTTGCACTTTACTTCATATCGTAACTTTAATCTCAAAATCATTGGAACAATTAATTTTTATTTAAAGTTACTGGAAATTTTCACTAATTGTCTTCTGAAGAAAAACTCATTGAAAAAGTTATATACCTAATTCACCCCCCCTCTTAGGGCATCTGTAATGACTAGTGGGGAGATGCCCTAGAGGGTATATGGGGGGAAGGGGAAAAAAAATCATCTCCAATGACTAGGGGTGCGGAGAGGGTATACCCACTATAGGGACCCTGGAGGGACCTTGGAGGGAGGGGGAGGGGGAGGGGGAGGGGGAGCTTCTCCCATCCAAGCCCCCTCCATCACATGCTATATTTTTTTTTAATTTCGTTTTGTTTTATTTGGTTATTTTTTTATCTTTATTTAAAATTAAAAAAATTACTAAAATTTGTATATTATTTGGAGATAATTATTTTTAATTATAAAAAAATAACTTTTATTTCATTAAATTAACACTAGTATTTTAATATTGATTTATTTTAATAATTTTGGGGTTGTATTTATCACCAAAAAATAATTTTTTCTCAAAATTTAAAATAATGTGATACAATCATGAAACCCAAAAATAATTATTTCTAAAAATTTAAAATAATGCCAGATACAATCATGAAACCCAAAAACCCAGAAGGATAAAATTAATTATTAAATGGGTTTGATAGAATGAGTCATTAGAGATGACTAAAAAACTAGAGAGAGGGGGAGGGGGAGGGGGAGAGGGTATTCCCTCTCGGAGTCATTAGAGATGGCCTTAGGTATCAATTGGTACCAGAGCAGGTGCTCTATTATATATTTAACTGTGCGGGTTAACCCCCGAGAGCTAACGATCTTATGTCTACCTTTAGCAATGATGTTTTCGCAGAAGGACAATCACATAACAGGCACTCAATATGGAAGAACAGAATGGAAGACTTTATGATTTCCATCGATTGCGATCTATGGAATGTGATTCTTGAGGGACCATCCATACCTATGAAAACCGAAGGTAAAAATCAAATCCCTAAGGCGTGGAAAGAACTCACCGACGTAGATAAAAGAATGGTGTCAATAAACTCAAAAGCCAAAAATTTGTTGGCATGTGCCCTCACCAAATCTGAGTACAATCGGGTATGTTCGTGCCCTACCGCAAAAGATATGTGGGAGATGCTTCAAGTCACTCACGAAGGTACAAACCAAGTAAAGGAGCAACGCATCACTATTCTCGTACACCAATACGAGATGTTCACCATGGAAACCGATGAAACTATCAATGACATGTATGCTCGGTTCATGGAGATTATCAACCCTATGTCCGCACTTGGAAAAGTCTATCCTCAAAGTGAACAAGTAAAGAAAATTTTAAGATCTCTTCCTAGAGAATGGACACCAAAGGTTACTGCAATACAAGAGGCGAAAGGTCTTAACAACGTGTCAATGGCTGAACTAATCGGATCTCTCATTTCTCACGAGCTCACTATCCTTTCTAAGGACGAGGTAAAACAAATTAAAGATAAAAATATTGCTTTTAAAACTAACAATGTGCAGGAAGACGATAGTGACATTGAAATGATGGACGAAAAAGAAAGAAACGAGGAAATGGCAACAACAATCAGAAGATTAAATCAGTTGGCCAATCGAAGGTTTCACAAAAGGTTCTCAAAAGATCCTAAGAGAACTTTCAAGATCAAATGCTATGAGTGCAATGAAGATGGACACTTGAGGTCCGAATGTCCCCTACTCAAGAAATTGGAGAAAAATTTCAAAAAGGGAAAAAGCAAGGGGATGATAGCATCATGGGATGATCCAGAATCCGAAGAAGAACAATCGGAAGACGAATCCAGAAACCTATGTTTCATGACTAACGAAGAGGTACACGCTTTTTACGATTTTGAAAGTTGTGATGATTTAGATGATGATTTCGATTGTGAAGATGATTGGAATAAAATGTTAATCGAATTTAAAAAGGATCTAGAAAATCTTGCTTCTAAAAAAATGAAAAACTTAAAAAGAAGATTTTCTCATTGAATAAAGAAAAAGAAGAGTTTGATATAAATTTACAAGAATGTCTTGAAAAACTTGAAAATTTGAAAAAGGAAAATTCTTCTCTTTCGAAAGAAAATTTGATTCTCAAAGCAAAAGTGGTTGATTTAACTAGAAGCTTAGAAAAATTTACGAAAGGAAAAGAGAACCTTGATAAACTTCTTGGCATGCAAAATGTTTCTATAAATAGAGCCGGAATTGGATATGGACATTCATATGATAAACTAACTAAACTTGCTAAAAACTCTTCATTGTCGTATCATACTTGCAATTTTTGTGGAAAAATCGATCACAAATCTTTTAACTGCATTTACAAAAGGAATACCGTGAATAAACTCATATGGACGCCTAAAGATGTTTTGACTAACCCGCAAGGACCCAAGAAAATTTGGGTACCAAAAATGCGAAAGTGATTTTTTCTTAACAGGTACAAAAGGCTCCTCATTGTAACTTTTGAAATATGTTGCAAAGCTATGGTGGCTTTGATCAAGAACCAAATCAGAAGAAGAAAGTTCCGAAAAACTTCCGGAACATTGTATTGAAACAAAAAAAAAAACAAAAGAAGGAAGTTCCAAAAAAATTTCGAAAAATGTCTAGTAGAACTATCCCAGAAGGATTTCAATTCTGAAATGGTTAAATCTATCCTAGGGGGATTTCAAGCACCAAGCGAACAAAGAGATACCATAAGAATGAAAGGTAAAAGTACTCCACTTTGAGGTAATCAAGGTAATACTACGGTAAGTAAATACCGATATATCCCTTGCATTTTCTTAAATATCTGCACATGCTAAAATTATCTGAAGTATAACCTCATGACTTATATTGCACTTGTTAAACATTTCATGTCCGTATATGATTCACATGCACTTCGCTTACATAATGATAAATGAAGGAAATTCTACAAATGCTAATACTTGACATATTATATTGTGGATTTGATAATCACTATGAGATTAATTGCTAAATTGAAATTATATTGATGAGGGGGAGCATTATATGCTTATCTGATCTATCTTTGAACTTTATTATCATGAGATTGCTATATGTGCTAAATGTGATATTTGAGCTTCGGAACATGAAACTAAAAATCCTTCGAAACATGTTGTTCCAATATACTATTGCTCTGAATAATCAAATGCTTGAATTTTTCATCTTGGAAAATGTTCTTAAACCATGCCCAACTGAATTCCGCTGAACATATATTGTTACTCTGATCGAAGAACTTTTCTAAGTGGGGAATAAGAAGAATATGTTTGATTGACAAAAAAGGGGGAGGAGTTATTTGATGCATTAACTTGATATGATTACCCAATTATAAAAATGAGGGGGAGTTGATATAATTGCCTTAACTTGTCATAATTGCCTCAATATAATTGCTTCATGAATGCATACATTGAGGGGGAGTTCCTCATACTATTTTATATTATTGCATCAAAGTTGTTTGTCAATCAAGGGGGAGATTGTTAGCCGAATGATTAATGATTAACAAACAACTTGATATTTGAGCTTGTTTCTTGAGTTTAATCTTAACAGGAATTATTGAGAAGCTCATTATTTGAAGAAAGAGGCCCATTTACGAATAAAGCTTAATTGAGAAGAAAAGGCCCAATAAAGATCTTACAAGTCCATCAAATAAAGAAAGACCAAATCGAAGAATAGTTTGAAGACCCACACACCCTTGGAAGGGCCCAATTTTTTATACAAGAAAATTGAGGTCATGTAAGTATCAAAGGTCTCAAACTATTAAGAGCAAGAAAATTCCTAACCCAAACCATTTTTTAAATACCTTTAGTCCAACAATTTTTGGCCCTTTTCTAAAAATGTGTTTAAAATCAAGTAGAATGCCTACCAATTTTAAAATGGGCCGTGGTCTGTTTTTACTTAATTATGGCCGAAACCTTTTTCTTAATTAAGCCTAATTACTCTTGAATATTTAACTAATTTTGGCCATTGTTTTGAATTCTTAATCAAATCATTTCTTAAAGGTATGATTTCTTTCAAATCATTTGATTAGCTAGCAAAACAATTTGTCTCCAATTTGTCTTCAATTTGTCTAGCTAAATATCTTACCCTTGTATCTAAAATCAATTTTTTTGGAAAGATTTCTTCTCCACCTAATTACTAAAACTTGTCCACATTCATTGGAAAATTAGTCACATAGTTTAATCTTGCAACATCTTTTTAAATGTGACAAAATCATTTTTGAATTGCAAAATCTTTCCTAAACTATCCAATTTCTCCACCTATAAATTGAGCTCTCTTGAATCATTTTACACAACAACTTTGAGAGAAAAATAGAGCTTTACTTTGAGAAAATTATTTTTGCTTTTTCATGCTTTAATTTGTTAAAATCTTTTGAAAAGCAAAATTCGTTTTTGAATTACACTTGCGAAAATATTTTGTGAAAAACGAAAATCGTTTTAACCCTAGCTCTTGAGAACTTTGAGATACTTTGAGAGGTTAAAAGAAATACTAGTGAGCATACTTTTGTACATCTTACTCGAGAGGAGTGTTCATTGTACTACTTTAAAATCATCTTGTAATAGTGCGATAGGAAGTGTTCTAGCAAGCACAATTGTTTAGTGCGATAGGTTGTTTACCTAGCAAGCACATATTTGGTGCGATAGAACAAAGGGTTCTAGCAAGCACATGTTAGTGCGATATGCCGAGGTCTAGCAAGCACATTGTTGGAGCGATAGGAGGTGTCCTAGCAAGCTCGTATCGAGAGAAAGAATTGATATCTTGTAATCTCTTATAGAATAGTGTCCTGCAAGCCAACTATTTGGCTGCATTTAATTGAAAGGACCATTCAATTGGATTAATAAATGCATTTTATTATTATATGGTCATCTTTATCTTATGTAATAATTATCTACGCATAAGGATAGAAGTCCTTAGATCACAGGGCTATGGGACAACCCGTGGACTGATCTCCAAGGCCGTGATCTAGAATATATTCAAGAGTCGTAGAATCTAATCGAGATAGGACATTATTGGATTCGGTTAGACTATCACTATTGTGTATACTCCGATGAACTGGAGAATGCTGGGGTCCATGAGCGTGACTGGGATAGTCGATACACATAAGTGGGTGGCTTGCTGGGATGGCAAGCGCACTGAATACCCCAATTAGGAAATAACTCACCATGGAAGCGGTAGTCGCATATCGGGGTTGAAGTTATTCCAATTTACAATAGTATACGAGGAACGATCCCTAACTACTTGAGATGATAGGATTTATCTGGTGCGAGAACGTCTATGCTTTGATATGAGTCCCGAATGACTGGAGATTGCCAGAAAGTCTCTGTGGACTCATATTAGGTATAGAGGAACTCGTATGCAGATTCATATCATCAACAAAGGATCCATTGACCCGACTTGATAGGTTGGGAAATTCTCCTATGGATTTTTGTGAGAAATTAATTCTGGTAAAATCCTCGGCCGAGGTATCTGACGGCTTTATGTAAGTAGCTCATAAAGGTTAAGTCAAAGAGAATTATTTCGAGACCAGAATGCATAAGGTCAAGATAAAAGAAAAGGGAAACCGATGAAAGACCATACCCTTAAGTCTCGACTGGGAGATTGATTGATGGAGAGATTATGGCGTATACCAAAATTGTAAATGAGATAAAAGGTTCACTGAATTAATTCACCAGTGATTGGGCTCCATGGGCTTGTGGCTGGACATCGACCGTGGAGTGTGGGAGAATTTCCAAATTGGCAGGGGTGCTAATTTTGGAATGATTAATCGACAGAGTGTTCGATTGATTTACTCAAATAATTAAATAATATTTAATTATAACCCACGGCCAATTATGTGGTGAACATACGGGGGCATACACAATACACATGAAGCGAAAGCGAGGAAATAAGAACGACCGAGTCGACTGGGTCGACTGGGTGAATAATCGACTGAGTCGATTATTATGGGTGGGTCGACTGGGTCGACCCAATTGGAACAAATTGGGATCCAATTGGAATTGGATCAGAATCATAAATTAAATTGGAATTTAATTTATGGATTAATTAATTAAGTTGGATTTAATTAATTAGAAGGGATTTTAATTAAATGAACTTAGAGTCTGATTTAATTAAATGGGAGATTAAGTTAATTAATTGGGCTATTTAATTGGGAGATTAAATAAAGCCTGGTCAAATTGATTAACTGGACCATGACTTAATTAGAAGATTTGGTCTTCTAATTAAAGAGGGTCATGGCCCATGTAGGAGAGAAGAGTCCTAGTCCTAAAAGGACTAGGTTAGGGAGATAACTATAAGTAGCCTACTTGTGGTTATTTTTCACACAACTCAATATGCAAAAATTGAGCAAGAGCAAAATACTCTCTCCCTCTCCCACACTGCAATAGCCGAACCCAGTCTTCCTTTAGGAAGAATTTTACGTTTTCGATTTGTTCCTAAATCGTTCCTAAATCCTAGATCATAATATATCTTGTGTTCTAGCTGATCAAGATTTATTATTTTCGTGTAATTATGGTGTATCAACCCGTAGAGGCGCAACACGTGGGCGCTCCTTGAAAAGCCTGGGTCGATCTTGCTAGAGGAGAAATCAGAGTTCGTTTTTGCTAGCCGAGGATTTGCAAGGAGATAGGTATAACGTGTGAACTTATACTATCGTTTTAATTAATATTTATATATATACACCTAGAGTAGTATCCTGGCAAGATTCCGTAAGAGGTCCTAAAATTTTTTATATTCCGCTGTGCCTAGGGCTGTTTATCTTACCGAATCCCAACAATCTCGAGTGGCGAAGGTTTGTCCTGCAAGCCACGATATATTAGTGAATTTTACCCAGGGGTGCTGGAAGAGAGGAAGTAGGCCGTTGGGGCACGAACCTCTATAAATTGTGTTTGATCTCTTCTCCTTTTATTATTTGCACTTTACTTCATATCGTAACTTTAATCTCAAAATCATTGGAACAATTAATTTTTATTTAAAGTTACTGGAAATTTTCACTAATTGTCTTCTGAAGAAAAACTCATTGAAAAAGTTATGTACCTAATTCACCCCCCCTCTTAGGTATCAACTTTAACTACCAAAACATCCACCCGTGTTTGGTTTTAATTACCACACTCAACTCAACTACTTATGCTTGGGTTTTCAAAAAGAATAAATAAAAAAAGACTAATGCATATAGGTAATCTTGTCATTCCGCCAAAAGTCAGAAGTCAAATTCTACTTGGAGCGAGTGTGGTAATTAAAACCAAACAAAGGGGAGGGGGGTTGTTGGGAGTTAAAAGAACACAAATATTTTTTAAGAGTTAGACAAAGCATATAGGGTGTTTTTGTCTTTCCCCCAACAGAAAAACTTAGCAAAAATATAGAAAGAAATAGAAGTAAACTTATTTTCGATTTTAAATGAAAGTTGGGGTTTATTATGCAGTGCGTGTTTTACATAATTATGAGTATTTTAGACAAATATAATTTCCTGATAAAATATGAAAAATTGATGGATTTTAATTCAACATGTAAGTTGAGGTTTATGAGTAATTTAATTACAAAGCTCAGAGGTCTAAAATTTTCCTGACGAAAAAGAAAAAGTTATTCATTTTTGCTAATATATTTTGTCCCATTTATTGAGAAAAGTAGAAAACAGGACCCTTTTATTTTTTAGTTTTTATTAGACAAAAAAATTTATACAAGATAGACAGCTGAAACATCGAAGTCCCCTTTCCCAATTTCCAGACCATAGGATGGAAAAACTTTTGTAAATTAAGCTATATAATTCGTATGCAGACAGAAGTCCCAAAATTGCAAGTACAACACAAACAAAGTCTACTGATTATTTAATTTATTTAATTTATTTATTTTTTTATTTTTTATTTTTTTGAATAATTTGGCTTTTTCTTTTTCTCCAGCAACAAACAAGGGGTTCTCTACGGTTCCTCGAGGTCATTCTTGAGGAATCGTTTCATGAACATCAGAGCCACTAAAAATTTAAAATTTTCAATTTTAACCATTCAATAATGTACGAGAGTGTACCATAGTCAGTTATTAAAAATTATAAAGTGTAACATATGGGTTGATATATTATACATCCTATAATAGACATTGTGCACTATTAAAATTACCATTACATCCCTGAATTAAATTAATTCAAAAATATGAAATTACAATTAACCCCTTCATTTCAATACTAACTTTCACATCCAGAAGTTTATAATTTAAAATTTGAAAGATAATTTAATTAGTTCTGCGTGCGCCAGGTTGCTAGTACTACTAATAAAAGAAGCTTTGTCGCACTCATTCAAAGTGATGGTTTTGATACCGCTATACCAATTTTTCAAATTTTATTCAAATGTTATTAATTCCGAATCGGACCGGCATGTTCAACTAGTGTAACTATCAATCAGAACTCTGAAGACTCTCCGATCAGACAACACCCTACCAAAAATCAAGAAATTTTAATGAGCTTTGTCGAACATATTTTAACTTATGAAACTAAACTTGAACCGAATATTAAAAGCATTTCAACTAAGAAAAGAGAATATTATAAAATTATAATTAATACCACCAAACTGACATAAAAAATAAAGGAAAAAATCCATGAAGATAAAAGCCCACCCATTTAACGAATAACCCTCTAATTCGCCGTGCAGATGTGACGGGCTGATTTGTTTTTCTTGTTTTTCTCTCGAACAGTCCTAGCGGCTGTAGATTGTCTTACAAACAAAACTTGGAAACTAGTTCATTTAATTCTAGTTTTTCCCATATATCTATAGATTCTTATTATATTAGATTTAGATTGTTTCACAAATCATATATGGTTGATCCCTTGCTATACGGAATATCTTATTTATGTGATTTTGCTTATGTTCCATCCAAAGACGAATACATAATCATATACTTAATCAAATCAGATCTAGACATATGGAGGTGTATGATGCTTACTATATCCATGTCCAATGATGACGATCATTTGCATTACAATTCTTGGAGATCCGTTGATGTCGCGACTTTCAGCCATCCCCCGTGTTATAACCCATTTGGGATTTTTGTTTATGGGGCTTTCTATTGGATGGGGTTTGATAAAGAGGTTAGAAAATATGTGATCCTCACCTTTAACATGGAGAATGAAGGTTTTTCTTTTATTGGGATGCCCAAGGATTTTGAAAATGATTAGGTGATTTTTGTGAGTCACTTGTCGAAATCAAATATAAACTCCATTTCGTAGCTTTTCGGTATCACCCACGAAACTTAGAACTATGGATGCTATCTGATATTAAGAACCAGTTATGGACCCAAAGTTGGAGCATTAATTTACAAAATATTTCACACTGGCCTGAGTTATTTGACTCAATTGATCTAATTGATCTAATTATTTACAGGCGAGAATACCTCCCGAATTATAACGCATCATACAACGATATCTTAAGAGACTTTGGAATGCTTAAAGTGGAAAATAGGGCTCTTGTGGATATGGGAATTCACACAAACATTTTCTCACTTTAAATACATAGAAGCAATCCACTTCGAAATATGCTTAATACATCTTCTAGTCTATAGGACCATGAATTAATTTTCTAAATTTTATACTACATTGATTGAGTGTCTGTTATAACATCTTATTAATGTACTAGATGCTATTTTTCAACTAAACTTTGTTTGCTCCTTTTACTCTTTGTTGGTTTTAATATTTAATTAAATGCAACTTACTGATTACGACTTCGTTGAAAACATCCCTTAATTAGCAAAGAAACACAAGACAATGACAAAGTAAATATGAACCTTTGAACAAACAATCGTCAAACATACACACGCTGAAAAATCGCCCACAACCGTTGCGGCTCCATTCGTAAAGAAGCCTTTTGTTTATATATATACCAATACCACAACGATTTTGACAAGACAAAAGGCAAAATAAGGCAAGAGCCTTCATCATACTTTTAGGGAATGTTGAAACAGAACATAATAAGATCACCAACAATTTATTAAATTACAACTAAAAATGGTGTTTAAACACTTCAACATTACAAATGATAGCAGTTGTATTAGAAAATTTTTTTGGTAAAACAACACTAATTTACTTCCTAACAAAATATGAGGCGATTATTAATGCATAAATTAACTGTCACAGAAGATCTTCAATAAAGAAATTAAAGAAACATATACTATTAATTAAAAAATAACACTCACGATCTCACACTTTTTACATCGAAAATACTTTGGAGTTCAAGAATTGATCTTGATTTGCGATTGGCAAAATAGATTAACCGCAAAGTCCTATGTGACCCGGCTCCGAAACTTGTTCTCTACATTTGAGCTTTTTCAATAGTGATTTAAAAATAGATTGTGTTTCTTTCTAAATTCTCTTGATTCTTACAGCATAACTTTTGAAATTTTGAGACTTGAAAGTGGAATTGATGCTTCAATTCTTTTCAAAATGATTTTAATTTTAATAATGTTAATTTGAGGGTCTTGCCTTTTAAATATATTTTGGAATAATCTAAATTTCATATTACATAGTTTGCATAATGAGGAAGATACTATCAAAATTTATGAAAGAAAATCAAAGATTATGTGAACGATCCTTTTTGTAATTACCAGCAAACAGGCACAATGAAATTTAGAATTATGAACCATTCAACAAAAAAATTTCATTTTTTCCACTGAAAAAATCGAAAAGTTTTCGTTTTTGAATCAGGCGAAATAACACAAGGTGTAATTTTGAAATTATTTATTTGCCTTAAAGTCCAATATTTTCCTAAATTAATAATTTTTTTACAATTTTTCCTTTATGTTTCCGAATAGTCTCGAAAAGTTTTTAATATTTGACTGACTGAAACATACATTCGAAACTAAATTTTGATTCATGCTACTGACAAAAGAAACTATAGTCCAAAATATTCCCCAATTTAACCTTTACTCGAATTTTGTTTGGATTCTTTAGGGGAAATTAAAGTTATCAAAATCGTCGAATATATTGAAGTGAAAATAAAATAATGAGTAAATAATTATTGCCCCTTGTTCAATCAAATCAAACAAAAAAGGACACTAATTTCACCTTCACAAGCATATACATATAAATAAGGGTGATTTACACTCAAACCCCCTCAGGTTTGGGCATATTATAAATTCCCTATTGTTTTAAAAATTACAAGGACACCCCTTCAGGTTTGAGCATATTACAAGAAACCCCTCACGGCGTTAAAAACAGACATAGTTTGATAATGTCAGCAAAAAAAATTTGTTTTTCCAAATTTACCCCTGGCTTAATATACCCACATGAGGTGTCTTTGTAATAATATTATACCAAAAGGGTGTCTACGTAATAATATAATACCACAAGAAATGTATAAGAAAGATTACAATAACTTCATGGAGTTATTTGTGGTCAACTATCATATCTTAAAAAATGACAGTTAAATGTTACTGTTGACCACATATTTTGGTAATAAAAATAGCAGTCCAAATATTTATTTTTAGTTTTGCATTTCATCCCACAAATTACATAGAAACCCCTGTAGTCTAATATTATTACATAGACATCCCCGCGGGTATATTTAGCCCGGGGTAAAATTGGAAAATCATTTTTTTTGCTAACATCATCAAATTCCGTCAGTTTTTAACGCCGGGGTTTCTTGTAATATGCCCAAACCTGAGGGGTGTCCCTGTAATTTTTGAAATAATTGGGGTTTTTTTTATAATATGCCTAAATCTGAGGGGGACTGAGTGTAAATCACCCTATAAATAATCACAAACATTTCCATAGCATGATACAAAGCACAAGATATCATACTGCATAGAAGTTCACAAATTAACCACACCAGAGAATATTCTTACCATATGGTTAATTAAGATATGTATCTAAATAGATTATCAGCTAGAATCTAATTTGTAGTTAGCTGAAATCTGGCAGAACATTTTGTGGTCAATATAAAATTTTGGCACATTTCATCCCAATAAGATTTTTTGTATTTTGCACCCTAGTGTATTTTTCTTTGAAAATAGCCCCTAAATTTCGTCGGTGGAGAGATAAAATGATCATTTTCAGCACACAACAATTAAGCATAAAAAAATTATTCCGAGATCAATCACAAAAATAATCATAGTATTATTATTATTATTATTATTATTATTATTATTATTATTATTTATTTGGCAAATTATATGTACATTTTGACATTTTATCCTAAGATAGACACTCATTTGCATCAATTGTAATTTTTATACCAAAAATATACAATTGTTAAAAGTTTTTTTTGCTTATTTTCATAAAATAAAATTTTGATTAAATTTTAATATTCTTTTTTTATAGCATTTTTCCTCTAGCTAATATAATCAGTTTATTTACTAACTTTTGTGTGACATGGTAAATCTTAAACATCTTATCGTACAAAAAAATCGTAAACAAGTTGTGCTAATTTATTTTAGTTTTGAACAACTTCTTTTAACAATTTCTCTAAGTAAAACTTAGATCAAGTAAAAGAACTAAGGAAGACTACCTTCTTGTTGTTATTCTTTTAATTTATTTTAAAAATATGTTTACAAATCTAACACCTCATCAATGATATTGTTGTTATAATAAGACTCACACGTAATCGCTAGTAATTTCGTTAAAATAAAAAAAAAATGTGCTAATTTTTAAAAGTCGGGATGGAAAGTACAAAAAATTTTATATTTTTAGAGTGTAAAGTGCCAACAATATATTTTCAATGTGCATAGTGCCAAAAATTATATTTCTAGGGTGCAAAGTGTCAGGAATTTACGAAAATAACTTTTCTACCCTTTCAACAATTACATTTTCTCATCAAATCATACACTAGAGTACAAAGTGCCAAATAAATTATTTTATCAGGGTGCAAAGTGCTAATATATTTTAATCAGAGTGCAAATTGACAAAATCCAATATTTACTAGGTGCAAAGTGTCACAAATCCATCTATTATTATTTGAATTTCAAAGCACAGTTCATTTTAGGTCTCACTAATCCAAGACATTAGAGTACCTATTTGGAAGAGTTTTGACTCGGTTTTATAGAATTCAATTTCAAAACAATGGTTCGGATGGTTTTGGTGAGACCTTTGAAACCTCTTTTGATTAAATTTTAAATGTTGAGTTTTGTGGTTTTGAAAAAGTTGAAGCCCCACTTTGGTTGAGTTTTGATGTTGGGGTTTGGAGAAAAAAGTAGATGGTATGTGTTAAATCAATATATGTTTTTATAGAGTTTTGAGAAGAAGTTGACGAGATATGTCAGATTAAAGTTTTATAAATTTCTTGAGTATGGGTACACGTCTGTTAAAAAACTTAAGACGAATTTCATGTGTTTTGTCAAACTTCATTTGAAAGAATTCTGAATCGATTTTGCGAAACTCATGAGACCGAATCAAAATCCTTCCAAACATGCACTAAATGGTTCGTCTCCTAATTCAACATCATATTATGACATAACTAAAATACCATGTTTTTCATATTTAAGAATCAAATGAAATATAAATAAACCTCACACAGTATAATCTTAATAGTATAATAAGGGAAAATTGCATATTGGGTACCATATAATATGATATTTGCAATTTTGGCACAATTGAATACATACACGCATATTTAGTACTACAAGTTAAATATTTGTTGCAATGTTCATACAATCATTAAATAATTGGAAACAAATAGATAGAAATGGACGAAATTTGCCACGTGCACCAGTAATTCATCTTTTCAAAGAAAAATTATCACGGGATAACGTGCGACTAAAACTATTATTTTGCCTCCAAAAGATGAGATAACGTGATAATTTTCTTTCAATATTTCTAATACGTAAATTACGAATTTTATAAAAAAAAATAATAATACTGCTTATTTCATATTAAAATATTGGGGTTTTGGTATTTTCTATCATGTAATTATATAATTTTGGTATTTTTGTACCTGAATTAAAAGTTTTTGCACTTTAAACCTTGTAAATATAATTTATTTGACATTTTTGCGTATAATGTTTGTTTGGTAAGAAAATTCATTGATAGAAGGTGGAATAGTCATTTTCGAATATTTCTTTTGGCACTTTGCACCCTAGAAGTATAGACTTTGCCACTCTGCATCCTAAAAATATAGAATTTTGGCACTTTGCACCCTAAAAATATTAAATTTTAGCACTTTTCACCCCGATTAATTTTGTTTGCACTCTTCACCCTAGAAATATAATTTATATGACATTTTGCACCCTAATGCGTTTCCTTTGGAAAAAACTCAAAATGTCTAACATTTTATCTCAGTAAAATTTAGATTAAAAAAAAATACATTGTCTTCATTTTGTTTTCAAGTATCCTCTTTACAAAACTAACATATCATTATATTGCATTATTTTGTTTTTAGACTCACATGCATTCGATCCTAATTTTTTTACACAACATAACCTACAAATCAAAAAGTATTTACTAATATCATATTTATTTTATTAAATTACAAAAAAAAAAAAAAGGTTCTCACCCAGTCACTAATAGCTAGAAATTGGGTTAAAATAAAATATGGGCCAAAAATATTAAGTTGAGGTTGAAAATACCAAAAAAAATAGTTGTATGGTGCAAAATGCCAACATTATATATTTTCAGGGTGTAAAATGTCAAATCTATATTTTCAAGGTGAAAAGTGCCAAAATATTACTATTATTCTAGCCTTCCATTAATGACTTTTTTGTCATTGAAACACATATTAGGATGCAAAGTGCTTAATAAATTATATTTTGAAAGTGTAAATGCCAAAACTTTTAAATTGGGGTTTAGTGCTAAAACCCTATAATGTCAAGGTACAAAGTACCAAAAACGTTAATATATATATATATATATATATATATATATATATTGATAATTGAGAAAACATAACATTAATCAAACAAAAGAGTAGTTCTAATTTACACAAAGGCATCCACCATCACAAAAATTGAAATAGGAAATTAAAGGTTCTTCCATAAACTCACCAAATAGGATATCAGTTTTTTTTTTCTCTCACTTGTTGTTTCCATAGTAGGAAATAAAATTACTATTTTCTTTCAACTTTCATTCAAGAAAATTTTTTCCACCAATTTGATGGGAAAATGCTGGAAAAATCTTGGAAACATTTTAGAGTAAATTGCAAAATAACACTAGTACTTTGTCTAACTATCAAAACCTCTTATTAGTGATTTTCTTTTACCAAAACCTCATATGTATTTATTTATTATTAGCAAAAAAAAATCTTTCAAATCATAATAGCAATTCTCACAAAATATCACAACCAAATATCTACAAGAAAATTCTTGACAACCAAACATGTAGAGGAAAATTACTTTCTTTTCTTTTAATTTTCATAAGAAAAGATTTTAATCATATATATAGATAAAAAAATGTTACATATTTTTCTAAACTTTCTTGACAACCAAACATCTACAAGAAAATTCCTGACAACCAAACATGTAGAGGAAAACTACTTTCTTTTCTTTTTAATTTTCCTACAATTTTTTCTCACTTTCCATCATGGATCAAAATTTTTGTTCAAATGTATGTTTTGGTCAATCAAATATTGGAAACTTTTCGAGACTATTCAGAAATGTTTCGGAAACACTAGGAAAAATTTGTAAAAAAGGTTACTAAATTTAGGAAAATAACAGAGTTTAAGGCAAATAAATAGTTTCGGAATTACATCTTATTTTTATTTCGCCTGATTCAAAAACGAAAACTTTTCGATGTTTTCGATGGAAAAAATGAAAATTTTAATCCATGCTTTTCATACAACCAAACAGGCTATTAATGATTCCTTTGAATTGTGGATGGAACTCTTAATGAATTTTTTTCAATATGACACTCATGACAAAATTATTTCCCAAAATGTATTCAGCTCCAAATTATTTTTTTAAATGTGTATTTTCCTTAAACTCCCAGTTAACAATTGCGACTGCTTTGAAAAATCGCAGTTGTTAATTGCGATTTTTACTTAAATTTTTAAAATATGCAAACTATGATTTTTTTTTCCAATTATCAGAAAATTAATTATTGTAATAATCAAAAATTGCAATTACATAATTTTTTGATAAATAATTTAAATCGCAGTTAGCAAGTGCGACTTTTGTAAAGTATTTCCGAAATTTCAAAAATTAAGCAAAAATCACAGTCGCTAATTTTTCAAAAGAATCGTAGTTGTTAGCTGCGATTTTAAGGGAGAAATAGTTTAAAATTGAAGACATTTTGCAAAAAAGATTTTCAGATTATTTTGGAAATTTTTTCACACTAAGGCCTTCAATGCAATTAATAAGCTATATTACAATATTCTCATTTATTTGTCGCCATATTCTTCTTAAAAAAAAAAAAAAAAAAAATTTGTTTATTCCCATATGATAATCCCATAACATAGAAAAGATGTTCTCACAATTAGTGATAGTTCACGCGCCGCCATCGCCGCCATCGCCACCATCGGAACCGCCACTAAACACCCATTCTCGCGTTAAATTCAATAAGCTCAGTAGCAGAGTCTCCTTGCATCATAACCAATATCCTCAAATAATTCTCCCTTTTCTAAATGGGAAGGTAAATTCCACCTCCTATGCTTCTGCGCTTGATTCCTGCACCAACCCCAAGCTTGGAAAACAAGTTCACGCTCACTTGCTGAAAAATGGGTTTAATGGGCGAGAATTTGTTGGTACCAAATTACTCAAAATGTATGGAAAATTTAGGTATTTTAATGATGTCGTTCTTCTGTTCGACAAAATGCCCGAGAGAAATTTGTACACTTACACAGCTCTTCTCAACGTACTTTTGGATAATGAGTTATTTGACAAGGATTTGTTGTATTTTGTAAAATTATTGTTTGATGATGTGAAATTGGATTTTTTCGTATTTCCAGTGGCATTGAAGATATGTTGTGGGTCTGGTGGGGTGGAATTAGGGAGGCAATTACATGGGATATTCATGAAAATCGGAGTTTTATCGCATATTTACGTGGGAAATGCCTTGATTGATATGTATGGAAAATGTGAAAGCTTGAATGAAGCTGAGAAAGTATTGAATGACATGTTCGAACGCGATTGCGTTTCTTGGAATACGATTATTACTGCTTGTGCTTCTAATGGGAAAGTATTTCAAGCTTTAAAGTTTTTGGAGGAAATGTCAAGGGAGAATAATTTGGCACCAAATCTCGTTTCTTGGAGCGCATTGATCGGTGGATTTTCGCAGAATGGATACGATCAAGAAGCCATTGAAATGCTTTACAAAATGAGAGCTGCAGGTTGTGAACCTAATGCACGAACATTAGCAAGCGCTCTTCCTGCTGCTGCTCGATTGAGAAAATTAAGTCTAGGAAAAGAAATTTACGGATGTATAATAAGACATGGATTTATGTCCAGCCCTTATGTTGCCAATGGATTGATTGATCTATACCGAAGGTGTAATGAGATGGTAAGTGCTTCCAAAATATTTTCTAGATTCTCAGTAAGAGACGAGGTCTCTTTCAATACCATGATTGCAGGGTACTGTGATAATGGAGAAATTCATAAAGCAAAAGAGCTTTTTGATCAGATGGAATATGAAGGGAAATCAAAGGATTTGATTACATGGAACTCAATGATTTCGGGATATGCTGAAAATTCTTTATTTAATGAAGCTTTGAGAATGCTTGTAGAATTAATGAGTAAAGGGACTGAACCCGATTCCTTTACATTGGGTAGTGTTCTTGGTGCTTGTGCTAGCATAGGTTTTTTAAGCTTGGGAAAGGGTATACATTCATATTGCATTGTACAAGGGCAAGAGTCGAACCTTTTTGTGGGTGGAGCATTGGTGGAGATGTACTGCAAATGCCAAGAGTTAGAAGCCGCAGAAAAAGCCTTACACTGTGTACCTGAAAAAGACATAGTAATATGGAATTCCCTCGTTTCTGGCTATGCACGTTGCAATAGAATCGAAAGCATTCAGGGTATACTACAATGCATGAAAGATGATGGATTTGAACCCAATGTATATACGTGGAATGGAATAATCGCGGGATACGTAGAGAATGACCACAACGAGTTGGCTCTAAAGCTATTGTTAGAGATGCAAAGTTCGAAATTGAGTCCGGATATCTACACGGTTGGAATAGTTTTACCCACATGCTCAAAATTAGCTACTACCGAGCGAGGTAAGCAAGTTCATGCATATGCTCTTAGACGTGGATTTGTATCGGATGTTTATATTGTAGCTGCACTCATAGATATGTACGCTAAATGTGGAATAATGAATTACGCGAAATTGGTTCACGATAGGTCCAAAAACCATAATTTGGTAACTCGAAACGCAATGTTAAATGCTTACGCGATTCATGGGCATGGAGAGGATGGGATTGCTTCTTCCGTAAAATCTTAGACGATGGTTTAATACCAGATAATGTGACTTTTTTAGCGGTGCTTTCTTCGTGTGTCCATGCAGGATCAGTTGATACCGGACTCGAATTCTTTGATTTAATGGGATTTTACGGTGTAGTACCTACATTGAAACATTATACTTGTATGGTTGACTTATTGAGTCGAGCGGGATTGCTCGGACGAGCGTATAAGGTGGTCGAGAGCATGCCCTTTGATCCTGATACAGTGATTTGGGGTGCATTGCTTGGGGGTTGTATTATTCCTGGGGATTTGGATTTAGGAGAAATAGCGGCACATAAGCTTATTGCGTTAGAACCGGAAAACTCGGGGAACTATGTGATGTTGGCTAATTTGTATGCTTCTAAAGGTAAATGGCACGAGCTTAAGAGAATACGACAGCAGATGAAGGAGGAACAACTGTGTAAAAATCAGGGGTGTAGTTGGATCGAGGTTAAAGATGAAATGCATGTATTTATGGCATTTGATAAATCTCACAAGAGAGCAGAAGAGGTTTATGACATACTGGATAATTTAACAGCACAAATGAGATTGGAACTTGTTTACTGTACACAACACAATCACTCATAGTATGCTTTGAAAAAGAAATCAAGTTACTCAGGTATTACATAATTTACATTCCTTTCCCTTGTGATTAATAATTCTTCGGATTTTAGTTTTAGCCACACCGTATTAGATATGGCTTAAAAAAACCGTGGCCAATTAATATTGGAATCGGTTACCGGGCTTTATACAAAAAAAATTCAACTTTTGCAATTGGGTATTACATTATATATATATCTATACTAATTATAGAAACAAAGGTATTTTCCTCTCACAAAATGACGGTTTCTTCAGATAATTTACATAGATTGCCCTTCAAATTTTGAGGCGAATGCAAAACTCACTTCTGAACAAGGGGTAAAAGTGGAAGTTCATGCAATAATTTGACCGTTCTTATACCAACATTGTGTTTTCCATAATTACCCCCACTCTAATGAATCGTGAGCCTTACACCTGTACACTAAAGGGCATTATATGTAATTTCCAGTTTATTACAACTTCCCACTCCCTAATTTATCGCCCAAATCATGGAAGATTTTCTGTACATATCTCTCCGCTACATTCTTTTCTCCCAAAGTGGATCCCGCCCAGACTTGGAAGTTTTCTTTTAATGGGGTTACGAAAAATGCTGTAATAGACGAAGGCAACTTCTGATTCAATTTTTTGAATTTTATATATTTGTGGGAAATTCATTGTTTTTTGCAGTTGGTTTTTTTAATTAATTGTTATAGTAAATTTTGTAATATCAATGTAATTGAGGAATTTTGTGGTGCTTATGTACAATGATAGTGGTTTGAAGATGAAGCGCTTGGTTATGGAGGTGTTCAAGCTTTGATCCCTTAAAATATTTCTGCTTTAAATCTTCTTGCAATGAAAAATGATGGTAATGGTGTTAACTGTTGACTTTTCAGCCAGTTATTTAATCTCTTTATTCACAAGTATTTGAAATCAAGTCTGCCCCTTTTTTTATTAGCTTTTGTTCAACTCCTGAGATTTTTAATTTGATTTTGCAGTTTCGGATTGTTGAAACAGAAGATTGCATCATAAGGCATCTCTTTCTATTTGGTTGCTGCTAAATTTGAAAATTGTTGGATGTACTTTTCTTTGCCTGTGATTGGTAATGTCCATCTTTTTTTATCAATGAGTGATTGTCCATTCATTTTAGCACGTATAGGGATAATAGTGTTTGCTACTATAGCTTATTGTATCCCCATCTTTATGCATTTCTTTTTTTTTTTTGGTTAGATTTTCCTCATATATCTTTTTTGCATTTCATTGATTGTTTCCCTCCAAGGCATAGCCCAATGTTTTGTGCACCTTCTTATGCTTTGTTGTGTTCGTTACTTAATCAACCAGCCTGAGGTTTTGATTTCACTGCTTTTATTTATGTATGTCGGACTCTAAGTGGTTAAGTTTGGAGTATCCAGATTGCAGAAATGTAATGTACGTTCATTTGCAGCAGTTTATTTTAGTAAATTTTATCAAGGAACAAGACTAATGTTATTTTGCAAATTCATATTATTCTCTTCTCTGAGTTGTTTTGATGCATACGCACTTGAGTTCTCTACAACTTGAACAATCGAACTAGCTTATTTCTTGAGATCTTTTGTGTTTTTATGTCTTTTTCACTTTCAGGATATCGCGCGGGAATTCCGGTCCACATAAATAAATAACCACGATTGGCATGGGAACTATGTAGCCTTTTATGGTGCTGGAAGAGATTTTTTCCATCTACTTTTGGAAATTGAGCATCCAAAATCAAATTTTTTTGATGACCTAACATGGTTGTAGATCTATGAAGGACCAATTTTGGGGGTTTAAGGTTCAGTACAACAATCACTTCAACAACCATGTGTAGTTTGTATTACAATATTTTTTGCGGACTAATTGGTTTTACTAAGTATGGTTATTGAAGAATGTCAATTCAATTTCGGCATGCTAAATTCCATAAAATTATTTTAAGTATTTGTTGCTGACTTAAAGAAAAATTATAATATTTTGTTAGTTCTCCGTATTTCTTATTTGTTGATCTAAATTGAAATTCATCATTATTAAATGACCCATCTGTAGTTCAAACTAATGGTATGTATGCTTTTCTATAGCAGGGATTGCATAGACTTCTGCTTCCATATTTAAATATCCAAAAGTGCATGGCTTATGAGATATGGTGATTTAGTTTGTGTAGACAAATTGGATACAAGATTTAAAGCATTCATATTGGGTACTATTCTTTGAGATTCCCTTAAAAGTGATTATTTTAGGGTAGATTAATCATCATCTTTAATTCTTCATTTTCAGATTTTTAAGAAAAATGAGTATTTTTTTGTTACTAACAAAGGAGATTTCAAAGTTGTCCGCTCAATTGTACGCTATGCATGATTTTTTATGTACATCAAATATATTCATTTTACGTTAAGTTTTCAAAGGAAGTATGATGTGATCATGGTGTTCTCCTGAATGCAAATTTCATTGGAGATAAGTTGGGTTAGTAGGTGGATTAATTTCAAATTTTGACTCATAATTTTTTAGACTTCCTCCTTTGTTCCTGAAGTTGAGTCATAATCAAGAATGAACTCTATGACTTTTGGGAAAAGTAGGCAAACGGGATCATAGTAATGCACTTTCTCTATGTGTGTTTCATATGGAAAAATCAAATTTTTTATTAGTGTAATAAATGGTCAACATTCATTCTAAAGAGTTGTACCAATGAGCTGCATAAGTGTCCTCTGCCGTGATAAGAGTAATATTGGTGATTTATATAAGAATAATTTAAAATTATAGTTGAATTTGTTTCAAAATATGGGTCGATAATTATGAAAATTATTATCTTAATGTAACCATGATTCAAATAAATTTACATAAAATATGTTATATTAAAAAATTATTATGCACGCGAGTACCGCGTGCCATAGTGGCTAGTATATATATATATATATATAACCCATAGTAACAAATGCCACGGCCCACTACATCTATTAATGTTTTTTCCTTTTCTTTTTCTTTTTCCTTCTTTCTCGTAGAGAACTCAGGGTCTATTTGGATGGGTTTTGGCTCGGTTTCGCGGGTCTCGGTTTAAAAAAATTGGTTTGGGTGGTTTCGATGAAACCTTTGAGACCTCACTTGGATTGAGTTTGGATGTTGGAGTTTAGGGAAAAAAGTAGGTTATAGGTGTCAAATCAATGTCTTTTTTAGTGAAATTTAAGGAAAAAAGTAGATGATAGGTGTCAAATCAATATTTTATAGATTTTTAATGACTTTATGGATTTGGCGAAAACTCATTTGGATGGGTTTTGGCTCGGTCTCGCAAAACCCACGAGACCGGGCCAAAACCCATCCAAATACACCCTCCGTAGTTGGCCCCCAATTCACCATTTTTTCCAGACTTTTCATATTTCATAAGATAAATTCTCATTTACATTTACGAATTACGTTTTTAATTCTCTTTTCCGTTTTCCTCATTTCATCACGAACAAAATCGAAGTTCATCTTTCATAATCGGCTCAATTTCAGTTGACAATCGGCTCAATTTCGATTGACAATCGGCCCTTTCAGTTCGAAATCGGCTCAATCTCAGTTCGAATCAGCTCAATTTCAGTCTAGAATTATATCTTTTACCCAAGGTTATCTTATATATATATATATATATATATATATATCGACTCGATTTATTAATTGATTTCAATCAACTGATTTTGTTTTCTATTTTTTAGGAACAGAAGAGAAAAGCGGAAATTCCTCTCAGTTAAGCTCAAATTCAACCCAATTCGGTTCATAATCGACTCAATATCGGTTCAGAATCGGCACTCAATTTCAGTTCAGAATCGGCTCTCAATTCCAGTTCATAATTGTATTCCCTCAAGGTAATAGTATTTCAGCTTTTAAGTTTAGTATCATATTATTGTGTTATTAAAGTAATTCAACGGTAGAAGTTGTTTTTACTACTTAATCAGCAAGATGAGTGGTATCAGCTAGTGATCCCGTTATATCACCTACCGCATCGTCATCGTCTGGCTCAGTGACGGGTGTTGAAATTGTTAAATATATCAATGTGTTCATTTGTAAGTATCATAGGATTTAGACCAAATCATAATGCTCAATGTGTTCAGACTTGGTTTGATGTTCGTATATATGAAGTTTGGTATGGTATTCTGCTTGATTTTAAATGGTCCGAGTTCATTCGAGCTTTAATTGAGTAACTTCTTTTTCCAATGGAGTGGAGTTCCAACATAGTCTCAAAAGCTATTAAATTATAATTATAGCTCAAGTTTGATTTGTTGTATTATGAGCAGAGCAGAATAATAAAGAGTTCAAAAATACCTTTTTGAGTGAAATGAAGAATTTGAATGGTATAACACGGCAGCAAGGGCCTTTAATATGAGAAAATCCATGTAATTGAGTTGTAGGTATCATGGGCTTATTTAAACATATGAGTTTTATTTGAACATTTTACCTATGTAATTTAGGTGATGGAAGGGATGAAAGTGAGAATCAACTGCCAAATAATTATCCAAAAACAGGTAGAGGTCGGAGTAAACAAACTCCATTATGGGATTCAGGTGTAAAGCTCCAAGTGCATCTAACTAGTGATGGAAGAATTGATGGACCTCATAGAGCTAAATTTAAACGCAGCTTGGGGTTTTAGCTCGAAATTCGATCAAGTTTCCACTTACATGTAAGTCATTCAAAAAGATAGGTGATGGTACCAAAGATGACATTTGGCGTAACATAAAGGTACATACGAGTATGCATACAAGTTTTAACTTATAGAATATTTGTGGTGTTGCTTTTAATATTTTGAATTAAATTGACTTGTCATATAGGAGAACACGACTCTCTCAGACGAGGCAAAGTATTGTTTTTGAAGATATAAATGCCAAGTGGAAACAAGGGAAATATCGGTTAAAGAGAAAAAAATACCTACCTTATGAAGATGACAATAACAGGATGGAGCAACTGGAAAAAGATTGTGTTCCTCCTGATCAAGTAAAATCTATTATTGACCAATGGAATTCGCCTGAGACACAGGTTATTGTTATCATGAAAAAATATTGGTTTTTTTTTTTTTTTTTTTTTTTTTTTTTTTTTTTTTTTTTTTTTTTCCAGTTATCACTTTCAAATTCATAAGAAAGTTTAACTGTTAATAGTGAACTTCACTCGTGTATTTCAGGAGGTGTCTAGGAAAAATGCTCATAACATAAGTCAATATAAATTCCATCACCGGTTAGGACGGATGCCAATCCTTGAACTAGAGAAGGAGGTACATTATATATTATCTTAAACTATACACAATGAAAATTCAGTTATACGTTTAATCTTTTTGTTATCAACTCTAATGGATATTTGGTGTTTTAATGGTACAGTTCCTCGTTGAAGGTAAAGTGCCCTCTAAAATAGATATATTTGTTTCATCTCGAGCACGAAATGGAAAACCTCCCGTCAATGAGCATACCACCGGTCGCATTGTAAGTATATACTTGAAAATGTTACTTTTTCCAGTAAATGGATTAGTGGATATGTTGTGGTAATGAATCTGTTTTTTCTTTTTTTTTTCCTCTGGTTTAGTTTATGTTATTGAACTTATGTTAATGGAAGTTATGTTATGAGTGATGATGGATTTAACACCTACAAAATGGTGGCCCTTTCGGTGTCCCATTTCCATTTTAAGGTTTGGTAAGTGTGGAGAAAATTTATTCATGATTTTGGAAATTTCATACAGCCTGTACTGGTGAAGTTGTAGTAATATTTTAGTAAGCCTATTTAATAATACTACTTTTTTACAAATATTACGACTCTGTTATTAGATATTGAGCTGTTTTGATTGATTTCATCAATCATGCAACACTCTTTAATGATAATATAACTTATAATGTTTGGTGTTATCAATTAATTAATTAATGATTAAGAACTGGATAACAACTGCAATAAAGTTAGATCATCAAAATCTTTTTCAGGTTTAGTTGGCATCCTTAACACGACCCAATAGCACCAGTAGAAAGTTAAGGAAATAATTAGCGAAATTTTGCAAGAAAATAATAATAATTTATTCTTGGAAGTAGATTTCAGGTTTAACTACACATAAAACATTCTCTTATGTACTTTGATGACACTCTGAAAAGGACTTCAAAATATTCATAGTTATATATACATGAGCGAAGGAAACTTATTTAGCTACCTGGCTAATGTTTCTTTCTTGGATATTAAAAATTGTCACTTTCGCATTTTCAAGAAAGTGTAACAATATTGTACAGAACATATTGTAAGAATATTGTACACCATTTTCTCCACACTTACCAAACCTTAAAATGTTATATTGTCCTACTTTGAATGCAGAATACGTTGATAGATAAAGCAACTCAAGAACCTGAAGGAGAGCGCACTCGAGAGTATGATGGGAGGGTATGGATAGAAGAAATGGGAGTTGATGGTCATGGTCGCGTAAGGGCCGCAGGCCAAGGTGTTAAACCATCAAAACATCATCACTCATATGCCTCTTCTTTAAATGATGCTATCAAGGAAAAGATTCGAGACGAGTTGAGGGAAGAACTAAAGGAAGAGATGAGGGGGGAAATGTATCAAATGAGAAGGGAAATGGAGCAAATGAGAGAGGAAAGGGAGCAAATGAGAGGATTAATAGAACAAAAGGAAATAGATCAAATGAAAAGAGAAATGGAGCAAATGAGAGAGGAAAGGGAGCAGATGAGAGGTTTAGTGGAGCAAATGGCACAAGGTATGGCTTGTGCACAATTAGTTACATCTCAGGCACGAAACAAAATGACCCAAGAAGTGGTGGAGGAGGTTGTGTCTTATTTTGGTCTTGGGAAATTTCCTACTGCTCCATTTAGAGCACCTATTGCGCCACTTAGAGCACCTACTGCCCCACCTAGACCATTTCCTAGCTCGTTTAAGCCTTTTGATATGAGACATGAATCAAGTACATATGGAGCAAGTGCAAGTGGAAATTCAAGTGGTCTATAGACACAAATCATGGTAAGATTTGACAATTTTTTTAAAGTATATAATATTATTAATGAAGATATTGCATTTGTTCAATAAATAGTGAGGTGCATTTTGAAGTGACATGCTTAATAGATTTATGATTTCTGATTCCTAACATGTACTGGGCAATAGTATTTCCAAAACAGTAGCTAGCTAATCATCCATTAAAGTTTACGCATATAATGATCTAACCGAGTAGATTCCGTTATAGAAGCCAAGTTCAAGAAGGAGTGTTATAGATTCTGGAAATTGAGTTTTCTCGAAAAGGGATTGGGATTGTGAGATGGGTATTGTTATAGAAGCCATGTTCATGAAGGAAGAGTGTTGGAGAGTAGAGTGAGTGTATAGGGGCTGATACTGATATTTGTGTAGGTTAATAACTAATTAGTTTAGTAATAGAAATTCATTCATTCATTCATTTAGTGGATAGCTTTGTGCATATTGTTTTATTCATTTTAAAATATTTTTTCAATGTAAATATTTTATCATAAAGTACTATCATAAAAAGTTTTGGTTATAGGCTCTTTACATGAATTTGCTAATTGGGACATTATTGTTGGATCCTTGTGTTTTTCCTCCCTTGATATTTGATAATAAGATTGTAGATCTTTTCTAGTTCATATGATTCATTTGCATATTTGTTCTGATTGAAAAACAAACCTTTTCTAATTTCCCCTTTATGATTGTGAACATTTTTTTTCTAGGTCTTGTTGGAGTTCTTGGGTGTAAGGAATTTGCCAAAGGAATGAGATCTTCAATGCAAAGAGGAGTTTTGCGGGTTATTTTGAATCTGATGGAAATTTTGGTTTTCCTTTTTCTTTACGACTTATGTCTCTTGTACTTGCTGGATTTTGAGCAACGATGGTGATCCTAAACTTGATGAAAATTTTTGTTGTGCACAAAATATTTTGGATATTGAGGAGAATGAGGAAAATTGGACATTTGGTAATTGGGATATTGTTTAAATATTTAGAGAATTGGAATAGGATTATAAAATGCAATTATTTATTATTTTTGTATGCATGTTATGGTGGATATTTATCAAAATAAATAGAATTTCCTAAAAAAAAATCCTATAAGCCACTGCCAAAAATTAGTGGCCAAAGTTCATAAATTAATTTCCTTAATTAATGCCACGGCAGTATAAGCCAGGGTTCTTTGGGTGGCCATAACATTGGCTATGACTATTAGTCGTGGTCAATGTATTGGCTATCCTCTCTAATAAATCGGAAAAAACTGTAGCTTTGTCGAGGCCAAGGCCACGACTTCGAGCCATGGCTAAAAGTACCGTTTCTTGTAGTGTAATTATTATGTGTTCCAAATATGACCATAAGATGGAATAGAAATTTATGAAAGAAAGAAAAGAAATCTAAAGATATAAAACTATTCGAACTAGAATGGTGTTTCACTAAATTAAAGTTTATTCAAGTTCAAATGATTTATCAATAGAAGTAAACTTAAATACAATCTCAAACTTAACAAAATAGTCCAATAAAATCTTATCATTGTCCGACTCGACTTTACCCAGGAATTTCAATAATACACCCTTCAACTTATACAAATCACAAACATTACAATACTTACTTTAAATGTTGCAGGAGCATCATAAACAACATTGAATCAATATAAAAAATCATCTCCTTTATCTATCTACTCTTTTCTTTTTTCGTTTTTTCTTTTTCTTTTTTTTTTCGTTTTTTTTTCTTTATCTACTTACTTCAATATTTCACAAACTCGGAAATGGATGCCGACTGAATAAAAAGAATGAATATCAAACCTGCCAAGAAATATGACTTCTGATACCAACAGCTCACAACAACAATTGACCTGCATTGATTATGAAAAAAGAAGAATTTGACATACTTTATGGCGGTTTCCGATACCACTAAACTAAAAAGGGTTTTTGACATTTTACACTCCGAAATTATAGGATTTTGGCACTTTGCATTCTAAAAATATAATTTATTTGGCACTTTGCACCCTAGTGTGTATTTTAGTTAGAAAATTCTTTGATAGAAGGATGTAATAGTTATTTTCAATTTTTTTTTTCACTTTGCACCTTGGCAATACAGATTTTGCACACTTAAAATATAGAATGTTGGCATTTTGTACCTTAATATATTTTTCTTAAAAAAAATAGACTCATGAATGTCGATGATGTAGAGATAAAATGTTCATTTCTATGCACGACAATCATAAACTTGTTATTCTAAATTTATTTTACTTTATAATAACTTATTTTAACATTTTCTCTTTGTAAAATTTAAATTAAAAAAAAAAGACATTGTCTTTATTTTATTTTCAAATATCCTCAAGATTATTTACTTTATTTCTAAAATACACGTTTGCATATCTAACATATTATTATATTGCATGTTAATTACATAATTTAGATTGTCATATTCGGGGTTGAAAATGCCAGAAAATTTATTTTTTGGGTGCAAAGTACCAATATTTTATATTTTATAGTGCAAAGTGTCAAAATCTATACTTTTAGGGTTTAAAGTGCCAAAAATATTTGAAATAACTATTATACTCTTCAACCAATTAGTTTTTTCTTCAAAACACATACTACGGTGCAAAGTGCCAACTAAATTGTATGTACAAGGTGCAAAGTGCCAAAACCCTGTAATTTCAGGGTGCAAAATGACAAAAGTCCAAACTAAATATATATTTTCAAAAATTACTAAATTTGAAAGTAAGGGCAATGATGACTTTTTATAAATTTATCTTCCATTAGCAACTAACTATATAAAAAAGAAAGTTTTGACACACTCACTTAATGGCGGTTTCGATACCACTAAACTAAAAATATATTTTCCAAAATTACTAAATTTGTAACTAAGGACAATGATGACATTTTATAAATTTGTCTCCCATTAGCAACTACCTATTGATGACATAGCTCATTGGTATGGCAAATTTTTAGTACTAGTGATTTGGTGATTGATTTAGAAAATATTTGTTTTAGACAATGTTGTTGTGATATATCTAGAGAAAGAGAAATTTTGTCTTGAGAATTTAATGTTTGTTGATATAGCTAATTCAACTCGGCAATAGAATAATACATTTAGAATTTTCATTTATAAAAGAAAGAAATATATATATATATTATAATACTGAAAGCCTGAGTTACTTACAGTTTAGAACCAGCTAGATCGCTGAGCCGAATCCAGGTAGCATGTTGCTGCATTAAGAAAAGAAAAAGGGAAATTAATTATGAGGACCATTAAGACAGAGACTGAAAATGAATCAACTAAAAATGATAAATAATACTTAAACCTACGTATCAATGATGTGTGGAATGTGAGAGATCTTGGGCCACTCAGAATCTGGTAATTGTGGATTGCACCTCACTTAACAAATCACAGTCGATAATTTCTAAATATTCTAATTTAGTGAGATGTAGCATGACTTCTTTAGAGGGAAAATGCTTTAACTTTCGACATGAAGTAAGGCATAATTCTTCTAGAGAAGATAGGTTCCCCAACCATTCAGGCAAATCTTCAAGAGAAGTGAAATGTTGTATTTGATACGGCAGAGGAGAGTCCGACTCCGATCCAATCAATTCCAATATTTGAAGAGAGTGTTGCAGTCCATCCATCATGAATTCTTCTTCTGTAATGGGGCCAAATTCTAATTTCGTCAATCGAGCGAATTCTATCCCCCTTGGCAAAACCTTCAAGTTGAAGCAATTTTTAATTCTCAAGGAGGAGAGACACAACATTCTTTCTACTGAAAAGGGGGACAATTTTGTACAATCTTCCACATATAATGTCTCAAGTGATGTACAATTATCCAACATTTCACATGGCAAGCTGGTAATACTTTTGCACGAATCAATCCCAATCAATTTAAGAGAAGTGAGGCTGTTTGGAAATGAAATTGAACTAAGGCTTTCACAGTCCGATATAACTAATCTCTCGAGGCATTTAGTATGTGCAAATTTCAAGGAGATCAGTCCAGTACAATTTACAACTCCCAAATATTTGAGGACAGGGAAAGCAATTGCATTTACCTCATCTGGTCCAACCCACCTTAAAAGAGAAGTCATGTACCTCAGCTCCAGTGTTTCAAGTGCTGGAAAAAAGACGGTTGGAGATGATCTTTGGTTGTTGCTGTTGCTACCATTAGGAGGAATATTATGATAGATTGAAGGTTCTATTGATCGTAAGCTTCCCATTCCCTCCAAATATAGGACCTCGAGTAGTGGTAAGGTACCGAGTGCTGGGATTTCTCTGCATCTGTTACAGTTGTTCAATTTAATCTCTAACAAATTGATAAACTTGACACTCATCTTCATTGTCCATGAAGGAAAGTGATCCCCCATAAAGTTTTCTATGGTTAAGGATTTTATGTTTTGATGAGGTTGAAGACCGTCTAGGACTTGTTCATGATTGTTGTCTCCATCACTTGAATCATCACTCCATATAAGCTTTAACTTTTTTAGATTTGGCTTTTCAATCAAGCTTGCTCTTCCAGCTTCTTCTCTGTCATTCACGAGATCAAGATTGTATATTTTGAGTTTTCCCATTAAACTTTTTAAACCTCCCAGCTCTTCAATTCTTAGGCCCTTCTCGACCCCCACTATAAAGAATATTAATGTTCGAAGAGAAGTCAGCTTTCCAATATTGACTGGCATTCTTTGTATATTCTTTTTATGTACATGTAAATGTCTCAGATTAATTAATTGTTCAAACTTGTCGGGAAATGTTAGAGACCAGCAATATTCTGCCCTTAAAGTCTGCAAATGGAATAGCTTAGAAATAGAAACTGGTAAAGCTTTGATATAGGTTCCGGACACATCAAGAAGTCTCAGATGTATAAGATTGCCAATTGAAGTATTCAACTCGTTTATAATTCTTCCTCGTAAAATTAGAATATGCAAGCTTTGGAAATTTTGGAACATTTGGTCTAGCGCATTGCCTTTCAAAAATAGTGTCCGCAAAGAAATTGCTTCATCTTGAATAACATTGTTTGCTTCTTCACCAAATGAATCCATTACCAGATATCTACATCGAGAACTTTTATGTCCAACTTTCAAACTTTTCGTATTTGAAACCAAACATGCTAGATCATGCACTAGATCATGCATCTTAAAATACGTGATCATTCCAGTCTTGTCTTTTACTGCCTCTTGAAAGAACGAGTGTTGCAATAAAATTTCACATACTTTGTTACCTTGGCTTTCCATATCATTGTCTCCAAGAAACCCTTCTGCCATCCATAGTTGGATCAATAGCTCTGTACTGATTTGCTCATCCTTGGAGAAAATGGAGCAATATTCAAAACATTTTTTAAGTAATAAGTATGGCAAACGATTGTAGCTTACCTTCAGTACTCGCATCACTCTACTTTCTTTCTCATTGGAATCTGAAAACGTACCCTCCAATATCGAAATCCAATCATCTCTTCCCTTGTTTTTTAAAATTCCTCCAATCATGTTTGCCGCTAATGGATGACCTCCACATCTCTGAGCAATTTGCTTTCCAATGATCTCCAATTCTTCATGAATGCATGGTCTTCCAAAGAAAGCTTTTGTTTCTATTATGGACCAACAAGAATCATCTGACAAATTATCCAATTCATAATGCATGCATGATGGACTCACAATCGATGCCACATCTTTATTTCGAGTAGTCACAAGAATAAAGTTTCCTGTATTAGAGTTGACTCCACTAAGAGAATTTTGAAAATCATCCCAATAATCGCTATTATTGTTCCACAAATCATCAAGAACCAGTAAATATTTTTTACCCTTCAATATTTCTTGAATTGACTTTAAAATTGCTTGTCTATTCTCTACCCGATGATCTCCCCCTAATGATTCAAGGATAGATCGAAAAAGCTTAGTGGAGTCAAAATTTTCTGATACACAAACCCAAATCGTTTTATCAAAATAATTCACAATTTGCTGGTCTTTAGAGATTTTTCGAGCCAAAGTGGTCTTTCCCAATCCCCCCATTCCAACAATAGGAATGACTGAAATGATTTCATTGCTCGGAGTCATAAGCATGTCTATTATTTTTGACACATCATTTTCTCTACCAACAAAAATTGGATCTTGGCTTATGGAGTCAGTTTGTTCAAATACAGGAACAACAGAAGCAGAATTTGCATTAATTACGCTAGCGAGGCCGTAGTTATTTGCATTCTTCTCAATTTCTTTTAACTTCTCATCCACCTCATTGATTTTATGAGCCATTTTCAAACGAAATGATGAAGGATTAAAGAAGGGAAAGCAAAAGCATACCTTTCTCTTCATTTGATTATTGATCACTACCTTCCGGCGAATCTTTTCATATTCAAGCTCATCAAACAAGTTTTCTGCCTCAAAAGCAACATTTCCAAGATCATTTAGCCACAACCTAATTCTTTCTTCTTCCACTTGCTTTCTTTCCGCATCATGTAAAAAAGCTTGAATCCTGGTCAATGATGCTTTGAGGTTATTGAGTTCATTTTTGAATCCAAAGTAAAGATTCAACTCTCGAGTAGCAACTTCAAGTAGCTTGCCCACCACAAATTGCAATGGGGCGTCAAGCAGAATTTCAGCCATTTTTTTTTTTTGTGTTTTTTTTTTTGGTTAAAAAGAGACAGAATTAAAGACAGTACTTGTTTAAAAGAGTGTTTCTACAAATCAAATAGCGAAGTTTATTTCCTTCTGTTTCGAATTTTATGCTATACTTAGGAAGAAGTTGATAATGTATTGTGTGTTTAGATCGAGCAATTTGTTCTCAATTATTGGGTTTGACTGACTAATTCAATTTATTGTCATTTTTAATTCTTTAATTTATAATTTAATTTAATTATTTATGTAGTAGTTAGTGGTCATTCTCGAAGATAGTTGACAATATCGTAGATTATTGAATTTTGAAACCCACAATTAATGCCACCAGCAATATTCTCATGAGTAGGACAGCAATTTACACATCTCTATGACAGATTCCCTTGGTAAATAATACAACTTAATTTTTTCTACTAGTTTTTGTCATAGGACCTATGTAACTTTATCTCAAATCAAATTCAGCCGTACCAAAATTGTTAATTGAAGGAAAATTGTTAATAATCGGTTCGACCATTTAATGAATCAAATGTGGCATCAATCAGAATTTCTGCTATTTTTTTCGTGTAGAGTAAATAGCGCTTTTGGTCCTTTTTATGGATTAACTTTTGTATTTTTGTCTCTCTTAAATTTTTTGTAGCAGATTGGTCTCTCTTATCAATGTAGTATATCACATTCGTCCTTCTTAAATTTTTTGTATCAAATTCGTACCTCTTATCAATGTAATGTAACACATTAGTCCCTCTTAAATACAAAATAAATCACTTAAATTCAAAATATATTCTAAAGTGGACAAAGGTTGATGTATTTTGTATTTAAGATGGACTAATGTGTAATATTATACTTATAAGAAGGACGAATTTACTACAAAAAATTTAAGAGGTAATGTGTTATAAGAGGGACGAATGTGATATATTACATTGATAAGAGGGACCAATATGCTACAAAAAATTTAACAGGGGCAAAAATAAAAAAATGCTATTTGCTCTTTCGTGTATGGGTATGTATTTTTTTTTTCTTTCTTTTTTGGTAATAAAAGACAGTGTGTGTTTACAAGAGAGTTTCTACAAATCAAATAAGTGAAGTATGTTTCCTTATGTTTCGAATATTATGCTATTCTTGTGTGTTTAGATAGAGCAGTTTGTTCTCACCTATTTAGGGCATCTCCTATGAAAAGGCGGAGGGGGAGATTGGATTGAGGGGAGATGAAAATAATGAACTTTTATGAAGAAAGGGGTGAAAAATGCAAATTCTCCTTGATCTAGTAATCCCTCGCTCAAAGGCGTGAAGCAATGGGAAAGTCCTTTGCCTCCTTGAATCTTGAATCTGCTCACTCCCAGCAAGCACCTGCTCATCCCTATTTTTTTTGTTTTTATTTAATTTTTTTTTTTAAAAAATCCTTTAATTTGGGTAATATTTTAAAAAATGTAACTCTTATTTAATAAACTTAATTTAATTTATTTGTTGGCAACGACGATGGCTGGTGGCTGTTCTTATATGAGTAATTAATTGTTGTATTATTGTGTATTTTTAAAAGTATTATTGGTTGTCAACTAATTACTTGTTGTATTATTGTATACCAATTTTTATTTCTTATTATTAATGTCAATCTTAAATTATTTTTTATTATTCGCAAATCATGTCAATCTTAAATATATTTTTTATTATTCCAAAATCGGTTTGTGTATTATTATGGGTTATTATTATTATTATTTATTTATTTATTATTGTTTAATTTTTATTATTATTGCTATTATTATTGTTTTTATTAAGTGAGAGTGGGAAAATGAGAATTGAAACTAAATGAAATTGATAGATTGAATCATTTGAAATGACTTATAAAAAAGAAAAGGAAAAGTTGGACTTAGGTTGAGGAGTCACCGAAGATAGCGTGAGTTTGATTGATTACTTCAAATTATTCCTATTTTTAATTCTTGAATTTTAATTTTAATTTAATTAATTATGTAGTAGTTAGTGGTCATTGTCGAAGATAGTTGACCATATGGTAGATCATTGAAAGAACGTTCTCTCACTATGACGCATTATTTAATGAGTAGGACTAATTTTTACACTTCTCTACGACAGACTGTCTATTTTTAATGTAAAAGTTAAAAAGGTAAAAATTTGTATATTATTACATATATGTCCTTAAACATATTGGTGAAGTAAAAAATTTGTATATTTTTACATATATGTCCTTTAAAATAGTGGTTAAGTAGAGGATATTGTTGAAAAAAAAAATTCAATTTGTAGAAAATTTATATTATCAAGGAACATCCCAAAAGGAAATATAAACTTACATAAAGGGGAAGTATAACTTAATTTTCTACTAATTTCTGTCACATGACATATAAATTTAGCTCAAATCAAATTAAGCTATACCAAAATTGTTAATAGAAGGAAAAAACTAATAATCAGTTTGACCGTTTAATGAATCAAACCTAGCATGATAACTTTACATTTTTGTCATCAAATTTGATAATAATATATGTAAAAAAAATTAAAATATTGCGATGCCCGAGTTCAATAAATATTTGACTTAATTTAAACATACCAAGCATGCATGACGAAAATAAAATTGAATATAGGTTTCGTCCTTTGTTTATATATGCTTGAAATATTACTCTTGGTCTTTGAAAAAAATTAATATGGACTAGATTTTTATTTATAGTTTACTAATCATGTTCATATGTTCAAATGTAGGGATAAAATGCCACATTTGTAATAATAGGACAGGTAACTGATAGTATAACATATTATAGGGGCTAAATTGTGTCCATATATAGTAACACATGGGGTAAACTGCTCTAATTTTTTCGAGGACTAAAATAGGTCTAGGAATATAGTAGAATTATATAATATAGGGTTTTTTTAAAAAGAAAATCATATTTCTTCTAAGGTTTAAAAATGTGATGGAGTCAGTGTTAGTTTTTTATAAGAATATAGAGAGTTAAACGCAATTTTTCAAATTATAAAAAAAATATAAATAAAAATGGACATTATGAATATGAAGAGGTTAATTTGCCATTAACTCAAATCCTTCTTCGATTTAAAACAATTTTACAATTAGAGAAGTTCAAAGCCCAATAATTAGACCGACACATGAGATTGGCTGTTTCTTTTTTCAAAAGCTTTCTTGATATAACAGCCTAGCTAGCGGCTGTACATTGAAATTGACTCTTGTTTCTTCTAGGTTTTCTCAACAGAACATATATAGAAATTTTAAAAAAGGCCACAAAATCAACTTTTAATTACTCAAAGTCATTAAATTTTTAAAAATTTATCAAAGGCCATATGATTAATTAAACAATTAAACTAAATTAATTAACTCTTCCTAATTAAACTAAACTTTTCAAAAATCAAAATCAACCCCTCCCTTCAATTCGATTTCTCTCCCGATTTCTCTTCCAAAATCAACCACAAACCCTAACGCAATTCTCTTTACACAATTCCTTATTTTCACACAAATTTCACTCAAATCACGGAAGTAGGGGTGTACATTAACCCGCCGAACCCGACCAACCCGTCGAACCCGACCCGACCCGACCCGAACCCGATGGATTATAAACTTAAAAAACTTAAAATGGGTTACAATTTGACCCACCCGAAAGTCACGGATCGGGTAGCGGTTTTAATTGTTAAAAAAAACCCCTGACCCGACCCATATAGCTATTAGGTAAATTACATACTCCAGTAAAAATTTCTCTCACCCCGCTGCTTCAAGAAACTAATTAGGGCTCTTCATCTTCTCAAATCTCAAATTCATCTTCTCCATTTTCACCTGCTCAGCCCTGTTCACGCCGCCCCGCTCGAGCTCACGCCGCCCAGCCCGCAGCCCGAACCCAATAGGTGATTTATTTCTTCCTTGGTTAATTTCTTGAATTGTTAGGCCTTCTTGAATTGAATTGAACAATCTTGGTGTTTAATACTTTGTTCAATCTTGGCTTCTTGAATTGAATGGAGGTACTACGATTTTCCTTGTTTTCTTTGTTATGGTTTTATGTAGGGCTTTTCCTTGTTTTCTTTAATTGAATTGTTAGGCCCTGTGCACTTGTTTTCTCTCTTTGTTCATGAAATCAAAGAAAATATTTGCAATCTCTATGTTTATCTATACATTTGGAGTGAAAATTTGGGGATTCAATGGATGAAGATGATGACTGTTGAGTGGTTTGCCGAAGACGAGGAACCTGATGAATGTCATTGTAGACTCGTAGTTTTATGAAATGTCATTGTTTTTGTGTAACCCGCCACCCGCCCGCCAACCCACCCGCACCCGCCTCACCCGAACCGTGCGGTTGATGAAATTAAAAGTGCGGGTGCGGTTTGAAGTTTTGACAACCCGAATATGACGGGTCGGGTTGATTTTCTCATCGTCACGCGCCAAAACCCGACCACGTTCACCCCTACACGGAAGAATAGAAAGAAGAATAGCATAAAAGGTAAGCATTTACAAGTTTTGGATGTATTATTGTGTTATTTAGTTCGCAAAATGGAGAAAAATATAGTCTGCAAATTTCGCAGTTCTTGGTGTTTGGCTTTTGGGAGGAACAAACGCCAAATGACAGGCTTATCTTCATGGCATTTGGCGTTTGGGAAGGACCAAAAGCCAAAAGCCAAAAGCCAGGCCTATCTTCATGGCATTTGCGTTTGCCAAACGCCAAATCCCATGAAGGTATGCCTGGCTTTTGGCGTTTGGGAAGGACCAGAAGCACTTCATGCTGCCAGAATTCAAGAATGCATTTTTTTTATAGTTTGTGTATTAATTTTTGTTTTTAATTGTAGGAACGGACAAAATTATAATATATGTTCTATATGGGGGTGATTTTACACGCCAAATGGATGATAAATAGCATTGGAGTGGTGACGATAGAAATTCTATGAAAATAATAATGGTGAATAGGAGAATTTCGTTTGAGGAACTACTCGATAAAATTTGCGAGAAGTTGAATTTAGATCGGTATACTGATATTTTTGAGATTATGCGCGAATGTGTTAATAACTCAATAGTGAAAGTATCAGATGAAGAAGATTGGGAGATAACTGTAATGCCCCATAATTAATTAACAAGTTTCAAAAGGTTAAGGGGTTAAAATGATATTTTTAAAAGTTCAAAGGTCAATATGACATTTCATAAAATCATTGGGACTGAAAATGCAATTTTGGAAAATAAAAATTATTATAGAAGGCAGCAGGGGACGTGCCCTGCTGCTGGGTATTATAAGGACAGGTGGAGGAAAACATTTCTCCCCCATGTTCATTGATTTCATTCCATCCATATCCTTATGAAAATATGAATGGGGAAAAAAAAAAGTCAACAATCCATTTTCTTTTTCTCAATCTCAAACATAGATTTACACAACACTAAAGAGGGAGAAGCGTGAAAGAGAGAGGCAGGGACGAGAGTGATGGAAGGAAAATGAAAGGAAAGAAAATGAGAAGAGTAGAGAAGAAAAGTTCTCTTGGCCATTGAAATTCATCTTCAAGTGAAATTGGTTCGTGAGTGATAAAAGTTCGTGTAGAGTAGCATCACCAAACCCAAATTTTGGGTCTTATCTTTCGTGGCAGTGACCGGTCAATGCATTTCGTGATTCGTGAGTGATAAAGCCCAAATTTTGGGTCCTTTCTTTCGTGGCAGCGACCGGTCAATGCATTTCGTGATTCGTGAGTGATAAAATTCGTGTAGTGCAGCATCACCAAACACAAATTTTGGATCCTATATCTTTTCTATGTAATTATAAATCCTTGAAGCGTCAATTCATGAGAATTTATGTGAATTATGAATGAATTTCAAAAATACATTACTGAAAATATTAATACATGATTAGAATTTGAATATAGGTTCTGAGTATTGTTATTTATTTTATGTCACATATGTACAATATATTTTTCAGATGCACTCACTATATTCATCAACTTATGTTTGTTTTGTTGCTATTTTTATACAATTCAGGCATCGTGAACAGTTGGGAATAAGTTTGGTCTGAATATGTATTTAGTGTTTTGGTTAGGAACGTTCGTAATAATTATTGTAACTTTTGATGTAGTTGATCATGCCCTTTTATATATGTATATGTTATATATGATCACTTTTAATAGTGATTTTAAATAGTTGAGTTTGTTAATTTTATTTTGTTATATGTAGGAATCTTTGTTAAAAAAAAAATTTATCTTGAGACATTTGCATATTGAGAGTCCTTGAATTTAAATTTGAGGGCACCTGAGGGGATTTTTTATTAGTACCACCTGGGGAGTGGGCCATTACAATAACAAAACACTATGCCCGTGGTTCTATTGATTTAATTTGGTCACAACGCATCTAGATGTCCCCAAGGCGGCCAGAGTTCGGGCAATGTAGAAAGTGAATCCTAGATTTTTAGTGAATTTTATAAGTTGTATTTGATGTTTATTGAACAATGTTTGATGTAATTGATGTTTATTATTCGCAACTAATGAATGAACATTTTAATTTTGTGCAACTAATGAATTGAATCGTAATTATGAATTTTTATTTTAATTTTGTGCAATTGAATCGTAATTATGAATTTTTTTATAAATTTTATGTAAAATTATAATCTATAAAAGTTAGGAATTGGAGGCAGAGTTTTGCAAACTCTCTACCTTTGAACATCAAACGCCATTGACATTTGGCCATTGACATTTGGCGTCATTGACATTTGGCGTTTGCGTTTGAACATCAAACGCCAAATGCCAATAAAATGTCATTGACATTTGGCGTTTGCGTTTGAACATCAAACGCCAAATGTCATTGACATTTGCTTCAAACGCCAAATTAGCCAAACACCATGTAAACACTAACCCTAAGCCTTACCCTGACCCTAACTCTAACACTAAAACTAAAACTAACCCTAACCCTAACCCTAACCCTAACTCTAACTCTTACCCATGAATTTTGTAAGATTTGACCGAAAGGAGAAGTAACACTTACGGTAACTTCGTACATATTGGTCAATTTTGTAAGATTCGATCGATTTATCACCCGAAAGTAGAAGTAATACTTACAGTAACATTATATCCTCCGTAAATCATAATTTTGTACATATTGGTCAATTTTGTAAGATTCGATCAATTTATCACTCGAAAGGAGAAAGAACACTTACAGTAACATTATATCCTCCGTAAATCATAACTTCGTACATATTGGTCAATTTTGTAAGATTCGATCAATTTATCACCCGAAAGGAGAAGTAACACTCACGTCAACATTATATCCTCCGTAAATCATAACTTCGTACATATTGGTCAATTTTGTAAGATTCGATCGATTTATCACTCGAAAGGAGAAGTAACACTTACGGTAACATTATATCCTCCGTAAATCATAACTTCGTACATATTTGTCAATTTTTCTAAGATTCGATCAATTTATCACTTGAAAGGAGAAGTAACACTTACGGTAACATTATATCCTCCGTAATTCATAACTTCGTACATATTGGTCAATTTTGTAAGATTCGATCGATTTATCACTCGAAAGGAGAAGTAACACTTACGGTAACATTATATCCTCCGTAAACATAATTTCGTACATATTGGTCAATTTTGTAAGATTCGATCAATTTATCACCCGAAAGGAGAAGTAACACTTACAGTAATATTATATCCTCCGTAAATCATAACTTCGTACGTATTGGCCAATTTTGTAAGATTCGATCAATTTATCACTCGAAAGGAGAAGTACCCAAAATTTTTTAAAAAGTTTATTTTTGCGATTCAATCCGTTAGTCGCTCAAAATTAGAATTTGCATTTAACCCAAATTTGCAGTTTGGTCCATAACTTTTGAAAAATTACAATTTTACCCTAAAATCTTTAAAAATTCATTTTTGCTATTCAATCCGTTAGTACCTCAAAATTAGGATGTACATTCATTACGAATTTGCAGTTTGGTCCATAACTTTTGAAAAATTACAATTTTACCCCCAAAATTTTAAATAATTCATTTTTGCGATTCAATCCGTTAGTTCTTCAAAATTAGGATTTACATTCACTACGAATTTGCATTATAACCCAAATTTGCAGTTTGGTCCATAACTTTTGAAAATTACAATTTTACCCCCAAAATTTTTAAAAAATTTATTTTTGCAATTCAATCCGTTAGTCGCTCAAAATTAGAATGTTCATTCGCTACGAATTTGCATTATAACCCAAATTTGCACTTTGGTCCATAACTTTTGAAAAATTATAATTTTACCCCCAAAATTTTAAAAAAAATTATTTTTGCAATTCAATCCGTTAGTCGCTCAAAATTAGAATGTTCATTCACTACGAATTTGTATTTAACCCAAATTTGCAATTTGGTCCATAACTTTTGTAAAATTACAATTTTACCCCAAAATTTTTAAAAAGTTTATTTTCGCGATTCAATCCGTTAGTCGCTCAAAATTAGAATGTTCATTCACTACGAATTTGCATTTAACCCAAATTTGCAATTTGATCCATAAGTTTTGAAAAATTACAATTTTATCCCCAAAATTTATAACTTCTAGTCCCTAACCGAATTAAATATTACACACAAAAAAACACTAATTCCTCTGCTCCGAATCTGACTGGCTTTCCATTTATCAAAAACCAGTATTCATATATACTCTTTTCTTGCAGTCGTCGGCATACTCGGAGAATCAGACTGTGCAATATCGATGCCTTAAATTTGCCCCTCCCGGTTAGGCGTAAAAATCTACCAATCTGGGGATAATCATCTATAATCCGCCAATGGCCAGGTCTTAGCATGCTTGTAATGTCCAAAATTTCTCTCCATGTTGTGCGTTGTGTTATCCTTCCATCTACGATCACAGAGTCGTAGTGAAAGCGGGGTAACTTTGGGAGGGTCGAGGTAGGTAAGGTAAGGTATCTCTACAAAACAAACAAAAAAAAATTAAATTTTCATTCTGTCATGAAAAAACAACAAAAAAATCAAAATTTTCATTCAGTCGTGTATACAAATATTAATAATCCAAGCAGCGGCATGCATGTGTAATTGTGTAAAGCTTAGTTTCCAAACATCAGTCAAATAACTTTGCAGGCCAGTAAACCCAACTCCAATATATATGCCACAACCCAACTCCAATATATATGCCACACCGGGTGTAGATCCTCTGTACCACTTTTGGTGTACCACTTAAGTGTATCACTATTAATTAATTGACACTTGCACATATGACAATTATAATAATTCTCACATATGCATGTGTCAATCAACTAGTGTTGATACACTAAATTGGTACACCAAAAGTGGTATAGAAAATCTTGAGCCATGCCACACCATATTTCAGTACTGTACTGCACATATCCAATTAATATTAATATTAATATTAATATATATGTGGCGACTGGTGAATTTAAAGAACTTCCATTACATTTACTGCAACACAACACAACACTCATTGATTAAAAACGATTAAAAAGCTAAGTACAATATTTACATTTACTCTGTTGATTTAAATATGCTGTGCATATATAGCTGATCAATCAGTTAAAAAAATTAATCAAGCAGTTTGTTTGATGATTAACTATGAAAGCGGTGAAATAAGATAAAAAAGCATACACAGGCGGCGTTTGTCGTGTAGACCAAACGGCAAACGCGGCAAGCAAACATGCAGCGTTTGCGGTTTGGCGCCGCAAGAAAACAGGCGGCGTTTGCCGTTTGGAAACGCCATGTACAAATTCAAGTAGATCGGGGAATTTACGAAATCTGGGGAACAAAAATTTATTCGAAATGCTTGAGAAAGGGCTCGAAACTTTACCTCAAATGGCCAATTGCTAATGTTTCTCTCACCATCATCGATTGTTCTTTCTTATGCCATCTCCAATTTGTTGCAATAATTTGGGAGAAAAAATTGAGAGAGAGAATTTTTTTCTTTTTCTTCTTGGCCGATTTTGAACTGTGAGAGAGTAGAGTTTTTTTTTTGTTAGTTAGGGTTGGGGTGTTTTTGGTTTATTAAAGAAAATTGAGGGGTAAAGGTAATTGTTAGGAGATATTAAATATTATTAATATTTTTTCTTTTTTTTTTAAACTGAAAAAGACTTATGGCCTTTGAGGAAATTCTATTTTTGATTATGGCCTTTCTGTAAATCACTCCATTTTTAGGCATGATGTTGATGAAATTATAGAAAAACTCCACTCTTGGATTATTTTTCCATGAAAATTGAAGGTGGTTAGAGTATGCAATTTTTTATTTGAATTGTAAAGCTAGCAGTAACGGAGTATTATTATTGTTTAGGATTTTTTTACAGTGTAATTTTTTGAATGAATTATGGTAGATTAAAGATTTTCAGTGCCTCGAAACGGACATATACCTTAAAAGACTCTTCACGGACAATCTTCATAGTATCTCGCTCACTATATCATCCGACAAAAACCCACTTTCTTGATGCTCATCTTTGATCTTCTCTGTGCTTTGCTACTTGATTTGCATATCTATTTTCTCCATCGATCTCTGACTAAATAAATAATAGTATAAATTTAAAATTTCTACATATTTCTTATGTATACACCATACCCAGAGGCGGACGGACAGGGAAGTGGGGGCTATAGCCCCACTGATTTTTTTTTTAATTTTCTTTTTTTTGTAAATATAGTGGTGTTGCCTTTTTTTTAAAAAAGAAAAATTTAATAAATTAGCCCAATATAAAATTTTCAGCCCAAATATAAGTTATTTTTCTTTGTTCTAAGCAAGAATTAAAATTCCTTAAATGAGTAATGTCTATGTTCCATATGGGAGGCCAAAGCATAATATTGAACAAGTAACTATCGAGCATCATTACAAAGTTAAGAGATTCAATTCGGTGATAGATAGACAATTGCAAGAGTTGAACAACCGTTTTTAATAAAGTATACACGGAGTTGCATATTTGTGTTGCATGCTTAAACCCATCCAATCACTTTGAAGCCTTTGACAAAGTAAAACTTGTTCGTCTTGCTGAACTTTACCCAAATGACTTCTCTTTTTTTGAGCTCTCGGCCCTTCCCAATCTATTTGAAAATTAGATTAGGGATGTTTGATCAAGTGATGATTTTTCAATATTGAAAGAGATTGGTGATCTTGATTAGAAGATGGTTGCAAATAAAAGACATGTCGCATTCTCGATGGTTTACAAACTTGTGACATTGGAGCTTATTCTACGCGTTGCAACTGCATGAATGGATAGAGCTTTTTAGGCTATGAAGATAGTAAAGAATCGAACTTCGTAGCCGAATGGGCGATCGATCAGTGGCTAAATGATAGTTTAATTGTCTTTATAAAGAGACATATTTAGTAGTATTTCAAACGATACTATCATAAACCTGTTTCAAAAGATGAAAAACTGTTGTGGTCAATTACCAAAGTAAATATGTATATATGTTGAGTTCTTTTGGAACTATAATGGGGTATTATATGTAATTAAAATATCTCGTGGGGTTTATTTTTATCAAACTCCACCTCCCCATTTATGTATTGCGTCATATATTTTCTCGTGAATAATATAAACTCTAAGTTTAACTATTTGATAGATTTTTTTTTTTTTTTTAAATTTAGCCTCCTGTCCCTGCCCCTGCACATACCATTTTATTAGAAGTGGAGTCCAACAGATATAGTTGCAATCAAAGCATCAAGGTATGCTCCTTGCTGGAGCCACGTGTTTACAAGAAAATGCAACACAATTTTTTTGATTTAATCGCAATTTTTTCCATATCATGATGTTCAATTTATTCTACGCGATTTGAAAAAGAGTATTTGACCCTTTGTAATTTTATAAAAGATTCACACCACCTCCTTGATATTTTTATATGTGACAATTTACTCCTCCGTGTAATGATCATATGGTACGTAGTTTACCCTCATTGTGTTATGATAAATGTGGCAATTAACTCTCCATGTGTTGTGACAAATATAATAATTTACCCATGTGTTATGAAAAATTTGACAATTTTACCCCCCATGTTACAAAAATACTTTCCATGTACATTCTCAATTTCGATAAGTGAGTTATACTCTCCATCTGAATGAGGTAAATTGATTCTTTAAAATTTTCACGGCGAGGTAAATTGTTCTTTTTCAAATCACAAGAGAGTAAATTGAACAATATACATTTTACAGAGGGGGTAAATCGGGATTAGCTAGAGTGAAAAGTGTTGCGTAAAAACAAAAAATCATCCTTCTTCATGTCAAATAATGAGGGGATAAAATGTCACAATTATAATAACACCACGGGTAACTGATAAATATAACATAATACAGGGGATAACCGTGTCCAAATGAAATAACACATGGGGTAAGCTATTTCAGCTTTTGTAGGATTAAAATATGTCTAAGTAGTACATAATAGGGTATTTTTATTAAATCATATTTTTTTAAGTTTTGAAAATGTCTAGAAGACAATGTAAACCTTTTGTAAGAATATAAGGCGGTAACATATACTTTTTGAAATTACATAAGAGTAAATTGGACATCATAAATATTAAGAGGGTAAATTACCATTAATATCCTAAATTATGCAATTTTTATGGGGTTAATTCTTTAATTTCCACGTGATATGATCAATTTACCCTCTTGTCATTTGACAATTATCGTTTTACACATTTATGTTTATTTCATTTTGTTGGAAGCATGGATCAAAATTTCGGATTTTTCCTAGAAAAAAATTCGAAACTTTTCAGTTTTTCAAGGAATCGAAACGATTCCTCAATGTATTTTCGAAACTATAAGGTTTCGTTCAAAACCCACAATGTTTCCGAGTTTTCCACCGAAACAATGGAAACTTGCAAAGTTTCCTTCAATTTCCGAAAATAGCCGTTGCCTTCTTCGAAAAAAACGTTCCCAATTTTTTTAAATCCAGAAAATGGTGGGGAGTTTACCAACTTGAGTCAATGTAAAGCTAGCCAACAAGGGATTTATTTCTCTGAAGAACAATACTTTGATTATGCTACTTAAGATGAAGATCATGGTAGCCGCCTATCAAAATTTTATTCTATGCGGAAGGGGAAGTGGAAGTGGAAATCAATTTGCTTATGTTACGTATAAACAATTGGATCTTTTAATTTAATTTTATTTTTGAACTATTAGTGCTTTAATATCATGAACTTTAATTAAGCTATGTTTTAATTATGTATTAACTTTTATTAGTTTTTGAGGTACGGATATTTTGATTGTAGTTTATAGATTTCATCTAGGATATTTCGCTGTCTTTTCATTGTTTAGTTGTGATGCAATTTTTTTTTTTAATTATTAACAAGCACTCATTCTTGTTTGGTGATACTGGTTTGCAAGATTTGAAAAGGGCATTATTAATAATTGTTCGCATTCATTTTGCACATATATTTCAAGTTAAATTATGCTTTAGAAATAAGAACATGATTTTTATGTATTTTTTATGACTATTTATGTGTTTTCAGGTTTTTGTAATTTTTTTTAGCATTTCTGCAACGCTTCCGAAACGTTTCAGATTTTTGGATACCCGAAACTCACCTACGTAACGAAACTTTGATCCATGGTTGGAAGTGTAGCTCATTCGCCAAATTTAAATGTGAAAGTGAAAAGTGTTGCATAAAATAAAAACAAATATCCTTCTTCATGTAAAATAATGCAAGGGTTAAAATGCCACGGTTGTAATAATAGGACAGACAACTGATAATATAACATATTATAGGGGCTAAATTGTGTGTCCATATATAGTAACACATGGGGTAAAACTGCTCTAGTTTTTTCGAGGATAGAGTATATAGCTAGATAACTAAATTCGCACATCCAGGGTGTCGACGCGCTCCGAATTCGCGAATCGGAGCTCATTTGCGAAATTCGCAAAGAAATCGCGAATTATTGAAAGTGAGAGCGCGAATTTATAATTTTGGGAGTGCGAATTTTTTATATATAGAGCGCTGTTTTAATTTTTATAGAGAGTGTATTATCTTTATAAGGAACATGCAGTACACAATAAAAATTTTAACAAAAAGATTAATTTTTACATAGATTTTGTAAAATTTAATAATTATTGGTTTGTTTTGTCATTTATAAATACTTTAACTGAGAAGCTAATTAATTTACAACCACACAAAAAAATTACACAAATAATACTTGTAACTTTATTAAAGAGTAGACTAGAGACTAAGAATATAATACATCCATGCATACGTGATGCATTAGCTTTTTGACAACTGTTCATCCATATGTCAAGCTATTTTTTGATTTGCCGACAACCAAAACAAATTAAATTGTAAATATTTGTTGGTTATTTTAACGCACTAATATGCTAGATGTTAGAATTTAAATACCACCATTGCGTGACACTTTTGGGAAAACATAATGAAGTTATAAATGTTTGAACTTTGTACTTTTCCTGGATATTTTGATTCATTAAACTGATAAATAGCTAAATAGTAAATATCAGTGTCCATGTCAAGCTATTCATTTAAGAAAACATATGTCTATATCAATGAAAATACATTTGCGCGTAAACACCACTGATGGTTCTCATTATCATTAACCTTTTATAGAGTGGTCCTTCTTGCGTTTTTTTTTTCCCACATTAGTCTCTACTATGAATTATTTGTTTCAATTTGGTCATTTTTAGGTGGTCCAAGGTGATCTAAAGTTCCAAAATAGTTTTATGAGAGACTAAATTGATAAATAAATAGTTTTATGAGGGACTAAATTAATACAAAATAATTTTATGAGGGATTAAAGTATAACACTATAAGAAAAAGACACTTGTAAATGACCAAAGTGAAACAAATAATTCATATTGGGGACTAACGTGGGAAAAAAAACACAAAAGGTATCACTCTATAAAAATTTAATGATAAGGACGACCACTAGTAGTATTTACCCTACATTTGTTCATGATATTAAGTCATTTTAGATAATTAGATTTATATTTAGTCATCATAAACTATACTTATTAGTTGAATGACATACATTTTGCTTTTGAATCTTTTAAAAATGCAGTTGTAACTTATCTCTTTATTATATATTTCTGTTGGTCCCAAGTGGTCAGAAGAGGTTTAGAGGGGGGGGGGTGAATAAACCTCTTTAAAATTTCTTTCAATTTTAACTTTAAAACTTTTCTCTTACTAAGAGCAGTCTAAGCTGATCAGAGAAATAAGTTCCAAATCTGTTCGCGAACAAATCTTTGAACAGGTCTGTTGACTACTCGTCTGATAATTACTTAGCTGATTCTGTTGAAATAAGTTTTAATACTTAGAGTACTTGCAGCGGATTTTCAAAGTGTTTTTCACAAGTAGTCTTAGTAGTTTGAAAAATGTTTCCCCAGTTTTATAAACTCCTTTTGAATGATTTTCAAACAGTTAACTCAACGTGTTTTTATGCAATCAGTAAATATGCAAGTTTTAAAAGCAATGTAAAAACACAAGTAATTTTTATAGTGGTTATATGGATTTGAATATCCTTTAGTCCACTCTTCCAAGTCACAAAGATCTTGGGTTATACTAAAAACACACAGTAATCAGTATACTCTGCTTACGCCTTACAACAAATGAACAGGCCGTAAGTTCACAGTAAGAAATCACAAAGAAATCCTACTTCTCTGAAGTAATATCACTCACTTAGATGGATATCTACTTCTCACAACACTCAATGTTTACAAATTCACTCAGAAGATGTATTTTTCGTTGTTCTTCAACTCTGCTTTTGTCAACAAATGACTAAGCTGATGAGTGAGCTGTTCTTGAGACATAGAAAATTCTGCTTCGAAAATTTCTCTGAGTTGTGTTACTTTTTTTCTTCTTCGTCTCTTTCAGCTATTTATACTTGAGGTTTGAAAAATGTCCGTTGAAGAAAGACAGGATTCAAATTCCTCGAGTACTGGTCCTTAATTTTCGCGAACGGCTCTTTGCAGTCTGTCCGTACTGTTAACAGTACTATTCTGCAGGCAGCATTAAATGCAACATTAAATGCACCCAGCTGATGCGAAGCAATTCTTCAATCATTTGTCTTTAATATCCTCGTACTTCAGCATTTATTACTCCAAGGGGCATTTATTACCGTTGGGAAGACTTCTTGATCCTCTCCACTTAGCTGACGAAAGTGCGCGTCTGATGGCGAACAGAGCTGATCTCAAACTTGAACAAATCTGATTTGAGTCGGCTGATCTTCATCAGTCTGATAACTTTCCTTCAGCAGATAAGAAGTCTTGGACCTTGAAACTTTGACTCTTCTGATGTCTTCTATACTTAGTCAAAATCCCATGATAAGTTTATCAGCTGAGTTACTTCATACTTAGCCAATATTTGAAGTTTTGGAAAGCATCAAAACCTCCCTTATCATAATTTCTTTAGTGCCTTCATCTTCATCCTTATCCAACAATTTCCCCCTTTTTGATGATGACAAAACTTCAGTTGAGTACCTGTTGAATACCTAAACTAAAGAATGTAATCCTCAAAAATTTTCTGAGATAGAAAATAGTATGTTGGAATGAACTTGACTTTTTATTGATATGATAAGACTGTTACAAATACAAGTACAAGTTCTTCAGATAAGATGTCTGAAAGATAGATAAAAGAAAACTGATTACAAGATTTTATCAATTCTAACTATCAGCTTCTCCATCTGTTCCTTCAAGCACTTCTTCATATTCATAAGAAGACTCATCATCGTCTTCTTCTTCTTCTTCATCAGCTTCATCATCTAGGTCCATGTTTGCTTTGGCAGCTTCCATTTTCTCCTTGAGTTTTTGTTCCTTCAAAGCTTCCATGGCCTTCCTGGCTGATTCTGTATTTTTGTACTTGGTCAAAAGCTCTGATTGATCAGCAGTAGAGTCTTTGGATTCAGCCATCACTTTATCAGTTTTGGCTTTTTCCTTAGTCTCTTCTTCAGACTTCTCTTTTCCTTGGACCTTTCCAAGTTCTTCTTCAGCAGTCTTGGTCATTTCAGTAGTTTCATCAGTCTTCTTGGCTTCAACAGCAGCAGAAGTTTCCTTGGTTGAATCATCCCTTTTATCTTCACCCTTTTTGTCATCATCAGAACTGATGGCATCTTGAGGTTGAACAACAGGGTTGAGTGCAACTGTTGGAGTCTTCATGGTAGCACATAAAGCTTTCAAGTTCTGGTTTGCTACATCATGACTTGCAGTCAGGTGATGAAGAGTTGTACTGATGTTGTCAGTTTGATCGTTGAAGTAGTCAATGTTCAGGTTTATGGTTGCAATTTCATTTTGTAATACTTGTGTAGCATGTGATACTCCTTGCAAGAACTCTGAGTTGACTGCCTTCCCTTCTTCACTGACTTTTATGAAGGTTGCAGTTAGATCAGCAATCTTGTGCTCAGCTGTTTTTAATGCAGTATGAAGATGATTCACATCACCCTTCACATCTTCAACATTCTTGTTCAAATCTCTTAAGCTGTGCACTAACTGCAATGAATTGTCTTGAGGAATAGGAATACTGTCAATTTCTTTCTTGATGATCTCTGCTGTTGATCCTTGAACAGTTTCCAGCTGAAGTCTATTTGACTCTCCCAATTCTGCTTTAAGTTCATTCTTCAGCTCCTCTTTGACTTTTGTTAGCTGTTGATTATGCTTATGTTCCAGTTCCCTTAGTGAATCTTCCAATAACACCTGGAATGCTTCCATCAGTGATGAATGTTGATCAGCTGATGAAGCCGAAGCAGTAGCATAAGCTTCCTTCTCTTCAGTCGCATGTTGAACAAGGACTTCTTCCAAATCTGTCATCTGATGGTCTTCAGAGTCCTTAGCATTCCAGTCTATTGCTAGAGGCTCTTCAGCTTTCTTTTCTTCAGTCTTCTTATGTTCATCAGTGACATCTTCATACATCAGATTCGTGATGGTGCCATCATCATTGAAGCAGGTCGTCTGACGAATTTGCCTCACAATGATCCAAGGGTTGACAGGTGCGTTGTTACCCTCTGGCACTTCACAAAAATCTTTCATTTCCTTGCCGAAGATTACATGTTGAATGCTTGGCAGTTGAGGGAGTTCACTTGAATGCCCTTGCTGATATCTAGACTTATCTGCGCACTTGTTCAGTGCAGTGATAACAGCAATCTTCACAGCCCTTTCTTCAACGTTGTCAGTCTTCTTCCTCTTTTCAGGCAAGGTGCTTTGGATCAGCTTAGCTTCCTCATGGGCAAATTCCCTAGCATAGTGATGCATGACATCCCTAACATAATGAGGGTCCAAAGCTTTTTGGATAGAATCTGTCTTTAGCCACTTGAGTACCCATTCCTCTTCAGCAGCTAAGTCTTTCAGATTCTGAAGTTCAATGATGGACCTGTTCAGCCTATTATCTCTCCATCTGATATACCTAGGCTTCTCCTGGATGAACATAGTCTTCAACATTAACTTCTGGTTGTAGTAGGCTAAGGACTTTTCAAACTTCTGGAAAAGCTCTTTATTGTTATGTATGATCTTGAAAGCCTTTCTAACTTTGAACTTCTCTTTTGGTTTTGCTTCCCCAGCAGGCATTTTTACTTTCGGGGGCTCTTCTCCTCCTTTAGCCTCATTAATCTTGATGCCACCTCCATGGACAGGTCCATAGGCATCAACTTTGCTCAATTCCAAAACCATAGCCATTTCAGCATCCTCAGCAGCTTTCTTCTCTGCTTCAGACATTTGCCTTCTGGCTTTATCCTTTGCTTCTTGAGCTTTGCTCAGCTCAAGTGCCTTCTTTTCCTCTAACTCATCTTGTTTCCTCTGTTCAGCTTCCTCCCTAGCTTTCTTGTCAGCCTTGGAAATTTTCTTTTTCCTTAGCACTATTTTCCTTTTGCCTTTATCGACGGGAGCTGGTCCAGCAGATGAGATAGGATTTGCAGCAATAGGATGTATGATTTGGACATCTGGATCTTCTTGAGGTCGAGCAACCTCAGCTGTTGGTGTGATTTGAGGCAACTGTTGCACATCAGCTTTGTCAGCAACAGAAGCTCCAACAGCTTCAAGGGGTCTTTCAGCAGATTCAGGACTTGTTCTCACAAGGTCCACCAGCTCAGTGTCCTTTTCTATAAACGTCATCTGCTTTCTGGCAGTCTTTTTGGTTAGTCCTTGAACAACCCTTGAAATAGCAGTATCCTTCTGCTGACTCCTTGTCCTGTGAGAGACATTCTCAGCAGGTTTATCAGCAGACGGAGTCCTTGAGAGTGATGCAGGTGAAGCAGTCCTGACATCAGCAGTGACTTGATCAATAATCTTTGTGACCTGATCAGCAGCAGTCACTGACTCCTTTTTCTTTGAGTCTTTCTCCTTAGGCATATCAGCAGCCTTCTTCTTTTTAGTCTCAACAGCCAAGTTAGCTGTTTTGACTAGTCTCCTTTGCCTCTTGGCAGGAACCTCTTTTGGTTCCTCATCTTCATCCTCTTCAGGCTCACCAGCCTTTCTCTTCATAACAGGCAAGTACTTGGACATTGCCTTGGACTTGTGGATTTCTTTTCCATTTCGCATAAAACAGCCCAATTTTGACAGAAGATAGCTGAGAGTGATTCTGTGGTTGGTGTAGGGGCCTTTTCCCTTCTTTACTTCCAGAAAATCAGCGAAGATATACCATACTATGATGGACCAGTTGACTTCCATTCCATAGTAAATAGCAGCCATGATGCTGAACCTCTTCATAGTAACAGCATCTAAGGAAAAGGTACAGTTCTCTATCAGCTTAGAGACCATATCAGCCATCCTCTGATATTCGTCCCTCAGCTGTTTCTTCCTAATGTTGCCAGTCAACATTTCTCCCTCATTGGCGCAGATCGCCCAAAATTGTTGGTGCTTTTCTTCAGTCAGCACTGTGACGTCATGACGTCCACTGTTGCGAAGTCCAAACTGTTCGTGAAGAACGGCTGGTGTAATGACCACAAATTTGTCACCAACTGTTGCTTTGATTTTTAGCTTGCTGTAGTCAGCAACAGCAGTGTTGTAGTACTCAAGAACCTGGTCGGTCCAGATTACTCCTTCGTTGTATTCCATAAAGTTCACCAGAGATGCTGACTTGAACTTCTCCAGCAGTTCCTTCATCAATTTCGTACCAGATTGGTAGTAGGAATCATAAACTAGGAACATACCTTCAGCAGCCATCTTAATCTGTTGAAAGTTAGAGAAAAAAGAAGAGTTTTGCAGAAAAATTGCTCAAATTTTTCACAAGTACTTTTGAAAATTTAGGGTGCGTAAAGAACTACTCGACTGATCAGATGGGGATTTATAGAGTTGGGGTATGTCGGTTTCCGTGATATCCGCCAACCGTTAGATCCGTTTTTCTGTCAGTGCTGATCGTGCGGCGTCAGTTACGACTTATCTGTTGGACTACTGTCCTGATGACATAGTTGTTATCAGAGAATGCCAATAGCTTATAACCTTCCTCAGCTGTTTGTCAATCTAGCCAGATAATATAACTTTATTCTTCGATAGTTGAGTCTTCTGATGAAAACATAACTTCAACTAACTGTCATTAACAAATTTCATCTTTAATTCAGAAGTACCGCTAGTCTTACACGTTCCCCCTGAGTTTAAGAATTCATAAGTTAACTAGTCTGTTGAAAGTTAATCCTTGAATAGAATAACGGATAACTAAGCTGTTGAACTTCAGTATTCTGATAAGTTCCCCCTCAGCTTATGCATCCAAATTAAGTAGTCCCAGTTCAGCTCTTAGAGTTGAAAACCTTGCTTCACTTAAAGGTTTAGTGAAAATATCAGCAATCTGATTGTCAGTGTGAACATATTCAATCATAACATTGCCTTTTTCCACATGATCTCTAATGAAGTGATGCTTGATCTCAATATGTTTAGTCCTTGAATGACTTGTAGTATTCTGAGTAAGAGAGATTGCACTTGTATAGTCACAGTAGATTGGTATTCCACTGATTTTGATATTGTAATCTTCCAGTTGATGCTTTAACCAAAGTATCTGTGCACAGCACGCTCCAGCAGCTATATACTCAGCTTCAGCAGTAGATATAGAGACTGAAGTCTGTTTCTTACTCATCCATGAGATCAGACGACTACCTAAGAATTGACAGGCACCTGTTGTGCTTTTTCTATCAATCTTGCAGCCAGCAAGGTCTGAATCTGAATAACCAATAAGCTCAAATCCAGATTCTCTAGGGTACCACAATCCCAATTCTTGAGTGCCTTTAATGTATTTCAGTATCCTCTTGGCAGCTAAGAGATGAGATTCTTTGGGATTTGATTGGAATCTTGCACAAACCCCAACAGAGTACATGATATTAGGTCTGCTTGCTGTTAGATACAACAATGACCCTATAATGCCTCTGTATTTGGTTATGTCCACTGATTTGCCATCTTCATCTTTATCCAAACGAAGACTTGTAGACATAGGAATATTAGTTGTAGAACTAGTCTCCATACCAAATTTCTTGAACAGATCTTTTGTGTATTTAGCTTGGTTGATGAATATTCCATCAGGCAACTGTCTTACTTGCAAACCAAGAAAATAATTAAGTTCACCCATCATGCTCATTTCAAACTTATTCTGCATCAGCTTGGAGAACTTGTCACACATCTGTTGGTTAGTTGAACCAAAAATAATATCGTCCACATATATTTGCACAAGTAATATATGATTTTCCCATTCAATTGTAAACAAGGTTTTATCTACCTTACCTTTACGAAATCCTTTAATTAAAAGAAAATCAGATAGGGTATCATACCATGCTCTTGGAGCCTGTTTCAGTCCATAGAGGGCTTTCTTCAGATGATATACTTCTTCTTGCAGTTCTCCATTGAGAAAAGCAGACTTCACATCCATCTGATAAACATTGAAGTTTTTATGAGCAGCATAGGCAAGAAACAGTCTGATTGCTTCAAGTCTTGCTACTGGTGCAAATGTCTCATCAAAGTCAATTCCTTCTTCTTGACAATAACCCTTGGCTACTAATCTTGCTTTGTTACTGGTAACAATACCATCTTCATTCATCTTATTTCTGAAGACCCATTTAGTGCCAATTACCCTTTGATGACTTGGTCTAGGAACTAAGTACCAGACTTCATTCCTTTCAAATTGATTCAACTCTTCTTGCATAGCTTCTATCCAGAAGGAATCACTGAGAGCTTCGTCAACTTGTTTGGGCTCTATTTGAGATAGAAATGTGACGAACATAGAGTCTTGAGCAGCAGCCCTTCTTGTTTTCACTCTATCTAAAGGATCACCAATCACTAACTCTGGAGGGTGATTCTTGAGCCATCTGAGATCAGGTTGCAGGTCTGAATGTTGTCTTCTGTTACGATCTTGCAACACTACTGTTGGAGTTCCAGTAGTAGTCTGTTGAACAGTCTCTGGTCTGTCAGCTGTTTGCAACTCGTCTGTTAGACAATCAGTACTGTGATTTTGAACAGTACTTGAGTTAGCAGCTGAACTTAGATTGGGTAGTATGATGGGAACATATTCTTCATTTCTTCCAATATTCAACTTCTGCAAATCAGTAGATAGATCTTGATTAACACTTTGATTCTGTTCAGAAGATTGACTTGGCTCATCAAATACTACATGGATAGATTCTTCTATTAGTAATGTTCTTTTGTTAAAGACTCTATAAGCTTTACTAACAGTTGAGTATCCTACAAAAACAGCTTCATCAGCCTTTTCTGCAAATGCAGTAAGGTGATTTTTCCCATTATTCAATACAAAACATTTACAACCAAAAATCTTAAAGTAATGAATGTTTTCAATACAAAACATTTGCAACCAAAAATCTTAAAGTAATGAATGTTTGGTTTTCAGTTGTTCCAAACTTCATATGGAGTCTTGTTCTGATTTTTGTTGATCATACATCTGTTCTGGGTAAAGCATGCTGTATTTGTTGCTTCTGCCCAAAATCTTTGAGGCAGTTTAGCTTCAGCTATCATGGTTCTAACAGCTTCCTTTAGTGTTCTGTTTCTCCTTTCAGCAACACCATTCTGTTGAGGGGTTCTAGCAGCTGAATACTCATGATGTATTCCTTTGATATTACAATACTCTTCAACACTAGAGTTTGTGAACTCTGTCCCTCTATCTGATCTGATCTTCAATATTTTTATACTCTTCTCATTCTGGATCAGTTCCATCAGATTAGTAAGATGTTCCTTGGTTTCACTTTTCTTCTTCATGAAAATCACCCAAGTATATCTTGAATAATCATCTACAACAGCTAGGCAATATTTCTTTCCACCATTGCTGACTGGATCAATGGGTCCAAATAAGTCCATATGTAGTAGCTCCAACATTCTTCCTGAAGATTGATGCTTCTTGCCTTTGAATGATGACTTGATTTGTTTACCCTTCTGACATGCGTCACAAAGCTTGTCTTTGCTCATGACTGTTTTTGGAATCCCTTCTACCAGATCATTTTTGATTAATCTATTTATGGTCTTGAAGTTTAAGTGATTCATTCTTTTGTGCCATAGCCAGCTAACTTCACTTGGTGTAGAAGCCACCAAACAAACACTTGAATTCTTGTCAGCAGAATTCCAGTCGACTATGTAGATATTTCCTTGTCGTCTTCCAGATAAAATTACCTTCTTTGTACCAATCTGTTCAACATAGCACTTATCTGTTGAGAAGATGACTGAATATCCTTTGTCACAAAATTGACTTATGCTCAGCAGATTATATTTGAGGCCTTTGACATATGAGACGTCAGATATCTCTATGTTCCCTCTGATCAGTTTTCCTTTTGCTTTAATCTTGCCTTCTTTGCTGTCTCCAAAAGTGACCTTTGGACCATCCACAGCAATTGCATCAGTCAGCTCATGTATGTTTCCACACATGTGTCTTGAACATCCACTGTCCAAGTACCAAATCTTCTCTACTTTACTCCTACTCCTAATCCTAACCTACAAAATAAAAATAAAATTGTTTTAGGTACCCTTATTGAGAGGGTCCTGAAGGATTAGTTCCACCTTTGACAACCCAAGATGTTGATGTCTTAGGCTTCTTAGGCTTCTGAGTTTTGACAGGAGCATGAACAACTTTATCTTTACCATAGCTATCAGATAAGTCATGTTGATGATCAGTATGATAAGAGTGATGTTCATAAGCAGGGTAGGGTGCATGATAAGCAGGGTATGCATGCATTGGATGAGCAGGATATGGTGCATAGTAACTTGGAAATTGAGGTGCATGATACATATGATGATATGCAGCAGGTTGCACATAATAAGACTCATTTCCATACCAAGCATTTTGATTTTTCTTGTTCTTATGCTTCTTTGGCTTACTAGTAGCTTGCTCATTTACAGACGACTTAGTTTTACCACTAGTCTGATTGACTTTAGTTTTATCAGCAGACTTCTTAGGACTCTGCTGTTTGGTCTTACTAATCTGTTTACCTATACTAGGCTCTTTGCTCTTTTTAGCCTTAGGAGTTTTCTTCTCCTTTAACACTTTCTCAGGTGAAGCAGGTCTAGCAGTTTGAACATACAGAATGACCTTACTATTGTCAGCAGATATAAATTTCTCAGTATGATTCAATTCGTGCTTATCCTGTTCTAAAGGTATCTTCTGTTTACTAGACATGTGAGTGGATGCAACAGATGATTTTTCATGAGACTCAATAACCTTTTCAAGTTCCATGATTTTTCCTTTATAGACTTCACATTCAGCTTTCAGAGACTCATGTTCTTGTTCAAGCAGTTTATAGTCATCTGATTCTTTAGGCTTTTCAGCTTTAAGTTTCAGTGAGTTGTTTTGCTCTTTTAACAAGATCATCTCTTCCTTAAGCTTTTTGTATGCTTCAGCAATACCAGTATTGTTGAGCATCATTTGTTCAAATGAATTAAATAATTCATTATCAAGAGGAGTTACCTCATCCTCAGAGTCATCAGATTCCTTTGCCATCAGGCACAGGAGAGCAGGGTTCCCTTCATCAGAAGATTCTTCATCAGACGTGTCTGAATCTGAATCAGATGAGTAGACAGCAGCTAGCTTTTCTGCTTCAGCCATCATTGCCTTGCCTCTCTGATGCTTTCTTTCTTTTCTCATTTTCTTTTCTTCCTCAGTGTATTTCTCTGCTTTTGGATATGGGCAGTCTTTGATGAAGTGTCCCAATTTCCTGCAGTTATAACACATTAGTTTGGCTTTATAGTCCTCTTTATCTTGAGAAGAAAAGTTAGGTTTAGAAGTAGAAGCATTGTTATATTTGTTCTTCATTTTTCTTTTGTAGAACTTCTTGAAATTGTTTATAAGCAATGCAACGTCTCCAGCAGTGTACTCCTTTTTGTTGAGCAGTGTGGCTTCATCAGATGAGTCCACATCTTTACTTCTGTAGGCTGGCCTTCTTGGATTTTCAGCAGCAACCAGTGCAGCTGTGGGACTTGAAGTTGAGGTTTCTTCAACACCCATTCTAGGCAGTTTATACTCATACGCCTTGAGTACTGAGAACAGCTCTGTAAGAGAAATCTTGCCCAGATCTCTTGATTCTTCCATGGCTGTCACCTTCATATTGAACTTTGGAGGTAGAGCCTTCAGAACTCTAACGGTTATCTCCTTGTCGGTGAAGGTTTTTCCAAGCTTTAGAACTTCATTCAGCGTCCTTGTAAACCTTGTATCCATCTGGTCAATGGTTTCAGCAGACTTCATCTTAAAGTTGTCCAGCTTTTCTAGAGCAACACTCAGCTGATGCTCCTTTATGGCGTCGTTTCCTTCGCTCATGTCACGAACCTTATCCCACATCTCTTTTGCAGTCTTGCAGTGCTTGACTTTGTCAAATCGATCGTTGTCAAGGGCCTTGGTCATGATAAATCGCCCAACTTTGTCCAGGTTGAACAGCTTTATTTCTTCGGCTGTCATTTCTTGTAAATCTTTTTCCACCGTTATATCGACTTCATCAACTTTGATGGTCTTGTGATAGAATAGTGTCCTGCAAGCCAACTATTTGGCTGCATTTAATTGAAAGGACCATTCGATTGGATTAATAAATGCATTTATATTATATGGTCATCTTTATCTTATGTAATAATTATCTACGCATAAGGATAGAAGTCCTTAGATCACAGGGCTATGGGACAACCCGTGGACTGATCTCCAAGGCCGTGATCTAGAACATATTAAAGAGTCGTAGAATCCAATCGAGATAGGACATCGTTGGATTCGGTTAGACTCTCACTATTGTGTATACTCCGATGAACTGGAGAACGCTGGGGTCCACGAGCGTGACTGGGATAGTCGATATACATAAGTGGGTGGCTTGCTGGGATGGCAAGCGCACTGAATACCCCAATTAGGAAATAACTCACCATGGAAGCGGTAGTCGCATATCGGGGTTGAAGTTATTCCGATTTACAATAGTATACGAGGAACGATCCCTAACTACTTGAGATGATAGGGTTTTTCTGGTGCGAGAACGTCTATGCTTTGATATGAGTCCCGACTGACTGGAGATCGCCAGAAAGTCTCTGTGGACTCATGTTGGGTATAGAGGAACTCGTATGCAGGTTCATATCATCAACAAAGGATCCATTGACCCGACTTGATAGGTTGGGAAATTCTCCTATGGATTTCTGTGAGAAATTAATTCTGGTAAAATCCTCGGCCGAGGGATCTGACGGCTTTATGTAAGTAGCTCATAAAGGTTAAGTCAAAGAGAATTATTTCGAGACCAGAATGCATATGGTCAAGACAAAAGAAAAGGGAATCCGATGAAAGACCATACCCTTAAGTCTCGACTGGGAGATTGATCGATGGAGAGATTATGGCGTATACGGAAATTGTAAATGAGATAAAAGGTTCACTGAATTAATTCACCAGTGATTGGGCTCCATGGGCTTGTGGCTGGACATCGACCGTGGAGTGTGGGAGAATTCCCAAATTGGCAGGGGTGCTAATTTTGGAATGATCAATCGACAGAGTGTTCGATTGATTTAGAGTAAATCTTACTCGAATAATTAAATAATATTTAATTATAACCCACGGCCAATTATGTGGTGAACCTACGGGGGCATACACAATACACATGAAGCGAAAGCGAGGAAATAAGAACGACCGAGTCGACTGGGTCGACTGGGTGAATAATCGACTGGGTCGATTATTATGGGTGGGTCGACTGGGTCGACCCAATTGGAATTGGATCAGGATCATAAATTAAATTGGAATTTAATTTGTGGATTAATTAATTAAGTTGGATTTAATTAATTAGAAGGAATTTTAATTAAATGGACTTAGAGTCTGATTTAATTAAATGGGAGATTAAGTTAATTAATTGGGCTATTTAATTGGGAGATTAAATAAAGCCTGGTCAAATTAATTAACTGGGCCATGAATTAATTAGAAGACTTGGTCTTTTAATTAAAGAGGGTCATGGCCCATGTAGGAGAGAAGAGCCCTAGTCCTAATAGGACTAGGTTAGGGAGATAACTATAAGTAGCCTTCTTGTAGTTATTTTTCCACACAACTCCATAAGCAAAAATTGAGAAAGAGCAAAATTTTCTCTCCCTCTCCCAAGCATAAGTCGACCGAACCCTGTTCTTCCTTTGGAAGAATTTTTCGTTTTCGACTTTGATCCAAAATCGTTTCTATATCCTAGATCATAATATATCTTGTGTTCTAGCTGATCAAGATTTATTATTTTCGTGTAATTGTGGTGTATCAACTCGTAGAGGCGCAGCACGTGGGGCGCTCCTTGAAAAGCCTGGATCGATTTTGCTGGAGCAGAAATCAGAGTTCGTTTTGCTAGCCGAGGATTTGCAAGGAGATAGGTATAACGTGTGAACTTATACTATCGTTTTTATTTATATTCATATATATACAACTAGAGAGTATCCTGGCAAGATTCCGTAAGAGGTCCTAAAATTTTTATATTCCGCTGTGCCTAGGGCTGTTTATCTTACCGAATCCCAACAGTGGTATCAGAGCCAACTCTAGGCTTTGTATATATATGAATTTGCAAATTCTGTGTTTTTATAAATCATATGTTTGATTTATGTGTGGCTAGTTCTTTAACTGTATATGTTTTAGAACATAGATCTGTTAACTTAGAGTTAATGTAAAATTTTGATTCGAAAATTTTATCCTGTTAATTTTTTATTTTGGATTGAATTAATTAAAACTGTTGATTTTAATTAATTAAGTAATCAAACACAAATTAAAACAAAACAAAAAGAAAACAAAGTAATTAGATCGAAATTTATTCTCTTGGTGAGAATTAAACTTGACCTTAATGCTCGGCACAATTCTTTGATTTCTTTTGTATTCACAATTAACGTGACCATGATGTTTTAATTTGGCAAATGTTCACCATGTATTGCAATTTGGTTTAGTAAATTGCAAATTGTTGGATTCTTGTAAATTTGAAGCCAACGAGTTACGGCCATGACATGGTGGATCAAAAATTTTGTGGCAGAATTTTGGATAATCTTGAACAAAATCTTGGAGATATGGTTGTTATGAAATCTTGGTGAATCTTGAATTGATCTTAGAGGTCTAATTAAACAAGGAAACTTAGAGTTTCATTTAATATAAGACATTTAATTAAAATTAATGTCTTGTAATTAATTACCAAGATTAAAGATCTTAGAGATCTTATTAAACAAGGAAACTTAGAGTTTCAATTGTAAGAAGAGATTTAATTAAAATTAATCTCTTCTAGTAAGTTACCAAGATTAAAGATCTTAGAGATCTTATTAAATTTGGAAACTTGGAGTTTTGGATAAGGTAGAAATCTTGATGGATTAGGACACTACCTTAGTTAACTAATCTATTCAAAATAGTATTATCTTGAGAATTTTGGAGATTTGGGAATATTTGGGAAACTTAGAGTTTTGGATAAGGTAAGAATCTTAGAGATTTAGATTACCTTAATTAACCAATTTAATCAAGATAAGTTTGTAGATTACTTAGAGCTCAAGTAAGAGCTAATTAATCTTAGAGGTTAATTGTTAATTCAAAATTAATTAACTTGGATAATTTTTGTGAATTAAAATTAAAGGAGCCGGTAAATTTACATTTATGCCCTTATGTGAATTTATGCATGTTCTTGAGTGAATATGTGGATTTGTCGATTTTGCCCTTAAGCCCTGTGTAGTTTTGGTTTATTTATTTTATGGGTTGTAATTAAATGGGCCTGATTGGTGCCCTTGCTTGCGCAAACAATTGTAATAGAATATGGCCTTTATTTTTATAAGCTAGGCTTAGATTAGGCTTGGAGCCAAGAGGACCTCATGAAGACTTGGAGATCCACATGGAGGCCCATTACCTTGGAGGACATGGAGGCCCAATTCATTACATGGAGGCCCAATCAAGGTGGATATTACAAGAAGGCCCATGATGTATGGGTTAGAAAATTGTAATAGTTAGGACATTTAATTTCCACCCTAGACTGACCAATTGGTCCATCATGTGGCTCGTGATGGATCGCATAGGATGGGCAATCGACCAATCATATGTGCAATGCTAGGTGATATATGTTTACTATTATTCTTTGATGTTTGTCTTGCATGCTTAGAATAGATCACGTAAACAAGATAAAGCATAATCTGATGAGACCTCGCACGAAGAAAACTTAAAACCTCCAATTGAACTTAAAAACTCAATTAGAATATTAAATCGAATAACGGGCGCATATGAATGGTGTCTATGGTCCGAGCCTATCCAATTACTAGGTCTTAGGCATATTGTACGAATATATCTCGATGTCTCACGAGTCGTGGGTCGAGCTATAGGAAGATGATATGTCTATTGCCTCGATGCACAGTTTAGTGCCAAGGGAGGGGATAGCAAGGTTCTAGGCGCTGTCTCACGAGTCGTGGGGCGTCTAGGATTGAACTATTTCTCTTCACGAGTATTGGACATGATTTAACGCGAGTAAGTATGGATGTCTCACGAGTCGTGGGTCCATAACGAAAACCGAGGCTGAATGAACTCAAGGGTTAGCTGGGATGGTTAACCGGCGACGTGATCGCCCACCAAGTGGATCGATTGGTATGGCCAACGAGTCGTGGGTACTGAGCGATTGCATTTGGGCCTTGAGCCCATTAGGAAATTTTTATTTCCGGAACCTTATGTGGGGGCATAAGTATTCGACAAAAATAGTGGGAGTAATTTACAAATGAAAACCATGTTTGTAAATTATGCATTGATATTAATCTGCCGCGTATTTATCGTCATGTTTATGATAGTTTTTCATAAGTTATGTATCCATGAATATTAACCATCATACTTGAATCAAATAAATTGACTGAACCCAAATGAATTTTGAATGACTTCAAAACTTGAGAAATTATTCTCAAGTCCAAGCAAGGACTAATCTCCTTACAAAGATTTCATTGTGTTTCCTTTCGAAGTTACACTTCGACTGGAATGGTGATAGGTTTCACAAGGCTGCCTTTTTCGAAGTTACTCTTCAAATAAGAAAGGTGATATGTTTCACCAGTGGGTTGAGGATGGTTCTCAAGCCCAAATTTTCTTGAAGGCAAACATGAAATCTCCCATAAATGGGAAGTAACATCTTGTTAAAAGGCCTCAAAAGGCTCGAGAGATGGAAGAAGAGGAATGAATCCTCTCTGAAGGGAAATAACCTTGGCGGTTTTTCAGTAAGGATGATAAGTTGTAAAGTCAATCAAAATGGTTCTTCCATGGATTAAGATCAAGGGAAAGAGGGAATTGAACCTATTCATCCCATAAGGGACGATTGAATTTTATTGAACTTAACCTTATGGTTAAAGTAATGCATAAGGGTGTTGGATGCCCGATGAAGCATTCATTGATGCATTCAATGCATCTAAAGCCATGAATTATTTAGATCATTAGAATTTTCTTATACCATCCCTCGTCTTAAGGGATGTGATAGTTCCATAATGGTTGGAACTGATTGCGCTATAAGATTTATACGCAAAAGGTGTACATAAGCAAATGAGTATGGATACTCATATATCAACTAAATATAATATGCATAGTCAATAAAATATAAATAATCAAGATTTCACACACTTGAGTCGTTGTAAAAACCGAAAGGTGATACACGAATACTGAAACATATTTCTGAATTTAAAGATTCAAAGACTGAGCTCGACTGGGTCGAGCTTGACTGGGATGATGTACATAGTAACCGACTTTCGAATCTTGCTTAATGGAAATTAGATTTAGTAGTTGGTTGCTAGGCAGCCAAGAGGGATAAACGACTGGAATGGATTTAATCCATTTAAAAGTGTGTAGAAACACTAAAGCATTAGTGGGAGATAAGGCATCTCTAGTACCCTCGTGGGTAAAAGTACGTTGTGATGTACAATTCCAAATTACTTTGGGAATAAAAGAAGAGAGCCTAATCAATGAAAGCATGTAAGAGATTTGGATCGATTCAAAATCAAACATGCATTGGCAGTACGCCATTGATTATTTGATAGAGAATTAGATTCTCGAAATGTAAGACCTGCTTGAAACGTTGTATGTTGTCAAGCAATCTGGACATATAAATGTCCATTAAGAAATCTTACATGAAATTCCTTATTCAAACCAAATAAAAACTTGATCGAGAAAATCGAAGATACTAAGCTAAGTATCTATGAAGCCAGTTCCAAAATCATGTGATATGAGTTTTGGTATTGCACCTTTATATGCATTCATGCACATATGAGGTCTCCCGCTTATGTGAGTAAGCTAGTGGGAGATAAGCTGAACGTATAGTCCATCTTATGCAATTGGTGGGGTATCCAGAAAACTCTATAGGATACAAGTTCTACGATCCTACAAGATAAACTAGGTTTGTCTCAAGGAACGCATACTTCTTGGAGAAGGATTTCTTGCTAGGCAAGAAGGAACACAACGTAGAACTAGATGAGGTCACTGAAGCTGAAAAGGCCGAAGAGGTCAATCAAGCCGACCCATCACCACAGGCAGTGGGAGAACAAGAGAATGAAAGTACATCAGAGAGTACACCGATACTTCGCAAGTCAGAAAGACAACGTAGAGAACCCAAGAGGTACTACGGTCTGCTGCGTGAGACTAGACAGTCTCTAACCGACCCAAGGACTTACGAAGAGGCTATGCTAGGCATAGACTCGGGAAGGTGGCGTGAAGCCATGGAATTCGAATTGGACTCCATGCACTCGAACAAGGTCTGGGCCTTGGTAGATCCACCAGTGGGAGTAGCTCCCGTGGGTTGCAAGTGGATCTATAAGCGAAAGCTTGGAGTGAACGGAGAGGTAATAACCTACAAGGCGCGACTAGTGGCCAAAGGATACACTCAAAGGCCAAGCATCGACTTTGAGGAGACCTTCTCGCCTGTCGCAGTGCCTAAATCCATTCGAATCTTGCTGGCCATAACTGCGTGGTATAACTACGAGATATGGCAAATGGATGTAAAGACTGCCTTTCTCAATGGGAACATTGACAAGGAGATCTACATGAAGCAACCAAAAGGATATGCATCCAAAGGAGATGAACACTAAGTGTGCAAACTCCAGAGGTCCATTTATGGACTGAAGCAAGCTTCCCGAAGTTGGAACATTCGTTTTGATGAAACAATCCAAACTTTTGGATTCATCAAAAACGTGTTCGAAAATTGCGTGTACAAGAAGATCAGTGGGAGTACAGTTGAATTTTTGGTGCTTTACGTTGATGACATTCTTCTCATTGGAATGTGAAAGTGTTGTCCGAAACTAAAGCATGGTTATCTACACAATTCTCAATGAAGGATTTGGGAGAATCATCCTTTGTACTAGGTACAAGGATCTACCGAAATAGATCAAAAGGACTGCTGGGCCTCTCCCAATCCCAGTACATAGATAAAATCTTGAAAAGATTTAATATAGGAGAATTCAAGAGAGGATTGCTTCCAATGAGACATGAGATTGCACTCTCTAAGTCATGGCCCCAAAGACGCCTTAAGAGAGAAGCAATATGTCTCGAATACCATATGCATCCGCGAAAGGAAGCATAATGCATGGTATGATGTGTACTAGATCAGACGTGGCGTACGCTCTAAGCATTACAAGTCGCTACCAGTCTGATCCAGGTGAGCAGCACTGGATAGCCGTAAAGGCAATTCTGAAGTACCTGAGAAGGACTAAGGAATTGTTCTTGGTATACGGTGGAGGAGAATTGAAATTGGAAGGCTATACTGATTCTAGCTTCCAATGTGATGTAGACGACTTCAAGTCGACATCTGGATACGTGTTCTGCCTCAATAGTGGTGCGGTAAGCTGGAAGAGCTCCAAGCAAGACACTACCGCAGTTTCAACCACCGAGACAGAATACATTGCCGCGAGTGAAGCAGCAAAGGAAGGTGTTTGGATGAAAAACTTCATCCAGGAATTGGATGTGATACCTAGCATTGTCGAGCCATTACTATCTTCTGTGATAATAATGGAGCTATCTCGCAAGCGAAGGAGTCGAGATCTCATCAGAATCCAAGCACGAACTAAGACGATACCATTTGATATGTTATATCATTGGCAGAGGAGACATAAAGATGGAACGTGTCACCTCAAGGGATAATACGACGGACCTGCTGTCTAAGCCATTGCCTCAAAGGCATCCGAAAACATCTATCTAAGATGGAAATCAGAAGTATGAAAAGTTGGCTTTAGTACAAGTGGGAGATTGATAGAATAGTGTCCTGCAAGCCAACTATTTGGCTGCATTTAATTGAAAGGACCATTCGATTGGATTAATTAATGCATTTATATTATATGGTCATCTTTATCTTATGTAATAATTATCTACGCATAAGGATAGAAGTCCTTAGATCACAGGGCTATGGGACAACCCGTGGACTGATCTCCAAGGCCGTGATCTAGAACATATTCAAGAGTCGTAGAATCCAATCGAGATAGGACATCGTTGGATTCGGTTAGACTCTCACTATTGTGTATACTCCGATGAACTGGAGAACGCTGGGGTCCACGAGCGTGACTGGGATAGTCGATACACATAAGTGGGTGGCTTGCTGGGATGGCAAGCGCACTGAATACCCCAATTAGGAAATAACTCACCATGGAAGCGGTAGTCGCATATCGGGGTTGAAGTTATTCCGATTTACAATAGTATACGAGGAACGATCCCTAACTACTTGAGATGATAGGGTTTTTCTGGTGCGAGAACGTCTATGCTTTGATATGAGTCCCGACTGACTGGAGATCGCCAGAAAGTCTCTGTGGACTCATGTTGGGTATAGAGGAACTCGTATGCAGGTTCATATCATCAACAAAGGATCCATTGACCCGACTTGATAGGTTGGGAAATTCTCCTATGGATTTCTGTGAGAAATTAATTCTGGTAAAATCCTCGGCCGAGGGATCTGACGGCTTTATGTAAGTAGCTCATAAAGGTTAAGTCAAAGAGAATTATTTCGAGACCAGAATGCATAAGGTCAAGACAAAAGAAAAGGGAATCCGATGAAAGACCATACCCTTAAGTCTCGACTGGGAGATTGATCGATGGAGAGATTATGGCGTATACGGAAATTGTAAATGAGATAAAAGGTTCACTGAATCAATTCACCAGTTATTGGGCTCCATGGGCTTGTGGCTGGACATCGACCGTGGAGTGTGGGAGAATTCCCAAATTGGCAGGGGTGCTAATTTTGGAATGATCAATCGACAGAGTGTTCGATTGATTTAGAGTAAATCTTACTCGAATAATTAAATAATATTTAATTATAACCCACGGCCAATTATGTGGTGAACCTACGGGGGCATACACAATACACATGAAGCGAAAGCGAGGAAATAAGAACGACCGAGTCGACTGGGTCGACTGGGTGAATAATCGACTGGGTCGATTATTATGGGTGGGTCGACTGGGTCGACCCAATTGGAATTGGATCAGGATCATAAATTACATTGGAATTTAATTTGTGGATTAATTAATTAAGTTGGATTTAATTAATTAGAAGGAATTTTAATTAAATGGACTTAGAGTCTGATTTAATTAAATGGGAGATTAAGTTAATTAATTGGGCTATTTAATTGGGAGATTAAATAAAGCCTGGTCAAATTAATTAACTGGGCCATGAATTAATTAGAAGACTTGGTCTTTTAATTAAAGAGGGTCATGGCCCATGTAGGAGAGAAGAGCCCTAGTCCTAATAGGACTAGGTTAGGGAGATAACTATAAGTAGCCTTCTTGTAGTTATTTTTCCACACAACTCCATAAGCAAAAATTGAGAAAGAGCAAAATTTTCTCTCCCTCTCCCAAGCATAAGTCGACCGAACCCTGTTCTTCCTTTGGAAGAATTTTTCGTTTTCGACTTTGTTCCAAAATCGTTTCTATATCCTAGATCATAATATATCTTGTGTTCTAGCTGATCAAGATTTATTATTTTCGTGTAATTGTGGTGTATCAACTCGTAGAGGCGCAGCACGTGGGGCGCTCCTTGAAAAGCCTGGATCGATTTTGCTGGAACAGAAATCAGAGTTCGTTTTGCTAGCCGAGGATTTGCAAGGAGATAGGTATAACGTGTGAACTTATACTATCGTTTTTATTTATATTCTTATATATACAACTAGAGAGTATCCTGGCAAGATTCCGTAAGAGGTCCTAAAATTTTTATATTCCGCTGTGCCTAGGGCTGTTTATCTTACCGAATCCCAACATCTTGGTGAATTTGAATTGACCTTTGATGATACATTTGTACATGTTGTCATTATAGGCAGCAAGGAAAATCTCCATTCTGATTTTCCAGTCTTCAAACGACATACCAGCAATGTGGGGAACATGGCTGATACAGTCCATTTTTTAAAAAAGTTTTAATTTTTCAAAAAGATGCTCTTTTGAAAAGTTTTGAAAACCTTTGAAAAACACTTGGATCAAGCTCGTTGATCAGGCAGCTGATTCTAATGAACCACCTGCTCTGATACCACTTGTTGGTCCCAAGTGGTCAGAAGAGGTTTAGAGGGGGGGTGAATAAACCTCTTTAAAATTTCTTTCAATTTTAACTTTAAAACTTTTCTCTTACTAAGAGCAGTCTAAGCTGATCAGAGAAATAAGTTCCAAATCTGTTCGCGAACAAATCTTTGAACAGGTCTGTTGACTACTCGTCTGATAATTACTTAGCTGATTCTGTTGAAATCAGTTTTAATACTTAGAGTACTTGCAGCGGATTTTCAAAGTGTTTTTCACAAGTAGTCTTAGTAGTTTGAAAAATGTTTCCCCAGTTTTATAAACTCCTTTTGAATGATTTTCAAACAGTTAACTCAACGTGTTTTTATGCAATCAGTAAATATGCAAGTTTTAAAGCAATGTAAAAACACAAGTAATTTTTATAGTGGTTATATGGATTTGAATATCCTTTAGTCCACTCTTCCAAGTCACAAAGATCTTGGGTTATACTAAAAACACACAGTAATCAGTATACTCTGCTTACGCCTTACAACAAATGAACAGGCCGTAAGTTCGTAGTAAGAAATCACAAAGAAATCCTACTTCTCTGAAGTAATATCACTCACTTAGATGGATATCTACTTCTCACAATACTCAATGTTACAAATTCACTCAGAAGATGTATTTTTCGTTGTTCTTCAACTCTGCTTTTGTCAACAAATGACTAAGCTGATGAGTGAGCTGTTCTTGAGACTTAGAAAATTCTGCTTCGAAAATTTTTCTGAGTTGTGTTACTTTTTTTCTTCTTCGTCTCTTTCAGCTATTTATACTTGAGGTTTGAAAAATGTCCGTTGAAGAAAGACAGGATTCAAATTCCTCGAGTACTGGACCTTAATTTTCGCGAACGGCTCTTTGCAGTCTGTCCGTACTGTTAACAGTACTATTCTGCAGGCAGCATTAAATGCAGCATTAAATGCACCCAGCTGATGCGAAGCAATTCTTCAATCATTTGTCTTTAATATCCTCGTACTTCAGCATTTATTACTCCAAGGGGCATTTATTACCGTTGGGAAGACTTCTTGATCCTCTCCACTTAGCTGACGAAAGTGCGCGTCTGATGGCGAACAGAGCTGATCTCAAACTTGAACAAATCTGATTTGAGTCGGCTGATCTTCATCAGTCTGATAACTTTCCTTCAGCAGATAAGAATTATTGGACCTTGAAACTTTGACTCTTCTGATGTCTTCTATACTTAGTCAAAATCCCATGATAAGTTTATCAGCTGAGTTACTTCATACTTAGCCAATATTTGAAGTTTTGGAAAGCATCAAAACCTCCCTTATCATAATTTCTTTAGTGCCTTCATCTTCATCCTTATCCAACAATTTCTAATTTTAATACCATAAAATAATTATGCTATATTATTAATAATAATTTTAATAGACGCTCTATAGGCGCTCTTATATTCTAAAATTTTAATATGTCACGCTCTCACGCTTTCGCTCCCGCACCTGCACCTGCACCGACATCTGCTTCGCGTTTTAGTTATTTAGGTATATAGTAGGATTATATAATATAGGATTTTTATCCCTTACAAATCAAATTTCTTTTAAGGTCTAAAAATGTGATGGAGTCAGTGTTAGTCTTTTATAAAAATATAGAGAGTTAAATGCAACTTTTCAAATTAAATAAAGAAAATGGACATTATTCAATTAAGGAGGATAATTGCCATTAACTCAAATACTTCTTGGATTTAAAATAATTTTACAGCTCTAGACCAAACAATTCTTTATCAATTAAGCCCAACCCGTTTAGATGGGCACATGAGATGGGCTCTTCCTTTTTTCAAAGTTTTCTTGATATCACAGCCCTAGCTAGCGGCTGTACATTGAAATTATTCTAGGTTTTCCCAACAAAACATAATATACTATTATGCAGACATAATACACAAATTTATGCTATTATTTATTTTGTCATAGATCGATGGAAAAAATAGATATGCAAATCAAGAAGCAAAGCACGGACAAGATCAAAGTTGAGCATCAAGAAAATGGGTTTTTCCCGGATGACATAGTAAGGGAGATACTATCAAGATTGTCGATGAAGAGTCTTTTAAGGTATATGTCTGTTTCGGGGCATTGAAAATCTTTAATCTCCCATAATTCATTCAAGAAACTACACCGTAAAAAAATCCTAAACAATAATAATACCACATTAGTTCTAGCTTTACAATATTCAAATAAAAAATTATATACTCTAACCACCTTCAATTTCCATGGAGAAATAATACAAGAATGGAGTCTTCCTATAATTGTGTCAGCATCATTTCTAAATAAGCTTCCCTTTCCATCACAATCTAAGTTGGTGTGCTTTGTCGACAGTGAGAAATTCTACGTGTGTAATCCCAGCACTCGACGAATTTTCCGCTTACCTAATCCTCCTTTTGATCCCTTGCTAATTAGAATATCTTTTGTATGTGGTTTTGCTTATGTTCCATCCAAAGAAGAATACGCAATCTTATACTTAGTCAAATCAGATCTAAATATATGGAGGTGTATGATGCTTACTATATCCATGTCCAATGATGACGATTACTTGCATTATAATTCTTGGAGATCTGTTGATGTCGCGTCTATTAGCCATCTCGCGGTTTATCGTTCATTTGGGGTTTTTGTTTCTGGGCTTTCTATTTGTTGATGATTGATAGTGAGGTTAGAAAATATGTGATCATCTCCTTTAACATGGAGAATGAATGTTTTTCTACGATCAGGTTGCTCAAGGATTTTGAAAATAATTTAGGTGATTTTTTTCATAAGTTACTTATGGAAATCAAGGAAAAACTCTATATCAAGACTTTATTGTATCGCGCCCAAACCTTGAAATTGTGGATGTTATCTGATGTGAAGAACCAGTTATGGACCCAAAGTTGGAGCATTAATTTAGAAATCATTCCATGCTGGTTTGGGACAATATTTGACTCAGTTACTCTATATATTTACAGGCAAGAATACCTCCATAATTACAACGAATGAGACGAGGATATCTTAAGAGACATTGGAAAGTTAAAAGTGGCTCTTTCGGGTATTGGAATCCACACAAACAATTTCTCACTTTAAATACATAGAAGCAATCCACTTCTATAGCTATGCTTAAGTAGGTATATATCTTTTAGTCTTTAGGACCATTAATTAATTTTCTAAATTGTATACTGAATTGATTGAGTGTTTGTTATAATCTTATTATGTACCTTAATGGTGATTAATTAAGGAGTGGATAGCAGCAACACAAAAGAAAGAAAAACAAGACAATGACAATGGAATTACGAACAAGCATATATGTAATTACCAGCAAACAGGCACAATGAAAATTTAGAATTATGAACCATTCAACAAAAAATCATCAAACATATACAAGCAGAAAAATAAAGAAACTATATATAGTCCAAAAAATTCCCTAACATAAACTTTTACTTGAATATTCTTTGGATTCGTTAGGAGAAATTAAAGCTATCAAAATCAACAAATGTTGAAACGGAACATGATTAAGCCGAATTTCGTCGGGTAAGACTAAATCAGTAAGGAGTGTGTTTAGGAGTTGTCAATCAATAATTAAAGGGCTCTTGTTACTTTATTCAGGATGGATCAATCTCAAGGAAGAACAATTAGATGGAACAATTAGTAATTAAGGCAATTAATAAGTAAATAATATAGCAAAAGCTTTTCTATTCAATATGATAATTAGAATGCTCAAGTATGTAGGCGTAAGCTCTGATTGTGTAAAGCATGTGTAATACAATGATTAACTAGGTATTTATATCACGATTAACCTAGCTTTACAAGGAAACATAATTCTAATAGGACTCGGCCCAATCGTCCCTCTTGAGTCCGGATTATAGTTTGCTCGCTAAGTGGAGTCGTCTTCAACTGGTCGATAGGAGATCTCGAACGAGCTTATATTATCGAACCGATCTGATATCCCTTAGTCGATCCGAATATTACAAGGGGTGCGAAATAGCCCCCATCGGTACTCCCTCACTTCTTCGAGCGTATATGTAGTAAAAGCTCGTAGAAGTAAATGGCTCATTTTGACTGTGTTTTCTATGAGTTGTGCCTCGTTAAAAACCTTATCTAAGAAAAAATCCTGTGGGAAAAAATCCTAAATAAGGAAAAGAGTGCAACTCCTCATAGATAGTCATTTCATGTTCCTCCGATCCCGATTCGCTACGTGGCTCTTCGGGAAACGTTTCATTTCTTTGCTTTTTTGGCGGGAATACGATCAGTCGTAAGAAATACAAAATGTTTCTTTTCATCACTCTCTTATAAATACAATCAGTCATTTTTTACTTTCTACTTCCCCTATTTCTGCAGTCGTTTTCTCACTCGATTATTTCATTCTCAAGTTGTCTTTATCGATTCGTACTCTTCGAGATTTCAACAAAATGGCTTCGATTCCTAGAAAATCCTCCTCATCTTCAAGGGAAAGAGTTACTTCTATTGTCGAGGAGGTGATTCCTACAAGTCCTTCGAATGAGCAGACTGGAGCGTCAGAATTTATCATTCCGACTGAGGACACTTTTAAGGTGCAAATCATATCCGATACGGATGTTGCTGCTCGGGCCAAGAAAAGCAAGAGTACAGTTCCTCAAATCTCTGAACCAATTGAGGATCTCGCTTGTGCTTACAACGAGGAAACTTTTCACGAGGTTGTGGATGATTATGCAAAATATTTTCCGGAAGGTTCTGAGATCATTCTTCCTTCTCCCTCAGATAGGGTTACTTCTCCACCGGAGGGTTGCCGAGCTTTTCATACAGCCCACTTTAATTATGGCCTTCGGCTTCCATTGTCCGCTCTGTTTCTTGATATTCTGAGGATTTTTAGCGTATCTTTGACTCAATTGGTCCCAAATTCAATGGCATTTGTGGTCTGTTTTTCCGTTTTGATGATAGCGAAAGGATTCCAACCCTCTTTTCGCAATTTTATACAATTGTTTCGTTTCAACATTTCTATTTCTTCTAATCGCGGTTACTTTTTTGCTAGCCAAAGAACTAGTCGCTCAATCTTTGATTCCCCGATTTCTAGCAATCCTTCCTCGAAGTCTCATTTTTTCTTCGTTCTCCCGCCTTCTCATCTCCTTTTGGCGGATGGCTCGAGTGAGCCCTTTTCATGGGACCACGACTCCAAATGGATTTATGGTGGTCGCCTACCGACAGGGGACCTTATTCCCGATGACCCCCAGTTCCTTGGTGAGATCCAGGCTATGCGCGCCAACAAGTATTAGAGTGCTCTTCTTATTGGCGAGGTATTTCTTCGCAAGGCGGGATTGAGTACTCATATCTTTCCGGTTTCTTCTTCTTCCGAATCATTGGGTAAGTATTTTTTTTAATGTGATACTCTTTTTGTATTAAGCCTAATTATGATTTTGTTTCCTTATCAGCCCTTATGGTAGAAAGCTCCCAACGTTCTTTGAAGGGAAAAATGGTAGTATCTAAATCCACCAAAACCATAGAGAACGTTCCTATCGAACAAAGAGCGTCCCGGAAGAGAAAATTAGAATTGGGTAATGATTCTGAAGAGAATAGAAAGGAATCTCCAGATTCCTCCCAAGAATCTCCTGTTTGTCCGGGGACAGGATCTGGTTATCCTCCTTTTCAACTTCGAACTTCCCTGAGCATTCGAGGATGCTGTAGCTGGTCGATGCCTCACCCTAATGATAATCCGGTGGAGAGAAAAAGGAGTTATTAAGGTCGTTCCGGTAACGATATTTCTGTTCTTGGCGAGAATCATCCGAAACCCACTTTGGTCAAAATGATCGAGGATCATTTAGAAGGAAAAAGAGCTGCTGGCTATCCCGAGAATGATTCTTTAGTTCATGACGAGAGCGAAAATGCCGTGGATAAGGCAACTCGCGTTCTTCTGTCTGGCGTTTTTACTCGTGACATGAATAAGCTTCTTCGGAAGGATCCTTTAGAGAAATTTCAGCGAGCTTCTCTTTATGCTGAAGAGGTGACCTCCTTTTATGAGTGCTCGTAGGGTATTTTTCCTCAATGAATACTTTAGCTTGCTAATTTATTTCCTTTATTTTTTTTCTCTTTCAGACTAAGACTTGTTTGGCATCATATGCCTATGAGGCTGCTCTCTGGAAAGAACAATGTGAATTTCTGGATGAGAAATATAAAGTTTTACTTCATAAGTCTTCTGGTTCAGGGGTTAGTCCCTCAATGACTTCTTCTCTTCCAATTGTAGAGACTCAGGTTATGGGGACTGATGATCTGGAGATTATAGGTAGGGTTCTAGAGACTTCTCGTGCTCAAGAACAAGCCAATCAATTGGCCAAAAAATTGGAAGAGTATCAATTTCAGAGTACTGCTCGAATTAGCGAGTTGGAATCTCAAGTATCGAGTCTTCAGACTTCTTTAGAAGAGTATGAGAGGGACATTCCTCTTAGTGGACTCAGGGATCGTTATGGCCGGAATCCTGATGAAAAAGTTATTCGTGAATTCCTTAGTTCTCCTGTTCATACAGCGTTGGTATATCAAATGGTCGGTCCTCTCCTGAAGAGTACGTTCAAGAAGGCGATTCATCAGTTGGTTGCTTTTAAACTGATAGATGATCGTCGAAAGGAATATTTTAAAGCGGCGCATATTCGGTTGAACCGTTATGGCGAAGTATATTCTCTTTCCGAGCTACCGGACGTCATTTATCAAAAGTTTCCTTTGGCTCACCTTGTGAAAGAGTTGCCGATTCCTCCTTCAGATATCTATGATGAGGTCGATAATAATTTTATCGATCCAGAGGAAGAGGAGGAGAATATTGAATCAACGAATGAAGGAGACATCGCTGGCGAACAGGAAATTCCCGATGGCGACCAAGTTGTATGATATGTTGATCTGTGAAATAACCTTTGTAACTTGTTATCGTAGGTTGAATTGTAATATTACTCTTTTATCCCTTTGTAAAATTGACGCTTTAATTTTTCTGACAGTTACGTCCTTTCATCTTCTTTGTAATAATCTAGACAAGTTATTAACTTTGCCGTAATCATTATGCGTATGTCTTTTCGAATTCTTGCGTCAATTCCTAGGCTAGTTTCTGTGTTACGCACCCATTCCATGAGTCTCTTACGTCTTTTCGTATAGTATAAATACGAAAGGTAAAACTTTACTCGCTATTTACCGCATTTACTCATTTCTCAACAGAATACTCTTTCGTTAGCAGGTCGATAAACTTTCTCGATAATTTAATTTTCTTTCTTAAATTCCGATCATGAGTAATCTTTTCGGTAACACATCAAAGCGTCCTTCCCGCGAGAGTGCTAGAAATAGTAGACCAAAAAAGCCTCGAACAGAGGGGCCCTCGATAGAACCTCCTCGTTCGTCTTCCATTAGTAGGTCGGCGATCGATACTCTTGTTGTTCCTTCTGAACCTTTTTCCGTTGTCGATTCGTCTTTCACGCAACAAAACTTTTCCTCTTCTGGTGAGGCAGGAAGGAGGCCTTCCCCTGGTCGGGTGGCCTTTGGCGATTTGTCATTTATGGAGCAAGCTTTCGACGGGCGCTTCTTCTTTCGAACATGGCACATATGAGCATGTTCCTGTTAATTCCGTTCATTTTTCTACTTCTGCTGCCCCGGTTGTCAGCGGAGGCCAAGTTGGTGTTGTCTCCGTGGTGATTAATGAGGGTTCCTTTGTAAATCACTCCGCAACACAACCTATTTCTCAAGATTTCCCTGATTACTTCTTTAATAATACTACCGTGATGACTACTTCTTTTGAATCTGGCGGGCCTTCTGGAGGTCGGACCGGATCAAGGTCCGGTCGGCGGACCGTTATCTCAGCTTCGGGCAAGGAGACCTTAGTGAGTCCTAACGAGAGGCCATCCACTCGTATGTTAGATGACCGATGCATTCTCGAGCAAGTTAAGGATATTATGCAGTCGGTGACTCCACGTCCTGATGGTGTTTCTTTTGGTAGTGAACTGCCTGGCTCTGTTGAGCCTGATGCTTTGTCCTGGGACATGGGCATGAGCACTATTTTGCCTGGCGAGTTGAGGAAGCTCGAGGGTACTTCCAATGTTCGCCTTGTTCAGTCGCTGGTGAAGATATGCGAGCAGGTAAATATACTTCTGATTATTTTTCCTGCTTCTCTTCTTGGGCTGAATTTTTTGTATGGGGATAATGAACTAATGATAATCTTTTATGACTAGATTCATTCCTTGATTGATTTTAGTTAGTAAATATCTTTCGTTGTGCAAATTTTGCTGTTATGAATAAGTATAACTTCTCGAAATAATCAGTATAGATTAGCATACTTATCTGATATTGATGTTCTGGGAGAATATGCTTTGTTCGAAAGAGTAGCTTAGTCTGGCTCGATCAGTTTTTAAGTAACTGAATGATTATAACGTTTGTTCTGCAAATCAAACTTTTAAATCAAGTATAAGAATGATGATCGACCAAGCATGGTCCCTTAAGATTGTCCCGAAGGCGTGTTAGACAAAAAAATGTGGACAACAGACCATCCATGTAGATAGTTGATTGAATAATTGTTAAGGAACACTCAGCGTTGTCGTCGATGTTCGACCAGTCCCTTGTAAATTTGTCCTTTTGCTAAGGATATATTATTTAAGAAGGCTGTCATTTCCACTGTTGAGCTCTGCTTTTATCAGAGGTTTAAGTTCGCTGAACCTTGTGAAAAGATATCGTTCTAGGTATCTTCTTAAAATCCATGTTTCTCTGTACTGATTGTGAGTTTCATGTTCCTCAAATAAAGCAACCAATGTATCAATACATCGATTTTTTTTTTTTGATATGGGAGGAATTGAAAAATGTAGAATCCTTAGTCAGATCTAGCTTCTTTAGACCCCTTTAAGCAATTCTTTGGAATATTAAGCAGTGACGAGACTATATATCCCAGTTTCGTTGACTGTTTTATCCGTTTGTTTATCATATTTCTTGGACTCTGTTAGAGGTATAGTATAGTTAACTAGTAACTGACCTTATGAGATATGAGGCAGTGATGGCCTTGTATGCTAGAATATGAGCTTTTATTCATCTAATCGAAGCATGACTTGTCGTTTAGTAAACTTATATGTTCAAATCCTGGATCTCCTACTTATCAAGTGATCCGGATCTTTGATTTTGGACGGCTTCAGATTTTTTTACTGTTTTATTGATCGCTTCGATCATCATTCCTCTTCGAAACTGAACAGTCTTTTCAATTGCTAAAGTGCCGTTCCAACTTATTCTCATTTAATGGAGGAAGTCAAACGGTTGCGGCTGATTTTTCCGAGATCTTCTTCCAACCGTTGGATCAACATCATCTGTGCCTATAAATAGGTACGCAATCTTCATATCTCACTATCATTTCGCAAAATGGAACCATCAGTTTCTTTGAGTTACACCTTGCCCACTGATCCCATAATATTCAAAAAGTCACACTATCATGATTCTTTTTGTCAGAATATTTCAGATGTTAACTATCTTGTACTGACAGGTCCCATGGTAGCCCTTCCTTGTACTGACGGGTCCCATGAGGCCTCAAATCTTGTATTCACGGGTTTGAGGTCCGTAGTGTCCTGTTTGCACATGGAGGGTTCATACTTACCAGGCACCCCCGCTCTTCGATGTTACCTCCGGAGTGATAGACCTCTGGGGTGTGCTTGTAAATTTTAACTTTCACGGCGGCCCCGAAGAATTGCTGCTTTAGAGTAAAACTCAACCCTTAATGAAAAAGCAGTATTTTGTTGTGGGTGAATGAGTATTGCCAGTTATCTGGCTGGTAATGCTCATTTCGTCTAGAAGAACATTTGATCTTCAAAGCCCAGCCGTCGAACTAAAGAAGTCGATCATCCTGAGCAGCATGCTTCTTAGGTGATCAATTACAATCGTCGAGGCACTAGGGAGGAGATTGGTGTTTCCGTGGACATTGTCGTGAAGATCTCCGATCCATTGGATAGAATTATTTTATCTAAATAGCTGTAGTGATGAGTAGAAAAATCCTCTGTATTCTGATCGAAATTTCGTATGTAATTTTGTTCTCCGAACTCAGATGAATAAAACTTTTGTGTTATTATTTTGCTATATCTGTTTGTTGTTGATTTTTTCTCAACATGTTATTTTGGAGCGATTATTGTCTCTCAATTTTGGTCGTTGGACATGAGATCGAGGAGTGTTTATTGAGCGGATCAATTCATACTCAACTCTTTAGTTTAGACTTAGGTTTTTATACCAAAGTCTTAAGTCGTTAAAAGTAGATCGAGGAGCGTTCATCGAGCGGATCAATTTATACTCAACTCTTTTTATTTAGATTGAGGTTATCATACCAAAGTCTTTTAATCGATAATAGGTAGATCGAGGAGTGTTTATTGAGTGGATCAATTTATACTCAACTCTTTTTATTTAGACTGAGGTTTTCATACCAAAGTCTTTTTACTCGTTAAAAGTAAATCGAGGAGCGTTTATTGAGCGGATCAATTTATACTCAACTCTTTTTGTTTAGACTTAGGTTTTTATACCATAGTCTTTTAATCGTCAGAAATATATCGAGGAGCGTTTATTGAGCGGATCAATTTATACAATTGTTTTGTTAGATCGAGGAGCGTTATTGAGCGGATCAATTTATACACTTGTTTTGTTAGATCGAGGAGCGTTATTGAGCGGATCAATTTATACTCAACTCGTCATATCTTATTGGATCTTCACCAAGAGGATCGTAGAATTTCGAGGAGCGTTTACCGAATCAATCGATTTATACTCAACTCGTTTTGATATTTTTCTCTAATCGAGCTTTGCTTTGATATTTAAAATTGCTAAAATCTTTAAAAATCGAACCATAGGCCAAGGCCTTTAATACAAAGAATAAAACTTACTAAAAAGAAAAATAAAGCAGCATAATCTATTGTGATTTATTTACCATAGTATTTTCTAAGGTTGACTGCATTCCATGTTCTTGGTAGGGTTGTTCCGTCCAAGTGTGCAATCTTGTATGAACCTTTCTTTCCTACACCGATGACAATGTATGGTCCATCCCAATTCTGTTGTAACTTGCCCACATGCTTTGATACCTCTACCTTTTTCAAGACCAAGTCTCCTTCTTTGAAGGTTCTGACGCGTACTTTTTGATTGTAGGCTTTTTCCATATTTGATTTAGCGACATGCAAACGTACGACCGCTTTTTCTCTTAAAGCTTCCGTTAAATCAATATCATTTTCTCTTGCCTTTCCATTTTCCTGGTCGTCATACATTTCAATTCTTGGTGTCGGAATTAGCGTTTCGACTGGAATAACAGCTTCCGAGCCATATACTAGACTGAACGGGGTTTTCCCTGTTGAGGTTTTGACCGTGGTTCGATTAGCCCATAGTACCCCTGGGAGTTCATCTAGCCATTTTCCTTTGGCCGCCCCTAATCTTTTCTCCAGAGATTTTATTATTTCTAGGTTCGCTACCTCAGTCTGTCCGTTTGCTCTAGGATGCCCAACTGAAGTGAAACTTTGCTGAATTCCTAGCTTTGCACACCATTCCATTACCTGTTTTCCCGCAAATTGGGTTCCGTTATCTGAGATCAGAATTCTCGGGATGCCAAATCGACATACTATGAATTTCCATAAGAAATTGATCACTTGGAATTGAGTTATTCGGCAAGGGCGATGCATTCTATCCATTTGCTGAAGTATTCAACGGCAACCAAAACATATGCTTTCTTGGATCTAGCCGTTGGGAAAGGTCCCACGATGTCCATTCCCCATTGATCGAAGGGCCAACATACAGGTATTGGGTGCATGTTTTCGGCTGGTTGATGACATATATTAGCATGGAATTGGCATTGATGACATTTTTGGACATATTGGACGACATCATTGTTGATGGTAGGCCAATAATAACCTGTTCGAAGGCACTTTAAAGCCAAGGCCCTTGCTCCGCTGTGATTCCCTGCATCTCCCTCATGTACCTCCCGGAGGATATCGTTGGCTTGAGATTCGGAGACGCATTTCAGGAGAATTCCTGATACTGATCTTCGATAAAGTTTTCCTTCTATCAATGTATATTTTGGAGCCCGATATTTTATTTTTCGAGCTTCGTTTTGGTCAGACGGCAATTTTCCTTCTCGAAGATAGTCTATCATTGGAGTCATCCAGTTTTCTTCCACTTCTTCGATTTCCATCATTTCGGCGACCGGTGTCTCATCGATATCGATTGCCGGCGCATTGGAGATTAACCAGTGGATCACCCTTTCAGTTTTCCCGTCGTGGGATCCTGTGAACCTAGACAGTTGATGGCCCATTTATTTACCGAGCGTGGAACGTTCTGTATACCGAAACTTTCGAATTTTTCAGCCAATTTTTTCACTTTGGCAAAGTATTTGACCATATGAAATTCCTTAGCCTCATATAGACCTTCTATCTGTCTCTGTACTAACTCTGAATCGGTTAATACCTTAAGGCTTTTTATGTTGGTCTTAATTGCCATTTCCATTCCTGCGATCAGTGCATCATATTCTGCTTCGTTGTTTGTTAATACGAAGTCCAACGTTATCGCATAATTTATATCCTCCTTGTTAGGTCCAGTAAAGTTGATTCCGGCACCTCCTCCCTATCGGCATGAAACACCGTCGACGTGCATTAACCAGGTTTGATTTTCTACGATCAAGATATCGTTGTTATGACTAGTTGATTCGTTGTGTTCGGTTGCCTGGGTTAGAGTTTCTAACAGGAAATCGGCTAAGACTTGGGCTTTTATCGCAACTCTTGGATTCTACTCGATTTCGAACTGACCGAGTTCAATAGCCCACTTGATCAATCTTCCAGAGGCTTCTGGCTTCGCTAGGACCTGTCTTAGTGGTTGGTTCGTAAAGACCACTATTTTGTAAGTTAGAAAATAGGGTCGGAGTTTTCGTGCTGCTACCACTAAGACCAAAGCGAATTTCTCTATTTCCAAGTAGTTCTTCTCTGCCCCTTGTAGTAATTTGCTTAAGTAATAAACAGGCTTATGTTCTAAACCATCCACCTTAACTAAAACCGAACTGATGGCCACGTCGGAGATCTATATGTAGACATATAATGGTTCTCCTTCGGTTGGTTTGGCCAATAGCGGGGATGTCGTTAGATATTCCTTTAGCCGATCAAATGTCTGGTCGCATTCTCGGTCCAAACAAAGTTTTTTTCTTTTCGAAGAGTTTGGAATAAAGGCAAAATTCTGTCAGCCGATTTGGATATGAATCTATTTAGCGCCACGATTTTTCCTACCAAGGTCTGTACTTGGGAGATCGTTTTAGGAGGTTTCATTTCGGTTATAGCTCGAATTTTTTCAGGATTGGCCTCAATTCCTCTTTGATGTACTAAATAGCCCAAAAATTTTCCCGACTTAACACCGAAAGTGCATTTTGCAGGATTTAGCTTCATTCTGTACTTTCTCAATATTTGGAAACATCGATCGAGATGTCTTACGTGATCTGCTTCATTCATGCTCTTGACCAGCATATCGTCTACGTAAACTTCCATTATTTCTCCGATTAATTCTTTGAACATCAGATTTACCAATCTTTGGTAAGTGGCCCCGGCGTTCCTCAATCCAAATGGCATAACTATGAAGCAATACACTCCCTGCTCTGTTACGAAAGCAGTTTTTTCTTGGTCTTGCTCATCCATGTATATCTGATAGAAACCTTGGAAAGCATCCATCATACTAAAAATCACGAAACTAGCGGTTGATTCGACTAATAAGTCGATCCTTGGGAGGGGATATGGATCGCGCGGACATAATTTATTAAGGTCGGTGAAATCATTGCACATTCTCCATTTGTTATCCTTTTTATTCCCTTTTGCTACTAGCACAACATTACAAAGCCATTCCGAGAAGTGTATTTCTCGAATTTGCTTTGCTTTGAGTAGCCTTTCTACTTCTGCCTTGATTATTTTATCCTTTATCGGCCCATGATTCCTCTTCTTCTGTCTAGCAGGTTTTGCCATGGGGTCGATTTTTAGCGAGTGACTGATTATTCGGGGGTCAATCCCTTCTATGTCGTTCGCACTCCAGGCGAAGATATCTGCATTGTTTCTGATAAAGTTGATCAGCATCACTTCCCCCTCTTTGCTTAATTCAGTTCCAATTCTTGTTGTTTTAGTTAGGTCCCCCTGCACCAGTAGGACATCTTTGTGTTCCGGTGGTTTCAAAGCTAGGTCTACTGGTTCCTTTCCCTTCTTATCTATTCGGTCGGTGCTAGGAATTTCAATTTCAATTTTGTCAGCTTCGACGTCTAGCTTTCTCTTGCTTGGGGTAATCGATTCATGGCGATTTTTCAAAGTTAATGATGTGTTGTAGCAATCCCATGCCATGCAATGATCATTCACTATTTCTCCGATTCCTGTGTCAGTTGGAAATTTTATCTTCTGATGGTAAGTTGAAACAACAGCTCGGAATAGATTGAGGGCAGGTCGCCCTAAGATCGCATTGTAGGCAAATGGAGTTTCTACTACTAAAAATTTCACCAGCTTCACCGTCCGATGCGGTTTCCTCCCGAGTGAGACACTTAAAGTTATTGTGCCACTGGGGACAATCTCGGATCCTCCAAATCCTACTAAAGGCGTAGCTACCCTTTGGAATGTTATTTGTCCCAAGTTCATCTGAGCTAAGACCTCTTTAGAGATGATATTTGCTGAACTTTCATTGTCAATTAGGATGCTTTTGACGTTGTAATTTGCTATTTCTAGCGATACTACCATCGGGAAGTCGGGGTTATCCTCTTTTGTGTCCCAAACAAGGTTTTTGGGTACCTCGCCCTCGTTAAAACTGATCAGCTGGTTGTTTGTTGATTTGCTTTCTAGAGTCCATACTTCTTTCGGGTATTTTAAACCTCCGATTATGGATCTGGCGGTCCTTCGTGGAGCATTACGACTGTCCCCGCCGGCGGGTCCTCCTGAAATTGTATGGATGGTACCGTTACTCTGGTCATTGTTCAACTCCTGTGGGGGACCATCTTCAGAGGACCTTCGACGGGAATTCCTTCTTTGATTATTATTCCGAGGACTCCTACTTCTTCCTCTCTTGCGGTTATTCCGTTCTAAATAGTCATCTAGTTTTCCTTCTTCGATTAGTTTTTCAATTTCTCTTTTGAGGTGAAAACAATCTTCAGTGCAATGTCCATGTGCCCAGTGGTATTTGCAGTATAACTCATAGTTTCGTCCACCTGGTCTGGGCTGAGCGATTCTCTTTGCTTCCGCGATCCAATTATTCCTTTCTAGTATAGCCAAGATTTCTTCTATCGGAACAGTTAGCCTTGGGTGTTCTACTTGATTAACCCTGCTCCGGATTGCCGGCTCGGCGGTTCTAGGTCTTTGATAGATGTTAGGTCGTCTGTCCTGGTCGTTTTTATTGTATTCTAATCGCTGTAAGACATTGCCTTTTCTAAAAGATCTTTCATAGTCCATGGATCTTTGGGCAGGAATTCTATTTTGCCGTTTGGAGCCGTAGCTTTATTTTTGTTCTTATCTTTAAAAGAATTCATCTCCTCCTGGGTCATATATTTAGATGCCAAGCTCATGATTTTAGCGAACGTTCTCGGTTGCTTCCGGCTGAGGGCATTTCCAAACTGCCTATTCTTGGCGAGGTCGAATAGAATGGAGATTATGTAATCGATATTTGGGGAATCAATCTTGAGCAATTCCACATTAAACCTTGCTAGCCAGTTTCTTAGGGATTCGCCCTCTTGTTGATAAATTGTTCCTAAATAGTTCATCAGAAGTTTTTGTCTCTTCTGGCTGGCGAACTGCTGTGTTAGTTTGTTGCATAATTCCCGGAAACTAAATATGGAGTTAGCGGGTTGCTTGGCGAACCAATCCAAAGCGAGTCCTTCTAACGTGGTCACCATTAACTTAGTGGTGAATTCCGCCGAGTGAGCATATAAGTTCATTATGTTTGTAAAGCTAAAAATATAGTCATCTGGATCAGTAGTTCCGTCATATCTAGGTAGTCGACCTGGAACCTGTCCGGTTGACTGAGCTTCTTTTATTTCTCTGCAGAAGGGAGAGCATGCTGCTAGGCTCTCCTGGAGTTCTGTAGTTCTGGCCCATGGGTTTTGAACGGATAGTAAGCGTTGTTCAAGTCGTTCCTGTACCATCTTTTCGATTTCTCTTTCTGAGATTCGCATAGTTCGTGGTCGATTTGGGATTGCGTGATCTATGTTATCCTCAATGGGGATTATGGTATGTTCCTTGGATCCGCTGTGTCCTGGTTGCGGTCTCCTACGATCCGCTTTTCTTCGGACGTTGTCATTGGAGGGTTTTGTATTGCCCTGCTGCGGACTGTGTAATGAGCGCTGCTCGCTCGCCGGGCTGTCAGCTTGTTGAGAGATTTGATCGTTCTGCCTTGGCGTCCTCTGATCGGGATTCGCCCTAGTAGTTCTAGGGTTTCGAGGAACCTGTTCGAGTACGAGTAATTCCTCTGGGGAGAGTGATTTGAAAAGCATAGCAATTTGTCGCAACTTTTCCTGAGCGTCCGACAGGGGAACCGGGATTGCTGGAGCCACATGTTCTTCCGGTACTGCACCAGTAGGGATCCCTTGTGGTTCCTCCTGGTTCTGATGATGCTCGTTCTGTTGCTGATTGTCGTTAGTTGTAGGGGCGTTATTATCGGTATTGCCTTGCGAATCCTCAGATGTATTAGGCTGGTTGGTTGTGTTACTTCTTGCCCCATTACGTGCGCTCTTCCTTGGGCGAGCCATATGTCGATCGAATAATTAACCTAGCCCCACGGTGGGCGCCAACTGATTAAGCCAAATTTCGTCGGGTAAGATTAAATCAGTAAGGAGTGTGTTTAGGAGTTGTCAATCAATAATTAAAGGGCTCTTGTTACTTTATTCAGGAAGGATCAATCTCAAGGAAGAACAATTAGATGGAACAATTAGTAATTAAGGCAATCAATTAGTAAATAGTATAGCAAAAGTTTTTCTATTCAATATGATAATCAGAATGCTCAAGTATGTAGGCGTAAGCTCTGATTGTGTAAACCGTGTATAATACAATGATTAACTAGGTATTTATATCACAATTAACCTAGCTTTACAAGGAAACATAATTCTAATAGGACTCGGCCCAATCGTCCCTCTTGAGTCCAGATTATAGTTTGCTCGCTAAGTGGAGTCGTCTTCAACTGGTCGATAGGAGATCTCAAACGAGCTTATATTATCGAACCGATCTGATATCCCTTAGTCGATCCGAATATTACAAGGGGTGCGAAATAGCCCCCATCAGAACAGGATCACAAAAATTTCTTAAATTACAACTAAAAATGTCACTTCAATAATAAATAATTGAAATTAACATTACACCAAATATGATGCGATTTATGCATAAATTTCGTGGTAAAACAACACCAATTTTCAAATATATTAACAGGCTAAAAAAACATCAAATTCTCCACAAATTTCCTTCTCTAACAAAATATGCGGCGATTTATGCATAAATTAATTGTTATTATTATTCTTAACCGGGTAGGAATGCTAGTGAGTGAATTGAAATATGACAAAATTACAATAAAAATCCTGAAATTTTGGGATTCTGAATCATGTGACCTTTACTATGTTTGATTCAAGGATTTCAGTGAGTAAAACGCTAAGGAAAATATTTTTTCTTGCATCCAATGATGTAACGTTGAGCTGCTTTTATTGTTCATTTGCATTTTACTTATCATTTTACTCACTGAAATTCATAAATCAAACATAACATTAATTTTCATTCTAGCTCAATTTTAGTCTTATGCATAGTAGGTTACACTTACATATTTCTTAAAAGTTCAATTTATGACGGGTATCTCATTGTAAATATCCAGAGCACATATATCATTATATTATTGTAAAATTAGTGCCATAACTTATACAACCTGACAATTCTATTGAAGTGTTATTTTGCAGCCTGAAATGTTATACGTTAAAATTGTCAGTTAGTATAAGTTACTGCATTAATTTTGCAATAATTAATACTTACCTAAGGACCACATCATCAATTTTGATAATGATTTTCAAATTTAGTTAGTAGCCATACCAATTATTAGAAAATTTATTAAATTATGGTACTAAATGTGTTGACCTGCATTTGTTCATACCCAAAGTAGAAATTCTCGCAAAGCTAATTACCAAAAATATTTCAGCCATTTGATTAGAAAAGCATCAAGGCATGCCCAGAACAACATCAAAACAACTTTATTTTCCTGTTATCAATTATCACGTACCTGTGGAGAGGAGGAGGAGGAGCAGAGGACACAACCTGAGAATGCAAGGGAACAGGGCTGAGAAGAAGTATTACTAATGCCAGGTGATGGGTACAAGTATTAAGGCAAAGAATACAAATCTGGTAGTAGTGTTTATGACGGGTGTGGATAAAGTGAGTGAAGATCCGATCCTATTATTAACCTGCAAAAAAAGAAATCAGTGAATTGAAATATGACAAAATTACAAAAACAATCCTGCAATTTTGGGATTCTGAATTATGTACTATATTATTTATATATTTAGACCTTTAATTTTTATACTAGCTCCATTGTAGTCTTATGCATAGTATATAAGGCTTTGGACACTTTTCATCCTGAAATTATAAGATTTTGGCACTTTACATCTTAACTTAAAAGTTTTGGCACTTTACATCTTAACTTAAAAGTTTTGGCACTTTGCACCTTGAAAGTATAATTTAGTTGGTACTTTGCACCCTAGTGTGTGTTTTGAAGAAAAAATTCATTGATTGAAGAGTATAATAGTTTTTTTCGAATATTGTTGGCACTTTGCACCTTAAAATTATATATTTTGACACTTTGCACTCTATTATATAGTATATTGGCACTTTGCACCTAATATAATTTCTGGCATTTTCAACTCTGACTAAATATGATAATCTAAATTACGTAAATAACATGCAATACAATAATATGTTAGACATGTAAACGTGTATTTTAGAAAAAAATAAATAATCTAGAGGATATTTGAAAATAAAATGAAGACAATGTTTTTTTTTAAATCTAAATTTTACTGAGAGAAAATATTAAAATAAATTATTATAAAGTAAAATAAATTTAGAATAACAAGTTTATGATTGTTGTGCATATAAATGACTATTTTATCTCTACAGCGCCAACATTCCTGAGTTTTTTTTTTACGAAAAATACATTAGGGTACAAATGTCATACAAATTATATTTTTAGGGTGCAGAGTGCCAAAAAATTTAAATCGGGGTGAAAAATGCTATTATTTTATAACTTGATGGTGCAAAATGCCAACATTCTATATTAGCATAAAGTTATAAAATATTAGCATTTCCGCCCCCCCAGATTTAAATTTTACCCTTTTACCCTCTTAAATTTGGTATGCTTTGCAGGTGCTTTAGTTCCAGTGAAAAATCTGGTCGGAATTTGGTATGAGGGGTAAGTGCACAAACATACATAAAATTAGGGGGCACGGTCACATTTAAGGCGTTTCGGGGAGGTAAGTGCACAAACATACATAAAAGCAGGGGACACAGTCACATTTAAGACGTTTCGGGGAGGAAAGTGCAAAAATTGAAAAAAACTGGGGGTGACGTGCAAAAATCCCTACATACATAATAGACTATCAAAATTTGTAAGGATGGTGGACTCTGTGCCGATTATTTAGTAGTTCAGGGTTATTATATGCATTAAACATTTCAACAAGGATTTTTATGTCGAATATTTAATAATATATGAAGATTATATGCAATAAATATTTTAGTAGAAAATTTCACGCCAAATATTTAATGGTAATTAAAATAGTATTCTACGCAATAAAAATTTCGGTAGGGTATTACTCATTCCATATAAAACCAGTCTTTAAGAACTTCCTATAAACTCTTTAAAGACGCCTTTAAGGGAGTCTATATAAAGCTATAAAAGATGCTTTGTGCCAAATATTTTGTAGTAAAGCTAGAGGATTCTATACATTAAAAATTCATAGGATTTGGGATAACAAAGAAGAGTATCTTATAGGAATGTTTATCCCTACAAATTATATATAAAGATAATATAGGTATAATAGCATCATAATTTCATGAACTAGGGACAAAGAATGAGATAGACAAGGTGGTTGGGGAAAATGGTAGTGACTTGCAATCCCCAGAGGCGAAACTTAAGTTTAAATTCTACTGAAGACATCACACTAGGAAGGACATATACTCAGCATTGCACTCTTCAGTCCGAGTTGTAAATACAGAGTCTATATTGTAGATGAAAAAAAAATTTACATATATATAATCATACCTTTGTCGTTTCGAGGTATTAAGAATGCTTTCTTTTGAAGTAATTCCAAACATTCTCCCACATTCAATAATCGTGGTTGATGGTGAAAACCATTTGGCCTAATACGAATTGGGACTCCTTTGTTACGAGTTGTGAGCAATATTTTGCTGTTTTTGTGGATAGCGTGTTTGATGGACTCCCAAACATTAGTCTCCCATGCGTCATCGAGCACAAAGATGAATTTTTTTCCATTTTGGGCATCAAACAATTTCCAGACAAGCTCATCGTCTCTATATTTAACAATCTCCTCCCTTTTGTTCGGGACGATTTTGGTTAAAAGATTTTGCAGGATGTCAATTGTTTGCCATTCTTGTGATATGCAAATCCAACATGATTCATTAAAGTGACGCTTCACTTTAGGGTGGTTATAAACCTTTTGGGCTAGCGTTGTCTTTCCAAGACCACCCATGCCACATATAGAAACAAACCTATATTGTTTTCTCACTAGATGTTGTTCCCGACAAATTCGATCCTCCTCCACCTTCCATAATGGCCCTCAAGCCATATATCTCAAAATTGTGTTTGAGATTAGATATCCTCATGTGTAGAGCTTTGAACTGCAATCCAATGTGGTGCTTTAGCCATGTCTCACTCAATATGCCGGCCCATCTATTGAAAGACATGGTTAAGACACCTCGCCCTTCATTAATAAGTCAAATCATCAAGTACAAAATTAGCAATAAACAGAAGAAGTTCGGTAATTGGGGGCACTAGTAAAAGCAACCTACAAAGTTATTTTCTCTAAACGTATGCGGACATTTAAAAGAATTAAACCTACAAGATAAGCGAGAAATATATTTAAAAATAGGTATAAGGTAGCTCGTGGAAGAGGATGGATGGTGTGTTCGGTTTGCACAATAAATCAAGATTCGAAATTTAATTACGCCTATCTTGTTTGGTTTGACTGATTATTTTTTTGACACTATAAGAAAAATGAATTTAAGTGACAAAATATTAAGTAACATTGTTGAAAGTACAGCATATTACATGTATTTAGTATAAAAAAATATTAGTTTCGTCACAATAACAATAGTGAGAAATGATATTTTTAAGTAATCACTAATGATTATTAGTTACAAGTATATGAAACTTAGGTTGTCACTATTGACAATTAGTGACACCTTTTAATGACAACCTAGTGACAATATTTTAATTTAGTTATAACTTTTTAGTTATCACTTCTGGTTTCATACTAGCATTTCTCTAATTTAATACTAGTAATTAGTTCACTTTTTTACTTTTTTACATTTCTTGTTATTAAGGTATCTATGTAAATCATTTTAGTAAAAATATTTAACTTTTTTTTTTCACTTTTTCATTTAATATTTTATCATTAAAATATAATTTTTTTAGTGAGGCCAACTCAAAAAGGTGGGCCACCCGTCTTGTTTTAGAAAATTACTCGTTTATTTGGTCAGTTAATCATTACACAACTCTCCTATGATTCAATGAATTGCTTAAAATTGAATTATAATTTTGATAAAATTATAGAAAAGGTCTCAAACTAATTAATGATTTTGGATTTTCGTCTTAAACTATATTATCTCGTCTAATTTCGTCCCACAATTTAATATCTGCTTGAAATATCGTCCCAAACTAATTACTAATTTTGATTTTTCGTCTCAAACTATATCAACTAGCCGAATTTCGTCGGATAATTTACCATTTTGTATGAATTTAATTTCAATTTTAAATTTCTAATTTAATGAAAATGACAGTTCAATCTTGTAAAAAAAATTGCATTTGTGATAATTATAATATTTGTTATATATGTTAAAAAAATCATTGAAATATATTGTTTAATCTGGATTTAAAAAAAAACATAGTTATAACTGATTTTGTCATACAAAAATTAAATGATTAGACCATTTTGTCACTGGGAAAAAGATATGGACCGATCTGATAATTGTACAGATATGTTCGACACATCATATTGGTTCTTTTTTCCAGACAAATTGAATTAAAGAGTTGACTTTACCATTTTTTATGAAGATGTGCAGTTGTGTACCAAATCATTTAGATTATTTTATGAAGAGTTTGCCGTGTTAAACTGAATGTTCAAATTTAAGATGAAGATTCAATAATCATATTCCATGACTCATTCAAGAATGCGCGTTAAAAGGATAAGATGGTAAATTAAAACATTGTGTGCAATGCACGAGCTTGTCATTAAGATAATGTATTTGTGCATTGCACGGCATGTAGCATCTAAATTTTATTTGAATTGTCATCACAAATAAGTGAGTTACAATCTAAATTTCGACAAGTGAGTTACAATATCCAGTTGAATGGGGTAAATTGCTTCATTAAATTTTTTTTTTTCACAAGGGATAAATTGATTTTTTTGAAATTATAGAAGGTAAATTAAACATTATGTATTTCATAGAGGATAAATTGTCATTAACTTTATAGAAAAACAATTTTCCTGAAATTAAAGCTATCAAAATCATCAGTTCAGTATTGAAGTGAAACTAATAGAATGAGTAACATGGAAATCTCATTCCAAGCAGTGACTTTGCATTCCAATTAAATATTATTGTGATATTTACTTTTAATAAAAACACTCAACAAATTCTCCACACATTTTTACTTCTCTAATAAAACATGAAGCGATGATATTAAATGCCACTTAATATTTTGAATAAATAATGAAATAATTAATTAATTAAACAAATAGAGCTACAAATCACAATCTAACAGTAACATTGGAAATATACATATTGCAGTTTAGGTATAAATTGCTAATGGAGTTGCAAATTAAATTAACTGAAACAACCAATTCGGCTACTTAGGCCATCTCCAGCAGCAGCCGCGGGGCCGGGCTCGGGGTCGGGCTCGGCGTGGGAGACTGCTGGAGATGGAGAGGGGCCGGGCGGGGGGGATCGGGAGCCCGCAGCCCCGCCCTGCTCGACGCGCCCCTGTTTTAATTTTTTTTTTGTTTTTCTTTTTAAATTTGTTGTGTATAAAATGTGGGTATGTAATTTTAAATGGTTAATTTGGTATATGTGTTGTGTGTATTTCTAATTAATGTTATTATAAATAAAAATAAAATAAATTATTTTGGGCCGGCCGAAAATAGCAAAACTAGGCTTGTGTATTTCTAATTAATGTTATTATAAATAAAAATAAAATAAATTATTTTGGGCCGGCCGAAAATAGCAAAACTAGGCTTGTCCGAAATAGGATTTTCGGGACGACATTCGTGTCCGCAGGTCGCGGGCACGCACAAGTTTTGAAGGGCTGTGTGGTAATCCAACCCAAGATTTGCACACCCCCCCCCCCCCCCCCGCGCACGCGAGGAGGGAGCCTTCTAGTAATAATTTCTTAACCCTTATGGTTTAGAAATCATATATAAACCCAAGTTTTTTTTATCACACTTCCAATGTGGGATAAGTTCATTTTTTTTTCCAATTTTTTTCCATTACATATGTGAACTTTGAGATTTAATTTCTCATTCACCCGTATTCCGATTTGGACGTACCATATACCATTTTAATCTACTCACGGAGTAGAATATAATTCCGTCAAGACCCGACTCTTTACTCAAAGTGGGTCCCACTTAAAATACGTCCAAAATGGTCCATTAACTTACTTTTTTCAACACTATGTTTATGAGGTTTATAAGGAGCTTTAGGACTTTTTTTATTTTCTTTTCCTTGATTATGTTGTGTAATTAATATTGTGTATTGTTGTAATAAATGTGTTATTTTAATTAATACTCCGTACTTAAAAAAATAAAATTATAATATTAATAGGTGAGAGTTTACGTATTATGTATTAATTTTAAGTTACTTTAATTAAATATTCTATTTAATATTAATATTTTAATATAATTAATAATTAAATTACGAGTACTAATATAATTACTATTATTAATATTAATATTAAAAATTTATAAATCTATAATAATAATAGGTGAGAGTGGGCAAAGGAAAAAAATGGAAGTAATTCTCCCACGAAGCCCCAACTGCTGGAGACGACCAGCAGGGCCCCGGGCTGGCCCTGGGCTGCCCCAGGCTCCGGAGCCCGGGGCTAGCCCTCAACTGCTGGAGATGGCCTTATCGGAGGAATTTTGAGAACTCAAGTGATTTCTCCAGATCAAGAATCGACGACTGCGCTGCCTGGTCTTCTGACAACTCCACCGCCTTAGAGTTCAAGCTCCAAAACGGAGTCTTAGATTCGATTTGTGTTTAGAGATATCTTGATTTAATTGGTCGTTGAATTGGTTGTTTATTTAATTTTAACATCGTTTCAATTTCCTATTTTTAAATATTTTATCAAAAAAAAAAAAACTTTATGTACATATAAAAAAATAGCTTGAAAAAAAATTGACAAGAAACTCCAAATAAGACTAATCATGGTCAGGGACTCACTTAATCTTGATTGTCCGTGAAGAGTCTTTTAAGGTATATATCAGTTTCGAGGCACTGAAAATCTCTAATCTCCAATAAATTCATTAAAAAAACTACACCGTCAAAAAACCATTAACAAGAATAATCCCCCATCATTGCTAGCTCTTCATTCTTCTAATAAAAACTCAAACATTTCCCAGGGAACTTAGCCAAGGGAATGAGCAATTAGATGTGTATCCTCCTCACTATATTCATATCCAATGACAACAATCAATTTAATCGCAATTTATCCTCCATAATATTCATAATGTTCAATTTATCTCATGATTTGAAAAAGAGTACTTCACCCTATGTAATCCTATAAAGTTTTAGACCACCTCCTTGACATTTTTATATGAGACACTTTACCCTTCTGTGTTATGATAATGTGGTAGTTTAACCCCCTTATGTTATGATAAATGTGGCAATTCACTCTTTATGTGTTGCGACAAATGTGACACTTTACACACGCAAAAATACTTTTCATGTACATTCTCAATTTCGATAAGTGAGTTATACTCTCTATCTGAATAAGGTAAATACTTCTTTAAAATTTTCACAGTGGAGTAATTTCAATTTACATGGGAGTAAATTGAACATTATGAATTTCATAAGGAAGTAAATTGGCCTTAGCTAGAATTAAAAGTGTTGCGTAAAAATAAAAATAAAAATAAATATCCTTCTCCATATCAAATAATAAAGGGATAAAATATCATATTTATAATAAGATAAAGGGTAACTGCTAAATATAACATAATACAGGGGATAACCGTGTCCATATGAAATAACCTGGTAAACTACTTTAGCTTTTTTAGGATTAAAATATGTGTGAGTATAAAGTAGTACGTGATATAGGGTAATTTTATTAAATCATGGAGAATTTCTTTTAAGGTTTAAAAATGTGTAGGAGACAATGTGAGTCTTTTGTAACAATATAAGGCGGTAACATGCACTATTTGAAATTAGATAAGCGTAAATTGGACATTATGAATATTAATGAGGGTATATTGCCATTAATTACACAATTTTATGGGGTTAATTCTTATTAATCTCCATGTGATATGCATAATTATCAATTTACCATCTTGTCATTTGAAAATGATCATTTTATTTATTGTTTTTATCTCATTTTATTGAAGGTGTAGCTCACTCGTCAAAATAGAATGTGAAAGTCACTACAAAAAAATTAAATTTTAGTGACAAAATAGGAAATGACAAAGTGACAAGAATTTTAATATTGTCACTAAAATGATGTATATAGACACACTAGTGACAATAAATGTGAAAAAGTTGTCACTATTGATATTTAGTGATACCCCAATAGTGATAACTAAAAAGTTATCACTAAATTATAGTGACAATATTTATTGTCACTAAGTTGTCACATAAAGGGTGTCACTAATTGTCAATAGTGACAACTTTAATTCCATAAACTTGTCACTAATAGCCATTAGTGACAACTTAAAAATATATTTTGTCACTATTGCACCTGTCACTATTATTATTGTGACAAAATTAATATTCTTATCACTAAATGTATGCAAAAAGTGACAATTTCAACAATGTCACTTAATATTTTGTCACTAAAATCCATTTTTCTTGTAGTGAGTGAAAAGTGTTGCATAAAAATAAAAATAAATATCCTTCTCCATGTAAAATAATGCAGGGATAAAATGCCACATTTGTAATAATGGGATGGGTAAATGGTAATAAAACATATTATAGGGGTTAAATTGTGTCCATATATAGTAACACATAGAGTAAACTGCTCCAATTTTTTCGAGAACTAAAATTGATCTCGGTATATAGTAGGATTATATAATATAGGGTTTTTTTTTTCCCTTAAAAATCATATTTCTTTTAAGGTCTAAAAATGTGATGGAGTCAGTGGTTAGTCTTTTATAAGAATATAGAGAGTTAGCCGCAATTTTAGAAAAAAAAAAACCAAAATAAAAAAAAAAAAAATTGGACATTATGAATATGAAGAGGTTAAATTGATATTAACTCAAATACTTCTTGGATTTAAAACAATTTTACGGTGAGAGAAGGCCAAACAATTCTTTATAAGTAAAGCCCAACCCGTTTAACATGAGATGGCTGTTTCTTTTTTCAAAGTTTTTTTTTGATATAACAGCCCTAGCTAGCGGCTGTACATTGGAAATTGACTCTTATTTATTCTAGGTTTCCCAATAAAACATAATATAAAATTATTATGCAGACATAATACACTAATTTATATTTTCGATGGAGAGAATAGATATGCAAATCAAGAAGCAAAGCACAGAGAAGATCAAAGTTGAGCATCAAGAAAGTGGGTTTTTGCCGGATGACATAGTGACGGAGATACTATCAAGATTGTCGGTGAAGAGTCTTTTAAGGTATATGTCTGTTTCGAAGCACTGGAAATCTTTAATCTCCCATAATTCATTCAGGAAACTACATCGTCAAAAAATCCTAAACAATAATAATACCTTGTTACTGCTAGTTTTACAATATTCTTATAAAAATAAATATTTTCTAACAACCTTCAATCTCCATGGAAAAATAATCCAAGAATGGAGTCTTCCTATAATTGTGTCAGCATCATTTCTACTTATGCTTCCCTTTCCATCACAATCTAAGTTGGTATGCTTTCTCGACAATGAGAAATTCTACTTGTGTAATCCTAGCACTCGACGAATTTTTCGCTTGCCTAATCCTCCTTTTGGTCCCTTGCTAGTTGGAAAATCTTATGCATGTGGTTTTACTTATGTTCCATCCAAAGATGAGTACGCAATCATATACTTAGGTAAATCAGATCTAGACATATGGAGGTGTATGGTGCTTACTATATCCATGTCCAATGATGACGATAACTTGCATTACAATTCTTGGAGATCCGTTGATGTCACGGCTATCAGCCATCTTGCGTTTTATCGTCCATTTAGTGGGATTTTTATTTATGGGGCTTTCTATTGGATGGGGTTTGATAAAAAGGTTAGAAAATATGTGATCATCACCTTTAACATGGAGAATCAAGGTTTTTCTTTCATTCGGCCGCCCAAGGATTTTGAAAACCGTGTACTTGGTTTATGTGAGTCACTTGTCGAAATCAAGTATAAACTCCATTTCATGGCTTCTCGGTATCACCCTCGAAAATTAGAACTATCACTACAAGAAAAATAGTGACAAAATATTAAGTGACATTGTTGAAATTGTCACTTTTTGCATACATTTAGTGATAAGAATATTAATTTTGTCACAATAATAACAGTGACAAGTGCAATAGTGACAAAATATATTTTTAAGTTGTCACTAATGGCTATTAGTGACAAGTTTATGGAACTTAAGTTGTCACTATTGACAATTAGTGACACCCTTTCAGTGACAACCTAGTGACAATAAATATTGTCACTATAATTTAGTGATAACTTTTAAGTTGTCACTATTGGGGTATCACTAAATGTCAATAGTGATAACATTTTCACAATTTTTGTCACTAGTGTATCCATATACATCAGTTTAGTGACAATATTAAAATTCTTGTCACTTTGTTATTTACTATTTTGTCACTAAAATTTAAATTTTTTGTAGTGTATGGATGCTATCTGGTATTAAGAATCAGCTATGGACCCAAAATTGGAGCATTAATTTACCAAGCATTTCACACTGGCCTGAGTTATTTGACTCACTTAATCTAATTATTTACAGGCGAGAATACTTTCAAAATTACAACGAATCATATAAGGATATATTAAGAGACTTTAGAAAAAAAAGAATGGAAAACAGGGCTCTTTTGGGTGTGGGAATTCACACAAACATTTTCTCACTTTAAATACGTAGAAGCAATCCACTTCTGACTATGCTTAAGTAGCTAGGTATCTTCTAGTCTTTAGAAGTTAGGACCATGAATTAATTTTCTAAATTTTATACTGTATTGATTGAGTGTCTGTTATGTACTAGATGCTATTTCAGGCAAAGATTCAAGTAAACTTTGTTTGCTCCTTTTACTCTTTGATGGTTTTGATATTTAATTAAATGCAACTTACTGATTAATTAGCAAAAGAAACACAAGCACAATTACAAGTCTCTAGCAATTCATAATTTTTTTTTACCTTAAGGCCTACTGTCTATATATATGCCAATACCATTTTATTAGAAGAGGAGCCCAACGTACATAGTTGCAATCAAAACATCAATGTATGCTCCTTGCTCGAGGACTCCATGATTTTGACAAGATATTTGTAAATGTGATAACAAAATCGAAATTTCTTAGGGAATGTTGAAACAGAACAAAACTGGATCACCAACAATTTCTTAAATTACAACTAAAAATGGTGTTTGAGTACTGCAACATTACAAATGATAGCTATTGTACTAGAAAAAAATTGTGTACTAGAAGGAATCTTTACAATCAAATTTCATTTTCTAACTAAACTCAGATACAATATGCATTCAATCCAAACTCAGTTATAAAATGGTATCAATTAGTTTCTTTATGTACAAAAGCATATCATATTTTAACTAAGAAAAGGGCATACTATTAAATTATAATATCACGTACTAAAGAAACTTAAAAAATCAACTAAAAAATCCATGAAAGAATGGAACACAAGTCAAAAAGAAAATGCAACACAATTTACTAAATATGCATTTTTTTCTCAAATAATAAGGGGGTAAAATACTAAAATGTCATATTTATAATAAGACAGCAGGTAACTAATAAATATGACATAATACAGGGATAACCGTGTCCATATGAAATAACTGGGTATACTACTACAGCTTATTTAGGCTTAAAATATGTGTAAGTATAAAATAGTACATGATATAGGGTATTTTTATTAAACCATATTTCCTTTAAGATTTAAAAATGTCTACGAGACAATGTGAGTCTTTTGTAAGAATGTAAGGATGTAACTAGCAATTTTTGAAATTACAAAAGAGTAAATTGGTTATAAATATATATTAAGAGGGTAAATTGCTATTAATATCCTAAATTATGCAAGTTTTATGGGGTTAATTCTTGTTAATCTCCATGTGACATGCATAATTATCAATTTACCCTATTGTCATTTGAAAATGACCATTTTACTCATTTGTGTTTATCTCATTTGTTAAAAGCGTAGCTCAATCGCCAAAATTGAATGTGAAAGTGAAAATTATTGCATAAAAATAAAATAAAAAAATATCCTTCTACATGTAAAATAATGCAGGGGGTAAAATGCCACATTTGTAATAATAGATCATGTAACTGATAATATAAAATATTTTAGAGGCTAAATTGTGTCCATATATAGTAACATATGGGGTAACAGCTCCAGTTTTTTCGAGGACTAAAATAGGTCTAAGAATATAGTAGGATTATATAATATAGGTTTTTTTTTTTAAGAAAAATCATATTTCTTCTAAGCTTTAAAAATGTGATGACGTCAATGTTAGCCTTTTATAAGAATATAGAGAGTTAAACGCAATTTTTCAAATTATAAAAAAAAAAAAAAAAGTTGGACAGACATTATGAATATGAAGAGGTTAATTTGCCATTAACTCAAATACTTTTGGATTTAAAACAATTTTACAGTTAGAGAATTTTTTTTTTTTTGGATAAGTTAGTTAGAGAAGTTCAAAGCCGAATAAAAGCCCAATAATTAGACCGGCACATGAGATGAGCTGTTTCTTTTTTCAAAGCTTTCTTCATATAACAGCCCAAAGCACAACAAAACATAATATACTAATTTATACTATTATTTATTTAGTCAGAGATCGATGGAGAAAATAGATATGCAAATCAAGAAGCAAAGCACAAAGAAGATCAAAGTTGAGCATCATGAAAGCGGGTTTTTGCCGGACGATATAGTGAGGGAGATACTATCCAGATTATCGGTGAAGAGTCTTTTACGATATATGTCCGTTTCGAGGCACTGCAAATCTTTAATCTCCCATGATTCATTCAAGAAACTACACCGTAAAAAAATTCTAAACAATAATAATACCTCGTTACTGCTAGCTTTACAATATTCAAATAAAAAATTGTATACTCTAACCACCTTCAATCTCCATGGAAAAATAATCCAAGAATGGAGTTTTTCTATAATTTCATCAATATCATGCCTACGTATACTTCCTTTTCCATCACAATCTAAGTTGGTGTGCTTTCTCGACAGTGAAAAATTATACTTGTGTAATCCTGGCACACGATGAATTTTTTGCTTGTCTAATCCTCCTTTTGGTCCCTTGCTAGATGGAATATCTTATGCATGTGGTTTTGCTTATGTTCCATCCAAAGATGAATATGCAATCTTATACTTAGTTAAATCAGATCTAGACGTATGGAGGTGTATGATGCTTACTATATCCATGTCCAATGATGATGATCACTTGCATTACAATTCTTGGAGATCCTTTGATGTCGCGGCTATCAGCCATCTCGCGGTTTATTGCCAATTTGGGGTTTTTGTTTCTGGGGCTTTCTATTGATTGATGTTTGATAGTGAAGTTAGAAAATTTTTGATCCTCTCCTTTAACGTGGAGAATGGAAGTTTTTCTTTTATTGAGATGGTCAAAGATTTTGAAATAGCTTACGTGGTTTCCCTGAGTCACTTGTGGCGATCAAAGATAAACTCTATTTCATGGCTGTTCGGTACCAACTCGTAAACTTAAAACTATGGATGCTATATGATATGAACCAGTTATGGACCCAATGTTGGAATATTAATTTACAAAGCATTCTACACCGGCTTGAGATGTTATTTAATTGACACACTTAATCTAATTATTAACAGGCGAGAATACCTCCAGAATTACAACGAATCATACGAGGATATCTTAAGAGACTTTGAAAGCATAAAGTGAAAAATAGGGCTCTTTTGAATAGGGGAATTCACTCAAACATTTTTTCACTTTAAATACACAGAAGCAATCCACTTCTAACTATGCTAAAGTAGGTATATATTTTTTAGTCTTTATGACCATAAATTAAATTTCTAAATTGTACGCTTTCGAAAGACAAGACAATGACAATTTTTACATTGAAAATACCTGGGATTGATCTCCATTAACCGCCTCGTCCGATTCGAGAGATTTCACTAAATTTTAGGTTCGGTTTCGCCGCTTCAACTGCTACACTCAATTTATTTTCCTATTATCAAATTGAATAACACTGTCTGAGTGCGTGGAATTTACCTGTAGAGAGGAAGAAGAGCGCTCAGTGCGAGTGGAAGGACTGGACTGAGAAATTTACTGATGCCAAGTGATGGGTACAAGTATTAAAGTGTACTGTACAGATCTCTTTCAAACTTCCTAGCCAGGAAGTAGTGTTTATGACGGGTGTGGATAGGTAGTATTATTGGCACCGTCAATAAAAAAAATTAAAGAAATAGTATATACTATTAATTAACAAATAACACTCACGATCTCACAATTTTTACATTGAAATTTGAAAAACTCAACTGTACCCCTGTACTGGCCTTACGAAATTGTTTTTGCAACTTACACTTTCAAATAAATAGTCTTTCAGAATCTCATCAAAATTTGAATGTGATCTCATCTGTGTTATTAACGTATGTATTATACTAGTGAATAGCATTTTCATTTTCCTTATGGGCCAAATTTTGTATTTTCATCCCTCTTAAATTTTTTGTAGCAGATTTGTACCTCTTATCAATGTAGTATATCACATCTGTCACTGTTATAACACATTTTTTCTTCTTAATGTTTTTAGCAGATTCGTCCCTCTTATCAATGTAGTATATCATATTAGTCCCTCTTAAATTAAAAATCCATCAACTTTCATCTATTTTAAAATATATTTTGGATGTAAGTGATGTGTTTTGTATTTAAAAGGGACTAATTTCTTACACTATAATGATAAGAGGGACCAATGTGATATACTATATTGATAAGAGGGACGAATCTGCTACAAAAAATTTAAGAGGGACGAAAGTGTAAAAGTTAACCCATAACGAGGACCAATAATGCGATTCACTCATATTATTTGTAATATATTATTGGTATTACAATTTAATAGAACGTTCATGAATTTCCAAATTAATCGATTTCTGGTAAAACACAATTGTACCCTTATATTGGCCTCACTAAGTTGTTTTTGTAACTTACGCTTTCAAATAAATACTCTTTCGGAGACCGGAGAGCGGGATGGTCAACATCACAATAAAGAGTTTCAATTGAAGGCCCACTATAGAGTTTTTGGAATCTGTCAGATGAATATTGGGTTCATATTTGATAAGTTAAATATAATAGGATAGTTGGGGAGAATCATTGGGTCTATGAGTTCCCTATATATTAAAATAATGACTTGAATTTGAATTTGAGTTCGATTAGCTCTTAGAAGTAACACTATGCTTGAGATAAATATATATATATATATATATATATATATATATATATATACTAGGGCTTCTGCACCGCGCATAGCGCGGTGCTATGCCCTTAATTGCAAAAGTCGAGTAATGACGACGATTAATATAACTCCAACAAATTTAAATGTAATTAACATAAATATAAAGACAAAGAGAGACTTGAAGCTTTAATTGTTCACTACAAGTTTACATTTTCAACATACGAGGTTCAAATGTACCAACCACGACTGAATACCCAAATAAACAGATCAAAATAAGATTGAGAAGTAGACATCACACAACTCTATGAATTCACTGAAAATCTTATATGGCATATATACTTATACAACCATCGAACATATTGAATAAACTGATCAACAAATTCAAAAAAGAGCAACAATGTATTTTTTTTACTTCAATTCATAAGCCTCAGAGGCTCGAATAGCATAGTGCCTTGAAAAACTGAAAATATAACTCCCTTCACAATTAAATCTAGGCTTGATCCCTGAAATATCCACTTGAACACAAAACTTCACCTCATATTGCAACATCAACCATTCAATTAACCATAGTACCATACTAAGGTCTTAAACTTCAAGAACATAGACAAATCAATAAGACTAATCAGTCCTGCTTCAAGAACTTAGACAAATTAATAAAACAAACAAGTCATGTTTTAACTATAGTAAGTAAAGATGAATAACAGTTTCCATACAAACACAAATATGCTTCTAAAATGAATTCTAAAGAACTATTGTCTCACAGGCGGCATCTTTACCACAATAGCTTCATCTAGTTCTCGGTTGGGCTGCCGGGCAGAAAAAGTGGTGGTAGTCACCGCCACTGCCTCCACCTCCATACGGCTGCTTCATGGAAGTGAAAGTCAACTGCTTTCTAGAAGTATGCTGCTGCGGTTGCATGATTTGATCTGTTTCTTAAAGCTCAAAGAGTTAAAGAAACCGAAAGAATTAATTATGGTTTTCAAGAATTGATCTTTGAGGTTTTTTCGGGGGTTTGGGGGTGAGATTGGAATTAAATGGGAGGAAATGGAAACGGAATTGAATATGGGTAATGGAAATTGGGGGAGAAATAAACAAGACAAACCGACCTGTTATTTAAGAAGGAATGAAACTGACGAAACCAAATATCACAACCCAAAGCCGTGGAATTAATCCTTCCGTTGGTGGAAGACGGTGGAAAGAACAAGGCAATCAAAGCCGTACAAATTTCGGACGGAAAGCTGCCCATCCCACGTGAGAAGGAGACCCAAAGTCGGATGGCACAATTACTTAAGCTAAGGAGGAGGTGGAGTTGGAAGAAGCAGGAGCTGGAGTCGCAGGCTGAAAGGGAGAAGAAATGCCTATCTCAATTAAGAGTACAACAATTACAGAGGAGCGTACAAGATGCTTTATAACAAGGACAAAACGGCGTCGTTTTCAGCTTGGACGTTTTAAATAAATGGGCTTTGGAAAAATAGTAGGCGCAGGTGGGAGCCCAAAGCAGGCTGCTCGAAAAAAAAAGAGAAGGATAAGCAGGCGTGTAAGTGGGGCCAGGCGTGAACAGTAACCTAGTAATAAACTATTTCCTTCCTGGATCAAAACGGCGTCGTTTTGATCTCGAACGAAAAAAAAAAAAAAGAAGGAAAAGCAGGCGCGTAAGTGGGGACATGCGTGAACAGTAACCTACAAGCAGCTCGAAATTTTCACTGTAGAATAGACCCGATCGGCTCTTATATGTTAGTAATATATATAATAATTCACTGTTTGGGCTTGTAATTGGTATGTTGGAACGAGTTATTAAACTAATTGTCTTTGATTAAACTAACTCTTTGATTAAGAAACTAAGATTTGAATAAAAATAAAATAAAAAATATCGAGATAAATTATAAACCCCGGGTACATGAAGAGAAAACAAAATTAATTAGAGCAGGCCGAGATCGATATGAGAAAACAAAAATAAATTAGGTTTCGATACTACAACACTCAATAAATTCTTCACATTTACGTTAATAGACAACATTTAACGAAATTCTCCACAAATTTTTCGATCAAACTAAAATATGAGGCCACGATATTATGCATTATTAAAATCACTGAATTAGGTTGTTTTTTTTAACCCTTTTCATTTTTTATTTTATTTTTTAATCTATTATGTGTATTTACAGCTCGGACCGAAGAGTGCAAATGGTATAAGTCCTCCTCAGTGTGGTGTCTTCAATAGGATTTGAACTTCAGTCTCGCTTTGGGGTCGAAAGTCACTACCACTTGGTCCAACCACATTGAAATTTTTTATTTTTATTTTTTTTTCTTAATTTTAGTGCAAGATTAATTTACATTATTTTATATAAATATATCATTTGGTTCCACTAACAAGTTATAAGGAAATCAATTTTTTAGAAAAATGGGTCTAGCGCTATTTATGGTTATTCTCTAAACATCATGATTATATATATATATATAATATATTTTATTATATAGCTCTTTTTATCTCTCCAATTTATGTACCTCACTTATTCCTTTAATTTTTTCTTTCTGCCTCTAATTGGGAAGGGGTTTTATGGTTGAGAAGAGAATAACAATATAATTGGTGAAGGGATTTTTTTTTGTTGTCAAGAGAACAAGTGACGGTACGACTAAGAAAGTAGGAGTTGGCCTCGGCCACTTCTTTAACTGGCTGGCCAACAATTTATAAGGCTTGCTCCAGCGGTAAGGGTGGGGACCATTTGGAACTTGGATGGAAGCATTTTTATGAGTCTGTCTAAGGGTCATTTGTGGTAAAAGTCCCCTTTGTGCGCTAAGTGTACAACGGTATGGTGGGATCCCGAGGCTTGGTGGAGGCACATTCCGCGATTTACATCCTTCAGGGTGCTAGATTAAGGATTCTGAGGGTCCAAGATTAGTTTAGTGTAAGATAATCTTGTATAAAATGTATATTGATATTTAAACATATATAAGGGGAAAAATGATATTCTTGTAAGTTCTATTAATTCTAATGGAGAATATTAAGTTGATTGTTAATTTCAGAGGGCCGGGTAAATGAATTTTTAAATAGTATAGAGGATGTAATTGAAGGTTTAAATAGTACAACAGAGGTATCTAATTATGCAATAGTAGGAGGTATCTAAATAAGGTTAATTTCACATACCTCCCCTGTACCTACTATCTCTGTACTAATAAAACCTTCAATTACCACCTACCGTTAACTTTCCATTAAAGACTATTAAAATTTGTTGATTTAGTGAAAACTAACTCTACTTCCAAATTTTACCATTAATGTTAATTTCACATACTAACTCCACACATATACTTTTATATATATACTAGGTCAATTGCTCCACGCTCCCGCGTGGAGGATATTGCCCAGTGCTAATGCATAATTAAGGACTTGTATGGGTGCAATTGGATATTTTATGGTAAAAATGACGTTAAAGCTATCGGAGAGCAATCTTAGAGCAAAAGAGAGCAGATTAAAAGGTTATAAACAGAATAAAACGCATAATTAACGGAGTTAATTAAAAAAAAAAACCCATAAAGCCCTGGAACAAAATAACATAAACAAATAAAATAAATAATATAAACAAAACATAAAGAATATATTGAATAATAAGAATATAAAATACAAAATAAAAAAAATGAAAATAAAATATAACAGAGTAGTTCGTCCACAGCAATAACATTTTCGACAACAAATTACTAAAATTGCAACCAAGATCAAATAAAACGCAGAATTAACAAAGCAAATTAAAATATAAATTCATAGATTAAAAAAGGAACTCATAGAGCCCTGAAACAACAAAATAATACTCCCAATAAATTAAATAATATAAACAAACAAAAAAATATAGTGAAAGTGCCAACGAGAAATTACATATTCCATTCATAATTCCGAATGTAATATGCACTTCGTCGAGTATAAAATTTTTGTGGGATCGAGTAAGAAAAATATCACAAAACATCTAGCCAAAATTAATAGGAAGACTATGAAAGAGAAAAAAAAGCAAATATAGTGGAAATAAATCACCAAGAAAACTCCAGGCGAACCTAAGAACAAACAAAATAAGTAATAAATACAAGAGGTTATTTTCATCCGATTAAAAATGAAGCAAAATCAACAAGATAATGGAAAAATTTAAAGGAAACGTACCGAATACAGAGCGAAATAATTATTATTGGGGTTAACCCATATAGGGTAGGAAGACGACACAACCGCTAATGAAAAATATCTAGAGAAGTCAACTTATATACTATTATATATATATTATATTTATTATTTTTATGCCACGAAGGATGATATGACGCTCACAAATATCTGACTAGACACCGCGTTGTGAAGGCTGTAGTACATGGTCGATAACAAGATGAATGAACCGGTCGATATTTATTTATCAACGTACATTGCAATAGTTGGTCATAAAATGAATATATTAAACTTTCAAGCAATAGTCAAGCGAAAAGCATATCGGAATTACACTCTAAGCGAAATAGAATATATATTATATTTATTATTTTTATGCGAAATATCTGACTAGGCACCGCGTTGTGAAGGCTGTAGTGCATGGTCGGGAACAATATGATTGTAACGTGGATAGTTATTTATCAACATCCACTGCAATAGTCGGTCATAACATAAAATGTTGCAAGAGTAATTTATGTTCGTTTTGCAAAGAATTAAACATGAATTCAAATAAAAATGAAGTCGGTGATGGAAAACGGCGCCGTTTTATGAGAATAACGTTTTCGGGAAAGAAAATTACATCCGGTTTTTAAATTTAAGTCGGTAAATTACTTTCCGAATAACAACTTAAGCGAATATAATGAAGAGCAAATAATTAATTGATGGGAAACAGCGGCGTTTCGTAATTATGGCCTTAAAATTAAATTGCAAAACCAAACTCGTCATTCCATAGTTGATCAGAAAGAGAAAAAAAAAGCAAATATAGTGGAAATAAATCACGAAGAAAACTCCAGGCGAACCTAAGAACAAACAAAATAAGTAATAAATACAAGAGGTTATTTTCATCCGATTAAAAATGAAGCAAAATCAACAAGACAATGGAAATATTTAAAGGAAACGTACCGAATACAGAGCGAAATAATTATTATTGGGGTTAACCCATATAGGGTAGGAAGACGACACAACCGCTAATGAAAAATATCTAGAGAAGTCAACTTATATACTATTATATATATATTATATTTATTATTTTTATGCTACGAAGGATGATATGACGCTCACAAATATCTGACTAGACACCGCGTTGTGAAGGCTGTAGTGCATGGTCGATAACAAGATGAATGAACCGGTCGATAGTTATTTATCAACGTACATTGCAATAGTTGGTCATAAAATGAATATATTAAACTTTCAAGCAATAGTCGAAAAGCATATTGGAATTACACTCTAAGCGAAATATAATATATAAAGTTTTAAATTAGATACATAAAGTATGATGGCTTAAATGCTTCAACATAAGAACAAACAAAATAAGTAATAAATACAAGAGGTTATTTTAATCCGATTAAAAATGAAGCAAAATCAACAAGAAAATGGAAAAATTTAAAGGAAACGTACCGAATACAGAGCGAAATAATAATTATTGGGGTTAACCCATATAGGGTAGGAAGACGACACAACCGCTAATGAAAAATATCTAGAGAAGTCAACTTATATACTATTATATATATATTATATTTATTATTTTTATGCCACGAAGGATAATATGACGCTCACAAATATCTGACTAGACACCGCGTTGTGAAGGCTGTAGTGCATGGTCGATAACAAGATGAATGAACCGGTCGATAGTTATTTATCAACGTACATTGCAATAGTTGGTCATAAAATTAATATATTAAACTTTCAAGCAATAGTCGAAAAGCATATCGGAATTACACTATAAGCGAAATATATAATATATAAAGTTTTAAATTAGATACATAAAGTATGATGGCTTAAATGCTTCAACATAATGTCCACCAGCATGTCTTGTAAAACGTAATGACAATAAATAAGCAAATAACATTTTATCTTATGACTGTTTGTTTCGTTTTCCCTGAATAACGTAAAAAATTTCCCAAAATGTGCTGTGTTGTAAAACTTACTGCAATGTATCTTGTTGCTATTTTATTCTAAATAGTATTAGGTTAATATTATTCCGCAATAGCATTATATTTATTTAACTCTGCATATTTAAAACATTATAAATCATCAGCAAATATATTTAAAGATTTTTATAGGACATTGCTGTTGATATATGAATTAAATAGTAGTGGATAAATTAGTTTTTTTATTAAATTTTAATATAAGTACTTTAATTTAATTTGAGATATTATTAAATTTTAAACAAATAAACAAATAGCGTATATTTATTGAATTAATTTTCAATTAACAATATTATTTTATTATTATCTCCATAATTCATGAAAAATAATTAGTTAAAATATTAAATACCTAAATTATCTAGCGGTTTATTTAGTATGATTTGGTCGACAAAATATAGACAAAACTGGTCGTTTAGGAGGAAACGGTTGTTCGAAATAAATATAATATATTGAAATATAAGCAAAACGAAATAATAAATACTTTACCTAATTTTTTATAGAGCACTAAAAGTACGTACAAAGACAATATTGGATGAGTAAAGTAGCAGTGACTTAGGATGGCCAGCTAATGCCTTAGGAAAATGGAAAGAAAATCCAAATTGGAGTCAGTATCTAAACCAAACTCGACGAATGCTGCTGCTATTGAAAATATTTTATAGAAAATACTTTTTTCATTTGTTTGTCAGCTTATTTCTTTATAAATTAATTTTAAAATGCAAACATGTTCTTTCTTTTTTCTTAATCAATTCGGTTGTGTTAGCCTTGGTCCAACATTTCGTTATGAACTGAAATAGCTGCTTACAAAAAATTAATAAGATATATGTGAAGTGGGAATATATAAACATATAGTTTATTTACTAATATTTCATTCACATATCAACATCAATTATCTTATCAAATATTTTAGCATATAAAATATTCTTAAATTTAACTTCTAAAAAATTTCCTTTAAAAAAATAGAAAAGTAAAAAATATATATATATATATATATATATATATATATATATATATATATATATATATATATATTCAATTATATATTATAAATCATATTTAAGTGAAAATTAAGTTATCGAGGAATAATATTAATTAGTCACTATTAAAAAAAATATCAACAAAGAACACTACAATGCATTTTACAAGACACAATATTATGTGGAATATAAAAAAAAAATTGGGGAAGATTATATGAACAGTCATAAGACAGAATGCTATTTGCTTCTTTATTGTTAGTGTGTTTTACAAGACGTGCAAGTTCAGATAATGTTTAAGCTTTAAAGTAACTTTACTTTATGTATATGATTTTAAACCTTCACCATAAATACGAGTAGTTGAAAATTTAGGAACGTTTCCCGTTATACAATCTACACCATCTATCACATAATTTAATAGTGTTTGGATCTTTAGCATTGTTACTATAAATTGGCTCACTTGGAATCACTTGGATCATATTATAACCCAATATTTGCTATCTAATTTTAAACATATCAGAGTTTCTACGAAAGTTGGTTGGTATGGGTGGAGTTAGAAAATTTGTACAAAAAAGATTATGAGTGGGATATTTTTATAGGATAATTTTTGTTAGTAGTGTTATTGTTCTTTTCTGTTTAGCAAAAGGCCGAGCAAAATTGTTCATTGAGTAAACCTCCAAACAAGAAACCAAATATAGAGCTACCCGAGGCTTGAGCTTCTTCTATAGTGGACGGCAACATATCGACCACTTGGATTGTATTCATTCATCTCCGTCAAGACTGTCTCAACTGAGATGAATGAATACAATCCAAGTGGTCGATATGTTGCCTTCCACTATCGAAGAAGCTCAAGCCTCGGGTAGCTCTATATTTGGTTTCTTGTTTGGAGGTTTACTCAATGAACTATTTTGGTCGGCCTTTTGCTAAACCGAAAAGAACAATAGAACTATTAACACAAATTATCCTATAAAGAAAATATATAGATTTTTTGGACAACGATTAGAAGAAGCAAAAAACAGATACATTATATTTCACACTCTCGCTTATAGCATCAGCAAGGGTACGATAATTGTCTTCCATGATAAGATCCCACTCATAATTTTTTGTAAGTATTTTAAATTAATGTTATACTCCGAGTAAGTAAGTTTTAATGATCGAATTTGATAGGCTAGAGAAAGTGAAGTTAAGAAGATTGTACGACCAAGCAAAGGTGTTAGGGACAATTGTGACGATTGGTGGAGCGATGATCGTGACTCTTGTTAGAGGAGATGTTATAAAATTTCTATGGAACAAAGATCAGGAGGGGTCTAATTATTATTCTAATAATATTAATCATGTCAAGGCGGATCAAGAAGAGCCCATTAAGGGCACTATTATGATCACAATAGGTTGTTTTTGTTGGTCTATTTTTTACATTCTTCAGGTATGTACGTAACTAATATATATATATATATATATATATATATATATATATATATATATATATATATATATATATATATATATATATATATATATATATATTTAAATTCTCATATATATTCTATGTATGTATGGGATGGATAGGCACATACACTAAAGACATATCCGGTTGGACTTACCCTGACGATTCTAATATGTATGGCCAGAATATTTGATCTGATGATTTGATGATTAGATCGGGATTTCACTCAGTCACTCATATCTATATTTCCATGTCCCTCGAATCTTGGCCACATTCAATCGGATATCCTTATATTCTCTTATCATACGCTCATTGTTCAATTGTTTACTCTTCAACTCATTGATTTTGTTGGTTCTAATATAGTGATGTTTTCTATTATTAATTAATTTTGTGTATACAAATTTTTTTTTGTTTGCATTTTAAATCGACTTCCATTTTCTTTTACTACTAACACAATATACTTTCTAATTTTTTTGTAACAGTATATCATAAAACGATACTGTTTTCGTTTGATTCTGTCATTCGCAGTACAACATAATTTACTTTCGATTTGTGTGAGTATCTAATGAGTCTGATCAACTATAAAATGAAGTTTTATAAGTATCCATAAAAGCCTAAAAGGTTATTGTTTATTTAATTTAACTCTACATAAACAAATACCTGGTGATCATCTGTCAACATTATAACTTTTTAAGCTGCTCTCCTTTGCTCTAAAATTGTTATCTGACTGTTCACTTATCCAATGAAATGACCTCTAAGTAGATTTAACGTAATTTTTACCACAAATTATCCAATTCCACCCATACAAATTGATTTGCAAATATTGGATTATAATATAATTGAAATTCTACACACAACAACTTATCTGTTGAATTAATCTGCTTTATTTTGGTCTAAGATTGTTCTTCGACTGTTCACTTCTCTAATGAAATGAACTCTAGCTTTAAAGTAATTTTTTACCACAAAGTATCCAATTCCACCCATACAAGTTGATTGGCAAATCTTGGATTATAATATGATTCAAATTACACACACAATAACTTATCTGTTGAAACAATACAACTATATATTAAATAGAAAATATTATTTACGAAAGATAATTTATAGTTGATATTAGTTAAACAGTGTAGATTGTATAAGGGAAATGTTCCGACCTTCTGAATTACTCTAATTTAAGGGGGAAGTTTTAAATTAGATACATAAAGTATGATGGCTTAAATGCTTCAACATAATGTCCACCAGCATGTCTTGTAAAACGTAATCACAATAAATAAGCAAATAACATTTTATCTTATGACTGTTTGTTTCGTTTTCCCTGAATAACGTAAAAAATTCCCCAAAATGTGCTGTGTTGTAAAACTTACTGCAATGTATCTTGTTGCTATTTTATTCTAAATAGTAATAGGTTAATATTATTCCGCAATAGCATTATATTTATTTAACTCTGCTTATTTAAAACATTATAAATTATCAGCAAGTATATTTAAAGATTTTTATAGGACATTGCTGTTGATATATGAATTAAATAGTAGTAGATAAATTAGTTTTTTAAAATTTTAATATAAGTACTTTAATTTAATTTGAGATATTATTAAATTTTAAACAAATAAACAAATAGCGTATATTTATTGACTTAATTTGCAATTAACAATATTATTTTATAATTATCTTCATAAGTCATGAAAAATAATTAGTTAAAATATTAAATACCTAAATTATATAGCGGTATTTTATTATTTAGTATGATTTGGTCGTAAAAAGATAGACAGAACAGTTCGTTTACGAGGAAACAGTTGTTCGAAATAAATATAATATATTGATATATAAGCAAAACGAAATAAGAAATACTTGACCTAATTTTTTATATGCCTTAGGAAAATGGAAAGAAAATCGAGATTCGAGTCAGGATATATATATTGTTAATAAAATCTATCTAATCTTATATTTGTTATATTTGTATTCATTTTATTCCTTTTTCTTTCCTATGTTTCGCGTTGTAATTTATTTGTACTAAAATGCATATTCAACATAGCAAGTGTAATTAGAAAAAATATCAATCAGGTAGATAATTTGTTTAGTCAACGGATTGCGATATGTACGGAAATATAGTGTTCATTTATTCAACTAAGGACAATTTTCTGTATTAAAATGAATTTGAATATCTAAATTTTACTAAATTAGTATACTATAATATTTTTCTAAATTTTATTTACCTAACAATAAAATGTGTGAAAAAAGTTATTTAGATAAAAAAAAAGCAATAAAAAATAAAAAGCATCATTAAAGTAATAAATTAACACATAATAAATAACGGTCAGCATAAATAAAAACAAACAACTAAGGCGATCCATAATAAACCGCATAATTATATATAGTAGTTAATAATCTAAATGAAAGCAATTGATAAAAAAAATTAATTTGACAATGCAAAACTTCACAAAATAAACTCTTCTGGCAGGCTCACAAGTATTATATTGTAAAAATTGAAAGACGAGCTAAACATGTTTTATGTAATATGTTATCCGACAGAATTGGCCCTCAATAACCTCTCCATTATTCAACTATCGTAGAGTGATTTCTTTATCTTTGCACCTCTTCATTCCTCTCGACCTCCGATTGAGGAAGCGATTACTTTTATTTTTAATATGGTGGTATCGGTAAAGGGGGTTTCCCAATGGGTCGGGCTCGTCGTTCGAATGGGTGGGTTCGGTAAGGAAGACGAAGTCAGCATCGTCGGTTATTTTATGTGTCGGTGCTTGGATACTATTCGTCTTCTATCTGAGTATCGATGTCACGAGACGTGCTCTGGTGTTGTCAGAGGTCTTCATCATACTGATATCGGAGGACTATGGTTGTCGAATTTGTAGGAATCCATCAGAGAGTTCGTCTTCGATCAGATAGTAAAAAAAAAAGATAAAGTTACTCATCTTATTTATTTTAATCGAGTTTGTCGAGTTCTCCTTATTTTTTGTCGTCGAACATTTAGGTTTATTTTCTTGAATATTGGTCTGTAGATACCTATGTAGTCGTGGAGGAATAATAGAAGTTAGCTTAAACTTTTACCACTAAACTATCATCGCTACACTACACTTATTGTATACAAATAGACTTTCTGTCGAACAATATAATTTAGCATGATAAGGAGATAAAAAATTAATGGGATTCATATCGGTTCGATAAATATTAGCTTCTCTGGAATACCAAAAGCAAGCATAATAGCTGTCGTTTGTTAATTGGCGATTTGATCCGGCTGCCTCTGCGGCTGCTGATCTACAATATTAAATATAAATTTTTAAAAGCATTTTGACACGAGGGTATTAAAAGGATTACCATATATAACACAACGATGGCAACTACGAAAAGTGCGTTCTGTTTTTAAAAGTATTAGGACTGTAAATTAAATTTAAAATAATATGACTTTTCATATACTACGAAAAGGAAATATTTTAACAAAAAATATGTGGCAGTTATTGAATATTGGTAATACAATTCAAATTTATTTAAATAAATTATACATATAAGAATATTTTGTACAACACTTTGTATAAGTATTTAATTTACCATATTTTCATTTACTACTTTTTTCTAAATAAACGATCCAGTACTCTTCTCTAATATTTTTAATGTTAAATTGATATTATTATACTTTATTTATTTGTTAAATTTATTTAATCTATCTTTTTATTAAATGCATTTTCCCCCGTCTGTTTGCAACCAGTGCGCTCGGCAGGGGAATTCTGGTCGTGCGAGTGTGCTTTTGCAATTTATTTTTAAACGGCATAATAATGTAACAGCGCGGTTTATTGAATTTTTTTTTATGACCATAATATATTATCGATTGAAACCAATAAATACATTTCCGATATAGAATTATTGTTTTCTATCTTGTTTAGCGCTTATTATTTATAATGAGGACAACATATTATCTTTGTGAAAGATATTTTTTTTTGTTGAATTGAAACATACAAAGCAATGGTCAAAATCTTAATTCTAAAAATCTAAGTATCAATTAACATTAATCATGTAATGCTGAAGAAGTTAGTCGAAGACCATATACTTGGCCTCCTCGGAGACATTAGGACATAAGTTTTGGTCGGAAAACAATATATCACAAAGTAAAATTACACAAAATATACATATTGGTCAAAATTCAAAGACAAGCGGATTTTCATACAAAACTACATCCGCATAAGATCAGAATAATTCTTTTAATTATAATGACATTACCGATCATCGACAGGATATTCCAGAGTGAATCGGCAATCATTAGAAGTAGAAGAAAAGTAAGGATTTGAGGCATTTTGATATGAACCAAGAGTTCATCCTATTCGTTACTCTGGCTGAAAAAAAGGTACTTAATTAAGCTCCCATCATCGTCATCTCCACGAAAATCTCGATATCTCCAAATTAGTTAGGAATGTTAAATTAAGAACGGCTAATGGGAGTGTTTGGGTTATACGTTTTCTCCTGCTTGGCTGTCGACTGTAAAAAAAAAAAATTTTTAACACTGGCTCACACAAGTATATTTGAACTATGTCGAAAATCCGACTATGTATTGGTATTTGTAATATTTTAAATGAGATGTAAGAATAAAATTTATCTTATGTTATTAACACATACTAATATATTATCCTTGAAAGAAAATCTACAGTATCTGTGAGAAAGAACTAACGGATTTAAAAAATAGATACCTTATTTTGTGCAGCCTCGTATATAGCATTAGCAATGGTACGATAATTGTCTTCTTCAATAAGAGCCAATCTGACATTCTTCAAAGTTTCATCATATTTTTTTGTACCAAAAATTTCCAATTCCACCCATACAAAAACTACTTTAGAAATTTTTTTTATAGATATTAAGTTGAATAGCAAATATTGGATTATAATATACTTCAAATTCCATGCCCGCAAAATCATATGTCGAATATAAATAATATTCTAACTGAATAAATATTTTATATCGAAAAATATAATTGATGTGAGACAATTTATAGTGGACATTTTAGATCTCACGACCATAATATTATAAGATAAACGGTGTAGATTGTTTAACGGGAAACGTTCCCACCTTTTCAACTACTCATAGTTATAGCTTTATAGGGGTAGTTTAAAAATATATAAAAGAAAGTAATATTGCTTAAATGCTTTAACCTAATTGGACGTGCATAAAGTAAAACGCACCGACAATAAATAACCAAATAATTGAATAACGTTTTGTTTTGTGACTATTTGTTTCATTTTTTAAAAGTTTTGTAAAACTTACTGCAATGTACTATATTAAATATTTTTTTATAGAATATCGTTGTTGGCATATGAATGAAATAGTAGTAAATAACAGCTAAAAAATAACATATATTATATTATCTCTGTAAAAGATAAGTATATTATCGACATCGAAACATACAAAGGGACGGTGAAAATTATATGTGTAAATTAAGATATCAATTATAATATGTACACTGCAATAACACATCAAATTGCTCGATAACGATCTAAACAACTATTATTTGCACAATGTAATGATCATGGAGAAATATTTTATTATATTTTATATATTTGTATTTGCGTTATTACTTTATCTTTAATGTTTAGTGTAGTATGTACATTAAGTCGAACGGAGCAAATTAATCTAAACCTGAATTTGCATGTTCAATGGGACAGATTAATCTGAACATGAATCTGAATCAAAGAATGTTTTACTATAAAATACCTTATGTTTTTCTTCCAACTCGAAATTTTTTTCTCACAATTTCCGAATTCCTCGATAGCAGCTTTTAGTGCATTGGATTTCTGCACGCATTATAAATTTAGAAAATCTTTTATAATTTTAACAAGGCTTGAAAAAAAATTTGCACCACCTTTTCTTTATCCAGTCCTTCAGGATAATACTCGAGCTCTTTTTTCTTTGTTTCTATAAGTAATTTAATATCTTCCATTCTTATTATCTTGCATTGAATACAAACATGTTCATAAGAAATAATATTTATTATCATTATATGAATAAAAAAAAAAAAAGATAAAAAATTCAGATAGATTTTGTTTACCTGGTGAAAATGAAAAACTATTTTCGAGCAATATTAGATATGGAAAATGTAATGATCGTGTAAGTCGTATGTATATAAATATATAAATTAAACCTTTTTGAAAATACAAAAAGCTCTTTCAGAAAGATGAATAGATATAACGTTTGAAGCTTTTATTGAAGATGTATTGTTATGGTTTGAATTATTGAGAATAGTAATAGTCTATTTAATAGCAACTATTTGACAGTACAATTGTATACAATTGGCGCTAATAGGCTAACTGAATAGTTTGATATTTGTGAGCGTACATCACATCATCCTTCTTATCCGAACTAATTAAATAACAATAATACGATTATAAATTAAAATAAAATAATTATATTCTATAGGTATCGTTCCAACTTCCAAGACCTGATAGAGGAGATTGCCCGATCTGGATGAACAGTGCCTCTTTCTATACACTTCAAACAACGGAAATTTTGCTTCATCTTATCCATCTATGCTTATTTCGATTTGCTATTTTAGAATTCCGAATAAATTTAGGATAATGGGTTGGTGGATTTGTTGTGGCCCAGTAGTTGGCGGCCCGCGGCCGTATTTCTTCTTAGGTTGAAACCGAAATAGAAAAAATAAATAAACATAACAAAAAAATATTTGGTAAGCTCAGATCGAAAAGCAAGATCAAAATTAAAAAGTAATAGAAAAAAATAACTAACGTAGAAAATAAATAAAATAATTACCCGACTGAAAAACAAATGTGGATCGAGTAACACAATGAACATAAAATAATTGTTCAAATATAAAATACAGAAAAATAAACCACAGAGTTACTAATAATGTAACGCACAATTAAAGCAATAAAATACCTTGAAACAAATTACAAAAAAAAAAAGGGGAATTTTTTATTTATCTTAAGAAATTCAAAATAAAATAAATTAATCGCACAGTCCATTACATATATAAGAACATATAATATTCTTCAGGCAAAGGAGGATAACAAATATAATAGTTAAATAATAATATTCTGTTTAAGCAGCAAATTAAATTATGTAATAAACAGATCCAAATTAAACAAATAAATGACAGAGCATAAACTTCAGAGCATTTTCATATCATTTTCGAAATACTTCTATATAACTTTTTCCATATTCAGCCAATTTTTTCGAAGATGTGCTTGCCTTTCCAATTTATTTTTTCCCGCATAATTCTGAAACGACGTCATTTTGATTGTGAGCTTGTTTTTTTTATCTCATCCTTCTCAATTTTCCGTCTACCCTGCTTCCTAAGAGCAGCGTGTCTACAAACCTAAAATTCTGTTTCACCACAGCAGCTTGTCTTGAACTCTGTCTCCACTAATTCTGTTTTAAATGAACAAGATGGAACAGAAGAGGAAGATAGGATTCATGATTTGCCAGATTGTCTTCTCCTACACATCTTGGCTCCAATCACTTGCCTAATAAACTCGATTAACCACCTATACCAAGCCAAATTGATAAGAAATTATGATATATTTGAAATTGGATGGCATATCTTGGATGGTATAATATTTCCAATTCCACCCATACTAACTTATAATTTTTACGACAATTAAGCATCATCAATTTTATTATCCTTAGATTTCTAGAACAAAAAAATAATTTACATTTACTCCACAATATTAGTTCACAAATATAATCAAGGTAAGCCAATTTATAGTAGCTATAGTAAAGATCTAACGGCCAAGAAATGAGGAAAATCCAACGGTCAATTAATTAATAAATTAACAGCGTTTTATTTCCAAATATTTAAACGGATCTGAACTTTCGTGTCTTGTAAAACGTGCTAAAAAATAATATATAAATTTGTTTTGACCGTTGATCTTTAAACTTTAATTATATGGACTGTTCGAGTATCACCATAAATATAGGTAGTTGATAACGCGGAATGCGTCCTATTATAAAATTTACGCAATCTATCTTGAAATTCCTTGGCCGTTGGATTACGATTGCTTCTATAGATTCAGTCATTTTTACTTTCATATATATGAAATATTTAAGAAATAATTATTAATTAATAAATAATTCTGTGAAACCAGCACATGTGACTCATCAGTTTCTAGAAAGTACTATGTCAGAAAATAGGCCCGAGTAATTTGTTTAACAAGCTACAAGACACGCAAGTTAATAAAATTCAAGAAAGACTGATTTAATGAAAAATATGAGTTTAATTTTATTAACGAAGATGATTTCGAGATTTATGGAAAGCGTCGTTTTGTCCTTTGTCGACCTTTTTTTTTATTCAATTTGGCTTGTTCTTACATATGTTTTCGTTTACTTTTGTCGGTTATATGCTTTATTTCTGTGTTAAATATTTTATATAGTCGATAAAGAGGTAAAGCGGTAGACAAAGATGGAAGTAGAAGAAATATATAGAACAAAGATCGCGAAGATAAGATCGATTACCAACGATCGGAATATATTTTTAAGCATTTTCCAACCCTGCAGCCTTGTTTTAAGGATGATAAATCCATCCCATATCAGTAGTTTAATTTTATCCCCATTAACAACGTCTAAACTTTAAAACCTGGCGCGCATTAGTAAGCCTCTATGTCATGGTTTGAAGATAAGTTTAAGTAAATTATTTGTTCTGACAAGAAATCAGTATAAATATATGTAAAACGCATGTAAAAAAAAATTATCTAAGATTTATATTTTGTTAAAGTAAAAACAAGAAAATGGTAAATTATTTTGAGTTGGAACGTTTTATAAAGAATCAATTAGGTTCTTTAGATCTTGATATAATAGATGTCGATGAACTTATCTATGCAGCGGAGGTAAATTTCCGATGTAATTCTTATATCGACAAATCATTCATAGAAGATGTAATTCAAAGTTATAAGTTAGAACAGAGAGCTGCAGGGGAACCAAAATATGGAATCATTAGTTACGAATGCCAGAATAACACTCCGATAAGAGAAAGAGGAGTATTTTTCATGCTAACTTACAATCCATTAGAAGAAATTCAGGTATTATGTAAATATCCTAAATAAATGTCTAATGAATGTATAACTTCAACATTTTCTATAACATGTGTTAATAATGTTGTAGAAAGTTCCAGTTGGAAAGCAAAAAAATATTGGGATGTCAAAAGTAAAAGAGATCTATATACGGAATGGGAACATATTTTGGACAATCAAAGTAGCTCATCTTCTTTTGGGTGTAGCATGGAATGGAGTAATGATTGAAAATTCAGTAGAATATGCAGACATAATAATGTTATATCAGTCAGCAGTTAATACATTCGAATTTAGCCTTTTCAGTGGTTACTCATCTCGGAAGTTTCAAACATTTAATGAATATGGAGGGATTGAGGATATTAATACTGAATATGAAGGGCAAAAAGAAGTTTCAAATCTTACAACTCCATTTGTATTGAAATCTTGCTATAGTTTTTCAATAATGCCTGCTTTCTTGGTGACAATGCATGGAGCAAATCAACGATTGGTAACGATTTCTCATATTTATTTTAATGTTGCTTAAAAAATGCTTTAACAAATTTATGTATAATAAAAGAAAATTTTTATTTTAGAGAATACCGGCGCAGTTTATTCAATCAGCTGCCATGCTAAGTACTCGACGCGTAAATTTGAAATCTGGGATACGAAAATGGTTAGTTAAAATGACAGATGAAGGTTTTGGAGATGGATGGGATATTTTCTATCGAGACCATAACCTGAGTACAGAAATTGTGGTTTTCTTTCGAACAAGTGCAATAACATATCGTCCAGTTATATTTAAGCAGAGTAGAGTACAGATGTTATATAGTTGGTATATTCAAATATCTATAAATTGTGCTTAAATTATTTTGAGTGCGTTAAAACAAGCAATTATTTCCGTTTGGATCAAAATTTCCAATCCTGATTACTGACCAACTATTGCAATGGTTAATAACTAATTACCGACCTCTAAATATTTAATGTCATCGACCGTGCAATATAACCTACACAAAACGGTGTTAATTGGCTAACTGTATAGCGAGATATTTTTTATGGTCCGTCACATCATCCTTCTTGTTCAAATTAATTAAATAACAATAAGGAGGTCTCCTACTTCTTGTCAAGAGTAAAATTAATTAGCAGTATCGCAATGAATTGGAGCAATTCTTCTTGTATAGGAATCCAGGAACAAGATAAAAAAAAAATGGTATTGGAAAATGGAAAACAAAATCATGAACAAGTAAATTGATTATCTAGATATTTTACAATAAACCAAGAAAAATATCTCCAAATTAAATACTATAACTATGTAGCAATAACTAAAAAGCCTTCTGAGAAGAAATTACCTGGAAGAAGATAGATTGGTTCGATAAAGTGTAGAAGTAAAAGAAAGTTTAAAGTTAGAAATAAATGTAATTTGATTTGCATGACTTTGTAAGAAAATTAGGATGGAGAGAACATGAGATTAAAAACTCACCAAATAATAAACTTATACGTGAATGTAATAATCGATAAATAAGCAATACCTTTATGAATAAGAATAACCATTATATCTGACATACTTTAATCAAGTCAAACTACAGTCACGATTATAAAAGATAATAATTGTTATAAGTCATAATATACATGTTAAATAATATATTGAATAATAAACATATAAAATACAAAATAAAAAAGAATTAAAATAAAATATAACAAGGTAGTTCGTCCACAGCAAAAAAATTGTCGACAAAAAATTACTAAAACAATTATCAATAATAAAATTTAGAATATAAAAGAAAAAAATATAAAATAAGAAAAACAGTTGAATAAACAAAATTAAGGCAGTTACCGAGTATGTAATTTTAAAATCGATTTAATCGATAAATGCTGGGGTTTTTTAAGTTCCCGAAATTATGTTAAAGAACGAAAAAATAAAAAAGCAAATACGAAGCATGACACGTGAAGCCAAAAATTATTTCGTACTTGGAAGTTCAAAAGTAAGACTATGTTATACGCAGTCATGCATTTGTTAGCTTGGCATACTAAAACTGAGATCGAAAAAGTTAGATACTATGAGGAGATAGGAAAGCCATAGAGAATAAATGTGGAGGAGGTCGAAAGATTAATATGGGTAAAGATATGGGAGAGAATGAGATAAGAAGTGAGGAAATCAGACCTCTTTGGGCCCACCACTTACAAATTAACGGCCCATTAAACCATTAAATGAAAAGGATAAAGAAAGTCAGCACTGCACAAGGTACAATAACAAACAGCGCGTATGGCATCAAAATTAAGTCATTTTGTATATTAATCTTTATTTGTAACTGGGTTACTGTGTAAAAGTTTGTGAAAATTAAATTTTTTTTTAGTTTCATTAACTTAACTTATCCAAAGATATCCTAGATTATATTGAATTAATCTACTCGACAATAATCAGATAACGTCGAAAATTTCCCGGCTATACTGTATGCACAATGATTAAGTTCTCTTAGACCAATATACTATCATTCACTACAAAGATGAGTAGATACTGTTTATTAAAATATTGTTCAATAAATAAGTATTAATATATAAACTAATTTAACTAAGTGCAAAATATAAACATAAAATAATTTATTTAATCCATATAATGCACTGAATATAACCCAAAATTTAAAATTTAATTTATCTTTTAAACTATCATCATAAACATGAATAGTTCATAACGTATATAAGTTATCGATATATATATAATACTCTCTAATAAAAGTATGTCTACAAGAGATATTATGTAAATAATAAGCAACATAAGTTAAAGTCTACATAAACGTAACTCCAAATTTTACAAATAATATATAACAGTATAACAAAGAGCTGAAAACAACAGTGCGACCCACGTTTGTTGCCGGTTGAGTCACCATGATTTACCTCCTCTCACAATCCCGTCAGACAGAGAGTTGAGGGACGCCCGGGGTGAGCGATTTCACCTTTTGGAACAAGATTATCACATCTTTTATCAACTAAGTTATAAAAACTTATCTGACAATTGTAGATATTGTGAATTATTCGATCACAAAATATGTACCAACATATGACATAACTCTTATTGGGAGGATTAGCAGAATCCATCTATCTACTCCCAAGAATAGGTCGTAAGGAGCACTATCGAGTAACATTTGCAACCATAATCCTACTCCTCAACAAAATGTAACTCCATAAAATACCCACACCAAGCTAACTTGATTATAAATTATGGTATATTTAAAGTTGGCTAGCATATATTGGATTATAAATATTTCCAATTCCACCCATACTAACTTATCCTTTGCATATATATTATTCATTATCAAATTTATTTTCCTAACTTTTCCACAACAAAACAGTAATTTAAAAATATTTCTTGTTACCAGTTGAGAAATACGCTGAAGGTGCGAATTTATAGTATCTATGATAAAGATCCAACGGCCAAGAGAATATAAGATGAACTTCTACATTGTACTACTGTAAACGTACGACAAAACATTAATTTAAAAATTGTGATTGTGCTTAATTACTATAATCTAAAAAAAAAGCTAAAGGTTGTAGAGAAGTAAAAGTAAGTGGTGTTTGCAAATTATGCCAACAAGTCCAAAAAAAGCACTTTTGGATGTTTGGAAAAAAATCACTTTTGTCCACTTTCTTCTCTCAAAATATAAAAGTATAAGCTAAAAGCACCTACCATGTCAACTTTTTGTAGACAGTTTAAATAAATTACTTACAACATTCATCATTATCTGACATTGCGTGTATTGCTACTATCCTCTGTAAAATAATTGATTCGTCATCTAACACCAATATGACTTCAATATGCTACACTAAATTAACTTGTTCGAGAAGGTGGAATCGATCACTCCGTTCACCTATCACCCACTGTCCGATGGGATTGTGAAAGGACGTAAATAATGGTGACTCAACCGGCAACAGAGGCTGGGACCAGTACTAAATTAACTTCATATGTAAAAAAAAACCCAAAACCATATTTAATTATTTTATTCGACCAATCATGATAAAATATCTGTTGTTCTACGATGTTGATCAATATATTACAGTAATAGTTCAGTGGTTATGCATCGACTAAGTGTATATTGACCAATATACAAACATTAATTAAATGGGTTAAAATTTTATATAATATAAATTATATATTCATCTGACTGAAACAATAATATTTAAAAAAACTAATCTATCATTATATAGTTAATATATATATATATATATATATATATATATATATACATACAAATATATAATAATTTATTACAAAAATGTTTCAGAATCATTGAATTTTAATATATCTTCGATGTTAATTAAAGATTTAAACATGATTAAACTATTTTTTTATCTATAATATTTTGAAATATTAAAAAATAAAGAATAATATCTTAAATTCGTAAAAAATATGGCAAGTTTTTTTTTTGTTATTGAAACTATGAATACGGTAAAGTTTCTTTATTATATAACATTACATTTTAGTGCAAGTAACCGTAAATTTTACCATACTATTTAAATCAATTTTTAAATAATAAAAAAAATAACAATTTAGTTAATAAAACGTTAAACTAATATACAAGTAAAATCATTATAAAAAGCGAAAACAAAAAAAAAATACGAAAATAATGTTCATATTTATAAAATTTCAGGGTCCACATATATTTCACGCACTATTACAAAAACAAACACATTTCACATATTATCTTACTCACATAACTTAGGAATTTTTTTTTTTTATTAGCATAATATACAAATCTATTACAATACATAAATATACACACATATTTATACAAAAAAATACTTCATAGAGACGTTATGATCTTCTAAAAAACATTTTCAGACGTCCACAAATCCAGCCTTTCACTTGAACATTCCAGGATTCAACAGCAGCTTTTAGCATTGATCGTGCTTTATCGTGATTTTATGTTCATTTTCAAAATATATTATTTTAGTAACTATAATCTGTAAAAGAACAAATTATTTTAAAAGTATAATAAGTTTCAATAAAATTATATAGAGAATAAAGTTACGATGGGGTATAAAAATTATTACCAAGCCATATTTATTTTGAACAATCAGCATATGGAAAGATTTTGATTTAGCTATGCTATCCACCGTTTCCATATTAAAGGAAATGAAGATGTTCAAATTTGTATTGGCTGGAGAACTTTTGGCAACCATTTTCACATGCTACGGAAATATCTGCAATAATATTATTAAATATAAAATTTAAAAAGATAATTTTTCTTAATTAAATAAATAAGTAAGAAAATACTAATAATCTTTACCAGTAATGCAATAAACGCTTTGTCAGCACAAACAAAAAAAAAAATATTCAGTAGTTGTTAACTACATTAGCGCGAAAGTAAATACAGGTTCACACATCTTCACTGGCAGTAAAGTTATAGAACGTTGTCTCCATACCATCCAAAACCCTGTACATGATCCGTTAAGTTGAGCATATATCGATCCATCATACCCCTCGCCTCTAAAGGTCTGGGATAAGAAGCTAAATTTTATTCCTGGATTGTACATTATAATCATTTGTGGTGATTGTTTGTCAGATATTTTCCGAAACATCGTTTGAACAATATTTATATTGAGGCTTTTGATATTCCATGATAATATTGAACGTTGTTGATGCGAATTTGTATCAAATTTTTTGGCAATGGATATTTCAGTGTGCGTTAAATCAGATATAATGCTCACTGGAAGACATATCTTTAAAAAACATGCCATTACATTTTGCTCTATGTAAGTAGTTTGAAAGAGCTCGTCGTTTGTACGAAAATAATAGTTGATTTTTTCGGACCGAAGAATGTTTACATCCATATTTCCAAGTTCTGCCATTGCTGTAGAGAATAATATATCTATATTAAATAAGTAAATACTCTAATTGATTCGTTTGAATTAAAAAAAGGGTATTTAACCGAGAATAGCTGTTCCATATATGAAATTCATTATCATCGTAAACCAAATTCATTAAAATACGAATAAATCATATACAATCCGAACATACAAAATCTGCACAATTAATTATATTTATTAATAGATTTGATGATAGTGATGATAGTGATGATAGAGTATTCATGTTTGTAACTAACGTCTTAACAACATAAATAGATCTCCAGAAAATTAATTTTCTACAATCACTTAAATCATAATGTTCCACATATATATAACAAAATTATATAAACATTTGCACAAAGTACTGCTAAGATGATAAACGAAATACCTTTTGTTTTTGCAAGATAAATTGTAGAAATTTAGATTGTATCCGCAGTAAATGACTTATTTTCAACAGAAAGACAATTTATAAAGCAAAGATATTATACACATAATAACTATTCACAATTGCGTGCATTGGAAGCCAGTCTATACTAACGCACGGTATATTAGATTATAGGGTAATTTACCCAGACACCCCCCAGGTATAAGCCTAATTACAGGAACTTACCCTCCTGTTACGAAAATTACCAAGACACCCCCTCTGGCAAAACAATATTACAAGGAGACCCCTTACGGCGTCAAATTTTAACGGCGAAGGATGACGTCATCAATTTATTTTAATGTTTTTCCAATTTTACCCCCAAGGGGTGTATTTGTTATATATTTTGTGTTACAGGGGGTGTTTTTGTAACCATGTAATAAATATTGTAAATAAATTTATTAAATTTTAAAATTATAACAAATGAATTTAAAATTTCATAAATTTATTTACAGTAACACAATTCTATAAATAAAGCTTTAATAACTTTACAATAACACATTTATTTTCATTCAAAAATCAAACAAACCAAATTAAAATTAAATTTATTTACAATAACACAATTCGATAAATAAAATTTCAATAACATATATTTCCTTTAAAAATAAAATAAACCTATTTAAAACTTAATAAATTTATTTACAATAACTCAATCTAGTAAATAAAGTTTTAATAACGTTTATTTTCATTTTAAAATCAAACAAACCAAATTAAAATTTATTAAATTTATTTACAATAATAACACAATTATTTAATAACATATATTTTCTTACCAAAAAAAAAAACCTTTTAAAATTTAATAATTTATTTACGATAACATAATTGGTAAATAAAGTTTCACTTTAATAACAAATATTTTTCTTACAAAAATAAAACAAACTCATTTAAAATTTAATAAATTTATCTACAATAACACAATTTCGAATTCTTGAATTCCAGAGAACTTTTCGGGATCTAGGGCTTGGTGATTTTGTTACGGAATTATTGCATTTTTGGTGCCACAACTTAAGCTCACTAGCATTTTTACCCCATATCTTTTTTACCACATATCAAAATTAGCCCGACATCGCCCATGTGCGGACCATGTGACATGTAAATTGTGAATTTTGATCAAATCAAAGTGGAAATTTGAATTTTTCTATAAATGTAGGGACATATTATAAAGGTGGAAAAGTACAAGGGTCAATTTGCAAATTGGAATAGAGGGGTTGATTTTGCGAATATGGCAAGCTGCCATTGACGTAAAGCTTGGCAAAAGGGGAACCTTCAATTCAGCACCAAATTGGACAAGGTTGGTACCAAAATGATCGCCACACCGAGGGGAGTCTACGGCTGAAAGGGGAGGCGGTGGGTCAAGCTCCACCGCCGACGGCGGCGTAAAATTGAAAAAAGCACCAAATTCGTAGATCTGAAAATAGAGTGACGGGATGGACTTTGAACTGATAATTAATGCTTGGGATTTGTAGAGGATGTGAAGACGAGTCTATAGCCATCAAGTAGAGCTCAAACCGTGACCGGAGTCGCCGGAAAAGTGAAAAAAAGGGCGGCGGTTCTGGAGCTTTACGGCGGCAATGGAGTTTTTTTCTTTTTTTTTTTTTTTTTTTTTTTGTAAATATTAAAAACAACTAAGGACATTTTGGACATTTTACGTGTACCGTTAGAGTTGACTAACGGCCGTTAAGTCAAGGGGGTGTCTTGGTAATTTTCGTAACAGGAGGGTAAGTTCCTGTAATTAGGCTTATAACTGGGGGGTGTCTGGGTAAATTACCCTAGATTATATTATATTATATTATTTTATATTATAGTAATAAAGTAAACAAAAGTCTTGACAATCAGATAAATTAATATTGAAAGAATAAAAACTCAATTAAATTAATACTTGAATAAGCATGAATTACCTTCACATACTGTTCATCTACAATTTTATATCTAAATTTTATTGTATGTGTTATATATAGGCAAGATAATATTAATTATAAAATAGTTTAAAAATATTGTTACAAATTAGCAACAGCTTCAATAAGATAAACAAATAAATAAAATTTATTTACAATACCATAATATAAGAAATAAATTATGCAAAAAAAAAACAAAATGAAAATTCAAGTCAGCCATAAAAAACGATACAACCGTCGTATTGAATTAACGTATCTGGTAAAATTTTGTTACCACTAATCAGTAGGCCACTTAACGTTAGTCCAAGATAACATGTATTTATTTGGAAAATTACATAAAATATCGTTCAATAAATGAGATTTATTTGTTACGCTTCCCAAGGATTACAGACAGTTTGGCAAAAGGAATCACGGTGTTCAGTTTATTTGTTTTTAGTTCAATGTAAAGGTAGAACGGCTGAAGATCCTCTGTACCACTTTTGGTGTACCACTTAAGTATATCATCAATAATTGATTGACACATGCATATGTGAGAATTATTATAATTGTCATATTTGCAAGTGTCAATTAATTTAAGTGTTAAAATATAATATGTTACTGAAACTCGATAAAATTCCATATACTCGGTAAGATAAATAATGAAGGAAAACATACCAAGTTATGCATGCACATTATAGTCGAACACAAACTCGAAGAACAATATAATGGCTGATTCATCAATTGTGCAACAGAACAAGTCAAAATACATGAAAAGATAAAAAGCTAGGAGGTGCTAATAATTCATCAAAGTAGCCATCAATTTTTATAAACCAACCGGAAGATAAATGGCCGGTATCTCAAATCGACTCTAATTCAAATTAACGAACGCCCATTTTCTCGAACCTAAACTCATCGCCATCACTAATTATCCAATGCCGAACAGTCCAACCGTATACAAACAATTACCACCATATTGCGTACAAAAACTTGATTCCATTCAGCAGTCATATAAATCTTACTACGATTCTTGACAAAATCTCATTTTCTCAAACCCAAACTCATCACCATCACTAATTATACTGTTATTGAAGCCTCTCCAATGCCGTACTGTCCAACCGTATACAAACAATTACTATTTTAGTAATTTCCCAAGAGAGTGGAGAAACCCAACAAAAATATTGGGATCATGGCTTTGTAGAATGCATTCTATACAGCACTAAATCTGTAAAAGAGCTGTGATAGAAAATGCACAAGAATTTTCAAATTCCTCCCATATAAAAAAAAATTGATTTAAAAATTTAATTTTTTTCGAGATAAATAAAATATCTTGAATAATAATATATTCATATTTCGGGCACGCTAACTCATACATTACATATAGATTACTCTTACTTGATTTTATAATCATAAATTTTCGACAACATATAATTATTTATTACTAATTAATAATTAATTTATATATATTTCATATTATTATGAGTTATTATATTAATTAAAAGTAAGTCAATTTATAGCAGCAATCTAACGAACGGCAAATTTTAAGATAGACGGTGTAGATTTAACAATGGGAGACGTTCCACTTTTTCAACTACCCATATTTATGGGGAAGTCTATAAAATTACAAAGATCAACAGCAAAAAACAAAACGGATAGAGATATTTTTGTTTCTGCACGTTTTACAAGACACGCAACTTCAGATTTGCATAAATATTTGGTACTCCCTCCGTTTCATTTTAGATGTCGTTTAAGGTTGTTTCACAAGGATTAAGAAATTATTTAATGCTCTAGATTTTAGGGAAATTAAAGGATAGTTGGACAAAATTGCCCTTAATAAATGCATGGTTATTTGTTTTGAAAATTGGTAGATATTAAGTATAGCATTAGGATTAAAGAAGGGTAAAAATGTCAAATTAGCATTTAAATCTATCTTGAAATTATAAAGTGACATGTATAGTGGAATATTTTTTTTTCTCTAAAGTGACATGTAAAATGAAACGGAGGGAGTAATAAAGAAGATTCGCAGTCAAGATCAGTTCTCAATATATGAAATGATAACAAATTAAAGACCAGCACACGTGGCTCGCTAAAGACTAAAAAGTACTACCTATAAGGTAGTTCGGAATAAGTCGTTTAACAAGACACGCGAGTTCTTATTCATATTTACGAATTATTTTAACAAACTCCTTTTAAAAACACCGGAAGATTAAAACATTGTTTTGTTAATAAAATTATTCTAAATTTCGTTGTGGTCTATCTTTTGTATGTACGATATTTTTAATATTAAAACAAATAAACTGATAGACGAAGTTAATCGTATTACAAACTAATTGTAACTAACATTTTTTTTTACTAAAAAACTTAATCAAAAAAAATTGTAACTAATATTGGTTTTTATACGATAATATAAAATATTAAAAAAGTTTATCAATTCAATCGATGATCATTATTGAATTGAATAACTGATAGATATTGAAGCAGTAAACAAGAACTATAAGATTCCAACGCAGTATACTTTTGTCCTATTTGAAAAACTGTAAAATTATTAAACAGTGCTATCGTCTTCGTCCACTGCTTTAAGTAATTTTGAAATGCACTTGATCATCAAATATTATAAATAAAACATCGTTTCTTTATTTTACTAAATTATTTGCTATTTGTTGAATTATTTTCTCTTTTCAGTAAATACTTTTCTAACATTCTATTTTTGCTATAGCGCAGCAGAGTATGGATACTGTGGATAGCTCAATCATCATCGGTAAACAGTTTGTAGATGATCCTCCGATACCTGCCCAACAAATTATAAATATTTGGTCGGATAATCGATAACAAAACGATTATTTAAAAATTCATGATGTTACAACTATTCTTGATGATCATTCATTACTTGATGAACGTTGTTTTAAAATTCAAGTCGAAAAGATTGACCAATCTAAAATTGAAAAAACAGTGAGCTTATCACACAGCGTTTTAAGCCCTGGTTCTACTGAGACAGACAGAATATCTACTAATTTTGGTTTGGCTGACATAGAGCCTTGCGTATTCGATAAGTTCATAAATCTTTCTCCTTTGCAGCTTGTTCAATCAAGTTTTAAACATATAGAACTGGTATTTTCTAAATCACTCTTTTAGATTATCTTTTTTTACAAATCATAATGATTTAAATGCTTAAATGTTTTACTTTAAATTTATCAGGCCAAGCATCAAATTGCACAGATCGGGATTCAAAATGAAGATATTTTATTCAATCAGTTTATTATACAAACTCCACTCGATAACATTGATTTTGCTCATCAATCTTAGATGATAAAATTAGAATTACTCCGAGCACAAAATGAACAACTTTTGAAACTAAATTGTAAAATAGCTACAAAGAGGAATTATATTCTCTAAGATCGAGATGATCTTTGTCTGCTGAATAAAAATATGGAGGATATCTTGCAGGCGCAGATCGATAAGGCTAAGATATATCATTTGGAGGCTGGTTATTCTTATGGATACAAGTACAGGACAGAGGAAATTCTTACTTACCTTCATCATCCAACCTGACCTGATTTTAATTTTTTAAAATATGAATATTATTATATATTATATTATATATTATTACATCAGCAAAATCCCGTTTGCAATATTATTTACAAATAGTAAATTTATATTAATTAAAATATATAAATTAAAACGACCGATCGTGAAATTTATTATGTTATAAAAAAACTAATGCGATACATTAGATAAAAAATTCTACATAACATTACAGCAAAATAATTTGCTTTGCTGATCATATGTATATATTAACTTTTATAACAGACGAGTACAATATCGGTAATACAAATTTGCTAAGTTAATAATTTATTTTTCCAAATTAAGTTAGCATGGAAGGCGTAGAATAGAATAATATGGACTATTCAAATTCTCACAATAAATATGAGTAGTACAGACTCGTTATATATACATGTGTCAATTACTCATTTGTGGACTTAGGGGTGTAAACGAGCCGAGTAGTATCGAACGACACGTTGTTCAAGCTTGGTTTGAATTTTATCGAGCTTAGTAAATCTTTGCAATGCCAACCTCTATTTTATTTATCTTTTCTTAAATAATTCCCATTATCGTCAAATTGTATAAGTTTAAATAACTAATTATACATTGAACATTAATGCTATATTAGAGTTTAAATAAAATTATAATATTTAAAATCAAATTTTAAATGCGACTAAATAAATTATTATTTCATAAACAAATATATAATTTCAAAATTAATATTGGATAAGAATTTTATTATACTATAATTTTCCCCCTCCTGGTTTAGTTCGTTATATTTAATTTATTATTTTACCAGATTTCCTGACCAAAATTACAAAACTATTACCAACAAAAGTCCACAAACTACATTAATTGCATTAATTATATAATGTAAATTAAGCTGTCAAGAGACCTTCACAATATTCAACGGATAATAACTAAATATAGTTTATAAAATTTGATAGAAATATATTATTATGCACACTCAGAGCAAATTAAGCATGGTCCAACGATTTGCTAATATACCAATCATACAACACCTCCTTACCATCATCGTTAAATATTACAACATTGAATGTCGTCCGAACATCCAAAAAGAAAAACAAGTAATTATTGAATAGTAGATGATCTTCTGAAAATTGTTTCCAGCCATCACCAAATCCAAATCCATCTAGATCCACTGGCCAGGTTCTCCATCCATTTTTTAGCTTAGCTTTGGTTTTGTTGCACATACGTGCAGCATGGATGAATTGCGTTGGAATCAGCTGAAAATAAATTCATTGTTTTGAATCTATAATTTAAAAGGATGACGAATTTAGACAACGAATGAAAGGCACAATAATTACCAGATAATCTTCAGTGTCATTAACATGCGCCCAGAAACCATTTGACCTTGCGAAGTGATTCTCCGTTCTCGGTATAAAGGGAACTCTGTAGTTAGAAATCTTCAATTCACCATTCAAAAAAGTACTTATATTTTTTAAATGCTGATATTCATTAAACCATTGCCATTTTTTTAAACCAACTTTTGTGAAAAAAGTAATCTCAAAAATATTTGTGTACGATTGATACAAAAGTATTTTTTCGCCATGTTTAACATCATTATCTTTGATTAATTTCTTCCACTGACTGCAAAAACAGTTTTCTTTTATATGCAAAGTCCAAGAACATGTTCCGTTTCTTATAATAATTGTATCAATTGTAGACATTCCAGCAGCTTCTTTTACATGTTCTGGAAATTCCTGCAACATAATTATTGACAATTTCATATGATTAGATAAAACATATAAATTAAATAACATAAAACAAAATATATATATATTATTAGTCCTTACCTTTAATGCTTTAAAAGCAGTATTTGGTAGCATAAAAAAGACTCCTCTAATTTGTTCTTGATTATTTAAAACAGAATTATCCATGCTAATAATTATAGTCTCTGGCTCCTCTGATGAAATGTTCAGATATTTATACTCGTCTACCAATTGAGATATAAATAATTATTTTTTTGTTAAGTTACATTGAAAATGCATTTCTAAAATATCTGACATAAATAAAAAGCAATGTTATAATTGCCGGATCCAATGACCTCATCGTAAATTATAGTATTCGCAATCATATTTGTTATATTTTGTTGGCACGTGCTCAATAAAACGTAACAACATTACTTACACATAAAGAAAAAATGATATCATATATATATATATATATATTTAAATTTAAATATAGAATAAATATTTTAATAAAATTATGAGCATAGTGTGTATTCTGATATATATCAATCTACTTCGGAATTATAAAATCATATACACCTGGTTTACTTATTTTTGTAAGTTTTATTTGCAATAATAATATAAGGACTATTAAGAATATTTGGCTGTTGTTTGAATACATTTAGACTTAATTTTTTAACGTGGATTCCGATCGGTAGTTAATGATTTCATTTACAATATAAACAATGTTGGCCTTCAGATTTATACATGTAAAGTCCATACAATGTCGATATGTTCCACTATTACTATATTAACACATATTGACTACTTCTCTCCGATGGACACAAAATATACAATTATTTTTTCTTTATGTTTATAAAACTTTTTTTTCTTTATAGGATTTCTTATTCTGCGATATCATGTTTTTCAAGTTTAGTTTTCGTTAAACTATTATCTTTGTAAAGAATTATACGAAGAAAAATTGATTTCTTACCAGTATGCATAAAACCCACAACTCCAAAAGGTTAATACAAATAAAATTGATGATATATACGCAAAATACTAAACGGAATATAAATTAAGCAAGTCAAATTTAGCAGTAGAAGTCTACTTTTGCCTTAATTTTTTTTAAACGGTACAATCTCCCAGAGTAATAGTTTGTATACAACCAAATATAAATGTTTCCTGCTTTAGAAGTTTATTTAGTTGTATAATATATTTTATTATACACGTATCACGAGAAGATTCCCAATGCATATTAGTTTAATGCATACAATAATTTTATGCATCGATCTTGCCTAATATCAATTTCATATATTTGTTTATAAAGCAATTAAAGTTAATAAATATAACGGTATTTGTTTAGAAGCTATGTAGAAACGAATTAACACTTTAATAGTAGACTACGATATTTCAAATTTCCAAGTGCAATCGCATTCGTACACAGTCAAATCAACTTAGATATTTATACTTTATAATTATAAAATAAATCTATATTCAACAAAATAAAAAACAAAGTAGCGATAGTGAGTCTACACCGCATCCGACCGATATACATTGTTAAATTTTTTTTTTTGTTTCTTTGTGGTTTCTACCATTTTACTTATCAAATTATATTCGACCAATGTTATGCGATTTACATCGTTGTTCACTTACCAATGTTAAGCAATGTATTGTATATTTATTAAATATTTAGATATTTCTAAGCATCATATTATTCTTGCCTGTCAGCTTAATTAAAATATTTTATTTGTTATTTTCTCATTTATACTCTAATTTCGAGTTTAATTTTGATCGCAATTTTCGATCTGTACTTTAAATTTTATTTTTTATGTTTGTTTATTTAGATCCAACGGTTGAAAGTAAGACAGATGACGACCAATGCACATTAAAATTAGAACGTACGTTAATAATTACAATAATTTGAATGATTACAAAAATTTTTATTTTCACAAACTATTACACAGTAATCCAGTTACAAATAAAGATTAACATAGAGTATACAGTCAAATTAGAAAAAGTTGTACATCCTATTCTAGGATATTCAAGCAAGCGTTTGAAGGGTAAATGATTTAAATTATTTCACTTCATCAAAATTTAATTAACGTAAATGCTATACTGACACATAAACTGCAGATAATTATCACTAGAAATAGAATTATGGTCAGTTAATTTCTATAAAGGGGTACGATCTATATTACAGATCAACAACAAAAGCAAGCACATATTTAGAGACATGTTGTAGATTGTCTATACAATATAGAAAACAAAGTTAAATAATAAGCTTTTCAACAGACGTCAAAACTGTGTACGTAAGAAATACTCCAGTCTATGATTAAACTAAGAAACAAAAATAAATTTTAAACCATTTTTTGAAAATTGTCCCAAAACAATCTTTTTTTTACAGATTGGGTGTTTTTTGCATGTTTTTTTAAAACGCAAGGAAGTTTAGCAGAATAAAAAATTCACAGGTTAGCTTCATGCAGATTATAAAAGGGGAGTATCTTGCATATTACCCACAAATTTGTCTAGAAAATATATTATTACTAAGATCATACAATTAATCTATTAAAATCGTTAGAGCACAAAATGAGATACTATTTTTTTTTTGTGAACAATAAATAATATTGTTACAAATATATAAATATTGGAGGTTTATTGCCAAGTTAATTTTTCAAAGTAGTCAAGCAGGTCATTGAAAACAAGATAATCTCATACGAGCGTAAAGATTATCACTACATTATGGACATAGGCAAAAATAGACAGCTACAAAAATATCCTCCCGATGCTTTGCTGGAAGTTTAATATCATAATAATTGTTTAGCACATTTAGTAGAAGAGTTTAATCTTTTTAGAACCATTGTCTATACCTTATCCAGATTTAAATCCAGAAGATATCGTCGAAGACAAGAAAGACTAAGGAAGCAAAAAGTAATCAATCAGAATGTAAGCACAAATAGCAATTTTTATAGAACTATTCTTGTATATAACGTAGGAACAATAAGTTAATATTACCTTTTTTATAACAAAACGTGTTCCATATAATATTTATACAAAATCATGCACACTCAATAGATATACTACTGTACCAGTCATATAACACCTCTTTTCCATTGAGGTCGAAAATAACAACACCAAATACCATGTCATCTACCAAATAAAAAAACAAATTATTAATCGATATTCCATGGTCTTCTGAGAAACACTTCCAACCATTAGCAAAGCCAGTATTTGTCACTTCAACAATCCAGGATCTCGTTCCAGTTACCAGCTTTGCTAGCGTTTTGTTGTGCATATGTTCAGACCGAATAAATTCAGCTGGGATAATCTGTAAATATAATAAATATTTAGAGGCAAATATATATACGTAAAAAATTCCAAAATTCGTAAAGAAAACTACCAAGCAGTCATTCTTTTGCACAACGATCACATGGAAAGCTCGAGTTTTACCAAAATGATCCACTGTTTCCGGTATAAACGAAACACACAAGTTACAAATATGCAGTGTCCTATTATAAACGGTACTTATATATTTAAAATAACAACTTCGATTAAAGCATTGATTTTTTTTTATTCCATGCACGTCAAAAACATTAATTTCAAAAATATTCGTGTGCGATTGATAAAGGACTATCCTTTCGCCATGTCCAACAAAATTATCTGCTATTAACTGGTTCCAAAGCCTAACAAAATCGTTTTCTTTTATTTGTAAAGGCCAATATTTAGTCCCGTTTCTTAAAATAATCGTATCATTAGGAGCCAATCCAGCAGCCTTCCTAACATGAACTGGAAAATCCTGAGAAGTAATCGTCCACGATTAAGCAAAATAATAAATTAAACAAAAAAATTGTGAAAATATAGAAATCTCATCGACGTTTACCTCGACCGATTCCAAACTACCGCATGCTAGCATAAAGAAGACCCCCCTAATTTCTTGTGCACAATGCACTGCAGATTTACTAATATTACTAATTCTATTAAGAGATTCTTTTGATGGAAAATTATCATCTATATGTTGCTCAACTAATTTATATACGAAAAACTTTTTTTCATCAAGGTTGGTACAAAAATGACTCTCTAAAATTGAAAGCACGAAGAACAATGTAATATTCTCAGGATTAATAGAGCTAATTTTTTTCTGGAATACATTACGAATAAGAATATTGGAAATCATCCTTGTTCAAATCAGAGTGCTAATTTTATTTTACAAAGTACACAGAAATCTCATCACATATTACCTTACTTATATAGAGGCAAAACAAATATATACAAATATATTTTATGCTATTACGTAGCATATCCAATTAGCAGTCATAAAAGTATAAAAATAAAACAGTACTCTCTATTTCCAATACAAACACAAAACGGCACCGTTACTCTAATATGCGATCCAGAGCAACGTACGTTTACCATTGTCGATGATTTGCATTTCCTGTCTTATTTAACTATTTTCAGGTAGACGTAATATTGGGAACGTTTTAAATTAATTTTGAACAATAGAAAATCCCCTTGATTAAAATGCTAAATCCTAAGTTTATCAAATGCAACAACTACGAGACTGATTTTAGATTGGTGGTTAATTTTGATTGGATTTTGCCTGTTTTTTAATAATAGCAATTTCCTTTGTTAATTGTGGTCGCGCGAGTTTCATTTTGCAATTTATTTTTAAACAGCATAATTATGAAACAGTTCCGTTTACGGAGTTTATCTTTTTACGTTCAAACATTTTGTTCGATTATAATCAACTATATTTCCGATGTTCACTTATTGCTTCCAATTTTATTTCCTTTTTTTTTTTAAAACAGCATAACCACGAAACAGTACCGTTTAATGAGTTAATGTTTTTACGTTCAAACATTTTGTTCGAATTACAATGTAAGCGAATATAAGAAATTAGAAATATCTAAAAAGTAAGAGAAGAGAATAGCATAAAAACCAAAACAACCGGCATATAGAATTATAATAAATATAATATTTTAATTAAGATGACGGTCAGGAGTGATGTCATGCTAAGAAATATCTAAGTATTTAGTAACTATTCAATGGACAGCTTAACATTGGGAAGTAATATCGGAGATAAATGTGGAAAAACGTAATCGATAATCATATTATCGATGAATAAACAAATAGAGGAAATAATAAGTGTCACATATTGCTATAGTATATCATATCGACATTACATATATCAATCTTAATGGGCAACATTGTTTTAATCGAAAACTAAAGCACGAACTAAATATCCGAGACAAAAAGCCAAAACGGCGCCGTTTTTTGGATATATATTTTAAAAAATATATATTTACCAAAGATACACGCGTTCAAATATGACGAGGTGAAGTCCGACCAACATTAATTCGTTTTCTGATATACTATTACAAAAATAATAGAAGTATATTGTGTTAGTAGTATTGCAAACAAAAAAAATAAAACGTTCACACAAAATTAATTAATAATAGAAAACATCACTAAATTGGAACCAAGAATCCTCGATTTTCACACAATTATTTTTTCCAATATTCTTTAATTATAATTTGTATTAATTAAGAATAATTATTTACGAATATATATTTATGTTTTGCAATAAATTAAAAGTTCACAACCTCATGATCAACAGATATGTAGAAAATGTATTTGCTAGAATAAAAATGATCACATAATAAAATATACGAAATAAATACTTGTTTTGATAACAAATTAAAAAATGTTTAAAAAAAACAAGTTCCACGTTCTATTCTCTAATATTCGAGCAGACGTTTTGATTCTATGTGAGCTCAGTATTTTTGTAACTTATGCTCTGGAGATTTTCTATTTCCCTTTTATATAATAGTTGTATTTAACGTCCGTTTGCAAGTGGTGATAAGAGTCCCAACACAATTTCCATCCTAAATTATCAGCAAATATATTTTAATATTTATTTATAGAATATCAATGTCGATATATGAATTAAATAGTAGTAAATAAATTATTTTCTATAAATTTAAATATTAGTACTTAAATATAATTTAATTATATTATTAAATTTTAAACAGCTAATCAATTAACGTATATTTAATGAATTAATTTTCCTAAATTCACAAAATATAATTAGTTAAAATATTAAAATAATTTGCAAGTAGTTTTATCTAATTTTTTCATCTATCATGTAAATGTCGAAATTATTCACCTTCCAAACAGACGGTGAATTGAATCATTATATGAAAAGGAAAAATAAAATCAACAACATGAGGTACAACAACAATGAGCACATATGACATTAAAACAACGGCATTATATAATTATCTGGGCCCAAAAAAATTGGAAAGGAATTTGATAAATACTGTTCCTTGGCCGATTTGTTTTTTATAAACGCGTGTCGATCTCCTACTTAGTATCAATTACCCGATCTAATATTTACCAATCGCGTAAGCTATTAAGTCTCCCCAGATTTCCGATATAAAATATTTTATTCAATATTGTATACGTCTCTCCGATCTCCTGCTATTGTTACAAAAAAAATACAGATGCAGCATGACGATCCCTCGTATGACGTCCATCCTGGCCGATTGGGTCATCAATACATCGTATTATAAGAATAATGAGAAGATCGTATTATTAGACAAGTAAGAGAGGAGAATAAATCGCCAGCAAACTTCTGACGAGCAATTGAGACTATAAGGAAAAACTCTGCATGTAGGCGGTATGCGCCATATATCGCCAACAAACTTCTGAAGAGAAATTGAGATTGTCTAGAACTATAAGGCATAAACATGGAAAAGTAAGACAGAAAATTTAGAGAAAAAAATAAAAATAAAATAAACGTTGGTTTAATTTGCCGAAAGAGTCAAGAAACAGAGCACAATACAATAATTAAACGGGTTGAAAAGAATAATCTTTATGCAAGCGAGACCACCAATTTATAGAAGAAGCTATTTAGATCCGGCGGTTAAAATAAACACAGATGAACGGCGAAGATAAACACATTAATTAAGAACAGTACTAATCAAAATCCCTTCCAATTTGTTTGGGACCAGATAATTATAAAACGACGTTAAAACATATTTCCGACCTATTTATATTATTCTCAATTAACCGAACTCCTATTTTGTTACTTAAATATTATACGTTAAGTAGTGAGGCTCAAGTGTTTAATTAGTCAAAACGAAAATCTATTTTTAAAATATAAAATATACGAATAAATGTTGTTATCTCAATTACCTAGGACAGACTAAAGTAGTTGTTCATCACAAAACTAAAATAGTTAAACCTCTAATTGCATTATAAACAAATATGTCAAATTGATCTTTACACAATGCATTGGAAATGTTCTTGTAAAGCATGTATAATAAAATATATTATGCAAAGAAAATAAAGTTGTATATTCGGAACAGCTACATATTCTGAATAATCCTTATATAATTTTTGCAAATAAAACTTGGAGAAAGAAGAAAATAAACTGTTTATGATCTAATAATACCGAAGTATGTAATTATATTTGTTATTTGACCAGCTGCTTACAAATTTAAGTAAACAAATCAATTTTAATATACAGCTTTTGTTATATTTTTAATATCTTATCTTATAGACGCGCGTCGATTTCCTCATTAATGTCAAATACCCATTCTGGTATTTTCAATTGTTGGATCTACTCCCCCCCCTAAATGTTATGATTTCGTAAGTTTTGTTTCATTATACTCCCTAGATTTCCGATCCCCTAATATTGTTACAAAATACAGATGCAGCATGGCAATACCTCATAAGTCGGCCATACTGGTCAATTTGGTAATCAATATATCGAACAACAACATTAAAAAGTCCAGGATTGTCGCCCAAAATAATAGAATAAAACAAACAAGATCGAATAAATGTTATCTTGCCGAGCATATTTCATATTTTAACTGCATTTTATTACTCGTGTATGTTCGCCGACTGCATATGTTGTGTATCGACCATAATTGTATTTGTATTACTGATAATAAAGATTATTACACATAATGAAACTAAAAAAAATATTAATTTTCACAAACTATTAAACAGTAATCCATTTACAAATAAATATTAATATAGAGTATACAGTCAAATTACTACAAGTTGTACATCCTATTATATTATAGGATATTCGTGCAAGCGTTTGAAGGGTAGGTAAAATTTATTTTTGTACAACACTTGCCCCTGCATACATTTACACCATTGTCTGAGAAAGAAAAAAATTTCAGTATTTCACCTACTGCCTAGATCAAATACAATAGTCATTTGGCGAAGATGTCTAAAACAACCGTGAAATAATAGTTCAGCAGAGCTTTCATAGCATATATGGGATGAAGCGCCTATGACAAATCGACATTCTATTGAGGCCCTTGATATATTGGCAGATTTATGCGGTAATAAGTTGGCTTTTGGAGGGAAAGTTGTGTTATTTGGCGGAGATTTTAGATAAACTTTGCCGATAATAATACATGGAACACGTGAGGATATGATTGCAGCCAGCATCGCGAGTTTTCTTATCTTATTTTCTTCCATATCGTTCCCCGAATAAAAATTCCGACCTACTCCACATTAATTCTATGCGGACTTCCTATCTCCTCATAGTATCTCACTTTTCCGACAGCACTTATATTATGCCAAGCCAACAAATGCATGACGGCGTATGACGTAGTATTACTTTTCAACTTCCAAGTACGAAATAATTTTAGGCTTGACGTGTTATGCCTCGTATTTCCTTTTTTATTTTTTCGTTCTTTAACAAAATTTCGGTAACTTAAAAAACGCCAGCGTTTCTCGATTAAATCGATTAAAAAAATCTGAAGTCAATTAAACTGTACTTTTAGTAGACCGCTTCGGCTCTTGTAAGCTACCGAAACAAAAAAATAAAAAAGCAAAAATTATTTCAAGCCTAAAATTATTTCGTAAACGGAAGTTGAAAAGTAAGACTATGTCATAAACCAGAGGAAACCCTCATATAACGACCATCCTGGTCGTCTGGGTTAAAATACATCATATTATAAGAATATATGGGTCTTAAAAAGATGCTAGCATGGAATGAAAGGAAATTAAATACCAAAGGTTTAAAGATGAGGTAGTAAGAGAAAATAGTTGAAGGAGGAAAAATAAGAAAGCAAACGGGTTAGAGCGAAGAGATAGAAAATCTGTACGCAAGCTGAAATCACCAATTTCAAGCAAAAGATATTTAGATCCGACGGTTAAAAGTAAGACAGATGACGACCAATGCACAATAAAATTAGAACGTTCGTTTCAACGACTGATCGACGAATTGTATTAATTAATTAAAAAAATATAAGGGTCCTAACAAAAATACTATCACGGGGTGAAAGGAAAATAAATTCCGAAGGGTTAAAGATGGGGTAGTAAGAGAAAATAGTTGAAGGAGGAAAAATAAGATAGCAAACGGGTTAGAACGAAGAGATAGACAATCTTTACGGAAGCTGAGACCACCTATTTATAGCAAAAGATATTTAGATCTGACGGTTGAAAGTAAGACAGATGAACGACCAATGCGCATTAAAATTAAAACGTTCGTTTCAAAGACTGATCAACGAAATAATAGAGCAATCAAAGTGTCTCGGAAAACCGGGAAAGGTATAAACGATAACGACGAAAAAAAACAAGAGCAATTAAGTCCTGAAAGAAACAGCGTCGTTTCAATTCAATACCGTTTTAAAAAAAAAAAAAAAACCCCTCAGCCAAACGACGCCATTTCATTATTATACCTATTTAAAAAAAATATTGCAAAAGTTAAAATCCCATGCCGGGCCCACATGTTGCAATTAAAAAAAAACAGATTTATAATTTTTATTTTTGTAATTTTGTATTTTATATTTTATTATTCTATATATTCTTTATGTTTTGTTTGTTTATTTAATTTATATTATTTTGTTTCGGAGCTCTATGAGTTTGTATTTTAATTTCCTCCGTTAATTCTGCGTTTTATTCTATATTTTATGAGTCCGTATTTTTATTAACAAAATCTCCCCGGAGTCATTTGCTTTTGGTTGCAAAATTATTTAATGCTCTAGATTTGATTATTCTATATATTCTTTATGTTTTGTTTGTTTATTTAATTTATATTATTTTGTTTCGGGGCTCTATGAGTTTGTATTTTAATTTCCTCCGTTAATTCTATTTAATGCTCTAGATTTGATTATTCTATATATTCTTTATGTTTTGTTTGTTTATTTAATTTATATTATTTTGTTTCGGGGCTCTATGAGTTTGTATTTTAATTTCCTCCGTTAATTATGCGTTTTATTCTATATTTTATGAGTCCGTATTTTTATTAACAAAATCTCCCCGGAGTCATTTGCTTTTGGTTGCAAATCGGTCCTCCTCTCGTGTATACTTTCATTTCGAGCTTAATTTTGATCTTACTTTTCTATCTGTATTTATAAAGTATTTTTTTTATGTTTGTTTATTTTTCCAATATTTATATTTTATTAAATCGAATGTAAATATGTTGTACTGTTTATTGAACGTTTCGGATCGAGAAATCGGAAAACAGGATGTTTAAGGTTGTTTCACAAGGATTAAGAAATTATTTAATGCTCAAGAAGGAGCAAAAGTATAGAAAGCCAACAAATAATACTGGTCGGGAAGGTGGGACGAATATAATTTATCTAGAAAAAGAGAAACAAAAACAGTAAAATAAAAGCAGTAGCAATTAATTACGGAACGAAACGGCACCGTTTCTTTATTATGCTGCTGAAAAAAAATTTGCTAGAGCAAACTCATACTTAAATTATTTTTGCAAATTAAACTTAGAAAGAGTTGAACCTTTAAAAGTAACAAAATTAATTTTAATATACAACTTTTGTTTTGTTTTTTATAGCCATTCTTATCAGCGCATCGATCTCCTCATTATTGTCGATGATACGATTTCATAGTTTTCACTTATTGGATCTATAACCCCCCCTAAATGTTCCGATCTCAAAATATTTGTTTAATTATTATATCTGCATTTCCGATCCCCTAATATTGTTAGGAAATACAGATGCAGCATGACAATCCTTCGTAAGTCGTCCATGAAGGTCGATTGGGTAATAAATACATCGGAGAAGAACATTAAAAAGTCGAGGATTGTCTCCCAGAATAGAATAATAAAAATAAGATCGAATAAATACTATTTTTTCTGAGCCTAATTCGTTTTTAACGTGCATTTGATAATCACTCAGACAATAGTCTTCTAATATAAGTTTCGCTATGCAATTGATGCAGGTCCAGATAGTAGAATAGGTATTCTGAAATATTCTAAATTTATCTTTTCGAAAAAAAAACAATTAATAATTTGTTAAACTATATTTAATAATAAATATCTATTATATTTACGATCGTATTCTGAATTATGACTTATTGAAAATTAAACATCGAGCAAGTTAAAATAAAAAAATATCCATAATTAAATTAAAATACATCGACAGTTTTTCTCCCAAAAAAATATAATTCAAATCAATTTAGTTCCACATAATTACATTATAATAAAGACTATTACAGATAATGAAACTAACAACTTGATTAATTTTCACGAACGATTACACAATAATACAGTTACAAATAAATATGAATATGCAGTCAAATTTCTACAAATTCTACTTCCTATTCTAGGATCTTCGAGCAGGAGGTTGAAGGGTAGGAGAAATATATTTTTGTACAACACTCGGCCCTGCATACCTTCACAAAGGTGTTTAAACGGGGAATGAGTAGTTCAGCAGAGCCTTCATAGATTGTATATTCTTACTAAGCAAAAATATATTATTTCCATTTCTCCTTCTTCCTTCTCAGATATGCACCCCACTTCCTTGGTCAAGTAGGTGCTCCCTCAACAAGCATGGCTCACTATTGGACAGCATCATATACAATTATTAATTACCGATTGTATATCTTCTTCAGACACATTTATTGAACATTCATGCTCGTAATCCCTGTGCTATTTCTGCTTCTAACAGAAGGATACTGAAATGGTAATTTTCTAGGAAAATAAATAATGGTTTTGTCCATAGAAAACCCAGAAAAAACCCAAATAAATCGTAAATTCTGGTCGATTGGGTCAGGAATACATCGTATTATAAGAATAAGGAGAAGATCGGATATCTGGTTTAGCGAGTCATTCATCGTTTTTAAATCAATAGATTTGATATATATGTTTTTTTGGAGTGAAATGAAAAAACATTCCGAAGAGTTAAAGATGGGGTAGTAAGAGGAAATAAATGGAGGTGGGAAAATAAGAAAGCGAACGCGTTGGAACGAAAAGATAATCTGTATGCAAGCTGAGACCACCTATTTATAGCAAAATATATTTACAATTTATGTTCCCAAGAAGGAACGACTGATCGGAAAAAAAATATCAATAACAATATATCGGGAACAGGAAAACAGGGCAATAAAGAAAGTTCGATAAATAAAGCCGAATTTATTTTATGAAAATAAATAAAGGTATAAACGATAACGAGGAAATAAAGATAGAAAGTATATTGTGTTAGTAGTAAAAGAAAATGGAAATCGATTTAAAATGCAAAGAAAAAAAAAATGTACACACAAAATTAATTAATAACAGCAACCATCACTAAAGCAAATAGTAAATAAATATAGTAAACTAATTTTTTTTTAAAGATAAAGTAAATAAACGGCGCCATTCGCGATTATACCGTTTTAAAAAATGTAATAATCCCGGTAAACAAAGTCGATTTAACAAAAATCGAAAGTAAATTATGATGTACTGTTTGTTGACCGCTTCGGCTCTTAGAAGCTGTAATAATAATTAAAAAAGGTAGTTCATCGGAGATATGGCGTTTGCTTCTAATCGAGAGTAAGGTATGAACAGGGCAAGAGCAAATCAATAAACGACGCCGTTTCGTGATTTTGCCAATTTTTTAAAAGATGAAAGAAATTTGGAAGCAGTAATACACATCGGAAATATAGTTGTTGTTTTTACTGGAGAATAAAGTATGAACAGATAAATAAAAAACTAATAACGAGACGGCGCCGTTTCGTGATTATGCCAATTAAAATTAAATTGCAAAACCAGACTCGCACGACCAGAATTCCCCTTGCGGGGCCACATGTTGCAAACGGACGGCCAAGAAAGCATTAAATAAAAAGAGAAAAGAAATTCAACGAAGAGCAAATAATCCGGGTAAATAAAGAAACGGCGGCGTTTTTCGATTAAATCGATTTAACAAAAATCGAAAGTAAATTATGTTGTACTGTTTCTTGACCGCTTCGGCTCTTATAAGCTATAATATATGGGAAATTCTAGGGTGCCGCTACGTCACGTGCCGTAAGTTTAATTTGAACCATTAGATTTTAGTTATGTAATCAATACCACACAAAATTCAACTTATTAAAAATATGAAAAATAAAATAACAAAAGATGACCTGTTTAACCGGTTAATCTAATTTTTATTAATTTTTCCCTTTTCTTTCTTTTCTCCCCCAAACACTTCTTTCCCATTCTTTCTATTCCCTCAAAAATCCCATATCCCCCCGACTATGTCCGCCTTAGCTCATAGAAATTTGAGTTTTTGTTGAAGTCCTTCTCTACCTCTTGATTCCTTCCCCTTCTTTCTATTCTCCCCAAAAATAGATATTTTTGGACTGCTCAACCGCTGCCATCAGAAGAAATTTGGGCTGCTCAACTGCTACCATCGACTCCGTCTCCCCAAGAATCCCCAAAAATCGCTTCCGGTTGGTTCTGAATCTCTGGACACAACATTATTTGCGTTAATCACTTCAAATCGATCTTAAATTGTTATTTTTTCTGTGTGTTGTTCTGTAAACCCCAAACCAGAATTATTTGTTTTTTTTTGGTACACATGAATAATCTTTCTAATGGCTGCTATTATTACTTTGAAATATCATATATATGTTCGTGAAACTCCAGTAGAGCATTTTAGTTATGGGTTAATGGGATTAGTTTTCTAATGATGTGAATAGTTATGAATGTGACAGCTCTTCATTTATTTGGGCTAGAACAAAGATTGAGCATGATTATAGATTTTATTGGTAGAACATAAGTTGTTCTCGTTTATTATTTGTTAGTTAATATGTTTATGAGATGCAAACTCTTGGGGTAAAAAATTGATCTGATGTTCAACTTTTAGTAATTTAATTGGTAAATCCGGAGCACATATTTGCCAATCATGTTTCTACTGGGGGAGTATGTCGTCTGTGGCTCTGTGCTTAATTTCACCTTTCTAGTGGTACACAATATTCTCTCGTTGAATGAATGGGAATATGGGAATTGGGGAAATTTCAAAACCTTCTGGATATGGATGATCTTCTGACATAGTTGATGAGGCTTTAGCAATAAGTATGTTGGTAGCTTGAACCAAATATATGGAGGCTTTACCAGTTAAGGTTCTATAAGATGATATTCTAGAAGATACATCATTCTAGCAGCATTCCATCATACCATCATACCAGCAGTCAACTTCTTACCATGTTTTCAATAGTGGTTATTGTGTATAATACTACTAGTTTGATTTTTTATTTTAATATTCTTATGTCAAAATAATAATAATACAAAGAGAACGATATTAATTAAGTATTTAACTCATCTGTGAAGTTCATTTTTGGGAAGAATTGATTATAGACAAGTTTAGGAATACTTATTATTATACTATTTGAAAGAGTTGTTTGTTTGTGATCAATGATTTCAATATACTGTATAAAAAATAAAATAATTCAACTATCATAGTCTTCAGTTTTCAATAATTTCTTAGTTTCTTGGGACACTTAAAGTGAATTCATTTCCTACTGTGTCCACTGCAGGCTTGAGGAGAACGAAAATCTGGTTCTTACTCCATTTGAGAAAAATCTAGATATCTGGAGACAGCTTTGGAGAGTGCTCGAACGTAGTGATCTGGTGAGCTTGATTTCTCTCTAGATTACTTGGTTTTGGAACTTTCCGGTGCCTCTTTAACCAATGAATAGTAACCGATGGAACATTATGCTTCTAATTTTATTTAGCAACTTTTGATGCAAAGAGAGGTTAATGTCATGTAAAAGATTGTAGTCCCAGTCATTGTGCACCATGATCTCTTGTTGAGTTATTGTGAGTCTGTAATATATCACCTAGCTGATTTTTATCAATCTTTTTCAGTCTAGATTTTGTATATCTCAAGTATAATTTGATCTAAATGTTCCATTTCCTTATATCCTTTCTTTCTTAGTGCGACCTCTTAGAACATTAGTTTCTTCTGTTCGTCTATGTATACACAATTGCCTTTTTGGGAGACCCCACAATTTTCTTTTATACATCAGAAAATACGAATAAGATATTTTGTACTATTTATCTTATGCGGTATTCCATTCTCTCATTCAAGCTTTCCCAAAATGATAACTCAAGTCCTCTTGAAGGTTTTTGACTTAAATGTAGAAACACCTTAACAATTTTATTGCACCCTATAATGGGTTTGGTAAATTTCTGGAGTTGGAGATATGATGATCTTCACCTAATAGTTCCTGTATATGTTAGATTTTCTCCCATGCAGCATAACAACACAAGATGCAACCAAGAAAATCATTTTTAGTGCTGTAGATGCCTTCAAGCAAAATGGCTCTTCTCTGTATATTTTAGGAACTAACTTATTTGTAGAATATTATAGACCCGGATATATAGTTTCAATCTATATATATATATGGATTCAAAAACCATAATCGGAATATGTGTGAAAATTTATGTACTCCTATGTATTAAGACTATAAAAACTAAATCCTCATGAAAATCCTCAAGTTCATATAAACTGTTGATGAACAGATGTCGAAAATATTGTTATCTTTATGGTAAAAACTGATTTCACGAATTTGAAGACATCCTCATGATATTGACTTGTCTAATAATTGAGAAGATCTCCAGAGTCCAGACCATTAAGGTTCTCAACTAATTACAACGTGCCTTGTTACTTTCCATAGAGCAGATTGTGAAAATGAATAGCCGAGGCCTGCGTTTCTTTTTGTAACTTATCTTACACACTACATAGGATAATCTACTCTTTGACATATGTCATATGAGAATCTACCAATTGAAATTGTACGGTACTTTATTTTGTCATTTTGTCTTTTCCTTCATTCAGTTTGATGTTTCCAATGTTTATACTTGTTAGTTTCCAACTTCTAATCTTCAATCATGTAGAAAAAAATATGTAGCTGGTTTCTTTAATGAGTTAGAGAATTAATTTGCGTTGGCATTACTGTTCTTGAAGATCCAATTTGTCAATTCAGCTACAAGAGCTTCTGTCTGTTTCAAAAATGGTTTCGTTAAATTCTCGTGGACTGTGTTATATGCTAATATTACTGTTGTTAATGGCAAAATGCAGAATTTCAGGCATACTTTACTTCTCTCAAGCTCTGCATACTGAAAATTAACTTGTTTTGTTTAGTCTCATTTGAGCTTTTATGGCTGCAGATATCTATGACCCTTTTGACCCAAATGGGAATATTACAATTAGATTCGACATACTCAAGTATACAATTTAACCCGAAACTTGTCATACCTGAAATTAAGATCCAACCTTCGTTAACTTGAAGAGCCATAATATAGACCAAACATTTAACAGAAATAATTTTACCAAGGGCCTCCAAACCTTGATTTGCAAGCAAAAATCACTGAATCACATGTGTTTAAAAGTTTTTCCTGTTTATTATTTAAAACATCTTTATTAAACTTTATAACATGATTGCAGGATTCAAAGATGACATATTCAATTACTGGTCAGCAGAAGATGAGGTAACTTATCCCACTTATATTTTAGTTATGTAATCAATACCACACAAAATTCAACTTATTAAAAATATGAAAAATAAAATAACAAAAGATGACCTGTTTAACCGGTTAATCTAATTTTTATTAATTTTTCCCTTTTCTTTCTTTTCTCCCCCAAACACTTCTTTCCCATTCTTTCTATTCCCTCAAAAATCCCATATCCCCCCGACTATGTCCGCCTTAGCTCATAGAAATTTGAGTTTTTGTTGAAGTCCTTCTCTACCTCTTGATTCCTTCCCCTTCTTTCTATTCTCCCCAAAAATAGATATTTTTGGACTGCTCAACCGCTGCCATCAGAAGAAATTTGGGCTGCTCAACTGCTACCATCGACTCCGTCTCCCCAAGAATCCCCAAAAATCGCTTCCGGTTGGTTCTGAATCTCTGGACACAACATTATTTGCGTTAATCACTTCAAATCGATCTTAAATTGTTATTTTTTCTGTGTGTTGTTCTGTAAACCCCAAACCAGAATTATTTGTTTTTTTTTGGTACACATGAATAATCTTTCTAATGGCTGCTATTATTACTTTGAAATATCATATATATGTTCGTGAAACTCCAGTAGAGCATTTTAGTTATGGGTTAATGGGATTAGTTTTCTAATGATGTGAATAGTTATGAATGTGACAGCTCTTCATTTATTTGGGCTAGAACAAAGATTGAGCATGATTATAGATTTTATTGGTAGAACATAAGTTGTTCTCGTTTATTATTTGTTAGTTAATATGTTTATGAGATGCAAACTCTTGGGGTAAAAAATTGATCTGATGTTCAACTTTTAGTAATTTAATTGGTAAATCCGGAGCACATATTTGCCAATCATGTTTCTACTGGGGGAGTATGTCGTCTGTGGCTCTGTGCTTAATTTCACCTTTCTAGTGGTACACAATATTCTCTCGTTGAATGAATGGGAATATGGGAATTGGGGAAATTTCAAAACCTTCTGGATATGGATGATCTTCTGACATAGTTGATGAGGCTTTAGCAATAAGTATGTTGGTAGCTTGAACCAAATATATGGAGGCTTTACCAGTTAAGGTTCTATAAGATGATATTCTAGAAGATACATCATTCTAGCAGCATTCCATCATACCATCATACCAGCAGTCAACTTCTTACCATGTTTTCAATAGTGGTTATTGTGTATAATACTACTAGTTTGATTTTTTATTTTAATATTCTTATGTCAAAATAATAATAATACAAAGAGAACGATATTAATTAAGTATTTAACTCATCTGTGAAGTTCATTTTTGGGAAGAATTGATTATAGACAAGTTTAGGAATACTTATTATTATACTATTTGAAAGAGTTGTTTGTTTGTGATCAATGATTTCAATATACTGTATAAAAAATAAAATAATTCAACTATCATAGTCTTCAGTTTTCAATAATTTCTTAGTTTCTTGGGACACTTAAAGTGAATTCATTTCCTACTGTGTCCACTGCAGGCTTGAGGAGAACGAAAATCTGGTTCTTACTCCATTTGAGAAAAATCTAGATATCTGGAGACAGCTTTGGAGAGTGCTCGAACGTAGTGATCTGGTGAGCTTGATTTCTCTCTAGATTACTTGGTTTTGGAACTTTCCGGTGCCTCTTTAACCAATGAATAGTAACCGATGGAACATTATGCTTCTAATTTTATTTAGCAACTTTTGATGCAAAGAGAGGTTAATGTCATGTAAAAGATTGTAGTCCCAGTCATTGTGCACCATGATCTCTTGTTGAGTTATTGTGAGTCTGTAATATATCACCTAGCTGATTTTTATCAATCTTTTTCAGTCTAGATTTTGTATATCTCAAGTATAATTTGATCTAAATGTTCCATTTCCTTATATCCTTTCTTTCTTAGTGCGACCTCTTAGAACATTAGTTTCTTCTGTTCGTCTATGTATACACAATTGCCTTTTTGGGAGACCCCACAATTTTCTTTTATACATCAGAAAATACGAATAAGATATTTTGTACTATTTATCTTATGCGGTATTCCATTCTCTCATTCAAGCTTTCCCAAAATGATAACTCAAGTCCTCTTGAAGGTTTTTGACTTAAATGTAGAAACACCTTAACAATTTTATTGCACCCTATAATGGGTTTGGTAAATTTCTGGAGTTGGAGATATGATGATCTTCACCTAATAGTTCCTGTATATGTTAGATTTTCTCCCATGCAGCATAACAACACAAGATGCAACCAAGAAAATCATTTTTAGTGCTGTAGATGCCTTCAAGCAAAATGGCTCTTCTCTGTATATTTTAGGAACTAACTTATTTGTAGAATATTATAGACCCGGATATATAGTTTCAATCTATATATATATATGGATTCAAAAACCATAATCGGAATATGTGTGAAAATTTATGTACTCCTATGTATTAAGACTATAAAAACTAAATCCTCATGAAAATCCTCAAGTTCATATAAACTGTTGATGAACAGATGTCGAAAATATTGTTATCTTTATGGTAAAAACTGATTTCACGAATTTGAAGACATCCTCATGATATTGACTTGTCTAATAATTGAGAAGATCTCCAGAGTCCAGACCATTAAGGTTCTCAACTAATTACAACGTGCCTTGTTACTTTCCATAGAGCAGATTGTGAAAATGAATAGCCGAGGCCTGCGTTTCTTTTTGTAACTTATCTTACACACTACATAGGATAATCTACTCTTTGACATATGTCATATGAGAATCTACCAATTGAAATTGTACGGTACTTTATTTTGTCATTTTGTCTTTTCCTTCATTCAGTTTGATGTTTCCAATGTTTATACTTGTTAGTTTCCAACTTCTAATCTTCAATCATGTAGAAAAAAATATGTAGCTGGTTTCTTTAATGAGTTAGAGAATTAATTTGCGTTGGCATTACTGTTCTTGAAGATCCAATTTGTCAATTCAGCTACAAGAGCTTCTGTCTGTTTCAAAAATGGTTTCGTTAAATTCTCGTGGACTGTGTTATATGCTAATATTACTGTTGTTAATGGCAAAATGCAGAATTTCAGGCATACTTTACTTCTCTCAAGCTCTGCATACTGAAAATTAACTTGTTTTGTTTAGTCTCATTTGAGCTTTTATGGCTGCAGATATCTATGACCCTTTTGACCCAAATGGGAATATTACAATTAGATTCGACATACTCAAGTATACAATTTAACCCGAAACTTGTCATACCTGAAATTAAGATCCAACCTTCGTTAACTTGAAGAGCCATAATATAGACCAAACATTTAACAGAAATAATTTTACCAAGGGCCTCCAAACCTTGATTTGCAAGCAAAAATCACTGAATCACATGTGTTTAAAAGTTTTTCCTGTTTATTATTTAAAACATCTTTATTAAACTTTATAACATGATTGCAGGATTCAAAGATGACATATTCAATTACTGGTCAGCAGAAGATGAGGTAACTTATCCCACTTATAGTATAATTACACTTTTTCCCCTTTAAATTGTAGTATACGCACTTGTTTTTCATGTTAATTTAATAGTCACAGAAATTTGAATCTGTGGATCAAAGTTTCAAATCTATATTTTAAATGACGCATTATTTGTATTTTGACTGAATTGAACTTAGTTAAGAGATCATGTTAATATTTCTTATGTTTTGAACAAGTCATGTTGTTCCAATTTATTTACAATGTATACCTCTGTGCGTAGATTGAAAAGAAGAAAAACTTCAATAGTAAATGATAGGAATGTTCGTGCAAAATCTGAAGAAGAAAAGGTGAAAAGGCCGGGATCTGCATGGATTTGGTTCTAGTAAGTTATATTTGTATAATGCTAGATGTGATTGTGGGAGTCTTTAGCTTCCATTGGCCTTGATTGAAATCTGTTTCCACACCTTGATTCAATTTTGTGATAGTGTGAGACTTTAAAGTTTCTTTTACTAAACTGAATTTTTTGGTTATACAGCAAGCACGAACTAGAAAAAATGAAGAGTGCTAATATTGATGGAGGAAATGATTTGAATACAATTGGAAAAAGGGACTTAATGAAGCGTATCAAGGAGAAATACCATTCACTTTCAGTTAGTGAAAGATTACCTTTTATCAAAATAAATGACGACAAAAAGGCAATGTACAAGGAGTACAAAGAAAAGTTGCCCCAATTTACAAGCGTACCTGGAGTGGAGCATTTTATCGAACAGTTTGTACACACCATATGTATATGGTCCACAAATAACGTTCTGATAAAGAGAAGAGAAATATTAATAGGAACTATATTTACCTCATTAATCAGTGGAGCATCGAACAAAGGCGGAGTTGATGAAGAGAAGAGAATCGTGCAAAATTGATTTAGCCGTGGGTTTTGTAAGCGTTTTCAAAATTCTTTGTTTTTTCTAAAAATTCAAGGGTGCTAGGTGTAATTCTTTAGTTTTGAGGATTATAATTTCTTATTTATCCTATTTGGGGGTGGAAAATTTAAAAAATCAAAATTTAATAATAGTTGTTTGGTAAATTAGGTTAAGGGATTATTGATTAAATTTCATAAACTTGGAAGAATTGCAAAATGACCGGCATGATATTAATATAGGTAATCGATAAAAGTAATGTATAATTAAGTTAATCGTAATTCAAAACGATAATTGGTCCAATTAATTGATGAAATTCAAAATAGTTGATCTTAGGGCAATTTATAAGTTACTTGTAATGAAAATCGATAATCGATTCAACTACTAGACCCAAGTCAATATTATTAACCTTAATAATGTAAAATTGGACTAATCGTAATCCAAATTGATAATTGACTCGATTAGTTGATCAAAGTCGTCATTATTAATCTTAGGGTAATGTATAATTAGGTTAATTGTAATTCAAATCGATAATTAGCTCGACTTATTAATCAAATTCAATATGTTAATCTTAGGATAATGTATAATTACGTTAATCGAAATCTAAATCGATAATTGGGTCGACTAATTGACAATTCTCAATATTGTTTATATTAAGATAATGTATAATTAGGTTAATCGTAATTCAAATCGTTAATTGGCTTAAGGTAATGTATACTTAAATTATCATAATTTAAATCAATAATTGGCTCGACTAATTAAGTGAAGTCAACACTATAACTCATATGTGACAGTATGAGCTCATATTACATCACCAAGTAGTATTTATTAAACATTATGTGATATTATCACGCGATATGTATCATATTGCTTGCATTGCGTAAAATTAACCACATATATTTATTGTGACCCATATCATGTAGTATTTATTCCACATTAGGTGGTTTTACCACGCTATGTGTATCACATTTAATAGTATAACTCATATGTGACAATACGTGTTCACATTACATAGTATGACCCCACATCTGTAGTATTTATTCCACATTCGGCGGTATTACCACGCAAAACTCACATGTGATAGTACGGACTCACATTGCATAGTATTAACTCCATATGTTTAGTATGACCCCCCATCATATAATATTTATTCCACATTACGTAGTATTACCAAACAATGTGCATCACATTATATGGTATAACTAGTATAATCCACATCGTGTAGTATTTATTTCACGTTAGGTGGTATTACCATGCAATGTGGATCACATTATATGGTATAACTCACATGTGATAGTACGGATTCACATTTCATAGTATTAACTCCATATGTTTAGTATGAACACACATCATATAATATTTATTCCACAATAGGTGGTATTACCAAGCAATGTGCATCACATTAGATGTTATACCACATATAATCCACACCGTGTAGTATTTATTCCACATTAGGTCGTATTACCATGAAATGTGGATCACATTATATGGTATAACTCACATGTGATAGTACGGACTCACATTGCATAGTATTAACTCCATATGTTTAATATGAACCCATATCATATAATTTTTATTCTACATTAGGTGGTATTAACAAGCAATGTGCATCACATTAGATGGTAAAACTAGTATAATCCACACCGTGTAGTATTTATTTCACATTAGGTGGTATTACCATGAAATGTGGATTACATTATATGGTATAACTAACATGTGATAGTACGGACTCACATTGTATAGTATTAACTCTATATGTTTAGTATGACCTCACATCATATAATATTTATTCCACATTAGGTGGTATTACCAAGCAATTTGCACACATTAGATGGTATAACTAGTATAATCCACACCGTGTAGTATTTATTCCACATTAGGTGATATTACCATGCAATGTGGATCACATTATACGGTATAGCTCACATGTAATAGGACGGACTCACATTGCATAGTACCAACCCTATATATCTAGTATAACCCCCACATAATGTAGTATTTATTCCACATTAGATGATATTACCACGTATTGTGTATTACATTATATGGTATAACTAGTATAATCCACATCGTATAGTATTTATTCCACATTAGGTGGTATTACCATGCAAGGCATAGTACTAACCCTATATATCTAGTATAGTATGGGCTCACATTACACAGTAATAACCACATATGTCTAGTATGACCCACATCATGTAGTATTTATTCCACATTACGTTGTATTACCACGCAATGTGGATCACATTCTACGGTATAACTCACATGTGACAGTACTGACTCACATTACACAGTATTAACCCACATCATGTAGTATTTATTCCACATTACGTAGTATTTATAACTCACATTTGTATTATTCAATTTTTCCTTAATTAATGTAAAATTATTCAAAAAAAAATATTACATACTATTTATTTTAAAATATTATTGTAATATTCATTTATTTATTTCCATAATATTTTATTTGAAAATAATTTACTATTCGATGTGAGTACATATATATTATACTATCATTTATTGTGGTATAGTACCACTTATTGTGGTAAAATTATTATGACATGTTGGCAACTTGTTGAGCAGGTTACTAATTAATGATGTGTCATATTCTTATTGGTTATAATTAGCGGCATGTGACGTAGCGGCACCTTAGAATTTTCCATATTTTATTATACAGATAAGGGGCGATAAATTTCGGAACAGTAATCTTGATTTTAGTTTTGATATAAATTTAGCCCATTTAATAATTAAACGGCGCCGTCTTGCCAATTTTCCTTCCTTTTTGTGCTTCAATCAATTTTCTTTCCCCTTTAATTTTAGCCTTCCCTATTTTCTTCGTCCGGCTCTTGTGGGCCCATTTTCAACGATTTCCTTTGCAAATTGAAATCGTGAACAGTGGCAGGACATTCAATAGTAAATTGCAAAGGATGGCCGGTGACTAATTTACTTTTCCTCCAAGCTGCTTCCTTCGTGTTCCTTGCTCCTTTGTACACGAGGGTTTTTGCAAATCGTGTTACTTCCTCTTGTGTCCACGAGATTTTTCCAATTTCCTAGTCCTTATCCCCAATTTTCACCGCCATACTTTTGTTTTAGTCGATCATATCTCCTCACGTTATCAATTCTTAAAAATGGGTTTGTTGGCTTCGATTCTTCTCTCTTTTCCTATACAGAGCCTAATTTTTTCCCTTCACACTTTCCAGGTGTTAATTACTTCATTATCCGCTTTGGTCTTGCTGTCCAAGTTTCGAAGTGTTGCTTGAATTGAGGTAGGAATTTTTTAAAGTAGAGGAATTAATTTTTAATGTGAATTTTACTTGATTTTGTGCATACAGAAATAAATTGTTGGTTATTATTACTTGAATCAAATCATATTTCCATTGAAAAAGTTTTGGAGCAATCTACAAGAATCAAAGGTACCCTTTTACCAGGGGCGGACTTCTTTGGGGACTGGGGGGGCCATGGTCCCCCCAGAAAAAAATGTTATAAGTATATTTGTATATGTAAATACAAACGATGTGTAACTTGGTGCAGTGGTATATGACCTTCTAGTGGAGCTTGAGTGTCCTGGTTCGATTCCCAGCTGCTGCAATATTCCTCCATTTTTTTCTTCTTTTTCTTTTGTTGCATGAGTTTTATTCCCTAGGTGGCTGAAGTCATCTTTTTTTGTTTTTTCCTTTTTTGTTTCTAGTATTATTTTCCAATAATGAGGATTCAATAATGCCTTATTTCATTGCAATTCCCAAATCTTTTTTTTATCCTTTTATGGTATTTTTTTTTTAAGTCTTTTCTACAATTTAGCCTAGATGCATGATAAACAAAATGATATTTTTTTATGAAAATTTAATTTATATGAAATCTTTTGTTGACAATTTTTCTCCATTTTATCCCCAAATTCATCTAGCTTTAATTATTTCGTTAATCGGAATTTTTCATGAACTTTGCATTTAAGCAAGCTTCAAGTTCATTAACCATGATAAATGTGATTTTGTGTTGAATTATGAGACCAACATTGTACTATAATTATAATTATATATGTCAAAAACATGATAGTTTTTTATTGATATTACACGTACTAGTGACATAATTTTCTTTTTATTTATTGCATTTTTTTTCTATTCAACTTGATTGCAACTTAAAAATTCATACTGTTAAAGAAAATTATTTTGTGTATCTTTTTTATCCTTTATTGAATAAAATTACAGTATTACTTAAATTAATTTTGACATTTTATCAAAAATAAAAATGTCGAGTTTGTTATCAAAAAACTCAAATAAAAATAACAACTTACTTTATCTTAAGTTAATTTTTGTTATTGTTTGAAAAATTCAAAAAGGTATCGAGTTTCCTATGAAAAAATCTCGGCCCCCCCTACAAATATCGGCTAGGTCCGCCCCTGCCTTTTACTTTTCTGTTTTTGCCATATCAGATCTCTTATGTATTCGTTCATGTATGGTGCTGCATGGCAAAAGATGAGGTACAATCTAAAAGACAATGAAAGAAGATTGGCAGCCAAGAAGGAATGAAATTAGTTTGATCAAGCTGTTTGAGATTTAAAATATTTTATCTTTGTTATAAGTACAGTATTTTGATCTATGATGAACTACTATGATTGAGTAGGCACTTTATGTTTATTCCTAATGAAATAGTATTACATGTTCTGGAGTTTAAATTACTATATCATTCGTTCAATAGTTCTTCGGATGAATAGCGTAGACAATGGGCAGAAACCTTAACTTCAAGGTCAGTTTGTTTAGTTGTATTTTTTTATTCTGAGAACTATTGTATTCCTTCAAATTATGTTTCTTGAAGTCATATCCTTTTTAATTTCAGTTATTCAACATGCTCGAATTAATCTGGCTTACATGAACTTTTGCTAAACATGCACTTTCCCCATCGATAGAGTTGTCTTTATGCAAGTAAGAGTAGTTAAATTTAAGGCTACTTAAACTAAAAAATAAATTTGTTTGAAGCTGTGCTACAGAAACTTCCGAAAGGAAAATGGTTATGTTCTGTAAATTGCAGGTACGTTTATTCTGCGCTGCAGAATCTGGTGGTGTTGGTGCAGAAAAGCTCCTATATTATTTCATGCCTCTTGGTATATGGGTAGGAATTAATAATTATGGCATGCCCTGCTTCTTCAGTTGTTTGTTTCGTCGACATCAGCATATTTTTTTGTTTTACGCCCCGTAACTCTTCCTTAGCCCAGCTTGGGCTGAATAGGTGAGCCGGGCCTGGTCACTGCGACCCCCTTTGTGAGGAGGTACCCCGTCTCCCGAAGCTGCGGGAAATTGTTCTATTTGTTATTCTTCTATTTCAGTTTGCAGTTTTGTACGATGCTTGTGCAAATACTGGCATTGATCAAATGAAAATCATCAACATTGTCGCCAAATGTGTTCCGGCAGTGCACAAGGTTGATCTTGGCAACCCTGATATAAATATAGTTGTCCAAATTGACAAGTTAAGAAAAAAGGTTTTCCATAATTTGAACCAAATGCTCCTCAATTTTTTTTTCTTTTTGGTTAACTCATATTGATTCACTTTCATTTTACGGACTGTTTGCTTGATAGGAGTCGTCGAGAAGTACAAGGAATTGGCCAGGTACAATCTCAGACAGCTCACCTCGCCAGCAGAGTAAATGCACCATAGTTTTGAGGAGCTTTTTGGACTTGAAATGTACTCATAGTTTCACCTCTTTGCTTTCCTTTCCTTTTCTTTTGTCAGTTGATATCATCTTCTTACTTTTCAGACAATGATTTAGAAAATATTGAACTGAGATAGTCAGTTAAATTAGAAAAACGTAAATCTTATATACAATTTTAGATTTTGGGTGCAGTGATGGTTGTGAATGCTGCGGTTTCTAAATTAAACAAAGGAGCAAGCTTTATAGGAAAGAGTGAGACCACAAAAGATACTTTAGATGAAGTGATAATGGAGAGTAAAGAATTAACAAGTCAGCCAAATGGATTAGTATTGGATGAAAAGAAAGCCGAGGAGATGAGGGAACTTTTCTCTACAGCCGAAAGTGCCATGGAGGCTTGGGCAATGCTAGCCAACGCCTTAGGCCATCCAACATTTGTTAAATCTGAATTTGAGAATATTTGTTTCTTGGATAATGAGTCTACAGACACTTAGGCAAGTTTTTTTTTTATGCAATTTAGATTTTGTGTAAATATACGAGATGGATCACTTGTAAATGGTGGTGTATTTTATTTAGGTGGCAGTTTGGCGGGACTCCGAAAGAAATAGACTTGTTATAGCTTTCAGGGGAACTGAACAAGTAGGTTCTATAATTTTGGACTTCTATGTAAAAGTGTTTCAATGGTTGACATGCTGACAATATGGTCTATCCAGTCTAGGTGGAAGGATCTACGGACGGATTTGATGCTTGTCCCTGCTGGGTAATTATGAAAGATAAAACTTGGATGTGTTTTTTGCAATATGCTTTCTTGGATATACTCTTACTGACTGATTTGTATGTTGCTTCTTACAGACTAAATCCTGAAAGGATTGGCTGTGATATTAGGCAAGAAATTCAGGTACTATTAGTTTTTTCAGTTAAAGGGGCCTATGCTATATATCAGTCGATATTGGTGTTTGACTAATTCAATTATCATTCCAAAAAATATAAAAACATTTGCAGGTGACAGTGGTTTTCTAAGTGCATATGATTCAGTTAGGACTAGGCTTTTCTCGCTTGTTAAGCAGGCTATTGGCTACAGGTAATTCATATTCACATGAAAATTCCAAGTTTTTAAAGAACCTAACTATTTAAAAGAAAATAAATTTATCTCACTCGCAGATGTGATTCTCCGGAGCTGCTTCACAAATGGCATATCTATGTGACAGGACATAATTTGGGAGGTGCATTAGCTACCCTTCTGGCTCTAAATTTGTCGTCAAGTCAATTAGCCAAGCATGGAGCTATTCCTTTGACCATGTATAATTTTGGATCTCCTAGAGTTGGAAACAGAAGATTTGCTGAAGTCTACAATAAGGTAAAAGATCCATTTACTTCGTGTGGATCCTGGCATGAATTACTTACACTATATGTTTGTTTATTTGATATCAGAAAGTGAAGGATAGTTGGAGAGTCGTAAGGTAGTTGTTTTTACTTGAATGAGATTGGCCTTAGTTCTCAAAATTTGAACCATAATAATTCAAAATTTTCAGAAAAACATATATCCTTGATTGCACTTTTAATTTTCTAAAGTGTGTAAAACAAAGTTGCTTCATAGTGATTTAAAGGAAAAAAAGATGATTAATAGTGAGCATGGTTGCTCAATAGATCTGATATTTCATAATTCCTAGACATCATGCACATTATTAGAGTTACATGATGCTTAGTTTGTTCGATCGTATCTCTATGATGAATTTCAAATATTACTTAATCATGCTTCAAGATTTTCTTATTGTCTTCTATTAAAAGACTGCAAGTAAATCCCAGCAGAGACCCTGGCAATTTGGAATATATGGCAGCAATGAGCTAATTAGTCCTCTTTATACAGGCACGGTCCAAACTTCGACACCACAGTGCTGCTGTGCAGATGCCAGTTGGTTAATTAGAGGATGACTTCAAAGGCCTTATTGACCTTGTCCATATGAAAGCTTATTACTTTCATGGTTCCAGCGGGTCTGTTTACTGTCTTATGGGTGATGCACAGAATAATTATCTGTTCTGCATCATTTTGGTTTGTGCTGTTTTATGTAGGAGAAAGTTGCATCATTTAATACTTATGTTCCTCCTTGCAGTGAGAAAGTTGTAGCTGAAGGCATTCCCTCTAATCTTGGAGCACAAGCTCAAGAAAAGCGTCGTGAATTTATTGAAGCCGTCTCAGATGTTGATGATAAGCTCGCTGAAGCATTTCTCGGCGATGAGCCTATATCAGCTTCCGAACTTGAGGTATTCAAATGGCTTCATCTCCTAGCCACTTGCCGCATCATTTCTCCACTTGCTTTCTCGTGGTTATAGTGTGTTCATATTATCGGCTAAAGAGAAATTTGATGATTCAAATTTAGGGAGTAGATGGTTTATGCATTCAGACTAAAGTGGCTAATGTTATCTTTGGTTTTCCTTGAAGTTCTTGATTGCATTAATTTTTATTTTTTCAGCCACAAATATCAGATTTTTTTCTTCTTGCTGCTTCAACTTTCAAATAATATGGTTAAGCTCATTAGTTAGTTTGTGAGTTTTAAAACAGCCATTTAATACCACATTTTTTAAACTTAAAACAGAAGCTAACTTTTATTTCTATTATTCTTTATTTTCCTCCTTGGCCCATCCTTACTTTATTACATTGGTTATTTGGAGGAGTTATGGGTCACAAGTGGAAGCCATTTTGTGCATGTTGTACTCGGTATTTTGTGAAGATTAGTGGCTTAAAGATTAAGAGGGTAGAATTTATTAAGGTTCAAAGTAACAGCATTATAATAGAAACTTGGATTTCTTCTCCTGTTGTGGTAGGCTGGTAGTTGTGTATGGAGAACCAACAATAATTTGTCTTATGGTGCCTAAATTCGTTGTTCAAAAGTATTCAGTTCTGCAGATATTATTGTATCTTGCCTGCTAATAAATATGGGATTGTTGTTGCATTACTATTCTTTAGAGGCTAGCTTTAGGACACGTATCATGTTCTTTTTGTCTAATTAGCTTTTCTTTTCACAGGAGGCAATTCGAATAGCTACCATAGCACGGAGTTTTGTGCCCGTCTTCATGGGTAGTGCTTTTAAGAACAAGGTGCAGTCTCTCACATTAGACGGTTTTGGTTCATATAAGTTAGTTGGAGCTAATGGAATTTTCATTTCACACAACATCTTTACCATCTTTTAATCACAATGTGAAATATAAATGGTATGGAAGAGAAAAGGGTCGTCTCAAATATGGGACGCAGCTATCAAACATCCATAGGATTTTTACAATTTAATGACTTCTTCCTTGGCGATGTAGTGGTTGTAAAATATGAGCAAGAGGAAAAATTATAGAGCTATGAAATTTGAGAGAGCATGTTGTTAACATTTATTTAATTTTTATTTCATGAATGAATATCTCCTAGCTTAATTTTCTTTGGAAGTCCCAATTAAGAAAAGTTGCTCCAGAAATGAGCTGGAATCTGTTTTAGGTACGACTTGAACTATTTTAATAAATCCAAGTTCATTACTTGAGGTATTTGTGCTCACTTTGGCTGTAACCAAGTCGAGTTTATTTTGGTCTAATTTGATTCACTTATTGGCTTGAGATTTTGTTTGACTTGCCTTGATTTTAAATGCACCATGTTCACTTGACCTTTAGAATAAATGTATATATATGCTTGAAACACATTCCAATATTATGCATTTGAAGTTCTTGGTAGTATATTTTCAGTATTACAATTTAAAATCCCTTAATATTCCTGTATCAACATTTGATCCTTAATTTATGTTACAAAAATATGATTCTTCAAATTAGTTGTTTTGACTTGTTTCATGCAGGCAGCAAAGACTGCGCAATTGGAGAAGTTTGAGATCCCTACAAAGATCAAGCTACTGTCTGAACCTTGGACACCAGAATCTGGTTTTGTCACTGCAGCTTTGAAGCTCAAGAGAGAAGTGATTAGGAAAACATTATATGATGATCTTGTCAAGCTATATTCCTCGTGATTCACGGCTTCATGTAACGAAAAATACCCTTTTTTGTAGTCTCTAGAATCCTTTAAATCTTGAAAATACACTACTTTCTTCCTAATACTCTTTCTGTAAGTATTCATCAAAATCTGGTAAATAAGAAACATGTATTGAAATCATAAGTCTGTATGTATAATTGGGAATTGGGAATTTAGTCCGAGTAGCTTCATATAATTAATAGTCTAATACTTACTTGGTCTTTCTGGGATTCAAGGGCCTGGAGTTGAATATTCTTCTCCTCAAGCTTAGCATCAATTTCAGCCAACTCTTGAATAACAGAATCGATTTCCATGTCCAGTTTCTCCATATCCTGAATTTATGAGATATATGGGTTGATAGATTTTGAAAACAAGATAGCAAATTAGAAATCAAGTTTGAAGTTTTAGAAAATGAATTTGTACGATTAATTTTGAAATAGAAAACAACTTGATGGCTAAGAAGTTCTTAAATGTAACTTATTCATCAAAAGGAAAAGAGAAAAAAGAAACTATGAAACGTTGTAGATTCCCAATGCCTTGAAAAGATGTTGCATTTATGTTCCTTTATTACTGTTATAAAATTCCCATCTCAAAAAAAATAGAAAAGGATATCCGCACATGTCTTATTTGAGTCAATTTTTGAATTGGGCAACAATGTGGACTAAAATCGCCAGTAATTTGTAAATGGGGGTTATTTTGTAAACATGAAATATTATGGGGTGGAATTGTACGCCAAATAGGTCTGCACGTGTCTTATCAGTGTGGACTAAAATCGTTGATAAATTTTAAGATGTGGGATTATTTTGTAAACATGAAATGTTATGGGTAGAATTATCAGTCAACATAAGTAAAAGACTTCATTTTACCCTTTTTGTCATCATCAAACCTTCTACTTAAAACTTAATTAACTCAATTTATACGATCACTTATCTGTTATTGAGTTAACCAATTCTTCCAACACCCATATTTAAATGAGAGAATTTCACTTTTGATACCATAATTCTACCTACTTTAGGGATTTGATACCATAACTTTTTATACCGACACATTTGATACCATAACTCAAATCAACTTTGCACATTTAATACTTCCGTCAAATTAATGACGGAATTGTCACGAGAATGTCACGTGGACGTTAAAACTTTACACATTTGATACCATAACTTATGTTGACTGATAATTTTACCCCATAATATTTCAGGTTACCAAAAAAGCCCCACATCTCCAAATTTAGTGACGATTTTAGTTCACATTGTTGCCAGATTTCCAAATTGACTGAATAAGACCACGTGCTGACCAATTTAGAAAATTTTAAATCTGAATTTGGGGGGAAAATTGCGATTTTGGTTGACTGATAATTTTACCCCATAACATTTCAGGTTACCAAAAAAGCCCCACATCTCCAAATTTAGTGACGATTTTAGTCCACATTGTTGCCAAATTTCTAAATTGACTCGAATAAGACCACGTGCTGACCAATTTAAAAAAATTACTTATTTTATTTAAATAACTAATTTAATTTATAAACAATAATAATAAATTAAATACATTAACATAAATATCACCAAAATTAAGAAAACGTATTCTTTTTAAATATAAAATTTTTATAATAGAATAATATATTTAATATTTATTAAAATAATAAATTATATAATTTAAAACTATTTAATATTTATTAAAATAATAAAAAATAAATAATTATAACTAAAAAAAATCCCCACCCCACCCCACCCCACCCCACCCAACCCAATCCAAAGGCCATCGCCGGCCTAAGATCTTCGCTCCTTGGTCGCGATGGCTTGGATCGAAAAACCCAGGCCGTCGGCCTGGGTTCTCCGATCCCAGGCCACTGGCGGTGGCCTTGGACAGAAGACCCAGGCAGCCGGCGGCCTGGGAATCGGAGGGTAGGGGGAGGTGGTGGTGGGGTAGGATTTTTTTTTTAAATTAAAATTATTTATTATTTAATATTTTAATAAATATTTAATAGTTTTAAATTATATAATTTATTATTTAAATAAATATTATATATATTAATTCTATTTTATAAATTTTATATTTAAAAAGAATATGTTTTCTTAATTTTGGTGATATTTATGTTAATGTATTATTTAATTTATTATTAATATTGTTTATAAATTAAATTATTTATTTAAATAAAATAAGTAAAATTTTCTAAATTGGTCAGCACGTGGTCTTATTCGAGTCAATTTGGAAATTTGGCAACAATGTGGACTAAAATCGTCACTAAACTTGGAGATGTGGGGCTTTTTTGGTAACATGAAATGTTATGGGGTAAATTATCAGTCAACATAAGTTATGGTATCAAATGTGTAGAGTTTTAATGGCCACGTGACATTCTCGTGGCGATTCCGTCATTAATTTGACGGAAGTATTAAATGTGCAAAATTGTTTTGAGTTATGGTATCAAATGTGTTAGTATAAAAAATTGTGGTATCAAATCCATAAAGTAGGTAGAATTATGGTATCAAAAGTGAAATTCTCTCATATTTAAATTATCAACTCTACGTTGAGTTGACTCATATTACATCTATTTTCACAATATAAATTAAAATATTATTTTATTTATTAATAATATCTAGTATAAATTCAAATTAGTAAAATATACTTGTAAATAGAATGAGTATTAATGGAGGGAAGAAGAGTATTTAACCTACAAAAATTAACATATAATATAATAATTTAATAGGAGAGTGTGTAGTATATTGTAAAATACATGAGGATTATATATATTTTAAATATTCCAGATTTTTTATATAATTGACTGATGAGAGAGTATTTAAGACGATCACAAATTTGAGAGTTTTCTTCGAAACACCTTATACACTTCTTTAATTGAAATGCATATTATATATAAACTTAAATTACAATTATTGTTCATATTCGAGAATGTTATAAATTAATTTAAAGAAGATTGATGATATGAATTATTTGACTCAGTCCGCCCATGGATCCCATCGATGAAAAACTATTTGATCGTCCTTAGAACAATTAATGCATTAATTGACACGAATTAAGAATTGTCCTGGCTTAAAGTTGGGACTAATATTCAAAATACTTGAGTACAAATGGCCATTTAAATTTCTAGCTTCATTTTGGGTTCAAGCCAGCTCGTGATTGCGAATTAGGAAAATTTCATTCGTCCTAAGTGCAAGCTAGAACGAATACATCATATTCTATTTAAAAATTTATTTTAGGTGCCTTCATATGATATATATATATATATATATATTAACTTTATAGACATCTTTTCAAGGATATTGAAGTGGAGTGGGAGAATTAATTAACTAGTTTTCAGGGTTATTATACTTGGGTAAATTACGAATAACCCCCTTCCGAAGGCTCAAATATAATATTAAATCCTATTGATGTCATATTTGGTTTTATGAAAATCCACCTAAGTTATATCAATGCCATTGACCCACCTACACAACATATATCTTCGACATTTTGGGAAATTCCCAGGAATATTTCCTAAATTTTTTATTTCGCCTTTGGGGGTTATTTTCAAGATTTATAAAAATGAAGAGACCAAATTAACTTTAGGGGCATATTTGCAATATTTTATATTGAATAAGGGGTGAATGTATGAATTTTCCAATTTCAAATATATAACAACGTCATGAATTAATGAAAAATTGTGGAGAACACACTGAAAAAATTGTGGAACACGTTGAAAAAATTGCGGAAACAATGAAAAAGGTTCAAACCATGTAGATGGATGAGATCCTAATTTCTAGTTCCTCATTTTAACAGCAAAGTATCAAAACAGATGTAAATTTGCCGCATCGTCCGATTCGAGAGATTTGACCCGGCTCCGAAACTGGTTCTCTAAGATTTGAGCTTTTTCAATAGTGATTTAAAATAAATTATGTTTATTTCTAAAATCGCTCCATTCTTAAAGCATAACTATTTGAAATTCTGAAACTTGAAAGTAGGAATGATGCTTCAATTTTTTTTCCAAAATGGTTTTTATTTTATTAACCCCCTTTAATATTTTTAGAATAATCTAAATTTCAAACTACACTTTTGATCTCCGTCTTGAATGTTTTCTTTCATAGTAATTTTGACTAATAAAATAAATATTGATACGAGCGGTTTGTAATTTAATCCTGATATTAAATTTAGTATTTTGCTTTGTAGAAATTAGATTAATTAGTTAAAATTACACGTGTTATTGTTTAATCGGACAATAAATTCTCATGTATCTACAAAATTGCAGGGAGTAAAGTACAAAAAGATTAAAAGTTTTGGGGTAAAGTACATAAAAATACCAAGATTAAGAAATTTATTGAAAATGCTATGCATGGATCAAAGTTTTGTATTCAATGTAGATTTCAGGAAAATATGAATATTTTTGAAAAGTTTTCAAAAACGTATCGGAAAAATTAGGAAAAATTTTTAAAAAAGTTACTGAATTAAGATAAAGAGAAAGTTTCAAGGCAAATATAGAGTTTTGGAAATACACCTTCTTTTCGTTTCTATTGATTCAAAAACATAAACTTTTCAGTGTTCTTGAAGAGAAATATGGAAATTTTGATGCATGATGTTATGCATATGTTTGACAATGAGGTTGTAGCATATTGATTAAGGGTGCACATTAGTTTCAAAACCGTACCGGACCGTTCCGTATCGTACCGAACTGTACCGAATGTTAGGGTTTTTTTTATCAAAACCAAAGGTCTTGGTATGGATGAAAACTGTACCGAATATTTTGATGTGGTTTTGGTTTTAGACTTCTCATATCGTAAAAAACCGTACCATACTGAAATTGAAAAGAAACATGAATTAACTATTCATTTTTTTATATTTACAACTAAATTTTATAAATTTATAATTCAAATATTATTGAATACTATATTATTTATAATTTATATTATAGTCCATCATAGTTTATAATTACTACATTGCTAGCGTTCAATTAAAAAAAGATATGCTGTAATTTAGCACAAATTAAACTTGTTATATGTTGAAAACATAAAATGCAAAAATTCTAGACAACAAATACCAAATAGTAAGTTTTCTCACATAATAAAAACAATGGTCAAATAATTAACCAATTAATTTTATTCATTTAGGTCGAACTATAGTGTCAAATTTGTGAACATTTTCTTTTTCGATGCTTTATTTAATGAAAAAAAATAGTTTGTAAGATATTATATTTTTAATTTTTATATAATTGTCAACTATGTAATCAATTATATAAGCAAAATTGTACGAAAAAAGTTTGGTTTTGAGTTTTCATAAAACCGAGTTTATTGGTATGGTTCATAAAACTCTAGTTTGGTTTTGAGTTTTTAAAAACCGCACTAATTGGTACGGTACAAATTTTGTAAAAAATACTGTAGAACCTTACCATGTGCACCCCTAATATTGATCAAGTTGAGGCCCCAAAATCTAAAGTATGTGGTAAATTACCACTAATCAGAGAAATATTAATTAAATAACAAATAATGCTCAGTAATCACATAATCTCACCAAATTAAATGGAATTCAAATTAATCGAAACATCCAATTCAACTACGTATCAGAGAGATTTGAGAATTGAGCGCGTAATTTCACCAGCTAATTTTTGTACCGTGTGTTTTTTGTAATGTGAGTTCCTTCATTTATGAGACTTATTTTAGAGACACCAGACATGTACATTGAATAGAATGTCGCATTTTTCTTGTGAGGGCAAATTGGGTGGAGTCAAGCTTCACCAATTATCGAATGAAAAATGATGTTCAAGCTTGTTTGTTAGTGTGTCGAACTGATATCAAGTCTAGTATCGAATAACTTGATTTGATTTTCAGCCATATATCAGGGGTAAAATGATACTCTTGTAAGTAATGTTAATTTTAACGTACGTAGCATCTGCATTTATTAATTTCACCGTTAGTTTCAGAGGGATAAATGAATGTTTATATAGTACAAGAGATATGTTATATAATAGTACATGAGCGGTATCTATATAGGGTTAATTTCACATACTTCTGTACTAATAAACCTTCAATTACCTTCTCATGTTAATTTTTTCATTAAAAGACTGTTAGCATTTGTTGATGCGGTGAAAAACTAACTCTACTTCCTAATTTCACATATATACATCCACCCACGTACTCTTATATAAATTCAACTACCTCTTGCACTATTAAAACTTTCAATTACCTCTTGACATATATCTTAAAATATATGGTGAAAGCTAACAATTTTGTTTTTTTCACACAATTTTGCATAATTAAAACTGAATTACCCTAACTAAGTTCATCCTCCTTAAAAAATTGTAGATGCACAATTCTATTAATATTTTTCTTCTTAATGATTATATTTTTGTTTACATAAATTCAAACTTTTTCAATTTCCTATTTTTTTATTAGTATAAATATTAAAAATTATTAAATATTTCAACTCACAATATTAGTAAAATATAATAAAATCCCCCCCCCCCCCCCCATTTGTGGTTGTCCATGTGATACGAATGAGAGCTTGGTTCCAGATTTAGATTTAGATTTAAATTGTGCGTCCGTTAGGGCTGTAATCGAGCCGAGTATCGAGTAGCTTGATATTTTATGTGTTTTTTCAATTTTTAGCTTATCGAGTCGAGCTCGAGCCGAGCTTCAAAAGTTATCGAACGAAAAAAGATATTCAAGCTTGTTTGATTAGTGTGACGAACCGAGCTCAAACGAGCTTTTATCGAACGAGCTCGAGTCGAGTATCGAGTAGCTTGGTTTGATTTTCAGCCATAGCTTCCGTAAAAATTGTTACTTCTAGTGTATTGTAATCAAATTGATAAATTAAATTGCTTGTCTATAACATTAGCGTGACTGATCACAATAGATTAGTCATATTCATTTGATTCCTTCATCAAACAGATAAGTAGGCATCAGGGGGATTGTGCTACATTTATACAAATTCAAGTGGTGCATTTGTTAATTAGGACCAAAATAGGTGTATGTTTAATATCAATACTTTAATTTTTACGGGATAAGGTTAGAAGGAATTTGAAAAAATTCTTGTCCAAACCTGATTTGACCAAAATCAATCAATCATCAAGCAAGACATGTAGTGACTTTGAATTGGGTCAGTCGAACATGATTTTGGTAAGAATTTGGATAATAAAATAAATCAAGTCAAATCTTTCATAAATTATAAAGCCCAACCAATTTAACAATTAGCCCTTTAATCTTCTAGTCTTTTAGGAGTTAGAACCATGAATTAACTCTTTCATATTGTAAGTGTAAGATTAATATCATAATATCAATTGATTGAACTAACATGTTCTAATTAATAAAAGCAAATGACAATGAATATGTAACTATTTGAAATTAACTCTTTTATATTATCAACTGATTGCACCAACATGTTCTAATAAAAGCAAATTACAATGAATATGTAATAAAACTAGTACGAAAATAGAAGAATATATCACACTTCTAGTGAAACTCGAACCTCGTTTCGATATTAAAATATCCAAACTTTATTTTTTACGGAATAAGTTTGGATGAAATTGTTTTTACTTGCAAATTCATCTTCTTATTTATGTGTGTAATAATGCCTAAGTAAATAATTATGTTCAGTTAATTGTATGTTAACAAAGATTCGAAGATTAGTCGAGATAATATTCTTTTAATTGAATTTGAACAAGGTTCAATATTTTAAACCAACAAATTTTAATGAACTTTGCCGGACACTTTTTAACTTATCAAACTAAACTTGGACCGAATATTAAAAACATTTCAACTAAGAAAATAGAACAATATAAAATTATAATTAATACCACTAAACTAACTTAAAACATCAACGGAAAAATCTATGAAAATAAAAGCCCAAACCCTATAGCAAATAACCCTCAAATTCACCGTGCAGATGAGATGGGCTGATTTGTTTTTTTTTTTCTTCAACAGCCATAGCAGCTGTACATTGCCTTAGGTTTTTCCCATATTATCTATATATTCTAATTAATAAATTAGATTTACATTGTTTCACAAATCATAGATGGAGGAAGAGATGCAAATAGAGAAGCAAAGATAAGATCAAAGTTGATCATGAAGGATGTGAATTTTTGCCGGAGGATATAATGAGGGAGATACTATCAAGATTGCCTGTGAAGAGTCTTTTAAGGTATATGTTCGTTTCGAGGCACTGTAAATCTCTAATCTCTCATAATTCATTCAAGAAACTACACCGTCAATGTTGGATGAAGGTGAAGATAGAGTGCATTAAAAATAAAGAAGCTAAGGGAGATTTTGATGATTTCCAAAACATCAAGATCAGCTAAGTATGGAAAACTTAGTTATAACCCTTAGAAGAATTTTGACCAAATAAGAAGACAAATTAGAAGGGTCAAATATTCAAGGTCCAGAAGACTACTGATCTGCTGAAGGAAAGAAATCAAACTGGTAAAGATCTGTCGGTTCCAAGTGGTCAGATGAGGTCTAGAAGGGGGGTGTGAATAGACCTCTTCAAAATTTTATCAAATTTTAACTTTAAAACTTTTTACTTAATTGTTGGCAGACTAAGCTGTTGTAGAACAGTAAGCTGACAAAGCTGATCGCGAACAAATCTTTGAACAGCTTGGTTGACCACTAATCTAATAGTCGCTTAGTTTAGTCAAAATCAGTTTTAATACCAGAATACTTGCAGCGGATATTTTAAGTGTTTTTCACAAGTAAGCTTGGTAGATTGAAAGTTTTTATCCCCAGTTTTTATCAAACTCTTTAAAAATCTTTTCAAACAGTTTTATCAAAGTGTTTTTGTACAACTTGAAAATATGCAAGTAAAAATGCAAAGTAAAAACACAAGGATTTTTATAGTGGTTATATGGATGTAAATCCTTTAATTAGTCCACTCTTCCAAGTCACACAGATCTTGTGTTATACTATAATCACAAAGTTTACAGTATACTCTGCTTGCGTCGAACAACAAATGAAATGACCACAATTGCGCAATAGGAAATCACAAAGAAGACCTATTCTACAGAGACTTCTCACTCACAAAGACGGATAAGAAATCCTCACGACACTCTCTTAACACAGATTCACTCAGAAAATGTATTCGTTTTGCTTCAACAAGCTTCTGTCGACAAATGACTTCATCAGGCGAGTGAACTGTTCTTGAGCTTTTTGAGACTTAGAAAATATTCTGCTTCGTATGTAATCTCTCAGATGTTGTGTTCTTCTTTTCTCTTCGTCTCTTCAGCTATTTATACTCACAGATTCAAAAAGTGTCCGTTGAAGAGAGACATAATTCAAATTTCTTGGTTTCTGGTCCTTAATTTCCGCGAACGCCTCTCTACATAGTGACAGTACTGCAGACTGTACTTTCTGTCAGGCAGCATTTAATGCACCGAGCTGATACGAGGTATTTCTTCAATCTTTTGCCATTAATACCCTCGGTCTTCAACATTTATTACTCCAAGTGCATTTATTACCGTTGGGCAGACTTTCTGATCCTTTCCACTTGGCTGATGATGAGCAGAGCTGATCCCAAACTTGAACAAATCTGATTTGAGTCGGCTGATCTTCACCAGTCTGATTTCTTTTCTTTAGCAGATCAGAAGTTTTCTGGACCTTGAATATTTGACCCTTCTGATTTGTCTTCTTACTTGGTCAAAATTCTTCTAAGGGTTTTAACTAAGTTTTTCATACTTAGCTGATCTTGATGTGTTTTGGAAATCGTCAAAACCTCCCTTAATTTCTCTAACTTCAATGCACTCTATCTTCATCTTCATCCAATAATTTTCCCCTTTTTGATGATGACAAAACTTCAGCTAAGTACCTGTTACCTATACTAAAGTTTTAATCCTCAAAATTTCTGAGATAGAAATATATGTTCGAGTAAAAACTTGAACTTTTATATATGATTGAAAAAGATTACAAGTTACAAGTTTTTCATCAGATGAAATAACTGAAGAAAATAAAGTAAACTGATACAATGATTAAGATATTCTATACTAATCATCACCTTCTTCAATTCCTTCTTCTTCAACTTCCTCATACTCATATTCAGATTCATCATCATCTTCAGCTTCATCATTTACGTCATCAGTTAGAAGATTTTGCTGAGCAGCTTTCATCTTTTGCTTCATTTCTTTTTCACGCTCTAGTTCCTTTTCTGCTTCATCAATTCTTCTCTTCAGACGTTCTACATTTTTATTCTTGGTGAATGCATCCAGTAGCTCTTCAGGAGTGTCCTTTTCTGCAGCCAATTCTTTATCAGACTTGACTGGTCCTTCAGGTTCTTCTTCAGCAGGTTGTTCATTAGTTTCCTTGTTATCAACTTCTCCATCTTCTTCAGCTTTTTCTTTAAGTACTTGTTCCTCGGGCTCTTTTGGTTTCTCTTAGGCAGCAGCAGAGTCTTCTTGAGTACTTGGAACAGTTGGCTCTTCCCTTTTCTCTTCCCCCTTTTTGTCATCATCAGCAGGGTTAACAGCTCAGATTTGTACAACAGCACATAAGTTTCTGATGTTTTGATCCATTACATCCTGTTGTGTTGAGATTATTCAGAGTAGATGAGATGTTTCCAGATTGATCATTGACGCAATCAACATTTAATTGTAAAGTGGAGATTTCTTGATGAACTTTGGTTGCGGTGCTTTGAACTTCTGCAATTAGCAACAGATTCTTTGCAGTCTCCTCATTACTAACTTTGATGAAATTGTCTGTCAGACGAGCAATAGTATCTTCACTTCTCTTGAAAACAGCATGAAGATGACCAACATCAACTTTGACATCTTCAATACTTCTGTTCATATCCAGAATAATATTGGTCAGCATGAGCTAATTGTCTTGAGGCAATGGGAAGATGTCAATGGCATCCTTAACCATTCTGGCATTCTCCTCATGCATTTGCTTCATCAGCATTATGTTCCTCTCTTCCATCTCCTTAAGTGAATTTTCAAGCATCAGCTGGAAGGATTCCATCAGTGATGAGTGCATATCAGCTGTTGGAACAGAGGTTGATGCAGTTTGATCTTCTTCCTGTTGGACGGGAGTGTCTTTCAGAACAACTTCTTCTTCAGTCTTTTCCTTAGCATTCCACTCAATGGCTAAGAGTTCTTCAGCAGCCTGTTCTTTGACATCTTCGAGGATCCTGTTTACAACAATGCCATCCTCAGTGAAAACAGTCGTCTGGCGAATTCTCTTTATAACAGGTAGACTACTGGCAGCATATGTCTTCACTTTAGGCAACTCTTGATAATCTTTTCTTTGCCAAATGTGATCTGTTGTACACTGGGTAGACTTGGCAGATCACTTGTAGATCCTTGTTCATATCTTGATCTTTCAGCCCATTTTTCCAAGGCAGTATGAACAACAATTTGCACAGCCCGTTTGATGGGATCATCTTGCTTTCTTCTCTTGGCTGGCAGTGCATCAGAGATGGTCTTGGCTTCTGCAGTAGCATATTCTTGTGCATATTTGTGCATCACATCTCTGACATAATCAGAATCTAGTGATTTGGTGATTGAAGTAGTTTGCAACCAGCTGAGGACACACTTCTCCTCATCAGCAAACTCTTTCCAGCTTTGGACCTCTTCAACAGATTTGGTCATCCTGTAATCCCTCCACTTCATATATCTCTCCTTTTCTAGGGTAAACAGGGTTTGACGCTGAAGCTTCTTATCAATGTAAGTCAGGGCAGCTTCAAATCTGTTGAAAACAGAACGATCAGAATTGACAATGTCAAAGGCTTTTCTTACTTCAAACCTTTTTTTCTCTGGTATTATGCTAGAAGGCATTTTTGGCTTGGCATTCATTGATTCACCGATCTTAATGCCACCAGATATGTTAGGGCCACGAGAATCCTTCTTTCTTAGCTCAATAACCAGTGCCAATTATGCGTCTTCAGCAGCTTTACGCTGAGCAGCAGTCATTTTTCTCCTTTCTTCATCCTTTTCAGCTGCAATTTTGTTGAGCTTAATGACTTTTTGCTCTTCCTGATCGTCTCTCTTTCTTTGCTCTGCTTCCTCTCTCTTTTTCTTATCAGCAGCAGACACTTTCTTTCTCTTGATAAGTATTTTTTTTCCTTTCTTTTTGTCAGCTGACTGAGATTCTTTAGCAGGTTCAGGAGCAGCAGATGCAATTGGTGCAGTTGCAACATGTTCGATGATCTGCACTTAAGGATCATCTTGAGGTTGAACTACCTCAGCTGTTGGTGCAGGAGAAGTAGTCTGTTGAGAAGCTTGATCAGCAGCTGACTCCTTGGTAGCAGACTCTTCTTCAGCTCCAGCAGACCTCTCTGCTGATGGAGGACTTCCTCTGACTAAGTCAGAAAGTTCAGTGGAGGATGACACAAAAGTCATCCTTTTCCTAACTGTGCTTTTTTTTCTTCCTTCTTGAACAGGTTTGGATGTTGCTGTGTCCTTTACTTGACTTCTTGTCCGACGAGCAACATTTTCAGCAGGTTCAGCAGAAATAGTTCTTGAAGGTGAAGCAGGAGACATATCCCTTATCTCCTTTGTTGTATGATTAATGATGTCATCAGCAAAAATCTTCGCAGCAGGTTCAGCAGATGTCTTTTTCTTCTTACTGGGAGCCATCTTCTTTGGCTTAGCAGTAGCTTGCTTCTTTTTGTCAGTTCTGTCTTGAACAACTGGCTTTGCTATTTGAACAGACTTCTTTTGCTTCTTTGTAGGAACCTTGTCCTTAGGTTCCTCAGCCTCTTCTTCCTCATCATTCTTCCTCTTAGTACCTCCCTTAACAGCCTGATAGGTTGCCATAGCCTTGGCATTATGAATCTCCTTTCCATGGGTCATTCCACAACCTAGCTGATAGAACAGGTAACTTAGAGTAATATTGTGGTTGGTTTGCTTCTTCTGGTGAAAGTGCGCCAGAATACACCAAATGACAACAGACCAGTTCACCTCATAGCCGTAATAAACAGCCATCATTATGCAGTAACGTTTCATGGTGACACTGTCTAGGGAGAAGGTACAGTTCTCTATCATCATTGAAACCATATCAGCCATGTGCTGATATTCATCCTTCAGCTGTTTCTTTTTGATGTTGCCCGACATAACTTATCCCTCATTGGCACAGATAGCCCAGAATTCTTGGATCTTGTCTTCTGCCATAGAAGACACATCAGTTCTTCCCTGATTTGATAGCCCAAACTTCTCGTGCAACAGGGCAGGAGTGATGACAACTGCTTGTCCTCCGAAGGTGGCTTTGATTTCTCGTTTTTCCAGATCAACAGCGTCCTTAGCATTGTAATACTCCATTATTTGGTCCTTGCAGACCATTTCTTCATGAGCTTCCATGAATTTTACAACTGTTGCAGCCTTGAACTTCTCCAAGATCTCTTTCATCACTGGGGTGCCAGAATGGTGATATGTATCATAAACTAGATACATACCCTCAGCCTTAGCTTCTTGTTGAGTAGTCATTGTTGATTCTGTAGAGGATTAGTGAAGAAACACAAGAGAATTTCGCAGAGTATAGAAGCAGAATTTCTCAAAATGCGTTTGAATATTTTTGGGTGTGTAAAGAGTCACATAGCTGATCAGATCTGGTTTTATAGAGTTTAGGGTATTTCGATTTTCGTGATACACGCTAACAGTTAAATATGTTTACTGTCAGTTCTGATCGTGGGGCGTCAGTTAAGCGATTCAAAATTTAAAAAGCATTAAATGTCAGGCGGGAATAAGAACCGTCTTAGTTTACTTGTAAAAGCGCATTTTTGGATAATACGTTTTTTAAAACAACAAGTCTTTTACATAGTTGATCAGACGAGTAAAATGAATACTTATCTGATGAGATTAGTGTCCTGACGACAAATTATTACTAGTGAAAGTCAATAACTAGTAATCTTCCTCGGCTGTTTGTCAATCCAGCTAGATAATTAATTTTCAATCTTCAAACTTTGAATCTTCTGATGAAAACATAACTTCAACTAACTTTCATCAACAGATTTCATCTTTTAATCAGAAGTACAGCTAGTCTTACACGTCCCCCCTGACTTTAAGAATCCATAAGTTAACTTGTCTGTTGAGAGTTAACCTTGAAGATAATAAGATGAGTAGGCTGATGAACTCCAGTCTTCTGTTGAGTTCCCCCTCAGCTTATGCATCTAAATACGGTAGACCTAGTTCAGCTCTTAAAGTTGAAAACCTTGCATCACTTAGAGGTTTCGTGAAGATGTCAGCGATCTGATTTTCAGTATGAACATGTTCTATCATGAAATTTCCTTTTTCCACATGATCTCTTATGAAGTGATGTTTGATCTCTATATGCTTAGTCCTTGAATGACGTGTAGTGTTTTGAGTAAGAGAGATTGCACTTGTATTGTCACAATAGATAGGTATTCCACTAATTTTGATGTTGTAATCTTCTAGTTGATGCTTCAACCAAAGTATTTGTGTACAGCAAGCTCCAACAGCTATGTACTCAGCTTCAGCAGTAGATATGGATACTGAAGTTTGTTTCTTACTCATCTATGAGATCAGGCAACTACCCAAAAATTGACAGGCACCTGTTGTGCTCTTTCTATCAATATTGCAGCCAGCAAGGTCAGAATCTGAATAACCAATAAGTTCAAAGTCAGATTCTCTAGGATACCATAATCCCAAATCTTGAGTGCCTTTAAGATATTTAACTATCATTTTGGCAGCTAGGAGATGAGATTCTTTAGGATTTGATTGATATCTCGCACAAACCCCAACAGAGTACATAATATCAGGTCTGGTAACTGTTAAGTATAGCAGTGACCCAATAATACCTCTGTATTTGGTTATATCCACTGATTTGCCATCTTCATCTTTATCCAAACGAAGTCCAGTAGACATTGGAACATTAACAGTAGAGCTAGTTTCCATACCAAATTTCTTGAACAGATCCTTTGTATATTTTGCTTGGTTAATGAATATTCCATCAGGCAACTGTCTTACTTGCAAACCAAGAAAATAATTAAGTTCTCCCATCATGCTCATTTCAAACTTGTTCCGCATCAGCTTTGAGAACTTATCACACATCTATTAATTAGTTGAACCGAAAATAATATCGTCCACATATATTTGCACAATTAATATATGATTCTCCCATTCAATTGTGAACAAGGTCTTGTCTACCTTACCTTTACGAAATCCTTTAATTAAAAGAAAATCAGATAGGGTATCATACCATGCTCTTGGAGCATGTTTCAGTCCATATAGGGCTTTCTTCAGACGATACACCTTGTCTTCTTCTTTATATGCTTCAAATCCAGGTGGTTGTTCAACATACTTCTTCTTGCAATTCTCCATTGAGAAAAGCTGTTTTACATCCATTTGATAAACTGTGAAATTCTTATGAGCAGCATAGGCGAGAAATAGTCTGATTGCCTCTAATCTTTCTACTGGTGTAAAAGTTTCATCAAAGACAATGCCTTCTTCTTGGCAGTAACCCTTGGCCACTAATCTTGCTTTATTTCTTGTGATAACACCATCTTCACTCATTTTATTTCCGAATACCCATTTAGTGCCAATTACCCTTTGATGACTTGGTCTAGGAACTAAGTACCAGACTTCATTCCTTTCAAATTGATTTAACTCTTCTTGCATAGCTTCAATCCGATTTGAATCACTAAGAGCTTATTCAATCTGTTTAGGCTCTGTTTGAGATAGAAAGCTGACAAACATGGCATCATTTGCAGCAGCTCTCCTTGTCTTTACTCTATTCAAATGATCACCAATCACCAGCTCTGGTGGGTGATTCTTGAGCAATCTAAGATCAGGTTGCAAATCTTAATGTTATCCTCTGTTTTGATCTTGCAACACTACTGTTGGAGTTCCAGTAGTAGTCTGTTGAACAGCAGTTGTCTGTTGAACAGTCTCTGGTCTGTCAGCTGTTTATAACTCTTCTGTTAGACAATCAGCGGTGTGATTTTGAACAGCACATGAGTTAGCAGCTGTGTTGAGATCAGGTAGTATGATGGGTATATACTCTTTATTTCTTTCAACACTCAATTTCTGAAAATAAGTAGACTGATTTTGATCAGTACTTTGATTCTTTTCAGAAGATTGATTTGGTTCATCAAATACTACATGAATAATTTCTTCTACAAGTAAAGTTCTTTTGTTAAAGACTCTATAAGCTTTACTAACTGTAGAATATCCTACAAAAACAGCTTCATCAGCCTTCTCTGCAAAGGCAGTAAGGTAATTTTTCCAATTATTTAAAACAAAGCATTTACAACCAAAAATTCTAGAATAACGAATGTTTGGCTTCCTGTTGTTCCAAACTTCATATGGAGTCTTGTTTTGGTGCTTGTTGATCATGCATCTGTTTTGGGTAAAGCATGCTGTATTTGTGGCTTCTGCCCAAAATCTTTGAGGCAGCTTTGCTTCAGCTATCATAGTTCTGGTAGCTTCTTTTAGAGTTCTGTTTCTCCTTTCAGCAACTCCATTCTATTGAGGGGTTCTGGCAGCAGAGTACTCATGACTGATTCCTCTGGCATTACAATACTCTTCAACAGCTGAGTTTGTAAATTCAGTCCCTCTATCTGATCTTCAATATCTTCATGCTCTTTTCATTCTGGATCAGCTCCATCAGATTTGTCAGATGCTCCTTGGTTTCACTTTTCTTTTTCTTGAAAATCACCAAAGTGTATCTTGAATAATCATCCACAACAGCCAGGCAGTACTTCTTTCCACCATTACTGATTGGACCAATGGGTCCAAATAAGTCCATATGTAGCAGCTCCAAGATCCTTTCAGATGATTGGTGCTTCTTGCTCTTGAAAGATGACTTGATTTGTTTACCCTTCTGACAGGCGTCACAAAGCTTATCTTTGCTCATGACTGTTTTTGAAATTCCTTCTACCAAATCCTTCTTGATAAGTCTCCTTATGGTCTTGAAATTTACATGATTCATTCTTTTGTGACACATCCAACTGATTTCACTTGGTGTTGATGCCACCAAACAAACATTAGAACTCTTGTCAACAGAATTCCAGTGCACTGTGTAGACATTTCCTTGTCGTCTTCCAGATAAGATTACCTTCTTTGTACCAATCTGTTCAACGTAGCACTTATCTGATGAGAAGATGACTGAAAATCCCTTGTCACAAAATTGACTTATGCTTAGCAAATTGTATTTGATGCCTTTAACATAAGAGACGTCAGATATCTCAATGTTGCCTTTGATTAATCTTCCACTAGAAACAATCTTGCCTTCCTTGCTGTCTCCAAAAGTAACTTTAGGACCATCCACAACAACAGCATCAGTCAGGTCATGTATGTTTCGACACATATGTATTGAACAACCACTGTCCAAGTACTATATTTTCTCTACTTTACTCCTAATCCTAATCCTAACCTTCAAAACAAAATAAAAATTATTTTAGGTACCCTTATTGTGAGGGTCCTGAAGGATTAGTTCTACCTTTGACAACCCAAGATGTTGAAGTCTTAGGCTTCTTAGGCTTCTGAGTTTCGACAGGAGCATCAACAGTTTTATCTTCATCGCGTTCATCAGATTTGCTATGTTGTTGATAATCAGCATGATAAGGATAATGTTCGCAGAATAAGATGCATGATAAGCAGGATATGCATGCATTGGATGAGCAGGATATAGTGCATAGTAAGTTGGAAATTGAGGTGCATGATACATAGGAGGATATGCAGCAGGTTGCACATAATATGACTCATTTCCATACCAAGCATTTTGATTTTTCTTGTTCTTATGCTTCTTTGGTTTACTAGATGCTTGCTCATTAACAGACGACTTAGTTTTACTACTAGTCTGATTGGTTTTATCCTTATCAGAAGACTTCCTAAGACTCTTCTGTTTGGTCTTACCAGTCTGTTTTCCTACACTAGGCTCTTTGCTGTTTTCAGCCTTAGGAGTTTTCTTCTCCTTTAACACTTTCTCAGGTGAAGCATGTTTAGTAGTCCGAACACACAAAATGACCTTACTATTGTCAGCTGATACAAATTTTTCAGTATGGTTCAGTTCTAACTCATCATGTTCTAAAGGTGTCTTCTGTTTACTAGAGATAAGAGTGGATGCAACAGATGACTTTTCATGAGACTCAATTATCTTTTTAAGTTCCATGATTTTACCCTTATGTACTTCACATTCAGCTTTCAGAGATTCATTCTCTTGCTCAAGCAGTTTATATTCAGCTGATTCTTTTGGCTTTTCAGCCTTAAGTTTCAGTGAACTATTTTGCTCTCTTAGCTATATCATCTTTTCCTTAAGGTTACTAAATGCTTCAGCAATACCAGTATTGTTAAGCCTAATTTGTTCAAATGAATTAAACAATTCATTGTCAAGAGGAGTTACCTAATCATTCTCAGAGTCATCAGATTCCTTAGCCATCAGGCAGATAAGAGCAGGACTCTCTTCTTCAGAAAATTCTTCATCAGAAGTGTCTAAGTCTGAATCTGATGAGTAAATAGCAGCCAACTTTTCAGCTTCTGCTAACAGCACCTTGCCTTTCTGATGCTTTCTTTCTTTTCTGATTCTCTTTTCCTCTTCAGTGTACTTCTCAACTTTAGGATATGGGCAGTCTCTGATGAAATGTCCCAATTTCCTACAATTATAACACATCATTTTGGATTTATATGAATCCTTATCTTGAGAAGAAGAAGTAGGGTTAGAAGTAGAAGCATTGTTGTATTTGTTCTTCATTTTTCTTTTGTAGAACTTCTTGAAGTTGTTCATCAACAGTACGTCTCCAGCTGTGTACTCCATTTTGTTGAGTATTGTGGCTTCATTAGATGAGTCCACATCTTTGCTTTTTTATGCTGGTCTTCTTGGATTTTCAGCAGCAACCAGGGCAGTTGTGGGACTTGAAGTTGAGGTTTCTTCAACACCCATTCTTAGCAGTTTATACTCATACGCCTTGAGTACTAAGAACAGCTCGGCGAGTGAGATCTTTCCCAAATCTCTTGACTCTTCCATGGCTATCACCTTCATGTTGAACTTTGGAGGTAGAGCCTTCAGCACCCTGACGGTTATCTCCTTGTCTGTGAAGGTTTTTCCAAGTTTGAGAACTTCATTCAGTGTCCTTGTAAACCTTGTATCCATCTGGTCAATGGTTTCCGAAGATTTCATCTTGAAGTTATCCAGCTTTTCTAGAGCAACACTCAGCTGATGCTCTTTGATGGCGTCGTTTCCTTCGCTCATGTCACGAAACTTATCCCACATTTCTTTATCAGTCTTGCAATGCTTGACTTTATCAAATCTGTCATTGTCCAGGGCCTTGGTCATGATGAAACGACCAACATTATCCAGATTGAACAGCTTGATTTCTTCAGCTGTCATCTCGTTCAGATCTTTTTCAACCACTATGTGGACTTCATCAACCTCTATATTCTTGATGATTTCGAATGGACCTTTGATGATACATGTGTACATGTTATCATTATAGGCAGCTAAGAAGATCTCCATTCTGATCTTCCAGTCCTCAAAACTCATACCAGCAATATGGGGAACATGGCTGATACAATCCATTTTCAAATGAATTAAATAATTCATTATCAAGAGGAGTTACCTCATCATCCTCAGAGCCATCAGATTCCTTAGCCATCAGGCAGAGAAGAGCAGGTCTCTCTTCATCAGAAAATTCTTCATCAGAAGTGTCCGAATCCGAATCTGATGAGTAGATAGCATCAAGCTTTTCTGCTTCTGCCACCAGCACCTTGCCTTTCTGATGCTTTCTTTCTTTTCTGATTCTCTTTTCTTCTTCAGTGTACTTTTCAGCTTTAGGATATGGGTATTCCCTGATGAAATGACCCAATTTCCTGCAGTTATAGCACATCATTTTAGATTTATAAGCATCTTTATCTTGAGAAGAAGAAGTAGGGTTAGAAGTAGAAGCATTGTTGTATATGTTCTTTATTTTTCGTTTGTAGAACTTCTTGAAGTTGTTCATCAGCAATGCAACGTCTCCAGCAGTGTACTCCTTTTTGTTGAGTAGTGTGGCTTCATCAGATGAGTCCACATCTTTGCTTTTATAGGCTGGCCTTCTAGGATTTTTAGCAGCAACTAATGCAGCTGTGGGACTTGAAGTAGAGGTTTCTTCAACACCCATTCTTGGCAGTTTATACTCGTATGCCTTGAGTGCTGAGAACAGCCTGGTGAGTGAGATCTTTCCCAAGTCTCTTGACTCTTCCATGGCTGTCACCTTCATGTTGAACTTCGGAGGTAGAGCCTTCAGCACTCTGAAGGTTATCTCCTCATCAGTGAAGGTTTTTCCAAGCTTTAAAACTTCATTCAGCGTCTTTGTAAACCTTGTATCCATTTGATCAATGGTTTCCGCAGAATTCATCTTGAAATTATCCAGCTTTTCCAGAGCAACACTCAGCTGATGCTCTTTGATAGCGTCGTTTCCTTCGCTCATATCACGGACCTTATCCCACATTTCTTTGGCAGTCTTGCAGTGCTTGACTTTGTCAAATCTGTCATTGTTAAGGGCCTTGGTCATGATGAAACGCCCAACTTTGTCCAGGTTGAACAGCATTATTTCTTCGGTTGTCATCTCGTGTAAGTCTTTTTCCACCGTTACATCAATTTCATCAACCTTGATGGTTTTGGTGAATATAAATGGACATTTGATGATACATGTGTACATGTTATCATTATAGGCGGCTAAGAAGATCTCCATTCTGATCTTCCAGTCTTCAAAGCTCATACCAGCTATGTGGGGAACATGGCTTATACAATCCATTTTTCAAAAATTTTAATTTTTCAAAAATATGCTCTTTTGAAAAAATTTGAAAACCTTTGAAAAATACTCGGATCAAGCTCGTTGATCAGGCAGCTGATTCTAATGAACCACCCGCTCTGATACCACTTGTTGGTCCCAAGTGGCTAGATGAGATCTAAAGGGGGGAGGGGGGGGTGAATAGACCTCTTCAAAATATTATCAAATTTTAACTTTAAAACTTTTTACTTAACTGTTGGCAGACTAAGTTGTTATAGAACAGTAAGCTGTCAAAGCTGATCGCGAACAAATCTTTGAACAGCTTGGTTTACCACTAATCTGATAGTCACTTAGCTGATTTAGTCAAAATCAGTTTTAATACTGGAATACTTGCAGCGGATATTTTAAGTGTTATTCACAAGTAAGCTTGGTAGATTGAAAGATTATATCCCCAGTTTTTATCAAACTCCTTAAAAATCTTTTCAAACAGTTTTATCAAAGTGTTTTTATGCAAACTGAAAATACGCAAGTAAAAATGCAAAGTAAAAACACAAGGATTTTTATAGTGGTTATATGGATGTAAATCCTTTAGTTCACTCTTCCAAGTCACACAGATCTTGGGTTATAATATAATGACAAAGTTTACAGTATACTCTGCTTGCGTCGAACAACAAATGAAACGACCACAAGTGCGCAATAGGAAATCACAAAGAAGACCTATTCTACAGAGACTTATCATTCACAAAGATGGATAAGAACTCCTCACAACACTCTCTTTACACAGATTCACTCAGAAAACGTATTCATTTTTGCTTCAACAAGCTTCTGTCAACAAATGACTTCAGTAGGCGAGTGAGCTGTTCTTGAGACTTAGAACATATTCTGCTTCGGATAATCTCTCAGTTGTTGTGTTCTTATTTTCTCTTCGCCTCTTCAGCTATTTATACTCACAGATTGAAAAGTGTCCATTGAAGAGAGACACAATTTCTTGGTTTCTGGTCCTTAATTTCCGCGAACGGCTCTCTGCACAGTAACAGTACTGCAGACTGTACATTCTGTCAGGCAGCATTTAATGCACCGAGCTGATACGAGGTATTTCTTCAATCATTTGCCATTAATACCCTCGGACTTCAGCATTTATTACTCCAAGTGCATTTATTACCGTTGGGCAGACTTTCTGATCCTTTCCACTTGGCTGATGAGAGCACAAGTCTGGTGATGAGCAGAGCTGATCCCAAACTTGAACAGATCTTATTTGAGTCGGCTGATCTTCACTAGTCTGATTTCTTTTTTTCAGCAGATCAGTAGTCTTTTGGACCTTGAATATTTGACCCTTCTGATTTGTCTTCTTACTTGGTCAAAATTCTTCTAAGGATTTTAACTATGTTTTCCATACTTAGCTGATCTTGATTTGTTTGGAAATAATCAAAACCTCCCTTAATTTCTCAAACTTCGATGCACTCTATCTTCATCTTCATCCTACAAGATCAGTCGACTCAAATCACATTTGTTCAAGTTTGGGATCAGCTCTGTTCAGTCATCAGACTTGCGTTCTCATCAGCCGAGTGGAAAGGATCAGGAAGTCTCCCCAACGGTAAGGAAGATTAATCAAAGGCAACATTGAGATATCTGACGTCTCTTATGTTAAAGGCCTCAAATACAATTTGCTGAGCATAAGTCAATTTTGTGACAAGGGATTTCAGTCATCTTCTCATCAGATAAGTGCTACGTTGAAAAGATTGGTACAAAGAAGGTAATTCTATTTGGAAGACGACAAGGAAATGTCTACATAGTGGATTGGAATTCTGTTGACAAGAGTTCTAATGTTTGTTTGGTGGCATCAACACCAAGTGAAGTCAGTTGGCTGTGGCAAAAAAGAATGAATCATGTGAATTTCAAGACCATAAACAGACTTATCAAGAATGATTTGGTAGAAGAAATTCCAAAAACAGTCATGAGCAAAGATAAGCTTTGTGACGCCTGTCAGAAGGGTAAACAAATCAAGTCATCTTTCAGGAGCAAGAAGCACCAATCATCTGGAAGGATCTTGGAGCTTCTACATATGGACTTATTTGGACCCATTGATCCAATCAACAATGGTGGAAAGAAGTACTGCCTAGCTGTTGTGGATGCTTATTCAAGATACACTTTGGTGATTTTCATGAAGAAGAAAAGTGAAACCAAAGAGCATCTTACAAATCTGATGGAGCTGATCCAGAATGAAAAGAGTATGAAGATATTGAAGATCAGATCAAATAGAGGGTCTGAATTTACAAACTCAACTGTTGAAGAGTATTGTGATGCCAGAGGAATCAGTCATGAGTACTCTGCTGCCAGAACCCCTCAACAAAATGGAGTTGCTGAAAGGAGAAACAGAACTCTAAAAGAAGCTACCAGAACTATGATAGCTAAAGCAAAGCTGCCCAAAAGATTCTGAGCAGAAGCCACAAATACAGCATGCTTTACCCAAAACAGATGCATGATTTACAAGCACCAAAACAAGACTCCATATGAAGTTTGAAACAACAGGAAGCCAAACATTCATTACTTTAGAATTTTTGGTTGTAAATGCTTTGTTTTAAATAATGGGAAAAATCACCTTACTGCCTTTGAAGAGAATGCTGATGAAGCTGTTTTTGTAGGATACTCTACAGTCAGTAAAGCTTATAGAGTCTTTAACAAAAGAACTTTACATGTAGAAGAATATATTCATGTAGTATTTGATGAACCAAATCAATCTTCTGAAAATAATCAAAGTACTGATCAAAATCTGTTTACTGATTTTCAGAAATTGAGTGTTGAAAGAAATGAAGAGTATATACCCATCACACTACCTGATCTCAACTCAGTTGCTAACTCAAATGCTGTTCAAAATCACACTGCTGATTGTCTAACAGAAGAGTTACAAACAGCTGACAGAGCAGAGACTGTTCAACAGACAACCGCTGTTCAACATACTAGTACTGAAACTCCAAAAGTAGTGTTGCAAGATCAAAACAGAGGACAACATTCAGATTTGCAACCTGATCTTAGATGGCTTAAGAATCACCCACCAGAGATGGTGATTGTTGATCATTTGGATAGAGTACAGACAAGGAGAGCTGCTGCAAATGATTCCATGTTTGTCAGCTTCCTATCTAAAATAGAGCCTAAACAAATTGAAGAAGCTCTTAGTGATTCAAATTGGATTGAAGCTATGCAAGAAGAGTTGAATCAATTTGAAATGAATGAAGTCTGGTACTTAGTCCCAAGACTAAGTTATCAAAGGGTAATTGGCACTAAATGGGTATTCAGGAATAAAATGAATGAAGATGGTATTGTCACCAGAAATAAAGCAAGATTAGTTTCCAAGGGTTACTGCCAAGAAGAAGGCATTGACTTTGATGAAACTTTTGCACCAGTAGCAAGATTAGAGGCAATCATATTATTTCTCGCCTATGCTGCTCATAAGAATTTCACAGTCTATCAAATGGATGTGAAATCAGCTTTTCTCAATGGAGAATTGCAAGAAGAAGTTATGTTGAACAACCACCTGGATTTGAAGCATATAAAGAAGAAGACAAGGTGTATCGTCTGAAGAAAGCCCTCTATGGACTGAAACAGGCTCCAAGAGCATGGTATGATACCCTATCTGATTTTCTTTTAATTAAAGGATTTCGTAAAGGTAAGGTAGATAAGACCTTGTTCACTATTGAATGGGAAGACCATATATTGCTTGTGCAAATATATGTGGACTATATTATTTTCGGTTCAACAAATCAACAGTTGTGTGATAAGTTCTCAAAGCTGATGCAGTAACAAGTTTGAAATGAGCATGATGGGAGAACCTAATTATTTTCTTGGTTTGCAAGTAAGACAGTTTCCTGATGGAATATTCATTAACCAAGCAAAATACACAAATGATCTATTCAAGAAATTTGGTATGAAAACTAGCTCTACTGTTAGTGTTCCAATGTCTACTGGACTTCGTTTGGATAAAGATGAAGATGGAAAGTCAGTTGATATAACCAAATACAGAGGTATTATTGGATCACTGCTATACTTAACAGCTAGCAGACCTGATATCATGTACTCTGTTGGGGTTTGTGCCAGATATCAATCAAATCCTAAAGAATCTCATCTCCTAGCTGCCAAAAGGATACTTAAATATCTTAAAGGCACTCAAGATTTGGGATTATGGTATCCAGGAGAATCTGGCTTTGAACTTATTTGTTATTCAGATTCTGACCTTGCTGGCTGCAAAATTGATATGAAGAGCACAACAGGTGCCTGTGAATTTTTAGGTAGTTGCCTGATCTCATGGATGAGTAAGAAACAGACTTCAATATCCATATCTACTGCAGAAGCTGAGTACATAGCTGCTGGAGCTTGCTGTGCACAAATACTTTGGTTGAAGCATCAACTAGAAGATTACAACATCAAAATCAGTGGAATACCTATCTACTGTGATAATACAAGTGCAATCTCTCTTACTCAAGACACTACAAGTCATTCAAGGACTAAGCATATAGAGATCAAACATCACTTCATAAGAGATAATGGGGAAAAGGGAAATGTCATGATAGAACATGTTCATACTGACAAGTGCAATCTCTCTTACTCAAAACACTACAAGTCATTCAAGGTATAGTCTCTGTAGAATAGGTTTTCTTTGTGATTTCCTATTGCGCACTTGCGGTCGTATCATTTGTTGTTCGACGCAAGTAGAGTATACTGTAAACTTTGTGATTATAGTATAACCCAAGATCTAAGTGACTTGGAAGAATGGACTAAAGGATTTAAATCCATATAACCACTATAAAAATTATGTGTGTTCAAACTTGCATTATTTTCTAGCATATTTACTAAACTGCATAAGAACACTTGAAAAACTGTTTGAAAAGATTTTTAAAGGTGTTTGATAAAAATGGGGATAAAATCTTTCAATCTACCAAGCTTACTTGTGAAAAACACTTAAAAAAATTCGCTGCAAGTATTCTGGTATTAAAACTGATCTTGACAAAATCAGCTGAGTGATTATCAGATTAGTGGTCAACTGTGCTGTTCAAAGATTTGTTCGCGATCAGCTTGGTCAGCTTACTGCTCTATAACAGCTTAGTCTGCTGACAGTCGAGTAAAAAATTTTAAAGTTAAAATTTTCAGAGGTCTATTCACCCCCCCTCTAGATCTCATCTGACCACTTGGGACCAACAGTCAAAAAATCCTAAACAATAATAATCCTCCATTATTGCTAGCTTTTCAATATTCTGACAAAAATAAGTATTTTCTAACCTCCTTCAATTTCCGTGGAAAATTAATCCAAAAATGGAGTCTTCCAATAATTTCGTCAACACCATATCTATGTATGCTTCCATTTTCATCACAATCTAAATTTGTGTGCTTTGTCAACAATGAGAGATTCTACTTGTGTAATCCCAGCACTCGACGAATCTTTCGCTTGCCTAATCCTCCTTTTGATCCCATGCTAGATGGAATATCTAATGTATGTGGTTTTGCTTATGTTCCATCCAAAGATGAATATGTAATCTTATACTTAGTCAAATTGGATATAGACATATGAAGTTGTATGATGCTCACTATATCCATATCCAAAGACGACGACCAATTGCATTTCAATTATTGGAGATTCGTTGATGCTGCGTTTACCAGCCATCTCAAGTTTTATTGGTCATTTGGGGTATTTGTTTCTAGAACTTTCTATACGATGGTGCTTGATAATGATGTTAATGAATATGTCATCCTCTCCTTTAACAAGGAGAATGAAGGTTTTTCTAATATCGGGTTGCACAAGGATTTTAAAAATGACATACGTGGTTTTCCTCAGTCACTTCTGGAAATCAAGGAAAAACTCTATTTCAGCAGTGTATAGTATCCCCCCTAACCTTGAAATTGTGGATGCTATATGATGTTAAGGACCAGTTATGGACCCAAAGTTGGATCATTAATTTACAAAGCATTTCACACTGGTCTGAGTCATTTAACTCACCTAATCTAATTATTTACAGGTGAGAATACCTCCAAAATTACAACAAATCATACGAGGGTATTTTAAGAGACATCGGAAAGCTTAAAGTGAAAAATAGAGCTCTTAAGGGTGTGGGAATTCACACAAACATTTTTTCACTTTAATACAGAAAAGCAATCCATTTATGCTTAAGTAGTTATCTTCTAATCTATAGGACCATGAATTAATTTTCTAAATTTTATACTGCATTGATTGAGTGTCTTTTATAACATTTTATAAAACAAATCAAGGTATGTGTTATATATTTAAACTCTAGTTTATGTTTCTAATGGTGAATTGTTTGATTGTAAAGTTCGATTAGCTCTTAGGAGTAATACTATGCTTGAGAGAATAAAATATTATAAAAATCACTTTTTGTGCTATAATTACCGAACTTTTAGTCAACTCGTTTGTTGGACCCGAGTTATATGAGATTGAACGTCATTTTAGACAGTCACGTCATGAATCGAAGATAGTCAAAGTCACAAGAAATGAGAGTCGACAACGAGTTTTATATGATGAAGAAATCATCGGGTAAAAGTTTGTGGGGTCTCACTGGGATGGGAAATGTATGGTTGTCCAGAATCGAATGTCATACGCTATGGATCATGCTCTTGTAATCATCTCAAAATATTGAACTGTGAAATATATAATATAAAATGATTTATATATACCACCAGATATAGATTGTTGAACTATGAAATTTGTTAGCTAACCATGAATAAAATATTAGGTGAGTTAGTTCACTCTCCGCTTTATCACGAACCATTTTAGGATAATAAAGATGATGTTGGTAGATCCTAAATCAAGAAATGAAAAAGACTTAGGTATCTAATGAAAGTGACTAGAAAACAACGGGACATTCGAAGGTGGAAGTGTAAAATCTTCTTTAAAGAATTAAACAAAAGTTTATAATCATAAATTTTATAGATATTTGAATCAATTCTCCTAACTATTACATTTAGAAGTTTATAATTTTAAATTTCATAGAGAGTTTAATTAGTTATGCTTGTGCCAGGTTGCTAGTAATACTAATAAAAGAAGCTTTGTCGCACTCATTCAAAGTGATGATTTTGATACTGCTATAACAATTTGTCAAATTTTCTTCAAATGTTATTAAATTCGGATTGAGCCGACCTGTTCAACTAGTTTAACTATCAATCGAAACTCATAAGACTCTCTGGTCCAGACAACTCCCTACACCGACGCAACTAAAAAGCGGTGAACCGGTTTGGACCACGGTTTGGGCGCCCCTATGAAGAGAGGGAGTTAATGGAATTAAAATATTCACTTAATCACTACCAAGAACCGAGAGTGTCTTTGAAGTTATTGAAAGAATCCATCAAAAGGAAAGTGTATACTTATACCTATCTAATCACTGATTTTGGATTTTTGTCCCAAACTATTTAACTTGGTGAATTTCGTCCCGTAATTTAATATTTTTTTGGAATATCGTCCCACCGTAATTATACGACGGAAATTACGCATTTGCCGATGAATTATCACAAGGCTGCTTAAGTATCATGACATGGTAAATTTTAACATGAATAATTATATAATATTGTAGAGTTCGTCCCAAACTAATTACAAGATTGAACCGTCATTTTCATTAAATTAGAAATTTAATATTGGGACTAAATTCATACAAAATGGTAAATTATGGGACGAAATTTGGCGAGTTGATATAGTTTGGGACGAAAAATCAAAATTAGTAATTAGTTTGGGACGATATTCCAAAAAATATTAAATTACGGGACGAAATTCGCCAAGTTAAATAGCTCGGGACGAAAATCCAAAAATCACTAATTAGTTTGGGACTTTTTTGCAATTTTACCCCCTTAATATTTAGGAAAAAAACACTTAGTACTTAAATCTAGTTCAGTGTGGTGTTACACACAACATGAAAACTGTAGTCAACGTACAGGTCATAGAAATTGAGGGTAAATAGTGTGTGAAATCGATACTTTAACTAAAAACTTCAGAGAATGATTATTTTCGGTTCGAGTTAATGGCAATTTATCCCTTATAATATTCATATATAATATTCATTTTATCTTCTTATAATTTGAAAAATAACACTTTGTCTATTTTCAATCATCATAATTAATAATGTAGTGCATTTTCAATTACAAGGTCTAGGAGATATCTCCCGGACATGATCTAACCAGTGTTTTAAAAACCAGACCGGACCGGCCGGTTCGACTGGTTTAACCGGTAACCAGTTATCAATCCGGTCCGATTAACCCTCCAAAACCAGCTTTCTTCCTGACCAGTTTGAACCGGCAAAAACCGGTTAAAAACCGGTAAAACCAATGAACCAGTGAACCGATTGAACCACTGGTTCACTTATAAAAATAAAAAGTTTACCCTATGGATTTTTATTTCTCTTCCGCGACCTTTAAACTTCAACAATACTCTCACATCTTTTATTCTATTCTTCACTTTGAAATAAAAAAAATCAACAAGAAACAAAAAAATCTTATATATAATAAGTTATATAAATATATTTGAGTATCAAATTCATTAGAAAAGTCATTTTTTTCACAAACTTCATGTAATTTTATTTTTTTAATATAATTCAATGACAAAATTCATCAACAATTTCTCTTTTTCATCGGTGATTAGTAATAAAATTATTGTTTTTGATATGGTGTTTATTATAATTTGAATTATTGCGTTGATATCATGTTATCATACTTGTAATTTTGTTGCTATCATTCATTCTTAACTCAAATTTTGTAGGAAAAATAATTGATAATGAGATAAACATTTAGTTTATGGAAATAAACTTGAAAAAATAAATAATATATTTTTTTAAATAGTTGATTACATATATTAAAATTAAAATTAAAATATTATATTGTAATGACATCGCACCGGTTGAACCAGTGGTTAAAACGGTTAAACCGATCTAACCAGTAACCAGTGACGCTACCGGTTCGATGTCCAATCCGATTTTTAAAACATTGGATCTAACCATGTCAACAAAGATGAGACAAATAAATAAATGTAAAGTCCTGAAAAATTCAATCTACTTTGGTAGAGTAGTCCTTATAATTACGGAAGAAAGAAATAAGCTAAAAAAATACTTTATTAATTCGAACATGATTAGAATAAAGAAAAATCATTTCAATCAAACCGCAAACTAATAAACATATATAATGGAGGGTAAATGAATGTTTAAATAGAAAAGGGGATGTAGGTAATAGTACAGGGCAGTTATTTCAAATTAACTCTTTCATATTTTAAGTGTAAGATTAATATTAGAATATTAATTGATTTCACTAACATGTTCTAATAAAAGCAAATTACAATGAATATGTAACTTCTAATTAATAAAACAAGTAAGAAATTAGAAGAATATTCACACTTTTAGTGAAACTCGTACCTCGTTTTGATATCAAATTATCCAAATTTTATTTTTTACAAATTAAGTTGGATGAAATTGTTATTCTTTGCAAATTCATATTATTATTTATGCATAAAGATGCCTAAGTAAATAATTATGTTCAGTTAATCGTATGTTGACAAATATTCAAAGATTAGTCTAGATATATTCTTTTAATTGAATTTGAACAAGGTTCAATATTTTAAACCAACAAATTTTAATGAGCTTTGTCGGATACATTTTAACAACATTCAATTGGATAATGCAACAGAATCGGTTTGTTTGTTTATAAGGATCTGGTATTTTAATGTGATATGCATAATTAGTACATGTTTCCATATGGAAGAATTCTAATGGTGATGCACCACGTCAATGTTGATTTATGCTTTTTGGATTTTTTTTTTAAAAAAAAAGTTAAAATTAATAAAAGCCCAACCCATTTAACAAATAACCGTGCAGATGAGAATGCGCTGATTTGTTTGTTTTCCTGAACAGCCCTAGCGGCTGCACATTGTTTGTTTTTCCCATATATCTATCTATATATATATTCTTATTATATTATAGTATTAGATTTACATTGTTTCACTAATCATATATGGAGGAAGAGATGCAAATAGAGAAGCAAAGATCAAAGAAGATCAAAGTTGAGCATGAAGGAGGTGGACTTTTGCCAGAGGACATAACGAGGGAGATACTTTCAAGATTATCCGTGAAGAATCTTTTAAGGTATATGTCCGTTTCGAGGCACTGGAAATCTCTAATCTCTCATAATTCATTCAAGAAACTACATCGTCAAAAAATCTTAAACAATAATAATCCCCCATTATTGCTAGCTTTTCAATTTTCTGATAAAAAGAAGTATTTTCTAACCACCTTCAATTTCCATGGAAAAGTAATCCAAGAATGGAGTCATCCAATATTTTCGTCAACATCATATCTACGTATGCTTCCCTTTCCATCACAATCTAAGTTGGTGTGCTTTCTCGACAGTAATAAATTCTACTTGTGTAATCCCAGCACTCGACGAATTTTCCGCTTGCCTAATCCTCCTTTTGGTCCCTTGCTAGTTGGAATATTTTATTCATGTGGTTTTGCTTATATTTCATTCAAAGATGAATACGCAATCTTATACTTAGTCAAATCAGGTCTAGACAAATGGAGGTGTATGATGCTTACTATATCCATGTCCAATGATGACGATCATTTGCATTACAATTCTTGGAGATCCTTTGATGTCGCAGCTATCAGCAATCTCGCGATTTATCGCCCATTTGGGGTTTTTGTTTCTGGGGCTTTCTATTGGTTGATGATTGATATTAAGTTTAGAAAATATGTTGTGATTTCCTTTAACATGGAGAATGAAGGTTTTTCTACTATCAGGTTGCCCAAGGATTTTGAAAATAATTTTGGTGATTTTCGTCAGTCACTTCTGGAAATCAAGGAAAAACTCTATGTCAGGACTTTATTGTATTCCCCCCGAACCTTGAAATTGTGGGTGCTATCTGACGTGAAGAAACAATTATGGACCCAAAGTTGGAGCATTAATTTAGAAGAAAGCATTTCACACTGGCATGAGTTATGTGACTCACTTAATCTAATTATTTACAGGCACGAATACCTCCAGAATTATAACGAATCAAACGATGATATCTTAAGAGACATTGGAAAGCTTAAAGTGCTAAGTAGGGCTAAATATTGGTTTGTGGTACCTCACACAAACATTTTATCACTTTAAATACATAGAAGCAATCCACTTCTAGCCATGTTTAAGTAGGTATATATCTTTTAGTGTTTAGAACCATTAATTAATTTTTGTTATAAATATTAAGGTTATGGATGTCGGTCACATTGAAGTTACTAAAGTCTAGATCAATTCACATTGAAGAGTTATTTAGATTGTAACTTATGACTTTTGGGTATCCCAATTAGTCCTAAATAGTGATACTTTATAATGTATTTCTCAATGAATATGAATAAAATATTCTCTCCCTACTTTATTCTCTTTAGTTTAATATTTACTTGTTTATCTTTTAGCTTATTTCGTAACACGTTATCAGCACGATCCACTCCGAAGTTCTTGATCCAACTTAAGTGTTTCCGTAACACATCAGGTAGGAATGTCATGGTGCCGTCCATGCTCTAATTATTACTAGAATTTCAGGTATATGATATTGTTGTTGCATACTATAATTTTAAGGAATAGGCGTATGAGCATTATATTATTGGTGGATTTACTTGAATTTGTGAAATTAAACCAAATCACACATGGTTACAGAATGATCCATAATTTTTCTTTCTGGTATGAGCTCTGTTAAGTAGTCAAAGAATTAAAGGGACCTCTTTGAGATTTTCATTTCAAACATCTTTTCCCTTACACTTGAATATTTTATTATTGTTGATTCTTGTTGTTCTAGTTTTTTTTTTCTCTGGCTTAGAGATTTATGCTTTGAAATCATTAATTTATCAACACGTTAAAACTAGTGTTTGGTCAGAAAGATTTTAGAGAAAATAAATTACTTTCCTTCTTATACCACCACAGGATATGAAATATGAATTGTTTTGCATTTATTATTAAAAAATAACTTATCCTTAAAAATTACTTTATGTAATCGGATTGAAGTTAATTCTCATTTTTGGGCCTTGGAATCAATTGATTGGTATTAGAATAGGTGAACGATTTTTAATTTAGTTTCATGGCAGTAAGGATAAGAAAGTTGAAATTGAGGCTAATACATGACCATAATTTATTATACAATACTTGCATGATTTGATTATTTTAAATTTAATAACTCAAATTATTTGTTACACATACTCAGTGACATTATTCTAATTATTCATTTTATTCCATATTAGCTAACAATATGTCAAATCTCACCAAACTCGAGTTTGCCGCTCTAGACATATCGGGAAAGAATTATTTATCTTGGGTATTAGATGTTGAAATCCATCTAGACGCTAAAGGTCTAGGAAATACAATCGTAAAGGAAAATGGTGCATCTAATCAAGACAAAGCAAAAGCAATGATTTTTCTTCTTCATCATCTGCATGAAGGATTAAAAACCAAATATTTAACGGTTAAGGATCCACTTGAATTATGGAACAATCTGAAAGAACGTTATGAACATCAAAAAAGGGTAATTTTACCAAAAGCTCGTTACGATTGGATGCATTTAAGGCTACAAGATTTTAAAACCGTAAGTGAGTATAATTCTTAGGTTTTTAAGATAAGTTCTCAACTGAAATTGTGTGGAGAAAATAAAACTGATGATGACTTATTAAAGAAAACTTTCTCAACCTTTCACGCATCTAATGTGCTCCTGCAGCAGCAAAACCGTGAAAAGGGATTTAAAAAATACTCTGACTTGATCTCATGCATTTTGGTGGCTGAGCAAAATAACGAGCTATTGATGAAAAATCATGAAATTCGACCCACTGGTGCCGCTCCATTCCCAGAAGTGAATGCAACAGTACATGGAAATTTTGAGACCAGAACCTATCGTGGTCGAGGTCGTGGTCGTGGTGGTAGTCGCTGCCGTGGACGTGGACGTGGTCGAGGTCGTAATAATTTCAATTATTATGGCAACAATAACTTCAGCCAACAAAAGAAAAATGATCTGAAAGATAAGGGTGGTCCAAGTAACCCTTCAATAGGTGTTCCTAATAATCCTTCAAAAGGAAATGAAAATATATGCCATCGATGTGGTATGAAAGGGCATTGGTCACGTACCTGTCGTACGTCTGGGCATCTCGTAAAACTTTATCAAGCATCAAAGAATATGGAAGTTAACTTGACTTTTCAAGATAAAGATACAAATGCCAATTTTAGTTATGAAGATGATGACCTCAATATTGAAGCAAATCTTGCTTACAAGGATAATAACATTAAAGATAAAAAATACTTTTCTAAATTAATAGCAACTAATGCAAATGTTAATACCATATCTGGTAGTGCAAAACTAATTGAAGGCTCCGGAAGAGCCATTATATTATTACCCGAAGGAACAAAATTTGTTATAAATGATGCTTTATTCTCAAGTAAATCTAAAAGAAATTTACTAAGTTTCAAGGATATTCGCCGAAATAGATATCATAATGAGACTACAAATGACACTAATAATGAATTCTAACATATCATAGTTGTTATATCAGGAAAGAAAAGAGTTTTGGAAAAATTACCTGCCTTATCTTCGGGTTTGTATTATACAACTATTAGTACAATTGAAACACATGCTTTAATAAACCAGAAGTTTACTGATCCAATTAAATACTTTTAATATTTGGCATGACCGGTTAGGCCATCCCGGATCAACAATGATGCGTAAAATTAAAGAGAATTCATATGGTCATTCATTGAAGAACCAGAAGATTCTTCAATTCAAAGAATTCTCATGTGCTGCCTGTTCTCAAGGTAAATTAATAAAGAAACCGTCTCCAATGAAAATTGGGTTAGAATCTCCAGCATTTCTGGAACGGATTCAAGGTGATATATGTGGGCCCATTCATCCATCATGTGGACCATTCAAATATTTTATGGTTTTGATAAATGCATCTACAAGATGGTCACATGTGTGTCTATTATCAACTCGCAACCTGGCGTTTGCGAGATTACTTGGGCAAATAATTAAATTAAGAGCATAATTTCCAGATTATGCAATTAAGGCAATTCGCCTTGATAATGCTGGTGAATTCACATCTCAGGCTTTCAATGATTATTGTATGTCTATTGGAATAACAATTGAAAGTCATGTTGCCCATGTTCATACACAAAATGGACTAGCAGAATCATTCATTAAACGCCTCCAATTAATTGCTAGACCATTACTTATGAGAACAAAACTTCCGGTTTCAGCATGGGGATATGCTGTTTTACATGCAGTAGCACTTGTGCGCATCAGGCCAACAAGTTATCATAAATTCTCCCCAATACAATTGACTTTTGGCCAGGAGCCAAACATTTCCCATCTTAGGATTTTCGGTATATGTGTCAATTGTGATAGAATAGTGTCCTGCAAGCCAACTATTTGGCTGCATTTAATTGAAATGACCATTCAATTGGATTAATAAATGCATTTTATTATATGGTCATCTTTATCTTATGTAATAATTATCTACGCATAAGAATAGAAGTCCTTAGATCACAGGGCTATGGGACAACCCGGGGACTGATCTCCAAGGCCGTGATCTAGAACATATTCAAGAGTCATAGAATCCAATCGAGATATGACATCGTTGGATTCGGTTAGACTCTCACTATTGTGTATACTCCGATGAACTTGAGAATGCTGGGGTCCACGAGCGTGACTGGGATAGTCGATAAACATAAGTGGGTGGCTTGCTGGGATGGCAAGCGCACTGAATACCCCAATTAGGAAATAACTCACCATGGAAGCGGTAGTCGCATATCGGGGTTGAAGTTATTCCAATTTACAATAGTATACGAGGAACGATCCCTAACTACTTGAGATGATAGGGTTTATCTGGTGCGAGAACGTCTATGCTTTGATATGAGTCCCGACTGACTGGAGATCGCCAGAAAGTCTCTGTGGACTCATATTGGGTATAGAGGAACTCGTATGCAGATTCATATCATCAACAAAGGATCCATTGACCCGACTTGATAGGTTGGAAAATTCTCCTATGGATTTCTGTGAGAAATTAATTCTGGTAAAATCCTCGGCCGAGGTATCTGACGGCTTTATGTAAGTAGCTCATAAAGGTTAAGTCAAAGAGAATTATTTCGAGATCAGAATGCATAAGGTCAAGACAAAAGAAAAGGGAAACCGATGAAAGACCATTCCCTTAAGTCTCGACTGGGAGATTGATCGATGGAGAGATTATGGCGTATACGGAAATTGTAAATGAGATAAAAGGTTCACTGAATTAATTTATATTCCGCTGTGCATAGGGCTGTTTTTCTTACCGAATCCCAACACCAGTCACAAGCCCATGGAGCCCAATCACTGGTGAATTAATTCAGTGAACCTTTTATCATTTACAATTTCCATATACGACATAATCTCTCCATTGATCAATCTCCCAGTCGAGACTTAAGGGTATGGTCTTTCATCGGTTTCCCTTATCTTTTGTCTTGACCTTATGTTCTCTGATCTCGAAATAAATTCTCTCTGACTTGTTCTTTATGAGCTACTTACATAAAGTCGTCAGTTACCTTGGCCAAGGATTTCATCAGAATTAATTTCTCACAGAAATCCATAGGAGAATTTCTCGACCTATCAAGTCGAGTCAATGGATCCTTTGTTAATGATATGAATCTGCATACGAGTTCCTCTATACCCAACATGAGTCCACAGAGACTTTCTGGCGATCCCCAGTCAGTCGGAACTCACATCAAAGCATAGACGTTCTCGCACCAGATAAACCCTATCATCTCAAGTTGTTAGGGATCGTTCCTCGTATACTATTGTAAATTGAAATAACTTCAACCCCGATGTGCGACTACCGCTTCCATGGTGAGTTATTTCCTAATTGGGGTATTCAGTGCGCTTGCCATCCCATCAAGCCACCCACTTATGTGTATCGACTATCCCAGTCACGCTCGTGGACCCCAGCGTCCTCCAGTTCATCGGAGTATACACAATAGTGAGAGTCTAACCGAATCCAACGATGTCCTATCTCGATTGGATTCTACGACTCTTGAATATGTTCTAGATCACGGCCTTAGAGATCAGTCCACGGGTTGTCCCATAGCCCTGTGATCTAAGGACTTCTATCCTTATGCGTAGACAAATATTACATAAGATAAAGTTGACCATTTAATAAAAAAATGCATTTATTAATCTTAATTGAATAGTTCCTCATTAATTACAATTAATGCTAGCCATACAGCTGGCTTGCAGGACACTATTTCTATCAATCTCCCACTTGTCCTAAAGCCAGTCTTTTATGTTCTTGAGTCCCATCTTATGCAGATGTTTCTCAAATGCCTTTTGAGGCAGAGGCTTCGTTAGCGGGTCCGCCGTATTATCTTCCGAGTCGACACGTTCCATCTTAATGTCTCCTCTACCAATGATATCTCTTATGACATGGTATCGTCTCTGTACGTGCTTGGATTTCTGATGAGATCTCGGCTCCTTTGCTTGCGCTATTGCCCCATTATTATCGCAGAAGATAGTAATGGGCTCAGCAATGCTAGGTATCACATCCAGTTCCTGGATGAAGTTCCTCATCCAAACACCTTCCTTTGCTGCGTCACTCGCGGCAATGTATTCTGCTTCAGTGGTTGAATCCGCGGTTGTTTCCTGCTTGGAGCTCTTCCAGCTAACCGCACCACCATTGAGGCAGAAAACATATCCTGATGTCGACTTTGAAGTCGTCTACATCACATTGAAAGCTTGAGTCTGTATAGCCTTCCAATTTCAATTCTCCTCCACCGTATACCAAGAACAATTCCTTAGTCCTTCTCAGGTACTTCAGAATTGCCTTTACGGCTATCCAGTGCTGCTCACCTGGATCAGACTGGTAGCGACTTGTAACGCTTAGAGCGTACGCTACGTCTGGTCTCGTACACAGCATACCATACATTATGCTTCCTATCGCGGATGCATATGGTACTCGAGACATATTGCTTCTCTCCTCTGGCGTCTTTGGGGCCATAGACTTGGAGAGTGCAATTCCATGTCTCATTGGAAGCAATCCTCTCTTGGATTCTTCCATACTAAATCTTTTCAAGATTTTGTCTATGTACTGGGATTGGGAGAGGCCCAGCAGTCCTTTTGATCTATCTCGGTAGATCCTTATACCTAGTACAAAGGATGCTTCTCCCATATCCTTCATTGAGAATTGTGTAGACAACCATGCTTTAGTTTCAGACAATGCTTTTACATTGTTTCCAATGAGAAGAATGTCGTCAACGTAAAGCACCAAAAATTCAACTGTACTCCCACTGATCTTCTTGTACACGCAAGGTTCGAACATGTTCTTGATGAATCCAAAAGTTTGGATTGTCTCATCAAAACGAATGTTCCAACTTCGGGAAGCTTGCTTCAGTCCATAAATGAACCTCTGGAGTTTGCACACCTTGTGTTCATCTCCTTTGGATGCATATCCTTTTGGTTGCTCCATGTAGATCTCCTTATCAATGTCTCCATTGAGAAAGGCAGTCTTTACATCCATCTGCCATATCTCGTAGTTATACCACGCAGCTATGGCCAGCAAGATCCGAATGGATTTGGGCATTGCGACGGGCGAGAAGGTCTCCTCAAAGTCGATACCTGGTCTTTGAGTGTATCCTTTTGCCACTAGTCGCGCCTTGTAGGTGATCACCTCTCCGTTCACTCCAAGCTTTCGCTTATAGATCCACTTGCAACCTACGGGAGCCACTCCCACTGGTGGATCTACCAAGGCCCAGACCTTGTTTGAGTGCATGGAGTCCAGTTCGGATTCCAAGGCTTCGCGCCACCTTCCCGAGTCTATGTCTAGCATAGCCTCTTCGTAAGTCCTTGGGTCGGTTAGAGACTGTCCAGTCTCATGCAGCAGACCGTAGTACCTCTCGGGTTCTCTACGTTGTCTTTCTGACCTACGAAGTATCGGTGTACTTTCTGGTGCACTTTCATGCTCTTGTTCTCCCACTGCCTGTGGTGATGGGTCAGCTCGATCGACCTCTAAGGCCTTTTCAGCTTCAGTGACCTCATCTAGTTCTACGTTATTTTCTTTCTTGTCTACCAAGAAATCCTTCTCCAAGAAGTGAGCGTTCCTCGAGACAAACGTTGTTTGTCTTGTAGGATCGTAGAACTCGTATCCTATTGAGTTTTCCGGATACCCCACGAATTTGCACAAAGTGGATTTAGTTTCCAATTTATCTCCCACTAGCTTTTTAACGTAAGCGGGAGATCCCCATATGCGCATGAATGCGTATGAGGGTGCCTTGCCAAACCATAGTTCGTATGGTGTCTTTTCTACGGATTTCGAAGGTACCATATTCAGTATCTTCGTTGCCGTGAGGAGGGCATGTCCCCAAAATGAAAGAGGTAAGTCAGTGGCACTCATCATGGATCGAACCATGTCCATCAAGGTTCGATTCCTTCTCTCTGCTACTCCATTTAACTGGGGTGTTGCAGGAGGAGTCCACTGCGATAGTATTCCATGCTCTACAAGATAATTCAGAAATTCGTTACTAAGAAATTCTCCACCTCGGTCAGAACGAAGAGCCTTTATCGTATGACCAAGTTGATTCTCTACTTCCATCTTGAATTCTTTGAATCGCTCAAAGGCTTCAGACTTGTGTTTCAACAAGAACACATATCCATAACGACTAAAGTCGTCAGTGAAAGTGATGAAGTAGTCATAGCCACCTCGGGCGCTTTTTCTTAGTGGTCCACATACATCAGTATGTATTAAGTCCAATGTTTGCTTGGCTCGCTTAGGGTTTCCCTTAAACGGCAACTTAGCCATTTTACCCTTTAAACATGGTTCACATGTCGGCATTTCATCAATGCGATTGATTTCAATCGCGCCAGATGATGCTAACTTTTGAATCCTTGACTTAGATATATGTCCAAGTCTAGCGTGCCATAATTGGGCAGATATTTCATTATCTTGTTTCCTTTTGTTTTGTTGTACATGCATCACTAACTTAGGTGGTTCAATGGTATATAGTCCATCTTTTAATGTACCAGTGAAAAACACATTATCATTCATGAATAATGAAAAGGAACCTTTATTAATAGTAAAATTAAAACCTTCATTATCCAAAACAGGAATTGAAATAATGTTTTTCACCAAACCAGGTACATAAAGAACGTTCCTAAGGACTAATTTATTACCACCTAAATATAACTCCACTTCGCCTATGGCTTCGGCAGCAGCTCTAGCTCCATTGCCAAATCTCAGGATCCAATCCCCTGGCCTAAGTGGCCTTGTTGCTCCCATCACCTGTAAATCATTACAAAGATGAGAACCACAAGCAGTGTCTAGCACCCATGATGCACAGTTAATTGATAAATTAACTTCAACAAGGAATATACATTTCGAGCTCTCCAAGAACTCTATGCAGTTCCTCTTCCAGTGTCCAGGTTTCTTGCAGTAGAAACATTTCTGTTCACCAGACGAAGCTTTACGCTTCTTTCCCTTCCCTATGGGCCCAGATGGTGCTTTTCCTTTGCTTGAAGAAGCATTTCCTTTCCCTTTCCCCTTCTTTGTCCTTTTGGACTTGGATTGGGTCGAGGTAGCAACCATCACTGGCTTCTCCCTTTTCATGGAAGCCTCTGCAGTGGCGAGCATATTAGCCAACTCGTGAAGTTCAACATTCATCTTGTGCATGTTGTAGTTCACTACGAATTGCTCGAATGATCTTGGCAATGACTGGAGGATTATATCCTGGCAGTAGGTCTTGTCCGTCTTTACGTCAAGATGACTAAGCTTTTCAATAAGCCCAATCATCTTGATGCAGTGAGATCGAACATCAGCACCTTCAGCCATCCTCGTTTGTTGCAAAGCCTTAGCAGTTTCATACCGCTCGTATCTACTTTGCACCCCAAATAAACCATTCAGGTGCGTGTAGATTTCAAAAGAAGACTTCATATGCTCGTGCTGCTTTTGAAGCTCATTCGTCATGGATGCCAACATGAGACAACGTGACTGCAAGTCATCGTGAAGCCATAAATCCACGGCTTCTTTCTCAGTATCATCGGCATCCTTAGCAAGTTCGGGAGGGGGCCCATCAAGGACAAAACCTCGCTTTTCAGAAGCGAGAATGATCTTAAGGTTCCTGACCCAGTCATGGAAGTTTGGTCCATGTAAAATATTACGTTCAAGTGATGAGATGGATAAATCTCTAAGTGCTCTAAGCTCTTTTGACATCATATCTATAAAACGACGATAGAAGAAATAAATACGCGAAAGATTAACTTAAAATGCACAATTCACAAACATGGATTTCATTTGCAAATTACTCCCACTATTTTAATCAAAATCTTATGCCCCCACATAAGTTTCGGGAATTTAAAATATCCTAGCGGGCTTAAGGCCCAAATGCAATCTCCTAGTACCCACGACTCGTTGGCCATACTATTTGATCCACTTGGTGGTCGACTATGTCAACGGTTAACCATCGCAGCTAACCCTTAAGTTCATTTAGCCTCGTTTTTCGATATGAACCCACGACTCGTGAGACATCCATATTTACTAGCGTTAAATCATGTCCAATACTCGTGAAGAGAAATAGTTCAATCCTAGACGCCCCACGACTCGTGAGACAGCGCCTAAAACCTTGCTATCCCCTCCCTTGGCACTAAACTCGTGCATCGAGGCAATAGACATATTATCTTCCTATAGCTCGACCCACGACTCGTGAGACATCGAGATATATTCGTACAATATGCCTAAGACCTAGTAATTGGATAGGCTCGGACCATAGACACTATTCATATGCGCCCGTTATTCGATTTAATATTCTAATTGAATTTTAAGTTCAATTGGAGGTTTCTAAGTGTGCGAGGTCTCATCAGATTATGCTTATCTTGTTTACGTTTTCTATCCTAAGCATGCATCTCATACATCAAAGAATAATTTGCGAAAAAGTAAACATTCATCACCTAGCAAGATATGATTGGTCGATTGCCCATCCTATGCGATCCATCACGAGCCACGTGATGAATCAATTGGTCAGTCTAGGGTGAAAATTAAATGTCCTAACTATTACAATTTTTAAACCCATACATCATGGGCCTTCTTGTAATATCCAGCTTGATTGGGCCTCCATGTCCTCCAAGGTAAATGGGCCTCCATGTGGATCTCCAAGTCTTCATGAGGTCTTCTCGGCTCCAAGCCTAATCTAAGCCTAGCTTACATAATTTAAATGGTCCTATTCTATTACATTTGTTTGCGCAAGCAAGGGCACCAATCAGGCCCATTTAATTACAACCCAAAAACAAATAAACCAAAAACAACACAGGGCTTAAGGGCAAAATCGACCAATCCACATATTCACTCAAGAACATGCTTAAATTCACATAAGGGCAAAAATGTAAATTTACCGGCTCCTTTAATTTTAATTCATAAAATTTATCCAAGTTAATTAATTTTGAATTAACAATTAACCTCTAAGATTAATTAGCTCTTACTTGAGCTCCAAGTAATCTACAAATCCTATCTTGATTAAGATTGGTTAATTAAGGTAATCTAAATCTCTAAGATTCTTACCTTATCCAAAACTCTAAGTTTCCCAATATTCCCAAATCTCCAAGATTCTCAAGATAATCCTATTTTGTTTAGATTAGTTTAATTAAGGTAGAGTTTAATTCTAACAAGATAACTACCTTATCCCAAAACTCCAAGTTTCCTAATCTTCCCAAAATTCTAAATTTCCAGAATTTTCAAAATAGGCATGTTTGAGATCAACCAAAATTCAGCCAAGTAGTGACGAATAGGACACCGCCACGTGGCACCACACACGCGGCCACGAAGGCCGCGCGTGCGCCGTACGCAGCGGCTGCTGCCGCGCGTAACAGCACGCAGCAGCGTGCTGCTGCGCGTTGCAAGCACGCGGCAGACTGCTCGAAGGCAGCTGTCGTGTGCTGCACGCGCAGACAGCGCGCTGCTGCTCGCGGCAGCATGCGGTGGCCGCCCAGCCGCGGTGCGCTGCCGCGCACCGCCGCGTGCCACCGCGGTTGAACTCAAGTACCCAAAAATTTTTTTTTTTGTTTCGATTACTTTTAGATTTAATTCAACAAACCCAGTCAATTAAATCCCAATCCAAAATTAAAAACAACATGATAAAAAATTTTGAATCCTAAATTAATCATTAACTCCAAGTTAACCAAACATACGTTCTAAAACATGCAAAGTTAAAGAACTAGCCACATAAATCAAACATATGATTTAATAAACACAGAATTCGCAAATTCATATATATACAAAGCCTAGAGTTGGCTCTGATACCACTGTTGGGATTCGGTAAGAAAAACAGCCCTATGCACAGCGGAATATAAAATTTTCTAGGGCCTCTTAAAGAATCTTGCCAGGATATTCTCTGGTTGTATATATATGAATATAATTAAACGGGCGGTATAAGTTTTCTCGTTTATACCTGTCTCCTTGCAAATCCTTGGCTAGCAAGATGAGCTCTGAATCCTGACCCCGGTTGATCGACCCACACCTTTTGGTAGCGCCCCACGTGTTGCGCCTCTACGAGTTGATACACCACAATATCACGAAAATTAATATATCCTAATCGACTAGAACATAGGGTATATTAATATCTAGGTTTTAGAACGACTTTGAAACGAAAAACAAAGACGAAAAATTCTTCCAAAGTGGAAGAGCAGTTCGGCCGATCACAGGGAGAGGGAGAGAGAATTTTTGCTTTTCTTGATTTTGCTTGAAGAGTTGTGTTTGAGATATGAGACCTAGTCTTTTATTTATAGATATCTCCCATACCCTAATCCTTCTAGGATTAGGATACTAATTCTCCTACATGGGCCATGACCCTTTTAATTAGAAGACTAAGTCTTCTAATTAATTCATGGCCCACTTTAATTAATCTTTCAGGACTTTATTTAATCTCCCAATTAAATAGCCCAATTAATTAAATCATCTCCCAATTAATTAATTAAACTTCAAGTCCAATTAATTAATTATTCCATTAATTAATTAAATCCTAATTAATTAATTTACTCATAAATTAAATTCCAATTTAATTTATAATCTTGATCCAATTCCAATTGGATCCAATTTCGTTCCACATGGGTCGACCCAGTCGACCCACCCATTTAATCGACCCAGTCGATTTTGACCCAGTCGACCCAGTCGACTGGTTCGTTCTTGTTTCCTCGCTTTCGCTTCATGTGTATTGTGTATGCCCCCGTAGGTTCACCACATAATTGGCCGTGGGTTGTAATTAAATATTATTTAATAACTCGAGCAATAAATACTCTAAATTAATCGAACACTCTGTCGATCAATCATTCCAAAATTAGCACCCCTGCTAATTTGGGAATTCTCCCACACTCCACGGTCGATGTCCAGTCACAAGCCCATGGAGCCCAATCACTGGTGAATTAATTCAGTGAACCTTTTATCTCATTTACAATTTCCGTATACGCCATAATCTCTCCATCGATCAATCTCCCAGTCGAGACTTAAGGGTATGGTCTTTCATCGGTTTCCCTTATCTTTTGTCTTGACCTTATGTTCTCTGATCTCGAAATAAATTCTCTCTGACTTGTTCTTTATGAGCTACTTACATAAAGTCGTCAGTTACCTTGGCCAAGGATTTCATCAGAATTAATTTCTCACAGAAATTCATAGGAGAATTTCTCGACCTATCAAGTCGAGTCAATGGATCCTTTGTTAATGATATGAATCTGCATACGAGTTCCTCTATACCCAACATGAGTCCACAGAGACTTTCTAGCGATCCCCAGTCAGTCGGAACTCACATCAAAGCATAGACGTTCTCGCACCAGATAAACCCTATCATCTCAAGTTGTTAGGGATCGTTCCTCGTATACTATTGTAAATTGAAATAACTTCAACCCCGATGTGCGACTACCGCTTCCATGGTGAGTTATTTCCTAATTGGGGTATTCAGTGCGCTTGCCATCCCAGCAAGCCACCCACTTATGTGTATCGACTATCCCAGTCACGCTCGTGGACCCCAGCGTCCTCCAGTTCATCGGAGTATACACAATAGTGAGAGTCTAACCGAATCCAACGATGTCCTATCTCGATTGGATTCTACGACTCTTGAATATGTTCTAGATCACGGCCTTAGAGATCAGTCCACGGGTTGTCCCATAGCCCTGTGATCTAAGGACTTCTATCCTTATGCGTAGACAAATATTACATAAGATAAAGTTGACCATTTAATAAAAAAATGCATTTATTAATCTTAATTGAATAGTTCCTCATTAATTACAATTAATGCTAGCCATACAGCTGGCTTGCAGGACATTATTTCTATCAGCTGGACATCGACCGTGGAGTGTGGGAGAATTCCCAAATTGGCAGGGGTGCTAATTTTGGAATGATTAATCGACAGAGTGTTCGATTGATTTAGAGTAAGTCTTACTCGAATAATTAAATAATATTTAATTATAACCCACGACCAATTATGTGTTGAACCTACGGAGGCATACACAATACACATGAAGCGAATGCGAGGAAATAAGAACGACCGAGTCGACTGGGTCGACTGGGTGAATAATCGACTGGGTCGATTATTATGGGTGGGTCGACTGGGTCGACCCAATTGGAACAAATTGGGATCCAAGTGGAATTGGATCAGAATCATAAATTAAATTGGAATTTAATTTATGGATTAATTAATTAAGTTTGATTTAATTAATTAGAAGGCATTTAATTAAATGGACTTAGAGTCTGATTTAATTAAATGGGAGATTAAGTTAATTAATTTGGCTATTTAATTGGGAGATTATATAAAGCCTGGTCAAATTGATTAACTGGGCCATGAATTAATTAGAAGACTTGGTCTTCTAATTAAAGAGGGCCATGGCCCATGTGGGAGAGAAGAGTCCTAGTCCTAAAAGGACTAGGTTAGGGAGATAACTATAAGTAGCCTACTTGTAGTTATTTTTCAAACAACTCAACAAGCAAAATTTGAGCAGAGCAAAAATTCTCTCCCCTCTCCCTGTGTAATCGGCCGAACCCTTCTTCCCTATGGAAGAAATTTTTCGTTTTCGATTTTGTTCCAAGATCGTTCCTAAATCCTAGATCATAATATATCTTGTGTTCTAGCTGATCAAGATTTATTATTTTCGTGTAATTGTGGTGTATCAACCCGTAGAGGCGCAACACGTGGGGCGCTCCTGCAGAGCTTGGATCGATTTTGCTGAAGAGAAAATCAGAGTTCGTTTTGCTGACTGCTAACTTGGATTTGCAAGGAGATAGGTATAACGTGTAAACTTATCCTATCGTTTTAATTAATATTTATATATATACAACTAGAGTAATATCCTGGCAAGATTCCGTAAGAGGTCCTAAAATTATTAAATTCCGATGTGCCTAGGGCTGTTTATTTTACCGAATCCCAACAGTGGTATCAGAGCCAACTCTAGGCTTTGTATATATATGAATTTGCAAATTCTGTGATTTAAATCATATGTTTGATTTATGTATGGCTAGTTCTATGACTGTATATGTTTTAGGACGTAGATCTGTTAACTTAGAGTTAATGTAAAATTTTTGATTCGAAATTTATCGTGTTAATTTTTATTTTGGATTGGGATTTAATTAATTGGATCTGTTTAATTAAATCAAAAGTAATCGAATAAGAAAAATTATATATTTTTGGGATCAACCGCGGCTAGGCAGCCACCGCGTGCTGCCGTACGCGGCAGCGCGTGAACAGCGCGCTGTCTGCGCGTGCAGCACACGGCAGCTGCCCTCGGGCAGTTTGCCGCGTGCTGGCAACGCGCAGCAGCACGCTGCTACGCGCTGTCACGCGCGGCAGCAGCAACTGCGTGGGGCTCACGCGCGGCTTCCGTGGCCATGTGTGTGCTGCCATGTGGTAGCGTTCAATTCGTCACTTCGTGGCTGAATTTTGGTTGATCTCAAACTCACCTATTTTGGAAGTCCTGAAAATCTTGGAGATTTGGTTGTTATGGAATCTTGGTGAATCTTGGATTGATCTTAGAAATCTAATTAACAAGGAAACTTAGAGTTTCAATTATGATAAGAGATTTAATTAAAATTAATCTCTTCTAGTAAGTTACCAAGATTAAAGATCTTAGAGATCTTATTAAACAAGGAAACTTAGAGTTTCAATTGTGATAAGAGATTTAATTAAAATTAATCTCTTCTAGTAAGTTACCAAGATTAAAGATCTTAGAGATCTTATTAAACAAGGAAACTTAGAGTTTCAATTGTGATAAGAGATTTAATTAAAGTTAATCTCTTCTAGTAAGTTACCAAGATTAAAGATCTTAGAGATCTTATTAAATTAGGAAACTTGGAGTTTTGGATAAGGTAGAAATCTTGATGGATTTGAACACTACCTTAGTTAACTAATCTAGTCGAAATAGGATTATCTTGAGAATCTTAGAGATTTGTAAAATTGGGAAACTTAGAGTTTTGGATAAGATAGTAATCTTGGAAGATTTGTAACTATCTTAATTAACCAACTTTATCAAGATAAGAGTTGTAGATTACTTAGAACTCAAGTAAGAGTTAATTAATCTTAGAGATTAATTGTTAATTCAAAATTAAATTAACTTGGATAATTTTTGTTAATTAAAATTAAAGGAGCCGGTAAATTTACATTTATGCCCTTATGTGAATTAATGCATGTTCTTGAGTGAATATGTGGATTGGTCGATTTTGCCCTTAAGCCCTGTGTAGTTTTGGTTTATTTATTTTATGGGTTGTAATTAAATGGGCCTGATTGGTGCCCTTGCTTGCGCAAACAAATGTAATAGAATAGGGCCTTTATTTATATAAGCTAGGCTTAGATTAGGCTTGGAGCCGAGAAGACCTCATGAAGACTTGGAGATCCACATGCAGGCCCATTACCTTGGAGGACATGGAAGCCCAATTCATTACATGGAGGCCCAATCAAGGTGGATATTACAAGAAGGCCCATGATGTATGAGTTTGAAAATTGTAATAGTTAGGACATTTAATTTCCACCCTAGACTGACCAATTGGTCCATCATGTGGCTCGTGATGGATCGCATAGGATGGGCAATCGATCAATCGTATGTGCAATGCTAGGTGATGAATGTTTACTTTTTCGCAATTATTCTTTGATGTATGAGATGCATGCTTAGGATAGAAAAATGTAAACAAGATAATTGATAATCTGATGAGACCTCGTACTTGAACATTTCCTGAAACCTCCAATTGAACGTAAAATTCAATTATAATATTAAATCGTAAAACGGGCGCATAGAATGGTGTTTATGGTCTGAGCCTATCCAATTACTAGGTCTTAGGCATATCGTACGAATATATCTCGATGTCTCACGAGTCGTGGGTCGAGCTGTAGGAAGATGATATGTCTATTGCCTCGATGCACAGTTTAGTGCCAAGGGAGGGGATAGCAAGGTTCTAGGCGCTGTCTCACGAGTCGTGGGGCGTCTAGGATTGAACTATTTCCCTCCACGAGTATTGGACATGATTTAACGCTAGTAAGTATGGATGTCTCACGAGTCGTGGGTCCATAATGAAAAACGAGGCTAAATGAACTCAAGGGTTAGGTGGGATGGTTAACCGGCGACGTGATCGCCCACCAAGTGGATCAATTGGTATGGCCAACGAGTCGTGGGTACTGAGCGATTACATTTGGGCCTTGAGCCCATTAGGAAATTTTTATTTCCCGAACCTTATGTGGGGGCATAAGTATTCGACAAAAATAGTGGGAGTAATTTACAAACGAAAACCATGTTTATAAATTATGCATTGATATTAATCTGCCGCGTATTTATCGTCATGTTTATGATAGTTTTTCATAAGTTATGTATCCATGAATATTTACCATCATACTTGAATCAAAAAAATTGACTGAACCCAAATGAATTTTGAATGACTTCTCGAGTCCAAGCAAGGACTAATCTCCTTACAAAGATTTCATTGGTTTTCCTTTCGAAGTTACACTTCGACTGGAATGGTGATAGGTTTCACCAAGCTGCCTTTTTGAAGTTACTCTTCAAATAAGAAAGGTGATAAGTTTCACCAGAGGTTGAGGATGGTTTTCAAGCCCAAATTTTCTTGAAGGCAAACATGAAGTCTCCCATGAATGGGAAGTAACATCTCGTTGAAAAGCTCAAAAGACTTACGAGATGAAAGTAGAGGAATAAATCCTCTTTGAAGGGAAATAACCTTGGAGGTTTTTCTGTAAGGATGATAAGTTGTAAAGTCAATCAAAATGGTTCTTCCATGGATTGAGATCAAGGAAAAGGAATTAAGCCTACTCGTCCCGTAAGGGATGATTAAATTTTATTGAACTTAACCTTATGGTCAAGTAATGCATAAGGGTGTTGGACGCCCGATGAAGTACTCATTGATGCATTGAATGCATCTAAAGCCATGAATTATTTAGATCATTAGAATTTGCTTATACCATCCCTTGTCTTAAGGGATGCGAAAGTTCCATAATGGTTGGAACTGAATGCCCTATAAGATTTATACGCAAAAGGTTTACATAAGCAAATGAGTATGAATACTCATATAATGACTAAATATATTATGCATAGTCAATAAATATAAATAATCAAGATTTCACACACTTGAGTCGTTGTAAAAACCGAAAGGCAATACACGAATACTAAAACAATTTCCGAATTAAAAGATTCAAAGACTGAGCTCGACTAGGTCGAGCTTGACTGGGATGCTATACATAGTAACCGACTTTCGAATCTTGTTTAACGGAAATTAAATTTAGTAGTTGGTTGCTAGGCAACCAAAAGGCATAAACAATTGCAATGGATTTAATCCATTTAAAAGTGTGTAGAAACACTAAAGCATTAGTGGGAGATAAGGCATCTCTAGTACCCTCATGGGCAAAAGTACATTGTGATGTACGATTCCAAATTACTTTTGGAATAAAAGAAGAGAGCCTAATCAATGAAAGCATGTAAGAGATTTGGATCGATTCAAATTCAAACATGCATTGGCAGTACGCCATTGATTATTTAATAGAGAATTAGATTCTCGAAATGTAAGAACTGCTCGAAACGTTGTCTGTTGTCGAGCATTTTGGACATGTTAATGACCTTTAAGAGGTCTTACATAAAATTCCTTATTCAAATCAAATAAAACTTGATCGAGAAAATCAAAGATACTGAGCTAAGTATCTCTGAAGCCAGATCCAAAACATATCACGTGATATGAGTTTTGGTATTGTACCTTCATATGCATTCATGCGCATATGGGGTCTCCCGCTTATGTGAATAAGCTGGTGGGAGATAAGTTGGACGTAAAGTCCATCTTATGCAATTCGTGGGGTATCCAGAAAACTCTATAGGATACAAGTTCTACGATCCTACAAGATAAACTACGTTTGTCTCAAGGAACGCACACTTCTTGGAGAAGGATTTCTTGCTAGGCAAGAAGGAACACAACGTAGAACTAGATGAGGTCACTGAAGCTGAAATGACCGAAGAGGTCGATCAAGCTGACCCATCACCACAGGCAGTGGGAGAACAAAAGCATGAAAAGTGCACCAGAAAGTACACCGATACTTCGTAGGTCAGAAAGACAACGTAGAGAACCCGAGAGGTACTACGGTCTGCTGCATGAGACTGGACAGTCTCTAACCGACCCAAGGACTTACGAAGAGGCTATGCTAGGCATAGACTCGGGAAAGTGGCGTGAAGCCATGGAATTCGAATTGGACTCCATGCACTCGAACAAGGTCTGGGCCTTGGTAGATCCACCAGTGGGAGTAGCTCCCGTGGGTTGCAAGTGGATCTATAAGCGAAAGCTTGGAGTGAACGGAGATGTAATAACCTACAAGGCGCGACTAGTAGCAAAATGATACACTCAAAGGCCAAGCATCGACTTTGAGGAGACCTTCTCGCCCGTCGCAATGCCTAAATCCATTCGAATCTTGCTGGCCATAGCTGCGTGGTATAACTACGAGATATGGCAAATGGATGTAAAGACTGTCTTTCTCAATGGGGACATTGATAAGGAGATCTACATGGAGCAACCAAAAGGATATGCATCCAAAGGAGATGAACACAAGGTGTGCAAACTCCAGAGGTCCATTTATGGACTGAAGCAAGCTTCCCGAAGTTGAAACATTCGTTTCGATGAAACAATCCAAACTTTTGGATTCATCAAAAACATGTTCGAACCTTGCGTGTACAAGAAGATCAGTGGGGGTACAGTTGAATTTTTGGTGCTTTACGTTGACGACATTCTTCTCATTGGAAACAATGTGAAAGCATTATCCGAAACTAAAGCATGGTTGTCTACACAATTCTCAATGAAGGATTTGGGAGAAGCATCCATTTGTACTAGGTATAAGGATCTACCGAGATAGATCAAATGGACTGCTGGGCCTCTCCCAATCCCAGTACATAGGTAAAATCTTGAAAAGATTTAATATGGAAGAATCCAAGAGAGGATTGCTTCCAATGGGACATGGAATTGCACTCTCTAAGTCTATGGCCCCAAAGCCTGAAGAGAGAAGCAATATGTCTCAAGTACCATATGCATCCGCTATAGGAAGCATAATGTATGGTATGTTATTATCGAGACCTGACGTAGCATACGCTTTAAGCGTTACAAGTCGCTACCAGTCTGATCCAGGTGAGCAGCACTGGATAGCCGTAAAGACAATTCTGAAGTACCTGAGAAGGACTGAGGAATTGTTCTTGGTATACGGTGGAAGAGAATTGAAATTGGAAGGCTATACTGATTCTAGCTTCCAATGTAATGTAGACGACTTCAAGTCCACATCTGGATACGTGTTCTGCCTCAATAGTGGTGCGGTAAGCTGGAAGAGATCCAAGCAAAACACTACCGCAGATTCAACCACCGAGACAGAATACATTGCCGCGAGTGAAGCAGCAAAATAAGGTGTTTGGATGAAAAACTTCATCCAGGAATTGGATGTGATACCTAGCATTGTCGAGCCATTACTATCTTCTGTGATAATAATGGAGCTATCTCGCAAGCGAAGGAGTCGAGATTTCATCAGAATCCAAGCACGAACTAAGACGATACCATTTGATATTTATATCATTGATAGAGGAGACATAAAGATGGAACGTGTCACCTCAAGGGATAATACGACGGACACGCTGTCTAAGTCATTGCCTCAAAGGCATCCGAAAACATCTGTCTAAGATGGGAATCAGAAGTATGAAAAGTTGGCTTTAGTACAAGTGGGAGATTGATAGAATAGTGTCCTGCAAGCCAACTATTTGGCTGCATTTAATTGAAAGGACCATTCAATTGGATTAATAAATGCATTTTATTATATGGTCATCTTTATCTTATGTAATAATTATCTACGCATAATGATAGAAGTCCTTAGATCACAGGGCTATGGGACAACCCGTGGACTGATCTCCAAGGCCGTGATCTAGAACATATTCAAGAGTCGTAGAATCCAATCGAGATAGGACATCGTTGGATTCGGTTAGACTCTCACTATTGTGTATACTCCGATGAACTTGAGAACGCTGGGGTCCACGAGCGTGACTGGGATAGTCGATACACATAAGTGGGTGGCTTGCTGGGATGGCAAGCGCACTGAATACCCCAATTAGGAAATAACTCACCATGGAAGCGGTAGTCGTATATCGGGGTTGAAGTTATTCCAATTTACAATAGTATACGAGGAACGATCCCTAACTACTTGAGATGATAGGGTTTATCTGGTGCGAGAACGTCTATGCTTTGATATGAGTCCCGACTGACTGGAGATCGCCAGAAAGTCTCTGTGGACTCATATTGGGTATAGAGGAACTCGTATGCAGATTCATATCATCAACAAATGATCCATTGACCCGACTTGATAGGTTGGGAAATTCTCCTATGGATTTATGTGAGAAATTAATTCTGGTAAAATCCTCGGCCGAGGTATCTGACGGCTTTATGTAAGTAGCTCATAAAGGTTAAGTCAAAGAGAATTATTTCGAAACCAGAATGCATAAGGTCAAGACAAAAGAAAAGGGAAACCGATGAAAGACCATACCCTTAAGTCTCGACTGGGAGATTGATCGATGGAGAGATTATGGCGTATACGGAAATTGTAAATGAGATAAAAGGTTCACTGAATTAATTCACCAGTGATTGGGCTCCATGGGCTTGTGGCTGGACATCGACCGTGGAGTGTGGGAGAATTCCCAAATTGGCAGGGGTGCTAATTTTGGAATGATTAATCGACAGAGTGTTCGATTGATTTAGAGTAAGCCTTACTCGAATAATTAAATAATATTTAATTATAACCCACGGCCAATTATGTGGTGAACCTACGGGGGCATACACAATACACATGAAGCGAAAGCGAGGAAATAAGAACGATCGAGTCGACTGGGTCGATTATTATGGGTGGGTCGACTGGGTCGACCCAATTGGAACAAATTTGGATCCAAGTGGAATTGGATCAGAATCATAAATTAAATTGGAATTTAATTTATGGATTAATTAATTAAGTTGGATTTAATTAATTAGAAGGGATTTAATTAAATGGACTTAGAGTCTGATTTAATTAAATGGGAGATTATGTTAATTAATTGGGCTATTTAATTGGGAGATTATATAAAGCCTGGTCAAATTGATTAACTTGGCCATGAATTAATTAGAAGACTTGGTCTTCTAATTAAAAAGGGCCATGACCTATGTAGGAGAGAAGAGTCCTAGTCCTAAAAGGACTAGGTTAGGGAGATAACTTAAGTAGCCTACTTGTAGTTATTTTTCAAACAACTCAACAAGCAAAATTTGAGCAGAGCAAAAATTCTCTCCCATCTCCCTGTGTAATCGGCCGAACCCTTCTTCCCTGTTGAAGAAATTTTTCGTTTTCGATTTTGTTCCAAGATCGTTCCTAAATCCTAGATCATAATATATCTTGTTTTCTAGCTGATCAAGATTTATTATTTTCGTGTAATTGTGGTGTATCAACCCGTAGAGGCGCAACACGTGGGGCGCTCCTGCAGAGCTTGGATCGATTTTGCTGAAGAGAAAATTAGAGTTCGTTTTGCTGACTGCCAACTTGGATTTGCAAGGAGATAGGTATAACGTGTAAACTTATCCTATCGTTTTAATTAATATTTATATATATACAGCTAGAGTAATATCCTGGCAAGATTCCGTAAGAGGTCCTAAAATTATTAAATTTCGATGTGCCTAGGGCTGTTTATCTTACCGAATCCCAACAAATTGCTCCACCACAACGCACAAAGATGGGTCTTCAAAGGAGGTTGGGAATATATGTTGGTTATGAGTCCCCTTCTATAATTAAGTATCTTGAACAAATGACGGGAAATTTATTTACGGCGCGGTTTGCCGATTTTCATTTTGATGAAACAATGTTCCCAACATTAGGGGGAGAGAGTAAAGCTGGTAAAAGAAATAACATGGAATGCATCATTATTATCTTATCTAGATCCTCGAACAAACCAGTGTACACAAGAAGTTCAAAAGATAATTCATTTGCAAGATATTGCAAAACAACTTCCAGATGCATTTACCGTTATAAAAAGAGTTACTAAATCTTATATACCAGCTGAAAATGCTCCAGTTCAGATTGATGTCCTGGTAGGACAATCTGTTAGTGCAAATGAAAGCAAACCATGGTTAAAACGTGGCAGACCAATCGGTTACAACGATAAAAATCCTCGTAAAAGAAAAGGAGCAAAAGATGAAGATGGTCATATTGTGGAGGCGAGCGCTCATGAAGAGTCGCATGACATAACTAATAATAACACCCAAGAAACGGTGCAGGTACCTGAAAATAATGAAAATGAAGAGATCTCAATAAGTTATGTCACTACGAGAAAAAGATGGAACCGAAATAAAATAGTTGTCGACAACATTTTTTCATACAACATTGCTATTGAAATTATAAATTAGAATGAGGATCTAGAACCTAAATCTGTCGAAGAATATAGAAATAAAAATGACTGGCCAAATTGGAAAGACGCAATTCAAGCAGAATTAAATTCACTTTCAAAACGTGAAGTTTTCGGACCAATAGTCCAAACACCAAAAGGTGTAAAATCCGTTGGGTATAAATGGGTATTCGTGCAAAAAAGAAACGAGAAAAATGAAGTCGTTAGATATAAAGCACGACTAGTGGCACAAGGGTTTTCGCAGAGACCCGGTATTGATTATGAGGAGACATATTCTCCTGTGGTGGATGCAATTACTTTTAGATACCTTATTTGTTGGATAAGGATGAAGATGAAGGCACTAAAGGAAATTTGATAAGGGAGGTTTTGATGCATTCCAAAACTTCATATTTGGCTAAGTATGGAGTAACTTAGCTGACAATCTTATCAAGGAATTTTGACTAAGTACAAGAAGACATCAGAAGAGTCAAAGTTTCAAGGTCCAAGACTTCTGATCTGCTGAAGTAAAGTTATCAGACTGATGAAGATCAGCCGACTCAAATCAGATTTGTTCATGTTTGAGATCAGCCGAGTTCGCCATCAGACCTGCACTTTCGTCAGCCAAGTGAAGAAGATCATGAAGTGTTCCCAACGGTAATAAATGCCCCTTGGAGTAATAAATGCTGAAGTACGAGGTTATTTAAGACAAATGATTGAAGACTTGCTTCGCATCAGCTGGGTGCATTTAATGTTGCATTTAATGCTGCCTGCAGAATAGTACTGTTCACAGTACGGACAGACTGCAAAAGAGCCGTTCGCGAATTTCAAGGACCAGTACTAGAGGAATTTGAATCCTGTCTCTCTTCATTGGACACTTTTCAATCCTCAAGTATAAATAGCTGAAAGAGACGAAGAAGAAAGAAGCAACACAATCTCTGAGAAATTTTCGAACAAAATTCTTTAAGTCTCAAGAACAACTCACTCATCAGCTGAGTCATTTGTTGACGAAAGCAGAGTTGAAGAATCAAGAAAAATACATCTTCTGAGTGATTTTGTAATCAAGAGTGTTGTGAGAAGTAGATATCCGTCTTAGTGAGTGATATTACTTCAGAGAAGTAGGATTTCTGTGTGATTTCTTACTGCGAACTTACGGCCTATTCATTTGTTGTAAGGCGTAAGCAGAGTATACTGATTACTGTGTGTTTTTAGTATAACCCAAGATCTTTGTGACTTGGAATAGTGGACTAAAGGATATTCAAATCCATATAACCACTATAAAAATTACTTGTATTTTTACATTGTTTTTAAACTTGCACATTTTCTGATTGTATAAAAACACGTCAAGATAACTGTTTGAAAAAGAGTTAAAGGAGTTTATAAAACTGGGGAAACATTTTTCAAACTGCTCAGATTACTTGTGAAAAACACTTTGAAAAATCCGCTGCAAGTACTCTAAGTATTAAAACTTATTTTAACAAAATCAGCTAAGTAATCATCAGACGAGTGGTCAACAAAGCTGTTCAAAGATTTGTTCGCGAACAGAATTGTAACTTACTAATCTGATCAGCTTAGTCTGTTCAGTTAGAGAAAAGTTTTAGAGTTAAATTTGGAAGAAATTTTTAAAGAGATTTATTCACCCCCCCCCCCTCTAAACCTCGTCTGACCACTTGGGACCAACAAGTGGTATCAGAGCAGGTGGTTCATTTGAATCAGCTGCCTGATCAACGAGCTTGATCCAAGTGTTTTTCAAAGGTTTTCAAAAATTTTCAAAAGAGCATCTTTTTGAAAAATCAAAACTTTTTGAAAAATGGATTGTATCAGCCATGTTCCCCACATTGCTGGTATGTCCTTTGAGGACTGGAAAATCAGAATGGAGATTTTCCTAGCTGCTTATAATGATAACATGTACACATGTATCATTAAAGGTCCATTCAGATTCACAAAGACCATAAAAATCAATGAGGTTGACACGGTTGTGGAAAAAGACCTTCATGAGATGACTCCTGAAGAAATAAAGCTTTACAATCTAGACAAAGTTGGGAGATACATTATGACTAAAGCCCTGGATAATGATCAGTTTGACAAGGTCAAACATTGCAAGACTGCAAAGGAGATGTGGGACAAAGTCAGAGACATGAGCGAAGGCAATGATGCAATAAAAGAGCATCAGCTAACTGTTGCTTTGGAGAAACTTGACAACTTCAAGATGAAGTCGGGAGAAACCATTGATCAGATGGATACCAGATTCACCAGAACTCTGAATGAAGTTTTAAAGTTGGGAAAGACCTTCACTGACAAAGAGATTACTGTCAGAGCACTAAAGGCCCTACCTCCAAAGTTCAACATGAAAGTGACAGCAATGGAAGAATCAAGGGATTTGGGAAAAATCTCTCTTACTGAGCTGTTCTCTGTACTCAAGGCATTCGAGTATAAACTGCCTAGAATGGGAATTGAAGAAACCTCAACTTCAGGACCCACAGCTGCCCTGGTTGCTGCTGAAAATCAAAGAAGACCAGCACAGAAAAGCAAAGAAGTGGACTCATCTGATGAAGCCACTCTACTCAACAAGAAGGAGTACACTGCTGGAGATGTTGCACTGTTGATAAATAATTTCAAGAAGTTCTACAAAAGAAAAATGAAGAACAAATACAACAATGCTTCTACTTCTAAACCTAACTTTTCTTCTCAGGATAAAGATGATTATAAAGCAAAACTAATGTGTTACAACTGCAGGAAATTGGGACAATTCATCAAAGACTGCCCATATCCAAAAGCAGAAAAATACACTGAAGAGGAGAAGAAAATGAGAAAAGAAAGAAAGCATCAGAGAGGCAAGGCTATGATGGCTGAAGCAGAAAAGCTGGCTGCTGTCTACTCATCTGATTCAGATTCAGACACGTCTGATGAAGAATCGTCTGATGAAGAAAAACCTGCTCTACTGTGCCTGATGGCAAAGGAATCTGATGACTCTGAGGATGAGGTAACTCCTCTTAATGATGAATTATTTAATTCATTTGAACAAATGATGTTGAACAATACTGGTATTGCTGAAGCATACAAAAAGCTTAAGGAAGAGATGATATTGCTAAAAGAGCAAAATAATTCACTGAAACTTTTAGCTGAAAAGCCAAAGGAATCAGCTGAATATAAACAGCTTGAGCAAGAACATGAGTCTCTGAAAGCTGAATGTGAAGTTTATAAAGGAAAAATCATGGAACTTGAAAAAGTTATTGAGTCTCATGAAAAATCATCTGTTGCATCCACGCAAACATCTATTAAACAGAAGATACCTTTAGAACAGTATAAGCTTGAATTGAATCATACTAAAAAATTTGTATCAGCTGACAACAGTAAGGTCATTCTTTATGTTCAGACAGCTAGACCTACTTCACCTGAGAATGTGTTAAAGGAGAAGAAATCTCCTAAGGCTAAAAAGAGCAAAGAGCCTAGTGTAGGAAGACAGACTAGTAAGCCTAAACAGAAGAGTCCTAGGAAATTATCTGATAAGGCTAAAACTAATCAGACTAGTGATAAAACTAAGTCGTCTGTTAAAGAGCAAGCATCTAGTAAACCAAAGAAGCATAAAAACAAGAAAAATCAAAATGCTTGGTATGGAAATGAGTCATATTATGTGCAACCTGCTGCATATCATCCTATGTATCATGCACCTCAATTTCCTAGTTACTATGTGTGGGATAAGGATGAAGATGAAGGCACTAAAGGAAATTTGATAAGGGAGGTTTTGATGCATTCCAAAACTTCATATGTGGCTAAGTGTGGAATAACTTAGCTGACAATCTTATCAAGGAATTTTGACTAAGTACAAGAAGACATCAGAAGAGTCAAAGTTTCAAGGTCCAAGACTTCTGATCTGCTGAAGTAAAGTTATCAGACTGATGAAGATCAGCCAACTCAAATCAGATTTGTTCATGTTTGAGATCAGCCGAGTTCGCCATCAGACCTGCACTTTCGTCAGCCAAGTAAAGAAGATCATGAAGTGTTCCCAACGGTAATAAATGCCCCTTGGAGTAATAAATGCTGAAGTACGAGGTTATTTAAGACAAATGATTGAAGACTTGCTTCGCATCAGCTGGGTGCATTTAATGCTGCCTGCAGAATAGTACTATTCACAGTACGGACAGACTGCAAAAGAGCCGTTCGCGGATTTTAAGGACCAGTACTCGAGGAATTTGAATTATGTCTCTCTTCAACGGACACTTTTCAATCCTCAAGTATAAATAGCTGAAAGAGACGAAGAAGAAAAGGGCAACACAATCTCTGAGAAATTTTCGAAGCAAAATTCTTTAAGTCTCAAGAACAGCTCACTCATCAGCTGAGTCATTTGTTGACGAAAGCAGAGTTGAAGAATCAAGAAAAATACATCTTCTGAGTGATTTTGTAATCAAGAGTGTTGTGAGAAGTAGATATCCGTCTAAGTGAGTGATATTACTTCAGAGAATAGGTCTTCTTTGTGATTTCCTATTGCGAACTTGTGGTCGTTTCATTTGTTGTTCGACGCAAGCAGAGTATACTGTAAACTTTGTGATTATAGTATAACCCAAGATCTGTGTGACTTGGAAGAGTGGATTAAAGGATATTCAAATCCATATAACCACTATAAAAATTACTTGTGTTTTTACATTGCTTTTAAATCTACACATTTTCTGTTTGCATAAAAACACATTAAGTTAACTGTTTGAAAAAGAGTTAAAAAAGTTTATAAAACTGGGGAAGCATTTTTCAAACTGCTAAGATTACTTGTGAAAAACACTTTGAAAATCCGCTGCAAGTACTCTAAGTATTAAAACTGATTTTAACAAAATCAGCTAAGTAACAATCAGACGAGTGGTCAACAAGACTGTTCAAAGATTTGTTCGCGAACAGAATTGTAACTAACTAATCTGATCAGCTTAGTCTGTTCAGTTGAGTAAAAGTTTTAGAGTTAAATTTGGAAGAAATTTTTAAAGAGGTTTATTCACCCCCCCCCCCCCTCTAAACCTCTTCTGACCACTTGGGACCAACAAGTGGTATCAGAGCAGGTGGTTCATTAGAATTAGCTGCCTGATCAACGAGCTTGATCCAAGTGTTTTTCAAAGGTTTTCAAAACTTTTCAAAAGAGCATTTTTTTGAAAAATCAAAACTTTTTGAAAAATGGATTGTATCAGCCATGTTCCCCACATTGCTGGTATGTCCTTTGAGGACTGGAAAATCAGAATGGAGATTTTCCTAGCTGCTTATAATGATAACATGTACACATGTATCATTAAAGGTCCATTCAGATTCACAAAGACCATAAAAATCAATGAGGTTGACACGGTTGTGGAAAAAGACCTTCATGAGATGACTCCTGAAGAAATAAAGCTTTACAATCTAGACAAAGTTGGGAGATTCATTATGACTAAAGCCCTGGATAATGATCGGTTTGACAAGGTCAAGCATTGCAAAACTGCAAAGGAGATATGGGACAAAGTCAGAGACATGAGCGAAGGCAATGATGCAATAAAAGAGCATCAGCTAACTGTTGCTTTGGAGAAACTTGACAACTTCAAGATGAAGTCTGGAGAAACCATTGATCAGATGGATATCAGATTCACCAGAACTCTGAATGAGGTTTTAAAGTTGGGAAAGACCTTCACTGACAAAGAAATTACTGTCAGAGTACTAAAGGCTCTACCCCCAAAGTTCAACATGAAAGTGACAGCAATGGAAGAATCAAGGGATTTGGGAAAAATCTCTCTTACTGAGCTGTTCTCTGTACTCAAGGCATTCGAGTATAAACTGCCTAGGATGGGAATTGAAGAAACCTCAACTTCATGACCCACAGCTGCACTAGTTGCTGCTGAAAACACCAGAAGACCAGCACAGAAAAGTAAAGATGTGGACTCATCTGATTAAGCCACTGTACTCAACAAAAAGGAGTATACTGCTGGAGATGTTGCACTGTTGATGAATAATTTCAAGAAATTCTACAAAAGAAAAATGAAGAACAAATACAACAATGCTTCTACTTCTAAACCTAACTTTTCTTCTCAGGATAAAGATGATTATAAAGCAAAACTAATGTGTTACAACTGCAGGAAATTGGGACACTTCCATCAAAGATTGCCCATATCCAAAAGCAGAAAAATACACTGAAGAGGAGAAGAAAATGAGAAAAGAAAGAAAGCATCAGAGAGGCAAGGCTATGATGGCTGAAGCAGAAAAGCTGGCTGCTGTCTACTCATCTGATTCAGATTCAGACACGTCTGATGAAGAATCGTCTGATGAAGAAAAACATGCTCTCCTGTGCCTGATGGCAAAGGAATCTGATGACTCTGAGGATGAGGTAACTCCTCTTAATGATGAATTATTTAATTCATTTGAACAAATGATGCTGAACAATACTGGTATTGCTGAAGCATACAAAAAGCTTAAGGAAGAGATGATATTGCTAAAAGAGCAAAATAATTCACTGAAACTTTTAGCTGAAAAGCCAAAGGAATCAGCTGAATATAAACAGCTTGAGCAAGAACATGAGTCTCTGAAAGTTGAATGTGAAGTTTATAAAGGAAAAATCATGGAACTTGAAAAAGTTATTGAGTCTCATGAAAAATCATCTGTTGCATCCACGCATACATCTATTAAACAGAAGATACCTTTAGAACAGGATAAGCTTGAACTGAATCATACTGAAAAATTTGTATCAGCTGACAACAGTAAGGTCATTCTTTATGTTCAGACAGCTAGACCTACTTCACCTGAGAATGTGTTAAAGGAGAAGAAATCTCCTAAGGCTAAAAAGAGCAAAGAGCCTAGTGTAGGAAGACAAACTAGTAAGCCTAAACAGAAGAGTCCTAGGAAATCATCTGATAAGGCTAAAACTAATCAGACTAGTGATAAAGCTAAGTCGTCTGTTAAAGAGCAAGCATCTAGTAAACCAAAGAAGCATAAAAACAAGAAAAATCAAAATGCTTGGTATGGAAATGAGTCATATTATGTGCAACCTGCTACATATCATCCTATGTATCATGCACCTCAATTTCCAAGTTACTATGCACCTTACCCTGCTCATCCAATGCATGCATATCCTGCATATCATGCACCTTACCCTGCTTATGAACATTATTCTTATCATACTGATCATCAACATGACTTATCTAATACTTATGATAAAAATGAAGCTGTTCATGCTCCTGTCAAAACTCAGAAGCCTAAGAAGCCTAAGACATCAACATCTTGGGTTGTCAAAGGTGGAACTTATACTTCAGGACCCTCTCAATAAGGGTACCTAAAACAATTTTATTTTTGTTTTGTAGGTTAGGATTAGGAGTAGGGGTAAAGTAGAGAAGATTTGGTACTTGGACAGTGGATGTTCAAGACACATGTGTGGAAACATACATGAGTTGACTGATGCAGTTGCTGTGGATGGTCCAAGTGTTACATTTGGAGACAGCAAAGAAGGCAAGATTAAAGCTAAAAGAAGATTAATCAAGGGAAAAATAGAGATATCTGACGTCTCATATGTTAAAGGCCTAAAGTATAATCTGCTGAGCATAAGTCCATTTTGTGACAAAGGATATTCAGTCATCTTCTCAACAGATAAGTACTACGTTGAACATATTGGTACAAAGAAGGTAATTTTATCTGGAAGACGACAAGGGAATGTCTACATAGTCGATTGGGATTCCATTGATAAGAATTCAAGTATTTGTTTGGTAGCATCTGCACCAAGTGAAGTTAGTTAGCTATGGCACAAGAGAATGAATCACTTAAACTTCAAGACCATCAACAGATTAATCAAGAATGATCTGGTAGAAGGGATTCCAAAAACAGTCATGAGCAAAGACAAGCTCTGTGACGCATGTCAGAAGGGTAAACAAATCAAGTCATCTTTCAAAAGCAAGAAGCATCAATCTTCTGAAAGAATATTGGAACTACTACATATGGACTTATTTGGACCCATTGATCCAGTCAGCAATGGTGGAAAGAAATACTGCCTAGCTGTTGTGGATGATTATTCAAGATATACTTGGGTGATTTTCATGAAGAAGAAAAGTGAAACCAAGGAACATCTTACCAATCTGATGGAACTGATCCAAAATGAAAAGAGTACCAAGATATTGAAGATCAGATCAGATAGAGGGACAGAGTTTACAAACTCTACTGTTGAAGAGTATTGTAATATCAAAGGAATACATCATGAGTATTCAGCTGCTAGAACCCCTCAACAGAATGGTGTTGCTGAAAGGAGAAACAGAACACTAAAAGAAGCTGTCAAAACCATGATAGCTGAAGCCAAGCTGCCACAAAGATTTTGGGCAGAAGCAACAAATACAGCATGCTTTACTCAGAACAGATGCATGATCAACAAAAATCAGAACAAAACTCCATATGAAGTTTGGAACAACAGAAAACCAAATATTCATTACTTTAATATTTTTGGTTGTAAATATTTTGTATTGAATAATGGGAAAAATCACCTTACTGCATTTGCAGAAAAGGCTGATGAAGCTATTTTTGTAGGATACTCTACTGTTAGTAAGGCCTATAGAGTTTTCAATAAAAGAACATTACTAATAGAAGAATCTATCCATGTAGTATTTGATGAGCCAAGTCAATCTTCTGAAAAGAATCAAAGTGTTAATCAAGATCTGTCTACTGATTTACAGAAGTTAGACATTGGAAGAAATGAAGAATATGTTCCCATCATACTACCTAATCTAAACTCAGCTGAGAACTCAAGTGCTGTTCAAAATCACAGTGTTGATTGTCTAACAGACGAGTTGCAAACAGCTGACAGACCAGAGACTGTTCAACAGACAACTAATGTTCAACAGACTACTACTGAAACTCCAACAGTAGTGTTGCAAGATCAAAACAGAGGACAACATTCAGACCTGCAACCTGATCTTAGATGGCTCAGAAATCACCCACCAGAGTTAGTGATTGGTGATCCATTAGATAGAGTGAAAACAAGAAGAGCTGCTGCACAAAATGCTATGTTTGTCACCTTTCTATCTCAAATAGAGCCTAAGCAAATTGAAGAAGCTCTAAATGATTCCTTCTGGATAGAAGCTATGCAAGAAGAGCTGAATCAATTTGAAAGGAATGAAGTCTGGTACTTAGTTCCTAAACCAAGTCATCAAAGGGTAATTGGCACTAAATGGGTTTTCAGAAATAAGATGAATGAAGATGGTATTGTTACCAGAAACAAAGCAAGATTAGTGGCCAAGGGTTACTGTCAAGAAGAAGGAATTGATTTTGATGAAACTTTTGCACCAGTAGCAAGACTTGAAGCAATCAGACTGTTTCTAGCCTATGCTGCTTACAAGAACTTCACTGTCTATCAGATGGATGTGAAGTCCGCTTTTCTCAATGGAGAATTGCAAGAAGAAGTATATGTTGAACAACCTCCAGGATTTGAAGTCTATCAAGAAGAGGACAAGGTATATCGTCTGAAGAAAGCCCTCTATGGACTGAAACAGGCCCCAAAGCATGGTATGATACCCTATCTGATTTTCTTTTAATTAAAGGATTTCGTAAAGGTAAGGTAGATAAAACCTTGTTTACAATTGAATGGGAAAATCATATATTACTTGTGCAAATATATGTGGACGATATTATTTTTGGTTCAACTAACCAACAGATGTGTGATAAGTTCTCCAAGCTGATGCAGAATAAGTTTGAAATGAGCATGATGGGTGAACTTAATTATTTTCTTGGATTGCAAGTTAGACAGTTGCCTGATGGGATATTCATCAGCCAAGCTAAATACACAAGAGATCTGTTCAAGAAATTTGGTATGGAAACTAGCTCAACTGCTACAATTCCTATGTCTACAAGTCTTCGTTTGGATAAAGATGAAGATGGCAAATCAGTGGACATAACCAAATATAGAGGCATTATTGGTTCCTTGTTGTATCTAACAGCAAGTAGACCTGATATAATGTACTCAGTTGGAGTCTGTGCAAGATTTCAATCAAACCCCAAAGATTCTCATCTCTTAGCTGCCAAGAGGATATTGAAATACATTAAAGGCACTCAAGAATTGGGATTGTGGTATCCTAGAGAATCTGGATTTGAGCTTATTGGTTATTCAGATTCAGACCTTGCTGGCTGCAAGATTGACAGAAAGAGCACAACAGGTGCCTATCAGTTCTTAGGTAGTCGTCTGATCTCATGGATAAGTAAGAAACAGACTTCAGTTTCTATATCTACTGCTGAAGCTGAATATATAGCTGCTGGAGCTTGCTGTGCACAGATACTTTGGTTGAAACATCAACTAGAAGACTACAACATCAAGATCAGTGGAATTCCAATCTACTGTGACAATACAAGTGCAATCTCTCTTACTCAGAACACTATAAGTCATTCAAGGACTAAGCATATTGAGATCAAGCATCACTTCATTAGAGATCATGTGGAAAAAGGCAATGTTATGATTGAGTATGTTCATACTGACAATCAGATTGCTGATATCTTCACTAAACCTTTAAGTGAAGCAAGGTTTTCAACTTTAAGAGCTGAGTTAGGACTCCTCAATTTGGATGCATAAGCTGAGGGGGAACCTGTCAGAAGACTGAAGTTCAACAGCTTAGTTATCCGTTGTTCTATTCAAGGATTAACTTTCAACAGACTAGTTAACTTATGAATTCTTAAACTCAGGGGGAACGTGTAAGACTAGCGGTACTTCTGAATTAAAGATGAAATGTGTTAATGACAGTTAGTTGAAGTTATATTTTCATCAGAAGACTCAACTATCGAAGAACAAAGTCATACTATCTGGCTGGATTGACAAACAGCTGAGGAAGGTTATCAGCTATTAGCATTCTCTGATAAAAACTATGTCATCAGGACAATAGTCCATCAGATAAGTGTTTATTATACTCATCTGATTACTTAAATAAAAGCTAACTATTTAAAACGCTCTATTTAAAACACGCTTTTATAAGTAACAGTTGGGCGGTACATATTCCCGCTCCTCATTAAGTATCTTTTGAATTTGAAAAGTCGTAACTGACACCGCACGATCAGCACTGACAGAAAAACGGATCTAACGGTTGGCGGATATCATGGAAACCGACATAGCCCCAACTCTATAAATCTCCATCTGATCAGTCGAGTCGCTCTTTACGCACTCTAAACTTTCAAAAGTACTTGTGAGAAAATTGAGCAAGTTTTTCTGCAAAATCTCTTCGTTTTTCTCTCTAATCTCTACAGATATAAAATGGCTGCTGAAGGCATGTACCTCGTGTATGATTCCTACTACCAAACTGGCACAAAACTGATGAAGGAACTTCTGGAGAAGTTCAAATCTGCAACCTTGGTAAATTTCATGGAATACCATGAAGGAATAATCTGGACTGACCAGGTTATGGAATACTACAGTACGGCTAAAGTTGATTTCGATAAGTTGGAGATTACTGCTACAGTTGGTGACAAATCTGTTGTCATCACTCCTACCGTTCTTCACGAACAGTTTGGGCTTCGTAACAGTGGACGTCATGATGTCACTGTGTTAACTGAAACAAAACACCAAGAGTTTTGGGCGATCTGCGCCAAGGAAGGAGAAATACTGTCTGGGAATATCAAGAAGAGACAGCTGAAGGACGAGTATCAGCGGATGGCTGATATGGTGGCAAAGCTAATGGAAAACTGCACTTTTTCTCTTGATGCTGTCACTATGAAGAGATACAGCATCATGGCTGCCATTTATTATGGATTGGAAGTCAACTGGTCCATGATTATCTGGTACATCTTCGCTGAGTTCTTTGAAGTGAAGAAAGGAAAAGAACCTCACACCAACCACAGAATAACTCTCAGCTACCTACTGTCCCATCTGGGATGTGTTATGAAGAATGGCAAGGAAATCCACAAGTCCAAAGCCATGAACAAATACCTGCCTGTTCAAAAGAGGAAGGCTGATGAGCCTGAAGAAGCTGATGTTAAGGAATCAAAAGAGGTTCCTGCCAAAAGGCAAAGGAACATGGTCAAGACTGCTGATTTAGCTGTTGAGTCCAGAAAGAAGAAGGCTGCTAATAAGCCTAAGGAAAAGATTCCAAAGAAGATGGAGAAAGTGACTTCTGCTGTTGAAGCCACTAAAGCAATTGAAAAAGTAATTGCTGATGTAAGGACTGGATCCCCTGCATCACCATCAAGAACTCCATCAGGAGAGAGGCCTGCTGAAGGTATCTCTCAAAGAACAAGAAGTCAACAGAGAGATACAGCTACTTCTACTTACCGTGAAGGAAGAACCAAGAAGACTGCTAGAAAGCAGATGTTCTTCATAGAAGAACCAACGGATTTAGAAAATGTAGCTAGGGAAGACCCTGACGCTGCTGAAAGGCCTGCTGAAACAGTTGAGACTGTTGCGACTGACAAAGCTGATGTGCAACAGTTGCCTCAAGTCACATCAACAGCTGAGGTTGCTCAACCTCAAGAAGATCCAGATGTCCAAACCATACATCATATTGCTGCAAATCCTATATCATCTGCTGGACCAGCCCCTGCTGATAAAGGTAAAAGAAAGATAGTGCTAAGGAGAAAGAAAGTCTCCAAAGCTGACAAGAAAGCAAGGGAGGAAGCTGAACAAAGGAAGCAAGATGAAGCTGAGGAAAAAAAGGTACTTGAGCTAAGCAAAGCTCAAGCGGCTAAGGATGAAGCCAGAAGGCGCATGTCTGAGGCAGAAAGGAAAGCTGCTGAGGATGCTGAACTGGAAATGGTGTTGGAAATGAGCAAAGTTGATGCCTATGGACCTGTCCATGGAGGTGGCATCAAGATTGGAGAAGGCAAAGATGGAGAAGAAAAGAAAAAGATATTATTGCCTGCCCCCAAACTCAAGTCAAAGGACAAATTTGAAGTTAGAAGAGCCTTTGAGATAGTGTATGCTGATAAGGAGCTGTTCAAGAAGTTTGAGAAGTCCTTGGCATACTATGATCAAAAGCTCATGTTGAAGACTCTGTTCAACCAGGAGAAACCAAGATATATAAGTTGGAGAGACAACAGGCTGAACAAGTCAATAACAGAACTTCAAAATATGAAGGAGTTGGCTGATGAAGAACGATGGGTTCTGACCTGGCTAAAAACAAACTCCATTCAAAAGGCCCTTGATCCCAGCTATGTAAGAGATGTCATGCATAGTTATGCAAAAGGCTTTGCATTGGAGGAGGCCAAGAAGATCAAAAGCACCTTGCCTGATAAGAAGAGAAAGTCTGAAGATGCTGAAGAAAGAGCAATTAAATTCGGTGTTATGACCTCCCTGAAGAGATGGGCAAAAAGGTCAAAATATCAGCAAGGTTGTTCAAGTGACTTGCCACTGCTGCCAAGCATTCAGCAAATAATTTTTGGCAAGGAAGTAAAAGAGTTTAGTGAAGTGCCAAAGAGCAACAATGCTCCTGTTAACCCTTGGATCATTGTGAGGCAAATCAGACAAACAACCTGCTTCAATGATGATGGCACCATAACTAACCTGTTTTACGATGATGTCACTGATGAAAAGAATGAAGCTGACAAGTCCTTAGCTATTGAATGGGAAGCTAAGACTTCTGAAGATCATCAGATGACTGATTTGGAAGAAGTCCCTGTTCAACAGGCGACTGAAGAGAAGAAAGTTGATGCTGATGCTTCTGCTTCATCAGCTGATCAACATTCATCACTGATGGAAGCCCTCCAGATGCTTATGGAAAACTCACTGAAGGAACTGGAAGAGAAGCAAAATCAACAGCTAATGAAAGTCAAGAAGGAGCTGAAGGATGAACTTAAGACAGAATTAGTAGAATCCAATAAACTTCAGCTGGAAACTGTTCAAGGATCAACAGCAGAGATCATCAAGAAAGAAATTAACAGTATTCCTATCCCTCAAGACAATTCATTGCAGTTAGTGCACAGTTTGAGAGAATTGAACAAGAATGTTGAAGATGTGAAGGGTGATGTCAACCACCTTCACACTGCATTAAAAACGGCTGAGCACAAGATTGCTGATCTAACTGCAATCTTCATTCAAGTCAGTAAAGAAGAGAAGGAAATCAATCTAGGGATTTTGCAAGAGGTGGCAAAGGCTTCACAGGAAGTTCAGAATGAGATTGCAACTATCAACCTTAACATTGACTACTTCAATGATAAGACTGACGTCATCAGCACTGATATTCATCATCTCACAGCAAGTCATGATGTTGTCAATCAGAATCTAAAGGCTTTGTGTGCTGGAGTGAAGATTCCAACAGTTGCTCTCAACCCTGCTGTTGCACCTTCTAATGTCATCAAGGTTGATGATGACAAAAAGGGGGAAGATAAAAGGGAAGAACCAGCTAAGGAAACTGCTGCTGCAACTATTGAAGCCAAGGAAACTGAAGACACAGCTGAAAAGACTGAAAAGCTTGGAAAGGTAGAAGAAGAAGAAAAGACTGAAAAAGAGACTACCAAGTACAAGAACACTGAATCTGCCAAGAAAGCAATGGAGCTTATCAAAGAACAGCAACTCAAAGAGAAGATGGAAGCTGCCAAAGCAATTTTGGAAGAGGAAGCTGATGATGAAGAAGATGACGAAGAGTCATCTTATGAATATGAAGAAGTGCTTGAAGGATCAGATGAAGAAGCTGATAGTTAGAAATTATAAATTCATTGTAATCAGTTTACTTTATCTATTTCTTCATAAATCTCATCTGATGAACTTGCATTGTAATATTTTTTTTAAATATCAATATAAAGACAAGTTCATTCCAACATATTATTTTCTATCTCAGAAAATTTTTGAGGATTACATTCTTTAGTTTAGGTATTCAACATGTACTTAGCTGAAGTTTTGTCATCATCAAAAAGGGGAAAATTGTTGGATAAGGATGAAGATGAAGGCACTAAAGGAAATTTGATAAGGGAGGTTTTGATGCATTCCAAAACTTCATATGTGGCTAAGTATGGAGTAACTTAGCTAACAATCTTATCAAGGAATTTTGACCAAGTACAAGAAGGCATCAGAAGAGTCAAAGTTTCAAGGTCCAAGACTTCTGATCTGCTGAAGTAAAGTTATCAGACTGATGAAGATCAGCCGACTCAAATCAGATTTGTTCATGTTTGAGATCAGCCGAGTTCGCCATCAGACCTGCACTTTCGTCAGCCAAGTAAAGAAGATCATGAAGTGTTCCCAACGGTAATAAATGCCCCTTGGAGTAATAAATGCTGAAGTACGAGGTTATTTAAGACAAATGATTGAAGACTTGCTTTGCATCAGCTGGGTGCATTTAATGCTGCATTTAATGCTGCCTGCAGAATAGTACTATTCACAGTACGGACAGACTGCAAAAGAGCCGTTCGCGGATTTTAAGGACCAGTACTCGAGGAATTTGAATTCTGTCTCTCTTCAACGGACACTTTTCAATCCTCAAGTATAAATAGCTGAAAGAGACGAAGAAGAAAAGAGCAACACAATCTCTGAGAAATTTTCGAAGCAAAATTCTTTAAGTCTCAAGAACAGCTCACTCATCAGCTGAGTCATTTGTTGACGAAAGCAGAGTTGAAGAATCAAGAAAAATACATCTTCTGAGTGATTTTGTAATCAAGAGTGTTGTGAGAAGTAGATATCCGTCTAAGTGAGTGATATTACTTCAGAGAATAGGTCTTCTTTGTGAATTCCTATTGCGAACTTGTGGTCGTTTCATTTGTTGTTCGACGCAAGCAGAGTATACTGTAAAATTTGTGATTATAGTATAACCCAAGATCTGTGTGACTTGGAAGAGTGGATTAAAGGATATTCAAATCCATATAACCACTATAAAAATTACTTGTGTTTTTACACTGCTTTTAAATCTACACATTTTTTGTTTGCATAAAAACACATTAAGTTAACTGTTTGAAAAAGAGTTAAAAAATAAAATAAAAAAAGGAGTTTATAAAACTGGGGAAGCATTTTTCAAACTGCTAAGATTACTTGTGAAAAACACTTTGAAAATCCGCTGCAAGTACTCTAAGTATTAAAACTGATTTTAACAAAATCAGCTAAGTAACAATCAGACGAGTGGTCAACAAGACTGTTCAAAGATTTGTTCGCGAACAGAATTGTAACTAACTAAACTGATCAGCTTAGTCTGTTCAGTTGAGTAAAAGTTTTAGAGTTAAATTTGGAAGAAATTTTTAAAGAGGTTTATTCACCCCCTCCCCCCCTCTAAACCTCTTCTGACCACTTGGGACCAACACTATGCACCTTACCCTGCTCATCCAATGCATGCATACCCTGCTTATCATGCACCTTACCCTGCTTATGAACATTATTCTTATCATACTGATCATCAACATGACTTATCTGATACTTATGATAAAAATGAAACTGTTCATGCTCCTGCTAAAACTCAGAAGCCTAAGAAGCCTAAGACATCAACATCTTGGGTTGTCAAAGGTGGAACTAATCCTTCAGGACCCTCTCAATAAGGGTACCTAAAACAATTTTATTTTGTTTTGTAGGTTAGGATTAGGAGTAGGAGTAAAGTAGAGAAGATTTGGTACTTGGACAGTGGATGTTCAAGACACATGTGTGGAAACATACATGAGCTGACTGATGCAGTTGCTGTGGATAGTCCAAGTGTTACATTTGGAGACAGCAAAGAAGGCAAGATTAAAGCTAAAGGAAGATTAATCAAGGGAAACATAGAGATATCTGACGTCTCATATGTTAAAGGCCTAAAGTATAATCTGCTGAGCATAAGTCAATTTTGTGACAAAGGATATTCAGTCATCTTCTCAACAGATAAGTGCTACGTTGAACAGATTGGTACAAAGAAGGTAATTTTATCTGGAAGGCGACAAGGAAATATCTACATAGTCGACTGGAATTCTGCTGACAAGAATTCAAATGTTTGTTTGGTGGCATATGCACCAAGTGAAGTCAGTTGGCTATGGCACAAGAGAATGAATCATTTAAACTTCAAGACCATCAACAGATTAATCAAGAATGATTTGGTAGAAGGGATTCCAAAAACAGTCATGAGCAAAGACAAGCTCTGTGACGCATGTCAGAAGGGTAAACAAATCAAGTCATCATTCAAAGAAAAGAAACACCAATCTTCTGGAAGAATATGGGAGCTACTGCATATGGACTTATTTGGACCCATTGATCCAGTCAGCAATGGTGGAAAGAAATACTGCCTAGCTGTTGTGGATGATTATTCAAGATATACTTGGGTGATTTTCATGAAGAAGAAAAGTGAAACCAAGAAACATCTTACCAATCTGATGGAACAGATCAAGAATGAGAAGAGTATAAAAATATTGAAGATCAGATCAGATAGAGGGACAGAGTTTACAAACTCTACTGTTGAAGAGTATTGTAATATCAAAGGAATACATCATGAGTATTCAGCTGCTAGAACCCCTCAACAGAATGGTGTTGCTGAAAGGAGAAACAGAACACTAAAGGAAGCTGTCAGAACAATGATAGCTGAAGCTAAACTGCCTCAAAGATTTTGGGCAGAAGCAACAAATACAGCATGCTTTACCCAAAACAGATGTATGATCAACAAAAATCAGAACAAGACTCCATATGAAGTTTGGAACAACAGAAAACCAAATATTCATTACTTTAAGATTTTTGGTTGTAAATGTTTTGTATTGAATAATGGGAAAAATCACCTTACTGCATTTGCAGAAAAGGCTGATGAAGCTGTTTTTGTAGGATACTCAACTATTAGTAAAGCTTATAGAGTTTTTAACAAAAGAACATTACTAATAGAAGAATCTATCCATGTAGTATTTGATGAGCCAAGTCAATCTTCTGAAAAGAATCAAAGTATTAACCAAGATCTGTCTGCTGATTTACAGAAGTTAGACATTGGAAGAAATGAAGAATATGTTCCCATCATACTACCTAATCTTAGTTCAGCTGCTAACTCAAGTGCTGTTCAAAATCACAGTGCTGATTGTCTAACAGACGAGTTGCAAACAGCTGACAGACCAGAGACTGTTCAACAGAAAACAAATGTTCAACAAACTACTACTGGAACTCCAACAGTAGTGTTGCAAGATCAAGACAGATGACAACATCCTGATCTACAACCTGATCTCAGATGGCTCAAGAATCACCCACCTGAGTTAGTAATTGGTGATCCTTTAGATAGAGTGAAAACAAGAAGAGCTGCTGCACAAGATGCTATGTTTGTCACATTTCTATCTCAGATAGAGCCTAAGCAAATTGAAGAAGCTCTTAATGATTCCTTCTGGATTGAAGCTATGCAAGAAGAGTTGAATCAATTTGAAAGGAATGAAGTCTGGTACTTAGTTCCTAGACCAAGTCGTCAAAGAGTAATTGGCACTAAATGGGTATTCAGAAATAAGATGAATGAAGATGGTATTGTTACCAGAAACAAAGCAAGACTAGTGGCCAAAGGGTATTGTCAAGAAGAAGGAATTGACTTTGATGAGACTTTTGCACCAGTAGCAAGACTTGAAGCAATCAGACTGTTTCTAGCCTATGCTGCTTACAAGAACTTCACTGTCTATCAGATGGATGTGAAGTCCGCTTTTCTCAATGGAGAATTGCAAGAAGAAGTGTATGTTGAGCAACCTCCTGGATTTGAAGTCTATCAAGAAGAGGACAAGGTATATCGTCTGAAGAAAGCCCTATATGGACTGAAACAGGCCCCAAGAGCATGGTATGATACCCTATCTGATTTTCTTTTAATTAAAGGATTTCGTAAAGGTAAGGTAGATAAAACCCTGTTTACAATTGAATGGGAAAATCATATATTACTTGTGCAAATATATGTGGACGATATTATCTTTGGTTCAACTAACCAACAGATGTGTGATAAGTTCTCCAAGCTGATGCAGAATAAGTTTGAAATGAGCATGATGGGTGAACTTAATTATTTTCTTGGATTGCAAGTTAGACAGTTGCCTGATGGAATATTCATCAGCCAAGCAAAATACACAAGAGATCTGTTCAAGAAATTTGGTATGGAAACTAGCTCAACTGCTACTATTCCTATGTCTACAAGTCTTCGTTTGGATAAAGATGAAGATAGCAAATCAGTGGACATAACCAAATATAGAGGCATTATTGGTTCATTGTTGTATCTAACAGCAAGTAGACCTGATATAATGTACTCTGTTGGAGTCTGTGCAAGATTTCAATCAAACCCCAAGGAATCTCATCTCTTAGCTGCCAAGAGGATATTGAAGTACATTAAAGGCACTCAAGAATTGGGATTGTGGTATCCTAGAGAATCTGGATTTGAGCTTATTGGTTATTCAGATTCAGACCTGGCTGGCTGCAAGATTGACAGAAAGAGCACAACAGGTGCCTGTCAGTTCTTAGGTAGTTGTCTGATCTCATGGATGAGTAAGAAGCAGACCTCAGTTTCTATATCTACTGCTGAAGCTGAATATATAGCTGCTGGAGCTTGCTGTGCACAAATACTTTGGTTGAAGCATCAACTAGAAGACTACAACATCAAGATCAGTGGAATTCCAATCTACTGTGACAACACAAGTGCAATCTCTCTTACTCAGAACACTACAAGTCATTCAAGGACTAAACATATAGAGATCAAGCATCACTTCATTCGAGATCATGTGGAAAAAGGCAATGTTATGATTGAGTATGTTCATACTGACAATCAGATTGCTGATATTTTCACTAAACCTTTAAGTGAAGTAAGGTTTTCAACTTTAAGAGCTGAGCTAGGATTACTTAATTTGGATGCATAAGCTGAGGGGGAACTCATCAGAAGACTGAAGTTCAACAGCTTAGTTATCCGTTGTTCTATTCAAGGATTAACTTTCAACAGACTAGTTAACTTATGAATTCTTAAACTCAGGGGGAATGTGTAAGACTAGCGGTACTTCTGAATTAAAGATGAAATTTGTTAATGACAGTTAGTTGAAGTTATGTTTTCATCAGAAGACTCAACTATCGAAGAACAAAGTTATATTATCTGGCTGGATTGACAAACAGCTGAGGAAGGTTATCAGCTATTGGCATTCTCTGATAACAGCACTGTCATCAGGACAGTAGTCCATCAGATAAGTGTTTATTATACTCATCTGATTACTTAAATAAAAGCAAACTATTTAAAACGTTTTATTAAAAACACGCTTTTATAAGTAACTGTCGGGCGGTACATATTCCCGCTCCTCATTAAATATCTTTTGAATTTGAAAAGTCGTAACTGACGCCGCACGATCAGCACTGACAGAAAATCGGATCTAACGGTTGGCGGATATCACGGAAACCGAAATACCCCAACTCTATAAATCCTCGTCTGATCAGTCGAGTAGCTCTTTACGAACCCTAAATTTTCAAAAGTACTTGTGAGAAATTTGAGCAATTTTTCTGCAAAATCTCTTCGTTTTTCTCTCTAATCTCTACAGATCTAAAATGGCTGCTGAAGGCATGTACCTTGTGTATGATTCCTACTACCAAACTGGCACAAAACTGATGAAGGAACTTCTGGAGAAGTTCAAATCTGCAACCTTGGTAAATTTCATGGAATACCATGAAGGAATAATCTGGACTGACCAGGTTATGGAATACTACAGTACGGCTAAAGTTGATTTCGATAAGTTGGAGATTACTGCTACAGTTGGTGACAAATCTGTTGTCATCACTCCTACCGTTCTTCACGAACAGTTTGGGCTTCGTAACAGTGGACGTCATGATGTCACTATGTTAACTGAAGCAAAACACCAAGAGTTTTGGGCAATCTGCGCCAAGGAAGGAGAAATACTGTCTGGGAATATCAGGAAGAGACAGCTGAAGGACGAGTATCAGCGGATGGCTGATATGGTGGCAAAGCTGATGGAAAACTGCACCTTTTCTCTTGATGCTGTTACTATGAAGAGATACAGCATTATGGCTGCCATTTATTATGGATTGGAAGTCAACTGGTCCATGATTATCTGGTACATCTTTGCTGAGTTCTTTGAAGTAAAGAAAGGCAAAGAACCTCACACCAACCACAGGATAACTCTCAGCTACCTACTGTCCCATCTGGGATGCACTATGGCGAATGGCAAAGAAATTCACAAGTCCAAAGCCATGAACAAATACCTGCCTGTTCAAAAGAGGAAGGCTGATGAGCCTGAAGAAGCTGATGCTGAGGGACCAAAAGAGGTTCCTGCCAAAAGGCAAAGGAAGCTAGTCAAAACAGCTGACTTAGTTGTTAAGACTAAAAAGAAGAAGGCTGCTGATGAGCCTAAAAAGAAAGAAGTCAAGCAGATGGAAAAAGTGACTTCTGCTAATGAAGCCACTAGAATCATAGAGACCATAACTGCTGATGTAAGGACTGGATCCCCTGCATCACCATCAAGAACTCCATTAGCAGAGAGGCCTGCTGAAAATGTTTCTAAGAGGACAAGGAGTCAGCAGAAGGATACTGCTACTTCAAGAATTGTCCAAGGCTTAACTAAGAAAGCTGCTAGAAAGTAGATGACCTTTATAGAGGAACCCACGGAGTTGGAAAATATAGCAAGGGAAGACCCTGCAAATGCTGAAAAGGCTGCTGAAATTGTTGAGCCTGCCAAGGCTGTTGAGACTGCTGCACTTGACAAAGCTGATGAGCAACAGCCAAGTCAAGCCCCTAAACCAGCTGAGACATCCAAGTCTCAAGAAGATCCAGACGTCCAAATCATGCATCCTATTGCTGCAAATCCCATATCGTCTGCTGGACCAGCCCTTGCTGACAAAGGAAAAAGAAAAATCGTGCTAAGGAAAAAGAAAATTTCCAAGGCTGATAAGAAGGCTAGGGAGGAAGCTGAGCAACGGAAGCAGGATGAGCTGGAAGAGAAGAAAGTACTTGAGCTAAGCAAAGTTGAAGCTGCTAAGGATGAAGCTAGACGAAAAATGTCGGAGGCAGAAAGAAAAGCTGCTGAAGACGCAGAATTGGCTATGGTATTGGAGATAAGCAAAACTGATGCCTATGGACCCATCCATGGAGGAGGCATCAAGATTGGAGAAGGCAAAGATGAAGAAGAAAAGAAAAAGCTAAAAATGCCTGCTGCCAAGCTCAAGTCAAAGGACAAATTTGAAGTTAGAAAAGCCTTTGAGATAGTGTATGCTGATAAGGAGCTGTTCAAGAAGTTTGAGAAGTCCTTGGCATACTATGATCAAAAGCTCATGTTGAAGACTCTGTTCAACCAGGAGAAACCAAGATATATCAGCTGGAGAGCCAACAGGCTGAACAAGTCAATAACAGAACTTCAAAATATGAAGGAGTTGGCTGATGAAGAACGATGGGTTCTGACCTGGCTGAAAACAAACTCCATTCAAAAGGCCCTTGATCCCAGCTATGTAAGAGATGTCATGCATAGTTATGCAAAAGGCTTTGCATTGGAGGAGGCCAAGAAGATCAAAAGCACCTTGCCTGATAAGAAGAGAAAGTCTGAAGATGCTGAAGAAAGGGCAATTAAATTTGCTGTTATGACCTCCCTGAATAGATGGGCAAAAAGGTCAAAATATCAGCAAGGTTGTTCAAGTGACTTGCCACTGCTGCCAAGCATTCAGCAAATAATTTTTGGCAAGGAAGTAAAAGAGTTCAGTGAAGTGCCAAAGGGCAACAATGCTCCTATTAACCCTTGGATCATTGTGAGGCAAATCAGACAAACTACCTGCTTCAATGATGATGGCACCATAACTAACCTGTTTTACGATGATGTCACTGATGAAAAGAATGAAGCTGACAAGTCCTTAGCTATTGAATGGGAAGCTAAGACTTCTGAAGATCATCAGATGACTGATATGGAAGAAGTCCCTGTTCAACAGGCGACTAACGAGAAGGAAGCTGATGCTGATGCTTCTGCTTCATCAGCTGATCAACATTCATCACTGATGGAAGCACTCCAGATGCTTATGGAAAATTCACTAAAGGAACTGGAAGAGAAGCATAATCAACAGCTAATGAAGGTCAAGGAGGAGCTGAAGAACGAACTTAAGGCAGAATTGGAAGAATCAAACAAACTTTAGCTGGAAACTGTTCAAGGATCAACAGCAGAGATCCTCAAGAGAGAAATTAACAGTATTCCCATTCCTCAAGATAATTCTCTGCAGTTAGTGCACAGCCTGAGAGATTTGAACAAAAATGTTGAAGATGTGAAGGGTGATGTGAATCATCTTCATACTGCATTAAAGACAGCTGAGCACAAAATAGCAGACTTAACTACAACCTTCATTCAAGTCAGTAAAGAAGAGAAGGAAATCAACTTAGGGATGTTGCAAGAAGTAGCAAAGGCTTCACAGGAAGTCCAAAATGAAATTGCAACTATAAACCTTAACATTGACTACTTCAATGACCAGACTGACGTTATCAGCACTGATATTCATCATCTTACAGCAAGTCATGATGTTGTCAATCAGAATCTAAAGGCTTTATGTGCTGAAATGAAAATTCCAACAGTTGCACTCAACCCTACTGCTAAACCTGATGAAGTCATCAGAGCTGATGATGACAAAAAGGGGGAAGATAACAGGGATGATTCAACTAAGGAAATTCCTGCTACTGTTGAAGCCAAAGAAACTGGAGACACTGCTGACAAGACTGAAAATTTTGGAAAGGTAGAAGAAAAAGAAAAGACCGAAGAAGAAACTACCAAGTACAAGAACACTGAATCAGCCAAGAAAGCAATGGAGCTAATTAAAGAGCAGCAACTCAAAGAGAAGATGGAAGCTGCCAAAGCAATCTTGGAAGAGGAAGCTAATGATGAAGAAGATGACGAAGAGTCATCTTATGAATATGAAGAAGTGCTTGAAGGATCAGATGAAGAAGCTGATAGTTAGAAATTATAAATTCATTGTAATCAGTTTACTTTATCTATTTCTTCAGAAATCTCATCTGATGAACTTGCATTGTAATATTTTTTCAAATATCAATATAAAGACAAGTTCATTCCAACATATTATTTTCTATCTCAGAAAATTTTTGAGGATTACATTCTTTAGTTTAGGTATTCAACAGGTACTTAGCTGAAGTTTTGTCATCATTAAAAAGGGGGAAATTGTTGGATAAGGATGAAGATGAAGGCACTAAAGGAAATTTGATAAGGGAGGTTTTGATGCATTCCAAAACTTCATATTTGGCTAAGTATGGAGTAACTTAGCTGACAATCTTATCAAGGAATTTTGACTAAGTACAAGAAGACATCAGAAGAGTCAAAGTTTCAAGGTCCAAGACTTCTGATCTGCTGAAGTAAAGTTATCAGACTGATGAAGATCAGCCGACTCAAATCAGATTTGTTCATGTTTGAGATCAGCCGAGTTCGCCATCAGACCTGCACTTTCGTCAGCCAAGTGAAGAAGATCATGAAGTGTTCCCAACGGTAATAAATGCCCCTTGGAGTAATAAATGCTGAAGTACGAGGTTATTTAAGACAAATGATTGAAGACTTGCTTCGCATCAGCTGGGTGCATTTAATGCTGCATTTAATGCTGCCTGCAGAATAGTACTGTTCACAGTACGGACAGACTGCAAAAGAGCCGTTCGCGAATTTCAAGGACCAGTACTCGAGGAATTTGAATCCTGTCTCTCTTCAACGGACACTTTTCAATCCTCAAGTATAAATAGCTGAAAGAGACGAAGAAGAAAGAAGCAACACAATCTCTGAGAAATTTTCGAAGCAAAATTCTTTAAGTCTCAAGAACAGCTCACTAATCAGCTGAGTCATTTGTTGACGAAAGCAGAGTTGAAGAATCAAGAAAAATACATCTTCTGAGTGATTTTGTAATCAAGAGTGTTGTGAGAAGTAGATATCCGTCTTAGTGAGTGATATTACTTCAGAAAAGTAGGATTTCTGTGTGATTTCTTACTGCGAACTTACGGCCTATTCATTTGTTGTAAGGCGTAAGCAGAGTATACTGATTACTGTGTGTTTTTAGTATAACCCAAGATCTTTGTGACTTGGAAGAGTGGACTAAAGGATATTCAAATCCATATAACCACTATAAAAATTACTTGTGTTTTTACATTGTTTTTAAACTTGCACATTTTCTGATTGTATAAAAACACGTCAAGATAACTGTTTGAAAAAGAGTTAAAAGGAGTTTATAAAACTGGGGAAACATTTTTCAAACTGCTAAGATTACTTGTGAAAAACACTTTGAAAATCCGCTGCAAGTACTCTAAGTATTAAAACTGATTTTAACAAAATCTGCTAAGTAATCATCAGACGAATGGTCAACAAAGCTGTTCAAAGATTTGTTCGCGAACAGAATTGTAACTTACTAATCTGATCAGCTTAGTCTGTTCAGTTAGAGAAAAGTTTTAGAGTTAAATTTGGAAGAAATTTTTAAAGAGGTTTATTCACCCCCCCCCCCCTCTAAACCTCTTCTGACCACTTGGGACCAACATTATTAGTTTGGCAGTACGTGAAAAGCTAGATTTGCGTCTAATGGATGTTGTTACAGCCTATTTATATGGCTCGCTCGATACTGAAATTTATATGAATGTCCCTGAAGGACTTAAAATTCCAGATGAACTTGGGAAATCCCGGGAAAATTATTCAATACGCCTGCAAATTATTATATGGATTAAAACAATCTGGGCGCATGTGGTACAATTGACTGAGTGGATACTTGTCAAAAGAAGGTTATAAAAGTGATCCAATTTGTCCATGTGTATTTATAAGGAAATCAGGATCATAGTTTGTTATAATTATTGTATATGTTGATGATTTAAATATTATTGGAACTCCTGAAGAGCTTCAAAAAGCAGTTGATTATTTAAAGAAAGAATTCAAAATGAAAGATTTTGGAAAAACAAAATTTTGTCTCGGCTTGCAGATCGAGCATCTATCAAACAAAATTCTTCTTCATCAATCAACTTATATACAAAAGATCTTGAAACGATTCTATATGGATAAGGCACATCCCTTAAGTACCCCAATGGTTGTAAGATCTTTGGATGTAAAAAAGGACCCTTTTCGTCCTCGTGAGAATAACGAAGAACTCCTTGGTCCTGAAGTACCATATCTCAGTGCTATTGGAGCATTAATGTATCTTGCTAATAGTACACGTCCTGATATATCTTTTGCTGTAAATTTATTAGCAAGATTTAGTTCTTCTCCGACACGACGACATTGGAATGGAATTAAACATATATTTTCATATCTCCGAGGAACAATTGATATGGGGTTACTTTATCAAAATAATGCAAAATCATACATAGTTGGATATGCGGATGCAGGTTACTTATATGATCCACATAAAGCCCGCTCTCAAACAGGCTATGTATTTACAAGCAATGGAACTGCTATATCATGGCGTTCTACTAAACAAACTTTAGTTGCCACTTCATCAAATCATGCAGAAATAATCGCAATGCATGAGGCAAGTCGAGAGTGTGTTTGGTTAAAATCAATAACCCATCATATCCAACAGATGTGTGGTATATCATTCGACACAAATACCCTAATAATTTTGTATGAAGATAATGCAGCTTGCATAGCTCAACTCAAAGAAAGGTACATCAAAGGTGATAGAACGAAACATATTTCACCAAAAAATTTCTTCACTCATGAACTTCAGAAGAATGGTGACATAGATGTTCAACAAATTCGTTCAAGTGAAAATTTGGCAGATTTATTAACTAAGGCATTACCGACTGTCAGATTTGAGAAGTTGATAAGTGGAATTGGGATGTGTCGACTTAAAGATGTTAAATGATTTTGTCATCAGGGGAAGTAAAAGATATATTGCACTCTTTTTTCCTTCACTAGGTTTTTATTCCAATGGGTTTTTCCTAGTAAGGTTTTTAATGAGACAATAAACAATAAACAATGAACATCAAAGGGGGAGTGTTATAAATATTAAGGTTATGGATGTCATTGAAAGGTCACATTGAAGTTACTAAAGTCTAGATTAATTCACATTGAAGAGTTATTGAGATTGTAACTTATGACTTTTGGGTATCCCAATTAGTCCTATAAATAGTGATACTTTGTAATGTATTTCTCAATCAATATGAATAAAATCTTCTCTCCCTACTTTATTCTCTTTAGTTTAATCTTTACTTATTTATCTTTTAGCTTATTTCGTAACAATTTTCTAAATTTTAAACTGCATTGATTGAGTGTTTGTTATAACATCTCAATTTTAGATTGAAGTTCTACACTCAATTTATTTTCTTGTTATCAATCACGTATCATTAATTTATAAAACATAAATAAATTGAATAACATTGTGTGAGTGCGTGGAATTTTACCTGTAGAGAGGAGGAGCGCAGGACTGAGAAGAAGTATTACTAATGCCAGGTGATGGGTACAAGTATTAAAGCAAAGTGTACAAATCTGTTCCAATCTTCCAAGCCTGGTAGTAGTGTTTATGACTTGTGTGGATAAAGTGAGTAAAGATTCGATCCTATTATTAACCGGCAAAAAAATTCAGTGAATTGAAATATGACAAAATTACAAAAACGATCCTGCAATTACAAAAATCAGTGAATTGAAATCATGTAACTATAATATTTATATATTAAGACCTTTAATTTCATTCTAGCACAATTTTAGTATAGTAGGTTACACTTAAATATTTCTTAAAAGTTCAGAAGAAAGTTTTATACATAAGAATGAAATTGAAAATAAAAGACTAAAAGTTAAAGTGGTAAACTCAAATGGAACATTCTCTTTGAGGGAAAATTGTATGCACCTTCAAGAACTATTTGAAAAGCAAAGTATACTATTCATTTCCTTTCAATTTTTAGCCAAACAAAGAGGTGAAATTTTGTTTGAACTGTCATCACAAAAATCCGAAGTAAGTTACCATCTCAATTTAGACAAGTGAGTTACATTATAAATATTCAGAGCTCATATATTATATCAACCATTTGATTAGCTAGAAAAACATCAAGGCATGCTCAGAACAACATCAACATTAAATTAATAACTTCAAATAGGATTTTGTGCTTTCTGTCTTTTGTTAAAGAATGTTGTCTCGAATTAATACATTCCTATCCAATCAACCATTTTCTATCTTCACAAGCATATAATTGCATCGATCAAGTAATTTGGACTACATATAAGAAATATCCCAAAATTTGAACTGCCATCACAAAAAATCCAAAGTGAGTAACAATCTTAATTTCGACAAGTGAGTTACGATCTCGGTTGAAAGGGGTAAATTGTTTCATTAAATTTTTTACAGGGGATAAATTGATTTTTTCAAATTATAGAGGGGTAATTTGATCATTATGTATTTCATAGGGGGTAAATTGCCATTAAATTTGTAAAAAATTTGGGTTTAGTTCTAGAATTGCAATGAAAACCTATCATATGGTACTAAATTTGTATTTTCGTATTCAGTGATACCAAAAATACAATTTAGCATATCTTATGGTTAAAAAACAATTTCCCCGAAATTAAAGCTATCAATATCGTCAGTATTTACTATTTAAGTGAAACTAAGAGAATGAGTAACATGGAAATCTCATTCCAAACAGCGACTTTACAATTGAATTAATCATTATTGTGATATTATTTTTTAATAAAAACACTCAACAAATTCTCCACACATTTTTTCTTTTCTTGCAAAAAATGAGGCGATGATATTAAATGCCATTTAATATTTTGAATAAATAAATGAAATAAATTAATTAATTAAACAAATAACGCTACAAATCACAATCTGACAGTAACATTGAAGATACACATATTGCAGTTTAGGAATAAATTGCGAGTGAAGTTGCAAATCAAATTAATCGAAACAACCGATTTAGTTACTTGTCGAAGGAATTTGAGAACTCAAGCTATTTCACAAGATCGAGAAATCGTCAACTGCACCGCCTCAGATTTCAAGCTTCAAAACGGACTCTTAGATTCAGTTTGTTTGTTTGGAGATTCCCCCTCCGCCCCCCCCTCCCTTTTTTGTTTGGAGATATCTTGATTTAATTGTTCGTTGAATTAGCTGTTTATTTAATTTTAGCATTGTTTCAATTTCTTTTTTCTAATATTTTATTCCTAAAAAAAATAGGTCTAAGTTCTTTTAAATTATTAAAAAAAGAAAAAAAAGAAAATGGACATTATAATATTAAGAGGATAATTTGCCATTAACTCAAATACTTCTTGGATTTAAAACAATTTTACAGTTAGAGAAGGCCGAACAATTCTTTATCAATAAAAGCCCAACCCCATTTAACCATTAACCTTCTAATATTAATTAATTGAAATGGGCTATTCCTTTTTTCAAGGTTTTCTTGATATAACAGCCCTAGCTAGGGTGCTGTACATTGAAATTATTCTAGGTTTTCCCATCAAAAGATAGGGTGAGTTTGACCGAGTAATTGGAGCTCTTAAAATCACTTTTACATCTTTATTATGATTTTTGAAGTGTTTGGCCCTGATTATAAAAAATTACTTATGTTCAATCGTGATTTTCATGATATTTGACCCCCAATATCATAATCACTTTTGGGATCTCGAAAAGCAAAAAATCAACTTATTTTAAAAGCAACTAAAGTGTTACTTTTACAAAAGCTATTATACAAAAGCAATTATTCTATAATTAATTTTTATCATAATCAATTATTACCATAATCAATTTTAGTAAAATTAATTCTCGTATAATTTGCTTTTCGAATTGCTAGGCCAAACTCACCAATAATACACTATTATTACATAATACACTAATTTTGTAGTCACAAATCGATGGAGAAAATAGACATGCAAATCAAGAAGCAAAGATCAACGAAGATCAAAGATGAGCATGAAGGACGTAGGTTTTTACCGGATGATATAGTGAAGGAGATACTATCAAGATTGTCGATGAAGAGTCTTTTAAGGTATATGTCTGTTTCGAGGCACTAGAAATCTCTAATCTCCCATAATTCATTCAAGAAACTACGTCGTAAAAAAATCCTAGACAATAAAAAATTCCCCGTTACTGCTAGGTTTAGATTTTATAAATAATAATAACTCATATGCCTTAAACACCTTCAATTTCCATGGAAAACTAATCCAAGAATGGAGTTTTTCTATAATTGCATCATCATGCCTAAAAAAAAAATGTTGCCCTTTCCATCACAATCGAAATTGGTGTGCTTTGTCAACAATGAGATATTCTACATATGTAATCCCAGCACTCGACGAATTTTCCGCTTGCCTAATCCTCCTTCTCGTCCCTTGCTATATGGAATATGGTTTTTGCTTATGTTCAATCTTATACTTAGTCAAATCAGATCTAGACATATGGAGGTGTATGATGCTTACTATATCCATGTCCAATGATGATGATCACTTGCATTATAATTCTTGGAGATCCTTTGATGTCGTGGCTATCAATCATCTCGCGGTTTATCGCCCATTTGGGGTTTTTGTTTATGGGGCTTTCTATTGGTTGATAATTGATAATGAGGTTAGAAAATATGTGATCATTTCCTTTAACATGGAGAATGAAGGTTTTTCTACTTACTATTAGGTTGCCCAAGGATTTTGAAAATAATTTAGGTGATTTTCATCTGTCACTTCTGGAAATCAAGGAAAAACTCTATATCAGGACTTTATCGTATCACTCCTTAACCTTGAAATTGTGGATGCTTTCTGATGTGAAGAACTAGTTATGGACCCAAAGTTGGAGCATTAATTTAAAAAGCATTCCACAGTGGCTTGGGACGTTATTTGACTCACTTAATCTAAATATTTACAGGCGAGAATACCTCCAGAATTACAACGAATCAGAGGAGGACATCTTAAGAGACATTGGAAAGTTTAAAGTGGAAAATAAGGCTATTTTGGGTGTGGGAATTCACACAAACATTTTCACTTTAAATACATAGAAGCAATTCACTTCTACATATGCTTAAGTAGGTATATATCTTTTAGTCTTTAGGATGACTAATTAATTTTCTATATTTTATACTGCATTGAATAACATCTTATTATGTACCTTAATGGTGATTAATTAAACCAACACTGCCTAAGAAACTAGAATTTGAAGCCAATATTCATCGTGAAAATCGAGATCATTTTATTTACTTAATTTTTAGTAAAATTTTGTGACCAAAACTAGCGTTAAGGAGTGGATAGTAGTGCCCTAAAAACTTTCATAAACTATCTGTATGCAAGATTTATGAAAGATTCTGTGCAGCCAATAACTTTTACTTTTACTTGAATTTTATTTGGATTCTTTAGGGGAAATTAAAGCTATCAAAATCATCAAATATATTCAAGTGGAAATAAAAGAATGAGTAAAATAAATCAAACAAAAAAGGGACACTATTTTCACCTTCAGAAGCATTTACATATAAATAAATCAAACAAAAAAGTTACACTATTTGTGCATGATACAAAGCACAAAAACTTCATCTAATTTGATAGTAATAGAACTATATCAAAACAATAATTAAGGAAGTGTTGAAACAGAACAGGATCACCAACAATTGCTTAAATTACAACTAAAATCAACAAATAGCTATTGCATTAGAAAAACATGGGGTAAAATTCTCCACACATTTCCTTCTCTAACAAAATATGAGGCCATTTAACAAAAATCAACAACTAATTGTCACTGAATATCTTAATTTAAGAAATATATAATATTATTAAAAAATAACACTCATGATCTCACAATTTTTACATCGAAAATACCTTGGAGTTCAGGAAATCTCGATTTGAGGTTTGTCTATACACTTAATTTCCTATTGAGAGTTAACATTTTGCATTTGATTTCAAATATTTATGAATATAATTAATTATTTAGTTGAAAAATCTTTTAATAAATTTATTCACATATTGGGTGTCCATATAGTTTAGGGTCACACAAATTACGAAAGAGTGTTGTTGATATCTGGGTCAGTCAATCTTATCTGAAATAATTCGGAAGCGGAACTTATTAGAGTTTTAAAATAAGATTCATAGCATTTTGTCTTAATCATTAAAAGAAGTCAATAAAATTCGAATCTCAATTCACGATCAAAATGTCTAATGATGAAGTGGCATCGGACATTTCGAAAATAAAAATAAAAATATGTTAAATTACATATTTAACCTTCTAATTAATATGTTTAAAACAACTATCTAATCACTAATTAAATTCAGATCTCTTTCCCCCGAAAAGATCGAGGAAATTAGATTTTTAAAACCAAATTTTTGCCTACTTTATACATTTCATACCACTCAAAAAAGGTCAGGCATCAAACAAATGTCGTTAAGTCACCATTTTTATCTATTTAGGGGATATTCCAAATTGGGCAGAAAATACCAAAAAGGTAAAAATTAGGAGGGGATAATTGCAATTATTGCTGCCATCAATTCCTGTTTCAATTCTTCACCTCCGGCACCACAAGTCCACGACCACCGCCCAACCCTTCCCCACATGAAAACAGATCTATACATGAGCGAAGTAGATCGTTGCTTCAGAAGATAATGCAACTTGCATAGCTCAACTCAAAGAAAGGTACATCAAAGGTGATAGAACGAAACATATTTCACCAAAAAATTTCTTCACTCATGAACTTCAGAAGAATGGTGACATAGATGTTCAACAAATTCGTTCAAGTGAAAATTTGGCAGATTTATTAACTAAGGCATTACCGACTGTCAGATTTGAGAAGTTGATAAGTGAAATTGGGATGTGTCGACTTAAAGATGTTAAATGATTTTGTCATCAGGGGAAGTAAAAGATATATTGCACTCTTTTTTCCTTCACTAGGTTTTTATTCCAATGGGTTTTTCCTAGTAAGGTTTTTAATGAGACAATAAACAATAAACAATGAACATCAAAGGGGGAGTGTTATAAATATTAAGGTTATGGATGTCATTGAAAGGTCACATTGAAGTTACTAAAGTCTAGATTAATTCACATTGAAGAGTTATTGAGATTGTAACTTATGACTTTTGGGTATCCCAATTAGTCCTATAAATAGTGATACTTTGTAATGTATTTCTCAATGAATATGAATAAAATCTTCTCTCCCTACTTTATTCTATTTAGTTTAATCTTTACTTATTTATCTTTTAGCTTATTTCGTAACAATTTTCTAAATTTTAAACTGCATTGATTGAGTGTTTGTTATAACATCTCAATTTTAGATTGAAGTTCTACACTCAATTTATTTTCTTGTTATCAATCACGTATCATTAATTTATAAAACATAAATAAATTGAATAACATTGTGTGAGTGCGTGGAATTTTACCTGTAGAGAGGAGGAGCGCAGGACTGAGAAGAAGTATTACTAATGCCAGGTGATGGGTACAAGTATTAAAGCAAAGTGTACAAATCTGTTTCAATCTTCCAAGCCTGGTAGTAGTGTTTATGACTTGTGTGGATAAAGTGAGTAAAGATTCGATCCTATTATTAACCGGCAAAAAAATTCAGTGAATTGAAATATGACAAAATTACAAAAACGATCCTGCAATTACAAAAATCAGTGAATTGAAATCATGTAACTATAATATTTATATATTAAGACCTTTAATTTCATTCTAGCACAATTTTAGTATAGTAGGTTACACTTAAATATTTCTTAAAAGTTCAGAAGAAAGTTTTATACATAAGAATGAAATTGAAAATAAAAGACTAAAAGTTAAAGTGGTAAACTCAAATGGAACATTCTCTTTGAGGGAAAATTGTATGCACCTTCAAGAACTATTTGAAAAGCAAAGTATACTATTCATTTCCTTTCAATTTTTAGCCAAACAAAGAGGTGAAATTTTGTTTGAACTGTCATCACAAAAATCCGAAGTAAGTTACCATCTCAATTTAGACAAGTGAGTTACATTATAAATATTCAGAGCACATATATTATATCAACCATTTGATTAGCTAGAAAAACATCAAGGCATGCTCAGAACAGCATCAACATTAAATTAATAACTTCAAATAGGATTTTGTGCTTTCTGTCTTTTGTTAAAGAATGTTGTCTCGAATTAATACATTCCTATCCAATCAACCATTTTCTATCTTCACAAGCATATAATTGCATCAATCAAGTAATTTGGACTACATATAAGAAAAATCCCAAAATTTGAACTGCCATCACAAAAAATCCAAAGTGAGTAACAATCTTAATTTCGACAAGTGAGTTACGATCTCGGTTGAAAGGGGTAAATTGTTTCATTAAATTTTTTACAGGGGATAAATTGATTTTTTCAAATTATAGAGGGGTAATTTGATCATTATGTATTTCATAGGGGGTAAATTGCCATTAAATTTGTAAAAAATTTGGGTTTAGTTCTAGAATTGCAATGAAAACCTATCATATGGTACTAAATTTGTATTTTTGTATTCAGTGATACCAAAAATACAATTTAGCATATCTTATGGTTAAAAAACAATTTCCCCGAAATTAAAGCTATCAATATCGTCAGTATTTACTATTTAAGTGAAACTAAGAGAATGAGTAACATGGAAATCTCATTCCAAACAGCGACTTTGCAATTGAATTAATCATTATTGTGATATTATTTTTTAATAAAAACACTCAACAAATTCTCCACACATTTTTTCTTTTCTAGTAAAATATGAGGCGATGATATTAAATGCCATTAAATATTTTGAATAAATAAATGAAATAAATTAATTAATTAAACAAATAACGCTACAAATCACAATCTGACAGTAACATTGAAGATACACATATTGCAGTTTAGGAATAAATTGCAAGTGAAGTTGCAAATCAAATTAATCGAAACAACCGATTTAGTTACTTGTCGAAGGAATTTGAGAACTCAAGCTATTTCACAAGATCGAGAAATCGTCAACTGCACCGCCTCAGATTTCAAGCTTCAAAACGGACTCTTAGATTCAGTTTGTTTGTTTGGAGATTCCCCCTCCCCCCCCCCCCCCCCCCCTTTTTGTTTGGAGATATCTTGATTTAATTGTTCGTTGAATTAGCTGTTTATTTAATTTTAGCATTGTTTCAATTTCTTTTTTCTAATATTTTATTCCTAAAAAAAATAGTTCTAAGTTCTTTTAAATTATTAAAAAAAAATGGACATTATAATATTAAGAGGATAATTTGCCATTAACTCAAATACTTCTTGGATTTAAAACAATTTTACAGTTAGAGAAGGCCGAACAATTCTTTATCAATAAAAGCCCAACCCCATTTAACCATTAACCTTCTAATATTAATTAATTGAAATGGGCTATTCCTTTTTTCAAGGTTTTCTTGATATAACAGCCCTAGCTAGGGTGCTGTACATTGAAATTATTCTAGGTTTTCCCATCAAAAGATAGGGTGAGTTTGACCGAGTAATTGGAGCTCTTAAAATCATTTTTACATCTTTATTATGATTTTTGAAGTGTTTGGCCCTGATTATAAAAAATTACTTATGTTCAATCGTGATTTTCATGGTGTTTGACCCCCAAGATCATAATCACTTTTGGGATCTCGAAAAGCAAAAAATCAACTTATTTTAGAAGCAACTAAAGTGTTACTTTTACAAAAGCTATTATACAGAAGCAATTATTCTATAATTAATTTTTATCATAATCAATTATTACCATAATCAATTTTATTAAAATTAATTCTCGTATAATTGCTTTTCGAATTGCTAGGCCAAACTCACCAATAATACACTATTATTACATAATACACTAATTTTGTAGTCACAAATCGATGGAGAAAATAGACATGCAAATCAAGAAGCAAAGATCAACGAAGATCAAAGATGAGCATGAAGGAGGTAGTTTTTACCGGATGATATAGTGAAGGAGATACTATCAAGATTGTCGGTGAAGAGTCTTTTAAGGTATATGTCTGTTTCGAGGCACTAGAAATCTCTAATCTCCCATAATTCATTCAAGAAACTACGTCGTAAAAAAATCCTAGACAATAAAAAATTCCCCGTTACTGCTAGGTTTAGATTTTATAAATAATAATAACTCATATGCCTTAAACACCTTCAATTTCCATGGAAAACTAATCCAAGAATGGAGTTTTTCTATAATTGCATCATCATGCCTAAAAAAAATGTTGCCCTTTCCATCACAATCGAAATTGGTGTGCTTTGTCAACAATGAGAGATTCTACATATGTAATCCCAGCACTCGACGAATTTTCCGCTTGCCTAATCCTCCTTCTCGTCCCTTGCTATATGGAATATGGTTTTGCTTATGTTCAATCTTATACTTAGTCAAATCAGATCTAGACATATGGAGGTGTATGATGCTTACTATATCCATGTCCAATGATGATGATCACTTGCATTATAATTCTTGGAGATCCTTTGATGTCGTGGCTATCAATCATCTCGCGGTTTATCGCCCATTTGGGGTTTTTGTTTATGGGGCTTTCTATTGGTTGATAATTGATAATGAGGTTAGAAAATATGTGATCATCTCCTTTAACATGGAGAATGAAGGTTTTTCTACTTACTATTAGGTTGCCCAAGGATTTTGAAAATAATTTAGGTGATTTTCATCTGTCACTTCTGGAAATCAAGGAAAAACTCTATATCAGGACTTTATCGTATCACTCCTTAACCTTGAAATTGTGGATGCTTTCTGATGTGAAGAACTAGTTATGGACCCAAAGTTGGAGCATTAATTTAAAAAGCATTCCACAGTGGCTTGGGACGTTATTTGACTCACTTAATCTAAATATTTACAGGCGAGAATACCTCCAGAATTACAACGAATCAGAGGAGGACATCTTAAGAGACATTGGAAAGTTTAAAGTGGAAAATAAGGCTATTTTGGGTGTGGGAATTCACACAAACATTTTCACTTTAAATACATAGAAGCAATTCACTTCTACATATGCTTAAGTAGGTATATATCTTTTAGTCTTTAGGATGACTAATTAATTTTCTATATTTTATACTGCATTGAATAACATCTTATTATGTACCTTAATGGTGATTAATTAAACCAACACTGCCTAAGAAACTAGAATTTGAAGCCAATATTCATCGTGAAAATCGAGATCATTTTATTTACTTAATTTTTAGTAAAATTTTGTGACCAAAACTAGCGTTAAGGAGTGGATAGTAGTGCCCTAAAAACTTTCATAAACTATCTGTATGCAAGATTTATGAAAGATTCTGTGCAGCCAATAACTTTTACTTTTACTTGAATTTTATTTGGATTCTTTAGGGGAAATTAAAGCTATCAAAATCATCAAATATATTCAAGTGGAAATAAAAGAATGAGTAAAATAAATCAAACAAAAAAGGGACACTATTTTCACCTTCAGAAGCATTTACATATAAATAAATCAAACAAAAAAGTTACACTATTTGTGCATGATACAAAGCACAAAAACTTCATCTAATTTGATAGTAATAGAACTATATCAAAACAATAATTAAGGAAGTGTTGAAACAGAACAGGATCACCAACAATTGCTTAAATTACAACTAAAATCAACAAATAGCTATTGCATTAGAAAAACATGGGGTAAAATTCTCCACACATTTCCTTCTCTAACAAAATATGAGGCCATTTAACAAAAATCAACAACTAATTGTCACTGAATATCTTAATTTAAGAAATATATAATATTATTAAAAAATAACACTCATGATCTCACAATTTTTACATCGAAAATACCTTGGAGTTCAGGAAATCTCGATTTGAGGTTTGTCTATACACTTAATTTCCTATTGAGAGTTAACATTTTGCATTTGATTTCAAATATTTATGAATATAATTAATTATTTAGTTGAAAAATCTTTTAATAAATTTATTCACATATTGGGTGTCCATATAGTTTAGGGTCACACAAATTACGAAAGAGTGTTGTTGATATCTGGGTCAGTCAATCTTATCTGAAATAATTCGGAAGCGGAACTTATTAGAGTTTTAAAATAAGATTCATAGCATTTTGTCTTAATCATTAAAAGAAGTCAATAAAATTCGAATCTCAATTCACGATCAAAATGTCTAATGATGAAGTGGCATCGGACATTTCGAAAATAAAAATAAAAATATGTTAAATTACATATTTAACCTTCTAATTAATATGTTTAAAACAACTATCTAATCACTAATTAAATTCAGATCTCTTTCCCCCGAAAAGATCGAGGAAATTAGATTTTTAAAACCAAATTTTTGCCTACTTTATACATTTCATACCACTCAAAAAAGGTCAGGCATCAAACAAATGTCGTTAAGTCACCATTTTTATCTATTTAGGGGATATTCCAAATTGGGCAGAAAATACCAAAAAGGTAAAAATTAGGAGGGGATAATTGCAATTATTGCTGCCATCAATTCCTGTTTCAATTCTTCACCTCCGGCACCACAAGTCCACGACCACCGCCCAACCCTTCCCCACATGAAAACAGATCTATACATGAGCGAAGTAGTTGGACTTGTAAGAAATGTTGTGACTATCTATGAAAATTCATGTGAGGGTCACATGTATGTTTTTCGTCAAACAAAAATTAAATAAAGTTATTTGATGCTGTAAAATGCTTAATTTGTACATATGGGTGGTAAAGTGCCACAATATGTAAGTTTAAAGGATAAGATTTTTGTTAATTTTTTATAGTGAATTTCATAAATCATATGGAAATTTTTGTCAATTTTTTTTAAAAAAAAATAGGGGGTTTATTGCAAAATTTTAAAGATATGAGGAGCTATTGATAATCTTTAAAGGTAAGAGGATTTTTTTGGTAATATAAAAAAAAAAAAGAGCAGGTTTTTTTCTTAATAAAAATAACACAAAACTCATTTAAATTGACAATTTTGATATCGCTATACCAATTTCTCAAATTTTCTATTTTACCCTTAATATACAATATCTAGATTTAAAACAATTTACATTATAAAAGCCCAAACAACTCTATTGTTATTTAAAGCCCAGCTTGTTTCACAATTAACCTTCTAATCGGCTGTACATAATCGTGCAAAAGTTGGAAACACATATAATTTACATTATTTAATTAGTCAGATATGGAGAAATTAGAGATGCAAGTAGAGGAGGAAAAATCAAATAAGATGAAAGTTGAGTGTGGAGGAGAAATTGGATTTTTGCATGATGATATAGTGAGCGCGAGTATTCTCTCACCTTGAAATCTTTCAAATTTGGATGCTATATGATATTAAGAACCAATTATGGATCCAAAAATTGAGTATTAATTTAAAAAATGTTTCCTCCTGCCATAAGTACTTTAATCGAAATGTATTTATCTACATAAGAGAATACCTACAAATTTACAACGAATCATACGAAAATGTCTTAAGAGAAATTGAAAAGCTTGAAGTGGAAAATAGTCGTGTTTGGAGCGTGGGAATTCATATGAACAATTTCTCATTTTAAATTTATAGAAACAATTAACAATTTATTTCTATATGCTTAATTAGGTTGCTTCTAATCTTTAGTTAAAAAAAAATTATGTTGCTTTGATTGAATGAATGCTATAAGTTATATCATTTTATTATGTACTAGATGATATTTCAGGCAAAGATTAATCTAAACTCTGTTGCTTTTGACCGCATAAATGTGCTGCATAGAATGGCTTAATTGTCATTGATTAAACTAACTCTTTGACTAAGAAACTAAGATTTGAAAAAAGATAAAATAAAAAATATTGCACAATTCAATGTCTTGTTTAAATGTTGAGGTTGTTATTTTTTTCCGGTGATGTTGACATTTCTTTGTCCACTACCTCTTTCTTCGTTTTAAAATCTTGATTTGTGGTCAACTATTTCTAGTAATGTCAATCAGGTTTTGTGAATCGAGCTTTAAATAGTTCGAACTTAAATATTCGGACTTCATATTTATAGACTTAAATTAGGCTCATAATTTTTTTGATTTATCTACCTTAAACTCGGCCCACGTAATTTTTTGGGTTTTAGATCTATATCAGGTTTGTTAATATAGACAAAAATAGCTTGAAATAAAAAATATTTAGATTGTCGAAATACATATGAATAGACTACTATGACTCAATACATGAGTATATATCATTAAATAATATTTTAACTGAAAGATCGAGTTATTTGTCCATATACTTTAAGATACATTTTATCTATATGAACATGAAGTAGAGTTATAAAGTCTCATGACTCCAATTTATTGACATTTTGTGTTAACTTTTTTTTTTTTTTTTAATATTTGATTAAACTTTTTTCCTTTGAATTTTGGCCTTCAGTATGTAATTGACATCTTAACATATATGTGAGTTGGCGTTATAACTTTTTGTAAAGTTTACTTGTTTCAAATTAAAAGTAGTAATCAATAACTATAATTACAATACAATAATTAATCGAAATATATAAAATAATTATTTGTTCGAGCTTTAGTCGGGCTGAGCCGTGTTAGGTTCAATTTCAGCTCATAAATTAATCGGATTTAATCTAATGGCTCAAACTCGGCTCAGCTCACAAATATTTGAGTTCGAGCCAATTTTAATTAGATTGAGCCATCAGGCTTCAGATAGGCCCGTCTCTATTGACAGTAATAACTATTCCTTTGTGAAAGTTTTCTTTTCTTTTATCAACGTTTTCTCATCTTGATATAGTAACTTATATATCGAGTTGAGTTTTAATGATTATTACACAAAAACAGTTGTTTTCAACTTGATTTGATATGTATAACCATCGATGATCATAGCTTAAACAAGATATGTATGTTGGTGTCTAATAATCTGTGCACTTATATGTTCCACTCCAACAAATAAAATTCATGCATTATTAAACCATATAAATCATACATACATGGTTAGGATTAATTTGTAAAATACTTTAATCGACACGTAAATAGGAAATAAGATTGAGGCTTGCCGAAACAAATTTCCTTAAAAACAATATTTTTGGGACTGCCACGGTGCATACAGTTTGATTTCAGGTAATCTCCCAAGATACAACAGTCTATTGTTAATTATTTGCACAAATAATGAACCCGCGTCGAACTTAAACAAACAGAAATTTCGAACAAAATTTTTACGGAAGTAAGAGAAAGAGAGAGTAGTGTTTTTCCTTTTTGTTCATATATAAACTGGTTCAGAATTGGCCAGATTCTATTTCATATTTATAGACACAAAAGTGCATCTTGAAAAATGGACACAATGGTTCGGTCCAAATGGTACCTCTTCGGACCGAATAGACACATCTCTTACTTTTATTTATTTCATTCACACATAAAATCCCAACAACCCCATCCCTCTCTCTTCAACCCAGCACCACAACCACCGCCTCCACCTCCTCCCTCACGCAACACTACCGCAATCCACCGCCACCTTCTCCGCCCAACCCTAAGGAAGATTTGCTTTGGGTGAACATTTCTAAAATTGAATAATTTGTTCATAATCTAATAATTATTTCCCATTATTCCCTCAAATTAGTCAATGTCCCAATATCACCAAAACCTCCAGCAGGGCCAATTCCCCAACTGGGTAGGAAGATTGAGTAAAAGAGAAAAATTCCCTCTATACTTTGTCTAACTTCTAAAAATTTCTCGTGTTATTTTAACTCTAAAATATCTTATGTGCTCTCAAATCAATGCCAAATACATCCCCCATAAAAGCGAGTGTGATTCAAATGCGAAAATTTTACAAGTATTTTTTCATATTTTTTTATATGACAATTTTACCCTTGACAATGAAAGACAAAAATAACCCCTATACTTTATTTAACTCCCAAAAATTAAATTCTACTTAAATCGAGTGTGGTAATTAAAACCAACACATGGAATTTTTTTTGTAGTTAAAATGATACAACGAATTTCTTGAGAGTTAAACAAACCATAAGGGTGTTTTTTGTCTTTCAGTCTAGGAAGATTACCAACAAACTCATTTCCAGGAATGTCTAAATACCATTTTCAATGTTTTCCCCATAAGTTTAATCAGATTAAATTAATTCAAGATCCTAAATTGATACGTAATACATAATTGGATGAAGAGCCAAATTAATTTCACTAAACATTGTCTATGTGCATACGCAAGATGAAAAAATGTATAATCGGATGCTTACGTCTAAGTTTTAACAAATTGGTACAAAGTAAAAAAAATGGTACTAATTGAAAGAATCCGTGAAAAGGACAGTGTAAATTTACACTTATCTTTAATCAAAAAAAAAAAAAAAAAGAAAAAAGGAGAAAAAGAATCATATCGAAAAACAAAATATTTGACTCTTAATATTTAGGAAAAAAACCCCTAGTACTTAATCTAGTTAAGTCTATGTTTCTCTATAGGTCATAGAAACTGAGGGCAAAAGAGAAGAAGGTATCATCCATACAACAATAACAGGGAAAATTCTTCTTTTTATTTTTTTATCATAGTATATTTGTAATTATGATGTCATTGGATAAAGAATTCAAATTTGGTACCATAGGATAATTTTTCATAGCAAGTTTGATACCAAATTAAACTTTTTCCCAATATTAATGATAATAAAAGAGCATTTTATCTCTTTAAATTTTGTAAAAGTTTCACATTATCCACTTTTGTTATGATAATGTGGCATTTTACCCCTTGTTGTATGATAAATGTGATGATTTATCCCCCTATATTATAAAATAGTTTACATGCCTATTCTCAATTTCGGCAAGTGAGTTACATTCTCCGGCTGATGGGGGTAAATTGCTTCATTAAATTTTTTACAGGGGGTGAATTACTTTTTTTCCCAAATTATAAAGCGGTTAATTGAACATTATGTATTTCATATGGAATAAACTGCCATTAAATTTGTAATGAGAAGGTCCTATACTATTGTACCAAATGTGCATTTCCGTATTCAATGGTACCAAAAATACAAGTTAACTTATCCCATGGTACCAAAAAAGAAATTTTCCAACAATAATAACTCAGCAATAAAAGATATATAAAATATATAACTCAAGAAATGTAGAATTATTCATGGATCAAAATTTTCAAAAATAAAAGATATATAAAATAATATAACTCAAGAAATGTAGAATTATTCATGGATCAAAATTTCGTTTCGAGTGTATGTTTCGGTCAGTTAAATATTTAAAACTTTTCGAGACATTTCGGAAATGTTTTGAAAACACTAAGGAAAAATTGTAATAAAAGTTACTAAGTTTAGATAAATAACAGAGTTTAAGGCAAACAAATAGTTTCGAAATTACATCTTGTTTTCGTTTCGCTTGATTAAAAAAGGGAAAATTTTCGATGTTTTCGAAGGAAAAGATGGAAATTTTGATCCACTAAATTATTATAACCAAACGTCGGAAATGTTAATATTTTTTCAAATTTTATATAAAATATTATTTTACTTATATATATTATATGTAAAATTTAATTATGTTTAAAAGATTATTTTTGAAATTTTAAAAATCTAATAAATTTAGTTAATATTTATTTTTTCAGATTTTATATAAAATATTATAATTTTATATATTATTGTTAAATCTCTTAAACTAATTAGATTTGATATATATAATATATATAAATTAAATAATATTATATATATCAAATCTAATTAGTTAAGAGATTTAACAATAATATATAAAATTATTACATAGGATTAATAATTTAACGATTTTTGTTGGATTAAAATGCTTCAAACTTATGATTTATGGGTAAATTTTCATCTAGAAAGTATCACTACAAGAAAAATAGATTTTAATGACAAAATATTAAGTGATATTGTTGAAATTATCACTTTTTGCATGCATTTAGTGATAAGAATATTAGTTTTGTCACAATAATAAAAGTAACAAGTGCAATAGTGACAAAATATATTTTTAAGTTGTCACTAATGGTTATTAGTGACAAGTTTATGGAACTTAAGTTGTCGCTATCGACAATCAGTGACACCCTTTCAGTGACAACTTAGTGACAATGAATATTGTCACTATAATTTAGTGATAGCATTTTAGTTGTCACTATTGGGGTATCACTAAATGTCAATAGTGACAACTTTTTCACATTTCTTGTTACTAGTGTGTCTATTTACATCAGTTTAGTGACAATATTAAAATTCTTGTCACTTTGTCATTTACTATTTTGCCACTAAAATTTAAATTTTTTGTAGTGTATGTGGGGCAAACTTTGTCAATAATCCTAAATTATAGGATCAATTCTGCAAAGTTTCATCAATTTTCGTCCAAAATTGAAATTTCCTTAAAAATCTGACTGAACTACTTACTGAATGTGTCAAGTCCAATTAACTTTTGATACCAAATATATTAACTTTATAATTTATGATACCGTAACCTTAAAGTAAGGTCACTTATAGTACTAGAAGTGAAATTATCTCCCAATCTAGATTTTTTTTCCTATATAGCCTATTATACAAAATATTTTCTAAAATGACCTAAACTGAAAAGTATTTCCCTAAATGTACCTCGTTGTTAAAATCGCTATTATCAGTGTCGATTTTACCTAAAATCGATGTTGCCAATAGCGATTTATCAGTCATCTCCGAAAATTTAAAAAAACAAAAAAAATCAGTTAAAATCGATAATATCGATTTTTCTAAGTAGATTAATTACCAACTAATTATTCCACTAATTAATCAAGGGTAAAAATCGATACTGGCAATATCGATTTTTCAGAATGTTATCCTTCTATTTCAACTCTCTTAAACAATCTGTCAAAGAATTCGGGAGTGTTTATACTCATATTTTCGGCATCCATGAACTGCAAACTCCTGGTGGAATGTAAGTACTCTAATAAAGCAGTTTACGCTTCCCTTTTAACCACACGCGATTCAATGTTTTTAAAATCGGACCGGAGAGCGAACCGGTGAGCCTACTGGTTTAGAGGTTTTACTGGTCAAACCGGGCGAACCGCTGGTTGAACCGCTAAAACCAGCGAATTAACCGGACCGGACCAGCTTTCGTTCACGATCGAACCTGTCGGACCGGCCGGTCCGGTTCGGTTTTAATAACATTGACGCGATTTCTTTGCTAGTTCACCGAGATTTCCGCCATTCTTTAAATTTAAAGCCTTTTCTTTGTACAAAATCAAATTTGTTGTAAAATAAGGTATGACCCATTATGACAGATTAGATTTTGAGGGTCTACATATATTTTCTCTGCAAAGGAAAGAAACCCATTTGAGAACATGAGGTATTCTGAGTTTCTGTAAATTGGTCATAGAGAATGATTCGGAATATTAAGGGACGTCTGGAAAGTGGAAATGAAGCAAAAATATTATTTTTCAAGAATAAATTAGGGGTCTGCTAATTGATGGAATTTCTTTAAGCTTTTGGTCAAGAGAGCTTAAAAATGTGGTCCTTTTAGAAAGAGAGGAGGATACTGATTATACTGATGTAGGGAAATTGGTGAAAAATCGATATTACCATTATCGATTTTTATCCCTGATTAATTAGTGGATTAATTAGTTGATAATTATTAATCTAATTAGAAAAATCGATATTGCTAGTATCGATTTTAACTGAAATTGGTTTTTTTAATTTTCGGAGATGACTGATAAATCGCTATTGGCAACATCGATTTTAGGTAAAATCGACACTGCCAATAGCGATTTTAACAAAGAGGTACATTCAAAAAAATACTTTTCAGTTTAGGTCATTTTGGGAAATACTTTTTTATAATAGGGTATATAGGAAAAAAAAACTCACCAATCTAACTCCATTGCCGACTTGGAGGCAAAGAAACTCAAGTATAATGTAAACATAATCCTATTAGAAAGAGATAATTGCAATTTGGTATTCAGATTTATATATGTTAATTTTAACTTTTGGTACTTAACTAATCAAGATCAACACATTTAATATCATATTTATAATTCACTTTTTTTCTTTGATTTTCCTTTTAGAAAAATATATAGATTCACTGGTGAAAAAAAAAAAAATCCAAAGGGTTAACATTCACATATCTGGGTCTTTAATTTTAAACAAAAAGAATTTAACATTGAAAATGAGCATAAAAATAAGGACAACTGAATATGTAGTAAAGAAAACATATTTCTCAGTTTTATTATAATATGTAGTAAAACCCGTCATGTATCAAAATTTCGTTTCGAGTGTATGTTTCATCAGTCAAATATTGGAAACTTTTCGAGACATTTCGGAAATGTTTTGAAAACAATAAGGAAAAATTGTAATAAAAGTTACTAAATTTTAAATAACAGAGTTTAAGGCAAACAAATAGTTTCGAAATTACATCTTGTTTTCGTTCAGCTTGATTCAAAAACGAAAAATTTTCGAAATTACATCTTGTTTATTGCTTACTTTTTGGGCACCTATATGTAAAATAAAAGACAAAAACACCCTCTATGCTTTGGCTAACTACTATTTAAGGGTACGACAAAAATATATTCATTTCTCCCTAGAATCGCAAAATACTCCTACTAATATAATAGGATACATTAACTTGACAGTTGACACCTACCACCTACCCTTTTTTTTTTAACTCCAATATTCAAACACAATTTAAGTGAGGTTTCATCATATTCAAACCACAAAATTCAACAGTCAAAACTCATTCAAATGAGGTTTCAAAGGTTTCATCGAAACCACCCAAAATATTTGTTTTAAACCGAGACCCACAAAACCGAATCAAAACTCATCCAAATAGACCCTTAATAGTCCAGACACAAATTTAATTATATTATTTGAGATATTATTAGGACTGTTAGTTGAGTTGGGCTTACTCGAAACCTAATGATTCAGCTCATGTAAATTTGACTCGAACATAGTCAATTTATTAGCTAAATTTGATTCTAATACCTGAATAAAAATCAAATATATATAAAATACGATAATTAATTATAACTTTTATAAGTATTAAAGTTATAAAGTACATATAATAACTATGTTTAAACAAGAAAATTTTACGAGTAACCCACGTATCAATTATAATTTTATAATTTGTAAATTCAGATACCCATGCTCAAGATCGAATCTTCGTAAATGGGACATCAATTTTCTAATCTGATTCTGAGGGTTGTGTCTTTGCAGTATATAGTGTTAATAGGGAAAATATATAACCAGAATTTTAAAATAGGGAAATTGTGGGTGTTAATATGAATAGTGTTTGTCTGCCAACGTTTGAATTATTACCGTTTTTATTTCTTTCTCTAACTACAAAAAAATCGGAAAAGGGTTTTTTTCCACTTTACACTCTCGACATATGGAAAATAGACAGTTTACATCCTCGAAATTTATATTTAGCACTTTGCACCCTCAAAATATGGAAAATGCAGCACTGCATCCTTTTTTATTTTCAGGCAAAAACTCAGGGGCAAAATATATATTTCACTTATAGATATTTGGCACTTTGCATCCCAAAACTTGAGAAATTGGCACTTTGCACTCCCAAAATAAAATTAGCACTTATCACCCTCGAATTAAGAACAAATTAGCAACTTGCACCCCAAAATAAAATTAGCACTTTGCACCTCGAATGATTAAGAACATTTGTTGGTCCCAAATGGTCAGATGAGGTCTAGAGGAGGGGGGGGGGGGGTGAATAGACCTCTAAAACTTTTTATCAACTTTTAAACTTCAAAACTGTTGTTCAAACTTAAACAGACTAAGTTGTTACCGAACAGTAAGTTTACAAGGTTGATCGCGAACAAATCTTTGAACAGCTTTATTGACCACAAATCTGATAATTGCTTAGCTGATTTTTGTTAAAATCAGTTTCAATACTAGAGTACTTGCAGCGGATTTTTAAAGTGTTTTTCACAAGTAAACTTAGCAGTTTGAAAATTTTTTCCCAGTTTTGTAAACTCCTTTAAATTGATTTTCAAACAGTTTTATAATGTGTTTTATGCAGATCTGAAAATATGCAGAAAAACTTATGCAGAAATAAACATCAGAATTTTTATAGTGGTTATATGGATTGAAATCCTCTAGTCCACTCTTCCAAGTCACTTAGATCTTGGGTTATACTATAAACACACAATTTACAATATACTCTGCTTGTGCTTCACAACAAAAGATCAGCCACAAGTTCGAAATAGGAAATCACAAAGAAACTCCTATTCTCTGAAGTAATATCACTCACTAAGATGGATATCTACTCCTCACAACTCTTTTCTCTTACATATTCACTAAGAAAATGTTTTCTTGAACTTCAACGGCTTCTGTCAATAAATGACGTTCAACAGACGAGTGAGCTGTTCTTGAGCGCTTTTGAGACTTAGAAAATATTTTGCTTCGAATTCAATCTCTCAGAAGTTGTGCCTACTTCTTCCTTCGTCTCTTCAGCTATTTATAGTCACTCTTTGAATTTCGTCTGTTTAAGAGAGACAAAATTCAAATCTCTTGATTTCTGGTCCTTAAAATCCGCGAACGGCTCTCTGCACAGTGACAATACTGCAGACTGTCCTTTCTGTCAGGCAGCATTAAATGCACCAAGCTGATACGAGGTCTTTCTTCAATCATTTGTCTTTAATAACATTGTACTTCAGCATTTATTACTTTCAGGGGCATTTATTACCGTTGGGTAGACTTCTTGATCATTTCCACTTGGCTGATCGAAAGTGCAAGTCTGATGATGAACAGAGCTGATCCCAAATTTAAACAAATCTGATTTGAGTCGGCTAATCTTCACCAGTCTGATTTCTTTCCTTCAGAAGATCAGTAGTTTTCTGGACTTTGAATCTTTGACCCTTCTGATAGTCTTCTTATTTGGTCAAAATTCCTCTAAGGGATTTTACAACTAAGTTTTCCATACTTAGCTGATCTTAGGTTTTGAAAATCATCAAAACCACCCTTTACTAATTGACTTCAGTGCTTTTCATCTTCATCCTAATCCAACAACATTTGATCTTAATTCAAGGGTGATAAGCTCTAATTTTATTTTAGGGGTGCAAAGTGCCAAAGATTTATAATAGAATTACCTATTTTGCCCTTGAGTTTTTGTTTGAAAATAAAAGAGGGTGCAAAGTGCTGTATTTTTTATATTTTGAGGGTGCAAAGTGCTAAATTTAAGTTTTAAGGGTACAAAGTACCTATTTTCTATGTTTCGCGAGTGTATAATGCAAAAAACCCGAAAAAGATCAAATCCACATGTATATCAATTTATGAATAACATAATCAATAGATATATATATATATTTTTTCACTACAAATGGTTAAATAAATTGAGACTTTGGGAGTAATAAATCATTACAAACTTTATTTAATGTTTAATATAGATTACAAATATAATTTTTTTTATTCTTAAGCACTAAATAGGATTAGTCTATTTAATATGTGTTTTATCAATGAGTGGTTTTTTATCTGTCAAGTAAAATTTGTTAAGGTGAACAAGTTCAATATGAGCCCGATATGAACCCGTAACTCAAAAAGTTACATGAGCCGAGTTTGAGCTATAGTCATTAAGCCCGATGATATCTGCAGTTTAATTCTAATGACGTGAAGCGAAATGATATTTGAGTTTGAGTCACTTTAAGCTCGGCTCACAAGACCCGATTAACAACCCTATCAATTCGCATATTCAACTAAGAATTAAATTGAAAAAAATTAGTTTCTTAGAATGTACAATTAATATTTTAAAAAGTTAAGAAAAGAGCATATTATAAAATCATAATATCACCAACCAGAATTCAAAAATCAACTAAAAGTTCCGTGAAATGATGACAGATTGAAATCATTTAGCAAATGCAACCTAATTAATTATTGTATTAATTGAAGCCCAACCCGTTTAACAATAAACCCTCTAATTAGCCCTCTACGGCGCGGCTGTACATTTCCTTGCAAAAGTCGGAAACTTGTTTACTTATATATTACCTTCAACTTCAACAATTCTAGGGTTTCCTCATATATACTTCTATATACCCATTTACATTATTTACATTTAAAAAGTTACAAATGGAGCAAAAATCAAAGAAGAATAAAGTTGAGCATGAGGGAGGTGAATTTTTGCCCGAGGACATAACGAGAGAGATACTATCAAGATTGTCTGTGAAGAGTCTTTTAAGGTACATATCAGTTTCTAGACACTGGAAATCTCTAATCTTCGAAAATTCATTCAAACTCTTACACCGTCATAAAATCATAAACAAGAATAATCCCCCGTTAATGCTAATTTTGCAATATTATTCTGATCAGAAGTCATATATTCTAACAACCTTCAATCTTAATGGAAAACTAATCCAAGAATGGAATCTTCCTAAAATATCATCAACATTATATCTACATATGCTACCTTTTCCATCTCGATCTAAGATGGTGTGCTTTCTCAATAGTGAGAGAATCTATTTGTGTAATCCCAGCACCCGACGACTTCTTCGCGTGTGTGATCCTCCTTTTGATCATTTTTCATATAAAAGCAGTTATTCTTGTGGTTTTGCTTATAAACCATCCAAAGATGAATACATAATCTTGCACATGCTCAAAGTCAAATCAAATATTAGCCGTTGGACATGTAAGATGCTCACTATATCCATATCCAATGTTGACGATCAATTGCATTACTATCCCTGGAGATCCGTTGATGACTCAATTTTTCTTAATCTAAGGTTTTGTTACGTATTCGGAATTTTTGTTTGTGAGGCTTTCTATTGGATGATGTTTGATATTGAGGTTAGAAAATATGTGATTCTCTCCTTTAACGTGGAGAATGAAAGGTTTTCTTTTATTGGGATGCCAAAGGATTTTGATTTTCGTAGTTTTCATAGGTCACTTCTGGAAATCAAGGAAAAACTTTATTTCATGACTTCATCATATCACCCTCAAACATTGAAGTTGTGGATGCTATCTGATATTAAAAATCAGTTATGGACCCAAAGTTTGAGCATTAATTTACAAAGCATTCCCCACTGGCATGATGAGTTCTTTGAGATGATTGTAACTATTTACAGGCGAGAATATCTCAGAGATTACAACGAAACATACGAGAGTATCTCAAGAAACATGGAGTATCCGGGTGTTGTAATTTTGGGGCAGGAAATTCACACGAACATTTTTTCACTTTAAATACATAGGAGGAATATATAGCCGTATACGTATCTTCTAGTCTTTAGGACTAGATATTCAATTTTCTAAATTTTATGGTTTTTTTAAGGCTTGTTATATGAAGTGAAGTACTGTAACATAATGATTTAACTAAGCTTTGTTTGCTCCTTTTAGTAATTAAACCAATTTTCCAGAAAAAATAGGATTTGAAGCCAAAATATATGCAAAAATTGTACCTTAATACCTTTTTTTTTTTCTTTTTTATAATTAATTTGGTACCTTAATACTTGTGATCAAGTTTTCTGGTGATGTCCAATAATACTCTTATTGCTTCAAATCTTATTGTTCCTTTTATTTTTTATCACAATTTTCTCATTTACACGTCGTATAAACAGGGGCGGAACTAGAGGGTTTCGATTGGGGGGGCGAGATTTTTTTAATAGGAAACTCATTATCATTTTTATGTCGTGATAAAATGAAATAAAGTAATAATGTCTTTTTATTCAATAAAAGGTGAAAAAATATATTGTTAATTTATTTTAAGAATCCATTTAACAAATGATTTAAGGAATTAATCAAACGTAGAGACATTTTATAACATAAATTGTTAAAAAAAATGTTATTAAAGTATCAAAATTAACACTAAAATTCTTCTTTTTTTTGTACTGTTTTTAATATTCTTGAGTGCATTTATGAAAATTAAATATTCTTATCATAATATATTTACATTTTCAATTCTAGGTAATATGTTAGTCAAACTAAAAAACTTATAAATAAGAAACAGTTAAAAGAATGAAAAATTAATCTAGCATAAAACATTTAAAAGAAATAAACAAAACATATTTAAAATAAAGGAAGTAGACATGAGGTTTTGAACCTGTACCAATTTAGTGGAACTACAACGAACGAAACCACTGGACCATCATCGCTTCTTTATCAATTCTCACAATAACACTAATATATATAGACTTGATTCGGATTATTCTTGGGGGGGCGACCGCCCCCCCAGCCCATAAGGCGGTCCGCCCCTGCGTATAAAGGTTTGAGATAGATTAGAAAAACAAGTTTACCGGAAATTGATTTTATGACAGGTAGAAATATTATAGATATTCAACAACCCGAATGCATTGCTGATGAATAGGGCCTGTTTGATTGGCATTTCCCAAAAAAATTTAATGTTTGGAAAATGTCAAATAAATATGTTTTTTATTTTTTAAAATAAATTTTTCATCTCTCAATTTTCTTAAACTACTTTCACAAAATCCATGCAAACAACAATTTTCTTATCTATAAACAAAACATATACAAACTCTACTTTGATTTGACGTAAAAAAATTATTTCTTATACAATTTATCTCACAACAAACATGATTTGACATAAAGATGTAAGCATCTTACACGGTTACACCCACAATGCCACAACCCAACTCTTTCAAAAAAACCTACACCAATCTTATTTCTCAAACCACTATCTCAAAACGCAAACGAATAATATTACGCAAATCGAGATTATTTTACTATTATATTCTTCAATCAATGAATTTTTTCTTCAAAACACACTCTAGGGTGCAAATTAAATGTCAACTAAATAGTAGTTCGATGATGCAATGTGTCAAAACTTTTAAGTTATAATGTAAAGTGTCAAAACCCTATAATTAGAGGATGCAAAGTGCCAAAAGCCAATTAAAGGTTGTTGGCAAAGTTTACCCCACATATTAATTAACCACACAATTGACAAGTTTAAATCCCAAATGCAAAAATTAATATTTAATTCATAAATCCAAAATAAGAAATTTTAAGTATTATACCCCGTAATTAAATATCTTAAGCTAATTAGATTTTTTAAATTTAGAAAAAAAATATTTGTAAGATGGTCTTAGTGGTTTGCAATATGGGTATGACCTATTGATTGACCCATGATTGGACCGACCTAATTATCTAACTCATATATCTTTTATTCATTATTTTGTTAGGTTGAATTTTTTTGAGTTGAATAAAAATTTATGTGGATTAAACATGGGTCTAACTATATATAGTAGTATATATTAGAAGATATTTTTGTCAATTTATATTTCTTTTACGGTTTATAAGTGGCAATAAATCAATGTGGGTCTTTTATAAAAATATAAAATGGTAAAGTGCATTTCTCAAATCATAAAAAGATAAACTGAATATAAATAATATCCAAACCAATAGATTGTCATTAACTCAAATATTTTCTTTCTTAAATCAACAACCCTAGTTAGAGACGGCTGTACATATATATATCGTCGTGCAATTATTAGAAAATTAATTAGCAGTTGATTCTTGTTTATTTATCTTTACACATACCTGCACACATAAAATTAACACTATTTAATCAGTTAGAGGTGGAGAAATTAGAGATGCAAATAGAGGAGCAAAAATCAAATAATATGAAGGTTGAGCGTGGAGGAGAAATTGGAGGTGGATTTTTGTCGGATGATATAGTGAGGGAAATACTATCACGATTGACGGTGAAGTGTCTTTTCAGGTACATGTGCGTTTCGAAGCACTGGAAATCTATAATCTTGCATAGTTCATTTAAAAAATTACACCGTGAAAGATCCCTCGAGAAAAATAATCCTCCATCACTGCTAGTTTTGCATTATGATCCTAATGAAAACTCATATGCTTTAACCCTCTTTAATATTCATGGAAAAGTAGTCCAACTATGGAGTCTCTCTATAAACTCTTCGTCATCGTATCTAAATATGCTTCCTATTCCATCCCAATCTAGATTGGTATGTTTTCTCAATACGGAGGTAGTTCTCCATATTGAGAGATTCTACTTGTACAATCCCACAACTCGACGACTTTTTTGCCCGCCCGACCCTCCTTCTAAGCTGTCACCCTACAAAAGGGATAGTGCAGGTGGTTTCGCTTATGTTCCATCCAAGGATGAATACGTAATCATACACTTAGTCAAAACATTGGAAAATTGGAGTTGTAATATCCTCACTATATCCATATCCAATGACGATGATCAGTTGCATTACAATTCTTGGAGATCCGTTGATGCTACGGCTATCAGCCATCTCAAGAGTCACTGCCAGTTCGGGGTTTTTGTTTGCGGGGCTTTTTATTGGGAGATATCTACATGTCTCCTCTCCTTTGACATGGAAAGTGAAGTTTTTTCGACTATTAGGTTGCCCAATGATTTTGAAGCTGAGCGATATGATTTTAGTTCCCTTCTCGAAATCAAGGGAGATCTCTATTTGAAGTGTTTATTTCATCGCTCTCAAATCTTAAAATTGTGGATATTATCTGATGTTGAGAACCAGTTATGGACTCAATGTTGGAGCATTAATATACAAAATATTTCCAAACCGGAGTTTAACATCGCATCATTGATCTACATGCGAGAATATCTCCAAAATAACAACGAATCATATGACATTTTAACCGATATTGGGAAGCTTGAACTGAAAAATAGGTACATATGTGGTGTGGGAATACACACCACCATCTTCTCACTTTAGTTAAGCGTAGGCTTATAATATAAATCTTGAGAATTATAAGTTTCATAAATTTTATTCTATAAAATCTTATGTTTTCCTTTTACTCCTGTTGATTTTGATAAATTTCTCCACATCTTTTCGTCAGTATATGTGTTTTGAATGCTTTTATAATTTTAGTGTTTTGAATGCTTTTATAGTTTTAGAGATCTATGCATATAATTACTATGTGGTAAGACACAATAATGAGTTGCACAAGGAAACAATAGTCTTTTAACCTTGATCAACGGTTCGATTAGTAATATTGAAATTTTTTTGAGACTTTTCGAAGATGTTTCGAAAACATTAAGGAGAAATTGTAAAAATAAATTACTAAATTAAGAAAAATAAGAGAGTTTTAGGCAAATAAAGAATTTAATTTGAAATTACATCTAGTTTTCGTTTCGTATGATTCAAAACCGAAAATCTTCGATGTTTTCAATGAAAAAGATGAAAATTTTGATTCATGCTTTTAACCATGTATAAAAATTTCATTTTGAATTCATGTTTCGATCAACCAAATATTGAAAATTGTTCGAGGCTTTTAAAAATGTTTCAAAAACACTAAGGAAATTTTTTTTAAAAAAATTGCTACATTAAAAAAAATAAGAATGTTTCAGGAAAATAAATAGTCTAATCTAATCTAATCTAATCTAACTTACTATTATTTCAAGGGATTGTTTTGATCAAAAAAAGTTAATTTTGACTAAAATTCTTTTTTCTCCTTTTTTGAATTTTTTTTAATTGAAATCCACTAATTTCACAAATTAAAATTGGGTAAACTTCTTTCCCACCTCCCCTCCACTTCTTTTGAAACCACCACATGTATAAACTCTATTAACTTCCCCTCAAACTCTTTTGAAACCATCGGATATAACTTCATATTTTCTCTCATGTTTCCATTCCATCCTTTTGATATTCCAATTCATATTTTTCCCAAAAAAAATTTCTTCGTGAAAAATCGAACAACATTCTCGACCAAACCTCCTCCGACGTGGAGACGAGAAGTCGGAGAAATTCTTCTCTCACGGTGAAGTTCTCAATTTCTTCACCAACGGTATCATCGGCGAAGTTAAAATGCGTAAGTCGTCTAGAAGATAGCGAAATGGTCAAACATGTAGCCGCGCGTAGTGAATGTTCTGAACATTTTGACAGATATAGAGAGTTCCCGGTATTTCCCTCTCAAAATCCTTTTCATTTAAGAAATTATAATTGTTGATATCTCTGAAGGATTAAATCATAAGAATACCTTTTGTTAATTCGTCACTACATATTATGATTTAATACTTGAAGTACTCTATCTATAAGAGGATTATTCACTTCTATTTAATGTTGTGTTGAGGTTTTATACAGTGTTCTTCAGACAATGAAGATTTTAATTAGTGGAATCGAATCAAATGTACGTATATAAACTTTTGAATAATTGGATTAACTGCGCATTCAGTTTAGCTCTTCTTTGCAGCTAAATTATTGTTAGAAATTCGGTAGGAAATAAGTAGCGGACTGCAGTAATGGAATCAAGGCGTGTTGCAATGCCACTTTCCTTAAGACTTATTTCGCCCCCACCACACGGTATACAATAGGGATTTGCGATTAGCCTTTAGGATACAATGAAACTCAATGTTTAATTCTATTTTGTACTCACAGAAATAAACCACAGGGCACACACGGAATTGACAAAATTATCTAACTTATAGAATATTTTTCTGCAGTAAAATATTTATAAGTAACTTGGAGAAGAAGAGAAAAAGTTATTTTTAAAATTCAGAATTGTACTTGTCTTTTATAGACATATTTGTGTCTATTCCGAATAGACACAATTATTTGAATTTGGAGCCATAATTTAAAAGTCACAACTTTCCAATTTAAATTCAAATTTGAAATTAATTATTGGAAGTTATTTGGTAGTTTATTTTGAAAATAACTCCAACAATCCCCCACCATTTTCAAAATCTCCAAATTTTGATAATTTTGTGGAATGTATGTGTTGGATAAAGATGAAGGCACTAAAGGAAATTTGATAAGGGAGGTTTTGATGCATTCCAAAACTTCAAAGATTGGCTAAGTATGGAGTAACTTAGCTGATAAACTTATCAAGGAATTTTGACTAAGTAATGAAGACATCAGAAGAGTCAAAGTTTCAAGGTCCAAGACTTCTGATCTGCTGAAGTAAAGTTATAAGACTAGTGAAGATCAGCCGACTCAATCAGATTTGTTCAAGTTTGAGATCAGCCGAGTTCACCATCAGACTTATACTTTTATCAGCCAAGTGAAGAAGATCATGAAGTGTTCCCAACGGTAATAAATGCCCCTTGGTGTAATAAATGCTGAAGTACGAGGTTATTTAAGACAAATGATTGAAGAAATGCTTCGCATCAGCCGAGTGCATTTAATGCTGCATTTAATGCTGCCTGCAGAATAGTACTGTTTACAGTACGGACAGACTGCAAAAGAGCCGTTCGTGGATTTTAAGGACCAGTACTCGAGGAATTTGAATCCTGTCTCTCTTCAACGGACACTTTTCAATCCTCAAGTATAAATAGCTGAAAGAGACGAAGAAGAAAAAAAAGCAACACAATCTCTGAGAAATTTTCGAAGCAAAATTCTTTAAGTCTCAAGAACAGCTCACTCATCAGCTGAGTCATTTGTTGACGAAAGCAGAGTTGAAGAATCAAGAAAAATACATCTTCTGAGTGATTTTGTAAACAAGAGTGTTGTGCGGAGTTGTGATCCATCTTTGTGAGTGATCAAACTTCAGAGAATAGGTCTTCTGTGTGATTTCCTATTGCGAACTTGTGGTCGTTTCATTTGTTGTTCGACGCAAGCAGAGTATACTGTAAACTTTGTGATTATAGTATAACCCAAGATCTGTGTGACTTGGAAGAGTGGACTAAAGGATATTTAAATCCATATAACCACTATAAAAATTACTTGTGTTTTTACATTGCTTTTAAATCTGCATAATTTCTGTTTGCATAAAAACACGTGAAGATTAACTGTTTGAAAAAAAAAAGTTAAAAAGAAGTTTATAAAACTGGGGAAACGTTTTTCAAACTGCTAAGATTACTTGTGAAAAACACTTTGAAAATCTGCTGCAAGTACTCTAAGTATTAAAACTGATTTTAACAAAATCAGCTAAGTAACTATCAGACGAGTGGTCAACAAAGCTGTTCAAAGATTTGTTCGCGAGCAGAATTGTAACTAACTAATCTGATCAGCTTAGTATGTTCAGTTTAAAGTAAAAGTTTTAAAGTTAAACTTGAAGAAAATTTTTAAAGAGGTTTATTCACCCCCTTCTAAACCTCTTCTAACCACTTGGGACCAACAAGTGGTATCAGAGCGGGTGGTTCATTAGAATCAGCTGCCTGATCAACGAGCTTGATCCAAGTGTTTTTCAAAGGTTTTCAAAACTTTTCAAAAGAGCATCTTTTTGAAAAATCAAAACTTTTTGAAAAATGGACTGTATCAGCCATGTTCCCCACATTGCTGGTATGTCTTTTGAAGACTGGAAGATTAGAATGGAAATCTTTCTAGCAGCCTACAATGACAACATGTACACATGTATCATTAAAGGTCCATTCAGATTCACAAAGACCATAAAAATCAATGAAGTTGATACGGTTGTGGAGAAAGACCTTCATGAGATGACTCCAGAGGAAATAAAGCTTTACAATCTAGATAAAGTTGGGAGATTCATCATGACTAAAGCCCTGGATAATGATCGGTTTGACAAGGTCAAACATTGCAAAACTGCAAAGGAGATGTGGGACAAAGTCAGAGATATGAGCGAAGGCAATGATGCAATAAAGGAGCATCAGCTCACTGTTGCCTTGGAGAAACTTGACAACTTCAAGATGAAGTCTGGAGAAACCATTGATCAGATGGATACCAGATTCACCAGAACTCTGAATGAAGTTTTAAAGTTGGGAAAGACCTTCACTGACAAAGAAATCACTGTCAGAGTACTAAAGGCCCTACCCCCAAAGTTCAACATGAAAGTTACAGCAATGGAAGAATCAAGGGATTTGGGAAAAATCTCTCTTACTGAGCTGTTTTCTGTACTCAAGGCTTTCGAGTATAAACTGCCTAGAATGGGAATTGAAGAAACCTCAACTTCAGGACCCACAGCTGCACTGGTTGCTGCTGAAAATCAAAGAAGACCAGCTCAAAGAAGCATAGAAGTGGACTCATCTGATGAAGCCACAATACTCAACAAAAAGAAGTACACAGCTGGAGATGTTGCACTATTGATGAATAATTTCAAGAAGTTCTACAAAAGAAAAATGAAGAACAAATACAACAATGCTTCTACTTCTAAACCTAACTTTTCTTCTCAAGGTAAAGATGATTATAAATCAAAACTAATGTGTTACAACTGCAGGAAGTTGGGACACTTCATCAAAGACTGCCCATATCCAAAAGCAGAAAAGTACACTGAAGAGGAGAAGAAAGTGAGAAAAGAAAGAAAGCATCAGAGAGGAAAAGCAATGATGGCTGAAGCAGAAAAGCTGACTGCTGTCTACTCATCTGATTCAGATTCAGACTCGTCTGATGAAGAATCTTCTGATGAAGAAAAACCTGCTCTCCTGTGCCTGATGGCAAAGGACTCTGATGACTCTGAGGATGAGGTAACTCCTCTTAATGATGAATTATTTAATTCATTTGAACAAATGATGCTCAACAATACTGGTATTGCTGAAGCATATAAAAAGCTTAAGGAAGAGATGATCCTGCTAAAAGAGCAAAATAGTTCACTGAAACTCTTAGCTGAAAAGCCAAGGGAATCAGCTGAATATAAACAGCTTGAGCAAGAGCATGAATCTCTGAAAGCTGAATGTGAGGTTTATAAAGGAAAAATCATGGAACTTGAAAAAATTATTGAGTCTCATGATAAGTCAACTGTTGCACCCATGCATACATCTAGTAAACAGGAGACACCTTTAGAAAAGGATAAACTAGAATTGAATCATACTGAAAAATTCATATCAGCTGACAATAGTAAGGTCATTCTGTATGTTCAAACTTCTAAACCTACCTCATCTGAGAAAGTGGTAAAGGAGAAGAAATCTCCTAAGGCTAAAAAGAGCAAAGAGCCTAGTGTAGGAAATCAGACTAGTAAGACCAAACAGCAGAGTCCTAAGAAGTCTGCTGATAAAGCTAAATTGAATCAATCTGTTGGTAAAACTAAGTCAAAACAAACTGAGCAAGCATCTAGTAAGCCAAAGAAGCATAAAAATAAGAAAAATCAAAATGCTTGGTATGGAAATGAGTCATATTATGTGCAACCTGCTGCATATCATCCTATGTATCATGCACCTCAATTTCCAGGTTACTATGCACCTTACCCTGCTCATCCAATGCATGCATACCCTGCTTATCATGCACCTTACCCTGCTTATGAACACTATTCTTATCATACTGATCATCAACATGACTTATCTGCTAATTATGATAGAAATGAAACTGTTCATGCTCCTATCAAAACTCAGAAGCCTAAGAAGCCTAAGACATCAACATCTTGGGTTGTCAAAGGTGAAACTAATCCTTCAGGACCCTCTCAATAAGGGTACCTAAAACAATTTTATTTTGTTTTGTAGGTTAGGATTAGGAGTAGGAATAAAGTAGAGAAGATTTGGTACTTGGACAGTGGATGTTCAAGGCACATGTGTGGAAACATACATGAGTTGACTGATGCAGTTGCTGTGGATGGTCCAAGTGTTACATTTGGAGACAGCAAAGAAGGCAAGATTAAAGCTAAAGGAAGATTAATCAAGGGAAACATAGAGATATCTGACGTCTCATATGTTAAAGGCCTAATGTATAATCTGCTAAGCATAAGTCAATTTTGTGACAAAGGATATTCAGTCATCTTCTCAACAGATAAGTGCTACGTTGAACAGATTGGTACAAAGAAGGTAATTTTATCTGGAAGACGACAAGGAAATATCTACATAGTCGACTGGGATTCTGTTGACAAGAATTCAAGTGTTTGTTTGGTTGCATCTGCACCAAGTGAAGTTAGTTGGCTATGGCACAAGAGAATGAATCACTTAAACTTCAAGACCATAAATAGATTAATCAAGAATGATTTGGTAGAAGGGATTCCAAAAGCAGTCATGAGCAAAGACAAGCTCTGTGACGCATGTCAGAAGGGTAAACAAATCAAGTCATCTTTCAAAAGCAAGAAGCATCAATCTTCTGAAAGAATATTGGAGCTACTACATATGGACTTATTTGGACCCATTGATCCAGTCAGCAATGGTGGAAAGAAATACTGCCTAGCTGTTGTGGATGACTATTCAAGATATACTTGGGTGATTTTCATGAAGAAGAAAAGTGAAACCAAGGAACATCTTACCAATCTGATGGAACTGATCCAGAATGAGAAGAATATCAAAATATTGAAGATCAGATCAGATAGAGGGACAGAGTTTACAAACTCTACTGTTGAAGAGTATTGTAATATCAATGGAATACATCATGAGTATTCAGCTGCTAGAACCCCTCAACAGAATGGTGTTGCTGAAAGGAGAAACAGAACACTAAAGGAAGCTGTCAGAACCATGATAGCTGAAGCTAAACTGCCTCAAAGATTTTGGGCAGAAGCAACAAACACAGCATGCTTTACCCAAAACAGATGTATGATCAACAAAAATCAGAACAAGACTCCATATGAAGTTTGGAACAACAGAAAACCAAACATTCATTACTTTAAGATTTTTGGTTGTAAATGTTTTGTATTGAATAATGGGAAAAATCACCTTACTGCATTTGCAGAAAAGGCTGATGAAGCTGTCTTTGTAGGATACTCATCTGTTAGTAAGGCTTACAGAGTTTTTAACAAAAGAACATTACTAATAGAAGAATCTATCCATGTAGTATTTGATGAGCCAAGTCAATCTTCTGAAAAGAATCAAAGTGTTAATCAAGATCTGTCTACTGATTTACAGAAGTTAGACATTGGAAGAAATGAAGAATATGTTCCCATCATACTACCTAATCTTGATTCAGCTGCTAACTCAAGTGCTGTTCAAAATCACAGTGCTGATTGTCAAACAGACGAGTTGCAAACAGCTGACACACCAGAGACTGTTCAACAGACTGCAAATGTTCAACAGACTACTACTGAAACTCCAACAGTAGTGTTGCAAGATCACAACAGAGGACAACATTCAGACCTGCAACCTGATCTTAGATGGCTCAGAAATCACCCACCTGAATTAGTGATTGGTGATCCATTAGATAGAGTGAAAACAAGAAGAGCTGCTGCACAAGATGCTATGTTTGTCACATTTCTATCTAAAATAGAGCCTAAGCAAATTGAAGAAGCTCTAAATGATTCCTTCTGGATAGAAGCTATGCAAGAAGAGTTGAATCAATTTGAAAGGAATGAAGTCTGGTACTTAGTTCCTAGACCAAGTCATCAAAGAGTAATTGGCACTAAGTGGGTATTCAGAAATAAGATGAATGAAGATGGTGTTGTCACCAGAAACAAAGCAAGACTAGTGGCCAAAGGTTATTGTCAAGAAGAAGGAATTGACTTTGATGAAACTTTTGCACCAGTAGCAAGACTTGAAGCAATTAGACTGTTTCTTGCCTATGCTGCTTATAAGAACTTCACTGTCTATCAGATGGATGTAAAGTCTGCTTTTCTCAATGGAGAACTGCAAGAAGAAGTGTATGTTGAGCAACCTCCTGGATTTGAAGTCTATCAAGAAGAGGACAAAGTATATCGTCTGAAGAAAGCCCTTTATGGACTGAAACAGGCTCCAAGAGCATGGTATGATACCCTATCTGATTTTCTTTTAATTAAAGGATTTCGAAAAGGTAAGGTAGATAAAACCTTGTTCACAATTGAATGGGAAAATCATATATTACTTGTGCAAATATATGTGGACGATATTATTTTTGGTTCAACTAATCAACAGATGTGTAATAAGTTCTCCAAGCTGATGCAGAATAAGTTTGAAATGAGCATGATGGGTGAACTTAATTATTTTCTTGGATTGCAAGTTAGACAGTTGCCTGATGGAATATTCATCAGCCAAGCAAAATACACAAGAGATCTGTTTAAAAAGTTTGGTATGGAAACTAGCTCTACTGCTACAATTCCTATGTCTACAAGTCTTCGTTTGGATAAAGATGAAGATGGCAAATCAGTGGACATAACCAAATATAGAGGCATTATTGGTTCATTGTTGTATCTAACAGCAAGTAGACCTGACATAATGTACTCAGTTAGAGTCTGTGCAAGATTTCAATCAAACCCCAAAGAATCTCATCTCTTAGCTGCCAAGAGGATATTGAAATACATTAAAGGCACTCAAGAATTGGGATTGTGGTATCCTAGAGAATCTGGATTTGAACTTATTGGCTATTCGGATTCAGACCTTGCTGGCTGGAAGATTGACAGAAAGAGCACAACAGGTGCCTGTCAGTTCTTAGGTAGTCGTCTGATCTCATGGATGAGTAAGAAACAGACTTCAGTCTCTATATCTACTGCTGAAGCTGAATACATAGCTGCTGGAGCATGCTGTGCACAAATACTTTGGTTGAAACATCAACTAGAAGACTACAACATCAAGATCAGTGGAATTCCAATCTACTGTGATAATACAAGTGCAATCTCTCTTACTCAGAATACTACAAGTCATTCAAGGACTAAGCATATTGAGATCAAACATCACTTCATTAGAGATCATGTGGAAAAAGGCAATGTAATGATTGAGTATGTTCATACAGACAATCAGATTGCTGATATTTTCACAAAACCTTTAAGTGAAGTAAGGTTTTCAACTCTAAGAGCTGAGCTAGGACTACTTAATTTGGAAGCATAAGCTGAGGGGGAACTCATCAGAAGACTGAAGTTCAACAGCTTAGTTGCTCGTCATTATCTTCAAGAATTAACTCTCAACAGACTAGTTAACTTATGAATTCTTAAACTCAGGGGGAACGTGTAAGACTAGCGGTACTTCTGAATTAAAGATGAAATTTGTTAATGTCAGTTGGTTGAAGTTATGTTTTCATCAGAAGACTCAACTATCGAAGATTAAAGTTATTTTATCTAGCTGGATTGACAAACAGCTGAGGAAGATTATCAGCTATTGGCATTCTCTGATAATAACTATGTCATCAGGACAGTAGTCCATCAGATAAGTATTTATGTTACTCATCTGATTACTTTAATAAAAGCGAACTATTTAAAACGTTTTATTTAAAACATGCTTTTATAAGTAATTGTTGGGCGGTACATATTCCCGCTCTTCATTAAATATCTTTTGAATTCGAAAAGTCGTAACTGACGCCGCACGATCAGCACTGACAGAAAAACGGATCTAACGGTTGGCGGATATCACGGAAACCGAAAAACCCCAACTCTATAAATCCCCATCTGATCAGTCGAGTCGCTCTTTACGCACTCTAAGCATTCAAAAATACTTGTGAGAAAATTACCTGCAATTCTCTGCAATTTTCTTTCTGTTTTTCCTAACCTTCAACAGATTAACAATGGCCGCTGAAGGTATGTTTATCGTATATGATTCCTACTACCAATCTGGCACGACACTGATGAAAGAACTTCTGGAGAAGTTCAAATCTGCGAACTTGGTAAATTTTATGGAATATAATGAGGGAGTGATCTGGACTGACCAAGTGATGGAGTACTACAACACAGCGAAAGCTGACTACAACGCACTGGAGATTAAGGCTACAGTGGGAGGTAAATCTATCACTATTACTCCTGCTGTTTTGCACGAGATGTTTGGGCTTCCTAACAGTGGACGACATGACGTCACTGTACTGACGGAAGATAAGCACCAACAATTCTGGGCGATCTGCGCCAAAGAAGGAGAAGTAATGTCTGGAAACATAAGGAAGAGACAACTGAGAGATGAATATCAACGGATGGCTGATATGGTGTCTAAGCTGATTGAGAACTGCACCTTCTCACTGGATGCTGTTACCATGAAGAGGTTCAGCATCATGGCTGCCATATACTATGGACTGGAGGTCAACTGGTCAATCATAGTCTGGTACATATTGGCTGATTTCCTTGATGAGAAGAAAGGAAAAGGCCCCTCCACCAACCACAGAATCACACTCAGTTATCTGCTGTCAAAACTGAGCTGTGACACAAAGAATGGAAAAGAGATCCACAAATCCAAGGCATTGTCCAAGTACATGCCTGTTCAAAAGAGGAAGGCTGGAGAGCCTGCAGAAGCTGATGTTGAGGAACCAAAAGAGGTTCCTGCCAAAAGGCAAAGGAGGTTAGTCAAAACAGCCAGTTTAGCTGTTGAGACTAAAAAGAAGAAGGCTGCTGATGAGCCTAAGAAGAAAGAAACTAAGCAGATGGAGAAAGTGACTTCTGCTGCTGAAGCCACTAAAATTGTTGAAAACATAATTGCTGATGTAAGGACTGGATCCCCTGCATCACCATCAAGAACTCCATCAGCAGAGAGGCCTGCTGAAGGTATCTCTCAACGAACAAGAAGTCAACAGAGAGATACAGCTACAACTACTTACCGTGAAGGGAGAACCAAGAAGTCTGCTAGAAAGCAGATGACCTTTATAGAAGAACCAACAAACTTGGAAAATGTAGCTAGGGAAGACCCTGAAGCTGCTGAAAGGCCTGCTGAAACAGTTAAGACTGTTGTGACTGACAAAGCTGATAAGCAACAGCCAAGTCAAGTCACACCAACAGCTGAGGTTGTTCAACCTCAAGAAGATCCAGATGTCCAAATCATTTATCCTATTGCTGCTGCTCCCCTATCATCTGCTGGTCCAGCTCCTGCTCCTTTAGATAAAGGAAAGAGGAAGATAGTGCTTAAGAGAAAGAAAATCTCTAAAGCAGACAAGAAGGCAAGAAAGGAAGCTGAACAAAGGAAGCAAGATGAAGCTGAGGAAAAGAAGGCACTTGAGCTAAGCAAAGCTCAAGAAGCAAAGGATGAAGCCAGAAGACGCATGTCTGAAGCAGAAAGGAAAGCTGCTGAGGATGCTGAAATGGAAATGGTTTTGGAATTGAGCAAAGTTGATGCCTATAGACCTATCCATGGAGGTGGCATCAAGATTGGAGAAGGCAAAGATGGAGAAGACAAGAAAAAGATACTACTGCCTGCCCCCAAAACCAAGTCAAAGGAAAAGTTTGAAGTTCGAAGAGCCTTTGAAATAGTGTATGCTGATAAGGAGCTCTTCAAGAAATTTGAGAAGTCTCTAGCATACTATGATCAGAAGCTTATGTTGAAGACTCTGTTCAACCAAGAAAAGCCAAGGTATATCAGTTGGAGGGACAACAGGCTGAACAAGTCAATAACAGAACTTCAAAGCATGAAGGAGTTAGCTGATGAAGAACAATGGGTTCTAACTTGGCTGAAAACAAACTCCATTCAAAAGGCACTTGATCCCAGCTATGTAAGAGATGTCATGCATAGTTATGCAAAAGGCTTTGCATTGGAGGAGGTCAAGAAGATTAAAAGCACCCTGCCTGATAAGAAGAAAAAGTCTGAAGATGCTGAAGAAAGGGCAATTAAGTTTGCTGTTATGACCTCCCTGAAGAGATGGGTAAAAAGGTCAAAATACCAGCAAGGCTGTTCAAGTGAATTGCCACTACTGCCAAGCATTCAGCAGATAATTTTTGGCAAGGAAGTTAAAGAGTTCAGTGAAGTGCCAAAGGGCAACAATGCTCCTGTTAACCTTTGGATCATTGTGAGGCAAATCAGACAAACAACTTGCTTCAATGATGATGGCACCATCACTAACTTATTTTACGATGATGTCACTGATGAACACAAGGAAGCTGATAAGTCCTTAGCTATTGAGCTGCAAGCTAAGACTTCTGAAGATCATCAGATGACAGATATGGAAGAAGTCCCTGTTCAACAGGCGACTGAAGAGAAGGAAGCTGATGCTGATGCTTCTGCTTCATCAGCTGATCAACATTCATCACTGATGGAAGCAATCCAGATGCTTATGGAAAACCAACTAAAGGAACTGGAAGATAAGCACAAGCAACAGCTAATGAAGGTTAAGGAGGAGCTGAAGGTTGAACTTAAAGCAGAGTTGGCAGAAACCAACGAACTTCAGCTGGAAACTGTTCAAGGATCAACAGAAGAGATCATCAAGAAAGAAATTAACAGTATTCCAATTCCTCAAGACAATTCATTGCAGTTAGTGCACAGTTTGAGAGAGTTGAACAAGAATGTAGAAGATGTGAAGGGTGATGTCAACCACCTTCACACTGCATTAAAAACAGCTGAGCACAAGATTGCTGATCTGACTGCAACCTTCATTCAAGTCAGTAAAGAAGAGAAGGAAATCAATCTAGGGATGTTGCAAGAAGTGGCAAAGGCCTCACAGGAAGTTCAGAATGAAATTGCAACTATCAACCTTAACATTGACTACTTCAATGACAAGACTGACGTCATCAGCACTGATATTCATCATCTAACAGCAAGTCATGACGTTGTTAATCAGAATCTAAAGGCTTTATGTGCAGGAGTGAAGATTCCAACAGTTGCTCTCAACCCTGCTGTTGTACCTTCCAATGTCATCAAAGTTGATGATGACAGAAAGGGGGAAGATAAAAGGGAAGAACCAGCAAAGGAATCTGCTGCCGAAGAACCAACTAAGGAGAAAACTGCTGCTGCAACTATTGAAGCCAAGGAAACTGAAGAAACAGCTGACAAGACTGAAAAGATTGGAAAGGTAGAAGAAGCAGAAAAGATTGAAAAAGAAACTACCAAGTACAAGAACACTGAATCTGCCAGGAAAGCAATGGAGCTCATTAGAGAACAACAACTTAAGGAGAAGATGGAAGCTGCCAAAGCAATCTTGGAAGAGGAAGCTGATGATGAAGAAGATGACGAAGAGTCATCTTATGAATATGAAGAAGTGCTTGAAGGATCAGATGAAGAAGCTGATAGTTAGAAATTGTAAAACTCAATGTTTAATTCTATTTTGTACTCACAGAAATAAACCACAGGGCACACACGGAATTGACAAAATTATCTAACTTATAGAATATTTTTCTGCAGTAAAATATTTATAAGTAACTTGGAGAAGAAGAGAAAAAGTTATTTTTAAAATTCAGAATTGTACTTGTCTTTTATAGACATATTTGTGTCTATTCCGAATAGACACAATTATTTGAATTTGGAGCCATAATTTAAAAGTCACAACTTTCCAATTTAAATTCAAATTTGAAATTAATTATTGGAAGTTATTTGGTAGTTTATTTTAAAAATAACTCCAACAATCCCCCACCATTTTCAAAATCTCCAAATTTTGATAATTTTGTGGAATGTATGTGTTGGATAAAGATGAAGGCACTAAAGGAAATTTGATAAGGGAGGTTTTGATGCATTCCAAAACTTCAAAGATTGGCTAAGTATGGAGTAACTTAGATGATAAACTTATCAAGGAATTTTGACTAAGTAATGAAGACATCAGAAGAGTCAAAGTTTCAAGGTCCAAGACTTCTGATCTGCTGAAGTAAAGTTATCAGACTAGTGAAGATCAACCGACTCAATCAGATTTGTTCAAGTTTGAGATCAGCCGAGTTCACCATCAGACTTATACTTTTATCAGCCAAGTGAAGAAGATCATGAAGTGTTCCCAACGGTAATAAATGCCCCTTGGTGTAATAAATGCTGAAGTACGAGGTTATTTAAGACAAATGATTGAAGAAATGCTTCGCATCAGCCGAGTGCATTTAATGCTGCATTTAATGCTGCCTGCAGAATAGTACTGTTTACAGTACGGACAGACTGCAAAAGAGCCGTTCGCGGATTTTAAGGACCAGTACTCGAGGAATTTGAATCCTGTCTCTCTTCAACGGACACTTTTCAATCCTCAAGTATAAATAGCTGAAAGAGACGAAGAAGAAAAAAAAGCAACACAATCTCTGAGAAATTTTCGAAGCAAAATTCTTTAAGTCTCAAGAACAGCTCACTCATCAGCTGAGTCATTTGTTGACGAAAGCAGAGTTGAAGAATCAAGAAAAATACATCTTCTGAGTGATTTTGTAAACAAGAGTGTTGTGCGGAGTTGTGATCCATCTTTGTGAGTGATCAAACTTCAGAGAATAGGTCTTCTGTGTGATTTCCTATTGCGAACTTGTGGTCGTTTCATTTGTTGTTCGACGCAAGCAGAGTATACTGTAAACTTTGTGATTATAGTATAACCCAAGATCTGTGTGACTTGGAAGAGTGGACTAAAGGATATTTAAATCCATATAACCACTATAAAAATTACTTGTGTTTTTACATTGCTTTTAAATCTGCATAATTTCTGTTTGCATAAAAACACGTGAAGATTAACTGTTTGAAAAAAAAAAGTTAAAAAGAAGTTTATAAAACTGGGGAAACGTTTTTCAAACTGCTAAGATTACTTGTGAAAAACACTTTGAAAATCCGCTGCAAGTACTCTAAGTATTAAAACTGATTTTAACAAAATCAGCTAAGTAACTATCAGACGAGTGGTCAACAAAGCTGTTCAAAGATTTGTTCGCGAGCAGAATTGTAACTAACTAATCTGATCAGCTTAGTCTGTTCAGTTTAAAGTAAAAGTTTTAAAGTTAAACTTGAAGAAATTTTTTAAAGAGGTTTATTCACCCCCCCTCTAAACCTCTTCTGACCACTTGGGACCAACAGTATGCATAAATGAATGTATCGGTTCGATTTGAACATTAACTTAGTGAAATGTTTTGCTGCCACTCAGAAATGTATGGTAGACTAGCTTTGAACCAACTATTCCTTTTTGACTGGTTAGGTACATATCACACATAAATTCCAAGTTCCAATATATGCCACTTTAGTTGACACGAATATAGCCTTGTGTCCGTATCCTTTCATGAGTGTTGTCGGAGTTAAGCCTTTTAACTCCTAGAAGCGGCTACACTTCTCACTCATATATGTAGACCTTTAATTAGTACCCCCGTATTTATAGTACTTTATATTGAGTCTATTAAGAACCATATGTTCACCCTTCCTTTAACTTACGGGTACTAAGCACTTTTACCTTGGGATGATAAATTTTAGTGCTTCCAACCATTTATACGATGTAATATGTTTCATTGAACTCAAGACTTGAAGTAGCAACTAGTGTTGAGTTGAGCTTACACCACTAATGATTTTAGTTTGTAGGCTTTAGTCCCATCCCCATTGATGTCTTAAAGACTAGATCCCTAGTGAGGCCTTTTGTTAAGGGATCCGCCAGATTTTGATTTGATCTTACAAAATCAATTGTGATTACTCCATCAGTGATGAGTTGTCTCACATAACTATGTCTAACCCCAATGTGTCTAGACTTGCCATTATATACATGACTATATGCCTTTGACAAAGTAGCTTGACTATCACAGTGAATAGATATTGGTGACATTGGTTTTGGCCACAAAGGAATGTTATAGAGTAAGTCTCTTAACCATTCTGCTTCTTTACTTGCTGAAGCTAATGCAATAAATTCAGCAGCCATAGTAGAATCGGTTATACATGTTTGTTTCTTGGAACCCCAAGAAATAACACCACCACCGAGCATAAAAATCCATCCACTTGTAGATGCATGATCTACTCTATCTTTAATCCAACTTGCATCGGAATATCCTTCCAAAACTGAAGGATAACCTGAATAACAAATACCAAAGTTCATTGTTATCTTTAAGTATTTCAATACTCTATAAACTGCATTCCAATGCAATTTACTCGGATTACTTGTATATCTACTTAGTTTTCCAACAGTAAAAGCAATGTCCGGTCTTGTACTTGTCATAGCGTACATTAAGCACCCAATAACTCTTGCATATTCTAGTTGTGCTATTGATTTTTCTTTATTAGGTACTAATTTTACACTTGGATCAAAAGGTGTAGATACCGGTACACATTCGGATTTACCGAACTTTTTGAGTACTTTTTCAATATAGTGAGATTGGGCTAAAGTTATATTATCACCGTCTCTTATTATTCTTATTCCAAGAATAACATCAGCCACACCCATATCTTTCATGTCAAAATTATTTGACAAGAATTTCTTGGTGTTTTCTACTTGTTCCAAGTCAGTACCAAATATTAACATGTCATCTACGTATAAACATATCATGACACCTTTTCCATTTATGAATTTACTATAGACACATTTGTCTGATTCATTAATTTTAAAATCATTAGATAACACAACCTCATCAAATTTTTGGTGCCATTGTTTTGGAGCTTGTTTCAAACCATATAATGATTTAATAAGTTTACATACCTTCTTTTCTTGTCCAGGAACTATAAACCCTTCGGGTTGTTCCATATAGACTTCTTCATCTAAAACACCATTTAAAAATGCTGTTTTTACATCCATTTGGTGTATTACTAGATTATGAATTGATGCAAGTGCAATTAATAATCTAATAGTAGCAATTCTTGCCACAGGGGCATAAGTATCAAAATAATCGATACATTCCTTTTGTTTAAACCCTTTTGCTACTAACCTTGCCTTAAACTTATCTATAGTTCCATCTACTTTCATTTTCTTTTTGAAAATCCACTTACAACCTATTGGCTTGGAACCAAGAGGGAGGTCTACTAATTTCCAAGTTTTATTACCCATTATAGAGTCCATTTCATCTTGTATTGCCTCTTTCCAAAATGCAGAGTCTTGTGACTTTACTGCTTCTGTATATGTTAGAGGATCACCTTCTAAATTGAAGCAATAAGGTAAATGAGTATTTATATTTTCTCTTGTTCCTTCTACCAAAAACATAAAGAAGTCAGGACTATAAGTCTTTTCTTTTCTAACTCTTTTGCTTTTCCTTTGTTCAATGACTTCTTCTTTGTCATTTATTACATTGTCATTTTTTGGAATACTTTCATTGTTAATAACATGATCTTTTGGTCTAGGAATTGAATTAAACCTCGTTTCATCAAAGATAGCATCTCTTGATTCAATTACTGTATTTAGAGAATATGAATCATTTTTCTCTCTAACCATGAAGCGATATGCTTTGCTATGTTCAGCATAGCCTATAAATATACATTCAATTCCTTTTTCGCCCAATTTTCTCTTTTTAGGTTCAGGCACCCTTACAATGGCTCTACAGCCCCAAACTCTTAAGTAATTAAGGTTTGGTTTTCTTTTATTCCAAAGTTCATATGGAGTAGTTTTACTCTTTTTATTTGGAACTCTATTTAGTATATAACAAGCTGTTAATAGAGCTTCACCCCAAAATCCTTTTGACAATCCCGAGTTAGAAAGCATTGCATTTACCATTTCAGTTAATACTCTATTTTTTACGTTCTGCTATACCATTTTGTTGTGGTGTATATGGTGCAGTAACTTGGTGAATTATACCAGTAGACTCGAAATACTTAGGATTATAGTATTTACCCCCTCTATCACTTCTTAAACATTTAATAGATAATTCACATTGCAATTCTACTTCAGTTTTATAAATTTCAAATTTATCCATAACTTGATCTTTTGAATGTAATAAGTAAACATAACAAAATCTAGAATAGTCATCTATAAATGTAGCATAATATTTCTTTCCACCTATAGTTGGAGTACTATGTAAATCACATAAATCACTATGAATTAAGTCAAGTAACTTAGAACATCTATCAACTTTAGAAAAAGGAATTCTAGTTATTTTTGTAAGCATACAAGTTTTGCATTTATCATGATTATTATCAATTTTAGGAATTAATTCTAATTTAACCATATCATGCAATCTTCTATAATTATCATGTCCTAAACGACTATGCCATAAACAAGAAGTAGACTCAACGATATAAGTAGAAATGACTTTATTAATATTATCAATAATGTTAAGTTTAAACATGCCCTCATACATATAGCCTTTTCCTACAAAGGCACCACCCTTGGAGAGTACAAAGTTATCAGCCTCAAAAACTAGTTTGAAGCCATACTTATTAAGCAATCCACCAGATACAAGATTTTTCCTAACTTCAGGAACATAATAAACATCTTTAAGTACAAGCATTTTTCCAGAAGTAAATTCAAGATGAACAATCCCTTTGCCCTTTATTTCAGCAGTAGCCGAGTTTCCCATGAACATAACACTTCCATCATTGACAGGTTCAAGGCTTTTGAAAAGGCTCTTGTCCTTGCAAACATGTTTGGTTGCACCAGAATCTATCCACCATGCTCCATCATCTTGTACTAGATTCACTTCAGAAATCATAGCCACAAAATTGTTGTTAGGGGCTGGAGCATTTTGATTCTTTTTCAGATGGCGGCATTCCTCCTTTATGTGGCCAAGTTTTCCACAATGGAAGCAAGGACCCTTCTTTTTCTTTTTCTTGAAATTATGGCCATTTGGTTTCATAGATTGTTGTTGCTTGCCTTTCTTCTTAAAGTTGTTATTTGGTGGTTTGTTTGATTCTCCCCCTTCAACCACATGGATTTTGGAGACTTCAGAATTTTTTTCAGAAATCTCAAAGGACTTAGAAGTCTCTTCTTGATTCCGAAAATCTTCCTCAACACGAAGATGGTTTCCAAGATCTTCAAAGGTCATCTCCTCTTTCTTATGTTTAAGAGTTTTCTTAACATCTTTCCATGATGGTGGGAGTTTGTCAATTATAGAGGACACAGCAATGGTATCATCCATTTTTAATTTATATTGTTCATAACTTGATAAAATTTGATCAATTTCATGCCATTGATCCATGACAGAACGACTATCAACCATTTTGTAGTTATTAAAACGACTAACCAGAAATTTTCTGCTACTTGCATCTTCGGACATGTATCTTGCCTCCAATTTGTCCCAAAGTTCCTTTGCAGTAGGCACGTTTTGATAAGCATCGAACAAGGCATCAGACATCCCGTTCAAAATATGGCCTCTACAAATGTAGTCATCATTTTCCCACTTCTGCCTTGCACGAGTTTCAGCAATAGTTTCTTCATCTGCTTATGTAGGCTTTTGTTGAGTGAGCACGTAGACAACTTTTAGAGTTGCAAGTAGGAAATGCATCTTCTTTTGTCAGCGGTTGAATTTTCCTCCTTCAAAACGTTCGAGTTTCACAATGTTTGTAGAGATCTCTTTGATGGATGCCATTAATGCAGTAACAAAAAATAAGTCTTAAGATTGTTAGAAATTCGGTAGGAAATAAGTAGCGGACTGCAGTAATGGAATCAAGGCGTGTTGCAATGCCACTTTCCTTGAGACTTATTTCGCCCCCACCACACGGTATACAATAGGGATTTGCGATTAGCCTTTAGGATACAATGAAACTCAATGTTTAATTCTGTTTTGTACTCACAGAAATAAACCACAGGGCACACACGGAATTGGCAAAATTATCTAACTTATAGAATAGTTTTCTGCAGTAAAATATTTATAAGTAACTTGGAGAAGAAGAGAAAAAGTTATTTTTAAAATTCAGAATTGTACTTGTCTTTTATAGACATATTTGTGTCTATTCCGAATAGACACAATTATTTGAATTTGGAGCCATAATTTAAAAGTCACAACTTTCCAATTTAAATTCAAATTTGAAATTAATTATTGGAAGTGATTTGGTAGTTTATTTTGAAAATAACTCCAACAGTGTGTATTGGATATTGGTGTTAATTTTTGTTGGTTTTATATTTTCGATTTTTAAGTTGAGACTGCCGTCTTATCTATAGATTAGAAATATACATTCTAATACCCGATTTTGGCCTATAAATTCATCTAATATAAAAAAATCTTGTCTCTACTCGTTAGTAGCACAACAATTCCATTCCGTTTGTGCCTGAATGATCTGTGTAGAGTCGCTTTTCAATGGTGGTATGACGAATCTCAATTATCTGTAAGATTATGTAGAATAATTCTTAAAATTGGTAACGAGTTGGCTTAACAATGCTGATATTGTTATGACATTAATAGTGTAGATTGAGTAGAAATATATAGAGTAAATATACACTTAAAAGGTCCATCCTTATTTTAACATAATGAAGAAGCAAATATAATAGCAACATCTTCTCTACCTTTTATGAACTCATTATTTCTTTATTTGTGATTAGTGTAAAATCTATGACATTCTTCACTGTATATATAGTGGAGCAATTTAATAAGGACAAATGCAAAATGATCAAGGAAAGCAATGGCCATGTCCACGTGGCAAATTATTGACAATTTCTGGGGGATCATCATGTGGTATGTTGCTGGACAATTAATGGTGTATTCAAAATGGGCAGAAATTATATTGTGGGGAGGATAGGGACTGTTTTGTTAATATATGTTAGGTAGTGGAATTTTTTTGACCGATAATTGACAACAGCACATAATTAAACCATATAGGATAGGACAAATGTGGCAATCACGTTCAATTGGCATTTTCTTGATTGAGTGTATGTTCATTCACATGCAATTTTATATTATCTATTTGTTCGAATGTGATTATTTTTCAAACATTAAATATAAATTGGTACTTGAATTATATTATACTGTTTGACAAATGTTTTTTATCTTAACCATAAGTGTGTATATATATATATATATTTATATATACATATATTTATATATATATATATATATATATGTATGTATAAATATATATATAATTCTATATTCAATCATAAATTATACCACAATGTGAATGATTTGGTATGCAGGTTTGACATAAAAATAAAAATTTTCGGAATATGCATATACTTGAGCACGAAATCCCGTATAGAAAAACATATTAGAACATATTATACAACATATGCCCCGAAAGCTAGATATAGAATTCACGACAAATAAGAGGTTCTTCTTGATTATTAATATTACTCCCAAAACGTGTCCTTAATCCTTAAAATCTCCTCTTTCAGCTCATCCAAAAGATAAAAATCCGCACCTGCATCCAATTTTGCGACGGTGATGTGCTCGAACTCTTCCGTCAACAAAATGATTAATTTTTCCTTAATCTCCAATCTTAAACACCATATGTTACACAATTCTCCATTTCTTTCCAAGTTCATCATCAACCTTGATTTTCTTCAACAATCAAATATTATCAAATTAAATAATGGAAGATAATAAATAAACTGAGTATATATTCAACAAATATATAGAGTATATAAATGAAGTATTATAATACATGAGCTTAATAGGACCATTGACAAATGGTCTAAACTTCGGGGGAGCGCTACATCCGTAAACAGAAATAAGTCATGCAAACATTGAATTCGGCCCCCACATAACATAGCTGGAAATAATATTATAGCAGACAAATAATTTTCAAATTACAATTGAAACTATGATAGATATATTTACGTACGGATTATGCGGCGTGACCCCGGCATCATGTGATGATCGCAAATAGTGTAAAGCTATGTTGAACTTTTGAAAAATACAAAGACCCGGATCTAGTGTCCTAAAGTAACGAACAAATTCTCCGTTGCTGTACTCAGTTACGAGGGCTAAAAGCAAAGCGTCAAATTGACACCTTAGGCTTCTATTATACGAGCAACGAAAACATACCGAAGAACCGTTATTAATATTCGGATTATTCACATGACCATCAACGCATCATCCATGAATTTGACAAATGTTTGTAGTCCGTGACGTAGCAGTTTCAGCATTCATATTGACGGAAAACAACAACATACAAATCTTAGAGGCAAGGGAATTTCAAAATGCATAATTCCCTTTAAGTGCATGTCCTATAAATAGAGATGCCACATTTGAAAATTGCACACTAAACCATCAAAATGCAGAATAAGGAACTTTGTTCATCTGATATACACTTTAGTCCTATACTTCTGTAAATGATCGGTTGTAGCTTAAAATAATTCCATAACTTGAAGGAATAATAGTTATTATTGAGTATCCATGTATGTAATTCTTTTTGTGGAACGATAATTGAATGCCAACATATGACACATTAGTTTATTGAATTTTTACTGTAACAAAATTATAATTATCCATTTACAAAGATAAGTATCTTATAAGATTAAATATGGAATTTTGTAATATAAATTGGAATTGGAAAATGATATATATATATATATATATATATATATATATATATATATATATATATATATATATAATGCACGGATACTTCAAAATATTATAAAATGCCGAGTCGAACTCTGTTCGGATACGATACTCCTCGAATACTCGTGAGATACTTATTCGACACTCCACGTGGCATGTCGGTTAATATAATTAAAAAAAAGGTTGGACACACGTATCGGATACCTACTTACACGTATCCAAAACATTTTATCCGTGCAACATCTTTTTCTATATATATATTGACTAAGATTGTCACATGTAGTAATACTACATATACATGGAAATTGCATAAAATGCCAAGAGACCCGTGACTCCCCTTCCTATTAGATATGGTCAAAAATGAATTTATGGCATGACAGGCTTTATCATATAGGAAGTCGGACCCTAATCAACTCACTCACACACACGGTAATCCAGAAGAAAAGGAAATGTCCTCACCTGCAGCCTTTGACACAAATCTTGTCGGATTCCCACAATTTTCCCCTACATACTGCCATCACACATATACTGCCATCACACATGCACAGTAGTCGGACCGTCCAATCATATACAAGTGCAATGATGTATATATTTTTTCGGATGTAAATTATAAGGACATATATTTACAAAATTGGAACCTGCAGCCTAAGGACATGTATTGGAACCTGAAAAAAGTAGCCTCTAAAGGACATGTATTGGAACCTGAAATAGGATTAATTTGTTATTAATTTACAAAATGCATATACATACTTGCATGTAAATTTATAAATTGGTATGAAATAAATTATGTAATAAAATTGCTTAATATAAATTTTGGGGGGTAAAATTGTAATTTTTGAAAAGTTAGGGACCAAACTGCAATTTGTGTTCTATGCAAATTCGAATTGAGTGAACATTTCAATTTTGAGCAAATTATGTATTGAATTGCAATTATGAATTTTTTATAAATTTTGGGGGTAAAATTGTAATTTTTGAAAAGTTAGGGACCGAACTGCAATTTCGTGTTACTTATGAGTTCGTAGGGACCAAATTGCAACTTGTTAAATGCAAGTTCGTAAGAACCAAAATACAATGCCTAAACTAAGAACCAAACTACAATGCCAAAACCCTAAACCCTAAACCTTAAACCCTAACCCTAAACCCTAAACCCTAACCCTAAATAGAGAAGTAACACTTACAGGAACATTATGTCCTCCGTAAATCATAATTTCGTATATATTGATCAGTTTTCTAAGATTTTGTCAATTTATCACCCACATGGAGAAGTAACACTTATAGGAACAGTATGTCCTCTGTAAATCATAACTTCGTACATATTGATCAATTTTCTAAGATTTTGTCAATTTATCACCCGAATGAAGAAGTAACACTTATAGGAACATTATGTCCTCCGTAAATCATAACTTCGTATATATTGATCAGTTTTCTAAGATTTTGTCAATTTATCACCCAAATGGAGAAGTAACACTTATAGGAACATTATGTCCTCCGTAAATCATAACTTCGTACATATTGATCAATTTTCTAAGAGTTTGTCAATTTCTCACCAAAATGGAGAAGTAACACTTACATGAACATTATGTCCTCCGTAAATCATAACTTCGTATATATTGATCAGTTTTCTAAGATTTTGTCAATTTATCAACCAAATGGAGAAGTAACACTTACAGGAACATTATGTCCTCCGTAAATCATAACTTCGTACATATTGGTCAATTTTTTAAGATTTGTCAATTTATCACGAATTTGCAGTTTAACACGAATTTGCAGTTTGGTCCCTAACTTTTTAAAAATTACAGTTTTACCCCCAAAATTTATGATCTATTTCATAATTGCAATTCAACCCATATTTGCACAAAATTAAATTGTTCACACTAGAGCTTGCAGTTTAACATGAATTTGCAGTTTGGTCCCTAAATTTTTAAAAATTACAGTTTTACCCCCAAGATTTATGATCTATTTCATAATTGCAAATCAACCCATATTTGCACAAAATTAAATTGTTCACTCACTAGAGCTTGCATTTAACACGAATTTGCGGTTTGGTCCCTAATTTTTTAAAAATTACAGTTTTACCCCCAAAATTTATGATCTATTTCATAATTGCGATTCAGTAACATTGGATGCACAAAATTAAAATGTTACATCAAAAATTACAATTTTACCACCTAATTCTATACAAATGGTCCCTAACCGAATTAAATATTACAAAAAAAATAAAATAAAATTACTTAGTGGATTTTATTTTCCTAACATTAGGGGTAAAATGACTTGTAATAAGCCTACTAGGATTTCTTATCCTGTGTACTCTTCTTTCTTGCCTTGGTTCTTCGGCATTAATACCCTGACCCTGAGAATGCGTAGGTGAACTCCTACCCAAATGATCACCCTGAAAATGCGTATATTGAAAATTCATATCAAACATTACCCAAAATCAATTTGTGCAACACCATCCAAAACCAATTTAATAAATCTACCATTTAGATAAACACAACTACAAAACCAATCTAATAAACAATATAGTCAAAAAACAATTTAGATAAAATTCAATAATCCTTAAATAAATTCCAACAATATCTCTAAAAAAAATCCACAAAAATAAAATTCAATACAACAACTAAACCTGATCATCAGCACCATCATCAGCATCATCATTGTTGTTGCCCCCTTCATTGTCGCCTTCTTCATTATCGGCCCCTTCATTATCGCCCCCGCTCCCTAGTTGCATCATCATTCGATTGATATTCTCAACCGCTGCTGTCAGAACACCGAACTGCCCATTAATTTTACGTTCCATATCGTTGATCCGACCAGTAAAGCTCTGACCCATATCATTCACCAGACCAACAACTCTTTCCTCCATACCAACAACTCTCTGCTCCAATGCAAGTGCCCAAGCAGGTACTTCAGAAGATGATGATGGTTGATCTTGAGAAGTAGAGGCACCATCTTGGCCTTGGCTTATTCGGAGACGCTTCTGACGTCGAGGCATAGGAGTAGAATCAGGAGCACCTTCTGCTGGAGCAGAATCAGCTCGGGCGGATGGCCGGTTGGGGTGTTCGGGAACTCCCTCATCATCCCGAACAACCAGATAACACTGTCCCAAAAAATGAGTTAATTCGCGATAACACCTAAGGCGGTCACGATTGTTTGCTATAACTGAAAACGTTCTAACTGATTCATAGTACTCCATCGTCGACTCCGTGTTATCCGGCTTTAGCCGTGGGATCACAGCCTGAAAAAATAAATATATACAAATTATTTATAATAAATTTTTCAAGTGATATGTCAGGAAAAAAATTATTAATAAAAACGATTAACATACATGAACATTCCGCAAGAACTCGTCTAGATCATCAGGGCCGGGACTAGGGTTCTTGAAATCCCAACGTAACATTCGCGGATATCTCGGAAGAGTTTGGCCACTAGCCCTTGCAACAAAATTGCCGAAATCGGCCATGCCTTCAATGGCTTCCACCGCCCAAAACTGTTCACATTCTAAGCATTAGTCAAAACATCCAACATTTACGAAAAAATAACTAAAAAAATACATGGAAATAAACAATTGATTTTACAAACTTACCAGAAAAATGTGCGGGAAGCCATACGCATTCCATTTACGGAGACGGACGTCCTCATTGCCAGTGCCCAAATTTTTTACAATATCAACAAAAGTCAGTTTCCATACCTCATCTCCCCACAGATATCTCTCGCACATCGCGAGATCGTCACATATCTTCAATATATACAAATTTACATCAGCATTGTTATTTTTAAAACTTTAAAGAAATAATAAAAATTAAAATTAAAGTTTACTTACCGCGAATGTGTCGTTATGAACAAATTTTGTGGGCCGAGTTGGCATCAACACTGCCGATATCACCCACACGTATATCAACTTGCATACGTCCTCGATATTCGATCCAGTCCGATACAGCAAGTCCATGATAGTCATTTTCAAAGCATCAACAGAAACCTGAGACTGCCCCCAACCCGGAAAGTATTGGTCCTTCAAATGACCCCGTTGCTCGATTCTTTCGCGGTCATCATCACTCACTGTCCCAACTCGCAACCCCGATACGAGGACAAACTCATGGATCCCGAACCTAACTGGCTTTCCATTTACCAAAAACCAGTGTTCGTATTTACTTTATTCTTCCATGTTTGTGCATACTCGAAGGAAATTAGAAGAGTACACGTGCTTTACACGTAATTAATTAATTTCTGTTAATCAAATTAGAAAAGTGCACGTGTTTTGCATTTGATTAACTAGTTTCTTATGTTAGTTGAATCATATCATCCCTTTTTACTCAATAAAATCAATTTTCTACGCTCAACTTTCAGAAACCTTTTTCTGGACACCACTAACTTTTGAAAACTTAAAAACATCAACTTTCTTTCACCAAGAATTCAAGATTTTAACATGTAAAATAAATTTAATCAAAACAGAAGCAAACCCACATTAAAACTAAGAATAATCCTCAACAACTTTTTTCACAAAGAAACTACAATTCTTCAATTTTGAAGTTTTTGCAGAAGTGAACAAGTTTTTTCATTCTTGAAATAAAACCCATGAAAACCCACGACAATACTGAAAATAAAACTTACTTTATACTAAGTAACACCACACTTCAAGATTCTTAAGAAAATCTACACATTGAAATATTGTTCTATCTCTCAAAATGAAATTTGATGCAGATATTATAGTTGAGATCATTAGATGCATCATACACGGTGGTAAAGAAACGGGTATTCAGAGCTTGGCGATTGTGGCAGCTGCAGCCGGCTCTGATGCGTCCACAAATGAGATAATGACTCTTGGAAGCGCAGCTGTTATTGCTGCAGCTTCTATACTCTGTTTCAATGTAAGTAATCTTTTAGTAGCAAAGCAAACTTATGATACATTTCATGCGCTCAATCGTATATGCATATTCTAAGCCTCTCCCTTTACAGACAAGGGAGCTACATCGTGGTTCTGTCGTCGACCAAGTAGACAACTATGTACGAAGCTTTGGCAGAAGGGATAGATACAAACTTCATCAGGTTTTGTCTATCTTTTCATATTTGGTATTCGGCATGTTGCCGCTTATAGCTTACTGCTTCATTTTGCCAACTGAGATAGTATGGGCAAAGGCTTTGATGGCAGCCGTGATGACTTATCCATGGATTCTGCTCATATGGATTGCAAAGATGATTATGGAGAAGCCCGCAAGGCCTTATCTGCAGGTCATACTCGTCATAGTATTGAGTGTTGTACTCGCCGGATGTATATATCTAGTTGAAGTATTTCAACCACTTTTACGAGATTGATTAGTATTTCTTGTTAGATTGTATTCTAATGTTGATTGAGATGATTAGTTTATGATTAGGAATGTTGCATGCATTTGTTTTGTGTTAATCTGACAGAAATACAAGTTCAGATGATATGTGCACTTGTGCATTGTGCTATGTTTGCATTTTATGTCTTTTAGAGCTAAATAATCTCTTAAATTTCCAATATTATCAAATGATTATTTGAATTGTGACAAGTTGAAATTTAAATAGTGCAAATATCATGCAAACAACACTTGCAAAATTGCCTTTAGAATTTCAAAGTCTTGGTAATTCTGTAGCATTTGAAGAAATGGATGTAAAACAGAGGAGGGATTGACACCAAGAAATTTATAAAAATATCAAATAAAATCATTTATTGTATAAAATTTATGTACTTCCGTTTCCAATTAGACTACTACAAATCAAGAAACTTCTATTTACTAGAAAAGTGCACGTGCTTTGCACGTGATTAACTAATCTTTTAATCAAATTAGAAAAGTGCACTTATTTTGCACGTGATTAACTAATTTCTTTTAATCAAATTAGAAAAGTGCACGTGCTTTACACGTAATTAACTACTAATTTTTTAATCAAATTAGAAAAGTTCACTTGTTTTGCACGTGATTAACTAATTTCTTTTAATCAAATTAGAAGAGTACACGTGCTTTACACGTAATTAATTAATTTCTGTTAATCAAATTAGAAAAGTGCACGTGTTTTGCATTTGATTAACTAGTTTCTTATGTTAGTTGAATCATATCATCCCTTTTTACTCAATAAAATCAATTTTCTACCCTCAACTTTCAGAAACCTTTTTCTGGACACCACTAACTTTTGAAAACTTAAAAACATCAACTTTCTTTCACCAAGAATTCAAGATTTTAACATGTAAAAAAAATTTAATCAAAACACAAGCAAACCCACATTAAAACTAAGAATAATCCTCAACAACTTTTTTCACAAAGAAACTACAATTCTTCAATTTTGAAGTTTTTGCAGAAGTGAACAAGTTTTTTCATTCTTGAAATAAAACCCATGAAAACCCACAACAATACTGAAAATAAAACTTACTTTATACTAAGTAACACCACACTTCAAGATTCTTAAGAAAATCTACACATTGAAATATTGTTCTATCTCTCAAAATGAAATTTGATGCAGATATTATAGTTGAGATCATTAGATGCATCATACACGGTGGTAAAGAAACGGGTATTCAGAGCTTGGCGATTGTGGCAGCTGCAGCCGGCTCTGATGCGTCCACAAATGAGATAATGACTCTTGGAAGCGCAGCTGTTATTGCTGCAGCTTCTATACTCTGTTTCAATGTAAGTAATCTTTTAGTAGCAAAGCAAACTTATGATACATTTCATGCGCTCAATCGTATATGCATCTTCTAAGCCTCTCCCTTTACAGACAAGGGAGCTACATCGTGGTCCTGTCGTCGACCAAGTAGACAACTATGTACGAAGCTTTGGCAGAAGGGATAGATACAAACTTCATCAGGTTTTGTCTATCTTTTCATATTTGGTATTCGGCATGTTGCCGCTTATAGCTTACTGCTTCATTTTGCCAACTGAGATAGTATGGGCAAAGGCTTTGATGGCAGCCGTGATGACTTATCCATGGATTCTGCTCATATGGATTGGAAAGATGATTATGGAGAAGCCCGCAAGGCCTTATCTGCAGGTCATACTCGTCATAGTATTGAGTGTTGTACTCGCCGGATGTATATATCTAGTTGAAGTATTTCAACCACTTTTACGAGATTGATTAGTATTTCTTGTTAGATTGTATTCTAATGTTGATTGAGATGATTAGTTTATGATTAGGAATGTTGCATGCATTTGTTTTGTGTTAATCTGACAGAAATACAAGTTCAGATGATATGTGCACTTGTGCATTGTGCTATGTTTGCATTTTATGTCTTTTAGAGCTAAATAATCTCTTAAATTTCCAATATTATCAAATGATTATTTGAATTGTGACAAGTTGAAATTTAAATAGTGCAAATATCATGCAAACAACACTTGCAAAATTGCCTTTAGAATTTCAAAGTCTTGGTAATTCTGTAGCATTTGAAGAAATGGATGTAAAACAGAGGAGGGATTGACACCAAGAAATTTATAAAAATATCAAATAAAATCATTTATTGTATAAAATTTATGTACTTCCGTTTCCAATTAGACTACTACAAATCAAGAAACTTCTATTTACTAGAAAAGTGCACGTGCTTTGCACGTGATTAACTAATCTTTTAATCAAATTAGAAAAGTGCACTTATTTTGCACGTGATTAACTAATTTCTTTTAATCAAATTAGAAAAGTGCACGTGCTTTACACGTAATTAACTACTAATTTTTTAATCAAATTAGAAAAGTGCACTTGTTTTGCACGTGATTAACTAATTTCTTTTAATCAAATTAGAAGAGTACATGTGCTTTACACGTAATTAATTAATTTCTGTTAATCAAATTAGAAAAGTGCACGTGTTTTGCATTTGATTAACTAATTTCTTATGTTAGTTGAATCATATCATCATTTTTAATCATATTATGGTCTAAATGACATACCACATAATTTCTTTGATTAAATCGCTTTAAAGTTGTTATCATTTTTAGGCTCTTTAATTAGTTATAATTTTTTAAAAACTTACAAAAGAAATATCAATTTTACCTGCTTTTACATTGAGTATATCATTTCTTTTTTGTTATTTTAATCCGTTCGTTCACAATTTTTTTAATGTTTATCCAGTTTATTTAAACGATCCATCCATTCTCAAGTTAATCCATTAGTTTATTTTTACATTTGTTAATCAGTTCACTCATTCTCTTAACTAATTTCTTTTAATAAAATCAGAAAAGTGAACGTGTTTTGCACGTGATTAACTATAATTTTTTAAAAACTTACAAAGAAATATCGATTTTACCTGTTTTTACATTGAGTTTATCATTTTTTTTTGTAATTTTAACTCGTTCGTTCACAATTTTTTTATGGTTTATCCAGTTTATTAAACGATCCATCCATTCTCAAGTTAACCCATTAGTTGATATTCACATTTGTTAATCAGTTCATTCATTCTCTCCGGTTTAACCCAATTTTAGTCTGATTTTACTTATTATTTTGCTTATTTAACATATTTTCTCACATATTTCACCTTTTTTTGCCAATTAACTCATTTTATTTTCTTTCATCGATTTGATCCATTTTCTTGTTATCCCATGTTTAGCCAATGTCATTCAATTTTTTTTACCGATTTTCCCCTTTTTTTTGCCGGTTAACCTTGATGTTTTATCAATTCACCAATTTTTTTTGTGTGTTCTTTTACGATTTGATCCCTTTTTTTTTATCCCGTGTTTAGCCGATGTCCTTAAATTTTGATTTTACCCATTTTTTTCCGGTTAACATCTTTTTTTATCAATTCAGCGTTTTTTTGTTTAACTCGTTTTTCTTTCTATATGATCCATTTTCCTATTAATTTTACTATATTTATCATGTATTTTTGATCGAATTGTTGATTTTAACAATTTCTATCTTTTGACTTTTTTGGGCTTAAGTCAATTATACATTTTTCTAAATAGCACCTTTTTTTATTCATGTAGCATGAATGTGACATAATTTTTTTTAGTCTCTTAATATTTTTGAGGTTCCTTTATAAGTAATAACTTTTTAACAACTTTTCAAATAAATTTTTTGAAGAAATATAGAATAATTCTTTTTTTGTTATCATTAATATTTTAATGAGTTGTAAAACTTTAAAAAATAATTATAAGGTTGATGTAGGATAGACTTCTTGTCTAATTATACTTCTAGGATTTTTTATTTACCTTTTTGCCATAAAATTAAATATCACAATATAATTTAAATAGGGGTATATTAGTCTTCACAAAAAAGGGAAGAAATTTTCCTAGGCCAACTCATACTTTTATATGTATATAGATAGAATAGATAGAATAGATTAAGCTACAACTGTAAATCAATAACTTAAAAACTAACCAAAACTATTCATTATACAACAGAACTAAATGCATGGTAAACAACAGACTAATCAGTTGTTGAATACGTCGACCTAGGCCTGTCAAAGGTCATGTCCGGACCCGGATCCGACCTAAACCCAATGAAGACCTTAGTGAAATTAATTTTATAGACCTGAATTTGGACCTGGACCCAGATCCATTGAAGACCCAGTCATGTGGTCATGGCTGGACCTGGACCCGACCCGATCTGGAGATGAACAAGACCCGACCCAGACCCGACCCGAATATCTGTTTGGGTCAAAATTCGACCCGATCCGACCCTTTTTTTTTTTTTTTTAATCCTTGCGGCAGATCAGATTCTCATGGTCAAAAGTCAAAAAACTTTTAAACAATCTTAAGAAAAGCAAAATACATACATACTATTTACAACCATAGCATTCTTAAGAAAAGATATATACATACATACTATTTTTTAAAGCCCTGCTGCAGATTTAGCTTTTCCAATCTCCTCCCCTCCCATTTCTTTGTCCAATCTCCTCCCCTCCCATTTCCTCACCCCCTAACAAACCTTCATCGCAAACCCACCAAACAAAATCAAAATCCCATCTCAAATTTCCTCTCTTTCCACTTCTCCCTCTCCTCTATCCTCTCCCCTTCAAAACCCTCCTTCAAATCCACCGTTTACAGAACCCACTCACCCTTAACCTCCTCCGCCCTTCCAACCCCTCATCCTCCGCCCTCCTCCGCCGCGCCGCCGTCCCAGAAAAAATATCCCCACCGCTTGATGTAAAACCAAATCTAAGTTTATGATTTTCTTCAAAAAATTGGAATGAGAAATAATAGAGAACCCTAAAAAAATTTTAGGTTGAAATTTTGTTAGAGAGAGAGAGAAATGAAATTCAGAGAGTGTGTATTTTTAGAGTGAGAAATGAGAAGAAAAGGAAACGGGTATTCTCATAGAAGAAAAAAAAAAAAAAAAAAAAAAAAAAACAGGTCCAGTCGGGTCCGGGTCTCGATCGGGTCCAGATCTGGACCCGACCTGGACCCGATAGTTTGGATAAAAATGTTTGGGTCGGGTCCGGGTTTGGACCCGAAACCAAACGGGTCTGGTCCAGGTCCGGACCCAATAAATGTTATTCAGGTCGGGTCTGGGTCCAGACCCGACCTTTGACAGGCCTACGTCGACCGTTAATTTGGGACTTTTGAGAGAGAAAATATGTTTTGTTATTCTCGAGGGCGAGCAAGCCAAAGAGAGCTAAGAGCTCGAAGCCTTGAGAAATAATCACTGATAGCTAGAATTTTAGTCCACTTGACCGCAATTTTAGTCCACAACTCGCTGAAAATTCCATAATTGCCAGCTGGACAATTAATTTGGGGATTTGAATTAATATTGATGTTGTTAAATAGTTGTAGACGGTTTGTTAAGTGATTATCAAGTAGGTGTTTGTTTTGTCAAGTGGAGTAAAATTGCGGGTATAGAAAAGTTAGGATGTATTTTGCTTGTCGAAAAATTAAGTGTCCTGATTCTACAGACCAGTGAAAGTTAAGGGATTTAAAATGCTTGCTAAAAAATTAAGTGTCCTGATTCTGCGGACAACTGAAAGTTAAGGGACATAAATTGCTTGCTTAAAAATTAAGTGTCCTGATTCTGCATACCAGTGAAAGTTAAGGGACGTAAATTGCTTGCTGGAAAATTAAGTGTCCTAATTCTGCGGACTAGTGAAAGTTAGGGGACGTAAATTGCTATTTTGCCGCGAAATCTATAACTTTTTTATACCTAAAATTTTAGTCCACTTGACCGCAATTTTAGTCCACAACTCGCTGAAAATTCCATAATTGCCAACTAGACAATTTAATTTGGGATTTGAATTAATATTGATGTTGTTAAATAGTTGTAGACGGTTTGTTAAGTGATTATCAAGTAGGTGTTTGTTTTGTCAAGTGGAGTAAAATTGCAGGTATAGAAAAGTTAGGATGTATTTTGCTTGTCGAAAAATTAAGTGTCCTGATTCTGCAGACCAGTGAAAGTTAATGGACTTAAAATGCTTGCTAAAAAATTAAGTGTCCTGATTCTGCGGACAACTGAAAGTTAAGGGACGTAAATTGCTTGCTTAAAAATTAAGTGTCCTGATTCTGCATACTAGTGAAAGTTAAGGGACGTACGTTGCTTGCTGGATATTTAAGTGTCCTAATTCTGCGGACTAGTGAAAGTTAGGGGACGTAAATTGCTATTTTGCCACATTTAGATTATGTAGTTTTAATTATTTTAAGCATGAAGGAGGTGGATTTTTGCCGGAGGACATAATGAGGGATATACTATCAAGATTGCCTGTGAAGAGTCTTTTAAATGTCCGTTTTAAGCACATAATTCATTCAAGAAACTACACCGTCAAAAAATCCTAAACAATAATAATCCTCCATTATTGCTAGCTTTTCAATATTTTGACAAAAAGAAGTATTTTCTAACCTCCTTCAATTTCCATGGAAAATTAATCCAAAAATGGAGTCTTTCAATAAGATCGTCAACACCATATCTACGTATGCTTCCCTTTCCATCACAATCTAAATTGGTATGCTTTGTCAACATTGAGAGATTCTACTTGTGTAATCCCAGCACTCGATAAATTTTCCGTTTGTCTGATCCTCCATTTGGTCCCTTGCTAGATGGAATATCTAATGTATGTGGTTTTGCTTATGTTTCATCCAAAGATGAATACGTAATCTTATACTTAGTCAAATCAGATATAGACATATGGAGTTGTATGATGCTCACTATATCCATATCCAAAGACGACGACCAATTGCATTTCAATTATTGGAGATTCGTTGATGCCGCATTTACCAGCCATCTCAAGTTTTATTGGGCATTTGGGGTATTTGATTCTGGAGCTTTCTATGGGATGGTGCTTGATAATGATGTTAATGAATATGTCATCCTCTCCTTTAACAAGGAGAATGAATGTTTTTCTAATATCGGGTTGCCCAAGGATTTTAAAAATGACTTACGTGGTGTTCCTCTGTCACTTCTAGAAATCAAGGAAAAACTCTATTTCAGCAGTGTATTGTATCCCCCCTAACCTTGAAATTGTGGATGCTATCTGATATCAAGGACCATTTATGGACCCAAAGTTGGATCATTAATTTACAAAGCATTTCACACTGGCCTGCGTCATTTAACTCACTTAATCTGATTATTTACAGGCGAGAGTACCTCCAGAATTACAACAAATCATACGAGGATATTTTAAGAGATATTGGAAAGCTTAAAGTGAAAAATAGGGCTCTTAAGTGTGTGGGAATTCACACAAACATTTTCTCACTTTAAATATATAGAAGAAATCCACTTCTGACTATGCTTAAGTAGGTATCTTCCAGTCTTTAGGACCATGAATTAATTTTCTAAATTTTATGCTACATTGATTGAGTATTTGTTATAATATCTCAATTTTAGATTCAAGTTCTACACTCAATTTATTTTACTGTTATCAATTTACCGTTAATTATAAAACATAAATAAATTGAATAACTAATGCCAGGTGGTGGGTACAAGTATTAAAGACGTATTACTAATGCCAGGTGGTGGGTACAAGTATTAAAGCAAAGTGTACAGATTTGTTTCAATCTTCAAAGCCTGGCAGTGGTGTTTATGACTTGTGTGGATAAAGTGAGTAAAGATCCGATCCTATTATTAACTGGCAAAAAATTTCAGTGAATTGACATATGACAAAATTACAAAAACGATCCTGCAATTACAAAAATCAGTTAATTGAAATCATGTAACTATAATATGTATATATTTAGAACTTTAATTTTCATTCTAGCTCAATTTTAGTATAGTAGGTTACACTTAAATATTTCTTAGAAGTCCAGAACAAAGTTTTATACATAAGAATGAAATTGAAATAGAATAAAAGACTATAAGTTAAAGTGCTAAATTCAAAATGGAACATTCTCTTTGAGGGAAAATTGTATGCACCTTCAAGAACTATTTGAAAAGCAAAGTATACTATTCATTTTTATTGAAATGTAAATGTTTCCTCCTGCCATAAGTACTTTAATCGAAATGTATTTATCTACAGAAGAGAATACCTACAAATTTACAATGAATCATACGAAAATGTCTTAAGAGAAATTGAAAAGCTTGAAGTGGAAAATAGTCGTGTTTGGAGCGTGGGAATTCACATGAACATTTTCCATTTTAAATTTATAGAAACAATTAACAATTTATTTCTATATGCTTAATTAGGTTGCTTCTAATCTTTAGGACTTAAAAATTTATGTTGCTTTGATTGAATGAATGCTATAAGTTATATCATTTTATTATGTACTAGATGATATTTCAGGCAAAGATTAATCTAAACTCTGTTTGTTGCTTTTACTCTTGTTGCTTTTGACTTCATAAATGTGCTGCATAGAATAGCTTAATTGTCATTGATTAAACTAACTCTTTGACAAAGAAACTAAGATTTGAATAAAAATAAAATAAAAAATATTGCACAATTCCATGTCTTGTTTAAATGTTGAGGTTATTGTTTTCCGGTGATGTTGACATTTCTTTGTCCACTACCTCTTTCTTCGTTTTAAAATCTTGATTTGTGGTCAACTATTTCTAGTAATGTCAATCATGTTTTGTGAATCGAGCTTTAAATAGTTCGAACTTAAATATTCGGGCTTTATATTTATAGACTTAAATTAGGCTCATAAATTTTTTGATTTATCTACCTTAAACTCGGCCCACGTAATTTTTTGGATTTTAGATCTATATCAGGTTTGTTAATATAGACAAAAATAGCTTGAAATAAAAAGTATTTAGATTGTCGAAATACATATGAATAGACTACTATGACTCAATACATGAGTATATATCATTAAATAATATTTTAACTGAAAGATCGAGTTATTTGTCCATATACTTTAAGATACATTTGATCTATATGAACATGAAGTAGATTTATAAAGTCTCATGACTCCAATTTATTGACATTTTGTGTTAACTTTTGTCTTTTTTTTTTTATAAATATTTGATTAAACTTTTTTCCTTTGAATTTTGGCCTTCAGTATGTAATTGACATCTTAACATATATGTGAGTTGGCGTTATAACTTTTTGTAAAGTTAACTTGTTTCAAATTAAAAGCAATAATCAATAACTATAATTATAATACAATAATTAATCAAAATATATAAAACAATTATTTGTTCAAGCTTTAGTCCGGCTGAGCTGTGTTAGGCTCAATCTCAGCTCATAAATTGATCGGGTTTAATCTAATGACTCAAACTCGGCTCAGCTCACAAATATTTGAGTTCGAGTCAATTTTAATTGGATCGAGCCATCGGGCTTCAGATAGGTCCGACTCAATTGACAGTCCTAACTATTCCTTTGTGAAAGTTTTCTTTTATTTTATTTTCTTTTATCAACGTTTTCTCATCTTGGTATAGTAACTTATGTATCGAGTGGAGTTTTAATGTTTATTACACAAAAACAGTTGTTTCAACTTGATTTGATATGTATAACCATCGATGATCATAGCTTAAACAAGATATGTATGTTGGTGTCTAACAATCTGTGCACTTATATGTTTTACAAAACATAGAATATAGTAAACAATATCCCAACAAATAAAATTCATACATTATTAAACCATATAAATCATACTAACTTTGTTAGGATTAATTTGTAGAACACTTTAATTAACACGTAACTAGGAAATAAGATTGAGGCTTGCCGAAACAAAATTTTCTTAAAGACAATATTGTCGGGACTGCCACGCTGCATACAGTTTGATTTCCGGTAGTCTCCTAAGATACAACAGTCTGTTGTTCATTATTTGCATAAATAATGAACCCACGGCGAACTTGAACAAACAGAAATTTTGAACTAAATTTTTACGGAAGTAAGAGAAAGAGAGAGTAGTGTTTTTCCTTTTTGTTCATATATAAATTGATTCAGAATTGACCAGATTCTGTTTCAAATTTATAGACACAAAAGTGCCTCTTGAAAAATGGTCACAATGGTTCGGTCCAAAGGGTACCTCTTCGGACCGAATAGACACAAATCTTACTTTTATTTATTTTATTCACACATAAAATCCCAACAACCCCATCCCTCTCTCTTCAACCCGGCACCACAACCACCGCCTCCACCTCCTCCCTCAGGCGACACCACTGCAATCCACCGCCACCTTCTCCGCCCAACCCTCCCCCACCCGAAGGAAGATTTGCTTTGGGTGAACATTTCTAAAATTGAAGATTTTGTTCATAATCTAATAATTATTTGCCATTATTCCCTCAAATTAGTCAATGTCCCAATATCACCAAAACCTCCAGCAGGGCCAATTCCCCAACTGGGTAGGAAGATTGAGTAAAAGAGAAGAATTCCTTGCTGCAATGTGATAAAGTGTCTTTCAATATTATCATGAGTCTAAATTACTTCTAAGTTAACGTATGTTAGATATGGTTAATTTTTCGTTTGAAATGGGTGGGAAAAAAATCACAATTTGGACCAAATAGGACTAAACTGCTGATATAATTTAATTATAGGATTTTTTTGCCAACAAAAAAGTTAAATGACTTTTTTGCTAGTGATCGTTAGTTATGGAACCATTTTTTGCTATTTTTCTATGTCAACAAGGGGGTTTTACTTTTCAGGTCAGCAAAGGGGCGTGACTTGGCAGATATGTTGGCAGTTCGGGCTAAAATAGGACTAATTTGCCAAAAATATAATAGTTACAGGATGTTTTTGCCAGTCCGAAAAGTTACAGGACTTTTTTGCCAGCGAGCAATAGTTACGGGACCAATTTTGAAATTTTCCCTTTACTTTCCAGGTCAGCAACGGGCGTGACTTGGCAGACACGTTGGCAGTTCGGGCTAAAATAGGACTAATTTGCCAAAAATATAATAGTTATAGGATGTTTTTGCCAGCCCGAAAAGTTACAGGACTTTTTTGCCAGCGAGCAATAGTTACGGGACCAATTTTGCAATTTTCCCATAATTTAATGATTTTTGTTGGATTGAAATGCTTCAGACTTATGAATTATGGGTAAATTTATCATCTAGAAAGTATGTGGGGCAAACTTTGTCAATAATCCTAAATTATAGGATCAATTCAACAAAGTTTTCGTCAATTTTCGTCCATAATTGAAATTTCCTTAAAAAATTGACAGAACTATGTATTAAATGTGTCAAGTCCTATTAACTTTTGATACCAAATGTATTAACTTTATAATTTATGATACCGCGACATTAAAGTAAAGTCACTTATAGTACTGGAAGTGAAATTATCTCCCAATCTAACTCCATTCCCAACTTGGAGGCAAAGAAACTCAAGTATAATGTACACATAATCCTATTAGAAAGAGATAATTGCAATTTTGGTATTCAGATTTGTGTTAATTTTAACTTTTGGTACTAAACTAATCAAGATCAACACATTTATTATCATATTTATAATTCACTTTTTTTCTTTGATTTTCCTTTTAGAAAAATGTATAGATTCATCAACTGGTGAAAAAAAAAATCGAAATCCAAAGGGTCAACATTCACATTGCTCAAACTTTAATTAATTGTCTGGGTCTTTAATTTTAAACAAAAAGAATTTAACATTGAAAATGAGCATAAAAATAAGGACAACTGATCCAGTCAGTCAATTTTAGTAAAGAAAACATTTTTGTCAGTTTTATTATAATATGTAGTAAAACCCGTCATGTATAAAAATTTCGTTTCGAGTATATATTTCGGTCAGTCAAATATTGAAAACTTTTCGAGGCATTCGGAAATGTTTTGAAAACAATAAGAAAAAATTGTAATAAAAGTTAAATTTAGATAAATAACAGAGTTTAAGGCAAACAAATAGTTCCGAAATTACATCTTATTTTCGATTCGCTTGATAAAACGGAAACTTTTCGATATTTTCGAAGGAAAAAATGGAAATTTTGATCCATGAAACCCGTAGCCTAATTGCATGATATGAATTATAAATTGCTAGAGTGATTCCATAAACAAATAGTATAATTGAAAAATATATATTTTTCTTTTTTTTTTCATGGCATATAGTGTTAAGCAACAAAGAAGAAGCAAATTAGCAAATTCGGAAGAAAGGAATGTGGAAGACGTTCAAAAGAGCGTGCCCTAATTTCAGTTCAATTTAGGAATATTCAGTTTAATTAAGTTTGTTATATTAGTTAATTTAGTAGCCGTTTATTTTCTGTAAGTGACTAATTTACCCTTGTGTTGTTAACTATAAATAGGAGCTTGTATTGTACAGTTTAATCACATCATTTTATTCACTTTGTAAATCAGTTCATCAATATACAAATTTTCCTTTCAATTACTTTCTCTGCAAATTATAATTCACATATGTATACAGAATTTTACGTTCACATATAGAATTATTACAGAATATACTGTTAGTGCTTACTTTCGGGCACTACTATAAGAGGGTATGACAAAAATATATTATTTTTTACCATAGAATCGCAAAATATTCCTAGTGATATAATAGGATGCATTAATTTGACACTTACCATCTACTTTTTTTCTTAAACTCTAACATTCAAATACATTTTAAATGGGGTTTCATCATATTCAAACCACAAAATCCAACAGTCAAAACTCATTCAAATGAGGTTTCATCAAAATCACCCAAAATATTTTTTTAAACCGAAACCCACGAAACCGAGCAAAAACTCATCCAAATAGACCCTTAATAGTCCAGTCACAAATTTAATTATATTATCAAGGTTTTTTGCACTTTGGATCCTCAAAATATGGAAAATAGACAGTTTACATCCTCGAAACTTATAGTTAGCACTTTGCACCCTCAAAATATGAAAAAATGCAGCACTTTGCATCCTTTTTTATTTTCAGGCAAAAACTCAAGGGCAAAATATATAATTCACTTATAAATCTTTGGCACTTTGCATCCCAAAACTTGAGAAATTGGCACTTTGCACCCCCAAAATAAAATTAGCACTTATCACCCTCGAATTAAGAACAAATTAGCAACTTGCACCCCCAAAACAAAATAAATGGACACTTTGCACCCCAAAATAAAATTAGCACTTTGCACCTCGAATGATTAAGAACATTTGTTCTTAATTCAAGGGTGATAAGCTCTAATTTTATTTTAGAGGTGCAAAGTGCCAAAGATTTATAATAGAATTACCTATTTTGCCCTTGAGTTTTTGTTTGAAAATAAAAGAGGGTGCAAAGTGCTGTATTTTTTATATTTTGAGGGTGCAAAGTGCTAAATTTAAGTTTTAAGAGTGCAAAGTGCCTATTTTCTATGTTTCGCGAGTGTATAATGCAAAAAACCCGAAAAAGATCAAATCCACATGTATATCAATTCATAAATAACATAATCAATAGAAATATATATATTTTTTCACTACAAATGGTCAAATAAATTGAGACTTTGGGAGTAATAAATCATTACAAACTTTATTTAATGTTTAATATAGATTACAAATATAATTTTTTTTATTCTTAAGCATTAAGTAGGATTAGTCTATTTAATAAGTGTTTTATCAATGAGTGGTTTTTTATCTGTCAAGTAAAATTTGTTAATGTGAACAAGTTCAATATGAGCCCGATATGAACCCGTAACTCAAAAAGTTACATGAGCCGAGTTTCAGCTATAGTCATTAAGCCCGATGATATCTGCAGTTTAAGTCTAATGACATGAAGCGAAATGATATTTGAGTTTGAGTCACTTCAAGCTCGGCTCACAAGACCCGATTAACAACCCTATCAATTCGCATATTCACCTAAGAATTAAATTGAAAAAAATTAGTTTCTTAGAATGTACAATTAATATTTTAAAAAGTTAAGAAAAGAGCATATTATAAAATCATAATATCACCAACCAGAATTCAAAAATCAACTAAAAGTTCCGTGAAATGATGACAGATTGAAATCATTTAGCAAATGCAACCTAATTAATTATTTTATTAATTGAAGCCCAACCCGTTTAACAATAAACCATTAAACCCTCTAATTAGCCCTCTACGGCGCGGCTGTACGTTTCCTTGCAAAAGTCGGAAACTTCTTTACTTATATATTACCTTCAACTTTAACAATTCTAGGGTTTCCTCATATATACTTCTATATACCCGTTTACATTGTTTAAATTAAAAAGTTAAAAATGGAGCAAAAATCAAAGAAGAATAAAGTTGAGCATGAGGGAGGTGAATTTTTGCCCGAGGACATAACGAGGGCGATACTATCAAGATTGTCCGTGAAGAGTCTTTTAAGGTACATATCAGTTTCTAGACATTGGAAATCTCTAATCTTCGAAAATTCATTCAAACTCTTACACCGTCAAAAAACCATAAACAAGAATAATCCCCCGTTAATATTCTGATCAGAAGTCATATATTCTAACCACCTTCAATCTTAATGGAAAACTAATCCAAGAATGGAATCTTCCTAAAATATCATCAACATTATATCTACATATGCTACATTTTCCATCTCAATCTAAGATGGTGTGCTTTCTCAATAGTGAGAGAATCTATTTGTGTAATCCCAGCACCCGACGACTTCTTCGCGTGTGTGATCCTCCTTTTGATCATTTTTCATATAAAAGCAGTTATTCTTGTGGTTTTGCTTATAAACCATCCAAAGATGAATACATAATCTTGCACATGCTCAAAGTCAAATCAAATATCAGTCATGTAAGATGCTCACTATATCCATATCCAATGATGACGATCAATTACATTACTATCCCTGGAGATCCATTGATGACTCAACTCTTGTTAATCTAAGGTTTTGTTACATATTCGGAATTTTTGTTTGTGAGGCTTTCTATTGGATGATGTTTGATATTGAGGTTAGAAAATATGTGATTCTCTCCTTTAACGTGGAGAATGAAAGGTTTTCTTTTATTGGGATGCCAAAGTATTTTGATTTTCGTAGTTTTCATAGGTCACTTCTGCAAATCAAGGAAAAACTTTATTTCATGACTTCATCATATCGCCCTCAAACATTGAAGTTGTGGATGCTATCTGATATTAAAAATCAGTTATGGACCCAAAGTTTGAGCATTAATTTACAAAGCATTCCCCACTGGCATGATGAGTTCTTTGAGATGATTGTAACTATTTACAGGCGAGATGATTGTAACTATTTACAGGCGAGAATATCTCAGAGATTACAACGAAACATACGAGAGTATCTCAAGAAACATGGAGTATCCGGGTGTGGTAATTTTGGGGCAGGAAATTCACATGAACTTTTTTTCACTTTAAATACATAGGAGGAATATATAGCCGTATACGTATCTTCTAGTCTTTAGGACTAGATATTTAATTTTCTAAATTTTATGATTTTTTTAAGGCTTGTTATATGAAGTGGAAGTACTGTAACATAATGATTTAACTAAGCTTTGTTTGCTCCTTTAAGTAATTAAACCAATTTTCCTGAAAAACTAGGATTTGAAGCCAAAATAAATGCAAAAATTGTACGTACCTTAATACCTTTTTATTTTATTTTTTATAATTAATTTGGTACCTTAATACTTGTGATCAAGTTTTCTGGTGATGTCCACTAATACTCTTATTGCTTCAAATCTTAATTTGTTCCTTTTATTTTTTATCACAATTTTCTCATTTTACACGTCGTATAAAGGTTTGAGATAGATTAGAAAAACAAGTTTACCGGAAATTGATTTTATGACAGGTAGAAATATTATAGATATTCATTGTTCAACAACCTGAATGCATTGCTGAAAAGATGAATCGGGCCTGTTTGATTGGCATTTCTCATAAAAATTTAATGTTTGGGAAATGCCAAACAAATATGTTTTTTATTTTTTGAAATAAATTTTTTATCTCTCAATTTTCTTAAACTACTCTCACAAAATCCATGCAAACAACAATTTTCTTATCTATAAACAAAACATATACAAACTCTACTTTGATTTGACGTAAAATAATTATTTCTTACACAATTTATTCACAAGGCCACAAGGCCACAACCCAACTCTTTCAAAAAAACCTACACCAATCTTATTTCCCAAACCACTATCTCAAAATGCAAACGAATAACATTACGCAAATCGAGATTATTTCACTATTATACTCTTCAATCAATGAATTTTTTCTTCAAAACACATACAAGAGTGCAAATTAAATGTCATCTAAATTGTATTTCGATGATGCAATGTGTCAAAACTTTTAAGTTAGAATGTAAATTGCCAAAACCCTATAATTTCAGGATGCAAAATGCCAAAAGCCAATTAGAGGTTGTTGGCAAAGTTTACCCCCGCATATTAATTAAACACACAATTGACAAGTTTAAATCCCAAATGCAAAAATTAATATTTAATTCATAAATCCAAAATAAGAAATTTTAAATATTATACTCCGTAATTAAATATCTTAAACTAATTAGATTTTTTAAATTTAGAAAATATTTTTAAGATGGTCTTAGTGGTTTGACAATATGGGTATGACCTATTAATTGACCCATGATTGGACCGACCTAATTATCTAACTCATATATCTTTTATTCATTATTTTGTTAGGTTGAATTTTTTGAGTTGAATAAAAATTTATGTGGATTAAACATGGGTCTAACTATATATAGTAGTATATATTAGAAGATACTTTCGTCAATTTATATTTCTTTTAGATACTTTGGTCAATTTATATTTCTTTTACGGTTTATAAGTGGCAATAAATCAATGTTAGTCTTTTATAAAAATATAAAATGGTAAAGTGCATTTCTCAAATCATAAAAAGATAAACTGAATATAATGAATATCAAAACCAATAAATTGTCATTAACTCAAATATTTTATTTCTTAAATCAACAGCACTAGTTAACGACGGTGTACATATATATATAGTCGTGCAATTATTAGAAAATTAATTAGCAATTGATTCTTGATTATTTATCTTTACACATACCTGCACACATAAATTAACACTATTTAATCAGTTAGAGGTGGAGAAATTAGATATGCAAATAGAGGAGCAAAAATCAAATAATATGAAGGTTGAGCGTGGAGGAAAAATTGGAGGTGGATTTTTGTCTGATGATATAATGAGGGAAATACTATCACATTGACTGTGAAGTGTCTTTTCGGGTACATGTGCGTTTTGAAGCACTGAAAATCTATAATCTTGCATAATTCATTTAAAAAATTACACCGTGAAAGATCCCTCGAGAAAAATAATCCCCCATCACTGCTAGTTTTGCATTATGATCCTAATGAAAACTCATGTGCTCTAACCCTCTTTAATATTCATGAGAAAAGTAGTCCAACAATGGAGTCTCTCTATAAATTCTTCGTCATCGTATCTAAATATGCTTCCTATTCCATCCCAATCTAGAATGGTATGTTTTCTCAATACGGAGGTAGTTCTCCATATTGAGAGATTCTACTTATATAATCCCACAACTCGACGACTTTTTTGCTCGCCCGACCCTCCTTCTAAGCAGTCACCCTACAAAAGGGATAGTGCAGGTGATTTTGCTTATGTTCCATCCAAGGATGAATACGTAATCATACACTTAGTCAAAACATTGGAAAATTGGAGTTGTGATATCCTCACTGTATCAATATCTAATGACGATGATCAATTACATTACAATTCTTGGAGATCCGTGGATGCCCCCACGGCTATCAGCGTTCTCACTAGTGGGAATACATATGTGGTGTGGGAATACACACCACCATCTTCTCACTTTAGTTAAGCGTAGGCTTATAATATAAATCTTGAGGATTAGAAGTTTCATAAATTTTATTCTATAAAATCTTATGTTTTCCTTTTACTCCTGTTGATTTTGATAAATTTCTCCACATATTTTCGTCATTATATGTGTTTTGAATGCTTTTATAATTTTAGAGATCGATAGCATATAATTACTATGTGGAAAGACACAATAATGAGTTGCACAAGGAAACAATATAGTCTTTTAACCTTGATCAAAATTTGGACTTTTGGCATGCACCCTCGAAAATGGGCCTTTTGGCATATTGCACCCTTGAATTTAGATTTTGGCAGATTGCATCCTCGAAATACATAAGCTTTGGCAGGTTGCACCCTCTAAAATTTTCCGGCCAAATAATTCGCCAGAAAATTAAAATTCAAATGTTGGCAAGGGTATAATTGTCTTTTTATTCAATTCCCTCCAAAAATTCAAATTTTGTGCCTAAATTTTCATTTTTCTTACAACACATTTAAATCTTTCAACCATTTTTGCATAGTTCTTCGCCAGCTCAAAAATTAATATTATTGTATTTAACATAAAAAATAATTGTCAAGACATAATAAACACATGTAAACACAATGAACTTATCAACCCACAAATAAGAAATAACAACAATATTCATATTAATCTAATAATCGATTTTCTTACCATAATACATAAATATAGTTCTATGAAAGGAACAGTGCTCGAAAATATGTGTGAATAATAAAAAAACTAATAATTGATTTTCTTACCATAATGTGGAGCTTGACAACCCAAGGGAATGAGGAACTCATAATTTTCATTTTCTTCTACTCGCAATCTCAACCCCATTGATCAATACACGGTGTATAATACCTAATATTATTTATATAATCGGTTTTATAGTAAATATGATGCAAAAATAGAGCAAAATTGAAGTGAGAATGTGATAAAGCCCTAATCGGTGTTGCTGAAGCAGGGTTTTTTTATTTTTATTTTAGGAATTTAGATTAAATTAATGTGTAAATGGATAAATTAACCCATAAACTACACATTTAATTTAGTTGGCTTAATTTTTTGGCGGGTAATAATTTTGATTATACCCTTTCCAACATCAGAATTTTGATTTTCCGGCGAATTATTTGATCGGAAAAATTTAGAGGGTGCAATCTGCCAAAGCTTATGTATTTCGAGAGTGCAATCTGCCAAAATTTAAATTCGAGGGTGCAATCTGCCAAAAGGCCCATTTTCGAGGGTGCAAGCTGCCAAAAGTCCTCAAAATTTTGTCTTGAGTCTATGGTTCGATTAGTAACACTGAAAACTTTATGACACGTTTCGAATATGTTTCGGAAGTAATCAGGAGAAATTGTAAAAAAAAAATTTACTAAATTAAGAAAAATAAGAGAGTTTCAGGCAAATAAAGAATTTTGAAATTACATCTAGTTTTCGTTTCGTATGATTCAAAACCGGAAATTTTCGATGTTTTTAACGAAAAAGATGAAAATTTTGATTCATACTTTTAACCATAAATAAAAATTCCGTTTCGAATTTATGTTTCGATCAGCCAAATATTAATATTTCTAAAACACTTTAAAAAAAAATTGCTACATTAAGAAAAATAAAAAAAGTTTCTAGGCAAATAATAATTTCAAAATTATATCTTATTTTTGTTTCACTTAATTGAAAAACAGAAATTTTTTGACATTTTTTCAATGTAGAAGATGAAAATTTTAATACATGCTTTTAACATTAAATATTGGAGGGTAGCCATGTATGAGCTATATATATTAGTAGATCCTTTTCCCGTCCAAAAATTACGAAAATGCCCCCCCCCCCCCCCCAACAAAAAATTGAACTTCATTTTTGGTCCATTGCATCAAGAGATTGTAGACTTCAAGTGATCACTGAACAAAATGTAGACATATACTTAACTTCAAAATATAACAATACCAAAGTTTTCAATTTAGACAATCAATGTACAAATGGATACATATGTTATTTTAGCACAGATTTGCATCAACTTACCACACAGAATTAGTTACCATTCATTCTTTACAATTTTCGATTTCTCAAATATAAATTTACCCTCTTTGTATTTCTGTGATGCCTCGTAAGCTCGCTCATACTTCCAACCGAGAACTTCATTACAATCTCCGCAGAATATATCCGCAACTGTGTGTAGGCCAGTCATTAGATGTCTGTCTTCTTTCGCCCCAACTACGATGTTCATCGCGTGGGAAAACAAAAAGGCTCGGCCATGCCTTCCCTACAACATAAGTTTACACAATAAAATAACATCGAACATGACTAAAACCCAAAGTTCCATTATGCAAGATAAATTTTTTTCTGAATATTTTTCAAACTAAACATAGCATTTTTTCCATCGGTCAAAAACTTCATCGTTTCCGTATAATTCGGTCTAAAACATCAAAAAGTTTCTGATTTTGGATTAATCGAAACAAAAATAAAGTGTAATTCTGAAACTCTTTGTTTGCATTGAGACTCTCTAATTTTTCTTGATTTAGTAATTTCTTCATAGTTTTCCCGATGTTTCCGAAACGTTTCCAGTATTTAGCTGACTGAAACATACACTAGAAACGAAATTTTGATCCATGATTATTTCACATATATAGGTAAAGATAGAAACTTGGCTCTCCAATATTGCATTCTAATGTAAGATTACACGATAATATTTCATATAATTTCCCGAACGTGTTACTAAAATATAGTAGATGACAAGCTAGGAAACTCATCCAACCAAATAATATCATGTATCAAAGTTTCGTTTTCGATGTATGTTTCGGTCAGCTGAATAAGTTTCCGGAAACGTTGCAGAAAAATTATGAAAAAAGTTACTAAATTAAGAAAAAGAGAAAGTTCCAAGACTAATGTAAAGTTTCAGAAATACACCTTATTTTGATTTTGATTGATTCAAAAACAGAAACTTTTCAATGTTTTCAACGGACAAGATGGAAATTTTGATCCATGACCGATATGAGTGTATTACCATCTACCATTACTGCGGAATTGGGGCAACATATGAAACAGTTTCTGTTATTTAAATTTCTTCCTCCTATACTTCTCGAGATTATAGCTATCATATGCACAAAATGAAATTACGTAAAAATTAAAGGGCCAAAAAGATCAAATGCTTCACCTGAAAGGCCTTAGAGATTATGTCATCGTGAAGCGAGACGTGATTCCTGCATTTGTAGCAGCAGTAAAGACGAGGCCCGATGAATTCACTCATTCAATGAAATTTTTCGAGCCAAAACTGATTCAAAGCACAAAACCAAATTAAGATTGATATTCACATTTCACAAAGGCCAAGATATAACGGAATGTCATGCAAAATACACCCTTGTATTCGTGTTAGTTAGAAAATACACCCCATTGTGTTAATAGAAATGCAGCTAAAAGTTAAAATTCTATAAAATATGCAACATAAATAATGAAATATATATTCTTTTGGTTATTAGAAGATAGATGTGTGATCATATCCAAACATACTTTCATGTATTGAGAACACAATATATATACATATGTTTTTGAAGGATTTTTGCACTTCACCCCCTTATGAAATGTCTATTGGGCAATTTAACTCCTGTGATATAAAAATAGGCATCTACCCCTACACTTCCTTCCTCAAAAAGATGTTGCTCAAAATTGCGATTGAGATTTCATTTGATGCAGAAAATGACTATTTAAACCCTTCCTTAATAACATAATCCCTTCAATTTACTCTCTTGCAATATATCAAATGGGAATTTTACACCCCCACCCCCAAATGATATTGCCTAATGTGCAATTTAACCCCCATAATATTCCTAATATCACTGTATAAGTGAGGGTAGTTTCGTCAAGAATAAGAGGGAGGCAGTGAGCCATTTTCACAAAAACAGAGGGGTATATCGTCACTTGATTAATCATGGTGAATAAACCGCATTTTAGGAATATTACAGGGAGGTAATTTGCCATTAACTCTATTTCGATAATCATCAGTTGATGTTAGTGGAACATACACAAAAGTGTTTCATTCTGCTAACAGGAGGAGATGTATGCTAATTAGTTATAACAAAGGGGTCTATTTGCAAATTAAAAAACAGGGATGTAAATTGTTAATAGCTCAATAAAAGAGGATTGAATACAAGAAAAACCCCAGAATTTTGCATTAAAAAAATTAAAAAATACGCAAAATTGAAACCACAAAACCAAATCAGATCATTGAAGGGGGAAACTATAATTTAAGAAAAACCTAAAACAAAAACATATTATTTAGTATTTACCTTCGAGAAAATTAAATTTGGCCCTCAAATCTGCAATAAAGGAAGAGAATAAATATTAGATCAAAGGAAAATGAAGAACAGGATTGCTTTCAAGTAAACAAGTAAGAAAAGCAAAGTGTGTGGAATAATAATATGTGAGATATAATATTAATTAATAAAGAAATGGAAAATATCGAGGACTTTTCAATTTTAATATTAAATATTATTAAAATTATTTTTATTAATTATTTTTGAAATTACTAACCTGCCCACTTTACCTTGTAGTTGGTGGCAGCCATTTTTGATTATTTTTGAAGAGAAAGAAAGAGGTTAAGATAGAGGAGGATTTTGTGCCTGGTTTTGAGTTTGATGGTTTCGTGAAATTCTTATCTTTCTTAGAAAGTTAGCTCACGCGCGATATAGCGCGTGGAACTTCATTCCAAGATTGTGATTACTAAGGATCAAATTATTATATTTTATGTCGAAAATAACGAAAGGTTTTTTATTCTAAAATGAAAAGAAATTGTATCTTCGAAATTTTATGTTTATCTTAAAACTTTTTTTTATATGGTATTCCCTACGTTTTAAATTAACTGACACATTTGTAAAAATTTTATGTTTCTAATTATTTGTCACAATTGATTTCTTAGTGCTTATTTTTTTAATTTTACTGTTTCTTATTTTTAGGTTTACACAATAAAGTAGAATGCACAAATATCAATGATATTAATTAAAACAACCATTGAGAAGATATCTTGAATGATTGAGTTTCTTAATTTGTGTGAAATTGTCTAATGTGCCAATTAATTTGAAACGGGGTAGTAACTCGATATTTTTTTCATGATTCTTTTTCTAGTTTTTTGAAAACGTTCCCGGAATTTATTCCAAAAGTTTATGTTTTTAAATCAGTTGAAACTAAAATAGGGTGTATTTCGAAACTCTTTATTTGCCATAAAATTTTCTCTTATTCTTAATTTGATAATTTTTTTCATAATTTTTTCCGAAACGTTTGCGAAAAGTTTCTAATACTCAGTTGATCAAAACATAGTCCCATAACGAAACGTTAATCCATGTGTCTGTTGTACTTTTCAATTTGTAAAATCTGTAAATTAAAATTTCATTTTTTGATATATCACATTTAGTTAAACAATAGGTTTTTTTGGTTATATTTACAAATATCTTAAAGGAGAGAAGAACATGTTGGAGTAGAAATTGTTCTGCATTTTTTTTTTTTTTTTTTGACTGACTAAAAAAATATATATATTCTTTAGTGAAAATGCATAAAACAATTATTCCATGTGTAATAATATTGCAGGATATGAAGGATATGTCTAATGTTGGGATGTAGGCCTATTTATAGAAGGAAGGGTGTTAGAGTGTACAAGACTATAATTTAAGGGGGCCTAGATGTAAGCTTTCATTAATTATTATCTTTTTAGGTAAACACTTTAACAACTAAATTGAAGTTTAACATGTAAATTGGGAAATAGTAATTAAAGTTATTCACACCTCACAAGGCAACGCAAAGCCACATTTAACTTGATCCGATCCGTTAAAGATCCATAGTAGATAATAAATAAATACAAAATATTTTATAAAAGTAGGTCACATTAATAATATTTTGCCGTCAATTTATCCGTTCATAAATTCACTTTTTTTGTTTTTTTTTTATATTTTCATCTAAAATGTGTATATTAGTACATAAATTGAAACATTTGAGCTACATTACATAAAATCATAAGGATAACAAAGTTGTTTAAGGAAAAAATAGGTAAAATTGTAGAAAATGTTCCAAACTAATTCGTGATTTTGTATTTTCGTCCCGAACTATTAACTTGGCGAATTTCGTCCCGTAATTTAATATTTTTTTGGAATATCATCCCAAACTAATTACTAATTTTGATTTTTCGTCCCAAACTATATCAACTCTCCAAATTTCGTCCCATAATTTACCATTTTATATTTATTTAGTCCCAATATTAAATTTTTAATTTAATAGAAATGACGGTTGAATCTTGTAATTAGTTTGGGACAAACTCTGCAATATTATATAATTATTCATGTTAAAATTTACCATGTCATGATACTTAAGCAGCCATGTGATAATTCATCGGCAAATGCGCAATTTCCGTCTTATAATTACGGTGGGACGATATCCAAAAAAAATATTAAATTACGGGATGAAATTCGCCAAATTAAATAGTTTGGGACGAAAATCCAAAATCAATGATTAGTTTGGGACTATTTTTGCAATTTTGCCGAAAAACTATTGATGTAATTTTTTAAATTGAAAATTTTATTGTATAAAAAAAATCCGATATACAAATTGTATCCAACAATAATCTATTGGAGTCAAGGAATTCAGATCCAAACATGATTCGAATCCATCCAAATTTTAAATTTAATCCAACATAAATAAAGTTGAATTTGAATCAAGCTGATCCCACCCGATGAAATCCGAAATAGCACTATTCAGATAACTAAGCTAAAAAAAAACGTAAATTGATATGAGGATAGGCCCATTTGTCAAGCAAACCAATAATTGATCAACATTCACATTCCTATGCATTTTTTTATTTTAGTTTTACTTTCGTTAAATTTAAATATTTCATCAAAATCGTGTAGTGGCATATCACTTTCATCCTTATCTATTGTCCTTCGAATTCACTAAAAAAATATTCAAAGTTCCTAAGTTCTTTATATTTTCAATTAAAAATAAGATTTCTTTTGTCACATTCTATTGCTAAAGTTTTAGTCAATAATAATACATATATCTTTTTAATAAACTAATTATTTGCAAATAACTAATCACAATTTGCAAGTCTGAACATTTATTAGCTTAGTTGGACAATAAACGTATTTAATATGGCTTTTGTAAACACTCAAATTTATGAACTGTTTTCATGATCTCTCTACATGTTTCTATAATGAATTTGATGTTTCTAAAATAAAGTTAATGTCAATTTATTATCACTAAAATACATGATGTTCAATTTATCCTTCAGTGATTCGAAAAATAGCATTTGTTGGCACATTTATTAAAAAGGGATAAACTGCCACTAATAAAAATATCAAAAAGACTGTGTTAAACTTTTATGAAATTATTAAGGGGTAAACTACTCTTATTCGAATCACAAAGGAGATAAATCGAATATTATAAATATAAGTGAGGAGTAAATTTTCATTAACACCTTACAAACAAAACTTTAACCATTCATAACATGCAGAAAAATCCACATCTAATGGGCACATTATTTTAAATCCAATCACATTAAAATCCAATTTGATGAAACTAAATGTAGCAAACTAGTCAAACTAACTTGTCTTGTGCAATGAAAATAACAATGTGAATGAGATACACAAACACATTTATTTAAAACTTTTATGAGATCATAAGGAGGTAAACTATTTTTTTAAAATCACATAAAAGTAAATTGAATATTATAAATATCACTGATGAGTAAATTGTCATTAAAACCTTATAAACAAAACTTTATTAAAATCAAAAGGGGTAAACTACTCTTGTTCGAATCACAAGGAGATAAATTGAATATTATAAATATAACTAAGGAGTAAATTGTCATTAACACCTTACAAACAAAAATTTTAACCATTCATAACACGCAGAAAAATCCACATATGATGGGCACATTATTTTAAATCCAATCACATTAAAATCCAATTTGATGAAACTAAATTTAGCAAACTAGTCAAACCAAATTGTCTTGTGCAATGAAAATAACAATGTGAATGAGATACACAAACACATTTATTTAATTTTTCTCATAGAATTTATTGCACTTAAAACTCTTTTAAAAGCTTAACCATTTCGAAAACATATTTACCCTCCTTGTATTTTTGTGGTGCATCAAATGCTTTGATATAGGTCCAACCCATTTCCTCATCACATTGGGTGCAAAAAATTGGAGCAATTGAGAAATAGCCACTTATAAGTTGCTTGTCCTCCTTTGCCCCAATCGCCATATTCATTCCACGAGTAAACATATAACCTTTTCCGGATTTTGCCTACAAAATTTTAATATTTTTCGAATGAATAAAGTGTAAAGAAACATGAAATAAATGTTTAATAGCATTGTATGTTACGAGTTTAAATTTGTGCTAAAGGATGATTTGAGAATTTTTCTATGTTTTGTTAATGTTAAAATTCATGGAAAAGACAATAAGTTAAACATAAATGTGAAAGATAAAGGAAAATTTTTACTTTGCCCCTAACTTTTGTGAGTTCCCACTTAATCCCTTAACTATTAAAAACGTCCCAGATACATTTGGACATTCGCGGACATAATATGTTAAAAGGTTGGGTGACAAAGTGCAAAAAATTCAAAAGTTGGGTGGAAAAATGATAAAATGTTCAAAGACACATCATTAAAGCTGCACGAAATTAAATATTTTGTTAGATTCTAGCTTTTGACTGAGATATAGAGGGATTAAGTGAGAACTCACAAATTAGAGGGCAAAATGAGGGCACCAGATCCTCTATACCACACAAATGTACCACATTTGTGTACCACCATTATAAAATTGACACATGTCAAAACTAAATAGCATGCATTGCATAGGATTATATTCTCCACCATTTCTCCTTTTTATCTCCATTTTTGGTTTTAACATCTTTTTTTGTAAATAATAACACCGACTTTTATATATTTAGGCTACGATTTAATGACATTATATATTTGTGTACCATTATTTGTAAATAATAATACCGACTTTTAATGAAATTAGCGAAATAACAACTCAAAAATTTGAATTATACTTTAAAAAACTATTTTTTTTGAAATAAAATCAATTAGTATTATAAATATATAATTATTATTTATATAAAATAATAATTAAAATTATTTTATATAATCCGTGTGCTTCACAGCATCGCTAATCTGCATCTCAACACCAACAGCGGTGATTTACTTACAGTTTTCAAAATAATTATAATACTAATTGATTTTATTTCAAAATAAAAAAATAGTTTTTTAAAGTATAGAGGATGTATATTGTTTATGTTAATTCATATATGGATGTATGGAGTGGTTTTTGAACGGTCTGTTAATTTCTATTTTCTCACTTCAGCAACTAATCCTCTTTGTACCTGTAAATGTTATATAAAATAATTTTAGTTATTATTTTATATAAATAATAATTATATTTATAATACTAATTAAAGTATAATTCAAATTTTTGAGTTGTTATTTCGCTAATTTCATTAAAAGTCGGTATTATTATTTACAAATAATGGTACACAAATATATAATGTCATTACATCGCAACCTAAATATATAAAAGTCGGTATTATTATTTACAAAAAAAGATGTTAAAACCAAAAATGGAGATAAGAAGGAGAAAGGGTGGAGAATATAATCCTATGCAATGCATGCTATTTAGTTTTAACATGTGTCAATTTTATAATGGTGGTACACAAATGTGGCACATTTGTGTGGTATAGAGGATCTGGTGCCCAAAATGAGAAACCATTCCAAGATTAGAGGATGAAGTGGGATTCTTCCAAAAATAAAATGTTTTTCTCATTTATGATTTGTAACGTTTTTCTCATCGTCCAATTGGGAGGAAAATAATTATCTAGTAAATTCCAACAAATTGACTATAAAATACAAACATGACACATAATTGAGAAAGAATATAGTAGATTTCTTTTAGATTATAAATTACTTCTATTATTTTTAAAAGTGAATAGCAATTAACTCCATGTGTTATTCTAAATAGACAATGCAACTCCCTGTAATAAATAAAAGGGCAAAATACTTCCATGTGATATCATAAATAAGCAATTGAACTCCTTGTGATAAGAAAAATGGCAAAATAACTTCCTGTATTTTTATAAAAGAAGCACATTGCATCCCTCTAAATTGCTCATTAATTCATATCATAGGGAGTTAAATTGTTCATTATTTCATTTCATGTGGAGGTAAATTGCCTATTTTTATATTACAAGGAGGTAAATTGCTCATTATTTCATTTCACATGAAGTTAAATTGCCTATTTTTAGTTCACAGGGAGATAAATTTTCCATTAAATATATCACAGAAAGTTAACTTGCAAAAAAACCCTTATTTTAATTTAAAAAAAAAACTGAGATTTCATAGATATGTTATTTAATGTATTTTGGGTTCGATCTAATTTTTCCAATTAAGTTTCACACAAACTATATAAAAGTGTAATCATAAAGCAACTTAAACAACATATATATATATATGAACAAATTAATAAAACTTAAATCAATTTATGTAAAATTACCACAAAGTCTTTGGAAATAATATCATCCCGTAGTGCAACAATATTCCGGCAACTTTTACAGCTGTACACTGGATGCCCAGTTATTTCCACCATTGAACTGAAAAAAAAAATCAAATATCTCTATTAGAATCAAATAAAAAAAGGAGATCAGATTATTGCATAGTTTGATTTTATTGATAACTAAAAATTTAAACTGATGACAATCGAATGAATTAATTTGACCGAAAAAAAATTAAATTTTGGAACTTACTGATGACAATTAGATGAACTTGATGTTGAATTTAAGATTAATTACCAACCTGCAAAATCAGAGGTTTAGAGTATTTGTTGTAGTATATATAAATATTAAATCTTTTTTAATTCTGTTAAACTTTAATTAGATATACACTAATTAACTAAAAGGAACTCGGAGTAGGAGTCTAGAGTCCAATTTTGGTTAGACTCTTGAACTTATTAGGTGATGCCGCGTGCTGATTACAAAATGACATAACTACCCCTAATTTAAATTTAATCATTTTATTTTTAAGATTTTGAAATAGATCTAAAAAATGTCAACAAAGAAATATTGTATGAATGAGAAATTAAAACTTAATAAAAGAATTGTGTTTGTTAAAGAAAAGTTCAAATATTAAAATACAGAAAGTATATGATGAAAAGAGATTTTTAAAAAGTCATAGGAGTGGAAAGAGTGTGATGATGTATCACTTTCTTGAAATTTTTGAATGGCAAGCAAAAATCTTGACGAAATTTTGGGAATCTTAATTGATTTAATTGCTTTATTAATGAAAAAATCAAACAATTTCAATTGATAAATTTCTATATTTAGTGATTAGATAACACATGTAACTGTCATTATATATGGACAATTCCATCTAGTTACAGTTTAGTGGAAAAGTTTCTTAAAGATAAGATTAAAATAAAAATAAAAATTCTACAAAATTTGCAGTTAGTCAAATTGTTCAATTGTAGTCAAAACAATTTTCAAATACATTAATATTTTTAGTCAAATTGAAATTGTAGTCAAAACAAATTCTCAAATATATAATGTTTTGATTGATCGATGTTGAAATCAATATGGGCTTGTTTATCTCGAATTTACTAATATTATTTTGTGTTTGAAAAATGGAGAAAAACACATTTTTTTTCTCCATTTTTATTTTTGATATAAATTCTTTATCTTTTAATTTTATTACCTATTTTTCCAAAAGTCAAACAAACAATAATTTTTTTATCTCTTTAAACAATTACACAAACTACTTTGATTTGCAAAAAAATAACATATCTCTTACATAAATACGTGTGTAATCAAGCCGAGTAGTGTCGAACGATATACTGTTCAAGCTTGGTTTGGTTTTTATTGAGTTTTAAATCTTGCGTTTCAGTTTTGTTTGATTGTTAAACGAGCTTTTATCTGGCTAGCTCGAACCGACTTCGAGTTACTTAATATTTACATGTATTTTATTAATTTTAAGTTTATCAAGTCGAGCTTTAAAAACTATCGAACTAAAAATGATGTTCAAGTTTGTTTGATTTGTGTGACGAACCAAATTCAATCCAGTTTTAATCAAACGCACTCGAATCGAGTAGTTTTGTTTGATTTTCAGCCCTAATTATAACAAACATGATTTGACATGAAATAAGACACTTTCTTACACCTATAACTTAAACTCTTCCAAATAATATGTACCGACTTTATTTCTCAAACCACTCTACCAAAATTTAAACAAACAATATTACGCATAGCAAAATTATTTTACAAATTTTTAGTACTCTCCCAAACTGCTTTATGAATTGGTTTTTAGCTGCGGAAGTCGGTCCAAAATTATTCCGAAATGGGTCCGGTTCACATGGGTTTTGATAATCAATTTATACAACTCTATTAATTAGTTGGAGAGGTCAATACTAGTTTCACAAATATTATCTACTATTTTTTTTTCTTCCAAAAAATCTAAATTCAAAAACTCAGTTATAATCAATTCACATTCACTCGTTATCATTTATTGCGATAAAATTAATTGTAGCATACAAGTCCAACCATCATATTCAAATATTTATGTATGTTTTTTTATAGGATTTAATTACTTAATTAATATTCTTTTAGAATCTTGGCTTTTTCTAAAATGTAATTCCCCTCGTACTTCTGCTTTGCATCATAAGCTCGCACATAGGTCCAACCCATTTCCACACCACATTTGCTGCAGATTATTTCAGCAATTGAGAAATAACCGGTCATAAGTTTTTTGTCAACCTTTGGTCCAATCACAATGTTCATTGCGTGAGCAAACATATAAGCTTGACCTGATTTTGCCTACAAATTTCAGAAATAAATTATGAAAAAACTGAAAGAAAATGACATAAAAATTCTTACTTATGTAGAAAGTGGTATAAAATATTTAGGCAATTTAATTAGATTAAAAATTATGGTGTTACTAACTAACATATATTTGGTGTTTTATGCAGTGTTTTTAAAAGTACAAGGTAGTTTGATCCAAAAAGAAAAAATCACAGGATAACATAAAGTAGTATCGTATATTTTTTCATCAACACAACATACAAAGTATAAATGTCGATTAGAATTTAGAAACTTAGTCACATTTGATCGTTATTGAACAAGTTTAAAATGTATGATGTATGACGAATTCTGCAACCTTTTTTCTTACCATGATCTTTTATCCGATGTTATAAAATCAAATACCAACAGGTGATTGGTCTAGTGGAAGGGACTAGTCACTACAAAGTAACGGACTCAGGCTCGAATCCCTCTTGGAAGAGGAACTCATTTAATATGTCCGATCCACCACAAAATGAATTAAACTCTTGGAAAATAAATGTTATAAAATCAATAAAAACATCTAAACACTTGAAAAATCATTTTTTTGGGTAAAAAATAATGGCTTGATAGTTAACAACTACCATCTACAGTTTTCCCCGTAAAACTCTAACATGCAAAATACATTGAAACGAAAACTCATATACTCAGTGGCGGAGCTATGTTAGGACTGGGGGGCGACCCCCCCCCCCCCCCCCCCCCCAAAGAAATTTATATTAAATATTAGTAGTACTAGAAATATTACAGTTTAGACCTTTGACTGGTTGGATAAGGCGTCCCTATGTTTGTAATGGGATCAGGGTTAGAATTTTCCTTGACACACTTCCTTTTAGTCGTTCTTTCCCTTTAATTCTCAATATGCATGCCTTCTTTTTATTTTTCATTCTCCTTATATATGTCTTTCTTTTAATTTTTCTTTCTCTCTTAATCTCAATTTTGATGACTTTTTTTAATTTTTCTTTCTTTATTAATGATTATATAAGGAATATGGTATTTTATTGTTCTTATAATATACTTATTTTCTTATTATTTTCTTTATTTAATGCATTGATCCTAAAAAAGATCCTTACTAATTGTAAAGAAAGTGTGATTTTTTTATATTCTTTATAATACCTTCTCTGTATAATTATATTTATTTATTGCACTCTTCATATATTTTTTTATTTATTTACACTGCTTAAAAAATTATGTATTTGTAATTGTAAAAAGAATATATTTTATTTTATTTTATTTATAATATTGCTTCCTTATTATTTTCTAGATTTAATGCATTGTTAGAAAAAATTTCACCCCCCAATAAATCACGGCTAGCTCCGCCACTGCATATACTCAAATTCAAACTATTCAGTTCATCATTTAATTATACCCCATATATTACTTTATGATAAACGCCTTCAACCAATATACATTCAAATCATGTTACAATGTTATTTCGCACAAATTTTAAATGGAATTGTCACAATATATCTAACCAAATCGTTTTTACTTGGATTGAACTAAACTGAGGTAAAATACATTCAAACTTGGTTAATTTCTCTATCTAAGAAGGGCCATGGGTTAGTGTCTATGTTGCACGGATACAGATACGGGAATATGGGTTTTTAAAATTTATTGAATACGATACGACATTGATATGGATATAAAAAATGATATGTAGATTTATGTATGAACAACTAGATCTTTCAATTCAAGCTTTAGAAGAAAAATTAATCTAATCTAACATAAACAAAAGTTATATAACTATGAAATCAAACATAATTCATTCTTAATATATCACAACAATGGAATAAATTCATCTTTGAGATTTCATGACCTAGGAAGGAGACTTGAATAAGAGACTGAGTAGTGCTAATAGTATTTTATTTTTAGTCTTAGAGACTTTATCATTTTATTATAATTTAAATTTGACCCATAATATTACAAAAAAAAAAAAACCCTGGAGCATCCTGATGTCAAACTAGTGTATCCGATACATATCCATTTTATAGGATACATATCCCATGCGTATCCTACGCATATCCATATTTTTCGTGTATCCGATACAGTACTTTGTATTTTTTAAGAATATCCGTGTATCATAGGTTAGCGTACATTTTATTTCAATTAAAACTTCCACGTCTTGAAGACAACACTTATTTATAAATAAAGGAAATAAATTTCACTAAACTATTTCAATTTAAAAACATAAAAATAAATGAGTAAATTCATGTCAAGGGAAGCTAGTATGGGCACAAACCCATCCATGAATTTTAACAAATTGATAATAATATATCGAAACTACAATTTTCTTTTTTCATTTAGGAGAAGAGGGATATCCTAATTATCAAAGAGTAATTGATTTAGTGGAAGGGACTAGTAAGTACAAAGTAGCGAACTCATGTTCGAATCCTTGTTAGCAGAGTTTCCCACGTAATATACCAATAAACATCGAAAGAGATTAACTTAACCCTTTGAAGAAAAAAAATAAAAAAATAAAAAAAACCAAAATAATAAGAAGCTAGAAGAAGAAAGAAAGACTAATTCAGGTTGTCTATAAGAAATATAACTTTCTTACTCTAATACTCTCTCTATGTAAAATGTATGTTTATTTTACAAATATGGTTTTTTTTATATAATTTAATATCCGATTTTGCAATTAATATATATGATATTACTGCGAATAAATGGGCTTTATTTTTGTGAAGCAGTGCATACATCATTACATGATTATCACAAATAAATTTGTTCGATTACTAGACGAATAAAAAGAATGTTCAATCAACAATTACAAAAAATATTATCTTATTAACAAGATTTATATTAAACTTAAACTAAAAAATAACTCACACTTCTAGTACTAGAATATATTCGAATTGAACTCAAAATATGAAAATAAGATCAAATAGCACTTAAATCAACATCTGAAAATTACCAGATAATTTTTCGAAATGAGGTCAACCCCTAGTGCAATAGGATTCCTGCACTTTCTGCAGCTGTATACTGGCGTCCTAGTTATTTCCACCATTTAATTGAAAAAAATAAATCAAATATTTTAATTAGTAATAAGCAAACAGATGGAGTTGATCAATAAAAAATTGAACTTTGATTCCCACAATTTCCCTGATTAATAGATGAGAAATGGAAAATATGATAGATGGTATTGCAAAAAGTGGACCTTTAATTCTTATATATAATAATAATAATAATATAAACAATAACATATTAATGGAAAGTCTTGGTCTTCGGAAATAAAAATAAATTATTGGTAAGGACTAAGGACTTTTCCCGGGTATTTCCAGGTAAGTTACTTCACCCCTCAAACTAATATGTTTTTTGTATTTTAGCTCCCAAAAGTACAAAAGAAGCACTTGATCTTCTAAAATTCTAATATCGGTTGCACTTTTCAAACCCTCAAACGAATTTTAGTCATTTTTTTTTGTTACTTAGATACTACACTAGTGGATTTAATACATGGGGGTTGGATGAATGACACATAGGCATAAAATGACAAAATATTGTCCTTTTATGCTTATGTGTCTATCATCCAACACCCGTGTGGATTAAATCCACCGATGTAGGTACTAATTTTCCATTTTTGTTGGTAGAAAAAATGCACATGCATGTGCGTCTCACATGTATTTTCTTAGGGCAAATTAGTCATAACATCTCTTATCCCAGGGGTGGAGCAAGAATTTTAGAATGAGGGGGACGAGACTTGAAGAGGAGATCAAACCAAAAAATGTATTTTTTTTTTTTGTTTCATAATGATTTAGCACTCAAGTTTTATTTTTTTTAAGATATTACAAACATTACAAATAACCTCCTAGGGACAAAGTTGGAACTATTCAGGGATAAGGGGTCAATTGTAAGATGGTGACACACTACAGGGTGATTTTCGTAATACCTAATACGTGAGGGGAATTTTCATAATTAAGCCTTACCACAAGGGTATTCATAATTTACCCTTAATTTAATACGAGTTTTAGTACCGTGTACCAAATTACCAAACTAAACTACTAACCTACTGTATCTCTAGGTTGCACGGATTCTTCGAAATTATACACCGTGGAGTATCGTATACGTATTCGATATTTGGATATTCACTCGATACCTATCAGATACGCCATCATGGCGTTTTCAATAATAAGAAAATAAAATTAAAAAGGATACCGTATTGGATACACTGAACGGCGTATCGAAAATACACAGGATATATAATAATATGTATTTCTTCATAAAAATTATAGATTATGTATATTAACAAAGTGATCTACAATAAACACTTGAAATTTTTCAAAGGGCCAAAAAATTTTCATATGGTTTTAATACTATTGGTTTTACTTAAATAAATATATGAGAGGGAGATATCATTGTTCATTTTAAAATTGAATAAAAAGTGAATTAAATATATACTACATAACTTTTATCATACATTTTTAAATATACACACATGGGTAAACATGTTGTGTTCTACGTACAAATTTTAAAAATTCATATCGCCGTATTCATATCATATGGGTTCGTATCGCCGTATCCGTTTCCGTACAATATATATATATATATATATATATATATATATATATATATATATATATTTTTGAGAGGCAAGAATTGGTTTCATTCAAATAGGAGTAAGGATCGAAATCGGTAAAACATCAAGCGAAAAAGTAACGACACGAGATAATCTAGCTATTTCGTGAACCATTCGATTCCCTTCTCGAACAATATGTTGTGCTTTAAAATGACTAAATTCCACAGCCAAGTCCTTCTCAGAGATAACATTTCCAAAATCTGCACATGAGTCCGAACTAACTTGTATTGCCGTAATAATATCGTTAGAATCACCTTCAAGATTTCATATTGAGGATAGGCCCATTAGTGTCTTAACTATATTTTCTTTTTGATAATTTCAAATTTGACTATATTAACTACCCAATTAAAGTTCAATTATCTTTTTTTTTGTCAAATTCAGTACCCAAAATAACCTGTAATATAAAAGTAAAATGATCTCATTAAAACATGCATCACCTCTTTAAGCATGCAATACGAAATTCAAAACAAAAATAATCTTGTAACTTAAGATTTTTTTTCTTCAAAAATAGCCCTTAATAGTACGCTACACACATCATCCGATGATTGGTCTAATATAAGGGACTAGTTACTACAAAGTAGCGAACTCATATTTAAATCTCTATCTGGAGAGGTTCCCACTATATGAGTCTGACGCGCATCGAAGAAGACTAAATCCTTGAAAACCCCGAAAAAAGAATTTACGCTACACACATATTTATTCATATAACTTTCATGTTATTTCAACTTAAATTTCCCTATATTTCAGATTAGTCATATGCATAACAAATTTTATCATCACTTTCGAATAATTTCTAAGTACAAGACAAAATTGAAATTTACTAAAAATTACGAGATAATTTTTTTATGCATATGACTAAAATTGAAACGAGATGAAACTTAAAAGACTAAAATTGATATGTGGTTAAAGTTAAATGACTAAATATGTGTTTGCAAGACTGTTTTTGAAAGAAACCCAAAATTACTTTACTTTTTCTTGCAATTTTCGTCCAATTCACATTCACGCGTTATCATTTATTTTGAAGTACCATAAAATTAATTGTAATATGGATTGGGCAATTAGAGAGCTGTTTGATGATATTAGAAGATTTTGGACGAGTTGGCCAAAATGGAATTTCAAATTCATCCCCCATGCCTCAAATTGTGCGGCCCATAACATTGTTGCTTGAGCTTTTTTGTCTAATGTTTGGGATAAACTTTCTTTAGATTCTATTCCTTTTTGTTGTTTTTGCGACGAGGGTTTCCCGTTTGTTGATGTTGTACCAAATCTTTTCTTTTATTAATTTTAATTTGTTTGTGATATAAAAAAAAAATAATAATACAAGTCCAACCAACATATTCAAATATTTAAGTATATTTTTCTATAGGATTTAATTACTTAATATTCTTTTAGAAACTTGGCTTTTTTTAAAATGTAATTCCTCTCCTTGTCCTTCTTTGCATCATAAGCTCGCACATAGGTCCAACCCATTTCCTCACCACATTTGCCGCAGAATATTTCAGCAATTGAGAAATAACTGGTCATGAGTTGTTTGTCAATTTTTGGTCCAATCTCAATGTTCATTGCATGAGCAAACATATAAAGTTGCCCTGATTTTGCCTACAAATTTCAGAAATAAATTATGAAAAAACTGAAAGAAAATGAGAAAAGAATTTATACATATGTAGAAAGTGATGTCAAATAATTAGACAATTAATTAAAAATTTTGGCGTTAGTAACTAACATATATTTGGTATTTCATGCAGAGTTTTTAAAAATACAAGATAGTTTGATTAAAATAAAATAAAAAATCACAGGGTAATATTTTGTGCAAATATCGCATAACACAAGGTAGTATCATGCATTTTTCCCATCAACACAGCATACAAAAGATAAATGGCGATTAGAATTTAGAAACATAGTCTCATTTGATCGTTATTAAACAAGTTTAAAATGTCCGAATAATTAGTTGACAACTACCATCTACAATTTCCCCGTAAAACTCATTGAAACGAAAGCTCACATACTCAAATTCAGATTATTCAGTTAATCATTTAATTATACCCTATATATTACTTTATGATGAATGCTTTCAACCAATTTACATTCAAATCATGTTACAATGTTATTTTGCACAAATTTTAAAGGGAATTCTCACAATATTTAACCAAATCGTTTTCATCTGAATTGAACTAAACTGGGCCAAAATACATCCAAACTTGATTAATTTCTCTATCTAAGAAAGGACATGAGTTAATGTACATTTTATTTCAATTAAAACTTCCACGTCTTGAAGACAACACTTATTTATTTATAAAGGAAATAAATTTTCACTAAACTATTTCAATTTAAAACACATAAAAATAAATGAGTAAATCCATAAGGGAAGCTTGTATGGGCACAAACCCATCCATGAATTTTAACAAATTGATAATAATATATCGAAACTACAATTTTCTTTCTAGAAGAAGGATATCCTAATTATCAAAGGGTAATTAGTTTAGTGGAAGGAACTAGTAAGTACAAAGTAGCGAACTCGTGTTCGAATTTTTGTTGGCAGAGTTTCCCACTTAATGTATCCAAAAACATCGAAAGATATTAAGCCCTTTGAAAAAAAGAAAAACAAAAAAGGCTAGAAGAAGAAAGAAAGACTAATTCAGGTTGTCTCTAAGAATTATAACTTTCTTACTCTAATACTCTCTCTATGAAAAATGTGTGTTTATTTTACAAATATGGTTTTTTAATTATATAATTTATTGTGTATCGATTTAATGGTTTTTTGCACTTTGCACTCCCAAAACATGGAAAATAGATACTTTGCACCCTCAAAACAAAAATTTAGCATTTTGCACCCCCGAAATATGAACAATTAAGCACTCTGCACCCCACGTTAAATTTTTCAAAAATCTAGGAACAAAATAGGTAATTAATTTTTGGATTTTTGGCACTTTGCACCATCTTGAAATACAAGAAATGGATATTTTGCATCCCCAAAATAAAATTAGCACTTAGGACTCTCAAATTAAGAACAACTTATCAGCTTGCACCCCCAAAACACGATAAATGGACATTTTGGACCTCCTGAATATAAAATTAGCACTTAGCACCTCAAATTAAGAAAAACTGAACTAGTGATCCCTCGTTTTTTTTGGCAAAAGTTGACCACCGAGGTCGATCGAGAAAACCTAGGGGCAATTTTGCAGATGAGTATTCTAGTATTCATAATCGTATTGTTAAATTTAAGGAAAAAAATAAAATGAATTACCTATTTTGACCCTATATTTTTTGCCCTAGTTGTTCAACTTTGCCGAAAGAAATGAGGGGGTGTTAGTTGTTAAAGCTTTTCTAGATTTGAGGTACTAAGTGCTAATTTTGTGTTTAATTAGGGGGTTCAAACTGTCCATTTCTCGAGTTTCGAGGGTGCAAGTTGATGACTTGTTCTTAATTCAAGGGGGTTAATTAAGTGCTAATTCGATTTCGGGGGTGCAAAATGCTCATTTCTCGTATTTCAGGGGTGCAAAGTGCCAAAGATCTAAAATGAATTACGTATTTTGTCCCTATATTTTTTGAGGAAAATAAAAAAGTGTACAAAGTGTTGAATTGTTCATATTTTGGGGTGCAAAATGCTAAATCCATATTTCGAAAGTGTAAAGTACCTATTTTTCATGTTTCGGGGGTGCAAAGTGCAAAAAATCCTGAATTTAATATGATGCGTTCAATTCGGCCAAACAACAAATCCGATTTTGCAATTAATATATATGATATTTCTACGAATAAATGGGCTTTTTTATATGAAGTAGTGCATGCATCATTACATGCTTACTACGAATAAATTTGTTCGATTACTAGACAAATAAAAGAATGTTCAATTAACAATTACGAAAAATATTTACTAATTAACAAGATTAATATGAAATTAAAAAATAACTCACACTTCTAGTACTAAAATATATTCGAATTGAACTCAAAATAAATAAGATTAAATAGCACTTAGATAAACATCTGAAAATTACCAGATAATTTTTCGAAATGAGGTCAACCCTCAGTGCAATAGGATTCATGCACTTTCTGCAGCTGTATACTGGCGTCCCAGTTATTTCCACCATTTAATTGAAAAAATTAAGTCAAGTATTTTAATTAGTAATAAGCAAAAAGATGGAGTTGATCAATAAAAATTGAACTTTAATTCATACTATTTCCCTGATTAATAGATGAGAAATGGAAAGTATGAAAATTGTTATGAAAGTAAAAGAATAACAAGCAAGAACTAAAATGTAAGTGTAGAGAAGAAAATGAAGTAGGGAGAAATTTGTATTCATTCTTATTCCTTTCATACAATACAATACAATGGCCTCTATTTATACTATATAAGAACCCAAGAGCCAATAGCTAATAGTTACATCATAAGTTACAAGTCTCTTCATATGGTGTCTTCAAGATGATATTTAATATAGAAGTAGCAAGACCTTTCAAATGGCCAAGAACTCTAATGGACATCCACAAATTAACACATTTTATAACACTCCCCTTTGGATGTACATTGCTTATGGAATATGCCTCGTTAAAAACCTTGTTAGAAAAACCCCGTGGAAAAAACCTAGACAAGGAAAAAGAGTACAGTGTGCATATTATTATTAATGACACGCTCCCCCTGATGCCAATACAATATCCACACATTTTACAAAAATGCTAAATCATGCTTGTAGAATTACCAAGATTCATTAAGTCTCCAATTTTACTTGGATAAAGGTCTTTCGGGTCCCAAAACTTTTCATTGTTCGATCCTTTTGAGGACAAACATAATCTTTTAATACACTCAAAGATTGAAACGACCATGAAATTGCCCTCAATGATTGAGCTTTTTATCTATATAAAATCCTTAATTAATCGATTATGTATGTATTGATTTATGGACAAAAGATTTCATCTGTTAAATGCTCGATTTGTCGATCGAGATAAAATAAGTTCAATATCTGTCGTCTCAAATTCTTCATTTAAAACTCTTTGGAAGTTCCAATAATATTTAGATCATCAATATATATAACAATAATCATGATCCCAATCTTTCCATAAAATACATGGGTTAATTGGATCGTTTCTATAACTTTCTTTTAACAAGTATTCACTAATATAGTTGTACTAAATACGTCCATATTGTATTAATTCATACAAAAATTTACGCAAGCGTATTGAACAGTTTTCTCCGGAGTTTCCAAATGTATAATAAATCTAAACCCTTTAGGGATTTTCATATAAATTTTAGTATCGTGCGAGCCATATAAATCAGTTGTATCAATATTCACTAGACGCAAATCAAGTTTTTTTTTTTAACGTACTGCCAGACTAATAAGTTATGTAAAAATAATTGCATCCACCACAAGAGATTACGTCTCCTCATAATCAATATCGGGTCTCTGCGAAAATCCTTGTGTCACAAGTCGTGCTTTATACATAACAACTTCAGTTTTCTCATTTGGATTTCGCACAAATACCCATTTATATCCAAACGGCTTTACACCTTTAGGTGTTTGAACTACTTTGAAAGTGAACTTAATTCTGCTTGAATTGCGCCTTTCTATTTTGGCCAATCATTTAAATGTTTACATTTTTATAATAAATTGAATTTCAAGATCCTCGTTTTATTTTATAATTATATGCAAAAGTGTTGTCGACAACTATTTTAATTCGGTTCCATTTTTTTTTCTCGTAGTGACATAACTTATAGAGATCTCTTTATTTTAGTATTTTCAGGTACCTGAACCTCTTCTGGGGTATTATCTATTAGTTATGTCTTGCGACTCTTCATGAGTGCTTGCCTCCATAATATGACCATCTTCAATGTTAGCTCCTTAATTTACATGATTTTTATCATTGGAACCAATTGATTTCATTTGAATTGGAGCATATCTAGCTGGTATATGAGATTTAGTAACTCTTTTTATATTAGTAAAATCATCTGGCAGTTGATTTGCAATATTTTGCAAATAAATTATCTTCTGAACTTCTAGTGTACACTATTTTTTTTTCCGAGGATCTAGAGAAGATAATATTGATGTTTTTCAAGTAATTTCTTTTACCAGCTCTTTATTACCTCCCCCTGATGTTAGAATATTATATCATCAAAATGACAATCGGCAAACCATGCCGTAAATAAAATTTCTGTCATTTATTCAAGATACTTATTATGGATGGGGATTCATATCCAACATATATTCCCAACCTCTTTTGAGGACCCATCTTTGTGCGTTGTGGTGGAGCAATTGAAAATATGTCGCACGTCCCTAAATTTTAAGATAGGTAATGTTTGGCTCATGACCAAACAATAGTTTCATCAAGGAGAATTCATCATTATTTGTTGGCATGATGCACACAAGCGCTGTTACGTGTAACAAAAAGTTTTGTTCTCATTAATAATTTTCAAGCAATTAACGGGAGGCGTTTGATGAATAATTCTACTAAATCACTTTGTGTATGAATATGGGCAACATGACTCTCAATAGCCATTGAAAGTCAGATATATGAATTCACCAGCATTACTAAGACGTCTTCATTGCAAAATCTGAAAAGTGTGTTCTTAATTTAATTATTTGCGCAAATAATCCCGCAAACATCAATGTTGCAGGTTGACAATAAACACACATGTCACATTTGTAGTAGATGCATCTATTAAAATCCACATAGAGGATGAGTGGGCCCACATGTATCACATTAAATGTGTTTCAAGAATGCTGAAGATTCTAACCCATTTTTAATTGAAATGATTTAGTAATCTATTAACCTTGAGAACAAGCAGCATAAAATGATTCTTTGATTTGAAGAATCTTCTAGTTCTTCAGTGAAGATCCATACAAACTCTCAATAATTATTTTCCGCATCATATTTTATCCGGGATGGTCTAACCGGTTATGCCAAATTTAATTTGATCAATAAACTTCTGATTTACTTTAATATGTGTTTCAATTGTATAAACACATTTCTTTCTATAAAATCCCCACATTTGAAGTCTTTAAATAAATGAGGTTAATCAAAATAATAAGTCTTTACTTATTATGAATGATTCATAAGCTCAAGAATCTCATCAAAGTCACCTCATATAGTTCATGACTTGGTAAATAATTTAAAAAAAAACTCATTTACTTTTAATCACGAGAAGTGATAAGATAAATTAATGCATGAAAAAATATCATATATATTTCTACATTTTTTTTAATTTAAGAAATAAATAATTTCTTTATAATCATAATTGAGACAACATGAGAAGACTATATTTACATTTCAAGCGTGATAATATATAACTTAATTTTAAATATGAATTGTCGTACATTGACTTTTATCAATATATTTTTCCATCCACTAAAATCATACCTAAATACATAATTAAATATAACAAATCATATTAGAAATTCAGATATTTAATCACAAAACGTTATGCCATAACATAATTTCATATTAACCATTATTATTTTTATTATCACTATTAGCTCTACTTTTCTCAATAAAAATTATCAAAATTCAAATTAGTAATGTTAAGTGGTTCAATCAGTACCATCAAGAATGTCAATTACATCGTTGTAATTCATATTAACTTGATGAATGTTTCTTTCAACAAGTTTTATTTTGACGCCTTGTAGAATCAATTTGCATACCTTTATTTTTCCCAAGTTTTACCACTATTTCGTTTCGTTTCGGATGGTATGATGCAATCAATATATGAAATGCATAAAATAATTTGACATGTCTAAATAATGTCAATGTCTATCGTACATTCCATTAATTTATGAGATTGAATCATGTATGCTCACTTTTGGGAATAAATCACTTATATACACATTTACATCAATTTCAAGGAATGCTTATCAATCATAATAGGAGTTCGATTTTTCATCAATGTTTCATTTTCCAACTACCATAATAATTTTATGAGATTGAATCATGTATGCTCACTTTTGGGAATAAATCACTTATATACACATTTACATCCATTTCAAGGAATGCTTATCAATCATAATAGGAGTTCGATTTTTCATCAATGTTTCATTTTCCAACTACCATAATCAAATTGGTAGTATTTCTTAAAATCTCTCCACATTATTGCTACTTAATAAGAATTTAGGATTCCAAAAGTTGTAATATTATATCTCCAAATTGATAATTGGTTTTTAGTTGTGGATTTCATTTCTCAATTTAAAGTGATGCAACTTTAGGTGCAAACTTTCATAGCAAGTTTTTAAGAAAATGTCTATATTTGAACTCTCTTTATTTAAGTCCATATTAGTCCCGTAATTATAAATATTCAAATTGTCGATACAAGAAATCTCGACCTTTCAAAGCTCTGAATGGCAACACTTGCTTTTATCCATAAATTCATCCATAAAATGCATGCCTTCAAAACATATTATGAATTCATGCCAGAGATGAACACGAGCTTAAATTTGCCGTTTAACTTGGACTATAATATGGACAGTTCAATTCACACGAATATAGTTTTACTCAAGTGGAAACAATCACAACTTTGGTGTTAAAATAATTTCTCCAAATATTTTAGGACAAATGGACCCTCTACTAAAATATATTGGAATTTCACTTTATCAATTGTAAGGAGGAAATTACTAATGAAGCCTTACCTTCACTTTATCAATTTTTCATTCATTTTAAGATTGTATTTGAGGCTCTTTGCATTTCAATGGATTCCAACCAATAGTTTTCACAAGCCTTCAACTAAGCATTGTTAAATATTTGTTAATTTAGTAACATGTACTCCATTTGTACAATTTTACATAAAATGCCTATTTTGTTAGTAGACATCATCATCAATTCTCAATTTTGTTAACTGATTAAATAAATGATAAATAGGCACTGCAAGAGATATTTTGATTTAACATATTTTAACAGCTTTTGATCATCAACTCAAATATTGATATTTTCTTAATTTAACAAGTAGAAATCATGGTTTTTCATTCTTCTCATTTCTCATGCACATTCAGTTTTGGCCTCCATATATGTTCAAGATTCAAAATCAATACATTGAATCAAAACCAATCAATACATTGAATCAAAGCCATATATATTCAAATCTTCAGGTTTGAATTTATCATAACTTTAGAGTTTTGGGCTATATGCCCTTGTCACCTAGGCTTGAGGCCTAAAATAAAAGATACTCAAATCTTCAAATATGAGTTTATTATATAGCCATACAAGCTTCATGTCCATGGTAAATCAATTTTAGAACTTCAAGTTCTTGATCTAATAGGAAAACATAATCATTTAATATATTTTTATTTATATACAAAATCTTATTATAAATCATATTCATTTAAAATTAGAAAATATTACTCACCAACTTACCTATTTGTATTGAGGAATATGAACCGATTTGGAGCCGAAGATGAACACGAAATTCGGAAAGACTACTTATGTACATATCTTTGGGCTTTTTTTTTTTCTTGATTTTGTGATGTTGGCCTTAAACAAGAAATGAACAAATTTTACAATTTTAATACCCGAAGATATGTCTTGTGCTTGTTTACTAGATTTTGCCATCTCATCATGTGTTGAATAATTCTATGATCAATCTTTCTTTCTTTCTTTTTCTCGGAGGGGTAAAGTGATTGTTTAATTAAGAATTGAAATATAGGATGAAATCGTGCTGATAACGTGTTATGAAAGTAAAAGAATAACAAGCAAGAACTAAAATGTAAGTGTAGAGAAGAAAATGAAGTAGGGAGAAATTTGTATTCATTCTTATTCCTTTCATACAATACAATACAATGGCCTCTATTTATCATATATAAGAACCCAAGAGCCAATAGCTAATAGTTACATCATAAGTTACAAGTCTCTTCATATGGTGTCTTCAAGATGATATTTAATATAGAAGTAGCAAGACCTTTCAAATGGCCAAGAACTCTAATGGACATCCACAAATTAACACATTTTATAACAAAAATATGTTATTGCAAAAAGTGGACCTTAAATTCTTATATATAATAACAATAATAATATAAACAATAACATATTATTGGACTCGGTCAAATAATTGACGTTCATGGAAAGTCTTGGTCTCACATGTAAAATAATAATAAAGTCTTGGTCTTTGGTAAAATAATAATAAAGTCTTGGTTTTGGTCTTGATCTTGGATTATAATATGTACTTAGTTAGATTTGTAATCTCCATTAATGGAGTTTTGATCTTAGACAAAAGAGAAGAAATAGCAAAAAGAAAAAATTGTGTACTGTATATTATAAATTAAAAGTAGGATTCAAATCCTATATATATACAAAGATGAGCACTAAAAAATTAACGTTAACTAAGAAAACAAATAAGGAAAAAAAGGAAACAGACTATACATGTAAAAGGAATAAAATCCCCAAATTGAGGTCTTTGTCTTGTATGCAAAAAGAGAAAGAAACGTGGAAAATGAGTGTGATCTCAATACCCCCCCCCCTCCCTTCAAGGTGGACGATGGATATCATCTTGGACAACAAATAAGAGAAACGAGGTAAGGGCAAAGGTTTGGTTAAAATGTCGGCAATTTGGTCGTCTGTTCGAATAGGCATTAATCTGATAGTTCCTTTGCTAACTTGGTCCCTCACGAAATGACAATCTATTTCTATGTGCTTAGTTCGCTCATGGAATATAGGATTGTTAGCAATATGTGTGGCGGCTTGATTGTCGCAAAAAATGAGAGTAGAGGACAACGTGTCAATCTGAAAACTCTTGAGTAGTTGTTGTAACCATATTAATTCACTAGAGACTGTTGCTAAGGCCCTATACTCTGCTTCAGCAAAGGACTTAGAAACAATGGGTTGTTTCATGGACTTCCATGAAACCAAGGAATCACCTATGTAGACACAGAATCCTGTAGTAGAACGTCTAGTGTCAGGACAAGAACCCCATTCGGCATCTGCATAGGCTTTAATTGTTGTGGATGAATTTGCTGAAAAAAATAGACCTTGTCCAGGTGTAAACTTAAGATATCTCAGTATATGATGAATCACTTCCAAATGAGGTTTTCGAGGCTTGGAAACAAACTGACTTAACTTGTGTACAACATAAGTTATGTCAGGTCTTGTAATAGTTAAGTAGAGCAGTCTCCCAATCAGCCTTCTGTAAGCGGACTCATCAGTTAATAAATCCCCATCCTCAGAGTTGTATTTGTGCTTAGGATCCATTGGTAGAGTTAGTGGTTTGGAACCAAGATAACCTGTGTCTTCAAGAATCTGCAGTGTGTAACATGATGCCGTTGCTGGTTCTTGCAATTTCAATGCCCAAGAAATATTTTAGATTTCCTAAATCCTTTACTTTGAAGTGATTTTGGATAAAACACTTGAATATGCTAATTTCATCAGCATTAGGACCTGCAATTAAGATATCATCAACATAAATAAGTAAGCAAATAAAGGATTCACTAGTGCCCTTAGTAAATAATGAGTAATCTGATTTGGATTGTGTGAAACCAAATGTAATTAGACATTCAGTAAATTTAGCATTCCACTGTCTTGAAGCCTGTTTGAGGCCATAAAGGGACTTTTGCAGTTTGCAAACCAATTTCCCAGAGCCTGCAGGTGCAATTTTAGGTTTGTAACCCAAAGGTAAATCCATAAACACTTCCTCATGTAAGTCTCCATTGAGAAATGCATTGTTAACATCCATCTGAAAAAGATGCCAGTTCTTGATTGCTGCTAGAGATAAAAGTACTTTAATTGAAACCATTTTAGCAACAGGATAAAAAGTGTCGGTAAAATCTACTCCTTCTTGTTGTGTGTACCCCTTGGCCACTAATCTGGCCTTGTATCTGTCTATTGAACCATTTGGCTGCCTTTTGATTCTATAAACCCATTTACATCCTATTGAGTGTTTACCCTCTGGTAGATGCACCACTGACCAAGTGTTTGTATCTTCAAGAGCTTGCAATTCCGTAGACATAGCAAGTTTCCAGTTACTACTCTTGACAGCTTGATGATAAAATGTAGGTTCAACCTCATTAGATATGTTGAGGATCAAAGATTTGTGTTCCTCAGAAAGTCTTGAATATTGTAGATAATCTGAAAGAGGATATAGAGTGATGCAAGGAGAAACATTAGAGATAACAGAAGAATAGTTGCAGTGATAATTATTTAAGTACCCAGGTTTAGTTACAGTCCTTGAAGATCTTCTAACATTAGATGGTGGAGCAGAAATAGGGTCATCAATATTAGTATTAGGGGATGTCGTGTTACTGTATGAATAATCAACATCAAAAGAAGAAGTGTCTCTATAAGATAAAAAATTAGGAGTAACTAGATGTTTAAAAGGATCAATAAGAGGATCATTTGTGGATATATTGTGAAAAGAAAAGAGTCTTCATGGAAAACTACATCCCTGGAGATAAAAATTTCTTTAGTGTGTACATCATAAAGTTTATAACCCTTTACACCAATAGGATAGCCTATGAAAGCACAACGTCTTGCTCTAGGATCAAATTTAGTTCTATGAGCCTTTAAAGTGGAAGCAAAAGCTAAACAACCAAACACTTTCAAAGTGGAATAATCAACATTTTATGATAAAGTCTTTCAAAATGTGATTTGTGATCCAAAACTTTAGATGGAATTCTATTAATAATATATGAAGCAGTGGAAACACAATCTGTCCAGAAGTCAATAGGTATTTTAGAGTCAAATAACAAAGCTCTAGCAACATTTAAAAGATGTTGATGTTTTCTTTCCACCACAGAATTTTGCTGGGGAGTTTCAACACAAGAAAGCTAATGGAGAATGCCATGTTTCTCAAAAAGATTTGTAAACTTAAATTCAGGTGCATTATCACTTCCAAACATTTTAATTTTAGAATTAAACTGAGTATCAACCAATTTAATAAAGTTGGGCAAAACAGTGGCAATATCAGATTTATTCGTCAAAAAACATATCCAGGTGAATCTAGAAAAAACATCAACTAATGTAGCAAAATACCTATAACCAGTATGAGAAGTAATATGGAAAGGGCCCCAAATATCACAATGAAGCAGTTCAAAAGGTTTACTTGAAAAATTATTATGAGAAATAAAAGGAAGTCTCCTCTGTTTAGCCAGAGGACAAATATGACAAGTAGTTTCATTACAATCATTAGAAAAATCTAAATTTAAAGAACTCTTAAGCCAAGTCAAGGCTTTTAATGACATATGTCCTAATCTTTTGTGCCACAACATGGTGGAAGCTTTATTATAATATGCAGTAGTAGTCTCTTGAATTGTAGGACAATCCAGAACATACAAGCCCTCTAAGATTCTACCCATGCCAATCATGCTCTTTTGGGAATCCTGAATTAAAAAATTATGATTATTGAAATTAACAGAAATATTAGTTCCTTTCAATAGTTCACTAACAGAAAGAAGGTTAAATTTGAAATGAGGTATATAGAATACATCTTTTAAAAAAATATGCTCATTAATGAGAACATCTCCTATCTCTTTGACTTGAAAGCTAGAATTATCAGGTAGGATGATTTTGGCATTGAGAATGTGTTTTAAAGATTTGAATAAATTCTTATTATTGCATATATGTGTAGATGCTCCAGAGTCTATAATCCAAGAATTTTTAATAAAACTATTGCTGGAATCATTAATACTTAAAGAAATACCTGAGACACGGGAGATGTTAGCAACTGTGTCATTATCGGTCTTTGTGTTGCTGGAAGAGTTGGTCATCTGAGAAGAAAACAAAGACATAAGCTGCTGACATTGTTGTGGATTGAGACTCTGAAAAAGTTGTCCCATAGTAGCCTGTGTAGAAGCAGAAGTGACATCATAAATTTGATTAATATTTTGATTATAATTTCCAGGTGGCCTAGGTTTAGGCTTGTATCCAATTGGATAATCATGTATCTTGTAATATTTTTCTATAGTATGACCAGAAAATTTGCAATGAGTGCAGTACAATTTATCTTTTGATTTGAAAGTATTTGTGTTGGGATTGAGATTTTGATTGATAGGTAATGGACTAAAGGTATTCCTGTTATTAGAGTTTGCAGGATTTTGGTTGGATGTATGGGTGTTGGGTGCATTGTATTGATTGTAAGGCCTTTTGACATGATCATTCTTGGCAGCAAAGATCAAAGATTGTGAATTAGTAGTAAAGGAATTTGAACCAATAAAACGTTGGCTCTCTTCTTGAGTGATTAGAGAGAAAACTTTGTTTATGTTAGGCAATGGATCCATAAGGAGGATTTGTCCTCTGATTTGACTGTAAGACTCATTGAGTCCCATTCAAAATGCCATTACATATTCAGAATGGTAGTATTCTTGAACACTTTGAGCCCCTGTACAGGTACAATCAGGCCTTTGATTAGATAGTTCATCCCAAATAGTTTTGATTCTAGTAAAATAAATGTTGACAGATTCTTGACCCTGTGTAAGATTGGCCAATTCTTTGCGCAGACGAAAAATTCTAGGGCCATTGCGTTGTTGGAGTCTTGTTTTAAGGTCATCCCAAATTTCTTGGGCAGTAGTGGTATAAATGAGACTAGCTTGAATTTCTTTTGTTACTGAATTCATTAACCAAGTCATAACAGTATTATTGTTTCTATTCCAAGCAGATAACAAGGACTCGGTAGCAGTAGGCTTGGGAATGGATCCATCAATGAATCCCAATTTATTTTTCATGGTGAGGGACATAATTATGGCACGACTCCAAGATGCATAGTTGTCCTGGGCCAAAGGATTGGAAACCAAATTAACTCCGAAATTCGAAGGATAAAGATAAAAGGGCGAAGCAGGGTCCTCCAATGGCGGACGCGAACGAGGAGGATTATCAGAAGCCATGAAAAGAAAAACAGATCTGGAAATAAAAGATGAATAGTTTCAGAGAATTTGAGCGGAAATCGTGTATGATAAAATTGATACCATATTAGAATTCACCACATGGATTGGCTAAGTCCATTTACTTGGCTTGGGCCTAACTCAACCTCAAAAGCTAGCTTGTAAGGTGAGGATTGCCCAATGCCTTATAAGGTGGACTTAACTATTGTTTTTAACCAATGTGGGACATTTAGTCTCAATACTCCTCCTTCACATGTGGGCGGGCTGAATATGTGGGTGAAACAAACCCAACACGTGACATATTAAAGCCCAATATTTGCGAATTATTAACATGTGGGTAAGAGTCCAACACGCGGATTTACCCAGACCGTGTGGATCCCAACACGCGGATTTTCCAGACCGTGTGGGTGAAGAATAAATTCCATCATGCGCGCAAGGAAGAGCCCATCACGGAAGGAGGTGGCCCACTTCAACCTGGGGCTCTGATACCATATTATAATCTGTACTTAGTTAGATTTTGTAATCTCCATTAATGGAGTTTTGATCTTAAACAAAAGAGAAGAAATAGCAAAATGAAAAAATTGTGTACTGTATATTAATTAAAAGTAGGATTCAAATCCTATATATATACAAAGATGAGCACTAAAAAATTAACGTTAACTAAGAAAACAAATAAGGAAAAAAGGAAACAGACTATACATGTAAAAGGAATAAAATCCCCAAATTGAGGCCTTTGTCTTGTATGCAAAAAGAGAAAGAAACGTGGAAAATGAGTGTGATCTCAATAGATTAGGTAAAACAATAACATATTATTGGATTAGCTCATAAAAATACATTTTACTTCCTAAAATTTTAAAATTAGTTGCACTTTTCAAACCCTCAAACGATTTTTAGTCATATTTGTAGGTCGAAAAATGTACATGTGCATCTCACATATATTTTCTAAGGACAAATTAGTCATAACACCTCTTACCCCAAAGGTAGAGCCAAAATTTTAGAATGAGGGGGGCGATACATAAAGGGGAGATCAAACCAAAAAATCTAATATTTTTTTTTTGTGTGTCTCAATGGTTTAATCACTTTAATTTTATAATATAATTATATACCCAAAAAAATACTGAAGATTTTTTGTGAAAAGTGAACTTTTTATATCTAAAATATAATAATATCATCGATGAATTTTACTATTATTAATCTAGTAAGATAATCACAAATTTGTGACGAAATATCTAAATTGATTTTATAACATGGTATAAATAATCATAGTAGAGATATGAACTATGAAGTAAGTCTAAATTAATAGAAACACAACTGAATTTGAATATGAATCCAAGATGGGTAAAACCCTAGAGAGAAGAATATCGACACAAAATGAAACACTTAAGACTCATAAGTAAACAAAATAACTAAAAATCAAAAAATATTCTACAATATTCCCTAGTGCAAGCTGTAATCAAATAAAATTTAAAGTTATAAATTTGTCCGTATTTGAAATATTATTTCATTTCAGTATTTTATAAAATCGATGTAAGAGATAATAATTATATAAAGTTGTAACTTCATTTTGAAGAAAAAATGAAAAACCATTGTTGAGAGTCAAAATAATACGAGTACCAAATATTATGATTTTTAATTTTGCCTTTTATTTTTGGGGAACTTACCAAAATAAAAATATTTTCTATATCTCCAAGTTTTGCGATAGAAAACCTCGAAGTTGCCCCTTTTTTTTACCGTAAAGCTTGGAGCTCGGACTTCATCTGCGGGTCTACCCAATGATGTAGGTAATATGGGTCTACCCAATGACACTAAAACCATTGTTTAGAGTCAAAATAATACGAGTACCAAATATTATGATATTTAATTTTGTGTTTTTATTCTTGGGGAACTTACCAAAATAAAAATATGTTCTATATCTCCAAGTTTTGTGGTAGAAAACCTCGAAATTACCCCTTTTTTTTACCGCAAAGCTTGGAGCTCGGACTTCATCTGCAGGTGTACCCAATGATGTAGGTAATTTGGGTCTACCCAATGACACTAAAACCATTGTTAGTGTCAAAATAATACGAGCATCAAATATTGTGATTTTTAATTTTGCTTTTTATTCTTGGGGAACTTACCAAAATAAAAATATTTTCTATCTCTCCAAGTTTTGCGGTAGAAAACCTCGAAGTTACCCTTTTTTTTTACCGCAAAACTTGGAGCTCGGACTTCATCTGTGGGTCTACCCAAAAATGTAGGTAATTTGGGTCTACCCAATGACACTAAAACATTGTTTAGTGTCAAAATAATACGACTACCAAATATTATGATTTTTAATTTTGCTTTTTATTCTTGGGGATCTTACCAAAATAAAAATATTTTCTATATCCCCAAGTTTTGCGGTAGAAAACCTCAAAGTTACCCTTTTTTTTTACCGCAAAGCTTCGAGCTCGGACGTCATCTGCGGGTCTACCCAATGATGTAGGGAATTTGTTTTTGTTTCTTTAAATAAATTATAAATTAATATTTTGGCCCATTAGGTTATATAGGTATTAGAGTAATTAGGAGGTCGGGGCCCATTAGATAATATAGATTTATAAAATAAAATTGATCCATGAAAAATTGAAAATGGTTAAATATATCCAATTGTTTGTATCTGAATAATTGAACATTATTTATATTTTATTAAACAATTAAATAGATTTGTCAATATAATGATTCATTGTATGTATTTTTGAGAAAATATAACATGTGTTGGAGGAAATGATGTTTACGTATCCTTACATTTTGAACCTCCAATACATATATAAAACTAATTGTTTTGAATATATAGGCTAAGATTGTAGCCTGCCCAAAAAAGAACATTTTTATACTCCGTATTAAAAAATAAATAAAACAAAGAAGGAGAAACAAAAAAAGTACAAAAAATGTACAGAAACGGAGCGGCCTTAGTTTGTTTGGAAAGAATAAATTCAGACATAAATTCGAGTATAAATGTGATTACCAATTTTTGTACCAACATATTCATACTATGAACATTAATATAAACAAGAAATTTGAAGAAAGTTTGTTTTTTATTTTTAATCTTTTGTTAATAAATGTAATTTGTTTCATATTTTTATTATAACAAGTACATCAAGAATGATTAAGTGCGGATTGAGGGTGAGTCGATTTTTTTAACAGTCAAACCCCGAGTACCTCATACCATGCAGGTTTTCAAGTTACCAAACCACTATTAATTATTTTAATAATAAAACCAATGAGTTGCAAACGGTTTGAGTTGGATTTAGGCAAATGGATCGGGTTTGACGGGATTATGTACACCCAGGGGCCGTTTGGTAGGACCTAATAGGGTGTATTAGGTCATATTATATGAGTTAATATGGGCTAATACAATGTTTGGTGGCATTGCTCTAATACTGGGTCAAATGGATTAAATCCTTACGACCCGGTATTAAGACTAGATTATAATCCACCCAGGCGTGGGTGGATTAGTTAATCCGGGTAAATATGGATTAGGTAAATATAACTAATAACCTCAAATTTACATATTTCCTTTTGAACATATCATTAAATATCATAAATTCTTCTCAAATATCTGAAAATGAAAAAACATTATACATAAATAAATCACAAATTAAAATCTATATCAATTTAGAATTAACATGGAAGCATTCAATCAAATCTACCAAACATGATTTTAATATGGCCTTCGATCCGGCTCCAATCTAATCCACCTTAATCCCATAAACCCTACCAAACGGCCCCCCATAGTACAAAGAGTTGCATAGAATAACAAATTCTCCAGGAGAAACTTCCTCCACATGAAATAATAAGAAGAGGTAAAGCATTACACATATACACATATAATAGTATAAAAATATGAGCATCAACAGGTGATTGGTCTAGTGGAAGGAATTAGTCAATGCGAAGTAGCGAACTCATCTATTGTAAGAAATACCCATTTAATGTATCCAACCCACCTCGAAAGGGATTAAATTAACCCTCGAAAAATAAAAATAAAAAAATAATAATAATATAATTGGAGCTACCAAGCCATTTACTCCTATTATCCATTTTTTAGGTGTCAAATAAGTACAAAGGAGGATATTTTCGTCAAGTAATTAATACTTCCTCCGTCCCATTGTTTTTGCTCTTATTTTTTTTGGGATGTCCCAAAAATATGACTAATTTTTCTCTCTCAAAGAATAACAACAGTTTTTTTTTTTTAACAAATTGTCTAAAACTTCGTGCCAAACCTAAGGGGAGCAAAAAATATGAGACGGAGGGAGTATTTTATTTTTTTTTTTTAAGTTTTGTAAGTCTCTTATGAGAATATATGGAGGTAAAATGCAATATTCAAAATTACAGAACTAAATTGAAAATTATAAAGATTTTTGGGGCTAAATTGCCATTGACTCTAAATACTAGTAAACATACTTCAATTTCTTCCTTCAACAGCACCAATTCACCATCTTCACTAATGTCGTTTCCTACTACGGCGTCGTCCTCCGCCGCTATGGGGCGGAGGCGCTGTAGCAGACATCGACGCCGCCACTTTCATCCTCCTCTTCTTTTCAATTAGATGATTTTTGATTGTTAGAACCCCCTTCCCTACCCAAAAAAATAACCCTAATTATTATTCTTGAGTCTTCGGAAATAGGAGTATGCACATGTTTTGGTAGCTCAATGGTTAGATTTTGACCGTCAAAACTCTTTGCCTCCCTCCTTCGCTATAAATTCACAACAAATTAACCTCAAATCTTAATTGATGATTGAGATTAGAATGGAAGGGAAGGGAGAAGCTCCGGCAATTGGAATCGATTTGGGGACGACGTATACTTGCGTTGGGGTGTGGCAGCATAATCGTGTTGAGATCATAGCCAATGATCAGGGCAATCGTACGACGCCGTCTTGTGTGTCTTTCACTGACACCTTGCGTCTTGTCGGCAACGCTGCTAAGAACCAAGCGGCCATGAACCCCACCAACACCGTGTTTGGTAAATTCCTTTATAAATTTTCTTTTTATTTGATCCTAGTAATAATATTCACTGTGTTGTAACAGTAACTTCGGATTGAGTTTCTATTTTCTTTTAAAGGAGCGTTGCTTTGGACCTGTATTTGGGTTTATTGAGAGTGAATTTAGAAATTTAGAGAATGTTTTGTTTGATCCTTTTAATAATATTCACTATGTAGTAATATTGAATTGAGTTTTTATTTTTTCAAAGGTGAGTTGCATTGGACATGTATTTTGTTTTATTGAGAGTGGTTTTAGAAATTTGGAGATTTTTTTAGATGTTCTTTGGTTTTCATTTATTTAAAAGTGTTGTTTGTTTGGATTCTTAGACATTACATAAATATTAGGTTCAACTTTTAGAAAATGGTAAGTGTTTTTAGTGACCATATAAAGAAAGAGAACTAGATTTAGAGATGTCAAATCAAAGTTCATATGTGAGTGAGTGAAGCAGGGTAAGAAAAATGTTAATTTATGTTGGATCAAATTAGGATTTGTTTTAAGGATATGATATATATTTTTGTAAGAAGATATTGTTTTTGAAATAGATAGAAAAACATGTATGATAAGCACCTTTTGTCCTTTTCTAAAACCAATAAAACGAAATGATTGAGATCCTTCAAGGGTTTAGAATGTTACTTCGCATTGTAAACGTCTGAATGTAGTTTTCATGGTTTAGAATGATTTCTGAGCTTGTGGTTTAAAATATAGAAATAGTAGTTGTTCATATATGTTTAATGATTTGTGATGCAGGTGCAAAACGTTTGATTGGTAGAAAGTTCAACGACATATCTTACTTGGTTGACATTTCCTGGCCATTCAAGGTCATTCCTGGTCCGGGTAACAAGCCTATTATTGTAGTAACCTTCAAGGGTGAGGAGAAACATTATGTTGCTGAGGAGATTTCTTCTATGATACTGATCAAGGCGAAGGAGATTGCTGAGGCTTATCTTGGATCCACCGTGAAGAACGCTGTTGTGACAGTGCCTGCCTATTTCAACGACGCTCAACGTCAGGCTACTAAAGATGCTGGGCTAATTGCTGGCCTTAATGTTATGCGCATCGTTAGCGAACCTACTGCTGCAGCCATTGCATATGGTTTGGACAAAAAGGCTACAAGTGCTGGAGGGAAGAATGTGCTTATTTTCGACCTTGGTGGTGGTACTTTTGATGTGTCCCTTCTCACTATAGAGGAGGGCACTTTTGAAGTCAAGGCCACTGCTGGTGATACCCTCCTTGGAGGGGAGGATTTTGATAATAGAATGCTGAAGCATTTTGTTCAGGAGTTCAAGACAAAGCACAAGATGGATATTAGTGGCAACCCTAGGGCATTGAGTAAATTGAGGACAGCTTGTGAGAGAGCGAAGAGGACACTGTCATTCACTACCGTGGCAACTATCGAAATAGATTCTTTGTATAATGGGGTTGATTTTTACACTAGAATTTCTCGTGCAAGATTTGAAGAGTTGAACATGGATTTGTTTCAAAAATTTACCGAGCTTGTTGTGAAGTGTTTGAGGGATGCTGACATGGATAAGAATTGTGTGCATGATGTTGTGCTTGTTGGTGGATCTACTAGAATTCCGAAGGTGCAACAGTTGCTGCAAGATTTCTTTAATGGGAAGGAGTTGTGCAAGAGCATTAATCCAGATGAGGCCGTGGCTTATGGTGCTGCGGTTCAAGCAGTAATTTTGAATGGCGAGGGCAATGACACGGTTCAAGACCTTGTACTGTTGGATGTAACACCTCTCTCTCTTGGAATTAAAATTTTGGGAAGTGTCATGAGTGTAGTAATTCCCAAGAACACAAAAATCCCCTGTGAGAAAGAGAGAAGATACATTACGGTTGAGGACAACCAAACTGATGCTTTGATCGATGTATATGAAGGAGAGGGGACGAAAGTAAGTGACAACAATTTGTTGGGTACATTTACGCTCTCTGGCATTCCTCCGGCTCCCGTGGGTGTTGCTAAACTAAATGTATGCTTTAGTATTGATGTTAATGGTATCTTGAAAGTTACCGCTGAGGAAAAAACAACCGGTCGTAAGAAAAAAATAACAATCAAGAACACAAAAAGTAGGTTGTCTAAGGCAGAGATTAAGAAAATGGTTCAGGAATCTGAGAAGTGTAAAGCTGAAGATGGGTACCATAAGAAGAAGGTTGAAGCAAAAAAATCCTTGGTAAATTATGCGTACAAGATGCAAAATACAATTAAATATGATGATGAAATTGCTGCCAAACTAGGTTCCGTTGACAAGAAAAAGATCGAGGATGCCGTCAAGCTTGTTTTGCAGTGGCTGGATGGAAACCAACTTGCTGAAGCAGATAAATTTGAGGATAAAAAGAAGGAACTAGAAAGCATTTGGCACCCAATCATGGTCAAGATTTACAAGGGTTAAAGGTAATACAGTTACTGAAGTACAATTATTGTTATTTTTTACTGTCTATCATCAACTATCAGAATTTTTATTACTACAGTACAAAATGAATTGGTCTTATAGGCAGATTCACCTTCTTGAGAATTATATGAAGCTTTTTTTATTCATTGATATGTAAGTAAACTTCACCTAGCTCTTAGTATGTTTTGATTTCCTAAAAATTAGTTAGATGATTACATCTATCTTGTGAGGTTTTGAATTGCTTTAAAAAATTAAATGTTATGCTACAATCACTTTTGCACCTTTTACAACAATAAAATGATCATTAAATTACATCTTTCCAAGATGCATTAACTTATGGATTTTGGATGGCTGTACTTCAATGTTGCTTGAATAATAAGAGGTGTAGAGTAATAATTGGATGTATCATTTTATTTAACATGTCGGAAAATGCACAATACTTTTTTCTTTTGTTGTGTGTTATGTGAAATCTGTATAATACTATCATGGGTGCGTTTAAAATGAGACTTCGAGGGGCGGGGAGCATATAAGATAGTAGTTATTTGGGTGTCATGTAGGGCTGAGCAAACGGGCCGAACCGGACCGAACCGAACCGAAGTTCGGTTATGGCCCGGTTCGGTCCCAAAAAAACATGGACCGATTACCGGACCGAAATAGTCGGTCCGGTTCGGTATAAATACCGACCGGTTCGATTCGGTCCGGTTCGGTCCATGTGTACCGAAATAAAAGGCCCAAACCACCTATATTTTTTTTTGGTAAGTAGGGTTTCCTTCTCCAACTCTCCAAGTAACACCAATAACAAGAAATAAAATCCTCTCTCTTTCCTTCTTCTTCGCGCCGCCGTCTCCACCACCCTCCTCCGCCGATCTCGCCGCTGAAAGTCATATGCGATTGGCTACTCCATCTTCGCATCTTTACTCTCCACAAACACAAACTTCTCCGGCACCCTTTTTGCCCCACCCGACTTTGCCTCCTTAAACAACTGCCGCCGCGCCTCTCCGTCTCCCTCCTCCTCTACCACACCTCTCAAACCGCCTATCTCCTCTTCTTTTCTCTCTCTCTTTCTCTCTCACGTTTTCTCCTATATAGGAAGGATTTATTAGTGGAAAAAAAAGCCCACTGCCTCAGGGGCTGAGGGTGGTTGTTTTGGTGTGAGGGCTTGGGCGGCGGCTGGAGTTGGGAGAAGAAGATGAAGGGTCCGAAAATTAGGGCTGGGGTTGGGAGAAGAAATGAAAGGTTTGGGACTTTAGGAAAGAGGAGAGTTTGGTTCGGTTATCCAAGTGAGGGGCCGGGTTCGGGTGGCATAATAAGGGAAAAAAAAATAATCATAAGTGGGTTCGGGTCGTTCGGTTCGGTTCGGGAAACCGTCGGTTTTTACCGAAAACCGAATACATCCTGGTTCGGTTCTCACGCTAGAACCGATTACCGAACCGGTTGGCCGGTTCGGTAAACGGTCCGGACCGAACCGTCGGTTCCGGTTCGGTCCGGTCGGTCCGGTTTGATTTGCTCACCCCTAGTGTCATGTGTCCTCTTAAAATTTAAATTTATATAATATAGTTTTTTTAAATACTAAATTATCCAAAATTATCCTTTTTAAATCTCCACTTTAACATAATCGATTCTTTTCAACTAAAATAAATAAAAAATAGGGCTTTTTCCAATCTGAATCGCCTTTATAATAATAAAAAAAATGGCAAGAATTGCTACTAAACGGATTCGTAAATATGAGGAATTCCTAATGTAGTAGAAATTTTAGGGAAAAAAAAAAAAGCAATTCCTCGTATTTAAGAAAAATTGGTATTTTTTCCAGAAATTTGTATTGCATAGGAATTTGCCAATTTGGTTTGTGATGTTGTTTCTTTCTTTCTTGTGCTGGCTTGTGCCTTGTAGAGTGGCTATTAAGCAATATTACTTTTTATACTATTCTTTTGTATATATCTCATAATGTGGAATTGGTTACTGAACATATTTGTATTCATTAAATAATTTAATCAGTTTATATAAATAGAATTAGAAAGTTTGAACATATTCATTCATTTATTTCTTTTCGTGGGAATTTGGTAAATTCTGGAGTTTTTTTCTTATATAGTCTTTTACACAAAAATATTTCTCAATATGTCTCAAACTAAAAAGTATTTTCCTAAATGTACATTTTAAATAAAATCGTAGTTGGCAAAATCGAATTGATGTAAAATCCCGACAGCCAGTATCGATTTATCAATCATATTCGATAATTAAATTTTTTTTAATAAAAATTGACATTAATAATATCGATTTTTATTAATTATATTAATTAGCAACTAATTAATTCAGGGAAAGAATCGATATTGGCATCATAAGAATCGCTATTGCTAATAGCGATTCTGTGAATTAACAGATCTAAAAGGGAATTCAGGGAAACCAAGAAATGGAGCCAAAACCATAATTCAATATTCAGATCTAAAAGGGTTAAAAAGAAAGAGCAAGTTAGACCCGTGAAAAATAGAAGAAAATGTAAATCAGCAGGCAGAAAGTTCGTTCACAAAGAAGATGCCAAAAATCCAATTTTGTAAGAACTAAGCCCAGAAAAAACAAAATATCAACAACATGAAGACTCCAAACATAAAGTAGACAATGAAAGCACAAACATACGATTCTTTTCCTGGATTAACTAGTGACTAATTAATATAATTAATAAGTATTGATGTTACTAATATCGATTTTTATTAAATTTAATTTTTTTAATTATCAAATATGATTGATAAATCGATATTGAATGTCACGATTTTACTTTAAAATCGATGTTGTCAACTGCGATTTTACCTAAAAGGTACATTTAGGGAAATACCTTTCAGTTTGAGTCATATTGGAAAATATTTTTGCGTAAAAGGATATATATGAAAAAAAATCTAAATTCTGGCCGATCGGTAGATTAGGAGTGTCGATATATTTTGTTGAAGATTAGAAGACGTAGAAAATGACTGAAGGAGACTAATGCATAATGCATATTTATGACAGAGCAATTTAGTAATTTCAAATTTTCTGAATTTTGGTAATTTCGGATGATATGTTTAATGACACGTCATCAAGGGACATTTTGATCAAAATTTATGGCTTAAATTTACCGTTGACTTTTTTATGTGGTTAAAATTGAGTAATTTATAGACACTATTTTTCCACAAAATTAGAAAGACCCTACAATATTACACGTATTATTTGTTTTTTAAAGAAAGTAGATTTAGTATTTTTTTTTTTTTGAACGGAAAGTAGATTTAGTATATAAGTTCATTGAATTTGTACCAGATAATCAAATTAGCGCATATTATCCAACTCTATTTAAGAAAAAAACGCGTATTCTAACTTTAAAATTAATTACTATAAAAAAAAATTTTAATTTTCGATATTGTTAGAGTTTAAATTAATATTTTTATAAGATATTGTAATCTAAATTTCGGGATCTGAAATATGATATGGATTAACATGAGATTCCAATATCAAGAATTCTATATTTGGCAGGATTATGTATCCACCTCCTAATTACATCTAAACACAAACTCTTTTTCCTATATAAAATATCAAATCATTCATATCAATGTAAAACAAAAGAAGCACAAAATTTTCCCATGGCACAGATCAAACGAAACACGGACATGGATTTAGAACAATCCGGTGACGACGAATGTCCCATAGAACAAGTCGATATAACGGTACCAAAAACCGATGATCCGACCATGCCCGTGTACACGTTTAGAATGTGGTTTTTGGGAATTACCGCTTGCGTTTTGCTATCTTTTGTGAACCAGTTTTTTTGGTATAGAACCGAACCGCTCACTATCTCTTCAATTTCCGCGCAAATTGCTGTGGTTCCATTAGGTCATTTTATGGCGCGTACGTTGACGAAAAGGGTCTTTTTTAAGGGGACGAAATTCGAGTTTACGATGAATCCGGGGCCGTTTAATATAAAGGAACATGTTATGATCACCATATTGGCTAATGCCGGGGCCGGGACGGTTTATGCGACGCATATTTTGAGTTCGGTCAAACTTTATTATAAGAGAAGTTTGGGGTTTGTTCCGGCATTGCTTGTTATGTTAACAACTCAGGTACATTTTTTCTTATTTTTAATTTTATTTAATTTAAATTAATTTTATTTAATTTAAATTAATTTTATTTCTGAAATTTTCTTTGAATTTCCCGTGATTCAATAGAATTCTTGCTTAATTATAATAATAAGCAAAAAAAAACATGTGTTATATATTTGTTAACAAAAATCTTCATGCGTCCTTTTCTTTATTCGCAAATAAACCCATTTGAGATTATTTTATATATTATATGAAGGTTATTGTTAATTTTTTTAAATGAATTGGAGGTTATTGATAATTTTCAATGTTAACAAGGAGATTATTGCATTTTTTAGGTGAATAGGATGTTTTTTCATCTATTGATGTTCGTATATTTTCTTTTTTAGTTTGTGAGGGTTTTTTTTTTTTGCTAATAAAAGATTAGCACAATGGAGTATTTGGTAATAAAAATAATACGGGCCTTTTTTATAAATGAACAAATTATATGAGATATTTTTGCATATTACTCGAATTCTTTATTAGTCAAACTTTCAAATTATGGATGAAAGTTTGGTTTTTGATATATGTTTCTTCAGTCAAACATAGAAACTTTTCGAAAAGTTTTTAGGAAACAATTCGAAAAAATTATGAAAAAAGTTACTAATAGATAAAATTCCTAGTCAAATATAAAATTTCAGAAATACATCTTATTTTCATTTCGATTTACTCAAAAACATAAACTTTTCAATGTTTTTAACGGCAAAGTTAAAAATTTTGATCGTCAGTTTGAATTCTAATGCATAAATTAAATGACCTGATAAAAACATAAAATTCAATTTTTTATTTTTATTTTTTATAATTAACCTTTTTATTGAATGTATTATACAGATGTTAGGTTATGGATGGGCTGGAATTTTTCGAAAACATTTAGTTGAACCAGGAGAGATGTGGTGGCCCAGTAATTTGGTACAAGTCTCCATATTCAGGTACCTAATAATCATTGATTAAAATTTCATTTTCGTGGGATATTTTGTTTAGTCGAAAATCGAAAACTTTTCGAAAATTTTTCAAATTTTTTGAGATTTTTCAGGAAATTAAATAAATTGACTCAAAAATAGAAACCTTTCGGTGTTCTTGATGGACACGTATTAAAATTCTGATCTTTTTATTCTTTTTATGAACTCCTATTTTGGAAATAATTAATTAATGAAATTCAAAAAAAAATAATTTTTTTCTTCTAAATATTATATTATTATTAATGCAGGGCTTTACATGAAAAGGAGAAAAGATCAGGAGGAGGACTAACTCGAACTCAATTTTTCCTCATAGCATTAATTTGTAGTTTTTCTTACTACATATTCCCTGGTTTTTTCTTCCAAATGTTGACCTCATTTTCTTGGGTTTGTTGGCTAAATCCAAACTCGGTCTTGACCCACCAAATCGGATCCGGATTACATGGGCTTGGTATTGGGGCCATAGGATTCGATTGGACCACAGTTTCATCTTACCTAGGAAGCCCATTAGTGAGCCCATGGTTTGCTTCTGCAAATGTGGCTGTTGGTTTCTTTCTTGTTATGTATGTAATTACACCTTTGGGTTATTGGTTCAATCTTTTCAATGCCAAGAACTTTCCTATATATTCCTCAAATCTTTTTCAGAAAAATGGGAAAAGGTTTAATACCGAAAGTATTATTAATTCCAATTTTAACCTTGACAAAGAAGCTTATGACAAATCTGGTCCTTTGTACTTGAGTACAATGTTTGCTACTGCTTATGGGCTTGGATTTGCTACACTTTCGGCTACTGTGGTCCATGTGTTGCTTTTCAATGGGAGGTATGTAATTGTATGGGCAAAATTGTCCTTTTAGTTTGAATCTATATTTTTTTTTTATACTTTTGGTTCCATATTTTATAAAAATGCAATCCTAACTTTTCGGATGCTTTATACTTTTTGTCCCGAAGGACTAAAATTGCCAAAAATTTATTTTATAGGACCAATATTACAATTTTTAAAAATAATGAGGTCGAAATTGTACTTTTTGTCTCACAACACTGAACCCTCAGCAAAATTATGTCCTACACTCTACAAATTTATACTTTGGGTTCAAATTTAAAAAAAAATTATTCTGCATTTTTGTCTCATATTTTGCACTTTTGGTCCCATATTTTATAAAACTGCAAACCTTACTATTCGGATGCTTTATACTACAATTTTAAAAAATTAGAGGCCAAATTTGCACTTTTAATCTCACAATTTCTTCATAATTACACTTTGGGTTCCATTTTCTTGGAAATTTAATGTGCATTCTTGTCTCATATTTTACAAAATTATTTTGCACTTTTGGTCCCATGGAATAAAAAATGCCAAAAGTACTAAGTTTCGAGAAATTCACCAAAAAGCATGGAACATAAACCTATTGATAGTCCAATAATGTGAGAATAAATAGTATAAATAAATATACTTAAAAAAAAAAAACCCCTTTTGAATTAACAAATTTTTTTATTTTTTTTGGTAATTTACTTTTGCAGGGATATATTGACGCGAACCAAAATGGCATTTAAGAACAAGAAAATGGATATACATACAAGGCTCATGCAATCATACAAACAAGTTCCTATGTGGTGGTTTATTGTCATTCTTGGGGTCAACATTGCAATTGCACTTTTTTGTTGTATATATTATGAAAGTACACTTCAATTGCCGTGGTGGGGTGCTTTGCTTTCTTTTGTGATTGCTTTTGTTTTCACTCTCCCAATTGGCATCATTGCTGCCACTACAAACCAGGTACAAATTAATTGTCGATTTTGATTTATTTACTTATTTTTAGAGCAAAAGACAAAAACATCCTCTATGCTTTGTCTAACTCCCAAAAATCCTCCCGTGTTATTTTAACTTCTAAAAAACTTCCTATGATTTCAAATAAGTGCCAAATACAACCCCAAAAAGGAGAGTGTGTTTCAATCGCCAAAATTACAAGTATTTGTTCACAATTTACTTTTGATATGACAATTTTACCCCTGACATTGAAAGACAAAAACACCTATATACTTTGTATAACTCCCAAAAAAACCCCTATGTGTCATTTTAAATCTCCAAAACCCCCTCGTGTTTGATTTTATATACCACACTCGATCCAAGTAGTATATAATTGTTGTTTCAAAAAGAATATATAAATTTAAAAAAATAAACATATGGGGATAATCTTGTCATTCTACCAAAAGTCAAAAATACTTGGGTCGAGCGTGGTATTTAAGATCAAACACAGGGGTTTTGTTAGTATTTAAAATAACACAAGGAAGTTTTTGGGAGTTAGACAAAGCATAGGTGATGTTTTTGTCCTATGCTCCTTATTTTTATACGAATTTCAATTTTTTTTTGAATTAATTTCGTGTTTTTATGAATAAATAGGCGCCGGGATTGAACGTTATTACGGAGTATATCATCGGTTACTTGTACCCCGGCCGCCCGGTGGCTAACATGTTGTTCAAGGTGTATGGGTACATAAGCATGACTCAAGCTCTCACTTTTGTATCAGATTTTAAGCTTGGCCATTACATGAAAATTCCACCAAGAGCAATGTTTAATGCGCAGGTCAGTTTTCGTTTCCTTTTAAGATTTTTTTTCAATTCCTAAATTCACGTCGCTTAAGGTTGTTGCACATGGATTAATGAACTGTTACTTAAATTTTAGAAGAATCGTTAATGAGAAATGGTAAAATTGTTAAAAATGAATTTAAATCTGTCTTGAATTCCGAATTCCTATTTGACAATTTTATGCTTTCTCATTAATAATTTTTCATTCAGATGGGTCAAAATTGGTCATTTTCTTAAAATCATACAAGTGAATTTAATTTTAATATTTGCACATGGATAGCTGACATTAATTAAACTTCATTGTATATATAGACAAATAAATATAAGTAAATAGATTCACATTCTTTCACATGTCATAAAATATCTAAATTACATTTAAGGCCCTAGTATATGATCTTCCTTATTAGATAAATTTTGATAAAATACTGTTCCCGTCCCACTATTCTTACCCTCTTCACCCTTTACACGGAACTTTAGGCAAAAGTTAAAAATATGAAAGTTAAAAATATCTTTACACTTTTGCCCTTAAAAATAGTGATGTAGAATACAAATCAGAGATTAGATGTGATAAAATAATTACATCTTAGAAAACAAAGTATTGAATTGAAACAACCCAAAAATGAAATAAAAGTAAAAAAAATGAGACGAAGGAAATAATAACTTCGAGTCAAAATCAGTTTGTATCTGAAAAGCGTTAAAACTATATATGTTAGTTGTTAGTATGAATTGGGCTAAGTTTTGGTTTAACTTGCAAACTATTTCTTTATTTTCTTGGTTCATGTTGACCCAAGTTTAGAAAATCTTATAATATTTTGATGTCACATGTATGTATAATTTTTCCTTTTTATAAAAATAATTAAATTTCCCTTTTAACAGATTGTTGGTACTCTAATTTCCGTCATAATCTATACCTTAACCGCATGGTGGCTAATGGGATCAATCCCAAATCTTTGTGACGCAAACATATTACCATCCGACAGCCCATGGCTTTGCCCAATGGACCACGTGTTCTACGACGCCACTGTAATTTGGGGCCTAGTGGGACCACAACGAATCTTCGGTAACCTCGGTGTCTACCCCTCCATAAATTGGTTCTTCCTAGGTGGGGCCATCGCACCAATACCAGTCTGGCTCGTAGCAAAAGCATATCCGAACAAGAAGTGGATTCGACTCATTAACATGCCGGTTTTGCTAGGTGCCACGGCCATGATGCCACCCGCGTCCTCGGTTAATTACACGAGTTGGTTACTTTTGGCGTACGTTTTCGGTTATGTAGTGTACAAGTCGAATAGGAAGTGGTGGGAGAGGTATAACTATATATTGTCCGGTAGCTTGGACGCGGGGACCGCTTTCGTTACGCTTTTGATGTTCTTTGCCGTGCAATCGAAGGAAATTGGAATTGATTGGTGGGGGAATAATTTGGATGGGTGTCCATTGGCGACTTGCCCGACCGCAAAAGGGATCTCGGTCAAAGGTTGTCCGGTTAATTAGTTGTTATTACATTGCTATATATGTAAATATTTAAGGTTTCTTTAGGTAAGATGGAAGTGCTATGTTTTTTCATTTTATTTGTAGATGATAATTAATTTAATTGGTATATTTTATTATATTCGAGATGATGTCTATTTACTTGTTCGAATTTTTTAAATAATAGGTCATTCTTATGTAAAATTTCAGAAAACGCTCGAAAGTAATTAGTGATTTTGGGTTTTCGTTTTAAATTATATCACTTCACTGAATTTCGTAGTGTAATTTAATATTTTTATTGGAATATCGTCCATTCGTTAATTATGAGACCGAAATTGCGCATGTGTCCGTTAAATTACCACATGGGAGCTTACGTGTCATGATGTAGCAAATTTTAGCATGAACAATTATACGATATTGTAGAATTCGTCCCAAACTAATTACAAGGTTGAACCGTCATTCATTATGTTAAAACTTTAATATTGGGACTAAATTCATGTAAAATGATAAATTACGGAATGAAATTCACGAGTTGATATAGTTTAGGACGAAAAATTCAATTAGTAATTAATTTGGGACAATATTCTGAAAAATTATTAAATTATGGGTCGAAATTCAGTGAGTTGATATAGTTCGGGACGAATTACAAGATTGAACCATCATTCATTAAATTAGAAATTTAATATTGGGACTAAATTTGTGCAAAATGATAAACTACAAGACGAATTCGGCGAGTTGATATAGTTTAGGACCAAAAAATCAATTAGTAATTAATTTGGGACAATATTCCAAAAAATATTAAATTATGGAACGAAAATCCAAAATCACTAATTAATTTAAAACTTTTTTTGCAAGTTTACCTAATTTTTATCTTGGTCGGTTTTAACTGAACCAAAAAATCCGAAGTGTAAACAACAATGTAAATTTTTTACAACATAGTCAGTGTCAATAATTAACATATTTTTTTTTTTTTGTTTTTGTTTTGTTTTTTAGGTATATCACAGTACAATCCATTAAAAATGGGCTAATAATTTATCTTTAAAAGTCGGTAATTTTCAATTAAACCTTAGACCAAGTCCTCCTAAAATCATTCATTGATAAAACTACATTTAAACGTCCAAAAGTACAAATTTGTCCTTTCTGTAAATAAAAAATCTAAGTTTGAATATCTGTCTTGTAATCAGAGACATTTCAAATAACAAAATCCAAGTTGAAATAAATTATGCTTTCGGCTGTTCTATAGCCTCCAAATGAATTGAAAATTAAAATAAAAGAGAATTGGAATTGAAATTTTTATCTATTTTACATACTTGGTACCAAATTTTTAAAAAAGATATACTATTAAATATCAAAATTGAAGTTTTTTTTTCGTATTTTCTTTCTCCATCATTTTTTAGGGGTCAAATTTTGTGTTCTTTATATGGCTGGAAAGCTCTTGACGAAAGATTTTTAATGGTACAAGTTTCAATTCATGAAGCGCAGTAAATAATCTGTAGAAAATTAACAAAGTTTCAAGATATTAATTAGAATTAAATCATATTTCATAATCTACAAGGAATAATGCTACGATAATTTCCAGATATGATATAGAGCACATAAGCATGTTATTGTAAAAAATTGGATCATAATTTTTAGCATACAAAAAAATCACTATTAAAGCTCAATTTTAATAGTAAATGTGTTTTTTTGAAATGTTTAGAACCAAATATCTCAAGTAAATAAGAGCTTCGATGAAAAATGGAATTCCCTCGAAAATAAAATCACATATCGATATGGTAAGGTTTTGTTTACATAGTTTTTGCCATTTCTGTTAATTATATTATTATATAGAATTATTGTACATGGAGCCAATAATTTTATACTTGTGACTGTCAATTGATTCTTTGTGTTATATGCTTCTAATAGTCTTCTGCACAAAATGACAGAAAATCATTCATCAAGAAATCAATTAGGCAACAGCTTGAGTGAAATGAACATTTCTTCAATTATATATTCTTTTAATCAGGACGGATCTAGAATCGGAGAGTTGGAGGGCCGAGTCTAGCCATCTCTAAAATTAATTGACAGTGATTTTTAATATATTTTATTAGCTTAAAATAGAATATCAATAAAAAATATTAAATTCAAAATGCAAATGTAATTTAATGAAAAAATTATCGAAGTTGTACACAATGTTCTCTAATACCATAAATTTCGCCTAAGATAGAATTAGTACCAAAATTATTAATAATTTTCTTTTAAATGTAAATAATCCAACAACCCATAAGTTTGTATTGATCTTTCATTTTGTTTTTAACATTAGTTTTGACAAACGATCGAATATTGCGGTGTTATCATTAAAAGATAATGTCAAGCGAAGACGATCAATTAAAGGCTACAGACTATACTTCATTGTACTCTTCCATTGTAAACATTGCTCACAAATTACGGATAATTAGTTTTTTTATTATATCTAATATCTAATTATCAATTTAACATGAAAAGGTAGGAGGATTGATTTGAACTATTTGTATAATATTAATACTAAAATAGTATTTTCAAAATTCTTGGGGGACAAGGCCCCCCTAAACCATGCTGGATCCGTACATGCACCTAATTAATATTTTTTGAGAAAAAAAATATATACATAAATTTCATTCCATGCTAAAATAATACAGTACAACAAAGACAAAAAGAGGAGACCTCTTGAAGAAGAATTAAAGAAAACGGAATACAAGTTGACTAATTTGATGATCTACCGGAGTTAAATCCCTACGCGCCAAGGTTTTGAGAGGCAAAATTTTAGTATCGTGACAAGAACTTTAGCTTTCATTTAGGCCAACAAATCCGAAATTTTTGGATTTCAATAAGATTGATTTACACTCAGATCCCTTGAGGTTTAGTCATATTATAAGGAATTCCTTGTAGTTTTAGAAATTACAAGGACACCCCTTACATTAACAAGTCTTATAAGGACACACCCTACAACTTATAAAAATGTTTACAAAAAACACCTTGTAAGGGGTGTCCTTGTAATTTTTAAAACTACAGGGGGTTCCTTGTAATAGGACTTAACCTCAAGGGGTCTGAGTGTAAATCACCATTTCAATAATGAGTCCCTGAGCTTTTCCAAGAATCAGAAATCTCAAAACTAGCTTGGAGACAATCGTTTTCAATGCACACCTCATGGATGCACCATGTGATGATGAGTGAACATACAGTGTGGATCGAGATGACCTCGACCGCTAAATGAGATAAACATGGTTGCTCAAAGGAGGTAGCAAAGAAAATACCCCCCTTGAAGCTACGGATAAAGACTGCAATCGAAGCAAAATCGTCTTTAAAGACGTGCATTCTTTCTTGAACTTTTGTGCACAAAAATGGTGAAGAATTGTTCATTAAATAAAACATCATTTTGATAAAATCTTCATTAATGAAATGCTGCAATTAATTGTTTAAATAGAAAGCACATCCGATCCATACTTTTCTACATTTTCCTTATAGATATTAATATCATTTTTCAATACTCGTGATTTTAACTTAGACTTGGGAAAAATTGCACTTTTAGCCCCAGAAAACTGAGTATCAACAATTTTGATCCGTACTTCACAAAGTCACACTTTTGGTCCATATTTACAAAAGTGTAACACTTTTGATCTCGCACTTTATAAAATTGAACTTTTGGTCCCAATTATTTAAAACATATTGCACTTTTGATTTCATAATATAGTATTTACTTAGCATGTTTAGTCCCATATAATTTTCTCTTCAAGCACTTTCGATGCCAAATAAGAGTACGTGACCAAAAATGCAAAAAATATTAAAATTTGGGACAGAAAGTACAATTTTGAAGAGTTCAGCACCTAAAAAATTCTCTTTCTAAATTGTAGAGTTCAACCCTTTGGACTAAAAAAACATTCAACTGAAATTAAAACTTTTTAAATAATTAATTAATTACCTGAAAGTAGGGCATGATGCAGCAGAAAAATTGTGCAGAAAAGCATACAAGAGTGATATTGGTTCGACTCATCATTAAATTAATTACCTGCTTTTTAATTTGTTGCTGATGAGCCAGAAGCAATATCACGCCATGTTTACTTCTCAGAATTAATTTTCACCTCACTCAAAAATCTTTTCTTGAGCTTATAATTAAAAGTAATTAATTTCCTATTTTTAAAAGAGAAAAGAAAGTAGTTAGTTTTCTTGAAATTGAGAGAGTTTACATCTTACATATATGGATTAGATATGAAATTGGTGCAGCCCTTTCAATATAAAGAGAAGAGAGGAAGGTCACTTTTAAATTTGAAGATGATTGTTGTGAGACTTTCTATATAGATTTAAATATTGCAAATTTGAAATAAGTTTTGAGATTACTTTTATTGTAACTTTTATTTTTTAAAATGTGAATTTAAATTATATAAGGTTATGTTATAACCATCATACAACAAATTTTTCATGTTTCGGTGAACAATTTAAAATTAAAATCCAATAAATTGGGTGTTGGATTGTACCACATCACTTGACGGAAAAAACATATATGTGAGCTTATCGATTAGGTCATGAATTTTGGAAAAATTGAAGAAATTTGAGAAGGATATATATGAAAAAGAAAAATAGGGTCTATTTGGATGAGTTTTGGCTCAGTTTCGCGGATCTCGGTTTAAAAAAAATAGTTTGGGCGGTTTTGTTGAAATCTTTGAGACCTCATTTGGATGAGTTTTGACTGTTGGGTTTTATACTTTTAATAAGTTGAAACTTCACTTAGATTGGATTTGGATGTTGGGATCTAGGAGAAAAAATAGGTGGTATGTGTCAAATTAATGCATCTTTTAGTGAGATTTGGAGAAAAAAACAGGTGGTATGTGTCAAATCAATATTTTCTAGGTTTGAAGAGTTTGATCGTGAGTTTCTGAATGGTTTTATGGGTTTGGCGAAAACTCATCTGCAAGAGTTTTGGCTCGGTCTTGCGGGTTCTATCTACATACACCCAATAGGTCATCGTACTGAAAATTTTGATATGGTATAGATCTTAAGAATTTTATAATGCAAAAAAATCGTACCATACCAATAAAAATAAATATCCTTTATTGATTAATTTATGCATATATTTAATAAACATATTTAAATATTACATGCTATGTATATAGCCTTCAACAATTATGATTCAAAATTAAGCCCACTAATATTTTAAAAGGCAAATAACTAAAACCTAAATTACCTAATAACTCACAAGCACCATTATCCCTAGAGATATATACACAGCAGCAGCATACATGTTTCACATTGAGAAAATATTTCATCAAAGCTTCTATAAATTTGAGTGTTTTCTCCTTCCTCTGGCATCACACCAAAATTCAAGTATGTACTTTTTGTTTGTATATTTAAATTGTGTAATTAATGTAAAAGTAGATTACCCAAGTCTTGAATTTTAATATGAACATAGTTTATATATTTAAATTGTGTAATGAATGTTGTTACAATATTTTTTGCATTTTGTTTACAGTATTTAATATGATTAAACATATTTTGCTAATTAAATTCATAAATACTAAATTAAGATCATAAGATTCAAGCCAAATATTTGGTTAGCATGATGAAGTCCTGAAGTGTTAGCCTATTACAAATGTTAAGCTTAAACAAACAACAAAGCTTTTCTCATCTAAAAACGTACATTTTTTTTATAAGTAAAATAGCTTGAGAACTAAAAAGTTATTGTAAAATATCGCAAAATCGTACAGTACCGAAACCGCACCGTACTGAATATAAAGGTATTGTATTCAAAATGTTAGTTTGGCACGTGACTTTTTTAAACCTCATTAATTGGTACGGTATTAATTTCACTGAAAAAATCGTAGAACCGTACCATGCATATGCACCCCTAATTATATATGTTTTGATTTATTTGATTTACCATTTTGATGGTCGCATTTGGAGGTTTTGCTCCCTTGGAGTTGTTCAATTATATTAGACCTATGAATATATTCTCTAAATATTGTTAATATACATATAATCAATGTATCACTAAATTCTCGGATTTTCTTCAATGATATTCATGTCTTATATATAACTTAATCTCATGTGAGGCATATCTCTCAACGAGGATTCGAACATCATGAGTCGACTTATTGTTAGTACTAATTTTTTTCACTAAATCAATCACACGCTCCCAAAAAGTTGAGGCTTTTATTTATTTCTTTGATATGAATTATAATAATAATAGCAACATGTACATATAATCAGAAGAAAAATCACTTATAAATCAAATCATAGACTAAATTCCATGAATAGTACACAATCTTTAATTTCTTTACATATTTTGATTGGCACCCTTAAGTTTATCCAAATTTGTGCAGTCCTACAATATCCAGCTTGTAATATAAGAGAAAATCAGATTAGGGAAAACACATACTTTTATGCCAATTATATAGCATCAGATTATCTCTTGACTTATACTGTAATTATTACTCTTTTTGTTGTTTTTTTATAAGTATTTGATAATTGAAAAAAGGTATAGCATAGGAAGCAACAAGAATTAGTGGGTGAAATTATTGCAACTTGAATAAATAATTGAATGGGCTTAATTTAATATTCATATATTATATTATGGGGAACAAATTGGGCTCATTTGTTTGGTGTTTGACGTGTAGTTTATGAGAATAATGAATATTTGTGAAATAATCTTGATTTTGTGTAACATTATTTGTTTGAGTTTTGAGAAAATAATTTAAAAAATAAATTAGATGTAGGTATTTTTAGAAGAACAATGTTGTAGGTATAACATGTGTAAAAATTTAATGTCAAATCATATTTATTATGTGAGATGAGTTGCTTTACGTCATATCAAAGTAAAATTTATATCGTTTTACTTTGAAAGAGTATTTGAGAACATTGATAAATAATAAGTTTATTTCGGAAAATAGAAAATACGTTGTTTCGCTTTTCCCAGACACAAAATAATTTTAGGAAAACTCAAACAACCGAATTCATTTCTCCCTCTGCCCCAAATTATTTGTCATTTGACATGTTTTCGCATATATTAAGGTACCTACTAAATAGCTTCAGTTTCAAGGGGAAATAAATTATATACCTAAAATACCCTTATTATTTATTTAACTCACAATCAGCTATTACACGTTATCAAGTTTTACGCTATCTCTCTTAATTTTTCTTTTGCATATCTAAAATATGTAATTAATAGCGTATTAAAATCCTAAAACGACAAATAATTTAAAACAAATTCTTTCCTGTAAAACGACAAATAATTTGGTACTTTGAATAAACATGCCCATTACTTTAATCAAGTCAACACCTATAAGCTATAACATATCCAATATTCAAATGCAAACACATCGAGGAAATCTAGGTGCCTTATCTGACAGATAACCAGAATCTTTTCCACTAATGCTGCACGATATCTAGGTACCTTATCTGACAGATAATCCAAATAAGGGGTCGTTGGTTTTGACCAATAAAATCGAATTTAAAAAAATAAAATTATGCTTATATTACACTATCTACAAGAGATAATGTATGGGCATGTTTGTTTGGCGTTTCCTAAAAAAATTTTGTGTTTCGGAAATGTCAAACAAATATGTTTTCTATTTTCTGAAATAAATTTTTCATCTTTCAATTTTTTCAAACTACTCTCTCAAAACCCAAACAAACAACAATTTTCTTATATCTAAACAAAACCTATATATATTCTACTATGATTTGATATAAAGTAATTTATCTCTTACACAATTTATCTCACAACAAAGATGACTTGACATAAAGTCTTACACATCTTACACCTACAACCTAACTCTTCCAAATAAACTTATACCCACTTCATTTCTCAAACCACTCTCTCAAAACCCAAACAAATAATATTACGCAAATCGAGATTATTTCACAAATCTCCACTACTCTCCCAAAATACTTTTCCAAACACCAAACAAACAGGCTCTATAACTCAAATTATAAGAAAAAAATATAAGTTTTGGCAAAAAATTGAGCTCCAAGAGAGCTCTTATATTTTAAGACCCACAAAAAATTATAAGTTTGGCTGGCCTCTCAAATATAAGAGGCCAAAGTTATTTGTTAAAAGTTCTTTTTGCACTGAAAGTACAAAACTTTTGTACTTTTTCAATAGAAAATTAAAAATAATTTAAAATAGTAATTCATATTATTTTTTTTTGAAATAATAATATTTTAATTTATGTTACTTTTACGAAATATTTAATTTAAATTCACAGAACACGATAATTTAATTTAAATAGTTAATATTTTATTAGTATACTAAATAAATAAATATTATATATATATATATATATATATATATATATATATATATATATATATCCCACTATTATTTATATTTGAATCATAATTAAAAATATTTTATTAAATATAAGATAGATGTTTGGAAAATTCTTGTATAGACAATATTTTCATAGACCTTGTGGTGGTAAATAAGCCACATCATACATTTTGATGATGTCATGCTCTCAAAATGTAAGATGTGGCTTATTTACTACCACAAGATCTATAAAAATCTCATAGATCAGGTCTATGCAAGAATATTCCTAGATGTTTGAGTGAAATGGTGTTGTAGTTAAAAGTAGAATCTTAAAATATAAACTAGTTGTTGGAGTGCAGAGTAAAAGGTGAGAATGTATAACACTGTTCACCTCTTAAATTTTAAAATAAGAGATCAGAATTTAAGAAGACTGTTGGAGATGGCATCAGTTATTCGATTTGAAGATTGCGTTTCGGATATATTTGAAAAAGTGGTTAATCTCCTTTATTTGGAACAGATGTAATTGTGGCTCCTCTAGTAATTCATAATCTCTTCAAAATAAGATTTTCACTTTACACTTTTTCCTTATATTTGGCTTCCAACATATTTAAATATTGTTATTTTTATCAAATTCTATAATTTTGGACATAATCATGTGAATCGAACACTTTTTTTCATTAATTGACTGATTGTAATCTTGAATCAAATTTATAATAATACATAATTTTTAATAGTCGGTCTAATTGTGATATTAGGTGCAACTGAACATGTAAAAATAAATAATTTGAAAACGAGAAAGTACGTACAAGGTAAAATACTGAATATTTTTCCCCTATTTCTTTTATTTTTGGTACTAAAAGAAACTGAAGGAGACTAAATCCCCCCCCCCCCCCCCAAGCTTGATATCACGTCGAATAAAAATAATGATTATAATATTATAGGGTAGTTAATAGGAAATTGTAAGAAATGAATAATGATTATCCTGTAGGATAGTAATTTAGTAGGATGAATATATTGTAAGAAAGAACACAAAATAAATACCCAAAAATCGATGGAGAGAAAAATGTCTCAAAGTTTTCAACAAATTATATAACGTATAATTAAATAAATGATCAAAATCAGTTCACAAGCTGGACTAAGGATGGTAAACGGTGGGATTGGGCTATGTCACACACCACCTGAAAGCATCTTGTTTTCAGATGAAGTATCACCCGCCTGTGACTTTTTTTTTTTTTTTTTCTAATAGGAAATCGTAGGAACGTCTTAAATAAAAAAAAAAAATGAACGGAGCCATATACTAATTCGTAAAGTACCTTATTCAAAAATGATTACCTGGAACGGTGATCCGATCAACTTTATTTAGTCGCCCTTACTAAATGTCACATGTCAGATTCAGACGAAATAAAATGAGTCACTTAATAATATGGGTCAAAATGATAACCTTTTATTAATATTACGTATTTTGCTTATACAAGAATTAATAAAAGTCCACCATATTTATAAGTAAAAATTATTTAAAATATTTAATATAACTAAACTAATTAATAATCCATATTATTTAATTATATGAAGACCTTTTCTTAAAAGCAATATTTTATATTTATTTTAAACTTTAAATATATTTAATATTGTAAAACTAGCTTTTATGATATTAGGAGATAGAAATAAAAAATATTTTTCATTACAAAATTTTCGTGCAGGAAAGTTGAAGGAATTAAAATAATAATTTTATTTTCTGCTACCCAAACAACAAATGAGAAAAAAAAAAAAAAAAAAGCCTGACTTTGTTTCACTTTACATTATGAAACTTTAATTTTACATCCTCAACAGTTTTGATATCGTTTACGTTTTTTGGTCCCGACCTTTTTTTTTTTATAATTATTATAATTTTGGTCCTATATTTATAAAACGGCAATCCTAATTTTTAGGCTGTCTCTCACTTGTGGTTCCTTGGGACTAACAATGCCAAATAATTTTTTTTTATTGGATTAACATTACAATTCTAAAAACTACGAGGCTTTAAAATTGCACTTTTAGTCTCATGACACTGGACCTCAACAAAATTATGTCCTACACTCTACAAGGTTCATTTTCTTAGAAATTTATTGTGCATTTTTGTTTCATGTTTATCAAAAATATAAGTTGTTTTGCACTTTTGGTCCCATAAAATAAAAAATGCCAAACAAAAACAATAATACAAATTTGATACAAAAGATCAAATGGACCAAAAGTACTCAATTTTTAAAAAATCACCAAAAAGCGCAGAACATAAACCTTTTGAGAGTCCAATAACGTGAGACTTAAAGATGGTATTTATGTTTTTAAAAAGCCAACTTTGAAATAAAAAATTAGGGCTGAATAACATATTTATTAAAAGATGGTATTTATGTTTTTATTTCCCCGTAGGTAGATATATATAATATTTGTTTTTATTGTGAAGTCAAGAAAAATATAATATACTACTCATTCAAAAGAAAACGAGGTAATTATTATTTAAAAGACGGAAATTTCCAATTAGACCAAGTCCTCCTGTAACCATGGTTAAACTACATTTAAAAGTACAAAAGTTGAAAATTGTCCTTTCTGTAAATCATTTTTTTGTCTTGTATTGTAATCAGAGAATTGAGGAATCTTACGGTCTATTTGGATGGGTTCTGGCTCGATTTCGTGGGTTTCGGTTTAAAAAAATTGGTTTGGGTGGTTCCGATGAAACCTTTGAGACTCCATTTGGATGGGTTTTGGCTCTTGAGTTTTGTGGTTTGAATAAGTTGAAATCCCACTTGGATTGAGTTTGGATGTTGGGGTTTAGGGGGGGAAAGTAGGTAATAGGTGTCAAATCAATATTTTTTTAGTGAAATTTGGGGGTAAAAGTAGATGGTAGGTGTCAAATCAATGTTTTATAGGTTTGAAGAGTTTGAGTGTGAGTTTTTTAATAGATTTTTGATGATTTTATGGGTTTGGCGAAAACTCATTTGAAAGGGTTTTGGCCCGGCCTCGCGAAACCTGTGAGACCGGGCCAAAATCCATCCACATACACCCTTACATATTGTGAAGTAGGATTTCAGGAGAGATTATCCCATGTTCTGGCCATGTTTTAAAAAATAGGATTTCAGAAAATTGTGTTCACACTGCTAGAATATTGATGATCTGAATTATCGCTCCACATGTCTCAGGTGTATTGGTGAGCTGCACCACATGTGCTGGATGATGTGGTGCAGCGGTTGCATTAAATAATTTTAGAGCATTTTGAATAAGAAAAACCAAGTTGAATTAAATTATGTTGTCGGCTGATAGCTATAGCCTCCAAATGAATTGAAAATGAAAATAAATCACATATAGATAGATATGGTATGGTTTGGTTTACATACATTATGCAAAATTAGGTGAGTCGAAAAAATCATTTTCTACTTATGAGTTATGACCGTCTAGATGAGTCGAAAATGTTAAGGGCATGTTTGTTTGGTATTTTTCAAAAAAAAATCGTGTTTGGAAAATGCCAAACAAAGATGTTCTTTATTTTCTGAAATAAATTTTTCATCTCGCAATTTTTTCAATCTACTCTTTCAAAATCCAAACAAACAACAATTTTCCTATCTCTAAACAAAACCAATATAAACTCTACTCTGATTTGACATAAATTAATCTATCTTTTACACAATTTATTTCACAATAAACATGATTTAACATAAAGTCTTACACATCTTACACCTACAAACTAACTCTTCCAAAAAAATATATACCTACTTTATTTTCAAACCACTCTCTCGAAACCTAAACAAACATGTTTACGCAAATCGAAGATTATTTCACAAACCTAAACTACTTCCCCAAACACCAAACAAACATGCCCGAAGTCACTTGGTGTTGTTAGTTTTAGAGACCGCCCGTGTTCAATTTTTTGTAATGGAGTTCACCTTTGTACACACTTTTCTCTCCTTTTGGTTGATGTTTCATAATATTTTATTTAATTTGGAGAGAATTACATGAACCCTCCATGAGGTTTAGTGTAATTATACTAATCATCTTACATGTCTAAGAAATTACACAAATTACCCCTAAGGTATCGAATTCATTACATTTACCCAGTGTGGGATGGGCTGTGATCAGTGTTTCTTGAGCTTGCAGTTATTAGCTTCATTGTGCTGGTATTATTCACTCCAAATGGTACTTGGGGAGGAGTCTTTTTTACTGCTATTGGCTTTGGATGGTTGGCATTAGCCTTTTGCCAGTTTGTTGGCCTTTGTTTTTAGTTTTTGCGTAGGCCGTTTATTTTGCCTAGGCCTCTGCGTAGATGGTTTATTTGTTGGCTTGTTACTTTGACTTTGCATGGTCTTTTGCCAGGGTGTTGGCTTATTATTTTGGCATTGCGTGGCCTCTTTATTTTGTTGTTTTTTTTGCCCAATTTTTCTGGGATACTTTAGACCCTGCTTTATTCTTGAGGGCTTAAATAAATCGTGGTTGCTCTGACCACCTTAAATAAAAAAAATAAAAAATTCATTACAATTACTCACTTACGGCATTAATTTCATCAAAAAATATTCGAATTCCAGAAATACCCTTCCCTATAAGAAATCACAAAATCTCAAGTGTGGCAAACCAATTTCATCCATCTTTTGACGGATTTCACTTGTTTTTCACCGATATAGCCCAAACCAACCATTTTTTCATCAATTTCACCCGTTTTTTTCACATCAAAAGCTTTGTTGTTGACGTCAACATATGTTGTCAAAAATTAGTTTGTATAATTTATCAAACATATATGGAGGGTGATCAATGAAATTACACTAAACCTCAAGGATAATTTAAATAATTCTCCGTTCAATTTATTCTTAAAAAAGTAAGTGTGGATTTTTTTTTTTTTTTTATGCTTTTAATAGTCTTTTGCGAAAAATGACTGAATATGAATAATCAATGCATCAAGAAGTCAATTATGCAACAAGCCAACAACCTAAATGGGAAATGTTGGTGAAGAATTGTCATTAAATATAACTTAATTATATGATAAAATCTTCAATTAAATCACGGCTGATATTTGTGTTTCAGTATAGCACACATAATTAATTGTAACTTTTTATGAAAAATATATATTAATTGTACCCGATGTGTTTAAATAGAAAGCAGAATCAAGTACAAGTTAAATAGAAAGCAGAATCACTTTTTAATTTGAGAATATAATCCTTTAAAATTTCAGAATCAAAGAAAATAAGAAGAAACATGACAATATAATCACTAAAATTTGCTACAAGATCTGAATTCTCCAGTCCTGCGAATAGTAACAAAATTAAACAAAGGATGATTTACACTCAGATCCGGTGACACTTATTGTAATTACAAAAAAAGTCTTATAATTTCAAAAATTACAAGGACAGTCTTTATAGGGTTTTTTTTATAAATATTTCTGCAAGTTGTAGGGGATATCCTTGTAAGAATTAATAAACCGTAGGGGGTTTTCTTGTAATTTCTGAAACGTCAGAGTTTTCCTTGTAAAACAACTAAACCTCAGGGAGTCAATCATAAATCACCCTTAAATAAAAGGAAGAACAAAAGAATAACATTAAGCTAGAAAATAAAATTAGTTTATTTATTTATTTATTTATAATTACCTTAACATTGATGCAGCAGAAAAAGTATTGTTCAGAAAAGCATACAAGAGTGATATTGATTCGGCTCATCATTTGATTAACTGCTTATTTAGATGATGAGCCAGAACCAATATCACGCCATGTTTACTTCTCAGCATTAATTTTCTATTATTTTGATGGAAATTAAAAAAAAAAAAGAGAGAGTAATTAATTTTGTTGAAATGGAGAGAATGTGCTTCTTCCATATATGAATTATTATGAAATTGGTGCAGCCCTTTCATTATATAGAGAGGAGAGGAGGGTTACACTTTTATTGCCATAAGTGTGGTTTGTTATAAAGAAAGGGTCTTTAGCATTTACCCAAAAGAGTATAGCAAATGGAATCATTAATTGTTGCATAAAATACATGTTAATGGCAATTTATTCCCTGTGATATTCATGATGTTCAATTTATCTCTTTTTATTTAAAAAAAAAAAAGCAATTTATCCCAGGTGAAAATTTTAAAGAAGCAGTTTATCCCCTTGAGCCAAAGACTGTAACTCACTTGCCGATATTGAGAATGGGCATGGAAAATACTTTGTAATATAGGGGGTAAATTGTCACATTTACCATAATACATGAGGTAAATTGCTAGATTTATTATAACACAGAGGAGTAAACTGTCATATTATTGTAACGCAAGGAGGTAAAGTGCCAGGTGTAAGAAATTTAGGGAGGCAGTGTTAAATTTCTATAAAATTACAGGAGGATAAAATATTATTTTTTAAATTATAGAGATGTAAATTGAATATTATGAATATAAGGGGGGTAAATTGCCAATAACTCCATAAAATACGGAACAAAAGATCAATTTTATTAATATATCAAGATCTAAGGATCCGACACTTCAACATTTTTAATGTTTGTGTATGCACGTGAATTTGTACTACATTATGCTAATTTAGCCAATACTTTGGCTTATCTTGTGGTTAAAGCCTGGTAATTAATTTATTATTTATGTTTTTCAATGATTTAATTTATTTTCATACGCTTTAATTAATTAATTTGATGTATAATAATATATGTATTATATAATAATTTGTTTTGTGTAAGTTCTAACTATATATATATATATATATATATATATATGTTTTATTTAGTAACAAATGGTTGATCTAGTGGAATGGACTAGTCACGACAAAACAGCAAACTCATATTCGAATCTTTGAAAGAGATTCTCATTTAATGTATCCGACGCGCCTCAAAAGGGATTAAACCATTAAAAAATTGGAAAAAAAAATATTTTATTTCACTAGCCACTTGAATTTGGTGGACCAAATTTGGAATTTTTGTTGCCAGGATTTTGTTCGATCTGGATACTACATTAATGTTGATATATATGGATCAATTCTTGGAGTGTTCAATCATTATTTTTTAACATGGAGGTCTAAGTAGTCTAATTTTCATTGATAATTAATTACCGAGCGCAACTGGTTATCATTTTACGTTGTATTTAAGGTCGAGAATTTGATAGGATTTGAATTATCATTCACGGTATACTTTTTTTTTTTTTTTTCTCAAGGGTTTAATCCCTTTCGAGGCGCGTCGGGCACATAAAGTGGAAACCTCTCCCAACATGGATTCGAACCTGAGTCCGCTACTTTGTAGTGACTAGTCCCTTCCACTAGACCAATCACATGTTGGTATTTCCCGGTATACTATATATAATGATTGATGGGTTGTTTTGTACTCTATACTAGTCGAGTGACATGTTGCTTTGCGTAGGTGTATCTTGTCATTGACCACCATATCGTTGGTACTTGATTGTAAATTAAATTATAAATCTCAAATATAGCGTATCACATTGAATTCTTTAACGCAATAGACCTGACTTAATCTCTTTCGAAAAGCATTTGACACGTTATATGAGAACCTCGATCTCCCAACGAGAATTCAACTATGAAATAAGTGTCCAAAATCAAAGTTGACTTTCTTTCTTTTTTCGTTATGTATTATAATTATATTTTTTTTTTTGGATAATTTATGAATTATATCTTCACTTGAATAAATATTCAAATAATCAGTAGAAATTGTAAACTAAATAAAATTATAGACTATAAATCCCATGAGTAGCAAGGATAAAAAATTGGTTTCGAGTGTATGTTTTGGTTAACCATATATTGAAAACTTTTCGAGACTTTTTGGAAATGTTTCGAAAATACTAAGGAAAAACTGTAAAAAAAAGTTATCAAATTTAGAAAAATAATAGAGTTTAAGGCAAACAAATAGTTTCGTAATTACATCTTGTTTTCATTTCGCTTGATTCAAAAATAAAACCTTTTCGATGTTTTCAACGAAAAAGATGAAAATTTTAATTTAATGATGAGTAGTACATAATCTTTTCTTATTTTGTTGATTGACAGCTTAAATCCTTAAAGTCATCCAAATTTGGGCAGTCATACAATAACTTGGTATATGTTTATGCCAATTTGGATAAGATACTATTATATTGTCATTATTACTCTTTTTGTTGTTGTTAGTATAATTGTGTGAAATTGATCATTAAAAAATAGAGTGAATAGCAAATTAATTATTTGTGTTATTTTAAATAGGTAATTTAACTCCCCGTGATAACTAAAAGATCAATTTAACTTTATAAAAGAAGCACAATCCATTCCTCTTAATTTTTATCACACAGTGTAAAGTAAAGTAAATAAACATGTTGTCAAAATAATATTAGACTGATCATTTTTCCACATGAAAAAAAAATTTCAATCGCATTATAGGACTCCATTAAAAAGGAGATAAATTGCTCATTATTTCATATAACAACGAGTTAAATTAACTATTTTCATATCACGCAGAAATAAACTGTTGGGGTGGGCGCGGGTCGGGTATTTCGGGTATTGGGTGTTTCGGGTCGGGTACCCGACTTGGCGGGTAGTGAATTTTCACACCCGAAACCCGACCCGATATGGCGGGTACCCGAAATTTTTGGGTATTTCGGGTACCCGAAATTTCACACTTTTTTTTTTAAAGAATTTTTTTTAACATATATGTACGTAAAATTGTAAATAAATGAATTCAAACATTAATTGTACACAATAACTTCAAAACAAAACAATACAAATGTCTCAAGCCTTCAGATTTCAAGTATTCAATAAATTACAATCAAATCAAACTTCAAGTCTCAAAGCATCAAAATATTAAATATCACAATCGTATGAAAGTTACAACTTACAATAGACACAATATCACAAATCACATTCAATAATATTTAACATTTTAACTCATCATTCGGATCTTCACCAATCATATCCAACTACAAGCTTGAAAATCTAACTAAATTACTCAAGGATCAAACATAGATGAATTCACGCCCAACTCGATCAAATCTACAAGAAAAGAATGACATAACTCATAAGATCAAACATCAAAGTCAAAATGTGAAGATCATTATTTAAGACTTTAAGTAATAAATTAAGAATAAAAGTATGTCTCAAATAAATTTTTATTACCTTTCTCTAAGCTTTCCAAATCCATCAAGTTTTCCTCCACGTTTATTGGTTGAGAATCCGAGCGGAGCCAATCTTGAGCAAAAACTAAAGCTTGGGCAATTCTAGGAGACAAAGAACTCCTAAAGGCATTAAGAATACGACCTCCCGTGCTAATCATTATTGGGCCAATTTTTTTTTTAAATACCCGAACGGGTACCCGAATACCCGTTCGGGTGTGAAACTAATACCCAATACCCAACCCGAAAATATATTTCTGGTTCGGGTACCCGAACCCGAATGTCAAAATACCCATTTTTTTGTCCTAAACGGAAAATACCCAAATGGGTCGGGACGGGTCCCAAAAAACCCGACCCAAACGCCCACCCCTAAATTAAACTGTTCATTAGACATATCACGAAAAGTTAATTGCTCATTATTTCATATAACAGCGAATTAAATTAACTATTTTTATATCAAGCAAAAATAAATTATTCATTAGACATATCACGAAAAATTGACTTGAAAAGACCCTTGAAAAAAGGGTATAGTATCAGAATCAAGGACAATTAGTGGATGCAATTATTGCAGGTTGAATAAATAATTGAATGGTTATTACTATTTATATTATGGGGAACGCATTAATAAGTCAACAATTATAACTTTTCGAATATTCAAATGCAAACGCATATAGAGAGGAAATCTAGGCACTTTATCTGGCATTAAACCAGAATATTTTCTACTGTTGCAGCACGACAAAAGGACACAATATAATGAGAAAGAAAAATAATTTTTAAATGAACCTTAATCTAGATGGTGTTTTTAATAAATTAAACGAATTCAGTTTTCAGCTTTTTATCTGACAGATAACCAGAATATTTTCTACTGTTGCACCACGATATAAGGACACAATATAATTAGAAAGAAAAATAATTTTTAAATGAACCTAAAGTTAGGTGATGTTTTCAATAAATTAAACAAAATTATTTTTCGGCTTTTTAATTTTTGAGTTAGGGTCTCTAAGAAAATGTTGTCAAGGATAGAAAATGAGAAGTTGCAAAGAGGTTGCTTCTAGGTTTAGATATCATTTAATTTATCAAAAACAAAAATAAAAAGATTTTGATATAATTTTTTCCACTTAAATTGCAAGCATCACTTGCTTTTAAAAGAGTTTTTTTTTTTTTTTTTTTTTTTTTTAATTTTTTAAAAACACAAACACCACCCACTTTTACAAAATTTTCAAGAATCTCTAGTCTAATTAAATGTTCGAAAACACCACATTATTATCTCGTCGAATAAAATAGATATTATTTTTGCCGGATAAAGAATTGTAAAGGAACAATTAATACAAAATGAATACCTAGAAACCGAGAGAAAATGTCTCCAAATTATCAACCATATATAACTATAACTTCAATTGAAAATCTTATTATAAATTTATGAAAATTAAATCAGACACACTACAAAATAATCCTCTTAAATTCAATATAGGGAAAACAAATTTTATTTTTATTTTATTTTGCACTATTTGTCTAATATAATTTGTTCCCTTGATTGTGTAGAGTGATTTTCTTTCCAAGAATTCTAGTTGATAGTATAAATATGCATTGTAAAATCTTTTCATTCAATGAAATACACAATACTTTTTCTTTACAAGTTTTCTATCACTCTCAATTTATTTTCTTAAATCAAAATTGAACACATCCATGATTGGATGTTAACAATAGTCAAGGAAGAGAAATTGAAAATTTTGTCAAAAGTAGCACAAGGCCAAAAATAATAATAAATCAAAATACAAAATAAAATAAAATAAAATCAAGTTTAGAAAACTTCCTATAGTGATTTGAATGGAAAAATAGTTGAATTGAGGTTAAAAAAAAAAAAGAAGAACGACGCTAACACAACCGAAGTTGAGTCCATATGATGTGTGCGCTGGAAAGAGCAATTCCAATTAATAATTGTAATCAACGTTATGATCAAAATATTGAAATACATAAAAATTGCCCCATCAATTAATAAGGAAAAAAACACGACCATTTATTGATCTTTCAACTCGGGCATCATTAAAGGCTCACTTAACACTATCTAGGATCCCCTTGCATCACACTTTTAGTAAAGCCATCTTCAATGATGAGCTTGGGCTAGCGTGAGGCTCAAGCTAGGAAGGGAGAGTTGTCTCCAGCGGTGAGTTAGGGTGGGGAGGCACAAGTCGGGGCCCGAGCTTGGTGGCGGGCGCGGATGCACATGTTGGAGAATGGGGTCGCATGGCTAAATGAAGAAGAAATAGGGGTGCGTGCTTGACCGCACACGCGTCCCTCCTTAAGTCAGGTGACGTCACTTGGCGCTGAATGATTGGTCTTTTTTAAAATAGTTTTAATTATTTTAAAAATTGTAATTAAATTTTGTTAATAATTTGTTAGTATATTTGTTAATATTAGAATAAAATTAAAATATTATTATTATTGATTTTAATTCTAATTCTAATTATTAGTGATTTAATAATAATAAAATTAAATAATGGTTTTAATTGTTTTTAGTAATTAAAATTTGTTAACAATTTGTTGTATTTCCTTCATGTTTGATGTATTTTCTTCTTGTTTCGTGTGTACCGTTTATTTAATATTGTAATTAGCGTTTTGAATCAATTTTAGTTTTAATATTTAAATATTATTAAGATATGATTACTAGTTTAATTATATTATTAATATAATATACATATACATATTATTATTATTATTATTATTATTATTATTATTATTATTATTATTATCAATATTATACACAAAATTTAAACTTTGATTATAATGGTGAGATCGAGTAAGAAATTAAATTGGAAGTAATTGAGGTTAGGAGTCCTACCATTTAAGACGACCAACCAGAACCCAAGCCCCCGGGGCACCCCGGCCAGCCCGGAAAAATCATTGGAGATGCCCTAATTGAACTCACTTTTGACCATAAAAATTTACATATATGCACTTGATAAAATAATGATTTAATGTAAAAGGCCTAATACCTTAACAAGAAGTCTATAAGCAATTTTGAAAGTTTCCAGAGTTAGGTCAAACTAAGTCACAAAAATGATAAATCTACTGATAGAGTCCTAATTGATGTAAATGTTACGAAATAGGGGTGCATATGATTTTCAAGACCATAAGGCCATCTCCAATGGTTCAGGGCTAGCCCTGAGCCCTGTCGTCGTCTCCAGTGGTTGGGGCTCCGTGGATGAATTAATTCCATTTTGAAACTTTGCCCACTCTCACCTATTAATATTATAGTTTTAAATTTTTTTAATATTAATATTAATAATAGTAATTATATTAATACTCGTAATTTAATTATTAATTATATTAAAAATATTAATATTAAATAGAATATTTAATAAAAGTAATTTAAAATTAATACAGAAAATTAATACGCAAACAAATATTTTTATAACACGGAAGAAAATACAAGAAATGAAATACAACAAACAACAAAGGAAATACAAGAAACAACAACGGAAATACAAGAAATCAAAAATACGGGAAATACAAGAAAGGAAACACATAAAAATATTACATTTTACTGATTACCCCCTGAAATTTAAATTTAATTTTCTTATCTATTTTAGTATGTATTTAAATTTTTAATTTAGATTAAGTATTAATCTAAATTTTATGGTTATGACGTGTTTATTTTGTATTTTTAACTAATTTGGTATTTAAAAAAAAATTATTTGTATGAGTGTTAAATTAAATGAACTATTCTAATATTAAATAGTATATCATAATTTTATTTAAAATATCATTAAATAATTAATCATATTATATCTATATAATTAAAACAACACATTAATTAAAATTGTTGGTCCCAAGTGGTCAGAAGAGGTTTAGAGGGGGGGGGGTGAATAAACCTCTTTAAAATTTTCTTTCAAATTTAACTTTAAAACTTTACTCCAACTGAACAGTCTAAGCTGATCAGATTAGTAAGTTACAATTCTGTTCGTGAACAAATCTTTGAACAGTCTTGTTGACCACTCGTCTGATAGTTACTTAGCTGATTTTGCAGAAATCAGTTTTAATACTTAGAGTACTTGCAGCGGATTTTCAAAGTGTTTTTCACAAGTATTCTTAGCAGTTTGAAAAATGTTTCCCCAGTTTTATAAACTCCTTTTTGTTCTTTTTCAAACAGTTAACTTAATGTGTTTTTATGCAAACAGAAGATATGCAGTTTTGAAACAATGTAAAAACACAAGTAATTTTTATAGTGGTTATATGGATTTAAATATCCTTTAGTCCACTCTTCCAAGTCACTCAGATCTTGGGTTATACTATAATCACAAAGTTTACAGTATACTCTGCTTGCGTCGAACAACAAATGAAACGACCACAAGTTCGCAATAGGAGATCACACAGAAAACCTATCCTCTGAAGTTTGATCACTCACAAAGATGGATCACAACTCCGCACAACACTCTTGTTTACAAAATCACTCAGAAGATGTATTTTTCTTGATTCTTCAACTCTGCTTTCGTCAACAAATGACTCAGCTGATGAGTGAGCTGTTCTTGAGACTTAAAGAATTTTGCTTCGGAAATTTCTCTCAGAAAGTGTGTTGCTTGTTTCTTCTTCGTCTCTTGCAGCTATTTATACTTGAGGATTGAAAAATGTCCGTTGAAGAGAGACAGGATTCAAATTCCTCGAGTACTGGTCCTTAAAATCCGCGAACGGCTCTTTTGCAGTCTGTCCGTACTGTAAACAGTACTATTCTGCAGGCAGCATTAAATGCAGCATTAAATGCACTCGGCTGATGCGAAGCTTTTCTTCAATCATTTGTCTTAAATATCCTCGTACTTCAGCATTTATTACACCAAGGGGCATTTATTACCGTTGGGAACACTTCATGATCTTCTTCACTTGGCTGACGAAAGTATAAGTCTGATGACGAACTCGGCTGATCTCAAACTTGAACAAATCTGATTTGAGTCGGCTGATCTTCACTAGTCTGATAACTTTTCTTCAGCAGATCAGAAGTCTTGGACCTTGAAACTTTGACTCTTCTGATGTCTTCATTACTTAGTCAAAATTCCTTGATAAGCTTATCAGCTAAGTCACTCCATACTTAGCCAATTTTACGAAGTTTTGGAATGCATCAAAACCTCCCTTATCAAACTTTCTTCAGTGCCTTCATCTTCATCTTCATCCAACAATTTCCCCCTTTTTGATGATGACAAAACTTCAGCTTAGTACCTGTTGAATACCTAAACTAAAGATTGTAATCCTCAAAATTTTCTGAGATAGAAAAAGTTTATTGGATTGAACTTGAACATTTTATTGATATAGAAAGTGAATTACATGTACAAATTCATCAGATGAGATTTCTGAAAAAGTAAACTGATTACAATTGATTTTTCAATTTCTAACTATCAGCTTCTTCATCAGATTCGAGCACTTCTTCATATTCATATGATGATTCTTCATCATCATCTTCTTCATCAACTTCTTCTTCCAGGGTTGCTTTGGCAGCTTCCATCTTCTCTTTAAGTTCTTGTTCTTGAAGAGCTTTCAGAGCTTCCATAGCTTTTCTGGCAGAATCTGTATTTTTGTACTTGGTGTCTTCTTTTTCAATCTTATCTTCTTCTTCCACCTTTCCAAGTACTTCAGCCTTGTCAGTAGTGTCTTCAGTTTCCTTGGCTTTAATAGTTGCATCAGTTTCTTCCAAAGTTGTTTCTTCAGCAGCAGACTCCTTTGCTGGTTCATCAGTAATGGTCTCTTTAGCTGGTTCTTCAGCAGCAGGTTCCATAGCTGATTCTTCAGCAGCAAACTCCTTCGCTGGTTCTTCCCTTTTATCTTCCCCCTTTTTGTCATCATCAACTCTGATGACAGTAGAAGGTTCAACAGCAGGGTTGAGGGCAACTGTTGGAATCTTTACTTCAGCACACAAAGCCTTAAGATTCTGATTAACAACGTCATGACTAGCTGTCAGATGATGAAGGTCAGTGCTGATGACATCAGTCTTATCATTAAAGTAGTCAATGTTTAGGTTGATAGTTGCAATTTCATTTTGAACTTCCTGTGCAGCCTTTGCTACTTCTTGCAACATCCCCAGATTTATTTCCTTCTCTTCATGACTGACTTTAATGAAAGTTGCAGTTAAATCAGCAATCTTGTGCTCAGCTGATTTCAAGGCAGTGTGAAGATGATTTACATCACCCTTCACATCTTCAACGTTACGGTTCAGCTCTCTTAAGCTATTCACTAACTCCAGTGAATGATCTTGAGGAATAGGAATCTGATCAATAGCTAACTTGATAGAACTGCTGGTTAGAAGATGCGTTCTTTCCACTTGATGAGTGTGAGATTCAATCAATTCTGTCTTCATCTTCTGTAACTGCAGACTATTCCTCTCTTCCATATCTTTTATTTGATTTTCAATAAGTAACTGGAAGGCTTCCATCAGTGATGAGTGTTCATCACCTGATGAAGTAGAGGCATCAGCTTCTTCCTCTTTAGTCTCCTGATGAACAGGGACATCTTGCAAATCCGTCATCTGATGATCTTCAGAAGTCTTAGATGGCCCTTCAATAGCCAAAGGCTTGTCAGCAGACTTGTGCTTGTCAGCAGACTTGTGCTCATCAGTGACATCATCGTAGAACAGATTTGTAATGGTTCCATCATCATTAAAGCATGTAGTCTGTCTAATCTGCCTTACAATGATCCAAGGGTTGACAGGAGCATTGTTACCCTTAGGGACTTCATGGTACGGTTGTACTTCCTTGCCAAAAATGATTTGTTGAATACTTGGCAGCAGTGGCAAGTCACTTGAACATCCTTGCTGATACTTTGACTTTTTAACCCATCTCTTCAGAGCAGTCATAACAGCAAACTTAATTGCTCTCTCTTCAGCATCTTCAGATTTCTTTTTCTTTTCAGGCAAGGTGTTTTTAATCTTCTGGGCCTCCTCCAATGCAAAGCTTTTTGCATAGTTATGCATGACTTCTCTTACATAACTGGGATCAAGGGCCTTTTGGATGGAGTTTGTCTTCAGCCAAGTCAGAACCCAGTGTTCTTCATCAGCTAACTCCTTTGTGTTTTGAAGTTCAGTTATTGAGCTATTCAGCCTGATATTTCTCCACTTGATATATCTTGGTTTCTCCTGGGTGAACATAGTCCTCAACATAATCTTCTGATCATAGTATGCTAGAGACTTCTCAAACTTCTTGAAAAGCTCCTTATCAGCATATACTATCTCAAAAGCTTTCCTGACTTCAAACTTGTCTTTGGACTTGGTTTTGGGAGCAGGCAGTAGTATCTTCTTTTTGTCTTCTTCAGTCTGCCCTTCACCAATCTTGATGCCACCTCCATGGACAGGTCCATAGGCATCAACCTTGCTTTGTTCAATCACCATGGCCAATTCAGCATCTTCAGCAGCTTTTCTCTCTGCTGCAGACATTCTTCTTCTGGCTTCATCCTTTGCTTGTTGAGCTTTGCTCAATTCAAGAGCTTTCTTCTCCTCAAGCTCATCCTGCTTCCTCTGTTCAGCCTCCTCTCTTGCCTTCTTATCAGCTTTGGAGATTTTCTTTCTCCTTAGCACAATTTTTCTTTTGCCTTTATCAGCAGGGGCTGGTCCAGCGGATGATATGGGAGCAGCAGCTATAGGATGGATGATTTGAACATCTGGATCTTCTTGAGGTTGAGTAACCTCAGCTGTTGGTGCTTTCTGAGTAGTCTGTTGCTCATCAGCTTTGTCAACAGTGGAAGCTTCAGCAGCTTCAACTGGTCTTTCAGCAGACTCCGGACTTGATCTTACTAAGTCCACCAACTCAGTATCCTTCTCCAAAAATGTCATCTTCTTTCTAGCTGACCTCTTTGTCAGACCTTGAACAACTCTTGAAGTAGCAGTATCCTTCTGCTGACTTCTTGTTCTCTTAGAGACATTCTCAGCAGGCCTCTCTGCTGATGGAGTTCTTGATGGTGATGCAGGGGATCCAGTCCTTACATCAGCTATTATGTTCTCAACAATTTTAGTGGCTTCAGCAGAAGTCACTCTCTCCATCTGCTCTAATTCTTTCTTCCTGGGCTCATCAGCAGCCCTCTTCCTCTTAGTCTCAACAGCCAGACTTGCTGTTTTGACTAACCTCTTTTGCCTCTTGGCAGGAACCTCCTTTGGTTCCTCAACTTCTTCTCCTTCAGGCTCATCAGCCTTCCTCTTCTGAACAGGTAGGTACTTGTTCATTGCTTTGGACTTGTGAATTTCTTTGCCATTTGACATGACACAGCCCATCTTTGATAAGAGGTAACTTAAAGTGATTCTGTGGTTGGTGTAAGGGCCTTTTCCCTTCTTCACTTCCAGAAAATCAGCAAGTATATACCAAATTATGATGGACCAGTTTACCTCTATTCCATAGTATACGGCAGCCATGATGCTGAAACGCTTCATTGTGACAGCATCTAGAGAAAAAGTACAATTTTCAATCAGCTTAGACACCATATCAGCCATCCGCTGATATTCATCCTTAAGCTGTTTCTTTCTGATGTTGCCAGACAACATCTCTCCTTCCTTGGCGCAGATCGCCCAAAACTGTTGGTGCTTCTCTTCAGTCAGCACGATAACTTCGTGTCTTCCAGACTTAGGCAAACCAAACTGTTCATGAAGAACTTGTGGAGTGATGACAACAGATTTGTCACCCACTTTTGCTTTGATTTCTAGTTTGTGATAATCAGCCTTTGCCGTTGAGTAATACTCCATAACCTGGTCAGTCCAGATTATTCCCTCGTTGTACTCCATAAAATTTATCAACTGTGCCGATTTGAATTTCTCCAACAATTCTTTCATCAAACTTGTACCAGATTGATAATAGGCTTCATAGTCTAAGAACATACCTTCAGCAGCCATTTTAATCTGTTGAGAGTTAGTGAAAAGGAAAGGATTTTTGCAGAAAACTTGTTTAAAATTTTCTCACAAGTACTTTTGAAAGTTTAGGGTTCGTAAAGAGCTACTCGACTGATCAGATGAGGATTTATAGAGTTGGGGTTTTTCGGTTTCCGTGATATCTGCCAACCGTTAGATCCGTTTTTCTGTCAGTGCTGATCGTGCGGCGTCAGTTACGACCTTTCGAATTCAAAAGATATTTTAATGAGGAGCGGGAAAATGTACCGCCCGACAGTTTACTTGTAAAGGCGTGTTTTGGATAAAACGTTTTTAAATAGTTCGCTTTTACTTAAGTAATCAGATGAGTATAAAAACACTTATCTGATGGACTATTGTCCTGATGACAATGCTGTTATCAGAGAATGCCAATAGCTGATAACCTTCCTCAGCTGTTTGTCAATCCAGCTAGATAAAATAACTTCAATCTTCGATAGTTGAGTCTTCTGATGAAAACATAACTTCAACTAACTGTCATTAACAAATTTCATCTTTAATTCAGAAGTACCGCTAGTCTTACACGTTCCCCCTGAGTTTAAGAATTCATAAGTTAACTAGTCTGTTAAAAGTTAATCCTTGAAGATAATGACGAATTACTAAGCTGTTGAACTCCAGTCTTCTGATGAGTTCCCCCTCAGCTTATGCTTCCAAATTAAGTAGTCCTAGCTCAGCTCTTAAGGTTGAAAACCTTACTTCACTTAAAGGTTTGGTGAAAATGTCAGCAATCTGATTATCAGTATGAACATACTCAATCATTACATTGCCTTTTTCCACATGATCTCTAATGAAATGATGCTTGATCTCAATATGCTTAGTCCTTGAATGACTTGTAGTGTTCTGAGTAAGAGAGATTGCACTTGTATTGTCACAGTAGATTGGAATTCCACTGATCTTGATATTGTAGTCTTCTAGTTGATGCTTCAACCAAAGTATCTGTGCACAACAAGCTCCAGCAGCTATATATTCAGCTTCAGCAGTAGATATAGAAACTGAGGTTTGCTTCTTACTCATCCATGAGATCAGACGACTGCCTAAGAACTGACAGGCACCTGTTGTGCTCTTTCTGTCAATCTTGCAGCCAGCAAGGTCTGAATCTGAATAACCAATGAGTTCAAATCCAGATTCTCTAGGATACCACAATCCCAATTCTTGAGTGCCTTTAACATACTTCAATATTCTCTTGGCAGCTAAGAGATGAGATTCTTTGGGGTTTGATTGAAATCTTGCACAGACTCCAACTGAGTACATTATGTCAGGTCTGCTTGCTGTTAGATACAACAATGAACCAATAATGCCTCTATATTTGGTTATATCCACTGATTTGCCATCTTCATCTTTATCCAAACGAAGACTTGTAGACATAGGAATGGTAGCTGTTGAGCTAGTTTCCATACCAAATTTCTTAAACAGATCTCTTGTGTACTTTGCTTGGCTGATGAATATTCCATCAGGCAACTGTCTAACTTGCAATCCAAGAAAGTAATTAAGTTCACCCATCATGCTCATTTCAAACTTATTCTGCATCAGCTTGGAGAACTTATCACACATCTGTTGGTTAGTTGAACCAAAAATAATATCGTCCACATATATTTGCACAAGTAATATATGATTTTCCCATTCAATAGTGAACAAGGTTTTATCTACCTTACCTTTACGAAATCCTTTAATTAAAAGAAAATCAGATAGAGTATCATACCATGCTCTTGGAGCTTGTTTTAGTCCATAAAGGGCTTTCTTCAGACGATATACTTTGTCCTCTTCTTGATAGACTTCAAATCCTGGAGGTTGTTCAACATATACTTCTTCTTGCAATTCTCCATTGAGAAAAGCAGACTTCACATCCATCTGATAGACAGTGAAGTTCTTGTGAGCAGCATAGGCAAGAAACAGTCTGATTGCTTCAAGTCTTGCTACTGGTGCAAAAGTTTCATCAAAGTCAATTCCTTCTTCTTGACAATAACCCTTGGCCACTAGTCTTGCTTTGTTTCTGGTGACAACACCATCTTCGTTCATCTTATTTCTGAATACCCACTTAGTGCCAATTACTCTTTGATGACTTGGTCTAGGAACTAAGTACCAGACTTCATTCCTTTCAAATTGATTCAACTCTTCTTGCATAGCTTCTATCCAGAAGGAGTCATTGAGAGCTTCTTCAATTTGTTTAGGCTCTATTTGAGATAGAAATGTGACAAACACAGCATCTTGTGCAGCAGCTCTTCTTGTTTTCACTCTATCTAAAGGATCACCAATAACTAGTTCAGGTGGGTGATTCTTGAGCCATCTGAGATCAGGTTGCAAATCAGGATGTTGTCCTCTGTTATGATCTTGCAACACTACTGTTGGAGTTCCAGTAGTAGTCTGTTGAACACGTGTCGTCTGTTGAACAGTCTCTGGTCTGTCAGCTGTTAGCAACTCGTCTGTTAGACAATCAGCACTGTGATTATGAACAGCACTTGAGTTAGCAGCTGAACTTAGATTAGGTAGTATGATGGGAACATATTCTTCATTTCTTCCAACGTCCAACTTCTGTAAATCAGCAGACAGATCTTGATTTACACTTTGATTCTTTTCAGAAGATTGACTTGGCTCATCAAATACTACATGGATAGATTCTTCTATTAGTAATGTTCTTTTGTTAAAAACTCTATAAGCCTTACTAACAGATGAGTATCCTACAAAGACAGCTTCATCAGCCTTTTCTGCAAATGCAGTAAGGTGATTTTTCCCATTATTCAATACAAAACATTTACAACCAAAAATCTTAAAGTAATGAATGTTTGGCTTTCTGTTGTTCCAAACTTCATATGGAGTCTTGTTCTGATTTTTGTTGATCATACATCTGTTCTGGGTAAAACATGCTGTATTTGTTGCTTCTGCCCAAAATCTTTGTGGCAGCTTGGCTTCAGCTATCATGGTTCTGACAGCTTCTTTCAGTGTTCTGTTTCTCCTTTCAGCAACACCATTCTGTTGAGGGGTTCTAGCAGCAGAATACTCATGATGTATTCCTTTGATATTACAATACTCTTCAACAGTAGAGTTTGTAAACTCTGTCCCTCTATCTGATCTGATCTTCAATATCTTGATACTCTTCTCATTCTGGATCAGTTCCATCAGATTTGTGAGATGTTCCTTGGTTTCACTTTTCTTCTTCATGAAAATCACCCAAGTATATCTTGAATAATCATCCACAACAGCTAGGCAGTATTTCTTTCCACCATTGCTGACTGGATCAATGGGTCCAAATAAGTCCATATGCAACAGCTCCAATATTCTTCCAGAAGATTGGTGCTTCTTTTCTTTGAATGATGACTTGATTTGTTAAAATAAAACACTAATTAAAATAACACATTAAATAAAATCACATTAATTACAATAACACATTAATTAAAATACAACACATTAATTAAAATTACATACAACACATTAATTATACAAAATCATACACACATTAAATAAACCATACACACAATAAATACACAATAAATACACAACAAAAAAAGAAAAAAAAAAGAAATCGGGTCCAATCAGGTGCCGCCACTTGGCGGCACCTGACTTAAAGAGGGGCGCGTGTAACACGCGCCCCCTTCTTCCCAATCGCGGCCCGGGCTGGGCGCAGGGCTCCGCCGAGCCCTGCGCCCAGCCCGTTCCGCCCCGCAGCCGACCCCGGCCCCCGCCCCGCACCGCTGGAGATGACTCGCCGCCCGCACCCCGACCCCGGCCCCGGCCCCTCGGCAACCGCTGGAGATGGCCTAATGTTTCTGCACCGTACCCATATTTAGGATTTTTTTTTTCTCAAAATCCTAGGTTTCGGTATGTATGAAAATGTTACCAAACTTTTTGGCATGCTACATGTTTTAGAAATTGGACACCGTTAAAAATCGTATTGTACCATAAATAGAAATAAACTATTTATTTACTAGTTTATGCAATTAAATTTAAGATTTATTACTCCCTCTGTCCCAATTTATCTGTCTTTTTAGAGTAAATTTTTTGTCCCAAATTTTATGTCACTTTAGAATTTCAATGTACTATTAAATACATATTTTCCTATTTTGCCCTTATTTAATGCATCTATAAGATAGAGAGAGAATAAGAGAGAAAGTTAGAGAGAGAGAGTGTGTAAGATGTAAATATTTAATGGTGAGATAAAATAAAGAATAAGGGTATTTTAGGAATATAATTTATTTTTTTCCCTAAAATTGAGGCCATTTAGTAGGTGTCTTAATATGTGTGAAAACATGTAAAATGACAAATAAATTGAGACAGAGGAGTATCTTCCAACCTATAATTATAACACATAATCTAATATTAGTAATTATAACTCAAAAAATATACTCCATACTCAATTGATCAAGTAGAACTCGAATTAAATTATTCATTTGCAAAAAGTCGAAAAATAAAAATTTAAAGCATGAAAGACTAACTATTAAATAATTCTACCTTTATAAGAAATAACAAACGACAAATAAATTGTAGCCAGTCTTTTCTTAGTGAGCTTTGAGGCTTAATCATTTATAGAATAGGACTATGCTAGCCTCACAACCAAGCATCACAGCCCAACATCACAGCCCATTAAATAAATTAAAAAAATTATTTCAAACAACCTATTAAACAGGTAGCAGGTAACATAACTAACTTTAAATATATAAAACATGGGTTGTACAATGGCTGTGAAACTAAGGGCTGTTATATAATCATTTTCCTATAGAATCTATATTACTCCATATAACTCTTTCATGTATAAAGTACTATTATGTAAAATGAAAAGAAAAACATCACATATTTATTTCATTAGAATTTATTTTCAACTATCAATCGACTATAAGGAAAAAAATTATATGACGCAAAAAGTATTTCTAGAACTACAAAACCATACCATATTATATCAAAACCGAATTATTCAAGATGCATTGGTATGATATTCAACAGTGAAATTTGGTATTTAATATTTAAAAACTGCAACAATTAATACGATATGAATTTAACTAATAAAACTGCAATACATTACCATGTGCACGTACTTTAGTTACGAATTAATAAGTTTTGAAGTTATTGTTACGTACCTTTTAATATCTTTAGATAAGGAATCCATATCAATAATTAATTAAAATAAATGGAAACTTATTAATTTTTAACAATATGATTCAAAAATGGAAACTTTTCGATGTTTTCGATGAAAAAGATGGAACTTATGATTGGTGCTTGTATCAACATTGGAATATAAGTGCAAGTCAAAGGGCACCAATTCAGGTATCCAATGTACTTTTATTAAGAATATTTTTAATGATTTAAGTATATTTTGTGATTTTTATCAAAAATTTAGAGAAACTGTTGTCTGTTCATTATATGTGATTTTTATCAATTTAACAAGGACACTAAATGTGTCAAGAGATTAAAGCAAAAAATTTTATCAATTTAACAAGGGCACCCCGGGCCAGCCGGAGAAAATAATTGGAGATGCCCTAATTGAACTCACTTTTGACCATAAAAAATTACATACATGCACTTGATAAAAAAATGATTTAAAATAGAAGGCCAAATACCTTGACAAGAAGTTTATTAGCAATTTTGAGAGTTTCACAATTAGGTCAAACTAAGTCACAAAAATGATAAATCTACTGTTAGAGTCATAATTGATGTAATTGTTACAAATAGAGGTGCATATGATTTTCAAGACTGTAACATTTTGCACCGTACCCAAGTTCAAGATTTTTTTTTTCTCAAAATCCTAGGTTTCAGTATGTATGAAAACATTACAAAACTTTTTGATATGCTACATGTTTTGGAAATTGGACACCTATAAAAATCGTATTGTACCGTAAATAGAAATAAAATATTTATTTACTAGTTTACACAATTAAATTTAAAATTTATTATCTTCCAACCTATAATTATAATACATAATCTAATATTAGTAATTATAACTCAAAAAATATACTCAATGCTCAATTGATCAAGTAGAACTTATAACTGTCTTCGAATTAAATTATTCATTTGCAAAAAGTTGAAAAATAAATTTGAAAGAATGAAAGACTAACTATTAAATAATTCTACCTTTATAAGAAATAACAAACGACAAATAAATTGTAGCCAGTCGTCTTTTAGTGAGCTACTATATTTGAGGCTTAGTCATTTATAGAATATTACTCCATATAACTCTTTCATGTATAAAGTACTATTATGTAAAAAGAAAAAAAAAACATCACAAATTTATTTCATTAAAATTTTCTTTCAACTATCAATCGACTATAAGAAAAAAATTGTATGACGCAAAAAAAGTATTTCTAGAACTACAAAATCATACCATATCATATCGAAACCGAATTGTATCAGATGCATTGATATGATATTCAACAGTTAAATTTGGTATTTAATATTTAAAAACTGCAACAATTAATACGATATGAATTTAACTAATAAAACCGCAATACATTACCATGTGCACTTTAGTTACGAATTACTCCCTCTGTCCCATTTTAAGTGTCGTTTTATAGAATTTTTTTTGTCCCAAATTATTTGTTATTTTAGAATTTCAATGCACTATTAATTACATACTTTCCCATTTTGCCCTTTGCTTTTTCTCTCTCTTATTTTATTACTCCAAGAGATATAGAAAGAGAAAGATAGAGATAATAAAAGAAAAGGGAAAAAAGAGAATGTAAGGGTATTTTAGGAATATCATTTGTTTTTTCCCTAAAATTGAGGCAATTAAATAGATGTCTTAATATGTGTGAAAACACCTAAAACGACACTTTAAATGGGACAGAGGGAGTAATAAGTTTTCAAGTTATTTTTAGGTACCTTTTAATATCTTTAGATAAGGAATCCATATCAATAATTAATTAATACGTAGTATATCCTTTAAGGTTTAATTATGAGTCTGTGGATTCTTAATGGTGGAGAGAAGGTGCTCCACAGATTCGTAAATGTCTTTTGCAGTATTTTATGCTTGGTGAAGACAAAAAATAATTAATTAAAATATTTGCGTTTTCATTTATTCAGTATATTTCTTGAAAATATTAAATACTCCCTCCGTCCTATTTATTTTGTTCCATTTGCTATAGTACTCGATTAAACTTTTGAATCTTAATGTGACTGATTATATTAAATTATTTATATTTGTGGTGCATTAAACTTTTTAAATATTAATATATATTGTATCATACGATACTATCAACTTATTAGTTATTTATTTTAATTAAATTATTTATTATATTTTTTATAAATTTAATTAAGTTTACCAGTTTATCGAACCAATAAAGCAAAATAAATGGAAGGAGTAATTAATTATATACCGACCAAATAAAAAAAAAAGCACTAAGCTGTCTGCTTCAATTTATATTCTCTAAAAGTAAGCAGCCAATCATTCACAATTAGATTTATCTAATAAAAAAGTCATGACAAATTAGATAAAGATAAGATTGAGGAGATCAAGGTAATGAGCAGCCGGCCCTCATTGATGTAGATGGAATTTACATATTTTATCACTTTGCAATGGGTGAAGGTAAATCCCAAATATTTCAATTTAATTGGTTTGATTTCTTTGTATATAATCTCAAAAAAGAAAAATTTGTTTCTATATATGTATTGACTATTTAGTGAGTTTGAATTGAAGTTGAAGTTCCACGTTCATTTATATTTATTTTGGCTCTTGGAATTCTAAATGTTGGAGTGTCCTAATTTTATTAAAAATTAGATATTGTAAAATATCAAAATGCAATGTGTTGGAAAAATATACATTTCTTTTTCCTCAATGGTTTAATCTCTTTCGAGACGTGTCGGACACATTAAATGGGAAACATCTCCCAATAAACATTCGAACCTGAGTTCACTACTTTGTAGTGACTAGTTTATTCAACTTGACCAATTACCTGTTGATATAAGATAAACATTTGTTTGATGGAAAAAAAAAATATTTTTTTATTTATATTTAATATTAGGTCGTTGGAGAATATATGGGCCCATGATCATTAGAATATTTTAGAAATATTGAAAATGTGAAAACCAATTTTCAAACTTACGAAACTTAAACTTTTATTCCAATGGGCCTAGTTTCACACAAATTTGTTCAAAACGGATGCCAAATTACGTAATGATTTTCCTTTGGGCCTATATTGGGTAGTTCAGTTTAGGTCCACAACTTTTTAAATTGCACGTCTTTCTATTTCTTCTGAATTAAACTTCACTTTAGTAATTCTTTTTTGTTCTTTTCAAATCAACCCAAGACGACCTCATAGTGTTGGGACCTATGTTGCACGGATACAGATACGAGAATACGGATACATTACGATATGAATATGGGAATACGGATTTTAGAAATTTATTTACTATGATACGTCATGAATACGGATGTAAAAATATAATTTAAATTTATTTATAAGCTACTAGATCATTCAATTATGTCCTAAAAGCAAAAATAATCCACTCTGCTATAAACAAAAGTTATAACTCCAAAAGAAAACATAAATCATTCTTTACATAGCGCATCATTGGAATAAATTCATTTTTTAGATTTCATGATATAGAAGATAGTGTTAATATGTAAACATATATGAATGTATATAAATGATGAAAAGTGATTAGAGAATTTTGTATGTAAATAAACTTGTAACTTTGTATTTTTTTTTTTTTTTTGGTTTCCCAAGGGTTTAATATCTTTCGAGGCGGGTCAGGCATATTAAATGGGTACCTCTCCCAACAGGAATTCGAACCAGAGTCCGCTACTTTGTAGTGACTAGTCTCTTCCACTAGACCAATCACCTGTTGGTTATAACTTTGTATTATGTGAATAATGATCTGTACAGAATGAGGTAGATTACAAGTGTTTAAATAGATAAACATTAGGGGCAAAAAGGTAAATAACTTATAACTAATCTAACTAACTAAATTATATACGGGAATAAGAATATATACATTATACATAACATTTATACATAAAGCCCTAAATTCATTTTACCCCTTTCTCTTTCTCCCCAATTTCTTCTGTTGTCTCTGTCAAATTCACCTTCAATTCTTGTTGAGCTGATAGATAGACTTGAATAAAGAGATAGAGTAGTGATACTAGTCGTTTATCTTTAACCATAAAGACTTTATCATTTTTATTAATTTAAATATGACCCTAAATATTACCTAAAAAACCTATTTGTGTATCCTGATGCCCAACTAGTGTATCCGATACATATCTATTTTAATTTTTATATATATTTTTATTACCAATTATCCAACACGTATTCTACGAGTATCGGTATCTTCCGTGTATCCGATACAGTACTTTATCTTTTCTCGAAGTATCCGTGTATCATAGGTTGGGGCTTAGTTACTACTAGACGACCTAATCGATAAATTTGACTTTAATTTTATACTTATACATCATTAAAAGTTTCGGTTTTCCATTTCCAACTTGCTCAAATTATATGTCATGAACCAAATAACGTGGGAGTTAACAATAGATTCGTATTTACCAGAAAGTGAATCAATATTTAAATTATGATTTACAGAAAAAATCATGATGCATCGTTACGTATTTTTTTGGTTAGGAAAAACGGTAATCTTTATTCACGAGTCAATTCGGCAATTATAATATCTTGAATTAAAGCATGAAGAATATTCAAAAACCACGTTTTTATGCTAGACAATTTAGCTTCTTTATGTGTCGCGCTATTTCCTTCAGGGTAAATATGTCGACCCTAAAAAAATAAAGAAGCTTATTGTTAACTTAATGTCTTCAATAATATTTCCAAAATCCTCATAAGACTTGGATTCACTTCCAATTGATGTGATAATTACTTGTGAGTCTCCTTCTACTATTACTTTTCTCCATTGATGTTCATAGGCCAATTCTAGTGCCATTAATACAGCTTTCGCTTCCGCAGCTGATGGATCAAGAGGTTGTTTAATACACTTCGACTTCCATCCAATACATTCACCCTCATCCAATACATTCACCCTCAGATGATCGAGCAATTTCCCCCAAAACACAACGACCCGCTGCCCTATTTATGGCTGAGTCGAAATTTATTTTTACAGTTCCTCCTTCGGTGATCTCCATCGAACTTCAAATCTTCCACTCACTGTACTGTACGTATGGTTAGGACTTCGGCTTCAACTTTCCGTAACTCATCTAGATACTTTAGTGCAAATATCGCAATTTCCAGCACTTCGAGTTTGAAACCTTCAAAAAACTTTTTGTTTCTATTATGCCAAAGAGACCAATATAGCAATATATACTTTTCAAAAGTAAGAGTATCTGAATTTTGCTTCATACTCAAACATCAATCCCGTACCTCAAAATTAGAAAAATTGTATACGGACCAGAGAATATTACTTACTGCCTAAACTTGTCTGGCCAACGGACGAGAAACAAAAAAACATCCTTTGTAGCCTCTTCGCAAATAACAAAGCTTTGAGAAATTATCACCTTACGTTTAATAAAAAGGGAAAAGAATGATAAGTTAGAACAAATGATTAAATAGATGTGAGTCTCGGGAATTTACAAACTTTATTTAATGTTTTATATTATGGATTACAAGTATGAATTTTATATGTTCTTGTTCATTAAGTAAATTAGTCTATTTATGTATACTTATATATATATATATATATATATGTTTTAACAGTACATAACTTTTTATTTGTCAAGTAAAATTTAATAGTGTGTGCAAATTCGATATGGTCCCGATACAAGCCTAAAGCCCTAAAAAGTTATAAGCCTAGTCTGAGCCTAATATCGTTAAATTAGATGATATATGAATTTGAGCCTATTATTTTAAAGCCCAATAACATTTTCGTTTGAGCCATTTAAGGCTCGGCTAACATGGCCCTATTGACAACATTAAATTATGGAGTTGATGACAATTTACTTCACTGTAGTATTTATAATGTTCAATTTACATCCATGTGATTTGAAAAAGAGCACTTCACTCCCTATATAACCTTATAAAAGTTTGACACCGTCTTCCTGATAATTTTATATGTGACACTTTACCTTCATGTGTTATGATAAACATGACAATTTATTCCCTGTTGGTAAATGTGTCAATTTACCATCTGTGGTATAATAAATATGATAATTTACCCTCTGTGTTACATAAATACTTTTCATGTCCATTCTCAATTTCGACAGGTGAGTTACACTCTCCGGTTGAAGGATGTAAATTGTTCCTTTAAAATTTTCACAGGGAGTAAAATGCTCTTTTCCAAATTATAGGGCATAAATTGAACATTATGTATTTTACATGGGGTAATTTGGCATTATCTCTTAATTTACGTGGTCAACTTGGCGAGTACACATGCGGACATAACTTTATACTCGAAGAAAGTGATCTGTTCTAAACAGAACACGTATGAACCTCTTCAATTTCAGAACTCTCAAAATTAAGACATGGAGAAATTGCCAGCTGATCTGTGTCTGAAGATCTTCGGTTTCTTTGATCATCAAAATCTCTCAACTGCTCAATTGGGTATGTACTCAAATTTAAATCTTCCACTTAATTTATTTTTGTGCTTGTTCTTGTTTTTTGGAATTTCAAATTGAATTTTGGTAGTATCTGAATTTAAATGCTCATGAATTCTTATTAAGATCTGAAATGGGTTTAATTCTTGATCTTTTCTTTTAATTGATCAAGATTAAATCAATTGATTTTTGATTTGCTAGGCATCAATTAGACAAATATAATCTTCTTATACATCTTATACATTTCATGTTGTTACTATATATTCTAACAAATATAATCTTCTTATACATCTTATACATTTCATGTTGTTACTATATATTCTAATTGTAATCATGTAGTTTGCGATTGATCGATCGATCGATCGATCGATTGACAACGTGTGTAGACCAAGTAGATAGATTTTAGATGTTGGATATGTGTTTTCTCTAGAAAGATGCAAAAGTGATGTGGTAATAAATTGTCGAGGAATGAATATGTGAATTATGCCCAAATATTTAACCTTCTTAGTTAGATGATTTTCGTCGATTTACCTGATTATGTTAGACAAGATGTAATTACGGATGTTCATTGAGTTTCTTTAAAAAAAAAAAAAAAAAAAAAGAGTAGTTAGTGATTTTAGTCTTCACACAACAAATAGTTGAAGAATTTGGTGCATTACAAACTCAATTAATGAGAACAATGCAGAAATGAACAAGAGAAGTTACTTTGTTCTTAAATGAATTGTATTTCTAGCAATGACGATATGAAACTCATATTCCATTTAAATGAAAGATGTATTTATAAACAAAAGATCTCGTATTATTTCGTTGGTGAAAATTATAACATGAACAAAATAGTCTTTTAGGGGAGACTTTTTTTTATTTTTTTTCCTAATTTTAAAACTAATCCCGACGATTCTTTATAAAATTGTGCTCATATGAAAGAATGTGTACTTTTGTGGTTCAAAGTGTGCAGGAAATGGAGAGACTTAGCTTCAGAAAACACATTGTGGTCTAATCTCTTTAGTGATAGATGGGGGATTGAACAAGCCACATTTTATGCCCCTGAAGATTCTTCAAAGTCGTGGAACGATATCTACATTGTTCAAGATCGATGTGATCGAGTAGGATTGTAAGTTTACACTATAGCTAATTATTGTAGAATATTTGGTATATTTTCAGAGCTTATATCAATTTATCCCTTGATCTAAAAAGGAGCACTTTACATCCCTGTGATTTATCTCCTTGAGTCGGAGAATGTAACTCACTTGCCGAAATTGAGAGTGGGCATGAAATGTTTTCATGTGACATAGAGTGGTAAATTGCCACCATTTAAAATATCAGGAGCAGTGTGAGACTTTTACAATATTACAAGGGGTAAATTGCTCTTTTTTAAAATTATAGAGAAGTAAATTGAATATTATGAATATCATGGGGTATGTATATGCTGATTTATTAGTGTTACAAGTGACAAAAACAATATCTTTTATAGGGGGTTGAAGATTATAAGAGAAGGCGATGATTATTTATTAGTTCATCAAGGTGAAATCCAAAGGCATTTGGGATCAAGATCAATGGACTTGTTTAATGAAGAGAAACCATGTTTAAGTATTTCGGACAAAATTCTCTTTTTTATTGGGGATTTAGAAGTTGCTTCGGCACATGCAAAACGAAGCCGATTGATGTAGATGTATGTATAATGTATTATAGAGGTAATGCCAATATACCCATGTAAAATAAATAATGCTCAATTTATTCTTATGTGATTTGAAAAAGAGCACTTTACACATCTATAAAAATTTCAAAGAAGTAGTTTACCTCCTTCAGCCGAAGAGTGTAACTTACTTGTCGAAATTGAGAGTGAGCATAAAAATTGTGGTTGTAACATATGAGGCGAGTGGGTAAATTGTCACTTCTATCATATCTCATAGGTTAATCTGCCACATTATCATAATATCATGGGGGTAAACTACCAAATGAAAATATCAGGGAGGCAGTGTGAAACTTGTATAAAATTACAGGGAGTAAGGTTCCTTTTTTTAAATCACAGGGAGGAAAATTGAACATTATGAATAATATAAAGGTAAATTGCCATTAACTCGTGTATTATATAAACATCGTTATCGAACACTATTTGAAAATGGCTCTTCTGCTCAGAAACGAAATGTTCCTGGAAATTCTTGCTCTCATTGGAGCATTTGTGTCTATATGCATCAGGATTCCAATTCATGGATTTCTCGGTTCGAGAAATCAAGATAAGAGGATCGAACCATTTTTTTTACTCTTTCAAATTCGATAAATATTAGTTGATCGTATATTTAAATATGATACAGAATATAGTTCTATGATACAGAATATCATTTCCTATTTGATCCCTTTGAATTTGATATTCGAAGTTGCGGTCTGATCTATTCATTTAAAAGAATCGACTCAATTCTAGTCTTGAGCTATTGATAATTTTTTGATTAAATTTGTTAGTATTAGTTGTAATAATATATTAAAAAATTCCAGTTATATATTTTGACTATTCACACCCATTTGCAAAAAACAGTATTAGACTACTAGGTTCGGGAATTTCAATTATTGAAGTGCTGTGAATATGGATTTGCTCTGATCATTCAAATTTTGATATGTTTTCGTTAAGTTTCTGTTTTTAATATATTTTTTTAATTTAATTTTTTTTTAAACATGTCTCGAAAAGCTTCGATTTTTTTTTAATTTTTAATCCATGCCGCTCTATCTAGATTATAGAAACCATGATCCGATATGAATTTGTATGGTCTGCTTTATATTTCAATTTGACATAAGAACCATATTCTGATTTTTCTTCAGAGAATAGCTAACAATAGTTTTCATTGAATAAATAACGGAGCCAAATCCTAAAAATAATAATACTTTTGAATAAGCATGAGCAATCAAATGAAATAAAGCACTTCGATAAGACCCCATTTCTAAAGCTAACATATAAGTTATAATCCAATTGAGACATTGTCGAATATAAATCGACACCAATTTATTTATAATAAAACAAAATGAGTGTTAGTTTGATTATTTAATTATTTAAATAGATGAAATTAATTGCAAGTCACACAAAACCTGCGTTTTATCTTTTCTTTTTTATTTTATTTTTCAGATGTGGAAAAATGAAGAATGCGAAAAGCCAGTTAAATGGAGGAGAAAGAGAGACAGAGCGATAACTAGAAATAGAGGCAGCTGCCTTATGAAATAATTAGGGTTTGACTTTGATTTTTTATTCACAAATAAAATTTTAAAGAAAATGTGGAGTAGAAAAATTAAACTAGGTCCATATGGTCCATTATTCTTTGTAATTGGTGTCCTAAATGTGTGGAAACCACATTAAAAAGGGTTCATGTACCGAATTACAATAGTAATTTTAGTGAACACACGGTCTTGAAATATTTTGTTAAGATTTAGAAAGGGATTATATTACTTGTTTATCAGTTTGTCGAAAGGGAAAGGAGAATATGGAGTTGACATGAAATAAATACATTGAGAAAATTACGAAGTTTGATACACTTTGCGATTAAATCTTCCAATTTGAAAATGTTATATGCGATATTTAGAGGTTATTGATGCTAGAATGAATGATAGGGAAGTTAACACAAGTGATAATATGATATATGATCACCACTCATAGCTAGGGCTGTAATCGAGCCGAGTAGTATCGAACGACATGTACACTGTTCAAGTTTGGTTTGATTTTTATCGAGCTTGAAATTTTTTGTTTGAGCTTGGTTTGATTTTCAATCGAGCCGAGTTTAAACGAGCTTTTATCGAACGAGCTCGAACCGAGTACCGAATAGCTTGATACTTTACATGTATTTTTTTTAATTTTTAGCTAATCGAGCTCGAGCCGAGCTTCAAAAGTTATCGAACGAAAATAGACGTTCAAGCTTGTTTGATTAGTGTGACGAACCGAGCTCAAACAAGCTTTTATCGAACGAGCTCGAATCGAGTATCGGATAGCTTGGTTTGATTTTCAGCCCTACATATGTTACATATGTTTAGTCTTTTTAATTGATTTTGGTTTTCTTTTCGGACATATATTTGCAAAATGATGAATCAAAGATTCTTTGTTCTAGTCATGGTAATAAAATCAACAAACCTAATAAACATTAAAGGGAAACGTAATAACCAAAATTTTTTTTTTTCTAATTCAACACTTAAAAGCGTGCTGACTTAGTCTTTTAGGTATTTATTAAGGACAAAATTGCTACTTAAAACTAAGATTGCAAAAATCACTCACCTAATTTCGAGAATATTATAGGATTATAGACCTTCATCTAGGCTTGAGGAACATCTTATTCTTCCTAATTGTACATTGTCCTAAATGTGTGGAAACCACTTTAAAAAGGGTGGATGTACCGAGTTACTAGGGGAATTTTAATGAACAAATGGTCGTGAAATTTTTGTTAAGATTTTGAAAGGAATTAGATTACATGTTTATCAGTTTGTCAAAGGAGAAAGGAGAAGATGCAGTAGACATGGAATCAATATAATGAGAAAACTACAAAGTTTGATCCACTTTCAGATTATCTCTTCAAATTTTAAAGTAGTATATGCAATATATAGAAATATTGATGATAGAATGGATAATAGGAAAGGTAACACAAGTGTTAACCTAGATTGCACGGATACGGATACGTCGATACGGTATAATACGATATGAGAACGGCGATACGGATTTTTAAAATTTATAGGATTCGATATGGCAAAAATACGTGTCTGTATATTTAAAAATATATTTAAAAAATTATGTAATATATATACTTAGTTCACTTTTTATTCCATATTAAAATAAATAATGCTTTCTACTTCTTATATAATTCAAGTAAAACCAAGTATTAATATCATATGCAAAGTATTTGGCCCTATACAGAATTTCAAGCGTTTTATGTAGATTTACTTTGATAATATACATAATCTAGAAATTATTTGTAGAAATACATGCTCTCAAGTATTCTGGGTATTTCCGATATGTCTTCCTTTGTATCCGATACGTATTATTTTCTTATTATTGAAATAGACACGATGGAGTATTTCACAACTATCGTACGAGTATCTGAGTATCCGATACGTATACGATACTGCACAGTGTATAATTTCGAAGTATCCGTGCAACCTAGGTGATAACGGGATATATGATCATCACTCCCTAACTAATATGAGATAAATATATAATTATTCCACTAACATATGATGCATAATTTTGATATGTAGTGAATAACGTGCGCTATAGTTATCATTTTGCTTTCACTCTATGGTTATCTTCTTTTATAACAAGAAATAAAATATTACAAAAAAATGGTTAAACAACTTCAAGTCACTAAGTGCTTGTTCTCGATGCGTTATAAGACAAGTATTCTATGTGTTTCACTGCTCTATTCGCACTAACAAGAAATAAAATGTTACTCCTTCTGTCCCAATTTATCTGTCTTTTAACAGAATTTTTTTGTCCCAAATTATTTGTCACTTTAAAATTTCAATGCACTATTAAATACAAATTTTCCTATTTTGCCTTTATTTAATGCATCTAAAAGATAGAGAGAGAGAATAAGACAGGAAGTAATAGAGAGTGTGTGTAAAGTGTAAATAGTTAATGGTGGGCAAAATTGCAAAAATCGTCCCAAACTAATCTCTGATTTTGGATTTTCGTCCCAAACTATTTAATTTGGCGAATTTCGTCCCGTAATTTAATATTTTTTTGGAATATCGTCCCACCATAATTATAAGACGGAATTGCGCATTTGCCGATGAATTATCACATGGCTGCTTAAGTGTCATGACATGGTAAATTTTAACATGAATAATTATATAATATTGAAGAGTTCGTCCCAAATTAATTACAAGATTGAACGTCATTTTCATTAAATTAGAAATTTAATATTGGGACTAAATTCATACAAAATGGTAAATTATGGGACGAAATTTGGCGAGTTGATATAGTTTGGGACGAAAAATCAAAATTAGTAATTAGTTTGGGACGATATTCCAAAAAAATATTAAATTACGGGACGAAATTCGCCAAATTAAATAGTTTGGGACGAAAATCCAAAATCAGTGATTAGTTTGGGACGATTTTTGCAATTTTGCCTTATGGTGAGATAAAATAAAGAATAAGGGTATTTTATGAATATATTTCCTCTAAATTTAAAACTATTTAGTAGGTGTGTGAGAATATGTAAAATGCCACTATTCTGTGAAAACACAGCGCTATTCGCACTAACTGCAAAATTTATTATCAGTCTTTTCTATAGCAGATATGTGAGTTGTCGTCAAAACCTCCTTATATGACTTTTTTTCATGAGATTTCTTAAAAAATGAGAATAATTTATTACTTATCTATGTCGAAAAATTCAAACCAATCTATCTTTGTCAATGCCATAGTTTTAAAAATACTCGATGTTGAAGTAGACTTTGAAGAAGAATGGTGCACAATGCAGTGAAGGGGATTTGACGGGGCCGGGTTGGGGGGCGGACAAACGGGTGGAAAGCGGAGTTACGAAAAATTTCCATTATGGAATGGGGGTTACGTGGTATTAGAATTCACCACATGGATTGAGCTAAGTTCACTTACTTGACTTGAGCCTAACTCAACCTTAAAAGCTAGCTTGTAAGGTGAGGATTGATCAAGACCTTGTAAGGTGGACCTAACTATTGTTTTCAACCAATGTGGGACAATTAGTTTCAATATGTGGTGTCTCACGATGGTGGCGTGGAGGGGTGGTGTTCGGGTTGGTGTTGCTGGGGTTGGGATTGGGATTGGGATTGGTGGAGGAGGAAGCTTGGTCATTTTCGAGCGCAAAGTCTTCTCGGGCTATAGAGCAGCAAACGCACGATTTTTCAATGTGAAGTACGTACATATGTTTGATTTTTTTTAATTGATTTTTTTTCTACATGAACGTGCACGTACAATGATTAATCAAAGATTCTATTAGTGAAAATCATGGTATTAAAATTAACAAACCTAATAAACATAAAAGTTAAACGTAATAACTAAAATTAAGCATTTTTTTTTTATAATTCAACACTAAAAAGGGTACTGACTTATTATTTTATGTATTGTTAAGAACAAAGTTGCTACTTATGTTTATTAAGTAATGTTTGCTTTGCTGCGTTACGATCTTTAACTACTATGCCTTATAGTCTATGAAGCACGGATACTTCAAAAAATAGCAAGCTGAAGAGTCGGACTCGCCGGGGATTTGGATTCGCCTGCGACTCGGCTGGGATACGAGTCGGACTCGCCACGTGGTGAGTCCGAGAAAATAAAAAAAAAATAAAAAAATCGGATACTCGAATTCGACTCGATCAACTGCTGAATCGACACGGTCAAGGACTCGGCGGGGGCTTTCTGTAATTTTTTATAAAATATTGGGTTGAAAATATAAATTACACACCTAAATAATAAAAAATTGAAATGGAACTATACACTACAGTTACCTAATTGAGTTCCTTACTTCCTTCCTTCTTCCCGTTTCTTCCAAAATCCAAATAGGCAAATCCAAAGACCAGATGTCGACAACCACCATGACTAAGTAAATAAATTCCTCCTTTCATGTACTCCCACCACGACCCATCACACTCTAATAGGTAGTATATCTGAATCTACAAACCTAGATCGATCCCCAATTTAACATAAACCCTAGGCCATAGTTCAAGAATTTCTCTCTTCCAAATACCAATTTGTGTTATGAATATTTGAATGAGTGTTTATTCAGTGACTTTGATGCTAAGGTATTTTTTTTATATATAACTATATAAATTTATTTTATTAAAATATATGTATCCATGCCAAGTCGTATCTTAATTTTTTTTGAAAACGAGTCGCCGAATTCGAATCGTGTCGAATCCGAGTCGCCGAGTCCGTATCCGTGCAACGTAGATTGTAGTCTATCATTTAGTGTGCTTGCTTCTGCTTAATGCACTATAGATCCGAAAGCCTTTGAACTTCTAAAGAAAGAATTTGGCACCAAAGCCTCGTCATATGTATATTTTCATGCATGCGATTTCTAAACAAATTGGAATTATTAATTACTAATATATTTCTTTTGAATAATTCAAACCAATCTTTGCCAGTGCCATGAGTTTTGAGAACTCCATTTGTAATTGTTTTTTTTCAGATTATAATAAAAGAATAAGTATCTAGTGTGTTATTTATCTTAATTTTAATCCTGTGGGATTTGGGAAGCAAAGATTTTGTTTCGTAAAATGCTTAAAATGGGAATCAACGATTTATTTTAAAGAAATTTAGTAGTATATTATATAAAAGAGGGGTATTTCCTCGTCATTCCAATCACTTCATTCGATTTTTTTTATTTGTCGTTTTGAAAAATTGGGATAAAATTTGTAGAAAAAATTTAGTATTTAAAATTTTAAAACGATAAATAAAAATAAATAATTTTTTTCCAAAGCGACAATTAAAATAAAATAATACGGGTGAGTACAAGATTTGGCTATGAAGTTTTTAGTTTTGTGTCTTTGTATGAATTATAGGGATCTGAATTTCATTCAACGGTTGGTCACAAGAATCGATGTTTGTTTTTAGAAGTAATAATTTTGTGAGAAAATGTTTATAAAGAAAAATTGAACGAGAAACAAAACTCTAGGTTCGATCATTTGAAACAAATCAAAATAAACATTTTTCTCGAATTTTTCTTATGGTAAAATCCTTAATTTTAATGTGGCATGACTTAAATCTTAATGGCTTGTCTTCATTTTCAAGCCTTTATTTTATCTAATATATTCAGTTATATTTTAACCTACGAAATATAAATCATCCCGCATAAACTTTTGATGAAAAAAATGCTTGTGTTAGTGTATATCTTTCTGATTTTTGTATATTCAAATTTTTTACATAAAACTAAATCTAGATCAGATGTCGATGTTAACATTGAAAAAAGGCAAAATTGTAGAAAATGTTCCAAACAAATTAGTGATTTTGAATTTTTGTCCCAAATTATACAACTTCATCGAATTTCATCCCATAATTTAATATTTTTTGAAATATCGTCCCACCGTTAATTATGAGACGGAAATTGCGCATGTGTCCGTTAAATTGCCACATGGTTGCTTACTTGTCATGACGTAACAAATATTAGCATGAACAATTATACAATATTGCAAAATTCGTCCCAAACTAATTATAAAATTGAACCATCTTTTCTATTAAATTACAAATTTAGTACTGAGACTTTACTCATGCAAAATGGTGAAATACGGGACGAAATTCGACGAGTTAATATAATATGGGACGAAAAATCAAAATTAGTAATTAATTTAGAAAGATATTTCAAAAAAATATTAAATTACGGAACGAAATTATGTGAGATGGTATAATTTGGGACGAAAATTCAAAATCACTAATTAGTTTGGATCCTTCTTTGCTTTTTTGCAATTTTACCATAAAAGATAAAACCAGATGAACTTACAGAGCATTTTCACAACGCAGTGGACAATAGTTCATGCATAGCTTTCACAATATGTAAATTGCAAAAAACATATCAAATGGAAACTATGTTAATTGAATGTTTGTGACATTAAAGTAAAAATGAATTGTCAAAAAATAATGTCTAGTACAGTACTATAAGCCTTGTGGATACTTAAAATGCCTTAACTTTGCACATATCCACAAACAAAAAACTCATATAGCAATTGCATGTCTCCTCTTCTTTACTACATGGCCAAGTAGATTTTGCTGAATTTTTTTCTGGTAGACGCAATTAATTAACTGCGTATTCAACTACACAAGATATTGTCGACTGCAGGAAATAATAGATGATCATGTAATAAATCCAAAAAATGTTCCGTGTTAAAACTAGTTATTTAAGCAGCATCTAATGGTTCGGTTTCAGAATTTTGCTCCGTCATCATTCTCCAATCTTCTATCCCTGAAAAAGAAAGACGGGACATTAGAACGATGCCGACATCTGTTACTTCCACGAGGATAAGAAAATTTGATGCCGCATAGTTCAGTGCATAAAAGAGTTAGGTTGTGTTTGGTTCTTGGATTGGGTGAAGCTCAATGTTCTACTATTTGATTGAAGAAAAATATTTTATCTAGCAATTTCTCGCTAAATGTCAAGAACAAAACATAGTCCTGCGCTTTGTTGTTATTTCATCACAAGAATAACACTGCTTTAAGTCTGATATTGGCAACGTGTAACTCACTTGGCCTATCACTTAATACTGAGAGCCGCTTCTGTAGAATGGAGGCCAGAAAGAGGAAGATCGAGCACATTCCAAACATAAAGGTGATGGGAAATGCATTAACCTACAAAAAATCAAGTAAAATTATTTAGTACATAGCGCTTCTGTAGAATGGATTTTCTCTATGTTCACTTCTGGTCATAAATCAAACAAACGAATGCTTCAGTTTACAGGAATTGCTGAACAATTTGAACAAGTTAAAATCCTTCAATGGATGCTAATTTATGTTTAAATGCAAAGATAATGCATGCCCAATGAAGAAAACAGAGGCAGCAGACGAAAACAAGTAATTGCAATAACCGAATCGCTACAGGCCATTAACCAAAAAGGCATGGATAAATATATAGCAAAGGTTTAGTAGACATACATTGTACAGCACAATGCAAACAAAGATGTTTAGTGGGATGCGGAAAAAGTTCATGATGGTGCTTCGAGCCTCCTCAGGGATGTATTGGGATCTCATCTTCATAATAGATGGCCAGAAAATACCTACACAAGCTTCGAAAACACAGAACCCAAGAACTTGGAGACATCCTGAAAATGTGATGCCGCCCCCTTTCACGTTTGAAGGAGGTACCAAGAACTACCATAAAGCAGAAAGATATTAGATATGATTCAGCATGATAAATTCGAGTAAATAGAACAAACAGAAATTAAGACATACGTTTGTTAATATGGGAAGCAAAAGAGAGGCAGAAGAGATAACAAATACAATCTGCATGTAGCTCTCCACTTTAACCGTATTGCGGGCCAATAAACGAGCTGCGATTGAGCTTCCCAACATTGAAGCCAACATAAAAGTTGCAAATATAAAACCGTGGGGAATATCTTCATCATTTGGACTCAATGCAGGTGTCCATAGGAACACGAATGTATACATCGAACCTTCAAACAGAGACTGTATGGCACCAAGCAATGCAATCTTTTCATCTGAGAATCAAAATCATTGTATCATCTCCATGAATATGATATCCAATTAATTACGAAAACATTTGATTAAAAAGATTTATATACCCGAAGCAATTGCTACAGCAGCGCCTTTGAATTGAGTAAGCAAGTCCTTGCTCTCTGAAGGGTCTCCATAGTTTTCAGTCCATGATGATAATATTACAGCCATTCCAATTGCTAGAAATATGGCAGCAGCATCAAAGGGTGATACTGGGCCAAGATTGAAGAAATGAACAAGCACATTTCCAAACAATCCAGCTAGAATGGCCACAAAACCATTGCCAAAGAATATTGCCTTCGAGAAAGTTAATGAGAGCCATTGCTGATCAAAACCCCTCTGCACATATATACTAGTATTAAATTCAAGATTGGAATTTTAAAACTATAATGAATCACAGAAATTGCATTAAGGAAAAGATAGTGGTGCCGATATACTTAAGGACACCTCACCTTGAAGTGTTCAGCTACGAGCCAAGACTCAAATGCAGAAAACAAGAGAGATGTAGCAATACCACCCAATACACGTCCAACCATCAAAACTTTGTACTGAGGAGAATGCTTGGTAATGCAGCTGAGTATATATGTGATGCAGTAAGTGACACATGCCCTCTTCCGCCCCCTACAGTTCCATTATGCAGCTAAGTATAAACCCCGTATAAAATATAAGATTAATATTATTCCAAGGAGGAGGATATCAATCTCACTGTTTATCAGCTAGAGATCCAACAATGGTTCCAAACAACATGGAAGATCCAAATCCCGCAATAAAGAGCTGTCCAATTTCACCTTTCCCAAAACCATACGTACTGTAAAGGTAGTATACGTATGGACCCTGCAACCAATCACCAGCTGTTTTCGCCACATGGAAAACAAACATTAACAAAAGAATATGGATTACATGGTAATGAAAATACAATGGTTGAAATTTTGGCTAAATGTATTTGATTAGGTAAAAAAAACATAGGAAGAAAAAACATTAGTGACTCTCTCGTAAAAGATCACACTGAAAAATTTGCCCATCTGTTAATACTATCGGATGATTTCCCCAACGAAAATCAGATAAGCCCTCAACAAGACCATTTGCATAAAAGAACCAGATGTAGCGTTTGTCTACCTCGTAATAGTTTGATATGTCTATTTACGTTTGGCAGTCCCACGCACACACACCCACTCACTCTCGACACATCGAGGCAAGACGAAATTTCTAGAGCAAAGTTCATCAAAATTAACAAATCCTAAATTCAATGCAAACCTTACTCCAAACACTAACTTCAAATCTAATACAGTATAAAATACATAAGTATAAACCATAATTACTTGCATTAATTGCATCAATAATTTTTTCTGGCTAATAACAAAGCAACATTTTCCTCAATCACGCTTATTTCTGTACAAAACTAGATCAGATCATATCGCGCATTCACACATTGTGAAAAATAACAGATCTGGATTGAAAATTGAAATTACAGAAATTGAATTACCCATCATGAGAGAGTAAACGACCAAGTAATTATTCTTGAAGGAATTGAAAGCGGAACTCGTATTGATCCGATCATTGTTGCCTTTATTCATCTCCAAAGCTGCCACAACCGCAGCCAAACCCCCAAACACCATAAAGTAGAACAACTCCATTTTTTTTTTCCAAAAAAAAAAAAAAATTAGAAAAGTTATAGAGAGAATGCGAAATCGGCAACACTGACTATATATTTGTGTTCATACTATATAAAACACGAATTCGAGTGTGTGTTTGTTTGTGTGCGTAAAATTATCTGTTAAAAAAGAAATCAGATGCTGAACGCGGTTTAGCTTGTGAATGATGGACGGACGTATCATTTATGATTCTGTTTTTCCTTTTTTTTTTTAGTTTGTTTGTTCTACCGGAGAAATGCTACGTGGCAGATTTAATTTGTCGATCCGTTATTTTGGGCTCATATATTCGGTTTTTGGGCTTATACTTTAACGGGTTTGGGCTTGCTCCACTAATTTTTTTTTATTTTTATTGTTTTCTTATATATAGCTTCAAACGGGAAAATTTAAGATTTTTTGTATAAAGTTGTAGTGTTGAATTATTTATTTTTATACCTTGAAATAAATATTAGTTAATTTTATGAAGGGAAAATAGAGTTGAATAAATAATGCATAAGCATCTAAGATAATCTATATTTTCAAATAGTAATTAGTTTTTTCATCTTTAGATATTTAGTTTCCTTATTTTGATTTTTTAGTTTTAGTAGGAGTCCAGAAGTTATTCAGTTTGCTTAAAAGTTTTATTTCGATTACTTAGTTGTTTTGTTATCGTCAACCCTTGGATCCTACTTCGGCGGAAGCAAGAGCAGCTCTATTTGCCACCAAGTTTGCTCGCGACCAAGATTGGCATAATATTATTTTGGAAGGGGATTCTAGTTTGATTATAGCAGCTATTAATGTAGACCCGGGTGCTCGGGCGGACTATGAAAATCTCATCTCAGATCTGCATACTATAACCTCTAGTTTTGAACATTTTCGGGCAAAACACATTGGCAGAGACGGGAACAAAGCGGCTCATGAAGTTGCTCGACTTTCTTTTAAGGAATCTAATGTGTTCAATGTTTTACCTTTATCTATCTTAGATATTGTAAACTCTGAGTTTCCTAGCTAATTGTTTTCTACTTGTATTCCTAAAAAAAAGAGAGAGAGAGAGTTGTAAACTTTCATTATAATTATATATTAAATATTATGATATTTTCACAAAAAAAAAAAAAAATAAAAAAAAAAAAAAGAGAGAGATTTGTTCTCTCTGAGTTCATGGGTGCCTATTTTATGTGTGTTTGGTAGCAATTTATCTGCATAATCGTTATTCCATCTTCAATAAACATGTCAAACATATTTTCTCTTTAATATACTTGAATAATTATCATGATTGAAAAAAATGTTCAAGCTTAATGTAGGTCTAATTCAGTTTTGCTTAATAAATGTCACATGGGATTGGCGTGAAAGTTTTTAGCATGACATATTTATAATGACTTGAGGCCTCTAACTATATCCATTTTGCTACTCAATTGGTTTCTGATCAGGGTACCTGCAGCTACGGTTTGTCTCGTAAAAATAAAAAAATTAAACTAATTTATTCTACATTATGGTCATGGGTCACTAGTTAGAATAGGGTGAGTGTGACCTAATGATCCTATTGTTCAAATGTTTAAAACAATATGTATATATAAAATATTATAGAATATTTTATATTTCTAAGTACTATAGTAAATTATTCTCACAGAATAATTATTTATAAAGTATTTATAAAAATACTTTATATTATAAAAAAATTATAGTAAATTATTAACAGAATAATTATTTAAAATTAACTCTAATTATAAATCTTTGTATAATTTATCGCAGAACAAACAAAATCAGAATTTAATAACAGTGCATTTATTGTAATAATTCTGAAACGAAAAATCAACTGAGGTTTGCTAATGCAATGTCTTTAAGACAATATTTCTGGGCTGTAAAAAATGCAACAGTTTGCTCAGTAGTCTCCCAAGATACAACAATCGGATACTTGTTTCTTTGCACAAAGAACAAGTCCACGGCGAACTTTAACAAATAGATTATTTGAACAATTATTAAGAGAGAAGAATAGAGAAAGAAATAATAGGATTCTGCTTTTGGTTGCTAGAAAACGGGATGAGAGAATTGGCCAGGTTCTCCCTCTATTTATAACAGCAGAAAAAGTGTTGCTGGAGGGACATGACCATTCGAATTAAACCAGTAGCATTGGTTCGGTCCGAATGAGTGCAACCGGTTCAATTCAAATCGAACCGGTACAACCCATTCAAAATTGGCGCGCGGATTTTTAAAACAAATGGGTCAGCCGCGTCGATCTTATTCGGGTCATCCGGATCTGCCACGCGGATTTAATTTGTACGGATTTAGTAATTGGGCCTTTAAGTTTTGGCCAAAACATTAATTAAATTTTGTCCAAAAAGATAATATTACGTTGAAGCCCAAGCCCAAGCTCAATCCGAACCCGGACCGTGCCGTGTCGTGCCGAGCCGGCCGGTCGGACGGCGGCGGCGGCGAGCGTGTGGAAAACCATTGTCATGCACATCTTCTCCCCTCAGAAAACTTTGGTACCCCCAAGGGGCTTTTAAAACCCATTCAAAATTGGCGCGCGGACTTTTAAAACAAATGGGTTAGCCGCGCGGATCTTATTCGGGTCATCCGGATCTGACACGCGGATTTAATTTGTACGGATTTAGTCCAAAAAGATAATATTATGTTGAAACCCAAGCCCAAGCCGGCCGGTCGGACGGCGGCGGCGGCGCGCGTGTGGGAAACCATTGTCATGCACGTCTTCTCCCCTCAGAAAACTTCGGTACCCCCAAGGGGCCCTACCCTTATCCATTTTTTTGCATTATAAATGACAAAAATCTTTTCAATTTCCTCCATGTAGGATGAAGGCATTTTTCCTCTCTAAGTTTCATTCATTTCTCATTTTATGGGCTTAATTCCAATTGGTCACAATCCAATTGGGCTAATACCCATAAAAACCCAACAGATCGCACCTATAAAAAATACTTTTGTATTTTTATCATATTTTGAAGAACGTAACCCCTTCATTTATAATAACTTTTGAGACTTTTAATCACAGAAAATTATATCAATTATGTAATTTTTGCAAAAACAATTCTACAATTAATTTTCATTTTAATCAATTATTGTAAAATTATTCATCATTCGGTAGGTCAAACTCACATTTATAACAAAATAATCTAGAATTTACTTTTGAGTAGTTCACCACCCTAATAAATTTAAGTTTCAACTGTTCATGTTCAATAATTATATTTGTTACAAAAGCAAAAAATTGAGAAGGGTGGTGCCAAATCATTGATTTTTCAATTAGTAATTAATGTTTTGTTACCACACAATCATTCTTTGTGTGTATAGCTAATTTTTTGGCTTAATCCTACTTAGCACTCTACAAACAAGCATATTTTTTACTTTGTACCTTCGAAAAAAATTAATAGCATATTGCACTATGAAAATTATGTTTACACTTTTTTTTGTACCCAAGTCATTTTTCTGGCCATTTGATTCGCCGTTTGAAGAGTACTTTAGTCCATTCTCGTTAAATATCACCGCATAATTCCGCCAACGACAATATCACATGAGTGAAACGTTGGATTTAGGTTAAAATCGACAAATTATCCTCAAAATAACCTTGAAAAATAATAGCTCTTTTTAAAATATCCCAAATATATAAGTTATTAGATTTTAAGAGTTTCTATTTTCACTTGACAAACATCAAATCTAGAGCAAGATCGCCATCATTTTTTGCTGAAACGTAAGAATGAAGTTAGAAAACCTTAAATATTGATATTTAAAAAAAAGGACAAATAAGCAATATAAGTGGGTTCTTCTTGATTTTAAAGGAAAACTTTGGAGATGAATAATTATTTTAATATTGAGATGCAGAGAAAAGTAATAGAGTGTGATATTAAACGAGAATTGACTAAAATATCCTCCCAACAGCTAGTCAAATGACTAGCAAGATGATCAGGGTACAAAGTGAAGTCAAAACATAGTTTCGATCCAGAGTTCAATATGTTATTAATTTTTTAAAAGTTGAAAGTGGAACTAAGCCAATTTTTTTCTTTTAGTATTAGTATTACCTTGATATTTTGTCTAATTATTTAAGCTTTTGTACAGGCTATATAATAATACATCCGTCCCAAATTTTTCACATTATTATTACAATTGATTCCAAAGCAACATATTACAAATAATGTAATTGGGGCATGAAAAGGAATTAAATACTTGGCTTAGCAAAAATTAAATATTATTTTATATATAAATTTCGGTCAAGCATACTCTTCGAATATCGAAATCGGATTTATGAAACAATTAATTAAGAAAATTTAATCGCAGCATTCAATAAACAATTAAACTTGAATCATTAAATGAGTGCCTTATAAGATCCGCGAGGACATAACTAAGGGTAATTTACTGGTTAAGTACTAGTACATGATTTGCTTTAATCCTCTAATTATTTCTTTCATGTAGTTCAAGTTGGAATTTTGGTGTTTCATTTGATAATAACACATCTAAATAATTATATATATATATATATATATATATATATATATATATATATATATATATATATATATATATATATTGTTCTATAATCTTCTAAACTTATTAAAGTGGTGAAGGAATGCATTTCCAGTTTCTAGTCATTATCTTCAAATATATATATAAGATATTGGTAAGTGTTATTATAACGATTTTATGTTTTGACTCTTAATTAATTTACATATTGCTATATTATTTACTTAAGATTATTAGAATGGAATTTATATATTCTTTTGCATGTTGTTCAAGTTTTATCTTGATGTTCTTTCTAATAATATGTAGTTTTTATGATTCCATGGAACTTTTGCTCTTTCATTTTTTAGTTTAGCATGATTCCGAAGAACTTAGTTTGAGCTAATTTGGTATGAATCTAAAGCTCGTGAAACTATGTGAAATGAATTTCAATTGAACAAAAAAAATCATTTCGAATTGTCATTTTGGATCATAAATTCAAGCTTGAGCAAATTCAAATTTAAATCGTAAGACCTAACTCAACGTTTCGATGTGAATAAAATCTTCTTAAACTCGAAAATAACAAAATGAGGTCAACTATATTTCTCATTTTTGGAAATTATGATTAAAAATAGCAACTCATGCATGAATAGGGAGCAATTAAACTCAGACAATTGTTGTAAAAGTAAATTTCATTTAAAGGATGTAATGAGATAAGTTAAAAAGTTACATAAAAAAATTAATTTAAGCATTAAGGACAAAATAAGAATATAAAAAAAATAATATACCAGGACATGATTTCTCTTTTTAATATTATAGATAAAATAACAATAGAAGAAAGCATCAAACAAATCGAATTAAACCCCACTCAAATTCATCCTAATTAAAGCTCCATCACTCCAAAATGTTAAGCCAACTTTACAACAATTTCATACCCAACAAAATTGAAATGAAAATTTAATTTGATATACATTCCTAAATGTACAACGAAGGGAATACTAAAAGATACTAAAATATGGAATTTATTTTTTTATTTAATTTTTTAATTCTCACGAGCAGAAGGATCAAATGGATAGGATGAAAAAAATCCCAAGTAGACTAAAATCATGAAATCTCCACCACAAATTCAGATTGTGAAGAAGCTAAAATATCACACATTCTTCCATTATGGCCCACCTTTTAAACACAAACAAAAAGTATAAAAATTCAGAAACAAATCATTGAACAAAGAAACATTAATATTAACTCAAAAAATCAAACACACACACACACATCATCATCTAAATCAAAATTTATTTTTGAAGTATTTCTTTTTTCTTTTTTTTGTTATGGCTGCAATTACTTCCATAAGTTCACATTCATCTTCATCTTCATCTTCTCTACATCATAAATTTCACTCGACAAATGTTGTCTATAATTTAAACCCAATTTTTGATACTAATCCTTCTTTTTTTACAACAAAAACCATCAAATTGTCCAACAAAAGAAATAGCCTCAAAATTCAAAATGCAGCCACCAAAACTGCAAAATCACCAGGTATTTAATTTATTACATGATTGTATATGATTTAATCATTTTAATTACTCTGTATAATTTTTTACAAGAATGTTTAAATTCTCATCAGCTGAAGAAGAATGGAAGATTAAAAGACAACTTTTGTTAGAGAAAAAGGTGAGAAGTGTGGATGTGAAGGAAGCATTTAGATTATCAAAAGAAAATAAGTTTGTCATTCTTGATGTAAGGCCAGAGGCAGAATTCAAAGAGGTAATTTTCGATTTTTTTCTGGTAAAATTACAATTTTAGTCCGATAACTTTTGAGTCGTGACAAAAATAGTCACTTATCTTTTGTGCGGGGGTAAATGCAAAATAGTTTTCTCATGTGATATACTAAACCTACAAGAAATTATCTGTGAAATTTATGTTCTGCCAAACTTCCTTGTAGTTTAAAAAACCCCGCAAAAAAAATTAATTTGTAAAACAAAATAGATCGTTTTGGATCGACATATTTCAAGAAACCCCTATTTAAAGTATTTAAAATACTTTAAGTTAGTCTCTGTAACTTCACGTGAAATATTATTAAAATTATTTCAAGAAATATGTCGATCCAAAATGACCTTTTTTTTACAAATTGGATGTTTTTTACAGGATTTTTGAAAGTACGAGAAAGTTTGACGCAATAAAAATTTTCACAGACTAGTTTCTTGTAGATTTAACATAACAGAGGTAGTATATTGCATTTTTCCCATTTTGTGCATATATATTTGGTCATAGTATTTAATAATTTTCGGCGCATTTATTTCTCAAATATTCTGTCACTTTTGGTACCGTATCTTTGATTTTATGAAGAAAAATTGCTTCTATGTAAAACTTACTAATAAAATTTGCATAAAAGTTGTTTTTATTTAACCAACAAATTTGTGGAATTTGATATATCAGAATCAATTCATGAAGATACAAAGAAAATTTGTTTGACTAAAAAATAAATAGAGAACTAATTAATATGTTGGTCCAAAAAATAAAAGGACATGTTGAGTTTGAAAGATAAATAAGAAAAATTTCGATAAAAAGTACAACTTAACCGTTACATCTGATATTAATAATGTTCAGTTTATCTTTTTGTAATTTAAAAAATAGTATTCTAACCCCCGTATTCTTATAAAAGCTTCACAACGTCTTCCTGATATTTTTATATGTGCTGTGTTGTGATAATATGGCAATTTACCACTTGTGTATGATAAATATGACAATTTATCCTCCTCCCCTCCCCTCCCCTCCTCGTGTCATGATAAATGTGGCAATTTATCTCAAATATTACAAAATACTTTCCATAAAAACTCTGGGGTTGTTTGTTTGGCGTTTCCCAAAAAAATTTCGTGTTTGGGAAATGCCAAACAAACATGCTTTCTACTTTCTGAAACAAATTTTTCATCTATCAGTTTTCTCAAACTACTTTCTCAAAAGCCAAACAAACAATAATTTTCAAACAACACCTATATAAACTCTACTCTGATTTGACATAAAGTAATATATCTCTTACACCATTTATCTCACATAACAAACATGATTTGACAGTAATATATCTCTTACACCATTTATCTCACATAACAAACATGATTTGACATAAAGTCTTACACACTTATACCTACAACCTCACTCTTCCAAAAAAAAACATACACCTACTTTATTTCTCAAACCACTCTCTCAAAATCCAAACAAACAACATTATGCAAATCGAGATAATTTCACAAACATCCACTACTCTCCCAAACTACTTTCCAAAACACCAAACAAACAGGCCCTCTCATTTTCGGCAAGTGAGTTACACTCTCCAGCTGAAGGAAATAAATTACTTCTTTAAAATTTTATCAGGGAGTAAAAATGCTCTTTTCAAATCATAAATTTTATGCATTTCACATGAATAAATTGTCATTAGCTTTCATTTTATATTTTTATTCACTTTGTTTTACCTTGTATATATTTTTTTTGTTTGGGTTTAGGCTCATCCAGAAGGTGCCATAAATGTGCAAATATATAGGCTTATAAAGGAGTGGACAGCTTGGGACATAGCTAGGAGAGCTGCATTTGCATTTTTTGGTATCTTTGCAGGAACAGAAGAAAATCCTGAATTTATTCAGGGTAAGGTGTTTTAAAACAAAATTGTAGAAAAAATTTCAAATTAATTTAGTGATTTTGGGTTTTCGTCTCATAATTTAATGTTTTTTTGGGATATCGTCTCACGGTTAATTATGAGACGAAAATTGCGCATGTGTCCGTTTAATTACCACATGGTGAGACGAAAATTGCGCATGTGTCCGTTTAATTACCACATGGCTGCTTACATGTCATGATGTGACAAATTTTAACATGAACAATTATACCATAGTGCAGAATTTTTTCCAAACTAATTACAAGATTGAACCGTCATTTTCATTAAATTAGAGACGAAATTTGGCGAGGTGATATAGTTTGGGACAAAAAATCAAAATTAGTAATTAGTTTGGAACAATATTCCGAAAAAATAGTTCGAGACGAAAATTCAAAATCACTAGTTAGTTTGGGACGTTTTCTGTAATTTTCCATGTTTTAATAATTATTACTCCTTTTCTCTAATTTCTTAAATTTAATATCATTTATCGAATTGAAAAAAAAAACAGGTGTTGAGTCGAAAATACCGAAGGATGGAAAGATTATAGTTGCATGTTCAGCTGGAGGAACAACAAAACCAACTCAAAATCTTCCAGAAGGCCAGCAGTCAAGGTTCCCTTATTGTTTTTATTTATAATTCAATGCAATAAATGAACAATGACTATTTATCCCATATGATATGCATAATATTTAATTTATTTTCCTGTGATTTGAAAAAGAGCATTTTACCCCTACAATTTTTATATGTGCACCTGATGAATGTGGTAATTTATTCCCTTACGTTACAATCATGGATCAAAATTTTCATATTTTCAATCGAAAACATCGAAAAATTTCTGTTTTTGAATCAATCGAAACGAAAATAAGATGTATTTTCGGAACTCAATACTTGCCATGAAACTTTTTTTTTTTTTCTTAATCTAGTAACATTATTTCACAATTTTTCCTAAATTTTCCGAAACTTTTCAAAATGTTTCTTATGTTAAGCTGACCGAAACATATATCGGAAACGAAACTTTGATCCATGGTTACAATAACACTTTTCATATCTACTCTCAATTTCTGCAAGTGAGTTACATTTACCTATTCGAGGAGGTAAATTGCCTCTCCGTAATTTTCACAGGGGAATAAAGTGCTCTTTTTTAAATCATAAGGGATAAATTGAACATAATGCGTATCATATGATGGTAAATTGACATTAACCCTGCAATAAATATTATAATAATTAAGAAAATAGCTTAGAAAAACTTATGTTGCAGGTCACTTATAGCAGCTTATTTGTTGGTTCTTAATGGCTATAAAAATGTATATCATTTGGAAGGTGGGATTTATAACTGGGTGAAAGAAGGCTTGCCAATTGTATCTGATGAAGACTGAAGTTCAATGAACAAGAGGCTGTTTTTTTTGATAAATTTAAAGTTGTGTTTATAATGGAAATTATGGTGAATTCTAATTTATAATTGTTATTAACATGTTAATGGTTTTTGCCTTTTTGGACATGAATTCGCCTTTCCTTACTTAACACAACCTAGTTTTAACCCAACAATCTTGTTTCTTTCTAAATTTGTACAGATTATAATCATGGATCATAGTTTCATATAAAGGAAATATTTCGAAAAATTTACGAGAAAAAGTTACTAAATAAAAGAGAATGTCTCAAGACACACTAAAAAAATGTAGAATTGCAGAAAACGTTTCAAACTAATTAGTGATTTTGGATTTTCATTCCAAATTATATTACCTCACCGAATTTCATCCCGCAATTTAATATTATTTTGAAATATCGTCCCAAACTATCAATTGGCCGAATTTCGTCCCGTAATTTACCATTTTATATGAATTTAGTCCCAATGTTAAATCTTTAATTTAATGAAAATGACGGTTCAATCTTCTAATTAGCTTTGGACGAATTCTGCAATATTATATAATTATTCATGTTAAAATTTATCCTGTCATGACACGTAAGCAACCCATGTGTTAATTTAATGGACAAATGCGCAATTTCCATCTCATAATTAACGATGGGATGATAATCCAAAAAAATATTAAATTACGGGACGAAATTCGCCATGTTGATATAATTTGGGACGAAAATCCAAAATCAGTGATTAGTGTGGGACGATTTTTGCAATTTCGCTCACAAAAAATTTAAATTTTAGTGACAAAATAGTAAATGACAAAGTGACAAGAATTTAAATATTGTTACTAAAATGGTGAATATAGACACACTAGTGACAAGAAATGTAAAAAAGTTGTCACTATTGACATTTCTTGATATCCCAAAAGTAACAACGAAAAAGTTGTCACTAAATTATAATGACAATATTTATTGTCACTAGGTTGTCACTGAAAGGTGTCCCTAATTGTCAATAGTGATAATTTAAGTTTCATACACTTATCACTAATAATCATTAGTGATAACTTAAAAATATAATTTGTCACTATTGTTATTGTGACAAAACTAATATTTTTGTAAATATATGCAAAACGTGACAATTTCAACAATGTCACGTAATAATTTATCATTAAAATTCATTTTTCTTGTAGTGACAATTATAAAATTTCAAGAAAATACCTTATTTTCGTTTCGATTGATTCTAAAAAAAAATCTATATTTTCGAGATTGAAATTTTAATTCATGATTAAAATCATGTAACTCATTAGTTGTTTTAAATAATAAAAGGTGTGACAATTATTTAAGTTAAATATTATGTATACAGATGTTGGAACCTTGAACAACGAATCATACAATCCAAATTATATTTGATCAAGTCAACTTTGACCAGACCTGCCTATTCAACAACACAATCCATTTCAAACCTGACCAAAACTAACCCGTTGAACCCTTACCTCCCAAGTATCAAGTTCTTCTTAACAATTATTGTTTTTTTCTTCTCAAAATCTTTTTAATTTTCATATTGCAATTATAAATTTGATCCCATTACAAAAAAATTAGTAATTACAGGATAAAAATTAAAATTTATTAAAAATTGGAGGATGAATTGTAATTACAGGACAAAATTGAAATCCATTGAAAAAATTAAGGGATAAAATTTGTTATGCATGAATGCAAACCGAGAATGAATGAAAGTTAAAAGGACTAAGTGTCATTATTCAACATAGTTGAATGACTATTCTTGAAAGAAACTCAAAGTCACAGGACTATTTTTTAAATTTTGCCGTTTGCAATTGCTTCGTCAATGAATAAACATAAAGGTACATAATATACAAAAATCCAGGAAAGAAATATGCAGCATAGAGTCAAATAAATGAGAAACGTCCTTCAAAAAACCCGGCAAACCGAGGACCCAAATAAACTCGAATCACAGCCAACATACACAAGAATCAATACATTACATGCAATTTACGGTTGCCTGGTCTCATAATGCAATAATTATCGTCTGATAATCCTATCTATGACACAATAAAACAGTTGAAAAAGTCTGCCAAAACATCCACTACTCGGTCCATGTACACATATTTCTTCTTCTATACAATTGTGTGCGTCTTGTATCAAAGATGAGTCGAACTTAAAGAACAATTTAAACAAAGATGTCCTTGTTGTTTCTGAGAATCGAGATCTTCTCACAGGACAAAGCTTAGAAGCAGTAAATTTCAATACTTATATGAGTTGAATTAGGATGTATCTCCAAGCCGGTACATTGTAATTTCTTGTTGCTTGAAATATCGGCGGTCCTCTTCATCAACAAGCACAAGGTTCAAGTAGTACTTCACGCTAAATTTGTTATTGATGTTTCGATATGTTGGAGTTAATTCATACGGGCTTAGGAACAACCTAACTGGAATTGATTCGCCTGTCAAACCAAAAGCTCATAGAGTAAATCATCTCACGTAATTCTACAACTGATTTTAGTGAAACCATTTTTCACAATAACTGATTATATATGAAACTGAATATGGAAAAACTGATTTGTAGGATTGTGCTCCCCAAAACTACAATTTGTAGCTTTCTCAATCACTGATTTCTTTTTTTGGGGAAAATAAATAACACCACCATTTGGTTTTCGAAAGTTAAACTGCATAAAGTCGTTACAGTATACAAGCTACTGAAACTTCCTTCCAAATAAATAAAAAATACGAAGCCCAAATAAAGGGAAAATACGAGAGAATTTCATGTACCCAAGAGGAGCAAAAGAAAGAAGTATTTAAAATTGCATTTAAGTCTATCAGCTAGTGTACACTAGCATGCTGTAAAATGGAAAACTAGTTCTTTGCATACCTCTGACTGGAGCACCATCCATGAGTTCAAACTTTGCTAGTGTCTCTGTTTCAACATGGGTGTTTGTCCCTGACCCTGTTGATTCTCTGCGTCGAATCTCAAGATCCATATTTTTTATCTTGATTCTTACAAGAAGAAAATATATCTTGCCTATAATAACATCTTTCAGATGATACCTGTATATTCAAAATCGCATTCAGCTAGGCATCATTATCCATTCTAATTAAACAACCACAAAAGCTAAGCAATAAAGGAAATCGTCAGGACAACAATTTAGCAAGTTCAAACATGAGACCAAGCTGAAGTAGCCCACAAAAGAACCAGTATCTACATCAACTCTTTTTGAAAACCAGAATTCAGTTCCGTCGCAAACTGAGTGTTATAACAGAGTTTAAATCGAACAAAGTTGGAAACTTACTTGCTCTTATTGTACTCAAACTCAATATGAAGGCAGTCTTCTATTCCAACTTCCATCTACAATTACAGATCAAAGATCAACAATACACGTACTACAAGAGTAAAGAACTTCAACAGAGAGTATGTAATGTGAAGTTGTGGTTTCAAACATCTTATCACATTCTTCATAAAGTTGCATAACCATTGGAAACCACAACAATGATGTAAAAGTTAAAATAAATAACAATACCTTGATGCTGTTATTTATTGGAGGAGAAGGGCTATAATTGCGGACCTGATCCAATGAACAAAAAGACGACTAAATCAGCCTGATTAGGTTAAAGCGACTAAAAGTTCATGAAACTTAAAATAAACAAGTTTACATGCAAGGAGAATAGAGAAATGGAAAACTGCGTCTGGCTACACTAACCCCTTCTCACTGAGCATACAATATTCCAAATTATCAACTTGCGAGTGAATTATAGGCTTAGATCGAGAAGTGTGGATTAAGTATCTTGAAGGATTAAAAGCCTTGGTACTCGGTAGAGAGTTTTGAAACATCTATGAAATAAGAGTGTTTTAAGTTAATAGTTTTTAATAAGGAAGGTAAAATATGACTTCCTAATTATATTACGATTATATAAAGATTCATGTCTTAAGGAAATAACATTTCAAGTATGATTTTCAAGTCATGACTAACTAGGCGAAATAGATACTCTCAAATGTCACAATAGTTTCATACTACAAACTGCATCCAAACTAATGACCAACCAAATAAGGATAGATAAATTGTGGACAGTGATGATGCCCTCAAAATTTGGAAGACATTTCATGAGGACAATGTGCATGTTTTTTTTTTTTTTTTTTTTTTAAATGAATGACAAGTTAACTTACCACAATATCCTGATATTCCATTATGCTACCAGCATAGCCTCGGCTTATCGTCACTTTTAGGACATACCTGAAAGATGCACAAATTTCCATAAAGTTGGCCTGGTATTTAATGTCTGACACTAAAAAGATGCGATATCAAAAGACAAAAGCGAACATATTTAGACAAACTGAAAGACAAGGATACAATCCTTCTGTACTTGTCCACCAATATTATAACAGCGATGATTTGTGAGCTTTGACAACAATAATTTCGAATTACTTCATATACAGGACTAGGATATTGAAAAAGAACCACGGACGGTCGCAAAACTGAGATTGATGTGCCCATGTAGGGATGAGATAAGGGGCCAAGCCTTCCGCAAAATAGAAGCAGAAGCTCCTCTCCTAGTTTATTTTCTAGTTCCCCAGACCGTATAGCAAAAACTCAAGTCACAGAAACAAGCTCATGAACAGCCAAAGCACAATCAATAACTCACCTGAGGCGCACATTCACCCCGTTGTATGTCTCGTATGGCATCTCCACAGTTGAAAATTCAAATGGAAATGTTTTTCGTTCGTATATTTCTCCAGGAACATCGAGCTCGCGAACTATTGGCACAAGAACAAGAACATCAGCGACATGAAAACATGAAATATTCTTGCTTACATGCATGTGAATTTATAGCGAGGGAGTGAGGGACAACAGCATGGATGATTTATTTTCAATGGAAAGTTTAGGAATGAATGAGATAGGTAAATAATCTCCTTTGCATGTTAAATACTCAGGAGATAAGAGATTACAGCATACAGACAGCTAGTACATCTTCTGTGAGAGATACAACCAAATGGCTTGTACTTACCGAGAGAAGTGAAGTCGTAGAAGTTGCCCCTGTCGAAGTACATTTCTGCAAAGAAAATAATAGTGAGCCAAGTGCAATCGGACAAAGTAACATTTTAATTTAGAACTTTGACTATTCTAGTATTATGTCATTCTCTTATTGATTGTTAAAACATAAGGCCGAGTACTAAATTGATACAATTATGAAGTGGTTACCATATAATAAAACTTGCAACTCCTGAAAAATGTCGAAGTGAAACTGAACTTGCAATATCTGAATTACATCAATGGAGCCAAGATGAACATACCTATCTGACCAAGAAGCTCAACTTTGATTCCATTGTGTTCCACCTTCTTCCCTGGAACTGGTTCTATTGAAATCTGAAAAAAGGACACATGCAATGTGCAACCTCGTCAGTAAATAATCAAATCTGAGTTCCATAATACCTTTTGGACCTAACTTGGTGACAATAGTATGAACAATGCCAGAGACAAATACCGTGCCAGATATGTTTTCTTGACTCTGAAAGAGTGGGACCATTACTGTTTGACCATTCTCCTTCTTCAATGGGACCTATGTGACATTGTTATAAGAAAATAAGAAAAAAGAATGAGCCCGACTTGCCAATACTTACAACAATGCTCAGAAGATTTTTTTTTTTTTTGCCAATAAGCACCAAAGTAATAACAATTACGCACTCCATCATTCAAATAACAACAAAATTCAATACCCAAGGGTGGAACCATTGATCCATTACACAATATGAAAATTACAAAAATAAAAAAGATGTTGCTTGAAGAAAAACCATAATCATAAAAATTATTTGTCAAACATAGGGCAGGCATAGAGATAAGTTAATATTTGTTCCCCAGCCGAGCCCCAAGACTTTAATATAGAACATAATGAACACTTTTTCAATATATGCAAGGGAGCAATTATCCAAAGTATACCTGTTGAGCAGAATCAAGGAGCAGGGATACACATTAGAAGAAAATTAACGATAAGGAGATATCAAGGCACTTGGAGTACAATTCATAAACTAGTTTGACCCCAACCAAAACCTAAAATTTCATCGAACAGATTAACAATTAGGATATACCTGCTTTCGAGATTTTCCATCAGAAAATGTAACTGAAATATTGCATGCTGGCTTGAAAGCTCCAATTATAAAATTCTGAAGGCAGAAAATTGACGAGTTACAATTACTTCAATGCTAATAACCAATAAGGTATGAGAAAAAAAAATCAATGTGAAAGCAGCATATAATCATTACCATTGCTCAAATTCAACCCTATTAATCCAAAACTCTTAATTATTACACCTGCAACAAATATAATCCGCAGTCCTAGCTCCAATTACAACTGCATGAACACAACCAATGAGGATTCATTCGAAACAACTTAACAGAATACTCCAAAAGCTGAAAATACAAGAGTTGAGAGTACCCAAAATAATTTAATTGTGAATCGCTAGACGATCAATCTATTTCCAATTTCCATTTCTATTAAAGAAAACAAATTAAGAAATAACTACTATTGTGAGTAAACTTCAGGAGAGATAACTCCATATCATATATAACACCTGCAACAAATCTAATTCGCAGTCCAAACTCCAATTACAACTGCATGAGCAATAGACTAGGGATTCAATCCAAATAACGTAACAGAATGCTTCATAAGCTGAAAACTTACAGTAATTTGGGTGTCCAAAAATAATTTAAATGCAAAACCCTAAACGATCAATTTATTTCCAATTTCACAAATTTCTGATAAAGATAAAACATGTACTGTGCGTAACTTTCAGGAGAGATAACTTACCGAAATGGATCTTCAACAAAAGATTGGAGACTGAGTATCTGAGTAGACGACGAGAAGTGCGATCACATCGAGAATTTTAGAGAGAGAAAATCTGCAAAGTCCAAGTGACTATTCTAATGGGGAGTATTTGGTTAAAGAGGAGGAAATCGAAATTTTTCCACTATGTTTCGTCAAATTCATTTCCTTTTTTTCTTTTCTTTTTCTTTTTGATAAATTCTTTTTTGGGAAAATTACAAAAAAGTCTTAAACTAATTAATGATTTTGGTTTTCGTCTCAAATTATATCAATTCATCTAATTATGAGACGAAAATTGTACATGTATCCGTTAAATTGCCACATGGGTGCTTACGTAACATGACGTGACAAATTTTAACATGAACAATTATACAATATTGCAGAATTGGTCCCAAACTAATTACATGATTGAATCGTCATTTTCATTAAATTAAAAATTTAATATTGGGACTAAATTCATGCGAAATGGTAAATTACGGGGCAAAATTCGACGAATTGATATAGTTTGAGACGACAAACCAAATTTATAATTAGTTTGGGACAATATTCAGAAAAAATATTAAATTACGGAAATAAATTCGGTGAGGTGATATAGTTCGGGACGAAAAAAAAAATCACTAATTAGTTTGACACATTTTCTGTAATTTTACCATTTTTTTTAGTATAGGGAAGTTGGTTTCAGCGCAAGTAATAGTAAATTGTTTTTAGGGTAAATTATGAATACCCCTCAGGTAAGGTCTAATTATAAAAAATTTCCTCACGTATTGAGTATTACAAAAATTCCCCTCAAGTTTGTCACTTTCTTACAATTAACCCCTTGTCCCTAAAATGTTCCAATTTTACTATTGGAAGTTATTTGTAATGTTTAATTGTTTATTATATGTTATAAATTTTAAAATTTGGGTGATAATTATTATATCTTGTCAATTATAAAATATATTCATTCAATTAATGTGTAAACAATTTGTTCATATTTATAAAATATATTATTAGAATTCTATTTAATTTAATATTTTACAATTTAAGTTGCTAATAAATATATAAATACCTTTTTTTGGGAATATTTATTAAAACTTATGGGCAATTATAAATTTTATCAATTATTTTGGTAGTAAATATATAATTATCTATTTTCTAATTTAAAAGAGATAATAATTAGCACCCAAGTTTTAACATTTATAAGACATTACAAATAATACAAATTACACTCAAGGGCAAAATTGGAACATTTTAGGGGCAAGGGGTTAATTGTAAGAAGGTGACAAATCTGAAGGGGATTTTTGTAATACCCAATACGTGAGAGTGATTTTTGTAATTATTAGGCCTTTGAGGGGTATTCGTAATTTACCCTTGTTTTTATAATCTTTGAAAAGAAAAATATAGGGCATGTTTGGTGTTTGAGAAAGTAGTTTGAGAGAGTATTGTAAAATAATTTCGATTTGCGTAATGTTGTTTGTTTGATTTTTGAAAGAGTGGTTTGAGAATTAAAGTATGTATATGTTTTTTTTTTTAAGAATTAGGTTGTAGGTTTAAGATGCGTAAGACTTTATGTTAAATTATGATAACTTGTGGGAGATAAGTTACTTTGTGTCAAATCAAAATAAAATTTGTATATGTTTTGTTTAAAGATAAAAAAAAGTGTTGTTTTTTTGGCTTTTTAAAGAATATTTTGAGAAAATTGAGAGATGGAAAATTTATTTCATAAAATAGAAAACATGTTTGTTTGGCATCTCCCAAACATAAATTTTTTTTAGGAAACGTCAAACAAACAGTCCCATCGTATTTCTTGGTGTTGCTAACATACGAGCAAATTCATTATATTTTCTAGGGTTGTGAATGGGGTAGATTTCAATTCGGATCCGATTCGAGTTCGGTCAGATTTATAAGGATAATTGTATGATTAGTGATCCGATGGACCTGATCTGATTAAGAAGATCCATAATGCGAATTATATAGAGCGAGTATATATCTAGGCTGATCCGATCTGTTAAAGATTTACGTCCGATTAATATTTAATTTAATAACATATACATTAAACTTTCATGTTTCATTTTTTTTCCTAATGCTCACTTTCTTTTTTGGTAATTTATTATGTTGACTTGAATTTATAATATTGATAGCTACAATTGAAAAATAAATGTACTCTACTTAACTTTAAAAACAACATTATCATATTGTTTTGATTTATATTTAATCAAAGAAGGAAAAATATTATTAGTATAAATTAAAGTTATGGTAAAACTATGTTATATCAATTAAACATATTCATGTACCAAGTTAGTATTACCAACAAGCTAACATCCATTCGATTATAAGTAGTGGTATTTAGTATTTTACCATTTATTATAGAACTTGTAAACTTTGTTTTATGATCCTACATATTACCTGTAATTATTTATCATTCCTCTTTGCCTTGTTTAATTTTTTAGATTAAATAATTCATGATCTTTTTTTTATCTTATTAAGTAAAAATATAGATAAAATTATTTTTTCTTTGGATTCAGATCTTTGTGTTGGATATTGATTTTTTTCCATATCCGGATAAAATTATTTTTTTCTTTGGATTCAGATCTTTGTGTCGGATATTGAATTTTTTTCCACATCCGGATTCAGTAGCACTTTTGAATATCCGACAGGATCTTGGATCGGATCAGGTTACACTTTTTGATTTTCATATTCGAATCCGAATTCACTCTAATCCACTCCGAGTCCATCTATTGCTTAATTGATTAAAAACACAATTCACTCACATAACTCCCTCACTAATAAATCCATGCCATCTCTCCTCTTTCTCTGCACTATTCACTGCCCTTTCATTTCATTTCACAGTACATCACAACATTTTGTTTTCAATGGCTGAAATAGTAAGAATCACAAGACGACCGATGATGAAAAACTATATGGCAATTTATAGATATGGAAGGATCGTTTGTAACGTTTGCAGTGTAACATGGGGGCGGATGAGATCAAACATTGGTGTCGACATATTCACTATTGATAGGAACGATCTTCATCCAACTATATAATGTTGAGGAATTTCACTTCACTTCACTTCATAGCACAACACAACATTTTGTTTTCAGTTGCTGAAATAGTAAAAATCACAAGAAGACCGATGATAAGAAACTATATGGCAATTTAATGATATGGAAGGATCGTTTGTTAAGTTTGCAGTGTAACATGGGGGCGGATGAGATCAACCGTTGGTGTCGAAAATATTCACTAATGATAGGAACGATCTTCATTCCATCTATATAATGTTGAGAAATTTCACATCACATCACAACACATCACAACATTTTGTTTTCAATGGCTGAAATAGTAGGAATCACACGAAGACTGATGATAAAAATCTATATGGCAATTTAATGATATGGAAGGATCGTTTGTAACGTTTGCAGTGTAACATGATAGAAATAGTGTCCTGCAAGCTAGCTGTATGGCTAGTATTTATTGTAATAAATGCGGAACTATTCAATTTCGATTAATAAATGCACTTTAATAAATGGTCATCTTTATCTTATGTAATAATTATCTACGCATAAGGATAGAAGTCCTTAGATCACAGGGCTATGGGACAACCCGTGGACTGATCTCCAAGGCCGTGATCTAGAACATATTCAAGAGTCGTAGAATCCAATCGAGATAGGACATTGTTGGATTCGGTTAGACTCTCACTGTTGTGTATATTCCGATGAACTGGAGGACGCTGGGGTCCACGAACGTGACTGGGATAGTCGATACACATAAGTGGGTGGCTTGCTAGGATGGCAAGCGCACTGAATACCCCAATTAGGAAATAACTCACCATGGAAGCGGTAGTCGCATATCGGGGTTGAAGTTATTCCAATTTGCAACAGTATACGAGGAACGATCCCTAACTACTTGAGGTGATAGGGTTTATCTGGTGCGAGAGCGTCTATGCTTTGATATGAGTTCCGACTGACTGGGGATCGCTAGAAAGTCTCTGTAGATTCATATTGGGTATAGAGGAACTCGTATGCAGGTTCATATCATCAACAAAGGATCCATTGACCCGACTTGATAGGTTGGAAAATTCTCCTATAGATTTCTGTGAGAAATTAATTCTGGTAAAATCCTTGGCCAAGGTATCTGACGGCTTTATGTAAGTAGCTCATAAAGATTAAGTCAAAGAGAATTTATTTCAAGATCAGAATGCATAAGGTCAAGACGAATTAAAAGGGAATCCGATGAAAGACCATACCCTTAAGTCTCGACTGGGAGATTGATCGATGGAGAGATTATGTCGTATATAAAAATTGTAAATGATAAAAGGTTCACTGAATTAATTCACCAGTGATTGGGCTCCATGGGCTTGTGGCTGGACATCGACCGTGGAGTGTGGGAGAATTCCCAAATTGGCAGGGGTGCTAATTTTGGAATGATCAATCGACAGAGTGTTCGATTGATTTAGAGTAAGTCTTACTCGAATAATTAAATAACATTTAATTATAACCCACGACCAATTATGTGATGAACCTGCGTGGGCATACACAATAACGAATGTAATACAAGAGATTGTCATTCATAATAACATTATTCAAATGTTGAAAAAAAAAAAAAAAGAACACTCTACATTTCAAACTAAATTGATATATATCTAAGAAAGTTTATCCTTTGAAACCATATGCATCACCAATACCCAAAGTCTTCCAATAATGCATCCTCCAAAATCATAATCATCCAAAGGATGAGACTCTATTTCCTTCGACATCTACAGTTATATCACAACAATAAAAAAATACATTACTACCACAACTGATATTTTATTGTAACTGAAGTTGTAATATTAACGTTTTATAGATTAAAATGGTTACCACAAAATATTTGACCTCACATCTGCGTCTTCAATAGTCTCGTATTGTTTATATGATCCTACCAAGTGCTCATCAGGCTTCACTTCGACTTGTACATAAATTTCCCAATGATCAAGCAATTGTTTCCACTGGTTTTATGATGCTTTTCAAACAAACTGCATCTCCAATTTGTATATTAATAAGTATGAAGGGTAACCATTCAGGCCACCCTCCTCCATGATAGAATCATATAAATGTTCAGATCAAAATAGAAAAGTTGCTAAGTTCAACAAACCAATTATAAAACTATGCACCAAAATCAGTTGACAAGGCCAAGATCTAAAAGTAATGAATCAGAACATAAGCATTTACACGCACGTGCAAAGAATTCACATATGTTAAGTTACTTTAGAAAGCAAAGAAAAAACATTTACTACTACGACAGAATTATTTAGGATCTCACACGGAGTGAAGCAGAGCAGACAACAGAAAGTATTGATCATCATCAGTGTACTGGGGATAAATATAATAAGTCGATGAAAGAAAAATATAATCCGAACAAAAAACTAAAAATAATTTTAATCAAAAGGAAAAATTGTAACCAGTGTGAAATCATTATCAAACTCTCTTGACTTGTCTTCAACATACCTCGAGATTTAAGTTGATGAAGCTCAGTCCTTGACTGGTATTTCTGCTCCTGCAAAACTTTGATCAAGTTACTTGCTCCACAAGTTGATATACCAATGAATACCAACGATGATAAAACACCAGCATCGTATATACGAACTGGCCAGTTTTTGTCTCTACCCATGGTGCATACGAGCGTTCTTGGTAAAATTTATTGGACACATCAAAACTATCATTTTCCTTCTTGCATCTTATCCAACATACAAATAAAGTATACAATAAATTATAGAGTATAATATAAGCACATCTATATCACTAAGTTAATTATCGCAAAAACTTTAACTTTAGTCAAAGACTTACAATTGTATTTTTCACAGTTTCAGACTGAGTGCAATTTTTCTTTGTGAAACAATGAATAAACAAAATTTGCTTAATTGAACTTAAGTTGGTCTTTCTACAATCGTATGAAGAAATCAATCAAGATCACATTTCTATGGATTTAATGATTCAAAAACAGCACTATGAGTGGGAAAAAACTTAGTCGTAAAGCTCAGGCCTCCAAGGGTCCAATGGCAAGATTTGCATTCCAGTGTAAAGAACAAAAATTAGATTAACATACCAATTCTATGATTTTTGAATCATTCCAATAGTGTCGAAGGTCTATGTTTCAACCTATACCAATTCTTTTAAAAAAAAACAAAATATGTGAATATATATATCAATTCATTAACGTATTTGGAGTGTTTACTATTTACTATCTCAAAATATATCAACTACTGGAATTAAAGAAAAACACACCTGCTGAAGAATCGAACTGAAAGAAGTGTGTGAGTGAAAAATTTCAGGATACTCATAGATTTAAGCACTAGTGATTTCCCTTTTCTTGTTTTCATAGTCCGCCCGAAATTCGGAAAATTTCTCTAGAATACTTTAAGATTTCTGGAGAGTTAGGATGAAATATGAAGTTTTGAAATTGATTTCCATCATGAACTGCTGATTTGGTTTTCACGAAGTACATAATTGCGCAAGATTTTGCACCCCCTGTTTCCTTCCCCTTTGGTTTGGCCATTTTCCCCCCTTAAGGACAATTATGATTGTAATGATATTTAGGGCTGATTTTGCATACTCATAAATCGTGTATTCCATATTTTTTTTCTTAGATTTACATTAGAAAACGTGCATGTATAACAACAATTGTTGTTCATTTTTTCTTTTGGCCTTTTTCTTTTACAAAAAAAAATTAAAAAAAAATTAGAGTTTAAAATTTCACTATATTCTTCTTTTTTAACAAACAATAAACTTATAAGCATCTTAAAATATTTTCTTAAAAAAAAATCAAGATCTTGTAAAATATTGGGAGAATTACTTGAACTATCATGAGATTTAGTATAATTACATTGAACATCCTCCATATTTGATAATGTTGGTCCCAAGTGGTCAGATGAGGTCTAGAGGGGGGGTGAATAGACCTCTGAAAATTTTTAGACTTAAAAAATTTTCAGTCGTCTGTCAGCAGACTAAGCTTATAGAGAACAGTAAGCTGACTAAGCTGTTCGTGAACAAATCTTGAACAGCAGAGTGACCACTCTTCTTATTGTAACTTAGTTGATTTCAGCAAAATCAGTTTTATCAAGAGTATACTTGCAGCGGATAATTTGTAAGTGTTTTTCACAAGTAAACTAAGTCTTATAAAGATTTTATCCCCAGTTTTAAAACTCCTTCAAAATCTTTAAAGTAATTCAAAGTGTTATGCAATTTTGAAATATGCAAGAAAACTTAATGCAAAAACAACACAAAATTTTTTTATAGTGGTTATATGGATAAAAATCATTTAGTCCACTCTTCCAGATCACTTAGATTCTGGGTTATACTATAAACACTAAGTTTACAATATTTCTCCACTTACACCAAATCAACAAATGAAAAGGCTGTAAGCTCACAATAGGAAATCACTCAGAAAACCTATCCTCTGAAGTTAGATCACTCACAAAGATGGATCTTCACTTCGCACAACACTCAACTAATACAAATTTACTCAGAAAATGTTTCTTTTTACTTCAACTTGGCTTCTGTCAACAAATGACTCCACCAGACGAGTGAGTTGTTCTTGAGCTTCTTGAGACTTAGAAAATTCTGCTTCGAAAATGAAATCTCAGAAATGTTGTTGTGTATCTCGCTCGTTGAAAATCAGCTCTATTTATACTTGGATTTGAAAATATGACCGTTGAAGAAAATCAAACTTCAAATCCATAGCTTTAGCCCAAATTCAGAATGGCTCCCTGCTACAGTACCTTTTCTGCTGTACTTTCTTGTAGCTGCATTAAATGCACTCTGCTGATCCGAGAATAAACTTCAATCATTTGCCATTACTACCCTTCTCTTGCAGCATTTATTACACCAAGTGCATTTATTACCGTGGACTATCTTCTTGATCTCTTCTACTCTGCTGATCAAAGCAACCCTGCTGATAGATACTCTGCTGATCAAACTCTGAACTAATCTGATTTGAGTCAGCTGATGGTCTACCCTTCTGATTGCTGTTTCAGCATGAGATCAGTAGTCTTCTAAGCTTAGAATTTTTAGACCATTCTGATGTCTTCTTTACTTGGTCAAAATTCTTCTAAGGGACCTAAGCTTTCCATACATAGTTTATTTTGACGTTTTGGAAATCATCAAAACTCTCCCTTATCTTCATTGCACTTCATCTTCATCTTCATCCAACAATTTTTCCCTTTTTGATGATGACAAAACTCCAGCCAAGTACCTGTACCTAAACTAAAGTTTTGATCCTCTAAAATTTCTGAGATAGAAATAGTTTATTGGATTAAACTTGAACTTTTATAGATATTCAGAAAAGATTACATATTACAAGTTCAATAGATGAAAAGTGCATAAAGAAAAATTACAAAGATTTCAAGCATAAGTAACCTAGACTAGACTAGTCTTCTGTTTTGTCTTCTTGCTTGTCCCCTTCTTTATCTGATTCTTTATCTTCAGGTTTGGAAGATTCAGCTTCCAATTCTTTGAAGAATCTTTGTCTTAACAGCTCCATTTTCTTATATTTGACATCAGGATCAAGCTGTTCTTCAGTTGAGTCCTTAGCAGCAGCAATTTCTTTGTCAGTCTTTGCTTTTGCTTCAGCTTCAGTTTCATCAGCTTCATCTTCTTCTTCTGTGTTTGATTGATCTACTGGTCTGCTTGTGCCTTCATCAGCATTCTCATCATTTGCAGATCCCTCCAGTATCTCAGTTCCTTCTAATTCAGCAGTCTGTGATAAGTCATCTTCTTCACCAGGTACCTTATCTTCCCCCTTTTTGTCATCATCAGCAGGGTTGATTTGATACTGTGGTAAGACTGGTTGAACTTGAAGTGTATCACAGAGAAGTCTGATGTTTTCTTCCATTGCAGTGATTTGAGCTCCTTGTTTGAGTTGATTGGCCTCAAACGCATCCATTCTGTTAAGGACAACTTCCCCTTGTTCACCTAGCTGAATCTGAGTTGCAAGCAACATATCAGCAGATGCTTTGAAGTTCTTCATCATATTTTCCAGGGTTTCATCCTCAGCTTTGATGGCCATTTCAACAGTCTCAGTGATATGTCTCCAACCAGCAGCTGTACTTTGAGTTCTTGCTCTAATCACATCCATATCTTGTCTGATAGTTTCCACATTGTGAGCAGTGTCTTCTATCAGAGCAGTAGGAATGGGAGCTGCTCTTTGGGTTGGTTGACTTAAGGCAGTCAACAGATTGGCAGTTATCTTCTCTTCTAACTCCTTCATTGAATTTGAGAGCATTTGTTGAATTGAGTCCAACAGAGATTGTTGTAGGCTCTGAGAAGTAGAAGTAACATTAGTTGGAATAGGAGGTAAGGCAAGGGTTGCTGATTCTGTGATCTGATCTGCTGAACCAGGAGCAGTCTCTTTTTCCTTGGTCTCATCGGCTTGACTAGGAGTGCTTTCCTTCTCCTTAGTCTGATCAGCTTGTTCAGAAGTACCCTCCTTTTCCTTGATCTTATTAGCAAGCTCAGAAGCATCTTCTTTTTCATTGGCAGGATCAGAAGTATCTTCTTTTTCCTTAGCAGGATCAGAAGAGTCTTCTTTTTCCTTAGCAGGGTCAGAAGTGCCTTCCTTTTCTTTGTTCTGATCAGCATGTGGTGCTTGGATCTTCTTAACATTTGCAATAGTACGCATTTTACCTGCATTATCCAAAGTAGTTATGTGAGTGATCCATGTCAGATTATCAATTGGAACAAATGGGGAGATTGGATCCTCAGGGAGCTCTTCATATGGCTTAATGTTGGGTCCATAAACAATCTGCTTCAGACTTGGAAGAGGGAGCAGAGAACTTGGTTGTCCCTTCATCTTCCTTGTTCTTTTGGCCCAAGTTTCCATTTGTTTGGGAAACTGCCAATTTGATTGCACGTTCCTTCAAATCTTCATTATCAGCATACTCCTCTGGAACGGAATCATATAACTTCTTTGCTTCAGCTTTTGCTATATGACTGATCCTCGGTCTTAGCTTATCCAGGAAGAACTCTGAGTCCAATGCTTGAGTCAGAAAACTTGTCTCAAGCCACTTCATAACCCAGGCTTCTTCATCAGCAAAAGCCTTCCAGCTTACAATTTGATCCTTACTCTTTGTAAGACGATATTCCCTCCATCTGTTATATCTAACCTTTTCTTTGTTGAACATCGTCAGACGAGTAATCTTGTTATTTTCTGCATCCAAACGTGCAATAAACTCATCAAATACAGCAGGGTCATCTCTGACAATCTCCAATGCCAGTTTTAACTCTGCTCTTCTCTTAGGTTGCACTGCAGGAGTGGGCATGACTAGCTTAGGCTTGGTGGGATCTCTTTGTTCTCCAATCACAATACCACCAGCTTGCCTTGGACCATGAGAGTCCTTAGCACTTGCTTCAATGGCAGCAGCCAACTCTGCTGCTTCAATGGCATCTCTTTGAGCTTGAGTCATTTTACTGGCTTATTCTTCCAGTCTCTTGAGCTCAAAGGGCTTTTGGCGATCTTCTTCTGCCTTTTCAGCAGCTTTCCTTTGTCTCTCAGCCTCATCTAATTTCTTCTTTTCAGCAGCAGAGAGATAAGGGACTACAGTCTTACCAGTCCTTAGCTTCTTTGCTTCAGGACTTTCCACAATCTGTAGTGGAGTGGCAGCAACAGGAGCAGGGTGCAGAAGTAGTGCATCTCCTTCATTTGTTGTGCTAGTCTGCTGTTCTTCTCTAACATCAGCAGACACTCCAACAGATGAGTCTTCAGCAGGCTCAGCAGTAGGTTCTTCAATGATAATCGGTCTCTCTGCTGATGCTGGTATCTCCCTTACCTTTTCAGGTGACTCTTCAGCGAATGTGACCTTCCTCTTGGCTTTTGATTTGGTCATTCTTCCTGAGGGTTGAGGTTTAGGAAGTCTCTTTGCAGAACTTCTAGTCCTCATTTTTTTTGCTGGTTGAATAGGAACAGCTTCCTCTGATTCAGTCCTTTCAGGAGACGATCCAGTCTCCATCCTTTCAAGTTCTTCAGTAAAATCATCAATTACTTTTTCAGGAATCACAATCTCAGGCTGAGCTGATCCAGCTTCAACAGTAGTGCTTACTGTTTGATCAGCAGACCCACTAGTCTGACCAGTCTTCTTGCCTTTCTTTGCAGGGGGCCTTAGCAACCTTGGTAGGAGCCTTCCTTTTAGAAGTACCTACACTTCTAACTGGCTCATACAGCTTGAATTCCTTGCCACCATGAATAGGCTTTCCACTTCCCAATTGACATCTCAGGCTTAAAAATAGATGACTGAGCAGAATGCCATAGTTGGTCTTCTTATCACTCAGTAGATCAAATACATGAGCAGCCCAGTTTACTTTCAAACCATAGAAGATGCAAATCATAGTATAATACCTCCTTCTGGGTAAACCATCCAAAGAACTTGTACTGCAGTCCAGTACTTTCGCAATTATGTCAGCGAACCTCTGATACTCATCCTTCAGCTGAGTCTTCATCAGAGTTGCTGTCATCTCCTCTCCCTCCTTGGCACAGATTTGCCAGAATTCCTCTTCTTTCTCAGACCCCAGGTCTGTTACATCTCCTCCTTCGTTTTTCAGCCCATAAATCTCACTTAAAACAACAGCAGATATACAAATTTTCTTTCCCCCAATTGTGACAGTCATGACTGTTTTATCATCGTTGAATTTCCTGGTTTTGTAAAAGGTAGCAACGTCTTCTAGATACACATGCTCCTCATGAGCTTCTAGAAGGGGTACCAGAGATGCTTCCTTTATTTTCTCCATGATTTCACTCATCAGATCAGTACCAGTGGCGAAGAATTTGTCGTAACTGAGAAATCTTCCTTCAGCAATAGCCATTTTTGAGATTGAGTGATAAGATTCTGTAGAAAACTGAGAGCTAGAAAACGGATAGCTTAGAGAGTTAGAGAATTTTGAATTTTTTGTGTGCGTAAGTCGACTGATCTATTCAGATCGGATTTTATACGTTTCTTTTGGTTTTGGTTATCGTGATTAATGTGAACCGTAAGATTGATCTGACAGTTTTTAAATCGTGCGGGTGAGAATTGCGGACTTCAAATTTATTAGATTAATGTCAGACGGGCGGGAAACTCAATCGGCACTTATCTGTTACTTATAAAAGCATGTTTCAAATGATACGATTTATGACCATGCTTATATAATGTATCAGATGAGTAGAGTTTAACTTATCTGACAGACGAGTGATCTGTTATCTGATATTACTAGTGAAAGCTAATAGCTAGTAATCTTCCTCTGCTGTTTGTCAATCCAGCAAGATAATTTGATTTTCAATCTTCAAGAATTAAGAACATATCTTTCAGCAGCATAACTTCAACTAACTGTGATTAACTGATTTCATCTCCAGAACAGAAGTACCGCTAGTCTTACACGTTCCCCCTGAATTTGAGATTCTATAAGTTAACTAGTCTGTTGAAAGTTAACCTTGAAGATGATAACGGATGACTGTGCTGATGAACCTCCACAATATATAGAGATACATATATCCACACCACACACATGACATAACAAATGTGTTCAACTTGCAAATTGAAATTATTATTATATCACGTCAAGACTGCTGCAAACATCCGCTGGAATTTGCCCATATGAAGGGCATTTCTGCTATTATCTTTATTCCTAGTAAGCTATGGTCATGAGCTATACATTATAAGTGTATACTTGTCTACATTTTTATTTTCATCAAGGACTTTACATTTGTAAGCTACAAAACAGAGCATACATTTGCTTTTAACTTTTAAGTTGAAAAATATGAATTTTCACAAAATTTAAAGTTAAATGGCTAAAGCTTGAACAGCTAAGTGTGAAAGGGATTATCATTCCTAAATAAACGTCAAGACTGAATTAATAAATTGATGGGCACACAAAAGTTAAAGAATAGCTAATAATAATAATATAAAAAGTTATGTTTACAAGAATCTTTGGTGCATGGGAGGGAATTAATATACTTATATAGGAAATAATGAAGTTGATTTCCTTTAAAAAAGAAAGAAATTATCGATCCTTAATTTTGGATGATAGTGTTGCTGCTGCTACTGCATGCTTGTGCATCCATTGGACTTGTGTACTTAAACGCACCTTACGAAATGAAAATAAGTGTGCTGATGCTCTAGCTAAATTGGGCATGACCAGTCAGAGAGAACGAGGATTTGGGACATCCCACCGGAAAGTTTGGTAGATTTGCTAGTTGATGACTTTGGATAACCCTTTTGATAGTTTGTAGTTTTGTTTTTTCCTTTCGAGCAAAAAAGAAAAGGAAATGTTTACTAAAGAGATTAAATAAAAAAAAGAACTTTGTCAATTAGTAAATGGTAACTAATCAAACTTAGCTTTATAGTCTCAAATTCAATTCAAAATTTAAATGAAACTTATTGAAATAATCTACTGAAATAAAAAATAAAATTCTACTATAAAACTAAGACAAATGGTAAAAAAAAGAGAAAAAAATAGAAAACTAAAATCTAAGAATCCCAAGGGACACGCGCAGTGCTTCTTACTACTTCCTTCATTTTCACACTTTCCTCTCCACCAAAAAAAAAAAGGAGAATTCTTTTACGAATAATCTGCTCTCACCCTTTAGCTTAGAAAGAAAAATATAATTGAAGTAGAATTGATTAATTGAAATGGAGAAAAGGGTACTTGTGGTGTGTTGTGTGGTGGGTTTTCTAGGGCTGTTATCAGCTGCTACAGGCTTTGCCGCAGAAGCTAAAAGGGTTAAGGTATATCTATATATTTGCAAAATTAAATCTTTATTTATTTATTGCTGTAGATTTATACTTATTAGTTCGTATGTAAGGCTTCTCTGTTTTGTTTTGTGTACTGGCTATGTTCACATGTATTCTTTATTTGGAGTAGCTTTGTTTTGTATTTTATTTTTGTAAATTAGTTTTATTTATTTTTATTTCTTCTTGCTAACTTAAGCAAAGAGAGGAGCTAACCTCTTGATTTTGTGATTAATTTCATCAAAGTTGGGATTTTTCATGTGAATTTTTTCTGAAGATTAAGATGGTCATTTGAAAATGTAAAATAGTAATGTAGTTTATGGGAGAATTAGCTGCATTTAAGCTTTGTTGTTGACTTGTAATGCTCTTCATTTCTGCATTATTGTTTCATATTTTTATATATTTAGACATGAAGTACCTTGCATCTGTGAAATAGTAAACAGATCAAGCTACAAGTTGGAATTTTTATATTAGTTGTGCCTGTTTTGTGTTTAATTATGAGTGAATAGCAAATTAACTCCCTGTGTTATTTTAAATAGGCAATTTAACTCCCTGCGATAAATAAAAGGGGAAAATACCTCCCTGTGATATTCTAAATAGGCAACTTTAACACCCTGTGATAAGAAAAATAGCAAAATACCTCCCTGTGTTTTTATAAAAGAAACACATTGCCTCCCTCTAAATTGCTTATTAATTCATATCATAGGGATAGGGAGTTAAATTGCTCATTATTTCATTCACAGGGAGGTAAATTGCCTATTTTTATATCACAAGAAGGTAAATTGCTCATTATTTCATTTCACAGGGAGTTAAATTGCCTATTTTACCAACAGGTGATTGGTCTAGTGGAAGGGACTAGTCACTACAAAGTAGCGGACTCAGGTTCGAATCCCTGTTGGGAGAGGTACCAACTTAATGTGCCCGACCCGCCTTGAAAGGGATTAAACCCTTGGGAAACCAAAAAAAAAATTGCCTATTTTTATTTCACAGGGAGGTAAATTGCCCATTAGACATAACACAGGGAGTTAACTTGCAAAAAACCCGTTTAATTATGTGCTTGCTACAAACTTGTGAGTTGTTGGTTCGTTTCTTCCTCCGGGCCATCTTTGCGGATCTCGACAAATTCCTGCAGTTACTTGAGCACCCTATGAACCCAATTAAGGACTATGTAAATCATTGTTGTGGTAGGTGGGCACCAATGGTTCGAAGCCATGATGTTAAGGAGGTAACCATACCTTCTCGAACCCAGCCCCTTGGGTTTCTTTGAGTTGTTGGTTAAGTACACGTGTTCTTCCAAATACAAATAACAAGGACCCTTTGATTGATTGTGAAAGTAGGATTGTTCGTAAGTGAATATAACTTCTTGAAATCATAACTATGTATATCAATATCATTAGTTCTTGAAATCATAACATAATAATTTTCTAATTTAAATGTCGACTCATCTATTACGGGATTCTCCGTTATTATGCATGCAGGGTGACGAAGTCCAATTTCCCTCTCCTTCCGTCTGTATATATCCAAGAAGTCCAGCACTAGGCCTCGGATTAACTGCTGCCATCTCCCTCATGATTGCTCAAATTATCATCAACATAGCTACTGGATGCATTTGTTGTAGAAAAGGCTCACATCAATCGAATTCTAATTGGACTCTTGCGCTCGTCTGCTTTTTTGTATCCTGGTAAATTTAATCGATCATTAACGCTTTTTGTTCCAAGAAGTGAAATTCATTTCCATGACCATCATATTATTTATGCTTGTGCAGGTTTACATTCGTTATAGTGTTCCTCTTATTGCTAACGGGTGCAGCTCTCAATGAACAACATGGTGAAGAGAATTTGTACTTTGGGAACTACTATTGTTATGTCGTAAAACCAGGTGTTTTTGGTGGAGCAGCGTTCTTGTCACTTGCCAGTGTCATGCTTGAGATTCTATTATCTCGCCTTGATTTCAGAAAAGAACACAAATTCAGATCCATCTTTTGCTACTAGAAATCAAGGCGGCATTGCAATGGGACAACCTCAATTTCCGCCTCCTTCACATAATACTCAAGATCCTCTTTTTGTGCATGAAGACACTTACATTAGGCGGCAGCAGTTCACATAGCGACTATTGATGGGAGAAGAGGGGCCGTGTGAAAATTTTTCGTACAAGGTTCGTAGTAGCTGTTTTATTTTCTTTATTTTGTCAATGTCAAATATACAAGAACCATTTAATTTCCATGTTAAGTTGGGGAAAGTGGTTGTGATTTTCAATATATTGCCTTTATGCTTTATGTAGAAGGAACATTAATGGGAGTTAATTGGAGTTATACAACCAATTTAGTTAGTGTTGGTGATTGAGCATAAAAAGAAGGCAAATTTACATAGACACCCCTTGCTTATAAGCATAATTACAGAAACTTACTAACCTTATAAAAATTACAAGAAAACTTCCTATGCCAAAATTATATTACATGGAGTCATCTTATGGCGTTAGTGTCAGCCGTTAAATGATGGTGTTATCTAATTTTTTGAATGTTTTTCCAAATTTACCTATGTTCGACTTTTTAATAAGTATAATTTATGATAAGGTTGTATATTTGTAAATTTTATTTATTTATGATAAGGGGTTTATCCGTTGCCGGCCTGGGAAGTGCCGGGGTTTGGGGGTGGGGTGGGTGGGTGGGTCACATTTTTTTTTTTTTTAACAAAAAATTAATTATACAAATAGGATAACCTTAAAGTAGGGTCACTTATGGTACTTGAGAAATTCGTATTATTCAACCATGTATATCAGGATGATGGTTTGGAGATATATATAAAAGGAGGAGTCCTGGATTTATTTTTCATTTTCTATTTTCTATTTTCTAATTATAATTAAAGTTCTATTTTAGTTTTTATCCTAATTTAAATAAATAATTTAAGTCATTTGAGATTCTGAATTAGTAATTAGATTTGAGATTTAGTAATATTCTTTGAGGAAAAATTGTAAAATTGGTTCTACAACTATTGCTTGGTGGCAAGATAGTTGTATAATTATTCAGACTGACAATATGGTCCTATAACTAAAATATTTGGGCAATATTAGTTCTATTTTGGTCTGATTAGGAATTTTTCGACATCTGTTTCCCTTGTAACCCAATGCGGAAAAAAATTAAAGTCAATTGTCGAATTGGAAAATTTGCAAAATTGATCCAGTAACTATTGTTTGTTTGCAAAAAAGTCAGTTGGCAATTTAGTCTTGTAACCAAATCAATCCCGAATAGGACTAAATTGCCAATTTCGAAAAGTTATAGGATCTTTTTACCAGTGAGCAAAAGTCACAGGGTCAATATTGCAATTTTTTTATTCTTTAATCAAATGACATGTGCAATAAATATGCGGAAAATTATTACCCACACCGGATTTGATTGAACCTAAAGTAAGCCATATAATATAGGAAGATAACATCCCGATAAAATATGTTCAGAAATTGATACGGACACCTTTAAGGACCCGTTTGTTCACTCGGGAATTGCATATTAATATAGGAAGATAACATCCCGATAAAGGTATTTCACATTCAAATTAAGGCTTCTTGTTTTGCATTAAGAAGAGCATGAATTTTCGTGATTTCAGATGTTCAAACTTGAAGCTTTAGGTTGCAGAAAATAATACTGTTAAGTCTTGCTCGAATAAATAAGTCTTCCATGCCTTTTTTTTTTTTTTTTTTTAATTACAGTGTGTGCTAGTTAATTTAATCGATTTTAATATGTTACTTATGGGCTACTATTTTACCGTGTCAAAATGATATGTTCAAACCAATCAGATTCTTTATGGCCCTATTTAAAGAGAACCAATTAAGTCAACCAAAGTGATCAAACTAACAGGTGATTGATCTAGTGGAAGAGACTAGACACTACAAAGTAGCGGACTCAGGTTCGAATCCCTGTTGGGAGAGGTTCCCACTTTATGTGCCTGACGCGCCTCGAAAGGAATTAAACCCTTGGAAAATAAAAAAAAAATAAAAAAACCAAAGTGATTAAGATGATGTGTCATATGACTCATGTCCAATCAAAAGCATGCATATTTTCAATGAACGAGAAGCCTTTGATATTCAAGTTCGTAATTTTCAATCGCAAATCAAGAAGGCCATGATTCATGAATACACGATCAAACCTCTTGAATCCATGCACTCATCGAATCCACAAATCAAGGAGAAAGTGAAACACACGATTCAAGAACAAGCATCAAGGCCCTTGAATCACACGTGCAAGTAGAAGTATCAAATGATTATTTATATTTTTATTGATTTATAGAGATCGTAATAAATATCAAATATTATTATTTTTTACACTTTGAGCCTGTTTGTCTCGCATTTTCAAAAATTACTTCAGGATTGGAAAATGCGAGACGAATTAATTTATCATTTTTTAATTTTCTCAAAAGCCAAATAAATAATAATTTTCTTATAAAAACCTACACAAAGTCTATTTTGATTTGACATAAAGTAACACATATATTATACTATAACTTATCTCACATAACAAACATGATTTAACATATAGTGACCTTACAACTACAACTAAACTCATCCAAAATATAATATATAAATATATATATATATATATATATATATATATATACCTTATTTCAAATCAGTCACTTAAAACACAAACAAACAACATTAAATAAATTAATATTATTTAACAAACCTCCACTACTCTCTAAAACATCCAACAAACAGTTAATTAGCAGTTATGGAGAAACCATAACAACTAAGAAATCTTCAAAATCCCCAACATAAAAGTTGCTACTGACCTCTTAGTATAAGTTAGAAATGGCGATTCATCAACTATTGCATGCAAATAGGTTTGAATTTTAAAAAATTAATAATTTATTAAACTATTCATGTCGATAATATATTCTACTTAATAATTTATATTCATTCATTTGAATATTTTGTGCATGACAGAAGAATTACGGCAACAAATTTGGATAAGCTGAACAAAAATAAAATCATATATGTTAATTCTAAACATTAGTCACATTATAAATAACTAATGCAAAATATATTTTAAAAACAATCATTGTTATATTACACATTAATATAAAATATGAATATAGTCACCATGAAATTAATTTAAGACCAATGAAGAAAGAAAAAAGTCATATTGTTGCTAGTCCATGAAAATAAGCTAATAAAAAAATTTCTATGTTAATTGCACGCAAAATTGAGAAAGTTATAAAATAACACATTATATAAAAAATAAGTAATGATGGACTAAATCATAATTTTCATCACATCAACTTTGACTAATTTGCCATATCCAAGTAGTTAATATGTTTATACTTATTAAATGAATTTATTACACAAAAAAATATTCATTAATATGAATAAGGATGATGTATCATATTTGATGTGACATTCATGGGCTGATATTTAATTAATGAAAAATAAGTGAATGAAACTTCCATAAAAAATGTATCAAAAGAATGATAGTTGATATTAAGGAATAATAACAATCACTGTGTTAATATCACTAGGTGTAATAATTTCATGATTGCAAAAAAAAAAAATGATATCAATAGAAAGTTAGGTGTAGCAGTTACTATAAATGAAAATGGATATAAATAAATATTTTAAGTCAAAAAATTGGGACAGTACATATATTTAGACAACAACAGCAGTTATCATGAACTCAGTTCATAGTAAGCTGATAAAATTTGACATCATGTTTTTTTTGAAGACTCCAAGTGCCCAAACTTAATTTTTAAAGTTCACTGTCGAGAAAATTAACCTCAACAGCAAATTTTGGCAAATTTACGAGTCCACCATCTCATCTTCTGTCTAGTTAGGTGCGATGAGCCCTAGAATCGAGAGCATACGCTTCCGCTCCCTTTCTCTTTGGGCAGCAGCTTCCTCCGCATAAAGATCTTTGTTGTCCTGCATGGTATTTAGTACACTGATGAACAGGATGAAATTTAATATGCCTATTGCCTACTATTGTAGAGACCAAAGATAGAAGCTTTATACAGAGAAATGGTCGAGAGGAAGGAACTTTACGTGAGCTGAAAATTCTTTTGACTGCACAAGAAAGTCTCGTACGTGGTTTTTGAACGAGTAATAATCAGCTCTTGACTCAGAAAGTCCTGCTACAAATTGTGTGACCTGAAAAATTCCCAAGTATAGGTAAATGCATTTGTTACAGATTGTATATGCACCCGAATCAGGTCGCAAGTTTTGTTTCAGTACCTCAGCTGCTGTCATATTGGGGAAGGACGTACGCAAAAGGTTGATTGTGTACTCACGGACGAACACGCTATTACTTGGATAAGGATAAAGAGCTTTTGTGATGTCCCACAGAGGCCCAGTCACGCCCGAAGATTCCACCTGTAAATGTAACATGACAATTGATATTAGCATGCTCTTAGGCAATAAATTGTTAAAAAAAAACTATACTGAAGGATGGAGCGAAGTCAAGGCCTCCGGAAATTGTTTGGCTAAATTGCCTCTCAGCATGCTTGCACAGAAAAGAGAAGTGAAAAATATGTAAAAGAAGGCACATTAAATTACCAGGCAGAACAAGTGCTGAAGCACCAGTACATGCAATTTAAATCCTGGCTTATGAAAGGTGTCTGTCAAAACAGCAAAGATTTCTTTTTCTATTGTCAAAAAGTAGGTCTTGTAGAACTGATTACAAAATTTAGAATCCTGCACAGCCACCAAAGAAAAAAACTATAAGGAGCCCTTCATGGAATGATTATTACACAATATAAAAGTAAATAACCAAAGCATACTCGAGATTTTTTCAGCATCTCCAGTACAAGGTTGAGTCCAGCTTCGGCAATATTTCGTTCAGTGTGCCGGAAAGCCCAAATGATGGAATCCATGATTTGCTGAAATAACCAGTGAAAAGCCAGAATAAATTAAATCGTACGCACATAACATAGTGATAAAAAAAAATTTGATTAAGACTATTGGACTTGAATGTCCAGCATAAGTTGGATGTTATATGCCTATATCAATAAAGCAATACCCAAAGCTGTAAAATATGAGTACGACATACCTTACTCGAAAATTTGATCAAAGCATGAAAACAGTGTGTAGCCATGGCTTGCAGTAGCGACAAGAATTTAAGTCTGTGCTCAGGATAGTCTTCAAAATTCTCCCTTATCATCTACAATGAAACCAATAATAAAGTCAAACACATGGAATAACCGATTGTAAGACCAGTATAATCAAGCATCCCAAAGTTTTTGCAGTTCGATGCTTCAAATAAAATGTTCACCATCTCTTTGTACAGTCTCCAAAGCCTGTGACAGAAAAATTCACCAAAAGTACGACGAACCACTGTAATTCAGTTTTACAACAATATAATTGTAACTCAGTTTGTCTGCATTAATATAGCAACTCTGACTGTCTGTTACTTTTATGCATTGCCATGGATCAAATTTACGTTAGACACATTTTGTAATGGATGGTGATGATATTGCTTGTTTGGGATGCAAGAAAATTTTGCTAACTGAGCATCATACATGAGATAACAAAGTTCAAATACTTTTTGTGTGTTGGCATAATCATATAATCCATCATATACTCTACAATGAACACGACACTTTGTGAATAATATTTAATAAAGTATGTACCAACCTCTAGAGTGCACGCGAAAACAGCTTCAAATATCCTGGGAACATCCTTAATCATGGACTCCTTATACCTAACAAGTAAGCAGCAAAGAAATTAGTTTTGAAACCACAATGGCCACACAAACATATACTGCTATATAGTAATAAATAAATAAATAAATAAATTTACGTATTAAGCATCTGCGGCCAAAGGGAATATCTATGGTCGTGGAATAATGAGATCATCCAAAATTGCAGCAACAAGACATTTACACCTATTAATAGTTGCTCTACTATTACAATTACATGAGAAAAATACATTTACAATGCCGTCTTAGAAGTTCGCAGATTTCAAGATGCAATCGATAACTTTTGATTACAGACATCCACTTCAAAAATATGTGCAACTATTATACTATTAAGAAAAAAAGGCATACTTGTTTATTATCGTGGCAAAGAGAGATAGAACTTCCGACTCCCTTGTTTCGGGCACATTCCGAGCATAGTCATCAAGCACAAGGTCCATCATCGGACGAACAAACCGTATGCCAATATGTGATTGATCTTCAGCCTTGTCAAGAAATGTCTCAATGAGCTTTAGTGTTTCCCTCTTCACTGAGCTGTTGAAAACAGATAACATGGACAGAATATCAATATATCAAGCTAGGGGAAAGAGGGTCCAATATTAAGAACTCACCGCAAAAGTTTCACATGTGACGTCCTGGAAGCATAGGGGTCCTAAGCTAACTATACATACTGCGAAAATGCAAACACAATTTCATCATCGAAATAGTGTCACAAATAGAATTTTTTAAGACAAGTGTGGAGCTTCTGAAAATATAAAATTCAGACAAACCTGTACACGTTGAGCATGTCCAAAAAGATAAGAGTAATCTGAGGCAGGAAATATGTTCCAAGAGAGGTGGCAGCACTAGTATTTGTCTGTAGCAACGAAGACACACATAGGAGCATGTATGTAAGAACAAAGATGAAGAATAAAGTTCCGAAAAAATATATATGAAAACTTACAAAAACCTATAATAAGATTGATCCTTAAGATAATAAGTGTTCTAGCTCAATGAGCACGAAACAAAAGAGAGAACTTTTCAGCATAACATAGCTTCGATCAACTAAAATCTGGAACTGAATAAAAAGAAATACTTGGATTGTCTTGCCGCACATATCAATTAAGAACGGCTGTACAGCTCTAAGCCATAAGAATAAAACCTTGTAAATCATCAAGGCAAGAGTGATGCAACATTTGACTGGCTTGACTTTTGATTGATGTGCCTAATGCATACACAATACAATATAAGCAGAACTTATTCTATAATAGTTAAGAAGAAAATCCACTACACCTGCATGTGCCCAACCACATTTAACTAAATTATGGATTCCTTAGATCTACTTCTACATAGCAAGCCATAACAAGTGTGTCACATGCCTCTGATATCTTTATCCAAATTGTTCTTGAGAGTTGATTATTAGTTGTATGAGTACTAACATGTCCACCGTTTTGTGTATTTAACTTTAGGATCCGACTTATATGAATGAATTGTATTTCAAGAGAAAAATCACATAAGGATAAGCTAGATATGTAACTCTCCACCGTCAGGAACAAAATGTGGACATCACATTTTCATACATCATTAGACTATTACTGGATGAAAGTATGTGGAGACAGTCACATTAAAGTAGTTAAAACACACATTTTTGGAGTAAAAACATGCATAGGTAGCTAAACATTGTGGTGAATTTGAGAGTTAGCACATCGGTTTTCAGCAATGTAACATTTAATTTTTAATCAAATGAATAATTACAATACATATGCATAATCAATGCTTACTCAGAAATCAAACCTGCAATATATTCAGCACTGCCCTTATCACATCTGGATCTTTCAAGTAATCTACACTCTGACGTGCCTGTCCAATAATTTCAGCCCATTTCTGCAGGGGAGTGCGGAGAACAATTACAAAGAGAGCAAGAGACAAATAAACATAACTAACACAAGAAACTTATTGAAACAGAGATGTCCAGGAGGGAATCATACCTGATTAGGAAGCTCCATCAATCTCTGTAAATATTCATCTCTCTTGTGGGGATCGGATTCCACTTGGATCATATTACCCACCTAATATATAAAAGGTACCAACATCTAAAATGACCGTGCAAAACTTATTATCATGCCTAACCTTATGTCAAGAATACTACAGATAATTCAAGTGGTATATGCTATATGAAGAAGACATACTGATTCATAAAAGGAATGTATCTGATGAGGCTCAAGTTTTTTAATGGTTGTTCGAAGAGTTGTTAAAAGTTGTGATACAAATGGCTCATTTTCTCCAACCTGAATAAAGGAGAGACAGAGGCATATGTAGTTCATTTCTTTGTATCAGTGTCAATATTTTCATACCAATCATTACCACGGGCAATATCTAATAGAACCCTAACCTTTACAACAAAATTTTGCTTGCACTTTTGCACAATCTTCAAGAATGTATTGCATGCCATGTCCTGCAAATAAGCAGAGACAGAAATTATAACATCAGCTAAGACTAGAAAACTCGAAAAGAAATAAAATAATATAAGAATAATATCCTTCCACCATGGTTGAACTACAGGACTAAACTAATTTAAGCCTAGAAAAAAAGATCACTTCCATCAAATCATGCATGCATCATCTATATTAATTTAGAAAAATGCACATTCGATATTTAACCTGAACTCCGGGATGAGTTACTTGCATAAACTCGAACAACCTCTTCACAATAGTTTTCAATATTTTCCAGTGGGCCCTCAAAATACTTGTGTACTGCCCAACAACATACCTGAACACCCAACAAACAAAAAAACCCAGGGAGTGACTTTCAACCAAATCAATTTTCTTTTCCAGGACAACGAGTGGCGACCTCATTTTCGTCTCTAGGTCGCTTATTTGCTCGAGTGGATTCTGGTGTCGAAGAGTCAGTCTCCCTAGAACGAGTACTTCTTTGAGACCCATTAGGTTGATATGATTGAACAGAACCACGAGCTTGGTTCTGAGTCGAAGGATCCGTAATATTTCGAACAGGGTTGCTCACTTGGCTCGAAGGACCTGTCCTTGCACGATTAGGATGGTTCGACCCACCACTTGGATTTTGATTTTTATAATTGAAAAACTTCCAGTCGTTCTAGCTTCTTCTATGAATGCAAAGCACTCATCGAAGAACGGTAATAGTGTTACATCTGATCTGTCACATACTGTCGGGAAAAAAATCATTATAAATCATTTTTTCATGAGAACCTTTCTTACAAAAGAAATGAGGTACAAATTTGAGCTAATTTCAATCACTAGAATGTCAATTAACCTTAGAAGAAGTACAGTATCATGATGTGGCACAAGTTACTTGATTAGAAAATTAAACCAAACCTAAACATTGTGCTGTTCGACTCTGCTTGTTGTTTTATATTCCTCAACAAGACAAATCTCATAGAAGAAACTAATCAAATTTAAATCCAAAATCACGGCTATCATGACCATTCAGTTGATTCCCACAATAACTAAGCCAACGAAGAGAAACCGAACTACAAAATGAAGAATACAGCATGTGGAACCACAAATCAAGTCAAAATTTCTTACCTTCAACAATTTTGTATTTAAAATCATTAGGATGAGCAATTGGTAGAGAATTTGCGACAGTCAATCTATGTGTAACGTTCAAGCTTTTCAAAGCACTTTTGTTATTGGCAGATCCAAGCGAACCTAAGTAAAGACCCTGATAAAAAGTACAAGGAAAATTAGATTGGTTGTAAAATACACAAGCAGAACTGCAGACTCGAGTACCTCTTCAATATTGCATGGAATACTATCCTCTTTAATAATTTTCGTGGCTTGTGTAAAATCATTTCACCTTGTTCGTTCCACTAGCAAAATTCTTAAAACTTGTCTGAAAAAGCAAATCTTGTTTCTTCAACATTTGATACATTTCAAGCTCCTTAGGACCAAACTCAGTTGTCCTATTATCAAACTTCAATTCTATCGGACACCCCACATCAAATAGCTCTTGTCCAACCATACCCACATTAACATCAAATGCAATGTCTTGATTTCTCCTAAAAACATGTCTCGAGAATACATCATTCTCATTTCCGGATAGGTTTTTCGAAAATGCCAATGGTTTATGAAAAGATAACTTAAAATTTTGAGTTCCGTAGCTGCTCATATTGTCCGTATCATCAGCTAGAGATACAAAATCATTTTCGTTATCATCTTGAGTTGTTTTTGTATCAGAGCCGAAAATGTTCTCCTCAACAACCTCTGTAACTTTATCACACTCGAGTTTGAATTGAGATCGAACAGAAAATTCTTCTGTTTCTTCAATGTAGGGGTCTCTTTCCGTTTTACGTTCTTCCATGTCAAGCTTATGAAGGATGGTCAGAAAATGAGGAGGGACGACTGGACCTATAAATGTATCGTACGGCTGAACTTTACTAGACCACTTATTACTACGTGAGGATGGCTTTCTGAAAGGAAAAGGCGGCACTTGGAGTTGATCAGGAATAACCAAGAACTCCAAAGGTTCATAATCATTCTCAATATCGTTTTGTAAATCCGAGTAAGTAGAAAAGCCCAATTTCAACACATTTGTAGGCAAACCAGCCCAAGTACTTCTTAAGGCAACCTCATGTAGGCTAGTTGGCAAGTTTATATCTTTCAACACATCAGAAAACGTCATAGATGATCTTAATTTGGGAAGCCCAAAAGCCTTCATTTTTTGACATATTTCTTGATGAAAATTAGGCTCGGACTTAACTTGATGAATCTCCTCAGCATCTTCTTCATCAATGACTATCTTTCTTTTGACAATGTATTGTGCAAGTTTATCGTTCAAGAAGGCATTAAGGAAATCAAACTTCATGTGTTGAAATTTCTTTATTCCATCATATTCTAATTCATCCCTATCATATAAAAGATTTTCCTCCTCCGAGTCAATCCTTTTCCTCTTGTGATTTACTTCTGAGAAATTATCTAATTCCCATGCTGCAATGTATTGTTGAGCCTCTAGCTTACCAGATGACAACAACCTAATTAGCGTAAACCCGCCAAAACTATTAGATGTAGACACCTCCGCAGAAATATCTGAATCGAGAGTGGCAAACCCCAAAACTAAGTCTTTTTTCTGCCTCCAATCAATCCAAACTGGGAGTGACATTTTCGAAAACTCCTCTCTTACTAGACAACTACCACAATTACAATCAGGATCGGATAATGAAAGCTCGGAAGGGGGTCCCCAGCAGTAGTGCGTGTTGCAGAACTTTGAAATTTCGGAAGAAACTGATCCATTTTCATTATCATCAGGGCCATAACAAAAAAGACTGAAATCGCTATCCCAAAGTGATCCAAGTAAAATGCAATAGCCAGATTCCGAAGCCCACTTATATTTGTCATCTTCCGCATTTGCCCTCAAATCCGATAATCTAAAGACAGTCATATAACATGGATTCTCAAGGCCATGTGTCCACCTTAACATAGGCATCAGTGGTTTTCGTACATCACAAAGAAAAAGCGAGCATTTTGTAGAAACAGTAAAGTAAAACCCACTCGAACCGGCCATGGAGAGTGCCATAAATCCATCATTCTTCACCACAAACACTGTCTCAAGCTTCATTAAACAACTTACATTGCACTCCTTATTAGACCTCAAATCGACCAAAAACACCCCTTTGCGATGAGAAGCAATAAATATCCTATGATGGTAACTAAATTCAACACCAAACCATCCCTTCCCTTCAACATCATCTTCCTCTTTCTCTAAGCTCACCTTATCAGTCATCGAAATATGCGTTATTCTTTTAATAACTCTATTCTTTCCAATAACCAAAGACATAATCAGTTTACTCTTCCTCTCATTAGAACAATTAACATCAAACAACAATATGTCGCCATTCTCCAACAAGATCAAACATTCTTGCCTCAAATGTGGGCTCCAACATGCGCTCACCACCGAATTACCCTTAAACGTATTAGCATCAGCACACCCCAAATAATTTAAACAAACAGAAAAGTTACTATCTCTAGAAGAACTGCTATTTTCAACTCTATACCAATACACAGAGTAATGAGTACAGACCATCAAAAACCCAACAACTACAACATTATTCCTACTAAGTTTATCGTTACTACCTACATTACCAAAATCGTTAAAACGGCTAACCAGAAGTCTCGTGATGCGTTGGCGGTTGGCGCAACCCTCTTTAGCCAGCTGAAAAAAGTTTTTAATTTTCGAATTAAGGCTCAAAATCCCATCTTTTACCGCAAGTAGAGAAAATCCCACTTGATCGGAATTCTCACCCGTAGGGAAAAACGCGATGATTAGGTTTTTATTCGGGACGCGAAGCAATTGAAGAGAGTTGAAGCTGTGAAAGTGGGAAGAGTAGTCGGGGAGTTGGGGGCCGAGGAGAGAAGAAATAGAGGAAGGGGTAGAATTGTAATTTTGGAGGAACCGGGGGAGGGATAGGTCGGGGTAGGGTGGGGGGAGGCGGGGGGCGAGGGAAGAGGAGTGGAGGAGGGTGGTTGTAGGGGTGTCGGGGTTTTGGGTAAATAGCAAGGGGCCGAGGGGAGTTTCAGAATATTTGCCGGGGAGGAGGGATTGGGGGGTGAAGGTGGAGGTTAAAGCCCATAGCGATTTCCACTCCGTAGTGAAGTCCATTCGCGGCGGGGTTTTGCGGCGGGAGTGGCTGAAAATTGGGAAAATAGGATTAAGTGGAGAGTAGAAGTCTTACTCAGTGGCGGAGCTGTGTAGACTGGGGGGCGACCACAGTATAAATATTATTAGTATTAAAGCTTTGTGTATTGACTGTGTTGGCTGGATGGTTAAGGAAATTGAAGTTTCATTCGAAGGCCCGTGTTCGAATCCAGCTTGGTGCAAATGATTTTTATTTCAATTCTTAAGCCATTTTTTTTCAATTTTTAAGCTATTTTTTAAAAAATTTCTTTCTTTATCAATAGTTAAGCTTTTCTTTAAATTCTCTTTCTTCTTAATGATTATATAAGGAATATAATATTTTATTGTTATTAAAATACAAGATTTTATAATATTCTTTATTTAGTGCATATTAAAAAAAAATAAAAAATCTGAATAATTGTAAGAAAAATAAGATTTTTATTTTTTTTTATAACATATATGGTTTTCTCCTTATAATTATATTTATTTAGTGCACTTTTTTTATATAATATTCTTTATTTATTGTAATGTACATTTCAAAAAAAATTCTTTGTTAATAATTATAAAAGAATATATTCTTTTCCTAATTATTTATTTTATTTAATGCATCCCTCGAAAAAATTTCGCCCCCCAGTAAATCGGTCTAGCTCCGCCACTGCTCTTACTTTCACTCTCACTCTCTTACCAAGTGCGATAAGGCGACGGTGGTTGGGTTGGGTTATGTTGAAGAAATCCGGCGGCAATGGAAGGAGACAGGAACGGAAAAATCATGGAGAAAATGGTTCCCCTGTTTTTCTCTTTATCAATTTTTGTTTGTCAAAAAGGATTTGAATTTGGGTTTTTCAATAAAAGAAAAAGAACCATCTTTTGAATTCGGGTAACAGCCCAACTCAAATTATATAAAACATGGCCCATTATTAACCCAATCCAATTGCAATCGGTCCAACTAAATCCTACATTGATAAGAAGGATTACATTGATAAGAGAAACATATTTACTACAAAAAAATTTAAAAGAGACGAAAGTGATAAAATCAGAGATTATCTTTTCAATTTTTCCTTAGGGATGATAAAGACACTTATCAGTCGTACTTAGGGATGTGATGTAGCCGAGTAGTGTCAAATGACACAGTGTTCGAGTTTGGTTTGAATTTTATCTAATTAAAATTTTATATTTGAGCTTGGTTTGATTGTTGAATGAGCCGAATTCAAATGAGCTTGAGCCGAGTATCGAGCACCTTCATATTTTATATGCATCTTTATCAAATATTAGCTTATCAAATCGAGCTCAAACCGAGATTTAAAAGTTATCAAATGAACTTGTTTGATTAGTGTGACGAATCGAGCTCAAATAATTTTTTATCGAACAAGCTCAAGTTAAGTATCGAGTAGCTCGATTTTATTTTCATCCCTACTCGTGCTTGCCAATTTGTTTATTGGGACAACTTTTTTAGACAAGTGATGCTGCTATTTTTCCACGATTAGAGACGCTAATCATAATTATGTACAATCATTTTTTTTAAAACATGAACTAAAAACTTTCAAGTTTCAATTCGTTGAGGCATCAATATGAAAGTGTATACGTTTTAATATATATCTAACACTAAAAGATAAATTGCATCCGAAAGACGTATGTTACAATTATTACATGTTGTATTGATATACTTCTTAAACATAAAAAATCGTCATTTTTGTATATTCTTCTTTATACTTTGAAACTTTGTACGTAATGGATTTGATCATAAGTTATTACAACCTTTATTCAATTTTATAGAAATGTAATACGGATATATATTCTTTTTACTAAAATGTATTTTCTTCAAATACTGTATTTTCATCTTTAAATATATTGTCCTAACTCATTCAATAAATGTGCTTCTCTTGACAAAAAAAAAAAAAAAATTCATCTTATTTTCTTAGAAAGAGTTATTAGATATATGCATGTAACTAGTCAGACACAGGTTTTTGGGTTGACCCATGATTACAGGCCCGGTTCAACAGTGTTCATGCATAGAAACAATGAAAATTAAATCTTCGATTATAATTTTTATTTCTCAAGAGATTTATGTTTAACCATATAGTTCCTAATTAAAGCCAAATTAATTAAATCAGTGGTCAGAAATGTACCCTTTTGTGTTTAGTTATGGTTAAATATTCAAAACACAACATTTGTCTGTTACATGGTTTTCATATTTTCATCAAGCTTACAACTTCATAATTAAATATAAAAAATTGAAACTACTTAATATGCAACTTAATTGATCACTTCCTAGCTAAAAGTATAATAAAATCAATTCATGATTTACAACCCTTTTAATTGGATTTTAATTAGGTAGAAATTTCATGTTTTAGGGTTCTAGAAGATATATATGATATTATTTAATATATTACATAATTTTAATCGGAATGAACTTTGGAAGCGCACAATATTGTTGTAAATTCAGAAATACCACTACATGCATTTCCTAATTAAAAACTATATATATTTCGTTATATTAATATAACCAATCCTTGTTTTTGGTAACTAATTTAACATAATAGGGAAAAATAAATCAAAAGGCCAAGAGAGACAAATAACAAATATAAATCAAAGCCATAATATGTGAATAATATTTTGCCTAATATTATAATTATATATAGTTTAATTTCAACTTTAAAATAGTAAATATATTTCTTAGCAAACTAATGTATTTTGGCTAAGACTATTAATAATTAACTTTTATTGCTAAATTCCTATACGTTGTTTGATACAATTAGTTTGGTCACAAGAGAAACTTTCCTCCACGCTCACTCTGCACTCGAGCCCGATCTGTCACATAAATCCATTCATATATTAATACTTGAAATAAATAGATAAATCCTCATATGTTATTCTATGCATATATATATATATATATATATATATATATATATATATATATATATATATATTTGGTGTTACAAATACAAGAAGTTATATGTAACCTAGGTTTATGATCTCTAGTTTGCTATGGTGTACTTTATATATAATACATTTGTCACATAATTTGTCACATGATTACATGGTCGCTATTGTCATCGTTTATAAGCAAATGATAGTGTAATTAATCATCTTTATTATCTAAAACTTTATTAAACTTAAAGGCGAATTTGTTTTTTTGGTACCATATGATATGCTAACTTGCAACTTTGGTATCAATTTATACAAAAATGCAAATTTGGTACCACAGGATATATTTTCCATTGCAACTTTGGTACCAAATTCAATTTTTCTCGAAAATTATTGATAATTTACCCCCATGAAATGCATAATGTTCAATTTACCCCCTTGTAATTTAAAAAAGAGCACTTTATCTCATGTGCTTTTAGAAAAGTTTCACACAGCCTCTCTGACATTTTTATAGGAGGCACTTTATCCATTTTTACTACGATATTGTGTCATTTTAACCTCCTGTGTTAATAAATGTGATAATTTATCTCCCTATATTACAAAATATTTTTCATATCTATTCTCAATTGCTGCAAGTGAGTTACACACTCCAGCCAAAAGGGGTAAATTGGTTTATTAATTTTTTTTTACAGTGGATAGTTTTTTTCTCAAATTATAGGGGGATAAATTGAACATTATGTAATTTATAGGCGGTAAATTGCTATTAATTTTGGAGAAAAAATGGATTTGGTACAAAAGTTGCAACGAAAACCTATCATGTGGTACTAAATTTACATTTTTCATATCTAATGGTACCAAAATTGCAAGTTGACCTATCCTATGACACCAAAAACGCAATTCTCCCTTAAAGTTAGTCTAATTCTTGAACAGTTATTAATATTAAGCAATCTTACCTATGTAAAGAACCAATCGCACGGTAAATTTCGGTTAGAAACTAATGCTGTTAATTCTTTAAGGTAAATTTCGGGTCTTACGTACCCTCTTTAATACTTGAAAGGTATATTCATACCTTGATGAGGAAAGAGTATAGAACATCATCTCTTCCATGCTACTGATGTTCAAGTGGAGAATTTCGAAGGTTTTTTTTGCAAGTTAACTCCATGTGTTATGTCTAATGGGCAATTTACTTTTTTGTGAAATAAAAATAGGCAATTTAACTTCATGTGAAATGAAATAATTAGCAATTTACCTTCTTGTGATATAAAAGTAGGCAATTTACCTTAATTTACTATTCACTTGAATTTCGAACGAAAGTTTCTCCAAAACATTGATAATCTTAACAATTTGACCTGGGATTCGCTTCGAAATAGTCCTCAAAAGAACATTCGACCCTGAAATCTTTGCTTCAACATTTGCAATAGGAGAGTTACAACAAGCTCCAAGCTCCTTGAAATTACCATCGAACGGGCTTTCTGCCTGTGGACTAAGCTGGAGTAGTGGCCGAGGACTAAGCTGAAGCGATGGTCGAGGACTAGGGCTTAAGCTCTTCCTTCGTTTTTTGCCTCCAAGGATTGTAAAACTTGGCGCAACTCCTTGATGAAATCTATCACCCCTCCTATGATCGATGCTTGATCGCCCTTAATAAATCAAAAATAAAATCAACAAGATTTCATATGTAGTTGTTGTTTTAGTTATATAGAACTGGACACTCAGACCATTCTCAGCAGTATGCTTTTTAACTCTTCCAAGAGCTAAAATTGAGATTATACATAACCAAATAAAAAAATCTTCCAAAAGCTAAAACACTATTTACTATGTATAATTTGATATAAATAACCATTTATAGATACCATTGTTGGAGATTCTCTCAGCATTTCAAGTCATTCGCTTTCAAAATTAGCACTTTTTTATCCTAATTTTTTAATATATTGGAAATTTCGTCGTCATCCCCCTCTCAATCTAGTTTTACACATTTAATTTGGTCCTATAAAACAATATCAATTTTGTAATTTTAATTCCATATATAGAATAGAACATCTTTGTTTGCATATTTTGTCACTAATTAGATGGATAGGATTAAAAAATAAATTAAAATTATTGGGACTACATATACCATATTCTCTAAAAAGTGCGGAATCAAAAGTATTGATCAAGTTCAATACAGAGAATTCAATTTAGCAGTTCTAGTTGATATAAAAAGTGTGTATATCAATCATAGTTGCGTACCCTTTTGATGTAGACACAAAGAGTCAACGAGCGTAAAACCTTGAGATGTTCGTTCATCTGTCTTCTCCTGTTCCTCTCCACGGCTATGTGAGACATAGTTTAATTTGTTGTTCGATCGTCTAACACAATTAATCTTTGTACAGAGAATATATATTTTCCGCTTGCCGACTTGTTCGACTTGTGCTTTATTACTACCTCTATTTATAAGACAACGGCATAGGGCGGATATCTCTAAATTTGTCTCTAGGGTTTTCACATTAAATGCAATGTGCTGCAGTCTCGTGAGGTTAATTCTAATGTGTGTGTTTTACAACTTACATATATATGTTGTATGTAATTCTCACGTATATGAAGTTGGAATAATTACGTTCTCCGCGTGAGATACACTACAAAAAATTTTAATTTTAGTGACAAAATAGTAAATAACAAAGTGACAATAATTTAAATATTGTCGCTAAAGTAATGTATATAGAAACACTAGTGACAAGAAATGTGAAAAAATTGTCACTATTGACTTTTAGTGATACCCCAAAAGTGACAACTAAAAAGTTATCACTAAATCATAGTGACAATATTTATTTTCACTAAGTTGTCACTGAAAGGGTGTCACTAATTGTCAATAGTGACAACTTAAGTTCCATAAACTTGTAACTAATAGTCATTAATGACAACTTAAAAATATATTTTGTCACTATTGCACTTGTCACTATTATTATTGTGACATAACTAATATTTTTATCACTAAGTGTATGCAAAAAGTGACAATTTCAATAATATCACTTGATATTTTATCACTAAAATCCATTTTTCTTGTAGTGATAAAATTCAGAAACAAAAGGATGCGTAAATCTACCTATATATATCATGCATGACACGCTCGGTTTATTCATCAATTTTTTTATTATTTGTCTTCTAATTGGTCAACGTGTAAATATTTTCTAATTGTGATTATAGTTTATGCAATTTTATGTCAGAGTATCTGAGCTAATGTCAATTTACCCTAAAGAAAAAAAATTATTGTTCATGTCAAAATTTTAAAGAAGTAATTTACTCATTTAGTTGGAGAGTATAATTCACTTGCTGAGATTGAAAGTGAGCGTGAAAAGTGTTTTTGTAACATAAGAGGATAAATTGTCACATTTATTATAACACATGGGGTGAATAACCACATTTATCATAACATGAAAGGTAAACTACCACATTATCATAACGGAGAGAGGCTAAGTGCCATATTTAAAAATGTCAATGCACTACAAAAAATTTAAATTTTAGTGACAAAATAGTAAATGACAAATTGACAATAATTTTAATATTGTCACTAAACTGATGTATATAGACACACTAGTGACAAAAAATATGAAAAAGTTGTCACTATTGACATTTAGTGATATCCCAATAGTGATAACTAAAAAGTTATCACTAAATTATAGTGACAATATTTATTGTCACTGAAAGGGTGTCACAAATTGTCAATAGTGACAACTTAAGTTCCATAAATTTATCACTAATAGCCATTAGTGAGAACTTAAAAATATATTTTATCACTATTGCACTTGTCACTATTATTATTGTGACAAAACTAACATTCTTATCACTAAATGTATGCAAAAACTGACAATTTCAATAATATCACTTAATATTTTGTCACTAAAATCCATTTTTTTTGTAGTGATGAGACGGTGTAAAACTTTTACATGATTATAAATATATATTGACACTATACGTACGACCAGTCTTCAAGACAAAAATTGGTCGTGCTATTTTTAGAGCACGACACTATACACTATACACACTAAACGTATGACCAATTTTTGTCTTGATGACTGGTCAGACTTATAGTGTATAGTGTCATGCTCTAAAAATAGCACTTATGATCCCAATTATTTCGTGCATTCCGTCTCATCCCTCTCATATTTAAACTGGGACCAAAAATGACAAATAGAGAAATTATGGAATGAGATTCATATTTAGTTTTGATTAGATAAGTTAAAAATTGACAAAACAAATGTGAAAATATGAAGTTACTTGGTATTCGATTCGAACTCGTTCCATAAAAACTCATTTAAGCTCGGTTTATTAAAAAATCGAACCAAACTTAATTACTTAAGTACAATTGCAAACCCGATATAAGTAACTTTATATTCAAAACAAACTTTCAACGATGTGTTCTTTGATACCACTTTATTTTATTAATTAGGGTCTAGGGATGATGGAGCTGACCTTTATATATGCCCTGCCAATTAAAAAGCTAGCTCGATCCACTATTATATGCTCTCTACATATTTTATTGTATATTATTTTATGAAAGAAATACTTTACTAATTAATTAAGTACTGAAGACAAACATTTGCGGAATGAGCTGTCATGTCATTATTATTAGTCACATGCACCATTATAAACAACGGAAGATTCTTACCTGGACCTGGTCCAGATGTGGTTCAGGATTTTTCTTTTTTTTCTATTTTCTTTTCTTTTCTTCTTTTCTTTTTCCTATTCTTTATTAATAATTAAAATTATCATATACAACTAAAAAAATAATGACATATTTTGTGTTGTAAATTTATAATATGATATTTGTTTCTATCAAAATTAATATAGTGAGAAAATATATTTTTAAATTGTCACTAATAACTATTTGTGACAAGTGTATGAAACTTAAGTTATCATTATTGACAACTAGTGACACTCTTTTAGAGACACACTACAAGAAAAATGAATTACAAGTGTGTCTCTAAAAGGGTGTCACTAATTGTCAATAATGATAACTTAAGTTTCATACAATTGTCACAAATAGCCATTAGTGACAATTTAAAAATATTATTTTATCACTATTGTACTTGTCACTATTGTTATTGTGACAAAATTAACATATTTGTCACTAATATATGCAAAAAACTGATAATTTCAACAATGTTACTTAATATTTGATCACTAAATTTTATTTTTCTTGTAGTGGTGGTTTTTTATGTATTTTTCGTAATCGTTCAATGTGTTGTAGCTATATTTTTATTTATTTCCAAAGATGTGAATTTGCAAATTCATTGTGTCATTTTGTGCTATAATTTATGAAATAATTAAGATTGATATTTTTTTATAGAATTAATTTAAACATTAAATATTTTTAAAGAAGAAATAATGTGTAGAAAATGCAAATAATAATTTTGATAGAAACAAACATCATATTATGAATTTACAACACAAAATATGTCATTATTTTTTTAATTGTATAAGACAATTTTAATTATTAATAAAGAATAAGAAAAAGAAAAGAAGAAGAGAAAATAAAAAAAAATAGAAAAAAAGAAAAATCCTGGACCAGGTCCAGGTAAGAATCTTCCATAGAATATTGATCATAAATTGGATCGCAATTTAGAAGACTTGTCCTCTATTTTTTTTAATTAGTTTTCCGTTGTTCTTTTTCAAATTAACAAGTGCATCTTCATCATTTGCAATTGGATAGTGATGCGGGTCTTTTACCCACTAAAGAAAATAAGTTTTCAGAGTGATATATTTAAAACTGTCACTATTTATAGACGCACATGCTCTGAAAAAGAAAATGTTGTAGAAAGTACAAAGGGGTACTGATTGAGGGCATGCAATATGAGGATTATAAAGTACAAAAATGATGGATCTGCTTATTTAAAGTACAAAAAATGCCAAAAAAAACAAAGCACATGATTGGCTCCTTATCCAAAATCAGCTTTTTCCTTGTTGTTTTTCAAGATAATATGCAATCGTAAATGTCTAATTGTCAAACAACAAAAATTGCTTAAAGCAGTTAGCTAGAGAAATAATTTTCTACATAAAAAAGTTTTTGCAAACATTACTTTATAGGAGTATTATATATAATAACAATATCAAAAATACGAAAAGTTGATTATAACATTGTTTAAAGTCGTTTGAAGTAAAATGTGGGAATTGAATATTATATATATATTAACATATATGAAGTAGTAATATAATCATAATTAGCGTCCATAATTAATGGAGGTGGTCACAACTCACACGGCTTCAAGAACACCATCTCTAGGTGGTCAACAATGTCCTTCACTGTGCCGCGGAATTCACTATGCATCTGTTATCATGGTTATCAAACCGTGAATCGTATCGCGTATCGTTTTTCTCTCGTATCGAATCGTATCGCACGTATCGTATTTGTTAGAGTAATCTTAATACAACTAACGAAATAATATTTGATTTTAGCAATTGGTTTATCATCAACTCACCAAGCCAATGATTAATAATACATCATTCAGGGGTTGAAAATGCAAAATATTTTCATGTCATATACGAAACATATATATAACTACTCCGTGAAATGTTTATTGCGTTTTTTTTTACTATTAAAATTTAGAAGAAGAAAAACCCCATACATTCAAAATATGTCGTTTTAGATGACATATTTCAAGAAACTATTTTTAAGGAATTCACGTAAAGTTGTAGGGACCAACATACATGAAGTATTTGAATAATAGATTACAGAAAAATTGTTGGGATTCGGTAAGATAAACAGCCCTAGGCACAGCGGAATATAAAAATTTTAGGACCTCTTACGGAATCTTGCCAGGATACTCTCTAGTTGTATATATATGAATACAAATAAAAACGATAGTATAAGTTCACACGTTATACCTATCTCCTTGCAAATCCTCGGCTAGCAAAACGAACTCTGATTTCTGCTCCAGCAAAATCGATCCAGGCTTTTCAAGGAGCGCCCCACGTGTTGCGCCTCTACGAGTTGATACACCACAATTACACGAAAATAATAAATCTTGATCAGCTAGAACACAAGATATATTATGATCTAGGATATAGGAACGATTTTGGAACAAAGTCGAAAACGAAAAATTCTTCCTAAAGGAAGACAGGGTTCGGCTATTGCAGTGTGGGAGAGGGAGAGAGTATTTTGCTCTTGCTCAATTTTTGCTTGTTGAGTTGTGTGAAAAATAACTATAAGATAGCTACTTATAGTTATCTCCCTAACCTAGTCCTATTAGGACTAGGTCTTCTCTCTCCTACATGGGCCATGGCCCTCTTTAATTTAGAAGACCCAGTCTCCTAATTAATTCATGGCCCAGTTAATTAATTTGACCAGGCCTAATTTAATCTCCCAATTAAATAGCCCAATTAATTAACTTAATCTCCCATTTAATTAAATCAGACTCTAAGTCTATTTAATTAAAATCCTTTTTAATTAATTAAATCCAACTTAATTAATTAATCCACAAATTAAATTCCAATTTAATTTATGATCCTGATCCAATTCCAATTGGATCCAATTTTGTTCCAATTGGGTCGACCCAGTCGACCCACCCAATATAATCGACCCAGTCGATTTTTCACCCAGTCGACCCAGTCGACTCGGTCGTTCTTATTTCCTCGCTTTCGCTTCATGTGTATTGTGTATGCCCCCGTAGGTTCACCACATAATTGGCCGTGGGTTATAATTAAATATTATTTAATTATTCGAGTAAGACTTACTCTAAATCAATCGAACACTCTGTCGATTGATCATTCCAAAATTAGCACCCCTGCCAATTTGGGAATTCTCCCACACTCCACGGTCGATGTCCAGCCACAAGCCCATGGAGCCCAATCACTGGTGAATTAATTCAGTGAACCTTTTATCATTTACAATTTCCATATACGACATAATCTCTCCATCAACCAATCTCCCAGTCGAGACTTAAGGGTATGGTCTTTCATCGGTTTCCCTTTTCTTTTGTCTTGACCTTATGCATTCTGGTCTCGAAATAATTCTCTTTGACTTGACCTTTATGAGCTACTTACATAAAGCCGTCAGATACCTCGGCCGAGGATTTTACCAGAATTAATTTCTCACAGAAATCCATAGGAGAATTTCCCAACCTATCAAGTCGGGTCAATGGATCCTTTGTTGATGATATGAACCTGCATACGAGTTCCTCTATACCCAACATGAATCCACAAAGACTTTCTGGCGATCCCCAGTCAGTCGGAACTCATATCAAAGCATAGACGTTCTCGCACCAGATAAACCCTATCACCTCAAGTAGTTAGGGATCGTTCCTCGTATACTATTGCAAATTGGAATAACTTCAACCCCGATATGCGACTACCGCTTCCATGGTGAGTTATTTCCTAATTGGGGTATTCAGTGCGCTTGCTATCCCAGCAAGCCACCCACTTATGTGTATCGACTATCCCAGTCACGCTCGTGGACCCCAGCGTCCTCCAGTTCATCGGAGTATACACAACAGTGAGAGTCTAACCGAATCCAACGATGTCCTATCTCGATTGGATTCTATGTCTCTTGAATATGTTCTAGATCACGGCCTTGGAGATCAGTCCACGGGTTGTCCCATAGCCCTGTGATCTAAGGACTTCTATCCTTATGCGTAGATAATTATTACATAAGATAAAGTTGACCATATATATAAATGCATTTATTAATCCAATCGAATGGTCCTTTCAATTAAATGCAGCCAAAACAGTTGGCTTGCAGGACACTATTCTATCAATCTCCCACTTGTACTAAAGCCAACTTTTCATACTTCTGATTCCCATCTTAGACAGATGTTTTCGGATGCCTTTGAGGCAATGGCTTAGACAGCGGGTCCGTCGTATTATCCCTTGAGGTGACACGTTCCATCTTTATGTCTCCTCTACCAATGATATAAATATCAAATGGTATCGTCTTAGTTCGTGCTTGGATTCTGATGAGATCTCGACTCCTTCGCTTGCGAGATAGCTCCATTATTATCACAGAAGATAGTAATGGCTCGACAATGCTAGGTATTACATCCAATTCCTGGATGAAGTTTTTCATCCAAATACCTTCCTTTGCTGCTTCACTCGCGGCAATGTATTCTGCCTCGGTGGTTGAATCTGCGGTAGTGTTTTTCTTGGAGCTCTTCCAGCTTACCGCACCACTATTGAGGCAGAACACGTATCCAGATGTCGACTTGAAGTCGTCTACATCACATTGGAAGCTAGAATCAGTATAGCCTTCCAATTTCAATTCTCTTCCACCGTATACCAAGAACAATTCGTTAGTCCTTCTCAGGTACTTCAAAATTGTCTTTACGGCTATCCAGTGTTGCTCACCTGGATCAGACTGGTAGCGACTTGTAACGCTTAAAGCGTATGCTACGTCTGGTCTCGTACATAACATACCATACATTATGCTTCCTATTGCGGATGCATATGGTACTCGAGACATATTGATTCTCTCTTCAGGCGTCTTTGGGGCCATAGACTTAGAGAGTGCAATTCCATGTCTCATTGGAAGCAATCCTCTCTTGGATTCTTCCACTTTAAATCTTTTCAAGATTTTATCTATGTACTGGGATTGGGAGAGGCCCAGCAGTCCTTTTTGATCTATTTCGGTAGATCCTTGTACCTAGTACAAAGGATGCTTCTCCCAAATCCTTCATCGAGAATTGTGTAGATAACCATGCTTTAGTTTCGGACAACACTTTCACATTTGTTCCCAATGAGAAGAATGTCATCAACATAAAGCACAAAAATTCAACTGTACTCCCACTGACCTTCTTGTACACTCAAGGTTCGAACATGTTTTTGATGAATCCAAAAGTTTGGATTGTCTCATCGAAACGAATGTTCCAACTTCGGGAAGCTTGCTTCAGTCCATAAATGGACCTCTGGAGTTTGCACACCTTGTGTTCATCTCCTTTGGATGTATATCCTTTTGGTTGCTCCATGTAGATCTCCTTATCAATGTCCCCATTGAGAAAGGCAGTCTTTACATCCATCTTCCATATCTCGTAGTTATACCACGCAGCTATGGCCAGCAAGATTCGAATGGATTTAGGCATTGCGACGGGCGAGAAGGTCTCCTCAAAGTCGATGCTTGGCCTTTGAGTGTATCCTTTGGCCACTAGTCGCGCCTTGTAGGTTATTACCTCTCCGTTCACTCCAAGCTTTCGCTTATAGATCCACTTGCAACCCACGGGAGCTACTCCCACTGGTGGATCTACCAAGGCCCAGACCTTGTTCGAGTGCATGGAGTCCAATTCGAATTCCATGGCTTCACGCCACCTTCCCGAGTCTATGCCTAGCATAGCCTCTTCGTAAGTCCTTGGGTCGGTTAGAGACTGTCCAGTCTCACGCAGCAGACCGTAGTACCTCTCGGGTTTTCTACGTTGTCTTTCTGACCTACGAAGTATCGGTGTACTCTCTGATGTACTTTCATGCTCTTGTTCTCCCACTGCCTGTGGTGATGGGTCAGCTTGATCAACCTCTTTGGTCTTTTCAGCTTCAGTGACCTCATCTAGTTCTACGTTGTGTTCCTTCTTGCCTAGCAAGAAATCCTTCTCCAAGAAGTGTGCGTTCCTTGAGACAAACGTAGTTTATCTTGTAGGATCGTAGAACTTGTATCCTATAGAGTTTTCTGGATACCCCACGAATTGCATAAGATGGACTTTACGTCCAACTTATCTCCCACCAGCTTATTCACATAAGCGGGAGACCCCATATGCGCATGAATGCATATGAAGGTACAATACCAAAACTCATATCACGTGATATGTTTTGGATCTGGCTTCAGAGATACTTAGCTCAGTATCTTCGATTTTCTCGATCAAGTTTCATTTGTTTGAATAAGGAATTTCATGTAAGATTTCTTAATGAACATTTAGATGTCCAAAATGCTCGACAACAGACAACGTTTCGAGCGGGTCTTACATTTCGAGAATCTAATTCTCTATTAAATAATCAATGGCGTACTGCCAATGCATGTTTGATTTTTGAATCGATCCAAATCTCTTACATGCTTTCATTGATTAGGCTCTCTTTTCTATTCCAAAAGTAATTTGGATTTGTACATCACAACGTACTTTTACCCATGAGGGTACTAGAGACGCCTTATCTCCCACTAATACTTTAGTGTTTCTACACACTTTTAATGGATTAAATCCATTGCAATTGTTTATGCCTCTTGGTTGCCTAGCAACCAACTACTAAATCTAATTTCCATTAAGCAAGATTCGAAAGTCGGTTACTATGTACAGCATCCCAGTCAAGCTCGACCCAGTCGAGCTCAATCTTTGAATCTTTTAATTCGGAAATATGTTTTAGTATTCGTGTATCGCCTTTCGGTTTTTACAACGACTCAAGTGTGTGAAATCTTGATTATTTATATTTTATTGACTATGCATATTATATTTAGTCGATATATGAGTATCCATACTCTTTTGCTTATGTACACCTTTTGCGTATAAATCTTATAGCGCAATCAGCTCCAACCATTATGGAACTATCACATCTCTTAAGACAAGAGATGGTATAAGCAAATTCCAATGATCTAAATAATTCATGGCTTTAGATGCATTGAATGCATCAATGAGTGCTTCATCGGGCATCCAACACCCTTATGCATTACTGTAACCATAAGGTTAAGTTCAATAAAATTTAATCATCCCTTATGGGATGAATAGGTTCAATTCCCTCTTTCCCTTGATCTTAATCCATGGAAGAACCATTTTGATTGACTTTACAACTTATCATCCTTACAGAAAAACCTCTAAGGTTTTTTCCCTTCAGAGAGGATTCATTCCTCTTCTTCCATCTCATAAGTCTTTTGAGCTTTTCAACGAGATGTTACTTCCCATTCATGGGAGACTTCATGTTTGCCTTCAAGAAAATTTGGGCTTGAGAACCATCCTCAACCCTCTGGTGAAACTTATCACCTTTCTTATTTGAAGAGTAACTTCGAAAAAGGCAGCTTGGTGAAACCTATCACCATTCCAGTCGAAGTGTAACTTCGAAAGGAAAACCAATGAAATCTTTGTAAGGAGATTAGTCCTTGCTTGGACTCGAGAATAATTTCTCAAGTTTCGAAGTCATTCAAAATTCATTTGGGTTCAGTCAATTTTTTTTTTTGATTCAAGTATGATGGTAAATATTCATGGATACATCATTTATGAAAAACTATCATAAACATGACGATAAATACGCGGCAGATTAATATCAATGCATAATTTACAAACATGGTTTTCATTTGCAAATTACTCCCACTATTTTTGTCGAATACTTATGCCCCCACATAAGGTTCGGGAAATAAAAATTTCCTAATGGGCTCAAGGCCCAAATGCAATCGCTCAGTACCCACGACTCGTTGGCCATACCAATCGATCCACTTGGTGGGCGATCACGTCGCCGGTTAACCATCCCAGCTAACCCTTGAGTTCATTCAGCCTCGGTTTTCGTTATGGACCCACGACTCGTGAGATATCCATACTTACTCGCGTTAAATCATGTCCAATACTCGTGAAGAGAAATAGTTCAATCCTAGACGCCCCACGACTCGTGAGACAGCGCCTAGAACCTTGCTATCCCCTCCCTTGGCACTAAACTGTGCATCGAGGCAATAGACATATCATCTTCCTATAGCTCGACCCACGACTCGTGAGACATCGAGATATATTTGTACAATATGCCTAAGACCTAGTAATTGGATAGGCTCGGACCATAGACACCATTCATATGCGCCCGTTATTCGATTTAATATTCTAATTGAGTTTTTAAGTTCAATTGGAGGTTTTAAGTTTTCTTTGTGCGAGGTCTCATCAGATTATGCTTTATCTTGTTTACGTGATCTATTCTAAGCATGCAAGACATACATCAAAGAATAATAGTAAACATGTATCACCTAGCATTGCACATATGATTGGTCGATTGCCCATCCTATGCGATCCATCACAAGCCACATGATGGACCAATTGGTCAGTCTAGGGTGGAAATTAAATGTCCTAACTACTACAATTTTCAAACCCATACATCATGGGCCTTCTTGTAATATCCACATTGATTGGGCCTCAATGTAATGAATTGGGCCTCCATGTCCTCCAAGGTAATGGGCCTCCATGTGGATCTCCAAGTCTTCATGAGGTCTTCTCGGCTCCAAGCCTAATCTAAGCCTAGCTTATAAAAATAAAGGCCCTATTCTATTACAATTGTTTGCGCAAGCAAGGGCACCAATCAGGCCCATTTAATTACAACCCATAAAATTAATAAATCAAAACTACACAGGGCTTAAGGGCAAAATCGACAAATCCACATATTCACTCAAGAACATGCATAAATTCACATAAGGGCATAAATGTAAATTTACCGGCTCCTTCAATTTTAATTCACAAAAATTATCCAAGTTAATTTAATTTTGAATCATCAATTAATCTCTAAGATTAATTAACTCTTACTTGAGCTCTAAGTAATCTACAACTCTTATCTTGATAAAGTTGGTTAATTAAGATAGTTACAAATCTTCCAAGATTACTATCTTATCCAAAACTCTAAGTTTCCCAATTTTACAAATCTCTAAGATTCTCAAGATAATCCTATTTTGATTAGATTAGTTAACTAAGGTAGTGTCCAAATCCACCAAGATTTCTACCTTATCCAAAACTCCAAGTTTCCTAATTTAATAAGATCTCTAAGATCTTTAATCTTGGTAACTTACTAGAAGAGATTAACTTTAATTAAATCTCTTATCACAATTGAAACTCTAAGTTTCCTTGTTTAATAAGATCTCTAAGATCTTTAATCTTGGTAACTTACTAGAAGAGATTAATTTTAATTAAATCTCTTATCATAATTGAAACTCTAAGTTTCCTTGTTAATTAGATCTCTAAGATCAATCCAAGATTCACCAAGATTCCATAACAACCAAATCTCCAAGATTTTCAGGACTTCCAAAATAGGTGAGTTTGAGATCAACCAAAATTCAGCCACGAAGTGTCGAATTAAACGCTCCCACGTGGCAGCACACACATGGCCACGAAGCCGCGCGTGAGCCCCACGCAGTAGCTGCTGCCGCGCGTGACAGCGCGTAGCAGCGTGCTGCTGCGCGTTGCCAGCACGCGGCAAACTGCCCGAGGGCAGCTGCCATGTGTTGCACGCGCAGACAGCGTGCTTGTTCACGCGCTGCCGCGTACGGCAGCACGCTGTGGCACCTCGTGCCACCGCGGTTGATCCCAAAAATATATAATTTTTCTTGTTCGATTACTTTTGATTTAATTAAACATATCCAATTAATTAAATCCCAATCCAAAATAAAAATTAACACGATAAAATTTCGAATCAAAATTTCTACATTAACTCTAAGTTAACAGATCTACGTCCTAAAACATATACAGTCATAGAACTAGCCATACATAAATCAAACATATGATTTAAATCACAGAATTTGCAAATTCATATATATACAAAGCCTAGAGCTGGCTCTGATACCACTGTTGGGATTCGGTAAGATAAACAGCCCTAGGCACAGCGGAATATAAAAATTTTAGGACCTCTTACGGAATCTTGCCAGGATACTCTCTAGTTGTATATATATGAATATAAATAAAAACGATAGTATAAGTTCACACGTTATACCTATCTCCTTGCAAATCCTCGGCTAGCAAAACGAACTCTGATTTCTGCTCCAGCAAAATCGATCCAGGCTTTTCAAGGAGCGCCCCACGTGTTGCGCCTCTACGAGTTGATACACCACAATTACACGAAAATAATAAATCTTGATCAGCTAGAACACAAGATATATTATGATCTAGGATATAGGAACGATTTTGGAACAAAGTCGAAAACGAAAAATTCTTCCTAAAGGAAGACAGGGTTCGGCTATTGCAGTGTGGGAGAGGGAGAGAGTATTTTGCTCTTGCTCAATTTTTGCTTGTTGAGTTGTGTGAAAAATAACTATAAGATAGCTACTTATAGTTATCTCCCTAACCTAGTCCTATTAGGACTAGGTCTTCTCTCTCCTACATGGGCCATGGCCCTCTTTAATTTAGAAGACCCAGTCTCCTAATTAATTCATGGCCCAGTTAATTAATTTGACCAGGCCTAATTTAATCTCCCAATTAAATAGCCCAATTAATTAACTTAATCTCCCATTTAATTAAATCAGACTCTAAGTCTATTTAATTAAAATCCTTTTTAATTAATTAAATCCAACTTAATTAATTAATCCACAAATTAAATTCCAATTTAATTTATGATCCTGATCCAATTCCAATTGGATCCAATTTTGTTCCAATTGGGTCGACCCAGTCGACCCACCCAATATAATCGACCCAGTCGATTTTTCACCCAGTCGACCCAGTCGACTCGGTCGTTCTTATTTCCTCGCTTTCGCTTCATGTGTATTGTGTATGCCCCCGTAGGTTCACCACATAATTGGCCGTGGGTTATAATTAAATATTATTTAATTATTCGAGTAAGACTTACTCTAAATCAATCGAACACTCTGTCGATTGATCATTCCAAAATTAGCACCCCTGCCAATTTGGGAATTCTCCCACACTCCACGGTCGATGTCCAGCCACAAGCCCATGGAGCCCAATCACTGGTGAATTAATTCAGTGAACCTTTTATCATTTACAATTTCCATATACGACATAATCTCTCCATCAACCAATCTCCCAGTCGAGACTTAAGGGTATGGTCTTTCATCGGTTTCCCTTTTCTTTTGTCTTGACCTTATGCATTCTGGTCTCGAAATAATTCTCTTTGACTTGACCTTTATGAGCTACTTACATAAAGCCGTCAGATACCTCGGTCGAGGATTTTACCAGAATTAATTTCTCACAGAAATCCATAGGAGAATTTCCCAACCTATCAAGTCGGGTCAATGGATCCTTTGTTGATGATATGAACCTGCATACGAGTTCCTCTATACCCAACATGAATCCACAAAGACTTTCTGGCGATCCCCAGTCAGTCGGAACTCATATCAAAGCATAGACGTTCTCGCACCAGATAAACCCTATCACCTCAAGTAGTTAGGGATCGTTCCTCGTATACTATTGCAAATTGGAATAACTTCAACCCCGATATGCGACTACCGCTTCCATGGTGAGTTATTTCCTAATTGGGGTATTCAGTGCGCTTGCTATCCCAGCAAGCCACCCACTTATGTGTATCGACTATCCCAGTCACGCTCGTGGATCCCAGCGTCCTCCAGTTCATCGGAGTATACACAACAGTGAGAGTCTAACCGAATCCAACGATGTCCTATCTCGATTGGATTCTATGACTCTTGAATATGTTCTAGATCACGGCCTTGGAGATCAGTCCACGGGTTGTCCCATAGCCCTGTGATCTAAGGACTTCTATCCTTATGCGTAGATAATTATTACATAAGATAAAGTTGACCATATATATAAATGCATTTATTAATCCAATCGAATGGTCCTTTCAATTAAATGCAGCCAAAACAGTTGGCTTGCAGGACACTATTCTATCAAAAATGTCGATCTCAAATGACATATTTTATACATATACGGGGTTTCATTTTGAATATTTAATAGTACAAGAGAATTATATGCAATAAATATTTCAGAAGACAATTTTGTGCAAATTTCACATAACACAAGATGAATTTCGTGCATTTAACCCACATTTCTTAAGTCAAGACAAAATATTGAATAAGCAAAATAGGAATTTTGACCTTGTATATATCATCAATATACAAATATATGCATATGCTTAAGAAAAATTCTCCTTGTATTTATATTATGTTTTATAACATAATATATCAAGTAAAACTTTTAAATTTTTAAATAACCAAATAAATTTATTAACTTAACATGATTTTTTCTAAAACTAATGAACTTGTCAATAAACCACGTTATCCATGCAAACGCACATTTTTTTAAATCACCATTTAAGGATAAATTATCTTAAGCATAGTTGTATTACTTCATCTAACATAGGTGGTGCAATATGTCAATTAGATGCAGATATATGTAGTGAAAATCTCCATTAGGTCAATTTTCAAAATTATTTTCACATGAGCCGTCATTGATGGTGTCATGAGGAGTTTACTCCAAGTATCACCATGTATATTTGGCTTATATACATATGTTCGATGGCGTGAAACATCAAATACAAGAAATAGTTACGTCATTTAAACTTTAAAGCCACAACGAAATACTCGATCGATTATACTTGTGACCCCAAAACGAAAAATTCCTATTCAACCAAAGTCTAGCACAATTAATGAAGAGACTAATTAATATATATATATATATATAGTAATTGAGAGATTAATTAATTAATTAATTAATATACCTCGAGAAGAATGGTAATATCAAGAGCGGCATCTCCAAACGTGACACAAAGTTGCATCTTTTCTAATTCACATGGAATTCTTGACATCAATCCCTTTTCATTTTTGCAGAAAATTTTGAGTAGAAACATAAATCGCTTGAGCTTCCATCATTAATTAATATTAATATCATCTTTTGATTCATCGTTGCACTTGATTTCTTCTTGATCCAGGGCATTCACGCTTTCTTTTAGGGCTTTCAAATGTTTGATTGCATTTTCGAGTAGTGAATTAAGCTTTGTCCAACTGATCGATCAAACAAATTTAATTTATCTTATTAATTTAAATAAAACCCTAATTGTAAAATCAATTAAGTTATTAATTATATATAATTAACATTTGTTATATATTTTCTAATCTCAGACTACTAAGATAGAAACTTAATTTTTGTTAGTGTTAACTTTATAATTTTATAAATTAAAGTGAGTGTACGTTGTTAAATATAAATATTAAATATCTTTCATCTCTAGTTAAGCTTGTAAATTAAATGAGTTGTAGTCTATACATTCAATTAATATTGTTTATAGTTCAAAATTATAATTAGTGATAATCCATTGGGCTATAATTGTGTTGATCATGCATCTTACTAATTACTAGAATACTAACTTTTGATATAATAATATTAATGTAATGATTGTTTCTCTTAAAAAAAGTTAATTAGAGTTATTTGGTCCATTATATAAAGTAAAAATGATTGAGTGATAATTTATCATTAATTATTATACAAATAGGACAAAATGCAAATTGCAAATATATAAAGTAATTTAATTTCCATATATGCAAAAAAAAATAAAAAAAAAAAAAAAAAAAACTTTGTGGATAAATTTCTACATATGGATTATGTTAAACACCAACAAATAACTTTCTACAAATTAATCGATCAGAATAAATTTGAATTTTATGACTTACGAAAAATAGGATAAAATCAATTCAAACAAATAACTTTTTTCCAAAATGGACCTCGAAGAAAAGATAGATAGATCCTCCGGATCTCTGAAAAAAGACTATCTTGAATGCCCCTTTTACAAAATCGATCCAAAAGCTAGAAATAAAATAAATACTGGATCATAGAAATTATTTTTTACTTAAAACTAAAGAAATTTTTCAAAAGACAAAGCCACACACGCAGTATGAGTAATCGATCACTAGCTAATTTGTAATTAATGAAAACTATGGAAAATTAATTAATCAAAAAATGAAGAAATATACTATACGCGCGTGTGTGTGTGTGTATGAGTGTGTGGATTAAAGCTCACCTGGGAAGAAGTTGTTGTTTAATTTCCTGTGGTGAAGACAAAAGTTGGAATTGGAACAAATGCAATTATGGAAAAACAGTCAGAATATGATTTATATATATATATATATATTATAGCTTATAAGAGCCGAAGCGGTCAAGAAACAGTACAACATAATTTACTTTCGATTTTTGTTAAATCGATTTAATCGAAAAACGCCGCCGTTTCTTTATTTACCGGGATTATTTGCTCTTCGTTTAATTTCTTTTCTCTTTTTATTTAATGCTTTCTTGGCCGTCCGTTTGCAACCTGTGGCCCCGCCAGGGGAATTGTGGTCGTGCGAGTTTGGTTTTGCAATTTAATTTTAAGCGGCATAATTACGAAACGCCGCCGTTTCGTGACGTAATTAATTGCTATTGGTTTTATTTCACCGTTTTTGTTTATACTTTCTTGTAGATAAATTATATTCGTCCTACCTTCCCAACCAGCGTCGTTGATTGTTTTCTAGTGCGTTCTATTATTGGTCGGCTCTGTATACTTTTGCCCTTTTTTTAAAAACAGTATCATCATAAAACGTCGCCGTTTTGGTTTTATAATTTATTTGGAGGCTTTCACTTTTTACTTTTAAGGTGCATAATTACGAAACGCCGCCGTTTCGTGACGTAATTAATTGCTATTGGTTTTATTTCACCGTTTTTGTTTATACTTTCTTGTAGAGAAATTATATTCGTCCTACCTTCCCGACCAGCTTCGTTGATTTTATTTTGTTTTCTAGTGCGTTCTATTATTGGTCGGCTCTGTATACTTTTGCCCTTTTTTTAAAAACAGTATCATCATAAAACGTCGCCGTTTTGGTTTTATAATTTATTTGGAAGGTTTCACTTTTTACTTTTAAGGTAATCTGTTTTGCGATTTCCCGATCCGAAGCGGTCAACAAACAGTACTACATAATTTACTTTCGATTTGTGTAAAATCGATTTAACCGGTATAATCATGAAATGGCATCGTTTGGCTGAAGATTTTTTTTTTTTTTTAAAACGTTTCTTTCCGGAATTAATTGCTATTGGTTTTATTTCGTTGTTATCGTTTATACCTTCATTTTCATAAATTATATTCAGCTTTATTTATCGACCAGTCTTATTGCTACCATTACATTCTACTTAATTAACTCTGTATTTTTTTTTTTGTCTTTTACCTCGATGTTCATCCTTTTTCCTAACTATATGGGTCAGAATACATTGCAATGGTCGGGAAAAAAATTAATCGCTGTTTTCCTTTTACGGAGTATAATTTATTTCGGAGGTTTTACCTTTTACTACATGTTTGCCTGTTTTTCGAGATACTGTGATTGCTCTATTTTTTTCGATCAGTCGTTATAGAAAATAGAAAGATCAAGTCCTATGGAAATTTCGGATAAATTTGTGGTCGGAAGTTAGATTTCATGGTGTACTTGGTTAAATACCCACGTGTGAATATTCATTCTGATTCCTTATTCTAATTTTACTGTACCAATGGAGGCCCTTTACTGAACTGTAACATACGGTTCTTTTTTTTTTTATTTTTTATTTTTTGGCTATGGTTACTTTATACTGGTGGTCAAATCAAATGTACGATAATTATCAAATTAAATGGCTCTACTCTACACTCTACAGTCTACACGTTTATCTGTCAAATTTCCCCCCCCCCCCGGCTCTGTGAAGTCTTCATTTTTGTTGGTCCATTAATATTCTTGCGTGCCAAATTTTTCTTTAGTGTTTTTGAAATATTTTTCGAAGAGTCTTGAATAGTTTTTAAATATTTGACTGATCGAAATATACGCTCGAAAGAAATTTTGATTCATGAATATATCACATGTTGGACTTGTTTCAGTAACACATTCAGTCCGCTAGCTCATACGTGAAGTGTTGAGACTAAGTTTACCTTATAAGATTTTGAACAATCTTTACCCTTGAACTAGTCATTTAGTATGAACTTACCCAAATCCGTGTAAATTATAATGTAGAGTATTACATTTGACATATCACCTAAATTCTAATATGCCCTTGACCTATTGCTTCTTAATTTAACTATTAGTTGTTGCTTTTGTTGGATAGCGATTGATGACGAAATGTAGATTGCGAAAATTAATCTATGGTTGCTATTGCACATTAAATTTGTTTGAATGAATAATCGCACGATCGAATATCTTAAAACCAAATAGTACTAATTAAGTTTATTTTAATTTGATCAAACCTAAACTTTTAAAAGGATAATTTACATCAACATCCCCTGAATTTTAGATGAGAAACCCAAATTGCAAAGAGTTCCTTTGTATCTATACCTAAATTCAGGGGTGTTAATGTAAATTAATCTTTTTTAAAAATACGATAGAAATTTATGGTATCGCGCGTGATAAACTTACCCTTTTTAAAAATACAATAAAAGTTTGTGGTATCGTGATAAACTTACCCTTATATATAAAAATATACTCCCTCTGTCCCAATTTTTTTGCTCTCCAGGTGCAGTTGACCGGTCAACTTGACCAAATTTGTAAAAATTATAATAAATAATTTAATTAATATATTTCACTAATAAGTTGATAATATATTATGACATTATATATATTAATATTTAAAAGATTTAATACACCACAAATGTGAATAATTTAATATGATAAGTCACCTAAAAGATTAAAAAGTTTGACCGAGTACTGTAGCAAAGGGAGCAAAATAAATGGGACGGAGGGAGTATATTATTACCAATCATTATTATGTGTTTTTTAATGTGATATTGTTAATTAATTGGGTACTGTCTCTTAAACATAGCTAAGTTAACCTAAAATGTTAGTCAACTTATATATAATTGATATGTAATGCAATTTGGTGATGAGAACACGCTACTGGCCTTCTTACACGTTGTTTAAATAATTGAGGAAATAAAATAATATATCTAAAATGATATAAACTAATAAAGTTGTTGAGGTTAGAATAATTGCATCTAAACATTCTTTATTTTGCTGAAATGATCTACTCTGGATATACTATTTGTATTGTTTACAGATCGATATATATAATACGTATATTAAATAATAGCATGACCAAAATGTATATTCCATTAATCATTCTTACCTTAAATAGCTCATTTGTTCATTGTGAAAGTCTCCTACCTTGGTTACATATTCAAAAATAATTAAAAAAAATTAAAAATAGCTTTTAATTTGTTGCTCTGCATGATATGTTTTGCTTTAAATTACGACATGGTGGTTGGTCAGTGCCAGAGGTTGAAGCATATTAATTAAAGGGAAAAAGAAAAAAAAAAAAAGGAAACAAAAGAAAAAGAATAAAAGTGGAGATGGGAGAGATGGTCAAGTTAGTTGACATCGAATTATTACTTTGAAAGTTAGGTTGCACGGAAACTTCATAATAATTATATTCTATGTAGTATTGGGTATGTATTGGATACTTGAATACTCAGATACTTGTATCATATGTTTAGATGGGCTTTTATTTTTGTAGACCCCTGAAATACTGTACTAACTATAGGTACCCCTAAACTAGTCGACACGTGTCCATTTTGTGACTTGCTACCTGCTATTCAAATTACAAATATGTTACAATTTTACTATTTTGCCCTTACACATTAATTATAATAGTTGACAATGAAAATAAAAATAAAAAATCTGACTTACACATTAATTTAAACACCCCCCCCCACCCACCATCCCACCCAAATCACTTTCATTACCGGCATCCATTAATGAAAACCCGCTGCAATTCCGAACAATAATTTCTCACCATTATTGTTTTTCAAATTTAGTTGTTCATTTTTATCTTATCAACATCCAAAAAATAATGTGCAGATTCAAGAACAAACACAGATCAAGGTGAAATTGGTTCAACTTTATATAAAATGTGATACTTAAAAAAAATATATAGATGCTCCAAATTTATTTAATCTATATTCAATTTTTTAATCAAATCAAATACAACAAAAATTATTACAATTTATAATTTTTTAATTAAAACTAAATAAAATTAGTATATATATAATTCAGTTTAGTTATTTCATAAAATTATACATAATATGTTGTTTTCAATTTGTTTATGATAATAAGTTAAAACTATTATTAAATGAATTTAATTATAAAAAAAAAGGTCTTCTCCTTCGTCTCACTGCCGGAGCGGCAACGGCGAAACGACGGCAGAGAGCTTTCGGCCACCAGATCTGGTGGCCGAAGGTTTGCCGCCGTTCTGATCGCACCAGAACGGCGGCATAGAGATTGCGGCCACCATGTGGCCGAAGGTTCGCCACCGTTCTGGTGCGACCAGAACGGCGGCAACAAGCTTGCGGCCACCAGATCTGGTGGCCGAAGGTTCACCGCCGTTCTGGTCGCACCAGACCGGCGGCAACAAGCTTGCGGCCACCAGATCTAGTGGCCCAACATTTGCTGAACGGGGAGAGCTTCGACCACCAGATCTGGTGGCCATCGAAAGTTTGCCGTCGTCCTGGTTTGCGGCGGCGGCGGTGGTGACAGTCCAGGGTGGTTGGGGTTAGGGTTTTGGTTGAGTGGGTGGGTGAGGGATGATGGGTGTTTTTATTAATTGTTCTGTTATGTTATTTTGAAAATTGATGAGGTTAATAATGGAAGGGTACCTAACTTTACAAAATTGAATTCTTTTTTGGAATTGAGTACGTCAGTACTCTCAATAGTACGTCAACCTACTGAACTGGTTGCCTTGATCTTCAAATTAATAGCTCAGATAAATACATGTGTGTCTAGTGGTCCGATTGGGGGTACCTATAGTTAGTACAGTACGTCGGGGTCTGCAAAAATAAACGCCCATGTTTAGATAGCACAATAATTTACTCATTTCGCTTTATCCAATGTAATATCTTTACGAGTATTTTTCCCCATATGTGTAAATAAGTATTTTAGTATTTTATCCCCTTGTTTTGTGATATTGGTTCATCTCATATGGAAAATTCTTGTATAGATCTGGTCTATGAGATTTTCATAGACCTTGTGGTGGTAAATAAGCCACATTATACATTTTGATCTCATATGATATTGTCTAATATGCACTTTTTATTTTAAATATGTCAAAATCAAGACGGAAATAATGTGTTTTTTGTTTTTTTTTTTTTTACTAAAATATTGCGGTTTTATGACTTTTATCTATTATAGGAGGCAAACTGTCTTTTAAAAATAAAACAAAAGATAATTTGCTATTTGAAGACAGTTTGCTAGCTTGGATGGAAAACTATAACGGACCCAGAAAAATTAATTTGATGCTACATATTGTTATTATTATTATTTTTTTTTTTATGTTATTAATGATGTTATGAAGAATATTGAGTGTTGGGGTCCATATAAAATGAGATTTTGAGTGATGGGAAGCACATGAGATGGCATTTATCTTGGTGCAACGTGTCCTTTTAAAATTTAAGTTAAAATAATATATTTTTTTAAAGACAAATTTACCTTTTTATAATGAGTGAAATTCAACAACACCCCTTATGTTTTACTTAACTAAAAAATATGTATTATTTTTATTAGCAAAAGGACCCTGTGTTTTTTTTTATTAGCAAAAACTATCCTCTCAAGTCGAAATGACAATTTTACCCCGTCAAAGTATGGAAAAAATCCCCTTAATCTAAAAGATTACCAATAGACCTCGGCAAATTTAAAATTTTGCAATAACCCCCCTGTTTTTTTTTCTTTTAAAAATTTGACAAAAACTTTCATATGATTTATGAAGTCCACTTTAAAGAATTGAAAAAAATCTCATCTCCCCAAAGTTACATATTGTGGCACTTTACCACCCATATGTACAAAATAAGCACTTTGAGGCCTCAAATGATTTTATTTCATTTTTGTTCGACGAAAAATGTACATATGCCCCTCGCATGAATTTTCAATGTTAGTTACAATACTTCTTACAAGTCCAAATACTTCGCTCATGTAAAAGAACCAAAAATCCGAAGTGAAGTAGAAAAATATTTTGTTCGTAAAGAGAGGGAAAAATGCATGTCATGTTTTGACTAATTTACTATCCTGAAAATATACATGTGACTGATGTGAGTCACATATATGAGTTTTTAGGCGATCAAAATTGGCATAAAATTATTTGAGGCGGGAAAGTGCAACGGATTTCATGTACTTATTTTATACTTTTGGGTGGTAAAATTCAAAATATGTAGCTTTGCAAAGAGGTATAAAGTACATTTTTCCTAAAAAATGTTTCAAATGATCTTACACTGATAGTCTTAATTGTCGATTTCATCAGACCGTTAGTTTTTGGATAGAAAAGGTCACATGTCATATACGTGTCCGTTAATTAAGTCATCATTTTTTATCTCTTCAAGGGTATTTGCAATTGAGCAAAAAAATACCTAAAAATTAGATAGATTTTTGTAAACATATTAATTAAAGGGTTAGTTTTTAATTGGCTTAATCCCACTTTGCACCCTATAAATAGGAGCATTTTCCACTTTACACCCTACAAAAAAAATTATCCTACTTTGCACCCTACAAACCAATATTTCATATCAGATTGCACCCTCAATCATTTTCAGCCCATTTAAGTCGTATGGTAAGGGTAAATTCGTCCATTCACATTATTAACCACCCCAATTTTCCCCCAAAAACAATATATGGGCAAAACTAACATATCACCATAATAATAACTTAAAAAAAAGCTGAAAAATAGAAAATAAGTTTTATGGGTACCATATTCTCAATTTCTCCTCTTTCTTCTTCAAATTCAATCCAGTGCCGTCTTTTTCTTTTTTATGTTTGAAGAAAAAATGTGTTGGGTGCTAAGAAAAGAGAATGAATGGTGTTTACCATATTCTCAATTTATCATCTTATTTACGGTTTGAATCTCATTTTCGTTAACAACTATATTATACTTGTTTGTAAAATTAGTAATTAGGGATAATTAGGAATAACTACATGTATATTCTCATAATTACTCTAGGTTAGTTTCAGTAATTATATGTAAAGTGGAAAAGAAAAAGGCGGCACTGGAATCGACTTGAAGAAGAAAGATGAGAATTTGGTAAACCCTAAGTCCCCGTAAGACTTGTTTTCTATTTTCAGTTTTTTTTTTTTAAAAAGTTATTATGGAGATATGTCAATTTTGCCCATATATTATTTTTGGGGGAAAATTAGGGTGGTTAATAATGTGAATGGACGAATTTACCCTTACTCCGGCAACTAAAATGGGCTGAAAATGGTTGAGGGTGCAATCTGAAATGAAATAGTGGTTTGTAGGGTGCAATGTGGGATAAAAATTTTTGTAGGGTGCAAAGTGAAAAATGCTCCTATTTGTAGGGTGCAAAATGAGATTAAGCCGTTTTTAATTTAACATATGTTAACTTTTTCTAAATGCCCGATGCCACATCATCATTGAACATTTTAACAAAAAATTGTTGTTTAGATTTGTTGTTGACTGTTTTTATTGATTAAGATAGGGTATTTCATATACATTTATGTTCCATATTAGGGTGAAATATACTTTTCTCCCTTAAAGTATGGGGGTGGCATCAGTTACCCCTCTAAAGTATCAATTGTAACACTTACCCCCCTATGTTATAGTATTTTATTCCAAAAATACCCTATCAAAAAATATTTATGTTAATTATGAATTCATCCATCCACCAAATAATATTATATTTTAATTTCTTCATTTCTTCCATTTCCTTCGGTTTTATGGTCTCAAATTTTTTCTTTTTTTTTTCGTCTCATTTTTTTCTTGATTTATGTTTCAATATTTTTTCTTTATTTTATGTTTCGATTTTTAATATTTCTATCTCAATATTTTTCTTTATATTTTTTCTTTGTTTTTATTTGGTGATAATTATCTCATTTATTTTCGGTACGAATTATTATTAAAAATATTGAGTAATTCTCCTTCGAATTCTTTTTGCAAAATTCACGGTTGACACCAAGCAATATTATGTTTTAATTTCTTCATTTCTTCATTAATTTTTTTTATTAATTATGAATACATCCATTTACCAAACAATAATAAATTTCAATATCTTCATTTATTTTGCTTCTTTTGGTTATAAAAAATGAGATGAAAATGAAGAAGAAATTTGAGATTGAAAAAAGTATGGTAAAAAAATGAAGAAATTAAAACATAATGTAGTTTGGTGGATGAATGAATTCATAATTAATAAAGAGATAATTTTATTTTTATAAATTAATAAAGATATTTTTATTTATGAAAGGGGCGGGGTTATTTTTGGAATAAAAACTACAAAACTATAACAGAGGGGGGTAAGTGTTACAATTGATACTTTAGGTGGGTAACTGATACCACCCCCATACTTTAAGAGGGTAAACTGTATTTCACCCTTAGTACTAATACTTGTTTATGAAATAACCTTTTTCTTTATACCAAGTTAATTTTTTTAGCCAAGGGCATTCATATAAAATCTAACGGGAAAATTGGGGTTTTTTGCACTTTGCACCCCTAAAACATGAGAAATAGGTATTTTGCACATTCGAAACTTAGATTTAGCACTTTACACCTTTGAAATATGAAAATTGCAGCACTTGCACCCTCTTTTATTTCATGCAAAAACTCAAGGGCAGAATAGGTAATTCAATTATAATGGCACTTTGCACCCCCCAAAATAAATTAGCACTTAACACCGTCTAATTAAGAACAAATCAACAACTTGCACCCCCAAAACACAATAAATGGGCACTTTGCAACCCGATCCACAAAATTAACACTTAATACCCTCAAATTAAAAAAAAAAAAAACTCAAACCCCTCGTCTTTTTCGTCAAAGTTGACCATCAGTGTGAAAAAAACTAAGGCAAAATAGGAAATTTATTTTTTTTCCATTAAATTTTGCAAAATACAATTTTTAAATATTAGAATACTCATTTCTCTCTCCATCTTTCTTTTCATCAATATACATATCCATAAAAAACTAAATAAAGTACAAGTAAACTTCTTAAAGATCCATTGTCTACTTCAAAGTATCAAAGACCCATAAATAATTACCTATTTTGCCTTAGATTTTTTTCACCCGAATGGTCAACTTTGTCGGAAAAAATGAGGGGTTTGAGTTTTTTTTTTTTAATTTGAGGGCGTTAAATGTTAATTTTGTATTTTTGGGTGCAAAGTGCCCATTTATTGTGTTTCGTGAGTTCAAGTTATTTGTTCTTAATTAGAGTGTGTTGAGTGCTAATTTTATTTTGGGGGTGCAAAGTACCAAGGATTTACAATTAAATTACCTATTTTGCCCTTTAGTTTTTGCTTGAAAATAAAATAGGGTGCAAAGTGATGCACTTTTCATATTTCGATGGTGCAAAGTGCTAAATCTAAGTTTTAGGGATGCAAAGTGCAAAAAATCCGGAAAATTATTTTTTTATACCATAGGATAGGCTAACTTGCACTTTAGTGTCATTGGATACGAAAAATGCAAATTTGGTACCAAACCCAATTTTCTCCAAAAATGGCAATTTACCCCCTATGAAATGCATAATGTTAAATTTATCCCTCTATAATTTGAAAAAAATCAATTTAACCCCTGTAGACTTTTTGATGAAGCAATATACCCTGTTCAGCCGGAGAGTGTAACTCACTTGTCGAAATTGAGAGTAGACATGCAAACTATTTTATAATATAAGGGGATAAACTGTCACATTTATCTTAACACATGGGGTAAAATGCCACATTATCATAATAAAAGTGGATAAAGTGCCGCCTATAAAAATATCAGGGAGGCGATGTAAAACTATTATAAAATTTCAGGGGATAAAATATTCTTTTTTAAACGACAAGGTGGTAAATTGAATATTATGCATTTTGTAGGGGGTAAATTATCATTAACTTTGAAAAAAAATTGAATTTTATATCAAAGTTACAATGAAAACCTATTTTATATGATATCAAATTTGTAATTAGGTTTATTCTATGATATCAAAAAAACAAGTTTCTCCAAACTGAAATTTGAACACGAGCTCAAATGCTCAATACATTTGTTAGTATAATATCAACAATTTGTTAGTTAGTGGAAAAAAGTAATCCGATTTAGTATAACATCGTCAAGAATCTATTGGAAATAAATATATAACATAGAATTACTTTTTTACCAATTAGAATAATTATAATAAGGCCATCTCCAGCAGTGACAGACGGGCTCGGGGTGGGGTCGGGCTGGGGAGGGAAACTGCTGGAGACGGCGCGGGCTGGCGGGGCGGGGCGGCCTGCGGGGCGGCTGGGGCTGGGCAGCGGGCTCAGGGCGGCTCGTACGGCGGCCTGGGGCGCGAGTGAGAGGAAGCGGCTGAAATTTTTTTTTTTGTTGAAGAAGATGGGCGCGTACATGCGCCCCTCTTTAAAACAGGTGCCGCCAAGTGGCGGCACCTGATTGGACCCGATTTCTTTTTTTTTTCTTTTATTTTGTTGTGTATTTATTGTGTATTTATTTGTGTATTTATGTATATTGTTGTGTATTTAAATCTAATTAATATTGTGTATTTTTGTAATTAATGTGTTATTTTAATTAATATGTTGTTTTAATTAATGTGTTGTTTAATTAATGTGTTATTTAATTAATATGTTGTTTTAATTAATGTGTGTATGGTTTATTTAATGTGTGTATGGTTTATTTAATGTGTGTATGATTTTGTATAATTAATGTGTTGTATGTAATTTTAATTAATGTGTTGTATTTTAATTAATGTGTTATTGTAATTAATGTGATTTTATTTAATGTGTTATTTTAATTAGTGTGTTATTTTAATTAGTGTTTTATTTTAATTAATGTGTTATTGTAATTAATGTGATTTTATTTAATGTGTTATTTTAATTAATGTGTTATGTTAATTAATGTGTTATTTCAATTAGTCCATTTAATTTAACACTCATACAAATAATTTTTTTTTTAAATACGAAATTAGTTAAAAATACAAAATAAACACGTCATAAGCATAAAATTTAGATTAATACTTAATCTAAATTAAAAATTTAAATACATACTAAAATAGACAAGAAAATTAAATTTAAACACTCATTTTTAACCGTATTTTGCATAAACATGTTCTATTAAGTCTTTTTGGAGTCTACGGTTGGTCATCTTGGAACGAATTGCTTCATGACGCAGCATATAATTATCCAACGTTTGTCTTCTTGGTGCAACATCTTGAAATTGTACTCCGCGACGGTCATAAATTCTAGCGCGTGCTCTACGAGACGTGCTAACGTCAGTATCATCATCGTCCGAGTCATCGTCTTTGTATTCGTCACGTTCATCCTCCACAATCATGTTGTGGAGTATGATACAAGTTAACATGATATTGCTTATAAGATCTTGTGTATGCCACCCCCTGCCAGGTTGATTAACGATTGCGAACCGAGCTTGGAGAATTCCGAACGCTCGTTCAACATCTTTGCGGAACGATTCTTGATATCGCGAGAATACTTGTTCAGGATGTGTTCTCGGATTTTTCACCGACTGTATTAGCGTTCCCCACTTCGGATATATACCATCCGCAAGATAGTAAGGCATGCGGTAAGTATTTCCGTTCACTTCATACTGAACATCGGGAACGTTACCAGAAGTGAGGTTATCGAATAGAGGTGAACGACCAAGTACTGTAATGTCGTTCAATGCTCCCGGCACGCCAAAAAAGGCGTGCCATATCCACGTATCATGTGATGCAACAGCTTCAAGAACAATCGTAGGTTTCTTCGACCTTCCAGAATAACTTCCTTGCCATGCGGTTGGGCAATTTTTCCACGTCCAATGCATACAGTCGATCGAGCCAATCATCCCCGGAAATCCACGTCGTTCCGATTTCTTAAGTAGACGGTCCAAATCGTCTGCGGTTGGGGCACGAAGGTACTCGTCTTTATATAAACACAAAATTGTTTGACAAAATTCACGGATAATCTCGCATGTGGTACTCTCCGCAACACGAAAATTTTCATCTTGAGCATCGTGGGGAGTTGCGTATGCCAACGTCCGCATGGCAATTGTTGCCTTCAGAATTGGTGAAAACCCTGCTCGATTGGCGGCATTGTATCTTTGACGAAAATATTTATTTTCACACTCGCAATCCGCAAGGATACGGAGGAAAAGAGGACGCTTCATACGGAAACGGCGCCTGAACGTTTCATCAGAGTACAACGGTCTTTCGATGAAATAATCGTTCATCAGTTGTATGTGTCGTGCTTGGTGGTTCCTGTCTAAACTTTTACGACCAGGAACAGAACCACCATGAACATGCACAATTTCTGTTGGAGAACTGAAAAGTTCATCATCAATTTCTTCTTGTCTTCGTTCATCTTCATTTTCTTCTTCTGCAATCCTGTCGTTATAATCTTCCCAAAATTGGTTTCGGGAAGAAGATGATACGTCATAAGCACCATAACCGCCAAAATCATAGTTCGGATTCATCTTGAGAAAGTAAATATTTTATGTAGATTGAATATTTTATGTAGAGTGAATATTTTATGTATCAGATATTTTTTAAGAATGAATGTGTTCACTACAACGTGAGATTGAATTATTAAATAGGCAAAATGTATCAAATCTCAACCGTTCATTTTCTGCACCAATCTCAACCCTTCTTTTTATGTACCGATAAAATCTCAACCCTTCTTTTTCTGCACCAATCTCAACCCTTCTTTTTATGTACCGATAAAATCTCAACCGTTCTTTTTCTGCACTAATCTCAACCCTTCTTTATTTTGTACCGATAAAATCTCAACCCTTCTTTTTCTGCACCAATCTCAACCCTTCTTTATTTTGTACCGATAAAATCTCAACCCTTCTTTTTCTGCACCAATCTCAACCCTTCTTTATTTTGTACCGATCAGATCTCAACCCTTCTTTTTCTGCACCAATCTCAACCCTTCTTTATTTTGTACCGATCAGATCTCAACCCTTCTTTTTCTGCACCAATCTCAACCCTTCTTTAATTTGTACCAATCAGATCTCAACCTTTCAATTTTTAGAAAATTACATAATACACCCTATAGCTTTTCCTATTTAAAGGGAGTTGTATTCACTTCTGAAATCACACCTCTCAATATCTTTCTCTCTAACTAAAAAAGAAAGCAAAAATTTTTAAGGCAATGTCAACTAAAAAGTGGACTCCCGCTGAAGATGTAGCCTTGACAAAGGCTTACATCGAGATATCGGAGGACAACATCGTAGGGGCAGACCAGGATTCGGGCAATTTCTGGGATAAAGTCATCCTTTTAATGTATGTCCTTCTTGAAAGTACTGGAGTTCGTTACGAACGCAGAACAAAAGAATCACTCGCTAGTAGATGGAAAAAACACATCTGCAGCAGCATGCAAAAATGGAACGAAGCACTTGAAAAAGCCAGAAGGGAAGTGGGAAGTGGTGGCCAAATAATGGACGAGGTAAATATTACGTTAATTATATGCTAAATAATTATTAATATGTTATATTAACTATTTTTTGTAACTTTTAGCATGATCTGGCATTGCGTTTGTACAAGTCTGATATGAAGAAAAATTGGTGCTTCCAACACACATGGGAAGTTGCATCAGAGTGGATCATGTTCAGGTCAACAGCTGGAACGTCTCAACCAACGGTTAACCGATCTCAACCAACGGTAGATTGCTATATTCCAACCCCACCAGAAACTCAATTTGAATCGGAAACACCTTCACTAGGCGACGAAGCAAATCCCGAGACTCCCCACTCGAGTTCAAGATCTGAAAGACCTATTGGTAACAAAAAAGCCAAGAAGGGAAAAGGGAAGGCTTCGTCGAGTCCACATCTTTATGATTTTGAAAGCAAGAAATTAGCAGCCATGGAGCTGTCCAGACAAACTCAACTTGAAATCGAGGCTGGACGAGAGAGAAGGCATGCGGAGAATCTTCAACGTCAACGGGAAGAAGAAGCAACGAGAGTGACAATCACAGAAAAGTTACAAGAGGAACGGATTATGGCCATGGACTGCTCATCATACACTCCAATTACAAAGGCGTATTGGAGTCAAAAAAGAAGAGAAATAGCAAGGAAAAATCTTCCAACGAACTTATTTGGAGATGCATCGAATGAAGGACCCGACTGGTTTCAGGGGGGAAATCAGTAAAATGTAATATTTTTATGTGTTTCCTTTCTTGTATTTCCCGTATTTTTGATTTCTTGTATTTCCGTTGTTGTTTGTTGTATTTCCTTTGTTGTTTGTTGTATTTCATTTCTTGTATTTTCTTCCGTGTTATAAAAATATTTGTTTGCGTATTATGTATTAATTCTTAAGTTACTTTAATTAAATATTCTATTTAATATTAATTTTTTAATATAATTAATAATTAAATTACGAGTACTAATATAATTATTATTATTATTATTAATATTAGAAAAATATAAATCTATAATATTATAGGTGAGAGTGGGCAAAGGAAAAAAATGGAAGTAATTCCCCTACGGAGCCCCAACTGCTGGAGACGACCAGCAGGGCGGCCCCGGGCTCCTAGCCCTCAACTGCTGGAGATAGCCTAAAAGAAAATAAAAAAGACCTAACTGCTGTGGTGTAGGGGGTAGTTTCTGCATTTCACAAGGTCGAAATAGTATTTTACCCCTTTCACATTTTCTAGCTTCTACTTTCCGGAAGAGCAACGAGTAACGACCATAATCCATCCTCAATGCACTCCACTGCAATTCCTTCCCCAAATCCATCTTTTATATTTTCTTATCACAAATATGATTCAAGAATTCAACCTTTTCTCATCAATTTCAACCCTTCTACCTCTCCACTTGCCGTTCCTAATAGATATTACCATAAAAATGATGTTGTAGTTTATTGCAATAGAAACAGGTTTCAAGTAAGAAATTCTGTAAATCAAGAAATTGAAGATGTTGGAAGTGTCAAAAGCAGCAATTCATCAACCAGTTTGTTGTCTTTTCTTTGTCCATTGCTTAAATTATTCTTTGTAAGTAATTCGTGATGAGACACCACAAAAAAAAAAAAAAACAAATTGCTTCTATTTTATCATTTATTTGATGGTTGTAAGTATGATTTAGTGATGTAGAGCTGTCTAATCACTTTGAATTGAAGGATTTGGAGTTAAGGGTTTCAAATTCATAATAACAATGTTCCTTACATTTGTTTAGATAACTTTTTAAATGGTTTTGATTTTCCATTATTTATGTTTTTGAACAGAAAGTATCTTGAATAAAATCTGACTAGCATTTTGATCATCATATTATATTATATTATATTTACTTATGGATCTTTATGAGAAGAAACTGACCCATTTTTAGTCGAAATCCTGAGGAATTAGGTAGGAGTTCCACTTCTCTTCATTATATATATGTCTGAGTGATTTCTATCTGTTTAGGATTGTGTAATTTTTTGGTTTGAGTTTCTCTGGATATTAATTAGATGGTGTCCATGTGAATCGTTCCTTTTTTTCCTTGTAACAGGAGGCTACATCTTCCTTATCTACTTTAGCAAGGTTTCCATGGGGATCAAGGTCACTAGATGGTTCAACCAACCAACAGAAAGTAGATCCTCCACTCCGTTTACAACTTTTTGAATTCGGTAATATTTTTTCTTTTTGGCAATATGTGTGAAAAAGTTCTTCCATAACTCTTCCTTTTAATTGTTAATTTAATCAAAATTTGGCCCTTTTATGTGTTTACAAATAATTTTCTAAAACATTTGATAAGCCACTATTATCAACTGATCCTTCATGTTGCTTTGACCTCGGGATTAACTTAAAGATAATAGGAATTGTCAACAGAGGCATGCCCCTTCTGCAGGAGGGTTCGAGAGGCGATAACTGAGCTCGATTTATCTGTAGAGGTGCATAGCAAATATTCTGCCATATTCTTAATGATTTATCTTTCCATATCCTCTTTGAAAATGCTTTCTGGCATATTTCACTTCGTGCAGATCTTTCCATGTCCAAAAGGGTCACTAAGACATAGGGCGATGGTTAAAAACCTTGGTGACAGAGAACAGTACATAATTTTTTCTTTAAAGCATTAATCTTTTGTATAGATATCGACATGTGACATTTATTTTAAGAATAATTTGAACTTCTGTTCATATTTGGTCTTAAGATGTGTCTTGACAATTCTTTTGCAGGTTTCCTTTCCTTATAGACCCTAATACTGGAGTTTCAATGTACGAAAGCAGTAAGTAAAATGCTCGGTTTTTGCTTCCTAAGCTCTTCATATATACGAAATTGGTTAAATAAGAAATATATCGGATCAAGTAAAGTCATCCAAAAGCTTCTTTTACTCAAGTTACTGAACATTTAGATATTCTATTATGGTGGTGGCTTACTTACACTTTAATTTCAACATATATGCATATAATACAAGGTATTTTTACTCGGAAAATTAGACATTTTTCTGATTAGACTAATATATTAGAGGATTTAGTTCCCAAATCATCTTTTGGCTGTTTCATACTTGGTTATTCTAACTAAAAAACTATTTATTGAGATATTATAGACTTGGTAATCTAAGTACAAAGACATGTTCATATATGGTTCAGAAATTTAACTATGATTTCTACGATCTCTAGGCGACATTGTAAAATACTTATTTCGGCAGTATGGTGGAGAAAGGAGTCCGTCATTTGGCATGATGGAGAGGTATTTTTATCCGATACCTTATTTGATAACTCTGAGCTCATTAGGATAAAAAATTGTACATGGAGTATTATTTTTGTTGGCTTGAGAGATAACTAAATCATTTTAATACGCAGCACGTTGGTCACGGGATGGGTGCCAACCCTACTTAGAGCAGGCAGAGGAATGACATTGTGGGAAAATTCCACCAAGGAACCACCACCTGTCAAATTGGAACTTTTCTCCTATGAAAACAATCCTGTATACTTTTAATACTAAAAGTAAATCTTTATTGCTGCATGAATTAAGATTTGTACTAAATTTGAAGAATTTTCTTTGGCAGTATGCTCGGATAGTTCGTGAAGCACTTTGTGAATTAGAACTTCCTTACATACTTCATACTGTGGGTCAAGGGTCAAAAAGGGCAACGTTTCTTTCTCAGATGTCTGGATCAAAAGAGGTCAGATTTGGTAAAATTATGGATCAACACTTTGATAACAATCCTGTATACTTTTCTGATTTTCAAGTTTATTGAAAAATTGTATTTTTATGCTGCACAGGTGCCTTACCTTGTTGATCCCAATACTGGTGTGAAATTCGGTGACTACACGAAGATTATATCCTATTTGTTTCAAACGTACTCTTTTTCCAGCACATAGTTGCAATATTATTACTATAATCACCCCAGCAGTGAAGCTGTCAAAGATTGTAGTTTGGAGATTTTATCTGTTGATGATTGAGGGAATGCAAATGGTTATGCAAGCGACTCAATTAGCATGGATCGTCACTTCTCAAAGTTATGTCCTCTGAAACTTTTCCCCTAATGTCTTTTTTTTTTTTTTTTTTTCCGATTAATTTTGTTTCTCAATGAGAATTCGAGAAGAAATTTCTGGTCTGTTATAATAAGATTTGGGTATGGTTTTGAAATGAAATGACTAACGAAATGTGTTTCGCGATTAAATCTTTTCTGGTGTTTGGACCATATTCACATGTACCGCGACATGTTAAGCATTCTATCAACAAATTACTACAGTAAAAGAAATTAATCAATGGTAATTTACGGCCGCTACCCCTCACAATAATCCTAATTTCACTTGCTATCCCTGTTGCTTCGGAAATATACAATAACCTCCTTCGGGTTTAGCCTGTTTGACCACACCCCCCTCCCCCCTTACAGCGTTAAACCCCCCTTCTGGTTTAAACGGGTGTTTCTGTAATTTCCAAAACAGCAAGTTTTTTTTTTGGTAATTAGGGTTTATCTGAGGGGTCTGAGCGTAAATGACCCATTAATCTATGATGATGTTGCTCTAAGGTGTAGAAAAAGCAATCCAAAGTTAATGAAAGGGCAGATATTACATTTCAATGAACAGAAAGTAATACTACAACGTTACAGCCCATCTTAAAGATTATGATCAAATATCTTAAAGATTATGCTCAAATATATTATCTGAATTGTCACTTTCATCCTGCTATCATTCCTAATTTTCAGCCCTACATAGCAGAAAATAATATACAAACCAAATCTTCTATAAGTAGACTTTTCTCCCAAGACATTATCTGCCTATTCATTTACCATTTGCAACAAATGGAGAACTCCTATGCATTATTAGCCTCCTTATACATAATAGCATCATTAGCCTTCCTCTTAAAAATTCTATACAAAAAACACCCCAAGCAAAATCTTCCACCAGGACCAAAACCATGGCCTATAATTGGCAATCTGAACCTTATTGGTTCAATCCCACATCAATCCCTTCACTTTTTATCCCAAAAATATGGAGAAATAATGCAACTAAAGTTTGGAAAATATCCAGTTATTGTTGCTTCATCTCCTGAAATGGCTAAGCAGTTCTTAAGAATACACGACACAAGTTTCGCCTCTAGGCCAGCCCTTGCTGCTGGTAAGTACACTAGTTACAATTACTCCGACATGGTATGGGCACCTTACGGGCCCCACTGGCGGCAAACCCGTAAAATATACCTCTCAGAGATGTTCAGCGAAAACAAAATCGAATCCTTCAAGCATATTCACATTGAAGAGGAGCATAATTTCCACTCTCGTTTACATTCCCTTTCCGGAAAACCAGTTGTTTTACGAGAACATTTATTTCGTTATACTCTCACATCTATTACTAGAATGGTATTAGGTAACAAATACTTTAGCGAACCTGAAAACGAGAACTCCTCTATAGTAAAGTTGGATGAATTGAAAGGAATGCTTGATGAGTGGTTTTATCTAAATGGTGTGTTCAATATTGGGGACTGGATACCATGGCTTAGTTTTCTTGATCTACAGGGATATGTTAAGGAAATGAAGGATTTGTACAAGAAATTGGACAGGTTTAATAATTATGTGATTGATGATCACTTAGGTAGAAAGGAAGCAGACAAAGATCACTTTGTCCCAAAAGATGTGGTAGATGTTTTGTTGCAGTTGGCTGATGATCCTAATCTTGAATTTAAACTCACAAGAGATTGCATCAAAGGACTGTTTCAGGTAATTTCTCATTTTTAAACTGAATCTAATCCAATCTGATGGATCTCGTCCCATTAAAAAGATTCATATTCCCATACATGTAGAGGGAATAAGGTTATATGGTGATCAGATTCGTTAAAGATTTGAACACTAAATAGATAAATAAACTATGTATGTACACAATGTTTTATTTATACAATAAACTTACAAGATTTAGATAATTTCTTTATAATTTTATTTTACGTCTGAATTCAATACAATTGTTTTTTGACGAGATCTGATTAATACTTTGAAATAAGTAGTTAAAATTTGTCGAGATTGATCATTTCTATGTTGGAGCTCACTTCTGAGCAAAGTCATTAGGAACCTAGTTTGTTGTAGGCAGAGATAAAATTAGTGGAGATTTCGGGAGTGAAAATTTCTTCAGATCCGAATTATTATCGGATTCCGGTCATCTGAAGGACTCTATTAATATAGTTAGAGATTTTAAAATTGCAAAAGAGTTCAAGTCCGATAAAAAATGAATAACTACGACTACAACATATGATGTCTTACTTATATATGTTCTAAAGAAATTTGTTTTCGTGTTACATCCACAGAACCTACTAGTCGGTGGAACAGACACCTCGGCCACCACTGTAGAATGGACGATCCATGAACTTATCAAACAACCTCGCATAATCCAAAAGGCAAAAGAAGAACTCGACAGGGTCGTAGGAAGAAACAGATGGGTAGAAGTGAATGACTTCTCTCAATTACCTTACATAGAAGCCATTATCAAAGAGTCATTCCGATTACATCCACTTGCTACATTTTTGGTTCCCCATTATGCCATTGAGGACTGCAATGTAGCAGGCTACGACATATCAAAAGGAACGACAATTCTTATCAATACATGGAGCATAGGAAGAGATCCCAATTCGTGGAGTGAACCTGAAAAATTCTTGCCGGAGAGATTTCTAGGGAAAGAGATTGATATTCTGGGCAGTAATTTTGCGTTGTTGCCCTTTGGTTCGGGCAGGAGAAGGTGCCCGGGGTACAAACTCGGACTTAAGGTTGTTCGAACAATGTTGGCGAATTTGTTACATGGATTTGATTGGAAGTTGGTTGAGGGTATGAAGGTTGAAGATGTTTGCTTGGAGGAAGAGTATGGACTTACTACACATCCAAAAGTACCTCTTCAAATCATCATGGAACCTACACTTCCAAACCATCTTTACTGAATAATATTTATGTGTGTTATAAGAAATAAATGATTGTATGATCATATGTATGTTGATTGAATATGTGAAATGATGTTATTGTACTACTTGTATTGGTAAAGTTTGATTACTAAAAGTATGAATAAAATGTTATATTAGAAAATTTAATTTTGTAAAGTATAACCTAAAGAATGTTCTTTGGTTTGGATAAATCACCTATGAATAAGAGAAAATCAAGAGAAAAAGACATTTGAAAATTGAATTTTCGAAAAATCTAACATAACTTGAATTTAAGTATATTGATACTTTAATATATTTTGTTATTTTTAACTTATTTTATCAAATTTGAACATAATTTTCACTAAACTACCAAATTATTTTAGTTGCACGATACTGAAAATGCTCATTAGATAGCAGTTCAAAATTTAAAGCTCGGATTGAATTAGATCGAAGATGGTGCAAGTAATATCCCGTAATATTGCAAATTAAACCCTTGAAATTACTTCTGTTTTGCATTTCCACCTCCTGTATTTAGGACTTCTGACTCATTCATTGAATGAGATACACACTAGTATTATTCTTTTCAGGACATTTGCACATTTTCCAATATTCTATTACTAGAGTCTTAATTATTAATGGAGTAATAATTAATTAATTGTCTATGAATAATTCTAGAGCAAGTTGCATCAAGGTTTCTTTACCGACCAAATCTTCTTCACGCAGTCCCACCTATCGTCAAATCCAGAACGATTTGATTTTTTTTTATTTATTAAAATAAATAAAGACAAGAATCGTTTGTCTTTAATTCCACACTATGATGGAGTCAAATTATCAATTTTGCATATTTATTTTGGGTAAGAAAAAGAAAAGCATATCCACCTGTAATTTGGAAAACCTTGACATAAAATAAATACTCAACAAACTAACTTGATAAAAGTCTAATGAGGAGAAAGACAAAGGTCCATCAATATCATGTGAAAAAAAAAAAAAGAATATATATATATATATATATATATATATATATATATATATATATACTAGAAAGGTGCACGTACGTTGTACATGTCTAGTTTTAATTTCATGGGTATTTTTCATAAATTAGAGTAAAATTAGCTATTTTTATTTCATAGAATATCATATATTGGTCAATTTATTTTTTATGAAATTTATTATTATTAATTTATAAAAAAAATGATGACTTTGAATAGTTATAATAAATATAAAATGATGACTACTTTATTCATTACATCTTATAAAATTGGTTCAAATAAGATCATAAGAACTTTTTTAGTTCATTACATCATAGTAGTTTTCATGTCAAGTTTATCCGTTATTCACCGATGTCACATGTTTCATCCGTTTCTTCAAAAATTTCACTTGAACTTTCATCGATTTCACGATCATTTTTTCTTACTGGTTTCACCGGTTTTTTCACAAACTTCACAAGTGTTTACCAATTTCACCCGAAGTTTCATCGATTCATATGTTTTCACTATCTTTTTTTTTTTGGTCGATTTTTCCGTTTTTTATCGATTATAATATTTTTCATTGTTTTCCCTTTTTCGTCGATCTTTTTTTCCAATTTAAATCATTTTCTTCTGATTTCACCTTGTTTTTGTCGGTTAAAGTTTAACTCGTTTTCACCTATTTCACATGTTATTCACCTAAATTTTTCATCGATTAAACATGTTCGCCGACTTCAAGCTTTTTTTACTGATTTTATTCGTTTTTTTAAAATAATTTACCGGTTTATTTTTTTTAGCGATTTATCCCTTTTTTTACAGCTTATAATATTTTTCATTGTTTTCTCATTTTTAGTCCATTTCTTTTGTATTTCTTATTTAGTGTAAACCATATTTCTACCGATTTCACCAGTTATACTATTTCTTTAACTGATTTCACTTATTTTTATCATTTTTACCTATTTTTCATGTGTTTTCACTAATTTCACATGTTATTCACCAGAATTTTTCATTGATTAAATATGTTCTTACCAACTTTACGTTTTTTGACCGATTTTACCCTTTTTTCACCGATTTTACCAAATTTTACTGAATTCATCATCTTTCTTAGAAATTCCATTAGAATTAATTTTCATTGATTTCAAATTTTCACCAACTTTACCTTTATTTTAATCGATTTTACCCGTTTTCATCCATTTTTCACAAATTTTACCCAATTTTTTTTATCGATTTCAAATGTATTTATGATTTCACATGCCATTACATACGTTGTACATGTTTATTTAATTTCAGTGGTATTTTGTTGTAAATCAGAGTAAATTTAACTTCATTATATCATAAAATACCACATTTTAATGACTGCTATTCAATTTATTAACTTCATCATGGAAATTTTCATCGATTTCTTTAGTTTTTTTTGGTTTAAACCATTTATCTCTTGGTTTGATTTTGTTCTTGTTGGTTGGAATTTTTTTGTTATATTGATTTCACTCATTTTTATCAGTTTAACCAATTTTCACATGTTTTCGCCGACTTTAGCCTTTTTCCACCGATTTTACCCATTTTTCACCTATTTCATCATTTTTTACGAAATTTCATCATTTCACCAATATCATCCATTTTTGTCGCTAATTTCACTTGAATTTTCATCGATTTCACATGAATTTATCAAATTTTCAACTCAAATAATTATACATCTTCAATTACTTTTAAGTATATCTCAAATTATTTCACTTACCTTATCATTTGAAAGATATTTCTTTATTGATCTAAGCCATTTCACTTATTATACTAATTAGTTTAATTCAATTTTCATTGATTTTTTTTACTGGTTTTATATTGTTTTACTGATTTACTCGTTTTTTTTTTTATCAATTATACCCTATTGTACATTATTTTTCCTATTTTTCATCAATTTCTTTTGTTTTTTCATATTCAAACAAAAAAGACAAAAATTTTCTAATGGTTTAGTTCACACTGTTTTGCTAGTTAAACTTTTTTCCTTTTATTTATTTTTATCAGTTTAACTTATATTTCACTGATTTCACTTGAATTTTCATTGATTTCATAGACTTTAACATTTATTCAATGATTTAACCCATTCTTCATATATTTCACCCGTTTTTCACTGATTTCACCGATTTGTTTCCCATGTTTTTATAAATATCACCCGAATTTTCATCGATTTCACATGTATTTATCGATTTTACTGGCACTTTTTATTACTGATTTGCCTCTTTTATTCACCTACTTCACCGTTCATAAATTTCATCCAGATCGATTTCACATATTTTCATCAATTACATCAAATTTATTTGAACGGTTTCACCAATTCTCATATCCTTTTTTTCACTTAATTCACACGTTTTTGTCGAAAAGATTTCCATGAAAATTTGAGGTAATGTTTCTCATGTCAAATAAAGATTACTTAGTTCACTAAGTCATAAACATTTTTGTTCATTCATAGGTAAGATGCAATTCTACTTGAACATGTTTTATGATATTTAAGAGAATATAAATTTTTTTAAGGAGTGACATACAGTACGAAATCTTTAAATGATACAAATAATATTTTGCACATAATAACACTTTGATAATACATTATAATAATTTTACATATATAATTTAGCAACTATTCAATATAATAGTGTTTTTATTTTTATTTTTATGTGTTATAAGAGAACAATAATGAAATTATAAAAGTGATGTAAGTGTTAATTTCTTATTTATTAGAGTTAATATAGTTTAATTTGAATTTAGTTTTGTTTTTCTTCCATATTCATGGTGCTTGGTTAGGAGGAAAGGAAGTTACAAATTTTCTTAAAATATTTTCCTACCAAATTTTTGATGATAAAATTTAAGGAAAATTCATGTTTAATTATATTTTTTATTATACTTTACAAGTTGAATAAGGGCATTTTTGTCTTCACAAAAAAAGAAAAAAACTTAAAATATTCACACTTTTAGTATTAGTATAGATATAGATTGTAGCTGTATCTATATCACACATGTGTATGCTCTTCTATCAATTAGTACCCTAAAATGCAACTACAATGTCTAAAACTGTGTTTTTTTTTTACACATGGAAAGTTAAATATTATTGATTTATTGCTTGATCTTATATTGTTCAGAGTTTTTATATATGTTTGATTTGTAGATATGATACATAATTACATATTGAGGTTTCTCAATCTTTGTACATATGTTTGGTAAGGTGTGGATTTCAGTGACCAACTAAGGCATCTTTCTTGACCAAAATGTATGTTGCTGGAAAATGACAATCTTGTTTTTGTTTGTTCCAAGTTTGGTAAGGAATTGTATTCACTTATATTTGGATTCTTTTGAGTCTAGGTAAAGTTTGATTCTTGGATGCTTGAGACAAAAATAAATGTGACATCAGAACAAATCAGAAAGTGTACCTCTCCTCAACTGACAAAATTGTTTATGAATATGATATACCTTTTTTCTTTTACTTGCTTATTAACTCCATTCCAATTTCTTCGTGTTTCTCAGTTGTAATGGATAACGGTTTCATGCAAACGAATACAGAAACTGATTCTGATTCCGATTTACCGAACAAGGTATGTGTTCTACATGTTTTACAACCAAGCAAGTGAAGTTCTTTAGAAACTGTTAGTAGTTTTGGCTGTGAAATGATTTTTTAGCGTTTTAGATTAATCCCGGAAGACCTCCTTCTTTGACATGGAAACGCAAACTTAATTGCACGAGCTATGTTCCACCTGAATTCTCCATAAGACCTCGAGAAATTCTGCAGTTGGTAAGCCTTCCTTGCGTCTGCGTATCCTGCAAGTTTTTTCTACTCTTTGTTTTACTAACCCAATTTTTGCTTTCTTTTCGTATTTTTTAAAAGCTTCCATTAGGCTTGCGTTTATGTCAGCATGTAAAGGAAGAAGCAGACAAGGGAACGGTAATATTTTTTTCTTTCAAATTTTCTGGTGTGTTTTAGATTTCAGCTGTTCTTAACTGGTCAAAATCGAACATTGCTTCTTTATATTGTAGCCATCGATCATGGATCCATATCATAAGCGCCTCGTCTCATGTTACCATGGCATTCCTCTAGGTGGTGTTGGGTAAGAGCTCATTCAAGTCTTTTAACTACAAGTAATGTAGGACTCTAGATATTAATGTTTACTATTTTATCTTGGAAATAGTCGAAATCTTATTATCATGATTACCAATGACAGTGCTGGAAGTATTGGAAGAAGTTTTAAAGGCGAGTTTCAACGATTTCAACTGTTCCCCAGAGTATGTGAAGATACCCCAATTCTAGCAAACCAATTCTCAGTAAGTATTTCAATGTTCAAGATCTATATGTACCCGTTCTTTTTAAAGTATGTACATCAAGCTGCTTCTTCGTTTCTATCGAATAGGTTTTTGTTTCTCGTTCAAATGGAGGCACTTCTACAGTTTTGTGCTCCAGAAGCTCTAATAAGATAGAGTAAGCCTCAAACTTACATTCCTTCACAATTTAAAATTTTCGACTTCATTAGTACAAATACACATCAAATGAAAATTCAGGGACAACATAGAATCAGGCATTGAATCTTGGGATTGGAACCTTGATGTAGAGAAATGCACTTATCATGCATTATATCCAAGAGCTTGGACAGTATATGATGGTACCTTTATCTTCATGGTTTTCAAAGTCCACTTTTCTCTATGGCTGTTTCTTGAATTTCAGTGAGTAAAATGACGAGGAAAATGAAAATGAACAAAAAGTTAAAGCTTAATGTTATATCGTTTGATGCAATAAACAAATCTTCCCAAGTGTTTTACTCACTAAAATCTAAGAACCAAACATGGCGTACTTGTATTTATATAACATTTTTCTTTCTACACAATCCAATTTATACAAGTTTACCTGACCCTGAAATCAGCATCGTTTGCCGCCAGATTTCACCATTTATTCCACACAACTACAAAGAAACTAGCTTTCCAACCGCAATGTTCACATTTACAGTATGTACACTAAAGCCTCTTGAGATGATTCTTTTATCTTTATATTTAACTCTACTTATTATGTAAAATCTTGCAGCTTTCAAACTCAGGGAAGACTGCTGCTGATGCAACATTGCTTTTCACATGGGCTGTATGTCTACATTCACTTTCAAAAAGTTTAGTTTTAAAATCCTATGAATAAAGTTGTGATCTTCGATGATTTCATCTTCGTTTAACTTCACTATTTTTTATGTTCTGTGCAGAACTCAGTTGGGGGAGCTTCAGGATCTACTGGTGGTCATGTTAATAAACGAATAATGTATGTATTATTTATATTTCACTTTTCAGTTTCTATGACAAATGCTAAAACTTTAAAAAAATCGTATCTTTATCTAAAAACTGTTTTAAATCTAATGTCTTATAGGGTGCAAGAAGGTGTACATAGTGTGCTTCTGCATCACAAGTAAGCTATATTCAAGTTTATTTTATTTTTCTATCACAATATTTTCAGATTCGTATACATCGCACTGAAATTCAAATGCATATTTACTATTTATGATTTTTTAGAACCTCAAAGGGACATCCTCCAGTTACTTTTGCTATTGCTGCACAAGAAACAGACGACGTTCATGTATCAGAATGTCCTAGCTTTTTAATATCTGGTTCTTCCCAAATAATGACAGCAAAAGAAATGTGGAATGAAATTAAAGAGGTTAGATAATTGGTCTCTTTAACACTCATCTATATTCTTTTACAACATAAAATTCAGAAGAATTGATTGATCTTTTGATTTGATCTATATAGCATAGGTCATTTGACAACCTTAAATATGATGAAAACCAATTACCTTCTGAACAAGGGTCATCCATTGGAGCTTCCATAGCTGCTTCTGTAAATATTCCTTCTGGCTCGACTCGAACAGTAACATTTTCACTGGCATGGGACTGCCCTGAAATAAGATTTTCAAGTGGAAAAACCTACCACAGGTTAATGAATAGCGTTAAGCTTTTTTACTTCTTTTTTTTTTCATATAACTAACGTTTGGGATTTCACGGTTGGCAGGCGCTATACAAAATTTTATGGTATTCATGGGGATGCTGCAGCAAATATTGCACGCAATGCTATCCTAGGTAATATTTAACATTGGACTAGTTAAGGTTTTTGAGCATAAGTATATCTTTATCAATCTAAATTGTCTGAAGGGTTGTAATGTAACTAGAACATGCTAAGTGGGAACAACAGATCGAGGAGTGGCAAAGGCCGATTCTTGAAGACAAAAGGCTTCCAGAATGGTATATAAAGTGAAACAAGTTCATTCTTCAGTTCTTGCATCTTCTTCTGATTTTGCAGTATGTATAACAAGTAAAGTGAAATTCTTAGGTATCCCGTTACTCTTTTCAATGAGCTTTATTATCTTAATGCAGGAGGCTCAATCTGGACAGGTAAGTAAATAAGAAATAATCCAATCTTTTATAAATGGTACTTTCTTCTATCAAGTTTACAATCAATCAGTTTTTGTTCCTCACAGATGGATTATTACCAATGCAAAACATAGCTAACATTGGAGGGTAAAGATTCTCCCTCGGAAATCAGAGATCAGATTCTGACAAAAATGATACCTCAAATGAAATACTTGAAAGGATGCAAACGGTTCTAAATCGATTGCATTCTCCAATGACATCTAATTCAGCTTTTGGACCTTGTATGCTTCAGAAAGGAGAAGAAAATTTAGGCCAGTTTCTATATCTAGAAGGAATCGAGTATCACATGTGGAATACATACGATGTCCACTTTTACTCGTCATATGCACTATTGATGCTACTTCCAAAGCTAGAACTCAGTATTCAACGAGACTTTGCAATGGCAGTAATGATGCATGAACCTCGAAAAACAAAAGTTATGAGCAATGGGACTTGGGTTCCAAGAAAGGTTCTTGGTGCAGTTCCACACGATATTGGACTCAATGATCCTTGGTTTGAAGTAAATGCCTACAACTTTTACGACACAGATAGATGGAAAGATTTGAACTCCAAATTTGTTCTTCAAGTTTATCGAGATATGGTTGCTACTGGTGATAATGGTGATAAAAAGTTTGCTGAAGCCGTTTGGCCTGCGGTTTTCATTGCAATTTTTTACATGGATCAATTTGATAAAAACGGTGATGGTATGATTGAGAATGAAGGATTTCCAGATCAGACTTATGATGCATGGACAGTTAAAGGTATGAGCACATACTGTGGTGGACTTTGGGTGGCTGCCCGTCAAGCTGCCTCGGCTATGGCACGTGAGATAGGTGATGAGTCCTCTGCTGATTACTTGTGGGTTAAGTTTCAAAAGGCCAAGTCTGCATATGATAAGTTGTGGAATGGTTCTTATTTCAATTACGACACGAGTGGTTCTAAAACTAGCTCATCAATTCAAGCAGATCAATTGGCAGGTCAATGGTATGTATTATGTAACAATGTATATCATATATAACAAAGACTTTAATCTGAGAAAGTGTAAATGTTTCATGATAGGTATGCTAGAGCCTGTGGTCTTTCACCTATAGCAGATGAAGAGAAAGTAAGAAGTGCACTTGAGAAGATATACGAATTCAATGTGATGAAAATCAAGGGATGTATACCTGGGGCTATGAACGGGATGCAACCAAACGGAGAAGTTGATTTGTCGGCTATGCAGTCTCGAGAAATATGGACAGGAGTTACATATTCTGTTGCTGCTACTATGATTCAAGAAGACATGGTAGATACAGCGTTTAAGACAGCCTTTGGTATTTACGAAGCTGCCTGGTCCGAAAATGGTAATGGGTAAGTTTTTTGTCCACTCTTCATTTTCTTGATTTAAGTGGTAAAAAGGAATGTTTGCCGGTGTAATGATCAATAAATAGAGCAAATTTTTTTAAAGTTCACTTACAATCGACTGGCTTACGTGTACAGATTGTCTTTTCAAACGCCGGAGGGCTGGACCTCAGATGGGGAGTACAGATCTTTGTGCTACATGAGGCCATTAGCCATTTGGGCAATGCAGTGGGCTTTGACATAGAAGCCAAAGCACTTGAGCCAAGGGTTGAAACCCGGACTTAGTGAAGGCTCTTCTCCATTCAAGCAGCATATAGGATTTGAAAGGGTTGCAAACCTCCTAAAGTTGCCGAAAGAAGGGCCATCCAAGAGTTATATACAGTTATTCCACGAGCTTCTTTGCAGAATATTATCGATATGACTTATGTATACAGTGAATACCAGTGCCTTTGATTCTTTTGTACCAAACTTCTCCGGGGATCGAGCACCATTGGAGCAAAACAAAATGTGAAGAAATTCTTTTTCTCACTCATTTTTTTCCCAATTCCATTTTATTTAGCTGCAGATTTGGTGGCATATTTGATAGTTGTCTTGTCAAATAAATGGAAATAACTTACCATACGCCCTCTATTTTTAGGGGTTCAATTCATTATTGCTATCCAAGTTTGCAACACGAATGGTTATATTCGAAGCTAAATCAAAGCAGCTCCAAACGACACTCAGAACAAATCTAATGAAACTCGTTTTTCCATGCCACACTGTGAGTGAATAAAACCCAGTAATTGAAATAAGAAAGTAGAGCAATATGAAATTAGTTCCATCACGTAAAATATACAAAAAACAATTTCAAGATGGTACAAGATTATGTCCAAACAAAGTACTATGCGTGCTTACATGGCTTTAACTATATATAGGAGTTGTATCAAGGCTATATTTGTATTAACACGAGTTCATTTTCTGCTAATCAAAGTAACACATGGATCGATGTATCTGCCAATTAGAACTAACACGTGGTGTATTTTGCAAATAATCCTCAAAACAATCCAAGCGACGGATTCTGGCTAAGGAATTATAATTATATCAATTATTCGACTAAAATAAATGAAAGAATTACCTCGAAGATATCTCTCGTAGTCCTCGAGCTGTAACATAAAGCCTGAGTTAGGAGATACCACAGGTCTTTTTCCCTTCACATGTTCCATTGCTTCAGATAAGCTCATACCATTTTTAAACATCAGATAAGTAACGATAATAGTCACACTGCATAGTAAAGCAACAAATCAAATACATAGCAATAAATTTTTTCCAATTTTCTTGAGAAAGAAAAATTCCCGTATAATAATCGCTATATAGACATTAGTTTGGTGACTGGAAAATCGAAAAGTCACCTTCTGGATCTTCCAGCAAAGCAGTGAACCAAGATGGCACCTCCAGTCGTTCTATCTTCCTCTATGAATGCAAAGCACTCATCGAAGAACGGTAACAGAGATACATCTGATCTGTCATGTACTGTCAGGAAAAAAAATTCATTATAAATCATTTTTTCGATAAAAAAATTTTAAAACGAAAGAAAGGAGGAACACATTTGAGCTCATTCAGTCACTAGAATGTCAAATAACCTTAGAAGAAGTGCAGTGATCATGATGTGGCACAAGTTACTCGATTAGAAAATTAAACCAAACCTAGACATTGTGACATTGTGTTGTTCGACTCTGCTCGTTCTTTTACTGTCCTCAACAAGACAAATCTCATAGAAGAAATTAATCAAATTTAAATCCACAAATCATGATTTACACACCATTGCCATACCCACAAAAAATTAAACCAAAAGAAGAAAAACCGAACTACAAAATGATGAATACAGCAAGTGGAACCACAAATCAAGTCAAAATTTCTTACCTTCAATAATTTTGTATTTAAAATCATTAGGATGAGCAATGGGCAGCGAATTTACGACAGTCAATATATGTGTAACGTTCAAGCTTTTCAAAGCACTCTTGTTATTGGCAGATCCAAGTGAGCCTAAGTAAAGATCCTGATAAAAAGTAAAAGGAAAATTAGATTGGTTGTAAGATACACAAGTAGAACTGCAGACTCCAGTACCTCTTCAATTTTGCACGGAACAATGTCCTCTTTAATAATTTTTGTGGCTTGTGTAATTCGTAATATTGCTGCGATACGCTCCTTATATACGCCATTATCCATTGCTAATGACAAAACATGTGTATTATTTTTGTTCTCCATTCAAGATTGTACGAAACCTAAAACGTTCGTTCAATTTGTTTGTGAAAGAAGACAATACAAGAAACAAATTAAGGAGGAAATCAACAGTAAAATAAAAGCACGTATTTAGTATTTACAACAAGATTAATCATGCAGTCCAAATTCAAAAGCACCTCCAGTTTAATCTTGAGCTAATAATACATTAAGGCCCAGTTCGGTTGCCTTGTTTAGCCCACAATTGCATTAATCAAGCTTTTTAATTTGGGCTAAAATTCTGTTCGGTGCGGCCGACTGAAGAACGGACAGCCCGTGTTAATCTCGGGTTTTGTGGGCCACCCGCCGCAATTGACCTAATTAGAATTGGAGCCCCACCCCAAAATTGGATAATTGAGTCCAAATGATAAAAGAAGATACCCATTTTGCCCTGGAACTTATTCAAAATTACATTAAATTGCCATCAATTAATCGGGTATCATGAAATAAGAATCTGCCTCCAATTTTTTTTCACCCATTTCCTTCTCCCGCTTATTTTGGTAAGTACTAACCTAGATTTCAATTCCCTCATTTCTTGTCTTCAATTTTCTACTTTGTCCGAATTTTGATGCCATAATTAAACAAAATTGTTTCGAATTTGTAGAATCGAGCTTGGAAGTTGTCAGCTACCAACCACTGCTAGCCGTGTACTTCATTGTGTGAGTTCAATTGGTTTTCGAGAATTGAAATGATATTTATGTTTTGTGTTTTAAGTTGCCACAAGAATGCTCATTAGGTGTTTGTTGTTATGCCTACAAGAGTTTTTGGGAAAAATAATGCCTGTGTTCATACCGTACTTGGAGCCATTTTTTTGTGTAATGTGAGTGCATCTTACATATCGATTTATGTAAGTAATGTGGTGTTTGTTTTTATGCCTTGACATTACTTGTCTTATGTGTATTTCTATGCCTACTACATTTTTTTTAGTTTGTCTTATTTAAGTTCGTATATGCATTCTTTTATGTTAGTGGATTCATAAAATTAGTGAAATGCTACGTATGTTGATTATTTCATTTTTTACTATAAGGACACGGTTTCAAGTTTGAATTAAAGAGCAAAAAAACAATTGATGTATTTGTTGTTAAAACCCCCCCATGTAACTTAAAGTTTTATTGAATACAGACCTCGCGTTGGATTCTCGGCGGAAAGAACTCTTGCTAAATATGGTCCACCAGTATTTTTGGAGATGCGTTTTTTTAATATGTATATGCATTATTGCACACGAAGCACATATGTCTAGTAAAAAGAGGAAAAGGTATAGCATGATTCGTAGGAAACCGAAACAAGATAAGTATTTGCGTCGCGTAACAATGAAGAGTGATGTCAAATGCAAGACAAATCTGAGGTTCACATTGAGTGCGTTTTCTAAGTTTTGTAACTTGCTATGGAATGTCGGAAGTCTAAATGACACTAAACACGTCCCACACGCTGAACAAGTTGCAATATTCTTGTCTGTCCTAGCCCATCATAAGAAAAATCGCATTGTCGAGTTTGACTATCGATGTTCTGGGGATACAATTAGCAAGTGTTTCCATCGTGTCCTGAACTGTTTGCTCAAGTTGCATTCTATACTACTATCCCGATCTGAACCAATACGGGAAGATTGTGTCGATGATCGTTGGCGGTGTTTCCCAGTACATGAATTTCTTTTCTTACTCGTATCTTATCATGATGGTATAATATTTAAAATTCCATTTAATTTCGTCTTCTAGGGTTGCATTGGGGCTCTTGACAGGAGTTATGTCAAGATTCAAGTTCCGTTGGTTGATAAGCCGCGCTATAGATCAAGAAAGGGGGAAATTGCAACAAATGTACTGGTTGCATGTGATGTGAATGGGAGGTTTACTTACGCACTATCTGGGTGGGAGGGATCCGCGGCTGATAGTAGAGTTCTTAGAGATGCTATTCAACGAAGAAATGGACTCCGAGTCCCGACTTGTTAGTATATTATATCTGAAGTTTATTTATGTATGTATAACTAACAAAAATAACCCAAAGAAATTTTTGACCCACTTGTCACAATTTGTTTAGGTACATACTACCTATGCGACAATGGATACACTAATGGCGAGGGTTTTCTTACACCTTATCGAGGTGTTCGATATCATTTAAAGGAATGGGGGGTTGGCCGCGATGCCCCCCAAAATCACAAAGAATTTTTCAACATGAAACACTCAATGGCTCGAAATGTTATTGAGCGTTGTTTTGGTCAATTAAAGAAGAGGTTTGCAATTCTTAGGAGTAATGCGTTTTACCCCTTGAAGATTCAAAATCGAATAATAATGGGATGTATACTAATCCATAATTTTCAACTAATGACTATGCCAAATGACATGTCAAGTTCGGATTGTTCAAGTGACGAGGAAAACGATGAGACCGAGGATGGTAATGGGTCCGATGTTGGAGACGATGGTGATTTCATTGAAGTTGTAGAGCCATCTCAACAATGGACGACTTACCGAGAGACAATGGCTCGTGATATGTATCGGGAATGGTTGATGAGGCGTTGAGGATTGCTTTCCCTTGTATTTCTTGAGTGTAACTAGGATTTGTGTATTGTATGCCGTGTGTTTAAGTTATCGTACTTTATTTGAGTCCGGAGTTGTTGTGTGTACTTGATTTTTTTTATTTTTCATGCAATTTTCTTGAAGTTGGATGTTTGTGTAATTTGTGTTAGTTTGACTAATAATAGTTTAGGCTTGTGGATTCATTTGTGTGCATGTGTTATATGTTTTGATTAATCTCATTGTTTGAGAAATGGATATGAAGCTTAACTAATTGCCATGGCTAATTATCCTTTTAGATTTGTTTTCAGATTTACCAAATGGATGCAGATCAAATACCAACGTACGGGACCCAAAATTCACGAGTACCCAAGAAACCCCAAGGGCCGCGAAGAGTTATGAGCACGGTAGAAGAGCAAACCTTGATTGTTTGCTTGCACGAGCTTGTGGCCAATGGTTGGAAGGCTGACAATGGGTTCAAGGCGGGATACTTATTTGAATTAGAGAAGGCAATGAATAAAAGATTACTCGAGAGCAAAATTGGAGTACGCAATATCAACTCGAAGCTAACAGTGTGGAAAAAACACTATTACTTGTTAATTGCTATGTTAGGTACAAGTGGATTTGGATGGAATAATAGTGCGAAAGTGATTGAAATGAATGATGACATATGGAAAGAATACGTGAAGGTAGATTTGTGTTATCACATGCCTACTAGTCTTTAATATGTATAATCATATTTTCTTTTACGCTTTTTGTAATTTTTTGGACATCTTAGGCTAACAAAGAAGTGTGCAACATGAGATATAAGTCATGGAGGTATTACGATGATTGGTGTGAGTTGTTTGGTAAAGATCGAGCAAACGGGGATGATGCCGCGGGATTTGTAGATGTTGTGGAGAATATATTACTCAACGATGGGGTATCGATTAATGTAATGGGGAAAGAAAAAGAGCCGTTGATTGAATATGCTACCCCGAAGTATGGATATGGAAGTCCTTTAATTGACTTGACCCCCGACGCGTCGGATGGTAGTGTGGGTCACAAGACTCCTTCGATTAATCTTTGCGGGCCGAACACACTTGGGACGGAGAAGAAAAAGACTTTGAAGATAAAGAAGAAACGAAAGAGGAAGTCCCCGGAATCTACAGCCCCCCATGTTGTGGATTTTACACACGCAAATAAACGCAAGTGCACGTATCGAACAAGTAATAAAGAGTAAGTATAAGAGTATCGTCTCCACAGGGACTTGACTAATATCTACCAATTCCAATTCCTAATTTACTTTTAATCGATTCCAAATTGAAATATATTCTTGGGGTTGTAATTAACTAGATTAACTAAATGATTTAACTAATCTAAGTACTTGGATTGAGTTCGAATAACGAGAAGAGAAACCTAGGGTTATAATCCACTATGTTATCTATCGATTGCTCAATTGAGATTTTCATAGTTATTGTGGTGACAAGAGTGCTACCCAAGGATTCAAGTATATTCCTACGTATCTTTCGAATTACGTAAGAACCTAATGTATTATACAAATCGATCCTATTCCTAGGTGATTCATTAATAACACAAATCATTAAACACGAACCTCATGTAACGGGTATAAACGCCTTAAGTATATTCCTATACTAAGAGTCGTTTACTATCCAATTTCCTATCTAATCCTAATCTCCCTTTTCCAAGTTCAAAAAGAATATTAAATCTAACAACTAGGTGATCAATCAAGTTGCAAGCATAGAGAACGAAATTAAATCAAACACAAGAATTGCCCCTAACTACGAATAATCCAATAAAAATACTCAAAGTAACATAGTTTCATAAAAACCCTAGATCCTAAAGAATTAGTTCATGATAAATATAAGAAGAAAATAATAAATGAAAATAAATCTGAGTTCATGTGGTTTTATAGAAAAAACGATGAATCCAAGATAAAGATTTTCAATATTGCGTTCTTCTTGGTTGGGTTATCTTCAGGACTTCTCTCTTTTCTTCTTCAATCTTTCTCCAAGTAGATCTTTGATGTTGTATGTTTATTCAATGAAAGAAATATGTTTAGAGCTGATCAAAGATGTGTAATTTCGTGACCTAGAAGTCCTTAAATAGATCTACCAAGTTGAGTCCAAGTAGGAGACTTTGGGCTCAAGAATTCCCTTAAAATCCCGCTGAAAATCGCGACATATTTGCGCGACAGTTTTGAAAGTGTCATAACTTTCAGCTCCGAACTCCAAATCAAGATCCGTAAAATCTGTGGTGTAGCTAACTCATTCCTCTACATCATAGTTGAAATTAAACTTCATTGGAGCTTCCTTGAAAGAGTTATGTTCCTCGGAGTGCATAATAACATTTCTGACAGCATTTTCCTTCTTCGTTCTTGCACTACTTGACTTCATTTGATCTTTAATTCGTTGTTCTTCATTTCCAATAATGTCTTTAGATCCAAAATAGCTTAGGCCTAGAAATATGAATACAATATATAAGAAAATACCTCAATTCATGCACAAACCAATTAAACCAATGACTCGAGCGACAAAACACAAAACTAACTAAAATTGCCTAAGATTCTACCAAAACTCTAATAAAAGTAATCGAATGAGTAAAGGAAATTGACTTGATAAACTGTTTTCACAGAGTTATCACACCCCCAAACTTAAACTATTACTCGTCCTCGAGTAATGACAAAAACTTAAACAAAGACACGAACATTTACAATCATGCATCCCAAGTCAAACTACTAACCATCAATTTTAAAATGTTAAGCATTCTATCATGTAGTTCCTGCGTGTGTGTGTATACATAAAACGAGAATGTTGGAATCACCTAGATCACTATAGCTTCGAAATCATTGAGCCTAATTGCGTGAATTCCTAAATTGCCAAACATATTCTCTATTTCCTTAGGTTATCATACTAATTACTAAGTTATAGCAAAACTTTCAGTCGATGTTATGGAATCCTTTAAGTTTGAACTTTCACTTAGCATTTTCTTCATTAATTTGCATACCTTAAGTATATTTAGCACCACTCACACTCATAACCCGTTCTAAAGAAGCAGTCAAAATAGAGGAGTGCAGAATAGTTAAATCGATGCACCCATATATCGTTCATCTTATCGCAGTCAAGTTAAAGGAGTGGAAGTATAAGTCTCAAGCGATGAGGTTTTTCAGGTCTCTTACAAGTGAGTTTATTTTCTTTTTTTCAATTATATGCTTTATTTGGTTCATGTTAAAGTTATCCTTCCCCCCAAACTTAGGCAAAACTATCACTCAGATCCTTAGCATTTTAACCCTTGAATCTAGAGATCATGTAGGCAAGAAAGGATTTCGTAAGCTCTATTCTAACTATAATTCTCTAACGTCATCCTCAATTCTCGATTATGTATTCGTGCTTAAAATATGCAGGAAAAACAGTCAAAAACACATAAAATTTCAAAAAAATTTAGTCAAATTCAACCTAGCATGCACGAAGTAAATGCGACCTCACCCCCAAACTTAAACTAAGCAGTGTCCCCACTACGACTCAAAGAGGAAAAAGAGGTCGACAGGACACACAAACAAACAAACAAAAACAGAAGACATCAATGTAAAGGAGAATTGGAAAAAGAATACGCCCTGAGAATTGTATGCGTCCATTGCTCGTGGCCCCATCTTGGTAATGAAAATTCCCATCCAGAGCGGCAGCGTGGTGATTGGCGGAGATGATTAAAGTGGTGGTGATTGGATTTGAAAATGGTGGCGGGTTGGACAAGGCTGCGGATTTGGGTTATTTCACCGTTGGTGTGGGAGTAACGGAGGCGGAGAAAGTTTTCGCTGGGGCGAAGTGATATAGGAAAATTAGCTCTAATTCCAGAATCTACTTTGCTGGGGCGAATCGAGCTCTTTTTTTTTTTTTTTTTTTTTTTTTGTTTTGAGGCCATGGCTTGACTCAATTTGAGCCATGGCCTGCTGAATCTGGAATTTGTTCCATTTTGCACTTGGAATTGAGCCATGGCTTAAAGCTTCTGGAATTTAGTCACTTTATTGTTCAATAACTGAGCCATGGCCTGAAGCTACTGGAAATTTTCCATTCGTGTTACCCTCCACCTTGATGCGTCCTTCTTTTCATCAAATTTTTAATATTCTCCAGAACATCGATGTATCTGCACGCAAAACAAACACAAAAACAAACTAAACACGCAACAAGACACAAGATGTTGGTCCCAAGTGGTCAGATGAGGTCTAGAGGGGGGAGGAGGGTGAATAGACCTCTAAACTTTTTAACAATTTTTAACATTAAAACTTTTTCAACTGTGAACAGACTAAGCTGTTACAGAACAGTAAATTACTCAGCTGATCTCGAACAAATCTTTGAACAGCTTTGTGACCACTAGTCTGATAGTTACTTAGCTGATTTAGTTAAAATTAGATTTAATGCTTAGAGTACTTGCAGCGGATTTTAAAGTGTTTTTCACAAGTAACTTGAGCGATTTGCAAATTTATCCCCAGTTTTGTAAACTCCTTTAAAATGATTTTCAAACAGTTTTAACAAGTGTTTTATGCAGATCTGAAAATATGCAAGTTGGAAAGCAATGTAAAAACACAAGTAATTTTTATAGTGGTTATATGGATTTGAATATCCTTTAGTCCACTCTTCCAAGTCACAAAGATCTTGGGTTATACTAAAAACACTAAGTAATTAGTACACTCCACTTACGTCAATACAACAAATGAAACTGACCGTAAGCTCACAATAGGAAATCACTCAGAAAACCTATCATCTGAAGCTAGATCACTCACAAAGATGGATCCTCACTTCGCACAACACTCTTCTTAATGTTTTCAGTTAACATTTCTCCTTCTCTGGCACAGATTGCCCAGAAGTCTTGATGCTTGTTTTCTGTCAGAATAGTGACGTCATGAAGACCTTTGTTCGGAAGCCCAAAGGTTTCGTGCAACAGAGTGGGGGTGATGATGATAGACTTGTCTCCGACCTTGGCCTTGATTTCCTGGGTAGTGAAATCCACTTCAGCAGTGCGATAATACTCTAGGACTTGATCAGTCCAGATCAAACCCTCATGGTATTCCATGAAATTCACTAGGGAAGCAACTTTGAATTTCTCTAGCAACTCTTTCATCACTGCCGTTCCAGATTGGTGATAGGAATCATACACCAAGTACATCCCCTCAGCCTTTGACTCTTGACTTGAACACATTCTAAATCTGTTGAATGTTATTGAAAGAGAAGAGATTTTGCAGAAAATCGCAAGTATTTTTCTCACAAGTGCTTTTGAATTTTTGGGTGCGTAAAGAACAACTGAGCTGATCAGATATGGATTTATAGAGTTAGGGTATTTCGATTTCCGTGATACCCGCTAACCGTTAGATCCATTTTTATGTCAGGTCTGATCGTGCGGCGTCAGTTACGACCTTTCGAATTCAAATCACTTTAAAAGAGAGGCGGGAAAACTTGAACCGCATCTGTTAAACTTGTAAAAGCGTATTTTTATAATAAAACGTTTTTAAACAGTGAGCTTTTACACAGTTTATCAGACAAGTAAAGTAAACACTTATCTGATGAGGCTACTGTCCTGATGACAAAGCTGTTATCAGTGAAAGCCAATAACTGATAACCTTCCTCGGCTGTTTGTCAATCCAGCTAGATAAATAATCTTCAGTCTTCAAATTATGTCTTCTGATCAGAACATAGTTTCAACTAGCTGTCATTAACAAATTTCATCTTTTAATCAGAAATACAGCTAGTCTTACACATTCCCCATGACTTTAAGAATCCATTAGTTAACTAGTCTGTTGAGTTAACCTTGAAGATAATATGATGAGTAAGATGATGAACTCTAGTCTTCTGATGAGTTCCCCCTCAGCTTATGCATCTAATTTTAATAAACTCAGTTCAGCTCTTAGAGTTGAAAACCTTATCTCACTTAGAGTTTTTGTGAAGATGTCAGCAATCTGATTTTCAGTGAAAACATATTCTATTATGACATTTCCTTTCTCCACATGATCTCTAATGAAATGATGCTTAATCTCAATATGTTTAGTCCTTGAATGACTTGTAGTATTCTGAGTAAGGCTGATTGCACTTGTATTGTCACAGTAGATAGGTATTCCACTGATTTTGATGTTGTAGTCCTCAAGTTGATGTTTCAACCATAATATTTGTGCACAGCAAGCTCCAGCAGCTATGTATTCAGCTTCAGCAGTTGATATGGACACTGAAGTCTGTTTCTTACTCATCCATGAGATCAGGCGACTTCCTAAGAACTGACAAGCACCTGTTGTGCTTTTCGTGTCAATTTTACAACCAGCAAGGTCAGAATCTGAATATCCAATAAGCTCAAATCCAGACTCTCTTGGGTACCATAATCCCAATTCTTCAGTGCCTTTAAGATACTTGAGTATTCTTTTGGCAGCCAAGATGTGAGATTCTTTAGAATTTGATTGATATCTCTCACAAACCCCAACATAGTACATGATATCAGGTTTGCTAGCTGTTAAGTATAATAATGACCCAATAATTCCTCTGTATTTGGTTCTGTCCACTGATTTGCCATCTTCATCTTTATCCAAACGAAGACTAGTAGACATTGGAATGTTAGCAGTAGAGCTAGTTTCCATACCAAATTTCTTGAACAGATCCTTGGTGTATTTTGCTTGGTTGATGAAGATTCCATCAGGCAACTGTCTAACTTGCAAACCAAGAAAATAATTAAGTTCTCCCATCATGCTCATTTCAAACTTGTTATGCATCAACTTTGAGAACTTATCACATATCTGTTGATAGGTTGAACCAAAAATAATGTCGTCCACATAAATTTGCACAAGCAAGATATGTTCTTCCCATTCAATAGTGAGCAGAGTCTTGTCTACCGTACCATGCTCTTGGTGCTTGTTTTAGTCCATAAAGGGCTTTCTTCAGACGATACACCTTGTCTCCTTCTAGATATGCTTCAAATCCATGTGGTTGTTCAACGTAAACTTCTTCTTGCAATTCTCCATTGAGAAAAGCTGATTTCACATCCATCTGATAGACTGTGAAATTCTTATGAGCAGCATAGGCAAGAAAGAGTCTGATTGCCTCTAATCTGGCTACAGGTGCAAAGGTTTCATCAAAGTCAATACCTTCTTCTTGGCAATATCCTTTGGCAACTAGTCTAGCTTTATTTCTGGTGACTTCACCATCTTCATTCATTTTGTTCCTGAATACTCATTTAGTGCCAATTACCCTTTGATGACTTGGTCTAGGAACTAAGTACCAGACTTTATTCCTTTCAAATTGATTCAGCTCTTCTTGCATAGCTTCAATCCAGTTTGAATCATTTAGAGCTTCTTCAACTTGTTTGGGCTCAATTTGTGATAGGAAGCTGGTGAACATTGCATTATTTGCAGCAGCTCTCCTTGTCTTTACTCTATCCAAAGGATCACCAATCACCAATTCTGGTGGGTGATTCTTGAGCCATCTGAGATCAGGTTGCAGATCTGAATGTTGTCCTCTGTTTTGATCTTGCAACACTACTGTTGGAGATTCAGTAGTAGTCTGTTGAACAGTCTCTGGTCTGTCAGCTGTTAGCAACTCGTCTGTTAGACAATCAGCACTGTGATTTTGAACAGCACTGGAGTTAGCAGCTGAGTTGAGATCAGGTAGTATGATGGGAACATATTCTTCATTTCTTTAACACTCAATTTCTGAAAATCAGTAGACAGATCTTGATTCACACTTTGATTCTTTTCAGAAGATTGACTTGATTCATCAAATACTACATGAATTGATTCTTCCATAAGTAAAGTTCTTTTGTTAAAGACTATATAAGCTTTACTAACAGTAGAATATCCTACAAAAACAGCTTCGTCAGCCTTTTCTGCAAATGCAGTAAGGTGATTTTTCCCATTGTTCAATACAAAACATTTACAACAAAAAATCTTAAAGTAATGAATGTTTGGCTTCCTGTTGTTCCAAACTTCATATGGAGTCTTGTTCTGATTTTTGTTGATCATACATCTGTTCTGGGTAAAGCAGGCTGTATTTGTGGCTTCTGCCCAAAATCTTTGAGGCTGTTTAGCTTCAGCTATCATTGTCCTGACAGCTTCCTTCAGTGTTCTAATTCTCCTTTCAGCAACACCATTCTGTTGAGGGATTCTAGCAGCTGAATACTCCTGATGTATTCCTTTGATGTTACAATACTCTTCAACAGTAGAGTTTGTGAACTCGGTCCTTCTATCTGATCTGATCTTCAATATTTTTATACTTTTCTCATTCTGGATCAGTTCCATCAGATTTGTAAGATGCTCCTTGGTTTCACTTTTCTTTTAATGAAAATCACCCAAGTGTATCTTGAATAATCATCCACAACAGCTAGACAGTATTTCTTTCCACCATTGCTGACTGGATCAATAGGGCCAAATAAGTCCATGTGTAGCAGCTCCAGGATTCTATCAGAAGATTGGTGCTTCTTGCTTTTGAACGATGACTTGATTTGTTTCCCTTTCTGACATGCGTCACAAAGCTTGTCTTTGCTCATGACTGTTTTTAGAATCCCTTCGACCTGATCATTCTTTATTAATCTGTTGATGGTCTTGAAGTTTAAGTGATTCATCCTTTTGTGCCATAGCCAGCTAACTTCACTTGGTGTTGATGCCACCAAACAAACGTTTGAGTTCTTGTCAACAGAACTCCAGTCGACTATGTAGACATTCCCTTGTCGTCTTCCAGATAAAATAACCTTCTTTGTACCGATCTGTTCAACGTAGCACTTATCTGTTGAGAAGATGACTGAAAATCCTTTATCACAAAATTGACTTATGCTCAGCAGGTTGTACTTTAGGCCTTTAACATATGAGACGTCAGATATCTCAATGTTTCCTTTGATTAATCTTCCTTTAGCTACAATCTTGCCTTCTTTGCTGTCTCCAAAAGTGACTTTTGGACCATCCACAGCAACAGCTTCAGTCAGTTCATGTATGCTTCCACACATGTGCCTTGAACAGCCACTCTCCAAGTACCAGATTTTCTCTACTTTACTCCTACTCCTAATCCTAACCTACAAAACAAAATAAAAATTGTTTTAGGTATCCTTATTGAGAGGGTCCTGGAGGATTAGTACCACCCTTGACAACCCACGATGTTGAAGTCTTAGGCTTCTTAGGCTTCTGTTGTTTGGCAGGAGCATGAACAGTTTCATCTTCATCATGTTTATCAGATTTGCTATGTAGATGATAATCAGCATGATAAGGGTAATGTTCATAAGCAGAATATAATGCATGATAAGGAGGGTATGCATGCATTTGATGAGCAGGATATGGTGCATAGTAAGTTGGAAACTGAGGTGCATGATACATAGGATGATATGCAGCAGGTTGCACATAATAAGACTCATTTCCATACCAAGCATTTTGATTTTTCTTGTTTTTATGCTTCTTTGGTTTACTAGTTGCTTGCTCATTAACAGACGACTTAGTTTTATTACTAGTTTGATTGGTTTTATCTTTATCAGAAGACTTCCTAGGACTCTTCTGTTTGGACTTACCAGTCTGTTTTTCTATCTTAGGCTATTTACTCTTTTTAGCCTTAGGAGTTTTCTTCTCCCTTAGATCTTTCTCATGTGAAGCAGGTTTAGTGGTCTGAATATACAAAATGACCTTACTGTTGTCAGCTGATATAAATTTTTCAGTATGGTTCAGTTCTAACTTATCCTGTTCTAAAGGCATCTGTTTACTAGACATGGGAATGGATGCAGCAGATGAATTTTCATGAGACTCAATGACTTTTTCAAGTTCCATGATTTTTCCTTTATAAACATCACATTCAGCTTTCAGAGATTCATTTTCTTGCTCAAGCAGTTTATATTCAGCTGATTCTTTTGGCCTTTCAACCTTAAGTTTCAGTGAACTGTTTTGCTCTTTTAGCAATATCATCTCTTCCTTAAGCTTTTTAAATGCATCAGCAATACTTGTATTGTTAAGCATCATTTGTTCATCAGCAACGCCACGTCTCCAGCAGTATACTCCTTTTTGTTGAGTAGTGTGGCTTCATCAGGTGAGTCCACGTCTATACTTCTTTGAGCTGGTCTTCTTGGATTTTCAGCAGCAACAAGTGCAGCTGTGGGGCCTGAAGTTGAGGTTTCTTCAACACCCATTCTTGGCAGTTTATACTCATACGCCTTGAGTACGGAGAACAGCTCTGTAAGAGAAATCTTTCCCAAATCCCTTGATTCTTCCATGGTTGTCACCTTCATGTTGAACTTGGGCGGTAGAGCCTTCAGTACTCTGACGGTGATCTCCTTGTCAGTGAAGGTCTTTCCCAGCTTTAGAACTTCATTGAGTGTTCTGGTGAACCTAGTGTCCATCTGATCAATAGTTTCTCCATATTTCATCTTGAAGTTGTCCAGCTTTTCCAAGGCAACACTGAGCTGATGCTCTTTGATAGCATCATTTCCCTCGCTCATATCACGAACTTTGTCCCACATCTCCTTTGCAGTTTTGCAATGTTTGACTTTGTCAAACCGATCATTATCCAGGGCCTTAGTCATGATGAAACGCCCAACTTTGTCCAGGTTGAACAGCTTTATTTCTTCAGCCGTCATTTCGTGCAAATCTTTCTCCACCACTGTATCAACTTCATTGATCTTTATAGTCTTGGTGAATCTGAATGGACCTTTGATGATACATGTATACATGTTGTCATTGTAGGAAGCTAAGAAGATATTCATTCTGATCTTCCAGTCTTCAAAGCTCATACCAGCAATGTGGGGAACATGGCTGATACAATCCATTTTAAAAAATTTGATTTTTCAAAAAGTATGCTCTTTTGAAAAAGTTTAAAAACTTTTGAAAAACACTCGGATCAAGCTCGTTGATCAGGCAGATGATTCTATGAACCACCTGCCCTGATACCACTTGTTGGTCCCAAGTGGTCAGATGAGGTCTAGAGGGGGGGGGGGGGTTGAATAGACCTCTAAACTTTTTAACAATTTTTAACTTTAAAACTTTTTCAACTGTGAACAGACTAAGCTATTACAGAACAATAAATTACTCAGCTAATCTCGAACAAATCTTTGAACAACTTTGTGACCACTAGTCTGATAGTTACTTAGCTGATTTAGTTAAAATCAGATTTAATGCTTAGAGTACTTGCAGCGGATTTTAAAGTGTTTTTCACAAGTAACCTGAGCGAATTGAAAATTTATCCCCAGTTTTGTAAACTCCTTTAAAATGATTTTCAAACAGTTTTAACAAGTGTTTTATGCAGATCTGAAAATATGCAAGTTGGAAAGCAATGTAAAAACACAAGTAATTTTTATAGTGGTTATATTGATGTACCAAGTCTTCGTCATTATAAACAACTATGAATCAGTCGATTAATATCGAGGACCTCCCCTCTAGAATTTACATCGGTCATAAACGAATAAACTAACGTCGGTATCGACATTAATCTCTTCGGTTTATTCGACGTAGTGATCGATGTTCTCTTTTAGTTAACCCGTTTACAATCGGATCAAAACAAATACGGAGGATCCATATTCGAACCAAAACGTCCAATCTTTATTCGACCCGGTGATCAACTATGAAACTATAAATAGCCCTCATAAATACAATTAAAGGTACGCACTTCTAAGCATTAAATACGCTCCGACATCCCAACTCATCTCGAAACTTACTTAAGCATCGGAGGGTTATCGCCGGGTAACCACCGGCATTAACCTGACGTAGTTGTCTTTGTTTTCAGGTTAGGATCCCCTATACAAATCGAGGACTAGCATAGCTGACCTGCTGATCCTCATATTGGCGAGTCGCGTTCGATCGGGAATAACTACCTTAACGAAAGCACACTCATCAATTGGCGCCGTCTGTGGGAAACATAACTTTGAGAACGTGAAAAATGACTACAAGATCGAGAACAGTCCTGGCACGAGAAAAAGAGGGAAATCGCGATCAAAACGGAGAGGGTCAGGGAGATAATTTATTAATTCGTGATCCTGATCCTACACCTCATATCGAGGCCGGAGCTTCAAGACCACCAGCTCCTCCGGTAATACAACTTACGAGAGACGACCTAAAAGCCATTCTCGATGAAGCCAAGAAGGAGTGGCTCGCGGAGATTAAAGAAACCGCCCTTCAAACTCGACGACCCCCACATGCTGCCGCCTTTGGTGCACGAGCAGGATTCGAGGCAAACGAAGCGATAAGTCGAGCCGATCAACATCAAGACAGACATGGCATAGAAGAAGACTTGCAGGAGCAATCAGTCAGAGATGTCAACAAATTGGCCTCAGAAGTAAGGTCGCTGCACCAAAAATTGGATAAACAAGAAAAGAAGAATGAACCTCCAGTATCTAACTCTCGATTAAGGAAATCACCATTTTGTGATGAAATATTCTTTGAAAGGTTGCCTCTCGACAAGAGATTGCCCACTCAGTTACCCCGTTACTTTGGAACGGAGGATCCCGATGAACACCTGGCCTCATTTAATCTCCAAATGCAGCTTCACGGCATCTCCGATAATGTAGCAGCAAAAGCATTTTCTACCACGCTGGCCGGGATGGCTCAATCCTGGTTCGGAAGATTGGAGGAAAAATCTATCTTCGACTATGATCAACTTTGTGACAAGTTTATGAGTCAGTTTGGTAGTAAGAGAGCTGTCAGACCCCCTGCAAACCATTTATACTCAATCATACATAACCCGGGAGAGACTTTTAGAAATTTCATGGGAAGGTTTAACAATGAGCTCCTCAAGGTTGAAATGCCAAGAGTTGATTTTCTATTTACTGTTCTTTTCCAAAGCACTTTAAATCGAGGATTCGCCAGTGCGATAGTAAGAGAAAATCCCGCTACATATGAAAAATTGATGGAAATGGCGAATCAATACATGAATGAAGAAGAAATGAATAAATTGAGAGGAACCTTCTTTGGGTTGACAAAGCCGGAAGAGGGACAATCGTCGGGCATACCTGATAAACCAATCGAGGGGCCGCAACTCAATCGGTCTTATGAAGGTAGAAACAGGAAAGTATATAGAGAAGAGAGAAATCACAATCCAGGAAGACAAGGGTTAGGGAGGTCGAATAAAGAATACTACGACAATTACACTCCCCTCAAAAAACCGAGATCCGAAATCCTATTCGCGATCCAGGACCACAACTTGCTGAGAAAACCGGCTCCAATTAAGGACTACCCGGCTTCAAGAAAGTATTGCCGATTTCATCGACAGAGAGGACACGATACTGATGACTGCTATCAACTTAGAGACGAGATAGAAAGATTGATAGCAGAAGGACACCTCACTGGGTATGTGAAGACGTCAAAAAAGGAGCAACCTAGGGATCGACAGAAAGACAATCGGTCACGATCGAGATCCCCCGCCAGAAGAGAGCAACGCTCGAAGGATAGAGAAGACCAGCCGAGAAGAGCACAACCAGGAACGATAGTTAATATGATCTCTGGAGGCCCGGCGGGGGGAGACAGTAAAAATTCAAGAAGGGTAGTGTCTCGGATTATAAGGGATAGAGCCCAAAATGAAAGAAGGGAAGTGTTCTCAATAAGACCAACCCAGCAGAACAAAATGATCGGTTTCGATGAGTCTGATCTACAACCCGATTTCACATCATTCAACAACCAGGATGTACCAGACTGCCCTATGGTGATCACAGCACAGATTGCGGGAGCTACTGTTAAAAGAATCTTGATAGATTCAGGCAGTTCGGCAAATATCCTCTTCCAAGATGCTTTGGAGCGAATGGATTTAGGCCCGACTCCCCTCGACGTAGTAGCTACCCCACTAGTGGGTTTTGGAGGTGCTCAAGTAATTCCAAAGGGTACACTTACTTTGTCTCTCTCCCTGGGAGATGAAGAAAATTCGAGGACGAGAATGATTAAATTTTTGATTGTCGACGCTCCTTGTGCCTACAATGTCATATTGGGAAGACCGGCTTTAAATAGTTTCCAGGCAGTTATCTCAACTTACCACCAAAAGATGAAATTTCCGACCACTCCAGGGATTGGAGAAGTCCGAGGAAATCTAAAGGAAGGTTGGGACTGTTACACGGTGTCTTTAGACAAACAGCATAAAAAAGAAAACTCTCCTTCTGGTAACGAAAAGTCGCCAGCAGAGCGGCAGAATAGTCCGTCGCCACCGGTTGACGTGGACGAAGTAAAGAAAGCATGTTTTGCTGAAAGTAGCGAGATGCAGAAGGAGATGAATCCCAAAAAGAGAAAATTCGAAAGAATTGAACCTTCCGAAGGACATAAGTCGATTGAATTGGTACCAGGGGAATCATCGAAAACAACGAGGATTGGCACTCAATTATCTGAAGGGCTTGAAACTCAGCTGATCGAATTCTTGAGGGAAAATGTGGATGTCTTCGCTTGGTCGACCACTGACCTCCAAGGAATAGATCCCAAGATTATCGTTCATAGACTCAATATCGACCCGTCATCTCGACCTGCAAGACAAAAGAAACGAAATTTTGGTCCTGAGAGAAACAGGATTATAAAAGAGGAAGTGAAGAAACTTCTAGATGCTGACTACATCGCTGAGATACAATTCACGGAGTGGCTGTGCAATGTCGTCCTAGTTTCCAAGGGAGGAGGAAAGTGGAGAATGTGTAATGACTTCACGGATCTTAACAAACTATGTCCTAGGGATCCGTATCCGCTCCCTAGAATCGACTCCCTGGTCGACTCCACTGCTGGCTGCGCAATTTTGAGTATGATGGATGCATTTCAGGGGTTTTACCAAATTTTTATGGCACTAGAGGATCAAGACAAGACAGCTTTTATCACCGAAATGGGTGTGTATTTCTTTAAAGTAATGCCCTTCGGATTGAGAAACGCAGGAGCCACTTATCAAAGACTGGTGAATAAGATGTTCGAAGGACTTTTGGGTAAATCGATGGAGGTATATGTCGACGACATGCTAGTCAAAAGCCTAAGCGAGAAAGATCACCTGGAACACATTAAAGAGGCTTTCGACATAATGAGGAAGTATGGAATGAAGCTCAACCCAGCCAAATGTACTTTCGGGGTTAGATCGGGAAAATTCCTTGGGTACTTGGTAAACAAGAGAGGTATTGAAGCAAATCCAGAAAAGATACAAGCAGTCATTGATTTGAAGGCTCCTCGAAACTTAAACGAAGTGCAAAAGCTTGTTGGAAAAATCACAGCCCTCAATCGATTCATATCTCGTTCGGCAGATAAGAGCCTCCCTTTTTTCAAAGTAATGAGGAATGCAAAGAAGTTCGAATGGTCGAAAGAATGCGACCAGGCATTCGAAGAACTCAAGTCCTATCTTATGTCACCTCCCCTTTTGGCCAAACCAAAAGATAATGAAGATCTATACCTCTATATTGCAGTTTCCGAACAAGCAATAAGCTCAGCTCTTGTCAGGATGGAAGCAAAAGAAAACAACCCGATTTATTATGTAAGTCGTGTCTTGCAAGGCCCCGAAAGGAACTACTCCGAGATCGAAAAGTTTGCTCTCTCTATTGTAACTACTGCGCGGAAATTGAGACCCTATTTCCAGTCGCACAAAGTTATCGTCCTGACCAACCAACCACTAAGGCAGACACTTTCAAAGCCTAACGCGTCGGGAAGGCTAATCAAGTGGGCGGTAGAGCTAGGAGAGTATGACATCGATTACTTGCCGAGGACATCAGTCAAAGGGCAGATTTTAGCTGATTTTGTACTAGAAAGCACTGTAACGATAGAAGAAAAAGAGGAGCAATGGATGCTGCATGTCGATGGATCCTCTACGTCGACAGGGGGAGGCGCGGGAATTTACTTTCAAGGCCCAAACGGGGAAGAACTTGAATTCGCTTTGAAATTAGACTTCCTAGTATCCAACAACGAAGCAGAATATGAGGCCCTGCTGGCAGGATTGAAAATGGCAATAGAAACGGGAATAAAAAACTTAATTGCTTACACCGACTCGCAGCTCGTGGAAAAGCAATTTAAGGGTCTTTTCGAAACCAAAGAAGATTCAATGATTAGATATTTAGCCTTGGTCAACGATCAAGTATCACGACTCAATGCATTCCAACTCGAATATATAAGGAGAACAGAGAATACGAGGGCCGATGCTCTCTCCAAGTTCGGGAATGTAATAGAAGGAATCAAAACTCGGAAAGTGACACTGTTGATTTCAGAGAAACCTGCCATCGATATCCAAAGGAGTGCCTCTGGTGTGGACGTACTCAATCTCGATGACGACCGCGGTAGTTGGAAAACCCCGATACTCGATTATCTAGTGAACGGAACCCTCCCATCAAACAACACAGAAGCGAGAAGACTCAAGTATAGGGCACCTCGCTATGCAGTCATTGGAAACGAATTATATCGACGATCTGTCACTGGAGTATTGCACAAATGCGTAGATTCTTCTCAGATCGACCTAATACTAAAGGAAGTCCATGAAGGATCTTGTGGAAGCCATTCTGGAGGCAGAGCATTAGCAGTTCGAATATCACGTCTGGGGTACTATTGGCCTTCCTTGGTCAAAGACGCCAACAATTATGCTAAAAAGTGTGCCAAGTGCCAATACCACGCCACCATGCCGAATCAACCAGCGCAAAAGATGGAATCAATATCGATTGCTTGGCCTTTTGATCAATGGGGTGTGGACTTGGTTGGACCGCTACCAATGGCACGAGGTCAGAAGCGTTACTTACTTGTAGGAGTGGAATATTTCAGTAAATGGGTAGAAGTGGTGCCACTGAAGCAAATCTCTCAGACCCAAATAATCAACTTCTATTGGTCGATCGTCTGTAGGTTTGGTATACCTAGAGTTATCATCTCCGATAATGGACCTCAATTTGTGGGGAAAAGAGTGGTGGATTGGTGTTCGAAACACAAAATCGATCTGCGTTTTACGTCAGTAGGTTGCCCGCAAACAAATGGACAAACTGAAGTTACGAATCGGGAGATTGTAAAGCTCTTGAAGAAGAGATTATCGGAAGCTGGAGGTGCTTGGATCGATGAATTACCATGGGTCGTTTGGGCCAATCGAACGAAGGAAAGAGCTGCAACTGGGGAAACTCCGTTTGGTCTCGTGTATGGCTCTGAGGCAGTTGCTCCTGCTGAACTGGAAGTCACGTCGCCAAGAACTGGATTGTACAATGAATCGGATAATACGGACAAACGAAATTTCGAACTCGATCAGCTGGAAGCAAAACGAGAAAGGGCCTCTACCCGTATCCAAGCGTACAAAACTACCATGGCAAAAGCTTACGATAAAAATGTAAGGTTAAAATCTTTTCAGGTAGGAGACCTCGTCCTAAAACGAGTAGACGATTGCAATTGGGAAGGGCCATTCAAGATAATCGAAGCTGGTAGAAAAGGTGCATATCGATTAATCACAATGGGAGGAGAATCCGTGAAGAGAACTTGGAACGGGAGAAACCTCAGAAAATTCTACGCCTAAGAAATTTTCTTTAGTTTGTCTATATTTCCAACTGTTATTGTAATTTCTTTCTTTAATTTTGAACCTAATGAAAAGCTCTTTTGTTACTTTCTAAGACTAACGTATAGATCGATAGCCGTTGAGACATCGAGAGGAAATCTCCAAATCTACAAACGTACCTCGATTGCCGTTGAGGCATCGAGAGAAAATCTCCAAATCTACAAACGTACCTCGATAGCCGTTGAGGCATCGAGAGGAAATCTCCAAATCTACAAACGTACCTCGATAGCCGTTGAGGCATCGAGAGGAAATCTCCAAATCTACAAACGCACCTCGATAGCCGTTGAGGCATCGAGAGGAAATCTCCAAATCTACAAACGTACCTCGATAGCCGTTGAGGCATCGAGAGGAAATCTCCAAATCTACAAACGTACCTCGATAGCCGTTGAGGCATCGAGAGGAAATCTCCAAATCTACAAACGTACCTTGATAGCCGTTGAGGCATCGAGAGGAAATCTCCAAATCGTCGTCTTTGACACTGCCGAATGTAATCGAAATTGTTAAAGCAAAGCAATAAATGGGCTAAGTATAAACATATCTCGATGATGGTAAAGGCATCAATCAAAAGTCAAAATCGACAAAGACACTTGGAGATAAATAGCGGGGATCAATGATTACAATAAACATATCTCGATCAACGATTACATTGAATGAGCTAAATATAGAAAGCATCTCGATCACAATAAATATATCGATTGTATAAACGGAGTCGACAACATAGAGACATATCTCGATTGTGATGAAGGTTTAGGTTTAACACACGAAATCGATAAGTACATTCAGATATAAAAAATTCTGCTTCTGAATAGAAGTAACAACTCGGAATGTTGAATGAGATATTGAATGATTATTTTATTCATAATATCGACTTAGAATACGAATGTACAAATGAAATCTATAATACAGCTATCGAAATTTAATACAGGCTATTACATTGGAAAAAATCGACTAAGTTGAGGAAACCCCGAGTATTCCTACATATTCGACAACCGAGGACTGCTGAGGATGACCGACTTCGGATTAGCTATAGGCTTAAATATGGAGGTTTTCCGCCTATAGCTTTTCCTCTCATTGATCGAAGCCTTGAGGGGACGATTCACCCTCGGAGTCAGCGAAGGACAGGAGGATCTTTTTAATTGCAGCATGCTTACTCGAGAGACACACCATCTCAGTCAATAAGTTGACCATGGGTGATGGATCTCTCTGCTTCGACCAAGTGACAGAAGAGGAAAAAGTCGCTCAATATTTTTGCGCTTTAAGTCCTCCACCATCTGATCGGCTGCCATACATTCTTCCTCACCCCTGTCCTCCCAGTAAGAGGAGGCACCTCGAAATCACCAAGGACCCGACATATGTTGCAAAGTGCCGAGCCAATGAGGATTCCGAGATGACTCCGGGCAGACCTCGTTGTCGTTACCGATGCCACCCATTCGAACAACGAGGCCTACCCATTGAAGTACACCTTTTACCGATACCACCCAATCGAAACGAATATCACATTTATTGTTTTGGTCTGGAGGTCGAGTAGGATGAAAAGTCCCAAAGAAGGAAAAGGGACCCATCGATAACCTGGTATCAAAAAACGGATTACCGAGGAACTTTTTTCTCGGATGTTTCTTTAAAAGGAACATGTTGGTTTGATTTTTGGTGTGGAGAAAGATGGGAAACCCTCAACATATTTATAGGGTTGGCCCATCCAATCCAACGGCCCTGAATTATCAAATTCTACGGTCAAGATGTAGTGCATTTAAGTAGCCGACTGTTACGCTACCCGAGGTAACTGACGCGGACCATATCCAACGGTCAAAGGAAAGCCACGTTCAACGGCTGAGATTGTTCCCATTTAATGCGCTGACCGTTTCAACTACCTTAAAGTTTTAATGCTTCGACTAGTAATTATGACATTACCCTGAGACCTCGAACGTATCGATCTATCAGTCTACCAAAAGAGCCTCTTTAGTACGTATTCGTACCTAAGTGTACTCACGATAATATACCACTACAGATCAAATAATTATTATTATCGAATTCGATGGAGGTTTGATCAACTTACTCCGACTAGGCGATAAGATAAGAAATAACCTCACACACACGTCACATTTTATCATTTGCGAGCTAAGTGAAGATAAATGGATTGTACGCATTGATTAAGTAAAAAAGGAAATATTCGTCAAATACAATATATAAACAACAAAACACGCCGCCCACACGAGACTCGATAACCAACAAACCGAGCTTTAGAGGAAATAAAGGTTTTTCTTTTTTCAAACTCAGGGCCAAAACAAATGCCGTCAACAATCATTATGGGTCTCGAAATTGAGACGATCGATATGATCGGAGGAGGTCGTCGCCTGGGGGACTTCACCTCCCTGGTCAGCACTCTCAGCTCTCAGCTTTGCCGCTTGCAGCTCGAGTAAGAATCCAAATTCATGATCCTCTGGTGCACTCTTGGAATTGTCCTCCATCAAGAAACCCAAGTCGAGCGGAACACCGTTTTCGTCCGAAGTGGCGCTAAGCTGCGTCTCGTCAAAATGATCGTTCAGAAAGCCAAGCGCCCTGCATTGCTTCCAGCCCTTCTCAAAGACCTTCATCAAATCGACTCCCGATTGGCGTTCAACAAGTTCCTCGTAAACAACGCTATTGAAAAATTCAGTAACGATAGCCTTCCTCTCGGCAGCGGTCGCATCACTACGACTCCTCAATCCTTCTTGTCGACCCAATTCAAAGCTGTTGGCAGCCTCTTCCTTCAACTTCATGGCAAATTCCTGATCCTTTTGCTCAAGTTTTGCCTCCAACTCGGCAATACGACCGTCTTTAGTCGTCGCTTCTTTCTCCAGGATAGTTACCTTTTCATCGATCTCTTTCTTCTTCTCCTCCAGTTGACCAACCTTCTTCTTCAGATGCGAGCTAGAACCTTTACTCTTCTCGTAACGCTTTCTCAGACCATCTTGTCGAGCAGCCGAGGAATAGATGGTCTGGCTTAACTGTGAAATAAATATTTAATACGTTATTAATGTGACAAAGAACAATAGAGCGTGAATCTATATCGAAAGACGAATACCGATAGAAGAAGAGACGCCTGTAAGCGTAGGATGTCCGCTCCATCTTTCTTCAACAGCGTGGCGTGGTCCTCAAAGGACACTGTCGACAAAAACTTCTGCCATGCCTGTGAAGAAATTGACGAATCCAAAATTGCAGGATTCATCATCGAGATACCAGCTGCCCTTGATCCGTGCAGTCTTTTATGCTCCTCGAGAATTGACTCGAGGTTGCCTTCGGCGGTGGCTGGAATCTCACTGCTTGTAGGAGTCAGTAGATCATCCGGCCTGGCCCTCTTCGAAGTAGGAATCTCAGTCTGATCGACTTCGGTCGAAATCGGCCTTTTTCCCTTGTCAATTTCTGGTTCTCCCTCCACTTGATGATGGGTCGGTGGAGGGACAGTGCTCGAGTGGCCGGGAGGTTTCGAGGCTTTGTCAGTAGCAGTAGTTGGAGATGGAGGCACGGGTGGTTTCACAATGTGTTGAGATTTCCATATGGATCTAAGATAACGATTAGCCATAGGGACGATGTCTTCTGCACAAACAAATATATTAAAAGATTTATCAATGTATTATATAAACAAACACAGAGAACGATTAAAACTACCTAAAGTAGGACAATCGACAGGTAAGGGAGCCATCGACATTCCTCCTAGACTCAAAATTGGCTCCCGTAGAAGCGCGTTGGTATCATAGGTCGATTCCGACAACTGAGAAAGAAAGTCGGGCCCCCATGAAGGATCAGGTATGTTCTTCAAAAGAATGGCACCCGACCTCCATTCGCGTGTCGTCCTCCATACATAGTTCTCGGGGCCGTGAACAAAAATAAACCTATTCTTCCAACCTTTACCGTGTGATGATTTCAGATCACTAAGAAACCTAACCTTGGGTTTAGACCGCACAAAGTAAAAACCTTCATTGGACTGAGGGGAAGGGCGGACATCGAACAGACCACAAAAATTAGCGAAAGAAGCGGGTTGGCCAATCGCTTTCATTACTATACAGAAAGCAATGATATAACCAATAGCATTTGGTACCAATTGAGTAGGGCATAAATCAAGACCGTTAACTATGTCGATGAATTCATTCGCTAGTGGAAAATGGAGACCATTTTCCAGACTATCGATATGAAAGGCTCTATAACCGCTCGGAGGCTTATTCATCCTATCATCCGAAGATGGCATCTTAATACCCCAACCTGAAGGGAATTCATATTTCAACAGTAACGACTCGTCCGACATGCGTAGACGACATGCCGATATGGCACTAAATAATTCTTTTGTTCGATGACGGTCAGACTTAGACTCTGATGGAATCATAACTTCCTTACTCGAACGTAAATGTCCAAGTTTTGATCGTGGTTTCGTTATTGAACAACCGTGATTCAATTGTTTGCTCGACTAAAGCATTGCTTTAGTCACTCTAAAATCCTTATGGGGTAATTAGATTCTAAGATCGTTACATAAACGTGTACAGGAATCGAAGACGCTACTTTACCGCATTTCCTCGAGGATCGTAAGCTACACAGGTGAGTGCTGTGTGTTACTTGTGGGTAAGTCCGAATGTGCTAGTAGGTCGAGTCATAACTGTAACTTAGTTTCTAAACGCACAAGCATGTGATGTATGATAACATAAAGAACTCGGTTGCTAGGACAAGTTACACATTGAATTATTGTTTATGTCTATGTGCTTATGAGTCATTGATAGTGCATGTTGAACTATTATTGAGTTGTTTACCGATTTCCTGTTACTGAACTGTTACTGTTACTGTACTGTACTGTTTATTGTTACTGTGTGGGCCCCTATTTTGGTGTGCGGAATCGTGGTTAACCCGGAAGGTAAGGGCCGGAGGGTTACCTCGATCCACCGTAGACCCGCTTCACGAACCAAGTGTGGAGGTTACACTTGGGGAGTGAATGTCAAACTCCTGGCATTTGACGTCAATGCGCACTGTTATGTAAGGTCGCACCTTACTTGGAGTGTTCGGTGGTGGTTTTCCTGATTGTGGATTGGAGGGTAAGAGGAGGACGGCATCAAAAAATGTTGGTTACTTGTTTAACGTGCTTAAATTGTTATAGCATATGTTCATTTACTGTACTGTTGTATATGCTCGTGTATATTGTGTTGCATCACGCACAAGTGCACTACAGCCTCACTAAGTTGGACGATCAACTTATGCATTCCATGTTTCAATCTTTTCAGCTACAGGTGTTTGGGGGTAAACGATAGTTCATGTTGCGGTTAGGTTATCACGGTTGCGATCCCACCCTAGTTCCTGAGAGTAATTAAATTTTTGTTTAAATTCTCATTTGATTTTAAGATTTTCGTTTGAACTCATGTTTTAAATCTTCTATAATGTCTAAGTTCATTTTTATTATATCTTGCAACAATATCTTGGTATTTTAGCTAATTTTGTAAAATGGGAATATCTATCGAAAATAATAATACTTTTTGACCGTTATCCGACGGACCCGCGGAGTCGGGCCGTTACAGATGGTATCAGAGCTTCGGCTCATGGCCAGGATATGGTCCTCGGAATTCATACTGTGGTGCTAGTAAGGTGGGACTAACCGGCAAGATTTCAGGGTGTCTACCCACATTGGGTAGTTCACCTTTAGGACAAAACCGCAACCAAAACTTAGGTATTGTGTGTGGCCTCGGGGGAAGGGGATATGTTTGATTGTTAATGTGGTTTCTTGATTTGTTATTTTATTGTTGGTGTACAGAATATACTTGACGTTACTTTGACTGAACTATTTGAATTATTGTCGGAATATGATTGTATAAGTATGATCCATAATGTTTCATAATATACACACATTGAGTTACTTGAATCAAGTAACTTTTCTCGAAGCGATGTTAAATGACTAATATAGCCATAAACCTTTTCGAAGTCCATCATCATGTGAGTTTACTTTATTCAAAACTCATATTGTTGACTTTAGACATTCCTCCTTAAATTGATCTCTCACCTTTAGTAAGCTTGCGCGAAAGTCTTAAGGTCAACTCAATTGGAATAACTCACTTTGTGGAATAAGGCTGCAATCAAATTATATGCGTATGTTTGATCTCAATGGAGGTTTGATTTCTTGGTGTCACTGTTTCGTTACCAAATGACTAGAATGACCTCAAATATTTAACCATCATTATCGTTTGACTACGATTAATTCGGAGAAAGCTCTTTCTTTCTCTATATTACTCTCGTATTTAGATCCTGGAATCAAGTGTCTTTCTTGGGACACTTGTAAGTTAACTAAAGTAGTCATGGGTGCTTTTAAGATTCCTTTAATTGTGCTTTAATTCATTCAAATCTCGTTCTCCTGATTTCAAACATTACTCTTTTGTAATGAGCCATCGAATCAGAATATTTTGGATTCTCATTGGGCTCCGTTCCTTGGTTTTAAATCATTCCAGAACCCATCATGTTCTTGAGTTTTGTGTATGGGTTACTCTTGATAGTATGAAATCGATACACTTTTCTTTGAATCTTGGTGATTTACCATAAATTTCATCCCTCACATACAATTCTTAAAAATCATAGTTCATTTGAACCTTCAGATCGATTTAGTCATTGTTAATGACTTTATTTACTAATTTATGTTCATGACTAACTATGATTCATCTCGCTAGTCCGTGCTCCATGGAAACTCTTTCTTAGTCATTGTTAGTTTGATTGATAATGACTACTTTGTACCTTACTTCAGGTGTGTCTCATTCTTCAATTACCCATGGTTCTACTTTTCCTCGAGGTTGAAATATACTCTCATCTGAACTTACATTTGTAGATACTTCCTAAATACGAAGTATTAATTATTTGATCTCGATTACTATGAACTGACTCTTGATTCTGGCATACTCTTTGTATGTTGATCAAAATATGTGACCCCTATTTAGACGATGTTTTATATAAGTTCTTGGGAAAGGTAATTAATGGAGTGTGGCGACAACCAAATAGTCTTTAACATCAAGACTTGCTATCGAGGATTAAGACAGAATGAAAGACAAGGGTCTAAAAGAAACAAAGGGGTCTATCAAGATGATCGAAATTCCTCTCTCTATTGAATCTATCGGCATGTTGAAATTTCGAGAAATGATGTTTCCACAAAAGTTAAGTGTATCGATGAACAAGTCAATTGAAGAAGCCTACTCATCCCATTGTTTCCCTGGAGAAATCGAGTGTAACAAATGTCATTGGTTGAAGAAAACGTTGCAACCATCTTCGCATCTAGTAAATCAGCTATCAACTAAGGAAATAAGCCGAAGATACCTTCTTTATTACACAAGAACTTCAAAGATCCGCAATCACTCAAAAGTGAATTAATCCTAACTCTATAATCTTTCGATGACGTGACCGAATTCGTCTCCTAACATCTCCTACTCATTTCTATCAGACGAATATCTCTAATTGAGCTCTAGAATTGTTCATTGTTTATTTTCCATATGCGCTAATGCTATTTCCTTCGCTTCCATGTGCGATAGTCAGTTTCTTTCTCTGAATTTTAATTCTGAATTGACCAAAATTTCTTTGATCCTTTCTTGAGCTTTATTCTTGAACTTGCTTATCTTGATCTGATACTTTTAAATATTGTTTCTCACAATTTCTTGAATTTGACAGTTTCTTCTTGAACTGATTGTCATTCTAATTAAAACCCATCCCTTCAAAGTTTATTGGCACTTTTAATTCAACTTCTTGTTGTCCGATCGAAGCTTCCAATTTGATATTTGAGTTGTATATTTGTTCGGAGTTTGTACTCCCTTTTTCCTTCACGAGCTACTTCTTCATAGTGAACTCGTGAATCATATGCTTACCTTAATTTGATTCAGTGGTTAGTAATATTTCATTATCCTTATTCCCTGAACCTAATTATTGAATTGCGAAAGGTTCAGAAAAAGTCTCTTCGATTTCATATTATTCATGCTTGTTATTCTAGAAGGAATGTACAATAAACTTCATACTTGTATCATGTTCTTTCTAAAGTTGTTTCATCCTATTTGTTATCATTAATCTTGAAATTGGGCATTTTCATTTTCCTTGCCTTGTTCTTGAACCTTATTCTCTTTGTCTCCAGTATCATCATTACACTCATTACTTCTTTAAATGAACATTTGAATGATTCGTTTTATTCTCACTTGATATTTAGACGTCCAAAGACACTTTAGCGCTCTGGTTGTTAATACCAAAACTTTTGATTCGATTTTGACATCCCCGATTCAACCTTTTTGTTATTAAGACTTCTGATGTGATAGTCTTATAATACCCCTAGTGATACTTGTTATTTGATTACATTTGTTTAAATTGAGTTTTTCTTCGAATGTCATAACTTATGTTTCCCATTCATTTTCATAATCCTTTTTAAGACTTCTATTCGGCTGTGTCCTGTCACATTCATTGAAAATCCTTAATCGACCACTTTCTGGTTATATTATTTGAACAATCCTTGACTCGATCGACCTTTCAGGTCCTCATTACTTTATTCCAAAGTTATTTTTGTTCAGTCTATAAACTCAATTGCTTCATTTTTCATGGGCAGAATTTTTGGTTCAACTGTCCTTTATGACCCTTATAGAAATTTATCGTTTCGGTGTTGCTTGATACTTTATTGAACCCCTTTGCTAATATATGGTCATTTCTGAATCGTCTCTTTGATTCCATATCATTCATACTTGTTAACTTCATTGACCATGCAACATTCTCACTCAGTCATCGACTTTCTTTTGAACTCCACACTGTTATCTTGTTTTTCTAAACATGTCCTTTCATCGTGGTTAGTTTCTCGTATATCGTGTTCTCATTTTTCTTAAATCTCGTTCTTTAACTCTATAAGCTTTCTACGTTGTACTTTTGTTACATTCGTTGCTACTTAAAATGAATCTTTTAGTAGCGAATTTTATCTTAGTTCAATTTTTAAATAATCAAAGACATTTCAAAACTTTGATTTCCATTGACAAAACTCTTGAATTAATTTCCATTATCCTTATTGGCACACTTGGTTTAACCTTCTTCTTGTTACTCCGATCTCTTGACTTGATTATCATTGTTACCGTTATTCTGTTTTGTTCTTCATCGATCTTCTTTTCGTTACCGTTATTCAGTTTGACCTTATTATCTACATAAATTGACTCGGTCATCTTTTACAATCTTTATCAACGCACTTCATTGGACTGTCATTTCTGATTCCTGCTGAGAATATCAATTCAGATGTCTTCCGCTATCTTTTGAATTTCATTGGCAAAAATCGAATTTTTGTGTTATAACGTGAAAGTTTTCCTTTTTGGGAGAATCTAACTACGACATGTGGGTTTGATTATTCGTCGAACGTTGATTTATCGCGTACAATTCCACGTATGAAGTTCCAGAAGAATTTTTCCTCATGCTCGCGAATACATATCATCAGGCTCCAGAATCATCTAGAGTTAGAAAAAAAAAAGATTTGTTCGCATACTCGTCTAAATCAAGAAACCAGTGAACTCCACCGTTAAAAGCCTCACGAGGTGGTCAAAGTATACAATAAACTACTCGAGAAATACAATAAGAGATACGACATCATCACTCGAACTTCTCAAAACTCAAGTGCGAATTTGGGGACCAAATTCTTTTAAGGAGGGAAGAATGTAAAACCCCGAAAATTCATTTATGAATTTTCTTTCCTATAAATTTTATTTACTTGAAATTTGATAATTTTTAATTGTGTGAATTTAATAATAAAAATTAAAATTCATATCTATGTTGTTAAAAATTCAACGAGTGAGCATTTTTTTTTATTTGAAGTGATTTAAATTAATATTCACTTGAACTATTATTGTTGTGCAAATTATGAATTATAAATACTCACTCTTGTGTTATTTTGAGGATTTAAATGCAAAAAGAAAAAATAAAAAGGGGGACTTCTTGATTGTCCCAAGACTTTGTGGACTAAAAAGGAAAAATTCGAAATTTGAGAGTGTGAATTGCAAAACACACATTAGAGACTTGAAAATTCAACCCCACTCTCTCATTCTTCATCTTCCCCACCAAACACACACACTAAAGTGTGTTTTCGCACACACAAAAATTCAATTTCTTAATTTGTTCATAACTTTCTCATTTCTTAATCAAATCGAGCGAATAAGTAGTCCAAATTCATCTACTCGACGAGAGGAACACAATGGTGGTGGTAATTGAAGGAATAGAAGCTGTTTTACAGCGGAAATTCGAGGTTGAAGGTGCGGTTTTAAGTGGGTTTTCTTGCATGTCCCTTTTCCGGTCATTTCTTCAACAATCGAGCTTCACCACGGTGTTCTAGGCTTAGAGGAGAGTGGAATGGTGGGTTCGGCTCATTTTCCGGCGTCGGTCAACCGCGGTCAACGGTGGTCAAAGGTGGTCAACGCCGGTCAACGGCGCCTGCTCCGGTCAGCGACTTCGTCTCGGAATGGGTATTCCATTTCCGGTCTTCATTTCTCAATTTGAGTTCGTTAGGTAGTTCTTTAAGCTTAAATGTTATTGTGTGTTTATTTGGTTAAATTTTTTAAAATTTAATTTGAGCATGAATTTGAGTTCATACTATGATTGCATGTATCTCGATTAACTCGATTTTTACTATAAGGATGGTGTAGTTTTGCTTGGTTTAAATAAATATTTATTAGATATTTGGATCTTGATTTATTTTTGTAAGAAAGTTATTGTTCATAATTTTTGAAACTTTAGGGGGGTAATTTTGAAAGATTTTAAAAGTTGAAGGTTTAGGGATGCAAAAATTTTGGGAGTATAATGGACTGAGAATCTCTATTTTTGTTCAATATTTGATATGAGTTTACTTAAAAATTATTTGTTTTAAAGTTGCTCCAAGTTTGTTTGCAAAAATGGAGTTTTTGAAACTTTTGGGGTTAGTTTTGCAAATCTGAAAATAAGGGGTGAAATGCGCTGTTTTGTCGCTGTTTTTGCATGGTTCTTTTATAAATTCTTGATTAATTGATTTGAAGTAGTGGTTTATTCATTTTAGTTTTAAGATTGAAAATTTGTAAAAATTTTCGAAGAAACTTATAATTAAAGAACTTTTTTTCTCATTGTTAGTTTGTAAAAAGTTATTAAACCTTATTTTTAAAGCTCAATTAGAACGGTTTTGATCTAGTTGATCTCTTTCGTGGCTATGTTTACCTCGGTTCATGAACGAACCATAGAACCTTTAGATCGGACGTAAATGTCCAAGTTTTGATCGTGGTTTCGTTATTGAACAACCGTGATTCAATTGTTTGCTCGACTAAAGCATTGCTTTAGTCACTCTAAAATCCTTATGGGGTAATTAGATTCTAAGATCGTTACATAAACGTGTACAGGAATCGAAGACGCTACTTTACCGCATTTCCTCGAGGATCGTAAGCTACACAGGTGAGTGCTGTGTGTTACTTGTGGGTAAGTCCGAATGTGCTAGTAGGTCGAGTCATAACTGTAACTTAGTTTCTAAACGCACAAGCATGTGATGTATGATAACATAAAGAACTCGGTTGCTAGGACAAGTTACACATTGAATTATTGTTTATGTCTATGTGCTTATGAGTCATTGATAGTGCATGTTGAACTATTATTGAGTTGTTTACCGATTTCCTGTTACTGAACTGTTACTGTACTGTACTGTTTATTGTTACTGTGTGGGCCCCTATTTTGGTGTGCGGAATCGTGGTTAACCCGGAAGGTAAGGGCCGGAGGGTTACCTCGATCCACCGTAGACCCGCTTCACGAACCAAGTGTGGAGGTTACACTTGGGGAGTGAATGTCAAACTCCTGGCATTTGACGTCAATGCGCACTGTTATGTAAGGTCGCACCTTACTTGGAGTGTTCGGTGGTGGTTTTCCTGATTGTGGATTGGAGGGTAAGAGGAGGACGGCATCAAAAAATGTTGGTTACTTGTTTAACGTGCTTAAATTGTTATAGCATATGTTCATTTACTGTACTGTTGTATATGCTCGTGTATATTGTGTTGCATCACGCACAAGTGCACTACAGCCTCACTAAGTTGGACGATCAACTTATGCATTCCATGTTTCAATCTTTTCAGCTACAGGTGTTTGGGGGTAAACGATAGTTCATGTTGCGGTTAGGTTATCACGGTTGCGGTCCCACCCTAGTTCCTGAGAGTAATTAAATTTTTGTTTAAATTCTCATTTGATTTTAAGATTTTCGTTTGAACTCATGTTTTAAATCTTCTATAATGTCTAAGTTCATTTTTATTATATCTTGCAACAATATCTTGGTATTTTAGCTAATTTTGTAAAATGGGAATATCTATCGAAAATAATAATACTTTTTGACCGTTATCCGACGGACCCGCGGAGTCGGGCCGTTACACGGAGGATCCATATTCGAACCAAAACGTCCAATCTTTATTCGACCCGGTGATCAACTATGAAACTATAAATAGCCCTCATAAATACGATTAAAGGTACGCACTTCTAAGCATTAAATACGCTCCGACATCCCAACTCATCTCGAAACTTACTTAAGCATCGGAGGGTTATCGCCGGGTAACCACCGGCATTAACCTGACGTAGTTGTCTTTGTTTTCAGGTTAGGATCCCCTATACAAATCGAGGACTAGCATAGCTGACCTGCTGATCCTCATATTGGCGAGCCGCGTTCGATCGGGAATAACTACCTTAACGAAAGCACACTCATGTGGTTATATGGATTTGAATATCCTTTAGTCCACTCTTCCAAGTCACAAAGATCTTGGGTTATACTAAAAACACTAAGTAATTAGTACACTCCACTTACGTCAATACAACAAATTAAACTGACCGTAAGCTCACAATAGGAAATCACTCAGAAAACCTATCCTCTGAAGCTAGATCACTTACAAAGATGGATCCTCACTTCGCACAACACTCTAACAACTTTTTCACTCAAAAAAATGTATTTATCTTGGTTCTTCAACTTCGGCTTCAGTCAACAAATGACAGAGCTGATGAGTGAGCTGTTCTTGAGACTTAAGAGATTTTGCTTCAGATTTCTTCTCAGAGATTGTGTTCTTGTTTCTCTTTGTCTCTTTCAGCTATTTATACTCGTAGGTTTGAAAAATGTCCGTTGAAGTGAGACAGAATTCAAATTCCTCGGGTACTGGTCCTTAAACTCCTCGAACGGCTCTCTACGCAGTATCCGTACTGTCAACAGTACTTTTCTGCAGGCAGCATTAAATGCACCAAGCTGATACGAAGCATTTCTTCAATCATTTGTCTTTAATAGCCTTGTACTTCAGCATTTATTACTTTCAGGGGCATTTATTACCGTTGGGCAGACTTCTTGATTCTCTCCACTTGGCTGATGAAAGTGCAAGTCTGATGACGAACAGAGCTGATCTCAAACTTGAACAAATCTGATTTGACTAGGCTGATCTTCACCAGTCTGGTATCTTTTCTTCAGCAGATCAGTAGTCTGTTGGACCTTGAATTTTGACTCGTCTGATGTCTTCTTACTTAGTCAAAATTCTTCTAAGGGACTTTTACAACTAAGCTTTCCATTACTTAGCTGATCATAGGTTTTGGAAATCATCAAAACCACCCTTTACAAATTTTCTTCAGTGCATTCATCTTCATCTCTATCCAACACAAGACAAAAAGGAAAATTGAAAGCTTGGGTTGCCTCCCAAGAAGCGCTTAGTTTTAATTCATTAGCTCGACTTCGATACTTCCCTTTTTTAGGTGGCCAATAATCAAATAGGGTTCCATCCGGATCAAGCATAAGTCCGGGCCTTCTTGGTTTCTTTGTTGTCCCGAAATTTGGTCTTTTCCTTGTAAGCTCAATTGGGACAAATTTGAACCTTGTATCGAATTGACAAGCTCTATCCCCAGGTTCAAATCTCTTGTAATCTTTACCAACTCTTATCCAGGTCACGCTTTGAGGATGGGTATCCATATTGTACTTCATTTTATCATCAACCCTTCCTTTTTGCGTATCTCTCACTAATATTTCATCCACACCAAAATAAGATTCATCGCCTTTTGACTCATAAATTGGAGGTATGATAAACTCAACTGTATCCTCCTCTATCTCCATTACCTCAATCACATCTATCAACGTTACTGAATTTTCGAGTTCGGTGTCTCTCTTGATGTCTTCGTCCTTCGGAATGATTAAGGTATTTTCTTCTGCATCCGGGATCTCCTCGTTATGACGAACATCGAAACTTGTCAATTTATTGCTATGTGGCTGCTCTATTTCACTCTCAAAAATAAGAGAATTTGTCTCGCTCGGCTTAGTATCTGATAATATCGAATTATCCTCTTCATTCGAGAGTGAGCCTTGAGGTAGATTACCCATTCTTAAATTGAATGCCTTAATTTCAGATCCGAACTTTTTCATCTTCTCCATACAATCGGTGAATGCCATCATAATTGCAATACTTGATTCTGTTGATGGTTGAGAATACGCTTGATCAATTTTAGATCCGATTTTTTTCATCTCCTCCATACAATCGGTGAATGCCTTCATAAATGCAATACTTGGTTCTATTGATGGTGGCTGAGAATACTCTTGATAGCTTGGAGGTATGAACGAGTTGGTCATCACGAAGTTTGTGTATTGATTACTATCCAGATCATCGCTCCATGGAACATTTGGGTTAATCCCCCACCCTGAATTGTAGTTGTTAGGGTGAAGATTCTGACCATACTTACTATCCTGAAATTGATCCGCGTATAACCATGAATTTGAATTCAGTGGGCAATGATCGTACGAGTGTTCACCTGCACAATACACACAAGTCGTTCCTTCATTAAGCCAATGATAACTGCTATGATTCATACCAAATGAAGAGAACGAGAAAAAGAATAACTAACAAGCTAGGAACCAACCAAAAGAAAAATCCAAAATAAAAATTGACAAATAAATGTTGCAAGTCCCCGGCAACGGCGCCAAAAACTTGTTGCGGATTTTACACACGCAAATAAACGCAAGTGCACGTATCGAACAAGTAATAAAGAGTAAGTATAAGAGTATCGTCTCCACAGGGACTTGACTAATATCTACCAATTCCAATTCCTAATTTACTTTTAATCGATTCCAAATTGAAATATATTTTTGGGGTTGTAATTAACTAGATTAACTAAATGATTTAACTAATCTAAGTACTTGGATTGAGTTCGAATAACGAAAAGAGAAACCTAGGGTTATAATCCACTATGTTATCTATCGATTGCTCAATTGAGATTTTCATAGTTATTGTGGTGACAAGAGTGCTACCCAAGGATTCAAGTATATTCCTACGTATCTTCCGAATTACGTAAGAACCTAATGTATTATACAAATCGATCCTATTCCTAGGTGATTCATTAATAACACAAAGCATTAAACACGAACCTCATGTAACGGGTATAAACGCCTTAAGTATATTCCTATACTAAGAGTCGTTTACTATTCAATTTCCTATCTAATCCTAATCTTCCTTTTCCAAGTTCAAAAAGAATATTAAATCTAACAACTAGGTGATCAATACGCACAAGCTATGAGCTACAAGATGGTAATTTTAATCATAAAATTTTCACTTTATAAATCATTTAATACAACAAATTAATTATATCATTAGATCGGATCAAAGAGACATTTTTTTTAATTATTTTAGAACCTTTGTTAGTTCTATCAAAAAAATATTTTTACTTTATTTTTCTTTCTAAAATTAATTTTAATTTCTCTAAATTCATGGAATATGCTGTAAAATTTCTGAAAGTAAGGATTGAATTACACGTCAGGATTGTGATGAATATTTATATCATTAATATTGGAAATTGAATAACACTTTTAATATTTCTTTTGATTATTTATGAATATGCACTACAAGAAATGCATTTCTTAAGATAAAGTATTGGTGAAGATTGTGTTATTTCTCACAAGAAGTAAGTTTTTTGTAACAAAATGGATGATTCTTCACAAAAAAGGGTTACTTTCTTAACAAACTCGAAAAATGGTTATAAAAAATGGAGTGTCCTTACAAAAATTAATTTATCAGTGACGAAGAGTATTGGCTCGTTACAAATATATGAGAGTCCTTACATATAATAACAATTTGTAATAACACACTTAAATTTTTAGTAACAACATTATAGTCTTTACCTAAGTATTAATTTGTAAGGAAAAATTTGTCACAATAACCCATACTAAAAAAAAAAGCGCCTAAATATTTGATAAAGCGGGAAGAGAAAACATTTACCCCCAAATTTTCAACTCCAACCAGCAAAAGAGAAATCAGAAATAACTCTTCCTCTACTTTTGACAACAAAAAACCCTTCCTCTACTTTGCCAAACAATCCCGTTGCAAGGAGAAGAACACAAGTCTCTCACCGTTGGGTCACATTCTTCCATTGCAAATAGATTGAAGAACCCATTATAAGGTATGAATTTTCCTCTCATCCTCTTTCTCCCAATCTCTAACAAAATCAAAATTTTCGATTAAATGTATGTGCTTGAAGTTTTAATTTTTAATTTTTTATGGATCTGAGACAAATCATTGCCCCAAGTGAATACTTTAATTTTTAGTACAAGGATGTGCATAATCTTCAAGCTTCAAGAGAATGAATTGATTTATTATTTTCTTACATTACCAACTACTTTAGAATTGATATACAAGAAAGTACATGTTTTAGAGGGCAAGGTATAACATAGGTTGTGGAATATATTAAAACATCCATCACCATCGACCACTATAAAATTATTACTCTTGGTGGGCAAGGTACAAGTTTTTAAGGGAAGGTACAAGTTTTTGAGGGCAAGGTACAACATAGATTGTGTTATATATATATATATATATATACACACACATGTAGGGGCAGTTGGATGTGATTTATATAGCTTTGCCTCTTAACAACTTTTAATTTGGTTGGATTACTTATTTAAAGATGTGTACTTGATAAAGATGGATTCAGTTGATCACTTTTCCATTTTGATAAATTTATTGTTCTGTTGATCATTGGGAAAGTTCATATTCTGAATAAAATAATGTGGATAGAACCAATGTATATTTTTTAGAGATCATCGTCTCATTTTTTATCTAAATCCTGACAACTATTAAACTAAGTAAAAAAATTGGTGGTTGATTATAAAATTGAATATTTACGGCTTTAAACATTTTGGACATAGTACTTGATGTACGATTAAAGGCTAGGGCCATTTCTGTTCCAGCACATAATCATACTTTTAGCTTTAGACATAACAGTTTAGACTAAGATATTGGCATAATTTATATTTTGTGACTAATATATTTATTTATAGTATTGTTTTGTCAGTTATTTTGCTTTGAGTAGACTTCTAGTTTTGGGTATTGAAATTTGATATGTTAATAATTGCAAGGTTTCATTGTTCTAATTTTGATTCCATAGAATAATCTCTATATAGCATTTTGTTCTATTAGGATTACCCATGTTTTGCATTTTTGGTCCCATAGGATTATACCTATTTTCATTCTTGGTCCCATATTATTATCTTAGTTTTTCAATTCTTGTCTACATAATTTATTTATCTTTGTAGTTTGTGTACTATTATGTCTAATTTTTATATATATAGCTGAATATACTTGATACTATTTAAATGTATACAACTATGAGTAACTAGACCTTGATGCTATTTTAATATTGCAGGTATGGATAAATAAGATTAATGAAAAAAATAGATTTAGTTCAGCATATATAACTGGTGTAGAATCATTTTTGAATTTCTCAAGTGAAAATGCAATTGGCTTGGATCCCATGTAATGATTGTCAAAACACAAAACGCAAAAGTCTTTTCGAAGTTAAAAAAGATTTGCACTTGAAGGGGTTTTGTGTATACTACAAAGACTGGATATACCATGAGGAGTCTAAAGTTCCACATTCTTTTTCATCAAGTCAAAGTAGACAAACTGGTGATCATACACCAAATGATGATATTCATTTGGAAGATAATAAGGATGATGATCTTGAAATAAATGATGAAATATTTGAAATGATAAGGGAGATAAGAGATGGAGAACTTCATGAAAGTTCCTCTGAACCAAATACAGAAAATTTTGAGAGGCTACTTAGTGATGTTAAGCGTGAATTAGATCCAGGTTGCAAGTATTCCTTATTATCATTCATTTTCAAATTTCTTCAAATAAAAGTACTGAACAAAAATGCAACGAACATGATACTTGAATTGTTCAAAGACGTGCTACCGGCAGGTGAAATAGTTCCACCATTTGTTTATTTGGCTAGGAAATTTCTTTCTGGAATAGGGTTGGGATATAAGAAGATTGATGATTGTAAATATGAATGTGAATTATTTTGGAAGGAATATGAAAATTTAGAGTCTTGTCCTATTTGTAAAGAGCCTCGATGGAAATATGATGAGGGGAAAGGAAAAAGAATTCCTTAAAAAGGTCTTGTGGTACTTCCCTTTAAAACCAAGATAGCAAAAACTTTTCATATCTTCTAAAACCTCTTCCTATATGAGGTGGCATGTTGAAAAACGCCTTGATGTAGAAGGTAGATTGAGTCATCCAGCAGATTCACCTGCTTGGAAGGATTTTGATATGCAACACCCCGATTTCGCTATAGATTCACGCAATGTTTGTCTTGGTTTGGCCACTGATGGTTTAAATCCATTTGGAAACATGAGTAACTCATATAGTATGTGGCTTATTATACTTATCCCATATAACATGCTGTTGTACAAATGCATGAAAGATGATTTCTTTATGATGCCATTGTTTCCTGGTCCCCGTGCTCCTGGAAAAGATATTGATGTTTATCTTAGACCACTAATTGATGAGTTGAATGAATTGTGGGTGTTGATACTTTTGATGTTTCAAGTGACGAATCATTTAAAATGCGTGCAGCTATTCTATGGACAATTAATGATTTTCCAGCGCTTAGCAATGTATTAGGGTGGACCACTAAAGGATACGCAGCATGTCCTCGTTTGTATGATACGGATTCAAAAAGAATTAGAAGTAAAATTTGATACCCAGGCCATCGTCATTACTTAGATATTGAACATCCTTATCGAAGAAGTAGGTTATTTGATGGGAAGCCTGAAACACATTCAAAACCTAGAGAATGGACCGGGGAAGAAATCCTTTCACATTTGAACAATTTGGAGCACAAATTTGACAGATTAGGGAAGCACCCAAGTAAGCGAAAGAGAAAACGCAGTACAGAGGAAGGAAATTGGGAAAGAAATGCATTTTTTTTGAGTTTTCGTATTGGCATAAACTTAAATTGCGCCATAATTTCGATGTAATGCATGTAGAGAAAAACATATGTGATAATTTGTTGGAGAAATTGTTGAATATTGAAGGGAAAACAAAAGATACAGAAAAGACACGAGAGGACTTACGTGACCTTAATATTAGGAAGGAGTTGCACTTACGAAAAAGTGGGAAGGCTACCATAAAGCCTAAAGCATGCTATAATTTGTCTCCAAGTGAAAAACAGAGCTTTTGTAATTTTCTCAAGTCTGTCAAATTTCCAAATGGTTATGCTTCCAATATATCCAGATGCGTAAAAAATGGAAAGATTTCAGGGCTTAAATCTCATGTCCATCATGTTCTTTTACAAAGACTAATTCCAGTTGGCATTCGTGGTTTCTTAAGGAAACATGTAACTAAAGCATTGTTTGAGTTCGGAGAATTTCTAGAATTCTGTGTTCAAAGATATTGAGGGTAGAAGATATATAGAAAGAATGGAGCAAAATATTCCTTTAATTTTGTGTAAGTTGGAGAAAATATTTCCCCCTGCATTTTTCGACATCATGGTTCATTTAGCTGTTCACTTACCTCGAGAGGCGAAGATCGCAGGACCAGTACATTCTCGTTGGATGTATCCAGTTGAAAGGTATTCTATATATTTTGTTTACATAATTATGATATTATATATAAATATAAGATATAGCTAATGGAGTAATTGCTTACTTAGTCTTATAACTAATGATGCTAACCTTGTTTTCTTAGGTTTCTTAAATCTCTTAAAGGGTCTGTGCGTAACAAAGCTCGCCCAAAAGGTTCGATAGCTGAAGGATACATTGTAAAAGAGCCTTTAACATTTATGTCATTGTATTTGGATGGAGGTGAAACAAGATTAAATAGATTTGGGAGAAAGAATGATGGTCTTGAAGACCAACAAGACAGTGAATTGTCTATCTTTACACTTAAAGTTAGACCCTTCGGACCTCTTAAGCGTTGTTCTACACTTTCACAGAAAGAAATTGTTGCATCCCAAAGCTTTTTATTGAATAATTGCGATGAGGTAGATGTTTATAAGAGGTATGAAAGTGTACATCATTTAGTTCATTAAATATAATTCTTATAGCTTAATTCATTAATTTTTTAAACTTCAATGTTCAGTGAGCATATGGAGGAACTTAAAAGGATGAATGTTAGAGACATTGAAAAACATCACCAAAAACATATTTGTGACTGGTTTAGAGATCGTGTAAGTTTATAATAAAATAGACTTAATGTAAAACTAATTATACAATATCTAATGTCTCTAATTTTCTTATAGATAAACGTATTGCATTATGAGCAATCCGAAGAAGTCTCAGATGAATTATGGGCATTGACAAATGGTCCTAAAACTTATTTGACAAGATTCTACTCTGGTTGTTTTGTCAATGATGTCCGTTTTCACATAAAAGATCGGGATGATCGTCGAACTACTCAGAATAGTGGATTGGTTGTGGAAGGAAATCACAAAAATGAGCTTGTAGAATTTTATGGTTTTTTGACCAAAGTAGTTGACTTGACATTCCTTCGTGGACATAAAGTCGTGTTATTCCAGTGCGAATGGTTTAACATTGGCAGCCAAAGGACTGTGAAAAATGATAAACACTTCACTAGCATTGATGTAAGATCTCGATGGTATAAAGATGATCCGTTTGTTCTACCAAATCAAGTGCAACAAGTTTTCTACGTCAATACACCAAGTTGGGCAATAATTGGCAGATTGTATAACATGTAAACCACAAACATTTAGAAGTTGAGGAGATGAGTTAGAATGAGGAAAGAGTTCAAGCTACTGCATTCCCGCAACACGAGTCAGATGGGGCTGCCCTGGTAGTTGAAAGTGAAGATGATTCCAGATATTTAGCGAGGGATGAGGTGGAGCCAGATGTTGTGGATGAAGATTTTCTCCAAAAATTAGGCAACAAAGAACACAAGTGGATAATGATGGTGAAAATGAATCCATAAACGAGGAAGATGAAACACTCACCCAATACTATGATGATGATGACATTGATACTATTGATGTTGAAGATGAAGATGATGGATAGACCTAACTAGCATTGTATTTGATGTTTCTTTAAAAACATAACTTTGAATGTAGATTTTGAAGTTTGAAGTAAACTACGATATGTTTTGCATGATGCGATTAATCGTTCCTCCCTTGCATTACTAATTTGGTTTGATATTAAGTGTAACTCATATGTTTTGTCTTGTATTGTTCATACTGATGAAAATTTTATATTCACGTTGTTGAATGTTTGCTTTAATGTGCAGACAAATGCCACCAAAAGGAGTAGTTTTACATCGCCTAGCAACTCGAAAGGGTAACGCTGCGAATAAAGAAGCATGCCTTATTGTACCAAATTTGACATTGGTGGATCAAATTTCTAATTTTCCTTCATCATCTATGTTGATAAATAAAAGAAGAAAGGAAAAATGGTTTCATTGTTGCTGAAAATTGTTTTTCCAATTCAGTGTATATGTCTCTCTCACTTTTACAAAGTTTTTGTCAAGTAGTATTAAATAGCAATAGCCTACAAATATGACCTACAATAACCTTAGATACATTCTGAGCTAGACACGTGTACAATGTGTGTTTGGAAATGAAATTTAACAAATGGTATATTTGGTTGTATTGCTAACACGCCCCCTCGAGTCAAGCTTGGGTGGAAGCACAGCTAGACTCGTTCGAAGAGTAGAAAATTAAGAAGTGGATAGTGGTTTTGTAAGAATATCAGCCAATTGATCCTTGCTTGATAAAAACGATACTTGCAATGTTATTTTTTGAACATGTTCCCGAACAAAGTGATAATCAATATCTACGTGTTTTGTGCGAGAATGAATAATTGAATTTTTGGAAAGGTATGTCGCCCCCAAGTTGTCAAAATATAGTATCGGTGGAGTATAAGATTTGATTCCAAGTTCAGTCATAAGAGATTGTATCTAAAGAAGTTCGCATGTGGCATGAGCAAGAGCCTTGTACTCCGCTTCTGTGCTAGATCGAGCAATAGTGGACCTTCTCTTAGAACTCCATGGGACTAGATTTCTTCCATAAAATATGCAAAAACCACCTATTTATTTCCTGTCATCAGGGCAGCCCGCCCAATCCGCATCCGTATAGGCCGCAAGATTTGGATTTGGTGAAGGTTGCAAATATAATCCAAAAATCAACAGTGTGTTTTAAATACTGAAGAATACGTTTCACACGTTGCCAATGATGGATGCGAGGAGAGTACATGAATTGGCAGACTTTGTTCACTGAGAAAACAAGGTCAGGTCGGGTGAAAAGAAGGTATTGAAGGCTACCAACGACACTCCGATACTAGGTGGGATCTTCAAGTGTTGAAGAGTCATAAGCAGAAAGTCGTGTATTTGTAGCCATGAGGCTGTTTACTGGTTTGCAATTTGCCATATTTGTGCGACGAAGTAGATCCAAAATATACTTCCTTCGAGTTATTAAAATCCCGGAAGAGGTACGAGAACATTCTAAGAAGGAAATAATGTAAATCCCCAAGATTCTTCACAGGAAAGTCTTTACTTAACACCTCAATCAATGTTTTCATAGCATATGAACAACAACCTGTTAACACAATATCATCGACATAAACTAATAAATAGAGAACAACAGAGCCATGTTTATAGATAAACAAAGAAGCATCAGATTTTGAACCAAAAAATCCCAATTCTATTAACCGAGAGCTAAGTCGATCATAGCACGCCCGAGGGGCCTGTTTTAATCCATATAGAGCACGATTTAATTTGCACACATAATTTAGGTAATCCGGATGTACAAAACCAGGAGGTTGAGACATGTAAACAGATTCATTAATACAACCATGAAGAAAGGCATTTTGTATATCCAATTGAGTAATCTGCCAATTAAGAGAGGTAGCAATAGATAATACCAGACGAATCGAAGTTTGTTTAACCACTGGACTGAAGGTTTCAGTGTAATCAAGCCCTTCAAGTTGATTGAAACCTTTGGCGACCAGTCGAGCCTTGCGCCGTTCTATGGAACCATCGGGTTTAAATTTTGTTTTGAATACCCACTTGCAACCGATTAAATTCTACTTTGGAGAATGAGGAATCAAAGACCAAGTTTTTGTATTCATGAGTGCATCAAACTCTTGTTGCATAGCACCTCGCCAATCAGAGTATTTGGAGGCTTGGGTGAAAGAGGATGGTTCATCTGTTACAGAAGTTTCCCTGAGGCGAGCACGAGGTGGAGGCCAAGGAATAGTGCCATCTTTGCGAGATTTTAGACTAGAATTGTTGGTTTGGGAGCGTGTGGTGATGGAATATGGTCTGGAGGAAGAAGAATTTTGAGTATGTCGTGATGGACAAGACGATGTTATAACAGGAGGGTTAAATTCTTGATTGCAAATAGGAATTGGTTCTGAGTTATTAGGTAAATTGGATCCTAGATCGGGTTCTGGGCTAGTGGGTTGCAGATCAAGATTTGGGCTCCAGGGTGAGGTCTGAGATGGGTTAGGAGATGGTTGTGTAATGGGTGAGGAGTGAGGGAGAACATTATTGGGCTGGACAGAAGTTGGTCATGTTCTATTCGAACGTGAATTAGGAGAAGGAATTTGGGTTGGAGATTTGTGCAATCCAGTAGGAAATTGAAAAGGTAAGTAGAATTGGGTTATTATTTTTGGAGAAGAACTGCTTTGTTCTTTAGAGTAGGGAAAATTTCCCTCATCAAATAACACATCACGGGAAATGTATAAACAAGATGTAGAAACTTGATAACATAAATAACCAAGGTGTGATTTACTATATCCAAGAAATATGCAAGGAAGCAACCGAAAATCAATTTTATGTTTATTATAAGGTCGAAGATTAGGCCAACATTGACACCCAAAAGTTTTTAAAAATAAGTAATTTGACTTCTTTTTGAAAATAATTTCAAATGGTGAAAATATTTTTAAGAGTGGGGGAGGGTAATCAATTTATGAGGTAGACTGCGGTTATGAAGGCATCCGACTAATAGAATTTAGTGAGAGAGGAATGAGATAAAAGAGCAAGTCCCGTTTCAACTATATGATGATGTTTTCATTCTACTAAGCCATTTTGAGAATGTGCATATGGACACGAAACACGATGTGTTATAAAGAACGCAATAAAGGTTGTAAAGAATGAAATTCACCACCCCAATCACTTTGAAAGGAAATAACATTTGTACGAAGTAAATTCTCAACATTCTTTTTAAAAAAATGAAAGTGCTTACAACCTCGGACTTACACTTTAATGGGGAAATCCAACAAAAATGACTAAAATCAACTATTGAAAAGTAGTATCTATAACCCCACGTGACACAACCAGAGATGGACCCCACACATCACCAAAAAGTAATTGAAGAGGTAGTAGATTGATTCAATGAAGGAGTGTAAGGGAATTGATGCATTTTCCCTTGGCAGCAAGCGGAGCAAAGAGGTTTTGATGTAGAGGTTGGTTTGGAGATGGGACGAAAAACTTGACTGATTATTCGGTTCACAATTTGCATGGAGGGATGACCAAGACAGGTATGCCAAAGAGAGAGAGAAGCACGGATACTCATGTTTATTTGAGGAGAAGAGTCGTGAGTTGAAACACATAGAGCCCTAGTAGGCCCTCAAAGAAGAACCGTCCGAGTTTCGAAATCCTTCACATAGAAAAAATTAGAGTGAAATTCAAAGAATACATTATTATCTTGACAAAACTTTTGAACAGATATTAAGTTTTTGGAAATATTCGACACATGATAAATAGTAGGGAGAAGAAGAACTTGTTCAGGGCCTTGATAATCAGTAGGATTCAAGGTGAGGTTAGAGAAATCATTGGTGAAATTATCTGGAGCCGCTGTATCCGGGTACCACGAAGAATCAGCGGAAGAATAAGGGAAGGTGGATGAACCAGTGGTAAAGTGAGATGCAAGAGAGAATGGTGGAGGAGTTTGATAGTTATAATTAAAGCGATGGTAACACATGATAGCAGTATGGCCCGGTTTAGCACAAACTTGACAAATAGGTTTGGTGGTGTTAAAAGGAGGAGGAGTGGGAAGAATGCCACGATCACCAAAGCGTCATTTGCCTCCGCGACCACGAGAGCTACCGCGGCGTCGAGAGAATCCATGGCCACGGCCAAAGGAGTTGAGAAGGCCTTTAGTAGTATTATTTGCTGAAGTTTCGGTAGAGGCAGAGGAAGTGGATATTTTATGGAATTGACGAGCTTCGGAGTTAAGAAGATGGGAGTAAACTTGAGGTAAGGAAAAGGAATCGATATGAGTGATAATAGTGTTTACAATAGACTCATAGTCAGGGTTCAAACCATGGAGAAGATAAACACTAAAGTCAGTGGGATCGATTACTTTACCCGCCATGGGCAGTGTATTAAGAAGAAGTTTTGCTCGTTGGAAATACTAGGCAATAGATTCAGCGCATTGCTTGAGAGAAGTGAGTTAAAACAGAACTTGTGTGGATCGAGCTTGAGATGCAGCCGAAAACATTGTTTCAAGCCACACTTGACGACCAGTGGTGGCTTCAAGAACATGAGCAATCAATGGTTCACTGAGGGAGGAGTTGAGGATACTTAACACAGCTTGATCTTGCTGCTGCCAAAGAAGGAAAGATGGGTTTGGTTCAGAAAAATCGTCGAGCAGTTGGGGGGGGGGGGTGTAGCTGAACCATCAACAAACTTGTAAAGGTTGTGGCCTCTAAGATAAGGAAGAACTTAGGCCTTCGACAATAAGTAGTTTTCATTGGAAAGTTTTACAGTGAGAAGGGAAGTGGGTGTGTTTAATGGAACTAGTGAAGTAGCGGTGGGGCTGGGCGGGATATAAACGGTGATGGGAGTTTCAACGGTGGTGATAACCGGCAGAGTGGTGGTGGGAGAGGCTGTGCCGGAAGAATTGTCGGCCATGAGAGATGTTAGGTAGAAAAATGTTGGGAGGGAGAAAAGAGATGGACGGTGGTCCTATGAGAGCTCTAGATACCATGATAAATAGAAGAAAGGAAAAATTGTCTCATTGTTGCTGAAAATTGTTTTTCCAATTCAGTGTATATGTCTCTCTCACTTTTACAAAGTTTCTGTCAAGTAGTATTAAATAGCAATAGCCTACAAATATGACCTACAATAACCCTAGATACATTCCGAGCTAGACACATGTACAATGTGTGTTTGGAAATGAAATTTAACAAATGATGTGTTAGGTTATATTGCTAACATATGTCTGCATCTCCATCTCCCGTACACCCTTCATTACCTATATCTCCTGCTCTCGTAGATGTCGTTAATGAATCGGACAATGAAAGTGATCAATAAATCTCAACAAATGAGAATGGTTTAACAAGTCGCTTTAAAAAAATGGTTTAACAAGTCATTTTTGTCTTGCATAGTTTAATTACTTTTCCCTTGTCAAATAAACATTAGATTCGACCAAGAAGAGAAAAAAAGATGGCCGAGGGGCAAGTAAAGTGAAGGCAATACAAAAGTTGATTGACGAAAATGTAAGTAATTTCATAATGTTAAATATTTCTTCTCCTAAAGCACCTATTATCATTATTTCTTTCTACTTGTTGCAAAGGTGGAAAATTGCTAGAGATTGAATTCCCTAATGGTTTTAAGAAGCCACGTCTATATTCTACACACCTTTGCAGATGGGATTGACATTATTGTTAGCTGTAGTGATGAACTTGATTTTGTGACGGAATGGGAGAACATTGAAGAATATACAAAATTGCACATATGTACTAGACTGGAGTTAAGTTAATTGACAAGTAACTCGGAAATACAACTACTTTATTATTTTCTTGTTAATATATATAACAATTTTTCACTGTACTTATTTTTTTTATTTATGTTACTACATTCATCAATGGTTTGAAATTAAGGGATGGTGGACAAATCCACTAGTCACAAAGAATATGGATGAGATGTTTCGAAAGAGTTATACGCATTGGAAGGGCAGATTGTCGAGAGAATTTAAGAAAATGATTGCAACAAAAAAGGATCCAAAAGTTGAAAGTCCAATTGATGGGATATCAATTACTAGATGGAAGAATCTTTGTGATCATTTTGAAAGTGAGAAGTTCAAGGTACTAGTAGATGTTAATTTCATTTTCAAATATAATTAAATGGGTTGGCTTAAAATATTGATATGTTTTAGGAGTTATTTTGCATATATAAATGCAGAAAATGTCCATTATCAATGCCCAGAATCGATCAAAGATGCCGTATACTCATACTTCAGGTTCAAGATCCTACCACACAATATTATTGCAAATGGTAATGCACTATTTTAAGTTTGAATTATGATTCTCTATTAAGATCAATTAAAATATACTATTAATTTTCATTTTTCGAATGTGTAGGTAACTCCAAGCTTTATTGATAACTTTGGGGAAACTCATAAGAAAAATGGAGTTTATGTAAATGAAAGGGCTAAAGCAATGCACGTAAGTTGAGCTTTATATATTTATTTTTATTAATTTGTATGTTAGTTAAAATAGTATGCATGATATTTTGAGTTAAATGATAGGCTGAAATGGAACGATTAAGGTATGAAGCTAATGAGACGGGTAGTTCCATTTCTGAACGAGAAATTATGGTTAAGGCACTTGGTCCTCGATCTGGATATGAGAAGGGCTTGGGACATGGAGTTGTGTCATTTAAATGTACTATGAGGCCAACATCTGAATCTTTGCAACCTGAAGAACTTAAGGAAAAGTTGGCAAAGAGAGATGAAGAATTCAAATCTCAACAAGTTTTACTTGAAAACTATAAGGAATCTAATGAAAATCAGGCTAAGGAAATACAAGAACTGAGAGAAGGTCAAATGGAATTGAAGAAAATGATGTTCGCGTTAATGGAAATGCAGCAAAATAACCATTATTCTAAACTTTGTAAGTTAAACCTCAATAATTATATATAAAGGTGGTACTAAAATACAATCCTTTGACACTGAATATGCATAAAGATAGCTTATACTACATTTGCATACATAGTTTTTTGGAGCTTTAATGCTGAATTTAATAAATATTTCATTAGTTGTTCTAATGGTATTGATCAATTGTGGATAGGAATTGCACAAGAGGGTGTTGACCAATATGATTATTTTTATATTGTCACTGTAGACTTATGTCTTTACTCATCTTAAATTTTATGCTAAATCTAGTATCTTATTATTATTTCCTTGCAAGAGGTTATAAAGTGATGCAAGAGTTTGGAAAATTTTGAAAACTCTTTGATATAGGTATTCTATCACATCACATTTTTTAATAATCTCAAGATAACACTTTTTCTCTTAATTTCTTTTAACATGTTGTTCGGCTCTACATTCAATTAATGCTATATTATGGTTATGTTTACTAGTTTTGAAGCAAAGATCTTGTCATAATTATCAAATAGCATTAGGTTTTTGTTCAAATGGTTGTGAAAGCAAAAGATCGATCTTATCTTTAGACTTTTTGTCGAAATAGTTAACTCTTGATGATACTTTTGTTTAGAAATATGCAACCACTATGTTTATCTTGGCTATTTTGGCTACTTTACAATTACATCTTATTGTTAGTATTTATTTATGACAGGTTGAAATGGTATTTTAATTTGAACATGCTTATTAATTGATGTCATTTTGTTTTGATTATATATATATATATATATATATATATGCGTGTGTATGTGCGAATGTGCATAATTATGACTAAATTAATAAATCAATTCTTTGAATAAAAAAATGAAAAAAAAGCATTTGCATTGGATATGAAAATGGATGTACAAAATCTGATTATTTGTAAGAAGACAATTTGTCATTATTTCTTATTTGTAACGAATTCATTGTAATAAATCTTCATTTAAAAGTTCGAAATTCAACTATTTGTAACGAGGTCTATATTTGTAAAGACATGTGATGGTTATTTGTAAGGACAAGCTTGTTACTAGTACTAAAGATATAGTAAAGAAAGATTTATTCGTTACAAAAGTTTGAAGATATCTGTAACGAAACTATAGATTTTGTTACAATAACTTGCGACCGAGTTGTTGGGACGAAAAAGTTAAAGAGTTAGAGTTGTTACAAATAAGTTTTCGTAATAAAAAAATAGCTTTTTATAAGAAATTTTGTCCTTCCAAATGATGCATTTTGTTGTAGTGATGCATGAAATTTATGAAAATAAAACTTTGTATTAATAAGCTTGTGTTTAATATTTTTTTTTTGTTGGAATTGAGTACCTTGATTCATGGGATTTGATGACAAAGTTGATTCCAGACAGTAGTGAAATTTTCTACAAAGTGTCGAGGCATGTGCAACTGCAGTATTTGCATGAAGAAAAGAGTCCATCAAGCTACCGGTATACTTATTAATACTGCAATGAAAATTAGATTTCATATGTTTATGAGATGTTTATCAAAAGGGAGAAATATTTACTTCTAATAAAGCTTTGTTAGATATACTAACCCAAAAAGAGAAAGCTATACATATGCCCACAGAGCGGGAAAAGGAAAATTGTTTTGATGGAAAACTAGACAAAAAATTACCACATTCTGGAAAGCCCTGTGAAGAGAAAAGCAAAGCATGAAGGGTTCGAAGATGTGTGTGACCAGTGACCATAAAAATTAAGGTTGTGTACCTGAAAAAGCTAGTCCAAATGCTTTAGAGAAGTGTCTAAAGAAAATAAAAGTTAATGAATCGGATGAGATAATAATGAGAATGATGGTTTCAATGATAAAGATGAAAGAGAGATGGATCAATTGTGTGCTATGCACGGGAACATGATAATTTTCATAAAATTATCACTTTATAAATTATTTAATTTAACAAATAAATTATCTCACTAAGACGGGATGAAAGAGGCATTTTTTTTCTATTTTAGAACATTTGTTAATTCTAACAAGAATAACGTAAATATTGGATTTTTTTAATTAATTTTATTTTCACCAAATTTCTTGTATGTGCTATAAATTGCAGAAAGTAATTATCAAATTTCACGTTAGAATTGTGGTTAATATTTATGTCATTGAGATTGGAAACTGAATAACGTTTTTGATATTCTTTTGACTAGGTATGAATATACTTGAAATTTATGAAAATAATATTATGTGTTAATAAGTCCGAGTTTCATAGATTTTTTTGTATTGAGTTCCTTGATTCGTGGGATTTGATGACTAAAATAATAGTGAAATTTTCTACATAGTGTAGAGAAATTTGCAAATGCAGTATTTGCATGAAGAAATGAGGCCATCAACTTACTGATATACTTCTTCATATAAAAAAAGTTGAATTTCATCTGTTTGAGATGCTTCTCAAAGGGGGAGAACAAATTACCCTTTTAATGAAGCTTTGATAGATACAATTACTAACCCCAAAAAAGAAGTTATAGATTTGCACACAAAGCGGGAAGATTAAAATTATTTTACCTTCACTTGAAAATAATTTATCTTCGCATGTCAATTCAGTTGCGTTTTCAACTTAGCTCCCAATACGAACTTAGCATATATTCAAATCATTATCAGGAAACTTTTGTTAGGAAATTTGATTTCCTAATCCTAATTGGAATATTTAATCAATTACGATAGTTATTATAAAGTTATTGGATTAATATTTAGTGGTTTAATTTGTTACAAACTCCAATACGAATGTGGACTAAATAATGAGTAGATACCTATTTAGGAGAGTTCTAGGGAATTATGGGAACCCAAAATCTCTTCCTATATAAAGAGCACAAGGGTTATGGTTCCCAACACACCAAATCAATATACCATTCTCTTCTCCCCATCAAGAAGACAATCTTAAGAAATAAAGCGATTTGGTTGAGGAATGCCTCGTACCCGATCGATCCAATTCATATGAGTGATCGACCAACATTCCGCAACAGACTAATCGCTCATTATGGATACGGGTATGTATTTAATTTGATTACTGTAACTCTTGATGATTTAGTATGAGATAGATCTATGGGGAAACATTCCAACAAGTGGTATCAGAGCTACTCTCATACTATATCATTGGGGTTATTCAGTTTCGTCAATTTTTTGTAGATTTGATTTTTTTGGGTTTTGTGTTTTCTTATTAACTTTCATGGATTGTTATATCATGGTGAAAACATAACTATGTTGATGCTTTTGGTCTCATGATTAAATCTACTGATTTGTCTCGAATCATTATATATAATTTTTTTTGTGTTTTGTGTTTTTTTATTGCCGTGTTATTGGATACTGCATGCTTATAACTTACTGTATTGATGTGGATACTGTTTTTTATGAGCACGAGGACAAAGATTAAATTATGTCAAGAAACGGTTAAAGATATAATTGTAAAAAAAATTTTGAACTTATACTGCCGTGTGCCATTTTCTTTGATCCAAATCTTGATATGGAATTTTATTTTTTGAACATGTTAAGTTATGGGCCCACTATATATATGTTATTGATCCACATGATAAAGATATCAATTTGCATGCCCTTGCTGAATAATTTTAATTTTGTTGAGAAAAGCTTTTTCGTGTTTTCGGCAAAGATTCTTTTTGGAAAAAGTTTTGGGCTATTGGCGGATCTATTCGAAGTTTCCCTTTTTTTTTTTTTTTTGTAAAATTGTGAATTACTTTGTTTTTGTAAGAACAATAATGTATGAAAACAGTATGTTCGATTAAAGACTTTCTCAATTATTTTCATATCAATATTATTATTTATGTCAGTCATAGTCGGCCCAAAGGAAGACTATGATTTGACCAAATAATAATATTCATCTTTTAAAATTAGTAAATTTATTATTCATGTGATCAACAGTCGGCCCAAAGGAAGATTGTTAATTGACCGAATAATAAACGTACTTGCGGTAATAAATGTGTGATAATTATCAAGTTTACATGTAAATAATAATCGGCCAAAAGGAAGTTTATTGTTTGACAGAATTTATTATCTATATTTGATTATTGCGGTAGGAGTACCACTTGCAAGTTGATGTTTCTGCCCAAAGGCTAAACATTAATGTTGTGTTAGGTATCCTAAGATGGATTCCCTATTTGAAAATTTTAATACATGTTTATTTGAGTGTGTTTTGTTTTTTATCTACACAGTCGCTGTTGCTACTGCCACAAATGTTTCTGCTCAAATCAGCAATATCACAATGCTGAACGGGACTAACTACAAACTTTAGAAAGAAACCGTAGAAATTGTTCAAGGTTGAATGGACTTGGATCAAGCACTACGAGAGGACCGACCCATTTCTACTCCGGAAGACCTCAATGAGGTCAAAATAGAAAAATGGGATCGATCCAACATAATGTGTGTTGATGATCATGAAGCGTTCCATTCCGGAAGCATTTAGGGGCTCTATTACTGAGGATAAGAGTGCCAAAAAGTTCCTTGAGGAAATGCAACAATATTTTGCTAAGAATGGAAAATCGGAGGCGAGTAACCTTTTGGCCAAATCGCGATGAATTATAAGGGTAAAGGGAACATAAGAGAGTACAGTATGGAGATGTCTAATCTCGCATCAAAACTAAAGTCACTCAAGTTAGAGATGTCCAATGACTTGCTCGTGCACTTAGTTTTGATCTCTCTTCCTGCACACCTTGGGCAATTCAAAGTGAGTTATAATACTCAGAAGGACAAATGGTCCATCAATGAGCTAATATCTCACTGTGTGCAAGAAGAAGACAGACAACAACGTGATAAGACTGCACACCTTGGGCAATTCAAAGTGAGTTATAATACTCAGAAGGACAAATGGTCCCTCAATGAGCTAATATCTCACTGTGTGCAAGAAGAAGACAGACAACAACGTGATAAGACTGAAAGTGCTCACTTGGCCTCAACATCTCATAACAAGAAAAGAAAAAGAGCTGATGTCACTGCAAAAGAACTTCTCAGCAGAAGTAACCAAAGAAACAGGATGAGGAATTCTCATGCTACTTCTGCAAGAAATCGGGACACATGAAGAAAAATTGTTTCAAATACGCCGCATGGCGTGTGAAGAATGGTAAGCTTCTAATTTTGGTTTGTTCTGAAGTTAATTTAGCTTTTGTACCTAAAGAAACTTGGTGGGTAGATTCCGGTGCTACTACTCATATAAGTATGTCTATGCAGGGCTGCCTGTGGAGTCGATCGCCAAGTGATGCTGAAAGATTCATCTTCGTGGGCGATGGCAATAAAGTTGCAGTAGAAGCTATAGGGACTTTTAGATTACAATTAAAGACTGGATTTTTTTTTTTTTTTTTTTTTGATTTATTTGAGACTTTTGTAGCACCGTCATTTAGGCGGAATTTAATTTCTATTTCTAGTTTGGAAAAATCTGGTTTTTCCTTGTTCTTTTAAAAATAATGAAGTTAGTCTTTATCAAAATTCCAATTTTGTTGGTTCTGGTCCTTTAATTGATAATTTATATATGCTAGATACAACTCCCTATACTGAAATATTGCATACAAATACAGAAGGTACAAAGCGAAAATTAAATGAGAATTCTGCTACGTTATGACACAAGCGTTCAGGTCACATCTCTTAACAGAGAATTCAGAGGCTTGTTTTAGATGGAATTCTTGATCCCCTAGACTTGACAAACTTTCAAGTCTGTATCGAGTGCATCAAGGGAAAACGAACAAACGAAAAAAAATTTGTGCCGAGAGAGCTAAAGATGTCTTTGAATTAGTACATAGGACATTTGTGGTCCATTCCCTACGGCTTCATGGAATGGACAACAATATTTTATTACATTCATAGATGATTACTCTTGTTATGGGTACTTATATTTGATTCATGATAAGTCTCAATCCTTAGACGTTTTCAAATCTTTCAAGACTGAAGTTGAACTTCAACTTGGAAAGAAAGTTAAAGCTGTCAAATCTGACCGTGGTGGTGAATACTATGGCAGAAATGATGGATCCGAAGAACAGTGTCCAGGACCCTTTGCACTTTTCCTCGATGAATGTGGAATTGTTCCGCAATACACCATGCCGGGCAAACCCAGCATGAATGGCGTTGCGGAACGACGAAATCAGACTCTTAAAGACATGGTAAGGAGTATGATAAGCCAATCTTCCTTGCCAGAGTCTCTTTGGGGAGAAGCCTTAAAGACCGCAGTGTACATCCTTAACAGGGTACCCAGCAAAGCATTTACCAAAACCCCATATGAGCTTTGGACTGGCAAAAGGCCAAGCATAAGGCATTTACACATTTGGGGTTGTCCAGCTGAGGCACGATCTTATAGGCGGCATGAAAGAAAATTGGACTCAAGGACGGTTAGCTGTTATTTTGTTGGATATGCTGAACGCTCTCGGGGCTATAAATTTTACAATCCCACATCTAGAAATTTTTTTGAAACGGAAAATGCAAGATTCCTTGAGGATGTTGATTTTAGGGAGGAAGGAAACATAAAAAATGTTGTCTTTCAAGAAGAACCTGTTATTGACAATGACCAGGACTTTGTACCTATTGTTGTTCAAGTTACAGTTTCAAACCTATAGAATGATGATTAGGCTCAAGCTCCAATTCCTGACATTATTCCAAACCATGTTAACAATGAAGTACTTCCTCAAGAACCACCAATAGAAGAAATTCAACAACCTCAAGAAGTGCCAGTAAGGCGATCCACTAGGGAAAGGAGAAGTGCGATTCCAGATGACTATATCGTCTTCCTTCGGGAACATGAGGATGGCGTTGGCTTAGCAGAAAATGACCCTATCAACTTTTCTGAAGCCATGCGCAGTTCCAACTCCTATAAATGGATCGATGCCATGAATGATGAATTAAAGTCTATGAATGACAATGACGTTTGGGATCTCGTTGAGTTTCCTAAAGGAACGAAGCCCATTGGTTTTAAATGGATATTTAAAACCAAGAGGGATTCAAAAGGTAACATCGAGAGATACAAAGCTCGTCTAGTCGCGAAAGGCTTCACTCAAAAGGAAGACATAGATTACAAAGAAACTTTCTCTCCGGTATCTTCGAAAGACTCTTTTAGACCTATAATGGCATTGGTGGCTCATTTTGATCTTGAGTTACATCAGATGGATGCCAAGACTGCGTTTCTCAATGGAGACATTGAAGTGGTACAACCAGAAAACCTTGTATCCAAAGATACAAAGTCTATGGTGATCTGTAAGTTAAAGAAATCCATCTATGGCCTCAAACAGGCTTCTCGTCAATGGTATCACAAGTTTCATCAAGTTGTCACCTCGTATGGTTTTGAGATGAATATTGTCGATGATTGTGTGTACCATAAGTTTAGTGGGAGTAAATACATCTTCCTGGTAGTATATGTCGATGATAATCTGCTTGCTAGTAGCGATATTTCTTTATTACACGAAACCATGAAAATTCTGACAAAGAAATTTGAAATGAAAGATCTTGGTAACGCCACTTTGTACTAGGGATCGAGATACTTAGAGTTCGCTCTCGAGGTATTCTTGGATTGTCGCAAAAGGGATATATCGATAAGGTTCTGAGCAAGTATGGCATGAAAGATAGTAAACCAGGAGACACACCCGTGGCTAAAAGGAGACAAGTTTAGTCTCAGACAATGCCCTAAAACTGATCTTGAAAGAAAAGAGATGCAAGTGATTCCCTATGCATCAGCAGTAGGAAGTCTCATGTATGCTCAAGTTTGTACTCGTCTTGATATAGCATTTATAGTTGGAGTTTTGGGCAGATACTTGTGTGATTCAGGAATGCAACATTGGAAAGTAGCAAAACGCGTGATGCGTTATTTGAGAAGAACTAGGGACTACATGCTCACTTATTGGAGATCAGATAGTTTAGAGGTCATTGGGTTCTCTGACTCCGATTTTGCTGGATGTCAAGATAGCATGCGCTCCACATCTGGTTACGTGTTCAAGTTGGCTGGAGGAGCTATTTCATGGAAGTCTGCTAAACAGACTCTCACCGCTTCGTCAACCATAACAGCGGAATACATTGTTGTCTTTGAGGCATCAAATCATGGAATATGGCTGCGAAGATTTGTCACAGGACTATGTGTAGTAGACAACATTGAGAGGCCACTGAAGATTTATTGTGACAATAAATCAGCCGTAATTTACTCTAACAACAACAGTAGCTCGACAAAGTCAAAATTTATCGACCTCAAATATTTAGTTGTTAAGGAGAGAGTTCAGGATAAACAGATTTCTATAGAACATATAGGAACCGCTTCTATGCTAGCAGACCCCTTTACCAAAGGTATAATACCAAAAGTCTTTCACGAGCATACTGCTCAAATGGGTATCATTGTTGATAGTGCCTTGGTTTAGTGGGAGTCATTCCTATGATCTATTTTATATTTAGACTTTGGATTGTTTTTTCTTTTCTGCGGAATAAAGTTAATAGTTAATGATTATTTCATTTATAATGCTTGAATCGCATAAAGATTTTTTTTTTTATCTCACTAAAGATTAAAACAGGACCAGTTGGGAATAGGCATGTCTAAAACCACGTTACATGTAATTTCCATGCTACTCATTCACATTTGATCTATGTCATTAAGGACCCGTTTGTTTGACAGGAATGGAAGTCTGATTTTTGGAATTTGATTTCTAAGAATGTGATTACCAGAAATATAACTCCATTATACTGTTTGGGTAATACTTGAGATTTTAGGAAGGAATGTAACATATTCCTTTTCAAATGTTTGGTAAAATTAAGGAATGTAATCCATTTTTACACGTTAACAAAAAAATTCCACTTATATATTATTATATAACTATGATATATATGGAACAATACTTGCAGAATTAACCCTAAACTTATGTGAAATAACAAGATTATTACTTAAAGTTTCAATAATTACTAAATTTTCTCTCGTAATTTGTATAACACCTTAAAAAAATATCAGACACTAGGTATGTAGTTGCAATGCTCATGTCATCACAAAATTTGATATGAAACGATTTTTATCTATGATCAATGTGGTTTGAATTTGTAATATTTAGGAACACAAATACCATTCTTTATGGAACGGTGTATACATACTTAAATTAAACACGAATAATGTTAAATGTGTATATACATAATAAAAATAAATATTATTATACATTTTTTATGTATTGTTATATTATATCAATCAATTATGAATATAAGTTCAAATTGAGGTGTTAGGGTGGGTGAGTGGAATGAAGATGGGTTTCGTGGAATTTTGAGTGGGCGGCTCAGTTGATTTATGAGATTTTTCAATTTAAAGTTTTACTAAACCAATAATCATTTAATAATTTTGACATTTATCTTAATTTTATAAGGGGCCGTTTGGTAGGACCTAATAGGGGGTATTAAGGCATATTATATGAGTTAATATGGCCTAATACAACGTTTGGTGACATTGCTCTAATACCGGGTCAAATGGATTAAATCCTTACGATCCGGTATTAAGACTAGATTATAATCCACTAGTGACATTTTATCTAATCCATATTCACCCGGATTAACTAATGCACCCAAGCATGGGTGGATTAGTTAATCCGGGTGAATATGGATTAGATAAAATGTCACTAATAACCTCAAATTAAATTTACATATTTCATTTTCAACATATCATTAAATATCATAAATTCTTCTCAAATCTTTGAAAATATATAAATATATATCTAAACTCATAACTCTAAAAAACATATTACGGTAGATTGTTTTAATATAATATGACTCAATCAAATCTACCAAACGTATTTTTAATATGACATTTAATCCGGCTCCAATCTAATCTACCCTAATCCCATACACCCTACCAAACTGCCCCTAAGTATAATGAAAGGGCATAAAGTATTTTATGTTAAGTTATTTTTTTAATTCAATGTTAAGTTAAATTTTTTAAAGACTTCAAATGCTGTAATTATTGAAACTTCAAAGGATTATAATGTAATCTTACATAACTGCAAGGAGTGTAAGTAATTATTCTTAGTGTTGATTAAACATAAATATACATAAAAAAGTATAATTAATTTAATTAATGTATATTTTATAGTAAATAACAATATATAGACATAGAGGGAGTATATATAGAAAATATTTTTTTTTTCTAATTTTTACCATGAATTACACTGGGAATGGAATTAGAATACCATAGAAAATTTGGGTTTCAGATTCTTGGTTTATGAAGACAATATTCCTAATTTTGGAGAATTTAATTCCTTTCCCAAAATACAGTAAATCAACCCAAACACAATTATGTGATATCTGGTCATCACATTACCAGATCTAGATTCCATTCCCGTCAAACAAACGGGTCCTAAGTGTATTAGTATGGTGATCGTCGAGGTTTAGTCACAACTATATTGTGATATCTAAGATGTACCAGATTGTTTAAGTAAGTCTAACGACAAATAGCTTACGGACATGCGCCTAAGGAAATTTGTGACATAATTGATTCAAGATTAATAAATAGCCCAAGTGAGAGATTGTTAGGAAATTTAATTTTCCAATCCTAATTGGACTATTTAATCAATTATGATAGATATTATAAAGTTATTGGATTAATATTGAGTGGTTTAATTTGTTACAAACTCCTATACGAATGTGGACTAAATAATGAGTAGATACCTATTTAGGAGAGTTATAGGGAATTATGGGAACCCAAAATCTCTTCCTATATAAAGAGCACAAGGGTTATGATCCCCAACACACCAAATCAATATACCATTCTCTTCTCCCCATCAAGAAGACAATCTTAAGAAATAAAGCGATTTGGTTGAGGAAGGCCTCGTACCCGATCGATCAAATTCATACTAGTGATCGATTCCAACATTCCGCAACAGACTAATCGCTCATTATGGATACTGATACGTATTTAATTTTATTACTGTAACTCTTGATGATTTAGTATGAGATAGATCTATGGGGCAACATTCCAACAACTTTCCCACTTGAATTTATTCAGCTGTGTTCTTCAGACTTTAGTCTTTTAAGAATATGAATAAGCATGCAATTTACAACTGAAAAACTTACTACAACTTGTTCTTTTAAAATATCTTAAATTGAAGGCGGGAATTGCATTTTTCATACTAAACTTGTACCTACTTTATACATTTGGTACCAAATATTTGAAAAAGACACATTTTAATACCACAACTGAAGGATTTTTTGCACATTTTCTTTCTCTGTCAATTATAGGGTCAAATTTTGTGTTCCTTATATGGATGGAAAGCTTTGGACGAGAGCTTTCGAATGGTATAAGTGTTCAGTTCATGAAACGCAACAAATAATCCGCAGAAAATTAACAATGTTTCGGGATATTAATCAAAATAAAATCATATCTCATAATCTACAAGGAATCATGCTACGATAATTTTCAAATATGATATAGGGCACATAAGCATGTTATGATAAAAAAAAAAAATTTTGGAACATAATTTTAAGCATACCAAAAAGCTCAAGCAAATGTGAAAAAAATCCTTCAATTCTGATATTAAATGTGACTTTTACAAATGTTTAATTCCCAATTTTATAAAATATGTAAAAAAATTATATGAAAAATACAATTCTCTCTAAATGGAAGCTTTTGTTATCATCAAAACTATATACATTATTTTTTAACATTTATGTTTTCAAATCCATTTTGGATTATAGCGTTAAGTTTGTGCTACGCACGAAAATAATTTTAACCATCACATTATCATTTTATAAATAATTTAATATAGCAAAACGATTAGTGGAAACTTGATTAAAATGGCATGCCCCTCTCACTTTAATTATTCTTTTACCTTACACTGCCACAGTATGATCGGATATTGGTTAAGCTCGTGCTATGCACGACATGACACCAAATAAATATTTTATCCTTTTAGCAATGAATTTCTCACTAAAACATGCACTAGGATGTAAAATGTCAAATAAATTATATTTTCTAAATGTAAAGTGTCAAAATTTTAAGTCAAAGTACAAAATATCAAAATCCTATAATTTCATAATGCAAAATGCCAAAACCCCGAATTATAAACTTATCAAAATACAATTTAGATAGATAAACATGTGTTAGTCATTTATTGGTTTGATATTAATGTTTCATACGTAATAGGAAATTAAATTTGAAACACGCCTTAAATCTTGGCTTAAAAGCAAGAACCACAATAAATTTGTACTTCTTGTAAAGGTACTTATTTATTTATTTGAGTGAATCGCACTTTTTACTTGTGAACTGTGAGCCAATATTCGTTCCTCTTAAATTTTTCATAGCAGATTCATCTCTTTATTAATGTAGTATAACAAATTCGTCCTTTGATTGATCTGATTAGACGCTTGCTTTTCCGTGATGCGTATTCTCATTCCTTTTAAATTTTTCATAGCAGATGAGTCTCTCTCATCAAGTATAACACATTCGTCCCTCTTAAATTTAAATTACATAAATTTAATCCATTTTAAGATGAATTTTGAATTTAAAAGGGTCAAATATGCATAAGAAATGGTTGTCATTTTGAGAAGGACAAGTTTAGTAAGTTACAACATAAGATGAAGCATACAAAACATTGAAGTACCAAAGTAAAGTGAGTACAAAAAGACAACCCTTTATTAGTAACCAAAAGTATGAAATTAGTCAAAAGAAAGCGATCCAATTATCTACAAAACTAAACTGCAAAGTTTTTCTAATAAAAGCTAAAGTGTAATTAAAAATCTAGCAACATGCAAAATCAAGTAAAAAAAGAATTTGTATAGAGGAGGGGATTCGATTTTGAACCCCAAATCCAATCCAACTTAACCCCGTTCAACTTCCATTGGTCGAATTCAAACTCCCCCTTTCATTCAAATCAACATCCGATATATCCATCGAAGCCTTTCGACTACTCTTTGCCCTCAAAAGTCCATACAAATTCTTGATCTCTTTCATTGGATGTATTCCATTTTGCCCGTCTTTCACAAACAATCCAGACTCACCCGACTCCTCGGTAACCCTACCCGACCCAGATCTGGATCCATATAACCGTTTCCCAACCCGACTAACCAAATTACCCTGCAATGCCGTGATAACGGTTTTCAATGCCCGGGTAGGTGAACTCCGGTTCGAAATCATGATTTCACAAATCTCGGCCTGACTCAAACTCGCTCCTGTTTGAAATTGTTCCTCCACTTGTGGGAACAGTTTATGTTCTTTTAACCCCAAATGACTATTGGCCAAACTTTTAAACGCGGTAAAATCACATAGGGGAAAATTAATGTGAACGTCAATTCTACCAGGACGAAGAATATTTGCGTCAATATTCTCTTTACTGTTCATGGTAAAAACCATTACCCTTTCCTCGCCGCAGCAGGAGAATATTCCGTCCATGAAGTTTAGAATTCCAGACACGCTCACCGCCGTTGATTTCTCACTCAAGTAACGGTCCAGATCTTCAATCACGAGCAACGACTTGTTTGTTGTTTGCAGAAGAAGGTACTTTAGATCCGAATCGTTTGCGATTTTGTGTAAATCAATTTCGTAAATATCGTAGCTAAGGAACTTCGCCATTGCAGCTACAAATGTGGATTTACCCGTACCAGCAGATCCGTATAATAAATAACTTCGCTTCCAAACACGGCCTAAACGATGATAATACTGCTTGGACTTCAAAAAGTTTTCTAAATCGGATTTGATTTTCGCTTTCAGATCCGTCTCCATGACGATCGTCTCCAACGTCGCCGGATGTGTGAACGAAGTAGATCTCCACCGTCCATTTCTCTGCAGTTCGTTCTCTACGTTGACGAACAATCTCACCTCCTTTCTCTTCTGCTCAATCTCGTCAAACATTTGATGAACGTGTTGTAGATACGGAACCAAAATTCTGCGTTTGTCGTTCTTCCTGATCTTCAGAATTAACGACTTCACGCTTTCGTTTTCGCAGTTCTCGATCTTCCATTCAACTCTGGCGCCGAGGAATTTATCGACGACGGTTTGATTTTCGTCGAGGATGAGATTGATTTCCGTCGATTTTGAAGTTGAAAAAAGGTTAGCGAAATCGGAATCTTCGATACACGGGAGAGAATTCAGGTACGCGTAAACCTTCCGGTATAATTGATTTTCCTGCATGTTGTTGTTGAATTTGGGAACCTTGTAAAACTGGTAGAGGTAGCATTTTTCTTGTAGAAAACGACACCGTTTCTTCAAGGAATGGAGTAAGCTTGTTCTAGACAAGAATCTGAGAACTATACACAGAAAAATTATTGAGAAAAACAGTAGAGTGAGATTTGCGATAAACATGGTGATTAATTATTGAGTAATCAACAATTAAAGGGGAAAAGGAGAAGGATTTTGGGGTTAATTCAAGAAATTAATGGATAAATCATTGGTTTTTGCTGTGAGGATTTGGGAGCAGGGAATAATCTGCATTAAAGCTGGATTAAGAAAATAAATAATAAATAAAAATAATCATTTAATTTGAAAAGGGAATGTTGAAGAGGTCTATTTAAATGGTTTTGTGGAATTTGGGGTTGAATATTTTGTGTAAAAATTTAATAGCCGGCCACTGCAAATTGCGTTGCTGTGCTTAGTTGGTCAAAATATATTCGGGTGAAATAAATAAATAAATGCGTGTTTGACAATTTTCTGATTCATATGTTAGCTGTTCTTGTATGACTTTGATTATTGTGTGCTTGACATAAATGAAATAAAAAGAAAAGTGATTTTGCTGAAATTTACTAATTTCAATTTTAGATTTGTAGGAAGAAATATTATTTTATATGGTTTACAATTGATAAGAAATTTTATTGCTATAAAAAAAAGTAGGTGTATTTTTTTTTAAAGAGTTATGTTGTCGGTATAAGATGTGTAAGACTTTATTTCAAATCATGTTTGTTATGTGTGATAAATTGTATAAGAAATAGATATTATATGTCAAATCATAGTAGAATTTGTATATGTTTTGTTTAGAGATAATAAATTGAAGTTTATTAGGCTTTTGAGAGAGTAATTTGATAAAATTGAGAGATGACAAAATTTATTTAAGAAAGTAGAAAACATGTTTACTTGTCATTTCTCAAACACAAAATAATTTTGAAAAACGCCAAACAAACATACCCCCTGAGTCTTAGAGCCTCGTTTATACTATTAGAATGGGGTGTAACACTTTGATTCGATTGAATTCAAGTAACTAATACAACGAATTAAATTTTTTTTTAATCTACTAGACTGTATATTTACCGCTCGGACCGACAAAGTGTGGTGTCTCTAACTTGAGTCTCGCATCTGAGGGTCGCAAGTCATAACATTTTTAGGAGAATGAACTCATTGTAAAACATGTCTAAATTCGTTAGACATGTGAATGAATTAAGTCGATCAAATCAGAAATGTACTTACTAAGTAAAACACAAGGATATTAAGACAAACATGTGTGATAATTTAAAGTGAATAAGACCATAAAAGTGCACATGTGACTTTGCTATTAATGTCTTAAATCTCAAATCACCTTTGGATCATAATAAATTGCTTCATTAAGGTCTCATAATTACTACTTACCAAATAAACCAGGTAATTTCGCGTTCACCACCTGTTAATTACTTTTCCCATGATTGATGTCATAATGTCATGTTTAACATGAATTTTCCATTTTATAATATCTTTGGATAAATATTACTCTCTCCCTTTTTTATATGGCTCCGAAAAAAAAAAAATTATTTACTTTTATTTGTCGTTTTAGGAGTTCAATACAAAATATATTCTTTTATAACAATTTTATCCTTCTCTTTAATGGTTATAATTAATGTTGTAATTAATTTATTAAAAGGATATTTTGGAGTTTTTCTTAAAAACGTGGTTATTAATTGCATTTCTTAATCTGTGACTCTGTGAGGGATTATTAAGACTACTTCTCATTTGGTTTGTATTAGTCAGCACTTAACGCGTATTATCAGTTAGATAAGTCAAGAAACTGCATAATCAATTACGAAATTTGATGTATTATTACAGCAATTTTTTTATTATTTATTTAGCATTTAGATAAAGATTTCTTACTCTGTATTATTGATGTTGTTTGCATTTTAATATATAAATCAAATTTGAGTCAATATAGACCGTTAAGGTTTCAACTTTCAACTGCTAAAATATTTTATTAGTGTACTGAAAATTTGTAAGTGGTCCTGTACATTGGACAACTATTCTTTCAGGTTATCACATTTGGACCATGCTCGGAACATTCCTGTATCAAAGTTTGCAAAGTTTCGGGTGAAAATACTAAAAAAAATATGGTTTTGATAATGTAATTTCAAAAGTATTTGTTAGTGTTGGGTTTGGACCCCTTTCTATGGATAAATGTTCAGTCTTTTGGTATTCCATTTTATATTCATTTAGTCCATTAATTGGCCCACATATTTAAGTTATGTTAGGGTTATTGGCAAGTAACTTTTCAGCACATTTTTTACAACACAAAACAAGAGAGAAGAGAAAATACATTTTTCGGCTACACTCACTGCTGCTTCGGCTTTTTTGGCCATTTTCGACTTTATCCATCGTTGGATCATCGTCAAATTTTAACTGGAGGTTCTACACATCTAGTTCTATTGTTTTGGCCGTTCGGATCGTCATTTTGGTGCCTGAAGGTGAAACGGAAGCCATTGAAAGTTGATGTAAAAGTATGAGCTGTATCTCTAAATTTGTTCCTTGTATTGCTATCTCTTGTGATCGTGTTGAGTGAAGGTTTTGTACCTATTTGAGTTGTACTGAAAACTTGTATTTGTGATTTGTGATAGTGGAATACTTTGGGACTCCCATGATTTTTCCCTCTTCGATTTGAAGAGGTTTTCCATGTAAAAATCTTTTGTTGATTGTGTGATTGCTATTACTTTTCGTTGCATATTGGTTGGTTGCTTTGTTGATTAATTTGTCGCATTTCCATCTTGGTTCAATCAAGAGAGAAGTATTTGTTATTATGTTATTTGTGAAATATTGCTTCTTTCTCAACAGTTAGTTTTGAGATTTTCTTATTTTTTTTTAATTTAGTAATTTTTTTAAAAAAAATCTTAGTGCTTTCGACATGTTTCCGAAACATTCTCGAAAAATTTCAAATATATAATTGACTGGTACACACACAGACACACTCGAAACGAAAATTGAATCCATGAGAACATTCTGATATAATATCATGTGAAATTTTTAAGGAAAAAAAATGATATTTAATTTAATTTAATGATATAAACCTCTACTATTATAAAAGCATGAATATTTCTTAAATTTTTTGTATGGACCAAAAAATTAAAATTAAATCGCATCTTACTATGAAAGAATAAAAAGTACTTTCGACTTAGCTAATTACGTAATTTTACTTTGACTAAAATAGAAAAATATAAAGAATATCAATGATATCTAGACATTCATAATCTCGAATTTTCACAAAATTCTTTACGTAAAAAACGAGTGAAATTGACGGGAAATAGTGAAATCGGTATAAAAATAAATCTATTAAATCATTGAAAACATGTGAAATCAATGAAGATTCGAGTGAAATTCATTTAAAAAATGATGAAATTGTTGAAACAACATTAGTGAAAAACAGGTGATATCGGTAAAAAAAAATGAATAAAATCGGTGAAAACCTATCAAATCAATGAAAAACTCAGGTGAAATTGATGAAAAGAACTTGTTAAATCAGTGAAAAATTGTGCAAAATAGGTAAAAACGGGCTAATATGTAAAATCGTGCAGAATCAGTAAAAAAATTAATTGAAAAAATAAGGTGAAATCGATAAAAAAATGGCTTAAAATGGAAATACTAAAGACACAATCGTAAAAAAAGTAAAAATAAGTTATAATAGATAAAAACAACGTAAAACAGTAAAAAAATATTAAAGTGCTAAAAATCAATAAAATCGGCTAAAAACAAGTTAAACCGATAAAAAATTAATTATTGAATTAATTAAGTGCACTCTTCCTAACTTCTTTAAAAATATCTATTGTAGTTGATTTTTTCAATCTAAATGTAAATTACATGTCTAATTGTCGACAACTTTAATATTAATTGATATGAATAATTTAATTGATCTAGTTAGATCATCCCTATCAAAACAAATAAAATATAATTACAAAAGACAAGGAAATCATCGTGTAAAGTATCACAAAAAATACAAAGTTATTGACATGACATTGATAACACTGTGAGGTCATCGTGTAAAGGCCTGAAATATAATTATTGTTGGATATTCTAATAATATTAGCCAAAATTGCAAAAATCGTCCCAATTAATTATTGATTTTAGATTTTCGTCCCAAACTATTCAATTTAGCAAAATTCGTCATTTAATTTAATATATTTTTGGAATATCGTCCCACCGTTAATTATAAGACGGAAATTGCGTATTTGCCGTTAAATTATCACATGGCTGCTTACACATGACCTGGTAAATTTTAACATGAATAATTATATAATATTGCAGAATTCGTCCCAAACTAATTACAAGATTGAACCGTCATTTTCATTAAATTAAAATTTTAATATTGGGACTAAATTCCTACAAAATGGTAAATTATGGGATGGAATTCGGCGAGTTGTATATAGTTTGGGACGAAAAATCTAAATTAGTAACTAGTTTGGGACGATCTTTCAAACAAATATTAAATTGCGGCACGAAATTCAGTGAGGCAATATAGTTTGGGACGAAAATTCAAAGTCACTAATTAGTTCGGGACGTTTTCTGCAATTTTACCATAATATTAACTGGTTAATTCAAATTACTCTAACCAAAGTTTAATAATTACACTTTCCTCCACAATGGTGTGTATGGGTTTTGCAACGGATTAAATGGCAATTGTTTAGTTGATGCAAGAGGAATTTGAACAATATCGAAGATCAGATTTTGTAGAATCTTTTCCTAATATTTAAGGATTGATTTGTAGGCTAAAAATGAACACAAAAATTATATGAAGAAGATTGCTAGAACGAAACTTTAGAGAGAGAAACTCTTAGTTTTAGTATCTCAAAATAATAAGCTGCTAAGAATAGTCCATAAGCCAGATTTTACATATATATCAAAATTTCGTTTCAAGTATATGTTTCAGTCAGTCTAATATTATAAGTTTTTCGAAAATGTTTCTGAAACACTAAGAAAAAATTGTAAAAAAAACTTACTAAATTAAGAAAAATAAGAGAGTCTCAGGCATGGATCAAAACTTCATTTCGAAAGTATGTTTCGGTCAGTTAAATATTGGAAACTTTTTGAGACTTTTAGTAAACATTAAGGAATAATTGTAAAAAAGATTACCAAACTAAGAAAATAAGAGAGTTTCAAGGCAAATAAATAGTTTTGTAATTACATCTTATTTTCATTTCGTTTGATTAAGAAAAGGAAACTTTTCGATAATCCATGGTCTCAGACAAATAAATAGTTTCGGAACTACATCTTATTTTCGTTTCACTTAGTGCAAAAAGGGAAACTTTTCGATGTTTTCGACGAAAAAGATAAAAATTTTGATCAATAAGTTTATAGTCAAAACAAATTTACTCCTAAAGGAAACGAAATAAACTAAAATATAACAACTAAAACTCCAAAATAAAAAAAAAAAATAGAGATTACGAAAATATACTACAAAATCTGGTCTTCAATATTATTTCAAAATCCTCCTACTCCTACATCGTTAATTTAAATTGATAATTGCATCAAAAAGTATTTCAAAAGCACTTTTTAACTACCGCTTTTCAAAATGATGTGTATATGTTATTTGTCATATTCAATACGCACTGCCGACTCGCCATATGTATGATTTAGGTCATTAATTGAAATTCTTGTCTGCAGTTAATTTCAATAGTGGAAAATCATTCAAAAAACAAATTCAAATAGTGAAAAATATTTTGCTTTTTAAGAACTTTTTTGGCTACTGTTTTCGCTTTTCTAAGAGTGATTTTCAGTTCTTGTGGAGTTTTGTACATGTTCTAGATTTTTGTATATTTGAAAAAAGTTATTAATTGAATTTCTAGAGATGAAATTAATATTAGGAAAAATATTTTATAAAATTACTCCCTCCATTCCACAATACATGTCACTTTAGGAATTCAAGATAAATTTAAATGCTATTTGACATTTTTACCCTTTTTTATTAAAAATTGGAATAAAGAGATGAATTATGGGAAGTTGCAAAAAATATTTAATTGTTTCTCAAGAATAATTTTCTCAACTATATTTTTATTTTCCTAAAATTTAGAGCACTAATTGATTTCATAATTCTTGTGAAAAAACCTTAAACGACATGTAATATGGAATGGAGGGAGTATTAAGTTTCATAGAGATTACGGAATGAAGAAAAGTACGTCAATTCTAAAAAAAGATAGCATGATTTTTGGCGTCCCTTGAGATATAACAATCTCAGCCTTCAATTTAGTGAAAATAATTATGGGCCGTTTATTTTTGTGCAATTGTGCAAATATTTGTGGTAGTGTTGCACATGTGCGAGACTTGTTGCACTGTCATGACCATAATACCCTTATGTATATATGAAAAATTAGGAGGATAAATTCATTATTCTCTCTTCAAAATCAACATCAACCACCCAATCAGTTGCATCCCTACGACCCGGCCCTCTTTCCCACCAGGGAGCAGAGCCCTACCCCCCAGATCTCGGAACGTCCGCGCGGCAGCCTGAATTGCAGGGCCCGTGATGGCCCGTGAGGCGCTAAGGCTGGCGGCGCGACGTCCCGTCCGTTATAGTCGGCGCCGACCTTTCATGGTGGTGGTCTGTGTGACTGAGAAGATGGGTTTGTGGGGGTGGAATCTGAAATTTCAAAATATTGCAATTTGACCCTCAATTTCAATTGTTAACTATATTGGATTCAATTTTAATGAATAAGTCCAAATATTCTAATTTGTTTCAATTTAGTCCTCCTACATCATTTAACCCGCTTAAATTTTCAAGTGATTAAAAACAACATATTTTTAACTAATATAAGTAAGAATATTATATTTCGTTTTATTTGTATCTTAGTTCAATAATCCTAAAATATTTTACTAACTATTTAGAATTATATTTATATATATTGCAAATTTTCATAATTTTTTTTGATTAAATATTTTGTAACAACTTACACTATATAAACAACATTCATTTTTTTCGAATTTTAATGGATATTGTTTGTGCGACTAAGGTCATTAGCCCACAATTATTTAAAGAAAAATGAAGGTAGCCCACAATGTCGACTAAAGTCAATAGTCGATTCAATTATCGTTGCGATTTAAATTTACCTTAGCACAATAATATATAACAATGTAGTCAAATGTTGACTAATGTCAATAGTCAATCCAAATATCGATCATATTTCAACTAACATTGTTGACTAATGACCAAATACTCAATATTGTTGACTAAGGTCGATAGTCGATTCAATTTCAGTTAACCTTAAAACGATTGTATATATAACCCTATAGTCAACATTGTTGACTAATTTCAAAGTAGATTCATTTATCGATCCGATTTCATTTAACATTGGCACAATAGTATATAATCATATAGTCAACATTGTTGACTGTCAATGGTCCATTCAATTATAAACCTAATTTCAGATAACCTTAACACAAAATTTATACTATTAAAACTTGAGAAAAATCCACACAATATCGGCAAAATAATGTTATTTAGCATTCTAGTTAATTAAGTATATGAAAATCAAAGTAGTCAATATACTGGGATTAAATTAAGTCAAGTGAGAAGTTTACAACTAATTAATAACTTAAATTGGATCCAATTGAAAAAATATATAATACTTTGGGGCCAATATGTAACTTTGTAAAACTTGAAAACTCACTTCCCAACCTCCTTGTCCTTTCCCGATCCCCTCTTCCTCAGACTGCCGTCGCCTGTGCAACGCCCGTGTGCAACGGCCGTTCGCGCAGATGGCCGTCGTCTGTGCAACGGATGTTTGCGCAGTTGACGGTTGTGCTTCTATGCGACGACCGTTTTCTCAGGCGACGGTCAGTCGCCGTCCGTTCCCAGCCTGTCAACGTCCTACGACCAGTGGCGCTGCCATTGTTGTCCTTGAGCTCCATCTCCACTGAGGTGTAAAACTTTAATTGGGCAATTGAAGAAAATTAGATTATTAAGGAGGGCAATTTTGTCCTTTGAAAATAATATTTATAGAATAAATGTAAAATGGGACACGTGTACATCTATTAACAGGTATCTCAACGGAGGCCAAAATCATGGTATCTTCCACTAGAAGCCCCGAGAAAAGTATGGTAATATCAAGGATAATTATTGTCCAATTTTTTGGAGTACTTTTAAAATAAAGTGGGTCTCGTAGGAATTTGTCTCAGTCAAAGAAATTTTGAAAACATTATTAATGTTTTTGAACAAATTAATGTTTGTCCTCCTAAAATATATTGACTAAAAGACAAGTGGATATTATGTCAAGTGAAAAATTAATTTTGTATATATATTTTGACCAGACACTTGACACTTGCAGTTTATTAAATTTGCAATACTCCTGTAAAACCAAAATAACATTTCAAATTGAAGAATTCTTCTTCTATTTTCCAGAGTCCAGATTCCTTATAACTTATTTTATTATAAAAAAGTAAAATCGAAAACTTTGTCAATTCCGTGTGTGCCCTATGTTTCTCACAATAAAACTTCTAACACGTTAAACTAAAAACATTAATATTGCAAAGTACAATATACTTGTTTTGTAATTAAATGAAGAGTAAATAGCACTTTTGGTCCTCCTTATGGATTAATTTTTGTACTTTCGTCCCTCTTAATTTTTTTATAGCAGATTGGTCCCTCTTATCAATGTAATATATCACATTCGTCCTTCTTAAATTTTTTGTATCAAATTCGTCCCTCTTATTAATATAGTGTAACACATTAGTCCCTCTTAAATACAAAATATATCACTTAAATTCAAAATATATTCTAAAGTAGACGAAATTTGATGTGTTTGGTATTTAAGAAGGACTAATGTGTTACACTACATTGATAAGAGGGACGAATTTGCTACAAAAAATTTAAGAGGGAAGAATGTATCATAAGAAGGACGAATATGATACATTACATTTATAAGAGGAACCGATCTGCTACAAAAAATTTAAGAGGGACGAAAATAAAAAATTTTGACCCATAAGAAGGACCAAAAATGCTATTCACTCTTAAATGAAACCAAATAAATTTCAAAACAATAATGTATTACACTTGTATTTGTGATTAAATTGATTCGTAGGACTAGTGCATACTAGAAGTTTACCACATATTAAAAGTCAAGGAAATAGTACTTCCACTCCCAACTCAAATAAGTTAGTGCTCCAACAAATAATAGGACCATAACTTTGTGAAAAAATCCGATAAAGAAAAAGATTTGACCCAAAAAAAATCAAGGAAAAGATATGAACGACAGGTAATGGTATCTTTACAACTTCACTTATTCCAACGAAACCAAAATGGATATTGAACAAAATTTAGGACTAATTTTGCTAAAACTCATTTTAGCTATCTAGTTTATGATTAAAAAATCATTTTAGATTATATTGTTGTACACATTCAAATCATGTAATCTACAACTAAATTGGGTCATATTACAAATTTAATGAATGCTTAAACATATATTTTAGGCCACGTGTTATAAAAAAAATGGTTAGGACCTTAATTGGGTTCAAACGATGAGAGAATATATATAGTTGATTGCTTGTTTGATTCATTTCAATTAAATGACAAAACACAAATTCTAAAGATTGACTCGACTTTCTCCATAAACTTCATGAGGTCGAATCCATGGGTCGTTGCCTATAACAATAGTTAAGATTGTTTGATCTTTTGAGCTTGTATAGATTTTTTGATACAATGACAAAAAATAAGATAAAGTAACACACCCAAAAAAAAAAAAAAAAAAAAAAAAATCACTCAAAAATTGAAAATATAAATATCTTAAAGAATAAGAATCATTTAAATTGTAATCGATAATATAAATAGTTATTATCGAATCCGCTTTAAAAAAGTCCACATTTTCATTTTAAAAAGTATAGTATATAAGTATGTAATCGATTAAAAAAATTATTTCAACTATGTTATGAGATCTACTTCAATATAAAATATTTGTTCTCTAAATATTCTTGGAAAACTAGAAGAAATAATTTGTTAAGAATAGAATAAAATGAGATATGTTTATCTATATCAATTAGTTCTACCAAGAGAATACAAAAATATGTATAAAATGTCAAAAAATAAAAATGCTTCCCTAGATATTCAAAATCGAAACAACAAGATGAATACTCATTCCCACAACCAGCACACCACTAGAGCTTTTAATTAATAAATTACTTGCATCTATATAAACAATGTTTTTCTTAGGGGGCAGCGACATTTTAATATTTTATACACAATTTTGGTACAACTATATACATAAATGCACATTTAATACCACAATTTAAAGTATAGTTGTATGTTCATGCCACCGTCAACTAATTTGACAAAAATAAACTGAATTGACCTCGTACACCGCACATAGCCGTTATCTCGTCTCTTGGGAAAAAAATCACATTACCCTCACTTATGGAGGGAAAATTATCACATTTTTCATTTTCTGGGGCGAAATTAATGTTTTCACTTTAGCACATAATGATTTTCACGCCAAAAGAAAAAATAACAATCACGTGTAGAGCACGATCGATTTCATCCATTTCGGTCAAATTATTTGACAGTTGTATAAACATTGAAACCAATGTTTAAATTATGATATTAAATGTGCATTTTTGTATCAAGTAACATCAATCTTGCGAAGTGTTCTATTGTTTGGTACCAAATTTAACTTTAACCGTACTAGAATTTCAAAGACATTTAAAAAATTTAATCAGTTTGTCAATACAATTAAGTTGAATGGGTAATTTCTAATAACTATGATTGTTGAGTAGAAAGTTAAGGGAAGAAAAATCCCTCTAAATTGGACAACCTTTGTTAAGGTCTCCGACTCTACAACAATGGCGAAGAAGAAAATGAGAACTGTATAAACTGCAGGGTATGCATCTCCGGACTTCTAACATAATTGAACCTCTCCGAACAAATGACAAGAATTTTTAGTTATACAACTAAGTCTTCTCTGCAGTTCAACAATCCTGGCAGTTTAAAAAAGAAAAAGGAATTCAGTAAAGTCAACAACACTAAATTAGAAGATTGAAAGAGTGAATCAAATTTTTAGTCCTCCTTACGGGCCCGCCTTTATACATTCGTCCCTATTGAATTTTTTGTAACAGATGCATCCCTCTTATCAATGTAGTGTACAACCGATTCATTTCCAGCTATTTCATGGCGGAGACAGCCTCACGTGCATTACTTCAAGGTCTAAGGTTCACACGTGAGGTTGTCTCCACCGTGCAATAGCCGAAAAATGAATCGGTGATTAGAGGAATGCATCTGTTACGAAAAATTTAAGAGTGACGAATATGCAAAAGGCAATCCATAACGAGGACGAAAAGTGTGATATACTCAATTTCGAATGAGTTTTCATATCAAAGAAACAAAAACAAAAACAAAATTGGGTACTTAATAAAAATCAATTCTTCAAGGTAAGTCAAAAGTTTCACCGATTTTATAACAATGTTTTTAACCCCATATATGAGAATGAAAACCATATATAAGCACCCTCTTTTACGTGTAATTACACGAGCAATCTTTGGGTGTGTTTAACTAATTAGGATCTTGTGCATCTGATTGAATGTTGATAATTTGAGAAAGAACAAGCTTAGATAGCTCATTAATGGCAGCTTGGACCTGATAATCGTCTGTTCCTCTATTCTCTGACCATCTCGATGATTGTGTGCTTAATCTGCTGTATTCATTTGCAGCAACTTTCGTCTTTGTTGTAGTAGCAAGTACTCTTTCCAAATCAGCTTGTGATAAGGGCCTAGGCTCCTGAAAAAATAAAGTCATAAAATATATTGAGGATATTCATGCAACTAAAAAAAGCAAGATAAGTCAAGTTTGAATTTTCCTAAAAAAAAAACCTTGATTTTGCTAAAGAGTAACAAAAAGTTCACCAAAGAAACAAAGGAGAGACATAAAATTCAAGAAACCAGTCCTGTCAATGGTATAGTTCTCAATATATTTGTAAGCTTATTGGTCGAGATTATGACAAAGAAGGTTGTCATCGTCAGAAGAATGTATTTTTGGTCCAGAGGGCTGAAGTATCATCAATTCTGATATCGCCTTTCACAAAATCGCACTTTCGGTACTATCACCACCTTTCCATCCAATTTGGGACAAGATCATTCCTGGCATTTTAGGACCAAAAGTGCAAAACTGACATTGAAACAGTTCTATTGGGGAAAAAATTGCAGAAATCGAATGCTAAGAGGACGATAGGACCAAAAGTGCAAAAATTATACAAAATTGGGACCAAGTGCAATCCTGAAAAACGTGGGATAAAAAATGCTGAGGGTCACTTCTATTGATGCTGAGGGTCACTTCTATTGGTACTAAATATTCAATTCGGACCAAAGGAATTAAATTGAATAAGATCTCATGGAGCTACAAAGGCGAATTTGAATCATTAAAATTAAATGGAAAATAAAGGTGAATTAAACGTTAGATATTTCACTACAACTAAAGAGCAACATCATCTTGAGCAATAGTGTCGACGACAATAATAGATAGAGCTTAGATTAGATTACTGCTGAAGGCAAGTCAACTGCAACAAAGATAAATAAGCAAGCAAATAAAAAGAAATACTAACCGGTGATTGTTTTCCACTCTTCTCATCATTGAGCAAGTCCCTAACGGGAAAATAGGCAGCTTTTTTGCAGAGCTCAAGGATATCCGAACCAGTGTACCCATCACATAGAGCAGCTATATGGTTATAATCAATGTCATCTTCAACTTTCTCATCCTTTAATACCACCTTCAATATTGCAGCCCTCTCCTTGCGATCAGGAAGCCCAATTTCAAATGCTTGAGGAAGGCGTCGAAGAATTGCTTCATCAAGTTCTGATGGACGATTAGTCGCAGCAAGCACCATCACCCGAGCATGTTCTGCATGTAACAAATCATATTACATCTCAACAGAAATGACCTTTTCAAGTACATAAACCAAAGAAATTTTGAAACCATCGAGAAAATCATCACTAGCCAATCTACTGAGAACAACACACATGATAAGAGCGGAAAAAAAGAAATTTTAAGGTAACACATTGATGAGATCGTGTAAGAACTTACGGTCTGTGGTAAAACCATCCCACAAAGCCATAAATTCAGTCTTCATATTTGTTAGTGCTTCATGGTCTGTAGACTTGCGCTGACCCAAAAAGCTGTCCACTTCATCGATGAAAATAATAGCTGGCTGGAGTTTGTAGGCCAAGCTGAATACAGCAGCCACTACAGAAACATTTAAGAAAACAAAGTCATTCCAAGAATTGAACTTGAAACATTGTAGTAATTCATAAAAAGTCGTGTAAGAAGAAAAAAGAATTCCGTCCTTTGTTTCTTTCATGCTCATCGACTATCAGAATATACACGTGCAAATATTCATCTTAAGGTGAACACATATCAAAACATATACGAAGGAGAAAGAACTTTAATAGAGGAGATGCTTTATACCTAATTTCTGTGCATCACCAAACCATTTGCTCATTAGATTTGATATTCTCACATTGATAAAAACAGCTCCCGACTCTTTTGCAATTGCTTTGGCAAGCATCGTCTTCCCAGTGCCTGGTGGCCCATATAACAAAACACCTTTTTGGGGACAAAGAAGCTTCCCACGAGAAAACAGCTCAGGTCTTCGAAGTGGAAGAATAACTAATTCATATAATGCTTGTTTAATGGAATCCAATCCTCCAATCGAGTCAAATTTCACATCAATATGGTCAGGGTTGACTACATCACAGGCCACGATATCCTATTTTCCATCAAAAAAAATTAGAAAGCACACCATACATAAAGATATCTATCAATAAATAACTCTGAACACGAAACCAAGTAACTCAAGCCAAATGCACACATAATGCTTGAAAAAATAGCAGACACTCATAAGTGCAAAACAATGCACCCAATTTCGCATCCAAATGGTAATTTTATACAAAGATGGTTCACTTCATTTCGCCATCTTATAAAGCCTGACAGTTGCATATCTTTCTTACTTTTTAATATATAAAATTTCATCTGTGAAGTACAACAGTAATTTATCATAGCTAAATATCAAACCTATATTTAAAAATGGATCCAAATATCCACTTAATAAATTAAATAATAATGAAAACTTTCACAAGCACTTGTACTCATAGAAAAACTGTATATACTTCATACTCCACTTTCTAACCTCAGCCACTAACTTTATAACCTTAGCCAATAAATTATTAAGATATTGTATCTGGAAAGTGAATCCACAATATGGGATTCTCACTCAGTAATCACGATGAGAGCAAGAAACAAAAAAATAGGAAAACTAGTAATTTGTATAAAATTCTTTCTCTATCGAGAACTTAAGGCATATACTTCTAATTTGGAAATCTATGACGTTGGATTCTTAATGTTTTTTATTTTATACTTGATTTATCATTGAACTACTTAACAAGGAAAGTTTGCCACGGCATACTTAACATAATAGAGCAGTTGTGCTGCTCTCAGAAACCTCGCCCACCATTGTGGTGAATCCAGAAAGCATCTACACAGCCTTTTTCCAATAATTCTGGAAAAAGGAATCTTCATTTACAGCCTTTCAATTCAACAAATCCATAAAAGTTTCCATACTTGGTAAAATGCGCCTCCATTGCAGAAAAGCAATGACTCATTAAGGAAGCACTGATTTGCCTGTTTTTCGCTGATGTGTAATTACGCAATATAAAACAAGTTCAACAGTAAATATGAGGTTTCAATCCGATGTATTAATATTTTCCAATCCAAATAATTACGGATTACAGGGGGTCTAATCGAGTGCTACGGGATGCAGTACAGAAAATAAGACTAAAAACGTTAATTTCCAACCAAGATATCAATAGCCCGAGGAGAGAAAACTGTTAGTCCGAGCTGAGAGCATCTAGGTTTCTGTCAAATACAATAAATGCGCGTGGTATATATAGGAGTGGTGCGTGCTAGGTAGACCCGTTGTAGGGGAACATTTCTCGGCCCATAAGCCAGGCCCATTACTGAACCGAAGTAGATCGGAGATATGGTTCCGATCTGCCTAAGTGGTCTTGTCAGAATCTGTGTCTCGGAGATCAGAAAACGTGCCTTCAGGTCGAAAACAGCGGATATCGATCTGGATGACTCTTGTACAATATGACATACAAAATATCCCTCATCAAGCACCTTAGAGTTTTTACTTGGGGAATGAATAATTAAACATTCTAATCATGCCAGAGGGGCCAAATCCTTTCGTACATATGATTTACAAAGCCAATGTAAGCAAACTACGGCTCTTCAAACCAATCCTCTCCAGTCCTCTTCATTCATTCTTACATTTTTCTGAAATTATATATCTGCTAAAAACAATTCCCGAAATATCGTATTTTTTATAAATGCATGTGAATATTTCTACAATCTAGGTGCTGAATATCATGGATAATCCATACCCAAATTCATTACTCTCGAAGTCACGCCAAGAATAAAATAGTGAATCCCCTTACGATCAGTTCATTAAATATTTCCCTTATCAGAGGACAGTATTTCACAGTTAAATTTTGCTTTTGATATAATAATAACCCCCCTGGGTCCGTGAATTTCAAACAGCGCAGGCCTTAAGGGGGACAATTACGATCACTAAGTTGAATAAAGCATAAAGGACAAGAACTGCTATAGAGAGATCAACAACAATAAATCCCCTTAATAGTTATCAAGTATTCTTCTCCTTATGCACGCACATAAGGTGAAGCCGTTTGCGATGAGAGTCTCACGGAAATCCTCCAAATTCATTGACTACCTTACAGAGCTTAATCCAAAGGAAGAATTTATGGAATCACCATCTAGCTATGTGTAATTTATTCTGACATTATCGTTTAGTATCACAATTAAATATATTCATCCAATAACTCAAATCAAATTCACACGCTTATTCCGTAGTCTCTAAAATTTACACAACAGCAACCATACATATAACACAAATTAGGAATAATGCTTACATGGACAGCACCATAAAATTCGGAAATTTAGAAGCTACACAGCATGAAATGCACGGGTGTAATCTTAAGACGACACACGTCCTAATTGTTAACCAAATTTACCAAGGTTAAATTCTTTAAAAACGAATTTCGACACATGTCAGTTGGAAATGTACCCGCGCATTGCTAACCGTGTAACATCTAAATTTACATTAAAAACTTACTTAAGTATGCTACACTAAAGAATCGTCCAATACATGCATAAAACAAAATCAAGCAGCATTAACAATAACAACTCTCATACTAGCAAAAACTATATAACAAAACTGGCATCTTAACATTTCAATGTTATATCACAATCCTCGGACGACTAACCTCACCAATTTAATCTCAAACAAAAGAGTACAAAAAAAACTACATGGAATTTAAATTCAAACCAAAAAAATAGAAAAATGAAAGATTGTAACCTCATAAGGATTGGTTTGAATAAGCGGTCTGCCTAAACGCTTAGCTATTTCCTTTTTATGCTCTAGGGCTTTCTTCGAAGATTCACGATTAGGGTCCAACTGTTTGAGCCCAACGAACAACACCAAACAACTTAGAGCGGCGCTGGCGGCGTAGAGAATCAGTTCTTGTACGAATTTTGTCTCCGATGAACCGCCTCTCATTTTCTTCTTCGTTTCAATTTGAGTATTTTAGGTGTTGATTTTTGGGAGAATTTGTCGATTTTTTCCAAAGGATTTGATTTTGGAAAAAAGACTTCAAGGGTAAGAGAGGAAAGATGGAAGATGTGAAAATACGAATATACCCTTAATCGTTATTTCGATATCTAATGGGTGTGAAACCAACCGCCATTTAGTTAGAAATTTTTTTTATGGACTGACGCGGCCCAATAATATGTGGGCTGATTTTTTAGCTAGAAACCTTGACTACTTATATCTAGCCCAACCATTATTAGTACTATATAGTATTAAAAAGAAAAATATATCCAAACAAATTGGTGTTTTATTTATTTTGGAGTGACAATGAATATCATTGCATTAGTTATCAATAAATAAAATATAGTAGTGGAAAATTAGATAGCATGATGAGGCTTTTGGGCCAAAAGGGCATTTTTGGCACTATTCAAAATACCTTTTTTCCTTTTATTCGTATTATACATATGGAAGCATTTTTTGTATGATTGAATCGCATTTTTCGTCCTCCTTATGGACCGACTTTAACACATTCTTCCCTCCTAAAAATGTTGTAGCAGATGCATTCCTCTTATCAATGTGTGTTTCATCAATTCATTTTTTGGCTATTTCACGACGGAGATGGCCTCACGTGCAAAGTACGTGCATTACGGTCTAATATTTGATATAGGAACAAAGTGTCCTCCAAATAATGCACGTGTTTTGCAAATGAGACAGTCTTTGTCTTGTAATAGCAAAAAAATGAATCGATGATACCCTACATTGAAAAGAGGATGCATCTGCAACGAAAATTTAGAAGGGACGAAAAATTTAGAAGCAACGAGAAATTTAGAAGCAACGAATATACAAAAGACAGTCCGTAAAAAGGACGAAAAGTATGATTCAATATTTTTATATTTTGGTGGAAAATAAAACTCTATTAAAAATCAATCTACATTAAAATAATTCACGGGAGACCTAGGTAAGTTAATTTACTCCATATATTTCGAGCTTTATAATTTGGATTTTTTGCACTTTGCACCCCCGAAACGTGATAAATTGGCACTTTGCGAAACTTAGATTTAGCATTTTGCACCCTCAAAATATAAAAAATACAGCACTTTGCACCATCTTTTATTTTCAAGCAAAAACTCAAGGGCAAAATAGGTAATTCAATTTTAAATTTTTGGTAATTTGCACCCCCAAAACTTCAGAAATTGGCACTTTGCACCCCCCAAAATAAAATTAGCGATTATTACCCTCTAATTAAGAACAAATCAGCAATTTGCACCCCCGAAACACAATAAATGGACAATTTGCACTCCGAATCACAAAATTAACATTTAACAACCTCAAATTTTAAAAAAAAAAAAAAAAAAAAAACCTCAAACCCCTCATTTTCTCCGGCAAAGTTGACCGTCGGGGTGAAAAAAATCTAAGGCAAAGTTGAACTTACCAATTTTTACTCATTCAATTGTTGTGCATAGCATGTTTAATTTGTACAAGCTATAATTCATGGCTGTTTAATTTGTTATATGATGTAATCATTCCAAATTCATGGTATTTAATTTGTATATATGTATATAAATGTAGGTTGTTCAATAGGATCGAAAATTTACCTATTTTGCCTTATATTTTTCACCTCGATGGTCAACTTTACCGGAAAAAATGAAGGGTTAGAGTTTTTTTTAATTTGAAGGTGTTAAGTGTTAATTATGTGTTTCGGGGGTGTAAGTTGCTAATTTATTCTTAATTCGAGGGTGATTATAAATGCTAATTTTATTTTGGGGTGCAAAGTAAAAAAAAAAACCCTTGTTTTCTATAAATTTTTGAACTTTCATATTGACTTGATTGTCCAAAGATCAGACTATATCAGAGCGAAAAGTTTTAACCAATTATTACGTAATTTATTTTTCCAAATTTACACCTAAACATATTTTAAAACCACGTCAAGCAATATTTGGATTAATTTAAATTAAAGGGTGAAATACAGTTTCCCTCTTAAAGTATTGGGATGGTATCAGTTACCCCCTAAAGTATAAATTGTAATACTTGCCCCCCTTTGTTATAGTTTTGTAGTTTTTATTCCAAAAATACCCCGATCCCTTTCATAAATAAGAATTTCTTTTTAATTTATCAAAATAAAATTGTCTCTTTATTAATTATGAATCCATTCATCCACCAAACAACATTATGTTTTAATTTCTTCATTTTTTTTACCATACTTTTTTCAATCTCAAATTTTTTCTGCATTTTCATCTTTTTTTTTATAATCGAAAGAAACAGAATAAATGAAGAAATTGTTTGGTGGATGGATGGATTCATAATTAATAAAAAAAAATTGATGAAGAAATGAAGAAATTAAAATTTAATATTGTTTGGTGTAGACTTTGAATTTTGCGAGAAAGAATTCGAAGGAGGATTACTCAATATTTTTAATAATAATTCGTACCGAAAATAAATGAGATGATTATCACCAAATAAAAACATAAAAAAAATATAAAGAAAAAAGTTGAGATAGAAATATAAAAAATTGAAACATAAAATAAAGAAAACAAATTGAAACATAAATAAAGAAAAAAATGAGATGAAAATAAAGAAAAAATTTGAGACCATAAAATCGAAGGAAATCGAAGAAATGAGGAAATTGAAATATAATATTGTTTGGTGGATGGATGAATTCATAATTAACATATATATTTTTTTGATAAATTAATAAAGAAATAATGTATTTATTTTAAAAGGAACGGGGGTAGTTTTGGAATAAAATGTTCAATACTATAACATAGGGGCTAAGTGTTACAATTAATATTTTAGGGGGGTAACTGATTCCATGCACCCTCATATTTTAAGGAAAAACTGTTTTTCACCCTAAATTAAATTAGAAATAAATCTTCCACATGTCTAGTGTTTTTCAAATTCAATTTCTCCACTTTTGGGTGATAGTTGATAAAAAAAAAAAAAAAAAAACAATTTGTGATACTAAATAATTGGATACTTTATGTCACGATAGAACCAAAAATGGTCGTAAATCTAATACTTGGAATATGATTAGGTTCTTAACCTAATGGGTGAGACAATAAGAATATTATTATGTGTGCTGAATAATATCTTGATAAAAAGAGCAAAAAGAGTGATCAAAAGTTGACATTCGATCATTACAATATAGTGCAAGCATAAATAAACAAAATATAGAGTATATAGTGAAGATAAAAAAATAATTACCCAAATCAAAGAAATTATTTTGATGATAAATTAGAGAATGAGTATATAAACCAAAAGCAATTTCTAAATTTTTTTATAAATATAGATATTCAATTTTTAATAGCAGCCTTTATTACCATGCAAATAGTTTTTAAGTTATTGCATGTGTCAAAACTAGTTTGTGATTATGTATCATTAGAAATCAATGTAACCTATATTAGTAGTATATATATTGATGATAATTTATATTACGTAATTTTAGAATCAACTTGATTTTAATATCTTCTTTTTAGAAATATAGATATGTTATAAATCTCCACGATTTCACCCTAATAATATATCAACATAAAGTTAGGCAAATTTTCTCCATCCTAATTGGTATAGTGGAAGGGACTAATCACTACAAAGTAGCGGACTCAAGTTCGAATCCTTGTTGGGAGAGGTACCAATTTAATGTGCCCAACCCGCCTCGAAATAGATTAAACATTTGGGGAAAAAAATATATCAGCATAAATAAATAAATTACATAAACCAAGTCATATATCGGATTTGGTGAAGTAATTTCTCCAATCTAGACTACACATAAATTAAAGCCAATTCACAAATAGATTTACCGCGTTCAAAAGAAGGACAAGAACAAATTAAAAATGAATAAGAAAGGATAATTATAAAAAATAAAAAAATAAAAAAATAAAAAAAGAATCCAATCCTCCAATCAAGTCAAATTTCACATCAATATGGTCAGGGTTGACAACATCACAGGCCATAAAAAAATTTGTGTTGACCAGATCTTTCATATATCATGAACAAAATTAGTAAATCCTCTAAACGTATTTGCAAGATTTTGCGTATTGGTCTATGCAAAACAAATTATACAACAAACAAATGAAGCCAAATGCACAAATAATGCTTGAAAAAGAAGCAAATAAAGTGCAGAACAATGCACACAATTTTTGCATCCAACTGGTAATTTTATACAAAGATGGTTCACTTCATTTCGCCATATAGTGGCATATCTTTTTGACTTTTAATCATATAAAATTTCATCTGTGAAGTACAACAATAATTTATCTAGGGCTGTCAATAGGTCGGATTCTGGTCGAATCAGGTTCGTCCAGATCCGACTCTATTTATATCGGATCGAATCTTATCGGATTCGGATCTTGCTCGGATTGTGCTCGGAGCTAGATTTTTTTAATCCAACGGATCCTGATTGGATTTGGCCGGATATCGGATATTTTTCGGATTCAATAAATTTGTATTTAAAAAGTTAAATTAATATTTTTTTCCCTAAAACAAGTTTATTATCTTTTCAATTTTGTTTAGTTTTAACTCACATTTTCAAAGTTTCTTTACTATATTCATATTTGTAGAATGAATATATTGGTTTAAATAAATTTATAAACGAATTATAAACTACTATCTTCTTAAATTGACATTGAAATATTATTAATGATATTTCTTTTTATAAATCATTTTGTATATATATCTTTCTTTTTATTTGTTGTCGGATACGGATCTTTAACGGATCGGATCGACCTAAATCCATATTCGCTTCATAAGTTCCGGATTTCGGATCTTTATAATCGGATCAGATCCATCAAATCTCTAATCGGACAATTATCCTAATAAATCGGACCGAATTTGGACGAATCCGAATTGAAATCCTCCCCATTGACAACACTAAATTTATCGTAGCTAAATATCAAACCTATATTTAAAAATGAATCCAAATATCCATTAAATAAATTAAATAATAATGAAAAGTGAAACTTTCATAAGCACTTGTACTCGTAGAAAAACTGTATATACTTCATACTCCCACTTAACAACGTCAGCCACTTAAAAAATTAAGATATTATATCTGGAAAGTGAATCCACGATTTGGGATTCTCAATTAGTAATCACGATGATATATTAAAAATTGTTTATTACTTAACATGCCTTTATTTTTATCCATTAAGGGGCCGTTTGGTAGGGTGTATGGGATTAAGATGTATTAGATTGGAGTCGGATTGAAGGCCATATTAAAAACATGTTTGGTAAATTTGATTGAATACTTCAATGTTAATTGTAAATTGATATAGATTTGATATGTGATTTATTTGAGAAGAATTTATGATATTTAATGATATGTTAAAAAGAAAATATGTAAATTTAAGGTTATTAGTGATATTTACCTGGATTAACTAATCCACCCATGTCTGGGTGGATTATAATCTAGTCTTAATACCGGGTCGTAAGGATTTAATTCATTTGACCCGGTATTAGAGCAATGCCACCAAACGTTGTATTTAGCCCATATTAACTCATATAATATGACATAATACCCCCTATTAGGTCCTACCAAACGGCCCCTAAATAAAGGCAAATTTGCAGAAGACGTTCCAAATTAATTAGTGATTTTGGGTTTACGTCTCGAACTATATCATCTCACCAAATTTCGTCCCATAATTTAATATATTTTCTGAATATTGTCCCAAACTAATTAATAATTTTTGGTTTTTTGCCCCAAACTATATCAACTCACCGAATTTCGTCCCGTAATTTACGATTTTCATGAATTTAGTCCCAATTTTAAATTTCTAATTTAAGAAAAATGACGGTTCAATCTTGTAATTAATTTGGAACGAACTCTGCAATATTGTATAATTGTCATGCGAAAATTTGTCACGTCACGATACGTAAGCATCCATATGTGACAATTAAACGGACACATGCGCAATTTTCATCTTATAATTAACTGTGGGACGATATTCCAAAAAAATATTAAATTACGGGACGAAATTCGATGAGGTGATATAGTTTGAAACGAAAACCCAAAATCACTGATTAGTTTGGAACGTTTTCTGCAGTTTTGTCTACTTTATTTCAATAAAACAATTGGAAGAAAAAATTGAATCCAGAAAGCATTTACACAGCCATTTTCCAGTAATTCTTAAAAAAAGGAATCTTCATATACAGCCTTCCTCTTAGCTAGTATTCAACTGCAGAAAAGTATGGCAAGATTCCTCTACCATTCTATAAATGGAGGCTCGATAAGCCTTCTTGCTCTAAAAGAAAATAACTTCTTTATTACCGCGGTGGAAGAACTATGGATATTGCAGTAAGGCTCGCTCATGTTGGATTGGAAATAAATGCGGAGGAGAGGATGCTACAAATACGGCAGGACCGCCTGAGAATCTTAATCCAATTATATGGAGCCCTGGCCTCGGAGAAACCTCTCGTCGAAGAATGTCAAATAAGGATAAGGGACTTGGAGACGAGGCTACAAATGCTGCGAAATGAACAGCAAGAGCTCATTGTGCGGACCGCAACCCTCAGTGACCAAGGAGACTAGAAAAGTCCGTCGACTCTTTCTAGAAGATTTAAATAAGTATTCCGTCGACGCAAAGTAGATTGTTTTAATGCATGACTTTCTTTGTTATGTTTTAATTCAAAAAATCCATAAACGTTTCCATACTTGGTAAAATGCGCCTCCATTGCAGAAAGGCAAATGACTCATTAAGGTAAGCACCTTGAGAGCTTTTACTAGGGGAATAAATAATTAAATAATTAAGATAAGCACCTTAAATATTTCGTAAATATTATTTAAAAAGTCAATGTAAGCAAACTACACCCAGTATTTTTAAAATCGGACCGGTCATTGAATCGACCACTGGTTCGATCGGTATAACTGGTGTGCCTTTATTATTATGTAATATATATATATATATATATATATATATATATATATATATATATATATATATATATATATATATATATATATATCTAAAATACAATTATATAATTCAAAAAAATTATCATTCTTTGTCAACATAAATTTTTATTGTTTTATGCAAATAATTAAAATGTCTTAAAAATTAAGATCAATGTCAAAAATATAAATCTCAAGTATCCCTCAAAGATACATACATTTAAAATAAGACAACAAAATTAAAAGTTCATCTCATTGTCAAGGTTTTGACTTGTTCGTTTGGGTTCTATTGTTGTAACTTGATGTTTATATTGTAATTGATTTGCATAATTTCATACACAAAAATATAATATTATTCACAATGATGAGAAAATGGTTATGTATTTCTTTATGTAAAAAATAAAATGTAATATCGCATTGATTGTTCCTCTTTGATTGTTAAAACACTAAAATAATAAATGTTATTCTAATTAAAGTATACAAATGTAATCCTATTAAATGTGAAACAAGAGTTCAAATAAATAATAATAACAAAAAATCTCTAAATTTAAAAAAAAAAAAAATTAAGTGAACCACTGGTTCACTGGTTTTACCGATTTGAACTGGTTAATTTGGGGACTGATTTTCAGGGATAAATCAGATCGTATTGGGGACCGATTAGTGGTTAAATCGGACCAACCGGCCGATCCTGTTTTAAAAACACTGACTACACCTTTTCAAAACAATCCTCTTCATTCATTCTTACATTTTTCTGAAATTATATAATTGCTAAAAAAAAATTCCCCAAAATACAGTATTTTATTTTATAAATGCATGAATATTTCTATAATCTAGGTGCTGAATATTCATCTATAATCAAATGGCATTACTCTGGAAGTCTCCCAAAAGAAAAAAAATAGTTAATCTCCAGTCTTACGGTCAATTCATTAAATATTTCCCTTATCAGAGGAGACAGTTTTTGACATTTAAACTTTGTTGTTCTATTTTGGGTGATTTACACTCATATCCCCTTATATTTGAGCATATTACTAGAAATCCTCTATTGTTTTAAAAATTACAGGAACTCCCCTCTGGTATGACTTATTTACAAAAAAACTCTTACGGCTTTAGAATCTGATGGAATTTGCCGAGATTTGAATGTGTATTCATAACCATTATAGATGCATTTTTCACACACACCCATCAGATTTTTTGGAAAATCAATTAAAAAATTGATGACGTCATCAAATTTTATTGAGTAAAGCATAAACTGCAAGAACTGCTAAAGAGAGATGAACAACAATAAATCCCCTTATAGTAATCACGTATTCTTCTCCTTATGCACATAGAGTGAAGTCTACCTTTACGGAGCTTAATCCAAAGGAAGAATTTATTTTCAACCAATAACTCAATTCAAATTCACGAGCATAGTTCCGTAGACACTAAAACATATAGACAACAACAACCATATCATATACCACAAATTAAAAATAACTAGCCTAAACCCGTGCTATGCACGGTATCATATTAGATATTTAAAACCCGTGCTATGCACGGTATCATATTAGATATTTAGTATGTACAATTGTTGATGTGACAAAAAAATACAAATATTTCTGATCTTAAAACAAAATTAAAACATAACAATCATGCACTATCTTTCTAAAAGTGATGAAAATCCCATGTTCAGTATTGTACACTTTCATTGGTGAAGTGATATCTGCATAAAATACAAATGACAACTTATTAGTAACTCAATAACATTGTTATCATACTTTTATTGATAATCTTTAGTTGCAACGTCAGTAACAATAATATGTGATTTAATAAAATGAACTGAAAAAGGACTTACTTTTTTTAGCCTAGAATAGACAATCTATTTGGAAGATGTGCGCACTCTTCAGACCAGTCAACAGGTAAGACAAAATTTACAACACAACGAACATTCGGTCTTCCCCAAGTTGGCGGTACACGAATGATAAATATAAATGCACGTGTTAGGATGAAGTAGATGCGTTCCTTCAACAAATTGCTACCATTTTGCTGAATAATACAACACATCACTTCGACAACACTACGTGGTAGTATATAAGTAACTAAAGTTGAGCTAATATTTGTATGGTAAAATTGCAGAAAACGTCCCAAACTAATTACTGATTTTGAATTTTCGTCCCGAACTATTTAAGTTGGCAAATTTCGTCCCGTAATTTTATATTTTTTTGGAATATCGTCCCAAACTAATTACTAATTTTGATTTTTCGTCCCAAACTATATCAACTCGCCAAATTTCGTCCCATAATTCACCATTTTGTATGAATTTAGTCCCAATATTAAATTTCTAATTTAATAAAATGACGTTCAATCCTGTAATTAATTTGGGACGAACTCTGCAATATTATATAATTATTCATGTTAAAATTTACCATGTCATGACACTTAAGCAGCCATGTGATAATTCATCGGCAAATACGCAATTCCGTCTTATAATTATGGTGGGACGATATTCCAAAAAATATTAAATTACGGGACGAAATTCGTCAAATTAAATAGTTTGGGACGAAAATCCAAAATCGGTGATTAGTTTGGGACGATTTTTGTAATTTTACCTATTTGTATTGTAACTTTTCTTGAAGACTTTTGTAAAAAATAGCTCTATTACGAAATATATACTCAGCTTGATCATGTAGCAGTTTTATGTCTATAGATCCAGTACTGTCCACTACTGTAGCATGGACACGAAACCTAAATAAAATATAGTTAAGTTTAATTGTTAGTGTATAAAGTAAACAATTAAAATAAATAAATTGATAATAAATACCTGATGATAGGATTGACCACATCGCTACATTTAATTTAATTTAATTTAATCTAATCTAATCTAATCTATCTAACTTACTATTATTTGAATTAAGTGTTTTGGTGAAAATAAATAATTGAGATCAAAATGCAAAACATTCTAAAATGCAAAAAAACATTCACCAAAATGCAAAACATACTAAAAATTGAGATCAGATGCAATTCTGAAAAGGAAAAAATAAAAAATACTGTGTTAGAGTGAAGAAAATTCCTTGCGGTACATCTTATGGTTCAGACTACTACACAATAAAATAATTAGTTAATGTCCTTAACCGTGCCAACTATTTTATAACATCATTGGTACTTACTATTTTCCAATTTTTGAAGCCTCTTTAGAAATACTTTTAAATTTTCTCCGTTTGTCTGGCTTTAAAAGATGAAGACACCTAAAATGACAACTTGGTAACATGAAATTGCATTTGCACACATAACTTTTACTTACACGGTTTCTTCTGGTAAAATTTTGTCAATATTTTATAGCTTTGGTACAATTATATTGTGAAAGGGCACTTTATTATCATTATCCAAATAAATATATTTACCGTAGATATGCAAATTATAAATTTTATCTCCCAGACCAACTTTGTACTATGTTCCATTATATTTAGTACCACAATATTGTATAAAAGTGGCTTGGTTGACACATAATAGCGTGCTAATCTATATGCTATATTTTGTACCCTACTTTATCCTATCCAAACTTCGTAACTTTACACTTATTGTTTTTCTGGTTAGCAGGCAATTTCAGGAGTTGCTAGCTTCATACTTTAATGCAGATAATCGCTGTGAAACAATATTAAATGGTGGTATGTATAATATTTGTAGGAAGTAGAAACAGGAGATACCTACAATTCGATTTAAGTTCCGAACAATACTAATTAAACAATAATTAAAGTAAACAGAACGAACCTGGAGCTTTTGAGCCCTAATGAACCGTGATTAAAATTTCGTGAATTTCTCCGAAATGTAAAATCTGAAAAAAAAAAAAAAAAAAAAAAAGATGTAGTATAAGCACAATAAATTATTGAGACATATAACATTGATACATGGAATTGAATTGATGAATTGTGATCACCTATAACTGAAGCAACTGTTATTTATTATATTATTTCTTTTTGCATTATTTGAAGTCTAAACTTGCAATATGCTTTTTGTAATCATCAAAGAAAGTGTGAATGTGGCTTCAGAAGTTCAAATGTGGTACGTGGGTTTGTAAACAATAGGCGTGGGAGTCCCATATTTTTTAGAGCATTGCCTTTTTTTTTAAAATTTCTTTAATTTTATGCATGTAATTGTAAGTGGGAGTGTAAACAATAGACGTGGGAGTTTTTAGAGCATTGTTTTTTTTTTTTTAAATTTCTTTAATGTTATGCATGTAATTGTAAATTCTATTTATTTTTTAAAAATAAGTTTAAATTCTAGGAAAAGAGAATTTGAGTCAAATTAAGTATTTTGACTAAAAGGCACCCTTGAAATAATAGTAAGTAGGATAGGATAGGATAGGATTCTTACATGGACAACACCATAAAATTCGGGAAAGCTACAATTCACGTCACGGGTGCATTCTTAAGATGACACGTGTCCTAATTGTTACTCAAAATGAACAAGATTATATTCTCTAAAAGAAATACAAATTTGGACACATATTGGTTGAAAATGTACCCGCGCATTGCTCTCCGTGTAGGGCTGAAAATCAAACCAAACTATTCGATACTCGTTCGATAAAAGCTCGTTTGAGCTCGGTTCGTCACACTAATCAAACAAGCTTAAACATCATTTTTCGTTCGATAACTTTTGAAGCTCGACTCGATAAGCTAAAAATTAAAAAACTACATGTAAAATATCAAGTTACTCAATACTCAGCTCGAGCTCGTCCGATAGAAGCTCGTTTGAGCTCGGCTCGATTTAAATCAAACCAGGCTCAAACACAAAATTTCAAGCTTGATAAAAATCAAACCAAGCTTGATCAGTGTATCGTTCGATACTACTCGACTCGATTACACCCTATCTCCGTGTAACACCTAAATTTCCATAATAAAACTTAAATAGGTAAAGAATCAAAACTAACCTCACCAATTTAGTGTCAAACAAAATAGAACAGGAAAAACCACACGAAATCGCCATGGAATTGAAGTTCAAACCAAAAATAAAAAATAAAATAAAAATGGAAGATTGTAACCTCATAAGGATTGGTTTGAATAAGCGGTCTGCCTAAACGCTTAGCTATTTCCTTTTTATGCTCTAGGGCTTTCTTCGAAGAGTCACGATTAGGGTCCAACTTTTTGAGCCCAACGAACAACACCAAACAACTTAGAGCGGCGCTGGCGGCGTAGAGAATCAGTTCTTGTACGAATTTTGTCTCCGATGAACCGCCTCTCATTTTCTTCTTCGTTTCAATTTGAGTATTTTAGGTGTTGATTTTTGGGATTTTTGCACTTTGCACTCCCAAAATATAAATAATAGGCATTTTGGACCCCGAAGCTCAAATTTAGCACTTTGCACCCTCAAAATATAAGAAATAGGCACTTTGCACCCTCAAAACTTAAATTTAACACTTCGCACCCTCGAAATATGAAAAACTTAGCACTTTGCACCGTCTTTTATTTTCAGGAAAAAAAATTACCTCCAGAGTCTAGGACAAAATAGGTAATTCAATTGTAGATCTTTGTCACTTTGCACCCCCAAAAATGAGAAATTGACATTAACCCCCGAAATAAAATTAGCACTTAACACCCTTGAATTAAGAACAACTCAACAACTTGCACCATCGAAACACATAATTGACACTAATACCCAGAAAAACTCAAACCCTCAAATTAACAAAAATGAGGGCTGCCAAACTAAACAATGCCACAGATATGGAGCATTATGCAAAAGTATGGAGCAATTGTGAGGAAATATTAGAGACAAATCCGAGGACAACCATAAAAATCAAGTGCAAGCACAGTATATAAGAGCATCACAACATGGTTGTCCCAGAAAAAAATGACGGGTTTGAGTTTTTTTTTTTAATTTGAGGGTGTTAAGTATTAATTTTGTGTTTTCGGATGCAAAGTGCCATTTATTGTGTTTCAGAGGTGCAAGTTGCTGAGTTATTCTTAATTCGAAGGTAAGTGCTAATTCTGTTTCAAGGATGCAAAGTGTCAAATTCTCATGTTTTAGGGGTGCAAAATGTCAAAGATCTACAATTGAATTACCTATTTTGTCCTTGACTTCGGTGGTTATTTTTGCTTGAAAATAAGAAAAAGTACAAAGTGTTAAAATTTTCATATTTTTGGAATGCAAAGTGCTAAATCTGAATTTTGAGTCTGGAAAGTGCAAAGAACCCTTGATTTTTTTCCGCATGATTTGATTTTGGAAAAAAGAGTTCGAGGGTAAGAGAGGAAAGATGGAAGATGTGAAAATACGGATATATGCTTAATTGTTGTTTCGAGATCCAACGGGTGTGAAACCAACCGCCATTTAGTTAGAAATTTTTTTTATGGACTGACGTGGCCCAATAATATGTGGGCTGATCTTTTAGCTAGAAACCTTTACTTATATCTAGCCCAACCATTATTAGTACTATCATGGATCAATATTTTCATTTTTTCTATAAAAACATCTAAATATTTTCGTTTTTGAATAAGGCAAACAAAAATAAGATGTAATTCCGAAGCTATTTATTTGCCTTAAACTCTGTTATTTTTCTATATTTAGTAAAAAAATTACAATTTTTCCTTAGTGTTTTCGAAACATTTTCGAATAGTCTCGAAAAGTTTCTAACATTTGACTAACTGAAACATACATCCGAAACGAAATTTTGATCCATGAATATTGTACTATAAAAAAAAATCCAAACAAATTGGTGTTTTTTTTAATTTTGGAGTGACAATGAATATCATTGCATTAGTTATCAATAAATAAAATATAGTAGTGGAAAATTAGATAGCATGATGAGGCTTTTGAGCCAAAAGGGCATTTTTGGCACTCTTCAAAAGACTTTTTTACCCTTTATTCGTATTATACATATGAGCATTTTTTTTACGACCGACCCTCTTATCAATGTGTGTATCATTAATTCATTTTTTGGCTATTTCACAATGGAGATGGCCTCACATGCAAAGTCCGTGCATTACTTAAAGGTCTAATACTGGATGAAAGGACAAAAATACCCTCCAAGTACTGCACGTGATTTGCAAGTGAGGCAGTCTTCATCGTATAATAGCCAAAAAATAAATCGATGATACCTTACATTGATAAGAGGATGCATCTGCAACAAAAAATTTAAAAGGGACGAATGCACAAAAAGCGGTCCATAAGAAGGACGAAAAGTGTGATTCACTCTCTTTTATATTTTGGTGGAAATTAAAATTCTATTAAAAATCAATCTACTTTAAAATAATTCACGGGAGAGCTAGATAAATTAATTTACTCGATATATTTCACGCTCTATAATTTTCTGAAATTTTTGAACTTTCATATCAACTTGATTGTCCAAAGATCAGACTACATCGAAAAGTTTTAATCAATTACTAAGTATAAATTAGATTGTATTCAATCTTACATAAAAGAGTAGGGAGGAAATCAGTTCCCAAATTTACACCTAAACATATTTTAAAACCACGTCAAGCAATATATATTTGGATTAATATAAATTAAACTAGAAATAAATATTTGGATTACTTTGAGAACGAAAAAAAATTATTAATCTACAACCATCAATTGTGACACTAAATTATTGGATACTTTAATCTAGTGGCATAAGTTCAATACTTGGAATTTGATTAGGTTCTTAACCCTAATGGGTGAGACAATAAGAATATTAGTACGTGTGGTGCTGAATAATATCTTGATAAATAGAGCAAAATGAGTGATCAAAAGTTGACATTCGAGCATTACCCAAGTCAAGAAATTACCCAAAGTCAAAGATATTATTTTGATAATATTTTAGAGAATGAGTATATAAACCAAAAACAATTTCTAAAAAAAAAATTATAAATATAGATATTCAATTTTTTATAGCAGCCTTTATTACCATGCAAATAGTTTTTATGTTATTGCATGTGTCAAAACTAGTTTGTGATTATGTATCATTGCAAATCTATATAACCTATATTAGTAGTATATATATTGATTATAATATATATTACATAATTTTAGAATCAACTTGATTTTAATATCTTCTTTTTAGAAATATAGATATGTTATTATTCTCCACGATTTCACCCTAATAATATATCAACATAAATAACTAAATTACATATACCAAGTCATACATCAAATTGGTTGAAGTAATTTCTCCAATCTAGACTCACACATAAAATCAATTCACAAATAGATTTACTACATTTTAAAGAAGGACAAGTAGAAATTAAAAAGGAATAAGAAAGGATAATTATATAAAAAAAATATGAAATTAGGAATCCAATCCTCCAATCGAGTCAAATTTCACATCAATATGGCCAGGGTTGACTCACAGACCGAGAAAATTCTTGTGCAGACCAGATCTTTCATATACCATGAACGAAATTAGTGTATCCTCTAAATATATTTACAAGATTTGTGATGGTCTATGCAAAATAAATTATACAACAAACAACTCAAGCCAAATGCACAAATATTGCTTGAAAAAGAAGCAGATAAAGTGCATTACAATGCATCCAATTTTTGCATCCAATTGGTAATTTTATACAAAGATGGTTCACTTCATTTCACCATCTTATGAAGCCAGATAATGACATATCTTTTTGGCTTTTAATCATATAAAACTTCATCTGTAAAGTGTAACAATAATTTATAGTAGCTAAATATGAAACCTATATTTAAAAATGGATCCAAATATCCATTAAAACTTTTAGAAGCACTTGTACTCGTAGAAAAACTGTATATACTTCATACTCCACTTTATAACCTTAGCCACTAAAAAATTAAGATATTATATTTGGAAAGTGAATCCACGATTTGGGATTCTCAATTAGTAATCACGATGATTTATTAAATATTGTTATTATCCAATAAATAATGATAAAATTGCATAAGACGTCTCAAGTTAATTAGTGATTTTGGATTTTCGTCTTGAACTATATTACCTCATCGAATTTTGTCCCGTAATTTAATATATGTTCTGAATATTGTCCAAAACTAATTAGTAATTTTAATTTTTCATCCCAAACTATATCAACTCGCCTAATTTCGTCCCGTAATTTACAAATTTGCATGAATTTTGTCCCAATTTTAAATTTCCAATTTAAGAAAAATGATGGTTCAATCTTGTAATTAGTTTGGACCGAACCTTGCAATATTGTATAATTGTTCATGCTAAAATTTGCCACGTCATGACACTTAAGCAACCATGTGACAATTTAACGGACACATCCGCAATTTCCGTCTCATAATTAACTGTGGGACGATATTCCAAAAAAATATTAAATTACGGGATGAAATTCGGTGAGGTGATATAGTTTAAGACGAAAACCCAAAATCACTAATTAGGTTGGGACGTTTTCTATAATTTTGTCTATTTTATTTCAATAAAACAATTGGAAGGAAAAATTGAATCCTGAAAGCATTTACACAGCCATTTTCCAGTAATTCTAATAAAAGGAATCTTCATGTACAACCTTTCTCATAGTATTCAACTGCAGAGAAGTATGGCAAGATTCCTCTACCACTCTATAAATGGAGGCTTGATAAGCCTTCTTGCTCTAAAAGAAAATAACTTCTTTATTACCGCGGTGGAAGAACTATGGCTATTGTAGCAAGGCTCGCTCAAGTTGGAGAGGAAATACAACACGTAGAGAACAACCTGCACCTTAGCCGGAGAAATGCAACCCTGGTCCCACAGGATCCTGTCACCGAAGCATGGCAAAAAAGTGTAAGGGACTTGGAGACGAGGCTACAAATGCTGCTAAATGAACAACAAGAGCTCATTGTGCGGGCCGCAACCCTCGGTGACCATGGAGACTAGAAGAGTCCGTAGACTCTTTCTAGAAGATTTAAAAAAGTATTCCATCGACGCAAAGTAGATTGTTTTAATGCATAGCTTTCTTCGGACCGTATGTAAATATATGGAAATCAAGGTACAATGTACAAGAGGGACATGCCCAAACGGATCAAAACGGCCAAACAAAACGGCAAAAAACACAAGTCCCTAGCAACAAAAGGTCAAAACATGTAGACCAAAACAAAAAGTCCCTACAAAAGGATCAAATCACGCGGGTACAATGAAAATAGAATCATGTACACGTGTGATTTGATCTTGGCACTAACGGCCTCAATACACGGGATAAGTCCCTAAAAAATTCTACGATTTCTACTAACCCAAATATAATGAACTGTGCAAGCAAGAGCAATTCTTTTGGCTTTGTTCTTCCACGAAGTCCCTCGGCCTTCCTTCTTGATCCATTTAAGAGCACTCGGCAAGGAAGACATTGCACGAGTGATGCCAAGCCAATCACGGATGTTATTCCAAACTGAAGATGAAAATCCACACCGGAAGTATAGATGCTGGACAAATTCCTCCTTCCCATTACAAAGCACACAATGCTTGTCAATATCAAGAAAGTGAAGCCTATCCTCGGTTTGGAGCTTCCCCAAGGCAGCAAGCCAAGTGATAAAGGCATGCTTCGGGGTAAAGGGGGAATTCCAAACCGTAGGAGCCCAAATTTGCCGAACACCCTTTGCACGGAGGTAATCGTAAACTTGGTTTAAAAGTAGACGGTTACCTCGAACCCATGATGCAAATCTGGTAGCCACGTCCATAACAGTCCCTTCTTGATGGAGAATACTATCTCGAATAAGAATAAGTCGTTTGAGAAGAGGGGAATCATCCCGAGTGCAATTCCAGTCCCAAACCGAGGCAGCCCCATTGAGATAGATGTGATTCACCCGTTTGACCCATAAAGTATCCTTCTTCTCATGAATATTCCAGAAGCACTTGGCCAAGAGAGCATTGTTCCATACTTTCAAATCCCAGAAGCCAAGTCCACCTTCGGCTTTAGGAAGACAATTTTTTTTCCAAGAAATAGGCACTTGACGCTTATTCCACAGAAAACTTCGACAAAGACGAATGATGCGCTTAATAATTTCAGCCGGAAATCGGAAAAATAGAAAGCCAAAAACAGTCCACACCTTGTAAGACGGATCGAATAAGTTATGCCCTGCCCGCATAAGATAAAGAAGATGAAGTCCATGAATTAATATAGGCAGCAATCTTGTCCACGAAAGGTGCATAATGAACAATCGGAAGTTTCTGAGTTGCCATCGGGATGCCCAAGTAGCTGAAGGGCATGGTGCCCAAAGGAATGCCCGTAGAAGTCTGAATAGTCTCCAAGTCGGCACCAAAAATGCCTGATGTATATAAGCTCCATTTCAAAGAATTAGCAAACAACCTGGACTTTAAGCCAAAATCCGCAAGTCCATCCATGAGAATTTGGACAGAAGTAGGGTCCCCCCTTGCCATAAGCATGAGATCATCTGCATGTGCAACATGAGTGATTTTCAAGTGTTCACATCTCGGATGGAAGTTAAACTAGGTGCCCTTGGTGCTCAACTTCAGAAATCTGGATAAATATTCAAGGCAAATAACAAAAAGGAAAGGAGATAAAGGATCACCTTGCCGAAGCCCCCTTTTGCCTTTGAACATTCTGCATATCTTACCATTCAACGCAATGGAAAAAAAAGCCGTGGAAACACATTGCATAATTCAAGAGATAAAGCGTGTTGGAAAATGTAGACCTTGCAACACCGCTTCAACAAACCCCCAATCCACCGAGTCATACGCCTTCCTAAGATCAACCTTAATAAGGCATCTAAGAGAGACTCTCTTTCTATTATAATTACGGAGTATCTCTTGAACAAGATGAATATTCTCGATCATGCTCCGCCCATGAACAAATCCAGATTGTGCTTGATCAATTATACCTGCAAGAGTTGGTGAAAGACGGGAAGCAATAATCTTCGAAATGACTTTATAAGTGACATTACAGCATGCTATAGGCCGAAAATCACCAACTGAGCTGGCATGGGTAGACTTGGGAACCAAAGCAATGATTGTGTGGTTGATTTGCTTAAGAAGAGCTCCTGAAATGAAAAACTCCTTCACCGCCCCACAAAACTGCTTACCCACCGTGCTCCAAGCCCTCTTGAAGAAGAGTGCCGTATAACCATCAGGACCTGGAGCCTTTTCATTGCCAATGCCAAACAAGACTTCCTTGATTTCTTCATTAGTAATACCCGCCACAAGAGAGTGGGCTGTGTCGGAAGAGATAATCGGACCACTTTGCAACACCAACGGATCAATAGGTTGACACTGTCTTGAAGTCCCCAACAGATTCTCGTAGTAACGGATAAACTCGGCAGCAACTTGCGAAGAGGAAGAAGTGAATGTTCCATCTTCCTTGTAAATTGCAGCAATATGACGTGATTTAGTGTTCTGTTTAACCAAAGCATGGAAGAATCTGGAGCACTTGTCCATATGTTTGATGTACGAACACTTTGCTTGTTGGGAAAGGAAGCTCAACTCCGCGTTGGACAGAAAAAGAGCTCGATTCCTAAGCTCACAAACCTTGTTCTTTAGCACCAAGTTTGCCGGCTGAGATTGGAGCAAAGTTTGTGCTTGTTTAAGCTCAACATTAGCATTCTCCAAGTGAGTAGAAATGTGAGAAAACTCTTAACACTGAGCTGCTTGAAAGGCCCTTTCAAAACTTTGAGCTTCCGGCACAAAGAGAATTGGGCAGTGCCCCTAATATTCTGATTCCAACCCGACTGAACCGTGGCTAAGAAATCCTCATGATCTGCCCACATGTTGAAAAACTTAAACGGCCTGTTCCTTATCTCATCCCGCTGCACGATCGAAACAATACAAGGAGAATGATTCGAGAGGCAACCCGAGGGCAAGAAATGTACAACACTATCTAAGTTTGCAAGATGCCAAGCATGATTTCCCATAACTCTATCTAATTTGGACCAAACCGAGCCAATTGTCCAGGTGAGATGTAACCCCGTGTACTAAAGATCAGAGATGGCAATATTATCACAACATTCTACAAAATCTTTAGTTTGATAATGAGTGACAATCGACCCATTCACTCGTTCATCAGAATTACAAACACAATTAAAGTCTCCAAGCAAGATCCATGGAGTCATCAAAGTACTCCCATACTCATTAAGATTATCCCAAAGAGGCCGACGACCAACAATCGAGTTATAACCATAAACGAAGCTAATATTTAAGATATTAGAAGTTATCTTACAAGTGGCAACGCAATGGATCACTTGAGGCGAGATGTCCACCGGGTCCACTCTAACTTTAGAAGGATCAAAAAGCACCAAAATGCTTCCCGAGTTATTGTTGCCAAAGTTATCAATATGCTGCCAACCATTAAAAGCACTAGCCGAAATTTGTTGCAACCTTGCCGGATTCAATTTTGTTTCTAACACTCCTATAATATCAATATTATGTTCCTTAATAAGGGCTTTAACTCCCTTATGTTTTAGAGGCATGTGGAAGCCTCTAATATTCCACGAAGCAAACCTCATGATGAAAGGGGAAAGGTCGAACCCTTCGAACAGCCTTCCGGAGTGCATTGGAGAGTTGGAATAATTCTTTTCGGTGTTCCCTTCTTTAAGTCCCCAACAGTTCGTATTTATTGAGAAGTACAGTCCACACCTTGTAAGACGGATCGAATAAGTTATGCCCTGCCCGCATAAGATAAAGAAGATGAAGTCCATGAATTAATATAGGCAGCAATCTTGTCCACGAAAGGTGCATAATGACCAATCGGAAGTTTCTGAGTTGCCATCGGGATGCCCAAGTAGCTGAAGGGCATGGTGCCCAAAGGAATGCCCGTAGAAGTCTGAATAGTCTCCAAGTCGGCACCAAAAATGCCTGATGTATATAAGCTCCATTTCAAAGAATTAGCAAACAACCTGGACTTTAAGCCAAAATCCGCAAGTCCATCCATGAGAATTTGGACAGAAGTAGGGTCCCCCCTTGCCATAAGCATGAGATCATCTGCATGTGCAACATGAGTGATTTTCAAGTGTTCACATCTCGGATGGAAGTTAAACTAGGTGCCCTTGGTGCTCAACTTCAGAAATCTGGATAAATATTCAAGGCAAATAACAAAAAGGAAAGGAGATAAAGGATCACCTTGCCGAAGCCCCCTTTTGCCTTTGAACATTCTGCATATCCTACCATTCAACGCAATGGAAAAAAAAGCCGTGGAAACACATTGCATAATTCAAGAGATAAAGCGTGTTGGAAAATGTAGACCTTGCAACACCGCTTCAACAAACCCCCAATCCACCGAGTCATACGCCTTCCTAAGATCAACCTTAATAAGGCATCTAAGAGAGACTCTCTTTCTATTATAATTACGGAGTATCTCTTGAACAAGATGAATATTCTCGATCATGCTCCGCCCATGAACAAATCCAGATTGTGCTTGATCAATTATACCTGCAAGAGTTGGTGAAAGACGGGAAGCAATAATCTTCGAAATGACTTTATAAGTGACATTACAGCATGCTATAGGCCGAAAATCACCAACTGAGCTGGCATGGGTAGACTTGGGAACCAAAGCAATGATTGTGTGGTTGATTTGCTTAAGAAGAGCTCCTGAAATGAAAAACTCCTTCACCGCCCCACAAAACTGCTTACCCACCGTGCTCCAAGCCCTCTTGAAGAAGAGTGCCGTATAACCATCAGGACCTGGAGCCTTTTCATTGCCAATGCCAAACAAGACTTCCTTGATTTCTTCATTAGTAATACCCGCCACAAGAGAGTGGGCTGTGTCGGAAGAGATAATCGGACCACTTTGCAACACCAACGGATCAATAGGTTGACACTGTCTTGAAGTCCCCAACAGATTCTCGTAGTAACGGATAAACTCGGCAGCAACTTGCGAAGAGGAAGAAGTGAATGTTCCATCTTCCTTGTAAATTGCAGCAATATGACGTGATTTAGTGTTCTGTTTAACCAAAGCATGGAAGAATCTGGAGCACTTGTCCATATGTTTGATGTACGAACACTTTGCTTGTTGGGAAAGGAAGCTCAACTCCGCGTTGGACAGAAAAAGAGCTCGATTCCTAAGCTCACAAACCTTGTTCTTTAGCACCAAGTTTGCCGGCTGAGATTGGAGCAAAGTTTGTGCTTGTTTAAGCTCAACATTAGCATTCTCCAAGTGAGTAGAAATGTGAGAAAACTCTTAACACTGAGCTGCTTGAAAGGCCCTTTCAAAACTTTGAGCTTCCGGCACAAAGAGAATTGGGCAGTGCCCCTAATATTCTGATTCCAACCCGACTGAACCGTGGCTAAGAAATCCTCATGATCTGCCCACATGTTGAAAAACTTAAACGGCCTGTTCCTTATCTCATCCCGCTGCACGATCGAAACAATACAAGGAGAATGATTCGAGAGGCAACCCGAGGGCAAGAAATGTACAACACTATCTAAGTTTGCAAGATGCCAAGCATGATTTCCCATAACTCTATCTAATTTGGACCAAACCGAGCCAATTGTCCAGGTGAGATGTAACCCCGTGTACTAAAGATCAGAGATGGCAATATTATCACAACATTCTACAAAATCTTTAGTTTGATAATGAGTGACAATCGACCCATTCACTCGTTCATCAGAATTACAAACACAATTAAAGTCTCCAAGCAAGATCCATGGAGTCATCAAAGTACTCCCATACTCATTAAGATTATCCCAAAGAGGCCGACGACCAACAATCGAGTTATAACCATAAACGAAGCTAATATTTAAGATATTAGAAGTTATCTTACAAGTGGCAACGCAATGGATCACTTGAGGCGAGATGTCCACCGGGTCCACTCTAACTTTAGAAGGATCAAAAAGCACCAAAATGCTTCCCGAGTTATTGTTGCCAAAGTTATCAATATGCTGCCAACCATTAAAAGCACTAGCCAAAATTTGTTGCAACCTTGCCGGATTCAATTTTGTTTCTAACACTCCTATAATATCAATATTATGTTCCTTAATAAGGGCTTTAACTCCCTTATGTTTTAGAGGCATGTGGAAGCCTCTAATATTCCACGAAGCAAACCTCATGATGAAAGGGGAAAGGTCGAACCCTTCGAACAGCCTTCCGGAGTGCATTGGAGAGTTGGAATAATTCTTTTCGGTGTTCCCTTCTTTAAGTCCCCAACAGTTCGTATTTATTGAGAAGTTGAAGAACGAAGTCGAGCAACCTCATCCTGCTTCTTCTTTCTCCTCCTACCAGCCTCCATAAACGGTTGTTCAAGGGCTCGAATAACTAAAGCACCAACAGGGGCAGTATCCGGGACAAAAACTGAAAGTTGGGCATCAGGCTTACCCGGGGCAGTAAGCAAAACAGGTTCCGTAGCAGGGGCTCCCAGACTACCTTCCGGGTTCTTCTCCGGCAAAATATTATCATAAATAGGGGGCTGGTCCTGTAGGTTGGTTGAGGTACTGACCATGCTCTTCTTGGTCTTCTTAGCACCAACTTTGCAACCCGAGTTAGCATGTCCAAACATCTTGCATGAGTTGCAAAACTTGGGTTCATACTCGAAGTGAACCGGCTGTTTTCGAAGCTTCCCATTCGGCAAAATAAAGCTAACGGAACGTACAAGATCAATCGAGGCATCTATTTCAACCATAACCCTTGCATACGATAATCTTTTCTTGGTAAAAGTGAGATTATCCGTAGCAATAGGCTTCCCAACCTTTGAAACAATCTTCCTCAAAGCTCTAGATGTCCAACACTTAAGAGGGAGGTCCGGCAAATTCACCCAAACCGGCACATCACTTATGCCTTCATCTCCAAACTCAAAGAATTTAGGCATAATTTTGAGCAAAAGAGGCCTCCCAAAGATAAAATATGGCCCTCCATCTAAGGCTTTATTTCTATCTTCTTCATTCAAAAATTTGAAAACAAGCCAACCGTAATGATGAAGGTAGATATTATACTTAACATTCCAAGACTTACATATTTGGTGAACGGCTCCACGTCCCGAAAATTTGCTCGCAAAATAGCCAACAAGGCAACAACCCCATGCACTTTCGGCTTTATCAACATCTTCTTTTTCAAGAGTAAAGACATCTTCTTCGGTATTAAGCTTCTCCAACTTAATACCCCGTCCCAAGTTTCGGTTATCTTTGAACATTCCAAGCCAAGAGGCCTTGGCATTGTTCAAAACATGTTCAAGATCCTTCATGGCCGAAGGTGACTTTGGATCAGGAATTTTATCAAACACCTTGTCCGCAGGGTCTGTTTCAGCTTCAGGAATTGACTCAGGATTTTTATCAAACACCTTGCGGGCAAAAATGTTGGCAGAACTTGTAACCTGCTCAAGGTCAGTCCCATGGCCCCCAACCTTCTCAATATCAGTATCAAGATCACCCAAAGAGCAAGAAACACTTGGGCTTGAAGGAACTTCCTCACCCAATTGTTTATTATCAAGAGATTGCATCTTAAGTGAAGAAAAATCAACCATGGAAAACCCTAGGTTCTTCAAAACTTTCCTAGCAGCTGCCCCCTTCAAAGGTTGGAATTTCTTTGACTTATTCTTACCCATAGCACACAAATAAGACCAAAGAAAGTAGGGGAAAGACTTGGCAAACCCGTGGGCCGAAACTGAAATCGCGAACAGCAGAAAACCAGCAGATCGCGAACAGCAGAAAACAGCAGAATTGAGGTTCTGGTCGCGAAGAGGAACAACCCAGACCTGAATCCGAGCTAACAGCAATAATCAAGACGATAATAACGGTTGAAACTTGAAATCAGTAGCAAACAAGAGAAAATCCAGTGGGGAAATTTATCAAGAAAGGAGAAAGCACAAGAAGAAATCTCCAAGTTGAGAGCTTCTCTCTCTAACTTTTACTGAGAGCTCTTTCTTGTCTTTGTTATGTTTAATGTTGTTCTATGTCTTTTTGTAACTTAAGGCCATCTTTAGTCGTTGGGGCAAAAATGCCCCCTCCCCCTCCCACTCCCACTCCATAATCGTCTTCAACAGTTAGGGACATAGAACAATAATAATAAAACAATAATAACAATAATAAAAATACAAAAAAGTAAAAATAATAAAAATAATAATACAAAAAAATAATAATAATAAAAAAAAATTATCATTATAAAATAATATAATACTAAAAATACAAAAAAAAAATTAATATTAATAATACAAAAATAATTATAATAATAATAATACAAAAAATTATATTAATAATAATACAATAATAATAATAATAATAATAAATAATAATAATAATAATAATAATTGTAGTAATAATAATAATAATAAAAATAATAATAGTAATAGTAACAATAATGATAAAAAAGAAAATAATAATAATAATAATAATAATAATAATAATAATAACTACAAAAATAATAATAATAATAATAATAATAACAATAAAATAATAAATAATAAATAATAAAAATAGTGATAATAATAATAATAGTAGTAGTAATAATAATAATAATAATAATAATAATAATAATAATAATATTAATAATAATAATAATAATAACTATAATTGTTGGATGAAGATGAAGATGAAGGCACTGAAGAAAGTTTGATAAGGGAGGTTTTGATGCATTCCAAAACTTCAAAGATTGGCTAAGTATGGAGTAACTTAGCTGATAGACTTATCAAGGAATTTTGACTAAGTAAAGAAGACATCAGAAGAGTCAAAGTTTCAAGGTCCAAGACTTCTGATCTGCTGAAGCAAAGTTATCAGATTAGTGAAGATCAGCCGACTCAAATCAGATTTGTTCAAGTTTGAGATCAGCCGAGTTCACCATCAGACGTATACTTTCGTCAGCCAAGTGAAGAAGATCATGAAGTGTTCCCAACGGTAATAAATGCCCCTTGGTGTAATAAATGCTGAAGTACGAGGATATTTAAGACAAATGATTGAAGGAAAGCTTCGCATCAGCCGAGTGCATTTAATGCTGCATTTAATGCTGCCTGCAGAATAGTACTGTTTACAGTACGGACAGACTGCAAAAGAGCCGTTCGCGGATTTTAAGGACCAGTACTCGAGGAATTTGAATTCTGTCTCTCTTCAACGGACATTTTTCAATCCTCAAATATAAATAGCTGAAAGAGACGAAGAAGAAGGAAGCAACACACTTTCTGAGAGAAATTTCCGAAGCAAAATTCTTTAAGTCTCAAGAACAGCTCACTCATCAGCTGAGTCATTTGTTGACGAAAGCAGAGTTGAAGAATCAAGAAAAATACATCTTCTGAGTGATTTTGTAAACAAGAGTGTTGTGCGGAGTTGTGATCCATCTTTGTGAGTGATCAAACTTCAGAGGATAGGTTTTCTGTGTGATCTCCTATTGCGAACTTGTGGTCGTTTCATTTGTTGTTCGACGCAAGCAGAGTATACTGTAAACTTTGTGATTATAGTATAACCCAAGATCTGAGTGACTTGGAAGAGTGGACTAAAGGATATTCAAATCCATATAACCACTATAAAAATTACTTGTGTTTTTACATTGATTTTAAACTTGCATATTTCCTGATTGCATAAAAACACATTAAGTTAACTGTTTGAAAAGAAGTTAAAAGGAGTTTATAAAACTGGGGAAACATTTTTCAAACTGCTAAGATTACTTGTGAAAAACACTTTGAAAATCCGCTGCAAGTACTCTAAGTATTAAAACTGATTTCTGCAAAATCAGCTAAGTAACTATCAGACGAGTGGTCAACAAGACTGTTCAAAGATTTGTTCGCGAACAGATTTGTAACTTACTAATCTGATCAGCTTAGTCTGTTCAGTTAGAGTAAAGTTTTAAAGTTAAATTTGAAAGAAAATTTTAAAGAGGTTTATTCACCCCCCCCCTCTAAACCTCTTCTGACCACTTGGGACCAACAAGTGGTATCAGAGCAGGTGGTTCATTAGAATCAGCTGCCTGATCAACGAGCTTGATCCGAGTGTTTTTCAAAGGTTTTCAAAAACTTTTCAAAAGAGCATCTTTTTGAAAAACAAAAACTTTTTGAAAAATGGATTGTATCAGCCATGTTCCCCACATTGCTGGTATGTCCTTTGAGGACTGGAAAATCAGAATGGAGATTTTCCTTGCTGCCTATAATGACAACATGCATACATGTATCATTAAAGGTCCATTCAAATTCACCAAGACCATAATCGTAGATGAAGCTCAAATAGTGGTGGAAAAAGACTTAACAGAAATGACAGCAGAAGAAATAAAGCTGTTCAACCTGGACAAAGTCGGAAGATTCATCATGACCAAAGCCCTGGATAATGATCGGTTTGACAAAGTCAAGCATTGCAAAACTGCAAAGGAGATGTGAGATAAGGTTCGTGACATGAGTGAAGGCAATGATGCTATTAAAGAGCATCAGCTCAGTGTTGCCTTGGAGAAGCTGGACAACTTCAAGATGAAGTCTGGAGAAACCATTGATCAGATGGACACCAGATTCACCAGAACTCTGAATGAAGTTTTGAAGCTGGGAAAGACTTTCACTGACAAAGAGATTTCTGTCAGAGTACTGAAGGCTCTACCTCCCAAGTTCAACATGAAGGTGACAGCAATGGAAGAATCAAGAGATCTGGGCAAGATTTCTCTAACAGAGCTGTTCTCCGCACTCAAGGCTTATGAGTATAAACTGCCAAGGATGGGAATTGAAGAAACCTCAACTTCAGGACCCACAGCTGCACTTGTTGCTGCTGAAAACACCAGAAGACCAGCCCAAAGAAATGCAGAAATGGACTCATCTGATGAAGCCACTCTACTCAACAAAAAGGAGTACACTGCTGGAGATGTAGCATTATTGATGAACAACTTCAAGAAGTTCTATAAGAGAAAGATGAAAAACAAATACAATCATGCTGCTTCTACTTCTAAACCTAATTTTTCTTCTCAGGATAAAGAGGATTATAAATCAAAACTGATGTGTTACAACTGCAGGAAATTGGGACACTTCATAAGAGACTGCCCATATCCAAAAGCAGAGAAGTACACTGAGGAAGAGAAGAAAATGAGAAAAGAAAGAAAGCATCAGAGAGGCAAGGCAATGATGGCTGAAGCAGAAAAGCCAGCTGCTGTCTACTCATCTGATTCAGACTCAGACTCGTCTGATGAAGAATCGTCTGATGAAGAAAAACCTGCTCTCCTGTGCCTGATGGCAAAGGAATCTGATGACTCTGAGGATGAGGTAACTCCTCAAGAAAATGAACTGTTTAATTCTCTAGAGCAAATGATGTTGAATAATACTACTATTGCTGGAGAGTTTGTTAAGCTTAAGGAAGAGATGAACTTGCTAAAAGAGCAAAATAGTTCACTGAAACTTTTAGCTGAGAAGCCAAAAGAATCAGCTGAATATAAACAGCTTGAGCAAGAGCATGAATCTCTGAAAGCTGAATGTGAGGTTTATAAAGGAAAAATCATGGAACTTGAGAAAATCATTGAGTCTCATGATAAGTCAACTGTTGCATCCATGCATACACCTAAGAAACAGGAGACACCTTTAGAAAAGGATAAACTAGAGTTGAACCATACTGAAAAATTCATATCAGCTGACAATAGTAAGGTCATTCTGTATGTTCAAACTTCTAAACCTACCTCATCTGAGAAAGTGGTAAAGGAGAAGAAATCTCCTAAGGCTAAAAAGAGCAAAGAGCCTAGTGTAGGAAATCAGACTAGTAAGACCAAACAGCAGAGTCCTAAGAAGTCTGCTGATAAAGCTAAAATCAATCAGACTAGTGGTAAAACTAAGTCAAAATTAAATGAGCAAGCATCTAGTAAACCAAAGAAGCATAAGAACAAGAAAAATCAAAATGCTTGGTATGGAAATGAGTCATATTATGTGCAACCTGCTGCATATCATCCTATGTATCATGCACCTCAATTTCCTAGTTACTATGCACCTTACCCTGCTCATCCAATGCATGCATATCCTGCATATCATGCACCTTACCCTGCTTATGAACATTATTCATATCATACTGATCATCAACATGACTTATCTGATAACTATGATAAAAATGAAACTGTTCATGCTCCTAAAACTCAGAAACCTAAGAAGCCTAAGACTTCAACATCTTGGGTTGTCAAGGGTGGAACTAATCCTTCAGGACCCTCTCAATAAGGGTACCTAAAACAATTTTATTTTTGTTTTGTAGGTTAGGATTAGGAGTAGGAGTAAAGTAGAAAAGATTTGGTACTTGGACAGTGGATGTTCAAGGCACATGTGTGGAAACATACATGAGTTGACTGATGCAGTTGCTGTGGATGGTCCAAAAGTCACTTTTGGAGACAGCAAAGAAGGCAAGATTAAAGCTAAAGGAAGATTAATCAAGGGAAACATAGAGATATCTGACGTCTCCTATGTTAAAGGCCTAAAATATAATCTGCTGAGCATAAGTCAATTTTGTGACAAGGAAATATCTACATAGTTGACTGGAATTCTGTTGACAAGAATTCAAGTGTTTGTTTGGTGGCATCTGCACCAAGTGAAGTCAGTTGGCTATGGCACAAGAGGATGAATCATTTAAACTTCAAGACCATAAACAGATTAATCAAGAATGATTTGGTAGAAGGGATTCCAAAAGCAGTCATGAGCAAAGACAAGCTCTGTGATGCATGTCAGAAGGGTAAACAAATCAAGTCATCATTCAAAGAAAAGAAGCACCAATCTTCTGGAAGAATATTGGAGCTGTTGCATATGGACTTATTTGGACCCATTGATCCAGTCAGCAATGGTGGAAAGAAATACTGCCTAGCTGTTGTGGATGATTATTCAAGATATACTTGGGTGATCTTCATGAAGAAGAAAAGTGAAACCAAGGAACATCTTACAAATCTGATGGAACTGATCCAAAATGAGAAGAGTATTAAGATATTGAAGATCAGATCAGATAGAGGGACAGAGTTTACAAACTCTACTGTTGAAGAGTATTGTAACATGAAGGGAATACATCATGAGTATTCTGCTGCAAGGACCCCTCAACAGAATGGTGTTGCTGAAAGGAGAAACAGAACACTAAAAGAAGCTGTCAGAACCATGATAGCTGAAGCTAAGCTGCCACAAAGATTTTGGGCAGAAGCAACAAATACAGCATGCTTTACCCAAAACAGATGTATGATCAACAAAAATCAGAACAAGACTCCATATGAAGTTTGGAACAATAGAAAACCAAACATTCATTACTTTAAGATTTTTGGTTGTAAATGTTTTGTATTGAATAATGGGAAAAATCACCTTACTGCATTTGCAGAAAAGGCTGATGAAGCTGTTTTTGTAGGATATTCTACTGTTAGTAAAGCTTATAGAGTGTTTAACAAAAGAACATTACTAATAGAAGAATCTATCCATGTAGTATTTGATGAGCCAAGTCAATCTTCTGAAAAGAATCAAAGTGCTAATCAAGATCTGTCTGCTGATTTACAGAAGTTAGACGTTGGAAGAAATGAAGAATATGTTCCCATCATACTACCCAATCTAAGTTCAGCTGCTAACTCAAGTGCTGTTCATAATCACAGTGCTGATTGTCTAACAGACGAGTTGCAAACAGCTGACAGACCAGAGACTGTTCAACAAACCACAAATGTTCAACAGACTACTACTGGAACTCCAACAGTAGTGTTGCAAGATCATAACAGAGGACAACATCCTGATTTGCAACCTGATCTCAGATGGTTCAAGAATCACCCTCCTGAATTAGTTATTGGTGATCCTTTAGATAGAGTGAAAACAAGAAGAGCTGCTGCACAAGATGCTATGTTTGTCACATTCCTATCTCAAATAGAGCCTAAGCAAATTGAAGAAGCTCTAAATGACTCCTTCTGGATAGAAGCTATGCAAGAAGAGTTGAATCAATTTGAAAGGAATGAAGTCTGGTACTTAGTTCCTAGACCAAGTCATCAAAGAGTAATTGGCACTAAGTGGGTATTCAGAAATAAAATGAATGAAGATGGTGTTGTCACCAGAAACAAAGCAAGACTAGTGGCCAAGGGTTATTGTCAAGAAGAAGGAATTGACTTTGATGAAACTTTTGCACCAGTAGCAAGACTTGAAGCAATCAGACTGTTTCTAGCCTATGCTGCTCACAAGAACTTCACTGTCTATCAGATGGATGTGAAGTCTGCCTTTCTCAATGGAGAATTGCAAGAAGAAGTGTATGTTGAACAACCTCCAGGATTTGAAGTCTATCAAGAAGAGGACAAAGTATATCGTCTGAAGAAAGCCCTTTATGGACTGAAACAGGCTCCAAGAGCATGGTATGATACCCTATCTGATTTTCTTTTAATTAAAGGATTTCGTAAAGGTAAGGTAGATAAAACCTTGTTCACAATTGAATGGGAAAACCATATATTACTTGTGCAAATATATGTGGACGATATTATTTTTGGTTCAACTAACCAACAGATGTGTGACAAGTTCTCCAAGCTGATGCAGAATAAGTTTGAAATGAGCATGATGGGTGAACTTAATTACTTTCTTGGATTGCAAGTTAGACAGTTGCCTGATGGAATATTCATCAGCCAAGCAAAGTACACAAGAGATCTGTTCAAGAAATTTGGTATGGAAACTAGCTCAACAGCTACCATTCCTATGTCTACAAGTCTTCGTTTGGATAAAGATGAAGATGGCAAATCAGTGGACATCACCAAATACAGAGGCATTATTGGTTCATTGTTGTATCTAACAGCAAGTAGACCTGACATAATGTACTCAGTTGGAGTCTGTGCAAGATTTCAATCAAACCCCAAAGAATCTCATCTCTTAGCTGCCAAGAGGATATTGAAATATGTTAAAGGCACTCAAGAATTGGGATTGTGGTATCCTAGAGAATCTGGATTTGAACTAGTTGGCTATTCAGATTCAGACCTTGCAGGCTGCAAGATTGACAGAAAGAGCACAACAGGTGCCTGTCAGTTCTTAGGCAGTCGTCTGATCTCATGGATGAGTAAGAAGCAAACCTCAGTTTCTATATCTACTGCTGAAGCTGAATATATAGCTGCTGGAGCTTGCTGTGCACAGATACTTTGGTTGAAGCATCAACTAGAAGACTACAACATCAAGATCAGTGGAATTCCAATCTACTGTGACAATACAAGTGCAATTTCACTTACTCAGAACACTACAAGTCATTCAAGGACTAAGCATATTGAGATCAAGCATCATTTCATTAGAGATCATGTGGAAAAAGGCAATGTAATGATTGAGTATGTTCATACTGATAATCAGATTGCTGATATCTTCACCAAACCTCTAAGTGAAGTAAGGTTCTCAACTTTAAGAGCTGAGCTAGGACTACTTAATTTGGAAGCATAAGCTGAGGGGGAACTCATCAGAAGACTGGAGTTCAACAGCTTAGTGTTTCATTATTATCTTCAAGGATTAACTTTCAACAGACTAGTTAACTTATGAATTCTTAAACTCAGGGGGAACGTGTAAGACTAGCGGTACTTCTGAATTAAAGATGAAATTTGTTAATGTCAGTTAGTTGAAGTTATGTTTTCAACAGAAGACTCAACTATCGAAGAATAAAGTTATTTTATCTAGCTGGATTGACAAACAGCTGAGGAAGGTTATCAGCTATTGGCATTCTCTGATAACAGCATTGTCATCAGGACAGTAGTCCATCAGATAAGTGTTTATTATACTCATCTGATTACTTAAATAAAAGCGAACTATTTAAAAACGTTTTATCCAAAACACGCTTTTACAAGTAAACTGTCGGGCGGTACATATTCCCGCTCCTCACTAAAATATCTTTTGAATTTGAAAGGTCGTAACTGACGCCGCACGATCAGCACTGACAGAAAAACGGATCTAACGGTTGGCAGATATCACGGAAACCGAAAAACCCCAACTCTATAAATCCTAATCTGATCAGTCGAGTAGCTCTTTACGCACCCTAAACTTTCAAAAGCAATTGTGAGAAAAACTTAAACAAGTTTTCTGCAAAAATCCTTTCCTTTTCACTAACTTTCAACAGATTGAAATGGCTGCTGAAGGTATGTTCTTAGATTATGAGTCCTATTATCAGTCTGGTACAAGTTTGATGAAAGAATTGTTGGAGAAATTCAAATCGGCACAGTTGGTAAATTTCATGGAGTACAATGAAGGAATAATCTGGACTGACCAGGTTATGGAGTATTATGGAACGGCAAAGGCTGACTATCACAAACTAGAAATCAAAGCGAAAGTGGGTGACAAATCTGTTGTCATCACTCCTCAAGTTCTTCATGAACAGTTTGGTTTGCCTAAGTCTGGAAGACACGAAGTTATCGTGCTGACTGAAGAGAAGCACCAACAGTTTTGGGCGATCTGCGCCAAGGAAGGAGAGATGTTGTCTGGCAACATCAGAAAGAAACAGCTTAAGGATGAATATCAGCGGATGGCTGATATGGTGTCGAAGCTGATTGAGAACTGTACTTTTTCTCTAGATGCTGTTACAATGAAGCGTTTCAGCATCATGGCTGCCGTATACTATGGGCTAGAGGTGAACTGGTCCATCATAATTTGGTATATACTTGCTGATTTTCTGGAAGTGAAGAAGGGAAAAGGCCCCTACACCAACCACAGAATCACTTTAAGTTACCTCTTATCAAAGTTGGGCTGTGTCATGACAAATGGGAAAGAAATTCACAAGTCCAAAGCAATGAACAAATATCTACCTGTTCAGAAGAGGAAGGCTGATGAGCCTGAACGAGAAGAAGTTGAGGAACCAAAGGAGGTTCCTGCCAAAAGGCAAAAGAGATTAGTCAAAACAGCAAGTTTGGCTGTTGAGACTAAAAGGAAGAGGGCTGCTGATGAGCCCAAGAAGAAAGAATTAAAGCAGATGGAGAGAGTGACTTCTGCTGAAGCCACTAAGATTGTTGAGAACATTATTGCTGATGTAAGGACTGGATCCCCTGCATCACCGTCAAGAACTCCATCAGCAGAGAGGCCTGCTGAGGATATTTCTCAAAGGACAAGAAGTCAACTGAGAAGTACAGCTGCTACCACTTACCGTGAAGGTAGAACAAAGAAGTCTGCTAGAAAGCAGATGACATTCATTGAAAAACCTACTGATCTGGAAAATGTAGCTAGGGAGGATCCTGAAGCTACTCAAAGGCCTATTGAAACAGTTGAGACTGTTGAGACTGACAAAGCTGATGAGCAACAGCCAAGTCAAGTCACTTCAACAGCTGAGGTTGCTCAACCTCAAGAAGATCCAGATGTTCAAATCATCCATCCTATAGCTGCTGCTCCCATATCATCTGCTGGACCAGCTCCTGTTGATAAAGGCAAAAGAAAGATAGTGATTAAGAGAAAGAAAATCACTAAAGCTGACAAAAGAGCAAGGGAAGAAGCTGAACAGAGGAAGCAGGATGAGCTTGAAGAGAAGAAAGCACTTGAGCTAAGCAAAGCTCAAGAAGCAAAGGATGAAGCCAGAAGACGCATGTCTGCAGCAGAAAGAAAAGCTGCTGAGGATGCTGAAATGGCTGCAGTGATTGAATTGAGCAAGGTTGATGCCTATGGACCTGTCCATGGAGGTGGCATCAAGATTGGTGAAGGGGAGACTGAAGAAGACAAAAAGAAGATACTACTGCCTGCTCCCAAAGCCAAGTCCAAAGACAAGTTTGAAGTCAGGAAAGCGTTTGAGATAGTATATGCTGATAAGGACCTGTTCAAGAAGTTTGAAAAGTCCTTGGCTTACTATGATCAGAAGCTTATGTTGATGACTCTGTTCAACCAAGAAAAGCCAAGATATATTAGTTGGAGGGACAACAGGCTGAACAAGTCAATTACTGAACTTCAAGATATGAAGGAGTTAGCTGATGAAGAACGATGGGTTCTAAGTTGGCTGAAGACAAACTCCATCCAGAAGGCTCTTGATCCAAGCTATGTGAGAGATATCATGCATAGCTATGCAAAAGGCTTTGCATTGGAGGAAGCCAAGAAAATCAAGAGCACCTTGCCTGAAAAGAAGAAGAAGTCTGAAGATGCTGAGGAAAGAGCAATTAAGTTTGCTGTTATGGCTGCCCTGAAGAGATGGGCTAAAAAGTCAAAGTATCAGCAAGGCTGTTCAAGTGATTTGCCACTACTGCCTAGTGTCCAGCAAATCATTTTTGGCAAGGAAGTGCAACCGTTCTATGAAGTGCCAAAGGGGAATAATGCTTTTGTTAACCCCTTGATCATTGTGAGGCAAATCAGACAAACCACTTGCTTCAATGATGATGGCACTATCACCAACTTAGTCTATGATGATGTTACTGATGAGCCTAAAGCTGCGGACAAGCCTGAAGTCAAGTCTGCTGATCAGACTGAAGTCAAGGCTGCTGATCAGACTGCTGACAAGCCTGCTGATCAGATTGCTGATAAGTCTGCTGATCAGACTGAAGACAAGTCTGCTAAAAAGGCTGCTGATGATCCCCTGGCCATTGAGTGGAAGGCTACGGACTCTGGAAATCATCAAGACGAAAAGATGGAAGATATTCCTGTCCACCAGGAAATTGATGAAAGGGATGTAGCTGCTGCTTCTGCTTCATCAGGTGATAAGCACTCATCACCGATGGAAGCAATCCAGATGCTTATGGAAAACCAACTTAAGGAACTGGAAGACAAGCACAAGCAACAGCTATTAAAGGTTAAGGAGGAGCTGAAAGCAGAGTTGGCAGAAACCAACAGACTTCAGCTGGAAACTGTTCAAGGATCAACAGAAGAGATCATCAAAAAGGAGATCAACAGTATTCCAATTCCTCAAGACAACTCATTGCAGTTGATACACAGCTTAAGAGAACTGAACCAGAACGTGGAAGATGTGAAGGGTGATGTGAATCATCTTCACACTGCTTTAAAATCAGCTGAGCACAAGATTGCTGACTTAACTGCAACTTTCATTAAAGTCAGTCATGAAGAGAAGGAAATCAATCTGGGGATGTTGCAAGAAGTTGCAAAGGCTGCACAGGATGTTCAAAATGAAATTGCAACTATCAACCTTAACATTGACTACTTCAATGATAAGACTGATGTCATCAGCACTGACATTCATCATCTCACAGCTAGTCATGACGTTGTTAATCAGAATCTGAAGGCTTTGTGTGCTGGAGTGAAGATTCCAACAGTTGCTCTCAACCCTACTGTTGAACCTTCTAATGTCATCAGAGTTGATGATGACAAAAAGGGGGAAGATAAAAGGGAAGAACCAGCAAAGGAGGTATCTGCTGCTGAAGAATCAACTAAGGAAGAAACTGCTGCTGCAACCATTCAAGCCAAGGAAACTGAAGACACTACTGACAAAGCTGAAGTGCTTGGAAAGGTAGAAGAAGAAGAAAAGATTGAAAAAGAAGATACCAAGTACAAGAACACTGATTCTGCCAGAAAGGCTATGGAAGCTCTGAAAGCTCTTCAAGAACAACAACTTAAAGAGAAGATGGAAGCTGCCAAAGCAACCTTGGAAGAAAAAGTTGATGAAGAAGATGATGATGAAGAATCATCATATGAATATGAAGAAGTGCTCGAATCTGATGAAGAAGCTGATAGTTAGAAATTGAAAAATCAATTGTAATCAGTTTACTTTTTCAGAAATCTCATCTGATAAATTTGTACATGTAATTCACTTTCTATATCAATAAAATGTTCAAGTTCAATCCAATAAACTTTTTCTATCTCAGAAAATTTTGAGGATTACAATCTTTAGTTTAGGTATTCAACAGGTACCAAGCTGAAGTTTTGTCATCATCAAAAAGGGGGAAATTGTTGGATGAAGATGAAGATGAAGGCACTGAAGAAAGTTTGATAAGGGAGGTTTTGATGCATTCCAAAACTTCAAAGATTGGCTAAGTATGGAGTAACTTAGCTGATAGACTTATCAAGGAATTTTGACTAAGTAAAGAAGACATCAGAAGAGTCAAAGTTTCAAGGTCCAAGACTTCTGATCTGCTGAAGCAAAGTTATCAGATTAGTGAAGATCAGCCGACTCAAATCAGATTTGTTCAAGTTTGAGATCAGCCGAGTTCACCATCAGACGTATACTTTCGTCAGCCAAGTGAAGAAGATCATGAAGTGTTCCCAACGGTAATAAATGCCCCTTGGTGTAATAAATGCTGAAGTACGAGGATATTTAAGACAAATGATTGAAGGAAAGCTTCGCATCAGCCGAGTGCATTTAATGCTGCATTTAATGCTGCCTGCAGAATAGTACTGTTTACAGTACGGACAGACTGCAAAAGAGCCGTTCGCGGATTTTAAGGACCAGTACTCGAGGAATTTGAATTCTGTCTCTCTTCAACGGACATTTTTCAATCCTCAAGTATAAATAGCTGAAAGAGACGAAGAAGAAGGAAGCAACACACTTTCTGAGAGAAATTTCCGAAGCAAAATTCTTTAAGTCTCAAGAACAGCTCACTCATCAGCTGAGTCATTTGTTGACGAAAGCAGAGTTGAAGAATCAAGAAAAATACATCTTCTGAGTGATTTTGTAAACAAGAGTGTTGTGCGGAGTTGTGATCCATCTTTGTGAGTGATCAAACTTCAGAGGATAGGTTTTCTGTGTGATCTCCTATTGCGAACTTGTGGTCGTTTCATTTGTTGTTCGACGCAAGCAGAGTATACTGTAAACTTTGTGATTATAGTATAACCCAAGATCTGAGTGACTTGGAAGAGTGGACTAAAGGATATTCAAATCCATATAACCACTATAAAAATTACTTGTGTTTTTACATTGATTTTAAACTTGCATATTTCCTGATTGCATAAAAACACATTAAGTTAACTGTTTGAAAAGAAGTTAAAAGGAGTTTATAAAACTGGGGAAACATTTTTCAAACTGCTAAGATTACTTGTGAAAAACACTTTGAAAATCCGCTGCAAGTACTCTAAGTATTAAAACTGATTTCTGCAGAATCAGCTAAGTAACTATCAGACGAGTGGTCAACAAGACTGTTCAAAGATTTGTTCGCGAACAGATTTGTAACTTACTAATCTGATCAGCTTAGTCTGTTCAGTTAGAGTAAAGTTTTAAAGTTAAATTTGAAAGAAAATTTTAAAGAGGTTTATTCACCCCCCCCCCCCCTCTAAACCTCTTCTGACCACTTGGGACCAACAATAATAATAATTATAATAATAATAATAATAATAACAATAATAATAATAATAACTATAATAATAATAATAATAATAATAATATTATTATTATTATTATTATAAAAGTATAGGAGATAAAGTGCTCTTTTTTAAATCACAAGGTGGTAAATTGAATATTATGCATTTCATAGGGGGTGAATTATCATTAACTTTAGAGAAAAATTGGGTTTGGTGTCAAAATTGCAATAAAAATATATCATGTGATATCAAAGTTGCATTTTTGTAACCAATGATACCAAAGTTGCAAGCTGGCATATCCTATGGTACTCAAAAAGCAAATGTCCCTTCGTGCCCCAAACCAGGAGGATCTAGGGAGGCTTCTTGACAAAGCAGAACGACGTGGATTCCCAAGAATGATCGGCTCTTTAGACTGCATGCACTGGATATGGAAAAATTGTCCAACCGCATGGCAATGGAGCTTTTCTGGCAAAACTAAAAATGTCGTACTATCTTGTCGATGGTATTTATCCAAAATGGGGCACGTTAATTCAATCAATCAGGCGACTGCGTACCCCTCCAGAATAACTATTCTCTAAATTGCAAGAATCTTATATCAAGGATGTTGAACGAGCTTTCGGAATTGTGCAAGCTCGTTTCGCCATAGTCAATCAGCCAGGAAGATGATGGCATAAGGAGGACTTAAGCGATATTATGCTTACTTGTGTAGTACTTCACAAATGATTGTGGAGGACGAACGTCATGAATACGATGATGCCGAGTCTGAAGACGATGATACAAATATTTTCACATCTCGTAGAGCCCGTGCTAATATTTATCCAGGACTAACGCGAGAGGTTAATCCAAGATGTGGTGAATTATCCATGAAGAATTATATGATGCGCCATCAAGCAATACGATCGGTAGTAGCCAATCGTAAACTTCGGGACGACTTAATTGCCCATGTGTGGGAAAAGCACAGTCAATGATTTTTTGTATGTATTCTTATTTGTTTAAATATTTTAAGTGTTCTATTATAACTTTAACTTTTTTAATATGTAATTTTGTTAAATTAAATCATATTTATATAAAAGTTTATATTTGAATATAAATAATAGTAATAATAATATTAGTAATACTAATAATAATAATTATTATAAAATAATAATAATAATAATAATAGAAATAATAATAATTATTTTAAAAAATCGCAATCACTTATATTTATCAAGTTATACTCGAGTTTTAATCATATTAAATTTAATTATTTGATAAAAAATAATTTATAATTTGATTCATTTGTACATTTTATCTAAATTAAAATACAAATTTAAAATATCTAATTAAAACTAATTCCTATAAAGATTTAATTTTTTAAAATATAAAATTTATTAAATTATACACAAAATTTATAAAAATAAAAAACAATGAACAAAAAACGAAAAAAAAAATGTAGCAAGCGAGAGCCGAGGGGTAAAGGAGGGGCAAGCTTTTGCCCTTTCTTTCCCACTCCCACTCCCACTCTCCTTCCCCTCCCCACTCCTCCCCACCATAGAAGGCCATAATTCTATAAAAACCCCAAAATCCCCCTCCCCCTCCCTCTCACCATTGAAGATGACCGAAGGGCAAGTTTTCCCCCATTCTCTCTCATTCCCCCTCCCACTCTCCTCCCCCTCCTCACTCCCCCCACTATTGAAGACCACAATTATTTTCCCCCTCAAAATCCCCCTCACCCTCCTCCTAACGATCAGAGATGCCCTAACGGGTGTGAAACCAACCGCCATTTAATTAGAAATTTTTTTTATGGACTGACGCGGCCCAATAATATGTGAGCTGATTTTTTAGCTAGAAACCTTGACTACTTATATCTAGCACAACCATTATTAGAACTATACTATAAAAAAATAAAAAATCCATACAAATTGGTGAGTGACAATGAATATCATTGCACTAGTTATCAACAAATAAAATATAGTAGTGGAAAATTAGATAGCATGATGAGGATCTTGGGCCAAAAGGGCATTTTTAGCACTCTTAAAGTTGGTGCATAAGGAAGACGAAAAATGCGATTCAGTCATGACTGAATCGCATTTTTCGTCTTCCTTATGCACCAACTTTAACACATTCGTCCCTTCTAAAAGTGTTGTAGCAGATGCTTCCTTTTTATCAATGTGCGTATCAACAATTCATTTTTTGGCTATTTCACAACGGAGATGGCCTCACATGCAAAGTACGTGCATTACTTGAAGGTCTAATACTGGATGAAGGGACAAAAATATCCTCCAAGTAATGCACATGATTTGCAAGTGAGGCAGTCTCCGTCGTGTAATAACCAAAAAATGAATCGATGATACCCTACATTGATAAGAGGATGCATCTACAACGAAAAATTTAAAAGGAACGAATGCACAAAAAGCAGTCCATAAAAAGAATGAAAAGTGTTATTCTCTTTTTTATATTTTAATGGAAAAAAAAACTCTATTAAAAAATAAATCTACGTTAAAATAATTCACGGGAGAGCTAGATAAGTTAATTTACTCGATATATTTCGCGCTCTATAATTTTCTAGAAATTTTTGAACTTTCATATCGACTTGATTGTCCAAAGCTCAGACTATATCCACAAGTTCTAATCAATTACTAAGTATAAATTAGATTATATTCAATCTTACATAAAAGAGTAGGGAGGAAATCAAATCCCAAATTTAAACCTAAACATATTTTAAAACCACGTGAAGCAATATTTGGATTAATATAAATTAAATTAGAAATGAATCTTCCACACGTCTAGTGTTTTTCAAATTCAATTTCTCCACTTTTGGGTGATACTTGAGAACGAAAAAAAAATTTATTAATCTACAACCATCAATTGTGACACTAAATAATTGGATACTTTAATCTAGTGGCATAAGTTCAATACTTCGAATATGATTAGGTTTCTAATCCTAATGGGTGAGACAATAAGAATATTAGTACGTGTGCTGAATAATATCTTGATAAAAAGAGCAAAAAGAGTGATCAAAAGTTGACTTTCGATCATTACAATAAAGTGCAAGCATAAATAAACAATATATAGAGTATATAGCACTACAAAAAATTTATTTTTATTATTTTTAATGTTTTTATATTTTACTTGATAGAAAATTTAATGATATATTTAATTTATTTGAATTTATATACATAAACATTCAAGAGATAATTTTAAAAAAAATTATTTTTTGATTACTCATTTTTTGTTTACTCACTCAGCTCTTGATTACTCATCTCTTAATCAGCTCATAATCACTCATCTCTTGAATTTTGATGTATATAAATTCAAATAAACATAAACATTCAAATTTGTTTTTATTATTTTTAATGTTTTTATATTTATTTGATAGAAAATATAATGACATATTCAATTTATTTGAATTTATATACATAAACAATCAAGAGATTAGTGATTGTGAGCTGATCAAGAGATGAGTGATCAAAAGATGAATTTTTTTTTTAAATTATCTCTTGAATGTTTATGTATATAAATTCCAATAAACATAAACATTCATTGTTTTTATTATTTTTTATGTTTTTATATTTTACTTGATATATCGATAATTTTAAAAAATTGATGATGCAATCATTGTTTCGATCAAATTGTCTATTAGATGGTTATGTAATATTATGTCTTCTGTAAATTGCAAATATATTTATATGTTTTAAAATTACAGTGATAAATAGAAATAATGTTCAAATCATCAATTTTTTTTCAAAAAATATTGATATATTTTCAAATTATGAAGTACTTAGTGTTATATCATTTTAAATATTTGATGTTATAATTTTTGACATATATTTTTACAATATTAACTCAAGTAATTGCAAAGTAGTTGAATTAAATGATCTTGATTACAATTTGGAAGTGTCTTTTATAAAATAAATATTGTAACTATATCTACTCAAGTCTGTGTTTTTGGGGTATGGCGATGTGTGTGAGGTAGAGTCCAAGGTCTAATCTTCCACCTAAATCTATGGGAAATAGAGTGAGGGTATTCCAAATTAAATTTGAGTTTATTGCTGAGCAGAAGAGCAAGTTAATTTTTAAACCTTTATTAAATTTGACTATGAATTTAGGGACATAAATTACTTTATCCGGCGTTCCCAGGCTGTCAAGATGACCTGGGAAGATCGAGGGAGGCGGGGTGGTGGCGGGTCTGGTGGGTTGGGGATGGGTTGAGGAGGAAGATTAGGTTTTTTTTTAAATGTATGGGTATTTTTGGTATTTCATATTTGAGTAGGGTATGTATACGGGGACAAATGATACAATTTGATTGAAGTTGTTCATGACTCTCAGCAGCCAAGAGTCCGTTGGTCCGATGTTCAAGCGCCCTGTCACCTCGACTAATGCTCCCTCGATCGTAGATAGAATTCCGACAAGCCGACGTGTCTGACAATCTCTTGAAAGTTATTGGTTGAACATATGGTCTTTTGAATCTAAACGATAATGTCAAAATAAGTTTACACAAAGCTATATGGTGATTCCATAAATTCTTCCTTTGGATTAAACTCTGTAAGGTAGTCAATGAATTAAGGGACAATAGCAAACATGTTCCAAATTAATCATTGATTTTGAATTTTCGTCCAAAACTATTAAACTTGCAAATTTCGTCTCGTAATTTAATATTTTTTTCGAATGTCGTCCCACCATTAATTATAAGACAGAAATTACGCATTTGCCGCTAAATTATCACATGGCTGCTTACGTGTCATGATGTGTTAAATTTTAACATGATTAATTATATAATATTGCAGAATTCGTCCCAAACTAATTACAAGATTGAACCGTCATTTTCATTAAATTAGAAATTTAATATAGGGACTAAAATTTGATATAGTTTGGGACAAAAAATCAAAATAAGCAATTAGTTTGGGACGATATTTCAAACAAATATTAAATTTTAGAACGAAATTCGGTGAGGTAATTTTGGGACGAAAATCCAAAATCACTAATTAGTTCGGAACGTTTTATGCAATTTTACCATGAATTAATTTGAAGGTTTCCCGTGAGATTCTCATCGTATTCACTCTATGTGCATAAGGAGAAAATACGTGATTACTATAAGGGGGTGTTAATCTTATATGGTTCGAGTTGAGTCGACGGAATACTTATTTAAATCTTCTCGAAAGAGTCGACGGACTCTTCCAGTCAACATGGTCACTGAGGGTGGCGGCCCGCACAATGAGCTCTTGTTGTTCATTTAGCAGCATTTGTAGCCTCGTCTCAAAGTCCATTATTAGCTGGTCATTGGGAACGTGAGGTGTTCTTCGATGACAGGGTTCTCTAGGCCCAGGTTTCTCCAAAAGAGGATTAAGAGTCTTCTGCGGTTGCGCAGGTCGTTCTCTACGTGCTGTATTTCCTCTCCAACTTGAGCGAGCCTTGCTGCAATAGCCATAGTTCTTCCACCGCGGTTATAAAGAATTTATTTTCTTTTAGAGCAAGAAGGTTTATCGAGCCTCCATTTAAGAGTGGTAGAGGAATCTTGCCATACTTTTCTGCAGTTGATCAATACTATGAGAATGGCTGTACACGAAGATTCCTTTTTTTAGAATTACTGGAAAATGGCTGAGTAAATGCTTTCTGGATTCAATTTTTTCTTCCAATTGTTTAATTGAAATAAAATAGAACTAATTAGTGATTTTGGATTTTCGTCTCAAACTATATCACCTCACCGAATTTCATTCCATAATTTAATATTTTTTTGGAATGTCGTCCCACAGTTAATTCTGAGACGGAAATTGCGCATGTGTCCGTTAAATTGCCACGTGGCTGCTTACGTGTCATGACGTGGCAAATTTTAACATGAACAATTATATTATATTGCAAAGTTCATTCCGAACTAATTACAAGATCGAGCCGTAATTTTTCTTAAATTAGAAATTTAAAATTGAGACTAAATTAAAGCAAAATTGTAAATTACGGTATGAAATTCGGCGAGTTGATATAGTTTGAGACGAAAAATCAAAATTAGTAATTAGTTTTGGACAATGTTCAGAAAATATATTAAATTATGGGACGAAATTCGATAAGGTGATATAATTCGGGACGAAAATCCAAAATTACTAATTAGTTTGAGACTTTTTAAAATTTTTGTGAATAAAATAAGTAGTTTCCTAATTTTTTGTTTCTTGCTCTCATCTTGATTACCAATTGAGAATCCCAAACCGTGGATTCACTTTCCAGATATAATATCTTAATATTTTAGTGGCTAAGGTTATAAAGTGGAATATGAAGTATATAAAGTTTTTCTACGAGTAAAAGTGCTTCTAAAAGTTTTCACTTTTCATTATTATTTAATTTATTTAATGGATATTTGGATCCATTTCTAAATATAGGTTTCATATATATTTAGCTACTATAAATTATTGTTGTACTTTACAGATGAAGTTTTATATGATTAAAAGCCAAAATGATATGTCATTATCTGGCTTCATAAGATGCATCTTTGTATAAATTTACCAATTGGATGCAAAAATTGGGTGCATTGTTCTGTTCTGCACTTTATCTGTTTCTTTTTCAAGCATTATTAGTGCATTTGCCTTGAGTTGTTTGTTGTATATTTTGCATAGAGCATCACAAAATCTTGTAAATATATTTAGAGGATGTATTAATTTTGTTCATGATATTTGAAAGACCTGGCCTGCACAAGAATTTTCTTGACCTGTGAAGTAGTCAACCCTGGCCATATTGATGTGAAATTTGACTCGATTGGAGGATTGGATTCCTTTTTTCATATATATATATATATATATATATATATATATATATATATATATTATTTATAATTATCCTTTCTTATTCCTTTTTAATTTGTTCTTGTCCTTCTTTAAAACTTGGTAATTCTATTTTGTGAATTGGCTCTATGTGTAGTCTAAGAATGGAGAAATTACTTCACCTAATTCGATATATGGCTTGGTTTATGTAATTTATTTATTTTTGTTGATATATTATTAGGGTGAAATTGTGGAGAATTATAACATATCTATATTTCTAAAAAGAAGATACTAAAATCAAGTTGATACTAAAATTATGTAATATAAATTAAATAGAGAATTTTTCCCTATAGAGAAGTATCATCAATATATATACTACTAAAATAGGTTACATGGATTTGCAATGATACATTATCACATTCTAGTTTTGATACATGCAGTAACATAAAAAGTAAAAACTATCTCCATGGTAATAAAGGCTGCTATTAAAAATTGAATATATATATTTATAATTTTTTTTTCAGAAATTGTTTTTGGTTTATATACTCATTCTCTAATTTATTATCAAAATAATTTCTTTGACTTGGGTAATTATTTTTTTATCTTCACTAGCTATATATATACTCTATATTTTGTTTAATTATGCTTGCACTATTGTAATGATCAAATCTCAAATTTTTATCACTCTTTTTGCTCCTTTTATCTAGATATTATTCAGCACACATACTAATATTCTTATTGTCTCACACACTAGGGTTAGGAACCTAATCATGTTCCAAGTATTGAACTTATGCCACTAGATTAAAGTATCCAATTATATAGTGTCACAATTGATGGTTCTATATTAATATTTTTTTTTTCGTTTTCAAGTATCACCCATAAGTGGAGAAATTGAATTTGAAAAACACTAGACGTGTGGAGGATTTATTTCTAATTTAATTTATATTAATCCAAATATTGCTTCACGTGGTTTTAAACTATGTTTAGGTGTAAATTTGGGAATTGATTTCCTCCCTACTCTTATATGTAAGATTGAATATAATCTAATTTATACTTAGTAATTGATTGGAACTTGTCGATATAGTTTTGATCTTTGGACAATCAAGTCGATATGAAAGTTCAAAAATTTCTAGAAAATTATAGAGCGCGAAATATATCGAGTAAATTAACTTACCTAGCTCTCCCATGAATTATTTTAATGTAGATTAATTTTTAATAGAGTTATATTTTCTACCAAAATATAAAAAAAGAGTCATACTTTTCGTTCTTCTTATATACCTTTTTTGTACATTCGTCCATTTTAAATTTTTCGTTGCAGATGCATCCTCTTATCAATGTAGGGTATCATCGATTCATTTTTTGGCTATTATACGATAGAGACTACCTCATTTGCAAAACATGTGCAAGTAATGCACGTGAGACCATCTCCATCGTGAAATAGCCAAAAAATGAATTGGTGATACACTATATTGATAAGAGGGATGCATCTGTTACAAAAATTTTAGATAGAACGCATGTTATATTCAGCACATAGATTATAGAAATATTCACATGATATTTATAAAAAATACCATATTTCGGGGATAGTTTTTAGCAGTTATATAATTTCAGAAAAATGTAAGAATGAATGAAGAGGACTGGAGAGGATTGCTTTCTAAATCTTATTTACGAATGAATTTGGCCCCTCTGGCATGACTAGAATGTTTAATTATTCATTCCCCAAGTAAAAGCTCTAAGATGCTTGATTAGGGATATTTCGTATGTCCTATTGTACAAGAGTCATTCAGATCGATATTCGCTGTTTTCGATCTTTGAGACACAGATTCCGACCAGACCACTTAGGCAGATCGGAACCATATCTCCGAACTACTTTGGTTCAGTAATGGGCCTGATGGCCGAGAAATGTTTCCCTACAACGGGTCTACATAGCACGCACCACTCCTATTGTATTTGACAGACACCTAGATGCTCTCAGCTCGGACTAACAGTTTTCTCTCCTCGGGCTGTTTATATCTTGGTTGGAAAATTAACTTATTATTCTTATTTTAAAAAAATTAATGATTCGGTCATTATTTTGATCAAATTGCCTATTAGATTGTTAGGTAACTAAATTTTAAAAAATTTGATGATTCGGTCAATATTTCGATTGAATTGTTTATTAGATGGTTATGTAATATTAAGTCCTCCGTAATTTTAATAGCCAATAATGTTATAGAAAAAATATTACATATATATCGACTCAAGTTTTATTGGTATGAAATAATTAAAGAACTTATTTGTTGGAATTTTTTTTTTTTGAAAATTATTCATAAATATAACATAACAATTTTTTTAAAAAATATATACAAATTCATTAACATTTTAATTTTTATAATTAAATATTTAAAATATTTACTTTGTTTTTAATAAAATATTTTTTTAAAAAAAACCCTAAATCCACCCCACCCCACCCACCACTTTCCCAGGCCGTCGTGACGGCCTGGGATCGCCAGATCTAGACCGGCGACGATCCGGGGAGAAGTTCCCAGACCGTCGCCAGCCTGGAGTTAAACTTCAGAGGCCTGCGATGGCCTCCGACTTGAGGCCATCGCAGGCCTCAAGCTTTACTTCCAGGCTGGCGACGGCCTGGGAACTTCTCCCCAAGTCGTCGTGGGTCCGGAATCGGCGATCCCAGGCCGTCGGGAAGGTGGTGGGAGGCGGGGGTGGAGTTTGGTGGGGTGGAAAAGAAGAAGTTTTTTATTTTTTTTATTAAGAGGGTATTATTGTCAATGTAGGGGCGTACGATTTAATTTGTGGGTTCGTACTCATTTACCCCACATTTTATACCATCATACATCTATGTACAATTTTAATAGCCTAAAGTACAAATTCTGAATCATGCCTTATTTTGACTCCTGAGCGGAGTATGAGTCAGGATAGACTTTCCGGACTTTCAAGGGTAAGAGAGGAGAGAGGGAAGGTTTGAAAATACGAATGTACCCTTATTGTTGTTTCGAGATCTAACTTGTGTGAAACCAATCGCCGTTTAATTAGAAATTCACAAATAAGTAATTGACACATGTATATGTGACAATTATTTTAATTGTTATATGTACATGTGTCAATCACTCACTTGTGATACACAATTGTAGTACACAAATTGTGGTACAGAGGATCTTGAGCCTATATTATTCTACCACTAACTTTTATGCTAAGTCCTAACTTTAAACAATTCTAGATTACATAGCTAGAATCTTGATTTATATATTGGCATATTGAGGCACTTAATAAAATTAAATAACAATGAAATATCCATCTATTAAATAAATACTAGTATATACTTTAAATTCTTCTTTCTTAAAAGTTTAAGAGCCTACACTTTTGGGTGATACTTGAGAACCCAAAAACAAAAAATTATTTTAGAACCATCAATTGTGATATTAAATAATTGAATACTTTATGTCACGATAGAACCAAAAATGGTCGTAAATCTAGTGGCATAAGTTCAATAATTGGAATATGATTAGGTTCCTATCCCTAATGGGTGAGACATTAAGAATATTAGTACGTGTGCTTAATAATATCATGATTAAAAGAGCAAAGTGGTCTAAAAAAAAAACTTCAATTTTTACATCAATGGAGCCTGAACTTTTATAGAGAACTAGCTATATTTATATTCTTTTAAATAACTAATATCTTTTAGTCTTTCTTCCTATATACATTTATAGAGAACAAGCTAGCCCGATCTATGCCATGCTGATTTGTCAAAAAAGACCATATTAATTGATCATAAAAATATACTCCAAAAAAGAAAGAGGGGAAAACGAAAAGAGAACTGCAAAAGTAGATGAAGTAAGAAATTGATTGCAGAAATGATCAATCATATATCATCTCACTCATTAATAAATAACATGTATATATATATATATATATATATATATATATATATATATATATATATATCCTATAACATTACAAAACTTGAATTCAATCTTTGATCCATGCTTACACCTTACTCTTTGATTAACATTACAAAACTTGAATTCAATCTTTGATCCATGCTTACACCTTACTCTTTGATCCGGAAAAAACATATGAATTGAAGAAGTTGGTGTTAGAAAGGAATTAATCCAAATTTTAAAGTCAGGAAAAATATCTAAAATTTGAATTAAGTTTGTTTTAAGAGCTAATGTCAGTTTAACTACAACAAATATTGGGTTTAGCGACCAAATTCTCAGCAACGAAGTTCAAATGGTTGCTATATACCCGTATTTTGCAACTAGAAATCAATCGGTCACTAAAATCTGTTTGTTCCAATTTTTTTGTGACCAACGAACAATCGGTGATTGTGGAAGGTCACTAAAGATCTGACACAAGTACAGTGACCATGTCTAGTTCATATAGTGAGGAATTTCATGGTCGACGTTGCCAAACATCTACAGTGACCATATTTAGCAATGAATATTTTGAATGGTTGCACCCGTTTCCCGAGTGGGAGGTTAGTAACCAATTATTATGGTCGCTAAGTGCGAATTCCCCAGCAACAAGTGAGACTTGGTCAGTAAATTTATATTGATAGCAACAAGTGTAAAGTAGTCGCTATACACTCTACTGATAAGAATTCACCGACCAATTTTTATTGTCGCTAAGCATAAATATTTTGCAACAAATTTATGATGGTCGCTCTATGCGAGTACCTAACAACGAGTTTAAGACGGTTGCTAAAATTTATTAAGAGCAACAATTTTGAGATGGTTGCTACTTGCACTCTTGATTTATATGTCAACAACCAAGAACTATAGTCACTAAGAGTAAATTCATAGCAACGAGTTTTAGATGGCGGCTATAGTTATATTCACAGCAACAAATTTAAGATGGTCGCAACTAGCCTACTCTAGTGGGCAGTCAACAACCATCAACTTCGGTCACTGAGTGTAAATTCGCAGCAACAAAATTTATGGTCTCTAAAGTTAAATTCCTAGCAACCAATATATGATGGTTGCTAATGGCTCTTAGAGTTATATCAAAACCCAATTAATATAGTTAAGTGTAATTCTACAACAACGAGTTTAAGATGATAGTTAAAATTATATTAATAAATATAATTTTAAGTCAACTAATGGACAAACATTATACACATAAAACATTTAATTTAGCTTAATTTAACAAAAAATCAGATCTTAATTCATAATGCACTAGAGTAAAAAAGAATCCTTGTCTCATCATGCTATGACAAAAAAATCAATTGAAAATTTTCAAAACTCATAAAGCAACCTATGCAATGAAAATATAATTTTGATTCAAATCTTATAAATCAAAAGTTAATGGTAAATCTACGAGCATAACAGACTATGGTAACAAACATGTAGTTAAAGATATAATAGATTGAAATAATAAATAGCATATGGCCAATACTACAACTCATATTACGTGGCCTTGATACAATAAGGAGATAAAAAGAGCATTAATGAACATAAAAATTATACACATACAACATTTAATTTAGCCTAATTGAACAAAAAATCAGATCTGAATTCATAATGTATAAGAGTAAAAAAGAATCCTTGTCTCATCATGCTCTGACAAAAAAATAATCAATTGAAAATTTTCAAAACTCATAAAGCAACCTACGATGAAAATATAATTTTGATTCAAATCTTATAAGTCAAAAGTTAATGGTAAATCTATGAGCATAACAGACTATGGTAACAAACATAAAGTTAAAGATACAATAGATTGAAATAATAAATTGCATATGGCAAATACTAAAACTCATATTACTTCAAGACAGGCTTTGATACAATAAGGAGATAAAAAGAGCATTAATGAACATAAAAATAAATTGAAGTAAAGGCTTAAGAACTGATTTACCAATTAATTAGTGCAAAATTATGAGGTGCAGAGAAGGGATGAAGTCGTGTAAAAATACATGGGTTAAAAGGGATGAAAGCCAATGTTCTTTTATAGGCAGATTCTGAATAATTTTGATTAGATAAGCATAGAGAAAAATCTTCAAAGATTTGATATAATCTTTCCTAATTTTCTCTGATTTGGCGGGTAAGTTTTAGAGTAAAGGGCGCCAAAAAAATGTAGATACAATAAAAGTTTATAATGTTCTTATAACTCTAAAATCTCTTGAGCTGATGAATGGGGGCGATGATGGAGAGATAATTTAGGGTCATGACTGAACAGGGGCTCACTTTAATTAATTTGTTCGGTAAATATTGAAAATAAAAATAGCTTATATGACAAATTTAATATGTAGAAATATGGGAAAATTATTTTTTTGGTACCATAGGATAGGCTGACTCGCAATTTTGGTACCATTGGATACGAAAATGCAAATTTGGTACCATAGGATATGTTTTCATTGCAATTTTGGTACCAAACCCAATTTTTCTACAAAATTAATGGAAATTTACCCCCTATGAAATGCATAATGTTCAATTTATCCCTCTATATTTTGAAAAAAATCAATTTACCCCCTGTAAAATTTTAATGAAGCAATTTACCCCTTCCGCCAGAGATTGTAACTCATTTGCCGAAATTGAGAGTATGCATGCAAACGATTTTATTTAACATTGGGGGATAAATTGCCACATTTATCATAATACAATGGGTTAAATTGAACATTATGCATTTAGTAGGGGGTAAATTGCCATTAACTTTGCAGAAAAATTAGGTTTGGTACCAAAGTTGCAATGAAAACCTATCATATGGTACCAAATTTACATTTTCATATCCAATGGTACCAAAAGTGCAAGTCAGCCTATCCTATAGTACCAAAAAAAGCAATTTTCCCGTAAAAATAAAATGGAGAAATTAGTTTTTGTAACCAGAGAATAGGCCAACTTGCAACTTTGGTACCAATGAATACAAAAATGCAAATTTACTATTACAGTAAATGTTTTCATTGCAACTTTGGAACCCCTTGTTATTTAAAAAAGAACACTTTATCTTTATTATGAAAATTTCGGTAAGTGAGTTACACTATCAAGCTGAAAGGAGTAAATTATTTTATTAAATTTTTTATAGGGGTAAATTGATTTTTTCAAATTATAGGAGATAAATAATTGAACATTATGTATTTCATAAGGGGTAACTTGCAATTAATTTTGGAGAAAAATTCGGTTTAGTACTAAATCTGCAATGAAAACCTATCATATAATATCCAATTTGCATTTTCATATCCAATAATCCTTTCTCCGCTTTAAAATTAACTCCATATATATAATTTATATATAAAAAATAACCATCATAAAGGAATTAACAATGTAATGAGAAAATTAATCGAGTCAATAAAGAATGTTGTGAATATCAATGTACATGAGAGAATGATTTTACAAATTACTAGTACAACAATCGTGAAGATTGTATTTACTGTACATATTTTCCATTTTGCTAATTTATCTTTGAGTTTAATTTAAAATTGTTCGAATTTTCATTGTTAGATAGAAACAATCATTAATTGTTTAACATTTATTTTAATTTTAAGATAACCTTTAATTTTAGGGAAATTTAATTAGACACCCCTGGCTATTCTCTAGCCGTACGAGGAGAAAACTTCATATATGGCTCTAGGGGGTATATATGGCTCTAGGGGGTATTGTTCATCTACATCTATCCCAATTAATGAGTTGTCTATCGAATAGAAGCAATTGATGTTCGATCCCGAAGAGAAGGAAAAGATCTTAGAAATGTGGGGATTTATGATCCAGTTTTTGACCGAGGTGGAATTTTTGTTATATTTGAAACAAAAGGGTAAGTTCTTGTAATTAGTATAATAGCAATGGGTGTCTATATAAATTAACCTTAATTTTATATAGATGAACTTGATATATTTTTCTGGCTATACCATTGAACTCAAACGAACGACTTTATTTAATTATATTTGTTTTTTTCTTATTTGATTTTATCAGGTCGAACTCAAAACATATCTTTTCATTGACTTATATTGATCCTTACAACGGTTGATTTACACTCTAACCCTCTTGAAGCATAATTATTGAAAATTCCCTGTGATATAAAAAATTACATAGACACCATCTAGAGAGGTTTTTGTTATTTTTTCCAGAAATTGTAGGGATTGTCATTATTGTAATGATTGTTGAAGTCATAAAAGGTGTTTTGATACGTAAACCAAAGTAGATCTCCTTGTAATTTTTGGAACATAAAGGATTTTTGTAAAACGACTAAACCTCATGGTCTGATCATAAATCGCCCATATATATATATATATATATATATATATAGATTTAAAAAACATAACACAAAATTTGAAAAAAAAATAAAAATGAATTTTTTTTTAGTAGGAAGCAATAATTCTATAATATTGATAAATAGAAACATTAATAATTTTAATAATACAAAATGTATAAACTAAATTAGGATTTCAATTTAGCTCTATGTACTCTACCCTTGTTCATTACCCTATAGTTGACTTCGAAAAGTACAGAGGCGCCATCCCTAGTTCATTACCAATTAATTTCCTCTTCTAAAAACCATCCCTAATTCCCAACTTAATTCCCAACTTTATTTTCCTTCTATTTCAATAACTTTCTGAACGTGAAGAGAATCGATCAACCTAGCCCTAATTTCAATCGGTCACGAGAATCAATCAACCCATTCCTAGTTTCAATCCCAATCGTGAAGAGAATTGAAAAGTGGAAGCACAGTTAAAAGTAGAATCGCAAAGTATTATTGTAGTTGATTATTGAAATTGGAGTAGATGCTATACTCTAGAGATCGTTTGCCCCGCAATAACAACGGCAGGTATCCTTGTTGTGTTACTTCAATCATAATTTATTATTTCAGTATTTATAATTTTATAATTGAATCGTTCAACTTTCCTTGTATTTATGAGGCTAGTTTTCTTTATCTTTTCCTGAATTATCCCTTGCAAAGTTATTTTGCTTATATATGATAGTAGGATTTAGAATTGAAGATATTGAATAGAATTTGAATAGATTTTCCAACATATTTGACTCAGAATGCTCTAAGTTGTGCTTAGAGGTGGGATAGGGACTAATTTATGTTGCTTATATATGATAGCAGGATTTAGAATTGAAGATATTGAGTAGAACTTGAATAGATTTTCGAACATATTTAACTCAGAATTCTCTAAGTTGTGCTTAGAGGTGGGATAGGGACTAAAAGTTGCATCAGTAACATTGCTAAGGGTGGTTGGTTTCTTTGCTAAGGACCGGCAACACATGATTGAAAAAAAAAAAAAAAACTGAGAAATCACTTAGTTCCTGAAGCTAAGCCAATGTGCGTTAGGGAAGGAATTAAAACGTATCTAATTTGTGCTTTAGCTTTTAAGGTAATTCCATTTGCATAAACCTTATAATGCTAGTCAGAAAAGCTTGTCTGTTCACCTAACCAGTAACCACTATCAAACTTTGTGCACATATACTCTTTTATTCAGATTTCAATTGAGTATACATAGGATATCAATTCAGTAAACCTATTTGGCACCTAATTTTAAACACTGGTCCTCAAATCCAATCTTTTTTTTTGTTCCTAGTAAGGTTTGTAGATGGAAGTCAAATCCATGATGAAGATTCAGGAAACATGTAATATTCTCTATTCATATTATTTTCGAACCAACTTAACTAAGAATGCTTTAAGTTGTGCTTTTTATAAAGAAAACTAGTTGTCTTTGCATTTTTGAAAACTAGTTTGATTTAAACTATTCTTATTGATCAATATTTGTTGAAATATAGTTTTATTTATATATAATTTCTATCTTGCATAAAGATAAAGCTAAATAAGATTTTTCATATTTGACTCAGAATGCTCTAAGTTGTGCTTAGAGGTGGGGTAGGAACCGATTTTTGGGTTTTTTTACCTAATTAAGTAAAGCTAATTAATAAGATTTTTCATATTTCAATTATCCCTTGCAAATTTATGTTGCTTATATATGATCGTAGGATTTAGAATTGTAGATATTGAGTAGAACTTGAATAGATTTTCGAACATATTTAACTCAGAATGCTCTAAGTTGTGCTTAGAGGTGGGATAAGGACTGATTTTTGGTTTTTTTACCTAATTAAGTAAAGCTATAGAAGAATTTTCATATTTCACTCTATATATATATATATATATATATATATATATATATATATATATATATATTAGGTGGAGACTGGAAAGTGGATCACTTCATGACTTTGTAAAATCATTCACCTTCTATGCAGATTGAACGAGGAATTTTTCTTTCACCTGAAACTTGAACTGGGAAAACTGAGGTTTGCCGTGTCCAAGACTCAGGTTAGTCTATAAAGTTCCGCAACATGGCTTCCTTAGATGAGTCAACAGAAGCACTAAACTCTAAAGATTTTGTTTGAAGGATATGGAAGACAGAGTGACTGAGCTGGAATCACTTGATAAGGCCCTACAAGAAGGAATAGGTTTAATCTAATCCAAATAAACAGTTAATGCTAAATGATAAATATAAAGCACCATGATCCAGCATTTGATGCAATAGAAACATTTTCCATAGTATTTACTCACTAAAATCCAAGAACCAAAAAAGTCTTTACTATTTTAGCCAACCTTTCTAATTTAATTATTATATATATGCAGAAGCATATGATAAAATGCAATCTGAACTCGTAACAGCAAGGAAGAGCTTGATGAAAATGTTAACATCAGAGGATATTAAGTCAATTGTACGTTACTTTCCTTACCACTTAGCCCTATTCTATTGTAATGTATCATTTCCTTTGTGTAATCGTGACTCTGCTCTTTACCCTGCAGCTAATGGACACGGTTGAGTTAAACGAGTTGAATAGATCGTTGTTGACACTTCTCGATGAAAATATTTCAAGTGCATATCAGTCTAACCAGGTAAGAAATCAGAACTAGAAATATTTTGTTTAATCCAGGTTTATTCCTCTTATTATCATATATGTAGTTGTATTAGTCTAGTGATAATTCATATTAGAAGAAATGATTTTTTTCCTTTCTGGGATTTAAAAATAAGTTAGAGAGGGGCTATAAAATAGTTCTGGTAAAAATAAACGCACACATACACATACTCATGATACGATCCAAAAATAAAAGTCCACATTTGAAATAGATAGTGAGAAAATAGATTTTCAGTCGTGCTATTCGATTAAAATCTAATTCCAATATAATATAAATATTTATAAACTGCAGTATAATTTTGTATGGTACATAGTCTTCCCACCAGGTCACATATCTAATCTAATCGCCTAGTCACTTGGATATGATCTTGTAGTTGTAAGCATTTTCTTCGCATTTTACATTTGCTTTTTCTGTGTAATCGAGCTCGTTTGTTAATTTTTTTGGCTGCTAAATTTGTGTGGCTCTATCATTGTTTACCTTACCTACATGGATTATAATTATGTTGCATTTTCAATTTTTTATGGTGTAGCTTTAATTTGACTTGAAGGATTCAACTGTTGCGGTGTTTGCAAACGATCGAGCTTGCTTATGTTTATTAATTTGAGCCAGTGCATGTCATGAAGTTTTTTCGGTTGAGTTGTTTGTTGTCTAAGGATGAATTTCATATTGGAAAGCTTAAGGATTCTTGAACGTGGATTGCAATTCAATTTTGAATTTTGATCTTCACAGGTTGTATCCAATTTTATATAAGATTTAGCTTCAATTAGGCATTAGCTTTCAAGCCAATGTAAATGGTTGCTCACTGTTTGAGCATATTTCTTATTTTGTTTTTATAATTACAGTTTGAGCATTGAATTTTCACCTAGTTAATTTTGTTGTTTGAAAGTTTAGCTTATGCATAAGCCTTTTTGCTCACTATTTTGAGCTTGTTTTCTATAATATTATTATTATTTCGTGTGATGGTGATATTATACTGGTGTTATATTTTTAATTAATAATATTTACTAAATCAAATAATGTGATATAAGTTTTTGCGGCTATATTAACATTGATTTTAATTAAAATTTTGGTTGCTTAAATATATTTGAAAACCATAATTTGGTCACTAAATAATTTGAAGTAAGAACTTTAGCAACACTGATAAATGTCTTTTTACAACAAATGACATGGTTGGTAAAAGACATTTATCAACCAAAGATATTGGCTGCTACATGTAAAATTATATCATCCAAACACAATGTTACAGAAACCGTGAAGTTCCGCATTAGCGAGGAAATATTTTAGTTGCTTATGGCTGCACCTTTAAAGACCACTGACTGTTGGTCATAAAACTTGAAGTTTTGATTGCTATGTGAATAAAATTTGCGACCATGTAATGCTATAATCACCATATATCTTAACTTCAACGACTACATTAATTGTTGCATATGCAATGTCTATCAAAGACGACTTCTGACTGGTCACTACAAATGAAACTTGGTTGTTGTACACACTATATTAGCAACCAGTTAATGATTAAGCAACCACCGATTTCTACTTCAGCGACTACAAAATTTGTTGCTCATGGTCATGCCTTTTAGAGACCACTGATGGTTGGTCCCTGAACAAACATTTTGGTGGTTGTGTGCATACCATGAGCAACCATGTCAAGTTGCAGCAACCATCGATCTCAACCATTAGTGACCATGCATATTGTCGCTCATGTCCATTTCTTTTAGATACCATTCATTTTCAGACACTAAATATGAAATTTGGTTGGTGTACAAATAACATCAGCGACCATGTGATGATGGAGCGACCAAGTGTCACTGCTTTAGTGAACAAAATAATTGTTGCTCATGTCTGCTTTTTAACGACCATCACTGATTGGCTGCTGAAGATAAATTTTGATTGCTGTAAGTACGAAATTAGCTACCATGCAATGATGCAGCGACAATCTATATGCACATTTGCGACAAAAAAAAATGTTGCTAATGATGGCATTCTATAGCGATCATCAGTGAATGGTTGCTAAACATATACTTTCAGCATCCAAATAAAATGTTCGTCACTGCGTAGCTTTAGTCGCCATACTATTGTGGCCAACATTGTTCTGGTCACTGTATGTTTTAGTGACCAATTTTATACATTTAGCAACCAATATCCAACGTCACTAAAGTCGATATTTCTTGTAGTATATACCCATGTGATATGCATAATATTCAATTTATTTTCTAGTGATTTGAAAAAGTGCATTGTACCCCCCTAGTGAAAATTTTAAAGAAACAATTTACCTTCTTTAATCGGAGAGTATAACTCACTTGCCGAAATTGAGAGTGGGCATGAAAAATGTTATTGTAACATACTGGGATAAATTGCCCCATTTATAAAATACATGGGATAAATCATCACATTTAACATTATACTAGGGGATTAACTGCTACATTATCATAATACAATGGGTTAAATTGTCACATATAAAAATATTAGGGAGGCGGTGTAAAACTTTTATTAGATTACAGGAGGTAAAGTGCTCTTTTTAAAATAATGAGGAGGTAAATTAAATACTATAAATATCACATGTGTAAATTTCCATTACCTCTTTGTTTTAATTACAAAAAACGAAAGAATATTTAAGTGTGATGCGGTGTTTTAATTATCGGACCGGACCAGCTGGTTTTGCCGGTTTAATCGTTAATCGACTATCAATTCTGTTTAACCCTCGAAAACCAGTTTTGTTCCTGACTAGTTCAAATTGGAGAAAATCGGTAAAGTCAATGAACCAGTGAACCGATTGAACCACTGGTTCACTTATAAAAATGAAAAGTTTAAGCTTCGGGTTTTTACTTCTCTTTCGCGGCCTTTAAACTTCAATAATACTCTCACCTCTTTTTCTATTTTTCACTTTGAATTAAACAAAATCAATAAGAAAAAAAAATCTTTTATATAATAAGTTATATAAATATATTTGATCATTAAAATTAGAAAAATCATTTTTTTTCCTCAAACTTCAAGTATTTTCAATTTTTTATATAATTCGATAACGGTTGAACCAGTAATTAAATATTTAACCGATTTAACCAGAAACCAGTAAGATTACTGATTCGATGTTCGGTCCGATTTTTAAAACATTGGTGTGACGAAGAAAAAAGCATAGTTACAGACTTTGCAGTTGGCCGGCCAATAGAATTTGTTATATTTATCAATTTTTCCGAAAAATTAGTACCTACACCGGTGGATTTAATCCACCCGGGTGTTAGATGAGTGCCACATGAGCATAAAATGACAATGTTGTGTCATTTCATGCCTATGTGGCATTCATCCAACCCCAATGGATTGAATCCACTAGTGTAGTATCTAAGTAACCCAATTTTTCGAACCTTATAAATGTAGCTAAGTGAGATTATATAAGTCATATTAAAAGTTGCTCTGACAATATAGCTAGTATAAATACACAAAATATAGACTTTAGTGAAGCTAGAAAATAATTATCTAATGTAGGACCTCAGACGCTACCACTTGCCCCAAAACCAATTGGTGTTAGGGAATGCGCATACCTTTCCCTTATAGTGCATTCACGCAAGCGCCCACGATATTCGATTGTGGCTCCACCCACACACTTAGTTTGGGTCTCCATCCGCACACTCAGTTTGGATGCCACAGGACAATTGCTGTCACCCGCACACTTAGTTTGGGTGCCCAACATCTAAGTTAAAGAAATTATTTTGACAATAAATTAGAGAATAATTATACCCACATATGTAACTAAAATCATATCAACTTGATTTTAGTATTTTAATAAAATATAGATATGTTATTCTCTACTATATATTTCACCCTAACAAAATATCAACATAAATAAATTACATAAACCAAGTCATATATCGAATTAGGTAAAGTAATATATCCAATCTACGGATGAGACCATAATATGTAGGATAAGGTTGAGACTCTATAGTGATATATATAAGTAAATATATACAAAAAAAAGGGAAAAAAAATCTCCAATTTATACGACACATAGATTTGACGTGATTTCATTAGACCACGAAAAACAGTATATCAAAATCAATAAGATCAAGTAAATGGAGTAAATACTGATTTATTAATAATATCGATCTTGAAATGTACAAATAAGGGTCTGATCCAAAGTTATAGGATGTCGTATACAAATAAGTTCTACAAGAAGAGCCTATTGACCGAACAACAGTGTGAGGAAAAGCTTTCCCCAAAGGTCTCCTACATATTTAAAAGTAGTAGTATTTATAGAGTTTCATGCGTCTCCATGATAGAGCCCTAATGCACAAGCCCTGGTGTGGCTCTGTAGTTGATCTGGCGGTTGTAATCGGACATGTAGATCGATAGTGCTTCTTTTAAACTTTTCAAATATGAAATTATTGTCTTGATATTGATCGATGAAGGCCTCTAAATAATCGAAATCGATCTTGATTAAATAAGATCTATATTGAGCAGAGTTAATAATTTCGATTTGGAGCTTTATAGAATATCCCCCGTCACACATAAACCCAATTCACAAATTGATTTTAGCACTTTCTAAAGAGAGAAGAGAAGGAACAAGAACAAATTAAAAAAAAAAAAAGGAATAAGAAAGGATAATTATCAAAAAGAAAAAAGAAAAGGAAAAACTTTTTTCATCTTCATTTATCACTTCCTTACAAAAAGTAGTGCACATATTCCAAAATCGGAGCACATTTAAAGTGCGTGGAAAGAAGTTGAAAGCATTCAGATAATTTTGAAAGCTGTCCATGTTCTATAGAAGTATAGATCCAAGTAATCTTATTTCGTGGACAAAATATAAATAAGAATAAAATGTTTTGCCGATAATTTAGGGTATGTTTGTTTGGCATTTCTTAAAGTTATTTGTGTTTGAAATTTACCAAACAAACAAATTTTCTACTTTCTTAATTAATTTTTCATCTATCAATTTTCTCAAGCTAATCTCTCAAAAGTCAAACAAACAAGGGCCATTCTAAAATAAGATTTTATGGGACATAAGTGTATATAAGATAATCTATCTCAACCACTAAAAAAATCAACAACAAATCTGAACCATAATTTTTGATCAAAATGTCCAATGATTGACATGGCATCAGACATTTAGAAAGAATAAATATATGTTAAATTACATACTAACCCTTTCATTAATATAATTAAAAAAATCTCTTTAATCTTTAGTTAATTTCAGATCTCTTTCAAAAATAAAAATAAAAAATATCGAGAAAATTGAATTTTACATATCGATTTTTTGTCTACTTACTACATTTAATACCAAATTTTTCAAAACGACACATTTCGTACTAAAGTTGGACAATTATTTTTACATTTCATTCAACATTTAGTTTTTGGATGGAAAAGATCACATGACAAGCACGAGTTTCTTAAGTCAACATTTTTATCTGTTCAGAGGATATTGCAATTGGACAAAAAATACCTAAAAATTGGAAGGAAATAATTGCAATTATTGCCGCTCCAACTCCTCTGTCTTCACCTCCGACACTACAACCACTGCCCGACCCTTTCCCACCTAAAAACAAATCTTATATGCAATATGGGGCATATTTTAGGTTTGTGCATGAAATCTAACGTCTTTAACATCAAAAGATTTCGATTTTTAATTCTTATAGTCTATCTATACGACTATTGATCGATCTCCTTATCTATATACAGTTTGATTCACGCACAAACTCGTAATCTATCTTTTCAATTTTATTAGCAAGAACGGAACAAAAGCTTATCTCAAGCTTTGTCAACACAAAAGCGCAAACTGAAGTAGAAGAAGAAACCCAAAATCAATTTGGGGAAATTAAGTTTACGTTGTAAATTAGGGCTAATATGTTAAAATTGTATTGTATTTACTTAGGCGTGTTACGGTTTCTTTTTAGGTGTGTGTTATATTTTTTCTTTTCCCTGTTTTACCCTTGACTTATTTTTCTATATAAGAAGGGTGTATTTGCATTTATCTGTAGATAGTATTTTTCCAGATTAATAAAAGGATTTTATTTTCTTATCTTTCTTTCTCTCTGTTCACAGTTATCTTCTCCGGCGTAGTCAAGTTATTTCAATCCAGTTCATTCATGGCAAGATTCTTTTTTAATTTTCGTAGCAGATTTGTCCATTTTATCAATGTAATGTAACAGATTCATCCCTCGTATCAATGTAGTATAACATATTTGTCCCTCTCAAATCCAAAATACATCTTAAAATGGACGAAAAATTGATATATTTTGAATTTCAAAGGGACGAATGCGTTACACTACATTGATAAGATGGACGAATCTAATACAAAAAATTGAAATGGACGAATTGTGCAAAAATTAATCCATAAGGAGAACCAAACACTCAACAAATAAACCTTACCTTTAAAGTTTAATTAGGTATAAGTGGTTCCTTTCAATGTTATTATTATACTATATAATTCAACTATAGCTCATATATATTGTTAAATTAGGTAAGATATATAGTATCATATGCACCCAATCTTTGACACGACTACTTTTTTTTTCCTTCCAAATATTAACATCTATTAATACCAAATCTATACCAACATGCATGGATAAACAAAATATCTATATCATTATGAATTTGTTATTTATTAGATCATAGTGTCACACTAAATCGCCATGACTTAACGAAGAAAAAATGTACTTACTTGACCAGTTATTTTAATAATATGTGTCATCGAATTTCAACTTGACTTTAACTTAATATATATCAATTAAAGGATACTAATAACTTTATTTTATTTGATTATCATTGTAGTTTAAGAATTCCCCTAAAATAGAGGGATGTTTGACATGAGCATATATATATATATAGTTGGCGTTAACTTAATATAAAAAATTGTGACACTTTATTATTCTAACACTAACTTTTATGCTCAAGTCCTAACTTTATACAATTCTAGATTACTTAGCTAGAATCTTGATTTGGAGATGTTGCAAAGACTCCATACCTGTTCGGCAGCTGTTGTTTAGGAAAAATTCAATGGAAAATGATTGTTGTCTGACATGTCTTCGTGGGGACAGCGAATCAATCATGCATATCTTGACCACCTGTGACTTTGCTCGTCAAGCTTGGGCTACATCAAACATCTCCTTTTCTGTTTATAACTCAAACGGGGAGTGCTTTTCTACTTGGTTTTTCCGTATTATACACTCCCTTGACAAAGACGAAGTGAGTTTTGTTTCTATTTTTTGTTGGTTTCTCTGGTACTTTCGAAATCAGCGCACTTGGGAAAGAAGAGACAATCGTCCTCATGATGTCCATATTATGGCTCAATCCTTCTTCGAAAGATTCAAGTCTGCCTTCTCTATTCCGAGATCTGCACCTCATCCTAGATCTCTAGTGCGCTGGATTGCCCCATCAGGTACGTTTATTAAGATAAACTTCGACGCCTCCCTTGATAAGAACGAAAAAATTTTTGGAGTTTTTTGGAGTTGGTTTTTTGGCTCGGGACAGCACATGTACTTGCCTTGGTTGGGCTGCTCATCACATTCCTCTACCTTTTGATCCAGAAACTGCCGAAGCTTTTGCAGCTCGTTCCGCTATGGAATTTTGTCTTGTAAAAGGTTGGAATGAGGTGATACTTGAAGGCGATTGTAGTCGGTCATAGATGGAATCACATCACACACGAAACCATTTTGCAACATTGGACCATTACTTGAAGGGATTCAACTATTGGTTTCTTCCTTTGGCTCTTTCCAAGCCCGGCATACTATGCGCGAAGGCAATAAAGCTGCCCACCTCATTGCTAAGTTAGGCTTAAATTCGAATTCTTTTGGAGTTGTTCTCCCCGATTTTATCTTTGATATTGTAAACTCCGACTCGTCTGATTAATGTTATTACCTTCGGGTTTCTCAAAAAAAAAAAAAAAAAAAAAAAGCTAGAATCTTGATTTATTGGCATATTGAGGCACTTAATAAAAATAACAAGGAATAATCCATCTATTAGAATAAATACTAGTATATACTTTAAATTTTTCTTTCTTAAAAATTTAAGAGCCTCCACTTTTGGGTGATACATAGTTCTACACATTGTAGATAGATGTAGAATGATCTAGAGAATCAATCTCAATGGTTAGATTAAAGTTGATCACCGCCGTCCATTTGAGGAGATGGAAGTATAAATAAGGGATCACACTTCATTTGTAACTATCCAAGTTTGAGTGAATCAACAAACATTCGAAGTTCTCTTTCAAAGCTCTCTTACTAACTTACTCCACTTTTCACTTATTTGATCAAGAGCTAGGCTGACTTAGCCAAATCCGCAAGGGGCTGGAATCGATCGCAAGGGGCGTTTCGATACTATATGCCGCACGACACTTGAAAGAGTCAAGTATGTGACACCGTATTATCTCTTACATTAATATAAACACGAAATTTATAAAACTAAGGTAAATGTTAATACGTGGAGTTTTTTTTTTTTTTTTTTTTTTTTTTTGCTTTTCTTATTATTTTAAATAGTTTACTTTTATAATTTTTCCAAGTTCACCTAAAAGTATATAAAATGTTTGCTAGTTTGTATAATTGCATTTATTTACCTTGGCCTTTCCGTTTAAGTTAGTGAAGGATGCTCTTCAATTTCGAAAGATGGTAATATTATGGTTTATTATCTGGAATGTTTGCTTACTAGGTAACTCTTTATATTGCTCTTCTAATTTATCATTTCCTATGCAATGACAAACTTTTTATGTTTACTTTTTATGCTCATTCAATTTGTTGTGCTTTCAAGACTCAACTTCATGTTATTCCCCTTCGAAAGCCTGTGCAGGCACATGCAGTCAACTTTATGTAACTTTTCGCTTTTCTATCTATTTTATGCAACCATGCTCCGAGTCCATTTCTAACATGCATATAAAAGCACAACTATTTGTTCTGTGTGACTTGTTATATTATACTGGCGTGAACAGGCACATGTGAAACACCAAGGCAAGTTCTTGTCCATTCACCAGAATATAACACATTGGCAAGTGAAGTTCTGGTTCACTTATCCCATGTGAACTTGAAGAAATTTTTCTTCCTAAAGTTGCCCCTTAGTGAGGTTGTGCAGACAATTGGGTACCTCTTTTACAATGCTTTTTTTATTTATCACTTCCTATATAATGACAAGCTTTTTATGTTTACTTTTTACACACATTCAATTTGTTGTGCTATTAGGATTATACTTCCTTTAATGTTATACCCCGTCTAAAGCCTAAGCATGCAAATGCATGTAACTTTTCGCATCTCTATCCATTTTATGCAACAATGCTCTAAATTAAGATCTCAACTATTTGTTCTTTCTGTAAACTGTAGGCTTATTTCAGTGCTCTTCTCATTGTTATTTGTTATATGATACTGGCATAAACAAGCACGGGTAAGACAACAAGGCGAGTTCTTGTCCATTCACCAGGATCTAAATATTGGCTTCGGGACATGGGAATTCGACCGAACGAATTTGAAGAACTCATCTTTAGGAAGTGAAGTTCTTGTTCACTTGAGATGAGGATATACTTGTCATTGTAACACTGCAACACTATGTATCCTAGCAGTTGCCATGGATTCAGTATCATGAGATACTAGGAGTCGGTCATATGTTTCTATTAGCCGATGGAGTGCAAGATGCAGTCACACAAGCACTTATCGAAAAGAATTAAAGACCTTCATTGGTTTATCATACCAGGATTATGTATCTGTCACTTGTATTATTATAGTTTCTTCAGTGTATTACTGCCATGACAGAAGTTTACGCATTGACAATGGCTATGCATTGTTTTGACCAACAGTTTGTGGTTAACTTATAAGTTTTCAATTCAGTTTCCAAGTGCAGCTTATCAAACTTTATGTGATAAGTTGGCTCTACAGACATAAAAGTGTTTTAGGAAATATCAACATGAAATTATTTACCTAAAGATGACTTGCCAATTTATGGAGTTGTAGCTGAGCCTGCTTTAGTGGAAGCTTCTGCAGCAGCATCGGAAATAGCCCTTAGACAAGCATCAACAGCAGAAAGTGAGGCATGTGGTGCACTAACATCAGAAGGTGCAGCAGAGCTTGATTTTCTTTGTGTTTGAGCTCTGCCTTACGCTTTAGCCGATCTCTAATAGGGGTTTTCTTTTTCTATTAAAAACATACAAAGGGTTACAAAACGACTACGAGACGAATAAAACACATCAAGAATAAAAGTATGCAAGATATACCTTCGGACATTCATTTTGATGTTCTTTCAATTCAATACAGATGATACTGCAATCTGCACACTGTTGGAGAAGTCTCCTGACCTGAAATTTGGAAATAATCAGATTCGTCAATATGGTAAGAAACTATCACAACTTCAGTGAGGGCCACAAAGGACTGATATGTTATTTTGTGAATTATGCGACTAATCATCTATAGGAGTAGATCTAGGCTCTTAGTTTGTACTCCCTCCGTCCCAATAATCTTGCTCCCATTAGGTTTGGCACGGAGTTTTAGAAATTTGTTAAAAAAAGTAAACTTTTGTTATTTTTTTAGAGAGAAAGGAAGCCATGTTTTGGGACGTCCCAAAATAGAAATAGGAGCAAGAAAAGTGGGACGGAGGAAGTATTATCTTACAATTGGTTTTCTGAATCATAAGAGTAGTGGAATTCCTTCCAAAGGTGCTAATCAAGAACTGCCTTGAAGAGTAAAATGAATGGTATTTTTTCCTTTGTATTGTTGAAGTGCGATGGTGGCTAAGGAAGTAAAACGCCTTTCAAATTCTATTTTCTTATTTCTATTTATCTTTAATCTATTTTTAAATCGAGTATAGAATGATTGTTAAATGGTGTACATCATCCTTTTTAATGCAGGTGAAGGCTCTTCAAATCTACAAGATCAAGTAATATCTGAGGAGAAGCCAACACTTATTAAAACTTATTAAAAGCGGAAAGCTAAATGATTATTTGATAGAGGTCATGTTCAAATTGCAAACAATGATTTAGACATTTCTGGAGTTAAAAGGACCAAGAGAAGACTAAAGCAATCAGCGGTTGACACTATTGACCTCCATCCTAAATTCCCATGATATCTTGCACTTAACCGACTACAATTTTTTTTTTGACATGTAAGAATTATTTCTTCTAGTAACACATAAAGAGCATTGTTTTCATCTTATCCGTCACTTGTTTAAAGAGCATAAATCCCTCAAAATATGCATGAACATGTAATGTGCAAGAAACATGGACATAGTGTGTCTTGGCACAAGAAAGAGAATTAATGCTCCTGTAACTACTAGCCGAACCAGTCAACATCTACTCCTTTCAAGCTATTAGCCAAGCATGGGGTTAACTGCAGTTATACCATTAGTTTATCCCCTGTAACCCTCTCTTGAAACACCTCATACAACATCTCAACAAAAGCAAAATTATGAAGATAATCAAATTCCCCATGTCTGTAGTCAACATGTTTAGCATTTCGGAAGCTGAAAATTCTTCTAATATTTATAACAAAAAAAAATGCTACAGTTCAGAACATGAGAAAATTGAGCCAAATCAACTGGAAAAGAAATATTCACAAGAAATACAGGTTACCTCGTTAACAGGAACTGCATTTGCCATGGAACAGAACTGGATCTGCAACATAACATGAACAAAATAGATAACACAAAATAGACGGAAATATGCTAGGGCAATAACAATATCTCTATTGTAATGTAAGATTGTGCTTATGGCATAACATACCATCACAGTCCATACTGCTTACATTTATAATGATCACAAATGCCTCAAGACCAAATATTTATTTGTACTGCATATCCTTGTGTTACAAATTTCATAATCTGCGTACACATCGATACATATGTTTGATTGTTACCACATAAGTAGCTAGTAAAAGTTCTTTAGCATCTAAGAAGACAAATGCAGTATTCTAAAGGTTATTAATAACCTTTTCATTGAAGTCCAATCATACTTAGGATTTGACTTAGAACTATAGACCAGATCCATGGCATAACATAAATTAGAGTAGGTAATTGGTTACGAACCAATTGATATTCCAATAAGATTGAATTCAATGATCTAGACTTTTCACTCAAAGCACATATTTCAAATTTCAGAAAATTTACCTCTTACAATAGAAGTATTGGTAAATACTAAAATTCACTTTTAAGAATTATTTCATTAGTCCGCAGGCCACATAAATAATTCCATGAAATTCTTCACCAAATTTCTACCTTTAATTCCTCAATTGAAAATTTGGGATAACCATTTTCAAAAATGGTCCTTTCATATTCCAGGTCTGATATATTCACTATAGTAGGTCAGAGGTAATAAACTATGTGTCTCTTTGAAAATAACCAAATTCGAAACTTGGTTCGATTGTACAGGCTAGTACCAAGTTTTCTTCCATTTGGTATAGGGCTGAGCATTCGGTAAAAACCAAACCGAATCGGACCGGATTTTGGTTTTTTTCGGTTCGGTACCTTTCAGACCGTGGACCGTTTGTCAAACCAAAAATTTCGGTTCGGTTCGGTAAAAAAACAGAACGATCCGGTTCAGGCCCACCTTCAAACTTTTTACTTCAAGAACTTTCTACTTCAAACCATAATTAAAAGTACCTAGAGAAAAGAGCAAGAGACAGCGGCGGCGGATGGCTGTGGAGGACGGCGGCGGCCGGACGACAGCGGAGGAACGAAGTGGTGGACGGCAGTGGACGGATGGTGGTGGATGGGTGCGGTTTTCGGGAAGGAAAAGGAAGGTTAGGGCTTTTAATTTTATCACAAGTCGATTATTCTAAAGGTTGAGTAGGGCCGAATTGATAAGTAAAGATTAAAAAAAAAAATAAATAAAAACATTAAGTAAACCGGTTCGGTTCGGTAAACCGACCGATTTTACCGAAAACTGAAAGCATACATGCTTCGATTCTGAGCCTGGAACCGATTACCGAGACAAAAATTCGGTTCGGTAATCTGTCCGTACCGAAACTTCAGTTTCGGTACGGTTCGGTCGGTTTACCGAATCAGGCTCACCCCTAATTTGGTAACGTGTCTCACTCATGAGACAATTGAACATCTTCTCAGTATTTGAAATAAGTTACGGTTCATGTGTGGTTCTTTCATTTGAATGAATCCAATAAAACATAAATTGCTCCCACTCGAAAATAGGAAGCAAATTGGATAATCATATCCACGCGATATGTCAAATAAATGAGTACTTTTTGAACCGATTTACACAAACGAATTCAAATACTCTAAGACCAGTTCATCTAGTAAATACATCTATAAAGATTGTATTTTCGGATTTAATAGCAAGAACACTTTCACCTCATTGTTCAATCAATAACATAATGCTTTAGACTATTATATATCCCCAAAAGATATATATTAATTTTTCATGAGATCATATTTTTTTTTTTTTGATAACTCAGGTGTCCAAGCTTACGCTAGACTAATCCTGGACCCTTCAGAACCCTTTCCCTAGAACCCTGAAGGATGTAAATCGCAGGATGTGCCTTCACCAAGCCTCGGGATCCCACCATACTGCTGTACACTCTGCGCACAAAGGGGTCTTCACTACAAATGACCCTTAGACAGACCCATGAAAATGCTTCCATCCAAGTTCCAAATGGGACTCGAACCCCCACCCTTGCCACTGGAGCAAACCTTATGAATTGTTGGTCAACCAGTTGGAGATATGCCCTGGGGGTAAGATCATATTTCTTAAATACATAAGAAACATAGTCAAGACAAACTCAACTATCTAATCACTTTGTCTAAAATAGCTTAGGTCAAACCAACTTCTAACCTTAGCTTGTATAAAGTGAAACTTACTAAAGTTTAAGGTTGACTTGTTATGCATTAAAAGTTAACAAAAAAAAGAATAATTCCCCAAGGAAATAAAAGGTGAACTTAAGATGCACGAATCTCATTCTATCCAAGACTCAAGTTAATTCACTTAACACAATTACATCAGTAATAGTGTTAGAAATAACTAATTTCGGATAATTTCATTACATGGATAACTCAAATGTTCATATAGATATTCATATCCCTAATCTAGTATCAGAATCCATGTTCCTCGATACATTTGATTCATTTAAGAAATTTCAAAACACTGATGTGTTTTAATTTCATAATAGATCAAATTAAATCAATCAAGATACACCATATCTTTGTAATGAAAGAATGAATTAATCCAACCTTCACTCAAATTAAATCACTAGAATTAATTATAAAGGAAGTTCAACTCGAACGCCCTTACAAAATAACAAGGCCAATGAGACAAAACGGGTCGGGCCAGCTTTGGCCCAAATAGCTGATCCAACCGAAATCAAACCGATAAATGGATCACGGGACTAGAATGGGCCAAGCCCAATTGAATCAAGATATAGTTGTGGCCAAGATATTAATTAATTAATAGATTAATTAATTAATGGCCTAAAGTCATTAATACAGATTGGCTCAAATCGGCCCAATAAGCAATTTCAGCCGAAAAATGAGTTAATCAATTAAGTAAATTGATTAATTAACTGGGCCAAGGATTAATTAATTGGCCCAGTCATGTAAAAAAGGCCGACTCAATAGCATAACTAACTAATTAATTATCAAAAGATAATTAATTAAAGAGATAATTACAAAAAGTCACAACTAGCTGGCTAATTAAGTTAAACACAACAAACTCCCTAAAATCTCTCAAAGTGGTTACAATAAATGGCAGAACACGTTTAAACTATTCAACAACTGCCAAACACCATCTGAAAATTGAACGTGGAGAATTACAACCATCAAAGTAGTGGGGAAAGGAAGCAATCAGCTGATCAGTTTTTGGCAAGCACCTATAAATACAAAGGAGTTGCCATACGCGAGAACACACAACACAATCAATCAATCTACAATTTTCAGTCTTCACTGAATCGGCTCAACGCCTCTCTTAGAAGTCCAGCCTACGATGCTTCTACCGTCAGTCAGCATTACCGATTCCTTGACATCAATCATCATTCATCAATCCTCAGCCACTAGCAGGACATGGCAACCTGAAGTTCAATCGCCGCCTCTCAAAGGAAGCCGCAAAGCTGCTTCCGTCGTCAGCAAAGCTGTCTCGAGCGACACCATTAGATATCAAGCAAAATAGTACGCTGCAAACGTCATGTAAGTGCCCACGTAGTTACATGGCAACCTCATCAAGTAGCCATCTACCTGATAGCAATCTGTTGAGTAGCCATCTGCTTGAAAGATGCCCTTTCCAACGGCCACTCACTGGTTAGGAGCACGATTGGTAGTCATCTGCCAAGGTTGGGCGATCCATTGATGGTGGTTACCTGCCATCAGTGTTACTTTTACGTCAACCGATTTGCACCAATTCATACATCAAGTTATTTGGTAGGTTTACTTGTCAATCAAGGAGTAATTTTCAAGAACTTAAAAGAATCATCAACTCGTTGTGGCAAATACATGCCAACAAAGGAGACTTTTCATTGTTTTGCATACTTTGTAATATTTGTAAATCGAGGAACTCATTGTAGGCTAAGACTCATGTATTTCTCCTGCATTTAATTAATATATTGAAGTATTTGGCCCACATCTCTTGATTTTATTAAAGTATGTTTTACATTGATGCGTGGTCAGTGTGTTAAGTTTATATTTTTGAGGTCAATTGAACTGATTGGTTATCAACTTGATTGCTGATTTAAAACTTATTGATGTGTTTAGTAGGCCATCAATTGGCTATAAAACTTTGGCATTTCAGAAAGGTTATCATAAATTATTTAAGTCTTGCGGCCAAGTAGACATGGAAAAGAACTAGGGGTAGTGTTTGCCTACTCCGCCGCAATCGATTGATTAGAAGTCAGCCTTATCAAGACAGTTTACATCGATATTAGTATGTCCTTATCAGGACATTAAATTTACATCGATATCAATATGTCCAATTTTAAATCGTTATGTTTGCACGCACAAACATTGGCACGCCCGCACTTATTTTACACCATATCGAGTCATTTGCACGTCGAGGCATGCCATTTGGACTAAATAATGCTGGAGCCACTTATCAACGGGCCATGAACTGCATTTTCAGTGAGTAAATATATGACTTTATCAAAATTTACATCGATGATATTGTGATTAAATCGGCCAGTTATGAAGAACATTTGGCACATTTGGCGAAGTCATTTGCCAAAATGAGAAAATATAAACTGAAGCTTAATCCCTTAAAATGTGTTTTTGCAGTTGCATCAGCCAATTTTCTTGGCTTCTTAGTGCATCGTAAGGGGATTGAGATCGATAAGAACAAGTGTAAGGCTATCCTGACAGCCAAACCTCCTCCATCCACAAAAAAAGAACTACAACAGTTCCTTGAAAAAGTCAACTTTCTTAGGAGGTTCATATCAAACTTGGCTGGGAAAACAAAGGTTTTTTCACCTTTGTTAAAGCTGGAAGACAAGGAAGAATTTTGCTGGCAAACGGAGCATGAACAGGCGTTTCAAGAGATAAAAGACAAATTGACTACGCCGCCTGTGATGAAGCCGCCAGTCAAGGGGAAACCCTTGAAATTATACATATCTGCCACAGAGGACATTGTCGGTGGATTTTTAGCACAAGATGACGAAAATGGATTTGAACGGGCCGTATACTACTTGAGCAGACACCTGTCAGGAACGGAGCAGAGGTATACCCCGATAGAAAAGGTATGTCTTGCCCTGTTTTTCTCTTGTAAGAAGTTACGCCATTATATGCTGCCTGTCAAAGTGTTAGTAATTTCTAGTATTGATGTTATTAAGTATATGATAGCTAAACCTGTAATGAGAGGAAGGATCGGCCGATGGGCTATCGAGTTGATGGAATATCAATTGCAGAACGTACCTCAAAAAGTAGTCAAAGGCCAAGTATTGGCTGATTTCTTGGTTGACCATCCGTGTATTGACATAGATCAGACCATTCTAAAGGAACTGGACTTGATGACAGTAGAGATCAAGCCGTGGACACTGGCTTTTGATGGGTCAAGAACCGACAGACTGTGTGGGGCAGGTATTATTTTGATCTCACCATCCGATGTTAAAACTAAGTTATCTATACAATTTGATTTTGAATATACCAATAATCAGGCCAAATACGAAGCCTTAATTATTGGGCTAGAAATGCTAAGGGAGTTACATGTCAAATCCGTAACCATCATCGGAGACTCGCAGTTGGTTATTGGGCAAATCCAAGGTACATATAAATGCCGAAATCCTACTCTTGACAAATATTACCTGACTGCGATGTCTTTACTTTCGGAATTTGCTGATGTCACTTGTTATCATGTGACAAGAGGGCATAATAGTGAGGCCAATAGTTTGGCCCAATTGGCAACATGTGTTGATCTTTCTGAGGACGTCGACGAATCTCATTACGTCGTCAGGCGACGACACTGTCCATCATTTATGTACGGGACAATAATCTAACTGTACTTAGTGTATTTCAAGATCCCGATGACTGGAGAGAGCCGTTCAAAAAGTATCTGGCTAATCCGTCCGATAAAACATCCCGACAGACAAGGCTTAAAGCCGTCAACTATGTTCTGATGAGGGATCAATTGTTCAGAAAACGCCATGACGGTGTGTTACTGTTGTGCGTTGATCAACAGGAAGCCATGAGGGTTATGATGGAAGCACTCGAAGGAATATGTGGTGTTCATCAAAACGGACACAAGTTAGCATGGCTATTACTGGCCAAAGATGGTCGGAGATTGCATTCAATTGGCAAAGGGATGCGAAAAATGCCAACGCTTTGGAGTAGTCCAGAGAATCTTCAACGAGGAGATGAACGTGATAATCAAGCAATGACCTTTCAGATATTGGGCCATCGATATAATCGGGAAAATACACCCATCATCATCCAAATACCATCGATACATTATTGTGGCCACGGATTATTTCACAAAGTGGGTAGAGGCCAAGCCACTCAAACAGGCCAATCAGGCCGAAGTGATGAAGTTCATCAAGGACTTAATCATACACAGGTTTGGCCTGCCACAAATCATTGTCACTGACAGGGAACTAATGTTTGTTGGTCAGGAGACAAAGGAGTTTGCCAGATCAATGGGATTTGAGTTGGTCCATTCAACACCTTATTATGCACAAGGGAATGACCAAGTTGAAGGCTCAAATCGAGTCCTTATGGACATCATTTCAAAGATGATCGAGGAAAACCCAATAGCATGGCATATTATGCTGTCAGAGGCATTGTGGGCCTATCGAACCAGCAAACGAACAAGTACTTGCACCACTCCATACAAATTCACTTATGGACAGGATGTTGTGCTACCGATGGAGATAAACGTCCGATCACTTCAAGTGATGCAACAGAATGAGCTGACACCCGAAGAATACACTGAAAGTATACTCCAGGAGCTTGATGAACTGGTCGAAATCAGAGTTGCCGAGTTAGACAAAATCGAGGCACAAAAGAGGCTGGTTGCCCGATGCTACGATAAAAAGATACGCAGGAAACAGTTTGATGTCGGGGACATGGTCTGGAGAACAGTCTTGCCACTTCATCAACGTGAGAAAAAGTATGGCAAGTGGAGTGCAACATGGCAAGGGCCATATGAAGTCTCCTCGATAACTCGAGGAGGAGGTTATATCTTAAAAAAGCCAGATGGAGATCTCTGCAGAGACCCCATCAATGGAAGATATTTGAAAAAGTTCAGACAAACCCTCTGGGAAACAATGTGTCTGGAGCATCAGCGAGCCTTGGAGTTAGAAATTGAACGGCACCAAGAGTATTTTAATGCGCCAATACCTTTGTAAATATAAGCCAGTGTCTTGAAGAGAAGACTAATCATGGCTAATATTAAATACATGGGCACACTTAATTAAATGTAGGTTTGATTAATCATAAACGGGAAATCCAAAGGTATTAAAACTAAGTGTAATCTGATCGAATTAATTTATCAGATTAATTCCATCAGATACGACTTTCGAGGGGCATTGTTTGTACCCGAAAAATCACCCTCCATTTGTCGAGGAATAATGGCTCGATAATGGACCACTAAGCAAAAATGGGCCGAAAATAACAAGTCCAATGAGACAAAATGGGTCGGGCCAGCTTTGGCCCAAATAGCTGATCCAACCGAAATCAAACCGATATATGGATCACGGGACTAGAATGGGCTAAGCCCAATTGAATCAAGATATAGTTGTGACCAAGAAATTAATTAATTAAGAGATTAATTAATTAATGGCCCAAAGTCATTAATAATTAGATATCAAGCAAAATAGTACGCGGCAAACGTAAGTGCCCACGTAGTTACATGGAAACCTCATCAAGTAGCCATCTGCTTGATGGGCTCGTTATCAGGTAGCCATCTGCCTGATAGCAATCTGTTGAGTAGCCATCTGCTCGATAGATGCCCTTTCCAGCGGCCACCCACTGGTTAGGAGCCCGATTAGTAGTCATATGTCAAGGCTGGGCGATCCATTGATGGTGGTTACCTGCCATCAGTGTTACTTTTACGTCAACCGATTTGCACCAATTCATACATCAAGTCATTTGGTAGGTTTACCTGCCAATCAAAGAGTAATTTTCAAGAACTTAAAAGAATTATCAACTCGTTGTGGCAAATACATGCCAACAAAGGAGACTTTTCATTGTTTTGCATACTTTGTAATATTTGTAAATCGGGGAACTCATTGTAGGCTAAGACTCATGTATTTCTCTTACATTTAATTAATATATTGAAGTATTTGGCCCACATCTCTTGATTTTATTAAAGTATGTTTTACATTGATGCGTGGTCAGTGTGTTAAATTTATATTTTTGAGGTCAATTGAACTGATTGGTTATCAACTTGATTACTGATTTAAAACTCATTAATGTGTTGAGTAGGCCATCAATTGGCTATGAAACTTTGGCATTTCAGAAAGGTTATCATAAATTATTTAAGTCCTGCGGCCGGGCAGACATGGAAAAGAACTAGGGGTAGTGTTTGGCTACTCCGCCGCAATCGATTGATTAGAACTCAGCCTTATCAGGACAATTTACATCAATATCAATATGTCCTTATCAGGACATTAAATTATATTTTTACATCGATATCAATATGTCCAATTTTAAATCATTATGTTCGCACGCACAAACGTTGGCACGCCCGCACTTATTTTACACCATATCGAGTTATTTGGCACGTCGAGGCAAGTCAGGTCGAATTTTACGCAAACAGTATCAATGTAGTATAACACATTTGTCCCTCTTAATTCCAAAATACATCCTAAAATGGATGAAAAATTGATATATTTTGAATTTCAAAGGAACGAATGCGTTACATTACATTTTTAAGAGGGACGAATCTACAACAAAAAATTGAAATGAACGAATTGTGCAAAAATTAATCCATAAAGAGAACCAAACACTCAACAAATAAACCTTACCTTTAAAGTTTAATTAGGTATAAGTGGTTCCTTTCAATGTTATTATTATATTATATAATTCAACTATAGCTCATATATATTGTTAAATTAGGTAAGATATATAGTATCATATGCACCCAATCTTTGACACGACTACCTTTTTTTTTCTTCCAGATATCAACATCTATTAATACCAAATGTATACCAATATGCATGGATAAACAAAATATCTATATCATTATGAATTTGTTATTTATTAGATCATAGTGTCACACTAAATCGCCATGACTTAACGAAGAAAAAATGTACTTACTTGACCAGTTATTTTAATAATCTGTGTCATCGAATTTCAACTTGACTTTAACTTAATATATATCAATTAAAGGATACTAATAACTTTATTTTATTTGATTATCATTGTAGTTTATGAATTCCCCTAAAATAGAGGGATGTTTGGCATGAGCATATATATATATATATATAGTTGTTGGCGTTAACTTAATATAAAAAGTTGTGACACTTTATTATTCTAACACTAACTTTTATGCTCAAGTCCTAACTTTATACAATTAGGTTACTTAGCTAGAATCTTGATTTATTGGCATATTGAGGCACTTAATAAAAATAACAAGGAATAATCCATCTACTAGAATAAATACTAGTATATACTTTAAATTTTTCTTTCTTAAAAGTTTAAGAGCTTTCACTTTTAATTGGGTGATACTTGATAACGAAAAAACAAAAAATTATTAATTTACAACCATCAACTGTGATACTTTATGTCACGATAGAACCAAAAATGGTCGTTGATTAGGTTCCTATCCCTAATGGGTGAGACAATAAGAATAATAGAATATTAGTACGTGTGCTTAATAATAAAAGAGCAAAATAAGTGATCAAATCAAGTTGTTTTAACTTCAATTTTTACACACACACACACACACACATATATATATATATATATATATATATATATATATATATATATATATATATACATGCGCTGAAATTTTTTAGTGTTGTTAAATTTAATCATAACAATATGGCTAGCAATATTATCAGAGCACTAATTATTGGTGTCCGATCATATATTTTTATTTTACAATTTTGTCCTTGTAAACCAAATAATATATTTTCCTTAATTAATTACTCTCCTTAGCAATATTTTGTAGAAATCATTCATTCGGCTTAAATCTTTTCTCTCCCCAATTAAGTTTCATTTCCAAAATCATCTTTAATGCCTTCCGACCAATAATTTAAATTTCTGCCCATTTAAGCTTTTCATCAATGGAGCCTGAACTTGACACGATTAAAAAGAGTTCAACAATTTATATTTATATTCTTTTAAATAACCAATATCTTTTAGTCTTTCTTCCTATAAACATTTATAGAGAACTAGCTATCCCGATCTATGCCATGCTGATTTGTCAAAAAAGACCATATTAATTAATTGATCATAAAAATATACTCCAAAAAAGAAAGAGGGAAAAACGAAAAGAGAGAAATTGATTGCAGAAATGATCAATCATATATCATCTCATTCATTAATAAATAACATACAAATTGAAGAAGTTGGTGTTAGAAAGGAATTAATCCAAATTTTAAGTCAGGAAAAATATGTAAAATTTGAATTAAGTTTGTTTTAAGAGCTAATGTTAGTTTACCCATGTGATATGCATAATATTCAATTTATTCCCTAGTGATTTGAAAAGTGCATTTTATCCCCTTTGTGAAAATTTTAAAGAAGCAATTTATCTCCTTCAGTTGGAGAATGTAACTCACTTGTCGAAATTAAGAGTGGGCATGGAAAGTGCTATTGACATACTGGAATAAATTTCCACATTTATGATAATACAAATTGTCACATTTAACATTATACCAGGGTTTTTTTTTTTGTGATAATACAAATTGTCACATTTAACATTATACCAGGGGATTTTCGCAAAAAAAAAAAAAAAATTATACCAGGGGATTAACTGCCATATTATTATAATACAATAGGTTAAATTGTCACATATAAAAATATTAGGGAGGCGGTGTAATAATTACAAGAGGTAAAGTGCTCTTTTTAAAAATAATGAGGTTAATTGAATACTATAAATATCACATGGATAAATTTCCATTACCTCTTTGTTTTAATTACCAAAAAAAAAAAAAAGAATATTTAAGTGTGATGAAGTGTTTTAATTATCGGACCGGACAAGCTGGTTCAGTCGGTTTTATCGGTAACCGACTGCCAATTCGGTTTAACCCTCGAAAATCAGTTTTGTTCCTGACTAGTTCGAACCGAAAAAAATGGGTCAAAAACTGGTAAAATCAATGAACCAGTGAACCGATTGAACCACTTGTTCACTTATAAAAGTGAAAAATTTAGGCTTCGAATTTTTACTTCTCTTTCGCGGCCTTTATACTTCAACAATACTCCCACATCTCTTCTTTTATTTTTCACTTTGAATTAAACAAAATCAACAAAAAATAAAAATCTTTTATATAATAAGTTATATAAATATATTTGAGCATCAATTAATTAGAAAATTCAATTTTTTTCTCAAACTTCAAGTATTTTTATTTTTTTATATAATTCGATGACAAAATTCATCAATATTTTCTATTTTTCATAGGTGATTAACAATAAAATTATTGTTTTAGATATTGTGTTTTATTATAATTTGAATTATTGCATTGATATCATGTTATCATACTTGTAATTTTGATGCTATCATTCATTCTCAACTTAAAATTTGTAGGAAAAATTATTGCATGAGATAAAAATTTAGGTATGAAAATAAACTTGAAAAAATGGATAATATATATTTTTTAAAATATTTGATTACATACATTAACTTAAATTAAGGTATTATTGCGTAATGTCATCACACCGATGTTGGGATTCGGTAAGAAAAACAGCCCTAGGCACAGCGGAATATAAAAATTTTCTAGGGCCTCTTAAAGAATCTTGCCAGGATATTCTCTAGTTGCATATATATGAATATAAATAAATGACAGTATAAGTTTTCTCGTTTATACCTGTCTTCTTGCAAATCCTCGGCTAGCAATATGAACTCTGAATTCTGACCCCGGTTGATCGACCAACACCTTTTGGTAGCGCCCCACGTGTTGCGCCTCTACGAGTTGATACACCACAATATCACGAAAATTAATATATCCTAATCAACTGGAACATAGGGTATATTAATATCTAGGTTTTAGAACTACTTTGGAACGAAAAATCGAAGTCGAAAAATTCTTCCTAACACTGGAAGGGTTCGGCCGATTTGGTGGGAGAGGGAGAGAGAATTTTTGCTCTTGCAATTTTTCTTGTGGAGTTGTGTGTGAGATATGAGACCTAGTCTCTTATTTATAGATATCTCCCATATCCTAATCCTATTAGGTTTAGGATACTAACTCTCCTACATGGGCCATGGCCCTCTTTAATTAGAAGACTAAGTCTTCTAATTAATTCATGGCCCATATTAATTAATCTTTCAGGGCTTTATTTAATTTCTCAATTAAATAGCCCAATTAATTAAATCATCTCCCAATTAATTAATTAAACTCCAAGTCTAATTAAATTAATTATTCTATTAATTAATTAAATCATAATTAATTAATTTACTCATAAATTAAATTCCAATTTAATTTATAATCTTGATCCAATTCCAATTGGATCCATTTTCGTTCCATATGGGTCGACCCAGTCGACCCACCCATTTAATCGACCCAGTCGATTTTGACCCAGTCGACCCAGTCGACAGGTTCGTTCTTGTTTCCTCGCTTTCGCTTCATGTGTATTGTGTATGCCCCCGTAGGTTCATCACATAATTGGCCGCGGGTTGTAATTAAATATTATTTAATTACTCGAGCAATTAATACTCTAAATTAATCGAACACTCTGTCGATCAATCATTCCAAAATTAGCACCCCTGCTAATTTGGGAATTCTCCCACACTCCACGGTCGATGTCCAGTCGCAAGCCCATGGAGCCCAATCACTGGTGAATTAATTCAGTGAACCTTTTATCATTTACAATTTCCATATACGACACAATCTCTCCATCGATCAATCTCCCAGTCGAGACTTAAGGGTATGGTCTTTCATCGGATTCCCTTATCTTTTGTCTTGACCTTATGTTTTCTGATCTCGAAATAAATTCTTTCTGACTTGTTCTTTATGAGCTACTTACATAAAGTCGTCAGTTACCTTGGCCAAGGATTTCATCAGAATCAATTTCTCACAGAAATCCATAGGAGAATTTCTCGACCTATCAAGTCGAGTCAATGGATCCTTTGTTGATGATATGAATCTGCATACGAGTTCCTATATACCCAACATGAGTCCACAGAGACTTTCTGGTGATCCCCAGTCAGTCGGAACTCATATCAAAGTATAGACGTTCTCGTACCAGATAAACCCTATCATCTCAAGTTGTTAGGGATCGTTCCTCGTATACTATTGTAAATTGGAATAACTTCAACCCCGATATGCGACTACCGCTTCCATGGTGAGTTATTTCCTAATTGGGGTATTCAGTGCGCTTGCCATCCCAGCAAGCCACCCACTTATGTGTATCGACTATCCCAGTCACGCTCGTGGACCCCAGCGTCCTCCAGTTCATCGGAGTATACACAATAGTGAGAGTCTAACCGAATCCAACGATGTCCTATCTCGATTGGATTCTACGACTCTTGAATATATTCTAGATCACGGCCTTAGAGATCAGTCCACGGGTTGTCCCATAGCCCTGTGATCTAAGGACTTCTATCCTTATGCGTAGACAAATATTACATAAGATAAAGTTGACCATTTAATAAAAATGCATTTATTAATTTAAATTGAATAGTTCCTCATTAATTACAATTAATGCTAGCCATACAGCTGGCTTGCAGGACACTATTTCTATCAATCTCCCACTTGTCCTAAAGCCAGTCTTTTATGTTCTTGAGTCCCATCTTATGCAGATGTTTCTCAAATGCCTTTTGAGGCAGAGGCTTCGTTAGCGGGTCCGCCGTATTATCTTCCGAGTCGACACGTTCCATTTTAATGTCTCCTCTACCAATGATATCTCTTATCACATGGTATCGTCTCTGTACGTGCTTGGATTTCTGATGAGATCTCGGCTCCTTTGCTTGCGCTATTGCTCCATTATTATCGCAGAAGATAGTAATGGGCTCAGCAATGCTAGGTATCACATCCAATTCCTGGATGAAGTTCCTCATCCAAACACCTTCCTTTGCTGCGTCACTCGCGGCAATGTATTCTGCTTCAGTGGTTGAATCCGCGGTTGTTTGCTGCTTGGAGCTCTTCCAGCTAACCGCACCACCATTGAGGCAGAAAACATATCCTGATGTCGACTTGAAGTCGTCTACATCACATTGGAAGCTTGAGTCTGTATAGCCTTCCAATTTCAATTCTCCTCCACCGTATACCAAGAACAATTCCTTAGTCCTTCTCAGGTACTTCAGAATTGCCTTTACGGCTATCCAGTGCTGCTCACCTGGATCAGACTGGTAGCGACTTGTAACGCTTAGAGCGTACGCTACGTCTGGTCTTGTACACAGCATACCATACATTATGCTTCCTATCGCGGATGCATACGGTACTCGAGACATATTGCTTCTCTCCTCTGGCGTCTTTGGGGCCATAGACTTGGAGAGTGCAATTCCATGTCTCATTGGAAACAATCCTCTCTTGGATTCTTCCATACTAAATCTTTTCAAGATTTTGTCTATGTACTGGGATTGGGAGAGGCCCAGCAGTCCTTTTGATCTATCTCGGTAGATCCTTATACCTAGTACAAAGGATGCTTCTCCCATATCCTTCATTGAGAATTGTGTAGACAACCATGCTTTAGTTTCAGACAATGCTTTTACATTGTTTCCAATGAGAAGAATGTCGTCAACGTAAAGCACCAAAAATTCAACTGTACTCCCACTGATCTTTTTGTACACGCAAGGTTCGAACATGTTCTTGATGAATCCAAAAGTTTGGATTGTCTCATCAAAACGAATGTTCCAACTTCGGGAAGCTTGCTTCAGTCCATAAATGGACCTCTGGAGTTTGCACACCTTGTGTTCATCTCCTTTGGATGCATATCCTTTTGGTTGCTCCATGTAGATCTCCTTATCAATGTCTCCATTGAGAAAGGCAGTCTTTACATCCATCTGCCATATCTCGTAGTTATACCACGCAGCTATGGCCAGCAAGATCCGAATGGATTTGGGCATTGCGACGGGCGAGAAGGTCTCCTCAAAGTCGATACCTGGTCTTTGAGTGTATCCTTTTGCCACTAGTCGCGCCTTGTAGGTAATCACCTCTCCGTTCACTCCAAGCTTTCGCTTATAGATCCACTTGCAACCCACGGGAGCCACTCCCACTGGTGGATCTACCAAGGCCCAGACCTTGTTTGAGTGCATGGAGTCCAGTTCGGATTCCATGGCTTCGCGCCACTTTCCTGAGTCTATGTCTAGCATAGCCTCTTCGTAAGTCCTTGGGTCGGTTAGAGACTGTCCAGTCTCATGCAGCAGACCGTAGTACCTTTCGGGTTCTCTACGTTGTCTTTCTGACCTACGAAGTATCGGTGTACTTTCTGGTGCACCTTCATGCTCTTGTTCTCCCACTGCCTGTGGTGACGGGTCAGCTCGATCGACCTCTAAGGTCTTTTCAGCTTCAGTGACCTCATCTAGTTCTACGTTATTTTCTTTCTTGTCCACCAAGAAATCCTTCTCCAAGAAGTGAGCGTTCCTCGAGACAAACGTTGTTTGTCTTGTAGGATCGTAGAACTCGTATCCTATTGAGTTTTCCGGATACCCCACAAATTTGCACAAAGTGGATTTAGTTTCCAATTTATCTCCCACTAGCTTTTTAATGTAAGCGGGAGATCCCCATATGCGCATGAATGCGTATGAGGGTGCCTTGCCAAACCATAGTTCGTATGGTGTCTTTTCTACGGATTTCGAAGGTACCATATTCAGTATCTTCGTTGCCGTGAGGAGGGCATGTCCCCAAAATGAAAGAGGTAAGTCAGTGGCACTCATCATGGATCGAACCATGTCCATCAAGGTTCGATTCCTTCTCTCTGCTACTCCATTTAACTGGGGTGTTGCAGGAGGAGTCCACTGCGATAGTATTCCATGCTCTACAAGATAATTCAGAAATTCGTTACTAAGAAATTCTCCACCTCGGTCAGAACGAAGAGCCTTTATCGTATGACCAAGTTGATTCTCTACTTCCATCTTGAAATCTTTGAATCGCTCAAAGGCTTCAGACTTGTGTTTCAACAAGAACACATATCCATAACGACTAAAGTCGTCAGTGAAAGTGATGAAGTAGTCATAGCCTCCTCGGGCGCTTTTTCTTAGTGGTCCACATACGTCAGTATGTATCAAGTCCAATGTTTGCTTGGCTCGCTCAGGGTTTCCCTTAAACGGCAACTTAGCCATTTTACCCTTTAAACATGGTTCACATGTTGGCATTTCATCAATGCGATTGATTTCAATCGCGCTAGAAGATGCTAACTTTTGAATCCTTGACTTAGATATATGTCCAAGTCGAGCGTGCCACAATTGGGCAGATATTTCATTATCTTGTTTCCTTTTGTTTTGTTGTACATGCATCACTAACTTAGGTGGTTCAATGGTATATATATAGTCCATCTTTTAATGTACCAGTGAAAAACATATTATCATTCATGAATAATGAAAAGGAACCTTTATTAATAGTAAAATTAAAACCTTCATTATCCAAAACAGGAATTGAAATAATATTTTTCACCAAACCAGGTACATAAAGAACGTTCCTAAGGACTAATTTATTACCACCTAAATCTAACTCCACTTCGCCTATGGCCTCGGCAGCAGCTCTAGCTCCATTGCCAAATCTCAGGATCCAATCCCCTGGCCTAAGTGGCCTTGTTGATCCCATCACCTGTAAATCATTACAAAGATGAGAACCACAAGCAGTGTCTAGCACCCATGATGCACAGTTAATTGATAAATTAACTTCAACAAGGAATATACCTTTCGAGCCCTCCAAGAACTCTTTGCAGTTCCTCTTCCAGTGTCCAGGTTTCTTGCAGTAGAAACATTTCTGTTCACCAGACGAAGCTTTACGCTTCTTTCCCTTCCCTATGGGCCCAGATGGTGCTTTGCCTTTGCTTGAAGAAGCATTTCCTTTCCCCTTCCCTTTCTTTGTCCTTTTGGACTTGGATTGGGTTGAGGTAGCAACCATCACTGGCTTCTCTCTTTTCATGGAAGCCTCGGCAGTGGCGAGCATATTAGCCAACTCGTGAAGTTCAACATTCATCTTGTGCATGTTGTAGTTCACTACGAATTGCTCGAATGATCTTGGCAATGACTGGAGGATTATATCCTGGCAGTAGGTCTTGTCCATCTTTACGTCAAGATGACTAAGCTTTTCAATAAGCCCAATCATCTTGATGCAGTGAGATCGAACATCAGCACCTTCAGCCATCCTCGTTTGTTGCAAAGCCTTAGCAGTTTCATACCGCTCGTATCTACTTTGCACCCCAAATAAACCATTCAGGTGCGTGTAGATTTTAAAAGAAGACTTCATATGCTCGTGCTGCTTTTGAAGCTCATTCGTCATGGATGCCAACATGAGACAACGTGACTGCAAGTCATCGTCAAGCCATAAATCCACGGCTTCTTTCTCAGTATCATCGGCATCCTTAGCAAGTTCGGGAGGGGGCCCATCAAGGACAAAACCTCGCTTTTCAGAAGCGAGAATGATCTTAAGGTTCCTGACCCAGTCATGGAAGTTTGGTCCAGTCAATTTGTTATGTTCAAGTATGATGGAAATCGGATTCTTAGACATTATATCTACAAAACGACGATAGAAGAAATAAATACGCGAAAGATTAACTTAAAATGCACAATTCACAAACATGGATTTCATTTGCAAATTACTCCCACTATTTTATTCAAAATCTTATGCCCCCACATAAGTTTCGGGAATTTAAAATATCCTAGCGGGCTTAAGGCCCAAATGCAATCTCCTAGTACCCACGACTCGTTGGCCATACTATTTGATCCACTTGGTGGTCGACTACGTCAACGGTTAACCATCGCAGCTAACCCTTAAGTTCATTTAGCCTCGTTTTTCGATATGGACCCACGACTCGTGAGACATCCATACTTACTAGCGTTAAATCATGTCCAATACTCGTGAAGAGAAATAGTTCAATCCTAGACGCCCCACGACTCGTGAGACAGCGCCTAAAACCTTGCTATCCCCTCCCTTGGCACTAAACTCGTGCATCGAGGCAATAGACATATTATCTTCCTATAGCTCGACCCACGACTCGTGAGACATCGAGATATATTTGTACAATATGCCTAAGACCTAGTAATTGGATAGGCTCGGACCATAGAGACTATTCATATGCGCCCGTTGTTCGATTTAATATTCTAATTGAATTTTAAGTTCAATTGGAGGTTTCTAAGTGTGCGAGGTCTCATCAGATTATGCTTATCTTGTTTACGTTTTCTATCCTAAGCATGCATCTCATACATCAAAGAATAATTTGCGAAAAATAAACATTCATCACCTAGCAAGATATGATTGGTCGATTGCCCATCCTATGCGATCCATCACGAGCCACGTGATGAATCAATTGGTCAGTCTAGGGTGAAAATTAAATGTCCTAACTATTACAATTTTTAAACCCATACATCATGGGCCTTCTTGTAATATCCAGCTTGATTGGGCCTCCATGTAATGAATTTGGGCCTCCATGTAATGAATTTGGGCCTCCATGTCCTCCAAGGTAAATGGGCCTCCATGTGGATCTCCAAGTCTTCATGAGGTCTTCTTGGCTCCAAGCCTAATCTAAGCCTAGCTTACATAATTTAAATGGTCCTATTCTATTACATTTGTTTGCGCAAGCAAGGGCACCAATCAGGCCCATTTAATTACAACCCAAAAAATAAATAAACCAAAAACAACACAGGGCTTAAGGGCAAAATCGACCAATCCACATATTCACTCAAGAACATGCATAAATTCACATAAGGGCAATAATGTAAATTTACCGGCTTCATTAATTTTAATTCGCAAAAATTTATCCAAGTTAATTAATTTTGAATTAACAATTAACCTCTAAGATTAATTAGCTCTTACTTGAGCTTCAAGTAATCTACAAATCCTATCTTGATTAAGATTGGTTAATTAAGGTAATCTAAATCTCTAAGATTCTTACCTTATCCAAAACTCTAAGTTTCCCAATATTCCCAAATCTCCAAGATTCTCAAGATAATCCTATTTTGTTTAGATTAGTTTAATTAAGGTAGTGTTTAATTCTAACAAGATAACTACCTTATCCCAAAACTCCAAGTTTCCTAATCTTCCCAAAATTCTAAATTTCCAGAATTTTCAAAATAGGCAGAATTAGAGTCCAACCCAAAACATGACCAGTCGAAGCTAATCAGGAGCTGCCACGCGGACAACCCACGCGCGATCCCGCAGGGGCGCGTGAGCTGCCACGGGCAGCAGCCGCGGCGCGTGACAGCGCGCGGCAGCAGGCTGCCGCGCACAGCCACGCGCAGACAACAGCCAGTGGGCTGCTGCTGTGCGCAGCGTGCGCGGACAGCATGCTGTCCGCATGCTGCCGCATGCCGCGGCTTGCGGTGGCCGCCCAGCCGCGGTGCGCTGCCGCGCACCGCCGCGTGCCACCGCAGGGTTGGATCTAAAAATATAATTTTTTTTTTTTTTTGATTACTTTTATGATTTAATCAAAACAGTCCCAATTAAATCTCAATCCAAAATTAAAATAACATGATAAAAAATACGAATCTAAAATTTCCCATTAACTCTAAGTTAACAATAAAGTCCTAAAACATTCATAGTTAAAGAACTAGCCACATAAATCAAACATATGATTTAATAAACACAGAATTTGCAAATTCATATATATACAAAGCCTAGAGTTGGCTCTGATACCACTGTTGGGATTCGGTAAGAAAAACAGCCCTAGGCACAGCGGAATATAAAAATTTTCTAGGGCCTCTTAAAGAATCTTGTCAGGATATTCTCTAGTTGCATATATATGAATATAAATAAATGACAGTATAAGTTTTCTCGTTTATACCTGTCTCCTTGCAAATCCTCGGCTAGCAATATGAGCTCTGAATTCTGACCCCGGTTGATCGACCAACACCTTTTGGTAGCGCCCCACGTGTTGCGCCTCTACGAGTTGATACACCACAATATCACGAAAATTAATATATCCTAATCAACTGGAACATAGGGTATATTAATATCTAGGTTTTAGAACAACTTTGGAACGAAAAATCGAAGTCGAAAAATTCTTCCTAACACTGGAAGGGTTCGGCCGATTTGGTGGGAGAGGGAGAGAGAATTTTTGCTCTTACAATTTTTCTTGTGGAGTTGTGTGTGAGATATGAGACCTAGTCTCTTATTTATAGATATCTCCCATATCCTAATCCTATTAGGTTTAGGATACTAACTCTCCTACATGGGCCATGGCCCTCTTTAATTAGAAGACTAAGTCTTCTAATTAATTCATGGCCCATATTAATTAATCTTTCAGGGCTTTATTTAATTTCTCAATTAAATAGCCCAATTAATTAAATCATCTCCCAATTAATTAATTAAACTCCAAGTCTAATTAAATTAATTATTCTATTAATTAATTAAATCATAATTAATTAATTTACTCATAAATTAAATTCCAATTTAATTTATAATCTTGATCCAATTCCAATTGGATCCATTTTCGTTCCATATGGGTCGACCCAGTCGACCCACCCATTTAATCGACCCAGTCGATTTTGACCCAGTCGACCCAGTCGACAGGTTCGTTCTTGTTTCCTCGCTTTCGCTTCATGTGTATTGTGTATGCCCCCGTAGGTTCATCACATAATTGGCCGCGGGTTGTAATTAAATATTATTTAATTACTCGAGCAATTAATACTCTAAATTAATCGAACACTCTGTCGATCAATCATTCCAAAATTAGCACCCCTGCTAATTTGGGAATTCTCCCACACTCCACGGTCGATGTCCAGTCGCAAGCCCATGGAGTCCAATCACTGGTGAATTAATTCAGTGAACCTTTTATCATTTACAATTTCCATATACGACACAATCTCTCCATCGATCAATCTCCCAGTCGAGACTTAAGGGTATGGTCTTTCATCGGATTCCCTTATCTTTTGTCTTGACCTTATGTTTTCTGATCTCGAAATAAATTCTTTCTGACTTGTTCTTTATGAGCTACTTACATAAAGTCGTCAGTTACCTTGGCCAAGGATTTCATCAGAATTAATTTCTCACAGAAATCCATAGGAGAATTTCTCGACCTATCAAGTCGAGTCAATGGATCCTTTGTTGATGATATGAATCTGCATACGAGTTCCTATATACCCAACATGAGTCCACAGAGACTTTCTGGTGATCCCCAGTCAGTCGGAACTCATATCAAAGTATAGACGTTCTCGTACCAGATAAACCCTATCATCTCAAGTTGTTAGGGATCGTTCCTCGTATACTATTGTAAATTGGAATAACTTCAACCCCGATATGCGACTACCGCTTCCATGGTGAGTTATTTCCTAATTGGGGTATTCAGTGCGCTTGCCATCCCAGCAAGCCACCCACTTATGTGTATCGACTATCCCAGTCACGCTCGTGGACCCCAGCGTCCTCCAGTTCATCGGAGTATACACAATAGTGAGAGTCTAACCGAATCCAACGATGTCCTATCTCGATTGGATTCTACGACTCTTGAATATATTCTAGATCACGGCCTTAGAGATCAGTCCACGGGTTGTCCCATAGCCCTGTGATCTAAGGACTTCTATCCTTATGCGTAGACAAATATTACATAAGATAAAGTTGACCATTTAATAAAAATGCATTTATTAATCTAAATTGAATAGTTCCTCATTAATTACAATTAATGCTAGCCATACAGCTGGCTTACAGGACACTATTTCTATCAACCGATTGAACCAGTAATTAAAACGGTTAAACCGATCTAACTGGTAACCAATAAGATTACCGGTTCGATGTCGGTCCCATTTAACATTGGTGTGATGAAGAAATGAACATAGTCACAGACTTTACAGTTGTCCGGCCAATAGAATTCGTTAGATTTAGAAGAGAAAGTAGAGAGAAGTTCAATTTTTCAATACTTATTAAGGGTTTATTTGGATGGGTTTTGGCTCGGTTTCACAAGTCTCGGTTTAAAAAAATTGGTTTGGAAGGTTCCGATGAAACCTTTGAGACTTCATTTGGATGGGTTTTGACTCTTGGGTTTTGTGGTGTGAATAAGTTGAAACTCCACTTGGATTGAGTTTGGATGTTGGGGTTTAAGGGAAAAAGTAGGTGATAGGTGTCAAATCAGTGTCTTTTTTAATGAGATTTGGAGGAAAAAGTAGGTGGTATGTCAAATCAATGTTTTATAGATTTGAAGAGTTTGAGTGTGAGTTTCTGAATAGGTTTTTTATGGTTTTATGGGTTTGGGAAAAACTCATTTGAAAGGGTTTTGGCTCGGTCTCGCGAAACCCGCGAGACCGGGCCAAAACCCATCCACATACACCCTAAGTTTCCCAAACAGAACATGGTAAGTGAAAATAGATAAGTCATATTAAAAGTTGCTCCGGCAATATAGCTAGCTATAAATAACAAAATATAGATTTTAATGAAGCTAGAAAATAATTATCTAAGTTAAAGAAATTAATTTGATAATAAATTAGAGAATAATTATATCCACATATGTAACTAAAATCAGATCAACTTGATTTTAGTATTTTAATAAAATCTTTATTCTCCACTATTTCAACCTAACAATATATCAACATAAATAAATTACATAAACCAAGTCATATATCGAATTAGGTAAAGTAATGTATCCAATCTACATATGAGACCATAATATGTAGGATAAGGTTGAGACTCTATAGTGATATATATAAGTAGATATATACACACACAAAAAAAAAATCTCCAATTTAGACAACACATTGATTTGATGTGATTTCATTAGACCACGAAAAACGGTATATCAGAATCAATAAGATCAAATAATTGGAGTAAATACTGACTTATATAATATCGATCTTGAATTGTATAAATGAGGGTCTTATCCAATGTTATAGGATGTCGTATGCAAATAAGTTCTACAAGAAGAGCCTATTGACCGAACAATAGTGTGAGGAAAAGCTTTCCACAAAGGTCTCTTACCTATTTAAAAGTAGTAGTATCTATAGAGTTTCACGTGTCTCCATGATAGAGCCCTAATGCATAAGCCCTGGTGTGGCTCAGTAGTTGATTTGGCAGTTGTAATCGGACGTGTAGATCGATAGTGCTTCTTTTGAACTTTTCAGATATAAAATTATTGTCTTGATATTGATCGATAAAGGTCTCTAAATAATCGGGATATATCTTGATTAGATAATATCTATATTGAACAGAGGGAATAATTTCGATTTGGAGCTATACAGAATATCCTCGTCACACATAAACCCAATTCACAAATAGATTTTAGCACTTTCTAAAGAGAGATTTGAAAAAAAAAAAAAAAAAAGGAAGAGGAATAAGAAAGGATAATTATCAAAAAGGAAAAACTTTTTGCATCTTATCCCTTTTTCTTTTTCACTTCCTTACAAAAAATAGTGCACATATTCCAAAATCGGAGCACATTTAAAGTGCGTGGAAAGAAGTTGAAAGCATTCAGATAATTTTGAAAGCTGTCCATGTGCTATAGTTCCAAGTAATCTTATTTCGTGGACAAAATAAAAATAAAAATAAAATGTTTTGCCGATACTTTAGGGCCTGTTTGTTTGGCATTACTTAAAATTATTTGTGTTCGAGAAATATTAAACAAACATGTTTTTTACTTTCTTAAATTGATTTTTCATCTATCAATTTTCTCAAACTACTCTCTCAAGTCTCAACAGTTAAACAAATAAGGGTCATTCTAAAATAAAATTTTATGGAACATAAGTGTATATAAGATAGTCTATCTCAACCACTAAAAAGAATCAACAAATTTGAACTACAATTTTTGGTCAAAATATCCAATAATGACATGGCATCAGACATTCAGAAAAAATAAATATATGTTAAATTACATACTAACCCTTTACTTAATATAATTAAACAAATCTCTTTAATCTCTAGTTAATTTTAAATCTCTTTAAAAAATAAAAATAAAAAATATCGAGAAAATTGCACTTTTAATACCGAATTTTTGCCTAATTTATACATTTCATACCAAACTTTTCAAAAGGACACATTTCGCATAAAAGTTGGACAATTATTTTTACATTTCATTCGGCAGTTAGTTTCTAGATGGAAAAGGTCACATGCCAAGCACGAGTTTCCTAAGTCATCATTTTTATCAGCTATTGCAATTTGACAAAAAATACTTAAAAATTGCAAGTAAATAGTTGCAATTATTGCCGCTGCAATTCCTCTATCTTCACCTCGAACTCTATAATCACCGCCCGACCCTTTTCCCACCTAAAAACAGATCTTATATGCAATATGGGGCATATTTTAAGTTTATGAGTGAAATATAACGTCCTTATCATCAAAAGATTTCGATTTTTAATACTTATAGTCTATCTATATGGCTATTGATTGATCTCCTTATCTATATACGATAGATTCACGCACAAACTCGTAATCTATCATTTCAATTTTATTAGCAAGAACGGAACAAAAGCTTATCTCAAGCTTTGTCAACACAAAAGCGCAAACTGAAGTAGAAGAAGGAACCCAAAATCAATTTGGGGAAATTAAGTTTACGTTGTAAATTAGGGTTGATATGTTAAAATTGTATTGTATTTACTTAAGCGATTATGTATTTACTTAGGCGTGTTACGTTTTCCTTTTAGGTCTTAGTTATATTTTTCCTTTTCCCTGTTTTACCCTTGACTTATTTGTATTTATAAGAAGAGCAAAAGATAAAAACCCCCTATGCTTTGTCTAACTCGAAAAAATCTTTTGTGTTTGATTTTAAATACCACATTTGACCCACGTAGTATATACTTATAATTTTATTCTTGATTTTTGGTGGAATGAAAAGATTACCCCTATGTGTTTTTTTTAATTTATTTATTCTTTTTGAAAAAATATCTACAGACTACTTGGGTCGAGTGTGGTATATAAAATCAAACACATGGAAGTTTTGGGGATTTAAAATGACACATAGGGGGTTTTTTGGGAGTTATACAAAGCATAGGGGTATTTTTGTCTTCGATGTCATGAGTAAAATTATCATATTAAAAGTAAAACGTGAACAAATACTTGCAATTTTGACGTTTGAAACGCACTCTCTTTTTTGGGGGTGTATTTGGCACTTATTTCAGAAATCATAGGGGGTTTTTTGTGAGTTAAAATAATACAGGAGGGTTTTTGGGAGTTAGACAGAACATAGGGGGTGTTTTTCTTTTTTTTTTGCTCTTATAAGAAGGGTGTATTTGCATTTATCTGTAGTAAGTATTTTTTCAGATTAATAAAAGGATTTTATTTTCTTATCTTCTCCGGTGTAGTCAGGTTATTTCAATAAAGTTCATTCATGGCAAGAGTCTTTGTTAATAAATTTATATATCGATACCCAATTTAATTCAGTTCAACGTCCATACCCGTATTAGCTACAACGAATTGGACCGGAACTGTTTTTCTTTAATTAGTTTATTTATAAACTCTGTTTAATTTGTTGTCTCTTGATTTATTATTCATCTGGTAATTGTTCTAAATTTCTAAATTGTGTATGATGTTTTCTTAGGATCTTTGTATTGCAATTTTAGCGTTTGAAACACACTCTCTTTTTTTGGAGGATAAACTTTTTGTCAATTGTTTTTTAAAAAGGGGGATTTATTGCAAAATTTGGTAATCTATTAAGTTAAGAGGATGTTATTTCCATCCTTTGAAGGGGTAAAATTGTCATTTTGACTTGAGAGGGATAATTTTTTGCTAATAATTAAAAAAAAAATACAGGGTATTTTACTAATAAAAATAACATAAGTTTTTTTTTAGTTAAAAACAAAAGTTACAAAACACAAAGGGTGTCGTTGAATTTCACTTATTAAAAAAGGTATATTTATCTTTTAAAAAATAAATTATGTTAACTTAAATTTTAATGTTATTACATGTGCTCTCCATCCCTCAAAATCTCATTTTAGACGAACCCAACAATCAACAATTTTCTTATTTCTAAACAAAACCTATATAAAATTCTAATGATTTGACATAAAGTAACATATATTTTACAAAATTTTAAATCACTTAACAAACATGAATTGACATAAAGTCTTACCATCTTACACCTACAACCTAACTCTTCAAAAAAAAAAACTTCTTTATTTCTCAAATCACTCTCTCAAAACACAAATAAAACAACATTACGCAAATCAAAATTATTTCACAAATCTCAATTACTCTCCTATACTACTTTCTCAAACACCAAACAAATAGACCCAAACTCTCCCCTTATCTCACAATCTTACTCACTCTATGAAAAGGCATACTCACTACTGGGAAAGTTGAATGTATGAAGAATTGAGTTCAATTTTCATTATTGTGAGTTTTTTTATTAATTACTCTCTGTTAGAGTTTTTATTTATTAGTGTAACTTGTATATATTTAGTAGAAGGGTAGTTTAGTATTTAGTTTTAGTCCTAGCTATTTAGACTTTTTCTCTTGTCTTTCTTTCATTATTCTTTTGCCTCTTTTTCTTTTGTATGGTAAAGAACCAAAAGCTTGTATTATCTTTTCATTCAATTAATGGCTTTTCTTTAAGTTATCACTCCCTTCATTTTTTTTCATTTGTCATTTTTAAGGATTGCACACGACTTAAGAAATGTCATAATTAATCACTTTTTTGAAGTAAAAATCTCAAAATACTCTTTTAATTAAATAATCTTAGCATTAATTACAAATATTAGTAAGAATGATAAAATTGGTAAAAGAACATTAATTTTACATTGAACTCCTAAAACGACTAATAAAAATAAACAAATATTTTTGTCAAATCGACGAATAAAAAAAAAAACAAAGAGAGTATTTATTAATGATGTTTTTAGTTATTATGTGTAGTACTTGAATTTATGATATAATGATGATGTAAAGTTGAATATATTCACAAATAATGATGTATTAACCATTTAAAAAATAATGTGAAAACTAATAAAGACTAACTTGCATTTTTAAACATTTTTTTCTCAGTTGAGGGAATTATTATTTTGTCTTTTTGGTGATGTATTTGCATATTAGGAGAAGAGAGACACAAAACCAATGTGTACATTTGCATTCTCAATTATCTAAATGTAATCCCGTTTTATATTAATTGACATATTTATTAATTTTTTTGTTTTAAATTAATTAGCATATTAGGTTTTCAAAGTATTTTTTTGCCTATTTCTCACATTTAAGTTGAGAAACTCAATGATCACTACTCACTAATAAAATAATTACTTATAAAAAGTATTTGAAACATTTTAAAAATATGTCAATTAATATGAAACGAAGAGAGTATCTTACATCCTAAATTTACATAAATCTTTTTGGAGTTTGATCTTACGTGGTTTCGTCAGTTCGATCAAGGGTGGGGAATAACACGATGACAATAATCTTAAAAGGAAAACAAAGACCAAATGTAATTGTATTCGAGTAAATTGAGTACAAGTACAAATATTTAGGGTCCTATTCGAGCATTATTGGATGCCGTACAAGCTAGAGGGTGAAACATGTATGAGAAAGCCTACGCTAATATTCTCTAGTGACCCGAGCAGCGGTCTCAAGGTTAGTACGCCTAGGAAGTTGTGTGTAGTATAATAAATGCATGGAGTATTTATAGCCAAATTGGAGGGCTTGGGCCTGGGCTTGGCCCAACAGTGTCCTTCGATCTATGGTTCTCTAATGTGCTCGAAATAATCATCTTCATGCTTTGGTTCGGCTTTTGGTCCCTGGCGACAGGGTTCGGTGCTATTCGAACCGCATTGAGGCTAGAAAAACAGGGGATCCGAATTACCCCTCATCAATACCCCCCCACTTCTCGAGTGTGAAGCGAAGCAAGCGCTCGAAGAAGTACAGAATACGTTCCATGCTACAATGAGACGAGCCGTTCAGATATCTTAAGGATATGCCTCGTTAAAAACCTAACTCGGAAAAACCCATTGGGATAAAAACCGAGCTAGGGAAAAAGAGTGCATATACAAGAAAACATGCATCGACGTGTTCTGTAGTCACCCTTGTCAGAGGATGTTGAAGTAATAATATCCTTCTTGGTTCCAAGATGTGTTGTTCGATCCCTAGATGGATGCTTTTCCGAATTTCCGGTTATAATAAGCAGGGTCTCCGAGATCCTTAGGGATATAACGCAAGGACAAATTCCGCAGTTCTAGAAAAAAGAAGGACCAAAAAGGCTATTCTGAGGGGAATAACCCAAAGTTTTTACCCTTGGTAAGTTCAACCGTCGCGGTTACTCGGGGACCTCTTTGCAATTTACCTTTTTAACCCCGTATATATATGTTGACCCGTTGAAAAATTACTTCCATGTTATATTTTCTCTTGAGCTCGAAGTGTTTTAATCGAGAAGGTAGTTACTTTAATATATTCATCTCCGAATTCATAATGTCAAGTTCTAGAAGCTCAAAGGGCAAGAATAAGGTCGAAGAGAGTCAAGAATCTGATCCCTTGTTTAAGCTTGTAGATGACTTCGAAGATGGGGAATTTCATCAAGACGGCGAAGACGACGATCCGAGCGAGGATCTCGAAGAGAATGAGGTCGACAAACGTAGTATCGGCGAAGGTGCTTTTGTTAGGATCTTTAAACATACGCAAGCCTCACAAGTCGTAATCTCGGGTAAGTCAGAGCTTCCCGCTAGTGAAACTTCCTGTTGTTTTTCGAAAAAGGATCACGCTCGCCTCGAGGCGGATTTTGGGAAATTTCTTCCCAAAGGTTTTTCGATTGTCGTTCCTTCTTACACCGAGCGTGCCACTGAGCCCCCCGCTGGATGTCAAGCCTTTTACGAGGGACAATTTTCCTGTGGCTTGCGTATCCCGTTCGTTCCTCTTATCAGAAACATCCTGAATTTCTTTTCGCTTTCCCCGGCTCAGCTTCTCCCACACTCCATTGCATACATACTTGCGTTTTGCGTTCTTATGGAGACAAAGGGGGAAGAGGCTTCCTTCAGTAACTTTTGGCAGATTTTTCGAATGGACCCATGCAAGGGTTCAAATATGGGGTTTGTCTCCGTCCTTCCGCGGTCCAAACGGCCTTTTCTCACAAAGATAACAACAAAGAAGAGTATAGGTTGGAAAAGAAGATTCTTCTTCGTGAAGGGCCCTGAAATTCCTATCTCAGAAGGTGGCTCGAAAACAAGACCTTATCGATGGGATGGCGCAAATACTTGGACATACGGTTCTCGCAGGATTAAAGAAAAACTCCGCCATCGTCTTTCTGATGAAGTCTTGGGGCAACTGCAGTCTAACCCTTACCAGACTAGATTCCTGATCCAAGAAGGCGTTTTGCGATTGGCTGGGTTGAGCCAATGTAACTACCTAGCTCCGGCGATTAGATACCCTAACCAGTCCTCCGAAGGGCCTCTTAAGCAAACCGATGTCCTGCCAACCTCCAGTGCTTCGAACACTGTTCCTCTTTCTTTGAGTATGCTTCTTATCTTTAACTTACTTTTGTGTCTTATTAAACAATTTTCCTTGTTTGAGCTCGTGCCCGATTCGTATTATCCTCTCAGGTCAAATTGTTGAGAAATTTCGGGTATCTTCTGCCAGCTTGGTCGGAGATAAACAATTTTATTTCGACCCGTTACCTTACGCTTCCGAAAGAAGAACAGAGGCAAGTAACCTAGGTGGGAATCCAATTGTCATACCGTCTTTGATTCCTGATTTAAGAGGGGTTGGCACAATGAGTTCCCTGAATTCTGCCACGTCCGGACCTCTTCGATCGCTATTCTCTCCTGATACTTCCGCTCTTTCGTCGGTCGGCTACAGTCGACATTCTTGGAATCGGATTCAGGGTATCCAGGAATACGAGAAGCTTTTGGGCCAGAAAAGAAATGCCGAACACCCAGGGCCTTCGAGGAGGATAAAACCCTTTGGCGCGAGTTCTGCTTCTGTCCCATGTCGAGAAGGTAGGTCGGAGCCTGATGTGGCAGACTTTATGGACGAGCATCTTCGTAGTAGCAGAACTGCTGGATATCCTGAGGATGGTACCATTATGACCGATCTGGATATGAATGGGGAGAACGAATTCGACAAAGCCACTAGAATCTTTATGGCCAGTCGGTTTAAACGGGATATCCTGCTTCATTCCATCAAAGGAGATTTTGAGGTTTTGAGTGATTTCTCCAGAACGTATCACGAGGTAAATACTCGTCTTTTAACTGTGTTCTTTCTTTAGGATTCCTAGCTTTACTGATGCTCGAAAATGTCTTGTAGGTCGGAGATTTATTTGCCCTTCAATCCTATCGTTTGGCGTTACTAGAGCAGGAATCGCAGGACGCTCATGATGCTTATGCCCAGATTTTTGCTGATAACCAGGCCCTTCGATCTCAGCTGGCGGAGAGTCAGCGGAAATTGTCCCAAGTAAAGAAGGAGCTTGAGAAAGCGAATACGAAACATACTTCCTCAGTAGAAGAGGACTTGCTTGCGTCCGTCAAAGAGAGGAGTGCCCTCGAGGAAGAGCTGAAGAAAGTAAAGATAGAACTCGAATTGGCAAAGCAAGATTCCGAGCGTGCGTATGCCCAGGGCCGGGAAGAAGCCGAGATTCCGGCCATACGAGAATTCTTGGAATCCCCTGTCTTAGATCCTTTAGTTCAAAGGAAAACGGGAGAAATTCTTCAGACGATTTTTTATAAAGGGGTTCAACAATTAGTCGCGGCCGAGAAAATTCCGGATGACATGGAGGAATATTTCAAGTATATGGATCCTTTCAAGAATGCTGAAGGGAAGGATTATAAAGCTTCCTCTCTTCCCAAGGAGAATACTAACTGGCAGGGACATCGCTTTGCCCCCTTAGTCGAGGAGTATGGCATTCCAATGCCTAACCCTGATGTGCTCGAGTACTCCTGCGACGATCCTTCTAATGTGTCCGGGGAGGAAGATAAAGATGTCAATATAGGCAATGCCCCGGATAAGGGAGACGGTCGATCTTTCGACCAAGCTGGGTAATTATCCAGCTTCAAATATGCATATATCGTCTGATCTTCAGTTTAGCGAGTTACTGGGGTTGAGTAAGCCGGAGGGGGCGATTCAAGGTTCTCTAGTTAGGAAATCAATTGTATTTACTCATGTAACCCTATTTTGTAAACGAGTTGACTTTATATTTCTTGATCTGATTCGTGTAACTTGTGAATTCTAACTTTATAAATATCGATGATTTTTCACACTTTCTGATCGAACTTTGTTTATCCGAGTGGGATTTTTCTCCATGGTCGCGTCGATTCACTATCACAATCGTAGTGCGTAGCGTCTATAAATATTAGGATTTCTTTTCATTATTCATACGATATCCTCCCTTACAGAGATCGGAGCTCTCCCCATATTTTCTGCATTTTCTGAATTCCTTAAAAAGTAAAGATCCTAGCTTATCGATCCCAGATTCATTTATTATGGAGAATGTATTAGGCAAAGCTATCGATCCCAGATCGATATTTGGTGGTTCGAAGAATAAGAAATCGAATAAAGAGAGAAAGGCTGACAAGGAGGCTAAACCTTCCAAATCTTCCTCTAAGACCTCTGTGTCTTCCCCAAAAGCTCCTAAAGGGGAAGAAGATAAGAAAGAGAAAAGTGCCTCCTCGAACCCAAACAAGGGTGACGAAAAGCTCGAGGCTGAGCTCGGAGGTTCCTCCCCGAAAGTGATTGATTCTAAAAGTGAAGATCGTGTCCAAGAAAAGATTCCTGTTCCTTCTTCGAATAAGAGGCCTTATTCCGATGGGGTTACACCCATTGAGGCTTTACAAAATCTTGCTATTGGTAGCAAGTCATCCTCCGATACTTCGATCGTTCCTCCCTCAGGGAATCCCAGCAAAAAATCCAAGTTTGAAGCTTTAGGAATTGATAATCCTCCCCGACCTTTTGCCGATTCCTCTCCTCAAAAAATTGCTTCTTCCCTGCACGAGGAGTTGAAAGACGGATCTCCTTCTAAGGTTGATCCCATGGGTAACTTGTTGCAAGCTACCTTTACTTCTTCAGAGACTGACATACCCAAGGAGAGAAACATGTCCAAAGAGAGAAACATAGAGGAGTTGTTCGAGTCTGGGCAGCACTTCCTTTTTCAGGTGTACTTTCTTTCTTTTTTTTTTTTTTTTTTAAATGCTGCTGATCCTTTTAACAGGCCGAACAAGATTTTATTGAGCTTAAAACATTTGCTGAGCGGGAGACCAGCCAGCGTGCTGCTATTTCTCTCGAGCTGGAGGGGAAGAAAATCGAGTTCGACCGCGTCCTCGCAGAGAAGCTTGCTTTAGAGAGGGAGAAGATGGCTAACGAGCATGGAGATGAGATCCATAAGCAGCTGAATGAGAAAATCGAAAAACTGAAGAACCTTCACGAGCAGGAGAAGCAAGATTTCATACGTCAAGAGAAGGAGGCTTATGATCGTGGATTCGAAGCAGGATATGAGGCTCGCAGCGCTGAGCTTCGAAAGATTCTTTCTGATAATAAGCTTGTTTAGATGTCGTCTCTAATTTACTCGGGCTTGTAATATGTCCATACTGTTTTTATTTGTGCAATCATGAATAATTCTCAGATATTTTATTTCCCATGGCTTGTAATACCTTACTCTTCTTTTCGAATCGTATGTTCTCCTTATGTGCTCTTTCTTTGGTCATGCTTTAGTTTGCCTTCTCAATTTTTCGACCTTTGGCGTAGTAATTCCGCTTATTTTCCAAAAGTAATCACTTTCTCTCCCTGGCGAATATCTCGGTCAAGTAAGGACATTGTCGTCCGCCGAAAATTTCATAGGATCGGCCAGTTATGAAGATGTAATAGGGTTTGATGTCTTTGTATTTTGCAATTGTCTTATTTATTAAGCTCGAAAAATACTTTTTTATCGACCTTTACGATGGCTTTATTTACCCTTAGGCCGATTACTGACAAAGCTTTCTCTATATTAAGTATTTAGATTTCTTTATTATTTTTCTCCGATGATTGGAGCTGAATCTACGATGAATTCGGATGGGAATGGACTCGAGTAGAACAGTTTTGACATTTTCTTCACTTTTTTCCCGAAATAGCTTCTGTATTTTCGGGAATCGTAACGGTCAGCGCATTTACTGCTTATATCTCAGCCGTTAGTACCATCAAATCTGAGTCGTTAATTGCCTTTTCCTTTCACTATATATAGTTCCGTAGTTACCTTCAAACTTTTCATTTCAGTAACATTTCTGATCGGCTCTATGATTGAGATTTTACTCTTTCTAGCCACCATGTTCCGTTTGCTATCCCTGATTGAACTGTTCGAGGTTTTCCTCCGAACTATTTATAAATTTCGCTATCTCCTGATGGCTACTTATTTCGACTAGGGTATCGACAGGCGAAAATGAATGCGACTGGGGTACCGGCAGGCGACCAGCTCTCTTTGATTTCAAGTCTTTAAGGCAGGTTCGATCTCCTGTATCCTGTCAATCCACCCGGTCGGATAGTGGGTCAACTGCTGGAGGAGTTTTCCTGCACTCGATCTCTACTTCTTCAAGATATTCCTTGAAGAATTTTGCTTTCGAGATTGCGTGGAATAATTCTTCTAGGCGTTGCTTCGCTATTTCTCGATCTGGACCGGTGTGGAGCAAGTACAGAGGAAGTGATGGATGAAGGGTAGAAGTGTTGTTCTAGCCTCGTCTTACTCTTTCGGTCATGGAGAGAATCCAGTGTAGGATTAATTTGTAATAGGGTTACATTAAATGTAAAGTTTTTGCTTGACTTTTCTTATCATTGTAATTTCGAACTCTTTTGTAACTGTTTGTAATGTCATGAATGAGATATTTATTTCTCTTATCATCCTTACTTGTTATCTTATAGAATTGCTTTTGTATACTGTTGTCGAGCATCCATCTCTCTGTCTCAAGAATATGAATAAGAGCTATTCTTTAAAAACTTTGACAAATATTCAGACGATGGATGATAACCGACATTCCTCGATTTTGAATATAACCTGTAGGAGACCTTTGTATCCCCGTCAAATACATAATAATTAAGAGATCGAATAGAAGAATCCCGAAATGATCCTTGAGTAACAAATTTAATCCGAGGGGCCAAATTCCCTAATCGGACAAATAATCGCGAAGTAATAATCGAAAAAGGGTTTTGACCGATCTTGAATAATAATTTTGATATAAGCGTCACGATGATGGCTGTTAGCCTTAGACGAATGAATAATTATGGAGAGAAAAGAATAGAAAATGCTGGTCGATCTTGATTGATCGAGGAAAAAATTTCGATCTAAGGGGCGTAGCAACGGCTTTCACCCTTAATCTTTTCAGAACATTTTTTAGTCCTCGGGTCGTAGCAGAGGCTTTCACCCATTCAATAATTTCGATCTAAGGGGCATAGCAGAGGCTTTCACCCTTAGTCGTTTTCAGAGCATTTTCAGCCCTTGGGTCATAGCAGAGGCTTTCACCCTTTAACAATTTCGATCTAAGGGGCATAGCAGAGGCTTTCACCCTTAGTCGTTTTCAGAGCATTTTCAGCCCTTGGGTCATAGCAGAGGCTTTCACCCTTTAACAATTTCGATCTAAGGGGCATAGCAGAGGCTTTCACCCTTAGTCGTTTTCAGAGCATTTTCAGCCCTTGGGTCATAGCAGAGGCTTTCACCCTTTAACAATTTCGATCTAAGGGGCATAGCAGAGGCTTTCACCCTTAGTCGTTTTCAGAGCATTTTTAGCCCTTGGGTCGTAGCAGGGGCTTTCACCCATTCAATAATTTCGATCTAAGGGGCATAGCAGAGGCTTTCACCCTTAGTCGTTTTCAGAGCATTTTTAGCCCTTGGGTCGTAGCAGAGGCTTTCACCCATTCAATAATTTCGATCTAAGGGGCATAGCAGAGGCTTTCACCCTTAGTCGTTTTCAGAGCATTTTTAGCCCTTGGGTCATAGCAGAGGCTTTCACCCTTTAACAATTTCGAAAATAATTGAGATCGATATTAGATAAATGCTGATCTTGAGTACCAGAATAATTGCTGAATAGAGATTGACCATATTAGCACCCGACGAGCAGGTGGGCATACTTAGGAAATAAATTTCCAATAACCATGATTTCGATTGAAATACTCCTAAGGAAATGATAGTCTCCCGTGGTTAAAATAATAGATGGGAAACCGGTAGATGAACGATAGATCACAGATAGGTCCAAGACTTAATGAGTAATCCTTCCGTCTTAATAGAAAATGTTCTTCGCGAACTTGTTCGAACTAATACTCTTTACTGTTTCAAATGTTTCCAATTCTTTAATAACCGTTGACCTTTTCCAAACGGTCCCTCCTTTATCGGGAAACGCAACAGTTCTTAGATCTGGTTCCTTCGTTACGTGACATCTCTGCCGTTAGATTCCACTTATTTTTTTCTATAAAAAGCTGTCATTCCTTAGAAGCCATCTTATTCAACGTGTTGGCATCTCTTCCGTCCCCTCATGGCGACTAAGATTATTATTTCAATAATTCGCTTATTCGAGGTCAGATTTCGAACAATTTTTAAGTGGAGGAATATCCGCGCAGAGAGAATATCATTTCAACCTTCGCTTAGAGTATCGGCAGGCAAATATAATCTCCATCTTGAAGGCCAATAAGCCAGATTTATGGAGCTTGTAGGTTATGGCATAGGTTTTCGATTAGGGACCTATTGCCACAATGCATTTAGGAAGACGTACAGGGGTGGGAGTTCTGCAGAGCTCGTTTATTCGATGAATCGCACCCTCGAGTCTTCATCTTTGGAGAATCGTAAATAAAGTTAAGAGCCTGCGGGTCCGAAGGAGATTCCATGGTTGGAGCTAAGTTACCCCTAATAGACGGTAGGAGAAGAGACCGAAAATTTCATAGGATTGTAGGGAGTAATAGTGTTCTTGATGTAATACGAATGTTTGATCTATGCTCGATATGTATTTCCCAGCTTTTGTATTTTCCAAGATAATATAAATACACTTCCTCTTTGTTTTGTTGATAACATCAAATATAAATAGAATAAAGTTTATCTTTCGTAACTCCATTTTGATCTTCTAATATCGATAGAGAAATAATCGAATACCAGTTGCCTGATTGGATAATAGATAAATATTTTGGCGGCTCTGAAATTGATAAGGGAAATGATGCCATAAATCCTTATCATCGCTGAATTTCCATAATTGTATAATTCCCAGGTCGAGAATTCTGTTCGACTAAACCGATTATATTTCTTCTCAGTTGGCAGTGTAAAATCATAACAATAAATACTTTGAGTGTAAAAACATCTAAATAAACCGAATACGAATCCGACATGCCATCCTTCAATATAATGTTACGAACACGTCGTGACTGTTCGATATTTAGAATGTCGTAATTCTTCTATACTCCCCATTGAATTATGTGTCCTTCGTTACCAAACAGGGCCCTATTTCTCGGGAAACGTAACGGTCCTTCCATTTATTACGGACATCAAACCGTTCGTAGCCTGTTATCTGGGCCGTTGATTAAAAATCCTTCAGCACTATAAATAGGTCCCTTCGTGTATACAGCACTTCTTGCTTTTTTCCTTATGCTCCCTCCGATCACCATGGGTCGAGTTTCAGATTTGATTCGTATTTTCTCCCAGATAAAAGAGTTTGAGATTAGAGTTCGAACTTTGTTTTTCGATCTTGTTTCCTTTTGTATAAGCTATTCGCTTAGAATATCGACAGGCAAAAGAAATTGCGCCTAGAATACCGGCAGGCAACCTGTTTTCCCAGACATATCTTGTATGTGACGGGTTTGAATTCCGGTCTTCTGGCGCGATACCTGATCGGGCAGTAGGTTACTCCGAGTGGAGTTCTTTAAGTCTGAGGCATCAGCTTCCTCGAGGGCTTTCTTACGAGATAGTTCCTTCTAGTTCCCTTGGAGCGCCTCTGCTGGGATAACCCTTTTGCTGCTCCGGTTCGGATTATCCTGTAAACAATGATCGCGCGTTTCAATCATTGTTTACTGATGATGATCTAAGGTCGGTCTGGTGCCCGGAGAAGAGCTCCAATCCGGCTTTTATCCCGTTCGAAGACGGATGTGCGACACGTGGCTAGTGATTGCCAATAAGAATCACTGCTGAGTTCTGCATCTGGGGCGACCTTGGGGAACGAAGATCGAGTATATTACCTCATGAAATCTGTAATAGAGTAGGAGTGATTGTATTGCATTTCTTGAGCTCGAATTATATTCGAAGCTTTACTTTGTAACTTGTTTGAAGATTTTTAATGATAAAGCTTCATTTCTGATTGAATTTTATTACTCGAATTCCGTTATTGGTCGAAATGATAGCCAATATTCCGTCCATTAGCTCGAGAATTTATCTAATCAATTGCAGATGTTCAATCAATCAACTTATCCCGATTAACTTTTGAGAAAAACACCACAGTCGATAAATAGTATATAGAGATTTCGTAAATGGTCTTCTAAATAACCGATTCGAAAGAACTTGTTATTGAAGTTAATAAACGCGAAGATCGGAAAAATAAATTCCGATCGTCAATAACAAGCTGCAATTTTATAGATCTTCTAAGCCTTCGATGATACCTGCTGAACTTCTTAATCGCTCCTAAAAATAAATTCGTTGAAGAAATAAAAGAGTTGTGCGATCATAGGCTTGACCATTATTCTTAAGCTTTTTGCTGGCATACATTTTTCTCCTCATATTAGGCATATTTCGATCTAATACTCGAATAGGGCCCCACGGTGGGCGCCAAAATGTCTTTTTGGTGATGTATTTGCATATTAGGAGAAGAGAGACACAAAACCAATGTGTACATTTGCATTCTCAATTATCTAAATGTAATCCCGTTTTATATTAATTGACATATTTATTAATTTTTTTGTTTTAAATTAATTAGCATATTAGGTTTTCAAAGTATTTTTTTGCCTATTTCTCACATTTAAGTTGAGAAACTCAATGATCACTACTCACTAATAAAATAATTACTTATAAAAAGTATTTGAAACATTTTAAAAATATGTCAATTAATATGAAACGAAGAGAGTATCTTACATCCTAAATTTACATAAATCTTTTTGGAGTTGCTTTGAATCTTAGAAAATATCACAAAATCAAGAAATTTAATAAAATTATTAACCCGATCGAAATCACCCTACTGTTAATCAATATTATAATTATCCATTTTAATTTTTCGAAATCCAAACCACACATTAAATGAATAACACAAAGTCATCATGCACAAGCACATCTCTCCATTGAGAAATCACACTTTCCCCCCTCATCTTTCAGTCAAATTGCACTTTTCTCCCTAAACTTAAAATTTATGCATTGTCCATCAAAACTTACATTAGTGAGAGAAAGAAGAGTGTAACTTAAATATAAGTTTGGGGGGCAAAACAGAACTTTCACATTATTATAATTAATCATTTTAAATTTTGGTAATCTAAAACAACAAACAATAACAAAAAGTACACATTATGTCATCATGCACAACTCTTCCATTTAAAGTAAAGTTTTCCATTAACCACAAATAATTGTACTACAAAAATGCCAGCCAACATATTTCCTGCTTCCACTTTCCATGGCGTCAAGATTCGCGAAATGTGCCTAAATATTGTTTTAGTTGTTAAAAAGTGAAAAGTTATTTAAATAAAGGCAGTCAAAAAATCCCATTTTCTGCCTACCGTTTAAAGTAATTTTGTAGTACAAAAAAGGTAAATTACTTTCTTGATTTTTGTACTACTGGGTAGTACAAGTTACAATTTTGGAAAATTTTCCACGTTGAGCATTTCTACATTTCGTACTTAAAATATCTTTATTATAAATATATAGAGGAGGGGATCAGAGGAAATTCAAATTAAATTTGTAGCATTTATTGATTTCCCATCAATAAAATTGAAAAAGATTAATGGGTTTTGGTTTTTCTGAAGTGTAGTTGAAGTAAATTTTCTGGGTTTTGCAGTTGTCCTGGTAAGAAAATCTCTCTTTGTTCTTGAATAAATCATATGAAAATTTCTGAATCGTTTACACTGAAAAATTTCTCGTTTTATTTTATTTATTAAACAGGGGAAGTGATTAAATCGATTGAATATTTCCTTAAAAAAATGAGAATCAGTGACAGGGGAGAAACACAGGAAATCGAAAATGATGATTTGGAAGAAATCAGAAAGCAATCTGAGGATTTTAAAATGATTCCTCATTGGAAGAATCAGATAACATTTCGAGGAATAATTGCGAGTTTATTAATCGGAATTATTTATAGTATAATAGTTACAAAGCTGAATCTCACAACTGGGCTTGTTCCAAATCTCAATGTTTCAGCTGCTCTTCTTGCATTTGTGTTCATAAAAACATGGACCAAAGTTCTTAAAAAAGCTAATATTATGTCCGCTCCATTTACAAGACAAGAGAATACAACCATTCAAACATGTGCTGTTGCTTGTTATAGTATTGCTGTTGGAGGTAATTTCGAAGATTTATTGATTTAAATTTCGTTTAAGTATATCTAATTCGGCTTCGTTTGGATTCGATGAATGTTTTCGAATTGATTCCAATATTGAGTGATTGGTAAATGGTTACAATCCAAATGAAGCCTAATTTGTTATGGGATTGAGTTATTGAGTTGTAGGTAATTACTCGATTTTTCTAAATCGAACATATGTATATGTGGTGTGTTGTTAGGTGGATTCGGGTCTTATCTATTGGGGTTGAACAAGAGGACGTATGAGCAAGCAGGAGTTGATACAGAGGGGAATTCGCCCGGGAGTTATAAAGACCCCGGCCTCGATTGGATGATTGGTTTTCTTTTCGTCGTTAGCTTTGTTGGGATATTAGCTATGGTTCCTCTAAGAAAGGTGCGTGTTTGTGTTGTTGCGGTTCAAATATTTATGGGGTTTTTTCTTTTTGGGAGATTTCTTTGTCAGTTTCGAGTTCTCATTCGTATTATAATCATCAATTTTTGTAGATTATGATTATAGATTACAAATTATCTTATCCAAGTGGGACTGCAACTGCGGTTCTAATCAATGGATTTCACACGACTAAAGGAGACAAAATGGCAAAGTATGCACTTTTTCTTATATTCTTCCTATGACAATTCAAACTTTTGGTGATGAAAAAATGAAATGAATTCTCTTTATCTCGAATTTCAGGAAACAGGTTCATGGATTTATGAAGTTCTTTTCGTTTAGTTTCTTATGGAGTTGCTTTCAGTGGTTCTATTCCGGTGGAGAACAATGCGGGTTTATTAATTTCCCGACTTTTGGTTTGAAAGCTTGGAAACAAACGTGCGTAAATAAATTACGCTTATTCTTTGCGAGTTTTAAGTCTATATCGATTTATAAACTAATTTTAAATATTGAATTTTGCAGATTTTACTTTGATTTCAGTATGACTTACATAGGGGCAGGAATGATATGCTCTCACCTTGTGAACTTGTCTTTACTTCTCGGAGCCGTGTTGTCTTGGGGCGTTATGTGGCCATTGATAAGTGATCGAAAGGGAGATTGGTTCCCCCGAAATATCAAAGAAAGCAGCATGAAAAGTCTAAATGGTTACAAGGTATATAGACAAAATGTTTTATTGAATGCTCGAAATAATAAGACTATGTTTGGTTCTTGGATTTTTATGTGTAATGCTTTTTATTTTCTTGTTCATTTTAATTTTCCTTATTACTTTACTCACTGAAATCCAACAAACAACATGGCCTAACCATTCGCATAGATTTTAAAACTACTTTGTTTTCGTATGCAGGTTTTCATTTCTATAGCTCTTATTCTAGGTGATGGCCTCTACAATTTTGTAAAAATCATGTTGTTTACTATGAAAAGCATGTACTCTGCATTCAACAAGAGGAATCTTAAAACAGGTAAATTGAATTTCAACCGTTGTTTTCTTCGTGTTTCTATTCACTCTTTATGGTAAAGGATACGTATAATTCATTTTTTACAACAGCTGCAGATGACACAAATTACGCCTTAGACGAGCTTCAAAGAAACGAAGTATTCATAAGAGAAAGCATCCCTATATGGGTAGCTTGTGTAGGCTACGTACTTTTCTCGATTATTTCCATAATCGTAATCCCAATCATGTTTCCTCAGCTAAAATGGTACTATGTTGTAGTAGCATACATTCTTGCACCATCTCTAAGCTTCTGCAACGCCTATGGTGCTGGCCTAACCGACATGAACATGGCCTACAATTACGGCAAAGTAGCCCTATTCATACTAGCCGCCTTAGCCGGAAAAGACAATGGTGTAGTAGCCGGACTCATAGGATGTGGTCTAATAAAGTCGATTGTCTCCATATCATCGGACTTAATGCACGATTTCAAAACCGGACATCTTACGCTAACCTCCCCTCGTTCGATGCTTGTGTCCCAAGCCATTGGGACCGCCATTGGTTGTATAGTGGCTCCTCTTACATTCTTCCTCTTTTACAAAGCTTTCGACGTGGGAAATCCCAATGGGACTTATAAAGCACCTTATGCGATCATATATAGAAACATGGCGATTCTTGGAGTTGAAGGCTTCTCGGCTTTGCCTCGCCATTGTTTGGAATTGTGTTATGGGTTTTTCTCGTTTGCTATATTGGCGAATTTATTGAGAGATGGTTTACCGAAGAGGTTTGGGAAATTGGTACCTTTGCCTATGGCTATGGCGGTGCCCTTTTTAGTTGGGGCTTCGTTTGCGATTGATATGTGTGTCGGGAGTTTGGTTGTTTATGTTTGGCATAAAGTTAATGCTAAGAAGGCTAGTTTGATGGTACCTGCAGTTGCTTCTGGTTTGATTTGTGGTGATGGGTTGTGGATTTTACCATCTTCTATTCTTGCTTTAGCTAAGATCAATCCTCCTATTTGTATGAACTTTTTGCCTGCTAATATTTCTTGAAATAGTGTTAGAGAATTAGGGTTAGAACATAGTTTCAGTTTCAGAAATAAAAATGTTGATGTAGTCATTGTAAAATGACCAAAACTAGTTTGGTTTTGACTTGTAGCAAGGATAAACATGAAATGTTTTCAAAGATAGATCTAAAGATGAGGTAGAGTTTGCCTTATGTGCTACAAAGTTTGTAATGATCTGTGTTGGAATGATATTTTTTTAAATCTGGTTTAATCAAAAAATTTCCCCGTTAGAACGATATTCTCAAAGAGGAAGTTCGATATATGGTTGAAAATCAAACCAAACTACTTTATATTTGAATCGAGCTCGTTCGATAAAAGCTCGTATGAGCTTAATTCGTCACACAAATTAAGTAAGCTTGAACATAATTTTCCATTTGGTAACTTTAAATGTTCGGCTCGAGGTTGACTCGATAAGCTAAAAATTGATAAAATATATGTAAAATGTCAAGCTAATCGATATTCGGCTCGAGCTCATTCGATGAAAGCTCATTTGAGTTCAATTCGTTTAACAATTAAATCAAACTCAAACGCAAAATTTCAAGCTCAATACAATTCAAACCAAGTTCGAATAGTGTGTCGTTCGACACTCTTCGACTTGATTACATTCCTACTAATATGGGTTTACACAGTCGCAATGGAAGTTAAATCTTTATATTTTGAATTGCAACATCGTTATATTATTAATCAAGTAACTTCCCCCTTAGAATGATATTCTCAAAGAGGAAGTTCGAGTTGAAAATCAAACAAAGTTATTCGATACTATACTCGAGTTTGTTCGATAAAAGCTCGTTTGAGCTCGATTAAACACACAAATCAAACAAACTTGAACATCAGTTTTCAGAAGGTAACTTTAAAAGTTCGGCTTGAGCTTGACTCCATAAGTTAAAAATTGATAAATTACATGTAAAATATCAAACAAATTGATAATCGACGCACAATCAAATCAAACTCACACAAAATTCAAAGCTCAATAAAATTCAAATCAAGCTAGAACAATATATCGTTTAACACTACTTGACTCGATTGCATCCCTATTTATATTTTGAATTGCACCATCATTATATTATTAATGATTTGACTAATGGAGAGTATGAAAATTCAATCCTTTCCCAACCATTCGAATAAAAATGTGTATTGAGGTGTCAAGGAAATATGCACCATTAATCGTGCACAACATTGACCACCAATATATGCACGTCATTTTTCAAAAGAAATTCTTCCACTTCCAAACAACAATGGAAATAATGATTTGTCACATATATAAATTGATTTAAATAAGATATTGACGACTAGCATCCATGAATTTGAAGCTTATCACATTACAGACTCCCATCTATTAAAAAGAATAATTCTTGACCTGCCTAAAATGTAAAAGATGAATTTACATTGCACCCACTATAGATAAAAAGAAAAAAGAAAAAAGAAAAAAGAATAAAGAGAATGAATTCTAGCACTTATTGTGTATTCTATGGGTAAATGCAAAATACTACCCTGTGAAATTTTTATTGCGTCCAACTTTCTTGTAATTTCAAAAATTCTGCAAAAAACATTCAATTTGTGAAAAAATATATCGTTTTGGATCGACATATTCAAGAAATAATTTTAAAAATATTTTACGTGAAGTTGTAGGACCAACTTGAAGTATTTTAAAAATAATTTCTTATGTCGATCCACAACGACCTATTTTTTACAAATAGGGTACTTTTTGCGGGGTTTTTGAAAGCACAAGGAAGTTTGACGCAATAAAAATTTCTCATGGTAGTTTCTTGCAGTTTTAACATAACACAGGGGGAGTATCTTGCATTTTCCCCGTATTCTTCATCCTCTTGCAAGAGATCGAACTGACTTGAGCGTCAAATTATCCAAGTAGTACACCCGAGACCCTTTAATTAGCCTTGTGATTGCGTGTATCCAGTTTTTGCCGGGAAAACTGAACTTCGACAATGAATTTAAACTCGAAAAACATGTGGGCCAATCTCGAATTATTTCTCCCTCGTTAGAGTATGCACATGACAAAGTATTAGATGCACATTATCGACACACGAAATGTGTTGTAAAAAGAAGGAAAATGAATCATGAGTGAAGATAGATAAGGTGAAAAGAGAAGAACGATACCATAGGAGACGACCCACAAGCACGTCGCCTTAGTCCATAGATTCTCAGCTTTGTTTTGGTCCAGCTCTATCATTTAGCAATATGCCAGAATAGATTTTAAGAGAATGAGAGCCCAACATTTTGCAGCAGAGGACCACTCACTCTTGGTGCCAGAATCTTTTTCCTAATCCACAACTTCCCCATTGTAAAATTATATGCATCTGGAAATGTCATTTTCAGCACAAAATATCTTTTTCCAACAAGAACAACAAGTACATAGAAAAAGCTTAAAGAAAATCAAATGGCAAGATAAGAAAGTCGAACTCGGAGCTACTTTGAGATAAATATCAAGTAATGAGTTGTAATCACAATCATGGTCCAACATTCCCAAGACAAATGTTCCTATATCAAGCTTTACTCGAAATCGAGAATGCTACAAAATTTGAACTTGTAGGAGAAGCAACCATGAAAACTATAAGAAAATTACACACATCCTCAATACATCAAAGAACTAAAATACGGAATTAGCTTTTAAGAATCTGATTTTTGATACTCGCAGTACTTCTCTTTACAAGTTTATTTATGCATTTGTTGATTCCTCTTTTTAGGTTTGTTCGACTCCAATGCAAGTAGTAATAATTACATTAGAATCTTTCCAATTATTACCGAAGTACAAAGATAAACTGACTATAAGAACAAGTGAAAAACTAGGAAATACCCGGCATATTTGTCAATCGAACCCAGGAACTGTCAGTCTAGCCTCAGCTTTGCCACTAGGCTACAACCTCATCCGCTTAAAGTTGTGTAAAACTTGTGTACTGAGTTGTGTAGAGAATTGTGTAAACAGGCAAGCAAAAGATGAGAAGTATAAAGAAAACATAAAAAAAACTTCTCTTCAAGAAGGAAAGATTCAACTCCAGACAACACCCTGTAAAAATGATGGCATTTATATGCGTACTTTCATCATCATCAGAACTGATCTCCTAGTAATTGGATGTCTGAACAGACGTAAAAATGCAGCTTCAGATAGAACTATAGCTAGAAATCTATGAATGCTAGTTGTGCTGAAAGGCAAATTTCACTGTCAGAATAAACAAGGAGTACATAAAAAAGTAGAAAAAACTGACAATCAGTGTGAAAAATACAATTTTGCGAAGAGAAAGCTTCGACTCCAGACAACAAGACAAACAATATTTCTGTACATGGTCTAATGTATTAATACAACCAAGGAAATAAAATGTAAAAGATGGTTAGACAAGACTTAAACTATACGTCTGTGCAAGTGTACGAGAGTAAACAAAAACCGATGGTTAAGTAGTTACCTCATACGTAATTGGAAGTGGACATTAACCAAAGGGAATATGATTTAGCAACTAAAATATTCCTTAAACACATTTCCAAGATGTTAAAATTCAAAATTCACAACAAATTAGTACCAGTAGTTTAACTTTATAGATCATTTCAGGTAGTCGTATCGATTGTTCCACCAAGATTATGATTTTTAACAAATTTCTCAAACGCAATACACAACATCACCAGCTAATTCGGATGGAATGTAAGCATATATGAATCATAATAATCCTCATCTAACTCACTCAGAATTTTATCAAATATCTCAAATGCAATAAACAAGATCACTAGCTAGATCAAAATATAAGCATATATGAATCATATTATCTAACTTACTCGGAGTTTTATCAAATTCCTTAAATGCAATACACAAAAACCCAGATAAATCAAATTATAAGCATTTATGAATCATAATTTCCTTAAATTCTCAATTCTCTCTGAAAGTGTAATACATAGTGAGTGTAAATTCAGGGTATTAAACTCTATATAATGGAGTAAATACTACAGGTTATTTCTCAAACACAAAAGAAACAACAAAAAACACTAAAAGAAAATCAAATTATAAAAAATTGTGTTTTCTTCATTCATTCATCCATCAATAAAACCTGTTTGCTGGAACACGGCGTCACGCACGCGGTACAGGTCCCTTCCTTTCAGCGTCCTTCCAACGCCTTCGAAGACTGAGAAAGTCACGTGCGATTTCGCCACGATCACGTGAGGCGGCACTATCTCCCCTTCCTCTTCCGCCTCATCCTCCTTTTCCGCCACCGCTTCATCATCACTATAATTGCATTCCCCTCGAAAGTTCTTCGGCCACACAGGGATATTCACCGGTGCAGATTGATGAAATTTCGTCGGAATATTCTTCGATATGCGTCCGGATTGGAAATTGTTAAATCGGCGGTAGTTGTGATGGTGGTGGTGAAGAGACGGTGGAGAAGGTGAGGTGGAAGAATAGACGTCGGAGGGGAAGAAGGACCAGACGACGTCGGTTTCGTCGAGATCGAGGTCGGTAGGGTCGGAGCCGTTAGGTTGTTCGAGGAGGCGGAGGAAGCGGAATGCGGCGGTGGTGGAGGAGGAGGAGGGGTTGTTGTTGTTGCTGGCCATGGTCGTTCGTAGACAACAACTCCCTGATGAAGAAGAAGAAGAAGAAGAAATGATTCTTTTTTATTTCTTTCTGTTTTTTATTGTTTTTGTTGTGAAATAATGTAATGTTCTATTCCGAAAAGGAAAAGAAGCTATTTATATAAGTTGGTTAATTTTTTTTTCTTATCTAATTTATTGTTTAAATATATTGCAGTAAAAAATTAATGATCTTCTAATATTATTGATGATGATTCAAATTCCATTAAATTATTGACACGAAATAAATATGTGTAATTGCATATGTCTTGTGAATGAAACTACAATTAATCGAATGCTATTGAGCATATCACATGCTAATTTTATTTTATTTATTTGTTGAATAAATTAAATATGACCATGTATTTGTTATTAACTTATTCGTTGTTTATGTATTATCTTTTTATAATATGACCATGTATTTATCAAGCAAAGGATAAAAACACCCCCTATGTTTTGTCTAAACTCCAAAAAATTTTCCTGTGTTATTTTAACTACCAAAAAATCTTCTGTGTTTGATTTTAAATATCACACTCGACCCAAGTAGTATATACTTATAATTTTATTTTTGACTTTTGATGGAATGACAAAATTACCCCTATGTGTTTGTTTTTTTTTAAATTTATTTATTATTTTTGAAAAAATAAGTATATATATGCTACTTGGGTCGAGTGCGGTATATAAAATCAAACACAGGGGGGTTTTTTGGGATTTAAACAAAGCATAGGGGTGTTTTTATCTTTCGATGTCAGGAGTAAAATTGTCATATCAAAAGCAAAATGTGAACAAATGCTTGCAATGTTGGCGTTTGAAACACACTCTCTTTTTTTAGGGTGTATTTGGTACTTATTTGAAATCATAGGGAATTTGAAATAACACAGGGGAATTTTTGGAAGTTAGCCAAAGCATAGGAGGTATTTTTGTCTTTTGCTTAGGAAAAATGGTGTTTGTTCATATATTTATAATCTAAATCAGTAACCAGTGAATGGGATTGAAAACTAATGACAATATGAATATTGTCTTTAAACTAAAGAAAAAATAAATTATAGTAGACAAAGTAATATGTAAGAAAATTATGAGATGGAGAAAAAATTATTTGATGTAATTATCTATTTTTTTATTGTTGAACAAATGATAAAATGAATTTATCTATTTATTGGAGTTTTTTACTACAAATACTAATACACATGTCTTCCATGAAAGGGAAATGGGTGGCATCCATGCGTTGTGATCCTTGTTTTCAAAGTCGGACCGGACAGTGAATCGATAAGATGATTGATCACTGACTTTACTGGTCGAATCTATCAATTCACTGGTTGGATCAGATGATATCATAATACTACAATTGATTAAAAATATACAAAAACTTAGAATAAATTTAAATTAAACAATATAATATTAATTTAACTTATATCATAACTATAATATGATAATAATTAGTAAGTTCATATAAATATAATAGGATTATATTCATTTAATTAAAAATATAAAAGTGTAAGTTAAAAGCACAACAAACTAAGAGTTAATAAATTTTAAAATATGATTATGTATACAAGTCTAATAATTAAAATTAAATTTACATTACATATCGATTGAGTTTCAAACTTTGACACTCTTTATCCTAAAATTAATATAGTTGAAAAGAAATATCTTATAGAAAAACTTTTATAAGAAATTATGTCATAAGACTAAAATTAGTTTTAATTTTCATTGATAACGTGTAAAATATTGATTTGAGTTATCATAACAAAAATAATGTAGCTCAAATTGTAAGGATGTTATGTTTTAATCAAAAGGTTAGGTGTTCAAATCTCTCCTTCTACTCCTTCTACAAAAGTTTTCAGTTTATTTTTAATATTGAAAACAAAAACAAAAAAAAGGAAAATAAGGATCGATTTGCCAGTTCACCAATTTTGGACCGGTTCAACCTGGTTCATACTGGTTTTTGAGGTCACCAGTTTTAGGAGGTTAACTGGATTGGACATGCATTCGATTCGCGGTCAAACCGATCATTTTTTCATTTTTTCCTAATTATTGTACAACATATGTTTAATAGTAACTGATTTGACAACTATATCAATTTTTTCACCTCCAAACACCAACAATGAAAACCAATTCAAATTATATTTCAATTTTTCAAAATCGGTATTATTTTATTAATATTACAATAATGATATTTCAATCAAAATTAATCCAAATCATGTTTCACATATTTCGTGAAAAACACCAAAAGAAATTTGAAACACTGAAACATAACCAGAAGGGCCCAAAACGTTTTTCCTAGGGCTGTCAACGGGGCGTATTTCAATCCGGATCAGTCCGAATACGGTCCAATTTATTAGAATAATTGTTTAATTAAAGATTCGATGGACCTGATCCGATTATAAAGGTCCGTAATCCGAAACACGTGAAGCAAATATGAATTTAGGTCGATCCGACCCGTTAAAGATCCGTATCCGACAATAAATAAAAAGAATGATATATATACATAATGTTTTATAAAAGTAAGTACCATTAATAATATTTCACTATCAATATAAAATTATAGTCATTTATAACTCGTTTATAAATTTATTTAAACCAATATTTTCATTTACAAATATGAATATTTGTAAAGAAAGTTTGAACATTTGAGCTAAAATATAATAATATTAAAAAATTAATAAACTTATTTAAGGAAAAAATATTATTTTAATTATTTTAATAAATTTTATTGGATCTGAAAAATATTCTATATTCGACCAAGATCCATTGAATTCAAAGAATCTAGATCCGAGCATAATCTGAAAATATTCGAATTCGACAAGTTCTATTTCAATATAAATGGAGTCAGATCTGGACGAATCTTATCCGACCAAAATTCGACCCATTGACCGCCCTAGGTTCGCCCTCCCCCATCAACTAAATAAAATAAAAAATTCTTCACGGCCCAATTCTTTTTAAAATGGGCCTCCATTTTCCAACGAAATAACAAAAATTCGGCCTCCACTTTTGAAGTCCAGTAACATAGCTAAATTTTATTATATTAATCCAACCAATTTATTTGGATTAAGCTAGTTAGAAAATTACAATTTTTGAAGACAAACATTCAACAAAGGCTGCTTATTTGAATTAAATAAACCAGTGGAAGGTCATATAATTTTTATTTATTACTAGGATTTACTTTACCTTTTGTTTTTTCCATGAAATATTGCAACATAATCAAATTAACTTTTAAAATATCATTGAAATTTTAGAAAATCGTTTTATATTTGATATCATTGTGTTGAGACTTTGACTATCTTAAATTGTAACAGAAGAAATAAAACTAAAACTTGAGAGTTAGTATATATCCCGTAATCTAGTAAATGTTAATTACATGGATTAAACAATTGAAATCAAATTAATGTGTAATTTTGAAACTCTCTTGTTTGCCCTTGATCATGAAACTATCATATTTTTTTTAATTTAATAATTTCTTCACAATTTGTCTAAGTGATAATATTTCCAAAAAGTTTTCGAAAAGATTCAAATATTTAACTGAACGTAAAATACAATAAACGAAAAATACAATAGAAACTAAACTTTGATCCACTATTAATTATGTAAGCTCAACTAGGAAAAAAGTCATATATTATATTCACCCTCGAGTTATGTAGTGGAATAGCATGAATATTTTAATATAGTAGCTATTATGTCCATTGGAAAATGGAAAAAATAATTGTGTTATGCACAAAACTGTATTAATTGATTCAGAAATTACAATATTTTGAATCGAAACATGTAAAGAAAATAATACATAAGATTCACTTTTAGACAATTTAGCTAACTCATGGACAATCGAGTTTGTTGAGTCTTGAGAAAGTAAACCGAATTCGCAAGAACTTTAATATCGACAATGATACCTCCAAAGTTCGTTAGGGCACGAAAATGATCTTCAATAGCAGCAATCGCAACACTTGAGTGACGTTCTAATAATACTTTAGTCCAGTTTTGCCCTAGTGCAAATTTCATAGCTAAAAAGTGTCGCTCTTGCTTCTTAGTGTTAATATTTGATCATCATTAATTCACAATTTAGTAGTATAAAAAATGAGAAATTTAATACTAATTCAATTGTTATTAATATATAAAAAATACAATTATTTGTCTTAAATCTGAAGAAAGAATTGTAGTTTAGACATCACATTTGACCGTAGCAAAACAGGGAAAATTCTTAAATAGATTTGATTTAGGAAAAGAAATCATAGGTTATGTGGCAACAAATGAACATCATTCTTTAAAGAGTTTGAATTAGAGTTTTTGAATAGGTTTTTTATGGGTTTAAGAGTTTAGGGAAAACTCATTTGAAAAGTTTTTGGCTCGGTCTCGTAAAATATGCGGGACGGATCAAAACCCATCCACATACACCCTTAGGTCTTGTTTGGTTTTCATCTTAAATAGTACATGGTTTAACATTCTTTAGGGCATCTCCAATGGAGACCCTATATTGATCATCAAACCCATCAACTTCCAATTTCTGGACTGAAATCAGAAAAGTTGAGCTCCAATGGAAGCCCTATTTCAACCATCAAAATGATGTCAATAACCTCTTGCCATCAAAGATAGGGCCAATTCTTCTTGACCCCAAATTTTGGTAGGAAACTTTTCACACTCCAACGGCTATTTGAGACTGAACCACAGTAACATTTTTTTTGAAAAAGATCCGTTGTAAATTTTTTGTATAAATTAAACATCACTTTCAACAAAAAAATTACACTTGCAATTACAGATCTAGATATAAAAAAAATACAGAAAATTAAAACGAAAGGAAAAAAAAGTTACAAAGATTCAAATCTTAAATCGAAAAGAGAGGCAGAAGAAGAAAAGGTAAAAAATTATATTTTGATGGCTGCTTAAAAATCGACACGTGGCATCGGAAAATCTTATCTATCTTGATATAATATAAAATATATTATATTATACGGATAAGAAATCTGATCATATACCTTGATATTTGAATTCAAAGCGACATATGACATTTTTAAATTTTATCATATGATATAATATAAAATGTTAGCAAGATATAATATTTGTAATATACACTTTAGTCTCGTTTTTATATTTGATTGCATTTTTAAAGAGGGAATTGCACTTTTCATGCCAAACTTTTACCTACTTTATACGTTTCATACCACACCTTTTAGAATGACACATTTCATACCAAAATCGATCAACCTTTTTCAATTTTGGTACCACCGTTAAATATTGGATGGAAAGGAGTCACAATTTTGAATTCTTAGGGGGTGATATTTGCAATTGGTCACGGGGGATTTTTGCAATTGGTCACGGGGGATTTTGGCAATAATTTTCCACCATCTCCACCACCTCCACGTAATTTTCAATTTCCCGGTGACTCCAGCCACCATTAAACCTCTCCTTTTTAACGTTTTCCGTTTTTATTCCGCCGCCGGCGGAGGAGGTCGACCCACCGTCTAATACCTACCGGCGTTCATTCCCCTTGGTGTTGCGGATCTTTTGCCACCAACCTCATCCATTTTCATCAAGTATTGAAGAAATCCCCAATTTTTAAAATTTAGGTTACTATTCATCATCTTCTTCGCGAATTTTTTCTTTTTTTTCCTTTTTTTTCCCTGAGAGTTAATGGACACGTGCGGCTCACGTGTCCTTTCCATCCAATATTTAACGGTGGTACCAAAATTGAAAAAGGTTGATCGATTTTGGTATGAAATATGTTATTCTGAAAGATGTGGTATGAAATGTATAAAGTAGGTAAAAGTTTGGTATGCAAAGTCCAATTCCCTCCATTTTTAAATGGGTTTAATTTTGTTTTAGTATTAATTTGGCTTAATTTTAAATAATGAGAAAAATTGATATTCCATTTTGATAATTGTGCATTGGAATATAAAACATTTGCAGAGACCCCAAAATACTGTAGCAGTCCTCAAATGAGTATTTGATTATCCACTTGATGGCTTAGGATTAGAGATGCCCTTAGAAACACACATTTACTTCATTTTTGTTTTTATGATTTAGAAACACATATAAAAATATGTATCAAGATAAATATATATGTAAAAGTAATTAACATAATTAATGTTCTATTTTTTTTAATTAAATTGGTAAAAGATTAGAAAAAAAAAGGAGATGTTGATGGTGAAGGATTTTATTGCTGAATTAGGAGACGTGTTGTCTCTTGATTGATCATCTTATAGCTTCGGAAGCAATCTGCTGTTCTTTGTTGGCAAACAGCCTCACCCCAACGCACATCTCAGAATACATCAATGGATGCCAATTTAATTATTGTATTAATATAATAAAATTAGCGTATATTGATTTCAAACACAGATCATTCAATTACAATATAATTATATTTAAACAAATGTTTATTTAATTATATTTAGTGTTCTTTAGAGTCAATTCTATTTAGTGTTAATTAACCACATAGTCAATAAATGTATCTTATCAATACCAATTGGTGATTGATATAATGAAAAGACTAATAATTATTATATACAAAATAGTGAATTTATGTTCGAATTTATTATTGAAAGAAATTCTCACTTACCGTTATAATCTCCAAAAAAACAGGTACATTATCAATAATTAAATATTGTAGAGGTTAACATATCTCTTATATATATATTTGAGATCAGTCTCTTAATTGTCATCTATTAATTTTGACTCAATACTATTTTTATAGAATTTAGAATTTTGTTTATTCATGAAAAATAAGAGAGAAGCTAGTGAACAACTTTTAAACTACACGATTTCTCCAAAATTCCTAATTCCCTCCCTTAAATATCTCCCAAAAGAAACCCACTTCCCCCAACTGCCTTCTTCCCCCTTCTCATTCTCGCATGATAACAAAAAATCTGATAACTTCTACATTCACAACATAACGATTTTCACAAACAATACAAAAGTTAAGATAAAAAAAATCAAAACCAAATTTTAGATTAACGAGACAATCACAAAATAGATAAAAAGGGGAGGCGACTTCAGTCTTCAGATTTACACTTGAAATATCAAAGCAGGATGCTGACTTTGTTTGCTACCGAAGGCGGTCTAAAATCAATGAAAGATTCTCACTCCAAAGGTTAATCAGTATTCCAATTTTAATTTAGGTAATCAGTTTTTTCTCTTTAAAAGTATGCTCTGAAAGGCCGGCAGTGAGTTCTTCTTCAAATTTTTTTTGGTAACTGTTCTTCTACTTGCTTAGCTTTCAATTTGCTATATAATCATTATCATTAGCTACAAGTTTGATCAAAAGACCACACTAAAAAGCTCTAAGAGAACTATGAAATTTGTAATTCGATGGCTTCCAGAGATTGTTGAGTTGGATTTTACTTTTATCGTATTTTGTAAAGTCTAATTTCATGTGTTAGGGGAAAAAATGAACTAATTAGGATTGTTTTTCTAAATTATTATGGCATAATAGTAAGTGTTTGAGTTAGATTGTGAATTTAGATTGTAGAATGTTTGTTCTATTAATCACTTTTTCCTAAAACCATCAAAGATGTTATATTTGGAGATCACCGTTCTCATAGTATAGACTTTCTTGATGCTGTTATTATATGTTTTGAATAGTTGGATTCAATGTCAAGAGTGAGTGGTATTTTGTGTGGGTAAATATGAAGGTGAGTGGGGGCGTAGGATTGGCAAAGAGAGGAGTTGATGTGCTTTTCGTGCATATTTTGGGGTGTTTTATGGCAAAATATAAATATTTTTATACATGATTCAAATTGGAGATAACTCGATCATTGGAACTTCTTAAATGTTTATTCTCTACAATGCAAATTTCTATTATTGATTTGATTGAAGTGTGTCAAAATATGTATTTTTGTGTTGTGTCACATAGTTTATCATGATTTCAATGATGGTTATAGTGATTTCATTAACAACAATTTATATGATATAGGGCCCTTCATTGTGAATTTTTCCAGGACTACTGAGCAACAAAATGTAACCAAGATTGTGAACATTGCGTTATGTCGAAGTTAGCACAAATATATTTTTTTTTATTGAAGTTAGCACAAGTACATTGTTGGAGTTGTTGGGGGGTTGGAAAATAAAACTTGCAAAGCACAAGGAAATGATATTTGACAAAATTATTTTTGAAGGAAACTTGATGGACGATATAGACTAATTCTCGGAGGAAAAAGTGTAAGTAAGATGGCATTGGCTCCCAGAATTCTCGAACCAAGGAAAATGGTTAGAGAAGCTTAAATTAATACATCCTTGCATATAATTGAAACTGCAAGTATGTAGCATATACCATGATGCACTTTTACTTTATTTGATCATTGTATTTTTTCATCAATTGTATAGTTAAGAGTTAGAATGCACAAAAGTTAGAGATTGTGGAAGCTAGGAATTATTGTTGAGTTTTGTACTTTGAAATATTATGCTTAGCTTGATGTATAACTATTTTGGTTATTTTAAAAAATTCATTACGTGATCTTTTTTTTTTTCCTTTTGAATTGGACTTTAGTTTCTTTATTTTATAAATAATTGTAGAATATCATTGTAGTCTTCGTTTTCTTTATATGTCAGAATCATTATTAATCTCCTACTAATTTATCATAAACTAATTTATAAATGAAATTTAACATGACTCCGTGCATAGCACGGGGCGTATACTAGTACTTCATTATTTAAGAAAGAAAGAGCATTGCTTTCACATAATTAATTATTAAGAAAGCAATGTAATAATGGACTCTGTGCTGTATTTAGTTGGCAATAGTTTAGAGATAACTAATCAGTAAAAAAGCTATGTAATATTATACAGATAATTGAAAAAAATCGAAACAAACATGTTTTATATATTAAAATAAATTTATCATCTCTCAATTATCTCAAATTACTCTCCCAAAAGAAAAATAAACATCAATTTTATTATCTTTAAAAACACCCTACTCAAACTCTATTTTGGACATAAAATATCATATCTCTTACATTATTTATCTCACATAACAAATATGATTTTGACATAAAATTTTATAGGGTTTTTTGCAAGTTAACTCCCTGTGATATGTCTAATGAGCAATTTACCTCCCTGTGAAATAAAAATAGGCAATTTAACTACCCGAAATAATGAGCAATTTACCTCATCGTGATATAAAAATAGGCAATATATCTCCCTGTGAAATGAAATAATTAGCAATTTAACTCCCTGTGATATGAATTAATAAGCAATTTAGAGGGAGGCAATGTGCTTCTTTTGTAAAAACACAGAGAGTTATTTTGCCATTTTTCTTAACACAGGGAGTTAAATTGCCTATTTAGAATATCACATGGAGATATTTTGTCCTTTTATTTATCACAGAGAGTTAAATTACCTATTTTAAATAACATAGAGAGTTAATATGCTAACCACTCAATTTTATACATATTACACTTACACCTAACTCTTCTAAAAATATATTACCCAATCAAAATTATTTCACAAACTTCTATACATTTTTTTTCTTTTTCCAAAGAGCATTTGGATATTCAAGTAAGAACCCATTTAATCATTTTTAAAGTGTGTTATGCATATATTTTCGATAGAAATTCAAATACGAGTTCGCTACATTGTAGCATGGAAATATTAAACTGAAATATGAAAATTTAGAAGTGAAATAGGATGCAAAAGACAAATGATATGACCACATTAATCAACAGAACAACCACTGAACAGAACTCGAAATAAACTCTAGCAAGATTCGTGGTTTACACACATGGCAAACCACATTCTAAAGCGCAAAAACGCTTTTATTCCCCAAAACAGAAGCGCACAAACAACAACCAAACACACAAAATGCAAAGTATACAAAAGGAGGGAAAAACACTTTCGATGCCAAAACTTTAGTCCAAAAATTACATTTCATACCATGATTTACACTATCTTGACAAATTTACTTTTTTCGTCAATTTTCGAACGAAATTCAGCAAGTGCCGTCAATTGTGAGTCTTTAAAACTGGAGCATGTTTTTCCTCCCATTGTCAATTTAACGGGCACGTAAGCGACATGGTCTGATTTTCGTCCAAAAATTGACCGCAAAACTAAATGTGTCACGACTGCCGTGCCCGTTAAATTGACAATGGGAGGAAAAACATGCTCCAGTTTTAAAGACTCACAATTGACGGCACTTGCTGAATTTCGTCCGAAAATTGACCGCAAAACTAAATGTGTCACGACGGTATGAATTTTGAACTAAAATTTGGTACCAAAAATGTTTTTCCAGTACATTCTTCCTCCTCCCAATCTATTCAATCCCATGTTTCTTCCTCAACATCAAAACAGTGTCATAAACTTTGTGAGGATCCGCCAATGATTTGGAAACACTCTCTCTTTCCAAGCACCTTTTTGCCCATTCCATCAATTTGGGACAATGTTGTTCAATGCTAAATTCGCCAGTGGTCTCATAAACATAAAACCAGCTGTGAAAAGTGATCAAGGCAACATCCACATACCCAAAATCTTCACCACCAAAATAAGGCTTTTCCCCTAACACCCCTTCCAGTAACTTGAGGTTTTCTATGAATTCTTTCTTGCTTGCTTCTTTCTCTTCCCCTTTTGTTGCCCGTAATATCTTTTTTCCAGGCTCGTACATCTGATTAATTCCATAATTGAAACATCAATTAAATACTGGTATAATGTTACACAATGAGGTATTATGTGTAATTAAAAGAACATGTGGAAGTTATTTTTGTTAAACTACATCTCCTTTTTCTATCTCCTCAAATATTTTCTCGTTCATGATATATATGAATTTTAAGTTTTACTATTTGATTAATTTTTTTTTTATTTTTTATTTTAAGATGGAACTTTAGTCCCCACTGGATCCGCCCCTGTACACAATATACTCTCGTATGCTATGTTATGCAAATCGTGCACAAACTATCATATAAAATGTTTACGACATATATTATGTATTTGCTCGAACCAAATAGTGCAATGGATTTAGATCCTCATCCTCCCTCCCCAATACACCTCGGGCCATGTTGAATGCCTAACAAGCTATCATAGAGGATGGAGTATGTATGTTCACTCAATATATACATAGACAAGACAAATAATGAATGACCAACTCATTTAAAAGCTTAACACGTTCCCTCACGTGTAGGCGGTATTCATTTACTCAAATCTAACACGCGGAATTTAAAAATGGGTTTATTCGAACACATCCATTTGGGCCTGAGTTCTGATAACATATTGAATGACCAACTCATCTAAAAGCTTAACACGCTCCCCCACGTGTAGATGGTATTCATTTACTTAAACCTAACACTTGAAATATAAAAATGTACGGCAGATAAATTCGAACACGTGGTATTAATTTACTTAAACCTAACACTTGAAATATAAAAATGTACGGCAGATAAATTCGAACACGGGACATCTTTGGGTTTAGCATAACATATTGAATGACCATATCATCTAAAAACTTAAGTTTTTAGAGATATGAATCATTTAATATACATCAGTTAACAACAAGACATAAATCTTAATTCCGAAACAAATTCAATAAAAAAAAAGAATAAAATTGTACCTTTTTGTCAATGAAATCAGCCCAGAATCTAGATTGAGCCCTTTGGTAAGGATCAGAAGGCAACAATTGAGATTTGTGCTTCCACACCTCATCTATATACTGAACAATGATAAGTGACTCACAAATGGGTTTTTTATTGTGAATCAAAACCGGAATTTTCTTGTGAACCGGGTTCATTTCAAGCAAGAGTGGACTTTTATTGGCCAAGTCTTCTTCTCTGTACTCGTACTCAATACCCTTTTCAGCTAATGCAACCCGGACCCTCATTCCAAATATACTGAAATAAGTGTCCAACAAAATCACCTCATCCCCCATTTTTTTTTAGTTGTGAGAAATTAAAAGCTTTTGAGTATCGATTTGATTATATAGAGAAAGGAAGAATGCGGTGGAGTTCGTTCTATAGAGAAAAGATGTATCTAGAAGAGAGGTCGGGTGGGTTTTGAAATTTTTATTACGCTATATTGTCATGTGTTTTAGAAACCCGTAAAAAACACATAGTTTATAAAAAAAAATAGGTTATTCTGGGTCGATATATATTTTAAGAAATAATTTTAAAAATATATTACGTAAAGTTGTAGGGATCAACTTGAAGTATTTTAAAAATAATTTCTTGAAATATGGCGATCCAAAACGATCTATTTTTTTTTTATAAATTGGGTATTTTTTTACAGGATTTTTAAAAATACAAAGAAGTTTGACGCAATAAAGTTTTTACTATATAATTTGTTGCATGTTTAGTCATGGATCAAAATTTCCATCTTTTCCATCGAAAATATCGAAAAGTTTTCGTTTTTGAATCAGGCGAAACGAAAACAACATGTAATTCTGAAATTATTTATTTGCCTTAAACTCTGTTATTTTACAAATTTTCCTTAGTGTTTTCGAAACATTTCCGAATAATCTCGAAAATTTTCCAATATTTGACTGACCGAAATATACATTTGAAGCAAAATTTTAATTCATGGGTTTAACATAACACGATGAAGTATTTTGCATTTACCCCGACAAATAGGGACGGGACCATGCCCGTGGATTCTAGTGTCCTCGTTTCACCCACGAAATTCAAATCATGGATGAAGAAGCAAAATTGATTTTGGTTACCTTAATATGAACCTAATATCATGGACGGATCCAGCTAGGTTTTGGGGGCCCTGAAACCCCCCAAGAATCTTGAAAAAATTAATTTAGTATTATTATTTTATAAATAGTTCACATTAGTCCTCTAATCTTTTAATGCTAAATTGAATCCACAATTTATAAGCTATGTTTGTGATTGAAGTACAAAGAAGTATATAGTGTAATTTTTAAATTTTTAATTGATTGTTTGATTCGTTTGATATTATCGCTTCATGTTACAACCATAATAATCGAGCGATCAATAATGAAGTTGGTAAAAAATAGGCGTAGAAAAAAAATAAAAGATCAATACCTTGTGTGGATTGTTTGATTATTAACATTGAAAATAAATTTGTTGAGATTTTTGGTACTTATTCGTAGATGAATTTACGAAATGTGAGAACGTCGTGTAGAACTTCGATAATTTTTTCACTAAATTACTTAAGAATTTTGAATTTAATGTATTTTTCAGTAATATTTTATTCTTAAGTAAATAAAATATATCAAATATCATTGTCAATTAATTTCGATGGTGGTTAAACTCGGCCCCCCCAACTCTCCGATCCTGGATCCGTCCCTGCCTAATATGTGTATCAAATATGTAATTAGGTCGATTTTATTTACTGAAAAATTATATAAGAAAATAAATAAATTTTCTATATACATACAACATATATATATATATATATATATATATATATATTAAAATTTTACCATCAATTAAAAGAAGGTATTAGTTAATATTTCATTTATAATTTCATATTTATAAATTATCTTATCTAAAAGTATGAATATTTATTAATGAAGAATTCAAACACGTTAACATTTGAGATAAAATAAATGTAGTGACGTTAACAAATATGTTCTAAGAGGAAATATTAGTGTGAATTTTGAAAGTGAATAGTAAATCTAGAAAATATATAATATCCTACCAAATTAGGACAAATCTGCAATTGAAAAATTTGAACTTGAACAAGATCTGAAACCAACATACTAGTGTTACATGATGTTGTTGATAATTTACTATTTTGTTAATTGAAATTGAAATTAATTAATACTTTTGCAAACGTTAAATCAAGCATATAGGAATACACCACTTGAAAAATTATCCGTAGTTTTTCATTCATATGTTGACATGTGGCAAAAAATCCACCTGAAACCGGCTATACCAAGTCAAATTTTCCTAATTACCCTTGTTGATATGAACTTGTAAAGCTACTGTTTTCCCTTTTTATTTTCTTCTAAAACTTCCCCCTCAATTACAAATTAAAATAATAGTATTATAGTATTAATTTAATTTGATACTTCCTTGTAAAATTCCCCCTCAAACTTCACATTTATTTTCCCTTCTATTTTCTTCTCAAACTTCCCCCTCAATTACAAGCTTCCCTTATACTTGTAAAATTCAATTTTTTTAAATCTTAAATTTATACAATAGTATTAATTTATTCAATATTATTAATAAATATTATAATTTGAAAAAACCCATGGGCAAATTGCAGCCTACTCTAAAACCCTCTCTTTTTTATTCTTCTTTCTGTGGATCGTTATTATGCTTTAATATTGGTTGATTTTTTTTATGGCAAAAAAATCTGAATGTGTCCAATTGGAGACGAAGATAGAGATGGGACGTAATATTAATAAGATTACAAAATTGACTAAATGAACTGTGAACTCATTTTATTTTTTCTAAGAAAAAAGAGAAATATTTGTTTCTGGAATTAAAATGGTAAAATGTGATGATTTGCATACATAAATTATCATCTTAATACTAATATCTTAAGAATTTTCTCACTAATGATTAAAATTTAGTGCCTGTTTGTTTGGAGTTTGGGAAAGTAATTTGGGAGAGTAATGGATGTTTGTAAAATAATTTCTGTAACACCCCAATCCCACATTGATTGTGGATGAATTGTTTGAATGGTTATTAAAGACTTGACCTTCTTCTACTTGTCAACATGGGCTTAAGCATTTTGGGCTAGTGGACTAGAGCCCAACAATGTTGACAAGGCCAGAAGTGGATCAAGGTCTTTACAAATGGTATCAGAGCCGACTTCGTGGTGTTATCCATGAGGGCGGTCTTGGGCTATTGATCTGGACTCGACGAGGACGTCGAGTATTTGAGTTGGGGAGATTGTAACACCCCAATCCCACATTGATTGTGGATGAATTGTTTGAATGGTTATTAAAGACTTGACCTACTTCTACTTGTCAACATGGGCTTAAGCATTTTGGGCTAGTGGACTAGAGCCCAACAATGTTGACAAGGCCAGAAGTGGATCAAGGTCTTTACAATTTCGATTTGCATAATGATGTTTGTTTGAATTTTGAGAGTGGTTTGAGAAATAAATTAAGTGTAGGTTATTTTTGGAAGAATTAGATTGTAAGTGTAAGATGTGTAAGACTTTGTGTCAAATCATGTTTGTTATCTGAGATATATTATATAAAAGATAGGTTAGTTTATCAAATCAGAATATAATTTGTTTAGGTTTTATTTATAGATAAGAAAATTGTTGTTTGTTTGGCTTTTGAGATAATAGGTTGAGAAATTGATAGATGAAAAATTTATTTCAGAAAGTGGAAACCATGTTTGTTTGATATTTCTCAAACACGAAATTTTTTTGAAAAACGCCAAACAAACAGGCCCTAAGTTAGTCGACGAGTGAATTGGAGCATTATTTTTCTTGCCTACTTTTTATCAGTGTTCTTAAAACCGGACCGGTCATTGAACCGAAAACTCTACTGGTTACTGGTTTGATCGGTTAAATCGGGTCGACCACTGGTTCGATCGGTATAAACGGTGTGACTATATTATTATAATATATATATATATATATATATATATATATATATATATATATATATATTTAGATTATCTAAAATAAAATTATAATTCAAAAAAAATTCATTATTTGTCAATATAATTTTTTTTTGTTTCATGCAAATAATCATAATGTCTTAAAAATAAGATCAATGTCAAAAATATAAATCTCAAGTATCCCTCAAAGATACATACATTCAAAACAAGGCAACAAAATTAAAAGTTCATCTCATTTTCAAAGTTTTAGATTGTTCATTTGGGTTCTATTGTTGTAAGTTGATGTTTATATGATAATTGATTTGCATAATTTCATACAAAAAATAATATTATTCACAATGATGAGAAAATGGCTATGTACTTCTTTATGTAAAAAAAAGTGTAATATTACATTGATTGTTCCTCATTGATTGTTAAAACACTAAAATAATGAATGTTATTCCAATTAAAATATATAAATGTAATCCTATTAAATATTAAACAAGAATTCAAATAAATAATAATAACAAAAAAAAAAAACTCTAAATTAAAAAAAAAAAAAAATAAGTGAACCACTGGTTCACTGGTTTTACTGATTTTAGAGCTGGTTTTACTGGTTCACACCGGTTAATTTGAGAACTGGTTTTTAGGGGTAAATCAAACCAAATTGAGGATCGGTTAGCGATTGAACCGAACTAACCGACCGATCCGGTTTTCAAAACAGTGCTTTTTATGACTTGTTAGTATTAATTTTTCTAGTTTGGACTTTTAGCGTGTGAAGTGACCAATAATATTTAGGAGTACACAAAATTATTCATGCTTTCGTGTCACATGTATTTATTTCTATTCTAATATAAATTGACACATTTGTAATTTTATTATAGAATGAATAGTAAATTAATTCCCCGTGTTATTTTAAATAGGCAAACTAACTCCTTGTAATAAATAAAAGGGCAAAATACCTCCTTGTGATATCCTAAATAGGCAACTTAACTCCCTGTGATAAGAAAAATGGCAAAATACCTCCATGTGTTTTTATAAAAGAAGCACATTGCCTCCCTCTAAATTGTTAATTAATTCATATCATAGTCATTAAATTGCTCATTATTTCATTTTACAGGGAGGTAAATTGTCTATTTTTATTTCACATAAAAATAAATTGCCCATTAAACATATTAGAGGGAGTTAACTTGAAAAAAAACCTTTTATTATATATTATCGATCCTAAGTTTGACACACCGATATGCAACAAAGTGCACTATATTCATATACCAATTACATTTTCCTAGTTTATATTTCTAGAGTAATCTTCAGTATATTCCGGATCGAGTATTTCATGCATACTATTTATTATGTAAATTTGTAACAAAAAATACTTTTGTATTTATGAACATGTATGCTATTTTCTTGAAACAATACAAAATAATAATAATTTTGATCATCAATTTCGAATTTAGTTGACAAATATTTTATTTACATGAGTTAGAATCCGACAAAAGTCTTATTGAGTGATACTTTCGCCAATTGAATTCGTATCCCGTGTATACAAATCAACCACATTATGGACCCAAATTCTAATGGACTCCACCAACTCAATTTTCTGGATTTATCATGGGCTTTTCATAGTTCTCGTTTCATAGTTGTTAGATATAAAATCACTTCAACTTTATGTGTTATGAAAGAGAAGTAGTGACGTATTCTTTTCACCCGAATGATTTCACTACTATGGATCATTTTTCCCTACAACTTAATAACAAATGTTATACATAGAATATTTTCTATTTCAAAATTTCTTTGGTAATTTGTTGTTATTATTCGTGAAACATATTTCTATTATTGGTAATTTGGTTATTTTTCCGTTGGAATAATTTCATCGCTATGGATAACTTTTTCCTACAACTTAACAACTGAGTTCCTACGGAATATATTTTTTCCCAATTTTTCGTTGGTAATTTGTCATTATTATTGGTGGGATATATTTCTGTTGATGGTTCCGTCGTTGTTCAGTTACTAAATCTAAATAGCAACGGCTAATTTTTCGTTGGAATGATTTCGTCGCTATGGATAGTTTTTTCCTACAACTTAACAACCGAATTCCTATAAAAAATATTATTTTCCAATATTTCGTGGGTAATCTGTTGCTATTATCGAAGGAACACTTTTCATTTGAAATTTTGTTGGTATTTCGTTACTAATCCGTTGCTTATAACGACAAATTTGTTTTCGTTGGAATCAAGTCGTCACTGATGTTATTGATTTTAGAGGGCATGGTGGAATGCAATTTAATGGAGTGCACCTATCAATTTGCAAATGATATTTCTTAAGTTTTTATCTCTTGCTTAAAATTTATTAATATTATTTTCTACTTCACATAGTACTTCAAGCTAATTACTTTGCCTGTGGCTTTTTCTGAATTATTTGCAGTGAGGTAGTTGAAGGCATGGAGCATTAATTTAATACTTGATTGATAAATTTCCAAACACTCAAATGGATTGTACAACTTCTAAATTGGCATTAAAGCTCCAAGTTTTGAGGAAAATCTCAATGTTTTTAGTGGTTCAGTATTCTTCTTTGGCTAAATGTTCCCTTTCAAAGAAAACAAGAGATTTTTTTTTATCCACTAGTCTTAAACTTATTCGGAGAACTAGGAATATATTTCACACCGGTCTTTGACTTCAATTCATTTGTTTTGACCAAAATACTATTTTCTCCTTATTTGGATTTATTTTATTTTACTTAATAATTATCTAATACATGTTATAACCACCTCCAAATCCAAACCCACTATATAGTCCCTTACAACGTTTTTCTCCTTATTTTGATTTATTTTATTTTTATTTTACTTAATAATATAACTACCTCCAAACCCAAACCCACTTACAATTCAATTTTTCTCATCTTCTTCTTAATATGTTTTACTCCTTTTTTTCCCATATTCTTCTCAATTTTTCATTGCTTCTTCCTCATTTACATAACTTCTCTCACAACTTCCATGTCATTTCTCCATACCACAACATAGCAACTATGGAAATTGAGTTGGTATTCTTCTAATGTACATTTTCTTCCACTTCTTTTTATATATTTTAGTATTTTTTTGGTTGATCTTATTTTGTCTATGTATCTTTTAGACCAAACATATATCCCAGGTAACCCTATTAAAAATGGAGCTTCAATGAGTTCGCAACATTGAATGAAGCTAGCGGTTTGGTTAAGAAATTAACTTTTCAGTTTCATAATATTTTCACCTTTTTAATTATTATATTTCCCTTACGATAACTCATTATATGCTCTTTCAATTTATTTTTATGCGACGTCCTTAAATGTTTAGAATTTATTCTTACGATAACAACACTTCATAAAGGGATAGGCAAAAAATTTAGAGAATTTTGGTGGTGTTCTTTATTTTGTAATCGAGAGGTAAGCTTAGCTTTTTTTATTAACTTTTTTTGGCCAAGATTTTATGTCTTCAAATGTTTGTAAGTTGTTATGTTTTTATGATAACAGCAGTGGAGTAAATGAAACCTTAGGCAAGCAGTTGAGAAGATTTTAAAGGTGTTATTTATTAATCAAAACTGTAGGTACTATATGCCACTAATTCTTATGTCATTATATACATATATATATATATATATATATATATATATATATATATATATATATATATATATATATATATATATATGACACTTTTTTAAGAATTTATATTTTCAAGGCAAAAATGAGAAGTTGCTTTAAACGTGATGTTTTTAGTGTCCATTTAAATAGTATTTTTTATTTAAAACTTACGTTAATTGTAGAGGTTTATGCATATCTTCGTTTGAAAAAGTGGTTTGTCTTATGTGTGAAGATGTGGTCAAGGCTAATTTAAGGTATTAAATTTTTTCTTTTCATAAACTAATTTTTTTATATCCAACTAGAAGAAGGTTTGTAATAAATTTCAGGTATTGATTCATTAGATACATCATTTTTTTTAACTATTTATTCTTACATTTGCATAATGTATTTCTTTTAGATTTCGTGTTCGTCTTACAGTAGCAGATGACAGTGGAACTATGAACTTGAATACGATGACCAAGCAAAATATATATTTCGCAATAAAGTTGTATATCTTAAAAAATTACAATACCAGGTATAAATATAATTTAATGTTACTCTGACTTAAATATATGTATTACATATATCTTAAAAAACTACAATACCAGGTATAAATATAATTTTTATATTAGTTTTAGATTTAACACTAATCATAATGTTACTCTGACTTAAATATATGTATTACTCAGCAAAATGGCAATAAAATATTAAGGGAGAGAGTCTTTTCATTACTGCATCGTGCATTTACTTTTATCATCCCAGTGCCACCGAAGTTTGCAAGGTCACATATTTGTGCGGTGAAATTTGTTTTGACTGTTAACTGGTCTGAAGAATGCTCACATCTTCCAAAGGGACGACCTATGTTAGGCTAAAAAAAGTAATTCATAATTCATTTTCTTACATGAAATTCAAAAAATGCTTACATTGAGAATAAATAAATTATTACATTAACATAGCTTTTGCTCATTATTCATGTATTACTTTAACAATGATGATGTGTAAATATTCCTATTTAACTTAGAATGTCTAGAGTGATATATTTGTAAAGAATATAACTCCATCCTTTATCCTTTTTTGTTAATATTTAACAAATTATTATTCTTTGTATATAAATATTGTCATTTTCATTTTATAGTACAATAGATATTTCTAACATGTTAAACAAGGTACTTAACATATATATTTTTAAAAACCCGTGTATAGCACGGGACGTATACTAATTTTATATAAATAACTAATTTGATTTATAAACTATATTAATAAATTAAATAATACTTTTACATAAATATCACCAAATTAAGAAAAGATATTCTTTTTAAATATAAAATTTATATAATAACATTAATCTATTTAATATTTATTAAAATAATGAATTATATAATTAAAAACTATTTAATATTTATTAAATAATAAATAATAAATCATTTTAATTTTAAAAAAAATCCAACCCCACCCAACCCACCCACCCCCTCCCCTCCCCGATTCCCAGGCGGCCTGGGAATCGGGGTAGGGGGGAGGTGAAGGGAGGGGTGGGTTGGCGGGTTGAGGATCGGTGGGTGGGGTTGGAAATTTTTTAAAATTATAATTATTTATTATTTATTATTTTAATAAATATTAAATATATTAATATTATTATATAAATCTTATATTTAAAAAGATTATGTTTTCTTAATTTTGGTGATATTTATGTTAAATTATTATTTAATTTATTTATATTGTTTATAAATTAAATTAGTTAGTTAAATAAAATAAATAAAATATTCAAATTGGTCACACGTGGTCTTATTCGAGTCAATATTCAAATTTTACAGCAATGTAGACTAAAATCGTCACATAAATTTGGAGATGTTGGGCTTTTTTGATAACCTAAAATATATATTATGGGGTAAAAATATCAGTCAACATAAGTAATGACATCAACTTTACAATTATAATTAATTGTCACGTCATCACTTAACAACAATTTTTACCGGTCGTGTCAAATGTGTCACAATTTGTTAAAACTCTGTACCAAATGTGTTGGACACATAAAGTTCAGTACCAAAAGTGGGAATTGACCTATAGCTTTGTACCAAAAATATCTCTGACAAAAATATACCATTTTTACACTTGATACCATGTCATTATAATATTAAGGGGACGTTTGGTAGGACCTAATAGGGGTATTAGGTCATATTATATGAGTTAATATGGCCTAATACAACGTTTGGTGGCATTGCTCTAATACCGGGTCAAATGGATTAAATCCTTACGACCCGGTGTTAAGACTAGATTATAATCCACCCAAGCATGGGTGGATTAGTTAATCCGGGTGAATATGGATTAGGTAAAATGTCCCTAATAACATCAATTTTACTTTTTTTTTTTAACATATCATTAAATATCATAAATTCTTTTCAAATCTATGAAAATGAAAACATATTATACATAAATAAATCACAAATTAAAATCTATATAAATTTATAATTAACATGAAAGTATTCAAACTATAATATTGAACAAACATTGATCAACTCATACTTTTATACATATTAAACAGATGGCTTTGATGAATTGATATATCTAACTAATATGTTCAATTAAGTAGTAGAAATATATTAATATATACCTACACTCATAAGTCTTCAAAACATATTACAGTAGATTACATTAATATAATATGACTCAATCAAATCTACCAAATGTATTTTTAATATGACCTTCAATCCGGCTTCAATCTAATCCACCTTAATCTCATACACCTAGTAGACCACAAATTTTAATGTCTGCAAAATTTTATTAGACAATAAAATAAGAAGCCACAAATTACAATATTTAATGAATTTTAATAAATAAATAGGTACAATCTCTGTAAATAGTAAACTCCTCTGATTCTTCTACTTGACAGATATATAGATCCAAGGGCCTTACGCTTGTTCTTGAATCGTGGGGTGTGATCTTCTCTAAGATTTGCGGATCGGAACACAAATATAAAAGTCAGAGACTTAAGAGTCAAAGACTTGTATATGGAATACTTGAGAGAACTTTTAAGCTTTCTTTTATTTGAGAATATATGTGAAGTATGTCAATAATCTCAATGAGATCTCAAAGCTCCTTTATATAGATGTTGGAGTAGAGAGTCTTATTCACATTGCTTGATGACGTGGTATAATGTGATTGGCCATTATCTTTCTAGAATAGAAGACATCATTTTGATTGGTTCTGGCTTCCATAATCTTTAAAACTTCTTCTTAATTGGTCAAGACACATCGTATTGACACGTGGCATACTTTAATTAGCCAATTTAAATTAACTATTTACTTTTGGAATTTCATATATTAAAAACCCCAAAAATGTAAAAAGAGAATTTAAATTGAGAACTAACAACTTATTTTACACGTGTCGCCATTTGATTGGGCATAAACTTTATGTATCTACACACCCTACCAAACGGCCCCTTAATACATTGTACTATTAAATTGTATACTATCTTTTTGTTAGATTTTTCTTTGGAATTTTTTATGTTTGGAAAATCAAAACAAACATGTCTTATATATTAAAATAAAATTTTCATCTCTCAATTATCTCAAATTACAAATAAACATCAAATTTATTATCTTTAAAAAAACCCTACTCAAACTCTATTTTGAACATAAGATATCATCTCTTACATTATTAATCTCACATAACAAATATGATTTTGACATAATTTTTTTTACATATTATAAACCTAACTCATCTAAAAATATATAACCCAATTAAAATTATTTCACAAACTTCTATAATTTTTTTTTCTTTTCCCAAAAAGCATTCGGGTATTCAAGTAAGAATTGATTTAATCATTTTTAAAGTGTGTTGTGCATACATTTTCAATAGAAATTCGAATCTAAGCTCCCCACATTGTAACATGGAAATATTAAAATGAAATATGAAAAATTAGAAGTGAAATAGGATGCAATTTAAAGACAAATAATATGATCACATTCATCAACAAACAATCACTAAACAGAACTCCAAATAAAATTTAGCAAGACTCGTGGTTTACACACATGGCAAACCACATTCTAAAGCGCTAAAACTCTTTTATTACCCAAAAGCGGATTGTCTAGAATGATTCACCCCGGTACAAAAGTCATTCACGACTCAACAAAAGGCTGCCACGTGGAGGAGTCCGAAACCCACACCAGGTCGGGTACGAACCATACTTAAAATGTCTAAATACTAAAATGCCCTTTTATTTATTTGTCAAAAAAAAAACCCAAAACTTTAAATGATCTTTCTTAATCCCATTTCAGTACCAAAATCTTGAATTCTATAATCCAGAAATCGATCTCTTTCTTCATTTCTTCATCTTCCAAACAATCCCAAGGCAGCATTTGAATGCTTGCTTAAGATTGCCCAGAAACATAAAAAATTCAAAACATTTCTCTTTAAATGTTGTTTCACAGATTAAATGCGGTTTTCAAAACACTGCCCAGATCCACAAAACCTTTAAATTCCTCAAATTCAAGTATTTGATCTTTATCTTCATCTAAAAACACAAAATCCAGATCCATAAACTTTCTTAATTCCTCAAAACCCAGATCCATAAACTTTTACTGCTACTTTTTCTCCTATGTAGCTGGTAAAATTTCAACGACGGACTACGGAGGATACAATTTTCTTATAATTTAAACATTTTAATCATTATGTATTTAAATGTCTTTCTCTATTTTAAAAAAAAATGAGTTTAAACATTGTTTATATAATAAAAATTAAAAAAAATGGTCATCTTCCTCGATGCTTCACCGATGAAGGAAGCTGGTGCGGCGGCGGCGCGGCAAAGAATCTGGTGCGACCAAAATATATATATATATATATATTCACATTAATCGTCGTTGATTTCAATTCTTATGAGCTCGAATTGGTTGATTTAATTTGATGAGATTTGAGTTAATTTGGCGAAATTAAAAATTGGTTTCATGTGTATTTCATTCCTTCAACTACTGCTATGTAACCAACAGGTGATTGGTCTAGTGGAAGGGACTAGTCACTACAAAGTAGCGGACTCAGGCTCGAATCCCTGTTGGGAGAGGTACCCACTTAATGTGCCCGACCCGCCTCGAAAGGGATTAAACCCTTGGGAAACCAAAAAAAAAAACTACTGCTATGTACAAAGTTGTGATGAGAAAGATAACATATTTGCACATTCAGCTCCCAAGTTCTGTCCCTAGTCAAAATTGCCCTCAAATTTCAATTTTGTTGCAATAATTAAAGATTTTATAAGATTTAATAAAATTTAAAATTTAATATATTGTTAGTTTAAATTTTTAAGTCTGAAATTTGAAAAAAAAAACGAAAAATATCTAGTATGAATATAAAACAATACGACTTAATTAGAATTTGTGAAAAAAAACTTAAATAAATTTTAATTAATACACAACACATTTTAAATAAAACAAAACTTTTTTTTTTTAAGAAGGTGAATTTCCTTTCCTTTTATTTTTTCAAAAAATTCATTTGATTTGTTTTTTTTTTTAAATTCTTGTTTTTAAATTCCGTAATTTGAAAAAAAATTGATAATTTAAAAAAATTATTGACTCGGTCATTATTCCGATCAAATTGTCTTTTAGATGGTTATGTAACACTAACCCCTCCGTAAAATTTGAAAATTTATTGATAATTTTAAAAAATTTGATGATTTGGACATTATTTCGATTAAATTGTTTATTAGATGGTTATGTAACACTATGTCTTCCGTAATTCGATAATATATCGATAATCTAAAAAAATTGATGATTAAGTCATTATTTCATTGAAATTGTCTATTTGAGGGTTATGTAACACTAAGTCTTCCGTAATTTGAAAATATATCGATAATTTTAAAAATAATTGATAATTCAGTCATTATTCCGATCAAATTATCTATTAAATGGTTATGTAACACTAACTCCATCGTAATTTGAAAATATATCAATAATTTAAAAAAAATTGATGATTCGGTCATAATTTCGATCAAATTGTATTTTAGATGGTTATGCAACACTAAGTCCTCCGTAATTTGAAAATATATCGATAATTTTAAAAATAATTGATTAATCGGTCATTATTCCAATCAAATTGTCTATTAAATGGTTATGTAACACTAACTCCACCGTAATGTGAAAATATATCAATAATTTAAAAAAAAATTTGATGATTCGGTCATTATTTCGATCAAATTGTATTTTTTATAGTTATGTAACACTATGTCCTCCGTAATTTGAAAATATATCGATAATTTGTTAAAAATTGACGATTCGGTCATTACTTCGATCAAATTATCTATTAGATGATTATGTAACACTAAGTCCTCCGTAATTTTAAAATATAGTGATATTTTAAAAAAAAATTGATGACTCGGTCATTATATTCCGATCAAATTGTTTATTAGATGGTTATGTAACACTAATTTTTCAGTAATTTGAAAATGTATCAATAATTTAGAAAAAGAAATTGATGAGCCGGTCATTATTTCTTTCAAATTATCTATTAGATGGTTATTTAACACAAAGTCCTTCGTAATTTTAAAATTAATCAATAATTTTTTTAAAAAATATTTTGATGACTCTGCCATTATTTCAATCAAATTGTCTTTTAGATGGCTATATATAACTAGCTCCTCCGTAATTTGAAAATATGTCAATAATTTTAAAAAAAAATTGATGAATCGATCAGTATTTCGATCAAATTGTCTATTAGATGGTTATGTAACACAAAATCCTCCGTAGTTTGAATATATATCAATAATTTAAAAAAAATTGATGATTCGATCATTATTTCGATCAAATTGTCTATTAGATATTTATGTAACACTATGTCCTCCGTAATTTGAAAATATATCGATATTTTTTAAAATTGATGATTCGGTCATTATTTCGATAAAATTGTCTATTAGATAGTTATGTAACATTAAGTCCTCCGTAATTTGAAAATATATCGATAATTTAGAATTAAAAAAATCAATAATATAGAAGGAAAAAAAGATGAATTGGTCATTATTTCGATCAAATTGTCCGTTAGATGGTTATATAACTCTAAGTCATTTGTAATTTGAAACTATATCGATAATTTTAAAAAAATGGATTACTCGGTCATTATTTCGATCAAATTATCTTTTAGACGACTATGTATCACTAATTCCACCGTAATTTGAAAATATGTCTATAATTTTAAATAAATTTATGAATCGGTCATTATTTCGATCAAATTGTCTATTAGATGATTATGTAACACTAACTCCTCCATAATTTTAAAATATATCAATAATTTAAAAAAAAAAATTGATGACTCGGTCATTATTTCGATCAAATTGTCTATTAGATTGTTATGTAACACTCCTCTATAATTTGAAAATATATCGTTAATTTTTAAAAATTTGATGATTCGGTCATTATTTCGATCAAATTGTCTATTAGATGGTTATGTAACACTAAGTCGTCTGTAATTTGAAAATATTTCGATAATTTAAAAAAAAATTGATGACTCGGTCATTGTTTCGATCAAATTATATATTAGATGGTTATGTAACACTAAATGCTCCGGAATTTGAAAATAATCGATACTTTAGAAAAATATTGATGAGTCGGTCATTATTTCGATCAAATTGTCTATTATATAGTTATATAATACTAAGCCCTTCGTAATTTGAAAGTATATCGATAATTTAAAAAAATGGATGACTCGGTCATTATTTCGATCAAATTGTCTTTTAGATCACTATGTATCACTAAGTCCTCCGTAATCTGAAAATATGTCGATAACTTTTTAAAAAAAAAATTGATGAATCAATCAATATTTCAATCAAATTGTCTATTAGATGGTTATGTAAAACTAAGTCCTCAATATTTGAGAATATATATTATCGATATATATTCAAATTACAGAGGACTTAGTGTTACATAACCATCTATTAGACAATATGATCGAAATAATGGCTGAATCATCAATTTTTTTAAAATTATCAATATATTTTCAAATTACGGAGGAGTTAGTGTTACATAACCATCTGAAAGACTATTTGATCGAAATATTGACCGAGTCAATAATTTTTTAAATTATCGATATTTTTTCAAATTACAGAATTTTAATAAAACCAAATCAAATTAATTTTTTTTAAAAAAAAAAGAAAAGGAAAATCACCATCTTCAAAAAAAAATTGTGTTTTTTTATTTAATATGTGTTGTGTATTAATTAAGATATATTTAAGTTTTTTTTTCAGAAATTCTAATTAAGTCATTTTTTTTATATTCATACTCGATATTTCGTATTTTTAAAATTTCAGACTTAAAAATTAACTATCAATATTTAATCTAATCATGTTATTAAATTTTAAACTTTATTAAATCTTACAAGATCTTTAATTTTTCAGCAAAACTGAAAGTTTGAGGGCGATTTTAACTAGGTGCAGAGCCTGGGGGCTGAATGTGCAAATATGTCATCTTCCCCAACACAACTTTGTACGGTAGCAGCTGAAGGAATGAAATTCAAATATCAAACCAATTTTTAATTCCGTCAAATTAACTCAAATTTCACCAAATTAAATCAACCACCAACAAATTCGACCACGTAAGATTTGAAATCAACAATGATTAATATATAAACAAAAAGAAATTAAAAGAAGTGCGTAAATTTTTTCACCAACAAAAAATTAATATATACTTTCACTTTTAATTTCTTCATAAAATTTGTGTTAATCGACGATTCTATTTTCGTTAACAAGTTTAGATCCAGCTTCATTAACCAGAAGTTGTCTTTGTGGATGTTTTGCTGTTTTCGTAGAATTTGATAGAGGAATTGTTCAATCTCCAAATCTCAACAAGAAAGAAAGTGGGAGAGGTAGAAAGGGAATGTAATTTCATATATTATATATGGGTAAAATTGTAAATTATGTGGGTACAACACATCTTACTAGTGTCATACCTGATTTCTTGGGCTCATACACATGTACATGTATTAACGGCTAGGATTCATCCGAATTTGTAATCAAAGGCTCACAATTATTTTTTATTATGACTCACGTACGGGATGTGAGTTATAATAGACTACCCGAACACAAGCACCACAAACAACAACCAAACACGCAAAATGCAAAATATACTAAAGGAGGGAAAAATACTTTTGATTCCAAAATTTTAGTTCAAAAAACACATTTCATATCATGATCACATTTACTTTTTTCGTCAATTCTCAGACGAAATTCAGTAAATGCCGTCAATGGTGAGTCTTTAAAACTGGAGCATGTTTTCCCTCCAATTATCAATTTAATGGGCACATGAGCGGCATGATCTGAATTTCATCCGAAAATTGACCGCAAAACTAAATGTGTCACGACTGTATGAATTTTGAACTAAAATTTGTTACCAAAAGTGTTTTTCCAGTACATTCTTCCTCCTCCCAATCTATTCAATCCCATGTTTCTTCCTCAACATCAAAACAGTGTCATAAACTTTGTGAGGATCCGCCAATGATTTGGAAACACTCTCTCTTTCCAAGCACCTTTTTGCCCATTCCATCAATTTGGGACAATGTTGTTCAATGCTAAATTCGCCAGTGGTCTCATAAACATAAAACCAGCTGTGAAAAGTGATCAAGGCAACATCCACATACCCAAAATCTTCACCACCAAAATAAGGCTTTTCCCCTAACACCCCTTCCAATAACTTGAGGTTTTCTATGAATTCTTTCTTGCTTGCTTCTTTCTCTTCCCCTTTTGTTGCCCGTAATATCTTTTTTCCAGGCTCGTACATCTGATTAATTCCATAATTGAAACATCAATTAAATACTGGTATAATGTTACACAATGAGGTATTATGTGTAATTAAAAGAACACGTGGAAGTTATTTTTGTTAAACTACATCTCCTTTTTCTATCTCCTCAAATATTTTCTCGTTCATGATATATATGAATTTTAAGTTTTACTATTTGATTAAATTTTTTTTATTTTTATTTTAGGATAGAACTTTAGTCCCCAATGGATCCGCCCATGTACACAATATACTCTCGTATGCTATGTTATGCAAATCGTGCACAAACTATCATGTAAAATGTTTACTACATATATTATGTATTTTCTCGAACCAAATAGTGCAATGGATTTAGATCCTCCCTCCCCAATACACCTCGGGCCATGTTGAATGTCTAACAAGCTATCATATAGGATGGAGTATGTATGTTCACTCAATCAACCATATATATATATACATAGACATGACAAATAATGAATGACCAACACAAAACACGTTCCCTCACGTGTAGGCGGTATTCATTTACTCAAATCTAACACGCGGAATTTAAAAATGGGTTGATTCGAACACAACCATTTGGGCCTGAGTTCTGATAACATATTGAATTACCAACTCATCTAAAAGCTTAACACGCTCCCTCACGTGTAGATGATACTCATTTACTTAAACCTAACACGTGAAATTTAGAAATGTACGGCGGAGAAATTCGAACACAGGACCTCTTTGGGTTTAGCATAACATATTGAATGACCATATCATCTAAAAACTTAAGTTTTTAGAGATAGAAAATCATTTAATATATATCAGTTAACAACAAGACATAATCTTAATTCCGAAACAAAATCAATAAAAAAAAAGAATAAAATTGTACCTTTTTGTCAATGAAATCAGCCCAGAATCTAGATTGAGCCCTTTGGTAAGGATCAGAAGGCAACAATGGAGATTTGTCCTTCCACACCTCATCCATATACTGAACAATGATAAGTGACTCACAAATGGGTTTTTTATTGTGAATCAAAACCGGAATTTTCTTGTGAACCGGGTTCATTTCAAGCAAGAGTGGACTTTTATTCTCCAAGTTTTCTTCTCTGTACTCATACTCAATACCCTTTTCAGCTAATGCAACCCGGACCCTCATTCCAAATATACTGAAATAAGTGTCCAACAAAATCACCTCATCCCCCATTTTTTTCTATTTTTTTTTAGTTGTGAGAAATTAAAAGATTTTGAGTATCGATTTGATTATATAGAGAAAGGAAGAATGCTGTGGAGTTCGTTCTATAGAGAAAAGATGTATCTAGAAGAGAGGTCGGGTGGGTTTTGAAATTTTTATTACGCTATATTGTCATGTGTTTTTAGAAACCCGTAAAAAACACATAATTTATAAAAAAAAATAGGTTATTCTGGGTCGATATATATTTTAAGAAATAATTCTAAAAATATATTACGTAAAGTTGTAGGGATCAACTTGAAGTATTTTAAAAATGATTTCTTGAAATATGGCGATTCAAAACGATTTTTTTATTTATAAATTGGGTATTTTTTACAGGATTTTTAAAAATACAAAAAAGTTTGACGCAATAAAATTTTTACTATATAATTTGTTGCAGGTTTAGTCATGGATCAAAATTTCCATCTTTTCCATCGAAAATATCGAAAAGTTTTCGTTTTTGAATCAGGCGAAACGAAAACAACATGTAATTCTGAAATTATTTATTCGCCTTAAACTCTGTCATTTTACAAATTTTCCTTAGTGCTTTCGAAACATTTCCGAATAATCTCGAAAAGTTTTCAATATTTGACTGACCGAAATATACATTTGAACCAAAATTTTAATTCATGGGTTTAACATAACACGAGGAAGTATTTTACATTTACCCCGACAAATAGGGACGGGACCATGCCCGTGGATTCTAGTGTCCGCGTTTCACCCACGAAATTCAAATCATGGATGAAGAAGCAAAATTGATTTTGGTTACCTTAATATGAACCTAATAATCTAATATGTGTATCAAATATGTAATTAGGTCGATTTTATTTACTGAAAAATTATATAAGAAAATAAATAAATTTTCTATATACATACAACATATATATATATATATATATATATATATATATATATATATATATATATATATATATATATATATATATATATATATATTAAAATTTTACCATCAATTAAAAGAAGGTATTAGTTAATATTTCATTTATAATTTCATATTTATAAATATTCTTATCTAAAAATATGAATATTTATTAATGAAGTTCAAACACGTTAACATTTGATAAAATAATTGTAGTGACATTAACAAAAATGTTCTAAGAGGAAATATTAGTGTGAATTTTGAAAGTGAATAGTAAATCTAGATATATAATATCCTACCAAATTAGGACAAATCTGAAATTGAAAAATTTAAACTTGAACAAGTCTGAAACCAACATACTAGAGTTACATGATGTTGTTGATAATTTACTATTTTGTTAATTATATTGAAATCGAAATTTATTAATTAATACTTTTGCAAACGTTCAATCATGCATATAGGAATACACCACTTGGAAAATTATCGGTAGTTTTCCATTCATATGTTGACATGTGGCAAAAAAATACACCTGAAACCTGCTATACCAAGTCAAATTGTCCTAATTACCCTTGTTGATATGAACTTGTAAAGCTACTGTTTTCCCTTTTTATTTTCTTCTAAAACTTCCCCCTCAATTACAAATTAAAATAATAGTATTATAGTATTAATTTAATTTGATATTTCCTTGTAAAATTCCCCCTCAAACTTCACATTTATTTTCCCTTCTATTTTCTTCTCAAACTTCCCCCTCAATTACAAGCTTCCCTTATACTTGTAAAATTCAATTTTTTTAAATCATAGATTTATACAATAGTATTAATTTATTTAATATTATTAATAAATATTATAATTTGAAAAAACCCATGGGCAAATTGCAGCCTACTCTAAAACCCTCTCTTTTTTATTCTTCTTTCTGTGGATCATTATTATGCTTTAATATTGGTTGAATTTTTTTATGGCAAAAAAATCTGAATGTGTCCAATTGGAGACGAAGATAGAGATGGGACGTAATATTAATAAAATTACAAAATTGACTAAATGAACTGTGAACTCATTTTATTTTTTCTAAGAAAAAAGAGAAATATTTGTTTCTGGAATTAAAATGGTCTAAAATGTGATGATTTGCACATAGACTATAAATAGTCTTTTGTTTGCATACATAAATTATCATCTTAAAACTAATATCTTAAGAATTTTCTCACTAATGATTAAAATTTAGGGCATGTTTGTTTGGAGTTTGGGAAAGTAATTTGGGAGAATAGTGGAGGTTTGTAAAATAATTTCGATTTGCATAATGATGTTTGTTTGAATTTTGAGATAGTGGTTTGAGAAATAAATTAAGTGTAGGTTATTTTGGAAGAATTAGATTGTAGGTGTAAGATGTGTAAGACTTTGTGTCAAATCATGTTTGTTATCTGAGATAAATTATATAAAAGATAGGTTACTTTATCAAATCAGAGTACAATTTGTTTAAGTTTTGTTTAGAGATAAGAAAATTGTTGTTTGTTTGGCTTTTGAGATAATAGGTTGAGAAATTGAGAGATGAAAAATTTATTTCAGAAAGTAGAAACCATGTTTGTTTGATATTTCTCAAACACGAAATTTTTTTGAAAAACGCCAAACAAACAGGCCCTAAGTTAGTCGACGAGTGAATTGGAGCATTATTTTTCTTGCCTACTTTTTTTATGACTTGTTAGTATTAATTTTTCTAGTTGGACTTTAGCGTGAAGTGACCAATAATATTTAGGAGTACACAAAATTATTCATGCTTTCGTGTCACATGTATTTATTTCTATTCTAATATAAATTGACACATTTGTAATTTTGTTATAGAGTGAATAGTAAATTAATTCTCTGTGTTATTTTAAATAGGCAAACTAACTCCTTGTGATAAATAAAAAGGCAAAATACCTCCTTGTGATATCCTAAATAGACAACATAACTTCATGTGATAAGAAAAATGGCAAAATACCTTTCTGTGTTTTTATAAAAGAAACGCATTGTCTCCCTCTAAATTGCTAAATAATTCATATCATAGGGATTAAATTGCTCATTATTTCATTTTACAGGGAGGTAAATTGCCTATTTTTATTTCACATAAAAATAAATTGCCCATTAAACATATCACATAGAGTTAACTTGAAAAAAAAAACCTTTTATTATATATTATCGATCCTAAGTTTGACACACCGATATGCAACAAAGTGCACCAATTACATTTCCTAGTTTATACTTCTAGAGTAATCTTCAAAACATTTCGGATCGACTATTTCACGAATACTGTTTATTATGTAAATTGTACAAAAAATACTTTTGTATTTATGAACATGTATGCTATTTTCTTGAAACAATACGAAATAATTATAATTTTGATCATCGATTTGGAATTTAATTGACAAATATTTTATTTACATGAGTTAGAATCCGATAAAAGTCTTATTCAGTGATACTTGGATTTTTTTTACTTTGCATCATCGAAACATGAGAAATAAGCATTATGTACTTCCGAAAATTTAGATTTTGCACTTTGCACCCTTAAAATATAAAAAATACAGCACTTTGCACCCTCGTTTATTTTCAAGCAAAAATTCAAGGGCAAAATAGGTAATTCAATAGTATTTGCACTTTGCACCCTCAAAACTTGAAATTTCGCACTTTGTACCCCCAAAATAAAATTAACACTTAGCACCCTCTAATTAAGGATAAATCAGCAACTTCCACCTCCGAAACACAGTAAATGAGCACTTTGCACCCTAAAACACAAAATTAACACTTAACGACCTCAAATTTAAAAAAACATAACCCCTCGTTTTTTTCCGTCAAAGTTGACTATCGGAGTGAAAAAAATCTAAGGCAAAATAGGTAATTCATTTTTATACTTGAATTAAATTTCGCAAAATACAATTACGAATACTCGAATACTCATTTCTTTCTCCATCTTTTTTTCAACAATATAACCATAAATAACTAAATAAAATACAATAACTTCTCGAAGACCCATTCTCTACTTCGACATAAATAATTACCTATTTTGCCTTAAAATAAAATCACCTTAGTGGTCAACTTTGCTAGAAAAAATGAGGGGTTTGAGTTTTTTTTTTTAATTTGAGGGTGTTAGGTGTTAATTTTATATTTTGGGGTGCAAAGTGTCCATTAATTGTGTTTTGGGGGAGCAAGTTGTTAATTTGTTTTTAATTAGGGAGTGTTAAGTGTTAATTTTTTTTGGGGGGGGGGGGGGGGAGTGCCAAAGATTTACAATAGAATTACCTATTTTGCCCTTGAGTTTTGCTTGAAAATAAAAGAGGATGCAAAGTGTTGGTTTATATTTCGAGGGTGCAAAATGCTAAATCTAAATTTCAGAAATACAAAATGCTTATTTATCATGTTTTGGGGGTGCAAAGTGAAAAAACCCGTGATACTTTCGCGAATTGAATTCATATCCCGTCCCGTGTATACAAATCAACAACATTATGGACCCAAATTCTAATGGACTCCAACTAAATTTTCTGGATTTATCATGGGCTTTTCATATGAACTGATCTGATCTGACCATGTCGGATAAGCCGATTACAATATGCGGTTATACTTGCACCAATTTATTTTTCTATTTATTCAGATCCAATAAGACATGGGGTTGGATCGGGTTTGAAGGAGAGGGAGGACTTAGGTCTTAGGTAAAGAGGATAGGGAGAGGTCGATGTTGGGTTTGGGTAACCCAAATTTGATTCGTCCCGTTTATAAAATACTCGAATGGGACAAGTAAATTTTGAATTTTGGTATTCGAATTTAAAAATCAGTATTTCTTTTACGGGAGTACGGAATGGGTTTGAGATTAGCCTCTTCAACCCATAATACCTCTATATCTTTTTATTATTATTATATAATTATACACTTTATTTATAAATCAACTAAATAATTAATTTAAATTATTTAATGAAGAATTTTTTTACTTTACCTTAATATTTTTTAAATTGCACACTAGTTATTCATATATTAAGTTTGCCTCAGTTATAAAATCTCTCATAGTTTCTACAGTTCTACCACTTCTTCTTCTTCTTCCCACCTATGCCACGTCACACAGTAATATTTTTTTTTACAAATTAAATTACTACTACTACTTGTTTATTACATACAAAATTTTATATGATATATTGTAATTTTATTTTGTTAAGTACGTGAAAAAGTTGATGGTTTAAAATGATATGAGATCCATTATCATGGCTCGTCTTCTCCCTTAATAATTCAAATACCTGAATTATTACGAAATAAGTTTTGAATAAAATTTGTCAATTTCAAAATTTACTATACCCATATGTATAACCCCATATCCGTCTTAAATTCCCGGTGCCCACCCTAAATATAGGTACGCAAGTAATCAATTCATTTAGGATTGTAAGAACTAAGAAGTCCTTTACATTGACCCGCTCATATGTGAACACAACCGGCTAGTCTTAACTATGATTTTCGGATCCAACCCACTTATTATTGGGCCAGCCCAAACGAATTTGTGGACTTATTCTAATCTATAACTAAGATTCGTCATAATTTTAGGTCTAGCGGCCCATTTATTTATCAACAGCCCAATTTGAATTATAACATGTTAAAAACAATTTTTAAACAATTAAATTTTTTTATGAGTGAAGAACAATTTTAATCCTCTTTATGGATCAACTTTTGTACATTTGTTTCTCATAAAATTTTGCTAACAGATTCATCTCTCCTAATTTTGACGTAGTAGATGCGTCCATTTCATAAATGTATAAAAAATACATAAAAAAGAATTGTAGTTTAGACATCGGCAAAATAGCAATTTATGTCCGTTAACTTTCACTAGTCCGGGGAATCAGGACACGTAATTTTTCAGCAAGCACTTGCATCCCTTAACTTTCACTGATCCGCAGAATCAGGACACTTGATTTTTCAGCAAGCATTTTATGTCCCTTAACTTTCACTTTTCCGCAGATCAGGACACTTAATTTTTTAGCAAGCATCTCTTAACTTTCATTGGTCCATGGAATATGTACTCTTAATTTTCCAACAAACAAAATATGTCCTATAACTTTTCTATACCCGTAATTTTAGTCCACTAGATAGCAATTTCAGTCCACAATTCATCGAAAATTGCATAATTGCCAACTGGACAAATAATTTGGGGAGTTGAATTAATATTGATGTTGTTAAATAATTGTGGATCGTTTGTTAAGTGATTATCAAGTGGAATTTAATGTCCTGTAACAAAAATGTGTTAAATAGGACTTATGTCAAATAGGTCATAAAATTTTGCACTTCGATGATGTCGAAGTAGACTTTATTTGCATCTAATAAATCTGATCATCAATGATGTCGAACAATACCTTCATCGCATTTGACGAATTTGATCATCAATGATACCGAACAACATTTTCTTTGATGATGTCGAACAACACTTTATACGTCGAACAACACATTTATGTTGAAGAACCCCCTTTTTGGCTTTCCTCAACAAATTTGCTTGTTCATCGATGTGGTAGTTCAAGATCTTTAGGGTTGATTCATCACCTTTTGCTTTCATTTTCATCAATTATATATAAAAGTCATCGATGAGTTCCTCCAATTCTGGTCGAGTAACTTGACAAAACCTCGTTCTGGTACTGAAGGTCTTTATATTTGGATGTTTCTCATCGTATATGCTTATTCGATCAACTTATATGTTGTCTCCAATCTGATCATACTCTAGCATTGCTGCTATATCCTTGATCTGATCATCGTTCTTGTTCGAGCATTGGTTAGAGGTTCCCACAACGGCGCCAACTGATGAAGAAATTTTGTCTAAATGTCTGGTCCACGTCCAATATGCCACATAATGATTTTTTTCGCTCCACAGTATGGAATCCTAAGTCGGTCAGATCGAGTTGTACTCCACTTCAAGGTTCCTAACCCTGTGCTCAAAGAAACTCGTCAGGTTGTGCCGGTGGTTGACTCGGCGCTGACCCTCCGATGCCTAAGTCAGTTCAATTCAATGCATAGCAAAATATAGCAGAAAAATAGTAGTTAAGTCAAGCAGAATCTACCTTAAAATTTAACATATGCAGAGTATTTATAGGACTGGAAAGCGGATCTTTCGGATATTTTGGGTCGGATATTTAGTGGTTATGTCGAATAAGGCTCATATCTATCAATATGTATGGTGGGAATGTCGAATAACCATGCTTGGATGTCGAGGGACATGTTTTCAAGATAATTTGGAGATTAAGTATATGTATGTCAATTTTTGTGTATGTCGAATAGGTCCATTTTGGTGTATGTCGAACATGTCTAGTTTGGTGTATGTCGAACAAGTCCAGTCTGGTGTATGTCGAATAAGAGCAGATCTTGATCTATGTCGAACAAGTCCAGTCTGGTGTATGTCGAATAAGAGCAGATCTTGGTCTATGTCGAATAAGAGCAGATTTTAGTCTTAGTTTGACTTTATTCTGACGTGTAACTTGCCATGTTATTGATTAAATATTTGGTATATCAGTTACAAATTATTTATTTTTCTTCAATTTTTCTCTCTTGTCTCTCTCATTTTTCATCTTCCCCAATCGCTCTTCCTATGTTCATATTCAATGTATTTACGTACTGAATTTAGATCTAATGTGCATACTTCAATTCTTCTGTAAATCATGACTTTGGATTAGAATAAAAACCTTTTTGATACATAATTTTTGGATTTTTTTAATCGAACCCGACCGTATAATTTTTTATCGAACCGAACGGAAATTTTCGGTTCGACAAACAATCTGATGTCTCAAAATTATCAAATCGGCCCGGTGTCATTCGATTGTTACTGAATGCTCAACCCTATTCGTAACATGAGAATGTTGTGGCTCGGTTCGCGCGGGTGTTTGCGGTGTTTCTTGTCCTTCCATTTCCATATATATATATATTAATGTACCTAGCTAGCTACGGCTCCTCCACTAAAATCTACACGGGAGAAAATTATGAAGGTGTTTTGAGAAGACAAGCATTTATATATATAGATGAAAAAAGGAGGAGAAAATTAATTAGTGAAAAGGGGGAAGAAAATAAGGCTATGCGTTCACCTACATTTTGCAAAACACACACACATGTTTCCCTGTACGTTTGTGTGTGATTTAGTCATGTAGGGTGAAAGAAGATTAATTAATATTTTTAAAGATTCAAGACTAAGAAGACTAAGAATGAATGTATATATATTAGTAATATTTATTAAATAGGGTTGATAATATTTATTATATAGGATTAATAATATTTATATATTTTTTTAAATACATTTAATATGAAATTTATTAAATATGATTGATAATATTTATATAATTTTAAAAACAATTCTTTAGATTTTATATAAAATATCATTTAATTTATATATTAATATATAAAATTTAATTTGTTTAATATATTTAATATATATATATATATATATATATGATATAATCTAATTATTTTTTTAATTGTGATTGATATGCATCAAATTTGTGAATTGAGGGGTAAATATGTCGACCAGAAAATAAGTGGGGCAAACTTTGCTAGCAATCATTAATTATAGGATCAATTCTACAATTTTTGCATCAATTCCATCAAATTTGACATGCACTTGCTCCTCACACGTTCAATTATGTCATTAGTTTGTCGGAAGCATGAATTGTGTAACGTCCCGTCAAATAATGGTACCAAATATGTGGGACGAAATAATTGTGATACCAAATTGTTATAGTAAGGTAAATTATGGTAACTAAAATGAAATTCTCTCTTATTTTTAACTCCCCAAAATTCCATTCGTTTGGTTTAACTACCACACTCGACCTAAATAGAATTAAACTTTTTTTTTTGGAGAAATGACAAGATTACCCCTATGTATTAGTCTATTATTTATTTATTCATTTTGAAAATCCAAGTATATCATACTTGGATTGGATGTGGCACTTAAAAACCAAACAGAAGAAGGGAGAGAGTTAGACAAAGTATAGAGTTGTTTTTATCTTTCGCTAGTACAGCTAAGTGTTAGGGGTAAACTTGTCATATGAAAAGCAAAATGTGAATAAATACTTGCAATTTCTGCGTTTGATTAAAAACTCTCTTTTCTGAGGGTGTATTTGGCGCTGACTTGAGAGCACGGGGGGTTTTTCTTGTAGTTAAAATAACACAAATTTTTTTGGAGTTAGATGGGTTTTTTTTTTTTTTTTTTTTTAATATAAGGAATTTTTGAAAAATAATTTGGGGTTTTAATTTAACTAAAAACTATATCTCATTCATTCGAGTCCCGCCATTTACTCCCAAATCAATTCGTAGTGCAACCAACTGAGAAAAAGCTCTCCAAGAAAGAACTCGCATAGCTCCAACGTCAGCGAAACGTCAAGAAGTTGTCGTTGCAACCATTGATACATACTCACATTTTCAGCAAATAAACTCGTATTTATCTCAAACACATTTTCCATAGTTCATTGGCAGAGTTAGCTTTACCCACATCATGAATAAACCTACAGTGATTAGGCAATCTAGGTGGCATGCAAATTCGTGATAAATAGGCGGGAGTCTAGATGGAAAGAGTCATGTAAATATAATGCGATTTCTCTCTTGTCTATCTCTCACATATTCCGGTGTTTGTATGTGTAATTCTTCTATGTTCAGACTCCTTTCTCTCGTAGGAACATTAGCAGGTGGATTGGATTCATTGTAATCATGTTGTTTTGTTGATTTTTTCACGCAATATATATCCATTTTATCTCAATTCATTTATAGTACTATCAGTGGTATCTCAGAGCAGACGATTCCTTTGCGTAACTGTGACTGGACTGTGGCTGGACTGTGGCAGTGGTAACGCGATATTAGGATTTGCAGAAAGAGGTGTAGCAATTGAAGGCTTATTATGAAGCTATGGAATGACAAATGCATGAGTATATGGAATAAACGAGGAAGTTGTTTGCGGACCTCAAATCAGAGAGATCAAGTATAGCTACATCTGAAGTTCGTTTAGAGGAATCTCCGCTAGGTAATTCTTATTCTCATGGCTCTAACACTCACGCTCAATTTAGTACTAGATTATCTAGAGTAGAGTTCTCTAGGTTTTATGGGGGATAATTTGAAGGATTGGATATACAAATGTGAGCAATTTTTTTTATGTTGATGATACACTTGATTCAACTAAGGTTAAATTAGTTGGGTTACATATGGAAGATAAGGCATTACACTGACATCAGTCTTACATCAAGATGAGGAAAGGTGTGATTTACTAGGAAGAATATGTTGGGTCATTGCATCATCGGTTTGGAACCATGATGTGTGATGATCCAATGAGCGAGATCAAAAAGTTGAAGCAACATGTTTCTGATCAATTTTGTATGGACTATTTTGATGAATTGCTCCATAAGGTGGAGATCCATGAAGATCATGCTATTAATCTATACCTGACTGGCCTGAAAGAGGATATTGAGTATCCTTTAAGAATGTTTGTTCCAAGAATCTTGCAAAGAGCTTATAATTTAGCCAGGATGCAAGAACAAACCAACTTAACAAAGGTTAAGAAGCCATTTATGCAATCTGAAGCTAAATATCAAGCATTACTTCCTACTCCAGTTACTAAAGGGAACCAAGCTTGTAACAAACCCACAATTAGATCTTCTAAGATGTTATGCTTTGCTGAGATGGATGAGAAGAGAGCAAATAGGTTGTGCTTTTGGTATGATGAGAATTATACCTTTGATCAAAGGTGTAGTAACATAAACCAAGTCTACATAATGGATTTGGAGGAGCGGATAGTCAGTGATAGCGAATTGCAAGAACATGAGAACACATATAATGATGAAAATTCATTGCCTTTTGTGTCAATGCATGCTATGGCAGGAATGCATGATTATAATACTATGAGATTAACTTGTGGGTAGGTGATAAAACTTTGCATATCCTTATTAATGCAGGGAATACACAGAACTTCTTGGATTTTGATTGCCAAAAAAGCAGGTTGTAAGCTCACTCCTACTACTTTTCATGTGGCCACTGCTGGGAATAGATTAGAGGGTCAGTAGTGTATGTGAGAAGTTCACCTGGAAAATACAAAGGGTATCTTTCACCCTTGATATTCAAGATATGCTACTTGGAATGTGTGATCTCATTTTGGTGGTACAGTGGTTGGTTACTATGGGCCCAATCATGTGGGACCTCAACGAACTACTTTTGGAGTTTTCTGTGATTGGTAAAAAGATATCACTTAGAGGAAGCCCACCTAAAATGAATATAATTAAAGAGAGTAAAATGATAAAATTGTTGTCAAATCATCCTCAATTGACCATAATGAGTTTGAGCTAGATTCAAGAAGTGGATGGTAAAATATATACAACTTTATATCCATCAGCAATTGAGGTGGATAGACCTCTTGACTTACAAAAGGTTTTGGAAGACTTTAATGATGTTTTTGCTAATCCAAGAGAACTACGACCACAGAGGAGGCCTGACTATTCAATCTTGCTTAAGGAAGGAACACCACTTGTAAATTTGAGGCTCTACAGGTACCTTGAATTGGAAAAAAAACGAAATAAAGATAATGATATTAGAAATGATGGAATCAGGAGTGAGTAGCCCAGTAACAATCATTTCTCTTCACCTATTGTGTTAATGAAGAAAAATGAGGGAACATGGCTCATGTTTGTGGTTTACAAAGAGTTAAATCAAGCCACTGTGAAAGACAAATTCCCTGTACATGCATATTTGAAGAACTACTTGATAAATTGTATGGGCTAGGTTTTTTACTAAAGTGGATTTAAGGACTGGTTATCATCAAATATGAATGGTGGACGGTGATATTGAGAAAACTTCATTTAGAACACATCATGAACACTACGAATTTCTAATAATGCCCTTTGGATTAACTAATGCACCATCTAGATCCAAAAGTTTAATGAACCATTGGTTTCATGCTTACCTTAGATAATTTGTTTAAGTGAAACTTTTCACAGATGAAGGTGGAATATCTGGGATATATCATTGATGGAAATGGTTTATAAAGATTTGAAAGGGTTTCTTGGATTAACAGGGTATTATAGGAGGTTTGTGCAAGGCTATGGGAGTATTGCTAAACCTCTCAATGATTTGCTTAAGGCGGGTAGTTTTGAATGGACTGAGTCAACTACTAAAACATTTATCAAACTACAGTAGGCCATGATTACCAAACCTGTCTTGTCTTTGCTTAATTTTACTCAAGAATTTATCATCGAGTCGCATGCTTATGGAGCAATGTTGATGTAAAGCAAGAAACCATTGGCTTACTTCAATAAAGCTTTTAAAATAAGTGTAGTAGCAATTTATGACACGGAGATGTTAGCTTTAGTGTCTGCTGTAGAAAAATGGATTGACAGGAAGACACTTTACTATTCGTACTGATCATCAAAGTTTCAAGTACTTCCTGGAGCAGAGAATTGCCATTCCACCTCAATAAAAATGGTTAATGAATTTACAAGGCGATGATTTCAGTATTGTGTACAAGAAGGAAGTTGACAAGGGAATGATAGACAAATTGATGAACATGAAATAGTGTTTATATCCTCCAGTTTGATTGATCAAATCAAGAGTAGATGGAGTTCTAATACTCAACTACATGTTTTAATAGCAAGTTACAACAAAATCCTCTCTCAAAGCCCAATTACACATGGCATAATGGGATTTTGAGAAGAAATGACATATTGGTGGTGGGATATGATACTTCACTCCGCACACAGATCAATCAATTATATCATGACAATAAGGAGGGGGTCATTCTGGTATGATCAACCCACTACACTGGGGTAAGGGGGATTTTTATTGGAATATCTTATGGATTGATGTTTATAAGTATGTGCATACATGTGCAATTTGTCAAAGTTGCAAACCAGTGAACATTCTTCTCCCTAGATTGTTACAACCATTACACATTCCACTTAGGATTTGGTGTGATCTATATATGGACTTTGTGGAGGGGTTACCTAAGGTACAAGGTAAGGAGGTTATTTTAATGGTTGTGGATAGGCTTAATAAGTATGCACACTTCATTGCACTTTCTCACACTTATATTGTTGTTTTTGTGGCTCAATTTTTTATGGATAATGTCTACAAATTGCATGGAGTACCTCATAACATTGTGAGTGATAGAAATATATATTGTTTAGTAAGTTTTGACAAGAATTCTTCAAAATACAGGGTGCTCAACTCTTACATTCCAATGCCTATCATCCTCAAACGAATGGTCATATTGAAGTTATTAAAAGGTACATGGAGATATATTTGAGGTGCATGGTGGATGAAAGGCCTAGGGATTGGTCACATATTCTGCCTCTAGCGAGTGGTGGTATAACACAACCTTCCACTCAAAGGGAGGTATTTTGGGCCCTTCCAAATCATTGAGAGGGTAGGGAAAGTGGCCTAAAAATGACTACCTCCATCCGAGTTTAAGATTCATAACAAATTTCACATATCCTAACTTAAGAAGAGGATCGGAGATGTTCCAGCTTCATCTTCCCTTCTTGCTTTTCAAACGGACAATGGCCATGTGTTATTGGCTTTTGAAAAGATTCTTGATCGTCATCTCTACAACAAGAATTTTCGTACAACCACACATATATTGGTGAAGTGGTTTAATGCAGCGGAGGAGAACAGTGCTTGGGTGGATTTGTTTGCTTTCAGAGCCAGTTTCCTAACTTCTTTCCTTAACGTCAAGTTACATTTGAAGGGGAGGGTATTGATACATACTTATATTTTTAGCAAATAAACTCTTGTTTATCTCAAGCATGTTTTCCTTAGCTCGTTGGCAGAGTTAGCTTTGCCCACGTCATGAATAAACCTACAATGAGCACGTGACATTTCGATCAAGATGGCATACAAATTAGTGAGAAATAGGCGGGAGTGTAGTTGGAAAGAGCCATCTAAATATAGTGTGATTTCTCTCTTGTCTCCTTCTCACATATTTTTGTCTTTAAATGCGTAATTCTTCTTTGTTCAGGCTCTTTTCTCTTATAGGAACCTTAGTAGTTGGATTGAATTCATTGTAATCATATTGTTTTGTTGATTTGGTCACGCGCAATAAACATCAATTTGATCTCTATTCATTCATAATAGTATCAGCCATCTCCGCCGTCAAAGTCGATGAACATGACCCATTGACCACCAGGTATGGTGTTATACCTTTGACTGATTTACAATTTAAAGATATATCCAGGAAGGAATAAATAAAATTAGAACAATTGAACAGTGAAATGAAGGATGCAACTAGAAGTGACCATGAAATAAAGAAATATTCGAAGTTTACGAGATGCTTGAGCTTGTTAATTAAGACACTCGCTTTAATCATAGGGTTATTGACCTTCGCACCACTGCAAATCAAGGAATTTTTAGAATCCAAACACACATTGAACAAGTATTGTGTAACTTTTTGTTCTTTTAATTTGAAAGAGTATTTGCATATTTATCACCCCCACTAATGTTATTCTTTGTTATACAGGCATTTAGGGAGATTTTGATTTCTGATGATTTTGTCGGTATACACATGCCGACACTTTTAACAATAACTAGTGAAGGAGGCTCTGGAATTTTTCAACTAGATTATAATGGGAAACCTGCAAGTTTGGTGCAGTCCTCTCTGCTTCATAAACAAATGGTCATGTTGTAGCTATTTACAGCGGGTCTTCAATGTTGGGTCGGGTTTTAAAGCGGAAATTATTTGTACAAATCATTAGTGTGAATTTATTATTTTAATTGTTGAGATGGAGATTAAGGAATTTGCATATCATGGACATTGTCGATATAGAGAGGTATATTAAATTTTGTTAAAAGCTTGTACTAATTTTACATATGGTTGTGTGTGTATTGATGGTCTAATTTATATACATATCATGGACAATTTAGATATTCTATTTGGTATCATACTCGATCGGTTAAATGATCAATGTGTCATGGACTTAGCTTTCTCAAAGCACCAGTGCGGTACCTAGCCTCGGGTTTACCCCTATAGTCGATTTTGACCCACGGTTGGCTAGGCTCAGTCTTACTCTAGTCTCAAAGATTGGTGTTTTGAAGGAGAAGACTAGAATGGTTAGTATTTATCAAACACTTGGCACAACACTTAGAGAATATAATTTAGATCCTTGGATGTATTCTTACTTGAATACTTGGATTTCAACCTTGGTTGATTACAAATGAAATGACAAAACCCATTTATACAAGTTGGCATTCCCAATGGATGGCCATGATTAATCATATCTAGTGGCTATGGTTTGCCATCTAGAAAGTATCTACAACTAGATTATTCTACCAAGTTCCTACTACATACTTCTATTAACTATCTAAATTATTCTACAACTTTCTATAAGGATCACAATCTTGCAAAACATTCTACACTTCTCCAAAGTATTCTAAGATGATCTGGAATATTCTGCAACATTCCACCCAAGTTTAGAACCTTCTAGAATGCTCCAACACCGTGTAGAACTTTTCGGACCCATCTGAAACTGTGTAGAACCTTCTGGAATGTTCCGGAACATTGTAGAACTTTCTAAACCCATCCGAAATTGTGTAGAATATTTCGGGTCCATCCAAAAATCTTGTAGAACCTTCCATACCTATTCCGAGCATTATAGAACCTTCCGGAACCACGAAATATTTATGGAGATTTCTAGAAACCTCCACTCCCATGTTTGTTTGCCTCTTTTGCTTGCTCCATGGGATGAGCTGGCTTGGATGGATTGTCGTGTAAACTGCTCAATAGGTTGAGCTGCCCCATCTCGGGCTCCCCGAGTAACGATCCTGTCCACGGGGTCTCTGTGTTGTGCCATTTTGCCCCTGCAAAATGTCTAGCCATGACATTCTCCCCCACCTATTCGTGGTATTGTCTCGGGGAATATTTCAAAATGAGTCCCCCAACATATCTAAGTGTATCTCCTTCTCCGAAGGCTTTAGCCCTTCGTTCCACAGCTTGGACATAACCTCGTTGCTTCCTCAAACATCCATGTCAATATCGAGACATACACCGTCATGATGAATCGTACTCAGATCCATCACCTCCATGGCCGCCAAGTTGCCGACACTGGCTCATCCTTAGTCTCCGTCACTAACTCACTGGAATATTCACCCTCATGGTCCATCTCTCCCCTATCTTGACTGAAGACAGTCACCCTGCGACCTCCCAAGGTCCTCTAATCTAACGTCTCCATGTTGCGATCCGTTCCCTCGACCCGTGTACCTATCTCAATGAAACCTTCTAGCACTTGGCGAAATTGAGTCGTGTCCACCACCAAAGACTTCTCTTGACCCTCCCTCGTCTCCTCATTCCTAGGCCCCCAAGGTAGTGTTGACGGGCTCCATCGTCTCACCCTATAATATTCGGCAACTTTCCGCTTAAGGAATGCTCCGAAACCATGTAGAACTTTATGTACCCATTCAAAACTTTGTAAAACCTTCTTGAAAATGGACTCAAGTGATTTTATTGTTCATCACTCAACTGGCCTCCTATCAAAAATGGATTTGACATGGATGGTTCCACTAGCCAATGTATATATATTTGCTTTATCAAAGAGCTAACTATTATATCTTCTTTATATATATTTCGAGCCAATTACACTTTGCTTCTATGTTTTAGGTTAATTTCTACTTTGAATAAACCGTTTTAACAACTTGTGACACATTTGGTACTGCCGTTAAAAATCACCGGTAAGTGGTGACGTGGTAATTAAGCTTCATTGCAAATTTGATGCCATACTTATATTGGCTGATCATTTTATCCCATAATATTTCACGCTACCGAAATAGCACCACGTATCCAAATGTGTCACAATTTGTTAAAACTTAACTCTAACGTCATCACTTAAAAGTTGACTTTAACGGCAGTACTAAATGTGTCACAATTTGTTAAAACAGTGTAAACGTGTTAAGAACGAAAGATGGTTTATCAAGTCTTCTTTTCTTTCTCTCTTCACCGTTTCTCTCTCCTTCAAATCTCCTCAATCACTTTTTCTTTAAAATGGCCGATAGGATTACGGTGAAACCAGTGGTTCGTAATTATATGTCTCGTTACCGGGAGGCATATCTCTGCTGCAATATATGCGAAAAAGAGTGATGTCGAATGAAAATATATGACGGAGTTAATGTTTCGACTTTTCTAAACGATATCAATGCTAACTACGCTATGTTCTTGCGAATGCGTAATGATGTTAAAGACCCTGTTGTACAGGGGTTAATTGTGACTAGATGTGTTGGTACCAACGCGACTGGACCACACCCAGCGGGTTGGCACCATGTGAACGGGCTCCATTATGTAACGGCACAACATATTGTGATTAGGCACAAGCCTGGAAACTCTCTTGTCCCAGCGTTCTCACCATTGTCCACGAAGCTTCCTTGGACTGTATAGGTTTGAGGGAAAAGGAAAACTCTTTTTGAGGAAAGATGTTGGAGAAAATTTGTCTCTTATTGCAACGGTAAAATAATTTTTCTTATTTCGATGGAAGTTAGAAAAATAGGCATTATGATATTGTAGGATCTTTTGTAATCATGATTTAGTTTTTGTAATCATGATGCTAATTCAAACACGAAAGAGTTCCTTTAAAAAATGGTATATCAAATGTAAAAATTGACCTAAATAGATAAATTTATGTACTTAGATTTTACTCGTAAATAGTTAAATTTCATTATTTAGATTACAAATGCATCATTAAAGCCAGGCAATCATAAAATTGAATCATGTAATATATTTTCTTTAAGTCTCATTTATTATGTAAGAGGAAATTGCTTTTTTCATACCAAATTTTTACCTACTTTACATATTTGGTATAATATCTATGAAAAAGACATATTTAATACCAGAATTGAAGGACTTCTTTTACATTTGCTTAATCTTTTTAGTATGTTAAAACTATGCTCCAATTTTTTCACCATAACATGATCATGTGCCCTTGTATCATATTTGACAATTATTGTGGCATGATTCCTTGTAGATTATGGATATGACTTAATTTTGATTAATATCCCAAAATTTTGTTAATTTTTTTCTGATTATTTGTTGCGTTTCATGAACTGAAACTTATACCATTAGAAACCCTCGTTAAGAGCTTTCAAAGATTTGATACAAAATATGTAAAGTAAGTAAACAATTAGTATGAAAAATGAAATTCCTCTGACAACATTATTCCCTCAAACATATATATGTTGGTAAATTTTTCGATCACCGTGGCCGCCAAGCTTGACGAAACTGGCTCATCCTTAATCTCCGTCACTAACTCACTGGAATATTCACCCTCATGGTCCGTCTTTCCCCTACCTTGACTGGAGACAGTCACTTTGCGACCTCCCAAGGTCCTCTAATCCAACGTCTCCATGTGAAATCCGTTCCCTCGACCCGTGTCCCTATCTCAATGAAACCTTCTAGCACTTGGCGAAATTGAGTCTTCCGGAATGCTCCCGTGTAGAACTTTCTGTACCCATTCAAAACTTTGTAAAACTTTCTTGAAAATGGACTCAAGCGATTTTATTTGTTCGTCACTAAACTGGCCTCCTAGCAAAAATGGATTTGACATGGATGGTTCCATTAGCCAATATATATATATATATATATATATATATATATTTGCTTTATCAAAGAGCTAACTAATATATCTTTTTTATATAAGTAAATAGTTATATTTCGAGCTAATTACACTTTGGTTCTATGTTTTAGGTTAATTTCTACTTTGAATACTCCGTTTTAACAACTTGTGACACATTTCGTACTGCCGTTAAATATCACCGTTAAGTGATGACGTGGTAATTAAGCTTCATTGCAAATTTGATGCCATACTTATATTGGCTGATCATTTTATCCCATAATATTTCACGGTACCGAAACTGCACCACATATCCAAATGTGTCACAATTTGTTAAAACTTAACTGTAACGTCATCACTTAAACGTTGACTTTAACGGCATAACTAAATGTGTCACAATTTGTTAAAACAGTGTAAATGTGTTAAGCACAAAAAATAGTTTATCAACTCTTCTTTTCTTTCTCTCTTCACCGTTTCTCTCTCTTTCAACTCTCCTCCATCACATTTTCTTTAAAATGGCCGATAGGATTACAGTGAAACTAGTGGTTCATAATTATATGTCTTGTTACCGGGAGGCATATCTTTGCTGCAATATATGCGAAAAAAAGTGATATCGAAGGAAATTATATGACGGAGTTATTGTTTCGACTTTTCGAAACGACATCAATGCTAACTACGCCATGTTCTTGCGAATGCGTAATGATGTTAAAGACCCTGTTGTACCGGGGTTAATTTTGACTAGATGTGTTTGTACCAATGCGACTGGACCACACCCAGCGGGTTGGCACCTTTTGAACGGGCTCCATTATGTAACGGTACAACATATTGTGATTAGGCACAAGCCTGGAAATTCTCTTGTCCCAGTGTTCTCACCATTGTCCACGAAGCTTCCTTGGACTGTATAGGTTTGAGGAAAAAAGAAAACTCTTTTTGAGGAAAGAAGTTGGAGAAAATTGGTCTCTTATTAGGCAACGGTAAAATAATTTTTCTTATTTCGATGGAAGTAAGAAAAATAGGCATTATGATATTGTAGAATTTTTTTTAATCATGATTTAGTTTTTGTAATCATGATGTTATTTCCAACACGAAAGAGTTTTCTTTAGAAAAAAAACGGTATATCAAATGTAAAAATTGACCTAAATTGATAAATTTCAATACTTAGATTTTACTCGTAAATAGTTAAATTTCATTATTTAGATTACAAATGCATTATTGAAGCCAGTCAATTATAAAATTGAATCATGCAATATATTTTCTTTAAGTCTCATTTATCAAGTAAGAGAAAATTGCTTTTTTCATACCAAATTTTTACCTACTTTACATATTTGGTATAATATCTTTGAAAAAGACATTTTATACCAGAATTGAAGAACTTCTTTTGCATTTGCTTAACCTTTTTAGTATGTTAAAATTATGCTCCAATTTTTTTACCATAACATGCTCATGTGCCCTTGTATCATATTTGAAAATTTCTGTGACATGATTCCTTATAGATTATGGATATGACTTAATTTTGATTAATATCCCAAAATTTTGTTAATTTTTTTTGATTATTTATTGCGTTTCATGAACTGAAACTTATACCATTAGAAACCGCGTGTCAAGAGCTTTCAAAGATTTGATACAAAATATATAAAGAAAGTAAACAATTAGTATGAAAAATGAAATTTCTCTGACAACTTTATTCCCTCAAACATATATATGTTGGTAAGTTTTCCGATCACCATGGCCGCCAAGCTTGCCGACACTGGCTCATCCTTAGCCTCCGTCACTAACTCACTGGAATATTCACCCACATGGTCCGTCTCTCCACTATCTTGACTGGAGACATTCACTCTGCGACCTCCCAAGGTCCTCTAATCCAACGTCTCCATGTGCGATCCATTCCCTCGACCCGTGTCCCTATCTCAATGAAACCTTCTAGCACATGGCGAAATTGAGTCGTGTCTACCACCACAGACATCTCTTGACCCTCCCTCGGCTCGCGTTCCTTGGCCCCCAAGGTAGTGTTGACGGGCTCCATCGTCTCACCCTATAATCTTCCGCAACCTTCCACTTAAGTGTAGAACCTTCCGGAATGCTTCGAAACCGTGTAGAACATTCTGTACCTATTCAAAACTTTGTAAAACTTTCTAGAAAATGGACTCAAGTGATTTTATTTGATCATCACTAAATTGGCCTCCTAACAAAAATGGATTTGACATGGACGGTTCCACTAGTCAATGTATATATATTTGCTTTATCGAAGAGCTAATTAATAAATCTTCTTTATATAAGTAAATAGTTATATTTCGAGCTAATTACACTTTGGTTCTATGTTTTAGGTTAATTTCTACTTTGAATACTCCGTTTTAACAACTTGTGACACATTTCGTACTGCCGTTAAATATCACCGTTAAGTGATGACGTGGTAATTAAGCTTCATTGCAAATTTGATGCCATACTTATATTGGCTGATCATTTTATCCCATATTATTTCACGCTACCGAAATAGCACCACATCTCCAAATGTGTCACAATTTGTTAAAACTTAACTCTAACGTCATCACTTAAACGTTGACTTTAACGGCAGTACTAAATGTGTCACAATTTGTTAAAACAGTATAAATGTTTTAAGCACAAAAAATGGTTTATCAACTCTTCTTTTCTTTCTCTCTTCACCGTTTCTCTCTCTTTCAACTCTCCTCCATCACATTTTCTTTAAAATGGCCGATAGGATTACGGTGAAACCAGTGGTTCATAATTATATGTCTTGTTATCGGGAGGCATATCTCTGCTGCAATATATGCGAAAAAGTGTGATATCGAATGAAAATATATGACGGAGTTAATGTTTCGACTTTTCGAAAGGACATCAATGCTAACTACACTATGTTCTTGCGAATGCGTAATGATGTTAAATACCGTGTTGTACCGGGGTTGATTGTGACTAGATGTGTTGGTACCAACGCGACTAGACCACACCCAGCGGGTTGGCACCTTTTGAACGGGATCCATCATGTAACGGCACAACATATTGTGATTAGGCACAAGCCTGGAAACTCTCTTGTCCCAACGTTCTCACCATTGTCCACGAAGCTTCCTTGGACTGTACAGGTTTGAGGGAAAAGGAAAACTCTTTTTGAGGAAAGATATTGGAGAAAATTGGTCTCCTATTAGGCAACGGTAAAATAATTTTTCTTATTTCGATGGTATTAAAAAAAAAAGGCATTATGGTATATAGGATCTTTTGTAATAATTTTTCTTATTTCGATGGGAGTAAGAAAAATAGGCATTACGATATTGAAGGATCTTTTGTAATCATGATTTAGTTTTTGTGATCATGATGTTAATTACAACAAGAAGGAGTTCCCTTTAAAAAAAAAGGGTATATCAAATGTAAAAATTGACCTAAATAGATAAATTTCATTACTTAGATTTTACTCGTAAATAGTTAAATTTCATTATTTAGATTACAAATGCATTATTGAAGCCAGACAATCATAAAATTGAATAATGTAATATATTTTCTTTAAGTCTCATTTATTAAGTAAGAGGAAATTGCTTTTTTCATACCAAATTTTTTCCTACTTTACATATATGGTATAATATCTTTGAAAAAGACATATTTTTTACCAGAATTGAAGGACTTCTTTTAAATTTGCTTAACTTTTTTAGTATGTTAAAATTATGCTCCAATTTTTTTACCATAACATGCTCGTGTGCCCTTGTATCAATCATAATTGGAAATTATTGTGGCATGATTCCTTGTAGATTATGGATATGACTTAATTTTGATTAATATCCCAAAATTTTGTTAATATTTTTCTGATTATTTATTACGTTTCATGAACTAAAACTTATACCATTAGAAACCCCTCGTCAAGAGCTTTCAAAGATTTGATACAAAATATATAAAGTAAGTAAACAATTAGTATGAAAAATGAAATTCCTCTGACAACTTTATTCCCTCAAACATATATATGTTGTTAAATTTTTGGATCACCATGGTCGCCAAGCTTGCCGACACTGGCTCATCCTTAGCCTCCGTCACTAACTCACTGGAATATTCACCCTCATGGTCCGTCTCTCCACTACCTTGACTGGAGACATTCACTCTGCCACCTCCCATGGTCCTCTAATCCAACGTCTCCATGTGCGATCCGTTCCCTCGACCCATGTCCCTATCTCAATGAAACCTTCTAGCACATGGCGAAATTGAGTCGTGTCTACCACCACAGACATCTCTTGACCCTCCCTCGGCTCGCGTTCCTTGGCCCCCAAGGTAGTGTTGACGGGCTCCATCGTCTCACCCTATAATTTTCCGCAACCTTCCACTTAAGTGTAGAACCTTCCGGAATGCTCCGAAACCGTGTAGAACTTTTTGTACCTATTCAAAACTTTGTAAAACTTTCTAGAAAATGGACTCAAGTGATTTTATTTGATCATCACTAAACTGGCCTCCTAGCAAAAATGGATTTGACATGGATGGTTCCACTAGCCAATGTATATATATTTGCTTTATCGAAGAGCTAATTAATAAATCTTCTTTATATAAGTAAATAGTTATATTTCGAGCTAATTACACTTTGGTTCTATGTTTTAGGTTAATTTCTACTTTGAATATTCCGTTTTAACAACTTGTGACACATTTCGTACTGCCGTTAAATATCACCGTTAAGTGATGACGTGGTAATTAAGCTTCATTGCAAATTTGATGCCATACTTATATTGGCTGATCATTTTATCCCATATTATTTCACGCTACCGAAATAGCACCACATCTCCAAATGTGTCACAATTTGTTAAAACTTAACACTAACGTCATCACTTAAACGTAGACTTTAACGGCAGTACTAAATGTGTCACAATTTGTTAAAACAGTATAAATGTTTTAAGCACAAAAAATGGTTTATCAACTCTTCTTTTCTTTCTCTCTTCACCGTTTCTCTCTCTTTCAACTCTTCTCCATCACATTTTCTTTAAAATGGCCGATAGGATTACGGTGAAACCAGTGGTTCGTAATTATATGTCTTGTTACCGGGAGGCATATCTCTGCTGCAATATATGCGAAAAAGAGTGATATCGAATGAAAATATATGACGGAGTTAATGTTTCGACTTTTCGAAAGGACATTAATGCTAACTACACTATGTTCTTGCGAATGCGTAATGATGTTAAAGACCCTGTTGTACCGGGGTTGATTGTGACTAGACGTGCTGGTACCAACGCGACTAGACCACACCCACCGGGTTGGCACCTTTTGAACGGGCTCCATCATGTAACGGCACAACATATTGTTATTAGGCACAAGCCTGGAAACTCTCTTGTCCCAGCGTTCTCACCATTGTCCACGAAGCTTCTTTGGACTGTATAGGTTTGAGGGAAAAGGAAAACTCTTTTTGAGGAAAGATATTGGAGAAAATTGGTCTCTTATTAGGCAACGGTAAAATAATTTTTCTTATTTCGATGGTAGTAAAAAAATAGGCATTATGGTATTTAGGATCTTTTGTAATAATTTTTCTTATTTCGATGGGAGTAAGAAAAATAGGCATTATGATATTGAAGGATCATTTGTAATCATGATTTAGTTTTTGTGATCATGATGTTAATTCCAACACGAAGGATTTTCCTTTAAAAAAAAAAACGGTATATCAAATGTAAAGGTTGACCTAAATAGATAAATTTCATTACTTAGATTTTACTAGTAAATAGTTAAATTTCATTATTTAGATTACAAATGCATTATTGAAGCCAGGCAATCATAAAATTGAATAATGTAATATATTTTCTTTAAGTCTCATTTATTAAGTTAGAGGAAATTGCTTTTTTCATACCAAATTTTTACCTACTTTACGTATATGGTATAATATCTTTGGAAAAGACATATTTTCTACCAGAATTGAAGGACTTCTTTTAAATTTGCTTAACTTTTTTTGTATTTAAAATTATGCTCCAATTTTTTTACCATATCATGCTCGTGTGCCCTTGTATCATATTTGGAAATTATTGTGGCATGATTCCTTGTAGATTATGGATATGACTTAATTTTGATTAATATCCCAAAATTTTGTTAATTTTTTCTGATTATTTATTACGTTTCATGAACTAAAACTTATACCATTAGAAACCCCTCAAGAGCTTTCAAAGATTTTATACAAAATATATAAAGTAAGTAAACAATTAGTATGAAAAATGAAATTCCTTTGACAACTTTATTCCCTCAAACATATATATGTTGGTAAATTTTTCGATCACCATGGCCGCCAAGCTTGCCGACACTGGCTCATCCTTAGCCTCCGTCACTAACTCACTGGAATAATCACCCTCACGGTCCGTCTCTCCACTACCTTGACTGGAGACATTCACTCTGCGACCTCCCAAGGTCCTCTAATCCAACGTCTCCATTTGCAATCCGTTCCCTTGACCCGTGTCCCTATCTCAATGGAACCTTCTAGCACATGGCGAAATTGAGTCGTGTCTACCACCACAGACATCTCTTGACCCTTCCTCGGCTCGCGTTCCTTGGCCCCCAAGGTAGTGTTGACGGTCTCCATCTTCTCACCCTATAATCTTCCGCAACCTTCCACTTAAGTGTTGAACCTTCCGGAATGCTCCGAAACCGTGTAGAAATTTCTGTACCTATTCAAGACTCTGTAAAACTTTCTAGAAAATGGACTCAAGTGATTTTATTTGATCATCACTAACTGGCCTCCTAGCAAAAAAGGATTTGACATGGATGGTTCCACTAGCCAATGTATATATATTTGCTTTATCAAAGAGCTAATTAATAAATCTTCTTTATATAAGTAAATAGTTATATTTCGAGCTAATTACACTTTGGTTCTATGTTTTAGGTTAATTTCTACCTTGAATATTCCGTTTTAACAACTTGTGACACATTTCGTACTGCCGTTAAATATCACCGTTAAGTGATGACGTGGTTATTAAGCTTCATTGCAAATTTGATGCCATACTTATATTGGCTGATCATTTTATCCCATATTATTTCACGCTACCGAAATAGCACCACATCTCCAAATGTGTCACAATTTGTTAAAACATAACTCTAACGTCATCACTTAAACGTTGACTTTAACGGCAGTACTAAATGTGTCACAATTTGTTAAAACAGTATAAATGTTTTAAGCACAAAAAATGGTTTATCAACTCTTCTTTTCTTTCTCTCTTCACCGTTTCTCTCTCTTTCAACTCTCCTCCATCACATTTTCTTTAAAATGGCCGATAGGATTACGGTGAAACCAGTGGTTCGTAATTATATGTCTTTTTATAGAGAGGCATATCTCTGCTGCAATATATGCGAAAAAGAGTGATATCGAATGAAAATATATGACGGAGTTAATGTTTCGACTTTTCGAAACGACATCAATTCTAACTACACTATGTTCTTGCGAATGCGTAATGATGTTAAAGACCCTGTTGTACCGGGGTTGATTGTGACTAGATGTGTTGGTACCAACGCGACTAGACCACACCCACCGGGTTGGCACCTTTTGAACGGGCTCCATCATGTAACGGCACAACATATTGTGATTAGGCACAAGCCTGGAAACTCTCTTGTCCCAGCGTTCTCACCATTGTCCACGAAGCTTCTTGGACTGTATAGGTTTGAGGGAAAAGGAAAACTCTTTTTGAGGAAAGATATTGGAGAAAAATGGTCATATTAGTCAACGGTAAAATAATTTTTCTTATTTCGATGGTAGTAAAAAAAATAGGCATTATGGTATTTAGGATCTTTTGTAATAATTTTTCTTATTTCGATGGGAGTAAGAAAAATAGGCATTATGATATTGAAGGATCATTTGTAATCATGATTTAGTTTTTGTGATCATGATGTTAATTCCAACACGAAGGATTTTCCTTTAAAAAAACGGTATATCAAATGTAAAAGTTTACCTAAATAGATAAATTTCATTACTTAGATTTTACTCGTAAGTAGTTAAATTTCATTATTTAGATTACAAATGCATTATTGAAGCCAGGCAATCATAAAATTGAATAATGTAATATATTTTCTTTAAGTCTCATTTATTAAGTAAGAGGAAATTGCTTTTTTCATATCAAATTTTTACCTACTTTATATATTTGGTATAATATCTTTGAAAAAGACATATTTTCTGCCAGAATTGAAGAACTTCTTTTACATTTGCTTAACTTTTTTAGTATGTTAAAATTATGCTCCAATTTTTTTACCATAACATGCTCGTGTGCCCTTGTATCATATTTGGAAATTATTGTTGCATGATTCCTTGTAGATTATGGGTATGACTTAATTTTGATTAATATCCAAAAATTTAGTTAATTTTTTTCTGATTATTTATTACGTTTCATGAACTAAAACTTATACCATTAGAAACCCCTCGTCAAGATCTTTCAAAGATTTGATACGAAATATATAAAATAAGTAAACAATTAATATGAAAAATGAAATTCCTTTGACAACTTTATTCCCTCAAACATATATATGTAGGTAAATTTTTCGATCACCATGGCCGCCAAGCTTGCCGACACTGGCTCATCCTTAGCCTCCGTCACTAACTCGCTGGAATATTCACCCTCATGGTCCGTCTCTCCACTACCTTGACTGGAGACATTCACTCTACGACCTCCCAAGGTCCTCTAATCCAACGTCTCCATGTGTGATCCGTTCCCTCGACCCGTTTCCCTATCTCAATGAAACCTTCTAGCACATGGCGAAATTGAGTCGTGTCTACCACCACAGACATCTCTTGACCCTCCCTCGTCTTGCGTTCCTTGGCCCCCAAGGTAGTGTTGACGGACTCCATCGTCTCACCCTATAATCTTCCGCAACCTTTCACTTAAGTTTAGAACCTTCCGGAATGCTCCGAAACCGTGTAGAACTTTCTGTACCTATTCAAAACTTTGTAAAACTTTCTAGAAAATGGACTCAAGTGATTTTATTTGATCATCACTAAACTGGCCTCCTAGCAAAAATGGATTTGATATGGATGGTTCCACTAGCCAATGTATATATATTTGCTTTATCAAAGGGCTAATTAATAAATCTTCTTCATATAAGTAAATAGTTATATTTCGAGCTAATTACACTTTGGTTCTATGTTTTAGGATAATTTCTACTTTGAATACTCCGTTTTAACAACTTGTGACACATTTCGTACTGCCGTTAAATATCACCGTTAAGTGATGACGTGGTAATTAAGCTTCATTGCAAATTTGATGCCATACTTATATTGGCTGATCATTTTATCCCATAATATTTCACGCTACCGAAATTGCACCTCATCTCAAAATATGTCACAATTTGTTAAAACTTAACTGTAACGTCATCACTTAAACGTTGACTTTAACGGCAGTACTAAATGTGTCACAATTTGTTAAAACATTGTAAATGTGTTAAGCACAAAAATTGGTTTATCAACTCTTCTTTTCTTTCTCTCTTCACCGTTTCTCTCTCTTTCAACTCTCCTCTATCACCTTTTCTTTAAAATGGCCGATAGGATTACGGTGAAACCAGTGGTTCGTATTTATATGTCTTGTTACCGGGAGGCATATCTCTGCTGCAATATATGCGAAAAAGAGTGATATCGAATGAAAATATATGACGGAGTTAATGTTTCGACTTTTCGAAATGACATCAATGCTAACTACGCTATTTTCTTGCGAATGTGTAATGATGTTAAAGACCATGTTGTACCGGGGTTGATTGTGACTAGATGTGTTGGTACCAACGCGACTAGACCACACCCAGCGGGTTGGCACCTTTTGAACGGGATCCATCATGTAACGGCACAACATATTGTGATTAGGCACAAGCCTGGAAACTCTCTTGTCCCAGCATTCTAACCATTGTCCACGAAGCTTCCTTGGACTGTATAGGTTTGAAGGAAAAGGAAAACTCTTTTAGAGGAAATATGTGGGAGAAAATTGGTCTCTTATTAGGCAACGGTAAAATAATTTTTTTTATTTCGATGGAAGTAAGAAAATTAGGCATTATGGTATTTAGTATCTTTTGTAATAATTTTTCTTATTTCGATGGAAGTAAGAAAAATAGGCATTATGATATTGTGGGATCTTTTGTAATCATGATTTAGTTTTTGTAGTCATGATGTTAATTCCAACACGAAAGAGTTTCCTTAAAAAAAAATCAGTATATCAAATGTAAAAATTGACCTAAATAGATAAATTTATGTACTTAGATTTTACTCGTAAATAGTTAATTTTCATTATTTAGATTACAAATGCATTATTGAAGCCAGGAAATCATAAAATTTAATCATGTAATATATTTTCTTTAAGTCTCATTTATTAAGTATGAGGAAATTGCTTTTTTATACCAAATTTTTACCTACTTTACATATTTGGTATAATATCTTTGAAAAATACATATTTAATATCACAATTAAAGGACTTCTTTTACATTTGCTTAACCTTTTTAGTATGTTAAAATTATGCTCCAATTTTTTTACCATAACATGCTCATGTGCCCTTGTATCATATTTAAAAATTGTCTTGGTAGTTTTGCCTTTAGCCTACCGGTGCCCGGCCCATAATATGAACACCTTTGGGCGGAGCTCACTCAATCCTAGCATGATTCCTTATAGATCATGGATATGACTTAATTTTGATTAATTTTCCAAAATTTTGTTAATTTTTTGCTGAATATTTATTGAGTTTTATGAACTTAAACTTATACCATTAGAAACCCCTCGTCAAGAGCTTCAAAGATTTTGATGCCAAATATATAAAGTAAGTAAACAATTAGTATGAAAAATGAAATTCCTCTGACAACTTTATTCCCTCAAACATATATATGTTGTGATGGAATAGTGCCCAGCAAGCCAATGTTAATTAGCTTGTTGAAGTACTGTTTTCTTATGGTTTATAATTAATACGCCGTTCATTCATAGTATGTGAAACTGAACAATGGCCAACTTCATCTCTCGCGAACCTATCTAAGCGATTGGATGAAATCCTAAGGTCACAATAGACTATGGGACGATTCACTTCAGTACTGAGTGCAATCATGAAACAGTCTCAAAGGTCGTGATCTTAAAACCGTTCCAAGTCATAGATTCCAAACGAGACGGGGTATCGTAGGAATCGTCAAGACTTGTACAAATATGCATGATTCACATGGAGTGAATTTGTAGAGTTTCATGAGCAAGGAATTTGAGTCCAGTGCATATAAGTAGGTGATTCAATGGAGGATTGAACGCATCGAACGACCCGAACAGAGAAACCCATTGTGGAAGCGCATGACGCATATCGGTGATGGGATGTTTCTCAAGGCTTATAATAGTGTACGATTTAGTCCTTAGACTTGAGGTACTAGGGCGAATTCGGTACATGGATGTGCGTACTTAGATTTAGGTACTGGTCACGTAGCCTGGCCACCAAGTGCCTAAGTTGGGTGCGTGCAAAAGTGTACGCGAGTGGTTAGTACTAAGAGAGGATCTAACGCCTCATCTTGATAAGATGAGAGAATTTCCTATACGTTTCTTAGATAATTGATTTCGAGGAATCTATGGCCATAGTCGGTGATGCATTTGGAAGGACTTTCCAAATTTGGCAGTCACACTGAAATCATTGTCGGAAAATTAGAAAGTATAGTTATTGAGATAATTAGAGGTGCCGATCAATTCACACACCCTAGGTCTCGATCGGGAAATCAGTCGTAGAAGGACCGTATGTACATGGCAATTATAAGAGGTGAGGTTCACAATAAATCAATTCACCTTTGATTGGGCTTCATGGGCTTGTGGCTAGACATCGACCATGAAGTGTGGGTACTCCGGAATTAATAGAGGATTTAATTCTAGGAGTGGTCAATTAAAAGTAGTTTAATTGATCGGAAGCATTTAGTTGCTCATTAATTAAATCACGTAAGTCGTGGGCCTGCTGCCAGTTGATGGTGAACCCAGAGGGTCACACACAATACAATTGGACGGTGACTGTCTTAAAGGAAATAAAGAGAAAGTGATTTAAAGTTGTTAAATCAAGGTAATTGAATTATGGTATTAATTCAATTGGAGATTATTAATTAGATGACTAATTGATTAATTGATAATTAATTAATTAGAGTTATCTAATTAATTATGGAATTAATTAAAGTAGTTAATTAATTGGAAGAATAAATAATTAACCAATTTAAGTATTGGATAATTATGGGTTGATTTTGGAATTATCCAAACTTAGGGGCTAGGGGGCGATTTTAGTAGTTAGGAAAGAAAAGGAGTTTTGTTTCTTGAAAATCAAGTTTGAAGAGATTTATCAAATCTCATATTCCTAAGGATAAGGAATGAAGATTTGATAAACAAGGAAAGGAGATCTTTTTGGAGAAGGACTCTTCTCCTATAAATACTCCCTTTCCTCTTCATTCTAAAAAGAGCTATGAGAATAAGTTTTGCACAAGTTTTTGAAAAACCCTAAAAAGCTTTTGAGAGAAAAAGTTGCTGAAAATTTTGAGAGAAAAAATCGAGAGAGTTAGATTTTTCAAACAAGAATTTTTAATTACAAAATCGCCCCAAAAGTTTTCGCCCCTTAAACCCTAGCCGCCCAATTTGATTCGGCCAAACCAAAACCGAACCAAACCTGACCCTGGCCGCACCCTGCTCGGACCAGATCTGGACTTGGTCGAACCCTGCTCGATCGCATAAGGACTGTGGATCGAATTCTTCCATTGGTGTCTCCGTTCCTTTGCTGACAAACCTGCGAGATCAAGTTCGTAGCCTAAGATTCGTAGGGGTCGCTACAATCCAATTGGTGTGGACTAGCTTTGGAGGTGAGACATATGGATCACTCAATTTGTGGATCAAACCAAATACTCGGAGCACACGGGAATCCCAATGGTGACAGGTAATTTGCGATTAACCCCCTCGTGTATTATTGATGTTTGATTCATACCTATTCGTATAAATAACTATGGAGATCTATTTATGGGACTTTTAGGAACTCGAAAAATTTTAAAATTCCGCACTTTGTTGTATTGACAATCGAGCCCTATACTAGAATATCCCAACAGTGGTATCAGAGCCAACTCCATACGTTTTTATACGAAAAGGCCTGAACATAATGTGTTTTCACTGTATATGCTTGATTGTATGTATGAGAACGCATGTTAATTATGTTCTAGTGATTGATTCTTGCTTGTTATGACTAGATCTATGATTGGGTAAAACTGCTTTTTTAGATCTGTGGCGAATTTATAGTTTTTCGAAAAATCAGGGCTTTTATGCAAAAATCGCAAAACATGATAATTAGGGCTGAAAATTTAATTTTCTGTTTCTGGAAATTTTTGAAAAATCTGGGTGTTTTCTGAAAATCTGATCGCACGCAATTTTGGACCATTTTGCAATTTTCGAAAATTCGAGGACTGTTTTGTAATTTCCGAAACTTCAGGGGTCTGTTTGCAAATTCGAAAATTTTCTGGATTTCAAAATTTTAATTTTCTGCTCATTCTGTCCGAAAACTGTTTTGGGGGTATTTTGTAACTTTTCAAAAGTTTTGGGGTCAAAAGTGCAATTTCTGAAAGTATAGGGGCCGAACTGCAATTTTCAAAAGTTGAAAAATCAGAATCTGAAATTAAGGCAGAAAATTTGTTTTTGTTTTTCCGAGAATTTATTTGTCATAATTAGTATTGACTAAAAAGCAAGAATCATAGGAAATTAATTTTAGAAGGTGTTTTAAAATTAAGATAGAAGAAAGTAAAAGTTGTTTACATGTTTCTTTGCTCAACGTGAACTGTTTACGTGGTTTTCGATCGCGCCGAGCCTTGACCTTAGGTTAGATGTGATTGGTTTAATTTAATGCATGGTTTTTATTGGGCCTGCGAGCCTGTTATTATTTTTGGGCCACTTTGAGCCTTTGTAATAGAATAGGGCTTTACTGCTTTCCTAGTTTAGGATGGAGGCCCATTTACAAGCAAGGTGGGAGCCCAAGAAGAATTGAAGGCCATGTATGCGTGGTACATTGTGTAATAGCATAGGTTCTTTGAGAACCCTTTAGATTGACCAATTAGGCCAACATCATTGGCTCGATGATGGCCCGCATAGGAGGCTCCCGATCGAAAACATATTGTGGTAGTATGCATGCTAGGCTTGTATGGCTTTTATTTATTAGTCGATTTATGATTGCTTGTGTGTTTGCGCGCTAGAATCTAGATCGTAAATAAAAGATAAAGCATAATTGAAGCGGTGAGATCTCGAGGAGAGTTTCTTCAAACTTTCAAAAACGAAAATTCCCCTCTCGAATAAATATTAAGTCACATTGGGTTAAATTATAAAATGAGGTTTTATAAAATCCAAGCCTTCCATTAATAGGGACTAGTGTATGTTGTTTACTTATCGATAGAGGTGATCCAGAGTCTGGCACCCGAGTCGAAGAAAGGGGCAATGCACGAAATTCCTTGATTCTAGTTTTCTTAAAACTTGACAAGGGTAGGGACTAGTCGGGACGTGAAAATCGACCGATAACTAGTTACGGAGAATTCATGACCGGGCTCGTTGCTTATCATGATTAATGGGTTAGACTTAACGCGTAGTAACATTTATGATGTAGCAGTGCTAGATAAATGCGAAAAACGAGGCAAAATAGCTTGAAGGTTGTGTAGTAGACACAATTGGTAATATGTATACCTACCTAGGGAATTAATTGTATGGCCACGAGTCGTGGGTGCAACTAATTGCTGCTGGGACGTCAAGACCTACTAGGAAATAGACTTTTCCCGAAACTAGAAGGGGTTATTGTTTCGATAAAATAGTGGGAGAACTTTTTCGATAAAAAGTCCAAATTTCGTTAATTATAAGTATTAATATTAAACCTGTCTGCTTATAGTTGTCTGTTTTAAATGTTAGCCATTTACCATCCACTATCCAATCCTTGACGCGTTTGAGAACCGAACCAACTTTAAAAGTAATGTGCAATTTCCTCTACGAAACCGACATGGCTAAGTTTGACAATGTTGGGGAATATTGTTCTTACTTGAGCAAGACATTCGAGCTGATGAAAGGGTTTGGAGCCCAATTGACTCTCGAAGATGAGATAACGATAACCCTTGAAGGATTATCTGAGACCTTCACTCATTTTATGCAACATTGCGATATTCCGCCTGATGGAATACAAACAAAGCAATTGCATGAGTTGTTAGACAAATATGAAGAAGCTCATCAACGTGGTTTTGGTCTATATGATTGGAATTGCACTCTGTGTAAGTACGAAGGGAAAATAAGGAAGCTTGTTGAAAGGGATTTCCTGGAAAGACTTGACTACGGTATGACTTTTTAAGTTATACACTTGTTGAATCTTTATGATGTAAGACATCTGATTAAAACTTTCATTTCTGTAATAGCATTTACAGGCGATGAGAGTCTTCCCGCTCAACCCAAAAGGAGGAAATTCCTTGAAAGGGAGATGCAAGTAGTGCAGAGCGAGATGAGGAAACTGGAATTCCGGGACTGGGTCAAGGATGAATTGCACCTAGACATTCCTTTTTAGCAAAAGAAGTTTTTCTTAGATTTTCGTATTAGCATGAGTTTTAAGTTTTAGTTTACTTTGAGTATTATTTCACATCTTGTACGAGACGTTATTGCTTTACCATTGAGAAATGGAATTCATTTAAATTAGAGCAATTTAACTTTGTACAAATGTTGATGCATTAGAGCATAGAAATAAACAATGATAAACGAATCAAAACTTTGAAAACTATGTGCTAAATCGAAAACAAGCAAAACAAACGAGATAATCATTTACGCTTGAAGTGTTCACTCTGGACATTTTTCCTAAAGAGAGATGCGAAAGGAAAGTTTTTATTTACTGTTCCTGAGATAATGAACTTGAGTAAAATCGGAACTTTCAAATCTTGAAGGAATGATAACCGAAGTGAAGGATTGCTAAGGCACTCCAAAACATTTCAATCGACATGAACTAAAAGCACTAGTTCAAAGGAAAGCTACTTCACATATACCTACGATTTCAATCGTTAAAATATATGTGTACTTGGCTGAAGTACAATTCTGAAACTATTGAAGTAATTCAATAGACGTTTTTGAATTGAAGTAACTAGATGCATTATGTCGAAAGCAATTTGATTTAATCAAACCTGCTGAAACATAAGCAACTTCACACCTCGATTATCTAAGACGAGAATAGAATTCTCTTGAAGCAAATCAAAGAAGAAATCGAAGTTTGTTTGAATCTCGACTCTGATCTTGCTAAGTTTCCTTTATTCAAATTAGGGGATACCTCCCCTTGACTCTTCAAAGATACTTGGTATAGTAAGTCCTTACATCGCCATGTCTTTTAAGACATAGCAGAACACCCTTATATGAGAAATTAGATGGTAGATCTAGTTCATATAAAGTTTATGGGGTATTCAACAAAATTCATTGAATACCTGTTCCACGACAATAAGAAACGAAAAGTATCTCGTAAGTAGCTTGTTCCTCTGTTGACAAGACCTTGTCAAAGGAAATAAGGAATGTCGTAGAACTTGATGAAGTCCAAGGAGTGGACCCGTCCCCATGAACAGTGGGAGTAAACACTGAAAACTGCTGAATCAATCCATGCACAAAGAAATCGTAATCTGATCAAATTCGTAAGGAACTCAAAATTCCATTTTACGAAATTGAGAAATTGGATTCCAATCCAAGATTACAAAGAGATTATGTTAAACATGATCTAAGGGATATGGCACATAGCCATAAGATTCGAAGTTGAAAACTTTGACTCACTTAATGGCAATAGGTCATTATTCAAAAGTCCTTTTAGGATTGATGAAAATACCTTATATCCATTAGCTACGTCAAAATTCATTTCGAAACTATTAGCCATAGAAAAGTAGTTTTGACTACCGAAGGCATGACTATTGGATATGAATCCTGCATCTCACAATTGAAAATTGATGAGAAGATCTCTATTCTAATCCAAAGGTCAATCTATGACTTTTTCCCAAATTTGGAACATGCAACTTGATAGTTGATCAAGAATGTTGAATTTGTCAAAAGGCATATGGATTCCAAATGTGCAAAAGAATCAGTGGGAGTATAGTTGAGTTCGAAGCGCAACAAGATGATGAACATTACATCAAACAAGATATAAGCATATCAGAAAAGCACAGACGAAAGCGTGTTCTTCACGCAATTCTCCATGATAAGATTTGGAATTACATCTCGCGTACTGGCAATGCGTATCTATGGTAGATAGAAGGAAGAAGATGTAGTGATTTACCAAATCAAAGTACAAAGACTATATATTGATTGAATTCAATATGGAAGAATCCAAGAAAGGATTGTTTCCAAAAGAGACAAAATCTCTCTCACTTATTTAATGAGCCCTAAATTAATGAGTGAAGAAGTAACTGTCTCAAGAAGCCTTATGCTTGGCATTTGGATTGCATGTAGCATGCAAAGTCTTGTACTAGACCTGACTCGTCAAAATGCTTTGAACGAGCTACTGATAGTCAAACACCAGTAAAGGACACTGGTCTACCATAAATGCAATCCTCGAAGATAATTAAAGGATATAATGTTGGTCTATGGTAGTAGTTGAGAATTGAAACTCAAAAGATTTTTGAAATTCGAGATTTCCAGTCTAAAGTGGATAATTCATTCTGTTTTGATAGAGCAAGGTAAATTGGAAGAAATTCCAATAATATACCATTGCCGATTCGAACAAGAATAAAAGGGCACCATTATGATGCTGCACAAAAGGAAGTGTTTAGATGAGAAATTTTCATCCAACGATTGGATGAAATACCTAGCATGACATTTGCTCATCATAATCTTAGCCGATTTAGATGAGGCAATTGCTCAATGAAAGGAAATCGAGATCTCACCTGTAATCTGAACGCAACACCGAATGATTGAACAAGTCATAGGTGGTTGAGACGAGTAGAAGTATTACTTCATCTCGACAAGGACAAACTTAGCAGATCCACTAATTAAGCTCTCTCACAAATGGTTCGAGGGACATCTTGGTATAGATGTGTCTTAGATTGGCTTTAGGGCAAGTGGGAGATTGATGGAATAGTGCCCAGCAAGCCAATGTTAATTAGCTTGTTGAAGTACTGTTTTCTTATGGTTTATAATTAATACGCCGTTCATTCATAGTATGTGAAACTGAACAATGGCCAACTTCATCTCTCGCGAACCTATCTAAGCGATTGGATGAAATCCTAAGGTCACAATAGACTATGGGACGATTCACTTCAGTACTGAGTGCAATCATGAAACAGTCTCAAAGGTCGTGATCTTAAAACCGTTCCAAGTCATAGATTCCAAACGAGACGGGGTATCGTAGGAATCGTCAAGACTTGTACAAATATGCATGATTCACATGGAGTGAATTTGTAGAGTTTCATGAGCAAGGAATTTGAGTCCAGTGCATATAAGTAGGTGATTCAATGGAGGATTGAACGCATCGAACGACCCGAACAGAGAAACCCATTGTGGAAGCGCATGACGCATATCGGTGATGGGATGTTTCTCAAGGCTTATAATAGTGTACGATTTAGTCCTTAGACTTGAGGTACTAGGGCGAATTCGGTACATGGATGTGCGTACTTAGATTTAGGTACTGGTCACGTAGCCTGGCCACCAAGTGCCTAAGTTGGGTGCGTGCAAAAGTGTACGCGAGTGGTTAGTACTAAGAGAGGATCTAACGCCTCATCTTGATAAGATGAGAGAATTTCCTATACGTTTCTTAGATAATTGATTTCGAGGAATCTATGGCCATAGTCGGTGATGCATTTGGAAGGACTTTCCAAATTTGGCAGTCACACTGAAATCATTGTCGGAAAATTAGAAAGTATAGTTATTGAGATAATTAGAGGTGCCGATCAATTCACACACCCTAGGTCTCGATCGGGAAATCAGTCGTAGAAGGACCGTATGTACATGGCAATTATAAGAGGTGAGGTTCACAATAAATCAATTCACCTTTGATTGGGCTTCATGGGCTTGTGGCTAGACATCGACCATGAAGTGTGGGTACTCCGGAATTAATAGAGGATTTAATTCTAGGAGTGGTCAATTAAAAGTAGTTTAATTGATCGGAAGCATTTAGTTGCTCATTAATTAAATCACGTAAGTCGTGGGCCTGCTGCCAGTTGATGGTGAACCCAGAGGGTCACACACAATACAATTGGACGGTGACTGTCTTAAAGGAAATAAAGAGAAAGTGATTTAAAGTTGTTAAATCAAGGTAATTGAATTATGGTATTAATTCAATTGGAGATTATTAATTAGATGACTAATTGATTAATTGATAATTAATTAATTAGAGTTATCTAATTAATTATGGAATTAATTAAAGTAGTTAATTAATTGGAAGAATAAATAATTAACCAATTTAAGTATTGGATAATTATGGGTTGATTTTGGAATTATCCAAACTTAGGGGCTAGGGGGCGATTTTAGTAGTTAGGAAAGAAAAGGAGTTTTGTTTCTTGAAAATCAAGTTTGAAGAGATTTATCAAATCTCATATTCCTAAGGATAAGGAATGAAGATTTGATAAACAAGGAAAGGAGATCTTTTTGGAGAAGGACTCTTCTCCTATAAATACTCCCTTTCCTCTTCATTCTAAAAAGAGCTATGAGAATAAGTTTTGCACAAGTTTTTGAAAAACCCTAAAAAGCTTTTGAGAGAAAAAGTTGCTGAAAATTTTGAGAGAAAAAATCGAGAGAGTTAGATTTTTCAAACAAGAATTTTTAATTACAAAATCGCCCCAAAAGTTTTCGCCCCTTAAACCCTAGCCGCCCAATTTGATTCGGCCAAACCAAAACCGAACCAAACCTGACCCTGGCCGCACCCTGCTCGGACCAGATCTGGACTTGGTCGAACCCTGCTCGATCGCATAAGGACTGTGGATCGAATTCTTCCATTGGTGTCTCCGTTCCTTTGCTGACAAACCTGCGAGATCAAGTTCGTAGCCTAAGATTCGTAGGGGTCGCTACAATCCAATTGGTGTGGACTAGCTTTGGAGGTGAGACATATGGATCACTCAATTTGTGGATCAAACCAAATACTCGGAGCACACGGGAATCCCAATGGTGACAGGTAATTTGCGATTAACCCCCTCGTGTATTATTGATGTTTGATTCATACCTATTCGTATAAATAACTATGGAGATCTATTTATGGGACTTTTAGGAACTCGAAAAATTTTAAAATTCCGCACTTTGTTGTATTGACAATCGAGCCCTATACTAGAATATCCCAACAGTTGGTAAATTTTCCCATCACCATGGCCGCCATGCTTGCCGACACTGGCTCATCCTTAGTCTCCGTCACTAACTCACTGGAATATTCACCCTCATGGTCCATCTCTTCCCTACCTTGACTGGAGACAGTCACTCTGCGAGCTCCCAAGGTCCTCTAAACCGACGTCTCTATGTGCGATCCGTTCCCTCGACCCGTGTTCCTATCTCAATGAAACCTTCTAGCACTTGGCGAAATTGAGTTGTGTCCACCACCACAGACTTCTCTTGACCCTCCCTCGTCTCGCATTCCTTGGCCCCCAAGGTAGTGTTGACGGGCTCCATCGACTCACCCTATAATATTCCGCAACCTTCCGCTTAAGTGTGGAACCTTCCTTAATGCTCCGATACCGTGTAGAACTTTCTGTACCCATTCAAAACTTTGTAAAACCTTCTTGAAAATGGACTCAAGTGATTTTATTTGTTCATCACTAAACCGGCCTCCTAGCAAAAATGGATTTGACATGGATGGTTCCACTAGCCAATGTATATATATTTGCTTTATCAAAGAGCTAACTAATATATCTTCTTTATATAAGTAAATAGTTATATTTCGAGCTAATTACACTTTGGTTCTATGTTTTAGGTTAATTTTTACTTTGGATACACCGTTTTAACTTGTGACACATTTGGTACTGCCGTTAAAAATCACCGTTATGTGGTGACGTGGTAATTAAGCTTCATTGCAAATTTGATACCATACTTATATTGGCTGATTATTTTATCCCATAATATTTTCACGCTACCGAAATAGCACCACATCTCCAAATGTGTCACAATTTGTTAAAACTTAACTGTAACTTCATCACTTAAACGTTGACTTTAACGGCAATATTAAATGTGTCACAATTTGTTAAAACCGTGTAAATGTGTTAAGCACAAAAAATGGTTTATCAACTCTTATTTTCTTTCTTTCTTCACCGTTTCTCTTCTTTCAACTCTCCTGCAATATTCATCTTGAGACTGTGTATTACATGAGCAGGCCTTAATTTTATGATTCAAATCGGATTAATTGTATATCAATGCAATACTTAAATATTGATGCTACTATTATTTTTATTTGATAAACCTTGGAATCTGACTTTGTTGTTCCCTTTGTGGATAACCTCGTGTCCTTTTCCAATAATTCTTAATATTTTCTTTGTTTGAATTTTGTAGGCACACTTCGACCTCTATATTTCAAACATGACTTCATTAGCCTTCCCTTAGAACTTCCCACCGGATGCGTTATTTCAAACATGACTTCATTAGCCTTTATGGATTTTGTAATTACCTAGATTTTTTGAGTTTTTTTGGTGTCATAATGGAGTGTCATATGTAATCAGAGATTATTTTGTCAAACTTTACCTCCTCTTTTTCGTATCTAATCATATATTTTCTCGTGAACGAAGTATGAATTTTAAGTTGGACTATTTGATTTTTTTATGAAAATTCTCTCCATTTTTTTTTGTATTTAGATTATTTAGCATATAATTTTAGCCCCTGAATAACAGTCTTTTCAAGTTTCAAGAATTTGTCAGGATTTTGTTTCGTTTATAAAATATTTCCAGGTTTCAATTTCATTCACATTATGTTGAATGTTAATCTTGGTACATAATTGAGATTATAAATGAATTGTTTATAATACTAAATTTGTATTGAAAAAGATTAAAGATGTATTATTGATAACTAATCTGATTTCTATGACTTTAATGAATGAAAACCAAAATGAAAGGACATATTTAACAAATAAAAAATCCGACAGAGAAAGACACACTCAGTGAAAAACGCTACACGTTTATGTACACTACTCTGATTAAAGGTACAAAACTACAAATCCCTAATTAGACTCAAATTTGGAATTCTCCATTATCTTCATCTCTCTTCCACGTTCTACCGTATCCCAAGCGAAACAATTCGAAAAACAGTCCCGCCTTCTTTCTTCCTCCGCAATTTCGTAACAATACATTACTAGAAAATCCAAGTAAATAGATAGGCATGTTTTGTTAGCATCCAGGGAGCAAGACTGTGCCAAAAAGTAATGCCATGTACATAACTTTGAATTCATCCCCGGCAGTAGTGCACCTTTTCAGTCTTACTGTCAATGCTTCTATATCAACTCTCCCCTTGACTATAGTGAAATAATCCCTATAAATTTTGAAACTTTCAGAAGAATTTGGGTGCAACCTAACACTTAAATCTGAAATTGGAATTCCAAGTGCCGTATTTATGGATTCACTATTGATCTCCACATAACCTTGATGAACTTGAATTCTATGTTGTTCACAGTGATAATTGTCGATTATCTATATTATAAGAACCCTGTCTATGGCATCCATTTGTAGCCTTGCAAGTGATCCGAATCCCATATCCTCAATGGCCTGAATTTGTGGTTGGCTTAATTGAACGTTAACTTCGATAAGTTTTCTCAATGAAGTTCTATTCTCAAACTTTGTGAGCTGTAAAATGCATATCTCATAGTTATATAAAATATAATTGAAAAATTGGGTGAATATTTAATTTCATAAATTCATACCGGAGTTGGCGCCAAAAATTCTGAAATGTCCTTCATATCATTTACATCCTTGCTCGTTAGAGTCTTGTTCACCATTTCTCTGTAATATTCATCTTGAGGTTGTGTATTACATGAGTAGGCCTTAATTTTATGATTCATATAGGATTAATTGTATATCAATGCAATAGTTGATATTGATGCTACTATTATTTTTAGTTGATAAACCTTGGAATCTGACTTTGTTGTTCCCTTTGTGGATAACCCCGTGTCCTTTTCCAATTATTCATAACCTTTTCTTTGTTTGGATTTTGTAGGCACACTTCGACCTCTATATTTCAAACATGACTTCATTAGCCTTTCCTTAGAACTTCCCACCGGATGCATTATTTCAAACATGACTTCATTAGCATTTGTGGATTTTGTAATTACATAGATGTTTTGAGTTTTTTGGTGTCATAATGGAGTATCATATGTAATCAAAGATTATTTTTGTCAAAATTGACCTCCTCTTTTTTGTATCTAATCATATATTTTCTCGTGAACGAAGTATGAATTTTAAGTTGGACTATTTGATTTTTTTTATTAAAATTCTCTCTTTTTTTTTTTTGTATTTCGATTATTTAGCATATAATTTTAGCCACCGAATAACAGTCTTTTCAAGTTTCAAGAATTTGTCAGGATTTTGTTTCGTTTATAAAATATTTTCAGGTTTCAATCTCATTCACATTATGCTGAATGTTAATCTTGGTACATAATTGAGATTATAAATGAATTGTTTATAATACTAAATTTGTATTGAAAAAGATTAAAGATGTATTATTGATAACTAGTCTGATTTCTATGACTTTAATGAATGAAAACCAAAATGAAGGGACCTATTTAACAAATAAAAAATCCGACAGAGAAAGACACACTCAGTGAAAAACGCTACACGTTTATGTACACTACTCTGATTAAAGGTGCAAAATTACAAATCCCTAATTAAACTCAAATTTGGAATTCTCCATTATCTTCATCTCACTTCCGCGTTCTGCCGTATCCCAAGCGAAACTGTTTGCACAAACAGCCCCACCTTCTTTCTTCCTCCGCAATTTCGTAACAATATATTAATAGCTAAAGAAAATCTCAAGTATTTGGGAATACGATTCTTCGTTCTGATTACAGCAACATTCTAGCGAGAATTTGTAAGTTTTTCGAACAAAAGCCCTAATTTTCGAATGTTGTTTGTATTCAATGTCTATGTCTATATTTGTTGTCAGAGACAAAGTTGTGTGGCCTTGGAGATATAGGATTTAGGATTCGGCCTTCATTAAATCAATTAATATTTGCTTTGTTTGTTTGATGATTATATAACCATTCGAGCTGAAATTGATTATTGTTCCTATACCGTTCGAACTATCTATGGGGTATTAGGCATCAACATTTGGATTTTTATAGACAAGAATAAGAAAACTTTAATTTTTTTTCCATTCAATGGATTGAACAAAAAAGGAAAAATTTATCCCTTCTTTTTCTGGCCAATAAAAGCCAGCAATTCTAATTCTAAATTTTCTTAATAAAAATTTGATTGACCTTCTTTTAATATAATTGTTATGCTTATTGTGTGACTCGTTGGTTTTCTTTAGGGTTAGAATTAAAAAAAAAAAAAAAAAAGATCACCAGCCCATATCTTTGTCGCAATTGACATTTTTTTAATTAATAGACTTTAATTCTAAGTTTAACGCAAAATAAAGAAGAATGGTGTGGCTAAATGAAAAGATGAGATAAAGAAAGAAAAAGAAGATAAATGCTATAGAATTCCAGTATGTAAGGTCAATGAGTCATCTCATAAAAGGCAGTGCAATAAAGCATCAATACTAAATTGATTCATTAAAAATTGCTTAATATAAATGTGAAGAACACTAACTCCTCTGTTTGAAAGAAGGGGGCGCTTCGGTTCTGTCGGTGCTTGAAACAATTTTGTCATCTAGGTTGTTACATGTGAATATACTCTGGAAAAATGACTAGGGGTTATAGTGAATAGTAGGTTGGATTAAGTCAAAACATGGTGTTGCTATATAGAGACCTTTAAAAAATTAGTACATGCTCAAACTGTCTATTTAGAAGTCTAGGCAAAAATTAGAGTATGCTTCAAGAATAATACCTTCATTGCAGTTGCACCATTTAATAACAAGTTTAATGTGCAATTTATATAGTTTCGGTCCTCAATATGGTTTTGTTGTGTTACCCTTAAAAGAATGCCGACAAGTGTATTATATGATACGAATATAGTGTATCTTTGTAAATGTACGAATCTGGATTGTTGATGTTGTTAAATTTTAATCTGAAAAGCTAAATCTTATAGTTAATTTTAAGTGGATTATTTCATATTTTTATTCTGATGGATATTACTTTGTTATACACAGCATATTCATATGAAATTGTTGGATTTGGGGGTAAAAAAGGAATTTAGGAGCTCCTCGAAGATTCAACTTATCATAAGGAACAAGAAATATCCTTTTGAAGTTATTTCAAATAGGGATGGAATGTTCATTACAGGGGCAAAATTAGCTGAGATGGCAGTCGAATTCAATGTCGTACAAGGAGATATAATATTTTTCGAATATGTTGGAAAAATGACATTTGTAGCTTGTGTGTGTTGTGGCCAATCATACTCTCCCAGAAACCTTTCATAGAACCCTTTGAAGTTCTATGCAGAAGTTAGTAGAGATTACAAGCGGGGTTTGGTAAGAAAACGTGTTTTCATACACATATTACTATGGGATAATACATATTATTGTGATTGCAACCCCACCATAATTTTCTTATACTCAAATGCAGAAATTGCCATCTGATTTCGGATTATACATTTGTTACAAACACAATTCTTTTGCAACTGTTCACACTCGTCTCGGAGTTTGGAGAATTGGAATCCTAAATCACAAGGACGTACATCAATTACAAGGACCATGCTAGACCCAGTTTTTGAAAGAACACCACCTACAAAATTGCACCCACATCCAGTTTGTTTATCACGGGGCTTGACATTTGAAGCAACAACTTACGGGGAATATGGAAGTGAACCATTTTTCATTCTGGATGGAAAATTGTTTGTTAAAGGTGAAGTTTTCTTCAATCCTGTGTTATAAATTTACTTCGAATATTTATTGGTTGTTAACCTGATTTTTTCCTTAGATGAAGAAATTCCAACAACATTTATGTGTTTGTGCACAAGGCAAAATTCAATACCATTAACTAGTACTTCTGAAATTAATATTCTCCCAGCGTAAAATACGAGCTCGAGTGATGATAATGTTGAAGATGACAAAGTTTCTTGGATGTATTCACTAAAAATATGTTAAAACACAACTTGTCTGGTTGTTCTACATTTCCAAGATTGGTACATGTTATATTTTTTTAATCTTATATTTCAATTAGCTTATTTTACAAAATTCCTAACTTAGCACATTATTTTGGCTGTACTTTCCCACAGATACATGGTCGTCACTGGGCCTAAATAATAAAAGGGTTACAATACTTAGATGTCCCAGATATGATAAGCGCAAGTGGAGAGTGGGCATTCGTACATATGTTGGCCCTGAGTATACATGTGTGGCATTAGTTGAAGGTTGGAGCAACTTTCATACTGACATTCAAGTAGAATTCGGGGATGAAGTTGATTTTGAAATTTGACAGGCCAATGACAACCCTGATGAAGTGCATATCGTAACATACGTAGTCTATTAAATGTTGGCTCATGTAACACCATTGGTAGGTAATGAGACTTGTGTAGTGTTTATTTAGATGGATTATGGTTTTGTTGTGGTAAGGAGCTTTTGGATATTGATTATGATTGTCATGGTGTTGGCTATTTAATTGTCCATATTTGTTGGATTATTTTTTGTTGGTTGATGGTGAATCAACCAATTTGTGATGATTGGTTTGTCTATGGATTTTATGGCTTATTACATTGTTATGATTATTATAAAATATTGTTGTTTATTAAGTATATAGAAACCTAAAACCTATTTAAGTATATTCGAATAGGTAGTTTTGTACAATATTTGGAATAACTAGTTTCCATACGAAGAAAAATTCTAAAATGATGCATAAAAAATAGGTACTATGAAATTCAATGAAGTAATATATCAGATGTAAACAGATGTAAGCTAATATCAACAAACGTGGACAATCAATTATATTACACTAGTTTGAGAGAATTAAAGAAAAGTATAAATTTTAATTATCTACCAATGTTTCAAAGTTCAAACCATTCATCTAATCAATTTACAAAACTATTGGAATGATATGGCTATGACGAATTTCCCAACTTTTGATAAAGGTTTGGAGGGCTTCTTGTAGTTGCACCTTGTATAACAACATTTATACATTAATCAAGTATATTTATAAAAGGATCGTATTAATCAATAAATCTAAGAACACTTACAACTTCTTGTTGCCATAGCAACGATGTGTTTGGTCCCATCACATTTTCAATACCCAAAGAACCTATATCCCAGTTGCTCCAAACACTGTCGAGTACGAAACATGGGTGTATAATGGTAGCATATTGGTGTTTAGGGGCATATTCAAGACCATTGGGTTGCTTGGTGGCATATTAAAGACTAATGCGTATTGATGTTTAGGGGCATATTCAAGACCATTGGGTTGCTTGGTGGCATATTAAAGACTAATGGGAAATGTGGTAATGGACCATATGACCCCAAATTTTGAACATTCTGACTATGACTCGCAAAATTTTGAGTAGAATTTTCCCCAGGAGTGCTCGACTCATTCGGACTGTGTGTTATCATCGTCTTCTTTAACTCACAAGTATTTGCTTTATGCCCAAGCACACTAATAAAAGATAAAAAAAAGACAAAGTCAAATACACGTGAATAAATATAAAAGAATATATTTCTTATCATGTAAATTGTTGACAAACATACCCACACATCCCACACTTTTGCTTCTTTCCTCCAGTTGTTCCTCTTGTCTTTGTTACGAAAAGGTTCACGAACGGTGTGGATTTTCTCAAATGGGGGGGTCTTCAAGGCCTTCGTCAGTTCGATCATTGTCAGGCATAACATTGTTTGGAGAAGGAACACTACTACACTGAGATTGCATCATAAGTTCATCTTTTGCAATTTTAACTAGGGCTAAGCAAACGGACCGAACCGGACCGAACCGAGCCGAAGTTCGGTTATGGCCCGGTTTGGTCTCAAGAAAACGTGGATCAAATACCGGACCGAAAGAGTCGGTCCGGTTCGGTACAAATACCGACCGGTCTGGTTCGGTCCATTTGTACCGGGAATGGTCAATATCCTTCAATTTTCATCATATTCAGCGCAACAGCTCCATTTTTTCTTCCAGTTCTTGCTGCCAGTGTTAGGCCTTTTATCTTTCTCATTCCATTTGTACACAATAACTCCAGATTTATCACTCCATTCTCCATCAATTTCACAATCCATTAAGAAACAAGAAAAACAGAGACAAATTACAAAGGGGAAAATATTAGCTTCCAAGGTTGTTGTGCTGTCGGCGCCGGCGGACGGATGAGGAGGCGGAACAAACCGGAGTCGGCGGCTGGAGAGTGGCATCAATATTTAATGAACATTTAATTGAAGGTTTGGATGTTTATTAACATTTAATCAAAGGGGAAAATATTACCTATATCCCTTGTTGGCTTGTTGCTGTCAGGTGTCGGCGCCGACGGACGGAGGAGGAACCGGAGTCGACGGGGCTGCTGCTGGAGAGTGGAGAATAGGGCGGCGGGCCGGCGGCTGGCTTACGACGGCGCTGAGTAGTGAGTAGTGAAGTGAGGGAAATTGTTTTGAAATGTATACTGCTAGGGCAGTGAGTACGGGTTGGGTTTTAATTAGGAATAGTAATAGTAAAATTAGGAAAAAAAATGAAATGGGTTTCGGTTCAACCGGTTCGGTTCGGGGAACCGACCGGTTTTACCGAAAACCGACACTTACCAAGGGTCGATTCTGGGGCTGAAACCGATTACCGGACCGGTTTTCGGTTCGGTAATCGGTCCGGTCCGGTTCGGTCGGATAACCGAACCGGGCTCAGCCCTAATTTTGACATCATCTCGCACACGCTTCATAGAATTGGATATTCCATACTCAGTTTGTGACGATATGTACGACAAAATTAGACATTCTTTATTCAATTCGCCAAATCTTAATTCTTCACTGCCGGCAACAGGACAACATTGGGGAAATTGATTTCTTAGTAACATCCCTGGCTCTTTCAACCATCTATGTTTAATCATGTTGTCTGGGAAATTCGTGAATCTCAGATACTGCAAACTTGATATAATATGCCGGCATGGAATACCCTCCGACTCTAGCTTCAAACAATCACATTGGAACTTTAAACTACTTGGATCAACAATGACGGTGTACATTGCTTCATCATCTACCTTGTTCTCTCGATATACAAAGACACCATTTCCATTAATATCTTTACTCCTACTTTCTCCGATAACACCTAAAACATCTCGTATCTCCTTGCTAATGATATAGTAGATCTTCAATGTGCATATGCTAAGAGCTTGCTCATCGAAACTCTTCAATGAACTTTCTCTAACAACACGATTTTGATTCTTAGATAGATTCTGCATGTGTATGAAATCACTCCGTATTCTTTGTAATGTCAGTTTATAGTGTTCGAGAAAATATGTAATGGTCATTTTGTGATCCACACTCAACTTGGTTAAGGAATTTACAGACTCAGCCCTCTGCGTAGTTGTCATCATACTCATAAACTGGCCACGAAAGTAGGCTTTCGCCCACCTATCTCTAATTCCATAGGTGTCAACTACCCATTTGTTATTAGATAAATTGTATTTATCCACAATTTAGCCCATGACAGTTCAAACTCTTCTGTTGAACACTTTTGTTGGTCCCAAGTGGTCAAATGAGGTCTAGAGGGGGGAGGGGGTGAATAGACCTCTTAAACTTTTTCATCAAATAAAACTTTAAAACTTTTTCCCAACTGTAAACAGACTAAGCTGTTACAGAACAGTAAGTTACTCAGCTGATCTCGAACAAATCTTTGAACAGCTCTGTGACCACTAATCTGATAGTTACTTAGCTGATTTAGTTAAAATCAGTTTCAATACTTAGAGTACTTGCAGCGGATTTTCAAAGTGTTTTTTACTAGTAAACTTAGCAGTTTGAAAATGTTATCCCCAGTTTTTTTTTAAAAACTCCTTTAAAAACTTTTTCAAACAGTTGGATAAAGTGTTTTATGCAGATCTGAAAATATGCAGAAAAACTTATGCATAAATAAACACCAGAAATTTTATAGTGGTTATATGGATTGAAATCCTTTAGTCCACTCTTCCAAGTCACTTAGATCTTGGGTTATACTATAAACACACAGTTTACAATATACTCTGCTTGTGCTTCACAACAAATGATTAGCCACAAGTTCGCAATAGGAAATCACAAAGAAACTCCTACTCTCTGAAGTAATATCACTCACAAAGATGGATATCTACTTCTCACAACTTATCTCTCTTACAGATTCACTCAGAAAATGTTTTCTTGAACTTCAACGGCTTCCGTCAACAAATGACTTTAAGCAGACGAGTGAGCTGTTCTTGAGCTTTTGAGACTTAGAAAATATTTTGCTTTGAATTCGATCTCTCAGAAGTTGTATATTTCTTTCTTCGTCTCTTGAGCTATTTATAGTCACTCTTTGAATTTTGTCCGTTGAAGAGAGACAAAATTCAAATCTCTTGATTTCTGGTCCTTAATTTCCGCGAACGGCTCTCTGCACAGTGTCCGTACTGTCAACAGTACTTTTCTGCAGGCCGCATTAAATGCACCAAGCTGATGCGAAGCATTTCTTCAATCATTTGTCTTTAATAACCTTGTACTTCAGCATTTATTACTTCCAGGTGCATTTATTACCGTTGGGACGATTTCTTGATCCTTTCCACTTGGCTGACGAAAGTGCAAGTCTGATGACGGACTAAGCTGATCCCAAACTTGAACAAATCTGATTTGAGTCGGCTGATCTTCACCAGTCTGATTCCTTTCCTTCAGCAGATCAGTAGTCTTTTGGACCTTGAATTTTGACTCGTCTGATTTGTCTTCTTACTTAGTCAAAATTCTTCTAAGGGAGTTCAACTAAGTTGTCTTTACTTAGCTGATTTTGAGTTTTGGAAATCATCAAAACCTCCCTCAATTTATTTAACTTATGCATTCTTTATCTTCATCTTCATCCAACAACTTTCGATCAATCAACGAACAAAATGCATTGCAAAATGCAAAGTTTTTAATATTTTTACGGACATTACGGTATAAATGCCAACTGCATATCCTGTGTCTTGTACCTACAAATTCAGACACAATATTGATCTGTTAATACAACTTTCGGAATTTTATCTTCCATTGACTCTAAAAAAGCTTGTAGAACCACTGATAACTATGTAACAAATATACACGTTGAACCATGCTTATTTACCCCAGAAAAAAATACGAGATGATACAAATACCTATTGGTCTTGTATGTGCTGACAAAGATCAAAACATCACCATAATGTTCGTACTCTGCCGTCGATGATCCATCACACCAAAAAAGTCTATTAAGTATGTCTTTTTCGTCAGTACATCTTTCATCTTAACTTGCAAATCTTTCGTACTATTTATCGCGGTATTCAAATCCCCTTCTCGGATCGTTTTTGTTCGTGGCTTGTTCAACCAGTTGTAGCCAACCTTCCTTCTAAATGAGAGTTTTCCAACACCACCAGCCAATGCTCCAAGTAATGCATCACTTGACATGACTTAAATCCAATCTTTGTCATCAAACTAAGCATAGACTTGTCTAAAGGCGAAAAATAGATGGTTTAAAAACATTTAATAACAATCAGTGAATCACATAACACTTCAAAATCATGTAAACTACACTCAAATTATATAAATAACGTATCTTTTCATGCATCCATGTAATTCATGATTGTGATTATTGGAAAATCTAGAAACGATAGATTTTCCAGAAATCCAGTCTCGTGAGACTCTAAAACAAGCTTTGCATCTACACCTAGTCAATGGTTTAGCTTTCCTTTGAGTAATACACCCTTCATTTTCTTGACGGAACCCTGACCAGTTACAAACCCATACCCTATTTTTTACTACTTCACCCTTCTTTTGCATACTTCGTCTCCTAACATCAAAATCTTCTTCTTTGGCATAAGAAATATAAAATTTTTATGCCTCATCAATACTGTCAAAAACTAATTGCCCAATCAATTCCTCTTTCATACAGGGATTATCAAAATCAAATGAACCTTTTGATTCATCTTCGTCTTCGAATTCGTCATGCTCATCCATTTCCTTAACATGATTACAACATCCTTCAAACTCAACATGATTGCTCTAATTTTCACATTTAGGATCTACATTAATAAAAAAAGTAACAACTTATCAACTAAAACTTTAGTGTTTTTTAATAAAATGGACAGCCTAAATATTTTAACTTTCCCAATTTAAGAACCAACTATAAATAAAAAATGAACATATTATAATTAATTCATCACATCTATTCCAATTATTGTAACCATAACATCATAAATTTGAAATAACTTCCTTAATTTTAACGGATAAAGTAATTTCACATTAACTACATCATAAGTAAAATATAAAATAATAGGGAAATATAATTGACGACATTGTAAAATTGAGACCAAATATCAATTGGAGAGGACCAACAAGTAAATATTTTCCCAAGGAATCAATCACCGAAAATCTTCTATGGGGATGGAGGAAACAATGGTTTTCTTTTTGGGGGTGGGAGGGGAGGGGGCAGAGCGAATACGAGCAAAATTGTAGGATTTAAGGAATTAAGCTTAGCAATTGGGAGGGAACGAGTACGGATTTGTTGGGAATCAAGGAATCAAGCTTACCAATTGGGAGGGAACGAATTCGAAATTGGGGGTGGAGGTTCAATTACTTATAGAGTTAGCTTCTTCGAATCTTGGATGATTCTTCAGTACCCTAAACTGCCATCCAATGTTTCATCAACGCATACTGAGAGAGTGAGCTTCGAAAATCAGTAAGGATTATTCAGAGATATGAAATATGAATGAAGCTCGGGCTCCTCGCTTCTATCTCAATTCATGGAGTTTAATTTTTCATTTAATTAAAGGGTATAAAGGTAGTTTCGCAAATTGATGGAGATTATTGTTTTATTTAATTAAATGGTATAAAGGTAATTTCATACAACTACCAGGTTCATAGATGTAAGGTCTCGAAAATTTTTAAATTCAAAAGTTCATAATAACACTACTTAGAGTCGCTAATTTCATAATTGCTTGATTGGGGTTTATTATATCTATTATTGAAGTGAAAGAGAATAAATGACACCTTTGTTTCCAATTTTTAAACTTTGATGCAAAATTGATATCTTTTGAATAATATAGGGGTCAAGTTTACAATTTTTACCTAAATAATATAAAATAATATAAGCAAAACAGATGGAGAGTTTATTACTCTCCACCTATACGTGAATTGGGGGATTTACCGCCCTAATTCTTTATTTTCTTCCTAGTCTCAATTTATCAAAGAACTAGAGAAGAAAAGAGAGAAAGAGAGAGAGCAAGGTCGAGAGGAGAAAAGAAAGAAGAAAAATTTGTGGGGAGCGGGCCGGGAACCAACATCTAATTAATAGTAAGGTTTGGGTAATATCAAAGGTGAGAGTTGTACCATACCTATGTATGAGAATGTTACAATTTATTTAATTGCAGGTTAATGTATGAGTAGATAATATTTGTTATATGTTTTGATTATGATAGCATGGAGTTTGATTATGATAGCATGGAGTTGTTGAAGTAGTAAGCCTGCGATGCTCGCAATTGATATTTATTGAGTGTCTGTGATATTTCGAAAATTGCTAGAATAACGGTCTCTACTGTTGGCAATAGTATAGGTTTGTGAAATATGTAAGGATAGTATTGGTTGATTTTTTTTTAATGCTTATTGTAGGGACATGATATGTACCTGTTCATAGTGAGTGGTAATGGTAGGTTCGGATAAATCTGGAACAAGTGGAGACTTGTCAGGTTGACTCCGAATCGAACATTATCTTGGTCTCATATATTTTGGTTTTATCTGACCTAAATTGGCAGAAATTCATTTTCGTGATGGATGGTAAGATTGGCCACTTACCCTTAGTGATAAAATGGGGTTAAATACCCTTATAGTGAATATTTTGAATGTTTCTTATTTCTTGAACGTGTGTTTATTTACCCATAGTCTAATTTCCTATTTAAAATAATGATTTTATGTCTTGATAGATTATTACTTATTTGATTGATCGAATGTGAAATTGAGTGGTTTTAAGTTACAATAAGCATTGGTTATGCAGGTTGTATTATAGTAAATATCCTAACATTGAAACACGGTTTATGCACACACAGATACCAGCCTCACTAAGTTGAATATTTCAACTTACATATTTTTTTTGTTATCATTTTTCAGTGATTCAGGCACCGAACTCAAGTGAAGAAAAATTTCCTAGTGAATTGCTTTGATGTGCTTTTGTGTAAATAAGTTTATATGAATGTGTAGTAGTGACTTTTGCCAAAGTAATGTTAAATTTGGTTGTATATGTATACGTCTACTTATCTAATTTTGATATTGACATGATGACTAGTTGCCACACTTCGGTTTTATATGTAGGCATGAAAGTATGTATGTGTAATTATCTATATGCCTATTTTGTAGTTATGCATTGTTTTGGGTCAAGTAAAAATAAATTATTAGTATTAAAAATGTTTGGGCTCGATTCTATGAAAATTTTAGTTGTTATGCTTTAACCACATTTTGAGTTTGATTATAGATATTAAGTTTAGTGGTTGCCTAATTGTAAGTGTTAGATTAACACGAAGTTGGGTTGTTACAATATGGTATCAGAGCATCTGCTCATAGGCCAGGATAGAATCCTCGGTAGTTTATCATAGATTACTCGATATAGTAGGTTGATTTATACTTATTTAGTAAGGTTTGTGGAGAACTAATAAGATGTCATTAATACTTTATTGTGTTCTTAAAATGGTTTGTGTATCTATGTTGAAGTAAATATTTACTTGCTTTTTCTATGTGTGATGAAGATGGCAGGGGTACCAAACTCAAATGAAGAAAATAACATGAATAGTCAAGAGCCTGTGGACCCGACCATGAATCGTTCTACTGAATCAATTCCTGTGTTGGATAGAACCGACCAACTCATCAGAGCATTAGAGCTATTTAATAGAAATTTTCATAATTTGAGTCAATATGTTCCATCTCTAGTTCCTCTGACTCCTCCGGTACCTCCATCGCAGACTTCACCAGTATTTGATCAGACTCTAGACAGATTTTTACGATTCAAGCCTCCTACATTTCATGGTGAACCAGATGATCAGAAGGCAGAGGATTGGATGGAGACAATAGAGAAAATATTTAAAGTTCTCGGATGCTTTGGATGATATGAAAATAATGCTTGCTACATTTCTGTTCGAAAGTGATGCAGGGGCATGGTGGAAATCTAGAGAATGCAATTGGGAGCAAAACCATGTACCAAGAACATGGGCAAACCTTTTGCAGGAATTCAATGACAAATATGTACCTACTGTGGTACGCGAACAAAGAGAGGAAGAATTCAATGCACTTCGCCAAGGCACATCCTCAGTGGTTGTTTATGAAGCTCGTTTCAGCTGTCTAATCAAGTATGCTCCCCACTTGCTCATTGATGAACAAAGGCATACTAGAAAATTTATTAGAGGTCTACGACAAGAAATTCAGGAGGCTTTGTCATCACATCACATTGAATTTTATACTGATGCAGTGGAAAAAGCTATTAGAGTGGAGAATACATTAACCAAAGCAAGTCATGTTCAACCGATTGAAAAAAAAAAAGTAGACCCCCATCTTCATCTTGGCAGACGGGAAGGAACTCTGGAAAAGTACAAAAATTTATGCGTCCCCAGCAAGTAAACTTCAAAAAACCTTCAGCACCAAATGAAAGGGTGAAGATGTACCAAGATCGGGTGTGTAACTACCGCGGATATGCCAGGCATTCGGAGGATAGATGTTGGAAAAAGGCGGGCAAATGTCTAAAATGTGGTAGTGACAAACATTTCATCAAGAATTGTCCTCAGATTGGGGCAAATAACTGGACAAGAAATGATAAATCTCGTGATAACCCATCTACAACAACCAGACGCAAAGTCCCTGGGCGTGCTTACGCCTTGGAAGGAGATAAATAGACCAAATTGAATCCCACTAACGTCGTGGAAGGTACAATTCTTGTTTGTAAAAGTTTGGCTAAAGTGTTGTTTGATTCTGGCGCATCCCATTCGTTTGTATCCCCTCAATTTGTTGCAAATCTTAAGTGGGAAGCTGAAAAACTTCCTTTTGATTTAGAGGTTAGTACACCTATGGGGTCCTCATTTATAACGGGTACGGTGTACAAGAATTGTGGGGTTAGAGTAGGCAAGGGAACTTTTCCGGCTGATTTAATTGTGTTACCCATACGAGACTTTGATATAATCCTTGGGATGGATTGGTTGTCCACATATTTTGCTTATCTAGATTGTCATAAAAAATCGGTTACACTGCGAGTTCCCGGACAATCGGAGGTATGTTTATATGGAGATCGAAAGTTTGACAAGGTTCCGATCATCTCCGCAGTTCAAGCACGTCGAGCTTTACAAAAGGGAGGACAAGGATTTCTGGCTTACCTGATCAACAAGCCAAAAGACAAAGTAGAGTTAAAATAAGTCCCTATAGTAACTGAGTTTGTGGACGTGTTCCCAGAAGAATTGACAACTTTACCCCCTGATCGGGATGTAAAATTTACTATTGAAATATTACCAGGAGCTTCATCAATAGCCAAAGCACCCTATCGTATGGCTCCTACCGAGTTGAATGAATTAAAGGCACAACTTCAAGATTTGTTGAAACGTGGTTTTATTAGATCGAGTACTTCACCATGGGGAGCTCCTGTTTTATTTGTAAAGAAGAAAGACGATACATTACGTATGTGTATCGACTATAGAGGGTTGAATAATGTTACTATCAAGAATAAATACCCGTTACCACGCATAGAAGAGTTGTATGATCAACTTCAAGGATCACAAGTTTATTCAAAACTTGATTTAAGGCAAGGTTATTATCAGTTGAAGATTAAGGAGGAGGACATTCCAAAGACGGCTCTCAATACGAGGTATGGGCACTTTGAGTTCGTCGTGATGCCCTTTGGCTTAACCAATGCACCAGCCGCATTCATGGACCTAATGCACCCTATCTTCAGGCCATACTTAGACCAGTTCGTTGTAATCTTCATCGACGATATTTTGATCTACTCCAAATCCAAGCAAGAACATGAGACACACCTACGAGAGGTGTTACGGGTACTGAGGGAGAATAAGTTGTATGCCAAATATAATAAATGTGAATTTTGGTTAGAACGTGTCGCCTTTTTGAGTCATGTTATATCGGGAGATGGCATAGCAGTTGATCCCTCTAAGGTTGAAGCAGTTACAGAGTGGAAAAGACCCAAAACAATAACTGAGATTCGCGGTTTCTTGGTCTAGCTGGTTATTACCGGAGATTCATTAAGGATTTTTCCAAAATAGCTGCGCCTTTGACAAAACTCACCCAAAAGAAAATACCATTCGTATGGGATGATAATTGTGAAGAAAGTTTCAAGGAATTGAAAAGACGCTTAACTACGGCTTCAGTATTGGCTTTACCTGAAGGAACAGAGAACTTTATGGTTTACACCGATGCATCTAAGGAGGGATTGGGGTGCGTTTTGATGCAAAATGGTAAAGTGATTGCTTATGCCTCTCGAAAGTTAAAACCATATGAAAAGAATTATCCCGTACACGACCTAGAGCTTGCAACTATAGTTTTTGCCTTGGGAAAGTGGAGACATTACCTTTACGGTTCATCTTTTGTAATCTTCACAGATCACAAAAGCCTGAAGTACTTATTCTCGCAAAAGGACCTAAACATGAGGCAAAGAAGATGAATAGAATTTTTAGAAGATTACGAATGTTCCATTCAGTATCACCCAGGGAAAGCAAATGTCGTAGTTGACGCCTTAAGCAGAAAAGTTACTGTAGCATATTTGATGAATGAAGAATGGAAGATGCTTGAAAAGATTTCCTATTGGAATCCTGAAGAAGCTAAGATGGGGACTATTTTCATGAGTTTGCAGGTACAATCGAATCTCCTACAACAAATCCTCGAACTTCAACAAACTAATGCAGAAATACAAGAAATCTCTTATGGGAAACGTGGAGTCACCTTTTAGTATAGATTCAACCGGAGCATTGCGATTTAGAGGAAGGATATGGGTGCCAAAGAATAGTAGCTTGAAAGACAAAATTTTAGAAGAAGCCCATTGTTCGTGATATAGCATTCATCCCGGTGGAAATAAGATGTATCAGGATTTGAAGCGACAGTATTGGTGGGAAGGCATGAAAAAAGAGGTAACTAATTTCATAGCAAAATGTTTTGTTTGCCAACAAGTAAAAGTAGAACATCAACGCCCCTCCGGTTTATTGCAACCCTTACCAGTGCCTGAATGGAAGTGGGAGTCAGTGACTATGGATTTTGTAACAGGTTTACCACAGAGTAGAAATCAGCACAATGCAATATGGGTTATTGTGGATCGACTGACTAAAGTTGCTCATTTTATTCCCATCAGCGTGAACTACACCGTGGATTGACTTGCAGAATTATATAGGGATGAAATTATTAGATTACACGGAGTACCTAAGAGCATCACTTCAGATCGTGATCCAAGGTTTATGTCGAGACTATGGAAAAAAATTCAGGAAGCTTTGGGTACTAAGTTGCAATTCAGCACTACGGCACACCCTCAAACCGATGGACAATCAGAAAGAACGATACAAATTTTGGAAGATATGCTCCGTGCTTGTGTACTCGACTTCAATGGTGGATGGGAGAAACATCTATCGTTGGTAGAATTCGCATACAATAACAGCTTCCAGTCTACCATTCAGATGGCACCATACGAAGCATTGTATGGACGGAAGTGTAGGTCTCCAATTAACTGGGATTTTGACGAGCACAAAATATTGACCTCCTCAACATCGCAACAAAGTCAAGGAACCCCTAACCTAATTCAAAAGGCCATTGAAACAGTTCAAATAATCAAGAAAAGGATAATAGCTGCTCAAAACAGACAAAAAAGTTATGCTGATAGACGAAGGAAACCGTTAGAATTCGAAGTGGGTGATAGAGTATTCTTGAAAATATCACCAAAAAAAGGACTCATAAAGCATGAAAAAGGCGGAAAACTCAGCCCAGAATATGTTGGGCCTTTTGAAATTTTAGAACGAGTTGGATCGGTAGCATATAGACTAGACCTTCCACCAAATTTGGGTGAAATCCATAATGTATTCCATGTCTCTCTTCTAAAGAAATATCACCCAGATCCTTCGCATGTGAATAATGTGATTGATCATAAACCCTTACAAATACAGAAGAATTTGACCTACGAGGAGAAACCTGTACGTATACTAGATAGAAAGTTTCAAGAGTTGCGGAACAGCAAGATTCCCCTCGTAAAGGTCTTATGGCAAAGTCAACAGACAGAGGAAACAACTTGGGAACTAGAGGAGGAAATGTGAAAGCATAATCCCGAGTTATTCGAGTTATCAGGTACGAATTTGGGGACAAAATTCTTTTAAGTGGGGGAGTATGTAAGGTCTCAAAAAATTTTAAATTCAAAAGTTCGTAATAACACTACTTAGAGTCGTTAATTTCACAATTGCTTGATTGAGGTTTATTATATCTATTATTGAAGTGAAAGAGAATAAAGGACACCTTCATTTCCAATTTTTGAAGTTTGATGTCAAATTGATATCTTTTGAATAATATAGGGGTCAAGTTTGCAATTTTTACCTAAATAATATAAAATAATATAAGTAAAACTGATGGAGAGTTTATTACTCTCCACCTGTTCGTGAATTGGGGGGTTTACCGCCGCAGTTCTTTATTTTCTTCCTAGTCTCAATTTATCAAAGAACTAGAGAAGAAAAGAGAGAGAGAGAGAGAGAGAGAGAGAGAGAGCAAGGTCGAGAGGAGAAAAGAAAGAAGAAATTTGTGGGGAGCGGGCCGGGAACCAACATCTAATTAATAGTAAGGTTTGGGTAATATCAAAGGTGATAGATGTACCATACCTATGTATGTGAATGTTACAGTTTATTTAATTGCAGGTTAATGTATGAGTAGATAATATTTGTTATATATTTTGATTATGATAGCATGGAGTTGTTGAAGTAGTAAGCCTGCGATGTTCGCAATTGATATTTATTGAGTGTCTGTGATATTTCGAAAATTGCTAGAATAACTGTCTCTACTGTTGGCAATAGTATAGGTTTGTGAAATATGTAAGGATAGTAATTCTTGATTTTTTTTAATGCTTATTGTAGGGACATGATATGTACCTGTTCATAGTGAGAGGTAATGGTAGGTTCGGATAAATCTGGAACAAGTGGAGACTTGTCAGGTTGACTTCGAATCGAACATTATCTTGGTCTCATATATTTTGGTTTTATGTGACCTAAGTTGGCAGAAATGCATTTTCGTGAGGGATGGTAAGATTGGCCACTTACCCTTAGTGATAAAATGGGGTTAAATACCCTTATAGTCAATATTTTGAATGTTTCTTGTTTCTTGAACGTGTGTTTATTTACCCATAGTCTAATTTTCTATTTAAAATAATGATTTTATGTCTTGATAGATTATTACTTATTTGATTGATCGAATGTGAAATTGAGTGGTTTTAAGTTACAATAAGCATTGGTTATGCAGGTTGTATTATAGTAAATATCCTAACATTGAAACAGGGTTTATGCACACACAGATACCAGCCTCACTAAGTTGAATATTTCAACTTACATATTTTTTTTGTTATCATTTTTCAGTGATTCGGGCACTGAACTCAAGTGAAGAAAAATTTCCTAGTGAATTGCTTTGATGTGCTTTTGTGTAAATAAGTTTATATATGAATGTGTAGTAGTGACTTTTGTCAAAGTAATGTTAAATTTAGTTGTATATGTATACATCTACTTATCTAATTTTGATATTGACATGATAACTAGTTGCCACACTTCGGATTTATATGTAGGCATGAAAGTATGTATATGTAATTATCTATATGCCTATTTTGTAGTTATGCATTGTTTTGGGTCAAGTAAAGATAAATTATTAGTATTGAAAATGTTTGGGCTCGATTCTATGAAAATTTTAGTTGTTATGCTTTAACCACATTTTGAGTTTGATTATAAATATTAAGTTTAGTGTTGCCTAATTGTAAGTGTTAGATTAACACGAAGTTGGGTTGTTACAATAGATAAGAAAACCCGAGTGTCATACACGGACACGTGCCACCCCCTGCTTGAGTCGTTCATGACTCCTGAGCAGGGGTGAGTCAAAATAGAACCCTCCCCTACTATTTATATCAATGGTCAAACTATGTAAGAGCATCACCAGTGGTGTACCCATCTGGGAGCCCAAATTAGTTTAGGTCCAAAATTTACAAAAAATACCTCACAGTGGAGGACCTAAAGGGAAGTGCAAAATGCACTCAAAACCCATTTACTTCCAATCGAACCCAAATTTGAGCCCTCAAAATTGCTGAACCCAAATTCAAAATCCAATCATAAATTGACACGTATACGATGTGGGAAAGAAATCTGATAAGAAATTTCAACAAAAAAATCTTATCTGAAATCTCAGTATCTAATCATAAATTGACACTCAGATAAAAATATTATTACAAAAATTTTCATAATATAATATCAAATTTCGATTCAAATGGAAAAAGAAGCATATCAAAGATAGAATAATGATTACATAAAATATAAATCCGCACTTGAAAAAAATAATGAAGGCACCATCAATGAGTTAATTGTCTACAATTAATAATTATTGTAAAATTACAAATATTTTGAATTTTATTTATTTTTTCTTTAGTCCAAAATTACTTTTTGTTGTATTCAATAGACTTTAATTTTAAGTTAGTGAATAAATTTAATTTAAATTGATTTTAGAAATGGGTTCACACTTTTGATGTCTATTGATGCAGAAAAAAACTTTTTCAGAGAATGCAAAACACTGTAGCGGGATGCAAATGAAGAATTTGGGTCCAATATTTGGGTACACCAGTGATGATTCTCTAAGAGAGACTACGATGGACCCCAAGTAAATTTAATAATATATGAATGGCTTAATTTCACTATGCACCCTAAGTTTTTCTTTTCCACTTTGTACCTCTGCAAATCACTATTTCATTTTAGATTGCACTCTCAACCATTTTCAGCTCATTTAAATCGTCTGAGTTAGTGTAAATCAGTTTATTCACATTATTAATCACCCCAATTTCTCTTAAAAAATAATATATGGGCAAAATTAACATATCACCGTAATAACTTAAAAAAAAACTGAAAAATAGAAACTTTATGAATACCATATTCTCAATTTCTCATCAATATTCTTTAAATCCGGTCCAATGCCTTCTTTGTTTTTAATCTCATATAATGAATCTTAAACTAACTCAAGAATTTATAAGATAAAAGGTAATACAAATATTTAGTGGGATTGGTTAAGAAAAAGACAGTGAATTTTTTAATTGTAATAAAACTGGACCACATGTTCTAGGAGTTTGCTCCTAGATCGGGTCTAGCGAGGAATTTTCCAAGTAATCGCATGTTATAACAAAAATATACCATTTTTACACTTGATATCATGTAATTATAATGTTAGTACATTGTACTCTTAAATTGTATAGAACCTGTTTGTTTGATTTTTCTCCGAAATTGTTTTATGTTTGAAAAATCAAAACAAACATGTCTTATATATTAAAATAAATTTATCATTATCTCAAATTACTCTTCCAAAAGATAATAAATAACAATTTTATTCCTACTTAAACTCTAATTTGAACATAAAAATATAACATATCTCTTACATTATTTATCTCAGATAACAAATATAATTTTGATATAAAATTTTATACATATTACACCTAAGACCTAACTCTTCTAAAAATATATTACTCAATCAAAATTATTTCACAAACTTCCATACATTTTTTTCTTTTCCCAAAGAGTATTCGGGTATTCAAGTAAGAATCGATTTAGTTGTTTTTAAAGTGTGTTGTGCATACATTTTCAATTGAAAATTTCAATATGAGTTCCCACATTGTAAAACGAAAATATTAAACTGAAATATGAAAAATTAGAAGTGAAATAGAATGCAAAAGACAAATGATATGACCACATTCATCAACCGAACAATCACTAAACAGAACTCCAAATAAAATCTAGCAAGACTCGTGGTTTACACACATGGCAAACCACATTCTAAAGCGCTAAAACGCTTTTATTCCCCAAAACACAAGCACCACAAACAACCAAACAAAAAAAAAAGGCAAAATATACAAAAAGAGAAAAAAACACTTTCTGTGCTAAAATTTTAGTCCAAAAAACACATTTCATACTATAATTTGCACTATTTTGACACATTTACTTTTTCCGTCAATTCTCGAACGAAATTCAACAAGTGCCGTCAAATGTGAATCTTTAAAACTAGAGCATGTTTTCCTTCCCATTGTCAATTTAACGAGCACGTGAGCGACACAATCTGAATTTCGTCCGAAAATTAACCGCAAAATTAAATGTGTCACGATTGTGTGAATTTTGAACTAAAATTTAGTATCAAAAGTGTTTTTTTTCCAGTACATTCTTCCTTCTCTCAATCTATTCAATCCCATGTTTCTTCCTCAACATCAAAACAGTGTCAAATATTTTGTGAGGATCCGCCAATGATTTGGAAACACTCTCTCTTTCCAAGCACCTTTTTGCCCATTCCATCAATTTGGGACAATGTTGTTCAATGCTAAATTCGCCAATGGTCTCATAAACATAAAACCAGCTGTGAAAAGTGATCAAGGCAACATCCACATACCCAAACTCTTCACCACCAAAATAAGGCTTTTCTCCTAACACCCCTTCCAATAACTTGAGGTTGTCTATGAATTCTTTCTTGCCTGCTTCTTTCTCTTCCCCTTTTGTTGCCCATAATATCTTTCTTCCAGGCTCGTACATCTGATTAATTCAATAATATTGAAACATCAATTAAATACTGGTATAATTGCATAAAACGTCATAAACTAATTGTTGGAAAAAATAAGTTAATGGACTATTTTGAACGTATTTTAAGTGGGACCCACTTTGAGAAAGAGTCGGACTTTTGCAAAATTATATTATACTCCGTGAGTAGATTAAAACGGTATATTGTACGCCCAAATGGGGGGAGGGGGGGTGTGCGTGCAAATCTTGTACTGTTTTTCTATATGCAATTTTGTAACACTAATTAATTAGTGAATTTGAATTTTCGTCCCGTAATTTAATATTTTTTTAAAATATTGTCCCAAACTAATTGCTAATTTTGATTTTTCGTCCCAAACTATATCAACTTGCTGAAATTCATCACGTAATATACCATTTTGTATGAATTTAGTCCCATTGTTAAATTACTAATTTTACGAAAATGACTGTTCAATCTTATAATTAATTTGGAATAAATTTATGCAATATTATATAATTATTCATGTTAAAATTTACCACGTCATGTCATGTAAACAACCATATGGTATTTTAACGAACAAATGCAAAATTTTCACCTCATTATTAACGATGGGATGATATTCCAAAAAAACACTAATAAGAGATGAAATTCGCCAAGTTGATATAATTTAGGACGAAAATAAAAAATCAGCGACTATAATGGGACCATTTTGGCAATTTTGGCTTAAATACGCCCAAAATTTCAACTTGGAAAAATAAATTATAAATTAATGGGAATAAACAATCAGGTTTTAATATTTTTAATATTAATTTAACAGTTGGATTTCGTGCATAATTAACTTGAATCTCCAGACCCATCTCTAGCTATCCTTACAAGAGGGGCTAATTAAGAGACTTGAATACTTAGAACTTTAATTATTTTTTTATATATTACAATATTTTGGTTTCCTCCTTCTTGACAATTGTTCTTTTAATTTCTTTGATTTATTTGGTTCCTAATAATTTTATAACTATGAAGAAAATTCGAATTACTTTTTATAATGTTGTTTCTTCTTATTAGTTTTTAATTTAAGGTTACATAATGAAATATTATGTGTAATTAATATAAGTTCCGCAAGTTATTCTTATTAGGGTGTAATACACTTTCCCCCCTTAAAATATTGGGGTGGCAACAGTTACCCCCCTAAAGTATCAATTGTAACACTTACTCCCCTATGTTATAGCATTAAACATTTTATTTCAAAAATACTCCCGCCTCTTTGAAACAAATACATTATTTCTTTAATTAATTTATCAAAAATATTTATGTTAATTATGAATTCATCCATCCACCAAATAATATTATATTTCACTTTCTTCTGCTTTTTGATTTCTTTCGATTTTATGGTCACAGATTTTTTTCTTGATTTATGTTTCAATTTTTTATATTTCTATCTCAATTTTTTTCTTTATATTTTTCTATGTTTTTATTTGGTCATAATTATCTCATTTATTTTCGGTATGCATTATTATTAAAAACATTGAGTAATTCTTCTACGAATTCTTTTCGCAAAATTCACGGTTGACACCAAGCAATATTATGTTTTAATTTCTTCATTCTTCATCAATTTTTTTATTAATTAGGAATAAATCCATTTACTAAACAATATTAAATTTTAATTTCTTCATTTATTTTGCTTCTTTTGGTTATAAAAAATGAGATGAAAATGAAGAAGAAATTTGAGATTGAAAAAAGTATGGTAAAAAGTGAAGAAGTTGAAATATAATGTTATTTGATGGATGAATGAATTCATAAATAATAAAGAGACAATTTTATTTTTATAAATTAAAAAAAATATTTTTATTAATGAAAGGAACGGAGGTACTTCTGAAATAAAAACTACAAAACTATAACAATTACAACTGATACTTTATGGGGTAACTGATACCACCCCATACTTTAAGGGGAGAAACTGTATTTCACCCATTTTATTAAACTACATCTCCATTTTCTATATCTCTTTATATATATTTTCTTGTGAATGATATATATGAATTCTAGGATTTACTATTTGATTAATTTTTTTTGATTTTTTATTTTAGGATAGAACTTTATTCACTGAATCCACCCTTGTACACAATATACTCTCGTATGCTATGTTATGCAAATCGAGCACAAACTACCATATAAAATATTTACTGCATATATTATATATTTATAGTTCCAACCAAACAGTGCAATGAATCATAAATAATGGAGTATGTATATTCACTCAATCAACCATATGTACACAAGACAAGTATTGAATGACGCTAAATGTTTTCTTATTGACGATATCGATATTGATATTGATGATAGTGACAATATTGAAGCTAGTCAACTCACAATCGATCAATTCATCTAAAAGTTTAATACGTTTCCGCACGCATATGCGGTATTCATTTACTCAAACCTAACACGTGAAATTTAAAAATGGACGGCGAAGAGATTCAAACATAGAACCTCTTTAAACCTGAACTCTGGTACAATATTGAATTACCAACTCATCCAAAAGCTCAAACTTTTAGAGATAGGAATCATTTAATATATATCGACATAAATCTTAATTCCGAAACAAGTTCAATATAAAAAAAAAAAAAAAATGTACCTTTTTGTCAATGAAATCAGCCCAGAATCTTGATTGAGCCCTTTGGTAAGGATCAGAAGGCAACAATGGAGATTTGTGCTTCCACACCTCATCTATATACTGAACAATGATAAGTGACTCACAAATGGGTTTTTTATTGTGAATCAAAACCGGAATTTTCTTGTGAACCGGGTTCATTTCAAGCAAGAGTGGACTTTTATTGGCCAAGTCTTTCTTCTCTGTACTCAAACTCAATACCCTTTTCAGCTAATGCAACCCGGACTCTCATTCCAAATATACTGAAATAAGTGTCCAACAAAATCACCTCATCCGCCATTTTTTTCTATTTTTTCTTTCTTTGGTTGTGAGAAATTAAAAGATTTTGAGTATTGATCTGATTATATAGAGAAAGAAAGAATGCGGTGGAGTTCGTTGACTTCGTTCTATATGGAAAAGATGTATCTAGAAGAGAGGTCGGGTCGGTTTGGGAATTATCTACTTTCAATTTGATATTCTAAAAGAAAGATTGGGGTAATAAATGCAAAATACTCCCCATGTTATGCTAAATTTGCAAGAAATTACATAGTAAATATTTTATTACGTCAAATCTTTTTGTATTTTCAGAAACCCTATAAAAATAGGTCATTTTGGATCGATATATTTCAAGAAATAATTTTAAAAATATATCACATGAAGTTGTAGGAACCAACTTGAAGTATTCTACAAATAATTTCTTGAAATATATTAATACAAAATGACCTATTTTTTATAAATTGAATTTTTGTACAGGTTTTCTGAATATACGAGGAAGTTTGGCGCAATAAAAATTTCACAATATAGTTTTTTGCAGGTTTAGCATAATACAGCGGAAATATTTTGCCCGACAAATAGGGACGGGAGAATTCTGGTGTCTTCGTTTCACCCATGAAATTCAAATCGTGGATGAAGAAACAAACTTGATTTTGGTTACCTTAATAAGTTGATTCCCATTTGATTCCGTCTTTAATTTATAGAATCTTTATCCGATATATAGATAAATAAATATGGGAAATTATGTGTATGTTATGGTAGATTCAATTCATCGGATGTTGTATGAACGATAAATGTATATACGAGGATATTTTTTTGTCCTATTATGTACACGTGTTTATCATCCAATTCCCCCGGTGTAGGATGAATATAAAGTATAAATATGATTCCATTGTAAGAATTCGTTTCTTGAAATACGTGGATCAAATATGTAATTAGGTCATTTTTATTTACTGAAAAATTATACACGAAAATAAATAAATTTTTATATATCAAATTTTACCATCAATTAAAAGAAGGTAGGGAAATTCTTACCCAGACCGGGTTTGGCCGAACCCAAAGCAACTACATGGCAAGTGTAATACACTTGCTTTGGGATTGGATGTAACTCTCAGGAGAGTGACCAATCACAAAGCAAGTGCAATACACTTGCTTGGTGGTTGGATAGGTTTGGCCAAGCCAGGCTTGGACAAGAATTTTCCAAAGAAGGTATTAGTTAAACTTCCATTTACAATTTCATACGGGGGGATTCTAGGGTGTCATTGCGTTAGGTGCCGCTAATTTACCATAATAGGTGGTATTACTACACAATGTGTATCACATTGTATAGTATAACTCACATGTGACGGTACACGCTCACATTACATAGTATTAATCCCATAAATTTAGTATGATCCCACATAATGTAGTATTTATTTCAAATTAGTATTAACCCAATATACTTAGTATGACCCCACATCATGTAGTATTTATTCCAAATTAGGTGGTATAACCACGCAATGTGTATCACATTCTATGGTATAAATTATATATGACAGTACAGGCTCACAGTACATAGTATTAACCTCATATATTCAGTATAACCACATATCATGTAATATGTATTCCACATTAAGTAGTATCATGCAGTTTGTATCACATTCTATGTTGTAAGTCACATGTGATAGTTCATGTTCACATTACATAGTATTAATCCATATATTTAGTATGAACCCTCATTATGTAGTATTTATTCCATATTATGTGGTATTACAATGAAATGTATATCACATTCTATAGTATAATTAACATGTGATAGTACGAGGACACATTACGTAGTATTAACCCCATATATTTAATATGATCCCATGTCATGTAGTATTTATTCTGTATTAGGTGATTTATGCAATTTTTCCAAAGTTAATATTAATTATTCAAAAAAAATCACATACTATTTATTTTAAACTATTATTGTAACATTCATTTATTTATTTTCATAATAATTTATTAGAAAATAATTTACTATTTGATGTTACTAAATATATAGTATAGTATCATTTGTTGTGGTACCACTTATTGTGGTAATATTATTATGACATGTCTTATTTCTATTGGTTATAACTAGCGGCACCCTAGAATTTTCCTTTCATAATTATAAATATTCTTACCTAAAAATATGACTATTTATTTATGAAGTTCAAACATGTTAACATTTGAGATAAAATAAATGTAGTAACGTTAACAAATCTATTTTAAGAGAAAATATTGGTGTGAATTTTGAAAGTGAATAATAAATCTAGAAAATATATAATATCCGACCAAATTATGACAAATCTGAAATTGAAAAATTTAAACCAAATCCAAAATTGAAAAATTTAAACTTGTACCAGATATGAAACCAACATACTAGAGTTATGAATCTTATGATCATGGATTAAAATTTCCATCTTTTCCTTCGAAAACATTGAAAAGTTTTTATTTTTGAATCAAGCGAAATGAAAATAAGATATTATTCCGAAATTATTTGTTTGTCTTAAACTCGGTTATTTATCTAAATTTATTAACTTTTATTATAATTTTTCCTTAGTGTTTCCGAAACATTTCCGAAAAGTTTCGAAAAGTTTTCAATTTTTGGCTGATCGAAACATACATTCGAAACAAAATTTTGATCCATGTTTATGATGTTATTGATAATTGACTAATTTGTTAATTGAAATTTAAATTTAAATTTAAATTTATTAATTAATACTTTGGCAAACGTTCAAATTTTATTCGAGTTGGAGTTCACCATTGTAAAAACTACCAATAGTTTTCCATTTATGTGCTGACATGTGGCAATAATTTTTCTTGCCTACTTTTTATGACTTGTTAGTATTAATTTTTCTACTTGGACTTTAGCGTGAATTGACCAAATAATATTCAGGAGTGCACAATTATTCATGCTTTCGTGTCACATGTATTTATTTCTATTTTAATATAAATTGACAAATTTGTAATTTTATTATATATTATCGATCCTAAGTTTGACACACCGATATGCAACAAAGTGCACTATATTCATGTACCAATTACATTTTCCTAGTTGTTACTTCTAGAGTAATCTTCAGAACATTCCGGATCGAGTATTTCATGAATACTATTTATTATGTAAATTTATAACAAAAAATACTTTTGTATAGAGCAAAAGAGAAAAACACTTCGTCGATGAGACCTTAGCCAAATGGTTAAGGATGAGGCGTCATGATCAGGAGATCATGGGTTCAACTCCCATGAATATGAATATTTTTTATAGTTTTATATTAGCATTTCTCTAGTTTAATACTAGTAATTAGTTCACTTTGTTATCATTGAAATAGTTTTGATTCGATATAGTGTTTGATGTAACCATGTATTCACTATCTCAAAAAAAAAAAAAAAAAAAAGAAAGAAAAACACTCCCTATATTTTGTCTAACTCCCCAAAATTTTTCTGTGTTATTTTAGATCCAAAAAATTTCCTATGATTTCAAATAAGTGCTAAATACGCCCCTCCCCCCCCCCCCCACCCAAATAAAAGAGAGCGTGTTTCAAACGCTAAAATTGCAAATATTTGTTCACAATTTTTTTTGATATGACAATTTTACTACTGACATCGCAAGACAAAAACACCCCTTATTTAACTCCAAAAAAACTCCTATGTGTCATTTTAGATCCTCAAAACCCCCCTGTGTTTGATTTTATATACCACACTCGATCCAAATAGTATATACTTGTTTTTTTTAAAAAGAATAAACAAAATTAATAAAAAACAAACACATAGGGGTAATCTTGTCACCCAAACTTTTCTGGTTCGCCGCAACATTCCCCGCTTGTCCGACTGTTGCTGAGCAACGGAACCGGGGAAAGTATACATAAAAGGTAGTTCTATTCTATTAAATTAGTATTTTTGATTCTATTAGATAAGTACATCGGGTTATTCCTTAAATCTACATGAATTACTCTTAGGAGTTTTTCACCGGGCTCGTATCATGATTTTGACTTTTGTAACCATCAAAAGTCAAAAATAAAATTATAAGTATATATTACTTGGATCGAGTATGGTATTTAAAATCAAACACAGAAGATTTTTTGATATTTAAAATAACATAAGAGAATTTTCTGAAGTTAGACAAAACATAGGGTTATTTTTATCTTTTGCTCCTTTGTATTTATGAACATGTATGCTATTTTCTTGTAACAATACAAAATAATAATACTTTTGATCATCAATTTCGAATTTACTTGACAAATATTTTATTTACATGAGTTAGAATCCGACAAAAGTCTTATTCAATGATACTTTCCCTAATTGAATTCGTATCCATTTTATACAAATCAACCACATTATGGACCCAAATTCTAATGGACTCCACCAACTCAATTTTCTGGATTTATCATGGGTTTTCCATATGAGCTGATCTGATCTGACCATGTCGGATAAACCGGTTACAACATGCGGTTATACTTGCACCAATTTATTTTTCTATTTCTTCTGATCCAATAAGACATGGGGTTGGCTCGGGTTTGAAGGAGAGGGAGGACTTAGGTCTTAGGTGAAGAGGATAGGGAGAGCTCGGTGTTGGGTTTGGGTAACTCAAATTCGATTCGTTCCTTTTTTAAAATTTAAATTTTAAAATCAGTATTTCTTTAATGGGAGTACGGAACGGGTTTGAGATTAGCTCTCCAACCCATAATATCTCTATATCTTTTCATTATATATAATTACACACTTTATTTATAAATCAATTAAATAATTAATTAACATTATCTAATGAAGAACTTTTTACTTTATCTTTATATTTTTTGATTCGTACACTAGGTATTCATACATTAAGTTTGCTTATAAAAATTCTCAGTCTCTACAGCTCTACCACTTCTTCTTCTTCTCACATATGCCAAGTAATACAGTAATTTTTTTTTACAAATTAATTTACTACTACTACTTGTTTATTACATACAAAATTTTATACGGTATATTGTAATTTTATTTTGTTAGGTACGTGAAAAAATTGGTAATTTAAAATGATATGAAATCCATAATCCTGTCTCGTCCCGTTCCTCAATAATTTGAATATCTGAATTATTACGGAGTAAATTTTGAATGAAATTTGTCAATTTCAAAATTTACTATACTCATATCTATAACCCCAAAAACTCCCCGTGCCCACTCTTAGTATAGGTACGCAAGTAATCAATTAATTTAGGATTGTAAGAAGTCATTTACATTGACCCGCTCATATGTGAACACAACCGGCTAGTCTAACTTTAATTCTCGGATCCAACCCACTTATTATTGGGCCAGCCCAAACGAATTTGTTGACTTATTCTAATCTTTAACTACGATTCGTCATAATTATAGGTCTAGCGGCCCATTTATTTATCAACAGCCCAATTTGAATTATAACATGTTAAAAATAATTTTTATACAATTAATTTTTCTAGAGTGAAAGGGCATTTTTAGTCCTCTTTGTGGATCAAAATTTTTCATATTTGTGTTATAAAATATATATTATTAGTGGATGTCCATGAAATATTTTGTCCTACTTTTGTAACCTCCTATTGATGAATATCATAAAGACCACATTTGAATGGTTTTGTAAAGTTTGTATTAAAGGTCATAATAGGACCATTTAATAATATTATAATTCTAGTCTTTTTATACCTTTCTTTAGTCCTATAAATAGAGGACATTATCATGTATTATAGTTACACCAACAAGAATGAATAATATGATATTCTCTTTCTCCATTCTACATTGCTTTTACATTCAACTAGTTGCTTAGCTTTGTTGTTCCTTTTAGCTTAGTTTTATAACACGTTATCAGCACGAATATGCTCCATCTTTTAATACCAAACTAGCTAATCGGATCGGCAAAGAGATCACCGAGATGTGAAGCTTTTGACAACTTCATGTGGTACACGATTAAAAATGAATTCACTCATTTCAGAAGATTGCATACATAATATTAGTAGGTATAAATGATTATTTTAATCTATAATCTACATATACTATTTCAAGGTACGCTATTTAATTTATAGTCATATTATTCATTGTCATTTTGATGTTTGTGGCAACTTAAGTTAATATGTTTTATTTTATGATTAATTACACATTGATATATTTATCAACGATTAAGAAACAAATATTTCGAAAGAAAATGAGATTGAATTTTCAGATCAGTATTTAAAATCACTTCTAAGATTTGCGTAGTGTTTATGTGCTTTACCAAATGAAATATGATTTATCATAAGATCTTGCGTTTAAATTAATGATAAATCATCCTAATTCATATATCCAATAACGAACTTGAAGTTTTAAATTAGAAAATTATGCTTGAACCGAAGTCTTTGTCATAACTCAAACCCGAAGATTTGAGTATATTTTAGCAAGCTTATTTTCGGCTTGAAAGAGAGCCTTGGTGATAAAATTCAATCACAAAGATTTGAGTATATTTTTAGCAAGAGAATTTTGGACCTTGAAGAAAGTCTAGATGATAAGCTCAAACCTAAAGATTTGAGTATATATATTTAGCAATCTAAAATATTGTGCTTTATAGATATGACAAATATCACCAAATTTGAGTTTCATGCTCTTGAGATTTCCGAAATTATATAAAATTGACTATTTTGATGATGAAATCTATTTGAATGAAAAGAGCCTTGGAAATCATGAAATGAAAATTTGGGCAAGCGAAATTAAGGATAAAATGAAGGCAGTGTTTTTCATTAGCCAATTCCTCATTGAAGGATTAAAAACCTCATATATTGGAGTAGATGACCAATTGCCCCAAAATTTAATTTGGAGGAACAATATAATCATCAAAATGTTTGATACTCCAATAGACTCGATAATATATGAATGATGGCACTTGAAGTTGCATCAAATTATTAAATTTTCAAAAGAACAATCCAACCACTAAATGAAAGTGATATTCACAAATTGCTTACTATGAATATTTGCACCCGAAGTTGCTATGAATATTTGCACCCGAAGTTGCAATATTTTAAATTGGAATATGAATAATCACAACGATTTGAGATTAAATCTCGACTTAGATATGTGGAGATCAATTATTATATGTTTCTAAAATGCTCTTGAAGAAGCAATACCGAGACTTTGAAAATGCTCTCAATTGAGTTATTTTGTTGTTGAACATCGAACTCAATCATAATTCACACCATAAGCGTTACCTGAAGTGAATGCAAAAGTTGATGTAAATCCTTCATTTCCAAATGCAAATGAAAAATTATTCATTCCCAGAAGTGAATGCAATTAACAATATACATGACATAGTCTAGCCATGGTCAAAATTGATATTATGCATTTCATAAATGATTGCATCATTACCATTCGAAGAAAAAAAAAGATTTATCTGCATGGTAAACACGAAAAAAAAAAAAGGTTGTGTAAACTAATCCACTTGTTAAGGTGTGAAGTAAAATACATTGATCTTGTACATGTCATATGCAAATACAGTTTGTGGATATTTTCTAAACACCTATTATGCAAAGAAAATGATGTTAATTCATCAATGTCAAGAATGTTTTTGGTGATAAAATTGAATCACTTTAAATCACTAACACAACATGAGTGATTTATTTTACTAAGACAAGTGTAGATATCACTGAATAAAATTTTCCTATGATTATATGTTTGAAGGTAAGTTTATGTTACATTATGTTTTGAACTTACTTGAATATTTAAATAATTCAAATTATCTATTTGACGTATCATTTTCTTAACTCTGGGAGGTCCTATTTGAATTGAATAAAGAAACAATTTGGTAAAACTTATTATTTTCTAAACTTTATTCACTTGGTTATATATATTGGATAATGATATTGATATGAGCATCATGAAGATGCAAAATAATATACGCAATCATTTTAGATAGATAAAATTATGTGAGCATCCCGAAGATGCATGAAAAAGGTGAGCACTGTAGAAGAATGGTGGAAATATTTATTTGGTTGACAGTGGGTCAACACACACGATTATTTGAGATAGAAAATATTCTTAAACTTCAAATTAGCAAAAGCAAATATTAGTACCAGAAGATATTATAAAAGCTCCAGAAGAGCGGATAAATATAATATTGTCTGGATGAGCAAATATTAAAATGAAAGAGGCTTTGTGCTCTTTGAAATCCAAAATAAATTTATTGAATTTCAACGGCATACGTCTTGATGAACATATTGTCGAGTTTTAATATGAAAATTGTAAACAAGGGGAATATGAATATACCTATACTACATCCAGTATTTCATGCCAGAAAATATTGATGAATATATCCCAGTTTTCTCATCAAAATTGAAATATGTGACCATAACAATATAGTACCAAAATTTGTATTGAACCAGAAGTTCATTGATTTAACTGGCATGATGAAGTTGACTATCCAGAAATAATTACGGTGCGCCGAATGATTACGGGCATCTTTTGAAGAACCATATGATTATTTACCTATGATTATGTGTGTTGATTGCTCACAAAGAAATTAAATTGATAGACCATCTCATGTGAAGATTGGTCATGAGTTCAATTTTTTTTTACGATAGTATTAATGGGATATATGTGGACTTGTAGATCCACTTAATGGACCATTTTGGTCATTTTAGACGTGTTTTTTTTAAAAAAAAAATGGTCTAATGTATGCCTACTGTCAACGCGTATGGCTTTTGCTGAGATTCTTGCTCAAATTATAATATTGATAGCAACGTTGCAACTTTTGTCAGGCTCAAAGCCTAATATTTTCAATTGAATTTTTATGATTGTGCAAATTACGTTCTAGTTTCTCCACCACTAGAACAAATATGGGTCGATAAAGATGTGTTGGTTGATTTTTATTCCACATATGTAATCATATATCTTGAGCGCCTGACGAGGCGATATGGTTAAATCAAGATATTTTTAGAATTATTTTAATGAGACAATTTTCCCGCCGTTAGGGGGAGAATTAATACCAGTTCATGTTTCAACGACGTAAAATTGTACAAAAGTAGTATATGAATTGTACAAAATTTGTCTCATTTTGACCCAAGCACAAGATAATATACAAGCAAGATTTGAAAGTTGCACCAACATGGATTGAAGTCCTTGAAGGATAATATGCTAGCACATTATAACCGCATTTAAAGAGAAAATTTACGATGGTGCAAAAGATAAGAGAAAATGGTACTAAAAGTATATATTCCTCTGGAAGAGGAAACTGTTTCAAAACAAAGCGCTATAGATATGACTGATCAGTCCAAATCAAGAGATGCCCATGAAGAGGCACATGAAACAGAACAATCTATTTGAGTTCTTTGAAAACTCTAAAAAACTGGGATAGAAATAAAGTTTTTATAGAGAATATTTTTGTTCATAAGATCGCAATAAAAGAAAATTGTAAATCAGGATCCTGAGCCTTGATCGGTTGAATGAATGTCGACATAAAATAATTGGCCAATATAGAAATATGCGATACCAGATCGCTATGGACTAGAAGTCCACACGCTTGAAGTCGTGAAAACAGATCATTTTGAAATCGTATAGAAAGATGCGATACCAAATCGATTGAGTACAAATGAGTACTTGTACGGAAACACAGAATTGTGGGAGACAAGGTACGACTTGTTGCACTAGGTTTCTCAAAAAGACTTGTAATTATTATGTTGAGACATATTCCCCCGTGATCGACGTAATCACGTTGCGGTATTTAATTAACTTTGTAGTCTCTGATAGACTAGACATGCTTCTAATGGATGTAGTTGCCGCATATTTGTATGGATCACTTAATAGTGACATTTACATGAAAATTCATGAGGGATTTAAGATTTGTATAGAACAAAATCAAATGTCTCATGGATTATATTCTATTAAAACTGCAATGTTCCTTGCACGGGTTATAACAGTCTGATCGGATGTGATATAAATTGGCTCCATGATTACCTTGTAGATAAATAAATTATGGATAATCCAATTTTTCCAGACGATCGGTACACGTGGATGAGTTAAATCTCGTGGTGACTCTTGAAAGACTCACAATGACCGCAAATCATTTGATGAAAGAGTTTGAGATGGAAAATCTCGACAAAATAATATTTTTGTCTCGGCCTGCAGATCGAGCATTTATTAGATAGAATCTTTGCCCATCAATTGACATTTTATATTGATAAAGCTCATCAATTGAGCAGTCTCATGGTTCTTCGATCTTTAGATAGATAGATAAATTATTTTTTTTCTCTAGATATCCATTAAAGAACTAACTGGTCCTGAAGTACAGTATCTAAGTGCAATTTGAGCCTTAATAAATCTTGTAAATTGTACAAGGCATGAACAAGAAGAAATTAGAATGACGTTGAAGTTATATTACACTATTATCGTGGAACAACTGACAGGGCTTAATTTACTCTAAATGTTCCAATCCACAAGTGGTGGTTAATACATACATTGTTTATCTTTATGATCCGAATAAAAGTAGATCTCAAAGTATGTATGTATTCACTTGGGGTGGTCCTACGATATCATGACGATATATGTAACTAATTTTAGCATCCACTTATTCCTACCACTATGAAATTTTAGCATTGCACGAATCATGTCGTGAATGTTTATGGTTGAGATCTACGATTTAGTATATTTTAGAATGATGTGAGTATCCTACAACAAAGAATACATCAATTATTATATGAAGACAATGCTAAATTATATCGGAGATGACATAAACACATATCACAAAAGTTTTTCTTCGCCACGAGCTTCAGAAAAATGGTGATATAGATGTTCATCAAATTCAATCAAGCAACAATTTTGTTGATTTTTTCACTGAAGCATTGCCGACTACATCATTCAGAAAGATGGTCCGTTAAATTGAAATGCGTCAAGTGTCAACTTGTGGACCTTGTGTCAACATCAGGGGGAGCGTGCCATCTATAATAAGTAGCACAATGTACTCTTTTTCCTTCGTCAAATTTTTGTCCCAATGGGTTTTCTTGGCAAGGTTTTAACGAGGCAGTGTTTCACGCTTATCGATTCCATATGGATGTGTACTCTTTTTCCTTGTTCAGGTTTTTCCCACCGGGTTTTTCTGACAAGGTTTTTAATGAGGCATATTCCATAAGTCATGAACATCCAAGGGGGAGTGTTATAAAATATATATTATTAGTGGATGTCCATGAAATATTTTGTCCTACTTTTGTAACCTCCTATTGATGAATATCATAAAGACCACATTTGAATGGTTTTGTAAAGTTTGTATTAAAGGTCATAATAGGACCATTTAATAATATTATAATTCTAGTCTTTTTGTACCTTTCTTTAGTCCTATAAATAGAGGACATTATCATGTATTATAGTTACACCAACAAGAATGAATAATATGATATTCTCTTTCTCCATTCTACATTGCTTTTACATTCAACTAGTTGCTTAGCTTTGTTGTTCCTTTTAGCTTAGTTTTATAACAATTTGTTCTTTTTAAAATTTTGGTAACAGATTCATCTCTCTTAATTTTGACGTAATAGATGCATCTATTTCATAAATGTGTAAAAAATATATAAAAAAGAAGTGTAGTTTAGACATCGATAAAATAGTAATTTACGTCCCTTAATTTTTACTGATCCGGAGAATTAAGACACTTAATTTTTCAGCAAGCACTTACTTCCCGTAACTTTCACTGATCTGCAGAATCAGACACTATATTTCCAGCAAGCATAATACGTCCCTTGACTTTCACTGTTCCGCAGAATCAGGACACTTAATTTTTCAGCAAGTATTTTAAATCCCTTAACTCTCATTGGTTCACAGAATCAGGACTCTTAATTTTTCAACAAGCAAAACATGTCCTATAACTTTTTTATACCCGCCATTTTAGTCCACAACTCATCGAAAATTGCATAATTCCCAACTGGACAAATAATTTGGGGTTTTGAATTAATATTGATGTTGTTAAATAGTTGTAGATAGTTTATCAAGTGGAATTTAATGTCCTATAACAAAAATGTGTCAACTAGGACTTATATCAAAATAGGTCATAAAATTTTGCAGTTTAAAAGTTACAAGTTTTGTAAAGCAATTATGAGAATTGAAATAGTAGAATGTGCACTATGCTTTACAATTCATTCATAACAATAAGTAGTACAACTATTGAAAACAAAGCATAGTGCTCTTTAAATAATAATCTACCTAAGCCGGCTAGCTAAAAATAGAGGAGTAATTAGCTATAGGACGTTTGGAAAATTTATAGGATTGAAATTGCGGTCAAGTGGATTAAATTGCGGTTATAGAAAAGTTATAGGACGTATTTTTCTTGTCAAAAAATTAAGTGTCCTAATTTCGCGGATCAATGAAAATTAACGAATGTAAAATGCTTCTCAGAAAATTTTTGCGGACCAGTGAAAGTTAAGAGACGTAATTTACTATTTTACCTTTAGACATCACATTTGACCGTAGCAAGATAGAGAAAATTCTTAACTAAATCTAGTTTAGGAAAAAAAAATCCATAGATTATGTGGCAACAAATGAATAACATTATTCATTATAACGAAGTCATACTCTTACAATAAATGATAAGATTCATTTTTAGCCTTGAGGTCTATCTTTTTTTTCATAATCGAATCTGGATAAGAACTTCACGTAAAATAAAAAGGGACGTCACTCTATTGACATTATTCTCTTTTTCTCATTTTTTCTCTCTTATTAGTTATCACTTGCGCTGATATATGAAGTAGAGAAATTTCGATGAGCAGAACCGCTTATTGAAATTTTAAGTATTTTATTCTTTCTCTTTTTCTAGTTGAATTATAGAAATAAATCAATATTTTTTAATTTAATACATTACATAAAATGTTGCGAGAGAATTAAACAATCATTTAACCCTAAAAAAAAAGCAATAAAAGCAAAGAATCTCGAAAACCATATGTTCATTCCAAAATATAAAAGAAAGTCGAAACATCAAGCAAAAATTAAACGCCAAAACAACGACTTAAAGTGAAATTAAAAAAAAAATACGAAAACAAAAATCAGAAAATAATGAATATAGATTAAAAATATCAAATCAACAATCTACAAGTAAGAAAGAACTCTCAATAAAAAAAGTATCATGTCGCAAGCAATAAATCGTATAACTGAAATAATATTATACGGAGTAATATTTTATTTTGGTGAAAAGGTAAAAGAATATTACATTATAAAGTAGATACAATTAGTTAGAATTTACCCTGCTGCATTTTTATACATCCACAAACAAAATTATACAAATTATCACTTCTATAAATATCTGAAATTTTTATTGTCAAGGTGAAAGTTTCCTCTCATCAAGTTACATCATATTGACCTTACTAATCTTTTATTAAAAAATTGATCTTGCTAACGTTTAGGTACTTTGACCCAACAACTAAAAAAATGTTTTATAAGAATTGGTTCAATTAAAATTAATTTCGATAATATTTATTCTCATAGAAAATAAAATTTGCGAGAAGTGATTCAATAAAACTGATGTCATAAATATTTTTCAATTTTAAAAAAGGGTTAATTTGTGCACTAGGACAATTCCAAAATACTAATTATATCAATGGTCAAACTCTGAAAAAGAGACTATAGTGGACCTGGACTAATTTTAATAATTATTCTATTTTGACACTTGATATCCTGTAATTTTACATTATTTTTGTTTGGCTTTTTTTAAAATAATTTTATATTTGGAAAAATAGAAAATATATTTTTTATTTTTTGAAATAAACTTATCTTCTTTCAATTATATCAAACTACACTCTCAAAAAACCAAACAAATTATAATTTTTTTATATCTAAAAAGATCCTACACAAACTCTATTTTGATATTACATAAAGTAACATATCTCTTACACTATTTATCTCACATAAAAATATGATTTGATATAAAGTTTTACAATACACATATATATAACCTAACTCTTTTTAAAACATATTATGCAAATCGAAATTATTTTTCAAACTTCTACTACTCTTTCAAATACTAAACAAACAGACACTATAAAATACATTATTCATGGGTTATAAAAAGCTCGTTGTTTTGCCACCAAAGAATTATTATTCAAGGATTAAAAAATGCTATATTTTTAATTTTAGAATGCAGAGTGGCAAATATGTGTATTAATAAGATGCAAAATCCCAAATACTGGAGATATAAACTTCACCTTTAATTATATTATTAGGGCTAATGACATGTGAATGCTTTCTTTCTTTGACATCTTATGAGAATAAAATACACAAAAAGATGGCGTTCTTTGAATTTCACAAATAATGTGGCAATTGTTTCATTCCATGCTCTACAATCTTCAAATGGAAATTTTAGATTTTTTTTTCCACATCGTGGACCATGCACATAAAAGTTATGGGCCGGCAGGCTGTGTAGATGAACGAGAGAATTGCATTTTTGGTACACAGCTATAGGCCAATTCCCACTTTTGATACACAGCTTTATGTGTCCAACACATTTGGTACACCTCTTTAATAAAGTTCGACACATTTGGTACAACCGTTAAATAAATTGCAAAATCACCGTTAATTCCGTTAGTTCGACACATTTGGTACACCTCTTTTACTGTGCACGGCACATGGCTGCCCAAAAAAAAATTAAACTTGATAAACTTTTACAAAAATTATCATATGTATTTATAATATTTATCATATCATATTTATATAATGATAAAAAAATATGTATTTATTATTTCTATGACATGTAAAATATAATAAACTATATAATGTCATTTATAGTTTAATACTGGAAGAAGAATAAAATATAATAAACAAGTTTATCAAGTTTCAATTTTTAAAAATTATTTATAAAAATAGTTTATTATTTATAAAAATTATTAAAAAATATGTTTTTATTATTTATATGAGATGTAAAATATAATAAACTATATAATGCCATTTATAGTTTAATATTGGAAGAAGAATAAAATATAATAAAAAAGTTTATCAAGTTTCAATTTTTAAAAATTATTAATAAAAATAGTTTATTATTTTTATAGTTTATTATTTATAAAAATTATTAAAAAATATGTATTTATTATTTATATGACATGTAAAATATAATAAACTATATAATGTCATTTATAGTTTAATATTGCAAAGAATAAAATATAAGAAACAAGTTACTTTAATTTATCATATTTATAAAAATTATTAAAAAATATGTATTTATTATTTATATGACATGTAAAATATAATAAACTATAATGTCATTTATAGTTTAATATTGGAAGAAGAATAAAATATAATAAAAAAGTTTATCAAGTTTCAATTTTTTCTTTTTTTCTTTTTTTCTTTTTTTTCTAGGCAGCCATGTGCCGCGCACATGCCAATTTTGTAAAAGAGGTGTACCAAATGTGTCGAACTAACGGAATTAACGGTGATTTTGCAATTTATTTAACGGTTGTACCAAATGTGTCGAACTTTGTTAAATAGGTGTACCAAATGTGTTGGACACATAAAGCTGTGTATCAAAAGTGGGAATTGGCCTATAGCTGTGTACCAAAAATGCAATTCTCTCGTAAATGAACTATTCGTAAATGCACTTTATTTTATACATGTACCCCATTTTTCTAATGTATTGACCAAAATTAGATATTTCATTAATTTCAAAATTTTTGGTCGCAATAATCAAAATATGGTAAAAGGCCATCTCCGGTGATATGCAGTGTCCTCCTTATCAGACTTCTATTTTTATAATTATCTATAATAATTTAGTATTTTCATTCTATTTAATTTTAATTTTCATATTCCCCACTTTCACTTAATAAAACTAATAATAAATATAAATATATAATGATAATAAAATTAAAATAATAAAAAATAAATAAAATTTAATTCCAAGGCTACAATCGCTATCTGTATGTTGGCGTATGCATACTCTGCTGATGGAGTAGATGATATCTATCATATGTCAGAGATGACTGCATGTGAGACCATGTGGCGATTTTATGATACAATTTTGCGAATATTCCAAAAGATATACCTTTGTGTCCCGACGGGCGCTTATCTTGTGAGGCTTCTTAAAAGCTGAGAAGCTTGTTTTTTAATCCATAACTCGTTTGTAATCTTTATAAATTATGTTTAATTATATTTCCAATTAATTCCAATTCTAATATTTTTTCACTCTCACGTAATAAAAATAATAATAATAGAGATAAAAAAAATAACAATTAATAAAATTACAATATTACAAGTAATAGAATTAAATTAATGTTAAGTTCATTAAATATTAATACAAATTGTACAAGTAATAAAATTAAATTAAGGTTAAGATGTGAAAAAAAATTAATAATTTTCCCTATTAAAAAATGATTTTATAAATTTTTCCTATTAATAATTAAATTATACATAAAGAAAAAAATGGGACAGGGCGCATCGCCAACTCATTAATGATGTGGCTGGGCGGTCTGGACAGCCACCGCCCCAATATTTCAAGCGGTGGATGAACCACCGCATGATAGGAGCTCCAAAATTTCTTCCCCTTACATCATAAATTTTTATTTTTTTATCTCTTTCTCATGGACTCCCCCTCCCACTCCATCAATGGAAATGTCCTAAGATTGGAACCATTGTTTGACAATAAGAGGATTGTAAAATTGGTATTGCACATTCTATGGGATAAATATTTATTGTAATACATGAAAGAACATAACTAAAAAAAGGACGAGTATCACAATACTCAATATTTTTAAGTATATTAAGAAAATATTAATTTTTTTTAAAAAAATACATATTTCGTTTTGAAAATATTTCGATGAAAACATCAGCTTCTTTCGATTTTTAATAGTAACATCTTACTGATTTGACAATCAAAAGATTGTTTTTCTGAGATATCTAATCTAATCTAATCTAATCTATCTAATACATATATATATTTGAAGGGTGTCTTTTGACTCCAATTGATGGTTTTGACCAAAATTCTAATTTTCTAGAATTTTGAATTTTTTTAATTTCTAAAATGTATGATTGGTCATATAACCAAATATATATACACCATATTTAATGTCTTTAATTAATTTTCACAAGAAAACTTAAAAAAAAAAAGTGATTGACCAAAATAATTGATCTATACTTATATTATATCATGGCTCTGAAAATGATTTTTGGTAATTGCTTAGTATTTATGACAAGCAATTTTATGATTTTTAAAACTTGACAAAACCGTAATACTCCACAAAAAGTAATGCCATGATTATGGAATGATGTTGCGGTTAGTTATGATGATTAATTAATTATAAATGATTACTCTGCAAATTAAATACATTAGCTATAATCATGGAAATAATTATAAAGCATATCATATATCTATCTCTATATATATCAATATATTAATTTTACATTTATTAGCTTAATATATATTTACTTTAACAAATCTTTTGCCGTAAAAAACTCTATTTCCAAAAACAATCTACAATGTTCTCAAATTTAATTAACACCCTATATATACCCTTAACAATTAGTCTTTCTTTCAATATGTAATTATTTTCCAACCAATTTCCCATCACCATTCATGTCTTCCATCTTATTTTAAGTTTGTACGCATGACAATAGGTAATTGAATTTGATTAATATTTTTTCTTTTTATTTAATTGTACAATTGGACTGTAGATTTTATGAACATTAATTTCTTGGAGAATTTTCGCTTCTACGAAGAAAATTGTAAATTTCTTCTCATTGTTTTCTCCTTCACATTTTATGTTGCCTTCATTGTTTTATTTAAATACACTAATTGTTAACTTTTTTTTTTCCAGTTATTATCGCGATCTGAGGAGGATGATCATTATTTATCTTCAACTAAAGACACTTCTAATGGAGTAAACAAGTTCTTATATTTTATATTTTTTTGATTTAATTTTGTTAAGAAATTCTTCTCTTTTGTTCCTAATTGATTTATAGTTTGTTGGTTATTTTTTGTAATAAAGCGATCTGAGGAGGGTGCTCATTATTTATCTTCAACTAAAGACACTTCTAATGGAGTAAACAAGTTTATCTCATTTATAGTTTTGTTGATTAATTTTTGTTAACAAATTCATCTCTTATGGTGAACCAATATATATATCGTAATGGCGGTTGTGATGGGGTTGTTGGAACATTATTGTGTGTTCTTTAATCTTATATGTATTTAATTAGTTTAGAAATTTTATATGTATTTAAACAGTTTAGTATTTATATTTATCTTACTTTTGTAGGTTCCGTGTTCATATTACCGTAAGAGATAGCACGGAGACTATTGAATTGAAGTTGCTTAATGATCATGTGGAATATATATTTCATGGCAAAGCTTCTTATTTCAAAACATTGCAAGAGAACGTGTAAATTAAATTATTTAATTTTTTACTTGAAAATAACACTTTCATTGAAATGACATGTTGTATTTTTCAGGAGAATGGCAAAAAGTTGCTAAGGTAGCATATTAATTCATTTTTACACCGAATATTTTCACTTATCCTTCCAGTACCACCAAAGTTTGCAAGGCCTGTTAATATTGTTTTAGCTGTTGATTGATTGGAATAATGTTCTCATCTTTCCAAGAGATAATATCTTTTAAAAATATAAAAATCTTAATTTATTTTTTGTGTATTTTCATATATTTTATTTTTATTCCTAAATCAATGTAAAATTGCATTTCCTAATATAATACATTAAGATTTTGACTTTAAAGTATAGTTTTGAACATGATTTTTAAGTTATGTAGGTTATAGATCAGGACTCCATGACACATATGCATGTTATTTTTAAATACATATTCTTCATATTATGTCCCAATTTACATTTTGTACTTATACGTGAGTTTGCTATTTTCTTATGAGTAGGTAATCATAATTTGAGGCAAAAAAAATTCAAGCTTTTGGTTTAATATCCGCCTATTTATAACGGTAATCAATACATTATATCAACGACAGTATGTAGACTACAATTTCACGGTTTTAACTAACATTAAGGACATTCTCAGAATTATTTTATATAAAGTTTTGACACTTAATTGACACTATTAGTTTAGTTTTAAGAGTTTTGATTAGATATAATGATATCACTATATTATGTTATTTTATTTCCAGAACCTTTTTTTTTCAAAAAAAGTTCTTTATATTTTGATTTATGTGAAAATTATGAACCGTTGTGATCGATGTCCATATTTTCCTAACTACATTGACATCACATTATTCAATAGATGAATGATGTCACTCTATTATTAAGAAGGAAAAGCTTTAGAGCCTATTTTGAAGGGTTTTGACTTGATTTCGCGGGTTTCGATTTCAAAAACATGGTTTAGGTGGCTTCGTTGAAACCTTTTGAAACCTCATTTGGTTATGTTTTGGATGTTGGATGTTGGATTTTGTGGTTTTGAAAAGGCTGAAACTCCACTTGAATTTGGATGTGAGTTTTTGAAGATGTTTATGATGAGTTTTATGGGTTTTGCCAAACTCTATTTGTAAGAGTTGTTGCTCCATTTCGCGAGTCCGACCAAATTGGTCCAAAACCAAGCCAAATAGGCCCTTACTTTTTGTTCTATCCAATATTTCTTTACAAATGTCAATTTTATTTGATTTTTCACTCTAAAGATCAACTTTTAGGTTGATTAATACGAACTACGAGATATCATTATCGGATTTTCCATAATTATTACTGAACTATTTATCTATTTTTTAACTACACAAGTAGAATCATATGGGACATTTTTTATACTGTATTTTTATATATACTTAATTTATTTATTTCGCATTCATTTTCCTAATTCGTGTTGAAATATTATCAACATTATGATCTTGCGTCATAAATACTTATAAATTCTACTAATTTATATTTCCGTGCATAGCACGAGTTGTAGACTAGTAAAATTATTATACAAATCATTATTTTTTGAATAGACCAGCACCGTTACGTTAGCTTATTACAATAAATCAACAGAATTAATAATTCACATAAATGCCATTTAAAAGTATTGTTTGTCTTTGAAGTATTATGCGTAAAATAATCTAAACGTTGTCTATCTCAAAAGAAATTATGTCAAAAATCTTACACCCATGAAAACAAACATGTAATGTAATATTTTTTTCATTTTTATAAAGGGTGATTGCATTAATTCGGTTAAATAACATTTGTGGTCCCTAAAGTACATATTATTTTTTATTCATGTCCATCTTGCCAAAATATATACACTTAATGAAGTCTCTATTATATAAAATGCGTTACACTTATATTCCTCGTGCAAAATTTTTACACTTAAGTCCCTCTAATATAACATGTGTACTCCAATAGACACTTTTTCGGCAAAATGCAACCACGTGCATGTCACGTGACTTTAATATGGGTATCTTCGGATTTCATGTGTTATGATATTTTTATTTGATCGGGATAACATATTTTATATAAGAGGAACTTAAGTAAATTTTTGACACAAAGAGTATAAATACAACATGCTTTATATAAGACAAATGGATATTATACTTGAGGGACCATAAATGTGATTTAGCCTAATCCGCCCTTCTAATTACATGCATCTCTTCTAAATTTTGCAATTTTACTATTCACAGTAAAATTGATTTAACAATCTATATCATACGGTTAAAGTGTAATCAAACCCTTCACAGGAGAAATATTTTATATATGGACACAACTGTAAAATGACTCGATATTTGTAAATTAACAAGGCCAATTTGTATTTTTTTTAATTGGTCAATCAATTGCCCTTTAATTGAAATTATAATTTTTGGTCCAATTGATTTTATTTATGTATTTGGCATCATAATCTCGTAAGGCCTCATATTTAAAAAGTATTTTGGGTACAACAACTTAATAAGTAATTCAAAATTTAAGGTAGGTCAATACAAATATATAATTAAATAAAGAGTTTTTGGCACTTTGTATCCTGGAATTATACGATTTTGATACTTTGCACCTTAAAAATATAATTTATTTGGCACTTTACATCCTGGAAATATAATTTATTTGGCACTTTGCACCCTAATGTGTGTTTTAGTGAGAAAATTCATTGATAGAAGGGTAGAATAGTTATTTTTAATTTTTTTTTCACTTTGCACCTTGGCAATATAGATTTGCACCCTTAAAATATAGAATGTTGGCATTTTGCACCCTAAAATTATAAAATATTAGCATTTTCGCCCGAATTAAATTTTTGGCACTCTGCACCCTAAAAATATAATGTGTATGACATTTTCTGTAAAGATTCACCAATCTTGATTCCTCCAGAAAGGACATAAGTGTATATGAGATAGTCAATCTCAATCACTAAAAAATGTCAACGAAAAATCTGAACAACAATTATTTTTCAAAATGTTCGACGATGACATGGCATCGAACTTTTGAAATAAATTAGCATTTGTTAAATTACATTATAATCTTTTAATAAAAAAACCAATTCTCTTAGCCGTGATTCGGTAGCTTCACGACCTCTGTTCATCGCGTTCTTTTGAATGGAGCTTTGGCCTTGGCCTTAATCTCCACCGAACGATTTTCAACTGAGATAATAATAATAATAATAATAGTAAAGAGAACAAATAGACTTATATATAAGGAAAATTGCTTTTTTGGTACGATATGGTAGATCTACTTGCAATTTTTGTACCATTGGATACGAAAATGCAAATTTGATATCATATAGGATAGGTTTCATTGCAAATTTGGTACCAAACCCAATTTCTTTCTCAAAGTTAATGATAATTTAACCCATGGTACTACATGAAATGTAAAATCTGGGCCTATATCGTAGAAAAAAATCATTTGGATCAAGGGTGGATGCATGATGGATCCACCATGAATCCAATATGATCCATATAAAATGTATAAATTGTTCACCTGGATCCATGGTCGATCCGCCATCAATCTGTTATAAAGTCCGTACAAAATTGAAAAAATATTCAACCGGATCATATCCACACCAACACCAAATACTTTGTGTTGCATCGACTTAGGATATGATCCATTTGGGATCCTATTCATGGGGATCCAATTTGGATCCGGTCCGGTTGATCAAATTGCTGCCCCTACGCAGGATCATAATTCATTTTCGATTTGCAATATTTAATTCAAAGATTGCTCAATATTTTTTCAATTTTATCATTTTAACTGCTAATCTATTTCTCTCAAGAGAATCGAGTTAATGCCATGCATTATAATGCACTACATCAGAATACTGCACTAGGAGTAGAGGTGCTTAGAAGAATCGCATTTGGTGGACAAGTTGTGTCTGCTTCTACCATGAGCTTCATGGCTACAACATCTGTCGCCGATATTGGCACATCTAGCATTGTTCTTCTTGGTGTTGGAAATGTCATCGGAGGAGCTTTATCGATAATTTACGGGGTAAGTATTTTTTTTGCGAAAAAACTCTTCATTTATATTTCAACTCTCTTATTTTTATTTTTTTATTTTAATTTCTCACATTGATTTTTACATCTATGTGTACTATATCGCGGTCGCGTCGATCAACGCGATAACTATGTAGAGACCCTCTGTAGGAGGGATATGTGGCTGCTTCACGCAGCGGCGGCCATAGTATCGTACCTGATATGTGGCTTACTGGCGCCATTGGTCTACGGATTGTCATTCCGTGAGAGTGACAACGCACTACAAAAGACTTTGGTAGCAGTAGGGGTTTCTATGCTGTGTATTTTATCGATGACGGCATTGAAACATTATGGGGGAGGACCGCCGAGGGATAGTACTCTTGCATATTTATTTATTGGGTCGAATGTTCTAGCTACAATTATTTCTTATTTTATTGTTGTACTTTTAGGGTAGGACTCTGTAATTTTTTTTTTGTATTTTACTAATCATATTTCACAAATATACGAGAAGTTTTCATCTTCGTAATGATATATAATAGATTCTTTTGTATATTAGTAAATACGCATTAGATTAAGATTTAACTAATTAAGATACTTTCCTAAATTTAAATATAATTAATCTAAATATCTCAATAAAATGGAAAAATAGATTCAATTTAATATATATATATATATATATATATATATATATATACCATCTCCATTAAAAAATTATTGTCTGAAATAATTACATAATTTATCACAAGATAATTTATTGAAAAATTTATTGGAAACGATCAAATAAATTGGTGACAACATGCCATCATGATTCAGCTTAATCTAAGAAATTAAGGTTCATTTGTTATTTTCAAGGGGTGATTTTAGATATTTATGATAACAACTTTAAATTTTTTAGAACAACATAGTAATAATTAAAGCGATTTAATCAAAGAAATTATGAGGTATGTCATTTAGACCATAGTATGATTAAAAATGATGATATTATCACTCACAAAGAAATCCTACTTCTCTGAAGTAATATCACTCACTTAGATGGATATCTACTTCTCACAACACTTAGTTTTACAAAATCACTCAGAAGATGTATTTAGCTTTGTTCTTCAACTTCGCTTTTCGTCAACAAATGACTAAGCTGATGAGTGAGCTGTTCTTGAGACTTAAAGAATTTTGCTTCGAAAATTTCTCAGAGATTGTGTTGCTTATCTTTTCTTCGTCTCTTTCAGCTATTTATACTTGAGGTTTGTAAAATGTCCGTTGAAGAGAGACAGGATTCAAATTCCTCGAGTACTGGTCCTTAATTTCCGCGAACGGCTCTTTTGCAGTCTGTCCGTACTGTAAACAGTACTATTCTGCAGGCAGCATTAAATGCACCCAGCTGATGCGAAGCAAATCTTCAATCATTTGTCTTTAATAACCTTGTACTTCAGCATTTATTACTCCAAGGGCATTTATTACCGTTGTGAAGACTTTATGATCCTTTCCACTTGGCTGACGAAAGTGCAAGTCTGATGGCGAACTCGGCTGATCTCAAACTTGAACAAATCTGATTTGAGTCGGCTGATCTTCATTAGTCTGATAACTTTCCTTCAGCAGATCAGAAGTCTTGGACCTTGAAATTTTGACTCTTCTGATGTCTTCTTGTACTTAGTCAAAAATTCCTTCTAAAGGGATCATCAGCTAAGTTACTCCATACTTAGCCAATCTTGAAGTTTTGGAATCCTTCAAAATCTCCCTTAACTAATTGTCTTCAGTGCCTTCATCTTCATCCTTATCCAACAATTTCCCCCTTTTTAATGATGACAAAACTTCAGCTAAGTACCTGTTAAATACCTAAACTAAAGATTGTAATCCTCAAAATTTTCTGAGATAGAAAAAGTATATTGGATTGAACTTGTCTTTATATTGATATTTGAAAAATATTACAATGCAAGTTCATCAGATGAGATGTCTGAAGAAATAGATAAAGTAAACTGATTACAATGATTTTATACTTTCTAACTATCAGCTTCTTCATCTGATCCTTCAAGCACTTCTTCATATTCATAAGATGACTCTTCGTCATCCTCTTCTTCATCATCAGCTTCATCATCCAGGATAATGTTTGCTTTGGCAGCTTCCATCTTTTCTTTAAGTTGCTGCTCCTTGATTAGCTCCATTGCCTTCCTGGCTGATTCAGTGTTCTTGTACTTGGTAGTTTCTTCTTCGGTCTTCTCTTTTTCTTCTACCTTTCCAAGTTCTTCTTCAGCAGTCTTGGTTTTAGCTTCATCAGTCTTATCAGTCTTGTTGATTTCAGCAGCAGCAGTAATTTCCTTAGTTGTTTCTTCCCCTTTACCTTCCCCCTTTTTGTCATCATCAGACTTGATGACTTCATCAGGTTTAGCAGTAGGGTTGAGTGCAACTGTTGGAACTTTCATGGCAGCACCTATAGTCTTCAAGTTCTGATTCACCACATCATGACTTGCTGTAAGGTGATGAAGAGTTGTGCTGATGTTGTCAGTCTGATCATTGAAGTTGTCAATGTTAAGGTTGATAGTTGCAATCTCATTTTGTAGTTCTTGTGTAGCATTTGACACTTCTTGCAAAAACCCTAAGTTGACTGCCTTCTCTTCTTCACTGACTTTGATGAAGGTTGCAGTTAGATCAGCAATCTTGTGCTCAGCTGTTTTTAATGCAGTATGAAGGTGATTCACATCACCCTTCACATCTTCAACATTTTTGTTCAACTCTCTTAAGCTGTGCACTAACTGCAACGAGTTGTCTTGAGGAATAGGAATACTGTCAATTTCCTTCTTGATGATCTCTGCTGTTGATCCTTGAACAGTTTCCAGCTGAAGTTTGTTGGATTCTACCAACTCTGCTTTAAGTTCATTCTTCAGCTCCTCTTTGACCTTCATCAGCTGCTGTTTATGCTTCTCTTCCAGTTCCTTTACTGAATTCTCCATCAGCATCTGGAAAGCTTCCATCAGTGATGAGTGTTCATCACCTGATGAAGCAGAAGCAGCAGCTTCCTTTTCTTCACCTCCCTGGTGGACAGGAACTTCTTCCATCTTTGTCTCCTGATGATCTTCAGAGGCCTTAGCATTCCACTCAATGGCTAAGTCCTTGTCAGCTTCCTTATTCTCATCAGTGACATCATCATAGAACAGGTTAGTGACGGTGCCATCATCATTGAAGCAGGTTGTTTGTCTGATTTGCCTCACAATGATCCAAGGGTTAACAGGAGCATTGTTTCCCTTAGGCACTTCACTGAACTCTTTTACTTCCTTGCCAAAAATTATTTGCTGAATACTTGGCAGCTGTGGCAAGTCACTTGAGCATCCCTGCTGATATCTTGACCTTTTTGCCCATCTCTTCAAGGCGGTCATAACAGCAAAGTTGATTGCCCTTTCTTCAGCGTTTTCAGATTTCCTCCTTTTATCAGGCAAGGTGCTTTTGATCTTCTTGGCCTCCTCCAATGCAAAGTCTTTTGCATATTTATGCATGATATCGCTGACATAGCTGGGATCAAGGGCCTTTTGAATGGAGTCTGTTTTTAGCCAGGTCAGAACCCATTGTTCTTCATCAGCTAACTCCTTCATATTTTGAAGTTCTGCTATTGACTTGTCCAGCCTGTTGTCTCTCCAACTGATGTATCTTGGTTTCTCCTGGTTGAACAGAGTCTTCAGCATGAGCTTCTGATCATAGTATGCCAAAGACTTCTCAAACTTCTTGAAGAGCTCCTTATCAGCATACACAATCTCAAAGGCTCTTCTAACTTCAAATTTGTCTTTTGACTTGATCTTGGCAGCAGGCATTTTGAGCTTTTTCTCCTCATTTCCATCTTTGCCTTCTCCAATTTTGATGCCTCCTCCATGGATAGGTCCATAGGCATCAGTTTTGCTCATTTCCAAGACCATGGCTATTTCAGCTTCTTCAGCAGCTTTTCTTTCTGCTTCAGACATCTTTCTTCTCGCTTCATCCTTAGCCGCTTGAGCCTTGCTTAGCTCAAGTGCTTTCTTCTCCTCCAACTCATCCTGTTTCCTTTGTTCAGCTTCCTCCCTAGCTTTCTTGTCAGCCTTAGAAATTTTCTTTTTCCTCAGCACTATCTTCCTTTTTCCTTTATCAGCAGGGGCTGGTCCAGCAGATGAGATAGGATTAGCAGCAATTGGATAGATGATCTGTACGTCTGGATCTTCTTGAGATTTTGAAGTCTCAACTGATTGAGTGACTTTACTTGGCTGTTGCTCATCAGCTTTGTCAGTTTCAGCAGTCTCAATTGTTTTAGCAGGCTCAACAGTTTCAGCCTTTTCAGCATTTTCTGGGTCTTTTCAAGCCACATTTTCTAACTCCGTGGGTTCTTCTATAAAAGTCATCTGCTTTCTAGCAGACTTTTTGGTTCTTCCTTCACGGTAAGTAGAAGTAGCTGTATCTCTCTGTTGGCTTCTTGTTCTTTGAGAGATACCTTCAGCAGGCCTCTCTGCTGATGGAGTTCTTGATGGTGATGCAGGGGATCCAGTCCTTACATCAGCAGTTACAGTTTCTATGATTTTAGTGGCTTCAGCAGCAGAAGTCACTTTCTCCATCTGCTTGGTTTCTTTCTTTTTAGGCTCGTCAGCAGCCTTCCTCTTTTTAGTCTCAACAGCTAAGCTGGCTGTTTTGACTAATCTCCGTTGCCTTTTGGCAGGAACCTCCTTTGGTCCCTCATCTTCATCCTCTTCAGACTCACCAGCCTTTCTCTTCATAACAGGCAAGTACTTGGACATTGCCTTGGACTTGTGAATCTCTTTTCCATTCAGCATAACACAGCCCAGTTTTGACGGAAGATAACTGAGTGTGATTCTGTGGTTGGTGGAGGGGCCTTTTCCTTTCTTCACTTCAAGGAAATCAGCGAAGATGTACCATACTATGATGGACCAGTTGACTTCCATTCCATAGTAAATAGCAGCCATGATGCTGAACCTTTTCATGGTAACAGCATCTAAAGAAAAAGTACAGTTCTCTATCAGCTTAGAGACCATATCAGCCATCCTCTGATATTCGTCCTTCAGCTGTTTCTTCCTAATGTTGCCAGTCAATATTTCTCCTTCCTTGGCGCAGATCGCCCAGAATTGTTGGTGCTTTTCTTCAGTCAGCACAGTAACATCGTGTCTTCCTCTGTTTGGGAGACCAAACGTCTCGTGAAGAACAGCGGGTGTGATGACCATAGATTTGTCACCGACTGTAGCTTTGATTTCCATAGAGTTGTAATCAGCAGATGCCGTTTTGTAATACTCCATAACCTGGTCAGTCCAGATTATGCCTTCGTTATACTCCATGAAATTTACCAACTGAGCAGATTTGAATTTCTCCAACAGTTCCTTCATCAAATCCGTACCAGATTGGTAGTAGGATTCATAAACTAGGAACATACCTTCAGCGGCCATCTTAATATGTTGAAAGTTAGAGAAAAGAAGGAATTTTGCAGAGAATTTGCAAGTAAATTTTCTCTCAAGTATGCTTTGAATATTTAGGGTGCGTAAAGAACTACACGACTGATCAGATTTGGATTTATAGAGTAAGGGTATCTTGGATTCCGTGATATCCGCCAACCGTTAGATCCGTTTTCCTGTCAGTGCTGATCGTGCGGCGTCAGTTACGACCTTTCAAATTCAAAAGACATTTAATGAGGAGCGGGAATATATACCGCCCTTCAGTTACTTAAAAAAGCGTATTTTAGAATAAAACGTTTTAAATAGCTCCTCTTTTACTTAAGTAATCAGATGAGTAAAATAAATACTTATCTGATGGACTACTATCCTGATGACAATGCTATTATCAGTGAAAGCCAATAGCTGATAACCTTCCTCAGCTGTTGGTCAATCCAGCTAGATAATAAAACTTTAATCTTCGATAGTTGTGTCTTCTGTTGAAAACATAACTTCAACTAACTGACATTAACAGATTTCATCTTTTAATCAGAAGTACCGCTAGTCTTACACGTTCCCCTGACTTTAAGAATTCATAAGTTAACTAGTCTGTTGAGAGTTAATCCTTGAAGATAAATAAGATGAGTAAGCTGTTGAACCTTAGTCTTCTGATAGGTTCCCCCTCAGCTTATGCATCTAATTTTAACAAACCTAGTTCAGCTCTTAGAGTTGAAAACCTTGTCTCACTTAGAGGTTTTGTGAAGATGTCAGCAATCTGATTTTCGGTAAACACATATTCTATCATGACATTTCCTTTCTCCACATGATCTCTAATAAAGTGATGCTTGATCTCAATATGCTTAGTCCTTGAATGACTTGTAGTATTCTGAGTAAGTGAGATTGCACTTGTATTGTCACAGTAGATTGGTATTCCACTGATTTTGATATTGTAGTCTTCCAGTTGATGTTTCAACCATAAGATTTGTGCACAGCAAGCTCCAGCAGATATGTACTCAGCTTCAGCAGTAGATATGGATACTGAAGTCTGTTTCTTACTCATCCATGAGATCAGACGACTACCTAAGAATTGACAAGCACCTGTTGTGCTTTTTCTATCAATCTTGCAGCCAGCAAGGTCAGAATCTGAATATCCAATAAGCTCAAATCCAGACTCTCTAGGGTACCATAATCCCAATTCTTGAGTGCCCTTAATATACTTCAATATTCTCTTGGCAGCTAAGAGATGAGATTCCTTAGGATTTGATTGAAATCTCGCACAAACCCCAACAGAGTACATGATATCAGGTCTGCTTGCTGTTAGATATAACAGTGACCCTATAATGCCTCTGTATTTGGTTATGTCCACTGATTTGCCATCTTCATCTTTATCCAAACGAAGACTTGTAGACATTGGAATAGTAGCAGTAGAGCTAGTTTTCATACCAAATTTCTTGAACAGATCTTTAGTGTATTTTGCTTGGCTGATGAATATTCCATCAGGCAACTGTCTAACTTGCAAGCCAAGAAAATAGTTAAGTTCTCCCATCATACTCATTTCAAACTTGTTCTGCATCAGCTTTGAGAACTTATCACACATCTGTTGATTAGTTGAACCGAAAATAATATCGTCCACATAAATTTGCACAAGCAAGATATGTTCTTCCCATTCAATAGTGAACAGGGTCTTGTCAACTTTACCTTTGCGAAATCCTTTAATTAAAAGAAAGTCAGATAAAGTATCATACCATGCTCTTGGAGCCTGTTTCAGTCCATAAAGGGCTTTCTTCAGACGATATACTTTGTCTCCTTCTTGATAAACTTCAAATCCAGGAGGTTGTTCAACATAAACTTCTTCTTGCAATTCTCCATTGAGAAAAGCTGATTTCACATCCATCTGATAGACTGTGAAATTCTTGTGAGCAGCATAGGCAAGAAAGAGTCTGATTGCCTCTAGTCTTGCTACTGGTGCAAATGTTTCATCAAAGTCAATGCCTTCTTCTTGGCAGTAACCCTTGGCCACTAGTCTTGCTTTGTTTCTGGTGACTTCACCATCTTCATTCATCTTATTCCTGAATACCCACTTAGTGCCAATGACTCTTTGATGACTTGGTCTAGGAACTAAGTACCAGAATTCATTCCTTTCAAATTGATTTAACTCTTCTTGCATAGCTTCAATCCAGTTTTGAATCACTAAGAGCTTCTTCAACTTGTTTGGGCTCAATTTGAGATAGAAAGCTGGCAAACATTGCATCACTTGCAGCAGCTCTCCTTGTCTTTACTTTATCCAAAGGATCACCAATCACCAGCTCTGGTGGGTGATTCTTGAGCCATCTTAGATCAGGTTGCAAATCATAATGTTGTCCTTAGTTTTGATCTTGCAACACTACTATTTGAGATCCAGTAGTAGTCTGTTGAACATTTGTTGTCTGTTGAACAGTCTCTGATCTATCAGCTGTTTGCAACTCGTCTGTTAGACAATCAGCACTGTGATTTTGAACAGCACTTGAGTTATCAGCTGGGTTGAGATCAGGTAGTATGATGGGAACATATTCTTCATTCCTTCCAACATTCAACTTCTGTAAATCAGTAGACAGATCTTGATCAACACATTGATTCTTTTCAGAAGATTGACTTGGTTCATCAAAAACTACATGAATGGATTCTTCTATTAGTAATGTTCTTTTGTTAAAAACTCTATAAGCTTTACTAACAGCAGAGTATCCTACAAAAACAGCTTCATCAGCCTTTTCTGCAAATGCAGTAAGGTGATTTTTACCATTATTTAAAACATAGCATTTACAACCAAAAATCTTAAAGTAATGAATGTTTGGCTTCCTGTTGTTCCAAACTTCATATGGAGTCTTGTTTTGGTGCTTGTTGATCATGCATCTGTTTTGGGTAAAACATGCTGTGTTTGTTGCTTCTGCCCAAAATCTTTGAGGCAGCTTAGCTTCAGCTATCATGGTTCTGACAGCTTCCTTCAGTGTTCTGTTTCTCCTTTCAGCAACACCATTTTGTTGAGGGGTTCTAGCAGCTGAATACTCATGATGTATTCCTTTGATATTACAATACTCTTCAACAGTAGAGTTTGTAAACTCTGTCCCTCTATCTGATCTGATCTTTAATATCTTTATGCTTTTCTCATTCTGGATCAGTTCCATCAGATTAGTAAGATGTTCCTTGGTTTCACTTTTCTTTTTCATGAAAATCACCCAAGTATATCTTGAATAATCATCCACAACAGCTAGGCAGTATTTCTTTCCACCATATCTGACAGGATCAATGGGTCCAAATAAGTCCATATGTAGCAGCTCCAAAATTCTTCCAGAAGATTGATGCTTCTTGCTTTTGAACGATGACTTGATTTGTTTACCCTTCTGACAGGCGTCACAAAGCTTATCTTTGCTCATGACTGTTTTAGGAATCCCTTCTACCAGATCATTCTTGATTAATCTGTTGATGGTCTTGAAGTTTAAATGATTCATCCTCTTGTGCCATAGCCAACTAACTTCACTTGGTGTAGAAGCCATCAAACAAACATTTGAATTCTTATCAGCAGAATTCCAGTCGACTATGTAGACATTCCCTTGTCTTCTTCCAGATAAGATTACCTTCTTTGTACCAATCTGTTCAACATAGCACTTATCGGTTGAGAAGATGACTGAATATCCTTTGTCACAAAATTGACTTATGCTCAACAGATTATATTTGAGGCCTTTAACATATGAGACGTCAGATATCTCTATGTTTCCTCTGATCAGTTTTCCTTTAGCTTTAATCTTGCCTTCTTTGCTGTCCCCAAAAGTAACTTTTGGACCATCCACAGCAACTGCATCGGTCAGCTCATGTATGTTTCCACACATGTGTCTTGAACATCCACTGTCCAAGTACCAAATCTTCTCTACTTTACTCCTACTCCTAATCCTAACCTACAAAACAAAATAAAATTGTTTTAGGTACCCTTATTGAGAGGGTCCTGAAGGATTAGTTCCACCTTTGACAACCCAAGATGATGAAGTCTTAGGCTTCTTAGGCTTCTGAGTTTCAACAGGAGTATGAACAGCTTTGCCTTTACCACGTTCATCAGATTTATCATATTGTTGATGATCAGCATGATAAGGATAATGTTCATATGCAGAGTAAGATGCATGAAATGGAGGATATGCATGCATTGGATGAGCAGGGTAAGGTGCATAGTAAGTTGGAAATTGAGGTGCATGATACATATGATGATATGCAGCAGGTTGCACATAATAAGACTCATTTTCATACCAAGCATTATGATTTTTCTTAATCTTATGCTTCTTTGGTTTACTAGATGCTTGCTCATTAACAGACGACTTAGTTTTATTACTAGTCTGATTAGTTTTAGCCTTATCAGATGACTTCCTAGGACTCTTCTGTTTAGGCTTACTAGTCTGTTTACCTACACTAGGCTCTTTGCTCTTTTTAGCCTTAGGAGTTTTCGTCTCCTTTGATACTTTCTCAGGTGAAGCAGGTTTAGTAGTCTGAACATACAATATGACCTTACTATTGTCAGCTGATATGAATTTTTCAGTATGGTTCAGTTCTAACTTATCCTGATTTAAAGGTGTCTTCTGTTTATTAGATATGTGAATGGATGCATCAGTTGACTTATCATGAGACTCAATGACTTTTTCAAGTTCCATGATTTTTCCTTTATAAACTTCACATTCAGCTTTCAGAGATTCATGTTCTTGCTCAAGCTGTTTATATTCAGCTGATTCTCTTGGCTTTTCAGCTGTGAGTTTCAGTGAACAATTTTGCTCTTTTAGCAATATCATCTCTTCCTTAAGCTTTTTAAATGCTTCAGCAATAGTAGTATTGTTAAGCATCATTTGTTCAAATGAACTAAATAGTTCATTTTCAAGAGGAGTTACCTCATCCTCAGAGTCATCAGATTCTTTAGCCATCAGGCAGAGAAGGGCAGGGCTCTCTTCATTAGAAGACTCTTCATCAGAAGTGTCTGAATCTGAATCAGATGAGTAGACGGCAGCTGGCTTTTCTGCTTCTGCTACCATCGCCTTAGCTTTCTGATGCTTTCTTTCTTTTCTTTCTTTTCTTTTCTTCTTCCGTGTAGTTCTCAGCTTTAGGATATGGGCAGTCTCTAATGAAATGACCCAGTTTCCTGCAGTTATAGCACATCATCTTAGATTTATAAGAATCTTTATCCTGAGAAGAAGAAGTAGGGTTAGAAGTAGAGGCATTGTTATATTTGTTCTTCATTTTCCGTCTGTAGAACTTTTTGAAGTTGTTCATCAGCAATGCAACGTCTCCAGCAGTGTACTCCTTTTTGTTGAGTATTGTGGCTTCATCAGATGAGTCCACATCTTTGCTTTTGTGAGCTGGCCTTCTTGGATTTTCAGCAGCAACAAGTGCAGCTGTGGGACTTGAAGTAGAGGTTTCTTCAACACCCATTCTTGGCAGTTTATACTCATACGCCTTGAGTACGGAGAACAGCTCTGTAAGAGAAATCTTCCCCAGATCTCTTGATTCTTCCATTGCTGTCACCTTCATGTTGAACTTGGGAGGCAGGGCCTTCAGAACTCTGACGGTGATCTCCTTGTCAGTGAAGGTCTTTCCCAGCTTTAGAACTTCATTCAATGTTCTGGTAAACCTGGTATCCATCTGATCAATGGTCTCTCCAGATTTCATCTTGAAGTTATCAAGCTTCTCCAAGGCAACACTAAGCTGATGCTCTTTGATGGCGTCGTTTCCTTCACTCATGTCACGAACCTTATCCCACATTTCCTTTGCAGTTTTGCAATGTTTGACTTTGTCAAACCGATCATTGTCCAGGGCTTTGGTCATGATGAAATGGCCAACTTTATCCAGATTGAACAGCTTTATCTCTTCGGCTGTCATTTCTGTCAGATCTTTTTCCACCACCAGTTCAGCTTCATCAACTATAATGGTCTTGGTGAATTTGAATGGACCTTTAATGATACATGTGTACATGTTGTCATTGTAAGCAGCAAGGAAATCTCCATTCTGATTTTCCAATCTTCAAACGACATACCAGCAATGTGGGGAACATGGCTGATACAGTCCATTTTTCAAAAAGTTTTATTTTTCAAAAAGATGTTCTTTTGAAAATTTTGAAAACCTTTGAAAAACACTTGGATCAAGCTCGTTGATCAGGCAGCTGATTCTAATGAACCACCTGCTCAGATACCACTTGTTGGTCCCAAGTGGTCAGAAGAGGTTTAGAGGGGGGGGTGAATAAACCTCTTTAAAATTTTCTTTTGACTTTTAAATTTAAAACTTTTCTCTAACTGAACAGACTAAGCTGATCAGAGTAGTAAGTTACAATTCTGTTCGCGAACAAATCTTTGAACAGCTTTGTTGACCACTCGTCTGATTGTTACTTAGCTGATTTTGTTAAAATCAGTTTTAATACTTAGAGTACTTGCAGCGGATTTTTCAAAGTGTTTTTCACAAGTAATCTTAGCAGTTTGAAAAATGTTTCCCCAGTTTTATAAACTCCTTTTATGTATTCTTCAAACAGTTAGCTTAATGCGTTTTTATGCAATCATAAAATATGCAAGTTTAAAAACAATATAAAAACACAAGTAATTTTTATAATGGTTATATGGATGTAAATATCCTTTAATCCACTCGTCCAAGTCACAAAGATCTTGGGTTATACTAAAAACACACAGTAATCAGTATACTCTACTTACGCCTTACAACAAATGAACAGGCCGTAAGTTCGCAGTAAGAAATCACAAAGAAATCCTACTTCTCTGAAGTAATATCACTCACTTAGATGGATATCTACTTCTCACAACACTTAGTTTAACAAAATCACTCAGAAGATGTATTTAGCTTTGTTCTTCAACTTCGCTTTTCGTCAACAAATGACTAAGCTGATGAGTGAGCTGTTCTTGAGACTTAAAGAATTTTGCTTCGAAAATTTCTGAGAGATTGTGTTGCTTATCTTTTCTTCGTCTCTTTCAGCTATTTATACTTGAGGTTTGAAAAATGTCCGTTGAAGAGAGACAGGATTCAAATTCCTCGAGTACTGGTCCTTAATTTCCGCGAACGGCTCTTTTGCAGTCTGTCCGTACTGTAAACAGTACTATTCTGCAGGCAGCATTAAATGCACCCAGCTGATGCGAAGCAAATCTTCAATCATTTGTCTTTAATAACCTCGTACTTCAGCATTTATTACTCCAAGGGCATTTATTACCGTTGGGAAGACTTTATGATCCTTTCCACTTGGCTGACGAAAGTGCAAGTCTGATGGCGAACTCGGCTGATCTCAAACTTGAACAAATCTGATTTGAGTCGGCTGATCTTCATTAGTCTGATAACTTTCCTTCAGCAGATCAGAAGTCTTGGACCTTGAAATTTTGACTCTTCTGATGTCTTCTTGTACTTAGTCAAAAATTCCTTCCAAAGGGATCATCAGCTAATTTACTCCATACTTAGCCAATCTTGAAGTTTTGGAATCCTTCAAAATCTCACTTAACTAATTGTCTTCAGTGCCTTCATCTTCATCCTTATCCAACAGAATCTCGAAAACCATATGTTCATTCCAAAATATAAAAGAAAGTCGAAACATCAAGCAAAAATTAAACGCCAAAACAACGACTTAAAGTGAAATTAAAAAAAAAATACGAAAACAAAAATCAGAAAATCATGAATATAGATTAAAAATATCAAATCAACAATCTACAAATAAGAAAAAACTCTCAATAAAAAAAGTATCATGTCGCAAGCAATAAATCGTATAACTGAAATAATATTATACGGATTAATATTTTATTTTGGTGAAAAGGTAAAAGAATATTACATTATAAAGTAGATACAATTAGTTAGAATTTACCCTGCTGCATTTTTATACATCCACAAACAAAATTATACAAATTATCACTTCTATAAATATCTGAAATTTTTATTGTCAAGGTGAAAGTTTCCTCTCATCAAGTTACATCATATTGACCTTACTAATCTTTTATTAAAAAATTGATCTTGCTAACGTTTAGGTACGAGTTTGACCCAACAACTAAGAATTGGTTCAATTAAAATTAATTTCGATAATATTTATTCTCATAGAAAATAAAATTTGCGAGAAGTGATTCAATAAAACTGATGTCATAAATATTTTCCAATTTTAAAAAAGGGTTAATTTGTGCACTAGGACAATTCCAAAATACTAATTATATCAATGGTCAAACTCTGAAAAAGAGACTATAGTGGACCTGGACTAATTTTAATAATTATTCTATTTTGACACTTGATATCCTGTAATTTTACATTATTTTTGTTTGGCTTTTTTTAAAATAATTTTATATTTGGAAAAATAGAATATATATTTGTTATTTTTTGAAATATATCTTCTTTCAATTATATCAAACTACACTCTCAAAAACCAAACAAATTATAATTTTTTTTTATATCTAAAAAGATCATACACAAACTCTATTTTGATATTACATAAAGTAACATATCTCTTACACTATTTATCTCACATAAAAATATGATTTGATATAAAGTTTTACATTACACATATAAGTATATAACCTAACTCTTTTTAAAACATATTATGCAAATCGAAATTATTTTTCAAACTTCTACTACTCTTTCAAATACTAAACAAACAGACACTATAAAATACATTATTCATGGGTTATAAAAAGCTCGTTGTTTTGCCACCAAAGAATTATTATTCAAGGATTAAAAAATGCTATATTTTTAATTTTAGAATGCAGAGTGGCAAATATGTGTATTAATAAGATGCAAAATCCCAAATACTGGAGATATAAACTTCACCTTTAATTATATTATTAGGGCTAATGACATGTGAATGCTTTCTTTCTTTGACATCTTATGAGAATAAAATACACAAAAAGATGGCGTTCTTTGAATTTCACAAATAATGTGGCAATTGTTTCATTCCATGCTCTACAATCTTCAAATGGAAATTTTAGATTTTTTTTTCCACATCGTGGACCATGCACATAAAAGTTATGGGCCGGCAGGCTGTGTAGATGAACGAGAGAATTGCATTTTTGGTACATAGCTATAGGCCAATTCCCATTTTTGATACACAGCTTTATGTGTCCAACACATTTGGTACACCTCTTTAACAAAGTTCGACACATTTGGTACAACCGTTAAATAAATTGCAAAATCACCGTTAATTCCGTTAGTTCGACACATTTGGTACACCTCTTTTACTGTGCGCGGCACATGGCTGCCCAAAAAAAAATTAAACTTGATAAACTTTTACAAAAATTATCATATGTATTTATAATATTTATCATATCATATTTATATAATGATAAAAAAAATATGTATTTATTATTTCTATGACATGTAAAATATAATAAACTATATAATGTCATTTATAGTTTAATACTGGAAGAAGAATAAAATATAATAAACAAGTTTATCAAGTTTCAATTTTTAAAAATTATTTATAAAAATAGTTTATTATTTATAATAATTATTAAAAAATATGTCTTTATTATTTATATGACATGTAAAATATAATAAACTATATAATGCCATTTATAGTTTAATATTGGAAGAAGAATAAAATATAATAAAAAAGTTTATCAAGTTTCAATTTTTAAAAATTATTAATAAAAATAGTTTATTATTTTTATAGTTTATTTTTATAAATATTATTAAAAAATATGTATTTATTATTTATATGACATGTAAAATATAATAAACTATATAATGTCATTTATAGTTTAATATTGCAAAGAATAAAATATAATAAACAAGTTACTTTAATTTATCATATTTATAAAAATTATTAAAAAATATGTATTTATTATTTATATGACATGTAAAATATAATAAACTATAATGTCATTTATAGTTTAATATTGGAAGAAGAATAAAATATAATAAAAAAGTTTATCAAGTTTCAATTTTTTCTTTTTTTCTTTTTTTCTTTTTTTCTTTTTTTTCTAGGCAGCCATGTGCCGCGCACATGCCAATTTTGTAAAAGAGGTGTACCAAATGTGTCGAACTAACGGAATTAACGGTGATTTTGCAATTTATTTAACGGTTGTACCAAATGTGACGAACTTTGTTAAATAGGTGTACCAAATGTGTTGGACACATAAAGCTGTGTATCAAAAGTGGGAATTGACCTATAGTTGTGTACCAAAAATGCAATTCTCTCGTAGATGAACTATTCGTAAATGCACTTTATTTTATACATGTACCCCATTTTTCTAATGTATTGACCAAAATTAGATATTTCATTAATTTCAAAATTTTTGGTCGCAATAATCAAAATATGGTAAAAGGCCATCTCCGGTGATATGCAGTGTCCTCCTTATCAGACTTCTATTTTTATAATTATCTATAATAATTTAGTATTTTCATCCTATTTAATTTTAATTTTCATATTCCCCACTTTCACTTAATAAAACTGATAATAAAAATAAATATATAATGATAATAAAATTAAAATAATAAAAAATAAATAAAATTTAATTCCAAGGCTACAATCGCTATCTGTATGTTGGCGTATGCATACTCTGCTGATGTAGTAGATGATATCTATCATATGTCAGAGATGACTGCATGTGAGACCATGTGGCGATTTTATGATACAATTTTGCGAATATTCCAAAAGATATACCTTTGTGTCCCGACGGGCGCTTATCTTGTGAGGCTTCTTAAAAGCTGAGAAGCTTGTTTTTTAATCCATAACTCGTTTGTAATCTTTATAAATTATGTTTAATTATATTTCTAATTAATTCCAATTCTAATATTTTTTCACTCTCACGTAATAAAAATAATAATAATAGAGATAAAAAAATAACAATTAATAAAATTACAATATTACAAGTAATAGAATTAAATTAATGTTAAGTTCATTAAATATTAACACAAATTGTACAAGTAATAAAATTAAATTAAGGTTAAGATGTGAAAAAAAATTAATAATTTTCCCTATTAAAAAATGATTTTATAAATTTTTCCTATTAATAATTAAATTATACATAAAGAAAAAAATGGGACAGGGCGCATCGCCAACTCATTAATGATGTGGCTGGGCGGTCTGGACAGCCACCGCCCCAATATTTCAAGCGGTGGATGAACCACCGCATGATAGGAGCTCCAAAATTTCTTCCCCTTACATCATAAATTTTTATTTTTTTATCTCTTTCTCATGGACTCCCCCTCCCACTCCATTAATGGAAATGTCCTAAGATTGGAACCATTGTTTGACAATAAGAGGATTGTAAAATTGGTATTGCACATTCTATGGGATAAATATTTATTGTAATACATGAAAGAACATAACTAAAAAAAGGACGAGTATCACAATACTCAATATTTTTAAGTATATTAAGAAAATATTAATTTTTTTAAAAAAAATACATATTTCGTTTTGAAAATATTTCGATGAAAACATCAGCTTCTTTCGATTTTTAATAGTAACATCTTACTGATTTGACAATCAAAAGATTGTTTTTCTGAGATATAAAATTATTATACAAATCATTATTTTTTGAATAGACCAGCACCGTTACGTTAGCTTATTACAATAAATCAACAGAATTAATAATTCACATAAATGCCATTTAAAAGTATTGTTTGTCTTTGAAGTATTATGCGTAAAATAATCTAAACGTTGTCTATCTCAAAAGAAATTATGTCAAAAATCTTACACCCATGAAAACAAACATGTAATGTAATATTTTTTTCATTTCTATAAAGGGTGATTGCATTAATTCGGTTAAATAACATTTGTGGTCCCTAAAGTACATATTATTTTTTATTCATGTCCATCTTGCCAAAATATATACACTTAATGAAGTCTCTATTATATATATAAAATGCGTTACACTTATATTCCTCGTGCAAAAATTTTACACTTAAGTCCCTCTAATATAACATGTGTACTCCAATAGACACTTTTTCGGCAAAATGCAACCACGTGCATGTCACGTGACTTTAATATGGGTATCTTCGGATTTCATGTGTTATGATATTTTTATTTGATCGGGGTAACATATTTTATATAAGAGGAACTTAAGTAAATTTTTGACACAAAGAGTATAAATACAACATGCTTTATATAAGACAAATGGATATTATACTTGAGGGACCATAAATGTGATTTAGCCTAATCCGCCCTTCTAATTACATGCATCTCTTCTAAATTTTGCAATTTTACTATTCACAGTAAAATTGATTTAACAATCTATATCATACGGTTAAAGTGTAATCAAACCCTTCACAGGAGAAATATTTTATATATGGACACAACTGTAAAATGACTCGATATTTGTAAATTAACAAGGCCAATTTGTATTTTTTTTAATTGGTCAATCAATTGCCCTTTAATTGAAATTATAATTTTTGGTCCAATTGATTTTATTTATGTATTTGGCATCATAATCTCGTAAGGCCTCATATTTAAAAAGTATTTTGGGTACAACAACTTAATAAGTAATTCAAAATTTAAGGTAGGTCAATACAAATATATAATTAAATAAAGAGTTTTTGGCACTTTGTATCCTGGAATTATACGATTTTGATACTTTGCACCTTAAAAATATAATTTATTTGGCACTTTACATCCTGGAAATATAATTTATTTGGCACTTTGCACCCTAATGTGTGTGTTAGTGAGAAAATTCATTGATAGAAGGGTATAATAGTTATTTTTAATTTTTTTTTTCACTTTGCACCTTGGCAATATAGATTTGCACACTTAAAATATAGAATGTTGGCATTTTGCACCCTAAAATTATAAAATATTAGCATTTTCGCCCGAATTAAATTTTTGGCACTCTGCACCCTAAAAATATAATGTGTATGACATTTTCTGTAAAGATTCACCAATCTTGATTCCTCCAGAAAGGACATAAGTGTATATGAGATAGTCAATCTCAATCACTAAAAAATGTCAACGAAAAATCTGAACAACAATTATTTTTCAAAATGTTCGACGATGACATGGCATCGAACTTTTGAAATAAATTAGCATTTGTTAAATTACATTATAATCTTTTAATAAAAAAACCAATTCTCTTAGCCGTGATTCGGTAGCTTCACGACCTCTGTTCATCGCGTTCTTTTGAATGGAGCTTTGGCCTTGGCCTTAATCTCCACCGAACGATTTTCAACTGAGATAATAATAATAATAATAGTAAAGAGAACAAATAGACTTATATATAAGGAAAATTGCTTTTTTGGTACGATATGGTAGATCTACTTGCAATTTTTGTACCATTGGATACGAAAATGCAAATTTGATATCATATAGGATAGGTTTCATTGCAAATTTGGTACCAAACCCAATTTCTTTCTCAAAGTTAATGATAATTTAACCCATGGTACTACATGAAATGTAAAATCTGGGCCTATATCGTAGAAAAAAATCATTTGGATCAAGGGTGGATGCATGATGGATCCACCATGAATCCAATATGATCCATATAAAATGTATAAATTGTTCACCTGGATTCATGGTCGATCCGCCATCAATCTGTTATAAAGTCCGTACAAAATTGAAAAAATATTCAACCGGATCATATCCACACCAACACCAAATACTTTGTTTTGCATCGACTTAGGATATGATCCATTTGGGATCCTATTCATGGGGATCTAATTTGGATCCGGTCCGGTTGATCAAATTGCTGCCCCTACGCAGGATCATAATTCATTTTCGATTTGCAATATTTAATTCAAAGATTGCTCAATATTTTTTCAATTTTATCATTTTAACTGCTAATCTATTTCTCTTAAGAGAATCGAGTTAATGCCATGCATTATAATGCAGTACATCAGAATACTGCACTAGGAGTAGAGGTGCTTAGAAGAATCGCATTTGGTGGACAAGTTGTGTCTGCTTCTAGCATGAGTTTCCTGGCTACATCATTTGTCGCCGATATTGGCACATCTAGCATTGTTCTTCTTGGTGTTGGAAATGTCACCGGAGGAGCTTTATCGATAATTTACGGGTAAGTATTTTTTTGCGAAAAAACTCTTCATTTATATTTCAACTCTCTTATTTTTTTTTTTTTTAATTTCTCACATTGATTTTTACAGCTAAGTGTACTATATCGCCGTCGCGTCGACCAACGCGATAACTATGTAGAGACCCTCGGTAGGAGGGATAGGTGGCTGCTTCACGCAGTGGCGGCAATAGTGTCGTACCTGATATGTGGCTTACTGGCGACATTGATCTACGGATTGTCATTCCGTGAGAATGACAACGCACTACAGAAGACTTTGGTAGCAGTAGGGGTTTCTATGCTGTGTATTTTATCGATGATGGCATTGAAACATTATGTGGGAGGAACGCCGAGGGATAGTACTCTTGCATATTTATTTATTGGGTCGAATGTTCTAGCTACAGTTATTTCTTATTTTATTGTTGTACTTTTTGGGTAGGACCCTGTAATTTTTTTTTTGTATTTTACTAATCATATTTCACAAATATACGGGAAGTTTTCATCTTCGGAATGAAATATAATAGATTCTTTTGTATATTAGTAAATACGCATTAAATTAAGATTTAACTATTTAAGATATTTTCCTTAATTTAAATATAATTAATCTAAATATCCCAATAAAATGGAAAATTAGATTAAATTTAAAAAATATATATATATATATATATATATATATATATATATATATATATATACCATCTCCATTAAAAAATATATATTGTCTGAAATGATTACATAATTTGTCACAAGATAATTTATTGAAAATTTTATTGGAAACGATCAAATAAATTGGCGACAACATGCCATCATGATTCAACTTAATCTAAGAAATTATGGTTCATTTTTTATTTTCAAGGGTTGATTTTAGATATTTATGATAACAACTTTAAATTTTTTAGAACAACTTAATAATAATTAAAGCGATTTAATCAAAGAAATTATGTGGTATGTCATTTAGACCATAGTATGATTAAAAATGATGATATTATTCAACTAACATAATAAATTAGTTAATCACGTGCAAAACACGTGTACTTTTCTAATTTAATTAAAAGAAATTAGTTAATCACGTGCAAAGCACGTGCATTTTTCTAGTATAAACTAAATATCTATGCTCCCTACTAATTAAGACAATCTTGTCATTTTATTTTCCTTTCGGTCATTGTTTAACATTCCAGTGGAAGATGCACTATACCTTTAGTTTGGGTTCACTTCAATAAGTGCATGCATTTTGAGGGTCTTTTCTTTTTTTTCTTCAATAAGTTCAACAGGAACTAATGTCGATGTTTTTAGTGCGTTTTATGATAGATTACAAGAGGTATTTAATTTCAATTCTAAGTTTTTATAATGCATTGTTACATCCACATCCACAATGCCCATTTGGTTAATTATGCTCTCTACTAATTAAGACAATCTCTATTAATTAGGACAATTCGAAGCTTCAGGAGCAACTACATGAAAAAGACCAAAAAATACACGAGCTGGAAAGAAAGCTCGACGATAAGGATCGTGAGTTGCAGGCTCTTAGACTGCCGATAGAAGCTTCCATGTAATGTTTTTTCCTTTCTTCAATTATTATTATTATGTACCTGTATAATTAATTTCATTCTTTTTTATTAACTAAATGAGAAAAATATTTGTTTGTATGTGACCATTTGATTGTAGGATTGGCGGAAGAAGTGGAGTTGCACCTACTACCCTTGGGAACTTGTTACCGATCACCAACGGTGCAGGTAAAACAATTTATTAATTTTAAATGCTTTTGGTTTTGCGAGGTTTAGGTTTTTTTCTTTAAGATGAAATTTTTATCGGTCTTCCTAAAATAAAATTTCACGAAACAGAAGTGTATATGAGATAGTCAATCTCAATCACTAAAAAATGTCAACGAAAAATCTGAACCACAATTATTTTTCAAAATGTTCGACAATGACATGGCATCGAACATTTGAAATAAATTAGCATTTGTTAAATTACATTATAATCTTTTAATAAAAAAACCAATTCTCTTAGCCGTGATTCAGTAGCTTCACGACCTCATCTCATCGCGTTCTTTTGAATGGAGCTTTGGCCTTGGCCTTGATTTCCATCGAACGATTTTCAACTGAGAAAATAATAATAATAATAATAATAATAATAATAATAATAATAATAATAATAATAATAATAATAATAATAATAATAATAATAATAATAATAATAATAATAATAATAATAATAATAATAATAATAATAATAATAATAATAACAATAATAGTAAAGAGAAAAAAATAGACTTATATATAAGGGAAATTGCTTTTTTGGTACCATATGGTAGATCTACTTGCAATTTTTGTACCATTGGATACGAAAATGCAAATTTGATATCATATAGGATAGGTTTCTTTGCAAATTTGGTACCAAACCCAATTTCTTTCTCAAAGTTAATGATAATTTAACCCATGGTACTACATGAAATGTAAAATCTGGGCCTATATCGTAGAAAGAAATCATTTGGATCAAGGGTGGATGCATGATGGATCCACCATGAATCCAATATGATCCATATAAAATGTGTAAATTGCTCACCCGGATCCATGGTCGATCCGCCATCAATCTGTTATAAAGTCCATAGAAAATTGAAAAAAAAATATTCAACCGGATCATATCCACACAAACACCAAATCCTTTGTGTTGGATCCACTTAGGATATGATCCATTTGGGATCCTATTCATGGGGATCCAATTTGGATCCGGTCCGGTTGTTAATTCATTTTTGATTTACAATATTTAATTCAAAGATTGCTCAATATTTTTTCAATTTTATCATTTTAACTGCTAATCTATTTCTCTTAAGAGAATCGAGTTAATGTCATGCATTATAATGCAGTACATCAGAATACTGCACTAGGAGTAGAGGTGCTTAGAAGAATCGCATTTGGTGGACAAGTTGTGTCTGCTTCTAGCATGAGCTTCGTGGCTACATCATATGTCGCCGATATTGGCACATCTAGCATTGTTCTTCTTGGTGTTGGAAATGTCACCGGAGGAGCTTTATCGATAATTTACGGGTAAGTATTTTTTTGCGAAAAAACTCTTCATTTATATTTCAACTCTCTCTTTTTTTTTTTTTTTTCATTTCTCACATTGATTTTTACAGCTATGTGTACTATATCGCGGTCGCGTCGGCCAACGCGATAACTATGTAGAGACCCTCGGTAGGAGGGATAGTTGTCTGCTTCACGCAATGGCGGCCATAGTGTCGTACCTGATATGTGGCTTTCTGGCGCCATTGGTCTAGGGATTGTCATTCCGTGAGAGTGACAACGCACTACAGAAGACTTTGGTTGTAGTAGTGGTTTCTATGCTGTGTATTTTATCAATGACGGCATTGAAACATTATGTGGGAGGACCGCCGAGGGATAGTACTCTTGCATATTTATTTATTGGGTCGAATGTTCTAGCTACAGTTATTTCTTATTTATTGTTGTACTTTTTGGGTAGGACTCTGTAATTTTTTTTGTATTTTACTAATCATATTTCACAAATATACGAGAAGTTTTCATCTTCGTAATGAAATATTATAGATTCTTTTGTATATTAGTAAATACGGATCATATTAAGATTTACCTAATTAAGATACTTTCCTTAATTTAAATATAATTTATCTAAATATCCCAATAAAATGGAAAAATAGATTCAACATGCCATCATGATTCAACTTAATCTAAGAAATTATGGTTCATTTTTTATTTTCAAGGGTTGATTTTAGATATTTATGATAACAACTTGAAATTTTTGAGAATAACATTGTAATAATTAAAGCGATTTAATCAAAGAAATTATGTGATATGTCATTTAGACCATAGTATGATTAAAAATGATGATATTATTCAACTAACATAATAAATTAGTTAATCACGTGCAAAACACGTGCACTTTTCTAATTTAATTAAAATAAATTAGTTAATCACGTGCAAAGCACGTGCATTTTTCTAGTATAAACCAAATATCTGAATTATGCTCTCGACTAATTAAGACAATCTTGTCATTTTATTTTCCTTTCGGTCATTGTTTAAAATTCCAGTGGAAGATGCACTATACCTTTAATTTTGGTTCACTTCAATAAGTGCATGCATTTTGAGGGTCTCTTTTTTTTTTCTTCAATAAGTTCAATAAGTTTTGAAATAAAAATAGACTTATATATAAGGAAAATTGCTTTTTTGGTACCATATGCTAGATCTACTTGCAATTTTTGTATCATTAGATACGAAAATGCAAATTTGATATCATATAGGATAGATTTCATTGCAAATTTGGTATCAAATCCAATTTCTTTCTCAAACTTAATGATAATTTAACCCATGGTACTACATGAAATGTAAAATCTGGGCCTATATCGTAGAAAGAAATCATTTGGATCAAGGGTGGATGCATGATGGATCCACCATGAATCCAATATGATGCATATAAAATGTGTAAATTTTTCACCCGGATCCATGGTCGATCCGCCATCAATCTGTTATAAAGTCCATACAAAATTGAAAAAATATTCAACCGGATCATATCCACACCAACACCAAATCCTTTGTGTTGGATCCACTTAGGATATGATCCATTTGGGATCCTATTCATGGGGATCCAATTTGGATCCGGTCCGGTTGATCAAATTGCTGCCCCTACGCAGGATCATAATTCATTTTCGATTTACAATATTTAATTCAAAGATTGCTCAATATTTTTTCAATTTTATCATTTTAACTGCTAATCTATTTCTCTTAAGAGAATCGAGTTAATGTCATGCATTATAATGCAGTACATCAGAATACTGCACTAGGAGTAGAGGTGCTTAGAAGAATCGCATTTGGTGGACAAGTTGTGTCTGCTTCTAGCATGAGCTTCGTGGCTACATCATCTGTCGCCGATATTGGCACATCTAGCATTGTTCTTCTTGGTGTTGGAAATGTCACCGGAGGAGCTTTATCGATAATTTACGGGTAAGTATTTTTTTGCGAAAAAACTCTTCATTTATATTTCAACTCTCTTTTTTTTTTTTTTTATTTCTCACATTGATTTTTACAGCTATGTGTACTATATCGCGGTCGCGTCGACTGTTGGATAAGGATGAAGATGAAGGCACTAAAGAAAGTTTGATAAGGGAGGTTTTGATGCATTCCAAAACTTCATAAATTGGCTAAGTATGGAGTGACTTAGCTGATAAGCTTATCAAGGAATTTTGACTAAGTAATGAAGACATCAGAAGAGTCAAAGTTTCAAGGTCCAAGACTTCTGATCTGCTGAAGTAAAGTTATCAGACTAGTGAAGATCAGCCGACTCAAATCAGATTTGTTCAAGTTTGAGATCAGCCGAGTTCGCCATCAGACTTATACTTTCGTCAGCCAAGTGAAGAAGATCATGAAGTATTCCCAACGGTAATAAATGCCCCTTGGTGTAATAAATGCTGAAGTACGAGGATATTTAAGACAAATGATTGAAGAAAAGCTTCACATCAGCCGAGTGCATTTAATGCTGCATTTAATGCTGCCTGCAGAATAGTACTGTTTACAGTACGGACAGACTGCAAAAGAGCCGTTCGCGGATTTTAAGGACCAGTACTCGAGGAATTTGAATCCTGTCTCTCTTCAACGGACACTTTTCAATCCTCAAGTATAAATAGCTGAAAGAGACGAAGAAGAAACAAGCAACACACTTTCTGAGAGAAATTTCCGAAGCAAAATTCTTTAAGTCTCAAGAACAGCTCACTCATCAGCTGAGTCATTTGTTGACGAAAGCAGAGTTGAAGAATCAAGAAAAATACATCTTCTGAGTGATTTTGTAAACAAGAGTGTTGTGCGGAGTTGTGATCCATCTTTGTGAGTGATCAAACTTCAGAGGATAGGTTTTCTGTGTGATTTCCTATTGCGAACTTGTGGTCGTTTCATTTGTTGTTCGACGCAAGCAGAGTATACTGTAAACTTTGTGATTATAGTATAACCCAAGATCTGAGTGACTTGGAAGAGTGGACTAAAGGATATTTAAATCCATATAACCACTATAAAAATTGATTGTGTTTTTACATTGTTTTTAAACTTGCATACTTCCTGATTGCATAAAAACACATTAAGTTAACTGTTTGAAAAGAAGTTAAAAGGAGTTTATAAAACTGGGGGAAACATTTTTCAAACTGCTCAGATTACTTGTGAAAAACACTTTGAAAATCCGCTGCAAGTACTCTAAGTATTAAAACTGATTTCTGCAAAATCAGCTAAGTAACTATCAGACGAGTGGTCAACAAGACTGTTCAAAGATTTGTTCGCGAACAGAATTGTAACTTACAAATCTGATCAGCTTAGTCTGTTCAGTAAGGGTAAAGTTTTAAAGTTAAATTTGAAGAAAATTTTTAAAGAGGTTTATTCACCCCCCCCCCTCTAAACCTCTTCTGACCACTTGGGACCAACAAGTGGTATCAGAGCAGGTGGTTCATTAGAATCAGCTGCCTGATCAACGAGCTTGATCCGAGTGTTTTTCAAAGGTTTTCAAAACTTTTCAAAAGAGCATCTTTTTGAAAAATAAAAACTTTTTGAAAAATGGATTGTATCAGCCATGTTCCCCACATTGCTGGTATGTCCTTTGAGGACTGGAAAATCAGAATGGAGATTTTCCTTGCTGCCTATAATGACAACATGCATACATGTATCATTAAAGGTCCATTCAAATTCACCAAGACCATCATCGTAGATGAAGCTCAAATAGTGGTGGAAAAAGACTTAACAGAAATGACAGCAGAAGAAATAAAGCTGTTCAACCTGGACAAAGTCGGAAGATTCATCATGACCAAAGCCCTGGATAATGATCGGTTTGACAAAGTCAAGCATTGCAAAACTGCAAAGGAGATGTGGGATAAGGTTCGTGACATGAGTGAAGGCAATGATGCTATTAAAGAGCATCAGCTCAGTGTTGCCTTGGAGAAGCTGGACAACTTCAAGATGAAGTCTGGAGAAACCATTGATCAGATGGATACCAGATTCACCAGAACTCTGAATGAAGTTTTGAAGCTGGGAAAGACTTTCACTGACAAAGAAATCACTGTCAAAGTACTGAAGGCTCTACCTTCCAAGTTCAACATGAAGGTGACAGCAATGGAAGAATCAAGAGATCTGGGCAAGATTTCTCTTACAGAGCTGTTCTCCGTACTCAAGGCGTATGAGTATAAACTGCCAAGGATGGGAATTGAAGAAACCTCAACTTCAGGACCCACAGCTGCACTAGTTGCTGCTGAAAATCAAAGAAGACCGGCTCAAAGAAATGCTGAAGTGGACTCATCTGATGAAGCCACTCTACTCAACAAAAAGGAGTACACTGCTGGAGATGTTGCACTGTTGATGAACAACTTCAAGAAGTTCTACAAGAGAAAGATGAAAAACAAATACAACAATGCTTCTACTTCTAAACCTAATTTTTCTTCTCAGGATAAGGATGATTATAAATCAAAACTAATGTGTTACAACTGCAGGAAATTGGGACACTTCATAAGAGACTGCCCATATCCAAAAGCAGAAAAGTACACTGAAGAGGAGAAGAAAATAAGAAAAGAAAGAAAGCATCAGAGAGGCAAGGCAATGATGGCTGAAGCAGAAAAGCTGACCGCCGTCTACTCATCTGATTCAGATTCAGACACGTCTGATGAAGAATCGTCTGATGAAGAAAAACCTGCTCTCCTGTGCCTGATGGCAAAGGAATCTGATGACTCTGAGGATGAGGTAACTCCTCTTAATGATGAATTATTTAATTCATTTGAACAAATGATGCTTAACAATACTGGTATTGCTGAAGCATATAAAAAGCTTAAGGAAGAGATGATCCTGCTAAAAGAGCAAAATAGTTCACTGAAACTTTTAGCTGAAAAGCCAAAAGAATCAGCTGAATATAAACAGCTTGAGCAAGAGCATGAATCTCTGAAAGCTGAATGTGAGGTATATAAAGGAAAAATCATGGAACTTGAGAAAATCATTGAGTCTCATGATAAGTCAACTGTTGCATCCATGCATACACCTAAGAAACAGGAGACACCTTTAGAAAAGGATAAACTAGAGTTGAACCATACTGAAAAATTCATATCAGCTGACAATAGTAAGGTCATTCTGTATGTTCAAACCTCTAAACCTACCTCATCTGAGAATGTGTTAAAGGAGAAGAAATCTCCTAAGGCTAAAAAGAGCAAAGAGCCTAGTGTAGGAAATCAGACTAGTAAGACCAAACAGCAGAGTCCTAAGAAGTCTGCTGATAAAGCTAAAGTCAATCAGACTAGTGGTAAAACTAAGTCAAAAACAAATGAGCAAGCATCTAGTAAACCAAAGAAGCATAAGAATAAGAAAAATCAAAATGCTTGGTATGGAAATGAGTCATATTATGTGCAACCTGCTGCATATCATCCTATGTATCATGCACCTCAATTTCCTAGTTACTATGCACCTTACCCTGCTCATCCAATGCATGCATATCCTGCATATCATGCACCTTACCCTGCTTATGAACATTATTCATATCATACTGATCATCAACATGACTTATCTGATAACTATGATAAAAATGAAACTGTTCATGCTCCTAAAACTCAGAAACCTAAGAAGCCTAAGACTTCAACATCTTGGGTTGTCAAGGGTGGAACTAATCCTTCAGGACCCTCTCAATAAGGGTACCTAAAACAATTTTATTTTTGTTTTGTAGGTTAGGATTAGGAGTAGGAGTAAAGTAGAAAAGATTTGGTACTTGGACAGTGGATGTTCAAGGCACATGTGTGGAAACATACATGAGTTGACTGATGCAGTTGCTGTGGATGGTCCAAAAGTCACTTTTGGAGACAGCAAAGAAGGCAAGATTAAAGCTAAAGGAAGATTAATCAAGGGAAACATAGAGATATCTGACGTCTCCTATGTTAAAGGCCTAAAATATAATCTGCTGAGCATAAGTCAATTTTGTGACAAGGGATATTCAGTCATCTTCTCAACAGATAAGTGCTATGTTGAACAAATTGGTACAAAGAAGGTAATTTTATCTGGAAGACGACAAGGAAACATCTACATAGTCGACTGGAATTCTGTTGACAAGAATTCAAGTGTTTGTTTGGTGGCATCTGCACCAAGTGAAGTCAGTTGGCTATGGCACAAGAGAATGAATCATTTAAACTTCAAGACCATAAACAGATTAATCAAGAATGATTTGGTAGAAGGGATTCCAAAAGCAGTCATGAGCAAAGACAAGCTCTGTGATGCATGTCAGAAGGGTAAACAAATCAAGTCATCTTTTAAAGAAAAGAAGCACCAATCCTCTGGAAGAATATTGGAGCTGTTGCATATGGACTTATTTGGACCCATTGATCCAGTCAGCAATGGTGGAAAGAAATACTGCCTAGCTGTTGTGGATGATTATTCAAGATATACTTGGGTGATTTTCATGAAGAAGAAAAGTGAAACCAAGGAACATCTTACAAATCTGATGGAACTGATCCAGAATGAGAAGAGTATCAAAATATTGAAGATCAGATCAGATAGAGGGACAGAATTTACAAACTCTACTGTTGAAGAGTATTGTAACATCAAAGGAATACATCATGAGTATTCAGCTGCTAGAACCCCTCAACAGAATGGTGTTGCTGAAAGGAGAAACAGAACACTAAAAGAAGCTGTCAGAACCATGATAGCTGAAGCCAAGCTGCCTCAAAGATTTTGGGCAGAAGCAACAAATACAGCATGCTTTACCCAAAACAGATGTATGATCAACAAAAATCAGAACAAGACTCCATATGAAGTTTGGAACAACAGAAAACCAAACATTTATTATTTTAAGATTTTTGGTTGTAAATGTTTTGTATTGAATAATGGGAAAAATCACCTTACTGCATTTGCAGAAAAGGCTGATGAAGCTGTTTTTGTAGGATACTCTACTGTTAGTAAAGCTTATAGAGTGTTTAACAAAAGAACATTACTAATAGAAGAATCTATCCATGTAGTATTTGATGAGCCAAGTCAATCTTCTGAAAAGAATCAAAGTGCTAATCAAGATCTGTCTACTGATTTACAGAAGTTAGACGTTGGAAGAAATGAAGAATATGTTCCCATCATACTACCTAATCTAAGTTCAGCTGCTAACTCAAGTGCTGTTCAAAATCACAGTGCTGATTGTCTAACAGACGAGTTGCTAACAGCTGACAGACCAGAGACTGTTCAACAGACTACAAATGTTCAACAGACTACTACTGGAACTCCAACAGTAGTGTTGCAAGATCATAACAGAGGACAACATCCTGATTTGCAACCTGATCTCAGATGGCTCAAGAATCACCCTCCTGAATTAGTTATTGGTGATCCTTTAGATAGAGTGAAGACAAGAAGAGCTGCTGCACAAGATGCTATGTTTGTCACATTTCTATCTCAAATAGAGCCCAAGCAAATTGAAGAAGCTCTCAATGACTCCTTCTGGATAGAAGCTATGCAAGAAGAGTTGAATCAATTTGAAAGGAATGAAGTCTGGTACTTAGTTCCTAGACCAAGTCATCAAAGAGTAATTGGCACTAAGTGGGTATTCAGAAATAAGATGAATGAAGATGGTATTGTTACCAGAAACAAAGCAAGACTAGTGGCCAAGGGTTATTGTCAAGAAGAAGGAATTGACTTTGATGAAACTTTTGCACCAGTAGCAAGACTTGAAGCAATCAGACTGTTTCTTGCCTATGCTGCTCACAAGAACTTCACTGTCTATCAGATGGATGTGAAGTCTGCTTTTCTCAATGGAGAATTGCAAGAAGAAGTGTATGTTGAACAACCTCCAGGATTTGAAGTCTATCAAGAAGAAGACAAAGTATATCGTCTGAAGAAAGCCCTTTATGGACTGAAACAGGCTCCAAGAGCATGGTATGATACCCTATCTGATTTTCTTTTAATTAAAGGATTTCGAAAAGGTAAGGTAGATAAAACCTTGTTCACAATTGAATGGGAAAATCATATATTACTTGTGCAAATATATGTGGACGATATTATTTTTGGTTCAACTAACCAACAGATGTGTGATAAGTTCTCCAAGCTGATGCAGAATAAGTTTGAAATGAGCATGATGGGTGAACTCAATTACTTTCTTGGATTGCAAGTCAGACAGTTGCCTGATGGAATATTCATCAGCCAAGCAAAATACACAAGAGATCTGTTCAAGAAATTTGGTATGGAAACTAGCTCAACAGCTACCATTCCTATGTCTACAAGTCTTCGTTTGGATAAAGATGAAGATGGCAAATCAGTGGACATAACCAAATATAGAGGCATTATTGGTTCATTGTTGTATCTAACAGCAAGCAGACCTGACATAATGTACTCAGTTGGAGTCTGTGCAAGATTTCAATCAAACCCCAAAGAATCTCATCTCTTAGCTGCCAAGAGGATATTGAAGTATGTTAAAGGCACTCAAGAACTGGGATTATGGTATCCTATAGAATCTGGATTTGAACTAGTTGGCTATTCAGATTCAGACCTTGCTGGCTGCAAGATTGACAGAAAGAGCACAACAGGTGCCTGTCAGTTCTTAGGCAGTCGTCTGATCTCATGGATGAGTAAGAAGCAAACCTCAGTCTCTATATCTACTGCTGAAGCTGAATATATAGCTGTTGGAGCTTGCTGTGCACAGATACTTTGGTTGAAGCATCAACTAGAAGACTACAACATCAAGATCAGTGGAATTCCAATCTACTGTGACAATACAAGTGCAATTTCACTTACTCAAAACACTACAAGTCATTCAAGGACCAAGCATATTGAGATCAAGCATCATTTCATTAGAGATCATGTGGAAAAAGGCAATATAATGATTGAGTATGTTCATACTGATAATCAGATTGCAGATATTTTCACTAAACCTTTAAGTGAAGTAAGGTTTTCAACTCTAAGAGCTGAGCTAGGACTACTTAATTTGGAAGCATAAGCTGAGGGGGAACTCATCAGAAGACTGGAGTTCAACAGCTTAGTAATTCGTTATTATCTTCAAAGATTAACTCTCAACAGACTAGTTAACTCATGAATTCTTAAACTCAGGGGGAACGTGTAAGACTAGCGGTACTTCTGAATTAAAGATGAAATTTGTTAATGACAGTTAGTTGAAGTTATGTTTTCATCAGAAGACTCAACTATCGAAGATTAAAGTTATTTTATCTAGCTGGATTGACAAACAGCTGAGGAAGGTTATCAGCTATTGGCATTCTCTGATAACAGCATTGTCATCAGGACAGTAGTCCATCAGATAAGTATTTATGTTACTCATCTGATTACTTCAATAAAAGCGGAACTGTTTAAAACGTATATTCAAAACACGCTTTTATAAGTAACTGTTGGGCGGTACATATTCCCGCTCTTCATTAAATATCTTTTGAATTTGAAAGGTCGTAACTGACGCCGCACGATCAGCACTGACAGAAAAACGGATCTAACGGTTGGCAGATATCACGGAAACCGAAAAACCCAAACTCTATAAATCCTCATCTGATCAGTCGAGTAGCTCTTTACGAACCCTAAACTTTCAAAAGTACTTGTGAGAAATTTCTGCAAATTCTCTGCATACTTTCCTTTGTTTTTCTAACCTTCAACAGATTTACAATGGCCGCCGAAGGTATGTTTCTCGTCTATGATTCCTACTACCAATCTGGTACGAATCTGATGAAAGAACTGCTCGAAAAGTTCAAAGCTGCTTCGCTGGTAAACTTCATGGAATACCACGAAGGAATTATCTGGACTGACCAAGTGATGGAGTACTACAACTCTGCGAAAGCTGACTACAACAAACTGGAGATTAAGGCTTCAGTGGGAGGCAAATCTATCACTATCACTCCTGCTGTTCTTCACGAGACGTTTGGGCTTCCTAACAGAGGACGACATGACGTCACTGTACTGACAGAGGACAAGCACCAACAGTTCTGGGCGATCTGCGCCAAAGAGGGAGAAACTTTATCTGGAAATATTAGGAAGAAGCAACTGAAGGATGAATATCAGCGGATGGCTGATATGGTGTGCAAGCTGATTGAGAACTGCACATTCTCACTAGATGCTGTTACCATGAAGAGATTCAGCATCATGGCTGCCATATACTATGGAATGGATATCAACTGGTCCATCATAGTATGGTACATATTAGCTGACTTTCTTGATGATAAGAAAGGAAAAGGCCCCACTACCAACCACAGGATCACACTCAGCTATCTGCTGTCAAAGCTGGGCTGTGATATGAAGAATGGAAAGGAGATTCACAAATCTAAGGCATTGTCCAAGTACATGCCTGTTCAAAAGAGGAAGGCTGGTGAGCCTGAGGAAGCTGATATTGAGGAACCAAAGGAGGTTCCTGCCAAAAGGCAAAAGAGATTAGTCAAAACAGCAAGTTTGGCTGTTGAGACAAAAAGGAAGAGGGCTGCTGATGAGCCCAAGAAGAAAGAATCTAAGCAGATGGAGAGAGTGACTTCTGCTGAAGCCACTAAGATTGTTGAGAACATAATTGCTGATGTAAGGACTGGATCCCCTGCATCACCATCAAGAACTCCATCAGCAGAGAGGCCTGCTGAGGATATTTCTCAAAGGACAAGAAGTCAACTGAGAAGTACTGCTGCTACCACTTACCGTGAAGGTAAAACAAAGAAGTCTGCTAGAAAGCAGATGACATTCATTGAAAAACCTACTGATCTGGAAAATGTAGCTAGGGAGGACCCTGAAGCTACTCAAAGGCCTATTGAATCAGTTGAGACTGTTGTGACTGACAAAGCTGATAAGCAACAGCCAAGTCAGGAAGCACCAACAGCTGAGGTTGCTCAACCTCAAGAAGATCCAGATGTTCAAATCATCCATCCTATAGCTGCTGCTCCCATATCATCTGCTGGACCAGCTCCTGTTGATAAAGGCAAAAGAAAGATAGTGATTAAGAGAAAGAAAATCACTAAAGCTGACAAAAGAGCAAGGGAAGAAGCTGAACAGAGGAAGTAGGATGAGCTTGAAGAGAAGAAAGCACTTGAGCTAAGCAAAGCTCAAGAAGCAAAGGATGAAGCCAGAAGACGCATGTCTGAAGCAGAAAGAAAAGCTGCTGAGGATGCTGAAATGGCTGCAGTGATTGAATTGAGCAAGGTTGATGCCTATGGACCTGTCCATGGAGGTGGCATCAAGATTGGTGAAGGGAAGGATGAAGAAGACAAGAAGAAAATATTGCTGCCTGCCCCCAAAACCAAGTCAAAAGACAAGTTTGAAGTCAGAAAAGCTTTTGAGATAGTCTATGCTGATAAGGAGCTTTTCAAGAAGTTTGAGAAGTCTCTAGCATACTATGATCAGAAGTTGATGTTGAGAACTCTGTTCACCCAGGAGAAACCAAGATATATCAAGTGGAGGGATAACAGGCTGAACAGCTCAATAACTGAACTTCAAAGCATGAAGGAGTTAGCTGATGAAGAACAATGGGTTCTAAGTTGGCTGAAGACAAACTCCATCCAAAAGGCTCTTGATCCAAGCTATGTGAGAGATATCATGCATAGCTATGCAAAAGGCTTTGCATTGGAGGAAGCCAAGAAAATCAAGAGCACCTTGCCTGAAAAGAAGAAGAAGTCTGAAGATGCTGAGGAAAGAGCAATTAAGTTTGCTGTTATGGCTGCCCTGAAGAGATGGGCTAAAAAGTCAAAGTATCAGCAAGGCTGCTCAAGTGATTTGCCACTACTGCCAAGTATCCAGCAAATCATTTTTGGCAAGGAAGTGCAACCGTGCTATGAAGTGCCAAAGGGGAATAATGCCTTTGTTAACCCCTGGATCATTGTGAGGCAAATCAGACAAACCACTTGCTTCAATGATGATGGCACTATCACCAACTTAGTCTATGATGATGTTACTGATGAGCCTAAAGCTGCGGACAAGCCTGATGTCAAGTCTGCTGATCAGACTGAAGTCAAGACTGCTGATCAAATTGCTGATAAGTCTGCTGATCAGACTGAAGATAAGTCTGCTGAAAAGGCTGCTGATGATCCCCTGGCCATTGAGTGGAAGGCTACGGACTCTGGAAATCATCAAGACGAAAAGATGGAAGATATTCCTGTCCACCAGGAAATTGATGAAAGGGATGTAGCTGCTGCTTCTGCTTCATCAGGTGATAAGCACTCATCACTGATGGAAGCAATCCAGATGTTGATGGAAAACCAACTTAAGGAACTGGAAGACAAGCACAAGCAACAGCTATTAAAGGTTAAGGAGGAGCTGAAAGCAGAGCTGGCAGAAACCAACAGACTTCAGCTGGAAACTGTTCAAGGATCAACAGAAGAGATCATCAAAAAGGAGATCAACAGTATTCCAATTCCTCAAGACAACTCATTGCAGTTGATACACAGCTTAAGAGAACTGAACCAGAACGTGGAAGATGTGAAGGGTGATGTGAATCATCTTCACACTGCTTTAAAATCAGCTGAGCACAAGATTGCTGACTTAACTGCAACTTTCATTAAAGTCAGTCATGAAGAGAAGGAAATCAATCTGGGAATGTTGCAAGAAGTTGCAAAGGCTGCACAGGAAGTTCAAAATGAAATTGCAACTATCAACCTCAACATTGACTACTTCAATGATAAGACTGATGTCATCAGCACTGACATTCATAATCTCACAGCAAGTCACGACGTTGTTAATCAGAATCTGAAGGCTTTGTGTGCTGGAGTAAAGATTCCAACAGTTGCCCTCAACCCTGCTGTTGAACCTTCTACTGTCATCAGAGTTGATGATGACAAAAAGGGGGAAGATAAAAGGGAAGAACAAGCTAAGGAAACTGCTGCTGAAGAATCAGCTATGGAATCTGATGCTAAAGAACCAGCTAAAGAGACCATTACTGAAGAACCAGCAAAGGAATCTGCTGCTGAAGATTCAACTAAGGAAGAAACTACTGCTGCAACTATTAAAGCTAAGGAAACTGAAGAAACAGCTGACAAGGCTGATAATCTTGGAAAGGTAGAAGAATCAGAAACGATTGAAAAAGAAGATACCAAGTACAAGAATACAGAATCTGCAAGGAAGGCTATGGAAGCTTTGAAAGCTCTTCAAGAACAAGAACTTAAAGAGAAGATGGAAGCTGCCAAAGCAACCTTGGAAGAAGAAGCTGATGAAGAAGAAGATGATGAAGAATCATCTTATGAATACGAAGAAGTGCTTGAATCTGATGAAGAAGCTGATAGTTAGGAATTGCATAATCCATTGTAATCAGTTTACTTTTTCAGAAATCTCATCTGATGAACTTGTACATGTAACTCATTTTCAATATTAATGAAAAGTCAAGTTCAATCCAATAAACTTTTTCTATCTCAGAAAATTTTGAGGATTTCAATATTTAGTTTAGGTATTCAACAGGTACTAAGCTGAAGTTTTGTCATCATCAAAAAGGGGGAAATTGTTGGATAAGGATGAAGATGAAGGCACTAAAGAAAGTTTGATAAGGGAGGTTTTGATGCATTCCAAAACTTCATAAATTGGCTAAGTATGGAGTGACTTAGCTGATAAGCTTATCAAGGAATTTTGACTAAGTAATGAAGACATCAGAAGAGTCAAAGTTTCAAGGTCCAAGACTTCTGATCTGCTGAAGTAAAGTTATCAGACTAGTGAAGATCAGCCGACTCAAATCAGATTTGTTCAAGTTTGAGATCAGCCGAGTTCGCCATCAGACTTATACTTTCGTCAGCCAAGTGAAGAAGATCATGAAGTATTCCCAACGGTAATAAATGCCCCTTGGTGTAATAAATGCTGAAGTACGAGGATATTTAAGACAAATGATTGAAGAAAAGCTTCACATCAGCCGAGTGCATTTAATGCTGCATTTAATGCTGCCTGCAGAATAGTACTGTTTACAGTACGGACAGACTGCAAAAGAGCCGTTCGCGGATTTTAAGGACCAGTACTCGAGGAATTTGAATCCTGTCTCTCTTCAACGGACACTTTTCAATCCTCAAGTATAAATAGCTGAAAGAGACGAAGAAGAAACAAGCAACACACTTTCTGAGAGAAATTTCCGAAGCAAAATTCTTTAAGTCTCAAGAACAGCTCACTCATCAGCTGAGTCATTTGTTGACGAAAGCAGAGTTGAAGAATCAAGAAAAATACATCTTCTGAGTGATTTTGTAAACAAGAGTGTTGTGCGGAGTTGTGATCCATCTTTGTGAGTGATCAAACTTCAGAGGATAGGTTTTCTGTGTGATTTCCTATTGCGAACTTGTGGTCGTTTCATTTGTTGTTCGACGCAAGCAGAGTATACTGTAAACTTTGTGATTATAGTATAACCCAAGATCTGAGTGACTTGGAAGAGTGGACTAAAGGATATTTAAATCCATATAACCACTATAAAAATTGATTGTGTTTTTACATTGTTTTTAAACTTGCATACTTCCTGATTGCATAAAAACACATTAAGTTAACTGTTTGAAAAGAAGTTAAAAGGAGTTTATAAAACTGGGGGAAACATTTTTCAAACTGCTCAGATTACTTGTGAAAAACACTTTGAAAATCCGCTGCAAGTACTCTAAGTATTAAAACTGATTTCTGCAAAATCAGCTAAGTAACTATCAGACGAGTGGTCAACAAGACTGTTCAAAGATTTGTTCGCGAACAGAATTGTAACTTACAAATCTGATCAGCTTAGTCTGTTCAGTAAGGGTAAAGTTTTAAAGTTAAATTTGAAGAAAATTTTTAAAGAGGTTTATTCACCCCCCCCCCCCCTCTAAACCTCTTCTGACCACTTGGGACCAACATCGACCAACGCGATAACTATGTAGAGACCCTCGGTAGGAGGGATAGTTGTCTGCTTCACGCAATGGCGGCCATAGTGTCGTACCTGATATGTGGCTTTCTGGCGCCATTGGTCTAGGGATTGTCATTCGTGAGAGTGACAACGCACTACAGAAGACTTTGGTAGCAGTAGTGGTTTCTATGCTGTGTATTTTATCAATGACGGCATTGAAACATTATGTGGGAGGACCGCCGAGGGATAGTACTCTTGCATATTTATTTATTGGGTCGAATGTTCTAGTTACAGTTATTTCTTATTTATTGTTGTACTTTTTGTGTAGGACTCTGTAATTTTTTTTGTATTTTACTAATCATATTTCACAAATATACGAGAAGTTTTCATCTTCGTAATGAAATATTATAGATTCTTTTGTATATTAGTAAATACGCATCAGATTAAGATTTAACTAATTAAGATACTTTCCTTAATTTAAATATAATTTATCTAAATATCCCAATAAAATGGAAAAATAGATTCAATTTAAAATATATATGTTGTCTGAAATGATTACATAATTTGTCACAAGATAATTTATTGAAAAATTTATTGGAAACGATCAAATAAATTGGTGACAACATGCCATCATGATTCAACTTAATCTAAGAAATTATGGTTCATTTTTTATTTTCAAGGGTTGATTTTAGATATTTATGATAACAACTTGAAATTTTTGAGAATAACATTGTAATAATTAAAGTGATTTAATCAAAGAAATTATGTGGTATGTCATTTAGACCATAGTATGATTAAAAATGATGATATTATTCAACTAACATAATAAATTAGTTAATCACGTGCAAAACACGTGCACTTTTCTAATTTAATTAAAATAAATTAGTTAATCACGTGCAAAGCACGTGCATTTTTCTAGTATAAACCAAATATCTGAATTATGCTCTCGACTAATTAAGACAATCTTGTCATTTTATTTTCCTTTCGGTCATTGTTTAACATTCCAGTGGAAGATGCACTATACCTTTAATTTTGGTTCACTTCAATAAGTGCATGCATTTTGAGCATCTTTTTTTTTTTTCTTCAATAAGTTCAATAAGTTTTGAAATAAAAATAGATTTATATATAAGGAAAATTACTTTTTTGGTACCATATGCTAGATCTACTTGCAATTTTTGTATCATTAGATACGAAAATGCAAATTTGATATCATATAGGATAGGTTTCATTGCAAATTTGGTACCAAATCCAATTTCTTTCTCAAAGTTAATGATAATTTAACCCATGGTACTACATGAAATGTAAAATCTAGGCCTATATCGTAGAAAGAAATCATTTGGATCAAGGGTGGATGCATGATGGATCCACCATGAATCCAATATGATGCATATAAAATGTGTAAATTTTTCACCCGGATCCATGGTCGATCCGCCATCAATCTGTTATAAAGTCCATACAAAATTGAAAAAATATTCAACCGGATCATATCCACACCAACACCAAATCCTTTGTGTTGGATCCACTTAGGATATGATCCATCTGGGATCCTATTCATGTGGATCCAATTTGGATCCGGTCCGGTTGATCAAATTGCTGCCCCTACGCAGGATCATAATTCATTTTCGATTTGCAATATTAAATTCAAAGATTGCTCAATATTTTTTCAATTTTATCATTTTAACTTCAATAAGTGCATGCATTTTGAGGGTCTCTTTTTTTTTTTCTTCAATAAGTTCAACAGGAACTAATGTCGATGTTTTTATTGCGTTTTATGATAGATTACAAGAGGTATTTAATTTCAATTCTAAGTTTTTATAATGCATTATTACATCCACAATGCCCATTTGGATAATCTACATAATCTAAATATATAAGTGATGATTGTGATGTAAACCTGCTAGCTACTTTTCTCTGCTAGATTTTATAAACCAAATATCTGAATTATGCTCTCTACTAATTAAGACAATCTCTATTAATTAGGACAATTCGAAGCTTCAGGAGCAACTACATGAAAAAGACCAAAAAATAAACGAGCTGGAAAGAAAGCTCGACGATAAGGATCGTGAGTTGCAGGCTTTTAGACTGCCGATAGAAGCTTCCATGTAGGACTGTCAATCGGACCTTGTGAGCCGAGCTTTAAATAGCTTAAACTCAAATATTATCGGGCTTCATAGTTATATGCTCAAGCTCGGCTCATAAATTTTTTAATTATTTCGGCTCAAACTCAGCTCATGTAACGTTTCGGGCCTATATCGTAGAAAGAAATCATTTGGATCAAGGGTGGATGCATGATGGATCCACCATGAATCCAATATGATCCATATAAAATGTGTAAATTGTTCACCCGGATCCATGGTCGATCCGCCATCAATCTGTTATAAAGTCCATACAAAATTGAAAAAATATTCAACCGGATCATATCCATACCAACACCAAATCCTTTGTGTTGGATCCACTAAAGATATGATCCATCACAACCGCCATTACGATATACATATTGGTTCACCATAAGAGATGAATTTGTTAACAAAAATTAATCAACAAAATTATATATGAGATGAACTTGTTTACTCCATTAGAAGTGTCTTTAGTTGAAGATAAATAATGATCAACCTTCTCAGATCACTTTATTATAAAAAATAACCAATTTAAAAGTTTTAAATTTGGGCAGATTTTAACTCCAATGTTGGGTCGAGTTTAGTGTTCTTTTTATACAATTGGAATTGGACAATTGGAGCTCTTTTGTGAGCCATGCCTCTTTATCCTCAGCCCAACTACACTGCCATTTTCCGATTATACCCTTTAGTTTTAACACTAAATTACACACATGCCATTAAAATCTCATCAACAGCAAAAAACAAAAATACCTCTTTCATCGGCTTTTTGGTATGCATCGTGGAATTATAGGATTTCGGCATTTTATGCTCTAATTTAAAAGTTTTGCACTTTGCACTCTAAAAATATAATTTATTTGGCAGTTTCCACTCTAGTGTGTGTTTTAGTGAGAAAATTCATTGGTAGAAGGGTAGAATAGTTGTTTTCAATTTTTTTTTCACATTGCACCTTTAAAATATATAATATTAGCATTTTGCATCCTAAAATTATAAAATATTAGCTTTTCACTCCCATTTAAATTTTTTGGCACTTTGCACCCAAAATATAATTTGTATGACATTTTGCATCCTAATATATTTTTCTTAAAAAAAAAAAAAAACTCATGAATGTCGGCGATGTAGAAATAAAATGGTCATTTCTATGCACAACAATCATAAACTTGTTGTTCTAAATTTATTTTACTTTATAATAACTTATTTTAACAGTTTCTCTCTGTAAAATTTAGATTAAAAAAAAGACATTGTCTTAATTTTATTTTCAAGTATCCTCAAGATTATTTACTTTATAACTAAACTACACGTTTACATATCTAACATATTATTATATATATGACTACTAAGTTAGTCGACGAGTGAATTGGAGCATTATTTTTCTTGCCTACTTTTTATGACTTGTTAGTATTAATTTTTCTACTTGGACTTTAGCGTGAAGTGACCAATAATATTCAGGAGTACACAAAATTATTCATGCTTTCGTGTCACATGTATTTATTTCTATTTTAATATAAATTGACAAATTTGTAATTTTATTATATATTATCGATCCTAAGTTTGACACACCGATATGCAACAAAGTGCACTAGATTCATTTACCAATTACATTTCCTAGTTTATATTTCTAGAGTAATCTTCAGAACATTCCGGATCGAGTATTCACGAATACTATTTATTATGTAAATTTGTAACAAAAAATACTTTTGTATTTATGAACTTGTATGCTATTTTCTTGAAACAATACAAAATAATATTAATTTTGATCATCAATTTCGAATTTAATTGATAAATATGTTATTTACATAAGTTAGAATCCCACAAAAGTTTTTTTTAGTGATACTTTCGCTGATTGAATTCGTATCCCTTGTATACAAATCAACCTCATTATGGACCCAAATTCTAATGGACTCCACCAACTCAATTTTCTGGATTTATCATGGGTTTTTATCTGACCATGTCGGATAAATCGGTTACAAAAATGCGGTTCTACTTGCACCAATTTATTTATTTTTCTATTTCTTCTTATCCAATAAGACATGGGGTTGGATCGGGTTTGAAGGAGAGGGAGGAGTTAGGTCTTAGGTGAAGAGGATAGGGAAAGGTCAGTGTTGGGTTTGGGTAATTCAAATTCGATCCGTCCCGTTTTTAAAATACTTGAATAGGACGAGTGTTTTTTGAATTTTGATACTCGAACTTGAAAATCAGTATTTCTTTTAAGGGAGTACGGAATGGGTTTGAGATTAGCCTCTCCAACCCAAAATACCTCTATATCTTTTTATTATTATTATTATTATATAACTATACACTTTTTTTATGAATCAATTAAATAATTAATTAACATTATCTAATGAAGAACCTTTTTACTTTACCATAATATTTTTTAAATCGCACATTGTTATTAATACATTAAGTTTGCCTCAGTTATAAAAACTCTCATAGTCTCTACAGCTCTACCACTTATTCTTTTTCTTCCCACCTATGCCATGTCATACATAAAAAAAATTTTTTACAAATTAAATTACTACTTCTACTTGTTAATTACATACAAAATTTTATACAATATATTGTAATTTTATTTTGTTAGGTACGCGAAAAAATTGATGATTTAAAATGATATGAGACCCATAATCCTGTTTCGTCCTATCCCTCAATTATTCAAATACACGATATAAATTTTGAATGAAATTTGTCAATTTCAAAATTTACTATACCCATATCTTTAACCCCAAATCCGTAAACTCCCCCGTGCCCACCCTAAGTATAGATACGCAAGTAATCAATTGTGATTTGTGAACACAACCGGGTAGTCTAACTTTAATTTTTGGATCCGACCCACTTATTATTGGGCCAGCCCAAACGAATTTGTGGACTTATTCTAATCTATAACTAAGATTCGTCATAATTTTAGGTCTAGCGGCCCATTTATTTATCAACAGCCCATTTGAATTATAACATGTTAAAAATAATTTTTATACAATTAAATTTTTTTAAGAGTGAAGGGCACTTTTAGTCCTCTTTATGGACCAACTTTTGCACATTCGTTCCTCTTAAAATTTTGGTAACAAATTCATATCACTTAATTTTAATATAGTAGATGCGTCCATTTCATAAATGTATAAAAAAGACATAAAAAAATAACTGTAGTTTAGACATCGGCAAAATAGCAATTTACGTACTTTCACTGGTCTGGAAAATCAGGACACTTAATTTTTCAGCAAGCACTTACGTCCCTTAACTTTCACTAATCCGCAGAATCAAGACACTTAATTTTCCAGCAAGCATTTTTACGTTCCTTAACTTTCACTGTTCCGCAGAATCAGGACACTTAATTTTCCAGCAAGCATTTTACATCCCTTAACTTTCATTTGTCCGTGGAATCAGGACTCTTAATTTTCCGACAAGCAAAATATGTCCTATAACTTTTCTATACCCGCAATTTTAGTCCACTTGACAGCAATTTCAGTCCACAACTCATCGAAAATTGCATAATAGCCAACTGGACAAATAATTTGGGGATTTGAATTAATATTGCTATTTTTAAATAATTGTAGATAGTTTATCAAGTGATTATCAAGTGAAATTTAATGTCCTGAAACAAAAATGTGTCAAATAGGACTTATGTCAAATAGGTCATAAAATTTTGCAGTTTAAAAGTTACAAGTTTTGTAAAGCAATTATGAGAATTAAAGTAGTAGAATGTGCACTATGCTTTTCAATTCATTCATAACAATAAGTAGTACAACTATTGAAAACAAAGCATGGTGCTCTTTAAATAATAATCTACCTAAACCGCCTAAAAATAAAGGAGTATAATGGATGTAAAGTCATAGGACGTTTGGAAAATTTATAGGACTGAAATCGCAGTCAAGTGGACTAAAATTGCTGGTATAGAAAAGTATAGGACGTATTTTGCTTATCAAAAAATTAAGTATCCTAATTTCGCTGACCAAAGAAAGTTAAGGGATGTAAAATGTTTGCTGAAAAATTAAATGTCCTGATTCTGCATAACAGTGAAAGTTAAGGGCGTAAAATGCTTGGTGGAATTTTAAGTGTCTTGATTCTGCGGACCAACGAAAATTAAGGGACGTAAATTGCTATTTTGCAACATTCTTAAAATAAATCTGGTCTAGGAAAAAATGATAGATTATGTGGCAACAAATGAATAACATCATTCATTATAATGAAGTCATACTTTTATAATAAATGATATGATTCATTTTTAGCCTTGAGGTCATTTTTTTTTTTTCCATAACCGAATCTGGATAAGAAGTTCAGGCAAAATATTCTGTTGACATTATTCTCTTTTTCTCATTTTTCCTCTCTTATTAGTTATCTCTTGCGCAGACATATGAAGTAGAGAAATTTCGATGAGCAGAACCGCTTATTGAAATTTTAAGTATTTTATTCTTTCTTTTTTTTAGTTGTATTATACAAATAATATACAAATAAATCAATTTTTTTTTTAATTTAATACATTATAGAAAAGGTTGCGAGAGAAACAACCATTTAACCCTAAAAAAAGAAGCAATACAAGAAAAATATCGAAAACCATATGTTCATTCCAAAATATGAAAGAAAGTCGAAACATCAAGCAAAAATTAAACGCCAAAACAACGACTTAAAGTGAAATTAAAAAAAAAATACGAAAACAAAATTCAGAACATGAATATAGAGTAGAAACATCGAATCAACAATCTACAAGTAAGAAAGAGCTCTCAATAGGAAATGTATCCTGCCGCAAGCAATAAATCGTATAACTGAAATAATATTAAATTATTATTTTTTGGTGCAAAGGTAAAATAATATTACATATAAAGTAGATACAATTAGTTAGAATTTACCCTGCTGCATTTTTATACATCCACAAACAAAATTATACAAATTATCACTTCTATAAATATCTGAAATTTTTATTGTCAAGGTGAAAGTTTCCTCTCACCAAGTTACATCATATTGACCTTACTAATCTTTCATTAGAAAATTGATCTTTCTTCAGGGCATATTTCCAACTGATTGACCAACAATTCATAAGGCTTGCTCCAGCGGTAAGGGTGGGGGTTCGAATACCATTTGGAACTTGGATGGAAGCATTTCTATGGGTCTATCTAAAGGTCATTTGTGTGAAGACCCCTTTATGCGCAGAGTGTACAGCAGTATGGTAGGATCCCGAGGCTTGGTGGAGGCACATCCTGCGATTTTACATCATTCAGGGTTCTAGGGCAAGGATTCTGATGGTCCAGGATTAGTCTAATGTAAGCTTGTACACCTGAGTTATCAAAAAAAAAAAAAATTGATCTTGCTAACGTTTAGGTGCGAGTTTGACCCAACAACTAAAAATGTGTTTATAAGAATTGGTTCAATTAAAATTAATTTCGATAATATTTATTCTCATAGAAAATAAAATTTGCGAGAAGTGATTCAATAAAACTGATGTCACAAATATTTTTCAATTTTAAAAAGGGGTTAATTTGTGCACTAGGACAATTCCAAAATACTAATTATATCAATGGTCAAAGTCAAACTCTGAAAAAGAGACTATAGTGGACCCGGAGTAATTTTATTATTATTCCATATCCTGTAATTATAAATTAGTACATTCTACTCGGGTTGTTTGATTGACTTTTTCGAAATCATTTTATATTTGAAAAAATAGAAAATATGTTTTCGATCTTTTAAAATAAATTTATCATCTTTTAATTATTTTAAACTGAACTCTCAAAAACCAAATAAATTATAATTTTTTTATCTCTAAAAAGACTCTACACAAAGTTTACTTTGATTTGACATAAAGTAACATATCTCTTACACTACTTATCTCACACAAAAATATGATTTGATAAAAAAATTTACACACTTACACATATAATCTAACTCTTATAAAAAAATATTATGCATATCGAAATTATTTTACAAACTTCTCCTACTTTTCCAAGCACTAAATAAACAAACACTATAAAATACATTATTCATGGGATGTAAAATTTTCGTTGTTTTGCCAAAGAATTATTATTCAAGGATTAAAAAATGCTATATTTTTAATTTTAGAATGCAGGGTGGCAAAAATATGTGTATTAATAAGAAGCAAAATTCCAAATACTCGAGATATAAACTTCACCTTTAATTATATTATTAGGGCTAATGACATGTGAATGCTTTCTTTCTTTGAAATCTTATGAGAATAAAATACACAAAAAGATGGCGTTTTTGTGTGTAATATTTTATTGAACTTCACAAATAATGTGGCAATTGTTTCATTCCATGCTCTACCATCTTCAAATGGAAATTTTAGATTTTTATTTTCCACATCATGGCCCATGCACATAAAAGTTATGGGCCGGCCGGCTTTGTAGATGAACTATTTATAAATGCACTTTACTTTATACATGTACCCCATTTCTTTAATGTCAAAAATGATCAAAATTAGATATTTCATTAATTTCAAAAAATTTGGTTGCAATAATCAAAATATGGTAAGGCCATCTCCGGTGATATGCATTAACCTTCCTTCCATATTTTTATTTTTATAATCATCTTCAATGATTTAATATTCTCATTCTATTTAATTTTAATTTTTATATTCCCTCACTTTCACTTAATAAAACTGATAATAATAATAATAAAAATGAATATATAGTGATAATAATAATAAAAATTAAAAAATTTAATTCCAAGGCTATGGTTCGATAGTTGTATGTTGGCGTATGCATAGCTGATGGAGTAGACGATATCTATCATACGTCAGAGACGACTGCATGTGAGGCCATGCGCCGATTTTGTGATACAATTATGCAAATATACCATAAGATATACCTATGTGTCCCGACGGATAGGACTGTCAAGCGGTCCCTGGGAGCCGAACTTTAAGTAGCTCGAACTCAAATAATGTCGAGCTTCATAGTTATAGGCTCAAACTCGGCTCATAAATTTTCTGTTTTCTCTGGCTCAAACTCGGCCCATGTAATTTTTCGGATTTTGAGTCTATATCGGGCTTATATCGGGTTTGTTAATATAGGCACAAATAGCTTGAGGTATAAAATATTTAAATTACCGAAACACATATGAATAGACTACTATTACTTAAGACACGAATATATATTATTAAATAATATTGTAACTGAAAAATCGAGTTATTTGCCAACATTTTCTAAGATACGTTTGATCTATATAAACATGCAGTAGAGTTTTAGAGTCTCAATACTCCAATTTATTGAACCGTATTTTTTTTATCTTTGATTTAAATTTTTATTTGAATTTTGGTCATCACTATGAAATTGATATACCAATATATATGTGAGTTTACATTATAACTTTTGTAAGTTTACTTATAAAAATAATAATTAGTAACTATATCTACAATACAAATAATCAATCGTAATATTTAAAACAATCATATGTTCGGGCTTTATTCGGGCTGAGCCGTGTTAGGCTCAAGCTCAGCTCATAAATTGATCGGGTTTAATATAATGGCTCAAACTCGACCCAACTCACAAATATTCGGATTCGAGCCAATTTTAATCGGGTTGAGCCATCGGGCTTAGGGTAGGCCCGGCTCAATTGACAGTCCTACTGACGGACGCTGATCTTGTGAGGCTTCTTAAAAGCGGAGAAGCTTGTGTTTTAATCCATAAATCGTATGTAATTTTTATAAATTATTTTTAATTATATTTCTTATTAATTTCAATTCTAATATTTTTCCACTCTCAAGTAATAAAAAATAATAATAGAGATAAAAAATAATAACAATTAATAAAATTACAATATTACAAGTAATAGAATTAAATTAATGTCAAGTTCATTAAATATTAACACAAATTATACAAGTAATAAAATTAAATTAAGGTTAAGATTTGAAAAAAAAATGATAATTTTCCTAGTAAAAAATGATTTTATTAATTTTTCCTATTAATAATTAAATTATACATAAATTAAAAAAATGGGACTGGGTGCGTCACCAACTCATTAATGAAGTGGCTGGGGCGGTCTGGACTGCCAACGCCCCACCACTTCAAGCGGTGGGTGAACCACCGCATGATAGGAGCTCCAAAATTTCTTTCCCTTGCATCATAAATTTTCATATTTTATCCCTTTCCCCATGAACTCCCCCTCGCACTTCATTAATGGAAATGTCCTAAGATTGGAACCTTTGTTTGACAACAAGAGGATTGTAAAATTGGTATTGCACATTCCATGGGATAAATATTTATTGTAATATATGAAAGAACATAACTAAAAAAAGGACGAGTATCACAATACTCAATATATTTGAGTATATTAAGAAAAACTCACTAAATTTAAGAAAATATTAAAAATATTTTCAAAAATACATATTTCCTTTTGAAAATATTTCGATGAAAACATCAGCTTCTTTCTATTTTTAATAGTAACATCTTACTGATTTGACAATCAAAAAATTGTTTTTCTAAGATATAAATTTATTATACAAATCATCAATTATTTTTTAATAGACCAGCACCGTTAACTTATCACAATAAATCAACAGAATTAATAATTCACATAAATGCCATTTAAAAGTATTGTCGATCTGTTTTTGAAGTACTTTGCGTAAAATAATCTAAAAACGTTGTCTATCTCAAAAGAAATTATGTGATAAAAAATCTTACACCCATGAAAACAAACATGTAATGTAATACTTTTTTCATCTTTATAAAGGGTGATTAAGGGTGATTGCATTAATTCGCCGGCTAAATCACATTTATGGTCCATGAAGTACAAATTATTTTATACTCATGTCCATCTTGCCAAAATATTTACACTTAATGAAGTCCCTATTATAAAATGTGTTGCACTTATATTCCTCGTACAAAATTTTACACTTAAGTCCCTCTAATATAACATGTGTTACTCCAATAGACACTTTTCCGGCAAAATGCAACCACGTGCATGTCACGTGACTTTCATAAGGGTATCTTCGAATTTCATGTGTTATGATATTTTTATTTGATCGGGGTAACATATTTTATATAAGAGGGACTTAAGTAAATTTTTGGCACAAGGAATATAAATGCAACATACTTTATATAAGAGATACTTAAGTGTAAATGTTTTGACAAATGGATATGAGTGTAAAATAAATTATACTTGAGGGACCATAAATGTGATTTAGCCTAATCCGCCCTTCTAATTACTTGCATCTCTTCTAAATTTTGCAATTTTACTAAAGATGTTTGCTCAAAATTTGGTTGGATGACCTCCATATAAAGGCGACTCGAGTTGGAAATAAAGTGAGTGCGGACATGTCAATATTTGTGTATGCAAATATAATGTGAAATAAACGGCAGAATAGTGATAAATTCTATGCCTTGATAAGAACCTAACTTCTATCGAATGAATGTGTGGACTTGACAAACACTACCTCTAGTTCTTTTCTTTGTCTGTTTTGCCGCATGACGTAAAACTAACTTAATTATCAGCCAAGTAATGGCCTCTCAATGTATCATAACAATCTAGTTGTTGTTTATCGAGTTGATTTAACAATCTATATCATATGGTTAAAGTGTTATCAAATCATTCATAGGAGAAATATTTGTAAATTAACAAGGTCAATTTGTATTTTTTTTAATAGGTCAATCAATTGCCCTTTAATTGAAATTACCATTTTTGGTCCAATTGATTTTATTTATCTATTTGGCATCATAATCTCGTACGGCCTCATATTTAAAAAATATTTGTCAATTCAATTAAGTAAAACAAATTCAGCTTCGAACATTCGAGAAATAACAAAACATTGAAGAAGTGTTGGTAAAGTGGGCCCCGCAGGACAAATTTTGTAATTGTCCTTATATTTGAGGGGTCAAACTGTAATTGCAGTAAAATTACAGTAATCTGGGTGTTATATAAATTAATCCGATATTCATTCATGCACTGTAAGTGTTTGGTGAAGAACCCAAGAGAGAGGAAAAAGATCTAAGATTTCGTTCAACTTTCTCTCGCGTAAGTCTTCTTATTGAATATTCTTCTGATTCCGCCTTTTCGTTTACATAATTGATTTTTTTTTTCTTTTTGATGATATGATCGTATATTCTGTATTGATTTTGCAGAGATTTCGTTTTAATCGGTGATTTTTTGAAGGAAGAAATGGCGTCAGATCCGAAAGTTCACGTATTTGAGGATGTCTCTAAGCATAACAAGACTAAGGATTGTTGGCTTATTATTAATGGAAAGGTTAGATCTTAATCTTTTAATTTATGTTTTTTCTTCTTCTTCCTGTATTTATATCTATGGCGTGTTTGGATCCGCAGAATTGAGCTCATGAAACCGGAATTTGATGAATAAGTAGTTCATTCAATAGTTTACTCATGTAGAGTTGAATTTGTTGATGATTTTTTAGGGATGAGTTTTGACTCAATTTTGTGTTAAATTGTGAACTGATTTCCTCAATCTTAATCTAAATCAATTTAATTCTCCTAACTCGGATTGATGTTTGAAATTCGAAAGGTCCTTTTCGTGGTTCTAGTTTGGTGTTTTAAATTATGGATAGGGAAAATGGTTTTGTTTGAAAATTGGATGCTATGTTTATTTAGTTTAAGCTTTGGTTTAATAAGAATCAAAGTGAATCTAAAAAGTTTATGTTGAGTTTTTTCTTTGAATTTGTTGAAGTCAAACATACGGTGATTTTCTTTTGTGCGTGTTTGTTGGGAAATTCTTACCTTGGTTTTGGCCGGCTGAACCAAAAGTAACTACATGGCAAGTTGCTCAAGGATTGGTTAAGAATTTTTGCGATAAATGTTTAAAATGGCACTTGGAGACATTAAAAGTTTGGTGAACACATTCAAAATATTTAATGTTAAAGGTTCTCCCACATAATGTAATTAAGATTCCTCTTGAAATCTTACCACTAATTATAACTTTTTGCTGGAAAAAGCTGTTACAGTAGGTAAGCATTTACTTAATTTTGTTTCCATTAACAAGTATTAATTAAATAGTTATTGAGATTTTAATACACTTATTAGGACGGTCCAGTCATTTATTTGTTGACCAAATCCTAAAAGTATAGCTTAGAAGAGGCAATTTAGTTTTGTTGATTGAAGTGTTTGCTTTAAAAGAAGTCTAGCCACACCAAATTAAAGACTTATGTATTATATCTTTAACTTTAGTGGAACTGAGTAGAATTCGGGATAGGAAAAAATATCTCAAACCATTTGCCATAAAAATTACATTTTATTTAGTCCCACGGCACTTTTGGTTCCGCAGTAATGAAGTCCTAACATCTTGAAAATGTTTTGCACTTTCTATCCTATAGTCTCCTTTCAATCTAATCTGAGATCAAAACTGCAAAAGACATGGCCAAAAGTGCATAAAGGAAACCATTTTATGAGACCAAAAGTGGAAACATTGATCAGAATATTCTACATTTTTTTTAAAGAGAAGTAACATTTTGTATATAGTGTGGTATCAGATTGTAGTTCATTTATGTGATTTCTTTGCCTTTTTGTTTCTTTTTCTCAAAAGGTATACATTTGTTTACCCCTTAGTTTACATTAAATATTCAGGTTTATGATGTAACCCCATTCATGGATGATCATCCCGGAGGTGATGAAGTTTTGCTATCCGCAACCGGTAATGTCTTGCAAAAATCTCGCATACTACTCTTCGTTTGGTAGCAAAAAGTGGAGATCGAAGTTTTTTTATCAGCCTTTTATCTCTTGTTTGGTAGAGTTGATAAATTTAAGACACGGGTACAATTGAATACATGACCTAAGTTCGACTCCTAAATTTGTTGGCAATTTTCAGGGAAAGATGCAACTAACGATTTCGAAGACGTTGGGCACAGTGATTCAGCTAGGGAAATGATGGACAAATATTACATCGGAGAGGTAGACATGGCTACGGTTCCTTCTAAACGTGTTTACGTTCCTCCGCAGCAAGCCACGTACAATCCGGACAAGACTTCCGAATTTGTGGTTAAGATTTTGCAGTTTCTTGTGCCTCTTGTGATCTTGGGGTTGGCTTTTGCTGTTAGGCAATACACCAAGGAGAAATGATTCTCGGATAATAAGAATTTAAGTACCTTTAATATGGTTAAATTGCTGATGAACAAAACTATCCTTTTCTTCTATATCGAAAATGCGTGTACTCAAATAACTATTGGGGAGTAGTTGAATTATTGATTATTGCAATGATCTTATGAATTGTTAGAAGAGACGTGTTGTTTTTCATGGGTTTTTATTTATGTGTTTTTCGTGAGTCAGTAGTTCACATTGTTTCAGAATATTTTGATGTTATATTTATCAGTCTGTGATGAAATTAAGTCTAGATCTGGTTGGTTTGGTCATGCTTATTTCAATCTCATTCTGAATACAAATTATTTTCTCAAATGGAAAATTCTTATATAGATTAATCAAAGATTTTTATTTTTTATTTTTAATTTAAGTGGATAGGTGTGTCTTATTACGTTGTGGAAGGATAACTTCCCCACAATAAAAAAAAAATAATGTGATTCACCATATGTGATTGATGTAATGGATGATTAGTTAGCGAACTCATGTTCGAATTTTTGTTGGGAGAGACTATTATGTGATCGACGCTCATCAAAAAACAAAAATGTGGTGAATTCTTGAACACTAAGTCTAAATAATTCCATTTTGCATCCTCGAATTAAATCACTTTTGCACTTTGCATCTTAAAATGTTAATTATCTCTTGAAAAATTCTTGCATAGACTTGGTTTATGAGCTTTTTATAAACCTTGTGATTGTAAAAACGCCACATCATACATTGCGAGAGTATGACATCATCAAAATATATGATGTTGTGTATTTACAATCGCAAGGTCTATAAGAATTTCATAGACCAGGTCTATATGCAAGAATTTTCCATCTCACTTTGCATTCTTAGAATACCTTAAAGATTTCGAAAAATGTTATTCCAACTTTCAGAGATGACAAGTTTGGTATTTATGAAAAAAATTCTATCTTCTTTTTCACAAGTCATTTTTCATCTCAATTGATTGTTGAACGAGTTTAAAAATATTTTGATTAAAATTCGGTACGTCTCCACCAAAATAACAAGAAAAATTATTAATTGGTATCAGTCGTGAAGAAACTATAGAGTAGTTTATATTCAATGTTATTCTATGATTTACTTTTTTTTAGATTTTTTTAATAAAAAAATTCTAATATTTTACCATGGAAAATATACGAAATAATATTTTAATACATGGTCTCAATTAGGGCTGTCAATGGGGCGGATTCTGGTCGGATCAGGCTCGTCCAGATCCGGCTCCATTTATATCGGATCGAATCCTGTCGGATTCGGATCTTGCTCGGATTATGCTCGAATCTTGATTTTTTGAATCCAACGGATCTTGGTCGAATTTGACCGGATATCGGATATTTTTTGGATCCAATAAATTTGTATTTAAAAGGTTAAATTAATATTTTTTCCTAAAACAAGTTTATTATCTTTCAATTTTATTTAATTTTAGCTCACATTTTCAAAGTTTCTTTAGTATATTCTTATTTGTAGAATGAATATATTGGTTTAAATAAATTTATAAACGAATTATAAATTACTATCTTCTTAAATTGACATTGAAATATAATTAAAGATACTTATTTTTATAAATTATTTGGTATATATATCTTTCTTTTTATTTGTTGTCGGATACGGATCTTTAACGGATCGGATCGACCTAAATCCATATTCGCTCCATGAGTTTCGGATTTCGGATCTTTATAATCGGATCAGGTCCATCGAATCTCTAATCGGACAATTATCCTAATAAATCGGATCGAATTCGGACGGATCCGAATTGAAATCCGCCCCATTGACAGCCCTAGTCTCAATATAGTGAAAAGCTTATTGTATGGTCTGAGTGGGAGACGATGTTTCTAAGTTTTCTATGTGTCATTCCAAATGTAAACAATATGACTTTTGCACGAAAACTAAAATTCTTTTCCATCTTTCATTGAGAGCAATGTTATCAGACTCATTTAATACTTATGGGAGGATATATGACTAATTCATTAAAAATAAAGGGAAAATTATCATAAATATCGAATCTAATCTTCCTAGCAGCTGAAATAGCTTATCCCGGCAATATTAAGGTGATTGAAGACATTGAGGGTGCTAAGTGAAGTCATAAAGGTATTTTTAGGGGTGCAAATTTATTTTCCGATAGTGCAAAGTGCAAAAGTTACCTAATCTAGAGGTGCAAAGTGAAATTAAGCCAATTCTTCTTTTTTTTTTTTGTAAATGATCTAGAGCATAAAGAAATATTCAGGTGGATATTTGGGTACACTTGAAATCGAACCTAGACCCAGGGGCTAAAATTATTTGATCTTTTTGGAAATTGTTATTCAATTGCAAGATAACTGCAACTTTGAATGCGATCGAACATCTAAAAGTTTTAATTATATGTCAACTAACTCTTGGGTGCAATCAATCCCTCTACATGGTAAAATTAGCCTAGAGTGGTTTTGAGTCCGATCCAACCTCGCCTGAGCTAATAACGCCCTCGGGTACAGCAAAACATGCCGAATGAAGCTTTCTTGGTTTTACTTGTATACACTACTACCCTTTCCGCTTTTACGGCTATGGGGTTCTCTTCCAGGACATGAGAGCATCTCATGTACAAGACCTCAATGGAAAAGCATGAAATGCCTACTTGGCTACTTCGTTCATTTCAGTGGATCATTAAGCGAGTCAATCGAATTCCCCAGCAGAACTGACCTGATATCGCAGTGGACTTGATTATACCAAAGATTATAGGAACAAGGTATCAAATCTACAAATAATTTTATGTGGTTTTGATATATTGAGATATATCATTATACATAATCTAAAGTGACACAAAATTAATGCAAGGAAGACTATAACTTTATAAATCCCTTAAAGAATGTCGCAAATTTGATCAAAAGAGACGGTAAGTGCAAATCTTGACATATACGCCTTCCCAAATTAAACTATATATGTTCATAATTGAGTCTCAATTTTATCATGGAGTGTAACTACTAACCCGTGTGCATCGTCAAGTAGCTTCCACACATCAAGATGCCCAGCCATTGCATTACACTCGCGTAAAATCTCATCCATACTGCTATACTTCTCTATAATTTGTTTCCTTCTTTGCAACACAGAAGCCGCAATTGCATAAAGTAGTAGATCATCAGTCGGAGGTGCACGCTGCCTTATCCTGCTCCAAGCAGATTTCCCAATTCCAGCCCTAATTGCAGCTTGATCGGCCCACATAACTTCCCAAAGGCACAAAGTTTGCTCAAAAGTCAATTCCCTACGAAAAAGCACGACCACCATTCGGTAAACGAAAAAGCAATCCTCAGCCTCGAGTTTCTCCAAGTGCCTGTACAGATGTGAGTCTTTATACTTAATGATCTTTGCAACAGTGCTGAGTTGTCTTCTGATACCCACTTCATCTAGTCTGAAATTATGACGAGCTTTCTTCATAAAACCTACGAAGCACCAGAAAGCTTCGTGGTCCTCGGTTATAACGGAAATTAGTGGAGAAAGTAGATCGCTCATTCCCTGGCAATAGCCGATTTCTGGGTCGTAAAGTGCGTAGGCTTCAAGAATGGCTACTAGACGGGCAGCGTGGAAAATTCGGGCAGGGTCAAGATGGTCATAATCCTTTAGTCCTACTACCTCAGCTAACTGACGTGCTTTGGCATCTGATATTGTTGACTGTACGTAGGAGTACCCTATCCATTCTCCATTTGCTCGAATGGCGTCTAGGCGAATAATCCGTTGCCATGTGGCAAAATCTTCAGTAGTGTGAGGTTTTGATTGGACTTCTGTATTTGAGGGTGGGTCATGATCATTGTCTTCTGTGGTTTCTGTGAAGATGAAAGTTTGACTCAGTTCGGGGTCGTCTGAAGAGTCGGAGGAGTCTGAGTCAGAGGTAATGTTTGAACCCGTGATCCGTTTCGAATTAGTATTACTATCCATCATTGGGGTGGTATGGTGGTCTGTATCACAGTGGAGCCCTTCTTCACTAGAAAGGGATTCTCTGGCACTTATAACATCTTCAGATTCCGGGGAATCTATGCTTTCAGTGAAACTTTCATTTAACTTAAAAAGTTCGCTATTTTGTTTAAGAAGCCGGCGACACTGTTTTCTTAATTTCTCATATTCCTTTCTGCATGCATTATTATAATGTCAAGGAAGTTGACAAAAAAATAGAAATTAAACGTCATATTATATAAATTGTACGAGGGAGAAAATGAAAAGTATGTTGACAAGACATTTGTTCTTTTTTATTTAGAGAAGAAGTGAAGTTTGTGACGGCACCTTTTCTGAGTTCTTATAACATCTCTTTCTTCTTTGGAACTTGTAAGGTCATACCTGCAGAAAGAAATGAAGCAGGACCATAGCTAAAAGAGATAGTGCATTTGAATCTTCCTTGAATACATGGTAAGGGATTCAATTTAAACAAATGATGAGAGCAGACAGCCAAATTAAAAGATGTCAATACATCCATACGAGTACAATGTTTCCCTCTAACTTGAAAAAAATTAATGAAAATTTTGACCTTTAATTAGTATAGAGAGCAAATGATCTTTGCCCTTTAACGGAAAACACATACTCCACTAAAAATGAATAAGAGGGGAAGACAAAGGTGTTATGGATGAGGTTTAATGGGAAGAACTTATGATGGACCAACATGAGAAGAATACCATGTGGGTAATATCAATAATGTGAATGAGTTTGCTTACAAGAAAGTATGAAAATTGAAAAAAAAAAGAAATCTCTCCTTAGAACTCAAGGTTACAGAGGTACGGGCCTATATTACAGATCCTGTTCAAGTAAGGTCGTAAAAAAAAATCAGAAATTTGAAATGAAACCTTGGACAACATATAAGAGACCTAAATATAGTAAACTAATTCCTTTTCGACACAATGGTGGTGGGTTGAAACAATTATTTTCCTCAATAGTTCTGAATTATAGGAACTTCTTTAAGACATTCTCTCCTGGGTGAAATTATGATAGAAAATTCTGATAGCTTGATTAGGCACATCAATGACATTTTCAGATACATATTCCAAAAAGTTAATGAACTTACACTCCAAGGAGAAATGGCCAAACCTCTGCCCTAATACTCGGATCAACACCCTACATAAGACAGTAAAAGAATCAAATTCAAATGTTTTTTCTTTAAATAATTTCAAATTCATAGATAGCATGATTTAAAGACAGAGAAAACTTCAAGATGCATGAAAATGTGACTCACTCCACTTCGAACTTTCTTTAGAAATTTAACTCCATTGTCTCGAAGTTTTCCATCTGGTGTGAATAAAGTTCTCCACTGTTGAGGTGAGAGTATCTGTTTTCTTTTTCTTCTAGACCATGGAGATTTCAGACGGCCCCTGGAAATGGACGACACTTGATTAATTTGTACTACTAGAGCAATGTAAACTACAGTACACCCTGTTTTCAAATTAAAACATTGGAAGGACAAATATTTCGGAGGGTGAAAAAAGGCTGCAAGCATAAGACAACAGAAAGTCATGTCCCTCTTCAGGAAACTGAGACTCGTACAATCTTGAAGATCGAAAGAAAAGTCAAATAACTTGGCAATGGGATAGAAGATCAGGGAACGATAAAAGGAACCATATACTTCATATTGAAAAAATGGAAGGAAATCCATAGTCTTAAGTATATGAAATTCTTGACACACTGATAGCACCTATTACCCAAATTTAAGACTGTAGCATGGGTACTTCAAAAATATGATCTTTTCTTTCCAATGACATCTAATACTTAGAAATATTAAAAAAGGCCTCAATTTCTTGACCTAGAGCAGGACAACATACAGGCCAAGGTAGACCATGCCAAAGTCAACAGTATTTATGGCCATAGATAATTCAATTCAATCACTAGTGTGAACTTGACTATCTTCAATTAATTAGCTTATTTAATGCTGAAAAAACCGACTTTTTGAATTATTAACCAAGACATACATTGGAAACTTACTGTCAACACAAATGGTTTCTATGGTCTGTTATACCTGATTTTCCTACAAACATCCCCAGTCTAAACTCACATGTTTAACCTGTAAAGCATGACATTATGCAAAACTTCTTACCTCCACTTGTTTATGGAAAGTAGGGGGAAATGAGAGTAAAAAAGTCTACTCTAAAAATGGTCAACCAATAATCTCAACTGCAAGCAAGAATTTCCCTTTACCATCTTATCATCTTTCCTAGTTGGATTAAATTCTGATATATAAACATCTTGACTCCATCAATGGATATATCAAAAATCAGATTACAGAAAGACAAAAAGAAGGTAGGTCGGCTCACTTATCAAAACTTATAGAATAAAATACAACAAATTATGGAGTATATTTCAAAGTCTCTAGGCCCATCATTAACTAACAAAATAAAATTAAAAAATAGCAAATTAGTTAACTAGTCATATTCACATTATTTATTCCAATCAACTCCCAGAAACAACTGAAAAAAATGAAGGCTAACACCTAATACGAAGTGACAAAAAAGAAGGTATGTTTTAGAAGATTGAGCCGCATGAAGTAATGGATTGAAATGCGATAGGATTGAGCTGCGATGAAGCAGTGGATTGAGCTGGATCAAAGAAAACATTTCCCCTAAGTGTAAAATCGAGATCTCAACTTTAATCAACTAAAATATTTACAAAAGTGTGAGTATTAGAAAAACAGAAATTGATAGTGACTCACCGATCAGAAGAAGAAGAAGACGGTGAGGAGTTGGATGAGGATACTATGAAAAGTGCCGATCTCAAATGAATCCACGGCGAAGATGATGGTGAAGATGACAACGAATTTGAGGATGATTTTGACGATGCAGAAGTCTGACTTCGTCTAAGAGCTTTCATCAAATTTTTTTTTTTTTTTTTAAATTAAATTATCACACTCCCTAGGGTTTCACTTTCAACACCTGATTTTAGAATTCCTTTTTTTGTTTTATCTTTATTACCTAGTGGAGTAGAACACCGCGGCGGCTACTGCGACACCAGCAAACGCCGTGAAAGCGAGAATTACGCCGCCATTCTCCGCCGCGTGCTTCCATAACCCGCCTCCTCCTCCTCCAATAAACAAAACTCTGCTTATGGCCTCACCCGCCGCGCCGCCGCCTCCGGTTAGCATGGGATTGAGGTACGGAATGACGATTTTGCCCCTGGGATTCCGTAATACACCGAGAGGATTTTCCACCATTAACTAGATACACACACAGCACATGCTTTAATTTCTTTTTCTTTTTCTTTTTCTTTTTTCTCACTTTATTTATTGGTTTCCTTGATCTATTTACTGATTTCTCTCTCTAAAATCGAGCTGAGTAGAGAAGACTGGAAATAACTCGGCGCGTATATGTATACAAGAAATATTGGGATAGTGATACGTCGTCGTATTCTAAATCAAGTTTAAGAATTTGTTGATGATAATGCCATTTGGTATCTAACGAACAATTACTTGTAAATTATGTTTTTTTATTATGTTAATCTCACTTATTAAGGATTTTACTTTAGACATCCAAAAAATACTCTTTGATTTTTTTTGTGGTCTAATAAATAATTTTAGAGCATTGATTATTTATTCTTGCAACGAGCCAAAAATCCATTTTTCATACCATAGGATTAAGTAGATTTAACTTTCTATCCAAACTCGCAAAAAACGTATCAATTCTTGACAGACGTTTTAAAAGTGCTATTTTCGTTAGTTTTGTTGAGTGAATTAGACCATGGAGGTCGAAGTCCAGGTCCAAAGGAATAAGATGATGCAAAAAAAAAAAAAAAAGAAAAAAAAAACTAAATGAGGTGATGAAACAAGGCAGTAATCGCGATTTCAAATTTGTGAGGAAAATGGCTTAGAAATTTACATTTTCAAATGCAAAAATTGAATGATTCACTCAACATAATATGAGAGTTACTATACGTATGTGTTCACGATGAAGAGACGAACAAAACCCCTATCCTATTTCCGACGGGCAAATTCTAGAGGACGGTGGTTTTGCATGAGGAAAGATACATGGGTCAATTCACAAAATTGCCAGAAAGCAGGAGACAATCCGTAAAATCGTTAGAGTTTAATCATTTTTATTAATCTTAATATTATAAAAATATTTGTAGTTTTACTTTTTATACAGTTTTCATAAATATTTTTGTTAGTATAAATCCGACTTTGCAAAATTGTTAATACTATTATTGGTCTGACTTCAAATAACAAACAAAATGAACTTACCGAGTAATAAGTATTTATGAAATTAATCATCACAAATATAATCATTTTAATTGAAAATTAAATTAAACTCCGTCTAAAAGAAAAGTAAATTAAACCCCAAGTTGTTGCAATATGTGTACTTTACACTCAACCTTTAGAATGCGCCAGAAGTTATTGTATGATTCCAACTCCATATCACACGTTAAGTAAAATAAGAGTGAAATACAAAAAATTAACTAATCCCTTAGAGTTTTTAATTTCGAAAATACTCACCTTATGTTTATTAGTAACTAGCAAAAGAAATGTGAAATATAAAAATTGTTATATTATATACACAACAAAATTTGAAGGGGCTATACATAAAGGAAATTACTAATAAAATTGACACGGAACTTTTATGAAGGAAATATAATAATTTATGCATTCTCCCTTAGAAAAATAATAAACCATATTATAATTAAGACTATGGATAAAAAAAACTCGATCTTTTCCGTCGAAAACATTGAATTTTTTTCATTTATGAATTAAGGGAAACGAACATAATGTATAATTCCAAAACTATTTATTGGTATTAAACTTCTTAATTTAGTCATTTTTTTACAACTTTAATTTTTCTAGTGTTTGCGAAAAGATCTTAATTTTTTTTTTAATATTTAACTGACCAAAACATATATTCGAAATGAAATTTTGATCCATGATTAAGATTGAATAATTCTTTCGTTAGTTGTAAACTATGTGTAGTTATTTGATGACTTGTCTTTTAATATTTAATGTTAAAGAAATCGAGCTTTTTATACTACTTTGGACAAAATTATTTTGAAGATAACATTGCTTGTTCAAATACACTCATTTTCTTGAAATTAAAGCAAACAATCAATAATATATAAGGATGTGTTGATCATCTTTTGGCAGCACTCCTATGTACCTCATTATGAAATTTCAAATGAATGCTATTGAAAATACGGTGTTATTTATTTGGTAATTTAATAGAGAGGAGATACAAACAATTTCTCTTTACTCACGTTTCTCAATGTTTTGAAGGTAATTTATTATAATTGTTAGTTGACCAACTAACTTTCGTAAAATTCTGAAATTTGATGATTGCTATTGTCTTTTTCACTTAAATCTATAAAGTTTTAGTTTGTGGTGAATCCTCAAAATATGGGAGATATTAAAATATTCATCTTTTTATAAATAAATAAAATATTAAAATTAGCAAAAGAGTTGTTTCAGTTTATAATAAGGTGTCCCATAATAAAAAAATAAAATAGATAAAAACGAAGGTAAAAAGAAAAAGAGGATCAACAAAGTTCGAACGAAACGCCCAAACGGCTAAATTGTTAGTAGCCTTGTTTGCATTTCTAAAAATAAATTTAAATCTCTATTTTAGTCCTAGTCCAATTCTCGATTTTGTTTTTCAACTAGTCACTTTCAAATTGGACAAAACAAGCTCCACCTATGATTGCAGCAAAACAGGCTTCCAAAAGGGCATGAGCTTCATCAACACATGCATTTAGGCAAGGGAGGACAGCCGCTTTAGCAAACAAAATGGAGCCAAGGTGATTTCGGAAAACAATCGCCCACACGACTTTCCCGTCTTTGAAAGAAGCATCAACATTAGCTAAAAAAATATTCAATACAACAGTATCTCATGTTATATTTGAATTTATTTTTTCATTATGGGTCTGTTTCTGTGTTTCAAGATCATAAAATATTATCACTACGTCGAACTGGCTAAAAGTTGGCCTAGAATCTTGAGATTCCTAAGTTGGGCGAAGTCCAAAAGAAGTTAAATAAAAATTGATTTGAAATATGATAAGTAAAATATATTTGAATTACTGAAATTTTATCTAATAGATTTTATTTTTGTTTCCCAAGAGTTTAATTCCTTTCGAGGGAGGTTGTACACATTAATGTGGGTACCTCTCCCAATAGGGATTCGAACCTAAGTCCACTACTTTATAGTGACTAGTTCCTTTCACTAGACCAATCACCTATTGATATTTAATCTAATAGCTAGTATAAGGTTATGATGATAATTTCATAATTCTTGTAGAAAAAAAATCTTACCTCAACCATCTTTAACCCAATTCAACGCAACTTTTTTTTCTATACATGGAATTCAAACCACCAAAACGCCACCACTATCTTCAAGCAATGTAAACATTATAGGAAAATTTACAAGTGCATCACAAACATGCAAGGAGAATTATTCAAATTATCCTTGAGATTTAGTGTAAAAACATTGATCAATCTCTATTTTTTGAAAATAACTCAATTATCAATGAGGCATTAAATTCATTACGAACATTGTGATTTCTTAAATGGTATCTACGTTTATTTCCGAATTTTTTTTCCCGATGATATTTAACGTTTTTTGTGTGGTGGGGGTAGGTGGGTGGGAGGTGTGGTTAAATGTAATGAGTCAATTACTTCAGGGAAAGTTTGAATAATTTACCCAACATGGAGGGTGGTTAACGTAATTACACCAAACCTTAGAGATAATTTGAGTAATTCTCCAAAACATTTCACATATAATTATGAGATGATTAAAAAAGAAGTTGCAACTTGCAAAATAAAAGATCTATGAGGAAAAAAAACCAAATCTTTTTCAAACATTAGATCCTCTTTTATTAGAGCACCAAACCTATTACCCCAAAACAGTTATGGGTTCGAGTGGTGGTACTCAATGGTAGAAAAATCAAACCTTATTACTCGAGAAAACCAAACCATGGTCTACATAAACCTTATTCTTGAAATTATATCTATTCATCATAATTCATTCACATTTTTGAAGCAGCATCCTTGTCCAAGAACCATACAAGTTCATTCTGAGCAGAAACTTCCGCAGCAGGCAAGGGAGTCGAACCCGAACCATGCTCATCATCACCCAATACTATCTTTACGGTATCAGCTAATTCAGCCCCAGTGACGACCATTGCGATCTCCAAAGCTGAATTGATAACTGGAAACGTGAAAGTGATCCTCGGTGGAGGCGGTTTAGGAGAGTCTGTAATGAACGTAACCCACTTTTCTGTCTCGTAGCGCTGTTCGCGTGTAGGGAATAGAGAGGCCACGTGCCCGTCGGGCCCCATTCCGAGTAGCATGAGATCGAACTGGGGGCAGCCTGTAGTGTCGCAAACGGGTATTATTTTGTTTTCGACTAAATGTCTTACACGTTCTTCGTAATCAGTGGCTGCATCTTCAGGAGATTTTTTGTCATTGATTGCGTATATGTTGGATGAAGGAATGGATACCTGTTAGAATAGAGAGAAGTTATGCATTTTTAAATGGCTGTAGAATCAAGAGAGATAAAATGTTACTAAAAACACTGGTTATTAGCAAAATACACCCCGATTTTCATTCTAATTAGCAAATACATCCCCGTGTTAAGAAAATTGCTAATTTCCTTTCTCAGGGTTAAGAAAATAAACTAATGCTCATTTTCCATTGAGAACCTGCATTTTCCATTGAGAATTCATTTTATCTCTTTATTACTCAAATACTACTCCTGTGACAAGTAAACCATGCCGAAAATCGCAAACTAAACATTGGAAAACAAAAAGCACAATTTGTTCCACAACAAAAATATGAGTTCTGCTGGAAATAGTAGAGAGCATATTCTTGAGGTTTGGAACTGCTGTTAAAATCTCCCAAACAAAATCGAGTACAATGTTTACATTTTTCAATTTCATTTTCGATTTGCGAATGAAACAAGAATAATTCATATATCAACATAAAGACTTAATTAAATTTCACCTAAATTTGAATTTGAGACCATACCTTGCAAAGAAAACCTCGCCAGGCAAGCAAGTAATTGCTGTCTTCATGATCAAGAGGAACAACTCTCTCATCAACCCAAAATATCAGCCACTTCGACCAATCCACCGATTCCAGGTACGGTGGCTCCACCAGCTTCCTACAATATATAAAGGAATTAAAATGAGTAAAATGCAAAAATACCCCCTTCGATTTTCCTAATTGCTAGAAAACATTTTGAGTTACTTTATCAGCATACACCTGCATTAACAACCCAAAGACATTTACCTCATCTTAAATCGTAGCGTGTTTCACTTGTTTTAAGTGCGAGTATTCTTCGTGATTCGAAGGGAAAGTGACTTATGCTCTTATGTATTACCTTTTCTCACAGTTTACTCCTTATTAACTTAAAAAATGGCAAAAAAAGCAATAATAGTCCTTTAACTTTGAAAGGGACGCGTAAATGGAACTCTTTTTGTTCCGGCATGCAATTTACATCATTTATGCTTTAAGTTATCGTAACTTTAGTCCTCTTTAATCCTGGATTCGCCAAAATTAAATTTAGTGCTCATAAATTGCCACATAAGTATGAGTTATTATAACATTTTTGCCCTAATAATTAGTAGGTAGGGAAAGAAATGGAGGAAAGAAAGTGTTATTTTTCCTCCAATTTAATCTAATTTAACAAGGCTGAGGTAGTGGATTACTCCGATACTCCGACGATTAGGATCAAAATTGCGGATAAGAGGACTAATATTGTAGGAACTAAAAATACAAAGGATGTAAATTGCTAGTTGAAACCACAAGAGTCCCATTTTTACGTCCCTGCCAAAGTTAAGGGACTAAAATTGCTTTTTTACCCTTAAAGAATTTGCAATAATCATCTGCGGTCATCTCTTAAGGGGCATTCTATAGTAAGATTTTGTTGGGCAATGGGTAAATAAGATACCCTCTTACATTATGCCATTTGTCATTCGAAATTAATTAACAATATAAAATAATTATTAAAATACAATTTTACCCTTTCATTACTTTTATAATTATATGACTAAACAACTATTATTTCCCTAATTCATAAAAAAATCTATTTTATTAATCTCATCAAAACTACTATAACTATAAAAAAAAATCTGCATCTAGGATAGGTTAAAGTAGTTAATAATTGAGATTACCCACTTTGCTAAAATTTAGCCAATAATAAATTTATATTTTGAAAATAACAATTAAAAACACATGTAACCCTAAAACCCATTAAAAATAAGGTTATTGAATATCTATGCAAGTATATATTTTACATTGATTATCGTTTTATAATATCAATTGAGTAACATAATCTATATAAATATAAATACATGTATTTAACAAACTTACTTAATTTGAATAAATTTTTATTTCTTTATCACTTAACAATGTGTGTTATTAAATCTTATGTAATTTACAAGAAAAATTTATTTTATATGATAAGAGTGTGACAATTTTTGTTTAAATAAAATTAATTAGGTAATATAATCAATATGTATTCACAAAGGTACACATTGAAATTATTATGAATATGTTAAATAAAATATTTCATATTTATGGGTAATATTTTATAAATTCATTTTAATTTCAAAATATAAAAAATATTTTAAAATATTTCTGGAAGGCGGCAGCGGCGCCGCCTTCGCGTGGCCGGAAGTGGCCACGCAGCCTCCATTGTTGGCGTACGAGTGGCCGGATCGGGCGATAACAAGGCTAGATCTGGCCACGAGAAAGCCAGGTCTGGCCTCTGAGTGGCCGGATCTGGCGAAGATGGTTGCTGCGTGGCCACCTGCTAGTTCCGGCGAAATAGACATGGAAGATGGAGAGGAAGAAGAAGTGAGAATTTTTTGCATTTCTTAGGGTTTGTTAAACCTATATATGGGAGGGTATAAAAGTACATTTATATTTTTAGATTTGTCCAATTAAAAAAATGGTCCAATTGATCAACTTTATCTTGGACAAAATTATGTGGTCTGGATTTAATTTTAATAAATTTTGATGGTGAAGATGAACTATCTTATTGTAGATAGCTTTTTCAGCTATCTTATAGTAGACAAACCCATCTCTTAATTTTGCAAGTGGATTGACTTGCTAATAAAATATTTATACATGAATTATTTTGTTTATAAAAATAACATGGAATTTTCTGTCAATTTACAAACACACAGGGGCATTTTTGCATTTTAACTCAATTATAATTACAGATTTACGTCACTCATAAACCGTTTCAAATTATAATAAAAAGGAAAATTGATAAGCCCATCATTCTACCTGAGCGTATCTATCAATGTGCCGCCGGAGAGAACAACAGAGAATGAACCTTTTTCTTTTATGTACTTTTCGGAGAGATCGGCGGTGTATTTTGCTACAGCCACGGCCACATCTTCCTCGGAATCGAATTTTAGTACTTTCGGTTTGGAATTTGCTGGAGTGGAGGTAGCCATTGGAGAGGAGATAATAGTTTAGTCAAAATGAATGATAGAAGAAGTGTCGTACTATCAAATACAATTACGATATAAACTTCAATATTTATAGGCCCATTTGGATTTAGAGTTAATCAATAAATATTATAATAATTAGTTTTAGAATTTTTGAAAAAACTAATAAAATTTATTTTAGAACAATACAACAATTTTTTAGGTTCTTTTGAATATGTATTTCTATACATAACATATTGTTTCGATATGACAGTGGGTTGCCCGAGATTCGAACCCGAAACTAGTCGTTTTACTCTTCAGTTTTCTGTTGAGGTCTATCCTGTAGAGGTACTCAAATTTTAAATTACATCGGCGATCGATTTCATCGTAAACCTAATTGGTAACTTCCATTTTACGTAAATCAATAGTTAAAACCGCACTCAAAAGTAGGTCATTTCCCATCATTTGTCATTTTTTATAGTGGCATACGAATTTAAACCATATCAAAAGACCATCATATAAAAAAAATTCTAAATTATCCTTACTGAGCAGTAATAATTATTTTTCTTTCATCTCTTAATGAGGAGGTAAATAAATTAATTTTCTATTGAACCATAAAACAATAAATAACATGAAGTCATTTTTTCTTCTAAAACGACAAATAATGTGAAACGAAATGAGTATTAATTATCATTTTATACATAAGATAATAAAAATTTATTGAAACACGTTCAATGAATAAAATAATCGCTTGGTGAAAGAGGTTTTCGAAACATGGAAATATGGAATATGGAATCTCTTGAGCAATTTGTAAGGTATCGCAAGTAATGATTTTGGCCAAATGAACAAGCAAAATTGTAACACTTTTGTTTGACAAAAGACATTTTAAAAATAATTACATTAAGGATTAAGGAGGGAAAAACACTTTTGATACTAAATTTTAGTCCAAAAAGCATATTTGATACTAGACTTTTTGGAAAAACACATTTCATACCATGATTCACATCATCTTGACACATTTACTTTTTCTATTAATTTTCAGATGGAATTCAGCAAGTTTCATCAATTGTATGTCTTAAAACTTGTGCATGTTTTCCTACCATTGTCAATTAACGGGCATATGAGTAGTATGTGCTGAATTTCATGCGAAAATTGACGACAAAACTAAATTTGTCAAAATTGTGTGAATCATGGTATGGGATATGTTTTTTCAACACGTTTGGTACCAAATATGTTTTTTAAACTAAATTTTGATATCAAAAGTGTTTTTTCCTCTTACATTAAGTGTAGCAAAGATTCAAGACGCTCTTGCCAAGATATTAGACTTTTTGGAAAAACACATTTCATACCATGATTCACATAATCTTAACACATTTACTTTTTCTGTTAATTTTCATATGGAATTCAGCAAGTTTCGTCTATTGTATGTCTTCAAAACGTGTGTATGTTTTCCTTACCATTGTCAATTTAACGGGCATATGAGCAGTACGTGCTGAATTTCATCCGAACATTGATGTCAAAACTAAATGTGTCAAGATTGTGTGAATCATGGTAAGAAATATGTTTTTTAAACTAAAGTTTGATATCAAAAGTGTTTTTTCCTCTTACATTAAGTGTAGCAAAAAGATTATGTTTATTCCCAGTTCTCCGAATAAGTTTAAAACTAGTGGAATAAAAAAAAATCTCTTGTTTTCTTTGAAATGGAACATTCAGCCCAAGAAGAATTCTTAACCACTCAAAACTTGAAATTTCTAAATTATGGAAAATGTGGAAAATGTGGTGGTCCAAGAAGCTGTACAACCCATTTGACTGTTTGGATATTTATCAATCTAAGTATTAATTTAATGCTCCATGTCTTCAACTACCTCACTGCAAATAATTCAAAAAAGGCCACATGCAAAGTAATGAGGAGGTAAATAATTCAACTACCTCACTGCAAATCATGGTTTGTAATAATTATTTTTCTTTCATCTCTTAATTAGGAGGTAAATAAATTATTTCTATTGAACTATAAAACGATAAATAACATGAAGTCATTTTTTCTTCTAAAACGACAAATAATGTGAAATGAAATGAGTATTAATTATCATTTGATTACATAAGATAATAAAAATTTATTGAAACACGTTAAATGAATAAAATAATTGCTTGGTGAAAGAGGTTTTCGAAACATGGAAATATGGAATATGGAATCTCTTGAGCAATTTGTAAGGTATCGCAAGTAATGATTTTGGCCAAATGAACAAGTAAAATTGTAACACTTCTGTTTGACAAAAGACATTTTAAAAATAATTACATTAAGGATTAAGGAGGGAAAAACACTTTTGATACTAAATTTTAGTCCAAAAAGCATATTTGATACTAGACTTTTTGGAAAAACACATTTCATACCATGATTCACATCATCTTGACACATTTACTTTTTCTATTAATTTTCAGATGGAATTCAACAAGTTTCATCAATTGTATGTCTTAAAACTTGTGCATGTTTTCCTACCATTGTCAATTTAACGGGCATATGAGTAGTATGTGCTGAATTTCATGCGAAAATTGACGACAAAATTAAATTTGTCAAAATTGTGTGAATCATGGTATGGGATATGTTTTTTCAACACGTTTGGTACCAAATATGTTTTTTAAACTAAATTTTGATATCAAAAGTGTTTTTTCCTCTTACATTAAGTGTAGCAAAGATTCAAGACGCTCTTGCCAAGATATTAGACTTTTTGGAAAAACACATTTCATACCATGATTCACATAATCTTAACACATTTACTTTTTCTGTTAATTTTCATATGGAATTCAGCAAGTTTCGTCTATTGTATGTCTTTAAAACGTGTGTATGTTTTCCCTACCATTGTCAATTTAACGGGCATATGAGCAGTACGTGCTGAATTTCATCCGAAAATTGATGACAAAACTAAATGTGTCAAGATTGTGGGAATCATGGTAAGAAATATGTTTTTTAAACTAAAGTTTGATATCAAAAGTGTTTTTTCCTCTTACATTAAGTGTAGCAAAAAGATTATGTTTATTCCCAGTTCTCCGAATAAGTTTAAAACTAGTGGAATAAAAAAAAATCTCTTGTTTTCTTTGAAAGGGAACATTCAGCCCAAGAAGAATTCTTAACCACTCAAAACTTGAAATTTTCTAAATTATGGAAAATGTGGAAAATGTGGTGGTCCAAGAAGCTGTACAACCCATTTGAGTGTTTGGATATTTATCAATCTAAGTATTAAGTTAATGCTCCATGTCTTCAACTACCTCACTGCAAATAATTCAAAAAAGGCCACAGGCAAAGTAATGAGGAGGTAATAATTCAACTACCTCACTGCAAATCATGGTTTGTAATAATTATTTTTCTTTCATCTCTTAATTAGGAGGTAAATAAATTATTTCTATTGAACCATAAAACGATAAATAACATGAAGTCATTTTTTCTTCTAAAACGACAAATAATGTGAAATGAAATGAGTATTAATTATCATTTTACTACATAAGATAATAAAATTTTATTGAAACACGTTAAATGAATAAAATAATTGCTTGGTGAAAGAGGTTTTCGAAACATGGAAATATGGAATATGGAATCTCTTGAGCAATTTGTAAGGTATCGCAAGTAATGATTTTGGCCAAATGAACAAGCAAAATTGTAACACTTTTGTTTGACAAAAGACATTTTAAAAATAATTACATTAAGGATTAAGGAGGGAAAAGCACTTTTGATACTAAATTTTAGTCCAAAAAGCATATTTGATGCCAGACTTTTTGGAAAAACACATTTCATACCATGATTCACATCATCTTGACACATTTACCTTTTCTATTAATTTTCAGATAGAATTCAACAAGTTTCATCAATTGTATGTCTTAAAACTTGTGCATGTTTTCCTACCATTGTCAATTTAACGGGCATATGAGTAGTATGTGCTGAATTTCATGCGAAAATTGACGACAAAACTAAATTTGTCAAAATTGGGTGAATCATGGTATGGGTTATGTTTTTTCAACACGTTTGGTACCAAATATGTTTTTTAAACTAAATTTTGATATCAAAAGTGTTTTTTCCTCTTACATTAAGTGTAGCAAAGATTCAAGACGCTCTTGCCAAGATATTAGACTTTTTGGAAAAACACATTTCATACCATGATTCACATAATCTTAACACATTTACTTTTTCTGTTAATTTTCATATGGAATTCATCAAGTTTCGTCTATTGTATGTCTTTAAAACGTGTGTATGTTTTCCCTACCATTGTCAATTTAACGGGCATATGAGCAGTACGTGCTGAATTTTATCCGAAAATTGATGACAAAACTAAATGTGTCAAGATTGTGTGAATCATGGTAAGAAATATGTTTTTTAAACTAAAGTTTGATATCAAAAGTGTTTTTTCCTCTTACATTAAGTGTAGCAAAAAGATTATATTTATTCCCATTTCTCCGAATAAGTTCAAAACTAGTGGAATAAAAAAAAATCTCTTGTTTTCTTTGAAAGGGAACATTCAGCCCAAGAAGAATTCTTAACCACTCAAAACTTGAAATTTTCTAAATTATGGAAAATGTGGAAAATGTGGTTGTCCAAGAAGCTGTACAACCCATTTGAGTGTTTGGATATTTATCAATCTAAGTATTAAGTTAATGCTCCATGTCTTCAACTACCTCACTGCAAATAATTCAAAAAAGGCCACAGGCAAAGTAATGAGGAGGTAAATAATTCAACTACCTCACTGCAAATCATGGTTTGTAATAATTATTTTTCTTTCATCTCTTAATTAGGAGGTAAATAAATTATTTCTATTGAACCATAAAACGATAAATAACATGAAGTCATTTTTTCTTCTAAAACGACAAATAATGTGAAATGAAATGAGTATTAATTATCATTTTACTACATAAGATAATAAAATTTTATTGAAACACGTTAAATGAATAAAATAATTGCTTGGTGAAAGAGGTTTTCGAAACATGGAAATATGGAATATGGAATCTCTTGAGCAATTTGTAAGGTATCGCAAGTAATGATTTTGGCCAAATGAACAAGCAAAATTGTAACACTTTTGTTTGACAAAAGACATTTTAAAAATAATTACATTAAGGATTAAGGAGGGAAAAACACTTTTGATACTAAATTTTAGTCCAAAAAGCATATTTGATGCCAGACTTTTTGGAAAAATACATTTCATACCATGATTCACATCATCTTGACACATTTACTTTTTCTATTAATTTTCAGATAGAATTCAGCAAGTTTCATCAATTGTATGTCTTAAAACTTGTGCATGTTTTCCTACCATTGTCAATTTAACGGGCATATGAGTAGTATGTGCTGAATTTCATGCGAAAATTGACGACAAAACTAAATTTGTCAAAATTGTGTGAATCATGGTATGGGATATGTTTTTTCAACACGTTTGGTACCAAATATGTTTTTTAAACTAAATTTTGATATCAAAAGTGTTTTTTCCTCTTACATTAAGTGTAGCAAAGATTCAAGACGCTCTTGCCAAGATATTAGACTTTTTGGAAAAACACATTTCATACCATGATTCACATAATCTTAACACATTTACTTTTTCTGTTAATTTTCATATGGAATTCATCAAGTTTCGTCTATTGTATGTCTTTAAAACGTGTGTATGTTTTCCCTACCATTGTCAATTTAACGGGCATATGAGCAGTACGTGCTGAATTTTATCCGAAAATTGATGACAAAACTAAATGTGTCAGGATTGTGTGAATCATGGTAAGAAATATGTTTTTTAAACTAAAGTTTGATATCAAAAGTGTTTTTTCCTCTTACATTAAGTGTAGCAAAAAGATTATGTTTATTCCCAGTTCTCCGAATAAGTTTAAAACTAGTGGAATAAAAAAAAATCTCTTGTTTTCTTTGAAAGGGAACATTCAGCCCAAGAAGAATTCTTAACCACTCAAAACTTGAAATTTTCTAAATTATGGAAAATGTGGAAAATGTGGTGGTCCAAGAAGCTGTACAACCCATTTGAGTGTTTGGATATTTATCAATCTAAGTATTAAGTTAATGCTCCATGTCTTCAACTACCTCACTGCAAATAATTCAAAAAAGGCCACAGGCAAAGTAATGAGGAGGTAAATAATTCAAGTACCTCACTGCAAATCATGGTTTGTAATAATTATTTTTCTTTCATCTCTTAATTAGGAGGTAAATAAATTATTTCTATTGAACCATAAAACGATAAATAAAATGAAGTCATTTTTTCTTCTAAAACGACAAATAATGTGAAATGAAATGAGTATTAATTATCATTTTATTACATAAGATAATAAAAATTTATTGAAACACGTTAAATGAATAAAATAATTGCTTGGTGAAAGAGGTTTTCGAAACATGGAAATATGGAATATGGAATCTCTTGAGCAATTTGTAAGGTATCGCAAGTAATGATTTTGGCCAAATGAACAAGCAAAATTGTAACACTTTTGTTTGACAAAAGACATTTTAAAAATAATTACATTAAGGATTAAGGAAGGAAAAACACTTTTGAAACTAAATTTTAGTCCAAAAAGCATATTTGATACTAGACTTTTTGGAAAAACACATTTCATACCATGATTCACATCATCTTGACACATTTACTTTTTCTATTAATTTTCAGATAGAATTCAGCAAGTTTCATCAATTGTATGTCTTAAAACTTGTGCATGTTTTCCTACCATTGTAAATTTAACGGGCATATGAGTAGTATGTGCTGAATTTCATGCGAAAATTGACGACAAAACTAAATTTGTCAAAATTGTGTGAATCATGGTATGGGATATGTTTTTTCAACACGTTTGGTACCAAATATGTTTTTTAAACTAAATTTTGATATCAAAAGTGTTTTTTCCTCTTACATTAAGTGTAGCAAAGATTCAAGACGCTCTTGCCAAGATATTAGACTTTTTGGAAAAACACATTTCATACCATGATTCACATAATCTTAACACATTTACTTTTTCTGTTAATTTTCATATGGAATTCAGCAAGTTTCGTCTATTGTATTTCTTTAAAATGTGTGTATATTTTCCATACCATTGTCAATTTAACGGGCATATGAGCAGTACGTGCTGAATTTTATCCAAAAATTGATGACAAAACTAAATGTGTCAAGATTGTGTGAATCATGGTAAGAAATATGTTTTTTAAACTAAAGTTTGATATCAAAAGTGTTTTTTCCTCTTACATTAAGTGTAGCAAAAAGATTATGTTTATTCCCAGTTCTCCGAATAAGTTTAAAACTAGTGGAATAAAAAAAAATCTCTTGTTTTATTTGAAAGGGAACATTCAGCCCAAGAAGAATTCTTAACCACTCAAAACTTGAAATTTTCTAAATTATTAAACTGGAAATTAATTAAATGATTGTTGTACATTACTGGACCGTGTACTTGGTACGTCTTTAGAAATGACATGATCATTTAAAGTTTTTTTTTTTTTTTTATTACAGCAACAAAAAGAAAAGGTTGAATTATTTGGAGTGTATATTTATAATTTCATGTACATGCATGTGTCGTGGGAATTGAATATGGTTGTCTATGGAAAATGTGGAAAATGTGGTGGTCCAAGAAGCTGTACAACCCATTTGAGTGTTTGGATATTTATCAATCTAAGTATTAAGTTAATGCTACATGTCTTCAACTACCTCACTGCAAATAATTCAAAAAAGGCCACAGGCAAAGTAATGAGGAGGTAAATAATTCAACTACCTCACTGCAAATCATGGTTTGTAATAATTATTTTTCTTTCATCTCTTAATTAGGAGGTAAATAAATTATTTCTATTGAACCATAAAACGATAAATAACATGAAGTCGTTTTTTCTTCTAAAACGACAAATAATGTGAAATGAAATGAGTATTAATTATCATTTTATTACATAAGATAATAAAAATTTATTGAAACACGTTAAATGAATAAAATAATTGATTGGTGAAAGAGGTTTTCGAAACATGGAAATATGGAATATGGAATCTCTTGAGCAATTTGTAAGGTATCGCAAGTAATGATTTTGGCCAAATGAACTGTTGGATGAAGATGAAGATGAAGGCACTGAAGAAAGTTTGATAAGGGAGGTTTTGATGCATTCCAAAACTTCGTAAAATTGGCTAAGTATGGAGTGACTTAGCTGATAAACTTATCAAGGAATTTTGACTAAGAAATGAAGACATCAGAAGAGTCAAAGTTTCAAGGTCCAAGACTTCTGATCTGCTGAAAAGAAGTTATCAGACTAGTGAAGATCAGCCGACTCAAATCAGATTTGTTCAAGTTTGAGATCAGCCGAGTTCGTCATCAGACTTATACTTTCGTCAGCCAAGTGAAGAAGATCATGAAGTGTTCCCAACGGTAATAAATGCCCCTTGGTGTAATAAATGCTGAAGTACGAGGATATTTAAGACAAATGATTGAAGAAAAGCTTCGCATCAGCCGAGTGCATTTAATGCTGCATTTAATGCTGCCTGCAGAATAGTACTGTTTACAGTACGGACAGACTGCAAAAGAGCCGTTCGCGGATTTTAAGGACCAGTACTCGAGGAATTTGAATCCTGTCTCTCTTCAACGGACATTTTTCAATCCTCAAGTATAAATAGCTGCAAGAGACGAAGAAGGAACAAGCAACACACTTTCTGAGAGAAATTTCCGAAGCAAAATTCTTTAAGTCTCAAGAACAGCTCACTCATCAGCTGAGTCATTTGTTGACGAAAGCAGAGTTGAAGAATCAAGAAAAATACATCTTCTGAGTGATTTTGTAAACAAGAGTGTTGTGCGGAGTTGTGATCCATCTTTGTGAGTGATCAAACTTCAGAGGATAGGTTTTCTGTGTGATCTCCTATTGCGAACTTGTGGTCGTTTCATTTGTTGTTCGACGCAAGCAGAGTATACTGTAAACTTTGTGATTATAGTATAACCCAAGATCTGAGTGACTTGGAAGAGTGGACTAAAGGATATTTAAATCCATATAACCACTATAAAAATTACTTGTGTTTTTACATTGTTTCAAAACTGCATATCTTCTGTTTGCATAAAAACACATTAAGTTAACTGTTTGAAAAAGAACAAAAAGGAGTTTATAAAACTGGGGAAACATTTTTCAAACTGCTAAGAATACTTGTGAAAAACACTTTGAAAATCCGCTGCAAGTACTCTAAGTATTAAAACTGATTTCTGCAAAATCAGCTAAGTAACTATCAGACGAGTGGTCAACAAGACTGTTCAAAGATTTGTTCGCGAACAGAATTGTAACTTACTAATCTGATCAGCTTAGACTGTTCAGTTGGAGTAAAGTTTTAAAGTTAAATTTGAAAGAAAATTTTAAAGAGGTTTATTCACCCCCCCCCTCTAAACCTCTTCTGACCACTTGGGACCAACAAGTGGTATCAGAGCAGGTGGTTCATTAGAATCAGCTGCCTGATCAACGAGCTTGATCCGAGTGTTTTTCAAAGGGTTTCAAAACTTTTCAAAAGAGCATCTTTTTGAAAAACAAAAACTTTTTGAAAAATGGATTGTATCAGCCATGTTCCCCACATTGCTGGTATGTCCTTTGAGGACTGGAAAATCAGAATGGAGATTTTCCTTGCTGCCTATAATGACAACATGCACACATGTATCATTAAAGGTCCATTCAAATTCACCAAGACCATCATCGTAGATGAAGCTCAAATAGTGGTGGAAAAAGACTTAACAGAAATGACAGCAGAAGAAATAAAGCTGTTCAACCTGGACAAAGTCGGAAGATTCATCATGACCAAAGCCCTGGATAATGATCGGTTTGACAAAGTCAAGCATTGCAAAACTGCAAAGGAGATGTGGGATAAGGTTCGTGACATGAGTGAAGGCAATGATGCTATTAAAGAGCATCAGCTCAGTGTTGCCTTGGAGAAGCTGGACAACTTCAAGATGAAGTCTGGAGAAACCATTGATCAGATGGACATCAGATTCACCAGAACTCTGAATGAAGTTTTGAAGCTGGGAAAGACTTTCACTGACAAAGAGATTTCTGTCAGAGTACTGAAGGCTCTACCTCCCAAGTTCAACATGAAGGTGACAGCAATGGAAGAATCAAGAGATCTGGGCAAAATTTCTCTAACAGAGCTGTTCTCCGCACTCAAGGCTTATGAGTATAAATTGCCAAGGATGGGAATTGAAGAAACCTCAACTTCAGGACCCACAGCTGCACTTGTTGCTGCTGAAAATACCAGAAGACCAGCACAGAAAAGCAAAGAAGTGGACTCATCTGATGAAGCCACTCTACTCAACAAAAAGGAGTACACTGCTGGAGATGTAGCATTATTGATGAACAACTTCAAGAAGTTCTATAAGAGAAAGATGAAAAACAAATACAATCATGCTGCTTCTACTTCTAAACCTAATTTTTCTTCTCAGGATAAAGAAGATTATAAATCAAAACTGATGTGTTACAACTGCAGGAAATTGGGACACTTCATAAGAGACTGCCCATATCCAAAAGCAGAGAAGTACACTGAGGAAGAGAAGAAAATGAGAAAAGAAAGAAAGCATCAGAGAGCCAAGGCAATGATGGCTGAAGCAGAAAAGCCAGCTGCTGTCTACTCATCTGATTCAGACTCAGACTCGTCTGATGAAGAATCGTCTGATGAAGAAAAACCTGCTCTCCTGTGCCTGATGGCAAAGGAATCTGATGACTCTGAGGATGAGGTAACTCCTCAAGAAAATGAACTGTTTAATTCTCTAGAGCAAATGATGTTGAATAATACTACTATTGCTGGAGAGTTTGTTAAGCTTAAGGAAGAGATGAACTTGCTAAAAGAGCAAAATAGTTCACTGAAACTTTTAGCTGAAAAGCCAAAAGAATCAGCTGAATATAAACAGCTTGAGCAAGAGCATGAATCTCTGAAAGCTGAATGTGAGGTTTATAAAGGAAAAATCATGGAACTTGAGAAAATCATTGAGTCTCATGATAAGTCTACTGTTGCATCCATGCATACATCTAGTAAACAGGAGACACCTTTAGAAAAGGAAAAATTAGAGTTGAACCATACTGAAAAATTTGTATCAGCTGACAATAGTAAGGTCATTCTGTATGTTCAAACCTCTAGACCTACCTCAACTGAGAAAGTGGTAAAGGAGAAGAAATCTCCTAAGGCTAAAAAGAGCAAAGAGCCTAGTGTAGGAAATCAGACTAGTAAGACCAAACAGCAGAGTCCTAAGAAGTCTGCTGATAAAGCTAAATTGAATCAATCTGTTGGTAAAACTAAGTCAAAATCAAATGAGCAAGCATCTAGTAAACCAAAGAAGCATAAGAATAAGAAAAATCAAAATGCTTGGTATGGAAATGAGTCATATTATGTGCAACCTGCTGCATATCATCCTATGTATCATGCACCTCAATTTCCTAGTTACTATGCACCTTACCCTGCTCATCCAATGCATGCATATCCTGCATATCATGCACCTTACCCTGCTTATGAACATTATTCATATCATACTGATCATCAACATGACTTATCTGATAACTATGATAAAAATGAAACTGTTCATGCTCCTAAAACTCAGAAACCTAAGAAGCCTAAGACTTCAACATCTTGGGTTGTCAAGGGTGGAACTAATCCTTCAGGACCCTCTCAATAAGGGTACCTAAAACAATTTTATTTTTTGTTTTGTAGGTTAGGATTAGGAGTAGGAGTAAAGTAGAGAAGATTTGGTACTTGGACAGTGGATGTTCAAGGCACATGTGTGGAAACATACATGAGTTGACTGATGCAGTTGCTGTGGATGGTCCAAAAGTCACTTTTGGAGACAGCAAAGAAGGCAAGATTAAAGCTAAAGGAAGATTAATCAAGGGAAACATAGAGATATCTGACGTCTCCTATGTTAAAGGCCTAAAGTATAATCTGCTGAGCATAAGTCAATTTTGTGACAAGGGATATTCAGTCATCTTCTCAACAGATAAGTGCTACGTTGAACAGATTGGTACAAAGAAGGTAATTTTATCTGGAAGACGACAAGGAAATATCTACATAGTTGACTGGAATTCTGCTGACAAGAATTCAAGTATTTGTTTGGTGGCATCTGCACCAAGTGAAGTCAGTTGGCTATGGCACAAGAGGATGAATCACTTAAACTTCAAGACCATAAACAGATTAATCAAGAATGACTTGGTAGAAGGGATTCCAAAAGCAGTCATGAGCAAAGACAAGCTCTGTGACGCCTGTCAGAAGGGTAAACAAATCAAGTCATCATTCAAAGAAAAGAAGCACCAATCTTCTGGAAGAATATTGGAGCTGTTGCATATGGACTTATTTGGACCCATTGATCCAGTCAGCAATGGTGGAAAGAAATACTGCCTAGCTGTTGTGGATGATTATTCAAGATATACTTGGGTGATTTTCATGAAGAAGAAAAGTGAAACCAAGGAACATCTCACAAATCTGATGGAACTGATCCAGAATGAGAAGAGTATCAAGATATTGAAGATCAGATCAGATAGAGGGACAGAGTTTACAAACTCTACTGTTGAAGAGTATTGTAATATCAAAGGAATACATCATGAGTATTCTGCTGCCAGAACCCCTCAACAGAATGGTGTTGCTGAAAGGAGAAAAAGAACACTGAAAGAAGCTGTCAGAACCATGATAGCTGAAGCTAAGCTGCCACAAAGATTTTGGGCAGAAGCAACAAATACAGCATGTTTTACCCAGAACAGATGTATGATCAACAAAAATCAGAACAAGACTCCATATGAAGTTTGGAACAACAGAAAGCCAAACATTCATTACTTTAAGATTTTTGGTTGTAAATGTTTTGTATTGAATAATGGGAAAAATCACCTTACTGCATTTGCAGAAAAGGCTGATGAAGCTGTCTTTGTAGGATACTCATCTGTTAGTAAGGCTTATAGAGTTTTTAACAAAAGAACATTACTAATAGAAGAATCTATCCATGTAGTATTTGATGAGCCAAGTCAATCTTCTGAAAAGAATCAAAGTGTAAATCAAGATCTGTCTGCTGATTTACAGAAATTGGACGTTGGAAGAAATGAAGAATATGTTCCCATCATACTACCTAATCTAAGTTCAGCTGCAAATTCAAGTGCTGTTCATAATCACAGTGCTGATTGTCTAACAGACGAGTTGCTAACAGCTGACAGACCAGAGACTGTTCAACAGACGACACGTGTTCAACAGACTACTACTGGAACTCCAACAGTAGTGTTGCAAGATCATAACAGAGGACAACATCCTGATTTGCAACCTGATCTCAGATGGCTCAAGAATCACCCACCTGAACTAGTTATTGGTGATCCTTTAGATAGAGTGAAAACAAGAAGAGCTGCTGCACAAGATGCTATGTTTGTCACATTTCTATCTCAAATAGAGCCTAAACAAATTGAAGAAGCTCTAAATGACTCCTTCTGGATAGAAGCTATGCAAGAAGAGTTGAATCAATTTGAAAGGAATGAAGTCTGGTACTTAGTTCCTAGACCAAGTCATCAAAGAGTAATTGGCACTAAGTGGGTATTCAGAAATAAGATGAATGAAGATGGTGTTGTCACCAGAAACAAAGCAAGACTAGTGGCCAAGGGTTATTGTCAAGAAGAAGGAATTGACTTTGATGAAACTTTTGCACCAGTAGCAAGACTTGAAGCAATCAGACTGTTTCTTGCCTATGCTGCTCACAAGAACTTCACTGTCTATCAGATGGATGTGAAGTCTGCTTTTCTCAATGGAGAATTGCAAGAAGAAGTTTATGTTGAACAACCTCCAGGATTTGAAGTCTATCAAGAAGAGGACAAAGTATATCGTCTGAAGAAAGCCCTTTATGGACTAAAACAAGCTCCAAGAGCATGGTATGATACCCTATCTGATTTTCTTTTAATTAAAGGATTTCGTAAAGGTAAGGTAGATAAAACCTTGTTCACTATTGAATGGGAAAATCATATATTACTTGTGCAAATATATGTGGACGATATTATTTTTGGTTCAACTAACCAACAGATGTGTGATAAGTTCTCCAAGCTGATGCAGAATAAGTTTGAAATGAGCATGATGGGTGAACTTAATTACTTTCTTGGATTGCAAGTTAGACAGTTGCCTGATGGAATATTCATCAGCCAAGCAAAGTACACAAGAGATCTGTTTAAGAAATTTGGTATGGAAACTAGCTCAACAGCTACCATTCCTATGTCTACAAGTCTTCGTTTGGATAAAGATGAAGATGGCAAATCAGTGGACATAACCAAATATAGAGGCATTATTGGTTCATTGTTGTATCTAACAGCAAGCAGACCTGACATAATGTACTCAGTTGGAGTCTGTGCAAGATTTCAATCAAACCCCAAAGAATCTCATCTCTTAGCTGCCAAGAGAATATTGAAGTATGTTAAAGGCACTCAAGAATTGGGATTGTGGTATCCTAGAGAATCTGGATTTGAACTCATTGGTTATTCAGATTCAGACCTTGCTGGCTGCAAGATTGACAGAAAGAGCACAACAGGTGCCTGTCAGTTCTTAGGCAGTCGTCTGATCTCATGGATGAGTAAGAAGCAAACCTCAGTTTCTATATCTACTGCTGAAGCTGAATATATAGCTGCTGGAGCTTGTTGTGCACAGATACTTTGGTTGAAGCATCAACTAGAAGACTACAATATCAAGATCAGTGGAATTCCAATCTACTGTGACAATACAAGTGCAATCTCTCTTACTCAGAACACTACAAGTCATTCAAGGACTAAGCATATTGAGATCAAGCATCATTTCATTAGAGATCATGTGGAAAAAGGCAATGTAATGATTGAGTATGTTCATACTGATAATCAGATTGCTGACATTTTCACCAAACCTTTAAGTGAAGTAAGGTTTTCAACCTTAAGAGCTGAGCTAGGACTACTTAATTTGGAAGCATAAGCTGAGGGGGAACTCATCAGAAGACTGGAGTTCAACAGCTTAGCAATTCGTTATTATCTTCAAGGATTAACTCTCAACAGACTAGTTAACTTATGAATTCTTAAAACTCAGGGGGAACGTGTAAGACTAGCGGTACTTCTGAATTAAAGATGAAATTTGTTAATGACAGTTAGTTGAAGTTATGTTTTCATCAGAAGACTCAACTATCGAAGATTGAAGTTATTTTATCTAGCTGGATTGACAAACAGCTGAGGAAGGTTATCAGCTATTGGCATTCTCTGATAACAGCATTGTCATCAGGACAATAGTCCATCAGATAAGTGTTTTTATACTCATCTGATTACTTAAGTAAAAGCGAACTATTTAAAAACGTTTTATCCAAAACACGCCTTTACAAGTAAACTGTCGGGCGGTACATTTTCCCGCTCCTCATTAAAATATCTTTTGAATTCGAAAGGTCGTAACTGACGCCGCACGATCAGCACTGACAGAAAAACGGATCTAACGGTTGGCAGATATCACGGAAACCGAAAAACCCCAACTCTATAAATCCTCATCTGATCAGTCGAGTAGCTCTTTACGAACCCTAAACTTTCAAAAGTACTTGTGAGAAAATTTTAAACAAGTTTTCTGCAAAAATCCTTTCCTTTTCACTAACTCTCAACAGATTAAAATGGCTGCTGAAGGTATGTTCTTAGACTATGAAGCCTATTATCAATCTGGTACAAGTTTGATGAAAGAATTGTTGGAGAAATTCAAATCGGCACAGTTGATAAATTTCATGGAGTACAACGAGGGAATAATCTGGACTGACCAGGTTATGGAGTATTACTCAACGGCAAAGGCTGACTATCACAAACTAGAAATCAAAGCAAAAGTGGGTGACAAATCTGTTGTCATCACTCCACAAGTTCTTCATGAACAGTTTGGTTTGCCTAAGTCTGGAAGACACGAAGTTATCGTGCTGACTGAAGAGAAGCACCAACAGTTTTGGGCGATCTGCGCCAAGGAAGGAGAGATGTTGTCTGGCAACATCAGAAAGAAACAGCTTAAGGATGAATATCAGCGGATGGCTGATATGGTGTCTAAGCTGATTGAAAATTGTACTTTTTCTCTAGATGCTGTCACAATGAAGCGTTTCAGCATCATGGCTGCCGTATACTATGGAATAGAGGTAAACTGGTCCATCATAATTTGGTATATACTTGCTGATTTTCTGGAAGTGAAGAAGGGAAAAGGCCCTTACACCAACCACAGAATCACTTTAAGTTACCTCTTATCAAAGATGGGCTGTGTCATGTCAAATGGCAAAGAAATTCACAAGTCCAAAGCAATGAACAAGTACCTACCTGTTCAGAAGAGGAAGGCTGATGAGCCTGAAGGAGAAGAAGTTGAGGAACCAAAGGAGGTTCCTGCCAAGAGGCAAAAGAGGTTAGTCAAAACAGCAAGTCTGGCTGTTGAGACTAAAAGGAAGAGGGCTACTGATGAGCCCAAGAAGAAAGAAACAAAGCAGTTGGAGAGAGTGACTTCTGCTGAAGCCACTAAAATTGTTGAGAACATAATGGCTGATGTAAGGACTGGATCCCCTGCATCACCATCAAGAACTCCATCAGCAGAGAGACCTGCTGAGAATGTTTCTAAGAGAACAAGAAGTCAGCAGAAGGATACTGCTACTTCAAGAGTTGTTCAAGGTCTGACAAAGAAAACTGCTAGAAAGCAGATGACGTTTCCTGAAGAACCTACCAATCTGGAAAATGTAGCAAGGAAAGATCCTGAAGCTACTCAAAGGCCTGCCGAAACAGTTGAAACTGTTGTGCTTGACGAAGCTGATGAACAACAGCCAAGTAAGGAAGCACCAACAGCTGAGGTTCCCCAACCTCAAGAAGATCCAGATGTTCAAATCATCTATCCCATTGCTGCTGCTCCTATATCATCTGCTGGACCAGCCCCTGCTGATAAAGGGAAGAGAAAAATTGTGCTAAGGAGAAAGAAAGTCTCCAAAGCTGATAAGAAGGCAAGAGAGGAGGCTGAACAGAGGAAGCAAGATGAGCTTGAAGAGAAAAGAGCTCTTGAATTGAGCAAAGCTCAACAAGCAAAGGATGAGGCCAGAAGAAGAATGTCTGCAGCAGAGAGAAAAGCTGCTGAAGATGCTGAATTGGCCATGGTGATTGAACAAAGCAAGGTTGATGCCTATGGACCTGTCCATGGAGGTGGCATCAAGATTGGTGAAGGGCAGACTGAAGAAGACAAAAAGAAGATACTACTGCCTGCTCCCAAAACCAAGTCCAAAGACAAGTTTGAGGTCAGGAAAGCTTTTGAGATAGTATATGCTGATAAGGAGCTTTTCAAGAAGTTTGAGAAGTCTCTAGCATACTATGATCAGAAGTTGATGCTGAAGACTATGTTCACTCAGGAGAAACCAAGATATATCAAGTGGAGAGATATCAGGCTGAATAGCTCAATAACTGAACTTCAAAATATGAAGGAGTTAGCTGATGAAGAACACTGGGTTCTGACTTGGCTGAAGACAAACTCCATCCAAAAGGCCCTTGATCCCAGTTATGTAAGAGAAGTCATGCATAACTATGCAAAAAGCTTTGCATTGGAGGAGGCCAAGAAGATTAAAAACACCTTGCCTGAAAAGAAAAAGAAATCTGAAGATGCTGAAGAGAGAGCAATTAAGTTTGCTGTTATGACTGCTCTGAAGAGATGGGTTAAAAAGTCAAAGTATCAGCAAGGATGTTCAAGTGACTTGCCACTGCTGCCAAGTATTCAACAAATCATTTTTGGCAAGGAAGTACAACCGTACCATGAAGTCCCTAAGGGTAACAATGCTCCTGTCAACCCTTGGATCATTGTAAGACAGATTAGACAGACTACATGCTTTAATGATGATGGAACCATTACAAATCTGTTCTACGATGATGTCACTGATGAGCACAAGTCTGCTGACAAGCACAAGTCTGCTGACAAGCCTTTGGCTATTGAAGGGCCATCTAAGACTTCTGAAGATCATCAGATGACGGATTTGCAAGATGTCCCTGTTCATCAGGAGACTAAAGAGGAAGAAGCTGATGCCTCTACTTCATCAGGTGATGAACACTCATCACTGATGGAAGCCTTCCAGTTACTTATTGAAAATCAAATAAAAGATATGGAAGAGAGGAATAGTCTGCAGTTACAGAAGATGAAGACAGAATTGATTGAATCTCACACTCATCAAGTGGAAAGAACGCATCTTCTAACCAGCAGTTCTATCAAGTTAGCTATTGATCAGATTCCTATTCCTCAAGATCATTCACTAGAGTTAGTGAATAGCTTAAGAGAGCTGAACCGTAACGTTGAAGATGTGAAGGGTGATGTAAATCATCTTCACACTGCCTTGAAATCAGCTGAGCACAAGATTGCTGATTTAACTGCAACTTTCATTAAAGTCAGTCATGAAGAGAAGGAAATAAATCTGGGGATGTTGCAAGAAGTAGCAAAGGCTGCACAGGAAGTTCAAAATGAAATTGCAACTATCAACCTAAACATTGACTACTTTAATGATAAGACTGATGTCATCAGCACTGACCTTCATCATCTGACAGCTAGTCATGACGTTGTTAATCAGAATCTAAAAGCTTTATGTGCTGAAGTAAGGATTCCAACAGTTGCCCTCAACCCTGCTGTTGAACCTTCTACTGTCATCAGAGTTGATGATGACAAAAAGGGGGAAGATAAAAGGGAAGAACCAGCGAAGGAGTTTGCTGCTGAAGAATCAGCTATGGAACCTGCTGCTGAAGAACCAGCTAAAGAGACCATTACTGATGAACCAGCAAAGGAGTCTGCTGCTGAAGAAACAACTTTGGAAGAAACTGATGCAACTATTAAAGCCAAGGAAACTGAAGACACTACTGACAAGGCTGAAGTACTTGGAAAGGTGGAAGAAGAAGATAAGATTGAAAAAGAAGACACCAAGTACAAAAATACAGATTCTGCCAGAAAAGCTATGGAAGCTCTGAAAGCTCTTCAAGAACAAGAACTTAAAGAGAAGATGGAAGCTGCCAAAGCAACCCTGGAAGAAGAAGTTGATGAAGAAGATGATGATGAAGAATCATCATATGAATATGAAGAAGTGCTCGAATCTGATGAAGAAGCTGATAGTTAGAAATTGAAAAATCAATTGTAATCAGTTTACTTTTTCAGAAATCTCATCTGATGAATTTGTACATGTAATTCACTTTCTATATCAATAAAATGTTCAAGTTCAATCCAATAAACTTTTTCTATCTCAGAAAATTTTGAGGATTACAATCTTTAGTTTAGGTATTCAACAGGTACTAAGCTGAAGTTTTGTCATCATCAAAAAGGGGGAAATTGTTGGATGAAGATGAAGATGAAGGCACTGAAGAAAGTTTGATAAGGGAGGTTTTGATGCATTCCAAAACTTCGTAAAATTGGCTAAGTATGGAGTGACTTAGCTGATAAACTTATCAAGGAATTTTGACTAAGAAATGAAGACATCAGAAGAGTCAAAGTTTCAAGGTCCAAGACTTCTGATCTGCTGAAAAGAAGTTATCAGACTAGTGAAGATCAGCCGACTCAAATCAGATTTGTTCAAGTTTGAGATCAGCCGAGTTCGTCATCAGACTTATACTTTCGTCAGCCAAGTGAAGAAGATCATGAAGTGTTCCCAACGGTAATAAATGCCCCTTGGTGTAATAAATGCTGAAGTACGAGGATATTTAAGACAAATGATTGAAGAAAAGCTTCGCATCAGCCGAGTGCATTTAATGCTGCATTTAATGCTGCCTGCAGAATAGTACTGTTTACAGTACGGACAGACTGCAAAAGAGCCGTTCGCGGATTTTAAGGACCAGTACTCGAGGAATTTGAATCCTGTCTCTCTTCAACGGACATTTTTCAATCCTCAAGTATAAATAGCTGCAAGAGACGAAGAAGGAACAAGCAACACACTTTCTGAGAGAAATTTCCGAAGCAAAATTCTTTAAGTCTCAAGAACAGCTCACTCATCAGCTGAGTCATTTGTTGACGAAAGCAGAGTTGAAGAATCAAGAAAAATACATCTTCTGAGTGATTTTGTAAACAAGAGTGTTGTGCGGAGTTGTGATCCATCTTTGTGAGTGATCAAACTTCAGAGGATAGGTTTTCTGTGTGATCTCCTATTGCGAACTTGTGGTCGTTTCATTTGTTGTTCGACGCAAGCAGAGTATACTGTAAACTTTGTGATTATAGTATAACCCAAGATCTGAGTGACTTGGAAGAGTGGACTAAAGGATATTTAAATCCATATAACCACTATAAAAATTACTTGTGTTTTTACATTGTTTCAAAACTGCATATCTTCTGTTTGCATAAAAACACATTAAGTTAACTGTTTGAAAAAGAACAAAAAGGAGTTTATAAAACTGGGGAAACATTTTTCAAACTGCTAAGAATACTTGTGAAAAACACTTTGAAAATCCGCTGCAAGTACTCTAAGTATTAAAACTGATTTCTGCAAAATCAGCTAAGTAACTATCAGACGAGTGGTCAACAAGACTGTTCAAAGATTTGTTCGCGAACAGAATTGTAACTTACTAATCTGATCAGCTTAGACTGTTCAGTTGGAGTAAAGTTTTAAAGTTAAATTTGAAAGAAAATTTTAAAGAGGTTTATTCACCCCCTCCCCTCTAAACCTCTTCTGACCACTTGGGACCAACATGAACAAGCAAAATTGTAACACTTTTGTTTGACAAAAGACATTTTAAAAATAATTACATTAAGGAGAGAAAAACTATTTTTATACTAAATTTTAGTTCAAAAAAATATATCTGATATTAGACTTTTTGGAAAAACACATTTCATACCATGATTCACATCATCTTAACACATTTACTTTTTCTGTTAATTTTCATATGGAATTCAACAAGTGTTGGTCCCAAGTGGTCAGAAGAGGTTTAGAGGGGGGGGGGGGATGAATAAACCTCTTTAAAATTTTCTTCCAATTTTAACTTTAAAACTTTTCTCTAACAGTGAGCAGACTAAGCTGATCAGAGTAATAAGTTACAAATCTGTTCGCGAACAAATCTTTGAACAGGTTTGATGACCACTCGTCTGATAATCACTTAGCTGATTTTGTTAAAATCAGTTTTAATACTTAGAGTACTTGCAGCGGATTTTTCAAAGTGTTTTTCACAAGTATTCTCAGTAGTTTGAAAAATGTTTCCCCAGTTTTGTAAACTCCTTTTAAATATTTTTCAAACAGTTAACTTAACGTGTTTTTATGCAATCAGAAAATATGCAAGTTTGAAAACAATGTAAAAACACAAGTATTTTTTTTTTTTTTAGTGGTTATATGGATGTAAATATCCTTTAATCCACTCGTCCAAGTCACAAAGATCTTGGGTTATACTAGAAACACAAAGTAACCAGTACACTCTGCTTACGCCGATCAACAAATGAACAGGCCGTAAGTGCGCAGTAAGAAATCACAAAGAAATCCTACTCTCTGAAGTAATATCACTCACTAAGATGGATATCTACTTCTCACAACACTCTGTTTACAAAATCACTCAGAAGATGTATTTATCTTTGTTCTTCAACTTCGCTTTTTGTCAACAAATGACTAAGCTGATGAGTGAGCTGTTCTTGAGACTTAAAGAGTTTTGCTTCGAAAATTTCTCAGAGATTGTGTTGCTTGTTTTCTCTTCGTCTCTTTCAGCTATTTATACTTGAGATTTGAAAAATGTCCGTTGAAGAGAGACAAGATTCAAATTCCTCGAGTACTGGTCCTTAAAATCCGCGAACGGCTCTTTTGCAGTCTGTCCGTACTGTCAACAGTACTATTCTGCAGGCAGCATTAAATGCACCCAGCTGATGCGAAGCAATTCTTCAATCATTTGTCTTTAATATCCTTGTACTTCAGCATTTATTACTTCCAGGGGCATTTATTACCGTTGGGAAGACTTTATGATCCTTTCCACTTGGCTGTCGGAAGTGCAAGTCTGATGACGAGCTAAGCTGATCCCAAACTTGAACAAATCTGATTTGAGTCGGCTGATCTTCATCAGTCTGATATCTTTCCTTCAGCAGATCAGAAGTCTTGGACCTTGAAATTTGACTCTTCTGATGTCTTCTATACTTAGTCAAAATTTCTTCACAAGGGACCATCAGCTAAGTTGATTTGTACTTAGCCAGATTTGAAGTTTTGGAATCCTTCAAAACCTCCCTTATAACTTTGTCTTCAGTGCCTTCATCTTCATCCTTATCCAACAACAAGTTTCGTCAATTGTATGTCTTTAAAACTAGTGTGTGTTTTCCCTACCATTGTCATTTTAACGGGCATATGAGCAGTACGTGCTGAATTTCATGCGAAAATTGACGACAAAACTAAATTTGTCAAAATTGTGTGAATCATGGCATGGGATATGTTTTTTCAACACGTTTGGTACCAAATATGTTTTTGAAACTAAATTTTGGTATCAAAAGTGTTTTTTCCTCTTAAATTAAGTATAGCAAAGATTCAAGACGCTCTTGCCAAGATATTAGACTTTTTGGAAAAACACATTTCATACCATGATTCACATCATCTTAACACATTTACTTTTTCTGTTAATTTTCATATGGAATTCAGCAAGTTTCGTCAATTGTATGTCTTTAAAACTTGTGTATGTTTTCCCTACCATTGTCAATTTAACGGGCATATGAGCAGTACGTGCTGAATTTCATCCGAAAATTGATGACAAAACTAAATGTGTCAAGATTGTGTGAATCATGGTATGAAATATGTTTTTTAAACTAAAATTTGATATCAAAAGTGTTTTTTCCTCTTACATTAAGTGTAGCAAAATTCAATTGCAGATGCTTTTGCCAAGATGAGTCATGATTTAGGTAAAGATTTTGGAGGAATCGTCGAGTGTTCTTCTAGACTTGCTTTTGGAGGATGCAGTTTAATTAAAAAAAAACAAAAAAGACACCAAAAAAAAAAGGACAATCATAGGAGCTTATAAAATGTTTATTATTTGTTGTTTTTTATAAATATTTTACATTCTTCCATTTTTACTTTATGAATTACAATCTTGTCATGTTGTTCACTTCGATCGTTCTTTCTTTCTTTCTTCCTCTCTTTTCTTTAAATAATTTGATAGTGACAATTTATGGTATAGAGGTATTTTTGTAATTTCCTAATTAATAAATTAATAATAAAGAATTATATTTATATCAATCGTCAAATAATCGTTATGTCCTTATTTAATTCATTGACATTTATGGAACAAAACTCTTCATCTCCCAAATTTTTCTATAAATAGCTCATCTAGAAAAGACAAGTTTTGAAAAAAGGGAAAAAAGAAAATCACTGTTCTATGCCGTCCCGCGCAAATCAATGCTTATAGTTTGGAGAAAAATCAAAGAAGGAAGAAATCTCGAAGATGTCATTTGATCATTTTTACCAACATCATAATTAAAATTAAAAATATAAACAACGACCAAAACTTCAAAGATTATCTAATTAACTCTATCATTTATTTGAGAAATTATATTCAGTAAGGTTTTTCCCAACATTCATGAATTAATGGCAATATTCAGTAAGGTTTTTCCCAACATTTATTTGAGAAATTAATCAGATTAAACACGACCTCACAATTACTAAATTAATATGTACATAGTGATTTATTGCAATAATATTAAATGAATTAATGGCAATATACTCCCATATTCAATTTACCTATGTATGAAAAAAACACTTTATTCCCTGTAATTTTATAAAAATTTCACACCGCCTCACTGACATTTTTTTTGGAGGAACTCCTCCCTGACATTTTTATATGTGGCAGTTTATCACCATGTGTTATGGTAATGTGACAGTGTGTTATGATAAATAACACAATTAATCACCCCTCCACCTCCCGTGTTATGATAAATGTGGCAATTTACCCCTATGTTACAATAACAATTTTTACGTTCACTCTAATTTTTGATAAGTTACATTTTTTGACTGGATTAGGTAAAGTGATTCGATAAAATTTTCATAGGGGAGTAAAATGTTCGTTTTTAAATCATATGGGATTTTATGTAATTATTTGGTAATTTATTATAATTGTTAGTTGACCAACTAACTTTCATAATATTCTGAAATTTGATGATTGCTATTGTTTCACTTAAATCTATAAAGTTTTAGTTTGTGGTGAATCCTCACAATATGGGAGATATTAAATATTCAATATCTTTTTTATAACAAATAAACAAGTAAAATATTAAAATTAGTAAACGAGTTGTTTCAGTTTACAATGGGTGTCCCATCACAAAAAAATGAAATAGGTAAAGGCGAAGGTAAAAGAGGATTAACAAAGTTCGAACGAAACGCCCAAACGGCCAAATTGTTAGCAGCCTTGTTTGAATTTCTAAAAATAAATTTAAATCTCCACTTGGGTCCTAGTCCAGTTCTTGATTTTGTTTTCCCACTAGTCACTTTCAAATTGGACAAAGCAAGCTCTACCTACGATTGCAGCAAAACTTCCAAAAGGGCACGAGCTTCATCAACACAGGCATTTAGGCAAGGGAGGACAGACACTTTAGCAAACAAAATGGAGCCGAGGTGATTTCGGAAAACAATAGCCCACACGACATTCCCCTGAAAGAAGCATCAACATTAGCTGAAAAAATATTCAATATAACGGTATCTCATGTTATGTTTGAATTTATTTTTTTATTATGGGGGTGTTATGTGTTTCAAGACCATAAAATATTATCACTACGTTGAACTGGCTAAAAGTTGGCCTAGAATCTTGAGATTCTTGAGTTGGGCGAAGTCCAATGAAAGTTGAATAAAAATTGATTTGAAATATGACAAGTAAAATATATTTGAATTACTAAAAACTTATCTAATAGCTTTATTTTTTTTTGTTTCCCAATTGTTTAATCAGGTTGAACATATTAATGTGGGTACCTCTCCCAACAGGGATTCGAACTTGAGTCCACTACTTTGTAGTGATTAGTCCCTTCCACTAGACCAATCACCTGTTGGTATTTTATTTAATAGCTAGTATAAGGTTATGGTGATAATTCTTGTAGAAACAAACATCTTACCTCAACCATCTTTAACCCAATTCAACCCACCATTTTTTTCCCTATATATGGAATTCAAACCACCAAAATGCCACCACTATCTTCAAGCAAAGTAAACATTATAGGAACATTGTGATTTCTTAAATGGTATCTACGTTTATTTCGGATTTTTTTTTCCCGATGATAATTAACGTTTTGTGTGTGGTGGGGGGTACATGGGTGGGAGGTGTGGTTAAATGTAATGAGTCAATTACTTCATGGAAAGTTTGAATAATTTACCCAATATGGAGGGTGGTTAATGCAATTACACCAAACCTTAGAGATAATTTGAGTAATTCTCCAAGACATTTCATATGTAACTATGAGATGATTAAAAAAGAAGTTGCAACTTGCAAAATACTTGTTAGATCCTCTTTTATTAGAGCACCAACCCATTACTCCAAAAAAGTTATGGGTTCGAGTGGTGGTGCTCAATGGTAGAAAAATCAAACCTTAGTACTCGAGAAAACCAAACCATGGTCTACATAAACCTTATTGTTGAAATTATATCTATTCATCATAATACATTTCATTCACATTTTTGAAGCAGCATCCTTGTCCAAGAACCATACAAGTTCGTTCTCAGCCGAAACTTCCGCAGCAGGCAAGGGAGTTGAACCCGAACCATGCTCATCATCACCCAATACTATCTTTATGGTATCAGCTAATTCAGCCCCAGTGACGACCATTGCGATCTCCAAAGCTGAATTGATAACTGGAAACGTGAACGTGATCCTCGGTGGAGGTGGTTTAGGAGAGTCGATGATAAATGTAACCCACTTTTGCTTCTCGTGGCGGTGATGGCGTGTAGGGAATAGAGAGGCCACGTGCCCGTCGGGCCCCATTCCGAGTAGCATGAGATCGAACTGGGGGCAGCCTGTAGTGTCGCAAACGGGTATTATTTTGTTTTCGACTAAATGTTTTATACGTTCTTCGTAATCACTGGCTGCATCTTCAGGGGATTTTTTGTCATTGATTGGGTATATGTTGGATGAAGGAATGGAAACCTGTTAGAATAGAGAGAAGTTATGCATTTTCAAATGGCTGTGGAATCAAGAGAGATAAAATGTTACTAAAAACACTGGTTATTAGCAAAATACACCCCGATTTTCAATCTAATTAGCAAATACATCCGCGTGTTATATGTAGTCGCTAATATCCTCTCGTGCTAATAGCTAATTACCCCCTAAACACATATTACAAATTTAATGAAATATGCAAACATCCAGTATAAAATATATTATATCATATCATTATTTTATTGAGTTGAATTGTAAAAAAATGGATAATATTATGACTCCATTTTGAAGAAAGAAAATTGCTAATTTCCTTTCTCAGGGTTAAGAAAATAAACTAATGCTCATTGACAACACAATCTAGATACTTGCACAAGAAATTGTTGGGCCATCAATCGTGATCAATCGTGTTCATCGGGCATTTCATGCAGATGTGTCTCATATCTACATGTTTATGAATAAGAGGGATATATTTTAACGAACACGAGGGTATATATGCTAATTAATAGTATAACACATAGGGTGTATTTGCCGATTCAAATAAACACTGGGTAATTTGCAAATAACTCAGCGGGATTGAAATTAGAACCTGCATTTTCCATTGAGAATTCATTTTATCTCTTTATTACTCAAATACTACTCCTGTGACAAGTAAACCATGCCGAAAATCGCAAACTAAACATTGGAAAACAAAGCACAATTTGTTCCCCATATTTTTGAAAACCTTTTCCATAACAAAAATATGAGTTCTGCTGGAAATAGTAGAGAGCGTATTCTTGCGGTTTGGGTATTTTCAATTATAGAACTAAAACATTATTGGAAGCGCTGTTAAAATCGAGTACAATGTTTCCATTTTTCAATTTCATTTCAATTTGCGAATGAAAGAAGAACAATTCATATATCAACATAAAGACTTAATTACATCTCACCTAATTTTGAATTTGAGACCATACCTTGCAAAGAAAACCTCGCCAGGCAAGCAAGTAATTGCTGTCTTCATGATCAAGAGGAACAACTCTCTCATCAACCCAAAATATCAGCCACTTCGACCAATCCACCGATTCCAGGTACGGTGGCTCCACCAGCTTCCTATGATATTATAAAGGAATTAAAATGAGTAAAATGCAAAATTACCCCTTTCGATTTTCCTAAATGCTAGAAAACATTTTGAGTTATTTTTATCAGCATATACCTGCATTAACAAGCCAAAGACATTTACCTCATCTTAAATCGTAGCGTGTTTCACTTGTTGTAAGTGCGAGTATTCTTCGTGATTCGAAGGGAAAGTGACTTATACTCTTAAGTATTACCTTTTCTCACAGTTTACTCCTTTGGCAAAAAACCAATAATAGATAGTTTACTCCAGTCATTTAAATTTGAAAGGGACGCGTAAATGGGACACTTTTTGTTTCGGCATGCAATTTACATCATTTATGCTTTAAGTTGTCGCAATTTTAGTCCTCTTACCAGCAATTTTAATCCTAGATTTCGTCGAAATTAAATCTAGTGCTCATGAATTGCCACATAAGTAAATAAATTGAGTTATTATAACATTTTTGCCCTAATAATTAGTAGGGTGGGAAAAAAGTGTTGCTTTTCCTCCAATTTAATCTAATTTAACAAGGCGAGGTATTGGATTACTCATTAGGATTAAAATTAAGAATTAAAAATATAAAGGAGGTAAATTGTTTGTCGGAACCGTAAGAGTCCCATTTTTAAGTCCCTGCCAAAGTTAAGGGACTAAAATTGCTTATTTACCCTTAAAGAATTTGCAATAATCATCTGCCGTCAGCTCTTAATTTTGCAAGTGGATTGACTTGCTAATAAAATATTAACACATGAATTTTTTTATTATAAAAATACGAGGAATTTTCTGTCAATTAACAAACACATGGGCATTTTTGCATTTTAACTCAATTGTAATTACAGATTTACATCACTCGCAAACCGTTTCAAATTGCATGCGAAAACACTCAAAATTCACATCTAATTCGAACCAATAAAATAATAAAAAGGAAAATTGATAAGCCCATAGTTCATCCTACGGAAAATTCAGCAGAAAAGAATGAGTAAATCATTTCACCTGAGCGTATCTATCAATGTGCCGCCGGAGAGAACAACAGAGAATGAACCTTTTTCTTTTATGTACTTTTCGGAGAGATCGGCGGTGTATTTTGCTACAGCCACGGCCACATCTTCCTCGGAATCGAATTTTAGTACTTTCGGTTTGGATTTTGCTGGAGTGGAGGTAGCCATTGGAGACAATAGTTTAGCCAAAATGAATGAAAGAAGAAGCGTTGTACTAGCAAATACTTCATAATGATATAAATATTGGACTGGATCAATTGCCCAATGGCCCAATATTTATAGGCCCATTTGGATTTAGAGTTAATCAATAAATATTATGTATAATCATGGATCAAAATTTTCATCTTTTCCATCGAAAATATCGAAAAGTTTTCGTTTTTTAATCAAGCGAAACAAAAACAAGATGTAATTTCGAAACTATTTATTTGTCTTAAACTCTGTTATTTTCCTAAATTTAGTAATTTTTTTACAAATTTTCTTTAGTGTTTCCGAATAGTCTCTAAAAATTTCCAATGTTTGACTGACTGAAACATACATTTGAACCGAAATTTGATCCATGTGTATAAAAATTAGTTTTAGACTTTTTTGAAAAACCTAATTAAATTTATTTTAGAGCAACACAGCAATTTGTTAGGTTCTTTTGAATACGTTTCATATTATTTGTCATTTTTTATAGTGGCACAAGAATTTAAACAATATCAAATAATCATCATATAAAAATAAAAATTCTAAATTATCTTTACTGAGCAGTAATAATAATTTTTCTTTCATCTCTTAACGAGGAGGTAAATAAATTAATTTTGTATTGAACTATAAAACGATAAATAACATGAAGTCATTTTTTCTTCTAAAACGACATATAATGTGAAACGGAAAGAGTCCTAATTATCATTTTATTACATAAGATAATAAAAATTTATTGAAACACGTTCAATGAATAAAATAATTGCTTGGTGAAAGAGGTTTTCGAAACATGGAATATGGGATCTCTTGAGCAATTTGTAAGGTATCGCAAGTAATGTTTTTGGCCAAATGAACAAGCAAATTTGTAACACTTTTGTTTGACAAATGACATTTTAAAAATAATTACATTAAGGAGGAAAAACACTTTGATACTAAATTTTAGTCCAAAAAGCATATTTGATACTAGACTTTTTGGAAAAACACATTTTATACCATGATTCACATCATCTTGACACACTTACTTTTTCTGTTATTTCAGATGGAATTCAACAAGTTTCATCAATTGTATGTCTTTAAAACTTGTGCATGTTTTCCTACCATTGTCAATTTAACGGGCATATGAGCAGTATGTGCTAAATTTCATGCGAAAATTGACGACAAAACTAAATTTGTCAAAATTGTGTGAATCATGGTATGGGATATATTTTTTCAACAAGTTTGGTACCAAATATGTTTTTTAAACTAAATTTTGGTATCAAAAATGTTTTTTCCTCTTACATTAAGTGTAGCAAAGATTCAAGACGCTCTTGCCAAGATGAATCATGATTTAGGTAAATACTTAAAGATCTTGGAGAAGTCGTCGAGTGTTCTTCTAGAATTGCTTTCGGAGGATAGCATAGTTTAATTAAAAAAAACAAAAAAGACACTAAAGAAAAAGACAATCATAGGAGCATGTAAAATGTTCATTATTTGTTATTTTTTATAAATATTTTACATTCTTCCATTTTTCTTTATGAATCATAATCTTCTCATGTTGTTTGCTTCGATCGTTCTTTCTTTCTTCCTCTCTTTTCTTTATATAATTTGATAGAGATAATTTATGGTATAGATACTAACAGGTGATTGGTCTAGTGGAAGGGACTAGTCACTACAAAGTAGCGGACTCAGATTCGAATCCCGGTTGAGAGAGGTTCTCATTTTATGTGCCAGACGCGCCTCGAAAGGGATTAAACTCTTGGGAAACCAATTTTTTTTTATTGTATAGAGGTATTTTAGTAATTTCCTAATTAATAAATTAATAATGAAGAATAATATTTATATCAATAGTCAAATTATCGTTCTGTCCCTATTTAATTCATTGACATTTATGGAACAAAACTCTTCATCTCCCAAATTTTAGCTCATCTAATAACATAGAAAAGACAAGTTTTGAAAGAAGGGAAAAAAGAAGATCACAGTTCTCAGCAGTCCCGCACAAGTCAATGCTTATAGTTTGGAGAAGGATAAAAAAAGGAAAAAATATCGAAGATGTCGATTAATCATTTTTACCCAACATCATTACTAAAATTAAAAATATAAAAAACGACTAAATACTTCAAAGCTTATCTAATTAACTCTATCATTTATTTGAGAAATTATATTCAATAAGTTTTTCCCATCATTCAATTAATCAGATTAAACACGACCTCACAATTAATAAATTAATATGTACATAGTGATTTATTGCAATAATATTAAATGAATTAATGGTAATATACTCCCATATTCAATTTATCTATATATGAAAAAGAACACTTTATCCCCTGTAATTTTATAAAAAATTTACACCCCTTCCTTGACATTTTTATATGTGGCAGTTTATCACCATTAGTTATGATAATGTGACAAATGACACAATTCATTTATCCCCTCCCCCATCTCTCGTGTTATGATAGATGTAGCAATTTACACCCTATGTTACAAGAACATTTTTTATGTTCACTCTAATTTTTGACAAGTTACATTCTCTGACCGGAGGAGGGGTAAAGTGATTCGTTAAAATTTTCATAGGAAGGTAAAATGTTCTTTTTCAAATCATATGGAATAAATTGAACATTATGCATTTTTTATGGAAGTAAACTAACATTAACTCAATACTATATGGGAAAAGTAAATATGATCAAATTCACAACTTGGAAGCACTAGCGTTATCCAAGAACCATGTCAATTAATCTTCAGCCGAAACTTCAGCAGCAGGCAGTGGACCCGAACCCGAACCTGAATCACCCAATACTATCTTCACAGCATAGGCCAAATCCGATCACTACAAGAAAAACAGGATTTTCCGACGGAATTTTTCCGACGGATATAAATCCGTCGGAAATTTCCGACGGATTTTCCGACAGACATAAATCCGTCGGAAATTTCCGACGGATTTTCCGACAGACATAAATCCGTCGGAAATTTCCGACGGATTTTCCGACGGACATAACTCCGTTGGAACTTCCGACGGATTTTCCGATGGGTAAATATTCAACGGAAGTTTCCCACGGATTTTCCGACGGATATTAAAATCCATCGGAACAAAACATTAAAATTTAATAAATAAAAAAATAAAAAAATTTCCGACGGATTATATCCGTCGGAAAATAATTTAAAAAAAATAAAAATTGATCAATATTTTCCGACGGATAAAATCCGTCGGAAACTGATTTTAGAAAAAAATAAAAAAATGATCAATATTTTCCGACGGATTTAATCCGTCGGAAACTAATTTGAAAAAATAAGCAATCATTTCCGACGGACTAAATCCGTCGGAAAAATTTAAAAAAATAAAAAAAATAAAAAAATAAAAAAAATTGATTGATAATTTCCGACGGATTAAATCCGTCGGAAACTAATTTTGAAAAAAATTAAAAAAGGATCAATAATTATTTTTCGACAGATTTAATCCGTCGGAAAGTATTCTAGAAAATGAATAACCAAAAAAATAAATATTTTCGACGGAATAATTCCCTCGGAAATTATTAAAAAATTTAAAATATTTATCGCCTTATTTTTTCCATATTTGATTAATTTAGACCATTCTTGATCCATTTAACCATTTTTTCACTAATTTAACTCATGTATTCATAAAATTTATCTAATTAAATTCCTTATTGATTTATTTAACTCTTTATCCACCCATTTTCATTGATTTAAATCATTTTTTTCTAATTTAATCTTTTTTTTGCAATAATTTGAGTAATTTAAATCGTATTAATCGATTTAACTAAATTTTCATCAACTTTTTCGACGTAACCCGTATTTCCATCGATTTAAACCCTTATTGATATTGATTTAATTAGCTCGTTTTCCACCAAATTCATCGATTTAAACCGTTTTTAATTTAATTAATTTAATTATATTGTTCTCGATCGATTTCACTAACTTTCTTTGGATTGACCCGTATTTTCACAAATTTCAACTATGGAAACCCTTATTGATTGATTTAACTCAACTCCTATCAATTTTCATCGATTTAGACCACTTTGGTTAATTAACTTTATAGATCGAGAATCGATTGATCTAGTTGCGAATAATTTTTATGTATAACCATATATATAGTCAACGATTTTGAATTAGGGACCAGTTTAGTAATTCCGAGCCAAATATTGATTTGATTTCAAATAACTTCAATGTATATAACCATAAGGTCAACAATATTGTTGATTTTGCCTAATTAATTTCACAAATCGAGAATCGGTTGATGTTATAGTGAATAACATCAATGTACATAATCATATAGTCAATAATTTTGAATTAATGACTAGTTTTGAGTCAAGTATTGATTTGATTTCGAATAATCTCAATGTACATATATATAACCTTAAGGTCAATAATATCGACTTTGTCAATTAACATTACAATTCAAGAATCAGTCGATATGATTGCGAATAACCTTAATATACATAATCATATAGTCAACAATTTTCACCAAATTGATTCAAGTTAAACCGTTTTTTATTGATTTAACTAAAAATACCTTTTCAGTTCTATTTTTTATCTATTCGTACAGTTGACCAGTCAACTCGACTAAATTTATAGAAATTATAATAAATAATTTAATTAATATATTTTAATAATAATTTGAAAATTTTATATGCCACTATACATATTAATATTTAAAAGATTTAATACATCACCAATATGAATAATTTTACATGATAAGTTATTTAAAAATTGAAAATTTTGCCAATTACTGTAGATAATGGAATAAAAATAATGGACGGGGAGTGTTTTTTAATTTTAACAATTTTATGCATTAATTTGATTAGTTAATTATAAAAATTAAAAATAATTAATGATTTATGATTAAAAAAAATAGATACAAAATAAAAAAAATTGAAATGAACTGACCTAATTTCATTTCATCTCCTTCAATATACTCACCCGCCGCCCTCACTCTTATTTACTCCCACAATCACTTTCCTCCACATCTCTCCCACCACAACTGCCCAGATCTACTTCGCTGCTCGGACCCGCGCCGCTGCCCAGAGTTCCAGACCCGCGCCGCTGCCCAGAGTGCCCCTGCTCACCAGCCAGATCTACTCCGCTGCTCGGACCCGCGCCGCTGCCCAGAGGCCCAGACCCGCGCCGATGCCCAGAATCCGCCTCCCTCAGCTTGTCTAGTTCGCGCCCCACCCACCACTTCCCTGCACAGCCACGAAAGCCACAACACCACTCCGGAATCGCAACACCATCAACGCCAATAGAAGCCTCTAGCCCAGCCCGATTTCCCATCTGTGAGATTTAACTACTTTTACTAATTGTTTAATGTGTTATTTGAAGGGGTTTTGATTGGATTGTGTTGTGTTGAGTCCTAGATTTTGGTGAATTGAGAAAGTGTGTCCAGTATTATTTCATTCCTAAAAGTGTGTCCGGCTGATAAGAGCATTTAAAATCAGTTGATCTTGTCAAACCCATATGATGTGGTACGATGGTATTGTTAGTCGTAATAGTGGCTGGTGGGCAAGGTTTAGATCCATCTACATAAATATATATCCTAAAAGATCATAACCGATAAAATGGTGTTGAATTCATGAAGCTTCCACGAGATATAATTGTTGCTTGTGAGTTTGAGTGGGGCTTGAACTGAGATAATAATTTTGGTTATATATTAAGGTATTATATTTTTGGCTCATTAGTGTTTTGAATTGAAGTATGACTGACTGACAATATATATGTAATGTAGTAGTCATGATTGTGGTGGTTTAGGAAGAATTAATATTAGTTTTCATGGATTGCTCTGGTACCATGTAGAACAAAAGATTTGTATTACATAGAGAAGAAATAGAAGATATAGGTAATGGAGTTGCGGTTTAAGTTCTCATTAAAATGGGTCATATTTAAAATATTTATAAGTTGAAATAAATTAAACGAATTTTAATATAAATCTTTTTAATAAATCATACCAATATTTTCATCCAACTGTGTAATTATTAGCATTTACTTAGAAGTATTGATCTTTCAAACATTTTGATGGCTTGGCTCTACATCTTTTTATTAGAACAAAGCGAAAGTACACTATTAATTACTATTAAGTAATGGAATTTGGATGACTTGGCTTTTCATCTTGCATATATCCACGCTGTCCCAAAATGAGTTCAAGTAATGGAATTTTTTAATTTGATCTCAGCCTTTTTCCTTTTAAGAAATATCAATCTAACCACAACATCATCAAGAAAAATATTACATGTGTATATGTGCATGTGTGCTTGTATATTAAAATGATGGATGTAGAAATTGAAAAAGTTATGTTCATGTGTGCTTAGTATCAAAATTAGTCTCCCTGTCATGCTCCTAGATTCATCAAAAAAAAAAAAAAAAAAAAAAGCCAAATTGGTATAATATTTATAGTAGAGGAAAGTAATCTCTTATCCAAAGTTTGAATCCTTTTACACTTGATCTACATTTAATTCTTCAATTAATTACTATTTAGTTTTCACTCAAGTGATATGTTTTGTTGATGCTGAGGTGAAGCCCCATTGCAAAGACAAATAAAGATTTCATATGTGCTACATTGGACTTGTGGCCACTTGATAAGTGGGATTTCGGTAACTGTAGTTGGGGCAAAGCTTCTCTGCTCAATTTGGTATATTTCATTCATTACATCATATGTATGTGTGTGTGCATTCTTTTCTTTTCTTTAGTGTTTTGAGTTTGTGTTTGGTGTTTGCAAGAAATAAACTCAGTGCTTCTTTTCTTCAATTTCCAGATTTGTTTTAGTGTAGTGTTTTTGTTTTTAAATAAAAATTAATGATCGTGGATAGTCTTATATTTTTATTTGATTGTGTATGAATTATTGCAACTTCTTTTGATGATAACACTATTTGTTGTTGTCTAGATTAATGGATGGAATGGTGTGAAAAAGGCTTGAATGAGAAACAATGAAGAATGTGGAAGAGTTTGAAAGAAATATAATGGACGGAAGTCTAGGACATATTAGCTAAAAAGTGTATTCTTGTAAATATGAATGATAGAAATTCAATGTATTTACTGCACATGGCTCATGCCCTTTATAAGTACATTTTTATAATTATGAATGGTTTAATTTATGTGTTTTGATTAGGTAAACAATATATATATATATATATATATATATATATATTATTGGGGGAAAATAAGAAAAAAATAAATTTTTTTGAAAAAATTTTTCCCATTTCCGACGGAATTAAATCCGTCGGAAATTTTTTTTAATTTTACTTGAAATAATTTTCCGAAAAAGTAAAACAAAACGAACTTTCCGACGGATTAGTTTTCCGTCGGAAAATTCCGACGGATTTCCGACAGTTTTGGTCATCGGAAAATTTTCTTTTTCCGACGGATTTTCCCACGGATTTTTCTGTCGGAAAATATCTGTCGGAAAATCCGGGGGAAATTTTCCCACGCCACTTTTTCCGACGGATTTTCCGACGACCGAAATCAGTCGGAAAATTGGTTTTCCGACGGATTTTTGCTGAAATCCGTGGGAAAATCCGTCGGAAAAATCTGTTTTTCTTGTAGTGGATCCAGTCAGCACCATAACGATCTCCGAAGCACAAATTACTATCGGAAAAGTGCAAGCGAGTCTTGATGGCGGCGGTTTGTACATATCGGAAAAATACCAAATATATTCTGTTTTTTAGTCAACCGAAATTTAGATATGATGCATATTTCTTCGATGTACAATTTTTTCAAATGTTTCTCGAATTTTTTAAAAAAGTTTCTAGTTTTTAACAGATCGAAACATACTTCGAAAACGAAACTATAATCCATGGACGTCACATGTCCATTTGAACCCATTCCGAGCAGCTCTAGATCGAACTTGGAAGTGTTTACAACTAAATTTTTAATACGCTTTTCGTAATCGACAGCATCGGCCTCTATTGTTATTAACACGGATGGCATAAATGTTGCTCGAAGAAATTTGTACATTTATTCAAGATAGAAAAATAAAAGATTGTTGGATTGAAAATGTTGTTTTACTTCATGTATATATGTCTATCTCTACAAAATATAAACTCTAGAAATTGAATCGGGACAATAAAATTTGTTTCGATTCATAATTTTTTTATTAATACTAGCAATAATGGCACGCGTCTCTCCATGCAGAATCTTTATATAATTGTAACAAATGTCTGAATGACAACAATTTTTTCTTTAAGAGTGAAAATATAACACATTTTAGAGATTTGGAAGTTCTAACTAAAATTTATAAAAAAAGTATAAGGGAAATTGCTTTTTTGTTACCATAGGATAGGTAATTTGCACGTTTTGTATCATTGGATACGAAAATGCACATTTGGTACTATAGGACAGGTTTTCATTGTAATTTTGGTACCAAACCCAATTTGCCTACAATTTTAATGGCAATTTACCCCCTACGAAATGCATAGTGTTCAACTTATCCCTTTATAATTTGGGAAAAAATCAATTTACCCCCTTCAGCCGTAGAGTGTAACTCACTTGCCGAAATTGAGAGTAGACATGCAAACTATTTTATAACATAGGGGGATAAATTGTCGCATTTATCATAACACAGGGGGTAAAATGCCCACATTATCATAACAAAAGTGAATAAAGTGCCGCCTATAAAAATATCAGGGAGACGATGTGAAACTGTAACAAAATTTCAAGGGGTAAAATGCTTCTTTTTAAGCCATGAGGGGGTAAATTGAACATTATGCATTTCATAGGGTTAAATTAGCACTAACTTTGGGAAAAAATTGGTTTGGTACCAAAGTTGCAATGAAATTCTATCTTATGGTACCAAATTTGCATTTTCGTATCCAATGGTACCAAAATTACAAGTTAGTATATCCTATAGTAACAAAAAAACAAATTTTCCAAAAAGTATAGCTAATTTGGTTTTAATGTGTGATTCGAACTGATAATACATTTTTCCAAAAACAAATATTACATATGGTCTAAGTAAAATTGATTAATAATAGTTGATTTGGTAAAAGCCTATGACTATGAGTCTATTAGTACAAATATGTAAAATATTAGATAATAAGTTGTTCCATTAAAGCTCCAAAGCGTACATGTAAAATTGATATTAGCCGATTGTACTATAAACAATATTCTTTAAAATTTGTATTAGGAAAAATAGCGGACTCAGGTTTGAATCCATGTTGGGAGAGGTAGGGGTGTTCGCGGTGCGGTCTATTGCGGTTTTATACTCGCCCAAACCCGACCCATTATTTGCGGGTTTTTAATACTCAAGACCAAACCCAACCCAATAAGTCTAGAGATTGCACTTTGCGGTCCCTTCGGGTTGGGGCGGTTTTTGCGGTCTTTGCTTTTTCTAATTTAATGAAGTTTTTTTTTGGAGACTTTACTTTAATTTATTATCACTTACTTTTCGTTATTGTGGTTTTATCTAAGAATAAAATTCTTGAATGTTTCAAAATCATATGAACAATACTACTTTTTCATAATTTTTAGCTTTAATTTGTTAACCTATTTAAAGTCTATATTTGCTATATAAAATCAATAATTGTTACTCAAATACAAAACCGAACAAGACTTTTTCAAACAATAAACAAAAATTGAAAATACTTTAATTATTAAAGTTGATATTGGTAGTTGTCAATCGATAGAATTTAACTTGGATTGTTAATAAATTGTGTCGAGTAATTTTAGGGGACAAATTACGTTTTGGGGTTGAGACGGTAAATTAAAAGTTTATATGTGCTTAAATTATATTAAATAATAAAACATAATTTGTTATTTTATATATATGCGGTTGGGTGCGGTTTATGCGGTTTTTTAAAATATAAATCCGAACCCGATCATAATTTGCGGTTTTTTGTTCACAAAGCCCAAGACCAACCCATTCATCGTTCAACCCGTAAATTGCGGTCGGTTTGGGTTGGGCCGATCGGTTGGGGCGGTTTGACGATTTTATTGAACACCCCTAGGGAGAGGTGTCCACTTAGGTTGAGTTTGATCCAGCGGTGGGAGCTCTTAAAAACACTTCTAGACATTCATTGTGATTTTTGAAGTGTTTGGCCCCAATTATATAAATTGCTTTTAGTCAATCCTGATTTTAATGGTGTTTGACCCTCACTATATAATCACTTTTGAGATCTCCAGAAGCTAAAAATTAACTTATTTTAGAAGTAACTAAAGTGTTACTTTTGCAAAAGCTATTATCCAAAAGTAATTATTTTATAATTGAATTTTATCATAATTAATTATTGCCAAAATCCATTTTAGTAAAATTAATTCTCCTGTAATTGATTTTCGAATCGCTAGGCCAAATTCACCCTTAATGTGCCCAAACCGCCTCGAAAGAGATTAAACCATTGGGGAAAAAAAAAAAAAAAAAAAAAAACTCCAAACAACTGTATTGCAATTGCTATGTGAATGTTTTAGATAGGATCAAACCCGATTTGAGCAATAGTTACCCATTATTAATCATTGTCGATGATTTTACTTGCACATGATACAAAGAAGAAAAAAACAACTGAAAAAAGGACAAATTCATGGATAAAACCTTCAAGTGGTAAAGACTAAATAAAAACATTTGAAAGGAACACCAATTTTAACGGGCTTAGCATGTTATATATTAATTTCCAAGTTTCATGTTGGACTTTTGTACATACATATTTGGAGTGAGAAATGTTATGAAAGGAAATATAAACATACATTACTATTCATGTAATTGAAATTTAATACTTCTCTTTTGAACAATGATCCAAATAATTTAGATAAAATACAAATTAAAAGTCATATTAAATCAATGGAGATTTCATCACATTAAAATTCATATTACAAAAAAATTTAAAAAATTTCGTTGTTCAAAATTCGAAAACTAACATCTATAACGTTGGTAGTGCGTTTTGTACAATCAAGCCCTAAATACTGAGCGAAACTGATGAAAGGTAATTTCGTCAGAACACTTGGTCCAATTATATCTCGCCACGTGGATGCTGATACCTGTTCTTCAGTAAGGAGCTCTTATCGATCAGATCAAACGGAACTCCTCTTTAGGATCCTAATCCTGCGTTCAAAGGAACTCGTTAGGTGTTTGCCGGATGGTTGATCCGGCGAAAACCCTCCGATGATAAAGTCAGTACTGTCTGATGATCAGAATAGCAGAAGTATAATTGTCGTCGTTTTCAGAAAAACTTACCTTTGGAAATCCATAAATGCCTTCTATTTATAGATTTCCAAGTTGGATATTTCGGGTCGGATATTTTGGGTCGGATCTTTCCGGGTCGGATCAAATGGTATATTGATGTCGAATTGAACAAATTAATCTGGTCTGAATGTCGAACGGAACAGATTAATCTGAATCTGGATGTCGAATGGAACAGATTAATCTGAACCTCGATGTCGAATAGGACTATATCTGACATGTATCGAACAGACCAGATTTAACTAGGATTCAATGTCGAATAGACCAGAATAATCAGAATTGGATGTCGAATGGACCAGATTAATCTGAACTATGAACTTGATGTCGAACAGAACAGATTAATCTGAACTGGATGTCGAATATAATCATGTTCATTATATATAGACTGAGTTTTAATCCTGATATTGATTTATTTATATGACGTGGAGTATGCCAAGTCAGTGATCGAATATTTGATATATCAATAGTCCCCCAAGTTCAAGTATTTTGATATTTAAAATATCAAAATCATTGAATTTTATGAAAGGTTTTTATTTATGTGTGGTATATCAATTATACGTGTAATTTGAAAGGATCGTTGAGCGACTTCTTCATAAACAATGTAGCATTCAATACAGCATTTGAACATTGAGTGACTTAGACAAAGATTTGATACCACCGGAGTTAAAACCAATCAATGTGCCAACACGTCATGCTATTACCCGATAAAGGGATACGGTATTTCAGTACAATTTGTGTGGTATATCAATAGTCCCCCAAGTTCATGAAGTCGATGTGATAATATCGAGTTTGTGAAGTAAATAACGAAAAATTTGTGTGACAAACATTTCTGATATAATCAAAGTCTAAGCACTCATCCACATTGAATAATATAAAGTGGGATTAATTTAATAAGTTATCTGAATATATAATTATTCGATGTATATATAAAAAAAATATCTTCCACCTCTCAATTATTTAACTTTCCACCTTTGGTCGAATTCTCAATTATTAATTTTCCTAGCTCTGGTCGAACAGGTTCATCGAAGCACTCTTAGAAGAAGATTTGTGAAATTGGTCGAAGAAGGCAACCTAAAATTGGTTGAAGTACACCCAAAACTGGTCGAATAAGAGCACTTGAAATTGGTTGAAGAAGGCAACCTGATTGGTTGAAGTACACCCAAAACTGGTCGAATAAGAGCACTTGAAATTGGTTGAAGAAGAGCAACCTGAAATTGGTTGAAGTACACCCAAAACTGGTCGAATAAGAGCACTTGAAATTGGTTGAAGAAGAGCAGGTCCGAGATTTGATCGAATTAGTGAGATATTCGATTTGTCTTCAATCCGGGTAAATTTTCTTCACCTTTGTCGATTGAACACCTTGAATCTCTAAACCCTAAATTCCCCCCTTAAATATTCTTCGTATGATTTATTCGAATAGAATGGATTATGAAATCAATAGTTTGTGTTGAATCTTTGTTTGATCGAAATTTTGGAATCTGATATTGTTGAAGACTCTGCTTAATTCGATGAGTATAGTGATATATATATTATTCTATTTTTCTCGAAGCAACGCGCCCAGAAGGTTCTCAACAAGTAACAGATAATGCTTTTGTCGAATCAGAGCAGGTTCAAGGTGATCGAACCGAGCCTGATCGATCTGCGCAGGACAATGTCATCACAGGTGAACAAATTGACATTATGATATGAAGCTACACTGAATACTGATACGTTCGATCATCTCAACGTTGCTGATTTGGTGGGGACTGATTCTCATACCGCTGAATGATGTCGCGCATTTTTTAGGGAGTGGCTAGATGTTCTGAATTAGTGCCTCGAGCGGACGGCTCCCCGTGTCGATTGTGCCCGGCCTTTCGATGCCTTTATAGAATGAATTTTTTTTTTTTTGTAATATGCACTTTTTGATGTTTGTTGCTGAATACTTATTCTGTAAACTGTATGCTATTTTAATCTATGCTTTGTTATTCTGTAAACTTTATGCTATTTTCGTCGAAATGTACCTTTGAAGTTCTTTCTTGAACAAACAATCAAATCTAACTTATATCATTTTGGTCGAATTTGATATGTTTAGGTCGAACTTACTTAGTCGGGATAAGTATATAAACAAATTTATTCATTGTTTGAACTATCTGATATGTTTAGGTCGAACATAAAACGTTCACTCTACTAGAATACATCCTGAAGACGAGATTTAGCATTCCAAATGCTGAGAATACCATTTTGGTCGAATTTAACCTGTTTAATCTGTTCGTTCGAGCTTGCTAATCATTTTGATATTGCAACTCTTTGGTCGAAGACATATGAATATAAGTTAACAGATTTTGTGCTTGAATACTTTGGTCGAAATTTTGGTCGAACAAAACATGAGTAACATTATTTTGGTCGAACGCAACGGCCTGAAGATGCATCGCTCAACCTATTCCTGTTCGACTTACTCCTTGAACAAATTTATGCTTAAATACTTTGGTCGAAATTTTGGTCGAACAAATTTAAATACCCTTTTTTTTTTGGTCGAATACACCTTGGTCGAACACTTTGTTAATGTCTCAAAGATATCGTGTTTGATCATGTTTGAAAGCTAACGATTGTCAGTTATCATTTTCATAGTGTAAGGATTCGACGCTTTGAAAGCTGTCGAGTAAATGATTGATGCTTTGAAAGCTATCAATTGTCACTTATCACTTTTATAGTGTAAGGATTCGACGCTTTGAAATCTGTCGACTAAATGATTGATGCTTTGAAAGCTATCAATTGTCACTTATCACTTTTATAGTGTAAGGATTCGACGCTTTGAAAGCTGTCGACTAAATGATTGATGCTTTGAAAGCTATCAATTGTCACTTATCACTTTTATAGTGTAAGGATTCGACGCTTTGAAAGCTGTCGACTAAATGATTGATGCTTTGAAAGCTATCAATTGTCACTTATCACTTTTATAGTGTAAGGATTCGACGCTTTGAAAGCTGTCGACTAAATGATTGATGCTTTGAAAGCTATCAATTGTCACTTATCACTTTTATAGTGTAAGGATTCGATGCTTTGAAAGCTGTCGATTAAATGATTGATGCTTTGAAAGCTATCAATTGTCTTGTCAGAATCATCACCTTATTTTTGCAGAAAAGATAATTCATTTCCATTGATCGTACTCCGTAATAGTACAAGTTCACAAAATATTGATCGATATAACGATCAATAGTACAAAATATAAGAGCTAGTCGTAAGTGACAGTCTTATCTTAATAAAAGAAAATCCTACGTATAGTATTTCCTCAAATTTCTTCCATTCCAAGTTCTTGGTACAGGCTTTCCATTAAGATATTCGAGTTTATACGCTCCTTTTCTTCCAATTTCGATGACTTTAAAAGGTCCTTCCCATTTTGGGTCCAGTTTTCCAGTGTTCTTGGATACTTCGATTTTCTTCAACACTAGATCCCCGATCTGAAATGTCTTCAAACGCACATTTTTGTTGTAAGCTTTAGCCATTGTGGATTTATATGCTTGTATTTTAGTTAAAGCTCTCTCTCTTCTAGCCTCGGCATTGTCTATTTCGTATTTTCTTCGCTCCTCGTTTGCCTCTTCTCCATATAATTTGACTCTTGTTGTTGGTATCTGTATCTCAGTTGGAACCACAGCATCAGAACCATATACCAAACTGAACGGAGTTTCTCCCGTGGCTGTTCTTTCCTTGGTTCGATTAGCCCAAATTACCCAGGGTAATTCATCTAGCCATGCTCCACTTGCTTTTTCAAGTCTTTTCTTCAATAGTTGAATGATATCTTTATTAGTAACTTCCGTTTGACCATTTGTTTGTGGACATCCTACTGAGGCAAATCTCTGTTTTATTCCAAGCTTGGTACACCATGCAACGACTCTAGCTCCGACAAACTGTGCTCCGTTATCAGATATAATAGTTCTTGGCAATCCAAATCGACATACAATATTCTTCCAATAAAAATTGATAATCTGAGTCTGAGAGATGGTAGCAAGCGGTTCAACTTCGATCCATTTACTGAAATATTCGACTCCAACGAGCAGATATTTAATTTGCCCCTTAGCCATGGGAAGTGGTCCGACTAAGTCGACTCCCCATTGATCAAATGGCCATGCAATCGATACTGGTTCCATATTTTGAGCAGGTTGGTGAGGGATATTAGCATGAAATTGACATTTTGTACATTTTTGTGCATACTCATTTGCTTCGCGAGTCAGCTCTGGCCAGTAATAACCTTGTCTGGATATTCTTAAGGCCAACGATCTACCTCCAGAATGACTTCCGCATGAACTCTCATGTACCTCTTTCAAAACTATTTTGGCCTGCGCCGGGGCCAAGCATTTCACCAAAGGACCAGAAAACGATCTTCTGTACAAATCTCCATTTAGAAGTGTATATCGAGGTGCTCGATATTTCAAACGTCTTGCTGCATTTCTATCCTCAGGTAAAGTTCCGTCCCTCAGATAGTTGATAAATTCGGTCTTCCAATTTTGCTCTGTTTCTTCAATGTTCGCAATATCCTTGGTTTCGACCTCAATTGATGATTTAGTAGACCATATCAGGGTGACCTTTCTTTGTTTAATGCTTTCGATTAGATTTCCAAATTTTGAAAGTGCGTCTGCCCGAGTATTCTCTTCTCTTGGAATGTATTCGATTTGAAAGCTATCGAATTTTGCAGCTAATTCATGCGCCATGGCCAAGTATTTGATCATAGATTTTTCCTTGGCTTCAAACAATCCCTTGAATTGTTTTTCTACTAGCTGCGAGTCGGTATAAACCATTAAACGTTTTATGCCGGTCTCGACTGCCATTTTTAGACCAGATATCAGTGCTTCATATTCTGCCTCGTTATTGGTAACGATGAAGTCCAACTTCAAAGTGAATTCCAATTCAATATCATCTGTCCTTGGAAGTAGATTCCGGCTCCTCCTCCAGTTGTGGTCGAGGATCCATCGATATGTAATATCCAGGTTTCTGTTGGGGTCATCTGCTCAGACGATGAGTTTTCTAATATGAAATCTGCCAATACTTGAGCCTTCACAGCTGTTCTTGGTTGGAATTCGATATCATATTCTCCTAGTTCAACTGCCCACTTTATAAGTCTTCCGGATGAATTCGGTTTGGATAGAACTTGCCTCAATGGTTGATTTGTTAGGACGATTACTTTGTGGGATTGAAAATAAGGTCTAAGTTTTCGTGCCGTCGTCATAAGGGCGAGCGCAAATTTTTCAATCTCCATATAATTTTTCTCAGGTCCCTGCAACACTCTGCTAACATAGTATATAGGTTGATGCTCCTTTCCTTCTGCTCTTACTAATACTGAACTGATAGCTTGATCTGATACGGCCACGTAGAGGTATAACACTTCGTTTGCGATAGGTTTTGCCAGTAATGGTGATGAGGTTAAGTACAACTTTAGTTGGTCGAATGCTAGGTCACATTCTTCGGTCCAATTGAACTTCTTTACATTTTTCAGTATCTTAAAAAATGGCAGACTTTTGTCAGCTGATCGCGATACAAATCGATTTAACGCAGTTATTCTTCCAACGAGTATCTGCACTTCTTTGACATTTTTTGGTGGCTTCATATCAATGACAACTTGAATTTTTTCCGGATTAGCCTCAATTCCTCGCTCGTTTACCAAATAACCTAGGAATTTTCCTGCTCGTACTCCGAAGGTACATTTTGAAGGGTTTAATTTCATTCCATATTTTCTCATTATGTCGAATGCTTGCTTAATATGAGCCAAATGATCTGATTCTTTTAAGCTTTTACTAGCATATCATCGACGTGAACTTCCATTGACTTCCCTATTAGTGGCTCGAACATTTTATTCACCAGTCTTTGATAGGTTGCACCTGCATTTTTTAGACCGAATGGCATCACTTTGAAGCAATACACACCTTTCTCAGTGATGAAAGTAGTTTTTTCTTGATCCTCTAAAGCCATAAAAATTTGATAGAATCCTTGAAATGCATCCATCATACTCAGTATTGCGCAGCCAGCGGTTGAATCGACCAAAGTATCAATTCTGGGGAGTGGATATGGATCTCTTGGGCAAAGTTTATTTAGATCTGTAAAGTCATTGCACATTCTCCATTTTCCTTCTTTCTTTGGAACCAAAACTACATTGCATAGCCAGTCCGTAAATTGTATTTCGACCACATAACCCGCCTTCAGAAGTTTGTCCACCTCTTCTTCGATAATCTTATTTCGTTCAGGTCCAAAATTTCGCTTCTTTTGTCTAGCCGGTCGGGCCGAAGGATCTATGTTCAATCTATGAACTATTATACTTGGATCTATGCCTTGTAAATCACTGGTAGACCAAGCAAACACATCGATATTCTTTCGAAGGAACTGTATTAAGAGGACTTCCAACCCTTCGCTCAATTGTGTTCCTATTCTGGTTGTTTTGCTTGATTCTCCAGGGATGAGTTCGATTTCTTTAAAACCTTCGCCTGGTTCAACTCTTGGAGCTTCGAATTTTCGCTTTCTTGAGCAGGGTTCTTCGACATGGGGTGATTTAACAGCATTTTTTCCCTTTTTTAATCTTTTTGTTAAGTGTGGGTCTTCTGCTCTTTCGTTCGAGATCACCCGGTGCTGAGTGACTTTCTTATTATCCACCGAAACAGTGTAACAATCCCAAGCTTCTTTGGAATCTCCATTCACTTCTCCGATACCTAGCTTGGTGGGGACTTCATTTTTTGATGATACGTGGACAAAACTGCTTGAAAAACGTTCAAGGCTGGTCTTCCTAGGATAACATTGTATGCGCATGGCGAGTCTACTACCAAGTACTTGATCATCCTTGTTCTGCAATTATCTTCAGTACCAAGAGTTGTAGATAAGGTTAATGTTCCTAATGGCGTGACTTCTGCTCCTCCAAAACCAGATAAAGGTGTGTTGATAGGTTGTAAAGAACTTACTCCCAACTCCATTTGGGTAAGTGCGTCGAGGAACAGAATGTTGGCTGAACTGCCTGAATCAATAAGGATTCTTTTTACCGTACAATTCCCGATTTCAGATGTTATAACCATAGGCCAGTCCGGGACGTCGTGATCTTTATATAACAGATAATCAACATGTAGATCGGAGTCGTCGAAAGTAATTTTATTGTTCCAATTCGAGATCGAATTGATAGAGTATATTTTACTTCTTTTATCGAATTGCCTGGTCTGTAAAGACCTTGAAACTTGTCTCCTTGAGTTTTTGTTGTCTCCACCTGCCGGTCCACCAGATATCATATTGATCACAACTCGAGCAGGTTGCCCTTGATTGCTTTGCTCTCTCACATTTTTATCTGGTGATTTTGATCTTTGTCGACCATTTCTGTAGCTGGGAGCTTTTATTGCACCGGATCCTGCACCGTCTCTCTTCACATAATCTGTTAAATGTCCTTCAGATATTAACCTTTCGATTTCATCTCTTAACTGAAAACAGTCATTTGTGTCATGTCCATTTTGTTTGTGGAATCGACAATATCTATTTGATTGAGGCTGATTTCTCAACGGATATGGTTTTCTTAGCATATTTCGATCCTGAATTGCCATTAGAATCTGTGACTGGTTGCTAGTCAACGGAGTGAAAATGTTCGATCTTCTATTCGGTGATCTTGCCCTCCGTTGATTTCTTTGATCGAATCTTCTGTCTGCTATTTTGAAATCCGTTTGTCTGTCAAGATTATGCTGTTGGAAATGATGTTCATTTGCTCTATTAATGCCAAAGAAGTTCCCTCTCATGATATTCATTTCTTCTTGCGTCATGTATTGACTCGCTGTGTCCATCAATTTCTCGTAAGTTTCTGGATTTTCCCTCACAATGGTATTGGCAAAATCTCTGTTTTTAGCATTCTGAAATAATACGGTTATGAGAAAGTCGATTCTCGGCATTTCGACTTTCAGAAGTTCAGTGTTGAATCTTTGCATGAATGCTCTGAAACTTTCTCCATTCTGTTGAATAATTGAATATAGATGATTGGCGGGTGGCTTGATTGCTTTTCCACTTGCAAATTGATGAACAAATTTATCATATAACTGGTCGATTGAACTGATGGATCCTCCTTCCAATCGACCAAACCATCTTTGCGCTACATCAGATAAAGTCGTAGTAAATAGTTTAGCTGCTAAGTTGTCCGAAATATCATGTAATTGCACTATGTGTGTGAATTGTATGATATGTTCTTCAGGATCTCCTTTTCCGTCATATCTAGGTAATCCTGTTGGCATTCTTTGTGTTGAGAGTAATCTTTCGAAGTATATTTCATCACAGAATGGGGATCTCTTGTTTGATCGAATGACTGGAGTTTCATCTTCAACTCTTCTTTCTTGATTTTCTAACTTCTTGGTTAAACATTTGACCTGAGATGCAAGTTTATTTACTTCGATGGAGAATTCCACTGGTCTTGCTTTATTTCGATCAGTTGGTCGATATCCTTGCTCTCTTGGTCTGCTATCTACTTCCTCCGAAACTGCTTGTTGATTCCTTTCCTTCCCTGAGTGATGTTCTGGAGACTTAGGCCTTCGACCTTCGACATCAAATAGCTTCGATTTATTCAACCATTCTTTATGCGCCGTAGTGATCAGTTCTTGCAGCTCTTCTCGAGTAAATTTGAAAATTTCTTCTGCTTGACGTGAAGGTCCAACAGCTTCCCGCTCCTCCTGCATGCTAACATGATCACCTTCGATATTGTCTCCTTGTTCCTCCCGCTCACGTGCTGCAGTTTCTGCCATTGCTGCCATTGCTGCTTTTGATCTCGTTGTCATTCCTCCTCGAACACTGATTAGTGGTTCCCACAGACGGCGCCAACTGATGAAAGGTAATTTCGTCAGAACACTTGGTCCAATTATATCTCGCCACGTGGATGCTGATACTTGTTCTTCAGTAAGGAGCTCTTATCGATCAGATCAAACGGAACTCCTCTTTAGGATCCTAATCCTGCGTTCAAAGGAACTCGTTAGGTGTTTGCCGGATGGTTGATCCGGCGAAAACCCTCCGATGATAAAGTCAGTACTGTATGATGATCAGAATAGCAGAAGTATAATTGTCGTCGTTTTCAGAAAAACTTACCTTTGGAAATCCATAAATGCCTTCTATTTATAGATTTCCAAGTTGGATATTTCGGGTCGGATCTTTCCGGGTCGGATCAAATGGTATATTGATGTCGAATTGAACAGATTAATCTGGTCTGAATGTCGAACAAAACAGATTAATCTGAATCTGGATGTCGAATGGAACAGATTAATCTGAACCTCGATGTCGAATAGGACTATATCTGACATGTATCGAACAGACCAGATTTAACTAGGATTCAATGTCGAATAGACCAGAATAATCAGAATTGGATGTCGAATGGACCAGATTAATCTGAACTATGAACTTGATGTCGAACAGAACAGATTAATCTGAACTGGATGTCGAATATAATCATGTTCATTATATATAGACTGAGTTTTAATCCTGATATTGATTTATTTATATGACGTGGAGTATGCCAAGTCAGTGATCGAATATTTGATATATCAGAAACAACTCTTCACTATATTTGAAAAGCACTTAAATGGTATACGAACTGTCAATTTTTTTTTTTTTTTAAATTGCCATCTTTGACACTGGCATATGAACGGTTAGTTTTCTAGATACGAAATCAGAAGGGCAATTCTTGTCTAAAAGCCAAAAAAAAAAAAAAAAACCCCTCGGTTTTGTGACATAAAACACACTTTCTTTTTATTTAGTAGTGTAGATACATATATTTTTTTTTGATTTAGTTTTGTATCTTATTAACTTATTAGCTTAAATGGATTTGACATGGATTGTTCCATTAGCCAATGCATATATATATATATATATATATATATATATATATATATATATATAATTGGCTTTTTCAAAGACCTAATTAATATTGGGCTTTTTGGAACTTTGCACCTGAAATCATCGGATTTTGGCTATTTGCACTCTAATTTAAAAGTTTTGGCACTTTGCACCCTAAAAATACAATTTAGTTGGCACTTTGCACCCTAGTGTGTGTTTTGAAGAAAAAATTAATTGATTGAAGAGTATAATAGTTATTTTTTGAATATTTTTGGCACTTTAAACCTTAAAAGTATTAGATTTTGACACTTTGCACTCTGAAATATAGAATATTGGCACTTTACACCCAAAAAATATAATATCTAACATTTTCAACCCCCACTTAATATGATAATCTAAATTATATAAATAACATGCAATATAATAATATGTTAGATATGTAAACATCTATTTTAGATATAAAGTAAATAATCTTGAGGATACTTGAAAATAAAATGAAGACAATATCTTTTTTTTAATCTATATTTTACAAAGAGAAAATGTTAAAATAAGTTATTATAAAATAAAATAAATTTAGAATAACAAGTTTATGATTGTTGTGCATAGAAATGACCATTTTATCTCTACATCGCCGACATTCATGAGTCTGTTTTTTTTAAGAAAAATACATTACGGTGCAAATGTCATACAAATTATATTTTTAGGGTGCAAAAAATTTAAGTCGGGGTGAAAAATGATAATATTTTATAATTTTAGGGTGCAAAATGCCAACATTTTATATTTTAAGGGTGCAACATCTATATTGCCAAGGTGCAAAGTGAAAAATAAAATTGAAAATAACTATTCTACCCTTCTATTAATGAATTTTCTCACTAAGACACACACGAGGGTGCAAAGTGTCAAATAAATTAAAATTACATTTCCAAGATGCAAAGTGCCAAAACTTTTAAGTCAGGGTCCAAAACCCTATAATTTCATAATGCAAAATGCCAAAAACCAAATTAATATTTTTCCTTCTTTATATAAGTAAATAGTTAAATTTCATTATTTAGACAATAAATACATCATTGAAGCCAAACAATTATACAATCGAATCATGTTATAAACTATTCGATTGAAATCTAAATCTTTATTTCTTCATGTATATGTGAGTACATTTTTCACCGTAATAATCTTAACTTTTAACTAATGGAAATTGGAAACAAACAATGGCTAATATCAATCGAGCACTTGAATTCTTTCTTGTTTAACGGGTAACCATCTTGGCACTGCCTTGGTCCGTTTATGTTTCCACGATTGACACCAATAAGCGGGCGCGTGTCTCCATTCGGCCAAACAAGGCCCGCCCGCCTCGATAGTCCAGTCACAACGTTGCCCACATTTGTTGTAAATGTTGTCATCGTAAACTGCATACTCACCCTGATGAGTGTGCTTTCGTCAGTATGTTCCTTTCCAGTCGAACGCGACTCGTCAATATGAGGATCAGCAGGTCAGCTATGCTAGTCCTCGATTTGTATAAGGGATCCTAACCTGAAAACAAAGACAACTACGTCAGGTTAATGTCGGTGGTTACCCGACGATAACCCTCCGATGCTTAAGTAAGTTTCGAGATGAGTAGGGAAGTCGGAGCGTATTTAATGCTTAGAAGTGCGTACCTTTAATCGTATTTATGAGGGGTATTTATAGAGTTCCAAATGGGTCATCGGGTCGAATCATGATTGGACATAACGGATCGAATATGGATCCCCAACGATTGATTCGATCCGATTGTAAATGGACCTAATAAAGAAAGACGTCGACCAGCATGTCGGTTAAGTTGAAGACATCGAGGACTACGCCCCGACGTTAGGCCATTTCGCCTATGTTTAATGTGAACTTGAGGGGGAGGTCCTCGATCCTAATCGTTGATCGACGAGTGTTTATAATGACGAAGACTTGGTACATCAAGAGTCCCCCAAGTTCTAGAGTTTGAGCGTAAGTCGAACTCTGGAAATTTGAATTAGTGTTTGTTTGAATTTTTAAATTCGGCTAGTATCATTGGGGGTCTCCCAAGTTCGAGAGTTCGATTGCAAATCGAAGTCTGGGACTTAAAGTAACGGAGTAGAATTTCCCGCCAAAATATCTATGCTTTCGCGCCTTCGCCGATTTAGGGTTTAATTTGGCGGGTAATTTCAATTTGAGGGATAGGAAATCAAGCGTCGCATCTTTTCAAGGGGGAATTGTGCAAATTCGCCGAAACGGTAGTTCTTTGCGCCTATATAAAGGTTTGTCGCTTCTCCTATTCTTTTACACTACGGTAAGAATAAACATTTGTGACGTCGGAGCTCTGTACGTCTGTAAAGGAGATCTACAACGATTTTATTTCCAAGATATTCAGAAAATGTCGGACAGCGAAGTATCGACTCCAGAGGGTGATCATGTGGATGATGTGGTTAAGGATGTTTTTGGTGAGGAAGAAAATCGAGAAGAGGGGAACGAAGGTGATATTCCAGTTAGTGGTGGTCACGCTGATGAGGATGATGAAGAGGAAGTGGAAAGGCAGCTGGCTTATCAGGAAATTCAAGCCGGAGATTATAAAAAACCGTTGGCGGCCTGGTTATCGTCGTTCTCGATCGGTCCAGGTTGGGGTGTATCTAGTCCTAGTTCGGTACAGCGAATGCATAATCCTCCGAAGAGGTCGATAGCGATACACGAGGCATCGATGGAATGTGGATTTCGAGTTCCTATCGCTCCTGATCTAGCTTCAATCCTTAATTACTTGGGTGTAGTTCCGGCCCAGATCGTTCCAAACGGTATGTCGATGATCCTAGGGTTTATTGTCGTCATGAAGGCTCTCAGACAAGAGGCATCGTTTGGCAACTTTTGGTGTTTATTTACTGTGAAAGAGTCTCCCAAGTCAGGAAAGGGCTTCTATCAGGTGAAGTCGAGAGGGAACAGGAATAGTTTCCTGACAAATGCTAAGAGTTCTCATGGGAAAGGGTGGAAGGCTCGATTTGTGTATCTTAGGCCACCAAAAGATCAAAAGTTGAATATTACATCGTCCTGGCGTAGTGGCCCTATTAACGTGCAGACGCCCCCACCACCTACTCTGTCGCCTCAGTTTTTGGAGAATCTGCGTAAGTATTCTCTGGATGTGAAGGTCCTTACCCAAGAGCGCTGTCTTCGAACGTGCGGGTTATCCCCATCCAAAAAGAGGGTCGATGATCCTTCCCTAGACGACCTTCTTAGGATTGCCATGCTTGTGCCGAAAGGGAAGAAACGGGAAGCTCTCGAGGCCGAGAATCAACGTAAGTGGCCACAAGGTTTTGGCGTCATGGCTGGATCTAGTACGGAGGGTCGAGCGAAGAGCGTAGGTGATGATGAGGCACGTCGAATCGAGATTAAGCGAGGAAAGAGGCCTCGCAGGAACGAAGAGACGGTTCTGAAGGCGGGAAATGATCCCGTCGTTCCGGATGAGGATCCCAGCGACAAAAGCTCTGATGACGACGATTTCGACCTTAATTGGGCGATATCAGAGTGGGTCGATTCCGAGCATAAGTATCCCGGTGGTTTGGGCTCCAGTGATTCAGTTCTTCAGCGAGACTCAAAGGATGCTGGTTTTCGAAGTTTTATTCACAGTGTTTTTAGTCGCGACCAGAGGTGGTTGTCGAGAAAGTCTTTACAAAAGAATTTGCACACCTCGGGGCGAGCAGTCTCTGCAGTAAGTACTATTTCTCGGTATTAACTTTGTAAAATTTTGATAGCGGATCTTGTATCGAAAATCAGTTGTTTCGTTTTATGCAGATAATACAGTATCTGTTTCAAGGTTACCTCCAGGCGGATCTCGCGAGGCAAGAATTGGAAAAACTCAAGGGCGAGTATGATGTCGCCATTAAAGAGCGAGAACAGCAACTCGACGAGGCCATGAAGCAGCTTAGCATTTCCTCCAGAGAAGTTGATCGGCTTCGTGCTGGGTATCCCCCAGAAGCTAGGGTGGTTTCTTCCGCCCAACGTTTGGCTATTGTGGAGGAGTTTCTTGCGTCTCCCGTTTATGAACATCTTGCCGATGCTAGAATGGGAAATGCTCTCGTCGAGATGCACGAAAAGACCATCAAGCAATGTCAGCATAGAGGTTTCCTTACTGCAGACTTTGATCCTTCAATGATAGGGGCGGGGCTCGATGAGAAATGTCAACCTCCTGTGCTGATTGGTATAGATGAAGAAGTCGAAGCCGCTCGAACACATGAGTTCGGATGTTTGATTTCATTAGATTAGTTGTAGATAGGTTGGAGATTTGTAAGTATAAGGTTAATTTTAAGGTATTTTGAATGTATTGATGAACTGTCAACGTAACGTTTTCCAGTCGATAATTATATATTCGATAATTATATGTTCTTCTATTTATTTCGTCTCCAATCGTCGTTAATCGAACCGTCGAAATTGAGAATTGTAAATGGGCCAATATCTGGGCCAACTTCCTTACTTCGAAAGGAATGTTATTGGGCCGAAACTGGTGAAGCGGTCCATTTTTGAGTGAACCGCCACGTCTGTTCAAAATATTTCGTCATTGGGCGCGCTCTTTGGGATTTTTGTCTATATATAGGACGTTAAGGTCGTAACTGTTCATACTCATTAGCAAATATACCAGGAGAATTATCGTCGGAGCTCTCGTCGATCAGCGACCGTCCATCATCTTTAGTCGGCGCACTTCCTCCCTTTTAGGTATTTCTAACTCTTTTCTTACTTATGTCTGGTGGGTCTAGGTCTTTAGGGAACGAATCTGTCGGGGAAGGGGAAGGCGCTTCGATAGGTTCTGTTAGGCGTTCGAAGGAGGAAGTTATGATTCCTTCAAGGTCTAAGTCGAATCGGCATCGAACTAAGGAGTTAGTCAGTGCTATATCGGCATGTCGTACACGTAAGTCGGACGAGTCGTTACTTTCGAAGTATCAATTCCCTTCGGGTTGGGCTATTAGGATGCCGTCCTCGGATGAGAGGATGAACGAGCCCCCTAGTGGTTATAGAGCTTTCCACATCGATAGTTTGGAAAATGGTCTTCGTTTTCCTTTGCCGAGCGAATTTGTCGATATAGTAAATGGTCTCAGGTTATGCCCTACGCAGTTAGTACCCAATGCTGTTGGCTATATCATTGCGTTTTGCATAGTCATGAAAGCAGTCGGTCAACCAGCGTCTTTTGCCAATTTTTGTGGTCTTTTCGATGTTCGCCCTTCTCCGCAGTCCAACGAAGGTTTTTACTTCGTACGGTCTAAACCCAAAGTTAGGTTTCTTAGTGACCTGAAATCGTCGTATGGAAAAGGTTGGAAGAGTAGGTTTGTTTTCATTCACGGTCCCGAGAACTATGTATGGAGAACGACAAATGAATGGAGGTCGGGCGGCATTCAGTTGAGGAATATTCCTGAACCATCCTGGGGGCCCGACTTTCTTACTCAGTTGTGTGAATTGACTTATGATACCAATGCGCTTCTGCGGGAGCCTATATTGAGTTTAGGAGGAATGTCGATGGCTTCCTTACCCGTCGATTGTCCCACCTTAGGTAGTTTTTATCGTTCTCGTGTTCCTTTGAAAGAATATATTGATACATTTCTTTAATATTTTTATTCGTGCAGAAGACATCGTCGTTCCCATGGGTGATCGTTATCTTAGATCCATATGGAAATCTCAACATATCATGAAGCCACCCGTGCCTCCGTCCCCGACGGCTGCCACCGACAAGGCCCTCAAACCTCCTGGCCATTCGAGCACTGTTGCAGCGTCAACTGGCCATCGAGCGGAGGCAGAAAAAGAAAAAGATAAGGGAAAAAGGCCTGTTTCGGCTGAAGTCGATCAGGCAGACCATTCTTCCCCGAAGAGGGCTAAGTTGGACGATTCGTCGACTCCTACGAGCAGTGAGATTCCTCTCCCCGCCGCAGGTAACTTAGAATCTATTCTCGAAGAGCACAAGAGAATGTATGGAACGAGGGCCGCTGGTATCTCGATGATGGATCCTGCAATTTTGGATTCGTCCATCACTTCACCGGCGTGGCAAAAGTTTTTGTCGACGGTGTCCTTTGAGGATCACACTATGCTGCTGAAAAAAGATGGAGCGGACATCCTACGCTTACAGGCGTCTCTCCTCCTATCGGTATTCATCCGTCGATATAGACATACGCTTTATACTGCTCTCTGCCATATTAATAACGTATTGAATTTTTATTTCACAGCTGAGTCAGACCATCTTTTCCTCGGCTGCTCGACAGGATGGTCTGAGGAAGCGGTACGAGAAGAGTAAAGGTTCTAGCTCGCATTTGAAGAAAAAGGTTGGTCATTTGGAGGAGATGAAGAAAGAGATGGATGAAAAGGTAACCATCCTGGAGAAAGAAGCGACGACCAAAGATGGGCGTATTGCCGAGTTGGAGGCAAAACTTGAGCAAAAAGATCATGAATTTGCCATGAAGCTGAAGGAAGAGGCTGCCAATAGCTTCGAATTGGGTCGACAAGAAGGATTGAGGAGTCGTAGTGAAGCGACCGCTGCCGAGAGAAAAGCTATCGTTACTGAGCTTTTCAACAGCGTCGTTTACGAGGAACTTGTCGAACGCCAATCTGGAGTTGATTTGATGAAGGTCTTTGAGAAGGGCTGGAAGCAGTGCAGGGCGCTCGGTTTTCTGAACGATCGTTTTGACGAGTCGAAACTCAGTGCGACTTCTGATGAAAACGGTGTTCCGCTCAACTTGGATTTCTTGATGGAGGACAATTCCAAGAGTGCACCAGAGGATCATGAATTTGGATTCTTACTCGGGCTGCAAGCGGCAAAGCTGAAAGCTGAGATTGCTGACCAGGGAGGTGAAGTCCCCCAGATGACGACTTCCTCCGATCATATTGATCGTCTCAATTTCGAGACCCATAATGACTATTAACGGCATTTATTTTGGCCCTGAGTTGAAAAAAGAAAAAGTTTCTGTTTCCTCTAAAGCTCGGTATTCTGGCTATCGAGTCGCGCGTGGGTGGCGTGTTTCGATGTTTATATGTAATTTGTAAGGAACATTGCATGTTTCGGTTTATCGATTAATTCATCGTATTTGATCTATTTATCTCTGCTCTGCTCGTTGGTCTTGTATTTTAACTTGTGTATGTTAATTAGCCTCTTGTCTTCCGAGCATGTTCCACGAAGGTTATTTTTCCTCTCATCGTGTAGTCGGATCTGATTGATTTGACTTCCTCGTAGTGTAATTTGGTCGACGTCGACGGTTCATTTCCTAATTAATTACACTGGGTAGTTGAGGCGGTTAGTGCATTAAATGGGAATAATCTCAGCCGTTGATCGTGGCGTTTCCTTGACCCTTGGATGTAGTCCGCGTTAGTTACCTCGGGTAGCGTAACAGTCGGCTAATTAAATGCGTTCCATCCTGACCGTTGATCCTAATTAATCTGGGCCGTAGGATTGAGCTGGCCAATTCTATAAATAGGTAAAGGGTTGTCCAGTATTTGTCACATCCTAATCACACGAAAGTTTTCCTTTTTAAGAAATATCCGATGAAGAATCTTATCGATAGTTCGATATTTGAGATTAGGTTATCGAAGGGTCCCTTACCCTATTTTGGGACCTTTCACTTTGTTCGACCTCCAGATCGACATAGAAGACATTGATATTCTCTTCGATTGGGTGGTATCGGTAAAGGGAGTACTCCAATGGGTAGGCCTCGTTGTTCGAATGGGTGGCATCGGTAACGACAACGAGGTCTGTCCGGGGGCATCTCGGAATCCTCATTGGCTCGGCACTCTGCAACATATGTCGGTCCTCGGAGTTTTCGATGTGCCCCCTTTTAGTCGGAGGACAGGGGTGAGGTAGAAGGTATGGCAGCCGATCAGATGGTGGAGGACTTAAAGCGCAAAAATTATTGAGCGACTTTTTCCTCTTCTGTCACTTGGTCGAAGCAGAGAGACCCATCACCCATGGTCAGATTATTGACTGAGATGGTGTGTGTCTTTCTGGTAAGCATGCTGCCATTAAAAGGATCCTCCTGTCCTTCGCTGACGCCGAGGACGTCTCGTCCCCTCAAGGCCTCGACCAATGAGAGGAAAAGCTATAGGCGGAAAAACTCCATATTTAAGCCTATAGCTAATCCGAGGTCGGGCGTGATCATAGGTTCTCGGTTGCCGAATTTGTAGGAAAACTCGAGATTTCCTCAACTTACTTGGTTCAGTCAATGTAATAGTTTGTACTAGGTTTCTTCGATAATTCAGCGTAGTCGATCTCGATTTGTACACTGTTGTAATAGTTTCGATATGATTAATGAAATAAATTTCATATTATCTCAACTTTGTTTGAAATTTTGAATTTTCCATCAACTTCAGAGTTGTCGAGAAGATGCATTTAAACCATAATAAAAAGGAATCGATTTATGATGTAGTTTAAGACTTGTAACCGGTTTATATAAATCGACAATCACAGTATATCTCAATCTTCTCGAAGAAATCGCTGATTTTGAAGAAGTCGATGAAATTCCCATATGACATCGATGATCATTTTTATTGGAGAGATCGACTATCATAACAACTTAGGTTTTTAAATCCTTTGGAGAACTCGACGATTATCATTTAAACGACCACAATAACTTAGGTTTTTAAATCCTTTGGAGAACTCGACGATTATCATTTAAACGACCACAATAACTTAGGTTTTTAAATCCTTTGGAGAACTCGACGATTATCATTTAAACGATCATAATAACTTAGGTTTCTGCCCATTTGAGGAGCGTTTCGGCGATTCGATAATTTGGAGATTTCCTCCCGATGCCTCAACGGCTATCGAGGTACGTTTGGAGAATAGTAGATTTCCTCTCGATGCCTCAACGGCTATCGAGGTAGGCTTGAAGAATTGTAGATTCCCTCTCGATGCCTCAACGGCTATCGAGGTACGCTTGGAGAATTGGAGATTTCCTCTCGATGCCTCGACGGCTATCGAGGTACGCTTGGAGAATTGTAGATTTCCTCTCGATGCCTCAACGGCTATCGAGGTACGCTTGGAGAATTGGAGATTTCCTCTCGATGCCTCGACGGCTATCGAGGTACGCTTGGAGAATTGGAGATTTCCTCTCGATGCCTCAACGGCTATCGAGGTACGCTTGGAGAATTGGAGATTTCCTCTCGATGCCTCGACGGCTATCGAGGTACGCTTGGAGAATTGGAGATTTCCTCTCGATGCCTCAACGGCTATCGAGGTACGCTTGGAGAATTGGAGATTTCCTCTCGATGCCTCAACGGCTATCGAGGTACGCTTGGAGAATTGGAGATTTCCTCTCAATGCCTCAACGGCTATCGAGGTACGCTTGGAGAATTGGAGATTTCCTCTCGATGCCTCAACGGCTATCGAGGTACGCTTGGAGAATTGGAGATTTCCTCTCGATGCCTCAACGGCTATCGAGGTACGCTTGGAGAATTGGAGATTTCCTCTCGATGCCTCATCGGCTATCGATCTATATGAAAGTCTTAGAAAGTAACAAAAGAGCTTTTTCATTAGATTCAAAAATATAAAAGTAAGGAAATTACAAGAACAGTTGGAAATATAGACAAACTAAAGAAAATTTCTTAGGCGTAGAATTTTCTGAGGTTTCTCCCGTTCCAAGTTCTTTTCACGGATTCTCCTCCCATCGTGCTTAATCGATATGCGCCCTTTCTGCCGGCTTCGATTATCTTGAATGGTCCTTCCCAATTACAATCGAGCTTACCCTTTTGCTTGGATACGTCTACTCGTTTTAGGACGAGGTCTCCCACCTGAAAAGATTTTAATCTTACATTTTTATCGTAAGCCCTTGCCATGGTAGTTTTGTAGGCTTGGATTCGGGTGGAGGCTCTTTCTCGTTTTGCTTCCACTTGATCGAGTTCGAAATTCCTTTCGTCCGTATTATTTGTTTCATTGTACATACCCGTTCTTGGCGACGTGACTTCCCGTTCAGCAGGAACAACTGCCTCCGATCCATACACGAGACTAAAAGGCGTTTCCCCGGTTGCAGCTCTTTCCTTCGTTCGATTGGCCCAAACGACCCAAGGTAACTCATCGAGCCAAGCACCTCCTGCTTCGGATAATCTTTTCTTCAAGAGTTTTACGATTTCCCGATTCGTAACCTCAGTTTGTCCGTTTGTTTGCGGGCAACCTACTGACGTAAAACGCAGATCGATTTTGTGTTTGGAACACCAATCCACTACTCTTTTCCCTACAAATTGAGGTCCATTATCGGAGATGATTACTCTAGGTATGCCAAACCTACATACGATCGACCAGTAGAAGTTGATTATTTGGGTCTGAGAGATTTGCTTTAGCGGCACCACCTCTACCCATTTACTAAAATATTCCACTCCTACAAGTAAATAGCGCTTCTGACCTCGCGCCATCGGCAGTGGTCCAACTAAGTCCACACCCCATTGATCGAAAGGCCAAGCAATCGATATTGATTCCATCTTTTGCGCTGGCTGATTTGGCATGGTGGCGTGATATTGGCACTTGGCACACCTCCTAGCATAGTTGTTGGCGTCCTTCACCAAGGAAGGCCAATAATACCCTAGACGCGAGATTCGAATCGCTAATGCTCTGCCTCCCGAATGACTTCCACAGGATCCTTCATGGACTTCCTTTAGTATCAGATCGGTCTGGGGAGAATCTACGCATTTGTGCAATACTCCAGTGATTGATCGTCGATATAATTCATTTCCAATGAGCGCATAGCGAGGTGCCCTATATTTGATTCTTCTTGCTTCGGTGTTGTTCGATGGGAGTGTTCCGTTCATTAGGTAATCGAGTATTGGAGTTTTCCAACTACCGCGATCATCATCGAGATTGAGTACATCCGCACCAAAGGGATTCTCATTGATGTCGATGGCCGGTTTTTCCGAAATCAAGAGTGTTACCTTCCTAGTTTTGATTCCTTCTATTAGATTTCCGAACTTTGAGAGAGCGTCTGCCCTTGTATTCTCTGTTCTCCTTATATATTCGAGTTGGAACGTTTCAAGTCGTGATACCTCCTTGTTGACCAAGGCTAAATATCTAATCATCGAATCTTCTTTGGTTTCGAAAAGACCCTTAAATTGCTTTTCCACGAGCTGCGAGTCGGTGTAAGCAATTAAGTTTTTTATTCCTGTTTCGACGGCCATTTTCAATCCTGCCAGCAAGGCCTCATACTCTGCCTCGTTGTTGGATACTAGGAAGTCTAATTTCACAGCAAATTCAAGCTCTTCCGCATTAGGGCCTTGAAAGTAGATTCCTGCGCCACCTCCCGTCGACGTAGAGGATCCATCAACGTGCAACATCCACTGCTCCTCCTTTTCTTCTGTCGTTATAGTGCTTTCTAGTACGAAATCAGCTAAAATTTGCCCTTTGGCTGATGTCCTTGGCATGTAGTCGATGTCATATTCTCCTAGCTCGACCGCCCATTTGATTAGCCTTCCCGATGCGTTAGGCTTTGAAAGTGTCTGCCTCAGTGGTTGGTTGGTCAGGACAATAACTTTGTGCGACTGGAAATAGGGTCTCAATTTCCGCGCAGTAGTTACAATAGAGAGAGCAAACTTTTCGATCTCGGAGTAGTTTCTTTCCGGGCCTTGCAAGACTCGACTTACATAATAAATCGGGTTGTTTTCTTTTGCTTCCATCCTAACCAGAGCTGAGCTGATCGCTTGTTCGGAAACTGCGATATAGAGATACAGATCTTCGTTGTCTTTTGGTTTGGCCAAAAGGGGAGGTGACATAAGATAGGATTTGAGTTCTTCGAATGCCTCGTCGCATTCTTTCGACCACTCGAACTTCTTTGCATTCCTCATTATTTTGAAAAAAGGAAGGCTTTTATCTGCAGAACGAGATATAAACCGATTGAGGGCTGTGATTTTTCCAACTAGCTTTTGCACCTCATTTAAGTTCCGAGGAGCCTTCAAATCGATGACCGCTCGTATCTTTTCAGGGTTTGCTTCGATACCTCTCTCGTTTACCAAGTACCCAAGGAATTTTCCTGACCTTACCCCGAAAGTACACTTGGCCGGATTGAGCTTCATTCCATATTTCCTCATTATGTCGAAGGCCTCCTTAATGTGTTCCAGATGATCTTTTTCACTTAGGCTTTTGACTAGCATGTCATCGACATATACTTCCATCGATTTTCCCAATAAGCCCTCGAACATCTTATTCACCAGCCTTTGATAAGTGGCTCCTGCGTTTCTCAGTCCGAAGGGCATTACTTTGAAGAAATATACGCCCATTTCTGTGATAAAAGCTGTCTTGTCTTGATCTTCTAATGCCATAAAAATTTGGTAAAACCCCTGAAATGCGTCCATCATACTTAAAATTGCACATCCGGCAGTGGAGTCGACCAAGGAGTCAATTCTCGGAAGCGGATACGGATCCCTGGGACACAGTTTGTTAAGATCCGTGAAGTCATTGCACATTCTCCACTTTCCTCCTCCTTTGGAAACTAGGACGACATTGCACAGCCACTCTGTGAATTGTATCTCCGCGATATAGTCAGCATCGAGAAGTTTCTTCACTTCCTCCTTTATAATCCTGTTTCTCTCCGGACCAAAATTTCGTTTCTTCTGCCTTGCTGGTCGAGATGATGGGTCGATGTTGAGTCTATGAACGATAATCTTCGGATCTATTCCTTGGAGGTCAGTAGTTGACCAAGCGAATACATCCACATTCTCCCTCAAGAATTCGATTAGCTGGGTTTCGAGCCCTTCAGATAATTGAGTGCCAATCCTCGTTGTTTTCGATGACTCCCCCGGTATCAATTCGATCGACTTATGCCCCTCGGAAGGCTCGATTCTCTCGAATTTTCTCTTTTTGGGATTCACCTCCTTCTGTATCTCGCTTCTTTCATCAAAACATGCTTTCTTTACCTCGTCCACGTCAACCGGTGGCGATGGACTTTCCTGCTGGTTCGCTGGTGACTTTTCGTTACCAAAAAGAAAGTTTTCTTTTTTATGCTGTTTGTCTAAAGATACTGTGTAACAGTCCCAGCCTTCCTTTAGGTTTCCTCGAACCTCTCCTATCCCCGGAGTGGTCGGAAATTTCATCTTCTGATGATAAGTCGAGATTACTGCTTGGAAACTATTTAAAGTTGGCCTTCCTAATATGACATTGTAGGCACAAGGCGAGTCGACAATTAAAAATTTAATCATTCTTGTTCTCGAATTTCCTTCATCTCCCAAGGAAAGAGATAAAGTAATCGTACCCTTGGGGATAACTTGAGCGCCTCCAAAACCCACAAGTGGGGTAGCCACTGCGTCGAGAGGGGTCGGGCCTAGGTCCATTCGCTCTAAAGCATCTTGGAAGAGGACATTTGCCGAACTACCCGAATCTATCAAGATTCTTTTAACAGTAGCTCCCGCGATCTGCGCCGTAATCACCATTGGGCAATCTGGTACATCCTGGTCATTGAATGATATGAAATCAGGTTGTAAGTCAGACTCATCGAAACCAATCATTTTGTTCTGCTGAGTTGGTCTTATCGAGAATACTTCCCTTCTTTCATTTTGGGCTCTATCCCTTATAACTCGAGATACTACCCTTCTTGAGTTTTTACTGTCTCCCCCCGCTGGGCCTCCTGAGATCATATTAACTATCGTTCCAGGTTGTGCTCTTCTTGACTGGTTTTCCCCATCCTTCGATCGTTGCTCTCTTCTGGCGGGGGATCGCGATCGCGAGCGATTGTCATTTCGTCGATCTCCAGGTTGCTCCTTTTTTGACGTCTTTACATATCCAGTAAGGTGTCCTTCTGCTATCAATCTTTCTATCTCGTCTCTAAGTTGATAGCAGTCATCAGTATCGTGTCCTCTCTGTCGATGAAATCGGCAATACTTTCTCGAAGCCGGGTAATCCTTGATTGGAGCCGGTTTTCTCAGCAAGTCGTGGTCCTGGATCGCGAATAGGATTTCGGATCTTGGCTTCTTGAGGGGAGTGTAATTATCGTAGTATTCTCTATTCGTCCTCCCCAAACCTTGTCTTCCTGGGTTATGACTTCTCTCTTCTCTATAGACCTTCTTATTTCTACCGTCATAAGATCGATTGGGTTGCGGCCTCTCTTTTGGTCTATCAGGGATATCCGACGACTGTCCCTCTTCTGGCTTCGTGATCCCAAAGAAAGTTCCTCTCAATTTATTCATCTCTTCTTCGTTCATGTATTGATTTGCCATTTCCATCAATTTTTCATATGTAGCGGGGTTTTCTCTTACTATTGCACTGGCGAATCCTCGATTCAACGTGCTTTGGAAGAGAACGGTGATTAAAAAATCAACTCTTGGCATTTCGACCTTAAGGAGCTCGTTGTTAAATCTTCCCATGAAACTTCTGAAAGTTTCCCCAGGATTATGTATAATCGAATATAAATGGTTCGCAGGAGGTCTGACCGCCCTCTTACTACCAAACTGGCTCATAAACTTATCACAAAGTTGGTCGTAGTCGAAAATTGATTTCTCCTCTAACCTTCCGAACCAGGATTGAGCCATTCCGGATAACGTGGTGGAGAATGCCTTTGCCGCTACATTATCAGAGATACCGTGAAGCTGCATTTGAAGGTTGAATGAGGCCAGGTGTTCTTCGGGATCTTCCGTTCCGAAATAACGAGGTAGCTGGGTAGGCAATCTCTTATCGAGAGGCAACCTTTCAAAGAATATTTCATCACAAAATGGTGACTTCCTTAATCGAGAGTTCGATATCGGATGCTCATTCTTCCTTTCTTGTTTATCTAACTTTTGGTGTAACGATCTTACTTCTGAGGCCAACTTGTTAACTTCTCTGACTGATTGCTCCTGCAAGTCTTCTTCTGCGCCGTTCCTGACTCGAAATTCATCGGCTCTACTGATTGCTTCGTTAGCCTCGAATCCCGCTTGTGCACCAAAGGCGGCAGCACGTGGGGGTCGTCGAGTTTGAACGGCGGTTTCTTTGATCTCAGCGAGCCACTCCTTTTTGGCATCGTCGAGAATGGCCTTTAGATCGTCTCTCGTAAGTTGTATTATCGGGGGAGCTGGTGGTCTTGAAGCCCCAGCCTCGGCATGAGGTGCAGGATCATGATCACGAGCCATTAAGTTATCTCCTTGACCCTCTCCATTTTGATCGCGATTTCCCTCCTTTTCTCGCGCTTGGATTGTTTTTGATCTTGTAGTCATTCTTTCACGTTCTCAAAGTTATGATTCCCACAGACGGCGCCAATTGATGAGTGTGCTTTCGTCAGTATGTTCCTTTCCAGTCGAACGCGACTCGTCAATATGAGGATCAGCAGGTCAGCTATGCTAGTCCTCGATTTGTATAAGGGATCCTAACCTGAAAACAAAGACAACTACGTCAGGTTAATGTCGGTGGTTACCCGACGATAACCCTCCGATGCTTAAGTAAGTTTCGAGATGAGTAGGGAAGTCGGAGCGTATTTAATGCTTAGAAGTGCGTACCTTTAATCGTATTTATGAGGGGTATTTATAGAGTTCCAAATGGGTCATCGGGTCGAATCATGATTGGACATAACGGATCGAATATGGATCCCCAACGATTGATTCGATCCGATTGTAAATGGACCTAATAAAGAAAGACGTCGACCAGCATGTCGGTTAAGTTGAAGACATCGAGGACTACGCCCCGACGTTAGGCCATTTCGCCTATGTTTAATGTGAACTTGAGGGGGAGGTCCTCGATCCTAATCGTTGATCGACGAGTGTTTATAATGACGAAGACTTGGTACATCACACCCCATCCATAGGGGGACGAAAATTGACAATAGAACGTTGTGAAGCCCCAAGGACCGATACGAAAAGCTCCGAATCTAAACGAGAAAGTCTGGCCATAAGTAAGACGTTTTAATCCGAAGTCAGTTTTGTCGCCTGCAGAATAACAATAAGCGTAAATCTCGCGGCGTGTTTCTAATTTATTAGTAATGGTAACTACATTTTTTGATTTCTTTATTGATGCTTGATGAGACAAGGTAAAGAACAATAAAAATGAAAGAATAAAACTTGTAATATGGGTATTCATCTTTGAAAAGACGATTTTGTTTGTTTTGTAAAAAGAATGGGGTATACCTTAAGCTATTTATAGAGGCACAAGAAATGACTATGGGCCTGTATTTTTGGTGTTATGGCAATATCGTCAGCCATAACGGTATTGCCAGATCACTAGTTATTGATTCCAGAACAAATTTAATTGCTTTTCCAAATTTGCCTCCAAAAACTAATTAGGTAATTTTTTGTAATTGTAAAAGTTGACTTAAATCAAATTATTTTATTGATACAAGTTTTACTCTTTATTAATTAATGTATATATTTGCTTTCTTAATTAATATTTTTATTTTGGTTTCTCAAAATTTTGATAGTATTTTTCTTTGAGACCTCTAGCATGGTCATGTTTTTAATTTTTAATTTCTAATTTCTATCCAGGATTCATCTCAGTTTTTTATTTCTTGAAATCACATAGGTTTTACCTTTTGTTTCTTTTGATTTTGTTATGTCAATTTGAGTAGTGTTATCTCATCAAGGCCAAAAAAAGAAAAAATGTCATTTCGATTATCATCTATAAAAGCTTATTCAAATTCAATTTGTTAACATGTCAAATCAGATTTACATAATTTTTTTCGTTGGCTAAATTTTTGAAGTTAAATTGAAGCTCAACTCGATGATCTTAAATAATTAAAATACATGTAAAAATATTAACTTATTCGAATTTAACTCAATTAAAGTTTGTTTGAGTCATTTCATTAAAATCCAGTATAATCTCAAAACTCAATATAAAAATCAAATCAATATTGAGTAGTGTGTTGTTCGTTTATATTTTACTCTTTTACACCTCTATTTTTTTTAGTAGTCTACATTAACAAATCAATGACCTTGGATTTTTTTTTTTGGGAAAATCAAAACACGTAAAAATACTAGTTATTTAATATTATTTTGTTATGTCAATTTTATAGATGTTTTGGGAATATTTGGTAAAGTCATAAGTTAATCAATTTAGGAAATGTAAATAGAGATCATATAGTTATTATGATTATCCTTTTTAACTCATATACCATATTAAACAATTGAAGTAAAATTAGGCATACTAAAATATTTGCTCTGGAAATGTAAATAGAGATAATATAGTTATTATGATTATCCTTTTTAACTCATATACCATATTAAACAATTGAAGTAAAATTAGGCATACTAAAATATTTGCTCTGGCACCAACAATTGATGTTCTGACAATATCGTCAGTCATAGCTGTTATGAAATATATACATATGTTGTGGATGCCCATTGCAATTTAAACTTCAAGTTATATGGTGTCAACACAAGACTCTTCCACTTGGTTGCATAAGGAGATAACACATAACCTCTTTATGTGTCAAAGCTAGAATAAGTGTGGCAAGGCAAAGAACATATGGATGCTTCTAAGTATAGCCATGTATCACGATGCATGAGAAGCCACCCATCACTTTCTTTTGCAAGACATGTATGAAGCCACTCATCACTCTTCTTTGTATGACATGTGTACTCTTGAACTCTATAAATAGAAGAGTTCATCCCCCATTTTGAAACAAGAATAAGAACAACTACATAATCTTATATCCTCCTTTACATATTACTTTGCTTACACAACAAGTTCATCACTTTTATCCTAAGTTTTATAATACGTTATCAGCACGAGTTTGCTCCATAACTCGATTTCCCGACGTTTAGCTTGACCACTAAAATATATCACACAAACAAGAAAGAAACGAGGCAAAAACTTCGAAAGGCAGATTTTCGGATTTGCACAATATAGCTTCTGTTTTGCACTCATTCCGACCATTTCCACCGTTGGATCATCCTCAAATTTTAACCAAAAGTTCCTCACACCAGCCTCTTCATTCTGACCATTCGGATCGTCCTTACAACGTTTGTAGGTGACAAGGCATCCATCATAAGTGACGAAAGGAGTTGAGGAAAATAGCAATTACTTCTATCCGGAAGGATTAAAATCGACAAACAAGTAATATGCACACCATATTATACGTAGTATAAATAACTCGAAATTCGAATTAATATGCATACTTATTATACGAAGCATAAATACTTTGAAATTCAAATACGAACAAATTGTTTTCGGCTTGAAAGATAGCCTAATAAGTTTTGAGCTTGAAATAAAGCTTTAAAGTTTAAGCTTGAAAGAAAGCTTCGAAAATCTTAGACTTGAAAGAAAGTTTAGGCGAAAAACTCAAACCTGAAGTTTTGAGTATATTTTCAGCTTGGGCCTACTATATTTTTGCCGTAGAAAAATGGCAAATATCACCAAGCTCGAGTTCGCTGCCCTTGACATTTCCGAAAAGAATTATTTGACATGTCTTCTTGATGTTGGCATTTATTTGAGTGCAATGAACCTTGGAAATGCTATCAAAAAGGGAAATGAGGCAACCGAACAAGAAAAGGCAAAGGCTATGATTTTCATTCGCCATCACATCCATGAAGGGCTTAAATCTGAATATCTTGGGATGAAAGATCCCGCTGCCCTATGGGAAAGCCTGGAGGAAAGATATGATCACCAAAAGAGTGTGATACTCCTAAAAGCTCGATATGAGTGGATGCACCTGAGGCTGCAAGATTTTAAAACAGTGAATGAGTATAACTCCGCAATGTTCAAAATTATATCTCAATTAAGATTGCTTGGAGATAATATCACTGATGAAGATATGTTAGAAAAAACATATACTACTTTTCATGCCTCTAATATGCTCCTGCAGCAGCAATATCGTGAGAGGAATTTTAAGAAATACTCTCAATTGATTTCGTGCCTTCTTGTGGCCGAACAAAATAATGAATTATTGATGAAAAATCACAACTCCCACCCCGTCGGTTCCCAAGCATTTCCAGAAGTAAATGTAAATACTTCATTCCCAGAAGAGAATGCAAGTTATTATGGAAACAATCGTGGATGTGGTCGTGGTCGTAGTCGTGGACGCGGCCATGGTTATAGTGGCGGCTCTGGAAGGAACCGAGGTGGTCCTAATAAAAGGATTGCACCGTACCACTCAAAGAGAAACAATAGTGGTGTTAAATATGAAAAAGCGAATGGTACTAAAAGGTACAAAGATGATATTTGCTATATGTATGGAGTTAAAGGACATTGGTCTCGTACTTGTCGTACGCCAAAACATCTTGTTGATCTTTATCAAGCCTCTATAAAAGAAAAAGAGAAAGTGGCTAATTTTATCAATACAATTGATAAAATAGGACAATTTGAAACCCTTCATTTGGATGTTGCCAATTTTCTCATTGAGCCTAGCAGTGCTTACGACGACAATGAAAGGGTTCAGAATGAATCACTTAATGGCAATGGAAAATGAATTTGTCGCTTTGTATTATGTATCTTATAATTTTTGTTATATATATGTGTGTTATATATATATATATATATATATATATATATATATATATATATATACCAACAGGTGATTGGTCTAGTGGAAGGGACTAGTCACTACAAAGTAGCGGACTCAGGTTCGAATCCCTGTTGGAAGAGGTTCCCACTTTATGTGCCCGACGCGCCTCGAAAGGGATTAAACCCTTGGGAAACCAAAAAAAATATATATATTGACCAATGTATAAAATGCATGTTTTCTAACTTATATCTCGTTATCTTTATGATATAGAAGAAAATGAAAAATGACGTTGATGTGAGCATGCACAATGGAGATATTTGTTTGGTTGACAGTAGAACCACACACACGATTCTTCGAGAGAAGAAATATTTCTCGAATTTGAAATTAACAAAGGCTAATGTAAGTACAATTTGTGGTACTACAACATTAATTGAAGGCTCTGGAAGAGCCAATATAATGTTGTTCGGCGGTACAAATATTTCAATAAAAGAGGCGTTGTACTCTCCGAAATCCAAAAGAAACTTGTTAAGTTTCAAAGATATACGTTTGAATGGATTTCATATTAAGACCATGAATGAGGGGAATATGGAATATCTTTGTATCACATCCATGATTTCATGCCAGAAGCATTTAAATGAAAAACTCCCAGTTTTCTCATCGGATTTATATTATGCGACCATAAGAGTTTTTGAATCAAATGTTGTATTGAACCGGAAGTTCAATGATTCAAAATTGTTCTCCCTTTGACATGACAGACTTGGCCACCCGGGAGCAATTATGATGCGCCGAATAATAAAGAATTCGAGCGGGCATCCTTTAAAGAACCAGAAAATTCTTTTGCCACATGAAAATGTGTGTGTGGCATGCTCACAGGGGAAATTAATTATCAGACCGTCTCCTATGAAATTTGATACTGAATCCCCAATGTTTTTACAACGAATTCATGGAGATATATGTGGGCCTGCAGATCCACCTTGCGGACCTTTTCGTTATTTTATGGTCCTGATAGACGCATCTTCGAGATGGTCTCATGTATGCCTACTGTCAACGCGTACAATAGCTTTTGCAAAGCTTCTTGCTCAAATTATAAAATTGAGGGCACAATTTCCTAATTATCCGATAAAGACAATCCGTCTTGATAATACCGGTGAGTTTACATCTTAGGCATTTGATGATTATTGCATGTCAATTGGAATTGATGTTGAACATTCTGTTGCACATATTCATAACCAAAATGACCTAGCTGAGTCATTTATAAAGAGGTTGCAATTAATTGCTAGACCTTTACTTTTGAGGTCAAATTTACCCACCTCTGTTTGGGGACATGCAATATTACATGCTGCTTCACTGGTCCGGATTAGACCAAGTTCATTCAAGGCATATTCACCAATGCAGCTTGTGACAAGCCAGCAACCTGATATTTCTTATTTGAAATTTTTTGGATGTGCCGTTTATGTTCCAATATAACCGCCACAACGAACAAAAATGGGTCCTCAGAGACGACTTGGGATCTACATTGGTTTTGATTCACCGTCTATTATCAGATATCTTGAGCCCTGACGGGTGATATGTTTAAAGCAAGATATGCTGATAGTATTTTTAATGAGATAGTTTTCCCCGCGTTATGGGGAGATAAGAAGCCGGTTCCTGAAGAACGGCGTGAAATTAAATGGAACGTGCCATCTTTGTCTCATTATGACCCACGTACAAATAATTGTGAGCAAAAAGTAAGAAAGATTATACATTTACAAAATGTTGCAAATCAATTGCCGGATGCATTTGTTGATACAAAGAAAATAATAAAATCTCATATACCGGCTGTTAATGCACCAGCATGGATTGCCATCCCTGAAGGACATGTCCCTGCAGGACAATCTGAAAAACCACGAACAAACCGTGGACGCCCGGTTGGTGTGAAAGACAAGAATCCCCGAAGGAAAAAGATACCAGAAGTATGTACTCCTCTTGAAGAGGAAACTGTTTCAAAACAAAGCGCTATAGAAAAATTAACTGATCAGTTTGAATTAAAAAATGCCCCGAAAAAGGCAATTGAAATTGATGCCCCTGAAGAGGCGATATTGATAGAATAGTATCCTGAAAGCCAACTGTTTTGGTTGCATTTAATTTAAAAGGATCATTCAATTGGATTAATAAATGTATTTTTATTAAATGGTCATCTTTATCTTATGTAATAATTATCTACGCATAATGATAGAAGTCCTTAGATCACAGGGCTATGGGACAACCCGTGGACTGATCTCCAAGGCCGTGATCTAGAACATATTCAAGAGTGGTAGAATTCAATCGAGATAGGACATCGTTGGATTCGGATAGACTCTCACTATTGTGTATACTCCGATGAATCATCTTTATCTTATGTAATAATTATCTACCCATAATGATAGAAGTCCTTAGATCACAGGGCTATGGGACAACCCGTGGACTGATCTCCAAGGCCGTGATCTAGAACATATTCAAGAGTGGTAGAATTCAATCGAGATAGGACATCGTTGGATTCGGATAGACTCTCACTATTGTGTATACTCCGATGAACTGGCGCTGGGGTCCACGAGCGTGACTGGGATAGTCGATACACATAAGTGGGTGGTTTGCTGGGATGGCAAGCACACTGAATATCCCAATTAGAAAATAACTCACCATGGAAGCGGTAGTCGCATATCGGGGTTGAAGTTATTTTGATTTACAACAGTATACGAGGAACGATCCCTAATTACTTGAGATGATAGAGTTTGTCTGGTGCGAGAACGTCTATGCTTTGATATGAGTTCCTACTGACTGGAGATCACCAGAAAGTCTCTGTGAACTCATGTTGGGTATAGAGGAACTCGTATGCAGGTTCATATCATCAACAAAGGATCCATTGACCCGACTTGATAGGTTGGGAAATTCTCCTATGGATTTCTGTGAGAAATTAATTCTGGTAAAATCCTCGGCCGAGGTATCTGACGGCTTTATGTAAGTAGCTCATAAAGATTAAGTCAAAGAGAATTATTTCGAGACCAGAATGCAAAAGGTCATGACAAAAGAAAAAGGGGAACCGACGAAAGACCATACCCTTAAGTCTCGACTGGGAGATTGGTTGATGGAGAGATTATGTCGTATATAGTAATTGTAAATGATTAAAAGGTTCACTGAATTAATTCACCAGTGATTGGGCTCCATGGGCTTGTGGCCAGATATCGACCATGGAGTGTGGGAGAATTCCTAAATTGACAGGGGTGCTAATTTTGGAATGATCAGTCGACAGAGTGTTCGACTGATTTAAAGTATTTAATAATTAAATAATTAAATTAATATTTAATTATAACCCACGACCAATTATGTGGTGAACCTATGGGGGCATACACAATACACATGAAGCAAAAGCGAAGGAAAAGGAAACAACTGGGTCGACCAAATCGACTGGGTTGCTTGTTATGGAATCTTGGTAAATCTTCGATTGATCTTAGAGATCTAGTTAACAAGGAAACTTAGAGTTTCATTTGTGATAAGACATTTAATTAAAATTAATGTCTTCTAGTAAGTTACCAAGATTCAAGATCTTAGAGATTTTATTAAACAAGGAAACTTAGAGTTTCAATTGTGATAAGAGATTTAATTAAAATTAATCTCTTCTAGTAAGTTACCAAGATCAAAGATCTTAGAGATCTTATTAAATTAGGAAACTTGGAGTTTTGGATAAGGTAGACATCTTGGTGGATTTGGACACTGCCTTAGTTAACTAATCTAGTCAAAATAGGATTATCTTGAGAATCTTGGAGATTTGTAAAATTGAAAAATTTGGAGTTTTGGATAAGGTAGGAATCTTAGAGATTTGGACTACCTTAATTAACCGTTTTAAATCAAGATAAGAATAATAGATTACTTAGAACTCAAGTAAGAGTTAATTAATCTTGGAGATTAATTGTTAATTCAAAATTTAATTAACTTGGATAATTTTTGTGAATTAAAATTAAAGGAGCCGATAAATTTACATTTATGCCCTTATGTGAATTTATGCATGTTCTTGAGTGAATATGTGGATTGGTCGATTTTGCCCTTAAGCCCTGTGTAGTTTTGGTTTATTTATTTTATGGGTTGTAATTAAATGGGCCTGATTGGTGCCCTTGCTTGCGCAAACGAATGTAATAGAATAGGACCATTTATTTTATAAGTTAGACTTAGATTAGGCTTGGAGCCGATAAGACCTCATGAAGACTTGGAGATCCGCATGGAGGCCCATAACCTTGGAGGACGTGGAGGCCCAATCAAGGTGGATATTACAAGAAGGCCCATGATGTATGAGTTTGAAAATTGTAATAGTTAGGACATTTAATTTCCACCCTAGACTGACCAATTGATCCATCACATGGCTCGTGATGGATCGCATAGGATGGGCAATCGATCAATCATATCCTGCTAGGTGATGTATATTTACTTATATTCTTTGATGTATGTCTTGCATGCTTAGAATAGATCACGTAAACAAGATATAGCATAATCTGATGAGACCTCGCACAAGAAAAACTTAAAACCTCCAATTGAACTTAAAACTCAATTAGAACATTAATTCGAATAACGGGCGCATATGAATGGTGTCTATGATCCGAGCCTATCCAATTAGTAGGTCTTAGGCATATTGTATGAATATATCTCGATGTCTCACGAGTCGTGGGTCGAGCTATAGGAAGATGATAGGTCTATTGCCTCGATGCACGAGATTAGTGCCAAGGGAGGGGATAGCAAGGTTCTAGGCGCTGTCTCACGAGTCGTGGGGCGTCTAGGATTGAACTATTTCTCTTCACGAGTATTGGACATGATTTAACGCAAGTAAGTATGGATGTCTCACGAGTCGTGGGTCCATAACGAAAAACGAGGCTAAATGATCTCAAGGGTTAGCTGCGATGGTTAATCGGCGACGTGATCGCCCACCAAGTGGATCAATTGGTATGGCCAACGAGTCGTGAGTACTGAGCGATCGCATTTGGGCCTTGAGCCCATTAGGAAATTCTTATTTCCCGAAGCTTATGTGGGGGCATAAGTATTCGATGAAAATAGTGGGAGTAATTTACAAATGAAAACCATGTTTTTAAATTATGCATTGATATTAATCTGTCGCGTATTTATCGTCATGTTTACGATAGTTTTTCATAAGTAATGTATCCTTGAATATTTACCATCATACTTGAATCAAATAAATTGACTGAATCCATGAATGACTTCAAAACTTGAGAAATTATTCTCGAGTCCAAGCAAGAACTAATCTCCTTACAAAGATTTCATTGGTTTTCCTTTCGAAGTTACACTTCGACTGGAATGGTGATAGGTTTCACCAAGCTGCCTTGTTCGAAGTTACACTTCAAATAAGAAAGGTGAAAAGTTTCACCAAAGGGTTGAGGATGGTTCTCAAGCCCAAATTTTCTTGAAGGCAAACATGAAGTCTCCCATAAATGGGAAGTAACATCTCGTTGAAAAGCTCAAAAGACTTATGAGATGGAAGAAGAGGAATGAATCCTCTCTGAAGGCAAATAACCTTAGAGGTTTTTCTGTAAGGATGATAAGTTGTAAAGTCAATCAAAATGGTTCTTCCATCGATTAAGATCAAGGGAAAGAAGGAATTGAACCTATTCATCCCAAAAGGGATGATTAAATTTTATTGAACTTAACCTTATGGTTAAAGTAATGCATAAGGGTGTTGGATGCCCGATGAAGTACTCATTGATGAATTCAATGCATCTAAAGCCATGAATTATTTAGATCATTAGAATTTGCTTATACCGTCCCTTGTCTTAAGGGATGTGATAGTTCCATAATGGTTGGAACTGATTGCGTTTTATACGCAAAATATGTACGTAAGAAAATGAGTATGAATACTCATATAATGACTAAATATAATATGCATAATCAATAAAATATAAATAATCAAGATTCCACACACTTAAGTCGTTGTAAAAACCGAAAGGCGATACACGAGCACTAAAACATATTTCCGAATTAAAGATTCAAAGAATGAGCTCGACTAGGTCGAGCTTGACTGGGATGCTATAAATAGTAACCGACTTTAGAATCTTGCTTAACGAAAATTGAATTTAGTAGTTGGTTGCTAGGCAACCAAGAGGGATAAACAATTGCAATTGATTTAATCCATTTAAAGTGTGTAGAAACACTAAATCATTAGTGGGGAAATAAGGCGTCTCTTGTACCCTCATAAGAAAAAGTACGTTGTGGTGTACAATTCCAAATTACTTTAGGAATAAAGAAGAGAGCCTAATCAATGAAAGCATGTAAGAGATTTTGATCGATTCAAAATCGAACATGCATTGGCAATATGCCATTGATTATTTGATAGAGAATTAGATTCTCGAAATGTAAGACCCGCTCGAAACATTATCTGTTGTCGAGCATTTTGGACATGTAAATGTCCATTAAGAAATCTTACATGAAATTCCTTATTCAATCAAATAGAACTTGATCGAGAAAATCGAAGATACTGAGCTAAGTATCTCTGAAGCCAATTACAAAACATATCACGTGATATAAGTTTTGGTATTGTACCTTCATATGCATTCATGCGCATATGGGGTCTCCCGCTTATGTGAATAAGCTAGCGGGAGATAAGCTGAACATAAAGTCCATCTTATGCAATTCGTGGGGTATCCGGAAAACTCAACGCGCACTTCTTGGAGAAGGATTTCTTGTTAGACAAGAAGGAACATAACGTAGAACTGGATGAGGTCACTGGAGTTGAAAAGGCCAAAGAGGTCAAATCAAGCCGACCTATCACCACAGTCAGTGGGAGAACAAGAGCATGAAAGTGCACCAGAAAGTACACCGATACTTCGTAGGTCAGAAGGACAACGAAGAGAACCCGAGAGGTACTACGGTCTGCTGCACGAGGCTGGACAGTCTCTAACCGACCCAAGGACTTACGAAGAGGCTATGCTAGACATAGACTCGGGAAAGTGGCGCGAAGCCATGAAATCCGAATTGGACTCCATGCACTCGAACAAGGTCTGGGCCTTGGTAGATCCACCAGTGGGAGTGACTCCCGTGGGTTGCTAGTGGATCTATAAGCGAAAGCTTGGAGTGAACGGAGAGGTAATAACCTACAAGGCGCGACTAGTGGCAAAAGGATACACTCAAAGGCCATGCATCGACTTTGAGGAGACCTTCTCGCCCGTAGCAATGCCTAAATCCATTCGAATCTTGCTGGCCATAGCTGCGTGGTATAACTACGAGATATGGCAGATGGATATAAAGACTGCCTTTCTCAATGGAGACATTGACAAGGTGATCTACATGGAGCAACCAAAAGGATATGCATCCAAAGGAGATGAACACAAGGTGTGCAAACTCCGGAGGTCCATTTATGGATTGAAGCAAGCTTCCCAAAGTTGGAACATCCGTTTCGATGAATCAATTCAAACTTTTGGATTCATAAAAAACGTGTTCGAACCTTGCGTGTACAAGAAGATCAGTGGGAGTACAGTTGAATTTTTGGTGCTTTACATTGACGACATTCTCCTTATTGGAAATAATGTGAAAGTATTGTCCGAAACTAAAGCATGGTTATCTATACAATTCCCAATGAAGGATTTGGGAGAAGCATCATTTGTACTATGTATAAGGATCTACCGAGATAGATCAAAAGGACTGCTGGGCCTCTCCCAATCCCAGTACAGAGATAAAATCTTGAAAAGATTTAATATGGAAGAATTCAAAAGAGGATTGCTTCCAATGAGACATGGAATTGCATTCTCTAAGTCTATTGCCCCAAAGACGCCTGAAAAGAGAATCAATATGTCTCGAGTACCATATGCATCCGCGAAAGGAAGCATAATGTATGGTATGTTATGTACTAGACCAGACGTAGCGTACGCTTTAAGCGTTACAAGTCGCTACCAGTCTGATCCAGGAGAGCAGCACTGGATAGCCGTAAAGGCAATTCTGAAGTACCTGAGAAGGACTACGGAATTGTTCTTGGTATACTGTGGAGGAGAATTGAAATTGGAAGGCTATACTGATTCTAGCTTCCAATGTGACGTAGATGATTTCGAGTCAATATTTGGATATAATTGCCTCAGTGGTGATGCGGTGAGCTGGATATTACCGTAAATTCAACCACCGAGGCACAAAATATTATAGCATGTGAAGCTACAAAGGAATGTGTTTGGATGAAAAGCTTCGTCCAAGAATTGGGCGTCGTACCTAGTATTGTCGAGCCATTACTATCTTATGTGATAATAATGGAGCTATCTCACAAGCAAATGAGTCGAGATCTCATCAGAAAATCCAAGCACGTACTAAGACGATACCATTTGATATATTATATCATTGGTAGAGAAGACATAAAGATGGAACGTGTCACCTCGAAGGATAATACGGCGGACCCGCTAACTAAGCCATTGCCTCAAAGGCATTCGGAAAACATCTGTCTAAGATGGGAATCAGAAGTATAAAAAGTTGTCTTTAGTACAAGTGGGAGATTGATAGAATAGTGTCCTGCAAGCCAACTGTTTTGGTTGCATTTAATTTAAAAGGACCATTCAATTGTATTAATAAATGCATTTTTATTAAATGGTCATCTTTATCTTATGTAATAATTATCTACGCATAAGGATAGAAGTCCTTAGATCACAGGGCTATGGGACAACCCGTGGACTGATCTACAAGGTCGTGATCTAGAACATATTCAAGAGTCGTAGAATCCAATCGAGATAGGACATCGTTGGATTCGGATAGACTCTCACTATTGTGTATACTCCGATGAACTGGAGAACGCTGGGGTCCACGGGCGTGACTGGGATAGTCGATACACATAAGTGGGTGGCTTTCTGGGATGAAAAGCTCATTGAATACCCCAACTAGAAAATAACTCATCATGGAAGCGGTAGTCGCATATCGGGGTTGAAGTTATTTCGATTTACAACAGTATACGAGGAACCATCCCTAATTACTTGAGATGATAGGGTTTGTCTGGTGCGAGAACGTCTATGCTTTGATATGAGTTCCGACTGACTGGAGATCACCAGAAAGTCTCTGTGAACTCATGTTGGGTATAGAGGAACTCGTATGCAGGTTCATATCATCAACAAAAGATCCATTGACCCGACTTGATAGGTTGGAAAATTCTCCTATGGATTTATGTGAGAAATTAATTCTGGTAAAATCCTCGGCCGAGGTATCTGACGGCTTTATGTAAGTAGCTCATAAAGATTAAGTCAAAGAGAATTATTTCGAGACCAGAATGCATAAGGTCAAGACAAAAGAAAAAGGGGAACCGATGAAAGACCATACCCTTAAGTCTCGACTGGGAGATTGGTTGATGGAGAGATTATGTCGTATATGGTAATTGTAAATGATTAAAAGGTTCACTGAATTAATTCACCAGTTATTGGGCTCCATGGGCTTGTGGCCAGACATCGATCGTGGAGTGTTGGAGAATTCTTAAATTGACAGGGGTGCTAATTTTGGAATGATCAGTCGACAGAGCGTTCGACTGATTTAAAGTATTTAATACTTGAATAATTAAATTAATATTTAATTATAACCCACGACCAATTATATGGTGAATCTATGGGGGCATACACAATACACATGAAGCGAAAGCGAAAGAAAAGGAAACAACTGGGTCGACCAAATCGACTGGGTCGATTGGGTCGACTGGGTCAAATAAATCGACTGGGTCGATTGAGTGACTGGGTCGACCCAATTGGAACTAATTGGATCCGATTGGAATTGGATCAAGATTATAAATTAAATTGGAATTTAATTTGTGAGTTAATTAATTAAGTTGAATTTAATTAATTGTAGGAATATTTAATTAAATAGACTTGGAGTCTAATTTAATTAATATGGAGAGTAATTAATTAATTGGGCTATTTAATTGAGTAATTAAATAAAGCCTGATTAAATCAATTATGTGGGCCATGAATTACTTGGAAGACTTGGTCTTCTAATTAAAAGGGCCATGACCCATGTATGAGACTTGGAGTCCTAGTCCTATGAGGATTAGGAGAGTTTGACACCTATAAATAAGTGTCTAGGTGTCATAACACATATACAACTTAGAGAGCCAAAATTCCAAGTCAAGCAAAAACACTCTCCCTCTCCCATTCTAGAAATCGGCCGAACACTCCCACCCTGTGGAGGAGTTCGATTTTTCGTTCTTGTTCCAATCTCGCTTCCTAGTCCTAGATCTTAATATATCTTGTGTTCTAGCCGATCAAGATATATTATTTTCGTGTAATTGTGGTGTATAAACCCATAGAGGCGCAACACGTGGGGCACTATAGCAGGGCTTGGATCGACTTTGCTGGAGGAGAAATTCGACTTCGATTTGCTGACTAAGGATTTGCAAGGAGACAGGTATAATGTGTAAACTGTTTATACTTTCATTATTTTAATATTCATATATATACACCTAGAGATTATCCTGGCAAGATTTCGTAAGAGGTCCTATAAAATTTTAATTTTCGCTGTGCCTAGGGCTGTTTATCTTACCGAATCCCAACAGATATTTGAAGAGATCTCTTTGAATTATTTAAATACTCGAGAAAACTGAGATAGAAAGAAAGTAATTGTAGACAATGTCTTTGCTTATGGGGTCGCACTAGATATTATAGGTAAGGATCCCGGAGATCCCGAACTGATATCGGTTGATGAATGTTGACATAGAAATGATTGGCCAAAATGGAAAGATGCATTCAAGCTGAACTTAACTCGCTAGAAAGTCGTAAAGTTTTTGGACCGATAGTTCGCATGCTCGAAAACGTGCAACCGGTCAGGTTCAAATGGGTATTTGTACGAAAACGGAATGAGAAAAATGAGATTGTGAGATACAAGGCACGAGTTGTTGCACAAGGATTCTCACAAAGACCTGAAATTGATTATGATGAAACATATTCCCCTGTGATTGATGTAATCACGTTGTGGTATGCAGTATTTGAAGGACTGGACATACGTCTCATGGATGTGGTTACCGCATATTTATATGGATCACTTATAGTGATATATATATATATATATGAAAATTCCCGAAGGATTCAAAATCCCTGAAGGATCTCATAATCAAAGGTCTCATGGATTGTATTCAATCAAATTGCAACGATCCTTGTACGGATTAAAACAGTCTGGCCAGATGTGGTATAATCGGCTAGTGATTATCTCATAAAGGAAGTATTTATTAACAATCCAATTTGTCCATGTGTTTTCATTAAAAGATTTGAGAATGGTTTTTCCATTATTGCAGTATACGTGGACGACTTAAATCTTGAGGGGACTCCTGAAGAGCTCACAAAGACTGCAAACTATCTAATGAAAGAATTTGAGATGAAAAATCTCGAAAAAACAAAGTTTTGTCTCGGCCTGCAGATCGAACATTTATTAACGGGAATCTTTATCCATCAATCGGCATATACAGAAAAGGTTATGAAGAGATTTTATATGGACAAAGCTCATCCATTGAGCAGTCCCATGGTTGTCTGATCTTTGGATATAAAGAAGGATCCTTTTCATCATCGTGAGAAAAATGAAGAATTGCTTGGTCCTGAAGTACCTTACCTAAGTGCAATTGGAGCCTTGATGTATCTTACAAATTGTACAAGATCTGATATAGCATTCTTGGTTAACTTACTGGCAAGATATAGCTCTGCACCAACACGAAGACATTGGAATGGAGTTAAACACATATTGCGCTATCTTCGTGGAACAATGGACATGGGGTTATTTTACTCTAGAGATGCCGATGCACATGTAGTAGGTTATGCAGATGCCGGTTATCTTTCTGATCCACACAAAAGTAGATCACAAAGTGGATATGTATTCACTTGTGGTGGCGCTGCAATATCATGGCGATCTGTTAAACAAACTCTAGCAGCCACTTCTTCCAATCATGCTGAAATTTTGGCATTGCATGAAGCAAGTCGAGAATGTTTTTGGCTGAGATCAATGGTTCAATATATCCAAGAATCTTGTGGGTTGCCTTCAACAAAGAATATACCAACATCATTATATGAAGACAATGCCGCATGTATTGCTCAAATAAAAAATGAATATATCAAAGGAGACAGAACAAAGCACATATCACCAACGTTTTTCTTTACCCACGAGCTTCAGAAAAAGGGTGATATAGACGTTCTTCAGATTCAGTCAAGTAACAACTTTGCTGATTTATTCACTAAAGCATTGCCAACTACAACATTCAGGAAGATGGTTTACAACATTGGAATGCGGCGACTTGTGGATCTTATGTCGGCATCAGGGGGAGCATGTAATTGACGACACTTACACTGTACTCTTTTTCCTTCGTCCAATTTTTTATCCCACTAGGTTTTTCTTGGCAAGGTTTTAACGAGGCAGTGTTACACGCTTATAAGCCCCTTTCTGGATATGTACTCTTTTTCCTTCGTTCAAGTTTTTGTCCCAATGGGTTTTTCTTGACAAGGTTTTAACGAGGCATACTCCAGAAGCAATGGACATCCACGGGGGAGTGTTATGAAATATATACATACGTTGTGGATGTCCATTGCAATTTAAACTTCAAGTTATATGGTGTCAACACAAGACTCTTCCACTTGGTTGCATAAGGAGATAACACATAACCTCTTTATGTGACAAAGCTAGAATAAATGTGGCAAGGCAAAGAACATATGGATGCTTCTAAGTATAGCAATGTATCACAATGCATGAGAAGCCACCCATCACTTTCTTTTGCAAGACATATATGTAGCCACTCATCACTCTTCTTTGTATGACATGTGTACTCTTGAACTCTATAAATAGAAGACTTCATCCCCCATTTTGAAACAAGAATAAGAACAACTACATAATCTTATATCATCCTTTACATATACTTTGCTTACACAACAAGTTCATCCATTTTATCCTAAGTTTTATAACAATAGCGATATTATCAGAGCACTAGTTGTTGATGCTAAAACAAATTTAACTGCTTTCCAGATTTACCCCCCAAAAATTAAGTACTATTGTAATTTTAAAACCTGACTCTAATTAAATAATGTAACTGAGGCATGTTTATCTCTTCGTTAATTGACATATATATTTGCTTTCTTAATTTATAATTTTATTTGGTTTCTTAATTAATACTAGTATTTTTCTTCAAGACCTCTACTCTGCCCATGATTTTAATTTTTAATTGAAATGTCATAAATCTATCTAGGACCCATCTCATTTTTTAATTTATTGAAATCACTTAAGTTTCACCATTTATTTTTGTTGAGTTTTTTATTCTATTATTAGTAGTGTTATTTTATCACAGCTAAAAGAAAATACCGATTCGATTTAAAAAAATAAAAAGTTTATCCAAATTCGATTTGTTTAAATTTCAAATCAAGTTTGAATACCTTTTTCGGTTGGTTAATTTTTGAAGTTAAACTGGAGCCAAACTCAATGATCTTAAAGTATTAAATTACATGTAAAAATATTACAATATATTATTTTAATTGGATTAAAGCATGATTGTGTTAGTTCAATTTTTTTTGGCTATGGTTCATTATAATTCAAATATAATCTCAGAATTCAATATAAAAATTAAATCAATATTCAAGGTGTTCTTTATTATACGTTTTATTTAATACATTACTATACTACATAAACCCCCTCCCCCTTAAAAAAAAAATTGATCTAGCTCCGCCTCTAGTTATTATGGACAAATTTCAAAAGAATTAAAAATCGATGCGATTAATGTGAATATAACTGGTGTCATCTGAAAATGTATTTCGACTATTAAATTTATCATTGAACCTTATAGTCCCATGTATTAATGTTTCATTTTCGACGTATGTTTCGGTCAGTTGTACATTAGAAACTTTTTGAGAAATCTTTGGAAAAATTGTAAATAAAAATAAAAATATGTTAAAGTAGAAGCTACTCTATATTCTCGTTTTGGTTAAAATGCTAATACAATATTTTTTTTCGTGTTTTCGAAGGAAACTTATTAAAAGTTTGATCTATATTTAACCCCATTGGCCCGTATTCCTGGATCCGCTCCTAAATCCAACAGATTTAATTTCTGAAACCACCATTACATGTAGTAAGTTCGTGAATGTGGGGGGCTATATGTTGAGTTATAAAGAGGTGTTTAACTAATCATCTTTTTCTTAAGTTGGTAATGAAGTGCAGGTTGATTTTTCAAAGGTTTAATCCCTTTTGAGGCGGGTTTGACACATTAATATAGATATCTTTCTTAACAAAGATGCGAACCTGAGTCCGTTACTTTGTATTAACTAGTCTTTTCCATGCCACTAGACCAATCACCTGTTGATTATAGAGCATATATATGTGTTCACATGAAATATAAAAAGTGTGACGTTAATCACGCGTGTTTGAATCATATGATAATGTCTTAAAAGAGACATTGAAAAGCTAGATGTGAAAAATAGTCGTGTTTGGGGTGTGGGAATTCACACAAACATTTTCTCACTTTAAATTTATAGAAATAATTTACTTCTAACTGCTTAACTATATATATTCTAATCTTGATTGTTTTTTATTTTTATTTGAGATGGAAAAGATTAGAATTTAGAACTATAAATATTTGAGCGAGGACAAATATAAAGGGCTGCTTCATGATTGGAGACATCATTTATGCGACTGCTTTGCTTTGTGAGTGCATATTGGGTGGAGTTGAATTGGTTTTGTTTACTTTTTTAACTTTTTTTTTCTTAGTTTTAATGTTAGACTAATTTACATTATTATATAAGAATATCAATCGATTCAACTAACAATTTATAAATGAAACCAATTTTCAATGAATATATAAATATTAATTAAGAAGACTAGTATGAAATTTGAATAATACTCGTATTTCTGTGACACTCGGACCTCATTTCAGTTTCAAAATATATAAATTTTAATGTTTACGGGATAAATTTAGATCAAATTGTTATTCATCCCAAATATATATATATATATATATATATATATATATATATATATATATATATATATATATATATATATATATATATATATATATATTTGTAATCCAGGTGTCCAAGTTTACATTAAACTAATCATGGATCCTCAGAACCTTACCCTAGAATCCTGAAGAATGTAAATTGCAGGATGTGCCTCCACCAAGCCTCGGGATCCCACCATACTGCTGTACACTCTGCTCAGGTCTTCACCACAAATGACCCTTAGTAAATAATTATGTGTTCTTAATTAATTGTATGTTAACAAAGATTCACTACGAAGGATAAACACTTTTGATACCAAACTTTAGTTTAGAAAAATACATTTGGTACCAAACTCTTGGAAAAAATACATTTCATACCATAATTCACACAATCTTGACACATTTAGTTTTGCCGTGAATTTTCGGACGAAATTCAACACATGTTCATGTGTCCGTTAAATTGACAATGGGAAGGAAAACATGCATAAGTTTTAAAGACTCACAATTGACGGCACTTGCTGAATTTCGTCCGAAAATAGACGACAAAACTAAATGTGTCAAGATTTTGTGAATGATAATATGAAATGCATTTTTTCAAGAAATTTGGTACCAAACATACTTTTTGAACGAAAGTTTGATATAAAAATGTTTTTTTCCTCTGGTGTTCGTCGTATGATGACGTGGAATGCTTTTAGCCGAGACATGATCATGGGCGTAGGCACTAGTAGTTTAGGGGGGTGCAATGACCCCACTCAATTTTACATTTTGTATGAAAATTTTATATATATTATGTTGGTCCCAAGTGGTCAGATGAGGTCTAGAGGGGGGGAGGGGGTGAATAGACCTCAGAAACTTTTTAGACTTAAAATTTTTCTGTCGTCTGTTAGCAGACTAAACTTATAATGAATAGTAAGCAGACTCAGCTGATCGTGAACAAATCTTGAACAACAGACTGACCACTCTTCTTATAGTTACTTAGCTGATTTCAGCAAAATCAGTTTTACACGAGTATACTTGCAGCGGATTTAGTAAGTGTTTTTCACAAGTAAACCAAGTCTTTTAAAAGATTTTATCCCCAATTTTAAAACTCCTCAAAAATCTTTTACAAATCTTTCAACGTGTTAAAATATGCAAAGTTCAAAGTATGCAAGAAAACTTAAATGCAAGATAATACAAGGAATTTTTATAGTGGTTATATGGATAAAAATCCTTTAGTCCACTCTTCCAGATCACTTAGATTCTGGGTTATACTATAATCACACAGATTACAATATTTATCCACTTACACCTAAACAACAAATGAGAAGGCTATAAGCTCACAATAGGAGTTCACTCAGAAAACCTATCCTCTAAAGTAGAATCACTCACAAAGATGGATTCTAACTTCGCACAACACTCAGCTAATACAAATTCACCCAGATTGTATTTTTCTATTTTCTTCAACTGGGTTTCTGTCAACAGATGACTTCCACCAGACGAGTGAGCTGTTCGAGCTTTCTTGAGACTTAGTAAAATCTCTGCTTCGAATGCAAAATCTCAGAATGTTGTTGTGTGTGTCTCTCTTCGAATTCAGCTCTATTTATACTTGGATTTGAAAATATGACCGTTGAAGGCAAATCAAACTTCAAATCCATAGCCTTAGCCCTTTTTCAAACGGCTCCCTGCTACAGTACTGTTCCTGCTGTACTTTCCTGTAGCTGCATTAAATGCACTCTGCTGATCCGAGAATTATCTTCAATCATTTGCCATTACTACCCTTCTCTTGCAGCATTTATTACACCAGGTGCATTTATTACCGTTGGACTAATCTCTTGATCTCTTCTACTCTGCTGATTGAAGCAACCCATCTGATAGGCACTCTGCTGATCAAACTCTGAACTTGTTGGTCCCAAGTGGTCAGATGAGGTCTAGAGGGGGGGGGGGTGAATAGACCTCTGAAAATTTTTGAACTTAAAAACTTTTCAGTCTTCTGTCAGCAGACTAAGCTGATGAAGAACAGTAAGCAGACTAGTCTGATCGTGAACAAATCTTGAACAGACGACTGACCACTCTTCTTACAATGACTTAGCTGTTTTTCAGCAAACAGTTTTTCAAGAGTATACTTGCAGCGGATTGTTTGAAAGTGTTTTTCACAAGTAAACTAAGTTCTAAAAAGATTTTATCCCCAGTTTAAAACTCCTTATAAAATCTTTTTAATTGATTCAAAGTGTTTAAAATGCAAACTTTAAAATATGCAAGAAAACTTTAAATGCAAGATAACACAAAGAATTTTTATAGTGGTTATATGGATAAAAATCCTTTAGTCCACTCTTCCAGATCACACAGATTCTGGGTTATACTATAATCACAAAGATTACAATATTTCTCCACTTACACCTAAACAACTAATGAGAAGGCTGTAAGCTCGCAATAGGGATTCACAAAGAAAACCTATCCTCTAAAGTAGAATCACTCACACAGATGGATTCTCACTTCGCACAACACTCAGCTATTACAAAATCACTCAGATAATGTTTTTCTGATTTCTTCAACTGGGTTTCTGTCAACAGATGACTTCCACCAGACGAGTGAGCTGTTCGAGCTTTTGAGACTTAGAGAAATTTTGCTTCAAAATTTCGATCTCTGATTGTTGTTGTGTTATTGCTCGATTTGAAATTCAGCTCTATTTATACATGGAAATGAAATTATGACCGTTGAAGGCAAGTCACAAATCAAATCCATCCTTCAGCTCTTTTTGAAACGGCTCCCTGCAGCATTCCGTACTGTGTACAGTACCTTTCTGTCCATCGCATTTAATGCTGCATTTAATGCACTCTGCTGATCCGAGGATATCTTCAATCATTTGCCATTACTACCCTTCTCTTACAGCATTTATTACACCAAGTGCATTTATTACCGTTGGACTAATCTCTTGACCTCTTCTGCTCTGCTGATCAAAACGACTCTGCTGATAGATACTCTGCTGATCAAATACTGAACTCATCTGATTTGACTCGGCTGATGATCTACCCTTCTGTTCGCTGATCCAGCAAGAGATCACTAGTCTTCTGAGCTTTGAACTTTGAACTCTTCTGATGTCTTCTTTTACCAGCTCAAAATTCTTCTAAGGGAACTAAGCTTTCCATACTTAGCTGATTATGATGTTTTGGAAATCATCAAAACCTTCCCTTAATTACTTGTCTTCTTTCATCTTCATCTTCATCCAACAATTTCCCCCTTTTTGATGATGACAAAACTCCAGCTAAGTACCTGTACCTAAACTAAAGTTTTGATCCTCAAAAATTTCTGAGATAGAAATGATATGTTGGAGTCAAACTTGCAAATTTTATAGATATAGAACTGATTACATTTTACAAGTTGAAAGATGAAAAGTACAAAATACTCTAAAGGATTACAAGAATTTTTAAAGAAAATCTAGCCAAGCTAGTCTTCTGTCTTCTTTTCTTCTTCAGCAGACTTGGAGGTTCCAACTTCCAATTTCTGCATCAACAGCTCTAGCTTCTTCTTTTTAACATCAGGATCAAGCTGTTCTTCAACTGAATCTTTGGCAGCAGCTAGTTCTTTGTCTGACTTAGCTTTTGCTTCAGATTCTTCCTCATCAGCTTGGTCTTCTTCTTCAGTGATCTTCTCATCTGCTAATCTGCTTGTGTCTTCATTTGCTGCTTCATTCCTATTATTAGCAGACTCTTCAGATTCTTCTAACACTTCTGTTTCCTCAGCATTTTGATTTCCTTCCCTTTGGAAATCAACCCTTTGCTGTCCAAATATCCTTTCTTCCCCCTTTTTGTCATCATCAGCAGGGACAGATGGATATTGTGGCACAACTGGTGTGATTAGAAGTGAATCACATAGAAGCTTGATGTTTTCTTCCATAGCATTGATCTGAGCTTGCTGGTTAAGTTGATTGGCTTTAACAGTCTTGACTTCTTTGAGCAAGTCTTCTCCTTGATCACCCAACTGGATTTGAGTTCCTAAAATCCAATTTGATGAAGCATTGAAGTCTTTCATCATGTTGCCCATGACTTCATCTTCTGCTTGGAGAGCCAATTCAACAGTCTGTTCAATCTGCTTCCAACCTTCAGTGGTGCTTTGTGTCCTTCTCCTGAGTATATCCATATCCTGACATATAGATTGTACATTCTGAGCAGTATCTTTCAGTAAGTCAGTAGGAACAGTAGCAGCAACCTTCTGAATAGGTTGATGAACAGCAGCTATCACTTCTGCTTTTATCTCCTCCTTCATTTCCTTCATTGATTTGATAATCAGTTGTTGGATGGAATCCAACAGATTGGTTTGAGAACTCTGAGATATTGAAGGATCTTCTGATGGAGTAGCAGAGACGGTTTCCTTGAGATGTTGCTCTGATGGTTGAGTTATCATTGCAAGGGACTGATCTGCTGGTTCACCAGCATGGCTTGGAGTGCTTTCCTTCTCCTTAGCCTGATCATCTTCTTCAGCAGCAACTTCTTTCTCCTTTAACTGATCTGCTGGAATTTCTTCTTCCTTCTTTGATTCATCAGCAGCATCAGACTTGTCATCCTGCACTTTGTCTTGATCAGATGGGTCTGAAGTACCCTCAATTTGCTTTGGTTGATCAGAGGACTCTGCTCCTTCTTTATCAGCAGGTGATATAATCTTCTTGACAGTTTCAACTGTCCTCATCAAACCTTCATTGTCCACTGCTGACCTGTTACAAATCCAAGTAAAGTTGTCAAGAGGAATAAAAGTAGTTGTTGGTTCCTCTGGCAGCTCTTCATAGGGTTTGATGTTTGGTCCATAGACAATATGCTTGATGTTAGGAAGTGGAACCAGTGAGCTTGGTTGTCCCCTTAACTTCCTTGCTTTCTTGGCCCAAAGCTCCATTGCTTGAGCAATAGCCAACTTGATAGATCTTTCTTTGAGATCTACTGAGTCATCAAAATCCTCAGGAATGGATGCAAAGATCTTCTTGGCCTCTTCCTTGACTATATGACATATTCTTATCCTCAACCTGTCCAGAAAGAACTCTGAATCAAGTGCTTGAATGGTTGAATTTGTCTCAAGCCATTTAAGTAACCAGTCTTCTGTAGCCTTGAATTCTTTCCACTTAGCCATTTCAGCAGGACTCTTTGTTAATCTGTATTCTCTCCATCTATTGTATTTGATCTTTTCAGAATGGAAGAGTGTCAGACGGTTGACTCTTTCATTTTCAGCATCCAGTCTTCTAAGGAATTCTTCAAAAATTGCAGGGTCTTCCCTGACAATTTCAAGAGACAGTTTGACTTCTTCTCTTCTCTTTTCCTTAATCTTGGGTGCAGGCATAGCTGGTATTGGTTTATTTGGATCTCTTTGCTCACCAATAACTATCCCACCAGTACGCTGAGGACCATGAGCATCCTTGAGGCTTGCTTCAATGACAGCAGCCAACTCTGCTGCCTCAAAAGCATCTCTCTGCTCTTGAGTCATTTTGCTGGCTTCTTCTTCCAGCCTTTTTAACTCTAGGCTTTTCAGCCTATCTTCTTCTGCTTTCTCAGCAGCAATCCTTTGCTTTTCAGCAACATCCAGTTTCATCTTCTCTGCAGCAGTTACATAGGTTGAGGTTTTGCCTAACCTCTTTCTTCTTGATTCAGGGCTTTCAACTGCTTGGATAGGTGTTGCAGCAACTGGAGTATGATGTATTAACAGAATTTCTCCCTCCATTTGTGTACTAGTCTGCTGTTCCTTTTCCACATCAGCAGATAGTGCAGCAGTTGAGGCTTCTGTTGTCATTTCAACTGTAGGACCACTTTCAGGCTCAGCAGTAGCAGCCTTAGTAGCTTCAACAACTGGTTCTTCAACATTTAATGGCCTTTCTGCCTCAGTTGTTGTTTTCCTCACAGTTACAGCAGGCTCTTCAGGGAAAGTGACCTTTCTCTTGGCCTTTGACTTAGGAATTTTCTTGACAGCAGGGGGGTTGGCAGTAGGAGGTCCCCTTGCTTCACTCCTAGTCCTTAGTCTCTTCAGTCTTTGAAGTGGAATTTCCTCTTCAGATTCAGTTCCTTCAGAGGATGACCCTGTCTTCATATTTTCAATTTCAACAGTGAAGTCATCTACCACCTTCTTAGAGACTTCAATTTCAGGCTCTGCTGATCCAGCCACAACAGCAGACTGTGCTGTTGGCTCAGCAGACTGACTAGTCTGACCTTCCTTCTTGCTCTTCTTAGAAGGGGTCTTCTTGGATTGTTTGGAGGCTTTTCTCTTTGGTTTTTCCACCAGTTGCCTCACTGGTTCGTAGAGTTTGAATTCTTTGCTTCCATGGGTTTGTTTTCCTCCACCCATAGGGCAATGCAGAGAAGCAAACAAGTTACTCAGCAGAATGGCATGAGAATGCCTTTTGTCACTTAACATCTCATAAACATGAGCAGCCCAGTTCACTTTCATCCCATAGTAAATGCAAATCATAGTGTGAAGCCTTCTTCTAGGTAGGCCATCCAGAGAACCCGTAGCACAATCCAAAACCTTTGCTATGATATCAGCAAATCTTTGGTATTCATCCTTCAGCTGGGTCTTCATTAAAGTCCCAGTCATCTCCTCTCCCTTCTTAGCACAAATTTTCCAAAATTCCTCTTCTTTTTCTGACCCTAACGAGGTCACATCTCCTCCCTTGTCTGTCAGCTTATAAATTTCATGAAGAACAGCAGCAGATACAGCGATTTTCTTACCACCTATGACAGCAGTCATAACGGTGTCATCATCGTTGAACTCCCTGGAAGTGTAGAAGTGGTATACATCTTCAAGATAAACCCTATCTTCGTGTGCTTCCAAGACTGGGACCAAAGATGCTTCCTTGATCTTTTCCAGTAAAGCGCGCATCAAATCGGTGCCAGAGAAATGGAATTTGCTGTAGTTGAAGTATCTTCCTTCAATAACTTTGTCCATTTCTGAGATTTGTGAGTAAATTCTGCAAAATAGTGAACTTTCGCAACAAGAGGGTTTGAGAGATAGAAAGTTTGAGAATTTTTGAGTGCGTAAGACGACTATGCTGTTCAGATCGGATTTTATAGGTTTCCTTTTGATTTGGTTTTCGTGATTTATTTAAACCGTTGATCTAATCTGACAGTTTTTAATCGTGCGGATGAGAGTCGCGGATTTCAATTTTATTATTTTAATGTCAGATGGGCGGGAAACTCTATCGACACTAATCTGTTTACTTATAAAAGCGTGTTACTAATAATGCGTTTTATGACCATGCTTATATAAGGTATCAGATGAGTAGAGTTAAACTTATCTGACAGACGAGTGATCTGTTATCTGATATTACTAGAGAATGCCAATAGCTAGTAATCTTCCTTTGCTGTTTGTCAATCCAGCAAGATAAAATAATCTTCAATCTTCAAGAATTAAGAACACATCTTCTTGGTAACATAACTTCAACTAACTGTCATTAACAGATTTCATCTTTAGAACAGAAGTACCGCTAGTCTTACACGTTCCCCCTGTCTTTAAGAATTCATAAGTTAACTAGTCTGTTGAGAGTTAATTCTTGAATGAAATAACTGATGACTAAGCTGTTGAACTCCAGTCTTCTGATGAGTTCCCCCTCAGCTTATGCATCCAGGTTAAGTAAACCTAACTCAGCTCTTAGAGTTGAGAACCTTGCTTCACTTAGAGATTTGGTGAAGATGTCAGCAATCTGATTATCAGTATGAACATACTCAATCAAAACATTGCCTTTTTCCACATGATCTCTAATGAAATGATGTTTAATCTCAATATGTTTAGTCCTTGAATGACTTGTAGTATTCTGAGTAAGTGAGATTGCACTTGTATTGTCACAGTAGATTGGTATTCCACTGATCTTGATGTTGTAGTCTTCTAGTTGATGTTTCAACCAAAGTATCTGTGCACAGCAGGCTCCAGCAGCTATATATTCAGCTTCAGCAGTAGATATAGAAACTGAGGTTTGCTTCTTACTCATCCATGAGATCAGACGACTGCCCAAGAACTGACAGGCACCTGTTGTGCTCTTTCTGTCAATCTTGCAGCCAGCAAGGTCTGAATCTGAGTAGCCAACTAGTTCAAATCCAGATTCTCTAGGATACCACAATCCCAATTCTTGAGTGCCTTTAACATACTTCAATATCCTCTTGGCAGCTAAGAGATGAGATTCTTTGGGGTTTGATTGAAATCTTGCACAGACTCCAACTGAGTACATTATATCAGGTCTGCTTGCTGTTAGATACAACAATGAACCAATAATGCCTCTATATTTGGTTATGTCCACTGATTTGCCATCTTCATCTTTATCCAAACGAAGACTTGTAGACATAGGAATGGTAGCTGTTGAGCTAGTTTCCATACCAAATTTCTTGAACAGATCTCTTGTGTACTTTGCTTGGCTGATGAATATTCCATCAGGCAACTGTCTAACTTGCAATCCAAGAAAGTAGTTAAGTTCACCCATCATGCTCATTTCAAACTTATTCTGCATCAGCTTGGAGAACTTATCACACATCTGTTGGTTAGTTGAACCAAAAATAATATCGTCCACATATATTTGCACAAGTAATATATGATTTTCCCATTCAATAGTGAACAAGGTTTTGTCTACCTTACCTTTTCGAAATCCTTTAATTAAAAGAAAATCAGATAGGGTATCATACCATGCTCTTGGAGCCTGTTTCAGTCCATAAAGGGCTTTCTTCAGACGATATACTTTGTCCTCTTCTTGATAGACTTCAAATCCTGGAGGTTGTTCAACATACACTTCTTCTTGCAATTCTCCATTGAGAAAAGCAGACTTCACATCCATCTGATAGACAGTGAAGTTCTTGTGAGCAGCATAGGCAAGAAACAGTCTGATTGCTTCAAGTCTTGCTACTGGTGCAAAAGTTTCATCAAAGTCAATTCCTTCTTCTTGACAATAACCCTTGGCCACTAGTCTTGCTTTGTTTCTGGTGACAACACCATCTTCGTTCATCTTATTTCTGAATACCCACTTAGTGCCAATTACTCTTTGATGACTTGGTCTAGGAACTAAGTACCAGACTTCATTCCTTTCAAATTGATTCAACTCTTCTTGCATAGCTTCTATCCAGAAGGAATCATTGAGAGCTTCTTCAATTTGTTTGGGCTCTATTTGAGATAGGAATGTAACAAACATAGCATCTTGTGCAGCAGCTCTTCTTGTTTTCACTCTATCTAAAGGATCACCAATGACTAATTCAGGAGGGTGATTCTTGAGCCATCTGAGATCAGGCTGCAAATCAGGATGTTGTCCTCTGTTATGATCTTGCAACACTACTGTTGGAGTTCCAGTAGTAGTCTGTTGAACATTTGCCGTCTGTTGAACAGTCTCTGGTCTGTCAGCTGTTTGCAACTCGTCTGTTAGACAATCAGCACTGTGATTTTGAACAGCACTTGAGTTAGCAGCTGAACTTAGATTAGGTAGTATGATGGGAACATATTCTTCATTTCTTCCAACGTCTAACTTCTGTAAATCAGCAGACAGATCTTGATTTACACTTTGATTCTTTTCAGAAGATTGACTTGGCTCATCAAATACTACATGGATAGATTCTTCTATTAGCAATGTTCTTTTATTGAAAACTCTATAAGCCTTACTAACAGATGAGTATCCTACAAAGACAGCTTCATCAGCCTTTTCTGCAAATGCAGTAAGGTGATTTTTCCCATTATTTAATACAAAACATTTACAACCAAAAATCTTAAAGTAGTGAATGTTTGGCTTTCTATTGTTCCAAACTTCATATGGAGTCTTGTTCTGATTTTTGTTGATCATACATCTGTTCTGGGTAAAGCATGCTGTGTTTGTTGCTTCTGCCCAAAATCTTTGAGGCAGTTTAGCTTCAGCTATCATGGTTCTGACAGCTTCTTTTAGTGTTCTGTTTCTCCTTTCAGCAACACCATTCTGTTGAGGGGTTCTTGCAGCAGAATACTCATGATGTATTCCCTTCATGTTACAATACTCTTCAACAGTAGAGTTTGTAAACTCTGTCCCTCTATCTGATCTGATCTTCAATATCTTAATACTCTTTTCATTCTGGATCAGTTCCATCAGATTGGTAAGATGTTCCTTGGTTTCACTTTTCTTCTTCATGAAAATCACCCAAGTGTATCTTGAATAGTCATCCACAACAGCTAGGCAGTATTTCTTTCCACCATTGCTGACTGGATCAATGGGTCCAAATAAGTCCATATGCAACAGCTCCAATATTCTTCCAGAAGATTGGTGCTTCTTTTCTTTGAATGATGACTTGATTTGTTTACCCTTCTGACATGCATCACAGAGCTTGTCTTTGCTCATGACTGCTTTTGGAATCCCTTCTACCAAATCATTCTTGATTAATCTGTTTATGGTCTTGAAGTTTAAATGATTCATCCTCTTGTGCCATAGCCAACTGACTTCACTTGGTGCAGATGCCACCAAACAAACACTTGAATTCTTGTCAACAGAATTCCAGTCAACTATGTAGATATTCCCTTGTCGTCTTCCAGATAGGATTACCTTCTTTGTACCAATCTGTTCAACGTAGCACTTATCTGTTGAGAAGATGACTGAATATCCTTTGTCACAAAATTGACTTATGCTCAGCAGATTATATTTCAGTCCTTTAACATAGGAGACGTCAGATATCTCTATGTTTCCCTTGATTAATCTTCCTTTAGCTTTAATCTTGCCTTCTTTGCTGTCTCCAAAAGTGACTTTTGGACCATCCACAGCAACTGCATCAGTCAACTCATGTATGTTTCCACACATGTGCCTTGAACAACCACTGTCCAAGTACCAAATCTTCTCTACTTTATTCCTACTCCTAATCCTAACCTACAAAACAAAAATAAAATTGTTTTAGGTACCCTTATTGAGAGGGTCCTGAAGGATTAGTTCCACCCTTGACAACCCAAGATGTTGAAGTCTTAGGCTTCTTAGGTTTCTGAGTTTTAGGAGCATGAACAGTTTAATTTTTATCATAGTTATCAGATAAGTCATGTTGATGATCAGTATGATATGAATAATGTTCATAAGCAGGGTAAGGTGCATGATATGCAGGATATGCATGCATTGGATGAGCAGGATAAGGTGCATAGTAATTAGGAAATTGAGGTGCATGATACATAGGATGATATGCAGCAGGTTGCACATAATATGACTCATTTCCATACCAAGCATTTTGATTTTTCTTATTCTTATGCTTCTTTGGTTTACTAGGTGCTTGCTCATTTGTTTTTGACTTAGTTTTACCACTAGTCTGATTGACTTTAGCTTTATCAGCAGACTTCTTAGGACTTTGCTGTTTGGTCTTACTAGTCTGATTTCCTACACTAGGCTCTTTGCTCTTTTTAGCCTTAGGAGATTTCTTCTCCTTTACCACTTTCTCAGATGAGGTAGGTCTAGAGGTTTGAACATACAGAATGACCTTACTGTTGTCAGCAGAAATAAATTTTTCAGTATGATTCAATTCTAGATTATCCTTTTCCAAAGGTGTCTCCTGTTTCTTAGATGTATGCATGGATGCAACAGTAGACTTATCATGAGACTCAATGATTTTCTCAAGTTCCATGATTTTTCCTTTATAAACCTCACATTCAGCTTTCAGAGATTCATGCTCTTGCTCAAGCTGTTTATATTCAGCTGATTCTTTAGGCTTTTCAGCTAAAAGTTTCAGTGAACTATTTTGCTCTTTTAGCAAGTTCATCTCTTCCTTAAGCTTAACAAATTCTCCAGCAATAGTAGTATTATTCAACATCATTTGCTCTAGAGAATTAAATAGTTCATTTTCTTGAGGAGTTACCTCATCCTCGGAGTCATCAGATTCCTTTGCCATCAGGCACAGGAGAGCAGGTTTTTCTTCATCAGATGATTCTTCATCAGACGAGTCTGAGTCTGAATCAGATGAGTAGACAGCAGCTGGCTTTTCTGCTTCAGCCATCATTGCCTTGGCTCTCTGATGCTTTCTTTCTTTTCTCATTTTCTTCTCTTCCTCAGTGTACTTCTCTGCTTTTGGATATGGGCAGTCTCTTATGAAGTGTCCCAATTTCCTGCAGTTGTAACACATCAGTTTTGATTTATAATCCTCTTTATCCTGAGAAGAAAAGTTAGGTTTAGAAGTAGAAGCAGCATGATTGTATTTGTTTTTCATTTTTCTCTTATAGAACTTCTTGAAGTTGTTCATCAATAATGCTACATCTCCAGCAGTGTACTCCTTTTTGTTGAGTAGAGTGGCTTCATCAGATGATTCCACTTCTTTGCTTTTCTGTGCTGGTCTTCTGGTGTTTTCAGCAGCAACAAGTGCAGCTGTGGGTCCTGAAGTTGAGGTTTCTTCAATTCCCATTCTTGGCAGTTTATACTCATAAGCCTTGAGTGCGGAGAACAGCTCTGTTAGAGAAATCTTGCCCAGATCTCTTGATTCTTCCATTGCTGTCACCTTCATGTTGAACTTGGATGGTAGAGCCTTCAGTACTCTGACAGAAATCTCTTTGTCAGTGAAAGTCTTTCCCAGCTTCAAAACTTCATTCAGCGTTCTGGTGAATCTGGTATCCATCTGATCAATGGTTTCTCCAGACTTCATCTTGAAGTTGTCCAGCTTTTCCAATGCAACACTGAGCTGATGCTCTTTAATAGCATCATTGCCTTCGCTCATATCTCTGACTTTGTCCCACATCTCCTTTGCGGTTTTGCAATGTTTGACCTTGTCAAACCGATCATTATCCAGGGCTTTAGTCATGATGAATCTCCCAACTTTATCTAGATTGTAAAGCTTTATCTCTTCTGGAGTCATCTCATGAAGGTCTTTCTCCACAACCGTATCTACTTCATTTATCTTTATGGTCTTTGTGAATCTGAATGGACCTTTAATGATACATGTATGCATGTTGTCATTATAGGCAGCAAGGAAAATCTCCATTCTGATTTTCCAGTCCTCAAAGGACATACCAGCAATGTGGGGAACATGGCTGATACAATCCATTTTTCAAAAAGTTTTTGTTTTTCAAAAAAATGCTCTTTTGAAAAGTTTTGAAAACCTTTGAAAAACACTCGGATCAAGCTCGTTGATCAGGCAGCTGATTCTAATGAACCACCTGCTCTGATACCACTTGTTGGTCCCAAGTGGTCAGATGAGGTCTAGAGGGGGGGGGGGGGTGAATAGACCTCTGAAAATTTTTGAACTTAAAAACTTTTCAGTCTTCTGTCAGCAGACTAAGCTGATGAAGAACAGTAAGCAGACTAGTCTGATCGTGAACAAATCTTGAACAGACGACTGACCACTCTTCTTACAATGACTTAGCTGTTTTTCAGCAAACAGTTTTTCAAGAGTATACTTGCAGCGGATTGTTTGAAAGTGTTTTTCACAAGTAAACTAAGTTCTAAAAAGATTTTATCCCCAGTTTAAAACTCCTTATAAAATCTTTTTAATTGATTCAAAGTGTTTAAAATGCAAACTTTAAAATATGCAAGAAAACTTTAAATGCAAGATAACACAAAGAATTTTTATAGTGGTTATATGGATAAAAATCCTTTAGTCCACTCTTCCAGATCACACAGATTCTGGGTTATACTATAATCACAAAGATTACAATATTTCTCCACTTACACCTAAACAACTAATGAGAAGGCTGTAAGCTCGCAATAGGGATTCACAAAGAAAACCTATCCTCTAAAGTAGAATCACTCACACAGATGGATTCTCACTTCGCACAACACTCAGCTATTACAAAATCACTCAGATAATGTTTTTCTGATTTCTTCAACTGGGTTTCTGTCAACAGATGACTTCCACCAGACGAGTGAGCTGTTCGAGCTTTTGAGACTTAGAGAAATTTTGCTTCAAAATTTCGATCTCTGATTGTTGTTGTGTTATTGCTCGATTTGAAATTCAGCTCTATTTATACATGGAAATGAAATTATGACCGTTGAAGGCAAGTCACAAATCAAATCCATCCTTCAGCTCTTTTTGAAACGGCTCCCTGCAGCATTCCGTACTGTGTACAGTACCTTTCTGTCCATCGCATTTAATGCTGCATTTAATGCACTCTGCTGATCCGAGGATATCTTCAATCATTTGCCATTACTACCCTTCTCTTACAGCATTTATTACACCAAGTGCATTTATTACCGTTGGACTAATCTCTTGACCTCTTCTGCTCTGCTGATCAAAACGACTCTGCTGATAGATACTCTGCTGATCAAATACTGAACTCATCTGATTTGACTCGGCTGATGATCTACCCTTCTGTTCGCTGATCCAGCAAGAGATCACTAGTCTTCTGAGCTTTGAACTTTGAACTCTTCTGATGTCTTCTTTTACCAGCTCAAAATTCTTCTAAGGGAACTAAGCTTTCCATACTTAGCTGATTATGATGTTTTGGAAATCATCAAAACCTTCCCTTAATTACTTGTCTTCTTTCATCTTCATCTTCATCTTCATCCAACAGAACTAATCTGATTTGAGTCAGCTGATGGTCTACCCTTCTGTTCGCTGTTTCAGCATGAGATCACTAGTCTTCTGGGCTTTGAATTTTGAACTCTTCTGATGTCTTCTTTACTTGTTCAAAATTCTTCTAAGGGAACTAAGCTTTTTATACTTAGCTGATGATGATGTTTTGGGAATCATCAAAACCTTCCCTTAATTACTCGTCTTCTTTGCACTTTAATCTTCATCTTCATCCAACAATTTCCCCCTTTTTGATGATGACAAAACTTTCAGCTAAGTACCTGTACCTAAGCTAAAGTTTTTATCCTAAAAAATTTCTGAGATAGAAATAGTTTGTTGGATTTAAAACTTGCAATTTTATAGATAAATTAAGAGATTACATATTACAAGTCTTATCAGATGATTGTGCAAACAGAAGAAAATTACAAGGAAATTTTCAAAGAGAATGCTACTAATCTTCTTTTATCTCCTTGTCTTCTTCTTTTTCATCAGAATCTTCATTTTCAGGCTTAGAAGTCTCAGCTTCTAATTCTTCAAAAAATCTTCTTCTGAAAAGCTCCATCTTCTTCTTCTTGGCTTCAGGGTCCAACTGTTCTTCAGCTGAGTCTTTGGAAGCAGCAATCTCCTTGTCAGTTTTTGCTCTTTCCTTGGGACTTTTATCAGCATCAGATCCATCAGCTTCTAATTCTTCTTGTGTGGCTACCTGATTTACTGGTCTGCTTGTTTCTTCATTAGCATCATCATTTCCATCAGCAGATTCTTCCAATATTTCAGTTGCTTCAGCTTCTTCCTCAGCACCATCCTGTTTGTTTTCTTCTACCCTTGTGAATTCAAAGGTAGTTCCAACTGTCTTCTGTCCAAATATCCTCTCTTCCCCCTTTTTGTCATCATCAGCAGGGTTGATTGGATACTCTGGCAGGATTGGTGTGATTTGAAGTGAATCACACAGAAGCTTGACATTTTCTTCCATGGCAGTAGCTTGGGCTTCTCTCCTGAACTGTTGATCTACAAGTACTTTCACCCTCTTCAGCATATCTTCTCCTTGTTCTCCCAACTGAATTTGTGTAGCAACTATCCAGTCAGCAGATGCCTTAAAATTGCTTATCATATTCTGAAGGGTTTCATCCTGGGCTCTTATGCCCATTTCAACAGTGTCAGTAACCTTCTTCCAGCCATTAGCAGTGTTTGGTGCTTCTGCTTGAATGGCATCCAAATTCTGTCTGATATTCTCAATGTTCTTTGCAGTTTGTTCAATCAGATCAGTTGGAGCAGGTTTGATTTGTTGGCTAAGAGCGGCCAAGATATTTGCAGTTATCCTCTCTTCCATCTCCTTCATTGAGTTTGATATTATCTGCTGAATGGAATCCAACAGAGATGTCTGAAGATTCTGAGAAGTGGAGGCAACTTCAGTCTGAGGTTGAGGCAAGGTAAGTATATCTTTTTCTGTCATCTGATCTGCTGAACCAATCTCCCTCTCCTTGGTTTCTTCAGCCTGACTTGGAGTACTTTCCTTCTCCATAGTCTGATCAGCAGAAACAACTTCCTTTCCTGTTATCTGGTCAGCTGGATCTGAATTAGTCTCTTTTTCCTCATCAGCTGGCTCGTAAGCCTCATCCTTTGCTATGTTCTGATCAGTAGGGTCAGATGTACCCTCTTTCTCTGGTTCAGTTGATTGATCAGCAACATTAGTGACTTGTTCTTTCTCAGGCTCTTTAACTTGATCAGAGGGGTCAGCTTTCTTCTCTTGATCAGTAGCCTCTGAAGTTCCTTCTTTCTCCTTAGCAGGATCAGAAGCCTCTTCTTTCTTCTCTTCCTTGTCTGCTGGTGGTGCTTGAGTTTTTCTAACAACAATGTCTGTACGCCTTACACCAGCTTCATCAAGAGCAGTCCTGTGAAAAATCCAGGTTAGATCATTTAAAGGAACAAAAGGGGACACTGGATCTTCAGGTAGCTCTTCATATGGCCTAATGTTAGGTCCATATACAATCTGCTTCAGACTTGGCAGTGGAATCATAGTGCTTGGTTGCCCCCTCATCTTTCTGGTCTTCTTAGCCCAGATTTCCATTGTTTGAGAGATGGCCAGTCTGATAGCTCGTTCCTTGAGGTCTTCTTCTTCAGTACACTCCTCTGGAACAGACTCATAAATCTTCTTTGCTTCAGCTTTGACCATATGACTGATCCTTAGCCTTAGTTTGTCCAAGAAAAATTCAGAGTCTAAGGCTTGGGTAAGGGACCCAGTCTCAAGCCATTTTAGAACCCATTTTTCTTCATCGTTGAAGGCCTTCCAGCTGGCAATCTGATCTTTACTTTTGGTCAGACGGTAATCCCTCCATCTGTTTTATCTAATCTTCTCCTTATTAAACATTGTCAGATGAGTGATCCGTTCATTCTCAGAATCCAACCTTGCACAGAATTCATCAAAAGCAGCAGGGTCGTCTCTTACAATTTCAAGTGCCAATTTTACCTCTGCTCTTTTCTTCGGCTGAATTGCTGGGGTTGGCATAACTTGCTTGGGCTTGTTTGGATCTCGTTCTTCATTGATAACAATGCCACCAGTATGCTGACGACCATGTGAGTCTTTAGTGCTTGCTTCTATTGCAGCAGCTAACTCAGCTTCTTCAATAGCATCCCTCTCAGCTTGAGTCATCTTACTGGCTGCTTCCTCCAGTTTCTTGAGCTCCAAGCTTTTTAGTCTCTCCTCTTCTGCTTTTTCCACAGCTAACTTCTTCTTTTCTGCTGCATCTCTCCTTTTCTTCTCAGCAGCAGAGACATAAGGGATTTTTATTTTGCCAGTCCTTTTCTTCCTAGTATCAGGGCTTTCCACTATCTGAAATGGATTGGCAGCAATGGGAGCAGGTTGTAAGAGAGGTATGTTTCCCTCACTTGCATCAGTCTGCTGCTCTTCTCTTCTGTCAGCAGACAAGACAACAGACAAGTCACCAGCAAGGATATCAGCAGACTCCTGAACAGGCTTCTCTGCTGTTTCCATGACTTCTCTCACAACTTCAGTAGGCTCATCTGGAAAGGTGACTTTCCTCCTTGCCTTTTCCTTAGTCATTTTTCCCGAAGCTACAGGTTGCTTGGGCAGTCTTTTAGCTGAGCTCCTGGTTCGCATTCTTTTAGGAGCAGGAACAGTTTCTTCTGACTCCGTCCTTTCTGGAGAGGATTCAGTCTTCATCTCCTCCAATTCTTTTGCAAATTCACTGACAACAGTGTCAGGAATTTCATCTTCTGGCTGAGCTGATCCGGCTTCAACAGCAGTGGATGCTGTTTGATCAGCAGACTGACTAGTCTGACCCACCTTCTTGCTTTTCTTAGAAGGGGCCTTTTCAGCCTTTGTAGTTGCTTTCCTCTTAGAAGTGCCAACACTTCTGACAGGTTCATATAGCTTGAATTCCTTTGAGACGTGGACTTGCTTCCCTTTCACCAGTTTACATCCCAGTCTTGAGAACAGATTACTGAGAAGTATTCCATATTTGACCTTCTTGTCACTCAGAAGCTCAAACACATGAGCAGCCCAGTTCACTTCCAATCCGTAGCCATCCAAAGATCCAGTAGAGCATTCCAAGATTTTTGCCAAAATGTCCACAAGCCTCTGATATTCGTCTTTCAGTTGAGTTTTCATCAGAGTCCCAGACATTTCTTCACCCTCCTTAGCACATATCCTCCAAAATTCTTCCTCCTTTACAGAACCTAGTTCTGTAACGTTCCCTCCTTGTTTTTCAACCCATACACCTCACTTAGAACAGCAGCAAATATGGCAATTGCTTTGCCCCCAACTGTAGAAGTTATAACAGTTTCATCTTCGTTGAATTTCCTGCTTGTGTAGAACTCAGCAACGTCTTCCAGATAGACGTTATCAGAGTGTGCTTCTAGAACAGGTACGAGAGTTGATGCTTCGACCTTCTTCATGAGTTCTCTCATGAGATCTGTTCCAGTGGCGTAGAATTTAGCATAGCTCAAGTATCTTCCTTCAACGACGGCCATTTTGGTGATTTGGTGCAGTTAATCTGAAAAACAGTTAATTCACTGAAGAACAGAGAGCTCGAGAGTTAGAGAAATTTAGGAATTTTAGGGTGCGTAAGACGACTAGTCTATTCAGATCGGACTTTATACGTTTCATTTTGCATCGGTTTCCGTGATTCACGCGAACCACTTGATTCTTCTGACAGTTATTTAATCGTGCGGGCGAGATTTACGGATTTTAAATTTATTATTTTATGTCAGATGGGCGGGAAACTCAATCGACACTGATCTGTTACTTATAAAAGCGTGTTTCTAAAAATGCGATTTATAAACCATGCTTATATATTGTATCAGATGAGTAGAGTTACACTTATCTGACAGACGAGTGATCTGATATCTGTTATTACTAGAGAAAGCCAATAGCTAGTAATCTTCCTTTGCTGTTTGTCAATCCAGCAAGATAATTTGATCTTTAATCTTCAAGAATTAAGAACATATCTTCTGATACCATAACTTCAACTAACTGACATCAACAAATTTCATCTTTTAATCAGAAGTACCGCTAGTCTTACACGTTCCCCCTGACTTTAAGAATCCATAAGTTAACTAGTCTGTTGAGAGTTAACCTTGAAGATAATAACTGATGACTAAGCTGATGAACTTCAGTCTTCTTATGAGTTCCCCCTCAGCTTATGCATCCAAATTCAGTAGTCCTAGTTCAGCTCTGAGAGTTGAAAACCTTACTTCACTCAAGGGTTTAGTGAAGATATCTGCAATTTGATTGTCAGTATGAACATACTCAATCATAACATTTCCTTTCTCCACATGATCTCTAATGAAGTGATGCTTGATCTCAATATGTTTAGTCCTTGAATGACTTGTAGTATTTTGAGTAAGAGAGATTGCACTTGTATTGTCACAGTAGATTGGAATTCCACTGATCTTGATATTGTAATCTTCTAGTTGATGCTTTAACCAAAGTATCTGTGCACAACAAGCTCCAGCAGCTATATATTCAGCTTCAGCAGTAGATATGGATACTGAAGTCTGTTTCTTACTCATCCATGAGATCAGACGACTGCCTAAGAACTGACAGGTACCTGTTGTGCTTTTTCTGTCAATCTTGCAGCCAGCAAGATCTGAATCTGAATAACCAATTAGCTCAAATCCAGATTCTCTAGGATACCATAATCCCAATTCTTGAGTGCCTTTAACATATTTCAATATCCTCTTGGCAGCTAAGAGATGAGATTCCTTGGGATTTGATTGAAATCTTGCACAAACCCCAACAGAGTACATGATATCTGGTCTGCTAGCTGTTAAGTATAGCAATGACCCAATAATGCCTCTGTATCTGGTGATGTCTATTGATTTGCCATATTCATCTTTATCCAAACGAAGACTAGTAGACATTGGAACAGTAGCAGTAGAGCTAGTTTCCATACCAAATTTCTTAAACAGATCTCTTGTGTATTTTGCTTGGTTGATGAAGATTCCATCATGCAACTGTCTAACTTGCAATCCAAGAAAATAATTAAGTTCTCCCATCATGCTCATTTCAAACTTATTCTGCATCAGCTTAGAGAACTTGTCACACATCTGTTGGTTAGTTGAACCAAAAATAATATCGTCCACATATATTTGCACAATCAATATGTGATTTTCCCATTCAATAGTGAACAAGGTTTTATCTACCTTACCTTTATGAAATCCTTTTATTAAAAGAAAATCAGATAGGGTATCATACCATGCTCTTGGAGCCTGTTTCAGTCCATAGAGGGCTTTCTTCAGACGATATACTTTGTCCTCTTCTTGATAGACTTCAAATCCAGGAGGTTGTTCAACATATACTTCTTCTTGCAATTCTCCATTGAGAAAAGCTGACTTCACATCCATCTGATAGACAGTGAAGTTCTTGTAAGCAGCATAGGCTAGAAACAGTCTGATTGCTTCAAGTCTTGCAACTGGTGCAAATGTCTCATCAAAGTCAATGCCTTCTTCTTGACAGTATCCCTTGGCCACTAATCTTGCTTTGTTTCTGGTGACAACACCATCTTCATTCATCTTATTTCTGAAAACCCATTTAGTGCCAATGACTCTTTGATGACTTGGTCTAGGAACTAAGTACCAGACTTCATTCCTTTCAAATTGATTCAACTCTTCTTGCATAGCTTCTATCCAGAAGGAATCACTGAGAGCTTCTTCAATTTGCTTAGGTTCTATTTGAGATAGAAAACTAGCAAACATAGCATCTTGTGCAGCAGCTCTTCTGGTTTTCACTCTGTCCAAAGGATCACCAATCACTAACTCTGGTGGGTGATTCCTGAGCCATCTAAGATCAGGTTGCAGGTCTGAATGTTGTCCTCTGTTTTGATCTTGCAACACTACTGTTGGAGATTCAGTAGTAGTCTGTTGAACATTTGATGTCTGTTGAACACTCTCTGGTCTGTTAGCGGTTAATATCTCTTCTGTTGTCTGAACAGGTTCTGAGTTGCCAGCTGAGTTGAGGTTAGGTAGAATGATGGGAACATATTCTTCATTCTTTCCAACATTCAACTTCTGTAAATCAGTAGACAGATCTTGATTAGTATTTAGATTCTTTTCAGAAGATTGACTTGGCTCATCAAATACTACATGAGTAGACTCTTCTATTAGCAATGTTCTTTTGTTAAAAACTCTATAAGCTTTACTAACAGTTGAGTATCCTACAAAGACAGCTTCATCAGCCTTTTCTGCAAATGCAGTAAGGTGATTTTTCCCATTATTTAAAACAAAACATTTACAACCAAAAATTTTAAAGTAATGAATGTTTGGTTTTCTGTTGTTCCAAACTTCATAAGGCGTCTTGTTCTGATTTTTGTTGATCATGCATCTGTTCTGTGTAAAGCATGCTGTATTTGTTGCTTCTGCCCAAAGTCTTTGAGGCAGTTTAGCTTCAGCTATCATGGTTCTGACAGCTTCTTTCAGTGTTCTGTTTCTCCTTTCAGCAACACCATTCTGTTGAGGGGTTCTAGCAGCTGAATACTCATGAAGTATTCCCTTACTGTTACAATACTCTTCAACAGTAGAGTTTGTAAACTCTGTCCCTCTATCTGATCTGATCTTCAATATTTTTACACTCTTTTCATTCTGGATTAGCTCCATCAGATTAGTAAGATGCTCCTTGGTTTCACTTTTCTTTTTCATGAAGATCACCCAAGTGTATCTTGAAAAGTCATCCACAACAGCTAGGCAGTATTTCTTTCCACCATTGCTGACTGGATCAATGGGTCCAAATAAGTCCATACGTAGTAGCTCCAATATTCTGACAGAAGATTGGTGCTTCTTGCTCTTGAAAGATGACTTGATTTGTTTACCCTTCTGACATGCGTCACAGAGCTTGTCTTTGCTCATGACTGTTTTTGGAATCCCTTCTACCAGATCATTCTTGATTAATCTGTTTATGGTCTTGAAGTTTAAGTGATTCATCCTTTTGTGCCAAAGCCAACTAACTTCACTTGGTGTAGAAGCCACCAAACAAACACTTGAACTCTTGTCAGCAGAATCCCAGTCGACTGTGTAGACATTCCCTTGTCGTCTCCCAGATAAAATTACCTTCTTTGTACCAATCTGTTCAACAAAACACTTATCTGTTGAGAAGATGACTGAATATCCTTTGTCACAAAATTGACTTATGCTCAGCAAATTATATTTGAGGCCTTTGACATATGAGACGTCAGATATCTCAATGTTTCCTCTGATCAATCTTCATTTAGCTTTAATCTTTCCTTCCTTGCTGTCCCGAAAAGTAACCTTTGGACCATCCACAGCAATTGCATCAGTCAGCTCATGTATGCTTCCACACATGTGTCTTGAACATCCACTGTCCAAGTACCAAATCTTCTCTACTTTACTCCTACTCCTAATCCTAACCTACAAAACAAAAATAAAATTGTTTTAGGTACCCTTATTGAGAGGGTCCTGGAGGATTAGTTCCACCCTTGATAACCCAAGATGTTGAAGTCTTAGGCTTCTTAGGTTTCTGAGTTTTGACAGGAGCATGAACAGTTTTATTTTCATCATAGTTATCAGATAAGTTATGTTGATGATCAGTATGAGAAGAATAATGTTCATAAGCAGGGTAAGGTGCATGATAAGCAGGATATGCATGCATTGGATGAGCAGGATAAGGTGCATAGTAACTTGGAAATTGAGGTGCATGATACATAGGATGATATGCAGCAGTTTGCACATAATAAGACTCATTTCCATACCAAGCATTTTGATTTTTCCTATTTTTATGCTTCTTTGGTTTACTAACAGCTTGCTCATTAACAGACGACTTAGTTTTCTCACTAGTCTGATTAGTTTTAACCTTGTCAGAAGACTTCCTAGGACTCTTCTGTTTGGGTTTACTAGTCTGTTTTCCTACACTAGGCTCTTTGCTCTTTTTAGCCTTAGGAGATTTCTTCTCCTTTGATTCTTTCTCAGTTGAGGTAGGTTTAGAAGTTTGAACATACAGAATGACCTTACTATTGTCAGCAGAGATGAATTTTTCGGTATGATTCAATTCTATATCCTTTTCTAAAGGTGTCTTCTGTTTACTAGATGTATGCGTGGATGCAACAGTTGACTTATCATGAGACTCAATAACTTTCTCAAGTTCCATGATCTTTCCTTTATAAACCTCACATTCAGCTTTCAGAGATTCATGTTTTTGCTCAAGCAGTTTATACTCGGCTGATTCTTTAGGCTTTTCAGCTTTAAGTTTCAGTGAGTTATTTTGCTCTTTTAGCAAGTTCATCTCTTCCTTAAGCTTAACAAATTCTCCAGCAATAGTAGTATTGTTTAACATCATTTGCTCTAGAGAATTAAATAATTCATTATCTAGAGGAGTTACCTCATCCTCTGAGTCATCAGATTCCTTAGCCATCAGGCAGAGGAGAGCAGGTTTCTCTTCATCAGAAGACTCTTCATCAGACGTGTCTGAATCTGAATCAGATGAGTAGACAGCAGCAAGCTTTTCTGCTTCAGCCATCATTGCCTTGCCTTTCTGATGTATTCTTTCTTTTCTGATTCTCTTCTCTTCCTCAGTGTACTTCTCTGCTTTTGGATATGGGCAGTCTCTAATGAAGTGTCCCAATTTCCTGCAGTTATAACACATTAGTTTTGCTTTATAATCATCTTTATCTTGAGAAGAAGAGTTAGGTTTAGAAGTAGAAGCAGCATTGTTGTATTTGTTCTTCATCTTTCTTTTGTAGAACTTCTTGAAATTGTTCATCAATAATGCTACATCTCCAGCAGTGTACTCCTTTTTGTTGAGTAGTGATGCTTCATCAGATGAGTCCACATCTTTACTGTTGTAGGCTGGTCTTCTGGTGTTTTCAGCAGCTACAAGTGCGGCTGTGGGTCCTGAAGTTGAGGTTTCTTCAATACCCATCCTAGGCAGCTTATACTCATATGCCTTGAGTACAGAAAACAGCTCTGTAAGAGAGATCTTCCCCAGATCCCTTGATTCTTCCATTGCTGTTACCTTCATGTTGAACTTAGGAGGTAGGGCCTTCAGTACTCTGACGGTTATCTCCTTATCTGTGAAGGTTTTTCCAAGCTTCAAAACTTCATTCAATGTTCTGGTAAACCTGGTATCCATCTGATCAATGGTCTCTCCAGACTTCATCTTGAAGTTATCCAGCTTTTCCAGAGCAACACTTAGCTGATGCTCTTTTATGGCGTCGTTTCCTTCGCTCATATCTCTGACTTTGTCCCACATCTCTTTTGCAGATTTGCGGTGTTTTATCTTGTCAAACCGATCATTATTCAGGGCTTTAGTCATGATAAAACGTCCAATCTTGTCCAGGTTGAACAGCTTGATTTCTTCAGCTGTCATCTCGTTCAAATCTTTTTCCACCACTATGTCAACGTCATCAACCTTGATAGTCTTGGTGAATTTGAATGGATCTTTTGTAAAGCAGGTGAACATGTTGTCATTGTAGGCAGCCAGGAAAATCTCCATTCTGATTTTCCAATCTTCGAAGGACATACCAGCAATGTGGGGAACATGGTTTATGCATTCCATTTCAAAAAGTTTTAATTTTTCAAAAAGATGCTCTTTTGAAAAGTTTGAAAAACCTTTGAAAAACACTCGGATCAAGCTCGTTGATCAGGTAGTTGATTCTAATGAACAACCTGCTCTGATACCACTTGTTGGTCCCAAGTGGTCAGATGAGGTCTAGAGGGGGGGGGGGGGTGAATAGACCTCAGAAACTTTTTAGACTTAAAATTTTTCTGTCGTCTGTTAGCAGACTAAGCTTATAATGAATAGTAAGCAGACTCAGCTGATCGTGAACAAATCTTGAACAGCAGACTGACCACTCTTCTTATAGTTACTTAGCTGATTTCAGCAAAATCAGTTTTACACGAGTATACTTGCAGCGGATTTAGTAAGTGTTTTTCACAAGTAAACCAAGTCTTTTAAAAGATTTTATCCCCAATTTTAAAACTCCTCAAAAATCTTTTACAAATCTTTCAACGTGTTAAAATATGCAAAGTTCAAAGTATGCAAGAAAACTTAAATGCAAGATAACACAAGGAATTTTTATAGTGGTTATATGGATAAAAATCCTTTAGTCCACTCTTCCAGATCACTTAGATTCTAGGTTATACTATAATCACACAGATTACAATATTTCTCCACTTACACCTAAACAACAAATGAGAAGGCTATAAGCTCACAATAGGAGTTCACTCAGAAAACCTATCCTCTAAAGTAGAATCACTCACAAAGATGGATTCTAACTTCGCACAACACTCAGCTAATACAAATTCACTCAGATTGTATTTTTCTATTTTCTTCAACTGGGTTTCTGTCAACAGATGACTTCCACCAGACGAGTGAGCTGTTCGAGCTTTCTTGAGACTTAGTAAAATTTTTGCTTCGAATGCAAAATCTTAGAATGTTGTTGTGTGTGTCTCTCTTCGAATTCAGCTCTATTTATACTTGGATTTGAAAATATGACCGTTGAAGGCAAATCAAACTTCAAATCCATAACCTTAGCCCTTTTTCAAACGGCTCCCTGCTACAGTACTGTTCCTGCTGTACTTTCCTGTAGCTGCATTAAATGCACTCTGCTGATCCGAGAATTATCTTCAATCATTTGCCATTACTACCCTTCTCTTGCAGCATTTATTACACCAGGTGCATTTATTACCGTTGGACTAATCTCTTAATCTCTTCTACTCTGCTGATTGAAGCAACCCATCTGATAGGCACTCTGCTGATCAAACTCTGAACTAATCTGATTTGAGTCAGCTGATGGTCTACCCTTCTGTTCGCTGTTTCAGCATGAGATCACTAGTCTTCTGGGCTTTGAATTTTGAACTCTTCTGATGTCTTCTTTACTTGTTCAAAATTCTTCTAAGGGAACTAAGCTTTCCATACTTAGCTGATGATGATGTTTTGGGAATCATCAAAACCTTCCCTTAATTACTCGTCTTCTTTGCACTTTAATCTTCATCTTCATCCAACATATTAGTTCTAAAAATTATATATATGCTCTTATTACTTTGAATGGACCCCATTAAATAAAACCAAAATTTATATGGTAATGGGGCCATGTTTTAACTAAAATACATATATGTATCTTCAACTCACTTAAATTATGTATATTCTCTAATAACATATTTTTATGATTTAATATTTTAATGATAAAGGAAAATTCCTTTTTTTTTTTGGTTGTGAGATATCTTTTAATATAAAAAATCCTATCAATTTCACAATAGTTCTTTCATTTTTATCTCTTTCACTATATAAAGGAACCTACTACAAAACAAAGTTGCAATCCAACAACGTATATTCCTAGAAAATATTTTGGATTAGGGTTTTTTGATTTTAAAAAAAAAATCATTATTGAATGAAAACACAAGGTATGAAGCATCTATATTTCTACAAGTGATTTATTTGATATAATTTGTAAGTCCCCACCTAGTTTAATTGATTTTTAGTTTGAATAATAAACTTTGTTAAAAAAAATGCTTAAATTATTCTTGCATAATTATTGTATTTATTAATTTAATATAACATTATCGTCAAAAAAATGTACGCTTACATTATAGTGACCCCAGTGAAATTATTTTCTGGCTACGCCACTGGACATGATGATGGTATACACTATTCACAATAGTTTGAAAATAAGTCGCAGCCTTCACATATAAAACACAAGTATTAGAATTTTACAACACATTGCTCGTTTAACTTTGATTCTTTTATTGAATCTAATTGCATTTTGAAATGTGGAGCTAAATGTCAATTCACCTATTCAAAAAATGTATACTGTTTTATTTATTCTTATGTGTTATAAAAAAAAAATTTCTCCCCTTATAAAAATTTTATATTCTTTAACGGAAAAGTATAATTCACTTGTCAAAATTGAGAGTGAACATGAAAAGTATTTGTGTGACATATAGGGTAAGTTGTCAGATTTATCATAATATAAGGGGATAAATTGACACATTATCATAAAATGGGGGTAAAATATCACTTATAAAAATGTCAATGATGTGGTGTGAAACTTTTATGAGGTTATAGGGGGATGTAAAACATTACGAATATTGTAAGTAGGGCTAAGCTACAAGCCGAATAAAATAGGAATCAAAATTTCGGTCCGGTCCGTTTACCGAATCGAAATTTTGTCTCTTCAAGTTCTAATTCAATGATTTTGTGACTGAGACTGAAATTAAGCTTAGAAAGAAGAAAAATAAAAACATTCATGAAGAAATTGAAGATGGTGTTTGGATTGCACTACTTGGGTTCGAGAATGGTGAAATTGAGGATCTCATGTTGACATTGAAGGATAATGGAAGGGAAATTTTGGAATTGGAGAAAATTAATTAGGTACAAATTATTTCTTTTTCTACAATTTTTCTCTCCTTTCTCTCTCATTTTTCATCTTCCTCAATCGCTCTTCCTATGTTCATATTCAATGTATCTACGTACTAAATTTAAATCTAATGTGCATATTTCAATTCTTCTGTAAATTATGACTTTGGATTAGAATAAAAATCTTTTTGAATACAACATACATAATTTTTGGATTTTTTCGAATCGAACCGGACCGTACGATTTTTCATTGAACCGAACAAAAATTTTCGGTTCGACAAACAATCTGATGTCTCAAAATTATCGAATCGGCCCGGTTTCACCCGATTGTTACTGTATGCTCAACCCTATTCATAAGGAGTAAATTGTACGACCTCATGTACTTTAATCTGATAGTAGATGTGTTCAGTAGGTTGGTGAATCAAGTTTAGTCAAATTGCGTATTAGGTTTTGGTAGGGAACAGAGGAAAAACATACATAGATATAGTCATTTAGAATAATAGACATGAAAGCCCAAACACACTACAACATTTTCTATTATTCCCGATGCCTGTTTCCCGACGCTTTCAAAACCGCCGGGTATAACTAGTAAAAGCCGGCACTTATTTTATATTCCCGTTGGTTTAGAAGCGCCGGATATAGTTCCAACATTCTAGGCGCAATTTCGGCGGATCTAAAGCGCCGGGTATATCTTGAATTCCTGATGTACCCGGCGCATTTCCCATTGACTCAACGCCTTTTTTTTTTTTTTTCAACGGTGAATATTGATTTGCTTTTAATTTTCAAATTTTCTTTTTCTTTTAGCAGATTACGGGTTTTTGAATCCAGACCCCTAAAACCCTCCCTTGTACTACAATTTTAATCTCACAAAATCTTGCTCAGATTTCATCAAAATTCCAGTCAATCAACTCGAATTTCTCTTGTTTCCGTCAATTAGGTTTTCGATTTGCTGGAGTCAATTGTAGTTTTTGATTCGGTAATTTTCAAGTGAGTTGCTCTCGGTCTATTCACGGACACGCGGGTATATATGCTAAGTAATAGTATAACACATAGGGTGTATTTGCCGATCCAAATAAACACTGGGTGTTTTGCGAATAACCCAACGGGATTGAAATTAGAACCTGCATTTTCCATTAAGAATTCATTTGATCTCTTTATTTCTCAAATACTACTCCTGTGACAAGTAAAATCTCCCAAACAAAATCGAGTACAATGTTTCCATTTTTCAATTTAATTTCGATCTGCGAATGAAACAAGAATAATTCATATATCAACATAAAGACTTAATTACATTTCACCTAATATTATAATTCAAGATTTCATATAAGAGATGAAATTTGATTCTTGAATTTCTGAAAGAGAAAGAATGAACAGAGAGGAAAGTTTGAGAAGAAAACTGGAAAATTATTATCAAAAATTGAATAATGAATATTACAGAAGGAAATCGAACCTAAAACCTATATATACAGTTATAACTGACCGCCTCAAGCTAAAAATACAGAAATACCCTTAAACTTATCTAAGAATACAAAAATACCCTTGACTTAATTTAAACAAAATAATTTACAAAACGGGATAAACATTTCAATCCCTAATCTCCTTTCTTTCTCTTCGTGCTGCAATCCCTAATTACTTTTCTTCCATTGTTGCAGATTTGCTGGAGCTGGAAACATGGAATCAATCTCCCAATACACCCCCTCAAGTTGGACCGAAGATATTGACGAGGGAGAACTTGGACAGAAGTAATCGAAATTGAGGTAACATTAACGCCTTGGTTAAAATGTCTGCTATTTGATTCTCTGTAGCTATAGGCATCAATTTAATTATTCCTTTTGAAACCTGTTCCCTAGTAAAATGACAATCAATGTCAATGTGTTTAGTTCTTTCATGAAAAATAGGATTTGTAGCAATGTGTAAAGCAGATTGATTGTCACAAAATAATAAAGTAGGTTTTTGTAATGTAACTCCAAAATCAGTTAAAAGCTGATGAATCCAAACTATCTCACTTGAGACTGCTGCCAAAGATCTATATTCTGCTTCAGCAGATGATCTTGACACAGTCACTTGCTTCTTGGATTTCCAGGAAACTAGAGAGTCCCCTAGGAATACACAAAAACCTGTGACTGACCTTCTTGTATCCAAACAAGAAGCCCAGTCAGCATCAGCATAAGCTGTAATTTTAAGTGAGGATTGAGAAGAATAAAGTAAGCCTTGACCAGGACTGGATTTTATATATCTAAGAATGTGATGTGCTGCCTGTAAATGAGTAGTTCTTGGACTAGACACAAACTGACTAAGCCTATGAACAGCATAGCTTAAGTCAGGTCTAGTTATTGTCAAATATAATAGTCTACCAATTAGTCTTCTATAAGAAGTATTATCAGTGAGCAAATCCCCATCTTGAGAGTTGAGTTTTGCTTTAGGATTCATAGGTAGTGAAAGAGGTTTAGCCCCAGTGTATCCTGTGTCATCAAGTATGTTCAATGCATACTGTCTCTGAGATAGAACAATTCCCTTTGAGGATCTGGCTATCTCAAGACCAAGAAAATATTTAAGATGACCTAAATCTTTAAGCTTAAATTGATTATGTAGAAAAACTTTTAGTTCAGAAATCAATTGAGTAGATGGTCCAGAAATAACAATGTCATCTACATATAATAAGAGAGCCAGAAAGGTATCACCTGAGCCCTTTGTAAAAAGGGAATAATCAGCTTTAGATTGTGAGAATCCATAAGCAAGTAAGCAGTCTTTGAATTTGTCATTCCATTGCCTAGAGGCCTGCTTAAGACCATAAAGAGATTTGTTAAGCTTACAAACAAATTTTATAGAATTATCAGATCTGGGATAGCCTAGTGGAAGATCCATGTAGACTTCTTCATGGAGATCTCCATTTAAGAAAGCATTGTCCACATCCAAATGGTAGAGACCCCAATCCTTAGCAGCAGCTAGAGCAAGTAAAACCTTTACAGTGACCATTTTAGCCACAGGAGAAAAAGTTTCTGTGTAATCAATACCAGCTTGTTGTGTGAAGCCTTTGGCAACAAGCCTGGCTTTATATCTGTCAACTGTCCCATCAGAATGCCTCTTTATTTTATATACCCATTTACAGCCTATGGGTATCTTATGGGGGGGTTTAGGTACAATAGACCAGGTATTAGTATCCTCTAAAGCTTTAATCTCATTATACATTGCTTCTTTCCATTTAGGATTACTAACAGCCTGGTGGTAAAATTGAGGTTCAGTTTCAGTTGAAATGTTCAAAATAAAATTTTTAAAACTAGAGGAAAGCTTATTATAAGATAGAACAGTAGAAATAGGATATTTAATATTTTTAATATGAGAAGAAGAAAAAGAGTTGCAATGATAATCATTAAGATAAGAAGGTTTGACAGAAGCCCTAGTGGATCTTCTTAGCTGTATGGATGAGTCTGAAATAGGTAAATCAGAAGTGTTAGAAGGAATGGTAATGGAAGAAGGGGCAGGGGAATCATTTGAAGAATTAGATAAATAATCAGTATTAAAATCAAATGGGGAATAGGTAGGAGGGGTAAATATAAAATCAGAGTTAGAATCACTAGAAGTAGACAAGTTATGAAAAGGAAAGTTATTTTCATGGAAAATAACATCCCTTGAAATAAAGATCTCATTATTGGAGATATCAATAAGTTTATATCCTTTGATTCCCATAGGATAGCCAATGAAAGCACAAGCTCTGGCCCTGGGATCAAACTTGGATCTCCCCTTTTTAAGTGTTGATGCAAAAGCTAGGCAGCCAAAAGATTTCAAAAAATTGTAGTCAACAGCAGTTTTATATAATAATTCATAAGGAGTTTGATAGTTTAAAATTTTAGATGGTGTCCTGTTAATGATGTAGGCTGCAGTAGAAACACACTCACCCCATAAAAATATAGGAACCTTAGATTGAAAATATAAGGCTCTAGCTGTATTTAACAAGTGTTGATGTTTTCTCTCCACAACAGAATTCTGTTGTGGAGTCTCAACACAGGAAAAATGATGCACAATACCATGTTGATTAAAAAGAGAAGTAAACTGTAACTCTGGTGCATTATCACTCCTGAAAACTTTAATGGAACAATTAAATTGATTTTTAACTATGGACAAAAAACTTGGTATAACAGATGCAATATCAGACTTTTTATTTAGTAGACAAATCCAAGTAAACCTTGAGTAATCATCCACTATTGTTGCAAAATATCTCTGTCCAGATTGAGTGGGGGTTTGGAAGGGCCCCCAAATATCACAATGTACCAATTCAAAAATAGAAGAAGTAGTAGAAGTAGAAATAGGAAAAGACAATCTCTTTTGCTTAGCTAATGGACAAATATAACAAGGATCAGTATTATGATCATTTGGTTTAGGTACAGAATCCAATTCTAAAGAATCCTTAATTCTAAACATGTTCAGAATCCAGGAAACCACCACGTCATTGCTCCTAGACCAGGCAATTTGGAGAAGAGGATCAGTGGGTCCAGGGTCTGGGAGTGTGCCATTGACAAAGCCAAGTTTATGCTTGACATTTAATGCAAGAAGCATTGATCGTGCCCATATAGGATAATTGTCCCCTTTGAGTGGTTGTTGCACCAAAATTAAACCAGGACTTTCAGAAGGATGTAAGAAGTATGGGTGGGAAGGATCCTCCATGGGAGGTTTGGAACGTGTGGAATTTGAAACTGTAGACGATGAAGAATTCGTAGTATCCATAGGATGAAGAATCAAGAAAGTAAAAAAAATTAGGGAAGAAACACAGAGAATTGAAAACGTAAAGAGATGCGGAAAACGTGTAGAAATTAATCTACTGATACCATATTATAATTCAAGATTTCATATAAGAGATGAAATTTGATTCTTGAATTTCTGAAAGAGAAAGAATGAACAGAGAGGAAAGTTTGAGAAGAAAACTGGAAAATTATTATCAAAAATTGAATAATGAATATTACAGAAGGAAATCGAACCTAAAACCTATATATACAGTTATAACTGACCGCCTCAAGCTAAAAATACAGAAATACCCTTAAACTTATCTAAGAATACAAAAATACCCTTGACTTAATTTAAACAAAATAATTTACAAAACGGGATAAACATTTCAATCCCTAATCTCCTTTCTTTCTCTTCGTGCTGCAATCCCTAATTACTTTTCTTCCATTGTTGCAGATTTGCTGGAGCTGGAAACATGGAATCAATCTCCCAATACCTAAATTTGAATTTGAGACCATACCTTGCATAGAAAACCTCGCCAAGCAAGCAAGTAATTGCTGTCTTCATGATCAAGAGGAACAACTCTCTCATCAACCCAAAATATCAGCCACTTCGACCAATCCACCGATTCCAGGTACGGTGGCTCCACCAGCTTCCTACAATATTATAAAGGAATTAAAATGAGTAAAATGCAAAATTACCGCTCCCCCCCCCCCAAAAAAAAAAAGGCTAGAAAACATTTTGAGTTATTTTTATCACCATATACCGCATTAACAAGGCAAAGACATTTACCCCTTCTTAAATCGTAGCGTGTTTTACTTGTTGTAAGTGCGAGTATTCTTCGTGATTCAAAGGGAAAGTGACTTATACTCTTAAGTATTACCTTTTCTCACAGTTTACTCCTTTGGCAAAAAAGCAATAATACAGTTTACTCCAGTCATTTAAATTTGAAAGGGACGCATAAATGGGACATTTTTGTTTCGGCATGCAATTTACATCATTTATGCTTTAAGTTGTCGCAATTTTAGTCCTCTTACCAGCAATTTTAATCCTAGATTTCGTCGAAATTAAATCTAGTGCTCATGAATTGCCACATAAGTAAATAATTAGTAGGGTGGGAAAAAAAGTGTTGCTTTTCCTCCAATTTAATCTAATTTAAAAAGGCGAGGTAAATTGTTTGTCGGAACCGCAAGAGTCCCATTCTTGAGTCCCTGCCGAAGTTAAGGGACTAAAATTGCTTATTTACCCTTAAAGAATTCGCAATAATCATCTGCCGTCAGCTCTTAATTTTGCAAGTGGAGATAGCCATTGGAGATGAGAGCTTAGCCAAAATGAATGAAAGAAGAAGTGTTGTACTAGTAAATACTTCATAATGATATAAATATTGGACTCCAATCAATTGCCCAATGGCCCAATATTTATAGGCCCATTTGAATTTAGAGTTAATCAATAAATATTATAATAATTAGTTTTAGACTTTTTTGAAAAACCTAATAAAATTTATTTTAGAACAATACAACAATTTTTTAGGTTCTTTTGAATATGTATTTCTATACATAACATATTATTTCGATATGACAGTGAGTTGCCCAGGATTCGAACCCGAAACTAGTCGCTACTCTTCAGTTTATTGTCGAGGTCTATTCTGTAGAGGTACTCAAATTTCAAATTGGATCAGTGATCAATTTCGTCGTAAACCTAATTGGTTACTTCCAGTTTATCGTAAATCATAGTCAAAACCGCACTCAAAAGTAGGGCATTTCCCATTATTTGTCATTTTTTATAGTGGCACACGAATTTAAACCATATCAAATGACCATCATATAAAAATAAAAATTCTAAATTATCTTTACTGAGCAGTAATAATTATATTTCTTTCATCTCTTAATGAGGAGGTAAATAAATTAATTTTGTATTGAACTATAAAATGATAAATAACATGAAATTATTTTTTCTTCTAAGATGACAAATAATGTGAAACGGAAATAGTACTAATTATCATTTTATTACATAAGATGATAAAAATTTATTGAAGCACGTTCAATGAATAAAATAATTGCTTGGTGAAAGAGGTTTTCGAAACATGGAGTATGGGATCTCTTGAACAATTTGTAAGGTATCGCAAGTAATGTTTTTGGCTACATGAACAAGCAAAGTTGTAACACTTTTGTTTGACAAAAGACAGTTTAAAAATAATTACATTAAGTGTAGCAAAAATTCAATTGCAGATGCTCTTGCCAAGATGAGTCATGATTTAAGTAAAGACTTTTAGATTTTGGAGAAGGATCTATGAAGGAAGAAATCTCGAAGATGTCATTTGATCATTTTTACCCAACATCATAATTAAAATTAAAAATATGAACACCGACCAAATACTTCAAAGCTTATCTAATTAACTCTATCATTTATTTGAGAAATTATATTCAATAAGGTTTTTCAGATTACACACGACCTCACAATTAATAAATTAATATGTACATAATGATTTATTGCAATAATATTAAATGAATTAATGGCAATATACTCCCATATTCAATTTAGCTATGTATGGAAAAATAACACTTTATCCCCTGTAATTTTATAAAAATTTCACACCGCCTTCTTGACATTTTTTTTTTTTTGAGAAACTCCTCCCTGACATTTTTATATGTGACAATTTATCACCATGTCTTATGATAATATGACAGTGTGTTATGATAAATGACACAATTTATCACCCCCACCCCCCGTGTTATGATAAATGTGGCAATTTACCCCTTATGTTACAAGAATATTTTTTATGCTCACTCTAATTTTTGCCAAGTTACATTCTCTGACTGGAAGAGGTAAACTGATTCGTTAAAATTTTCATAGGGAAGTAAAATGTTCTTTTTCAAATCACATGGAATAAATTAAACATTATGCATTTCTCATCGAAGTAAACTAACATTAACTCCATACTAAATGGGAAAAGTAAATATGATCAACTCACAACTTGGAAGCACTAGCGTTATCCAAGAACCATGTAAATTAAGGGGTGTTTGCAAATGCTTTATAAAAGTACTCTTTTTGTTTTTTTTGTGCTTAAAACACTTTGATAATATTTGCAAGTAGGTATTTCTGCTATTGCTTCTTTAACTGAAAGCAGGTAAAAACAGGTTGACAAGAAGCAGCAAATGAGGTTCTTCTTCTATTGCTTCTTTTGGGTGGCATTTTGTAATAACTAAAGCTGGTTTCTTTACATATTTGCAAATACATCTTGCTTTTAAATAAATAAATAAAAATACTTATTTTTTTACTTTTACTTTAAGCAACTGCTTTTGAGTTTTCAAAAGCATTTACAAACACCCTCTTAATCTTCAGTCGAAACTTCAGCAGCAGGCAGTGGACTCGAACTCGAACCCGAATCACCCAATACTATCTTCACAACATAGGCCAAATCCGATCCATTCAGCACCATTACGATCTCCGAAGCACAATTTACTATTGGAAAAATGCAAGCGAGTCTTGATGGCGGTGGTTTGTGCATACCGGAAAAATACCAAATATATTCTGTTTTTGAGTCAACCAAAATTTAGATATGATGCATATTTCTTCGATTTATAATTTTTTCAAATAGTTCTCGAATTTTTTAAAAAGATTTCTAGTTTTTAACCGATCGAAACATACTTCGAAAATAAAACTATAATCCATGAACGTCACATGTCCATTTGAACCCATTCTGAGCAGCTCTAGATCGAACTTGGAAGTGTTTACAGCTTTGTTTTTAATACGCTTTTCGTAATTGACAGCATCAGCCTCTATGTTAGCAATTTTCTATTTTGTGGGCTAACATGTATTATTATAACATATCGACCAGCTATTTAATTAAGGCCCAAAAACCCACTTAAGTGATCTGATGGAATATGAAGGGTTTTAGAAATACTATTTATTATATTATATTATATTATATGGGTTTAATGTGTAGAAAGCCTAAAGGTCTAATTTGTTATTATTGATGGGTCAGTTTCAAATTAGACAAGAAATTGGAAGAGCAATGGTCCCTATGGAGTGGATAAATACATGTGATTATTCCTCAATCCCCATCAGAAAATAATCAGTCGTACATGTCCATCCACCTCCTTAGAAGATTCAGTGCTTTGTCTCTTGGTGAAATTCCAACCATGGCATCAATGGAATCAGGTTAAATTCCTTGTTTAAATTACATATTTTATATATCATATTAAAGCAATAACATGTGATCCTATTATAGATATTCATATATATTTATTCTTGAGATTATTATGTTCTTTAGAGTATAAGGATGAATATCTATTGTTATTTGGTTAATTCCAACAAGTGGTATCAGAGCCACATGTTAATTGTTGATTATGCTATATGTTTGTTGCTCCTTTATTGTTTATCATGATATAAATATTAGGGTTCATGTTTATTTGAATTTCTGATATTTTAATGGAGAAATCATGTTTTGGGGCTATTGTGATATGAAATTAATCAGCAATGGAAATTTGCTATTTCGTATTGATTTCGTATATAAAGATCTTATTTCCAGAATTTTGGTTGTGTTAAATCGGTTCTTTCGAAAAGAAATTCGGATTGTGGTGTTGTTCATTTGATTTACTTTCCATTCTGGAAATGAGTGATGATTTCGACACTGTACAGCAAAGCACATCAATATCAATTTTGAACTATATAATGCTTGTTTTGCAGCAAAAGCACTATTGCTTTGAGTGGCGATTAAAAGTGCTATTAATTAAGGAATAATAATTTTTTATTATTATTTAAAGTTTGTGTATTATATTCCAGACCATTATGGCTTGAACATCAGCATCAATTAAGAGGTGTTTTGCACATAACATAATGGTATAATGCATCGTTTTCTTGAAAAAACCGTACAATGCTATGTTAAATTACTTATGTTTTTTAATCATGATGTCATCGTGATATATATTTGACATAATCAATGGAATTCAAGGATTTAATATATACAGTGTACAATTCATGTGTTTATTTCTTGAAATTGATAGTTTGAGTTTAATATGTTGCCAAAGTAACCACTATTAAATTTAAATTATTAGTCTAAAGTTATAAACATGTTATATCTATGCTAAAATAATTAGCCCAAAGGAAAATTATTTTAGGCCAGATATAGGTTATTTGAAGCTCAATCTAAAGAAAATATTTAAAGTTGTCGGTCCAAAGAAAGGCATATTGTGTGACCGGTTTAAGTTATATTTTTTGAGCTATTTTTATAAGAGTACCGTTAACAAATTGTTATTTTTTGTCCAAAGACTAAATTCAATGTTGTGATTGGTATCTTGTGATGGGGCCCACTTACATACATATGTATGTTTTACAAATTGTTTGGATTTTATATATATGCGTTTTTTGTAATTATTAATTGTGAGACTAATTTTTTGTCTGATTCAGCATCTTCAATATCTGCAAACATTAGCAGCATCCCTGTGCTTAGCGGCACAAACTATAAGAAATGGAGGGAACATGTTATGATTGTGTTGGGTTGCATGGATCTTGACCATGCATTAATGGTAGATCGCCCCGCAGATCTGACCAGTGAAAGTGCTGCTGATCAGAAAACTGCATTTGAAAAGTGGGAGCGATCAAATCGCATGAGTCTTATGATCATGAAACTATCCATTCCGGAATCCATTAGAGGTGCAATACCTGATGAAGGAGATGCGAAAACCTTCCTTAAGGAAATAGCAGACCGATTCACTGCCAATGAAAAGGTCGAGACAAGCACTATCCTATCTAAGCTTGTCTCTATGCGGTACAAAGGGAAGGGAAACATTCGTGAGTACATTATGGAGGTCTCAAATCTCGTAACAAGGCTAAGGGCACTAAAGTTAGAGGTGTCTGATGACATTCTCGTGCATTTAGTCTTGATTTCTTTCCCTGCACAGTTCAGTCCTTTCAAGATAAGCTACAATACTCAAAGGGACAAATGGGCTTTGAATGAGCTTATAGCTCAATGTGTGCAGGAGGAGGAGAGACTGAAACTTGAAACTGTTGAAAGTGCTCACTTGGCATCTGCTTCAAATGATCCGAATAAGAAAAGAAAAAGGAACAACAATAAGGGTAAAGAAACTGCAGGAACTGGGGCATCAGCCCTAAGGTGCAAAATACACAGGATCTAGTTTTTACCTGTTTCTTTTGCAAGAAGAAAGGGCATATGAAGAAAGATTGTCCCAAATACGCCAATTGGCGTGTAAAGAAAGGTACACTTCTAAACTTTATCAGTTCAGAAGTTAATTTAGCAATTGTATCAAATGACACTTGGTGGATAGATACTGGTGCTACTACTCACATAAGTGTCACAATGCAGGATTGTCTGAGGAGCCGAAAGCCAACTGATGGTGAAAGATACATCTTTACGGGCAATGGAAATAAGGCTGAAGTTGAAGCCATAGGTGTTTTTAGGCTTGTTTTAAGAACTGGTGTTTATTTGGATTTGGAAAATACTTTTGTAGTACCGTCTTTTAGACGGAATTTAATTTCTATTTCTTGTTTGGACAACTTTGGATATCATTGTTCATTTGGAAATGGTTTATTTCGTATTTTTCATAATTCCACTTTGGTTGGCACTTGTTCACTAATTGACAAGCTTTATAAATTAAACACTTTAACTTCAATTGACAATGAAAGTTTACATTTAAGTAATATTGGTACAAAACGCAAATTAACAAAAGAAGATTCCTCAATGTTGTGGCATAAGCGTTTAGGTCACATTTCCAAACCACGCTTACAAAAGTTAGTGTCACAAGGAATTTTAGAATCACTTGATATGTCAGATTTTGAAATTTGCATAGAGTGTATTAAAGGAAAAACAACTGACAAACGGAAAAAAGGTGCAAATAGATGTAATGACGTCTTAGAATTGATACATACAGATATATCTGGACCATTTTCTAAGGCATCTTGGAATGGCCAAACATACTTTATCACGTTCGTAGACGACTATTCCCGCTATGGTTATTTGTACCTTATACATGAGAAGTCACAAGCTTTGGACATGTTCAAAATCTTTAAAGCCGAAGTTGAGCTTCAGCTAGGAAAAAAGATTAAAGCCGTAAAATCTGATCGTGGTGGTGAGTCCTACGGCAGAAATGACGGATCAGGTGAACAACGTTCAGGGCCTTTTGCAAGGTACCTAGGCGAATGTGGGATCGTTCCTCAATATACTATGCCTGGAACACCAAGTCAGAATGGTGTGGATGAGAGACGAAACCGAACCCTCAAGGATATGGTCAGAAGCATGATTAGTCATTCTTCTTTACCAAAATCATTATGGGGTGAGGCATTAAAGACTGCAGTTTATATACTCAACAGAGTACCCAGTAAAGCGATTGACAAAACCCCATATGAATTATGGACAGGCAAAAAACTTAGCATTAGGCATTTGCATGTTTGGGGTTGTCCAGCTGAAGCTCGACAGTACAATCCTGATGAGAAAAAGTTGGATTCAAGAACAGTCAGCTGTTTCTTTGTGGGTTATTCTGAGAGATCAAGAGGATTCAAGTTTTATAATCCCTCAAGCATGTCCTTTTTCGAAACTGGGAATGCCAAATTTATTGAGGACAGTGGGAGCACTAATTCGAGGGACATAATCTTTGAAGAGGAAAATCAAAATTTTCCTAACACTTCTACTACAGTTGCAACTGATAGTGATCAGGTAACCATTCCTGACATTGTTGGTGTTGCAAATCCAGACAATGTAGTAGTTGCAGACATTCCCTTAGAACCGCCAAATCAGTTGGGGGATCCCATAATGGTTGAGAAAACACCTCGTGTGGTAGCAGTTGCACCTCAACCACCTCAAATGGAAGTGTCATTAAGGAGATCTACTAGAGAAAGGAGAAATGCATTTTCTGATGATTATGTTTATCTCCAAGAGCATGAATTTGATATAGGTTTGGAGGATGATCCTATATCCTTCAATCAAGCCAAATCATGTGCCAATTCAGCTAAGGGGATTGAAGCCATGAAGGATGAGATGAAATCCATGGCAGACAATGGTGTTTGGGAACTTGTTGATTTGTCTAAAGGTGTTGAAACGATTGGTTGTAAACGGGTGTTTAAGACCAAACGTGATTCACAATGCAATATCGAGAGGTATAAGGCACGTCTTGTCGCAAAAGGATTTACTCAAAAAGAAGGCATAGATTATAGGGAGACTTTTTCACCCATTTCAACGAAAGACTCATTTAGGGTAATCATGACACTTGTGGCTCACTATGACCTTGAGCTACATCAAATGGATGTAAAGACAGCGTTTCTCAATGGTGACATTGATGAAACAATTTACATGGTGCAACCGGAGAATTTTGAGCCGGAAGGCTCAAAGCACCTAGTATGTAAATTAAAGAAGTTCATTTATGGCTTAAAGCAGGCTTCGCGACAATGGTATCGGAAATTTGATCAAGTGATCTCTTTTTTCGGTTTCAAAGAGAACATTGTTGATCAATGCATTTATTTCAAGTTCAGTGGGAGAAAGTTTATCATTTTGGTGCTTTATGTCGATGACATACTACTGGCAAGCAATGATAAGGACTTGTTGCATGACACCAAGAAATTCTTGTTTAAGAATTTTGAAATGAAAGATCTTGGTGATGCATCTTTTGTGTTAGGTATACAGATCCATCGGGATCGTTCTAGATGTATACTTGGTTTATCACAAAAGACTTACATTGATAAGGTACTCAGTAGGTATGATATGCAAAATTGTGCACCAGGTGATACGCCAGTGGCAAAGGGTGACAAATTTAGTTTGCGCCAATGCCCTAAAGTTGAACTTGAAAAGAAGGAAATGGAAAAGTTCCCTTATGCTTCTGCAGTAGGCAGCCTCATGTATGCTCAGGTATGTACGCGTCCAGATATTGCGTACATAGTAGGGATGTTGGGCAGATATTTAAGTAACCCAGGATTGGCTCACTGGAAAGCCGCAAAACGGGTTATGCGATATCTACAGAGGACAAAAGACTTTATGCTCACTTTTCGGAGATCTGACCACTTGGAGGTTATTGGTTATACGGACTCCGACTTTGCTGGGTGCGTGGATAGCATGAGATCCACTTCTGGCTATGTTTTCATGTTGGCCGGAGGAGCTATCTCTTGGAAAAGTGTTAAACAAACACTTGTAGCCTCTTCTACTATGGAAGCAGAGTTTATAGCATGTTATGAAACATCAAATCAAGCTATATGGCTGCGAAATTTTATCTCTGGGCTGCAAATTGTTGATGGCATTGAGAAGCCATTGAGGATTAATTGTGATAACAAATCCGCAGAGATGTATTCTAAGAAAAATTGCAGTTCATCAAAGTCCAAACACATCAACATCAAGTATTTAGTTGTTAAGGAAAGAGTTCAAAATGATGAAGTGCCAATTGAACACATTAGTACAAACTTCAATATAGCTGATCCGCTCACCAAGGGTTTGCCACCCAAGGTGTTTCATGAGCATGTAGCTCGTATGGGTGTTTGTCTTTTGGACGATGTACCAAACTAGTGGGAGTTTGTATATGGATATCTTTTGTGTATATGTTTTTTAAAGTTTGACATTATCAAGTACACAATATTTTCTTATGATTTTGTACGTACTAAAGTTTGTTAATATTGTGTTTTATGTTTTGATAACTCTGAGATAATTGTCATGACTTATTGATGCTGTTTAGCAATTAGTACCTCTAAGTATGACAAACAAGACTCTCTTGAGTCATAAAGAGGACCAGTTGGAAATAGGCATGTCAAGATCACATTACATGTAATTTTCATGCTACACATCCATATTTGATCTTTGTCATTGGTTAAGTCAATATTGTGATCAATGATGGGTCGTCCCATTACGTAAAATAGTAATGATGGCCTCTTTGGTCTTTTATTGATAAAACTATTGGACCAGATTGTTTAGGAGTATTTCTGATATTAAATAGCACCCTTGAGCTCAATAAAGTTTTTCTCGTATATTATATACAGTAAATACATGTATCCCAAGTGGGAGATTGTTAGCAATTTTCTATTTTGTGGGCTAACATGTATTATTATACATATGGACCAGCTATTTAATTAAGGCCCAAAAACCCACTTAAGTGATCTGATGGAATATGAAGGGTTTTAGAAATACTATTTATTATATTATATTATATGGGTTAATGTGTAGAAAGCCTAAAGGTCTAATTTGTTATTATTGATGGGTCAGTTTCAAATTAGACAATAAATTGGAAGAGCAATGGTCCCTATGGAGTGGATAAATACATGTGATTATTCCTCAATCCCCATCAGAAAATAATCAGTCGTACATGTCCATCCACCTCCTTAGAAGATTCAGTGCTTTGTCTCTTGGTGAAATTCCAACCATGGCATCAATGGAATCAGGTTAAATTCCTTGTTTAAATTACATATTTTATATATCATATTAAAGCAATAACATGTGATCCTATTATAGATATTCATATATAGTTATTCTTGAGATTATTATGTTCTTTAGAGTATAAGGATGAATATCTATTGTTATTTGGTTAATTCCAACACTCTATTGATATAATCACGGATGGCATAAATGTTGCTCGAAGAAATTTGTACATGTATTCAAGATAAAAAAATAAAAAATTGTTGGATTGAAAATGTTGTTTTACTTCGTGTATATATGTCTATCTCTACAAAATATATACTCTAGAAATTGAATCGGGGACAATAAAACTTGTTTCAATTCATAATATTTTTCATTAATACTAGCAATCACGACACACGTCTGCGTGCATAATTTTTATATAATTGTAATCAAATCTTTGAGTGACAACATATTTTTCTTTAAGAGAGAAAATATAACACATTTTAAAGATTTGGACGATCTAACTAAAATTTATAAAAAAAGTATAGCTAATTTGGTTTTAATATGTGATTCGAACTGACAATGCATTTTTCAAAAGACAAATATTACATATGGTCTAAGTAAAATTGATTAATAATAGTTGATCTGGTAAAAGCCTATGACTATGAGTCTTTTAGTACAAATATGTAAAATATTAGATAATAAGTTGTTCTATTAAAGCTCCAAAGCGTACATGTAAAATTGATATTAGCCGATTGTACTATAAACAATATTATTTAAAGGTAAAATTGCAAAAATGGTCTCAAACTAATCATAGATTTTGGATTTTCGTCCCAAACTATTCAACTTGGCGAATTTCGTCCCTTAATTTAATATTTTTTTGGAATATTGTTCCACCATTAATTATAAGACGAAAATTGCGCATTTGCCGTTCAATTATCACATGGCTGCTTACGTGTCATGATGTGGTAAATTTTAACATGAATAGTTATATTATATTACAGAATTTGTCCCAAACTAATTACAAGATTGAACCGTCAATTCCATTAAATTAAAAATTTAATATTGGGACTAAAATCATACAAAATGGTAAATTATGGGACGAAATTCGGCGAATTGATATAGTTTGGGACGATATTTCAAACAAATAATAAACTGCGGGACGAAATTCGGTGAGGTGATATAGTTTGTGACGAAAATCCAAAATTACTAATTAGTTTGAGACGTTTTCTGCTATTTTACCTTATTTAAAATTGGTATTAAGACTTCTTCAAAATTGGAGAGAGAACCATGTAAATTAATCATAACCCAAATCGTAAATTCATCCAATCACAAAGTATGTGTGGTACACTTATTTATGATTGATTGAGTGTTATCCAATATTCAAACAACTGTGATTAGTCTAGTGAAAGAGACTAGTCACTACAAAGTAGCGGACTCAGGTTCGAATCCCTGTTGGGAGAGGTGCCCACTTAGGGTGAGTTTCGTCCAGCGGTGGGAGCTCTTAAAAACACTTCTAGACATTCATTGTGATTTTTGAAGTGTTTAATGGTGTTTGACCCTTACTATTATAATCACTTTTGAGATCTCCAGACGCTAGAAATCAACTTATTTTAGAAGTAACTAAAGTGTTACTTTTGCAAAAGCTATTATCCAAAAGTAATTATTTTATAATTGAATTTTATCATAATCAATTATTGTCAAAATCTATTTTAGTAAAATTAATTTTCCTATAATTGATTTTCGAATCGCTAGGCCAAATTCACCCTTAATGTGCCCAAACCGCCTCGAAAGAGATTAAACCCTTGGGGAAAAAAAAATCTCCAAACAACTATATTGCACTTGCTATGTGAATATTTTAGGTAGGATCCAACCCGATTTGAGCAATAATTACCCATTATTAATCATTGTCAATGATTTTACTTGCACATGATACAGAGAAGAAAAAACAACTGAAAAAAGGACAAATTCATGGATAAACCTTCAAGTTGTAAAGACTAAGTAAAAACATTTGAAAGGAACACCAATTTTAACGGGCTTAGCATGTTATATATTAATTTCCAAGTTTCATTTTTGACTTTTGCACATACATATTTGGAGTGAGAAATGTTTTGAAAGGAAATATAAACATAAATCCCAATTCATGTACTTGATACTTCTCTTTTGAAAAATGATCCAAAGAATTTAGATAAAATACAAAAAGTCATTCCCTTAAATCAATAGAGATTTCATATCACATTAAAATTCATATTACAAAAAAATTTAAATTTTTTTTGTTCAAAACTCGAAAACTAACATCTATAACGTTGGGTAGTGCTTATTTTACAATTAAGCCCTAAATACTGAGCGAAATAACTCTTCACTATATTTGAAAAGCACTTAAATGGTATAAGAACTGCCAATTTTCCTATTTTTTTTTTTTTTTAAATTGCCATCTTTGAAACTGGCATATGAACGGTTAGTTTTCTAGATACGAAATCAGAAGGGCCCTTTTTTTTTTGTTTGTGAGATAAAAACACACTTTCTTTTTAATTAGTATAGATACACATTTTTTTGATTTAGTTTTATATCTTATTAACTTATTAGCTTAAATGGATTTGACATGGATGGTTCCATTAGCCAATGCATATACAATTTGCTTTTTCAAAGAGCTAATTAATATTTTTCCTTCTTTATATAAGTAAATAGTTAAATTTCATTATTTAGACAATAAATACATCATTGAAGCCAAACAATCATACAATCGAATCATGTTATAAACTATTCGTTTAAAATCTAATTATTTTTATTTTATTTTTTATTTTAGGGAAAGGATTCTGATGATCCATGAATAGTCTAGTGTAAGCTTGGACACCTGAATTATAAAAAAAAAAAAATCTAAATCTTTATTCCTTCAACATGTATATGTGAGTACGTTTTTCACCATAATAATCTTAACTTTCAACTAATGGAAATCGGAAACAAACAATGGCTAATATCAATCGAGCACTTGAACTCTTTCTTGTTTAACGGGCAACCATCTTGGCACTGCCTTGGTCTATTTATGTTTCCACGATTGACACCAATAAGCGGGCGCGTGTCTCCATTCTTTCAGACAAGGCCCGCCCGCCTCTATAATCCAGTCACAACGTTTTCCACATTTTTTGTAAATGTTGTCATCGTAAACTGCATACAAACCCCATCCGTAGTCGCACCCTAATCTACAATAGAACTTTGTGAAGCCCCAAGGACCGATACGAAAAGCTCCGAATCTAAACGAGAAAGTCTGGCCATAAGAAAGAAATTTTAATCCGAAGTCATCTTCCTCGCCTTCAGAATAACAATGAGCCGAAATGTTAATGTGTGTTTCTACTTTATTAGTAATGGTAACTACATTTTTTGATTTCTTTATTGATGCTTGATGAGACAAGGTAAAGAACAATAAAAATGAAAAAATAAAAGTTGTAATATGGGTATTCATCTTTAAAAGATTTTGTTTATTTTGTTTATTTAAAAAGTTGTAATATGGGTATTCATCTTTGTATACCTTAAGCTATTTATAGAGGCACAAGAAATGACCATGTGCCTGTATGTTTGGTGTTATGGCAATTTCGTCAGCCATAATGGTATTGCCAGATCACTAATTATTTAAATGCTTTCCAAATTTGCCTCAAAAACTAATTAGGTAATTTTTTGTAATTGTTAAAGTTGACTTAAATCAAATTCTCTAATTAATGCAAGTTTTTCTCTTTATTAATTAATGTATATATTTGCTTTCTTAATTAATATTTTTATTTTGGTTTCTCAAAATTTTTATGGTATTTTTCTTCGAGACCTCTAGCATGGTCATGTTTTTAATTTCTACCCAGGATTCATCTCAGTTTTTACCTTTTGTTTCTTTTGATTTTGTTATGTCAATTTGAGTAGTGTTATCTCATCAAGGCCAAAAAACAAAAAAAAAAAAGTCAGTTTCGATTATCATTTATAAAAAAGCTTATTCAATTTCAATTTGTTAACATGTCAAATCAGATTTACATAATTTTTTTCGTTGGTTAGGTTTTGAAGTTAAATTGAATATTTTAAATAATTAAAATACATGTAAAAATTTTAATCAATTCGAATTTGACTCAATTAAAGTATGTTTGAGTCATTTCATTAAAATCCAGTATAATCTCAAAACTCAATATAAAAATCAAATCAATATTGAGCAGTGTGTTGTTCGTTTATATTTTACTCTTTTACACCTCTATTTTTTTTTAGTAGTCTACATTAACAAATCAATGACCTTGGATTTTTTTGTGGAAAATCAAAACATGTAAAAATACTAGTTATTTGATACTATTATTTGTTATGTCAATTTTATAGTATATGTTTAGGGAATATTTGGTAAAGTCATAAGTTAACCAATTTAGGAAATGTAAATAGAGATAATATAGTTATTATGATTATCCTTTTTAACTCATATACCATATTAAACTGAGGCAAGTTTCCCTCTCCGTTAATTAAGTAATTATGTATATTTCAAAAAAAAATTTTTGAAGTAATTAAGTAATATTGTAATTTTAAAACCTGACTCTAATTAATTAAATTATGTAACTGAAGCATTCTCTCTCCGTTAATTAACATATATATTTGCTTTCTTAATTTATAATTTTATTTGGTTTCTTAATTAATATTAGTATTTTTCTTCAAGACCTCTACTCTGCCCATGATTTTAATTTTTAATTGAAATGTCATAAATCTATCTAGTATTCATCTCATTTTTTAATTTATTGAAATCACTTAAGTTTCACCATTTGTTTTTGTTGAGTTTTTTATTCTATTAATAGTAGTGTTATTTTATCACGGCTAAAAGAAAATACCGATTCGATTTAAAAAAATAAAAGTTTATCCAAATTCGATTTGTTTACATTTCAAATCAAGTTTGCGTACTTTTTTCGGTTGGTTAATTTTTGAAGTTAAACTGAAGCCAAACTCAATGGTCTTAAAGTATTAAATTACATGTAAAAATATTAAAATATATTATTTTAATTGGATTAAAGCATGGTTGTGTTAGTTCAATTTTTTTTTGGGTATGGTTCATTATAATTCAAATATAATCTCAGAACTCAATATAAAAATTAAATCAATATTCAATATATTCTTTATTATACGTTTTATTTAATACATTACTATACTACATAAACCCTCTCCCCCCTCCAAAAAATATTGATTTAGCTCCGCCCCTAGCTATTATGGACAAATTTCAAAAAATCAAAAATCGATGTGATTAATTATGAATATAATTACTGGTGTCATCTGAAAATTATTTCGATTATTAAATTTATCATTGAACCTTATATCTCCATGTATTAATGTATCATTTTCGACATATGTTTCAGTCAGTTTTATATTAGAAACTTTTTGAGAAATCTTTGGAAAAATTGTAAATAAAATGAAAATATGTTAAAGTAGAAGCTACTCTATGTTCTCGTTTTAGTTAACTCCAATACAATATTTTTTTGGGTGTTTACGGAGGAAACTTATTAAAATTTTGATCTATACTTAACCCCCACTGGCCCGTAATCCTGGATCCGCTCCTAAATCTTAATTTCTGAAACCACCATTACATGAAGTGCAAGTTGATTTGCCAAGGGTTTAATCCATTTCGAGGCGAGTTGAACACATTAATGTGGGTATATTTCCCAACAGAGATTCGAATAATTTTTCACTTTAAATTCATAGTAATAATCTACTTCCGACTTCTTAACTATATATATATCTATTATTGATTTTTTTTTTATTTGGGATGGAAAAGATTAGAATTTAGAACCATATATATTTGAGCGAGGACAAATATAAAGGGCTGCTTGATTGGAGAGGGCGACTTCTTTGCTTTTTGAGTGCATATATATTGGGGGGAGTTGAATTGGTTTTGTTTATTTTTCTTAATTCTAATGTTAGACTAACATTATTATATCAAAATATCAATTGATTCAACCAACAATTTATAATGAAACAAATTTTCAATGAATATATAAATATTAATTAAGAAGGCTAGAATGAAATTTGAATAATACTCGTATTTCTGTGACACTCGGACCTCATTTCAGTTTCAAAATATTTAAAATTTAATGTTAACGGGATAAATCTGGATCAAATTGTTATTCATCCCAAATTTATATTCTTTTTCTTTTTTTAAAGATGCCTAGCAAAATAATTATGTGTTCTTAATTAATTGTATGTTAACAAAGATTCAAAGATGGTATACACTACGAGGGAAAAATACTTTTGATATCAAACTTTAGTTCAAAAAATACATTTGGTATCAAATTCTTTGAAAAAATACATTTTATACCATAATTCACACAATCTTGTCACATTTAGTTTTCCCGTTAATTTTTAGACGAAATTCAGCACTTGTTATTCATGCGTCCATTAAATTGACAATGGGAAGAAAAACATGCACAAGTTTTAAATACCCACAATTGACGACACTTGTTGAATTTCGTCTGAAAATTGACGGCAAAACTAAATATGTTAAGATTTTGTGAATTATGGTATATATTGTAATCCCTAGATTAGGCATGCACAAGTTTTAAATACCCATAATTCACACAATTAGACAAAATTCAACACTTGTTATTCATGCGCCCGTTAAATTGACAATGGGAAGAAAAACATGCACAAGTTTTAAATACCCACAATTGACGACACTTGTTGAATTTCGTCTGAAAATTGACGGCCAAACTAAATATGTTAAGATTTTGTGAATTATGGTATATATTGTAATCCCTAGATTAGGCATGCACAAGTTTTAAATACCCATAATTCACAAAATCTTAACATATTTAGTTTTGCCGTCAATTTTCAGACGAAATTCAACAAGTGTCGTCAATTGTGGGTATTTAAAACTAGTATCAATTTGATCAAGAACATTATGTAAAATTGAGAGAAAAAGTGAGATTAGAAAAACTGTATAAACTGAATTTTGAAAATTAAATGTGTGTTGTGTCTTGTATTGGGTTCGAACCCAATATTTATATACAGACTAAGTCGGCTATTAAGCCCAAAAGAAAAACCTAAGGCCCAACGGAAATAAGCGTGCTAACGCTTTCTAAATAATATAAGGAAAAACAAAAGAAATAAAAATAACATAATTCATAATTACAAATGAAAAGCCCTAATTTCTAAACTGAACCCGTCTCTGTTTCTTCTTCAAATCTTCGTTGCTTTTGTTCTTCGTTTATTCAAATTCTGTCATAAGTTAATACCTCCAATACTCCCTCCTCAAGGTGAAATTGATGGAGCAGACAAAGCTGATACGTGGACCAGTGATGGAGCAGAGGAAGCAAAAGGTCGTTCAAGGGATGAAGCAGATGAAGCATAAGGGGCATGGATATCAATCAATTTCATCTTGGACAATAGCTGCAAAAAACGAGGCAAGTTTAATGCTTTTGTAAATAAGTCAGCTATTTGATGATCTGTGTGTATAGGCATTAGTTTAATCCTTTTATGCTCTACTTGCTCTCTAATGAAATGATAGTCGATCTCTATGTGCTTAGTTCTCTCATGAAAAATAGGCTTACTAGCTATGTGAATAGCAGAATTATTATCACAATATAAAAGAGTAAGATGGTTGGTAGAAATATGCAAATCATTAAGAAATTGCTTAATCCAAACCAATTCACTGGAAACAGTGGCCAAAGCTCTATATTCTGCTTCTGCAGAAGATTTAGAGACTGTGACTTGTTTCTTTGACTTCCAAGATACAAGTGAGTCCCCTAAGAAAACACAAAACCCAGTAGTTGATTTCCTAGTGTCTTTGCATGATGCCCAGTCTGCATCTGCAAAAGAGGATAAAGTTAGGGAAGATTTAGATGAATAAAATAAACCTTTACCTGGACATGATTTAACATATCTTAAATATGATGTAAAACTTGTAAATGAGGTATTCTAGGTCTAGAAACAAACTGGCTAAGTTTATGAACTGAAAAACAAATATCTGGCTTGTGATAGTAAGATACAATAATCTTCCTATCAATCTCCTGTATTGTGTAGTTGTTTCCTCATCCAGAAGATCTCCATCCTCTAAGCTAAATTTAGTTCTTAGGTTCATAGGTAAGGATAAAGGTTTGCACCCTAAATATCCCGTCTCTTCCAGAATTTGAAGAGCATATTGTCTCTGATTAAGACATATACCTGTAGATGACCTTGCCACTTCCAAACCAAGAAAGTATTTAAGTTTTCCCATATCTTTCAATTTAAACTTTGTTAACAAAAACTCTTTAATAAGAGCTATCTGAGTAAAATCTGGACCTGCAAGAACAATGTCATCCACATATAACAAAAGAGCAACAAAATTACGACCTAATCCCTTAGTAAATAAAGAATAATCAGATTTAGATTGTAAAAACCCAAATTCCTTAAGAGCATCACTGAATTTTGTATTCCATTGCCTAGAGGCCTGTTTAAGGCCATATAAAGATTTTTGTAACTTGCAAACATTCTTGACTGATCCTGTAGTTTTAGGATATTTATATCCTAAAGGAAGGTCCATATACATCTCCTCATCTAGATCACCATACAAAAAGGCATTGTTGATGTCAAGTTGACATAATTCCCAGTTATTAGCAGCAGCCAAAGCTAAAAGAACCTTAACAGTAACTAATTTAGCTACTGGAGAAAATGTTTCATTATAATCTATTCTTTCTTTTTGTGTGTATCCCTTGGCAACTAACCTAGCCTTATATCTATCAATAGAACCATTAGGATTCCTTTTAATTTTATACATCCATTTACACCCAATAGATTGTTTATCTTTAGGTAAGGGAACAATGGTCCAAGTGTGGGTATCTTCCAATGCTTGAATTTCAGAATTCATAGCATCCCTCCATTTAGGATTACTTACTGCTTGATGATAGTAAGAAGGCTCAATATTTGAAGAAATATTATTTATAAATGTCCTATAAGCAGGAGACAAATTTGTGTATTGCAAAACAGTAGACAAAGGATACTTAGAAGTAAAATTATTAATATTAGTGCAATGATAATCAGATAAGTATGAGGGCTTTCTGGACTCCCTAGTGGAATTCCTTAAAGGAATAGGAGGAGTTTCATTTAAATTTTCCAAAGTAAAGGGAGAATCATTTACAGAGTCTAAATTATCTAGAGAAGGAGAATTATGAGGAGGAACATTATGTTCTAAGGAACTATAATCAGGAAAATCATAAGTAACAGGATTGTCAGTAGGAAAAATGTTATCATCATTAGAAAATTGATCAACCTTATCTAGTGTGTGAAAATGAAAAATATTTTCATGAAAAATCACATCCCTAGATATAAAAACTTCTTTAGTATTAATATCATACAACTTATAACCTTTGGTACCAAAAGGGTACCCAAGAAAAACACAAATCCTACCCCTAGGATCAAATTCTGTCCTGCCTTGTTTTAAAGTGGAAGCAAAAACAAGGCATCCAAAAGTTTTCAAAATATTATAATCAACATTTTTATTGTATAAAAGAGAAAAAAGGACAACTATAATTCAGAACTTTAAAAGGTGTTCTGTTTATTAAAAAAGCAGCTGTAGAAACACACTCATTCCAGAAAGTAAGTGGAACTTTAGAATCAAAATGTAATGCCCTTGCAATATTAAGTAAATGCTGGTGTTTTCTCTCCACAACAGAATTTTGTTGTGGAGTTTCAACACAAGAAAATTGGTGTAAAATGCCATGTTGAGCAAATAATTCTGTAAAACATAATTCAGGAGCATTGTCACTCCTAAATACCTTAATACATTTGCCAAACTGATTTTTAACCATGTTTATAAAAGTAGGAACAACAGAACTAATATCAGACTTTTTTTGTTAAAAAAACAGACCCATGTGAACCTAGAATAGTCATCAATTATAGTGGCAAAGTACCTATGGCCAGTGTGTGAAATAGTATTAAAAGGACCCCAGAGGTCACAGTGGACTAAATCAAAGATTGCATTAGAAGATGTAGTAGAAGTAGGAAATGGTAGTCTTTTATGTTTAGCCAATGGGCAAATATAACAAGGGTCATTGTTACAAGAAGTAGAATTCCCTAAATCTATTACATTTCTAAGTTTATTCATAGACTTGATAGGTAGATGGCCAAGTCTTCTGTGCCAAGTAGTAAATGAGACCCTATTGCAGTGTGCATGTAGTGGGCTGGTAGAGTTCTGTGTGTCCAAAATGTAGAGTCCCTGTTGGAGATTACCCTTTCCAATCATCTTCTCTTAGTAATCCTGAATTAAGAATGAAGTAGGAGTAAATTTTATAACTAAGTTATCTAATCATAAAAGTTCACTTACATAGATTAGGTTAAACTTAAAATGAGGGATATAAAAAACATTTTTGAGAACTAAATGATTGTTAATAGGGACATCTCCTATTTCAGAAACAGGAAAAGTAGATGAGTCAGGAAGAATAACTTTAGCATTATGAATAGGTTTTAAGGAAGAAAATAAAGACTTGTTGTTGCAAATGTGTTTAGAAGCCCCTGAATCAATAATCCAAAAATTATTGGAAACATTAAAAATTGAATCATAAGTTGTAGAACAGATACCAGAGATACATGAGACATGAGCTGAATCAGTAGGTGAGCTGTTGGTAGTAGAATTAGAGAGTTGAACTTGTGTTGAAAGCAAATTCATTAACTGTTGACATTGTTCAGCAGTGAAACTCTATAAAAGAGGATTAATAGGATGAGTTTGATCACCATGTTGAATTTTCTGATTGTTGGTGAAGGAGGGAGAGTCCTCAGAAACTTGATTGACATAAGTATTCTGTTGTTTAGACTTGAACTGATATCCAGGAGAAAACCCATGCAATCTGTAGCACTTATCTATTGTGTGGCCTAGAATGTTGCAGTGAGCACAAACAGGCTTGTCTTTCTTTTTGAAATTGTTTGTAGACTGGTTGTTTTGTTTGAACTGATTGTATGGGCGTGGGGGTTGTTGGGTAGAGGACTTAGATGCAAAAACTAAAGAGGATGATGTGTCCAAGAGAGCTTTCTGTCCAACCAATTTGTGCCTTTCTGCTTGAGTAGCAAGGGAAAAAACCCTACTGATAGGAGGCAGGGGATCCATTAGGAGAATTTGTTCTCTTAAGGTCTCAAAAGAGGAATTTAAACCCATTAGGAATGTCATAACATATTCTTCCTGATGGTGAGAATGAATCCTTTGTGCATTACCACAATTTCCAGGGCAAGAAACCAAAGTAGGTCTATAAGTATGTAGTTCATCCCAGATTGATTTCAACCTTGTAAAATAAATGTTGACAGACTGATTTTCTTGACCAATGTTAGCCAATTCCCTACGTAGCTGGAAAACCCTTGGCCCATTGCTTTGTTGAAACCTTGTTTTCAAGTCATCCCATATTTCTTGTGCATTAGAAGTATTTCTGTAGAAACAAAATTTAAAATCCAAGATACAACTATGTCATTATTCCTAGACCAAGCATCTTGTAAAATAAGGTCATTATGACCAGGATCAGTAAAAGTGCCATTAATAAACCCAATCTTGTGTTTAACATTTAATGCTACGGACATGGATCTGGCCCAAGTAGCATAATTGTCGCCTACCAGTTTGTTCTGAACAAGGAGAAGACCAGTACTATCTGAAGGATGAAGGAAATAGGGTGATGAAGGATCTTCAGTGGGTAATTTTGTACGAGCAGTCAGGGGCGGATCCAGGAATTTGGTGTAGTAGGGGCTGAAGTTCTATAATAAATTTAATAATTCAAATACAAATACAAAAAAAGAAATACAATCAAACAGCTAAAATTAAAATTTATATTTCATTTACGATAAAATATATGAGGAGAAACAAAAAGGAGGAGGTGAAATTTGACAAAGAAACCCTCCCCATAAGTAACTTTAATTATGACCCTAAATAAACGTATACGTATTTTAATTATAATTTCGAATGACATCAATTACATCTACAATTGATCGTGTCGATTTTTAATTTTTTGAAATCGATCCGTAATAGTCAGGAGCGGAGCTAGATCAATATTTTTTTTTATGGATGAGAAATTTGTGTTGGAATTACTAATAAGTTTAAAAATAAGAAGAAGTAGCAATATAATAAAATAAAAATGGATTTCTCTTGATTGTTATTGAGAAAGAAATAAAATTAAAAATATTACTAAGAAATAATAAAAGTCAAAGAATAATTATTAAGAAAGAGAATGAAATTAAAAGAACAATTGTTGAGAAAGAAAAATGGAGTAAAATAATTATTGTTAGGAAAGAAAAAAGACTATGAAAATGTAAAAAGGAAATGGTTATGTTAGGTTTTGAACTCTAGAAAATGTTAATCATCTTGCATTATCCAACCAATGTAAAATGAAATAATAACGATTAGAAAAAAAAGAAAGACTTCACAAAAGTAGGATTATGTAGGAACAAAGTTTCGAACTCGGGTCTGTGTACAAAATCTTTGGTCTCTTATCCACTGAACCAAAGAATATGTTCGATTAACAGAACTATTAAAAATAATTATAAAGTAATTTTGAGTGGGGGCTATAGACCCCACTTGCCCTTATGTAGGTCCGCCCCTGCGAGCAGTGGAGGTGGTGGTGGAAGAAGAATTAATACCAGAGTCTTCAGTCATGATTCTTGACAATAATCAAGAAAAAGAAAAAAGAGAATGATCAGAAGGAGAAGAAAAAGGCAAGAAGAATTACTCTTCAAGAAAAAAAAAAGGAAGGAGACAAAACCCCTGGAAGAAGAAGAATTACTTTTCAAGAAGGAAGAGGACAGAACCTCTGAAACAAGAAAAAGAATCCGAACAGAACAGAGTTCCAATCGGAGAAGACAAACAGAAGAATTTTCAGATAAGAAAATTAGAATTGAATTAAGCGGAAGAAAAACTTACTGATGCCATATTGTAGTCCCTAGATTAGGCATGACTTGTAGTATCAATTTGATCAAGAACAATATGTAAAATTGAGAGAAAAAGTTAGATTAGAAAAACTGTATAAACTGAATTTTGAAAATAAAATGTGTGTTGTGTCTTGTATTGGGTTTGAACCCAATATTTATATACAGACTAAGTCGGCTATTAGCCCAAAAGAAAAACCTAAGGCCCAAAGGAAATAAGCGTGCTAACGCTTTCAAAATAATACAAGGAAAAACAAAAGAAATAAAAAAACATAATTTATAATTACAAATGAAAAGCCCTAATTTCTAAACTGAACCCGTCTCTGTTTCTTTTTCAAATCTTCGTTGCTTTTGTTCTTCGTTTATTCAAATTATGTCATAAGTTAATACCTCCAATAGTATAAAATGTATTTTTTCAAAAAGTTTGGTACCAAATGTGTTGTTGAAACTAAAGTTTGGTATTTCATCATACAAAATACATAATTTTTGGATTTTTTCGAATCGAACCGGACCGTATGATTTTTTATCGAACCGAACGGAAATTTTCGGTTTGGCAAACGATCTGATGTCTCAAAATTATCGAATCGGCCCGATTTCATTCGATTGTTATTGTATGCTCAACCCTATTCGTAAGGAGTAAATTGTACGACCTCAAGTACTTTAATCTGATAGTAGATGTTCAGTAGGGTCGTGAATCAAGTTTTGTCAAACTGCGTATTAGGTTTTGGTAGGGAACAGAGGAAAAACATACATATATTTAGAATAATAGACATGAAAGCCCAAACAACATCTACACAATTTCAAAATTTTATGAAATTTGAAACCTATATTATCCGACCCACATTTTATGTATCTGTTGCCAGAAAATGAGGCTTTATTCACTTTAAAAAAATGGTTTAACCAATGTTAAGTATATTTCAAGGGTGATTTTGACATCAATTGGTCACTTTTGACCAAATACTAATTTTCTAAATTTGTGAGTATTTTTAAATTACAAAGTTCTATTATTGGTTTAGTTTTGTCCTTATAAAAAAGAACATTGAAATTAAATATTATTATTAATTAAAACTAACTAATAGAGGAAAAGACAAAAGCATCCCCTATGCTTTGTCTAAATTTCAAAAAATTCCCTGTATTATTTTAACGAGAGAATTTTACTTTTGATACCATAATTTACCCATTTAAGGATTTGGTACCACAATTATTTTGCCCAACACATGTGGTACCATTATTTGACAGGACGTTATACATTTCATACTTCCATCAAATTAATGATGAAATTGAACACGTGAGGAGAACGTGTCAGTCAAATTTGACGGAATTGATGAAAACATTGTTGAATCGGTCCTATAATTAAAGATTGCTGGCAAAGTGTACCCCACATATTTTCTGATCGAATTTACCCTACATTTCACAAATTCGACGCATTTCAGTCACAATTGCAAAAATAGTTAAATTATTAATCCTATTTAATCAATTTTATATATTATTATTAAATCTCTTAAAATAATTAGATTTATATATATATATATATATATACATATATATATATATATATATATTAATAATATTGATTAAATAGGCTTAAAATTTATATAATTTAATTTTTTTTAAATATATTAAATATATTTAATAATATTTAATATAAAATTTATTAAATAGGATTGATAATATTTATATAATTTTAAAAGATTTTTTTCTTCAGATTTTATATAAAATACCATTTAATTTTTATATTAGTATACAAAATTTAATTAGTTTAAGATATTTAATATATATATATATATATATAGATATAGATAGATAGATAGATAGATAATCAAATTATTTTAAGAGATTTAATAATAATATATAAAATGTGATTAATCATTTAACTATTTTTGTAATTGTGATTGATATGCTTCAAATTTGTGAATTGAGGGGTAAATTTGTCGACCAGAAAATATTTTGGGCAAACTTTGCCATCAATCTTTAATTATAGGATCAGTTGAACAATTTTTTCATCAATTCCGTCAAATTTGACGGGCACATGCTCCTCACATGTTCAATTCCATCATTAATTTTTCGGAAGTATGAAATGTGTAACGTCCCGTCAAATAATGGTACCAAGTGTCGGACAAAATAATTGTGGTACAAAATCCTTAAAGTAAGGTAAATTATGGTACCAAAAATGAAATTCTCTCTTATTTTAAATCCCCAAAAATTCCATGTGTTTGGTTTAATTACCACACTCGACCCAAATAGAATTTACTTTTGTCTTTTGGCGGAATGACAAGATTACCCCTATGTATTAGTCTTTTATTTATTTATTCATTTTTAAAATCCAAATATATACTATTTGGGTCAGATGTGGTAATTAAAAACCAAACACATGGAGGGGAGAAGGGGTTTGGGAGTTAGACAAAGTATAGAGTTGTTTTTATCTTTCGCTCGTACAACTAAGTGTCAGGGGTAAACTTGTCATATCAAAAGCAAATGTGAATAAATACTTGCAATTTTTGGCTTTGAATAACACTCTCTTTTCTGAGGGTGTATTTGGCGCTGACTTGGGAGCACAGGGGGTTTTTTGGTAGTTAAAATAACACATGGATATTTTTGGGAGTAAGATAAAGCAAAGGGGGGTTTTTTTTTCCAATTTAAGGAATTTTTCAAAAATAATTTGAGGTTTCAATTTAACTAGACCCAAAATCTCTATCTCCATTCATTCGAGTCCGGCCATTTACTCCCAAATCAATTCGTAGTGGAACTAACCGAGAAAAAGCTCTCCAAGAAAGAACTCGCGTAGCTCCAATGTCAGCGCAAACGTCACGAAGCTGTCGTTGCAACCATTGATACATACTCACATTCTTCAGCAAATAAACTCGTATTTATCTCAAACACGTTGTCCATAGTTCGTTGGCAGAGTTAGCTTCACCTACATCATGAATAAACCTACAATGAGCAGGCGATCTAGGTGGCATACAAATTAGTGATAAATAGGCGGGAGTCTAGATGGAAAGAGTCATGTAAATACAGTGTGATTTCTCTCTTGTCTCTCTCTCATGTATTCCGGTGTTTGTATGTGTAATTCTTCTCTGTTCAGGCTCCTTTCTCTCATAGGAACATTAGGAGTTGGATTGAATTCATTATAATTGTATTGTTTTGTTGATTTGTTCACGCAATATATATCCATTTTATCTCAGTTCATTTATAGTACTACAAGTGGTATCTCAGAGCAGACGTTCCTTTGCGCAACTGTGATTGGACTAGCTATGGCAGTGGTAACGCGATCTCAAGATTTGCGGAAGGAGGTGGAGCAATTGAAGGCTAATTATGAAGCTATGGAATGACAAATGCATGAGTATATGGAATAAACGAGGAAGTTGTTTGCGGACCTCAAATCAAAGAGATCAAGTGTAGCTAGATCTGAAGTTCGTTTAGAGGAATATCCGCGAGGTAATTCTTATACTCCTGGCTCTAACACTCACACTCAATTCAGTACTAGATTATTTAGAGTGGAGTTCCCTAGGTTTTATGGGGGATAATTTGAAGGATTGGATATACAAATGTAAGCAATTTTTTTGATGTTGATGATGCACTTGATTCAACTAAGGTTAAATTAGTTGGGTTACATATGGAAGATAAGACATTACACTAGCATCAGTTTTACATCAAGATGAAGAAATGTGTGATTCACTGGGAAGAATATGTTGGGTCATTGCATCATCGATTTGGAACCATGATGTGTGATGATCCAATGAGCGAGATCAAAAGTTGAAGCAACATGGTTCTGATAAAACTTATATAGACTATTTTGATGATTTACTCAAGAAGGTGAATATACAGGAAGATCATGCTATTAGTATGTACCTGACTGGCCTTAAAGAGGATATTGAATATCCTTTAAGAATGTTTGCTCCAAGGTCCTTGCAGAGAGCTTATAATTTATCCAGGATGCAAGAACATGTTATAAGAGAAAAAATGTAGGGAGAAAGTGTAAAGTTGTTATTAATAATGAACCCAGGAAGGGGTATTTATACAAAGAGATAAGACTCCATAAATACCAAAATACCCAACCTAAACCTAGTACTCCTAACATGCTCTAACTCTAACTCTAACACTCCCCCTCAAGCTAGAGTTAGAAGCTCTAAGCTTGTTACAAATACGATAATCACTCGATAACAATTAAACATATTACAAGAAAAACTATTTTTAGTGACAAAAATCTTAGTGGCAAAAAAATTGTCATCACTAAAAGCTGCTATATAGTGATGACATTTTATGTTGTCACTAATTTTCGCAAGTAGTGAGAAATAGTGACAAGGTTTGTTTTTGTCACAATTTTTTGTCACTATTTTTGTGGCGCCAAATTCTGGAGAATGCGGGAAATAGAAGTTGTCACTATTCCCTATAACATTAGTGTTAAGATAGGAAGTCGCCACTATTTGTCTTAGTCAAATTTTAGTGTCAGCACAAAGTTGTCACAAAAAAATCATTTGCTATTGTGATAAGGAAATGTTGCCACTAAAAAACTTTCACCAATGAGTTCCACAATAATTTAGAATTAAATGAATACACTTTTGAGTGATCAAATTAAATTTATCTACCACAAAAAGAAAAGATCAAAATAAATATAGCGTGAAAAATCTAATTTATTGTGTTTAGGCTTTGTAATTTTAAATAAGTTGTGATCAACTCAACAACACATCTTCATAAAGGACAAGAAAGAACTAAACATTAATTTTATAAATTATCTTAGAAGATTAATGTACGTAATTAAATTTTCTGACATTTTGAGAAAATATATGTTAGATTAAGTAATCTTTGGTACATTTATCAATTCTCCTACACATGCACTTTAATTTGTTTTGAGTGAAAAAAAATGTTATTATATTATCAAAAACAATCATTGTACTATTGTATCATAAAAAAAACCCTCTCAAGTCAAAATAATTTTCCTATGATAATTTTTGCTATTAAAAAAGCGAACACATAATAGTTTTTGGTAATAAAAATTACACAAGGACAATTTTGCCATAGATAAAATACACGGGGTACTTTTACATTTATCTCATAAAAATATATATTAATCATGTGGTCCATAACTCATTTAATGTAATTAAAAAGAAAACCTCATTTAGTGTATATTTGTTCACGATCAAAATTTTCATTGTTTTGAAAACTTCAAAATGTTTCTATTATTTAATAAATGGAAAGAAAATAATTAAGGTGTAATTTTGAAATTCTTTATAAGCTATTTGAGACTCTTATATTTCTTTTAAATTTGATAATTTTTTCCTAGTATTTCCAAAATATTTCAGAATTTTTTTCCCAAAAACTACTCCATATTTGAACGAAACATGAACCAAAAACGAAATTTTGAACCATGTACTTGTTATTTCATAATTTTGGTCCAATTGACACGAAATACAGAATGATATATTGAAACAATGTGGCAAAATTTCAAAAATAGTCCTCAAACCTTGGGTTTCTTTTAAAAATAGTCCTCTAACTATATTAAATACATATTTAGTCCTTTAACTTTCACACAACTTCAATTTTAGTCCTATGCATAACAAATTTTGTCTTTTAACTTTTAATAATTTTTAATTTTCATCTTGTAGAAATCTCATCCTCTAATTTGAATAAGTTTCAATTTAAGTCTTGCAATTAAAAACTTTTAGGAACAAATTGTAATTGTAGGGGGGTAATTGAAATTTATGGAAAGCTAGAGGACCAAAATTAGAACTAAAATTGAAATTTGGTGAAAGTTAAAAGACTAAATGTACGTGCACAATAGTTACAAGACTACTTTTTAATAAACCCCAAAGTTACAGGACCATTATTGAAATTTTGCCAAATAATTACTTTTAGTGTTTTAGTTTCGTTAATTATACCCAGCATAGGACTCTTCAAATTCTGGTTTCAGCTGCTGTATCCCTAGATCCAAAATCAGAACCAATATCTATACCACGTCTCTCATCTTTCTCTAAACATCTCCGATTCAATTCTATCTCAACATCTCCTGTGCACAAAAAAAAAAAAAAAAAAAAGAATTAATCCCTTCCGAGGCGCGTCGGGCACATAATGTGGGAACCTCTCCCAACAGGGATTCGAACCTGAGTCCGCTACTTTGTAGTGACTAGTCCCTTCCACTAGACCAATCACCTGTTGGTATTATTCTTTTCATTTTGTTATTATTGTTCTCTTTACTATTATCTTCACATAATGAGATATCAAGAGAAGGAAGTACTCTTTAGATTATGAGTACTACTGCAAGGTTAATTAAATATGTTGACGTCACTTCTTCGAAAACCAGTAACTTTCAATTTTTGTGCAATTACTTCAAGAGATGAATTATAAATTCAAAGTTGATTATTGGATGAAACCTGAAATAATTAACATGGTGAAAGTATTTTGGAATCAATTTGATTTCCATGCCTTTAAAATTTATCATTTTGTTCAGATAAATTTTACTTAATTGTGAATGTGTTTGGTGTAGTATGAATTAATTAGTTAGTTCATGTCTTGATATTGAACTTAATTAATTAGTCGTATATGTACTATGTAACCATTGTGAATTGAATTGAACTATTAAGTGCCAGTTTTCGAATTAGAGAATGATATAGGTAGTAAAATCATAGAAGTATTAGTTATTAATTATACTGTGTTGTTTAATTTCCTATATGTGCTTCTTTCTACCCTTTATATAATATGTAACAGTAAATTCCTTTGAAGTTTATTACTGAGTAATGGTTTTAATAATGATAGACATTATATTACATAAAATAAGAAATGGTCTATAGTTAAGAGAAAATATGGACTAGAACTACAGTTTTAGTAAAGTTGCTTCTTTTGTGTAGTCAAAATTACATCTATGGTTAGAGAACTCAGGAGTAAAATTGTATTTATCTTCCTGTTTTTATGCTATAGCTGTTTTCTTTGTTCTTTATTATTCTATGTATTACTCAAGTCCATGACCTCAATTTGATCTCTAAGCCTTAGAATCTTCCAGCAAGGCTGTCAATTTTGTTTTGTTCCCTTTTGATTGAAATATGTTGTGTTCAGATGTTACTTTTTCAAATTTTCAGATATAATGTATGTTTATGGTATATTTTCTTTTTGTTATAGACAATTTTTGGAACTAAACATAACTTCTTAATAGAAAATACATTGACTGACATATTTAGTTTAGTTGTAAAACTTGAAAAACTTTTTTGAGATCGGAATTTTATGTTTCATAGTCCATATATTCAGTAACTTTTGTACTTCTTACATATTGACTGATTTTATTAATGTCCTCTAATAATATATAGATCTTCTATGCTAATGCAAATCATTTTATTTAATTTACATATATTTTCTCTTTATTTCCTTAGGAACTAGCAATGGACAAAAGTTGGATATCACTTGATAATAGAACACTTCCAGATTATGAAAAAGGAGTTCAAGAGTTCTTAGAGTTCGCCTATTCTTCAATTGAACCACATGAAAAGATTAGATGCCCTTGTGTTAGATGCAACAATGTTTATTTTCACAATCGATATCATGTAGAAGCTGATTTGTTTGAACATGGATTTATCAAGCATTACATTTCTTGGGTGTTACATGGTGAGGAATTTGTTGACTCTTGTATTGAGGACTTAGATTCTGATGATGAAGATAGTGAACTTGAGGATGAGCATTGTTCAAAGAAAAAAAAATCAGCAAACATGCAAGATATGCTAGAAGATTATTATGAAGCAGCGAAGACAAATGCTTGGAATGGACACGATTCTAGTGGGGAAAATAACCATGAGAGTAATGAAAATGCAATGCCGAATTCAGAATCAGAAAATTTCATGAAGATGTTGACAGATGCAGATCAACCATTATATCCGAAATGTGATAGTTTTAGCAAGCTCTCTTTCATTCTTACTCTAATGCACTTGAAGATCCTTAACAGATGGAGTAACAAGTCATTTTCTATGTTGCTTGAAGTATTGAGGAAAGCAATTCCTAGTGGCAAGAAGCTACCTAAGTCATATTATGAGGCCAAACAAGTCATTAGAAGTCTTGGTCCGCATTACAAAAAGATCCATGCATGTGTGAACGACTGCATACTATTTAGGAATGAATATGAAAAGGAGGAGCAATGCCCAATTTGTTTTTCTCCTCGTTATAAATTCAGCGAGGTTAACAATGACGTAAATGGCCATAAAAAGCGTAGCAAGATCCCCCAAAAGGTTCTTCGTTATTTTCCGTTGAAGCCTAGATTGCAAAGGTTGTTCATATCTAAAAAAACTGCTTTGGATATGAGATGGCACAAGGAAAGGCGTACTGATGATGGGGTGTTAAGGCATCCAGCTGACGCTAAAGAATGGAAAGATTTTGATCGAACACATGAATCTTTTGCAGAGGATCCTCGTAATGTTAGACTCGGGCTAGCGACAGATGGATTTAATCCCTTTTCAAACATGAGCACATCTCATAGTACATGGCCTATCATTCTTTTGCCCTACAACCTACCCCCATGGAAGTGTTTGAAATCTCCTTTTTTCATATTGTCCATGATAATTCCAGGTCCAAGGTCTCCGGGAAATGATATAGATGTATATTTGGAACCATTGATTGAAGAACTAATTGACTTATTGGGTCCAGGTGTTGAGACTTATGATGCATCCACGGGTACTAGTTTCTTCCTACGAGCGACGGTTTTATGGACAATTAATGATTTACCTGCATATGCCATTATATCGGGATGGTCCACTAAAGGATATTTGGCATGTCCGATATGTAATAAGGAAACATGTAGCTTCTGGTTAAAGAATGAAAAAAAAGTATGCTATATGAGACATCGGCGTTTCTTGCCACTTGATCATAAATGGCGAGACGTTAAAGGTGCTTTTGATGGTACAAAAGAACATCAAGACAAACCAATGCATTTGTCCGGGGATGATGTGCTTGATCATTATCTGTCATTCAACCAGTGACATTTGGAAAGACTCAACCTAAAAAGAGAAAGCGCGATGAAGAATTAAACTGGAAGAAGTGTAGCATATTTTTCAAGCTGCCTTATTGGAGAACTCTCAAGTTGCGACATAACTTAGATGTCATGCACATAGAGAAAAATGTGTGTGACAATATTTTCGGCATACTATTAGATATTAAGGGAAAAACTAAGGACAATGTTGAAGCTCGTTTTGATCTGCAATAACTTGGTATAAGACATCAATTACACCCTAAATTAGATGGGAATTCATATGTGATCCCCCCAGCATGTCATACATTATCCACGGCTGAGAAGAAAAAAATGTGTGAATTCTTAGCCTCAGTGAAGTTTCCAGATGGCTACGCTTCGAACTTGTCAAAGTGTGTAAAAGTTAAAGAGTGTCGTCTTATAGGGATGAAAACTCATGATTGTCATGTAATATTGCAAAAGTTGCTGCCAATATCAATACGTGGAATGTTAAATGATAATGTATGTGATGCAATCCATGAATTAAGTGAGTTTTTTACAGAGTTGTGCTCAAAAGCTCTAAAACCAGAAGAATTGGAGAATCTTGAGAGTAAAATATCTCTAACGCTGTGCAAGTTTGAAAGAATCTTCCCACCAGCATTTTTTGATATCATGATACATTTACCTATTCATCTTGCACGAGAGGCAATGTTAGGAGGGCCAGTGCAGTATCGGTGGATGTACCCTATTGAAAGGTACGACTTTACTAATTGTTTAAATATATTTTTTAACACTAAATAACAAACAAGGATCCCACCATTTCAATCTTAGCAAGAGAACGAAAAAGAACTTATATTTTGATAGTTAGGGTCATATATATCCAATCATATTCTAATATGAACAAATTCTTAAACTTTTTTTCTCTTTTTAACTAAAATGTGTTTTGCAGGTACTTGTGCAAGTTAAAGAGGTATGTAAGTAACAAGGCTTTTCCAGAAGGATCGATAGCTGAGGGTTACATTGCCGAGGAATGTTTAACATTTTGTTCGATGTATTTGGATGATATTGAAACACAGTTCAACAGAGTAGAACGCAATTATGAGAGTTGCGGAGAGAAATCACAACAAAAGTTGGAAGTGTTTTCGGAAGCTCCTCGTCTTTTAGGAAAATGAGTTTATAAATATATCGATTCAGAATCATGGAAGCAAGCGCATTCCTATATTTTGAAAAATTGTGACGAAGTTTTACCATTCATCAGGTATGTTAACACCAATACTAAAATTCATATTAGTTTTAGAATTTGGTGAAGAAGATTACCACACAATTTATATTATGCACTTGTATTCTGGACATAAAATATAGTAGAAAGATTGGTTTAATACAGAACTTTATCAAATACGTATTCATGTGACTGCGCTTGTATATTGCTGGTAAAATTTGTATCTCATCATGGTTTAAACTATTCTATATTTTGATAACATATATGATAACAACACTTTCGACTAAGTGAAACTTAATTGTATTCGTCTTTAGTGAACATCGGGAAGAATTAATGCAACAGGGCATGCCTAATGTGGAAAAGATGCATGAGGAGACATTCTCTAATTGGTTTGAAAATCAAGTAAGTACCTTTTTACAACCTTTTTAAGTAATATTTATTTGTAATACCTGTCTAATACTCGTAATAAGTTATTTGTAGGTTACATCACTATCAAGTGAAGAAAAGAAAAAATTGCATCCGGATCTGGTGTACTTAGCATATCACCCTGATGAAAGAGTAACTCATTATGAGGCTTGTGTTGTGAATGGATTAAGATTTCACACCAAAAACCGTGACATGAATAAAAAAACTCAAAATTTTGGAGTTGTTGTGAAAGTTGAGGAAGAATCGGGATATAGAGACTACTATGGTATGCTCACTGATATAATTCAACTGGACTACTATGGAAATAATCATGTGGTGTTCTTTAAATGTGATTGGTATGAAGGTCGATCAATTCAAAAGGACAAATACAATTATACAAGCATCAACACATCAAAGCCATGGAAGACTAAGGAGCCATATGTGTTAGCATCCCAAGCACAACAGATTTTTAATGTAGGTGACATTAAATTGGGCAGCCACTGGAAAATTGTGATTAAGGCAGATGCTCGAAGTTCATGGAATGTGCTTGAAAATAGTGATGAAAACTCCAGGATGATGAATGAGCCGTACCAGCAAAAAGAGCCACACAACACAAATTCTATACCAGAAATTCCCGATGAAGATGTGCAATGGCAGAGAACTGATATTCCGGCAACATCAATTGATTCATATGGCATAACACCTGTGGAGGACTATGACTCTGAAGGATTTATTGAAGACGAAAGTGAAGATGGGGATGATGAAACATTAGCTGAGTATGACGAAGAAGATAAAGAAAAAGATGACAATGATGAAGACACTGATATTGATTAACTCGAAGAAGATGATGATAGTTAGAATGGATTTCGAAATATTTATATTTATGAGATTTTAATCATTTGCTAGTTGCATTTAATTTTACTTTCGAACTTTTGTAGGCCAGCTAAATATTCAATTTTTTTAAACTAATTTGGTTTAATTACATGGATGGTCTTATGCTCCTTCAAAGCTAATTAATTTTTTATGTAGTTTTTTCTTGTGCATAGTACAATTTTAGGTAGTTGTTTGAGCTTCTGATGGAGAATGAACTTGTATGCCTAGCGTATATCTTATTAATTGCAGGTATATAAATTCTTTCAGGCTCAGAGATGATATTTGTTGCCTTTTATTTCTTCTAATTATTACTTTATGCAAATAACCGAAAACAAGATGTAATTCCGAAATTATTTATTTGCCTAAAACTCTGTTATTTTCCTAAATTTAGTAACTTTGTTTACAAATTTTCCTTAGTGTTTCCAAAATATTTTCGAATAGTGTCGAAAAGTTTCCAATATTTGACTGACCGAAACATACATTTGAACCGAAATTTTGATCCATGATTATTAGTAATATGATTACAAAATAATTATAAAATTTTGAGTACCACATCAATACATCCAAAAGTGTACAATTTCAATTAAATACAATACATTTTAAATTTGAACAATAATTTAATAGTGGGTGCTTTTTCTTGATTGAGACAAATTGTGAAGAATATGATCGTATCATGAGTCCTTTTTTTTTATAGATACGGTGATTTACACTCAAACTCCCTCATATTTAGTCATATTACGAGAAACCTTTTGAAGTTTAATAAATTACAAAGATATCCCCTGTGATTCAGTAAGTCTTACAAATACACTCCCTACAACTTATAAAAATATTACAGAGAACACCCTATATTATTCCAATATCTTCATAAACACTATCGATCATGACTCATTTCTTTTATAAGAGTTAAAATATTTTCTTAGTTATAAATTTTAATTTCAGACTTTGGGTAGATCAATAAATCAGTACAAACATGATTGTGGTTTTACTCAAGTATGATATATATTTGGGAGCGAAATGCAAAGATATGTTTTTGTCTAAGTAGCAAAATATCTCTGTGATATTTTTATTACCAGAAACCTCTATGTGCTAAATTTTATTAGCAAATAATCTTTCCAAAGATAAAATAACAATTATACCCCCACCAAAAAATGCAAAAATATTTCTATTCACTAATAAATTGACAATAGTCCATGTTAACTTTGAAAATTGACAATTACCCCTGAATTCACTTAAAACTTTACGAAAATCTCTCTATGATTTATAAATTATATTTCAAATGAGATATTTTACTAATAGAAAAAGAAGGGGAGGGTATGCTAACAAAAATAACACATAGGGATTTTTGTTAATTACACAAAGCAAAATATTTTTTAATTTAGCTATATATTTTTTAGTGAACATGAATAAAATACTATAAATTGTTTGTAATGGACTATATGTATTATAATAAGGTTGAAAACTACATCAATATGTAGAAATTAATTAATAATTTATATTTAATCACATTATGTTACGGTTGGTGCAAAAAAAATTTGGAGACCCACCATATAAAAACGTTCATTACAATTTTTGCATATAATGAAAAAATTAGTTCAGTGATAACCTTAAAGTCGATTTAATTAGCTACCATATAACCACATTAGACTATTTCCTCAAATGTATAATTTTTTAAATAATTGTATATGCATATTTTCATTTTTATTTTTTGTATATGTGTAAATTTCTTTTGGGAAGTATTAATTAGAGGGAATTATTTGGCGGCAATATTCCACATATTTTCCATTTCCACTTTGGTTTTACCTCCATTTTATCTCCCATTACAGGCGGTTTCTTCCAACTTTTTTTTCTTATCTTTTTTAATTTATTTTCCATGTGAAAAATATAAGAAAATCATTTTCTTCCCATATTAATTTCATTTTCTCTTTTTCTCTAGCTATTATTCTTCCCTCTCGAGCCTTCCCCTGTACTTCAAATCAACCTGGTAAGAATTTCTTTTATTATACCAACTGAGCATATGTATGTTTACCACAATTTGAGAAGTAAACAATTTTATTTTTTAGGCCAAAAGATCATGTGAAAAATGCTCTTTTTTATGTTTATTATTAGATTATTTGTCATTTCTCTACCTCTGTTTTATGGTGCTAGAGAAAAAGCAATTACATTCTGGTAATTTTTTTTTTGGTTTTTTTTTTGGGCATCCATGTCAAATGTTTTTAATATCATCAAAATTATTATTTGTAGATTTCAATTATGCAAGAAGACACATGTAGTTGGTGTTAATTTATGAGTTTGGTCATCGAAGCATAAAGGATATTGGCTTTACATTGTCTTGCGATTTTAGTCAACTAAGTGTGAGATTGTTAGCATATGTCATCATTGAAACTTGTTGAAAGTTGGGGGTTATATTGTTCACTCCTTCTAAGGATTTTAAGTCTTGAATATTTGTTTGTTTCAGGATCATTATATGGTTATATTAGTGTAGTTGATTATATATTATGTCCAATGCTCTGTAATTGTATTTAATATTTTAATTCATATTTATAACAATCGACGATTTTGTAATGGTAATATTTATTGACAGTTTTTACCCTACACATGGCTACCCGTGGTCGAGAGATGTCTACTCGTGGTTGAGGCAAAGGCCCACAGAACTTAGAGCAAGTTCAAGGACAACATTCTATTCAAAACTCCTAAGAGCAATCAATTGAAATAGCTACATCTCAAGCTGATGACATTGGTGGTTTTTTTTAATACTCATTGATTTATTCATGCATACTTTACTTTTATAAGTGATGAAATTATTTTATTTTCTCTTTGTATGATAATTCTTGAATGGCACTAATTTATAATAGAACCGTTTACTATGTTCTTGGGTTAGGCACATCTCGCAAAGGAGGAAGAGGGATAACAAATGGAAGTTTCGTAGAAAAGCAGCGGCGCCGAGCTGAAAAACTGGAGGTTGTTATACATCCACACCGAAAGCGAGTTGTTGGTGATCATGCTAAACATTTGAAAACTGAGGCTTGTGTAATCCTCAAGCAACATGCACCCCTTCAAATATGCCCACTGGAAGGATATTCCACTATGAAAAAAAAAGAAAGATGTGGGTCGCAATGAAGGTACCTTCTTTATAATGATATCTATTCAACTTATATTGTATTTATATATGAAATGTTTGAAACTTCCCTTATATGTATTTCAAAACTGTAGCAAAAGTTTAATCTCGGAGAAAATCCTCAAACTAGAGAAGTTGTTGACAAACAATTAAACTGGCAATATAGAAATCGTCGCAGCAAGCTCCATTCATATTATCTTGATAACAAGTTCAACAAGAGCGACCTCCTGCTGGAGTAAAACTAGGTGATTGGGAACATCTTATCACTTACTTTGAAAGTGCTGAATTTTTATTTAACTTAATTTTTTGGACAAACATAAATTTACTTATATATTGGTTTTAACATTACTACTAGTACTAAATTGCAGATTAAATTAGCTCGATATTATTGGATTTTGTTGACTAAATTCCAAGCTTTAAGTATCTTAACAAAAGATTTCAGTTTTACTTTTTTGCTCTTAAGCATATTCTTTTGGTAAACTAAATGTGTTAAAGTTTTGAACCAAAAAAAAAAATGTGTTAAGTTTAGGTTGTTTGTGTATGTAATAGAGCTAAACCCTTCATATTAGATATTGTAAATTTTTGTGTACATCAAAAGCTACTTCTATAGTCTGTATTTAGATAAATTTTAATAAACGTTTGGCCCAAAATTGAAAAACCCGATAGCTAATCTCAATATTAAATAGTATCCACGCGGCTGATCCGATAATCTCGAAAAGGGTCCGTGAGTCGGCCTGTATAATTGAATCAGGGTGTATCTGCTCGTTTCAAATCTAAATCAAACATTTGTCACCTCAATAATTTGTACTTAAAGAAGTGTTATGACATAAAGTATGCACTTTAAATGTAGAAGACTGCCTATGGCACAAGGAATCAACTCTGGGTAGTAAAATTGGAAAATAATATACTCTGGTGGGTATATGCATATATATAACTTTGGTGAGGTGTGTTTTCTTGTAATGGTGTTGAACTAGTTGAGGCTGCTATGCCAGTAGTTCTTTATAAGAGCTTCTTGGTCAGCTTGGAATAATTTCAAAGACCTAGTACTAGTAGCTCTTGTACTTTTTTTTCTCTTTCTTATAAAGTAAGCAATTTCTTTGGGAAAAAAAGTAGATTCTATTAAATATATTATAATGTTAATGTTACATATTTGTTTATGCAGAAGGCAAGTGACAGAAACTTTGTGAATAGGAGCAAACTGAACATGCATCATACGTGTGGGACAAAATCCATTGCACAATACTGTTACGAAAATGTAAGTAATCTTTCAATTAAAATTGGCTTTAAATGATATTTTTTATTCAGTTTAACAATGGAGTGTCTATTATTGACTATTCTAAGAAGAAATCTACAGATAAGGCTTATTAAATAGAACTTATCATGTGGTATGTTATGTTGTGCAGTAGTGAAGCCTGCACTTATGTAATTGTTAAGCATGTCCCCCGCACATCGTATGTGATTTCAGTACAAGAGTCACTTTATGTAAATATAAATTGAATAATTAGAAGCAGACCAAATAAGCTTAATGAAGTTTGTAACACACTTTATCTTTGTATCAAAAATCATGTTTTACAATAAAATGAGTATCTACTATTAGAAAATTCCAATCAATTCAAAATTGATGATTGGATATTTTTATCCAGTAATGAATTGAAATCAGACATATTTCCGTTTTATCTATATTAATATATAATGATTAAATTAAATGACTAACCTAACCACCTATTCGAATTAAGTTTTGTGGGCTAATTGGGGTCTCTACTCGAGCCCAATGCATGGGACAATAAAATTCTGGGTGAATAGTGTCTAACTAATTTTGATGAGCTTGGTTGACTATGAATTTTTGTATTAAATTTGATAAGTTTATAAGTTAATTTTAAGTCTACTTATATTGAATTTTAATAAGGTTCAATTTAAAATAAATATATTAATAGTTACAATTATTTTAGTGTAATTTTTGTCAAAGAAATAAAAACTTTTAAAGAGTGCATTAAGTATAAATACCACTTTTGATCGTTCTTATGTACTTTTTTTTTACATTTTGGTCATCCTTATGTTTTTCTATATATTTTAATCCCCAGTATTTATTATTTGTTTCTTATACAAATAGCGAGACACTGAAACGGGAGAGGAGCCTACACGTACAGCCTCATGGAAGAAAACCCATTTTAGTAAGAAGAAGAATGATTGGGTCGACCCAGAATCAGGCCGAGTTTATGTAAGTCAGTCAAAGTAATTTATGCCATAACTTCACTGTGCTTCTATGCTAAAAACTTATTTGGCAGGATCAAATAAATAGACTACAAAATCCGGTTGATGGCGATGACAAAGAACCGATGAGTGAGGATGAAGCTTTTATAGAAGCACTTGGGCCAGAAAAGTCAAGCCGATTACGTGGTTGTGGAGATGGACTGAAGCCACCTTCTAAAAAAGGACAAAGAATCGATGAGAAGCTAGAAAAGGAGAATGAGGAATTGAAGAAGATAAAGAATGCATGATAGAGATGGCCCTGCGAATTGAAGCCCTGGAATCCCAATCCAACAATCAAGAGACTCAAGTCCAAGCTCAAGTCCAAGCTTACCTTAAAGCTCAATTTCCTGCTCTCTTTCACATTTTAAGGGAAGCTAGCCAAACTCATCCACCACAAACTACTGTGAGTCGTGACTAACTTAATATATCATTTTATAGGTTTTAGTTTCATATAATTATACTATCCTTGTTAGTTAAAGTCATACAACGAGGTTTTATATCTTGCTAAAAGATTTAACTACTTCCATGTCTAGGGTGTTATGACACTTGGTGAATCAAAATATTTTAGTTTATTGCATACGGAAAGGTTATTAAAGCAGATGTTTTTACTTGGTGATCATTTGATTCATTTTTCCTTTAAGTTTCTTTGGTGAATGTTAGCAATATATTTCTGTCTATTATTGGTAGGATTTTAATATCTAGTTATTGGGTAACTTATGAGAAAATAGATTAATTGTATGACCATTTATTTAATTTAATTGGTCATCGTCTTTACTTTTGTAAAATTTGTCTAGACTAATAATTATTTATCGGTTTATCACTCTATGTAGGTGTGAAGAGCAAGGAAGGATTTTCCATGTAGAGACTATTGATTGTAATTGGGTAACTTATGAGAAAATAGATTAATTGTATGACCATTTATTTAATTTAATTGGTCATCGTCTTTACTTTTGTAAAATTTGTCTAGACTAATAATTATTTATCGGTTTATCACTCTATGTAGGTGTGAAGAGCAAGGAAGGATTTTCCATGTAGAGACTATTGATTGTAGTAACTAGATATTAGTACTTCCATTATGTTTTCTGTTCTTGTTTTCTAGGGTGTTGCTTAGTATTTTCATTATGTTATTTTTTCTTTCTATGGTGTTGCTTTGGCAAACAAGTACTCGGTTTTGAATTCTATTGATTGTTAATATTATGGAAATATTTTAGTTTTGATTAAATTAATGTATTGATTTTTACAGTTTGTGTATGTATTTCATTTCATTCATTGAGAAACTTTGATAATTCATTTGAACTTACTCAAATCGAAGTAGATACTAATGAAAAATTACATGCATTGCTCTTAGCATCATATAATATCGTCACAAATCTATTATTTATTGATTATTTTGTTCAGAAAAAATAATTAATTAGCCACAATATTTTTTGTCACAATATTATTTATTTATTTAATATTTAGATATTGTTAAAATAAATTAGTCACAAAATTGATGTCACTAATGTATTTACTATTTATATTTAGTTTAGAAATTAAAAAAATAATTTGTAATTTATAAATTTATAGAGACAACTTTGGACTTCTGGTGACAACAATAATCCCCATTAGTGATAATGGAGTCGTTACTATTTGATGTGTTTTTAGTGACAAAATATTTTGTTGATGCTACTACATCGTGCTATAGTGACGATTTAAATAGTCGTGGCTAAAACTTTTAGCAACACCACTTGTAGCAACAACGTAGCGGCAACTCAAATTGTTGTCGCTAAAATCTTTTGTGACAACTTTTATACATATAGTGACAAAATATGTCGCGACTAAAACGTACATTTTTTGTAGTAATTATAAAACACCATAAATAAGAATAACTAAGTGAAGGTTGTAGCAATAGTTGACAATTGATGATGAAGTTGATAAAGAACTGCATTGAATTGGAGAACTCTTGGTAACCAATTTTAATGTCGAAACTAACACCCGCGAACACCGCGGTGACAACGATTGGCAAACCACCAATCAAAACATAACAAATGGATCACTTGATCCACACAATCGACAATCTTGGGGATCAATGCCGACGCCGGGGATAACATCCGCTAACACTCTGTAGCTTCCTCAACCGTAATTTGATTCCAACCAAATGTCCAACAAATAGTGCGCGACGACCACACTACCAAAAATTACCAAGCAACAATTCAATTGCAACAACTTCCATCAACAACAACAATATCACCAACCAAAATCAAACAACGATAAATACCTAGAAAGCAAAAAATAATTATTACTCACTACTCCCCCTGCGCAACTAACCATAGAGTTGCTCAATACATCAATCCAAAAATATAGCCACCAGAAGTCCAGGACAACTACTCATCTTTGCACTACTCCCTGAGTTGGGCTAGGGTTGAAATAATCTGAAACCGTGGCACCATAAACAATTGCTAAAGAAAGATGAAAACGAGCAGATCTATTGAGCAGATTCTGGAGCAGCCGTTGTGGTTCCGAAAACAGAGCGTACGGGGCTAGTTGTGACTTGAACTAGGGCTTGAGACGCCCCTTTCTTTTCTTTAGATCTGATGTGGGTGGGTGGGTAAAAAAAAATGGATTTGTTTAAGAAGATGGTAGAACTTTTTTTTTTCTTTTTTTTTTTTAATGGTGGTGGGACAATAACGAAAAGACAGCGGCTTACTTTGAATGGCCAGCCGCCGCGGCGATGAGTTAGATGGTTGCCGCGGTGGCTATGGTTTTACTCTATCTTGTTTACTCTTTTTTAAAACCCTAGATTAAAAAAAAAAAACCCAAGCTCTTGATACCATATTAGAATTCACCACATGGATTGGGATAAGTACAATTACTTGGCTTGGGCCTAACTCAACCTCAAAAGCTAGCTTGTAAGTTGAGGATTACCCAAGACCTTATAAGGTGGACTTAACTATTGTTTTCAACCAATGTGGGACTATTAGTCTCAATACTCCTCCTTCACGTGTGGGCGGGCTGAATGTGTGGGTGAAACAAGCCCAACACGTGACATATTAAAGTCCAACCTTACTGATTGCGACATGTGGGTCCCAACACACGAATAATGACCGTCCAGGACTTTGTTAACTGGACGAAGAATGACAACCCAGGCCTTTGTTATCTGGGGGAAATGTGTGGGTGAAGAATAAAATCCCATCATGCGCGCAAGAAAGAGCCCATCACGGAAGGAGGTGGCCCACGTCAACTTGCGCTCTGATACCATGTTATAAGAGAAAAAATGTAGGGAGAAAGTGTAAAGTTGTTATTAATAATGAACTCAGGAAGGGGTATTTATACAAAGAGATAAGACTCTATAAATACCAAAATACCCAACCTAAACCTAGTACTCCTAACATGCTATAACTCTAACTCTAACTCTAACAGAACATACCAACTTAACAAAGGTTAAGAAGCCATTTATGCAATCTGGAGCTAAATCTCAAGCATTACTTCCTAGTCCAGTTACTAAAGGGAACCAAACTTATAACAACCCCACAGTTAGATCTTCTAGGATGTTTTCCTTTGCTGAGATGGATGAGAAGAGAGCAAATGGGTTGTGTTCTTGGTGTGATGAGAAGTATACCTTTGATCATAGGTGTAGTAAAAGGAAACAAGTCTACATAATGGATTTGGAGGAGGGGATAGTCAGTGATGAGGAATTGCTAGAACACGAGAACACATATAATGATGAAAATTCGCCTCTTTTGTCAATGCATGCTATGGCAGGAATGCATGATTATAATACCATGAGGTTAACTTGTGGGGTAGGTGATAAAGCTTTGCATATCCTTATTGATTCAGGAGTACACACAACTTCTTGGATTTGGATATTTCCAAAAAAGTAGGTCACTTACTACTTCTTTTTCTGTGGCCACTGCTGGAAATAGATTAGAGGGTCAGTAGTGTATGTAAGAAGTTCACCTGGAAAATGCAAGGAGTCTTTTTCACTGTTGATTCTAATTATGACACTTGGAATATGTGATCTCATTTTGGGGGTACTGTTTCTTTGCCCAATCATGTGGGACCTCAACAAACTACTTCTGGAGTTTTCTGTGATTGGTAAAAAGATATCATTTAGAGGAAGCAACCTAAATTGAATATAATTAAAGAGAGTAAAATGGAAAAATTGTTATCCAATCATCCTCAATTGACCATGATGAGCTTGAGCTGGATTGAAGAAGTGGATGGTAAATTATATACAACCTTATATGCATCAGCTGTTGAGGTGGATAGACCTCTTGACTTATAAAAGGTTTTGGAGGACTTTAAAATGATGTTTTTGCTAATCCAAGAGAACTACCACCTGTATATGTGATGCTCTACCCTACAATGGAAAAAAAAAAAAACGAGATAGAACTAATGATTTTAGAAATATTGGAATCAGGGGTGAGTAGGCCCAGTAATAGTCATTTCTCTTCACCTATTGTGTTAGTGAAGAAAAATGATGGAACATGACGCATGTGTGTGGTTTACAGAGAGTTAAATCAAGCCACTGTGAAAGACAAATTCCCTATACATGCAATTGAAGAACTATTTGATGAATTATATGGGCTAGGTTTTTTACTAAATTGGATTTAAGGTCTGGTTACCATCAAATATGAATGGTGGACGGTGATATTGAGAAAACTTCATTTAGAACACATCATGAACACTATGAATTTCTAGTAATGCCCTTTGGATTAACTAATACACTATCGACATTCCAAAGTTTAATGAACCATATGTTTCATGCTTACCTTATTAAATTTGTAAGTGAAACTTTTCACAGAGAAAGGTGGAATATCTGGGATATATCATTGATGAAAATGGCTTATATGTAGACCCACGGTAGGTACAACCCATTTGTATTGCCCAAAGAACATCAAATATTTGAGAGGGTTTTTTGGATTAACAGGGTATTATAGGAAGTTTGTGCAAGGCTATGGGAGTATTGCCAAATCTCCCACTGATTTGGTTGAGACGGATAGTTTTGAATGGACTGAACCAACTACTCAAGCATTTATCAAACTACAACAGGCCATGATTACCACACCTGTCTTGGCTTTGCCTGATTTTACTCAAGAATTTATCATTGAGTCGCATGCTTATGGTAAGGGACTATGAGCAGTGTTGATGCAAAGCAAGAAGCCATTGACTTACTTCAATAAAGCTCTTAGTGGTAGACATGCTGCATTACCAGTTTATGACAAGGAGATGTTAGCTTTAGTGTCTGCTGTAAAAAAAATGGAGACTATAATTGATAGGAAGGCACTTCACTATCCGTCCTGACCATCAAAGTTTCAAGTATTTGCTGGAGCAAAGAATTGCCACACCACCTCAACAAAAATGGTTAATGAAGTCACTGGGGTATGATTTCAGCATTGTGTACAAGAAGGGAGTTGATAAGAAAGTGAGACAAATTGACGAACATGCAATAGTGTTAATAACCTCCAGTTTGATTGATCAAATCAAGAGTAGATGGAGTTCTGATACTCAACTACATGTATTAATTAGCAAGTTACAATATGATCATCTCTCAAAGCCCAATTACACATGTCATAGTGGATTTTGAGAACAAAGGGCATATTGGTGGTGGGATATGATACTTCACTCTGTACACAGATTATTCATTTATATCATGACAATAAGGAGGGGGGGTCATTCTGGTATGATCAACACACTATACTGGGTAAGGGGGAGTTTTATGGGGAAGACTATTAAGGACAAATGTTTATAAGTATGTGCAGACATGTGTAATTTGTCAAAGTTGCAAACTGATAACGCCATTAAAACGTCGTTATTACCTATCTCTTTAAGCCCAAAACATTTTATTTTGATCCGAGTTTTTGTGTGTCTTTGCGTGTTTTCTTGTCTTTTGTGTTTTTGGCCCCTTTGTTTGGCCTTTGTTCGTTTTTGTGTTTTTGTTCTCGTATTGATCGTTTTCTCCATGGTTTGTAGGTATTAACATCATAGAGAGATTCGGAGTTGCGTATCAATGATGAGAGTCGCTCTACCCACCCCGCGAGTCAAGCTTGAGCTTCAAAGCAATTAGAACCCGGAGCAAATTGTACAAGAATGAAGATAGCTGCTCACTAGAACATGCATAAATATTTCATAGATGATCCAAATGAGCTGAATTTTGGATATGTCATAGATAAGTGAGTTAGCTACGCTACGGACTTTACGGATCTGCAATCGGAGTTCGGAATCAAAAGATATGCTGCTCGGAAGGAAGTGCGGCAGAGCAGAAAACTGCCTACGGCATAAACCTCGCCGCGGCGAGGTGGAGGCTCGCCGCGGCGAGTTGCCAGCAGAAAAATCAAGTTTGCCTACGGCATAAACCTCGCCGCGGCGAGGTGGGACCTCGCCGCAGCGAGGTCTGCTCTGTTTTCTGCGTATTTTGAGGGCCTTTTTGTATATTGCCCTTCTCCCACTTGTAAATACAACTTCCTTTAGGACTTTTTGGCCTTTGTTACTATAGTTTGGAGGGTAACTTAGGCATGATGAACTTGTTGTTCCTCTAGGTTAGAGGCTTAAAGGTGGAATCATTCAACCAACTTCAACCATTCTACACTTCTCACTTTACATTTTTTCTCTCTTGCCTCCCTTTTGAAGAAAAGAGAAGAACTCTCACTTGGACTCCCCAAAGAAGATAAAAAGGCATTAAGGGAGAAGTTGTTGAAGACCTCTTCACTAAGCTTACTCTAAACTCTTTTACTTTGTTCATTTATATTGATGTCTTTTAATGTAATGAATGATATATTGTTGTTATGAGTGGCTAATCTCATTTATTCTATGTTTTTATTGATCCTATGTTTGGTTCTTGATTCTTGATTAAATGATGAGTTAATGATTGTTGTTATGCTTGTATACAAGTGTTTGTTAATCTAGTTTGAGCTTTTGTCAACTTATGGATTAGCTAACCATAGGATGAAATGAATTGATCTTTAATTGCTAGACATAGTGGATTAAAGATTAGATTGAAAAACTAGGTTGTGATTTGATTTTAGGATAGAAATATACCTAGGTCATTTCATGTTCTAACAAGGTTTGGAGTTAATGCATCACTTAGGCTTAATCCTTTTAGACATAAATTGGATTAGTTTACTTTGGTAGGTTCGTACGATATCGAAAGATACGTATGAATATTTTATGAAATCTTGAACAATAAACATAAGTGTAGTTGTCAATTGTTGAGTCGTTTGTCTTGAATCGAACTAGGAGACGTAAAATCGTAGAAGCCTTTACATATATTAAGTCAAGTGTTAGTTTTCGTAATTACTTAATTGAGTTGTAGTATCAAAACCACCATCACCTCACCGTACTCAACTTACGAATCTAAGTCGAAGTAACAAGACGTTAGTTGGTAATTAATTGAACAATTCCTCGTGGGTTCGACACTCCTTACTACTTTATTACTTGTAACGACCGTATACTTGCGTGTTTGCGTATTAGTATTTGGAACGCAACACAAACCAGTGAACACTCTTCCCTGGATTGTTACAACCATTACACATTCCACATAGGATTTGATGTGACCTATCCGTGGACTTTGTGGAGGGGTTATCTAAGGTGCAAGGTAAGGAGGTTATTTTAATGGTTGTGGATAGGCTTAGTAAGTGTGCACACTTCATTGCACTTTCTCACCCTTATATTATTGTTTCTGTGGCTAAATCTTTTATGGATAATATCTACAAATTGCATGGAGTGCCTCAGACCATCGTGAGTGATAGAAATGTATTTTTTAGTAAGTTTTGGCAAAAATTCTTCAAAATCCAGGATGCTTAACTCTTACATTCCACTGCATATCACCCTCTAATGGATGGTCAGATTGAAGTTATTAACAAGTACTTGGAGACATATTTGAGGTGCATGGTGGGTGAAAGGCCTAGGGATTGGTTACATATTCTGCCTCTAGCGAGTGGTGATATAACACAACCTTCCACTCATCTACAAATTACACTCCCTATGAGGTTGTCTGTGGACAAACACCTCTGTTACATCTCATTTATCAACCGTTTAAATCATTGGTTGATACTCTGGATTGAAGCTTAGCTCCTAAAGAAGCTTCTATCAGGGTACTCAATCATCATCTGCCTAGAGTTCAAGCCAGGATGCAGGATCTAGATGATAAGAAGAGATTGTATAGGGAATATGAGGTTGGCACTTGGGTTTATGTTACGGCAACCTTATAAACAGGTCACATCAAGGGAGTCTCCATTCCACAAGCTCAGTCCTAAGTATTTTGGGCCTTTCCAAATCATTGAGAGGGTAGGGAAAGGCCTACAAATGACTACTATCATCTGAGTATAAGATTCATAACACATTTCACATATCCTAACTTAAGAAGAGGATTGGTGATGTTCTAGTTTCATCTTCACTTCTTGCTTTTCAGATAGATAATGGCCATGTGTTATTGGCTCTTGAAAAGATTCTTGATCGTCATCTCTACAACAAGAATGGTCGTACAACCACACATATATTGGTGAAGTGGTTTAAGGCAGCAGAGTAGGACAACTCTTGGGTGGAATTGTTTGCTTTTTAGAGCCAGTTTCCTGATTTCTTTGTTTGACGTCAAGTTACATTTGAAGGGGAGGGTATTGATACATACTCATATTTTCAACAAATAAACTCGTATTCATCTCAAACACATTTTCCTTAGCTCATTGGCAGAGTTAGCTTCGCCCACGTCATGAATAAACCTAAAATGAGCACGCGACATTTGGATCCAGGTGGCATAAGGATTATTGATAAATAAGCGGGAGTCTAGTTGGAAAAAGTCATGTAAATACCTCTCTTGTCTCTCTCGCATACTTAGGTGTTTATATGTGTAATTATTCAATGTTCGGGCTCTTTTCTCTCATAGAAACCTTAGGAGTTGGATTGAATTCATTATAATCATACTGTTTTTCTGATTTGGTCACGCAATATACATCTATTTTATCTCAATTCATTCATAATTGTATCAGCTATCTTCGCCGTCAAAGTCGATGAAGATGACCATTGACCACCAGGTATGGTGATATACCTTTGACCGATTTACAATCTAGACATGTATCCGGGAAGGAATGGACCAAATTAGAACAGTTGAACGGTGAAATCAAGGATCAAGTTGTGTTGGTACGTGGTCGCACACATGTGAACCGCTCCGTTGGGAAGAAAATGGCATTTATTGTGTTACGTAAAAAGGGGCTTACTATTCAGTGTGTTTCGAGTGTGGCCGCTAATATGGTCAGTCCACAGATAGTAAAATTCGCAACTAGTTTGACTCGTGAATCAATTGTCGATATTGAAGATGGTGTTAGGATTCCCAATCAGGCCATCACAACGCCAATTAGCAGGTTTGAAAGTTTTTATGATTTTTCTATATGTGTATTTGTGTACGTAAATAAATTTTATTGAAATATGTAATTAAATTGAAATTGAAATGAATAGAGTAGATTCCATGACCTATACATAACAATGCAGGTAGAAATTATAGTTTAGAAGCTTTATTGCGTCAGTAGGGCTATTCCTATATTACCCATCACGATTGAGGATGCAACTTGAAATGACCATGAAATAAAGAAATCTTCGGAGTATGTGAGATGCTTGAGCGTGTTAATCAAGATACTCACTTGGATCATAGGGTTATTGACCTCCACACTGCTGCAAATCAAGGGATTTTTAGAATCCAATCATACATTGAACAAGTATTGTGTAACTTTTTGTTCTTTTAATTTGAAAGAGTATTTGCATATTTATCACCCCCACTAATGTTATTCTTTGTTTATGTAGGTATTAAGGGAGATTTTGATTTCTAATGATTTTGTTGGAATACACACGCCGACACTTTTAACAATAACTAGTGAAGGAGGCTCTGCAATTTTCCAACTAGATTATGAGGGGAAACCTGCATGTTTGACGCAGTCGTCTCTGCCTCATAAAGAATTAGCCATTTTGTAGCTATTTCCCGTCTTTAATGTTGGGTCGGGTTTTAAAACAAAAATTATTTGTACACCGTCACCATGGTGAGTTTATCATTTTAATTGTTGAGATGGAGATAATGGAACTTGCATATCATGGACATTGTCGATATACAGAGGTATATTAAATTTTGTTAAAAGCTTATACTAATTTTAGATATGGTCGTGTGTGGACATTTTCAATATTTTATTTGTTATAATACTCGATCGGTTAAATGATCAATGTGTCACGGACTTAGCTCTAAAGCACTAGTGCGGTACCTAGCCTCGACTTTACCCCCTACAGTCGATTTCGACCCACGGTTGGCTAGGCTCAGTCTTAATCTCATCTCAAAGATTGGTGTTTTGAAGGAGAGTGCTAGAATGGTTAGTATTTCTCAAACACTTTGCAGAACACTTAGAGAATAGAATTTAAATTCTTGGATGGATTCTTACTTGGATACTTGGATTAAAGACTTGGTTGATTACAAATGAAATGACAAACCCATTTATACAAGTTGGCATCCCTAATGGATGACCAAGATTAATCATATCTAGTGGGCAAGGGATTGCCATCTAGAAAGTATCTACAATTAGATTATTCTACCAAGTTCCGACTATATACTTCTATTAACTATCTAAATTATTCTACAACTTTCTATAAGGTTCACAGACATGCAAAGCCTTCTACACTTCTCCAAAGTATTCTAGGATGACCTAAAATATTCCACAACCTTCCACCTAAGTGTAGAACTTTTCGGACCCATCTGGAACTGTGTAGAACCTTCTGAAATGTTCCGGAACAGTGTAGAACTTTCTAAACCCATCCGAAATTGTGTAGAACATTTCGAGTCCATCCAAAATCTTGTAGAACCTTCCATACCAATTTGGAGCATTATAGAACCTTTCGGAACCATGTAGAATTTATGGAGATTTCTAAAAACCTCCACTCCCAAGTTTGTTTGATCCATTTGTTTGCTCCATGGGATGATCCGACTTGGCTGGATTGTCACGTAGACTACTCACTAGGTTGAGCCGCCCCATCTCGGGCTCCCCGATTAACAATCCTGTCCATCGGGTCTTCGTGTTGCATCATTTTTCCCATGCACAATGTCGAGCCGTGACATTCTTCCCCACATATTCGTGGTATTGTCCCTGGGAATATTTCCACACCAAGGCCCCCAACCTATCTAGGTGTATCTCCTTCTCTGAAGGCTTTGGCCCCTCGTTCGACAGTTGTACATTACCTTGTTGCTTCCCCAAATGTCCATGTTGGTGTCGAGACATTCATCCACATGATGAATCGTATTCAAATCCATCACCTCCATGGCCTCAAAGCTTGCCGACATTAGCTCATCTTTTGTCTCACTAACTCACTGGAATATTCACCCTCATGGTCCATCTCTCCCCTACCTTGACTGGAGACAGTCACCATGCGACCTCCCAAGATCCTCTAATCCAAGTGAAGCTCATCCTGTACGCTTGCCACCTCGGCTCGTACCTCAGCCATCTCGAACTGCATCGCCTTGATGCCTACTTGAATGATATAGACAACTTCATCCATTCATGCCATCCACCTATCCAGCCGTTCATGGACTCCTCGGGTGGCTCCCTCGAACTAGGGCTGGCGAGGGTCAAGTTTTTAGGTTTTTGGGCATTTCGGGTCGGGTACCCGATCTGGCGGGTGTTGAATTTTCACACCCAAAACCCGACCCAATCTGGAGCCCAAATTTTTGGGTATTTCTGATTTTGAGTTTTGGGTACCCGAAATTTCACATTTTATTTTTTATCTTATATATATATATAAATGCACAAGAAATCTTATTTTTTGACATATATGTATGTAAAATTGTAAAATGAATGAATTCAAACATTGAATTGTAAACAATAACTTCAAATAAACACGACACAATCGTTTCAAGTTTTCAAAAATATTACAATCAAGGACTCCTAAACAAAACACAACATACAATTCTTAAATCTTCAATATTCCAATAATATTACAATCAAACTTCAAGCATCAAAATATCTCAATCAAATTAAAAGTTACAATAGACACAAATATAATAAATTGGACCAAAATTTTCTTTTTTATTCAATACCCGAACGGGTCCCCAAATACCCATTTGGGTGCAAATATAATACTCAAAACCCGACTTGGAAATATATTTGGATTCAGGTACCCAAACCCGAAATGTAAAAAAAAAACTATTTTTCAGTCCCAAATGGGAAATACCCGATCGGGTCGGGACGGGTCCCAAAAAACCCGACCCAAATGCCCAGCCTTACCTCGAACTCTCCACATACTTCATGTATGCATTCCTCCAACGTCTCCATGTTGCGCTCCATTCCCTCGACCCGTGACCCTATCTCAATGAAACCTTCCAGCACTTGGCGAAATTGAGTCTCGTCCACCACCACAGACTTCTCTTGACCATTCCTCGTCGCATGCTCCTTGGCCCCCAAGGTAGTGACGGGCTCCATCGTCTCACCCTATAATATTCCGCAACCTTCCGGAATGCTCCGAACCGTATAGAACTTTATGTACCCATCCAGAACTGTGTAGAACTTTCCAAAATTCTTCGGAACCATGTAGAACTTCTCAAACTCATCCGAAAATATGTAGAACCTTTCGGATCCATCCAAAATCTTGTAGAATCTTTTGTACCTATTCGAAACCTTATAAAACCTTTTGGAATATTCTGGAATCGTGTAGAGCTTTATGGAGATTTCTAGAAACCTCCAATCCCATGTTTGTTTGCCCTAGCCCTATTGGCTACATTTAGTTTGTAATAATTAAAAGAAGTATTCAATTCCATTAATAAATGCATTTATTTAGATGGTCAGCTTCATCTTATTGAATAATTATCTAACATAAGGATAGAAGTTCTTAGATCACAGGGCTATGTGACAATACGTGGACTGATATTTAAGGTTGTGATTTAAAACTAATTCAAGGGTTGTAGAATTTTTGGAGCACTTATCTCTCTCTTGTGACTGAAGGGATATGGAAGTGTCGAATCTGCACTTGGACATATGGGAATGGGTGTGCTAACGTTTGCGATATTCATAACCATAAGCTGATGAATATCAATAGTTGAACTCTTGAATTTGAAGGTCAGTAGATAACTTAAAAAAATGATTTGGACCATGGAATAATTTAAATTGTAGATTTTACTAGATACAATTTCTAATTGCAGATATATTGATCTAGTTTAAGTTCAGTTGTCAAAGTTCTACAATAAAATATGATATCTTTCGGGTGTTGAATCTAAATAATCTACATATTCTGAAGAAAAGCAATGTTACATTCATAAAACTTATGGAGGGTATTCGTTTGAACAGTTCGATACTTAGAGTGGTTTATCTTGTAGGTGGAGCTCAATCATTCGCATTGATTGAAGGAGCTACTTGTGCTCAACTATTTATTATGTTATCATCTATGTTGCACAGATGTATGGGGATAGAGATACAATACGATACGGAAACGGCGATAAGAATTTTTGAAATTTATTGGATACGGATGTAAAAATATAATATAATATAAATTTATACATAAGCAACAAGATCTTTCAATTCAAGCTCTGGAAGAAAAGATAATTAAATTTAAAATAAAAAAAAAGAAGTTTTATAACTACAAAATCAAATATAATTCATTCTTAACATATCTCAAAAATAGAATAACTTCATTTCTGAGATTTCATGACCTATGAGAGAGACTTGAATAAGAAACTTAGTGATACTAGTCGTTTATGTTTAGTCCTAGAGCCTTTATCATTTTTTTATAATTTAAATTTGACCCATAATATTACATAAAAAAAACTCCGGAGTATTTTGATGTCCAACTAGTGTATCTGATACGTATCTATTTTAATTTTTATTTATTTTTATTATCGATACGTCATGTGACGTATCGGATACGTATCCCAACCATATCCGTATTCTTCATGAATCTGATACAGTACTTTATCTTTTTTTTAAGTATTTGTGTATCATAGGTTATCATTCCGTTTATTGCAAATTGTTGTTTATATTACTGATTACATACGAGTTCAATATATTGTTGTCGAAGTTCAATTAGACATTCTAATTTACATAAAGTCCTAACTTTTAGTTGAACTTATTATTAATTTTTCTTAACTCAAATAATTATCTAAATAAATAATTACTTATTTAACTATTAAATCAAACTGTTATTTACCGTATTCTAAAAAACTAATAAAAACACATGCGTAAAATATATATATCACATGTACCTATATGTATGCATGCATAAATAAAATTATGGGTAATATGAATGACACGATATTTGTATGTTTATATTATCGACATAATATAAACAAACAAACATGAGCAGGTCGGGAGTCATGAATTACAAAAATAATAAAAACTATTTCTATTACATAATTAGCTTCCAATAATGAAAACTATTTCTATTACATAATTAGCTTCCAATACAGATATTTCATCTTTATGTCCTTCAAAAAAAAAAAAATATCTTCACGAATCTCAAAATAATTTTGGTACATTCCTAATAATTCAAAATTGTAATTATTCCAATCCATATTTAAATCTAATTTTATTCTCTTAATTAATTATATGGATCAAACCCACAAATTAAAGTATTTAGTTTGACAGTAAGACATCCCCCTACTAAAACCCATAATTGGGTTGAGGCCCAACTTTGGGCTTGGCCGTGAGATTTGAGAAGTGAAAAATCTCACGGCCAATTAAAACCTGATTTTGAAAATTTGACTGCTACTTGCTTCTCAAATTTGAGGACTTATACGAATTGAATTATTAAAAAAATATCCTATGCCATGAAATTTTTGGCTTACAACGTAATTTTAATAAACTTAAAACTATATCATATGGGAGGCCATTATAATTGGACCGCTCAAATAATTTAATAAAAATCAAATTATCATCCACAATTACAAATTAAATAATTAAATTGCAATTACCCACAATCAATTAAAATAATATCGTTATGGATCACTCTAATACCAATTGTTGGTTTTTACCCAATCAAATTACGAACGATTCGATTCAATTGAATAAAACATGATCGAACTTATTCGAACCAATTACATAATTCGGTGGATTTTGGGTTCGTAATATATTTAAAAAATAATTAACTCAAAAATATGATGATAACATAAGGAATATTATTTTAATTTATGCAAAAGAAAGAAAACAAATCATACTGAAATCTCATGTCCTTCATTTTTTCGGTTGAACAAAATTTTCTTGATATGTTTAACCCTTGATCTTCAACCCTGTTTCTCCTTCAATATGTGGGTGGCCACTAACCTTTTAAATTTGAAAAATTAAACTCCAAAAATTGGAAGAATGTATTACATACCATCTTTCCTTTTCTCTCAACCACTTTCTCCTAATTCAAATATGATTTATCTCCCTTCTATGTAATTGCATTATTTGTATAACTCTTATATTATGATTATATCATATAATCATAAAATGCATTTCCCTATTAGGGAAATTCCTACACAAATTTAATTTAATATTAAATTTGATTTAATTAATTGTGATACTTTTAATTGATTAATTCACAATTCATCAATTAAAAATTACAGTTAATTCATCATGTATATTTTAGAAAAATAATTTCTCAAAATATATCAAGAGTTTAATCATTCTTATTATTGGTTCAATCTTAAAATAATAACTAGGAGCCGAGATTGAGACCTAGGACATGTTTAAGGTCCAATAAATTAAACTCATTAATTAAGTATTTAATTTATTAATTCCAAGTGACTCCACCAAAAACCTGAAATTACACTATTCTCCTTACATTATATTTTACTCGAAAGATCAACGTGTTCATTGATATATTCATTACATATGAGTTACCCCTCCAAGAATTGATTCATAATTAAAGCAAGACAAAATTACCATGTTGCCCCTATATTCATCTTAATCCTTAAGTTTCATTAATTCACTAGTGAAAAACTTGGTTTAAAAACATTTTCACAAATGACGGTACTCGAACTTTTCATTTCCATAATTAACAATTAAGGGAATCAATTAACTTAGCTTTCCATAGAAAGAGTTAGATTCCATATATTTAGTGCACATTCTCAACCATTTATATCAATTGACCTCCAAGACATAATATTCCTATCAACTTTGTAGTTATGTTTATTCCTATCAACTTATGTATTGATGAGATTTCATAGAATTCATAATATTTTGATAATTTGAGCTAAATCTTTGGTTCATAATTTTTGTGATAAAGCTCTTATATAAAGCAAAACTCACTTGAAATATCCTCCCAAACTCTACCGTTTGGAACTACGACCTCCTTAGCTCCATTTTTTCCCCCCAAAACACAATCAATGAAATTTTCAAAATCAAAATTCCATCATCGGTGGAATAAAAAAAAGTTTTATGGGTTCACACAAAGAAAGGTGAATTTTCGATAAAAAGTGCTTACTCAACAGATCAGAAAGCTCGTTTAAATTGCCTGTCATGCAGTGTTAATATTTGAAACTCTCTTGGAAGGCCCGTATCCATAATAGATTCAAACAGTGACATGATTCCCACTCATAAAAAACTCTATTCCATTTTGCATGTCATGGACACCTCTTGTATCGTTTGTAACAATAACATAGAGTCCCTTGAACATTTGTTTATCCGGTGCCTTTTATTGAAGCTCTATTTTTTAGATCCAAATGGAAGTTTATGCTCCACCCGTTTTAAAGTTGGACTATAAAAGACTGGGTTGAAGCTCTCATAACCTCGGGCATTGCTCTTTTCCCGAACATCGGCTATATATGGATCTAGTTTGTCTTGGTTTAGTTTCACTCAAATCGGGTCAAATCCTATCAAGTAAAGAGTTTGAAAATGTTCTAGGTGAAACACCAAATTTTAGACAAATCGAAACCTACACAATCCAACCTGAGACATATAAAGTCATTGATTTGACATCTACCACCTATTTTTTTCCTCCAAACTCCAACAACCAAACCTCAATCCAAGTTTATATCTCAAAGTTTCAAAATCGACTAACTATTATTTAATAATATTTTACAATTTCAATATTCCATTGAAACCATTATCCAATTGAGTTTCAAAAGTTTCGGCGAAACCTCTGAAACCAATTATTGAGACCCTAGATTGCATGGATACGAATACGGCTATTGATTTAAAATTTCCAAGTAAACAGCACGAGTATTGACACTAGTATTCAAGACCATTCAAAATTCACATTTTTTTTAAATTTTAATTTATTAATTTTTTAATCCATAACTTTGAAAAACTAAAAAAACACCCCTTGCTTATCCAAGACGTGTCCAAAACCTGCAGGATACTCCAACAAAACTTACTGTTGGATAAAGATGAAGATGAAGAGCACTGAAGTTAATTAATAAAGGGAGGTTTTGATGATTTCCAAAACCTAAGATCAGCTAAGTAAAAATAACCTAGTTGTAATCCCTTAGAAGAATTTTGACCAAGTAAGAAGACAAATCAGACGGGTCAATTATTCAAGGTCCAGAAGACTACTGATCTGCTGAAGGAAAGAAGTCAGACTGGTGAAGATCAGCCGACTCAAATCAGATTTGTTCAAGTTTGGGATCAGCTCAGTACATCATCAGACTCGCGCTTTCATCAGCCAAGTGTAAAGGATCAAGAAGTCTGCCCAACGGTAATAAATGCCCCTGGAAGTAATAAATGCTGAAGTACAAGGTTATTAAAGACTAATGGTTGAAGAAAGACTTCGTATCAGCTTGGTGCATTTAATGCTGCCTGACAGAAAGGACAGTTTACAGTACTGTCACTGTGCAGAGAGCCGTTCGCGAAAATTAAGGACCAGAAATCAAGAGATTTGAATTTTGTCTCTCTTCAACGGACAAAATTCAAAGAGTGACTAAAAATAGTTTAAGAGACGAAGAAAGAAAAACACACAACTTCTGAGAGATTGATTTCGAAGCAAAATATTTTCTAAGTCTCAAAAGCTCAAGAACAGCTCACTCATCTGCTGAAGGTCATTTGTTGACAGAAGCCATTGAAGATCAAGATAATACACATTCTGAGTGAATCTGTTAATAGAGAGAGTTGTGAGAAGTAGATATCCATTTTTGTGAGTGATATTACTTCAGAGAGTAGGAGTTTCTTTGTGATTTCCTATTGCGAATTTGTGGCTGATCATTTGTTGTGACGCACAACCAGAGTATACTGTAAACTTTGTGATTATAGTATAACCCAAGATCTAAGTGACTTGGAAGAGTGGACTAAAGGATTTATTCCATACAACCACTATAAAAATTCTGTGTGTTCATACTTGCATTACTTTCAATCATATTTACAAACTTGCATAAGAACACTTAAAACTGTTTGAAAATTAATTTAAAGGAGTTTATAAAACTGGGGATAAAATTTTCAAAATGCTAAGCTTACTTGAGAAAAACACTTTGAATCGTGTTAATCAAGACATTAGAAACTTTTTGATAAATCTTTGGAAAATTTGTAAATAAAATGAAAATATGTTAAACTAGAAGCTAATCTATATTCTAGTTTTTGTTAACTCCAACACAATATTTTTTTGGTGTTTTCAGAGGAAACTTATTAAAATTTTGATCTATACTTAACACTCATTGGCCTGTATTTCTGGATCCGCTCCTAAATCCAACGGATTTAATTGCTGAAACCACCATTACATTTAGTAAGTTCGTGAATGTGGGGGGGGGGGGGGGCTATATGTTGAGTTATTAAGAGGTGTTTAACTAATCATCTTTTTCTTAAGTTTGTAATGAAGTGCAGGTTGATTTTCAAAGGGTTTAATCTCTTTCGAGGCAGGTTGGACACATTAATATGGGCACCTTTCACAACAGAGATTCGAACCTGATTCCGCTGCTTTGTATTGACTAGTCCCTTCCATGCCACTAGACCAATCACCTGTTGATTATAGAGCATATATATATGTGTTCATATGAAAGATAAAAAGTGTGACGTTAATCAAGCGTGTTTGAATCGTATGATAATGTCTTAAAAGAGTAATTGAAAAGCTAGAAGTGAAAAATAGTCGTGTTTCGTGCGTAAGAATTCACAAGAACATTTTCTCACTACTTTAAATTCATAAAAATAATCTAATTCTGACTGCTTAACAATATATATTCTAATCTTGATTGAATTTTATTTTTATTTTGGATGGGAAAGATTAGAATTTAGAACTATAAATATATTTGAGCGAGGACAAACATAAAGGGCTGCTTGATTGGAGAGGTCATTTGCTGATTTGGTCATGCGCAATATACATCCTTTTTATCTCTATTCATTCATGATAGTATCAGCCATCTCCGCTGTCAAAGTCGATGAACATGATCCATTGACTACCAGGTATGGTGTTATACATTTGACTGATTTACAATCTAGAGATATATCCGGGAAGGAATGGATATAATTAGAACAAGAACAGTGAAATGAAGGATGCAACTAGAAGTGACCATGAAATAAAGAAAACTTCGAAGTTTGCGAGATGCTTGAGCGTGTTAATCAAGACACTCGCTTTAATCATAGGGTTATTGACCTCCGCACCGCTGCAAATCAAGGGATTTTTAGAATCCAATCACACATTGAACAAGTATTGTGTAACTTTTTGTTCTTTAATTTGAAAGTATTTGCATATTTATCACCCCCACTAATGTTATCTTTGTTTATGCAGGCATTTAGGGAGATTTTGATTTCTAATGATTTTTTCGGGATACACACGCCGACACTTTTAACAATAACTAGTGAAGGAGGCTCTGCAATTTTCCAACTAGATTATAATGGGAAACCTGCAAATTTGGCGCATTCGTCTTTGCTTCATAAACAAATGGGCATTTTTTAGCTATTTCTCGTGGGTCTTTAATGCTGGGTCGGGTTTTAAAGCGAAAATTATTTGTACACACCGTCGTTAGTGTGAATTTATCATTTTACTTGTTGAGATGGAGATTAAGGAATATGCATATCATGGACATTGTCGATATAGAGAGGTATATTAAATTTTGTTAAAAACTTGTACTAATTTTAGATATGGTCGTGTGTGTATTGATGGTCTAATTTACATGCATATCATGGACATTTTCGATATTCTATTTGGTATAATACTCGATCGGTTTAATGTGTCATGAACTTAGCTTTCTCAAAGCACCAATGCGGTACCTAGCCTCGGCTTTATCCCCTACAGTCGATTTTGACCCACGGCTGGCTAGGCTCAGTCTTACTCTCGTCTCAAAGATTGGTGTTTTGAATGAGAGAGCTAGAATGGTTAGTATCTATCAAACACTTTGCACAACACTTAGAGAATATAATTTAGATTCTTGGATGTATTCTTACTTGAATACTTGGATCCCAACCTTGGTTGATTACAAATGAAATGACAAAACCCATTTATACTAGCTGAAATCCCCAATTGATGACCAAGATTAATTATATCTAGTGGCAAGGGATTGTCATCACGAAAGTATCTACAACTAGATTATTCAACCAAGTTCCTACTACATAATTCTATAAACTATCTAAATTATTCTACGACTTTCTATAAGGTTTACAAACTTGCAAAACCTTCTACACTTCTCCAAAATATTCTAGGATGACCTGGAATATTCCGCAACCTTCCACCCAAGTGTAGAACCTTCTGGAATGCTCCGAGATCGTGTAGAACTTTTCGAACCCATCTGAAACTGTGTAGAACCTTCTGGAATGTTCCGGAACAGTGTAGAACTTTTTGAACCCATCCGGAATTGTGTAGAATATTTCGGGTCCATCCAAAATCTTGTAGAATCTTCCATACCTATTTGGAGCATTATAGAACCGTGTAGAATTTATGGAGATTTCTAGAAACCTCCACTCCCATGTTTGTTTGCCCCATTTGCTTGCTCCACGGGATGAGCTGGCTTGGCTGGATTGTCACGTAGATTGCTCAATAGGTTGAGTTACCCCATCCCAGGCTCCCCGAGTAACAACCCTGTCCACGGGGTCTCTGTGTTGTGCCATTTTTCCCCTTCAAAATGTCAAGCCGTGATATTCTCCCCCACCTATTCGTGGTATTGTCACTGGGAATATTTCAACACCAAGGCCCCCGACCTATCTAGGTGTATCTCCTTCTCCGAAGGCTTTGGCCCTTTATTCAACAGCTTGGACATAACCTCGTTGCTTTCCGGAATGTCCATGTCGGTGTCGAGACATACTCTCTCATGATGAATCGTACTCAGATTCATCACCTCCATGGTCGCCAAGCTTGCTGACACTGGCTCATCCTTTGTCTCCGTCACTAACTCACTGGAATATTCACCCTCATGGTCCGTCTCTCCCCCACCTTGACTAGAGACAGTCACTCTGCGACCTTACAAGGTCCTCTGATCCAAGTGAAGCTCATCCTGTACGCTGGCCACCTCGGCCCGTACCTCAGCCATCTCGAACTGCATTGCCTTGATGCCTACTTGTATGACTTGGACAACTTCACCCATTCGTGCCATCCACCTATACAGCCATTCATGGACTCCTCGGGTGGCTCCCTGGAGCTAGGGCTGGGCGTGGGTCGGGTATTTCGGATTTTGTGTATTTCGGGTTGGGTATCCGATCTGGCGGGTATTGATTTTCACACTCAAAACCCGACCTGATCTGGAAGGTACCCAAAATTCGGTTACCCCAAATTTCACTTTTTATTTTTATTATATATATATATATATATACAAGAAATCTTATATTTTAACATATATGTATATAAATTATAAAATAAATGCATTCAAACATTGAATTGTAACAATAACTTCAAATAAACACAACACAACCATTTCAAGTCTTGAAAAATATTACAATCAAGGACTCCTAAACAAAACACAACATACAAGTCTTAAATCTTCAACATTCAATAATATTACAATTAGGGGTGGCAAATTGGGTCTGGACCCACTGGGCGGCCCGTGATCCGCCCAGGCCCGTTATGACCAGACCCCTTACTTCACTTTATTTACTGGGCTGGGTCGGTTCGGGTCAAACTTTTAATTTAGAGGGTTTTTAATGGGTCTTTAACGGGTCTGTTAAAAAAATCACTTTTTGTCAGATTTTTTCTCTCTCTCTCTCTCTATCTCTCTTTCTCTCTAAAAATACGATTTGCGACTTCTCACCGCCTTCTTACTGCCACCATCTTCTACGGCCATTACTCCGCCGATTGTGGCCGTCCCACCCAAAACACATACTCAAAAATACCGTATCTTCCTCACAAACCTTCATGTGGGTTCATTATCAATGATTTTTGCCTAATTCTTTAAATTTCACAAAACCCCCAAATCATAGGTTTTTTCGCGATCTGCGAAATTTTTCAAATTCAAAGTGATTCCCCACCATTGGAATTCTGATTATGGAAGGTAAGTTACTTTCATGCTGATTTCTCCTTCTATGGAAAATGTATGAGTAGTTGATAATTCTTGTTCTTTGACTTGGGTTGATATTCTTTTGGATTCTTATTGATATACTTTATATTTTTAGATAGTAGATCCAAGAATTACTGTTTAAATGAATACAACTGAATAAATATAATTTTTAATTTACTGCATGTAACTTGTGTTTGCGACTGTGTGTTTCTTGAAAATTGCGGTTTCTTGAATAATGCATTGTAATATATAAGTATAAGACTCATTAAACAGATAAATAATTGCAAGCACTTGCTTTGGACTATTAATGTTATGATCTTCACTTGCATTAACATTTAAGAGCTTATTTTAGTAGTTGATGTTCGTTTGCTATGTTTTTGTTTCTGTGTTATGCAGTAACATTTTTTACTTTTTGAGATGATAATCTTTTTGTTTAATTCCTAATAAATTAAAATGGTGTTGCTATTGAACTTCACACAATTGGCCCCGACCCAGATATTTTTTTCTTTTAATTAATTTTTTTTTGTGTCGATTAGATTTTGATATAAATTCAATGGAAATAGAAGATGATTTAATTGGAGAAAGCTCATCATGAAGTAACCAAAAAATAAGAAAGAAAACTTCTAAAGTATGGAAAACTTTTAAAAAGTTACCCATTGATGCGGATAAAAAAGAAAGGGCAAAGTGTAAGAAGTGTGGTGTTGTGCTTTTATGTGGTGCTGGTAATGGGATTACTAGCATGAAACGTCACGCCAATAGCCGTTGTCCCTTTCGTGATGAGAATGAGGGTGATGTATAAATATCACATGAGATTGATCAAAATTTTTATCGAGAGCTTGTAGCTAGGTCGGTAGTTCAACATAATTTGGCGTTTAGATATGTTGAATATGAAGGAATAAGAAACACCCATAGCTACTTGAATCCTAAAGTACAACCAGTTTCAAGAAATACACTCAAAGCCGATATCCTAAAGCTATATAAAAAAGAAAAAGAAAGACTTAAAATAGCTTTAGAGTCAGTGCCTAGTCGTATTTGTATGACTTCATACTTATGGTCTTCGATAACATCAAATGGCTATATGACTTTGACATCACTTTATGTTGATAAAACTGGGTGCTTCAGAAAAGAGTTTTGATTTTTCGAAATATCCCCCCTCTTCATAGTGGCCCATGTTGGCAGAATGGGTGATTGATCTCTTGAAAGAATGAAATATCGATAAAAAAGTATTTAGCATTACTTTAGATAATGCAACATATAATAATGGGTTGGTTGATGTGCTTAAAGATCATTTTATAAAGAATGGGTCTGCAATTTGTAATTGTGATTTCATGCACGTGAGATGTGGTGCTCATATATTAAATATCATTGTGCAAGCTGGGTTGAAAACTATCGATGTGGATATTGAAAAAATTAGGGAGAGTGTGAAGTATGTGAAAGGGTCAGCATCGAGGTCCTTAAAACTTGCTGAATGTGTGAAACAACTTTCCCTTGAAGTGGGAAAGGAATTGAGGCAAGATATGCTGGTGAGATGGAATTCTACTTATTTAATGTTGGATAGTGCATTAGCTTACACTCAAGCGCTTATTAGACTGGAGCGTGTTGATCTAAATTACAAGTGGTGTCCTTCATTGGAAGAGTGGGGTAGAGTTGAAAGAATTGCTAGGTTTTTGAAACCTTTCTATGACATGACTAAACTATTTTCTGGAAGTTTGTACCCCACTGCAAATTTGTATTTTCATAATATATGGCGGATTCAATTGCTTATTCAAGAGTGTTAAGAATACAGGCCAATGAGTGTTAAGTATAGATCAAAATTTTAATAAGTTTCCTCTGAAAACACCAAAAAAATATTGTGTTGGAGTTAACAAAAACTAGAATATAGATTAGCTTCTAGTTTAACATATTTTCATTTTATTTACAAATTTTCCAAAGATTTATCAAAAAGTTTCTAATGTCTTGATTAACACGATTCAAAGTGTTTTTCTCAAGTAAGCTTAGCAGTTTGAAAATTTTATCCCCAGTTTTATAAACTCCTTTAAATTAATTTTCAAACAGTTTTAAGTGTTCTTATGCAAGTTTGTAAATATGATTGAAAGTAATGCAAGTATGAACACACAGAATTTTTATAGTGGTTATATGGAATAAATCCTTTAGTCCACTCTTCCAAGTCACTTAGATCTTGAGTTATACTATAATCACAAAGTTTACAGTATACTCTGGTTGTGCGTCACAACAAATGATCAGCCACAAATTCGCAATAGGAAATCACAAAGAAACTCCTACTCTCTGAAGTAATATCACTCACAAAAATGGATATCTACTTCTCACAACTCTCTCTATTAACAGATTCACTCAGAATGTGTATTATCTTGATCTTCAATGGCTTCTGTCAACAAATGACCTTCAGCAGATGAGTGAGCTGTTCTTGAGCTTTTGAGACTTAGAAAATATTTTGCTTCGAAATCAATCTCTCAGAAGTTGTGTGTTTTTCTTTCTTCGTCTCTTCAACTATTTATAGTCACTTTTTGAATTTTGTCCGTTGAAGAGAGACAAAATTCAAATCTCTTGATTTCTGGTCCTTAATTTCCGCGAACGGCTCTCTGCACAGTGACAGTACTGTAAACTGTCCTTTCTGTCAGGCAGCATTAAATGCACCAAGCTGATACGAAGTCTTTCTTCAACCATTTGTCTTTAATAACCTTGTACTTCAGCATTTATTACTTCCAGGGGCATTTATTACCGTTGGGCAGACTTCTTGATCCTTTACACTTGGCTGATGAAAGCGCGAGTCTGATGATGTACTGAGCTGATCCCAAACTTGAACAAATCTGATTTGAGTCGGCTGATCTTCACCAGTCTGACTTCTTTCCTTCAGCAGATCAGTAGTCTTCTGGACCTTGAATAATTGACCCGTCTGATTTGTCTTCTTACTTGGTCAAAATTCTTCTAAGGGATTACAACTAGGTTATTTTTACTTAAGGTATAATTGTCTACGAAAATAGCTACAATATTCTCAAGAGTAGAATGAGATTTTCAATAAAATTACGGTGATGATGTAGCAAAAACTAACGGTGGACCGACGGATTTAAGGAATTTGTAAGCGTTAGAGGAGGTTTCTGATTTCTCGAAGGGATTGGATGCAAAATACAACAAAATCACATGGGAGGGCCTCGTAATTGACTCTAAAATCAAATGAAATAAATGGTGAAACTTATGTGATTTCAAGAAATTAAAAAATAAATAAGATGAATTATGGATAGATTCAAGGCATTTCCATTTCAATTAAAAAATTAAAAACATGGGCAAACTAGAGGTGTTAAAGAAATATACAATTAATACACAAGGTAACCAAAATAAAAATATTAATTATGAAAGCAAATATATACATTAATTAATGGAGAGAAAAGCTTGCATCAATTACATACCTAAATCACCTTCTGCAATTATAAAATTACCGAATTTGCTGGATTGGATGACAGTTTTAGAAAACAAGTAAATTTGTTATGGAATCAAAAATTATTGTTCTGGCAATACCAAATATATTTTCTTATTTTATGTCATTCCCGGCTAAACAAACTTGTAATAAGCCCTATATAAATAGCTTAAGGTATATTGCGTTCTATCACAAAATAATCAAAAGCTTTTTCGAAGATGAATACCCATATTATAACTTTTATTTTGTCACTTTTATTGTTCTTTACCTTGTCTCATCAGGCATTAATAGATAATTCAAAAAATATAGTTGTCATTGCCAATAAAATGCCACATGCCAACCTTTCGGCCCATTGTTATTCTAAAGACGATGATTTCGGGGATAAAGAACTTCGTTTCGGACAGAGTTTCCAGTGGCAATTCGGGACTATTCGTTTTGGTCCTTGGAGTTTCACAAAGTATTATTGCATATTTGGGACCAAGTATGGAGGGGGTAAATATGCAGTTTACGATGAAAATATTTATCAACGATGTGGAAAATATTGTGATTGGTATATCGAGGAACGTGGGCCATGTCTGATCGAATGGGCCCACCATGACGCTTATTGGTGTCAACCATGGCAACATGGTAAGGATGCGACAATGCCTAAATTGTTGGATTCGAAACAAATATGAATCCAAGTGCTAGAATGATTTATTACCGGCAAATTGTTTGTTTTCAATTTCTTTTTTTTTTTTTTTGGGAGAAAAAGGTTAAGATTATTATGGTGATCGAAAAATGTACCAACATATACATGTTCGAGGAAATAAAGTTGCAAGAGGAACTTCATTTTTTCATATCAAATTTTTACTTATTTTATATATTTGGTATTATAATTGAAGGACTTTTTCCATAGTTTCTTTCCCCGTCAATTTACAAGACCAATTTTTTTGTTATATGGCTAGAAAGCTCTTGACGAGAGGTTTCTAATGGTATAAGTTTCAGTTCATGAAACGCAAAAAATAATCAGCAAAAAATTAACAAATTTTTGGGATATTAATCAAAATTAAATACAAGGAATCATGCCACAATAATTTCCAAATATGATACAAGGGCACATAAGCATGTTATGGTAAAAAAATTTGTTATGAAAAAAGCAATTCCCTCTTTACTTTATAAATGAGATTTAAAGAAACTATATTACATGATTCGATTTTATGATTGTCTGGCTTCTATGATGCATTTATTATCGAAATAATGAAAAACTATTTACGAGTAAGATCTAAGTAATGAAATTTAATTATTTAGGTCAATTTTCATTTTTGGTACACTATTTTTTGTGTCAAATATATTTGATACACCTTTTTAATAAATTGCGATACATTTGATACCGCCGTTAAAATCAACGTTAGGTGGTAATGTGAAAGGTAAGTTTGAACAAGTTTAAAGAAAATTAATTTCTTAGAATCCCTGTACAGGGAACCCGTATGAAACTCTTCTATGTTATTTTTATTGAATATGATCCCCTCTATTTTATGTTATTTTTCATGAAAAGTTTCATTGTCGTCCTTCATTCAAATTTTGCAAAGCCCTATGATAAACATTATTAAATAAAAACAAGTAAATTGTTTGGTTTTTGAAATTTCTTACATTCGAATCGATTATGCTTTCTATCTAGTATGATATAATTATAAAAAAAAATCTTTCTATTTATTAAGCAATTTAACTCCATGTGAAATAAAATTATGAGCAATTCATCTCCTTATGATATAAAATTGACAATTTACCTCTATGTGAAATCAAATAATGAGCAATTTACCTCTATACGATATGATATTTGAGAAATTTAGAGGGAGGCAATGTGTTTCTTTTATAAAAACACGGAAAAACATTTTGCCATTTTTCTTATCGAATGGAGTTAAATTACCTATTTAAAATATCACACAGGAAAGTAATTTGCCCTTTCAATTTATCAAAAGTAAATTAGAATTATAATTCAGTATTTCAGAGAGGTAACAAAAGAGAAGAATCGGACAAAAATACCAAAACAACTGCCATTAGTATAGATAGATACCACACATAATACATTAAGTTATCTTATTAATAAATTACAAAAACACATAAATATCTGCAAGACTCCTCAAATTTCAACTGACACACAGAAACTAAATTGCTTGAACACCAAAAATACCCTAAAGTTTCGAAGCCGCTTCCTTGTCTAAAAACCACGACAATTCCCCTTCCGGTGCCACAAGCTGCACCGGCAACACATCATCAGCATTTGACTCATCACCAAGCGCTGTACGCAAAGCAGTGGCTTTCCCTGCACCAGCTACAACGAGTGCGATATTTGCCGAGGCATTAATGACTGGGAGAGAAAATGAGATCCTTTCTGGAGGAGGTTTAGGTGAATCTTTGATAGAACAAACCCACTTTTCTTTTTCTTGAACAAGAGGGTGTCCGGGAAATAAAGATGCAATGTGGCCGTCAGGGCCAATACCCATTAGCATAAGATCGAACTTCGGGAAGCCGGTAGCTTTGGATTGATCGATTATTTCGGTTTTGACAAGATGCTTTATGCATGTTTCGTAATCATCCGCTGCTCCTTCGGCTGATAATGCATCATTAATGGAGTAGACATTGCCAGCAGGAATTGGAATCTGCAATATGAGATAGGAATGCAATATGACACATATGTACATCAAGTTCACTTATTAATATATGTTACCGATAGAAGTTAGTATACGGCTTTCACTTTTTGATTTTAACCACATTCTTGATTTTGATATCTTAGGACTCAAGTTCTTTGTAAATGTACAAAAGCAAATCATCAATCCTCAAAATGGCGATCTCAACTTATAGACACAAATAGGTATATGCATTTGCATATGCAATAGATTTTATATCCCACATCTGTGTCATACTTTGTTGTCGTATATATACCTCCATCGACAAGTCTAAAATGACGCCTACACCAAGTATAAATCCATAAATGCATGTGTGACACGAGAATAGGATAAAAGAATCTATAGCGATACACATCACTTTGGGATAAGTTAAGCAATACTAATGAAATGACAATTTCCTCGCTGAACTATAGACTGTTGGAAACTGTTATAATCTTTGTAATGCATGAATTTAAGCTATCAAATAGAAGTAACGGGTATTTCCAAAAAAAGTGGTGACTTACATGAATGTATCTACATTAAAGTGTCCACTATATTGTTCCTAGCTGTAGAACATAGATGATTCGAGTCACTTGTAATCGAGCAAAAACACCAAGAAATTGCAAAAGCACCAAGTCTGGACCACCAAAATGGCTACTCTGAGCAAGTCAAATTTCAGCCCTATGAAGATTGCAACTATATTGCATCTCAATAAATTTCACATAGTCTTGATCAAGTTTAACCTAACTTAGTCACAATCAATCAAGTGAATATCGTTTATCGATTAAACAAGAGTGATCGAAAAGAAAGTTTAAGTTGAATCAAGTATGAGCCAAAATTTTCTAGCAATCTCTTTCTTGTTTGATAAAAACTTTTAAATGAATCATAGTCCCATTTTCACTTTCAAAGCTCTCATGTCCAAATACATACACCAAAACCAAAACAAATTAAAGGCCACCAACAATCACTATAATTTCTAAATAACATTACCTTGGATAAAAATTCAGTATAAGCAAGGAGATAATTGCTATCTGGATGATCCTTAGGCACCACTCTCTCATCCACCCAAAACACACGCCATTTCGACCAATCCACCGAATCATTGTACGGCGCCTCCACTAATTTCCTTCAATTTCCACCAAAATCAAACACAAAATCAGAAAAATAAAATCGAATAAAATCAAAATTGCAATAATTACTAACAATTGATTATTAACCTTAGAGACTTAACAAGAGATCCACCGGAAATCACAACGGTGAAAGAATCTCGTTCCTGGGAGATTTTATTTGACAAATCGGCGGTGTATTTGGCGAGCGACACCGCCAGATCTTCTTCCGTGTCGAACACTTTGACGTTTCCTTTGTTTCTGGGAGCCGTAATTTCAGCCATTGACGCTTTCGTGAACTTCTGCGGAATCGAATTCGATCTGAGTGAGGTAAAAGCGTGTTTTACTGTGAAGAATCGTGAAGTCAACGGCGTGTATGATAAAGATTGCGGAGAAGAAGGGTTTTGGAGAGTGCGCAAGTTAGAATAAACAGCGCGGCAGGAGAAGGCCATGCGCAATGCGCACGGGGGTATTTATTTATTAAATGGGGGTGAGGTAGGTGGTTAAGGGGTTCACTACCGGCGGGGTATGAGGAGAGGGTAGGAGATGATGAATGGAGGACACGTAGGACATTTGCGAGTTGTACAGTGTAAGAATGGTAGCCTTTGATTAGTTGTACCTTCGTTGTCTTTCTTTTTCTTTTTGTATAAAAATGGTTTTGGGCGGTGCACTTTCGTGAAGAAAAGTGTTATTCATTTTGCATATTGGGGAATATAAATTGTTTTATTCCAAATAATTGTTTACGTAGATTTTACAGAAAAATCAACCCTATCCAACACAAGTGGATTGTTAAATTAGCAAAGCTCGACGTCTTTATTATGTTTTTAAATTGTGCAATTCGGGTTGGTCGAGAGTGGCGGGTTGGCGGGTTGATAATGCCTAAGTGTAATTATATCAATAGAAATGTAAAAACAAACACGTATAATTGTTAACATCGAATCGATTATAAAAGAAACATATATATCACACTTATAAAAAAAGTTAAATATTATCTATTTATCTTTGTAGTTATGTTTATTCCTATCAACTTATGTATTGATGAGATTTCATAGAATTCATAATATTTTGATAATTTGAGCTAAATCTTGGGTTCATAATTTTTGTGATAAAGCTCTTATATAAAGCCAAACTCACTTGAAATATCCTCCCAAACTCTACCGTTTGGAACTACGACCTCCTTAGCTCCATTTTTTCCCCCCAAAACACAATCAATGAAATTTTCAAAATCAAAATTCCATCATCGGTGGAATAAAAAAAAGTTTTATGGGTTCACACAAAGAAAGGTGAATTTTCGATAAAAAGTGCTTACTCAACAGATCAGAAAGCTCGTTTAAATGGCCTGTCATGCAGTGTTAATATTTGAAACTCTCTTGGAAGGCCCGTATCCATAATAGATTCAAACAGTGACATGATTCCCACTCGTACAAAACTCTATTCCATTTTGCATGTCATGGACACCTCTTGTATCGTTTGTAACAATAACATAGAGTCCCTTGAACATTTGTTTATCCGGTGCCTTTTATTGAAGCTCTATTTTTTAGATCCAAATGGAAGTTTATGCTCCACCCGTTTTAAAGTTGGACTATAAAAGACTGGGTTGAAGCTCTCATAACCTCGGGCATTGCTCTTTTCCCGAACATCGGCTATATATGGATCTAGTTTGTCTTGGTTTAGTTTCACTCAAATCGGGTCAAATCCTATCAAGTAAAGAGTTTGAAAATGTTCTAGGTGAAACACCAAATTTTAGACAAATCGAAACCTACACAATCCAACCTGAGACATATAAAGTCATTGATTTGACATCTACCACCTATTTTTTTCCTCCAAACTCCAACAACCAAACCTCAATCCAAGTTTATATCTCAAAGTTTCAAAATCGACTAACTATTATTTAATAATATTTTACAATTTCAGTATTCCATTGAAACCATTATCCAATTGAGTTTCAAAAGTTTCGGCGAAACCTCTGAAACCAATTATTGAGACCCTAGATTGCATGGATACGAATACGGCTATTGATTTAAAATTTCCAAGTAAACAGCACGAGTATTGACACTAGTATTCGAGACCATTCAAAATTCACATTTTTTTTAAATTTTAATTTATTAATTTTTTAATCCATAACTTTGAAAAACTAAAAAAACACCCCTTGCTTATCCAAGACGTGTCCAAAACCTGCAGGATACTCCAACAAAACTTACTGTTGGATAAAGATGAAGATGAAGAGCACTGAAGTTAATTAATCAAGGGAGGTTTTGATGATTTCCAAAACCTAAGATCAGCTAAGTATAAATAACTTAGTTGTAATCCCTTAGAAGAATTTTGACCAAGTAAGAAGACAAATCAGACGGGTCAATTATTCAAGGTCCAGAAGACTACTGATCTGCTGAAGGAAAGAAGTCAGACTGGTGAAGATCAGCCGACTCAAATCAGATTTGTTCAAGTTTGGGATCAGCTCAGTACATCATCAGACTCGCGCTTTCATCAGCCAAGTGTAAAGGATCAAGAAGTCTGCCCAACGGTAATAAATGCCCCTGGAAGTAATAAATGCTGAAGTACAAGGTTATTAAAGACACATGGTTGAAGAAAGACTTCGTATCAGCTTGGTGCATTTAATGCTGCCTGACAGAAAGGACAGTTTACAGTACTGTCACTGTGCAGAGAGCCGTTCGCGGAAATTAAGGACCAGAAATCAAGAGATTTGAATTTTGTCTCTCTTCAACGGACAAAATTCAAAGAGTGACTATAAATAGTTGAAGAGACGAAGAAAGAAAAACACACAACTTCTGAGAGATTGATTTCGAAGCAAAATATTTTCTAAGTCTCAAAAGCTCAAGAACAGCTCACTCATCTGCTGAAGGTCATTTGTTGACAGAAGCCATTGAAGATCAAGATAATACACATTCTGAGTGAATCTGTTAATAGAGAGAGTTGCGAGAAGTAGATATCCATTTTTGTGAGTGATATTACTTCAGAGAGTAGGAGTTTCTTTGTGATTTCCTATTGCGAACTTGTGGCTGATCATTTGTTGTGACGCACAACCAGAGTATACTGTAAACTTCGTGATTATAGTATAACCCAAGATCTAAGTGACTTGGAAGAGTGGACTAAAGGATTTATTCCATATAACCACTATAAAAATTCTGTGTGTTCATACTTGCATTACTTTCAATCATATTTACAAACTTGCATAAGAACACTTAAAACTGTTTGAAAATTAATTTAAAGGAGTTTATAAAACTGGGGATAAAATTTTCAAACTGCTAAGCTTACTTGAGAAAAACACTTTGAATCGTGTTAATCAAGACATTAGAAACTTTTTGAGAAATCTTTGGAAAATTTGTAAATATAATGAAAATATGTTAAACTAGAAGCTAATCTATATTCTCGTTTTTGTTAACTCCAACACAATATTTTTTTGGTGTTTTCAGAGGAAACTTATTAAAATTTTGATCTATACTTAACACTCATTGGCCTGTATTTCTGGATCCGCTCCTAAATCCAACGGATTTAATTGCTGAAACCACCATTACATTTAGTAAGTTCGTGAATGTGGGGGGGCTATATGTTGAGTTATTAAGAGGTGTTTAACTAATCATCTTTTTCTTAAGTTTGTAATGAAGTGCAGGTTGATTTTCAAAGGGTTTAATCTCTTTCGAGGCAGGTTGGACACATTAATATGGGCACCTTTCACAACAGAGATTCGAACCTGATTCCGCTGCTTTGTATTGACTAGTCCCTTCCATGCCACTAGACCAATCACCTGTTGATTATAGAGCATATATATGTGTTCATATGAAAGATAAAAAGTGTGACGTTAATCAAGCGTGTTTGAATCGTATGATAATGTCTTAAAAGAGTAATTGAAAAGCTAGAAGTGAAAAATAGTCGTGTTTCGTGCGTAAGAATTCACAAGAACATTTTCTCACTACTTTAAATTCATAAAAATAATCTAATTCTGACTGCTTAACAATATATATTCTAATCTTGATTGAATTTTATTTTTATTTTGGATGGGAAAGATTAGAATTTAGAACTATAAATATATTTGAGCGAGGACAAACATAAAGGGCTGCTTGATTGGAGAGGTCATTTGCTGATTTGGTCATGCGCAATATACATCCTTTTTATCTCTATTCATTCATGATAGTATCAGCCATCTCCGTTGTCAAAGTCGATGAACATGATCCATTGACTACCAGGTATGGTGTTATACATTTGACTGATTTACAATCTAGAGATATATCCGGGAAGGAATGGATATAATTAGAACAAGAACAGTGAAATGAAGGATGCAACTAGAAGTGACCATGAAATAAAGAAAACTTCGAAGTCTGCGAGATGCTTGAGCGTGTTAAACAAGACACTCGCTTTAATCATAGGGTTATTGACCTCCGCACCGCTACAAATCAAGGGATTTTTAGAATCCAATCACACATTGAACAAGTATTGTGTAACTTTTTGTTCTTTAATTTGAAAGTATTTGCATATTTATCACCCCCACTAATGTTATCTTTGTTTATGCAGGCATTTAGGGAGATTTTGATTTCTAATGATTTTTTCGGGATACACACGCCGACACTTTTAACAATAACTAGTGAAGGAGGCTCTGCAATTTTCCAACTAGATTATAATGGGAAACCTGCAAATTTGGCGCATTCGTCTTTGCTTCATAAACAAATGGGCATTTTTTAGCTATTTCTCGTGGGTCTTTAATGCTGGGTCGGGTTTTAAAGCGAAAATTATTTGTACACACCGTCGTTAGTGTGAATTTATCATTTTACTTGTTGAGATGGAGATTAAGGAATATGCATATCATGGACATTGTCGATATAGAGAGGTATATTAAATTTTGTTAAAAGCTTGTACTAATTTTAGATATGGTCGTGTGTGTATTGATGGTCTAATTTACATGCATATCATGGACATTTTCGATATTCTATTTGGTATAATACTCGATCGGTTTAATGTGTCATGAACTTAGCTTTCTCAAAGCACCAATGCGGTACCTAGCCTCAGCTTTATCCCCTACAGTCGATTTTGACCCACGGCTGGCTAGGCTCAGTCTTACTCTCGTCTCAAAGATTGGTGTTTTGAATGAGAGAGCTAGAATGGTTAGTATCTATCAAACACTTGCACAACACTTAGAGAATATAATTTAGATTCTTGGATGTATTCTTACTTGAATACTTGGATCCCAACCTTGGTTGATTACAAATGAAATGACAAAACCCATTTATACTAGCTGAAATCCCCAATTGATGACCAAGATTAATTATATCTAGTGGCAAGGGATGTCATCAAGAAAGTATCTACAACTAGATTATTCAACCAAGTTCCTACTACATAATTCTATAAACTATCTAAATTATTCTACGACTTTCTATAAGGTTTACAAACTTGCAAAACCTTCTACACTTCTCCAAAATATTCTAGGATGACCTGGAATATTCCGCAACCTTCCACCCAAGTGTAGAACCTTCTGGAATTCTCCGAGACCGTGTAGAACTTTTCGAACCCATCTGAAACTGTGTAGAACCTTCTGGAATGTTCCGGAACAGTGTAGAACTTTTTAAACCCATCCGGAATTGTGTAGAATATTTCGGGTCCATCCAAAATCTTGTAGAATCTTCCATACCTATTTGGAGCATTATAGAACCGTGTAGAATTTATGGAGATTTCTAGAAACCTCCACTCCCATGTTTGTTTGCCCCATTTGCTTGCTCCATGGGATGAGCTGGCTTGGCTGGATTGTCACGTAGATTGCTCAATAGGTTGAGTTGCCCCATCCCAGGCTCCCCGAGTAACAACCCTGTCCACGGGGTCTCTGTGTTGTGCCATTTTTCCCCTTCAAAATGTCAAGCCGTGATATTCTCCCCCACCTATTCGTGGTATTGTCTCTGGGAATATTTCAACACCAAGGCCCCCGACCTATCTAGGTGTATCTCCTTCTCCGAAGGCTTTGGCCCTTTGTTCAACAGCTTGGACATAACCTCGTTGCTTTCCGGAATGTCCATGTCGGTGTCGAGACATACTCTCTCATGATGAATCGTACTCAGATTCATCACCTCCATGGTCGCCAAGCTTGCTGACACTGGCTCATCCTTTGTCTCCGTCACTAACTCACTGGAATATTCACCCTCATGGTCCGTCTCTCCCCCACCTTGACTAGAGACAGTCACTCTGCGACCTCCCAAGGTCCTCTGATCCAAGTGAAGCTCATCCTGTACGCTGGCCACCTCGGCCCGTACCTCAGCCATCTCGAACTGCATTGCCTTGATGCCTACTTGTATGACTTGGACAACTTCACCCATTCGTGCCATCCACCTATACAGCCATTCATGGACTCCTCGGGTGGCTCCCTGGACCTAGGGCTGGGCGTGGGTCGGGTATTTCGGATTTTGTGTATTTCGGGTTGGGTATCCGATCTGGCGGGTATTGATTTTCACACTCAAAACCCGACCTGATCTGGAAGGTACCCAAAATTCGGTTACCCCAAATTTCACATTTTATTTTTATTTTATATATATATATATATATATATATATATATATATATATATATATATATATATACAAGAAATCTTATATTTTAACATATATGTGTATAAATTATAAAATAAATGCTTTCAAACATTGAATTGTAACAATAACTTCAAATAAACACAACACAACCGTTTCAAGTCTTGAAAAATATTACAATCAAGGACTCCTAAACAAAACACAACATACAAGTCTTAAATCTTCAACATTCAATAATATTACAATTAGGGGTGGCAAATTGGGTCTGGACCCACTGGGCGGCCCGTGATCCGCCCAGGCCCGTTATGACCAGACCCCTTACTTCACTTTATTTACTGGGCTGGGTCGGTTCGGGTCAAACTTTTAATTTAGAGGGTTTTTAATGGGTCTTTAACGGGTCTGTTAAAAAAAATCACTTTTTGTCAGATTTTTTTTCTCTCTCTCTCTCTCTCTCTATCTCTCTTTCTCTCTAAAAATACGATTTGCGACTTCTCACCGCCTTCTTACTGCCACCATCTTCTACGGCCATTACTCCGCCGATTGTGGCCGTCCCACCCAAAACACATACTCAAAAATACCGTATCTTCCTCACAAACCTTCATGTGGGTTCATTATCAATGATTTTTGCCTAATTCTTTAAATTGCACAAAACCCCAAAATCATAGGTTTTTTCGCGATCTGCGAAATTTTTCAAATTCAAAGTGATTCCCCACCATTGGAATTCTGATTATGGAAGGTAAGTTACTTTCATGCTGATTTCTCCTTCTATGGAAAATGTATGAGTAGTTGATAATTCTTGTTCTTTGACTTGGGTTGATATTCTTTTGGATTCTTATTGATATACTTTATATTTTTAGATAGTAGATCCAAGAATTACTGTTTAAATGAATACAACTGAATAAATATAATTTTTAATTTACTGCATGTAACTTGTGTTTACGACTGTGTGTTTCTTGAAAATTGCGGTTTCTTGAATAATGCATTGTAATATATAAGTATAAGACTCATTAAACAGATAAATAATTGCAAGCACTTGCTTTGGACTATTAATGTTATGATCTTCACTTGCATTAACATTTAAGAGCTTATTTTAGTAGTTGATGTTCGTTTGCTATGTTTTTGTTTCTTTGTTATGCAGTAACATTTTTTACTTTTTGAGATGATAATCTTTTTGTTTAATTCCTAATAAATTAAAATGGTGTTGCTATTGAACTTCACACAATTGGCCCCGACCCAGATATTTTTTTTCTTTTAATTAAATTTTTTTTGTGTCGATTAGATTTTTATATAAATTCAATGGAAATAGAAGATGATTTAATCGGAGAAAGCTCATCATGAAGTAACCAAAAAATAAGAAAGAAAACTTCTAAAGTATGGAAAACTTTTGAAAAGTTACCCATTGATGCGGACAAAAAAGAAAGGGCAAAGTGTAAGAAGTGTGGTGTTGTGCTTTTATGTGGTGCTGGTAATGGGATTACTAGCATGAAACGTCACGCCAATAGCCGTTGTCCCTTTCGTGATGAGAATGAGGGTGATGTATAAATATCACATGAGATTGATCAAAAATTTTATCGAGAGCTTGTAGCTAGGTCGGTAGTTCAACATAATTTGGCGTTTAGATATGTTGAATATGAAGGAATAAGAAACACCCATAGCTACTTGAATCCTAAAGTACAACCAGTTTCAAGAAATACACTCAAAGCCGATATCCTAAAGCTATATAAAAAAGAAAAAGAAAGACTTAAAATAGCTTTAGAGTCAGTGCCTAGTCGTATTTGTCTGACTTCATACTTATGGTCTTCGATAACATCAAATGGCTATATGACTTTGACATCACTTTATGTTGATAAAACTGGGTGCTTCAGAAAAGAGTTTTGATTTATCGAAATATCCCCCCTCTTCATAGTGGCCCATGTTGGCAGAATGGGTGATTGATCTCTTGAAAGAATGAAATATCGATAAAAAAGTATTTAGCATTACTTTAGATAATGCAACATATAATAATGGGTTGGTTGATGTGCTTAAAGATCATTTTATAAAGAATGGGTCTGCAATTTGTAATTGTGATTTCATGCACGTGAGATGTGGTGCTCATATATTAAATATCATTGTGCAAGCTGGGTTGAAAACTATCGATGTGGATATTGAAAAAATTAGGGAGAGTGTGAAGTATGTGAAAGGGTCAGCATCGAGGTCCTTAAAACTTGCTGAATGTGTGAAACAACTTTCCCTTGAAGTGGGAAAGAAATTGAGGCAAGATATGCTGGTGAGATGGAATTCTACTTATTTAATGTTGGATAGTGCATTAGCTTACACTCAAGCGCTTATTAGACTGGAGCGTGTTGATCCAAATTACAAGTGGTGTCCTTCATTGGAAGAGTGGGGTAGAGTTGAAAGAATTGCTAGGTTTTTGAAACCTTTCTATGACATGACTAAACTATTTTCTGGAAGTTTGTACCCCACTGCAAATTTGTATTTTCATAATATATGGCGGATTCAATTGCTTATTCAAGAGGAAATGGAAAGTGGGGATGCAGTTACAAGTTTTATGGCATATGAGATGAAGCCTAAATTTGACAAATATTGGAAGTGCTATAGCGTAGTGTTATCATTTGCTATTGTGCTAGATCCACGCTATAAGCTTGAATTTGTCGAGTTTTGTTATAACAAGCTTGATCCAGTGACATGTATAGCAAAGGTCCAAGATTTAAAACAAAAGATGCAAGTTTTATTGGAAACATATTTGCTAGAATCACCATCTCTTGGTGCACAATCTTCATGGTTTACCACTAGACCTCATGATGAGGTGGCAAAACAAATGGCGGTAAGTTTACTTATTTCATTTGTCTATTGTATCTTGAGGAAGAATTACTTGATTGGAATGATGTTCCAAATCTAAATATACTCGACTATTGGAAAGATAATCGCACTAGATATCCCGAGCTCTCACTTATGACTCGTGATATTCTAAGTATCCCAATCACTACAGTTGCTTGTGAATCTGCATTTAGTCATGGAGGTTGAATTATTGGAAAATTTCGAAGTAGGATATTGCCGGAAAATGCTGAAGCAACTTTATGTACTCGTGATTGGCTCGAAGGTTATTTAAGAATTTTATATCATGTTTTATTTTAAATTTTAATTTTTTATTATATATATTCGTAACATTTCATAATTAATATAGGTTATAGTTCTGATGAAGAAGACGAGGACAAATTACTCTCCACGATAATGAAAGCTTGGTTGCGGAACTTGGGAGTGGTCATCTTAATGATTAGAAATGTTTTAGTTAAATACTTATGATTGAAATATATTTTTTTGTTAAAGTTTCTACTTTCTATTAATTAAGAGTTTGTGATGTAACTAAACAAATTTAAGCATACTTGAATATGAGTTAAAGACTTGTAATTAACGCCCCTTATTTTGCATGTTAGTTTTATTGGATCCCAATTCTTGAATCTATAGTACAACATTTGTTTAGGGAAAAAAAAAGGGCCTGTTAAGAAAAAGAAAAAAAAAGGGCCGGATCCGAGTGTGACCCAGCCCATTAAGGACCCGATCCGTTTATGACCCGTTTACCACGACCCGCCCCGCCCATTCGCCACTCCTAATTAGAATCAAACTCCAAGCATCAAAATATCACAATCAAATTAAAAGTTACAATAGACACAAATATAATAAGCTGGACCAAAATTTTCTTTTTTATTCAATACCCGAACGGGTCCTGATCTTACGTGGTTTCGTCGGTAGGATCAAGGGTGTGGATGCGTCACAATAATCACAAGTAAAGCAAAGTGAAGATTCAAATGTAATCGTATTCGAATTAAATGAGCACAAATACAAATATATCTAGGGTCCTATCTGAGCATTATAGGATGCCGTACAAGCTAGAGGGTGAAAATACATATGATTGATCTAGAGCTATAATCCCGAGCTGCTTTGAACTGTAGCTTCGAGGAGAGAGCACCTGGGAAGTCCCCCAATATCATAAATGCAGGGGGTATTTATAGCTGAAAATGGGGTCTAGGTGGTCTACCTACAGACATGTAATTCTTCGGCCCATAAGTTTGATTCAGAGCTCGGCCCAACAGTAACTTTGGATCCTGGGCTTGTTTATATTTACTGCAAAATCACCGTCAGACTCGAACTCGATTCTTCGAGATAAGTACCGCTCGATCTCGTGTAATTGTAAAGAGAAGTAGGATCCAGAATGCCCCTCATCAATACTCCCCCACTTCTCGAGCGTAAAGTGGAACTTAAGCTCGAAGAAGTATGTTTAACGTCGGGGTAAACCGATCTCGGCTTATCGTTGCTGGTATGCCTCATTAAAAACCTGGCTCGGAAAAACCCTTTTGGGATAAAAACCGGGTCAGGGAAAAAGAGCGCATACTTAAACAATTTCTTGATAGAGTAGTTATGAGATCGTCCTTGTTGTTTGTGATATGGATCTTTACTTCAGGGATTCTGGAAAGTTTAGGGACCGTAGGCGCAATTTCTGAAAATATAGCTTCAAATTTGCCTCAAGAGAGTCCAATCGTCGCGGTTACTCGGGGACCGATTTGCAATTTCCCATTTTGTCCCTGTATATATAGTTACACGGAGGGCCGCTGTTCCTCATAAATTCTGAGGAAAACTTTTGATCGGAGCAGACAGGTCGATAAGTGAGTTTTATTTGCCATATTTGATCAGTCGTCTTATATTTATTATGTCGAGCTCAGCAGATTTGAAAGGAAAATCTCCCTTAGAGGAGAATGAGGTCGATAACAGCAAAGGAAAAGAGACTGTAGAGAATCGATCATCTGAGAACGAGAATCCACAAAACTCGGGTTCCGCCTCGAATAGCGAAGAGGAGCGAGAGTCGAGCTCTGACACTCGGGATAGCGGGGATGGAAATTCCGGCGAGGCAACGGTTTCTGATAGGGAAGATATAGAAGACGGGCAGCTTCCTTTGGGTAACAATGAGCAACAAAAATACAGACTCAGTCGTAATGTGGTGATTACGATCTATGACTGGGAAGAGCCCTCGACCAGTGCAGCTCTAAATATGACCGAGGAGAGGGCAGATGAAATCGTCTGTTCTTATAAGGAGACAGACCTGGCGGAATTGCAAAAAGAGTTCGGTCCATATCTGGGCGCTGGCTTTTCAATAGTGCTTCCCTCTCCCGAACAACGAGTTACCGACCCCCCCGCCGGTTGCCAAGCCTTTTATTCCAAACACTTTCACTACGGCTTACGTATTCCCTTCCCTTCTCTACTAGAAAACCTTCTGGATGCTTTTAAGTTGGCTCCCTGTCAGATTTTACCGAATTCGATCGGCCTAATCATAGCTTTTTGCGTGTTGATGAAGGCTAAGGGGAAAAGGGCGGCTTTTCAGAATTTTTGGAGGATATTCCAGATCAGTTCTTCCACTTCTTCAAATGCAGGTTACGTATATTTCTCTCAGAGGCCGAAGATTTCGGTCTTATCGACCAACGTAAGTAGCAATCTGAAGGGATGGAAACGTGAGTTCTTCTTTGTCCGAGGGCCAGAGTCCCCGCCTTCCGAAGAAAATCCCGAGCCTACTCCCTTCGAGTGGCCAGGAGTGAAGGAGTGGATATATGGAAGACGCCGGCTCGTGGGAAATATGAAAAATGAGATAACAGATAGTTTTTTGCAATCTCTTCGTGCTGACCCTCATCAGACTGCTTTAATGACTCAAGAGGCAGTTTTGCGGTTGGCTGAGCTCAGTAGTTGTACTTTCCCTGCCGATCCGATCGTCTTTGGGAATGCTCAGATCGATCCTGCTAACCCCCCTTCCACGTTAGCTGATATTGTTGACAAATTCCGTACCTCGATATCTGGCCCTCACGTTGCTTCCTTTTCGAAAGGTAATAAGGGTCGACCTCGTCCTCAGGCATCAAAGAATCTTCGGAAAAAACCTAAGGCCTCCCACGGGATCGCGTCGACCTCAAACGCTTTAATAATTGTTCCCCCGATCACCGAAGCAGGGACCTCTCGGTCTCGGGCCGAGGCAGAGGGGACATTCGATTTTCAAGGTCCCGAAACTCTTCGATCTGTTTTTTCGAACGTTTCTTCCAACCCAAATGACGCGGGATACAGTAATTATACTCTTCTGGAGGACTGTGCCAGGGAGATTTTGCAGGCCAGGATGGCTCGCAAAAGGAGTAGTAACCTTCCTGAGTCTTCTAGGAGAGTTAAGCCCTTTGGTCGGGGACCGACACCTATACCTTGTCGGGCTGGTCATTCCGAGCCAGATTTGGCGGATTTCATCAAAGAACACCTGCAAGGACCTAGGGCGGCTGGATACCCGGACTGTGGGACCATTGAATCTGATTTGGGCTCTGAGGGTGAGCATACGGTGGATAAGTCTCTCCGGATGTTTCTGGCTGGAAGATTCAAGGATGACACTATTCAGTCTTTCGCTAAGAAGGATTTCGAGATGCTAGGCGATTACGCCCATGCTCATCAGAAGGTACTGTCTTATTCTGAAAGTTTTTTCCTTATAATTCTTATCTCGTGTTCTTATATGTCTTCTTTCTCGCAGGCCGGAGATTTGTTTATTCAAACTGCTCTCCGACAGGCCGTGTTGAGCGAAGAGTCCCAGGCAGCTCAGAAAGCATTATACAAAGTCCTGGAGGATGAAGCTGTTAAGGCCAGTCAATTTGAGGATGTCAAACTTAAATTGTCCGAGGTCGAGTTGGAGCTTCAGAGGACTAAGGAGGAGTTGGAAGCGAAGAGGGCCATAGAAGGCGAAGTAGAGAAACTCAAGCTTGAGCTCGAGAAAACCAAAGTGAATGTCGAACAGTCTTATGAACGGGGTCGAGCTGAAGCCAGGCTACCTGCCATAAGGGAGTTCTTAGAGTCTCCGATCCTTGATGCTTTGGTTCGATCACGGTCAGGAGCGGTTAATCAAGCCTTCTACTTCAAAGGAGCTCAGCATCTTCTTACAGCCGCTAAGGTTGAAGGAGTCCTTGATGACTTCCTTCCTAAATTGAATCCTTACAAGAACATCTTCGGTGAAGATTATAAAGCGTCTTCCCTTCCTCCTAAGCTCGAGGAATTTGCCACTCATGAGTTTGCTCCTTTACTTGAGGAATTCGGTGTCGCGATGCCAAATCCTGATGAGCTCGAAGCCCAATCTGAAAATGAAGATGTGGATATTGAAGGGGATTCCCGCGATCAAAGTGTACAAGGCACTGGTTCGAGTCAACCTGCGTCTGGCGCACGAAGTCATGATGAAGAAAGCAGCAGCTCAAGTGAAGATGATTCTGACAGTTCGGAAAGTGGTTCTAGCGAATCGGAAAAACGAGATGGGTCGGACCGTAGTTCGGGCCTGAAGGAGTCTAACGCGTAAAGATTGTTATGTAATAGGATTGGCTTGGTGCAACAATGTACTTATGATCCCTTGTCCTCCCCTATTTAGTGGATTCTCGTATTTGAATTTCTTTCTTTTATACTATTTTATGTTATTGCTTGTTTGGATTTCGCGTTGAGTTTCATGACGTTAGCTTTGCGTACTTGGTTATGTCACTGGGCCTTTCTTGGAAGCAGTGTTTTACCAATCATTGCAATTTGCATCGTACCGTCTTCTTATAAATAGCTAGGCCATTTTACGTTGCCTTTTGCACTGATATCGCTCATAGCGTTCGGAGCTTCTTTAGAAATTATCTTGGTTGGATCTTTACCCAAAAATCGAGAGATGAATAAGAATCCGAACGCTCTCGCGATTTTTCCCGCGCCTTTTCCCGGGCCGAGTCATAGTAGAAAAATAAGGAAAAGAAAACGATCACCGATCAAATCTATTAGTACAGGTCAGTCAAGTTTCCGTGGGGAAAACAAATCATCGATCATTACCCTTTCATCGTGCTTGAAATCTAGGGATTCAGATAAGAGAATCAAAAAGGTTTCTTTTGTGGATGAAGAAATTGGGCGCTCCTCTTTCCAATCTATTCCCTCGTTGGTCGGAGGATCTTCGTTTGGGAGAAGTGGGACTCGTTTTGATGCAGTGTGTTATAAGAAACCTGACATGAGTCTTCTTCGGACCGACGTTTCTATCTCGGAGTCTGTCTTCTCGACTGGGGAATATTCCTCGTTCCTGTTTCATTCCGGGTCGGAATCCCTTGCCCAGGTACATTTTTTCCTAACTTCTTTGTCATGGCCCTCTAATTCCTTTGTTCCTGCTATGACGTGTTTTCTTATAAGTTCAGGCTAGCAAAGTCCTTTCTAGGCTTTATGCACTGGTCAATCATGAGATCGAACGACGGGCTTCCATTTCGCTCGAGCTGATCGGCAAAAAGATCGAGTTGGAGCGCGCGCTGGAAGCTAATAGATTTTTTAAGGAGAGATTGTCTCAGGATAAGTTGAGTTCGGAGTTAGAGAGACTTAAAGATATTTATGAACGCGAGAAGAGATATTCCGAGCTCCGTGAGAAAGAAGCTTACACCCGCGGGTATGCTGATCGTAGTGCTGAAGTTCGAAAAATCCTTTCCGAAAATAATTTTATTTAGTAATACCTTGGTTAACCTTTGTATGACGAGTTAAAATTTCTCTTTGTAAGGCCATCCTTGTTGTAACGGTTTTTCTTTCTTGTTGTAGTATAACTCTTGTTGTAACGATATAATATTTGCTTGAAATGATATAATATTTGCTTGGAATGATATTCTGCGTCTCTCTTCTACTCCTCCTTTTCCCCTTTTTTTTTTTTTTTTTTTTTTTTTTTTTTTTTTTTTTTTTTAGGTCATTCTTCAATAGAATGTTCATCTCGATCTATCTTCCGTGAAATGTTTTCATTTTCTAATGGAATGTTTGTTTCAATCCTAAGGGCATAGCAGAGGCTCTTGCCCATTCAATATATTCGATCTAAGGGGCATAGCAGAGGCTTTCACCCTTAGTCGTTTTTAGAGCAATTTTAGCCCTTGGGTCATAGCAGAGGCTTTCACCCTTTTTCAATAATTTCGATCTAAGGGGCGTAGCAACGGCTTTCACCCTTAGTCGTATCAGAGCATTTTTAGCCCTTGGGTCATAGCAGAGGCTTTCACCCTTTTTCAATAATTTCGATCTAAGGGGCGTAGCAACGGCTTTCACCCTTAGTCGTATCAGAGCATTTTTAGCCCTTGGGTCATAGCAGAGGCTTTCACCCATTTAATATATTCGATCTAAGGGGCATAGCAGAGGCTTTCACCCTTAGTCGTTTTTAGAGCAATTTTAGCCCTTGGGTCATAGCAGAGGCTTTCACCCTTTTTCAATAATTTCGATCTAAGGGGCGTAGCAACGGCTTTCACCCTTAGTCATATCAGAGCATTTTTAGCCCTTGGGTCATAGCAGAGGCTTTCACCCATTTAATATATTCGATCTAAGGGGCATAGCAGAGGCTTTCACCCTTTTTCAATAATTTACGGAGAAAAGTAGAGACCGATAATACCAGTAATATGACGAATAAGTAAGAATGTAGGCGAAAAATACTTTCATTGAATACATAGTCTGAATAAACATTCTTCAAATAACCCAATTCTTCATTAAACACATATAGTTTGCCAAATAGTAACAGTCGAAAGAAAACAGAATAACTAAAGAGTAGAAGTCTCTATTGTAACTATCTTCCATAATATCTTCTTAAATTGACCGCATTCCAAGCTCGAGGCAATATTTCTCCGTTAGGGCGCGCAATCTTATAAGACCCTTTCTTTCCAACCTCTACGATCACGAATGGCCCCTCCCAATTGGGTTGTAGTTTTCCTACGTGCTTTGATACTTCCACTTTTTTGAGCACTAAATCCCCTATTTTGAAGGATCGAACCCTCACATTTCGATTATAAGCCTTTTCCATGTTTGCCTTGGCGGCTTGGATTTTCAACTTCGCGCGGTCCCTACGAGCATCCGCGTGATCAACTTCCATTTGCCTCAGCGATTGATTTTCTTCAGGATCGTAAAATTCGACCCTGGGGGAAGGTATAAGATTTTCGACTGGAATAACAGCCTCCGATCCATAAACCAAACTAAATGGAGTTTCTCCAGTTGCCGCTTTGACTGTTGTTCTGTTGGCCCATAATACGCCTGGTAGCTCATCCAGCCATTTTCCCTTTGCTTCCGATAAGCGCTTCTCCAAAGATCGAACAATTTCCCGATTCACTACTTCAGTTTGTCCGTTAGCCTGAGGGTGGCCAACAGACGCAAAGTTCTGTTGTATTCCAAATCTTTCACACCAATCCGTGATCCTTTTTCCTGCAAACTGCGTTCCGTTATCTGATATTAAAACCCTGGGGATTCCGAACCGGCAGACTATATTTTTCCATAAAAAATTAATAACTTGGAATTGGGTGATCTTTGTCAAGGCAACACATTCGACCCACTTGCTGAAATATTCCACAGCTACAAGTACGTAATTTTTTCTGGCTCGCGCTGTCGGGAAAGGTCCCACTATATCGATGCCCCATTTGTCGAAGGGCCAACAAATAGGGATCGAATGCATGTGTTCGGCCGGTTGGTGTATTAAATTTGAATGAATTTGACAATGATGGCACTTTTTCACATACTCGACAGAATCAGAAAAGAGTGTAGGCCAATAATATCCAGATCTTGAGCATTTAAGAGCTAATGCTCGAGCTCCACAATGATTTCCTGCTTCCCCTTCATGAACTTCCCTTAAAATGGCATTGTAGTGTGACTCACGGATACATTTTAATAGAATTCCCGAAGAGGACCGCTTATAGAGTTGACTATCCATCAAAGTAAATGATGGCGCTCTATATTTGATTCTCCGAGCCTCATTTGCATCATCCGGCAGTTTTCCATCCTTGAGATAGGCGATAAGAGGGTCGCTCCACGATCTACTTGGCTCTTCGATTTCCATAACTCCAATAGCAGGATCTGCATCTAATTCGATCGCGGACATATTCGATAGCAGCCAAGTGATTGTTCTCTCAATCTTTCCGTCGGCCAATCCTGTAAATTTTGACAATATATCGGCCCAGAGATTCTCCTCCCTTGGTATCGGTTGGATATCAAACTTATCGAACTCCGAGATCAACTTCTTTGCTTTGTTCAGATATTTAATCATGTTGAATTCTCTGGCCTCGTAAGTGCCTTTTACCTGTCTGTGAACAAGTTCCGAATCCGTTAGTACGATGATCGATTTTACCTTTGCCTTAATGGCCATCTCTAATCCAGCTATCAATGCTTCATATTCGGCCTCATTGTTGGTGACAACAAAGTCCAAAGTTATCGCATAGCTCAGATCTTCAGCATTGGGCCCTTGGAAGTGAATCCCAGCTCCGCCACCTTCCTTGGTCGAAGATCCGTCCACGTGCATCAGCCAAACTTGATCGTTTGCCTCTTCTACCACACATAATTCCGAGGTTGTTCCTTCTTTCTCGTTCGATATGTTGGTTGATTCAAGCACAAAATCAGCTAGCACTTGCGCCTTGATGGCGATTCGTGGTCGGTATTCAATTTCGAACTGGCTGAGCTCGACCGCCCACTTTATCAATCTGCCTGAAGCTTCTGGCTTGGACAAAACCTGTCTCAAAGGTTGGTTAGTTAAAACAATGATTTTATACGTTTGAAAATAGGGCCTTAATCTCCGGGCCGCCACAATTAGGGCAAGTGCAAACTTTTCAATCTCCATATAATTCTTTTCGGCACCCTGCAACAATTTACTCAAATAGTAAACTGGTTTGTGCTCAGCTTTATCTATCTTGACCAGAACCGAGCTAATGGCTTCTTCTGACACAGCTATGTACAGATAAAGGGGTTCCCCTTCGGATGGTTTTGCTAGCATGGGTGTCGAAGTCAAGTATGCCTTCAGTTCTTCGAAAGCTTTGTCGCATTCAGCGTTCCACTCGAAGTTCTTAGATTTACGCAACAGTCTGAAGAAAGGTAAGCTTTTGTCAGCGGATCTGGAGATGAATCTATTCAATGAGATAATTTTTCCGATCAAACTTTGAACGTCCGAAAGTTTTCTCGGTGGATGGAGGTCAGTGATCGCTCGGATTTTTTCTGGATTAGCTTCAATCCCCCTTTCATGAACTAAATACCCAAGGAATTTTCCTGATCGCACCCCAAATGTGCATTTCGCTGGGTTTAGCTTCAATCCATACTTCCTCAAAATTATGAAGCACCTATCGAGATGATCAATATGATCCTCTTCGGACATACTCTTTACGAGCATGTCGTCTACATATACTTCCATGATTTCCCCTATTAACTCTTTGAACATCATATTGACCAACCTCTGATATGTTGCACCGGCGTTCCTTAAACCGAAGGGCATAACGATGAAACAGTACACCCCTCGTTCGGTGATAAATGCCGTTTTGTCCTGATCTCTTTCGTTCATGAAGATCTGATAAAATCCTTGAAATGCATCCATCATACTAAACAATACAAATCCTGCGGTGGAGTCCACGAGCATGTCAATTCGAGGCAAAGGGTAAGGGTCCCTTGGACATAGTTTGTTTAAGTCGGTAAAGTCATTGCACATTCTCCACTTGTTTTCGATCTTTTCTCCCTTGGAGACTAACACCACATTGCATAGCCATTCTGTGAATTTTATCTCTTTGATTTGCCCAGCTGCTAACAATCTATCGACCTCTGCATTAATTATCTTGTCTTTCTCTCGTCCGTGATTACGCTTCTTCTGCCTCACGGGTCTGGCCTTTGGGTCGATATTCAGGGAATGCGTTATCACTCGCGGGTCGATTCCTACTATGTCATCCGAACTCCACGCGAAGACATCCACGTTTTTCTGCAAGAATCCGATGAGCTTTGCCTCCATGCCAATACTTAGCTCCGTTCCTATTTTTGTGAATTTTTCTGGAGATCCAGGTACCAAGTTCACCTTTTTGTGATCAGGTGCTTGTACACTCATGTCAACGATCTTCCCTTTCTTTCCATCCAGTCTTTCATACTCAGGAATTCGGGTTCCGGAGTTAGAGACTAACTCAGTTATTTTTCTTTTGCTAGGGACCTCAGGCTCCAGCTTTTCCTTGATGGTCAAGGACGAACTATAACACTCCCAGGCCATGTACTGGTCGTTCCTCATCTCTCCTACTCCTCCGTCGGTTGGGAACTTTATCTTCTGATGGTATGTGGATACGATAGCCTTAAAAGTATTCAGAGCGGGTCTTCCCAAGATGGCATTGTAGGCGAACGGCGTATCCACCACTAGGAACTTGATCATTCTCGTAACATTCTTTGGTTTTGTTCCTAGAGTGGTACTCAAAAGTATGGTTCCGAGCGGGGTGATTTCAGATCCGCCGAATCCGACCAAAGGGGTGGTTACCTTATCCAAACGTGGATGACAGAGTTTCATTCTTGTAAGAGCTTCTGATGAAATTATGTTCGCCGAGCTCCCATTATCGACCAGCACTCTTTTGACCTCGAAATTTGCAATTCTTAGTGTTAATACCATGGAAAAGTCTGGATCATCTTCATTCGTATCCCAACTAACATCCGCGGGTCGATCCGCCTCGCTAAAGCTGATGATCTGATTCTCCATGGATGGGAATTCCAGAGATAGAACCTCCCTTTTTGTGGACACTCCTGTCCTGATTGACCTCAAAGTCCGTTTTCTGGCATTCCTACTATCTCCACCTGCCGGTCCACCTGCAATCATGTTGATCACACCGTTCGATTGTTCTTCTGTCTGATTTTGAATCTGTCTCTGCCGGGCGTTAAGTTTTCTCGGGCTACGGGATCTGTAGCGGTTGTTATAGTTGCCATTCTTAACAAATTCTTTCAGTTTACCCTGGTTGATTAACTTTTCGATCTCAACCTTTAACTGATAACAATTTTCCGTATTATGACCTCTCGCCCGATGATACCGACAGTATTGGTCATAGCCTGGTGCGCCTGGTCTCGCCTGTGTGATCCTTTGGGCTTCCGGGATTAAATTACCTTCTTCTAACACAGTCAACACTTCTTCTTTAGAACTGTTAAGTTCGGTAAACTGAATTTTACCCGGCCTCGGGGCTCGATTTTGATTATAAGGATGTCCGTATGAATTCAGCCCTTGGGGTGGTATATGCGGCTTAGAAGTGTTGATCCGCTGCCAAACGGATCCTCTACTCGATCCCCCATAATCACCTGGTCTTGGGATCGGAGCACGATCTTGTTTTTTGTTGAGATGAGATTTATCTAGATGTGAACTCTTCAATTTGTTCATCTCTTCCTGTATCATATATTTTTCAGCAATTTCCATTATCCGCTCGAAGGATTTTGGTTGCTTTCTACATAATGCATTCCCAAACTGGGTGCTTCTGGTCAGCTCGAACATCAACGAGGACAGATATTCAATTTGTGGGGTATCCACTTTCAAGAGCTCAATACTAAATCTTGCCAACCATTGCCTCAACGTCTCTCCTTCAAATTGTTTCACAGTGCCCAGATGGTTTGCTGGCAATCTTGGCTTCCTCTGGCTAGCGAATTGATGCTTCAGTTTATCGCAAAATTCTTGGAAAGAACATATGGAGTTTGGAGGTAACTTTCCAAACCAATCGAGGGCAATTCCTTCGAAAGTGGTGACCATAATCTTGCAACAGAAATTATCCGAGTGTCCATACAAATTCATAACATTAACAAAGCTGTTAATGTGTTCTCCGGGGTCGGTAGTCCCGTTATACCGAGGGAGCCTGGTCGGCACTGTCTCTGTGTTTCGAGCTTCGCGTATTTCTTGACAAAAGGGTGAACATCTCATGATATTATTCGAGACCTCCCTTTCTCGTATGTTTCCTCTAGTCAGGGAGTTCCCTACTTGCCTGGCAGCTTGATGAGTGAAGGGAATCTCGATCATGGTATCCTGCTCTTCCAATTTTTTAGCCACCCTTTCCTGTATTATTTTCTCCAATTCAGATTCTGTAATTCTCTTGCCAATTGGTCTGTTCCTTCTTACAGCGCCGGCGGTGTGACTTTCCCCCACAACAGAATTTTCCAGATCGTGCACTGGTGCAGGTGGGTTTTCAGACCGGGCATTGGCTTTCGAGGGTGCTGCTCGTCGTAGATGTGTCGACGGGGCTTGCGACATATCATTTTCCTTTTGCAAGTTCGATGAAGGTATCTCTGGTCTCCCCTGAATCCCTGGTTGGTCTACAGGTGATTGATCTGCCCTTCCGCTGTTCAAGAACTCCCTGCACATTGTGCCTATTATAGATCTTAAGTCACCAATGGTTGTGTGCACTGGAATGTTATTTTGTGGAACCGCCGGTGGCACCTCCGGTTGTTGTTGTGCGGCGCGTGATAAATTATCAGGTTCATTATTGACGGAATTTTGTGCTCCCCCTGCTTGGGAAGGCTCTCCTCTAATATATGTATTTCTCCTCGTAGTAGGCATATTTCGATCTAATACTCAAATAAGTGCCCCACGGTGGGCGCCAATTGATCTTACGTGGTTTCGTCGGTAGGATCAAGGGTGTGGATGCGTCACAATAATCACAAGTAAAGCAAAGTGAAGATTCAAATGTAATCGTATTCGAATTAAATGAGCACAAATACAAATATATCTAGGGTCCTATCTGAGCATTATAGGATGCCGTACAAGCTAGAGGGTGAAAATACATATGATTGATCTAGAGCTATAATCCCGAGCTGCTTTGAACTGTAGCTTCGAGGAGAGAGCACCTGGGAAGTCCCCCAATATCATAAATGCAGGGGGTATTTATAGCTGAAAATGGGGTCTAGGTGGTCTACCTACAGACATGTAATTCTTCGGCCCATAAGTTTGATTCAGAGCTCGGCCCAACAGTAACTTTGGATCCTGGGCTTGTTTATATTTACTGCAAAATCACCGTCAGACTCGAACTCGATTCTTCGAGATAAGTACCGCTCGATCTCGTGTAATTGTAAAGAGAAGTAGGATCCAGAATGCCCCTCATCAGGTCCCGAAATATTCGCTCGGGTGTAAATATAATACTCAAAACTCGACCTGAAAATATATTTCGGGTTTGGGTATCCAAACCTGAAATGTCAAAAAACTCATTTTTCAGTCCCAAACGGAAAATACCCGATCGGGTCGGACGTGTCCCAAAAAACCCAACCCACATGCCCAACCCTACCTCGAACTCTCCATATACCTCATGTATGTATTCCTCCAACGTCTCCATGTTGCAATCCGTTCCCTCGACACGTGTCCCTATCTCAACGAAACCTTCTAGCACTTGGCGAAATTGAGTCGCGTCTACCACCACAGACTTCTCTTGACCCTCCCTCGTCTCGCGCTCCTTGGCCCCCAATGTAGTGTTGACGGGCTCCATCGTCTCACCCTATAATATTCCGCAACCTTCCGCTTAAGTGTAGAACCTTCCGGAATGCTCCGAAACCGTGTAGAACTTTATGTACCCATCCAGAACTGTGTAAAACCTTCCTGAATGCTTTGGAACCGTGTTAAATTTTCGGACTCATCCGAAAATGTGTTGAACCTTTCGGATCCATCCAAAATCTTGTAGAACGTTCCGGACCTATCCGAAACCTTATAAAACCTTCTAGAATATTTCTGAACCGTGTAGAACTTTATGAAGATTTCTAGAAACCTCCAATCCCATGTTTGTTTGCCCTATTAGCTGATAGAATAGTGTCCTGCAAGCCAACTATTTTGGCTGCATTTAGTTTGTAATAATTAAAAAACTATTCAATTCGATTAATAAATGCATTTATTTATATGGTTGATTACGCCCAAACTTGTCGAAACAAAGCGATCGATGTAGAATAGATTGGGCGGTCGTATCCACGAGGAGATGACTAAAATAAGCTATAACCGTTAGTAGACAAAGTAGCTTTAGAGATAAATAAACAAACTAAATTAACGAAGCGATTTGATTTTAAGAAAACTTAAAGAAAAGTGATTTTTTGGTTGTTGAAAAATACGATAATTAAAACGGTAAGATATCAAGAATCCCTTATATGCTTCGTTCACTTATTTGGATTGATTCATAAAATTACTCAATTGAAAGTTTCACATCCCAAACAATCAATTGGAAGATAAAGAATTGAAAAACACATGATTTCTAATGTATTTGACTAACTAACTTTCTTGCTTTTAGAATTGGCACAAAACATCATCTTATGAGAAATCGAAAACATACTATATATCAAGGCATATTGCATTAAAAGACTACCCATAAAACGAATGACCTATATCAATATAATTATATCATAAAGATTTTCACATAAAAAGAGCTTGACTAGATTTATATGAAAACTAATGAAACAACTGTATTAACATGAAAGTTGATGAAAATAGATGAAGAAGAATAAATTACTCAAAATTATTAAACTTACAAAACCTTGAAGAATCGAATCCAAATAAGATCACTACGCATATAAGTTTATCTCTAATCTCACCAAAGAACTCTTAGCCTAATTTGCTAATCATTATCACAAGTTCTAGAGAGAAAATATGATAATGATTTGAGAGAGAATTGTAACTAAGACTAAGAATTGTGTGTCCCAAGATGTGTGATTCTAGGACTATATATAGGTTGTAAATAGCCCTAATCCAAGTAGGAGAATGCTTAGGAGGTAGAAATTGAGTAGGAAGATGTTTAGGAGGCTTAATCCTCGTATGGAAAGGATTTATGCAAGTTTCCTAATCACTTTAGGACGCAAATCCGCGTAGAAGATTCTGCTATGCGCGACGTATTTGAAAAATATATATTTTTGTGCTCAGAACTCCAAATCCAGATCCGTAAAGTCCGCAATGTAGCTAACTTCTTCATATACAACATATCCAAAATTCAGCTTAATAGGAGTTTCCTTGCGAGAGTTATCGGCCTTGGAAGTAGCAGCAATATTTCTGGCAGATTCCTTATTTGTTGTTCTTGCACTAATTGACTTCCTTGAATCTTTCCTTGCTTCAAATTATGCCTTTGATACTTGTACAATTTGGGAAAGCTAAATATTCCGGGGTCCATGTTTTATATTCCTACAAAAACAAATCAGAACTCAATATTTTCTAATTACAGTAATTTCTATTAATTTCATGAAAATATCAAATTAACACTTGATTTATTTAGAAAATCAGAACAACTTAAGTGCATTTTCAAGCACTAATCACAACCCCCAACCAGCTTCTTGCTAGTCTCTAGCAATTCAAGCGCAAATAAGATATAAGTATGATGAACAAAACTGAGAAGAAATAAGATAAACTATCCAAGTACTTCAATCATAGAGCTAGTCAAAGATCACAATCGCTATCAAGATTAGTTCGATCATAACTCCCAAAATGTGTGTGTGTGAATACTAAGCCAAAACCTTCATACCACAAACCACAATACACATAGCTTTCGAAAATTTACCACGTAAAGTATCAACTCCATTTTCTCACGGGTAAGTGTTCAAATTTTTAGGACAGGAATTTCACTCATGGAGTTGGAAAACAGATAGTCACTCAAAGAAATAGGCCATATTTTTACGGACAAGCATACAAACAAACATTGATCCAAAGATAGGAAACATAACTATCTAGAGGTCACATTCTTTCACAATTTAGCTTCAGGATTTCAATTGGTCAATACATACTATAGAGCCATAAAAAGATTCTTCTTCTATAATGACGAAAACTAAGAACTTTTCTCTTTCATCTTTTTTTTTTCTCTTTTTTTTTCTTTTTTTTTTCTGTTTTTTTTCCTTTGTTTTTTTTCATAGCTCATGAAGATATTTTACTCTTGACCAATATCATCCATCTCTTTTATTTTTCTTTAAGAATGTTACTCTAAATAGCAATTAACCAATTCAAAAGAGCAATATAAGTTCGTAAGTTGTTTTCTCAACCTCTCCACTCACTCACAAAAGATGTGTGAGTATAGAATAGATTGACACCAAAATTTGATTACACCCAAACTTGTCGAAACAAAGCGATCGATGTAGAATAGATTGGGCGGTCGTATCCACGAGGAGATGACTAAAATAAGCTATAACCGTTAGTAGACAAAGTAGCTTTAGAGATAAATAAGCAAACTAAATTAACGAAGCGATTTGATTTTAAGAAAACTTAAAGAAAAGTGATTTTTTGGTTGTTGAAAAATACGATAATTAAAACGGTAAGATATCAAGAATCCCTTATATGCTTCGTTCACTTATTTGGATTGATTCATAAAATTACTCAATTGAAAGTTTCACATCCCAAACAATCAATTGTGTTGGATAAGGATGAAGATGAAGGCACTAAAGGAAATTTGATAAGGGAGGTTTTGATGCATTCCAAAACTTCAAAGATTGGCTAAGTATGGAGTAACTTAGCTGATAAACTTATCAAGGAATTTTGACTAAGTAATGAAGACATCAGAAGAGTCAAAGTTTCAAGGTCCAAGACTTCTGATCTGCTGAAGTAAAGTTATCAGACTAGTGAAGATCAGCCGACTCAAATCAGATTTGTTCAAGTTTTAGATCAGCCGAGTTCACCATCAGACTTATACTTTCGTCAGCCAAGTGAAGAAGATCATGAAGTGTTCCCAACGGTAATAAATGCCCCTTGGTGTAATAAATGCTGAAGTACGAGGATATTTAAGACAAATGATTGAAGAAAAGCTTCGCATCAGCCGAGTGCATTTAATGCTGCATTTAATGCTGCCTGCAGAATAGTACTGTTTACAGTACGGACAGACTGCAAAAGAGCCGTTCGCGGATTTTAAGGACCAGTACTCGAGGAATTTGAATTCTGTCTCTCTTCAACGGACACTTTTCAATCCTCAAGTATAAATAGCTGAAAGAGACGAAGAAGAAACAAGCAACACACTTTCTGAGAGAAATTTCCGAAGCAAAATTCTTTAAGTCTCAAGAACAGCTCACTCATCAGCTGAGTCATTTGTTGACGAAAGCAGAGTTGAAGAATCAAAAAAAATACATCTTCTGAGTGATTTTGTAAACAAGAGTGTTGTGCGGAGTTGTGATCCATCTTTGTGAGTGATCAAACTTCAGAGAATAGGTTTTCTGTGTGATTTCCTATTGCGAACTTGTGGTCGTTTGAATTTGTTGTTCGACGCAAGCAGAGTATACTGTAAACTTTGTGATTATAGTATAACCCAAGATCTGAGTGACTTGGAAGAGTGGACTAAAGGATATTCAAATCCATATAACCACTATAAAAATTACTTGTGTTTTTACATTGCTTTTAAATTTGCATATTTTCTGTTTGCATAAAAACACATTAAGTTAACTGTTTGAAAAAGTATTAAGAAGGAGTTTATAAACTGGGGAAACGTTTTTCAAACTACTAAGATTACTTGTGAAAAACACTTTGAAAATCCGCTGCAAGTACTCTAAGTATTAAAACTGATTTTAACAAAATCAGCTAAGTAACTATCAGACGAGTGGTCAACAGACCTGTTCAAAAATTTGTTCGCGAACAGAATTGTAACTTACTAATCTGATCAGCTTAGTCTGTTCAATTAAAGTAAAGTTTTAAAGTTAAAATTGAAAGAAAATTTTAAAGAGGTTTATTCACCCCCCCTCTAAACCTCTTCTGACCACTTGAGACCAACAAGTGGTATCAGAGCAGGTGGTTCATTAGAATCAGCTGCCTGATCAACGAGCTTGATCCAAGTGTTTTTCAAAGGTTTTTAAAATTTTTCAAAAGAGCATCTTTTTGAAAAATGAAAATTTTTTTGAAAAATGGATTGTATCAGCCATGTTCCCCACATTGCTGGTACGTCTTTTGAAGACTGGAAGATTAGAATGGAAATCTTTCTAGCAGCCTACAATGACAACATGTACACATGTATCATTAAAGGTCCATTCAGATTCACAAAGACCATCAAAATAAATGAAGTAGATACGGTTGTGGAGAAAGACCTTCATGAGATGACTCCTGAAGAAATAAAGCTTTACAATCTAGATAAAGTTGGGAGATTCATCATGACTAAAGCCCTGGATAATGATCGGTTTGACAAGGTCAAGCATTGCAAAACTGCAAAGGAGATGTGGGACAAAGTCAGAGACATGAGTGAAGGCAATGATGCAATTAAAGAGCATCAGCTCAGTGTTGCCTTGGAGAAGCTGGACAACTTCAAGATGAAATCTGGAGAAACCATTGATCAAATGGATACCATATTCACCAGAACTCTGAATGAAGTTTTGAAGCTGGGAAAGACTTTCACTGACAAAGAGATCACTGTCAGAGTACTGAAGGCTCTACCTTCCAAGTTCAACATGAAGGTGACAGCAATGGAAGAATCAAGAGATCTGGGCAAGATTTCTCTTACAGAGCTGTTCTCCGTACTCAAGGCTTATGAGTATAAACTGCCTAGAATGGGAATTGAAGAAACCTCAACTTCAGGACCCACAGCTGCACTGGTTGCTGCTGAAAATCAAAGAAGACCGGCTCAAAGAAATGCAGAAGTGGACTCATCTGATGAAGCCACTCTACTCAACAAAAAGGAGTACACTGCTGGAGATGTTGCACTGTTGATGAACAACTTCAAGAAGTTCTACAAGAGAAAAATGAAGAACAAATACAACAATGCTTCAACTTCTAAACCTAACTTTTCTTCTCAAGAAAAAAATGATTATAAAGCAAAACTAATGTGTTATAACTGCAGGAAATTGGGACATTTCATCAGAGACTGTCCATATCCAAAAGCAGAGAAGTACACTGAGGAAGAGAAGAAAATGAGAAAAGAAAGAAAGCATCAGAGAGGCAAGGCAATGATGGCTGAAGCAGAAAAGCTTGCTGCTGTCTACTCATCTGATTCAGATTCAGACACGTCTGATGAAGAAAAACCTGCTCTCCTGTGCCTAATGGCAAAGGAATCTGATGACTCTGAGGATGAGGTAACTCCTCAAGAAAATGAATTGTTTAATTCTCTAGAGCAAATGATGTTGAATAATACTACTATTGCTGGAGAATTTGTTAAGCTTAATGAAGAGATGAACTTGCTAAAAGAGCAAAATAATTCACTGAAACTTCTAGCTGAAAAGCCAAAAGAATCAGCTGAATATAAACAGCTTGAGCAAGAGCATGAATCTCTGAAAGCTGAATGTGAGGTTTATAAAGGAAAAATCATGGAACTTGAGAAAATTATTGAGTCTCATGATAAGTCTACTGTTGCATCCATGCATACATCTAGTAAACAGGAGACACCTTTAGAAAAGGATAAACTAGAATTGAACCATACTGAAAAATTCATTTCTGCTGACAATAGTAAGGTCATTCTGTATGTTCAAACTTCTAAACCTACCTCATCTGAGAAAGTGGTAAAGGAGAAGAAATCTCCTAAGGCTAAAAAGAGCAAAGAGCCTAGTGTAGGAAATCAGACTAGTAAGACCAAACAGCAGAGTCCTAAGAAGTCTGCTGATAAAGCTAAAGTCAATCAGACTAGTGGTAAAACTAAGTCAAAATCAAATGAGCAAGCATCTAGTAAACCAAAGAAGCATAAAAACAAGAAAAATCAAAATGCTTGGTATGGAAATGAGTCATAGTATGTGCAACCTGCTGCATATCATCCTATGTATCATGCACCTCAATTTCCTAGTTACTATGCACCTTACCCTGCTCATCCAATGCATGCATATCCTGCATATCATGCACCTTACCCTGCTTATGAACATTATTCATATCATACTGATCATCAACATGACTTATCTGATAACTATGATAAAAATGAAGCTGTTCATGCTCCTAAAACTCAGAAGCCTAAGAAGCCTAAGACTTCAACATCTTGGGTTGTCAAAGGTGGAACTAATCCTTCAGGACCCTCTCAATAAGGGTACCTAAAACAATTTTACTTTTGTTTTGTAGGTTAGGATTAGGAGTAGGAGTAAAGTAGAGAAGATCTGGTACTTGGACAGTGGATGTTCAAGGCACATGTGTGAAAACATACATGAGTTGACTGATGCAGTTGCTGTGGATGGTCCAAGTGTTACATTTGGAGACAGCAAAGAAGGCAAGATTAAAGCTAAAGGAAGATTAATTAAGGGAAACATAGAGATATCTGACGTCTCCTATGTTAAAGGCCTAAAGTATAATCTGCTGAGCATAAGTCAATTTTGTGACAAAGGATTTTCAGTCATCTTCTCAACAGATAAGTGCTATGTTGAACAGATTGGCACAAAGAAGGTAATTTTATCTGGAAGAAGACAGGGAAATATCTACATAGTTGACTGGAATTCTGTTGACAAGAATTCAAGTGTTTGTTTGGTGGCATCTGCACCAAGTGAAGTCAGTTGGCTATGGCACAAAAGAATGAATCATTTAAACTTCAAGACCATAAACAGATTAATCAAGAAGGATTTGGTAGAAGGGATTCCAAAAGCAGTCATGAGCAAAGACAAGCTCTGTGATGCATGTCAGAAGGGGAAACAAATCAAGTCATCATTCAAAGAAAAGAAGCACCAATCTTCTGGAAGAATATTGGAGCTTTTGCATATGGACTTATTTGGACCCATTGATCCAGTCAGCAATGGTGGAAAGAAATACTGCCTAGCTGTTGTGGATGATTATTCAAGATATACTTGGGTGATTTTCATGAAAAAGAAAAGTGAAACCAAGGAACATCTTACAAATCTGATGGAACTGATCCAGAATGAGAAGAGTATCAAAATATTGAAGATCAGATCAGATAGAGGGACAGAGTTTACAAACTCTACTGTTGAAGAGTATTGTAATATCAAAGGAATACATCATGAGTATTCAGCTGCTAGAACCCCTCAACAGAATGGTGTTGCTGAAAGGAGAAATAGAACATTAAAGGAAGCTGTCAGAACCATGATAGCTGAAGCTAAACTGCCTCAAAGATTTTGGGCAGAAGCAACAAATACAGCATGCTTTACCCAAAACAGATGTATGATCAACAAAAATCAGAACAAGACTCCATATGAAGTTTGGAACAACAGAAAACCAAACATTCATTACTTTAAGATTTTTGGTTGTAAATGTTTTGTATTGAATAATGGGAAAAATCACCTTACTGCATTTGCAGAAAAGGCTGATGAAGCTGTTTTTGTAGGATACTCTACTGTTAGTAAGGCCTATAGAGTTTTCAATAAAAGAACATTACTAATAGAGGAATCTATCCATGTAGTATTTGATGAGCCAAGTCAATCTTCTGAAAAGAATCAAAGTGTTAATCAAGATCTGTCTACTGATTTACAGAAGTTAGACGTTGGAAGAAATGAAGAATATGTTCCCATCATACTACCTAATCTAAGTTCAGCTGATAACTCAAGTGCTGTTCAAAATCACAGTGCTGATTGTCTAACAGACGAGTTGCAAACAGCTGACAGACCAGAGACTGTTCAACAAACGACAAATGTTCAACAGACTACTACTGGAACTCCAACAGTAGTGTTGCAAGATCAAGACAGAGGACAACATCCTGATCTACAACCTGATCTCAGATGGCTCAAGAATCACCCACCTGAACTAGTGATTGGTGATCCATTAGATAGAGTGAAAACAAGAAGAGCTGCTGCACAAGATGCTATGTTTGTCACATTTCTATCTCAAATAGAGCCTAAGCAAATTGAAGAAGCTCTGAATGATTCCTTCTGGATAGAAGCTATGCAAGAAGAGTTGAATCAATTTGAAAGGAATGAAGTCTGGTACTTAGTTCCTAGACCAAGTCATCAAAGAGTAATTGGCACTAAGTGGGCATTCAGAAATAAAATGAATGAAGATGGTATTGTTACCAGAAACAAAGCAAGATTAGTGGCCAAAGGGTATTGTCAAGAAGAAGGAATTGACTTTGATGAAACTTTTGCACCAGTAGCAAGACTTGAAGCAATCAGGCTGTTTCTAGCCTATGCTGCTCATAAGAACTTCACTGTCTATCAGATGGATGTGAAGTCTGCTTTTCTCAATGGAGAATTGCAAGAAGAGGTATATGTTGAACAACCTCCAGGTTTTGAAGTCTATCAAGAAGAGGACAAAGTATATCGTCTGAAGAAAGCTTTATATGGACTGAAACAGGCTCCAAGAGCATGGTATGATACCCTATCTGATTTTCTTTTAATTAAAGGATTTCGAAAAGGTAAGGTAGATAAAACCTTGTTCACAATTGAATGGGAAAATCATATATTACTTGTGCAAATATATGTGGACGATATTATGTTTGGTTCAACTAATCAACAGATGTGTGATAAGTTCTCCAAGCTGATGCAAAATAAGTTTGAAATGAGCATGATGGGTGAACTTAATTATTTTCTTGGATTGCAAGTTAGACAGTTGCCTGATGGAATATTCATCAGCCAAGCAAAATACACAAGAGATCTGTTCAAGAAATTTGGTATGGAAACTAGCTCTACTGCTACAATTCCTATGTCTACAAGTCTTCGTTTGGATAAAGATGAAGATGGCAAATCAGTGGATATAACCAAATATAGAGGCATTATAGGGTCATTGTTGTATCTAACAGCAAGTAGGCCTGACATAATGTACTCAGTTGGAGTCTGTGCAAGATTTCAATCAAACCCCAAAGAATCTCATCTCTTAGCTGCCAAGAGGATATTGAAGTATGTTAAAGGCACTCAAGAATTGGGATTATGGTATCCTAGAGAATCTGGATTTGAACTTGTTGGCTATTCAGATTCAGACCTTGCTGGCTGCAAGATTGACAGAAAGAGCACAACAGGTGCCTGTCAGTTCTTAGGCAGTCGTCTGATCTCATGGATGAGTAAGAAGCAAACCTCAGTCTCTATATCTACTGCTGAAGCTGAATATATAGCTGCTGGAGCTTGCTGTGCACAGATACTTTGGTTGAAACATCAACTAGAAGACTACAACATCAAGATCAGTGGAATACCAATCTACTGTGACAATACAAGTGCAATCTCTCTTACTCAGAACACTACAAGTCATTCAAGGACTAAGCATATTGAGATCAAGCATCACTTCATTAGAGATCATGTGGAAAAAGGCAATGTTTTGATTGAGTATGTTCATACAGACAATCAGATTGCTGATATTTTCACTAAACCTTTAAGTGAAGTAAGGTTCTCAACTCTAAGAGCTGAGCTAGGACTACTTAATTTGGAAGCATAAGCTGATGGGGAACTCATCAGAAGACTGGAGTTCAACAGCTTAGTTATTCGTTATTATCTTCAAGGATTAACTCTCAACAGACTAGTTAACTCATGAATTCTTAAACTCAGGGGGAACGTGTAAGACTAGCGGTACTTCTGAATTAAAGATGAAATTTGTTAATGACAGTTAGTTGAAGTTATGTTCTCATCAGAAGATTCAACTATCGAAGATTAAAGACATTTTATCTAGCTGGATTGACAAACAGCTGAGGAAGGTTATCAGCTATTGGCATTCTCTGATAACAACTATGTCATCAGGACAGTAGTCCATCAGATAAGTAATTATGTTACTCATCTGATTACTTTAATAAAAGCTAAACTATTCAAAACGTTTTATTCAAAATACGCTTTTATAAGTAACTGTTGGGCGGTACATATTCCCGCTCTTCATTAAATATCTTTTGAATTCGAAAAGTCGTAACTGACGCCGCACGATCAGCACTGACAGAAAAACGGATCTAACGGTTGGCGGATATCACGAAATTCAAGATACCCCAACTCTATAAATCCTCATCTGATCAGTCGAGTCGCTCTTTACGCACTCTAAGCATTCAAAAGTACTTGTGAGAAAAATATCTGCAATTCTCTGCATACTTCTCTTTGTTTTTCTAACCTTCAACAGATCAACGATGGCCGCTGAAGGTATGTTTCTCGTCTATGATTCCTACTACCAATCCGGTACGGATCTGATGAAAGAACTGCTCGAAAAGTTCAAAGCTGCTTCGCTGGTAAACTTCATGGAATACCACGAAGGAATTATCTGGACTGACCAAGTGATGGAGTACTACAACACTGCGAAAGCTGACTATAACTCACTAGCAATTAAGGCTACTGTGGGAGACAAATCTATCACTATCACTCCTGCTGTTCTTCACGAGACGTTTGGGCTTCCTAACAGTGGACGACATGACGTCACTGTGCTGACAGAGGACAAACACCAACAGTTCTGGGCGATCTGCGCCAAAGAGGGAGAAACGTTGTCTGGAAACATAAGGAAGAAACAACTGAGAGATGAATATCAGCGGATGGCTGATATGGTAGCTAAGCTGATCGAAAACTGCACCTTCTCACTGGATGCTGTTACCATGAAAAGGTTCAGCATCATGGCTGCCATATACTATGGACTGGAGATCAACTGGTCAATCATAGTCTGGTACATATTAGCTGACTTTCTTGATGATAAGAAAGGAAAAGGCCCCACCACCAACCACAGAATCACTCTCAGTTATCTGCTGTCAAAACTGGGTTGTGATATGAAGAATGGAAAAGAGATCCATAAATCCAAGGCAGTATCCAAGTACTTGCCTGTTCAAAAGAGGAAGGCTGGTGAACCGGAGGAAGCTGATGTTGAGGAACCAAAAGAGGTTCCTGCCAAGAGGCAGAGGAAACTGGTCAAGACTGCTGATTTAGCTGTTGAGACCAAAAAGAAGAAGGCTGCTGATGAGCCTAAGAGGAAAGTTTCCAAGCAGATGGAGAAAGTGACTTCTGCTGCTGAAGCCACTAAGATTGTTGAAAACATAATTGCTGATGTAAGGACTGGATCCCCTGCATCACCATCAAGAACTCCATCAGCAGAGAGGCCTGCTGAAGGGATCTCTCATCGAACAAGAAGTCAACAGAGAGATACAGCTACAACCACTTACCGTGAAGGGAGAACCAAGAAGACTGCTAGAAAGCAGATGACTTTCATAGAAGAACCAACGGTTTTGGAAAATGTAGCTAGGGAAGATCCTGAAGCTGCTGAAAGGCCTGTTGAAACAGTTAAGACTGTTGAGACTGACAAAGCTGATGAGCAACAGCCAAGTCAAGTCACATCAACAGCTGAGGTTGCTCAACCTCAAGAAGATCCAGACGTCCAAATCATCTATCCTATTGCTGCTGCTCCCATATCATCTGCTGGACCAGCCCCTGCTGATAAAGGCAAGAGAAAAATAGTGCTGAGGAAAAAGAAAGTTTCCAAAGCTGACAAGAAGGCAAGGGAGGAGGCTGAACAAAGAAAACAGGATGAGTTGGAGGAAAAGAAGGCACTTGAGCTAAGCAAAGCTCAAGAAGCAAAGGATGAAGCCAGAAGACGCATGTCTGAAGCAGAGAGGAAAGCTGCTGAAGATGCTGAATTTGCAATGGTTTTGGAATTGAGCAAAGTTGATGCATATGGACCTGTCCATGGAGGTGGCATCAAGATTGGAGAAGGCAAGAATGAAGAAGACAAAAAGAAGATATTACTGCCTGCCCCCAAAGTCAAGTCAAAAGACAAGTTTGAAGTCAGAAAAGCATTTGAGATTGTGTATGCTGACAAAGAGCTATTCAAGAAATTTGAGAAGTATCTAGCTTACTATGATCAGAAGCTTATGTTGAAGACTCTGTTCAACCAAGAGAAGCCAAGATATATCAGTTGGAGAGACAACATGCTGAACAAGTCAATGACAGAACTTCAAAGCATGAAGGAGTTAGCTGATGAAGAACAATGGGTTCTAACTTGGCTGAAGACAAACTCCATTCAAAAGGCCCTTGATCCCAGCTATGTAAGAGACATCATGCATAGTTATGCAAAAGGTTTTGCATTGGAGGAGGCCAAGAAAATTCAAAACACCTTGTCTGATAAGAAGAAAAAGTCTGAAGATGCTGAAAAAGGGCAATTAAGTTTGCTGTTATGACCGCCCTGAAGAGATGGGCTAAAAAGTCAAAGTATCAGCAAGGATGTTCAAGTGACTTGCCACTGCTGCCAAGTATTCAACAAATCATTTTTGGCAAGGAAGTACAGCCGTACTATGAAGTCCCAAAGGGTAACAATGCCTTTGTCAACCCTTGGATTATTGTAAGGCAGATTAGACAGACAACTTGCTTCAACGATGATGGAACCATTACTAATCTGTTCTACGATGATGTCACTGATGAGCACAAAGAAGCTGATAAGTCCTTAGCTATTGAGCTGCCAGCTAAGACTTCTGAAGACCATCAGATGACGGACATGGAAGAAGTCCCTGTTCAACAGGCGACTGAAGAGAAGGAAGCTGATGCTGATGCTTCTGCTTTATCAGCTGATCAACACTCATCACTGATGGAAGCAATCCAGATGCTGATGGAAAACCAACTTAAGGAACTGGAAAACAAGCACAAGCAACAGCTATTGAAGGTTAAGGAGGAGCTGAAAGCAGAGTTGGCAGAAACCAACAGACTTCAGCTGGAAACTGTTCAAGGATCAACAGAAGAAATCATCAAGAAGGAGATCAACAGTATTCCAATTCCAAAAGACAATTCATTGCAGTTGGTGCACAGCTTAAGAGAACTGAACCAGAACGTAGAAGATGTGAAGGGTGATGTCAACCATCTTCACACTGCATTAAAAACAGCTGAGCACAAGATTGCTGATCTGACTGCAACCTTCATTCAAGTCAGTACGGAAGAGAAGGAAATCAATCTAGGGATGTTGCAAGAAGTGGCAAAGGCCTCACAGGAAGTTCAAAATGAAATTGCAACTATCAACCTTAACATTGACTACTTCAATGACAAGACTGACGTCATCAGCACTGATATTCATCATCTAACGGCTAGTCATGACGTTGTTAATCAGAATCTAAAGGCTTTATGCGCTGGAGTAAAGATTCCAACAGTTGCTCTCAACCCTGCTGTTGAACCTTCTAATGTCATCAGAGTTGATGATGACAAAAAGGGGGAAGATAAAAGGGAAGAACCAGCTAAAGAAACTGCTGCTGAAGAACCAGCAAAGAAACTGCTGCTGAAGAACCAGCAAAGGAATCTGCTGCTGAAGAATCAACTAAGGAGGAAACTACTGCTGCAACAACTGAAGCCAAGGAAACTGAAGAAACAGCTGACAAGACTGAAGCTGAAGCTGACAAGATTGCAGAGCTTGGAAAGGTAGTAAAAGAAGGAAAAATTGAAGAAGAAACTACCAAGTACAAGAATACTGAATCTGCCAGGAAGGCCATGGAAGCTTTGAAAGCTCTTCAAGAACAGCAACTCAAAGAAAAGATGGAAGCTGCCAAAGCAACCTTGGAAGAAGAAGCTGATGATGAAGAAGATGATGAAGAATCATCTTATGAATATGAAGAAGTGCTTGAAGGATCAGATGAAGAAGCTGATAGTTAGAAATTATAAATTCTTTGTAATCAGTTTACTTTTATCTATTCCTCAGAAATCTCATCTGATGAACTTGTACATGTAATGCTTTTTCAATATTAATGAAAAGTCAAGTTCAATCCAATAAACTTTTTCTATCTCAGAAAATTTTGAGGATTACAATCTTTAGCTTAGGTATTCAACAGGTACTTAGCTGAAGTTTTGTCATCATCAAAAAGGGGGAAATTGTTGGATAAGGATGAAGATGAAGGCACTAAAGGAAATTTGATAAGGGAAGTTTTGATGCATTCCAAAACTTCAAAGATTGGCTAAGTATGGAGTAACTTAGCTGATAAACTTATCAAGGAATTTTGACTAAGTAATGAAGACATCAGAAGAGTCAAAGTTTCAAGGTCCAAGACTTCTGATCTGCTGAAGTAAAGTTATCAGACTAGTGAAGATCAGCCGACTCAAATCAGATTTGTTCAAGTTTGAGATCAGCCGAGTTCACCATCAGACTTATACTTTCGTCAGCCAAGTGAAGAAGATCATGAAGTGTTCCCAACGGTAATAAATGCCCCTTGGTGTAATAAATGCTGAAGTACGAGGATATTTAAGACAAATGATTGAAGAAAAGCTTCGCATCAGCCGAGTGCATTTAATGCTGCCTGCAGAATAGTACTGTTTACAGTACGGACAGACTGCAAAAGAGCCGTTCGCGGATTTTAAGGACCAGTACTCGAGGAATTTGAATTCTGTCTCTCTTCAACGGACACTTTTCAATCCTCAAGTATAAATAGCTGAAAGAGACGAAGAAGAAACAAGCAACACACTTTCTGAGAGAAATTTCCGAAGCAAAATTCTTTAAGTCTCAAGAACAGCTCACTCATCAGCTGAGTCATTTGTTGACGAAAGCAGAGTTGAAGAATCAAGAAAAATACATCTTTTGAGTGATTTTGTAAACAAGAGTGTTGTGCGGAGTTGTGATCCATCTTTGTGAGTGATCAAACTTCAGAGAATAGGTTTTCTGTGTGATTTCCTATTGCGAACTTGTGGTCGTTTCATTTGTTGTTCGACGCAAGCAGAGTATACTGTAAACTTTGTGATTATAGTATAACCCAAGATCTGAGTGACTTGGAAGAGTGGACTAAAGGATATTCAAATCCATATAACCACTATAAAAATTACTTGTGTTTTTACATTGCTTTTAAATTTGCATATTTTCTGTTTGCATAAAAACACATTAAGTTAACTGTTTGAAAAAGTATTAAGAAGGAGTTTATAAACTGGGGAAACGTTTTTCAAACTACTAAGATTACTTGTGAAAAACACTTTGAAAATCCGCTGCAAGTACTCTAAGTATTAAAACTGATTTTAACAAAATCAGCTAAGTAACTATCAGACGAGTGGTCAACAGACCTGTTCAAAGATTTGTTCGCGAACAGAATTGTAACTTACTAATCTGATCAGCTTAGTCTGTTCAATTAAAGTAAAGTTTTAAAGTTAAAATTGAAAGAAAATTTTAAAGAGGTTTATTCACCCCCCCTCTAAACCTCTTCTGACCACTTGGGACCAACAAATTGGAAGATAAAGAATTGAAAAACACATGATTTCTAATGTATTTGAGTAACTAACTTTCTTGCTTTTAGAATTGGCACAAAACATCATCTTATGAGAAATCGAAAACATACTATATATCAAGGCATATTGCATTAAAAGACTACCCATAAAACGAATGACTTATATCAATATAATTATATCATAAAGATTTTCATATAAAAAGAGCTTGATTAGATCTATATGAAAACTAATGAAACAATTGTATTAACATAAAAGTTGATGGAAATAGATGAAGAAGAATAAATTACTCAAAATTATTGAACTTACAAAACCTTGAAGAATCGAATCCAAATAAGATCACTACGCATATAAGTTCATCTCTAATCTCACCAAAGAACTCTTAGCCTAATTTGCTAATCATTATCACAAGTTCTAGAGAGAAAATATGATAATGATTTGAGAGAGAATTGTAACTAAGACTAAGAATTGTGTGTCCCAAGATGTGTGATTCTAGGACTATATATAGGTGCTAAATAGCCCTAATCCAAGTAGGAGAATGCTTAGGAGGTAGAAATTGAGTAGGAAGATGTTTAGGAGGCTTAATCCTCGTATGGAAAGGATTTATGCAAGTTTCCTAATCACTTTAGGACGCAAATCCGCGTAAAAGATTCTGCTCTGCGCGACATATTTGAAAAATATATATCTTTGTGCTCAGAACTCGAAATCCAAATCCGTAAAGTCCGCAATGTAGCTAACTCCTTCCTATACAACATACCCAAAATTCAGCTTAATAGGAGTTTCCTTGCGAGAGTTATCGTCCTTGGAAGTAGCAGCAATATTTCTGGCAGATTCCTTATTTGTTGTTCTTGCACTAATTGACTTCCTTGAATCTTTCCTTGCTTCAAATTATGCCTTTGATACTTTTACCATTTGGGAAAGCTAAATATTCCGGGGTCCATATTTTATATTCCTACAAAAACAAATCAAAACTCAATATTTTCTAATTACAATAATTTCTATTAATTTCATGAAAATATCAAATTAACACTTGATTTATTTAGAAAATAAGAACAACTTAAGTGCATTTTCAAGCACTAATCAATGGTCATCTTCATTTTATGGAATAATTATTTAACATATGGCTATGTGACAACACGTGGACTGATATTTAAGATTGTGATCCAAAACTAATTCAAGGGTCGTAGAATCTTTTGGAACACGTATCTCTCTTTTCTGACTGAAGGGATATGGAAGTGTCGAATTTGCACTTGGACATATTGGAATGGGATTGTTAATATTTGCCATACACATAACCATAAACTGATGAATATCAAAACTTAATCCCTTGAATTTAATGGTTATCATCCTCAATTAATCACTTGTGTGTTTCATTTAAGATTAAGTATTTAATAAAATTTGATCAAATAAAATTGACAATTTATCTAAAAATCAAA